>JAIOJX010000028.1:232100778-236900778 GCA_022376925.1 Tragulus kanchil | reverse complement strand
CTGAACAAAGGCAAAATCATTCCTGTGATTTAAGGAGCGTGAAAAATCTCCTTAATAGGAACATCTACACTATTACCACTATATCCAAAAAAATATTCACAGGAGTCTACTGGATGACCATCTACAGACTCCCCCCTCCAGTTTAAAAATTATGGTGAAATTCACACATCACAAAATTAACCATTTAAAATTTTTTTAAAATTTATTTTTGACATTCTGGGTTTTCACTGCTGCTGCTCTTCTCTAGTTGCAGGGAGTGGGGGTTACTCTTTAGTTGAGTTGAACAGGTTTCTTGTTATGGTGACTTCTCTTGTTGTGGAACTCAGGCTCTAGGATTCAGGGGCTTCAGTAGTTACTGGACATGGGCTCCATAGTTGTGGTTCTGAGGCTTTAGAACACAGGCTCAATAGTTGTGACTCAGGGGCGTAGTTGCTCCACAGCATGTGGGATCTTCCTGGATCAGGGGTCAAATCTGTGTCTCCTGCATTGGCAGGTGAACTCTTTACCACTGAGCTACCAGGGAAGCCCTAAAATTAACCATTTTAAAGTGAAGAATTCAGTGATACTAGATACATCACAACACTGTGTAACCCCCATGTCTCTAGTTCCAGAATACTTTCATTACTTCAAAAGGAAATGTGCATGCTCTAAGCAGTCATTTCTTATCCTCCTTTCTTCCAGCCTCTGGCAACCACAGATCTGCCTTCTGTGACTATGGGCTAGTGTGTTCTGGGCATTTCATGCACATAAAACAACATGTAAAATCATACAACATGTGGTCTTTTCTGTCTGGTTTTTTTCACGTAGCATAGTGTTTCAAGGTTCATCCACATTGTAGTGTGAGTCAGTACTTCATTTTTTAAAATGGCTGAAGCCAAATTTCATCAGTAAATGGTTCAATAGCACACAGTGGTGTGTATGTGCCAACTCTCTTCTAAATGATTCTTAAATGCTTTCAAATGGAGGAGGCAACACATAGGATCACAGCCATAGTATCTTACTTTGAATGAGATTATCTGATAAAATGACTTTGGCGTAAAATGACCAGGTAAACCTATAGAATAGAGGGGACTCTTGAAGTTGCAGAGAGATGGCAGTGGGATGAAGGTGGAAGAACCAACTGTGAGGTAGAGGAGACCTGAGCATGGTTTGTGTTCTAGGAAATTATTCCTACAGAGTCTCTCTGACTAAATGCAACATTGCATTGCTGATTGTGGAACCAGGACATGCACATCACTTGTTCTCACAGATTAGTGGGCTCCAGAGGGTCTGGGTAAAAGCAGATCTGCCCTTTCTTTGTCTAGCACACCTCTGAACCAGTTCTTCACAGAGTAAATACCATAGTTGCCAGAGCACATGACCTCCTCAGCCCCAAGTTGGTATAAGGGATGCTACGGATCAAAGTTGCTCCTATGTGACTACCTGATGACATATCAGAACTGTGGTCTTTACAGAGTTGAGTTGTTTCATCTCCTAATGTGAAGCAATAGAATTCCTTTGGAAGGAAATAGTCCAAGAGTCAAGAAGACAGATTTCCTTCTTCATCTTTACTGGAACTTAATTTGCTGGCAATTATCATGTCTTTACCATATACTTAGAGTTTCATTCATTTATGCTCCAGGAAGAATGATGACTCTTTATAACTTTAATTTAATTTATTGATGCTTAAAAACATGGGCCATTCATTTCCTGCTTTCTCAACAGGTAATTGGCTAGTTCAGGCAGGTGTGGGTTTGAGAAAACCATTTCGTTGGCATGAGGAGTGATCACTATGGGAATCACGCTATTAATTTTTCCACTGATAATTATCAGCCATGTGACACTCTTAATAACTGCATTTGAGCACACAGGTGGATCTGTAAGTCCACTTTAGAAGCCAGTGCCAGGGTTGGGGTATGGATTGTCTCTATTAGGGTGTACATCTAGGGATTTTCTAAAATAGATGCTGAAATAGACATAAATCTTTTATTCTACTTACTCTTTCCTTTGTAGTTCCTGTAAGCATCACAATAAATGATTTAATTTTTTGCTGAAGCCAAATTTCATCAGTAAATGGTTCAATAGCACACAGTGGTGTGTATGTGCCAACTCTCTTCTAAATGATTCTTAAATGCTTTCAAATGGAGGAGGCAACACATAGGATCACAGCCATAGTATCTTACTTTGAATGAGATTATCTGATAAAATGACTTTGGCGTAAAATGACCAGGTAAACCTATAGAATAGAGGGGACTCTTGAAGTTGCAGAGAGATGGCAGTGGGATGAAGGTGGAAGAACCAACTGTGAGGTAGAGGAGACCTGAGCATGGTTTGTGTTCTAGGAAATTATTCCTACAGAGTCTCTCTGACTAAATGCAACATTGCATTGCTGATTGTGGAACCAGGACATGCACATCACTTGTTCTCACAGATTAGTGGGCTCCAGAGGGTCTGGGTAAAAGCAGATCTGCCCTTTCTTTGTCTAGCACACCTCTGAACCAGTTCTTCACAGAGTAAATACCATAGTTGCCAGAGCACATGACCTCCTCAGCCCCAAGTTGGTATAAGGGATGCTACGGATCAAAGTTGCTCCTATGTGACTACCTGATGACATATCAGAACTGTGGTCTTTACAGAGTTGAGTTGTTTCATCTCCTAATGTGAAGCAATAGAATTCCTTTGGAAGGAAATAGTCCAAGAGTCAAGAAGACAGATTTCCTTCTTCATCTTTACTGGAACTTAATTTGCTGGCAATTATCATGTCTTTACCATATACTTAGAGTTTCATTCATTTATGCTCCAGGAAGAATGATGACTCTTTATAACTTTTTAATTTAATTTATTGATGCTTAAAAACATGGGCCATTCATTTCCTGCTTTCTCAACAGGTAATTGGCTAGTTCAGGCAGGTGTGGGTTTGAGAAAACCATTTCGTTGGCATGAGGAGTGATCACTATGGGAATCACGCTATTAATTTTTCCCACTGATAATTATCAGCCATGTGACACTCTTAATAACTGCATTTGAGCACACAGGTGGATCTGTAAGTCCACTTTAGAAGCCAGTGCCAGGGTTGGGGTATGGATTGTCTCTATTAGGGTGTACATCTAGGGATTTTCTAAAATAGATGCTGAAATAGACATAAATCTTTTATTCTACTTACTCTTTCCTTTGTAGTTCCTGTAAGCATCCAGCTAGAGGCAAAATATTTTACCAAATTCTGCTCATGAGAGGTTTGATCTTAGGAAGACACACTCAAGAAATACTGAGATTTACTGGGAAAAATGAGTCTTAAAAGATCAAATCATAGGGCTTCCCTGGTGGCCCAGTGGGTAAAAAGTCTGCCTTGCAGTGCAAGGGGCACCGGTTCATTCCCTGGCCTGGGAAGATCCCATGTGTCATGGAGCAGCTGGACCAGTGTGTCCAATTACAAGCCAGTGCTCTGGAATGCAGTGCCCATGTGTCATGGAGCAGCTGGACCAGTGTGTCCAATTACAAGCCAGTGCTCTGGAATGCATGCGCCCAGAGCCGGTGCTCTGCGGCAAGGGAGGCCACTGCAATGGGAGGCCTACACAGGCCGATCAATAAAGATGGATGAAAACAAATAAATAAAAAAACAATAAAAGAGGCCAAAAAAATCATTGAAAAAATCAAATCATAGTAGAAATGGGCTAAGTGCTGTAAGAAGAAAGAGAAAAAAGACAGAGGAATCTGTTCATTCTTGGAGAAGAAGGTGGGAAATAATGAGGGTGCAAGGGAGTGATGTTTGAGGTAAGTTGAAAGGGTAAGGGGATTTGTCAAGTGGAGAAGGAAGGTGGGGTGGTAAATTCCTGGAGTGGCCACATGAGAAGATAGAAGCTGGTCATTAGACTTTTATAGCCATTTAGCAGGCTACTGAAATACTTGGGGAGATTGATGATAAGGCAGTGAAGGCCAGAGTATTGAGGAGGGCTGATTCAGGCAGACACTTTGGAAATAAGTGACGGCTATTGGGCAACCCACAGACACAAGGATCTAGGGAGAGAAACAGGAGACAAGGAGGATTACAGTGTCTCCAGTTTAGGTGAACAGGTGGATACTGATACCCTTAATGGAGGCTGAGAAGTTTTCAAGAGGATCCAACTTTGGCCATGGTCATTTTGAGCTACTCAGGAATTGTGCATTAGGTTTGTGCACTGATGGTCAGGGTAGAAGGCAAGTCTGATGGTCTATAGGTATTAACATATCTTATTCTAACTTTTAACAGCATTTAGGTGAAAGGCATTAGACTTTCTGGCACTTAAGTTTGAAACCCTCATTAATGCATTTTTCATCATATTTTGGGGAGAGGGGTTCAAAGAAATGACATCTCCCCATCAAAATGTTAGTACATTATCTGATGGTGTACTGTATTTCTGTTTTTTAGCCTCTGGAAAAAGAAACATCCCAGTTAAGCTATAGATTACACCTAACTTTTTGTGACTCTCTGGAATGGAGCTTATGTTTGTAGAGCCAGTATAAAGTGTTACTCGAACATTCAAAGTGGATTAAAGGGAGACAGATGGTTACTTGTCAATCTCTTTTCTTTTTTCTTTATGGAAAAAGACAAAGTAGTCACTAGAACAAATAATTAGTAGCCTGATGACATTGTTCAGTTGTTTGTGTGGCAGTAGACAAAGGGTTGGTATTCCCAGGAGGCGCAGAGGTAAAGAACATTCCATGGACAGAGAAACCTGGTGGGGTACAATCCATGGGGTCACAAAGAGTTGGTCACAACCTTCTGATTGAGAACACACACAGACAAACACACACACACACACACACACACACACACACACACACACACACGCAGGGGCGAGGATTGGTATTAGCAATTGGACGTTGCTTCTATCTGCCTTTTTTGCTCATGACACGCCATGGCTCCCCACGGATGGGGGAATAAAGTCAAGAAGTCTCCAGCTGGCTTTAAAGTCTCTAGGAATCTGGTTTTGTATAAATATCACCAATAAAAACTCCTGTTTGAGCCCATTTGGTCTTCTACCTTCACTCAAATGGGACACAGGCGTGTCTGCTCTGGTGTCCGCTCAGGCTTGTCTGCATCATCTTTGTGTCCAGAGCCTTCTCAGTCCACAATGCTGATGACTTTGCATGTTATCTGATGGGCAATGTGAAGCCAAGGTCAGTTTTCAGTACGATCTGAGGGTGTTTCTGGGATGAGAGATGCTGGTAGATGGAGTGGGAGGTCTTGCAGGGGTCCAGTGAGTGGGGAGGAAGCAGCAACAGGCTGAATTCTAGAGGAGAGGAGTCAAGTTAGGTATTTCCAAAAGTGTCAACATCAGCCAACGGCCCTTGGTTGCTTTTCAGATTTCTCTTTCAGGTGGCAAAAATAAGTCCTTTCATGGAAAGGGGGAAAACAGGAAAAGAGACAGTGAGAAAGAAACACAAATGACCGATCCTGTTAGGGGCAAATCAGTTCATAGTGTCTGGAATATCCAGGTGGAGTTGGTCAATTGGAAGCTGAGAATGCCACTCTCAAAAACGCCAGAAGAAAGAGATATAAAATAACTATAAAAAGCACCACAAATATTTGCATGCTAATTGTGGCTTCTAAAGTCTTTGAGGGGGATTGAAAACAGTTTGTTTTTCACATAGTTTCAGCATTATTCTTGCCCTCTTATTTTTAAAATACTGTGTGCAGTATCTACGATGAAAACGCTTGCTTAGCAGTCTAACCCATATTAATCACAAATTCCAAATTCATGGCATCAGAATTACAAGAAGTTTCATATTATATAATTAGAAGAAGATTCCAGTCTTTGGTTCATTGACTTTGGAGCCATATTACAGCCTTGTTATATTCGATAATGACATAGCAGACATTCTATCAGAACTTGGATATCTGGATAGAGATTCCAAAATGCTTTAATCTTGTCACAAATCAGAGGCAGCTGCTTCTTATAAAAAGGAAAGCTCATGTTTTGGAAGTTGCACAGAAAGCCAGTGTGAATTACAGTCTTAAATAGCAGATTCTGGGGTTTTCGGTTGGCAGGTGTTCTCCATCAAGCGGCCCCCTCCCTGTGCTGATTCGTGTTGGTTTTATTTCTTTAGACTTCTCCCAAACTGCAAATTGCATTTGTGTAATGAACTTGATCATAAGTGCTTAGGCATTTTATGACGAAGGCTGAGCATTATCTGGAGACTTTTACACACTGGAGAAAGATACATGGAAAATGTAATACAAATGCAACTTGCCCCCTCTGAGTGGCAGAATAACTAAAAGAGAAAAGTACTAAAGAGAGGCATGTTGTTATCGTCAGTCAGTCAAGGGCTTCAAGCTTTGAGTGCTGAGCCTACAAACCTTCCGATGGTTCTATGATGACATGAAACTGCTGTCGTAGAAACTCTAAAACTAACACGGGTATTAGCTTCATTGATTTTCTGAAAATGGGAAAGGGGAAAAAATGTTCAGCTAAGTCCAGGAAAGAGATTTAATACAACTGTCTTTTAATAATATTAAGTTTCCTAGAATCAATATTTTCTCCCCTCGTATTATACTATGGGCTGCTCCCCACCAGTTGCTGTGTAAGAGAATGAGAATCAATAGAAGGCTTACCTTCTTTGGAGACTATTTCAAAGGCCTGCATAATGGAGCATAGATGAGGAAGAATGAAATTGAATTTTAAGTACACTGACATTGTGCTGTGCTCTTCAACCAGGGGATTATAGATTGTTGTGAGGCCCATGCGACCCGTAAGGCTCAAGGCAAGAGGTGCCAGGTACAGACTGGTTCACAAACTCCAGTGACTGTGACTTCCTCCAGGACTGCTTAAAAAAGGATAATCCGGTTCTTTGGGGGTCGCATGCCTAAAAGTATCTTCAGACACTCCAAGCCTTACTTGATGGTAGTGTTGATGCTATATTCTTTATCAAGTTTAGCCTGAGAGGCTTTAAAATTCTGCCAGGTCCAATCTGTGTTAACTCAGACGCTGATGTTGAACCCCCTTTCTACTTAGCTTTACTTTGTTTTTATTTCTTTCAGGAAATCAAATGCATGTTTCTTAGCGGATAAAAATAACTCTTGATAGAATCACTGAAAATTATTTATAGCATGCTAAGATGACATTTTAGATTAATTATCTATAGAAAATACTCAAGAAATAGCACAAAATACCAGAATCTCAAATTTTGAGAGAAGGTAGAGCACAAAAATTTGGTTAGGAGGTGTTGATTAATGTGATACTGATATTTACATGTCTCTTTTAAAAATATTACCACTGAGCATTATCTGGAGACTTTTACACACTGGAGAAAGATACATGGAAAATGTAATACAAATGCAACTTGCCCTCTGAGTGGCAGAATAACTAAAAGAGAAAAGTACTAAAGAGAGGCATGTTGTTATCGTCAGTCAGTCAAGGGCTTCAAGCTTTGAGTGCTGAGCCTACAAACCTTCCGATGGTTCTATGATGACATGAAACTGCTGTCGTAGAAACTCTAAAACTAACACGGGTATTAGCTTCATTGATTTTCTGAAAATGGGAAAGGGGAAAAAATGTTCAGCTAAGTCCAGGAAAGAGATTTAATACAACTGTCTTTTAATAATATTAAGTTTCCTAGAATCAATATTTTCTCCCCTCGTATTATACTATGGGCTGCTCCCCACCAGTTGCTGTGTAAGAGAATGAGAATCAATAGAAGGCTTACCTTCTTTGGAGACTATTTCAAAGGCCTGCATAATGGAGCATAGATGAGGAAGAATGAAATTGAATTTTAAGTACACTGACATTGTGCTGTGCTCTTCAACCAGGGGATTATAGATTGTTGTGAGGCCCATGCGACCCGTAAGGCTCAAGGCAAGAGGTGCCAGGTACAGACTGGTTCACAAACTCCAGTGACTGTGACTTCCTCCAGGACTGCTTAAAAAAGGATAATCCGGTTCTTTGGGGGTCGCATGCCTAAAAGTATCTTCAGACACTCCAAGCCTTACTTGATGGTAGTGTTGATGCTATATTCTTTATCAAGTTTAGCCTGAGAGGCTTTAAAATTCTGCCAGGTCCAATCTGTGTTAACTCAGACGCTGATGTTGAACCCCCTTTCTACTTAGCTTTACTTTGTTTTTATTTCTTTCAGGAAATCAAATGCATGTTTCTTAGCGGATAAAAATAACTCTTGATAGAATCACTGAAAATTATTTATAGCATGCTAAGATGACATTTTAGATTAATTATCTATAGAAAATACTCAAGAAATAGCACAAAATACCAGAATCTCAAATTTTGAGAGAAGGTAGAGCACATTAGGTTAGGAGTGTTGATTAATAGTGCATTCAGTCTCTTATTTTAAGAGGTTGACTTGGAAAAAAATTCTAAAGATGTTAATGTGATACTGATATTTACATGTCTCTATTTGTTATAAAAAATTGATTTGGATGACCCAGCAATCCCACTCCTACGTGTTTGCCCTACAGAAATGAGAATTTATGTTCACTCAGCAACCTATATATGAACATATA
Source organism: Tragulus kanchil (assembly GCA_022376925.1). Taxonomy (NCBI): domain Eukaryota; kingdom Metazoa; phylum Chordata; class Mammalia; order Artiodactyla; family Tragulidae; genus Tragulus; species Tragulus kanchil. Next base: position 236,892,308 of record JAIOJX010000028.1, on the reverse strand, counting down.
TGCCCATCTATTCATAATTGCTAAGATGTGGAAATAAACCAGATGTCCTTAAACCAGGTGAATGGTTAAGCCAATGGTGGTAGGTAGGTACCAGGGAATACTATTTCATAACAAAAAGAAGCTGATAATTAGTTTGATGATGATTCTCAAAGATGTTACTCCAAGTGAAAAGAGCCAGTTTCAAATAGCTGAATCCTCTGTAATTCCATTTATATGATATTTTCCAAAAAGATCAGAATAGACCTGGAGAACAGATCCATGGTTGCAGCGAATGGGAAGTGAGGGGAAATGTAACCATTAAGGGAATATTTTTAGGGTGATGGAATTTGTCAGGCTTCCCAGGTGGCTCAGTGGTAAAGGACCTGTCTGCAATGCAGGAAATGTGGGTTTGATCTCTGGATCAAGATCCTGGAGAAGGAACTGGCAACCCACTATGGTATTCTTGCTTGGGAAATCCCATGGACAGAGGAACCTGGCAGGCTATAGTCCATGGGGTCACAAAAGAGTTGTACACGACTTAGTGACTAAACAACAGCAACTAGTCAGTATCCAGATTGCGGTGGTGGTTAGGCAAATTTGTATGTGTTAAAACTGACAGACTATACATCAAAGGGGGAAAAGGTTGACTTCGTCGTATAGCTTAACAATTAAAAAATTACTTTTACTTTGACTTATTTTTAGATTTGGAAAAAACTGCACTCAGATGACTATTCTGTAAAAATAGGTGTTAAATATCATAGATGGAGAGGATGGTAAGTGTTAACAGCCACATGGATGTGTTCTGGAGGAATCCCTGTAGTTGAGTAGACAGTGACTTGTGTATTACTGTCCAGTGATGTGAGCTTGACCTGTAGGTCCCCCAGGAATTATCATGGACAAGTTGGTATTCACAGTCCTAAGACAGCACATTTTGAATGCTTTATAATTCTTAGCATCCCCCCCCCCCTTTTTTTGGCCACTTCTATTGGTCTTTCATTTGTCCATTTTCATCCATCTTTGTTCTTTGGCCTGTGTGGGCCTCCCATTGCAGTGGCCTCTGTTACTGCAGAGCGCTAGCTCTGGGCGCATGCACTCCAGAGCTCCGGCTCAGTAATTGGACACATCGGTCCATCTGCTCCGTGACACATGGGGTCTTCTCAGGCCAGGGATCGAACTGGCGTCCCTTGCACTGCAAGGCAGTGTCCTTACCCACTGGACCACCAGGGAAGCCTTTCCCATTTTTTTAATCAATTTTTTTTTAATTGGTGGATAATTGCTTTACAGTGTTGTATTGGTTCCTACCATACAACAATGCAGATCAGCCGTAAGTATGCGTATGTCCCCTCCCTCTGGAGCCTCCCACCACCCTACCTCCTATCCTGCCTTATGTCATTACGGAGCACCATGCTGGCCTCCCTGTGTTATACAGAAGCTTCCACTAGCTATCTGTTTACACACGAGAGTGTATATATGTCAATGCTACTTTCTCAGTTCATCCTACCCTCTCCTTCCCTTGTTGTGTCCACAAGTTCCTTCTCTACATTTGCTTCTCCATTCCTTCCCTGGCATTTTCCCATTTTAGAATTGCCAAGTAGGGAGGGCAGGAGTTCTCATCAAAATTTTGTAGATTCGAGAAACTGAGGCATGAGGAAGTTAGGTAACTGGCCTCTGGTCATCAACTAGTGACTGATGCCCAGAGCATTTGAATCTGAAAAGACCTAACTCTAGGTTTATTTTTCACTGTAAACATTTTTAATTAAAATTAAAAAGAAATTGCACCAGTCTAGCATTAGGCAACATTTGCAAGTTGGAAATCACTTAGATGCATTAGGGCATCTATATACATAATTAAAGAACCTCAGATCACAACATGCTCCGGAAACAAACAACACACCACCTGGTTAAAAACATAGAGTTAATCTTAGCATCTTGTGTATTACTGTCCAGTGATGTGAGCTTGACCTGTAGGTCCCCCAGGAATTATCATGGACAAGTTGGTATTCACAGTCCTAAGACAGCACATTTTGAATGCTTTATAATTCTTAGCATCCCCCCCCCCTTTTTTTGGCCACTTCTATTGGTCTTTCATTTGTCCATTTTCATCCATCTTTGTTCTTTGGCCTGTGTGGGCCTCCCATTGCAGTGGCCTCTGTTACTGCAGAGCGCTAGCTCTGGGCGCATGCACTCCAGAGCTCCGGCTCAGTAATTGGACACATCGGTCCATCTGCTCCGTGACACATGGGGTCTTCTCAGGCCAGGGATCGAACTGGCGTCCCTTGCACTGCAAGGCAGTGTCCTTACCCACTGGACCACCAGGGAAGCCTTTCCCATTTTTTTAATCAATTTTTTTTTAATTGGTGGATAATTGCTTTACAGTGTTGTATTGGTTCCTACCATACAACAATGCAGATCAGCCGTAAGTATGCGTATGTCCCCTCCCTCTGGAGCCTCCCACCACCCTACCTCCTATCCTGCCTTATGTCATTACGGAGCACCATGCTGGCCTCCCTGTGTTATACAGAAGCTTCCACTAGCTATCTGTTTACACACGAGAGTGTATATATGTCAATGCTACTTTCTCAGTTCATCCTACTCTCTCCTTCCCTTGTTGTGTCCACAAGTTCCTTCTCTACATTTGCTTCTCCATTCCTTCCCTGGCATTTTCCCATTTTAGAATTGCCAAGTAGGGAGGGCAGGAGTTCTCATCAAAATTTTGTAGATTCGAGAAACTGAGGCATGAGGAAGTTAGGTAACTGGCCTCTGGTCATCAACTAGTGACTGATGCCCAGAGCATTTGAATCTGAAAAGACCTAACTCTAGGTTTATTTTTCACTGTAAACATTTTTAATTAAAATTAAAAAGAAATTGCACCAGTCTAGCATTAGGCAACATTTGCAAGTTGGAAATCACTTAGATGCATTAGGGCATCTATATACATAATTAAAGAACCTCAGATCACAACATGCTCCGGAAACAAACAACACACCACCTGGTTACAAGAGAATCATATAGAGGATTCCAAATCCTTCTTCCTCTATAAGTTACTTAGCTGGAGACATTTGCTAAATTTTTTGAACCTAAGTTATCCTATTTTTTAAAATTAATGCATGTGCTTATTTAAATTGTTTAGTTTTTCTAGTTTCTTAATTGGATTATACTTTCTTTACAATGCTGTATTGGTTTTTGCTATACAACAACGGGAATCAGTTATAATTAAATACACACAGGCACACACACACCCTCCTTCTTGAGCTTTCCTCTCCCCTCCCACCCCACGCCTCTAGGTTTCTTAACAAACTAGGAATAAAACTACCATATGACCCCCACAACTGGGCATATACCCTGAGAAAACACCAATTCAAAAAGACACATGTACCCCAATGTTCATTGCAGCATTATATTTACAATAGCCAGAATGCAGAAGCAACCTAAATCTCCACCAACATCTGAATGAATAAAGAAGATGTGGTACATATATACAATGAAATATTACTCAGCCAAAAGTAAAAGAAATACATTGAAGGTTTAGCTCTCTCAGAAGCCTCGGATGCCGGGAGAGCAGACGCAATGCAGGGAGAGAGTAGACCTTACCCACATTTTAAAGGGAAAGCTGTAGGAAGGGGGTTCCACTGGACCATGTATGCTAACAGCTTATGCAGTGGGCACTCTGACTTTAGCCTAGGGATGGTCAGCATCAGCCAAGAAATAGCCTGATGCCCTGTGGGTGAACAGCAGCCCCACTTTCTAAGAGAGAATCTCTGTTCTGAGCACTTAAATTTGAGCTGAAGCCCCAGAGGACTGGGAATTTCCCTGGTGGCTTGGTGGTAAAGAATCTGCCTGCCAATGCAGGAGATGCAGGATGAAGATTCAGGCCCTGGGTTGGGAAGATCCCTTGGAAGAGGAAATGGCAACCCACTCCTGGAAAATCCCATGGACAGAGAAGCATGGAGGGCTACATTCCGTAGGGTTGCTAAGAGTTGAACATGACTGAGTACACACACATGCATGCTTGGCAGACTGAAAGGTAGACCTTTCTTTACATCTTCTTTTTCATCCTTACAATTCTAGAACTCTGTACTTCTAATCTCCTACCTGCTACCTGTGTGAGGAAGGTACTAGAAGTTCTGCAGGATGATAAGGCTTATCTCCAGGCTTATCTCCTGGAGATAAGTCAGGGTTCTATTCGTGGTACATAGGAAGTCTACTTCCATTGTGAAGAGTGAGTGGTCAACCTGAGAGCAAGTGGAAACATAGCAAAACAAACAACAAACCAAACTAAATCCAGAAACAAGGTATGTCCTTTCTTCTTGAGATGATGCCCTATGATCCCCAAGGTTGTAGTATTTAGAAAAGATTGCAGAACGTTCAGGCATTCACAGCTAAGTGAGTAGATTGGAGTGTGTCAGGAGGGCGTTGGCCTCCCCGCCCCTGGGTATGTGGGTCAAGCTCATAGAGCAGCATGGCTGCACATTGTTCTTTTGTGATAACAAAGTGCCCTTTTGTGCAGTTCATCTCAGGGGCAGCTAAGAAGAGTGGCTCTCTTCCTGTGAGCATCTTCATGCTCTGGGTCACAGGCCACACCAGCTTCTTGTCAGGATGCATTGGTGTGTTAGCCAGCAAGGAAGCAAACCCAGCTGGAGCAGATCAGGGGGCCCCTGCGGGTGAGTGAGGTGTGAGCTGAGAGGTGGACAATGCTTGGGTCTGGAGTAAGTAAGAAGCCAGCTGCTGTCCCCCCAGTCCTGTCCTTCTAGCCTCCTGTCTATGTTGGAATTCCCCATGGCTTCATCAGGACTCAAGAACATTTGAAGGGATAAAGTGAGTCTCCTTTTTGGGATCTTTCTCTTTCATCTGGTCCCACCTCATCTCACTCCATCACTTTACCTCACCTCTCACCCCATTTGTCCACTTGGCTCTCTTCCTTTGTGTCTTTCTCTGAAAATCTGCTTTTTAAATTTATCTCTTTCTTCCACTGTAGACGGTGATTTGCGTTTCCAACCCCTGGTGTGCAGTAAGGCTTTTCCGGCAAAGATTCTTCAAAAAGCTCATTCTGTAACATGTTTCTCTCTGGGAAAGTAATTTCGGCATTGTTGATAAGTCTCATGTATATCAGGATTTTTTTCAGGCTAGTGATCAGGATGGAACTTTTCCAACCTTTTTGCCAAGTTTCCCCTCTTTCCAAGTTGCTGCCACTATTGATGGGACATTTGTAATTGGATTCAGGCAGCCTGGTCTGGGAAGTTATTACTGTCTGTTAGTGTACAATTTCCAAAGGTTAATTATTGCAGTACTACATGCCAACTTTAGCCCCCCAAATATCTGTTTGTTTACTAACTTGAATCTGAGCCTGTCAGCACAAGCTCAGGCTTTTTCTTAACAGAATTTCTGGTACAGCCGCAGCAGGGCATTCTCGCGGCAGCTTGTTACCTGTCCTCACTAACAAAGCTTTCCTCCCAAGTAAAGGGCTTCCCCAATTCAGACACTTCCCTCTCAGTGCCGCCCTGCTCACTGGTTCTGGAGCATGACCACTGTAGCGAGGCAGAGCTATTCATAGTGGTCCATCTTCTACTCAGATGACCGTCTTTTAGCTCCTGCTCCAGAAAGCATCCTTGGCTCTCTGTCTTGCAAATGGGGAAAGAACCAGCCTTTTCTGTTCATGGGGAAAATATTGCACCAAGGTTCAAGTTTCTCTATGTATTGAAATTTGGGAATTGATTTCCTTATCAGCATTATTTCACAGTACATGATTTATTTAAACTTGGAATTCAGTGTCCTGGTGTTTCTGAGATGGATTTTTGCTGAAGTGAACTACAATGGAGAATTAAACAAGGACACTCTTTTTGTTGTTATTTTAATAGAGGGTAAGTGGACAGGTCATATAATCTCAGATAATGTCTCCTGTTTTTAGAGAAGATGTTAACACTGTGGCTGCCTCCTCTGTCTGTGTTAGTCATTTTTGATATGATGCCTTCGTACTGTATTCAGTCATCTCATTAGAGTCTTAGGAGAGAGTTAGCTCCCTGATTTTTAGTGTTATTTTTCTGCTAACATATGTGAATACCACTTTTTTTTATTGTGCTAAATTACACATAACTTAAAATTTGCCATTTTAACCATTGTGAAATATACAGTCCAGTGGCATTAAGTACAATACTTTCAGGGTGTTTCGTAACCATCATTACCGTGTAGTTTCAGAACTTTTCATCACCCCAGATGGAGACCTGGTACCCATTAAGCATTGCCTCTTCTCTAGAACCCCTGGAAAACGCAAACATGTTCTCTGTCTTTATGAGTATGCTTTTCTGGGCATTTCATGTCTATAGACTCATACAATATGGTCTTTTCAAAATTTAATTTTAAGCCCCCAAATATCTGTTTGTTTACTAACTTGAATCTGAGCCTGTCAGCACAAGCTCAGGCTTTTTCTTAACAGAATTTCTGGTACAGCCGCAGCAGGGCATTCTCGCGGCAGCTTGTTACCTGTCCTCACTAACAAAGCTTTCCTCCCAAGTAAAGGGCTTCCCAATTCAGACACTTCCTCTCAGTGCCGCCCTGCTCACTGGTTCTGGAGCATGACCACTGTAGCGAGGCAGAGCTATTCATAGTGGTCCATCTTCTACTCAGATGACCGTCTTTTAGCTCCTGCTCCAGAAAGCATCCTTGGCTCTCTGTCTTGCAAATGGGGAAAGAACCAGCCTTTTCTGTTCATGGGGAAAATATTGCACCAAGGTTCAAGTTTCTCTATGTATTGAAATTTGGGAATTGATTTCCTTATCAGCATTATTTCACAGTACATGATTTATTTAAACTTGGAATTCAGTGTCCTGGTGTTTCTGAGATGGATTTTGCTGAAGTGAACTACAATGGAGAATTAAACAAGGACACTCTTTTTGTTGTTATTTTAATAGAGGGTAAGTGGACAGGTCATATAATCTCAGATAATGTCTCCTGTTTTTAGAGAAGATGTTAACACTGTGGCTGCCTCCTCTGTCTGTGTTAGTCATTTTTGATATGATGCCTTCGTACTGTATTCAGTCATCTCATTAGAGTCTTAGGAGAGAGTTAGCTCCCTGATTTTTAGTGTTATTTTTCTGCTAACATATGTGAATACCACTTTTTTTTATTGTGCTAAATTACACATAACTTAAAATTTGCCATTTTAACCATTGTGAAATATACAGTCCAGTGGCATTAAGTACAATACTTTCAGGGTGTTTCGTAACCATCATTACCGTGTAGTTTCAGAACTTTTCATCACCCCAGATGGAGACCTGGTACCCATTAAGCATTGCCTCTTCTCTAGAACCCCTGGAAAACGCAAACATGTTCTCTGTCTTTATGAGTATGCTTTTCTGGGCATTTCATGTCTATAGACTCATACAATATGGTCTTTTCAAAATTTAATTTTAATTGCAATATGCTTGATTTATATTGTGTTAATTTCTGCTGTGTAGTTAAGTGACTCAGTTATATACATATATACCTTCTTTTTCATATTCTTTTCCATTTTGGTTTATCCAAGAAACCCTGTGCTATACAGCAGGACCTTGTTGTTTATCCACTCTATCTATAATAGTGTGCGTCGATTAACCCCAGACTCCAAGTCCATCTCTTCCCCTCTCTCCTTCCCCTTGGCAACCACAAGTCTTTTCTCTGTGTCTGAGAGTCTATTTCTGTTTCATAAGTAAGTTCATTTGTGTCTTGTCTTAGATTGCATATATAAGAAATGAGACTTTCCTGGTGTCTCAGTAGTGAAAAATCTGCACGAGATGGGGGTTTGATCCCTGGGTCAGGAAGATGCTCTGCAGAAGGAAATGTCAACCTGCTTCAGTGTTCCTGCCTGGGAAATCCCATAGACAGAAGAACCTGGTGGGCTGTAGTACATGGGGTCACACAAGAGTTGGAGACAGCTTAGCAACTAAACACTTACAACAGCATATAAGAGATATCATATGGTGTTTGCCTTTCTCTTTCTGACTTACTTCACTTAGTGTGATAATCTCTAGTTTGCAATATGGTCAAAAGATGCAAAAGCATCTGTCTTATTTCACTTAGCATAGTGTTTCCAGTGTTCACACATGCTGCATGTAACAGGAGGACACTAATACTCCCTCTTGTGCTGAATGGTATTCTCAAATTAACCTTTTTTCTTTAATGAATGTAATTATTTTGCTTCGGTGTTCAGAAGATGGAAGACCCATGGGTTTATTTTCTCAACATATGTGAATACCACTTTTTTTTATTGTGCTAAATTACACATAACTTAAAATTTGCCATTTTAACCATTGTGAAATATACAGTCCAGTGGCATTAAGTACAATACTTTCAGGGTGTTTCGTAACCATCATTACCGTGTAGTTTCAGAACTTTTCATCACCCCAGATGGAGACCTGGTACCCATTAAGCATTGCCTCTTCTCTAGAACCCCTGGAAAACGCAAACATGTTCTCTGTCTTTATGAGTATGCTTTTCTGGGCATTTCATGTCTATAGACTCATACAATATGGTCTTTTCAAAATTTAATTTTAATTGCAATATGCTTGATTTATATTGTGTTAATTTCTGCTGTGTAGTTAAGTGACTCAGTTATATACATATATACCTTCTTTTTCATATTCTTTTCCATTTTGGTTTATCCAAGAAACCCTGTGCTATACAGCAGGACCTTGTTGTTTATCCACTCTATCTATAATAGTGTGCGTCGATTAACCCCAGACTCCAAGTCCATCTCTTCCCCTCTCTCCTTCCCCTTGGCAACCACAAGTCTTTTCTCTGTGTCTGAGAGTCTATTTCTGTTTCATAAGTAAGTTCATTTGTGTCTTGTCTTAGATTGCATATATAAGAAATGAGACTTTCCTGGTGTCTCAGTAGTGAAAAATCTGCACGAGATGGGGGTTTGATCCCTGGGTCAGGAAGATGCTCTGCAGAAGGAAATGTCAACCTGCTTCAGTGTTCCTGCCTGGGAAATCCCATAGACAGAAGAACCTGGTGGGCTGTAGTACATGGGGTCACACAAGAGTTGGAGACAGCTTAGCAACTAAACACTTACAACAGCATATAAGAGATATCATATGGTGTTTGCCTTTCTCTTTCTGACTTACTTCACTTAGTGTGATAATCTCTAGTTTGCAATATGGTCAAAAGATGCAAAAGCATCTGTCTTATTTCACTTAGCATAGTGTTTCCAGTGTTCACACATGCTGCATGTAACAGGAGGACACTAATACTCCCTCTTGTGCTGAATGGTATTCTCAAATTAACCTTTTTTCTTTAATGAATGTAATTATTTTGCTTCGGTGTTCAGAAGATGGAAGACGCCTACATGAGGGTATTTTCTCATCATTCACATAACCAAGTACAGGGACAGGGCAGTATTTGATTTTTGATATTTGAGCTATCAGCATCAGTTCACGCATGGCCTTCTCCCATTTTGCTTATTCATTCATTAATGATATATTAGAGGCATAAAGGATTTTCCTGGTGGCTCAGATGGTAAAGCATCTGCCTGCAATGCAAGTGACCTGGATTTGATTCCCAGGGTTGGGAAGATCCCCTGGAGAAGGAAATGGCTGCCCACTCCAGTGTTCTTGTCTGGAGAATTCCATGGACAGAGGAGCCTGGCAGACTACAGTTCATGGGGTCGCAATGAGTTGGACATGACTGAGCAACTAACACTTTCACTTCATGGGCATAAAGCATCCACACAATCCAAGAACTAGAATACTGACAATGATGTTCATTGGCATGCCCTCCTCTTGAGTAGTCACCACTAATCTGCACTGGAATTTTATAATGCTTCTCTTTCCTTGTCTCACTAGTACAGTCAGTCTGCCATAGCTATGGTTTCCAATTCTGCAGATTCAGCCAATCAGGGATTGAAAATATTCTTAAATTAACCTTTTAATTCTATTGCTGATTCTAGACTCATGAGCCTGTGTTCTCTACAGAGCTCTATCTTCCTAGTGTATTTCTTTCCAAAGCATAGTTTGGGATTTATCCGTGGGAGCTTTCATTTTGTTAATGAGATGATGGTGATGCTGCTTCTGATAGTGATGATGGTGGTGAGGAAGGTGATGGTGATGACGATACATACCTTCTTTTGAGTATCACCATGTAACAATAAAAAGTGCTGAGAACTTTACATGCAGTGTCAAAGTAATCCTCAGAGAAATAGTGCTAGTTAGAATTTCATACTCACTTGACAAAAGTGGAAAATGAAGTGGAGATCAGTTAAATCCTTGTCTGTGAGTGAGAAGCAGAGTTGGAATTGTGCCCAGGACTTTCTGTTTCATGGCCCACCCTCTCCCAGGCTGTTTACTTTCTCTGTTTATTTCAAGCTGTTTTAGGTCATAGAATAAGAGAAGATACCCTGGTTTTCCACCTGATCCAAAGACAGGAAGTGAGCTGAGTCAGGTTCTCTGTGGGATCATGATGACTTTGGAACAGACTTCAATAATTTTGAGGGGAGTCACTTCTATTGATTTTTCATTTATTTACCTTTGTTCTTTGGCCTGTGTGGGCCTCTCGCAGTGGCCTCTCTCGTTGCAGAGCACTGGCTCTGGGCACATGAGCTTCTCTGGCTCAGATGGTAAAGCATCTGCCTGCAATGCAAGTGACCTGGATTTGATTCCCAGGGTTGGGAAGATCCCCTGGAGAAGGAAATGGCTGCCCACTCCAGTGTTCTTGTCTGGAGAATTCCATGGACAGAGGAGCCTGGCAGACTACAGTTCATGGGGTCGCAATGAGTTGGACATGACTGAGCAACTAACACTTTCACTTCATGGGCATAAAGCATCCACACAATCCAAGAACTAGAATACTGACAATGATGTTCATTGGCATGCCCTCCTCTTGAGTAGTCACCACTAATCTGCACTGGAATTTTATAATGCTTCTCTTTCCTTGTCTCACTAGTACAGTCAGTCTGCCATAGCTATGGTTTCCAATTCTGCAGATTCAGCCAATCAGGGATTGAAAATATTCTTAAATTAACCTTTTAATTCTATTGCTGATTCTAGACTCATGAGCCTGTGTTCTCTACAGAGCTCTATCTTCCTAGTGTATTTCTTTCCAAAGCATAGTTTGGGATTTATCCGTGGGAGCTTTCATTTTGTTAATGAGATGATGGTGATGCTGCTTCTGATAGTGATGATGGTGGTGAGGAAGGTGATGGTGATGACGATACATACCTTCTTTTGAGTATCACCATGTAACAATAAAAAGTGCTGAGAACTTTACATGCAGTGTCAAAGTAATCCTCAGAGAAATAGTGCTAGTTAGAATTTCATACTCACTTGACAAAAGTGGAAAATGAAGTGGAGATCAGTTAAATCCTTGTCTGTGAGTGAGAAGCAGAGTTGGAATTGTGCCCAGGACTTTCTGTTTCATGGCCCACCCTCTCCCAGGCTGTTTACTTTCTCTGTTTATTTCAAGCTGTTTTAGGTCATAGAATAAGAGAAGATACCCTGGTTTTCCACCTGATCCAAAGACAGGAAGTGAGCTGAGTCAGGTTCTCTGTGGGATCATGATGACTTTGGAACAGACTTCAATAATTTTGAGGGGAGTCACTTCTATTGATTTTTCATTTATTTACCTTTGTTCTTTGGCCTGTGTGGGCCTCTCATCGCAGTGGCCTCTCTCGTTGCAGAGCACTGGCTCTGGGCACATGAGCTTCAGAGCTCTGGCTCGGTAGTTGGACACATCGGTCCAGCCGCTCTGTGGCACGTGGGATTTTCCCAGGCCAGGGATTGAACCAGCAGCCCTTGCACTGCTAGGTGGTGTCCTTACCCACTGAACCACCAGGGAAGCCCGGACTTCAGTAATTTGATGCTTGGTCCAGTCTGTCCAGTTGCATCCTTGCACGCGATCCTCCGCTGAGCATTCTTACCTCTACATATTCTGTGCATTCTTTGCTCTTCCCTTACAGTCCAACATTTCTACCCTTTAAAGACAAATTGAACACAGTTTCCTCTCTAAAATCATCTCCTTCGACTTCAGTCAAGTCTCATCTACTTTCTTATGACTCTGGTAATGCACTTTTCTATGCTTTGTCTTTAGGTCCTTATCATCTATGATCAGATGACTAATTATAGTTTTGTGTGTCCATCTTTCCTCTTCAGGGAGATAAACTGCTACTTTAGATCTCAGTCTTTGCTAATAAATCTTCAGTAGATTTCCCATTTCTGCATTCAGCTTTTAATTCAGCTATACACATAGAATTCTACTGTGGCATATTTATGTGAAATAACTGGTCAAATAGTAGAATGCAACCCTATAGTATCTCCTCTGCACCCAGGTTGACCAAAGGCAGAAATGTAAATACATGAAGATACAAACATAATGTGGATTTTGAGAGGAGCTGTACTAAAATGAATCTTATCGAAAGTAGTTTAGGGGACTTGGGAAAGGACTGTTTAATTGTTAGTGCTGAGACATCTGCAGTGTTTGATATGATCCCTTAGCAGGCAGTTCGAGCACCTGAGTTAGGTATGTGCTATTGTGACTTTAATAGGAAACTCTGATTTCTTGCTAAAAAACTGGACATGTATATTGTGTTTCTTTTTAGGTTTTTTCATAGAATAAGAGAAGATACCCTGGTTTTCCACCTGATCCAAAGACAGGAAGTGAGCTGAGTCAGGTTCTCTGTGGGATCATGATGACTTTGGAACAGACTTCAATAATTTTGAGGGGAGTCACTTCTATTGATTTTTCATTTATTTACCTTTGTTCTTTGGCCTGTGTGGGCCTCTCATCGCAGTGGCCTCTCTCGTTGCAGAGCACTGGCTCTGGGCACATGAGCTTCAGAGCTCTGGCTCGGTAGTTGGACACATCGGTCCAGCCGCTCTGTGGCACGTGGGATTTTCCCAGGCCAGGGATTGAACCAGCAGCCCTTGCACTGCTAGGTGGTGTCCTTACCCACTGAACCACCAGGGAAGCCCGGACTTCAGTAATTTGATGCTTGGTCCAGTCTGTCCAGTTGCATCCTTGCACGCGATCCTCCGCTGAGCATTCTTACCTCTACATATTCTGTGCATTCTTTGCTCTTCCCTTACAGTCCAACATTTCTACCCTTTAAAGACAAATTGAACACAGTTTCCTCTCTAAAATCATCTCCTTCGACTTCAGTCAAGTCTCATCTACTTTCTTATGACTCTGGTAATGCACTTTTCTATGCTTTGTCTTTAGGTCCTTATCATCTATGATCAGATGACTAATTATAGTTTTGTGTGTCCATCTTTCCTCTTCAGGGAGATAAACTGCTACTTTAGATCTCAGTCTTTGCTAATAAATCTTCAGTAGATTTCCCATTTCTGCATTCAGCTTTTAATTCAGCTATACACATAGAATTCTACTGTGGCATATTTATGTGAAATAACTGGTCAAATAGTAGAATGCAACCCTATAGTATCTCCTCTGCACCCAGGTTGACCAAAGGCAGAAATGTAAATACATGAAGATACAAACATAATGTGGATTTTGAGAGGAGCTGTACTAAAATGAATCTTATCGAAAGTAGTTTAGGGGACTTGGGAAAGGACTGTTTAATTGTTAGTGCTGAGACATCTGCAGTGTTTGATATGATCCCTTAGCAGGCAGTTCGAGCACCTGAGTTAGGTATGTGCTATTGTGACTTTAATAGGAAACTCTGATTTCTTGCTAAAAAACTGGACATGTATATTGTGTTTCTCTAAGCACAGTTGGATAAATGTTGGTTTAAAGGCATATAACAGGATTGTTTCTGAAGCATGAATCTAATACTGGAGCTATACTCTCCAAAAGTAGAAGTCTTTCCTGTTTTGGTTAATTTGATATTCATGGAAAAAGCTCATTAACTCTTTAAGGTCTTAAGGAGATATATTTGGGTTGGGTATATGGACAAATAGCACCAAAACCTCAGTGGCTTAACACACAAAGAGTTTATTATTATTCCACGTGGTTTTGTAAAAGGGCATTGGGGCTCTCCTCTAAATAGGCATTCTGAATTCTAAATGGTAGTTTTAAAAAGTCTCCTCCCGACCTACTGTAGCCACGTGCACATGTTCTTTGACACCCCTATGATGGAGAGATGGTATCTGTGTTCCCTTTCCTTGAGTCTGGGTCAGTTTATTGATGCTTCAGCTAATAGCATATGCGTGTTGTAATATGTATGGCTTCCAAACTGGCTGCAAAAGACCATATAGTTTCTGCCTTCTTTGCTGAATCTCTGGGCACCATGTATGAAATATGACTTCTTTGATGTTGCTGTTAGTGAACAAGTCCTCCCCTTCTGGAGAGGCTAGAGTGGTCACTCCAGGCGGTGGTCTGAGCCACCAGCTATGTAAATAAACAAGCCTTAAGATGATTCTAGACCTTAGCCACTGACTTCCCAGCCTCAGATGTTATGGAGCATTGACAAGTCATCCTCTTTGTACCCTGTTAAAATTCTTAACCCACAGCATCCATGAGCATAAGTCAATACTTGTTTTAGGCCATTGGTTCTTCTGCAGAAGTGGTACTAGAATACCACCCATGAAACCATCATGAGGAGCTCAGGGCTTAGCGTGATAGGGTAAGAGGTGACAGGAGATCTAACCAATAGCATGGGCCTGATGGGCCTGGAGGTGATATGCTTCATATCTCATTAGACATGAAAAATCATATATCCAAGCTTAATTTCAAGGATGTGGGGAATCATAATGAAGACATCACTAGACATAGATAAAAACTAGAAATGGTGAATGTCCATAATATCTCGCTCTGAAAGCTGAGAACTTCATGCCTCCTGCTATAGACTGATTCATGTGCCCCTCACATCCATATGTTGAAGCCCTGACCTCCAATGTGACGGTATTTGGAGGTGGAACCTTTGCAAAGTTATCAGATTTAGATGAGGTTATGAGGATGGAGTCTTTCCTGTTTTGGTTAATTTGATATTCATGGAAAAAGCTCATTAACTCTTTAAGGTCTTAAGGAGATATATTTGGGTTGGGTATATGGACAAATAGCACCAAAACCTCAGTGGCTTAACACACAAAGAGTTTATTATTATTCCACGTGGTTTTGTAAAAGGGCATTGGGGCTCTCCTCTAAATAGGCATTCTGAATTCTAAATGGTAGTTTTAAAAAGTCTCCTCCCGACCTACTGTAGCCACGTGCACATGTTCTTTGACACCCCTATGATGGAGAGATGGTATCTGTGTTCCCTTTCCTTGAGTCTGGGTCAGTTTATTGATGCTTCAGCTAATAGCATATGCGTGTTGTAATATGTATGGCTTCCAAACTGGCTGCAAAAGACCATATAGTTTCTGCCTTCTTTGCTGAATCTCTGGGCACCATGTATGAAATATGACTTCTTTGATGTTGCTGTTAGTGAACAAGTCCTCCCCTTCTGGAGAGGCTAGAGTGGTCACTCCAGGTGGTGGTCTGAGCCACCAGCTATGTAAATAAACAAGCCTTAAGATGATTCTAGACCTTAGCCACTGACTTCCCAGCCTCAGATGTTATGGAGCATTGACAAGTCATCCTCTTTGTACCCTGTTAAAATTCTTAACCCACAGCATCCATGAGCATAAGTCAATACTTGTTTTAGGCCATTGGTTCTTCTGCAGAAGTGGTACTAGAATACCACCCATGAAACCATCATGAGGAGCTCAGGGCTTAGCGTGATAGGGTAAGAGGTGACAGGAGATCTAACCAATAGCATGGGCCTGATGGGCCTGGAGGTGATATGCTTCATATCTCATTAGACATGAAAAATCATATATCCAAGCTTAATTTCAAGGATGTGGGGAATCATAATGAAGACATCACTAGACATAGATAAAAACTAGAAATGGTGAATGTCCATAATATCTCGCTCTGAAAGCTGAGAACTTCATGCCTCCTGCTATAGACTGATTCATGTGCCCCTCACATCCATATGTTGAAGCCCTGACCTCCAATGTGACGGTATTTGGAGGTGGAACCTTTGCAAAGTTATCAGATTTAGATGAGGTTATGAGGATGGAGCCTTTATGATGGGATTAGTGCCCTGATAAAGAGATTCTGTTGCTGCTAAGTCACTTCAGTCATGTCTGACTCTTTGTGACTCAGTGGACTGTAGTTCACTAGGCTCCTCTGTCCATGGGATTCCCCAAGCAAGAATACTGGAGTGGGTTGTCATTTTCCTCTTCCAGGGGATTTTCCTGAGCCAGGGATTGAACCTGTTTTTCCTGTGGCTCCTGCACTGCAGTTGGATTCTTTACACTGAGTCACTGGGGAAGCCCATTAGACGTTCTAGAGAGATTTCTTTGTGTGTGTGTCTCTCTCTCTCCCTGCTGTGCGAAGACATGGTGAGAAGGCAACTACCTAAAAGCAAGGAAGACAGCTCCCACTGGACCATGCTGGCTCCCTGGACTTCTAGACACAAGAGCTGTGAGAAAATATCTTGTTCAGGCCACTCACTCTAGGTATTTTGTTCTGGCACTGAAGCTAAGACACTTTTCACATTGCCAATGTGTTTAAAGACTTACTTCTGAAGTACGCAACCTGCACAGTGAGTTTGCTGGAACTTTCCACAGCAAAGCAAATCGACACCCATAGAGTTGTTGCTTCCCGCTCATTATATTATTTAATCCGACTGATATGCATTCTTTGCCATGGTATGTGTGTTTATAGGCAAATCTCAAATACGTACATCTCCAGTCTCTGACTTCCTATTGTATTGATGTGTTTGATGAGTTTAGAGAGTCCTAACATTTTGGCAGGTGGTCTAATTTCAGTAGACTGATAAATTATGATACACAAGCAGCAACAACCAGCACACCTTGACTTCTTCTGAGAAGCAGGGTCATGCTCAGTTCCTTCTGGAGGCAGGAGTGTTTCTAACTGGTTTCCATTCCCATCTTGTTTCATGTGTCACATCTCTCCAGGCTAAAGGAAAATACCTTGTGTGATCAGATAAACCAGATGAATTTGGGTCTCTTGGAATAGTCTTCATCAACACTGATGGGCCTAATAAGTTATAGTTAATGTATGATACTTCAAAGGGAAAAAAAATCCACATTAAACATGACCCAACATCGTGGATGGTGACTATTCTGTGAGTCCCATATTAAGGCATATATGTGGAATCTAGAAAAATGGTACACATGAACCTGTTTGCAGGGCAGGAATAATGATGCAGACATCGAGGCTGGACCTGTGGACACGGTGAGGAGCATGGCTTATGAACTGAGAGATTGGGATTAACATATATATATATATATATGTGTATATATATATATATATATATATATATATATATATATATATATATATATATATATATATTACCATGTGTAAAACAGATAGCTAGAGGGAACCAGCTATATAGGGCAGGGAGCTCAGTTCAGTGCTCTGTGAAGCCCTAGAAGGGTCAAATGGGGTTGGGGTGGCAGGGAGATCCTAGAGGGAAGGGTGTATATATACATATGGCTAATTTGCTTCATTGTAGAGCAGAAACTAATACAACATTGCAAGGCACCTATGCCTCACTTAAAAAAATGACCCAGCAATTGGTGAATTGTAACAAACTGTAGATTCAGATACTAGTGATTCACCAGTGGTATCCTGTGTTTAGAACAACGTTATAAATTTCTCCAAGGTTAATGGATGATTAGGAGTGGATTTGCTGGCACTTTGTTTTGTTATAGATTAATAAGTCACATAAATATGATTTTAGTGGATGCTAATGGGCTGAGTCTCTTGAAAGGATTAAAAGCCTTGCATTTCGGATGGTCTTTAGACAACTGAGGTTCTGAGTGCCATTTTTAAGGATAGGCTCTTGGCCTACAACGACATTTTATTCTGTCCTGGTGCGTCCAGGTGTGCGTCCTGGGGGTGTCTGTCTGGAGCATTGCATAGCACACACAAGCCGGCTTTCTCACCCCATTCTGCCTGCAAGTGCACTGTTACCAAAATCAGCGATTAATGGTTGAACGAGTCTGAAAAATGGCTATCCCTTTGACCTTTCTAAGGTTTGTCATTTGGTTGACATACCCATTACCTCAAAAATCAAATGTGTTTGTCTAAACATTATTCTGATGTTTACTTTGGGCACTAAAGGGCAGACAGCTGACCACGGACCCGCTGACAGTGATCAATTCAGCCTCGAATCTTGTCACTTTCCCTGTTTATTCTGCTATCAATCTCCCCTTTGCCTGCCACCACGGCCACTTTCTGCTGCTCAGGCGCTTTTAAAACTAACAATAATCCAATTTAGAATTGATCAATGAAAATGTGTGGTCAGTAAGCAAAATGACAAAGTCTGCATGTAACCGCTGACCACAGTCAGGGGTTTATTTTATATGGATGGAGCTGAAGATAAATTTTAATTAATTAATTAAATGTTAACAGCATTCAAGTCCCTTTCCTTTTTTTTTTTTTTTTAAGTTAGACCAAAGTTTTACTCTCTTAGAAATGAGGGAAGTAAGTCCATTCACTTCTCACTAGAACCAGTATATTCTGGAACAGTGCTGTCCTCTGGGCCTTTTCTGAGGTGGTGGGAATGGTCTAAACCTACATTGTCCAAAGTGGTAGCCACCAGCCCATCTATGGCTGACCTTGAACTATGGTTTGTGCAACAGAGAAACCATTTTTGAGAATATATTTAATTTTAATACATTTAAAGTTAAATGGTTTTATGTGGCCCAGGTCTATAATACCAGATGGTACAGTTCTAGAAGGCTGACATTTTTGATGATGAAGATGCGACGTGGAATGTCATACTGTCTAGACACTGTGTTAGGAGGCCACAGCCTCCAATCTGATCCAACATGGCTACAAACCAGGCCAGAGAAGTTCAGGGAGATATTCAAGTCTTCCTTATGTCCTAAAGGCAATGTTGTGTTTGACCAGGGTTCCCTTCCAGGTCCATGAGCACAGGGCTCCTTAACTGGCCGAGAGGACCTGGATACTGATCTGCAGGGCTGGCTTCTGCTCAGCAGAGGGGAGAACTCCGGAAAGAGAGGGGGTGCAGGACTGGGGCAGGAAGGTTCCTTTTCATAAAAAGCCCCCAGAACAAGCCCTGTTCTTGGCTGCATCACCCCCTGGTTGCCAAGACACAGGCTGCATTTAGTCCACAGTGCCAAGTAGCTCCTGGGTTCTGGACATGATCAGGCATCTTGCTGGGCCACTGGTTTCTGGCTCCCAGATTGTCTGGACTCTTGGCCCTGAATCCTTTCCTTCTGTCAGCCTCAAACTTTATTTTTGCCAAATCCAACAGTGGGGAGTCATTTGATGAATTTATTAACATTTCTTAAAGTGATTTGCACATGTTACTTTCAATAGGCAAACAGTTTAGAACTAATTGCTAATAAGGTTAGAAGCACATATAACATTTGAGTATTTTTTTAAAATGAAATCAGTTTAGCTTTTACCTCTAGATAGATGTATTTCAAAAACTAGATTAGAATTAAAAAAAATTGCATCATTTATTTGAATTTCAAAGTTTATGGGGGATGTTATGAGCAAGTAGAAACACTCTATGAGGGTTATGGTATAATCGATGGAGATTTAAAATGCTATACCATATAACTATTGTCTTAGAAGAAAAGTGGTCTAGGTATTCTCTTGAGGGAAATTCTCAGTCTATAATTCTTGTGTTATTTATGTACCGATAACAAAAAAATAAAAACAAAAGCCAGTTTTTATTTTTTAAAAAATGGGAAAAAAGATTTCCTGAATATCTTCAGTAGGAAAAAAATGTTTATTTTGGGGCATTTAAAAATTAGCTTTTAACAAAAATCTATGTGACAAACTGTAGAAAATTGGCACCAACAAAAGGATATCTTATAATAAGGTCTTTGAATTAAAACAAATTATATCTTTTACCTATTTCATCCATAATTTCACTATCTAGATACTGTTAATATTTTTTGTATTTATAACTGATCTTTATTGTGTTCATTTTCATTCTTAATGAAAAGATCATCTATATGATATTTCTATCCTACTTCTGTTCATTTAACATTGTAATTCTTATGTGCTCCATATTCTCTAAAAATATAATTTCTTAAGTTACATTATAATTCATGTAGTGAATATGTCTGATTTATGTCACAATTATGTTTGTATCTGTTACTTAGGTTATTTCTGATGTTTTCATTTTGCTTTTATAATTAGTACTTCTCAATATTCAGAATTATTTTCTTAGGCTCCATTCACAAAAGTGGACTTATGGAGTTAGAGAGTATAAATATTATGAGGCTTTTTGCCAAATTGCTTTCCAAAAGGATTATACTAAAATATCAGCAATATTCGAAAGTACCCTTTTCACGGTCCCCATATCAGCAATGGAAATTATTATTTAAAAAAATCTTTGCTAATTTGATAGGGGTCAAAGGCTACTTCATTGTTATTTTAATGTACCATTCCTTGATTACTAGTGAAGGAAAGCATTTTCCACACATTTGTTGATTAGTTATATTTCATTTTTGAAAATTGCCTATTCATAGCCTCTGTCAGTTTATCCAGTGAAGCTTCAGTATTTTAAAATTCAAGTTCATTAACCTTTTTAAAATAAAGGTATTAGTACTTTGTCCATATAATATTTCCTGTGAATATTTTTCTCAAATATGGTTTGCCTTTTAATTTTTTTTTATTTTATTTTTTTTGTTTTTTTATTCTTTTTTTTTTGCCTTTTAATTTTTTTCTACTTATTTAATTTGATTGAAGACTAACTTAAAATTTAAACTTAATATATAAAAATGTTTTCATCCTGTTTTAATAAATCATACCTTTTCCAATGATGGTAGATTAAAAGAATTTTCTTCTTGATTTCTTATCCACTGATATTTTATATTTAATTTTAAAGTTTCTTTGGAATTTACTTTGGTGACTGATTTTAGGAGAGAATCTAAATAGGTTTTTTTTCATCAAATAATCAGTTATTTCAGGGGATTTATTTATAAAATGACTTACCCCTTTGTTATTTACTTAAAATATTTCTTTTACCATACTATATATATAATATATTTCTTTTACTACACACAAGCACACACACACTGGCTAGCCAGTTCCTTGATTATTGTGTCTAAGTTTATCCTTATTCTACAATTTCAGTGTTTTAAGTAATATCAATTTATACCATTGGTCACAACTGATACCATTGGTATCAATTTGTATTATTGGCTGATAGGTTCAGAATACTCCCAATATCATTCTTTTTTGTAAAGGTATTTTGGATTATTTTACTGAGTGTGTGTATGTCTATGTGTACACTGCGAGAAGACTGAGTATTGGTTATTTTTTGTTTGTTTTCTACTCACAGGTATTTTTAAAAAAATTTTTAAATTTTATTTATTTTATTTTGCTTTGTTGCTTTTACAGAGTTTTGTTGTTTACAGGTATGTATAATCCCAGATTAGTCATATGTATATCCCATCTCCCCGATCCCACCCCTCCAGGTAGATTGCATACCCCCATGTAAGATCCCTTAACCCACAGCACATTGACAATAGTTATCTCTTTTGTATATGATAGTGTAGGGCTCCATGTTACTCTTTCTATATCTCTCACCCACTCTTCCCTCTCCCCAATGTCCATAAGCTTGTTCTCTATGACTGTTTTCATTGATGCTCTGTGTTTATATTTATCAATATGATCTTACTAGATTCCATATATATGTGTTAGTATACTATACTTGTCCTTCTCTTTTTGACTTACTTCACTTTCTATCATAGGTTCTAGATTCATCCACCTCATTAGGACTGAATCTTCTGTATTTCTTTTTGTGGCTGAGAAGTATTCCATCGTATATATGTACCAAAGCTTCTTTATCCATTTGTTTGTTGATGGACCTCTAGGTTGCTTCCATGTCCCAGCTATTGTGTAGAGTGTTGCAATGAACATTGGGGTACAGGTGTCTCTTTCAATTTTGATTTCATCAGGGTATAAGCCTAATAGTGGGATTGCTGGGTCATATGGTGCTTCTATTCTTAGGTTTTCTGAGGAGTCTCTGTACTGTCTTCCATAGTGGTTGTATCAATTTACACTCCCGCCAACAAGTGGCAGTGTTCCAAGCAGGAGTGTTCCCTTTTCTCCACACCCTTGCCAGCATTTATTTTTCGCAGATTTTTTGATGATGGCCATTCTGACTGGTGTGGATTTTTTACAACATATTTTGAGTTTTCGTTTTTCCAGATTCTTCCCATTTCTTAAGACAAGATCCGATCCTCAGCCTACAGAGCCTCTCCTGTGGCTCTTAGTGGAGAGAACTTAATCCCTCTCTCACTCCTGCACAGCTTCACGTGTATTGTTCTTAGAGCATCATCACTGGCTGCCTTGAATTATAATTACTTGTGGACAGATCTTAACTTTCATCCAGTTTTCGATCCACACAGACTGAATGATGGTCCCCAAAGATGTCCATGGCCTAATCTCCAGAGCCAGTGAACATCACTTTCCATGACAAGAAAGACTTTGGAGATATGACTAAGTTATGGATCTGGAAATGCAAGGGTTGTCCTGGCTCATCCAGGTGACCCCTAATGTAAACTGAAGGGAGGCAGAGGGAGAGGGAGACTTGACATAGAGGAGGTTGTGATGAGACCAGAGGCAGAATGGGCGCGATGCCATCAGGAGCCATGCGAAGCTGGAAGAGGCAAGGATCAGCTTATTTCCTGGAGTCTCCAGAAAGAACAGGCCCTGTTCACCCCCTTTATTTTAGCTCCTCAAGACTCATCTGGATATCTGGCCTCCAAAGCTGTTAGAGAATAAATCTGTGGAATGTTCTTTACTTATGGTTTTTGAGCCTCTAAGTTTGTGGTAATCTGTCAAGAACTCAGTTGGAAATGAGCGCTGATGTTCCCACATGCTAGAGGCAATAATAGACTCACCTAGAACACCATCCAAGTATGAAGAATTATCCCTTTTGCGGGGATCAGAGTTGGGATTGTCCAAGCCTTGTCTAAAGAATAATGCTTAGAGAATGGATGCTGGTCTTGTTCTGCTTTTTCAAATTGAAACCAACTCAGAGTCCACACTCTCATGGTACTTTGCTGGGTCATATGGTGCTTCTATTCTTAGGTTTTCTGAGGAGTCTCTGTACTGTCTTCCATAGTGGTTGTATCAATTTACACTCCCGCCAACAAGTGGCAGTGTTCCAAGCAGGAGTGTTCCCTTTTCTCCACACCCTTGCCAGCATTTATTTTTCGCAGATTTTTTGATGATGGCCATTCTGACTGGTGTGGATTTTTTACAACATATTTTGAGTTTTCGTTTTTCCAGATTCTTCCCATTTCTTAAGACAAGATCCGATCCTCAGCCTACAGAGCCTCTCCTGTGGCTCTTAGTGGAGAGAACTTAATCCCTCTCTCACTCCTGCACAGCTTCACGTGTATTGTTCTTAGAGCATCATCACTGGCTGCCTTGAATTATAATTACTTGTGGACAGATCTTAACTTTCATCCAGTTTTCGATCCACACAGACTGAATGATGGTCCCCAAAGATGTCCATGGCCTAATCTCCAGAGCCAGTGAACATCACTTTCCATGACAAGAAAGACTTTGGAGATATGACTAAGTTATGGATCTGGAAATGCAAGGGTTGTCCTGGCTCATCCAGGTGACCCCTAATGTAAACTTAAGGGGAGGCAGAGGGAGAGGGAGACTTGACATAGAGGAGGTTGTGATGAGACCAGAGGCAGAATGGGCGCGATGCCATCAGGAGCCATGCGAAGCTGGAAGAGGCAAGGATCAGCTTATTTCCTGGAGTCTCCAGAAAGAACAGGCCCTGTTCACCCCTTGATTTTAGCTCCTCAAGACTCATCTGGATATCTGGCCTCCAAAGCTGTTAGAGAATAAATCTGTGGAATGTTCTTTACTTATGGTTTTTGAGCCTCTAAGTTTGTGGTAATCTGTCAAGAACTCAGTTGGAAATGAGCGCTGATGTTCCCCACATGCTAGAGGCAATAATAGACTCACCTAGAACACCATCCAAGTATGAAGAATTATCCCTTTTGCGGGGATCAGAGTTGGGATTGTCCAAGCCTTGTCTAAAGAATAATGCTTAGAGAATGGATGCTGGTCTTGTTCTGCTTTTTCAAATTGAAACCAACTCAGAGTCCACACTGACTGCCCATGTGATCCTTCTTCTTCTGGGACCATAGCTTCACTCTCCAGTCTTGTTCACAAGTGAGATGTGATTTAACTCAGGATCTGGCAATCTCTGTGAGCCGAGTTCAGAGTCACGGCCGCCATGGGTTTTACTTTGCCGAGGTTATTTCCAGGATTACTACATGAATGTCACAAATTAAAAAGAAGTTCAAGAGTGAAGTTTGAATGATTAAATTGATATATTTGCATGAAACATTCTTTGTTTCAAATTTCTTACTGTATAAACTAAATGTAAACATACATTATTGGAATCAAGCAATGCTATTGCTTTATGCAATATGTGCTTATTTAAAACAAACTCTTTTTTAAAAAAATTATTTACCTTTGCAACATTTTTGTGCAGGAGAGAAGTATTACACACATTCTCCAGAAAAGAAAAGAGGACTAGCAAGTCCTCTTTTGTCTGACATTTAACTTGTTTGTTTGTTTATTAACATTTTGAGGGTTGGCAAAATGCTGTGTTAAGTTTCTAATGGTTTGAGGATGAATGAAACAACAGTGTTGCCCTGGAAGGCTGTCTCTACCTGGGAAACAATTGTAATACATTTGGAGAGGGATGCCATTGTCGAGGGATCATGGAGGGATGTGGTAGGCTTTGATCCAGGTTGCCCATCATAGTAATGCCCAGAAATTTAAAAAATACTGAACTGAAGACCCCACCCAGGATAGATGGTGTGAATCACAACTTCTGTGTCAGAAAGTGGAATCCACTGGGGAGACAGAAAAGAAGAAGGCTGTAACACAGAAGAAGCTGCATGTATGCACAGGATCTTGGAGGTTGGGATTAACATATGCACTCTACTATATATAAAATAGATAATCAACAGGATCCTACTGTATAGCACAGGGAGCTCTACTCAGTATTCTGTGATAACCTATATGGGAAAAGAATCTGAAGAAGCAGCAAATGCAATTTTCTTTCTAATTTTTGATTGTTGTTTCAGATAAAATCCTGCTGTATTTATTTCTTTAAACTGAAGTGTAGTTGATTTACAATATTGTGTTTGTTTTAGGTATAAAAAATGGATTCACTGATACGAATATTCTTTCTCATACTCTCTTCCATTATAGGTTATTACAGGATGCTGAATGTAGTTCCCTGTGCTATACAGTAGGACCTTGTTCACCTGTTTTATGTATAGTAGTTTGTATCTGCTAATGTCAAAGCTACAGTCTCTTTTAAAATCCACGCATATATGCAAAGCTCCACATGAACACTTGCATCACATTCTGTGGTGTCAGTTTGTTGTTAAGATAATAACCTGTCAGCGAGATTGTCTCCCCCATGGCCTGGTCAATACATTTATAGAATGTAATTAAAATATATCACTTCCATGACAGGAAATTGATGACCTTTTAATTATTTCAAGATAACTGAATATGTAATCATTTTCTCCTTTAACTGAGTGATCACAGTATATTTTGAGTAAGCTCAAAGTAGAATACAAATACTTGCTTTTTGTGTGTGCTGTACTTTTGTGCTCTTTTTTCACAAGATATCACTTTGGAGTCCTTTTCCCAGGATTTAAGAAAACAATTTAGAAAAATTGGTGTTAAAAATAGGAGATAAAGGAACTCTGCTCAGTGTTATGTGGCAGCCTGAATGGGAGGGGAGTTTGGGGGAGAATGGGTTCATGTATATGATATGATGGATTCCTGTTGCTCTCCACCTGAAATGATCACAACATTGTCAATCAGCTATACTCCAATATTAGAGAAAAAGCTAAAAAATAGGAGATTAATAACTTAGTAAATAACATTTTAAACAGCGTTGATGATTATTGGAATTAGGAAAGATTGATCAATATCACCCTGAAATTTCACATGATGTATAAGCTCACAATATTTTTAATGAATTGAAATTAATAATTTTAATATGCAACTCTTTAAAACAGCCCTGAGTCCTGCTTATAAAATCAGAGTTGGAGAAGGGGGCTAATCCCAAGGTAAATATTGAGTAACCTCACATATTTGTTGTATGATATATTGTGTGACAAATTGTGATGGACCTTTATAGGGTCCATATTATCCAAATCAGAAATCAGAATACAACCTGTGGGCTTTCCGGTTGTTCCCTGGGTAAAGAGTCCGCTTTGCAGTACACAGGGCACTGGTTCGATCCCTGGACCAGGAAGATCCCACGTGCCACAGAGTGGCTGGACTGGTGTGTCTGATTAGGAGCCAGCGCTCTGGAGCACATGTGCCCAGAGCCAGTGCTCTGCAACAAGAGAGGCCACTGAGATAAGAGGCCCACACATGCCAAAGAATAAAGATCAATGAGAAATAAATGATGACTTAGAGGCCAAAAAAAATACATTAAAAAAAAAAAAAAGAATACAATCTGTAATGGGTGTGCATGGTCTTATGGGGATAAGGGACCCTAATATTTCAAATCACAATGATTTCGCACACTGGGAAGCATCTACATCTCTAAAATAGCAGGTTTTCCCTATTGAAAAATCTACATAATTGTCTAAAATGTCCTCAAACTTCTACACTGTGTGTGTAGGTGACGTAAAACAAAACAAACAAAACAGCCTATATAAATGGGAGCATTGTTTTTGTAATCTAGTACAATAAAATTGCTTTGTCTCTTACACATCTGCCAGACATGTGGAAGACACCCTTTTTTTACCATTTTCCATTAAAAGAAAAGGGAATTTGTGTTACTACTTGAAAAATTAACTGCTTAATCTTCGACTGAAATTCCACTCAGCAAAATTAATGAGGAAGGGGACAATTTCACTAGAAACACCCTACAGTGAGTGCTTTTGATTTATCACTGAACATATTAAATGTGTAAGTATTGCCTAGAAGCAGCTCTTGGCTAGATCTATTTTATAAGTAAATTGGTGCAGTGACTTAGACATGTTATATTTAAAATTTTTCCTTCTTTAAAAAATGTCAAGTGTGGTCTTGAAGCAGTTCTTCAGGTGGGGCCTTTCTTTAGAAAGAAATTTGTAATATTACAAATCTTTTACCTTAATGTTGAAGAGAACATTACGCATAGTGTTAAGACGGGATCCAGTTCCCTGATTTTTTACGATGATTGTATTTGGAATATAATCTCTTTATCTCAGAAAAAAATATATACAGGGAGGTTGCTATTAAGCTCCTGAAGCTTCTGACAAACTGGGTAAATGAAGACAGGTAATTAGTAAACAAGCCCTCTGCCTCTTTAAACATACAATCAGAACATAAGTTACTTGATCAAGTTTAAAAATAAATTACTGGGCTTCCCTAGTGGTCCACTGGGTAAAGAGTCCACTTGGAGTGCAAGGGGCACCTGTTTGATCCCTGGCCTGAGAAGATCCTACATGCCACGGAATGACGGAACCAGTGTGTCCAATTATCTGCCAGCGCCCTGGAACGCGTGTGCCCAGAGCCGGCGCTCTGCAAGGAGAGAGGCTCACACAGGCCAAAGAATAAAGATGTATGAAAATAAATAAATAAATAAATAAATTAAAGAGGCCAAAATTAAAAAAAAAAATTACTATTAGGAAGTTTCCTGGTCATCCAGTGAATCTGCCTGACAATGTGGGGGACACAGGTGTGATTCCTGGACTAGGAGCTAAGATCTCGCATGCCAAGGGGCAAACAAGGCCACACACCACAACTACTGAGCTAGCAGGCTGTAACGAAGACCCCATGCAGCCAAATAAATTAAAAAATATAAATATTGAAAAAAATCACTCTTAAAGTGATAATGACCAGCACTTAGTATGTATGTAGGAGGTCTTGAATTCAAATACTCTTTTGTTCTGTCAACAAACCTTTCTTGAAAACTTGACACCATGCCAGAGCCTGGGATGTCAAAACTGACAAAAAGAAGACTTCTATTTTAGGAAGCCAAAAAGTTGGGTGGAGGAAACGTTTGTTGTCTAAGGAAATATGCATAAGAATAGAGACGTGTACACTAGAAAATAGAAGAGGTAAAAGTAAAATTTATTCCCTGGAAGTGGGTTTTGAGTTGGTCTTGAATACTTGCATAGAAATTTACAAGTAAATAGCAAAACAGTTGAGTTTTATCTACACTATTCTGACTTCTTCCCTTGACCACATTTGTTCCGTGAACCTAGGAACTTTGATGCTAATGAATCCTTCCAGTCACCCAAATTATAATGACAGACTCCAGCTTTGTCCATGGAAGTAGTTGTATTCAACAGTTTAAATTTTATTGGCATTAAAATGTTAGTGAAATAAACACAGAGGTCTTCTTTGAACTTTGCGTTGTCTGTAGCTTTTACGTGGTCATTGTAGGGTAAGCGATGTTAAGAAATGTCAATGAGTTGAAACACTGGTTAAAAATGGATTGAAACATTTTATTCTGAGCTGTAAATTTCTTGATTAAAAAATTATTTTAACTGACCTAATTTCCTATGTATATATATCAAATGACACCTGAATCATGTTAAGGCCTTAACCTTTCTCCATTTCCTGTTGTAAAACTGCCTGAATTTGACATCTTTTTAACTGGAGTTAAAATTGTTTTCGCTTGTGATGTCAGAATTCAGACAATGCTCAAATTGATGCTTAGTGATCTGTGTCTTAAACACCTAGTTTTCTAAGATTTTTGAAGATGTCTTCTCTTATTTTAAGGAAGTATAGAACTGCATTTTGAGTCTCTCTAAAATTGAAAATAGTCACTCATTACAGTATTCCCTGTTGATTGAAGCCCATAGTCCATGTGACACAAGAGGCAAATTCATGGGAAACCTTCAGCCAGATACTGAGTCTCAATTCAGGTTATGCTCCAAAGTCTCTAATCCCCACACAGGCTTGATTCCCTACCATCCCCTAAATGGCACTACTCTAATGGGCTTCTCAGGTGGTGCTAGTGGTAAAGAATCCACCTGCCAGTACAGGAAACATATTGAGATGGGAGCTCCATCCCTGGGTCGAGAAGATCCCCTGGAGGAGAGCTTGGCAGCTCATTCCAGTATTCTTGCCTGGAAAATTCCATGGGTAGAGGAGCCTGGTGGACTACAGTCCATGGGGTTGCCAAGAGTCAGACATGACTGAGTACACACACACACATGCACACAGCTGATAAAGTGTATGGTCTCCTTACTCTTTTTTCAAGTTATTTCTCAAATACCTGCCATGACCCATGGCATATTCTTGTGCCCATTTATTAATTCTTCATTTGAGCAATGATAGTGAACTCTTATGTATTAAGTACTCTCCTAGGCTAAAGCAGTGAAAATAAGATGGGTTTCTGACTTTCAAGGCAACAGACTCTAGGAAAGTAAGCCAAGAAGAGATACTTTCAAGTCTCAAGAAATACAATGGAATAACAGAATAAAATAAAATGAGATCAAAGAGAATAAAATGATAAAGGGGGCTGCAGGGCAGGGAGGTACTGACTGTACCTGGAAAGGCTTGCCTGTGATAAAGAGGCCGGCAAAGTTCTGGGGAGGGAGAATTCTTAGTGGGAATAATCCTGGGAACAAAACCTCTAAGCCATTTGGAAGAAGCAGAGGAAATCAAGTGTGGCTGAAACCTGAAAAGAAAGGGCAGAGCAATGCAAGGGGAGGTGAACACAGGCAAGTTCTGTGAGCCTTGTTAATAGCACCAAGCAGGGCCCTGTGCAGCTCCTGGATTCAAAGCCTCTCTACGGTCCACCCCCCTCATTATTTAGAGGATAGGAAGCAGCCTTCATGCAGCCTCCATGATCTTCCTGAGTTCCAGTGGGCAGGCTCAAGCAGTTGTTAATCAGGGAAAGGAGGGCTGTGAGACCGGGAGAAACAGTCAAGAGTAGCCTTGGGGCAAGGTTCTGCTTCCCCACCAAAGTATACATCCAAATATAACTTTGAGCCCTTTCCAGGTGAGAGAATTTTATTTATTTAAGGATAATATGGGCCCCCAAGCAGGTAGACCCCAGACCAGTTGGACCTGAAGTTTGATGATGCTGACTCCTACCTACCTCATCATCAGCACATCAGAAGAATGTCCATGAGCTGACTGTGTCCTCTTTGAACAACTGCTATAAAACTTCTCACTATTCTCCCTAACTAGGGTAGGGGACACATGGTTTTGAGGGTATTAGCCTGCTGTGGCCCTCTTTGCCTGGCAAGGCGATAAAGCTATCCTTTTCTGCTTCACCCAGATTTCTGTCTCCAAAGTTTGATGTGCCACTG
This sequence comes from Tragulus kanchil, assembly GCA_022376925.1. Lineage (NCBI taxonomy): Eukaryota > Metazoa > Chordata > Mammalia > Artiodactyla > Tragulidae > Tragulus > Tragulus kanchil. The sequence goes on along the minus strand of JAIOJX010000028.1, from coordinate 236,862,078 downwards.
GTGTACAGAGAAGCTGAGCTTTTGGTGTCAGTAAAGACATGTGTGGATTTTATTCTGTGGGAGATGAGTGACACTCTGAGGTTTTAAACAGTGGAGGAATGTGACCTGTTCCCGGATTCTGGCTGCTCTGCTGAGAATGAGTTGAGGTATAAAGAGGAGAAGCAGCGGAACCAGTTGGGAGGCATGGTGGGCATCCGGATGAGGAAGGGCAGAGGGTTAGGCTGAGTAGAGGCGAGGAAATTGAACCGGCAAGGGTTGTGCTTTGAGGTAATAATGGAAAGGCTGCAGGGCAGGAGGTACTGACTGTACTTGGAAAGGCTTGCCTGTGATAAAGAGGCCGGCAAAGTTCTGGGGAGGGAGAATTCTTAGTGGGAATAATCCTGGGAACAAAACCTCTAAGCCATTTGGAAGAAGCAGAGGAAATCAAGTGTGGCTGAAACCTGAAAAGAAAGGGCAGAGCAATGCAAGGGGAGGTGAACACAGGCAAGTTCTGTGAGCCTTGTTAATAGCACCAAGCAGGGCCCTGTGCAGCTCCTGGATTCAAAGCCTCTCTACGGTCCACCCCCCTCATTATTTAGAGGATAGGAAGCAGCCTTCATGCAGCCTCCATGATCTTCCTGAGTTCCAGTGGGCAGGCTCAAGCAGTTGTTAATCAGGGAAAGGAGGGCTGTGAGACCGGGAGAAACAGTCAAGAGTAGCCTTGGGGCAAGGTTCTGCTTCCCCACCAAAGTATACATCCAAATATAACTTTGAGCCCTTTCCAGGTGAGAGAATTTTATTTATTTAAGGATAATATGCCGCCCACAAGCAGGTAGACCCCAGACCAGTTGGACCTGAAGTTTGATGATGCTGACTCCTACCTACCTCATCATCAGCACATCAGAAGAATGTCCATGAGCTGACTGTGTCCTCTTTGAACAACTGCTATAAAACTTCTCACTATTCTCCCTAACTAGGGTAGGGGACACATGGTTTTGAGGGTATTAGCCTGCTGTGGCCCTCTTTGCCTGGCAAGGCGATAAAGCTATCCTTTTCTGCTTCACCCAGATTTCTGTCTCCAAAGTTTGATGTGCCACTGGTGTACAGAGAAGCTGAGCTTTTGGTGTCAGTAAAGACATGTGTGGATTTTATTCTGTGGGAGATGAGTGACACTCTGAGGTTTTAAACAGTGGAGGAATGTGACCTGTTCCCGGATTCTGGCTGCTCTGCTGAGAATGAGTTGAGGTATAAAGAGGAGAAGCAGCGGAACCAGTTGGGAGGCATGGTGGGCATCCGGATGAGGAAGGGCAGAGGGTTAGGCTGAGTAGAGGGCGAGGAAATTGAACCGGCAAGGGTTGTGCTTTGAGGTTAGGGTTGAGGGAGGAGCTTGTGGGTGGTTAGTTGTGAGAATGAAGGGAAGAAGGAACCACCACATTTCTGACAACTGAGTGATTGGAAATATGGAGTCTGAGGGAAAGCCTGCTGTGAGTAGAAATCATGATTGCTGTTTGCAGTTCAGTGTGAGAGTACTTAGGCATTCGGATGCAACTGTGAAGTAGGATGTTCTATTTATAGCTTTATAGCTTAGGACACATAATTGAAAGTTTTTTTTTTTTTTTAATTTTTGGCCTCTTTTATTGGTTTTTAATTTATTTATTTTCATCTGTCTTTGTTCTTCAGCTTGTGTGGGTCTCCCATCGTGGTGGGCCTCTCATGTTGCAAAGCATGGGTTCTGGGCGCATGCACTGCACAGCGCTGGCTCACAATTGGACACATTGGTCCAGTAGTTCTGTGGCATGCAGAATCCTCCCAGGCCAGGGATCGAACTGGTGCCCTTTACACTGCAAGGCAGACTCTTTACCCACTGGACCACGAGGGAAGCCCCACAATTGAAATTATTAACTTAGATATTTAACATCAAAATATTGGATAAAGTCAAAGTTAACATAAAAGAGGTATTTAAATTCAAAATTCCTAGGGCTACAGCCTGGAGGAAATAGCTATGGAAATTAGTGAATATTTAGAAAAAAACAGTGTCAATTTTTTTGAAAACCCTAAGCATTAGAAAAGTAAAGTATTTAGAAAATAAGAATGCTCTATTATAAAACCTGGTAATGCAGCTAAAGCAGAATATTACTGGAATGATATTACTTTATAGTGTCCTAAGGGGAAATAGCAAACCAAACAAATATTAAAGAAGTTATTGGTAAAAATCTTCCCACAGAAAAAATATTCAGAACTTAGTGCGAAGTTCCACAAATAATTCTAATTTTATATATCCTAAAATATGTGTTTATTGTCATGTAGCTACAGCAAGGTCAGCCCATCAGGATAAATTGCCATTAAAAAGACATTTTGTTATACTCTTGGATTGCAAGCTGAAGACAAGACACACATCTAAGAAAGCACCAGAGTTGGTCAGAGGGCAAGGAAGGATTTCATTGGCCACATCGAGGAAGGGCAGAGGGTTGGGGAGTAGAGGCGAGGAAATTGAACCGGCAAGGGTTGTGCTTTGAGGTTAGGGTTGAGGGAGGAGCTTGTGGGTGGTTAGTTGTGAGAATGAAGGGAAGAAGGAACCACCACATTTCTGACAACTGAGTGATTGGAAATATGGAGTCTGAGGGAAAGCCTGCTGTGAGTAGAAATCATGATTGCTGTTTGCAGTTCAGTGTGAGAGTACTTAGGCATTCGGATGCAACTGTGAAGTAGGATGTTCTATTTATAGCTTTATAGCTTAGGACACATAATTGAAAGTTTTTTTTTTTTTTTAATTTTTGGCCTCTTTTATTGGTTTTTAATTTATTTATTTTCATCTGTCTTTGTTCTTCAGCTTGTGTGGGTCTCCCATCGTGGTGGGCCTCTCATGTTGCAAAGCATGGGTTCTGGGCGCATGCACTGCACAGCGCTGGCTCACAATTGGACACATTGGTCCAGTAGTTCTGTGGCATGCAGAATCCTCCCAGGCCAGGGATCGAACTGGTGCCCTTTACACTGCAAGGCAGACTCTTTACCCACTGGACCACGAGGGAAGCCCCACAATTGAAATTATTAACTTAGATATTTAACATCAAAATATTGGATAAAGTCAAAGTTAACATAAAAGAGGTATTTAAATTCAAAATTCCTAGGGCTACAGCCTGGAGGAAATAGCTATGGAAATTAGTGAATATTTAGAAAAAAACAGTGTCAATTTTTTTGAAAACCCTAAGCATTAGAAAAGTAAAGTATTTAGAAAATAAGAATGCTCTATTATAAAACCTGGTAATGCAGCTAAAGCAGAATATTACTGGAATGATATTACTTTATAGTGTCCTAAGGGGAAATAGCAAACCAAACAAATATTAAAGAAGTTATTGGTAAAAATCTTCCCACAGAAAAAATATTCAGAACTTAGTGCGAAGTTCCACAAATAATTCTAATTTTATATATCCTAAAATATGTGTTTATTGTCATGTAGCTACAGCAAGGTCAGCCCATCAGGATAAATTGCCATTAAAAAGACATTTTGTTATACTCTTGGATTGCAAGCTGAAGGGACAAGACACACATCTAAGAAAGCACCAGAGTTGGTCAGAGGGCAGAGGAGAGGGGAAAATTGTAAGAACTTTTACCATGACTTCTGGCCACAGTGTGCAAAAGAGCAGGCGAGGCAGGGTAAACAGGTTTAAGATTGGCTAGTTTGGGTAATTTCAGGAGGGCTTGGGGTGTACGAGCATCCTTAGGTGTTTGGTATCTGGTCCTCATGTGATTTGGGCAGATGAATAGTGTTACAGAGCATGAAAGCCTGATAAAGAAAGTATTTAGGGTCGTGAGCTCTGGATTGGTTTACCTTTGAAAGACACCCTCAGGAGGACCTTTCCAGGTGGGCTTTCCAGGTGGCTCAGTGGGTAAAGCATCTGCCTGAAATGCAGGAGACACAGGAGATGCGGGTTCAATCCCTGGGTTGAGAAGATCCCTGGAGAAGGGCAGGGCAAACCACTCCAGTATTCTTGCCTGGAGAATCCCATGAACAGAGGAGCCTGGAGGGCTACAGTCCATAGGGTCCCAAAGAGTCGAACACGACTGCCATGTTAGAGCAAGCTCGCACTCAGAAATGAGTTGTTTACTCACTGGGAATTAGCTAATCTTGGGAGGGACAGTCCCTCCAGGGCAGGAAGTCCCCTTGATGTTGAAGCATCAGAAAATAAGACATGGCTAATATATAGAAAAAATATACTAGAGTATTGAAAAAGTTTACAAAACTAGCATAAGCTTGACTAGACCTCACAGGAATGAGGGAAGAAATGACAGTGCAGATATACTCATGAATACTGATACTAAAATCATACGAACACAGCATTTGTGAATTATGAAAGTTTCTTTCATTATGATCTATTAATTTGTTTCTTGACATTTGCTAGAACTTCCACTAAAATGATGACAGAAATTATAACATCCATCTGAGTCTTGTTCCTGACTCCCAAAAAGGGCTTTCAACATTTCATCATTATGTTTGATATTTGCTTTCCTTCTTAGGTTATGAAAGTCTCTACACATTCTTAGTTTGCTAAAAGTTTTTTTTTTTCCACACACTGAAATTTATATAATTGTTCTTTCTACATCTGCTGAAATTATCATATAATGATTTCATGTTTAGTCCGTTAATGCAGTTAATTATATGAATTGATTTTCTAGTATTAATCTTTTGTCTTCCTGGGATAAACTCAAATTTATTATTATGCACTTTCCTTTTCTACTCATTAGTAGATTTAATTTAAAAATAGTTTGTTCAGAATTTTGTACCTGAGAAGAGATTTTGGTCTATAATTTCTTTATTTTGTAATTCTCTTATAGATTTTGATATCATGGTTAAGCTAGACTTTTTCTATTCTCTGAAGGGTTTTGTGTATGCTGAATGTTATTTCTTCTTTGCATATTTAAAACAGCTCACAGGTGAAGCCATCTGTACTTAGATTTCTCTTTGTGAAAAGATTTCTATGTATAGATTCAATTTCTAAGACGAATATAGAGCTCTTCATATTTTCTCTTTCTTCTCATGTCAGCTCTGGTAAGGTGTGATTGTCAAGGTGTGTGTTCATTCCATATAAATGGTCAAGTTTACTATCATATTTTCTCATAATATCTTTTTACTGTGTTTTTTTAAACCTTTATTTTACTTTTAACTTTTACAGAGTTTTGTTGTTTACAGACATGCATGTTCCCAGATCAGTCACATGTATATCCCCCCCTTCTCACCCCTCCCGACCACCACACAGCACCCCTGAAGGATCCCCTTTTCTCACATAGCAATGACTATAGCTATTTTTTTCAGTTATGATAGTACAGGCCTTCATGCTACTTCCTTTACACCTCCCACCCTCTGTTCCTTCCCAACAGTGTCCATATGTCCACTGTCCACGTCTGTCTTTCCATTGCTTCACTGCGTGTGCCATCATCACCATCCTGCTAGATTCCATATATATGTGTTAATATACTGTATTTGTCCTCTTTCTGACTGACTTCACTTTTGATGATACGTTCTAGATCCAGCCACCTCATTAGGGCTGATTCTTCTGCATTTCTCTTTACAGCTGTGTAGTATTCCATTGTATATATGTACCAGAGCTTTTGTACCATTCGTTCGTCGATGGGCATCTAGGTTGCTTCCGTGTTCTAGCTATTGTATAGAGAGCTGCAATGAACATTGGGGTACAGGTGCTTCTTTCAGATTTGATTTCATCAGGGTATAAGCCTAAGAGTGGGATTGCTGGGTTGTATGGTGCTTCTGTTTTTAGTTTTTTAAGAAATCTCCATACTGTCTTCCATAGAGGCTGTATCAATCTACATTCCCACCAGCAATGCAGGTGTGTTCCCTTTTCTCTGCACCCTCTCCAGCATTTATTGTCTGTCGATTTGTGGATGATGGCCATTCTGACGGGTGTGAGGTGATATCTCATTGTAGTTTTGATTTGCATTTCTCTAATTATAAGTGAAGTCAAGCATTGTTTCATGTGCTTTTGGGCCATCTGTATGTCCTCTTTGGAGAGGTGTCTGTTTAGGTCCTTTTCCCATTTTTTGATTGGGTTGTTCGTTTTTCCGGTGCTGAGTTGTCTGAGTTGCTTGTAGATTTTGGAGATTAATTCTTTGCCTGTTTCATTTGCTATGATTTTCTCCCATTCTGTGGGCTGTCTGTTCAGCTTTTTTGTGATTTCTTTTGCTGTACAAAAGCTTTGAAGTTTCATGAGGTCCCACATGTTCATTTTTCTTTTCAGTTCCACTATTCTAGTAGGTGGGTTAGAGAAGATCTTGCTTTGATTGATGTCCTTGAGGGTTTTGCCTATATTCTCCTCTAAGAGTTTGATGGTTTCTGGTCTTACATTTAAGTCTTTAATCCATTTTGAGTTGATCTTTGTGTATGTAGCTGTCCAATTTTCCCACCCTTCCTTGTTCCTTCCCAACAGTGTCCATATGTCCACTGTCCACGTCTGTCTTTCCATTGCTTCACTGCGTGTGCCATCATCACCATCCTGCTAGATTCCATATATATGTGTTAATATACTGTATTTGTCCTCTTTCTGACTGACTTCACTTTTGATGATACGTTCTAGATCCAGCCACCTCATTAGGGCTGATTCTTCTGCATTTCTCTTTACAGCTGTGTAGTATTCCATTGTATATATGTACCAGAGCTTTTGTACCATTCGTTCGTCGATGGGCATCTAGGTTGCTTCCGTGTTCTAGCTATTGTATAGAGAGCTGCAATGAACATTGGGGTACAGGTGCTTCTTTCAGATTTGATTTCATCAGGGTATAAGCCTAAGAGTGGGATTGCTGGGTTGTATGGTGCTTCTGTTTTTAGTTTTTTAAGAAATCTCCATACTGTCTTCCATAGAGGCTGTATCAATCTACATTCCCACCAGCAATGCAGGTGTGTTCCCTTTTCTCTGCACCCTCTCCAGCATTTATTGTCTGTCGATTTGTGGATGATGGCCATTCTGACGGGTGTGAGGTGATATCTCATTGTAGTTTTGATTTGCATTTCTCTAATTATAAGTGAAGTCAAGCATTGTTTCATGTGCTTTTGGGCCATCTGTATGTCCTCTTTGGAGAGGTGTCTGTTTAGGTCCTTTTCCCATTTTTTGATTGGGTTGTTCGTTTTTCCGGTGCTGAGTTGTCTGAGTTGCTTGTAGATTTTGGAGATTAATTCTTTGCCTGTTTCATTTGCTATGATTTTCTCCCATTCTGTGGGCTGTCTGTTCAGCTTTTTTGTGATTTCTTTTGCTGTACAAAAGCTTTGAAGTTTCATGAGGTCCCACATGTTCATTTTTCTTTTCAGTTCCACTATTCTAGTAGGTGGGTTAGAGAAGATCTTGCTTTGATTGATGTCCTTGAGGGTTTTGCCTATATTCTCCTCTAAGAGTTTGATGGTTTCTGGTCTTACATTTAAGTCTTTAATCCATTTTGAGTTGATCCTTGTGCATGGTGTCAGGGAATGTTCCAACTTCATTTTTTTGCATGTAGCTGTCCAATTTTCCCAGCACCATTTTTTGAAGAGGCTGTCTTTGTCCCATTTTATAGTTTCGCCTCCTTTGTCAAAAATAAGGTACCCATAGGTGTGTGGGTTTATCTCTGGGTTCTTTATCTTGTTCCATTGGTCGATATTTCTGTTTTTGTGCCAGTACCATACTGTCTTGATGACTATTGCTTTGTAGTGGAGTCTGAAGTTGGGGAGGCTGATCCCTCCAGCTCCATTCTTCTTCCTCAGGATTGTTTTGGCTATTCGAGGTCTTTTGTGTTTCCATATGAACTGTGTTATTCTTTGGTCTAGTTCTGTGAAGAATGTCATTGGAAGTTTGATAGGGATCGCATTGAATCTATAGATGACATTTGGTAGTATGGTCATTTTCACAATATTGATTCTTCCGACCCAGGAACATGGAATATCTCTCCATCTGTTTAAGTCTTCTTTAATGTCTCTCATGAGTGTCTTGTAATTTTCTGTGTCCAGTTCTTTTGTTTCTTTGGGTAGGTTTATTCCTAGCTATTTGATTCTTTGGGTCACGATGGTGAATGGGATTGCCTCTTTGATTTTGTTTTCTGATTTTTCATTGTTTGTGTATAGGAATACCAGTGATTTCTGTATATTGATTTTGTATCTTGAGACTTTGCTGAATTCGCTGATTAACTCTAGTAGTTTTGTAATAGTGTCTTTGGGATTTTCTATGTAGAATATCATGTCATCTGCAAATAGAGTTTGACTTCTTCCTTTCCAATCTGGATTCCTTTTATTTCTTTCTCTTCTCTTATTGCTGTTGCTAGAACTTCCAGGACTATGTTGAATAAGAGTGGTGAAAGTGGACACCCTTGTCTTGTTCCTGATCTTAGAGGGAGTGCTTTCAGTTTTTCACCATTGAGGATAATGTTTGCTGTGGGCTTCTCATATATGGCTTTCACTATGTTGAGATAGGTTCCTTCTATGCCCATTTTCTGAAGAGTTTTTATCATAAATGGATGTTGTACTCTGTCGAAGGCTTTTTCTGCATCTATTGAGATGATCATGTGATTTTTGTCTCTCAATTTGTTGATATGGTGTATCACATTGATTGATTTGCAGATATTGAAGAATCCTTGCATGCCTGGGATGAACCCAACTTGATCATGATGTATGAGCTTTTTGATGTGTTGTTGAATTCTGTTTGCTAGGATTTCGTTGAGGATTTTGGCATCTAGATTCATCAGTGAATTATAGTGGCCTATAATTTTCTTTTTTTGTGTTGTCTTTGCCTGGCTTTGGTATCAGGGTGATGGTGGCCTCATAGAATGTGTTTGGAAGTGTTCCTTCCTGTGCAATTTTTTGGAAGAGTTTTAGAAGGACAGGCATTAGCTCTTCTTTAAATGTTTGGTAGAATTCGGCTGTAAAACCATCTGGTCCTGGGCTTTTATTTTGGGGTAGATTTTTGATCACAAAGTCAATTTCTGAGCTTCTGATTGGGTTGTTCAAAGTTTCTGTTTCTTCCTGGCTCAGTCTTGGGAGATTAATCTTCCCCAAGAAACTGTCCATTTCTTCCAGGTTTTCCAGTTTGTAGCCATAGAGTTGTTCATAATAGTCTCTTAGAATCCTTTGGATTTCTGCATTATCCGTTGTAATCTCTCCTTTTTCATTTTTGATTTTGGTGATCTGGTTCTTCTCTCTCTTTTTCTTGATGAGTCTGGCCAGTGGTGTGTCGATTTTATTTACCTTTTCGAAGAACCAGCTTTTTGTTTTATTTATCTTTACTATTGTTTCTTTCATTTCTTTATCATTTATTTCTGCTGTTATCTTTATGATTTCCCTTCTTCTGCTGGCTTTGGGGTGTTTTTGTTCTTCTTTCTCCAGTTGTTTTAAGTGTAAGGTTAGGTCGTCTGTTTGAGATTTTCCTAGTTTCTTGAGGGAGGATTGAATTGCTATAAACTTTCCTCTTAGAACTGCTTTTGCGGTATCCCATAGGTTTTGCACTGTCGTGTGTTCATTGTTGTTTTCTTCTAGGAATTGTTTTATTTCTCCTTTGATTTACTTGGTAATCAATTGGTTTTTTAGGTATGTGTTGTTTAATCTCCATGTGTTTGTGTTTTTAGCGGTTTTTTTCCTGTATTTGATCTCTAGTCTCACTGCATTGTGATCCGAGAAGATGGTTGATATAATTTCAGTTTTCTTGAATTGACTGAGGTTTGATTTGTGGCCCAAGATGTGGTCTATCCTGGAGAATGTTCCATGAGCACTTGAGAAGAAAGTGTATTCTTCTGCTTTAGGATGGAAAGTCCTAAAGCTATCAATGAGGTCCATTTCTTCTACTGTGGCATTTAAGGCTTGTGTTTCTTTATTAATTTTCTGTTTGGATGATCTGTCCATTGGTGTGAGAGGAGTGTTAAAGTCTCCTAATATGATTGTGTTAGTGTCGATATCTTCCTTTATGCCTGAAAGTGTTTGTCTTATGTATTGGGGTGCTCCTGCGTTGGGTGCATAGATATTTATGATTGTGTATGGTACTCTTTGTGCTTCTTGGACTTGATTGACTATTTCTTTTCCCATGGTGGGGAAATTTTCAACTAGAATCTCTTCAAAAATTTTCTCATAGCCTTTCTTTTTTTCTTCTTCTTCTGAAACCCCTATAATTCGAATATTGGTGCATTTGATATTATCCCAGAGGTCTCTGAGGCTATCCTCTGCTCTTTTCATTCTTTGAGCTAGATTCTGTTTTTCAGCAGTTACTTCCACCATTCTATTTTCCAGCTCACTTATCCGGTCTTCTGTCTCAGATACTCTGCTCTTGATTCCTTCTACAGTGTTTTTCAGTTCAGCAATTGAGTTGTTTGTCTCTGTTACTTTTTTGGTAAGTTCTTGTATTTCTTTATTCAGTGTGTTAGTTGTGTCTTGCAATTTCTCTACCATTCTGTTTTCAGAGTCTTTGATCATCTTTACTATCTTTCTTCTGAAATCACTTTCAGAAAGTTTGTCCAAATTCTCTTCATTGATTTGATCTTGTGTGTTTGTAGATTGTTCCTTCACTTGTGTGGTATTTCTCTGCCGTTTCATTGTTATTATTAATTTTTTAACTGACTCTGGTACTTCCTTTTCGCAGACTTTGAGTTCGATTTACTTGGTAATCAATTGGTTTTTTAGGTATGTGTTGTTTAATCTCCATGTGTTTGTGTTTTTAGCGGTTTTTTTCCTGTATTTGATCTCTAGTCTCACTGCATTGTGATCCGAGAAGATGGTTGATATAATTTCAGTTTTCTTGAATTGACTGAGGTTTGATTTGTGGCCCAAGATGTGGTCTATCCTGGAGAATGTTCCATGAGCACTTGAGAAGAAAGTGTATTCTTCTGCTTTAGGATGGAAAGTCCTAAAGCTATCAATGAGGTCCATTTCTTCTACTGTGGCATTTAAGGCTTGTGTTTCTTTATTAATTTTCTGTTTGGATGATCTGTCCATTGGTGTGAGAGGAGTGTTAAAGTCTCCTAATATGATTGTGTTAGTGTCGATATCTTCCTTTATGCCTGAAAGTGTTTGTCTTATGTATTGGGGTGCTCCTGCGTTGGGTGCATAGATATTTATGATTGTGTATGGTACTCTTTGTGCTTCTTGGACTTGATTGACTATTTCTTTTCCCATGGTGGGGAAATTTTCAACTAGAATCTCTTCAAAAATTTTCTCATAGCCTTTCTTTTTTTCTTCTTCTTCTGAAACCCCTATAATTCGAATATTGGTGCATTTGATATTATCCCAGAGGTCTCTGAGGCTATCCTCTGCTCTTTTCATTCTTTGAGCTAGATTCTGTTTTTCAGCAGTTACTTCCACCATTCTATTTTCCAGCTCACTTATCCGGTCTTCTGTCTCAGATACTCTGCTCTTGATTCCTTCTACAGTGTTTTTCAGTTCAGCAATTGAGTTGTTTGTCTCTGTTACTTTTTTGGTAAGTTCTTGTATTTCTTTATTCAGTGTGTTAGTTGTGTCTTGCAATTTCTCTACCATTCTGTTTTCAGAGTCTTTGATCATCTTTACTATCTTTCTTCTGAAATCACTTTCAGAAAGTTTGTCCAAATTCTCTTCATTGATTTGATCTTGTGTGTTTGTAGATTGTTCCTTCACTTGTGTGGTATTTCTCTGCCGTTTCATTGTTATTATTAATTTTTTAACTGACTCTGGTACTTCCTTTTCGCAGACTTTGAGTTACGTCTGTTGGTGTTTGTTGTTTGGAGGGGTCTTCTTATTCTGGGTGATGCTGGTGGTTGGGTGATGTCAGGACTTTCATACAAGTGATTACCTTTGTTGGCATTCTTACTTGTATACTGCTCTCTAGTGTTAGGCGTTCTCTAGTGTTGTAGAGTTTTGGAGTCAGTGCTCCCTCCCTAAAGCCCTGGGGCTTGTTGCCTGACTGGGGAATGAAGATTTCACGGCTGGTTTGTTATGGCATTAAATGATATCAAAACATATATATGCGAATGAGAAACAGAAGGTATACCTTTGACAAATGGCAATTAAAATATTATGCAAATACTATAGAGCATATTGAATTATACACACAAACATATACAGCTGTAACATAACCCAAGCATTCCAACCAAAAATACAGTACAATACGTTAGCACGGCGAATAGAGAAAACCAAGAATGATATCCACCCGTTAATAACCAAACTAAGTAGAGCACCAACTGGAGAATAATGTTAGAGCATAGTCCTCATTGGGGATAAGGCAATGAGGACAGAACAGTTTAAGAAATATGGTAGGAAAAGGGAAAAAGAGAAAGGGAGGATAGAAGAGAAATATAGAATGATACTGCAAAGTTAAATATAGGGAGATAAAGATTTGTATGTATTAGAGTTTAATGCTATAGGAAAGGAGGATCAGAGAAAGCAAAGAATTATAGGGGAAGTAGTAGTACAAATGAAAAAAACTTTTAAAAATTAAAACAGAGACAAGTATATAGAAAAATATAGAAAAACAAAGCAAAAACAATAAAAACAAACAAACTCCCCACAGAACCTTAAAAGGCCAATGGGGAATGAGAAGTTTATACCAAAATAAAATGTGTGGCTTAAAAGGAAAAAGAAAAAAAAATTATGTAAACTTGAATATATTCAGTCTTACTGATGAGATTAGTAGCTTCAGTAGAATTCAATGGAGGAAATAAACACACCCACTCTCACACACCCAAGGGAAAAAAAAAAAACAATGGGGGGGTGCACTGAGTGGGTTTGGAAAAAAAAGGGAAAAAAAACAATTGAAACAAAACAATACAATACAAAAAAAAAAAAGCAATAAAAAAGGATAAGGAATAAAATGAAAATTTAAAAATCCTGCAGTGACTCCAGCTTCAGCCAAAACGTGAAAATAGTGTTTATGTTCTTCTGTCTCTTGCTGACTATTCAGGAATTATCAGTCTTTTTCTTGCCTCTGGCAGTGGTTGGATCTGAAGACCTCTTTGACTGCTTGTTTGTTTAGGCCTATTCCAGAACTAAAAGGCCGGCCCAGGCTGACCCTGGGAGTTTCTTAATCCAAATCCCTTTTCTTGCTGGGTGGAGCTTAGTTCCCTCCCTGTAGCTTGACCAGCAGCCCTGCAGTTTGACCAGCAGCCAAACTACAGTAGGGAAAATGGCGTCTGTCTCACAGAGGATTTATTCCCACACGCTCTATGGGAAGCACTTCCACAGTGCCCCCGACCCTGCTGCAGGCCACCGTCGACCCCCGCCACCGCGGGAGACGTCAGGTTACTCAGAGATGAGTCTGGTTCAGTCTCATGCAGGATCGCTATTCCCCTCTCCCAGATCACAGTGCGCACAGAGTTTCCAGTCCTCCTCAGCGGCTCTGTGATCGGGTTAATGGTAACCTCCTCCAAAGGAAACTGAGTGCTGTCCTTCCGAGGACTGCTCAAGGGTACTACTAGCTCAAGGGGGCACTTGGACCCTCCAAAGCAGGTCTGGCTCAGTCCCTTGTGGGTGTAACTGCTCCTTTCCCGGGTCTTGATCTGCAACAGGCTTTGTCCCTTTGGCCCGCCCAGCCTCTCTGGCGAGTATGAGGTTTGACTTTTAAAAGTGCGATTGCGCTCTTCCTACTGTCTTGGTGCGGCTTCTCCTTTGTTCTTCGATGTGGGGTATCCTCTCCGTGATCAGATCCAACCTCCTCCTGTCGATGGTTTTTCAGGAGCTCGTTGCAATTCAGGCGATTTTGCAGGAGGGATGAGTGCACGTCCTTCCGTGGCTCGGCGGCGTGGCGGCGCGGTGGCTCGGTCCAACGCGGCTTCTCGGTCCGACGCGGCTTCTCGGTCAGACATGGCTTCTCGGTCCCTACTGTATGTTTAATGTTTATTTCTTAAAGGATGAGATGAATGTTCTCAATAAACCACATGCAAAGTCCTGGTGGTATAAGAAGTACAGTATTTGAGAAAAGCAAATCTATTACATAAACACAATACCAAAGTGAGTATTTTGAGATATATTTACTAATCAGGAAAGAATGAAAATGAAAATCATGGTGGTTACATATAAAGAATTTATAGTCAATTTGTACTTAGGCAAAGCTTATGTATTAACATATTTCGAGAAGGACAGCTTTGAAACTGTATGTGGTGTTGCCAAGTGCTTTACAGTTGATTTCAGATTGCATACAAGGGCTAAAGGCAATGCCAATTAAGGGGGAAATTAGTTGATATTTCTAAGTTGTTTAGACTACGATCATCTATGTTTTATGCATGTTTAAGTCAAATATACCCTTGTAAAATATAAGAAATGTCTGTCTGTCTTAAGGAAACTTGATTTAAATTTGTACCTAGAAGCCTGAATGTACATAACATGCTTAGTGTGTTTTCTTTTGACCATTGGGCCCCAATCTCTTTTTATCTTTTCAAAACATTTTTTCCTCTTTGAAGCATTAAACTAATAGTTTTATAAGGTAATAAAATTCAAATCAATTTTCATCTACATTTTTGGCATAAATCAATTAAATTAGCCTCAAATACAGGTGTTTCCCAGGTGGCTCAGTGGTAAAGAATTCACCTGTCAGTGCAGGAGATACAGGAAACCTGGGTTCATTTCCTGGGTCGGGAAGATCCCGGTCTTGTCCAACAGGCTTTGTCCCTTTGGCCCGCCCAGCCTCTCTGGCGAGTATGAGGTTTGACTTTTAAAAGTGCGATTGCGCTCTTCCTACTGTCTTGGTGCGGCTTCTCCTTTGTTCTTCGATGTGGGGTATCCTCTCCGTGATCAGATCCAACCTCCTCCTGTCGATGGTTTTTCAGGAGCTCGTTGCAATTCAGGCGATTTTGCAGGAGGGATGAGTGCACGTCCTTCCGTGGCTCGGCGGCGTGGCGGCGCGGTGGCTCGGTCCAACGCGGCTTCTCGGTCCGACGCGGCTTCTCGGTCAGACATGGCTTCTCGGTCCCTACTGTATGTTTAATGTTTATTTCTTAAAGGATGAGATGAATGTTCTCAATAAACCACATGCAAAGTCCTGGTGGTATAAGAAGTACAGTATTTGAGAAAAGCAAATCTATTACATAAACACAATACCAAAGTGAGTATTTTGAGATATATTTACTAATCAGGAAAGAATGAAAATGAAAATCATGGTGGTTACATATAAAGAATTTATAGTCAATTTGTACTTAGGCAAAGCTTATGTATTAACATATTTCGAGAAGGACAGCTTTGAAACTGTATGTGGTGTTGCCAAGTGCTTTACAGTTGATTTCAGATTGCATACAAGGGCTAAAGGCAATGCCAATTAAGGGGGAAATTAGTTGATATTTCTAAGTTGTTTAGACTACGATCATCTATGTTTTATGCATGTTTAAGTCAAATATACCCTTGTAAAATATAAGAAATGTCTGTCTGTCTTAAGGAAACTTGATTTAAATTTGTACCTAGAAGCCTGAATGTACATAACATGCTTAGTGTGTTTTCTTTTGACCATTGGGCCCCAATCTCTTTTTATCTTTTCAAAACATTTTTTCCTCTTTGAAGCATTAAACTAATAGTTTTATAAGGTAATAAAATTCAAATCAATTTTCATCTACATTTTTGGCATAAATCAATTAAATTAGCCTCAAATACAGGTGTTTCCCAGGTGGCTCAGTGGTAAAGAATTCACCTGTCAGTGCAGGAGATACAGGAAACCTGGGTTCATTTCCTGGGTCGGGAAGATATCCTGGAGAAGGAAATCGTAATGCATCCAATATTCTTGGCTGGAAAATCCCATGGACAGAGGAGCCTGGCAGGCTACAGTCCATGGAGTTGCAAAGAGTTGGACATGACTGAGCACACACACACACTCATCCACACAGATGTTTTAGAGATGAAAAATAATTACCCACTAGTGCTCACATGAAAGTACTGGTAATCTAATGAATAACATGCATTTCTTTAAGTTTACCAGCTTAAAGGAAATAATTTATTTTGCAGAAATAAGTGATCCTTATTAATAAGTGTCCAGAGTCTTACGTCTGACTTTAACATTGAGAATTAAAATAGAAAGTTTAGCATATTTATTTAACTTACAGATTTTTTAATAATCACAGAAAATGAAGTATCACAGCCTCTAAAGTATACAAGATTACAAGAATATTGCTGAACTTATCGCTACAAAGATAGACAGGAGGGTGTCTCTTTTTTAAAATTTTTACAGATGGGGAGAACATTGTTCTGGCAGAGGTATGCAAACAAAGATGATGGTAAGAGTTTATGGAAAAGTCCTCTTTGTGAAGTATATTCTGTTTTATAAGTAAGACTGGTCAGACAGAAGTTAGAAGGAAGACAAGTCATTTTTGGATTCTACATCATTTGTCTATGTCCTCAAGACATTATTAGTGGCCTTATTTGGCCCTCAAAGTGCTAAGAAATTGTAACCATAAACATGGAATGAATGGTAATAATTTAAGGATGAAAGCAAATAAAAACAATTTCATGTACATGCTAGGTAAATTTCCTGCTCATAGATTATCACTAAAATAACTCTTAATGAGTATACTTGGGGAAAAGAAAATCAAACCCATTAGGCCCATGGGGAATCCTACAGAGGGCTTTGGATGAGGCTGGGAGAGGTATAGACAGATCTTCAAGGGACGTCCCATTTGGAAATCCAACTTGATCTCTATAATAGTGGCTGTTGGAAGCACTTTTGACCATTGGGCCCCAATCTCTTTTTATCTTTTCAAAACATTTTTCCTCTTTGAAGCATTAAACTAATAGTTTTATAAGGTAATAAAATTCAAATCAATTTTCATCTACATTTTGGCATAAATCAATTAAATTAGCCTCAAATACAGGTGTTTCCCAGGTGGCTCAGTGGTAAAGAATTCACCTGTCAGTGCAGGAGATACAGGAAACCTGGGTTCATTTCCTGGGTCGGGAAGATATCCTGGAGAAGGAAATCGTAATGCATCCAATATTCTTGGCTGGAAAATCCCATGGACAGAGGAGCCTGGCAGGCTACAGTCCATGGAGTTGCAAAGAGTTGGACATGACTGAGCACACACACACACTCATCCACACAGATGTTTTAGAGATGAAAAATAATTACCCACTAGTGCTCACATGAAAGTACTGGTAATCTAATGAATAACATGCATTTCTTTAAGTTTACCAGCTTAAAGGAAATAATTTATTTTGCAGAAATAAGTGATCCTTATTAATAAGTGTCCAGAGTCTTACGTCTGACTTTAACATTGAGAATTAAAATAGAAAGTTTAGCATATTTATTTAACTTACAGATTTTTTAATAATCACAGAAAATGAAGTATCACAGCCTCTAAAGTATACAAGATTACAAGAATATTGCTGAACTTATCGCTACAAAGATAGACAGGAGGGTGTCTCTTTTTTAAAATTTTTACAGATGGGGAGAACATTGTTCTGGCAGAGGTATGCAAACAAAGATGATGGTAAGAGTTTATGGAAAAGTCCTCTTTGTGAAGTATATTCTGTTTTATAAGTAAGACTGGTCAGACAGAAGTTAGAAGGAAGACAAGTCATTTTTTTGGATTCTACATCATTTGTCTATGTCCTCAAGACATTATTAGTGGCCTTATTTGGCCCTCAAAGTGCTAAGAAATTGTAACCATAAACATGGAATGAATGGTAATAATTTAAGGATGAAAGCAAATAAAAACAATTTCATGTACATGCTAGGTAAATTTCCTGCTCATAGATTATCACTAAAATAACTCTTAATGAGTATACTTGGGGAAAAGAAAATCAAACCCATTAGGCCCATGGGGAATCCTACAGAGGGCTTTGGATGAGGCTGGGAGAGGTATAGACAGATCTTCAAGGGACGTCCCATTTGGAAATCCAACTTGATCTCTATAATAGTGGCTGTTGGAAGCACTTAAACATGGACAGACAGCTCTACTTCCTACTGAATAGAGCTTGGAAGGCAGCAAGATAGGAAGTAAACAGATGGGTGAAGAGGAAATAGAGAAAATGATGAGGACACCCCAAGGCAGAGGAAATGGATTCTAGAGCTGTGGAAACAGAAAGAAAGAATCTAAAGGTATGTCGGGTTACTTTATATGAATGGTAAAGCCACGGCAGTAGTTAAGAGTGACTCACGTCTGTCTTTCCCTTGAGTTGGTGATGTCATTGATTGGACTGGAAAGAAGGGTTTGTGGGAAGGAGTTTGGGTTTGAATACATTGAACTGAGAGGCTTACGAGACATCTAAATGGAGATGGACTGCTTCAGATCCCAATAATGTTAATACATGTTTTAGAATTTTTTCAGATCTGCTGGTTGTGTGATATTCTCTCTGTGCCTCTCTCTTCCTCTCCTCATGGTTAAATTGTACTCTTCAAATTACTATTGATGCCCAGAACTTTCACTGGTTTGTTAATCCTTTTGGTTTACTTTTCTGTTAATTGTTTGAGAAGAGCTTGTGAACTGTCTTTGACAGATGCCATAGATTGCTTACCCAACCAGCATTTCCCTCCTTTCTTTCTTGTTAAAAGTGTCCTGATTTGATTGAGGTGTGAGGTGGCAAGGTCTTAAGACGGGAGGGCAGGTCTTGCCTAAGTTCCTACAGATAAGCAACGACTAGTCATCTGACCCATTTCTGACGAATAAGACCTAAAGGAAAATGTCCTTTGCAGGTGTTTGTACTATCTTTTCCAGTATTTGACTTGTATATTTCACTCTGTTTTGGGTGTTATATGGAGGTTTTTTATTTTTATATAGCGAAAAATTGTATCATCTTTTCTTGTCATTTTTTGCTTTGGTTTAGAAATACTTCTCTATCCTGAGATTCTGAAAGTATTCTCTATTTTTTCTTTCGTAAATGTTAAGTTTAAAAAATGTTTAGATTTTTAAATCCATCTGGAATTTATTTTTGTATCTGGCATAAAGCAAAGATGTTTTTACGAATGAATGGTCAATCAGCCCTGGATATTTTTTGAATAGTTCATTCTTTCTTTCTGGTTTATGTTAGCACCTCTCTCATATATAAGGTCCACATGGTTATGTTAGTCTGTTGTAAATTTCCCTAATCTGTTCATTTGGTCGGGTTTTCTACCATCATTTCTTGTCTCTAGCAAGTTTTAGGTTTTCTTGATTTGTTTACATAAATAATCCTTTAGTCCACAAAAAAATGACAATTATTTCTTCCTTTCCAATGGTTTTATCAATTATTTCTTTTTCATGCCTTATTGTACAGGCTAGAATCATTGGTACATTTATAAATAAAAGCAGTGACAGTAGGCATTTTTCTTATTCCTAATACTGTTCATTTTATGGAAATGCCATTAATTCTTCACCATTATATATAATTTGGGTTGATTCCATTGATCAGATTGAAGGAGTTCCTCCACTCATAACTTGTTTAGGGTATTTGTTGTGTTATCCAGAAAGGTAATGAATTTTACTTTTGTGTTTTTCTGAATATTGTGATAATCACGTAGCTTCTCTGCTGAATTTTTAATCCTTTTGGTTTACTTTTCTGTTAATTGTTTGAGAAGAGCTTGTGAACTGTCTTTGACAGATGCCATAGATTGCTTACCCAACCAGCATTTCCCTCCTTTCTTTCTTGTTAAAAGTGTCCTGATTTGATTGAGGTGTGAGGTGGCAAGGTCTTAAGACGGGAGGGCAGGTCTTGCCTAAGTTCCTACAGATAAGCAACGACTAGTCATCTGACCCATTTCTGACGAATAAGACCTAAAGGAAAATGTCCTTTGCAGGTGTTTGTACTATCTTTTCCAGTATTTGACTTGTATATTTCACTCTGTTTTGGGTGTTATATGGAGGTTTTTTATTTTTATATAGCGAAAAATTGTATCATCTTTTCTTGTCATTTTTTGCTTTGGTTTAGAAATACTTCTCTATCCTGAGATTCTGAAAGTATTCTCTATTTTTTCTTTCGTAAATGTTAAGTTTAAAAAATGTTTAGATTTTTAAATCCATCTGGAATTTATTTTTGTATCTGGCATAAAGCAAAGATGTTTTTACGAATGAATGGTCAATCAGCCCTGGATATTTTTTGAATAGTTCATTCTTTCTTTCTGGTTTATGTTAGCACCTCTCTCATATATAAGGTCCACATGGTTATGTTAGTCTGTTGTAAATTTCCCTAATCTGTTCATTTGGTCGGGTTTTCTACCATCATTTCTTGTCTCTAGCAAGTTTTAGGTTTTCTTGATTTGTTTACATAAATAATCCTTTAGTCCACAAAAAAATGACAATTATTTCTTCCTTTCCAATGGTTTTATCAATTATTTCTTTTTCATGCCTTATTGTACAGGCTAGAATCATTGGTACATTTATAAATAAAAGCAGTGACAGTAGGCATTTTTCTTATTCCTAATACTGTTCATTTTATGGAAATGCCATTAATTCTTCACCATTATATATAATTTGGGTTGATTCCATTGATCAGATTGAAGGAGTTCCTCCACTCATAACTTGTTTAGGGTATTTGTTGTGTTATCCAGAAAGGTAATGAATTTTACTTTTGTGTTTTTCTGAATATTGTGATAATCACGTAGCTTCTCTGCTGTTAATATTTTGTAAATCGTATTTGTAGTTTTTCTTCCTGTTGTTATTCAGTGACTCAGTCTTGTCTGACTATTTGCAACCCCCAGAGACTGCATACCAAGATTCCCTGTCCTTCACTGTCTCCCAGAGTTTGCTCAAACTCATGTCCATTGACTCAGTGATGCCATCCAACCATCTTATTCTATGTTGCCTCCTCCTCTTCCTGCCCCCAGTTTTCCCCAGGATCAGGGTCTTTCCCAGTGAGTCTGCTCTTTGCATCAGATGCCCAAAGTATTGGAGCTTCAGCCTCAGCATTAGACCTTCCAATGAATGTTCAGGGTTGATTTCCTTTAGAATGGACAGATTTGGTCTCCCTCCTGTCCAAAGGACTCTCAACAGTCTTCTCTAGCACCATGGTTTGAAAGCATCAATTTTTTGGTACTCAGCCATCTTTATTGTCCAACTCTCACATTGATACATGGTTATTGTAAAAATCATAGCTTTGACCAAATAGACCTTTGTGGTGTTTCTGCTTTTTCATATGCTAGCTAGGTTTATCATAGTTTCCCTTGTGTCTGTTAATTTCATGGCTGCAGTCAATATCTGCAGTGATTTGTGGAGCCCAAGAAGATAAAGTCTGTCACTTCACTATTTCCATTTTTTCCCCATCTTTTTGCCATGAAGTGAAGTGATGGGTCTGGATGCCATCATCTTAGTTCTTTGAATGTTGAGTTTTAAGTCAGCTTTTTCACTCTCCTCCTTCACCTTCACCAAGAAGTTCTTTAGTTCCTCTTCACTTTCTACCATTAGGGTGGTGGCACCTGCATATCTGAGGTTACTGATAATTCTCCTAGAAATCTTCGTTCCAGCTTGAGCTTCGTCCAGCCTGGCATTTCACATGATGTACTCTGCATAGAAGTTAAACAAAAATCATTGAATTCATAATTCTAAGACCCTGGGGAAACCTTTATTTAGAAGTCTTGCATTTATGATCATAAGATAAATTGGCCTATAACACGTTTTCTTTTGCTCTTCTTGTCCTCTTTGGGGGCCTAGGTTATACCAGCCTCATAAGTTTAAGTGGGGAGCCTTCCTGGAATAATTTGTATGAAACAGATTCTCAAATATGCCTGCAAAATCATGTAGCTCTTCACAGTCAGCCCACTTCGTCGTAGGTTGAGGCCTTCTCCTCAGTCTGTAGATGGGTTTTCTGTCTTCAAGCTCTGGACTGGGCTGTGTGGAACCTAACACCCTCCTTTTACCTCACCTGGAGGTGCTCTGGGCTTGGACCTCCATTTTCTTCACCCAGAACTAACCAATAGCAGTGATTTCAAGAAATAAAGCAGCTAAATTATGGGGAGAGATACAAACAAAAAAGAGTGTGGAAGTAAGAACTTTTAGTATCTTTGCTTTTCTCATGCTAGTGGGGAAAACAGAAGCTCCTACTGTAATTATAATGTGCAGATAACATACCAGATAAAACCTTGTCTTAATTTCTCCCGGGTTTTCCATTTTGCAGGGAACTTGGATAAATTCCAATTTGCAGGCCCTTCAGAAAAAGACTAATTCAGATGTTTATTTTTTATCTTAATAAAAATCTGTATCTGAATTTGAGCTCTTCAAAGGCATTTTTCTTCTTTGAATCCTCCTATGGGCACAAAGCCCGGTGTGTCACAGGTGCTCAGTAAGAACTGTGTGTTTGAGGAGTTTGCTCTTCTCCAAATAACTTACAAAATCAGCATCAAACTCAGGCCAGACAGTGAGTATTGTATTTTCAGGAAAAAAAGATCATTTTATTTTTGCTTCAAATTAGAAGCTCTCAAACCAACAAAATGATAGAAAGTAAGTTTTTTAGGGCATTGTTAATTCCTACTATTTTGTCACTTATGTGATCACATTGGCTTCCAGTATGAAAATGCTCCTCAAAAAAAGAATTTTGCTTCCATTCACTGCCTGCATTTCTTATCTTGGCCTTTTGGTGTCATTCTTAGATTAATTTGAAAAGCATATTAAGTAAGGGTGAAATTATTTTCTTAACTTTGGATCTTTTTGATCTCTGATTTGAATAAAAATGATCATGCTTATAGTACAGTTTACTAATATAACCTTTTCAGTGTTATCTTAACTGTATGTTTTATAGCTGATACACACTGTAGAGATTTAAATACAGTGCAGAGAACCAGTCATGGTAAAGTCAGTCTTTATTTTTATGGGTAGTCTAGAAAGAGCTTTTTCTGAAATTACTGTACTGAAGTTATTGAAATTAACTACATATGTTACTAATATATGTGAAAGTGAAGTGAAAGTGTTAGTCACTCAGTCATGTCCAACTCTTTGAGACCCCGTGGACTGCAGCCTGCCAGGTTCTGTCAATGGGATTTCCCAGGCAAGAACACTGGGAGTGGGTAGGAACCATTCCCTTCTCTAGGGAACCTTCCCAACCCATGGATTGAGTCCAGGTCTCCTGCCCTGCAGGCAGATTCTTTACCATCTGAGCCACTCTAACATAATTCTAATGTATATCATTATATAATAATGTAACAATATAATGTTATATTATAATTTATGTGTGTAATATCCAATATATATGTATTTAGCTAAAGCAGACCAGTGTTCTTAAGCCATGACAAGGCCTGATTCATTCTCAGTGATTTGTAAAATGAAGCAATGGCTCTCCATGGAGCTCAGAGAGCTGATGAACTTTGCAACAGTTCTTTCTGTTCTGTACATGGAAATACTCAAAGTGTTTTGTCCACCATGAGTGAACATGAACAGGCTTTGGACTTCAAACTTACTGCTAATCCCAGGGTCAGCCAACTGCTTTTCCTTTCCTCGCAACTTGCAAATGTCTCATTAATTTTTTTTTCACCATTAATTATCCCTTTTTTTCCCTCCATTGTACTTTTGATGCATACACTTAGCAAGATGGACTTTTGTTTGGTGTGATAAATAAGTGAGCACACAAAATATACCTTGACCCAGAAGTGATAAATGCATTGTGTTTAATTGTTACACTTGGAATTTCCAATATCCTGTCCTTTAAGTTGCCTTCAGTCTCAGGAGAAGGAGCTGTACTTGTGTCCTGGATCCTTGAACAACGTAACTATTTGAGAAAATGAATGTACCAACTCTAGTATATCTGCCAATAGCTAGGATCTAGGGAGATTGATAATAAGCATATTAAGTAAGGGTGATACACACTTTGTCAGAGATTTAAATTAAAAAAGTGTTATCTTAACTGTATGTTTTATAGCTGATACACACTGTAGAGATTTAAATACAGTGCAGAGAACCAGTCATGGTAAAGTCAGTCTTTATTTTTATGGGTAGTCTAGAAAGAGCTTTTTCTGAAATTACTGTACTGAAGTTATTGAAATTAACTACATATGTTACTAATATATGTGAAAGTGAAGTGAAAGTGTTAGTCACTCAGTCATGTCCAACTCTTTGAGACCCCGTGGACTGCAGCCTGCCAGGTTCTGTCAATGGGATTTCCCAGGCAAGAACACTGGGAGTGGGTAGGAACCATTCCCTTTTCTAGGGAATCTTCCCAACCCATGGATTGAGTCCAGGTCTCCTGCCCTGCAGGCAGATTCTTTACCATCTGAGCCACTCTAACATAATTCTAATGTATATCATTATATAATAATGTAACAATATAATGTTATATTATAATTTATGTGTGTAATATCCAATATATATGTATTTAGCTAAAGCAGACCAGTGTTCTTAAGCCATGACAAGGCCTGATTCATTCTCAGTGATTTGTAAAATGAAGCAATGGCTCTCCATGGAGCTCAGAGAGCTGATGAACTTTGCAACAGTTCTTTCTGTTCTGTACATGGAAATACTCAAAGTGTTTTGTCCACCATGAGTGAACATGAACAGGCTTTGGACTTCAAACTTACTGCTAATCCCAGGGTCAGCCAACTGCTTTTCCTTTCCTCGCAACTTGCAAATGTCTCATTAATTTTTTTTTCACCATTAATTATCCCTTTTTTTCCCTCCATTGTACTTTTGATGCATACACTTAGCAAGATGGACTTTTGTTTGGTGTGATAAATAAGTGAGCACACAAAATATACCTTGACCCAGAAGTGATAAATGCATTGTGTTTAATTGTTACACTTGGAATTTCCAATATCCTGTCCTTTAAGTTGCCTTCAGTCTCAGGAGAAGGAGCTGTACTTGTGTCCTGGATCCTTGAACAACGTAACTATTTGAGAAAATGAATGTACCAACTCTAGTATATCTGCCAATAGCTAGGATCTAGGGAGACCCAACCTTTAAGTTTTGTGGCCAGAGAGACCCTGGAGATATATTTTATTCAGTTTTTACTAGAATCCTATTGGAACCATATAGCAAAATAATTTTTGATTACATTTTCTCAGAAAATGATTAGTCTAATTTAAACCAAATTCAAATTCAGTCATGCAGTTGGTCATATTCTGTGATGTGAGATCAAAGGGGTTTGAGATCTCAACCATACTTCCAAGCTAGAAGATCATCCTGACACAAGTTCATGGATGCTTGCAGAAAGTATGAGACCTCTACATCAGAAACAAAGGGTTTCATTATCCATGGCACAGCAAACAGTGTGAGCATCACTGAGCTGGTTTTTCTTGTCCTCTGGTTTCACTGGTATGACGCAGATGGGCCTAGATTTTGACTATGTAATCAGTGAGTTGAAACCTTATACTTAGGGAACCCAAATTTTACATAATGAGCAGTAAGCACTCTTGCCCTTTGTCCCAGAAGAAGATATTACCTGTCTCTTCCAAGGTTATTTGCTCTAGAAATGTCTGTCACAAGGCAGAACATCTCACTAAAGAGTGGTCAGTGCCTTGTTTGCAAGATTTGTATTTGGGAGACAGACCAGGATGTGCTTTCAGAGTTGTCTCACTGTATAGGGAAGGAAGTTGACTCTTTACCATCTAATTCCCATTTGTTACGGGCTGAGAGATGATCTGGGACGTTAACTCTCAACACTTCTGGTTTCTCCCTTGCACTGCTAGAGAGAAATCCATGGTGGATGGGGTGAAAGCTACAGGTAGGGACCAGGACATAGGGAGTACCTGGAAACTCTGGTGGAGTCCTGACGACATCTGTCACATTCGCCAGGCTAAGTCCTACCTCCTCTCAATATTACTCATATATATTATTTTCTCTTTCAACCATGGCTGAGCTGTTAGGTCTACCAGGAACACTCCTAGGCCTTAAGTGGCTGCTGGTGATATTTTCGGTTAGACATTTCTCAAGTCATTCCTCTTAAGTAGGCTACTACTCAACAGCATACCTGTTAGAGAGTGGGCTGGGGAAAGGAGCAGAAGCTGAATTCAAAGAGGTCCATTTAGCTATTTATTAACGTCTTTGGAAATATTGAGAGGAAAAGGTGGGAACTAATTGCTCAAATTTGTGTTTTAAAATAACTATGCCTTTTGTTTCTGATCTCTGTGACCCCAGCCTTGGAAAAGCAAGAGTTGGTCCTCAATCAAAGAGTGTGTCAAGGATTATTTTAAGAACAAATTGAGGAAATGTAAGCATAAGTCTTTCATCACCTTTTCACCACGATTAGATTTATTTGCTCCCCCGTCGATGGGCCCCTTCTCTTTCAAGCGTTCCAACTGCTTTAGAATCAAGGGTGAAAAATGAAACCAAGTTCCTGCTTTTAAGAAAATGAGAGAATGCACATGCCATGTTGACAGGTGCATTTCCTGGGAGCTTAAAAGTATTGAGGATTTTGAGAAAAGAACTATATGACCCTGACCAGTGAGAAATATACCAACCTAGAATCTAGGATACATTTAAAATGCTGGGAAATTTAATAGATGGGGCCAGAAGAAAAATTTGCTTTGCCAAAAAATATTACCTGTCTCTTCCAAGGTTATTTGCTCTAGAAATGTCTGTCACAAGGCAGAACATCTCACTAAAGAGTGGTCAGTGCCTTGTTTGCAAGATTTGTATTTGGGAGACAGACCAGGATGTGCTTTCAGAGTTGTCTCACTGTATAGGGAAGGAAGTTGACTCTTTACCATCTAATTCCCATTTGTTACGGGCTGAGAGATGATCTGGGACGTTAACTCTCAACACTTCTGGTTTCTCCCTTGCACTGCTAGAGAGAAATCCATGGTGGATGGGGTGAAAGCTACAGGTAGGGACCAGGACATAGGGAGTACCTGGAAACTCTGGTGGAGTCCTGACGACATCTGTCACATTCGCCAGGCTAAGTCCTACCTCCTCTCAATATTACTCATATATATTATTTTCTCTTTCAACCATGGCTGAGCTGTTAGGTCTACCAGGAACACTCCTAGGCCTTAAGTGGCTGCTGGTGATATTTTCGGTTAGACATTTCTCAAGTCATTCCTCTTAAGTAGGCTACTACTCAACAGCATACCTGTTAGAGAGTGGGCTGGGGAAAGGAGCAGAAGCTGAATTCAAAGAGGTCCATTTAGCTATTTATTAACGTCTTTGGAAATATTGAGAGGAAAAGGTGGGAACTAATTGCTCAAATTTGTGTTTTAAAATAACTATGCCTTTTGTTTCTGATCTCTGTGACCCCAGCCTTGGAAAAGCAAGAGTTGGTCCTCAATCAAAGAGTGTGTCAAGGATTATTTTAAGAACAAATTGAGGAAATGTAAGCATAAGTCTTTCATCACCTTTTCACCACGATTAGATTTATTTGCTCCCCCGTCGATGGGCCCCTTCTCTTTCAAGCGTTCCAACTGCTTTAGAATCAAGGGTGAAAAATGAAACCAAGTTCCTGCTTTTAAGAAAATGAGAGAATGCACATGCCATGTTGACAGGTGCATTTCCTGGGAGCTTAAAAGTATTGAGGATTTTGAGAAAAGAACTATATGACCCTGACCAGTGAGAAATATACCAACCTAGAATCTAGGATACATTTAAAATGCTGGTGAAAGGCATTGATCCATTAGGGCTAGAAGTGGAGGAAGGGTTTGCCAAGCAAATTAAAAGTATAAACAAGGGAAATATACAGTCTTCATGAGGCTGAAGGTCAGCAAATGTTTTTAAACACTTGTACACCCTTTTTGTATTTAAATGCTTCTGTGAATCAATGAATGTTAAATCCCTAATATATATATTTTTGTAGTATATTATCAAGACTTAAAAATTCTCTAAGCCATTCAGCTCTTTCCTTTCCTTGGGGCCTTGTCATCCTTGTTGCCATATGAACTTGAAATTAAGCTGAATTTTGTGGAAATGTTTCTTTACTTCAGACTTTTTCAAAACTTTCCACCCAATTAGGGGAAATTAATGAGGTTTACTGTACTTTGTGTTGATAGTTACCAGCAGACAGTCAAGGCTTTGTTCTTCCCAAGCTAGGGTTTGAAAGCAGAGAGCTGTTTTCTTAACTTTCACAAAGATTAGGAGAATTCTGTTCTAGAAAGATTGTTTCATGTTAGCTTAAGCATGTTAGTTTAAGCACCGTCCACCTTTCAGCCTCCTTCTCTACATACTTTTCTGATGGGTTCTAAGTCTTCCTCTCTATCGTTTATTCTCTCAAAGTAAAACCAACTTTCCCTCAAGACCCATGGATTCTGCATCCATGGATGTGATCAAGTGCAAATCAAATATATTACCAAAAATTGTAGGGGGGGGCCAGTGGGTAAGGACACTGCCCTGGTGGTCCACCTGGAAAAGCAAGAGTTGGTCCTCAATCAAAGAGTGTGTCAAGGATTATTTTAAGGACAAATTGAGGAAATGTAAGCATAAGTCTTTCATCACCTTTTCACCACGATTAGATTTATTTGCTCCCCCGTCGATGGGCCCCTTCTCTTTCAAGCGTTCCAACTGCTTTAGAATCAAGGGTGAAAAATGAAACCAAGTTCCTGCTTTTAAGAAAATGAGAGAATGCACATGCCATGTTGACAGGTGCATTTCCTGGGAGCTTAAAAGTATTGAGGATTTTGAGAAAAGAACTATATGACCCTGACCAGTGAGAAATATACCAACCTAGAATCTAGGATACATTTAAAATGCTGGTGAAAGGCATTGATCCATTAGGGCTAGAAGTGGAGGAAGGGTTTGCCAAGCAAATTAAAAGTATAAAAAAGGGGAAATATACAGTCTTCATGAGGCTGAAGGTCAGCAAATGTTTTTAAACACTTGTACACCCTTTTTGTATTTAAATGCTTCTGTGAATCAATGAATGTTAAATCCCTAATATATATATTTTTGTAGTATATTATCAAGACTTAAAAATTCTCTAAGCCATTCAGCTCTTTCCTTTCCTTGGGGCCTTGTCATCCTTGTTGCCATATGAACTTGAAATTAAGCTGAATTTTGTGGAAATGTTTCTTTACTTCAGACTTTTTCAAAACTTTCCACCCAATTAGGGGAAATTAATGAGGTTTACTGTACTTTGTGTTGATAGTTACCAGCAGACAGTCAAGGCTTTGTTCTTCCCAAGCTAGGGTTTGAAAGCAGAGAGCTGTTTTCTTAACTTTCACAAAGATTAGGAGAATTCTGTTCTAGAAAGATTGTTTCATGTTAGCTTAAGCATGTTAGTTTAAGCACCGTCCACCTTTCAGCCTCCTTCTCTACATACTTTTCTGATGGGTTCTAAGTCTTCCTCTCTATCGTTTATTCTCTCAAAGTAAAACCAACTTTCCCTCAAGACCCATGGATTCTGCATCCATGGATGTGATCAAGTGCAAATCAAATATATTACCAAAAAATTGTAGGGGCTTCCCTGGTGGTCCAGTGGGTAAGGACACTGCCTTGCAGTGCAAGGGGTGCCGGTTGGATCCCTGGCCTGGGAAGATCCCACGTGCTGCGGAGCAGCTGGACTGATGTGTCCAATTACCGAGCTGGAACTCTGGAGCGCATGCGCCCAGAGCCAGTGTTCTGCAGCGACTTAGGCCACTGTGATGGGAGGTCCACACGGGCCAAAAGAACAAAGATGGATGAAAATAAGTAAATGAAAGACCAACAGAAGAGGCCCCCCACTCCAAAAAAAAATAAAAAAAAAAATTTCAGAAAGTTCCCAAAAGGAAAATCTGAATTTGCTTTCTGCCTTTTTTCAGGCAGATCCAGAACAAGAACCCATGAATGCCTTACCCCGGCCCTTTTTTTTTTTTCTCCTCTTCCCTGCATGGTCCATTCCCTGTAAGAAAGAGGAAGGGATAAAAGACAGAGGGAAAGGGTGAGAGCAGGAGGATGAGGGACTGGGTGAGGCAGTATCAGTATTTACTGTGCTATTCTTGCAACTTTTATCTAGGTCTGAAAATTTTTTTCTAAGTGAAAATGTTTAAAGAATATAAAAGTCTTAGTCATATTTTAGAAGTTTGACATAGTGCAGAAACAGTCCATGGCCCTGTTAGTTGCTGGGTGTTCTGTTGTCACTAGAAGGCCTGTTTGTCAAATAAAGCAGATGTTAACTTTTAATTAAGGTTCAGAGAGATGAGTAAGGTTTTTTTTTTTTCCTGTGATATTTTCTCTTTTTAACAAATATTCTTAAAATCTTTATTTTCAGTCACTGATTGAGGCTGGATTTCACCTTGGGGATGTTTGAAATGATGAATGAAAATACTGACTTTAGGGCTGAGAAAATGCAGGTGTAATCTCCAAACCCAGAAAGAAGAGCAACCTATTCTATGCAGAATTTTGCAGCGCTGGGTTGTGTATCTCCCCATGGAGGGAACCCAGAGTGCAAGATATCCTGGTTAGTTTTCTTAGGGTAGAGCTGAGAAGCACTGTGTCCTGGAGTGAATATATTTCTCCTCCTGCTCCATTTGCTCAGAAACAAAACAAAACAAAACTGTATGAATGAAGACAATTGTCATGTTACAGTGACATCATCCCCTGACTCCGGATCCTGTGCTAAGTCACTTCAGTCCTATCTGATGCTTTCTTGCCCCGTGGACCATAACCCCCCAGGCTACTCTGGATGTGATTTTCCAGGCAAGAATACTGGAATGTGTTGCCGTTTCCTCCTCCAAGGGATTGTTCCAACCCCGGGGTCGAACCTGTGTCTCTTACGTCTCCTGCTTTGGCAAGTGCGTTCTTTGCACTGATGCCACCTGGGAAACCCCTGACTCCCAATCTCATGTGAGCTCTTTTGAAGCTTTAAAAATACCTCGTGGAAGAACAGACTGTACAGGAAGTGAGGGGCTGAATTTGCTTTCTCCCTTTTTTCAGGCAGATCCAGAACAAGAACCCATGAATGCCTTACCCCGGCCCTTTTTTTTTTTTCTCCTCTTCCCTGCATGGTCCATTCCCTGTAAGAAAGAGGAAGGGATAAAAGACAGAGGGAAAGGGTGAGAGCAGGAGGATGAGGGACTGGGTGAGGCAGTATCAGTATTTACTGTGCTATTCTTGCAACTTTTATCTAGGTCTGAAAATTTTTTTCTAAGTGAAAATGTTTAAAGAATATAAAAGTCTTAGTCATATTTTAGAAGTTTGACATAGTGCAGAAACAGTCCATGGCCCTGTTAGTTGCTGGGTGTTCTGTTGTCACTAGAAGGCCTGTTTGTCAAATAAAGCAGATGTTAACTTTTAATTAAGGTTCAGAGAGATGAGTAAGGTTTTTTTTTTTTCCTGTGATATTTTCTCTTTTTAACAAATATTCTTAAAATCTTTATTTTCAGTCACTGATTGAGGCTGGATTTCACCTTGGGGATGTTTGAAATGATGAATGAAAATACTGACTTTAGGGCTGAGAAAATGCAGGTGTAATCTCCAAACCCAGAAAGAAGAGCAACCTATTCTATGCAGAATTTTGCAGCGCTGGGTTGTGTATCTCCCCATGGAGGGAACCCAGAGTGCAAGATATCCTGGTTAGTTTTCTTAGGGTAGAGCTGAGAAGCACTGTGTCCTGGAGTGAATATATTTCTCCTCCTGCTCCATTTGCTCAGAAACAAAACAAAACAAAACTGTATGAATGAAGACAATTGTCATGTTACAGTGACATCATCCCCTGACTCCGGATCCTGTGCTAAGTCACTTCAGTCCTATCTGATGCTTTCTTGCCCCGTGGACCATAACCCCCCAGGCTACTCTGGATGTGATTTTCCAGGCAAGAATACTGGAATGTGTTGCCGTTTCCTCCTCCAAGGGATTGTTCCAACCCCGGGGTCGAACCTGTGTCTCTT
Organism: Tragulus kanchil; assembly: GCA_022376925.1. Lineage (NCBI taxonomy): Eukaryota > Metazoa > Chordata > Mammalia > Artiodactyla > Tragulidae > Tragulus > Tragulus kanchil. The sequence continues at coordinate 236,830,513 of JAIOJX010000028.1, read as the reverse complement.
ACGTCTCCTGCTTTGGCAAGTGCGTTCTTTGCACTGATGCCACCTGGGAAACCCCTGACTCCCAATCTCATGTGAGCTCTTTTGAAGCTTTAAAAATACCTCGTGGAAGAACAGACTGTACAGGAAGTGAGGGGCTGACAGAATTTTCAGAGGGCTGGAGGGTGGGACTCTGAGGTGGTCATCTGGAGGATTCCAAGGACAAGTCGGGGCACTGTCCCTCTAGGGGAGCCACTACCTGGGACCAGAGGGGACTAGGAGGCCACCAGTGGAGCTGCTGAGTTAGAATAGGCACTATTAGTGCATCAGAAAAATCAGGAGTGATGTGTGCATATGTGGTGGACAAGAGCTTCCCTGGGAGCTCGGATGATAAAGAATCCACCTGCTAGGAGGGAGACCTGGAATTGATTCCTGGGCTGGGAAGATCCCCTGGAGAAGAGAATGGTAACCCACTCCAGTATTTTTACCTGGAGAATCCCATGGACAGAGGAGCCTGGCGGGCCATCATCCACAGGGTCACAAAGAGTTGGACACGACTGAGTGACTAAGCATGCACACATGCATGATGGATGTGTGGTAAACCAAAACTAGCATGTTAACAGTGGGGGGACCTGGGTAGTGTCAATATGGATATTCACTGTACAATACTTTCAACAGTTATGTGTCCTTGAAAAGTTCATATTGAAACAAAATAAATGAACAACAAAACAGACTTGTAGCATCTGTCTATAGCTGTTATTACCCTAAATGGCCCTTTGGATGGCTGAGACTGGTGACCGGACCCAGGAGGGGCACATCTGGCCCCTCCACAAGCACACATGCCCCAGCCGTGGTGCCGGGGCTTGAGCAGTGGGAAACCACCTGTTGTACATCACGCCACCTGCTGTCAGCAGTATCCCAAGGAGCAGGGAGACAGCTCCAACTCGCCCTTGCTTGCCTTCTTTTCTACAAATCTTGCAAGTGTGCTTTTTAAGTTGAAGAAGCTGAGTTTGACTCTTTGATTCATGGAAATCGTGGTTCTTAGCTTCCTGGTGTCTGCCTTTTAGGGATGCACAGAAGAAAATCATACAGAGTGAAGACATATGATAGCGCTTATATGTGAAATGTAAAAAAAAAAAAAAAGTTATAAATGAACGTATCTGCAACATAGAAACAAAATCACAGACGTGGAAAACAAATTTATGGTTACTAGGGGATATATGGGAGGAGGGATAAGTTGGGAGATGGGGACTGACATATACACATATGTGCATAAAAGAGATAACTGATAAGGACCTGCTGCACAGGGCACTGTACTCAATACTGTGTAATGACCTCTATGGGAAAACAGTCCAACTATATGGCAATAAAAATTTTAAAAAATAAATTATATACTGTAGAAGATGTCTCTATGTCTATGTTAACTGCTTGCTCATAAAGTAAACATATTGCAAAGCATAAAAAAAAAGTGTAATTAATGCTGATGTAACGCATTCTCTTATCCACTGAAATTTTATACTGTTTTGGATGGTTTTCTTTTTATAATTTCAGAAATGATGTATAATTTATGTATTTTAAAGTGCACAGTTCAGTGAGCTTTGATAAATGTATATAGTTGCATAGTTATCCACACTACCCAGTCGAAACAGTGGGACCTGGGTAGTGTCATGAATGATGGATGTGTAAACCAAAACTAGCATGTTAACAGTGGGGGACCTGGGTAGTGTCAATATGGATATTCACTGTACAATACTTTCAACAGTTATGTGTCCTTGAAAAGTTCATATTGAAACAAAATAAATGAACAACAAAACAGACTTGTAGCATCTGTCTATAGCTGTTATTACCCTAAATGGCCCTTTGGATGGCTGAGACTGGTGACCGGACCCAGGAGGGGCACATCTGGCCCCTCCACAAGCACACATGCCCCAGCCGTGGTGCCGGGGCTTGAGCAGTGGGAAACCACCTGTTGTACATCACGCCACCTGCTGTCAGCAGTATCCCAAGGAGCAGGGAGACAGCTCCAACTCGCCCTTGCTTGCCTTCTTTTCTACAAATCTTGCAAGTGTGCTTTTTAAGTTGAAGAAGCTGAGTTTGACTCTTTGATTCATGGAAATCGTGGTTCTTAGCTTCCTGGTGTCTGCCTTTTAGGGATGCACAGAAGAAAATCATACAGAGTGAAGACATATGATAGCGCTTATATGTGAAATGTAAAAAAAAAAAAAAAGTTATAAATGAACGTATCTGCAACATAGAAACAAAATCACAGACGTGGAAAACAAATTTATGGTTACTAGGGGATATATGGGAGGAGGGATAAGTTGGGAGATGGGGACTGACATATACACATATGTGCATAAAAGAGATAACTGATAAGGACCTGCTGCACAGGGCACTGTACTCAATACTGTGTAATGACCTCTATGGGAAAACAGTCTAACTATATGGCAATAAAAATTTTAAAAAATAAATTATATACTGTAGAAGATGTCTCTATGTCTATGTTAACTGCTTGCTCATAAAGTAAACATATTGCAAAGCATAAAAAAAAAGTGTAATTAATGCTGATGTAACGCATTCTCTTATCCACTGAAATTTTATACTGTTTTGGATGGTTTTCTCTTTTTTATAATTTCAGAAATGATGTATAATTTATGTATTTTAAAGTGCACAGTTCAGTGAGCTTTGATAAATGTATATAGTTGCATAGTTATCACACTAATCACAGTATAGAATATACCCAGGACCTCCGAAAGTTCCTTCGTGCTACCCCTAGGAGAACTGCTCTGATTTCCAACCCAGTAATTTACTCTTGCTTGTTCTATACCCCAGTGAAATGAGGATAAGCAAAATGCCCACTAAAATAAGTTGTCCAAGAATGGTGATAACAGTATTATTCATAAGAGCCCCAAACTGGAAATATCCTAAATGCCAATCAACAGGAAAATAAAAAATTGAACTAGGGTATACTTGTACAATGAAATACCATTCATTTATGAAAAGAGATGAACTATTGCTGCTCACGGCATGGATAAATCTCAAACATAAGTGAATCTTATAATTATTAAAAGAAGTTTCAGTACATTTTAGTGCTGGCTTAAGCTTCACTTTTGCTTTCTGCATTTCTATAGTGCTATTACAGTAATTACGTACTAATACTTAAAAATTGAAGTATAAAATACAATAAGCCTTGTGATTAAAGCTAGTAGGTTTTGCTGTAATATAATATTCAATATATTAATTATTTTATATTTATTAGTTATTCATATTTAAATATAAAAGTAAAAGAATAGATATATTATTTATTTGGAAGTGGAAGGCATTACAGTGTCACTGTAGCATGTGTTGCTTTGGCATATTGATCATTTTGAGCTGCAAGCAATTGAGAAACTGCTCTCTACCCTCACCTTTTCTGCCTAGAAGCAGGACATATATTTCCCATGAGAAGGGTGCCCTCCTGGTCCCAGGAAGGAAGTGAACGTTCTTTTTTTTTAAATTTTTATTTTTTGCTTTTACAGAGTTCTGTTGTTTACAGATATGTATAATCCCAAATTAGTTATATGTATATCCCATCCCTCCCATCACACCCCTCCAGGCCATCGCATAGCCCCCATGTAAGATCCATTACATATGATTGCATATAATAGTGTAGAGCTCCATGTTACTGTTTCCTTATCTCTCACCCACTCTTCCCTCTCTCCAGTGTCCATAAGTCTGGAAGAGAACGTTCTTATAGGAGAAAGAAAGTTGATGCTGAGATGAGTTGGCTCATCATAAGTACAAGCTGTACTCAAATAACCCTCATCTTCCATTTGGGTCCCTCATGTATTTCCTGGTCACATTCCTACAGTGTATCACCTGTAAAAGCCCTATCCCTTTCCTTTGCTTTGTCACATCTCCCCCAGTTTCTCACCTTTTTCAAGTTGTTTCTAAGCTCCTGAGTCTAACCAGCACTTTGGCATTCTTGCTTCTTTTCTATGAAGTCCTCTGTGTCACATAGAGAAATGTTATTATGTACACTGTGTGCTTTTCTTTCATGAATCTGTCTGTTGCTAGTTTATTTGCATGTCCAGTCAGAAAATGTAAGAAGGTAGAGGAGAAGTTTTTCCTCCCCTGCAGAAGCTAAGAAAGAGTTCCAAGTGACTGTTCTTCTACTCACTTTGAGAACCAGGGCTATATACATAATAGATAACTCATTTGATCCCCAAATGTGCTCAACTTTCATTTTCAGAATTAATACAACTTGCATATTTATTTGACTTCATAAATAGTAATAGATCAGTTGGGGTGCACTTGGAATTATAGGAAACTTACTAATGGAGGTTCTAATCTTAAAATCACTTACATTACAAAAACTCTGGAAGCAGGAAGCCTTAGAGTAGGTTTGATCACCTAACAATGACGTCACAGCCTAGGCTTTTCTCTTTTTCGCTCTGGCACCCTGCGAGTGTGGGCGCTGCTCCCACCTTCTGCTCATGCTCACAAGATGGCTGCTCTTGCTCCAGCCACTCAGTGCTCACACATCTGACAGTGTTCAGCCAGCAGGAGGAGCTGGTATAAAAGGGCTTTCTCCTTTGCATGTCTTATTTGTCAGGGAGGAAAAAATCTTTTCTGGAAATCCAGAAGAGATTTCTTACATCTGTTTGGTCAGAACAAAGTCAAGTGGCAACCACCAATAACTGGCTAAATTGATTGGGATTGTCACCCTTTAGTTACACCAACTAAATCATCCAGAGTGACATATTGCTGCCTGAACAAAATCAGGGTCTGTAGGCTAGAACATGGCTTCTTGGGCATTTCCCGTGTCTGAGTAGATCAATAATCGTAGGTTCTTTCATTAAAACCCTTTGCCATCAGTGCTTAGAGTGTGGACCTTTTATTTTGAGTAAATGGTATATCAGAGGAAAAAAAGGCAAGTTCTGGCTTAAATCACACACACACACTGTGTCTTTGAAAAAGTGCCTACTTTCCCAAGAGTCAGTTTTCTTATCTCTAAAATGAGAATAATAATGACCCCTGACATATAGGAGCTGATGAGGAATATCGGAAATAGTATATGCAAACACTTGGCGTAGTACCTGACGCACATGGTCTTTGCTTAATAAATAACAGGTGTGGTAACTCCCAGAAAGAAGAGATTGGACCTGAGCCATGGCTTGTATGTATTTGTCAGGGAGTTAATTTGTCCATTTCTGCAGTCATTCCCTATAGTGACCTAGAGAATATGTCATTTGAAGTCCTCATAGAATTGCTGTGAGGTATAAATGGAGTTCAGATAAGTCCATAGTTGGTCTTTGATGAGTTCTACTTGGAGTCTGTTAGGAATCAGATTCCTTTCCTGACAGTTACACAGACTTAGTGAAGGTCGTGCTGATAAGGGGAGAGGAGTCCCTGCCCTACTTGATGAGTCTGACGGGTCCACGCATATCTGCCTGTTCTCTGCTGCTCTGTGAATGTTTTCAGAAAAGTGAAGGTCTGGTCTTGCAAGCTGGAATCTCTGAAGGGAAGAGTAAACCACAGGGACCACAGACAAGGGATTAATGCCAGAATCCTCCAAAGCCCCAGGATGCTTTCTTCATAAGATTTTGAGCCCTAATTCTGGATAATCTTTTGAGAGCAAAATATTGGGAGCCTGGGTAGTGCTGTAATGGAGGTGGACTATGCTTTCACTCTTTGGTTCTGCATAAGAAAGTAGAGAAAATTAGGAGTTTATAGAAACATGAAAGAAAAATAAAGACATCCCTGGTTCATAATAATCAAACCACTGTCTCCCAAGGATATTAGGGACTCAGAGGTCAGATTTCTAGTTCTAATTCAAAGTGAAATTGGGATTGTCACCCTTTAGTTACACCAACTAAATCATCCAGAGTGACATATTGCTGCCTGAACAAAATCAGGGTCTGTAGGCTAGAACATGGCTTCTTGGGCATTTCCCGTGTCTGAGTAGATCAATAATCGTAGGTTCTTTCATTAAAACCCTTTGCCATCAGTGCTTAGAGTGTGGACCTTTTATTTTGAGTAAATGGTATATCAGAGGAAAAAAAGGCAAGTTCTGGCTTAAATCACACACACACTGTGTCTTTGAAAAAGTGCCTACTTTCCCAAGAGTCAGTTTTCTTATCTCTAAAATGAGAATAATAATGACCCCTGACATATAGGAGCTGATGAGGAATATCGGAAATAGTATATGCAAACACTTGGCGTAGTACCTGACGCACATGGTCTTTGCTTAATAAATAACAGGTGTGGTAACTCCCAGAAAGAAGAGATTGGACCTGAGCCATGGCTTGTATGTATTTGTCAGGGAGTTAATTTGTCCATTTCTGCAGTCATTCCCTATAGTGACCTAGAGAATATGTCATTTGAAGTCCTCATAGAATTGCTGTGAGGTATAAATGGAGTTCAGATAAGTCCATAGTTGGTCTTTGATGAGTTCTACTTGGAGTCTGTTAGGAATCAGATTCCTTTCCTGACAGTTACACAGACTTAGTGAAGGTCGTGCTGATAAGGGGAGAGGAGTCCCTGCCCTACTTGATGAGTCTGACGGGTCCACCCATATCTGCCTGTTCTCTGCTGCTCTGTGAATGTTTTCAGAAAAGTGAAGGTCTGGTCTTGCAAGCTGGAATCTCTGAAGGGAAGAGTAAACCACAGGGACCACAGACAAGGGATTAATGCCAGAATCCTCCAAAGCCCCAGGATGCTTTCTTCATAAGATTTTGAGCCCTAATTCTGGATAATCTTTTGAGAGCAAAATATTGGGAGCCTGGGTAGTGCTGTAATGGAGGTGGACTATGCTTTCACTCTTTGGTTCTGCATAAGAAAGTAGAGAAAAATTAGGAGTTTATAGAAACATGAAAGAAAAATAAAGACATCCCTGGTTCATAATAATCAAACCACTGTCTCCCAAGGATATTAGGGACTCAGAGGTCAGATTTCTAGTTCTAATTCAAAGTACTAAATAGATGTTTTGTTGTTTTAGGTGCTGAGTCGTGCTGACTCTTTTGCAATGCCATGGACTGTAGCCTGCCAGGCCTCTCTGCCCGTGGCATTTCCCAGGCAAGAGTACTGGAGTGGATTGCTGTTTCCTTCTCCAGGGGATCTTCCCCACCCAAGGATTGAACCCAAGTCTCCTGCATTGGCAGGTGGATTCTTTCTGAGCCACCAGGGAAGCCCACTACATAGGTAACTTTGGCTAAATCATTTAACCTTTATGCTGCATTTTGTTCACTTATGAAAACGGAGAAACAAGACCCATCCTTTTTGTATGGGCTCACAATTTACAAGGCAAATGATTATCTTCAAGCCTTTCAACTTGAGGATAGCTGCCATTGGTATGGCATAGAGATCTTCCTGACGTAGGAGACTTCACAGCCTGAAAATTAAAAACCAAATGAATTTACACCACCTTTGTAAATCAAGTAAATGCTTATTTTCACAACTAAATGGAGGCAGGATTAAGCCATGGCTTCTTTTCTTTGTTTGGACTTCCTCTAATCTCTTCTAAGGATGATTCTAGGGCAGGTTTTTGGGAACCAGGGGGTTCCACCCCTCCTGCTCGTCAAGAGTTCACTTAGAGGAGGCTTCTGAGACTCAACTCTAAACACACTTCCTCCAACTTCCAAGGCCTGTCCTCTAGAAATATCATCACCCCTTAAAAATTCTTTTATTGGGCCATGCTACAAGGCATGTGAGATCTTAGTTCCTTGACCAGAGATCAAACCCACCCTCCCTTCAGTGGAAGCACTGACCTTAACCACTGGACCACTAGGGAAGTCTCAAGATCACTCTTTTTATTATTATTATTATTTCTTTATTGGTTGCACTGGGCCTTTGTTGTTGTGCACATGCTTCCTCTAGTTGCCAAGAGTGGGGGCTACTCTCTAGTTGCTGTGTGCAGGCTTCTCACTGCAGTGGCTTTTCCTGTTGCAGAGCACCAACTCTAGATTGGAGGCTCAGTAGTGGTGGTGCAGAGGCTTGTGGGACATAGGGCATGTGGGGTCTTCCTGAACCAGGGATTGAATCATATCCCCTGCATTGGCAGGCAGATTCTTAACCACTGGACCACCAGGGAAGGACACCATGATCACTCTTTTTAAGTGAAATTAGAAGATATCATACAATGCCCACTGCCCCCACAAATGGCTTAGAGGGTCCTGCTATACCAGTGGTAGCCTGCCCTAGAGTCATCCTCTTATGGCAGTTCCCCTCCCCATCCTGCTCAGATCCTGGGTACTTCCCCTGCGCCTCTTAGGGCATCTGCCTCCAGCCTCCTTGCCCCACAGCATCTGGGCTGAGGCCAACTATGGTCTCTTCTTTGTGGCTTGTGTCTAAATCATTTAACCTTTATGCTGCATTTTGTTCACTTATGAAAACGGAGAAACAAGACCCATCCTTTTTGTATGGGCTCACAATTTACAAGGCAAATGATTATCTTCAAGCCTTTCAACTTGAGGATAGCTGCCATTGGTATGGCATAGAGATCTTCCTGACGTAGGAGACTTCACAGCCTGAAAATTAAAAACCAAATGAATTTACACCACCTTTGTAAATCAAGTAAATGCTTATTTTCACAACTAAATGGAGGCAGGATTAAGCCATGGCTTCTTTTCTTTGTTTGGACTTCCTCTAATCTCTTCTAAGGATGATTCTAGGGCAGGTTTTTGGGAACCAGGGGGTTCCACCCCTCCTGCTCGTCAAGAGTTCACTTAGAGGAGGCTTCTGAGACTCAACTCTAAACACACTTCCTCCAACTTCCAAGGCCTGTCCTCTAGAAATATCATCACCCCTTAAAAATTCTTTTATTGGGCCATGCTACAAGGCATGTGAGATCTTAGTTCCTTGACCAGAGATCAAACCCACCCTCCCTTCAGTGGAAGCACTGACCTTAACCACTGGACCACTAGGGAAGTCTCAAGATCACTCTTTTTATTATTATTATTATTTCTTTATTGGTTGCACTGGGCCTTTGTTGTTGTGCACATGCTTCCTCTAGTTGCCAAGAGTGGGGGCTACTCTCTAGTTGCTGTGTGCAGGCTTCTCACTGCAGTGGCTTTTCCTGTTGCAGAGCACCAACTCTAGATTGGAGGCTCAGTAGTGGTGGTGCAGAGGCTTGTGGGACATAGGGCATGTGGGGTCTTCCTGAACCAGGGATTGAATCATATCCCCTGCATTGGCAGGCAGATTCTTAACCACTGGACCACCAGGGAAGGACACCATGATCACTCTTTTTAAGTGAAATTAGAAGATATCATACAATGCCCACTGCCCCCACAAATGGCTTAGAGGGTCCTGCTATACCAGTGGTAGCCTGCCCTAGAGTCATCCTCTTATGGCAGTTCCCCTCCCCATCCTGCTCAGATCCTGGGTACTTCCCCTGCGCCTCTTAGGGCATCTGCCTCCAGCCTCCTTGCCCCACAGCATCTGGGCTGAGGCCAACTATGGTCTCTTCTTTGTGGCTTGTGTGGGCTCATGCATGCTGATGGCAATGACCCTATAACCATTTACTGTGAGTACTTGAGCATCTCTCTGGCATAGCTGAACATGCACTCTGGGGAGCTGGATGTACGTTCTGTTCACTGTGGATCCTCAGTGCCCTGGCTCAAGGCCTGACGCCCCAGTAGGCTCCCAGTGCTCACTGAATAGATGCAGGAACCATGGTAGAGTGAGTGCCACCTCTCACTGCATGGCTGATGCCTCACTCAACAGGTACCCTCTGGGTGAGTCATTTTGGATTGCCCTTTCTGCCGTCTCCTCTTCAGACTCGAATGAATAGAATTTAAAAGGACTTCAGCACTGAAATAAGAGTCTAGATTTTTGTCTTCCCCTCTTTGTTGAAGACACCTGGCCAACAGGTGGTTCAGGTGGGAACCAGTAAGTCACAGCATCTGCACTGGCGCTCCCTGCCCAGGGGGCTTTATAGGCAGCATCAGGAGTTATGGGAGGTTGAGTCCTTCTCTTAGTCCACGAGACAGTCTTGAAAAGGGAAAAGAAAATGCCATGGGCAGAGCCCTGACATAGTGCCTGCACCCAGCAGAGCTCTACCCATGGCATTTTCAGTGGTAAAGGGGCTTCTGCCATGGCTCAGTGGTAAAGAATCCACCTGCAATGTAAGAGATGCACATTCAGTCAATCCCCTGGTGGAATAAATGACAGCCCACTCCATTCTTGCCTGGGAGAATCCCATGGACAGAGGACCCTGATGGGCTACAGTCCAAAGGGTTGCATGAGTTGGATGTGACCTGAGCACACACACACACACACACAGTCAGTAGTAAAGAATCTGGCTGCCAAGCAGGAGATACAGGACATGTGAGTTCAGTCCCTGGGTAGGGAAGATCCCCTGAAGAAGGAAATGGCAACACACTCTAGTATTCTTGCCTGGGAAATCACATGGACACAGAAGCCTGGCAGGCTGCAGTCCATGGGGTCGCAGAGTCAGACCTGACTGAGTGAGTAAATAACACAACAGTCTTCACAATAACCTCATGACATAGGGATCACTGTAGTCCCCATTAAATAGCTGGGGGCAAAGTCTCCATGATTCACTCTTTTGTCTCCAACCCAGGATGAGTTTGCATAAAATGGCTCTCAGGATGTGGAACTGAGAGACTGGGTGGGTGAAGGAATGAGCTGTGTTTACTGGCCTTTTAGAGTGACGAAATGCATCACTGTCTACTCAGCACTGGGCTAGACGTGACCGTGCCCAGCCTCCCTAGGCTCCCAGTGCTCACTGAATAGATGCAGGAACCATGGTAGAGTGAGTGCCACCTCTCACTGCATGGCTGATGCCTCACTCAACAGGTACCCTCTGGGTGAGTCATTTTGGATTGCCCTTTCTGCCGTCTCCTCTTCAGACTCGAATGAATAGAATTTAAAAGGACTTCAGCACTGAAATAAGAGTCTAGATTTTTGTCTTCCCCTCTTTGTTGAAGACACCTGGCCAACAGGTGGTTCAGGTGGGAACCAGTAAGTCACAGCATCTGCACTGGCGCTCCCTGCCCAGGGGGCTTTATAGGCAGCATCAGGAGTTATGGGAGGTTGAGTCCTTCTCTTAGTCCACGAGACAGTCTTGAAAAGGGAAAAGAAAATGCCATGGGCAGAGCCCTGACATAGTGCCTGCACCCAGCAGAGCTCTACCCATGGCATTTTCAGTGGTAAAGGGGCTTCTGCCATGGCTCAGTGGTAAAGAATCCACCTGCAATGTAAGAGATGCACATTCAGTCAATCCCCTGGTGGAATAAATGACAGCCCACTCCATTCTTGCCTGGGAGAATCCCATGGACAGAGGACCCTGATGGGCTACAGTCCAAAGGGTTGCATGAGTTGGATGTGACCTGAGCACGTACACACACACACACACAGTCAGTAGTAAAGAATCTGGCTGCCAAGCAGGAGATACAGGACATGTGAGTTCAGTCCCTGGGTAGGGAATATCCCCTGAAGAAGGAAATGGCAACACACTCTAGTATTCTTGCCTGGGAAATCACATGGACACAGAAGCCTGGCAGGCTGCAGTCCATGGGGTCGCAGAGTCAGACCTGACTGAGTGAGTAAATAACACAACAGTCTTCACAATAACCTCATGACATAGGGATCACTGTAGTCCCCATTAAATAGCTGGGGGCAAAGTCTCCATGATTCACTCTTTTGTCTCCAACCCAGGATGAGTTTGCATAAAATGGCTCTCAGGATGTGGAACTGAGAGACTGGGTGGGTGAAGGAATGAGCTGTGTTTACTGGCCTTTTAGAGTGACGAAATGCATCACTGTCTACTCAGCACTTTCTATGTTCTTCCTTCTCGTCATCACTTCTCTGTCTTATCCCTTTATTTTCCCAATCCTTCCTCTACCACCTCAAAGATGTGAGCCAGCTGAAGTATCCATTAAAAACAAAGTCTCTTAATTGGGCCAAAATTACATTTTTCTGTTTGTTCTCTGTGGTTTGTGTAAGAATGAGGTTGGTGTTATGGTGTTTGGACAATGCCCTTTGAGAACAGGGACAGTTAATGACTGTTTCCCACTGAGTCCAAGAGATGGTGCCAAGTACCCTGTGGGCGCAGAGAAAATATTAATTGATGTTGATTTCCTTGCTTATTATTTACATATACTAAATGGCCCCTGAGAAGCTTCCAAAGAGTTAATATGTTACCCAAAATACATGACTTATCCAGGGAGTGCTTTATGTTTTACTCACTGAGAGTTCAGTGTCTCTGTTTGGAAAATCTATTTGCTTAGTACATTTGATGAATTGGCACAGGAGGAAGTAGAGTCAGATTTGGTGATAAAATGGTCAAAAATACTTCTGATTTCAGCTCAAAGTCAACTTGAATCCTAAATAGCCTGTGCATGAGAGGCACATGTGGATCCGTGTGGGTTGAAAAATTGAATTACATCTTCATATTGATGTGGTATGTCATAAAAATTGTTAACAGTTGAAAATATGACAAACCATTTTTCCTATTTCCCCACTTCTAGAGCACCTCAGCATTAGCCTAAAAAATTAGACTGACGTTTTTGGTGCTCAAGTGGTTGGGAAATACTTTTATTTCAAGTCCAAATCACAGAAACTTTTTTTATTTTAAACTGGGAAACATTTGAGAGTTATTAGTGTCATGTACTATTGGGAGATTCCAGAATATATTAGGCAGATGAATATTTAAAGTGGAATAAATAAAATTTCTCTTGTCATCACTTAGGTAGATTAAGGTTTGGAGTTTCTCTGGATTTCAGACACGCCATCAGCAACCATGAAGGATGATTTTTCTTTGCTGGTTTTGCTAATAAGTTGTCATCTGATTACCACCGAGGGCTGGTCAGATTTGGGCTGTGTGTGGTTTGTGACCATGCAGTACAGGACTAGACAGGGGTTTTTAAGCTGTTGTTAGAGCACCATCCCACTAGACAGGTTCACTATCTGTCTCTTGAGCACTTGGGTGTGCTTGGACTATCTCTGTCATCACTTCTCTGTCTTATCCCTTTATTTTCCCAATCCTTCCTCTACCACCTCAAAGATGTGAGCCAGCTGAAGTATCCATTAAAAACAAAGTCTCTTAATTGGGCCAAAATTACATTTTCTGTTTGTTCTCTGTGGTTTGTGTAAGAATGAGGTTGGTGTTATGGTGTTTGGACAATGCCCTTTGAGAACAGGGACAGTTAATGACTGTTTCCCACTGAGTCCAAGAGATGGTGCCAAGTACCCTGTGGGCGCAGAGAAAATATTAATTGATGTTGATTTCCTTGCTTATTATTTACATATACTAAATGGCCCCTGAGAAGCTTCCAAAGAGTTAATATGTTACCCAAAATACATGACTTATCCAGGGAGTGCTTTATGTTTTACTCACTGAGAGTTCAGTGTCTCTGTTTGGAAAATCTATTTGCTTAGTACATTTGATGAATTGGCACAGGAGGAAGTAGAGTCAGATTTGGTGATAAAATGGTCAAAAATACTTCTGATTTCAGCTCAAAGTCAACTTGAATCCTAAATAGCCTGTGCATGAGAGGCACATGTGGATCCGTGTGGGTTGAAAAATTGAATTACATCTTCATATTGATGTGGTATGTCATAAAAATTGTTAACAGTTGAAAATATGACAAACCATTTTTCCTATTTCCCCACTTCTAGAGCACCTCAGCATTAGCCTAAAAAATTAGACTGACGTTTTTGGTGCTCAAGTGGTTGGGAAATACTTTTATTTCAAGTCCAAATCACAGAAACTTTTTTTATTTTAAACTGGGAAACATTTGAGAGTTATTAGTGTCATGTACTATTGGGAGATTCCAGAATATATTAGGCAGATGAATATTTAAAGTGGAATAAATAAAATTTCTCTTGTCATCACTTAGGTAGATTAAGGTTTGGAGTTTCTCTGGATTTCAGACACGCCATCAGCAACCATGAAGGATGATTTTTCTTTGCTGGTTTTGCTAATAAGTTGTCATCTGATTACCACCGAGGGCTGGTCAGATTTGGGCTGTGTGTGGTTTGTGACCATGCAGTACAGGACTAGACAGGGGTTTTTAAGCTGTTGTTAGAGCACCATCCCACTAGACAGGTTCACTATCTGTCTCTTGAGCACTTGAGCCAGATGTGTCTTGGAATTTGTGGCGTTTCAGATTTTGGACCATAATTTAATAGGCATATCACACACTGTATAAGAGCCCTAGCAAGGTTTGCAGCATCACTTCATAATCTAAACTTGTCTTTAACCAAATTTATTAATATGTTCATCAGTGGGAAAAGGGCTGTGTGTAGTGACTCGTGACTTCAGGACATGTGTTGCCCCAAAAAAGCTAGCACAAGAATTTCAGTTTCCAGGAATTTTTGGACCTTGAAATTGTCATAAGGCATTGTGGATGAGGGTTCCTGTTGTCAACACAAATTGCAAAGGAACATCAAATCAAATAATCATAGCATCTTTGATAAAGTGCCACACAATTCTGTCCTAGGAAAGACTGTATTTTAAGATGGATTTTAAGACTGTATTTTCAGATAAAGCATTTGGAATCTCTACCCAGAAGATGTTAAATTTTAACCTTTATTTGAACAAGTAATATACTGGCAGAAATTTTAAGAAGTCTATACTCTGAGCAAATCTTTCATGTTTTCCTTCAGACCTTACATGTGCATGTAATCTACTCAGTGTAGACACTACTCTTTTTTTTTTTTTTTAAATTATAATGTAGTTTTCTATGTACTTTACTTTCTTTATAACAGTTATTTTGAAGAATATTTTCTGAAGCAAAATTGAATACAGTGTTCCTCTACTATCCTAGAAGGAGGAGGCAAAAACACAGAGAAGATAATAGAGTCTAGTTATCCTGCCACATGGGTTAAAGCCCTGCTGTCCATGGCAGGCAAAACAATTGTCAAGATCTCGAGCAGGTACACTTCTGCCATGATGAGTACAGTTTCATAAAATAAAATAATAGCATCAAAATAAATACCATTTAGGTAATACATTTATTTTAGCCAGTGACTGTGGAACCTAGACTAACTCACTTAATCTCACAAGGGCTTAATTTCTACCTCTGTAAAATCAGACATTTTATGACGTTTCTAAGCCACCAATTACTTTCAAACAATGAGGAGCATCTTTTTGATAGTAGATAGTGTTCTGGTGACAATGAACACTGTCAGCTTGAAGAAATATAATATTGTTATACTTTTTTTATTCTCTTACTATTTGCAACTTCCAGTGATTGAATTTTATTAGAGCTATGCTGGTAAGTTTGTATTTTGGAGTTCTGAGTCTGTGTTGATTTGTCCGTATATTTTCTGAGTGATTTGCTATTGTCAGCTACTGAACTGATAGTGACCAAAGAGATGCAGCAAAATGACAGTTAAAAGGAAATGGAATAAACAGAGATGAACTCTATTCAACAAGGAAGGTAATGTCACACTTCCAAAATGCTACAGACTCTTTTCTTTCTGTTTCTTTTTTTTTGGTCAAAAAATGTGATATCTCTGGACTTGTATTGAAGGAATTATACCAAGTGACATCTCCAGGGATATGTAAATGACATCTTTCATAAGCAGGAAAGGAGAATTCTAGAAAGTAGAATTTATGGACTCAATTCATGTGAAATTAGTAGAGTGATGGTTCTGTTAAATGCCTGAGTTTCTAACATAACTCGGAAAAGTCTTGCCTATCTACTTTTTCCTCTTTGATTCTATTTTTTGTTCAGAGCTAAAACTTAGTTGTCTTCTCCAAGTTGGAGAAGTGGCTTTGATTTGCCTCTAGCGTGAGCTGCTTTGCAACTTAATGCTCTTGGACTTAGAGGAAGGACTGCTCGGGAGCCGATTGTCACCATCTTTGTCCTCACGGTTGTCCACATTGATGGTGGCTACTCTCCTAATAATGGAGGCGTTCCATCTTCCCCCTCATGTTCTGGCTGCACAGGAAAACTAGAGGAGACACCAGTGTTGAAATGATCAGAAAGAACTTGTTTGTAACACCAAGGCCAAACAGCGAGAAAGCCACCTTGGAGGTTTTTCTGGAACTCTCTGTTGGCACTTAGAGTTGTCTCTGCCATTAGGAAGCCCACTAATTCTTTTCTTTTATTATTATTATTTATTATTTTTAATTATTTTTTATATTTTTACAGAGTTTTGTTGTTCACAGACATGTATGTTCCCAGCTCAATCATATGGCTGTTGCTCTTGAATTTTCGAAAGAAATCCTGATTTTGCAGATAAGATCAAAATTTGATCAACTGCTTCTATTATCAATCCGGGAGTATTTGAGACCTCTCTTATGAAAACAAAAAGTGTAATGCCATTGCAAATGACAACAGGGAAGAGAAACATTTGAAACAAGGTGCATGTGTGATGGATGATCCTTGTAGGGCACTTCAAACTGATGAGCAGGATGGAACTATGAACAGAAATAGTGCTTCCTCCTGGACTTGAAATTTCAACAGGGAACCCTATAAGATAAGAAATAGAAATTGTTTTAATGCAATTAAAAATGATTCAAGAAACTACCAGATTTTCATTATATAAAGAACTGCAGACTTGGTAACATATAGAATTAATGAAGACTGATAATGGGAGCAGTTGAGCACATTTTGATCTTATCTGCAAAATCAGAATTTCTTTTGAAAATTCAAGGGCAACAGCTTCATCTTTGAAGCTGAACAATAATCCCCAAAAGCCTTTGTTTGGCCTAATATTCCATAATGTTATGCTTTTACAGTCAATAAGCCATTAGTAATCAAGAGATGTATAATTTATTAATTATACTCCACATTAATATTTAATCTTTTTGGTTGCTGAGCATATTTCTAGATATACTTTTTAATTACATTTTAGGGATATAAATCTTCCAGGCAACCATTAGAAAAGTAATTTTTCTGCACATTATGATGCCAATTACTTTAAAGCAGCTAGTTGTGAATTCTTGCGATGATACTTGGTAAAGTGGTGCTGGGGTTCTTTTTTCTCATTTGAAAGCTAATTGAATAGTAGTGAGAAAGGAGTGTTGCAAAGACTCTACGAAGACACAGAATAGCCAGGGAGAGAAAAGGAAAGAAACAACAGATATCAGAAAGTCATTCATAGCTGCAGAGGCCCCCTTAACCAGGCAATACCAGTCAGTGGTGAATTCTAAGAAGATCTTGCACTTTGGGTTTGATATTTACATTTCACTGAAATAAGCAGTGCTTTTCTTTAGGACTCTTATCCAAATAATGGCATTTTTAGGTCCATAAATAGAACTTTCTTATTTTCTTTTCCTCTCAATAGTCATGTCAGATGTCAGTGATAATGATTTCGCCTTTCTGTTTTCTTGAATTCCTGATGAGCTGTTTTGCCTTGGCTGAAAAACCTGTCAATCTGCTCTTAGGAAGACCCAAAAGTGTAATGCCATTGCAAATGACAACAGGAAGAGAAACATTTGAAACAAGGTGCATGTGTGATGGATGATCCTTGTAGGGCACTTCAAACTGATGAGCAGGATGGAACTATGAACAGAAATAGTGCTTCCTCCTGGACTTGAAATTTCAACAGGGAACCCTATAAGATAAGAAATAGAAATTGTTTTAATGCAATTAAAAATGATTCAAGAAACTACCAGATTTTCATTATATAAAGAACTGCAGACTTGGTAACATATAGAATTAATGAAGACTGATAATGGGAGCAGTTGAGCACATTTTGATCTTATCTGCAAAATCAGAATTTCTTTTGAAAATTCAAGGGCAACAGCTTCATCTTTGAAGCTGAACAATAATCCCCAAAAGCCTTTGTTTGGCCTAATATTCCATAATGTTATGCTTTTACAGTCAATAAGCCATTAGTAATCAAGAGATGTATAATTTATTAATTATACTCCACATTAATATTTAATCTTTTTGGTTGCTGAGCATATTTCTAGATATACTTTTTAATTACATTTTAGGGATATAAATCTTCCAGGCAACCATTAGAAAAGTAATTTTTCTGCACATTATGATGCCAATTACTTTAAAGCAGCTAGTTGTGAATTCTTGCGATGATACTTGGTAAAGTGGTGCTGGGGTTCTTTTTTCTCATTTGAAAGCTAATTGAATAGTAGTGAGAAAGGAGTGTTGCAAAGACTCTACGAAGACACAGAATAGCCAGGGAGAGAAAAGGAAAGAAACAACAGATATCAGAAAGTCATTCATAGCTGCAGAGGCCCCCTTAACCAGGCAATACCAGTCAGTGGTGAATTCTAAGAAGATCTTGCACTTTGGGTTTGATATTTACATTTCACTGAAATAAGCAGTGCTTTTCTTTAGGACTCTTATCCAAATAATGGCATTTTTAGGTCCATAAATAGAACTTTCTTATTTTCTTTTCCTCTCAATAGTCATGTCAGATGTCAGTGATAATGATTTCGCCTTTCTGTTTTCTTGAATTCCTGATGAGCTGTTTTGCCTTGGCTGACATTTAAAAAACTCAGTTCCTCATGCTTTTGAAAACTTTGGTGCCAGTTCCCTTAGATTTCTTTGGCTTGTCTGGTATTTTATGCATTTGTCTTTCTTCTTCTTTTTTTTTTCTTCTTCTTTTTTTAATTACCTCTGTACCGGGACAGACTTTGAAAGTGAGTTCAACTTTTCTTCATATACTCAAACTTTTAGGGTGGTGAAGGTGGTTTCAACAGGAGGTAGATTGAGGCATTGAATGATTGTATTTGGGGAAACCATCTGCTTGTTTACAAAAGAGAATCAATTCTAAAAACCCTGTGTTTCTAAAACAATGTACCCTGTGGGTTTGCCACTGTTCCTCTACTGGATCTGAGCTTTCTCCCATAAAAATCACTCCTTAGGTTGAGAGCTATTGTTGTAAAAAGACTATTGCTAAAATACCTATACAGCTGTGTACCTCCACTGTTCTCTGAGCTTATTTGTGTGACCTAATTATGCAGTGTGACTTCTGTATGCTTTTTCTTCTTTCCTTCTTTTTGTGTTTATTTATTTGGCTGCACTGAGTCTTAGTTGCAGCACACAGGATTTATAATAATTCCCTGACTGGGGATGGAATCAGGGCCGCTTGTATTGGGAGCATGGAGTCTTAGCCACTGGACCATGAATAAAGTCCCTCCTATAGGCTTCTGAATTTCTGTTCTCATTATGGCAATTAAAAAAAAAAAAAAACAACAAAACTCTTAATTTAGTGGCATAATTATTCTCCATTAAAATGAATAGTAGTGAGAAAGGAGTGTTGCAAAGACTCTACGAAGACACAGAATAGCCAGGGAGAGAAAAGGAAAGAAACAACAGATATCAGAAAGTCATTCATAGCTGCAGAGGCCCCCTTAACCAGGCAATACCAGTCAGTGGTGAATTCTAAGAAGATCTTGCACTTTGGGTTTGATATTTACATTTCACTGAAATAAGCAGTGCTTTTCTTTAGGACTCTTATCCAAATAATGGCATTTTTAGGTCCATAAATAGAACTTTCTTATTTTCTTTTCCTCTCAATAGTCATGTCAGATGTCAGTGATAATGATTTCGCCTTTCTGTTTTCTTGAATTCCTGATGAGCTGTTTTGCCTTGGCTGACATTTAAAAAACTCAGTTCCTCATGCTTTTGAAAACTTTGGTGCCAGTTCCCTTAGATTTCTTTGGCTTGTCTGGTATTTTATGCATTTGTCTTTCTTCTTCTTTTTTTTTTCTTCTTCTTTTTTTAATTACCTCTGTACCGGGACAGACTTTGAAAGTGAGTTCAACTTTTCTTCATATACTCAAACTTTTAGGGTGGTGAAGGTGGTTTCAACAGGAGGTAGATTGAGGCATTGAATGATTGTATTTGGGGAAACCATCTGCTTGTTTACAAAAGAGAATCAATTCTAAAAACCCTGTGTTTCTAAAACAATGTACCCTGTGGGTTTGCCACTGTTCCTCTACTGGATCTGAGCTTTCTCCCATAAAAATCACTCCTTAGGTTGAGAGCTATTGTTGAAAAAAGACTATTGCTAAAATACCTATACAGCTGTGTACCTCCACTGTTCTCTGAGCTTATTTGTGTGACCTAATTATGCAGTGTGACTTCTGTATGCTTTTTCTTCTTTCCTTCTTTTTGTGTTTATTTATTTGGCTGCACTGAGTCTTAGTTGCAGCACACAGGATTTATAATAATTCCCTGACTGGGGATGGAATCAGGGCCGCTTGTATTGGGAGCATGGAGTCTTAGCCACTGGACCATGAATAAAGTCCCTCCTATAGGCTTCTGAATTTCTGTTCTCATTATGGCAATTAAAAAAAAAAAAAAACAACAAAACTCTTAATTTAGTGGCATAATTATTCTCTCCATTTAAAAATAAGAAATACATTACACATACAAGGATGCATAAAACTTAAATATACTGCAAATAATTTTCCAAATGTTCTTCTTCCCTTACTAGTTTGTAAATTTCATGAGATCAAGGATTGTCTCATGTTTATTCTGGCTCCTTGGGGTTTGCCTCAGTGCCTGATCCATAGTAGGCCTTCCAAAAATATTTGTTGAATAAACCACAAAATAGATGGAGATGTATTTTTTACTCAGAAAATGAAAAGTCTTTGAAAATTTTCTTTCAACAAAAAATTTGGAGAGAAGATAAGACCCTGTTATCTCTCAAAGAAACTGGAAAGTGAGGATGACCTTTCCTTATCCTTCTATGAAGTTTAACAACTGATGGATTTTTGTTTTTGGTATTTTTTGCTTATTAAGTGAGGAAAATGACCTGAGTTATGATATAAACTTCTTTCTTTCCTTTTTTTTTCTAGCTTGGCTATTTAGGTAGCAATTTTTTTTGTTAAAACTGGAGATTATATATATATTTTTTTCTGTGTCTAGAATGCGTGATAGTCCAAGTACCCTAGAGAGGTTTTTTCCCTTTTACAGAAGTCCACTTTTTAATATTCTTTTTAGTAATCCCAAAACTGATAGTCTAAAAATACCTTTCATAAGCCCAAGAATATTGTATGTGTTTGCCAATTTCTGCCTTTTAATGTGTGGAGGTAATTCATGGGCAATATAGTTTACCTAATAGTCTATTGGCCAACTGGTCAACAACACTAGACCTAGACACTGTGAAATATCTCTGGGGATTGATATTTGAGATGGCACATGAGTGATTGCATTTGAAAGGAATGTTTCTCTTTATTGCTGTGGGGGCCCATACAGGGTGGTCTTTTTAGCTTTAGAACTTTCCCTTAATGGAATGTGAGGTCAATTTTAGTCATGTTTGACTCTTTGCAACCCCAAGGACTGTTGCCCATCAGGTTCCTCTGTCCATGGGATTCTTCAGGCAAGAATACTAGGGTGGGTTGCCATTTTCTTCTCCAAGGGGTCTTCCCAACCCAGGGACTAAATCGGCGCCTGCTGGCAGGCAGATTCTTTACTACTAGTGCTAACTTGGAAGCCCTCTGTGGAGTATTGGTTAGCAGTTATGTACCTAGATCTCTTTTCCATGACACTTGCTCATTCTTAATCAGGCTCTCAGGTCATTGCTGGGCGGGGGTGTGTGGTAGGCTGTGGGGTGGAAGTGTGCTGTGGAAAGTCTGGACTGAAGTCTGGGCTTCTTATCTGTTCTCAAGGAAGAGTTAAAACTAGGAAGGAAAGATGAGAGAAAAGAGGTAGCAGACGTTAAAAAAAAGAAGTCATGATTCTCATGACACAAAAGGTCAAAAGAAAAGGTGGTAAATATAAAGAAAAAAAATGAAGCGGCACCTAAAAAGCTACTCTAAGAAGGACATTTCTCACCCCATGGATCCGTTTGAAGAGATGGAAGTAATTTTAAAAATCATTCCTTGGAGAATAGTGCCTCAAGTGGAGAAAGGGTTATATTTCCATCCACTGGTGATGTTGGTGGGAGGAACTCACACCCTTGTCTTAGGGCAAGTAAGTAAGAAACTTGAACAGTCCATGGCATGTGATATCCTATCCAATAATAATAATAATAGTATAATAGGACTACAGCGATGCTTCCCTTCCACAGAATTGCCCTTTTACATTGGAACAATTCTGTGTTTGTGGCAGGATCCTTTGCTAGTTATGCTACTTTCTATAACTGGATGCAAAAAACAATAAACTAGCCTGGCTCAGTTTGCCTCCTATGTCTACCATGGTTATTCCCTGTAGAAACGTCTACTGTTGATGGACTTTGGAAGAAACTTTCTCCCTCTTTTTTCTTCATTTCTTCTCCCTCTTGCTTTCTTTTTTCCAATAGTTTTTTTTTTTTTTGCGGGGCGGGGTGGGGAGAGAGCGGGGGCAGGCAGGCCACTTCTATTGGTCTTTCATTTGTCTCTTTTTCATCTATCTTTGTTCTTTGGCCCGTGTGGGCCTCCCATGGCAGTGGCCTCTGTTGTCACAGAGCACCGGCTCTGGGCACATGCGCCCCAGAGCTCTGGCTTGGTAATTGGACATATCAGTTCAGCCACTCCAGCACGTGGGATCTTCCCAGGTCAGGGATCGAACCCCTTTTCAAGGCGGTGTCCTTCAGCCCCACCTGTGCTAACTTGGAAGCCCTCTGTGGAGTATTGGTTAGCAGTTATGTACCTAGATCTCTTTTCCATGACACTTGCTCATTCTTAATCAGGCTCTCAGGTCATTGCTGGGCGGGGGTGTGTGGTAGGCTGTGGGGTGGAAGTGTGCTGTGGAAAGTCTGGACTGAAGTCTGGGCTTCTTATCTGTTCTCAAGGAAGAGTTAAAACTAGGAAGGAAAGATGAGAGAAAAGAGGTAGCAGACGTTAAAAAAAAGAAGTCATGATTCTCATGACACAAAAGGTCAAAAGAAAAGGTGGTAAATATAAAGAAAAAAAATGAAGCGGCACCTAAAAAGCTACTCTAAGAAGGACATTTCTCACCCCATGGATCCGTTTGAAGAGATGGAAGTAATTTTAAAAATCATTCCTTGGAGAATAGTGCCTCAAGTGGAGAAAGGGTTATATTTCCATCCACTGGTGATGTTGGTGGGGAGGAACTCACACCCTTGTCTTAGGGCAAGTAAGTAAGAAACTTGAACAGTCCATGGCATGTGATATCCTATCCAATAATAATAATAATAGTATAATAGGACTACAGCGATGCTTCCCTTCCACAGAATTGCCCTTTTACATTGGAACAATTCTGTGTTTGTGGCAGGATCCTTTGCTAGTTATGCTACTTTCTATAACTGGATGCAAAAAACAATAAACTAGCCTGGCTCAGTTTGCCTCCTATGTCTACCATGGTTATTCCCTGTAGAAACGTCTACTGTTGATGGACTTTGGAAGAAACTTTCTCCCTCTTTTTTCTTCATTTCTTCTCCCTCTTGCTTTCTTTTTTCCAATAGTTTTTTTTTTTTTTGCGGGGCGGGGTGGGGAGAGAGCGGGGGCAGGCAGGCCACTTCTATTGGTCTTTCATTTGTCTCTTTTTCATCTATCTTTGTTCTTTGGCCCGTGTGGGCCTCCCATGGCAGTGGCCTCTGTTGTCACAGAGCACCGGCTCTGGGCACATGCGCCCCAGAGCTCTGGCTTGGTAATTGGACATATCAGTTCAGCCACTCCGCAGCACGTGGGATCTTCCCAGGTCAGGGATCGAACTGGCGCCCCTTGCCCTGCAAGGCGGTGTCCTTACCCACTGGACCACCAGGGAAGCCCTCCCTCTTACTTTCCATCTGACTTCTTTACTCAAACCATACAGAGTCTTTTCTCTTTGCTTTTTCTTCTGTTTACTCTCCAAAGCGCTGATCTTGCTGGGGAAAGGACTAGAAATTTACAGACAAGGAATGTCAATGGCCACACATTTACGGCTCTAGCTATAGACATGAGAGCAAGACATCTTTGCTGGAAGGATTTTCCCTGAGTGGAGACCTGATTCTGTTAAGACTTCACAGGTTCACTCTGCATCCTCAGTGTCTCTTGTATGATTGTTTCAGTGGCTGTTGAAGTTAAGAATGTGTGTGATTTTAACTGAGTGAGTTTCAATGTAACTTTGAATGGCATGAGCAAAGGGGGAAGGGTAACTAACGAGCTTAAGGGTTAAAATTATTAAAGGACTGAGTTCCTTGGGTTCATACAGTGACTCATTTTGAGGATAGGCTTGCTGAAAGAACAAAATGGATCAAACAAAGGCAATGACAACAGATCTATATCATATCATACCGTGTGCCTGCTATATCTGGCTCTGATTGTTACAGCTGCTCTCATGATGAGTGCTATTCTCTAGTTCGGGATGGAAATCTTGGCTCAGAGAGGTTCAATAAGAGTTCCAGGATTGTGCAGTATGAGGTGGATCATAGCCACATTCTCTCTGAACTAACCTTCTTGCTGTGCATTTTACTACTCCTGGGGGAGGGGTAGCCATTTTGCCATTTGGATGACCATCGATCGTTAAGGACATGTAAACAAATTTCAGAAGCAAAATCTGTCCTTCTCCCCATTTGCTTCCCATCATTTGAACATAATTCTTAACACTGATTCTTCATAAAGTTAGATTTTGTACTCTAAAGGTTCAGATCATTGGATCTTTGCATTTTTATATTTTCATACAAAGGGCACTGAAGCTAAATATATCTGAACAAAGGTCAATAGGAACAGGTACACCGGCTCTGGGCACATGCGCCCAGAGCTCTGGCTTGGTAATTGGACATATCAGTTCAGCCACTCGCAGCACGTGGGATCTTCCCAGGTCAGGGATCGAACTGGCGCCCCTTGCCCTGCAAGGCGGTGTCCTTACCCACTGGACCACCAGGGAAGCCCTCCCTCTTACTTTCCATCTGACTTCTTTACTCAAACCATACAGAGTCTTTTCTCTTTGCTTTTTCTTCTGTTTACTCTCCAAAGCGCTGATCTTGCTGGGGAAAGGACTAGAAATTTACAGACAAGGAATGTCAATGGCCACACATTTACGGCTCTAGCTATAGACATGAGAGCAAGACATCTTTGCTGGAAGGATTTTCCCTGAGTGGAGACCTGATTCTGTTAAGACTTCACAGGTTCACTCTGCATCCTCAGTGTCTCTTGTATGATTGTTTCAGTGGCTGTTGAAGTTAAGAATGTGTGTGATTTTAACTGAGTGAGTTTCAATGTAACTTTGAATGGCATGAGCAAAGGGGGAAGGGTAACTAACGAGCTTAAGGGTTAAAATTATTAAAGGACTGAGTTCCTTGGGTTCATACAGTGACTCATTTTGAGGATAGGCTTGCTGAAAGAACAAAATGGATCAAACAAAGGCAATGACAACAGATCTATATCATATCATACCGTGTGCCTGCTATATCTGGCTCTGATTGTTACAGCTGCTCTCATGATGAGTGCTATTCTCTAGTTCGGGATGGAAATCTTGGCTCAGAGAGGTTCAATAAGAGTTCCAGGATTGTGCAGTATGAGGTGGATCATAGCCACATTCTCTCTGAACTAACCTTCTTGCTGTGCATTTTACTACTCCTGGGGGAGGGGTAGCCATTTTGCCATTTGGATGACCATCGATCGTTAAGGACATGTAAACAAATTTCAGAAGCAAAATCTGTCCTTCTCCCCATTTGCTTCCCATCATTTGAACATAATTCTTAACACTGATTCTTCATAAAGTTAGATTTTGTACTCTAAAGGTTCAGATCATTGGATCTTTGCATTTTTATATTTTCATACAAAGGGCACTGAAGCTAAATATATCTGAACAAAGGTCAATAGGAACAGGTAGTGATAAGAGCATAGATTTTGAAAGCAACCCATCTCATTTCTTAAATTGAATTCTGCTACTGGCTGTGACACTAGGGTGGATTACTTACTGATTCTGTGCCTCAGTTTTCTCTTTGTATATCAGACCTTACAGCAGTACTTATTTTACATGCTGTTGAGAGACAGGTCTATCCAGGAGGTGCTAGTGGTAAAGAACCCGCCTTCCAAAGCAGGAGCCATAAGAGATGCAGTTTCGGTCCCTGGGTCAGGAGATCCCCTGGAGGAGGACATGACAATCTACCCCATGGGCAGAGGAGTCTCGAGGGCTACAGTCCATAAGGTCGCACAGAATCAGACACGACTGAAGTGACTTAGCATGCGTGCAGAGTCAGTTATTACATGTAAAACTCTTGAATAGTGGATGTCATTGCATAAAAAGAACAGTGTTAGCTACAATCATTATATGTTATTTCCTTTACTGTTCATTTGCTAAGTCATGTCTGACTCTTTGTGATCCCGTGGACTGCAGTACACCAGGCTTCCCTTTCCTTCATTATTGCCTGGGGTTTGCTCAGACTCATGTCCTATTGAGTTGGTGATGCCATCCAACAATTCCATCCTCTGTCCCCCATCTCCTCCTTTACTTACATCAATTGACATTTAAATATATATGATAAAACAACAGGGTAAACTCGTAGTTGATGAATTCAATATGAGAAGAATCAAACCATGTTAATGTTTAAAAAGATACTTTTCATGCATCAGTTGATCAAATTAAAATGAAACAGGAAACTGTATGAAAATTATGCTGGTTGAGGTGGATCATAGCCACATTCTCTCTGAACTAACCTTCTTGCTGTGCATTTTACTACTCCTGGGGGAGGGGTAGCCATTTTGCCATTTGGATGACCATCGATCGTTAAGGACATGTAAACAAATTTCAGAAGCAAAATCTGTCCTTCTCCCCATTTGCTTCCCATCATTTGAACATAATTCTTAACACTGATTCTTCATAAAGTTAGATTTTGTACTCTAAAGGTTCAGATCATTGGATCTTTGCATTTTTATATTTTCATACAAAGGGCACTGAAGCTAAATATATCTGAACAAAGGTCAATAGGAACAGGTAGTGATAAGAGCATAGATTTTGAAAGCAACCCATCTCATTTCTTAAATTGAATTCTGCTACTGGCTGTGACACTAGGGTGGATTACTTACTGATTCTGTGCCTCAGTTTTCTCTTTGTATATCAGACCTTACAGCAGTACTTATTTTACATGCTGTTGAGAGACAGGTCTATCCAGGAGGTGCTAGTGGTAAAGAACCCGCCTTCCAAAGCAGGAGCCATAAGAGATGCAGTTTCGGTCCCTGGGTCAGGAGATCCCCTGGAGGAGGACATGACAATCTACCCCATGGGCAGAGGAGTCTCGAGGGCTACAGTCCATAAGGTCGCACAGAATCAGACACGACTGAAGTGACTTAGCATGCGTGCAGAGTCAGTTATTACATGTAAAACTCTTGAATAGTGGATGTCATTGCATAAAAAGAACAGTGTTAGCTACAATCATTATATGTTATTTCCTTTACTGTTCATTTGCTAAGTCATGTCTGACTCTTTGTGATCCCGTGGACTGCAGTACACCAGGCTTCCCTTTCCTTCATTATTGCCTGGGGTTTGCTCAGACTCATGTCCTATTGAGTTGGTGATGCCATCCAACAATTCCATCCTCTGTCCCCCATCTCCTCCTTTACTTACATCAATTGACATTTAAATATATATGATAAAACAACAGGGTAAACTCGTAGTTGATGAATTCAATATGAGAAGAATCAAACCATGTTAATGTTTAAAAAGATACTTTTTCATGCATCAGTTGATCAAATTAAAATGAAACAGGAAACTGTATGAATTAATCTACTTCGCAGAAAATTTGTTGTCAAATCTGTTATTTAAGTCCCCAGGTTGGAGCTTTGCAAAGTGAGGTGCAACAAAGTGAGAGATTTCAGAAAATATCAGCCCTGACGTTTGCAGAAATCAGATCCAATGTACATTCCAAGGGAGAGTGATTGTGTCCTATTGTTAACTCCTCTGTAGACTGCTTTGAGCTAATTCAGTGTTAATGCCTGGCAAATCCCAAACAGGGAAAAACATAGGTACTTATCTTTCATATTATATATGACTAAAATTAAAGTTGATTTGTCCATTAAGCAGTGCTGTAACAGGTCTTCTGACTTTTCATAAGGCATTAAAAAAGTGATGCATATCAAGAAGATATTCTATTTCAAAAGAACACTAATCAATGCTGAGAACATTTGCTATAAATTATTCATGTTTGTTATAAACTACTCCATCCTTTTAAAAATTAACAGTATGCAACCTCTAATCTAAGAACAAAAGTGGGACTACCTCCCCTTGAAAAGTTTGAATGCGAGGGACTGATTGCAGCAAGAGAGCAAAGGGGCTACTAAGACTTGAGTTCAGGGTATTATGAGGAATAAACCACTGCACAGCCATGCATCTGATAGAACATGATCCCTGCTCCTTGTTGTGTGTTCTTTCACCACACATTAATATTTCACGCAACCATTTCAAAATAAAGTCATAATGTGAATCATAAATCACAAAACGGGGGTAATAAACCACTTTGGTTTATATTAGCTGTATACGAATGATACTTAAGTATTTCCACCATTAGCCTGGACTATTTGAGCTTTCTCTGGACCACATTTACTCTATTTCTTCCATTTTAAGTGATGGGAATATGGGAAACTATGCTAAATTCATTCATTAGTAATAAAATAGGGCTATTTGTTCTCATAATTGATTTCTTTTCAACTTGGACCTGTGAAAATGATAGCACAGTTGAAAATGATAACATTAGTGTCCTTGTTTTATCAGAAAGTATGCCTTCCCAATGAAACCTACCAAGAGGTCAAGGGGCATCATAGAGAAATAAAATATTGAAAGAAAAAGCAGAGCAATGAGTTGAAGATGGGAGTTATTGAGTAGATAAATAATGAGTATTATTATACTCATTTATAAATGGCTTATTCTTTATGTAAGCTCACCAAATAAGGCTCTTATAATGTATCGTTTTGGTCTTATGATTGTTTTTATTAAGTTTCTTTTGGTTTCATTCTAGAGGAATCTGTTCCACCCCATTGTTTTGAGTATTTTTGAAATCACTGGGATTAACATCTGAAGAGACTGGATAAGATTATGTCTGGAAACTATATAGACCTGTATTCAAGGAATGAATAAAAAGCTCACGAGCATCTCGAGCTCATAAAAATGGAGCTCCTACCAATTAGACACATTGACCAGGGCATAAAACATATACATATATTATAAACTTGTAAATGTTGGAAAGTGATGCTGCTGGTGGTTTCTTGTGCTTAGTCTCACCTCAGTATTTTCAGGATAAAGACACCCTTTATGGATCCAAATTTGGGTTGGTTTGCAAGCCTGTGGCCTGTGAGTCACAAGAGAGAGTGAGGTTAATATTTAATGCCCTTGATGGATGCTCATCGGATCCCAGATTTCTCTCAGATACCAGGCATACAAAGGGACTGACCCTGTTTCATCACTGGAAAAAATAAACAGGTATACTCACTGAATCAGGATGTGTTTGCAATAAATATATGAAGAAAATTCACAAAAACACATGGAAAAACTAAAACACTATGAGTGCGATCCTACTGATTTTATTATTCATCAAAATTTTCTTGACTTTTGAAAGCTTTATTGACCAAGGGTGGCCCATTCAGATCTCCTTGGCATGAAGCAGGATGGGGTCCTCAAGTCCTGGAAAACATATGTCGTATTGAAAGAACTTTTATGACCAATCAGCCACTACACAAGCTACCACAACATGGTCTCTTTTGGCAGGTCACCAGATTTTTATGCACTGGATCCAGATCAGGTTAAAACACAACCCAGCTTTTGTGGGTGAAAACACTTTCCACTCTGATTTGCTCTGCCCATTATTATGTAAATGTTCATGTTTTCATTCATAAAAAGAATGTATACTGTGTCTTAGGTTTTCAAATTAATCCTTTGAAAATACTCAACTGCATTTCCTCACTGGTGATTTCCAGATAGTCTTAAGTTTTTGTTTTAAAGAAATATATATATTCTTCACCGCTAAGTCATCATTTATTTTTCATCCATTTTCCAGTATGTGTGGGGTTTCCATTGCAGTGGCCTCTCGCATTGCAGAGTACAGGCTGTGGTTGCATGCTCTCCAGAGCACTGGCTCACAATTGGACACACCCGCCCAGCCACTTCTCAGCATGTGGGATCTTCCCCGGGCCAGGGATCAAACCGGCACCCCTTGCACTGCAAGGTGGAGTCTACCTACTGGACCACCAGGGAAGCCCCTAAATTTTTATAAAGCATACATTTTCTTAAGGGAGAATTAGGTAGCTGGTGATATTGACATTGTTTATATGGATTTTCAGAGAATGTAAACTTAAGAAGTGTATATACTTGGGGCCTGTGAAGGCTCAGATAAGAGCAGATGAAGCAAAGGTGTAAATCCTCGCTGAGCATCTCCTTAGCTTTGGAGCAGCAGAGCAATTGCCTTGCAGTACCCTTTAGTGCTCACAGGATGTTTTATGGTTGACAGAAGATTGCCCAACTGTAGGTGACTGTGTGTAGGAGATTGAGCTTTGACCTCAGAAAGGAATTGGGTCTTGATTTCAAGAAGGCATTTAAGACAATAATCCAACCCTTTGATTTTTTTGAAGAAAATTCACAAAAACACATGGAAAAACTAAAACACTATGAGTGCGATCCTACTGATTTTATTATTCATCAAAATTTTCTTGACTTTTGAAAGCTTTATTGACCAAGGGTGGCCCATTCAGATCTCCTTGGCATGAAGCAGGATGGGGTCCTCAAGTCCTGGAAAACATATGTCGTATTGAAAGAACTTTTATGACCAATCAGCCACTACACAAGCTACCACAACATGGTCTCTTTTGGCAGGTCACCAGATTTTTATGCACTGGATCCAGATCAGGTTAAAACACAACCCAGCTTTTGTGGGTGAAAACACTTTCCACTCTGATTTGCTCTGCCCATTATTATGTAAATGTTCATGTTTTCATTCATAAAAAGAATGTATACTGTGTCTTAGGTTTTCAAATTAATCCTTTGAAAATACTCAACTGCATTTCCTCACTGGTGATTTCCAGATAGTCTTAAGTTTTTGTTTTAAAGAAATATATATATTCTTCACCGCTAAGTCATCATTTATTTTTCATCCATTTTCCAGTATGTGTGGGGTTTCCATTGCAGTGGCCTCTCGCATTGCAGAGTACAGGCTGTGGTTGCATGCTCTCCAGAGCACTGGCTCACAATTGGACACACCCGCCCAGCCACTTCTCAGCATGTGGGATCTTCCCCGGGCCAGGGATCAAACCGGCACCCCTTGCACTGCAAGGTGGAGTCTACCTACTGGACCACCAGGGAAGCCCCTAAATTTTTATAAAGCATACATTTTCTTAAGGGAGAATTAGGTAGCTGGTGATATTGACATTGTTTATATGGATTTTCAGAGAATGTAAACTTAAGAAGTGTATATACTTGGGGCCTGTGAAGGCTCAGATAAGAGCAGATGAAGCAAAGGTGTAAATCCTCGCTGAGCATCTCCTTAGCTTTGGAGCAGCAGAGCAATTGCCTTGCAGTACCCTTTAGTGCTCACAGGATGTTTTATGGTTGACAGAAGATTGCCCAACTGTAGGTGACTGTGTGTAGGAGATTGAGCTTTGACCTCAGAAAGGAATTGGGTCTTGATTTCAAGAAGGCATTTAAGACAATAATCCAACCCTTTGGAGTGCCTAAATGGATGGTGGAAGCTCCGAGAAAACCACAGGTAGTGTTAGGTCAAAAACAAAGTGGTGGGAGGTGTGTGGAGGTGAACAAGCACAGAGAGGCATTCGGAAGCCGGTGGAGGGGCACACAAAAACTGCAATATTTATAACCATGTGAGACCCGGGAGAGGAGGAGGGTGACAGCGCTGGAAGGTTGCAACGATGAGAAATCACGTTGAAGAAACGTGCAGGCAGAGCCGTGGGAGGATGGCCATCTACAGCGTTGTCAAGGTAACGCCTCCGTTCTTCGGAAGCCAGGTTTCAGGGGCTCCGCTGACTTCAGAAAATAGGAATCTCTTTCCTGTATTAGTCATTTTCTAACTACTTAATAGCTGCTGCCCATCCCATTAGCCTACTGGAGCCCTTTGCTCCTTAAACTCCATGGGAGAAACTAGGAAATATCCAGATAAGTCCGTTGGTCCGCTGCTGGGTTGTAGACAAATTATTGACGTTGGGGGTGGGTACTATCGATAACTAGAGAACAGCTGTCCCTTGCCCATGTTGCCCCATGATACCCTATGTCAGGTAGAGGAATTAGGTAGGCTGAACTAAGGTAGGCTGTGAGTGTTCAGTATTTTAGAGTCTCATCACGAATGTCTTCCTGTCCCTCTGCAGTCCTGGATGGCTAATTGCTCATTGGTCCACTGCAGGGCTTTCTCATCCTGTCCTTCCAATCATTTTCTTACTGTTTCCTTCTAAAATAAACTGAATAATTCCATGCTGTAACAGGTACATGGATGGTTTCCCACTTCTTTGAAACAGAACAGTAACCACCAGTCAATTACTGGCAATTTTTTTTTTAGCTGCAAATTTGAGTTATTTTGCTTGCTTCCCATTGGAAGCTTGATTTATAGTGGTTTAATTTCTAAAAATTGTGTCTTTCTCTATTGTAAGAAATAGAACTAATCTCAGAAATAATGAACACTCCCCAAAGTATTTTCCATAATCTTCACTAAACAATTGCTCTTGGGTTTTTTTTTTTTTTTTTTTTTTTTTTTAATTTAGATACTATTGAACTGAAGGATTCATCTTCTAGAGAGTGTTTTTTTTTTTTTTTTGACAGTCTCATTTAATGGACAATATGATACAGTCTGTTTAGTGTGGGTTTAACTCATGAAGAATTGGGAATTTTGTCAATACACTTTCACTTGCTGAAATGGACATGCCATGCCTGTTGTATTTAGCTACGGAAAAGCAATTTTTACAGAAATGCATGTAAATCAGGGAGGGTCTGGAGTCACATACTGCTTTCCTTTCCTTATTTCATTATAACATCTCTGTATTTTTCTCTAATATGAATGTGCCCATAATAGTGTCACTGGTATCCTTTAAAATCTAGATGCCAGTCAAAGTCAAACACAGAACGTTTATCTCCGTTTCAAGGCTAGAAAGACCAAGGTTGCTTTTGAATTAATTCATATCTCACGAAATTACAACCTACGTTGCAATTATTTATTTATTAGATTAGGCCCTGGAACCATAAACCAACTTTTTAAAAAATGTAAACAGCGAGGTATTGATTAGATCAGCCACTAGTGCCTGTGGACTCTATGAAAACTCCAGAAGCTTCTCATAACTTGGATCAGCACAGTCCGATTCCTTTTATCCTCCCCTCCTTTTGAAATTGTTTAAGCAAAGTTACCACTTAATTGCTAACTCATCTGTAGCAGGAAACAATTATTCTGAATAAGCCCGTGTACGGCTCTGGTTTTCCAACAGATTATTTAAAAACAATATTTCCTTAAGATAACAATTTTGATAATGATGCAGGAAGGAAATATATTTGCAATTAAACCAATAGGCTTTAGCACAACAAGCAATAAAAAGCTTAACACTGAGCCTTTGTGAATTAAATGCCGGAACAGCATTGGACAAAAGTCATGCTTCTGCTGACACATTTATTTCTCCATAAATGAAGACTGTTTAGGTTTAATGCATTTGTGGTTAACAGTAGTTTAAAAGATCAATGTAAATTCGTTCGGAACTAGTAAATAAGGCTTTAATGAAACTTCTAACAGTGTGCTTTCACACCTTAGATCTCTTTATCATTCTGAGGTGACACAGCAGGATTCTCCTTGGGTTTGATGACATGCCTAGGACATTATGAAGTGTTTGACAGATTTTATTTGACATTTATTTGATTTATGGGGTTGATATTGGATATCCACAGCTCCCTATCACCCTTTAGTTGAGGTTTAGTGCAGAGTGTTTCTGAAGATTGCTTTGTCGAAGTGTGCTTATTAATATTATATATTATATATGTATGCTTATTAATATTATATACACATATACTATTAATGAAATGCAGTTTAAGACTGGGATCATTAAACATTTCCACTCTACTAAATGAGGTAATGTATGAGAAAGCACTTTGCAGACTGTAAAGCCATATACAGATGTTCGTTATCATAATTATTGTTGTTACAGGAAACCCAGGTTTTATATATTATTATTCTGTTTTCCTTTAACATTTAATTCAAAGAGTAAATACAGACAACCAATTTCCTTTAAAACCTGATGCAGCTTTTTAAACAGTTCTGAGCGTTTCATTAAGGTTTTATTGTAAATCGTGTACGATGCTACGGATTTAGTTTAAGCTTTAAAAAAAGTTTGCTGACATAATAAACATGACTGGTTGCATGAAACTTTACCAGTATGAAACTTTATTAAGAAGATGCTAGAGAATTTCTACCTAGGCCTAGGAGCTGCTAAATGAGGCACATTTCAAAGTAGTCTGTAGGGTGCTGTGTCCGTGAATCTGCCCTTTCTGGCTTTTATAGATGATGAGCTTCATAAACTATTTTTGATTAGGAGGTGAAGAAAGGGATTTTTATTTTCTGTCTTTTCCTATATGGTTTGGTCTTGGAAAGACTTAGGGATTGAAAGACATTCACATGCTTATTAATAAAAGTCATGATGAAATTATTAAGGCAAAACATTACTTTGGAGGTGTTACAGTTCGAATCTTATCCTAATGATGTCAGGAAAGTTTACAAATTTTATGTCCACTTTCTGGACAACCTACCACAGTGGTAAATTTAAAAGTCCAGTTTATTCTTTACTATATAAACATCAGAATATGATCATACTTTTTTTCCCATTTTGGTTAAATATATAATAAGCACTAGCTTTGCTCAGTAGTGAAGAATTCTAACAGTGTGCTTTCACACCTTAGATCTCTTTATCATTCTGAGGTGACACAGCAGGATTCTCCTTGGGTTTGATGACATGCCTAGGACATTATGAAGTGTTTGACAGATTTTATTTGACATTTATTTGATTTATGGGGTTGATATTGGATATCCACAGCTCCCTATCACCCTTTAGTTGAGGTTTAGTGCAGAGTGTTTCTGAAGATTGCTTTGTCGAAGTGTGCTTATTAATATTATATATTATATATGTATGCTTATTAATATTATATACACATATACTATTAATGAAATGCAGTTTAAGACTGGGATCATTAAACATTTCCACTCTACTAAATGAGGTAATGTATGAGAAAGCACTTTGCAGACTGTAAAGCCATATACAGATGTTCGTTATCATAATTATTGTTGTTACAGGAAACCCAGGTTTTATATATTATTATTCTGTTTTCCTTTAACATTTAATTCAAAGAGTAAATACAGACAACCAATTTCCTTTAAAACCTGATGCAGCTTTTTAAACAGTTCTGAGCGTTTCATTAAGGTTTTATTGTAAATCGTGTACGATGCTACGGATTTAGTTTAAGCTTTAAAAAAAGTTTGCTGACATAATAAACATGACTGGTTGCATGAAACTTTACCAGTATGAAACTTTATTAAGAAGATGCTAGAGAATTTCTACCTAGGCCTAGGAGCTGCTAAATGAGGCACATTTCAAAGTAGTCTGTAGGGTGCTGTGTCCGTGAATCTGCCCTTTCTGGCTTTTATAGATGATGAGCTTCATAAACTATTTTTGATTAGGAGGTGAAGAAAGGGATTTTTATTTTCTGTCTTTTCCTATATGGTTTGGTCTTGGAAAGACTTAGGGATTGAAAGACATTCACATGCTTATTAATAAAAGTCATGATGAAATTATTAAGGCAAAACATTACTTTGGAGGTGTTACAGTTCGAATCTTATCCTAATGATGTCAGGAAAGTTTACAAATTTTATGTCCACTTTCTGGACAACCTACCACAGTGGTAAATTTAAAAGTCCAGTTTATTCTTTACTATATAAACATCAGAATATGATCATACTTTTTTTCCCATTTTGGTTAAATATATAATAAGCACTAGCTTCCCAGGTGGCTCAGTAGTGAAGAATTCACCTGCCAATGCAGGAGATGCAGGTTCGATTCCTGGGTCTGGAAGATCCCCTGGAGAAGGAAATGGCAACCCACTCCAGTATTCTTGTCTGGAAAATCCCATGGACAGAGGAGTCTAGCAGGCTGCAGTCCAGGAGGTCACAAAGAGTGGACCAGACTGAGTGACTGAGCATACATGCACACACATAATAAGCATGAATGGAATTACAATTGGTTGGCTGGGTATTGAAACAAATGAAGCAAAACTTAAGCAAATGTTTTAAATAAGTACAGGGATTTATACCCAGTTCCGGGGCTTGGGCTATCTCAAATGTTCTTGTTTGGTATGTTGCTAAGAAGGAAACATAAATACTAAAAGGCAAATGAGCAGAAACTACTTTGTAAGTGTTTGGCCCAGGGAACTTGCTGATAGGTCCTGCAGTCTTGTATATCCACTGGGGGGAATAAAATAAGTTCAGTTATATATGCTTGACAAGTAATAAAAAACAAATAAGTCTGAGAAAAAATATCACAGGAAAATAGGAGAAGCATTAAATGATTAAATGATACAGTTTGTCTTGAACTCCAAGACAAAGTTGATTACAACCAAGGTCCCTCCTCCTGGGCTATATATTCCTGGTTTATCTGGACATTATAGGTCAACAAGTTCTGGTTACTTGCCTGTTTGTACAGCCCCAGGTGCATCCTTATTAGAACATGACTGAAAATGATGCTCTGGGTGAGCATCCTATTAGATGAGCTTCATAAACTATTTTTGATTAGGAGGTGAAGAAAGGGATTTTTATTTTCTGTCTTTTCCTATATGGTTTGGTCTTGGAAAGACTTAGGGATTGAAAGACATTCACATGCTTATTAATAAAAGTCATGATGAAATTATTAAGGCAAAACATTACTTTGGAGGTGTTACAGTTCGAATCTTATCCTAATGATGTCAGGAAAGTTTACAAATTTTATGTCCACTTTCTGGACAACCTACCACAGTGGTAAATTTAAAAGTCCAGTTTATTCTTTACTATATAAACATCAGAATATGATCATACTTTTTTTCCCATTTTGGTTAAATATATAATAAGCACTAGCTTCCCAGGTGGCTCAGTAGTGAAGAATTCACCTGCCAATGCAGGAGATGCAGGTTCGATTCCTGGGTCTGGAAGATCCCCTGGAGAAGGAAATGGCAACCCACTCCAGTATTCTTGTCTGGAAAATCCCATGGACAGAGGAGTCTAGCAGGCTGCAGTCCAGGAGGTCACAAAGAGTGGACCAGACTGAGTGACTGAGCATACATGCACACACATAATAAGCATGAATGGAATTACAATTGGTTGGCTGGGTATTGAAACAAATGAAGCAAAACTTAAGCAAATGTTTTAAATAAGTACAGGGATTTATACCCAGTTCCGGGGCTTGGGCTATCTCAAATGTTCTTGTTTGGTATGTTGCTAAGAAGGAAACATAAATACTAAAAGGCAAATGAGCAGAAACTACTTTGTAAGTGTTTGGCCCAGGGAACTTGCTGATAGGTCCTGCAGTCTTGTATATCCACTGGGGGGAATAAAATAAGTTCAGTTATATATGCTTGACAAGTAATAAAAAACAAATAAGTCTGAGAAAAAATATCACAGGAAAATAGGAGAAGCATTAAATGATTAAATGATACAGTTTGTCTTGAACTCCAAGACAAAGTTGATTACAACCAAGGTCCCTCCTCCCTGGGCTATATATTCCTGGTTTATCTGGACATTATAGGTCAACAAGTTCTGGTTACTTGCCTGTTTGTACAGCCCCAGGTGCATCCTTATTAGAACATGACTGAAAATGATGCTCTGGTGGTACCAGAGCCAGTACCTACCTCATTCTGGACATACTATTTTTGTTAATCCAGCCTCTAGCAATATTTGCTTTCTTTGTGGTCATGTCATTTTGCAATTGGAGAAGGAAATGGCAACCCACTCCATTATTCTTGCCTGGGAAATTCCATGAACAGAGGAACCTGGCAGGCCACAGACCATGGGGTCGCAAAGAGTTGGACACAATTGAGCTACTAACACACAAGTCACATTTTATAATACTTTATGTATATTCGGCTCTCAACGAAAGGCTTAGAATGACCAAATGGACATATGAAAAAAAAAATCACAGTGTTTATTCAATTCCCTGTCCATCTGAAAAAGGTCAAAGTGGAAGTTGTAAAGTCAAAAAGTAATCAAAATCAAAATCATTTGAGTAGAGTTGCTTGGCACATTAATACTGTGCATGGTATCTTTTGAGTGGTAAGGGAGACCTGCTTGTAGTTCCTGTAACTGGTTGATAATAACTGAAGTGTCAGTGAAGTATAATGTACTGTAACAACAAAGGAAAAAACCTCAGTGTTAGCCATTCTTGCTTTGGACATCAATGAGGACATATTTGGTTCAGAACCAGAGCACCTGTATCTTTGAACAGACTGTAAAATTTAAGGTGTAGTTTTTTTTTGTTTTTCTTTTTCAGTTGTGCTTACTTTTCTGGATTTACAAATAACAGTATAACAAACACTGAAATTGATTTTAGTTTTGTTGTTTTTGTTACTCAAAAAATAGTGTCAGTGAATTAATTCAAGATTACATTTTGTTTGTTTGCCACATAATAAATTATAAATACTGGAGATCCATTTTCTTTTCCTCAAAATAATGCTTGAAGTAAAGGATTCCTCCAGATTGAAAATAATCAAGTTATTAGAAGTTTAGCCATACAAATGTCATTTTCCTATTAAAATCTTCAGGGTATTAAAACTAATTTACGTTTGTTTAGAGTTATCTGAAAGAAAGGTGAGAAATTATAATTAGGATCTGAGTAATTCAGCCTCTAAATAGGCGATGATCAATCCTGAGAGTATGATACATTGATGTGATACGGAGTTTTCTGAAGGCATGAGGTTATCTTTCAATTTTTAAAATATGTTTCAATTCTCTTCAAACAAGCATAAGCATGTTAACATTCGGGTATTATTACTCTAAAAATACTGGGAATACTGGCGGTGCAGAAAGACAAAGAGAAAGTACTGCTTAAAAAGAGAGAAAAAGCAATTAAAGCTATTACAACTGTTTTATTTTTATTAGACATTAAAGTAATCCGTAAATACTTAAAGTATATTGAGAAATGAATTTACCTAACAGTTTAAAGAACTGATTATATTATGACAATTAAAGCTAATAAGATTGTTATTTTGATTTTAATGGCTGATCTAGGAGGGCTTGGAAATAGCAATCCTAGCTGGCAAAATATTTTTGTTTCATAATATAAAGAAAATAAGTTAAGATATGAGTTAAATCTATTGTAAAATCTATTTTTGATCCATAGCAAGTATTTTAATACTATACTGGTTTTAAAAAATATTCTTGAAAGATTCAAGTGAGTGACTTATTTAAGGTATACCAATTATAATACAGATTTATATGTGTTTAAATTTATAATTGAAGATAATTTTGACATTTCTCAAAGAATAGGTTTTTAGGTGTTATCCTTTGAACTGTACATAATATTACAAAGAATATACAAAAGGATAATATTTATAATTCCAAAATACTGACTTTAAGACATTAAATTTCACCCTCACAATGGAAAATGGTTGGATTTTCCTTGCACTCTTTTGCAAATACTGTTTAGATTTTCCAAAGAAAGTACAAAAACTGAATAGGATGAGGAAAGATAAATGTGCCCAGTTTTGTCCTAAGAAGCTTTGGAAAAAGGCAGGTATAATAAATCTCAAATATCAGATTTTTGTAGCTGATTGGGAAGTGGAAAGGTAGAGGATAGCAGTTGTGTCCAATTTGAGGTTTAATAAAGCAGCAGATCTTTGAAGGAAGTTAGTAATTTGATTAAAGCCAACTAATAATGACTTCTGTTTTTAAAAGTGAGATGACTTATCTGCTTGCCTTAGAAGTTACATTTATCTGAAAAATAGCTTTCTTCCCAAATTGAGAAAAAGTAGTTTAGAAAGGGAAAAATGAATTAACCTTTGTAGTATGCATTCGGATGGTGTATATGGTCTTCTCCCTTTTGGCAATAAAGCTTGAATAATTGCTTTGCTCATGTTTCCCTATGTAAGTGGACAGCGGAAAGGAAAGAGAAAACTTGTTAAGGGAAGTTTCTCTTTACTGCATCACACACACCCACTGATTTCCCCACTGAAATGTGTGCCGAGCACCAAGAATGCCACAATACCTCTTTAAGCAGGTTCTTCAAGCCTGAACTCTAAGGAGTATTGAGGGTACCTTATTAACTTGCTATTGCCTGCTGAGAAAACATTGTTTATATAGAATTGGCTTATTGCTCATGAGAGAATCTATTAAGGCATAACACTGGCAAGGCATGATATAGACTCTTTTTCTAAATATTTTCTTTTAGATCTCTCTCATTCCAGTTGATGATATTAAAGGGCCAGACACGTAATCACTCAATCTTTTACTTACTGGAAAAGCAAACGGATTTTATTAAGATTAGAAAATTTCCCCCACCCCATTTGTCTGTTCCCCACCACTGTCTCAGCAATAGCCCTGGCCAACCATGAGATGCTAAATAGCCCCAATGTTTTCCTCTTCCTGTAATAATCATGCATATGCCCAGCTTGTGTGTCTCCCTTGCCTCATGAATTTGCAGAGTGGCCCCAGCTAGGCTCCCTCTTATCTTGGGGGCAATTGCCAAGGAGAAACAAATTGTGAAAGAAGAGCTTCACTTTATTTAGCAGAGCTCTGATCCCTTCAATGCCTGTAGCTTTTGGATACAGCCCTGCACCCTTCTTCCCTTGACCCTTCTCCCCTAGTTTATACCACACTCCCCTCCCTTTCCATTTGCTACAATAGATTCCGGTGAAAAGGCTAAAATAGACCTTGCCCTCCACACAGCTGCAGGACCCAGCTCTGCCAACATGGTGGTGGGTGATAGTGGGTAATCCAGAAAACTGATTTCCCATCCCTTTTCTCCATTTTCTAGGATCCAAGTGAATGCTAATTGAGAGAAGAGAAGAGTTGAGACATCACCATCTCACTGCTGAGAGCAGGTTATGAACTGCCTATACTGTGCCACATGGACTGGGAGACCCCATGCCCTCTTGACTCCTGTCTGCACACCGATGAGCTCTTCAGGGTTTCTCGGCGTGGTGGACACTTCCCAGAGTGCTGCATGTTTCCCTATGTAAGTGGACAGCGGAAAGGAAAGAGAAAACTTGTTAAGGGAAGTTTCTCTTTACTGCATCACACACACCCACTGATTTCCCCACTGAAATGTGTGCCGAGCACCAAGAATGCCACAATACCTCTTTAAGCAGGTTCTTCAAGCCTGAACTCTAAGGAGTATTGAGGGTACCTTATTAACTTGCTATTGCCTGCTGAGAAAACATTGTTTATATAGAATTGGCTTATTGCTCATGAGAGAATCTATTAAGGCATAACACTGGCAAGGCATGATATAGACTCTTTTTCTAAATATTTTCTTTTAGATCTCTCTCATTCCAGTTGATGATATTAAAGGGCCAGACACGTAATCACTCAATCTTTTACTTACTGGAAAAGCAAACGGATTTTATTAAGATTAGAAAATTTCCCCCACCCCATTTGTCTGTTCCCCACCACTGTCTCAGCAATAGCCCTGGCCAACCATGAGATGCTAAATAGCCCCAATGTTTTCCTCTTCCTGTAATAATCATGCATATGCCCAGCTTGTGTGTCTCCCTTGCCTCATGAATTTGCAGAGTGGCCCCAGCTAGGCTCCCTCTTATCTTGGGGGCAATTGCCAAGGAGAAACAAATTGTGAAAGAAGAGCTTCACTTTATTTAGCAGAGCTCTGATCCCTTCAATGCCTGTAGCTTTTGGATACAGCCCTGCACCCTTCTTCCCTTGACCCTTCTCCCCTAGTTTATACCACACTCCCCTCCCTTTCCATTTGCTACAATAGATTCCGGTGAAAAGGCTAAAATAGACCTTGCCCTCCACACAGCTGCAGGACCCAGCTCTGCCAACATGGTGGTGGGTGATAGTGGGTAATCCAGAAAACTGATTTCCCATCCCTTTTCTCCATTTTCTAGGATCCAAGTGAATGCTAATTGAGAGAAGAGAAGAGTTGAGACATCACCATCTCACTGCTGAGAGCAGGTTATGAACTGCCTATACTGTGCCACATGGACTGGGAGACCCCATGCCCTCTTGACTCCTGTCTGCACACCCGATGAGCTCTTCAGGGTTTCTCGGCGTGGTGGACACTGGCCCAGAGTCATTTCTTCAGGAAGGAGGCTCTCCCTGGAAAAGCTGATCTACATGTCTGCTGGGATCGATGCTGTGGAGACTGCATAAATTGGTAAGTCGTGAAGCAGCTAGTTTTGTCTCAGCTGACAATAATTATGGATTAGGGTGCTCAGACCAAGAATGAGCAAATGGTCTGCAGAAGAATTAGCAGTGAAACTACATTTTTCTTTTTGAAACGTCTAAATCAGCAAAGAAAAAAATGCTATAAAGGAAAGGCTCAGGAGACTAAGAATATGGGGAAGGCTCCAGGCAGTTTAAATGTATGGATATTCCCTCTATATCCTTCATTTCACTCCTGAACTTCTAAGGGGCCGCACTGTATGTTCTCTGTCCCTCCTTCTCCCTGTCCCTATGCTCACTGCTTCTTGGTTCTGTTGATGTTTTCAGGCCCATTCCTGCTTTTCCCCTGCTCCTTAGTGGTCTCTGCTCTGCATTCCCGAAGTCCTTTGTCATGGCACATTAAGAATGGGCAGAATCTAGTTTTCTTCAGAATATTAATCACATGTCAGTTTTTGTTATCAATAAAGAGCCACAATCAACAATGTTTTATGAATTTTGATTCCTTCCATGGGTAAGTAAAAATACAAATCCAAAAAGACACTGGGAGTTATGGTAACTCAAATGTTTAAGAGACTTGCCCTCCTCTTACAGGCTTGCCTTCCTCTTACAGGCTTGCCCTCTCTTACAGACTTGCCCTCTCTTACATGGACTAATCCACTGTTCCCTTATGGAATTCTGTCTCATTACTCATCCTGATTTTCTTCATGTGCTAGTCACTATTAAAAGTGGAAACCAAAAATAAACAAGAACATAAAGGAATACTATCCCAGAAACCTTGAAAAATGTCAGACACATCATAAACATGGACTCAGTGAATGAGTAATAATTTTTTTTTTTTATTTCCCACTGCCATAGTGTGCTACATCTTGCATTAGGAACTTAATCAGCAAGTAACATTTGCTTTATAAGGAAAAAAAAAGTATTTGAGGCACGTTTTCCGAGGCTGGTAACATTTCGCCTCAGTATTTTGCTGTGTTTTGGATTGATTTCAGTAGATTTTTGATAGAATGCTGTGAAATCCTGTACGAGTCATTAGGGTTTGAATTCAGAATCATACATGACTAGGAAAATGATCTCTTTGAAAATCCATGTACTGGCTTTTTGATTGCTTGACTTTTTTT
Organism: Tragulus kanchil; assembly: GCA_022376925.1. NCBI lineage: Eukaryota > Metazoa > Chordata > Mammalia > Artiodactyla > Tragulidae > Tragulus > Tragulus kanchil. Next base: position 236,787,299 of record JAIOJX010000028.1, on the reverse strand, counting down.
TTCTTTGCCTTATCTAGCCAAATCATTCTCCAGGCAACACTTCTGTTACCCCAGGGGATAAGTCTGTCACACAAAGCCCTCTGTGATGTGTTCCTTTTATTGCTCATCATCTCTTTTCTAACAAGGGAAGTGTTGTTGAGTTTTGCGGCATGAGTTTTAAAACTCAAATGCTCCATAAAGGAAAGGCTCAGGAGACTAAGAATATGGGGAAGGCTCCAGGCAGTTTAAATGTATGGATATTCCCTCTATATCCTTCATTTCACTCCTGAACTTCTAAGGGGCCGCACTGTATGTTCTCTGTCCCTCCTTCTCCCTGTCCCTATGCTCACTGCTTCTTGGTTCTGTTGATGTTTTCAGGCCCATTCCTGCTTTTCCCCTGCTCCTTAGTGGTCTCTGCTCTGCATTCCCGAAGTCCTTTGTCATGGCACATTAAGAATGGGCAGAATCTAGTTTTCTTCAGAATATTAATCACATGTCAGTTTTTGTTATCAATAAAGAGCCACAATCAACAATGTTTTATGAATTTTGATTCCTTCCATGGGTAAGTAAAAATACAAATCCAAAAAGACACTGGGAGTTATGGTAACTCAAATGTTTAAGAGACTTGCCCTCCTCTTACAGGCTTGCCTTCCTCTTACAGGCTTGCCCTCTCTTACAGACTTGCCCTCTCTTACATGGACTAATCCACTGTTCCCTTATGGAATTCTGTCTCATTACTCATCCTGATTTTCTTCATGTGCTAGTCACTATTAAAAGTGGAAACCAAAAATAAACAAGAACATAAAGGAATACTATCCCAGAAACCTTGAAAAATGTCAGACACATCATAAACATGGACTCAGTGAATGAGTAATAATTTTTTTTTTTTATTTCCCACTGCCATAGTGTGCTACATCTTGCATTAGGAACTTAATCAGCAAGTAACATTTGCTTTAAAAGGAAAAAAAAAAGTATTTGAGGCACGTTTTCCGAGGCTGGTAACATTTCGCCTCAGTATTTTGCTGTGTTTTGGATTGATTTCAGTAGATTTTTGATAGAATGCTGTGAAATCCTGTACGAGTCATTAGGGTTTGAATTCAGAATCATACATGACTAGGAAAATGATCTCTTTGAAAATCCATGTACTGGCTTTTTGATTGCTTGACTTTTTTTTTCTTTGCCTTATCTAGCCAAATCATTCTCCAGGCAACACTTCTGTTACCCCAGGGGGATAAGTCTGTCACACAAAAGCCCTCTGTGATGTGTTCCTTTTTATTGCTCATCATCTCTTTTCTAACAAGGGAAGTGTTGTTGAGTTTTGCGGCATGAGTTATCTCGGAAATGGCTCCATTCCATTGCCAAATCCGCAACGCTGGGCCATTTAAGAGTGCTTAGGGTTGGGTAAGTCTAACAGTCTTCATCAAGTTGGTGTGAGCACATAGAACAGAAGTCAAAATTGTAGCTTTGATGACTTTTGGGGCCAGTGAGTTCTGTTTGGTTCCATTGAGTTGCCAGTTGTGGGCATAAAGAACATTTGATATGAATATGGTTGAAGTTGAATCAGCACAAATGGATCATTCTTACTTAAAAGCTAAGACAAAGAACAAAAAAAGAGGGGGGAGTCCTTGATGAACTTGTAGGGAAAAGTCTCAGTCTTTCTCTCTTTGTCTCTCTTCCCCATATGTAATAATTATTTTATGAACTGAATGACTATCAGATATATTATTTCCATCCTGCAAGGTGAGTCTAGGAAGATACTACTTAGGAAGAACCTACTGTGTGTCTTAAAGGAAGGCCAGCATCTTCTCTCTGTGGTCCCTCCTTTTAGGCTGACCCTCCATATAAGTATCTCAAGGACTTGGCACTGACCCCCATGTTTACCCGGCTGAACTCCATGGTTCACGTGACGGTGTTATTCATCTAATGTATTTGCCTGCAGGCACAGGAAAGGGTTGGTTACACCATTTTCAGGAGCCAGGCAACCGATACATTTATCAGGATTTTGTGGACATTAATTGGGTTTGCATTGTGTGACATCACTGATGCTGGTAAAAATTTGCTTTATAAGGAAAAAAGTATTTGAGGCACGTTTTCCGAGGCTGGTAACATTTCGCCTCAGTATTTTGCTGTGTTTTGGATTGATTTCAGTAGATTTTTGATAGAATGCTGTGAAATCCTGTACGAGTCATTAGGGTTTGAATTCAGAATCATACATGACTAGGAAAATGATCTCTTTGAAAATCCATGTACTGGCTTTTTGATTGCTTGACTTTTTTTTTCTTTGCCTTATCTAGCCAAATCATTCTCCAGGCAACACTTCTGTTACCCCAGGGGGATAAGTCTGTCACACAAAAGCCCTCTGTGATGTGTTCCTTTTTATTGCTCATCATCTCTTTTCTAACAAGGGAAGTGTTGTTGAGTTTTGCGGCATGAGTTATCTCGGAAATGGCTCCATTCCATTGCCAAATCCGCAACGCTGGGCCATTTAAGAGTGCTTAGGGTTGGGTAAGTCTAACAGTCTTCATCAAGTTGGTGTGAGCACATAGAACAGAAGTCAAAATTGTAGCTTTGATGACTTTTGGGGCCAGTGAGTTCTGTTTGGTTCCATTGAGTTGCCAGTTGTGGGCATAAAGAACATTTGATATGAATATGGTTGAAGTTGAATCAGCACAAATGGATCATTCTTACTTAAAAGCTAAGACAAAGAACAAAAAAAGAGGGGGGAGTCCTTGATGAACTTGTAGGGAAAAGTCTCAGTCTTTCTCTCTTTGTCTCTCTTCCCCATATGTAATAATTATTTTATGAACTGAATGACTATCAGATATATTATTTCCATCCTGCAAGGTGAGTCTAGGAAGATACTACTTAGGAAGAACCTACTGTGTGTCTTAAAGGAAGGCCAGCATCTTCTCTCTGTGGTCCCTCCTTTTAGGCTGACCCTCCATATAAGTATCTCAAGGACTTGGCACTGACCCCCATGTTTACCCGGCTGAACTCCATGGTTCACGTGACGGTGTTATTCATCTAATGTATTTGCCTGCAGGCACAGGAAAGGGTTGGTTACACCATTTTCAGGAGCCAGGCAACCGATACATTTATCAGGATTTTGTGGACATTAATTGGGTTTGCATTGGTGTGACATTCTTGCGCCTGGCTCATTTGTCTTCTGAATCATTTGAATCACCCAGGTTCTGGGCCAGCTAGTCACTCAACCATGTGATGCCAGGTTTAACAATATCTCCGAGTCACTGGCAACTCAATCACACTTTAGTTTATTGCTCAATAAAATAATAATAATTTGTTCAAACGTATAACCAGATTGCATTTCTCCAGGGACAAAATAAAGCCTTCCAAAGAAATAAGTCAAATGCATTTGGTGCTAACAAAAGACTCTTTCCAGAGGTGTAGCTACCAACACCCGAGTAATTGGTTTTAGAATTGAAGACTAAGTCAAGAAGCATAGGGGCAATTATTGCTTCTATGAGTAAGATACACACACGTGAATACAAATTGTTCTATCATAAAAAATTATTTTGTAATTTTTACGTTCTTATAAAGCAATACTTTGAAAATTTTTCCGTTGATAATGCTTGATATCAATGATAATGATGTTTTTCTGTTGCCAAGCGGCAAGACTATCAAGTTTTTGTTTGGGTTTGGCTTTTACTATAAGTGAGTTGTAGGTACTTACTTCTGTGCCTCTTTTCTTAAGTTTTTATGTTGCCTGCATGTGAGTTAAAGCGTATATAAAGCTGATGGCTAATTTGCAAATGGGCCTTTATATCCACAAATTAGTTACTAGACCAATTGCTATCTAGGGTGAAGGGACATTTATTAAAAATATCAACTCTGTTCAAAACTGATACTTTGTATCAATTTGTTATTGTGTTTGTTGAGTTGCTCAGTCATGTCTAACTCTTTGCAATCCCATAAACTGCAGCAGGCCAGGCACCTCTGTCCTCCTTTATCTCCCAGAATTTGCTCAGACTCATGTCCATTGAGTCTCTGATGCTATCTAACCATCTTATCCTCTGCCACCCCCTTCTCCTTTTGCCTTCAATCTTTCCCAGCATCAGGATTTTATATCAATAATTTATAATAAAAATTAATTGTTAGGGAGTAGAATTGAATCTCACAGCAGTGTCATGTTGCTATAAATGTTCTTAAGTACTTGACTCTCAGTCTCTGTGCATTGCCAACAATTCCTGGACCACACTGATCACAAAATGCACTCTCAGGAGCTCCAACCTGGACAGTCCAGGAAGCTCTACTCCAAAAATTTTTAAAAAGACAAAAAATTAAAACAGAAAGCTCTACTCCAGACTTGAAATGAATGAGATGCCATTAAACAAACACATATGCACACAAGCACACAGACTAGAATAAAAAGTAAGCTCCCAAATTATTAAGGTTATTGAATTATCAACTCAATGTTATTTAGTCGCTGAGTTGTGTCTGCCTTGTTTGTGACCTTACAGACTGTAGCCTGCCAGGCTCCCCGATCCACTGGATTCTCCAGGTCAGAATATGGGAATGGGTTGCCATTTTCTTCCCCGGGGGAGCCTTCCTGACCCGGGGATCCTGCATTGGCAGGCAGATTGTTTACTACTGAGCCACCAAGGAAGCCCACTCAGCTAAATAAGGTCTTTTTAAAGCCAGTTTCTTTTAATCATTCATTATTCAGGAATACAGGTAAAGGGCTTTTAACCTGACTTGATTATTTATCCATCCTAATCTGACACTTTTTTGAATCATGTTGGTGGTCAGTGTGCAGATGTATAGAACACTGGCAGATGGGCTGCTTTCTCTTCAACATCTACTACCAAAGCACTATCAAATTCTTTCAGCCCCCTGGAAAACCATATGTCCCTTTGTCCTATTCATTGTTGAATGATGTTTTTGGAATACATATAATCAAATACTGTTCTTTATGATCAAGCTGTATCTTTGTTCAGACGCTGGTGGACCTTGGGGCAGATGGTAGCCTGTCCTCACATGGAAGAGAAGGAGGTAAACTTTGACTCTGCTTTTCCGAAAGGACCAAACCATTAAGAATTTCAAAAGTGAGTTACCGAAGTATTTAAGCATGGAATAAAGTTGAACTTTGATATATTTTCTCCAAGTTTTTTGTTCTTACTATTTTTTATTGAAGGCCTCCCAGGTAGTACGAGCGATAAAGAACCTGACTGCCAGTGCAGGGGACATTCATCCCTGGGTTGGGAAGGTTCCCTGGAGGAGGAAGTGGCAACCCACTCAAGTATTCTTGCTGAGAAAATTCCATGGACAAAGGAACCTTGTGGGTTACAGTCCATGGGGTTACAAAGCATCAAACATGACTGATTACACACACACATGTATGCATATAGTTGATTTGCAGTGTTGTGTTAGTTTCAGATATATATCTATATCTATATATATGCATATATTCTTTTTCAGGTTCTTTTCATTATGGGTAATAACAAGATATTGAATATAGGTTCTCATTTGGAGTATCAACTCAATGTTATTTAGTCGCTGAGTTGTGTCTGCCTTGTTTGTGACCTTACAGACTGTAGCCTGCCAGGCTCCCGATCCACTGGATTCTCCAGGTCAGAATATGGGAATGGGTTGCCATTTTCTTCCCGGGGAGCCTTCCTGACCTGGGATCCTGCATTGGCAGGCAGATTGTTTACTACTGAGCCACCAAGGAAGCCCACTCAGCTAAATAAGGTCTTTTTAAAGCCAGTTTCTTTTAATCATTCATTATTCAGGAATACAGGTAAAGGGCTTTTAACCTGACTTGATTATTTATCCATCCTAATCTGACACTTTTTTGAATCATGTTGGTGGTCAGTGTGCAGATGTATAGAACACTGGCAGATGGGCTGCTTTCTCTTCAACATCTACTACCAAAGCACTATCAAATTCTTTCAGCCCCCTGGAAAACCATATGTCCCTTTGTCCTATTCATTGTTGAATGATGTTTTTGGAATACATATAATCAAATACTGTTCTTTATGATCAAGCTGTATCTTTGTTCAGACGCTGGTGGACCTTGGGGCAGATGGTAGCCTGTCCTCACATGGAAGAGAAGGAGGTAAACTTTGACTCTGCTTTTCCGAAAGGACCAAACCATTAAGAATTTCAAAAGTGAGTTACCGAAGTATTTAAGCATGGAATAAAGTTGAACTTTGATATATTTTCTCCAAGTTTTTTGTTCTTACTATTTTTTATTGAAGGCCTCCCAGGTAGTACGAGCGATAAAGAACCTGACTGCCAGTGCAGGGGACATTCATCCCTGGGTTGGGAAGGTTCCCTGGAGGAGGAAGTGGCAACCCACTCAAGTATTCTTGCTGAGAAAATTCCATGGACAAAGGAACCTTGTGGGTTACAGTCCATGGGGTTACAAAGCATCAAACATGACTGATTACACACACACATGTATGCATATAGTTGATTTGCAGTGTTGTGTTAGTTTCAGATATATATCTATATCTATATATATGCATATATTCTTTTTCAGGTTCTTTTTCATTATGGGTAATAACAAGATATTGAATATAGTTTCCTGTGTTAAACAGTAGGATCTGATTGTGACTTTGATGTATTTTTAACATTTGTTTGTATACTCAGACGTCCATATATGTAGAGATGTTCCAATTAGCAGTCTGGCCTTGAGTCCATATATTGATAAGGGTATAGGTTTGCCACTGTGACCAGTGTCCTCTGAACGAGATAGAAGTGTAAAAGTTCAAGCTGATGAGTCAGTCTGTTCAGTGAAGTCCGTGGAGTCCAGACTTCCTTGTTTCTCTATCCTCTTATCACACTGGTCATGTCTGTGTGGTCCCAGGTAGTTCACAGGCTAGCTGGAATTTAGCCAATAAGGAAGGGGCCATGGAGAAGCAAGGTAGACATGCCCCTTCCCTTTATTTTTATTCTTTTTAAAAAAGATTTATTTATTTATTTATTTCTGGGCAGGGGTCGGGTTGGGGAGGAAGGGGAGTGGGTGGGCCAATTCTATTGGTCTTTCATTTCCCCATTTTCATCCATCTTTGTTCTTTGGCTCCTGTGGACCTCCCATCATGGTGACGTCTGTCGTCACAGAGCTCTGACTCTGGGCGCATGAGCTCCAGAGCTCCGGCTCGGTAATTGGACACATCAGTCCAGCCACTCCACGGCACGTGGGATCTTCCCAGGCCAGGGCTCAAACCGGCTCCCCTTGCACTGCAAGGCGGTGTCCTTACCCACTGGACCACCAGGGGAAGCCCGCCCCTTCCCTTTATAAGCCTGGCCTGTAGGTCCTGTGCATCTCTTCCTCTCATATTCTATTGGACAGTCTGCTCTGACATAAGCACAGAAATTGAAAGTCAAGGACTTATGAAGTTTCAGAGCAATATGACATTGCCATCAGATCCAGATGCCTGGTTCCTTTTCTTATCTATAATTTGTATTTTACAAAAGCATCAGTTCTCCACAAATTCAGTTTTTTTAAAAAAAGCCTCTTTGCTCAGTAACCAATTTTGCAGATCTAGAGGCATATATGTGTAAAGAATGAACTATGGTTTTGCTGTAAAGAAGAAACTGTGGTCTAGAAATAACCCATAGCCTCTAAACCAGCATCCACCCATCTAAATAGAACATTACTGTGGGGAGAGAAGATAGAGATTGGAAACCACTAACCACAGACACCTTTCCAAATTCCCTGTCTTGGTTGCCTTTGATTCACAAATAAAGCCTTCATTTATTCACCATATGGTCACTTGCTGAGATGTAAGGCAGCAGTGTAGATGGGTTGATCAGGAAGTCCCTCACACCATGCATCTTCTTGACATCAGTTGGCTGTGTGTGCATAGCATCCAGCTATGCGATCTGAGCATTGAAGGAAGATTTATTCAAGATCTAAAGTGTAAGGCATTGTGATGAAACACAACAGAAAGTTAAAATTCCTTAAACCAAGTGCTTCAAGGTGGAGTGAAGAAAATGTGTCTCTGTATGGCCTCGGCAGAATACTCAGGGAGTGTGCAAACAGAAAATACAGGGAACACATGGTTCAAGGGCAAATATGTACAGCCTTGTTTTATTGCAGTAATTACTCAAAGGTTAAAAAAAAATGAGTAGAGCCTGGCTTTTTGGAAAGAAAAGTCTAGGTGTGCCCTGAAAAACAAACTCATAAGCTTTCAATTGAGCTATTTCCCTTCACCAGTGGACATACCTGAGGATGGGGTGTGGCCTTCCTGGGTTTCCTGCAGTCCCCGCAGCTCTTTATGGGAATTCGAGATCTTCTCTCATCTCCAGCCCATATTTGACATGGCTGGTCAGAAACCTATTGTGCAGCGCTTTGAAATCCACTACCATTTCTCCTCCATATTTTTCCCGTTCGTCTATTCTTTGCTTACGAAAATCTGGGCCATGATTGTTTTGGGGTCACTTTTATGTTTGTTTGGTTTTTGGCCATGCTTGTAGGGAGGCTAGGCCTTCAATACTGGGTTCACTTCTCTACTGAACTGTTTGCCTGTGACTGAATAATATTCAGCATTTTCTCAGCTTGTTGGGGTAGAGACAGTGGTGATGTTACAAGAGAGTTTGAACCAGCTGTCTGTCTATGTTTTACTCTAAATTTATCTGAGGACATACCTAAATTAAGGGGTTGGACTAAGGGAATAGATGCAGCTGTTTCCAGATAGGATGATACTATATTAAAGGAAGAGACACAGCCTTTCCAGAAGTGGTTTGATAGAATTCATCACAAGGCTTCTGTAGATGTACATTGGGCTTGTGCAGTCGAGTCCTTAATTATTTATTTCAAAAGTTTAAACTTTGACATCTGACTGTCAGGAAGAGATCTATCTTTCAAAATTGTTGTAAAAATTGAAATACAGGTGATTCACGGTGTTGTGTCAGGTTTAGGCTTAGAGCAAAGAGATTTAGTTTATATGTATATATATATATGATTTTATGTATATAAATATATGGGCTTCCCTGGTTGCTCAAATGATAAAGAATCTTCCTGTAATGCAGGAGACCCAGATTCAACCTCTGGGTCAGGAAGATCCCTTGGAGAAAGGAATGGCTAGCCACTCTAGTATTCTTGTCTGGAGAAGTCCATGGACAGAGGAGTCTGGTGGGCTGCAGTCCATGGGTCACAAAGAGCTGGACATGAATGAGTGACTAACACATTTCACTTTCATGCATATATATATATATATATTCTTTGGATTGTTTTCCATGATACATCCTGGCTTATCCCTCCCCCACGCCCTTTTCTTTTGGCAACCACAATTTTTTTTTTTTTTTCTAATTTTGTGACTCTGTTTTCTAAATAAGTTCATTTGTATTATTTTTTTTTAGATTCTGTAAGTAAGTGATATGATATGATGATGTTTGTCTCTGTCTTACTTGACTCAGAATGATAATCACTAAATCCATCCATTTTGAGGCAGATGACACTATTTCATTCTTCTTTATGGCTGAGTAATATTCCATTGTAATACCACATCTATATCCATTCCCCCTAAATTGATGGGACACTTAGGTTGCTTCTGTCTTGCCTATTACAAATAGTGGTGCTTTATCTCTAGTTGGTAAGCTACGCTGCTATGTTATCTAGATTTAAGAGATAGGATTAAAAGAGATTGACTGTAGGCAAGAACCCCAAAGAATTCCATAAGAATGAATATGTGCATGTGTATGGCTGAGTCCCTTTGCTGTCCACCTGAAACTATTACAACATTGTTAATTGGTTATACTCCAATATAAAATAAAAAAAATTCAAATAAGTTTACTTCGTGGGCTAGAGAGAGAAAGAGAGGATGAAGGAGTGAGACAACCACCCTTGGTGACCTAATTGAGGAAGTTCAGTTCAGTTTAGCCTCTCAGTCATGGCTAACTCTTTGTAACCCCATGGACTGCAGCACAACAGGCTTCCCTGTCCTTCACCATCTCCCAGAGCTTCCTCAAGCTCATGTCCATTGAGTCAGTGATGCCATGCAACCATCTCATCCTCTGTCGTCCCCTTCTCCTCCTGCCTTCTATTTTTCCCAGCATCAGGGTCTTTTCCAACAAGTCCTTTCTTTGCATCAGGTGGCCAAATTACTGGAGCTTCAGCTTCAGCATCAGTCCTGATGAATATTCAGGATTGATTTCCCTAAGGATTGACTGGTTTGATCTCCTTGCAGTCCAAGGGAGTCTCAAGAGCCTTCTCCAGCACCACAGTTCAAAGGCATCAGTTCTTTGGTGCTTAACCTTCTTTATGGTCCAACTCTCACATCCATTTATGACTACCAGAAAAACCATGGCTTTAACTTTATGGACGTTTGTCGGCAAAGTGATGTCTCTGCTTTTTAATACGCTCTCTAGGTTAGTCATAGCTTTTCTTCCAAGGAGCAAGCATCTTTCAATTTCATGGCTGCAGTCACTGTCCACAGTGATTTTGGAGCCCAAGAAAATACAGTCTGTCTCTGTTTCCATTGTTTGCCCATCTATTTGCCATGAAGTGATGGGACTGGATGCCATGATCTTAGATTTTTGAATGTTGACTTCCTTTAATTGAGGAAATTAAATGGAGGTAAGTCTCAACATTGTAAATCTATTAAAAACCATTCAGATGATTTTATGGTATGTAAATTACCTGTCAATAAAGCTTTGAAAAAAGAAACCAAAGGCGTGTTTACTGCTCAACATTGAATAGTAAACAGTCATTTGCAACTACATTGCTGAAGTGTAAGCCCCAGATGCCTCCCAAGGATCTAGCAAAGCCTAAGAAAAACAGACTGTGGGAGAGGGTTTGTTTGTCTCTTTGGTTGGTTGGTTTTGGTGGAAACCTAGGAAAGGATTGGTATTCCATATTTGGGTTAGTGTGAGCTAGAAGGAGATTCTCTGCGTTGGAGCAGAGATGATCTATACAAGCTCAGTAGAACTGGGGCTCAGGAACAGATATATCTGGAAGAATAATTTTCAGAGATATTGGGAATGCCATTCGATTCTGCTCACAGTATAGACTAGAGGTTTATCTGGAAATCATGGGAGTCTCTAATGTCAGTGGGCTTCTCTTATACATAATGTCATTTTTTATCATGTGCTTTGGTGTTTACTTTTATGGAGTGCTCACTATCTTGGCTAAGTTAAATTCTGCTAGTTCAGGTTTTCCAAAAGTATGTTCCTGGGTTTAATAGTCCTAGGAGACTGGCAGCAAGCAGAAAGATTAGATGGCAAAGTAAAATTTAGGAAGCTCTGCCAACTCTATCCTCCTTTCATAGAGCCACGAGATCATAACACGTTAAGGGGTCTGAAAAGGTCTACAGTAGGACCTGTGCTTATGTTTAGATCAGTGTTTCCTACACTTAGTTGATCATTGACATTTTTTTTTTCATATAGCACAAATCAGAGAACACCCTGAAAATGTCATTCCGCTTGAAGAATTTGCGTTTGAGCAAAAACCTTCCGTCAGGAGTCAAGGTGGAACTCAGTAGCAGTCTTTGCTTGGTATTTTCTCATGCATTCCTTCATTCCTTTGTATAGAGTTTTCTTCTGAATTCTCTGAAGGAATTTTTGGTTTAGTTTCAGTGATCTCTGTGCAGTCGACCCTGTTGAGGTGGGGGAGCCCAAGTGTCAAAAGCAGCATATTGTTGAATGATAATCATTCAGCAACCACAGAATGCATCTGGGGAATCAGGTGCTGTCATTCTTAATGGAAATGGAGGGAAGTCTCAACATTGTAAATCTATTAAAAACCATTCAGATGATTTTATGGTATGTAAATTACCTGTCAATAAAGCTTTGAAAAAAGAAACCAAAGGCGTGTTTACTGCTCAACATTGAATAGTAAACAGTCATTTGCAACTACATTGCTGAAGTGTAAGCCCCAGATGCCTCCCAAGGATCTAGCAAAGCCTAAGAAAAACAGACTGTGGGAGAGGGTTTGTTTGTCTCTTTGGTTGGTTGGTTTTGGTGGAAACCTAGGAAAGGATTGGTATTCCATATTTGGGTTAGTGTGAGCTAGAAGGAGATTCTCTGCGTTGGAGCAGAGATGATCTATACAAGCTCAGTAGAACTGGGGCTCAGGAACAGATATATCTGGAAGAATAATTTTCAGAGATATTGGGAATGCCATTCGATTCTGCTCACAGTATAGACTAGAGGTTTATCTGGAAATCATGGGAGTCTCTAATGTCAGTGGGCTTCTCTTATACATAATGTCATTTTTTATCATGTGCTTTGGTGTTTACTTTTATGGAGTGCTCACTATCTTGGCTAAGTTAAATTCTGCTAGTTCAGGTTTTCCAAAAGTATGTTCCTGGGTTTAATAGTCCTAGGAGACTGGCAGCAAGCAGAAAGATTAGATGGCAAAGTAAAATTTAGGAAGCTCTGCCAACTCTATCCTCCTTTCATAGAGCCACGAGATCATAACACGTTAAGGGGTCTGAAAAGGTCTACAGTAGGACCTGTGCTTATGTTTAGATCAGTGTTTCCTACACTTAGTTGATCATTGACATTTTTTTTTTCATATAGCACAAATCAGAGAACACCCTGAAAATGTCATTCCGCTTGAAGAATTTGCGTTTGAGCAAAAACCTTCCGTCAGGAGTCAAGGTGGAACTCAGTAGCAGTCTTTGCTTGGTATTTTCTCATGCATTCCTTCATTCCTTTGTATAGAGTTTTCTTCTGAATTCTCTGAAGGAATTTTTGGTTTAGTTTCAGTGATCTCTGTGCAGTCGACCCTGTTGAGGTGGGGGAGCCCAAGTGTCAAAAGCAGCATATTGTTGAATGATAATCATTCAGCAACCACAGAATGCATCTGGGGAATCAGATGCTGTCAGCTTTGGATATTAGTCTTTGGTGGCCTGACTCTAGTAATTAATACATAATGATAATTCAAATGCTAATGAAATTAGCAATGCAATTGCTGTGAATATGGTTTACACATATCGTTACTGGCTTACCCGTCAGTGAAAAAGGCTTTGCTAAAATCAGGCTCCCTTCATGATACTAGGTGATGCAGTGTGTTAGCTTCTTGGATCCCTGCCTTGTGTTTAGTAATGTCTAATCGCACATGATGGCTGCTTGCTATCATTCCATTTTATAACTTCTGAATAATTATTGCAAATATAGCAGATATTCCCAGCAGACTAAATGCATGCCGAATATCAGACAGAAGGAAATAAAGTAAAAATAGTGGTTTAGAACTCAAATATAGCAGATACCATGGGATAGGAGCAAGTGGAAATCCATGCAATGTTAATATGCTAGTCACTATAATGGACAGTTCACAGGTAAGCCTCCAGTGTAAGTAAGTGTGGGTCTTCCTAATGGTATTTTCATAAATATTTTTCAGTTTATTTGACTTCGACCTTTACGTAGGACCCAGTAGGATTTTCACAGTGTAGTAGGGGAATATGGCTTTACATTGTGAACTTTTCTGATTCAAAAGTGGTTGGAGGGGTGATTCGTGCCTCTGGTGGCCCATGGTGCGTCTTGGAAAGACTGAGGACATGATGTGGAAGTTTTGCCCCCGCCTCACTTTTTGGTGGTCCCATCTTGCAGTCTTGTGAAAGATAGGTTGACATTTCTACTTAGTTGATCATTGACATTTTTTCATATAGCACAAATCAGAGAACACCCTGAAAATGTCATTCCGCTTGAAGAATTTGCGTTTGAGCAAAAACCTTCCGTCAGGAGTCAAGGTGGAACTCAGTAGCAGTCTTTGCTTGGTATTTTCTCATGCATTCCTTCATTCCTTTGTATAGAGTTTTCTTCTGAATTCTCTGAAGGAATTTTTGGTTTAGTTTCAGTGATCTCTGTGCAGTCGACCCTGTTGAGGTGGGGGAGCCCAAGTGTCAAAAGCAGCATATTGTTGAATGATAATCATTCAGCAACCACAGAATGCATCTGGGGAATCAGATGCTGTCAGCTTTGGATATTAGTCTTTGGTGGCCTGACTCTAGTAATTAATACATAATGATAATTCAAATGCTAATGAAATTAGCAATGCAATTGCTGTGAATATGGTTTACACATATCGTTACTGGCTTACCGCCGTCAGTGAAAAAGGCTTTGCTAAAATCAGGCTCCCTTCATGATACTAGGTGATGCAGTGTGTTAGCTTCTTGGATCCCTGCCTTGTGTTTAGTAATGTCTAATCGCACATGATGGCTGCTTGCTATCATTCCATTTTATAACTTCTGAATAATTATTGCAAATATAGCAGATATTCCCAGCAGACTAAATGCATGCCGAATATCAGACAGAAGGAAATAAAGTAAAAATAGTGGTTTAGAACTCAAATATAGCAGATACCATGGGATAGGAGCAAGTGGAAATCCATGCAATGTTAATATGCTAGTCACTATAATGGACAGTTCACAGGTAAGCCTCCAGTGTAAGTAAGTGTGGGTCTTCCTAATGGTATTTTCATAAATATTTTTCAGTTTATTTGACTTCGACCTTTACGTAGGACCCAGTAGGATTTTCACAGTGTAGTAGGGGAATATGGCTTTACATTGTGAACTTTTCTGATTCAAAAGTGGTTGGAGGGGTGATTCGTGCTGCCTCTGGTGGCCCATGGTGCGTCTTGGAAAGACTGAGGACATGATGTGGAAGTCTTCTATTCAGGCTCTTCCATCACGTTCCCATTTTCCACTTATTTTAGGCATCCCCCTGACTTCTCTTGTCTCTTCATCTCCTGCTTTTTACTCCCTCTCCACTTTTTCCTTGTCTTGTGACCCAATCTAGGCACTTGTCTGAGTAGGGGTACACAATGATTTTGGTGGAGTTTTGGTTGTCTGTCTTTTCTCCTTAAGAGTTTGTAAAAATCATTTGTCAAGAATTTCTGAGAAAATCTTAGGTAGCATGACAAACTCCTGTATTTAAGCATGTTGACCTAATTGTGAAAGGAAGGAGAAATTGCAGAGTGGGCTCATTAGGTTATGAACAGAAAGCAGCTATCATATAATGGGTATGTAATGGAACCATTTAATAAAAATAGGTACAAAATACTAGTGTAATTAGATGAAAAGGTCATAGATATCATCAATTTAGATGGAGGTGATATGAGAAATAGGACTTCAAACTTCCAGGAAACTATCTCCTGGAGATTATTTGAACCACAAAAAAGTGGTTTGCATTACCAGCTTAATAGCCAGAAGCACAATATGCAATCTTCGGCATGGTAGGAAGAACTCTGCAGCGCGTCCTTAACTGGAAGGGTTGAGGAACAGGTCTCATGCAGAAAAAATATTGCCCTGAATACTCACTCTGTAAAAGGGACTAACCTGCTCCTTGGCTAGTATCTGTGAGTTTCTTTACAGGGTAATTATGGTCAGTTTTTCCAGAGGGAAAATGACCAACTTTTCCATTACTAAAGGAAAAGAAATAGTAACTTCCACGAGGCTTGATCAAGTTTTACCTCTAAGACACAGGAGCTCTGCTCATGCCACTGTTTCATAGCATGTCTTCACATGGGACATCCAGCCTCCTTTGGTTACTTCTCTCCTTGACTATTCAATGCATCTACACCTAAGGTGACTTAAAGGCTGCTTTTTAATGCAACTTTATTTATTTATTTATTTATTTATGGCTATGCTGAGTCTTTGTTGCTGCGCACAGGCTTTCTCTAGCTACACTGAAAGAGGGCTACTCTCTAGTTACAATGCGTGGGCTTCTCATTACAGTGGCTTCTCTCTCTCTCTCTCTCTTTTTTTTGGCCACTCCTATTGGTCTTTTATTTATCTATCTTCATCAATATTTGTTCTTTGGCCTGTATGGCCCTCCCATAGCAGTGGCCTCTATTGCTGCAGAGCACTGGCTCTGGGCACATGCACTCCAGAGCTCTGCTTGGTAGTTGGACGCATTGGTCCAGCCGCTCTGTGGCACATGGAATTTTCCCAGGCTAGGGATCGAACCAGCACCCCTTGCACTTCAAGGCGGTGTCCTTACCCACTGGACCACCAGGGAAGCCCACAATGGCTTCTCTTGCTGTGGAGCATGGGATGTGGAGCACGAGCTCTAGAGCACTGACTCAGTAGTTGTGGCCCATGGGCTTAGTTGCTCCATGGCTTGTGGGATTCTCCTGGATCAGGGGTCGAACCTGTGTCTCCTGCACTGGCAGGCCAATTCATTATCATGGAGCCACCAGGGAAGCCCAAGGCTGATTCTTTTTGAAATGGCTCCTGACCTCCACAGGTAGCATCTTCGGCTCATGCTCTTGTTAGGACTGTGTCTCTTCTCTCTCTCCTGATGGACTATAGGCAACCAAGAAAGAGTCTCCTCTCTTATCCATTTTTATAGTGTTTTGTCTTCTTCCTCACCTCTCCTGTGCCTGGAGGTGTGCGCGGCCTCTGGTGTACACACAATAGATATTTATGCATGAAATCATAAGTGCAAGAATTGTGTTGTTTTGCTGAGAGTTGGCAAGAAGTGTGTGCATAGTGATGTTCCCTGTTGTG
The DNA here is from genome assembly GCA_022376925.1 of Tragulus kanchil. NCBI lineage: Eukaryota > Metazoa > Chordata > Mammalia > Artiodactyla > Tragulidae > Tragulus > Tragulus kanchil. The sequence goes on along the minus strand of JAIOJX010000028.1, from coordinate 236,770,902 downwards.
GCAGGAAAAGAACCTGCCTTAAAGACCAGTTCAGCATCTCTGTTTCAGCAGTTCTGTCTTCAGTGATGAACATTTTCATTAATTTATTCATTCTTCAGGGATGTCTCCAACGCTGTATCCATGATCTCCAACGTAAGGTGGAAGGTAAATTACAGAGTACTGGAGGCATAAACACACTGACAAATATTTGTTGCTTACCTGAAATGCAGATTTAACTGGGTGCCCTATATTTCTGTTTGCCAACAATAGACCCACACTTCTTCATGGCATTTGGATCCAGTTATTACACAACAAGATGAGAGGTGGCAAAGCATTTCCCTGGGACCTGAAGAGTCACTAGAGCAGATGTTCTAAGGTTATGAGGTGCCCTTGTCTGTGCCCTTGTTTTCTTTGGACAAATAATAGAGGGGTGTTGCTGGATCATATGATCCATTTTTTGAGGAATCTCCATAATGTTCTATTTTTGATTTTTTGAGGAAACTCCATACTGTTTTCCTTTGTGTTTACACCAGCTTAACATTCCCACCAATAATGTACAAGGTTTCCCTTCTTTCCACATCTTTGACAACATTTGTTATTTGTTGTCTTTTTAATGAAAGCCATTCTGACAGGTGTGAGATGATAGCTCGTTGTGGTTTTGATTTGTCTTTCCTTGATGATTCATGATATTTTTTTTCATGAGCATCTTTTCATGTGCCTGTTTGTCAGCTATATGTCTTCTTTGGAAAAATGTCTGTGTAGATCACGTGCCCATTTTTAAATCAGTTGTTCATTTTTTTAAATTTTTTTAAAAAAATTTTTGACCACTTTTATTGGTCTTTAATTTATTTATTTTCATCCATCTTTGTTCTTTGGCCCGTGTGGGCCTCCCACTGCTGTGGCCTCTCCTGTTGCAGAGCACCGGCTCTGAGTGTATGTGCTCCAGAGCACCGGCTCGTAATTGGACACACTGGTCCAGCCGCTCTGCCGCACGTGGGATCTTCCTGTGCCAGGGATCCAGCTGGTGGCCCTTGCAGTGCAAGGCGGACTTTTTACCCACTGGATCACCAGGGAAGCCCCCCTTCTTTTTATCAATGTTGAGCTGTATGAGTTCTTTGTATATTTTGGATATTCTTTCTCCAGACCAAGCCTGGTGCTTTTCCATGTGGTCCAGCATGGCATACTGTCTCCTCTTAGGAACTTTGAGTAACAAAGTATATTTGCCATAGCAGTCATATCCTGATTTGTTCCCCTACAGTACCTGAATAATAACAAAACCTATGCTGTGAAACAGTAGTGCCCTCTGCATTGAATAGAAGATGCGCTTGTGCTAAGGCACAGGGAGAACTTTTCTTGTTCTTTGTTAAAGAAAATATACCCCTTACCTGAAATGCAGATTTAACTGGGTGCCCTATATTTCTGTTTGCCAACAATAGACCCACACTTCTTCATGGCATTTGGATCCAGTTATTACACAACAAGATGAGAGGTGGCAAAGCATTTCCCTGGGACCTGAAGAGTCACTAGAGCAGATGTTCTAAGGTTATGAGGTGCCCTTGTCTGTGCCCTTGTTTTCTTTGGACAAATAATAGAGGGGTGTTGCTGGATCATATGATCCATTTTTTGAGGAATCTCCATAATGTTCTATTTTTGATTTTTTGAGGAAACTCCATACTGTTTTCCTTTGTGTTTACACCAGCTTAACATTCCCACCAATAATGTACAAGGTTTCCCTTCTTTCCACATCTTTGACAACATTTGTTATTTGTTGTCTTTTTAATGAAAGCCATTCTGACAGGTGTGAGATGATAGCTCGTTGTGGTTTTGATTTGTCTTTCCTTGATGATTCATGATATTTTTTTTCATGAGCATCTTTTCATGTGCCTGTTTGTCAGCTATATGTCTTCTTTGGAAAAATGTCTGTGTAGATCACGTGCCCATTTTTAAATCAGTTGTTCATTTTTTTAAATTTTTTTAAAAAAATTTTTGACCACTTTTATTGGTCTTTAATTTATTTATTTTCATCCATCTTTGTTCTTTGGCCCGTGTGGGCCTCCCACTGCTGTGGCCTCTCCTGTTGCAGAGCACCGGCTCTGAGTGTATGTGCTCCAGAGCACCGGCTCGTAATTGGACACACTGGTCCAGCCGCTCTGCCGCACGTGGGATCTTCCTGTGCCAGGGATCCAGCTGGTGGCCCTTGCAGTGCAAGGCGGACTTTTTACCCACTGGATCACCAGGGAAGCCCCCCTTCTTTTTATCAATGTTGAGCTGTATGAGTTCTTTGTATATTTTGGATATTCTTTCTCCAGACCAAGCCTGGTGCTTTTCCATGTGGTCCAGCATGGCATACTGTCTCCTCTTAGGAACTTTGAGTAACAAAGTATATTTGCCATAGCAGTCATATCCTGATTTGTTCCCCTACAGTACCTGAATAATAACAAAACCTATGCTGTGAAACAGTAGTGCCCTCTGCATTGAATAGAAGATGCGCTTGTGCTAAGGCACAGGGAGAACTTTTCTTGTTCTTTGTTAAAGAAAATATATTCAGAACTTGGGCAAGCATTTGTTGCTCTGATTCCTAGTGGAAACATGCAGTAAACAAAAGGCAGGACAAGGTCTCACGAAGTTTTGCCCATTCAGAGAGGAACAGCTGAAAAAAAACAATAAATCTTCCATGTCTTGGAATACTACACTAAATTAGAACTATAGAGATTGACTTGAAGGAATTTTACAGATTTTTTATTGAGAGGAAAGCAAAATGCAGAAGCATTTACAATAGAATCTTCTTTTTATAGGCATCAAACTATGATAGAAATGATCTATCAATTTGCATATGTGTCTGTGTGTTTGTATACAATTATATAAGCATAAAGAAGAACATGGAAAGATACAAGGTATGTCGTTAATGTAAATTAATCTGGGGAGGTGGAACGATATGGAAGGAGTAAGGAGAAAGGGAAGAGGCGAGAGGCCAAGGACAAGATTGGAGTGTGGGAAAAGATGGCAGTGAAAACCCCATGTCTACATAGTTATGCTTAAAACATTGATATCAAGTTATATGTATGTATGTTGTTGTTGTTCAGTCCCTAAGTCATGTCCGACTCTTTGCAACCCTGTGGACTGCAGCACACCAGGCTTCCCTGTCCTTTCACTATGTCCTGGAGTTTGCTCAGATTCATGTCTAGCTATGAGTCACGCCATGCAGGGCCACCCAAGATGGACGGGTCACAGTGGAGAGTTCTGACAGAATGTGGTCCACTGTAGAAGGGAATGGAGAACCACTCCAGTATTCTTGTTGTGAGAACCCGATGAACAGTATATGTATGTATAAGTAAATTTTTTGACATTGTATAACTTCATGACTCAGTTTTGTAGTAGACATACTCTATGACTCAGACGTGTTAATATTCTTTTTCTGTGATTCAAGTTTGAATGGGGGAGAAGAGACATTTGCCTACCATCTACCCGCTGAGCTCAGAAGAGCAGAATTGCTGGGTTGAGATGTCCCCCTGGTGGGCAGATGTGCGTAGCCTTGAATCACCAACTCCCCGTTTGCATTGCTCATTCAATGGGAAGAAGCAGCTACATCTGCAGAAGTGAGCTTGTTCTCTAGATAGAAAATATTCAGAACTGGCAAGCATTTGTTGCTCTGATTCCTAGTGGAAACATGCAGTAAACAAAAGGCAGGACAAGGTCTCACGAAGTTTTGCCCATTCAGAGAGGAACAGCTGAAAAAAAACAATAAATCTTCCATGTCTTGGAATACTACACTAAATTAGAACTATAGAGATTGACTTGAAGGAATTTTACAGATTTTTTATTGAGAGGAAAGCAAAATGCAGAAGCATTTACAATAGAATCTTCTTTTTATAGGCATCAAACTATGATAGAAATGATCTATCAATTTGCATATGTGTCTGTGTGTTTGTATACAATTATATAAGCATAAAGAAGAACATGGAAAGATACAAGGTATGTCGTTAATGTAAATTAATCTGGGGAGGTGGAACGATATGGAAGGAGTAAGGAGAAAGGGAAGAGGCGAGAGGCCAAGGACAAGATTGGAGTGTGGGAAAAGATGGCAGTGAAAACCCCATGTCTACATAGTTATGCTTAAAACATTGATATCAAGTTATATGTATGTATGTTGTTGTTGTTCAGTCCCTAAGTCATGTCCGACTCTTTGCAACCCTGTGGACTGCAGCACACCAGGCTTCCCTGTCCTTTCACTATGTCCTGGAGTTTGCTCAGATTCATGTCTAGCTATGAGTCACGCCATGCAGGGCCACCCAAGATGGACGGGTCACAGTGGAGAGTTCTGACAGAATGTGGTCCACTGTAGAAGGGAATGGAGAACCACTCCAGTATTCTTGTTGTGAGAACCCGATGAACAGTATATGTATGTATAAGTAAATTTTTTGACATTGTATAACTTCATGACTCAGTTTTGTAGTAGACATACTCTATGACTCAGACGTGTTAATATTCTTTTTCTGTGATTCAAGTTTGAATGGGGGAGAAGAGACATTTGCCTACCATCTACCCGCTGAGCTCAGAAGAGCAGAATTGCTGGGTTGAGATGTCCCCCTGGTGGGCAGATGTGCGTAGCCTTGAATCACCAACTCCCCGTTTGCATTGCTCATTCAATGGGAAGAAGCAGCTACATCTGCAGAAGTGAGCTTGTTCTCTAGATAGAAAGAAGCAATTCTGTCCCTTAGTCTACCACACACTCACCAACTCACTGCCCTGCGGTCACTTGGGCCAGACAAAAGCAAGTTCTTTTCTCACAGTGTAGGGCCTTCTGCCCTGCAAACTTAGCCCTGTCGGCTGGGTGTTACTAAGCCCTGAGTCTAAATATGGCACATGGCAGTTTGATGGAAATCATTTCCAGTAAAAGAGGATGTTTCCTCAGCAGTTTTCAAGCTGGCGCTGACTCAAGCATCCTCGAGGGAGCCCATTTAACTGGTCATTAGGGAGACAGCAAAAAGGCATTGAGGAATTCTGTAACAAGACGCGCATCCTGTGTGGAAGGCCCCCTGGGACTCTGACCATTGGCTCCCTGGGCCTGCTGTTGAGATTTTATTGATGCTGCTGAAAAGTCTTTTGCTGCGGATGATCTGTTATTTGTGCATGGTTTTAAAAATGCTGGCTCCAGCTTTGTGAGGAACAAGTCCAAAGAGAAGCGTGGCATTCAAACAGCAATGCCTAGAGCTGATTAATGCCCCCCTCCTTGCATCCTCAGAGACACAGAGGGAACTGAGGCCTCCAAAGGATGGATGAAAGTTTATGCTGAGTTTCACAGGCAAAATATTTATACTATCCTAAAGGCAACAAATACAGTTATTTACAAATCTAAATTTTGGAAAATTGGAATATAAACAAACTGGAAATTTCTTCACATGGGCTGTGCAGGGCAAAAATGTAGTTTTGTTGAGAAGTATTTGGATTTGCCTGTTGTAAAAACAAGTGATCCTTAGAAGGGTAAGTAAAAATGTCACAAATAATCAAGGTCAATATTGAAGACTTACAGATGAAGTTGCTGAGGATAAAAAAAAAAATCTTGAATTTTGACAGTTTCAGATCCGGGGTTATTCAGCAGCTATCTGTGCTCTTCTGGCTATTGATGCTCAGTTGCTAAGTCATGTCCTAGTCTGTGATCCCCCGTGATGCAGCACACCAGGCCTCTCTGTCCGTGTCTATCTCCCAGAGTTTGCCCAAGCTCATGTCCATTGAATCAGCGATGCTATCCAAACCTCTCCACTGGAAGGTCTGGGGTTAAAGTTTTTTTAAAGGAAGCATAAATTCATAGAATCTTCAGATCTGAAAGTCTACTCCATCAAGGTTCACTTCAGTTCCCAAGCATTCACTTTTTTTCCCATTATTGATACGAATCTTTAGAGAAGCGTCTCAAATGATGTGAATGGCAAAAATGAGAAAATGTTTAAAAAATGGAAGCTACGCTAGAAATGTCTTCTTTTTAAAGGATCAGAACAAAACCACAGTTACTTAATGAAGGAACCATATGACTAACCACAGCTGCATGGCTAATGAATTTGTGATTGTGTGGAGTCAAGGAATTTGTTGGGTCGGAATGTTTTATTTATTTAATATTTAAGTGTAGAAATTTCATCTTAAGAATAGGAATGCGTAATGTTTGGTGATGTGGACTTATTTTTTTTTTAGCGAGTCATTTGAAACAGCTTTCTTTAAAAACAGAACTATTTTTAGGTGCCACCAATTGCTGTTGGCAGTGAAAGTGTTGACGTGCTCATCTTTGCACCCGTTGTTCCCTTAGCACTTTAGTCGTTGGGCTCTGTTGCTGTCTTAAAGGGATGGATCTTTATACTCAGGCTGACTGCATGCCTCTCCCATAGGAGGACAAGGCCGAGGCTCCTTGTAATTAAGATTTGCTGCCGACGGTCCTGTAGCCCCTAAAGATGTGGGCACCTACGAAAAGATGTGCATGGACGAAAGGAAATCTGTGGAGTCCAGCTCCAGAGACCAGGGCCTCCTTGAAGACCTCCTTTGGAAGGCTCACAAATTCACTCTCCATGGCCCCTGCAGGGCCATTCTCTGGTTCGGGGTTGTGGGAACCGGCAGCTTCTATGGCTATGATGGTCCTAGGTGTGGCATCCCATGGAACCATGGAAAGTGGTTCCTCTGGGCATGTGGCAAGGCCGGTAGGAGACAGACCAGACCAGAAGAGACCAGGCTGACTGGTTCGAGGTTTGTAGTAAGCAGCAAAGTAGGGAAGAACAGGGTTCTGCTCTTTTACACTGTGAAAGGCTTGCCTTGGTGATTGGCATATCTACAACTATGGTATAAATGTGGTAAGTTTAATCTGTCGCCTGGCTTTTGAACTCTTGCCTCAAATATCCTCCCTGGGTTATATTGTGAACATTTCCATTTCTTCCTTGAATGTAGAGATCCTAGCACTGGACAAGAAAAAATACTAAGCAACTGTTTGGTTGAATGAAAATGAGTACATAAGATGTGATACGTTATAATATAGATATAGTCATTTTAAAACTATTACCACTAGCACATCTTATAAACCACTGACCCAGATACAGGTCAGAATACATGAGTCTTGAGTGGTTTTTGAGGATGACTAAAGCTGCATGGCTAATGAATTTGTGATTGTGTGGAGTCAAGGAATTTGTTGGGTCGGAATGTTTTATTTATTTAATATTTAAGTGTAGAAATTTCATCTTAAGAATAGGAATGCGTAATGTTTGGTGATGTGGACTTATTTTTTTTTTAGCGAGTCATTTGAAACAGCTTTCTTTAAAAACAGAACTATTTTTAGGTGCCACCAATTGCTGTTGGCAGTGAAAGTGTTGACGTGCTCATCTTTGCACCCGTTGTTCCCTTAGCACTTTAGTCGTTGGGCTCTGTTGCTGTCTTAAAGGGATGGATCTTTATACTCAGGCTGACTGCATGCCTCTCCCATAGGAGGACAAGGCCGAGGCTCCTTGTAATTAAGATTTGCTGCCGACGGTCCTGTAGCCCCTAAAGATGTGGGCACCTACGAAAGATGTGCATGGACGAAAGGAAATCTGTGGAGTCCAGCTCCAGAGACCAGGGCCTCCTTGAAGACCTCCTTTGGAAGGCTCACAAATTCACTCTCCATGGCCCCTGCAGGGCCATTCTCTGGTTCGGGGTTGTGGGAACCGGCAGCTTCTATGGCTATGATGGTCCTAGGTGTGGCATCCCATGGAACCATGGAAAGTGGTTCCTCTGGGCATGTGGCAAGGCCGGTAGGAGACAGACCAGACCAGAAGAGACCAGGCTGACTGGTTCGAGGTTTGTAGTAAGCAGCAAAGTAGGGAAGAACAGGGTTCTGCTCTTTTACACTGTGAAAGGCTTGCCTTGGTGATTGGCATATCTACAACTATGGTATAAATGTGGTAAGTTTAATCTGTCGCCTGGCTTTTGAACTCTTGCCTCAAATATCCTCCCTGGGTTATATTGTGAACATTTCCATTTCTTCCTTGAATGTAGAGATCCTAGCACTGGACAAGAAAAAATACTAAGCAACTGTTTGGTTGAATGAAAATGAGTACATAAGATGTGATACGTTATAATATAGATATAGTCATTTTAAAACTATTACCACTAGCACATCTTATAAACCACTGACCCAGATACAGGTCAGAATACATGAGTCTTGAGTGGTTTTTGAGGAAAGTGCTCAAAAATCTAATGTCTTGTTTTTCTATTAATAGCACTCATGATTTTCTGTTCCCAGTGTTTCATTTCAGCAGCAGGGATTATAGAGGAAGGATATGCCCCTCCTCTGGGGAGGAAATGGCAACCCACTCCAGGATTCTTGCCTGAAACGTCCCACAAACTGAGGAGCCTGGCAAGCTACAGTCCATAGGGTTGCAAGAGTCAGCATTAGTAACCTGCTGAGCACAAGGCACAGTCCTCTAGCGGGAACAACAGAATCCTTTAAAAGAGAAGAGGAAATTCTTGTCCTGTAAAAGCCAGCTCCTAGGAGAGGTGTCAGCAGGAGCTTCATGGAAAGTGCGGGATTTGGAACCATCCAGGCTTCATGGAGAATTCAGGAAATCCTCAGGTCAATTCATTCTCCCAGCTTCTGTGATCGATCTTGTAGGGTTTTTGTGAAGATTAACAATATCTCATTGAAAATGCCTTGGTGCAGGAAAATAATATGGTACTAGAGACTCTCATCATTAAAGGTCAAAATTTTAATAATAACGGATAATAAGACTCATGGTTTTGAGACTACATCTCTTAAAGTATCTGGAGTCACTTGTAACGTGTAACTTTTGGCTTCAGGGTCATGTGTTAAAAGTGGCTCCAGGTACTTTAACAGGTATAGTCCACTGTAGGGACCGATTTGTTCTCAATCCAGATACTTTTGCAAAATCTCTGAGTGTTTCTTATGCTAGTTGCCTAAAATCCTGGAACTAACCATGGAGGGAAGCCGGATCTTAGGTTGTACCATGGAAATCAACTCACCTTGTTTGTCTCATAAATACCATTGGAGGTCATGTGATATAGAGCACACACATCTGTAGTAACGGCTATTTATATAAGTGAGAGAGACAATGAACATACTAAGGCACTACATTACATTTGTTGATTAGAAAAATAAATCTGGCAATGAAGACTGAACATATTCTCTCTATTAAAAAAATAGGCCCAATTGTAAAAACACACAAGAGTTTGGTTGAATGAAAATGAGTACATAAGATGTGATACGTTATAATATAGATATAGTCATTTTAAAACTATTACCACTAGCACATCTTATAAACCACTGACCCAGATACAGGTCAGAATACATGAGTCTTGAGTGGTTTTTGAGGAAAGTGCTCAAAAATCTAATGTCTTGTTTTTCTATTAATAGCACTCATGATTTTCTGTTCCCAGTGTTTCATTTCAGCAGCAGGGATTATAGAGGAAGGATATGCCCCTCCTCTGGGGAGGAAATGGCAACCCACTCCAGGATTCTTGCCTGAAACGTCCCACAAACTGAGGAGCCTGGCAAGCTACAGTCCATAGGGTTGCAAGAGTCAGCATTAGTAACCTGCTGAGCACAAGGCACAGTCCTCTAGCGGGAACAACAGAATCCTTTAAAAGAGAAGAGGAAATTCTTGTCCTGTAAAAGCCAGCTCCTAGGAGAGGTGTCAGCAGGAGCTTCATGGAAAGTGCGGGATTTGGAACCATCCAGGCTTCATGGAGAATTCAGGAAATCCTCAGGTCAATTCATTCTCCCAGCTTCTGTGATCGATCTTGTAGGGTTTTTGTGAAGATTAACAATATCTCATTGAAAATGCCTTGGTGCAGGAAAATAATATGGTACTAGAGACTCTCATCATTAAAGGTCAAAATTTTAATAATAACGGATAATAAGACTCATGGTTTTGAGACTACATCTCTTAAAGTATCTGGAGTCACTTGTAACGTGTAACTTTTGGCTTCAGGGTCATGTGTTAAAAGTGGCTCCAGGTACTTTAACAGGTATAGTCCACTGTAGGGACCGATTTGTTCTCAATCCAGATACTTTTGCAAAATCTCTGAGTGTTTCTTATGCTAGTTGCCTAAAATCCTGGAACTAACCATGGAGGGAAGCCGGATCTTAGGTTGTACCATGGAAATCAACTCACCTTGTTTGTCTCATAAATACCATTGGAGGTCATGTGATATAGAGCACACACATCTGTAGTAACGGCTATTTATATAAGTGAGAGAGACAATGAACATACTAAGGCACTACATTACATTTGTTGATTAGAAAAATAAATCTGGCAATGAAGACTGAACATATTCTCTCTATTAAAAAAATAGGCCCAATTGTAAAAACACACAAGACTTTCCTTCTTTCGTTTTCTTTTTTCTACCCCTCTCTTTCTTCCTTCCCTCTCCCTTCCCTCCTCTTCCTTCCTTTCCCTTTCTCCTTTCTTTTTATTTCTTTCCTTTCCTCCTCCTTTCTTGATTCTTTTCCTGCTGCCCTTATTTTTTTCCCTATAGATTTTTCTAAAAAGGCACTCACACGTGTTAGAAAGGAAGGCAGACTGAGCTTAAGTGCCCTTTGCTCAAAAGGATCACAAATCTGTGCTGCCCAAGGCCAGTGAGAGATTCACGCTGGGCCAGAAGAGCTGCTCGTCCAGCCAGCGTGTTCCCAGATAACCCAGAGTGACACCGCAGTCACCGGGAGACCCTCCAGCTTATGTTCCCCTTGGTAACCACTAGTTTGTCTTCTGTATCTGTGAGTCCATTTCTGTTTTGTATACTTATTCTTTTCTATTATTTTAGATTCTATATATAAGTGATATCATAATGTATTTGTCTTTCTCTGACTTAAAAAGTATAACATTCTCTTTTACCCACCTGGAGAAAGTGACGAGGGAAGAGCCCAGAGTCATCTAGGAGGGAGCATGTCCCTATCCCAGGTCCCTACCCCGTGGCCAGAGTAATACTCATATTTATATACATGTATATATGTATATAAATTGCACATTTTCTTTATCCATTCATCTGTTGATAGGCGCTCTGGTAGCTTCTCCACATGTCTGGCGTTATAAATAGTGCTATTATGAATATTAGGATGCATGTATCTTTTTGAATTCGTGTTTTCGTTTTTCTGCATATATGCCGGGTAATGGAAATGTTTGATTATATTCTATCTTTAGTTTTTTTTTTTCTTATTTTAGGATGCTCCATACTGTTTCTCATAGTGGCTACACCAACTTACATTCCCACCCACAGTGTAGGAGTGTTCCCTTTTTCAACCTCCTTGTCAATACATGTTTTTTTTTTTTTTTTTTTTAAAGATTTATTTATTTATTTTTGGGCGGGGATCAGGTTGGGGAGGGAGGGGAGTGGGCGGGCCACTTCTATTGGTCTTTCTCTGTTTTCATCCGTCTTTGTTCTTTGGCTTCTGTGGGCCTCCCATCACGGTGGCGTCTGTCGTCGCAGAGCACTGGCTCTGGGCGCATGCGCTCCAGAGCTCCAGCTCGGTAATTGGACACATCGGTTCAGCTGCTCTGCGGCACGAGGGATCTTCCCAGGCCAGGGATCGAACCGGCACCCCTTGCACTGCAAGGCGGTGTCCTTACCCACTGGACCACCAGGGGAAGCCCGTCAATACGTGTTATTTCTTATCTTTTTAATGATAGCCATTCTGATAGGTGTGAGGTGATATCTTATTCCTCTTTTGACTTGCATTTCTCTAATAATTAGCAGTGTGGAGCTTCTTTTCACGTTCCTGTTAGTCATCTGTATGTCTTCTTTGGAAAAATGCCCATTCAGGTCTTTTGCCTATATTGTTTGTTCCTTGATGTTGAGTTAGTTGTATGAGTTATTGTTTTTAGTCACTAAGTTTTGTCTGACTTGAGTGACCCCATGGACTGTAGCCCACCAAGCCCCTCTTTCCATGGGATTTTCCAGGCAAGAATACTGGAGTGGGTTGCTATTTCCTGCTCCTAGGTATATTTCTGAATGAGGGACTGAGCCCATGTCTCCTGCATTGAAGGCGAATTCTTTGCCACTGAGCCACTGAGATTTCCCAGTTGTATGAGCACATACAGATTTTAAATTCTCTTCTGTGAGTGCAGCTAAATTCAAGCAGAGTTGATAGAGAAGCCATTGCTTGAGAAGTACCTTACTCCCTGCTTACTATTTTTATGTTTTGCAAGTTCTATATTTTTCTAAATGTAACATTTTCTTCTTCCTTTAAAATCGTAAAAGGTATAAAAAACACTAGCTGGAAGTTACTAATACAGTAACTTGAGAGTTAATTGCTCACAGGATATGACATAAATTAGCAAAAGCTTAAAAATATGTTTTCTCTCCACATCTATACATGTGGTGGGAAATACATTTATTTTGTGGTAACTGAGGGTATGATATGTCCTCTGAAGATTTCCTGTTATTGGACTTCCTTTCTGATACATAGATCATTTAACAGTGTGCTAAAGTTCCCAATATTTGGCAGCTTTCCAGTTGTCTTAGTATTATTGGTTCTAATTCAATTCTGTTATCAATAGAAATTATTCTCAGAAGTTCACTGATCACTCTTGGTGACTCATGTGCACCTGAAAGAATGTCTGTTCAGAAGATTTGTAGTTATTATTGTTGTCAGATAAATCAAATTCTATGACAGTATTATTTGCTTTTACTGATTTTTATTTTTGTGTATTTCTGTCTCTTGCTGAGAGAGGGGTATTCAGTCTTCACCTAGGGTGGCAGATTTATCTCTCTCTCCCTTTAATTCTGTCAGTTTTTGCTGTTGAGTGACAGCCTGTCCTTTGGACAACGCTGATCTGGGAGACCAGAGAAATGACCATAGGACTTGATCATGGTCAGAGAGGCTGAGAAAGGTTAGGGGAAGTCCAAGCTCAAGGGAAGTTCGAGTGGAGTTCAAGAACATAATATGCACAGTGACCGAGTTAAGGCACAGACGGAACACTGGGAGGGCAGTGCCTAGAACGACTGTGGGATGTCTACCCAGCTCAGAACTGACTGTTAGCAAATCTAGAGTCAAGGGAAAATAAAGAAGCTCCGAGCTCAAGTCCCCCACTCATGGGGCCCTGGGAGTGCTGCGTGTAAGAAGCTAGAATATTCTTCTAGGGGTAGGAGACAGGTATGATCTGGAAACATTTCTAGTACAGCAACTTTGGTGCCTCCTCAGAAAGGCCCCAAGTATCCAATTGCTAATAATTTGTTACGATTTTTCTTCCCATTCATGCCTAATTTTGTATTTATAATTTTGTATTATTTTTCTTAAAAAAAAAAAAAACCCAGATTGTATTAACTCCAGGCCTCCTAGTAGAGCTGGATTCACCCCATCTTCTTCTACCTCTCTTTGACTATCAACGTTCAGGGAGTTCTCCAGTTCTCTGTTTCCTCATCAGCACAGACTAGTAGTAATACCTGCTCCACAGGTCTTTAGGGGATCTAATTAAATGAGTTAATAAGTATGAGACATTTACAACAGTGCCAGGTGCATGGTGATGCTGGAGAAGGGAAGTGTTAGTCATTCAGTCATGTCTGAGTCTTTGCAATCCCATGGACTGTTGCCTGACAGGCTCCTCTGTCCATGGATTTCTCCAGGCAAGAATGCTGGAGTGGACTGCCATTCCTTTCCCAAACTAAGGACTGAACTCAGGTCTCCTGGGTTGCAGGTGGATTCTTTACCATCTGAGCCACCAGGGAAGCCCATGGTGATGCAAAGAGCTTGTCAAATAAAAGTTTTAAAGTGTGATAGTTTTAGGTAGTTTAGAATTTAGAATAATCCAGACTAGGATTCTAGTTGTGACCACCATGCCTTGAGTCTCAGTTTTCTCATCAGGAAAATGGGGATGTTGTGATTTTCAAGTTCTTAAAATTCTAGGCACTGGGTAAATAATATTGTTTGACTCATTCTCAAGCTGCTTCTTGTAGCTCCTGAGTTAGAGGCTCTCTGTCTGTCTAGAGAGGGAAGTTTTAGCACAAATACGTGCAAAGTTATCACATTCTGCATTTAAAAACAAAATCTGAATTTGACAAAAAGTATCCATATATATTTATTTTTTTCTGCACTGAAAACATTTTTATTGGAGTATAGCCAATTAACAATTTTGTGATGGTTTCAGGTAAACAGGAAAGGGCCTTAGCCATTCATATACATGTATCCATTCTCCCCCAAACCGCCCTCCCATCCAGGCTGGTATATAACATTAAGTTATACAGTAGGTTTTTGTTGGTTGTCCATTTCAAACATGGCAGTGTATTTGGCTTTTCTAAAATTCCCAACTATCCCCTCCCCTATGCAACCATGAGTTTGTTTTCTTTTCTTTTCTTTTTTTAACATTTTTTCTGGCCACTTCTATTGGTCTTTCATTTATTTATTCTCATCCATCTTTGTTCTTTGGCCTGTGTGCGCCTCCCATTGCAGTGGTCTCTCTTGTCACAGAGCACCGGCTCTGGGCGCATGCGCTCCAGAGCTCCTGCTTGGTAGTTGGACGCATCGGTCCAGCCGCTCCACAGCACGTGGGATCTTCCCAGGCCAGGGATCGAACCAGCGCCCCCTGCACTGCAAGGTGGTGTCCTTACCCACTGGACCACCAGGGAAGCCCCCATGAGTTCGTTTTCTAAGTTTGTGAGTCTCTTTCTATTTTGTAAATAAGTTCGTTTGTATCATTTCTTTTTAGGATCCACATGAAAGGGATGTCATATGATATGTCTCCTTCTCTGTCTGACTGACTTTACTCAGTATGACACTCCCTAGGTCCATCCATATTGCTGCATATGGCCTTATTTCATTCTTTTAGATGGCTGACTAGTATTCCATTATATATATGTATACACACACACACATATGTACATACCACATCTTCTTTATCCATTCCTCTGCCAGTGGACATTTAGATTGTTTCCGTGTCTTGGCTGTTGTAAACAGTGCTGCAGTGAACACTGGAGAGCATGTATTTCTTCTGGACGTAGGCCCAGGAGTGGGATTGCAGGGTCATATGGTAGCTCTGTGTTTAGTTTTTAAGGAACCTCCACACAGTTCTCCATAGTGGCTGTATCAATATACATTCCCTCCAACAGTGCAGGAGGGTTCCCTTCTCTCCACATCCTCTCCAGCATTTGTTGTTTGTGGAATCTTTGATGATAGCCAATTAACAATTTTGTGTTGGTTTCAGGTAAACAGGAAAGGGCCTTAGCCATTCAGATATATGTATACATTGTCCCCTAAAGCGCCGTCCCATCTAGGCTGGGATCTAACATTAAGTTATACAGTAGGTTTTGTTGGTTGTCCATTTCAAACATGGCAGTGTATTTGGCTTTTCTAAAATTCCCAACTATCCCCTCCCCTATGCAACCATGAGTTTGTTTTCTTTTCTTTTTTTAACATTTTTTCTGGCCACTTCTATTGGTCTTTCATTTATTTATTCTCATCCATCTTTGTTCTTTGGCCTGTGTGCGCCTCCCATTGCAGTGGTCTCTCTTGTCACAGAGCACCGGCTCTGGGCGCATGCGCTCCAGAGCTCCTGCTTGGTAGTTGGACGCATCGGTCCAGCCGCTCCACAGCACGTGGGATCTTCCCAGGCCAGGGATCGAACCAGCGCCCCCTGCACTGCAAGGTGGTGTCCTTACCCACTGGACCACCAGGGAAGCCCCCATGAGTTCGTTTTCTAAGTTTGTGAGTCTCTTTCTATTTTGTAAATAAGTTCGTTTGTATCATTTCTTTTTAGGATCCACATGAAAGGGATGTCATATGATATGTCTCCTTCTCTGTCTGACTGACTTTACTCAGTATGACACTCCCTAGGTCCATCCATATTGCTGCATATGGCCTTATTTCATTCTTTTAGATGGCTGACTAGTATTCCATTATATATATGTATACACACACACACATATGTACATACCACATCTTCTTTATCCATTCCTCTGCCAGTGGACATTTAGATTGTTTCCGTGTCTTGGCTGTTGTAAACAGTGCTGCAGTGAACACTGGAGAGCATGTATTTCTTCTGGACGTAGGCCCAGGAGTGGGATTGCAGGGTCATATGGTAGCTCTGTGTTTAGTTTTTAAGGAACCTCCACACAGTTCTCCATAGTGGCTGTATCAATATACATTCCCTCCAACAGTGCAGGAGGGTTCCCTTCTCTCCACATCCTCTCCAGCATTTGTTGTTTGTGGAATCTTTGATGATAGCCATCCTGACTGGTGTGAGGTGGTATCTCATTGTAGTTTTAATGTAAGTCTCTAATAACTAGTGATTTTGAACATCTTTTCATGTGCCTGTTGGCTATCTGCATGTCCTCTTTAGAGAAATGTCTGTTCAGGCAGGTCTTCTGCCTACTTTCTGAGTGGGTTGTTTGTTTTGATGCTATTGAGTGTCATAAGCAGTTTGTAAATTTTGGAGACTAATCCCTTGTAGATAGCTTCTCCCAGCCTGTGGGTTGTCTTTTTGTTTTATTAATTGTTTCCTTTGCTGTGCAAAAGCTTTTGAGTTTAAGTAGGTCCCATTTATTTGTTTTTGATTTTATTTCCATTATTCTGGGAGGTGGAAAAAGTATCCGTATTTGGGTCACCATTATTATCAGGAGTTTTGGAGGCTTGGCTACATTTGCTCTTACTGATCATTAACTCAGTTTGGAACTAATTTTTAGAAATATTTGGTTTAGGTTTTTTTTGAATATTTACATATGTCTATATGTGGACCTATACCGTGTACAAACATACAGCTGTTTCATTTATAATCAAGCCAGATATATGCACACGTAATCATATTCTGTCTCTGGCACACAAATGTGTATACTTTATGGACTTGTGACTAATTTGGACATCTCAAATTACTGGGACTGGCTTGGTATCATATTTTGTTTTCTGGGAAAATGGCATCCAGTTTTAAAATTATTTCAAAAGTGGAGAGAGAATTCTCCTCAGCGTTCATTGTGTAAGCTTCTGCTGCCATGTTCCAAGCCATTGCTGGAGCACGGAGGTGACATTTCCTGAGACCCTCCCCCTGTTCCTAGACACCCACATGGAGGTGAGTGACATTTTAGCTGAAGTAATTGACAGGCAGCGCTGAGAGCTGCTTAAACGTGAAGTGCATCCTACATGTCATGCTTTAGCACCACCTCCCCTTCTGCCCTTCAAAGCGCTCATGGTTCTTTAATACATCAGGTAAGGATGCCAATACATAGGCTTGATGGTTGTTTAAATTTTATTTTAAAAGCTTAGATCATGGATGATTCAACAGCCAAGTTCTCTGTTTCATGATTGATGACAAATTTGTTGAGTTACAAAGTTTAGAATCTCTTTATGGAGTAAAAACCAATAACACGATTCAACAGCAACAGCATGTTCTTTGGGGAAAATATAGGGCCATAGAAGAGCAAGATTCCTAACTGAAATTTATGAGTACAGTGTGTAAAATGATGGGATATTAGTCTGGGAGTCAGCACGCAGCACTTTGATTGCTGTGGGTCTCTGTGCGCTGATCTGAAAGATCTCCTTAAATCGTGTGTGGTGTCCATGATGACTTTTACAGTTTGCACCAGCTGGAGGAAGGTTACAGGTGAAAAACAGGAATAGTCATGGCACTGAAGATGGAGAAATTGAAAATTTCTGGAAATGATTTAAGTCCATTTCTTACAAGCTAAGCAAAGATGACCCTAATAACACAGGTGTGTTGTGCTTTATAGAGTCACCAATTGCTTTGCCTTATTTGATTCTTGCACAGTAGCGCTGGGAGAGTCTTTACCATTCCTCTTCCAGGGGACACGTCTGAGGTTCTAAAACATACCAGTTTGGACTCCAGACCTGCTGCTCTTTGCTCTAAGCTGCTGCAGGTCATATGAGATGCCTAACATGTGAGCGTGGCATCCACCATATAGTTTATATCATTCATCATCTCTCACTGCGGAATGATAGACATTCAGTCGGTCAAGGCTTTGAGTCTCTGAATACCACGTGATGAGTATCTTCCTGACCCACAAAATATTATGTTACCATCTCGGTGTGAAGCGTGACTGTATCCTATCCCCCTACCATAAAATCATTTATTTGCCATGTTCCAAGCCATTGCTGGAGCACGGAGGTGACATTTCCTGAGACCCTCCCCCTGTTCCTAGACACCCACATGGAGGTGAGTGACATTTTAGCTGAAGTAATTAACAGGCAGCGCTGAGAGCTGCTTAAACGTGAAGTGCATCCTACATGTCATGCTTTAGCACCACCTCCCCTTCTGCCCTTCAAAGCGCTCATGGTTCTTTAATACATCAGGTAAGGATGCCAATACATAGGCTTGATGGTTGTTTAAATTTTATTTTAAAAGCTTAGATCATGGATGATTCAACAGCCAAGTTCTCTGTTTCATGATTGATGACAAATTTGTTGAGTTACAAAGTTTAGAATCTCTTTATGGAGTAAAAACCAATAACACGATTCAACAGCAACAGCATGTTCTTTGGGGAAAATATAGGGCCATAGAAGAGCAAGATTCCTAACTGAAATTTATGAGTACAGTGTGTAAAATGATGGGATATTAGTCTGGGAGTCAGCACGCAGCACTTTGATTGCTGTGGGTCTCTGTGCGCTGATCTGAAAGATCTCCTTAAATCGTGTGTGGTGTCCATGATGACTTTTACAGTTTGCACCAGCTGGAGGAAGGTTACAGGTGAAAAACAGGAATAGTCATGGCACTGAAGATGGAGAAATTGAAAATTTCTGGAAATGATTTAAGTCCATTTCTTACAAGCTAAGCAAAGATGACCCTAATAACACAGGTGTGTTGTGCTTTATAGAGTCACCAATTGCTTTGCCTTATTTGATTCTTGCACAGTAGCGCTGGGAGAGTCTTTACCATTCCTCTTCCAGGGGACACGTCTGAGGTTCTAAAACATACCAGTTTGGACTCCAGACCTGCTGCTCTTTGCTCTAAGCTGCTGCAGGTCATATGAGATGCCTAACATGTGAGCGTGGCATCCACCATATAGTTTATATCATTCATCATCTCTCACTGCGGAATGATAGACATTCGCAGTCGGTCAAGGCTTTGAGTCTCTGAATACCACGTGATGAGTATCTTCCTGACCCACAAAATATTATGTTACCATCTCGGTGTAATGAAATGCTCGTGGACTGTATCCTATCCCTCCAGTAGAGCAGGGATGACAGTTACAAACCTTTATCTGTTTGGACTTCTACCAGGAGCTCCCTAGCGGTGTGGTCATGGGTACACTCTGATTGAGTGGAATTCCCTGGCATTCTCTGGAACTTTATAGCCTCTGGAGCCAGTGAGAGGGGCTTATGGAGAGACAGGCATGGTGAGACCTCCAAATGGTGACTTGAGGGAAAGGAAGCTTGAAGAATATTCAGCGTTCAAAGAGACTGAAAGCATTCAAGAACACTTTACAATGCTTTGAAAGCATTAGGGTGTGAGACCTCTGGCTGCATACATAAGTTATTTTATTCTACTTAAGCTTGTATGTATTCATGTTAATTATTAAACATGAATTTAGATCTGTAAATAAGAACAGGAAATTCTAGTCTTGTTTACACATCTGTTATTACATATGCAGGTGAGAAGCTCACGTTTATTGAGTACCTTCTATACAATGGCCACTTTGTATAAACAAATGTATAAACATAAATGCAGGTGAGAAGCTCACATTTATTAAGTACCTTCTATCACTACAATGGCCACTTTGTATATATTATATCATTTAATCCTCATGGCAACTCAGTGAGATTTTTATTTTTATAGACATCTCACAGATGGGGAAGCTGAGTTCAGAGAAGTTAAAAGATGTGCCAGGTAGATTATGACAGAACTGTCTTAAAGAAAAGCCCATGCGTCATAATTATTACATATCCCCTGTGCATTGTGAAGGAGGTTGCATTTCTTAACAATTTTAGAAAAAATGGCAATTCAGGGAAAGGTATAAGTGTGCATATAGATTAAGCCGTGGGCATATCCTAAAATTGTCAGATTCTTAAACCGGTGATTTCTGTGGACATCAGTTGAAGTTATTTTTCAGAGAGGGTTTCATACCCTCAATAGTTTGGCAAATTACCCCAGTATAAAATAAGAAGCAACTTCTCTTAACTCAGAGCACATTGCTTTTCATTCATTCTATTTTTGATGATATCATCTCTCACTGCGGAATGATAGACATTCGCAGTCGGTCAAGGCTTTGAGTCTCTGAATACCACGTGATGAGTATCTTCCTGACCCACAAAATATTATGTTACCATCTCGGTGTAATGAAATGCTCGTGGACTGTATCCTATCCCTCCAGTAGAGCAGGGATGACAGTTACAAACCTTTATCTGTTTGGACTTCTACCAGGAGCTCCCTAGCGGTGTGGTCATGGGTACACTCTGATTGAGTGGAATTCCCTGGCATTCTCTGGAACTTTATAGCCTCTGGAGCCAGTGAGAGGGGCTTATGGAGAGACAGGCATGGTGAGACCTCCAAATGGTGACTTGAGGGAAAGGAAGCTTGAAGAATATTCAGCGTTCAAAGAGACTGAAAGCATTCAAGAACACTTTACAATGCTTTGAAAGCATTAGGGTGTGAGACCTCTGGCTGCATACATAAGTTATTTTATTCTACTTAAGCTTGTATGTATTCATGTTAATTATTAAACATGAATTTAGATCTGTAAATAAGAACAGGAAATTCTAGTCTTGTTTACACATCTGTTATTACATATGCAGGTGAGAAGCTCACGTTTATTGAGTACCTTCTATACAATGGCCACTTTGTATAAACAAATGTATAAACATAAATGCAGGTGAGAAGCTCACATTTATTAAGTACCTTCTATCACTACAATGGCCACTTTGTATATATTATATCATTTAATCCTCATGGCAACTCAGTGAGATTTTTATTTTTATAGACATCTCACAGATGGGGAAGCTGAGTTCAGAGAAGTTAAAAGATGTGCCAGGTAGATTATGACAGAACTGTCTTAAAGAAAAGCCCATGCGTCATAATTATTACATATCCCCTGTGCATTGTGAAGGAGGTTGCATTTCTTAACAATTTTAGAAAAAATGGCAATTCAGGGAAAGGTATAAGTGTGCATATAGATTAAGCCGTGGGCATATCCTAAAATTGTCAGATTCTTAAACCGGTGATTTCTGTGGACATCAGTTGAAGTTATTTTTTCAGAGAGGGGTTTCATACCCCTCAATAGTTTGGCAAATTACCCCAGTATAAAATAAGAAGCAACTTCTCTTAACTCAGAGCACATTGCTTTTCATTCATTCTTATTTTTGATGATATCATCTTATGAGAAAGTGTACTGTTATTTAGTATAAAGTATCTAAGTCAGTTCAGGTGACAATTTAGTTTTCTAATGAAGAATCACAATGATTTTCCCACTAGGATTCTCGTTTGAAGTGCTCATCCCTAACTTTTCTTACTTTCAAGTGTTGATCAAGTTGTAGAAGTCTGAAAAGATATTAGTAGAGAAGAGGGAATTAAGATCAGGCAAAATGGGTATATAGTATTTATTTTTTTCATTTTGAGAAAATGTTTGACCAAAAAAAAAAAGACCTGGTCGATAAGTACGTTTGTTTTTTATGCCTTAAGTTTGGATTATAAAAAAAGGAGGTCAGAAGATAAGAGCTTTGAAGGAGTGTACATGGAATGTGTAGCCACATACTATGGTTTGCTTCTCTAATAATCTCAAAAATTTTCCTTACATCTTTTCCTCCAAATTATTTAAGTAGGTAAATCTTTCTAACTTATGATGTCATAACTCTCAAATAAAATCAATGGTTAGGGCTTCCCTGGTGGTCCAGTGGGTAAGGATACTGCCTTGCAGTGCACGGGGTGCCGGTTCTATCCCTGGCCTGGGAAGATCCCATGTGCTGCGGAGCGGCTGGACTGATGTGTCCAATCACCAAGCCAGAGCTCTGGAGCGCAGGCGCCCAGAGCCGGTGCTCTGCGACAACAGAGGCCACCACGATGGGAGGCCCACACGGGCCAAAGAGCAAAGACGGATGAAAATGGACAAATTAAAGACCAATAGAAGTGATCTGCTAGCTCCCCACCCTCACCCCCACCCCCACCAAAACAAACAAACAAACAAACAAATAAATAAAATCAATGGTTAGTTTATTCTACCTTTACCTAAATAAAGACTAAAATGCTCATTAAAAATTTTATCAACTAGTGATTTTTTCCACAGTTTTGGTTCAATGAAATTAGAATGTAAAAAGTAGCCAAACATCTGTAGCTTACACTTGATACATTTTAATTTCCTTTAGTGAATAAAAGTGATGAAAATCTACCTTCCACAAATTCACAGTAACAGCCACAGGGAACTTCAGTTCAGCATCTATTAACCCCTTCTGGAAATGATGTTGATGAAATAGCTCAAAGATTCTCTAGCTTTCTGTTCTTATTTCACTTGTCTTCATCTTTTATCACATCCTCATCGTCGGTTTACCAAGTTTAAAAGTCACTGATGCTAGACCCTTTTCCTTGCAACATGAAGATCATCAGTGGGAAAATACAGTCTGTAAAGAGTCACTTGCTTATTGACTAACACTTTCACTTTCATTTCTTCACTTATGCAGACAGAAGTCCTTGGAGCAGGGGATGGGCATTCATTCGTTCTCCCACCCATGATTGTGTGTGCATGTGTGCTCAATCCTGTCCGGCTCTTTTGTGACACCTGTAATCGTTTGTTTTTATGCGTTTGGATTATAAAAAGGAGGTCAGAAGATAAGAGCTTTGAAGGTGTAAAAACATACTATGGTTTGCTTCTCTAATAATCTCAAAAATTTTCCTTACATCTTTTCCTCCAAATTATTTAAGTAGGTAAATCTTTCTAACTTATGATGTCATAACTCTCAAATAAAATCAATGGTTAGGGCTTCCCTGGTGGTCCAGTGGGTAAGGATACTGCCTTGCAGTGCACGGGGTGCCGGTTCTATCCCTGGCCTGGGAAGATCCCATGTGCTGCGGAGCGGCTGGACTGATGTGTCCAATCACCAAGCCAGAGCTCTGGAGCGCAGGCGCCCAGAGCCGGTGCTCTGCGACAACAGAGGCCACCACGATGGGAGGCCCACACGGGCCAAAGAGCAAAGACGGATGAAAATGGACAAATTAAAGACCAATAGAAGTGATCTGCTAGCTCCCCTCCCTCCCCACCCCACCCCCACCAAAACAAACAAACAAACAAACAAATAAATAAAATCAATGGTTAGTTTATTCTACCTTTACCTAAATAAAGACTAAAATGCTCATTAAAAATTTTATCAACTAGTGATTTTTTCCACAGTTTTGGTTCAATGAAATTAGAATGTAAAAAGTAGCCAAACATCTGTAGCTTACACTTGATACATTTTAATTTCCTTTAGTGAATAAAAGTGATGAAAATCTACCTTCCACAAATTCACAGTAACAGCCACAGGGAACTTCAGTTCAGCATCTATTAACCCCTTCTGGAAATGATGTTGATGAAATAGCTCAAAGATTCTCTAGCTTTCTGTTCTTATTTCACTTGTCTTCATCTTTTATCACATCCTCATCGTCGGTTTACCAAGTTTAAAAGTCACTGATGCTAGACCCTTTTCCTTGCAACATGAAGATCATCAGTGGGAAAATACAGTCTGTAAAGAGTCACTTGCTTATTGACTAACACTTTCACTTTCATTTCTTCACTTATGCAGACAGAAGTCCTTGGAGCAGGGGATGGGCATTCATTCGTTCTCCCCACCCATGATTGTGTGTGCATGTGTGCTCAATCCTGTCCGGCTCTTTTGTGACACCATGCACTGTAGCCTGCCAGGCTCCTCTGTCCCTGGAATTTTCCAGGCAAGAATACTGGAGTGGTTTGCCGTTTCCTCTCCAGAGGATCTTCCCAACCCAGGGACTGAACCCGCTTCTCCTGAGGCTTTCGCACTGGCAGGCATAGTCTTTACCACTGAGCTACCTGGGAAGCCCCACAGGTACAGGACTCCTGGTTACATTTGAATTTCAGATGCGCAATGAATAGTGTTTTAGCATGAGTAATTTTCACACCATGTCATCCCATATTATTTTTGGCAACCCTAGCCCTGAAGAACACTCAGCATAGTCACTCCTTGTGACTCCCAAGAGGAACAGTGTTTACACTGTAGGCAGAGGGGAGAATGTGGTACAAAGCCCCACAAGGTAAGATGAGAGGAAGAACTTATTCTGTACAGAAGCAGAGAGGCCAGTGGTCAGGAGCCTGGGCACTGGAGAAAGATTGCCTAGTCCTAAATTTTGTCTTCACTGCTTACTTGCCACATGATCCCTGGGTCAAATCACAGAACTTCTTTGCCTCAGTTTATGCATTTGGTGAATAGAAATGTATGGGGACTTCCCAGGTGGCTCAGTGCTAAATAATCTGCTTGCCAATGCAGGAGCCACAGGAGGTGCAGACTCTGTCCCTGGATTGAGAAGATCCCCTAGAGGAAGGAATACCAACCCACTCCAGTATTCTTGCCTGGAGAATCCCATGGACAGATAGCCTGGCGGAGTACAGTCTATAGGGTCGCAAAGAGTCAGATGCGACTAAACAATGCACCTCATTCATGGGGTCAGTAGGCAGATTAGCACCGTTAATACATGTAAACAGCAAGTACTGTCTAAGTATTTGCTATTAGTATAGGCAACTCGCTATGAAATGTTCCCCTTGTACATCAGGAGTGCATATAGTATAAACTGATCCACATACATCAAGCATTCTCTTGCTTTCAGCAGAAATCTCTGACAATAAAATACCCATCTGCTTTCTTCATGGAACAAAATGTGTACACTTATGCAGACAGAAGTCCTTGGAGCAGGGGATGGGCATTCATTCGTTCTCCCACCCATGATTGTGTGTGCATGTGTGCTCAATCCTGTCCGGCTCTTTTGTGACACCATGCACTGTAGCCTGCCAGGCTCCTCTGTCCCTGGAATTTTCCAGGCAAGAATACTGGAGTGGTTTGCCGTTTCCTCTCCAGAGGATCTTCCCAACCCAGGGACTGAACCCGCTTCTCCTGAGGCTTTCGCACTGGCAGGCATAGTCTTTACCACTGAGCTACCTGGGAAGCCCCACAGGTACAGGACTCCTGGTTACATTTGAATTTCAGATGCGCAATGAATAGTGTTTTAGCATGAGTAATTTTCACACCATGTCATCCCATATTATTTTTGGCAACCCTAGCCCTGAAGAACACTCAGCATAGTCACTCCTTGTGACTCCCAAGAGGAACAGTGTTTACACTGTAGGCAGAGGGGAGAATGTGGTACAAAGCCCCACAAGGTAAGATGAGAGGAAGAACTTATTCTGTACAGAAGCAGAGAGGCCAGTGGTCAGGAGCCTGGGCACTGGAGAAAGATTGCCTAGTCCTAAATTTTGTCTTCACTGCTTACTTGCCACATGATCCCTGGGTCAAATCACAGAACTTCTTTGCCTCAGTTTATGCATTTGGTGAATAGAAATGTATGGGGACTTCCCAGGTGGCTCAGTGCTAAATAATCTGCTTGCCAATGCAGGAGCCACAGGAGGTGCAGACTCTGTCCCTGGATTGAGAAGATCCCCTAGAGGAAGGAATACCAACCCACTCCAGTATTCTTGCCTGGAGAATCCCATGGACAGATAGCCTGGCGGAGTACAGTCTATAGGGTCGCAAAGAGTCAGATGCGACTAAACAATGCACCTCATTCATGGGGTCAGTAGGCAGATTAGCACCGTTAATACATGTAAACAGCAAGTACTGTCTAAGTATTTGCTATTAGTATAGGCAACTCGCTATGAAATGTTCCCCTTGTACATCAGGAGTGCATATAGTATAAACTGATCCACATACATCAAGCATTCTCTTGCTTTCAGCAGAAATCTCTGACAATAAAATACCCATCTGCTTTCTTCATGGAACAAAATGTGTACCTTACAAACACCAGTAACTGCCAACAGCTGTGACCAGGGTGCCACAATGAGCATCTGTTCTAACAGGCTCTCTGAAATCTTTCTCACCCCATAGCCAGAGCCCCTTATCTTAGAAGTTCCAGAATGGATCATATTACTTAACAAGGGAACCAGCTACAACTTCTCTGCAACTGGTCCTAATAATTTTCAGCCATTTCCAATGCAGAGGTTTCATAGTTTTTTAAAAGTACTATATGAAGCAATTTTTTGATGATACATAAGTTAACAAATTACATGACATGGTATTTATAACAAGGGCTTTTCAAATGCTGTTGACCCATACATCCTGGAATCTCTCTTGTAGCATAACTCAGTGTTCTCTTCTGAACTTGCATGTGCAAAGGCCAGGCCCCACGTGCTGCTGTGACAGGTTTGCTGTACTCAGACAGCAGTAAAAGCAGGCAATGAATGTTGAGATCCCACATTCTATAGAAGACAAGGTGCTCAGTGTTTTTCACTCATCTGAGTCAAGGAAAGCAACCTGCAGTGACAAAAGCATTTAGGAGGGTAGGGTGGTGAAGAACTAGGTCTCTGATTTCTCATTAGCCTCGTGGAAACATCCATCTCACTCCGTCCCTCTTTGTTTCAGTTCCTCTGGTGGTTCAGTTAGTAAAGAGTCTATCTGTAATGCAGAAGACCCAGGTTTGATCCCTGAGTTGGTCAGATCCCCTAGAGAAGGAAATGGCAATTCACTCCAGTGTTCTTGCCTGGGAAATCCAACGAACAGAGGAGCTTGGCAGGCTCCAGTCCATGGGTTGCAAGAGTTGGACGGGACTGAGAGACTAAACCTTCAACAGACCACCAACTGCAACATGCCAATGTGCTGTGCTGTCTCTTCAGTCATGTCTGACTCTTTGTGATCCTATGGACCAGAGACCCCTATGTTCCTCTGTGCATGGGAAAAATAAGGGTATACAACCTTTGTAAACAGCAAGTACTGTCTAAGTATTTGCTATTAGTATAGGCAACTCGCTATGAAATGTTCCCCTTGTACATCAGGAGTGCATATAGTATAAACTGATCCACATACATCAAGCATTCTCTTGCTTTCAGCAGAAATCTCTGACAATAAAATACCCATCTGCTTTCTTCATGGAACAAAATGTGTACCTTACAAACACCAGTAACTGCCAACAGCTGTGACCAGGGTGCCACAATGAGCATCTGTTCTAACAGGCTCTCTGAAATCTTTCTCACCCCATAGCCAGAGCCCCTTATCTTAGAAGTTCCAGAATGGATCATATTACTTAACAAGGGAACCAGCTACAACTTCTCTGCAACTGGTCCTAATAATTTTCAGCCATTTCCAATGCAGAGGTTTCATAGTTTTTTAAAAGTACTATATGAAGCAATTTTTTGATGATACATAAGTTAACAAATTACATGACATGGTATTTATAACAAGGGCTTTTCAAATGCTGTTGACCCATACATCCTGGAATCTCTCTTGTAGCATAACTCAGTGTTCTCTTCTGAACTTGCATGTGCAAAGGCCAGGCCCCACGTGCTGCTGTGACAGGTTTGCTGTACTCAGACAGCAGTAAAAGCAGGCAATGAATGTTGAGATCCCACATTCTATAGAAGACAAGGTGCTCAGTGTTTTTCACTCATCTGAGTCAAGGAAAGCAACCTGCAGTGACAAAAGCATTTAGGAGGGTAGGGTGGTGAAGAACTAGGTCTCTGATTTCTCATTAGCCTCGTGGAAACATCCATCTCACTCCGTCCCTCTTTGTTTCAGTTCCTCTGGTGGTTCAGTTAGTAAAGAGTCTATCTGTAATGCAGAAGACCCAGGTTTGATCCCTGAGTTGGTCAGATCCCCTAGAGAAGGAAATGGCAATTCACTCCAGTGTTCTTGCCTGGGAAATCCAACGAACAGAGGAGCTTGGCAGGCTCCAGTCCATGGGTTGCAAGAGTTGGACGTGACTGAGCAACTAAACCTTCAACAGACCACCAACTGCAACATGCCAATGTGCTGTGCTGTCTCTTCAGTCATGTCTGACTCTTTGTGATCCTATGGACCAGAGACCCCTATGTTCCTCTGTGCATGGGATTCTCCATGGGAGGATACTTGAGTGAGTTGCCATGTCCTCCTCCAGGGGATCTTCCCAACTCAGGGACTGAACCTGTGTCTCGTGTTTCCTGTATCGGCAGGTGGGTTCTTTATCACTAGTGCCACCTGGAATGCCGCATGGGGAAAACTCACTCAGAGGTCTTGTGAAGGTCACATGAGTTTATGCATGTAAAATAGCTCTTAGGACTGTGCTAGATGTTGTCAATCCTGCATAAATGTATCATATATTTATATAACATATAAACATACACATAATATCACTCAATATAAAATACAATTAGTATTATTATTCCACTGCTTTTGCCTCGACTTTGCACCCTAATTTTCCAAATACTATCCATATATGATAGAGAATCTTCTTATGGGAATAGATTGTAATTGCACAGTTATAGCTAGTGGCTAAGAGAATTTTAAGAATAAATCTAAGTTAACCATATTTTTGTTGTTGTTACTATAGTTTTACATAGAAGAGATAATGACCCAGGCTAATTTTTAACTGACAATTTTGGCTTCAGTTTCAACTAATTATAAAATGCTTCAGACAAATTTCCATTGCACCAAACAGCTTTGAAATCTGTTTACCTTCCCGTAAACCCAAGGGCCTGTCTTGAATTCATGGGTTTTTGATGCTGAGATTTATGGATGACTTGAAAGAACCAAGAAGGCATTGTTTTTCCTAAGTCAAAACCAAGGATTGACTTTAAGTGACAAAATGAAAGTGTTAGTTGCTCAGTTGTGTCTCACTCTTTGCAACCCCATCGACTGTAGCCTGCCAGGCTCCTCTGTCCATGAAATTCTCCAGGCAAGATTTCTGGAGTGGGCTGCCATTCCTTTCCCCAGGGATCTTTCCTACACAGGGAGTGCACCAGGGTCTCCTACATTGCAGGCAGATTTGTTACCGTCTGAGCCACTAGGTAGTAGAACCGATTTTAGAATACATTGCAAAATTGTCTCTTAAGCAACTTTCAAAGAGAAATTTTGAGAACTGTTTTGAGCAATGGCTGAGATTTTGTAATATATGTTTCCATGGTCACTTTGAAGGAAGAACAATCATCATCCTTGAATTCTGTATTTCATCTTTTGTGCAGGTTTCCAAGTCCTGGGGTATCCCAATGGACCAACTGTAGCTTTACACATGGGCATGCCCTGGGAGCTTGTTAGAAATGCAGAATATTAGCTCCAGACCTGATCCATTAGAATTCACATTTTAACAAAATCCATAAGTGATTTGCATGCACATTAGGATTTGAAAGGACCTCTTGTGCAGTCTCTCTATGTGAGTGTCCCACCATACTAAGCTCCTATTCTTACCTGTTTGAGGTCATTTCCCTCATTCCAGTGTGATCTGATTGCTAACATGCTAACAACAATGTAATTCTTTGGAACATTTATCATCAACCCAGGTATTAACCGGCTCCTCTGGTATTTATCTTGTATGTCTTGCTATACCAAACAGAGTTGACCACAGGGTCACCACTTTACCACTATGAGAAACCACTATCAGAATGTTCCAGTTAAGGCAAATGGTTGGTATTGATAGCGACCTTTGGAGTTTGGTGATGGCTGCTCGAGGTCATGCATGTCCTGGTGCCTTGTGCCAGACCTCAGATGAGAACATACTACTCAGTATTACCACTACTGTGGGTACTTTGCAGTTTGACCTGTCAGGCTCAACAATTCTACCCAAAAAGACCTTGGTTTATCTACCCCAACTTACACTTGGATGTCTTGAAAGAACCAAGAAGGCATTGTTTTTCCTAAGTCAAAACCAAGGATTGACTTTAAGTGACAAAATGAAAGTGTTAGTTGCTCAGTTGTGTCTCACTCTTTGCAACCCCATCGACTGTAGCCTGCCAGGCTCCTCTGTCCATGAAATTCTCCAGGCAAGATTTCTGGAGTGGGCTGCCATTCCTTTCCCCAGGGATCTTTCCTACACAGGGAGTGCACCAGGGTCTCCTACATTGCAGGCAGATTTGTTACCGTCTGAGCCACTAGGTAGTAGAACCGATTTTAGAATACATTGCAAAATTGTCTCTTAAGCAACTTTCAAAGAGAAATTTTGAGAACTGTTTTGAGCAATGGCTGAGATTTTGTAATATATGTTTCCATGGTCACTTTGAAGGAAGAACAATCATCATCCTTGAATTCTGTATTTCATCTTTTGTGCAGGTTTCCAAGTCCTGGGGTATCCCAATGGACCAACTGTAGCTTTACACATGGGCATGCCCTGGGAGCTTGTTAGAAATGCAGAATATTAGCTCCAGACCTGATCCATTAGAATTCACATTTTAACAAAATCCATAAGTGATTTGCATGCACATTAGGATTTGAAAGGACCTCTTGTGCAGTCTCTCTATGTGAGTGTCCCACCATACTAAGCTCCTATTCTTACCTGTTTGAGGTCATTTCCCTCATTCCAGTGTGATCTGATTGCTAACATGCTAACAACAATGTAATTCTTTGGAACATTTATCATCAACCCAGGTATTAACCGGCTCCTCTGGTATTTATCTTGTATGTCTTGCTATACCAAACAGAGTTGACCACAGGGGTCACCACTTTACCACTATGAGAAACCACTATCAGAATGTTCCAGTTAAGGCAAATGGTTGGTATTGATAGCGACCTTTGGAGTTTGGTGATGGCTGCTCGAGGTCATGCATGTCCTGGTGCCTTGTGCCAGACCTCAGATGAGAACATACTACTCAGTATTACCACTACTGTGGGTACTTTGCAGTTTGACCTGTCAGGCTCAACAATTCTACCCAAAAAGACCTTGGTTTATCTACCCCAACTTCATTTCAGGATGAGTATTTCTGCATGGGAGGAGAGTGGGGATGTGTCATTGTTGGTTTTAACCAAGTGAGGTACAAACCATGCTCTGCTCAGTGGCACTGCCACAAAGTATTTGGAGATCTGCCTCTGCCCACAAACTACTTAATGGGGAAAAAAGCCATTCACTGCCAACCCGCTGTCTGATTCTGAGTTTTTATGGTTGCGCTTTTCTACACTGTAATCTGGGACTAAATGTAGACCCTGTTTCCGTTTCCTTCCTCTACTTTCTTTGCTTCTCACCACCAAGACACACATGAGGTTAGACCTCCAAGCTCTGAAAACCAGTGTGTCCATTTTGACTGAAAAACCTCCATCAGTTCCACTGCCCCCTGGGGACGTTTCTGTTTATTCTTAGAAGATGTCTTAGCCCAGTCTCTGAGAATTGGAATGGCTCTTTGCCACCCTGGGAGTGAATTTTTTCCTTTCTTAGCTGACATTTTAAGTAGACCACTGGGTGTGGGCTGCTATTTCATTTCCCAACATGCTTGGTGCAATTACACTAAAATATGACAAAGCCTGTTTGTGGAAAGGGTGAGGGCTTTGGCTCCAGAGCGTAAACCTCTTGAGAGGACAGTGTGGAACAGCAAAGAACAAAAGCACTGGCCTGGTGGAGGGATTTGGGGAAGGTCCTTGGAGATTGGGTCAGCGTGGTCAATTCCTGTCAATGCCTGGACAGCTCCGCGGGTTTCCAGGATTTGGGTCCTCTCCTGAGGAGATCCATGCCACGTGGTCTGATCTTCCCAGATAGAGATGGCAGGAGAACTTGGGAGAGGTTGGCTTTTATTTCCCAGTGATACTTTGGGAAAATTCTTGTTCACAATGACTTTCATTTTGAAGCTGCAGCTGAATTTTACCATGGTTTATTTATTTTTTTTAATCTTTTTTATTTTTTTGCCCCCTCCTGAACTGAGTCTATGGCTGAAAGAAGAGTGTAGCTAGGGGCCGTCCTTGCAAGCAGAACTCATACAAATGAATGAAAGCCCGATCCAAGAAGTAGTTAGCTCAACAATTCTACCCAAAAGACCTTGGTTTATCTACCCCAACTTCATTTCAGGATGAGTATTTCTGCATGGGAGGAGAGTGGGGATGTGTCATTGTTGGTTTTAACCAAGTGAGGTACAAACCATGCTCTGCTCAGTGGCACTGCCACAAAGTATTTGGAGATCTGCCTCTGCCCACAAACTACTTAATGGGGAAAAAAGCCATTCACTGCCAACCCGCTGTCTGATTCTGAGTTTTTATGGTTGCGCTTTTCTACACTGTAATCTGGGACTAAATGTAGACCCTGTTTCCGTTTCCTTCCTCTACTTTCTTTGCTTCTCACCACCAAGACACACATGAGGTTAGACCTCCAAGCTCTGAAAACCAGTGTGTCCATTTTGACTGAAAAACCTCCATCAGTTCCACTGCCCCCTGGGGACGTTTCTGTTTATTCTTAGAAGATGTCTTAGCCCAGTCTCTGAGAATTGGAATGGCTCTTTGCCACCCTGGGAGTGAATTTTTGCCTTTCTTTGCTGACATTTTAAGTAGACCACTGGGTGTGGGCTGCTATTTCATTTCCCAACATGCTTGGTGCAATTACACTAAAATATGACAAAGCCTGTTTGTGGAAAGGGTGAGGGCTTTGGCTCCAGAGCGTAAACCTCTTGAGAGGACAGTGTGGAACAGCAAAGAACAAAAGCACTGGCCTGGTGGAGGGATTTGGGGAAGGTCCTTGGAGATTGGGTCAGCGTGGTCAATTCCTGTCAATGCCTGGACAGCTCCGCGGGTTTCCAGGATTTGGGTCCTCTCCTGAGGAGATCCATGCCACGTGGTCTGATCTTCCCAGATAGAGATGGCAGGAGAACTTGGGAGAGGTTGGCTTTTATTTCCCAGTGATACTTTGGGAAAATTCTTGTTCACAATGACTTTCATTTTGAAGCTGCAGCTGAATTTTACCATGGTTTATTTATTTTTTTTAATCTTTTTTATTTTTTTGCCCCCTCCTGAACTGAGTCTATGGCTGAAAGAAGAGTGTAGCTAGGGGCCGTCCTTGCAAGCAGAACTCATACAAATGATGAAGCTGACTTACATTCTTCAGAACTTCCTGACCCAGGTCCTAGGCCTAGGTAATGGTATATTTGAATATGATAACCTGTTCTATTTTAACCACTCATTCCTAATATTTAAGTCCATTATAATGGCTTCTGAGTAAGGAAGGGAAAATCCAGGATACAATGTGAAAGTGATGACATGTATTAAAGTATTGAAAAAGATGTTTCTTGAAAAAAGTTTTGAAGAGCTATATCTTACCTTTTAAAGTATCTCCAACCCAGGATTTTGTTACTTCAGGACAACCATTTTTGTTTTTGTTTTTGTTTTTTTTTTTAAATAATTTTTCTCTTAATATGCTTTCTATACAATATTTAAAGGTTACTTTCCATGTACAGTTCTCACAGATTACTAGCTCTTTCCCCGTCTTGTACAGCAAAGCCCTGAACCTATCTTATATCCAGTGGCTTGTACCTCCCACTTCCTTACCCCTATAATGCTCTCACCACCCCTACTGGTAAGCATTAGTTTGTTCTCTCTGCAGGATAACTGGTTTGGGGACAGGCTTGGTTCTATAGTGGAAGGGAGAGATATTGTAAATTGCGTGGTGAAATTTCATCCAGGGTGCAACCCTGATGGAGGCAGTGGAGAATTTTGAAGGAGGACTGAAATTACTACCATCAAAGGTGATTGGGGCCTACAGGTAATCAGAAAAAATATGCTGATGTGGACAGAGAGATCAAGGGCAATACCATGATTTTGTTATAGATTAAAAGGGCAGAGGGTCTGAAATGCAAATTTCAACTACACTGAGATATCATTTCTTTACAATGGGACTGGTAAATATTGGAAAATATGACAACATACTCTCGTGATGAGGTTCTGGGGCAACTTGGTACACCATTTGTGGGAATACAACACAATATTCATAAAGAGATATTTGGCAATAGCTAGAAAATGGACTTGTGGTTTACCCTTGGAGGCAGCAATACCATATGGGGAAGACAGCCCAAAGATACTGGCACAATCTGAAATGATATTTGCACTATAAAGAAGCATGGTTTATAATTGTAAAAGTCTGGAAAACAACCCAGATGTCTGCCATTAGGTTGGATTGTTGATCAAACTGTAGTATATCTATCAATGAAGCAGCTGTAAAAAGAAATGAGAATAAACTACTGCTTCTGGAGAGAGTGTTAAGATGAAGAAGGATGAAGTTGGTATTGTGTATAAGAAAGGAAAAGAAGTACCAAGAGAGATTCATGTAGAGTTGAAGAACTGAGAATGAGATGGGGAAAAGAGTAGAGGTGAAGAGGGACCCTAGACCTTTCTGAAGAGGCCTTGAACAATAATATAGATCTGACTTTGGAACCAAGTGAATATTTCATGTTACTAAACATTACACAGTAAAAGTAAAATTAAATAAAAAAAATTTAGAGACACAGATGATCCAAATTCTGTATCAAGTAGCTGAAAATAAATCATGTAGGAAAAAATGATTTCATATGACAGCATAGAAATTTAACTGTACACACATTACACATGGGAAATATCTCAAGGAGTGAGCATTAAAAAAATTAAATATATTCTGGTTTTATTTTTAATAGTAACACCTGTATTATAGTTTGAAAATGATTATATCGATATGCACATAGAAACATTTTAGGATAAGGAAAGCAAAAAGAAATTTGGTTAAAAAATTGTAAAAAATTGACCCCTGGAAATTTCATCCAGGGTGAAACCCTGTGGAGCATAATTTTGAAGGAGGACTGAAATTACTACCATCAAAGGTGATTGGGGCCTACAGGTAATCAGAAAAAATATGCTGATGTGGACAGAGAGATCAAGGGCAATACCATGATTTTGTTATAGATTAAAAGGGCAGAGGGTCTGAAATGCAAATTTCAACTACACTGAGATATCATTTCTTTACAATGGGACTGGTAAATATTGGAAAATATGACAACATACTCTCGTGATGAGGTTCTGGGGCAACTTGGTACACCATTTGTGGGAATACAACACAATATTCATAAAGAGATATTTGGCAATAGCTAGAAAATGGACTTGTGGTTTACCCTTGGAGGCAGCAATACCATATGGGGAAGACAGCCCAAAGATACTGGCACAATCTGAAATGATATTTGCACTATAAAGAAGCATGGTTTATAATTGTAAAAGTCTGGAAAACAACCCAGATGTCTGCCATTAGGTTGGATTGTTGATCAAACTGTAGTATATCTATCAATGAAGCAGCTGTAAAAAGAAATGAGAATAAACTACTGCTTCTGGAGAGAGTGTTAAGATGAAGAAGGATGAAGTTGGTATTGTGTATAAGAAAGGAAAAGAAGTACCAAGAGAGATTCATGTAGAGTTGAAGAACTGAGAATGAGATGGGGAAAAGAGTAGAGGTGAAGAGGGACCCTAGACCTTTCTGAAGAGGCCTTGAACAATAATATAGATCTGACTTTGGAACCAAGTGAATATTTCATGTTACTAAACATTACACAGTAAAAGTAAAATTAAATAAAAAAAATTTAGAGACACAGATGATCCAAATTCTGTATCAAGTAGCTGAAAATAAATCATGTAGGAAAAAATGATTTCATATGACAGCATAGAAATTTAACTGTACACACATTACACATGGGAAATATCTCAAGGAGTGAGCATTAAAAAAATTAAATATATTCTGGTTTTATTTTTAATAGTAACACCTGTATTATAGTTTGAAAATGATTATATCGATATGCACATAGAAACATTTTAGGATAAGGAAAGCATGTTGGTAATGGTATTAGGAGACCAGATTTTTCAGGATAGAAATACAAAAGAAAATCATTAAATCGAGTAAAAATTCTGTGCTTTTTCATTTAAATTCAAAATGTCATATGAACCCATGCTCTATTTTTCTCTTTTTAGAAAATAAGTATTTCCTAGTCCTTTCAAACTGGAAGTATCCTAAGGTCTATCAAAAAGAGAACAGATAAATAATCCATACATTGAAATGCTTCTCTATAACAAAAGGAGTAAACTGACAGAATGCATAGTCACATAGGTGAATTTCAAAAATACACTGAGTGAAGAAAGCCAGGTCCAAACGACTGCATTCTGCATGGCTCCATCTTATGATGTTCTGAAAGAGGCAAAACTCTGATAGAAGGTGGATAAGTGGTTGCCTGGGAGTGAGGGATGGGAAAGATTGAACGCAAAGAGGCAGAAGGGAAGTTTCTGGGACTGTGAAACTGTCCTATTCAGTATGTTTTAAAAGGGTATAGGCTTCGTGAGGGTATATGTTTGTCTGAACTCATCCAACTTTATACTTAAAATGTGTGTGTGTGTGTGTGTGTGCTCAGTCACTCATGTCCAGCTTTTTGAGACCCCATGAACTGCAGAGGTCCATAGGATGTTCTCTGTCAATGGGATGTTCCAGGCGACAATACTGGGGTGGGTTGCGACTTCCCACTCCAGGAGATTTTCCCAGCCCAGAGATCAAACCTGAATCTCTTGTGTCTCCTGCATTGGCAGGCAGATTCTTTATCACTGTGTCTCCTGGGAAGACCCCAAGCTCAAGACATCTGACTTCAATGGAGAAGACAGTAAAATCTGAGGGACTGGTGATTGGACTAGGAACTGTGTCTGCCAGTGCTGGGCTCTTGCTGAACATCCAAGAAGGGAATTTGTCCAGCCCACAAGTGGGCAAGTGATCAGGATGTGGGGCCAAGGGAAACATGCACGCCCTGTCTGCCATCAAAGGTCAGGTCTGGAGAGTTCTTCAGTTGCTTAAGAGTGAGCCATCAGGAAAAAGACTGCACAGAACAACAGAAGTCTCATTAAACATATGCATAAATAAAGGAAACAGAATGTCGTGTTACAGATACCTCTGGAAAAGGCTTCCTGCTGAAAGTAAAGGATGTGAGAAAAGCGTCTATTTATTGAATAGGTGATGGAGAGACAGGCCATCCTGAACAGGATCAGGACACCAACCTCAAGGAGAATGGGCTGCCCTGCCATGGCAGGACAAGACGCATGCCAGAACTTGTCCTGGTAGGATTGTCAGGAGCAGAGATGGCAGTTTAGAGGGTGTGGAATTCTTGCAGGCACTGGATTGATCGATTAATTGATTTTAGCTCCAGAGAGTAATGTGATCAAGCTGTTTTAGCTGAGCTTAGTTTTAGTTGAGGAAGATTATTCTCATTAGTGGAAAGGATGTCAGTGGAAAGATGGAGGCCAGCGGACTGTTGGGAGTTGTTTAGGTGAAAGTTTTGTTCTAAATGGAGGCAGTGGTGGTGGAATGGAAAAGATGAGATACACATGAGGGAAATGTCTAAAGTGGTACTGAGAGCAACTGTTGGCCAACATGGTCCTCCCTGGTGACTCAGCATAAAGAATTTGCCTGCCTACAGTGCAGGAGACTCGAGGTGGAATCTAGGAGGAAGATCCCCTGTAGAAGGAATTGGCAGTTCACTCCAGTATTCTTGCCTGGGATATCCCATGGGCAGGGAAGCCTGATGGGCTATAGTACCTGGAGGCACAAAAGAGTCAAACATGACTTAGGGACAATACCAACGTATTGGCCAGCATGTCTGTGTCCATGTGTGGGAAGAGATAAACTGGGAGATAGAAGGTGGGGTGAGGTGAACCAGGAAAAGTGTAAGAGAAAAAAAATGGTAGGAATCAAGGTTTCTGGCGTTGAAACATTGGGTAAATGGTGGTTCAATCAACAGAGTTTGGAAATACAGAGGAGACTCAGGTTTGAAGAGAAAAATAATAGAACTTGGTATTGAAACTTGAATTTGATTTACCTGTGGGGCACTCAGGGGTTTTAAACTAGTTGTATGATATTAGGCTTAATAGTAATTCTGTTTAGAGAGATGTTATTAGACTCCTGTAAATCCATGTCTGTATTATAATAAGCTGTTTCATAATAGACTTCTGTAGGTTTGCCAAAATGTTCCTTTTGCAGGCATTTCAGGGATCATCTTGGTGTAGTGCCACTCCAGAAAGGGACTTAGCTTTTACAGTTTTTAAATCTGCAGGTTTAGAATATCAAGTCCAGCTTCATAATTTATCTCCTAAAAAATACTAAGTGTTTCCTATAGGCAAGATACTATGCTGAGTGCCATGAGCTATGCAGAGAAATGTAAGAACTATGCCTCTCTGTAGAAATTAGTATTAGGCACTCAAGAAGTTCCCTTCCCGGAGAAAAGTGTACATATTTGTTGAGGGTTGAGACTGATAGGAAATCTAGGAGCTGAGTTTGTTTGTACTTTGGGCTTACCCAGTCACTCAGATGGTAAAGAATCTGCCTGCAATGCATGAGACCTGGGTTCAATCTCTGGGTTGGGAATGGAGAAGGACATGACAACCCACTCCAGTATTCTTGCCTGGAGAATTCCATGGACAGAGGAGCCTGGAAAGCTGTAGTCCATGGGGTCACAAAGAGTTGGATACACACACACACTGATTCAGAAAATGGCATATGAAGATGCATCAGGATTAAGTGTTACCTATATAGGGGAAAGATTCTGTAAAGGGGATTTAGAACAAAGAGAAAAGCCCTGTGAGCTTAGGTTGTTTGCTAAAGAGCTCCTTACCCAGGCCCATCACTGGGAGCACCCCTCACCATCACCCCCTGCCTCTGTTTGTCTGCTGGACTCATTCCATTGCTTTGCAAACTATTTGTGATCAGCCCAGTGGAAGCTTTGCTGATATGGTAATTAAGTGACTATTAAGGAATATCCTTTAGACTTTAAGATCCAGGACTCCTGTCTTAATTGAGAGGTGCTTATTCGGGAAATCCACTCCTTCAGGATGTGATCAGAGAACTGATTTAGCCCTAATGATAGTTAATGGCAGTGGCAGGAATTTGGTGGGGATGATAATTTCATGTAATTGGGGAGCCTTCAGACGAGTTAAATGCTTCTGAGCGGCCTTGCACTGGGGCCTGTGTCTGAGTAAAACATGCGCTTCCTGTGTGCATCCCCCATCTGCAGCTCTGATGAAGAGGAAAGAGTCTGCAGAGCTCGTGGAGTTCTGGCTGATCTGCACTCAGCATCCGTTGTAGCCCTCCTTTTAGAGGGTGTCAATGAAAAATCAACCAGCCGATCTAAGAAAGAATCAGAGAATTTTATTTGAGCCAAATTTAAGGATTATAACCCAGGAAAAGTATCTCATAAAGCCCTAAGGAGTGTTCTACCAGTTACAGATCAGGGCATGGTTACATAAGATTTTTGAAACAGTTATGCATTGTCCTGTCACTCAGTTGTGTCTGAGTCTTTGCAACCCCACGGACTGTAGCCCATCAAGCTCCTCTGTCCATGGGACTTCAAGACAGAAAGCTCTGTATCAAATCACATCTTATTGACAGTTTAGACAATCCAGATCTAAGCACCCTTGTGGTAGGTCATGTGACCCCTTACAAGATCAAGAAGCAATGCTGTCTTTTAAGGAGTTGTCTTATTGATACCAGGAGAATGTTGCTCTTTAATGGTTGAGCAGGTATTTCTGCCCATGGGGGACGATTGGTCTCATCTAGAGTGGTCTCAATCTGAAGTGCCTGGAAAGCTGTAGTCCATGGGGTCACAAAGAGTTGGATACACACACACTGATTCAGAAAATGGCATATGAAGATGCATCAGGATTAAGTGTTACCTATAGGGAAAGATTCTGTAAAGGGGATTTAGAACAAAGAGAAAAGCCCTGTGAGCTTAGGTTGTTTGCTAAAGAGCTCCTTACCCAGGCCCATCACTGGGAGCACCCCTCACCATCACCCCCTGCCTCTGTTTGTCTGCTGGACTCATTCCATTGCTTTGCAAACTATTTGTGATCAGCCCAGTGGAAGCTTTGCTGATATGGTAATTAAGTGACTATTAAGGGAATATCCTTTAGACTTTAAGATCCAGGACTCCTGTCTTAATTGAGAGGTGCTTATTCGGGAAATCCACTCCTTCAGGATGTGATCAGAGAACTGATTTAGCCCTAATGATAGTTAATGGCAGTGGCAGGAATTTGGTGGGGATGATAATTTCATGTAATTGGGGAGCCTTCAGACGAGTTAAATGCTTCTGAGCGGCCTTGCACTGGGGCCTGTGTCTGAGTAAAACATGCGCTTCCTGTGTGCATCCCCCATCTGCAGCTCTGATGAAGAGGAAAGAGTCTGCAGAGCTCGTGGAGTTCTGGCTGATCTGCACTCAGCATCCGTTGTAGCCCTCCTTTTAGAGGGTGTCAATGAAAAATCAACCAGCCGATCTAAGAAAGAATCAGAGAATTTTATTTGAGCCAAATTTAAGGATTATAACCCAGGAAAAGTATCTCATAAAGCCCTAAGGAGTGTTCTACCAGTTACAGATCAGGGCATGGTTACATAAGATTTTTGAAACAGTTATGCATTGTCCTGTCACTCAGTTGTGTCTGAGTCTTTGCAACCCCACGGACTGTAGCCCATCAAGCTCCTCTGTCCATGGGACTTCAAGACAGAAAGCTCTGTATCAAATCACATCTTATTGACAGTTTAGACAATCCAGATCTAAGCACCCTTGTGGTAGGTCATGTGACCCCTTACAAGATCAAGAAGCAATGCTGTCTTTTAAGGAGTTGTCTTATTGATACCAGGAGAATGTTGCTCTTTAATGGTTGAGCAGGTATTTCTGCCCATGGGGGACGATTGGTCTCATCTAGAGTGGTCTCAATCTGAAGTGGCCTGATGCAGCGTTTTTGTTCCTGGTCATAGAGGTGATAGCACCATATCCTAGCCAGTAGACCAGTGGTCAGAGACAAGGTCCTGACCCTTAGGCTTTGCAGAAATGAATTCTCACAAAGATGGAAAATAGTGAAACAAGTAAAATATTCATTTTGAGTGAAAAGAGTGTGGACAGACACCTAGGATGAGGGGTCTTGCAGGCTGCTCAGAGAGTCATGCCCTCTTGGTAGTTTGAATCATCTTTATGGGGCATTTATTCTGGGTTTCCTTTGGCCAGTCATCTTGCTTTGTCTGGTTCTAAGTCCGTATTTGGTACATCTCAGGGTCCTCCCATGTGTGTGCATGCTCATCTCTTAGACAGGGTAGATTTGAGTGAAGAGGTCTGTGGGAAGATTGACATCACTCCTCTTTTAATCTCCAAGGAACTTTTCTGTACATGTGTAATTGAGAAGGCCTCCTTGACTTCAAGAATGAGAAACATGTGGTCTCTTTTATCTAGGCAGGGCTCAGCCTCTCCTGTTATCTTTCTGATATTTTCATCTTAGAGTGTCTTCCCATGTCTTTCTCAGCTCCAGCTGTTGAGATGGACGCCATCTATCTCCTGCCTCAGGTCAATACATAATGTAGATAGACAATGCACAGTGTGGGGAGTAGAGGCCAAAGGACAGAGATGAATTTTTCTGTTTAAATTCTTCTTGTCTTATTATGAAGTATGAATTTTATTTTACAAAGGTGCATGGTACAGGTGCTATCTGATTTAGCCTCGGGCAAATCTTTAGTCTAAAGTTTCTTTTAATTTTACAATTAAAAGCCATAAACCAATTTAAGTGATTAATTTTTAAAGTGGGTCTGTCATAGAGCTTTTTCTTCCTCTTCTATTTGTCATACATTGATGGGATGGGATGCCATGATCTTAGCTTTTTTAGTGTTTGAGGGTGAGCAAGTGGAAACAGCAACAGATTGTAACATCTTGGGCTGCAAAATCACTATAGGTGATGACTGCTCTATGAAATTAGAAGACACTTTCTCCTTGAAAGAAAAGCTATGACAAACCTAGACAGCATATTAAAAGGCAGAGACATCAGTTTGCTGACAAAAGTCCATATAAGCAAAGCTATGATTTTTCAGGTAGTCATGTACAGATGTGAGAGTTGGATCAAAGAAGGCTGAGTGCCAAAGAATTGATGCTTTTGAACTTTGGTGCTGGAAAAGACTCTTGAGAGTACCTTGGGAAGCAGGGAGATCAAACCAGTCAGTCCTAAAAGAAATCCACTGTGAATATTCATTGGAAGGACTGTTGTTGATTCTGAAACTCCAACACTTTGGCCACTTGATATGAAGAGTGAACTCATTGGAAAAGACCCTGCTGGTGGGAAAGGTTAAAGGCAAGAAGACAAGGGGGTGGCAAAGGATGAGATGGTTAGCATTACCAGCTCAATAGATATGAATTTGAACAAATTCCAGGACAGAGTGGAGGACGAAGGAGCCTGGCATGCTGCAGTGCATGGGGTCTCAAGGAGTTGGACATGACTTAATGACGGAACAATATCAGAAAGCTTGGCACATAGGAAGTGTGGAATTAAGTGATTTTAACTGGAGCAGAAACTGCCCAGGGACCTGCAGGATCCACCTGGGTACAAAAGCCCTTCCTAAGTTCCAAAGGAAAGATGCAGAAGGTTACTTATTAGGGAGGTAAGAAAGCAGAAAAAAAGGAGGAGCAGTCCAGAAACAATAGTGCAGCTATAAAGCAGAGCCCTAGTCTCTCCACAATGAATATGCATAAAAGTCTGATACAAATCTTTGAGTTCTTCTACAAAGAAGAACTAGATAGACTATAGTCCAGCTAGAGAACTATCGTCCAACTAGAGTTGGACCATAAAGACAGCTGAGTATCAAAGAATTGATGCTTTCAAACTGTGATGTTGGAG
The DNA here is from genome assembly GCA_022376925.1 of Tragulus kanchil. Taxonomy (NCBI): domain Eukaryota; kingdom Metazoa; phylum Chordata; class Mammalia; order Artiodactyla; family Tragulidae; genus Tragulus; species Tragulus kanchil. Next base: position 236,728,418 of record JAIOJX010000028.1, on the reverse strand, counting down.
AAGATTCCTAAGAGTCCCTTGGATTGCAAGAAGATCAAACCAATCAAACCTCTCAATCTTAATGGAAATTAACCCTGAATACTCACTGGAAGTACTAATGCTGAAGCTCCAGTATTTTGGCATCTGATGCGAGGAACTGATTCATTGGAAAAGACCCTAATGCTGGGAAAGATTGAAGGCAGGAGGAGAAGGGGACAATAGAGGATGAGATGTTTGGGTGGCATCACCAACTCAATGGACCTGAACTTGGGCAAACTCTGGGGGATGGTGAAGGACAGGGCAGCCTGGTGTGCTGCAGTCCATGGGGTCACAAGGAATCATCACAACTGGGCAACTGAACACCAACAACACAGGAATGAAGGCCCCCACCCAGGTAGAGGAAGACAACTTTAGACTGAACACAAGTTTCTCTGAACATCACCCTCTTACCACACCACTAGTCTTCAGAAGAAAGTAATGCATCCTGATAGCCTCCCTCCAAATTTTTCCTTTGAAAACTCTTCCCTGAAAACTGTGGAGGAGTTTGAGTCTTTTGAGGATGAGCTTCCCCTATGCTTTGCTTGGTTCTTGCAGTTAGCTTGAGTTTTTGCTTTGTGTGGCCTCACCGTGCATCAGGCACAAGAACTAGGATTTGACGACAGAGCTGCCACCTCCAGGGAAGGACATTGTTGCTCTGTGGTGCAGCCAAATATCATGACGAAGATATGGTGTGAAAAACAAGCACACAGCTACCTACACAGACATGTGAGCATTTTGCTTTGGGAAGTGCTGTCATGTACTGGAAGGCATTTTCCCTGTGGCTAGAAGAGGAAGAGATGTGATGCTCATATCAGACATTCACTGAGCCCTAACAGTGCTGCTCCGTAAATGCATGGCATGTATTAGTGCCTAATTTGCTAGGCAAGATGAACCTTAGCTGGATTCTGGTGAACTCTCTGAAATGGTTTTGTTTGAAGAGTTGCTTATGTTTTTTTCTCTGTGACAAATTATAAAACTCGAGTTTAAAAAATGGAGCCAATAGGATCCATGAGGTCTCTGAATTAGACCTCAGGTGATACAAACTTCCATCCCCGCCCTTAATCACCATGCTGTGTGTGGATTTAACTCCTTCGGGGATCTTATCTATAGCCAAGCTCTCATTTTAGAATTTAGTTGGGGGATCTGACTGACCCTCTGAGTCAAGTAAGCTCAGTAATCATACCTGTCGACAGGCCAGTATTTTACATGGATAAAACACCCACAGCCTGGCTTCTGAAGCTGCTGTACACAAGGCTGGGAATGGCAGTTGGCTGGTGGTAATGCACTTTCACAGGTTAAAGACTCAGATGAAAGGCTGACCAATGTTCGTGTCGCTGCAAATAAGGCCTGGAATTGCTACTTGTCATCATGTGGTTTTGGAACTTCCTACTTCATGGTGTCATAAAACCAGAGATGAGCAAGACCAGCTTGACAGTCTGGGCTTTCCTAAGGCTTAGCAGAGGCCAGAGTGCTTTCTTCTGTCTCACGCAGAAAACATACTGTTTCAGAATCTTGTTTGGCAAGGTTTCCATGGGAATCATCTAAGTTTTGAAAAGTATGGGCACCTATTATAGCTGAATGCATTGGCTGGATGTTTGTATGTCTCTCAGATTCATATATGAAAACTAAATCCTTATGTGATGGTATTTGGAAATGGGACATTTGCGGTCATGAGGGTGATTAGGTCATGAGAGTGGGGACCTCATGGCTAAGGACTCACCTCCAGGGAGGACATTGTTGCTCTGTGGTGCAGCCAAATATCATGACGAAGATATGGTGTGAAAAACAAGCACACAGCTACCTACACAGACATGTGAGCATTTTGCTTTGGGAAGTGCTGTCATGTACTGGAAGGCATTTTCCCTGTGGCTAGAAGAGGAAGAGATGTGATGCTCATATCAGACATTCACTGAGCCCTAACAGTGCTGCTCCGTAAATGCATGGCATGTATTAGTGCCTAATTTGCTAGGCAAGATGAACCTTAGCTGGATTCTGGTGAACTCTCTGAAATGGTTTTGTTTGAAGAGTTGCTTATGTTTTTTTCTCTGTGAAAAATTATAAAACTCGAGTTTAAAAACTGGAGCCAATAGGATCCATGAGGTCTCTGAATTAGACCTCAGGTGATACAAACTTCCATCCCCGCCCTTAATCACCATGCTGTGTGTGGATTTAACTCCTTCGGGGATCTTATCTATAGCCAAGCTCTCATTTTAGAATTTAGTTGGGGGATCTGACTGACCCTCTGAGTCAAGTAAGCTCAGTAATCATACCTGTCGACAGGCCAGTATTTTACATGGATAAAACACCCACAGCCTGGCTTCTGAAGCTGCTGTACACAAGGCTGGGAATGGCAGTTGGCTGGTGGTAATGCACTTTCACAGGTTAAAGACTCAGATGAAAGGCTGACCAATGTTCGTGTCGCTGCAAATAAGGCCTGGAATTGCTACTTGTCATCATGTGGTTTTGGAACTTCCTACTTCATGGTGTCATAAAACCAGAGATGAGCAAGACCAGCTTGACAGTCTGGGCTTTCCTAAGGCTTAGCAGAGGCCAGAGTGCTTTCTTCTGTCTCACGCAGAAAACATACTGTTTCAGAATCTTGTTTGGCAAGGTTTCCATGGGAATCATCTAAGTTTTGAAAAGTATGGGCACCTATTATAGCTGAATGCATTGGCTGGATGTTTGTATGTCTCTCAGATTCATATATGAAAACTAAATCCTTATGTGATGGTATTTGGAAATGGGACATTTGCGGTCATGAGGGTGATTAGGTCATGAGAGTGGGGACCTCATGGATGGTGTGGGCCTTTAGAGAGCCGCCTTACCTCTTCTACTGTGTAAGCACACCGTGAGGAGATCACTGTCTATGAACCAAGAAGAAAGCTATCATCACATATGGCATCTGCAACTAGACAGCAAAAACATGGATTTGTCAGTTTCTGGTACATGAGTACTGTAAGTAAGGAGCTAAATGATTACAGCCTTATTTGTGAATTAAAAAAAACACATGAAAGAGAAAGAAGGGTTCCCTTGCTCAACTAGCTTTCAGTACAGGCCAATGTTTCACAGGTTTTGAAACTGTTATTATTCTTATTCTTATCCCTCTAAGGAAGCTTTTTAGACATTTTTATTGGATGAATCTAACTGCTTGTTGTAGTCCATTTGGCTGCTAGACAAAATACCCCAGAAACAGCAGATAGTAATTACTCACAATCCAGAGGCTGAGAGTCCCAGATCAGGGTGCCACCATGGTGGGGGACAGTGGTGGGGGAAGGAGGGACCACTCACCTGGTTCATAGGTACTATCTCCTTGTAAGGTCCTCTCAAGGTAGAAGGGGCAAGGGAGCTCTCAGGTCTGTTTCATATGGTCCTGATCTCATTTGTGTGGACTATGCTCTCATGACCTATTCATCTCCCAAAGGTCCCCCTTTCTGGTACCATTACTTTTGAGGGTTAGGATTTCAACGTATAAATTTTGGGTAAATACAAACACTCTACCCAAATGTAGAACCCTCCATGTTTCATAAATGTACTATATGGGTGCAAGGGACCAGCTTGACAGTTTTTTGGGTCATAAAACCAGAGATGAGCAAGACCAGCTTGACAGTCTGGGCTTTCCTAAGGCTTAGCAGAGGCCAGAGTGCTTTCTTCTGTCTCACGCAGAAAACATACTGTTTCAGAATCTTGTTTGGCAAGGTTTCCATGGGAATCATCTAAGTTTTGAAAAGTATGGGCACCTATTATAGCTGAATGCATTGGCTGGATGTTTGTATGTCTCTCAGATTCATATATGAAAACTAAATCCTTATGTGATGGTATTTGGAAATGGGACATTTGCGGTCATGAGGGTGATTAGGTCATGAGAGTGGGGACCTCATGGATGGTGTGGGCCTTTAGAGAGCCGCCTTACCTCTTCTACTGTGTAAGCACACCGTGAGGAGATCACTGTCTATGAACCAAGAAGAAAGCTATCATCACATATGGCATCTGCAACTAGACAGCAAAAACATGGATTTGTCAGTTTCTGGTACATGAGTACTGTAAGTAAGGAGCTAAATGATTACAGCCTTATTTGTGAATTAAAAAAAACACATGAAAGAGAAAGAAGGGTTCCCTTGCTCAACTAGCTTTCAGTACAGGCCAATGTTTCACAGGTTTTGAAACTGTTATTATTCTTATTCTTATCCCTCTAAGGAAGCTTTTTAGACATTTTTATTGGATGAATCTAACTGCTTGTTGTAGTCCATTTGGCTGCTAGACAAAATACCCCAGAAACAGCAGATAGTAATTACTCACAATCCAGAGGCTGAGAGTCCCAGATCAGGGTGCCACCATGGTGGGGGACAGTGGTGGGGGAAGGAGGGACCACTCACCTGGTTCATAGGTACTATCTCCTTGTAAGGTCCTCTCAAGGTAGAAGGGGCAAGGGAGCTCTCAGGTCTGTTTCATATGGTCCTGATCTCATTTGTGTGGACTATGCTCTCATGACCTATTCATCTCCCAAAGGTCCCCCTTTCTGGTACCATTACTTTTGAGGGTTAGGATTTCAACGTATAAATTTTGGGTAAATACAAACACTCTACCCAAATGTAGAACCCCTCCATGAAATTTTAACATTACAGATGTACTATATGGGAACTTGTATAGTGTGTGTGTATCTATGCTTTAGACACGAAGAAGAGGATTATGTCTTTGAGTCAGAGAATCTGGAAACCAGGGTCCAGACCTGGGGCTTCTGAGACAAGGTCACACCTGACAGAGGTCAGGCAATACACAGGGGTAAGTATCACTGGAATGGAGAAACAGGATGACAGGAGACCCACGGAGGAGGGAAAGGGACAGAGTTACTGGGTCAAGTTTGAACTTTCAGTATTGAGTTCAAATTTCAGATCTAGAGCTCACTGAGAAATATCAATGGCTCCTGTACACATCTTCTGTCAGTCAGAAGAAATCCCTTCACTAATGACCAAAAAAAAGTTCATTTTCAACGAAACATTAAAATACCCTAGCAGATAGCAACCAGACAAGGTGCTTACGCATCCTCTTTGCTCCACACTGTACCTGTCCATAGTGTGATGTACAGTGAGTAGGCCATGGATGTGGCCTTCGTGCTCTGATATCTAACAAGGGATGCTCCACCCAACAATAATTATTGACCTTCAATGTCTCTCTGCAACATATCCAGACTAATTATCACGCACATTTCTGGACTCTTTCATCCTTTCATTTTTAGCCAGTTTGAAAATGAGGCCCCAAGGGTGTGAGCAGATCCACAAAAGAGGAGAAAAATGTTAATCTTTCTGACTTTTCAAACCTTTGGTTCTTTTTCTTGTAACGAGGATTTTTGACTGTATTTTCCTTGATGTTTCTGCTTGAGGACCTACAGGGTGTGATGGAAGTAAGGAGCAAGATTTTGCAAGTTTTTTCGTATAAGTGTTGACAGAATTTAATTAATTTATTAGATGGAACCAACTCCTGTCAGGAAGAAAATCTAATTGGAGGGCACTGGAATAGAATAGACACAATTCTGAATAATGAATGCATTGTACATATTATATATGTGTGTGTGTGTGTGTGTGTGTGTATTTAAACAATAAGAATATCAAGATATTTCTGCAACATAGTTTTTCTCATCCTGTTTTTTTTTCTTTTTTACCGTTTTCAGAGATTTTTTAAGAGGTTACCTTCTCCTCTTAAAACATTGGCTGAACAAAGTGAAAATGAAAGAGTTAGTTGCTCAATCCTTTCTGACCCTTTGTGACCTCATGGACTATAGCCCCCCTGGATCCTCTGTCCATGGAACTCCCCAGGCAAGAATACTGGAGTGGGTAGCCATTCACTTTTCCAGGGGATCTTCCCACCCCAGGGATCAAACCCAAGTCTCCTGCATTGCAGACAGCGTCTTTACCATCTGACACAGTTACTGATCTAATGGCACCAGATTTAATCCCCCTCAACTTTACCTCAGGAGAATATGTAATCAAAATTAGAACATAATGCTTAATGTTTTAAATAAGTGGATCACAGACATTAATATTCTGGTTCTATTTCTAATGTCAGTTTTTTTCAAAGTTGGGTTTGCCTGTTTTGTCTAAATTGCCAAAAGGAAATAATCCTTGTCCAAACCAATGAGGAGTGTCTAAAACTTGAAAAGAAGAATGTGAACAAAATTCTCTCTCCTTGGGGCCTGGCCAGGATTAAATATGAAAATCCCTCTATAAAACATACTTGGTATTTAGGGGGCTGGTATTTGGGGGAAGTGTGGATGGAGTGCCCAAAAATGTGGAAGTTAGACAATAGATTTTGATCTTTCTGCACTTTTCAAATTCCTTTAGCCAGTTTGAAAATGAGGCCCCAAGGGTGTGAGCAGATCCACAAAAGAGGAGAAAAATGTTAATCTTTCTGACTTTTCAAACCTTTGGTTCTTTTTCTTGTAACGAGGATTTTTGACTGTATTTTCCTTGATGTTTCTGCTTGAGGACCTACAGGGTGTGATGGAAGTAAGGAGCAAGATTTTGCAAGTTTTTTCGTATAAGTGTTGACAGAATTTAATTAATTTATTAGATGGAACCAACTCCTGTCAGGAAGAAAATCTAATTGGAGGGCACTGGAATAGAATAGACACAATTCTGAATAATGAATGCATTGTACATATTATATATGTGTGTGTGTGTGTGTGTGTGTGTATTTAAACAATAAGAATATCAAGATATTTCTGCAACATAGTTTTTCTCATCCTGTTTTTTTTTCTTTTTTACCGTTTTCAGAGATTTTTTAAGAGGTTACCTTCTCCTCTTAAAACATTGGCTGAACAAAGTGAAAATGAAAGAGTTAGTTGCTCAATCCTTTCTGACCCTTTGTGACCTCATGGACTATAGCCCCCCTGGATCCTCTGTCCATGGAACTCCCCAGGCAAGAATACTGGAGTGGGTAGCCATTCACTTTTCCAGGGGATCTTCCCACCCCAGGGATCAAACCCAAGTCTCCTGCATTGCAGACAGCGTCTTTACCATCTGACACAGTTACTGATCTAATGGCACCAGATTTAATCCCCCTCAACTTTACCTCAGGAGAATATGTAATCAAAATTAGAACATAATGCTTAATGTTTTAAATAAGTGGATCACAGACATTAATATTCTGGTTCTATTTCTAATGTCATTTTTTTTCAAAGTTGGGTTTGCCTGTTTTGTCTAAATTGCCAAAAGGAAATAATCCTTGTCCAAACCAATGAGGAGTGTCTAAAACTTGAAAAGAAGAATGTGAACAAAATTCTCTCTCCTTGGGGCCTGGCCAGGATTAAATATGAAAATCCCTCTATAAAACATACTTGGTATTTAGGGGGCTGGTATTTGGGGGAAGTGTGGATGGAGTGCCCAAATTTAAGGTATAACGACCTTTGTGACATACGTCACAGGGCAGTTTTGAAAACTCCTGTCTACTCCAGTCAAGTGGAGATGATATTAATAAATCCATACATAGAACAAAAGTGGCCTTACAGTTTATATGAGAGATTGTGTTCCCAATATCTTTTAAAAATTGTCTTTTGAGGGGCTGTATTTTCATCAGTCAAGATGGCAGTCTAGTGTAACTGAGGATGGCTTGGAGGTCTATGGACTAGGATGTGTATGAATTGGTGGCTGGCATCAGTTTTTGAGAAGGCCACCAGGAGATGACTAGGTGGCATCTTGGTGACTGTCAGGTAGGAGAGCCAGCCTGTTAGGGTAGGTAAAGACCCCTGAGATGTCTAGGGTGGTTGTGGGGTTAGGTGTGCTCAGAAGCGGGGGTTGATAGTGTCTTAAATGCATGGATATGGCACCATTCTTGGTGAAGTGAAAATATACTGAGAAAAATGGCCAGAGTATCTTCTGGGGAGATAAAATGTTTCACCAGATCAGAAGTTTCTGTAAAACTCATAGTAATTAAAAAAAAAATTGTTCAGTAGCAAGAACCAGGCTTATCATTTGTTGTTTTAAGTCTGATAGCTCATGGTGATCAGGTCTTTTCCTGGGAAAGGGTACTGATTGGGACGCTTTAATTTCACACCAGATGTGAGCATATGGTAAGGATATATGTGCATTTTATATTATTTGCACTGGCTCTGAGCTCTTTTAAGAGCTTGTGAAGTTTTCTTTTTTTAATTAAGTGCTTATGCAGTCTTGAATTTCAGAATTGGTCAAGCTACAGTATCCAGCATACACTGTGGAACTGACTCCTTGGTTTCCTGTACAAGACCTTACATTTATGTATCTGTCATTGTGAGCTTTTGCAATCTTTTTTTTTTGGCCACATGGCTTGTGGGACCTTAGTTCTCTGACCTGAGTTCTCTGCAGTGAAAGCATGGAATCCTAGCCACTGGACCACCAGGAAATTTCCAACGTTTTCAGTCTTGATTCTTCTACCCAGCTGCCCACCCAGTTGTTTTTGAAATGTAATTAGTATGCCTTCTGTGTTTTCATCTAAGTATTTAGGGGCTGGTATTTGGGGGAAGTGTGGATGGAGTGCCCAAATTTAAGGTATAACGACCTTTGTGACATACGTCACAGGGCAGTTTTGAAAACTCCTGTCTACTCCAGTCAAGTGGAGATGATATTAATAAATCCATACATAGAACAAAAGTGGCCTTACAGTTTATATGAGAGATTGTGTTCCCAATATCTTTTAAAAATTGTCTTTTGAGGGGCTGTATTTTCATCAGTCAAGATGGCAGTCTAGTGTAACTGAGGATGGCTTGGAGGTCTATGGACTAGGATGTGTATGAATTGGTGGCTGGCATCAGTTTTTGAGAAGGCCACCAGGAGATGACTAGGTGGCATCTTGGTGACTGTCAGGTAGGAGAGCCAGCCTGTTAGGGTAGGTAAAGACCCCTGAGATGTCTAGGGTGGTTGTGGGGTTAGGTGTGCTCAGAAGCGGGGGTTGATAGTGTCTTAAATGCATGGATATGGCACCATTCTTGGTGAAGTGAAAATATACTGAGAAAAATGGCCAGAGTATCTTCTGGGGAGATAAAATGTTTCACCAGATCAGAAGTTTCTGTAAAACTCATAGTAATTAAAAAAAAAATTGTTCAGTAGCAAGAACCAGGCTTATCATTTGTTGTTTTAAGTCTGATAGCTCATGGTGATCAGGTCTTTTCCTGGGAAAGGGTACTGATTGGGACGCTTTAATTTCACACCAGATGTGAGCATATGGTAAGGATATATGTGCATTTTATATTATTTGCACTGGCTCTGAGCTCTTTTAAGAGCTTGTGAAGTTTTCTTTTTTTAATTAAGTGCTTATGCAGTCTTGAATTTCAGAATTGGTCAAGCTACAGTATCCAGCATACACTGTGGAACTGACTCCTTGGTTTCCTGTACAAGACCTTACATTTATGTATCTGTCATTGTGAGCTTTTGCAATCTTTTTTTTTTGGCCACATGGCTTGTGGGACCTTAGTTCTCTGACCTGAGTTCTCTGCAGTGAAAGCATGGAATCCTAGCCACTGGACCACCAGGAAATTTCCAACGTTTTCAGTCTTGATTCTTCTACCCAGCTGCCCACCCAGTTGTTTTTGAAATGTAATTAGTATGCCTTCTGTGTTTTCATCTAAGTTGATGATAGTCGAGATTAAATGTAAAAGGTATTTATGAATTCTTTATTGAAACAGAATTCTGTAAATTGTTAAAAATGAGTTCTCCTCATTTACATTTGACTTGGGCTGACCCATTCTGAAATTTATAATTTAAGGTCTAAAAATGTAGACAAAGCAATGTAGTCAAAGAAGTTGACTAGGAGTTACTAAGGTTCCTGGCCCTACTGAACTACTTTCTACCTACTGGACCTCGGGCAAGTTGCTTCTTCTTTCTCTGGGTTTCAGTTTCCTTATCCAGTAAAAGGAAGATGGTTCTTCTCAGCATTCCTTTCAAACATAAGATCCTCAAATGGATTATGTGGTCTCTTTTCACACCTTCTCACATTACTCAGACTTTCTGATTTCCATGCAAACGCTCTTTATCCCATGCCAGGGACTGAGTGTTGGGGCACTATTTCAATTTGTAAGCTTTTAAGCTTTAAAAATGTAACAACCTGGCCTGTAGGAATATTAGAAAAACAGGGCATGAGTGGCAATTTGGGCCTTACCCAAATTGAGCAGTCCTCTTCACTAGCCATAGGAGAATTTCATTTGGCAAAAACTGGAAACAAAGACACTTTTTAAATATCAAAAACTAGATCAGTAGTGAAATGTATAAATCAATTATGGCATATTCATAGAGGGGAATACTATACAAAAAAGAAACTGCATGGGGCTTCCTCTGGTGGTCCAGTGGGTAAGGACACCGCCTTGCAGTGCAGGGGGCGCCAGTTCGATCCCTGGCCTGGGAAGATCCCACGTGCTGTGGAGCGGCTGGACTGATGTGTCCAATTGCTGAGCCGGAGCTCTGGAGCGCATGCGCCCAGAGCCGGTGCTCTGAGACAATGGAGGCCACTGCGATGGGAGGCCCACACGGGCCAAGGAACAAAGATGGATGAAAATGGACAAATGAAAGACCAATAGAAGTGGCCCGCCCGTCCCCCTCCCTCCCCACCCCATCCCCCATAAGATAAAAAAAAAAAAAAGAAACTGCATGGATTACTTTCATAAGCAACATCATTGATGAAGGTCACAAATAATATTGAGCATAAGAAACCCCATACCAAAGGGTGTATTCTGGATGATTCCAATTTATATGAAATCTAAGGACAGGGGGAGGTCATAGTTGGTGACCAGTCAGGATTGTAGTTACACCCAGGAGAGCAGTGTGGCCTGGAGGGGCTCAAGGGGTGCTCCTGGGGTACTGGGGCTATACCATCTCCTGATTCAGATAGGGGTCACGGCAGTAGGTTCATTTTGAGAATGTTCATCCAGCTATAAGCTACAATTTTTTTTTTGGACTATGCTGTGAATTTACTTTAATAAAAGCATTTTCTTTGAAAATTGGAAGTTGAAGATTTGGTTCTCACGAAGGACTGTAACAGTGGAGTCCTCTCACGGGGAATAGGCTCAATACTGAAGAATATAGTTATAAATACACTGGAGAGGTGCAGGAAACATTTCATTAATGAAATATCATGAATATTTCTTTGTATTTTGTGCAATTTCCACCAGTTGCCAACTTTTCTGTATTTATAACATAGAAGGGTGTCTTCTCTCAGTTCAAATATATATTCAGTTTTATACCCAAATCACCTTTTATAAAAGATAAAAGTATTTAGAATATAGGTATGGAAGTAACAAATGTTGGTGAGGATGTGGAGAAAAGGGAACCCTTGTACATGATCGGTGGGATTGTAACTTGGTATAGTTACTGTAAAAAACAGTATGGAGATTTCTCAAATAACTGAAAATAGAACTATTGTATGACCCAGTAATTCCACTCTTGGGTATTTATCTGAAAGGAAAAATTACTAATCTGAAAAGATGTATGCACCCCAGTGTTCATAACAGCATTATTTACAATTGCCAGGCTAAAGAAGATGTGATATATATATATATATACACATATATATATAGGAATATACATAAGAATATAGTCTATATTTATATATATACAACAGAATAGTACTCAGCCATAAAAAAGAATAAAATTTTGTCATTTGCAGCAACATGATGGACTTGGATGGCAATATGCTTAATGAAATAGAGGAAGAAAAATATTATATGATATCACTTATATGTGAAATCTAAAAAATACAACAAATGAATGAATATAACAAATACAGACCCACAGATATGGAAGGCAAACTAGTGGTAACCAGTGGAGAGAGGGAAGGGGTAGGGGCAACATAGAGGTAGGGAAGTAAAATGTACAAACTATTATGTATGAAATAAACTATCAGGACAGTGAGCTACTGTACAATGAGTTTGGTCCCTGGGTTGGGAAGATCCCCTGAAGGAGGGCATGGCAATCCACTCTAGTATCCTTGCCTGAAAAGTCCCCCTGGACAGAGGAGGCTGGTGGGCTACAGGCCACGTGAGTCAAACATGACTAAGGGACTAAGCACAGCACAGCATGTACTGTACCACACAGGGACTATAGTCAATGTTTTGTAATACTATAAATGGGGTATAGCCTTTAAAAATTGTGAATCATGGGCTTCCCTGGTGGTCTAGTGGGTAGAGAGTCCACCTAGCAGTGCAAGGGACACCAGTTCCATCTCTGGCCAGGGAGGATCCCATGTGCTGCAGAGCAGCTGGACTGGTGTGTCCATTTATGAGCCAGTGCTCTGGAGCGCATGCTCCAGTGCTCTGCAGTGAGAGAGGTCACTGCAATGGGAGGCCCACACCTGTTAAAGAATAAAAAGATGGATGAAAACAAACGATGACTTAGGGGTAAAAAAAAAAAAAATTGTGACTCAGTATATTGTAGGCCTGTAACATGTAATGTACAGTAGTTATACTTCAATAAAAAAATAAAATCTTTCACATAAAAACTAGAGATGTAAAAAGATATAGAGAAGTTGACAAGATGAAAGAAGCAATGCATCTTGCTCATTGTTGCAGAACGTCTGGCTGCAGGACCACAGACCTGGTTACTTAAATCACGAGCACCTACAGGGAACCTCGCATGGCAGTCAAGGCAAATGGCTGAGATGCTGCTGCTAGACCTGCAGCCCACCGCTCACCGGGGTTATGTTTAATCTCTTTGGAGGAAGCTACAGAGAACTTTCTGCATGTTGAGGTTGTCTCTGTGTCTTCCTAGGGTTTTCCTTTCACTTCCCATGTTTTTGCAAACACAGAGAGCCAACAGACATTTAAGAACTACTCTCTCCCTACTCATGGTTCTACAGTTTCTAAATTGCAAGTCTAACAGTCTCTAATGAAGAAATGTACGCTGTCTGGAAAGTATTTGTGGGAACTGTGCATCAGGGAACATTGAGCAAGCTCTGTGCAGCCCAGAAGTTCTGTACCCATGCAGCCTGTGGGGACTGCCTCCGGGTCCCGCTTCAGAGAATCCAGCCTCATTGGTTTGGGGTCTGACCCTGGCATCCAGATTTCTAAAAGTTCCCAGATGCCGCAGGTACGCAGCCAGAGCTGAGGCCCATGGCTCTCACCAGTGCCCTTCCTGCTCCCCCAGGGTTCTGCTGGAGCCCCTCTCTCGTCCAGCTGACCTCGCTCTGGACAACTTTGTGGCACGTCTCTTCCGAGCTTGGTTCAGGGAACGGCATTGGTAGTCTGAGATCTCCCACAGTGGGGAAAGTTACACAGTGGAAATCCACAACCTCTGTGCTTCAGGGCTCCCCTTTCCTTTGCCTCACGGCTTCCCTTAACCTGAAACTGGTTGTTAAGCATTTATGAGCACCTCACTGGCTGCTCCCTGATTTGGGTTTATTAAGGGAGGAAGAGCGAAATTCATTTGGCAGAAGGTTAGGCTGTCCACGTAAAGATGCCATGTGCTTCCTTGCTGACCCTCTTGAACAGCTTATACAGCAAGGGCAGTTCATAGACTGTACCTTCAAAATACAATTATAAAGAAAGAAAGGGCCTCTCAAAACAAGTCTTGTCATAATATGTCAATAAGCCTTCTCTCTTCTCTCGCATCTTTCCTTTTAGTTTTTGTGTCTTTATCAGAAAGATGTTGAAGAGTGAAAAGCAAAAGCCTTTATAGCAATTTTTTTCCTTATGCCTAGAGCTTTTAAATGTACAGGGAACCTCGCATGGCAGTCAAGGCAAATGGCTGAGATGCTGCTGCTAGACCTGCAGCCCACCGCTCACCGGGTTATGTTTAATCTCTTTGGAGGAAGCTACAGAGAACTTTCTGCATGTTGAGGTTGTCTCTGTGTCTTCCTAGGGTTTTCCTTTCACTTCCCATGTTTTGCAAACACAGAGAGCCAACAGACATTTAAGAACTACTCTCTCCTACTCATGGTTCTACAGTTTCTAAATTGCAAGTCTAACAGTCTCTAATGAAGAAATGTACGCTGTCTGGAAAGTATTTGTGGGAACTGTGCATCAGGGAACATTGAGCAAGCTCTGTGCAGCCCAGAAGTTCTGTACCCATGCAGCCTGTGGGGACTGCCTCCGGGTCCCGCTTCAGAGAATCCAGCCTCATTGGTTTGGGGTCTGACCCTGGCATCCAGATTTCTAAAAGTTCCCAGATGCCGCAGGTACGCAGCCAGAGCTGAGGCCCATGGCTCTCACCAGTGCCCTTCCTGCTCCCCCAGGGTTCTGCTGGAGCCCCTCTCTCGTCCAGCTGACCTCGCTCTGGACAACTTTGTGGCACGTCTCTTCCGAGCTTGGTTCAGGGAACGGCATTGGTAGTCTGAGATCTCCCACAGTGGGGAAAGTTACACAGTGGAAATCCACAACCTCTGTGCTTCAGGGCTCCCCTTTCCTTTGCCTCACGGCTTCCCTTAACCTGAAACTGGTTGTTAAGCATTTATGAGCACCTCACTGGCTGCTCCCTGATTTGGGTTTATTAAGGGAGGAAGAGCGAAATTCATTTGGCAGAAGGTTAGGCTGTCCACGTAAAGATGCCATGTGCTTCCTTGCTGACCCTCTTGAACAGCTTATACAGCAAGGGCAGTTCATAGACTGTACCTTCAAAATACAATTATAAAGAAAGAAAGGGCCTCTCAAAACAAGTCTTGTCATAATATGTCAATAAGCCTTCTCTCTTCTCTCGCATCTTTCCTTTTAGTTTTTGTGTCTTTATCAGAAAGATGTTGAAGAGTGAAAAGCAAAAGCCTTTATAGCATATGCTTTCTGTTCCTTATGCAGGGCGCTGAGGAGTCATGACCTTGGGGGTTAAAGTGCATTCAGAGGTCATGCTGTCCAGGAACTGTAGCTATGGTCCATAGGATCTAGGTTCTACTGACTCTCCTTAAACGGACCCTCAGGGTCTGATGTCCCAGTGAGCCCCAGAGGCAGGAGAGGCAGAGGGAGGATCCCAGAACTGTTCCAGACCCACAGGCCAGGGAGCCTTCTGTTCGCAACTGTCCCCAGTACGTCCAGAGCAGAGCAGCCTTGTGTGCTGTTGTGTGGGGCCATTTGCCCCTTTCATCCGCCAGTCTTTTATTTTTAAAATTTTTTGGGGGGCGGTGTAGGGAGGGAGGGGGGTGGGCGAGCCACTTCTATTGGTCTTTCATTTATCTGTTTTCATCCATCTTTGTTCTTTGGCCCGTGTGGTCCTCCCATTGCAGTGGCCTCTGTTGTCGCAGAGCACCGGCTCTGGGCACATGTGCTCCAGAGCTCCACCTCGGTAATTGGACACATTGGTCCAGCCACTCCATAGCACATGGGATCTTCCCAGGCCAGGGATCGAACTGGCGCCCCTTGCACTGCAAGGCGGTATCCTTACCCACTGGACCACCAGGGAAGCCCCATCCGCCAGTCTTTTAAAGAAAAGATCCTATTCTTGAGCCAGCCTGTGCGTCAGTGCGTCAGGGGCAAGAAAAACCCCAAAGAAGGCAGCTGTGGTATAGATATTCCTGTAGGTTCCGCAGCAGTCCTAGAGACCTCTTCCAACCTCATGAAAGCCAGAGGAAGTGAGGACAAGTAGGAGACATCCTGTAAGACCAGTTTACCTTTGGTGTTGGGGTCTCTGACCTCCCACCAGTGGGGAGCAACTTTGTGGAATTCACGCCAGAGGTTCAAGGTTGATCATCTTTTTATATCTTACTCTTAATGTCTTCAAAGCATTTACTTCAGGGTCTTCCCTGGTGGTCCAGTGGCTAAGACTCTGCACTCTCAATGCAGGGGGTTGGAAAGATCTCCCATGCTGCAATGAAGATTGAAGATCCTGTGTGCCACAACTAAGACCTGACACAACCAAATACATAAATAATATAGATATTAAAATAAATAATAAAATGAAAAACAATATAATTAAAACAAAAATGCCTGTCCTTAAGCCAAAGACTGAAGCTGGCATAGTACAGTGACCAGTCATTCCAGTTTTCCCAGGACTGAGAATGGTCAGGGCCACATGAGAATTTCAGGGCTTAAACCAGGGAAGTCCTGGACAAACCCAGACAAGTTGGTCAGCCCACAATCAAATTTCAAATTGGAGAGTTATTCAGAGGAGAAAGCAAGAGTCATCAGTCAGACCAACCACCACCACAGCACCTCACTTATCACTGTTGAATTTTCCACCTGAGTTGTCTTGAAACAGAGGCCTCTTTGGAATTTTGAAATTCCATGTATTAGATTGTATTCTTAACCCCTGAACATCACAGCTCCAGATGAGGGATTCCCTGGTGGATCAGTGGTAAAGAATCTGTCTGCCAACTCAGCAGATGTGAGTTCAGTCCCTGGCTGGGGAAGATCCCACATGCTGTGAAGCAGTTAAGCCGTAGTGCCACATCTGTTGAGCCTGGACTCTCCTGAGCCTGGGAACCACAACTACTGAGCCTACCGGCGGCAGCTACTGAAGCCTGCATGCCCTAGAGCCCACGCGCCCCAACAAGAGAAGCCACCGCAATGAGATGCTCTTGCGCCATAACGAGAGAGGAGCCCCCACTCGCCATAGCAAGAGAAATGCCTGAGCAGCACCAAAGACCCCGCACAGCCAAAAATAAGTCAATAAATGAATTATAGTAAAAAACCCTGAAATGATATCTGTTTGGTAGATATTTAATGGCTTTGGACAAAAAAAGTTGGGAGAAAAATGCAAAGCGAACATAAGAACAGCAACGATGGCTGATCTTAGTCAAATCTCCTGGGAAGGAAGAACACGAAGCTTGTAAGTGCTCACACTCCCTGATTGGAAATCCGCGATGAATGGGCACTAATGAGCATGATGTAGGCTGTGTCTATTAAAGTGCAGGAGACCTGATAAGTCACCACCATGAATATTTCAGTTATGAATGAGAAGACTATTTTACAGCCGTCTATCACCATAAGGGCCAACACTCAAGTGTAGTTAAAAATCACTTCAAAGTGACAAGTAAAAGAGAGCTGCCTGGGAGGGGAGGACGCTTTTGCTTTCTCTCCTGCCTCTGGGTTGGGTTTCTGGGTGACGTGATTCATTTTGTGTGTGAGCCTGGTCTGGTGCTTTGCTCAAGCAGCCTGGTTTAGTTGGGATTCCAAGGCAAAAGCTGTGTAATAGCAGAACCCTGACAGGCTTTAATAAAGAGATATACAATGTCTCGGATGTATTTGAGGGAACTCTGACGCTTGTGGTTTTGTATATGGTTATGGTAAATAACTAGCCGCTGATTGTTGTGGTCTGGCCTTTGCCAGGAGCACTGGAGCACTTGAGACCCATTTGCCCTAAATCACCCACACCTACCGGAGAGCCTTGCATCGCAATCAAAACACAGAAGGCCAGCGGGGTTGGGTGATGGGGGCTGCCAGACCCGCAGCCCACCTCCGCTGAGTTACTGGGAGAAAGGTTGGTATTTTTTCCCCTTTTGTTTGTGAAGAAGTTGACAAGCTCATGTTGGCAGAGAACTTTCTGTGTGTTGGAGTTGTCATTCTGCACTTCCCCTTTCCCCATGACTGATTCTTGGAGATGCTCTCGATAAATGAGGCCAAGTGGGAGGAGGAGATGATGCTGGGCCCTGAGCACTGCCTGCCCTCTCGGGGGTACCAGCCTTCACGTCCTGACAGGAGGCGCTCAACCCGAACCAGAGCTCTGGTGCATCGCTGGCCCTGCCGCAAATTAGAGCTTGCCTGCACAGTTCTGCACCAACATGTAGACACATTTCTTTTCCTTTTTTTTGACTGGTTGGTATCTTCTTCTTTTTTTTTTTTTTTCTTTTGCAGGACAACCAAAAATGATGTATACTTAATGGAATGCGTATGAAGTACAATAGCATCACTTAAAAAGGAGTTTTATCAAAAGTGTTCAACTGGAATCAATTTAACTTTTATAGTTACTGACTTTTTACAAATACTACTAAAAAAGTGATTGAAACTTAGGGTAATCAACCGTTCCACCTTTGTATGTAGTTGTCCTGGAATAGAAACTCCTGTATTCCAAGAAACCCTAGTCCTAAGCAAAACGGGAGAGTTGGTCACTTTAGTACAAGTTTGTCAGCTAGTTGGTATCTTACTCTTCTGGTGCTTCCCAGGTGGTAGAGAATTCACATGCCAATACAGGAGACACATGAGATGTGGGTTTGATTCCTGGGCTGGGAAGATCCCCTGAAGGAAAAGTCAACCCACTCCAGTATTCTAGCCTGAAGAATTCCACGGACAGAGGAGCCTGATGGGCTACAGCCCATGGGGTCACAGAAGTGTCAGACACAGCTGAACACAATCATCTAATACTTATAATGGCTACTGTGTAAAGAGGAACTTCAGAAGAAAGGGGCATTTTGGAAATCAGCATCCACAAAGATGGGAGATGCAAACCAGATGCAGAAGCTCATGGTCTTGGTCCAGGTCTAGCACAAAGAAAGGATTTGATGCGTTAAGTGACTTGGGTCTTGACTCATCTAGATGTTCCCATGGTGCATGTCGAAAGGGCTCTGACTCAAAACAGAGAAGACTTGTCTTTATTTGGATCACATTAAATACATTAACAGGCTAAATGTGAACAGGATGATGTGATTGTATTCTTCCAACCCTCAGAAATAAGTGGCTCCTAATTATAAAAGATGAGAGATGCAGTTTTCTTTAAATACTTGGCTGCATTTTTGTTGTCCCTTAAAAAGCAAAGATGTTTCATTACTAGGACAGAATATGATGTATCCAAAGACTAGGCCCCAGCTCTTCCAACCCCTCTTTTCCTCCCACGTCTGTCAGGAGAGATGCCTTTCCCCATATCACAGTAGTCTCCTGATGTGTCCCATGCTGAGTGGATGCCACTTCTCAGAGCCCATGGTGTTGGTACTAGATTGGAGAGTTAGGGGAGCCAGGAAGATTCTGCAGAGACATCTGGCTTTCTCTTCCCCTGGTGTCTCTCGCATTCACCTGGCTTTCTCTTCCCCTGTTGTCTCCAGCATCCACCAGACGGCCCTTCTTAGAGCCTTTTCTTCCTCCCACCTTCCCATATGTCTGCAAGTGCCAGGAGGAGTGGGTTCTGATGTCACACGGGAGGTAGGAGATACCTCTGAAGACTAGGACCCCAGCTTTATATGTTCTCATGTTATTCTCCTTGTTCCAGGAATGTCACTTTATTTATATTTTTAACTTTTTGAAAGTTTTCTTGTGATATCTAGTTTGCTAGTATGGATTCTGAGTATAATTAGTATTTGAAATACGTACATAATACTTTGAACATATATATAGAGAAAATGTAACATATATTTAAATAGCTATATATGGAATATTTGAGCTTCCCCATTGGCTCAGCAGTAAAGAATCATCTGCAGTATAAGAGGCATAGGAGACATGGGTTTGATCCCTGGGTCGAGAAATTCCCTGGAGGAGTGCATGGCAACTCTTCAAATATTCTTGCCCGGAGAATCCCATGGACAGAGGAGCCTGGCGGGCTACAGTCCATAGGGTCACAAAGAGTTCGACGTGACTGAAGCTATTTAGCACTCACTTATATGGAATATTTAGACCTGAACATGTACACAATATAGTCTCCTCACTTTAGTTGATTTGGCCATACCTGGTTTTAAGACTATACTAGATCTCTTTCAGTTAACCTTGTGGCTACCTTCTTACATCTTGGACTGTTTTGCCTTTAGCGAGTTTATTCTTCCTATTCTTAATTCTCATTCTAGGTTATTATAGAATACTTTTTCCCTTCCTTTTCCTCCCCAGGATTTTTCTCCAAGTCAGTAGCTTTATGCTCTGCTGTTAGAACAGGAAGATGAGCCTGGCAGGGTGCACGTGTTTGGGGGAGGATTCTCTTCCCTGGCTGAGGGGAGAATAAGAATTTTTGTCTGCTGTGAATAAGGTTGTGTAGTTCTGTTCACAAAACATATGCGTTTGCACATTCACATACAACCCCCTCAAACATTTGCTAAGTGCTTATCATGTGACAGTATAGTGGAAGCAGCTGGAAGCAGAGAGAAACTGACCAAATCTAATTAAGGAGTCAGAGCCACTGCCCTTAAGGAGGTTTTGACCTGATTTTCAGGGCAGGGACCTTAGCGCGGGGTAAAAAGCAAAAGGAAAGTGTTAGTTGCTGAGTTGGGTCTGACGCTTAGCGACCCTGTGGACTGTAGCCCACCAAGCTCCTCGGTCCATGGGATGATCCAAGCAAGAATACTGGAGCAGGTTGCCATGTGCTTCTCCAGGGGATCTTTCCCATCCAGGGGTCAAACCTGGTCTTCTGCATTGTAGGCAGACTTTTTAACCTCTGAGCCACCAGTGAAGCCCTAGTGTAGGGTGAAGGGATAATTCAGAAAAATTCAAAAGAGGGAATTAATTAACCAGTAAAATCACTTTAAAAGAAATTTTGACCAAACATCCTCTGGTCTGTATGCAGTCCGGAGCACAGCGCCGTTTGTGTGGATGAAGTCTCGGGAACAGCAGAGCCCACTGAGGCAGGCATGATGATCTTGTCTCAACTTGGGTTTGAAGTGCTTACACCTTCCTCATTGCTCCCAGCTTCCTGCAGGCAGCCCCTCTAATTTGCTCCCAGACCCGACTGCCGCTTGGCCCTGTTGGTCTGGGGGAGCAGACAGGCCCCTTTGCTTGAGGTTTGGTGACATCTGGACAAATCTGCTATTCCCTACAGCCTCCTGGCCCATCAGAGGTCCCCAGGCTCTGTTCTCAAAAGCCCCGCTCTCTTTCTCACATCCTCTCAGGTCCCCTGGGACCCAGCCTTTGAATTCAGAGTCTGTGACCCAAGACTTAAAGTATGAGGTCTGTGAGTTCATTGAGAAAATTGTGCCCTCGAACCTAGACACGTTGTTCTTCCTGCTTTCTCATTAACCTTCTTGTCTGTCTTCAGCTACTTAGAAATAGTAGTATCCCTTTATATTAATATCACTGCAGTTGCCCCCAACCCCTGCACAGGAAGATCATGTTTCCCTCCCCCACCTGTATTACAGATATGTCTTTATGGATCCATACTCGGAGACTTAGAAGATTCTTTTCTCTCCAGGTTGAAGGCCTCTGCACTGAAGATTTCCCATTATCTTTTCTTGGAACACTACTTGTATTTGTTTGCTGCCATAGCAAAGCACTTCAGACTGGAGAGCTTAAATAACAGCCATTTATTTTCTCACAGTCTTAAAGACCAGAAGTCCAAGGTTGAGGGGTCAGCAGGGTTGGTTTCATTCTGAGGCCTCTCTCCTTGGCTGGTAGGGAGCTGGCTTCTCCCACTGTCTTCATATGGTCTTCCCTTGCTGTGAGTCTAGGTCCTTATCTTCTCTTTGGACACCAGTCCTACTGGATTAGAACCACCTCAATGTCCCCAATTTAACTTAATTACCTTTTTTTTTTTAAAGATTTATTTATTTATTTATTTTGGACCGGGGTTGGGTTGGGGAAGGAGGGGAGCAGGCGGGCCACTTCTATTGGTCTTTCATTTCTCTATTTTCATCCATCTTTGTTCTTTGGCTCCTGTGGGCCTCCCATCGTGGTGGCATCTGTCCTTGCTGAGCGCCGGCTCTGGGCGCATGCGCTCCAGAGCTCCGGCTCGGTGATTGGACACATCAGTCCAGCTGCTCCGCGGCACGTGGGATCTTCCCAGGCCAGGGATCGAACCGGTGCCCTTTGCCCTGCAAGGTGGTGTCCTTACCCACTGGACCACCAGGGGAAGCCCTTAATTACCCTTTAAAGTCCCTGTATCCAAATACAGTTCCATTCTGAGGGCATCAGGTTAGTATCAACATATGGATGCTGGGAGTTCCCACTGCCTAACAAATATCTGTTCTCAAAAGCCCCGCTCTCTTTCTCACATCCTCTCAGGTCCCCTGGGACCCAGCCTTTGAATTCAGAGTCTGTGACCCAAGACTTAAAGTATGAGGTCTGTGAGTTCATTGAGAAAATTGTGCCCTCGAACCTAGACACGTTGTTCTTCCTGCTTTCTCATTAACCTTCTTGTCTGTCTTCAGCTACTTAGAAATAGTAGTATCCCTTTATATTAATATCACTGCAGTTGCCCCCAACCCCTGCACAGGAAGATCATGTTTCCCTCCCCCACCTGTATTACAGATATGTCTTTATGGATCCATACTCGGAGACTTAGAAGATTCTTTTCTCTCCAGGTTGAAGGCCTCTGCACTGAAGATTTCCCATTATCTTTTCTTGGAACACTACTTGTATTTGTTTGCTGCCATAGCAAAGCACTTCAGACTGGAGAGCTTAAATAACAGCCATTTATTTTCTCACAGTCTTAAAGACCAGAAGTCCAAGGTTGAGGGGTCAGCAGGGTTGGTTTCATTCTGAGGCCTCTCTCCTTGGCTGGTAGGGAGCTGGCTTCTCCCACTGTCTTCATATGGTCTTCCCTTGCTGTGAGTCTAGGTCCTTATCTTCTCTTTGGACACCAGTCCTACTGGATTAGAACCACCTCAATGTCCCCAATTTAACTTAATTACCTTTTTTTTTTTAAAGATTTATTTATTTATTTATTTTGGACCGGGGTTGGGTTGGGGAAGGAGGGGAGCAGGCGGGCCACTTCTATTGGTCTTTCATTTCTCTATTTTCATCCATCTTTGTTCTTTGGCTCCTGTGGGCCTCCCATCGTGGTGGCATCTGTCCTTGCTGAGCGCCGGCTCTGGGCGCATGCGCTCCAGAGCTCCGGCTCGGTGATTGGACACATCAGTCCAGCTGCTCCGCGGCACGTGGGATCTTCCCAGGCCAGGGATCGAACCGGTGCCCTTTGCCCTGCAAGGTGGTGTCCTTACCCACTGGACCACCAGGGGAAGCCCTTAATTACCCTTTAAAGTCCCTGTATCCAAATACAGTTCCATTCTGAGGGCATCAGGGGTTAGGGTATCAACATATGGATGCTGGGAGCACATAATTAAACCCATAACACTGCCTAACATAAGATATTTATATTTTTGAAAAAGGTCTATCTTCTAAGGATTGATCCCCAAGTTTTATTTTCCTAAAAGTATAATAAGGAAAATCATGGTAATATTTTATCTTATTTTAGAGTAGAGACACCTTTTTATTTTTAACTGGAGGATAATAACTTTACACTGTTGTGTCAGTTTCTGCTGAACAATTATGTGAATTAGCTGTAGGTATACAGATATCTCGCCCCCCCTGCCCCTGGCCCTGCGTCCCATCCCTCTAGGTCATCCCAAGGAGCCAAGCTGCCCCCTTTCTATCTGACTCTTACAGTAAAAACAAATATATGTACTGAAAAATTATAGCTTGTCAGAGGGTGTGATTATAAATTGCAGGATAGACTACTATATTCACAATAAATCCAATAGGATTTAAAATACAAAACTGTTTTGACTTCTGCTACCATAGTCATTGGTTATAGTATCCAGGCAGACTTTTTTTCCTTCCTTTTTTTTTTCTCACTCATTTATTTATTTATTTTTATAAACTCTTGTGTCGAGGGCTGACTTTCAATAGATCGCAGTGAGGATGCTGCTCTGCTATGTTCAAAACCCTGACCCAGGCAGATTTTAATAGGTGGCTAAATATATTTTACTGGAGTGCACAATGAATACAATACTGAAAAATCACATATGACCATCACCCAGAATGCCTTTGTTTATCATTAATGGTAAATTGTCGCCATCTAATTGAAACATCGCTAATACTGAGATTTGAATGACATTTGATGACCATCTAGAAATAAAATGGATACAAGCAATAATAAAGCATGTGTATGCTGGCCGTTGTCATTTTCCAAATTATTGTTAGAGCAAACAGGCTGGCTATAGTGTCCTGGGAGTTTGGTTTGGACATGACGTCTCTTGGAGCAAATCTTCGAGTTATCTGCCTAAAAAGTGTGTCAGAGCATGGAGTTGAGAAAAGAAAGCTGAGAAAAGAAAGGGCAGCCTCTAGGGGAGACTCCCTTTAGGAAAGCCAGTGATCAATTCATAGTTTTGGGGAAGATAGTGAACCTGGTTATGTGCCAACAACTTGGAAAACAGGGCATCTTATGGGAGAAAATACTCCAAAAGCAAATGTTGATAGCAATTTATTGAATTGCTTGAGGACACACAGGGAAGTGTTCTATGAGGTCCCCCCAGGGATTAAAACAGACATAGCCTGGAGAACTTCTGGTCTACTGAGGTCAGCAGAGTTAATACCAGACATAAAGAGAAAGGATGGAACTCCTCTGGAAAGTTTCTCTGTTAAGTGAGAGGGAAGATTGATAAGTACAAGTTCTTAGGGTGGCTTTTAGGAATATACTGCTTTGAACTAAATAGCAAAGTCTATGTTGCAATATATATATATATATATATATATTTTTTTTTTGCTTTAATTAATCTATAGATAGTTTTTTTTTTTTCACTTAACTGATTGTTTATCAGGGTTCTAGTATGTTTTGACACACACACAAAAAAGTCCTAACATTGTGCAATATGACTGCATCCAAAGAAATGGTGGAGGTTCAGCTGCCTCTGTTCTCTGCAGCATTTTCTAATACAGATACATTAAATTTGGCCTAGTTCAGTAATTTAATAACTGACATATTTATAATGGAATATTGTACTGTGTGTTAGTTGCTCAGTCGTGTCTGACTCTTTGCAATCCCATGAGCTGTGGTCCACCAGGCTCCTCTGTCCATGGGATTCTCCAGACAAGAATACTGGAGTGCCTTGCCATTCCTTTCTCCAAGGGATCTTCCCGACCCGGGGATCAAACCCTTGCCTCCCGTATTGCAGGCAAATTCTTTACCATCTGAGCCACCAGGCAAGCCCTGCAATGGAGTATTATTCATCCATAAAAAGGATATCATAAAAAATGGCATAATTATATGAAAATTTGTTCCCCATTAAAACCATTAATTTTAAAACGTACAAGTTGTATTAAAATCCATATTATAAATAAATGCCTTCACAGAAAAATCTAGAAAAAATAACACACAAATGTTAAGTGGTTAATCTATCAGCAGATTATTTTAACTTTCTTCCTTATCCTATAAAGAACCATAAAAAAGTTAAAAAATAAATGATGCAAATATTTAAGTTTTTAAATGTTTTTTTGATGGTGGCTCCTGTTGATGACAAATGAATCAGATGTGGAGACTGAGTGTAGTCCCTGCGTTCTCAAGGAGACTGCTATTTCCCTCACAGGGAGACAGTCGGTTCTTAGAAAACAAAGAAATTCAAGCTATTTATAGATGCATTGTTAGAAAGCACTCCCATTGAGGTTAAAACTGGACAAATGGAAAGACAAAATCTTTTGTAAGGGGAGGAGAAATACCTAGCATTTACTCTGTGCCAGGTGAAACTCTGTCTAATCCAGTTTGGTTTATAAGGAAACTTTCATGGAATTCCCATTGTCAAACACGTAAGAGAATAGGTAGAATTAGGTTTTTGATACGTTACCTAAAAAGGCTTCCCTGATGGGTAAAGAGTCCACCTGAAGTGCAGAAGACACAGGTTCAATTGCTGGGTCGGGAAGATACCCTGGAGGAAGAAATGGCAACCCACTCCAGAATTCTTGCCTAGGGAATCCCATGGACAGAGGAGCCCGGTGGCCTATAGTCGCAGAGAGTCATACAGGACTGAGCGCCCACGTGCACAGAGATTTGTGCCCTTCCAAAGGACGACTGTACATGACTAGAGATGATACATACTCTATCTGTTCTACCAAAATTTCAACAGAGAGAGGAGATCAGAAAGAAAAAAAATATCTAAAAGGCTCCTTTTGGGGGAATGATAATGGAAAACTGATTGAGAAACATTGCCTTAGCATTGCCTAATATTTTTAGGAATACGGTTGGTAAGCTGAAATATAGCTGTTTTTAGTTTTATTCCTTAAATAACTTCTTAGACAATAGCAAATGAAATGCCAAGTGATTTTTTTTTTTTTTTTTTAAATAAATGGCTCCCTTAGACTAAGTGTCCCAAGCTGACCCAAGTAGGATGTCACCTTCTGCTTGCACAAGTGGTCTCCCAGCACAGGGAATGCCAAGATGGGTACAGTCTGTGATCTTACCTATAGCTGATGTCTTACCAGGGCTGCAAGCCCCTAGCTCTGGCATTTCAGAAGGCTCTTAAAGTATGAAGCAGTCAGTTATCTCATTAATCCTCCCGGGATGCAGCGAAGTGTATTAAAACGAATGTCCTGTGCCCTGTTGGAAACATCAAGTCAAAGAATCTCCATGATAGGTATCTCCGAGCAGAATGCTGTCCTGGGGCCATGCCAGTGGCGCCTGGCTGTCTCATTTCCAAGGCGGCAATTGAGTGATAATTGCAGGATCCTATTTTGAACAACACTACAGCAGAGCCTGATAAAGTTTGTAACTATTCAGATCGAAATCTGAGAACTCTAAACAATTTATTTACAAAGAAAGACACAGCTATGTTTTAACTACCTCATAAATTGGCTCTCCTTGACCGCAAAGACAGCAGATAGTCAGGTTCTTGGGGAATCACTTAGCCCTGGACAGGGATCATTCCCCCAGACGGACAAGCCTCCTTTGGTGTAGGGCTTTCATAATTACCAGGCTTGGCCGAGGAGTTGCCAGCACTAAGCTGAACAAGGAGAAGCCCCGGGGCTTCACTTTGAGGGGTGGGGTAAGAGGTGCTGAGGAATGCTTCAGATGAACTGGTGAGATGTCCTGAGTGAAACTGGGTGAAGCTCCAGGATAGAATCCAACGACCAGGGATACTCAGCCTTAGCGCTGTGGCATCGGGGGTGGGATCCTCTTTGTTGTGGAGCAGTCCCGTGCTTTGCTGGCTATTAAGCAGCAACATCCCTGGTCCCCTCTATGCAACAGACACAGTATCACTGCCCCCGCTCCCATCCCCCCGTCCCCAGTCCTGACCACCAACGTGTTTCCAGACCTTGTCAAATGTCTGCTGGGAGGGGGTCAAAATCCAACCTCATCCTTTGAGAACCACTGCCTGAGGCAATAACATTCCTTGGGTTGTTTGATGTGGTTTTTTAGGAGTTAATTTTTTTTTTCCCCAAAGCGCAGATTGATAGTTGGGTATCATTGTCTTCTCTCCCTTCAGGCCTTGCTGAGTGCCGGGCATACAGTTACACGTTGGCTAATTCTTCCATCTTTAACCTGAAGCTTTGAAAGGAAACAGCTTTTATCTTCTCTGTTACACCGAGGGGGTGGGCTGGGTTTGAATATCTATTGCTTTGCATGCAAATTTTAATCCTTTAATCACCTTCCCACACTTTCAGGGAGATGCTGAGAATCCATGGGCTCATCCAGTGTTGACCTTAGGCCTGTAAACAGACTGGAGGAAACCTGGAAAGGTCATTTCCTTCCCCCTGAGCCGGAATATCCAGGGTTTAGCACCAGATAGTCTCAGGGGGTTTCTGCCTTTCAGCTCCTAGGAAGCCAACCCTTACACTTCTATCCTGTCTGCCTGGGTCCATAAGGTGAAGGAAAATGTTCACTTACAATTTGTGTCTTGTTCTTGATGCTTGAATTTCTTTGTCCTGGAAAAAGAAAAAAGAAGAAGAAAACTATTAAGAGTTTGTGGGAAGCCTTCATTTGGTGCCACTGATGGTTATTTCTCAGGCAGGGTGAAATAAAACAGCTAACAGTCTTTTGGCAAATTCTACAATAGAATAAAGCAAAAGTTTTCCTTTATTTGGAGTAGCAGTCATTAAAAAGAGCTCAGACATTTGCTTTTCCTCCTTGAGCTCTTAATTGTCTAATGACAAAGAAGGATGCCAGCCCCATTTATGCGCTGCTATATCTATGATTTGTGCAAGGTCCGTTTCCAGAGCAACTTCTTACCTGGCGGAGATGGCTTTGCGTGTTGACTCCGCTCACTGAACACAGTACCATAAATTTCGTGGCTCCTTTTTTTTTTTTTCCTTCTCATAGTCTAATCATGTCTCTGGGGAGAACAGTGTCCTGCTGGGTCTTGCACTTCGCAGCATGTAGAAAAACACATGCCAACTCCAGCGTGACCGGAGGACAGTAAGCTTTTCCATTCAGCTCAGACGAGGCAATCTACATCACACAAAGTTGTTTTCCAATGTTCACTCTCTCAACAAAATATTTCTCTGTGTTTGGAAGTTGTGATGGACAAATATAGACTGAAATATGAAACTATGATCATTGAAAACAAAACACTGAGAGAAAAAAATGGCAATGGCAATATTCTTTCACCTTTAGGATTATAAAGTATAGCAGATGCATGCATGTTGTGCATGCTCAGCTGTGGCTGGCTGACTGAGATCTCGTGGACTGTAGCCCACCAGGCTTCTCTTGTCCATAGAGTTTTCCAGGAAGGAATACTGCAATGGGTTGTCATTTCCTCCTCCAGGAGATCTTCCAGACCAATGGATCAAGCCCGTGTTTCCTGAGTTTCTTGCAGGGGCAGGCAGATTCTTTAGCACTGAGCCACTAGGGAAGGTAGCCAGGACCTGAAAGAATTCCTTATCCACTGTCATTAAATTTCTGATCAAGAAACTGACACTGACAGAAAAGAAGGGGACTGTTTGACTTGAAACAGTTGGTTAATTGCAGTGTTGGGATAAGAACTTAACTATGATTCTGATTCCCAGGCTCTTTTCAACTGAAATTCACTGCCCATCCCCAGCAAGAAGACTGTATGTTCCTGCCTCAGGGCCTTTGTACAGGCTGCTCTCTTGGTCTGCAATGAACTTCCCGCAGATATTGTCATCATTTATTTATCTGTTTTAGTGTGGCCTCTGCTCAGGTGCCCTCTCCTCAGAGGCCATGCTGGCTATGACAGCCCCTGATTGCCCCCTTTCTCTCTGCTCATCTCACTTTCCATCAAAGCATTTACCCTCACCTGACATTATATTCATTTCTTTGTCTCTAGAACCTATTATACAAAGTGAATAAGTCAAAAAGAGAAAGACAAGTACAGTATACTAACACATATATATGGAATCTAGTAAGATGGTAATGATAACACACGCAGAGAAGCGATGGAAAAATAGACGTGGAGAACATGGACATTATGGGGAATGAGCAGTGGGTGGGAGGCACAGAGGGAGTAACATGGAAACCTATACTATGATATGTGAAAAAGATAGCTCTTGTCATTGTGCTGTGGGAATAGGGGATCCTGCAGGGGCGTGGTGCGATGGCCTGGAGGGGTGGGACGGGGGAGACTGGGAGGGGTGTAGGAGGGAGGGGGGCCAGGGATATATGTATGACTATTCTGGAATTTTACATATCTGTAAACAATAAAACTCTGTAAAAGTAAAAAGTAAAATAAAAATAATTATTAAAAAACAAACAAACAAAAAAAGGGATGGGGACTGAAAACATTTCGGAAGCCGCCAGTTATGCAGGTTGTAATTTTCATGTATTATGTTAGGAAGTGAACACATTGAACTGAGATATTCAGCAATATTAGTATTTTCCTAAGATCGGGTCCTGAGGAGGTAGACAACACCCTCAATAAAGCACAGCCAGAGAGAGAAAGGACTTCTGGACAGAAGTCTGTCAGGGAGGAGACTCAACCATCGATACATCAGAGAAGAGGGACAAATCCAGTTAAGATTATCTGAGGAACCTACAGCACTCGGGAAGAAAGATGTGAAACCAATAGAAAAATAGGCAAAAAGAGATGGAGACAATTCACAGAAGAAATACAAATGGCAATACCCCAGCACTTGAAAATCAAAATAAAGAAAATCATGACAAAGAAATGCACGTTAAAGTCATACTGGTGTCCTGCACTCAGAATTGGCAAAGATCAGTTGCTGTGACACGAGTTTTATCCAAGAGTATGATTGTGGGGACAACACTAAGCTAAGCATCACTGGGATGATTTTAATTCTGCAACATTTCAAGACATCCAACAACCATGCACATGATACATACATTTTGATGCATCCGTATGATGGAGTATTTCACAGTCATCGTCGTGGAGTTTGCTGGACATTTTTATTTATGTATGTATTTTAAAAAGTTTGGCTGTGTTGCTCTTTGTTGCAGTTTGCAGGCTTCTCATTGGAGTGGCTTCTCTTGTGGAACACAGGCTCTTGGCACCTGGGCTCAGTAGTTGTGGCAGACGGGCTTTGTTGCTCTGCTGCGTGTGGGATGTTATGGAATCAGGGACTGAACCTGCGTCCCCTGCATTGGCAGGCAGATTCTTAACCACTGGACCACCAGGGAAGTCTACAAGAGATCTTTATTCACATGTGGAAATGCTTCTGCTGTAGCAAAATAAAAACCAGGATATCAAATTGTGTAAGCTCTAAGATTTGTTTTGTTAAAATATGTGTTTAAAATTGAAATATTTAAAATGTGTATAGAAAAAAGTCCAAAGGAAAATACCTCTGTATTTTCCCCAGTAACTATCTTTAAATAATTTGATTATAGCTGATCATTATTTTCTCAATTCTGAGCATCATTTACCAACTGGCTGTTAAGTCTCTAGTCACAAAACTTCTAGCCTCTTTGCAGATAATGTTCCTTCCTTTCCTTTTTTTTTTTTTCTTAAACATAATTATACCTTTCACTAAAACACATCTGTCACGAATATAGCAGGAATACATACTGCATTTTAGTTGCATCCCGCCTTCCTGGTGGGCTGCATGGCTTTTCCAGAATTCTTTTTTGTTGTTGTTGTTAGTAGCCCTGGCTCAGTGATTCACAAGTCCAGATTCATGCACCATCCCAGAGCACAGATCAGCAGGAGAATCAGGTCCTGGATCTCTACTAACTGGTGTCGATGTAACCCTGAATCCATTTGCCACATTTCATCAAGAGAGGTTTTTACAAGTCCAGTTTTATAATTGTTCCCATTCTGGGAACTGTCTCTTTCCTGCAGCCATGGGCTGGTTTGTGTAGTTAGTAGGTGTTCTTTTATTTGTCATAAAACAAGAATGAGATTATTGGCTAGATGCTAGACTGTACGTGTTGTTTTATAATCACACATATATATACAAGCCACAAATATTATTAGAAACAAGACTTTTTCTAACAATAGGAGAAAATTGTCATAACAAAATGATATGCAAAAAAAAGAATTTAAAAGTTATGAATATGAGCCTGTTGAAAAAGAGGTTAAAAAAAAGATTGGAAGTATATCTAGGAAAATCTAACTGGTGTTTCTTTGGATTGTGGGAGTGTAGTTTTTTGTTTTCTTCTTCATACTTTTCCTGTGTGTCTCAAGCTTTCTATCATGAGTCAGAAAAAGGAAGCCTGTTATTTATAGAATGGGGTGGGGTGGAGTGGGCTGGGTCAGGGTAGCAATGGCAAAGACAATTACAGAGTGAAGTTGATCTCTGAAAAACCTCCCTAAATGAACACATGTGAAATAGTCAATATAAATGTGTAAGCTCTAAGATTTGTTTTGTTAAAATATGTGTTTAAAATTGAAATATTTAAAATGTGTATAGAAAAAAGTCCAAAGGAAAATACCTCTGTATTTTCCCCAGTAACTATCTTTAAATAATTTGATTATAGCTGATCATTATTTTCTCAATTCTGAGCATCATTTACCAACTGGCTGTTAAGTCTCTAGTCACAAAACTTCTAGCCTCTTTGCAGATAATGTTCCTTCCTTTCCTTTTTTTTTTTCTTAAACATAATTATACCTTTCACTAAAACACATCTGTCACGAATATAGCAGGAATACATACTGCATTTTAGTTGCATCCCGCCTTCCTGGTGGGCTGCATGGCTTTTCCAGAATTCTTTTTTGTTGTTGTTGTTAGTAGCCCTGGCTCAGTGATTCACAAGTCCAGATTCATGCACCATCCCAGAGCACAGATCAGCAGGAGAATCAGGTCCTGGATCTCTACTAACTGGTGTCGATGTAACCCTGAATCCATTTGCCACATTTCATCAAGAGAGGTTTTTACAAGTCCAGTTTTATAATTGTTCCCATTCTGGGAACTGTCTCTTTCCTGCAGCCATGGGCTGGTTTGTGTAGTTAGTAGGTGTTCTTTTATTTGTCATAAAACAAGAATGAGATTATTGGCTAGATGCTAGACTGTACGTGTTGTTTTTATAATCACACATATATATACAAGCCACAAATATTATTAGAAACAAGACTTTTTCTAACAATAGGAGAAAATTGTCATAACAAAATGATATGCAAAAAAAAGAATTTAAAAGTTATGAATATGAGCCTGTTGAAAAAGAGGTTAAAAAAAAGATTGGAAGTATATCTAGGAAAATCTAACTGGTGTTTCTTTGGATTGTGGGAGTGTAGTTTTTTGTTTTCTTCTTCATACTTTTCCTGTGTGTCTCAAGCTTTCTATCATGAGTCAGAAAAAGGAAGCCTGTTATTTATAGAATGGGGTGGGGTGGAGTGGGCTGGGTCAGGGTAGCAATGGCAAAGACAATTACAGAGTGAAGTTGATCTCTGAAAAAACCTCCCCTAAATGAAGCCTGGCTTATACATTACCTCCTGTGCACAGCCCACCCACAGCAGCTGTGCCCCTGAAGTAGGATTTATCAGTTTCACTTTGCAAAAGTGAAAACTAAGACCTAGATGGGTCCTGCAGTGGTCCTGTGGCCACATGTGGTACACGGCCACGGAGTGGAGACCCAGCTTTCGTCTGCCCTCCATTTCTCCTGTGGAGGAGGTGAACAGACCCCACTGGGCTTACCTAGTTGAGGCAGAAGCAGCGTGTGCTGGGGTACTTGCAGGACATTTCCCCAGGGTTCACTTTAAAACCAGCACTTCTGTAAACCACAGGGACCTTCTGGAAAATGAATGAAAACTAACATGTGTGTCAAAACATTCTCAAGGGGTTGATTTTACACAATCACAAAATTAGTTGGAGTGCGAGTTTTCTCCTCCTTGCCTTCTTCATTGTCAGATACCCACACTCCACATCCAACTAGCTCTTCTGTTCTCCACACACTGGGGTGTTGAGACAGGAGCAGAATGGTCTGGGAGGGAGGAGGTCACGTGGCTGGGTAGATATTTACAGCATGACAGCATGCTTCCCCAAAGCCCTGTTTCCCGGAAGGAGGCAGAACTCGCCTGGCAGCCCCCATTGTGGGCAGCATCCCAGTGCCCATCGGGCAGGACTGTTGGATGCCACATTCTGTGGACCCCAGCATCCTTTGTTCTTCTGGATACTGTCGCCCATTGGAATTCAAAAGAATCTGAAGAAAAATAAAATAACATGGAGAACACAGGAACGCTGCTTTATTTTTGGCTTTTGAGTTTAGCATGGTGCTGAGAATGAATGGCTTCTCTGAGGCTGTGCTTTCCTCCCTCTTTGCACTTACTCCTTTACTTAGGTGGCGTAAGATGCCGAGAGCCTGTGTATGCAGGCAAGGAGAATCCAAAGTTCCACCCTATTTATGTGATTTCAGGAAAATCTAACTGGTGTTTCTTTGGATTGTGGGAGTGTAGTTTTTTGTTTTCTTCTTCATACTTTTCCTGTGTGTCTCAAGCTTTCTATCATGAGTCAGAAAAAGGAAGCCTGTTATTTATAGAATGGGGTGGGGTGGAGTGGGCTGGGTCAGGGTAGCAATGGCAAAGACAATTACAGAGTGAAGTTGATCTCTGAAAAAACCTCCCCTAAATGAAGCCTGGCTTATACATTACCTCCTGTGCACAGCCCACCCACAGCAGCTGTGCCCCTGAAGTAGGATTTATCAGTTTCACTTTGCAAAAGTGAAAACTAAGACCTAGATGGGTCCTGCAGTGGTCCTGTGGCCACATGTGGTACACGGCCACGGAGTGGAGACCCAGCTTTCGTCTGCCCTCCATTTCTCCTGTGGAGGAGGTGAACAGACCCCACTGGGCTTACCTAGTTGAGGCAGAAGCAGCGTGTGCTGGGGTACTTGCAGGACATTTCCCCAGGGTTCACTTTAAAACCAGCACTTCTGTAAACCACAGGGACCTTCTGGAAAATGAATGAAAACTAACATGTGTGTCAAAACATTCTCAAGGGGTTGATTTTACACAATCACAAAATTAGTTGGAGTGCGAGTTTTCTCCTCCTTGCCTTCTTCATTGTCAGATACCCACACTCCACATCCAACTAGCTCTTCTGTTCTCCACACACTGGGGTGTTGAGACAGGAGCAGAATGGTCTGGGAGGGAGGAGGTCACGTGGCTGGGTAGATATTTACAGCATGACAGCATGCTTCCCCAAAGCCCTGTTTCCCGGAAGGAGGCAGAACTCGCCTGGCAGCCCCCATTGTGGGCAGCATCCCAGTGCCCATCGGGCAGGACTGTTGGATGCCACATTCTGTGGACCCCAGCATCCTTTGTTCTTCTGGATACTGTCGCCCATTGGAATTCAAAAGAATCTGAAGAAAAATAAAATAACATGGAGAACACAGGAACGCTGCTTTATTTTTGGCTTTTGAGTTTAGCATGGTGCTGAGAATGAATGGCTTCTCTGAGGCTGTGCTTTCCTCCCTCTTTTGCACTTACTCCTTTACTTAGGTGGCGTAAGATGCCGAGAGCCTGTGTATGCAGGCAAGGAGAATCCAAAGTTCCACCCTATTTATGTGATTTCATGCTAAAGCGTTCCTTTTAACTGAAATTATCAGGTAATTGAGAGTAGAAATACTTTGAGATTTCCATTCCATTTGTGCCGGAATTTCTAGGAAATTGCTTCATTTCCTAAGTTTGCATGAGGATAGTGTCTCGGATGAACTACACAGTCTGCTATTGGGAAGAAAGGGCAGGTCTATTCATTACTAATAGAACCAAGCTGATTGCTTCCTCCTGAAGAAGCAACCAAAATGTGGAAAACCTGAGTGAGCCTAGTTCAAGGACAAGTTCTAGGAATGCCATTGGATTTCTGTCAGTCTGGGAGAGGCCAGCGATAGGTATTGAGTTTTTCAAGGAGGGGTAGACTCCTTCTCAGGTGTATGCACGTCTGTCCACGTTTGCTCGGACATCCAGAGGGAGGGTCTGGGTAACCATTTGAAATATAGCCGTCTGTGGCAGTGTGCTGCCGGGGCGCCTGATGTGATCATGGGTTAAGTCACTAATTCTCATAATGACGCTATACAGTGCCAGGTACCTCTTCTGGTCTCTAGATGAAGAGTATCATCCCCAAAGCCGTGTTTTCCAGGAAGAGGCAGAACTTGCCTGGCAGTTCCATTGTGGGCAGCATTCCAGTGCCCCTCAGGCAGGACTGCTGGATGCTACGTGCTGCAGACCCCATCATCCTTTGTCTTTCTGGAAAACGTTGCTCCTTCATACTCAAAATATATTATAAGGAGAAAATGTATGTCACAAGGGGGCTTCCCTGGTAATCCAGTGGTTAAGAATCTGCCTTCCAGTGCTGGGGACTCAGATTTGATCCCTGGTCAGGGAACTAAGATTGGGAGAAGCCCACGTGCTGCAAAGACCCAGCACAGTAAAAAAAAAGAAAATACAGGAAATTTTTGTGACATGGAGCATTTAGGAATGCTGCTTCCTTTGGCTTTTGAGTTTAGTGTGCATGCATGCACAGTTGCTTCAGTCATGTCTGACTCTTTACAGCTCCATGGACTGCAGCCCTCCAGGCTCCTCGGTCCATGGAATTCTCCAGGCAACAATACTGTAGTGGATTGCCATTTCCTCCTCCAGGGGATCTTCCCAACCCAGGGATCGAACTGGTGTCTCATAGGTCTCCTGTATTTGGCAGGAGGCAGGTTCTTTGCCACTGGCGCTACTAGGAAAGTCCAAATTTAGTGTGAGAAGATGCATAGGAACTCTGGTGGGACCTGGCAGAGTCTGCATTTGGACTCAGGACCATTTATGTCTCAGAACTAGGATCTTTCTACATTGCTCTATTGCCTTTTGAGTTCCCTGACTACCATGAAAGGATCTTTCGGTCTCATATCTAATGACATACTACTCTGGGATCATGTACTTGCAGCTCTTCACTTCTGGACAAGGAGAGAAGGTAGAGGTGCATTAGCCCTGCAATTGTTCCTCCACGAGGCTTGTAGACTCTCCACACAGAGGACAGTGTGTGGGGCTCTTAAGAGTGCTTTCTGACTTTGAAGCAAGTGAACCCACTTTT
The DNA here is from genome assembly GCA_022376925.1 of Tragulus kanchil. Lineage (NCBI taxonomy): Eukaryota > Metazoa > Chordata > Mammalia > Artiodactyla > Tragulidae > Tragulus > Tragulus kanchil. Next base: position 236,692,492 of record JAIOJX010000028.1, on the reverse strand, counting down.
GAAATCCATACACACATACACACACACACACACACACACACACCCCTCACAGATGATTTCTACTTCCTATTAGGTCTTGGCTGAGACCTCTTCAGCTGTCCCTGGAATGGCAGAGTCTGAATGGTCACCAGTACTTCCTGAAATATTAGCATGAAGAGGAAGCTGAATATGATGCAAGTGCAGGGGAAGAATACAGGAAAATTGCATCTGTGACAGTGATTTATTTTTGTAGCAGCTGTGAAGGGACTCAGGAACCCTGCTTCCCTGTAATTAAGTCACGTGCATTTTAAGTCACGTCAGTGTTCTGCGACTTGTTGCGACCCTGTGGACGGTACCCCACGAGGCTCCTCTGTCCATGGGATTCTCCAGACAAGAATACTAGAGTGGGACTTCCCTGGTGGTCCAGTGGGTAAGGACACTGCCTTGCAGTGCAAGTGGCGCCGGTTCGATCCCTGGCCTGGGAAGATCCCACGTGCCGCAGAGCGGCTGGACTGATATGTCCAATCACCGAGCCGGAGCTCTGGAGCGCATGCGCCCAGGGCCGGTGCTCTGCGACAACAGAGGCCACCGCGATGGGAGGCCCACACGGGCCAAAGAACAAAGAGAGATGAAAATAGACAAATGAAAGACCAATGGAAGTGGCCTGTCCATCCCCCTCCCTTCCCACCCCACCCCCATAAATAAATAAATAAATAAATAAATAAATAAATAAATGTTTCAAAAAAGAATACTAGAGTGGGTAGCCATGCCCTCCTCCAGGGGATCTTCCCAGCCCAGGGATGGAAACTGTATCTCTTGCATCTCTGACATCTCCTGCATTAGCAGGCGGGCTCTTTACCATTAGCACCACCTGGGAAGCTCCTTTTTAAGTCACACCCCTTTCAAATAGCTGTTCCATGACTGTTCGAGGACTCCATATTTTGGTTTGAGCTCTGAAGCCAGAAGACTTGGGTTTGATGGATGGGTTCCTAACTTTCAGGGTTGGAAAAAAACCTCAACAACCATGGAGGCAAGCCCTTACTGTCACTGGATTTTCAAGCCTCCTCTGAGCGTCCACAGCAGGGGGTGCAGGCTGTTGTTGGAGATGTCTTCTAACAAGCCCAGAGTCAACCAGTTTCATTTTTGATGACTTACCCTTGTAAAAACATTTTTCTTATATCAAGTTGAAATCTGTTCCACCGCACACTCTCCTGAGCAACCTATGAGTCAGCGGGCGCAGCAGGAACCGTCCAGCTGCGCAGGTTTTGCGCTGCACTGCTCCAGGGGCTCTAGGGGCACCGTGCATGTGGACGCCGATGACAGGGACTGGCAGGTGACTGAACGTGGCACAAGGCCGTGGCCCTGCTGTGCCATGACGATGCTGGTGTTTTGTTCTGACTCTTGACGTCGGTGTCTGCCTCCAGATGGAGGACTACGCTGCAGAGTGGCTCAATTAGTAATAAAGAGCTTTCAAAGTCCCTTCCTGAACCCCCACTACCTGTGCCAACAAAACTACCACCCCTTACTATTTATACACGATGGAACTTAATTTCCTTCAGGCTCAAGCATGCAAGTTCTATTTTTACATTTTTACCCAGAAGGCATCATTTGTCGGCTGAATGGAAGGGAGATGGTGTGGTACTCCGACTACATTTTTTTGTTTTTTTTTGGCCACTTCTATTGGTCTTTCATTTATTCATTTTCATCCATCTTTGTTCTTTGACCCGTGTGGGCCTCCCATCGCGGTGGCCTCTGTTGTCGCAGAGCACCGGCTCTGGGCGCATGCGTTCCAGAGCTCCGGCTCGGTAATTGGACACATCAGTCCAGCCGCTCCGCGGCACGTGGGATCCTCCCAGGACAGGGATCGAACCGACGCCCCTTGCACTGCAAGGCGGTGTCCCTACCCACTGGACCACCAGGGAGGCCCCCGACTACATTTTTTCTTAGAGAGTCCTTTTTGTTTCAAAATATGACTATGTTCTTTAAGAGGTTTACACATCAGTTCTGCAACATCATTAGTAATAAAAATGTTGTTTTATTTATTTTTAAGAATTGAAGAATACTTGGAAAGAAAAAGAATAAATAGGACTTGCTTGTTTTCTGTTTAATGTTTAACTTATTAATAAAAATACCACTAGTTCCTAAGCCACAGATACATAGTTACATCATCTGGTCAATGAATAAAGCGTAGAAAACTGAATCAAATGGAACATTTCCATTTCCAGGAAATGTTCAACTTAATTTCCCCCACCCATTAAAACAATGCGTCATATGAATATCATGTGGCCATTGTAAGTTCTTATCTTTCACGTGGAAGGTAATTTGTTTGTAGCTCAATTGGTACACGCACGGTTAACAATTTTTGAAATCAAAAATGCACTTACATAACAATAATAATTCAGCCTTTACATAAAATGCCATATAATTGCCCTCTAATTTAATATTGACTCCCCCTACCCCGGGAAATCCAAATTATTGAAGATTTACCATAAGCTGAAAATTATGGATTCCTGAGTAAGGTGATTGTTGGTAAAAATGTAATAATTTGGCTCTTTGGTGGTTGGAGCAGACAGTTCTTTCTCTGCCTGATTGCATTTTGGATATGGTGTCAGTTTAAATCAGGCACTTGTGCACTGTTGATGATGGCCAGATAGGCCTGGATAGAAAGATAGCTCTTGTTTGATGCTCAAGATGAGGTTTTTTTGATGAAGGGTTGCCCCACTTCACTTTCGTTATTAAAAGTTTGCAAAACCATCCTGAAAAAAGTTACGTGGGCAGATTTGTACTGGGAAGTTTTGCGCATCTCATGGAACTGAGGCTCTGATGCTTTGACCTAAGATGTGGGGGCAGGAATGGGAGGGGCTCCAAGAGTGAGGGGGAGCTCCCACCTCCGCCAGCTGTAGGTGTTGCTTAAAAGTGGGTTTTACCACCCATGAGTGATGAGGTCACAGAGTCAGGCTGAGTCTCAGCCTCTGGACACAGGCGATGGCAGGGAGCAAAGATGAACAAGTGTGTGCCCACACATGAAATTCCTTTAAAACGTATGTACTCGCCATTCTTTCCAAACACTGAACAACATATTTCATTTTGCTGGTAAGAAAAGATAGGCGAAGAAACGACTCAGCAGTTTTTATAAAGAGCAAGGCTGAAACATTGAAATGAGGATTCACGGTGCTTCCCCCTATGTACTCCCCTTCTCCCCCAAGGGGTTTTGTGGGCTAATAAATTAATCAAAAGCAAGTCTGGACTCCAGTGGAAACTAGCAAACTGGTATCTCTTTGGATCCAGCTGTGCATACCGATGGCAAAACAGGAAAAGCATCCAAAAGTCATTTAGGCTTAAAAGGAAATGTGGGTCCGTGAATTTCAGACACAGCCAATGAAGCAAGTGAGTTGCGACAATAGATTTATTTTTTAATCAGAGTATAATTGCTTTACAATGTTGTGTTAGTTTCTGCTGTACAACAGTGTGAATCAGCTATCAATGTGCACATAGCCCCTCTCTTGTGAACCTACCTCCCGCTTTCCCGTCAGCCCCTCTAGGTCTTCACAGAACGCGGGGCTGAGCTCCCTGCGTTATACAGCTGCTTCCCGCTCGCTGTCTGTTTTACACAGGACTGTATACAGAGATCAGTGCTGCTCTGTCAGTTCATCCCACCTTCTCCTTAGGATGATAGTTCTTAAACACTGACGTGAGCAAATGTTGTTCACCGTGAGAGATGATTATGACTGCAGTTGTTAGCATTTTTGTCTTTAAGATGCTCTCTCCCTCCTGCTCGTCAGTCCACACACATGAGCGTTACTCCTCCCCCAGCACTCCACACACATTTCCCTCCCCTGGAGGCCCAGTGACAAGGCACAGGACATCTATTAGCATGCATTAAAATACGAAGCATCACTTGGAATCTCTCTTTGGTTGGGACCAGTCCAGCTTCCTTGGGAAGCCTGAATCTGCCAAGTTTCTCTCTCTTCTGGAATTCAGACGTTTAATCAATGACACTGGCTTTGCCAAGGTTGTAAAAATAAAACATCTCTCCAAGTGCTAAGCCTTTATTTGGGTCTGTAACATGCTTCAGTGAGGGATCAAAATATAGGAACCAGACTCTTATGGAATAATCATTGCATCCAGGTAGTGGGCTTCCCTGGTGGCTCAGATGGTTAAGAATCCGCCTGCAGTGCAGGAGACTTGGGTTCGATCCCTGGGTTAGGAAGATCCCTTAGAAAAGGGAAAGGCTACCCACTCCAGTGTTGTTGCAAAGAATCGGATCGCAAAGAATCGGACATGACTGAGTGACTTTCACTTTCACATGAGTAGCAGCGAGTGTTAATGCCGTATGCTGTGAAAAATGGGCACCATGAGAAAGATGTAATATGTTCCCAGGCCACCCATCTGCCTTGGAAGGAGCCTTCTTGAGACATAAATCCCTAAACTTAATAAATCCATAAACTTAAGTTTATGATTATTTGCAATGTCTTATTTTATCTAAAACGTCCGATTCCATATTTATTTACTAAGACTAGTTGGCTTTTCATACTTTGTACCTACACTTATGGGCATATATGTGCATGAAAGCTTTTCTACATGGCAGTTTTGCTGGTTTACATCTTGATGTTTACATGTGGTTTGTCATGCAATTCATAGCATAGACACACAAGATATCTCCAAGAGATGAAAAAGCCTCGCAGGGTCTTATATTTAAAAGTGCTCCATCATCCCACCTTCTCCTTAGGATGATAGTTCTTAAACACTGACGTGAGCAAATGTTGTTCACCGTGAGAGATGATTATGACTGCAGTTGTTAGCATTTTTGTCTTTAAGATGCTCTCTCCCTCCTGCTCGTCAGTCCACACACATGAGCGTTACTCCTCCCCCAGCACTCCACACACATTTCCCTCCCCTGGAGGCCCAGTGACAAGGCACAGGACATCTATTAGCATGCATTAAAATACGAAGCATCACTTGGAATCTCTCTTTGGTTGGGACCAGTCCAGCTTCCTTGGGAAGCCTGAATCTGCCAAGTTTCTCTCTCTTCTGGAATTCAGACGTTTAATCAATGACACTGGCTTTGCCAAGGTTGTAAAAATAAAACATCTCTCCAAGTGCTAAGCCTTTATTTGGGTCTGTAACATGCTTCAGTGAGGGATCAAAATATAGGAACCAGACTCTTATGGAATAATCATTGCATCCAGGTAGTGGGCTTCCCTGGTGGCTCAGATGGTTAAGAATCCGCCTGCAGTGCAGGAGACTTGGGTTCGATCCCTGGGTTAGGAAGATCCCTTAGAAAAGGGAAAGGCTACCCACTCCAGTGTTGTTGCAAAGAATCGGATCGCAAAGAATCGGACATGACTGAGTGACTTTCACTTTCACATGAGTAGCAGCGAGTGTTAATGCCGTATGCTGTGAAAAATGGGCACCATGAGAAAGATGTAATATGTTCCCAGGCCACCCATCTGCCTTGGAAGGAGCCTTCTTGAGACATAAATCCCTAAACTTAATAAATCCATAAACTTAAGTTTATGATTATTTGCAATGTCTTATTTTATCTAAAACGTCCGATTCCATATTTATTTACTAAGACTAGTTGGCTTTTCATACTTTGTACCTACACTTATGGGCATATATGTGCATGAAAGCTTTTCTACATGGCAGTTTTGCTGGTTTACATCTTGATGTTTACATGTGGTTTGTCATGCAATTCATAGCATAGACACACAAGATATCTCCAAGAGATGAAAAAGCCTCGCAGGGTCTTATATTTAAAAGTGCTCCATCATCCCGATTTACTGTTGGTGGACAGTAATTTGCCTGTGTGTCCTGCTCAGTGTGATTAAGTACACGGGAACTTTACTCATGGGACAAAGAACGCATCCATCTTCATAGCCTGGTTGGACGTTTTATCATCATCTCTTATTTGGTGGAACAGGCTGTTGTTTTCTTAGAAGGTGACATGGCTTTAAGAAAAATAGAGAAAGGCAGATGGAAGGCTGGGTGGTATGTGCTATGTCAGCTCCAGAATGGGTTTCACAGCTCTGCTTAGATGTGGTGGAGTCTGTAGTGAGCCAGACCCAGGGTCCGAAGCTTCGAGCAGGACTGCTGGATAAAGGACTCCGTGGGCACACTGGGTCTTGGGGTCCCTCAGCCCCATGGCCAGAGGAGCCTGGTGAGCTGCAGTTCCCGGGGCCAGAGAGAGAAATGACTCGAGTGACTTAGCAGCAGCAACAGTCATACAATATTCATGATTTTCTTTATAATGGAATCCAGGGTATTTCTGAAGGCTCTGTGCTTCAGCACTTGCGCAAAAATAATAATAACAATTTAGGATAAGACTTGGTGCTTGGTGTGGCTATGTGTGACTCTGAGGCTTGCTGCAAAGACTGTCTGAGAGCAGCAGACAGTGGCTTCCCACCAAAGGAGTTCTATTGTGACTTATAAAAAGAGTGGAGGCCTATTTTTCTATTCAGGGGATATTTTCCAGGTTTAGAAAAAAAAAAAAAAAGAGGAGAAGCATAATTTAACTCTGTCTGATAGAAAGGCTAGGCTTCTTTTGACATCTATGACCTAAAAAGCAAAACTAACTTTTCAGTTGATCATAAGCTTAAGGGGAACCCTTAGGCCAATTCCTTTGTAAGAAGAGAAAAAGAAAAAAAAGACCACAAAGCCCAGTCCCTGAGTTTTGTCTCTGAATTGAGATGGATTTTATTTCAGCAGAAGCCAGCTGCAGATCTCCATCCAGGTACCCAGGTTTCTGGTCCAGACAGACCCTGCGGGGCAGTGCTACTGGTCTTGGGGTGGCATCTTAAATATGCAATGTCCACCGTCTGATTCGGATGGAGTCTTCCGGAGACATAAAACTGCATTTTTGTACCTGTTCCCAAGAAGACATGTGGCTGGAAGCTACATCCCATTTGCTGCAAAGGTTTTGCAATGTCTCCTCCGTGGAGGGGCTCTGTGGATTCGTGGGAGGGAAATAAAAGCATAGAGGATGTGTGGGAAGTTTGTGCTGGAAGACGCTCATCTTGCCTGGTGGTGATTAAGAGATTATAGACAGTGTTTTGTCTGGGTGGCTCACATGGTTCTCGGTGTTGCTCCCGTTGAAGTTTAAGATGGGTTGCTGACAGTGGAGGTTGGGGGCAGGGAAGCCAGCGCACTAAGATCTCAGCGTACGTGCCCCGGTCTGGGTGCATACTGGCCCTCCTCACTCAAGAAATGAAATGTGTTCTGTAAACACAGATAAATGGGTAAAGAGTCTGCCTTGCAGTGCAAAGGGCACCGGTTCTACCCCTGGCCCGGGAAGATCCCACATGCCGTGGAGCGGCTGAACCAGTGTGTCCAATTACGAGCCAGCACTCTGGAGCACATGCTCCCAGAGCTGGTGCTCTGCTATAGGAGAGACCACTGCAATGGGAGGCCCACACAGGCCCAAGAACAGAGAAAATAAATAAATGAAAGACCAATAAAAAGTGGCCAAAAATTAAAAAAAAAAAAAGTGTTCTGTTTGGGTTTAGCCCTAGGCTGTTTAGGGAGGGAATTTCAGGTGTGGCTGCTTTGGGTGAATTTGAGATTGTGATTGGTATTTTCGTATTGATAGGGATACCCTGCTCCCTGGGCAGTGATCACGAACAGCCATGGACTCAGGCTTTCTTGTTCCGTGTTTGTCAACCAAGATACAATGGAAAGACGCTTTTGACTGTGTGACCAAGTACAGGCTCGCTCTGCTGTCCGCACGATAGGCCAGTAAATCTGAGACGCGGTGTTGGGATAAGGAAGAGATTTTATTTGGGAGCCAGCAGACCAAGAAGCTGGCTGGCTAGGGCCTCAGAATAACCATTTTGTCAGGGCTTGGTTGCCAGTTTCTTGTATGGATAAAAGATCATGTGGTCTTGGGGTGGCATCTTAAATATGCAATGTCCACCGCTGATTCGGATGGAGTCTTCGGAGACATAAAACTGCATTTTTGTACCTGTTCCCAAGAAGACATGTGGCTGGAAGCTACATCCCATTTGCTGCAAAGGTTTTGCAATGTCTCCTCCGTGGAGGGGCTCTGTGGATTCGTGGGAGGGAAATAAAAGCATAGAGGATGTGTGGGAAGTTTGTGCTGGAAGACGCTCATCTTGCCTGGTGGTGATTAAGAGATTATAGACAGTGTTTTGTCTGGGTGGCTCACATGGTTCTCGGTGTTGCTCCCGTTGAAGTTTAAGATGGGTTGCTGACAGTGGAGGTTGGGGGCAGGGAAGCCAGCGCACTAAGATCTCAGCGTACGTGCCCCGGTCTGGGTGCATACTGGCCCTCCTCACTCAAGAAATGAAATGTGTTCTGTAAACACAGATAAATGGGTAAAGAGTCTGCCTTGCAGTGCAAAGGGCACCGGTTCTACCCCTGGCCCGGGAAGATCCCACATGCCGTGGAGCGGCTGAACCAGTGTGTCCAATTACGAGCCAGCACTCTGGAGCACATGCTCCCAGAGCTGGTGCTCTGCTATAGGAGAGACCACTGCAATGGGAGGCCCACACAGGCCCAAGAACAGAGAAAATAAATAAATGAAAGACCAATAAAAAGTGGCCAAAAATTAAAAAAAAAAAAAGTGTTCTGTTTGGGTTTAGCCCTAGGCTGTTTAGGGAGGGAATTTCAGGTGTGGCTGCTTTGGGTGAATTTGAGATTGTGATTGGTATTTTCGTATTGATAGGGATACCCTGCTCCCTGGGCAGTGATCACGAACAGCCATGGACTCAGGCTTTCTTGTTCCGTGTTTGTCAACCAAGATACAATGGAAAGACGCTTTTGACTGTGTGACCAAGTACAGGCTCGCTCTGCTGTCCGCACGATAGGCCAGTAAATCTGAGACGCGGTGTTGGGATAAGGAAGAGATTTTATTTGGGAGCCAGCAGACCAAGAAGCTGGCTGGCTAGGGCCTCAGAATAACCATTTTGTCAGGGCTTGGTTGCCAGTTTCTTGTATGGATAAAAGATGGGGCGGGGGGAGGACACAAAGTAAAAAGAAAGACTCTTCAATCCTTGTAACTGTCCCTTAGGCAGGGCAAGCCTCAAGCATCTGCATGTGTTTGTCTTGCTTCCTAACAGTCCTTCACAGGCGGTGGGCAGCTCAGGCTATCTCCGTTATATATGCTTACAACAGCAAAAGCAGCAAGATGAAGGTTAAAGTCATAGAAGCAGATCCAGCGAACATTCAAAGCCAACCTTTCTCGGTTACAGTGGGTGTTCAGGTTGTGTCCCCAAGGGCTGCACAGGTCACAGAACCCTCCGTCTCTGGCCCAGAAGTTCTGTGATGTGTTGTGACTGTCCCATGGTTCTGGCAGATGCTGCTGTTTGTCTGTGACGACTGAGAACAGCCACGTGTGGCCTGTTACACGAGGAAACAGGAAACCCTCCCTCTCGCCAAGCGGGCTAAACTGTCTTAAGCAGGTACTTTCTTTCTTTCTGGTCCCACTCCCTCCCTCTCCCCACAACAAGCTTTATTTTTGTGACTATAACAAGGCCAGCCTGGATTAGAGTAACATGCAAACATCTCTATTCCGCAAAAAGTCAAATGATAATGGCAATCAGAAAAACAGTTTGCAGTTTGGCAGCTTCTTGCAAAGGGAAACATAGCCTGACTGGAATCCAGCAATGATGTTCTTAGGCATTTACCCACATGAGGTGAAAACGTACGTTCTACACTGATATTGACAGCAGCTTTATTCATAGTTACCAAAACTTGACATCATGTTCTTCAGTAAGTGAACGATCAGGAAATTGTATTGTTGTCGTACAATAGAATGGTGTTCAGCAATACAAAGAAAGAAACTTTAAGTTGCAAAAAGACATGGTGCCTGTGTGCTTAGTCACTCAGTTGTGTCCAACTTTTGCAAACCCACGGACTGTAGCCCTCTAGGCATCTCTGTTCATGGGATTCTCCAGGCAAGAACACCGGAGTGGGCTGCCATGTCCTCCTCCAGGGGATCTTCCTGACCCAGGAATCAAATCCACGTCTCCTGCACTGCAAGCAGATTTTTACTGCTGAGCCATTGGGAACCCTATATGTGTTATACCAAGTGAAAAGTGCTAAACTGAAAAGACTAATAATATGTGATTCCAACTCCGTGACATTCTGGGAAAGGCAAAACTTAAAAAAAAATAAAAAGAAAAACAGTCAAGTGATCAGTGATTGCCAGGGGTGTGCAGGGATGGAGAAAGAGTGCGTAGACGGACCACAAGGAATTTTTAGGGCAGCGAAACTAACTCTGTGTGATACCGGTCATGGTAGGCACATGACCTCATGAAATTATCAAAACCCATGAAATGGGGCTTCCCCTGGTGGTCCAGTGGGTATGGACACCGCGTTGCAGTGCAAGGGGCGCCGGTTCGATCCCTGGCCTGGGAAGATCCCACGTGCCACGGAGTGGCTGGACCGATGTGTCCAATTACCGAGCCGGAGCTCTGACGCGCATGCGCCCAGAGCCAGTGCTCTGCGACAACAGAGGCCACCGTGATGGGAGGCCCACAGGAGCCAAAGAGCAAAGATGGATGAAAAATAGACAAATGAAGGACCAATAGAAGTGGCCCGCCCAACCCCCCCCCCCCCCCCCCCACCCCCCAAAAAATAAATAAATAAAATTAAAAAAAAAAACAAAACCCATGAAATGTACAACACAAAGAATCAATCTGAATGATACCTATGGACTCTAGGTAATGATAATGTGGTATTGTGTAATTATAAGCAATATACCACCCTAACACAAGACAAGAATAAAGTGGGAAAGTTGAGGAGGGGAAGGGAGTACATGGGAACTATCTGTACATTTTGCTCAAATTTTTTTTTTTTTAGATTTATTTATTTATTTACTTTGGGCGGGGGTCGGGTTGGGGAGGGAGGGGAGCGGGCGGGCCACTTCTATTGGCTTTCATTTCTCTATTTTCATTCGTCTTCATTCTTTGGCTCCTGTGGGCCTCCCATCGCGGTGGCCTCTGTTGTCGCAGAGCACCGGCTCTGGGCGCATGTGCTCCAGAGCTCCAGCTCAGTATTTGGACACATCAGTCCAGCCGCTCCGCGGCACGTGGGATCTTCCCAGGCCAGGGATCGAACCGGCGCCCCTTGCACTGCAAGGCGGTGTCCTTATCCACTGGACCACCAGGGGAAGCCCCTCAATTTTTTTTATAAATGTAAAACTGCTCTAAATAATAGTTATTAATTAAAAAGTACATTTTTAAGAGGTAGCCAATACAACTGGTCTTTTGCTGGATAGGGTGGTAACAGAGTTCTGAGAGCAGGAAGGCTTCCTGGGGGAGGCGCCATTGAAGCTGAGACCCACAGTAGTGGGAGGGGTGCATGTGTGGCAAGAACATGCAATCACAAGAGCGTGAAGGTGAGAGACTCTTGATGACTCTGGAGCAGCAGCTAGGAGACTGAGCGTGTGGGGGCCCGGATGACAGGGGACAAAAACCTTCAGTTTTATCCTAAAGTTGAAAACAGAGCAGCGCCAGATTGGGTGCTGTGAGAACCAGACTGTGAGTGGCCGGGGTGACTGAGGAAACAGGATACCAGATCTGAGCAGGGAGGGGAGAAGTCCAGGAAAGAGAGGGAAAGATTCCAGTCTGGGGGAACAGCAGGAATTTGGGCCGTGAAAGAGGGTGGCTTCTTGGGGGACTCCCTTTGAGCAGTTTCTACACATCACAACTTTGGTTTCTGTCATCCTGCACTCTAGGGGTCTTTGTTGAACACATTCTTTAAGATGCAGAATTTGGCTGGATCATTGGTTTTAACAGCTTTCCTGATGTTTTTCTTTCTCTCTCTCTCTCTCTCTCTTTTTTTAAAGCACAAAGCCTTACTCCTTAAACAAACAAACAAAAAATGAGTATTTGGCTGTGCCAGGTCTTAGTTGTGGCATAGAGGTTCTTTAGCTGTGGCATGCAAATTCCTAGCTGCAGCGTGTGGAATCCCGTTCCCCAAGCGGGGACTGAACCTAGGCCCCCTGCACTGGGAGCATGGAGTCTTAGCCGCTGGACCAGCAGGGAGGTCCCCTGATGGCTTTCTAGTTCCTATATTTGGTAGAAACTCTTTAATTTTAGTAACTTCTTCTCCCTTCCGTGGGTAAAGCAGACCTCTAGAAAGAAACTTGGTGTCTACTTATAGGCACTAATTACTTTTTAAAAAATGTACTTCCAAAATTCTGTACAAAAAGCACAATTAGTGATGGCTTCTTGTCTAGACTGCCCACACAAGTGAATAACATGTGACCACTGAGGTTGCTGAACACAAAAAGTGACGGGTTCAAGTTGAGATATGCTGGCAAGTGTTTGGGAGACACTGAACTATCCAAAGAATGTGAAGCATTTGATCAACAATTTGTATATTGATTCCATCTTAAAACGGTATCATTTGGGCATCTATTGGATCAAGAAGATGTTATTAAAATTAATTCCAGGGCTTCACTGGTAGTCCTGTGGGTAAGGAGTCCGTCTTGCAGTGCAGGGAGCACGGGTTCGATCCCTGGCCTGGGAAGATCCCACGTGCTGCAAAGTGGCTGGACCGGTGTGTCCAGTTGTGAGCCGGCACCCTGGGGGGCATGTGCCCAGAGCTTATGCTCTGCAGTGAGGGAGGCCACTGCAATGGGAGGACCACTCAGGGCAACAAATAAAGATGGATGAAAATAAATAAATAAAAAACCAATAAAAGGGGCCAAAATTAAAAAAAAAAAAATTCCAACTTTCTTTCTTAAACATGATACATGGGTTTTCTGGGGCCACCCTTACCAAAAACCACAACCTAACAAAATACACACAGTGTCGTTTCTTTTCTCACAGTTTTGGAGGCTGGAAGTCTGAGAGCAAAGTAGCAGCAGCTCTACCCAGGAGGCTTCCATTTTATCCTAAAGTGGCTGCAGCTTGGCTTCTTTAAAATGAGGAGAAGACAGTCTCCCTCTCTGGGCTGGTCCCCCACGGCTCTGTGTTGATGGTGACAGTCCTGAGGATGTCTGAATTGCCTTTGGGATCAATCTTCCATTTTGTGAAAAGAGAACATTCAGTGGTAAAGAAATTGTCTGGAATCCAGGAGACATGGGTTCGATCCCTGGGTAGGGAAGATCCCCTGGAAATGGGAATAGCTACCCACTCCAGTAGTCTTGCCTTGGAAATCCCATGGACAGAGGAGCCTGGTGGACTACAGTTCGAGCCGTGGTGGACTTCTTCTCCCTTCCGTGGGTAAAGCAGACCTCTAGAAAGAAACTTGGTGTCTACTTATAGGCACTAATTACTTTTTAAAAAATGTACTTCCAAAATTCTGTACAAAAAGCACAATTAGTGATGGCTTCTTGTCTAGACTGCCCACACAAGTGAATAACATGTGACCACTGAGGTTGCTGACCACAAAACGTGACGGGTTCAAGTTGAGATATGCTGGCAAGTGTTTGGGAGACACTGAACTATCCAAAGAATGTGAAGCATTTGATCAACAATTTGTATATTGATTCCATCTTAAAACGGTATCATTTGGGCATCTATTGGATCAAGAAGATGTTATTAAAATTAATTCCAGGGCTTCACTGGTAGTCCTGTGGGTAAGGAGTCCGTCTTGCAGTGCAGGGAGCACGGGTTCGATCCCTGGCCTGGGAAGATCCCACGTGCTGCAAAGTGGCTGGACCGGTGTGTCCAGTTGTGAGCCGGCACCCTGGGGGGCATGTGCCCAGAGCTTATGCTCTGCAGTGAGGGAGGCCACTGCAATGGGAGGACCACTCAGGGCAACAAATAAAGATGGATGAAAATAAATAAATAAAAAACCAATAAAAGGGGCCAAAATTAAAAAAAAAAAAATTCCAACTTTCTTTCTTAAACATGATACATGGGTTTTCTGGGGCCACCCTTACCAAAAACCACAACCTAACAAAATACACACAGTGTACGTTTCTTTTCTCACAGTTTTGGAGGCTGGAAGTCTGAGAGCAAAGTAGCAGCAGCTCTACCCAGGAGGCTTCCATTTTATCCTAAAGTGGCTGCAGCTTGGCTTCTTTAAAATGAGGAGAAGACAGTCTCCCTCTCTGGGCTGGTCCCCCACGGCTCTGTGTTGATGGTGACAGTCCTGAGGATGTCTGAATTGCCTTTGGGATCAATCTTCCATTTTGTGAAAAGAGAACATTCAGTGGTAAAGAAATTGTCTGGAATCCAGGAGACATGGGTTCGATCCCTGGGTAGGGAAGATCCCCTGGAAATGGGAATAGCTACCCACTCCAGTAGTCTTGCCTTGGAAATCCCATGGACAGAGGAGCCTGGTGGACTACAGTTCATGAGGTCACAAAAGAGTGGGACATGACTGAGCACCCGAAGATCAGCAACCAGCTGTTGAAGGAACAGGGTAGGAACTTGCAGGTGCTTGCCCACAGGGAGCCTATGCTGTTCCACAGGCAGGGTCTCAGGTCTCCGTCTGCCCTCTGCAGGCACTGGGGCTCATCCGTGTTGATCATTCTGCACAGTAATTGGCTTGCTTGTCACTGTTCTGACACGGGTTCCCTGTGAACTCAGTGCACCCTTGCCACGTCTGTTTCTTTCCTGGGGAACAGGCCCCTGCCCCACACTTGCCTGTTGTTATCTCACAAGGACAGGGGAAGACCTGACAAAACCAGGCCTATTGTATTCTCGACAGCTCCTGAGGGACGTGTGGCCTCAGGTAGTCAGGACAAGGGAAGCCCAGGATTCCATAGGCCGCCTAGCCCATGCCAAATCATGCTCCCTCATACATATCCTGACACCCCAATCCGCTGTGCTCACTCCCTACCTGCCTGACAGTGGTGCCTGGCATTTGAAGCCTATCAGAGAAACTCCTAGCAAGGTGCCACCGATCTGGGTGACCTCTGAGTTGCTAGGGTGGCCCCAGAAAGAAAACTGCTTAAGGAGTCTTGCATGCCGAGCTACGGGTCCTGTCCTGAAATAGCCGTTATTTAGATGTTCCCACTGCCCCCATGTGTGTTTCCCCCCAGAGACAGGGCAGGACTGGGCTTCCAGGATGCATTTAAATGGCAGTGCCTGTGGAAGAATGAACTCTCTTGGAGATCACAGGGAGAGGGGCCACCCTGGCAACTCGTGGGCCACCCAGATCAGTAGTGCCTTGCTAGGAGTTTCTCTGCCAGGCTTCAAAGGTCAGGCACCACCGGCAGGCAGAGGTGGGGAGTGGGCACAGCAGAGTGGAGTGTATGGATATGTACCAGGGTCTTGGGACTGGTGTAACACATGATGATGGACTGAGTGGCTTGGAACAGTAGAAATTCTCTGAATTTGGAGGCTAGAAGATCCCTGGAAATGGGAATAGCTACCCACTCCAGTAGTCTTGCCTTGGAAATCCCATGGACAGAGGAGCCTGGTGGACTACAGTTCATGAGGTCACAAAAGAGTGGGACATGACTGAGCACCCGAAGATCAGCAACCAGCTGTTGAAGGAACAGGGTAGGAACTTGCAGGTGCTTGCCCACAGGGAGCCTATGCTGTTCCACAGGCAGGGTCTCAGGTCTCCGTCTGCCCTCTGCAGGCACTGGGGCTCATCCGTGTTGATCATTCTGCACAGTAATTGGCTTGCTTGTCACTGTTCTGACACGGGTTCCCTGTGAACTCAGTGCACCCTTGCCACGTCTGTTTCTTTCCTGGGGAACAGGCCCCTGCCCCACACTTGCCTGTTGTTATCTCACAAGGACAGGGGAAGACCTGACAAAACCAGGCCTATTGTATTCTCGACAGCTCCTGAGGGACGTGTGGCCTCAGGTAGTCAGGACAAGGGAAGCCCAGGATTCCATAGGCCGCCTAGCCCATGCCAAATCATGCTCCCTCATACATATCCTGACACCCCAATCCGCTGTGCTCACTCCCTACCTGCCTGACAGTGGTGCCTGGCATTTGAAGCCTATCAGAGAAACTCCTAGCAAGGTGCCACCGATCTGGGTGACCTCTGAGTTGCTAGGGTGGCCCCAGAAAGAAAACTGCTTAAGGAGTCTTGCATGCCGAGCTACGGGTCCTGTCCTGAAATAGCCGTTATTTAGATGTTCCCACTGCCCCCATGTGTGTTTCCCCCCAGAGACAGGGCAGGACTGGGCTTCCAGGATGCATTTAAATGGCAGTGCCTGTGGAAGAATGAACTCTCTTGGAGATCACAGGGAGAGGGGCCACCCTGGCAACTCGTGGGCCACCCAGATCAGTAGTGCCTTGCTAGGAGTTTCTCTGCCAGGCTTCAAAGGTCAGGCACCACCGGCAGGCAGAGGTGGGGAGTGGGCACAGCAGAGTGGAGTGTATGGATATGTACCAGGGTCTTGGGACTGGTGTAACACATGATGATGGACTGAGTGGCTTGGAACAGTAGAAATTCTCTGAATTTGGAGGCTAGAAATTTGAATACAAGAAGTCTGTGGGGCTGTGTTCCCGCTGGCAGCCCTGAGGGAGGGCTTGTCCCGCCTCTTCTTTGGCTGTAGCCACAGCCCTTGAATCTCTGCCTCTGTCAACACCATTTCTTGGTCTCCTACAGGCTTCTGTATCCAAATATCCCTCTTCCTTCTCTTCCAAAGACAGCAGTCATCAGGTTTAGGGCTCGTCCTCCTCAGGTGTGACTTTCTCTTAGCTTAATTACATCATTAAACATATTCTTTTCAAGTAAGGTCGCATTTATAGGTGCTGGGAAGTTGGGCAGGGGGCACAATCCAACCCATTACAGTATGTAAGGCAAGGAGGAAGAGATGTTAAGAAGGATTTAGGGATATTCTAATGCTTGCTAATGGGCTGAGATGCTGGTTTGTGTACAATAGATATGGGAAGCAAGGAGTGCATAGAAAAGGTTGGTTACTCCTTTCTTAGGATCCTAACCCTGACAACACAATATAGGATGGAGGGGATTGAGAAGGCCACAAGCTGTTGGGGTGTTACTTCATTAGTCAAGCCTGCCAGAGGGAATGCAAATGATATACTCATAAGGAAGTTTTGGGTGGAATCAACCACCTCACCATTGATGGAATGTTGGGTGGAAGATAGGCATGAAGAAGAGAGAGAGCGAGAGAAAGGCAAGGAAGGAAAGAGACACACTGAGAGAAGCTGATTATGCAATCCAATGAGAGAGATAAGAGACAAAAGTTCGCTTCCAATATTTGAACTCAGATACTGACAGACTCAGTGGAAAGTTGGACATGTACATACAGAATTTGAGCAGAAAACATGCATTGTAAGATCATTTACATCAAGGAAAAGGAATATTATAGTTTTCTCTATGTTTACTGTTTCCTGATTTTATTTTGGATGAAATGGTGGAGGCAAAGTAAAGCTTGAGAACTCAGGCTTCCTATTGAGGACCAGCTGCCTCTTTGCTTAGCTCAGCATGACTAAGCCCAATAACCATAGAGAAAAAGAGAGAAAGACACAGACACACAGAGATAGAGAGGAAGAGAGAAAGGGACTTTTTCTGTATATATTTTTTCAAATAGAAAGTTTGATTGGAGCACCCTGTATTGGCTGTTGTTGTGTTCAGTTGCCATGGTCCTGTCAGACTCTTCGTGACCCCATGGACTGAGGCACACCAGACTTCCCTATCCTTTACCAACTCCCAGAGTTTGGGATTGAAGTACTCTTCATTGTTATTGTTCTACACAATGAGATGAATGAATTCAACGTTATTTTGGGGGCAGCTGTGGAATCGTTTTGGGACCATTTCTGAAAACATTGGAAGCCCAGGGGTGAAAGCATTGATCTGATGGGGACAGATGGAGACTGTGGGCTGAAAAGAAGAGGGAGGTGTTCATGCCTCTTCCCTCCATTTCTGTCCTGTCCACCAGCTCATGTGGAGACCAGCTACACTGGAATTTGTTGTGAAATGAAGGGAGAACATTTAGCATTTTCTATAATGGGGATGATAACAGTAATGATGATAAACTTTGAGGAAAAAATACATTTGAATTTAAAAAGTGACTTCCAAAATATTCTGTTTGTATTCATGACTAGTCTTGTTACTTATTATCCTAAAAGTTGATCTCGGTTCTAAATTTCTAAGCTTTTGTAAAAATATTAATGGAGGCTCTATGTTCATTTTTTCAAACATTTTTGCACTTATGTGGAGTAGAAGATGAACTCTCTTGAAAATATTATTTGTTCTAAATATCAATATTTGAGAAAACTGTGTTTCTTCTGGTGTATCACCTTTAGACTGAGGATGGTACTCAACTTTCTGTGTAAATAAAACTAATATTTATAAGGCTTCCCTGGTGGTCCAGTGGGTAGAGAGTCTGCCTTGCAGTGCAAGGGGCACTGATTCAACCCCTGGCCCAGGAAGATCCCACATGTGGAGGAACGGCTGGTCTGGTGTGTCCAATTACGAGCCAGTACCCTGGAGCTCATGGGCCCAGAGCTGATGCTCTGCAATGAGAGAGGCCACTGCCCACACAGGCCAAAGAATAAAGATGGATGAAAATAAAAATAAATGAAAAATCAATAAAAAGAGGCCAAAATTAAAACAAACTAGTATTTTAAAATGAAAATCTTTGCTTAGCTCAGAGGAAAAGAGAAAAAAGGGACACAGACACACAGAGATAGAGAGGAAGAGAGAAAGGGACTTTTTCTGTATATATTTTTTCAAATAGAAAGTTTGATTGGAGCACCCTGTATTGGCTGTTGTTGTGTTCAGTTGCCATGGTCCTGTCAGACTCTTCGTGACCCCATGGACTGAGGCACACCAGACTTCCCTATCCTTTACCAACTCCCAGAGTTTGGGATTGAAGTACTCTTCATTGTTATTGTTCTACACAATGAGATGAATGAATTCAACGTTATTTTAGGGGCAGCTGTGGAATCGTTTTGGGACCATTTCTGAAAACATTGGAAGCCCAGGGGTGAAAGCATTGATCTGATGGGGACAGATGGAGACTGTGGGCTGAAAAGAAGAGGGAGGTGTTCATGCCTCTTCCCTCCATTTCTGTCCTGTCCACCAGCTCATGTGGAGACCAGCTACACTGGAATTTGTTGTGAAATGAAGGGAGAACATTTAGCATTTTCTATAATGGGGATGATAACAGTAATGATGATAAACTTTGAGGAAAAAATACATTTGAATTTAAAAGTGACTTCCAAAATATTCTATTTGTATTCATGACTAGTCTTGTTACTTATTATCCTAAAAGTTGATCTCGGTTCTAAATTTCTAAGCTTTTGTAAAAATATTAATGGAGGCTCTATGTTCATTTTTTCAAACATTTTTGCACTTATGTGGAGTAGAAGATGAACTCTCTTGAAAATATTATTTGTTCTAAATATCAATATTTGAGAAAACTGTGTTTCTTCTGGTGTATCACCTTTAGACTGAGGATGGTACTCAACTTTCTGTGTAAATAAAACTAATATTTATAAGGCTTCCCTGGTGGTCCAGTGGGTAGAGAGTCTGCCTTGCAGTGCAAGGGGCACTGATTCAACCCCTGGCCCAGGAAGATCCCACATGTGGAGGAACGGCTGGTCTGGTGTGTCCAATTACGAGCCAGTACCCTGGAGCTCATGGGCCCAGAGCTGATGCTCTGCAATGAGAGAGGCCACTGCCCACACAGGCCAAAGAATAAAGATGGATGAAAATAAAAATAAATGAAAAATCAATAAAAAGAGGCCAAAATTAAAACAAACTAGTATTTTAAAATGAAAATTTGTAAACATAAATGAGACATAGTCTCTATTTTCAGGAGCTCAAAATGTAAAATAAAAAAGCCTGACACATTTACAAATAACTACAATCACTCCTTTCTAGCTCCTATATGAAATAGCACTAACTGTGTAGCTTATAAACAACAAAAATTCATTTCTTGAACTTCCCTGGTGGTTCAGTGGGTAAGGACACCACCCTGCAGTGCAAGGGGTGCCGGTTCGATCCCTGGCCTGGAAAGATCCTGCGTGCCATGGAGCGGCTGGACCGATGTGTCCAACTACTAAGCCAGAGCTCTGCAGTGCATGCGCCCAGAGCCAGTGCTCTGCGACGAGAGAGGCCACTGCGATGGGAGCCCCACACAGGCCAAAGAACAAAGATGGATGAAAATAAATAAATGAAAGACCAATAGAAGTGGCTAAAAAAAAATTTATTTCTTACATTTCTGGGGCGTGAACATCTGAGATCAGGGTTCCAGTCAGGTCAAGGGACTTGATCTCTTCCAGGTGGCAGACTTCTCCTTGTATCTTCACATGTCAAGAGGACTGAGCTCTGTGAGGTCTCCTTTATAAAAGCATTAACCCACTCCTAAAGGCTTTGCTTGCATGACCTAATCACCCCCAAGGTTCCACCTCCTCATACCATCACACTGGGCATTAGGATTTCAATGCATGCATTTTGAGGGGACACCAACATTCAGATCACAGAAAATTGCTACATAATTTGCAGGACTCAATGTAAAATGAAAACACTGGGCCTCTTGTTCAAAATGAGGTATTTCGGTGACCACATAGCATTAAACCAAGTGGGGAACCATCCTGAATAAGGAGCCCTGTGTGACTTCACAGGTCACATCCAGGAAGCTGGCCCTACTTATGAGCTAGAACCTGAGGTGGAAGACACTATAGGGTGAGTGAAGGTAAAAGCTGGCCTTGAATACCTCTACAATCTAGTTTCCAGCCACTCCTCTTCTTCACTGACTTCCTATACCTGAAGAGGCAAAGCAGGTCAATGAAAGGCTTTTGCTCTCACTGTTTCCTCTTCTGGGAATGCGTTCTGCTGGATTTTCACCTGGTACACACTTATGCACCACAAGTCTTTGCTCAAATATCATTTCTTCAGGAAAAAACTCTCCTGACCACCCTACTGAAATAACTACTTCTTATTGATGGTTTCTTATCCTGTTTTTTTTTTTTTTTTGTCTTAATAACTTTCTCCCTTATTGAGGTATAGGTACAATCACTCCTTTCTAGCTCCTATATGAAATAGCACTAACTGTGTAGCTTATAAACAACAAAATTCATTTCTTGAACTCCCTGGTGGTTCAGTGGGTAAGGACACCACCCTGCAGTGCAAGGGGTGCCGGTTCGATCCCTGGCCTGGAAAGATCCTGCGTGCCATGGAGCGGCTGGACCGATGTGTCCAACTACTAAGCCAGAGCTCTGCAGTGCATGCGCCCAGAGCCAGTGCTCTGCGACGAGAGAGGCCACTGCGATGGGAGCCCCACACAGGCCAAAGAAAAAAGATGGATGAAAATAAATAAATGAAAGACCAATAGAAGTGGCTAAAAAAAAATTTATTTCTTACATTTCTGGGGCGTGAACATCTGAGATCAGGGTTCCAGTCAGGTCAAGGGACTTGATCTCTTCCAGGTGGCAGACTTCTCCTTGTATCTTCACATGTCAAGAGGACTGAGCTCTGTGAGGTCTCCTTTATAAAAGCATTAACCCACTCCTAAAGGCTTTGCTTGCATGACCTAATCACCCCCAAGGTTCCACCTCCTCATACCATCACACTGGGCATTAGGATTTCAATGCATGCATTTTGAGGGGACACCAACATTCAGATCACAGAAAATTGCTACATAATTTGCAGGACTCAATGTAAAATGAAAACACTGGGCCTCTTGTTCAAAATGAGGTATTTCGGTGACCACATAGCATTAAACCAAGTGGGGAACCATCCTGAATAAGGAGCCCTGTGTGACTTCACAGGTCACATCCAGGAAGCTGGCCCTACTTATGAGCTAGAACCTGAGGTGGAAGACACTATAGGGTGAGTGAAGGTAAAAGCTGGCCTTGAATACCTCTACAATCTAGTTTCCAGCCACTCCTCTTCTTCACTGACTTCCTATACCTGAAGAGGCAAAGCAGGTCAATGAAAGGCTTTTGCTCTCACTGTTTCCTCTTCTGGGAATGCGTTCTGCTGGATTTTCACCTGGTACACACTTATGCACCACAAGTCTTTGCTCAAATATCATTTCTTCAGGAAAAAACTCTCCTGACCACCCTACTGAAATAACTACTTCTTATTGATGGTTTCTTATCCTGTTTTTTTTTTTTTTTTGTCTTAATAACTTTCTCCCTAGTTGAGGAGAGGTCTACAGGATTGGTATTTCTTGATGGACTTCCCCAGAAAGAATGGAGACTATATGTGGGCAGAGGTTTTGTTTGGTTCACCCCTGTATCCTCAGTGTCTAGAACAAGCCTTGTACAGATAAGGAACTCAAGAAATAATTAGGTTAATGAACAAATCAATGAATTAAGACATATTATTTGCAGGATTTGATACCTCTACCTTGGGGAACAAAGCAGTTTCCATTTGGTTTCGGTTTCTGATGGAAGAATTGGCCTTCCATGGCAGGTGGTGTATGTTGCTGAAGGGCAGACGAGGTGGATTGTGCTATGTTTACAAGTGTTCCTGTATATTCCAGTCTCCTAGGATCTGAATCTGGCAAATCCTTATTGTACCCTTTGTATGTATTTTAGGAGCATTGTTCAGTTCTCATACACACGCTGACAATTTCACTTTTATTTGTACCTTGTGTCATGTTTTGGACTGCCTGCTCTACTTACAGACCTGTTTTCTAAGGACTTCAACACATACTTTCTGCTGAAGAGGTGGGTTTGGTTCGATGATGTCACTATGTTTGCCCGAGGTGACTGGAGCAGAAGTGGACACCTGACCCAGATGCCAATCAGTTAGCTTATTGGATGGCCAGTGACCCATACGTTTCTTGCTCAACAATTTGAACAGAAACTCAGAGACTCTAGCCAACTGTATTCCAGCTAATAGGTTCAATACTGGTTGTTACTTTACCGTGTTGTATTAGTTTCCACTGTACAGCAAAATGAATCAGTCACACATAAACATATATCCCCTCTTTTTTGGATTTCCTTCCCATTTATGTCACCATGGAGCATTGTGTCGATCTTCACTGACTTCCTATACCTGAAGAGGCAAAGCAGGTCAATGAAAGGCTTTTGCTCTCACTGTTTCCTCTTCTGGGAATGCGTTCTGCTGGATTTTCACCTGGTACACACTTATGCACCACAAGTCTTTGCTCAAATATCATTTCTTCAGGAAAAAACTCTCCTGACCACCCTACTGAAATAACTACTTCTTATTGATGGTTTCTTATCCTGTTTTTTTTTTTTTTTTGTCTTAATAACTTTCTCCCTAGTTGAGGAGAGGTCTACAGGATTGGTATTTCTTGATGGACTTCCCCAGAAAGAATGGAGACTATATGTGGGCAGAGGTTTTGTTTGGTTCACCCCTGTATCCTCAGTGTCTAGAACAAGCCTTGTACAGATAAGGAACTCAAGAAATAATTAGGTTAATGAACAAATCAATGAATTAAGACATATTATTTGCAGGATTTGATACCTCTACCTTGGGGAACAAAGCAGTTTCCATTTGGTTTCGGTTTCTGATGGAAGAATTGGCCTTCCATGGCAGGTGGTGTATGTTGCTGAAGGGCAGACGAGGTGGATTGTGCTATGTTTACAAGTGTTCCTGTATATTCCAGTCTCCTAGGATCTGAATCTGGCAAATCCTTATTGTACCCTTTGTATGTATTTTAGGAGCATTGTTCAGTTCTCATACACACGCTGACAATTTCACTTTTATTTGTACCTTGTGTCATGTTTTGGACTGCCTGCTCTACTTACAGACCTGTTTTCTAAGGACTTCAACACATACTTTCTGCTGAAGAGGTGGGTTTGGTTCGATGATGTCACTATGTTTGCCCGAGGTGACTGGAGCAGAAGTGGACACCTGACCCAGATGCCAATCAGTTAGCTTATTGGATGGCCAGTGACCCATACGTTTCTTGCTCAACAATTTGAACAGAAACTCAGAGACTCTAGCCAACTGTATTCCAGCTAATAGGTTCAATACTGGTTGTTACTTTACCGTGTTGTATTAGTTTCCACTGTACAGCAAAATGAATCAGTCACACATAAACATATATCCCCTCTTTTTTGGATTTCCTTCCCATTTATGTCACCATGGAGCATTGTGTCGAGTGCCCTGTGCTATACCGTAGGTTCTCATTAGTTATCTATTCTATACATAGTATCAATAGTGTATAGATATCAGTCTCAATCTCCCAATTCACCCCACAGCACCTCCCCCCTTGGTATCCATATTTTTGATCTTTATGTCTGTGTATCTATTTCTGCTTTGCAAATAAGATCATCCAAACCATTTTTTTCCTAGATAAATGAATTGGTTCATTTATTCTTCATGCCAGCCTTAGAAAATAGAATCAGTTATCAATTCCATCTTGCAGATTAAGGAGACTAAAGTAAAGGAGATTAAACAAATAGATTAGAGTCACAGCGTATCAGTAGTGGAGTCTAGTTCAGAACCCCACTCAGTCTGATTCCATCCACAGCTGGCACATGTCTTCATGAGGTGCTTTCATCCTGGGTTGAGATCAAATTCTAAATTAATTCTTCTTTCAGGAGCCACGTGGGTGGGGTGTTGGGAGAGAAAGGATAAGATCCATGAACTTTCACGTTCTTGCCGGGAACTTATCTCCAAATATGAGAGAACAAAGGAAAAAAAGGTTGACCCCCCAGGTCAGAGAGGTCATCCTTGAAAGCTGACATTGACCTCTGCTCTGTGGTCCAGGTGTTTCTTCATTTTTCTGAGCTTCAGAAGTTTCTCTACAAAATGGTTCTAATAGTAATAACAAGGGTGTTGCCACCCTTGGCAAAATGAAATGAAATGAAATAACACGTAAAGCACCTGTCCAGTGCCTGCATTTGAAATCAGCATATATTTACTGCAAGGCTGTTTGTTGGAAATCCCTCCTCCCAGGTTACTCTACGTGCTAAGTAGCCCCCTAAGCAAAGCATCCTCTTGCTTCTAATGAACAGCTTGATGTGCATCCCTGGCAACAGGTCTGTGGTGTGCCGTAGAGGCTCAACTCAAAGTGTGTTCGGAGAATAACCCATTAAAGAGGGGAAAAATCAATAGCACAATTAGGAACCGCTTCATCCTATAACGACGCCAGCTGCTGCAAAGGCCACTGCTACCGAGGATTGCCTTTAATGGGGTGGGCTGTCTGCTGCTACAATCAGCCTCTCTGTCTTCCCAGGATGCGACGTCCTCTTAGGACACCAAGGATATTGAGAGTGCAGCAGACACAAGGCATACATATCCTGTCTTAATAACCAATGCAACATCATTTATTAAGAAACTAAAAACACCTTCTCCAATCAGCTAAACTCCATTGATGTATTTGCGCTTCCGTTCATCTCTTCCATTTGGTTTTCTTCTTCTCTTTTGTCATAGAAAGAATGGAAAGCACCAGGATTTTTTTTACCATTAAGGAAGCTAGAAAAACTGCAGGAAAACTCTCCAGGTAATTTTACATGAGAAGTGACTAGCATGCAATGTCCAGAATTTTCATGCCTAGGAAATAGGTCACCTTCATCTTTGATTATCATTGTCCTTCATGATCATTCTTTGATGGAGTCATTCTAGAAATATGCATTTGAGTATGGGTGCGGAGGTATGACGTTCAGTAAATACCAAGACTGGGCTTCCCTGGTGGTCCAGTGGGTAAAGAGAATCTGCCTTCCAGTGCAGCGGGCATTGGCTAGATCCCTGGCCTGGGGAGATCTCACATGCCGTGGAACGGCTGAACTGGTGTGTCTGATTATGAGTCAGAGCTCTAGAGCACATGTGCCCAGAGCGGATGCTCCGCAACCAGAGAGGCCACTACAGTGGGAGGCTCACATAGGCCGAGGAATAAGAATGGATGAAAAATAAATAAATAAAAAATCAATAAAAAGAGGCTAAAATTAAAAATAAAAAAACAAAGATTATTGGCATTTCCCTAAATGAAAGGCCAATCACAAGTTCAACCATAAGCACCTCTTTTAAAAGTCACTTGAAACTTTAGAAGTTATTTTGCCGTATATGAAGGTAAAATGATTAAAACCAAAAGATAATTCAAGCTTTTCATGGTGGAAGTGTTTTCTATTAATTTTAGTGTAATTAAAATGTGTATTTTATTGTTAAGAAAGGAAAAAACACAATGGCATACAGTGGAGATAGAAAAACAATTTGAGAATCCTGCTTTGATTCTTCAGTTAATTGTCTCTGAAGCCCCCCTCCCACATTTGGGAAAGTCCCTCGCACAGGTCTGGTTTGGGGTTGAGTGTTCAATTCACCCTTTACCCTTTTCTCTTGTTTCCCTAAGTCACTCAGTTACCCAAGCATGAGCAATCATTTTTTAAGTGGCTCCTAGAGGCTTACCACCCAGTCCCTGCCCCCGGCGCAAGCACACTTCCCTCTTTCTCTCTCTCTCACGTCCTCAGCGGGGAGGCAGGTGGGAAGCACTTAAAGTCGATCTATCAGAGGTTCAACCACATGCCCATTGCTCATATTCTAATGTTCAAGAGGAACAAGAAACACTTGAACAGACTATGATGTTGGTGGTCCCTGCTAACTGCTCACTTCTCTTTACCTTTGAGGCCAGGAAGGGCCCCAGGTGGCCACCTGTCCCCTGTGGCCCCAACCACTTCCTTTCTCCTGACTTTCACAGAGGAACCCAAGCAGTGGGGTCCATTTTAAAAGGCAGAGCTACCCTGCCACTTATCACATGGCAACAGCAGGGCATCACCACCAGTGGCAGTGTGTAAGAGGAGGCGTCTGCAACTGGGACTTTTCTCCAGTGGCTGGTCATCTGCAGTCTTTGGCTGTATGTTGAGAAGGGGGCATCATGCCCAGGAAGCCTGGGTCAGTAAATAAATAAGGGAGATGAAATCTAACACTTGAAATGACACATGCTTATCACTGAGGTTAGGAAAGCGTATTAGTTCTTACACCAGAATTACATTATTACTGCAAGTGGTTTGGTTTGGGTTTTTCCCCTTGTAGCTTTCATGCATTAACCATCACTAGAGACAGGAAACAGGATGCAGTGATTATCCATTACTGTGCAAGTCCTTGAATTGCATTCAGTCTAATAGTTTTGCTTGCAGTTTTATAGCTGCTTATTCAACTTGTTGCTTCGGATTAAGCTTTCTTTCCGAAAGTGATCTTGAAAGAAAAGGAACACATGTCTGTTGCTTAGTGTCAGGAAGTGATCACAAACTGTTATCTAAAGGAAAAAACACAATGGCATACAGTGGAGATAGAAAAACAATTTGAGAATCCTGCTTTGATTCTTCAGTTAATTGTCTCTGAAGCCCCCCTCCCACATTTGGGAAAGTCCCTCGCACAGGTCTGGTTTGGGGTTGAGTGTTCAATTCACCCTTTACCCTTTTCTCTTGTTTCCCTAAGTCACTCAGTTACCCAAGCATGAGCAATCATTTTTTAAGTGGCTCCTAGAGGCTTACCACCCAGTCCCTGCCCCCGGCGCAAGCACACTTCCCTCTTTCTCTCTCTCTCACGTCCTCAGCGGGGAGGCAGGTGGGAAGCACTTAAAGTCGATCTATCAGAGGTTCAACCACATGCCCATTGCTCATATTCTAATGTTCAAGAGGAACAAGAAACACTTGAACAGACTATGATGTTGGTGGTCCCTGCTAACTGCTCACTTCTCTTTACCTTTGAGGCCAGGAAGGGCCCCAGGTGGCCACCTGTCCCCTGTGGCCCCAACCACTTCCTTTCTCCTGACTTTCACAGAGGAACCCAAGCAGTGGGGTCCATTTTAAAAGGCAGAGCTACCCTGCCACTTATCACATGGCAACAGCAGGGCATCACCACCAGTGGCAGTGTGTAAGAGGAGGCGTCTGCAACTGGGACTTTTCTCCAGTGGCTGGTCATCTGCAGTCTTTGGCTGTATGTTGAGAAGGGGGCATCATGCCCAGGAAGCCTGGGTCAGTAAATAAATAAGGGAGATGAAATCTAACACTTGAAATGACACATGCTTATCACTGAGGTTAGGAAAGCGTATTAGTTCTTACACCAGAATTACATTATTACTGCAAGTGGTTTGGTTTGGGTTTTTCCCCTTGTAGCTTTCATGCATTAACCATCACTAGAGACAGGAAACAGGATGCAGTGATTATCCATTACTGTGCAAGTCCTTGAATTGCATTCAGTCTAATAGTTTTGCTTGCAGTTTTATAGCTGCTTATTCAACTTGTTGCTTCGGATTAAGCTTTCTTTCCGAAAGTGATCTTGAAAGAAAAGGAACACATGTCTGTTGCTTAGTGTCAGGAAGTGATCACAAACTGTTATCTCTCTGGCCACTTGCCAGATAATTTATTTTTATGTCAAAGAGACCGCAATGCATTGGTACGAAATATGGCTTACTTCAGGATTTTAAAATATCTCAGATTTGAAAATAGTGTGATTTTTATATGTATAGCAAATGATTCTAATAATGATTTACGTTCAGGTCTTTGTGTTTTTAAACTCAAGTTCTAATGATCAATTTGATTTGATAACTGATATTAATAAATGTTTATAGAAGTATCACCTTGCTTTCACCCCTCCCCATTTCCCTCTTACCCTGCTGTCATGACATCAGTGGAAACTCAAAGAATTCTCCATTTCTGGACACACTCTGGTTAAGTCCACCATCACGATGCTTGGGGCACTTTCCATCAAAAATACTGTTTTTGACCAGAAACTATCACAACATGGATAGGGTATACTCTGATATAAAATAAAAAGTAAAAAAAAAAAAAACCCAAAACTGATGTTAATAGAAAAACACTAAAGGTTGCCTCCACAAATGAAAAAAAGAAAAAAATAACATTGCTGTGTTGTTTGTGGCACCAACTGGGACAACCAGTAACCCTTGCCTTTAACAAACTCCAGAATCCTTGTTTGTACACAAAACATACTAACTTGTTAGACTGAAGCTTTCAAAGTGTCCTGAAGTGCTTCTTCACATGATTTTTGTC
Source organism: Tragulus kanchil (assembly GCA_022376925.1). NCBI lineage: Eukaryota > Metazoa > Chordata > Mammalia > Artiodactyla > Tragulidae > Tragulus > Tragulus kanchil. Next base: position 236,663,729 of record JAIOJX010000028.1, on the reverse strand, counting down.
TGAATATCCCTTGGATTGACTTAGTTATTCGTCATTCAATCCAAATGAAGAACAATGAACCTTGAAGAAGAAAGAAGCTTTTTTCTGTCTCTCTCTCTCTCTCTTTTTTTTTTTTTTTGCCAGAAAGATGAGCTATTCTCTCAAAAGAAGTGTTTCACATAAAATTTTAGGGAGTACTTGAAACCCCAAGGAAAAATTATAGATATCTGAGTCGGTAGCAACATTTATTTCTGATTTCCAAAAACATGTATGTTTAAAGTATAAAACAGAAAAATTTTAAAAGATACAATAAAAGGTAAAATCACTTGAAGCCAGGTAGTGTCCCATCAACACTTTTGTTTACATCTTTAAAAGTGTTTTTAAAGATTTATTTATCTATCATTTGGTAGTGGTGGGTTTTCATTGCTGCTTATGGTCTCTCTCTCTCTCTTTTTTTTAAGATTTATTTATTTATTTATTTTGGTGGGGATGGGGTGGGGAGGGAGGGGAGCAGGCGGGCCACTTCTATTGGTCTTTCATTAGTCCATTTTCATCCATCTTTTTTCTTTGGCCCGTGTGGACCTCCCATCGCAGTGGCCTCTGTTGTCACAGAGCACCGGCTCTGGGCGCATGCGCTCCAGAGCTCCGGCTCAGTAATTGGACACATTCGTCCAGCCACTCCACAGCACGTGGGATCTTCCCAGGCCAGGGCTCGAACCAGTGCCCCTTGCACTGCAAGGCAGTGTCCTTACCCACTGGACCACCAGGGAAACCCTTATGATCTCTCTTTAGTTGCAGTGAGCAAGGGCTGCTTTGCACTGTGTTGGGGGGCTTTGCATTGCAGAGGCTTCTCTTGCTGTGGACCATGGGCTCTAGGTTGTGCAAGCTTCAGTACTTGCAGTATGTGGACTCAGTAGTTGCATCTCCTGGGCTATAGAGCCCTGGCTCGGTAGTTGTGGCACATGGGCTTAGTTACTCTGAGGCATGTGGGGTCGTCCTGGACCAGGGACCGAACTAGTGTACCTTGAGTTGCAAGGCAGATTCTTAACCACTAGACAACCAAAGAAGTCCTGCTTCCTTCTATCTTCGCATATGTACAAATTCTAGTTCCGTGTGTATGTTCTTACAGAAGAGGAATTTATTATACAGATACTTTTGTCCCTGTGTTTCGTATTTTACAATGTCGTGAATATTTTCTCCTGACATTAGTGTAAGAGCTGCCTCATGACTCTTCTTACAGATGTGTCATCACTCTGCATCTTCTTGTTGAAAATGAAGTTACTTTCTTTCATTAGGCCTTATATACAATTCTGTCGCATGATAATCTTTGCACTGAACATCAAGTGATTTCTTGAAGATAATCTCAAAGAATGAAACTGTAGAGTCAAATGTTATGCACATTCTTTCAAGCTGTTAATATCTATTGCTTGGTTGCCCAGAGAAAATAGTACTGTTTTACTCATAAACAGGTTGAGTACCTGTTTCTACACTCGCATGATAAACATTAATAAATAGTATGGTGTAAAATGTGCCAAGCACTGTGTTAAGGGTTTTAAATACATTTTCCCTACTTGATTCTCATCCACTAAAGTAGCACAGTTGTCATCACCCCCTCCATGCTAATGTGTAGAATGAAGCTTAGTGAGCTCATTTGACCAGAATTCCGTGATTTTGACTTTGGGTCCAAAGCCTGATTCTCAGCCATTATATAGATGAACATATTGTGCATTGAGATTTGTTGAACGCCTACTAAGTGCAAGATACTGTGCTAGAGCCCTGTAAGGGCACCTAGAAAAGTAAATAAAAAGTCCTCAGCGGGGAGGCGGGTGGGAAGAAACACACTCTACAGAGTGTGGATTATCTCAGAAGTAGAGAGCCACACTAGTGTACGAAGTCAGTTTTTGTAGGGGTGGGTAATTTCACAGGTTAATGAGTGGGAGGAGTATTCCAGCTATTTGGGAACAGGGCTAGGAATTTCCAGGGATTGGGTCACTGCCTAATTTATGATCTTTATAATTGACCTTGGAACTGTCGTGACATTTGTTGGTGTGTCATTTAGCTTCACGATGTGTTACAATAACATATACTGAGGCTCAAGGTCTAGTAGAAATTGATTCATCCTCCATCTTGGACCTTTTTGGTTCTAATCAGTTAATGTCATATCCTTGGTCTATGTAGTTCTTTTAAAGATTGTGCCCTCTTCCTTCCTTTCTGTTTCAATAAAAGGACAGAATAGACTTCAAAGACCAAAGAACTTTTCAAGAGCAGGAGTTGATAAGTAGTGGGAAGACAATGGCTTTGCAACATGGGTAACAAAGTATCCTAGAGGAGTCTAATCCCAGGCAAATAATGGCTGAAAATGGACCTTGGAACGTGGCAATAAACATGTTTCATGATTCTTTAGAAAGTCCTCTGAATTAAATAGTAGGGAAGGAGTTCAACATTGGAAGGAACTTGGACCTTGTTGGAAAATGTGGTAGCAATAAAAAGAGTAGAAGATAAATTGATGGTATGAATATATATACATATGTAATATATCTAAAATACATATAGAATATCTATTGCTTGGTTGCCCAGAGAAAATAGTACTGTTTTACTCATAAACAGGTTGAGTACCTGTTTCTACACTCGCATGATAAACATTAATAAATAGTATGGTGTAAAATGTGCCAAGCACTGTGTTAAGGGTTTTAAATACATTTTCCCTACTTGATTCTCATCCACTAAAGTAGCACAGTTGTCATCACCCCCTCCATGCTAATGTGTAGAATGAAGCTTAGTGAGCTCATTTGACCAGAATTCCGTGATTTTGACTTTGGGTCCAAAGCCTGATTCTCAGCCATTATATAGATGAACATATTGTGCATTGAGATTTGTTGAACGCCTACTAAGTGCAAGATACTGTGCTAGAGCCCTGTAAGGGCACCTAGAAAAGTAAATAAAAAGTCCTCAGCGGGGAGGCGGGTGGGAAGAAACACACTCTACAGAGTGTGGATTATCTCAGAAGTAGAGAGCCACACTAGTGTACGAAGTCAGTTTTTGTAGGGGTGGGTAATTTCACAGGTTAATGAGTGGGAGGAGTATTCCAGCTATTTGGGAACAGGGCTAGGAATTTCCAGGGATTGGGTCACTGCCTAATTTATGATCTTTATAATTGACCTTGGAACTGTCGTGACATTTGTTGGTGTGTCATTTAGCTTCACGATGTGTTACAATAACATATACTGAGGCTCAAGGTCTAGTAGAAATTGATTCATCCTCCATCTTGGACCTTTTTGGTTCTAATCAGTTAATGTCATATCCTTGGTCTATGTAGTTCTTTTAAAGATTGTGCCCTCTTCCTTCCTTTCTGTTTCAATAAAAGGACAGAATAGACTTCAAAGACCAAAGAACTTTTCAAGAGCAGGAGTTGATAAGTAGTGGGAAGACAATGGCTTTGCAACATGGGTAACAAAGTATCCTAGAGGAGTCTAATCCCAGGCAAATAATGGCTGAAAATGGACCTTGGAACGTGGCAATAAACATGTTTCATGATTCTTTAGAAAGTCCTCTGAATTAAATAGTAGGGAAGGAGTTCAACATTGGAAGGAACTTGGACCTTGTTGGAAAATGTGGTAGCAATAAAAAGAGTAGAAGATAAATTGATGGTATGAATATATATACATATGTAATATATCTAAAATACATATAGAATATACTCCACTTTTTAAAACATTTATGAAATCATTTACAATTGTGTTGATAAACTGAAAATAAAGAACCAGTAGAAGCATAAGGCATAGAAAGGAGACTCGGGGTAAGAGAGAGTACTTGTTGGAAAGGCCCAGAGGAGATGGGAGAGGTAGAATCAAGGCTCTGGGAGAAAGGGTTATCTGTGAAAATGATATGTCTTCTGGAGGAAGAGAAGGGAAGCGTGATTAAGATAAGTTAAAGATGGAGGGACAAACCTGTCAAAAGGAGAGAGTTGTCCTTGCTGTCCTCCAGTTTTTGGTAAAGAGAGAGATGAAGTCATCTGAGAAGTTGGGGGCCAGGGAGAGGGAGGCTGGAGGCTGGAGGCTGGGGAGGTGGGGCAGCTGCCTGAACGAATGCATCATATTCTACCTTTAGTTTATTCCTGGAAAAACTAGTCATGAGAAACACTCTACCCCTAAGCATCCTAGCTTGACTGTTTTCTTAAAGAACTTTATGTTGCAGAGGGGTAAAGAAGACAGGAGAAAAAAGCAACAAAGGATGGGATACAGGTGTTTTCACACAATTTGACAAATTGTGTTTACAACAAATTGAGGGTCCTCCTTACCTCAATCCCTTTGCAATAGGAAAGTACAATGAAATGTCACTTTGCTCTGTAAATGACATGTAATGGGGATGTGTAAAATTTTTTGTGTATTTTATATTCCAAGGCTTTTATGTAAGGTAGAACTGTGTATGGATTGAAACTGAAAGAAAACATATACAATTAGCAGGAATTATATGGGAAAAATAATAATTATTTAAATAATTCTTGTATTTAGAAAGCATATATTAGTACAATGCCACTGGCTCTATAGTTTTTTAAACATAGAGATAGCTTAAAAGTTGTTCTTTTAATGATAATATTTACTGTTTCTTTCGAAAGATTAGTTTTGGCTTATGCACACAGATACTTGTCAATCTCCTGGTACCAGAGGGCCCTCTGAATTAAATAGTAGGGAAGGAGTTCAACATTGGAAGGAACTTGGACCTTGTTGGAAAATGTGGTAGCAATAAAAAGAGTAGAAGATAAATTGATGGTATGAATATATATACATATGTAATATATCTAAAATACATATAGAATATACTCCACTTTTTAAAACATTTATGAAATCATTTACAATTGTGTTGATAAACTGAAAATAAAGAACCAGTAGAAGCATAAGGCATAGAAAGGAGACTCGGGGTAAGAGAGAGTACTTGTTGGAAAGGCCCAGAGGAGATGGGAGAGGTAGAATCAAGGCTCTGGGAGAAAGGGTTATCTGTGAAAATGATATGTCTTCTGGAGGAAGAGAAGGGAAGCGTGATTAAGATAAGTTAAAGATGGAGGGACAAACCTGTCAAAAGGAGAGAGTTGTCCTTGCTGTCCTCCAGTTTTTGGTAAAGAGAGAGATGAAGTCATCTGAGAAGTTGGGGGCCAGGGAGAGGGAGGCTGGAGGCTGGAGGCTGGGGAGGTGGGGCAGCTGCCTGAACGAATGCATCATATTCTACCTTTAGTTTATTCCTGGAAAAACTAGTCATGAGAAACACTCTACCCCTAAGCATCCTAGCTTGACTGTTTTCTTAAAGAACTTTATGTTGCAGAGGGGTAAAGAAGACAGGAGAAAAAAGCAACAAAGGATGGGATACAGGTGTTTTCACACAATTTGACAAATTGTGTTTACAACAAATTGAGGGTCCTCCTTACCTCAATCCCTTTGCAATAGGAAAGTACAATGAAATGTCACTTTGCTCTGTAAATGACATGTAATGGGGATGTGTAAAATTTTTTGTGTATTTTATATTCCAAGGCTTTTATGTAAGGTAGAACTGTGTATGGATTGAAACTGAAAGAAAACATATACAATTAGCAGGAATTATATGGGAAAAATAATAATTATTTAAATAATTCTTGTATTTAGAAAGCATATATTAGTACAATGCCACTGGCTCTATAGTTTTTTAAACATAGAGATAGCTTAAAAGTTGTTCTTTTAATGATAATATTTACTGTTTCTTTCTGAACATTCGAGGTTTAGTTTTGGCTTATGCACACAGATACTTGTCAATCTCCTGGTACCAGAGGGGCCCTTTTCTATCTGAACTGAGCTAATGCTACAGAAGCTTCTGACTCAACTACTCATGACCCATTCCAGGAAACACTCTATTGAAAGAGCCAGCAGATAACAAATCTCCAGCTTAGGAAGAATTGCTTCTGGAAACTGTGGAGCACCAGATAAGGTTTATTCTGTGGGAGCTGACTTTATCCAGCCCCACACTCCAGTGATGTAGTGGGCTCTGAGTAAGCTGTGTACACAGAACTGATAAACCCTGCACTAAATTAATTAAGAATTCTATTGCTTTAATAGCTTGTCTTCAAAGACCAGTGACTAATACCAGGATTTATTGCGTGAACAATGAAACATTGGCTATGTAAATTTTATAATGGGAGTTCTGGGGTCATATTAAATCATCTCCAGTTTTGTTGATTTTTTTTGTTGATATTTCTGGTATCTAAGCAACACAATATTGAATCAGTGGCTCGTAGAGATCCAGGGATTCTTTCAGAAGGAGAATGGTAAATCCTTCCACCAAGCGTAGTATTTGTAATGTGTTTTAACAAAAATTGTGGCATTTGAGTCACACAACATCCATGAAAAGAAATACAACTAGTCCCAATTTACAGATGCTGGTTCATTCAGGTTTTGCTTCCTCTCCAAAGACACTCAGTTTAAGACTTTAAGTCCAGTTCTCTTCTGCTATGCCCCAAATGCACTGAGAGCTGGTTTTTGGGTTTTTTTTTCTGTTTACTTTATTTCTCTCTTGTTCTTTCTCCCTTGCTTTCCTTCTTTCCTTTTCTTTGTGAAAGGAAATTGAGACTCAGTGGAGCTAAGTGACTATACTGCCAGTTACTGATGAAATCAGAACTAAGTCAGGAGCCATCACTCTGGTCAGGGTTGTCACCCGATGCCCCTTAGAGTCGAGTATAGGTTTAAAGTTGGACATTCTAACAGCCAGTCCATGGGGGTCTTTGAATCCCAGGGTCTCTAAATTGTGTTAGAGCTTTGCAATATGTAGAGAAGGATTTTAAGAAGACTTAATAACTAGCCATTCAATTTGAGAGTAATTTAAGTAGAGATCTCATTCTACTTTAGCATTTCCAGTGCAGTGCATCCTGGCAATTGAAGTGAAGGAATCGTTAAATTAATAAATACACTCATAAATCAAAAACTGGACTCATCGGGGTTTAAAAATAACTAATGAAAGGCCCCCATTCCAGGAAACACTCTATTGAAAGAGCCAGCAGATAACAAATCTCCAGCTTAGGAAGAATTGCTTCTGGAAACTGTGGAGCACCAGATAAGGTTTATTCTGTGGGAGCTGACTTTATCCAGCCCCACACTCCAGTGATGTAGTGGGCTCTGAGTAAGCTGTGTACACAGAACTGATAAACCCTGCACTAAATTAATTAAGAATTCTATTGCTTTAATAGCTTGTCTTCAAAGACCAGTGACTAATACCAGGATTTATTGCGTGAACAATGAAACATTGGCTATGTAAATTTTATAATGGGAGTTCTGGGGTCATATTAAATCATCTCCAGTTTTGTTGATTTTTTTTGTTGATATTTCTGGTATCTAAGCAACACAATATTGAATCAGTGGCTCGTAGAGATCCAGGGATTCTTTCAGAAGGAGAATGGTAAATCCTTCCACCAAGCGTAGTATTTGTAATGTGTTTTAACAAAAATTGTGGCATTTGAGTCACACAACATCCATGAAAAGAAATACAACTAGTCCCAATTTACAGATGCTGGTTCATGCAGGTTTTGCTTCCTCTCAAAGACACTCAGTTTAAGACTTTAAGTCCAGTTCTCTTCTGCTATGCCCCAAATGCACTGAGAGCTGGTTTTGGGTTTTTTTCTGTTTACTTTATTTCTCTCTTGTTCTTTCTCCCTTGCTTTCCTTCTTTCCTTTTCTTTGTGAAAGGAAATTGAGACTCAGTGGAGCTAAGTGACTATACTGCCAGTTACTGATGAAATCAGAACTAAGTCAGGAGCCATCACTCTGGTCAGGGTTGTCACCCGATGCCCCTTAGAGTCGAGTATAGGTTTAAAGTTGGACATTCTAACAGCCAGTCCATGGGGGTCTTTGAATCCCAGGGTCTCTAAATTGTGTTAGAGCTTTGCAATATGTAGAGAAGGATTTTAAGAAGACTTAATAACTAGCCATTCAATTTGAGAGTAATTTAAGTAGAGATCTCATTCTACTTTAGCATTTCCAGTGCAGTGCATCCTGGCAATTGAAGTGAAGGAATCGTTAAATTAATAAATACACTCATAAATCAAAAACTGGACTCCATCTGGGAGTTCTCAGACTGATTCAGAATATACAGCAAAATTAAAGACTAGTCCATCATCTAAGCAAGATGTCTTTTAGTGCTTATGTATTGGCCCTGTTCCATGTTAGGTACCTTGATGTGGAACAGATCGGTTGAATAGTATGGACTTCTGCAAGTTAACGAGAGAATTGGTCAATGGTTCTCTAAATCTTGGTTATAGTAATGTAACTAGAATTGCCTAAGATGTCTAGTTTTCCACCATTGATGTCGACATTACTGTGATCATCAACCCTTGGTCACTGCTTCTTTTGGTGGGCACTATTCTGAGCACCTTACATGTGGTAACTCACTTGATTCTCATGATCCTAGGCAAACATCTCATTTTGAAGGTGAAGAGATTGAGGCATACAGTTTAGATTATCTACCCAAGGCCGTGCAATTTATGAATAGAGTGGGGCTTCCCTAGTGGCCCAGAGGTAAAGAATCTACTGCAGTGCAGGAGCCTCAGGAGATGTGGGTTTGATCCTTGGCTGAAAAGATCCCCTCTAAGAGGGAAGGCAGCCCGCTCCAGTAGTCTTGCCTGGGAAATCCCATGGACAGAGGAGCCTGGCGGCCTACAGTTCACAGGGTCTCAAAGAGTCGGACACCACTGAAGCAATTGAGTATGCCTAGTAGTCTGGCCCCTAAGTCTGCTGTCTTAACCGTCATTGTAGGTTATTTCTCTCAGCATCTAGTATTTAAAGCTCTTTAACCATTCGACAAAAAGATGAGTGTAAACTATTCTTTCGTTGGTGTTTTAATTGGTATCCACCTGATTTCTGGCATGTATACATGGAGACGAGCATCTTTTTGTACATTTCTTGTCAACCCAGGTTTCTTCTTCCACTCATTGCTCATTCATCATCTTTGCCAATTTTCCTGTTGGGTTGTCTTTTTCTGTTTGATTTTAGATGGTGTGCCAGTAGGTGCTGCCCCCTAATGAATCACCTGTACCTTTTAGCTTAAAAGAGCACCACCAACTTTGTTATTAGGTCTCATGGCTCTGAACCTTGACTGCGTTCAGTCAGGCAATGCTCCACAGGGCCTCTAGTACAGATGCCATAGATGGAGGTTGGGGCTGGAGTCCGCTGAATGCTCATTCATTCACTGACATAGGGTAGCTACTGCTGGCTGTTGACTGGGACCTCAGGGGAGGTCAACAGGGGAGGTCAGTGGGACATCACAAGAATATATATGTACATTCTTCCATATGTATATTTTCTTCTTATATTTAAGACTTTAATTTCTAGGAGACATATTTCTCTACATAGTGTAAGAAAGGGTCAAATTTTTTTCTTTTCATATGGATAGTTAGTTGTTGAAACTTGTGCTATGTACTATACATTTTCCTTCTTTAAAAATGAACGTTTATTTTGTCTACTTCATTTTGATTAAGTTTAAAAGAATTTTCTGACATCTGTCTTCTACCAATTTATTCCATTTCCTCCTCAGGAAAATATGCGTTTTGTTTTCATGTTTAGTGGTCATACATATAAGTTTAACAAGTAAACTTTACAAAGTCTAAATTTTATCTGCATCTCTACCATTATCTCTCCAGATATAGGGATATTAGAAAGTTTTAATTTTAATAATCTCCAGTAGCCTATGTTGCTGTGGTATAATATTTTATTTTTTCTTGTTTTTATATAGATTAAAAATTCATCACTATTGTTACCGTATAGCCCATATTCATTAGAGATATCTGTGTGCTTGGATATATCTGTTATTTTTTTAATCTCACTGCATCTTTCTGGGTCCAATTTCCTTCGTGCAGAACATGTTTTAATAATTCTTTCAGTGAAGATCTAGGTGTTAAAACTCTCCCAGTGTTCTTGTCTGAAAACCACTCTGTTATTTGAAAATGTGATTTTATTATCTTTTTTTTAAATTGAAGCATAGGTGTATATAATATTATATTAGTTTATAATCACAATGTTCCATTTTCCCCGTGCTGATTAGATTGGTTTTTTGCAACCCAGGTTTCTTCTTCCACTCATTGCTCATTCATCATCTTTGCCAATTTTCCTGTTGGGTTGTCTTTTTCTGTTTGATTTTAGATGGTGTGCCAGTAGGTGCTGCCCCCTAATGAATCACCTGTACCTTTTAGCTTAAAAGAGCACCACCAACTTTGTTATTAGGTCTCATGGCTCTGAACCTTGACTGCGTTCAGTCAGGCAATGCTCCACAGGGCCTCTAGTACAGATGCCATAGATGGAGGTTGGGGCTGGAGTCCGCTGAATGCTCATTCATTCACTGACATAGGGTAGCTACTGCTGGCTGTTGACTGGGACCTCAGGGGAGGTCAACAGGGGAGGTCAGTGGGACATCACAAGAATATATATGTACATTCTTCCATATGTATATTTTCTTCTTATATTTAAGACTTTAATTTCTAGGAGACATATTTCTCTACATAGTGTAAGAAAGGGTCAAATTTTTTTCTTTTCATATGGATAGTTAGTTGTTGAAACTTGTGCTATGTACTATACATTTTCCTTCTTTAAAAATGAACGTTTATTTTGTCTACTTCATTTTGATTAAGTTTAAAAGAATTTTCTGACATCTGTCTTCTACCAATTTATTCCATTTCCTCCTCAGGAAAATATGCGTTTTGTTTTCATGTTTAGTGGTCATACATATAAGTTTAACAAGTAAACTTTACAAAGTCTAAATTTTATCTGCATCTCTACCATTATCTCTCCAGATATAGGGATATTAGAAAGTTTTAATTTTAATAATCTCCAGTAGCCTATGTTGCTGTGGTATAATATTTTATTTTTTCTTGTTTTTATATAGATTAAAAATTCATCACTATTGTTACCGTATAGCCCATATTCATTAGAGATATCTGTGTGCTTGGATATATCTGTTATTTTTTTAATCTCACTGCATCTTTCTGGGTCCAATTTCCTTCGTGCAGAACATGTTTTAATAATTCTTTCAGTGAAGATCTAGGTGTTAAAACTCTCCCAGTGTTCTTGTCTGAAAACCACTCTGTTATTTGAAAATGTGATTTTATTATCTTTTTTTTAAATTGAAGCATAGGTGTATATAATATTATATTAGTTTATAATCACAATGTTCCATTCTCTTTCCTCCATTGTTGCTGATTAGAGCTCTTCACATTCTGACTACAGTTAATTTGTAGATATTCTGTTTGGTTTTTGTTTAAACATATTCTCTTTGTACTTGATGTTATTCAATGTCACTCTGATGTTTAGTCTAGACGTAGATATCCTTTTTCTTTGATTTGGAATCATTTAATCTAACAACTCATCCATTCTGAAAAATTCTTCACTGTTTCCCTTTGCATATTACTTCTTCCTTATTCCATTCCCTTTCTTGAATCCCTATTGGAGTCACACTAGTTGGCCTCAGTATACCTACATACAACTTATTCATTTTTCATGCCTTTATCTTTCTGCGATTTGTTCTGTATAATTTCTTTCACATTGACTTCCGGTTCACTAATTCTTTCTTCAACTTTGTGGAATTTGCTGATTAATTCATTAATTCATTGAGCTTTAACTTTTATGTCTCATTCTATCATGCATTTTATCTTTAGAAGTTCAGTTTGGTTATTATTAAAATTTTCTTTCTTGTCTATGAAGCTTATTGAGTGTTATTCTTTAATATCCTTATTCAATTTATTTTGAATTTATTTATTTTATTTTTTTAATTTTAAAGTGAATTTTATTTTATTTTTTTACAGAGTTTTGTTTACTGCCACACGAGATTTATTTTAGAATCTTGAATTCAGTTGCTTTTTATGATGTTTTTAAGTATTCGATATTTCTGTTGGAGTCTTCTACATTGTTTAGAATGCAGAAATGTCCATGTGTTTTAAAATTCCTTACTGTGCACTAATTTTCAGTAAGAGTAGTATCCCTTTTGACTAGGGTTAAGTAAATTTCCTCTGGAATAAGTTTTCATTTATTTATGTTGGGCAGCTCAACATCTCACCACACTGGGGAAAACTTTATGTGAAATTTTCATTCTGAGGATTTGTAGCCCACAGAGGTGGTGGAGTGCTGTCCTTTAACCTATATGTCATGCTCTAGGCTTTTAGATTTTAATTGGGATCATTTTTCCCCACAAAATGTATGAGTGTTCTTGTCTGAAAACCACTCTGTTATTTGAAAATGTGATTTTATTATCTTTTTTTTAAATTGAAGCATAGGTGTATATAATATTATATTAGTTTATAATCACAATGTTCCATTCTCTTTCCTCCATTGTTGCTGATTAGAGCTCTTCACATTCTGACTACAGTTAATTTGTAGATATTCTGTTTGGTTTTTGTTTAAACATATTCTCTTTGTACTTGATGTTATTCAATGTCACTCTGATGTTTAGTCTAGACGTAGATATCCTTTTTCTTTGATTTGGAATCATTTAATCTAACAACTCATCCATTCTGAAAAATTCTTCACTGTTTCCCTTTGCATATTACTTCTTCCTTATTCCATTCCCTTTCTTGAATCCCTATTGGAGTCACACTAGTTGGCCTCAGTATACCTACATACAACTTATTCATTTTTCATGCCTTTATCTTTCTGCGATTTGTTCTGTATAATTTCTTTCACATTGACTTCCGGTTCACTAATTCTTTCTTCAACTTTGTGGAATTTGCTGATTAATTCATTAATTCATTGAGCTTTAACTTTTATGTCTCATTCTATCATGCATTTTATCTTTAGAAGTTCAGTTTGGTTATTATTAAAATTTTCTTTCTTGTCTATGAAGCTTATTGAGTGTTATTCTTTAATATCCTTATTCAATTTATTTTGAATTTATTTATTTTATTTTTTTAATTTTAAAGTGAATTTTATTTTATTTTTTTACAGAGTTTTGTTTACTGCCACACGAGATTTATTTTAGAATCTTGAATTCAGTTGCTTTTTATGATGTTTTTAAGTATTCGATATTTCTGTTGGAGTCTTCTACATTGTTTAGAATGCAGAAATGTCCATGTGTTTTAAAATTCCTTACTGTGCACTAATTTTCAGTAAGAGTAGTATCCCTTTTGACTAGGGTTAAGTAAATTTCCTCTGGAATAAGTTTTCATTTATTTATGTTGGGCAGCTCAACATCTCACCACACTGGGGAAAACTTTATGTGAAATTTTCATTCTGAGGATTTGTAGCCCACAGAGGTGGTGGAGTGCTGTCCTTTAACCTATATGTCATGCTCTAGGCTTTTAGATTTTAATTGGGATCATTTTTCCCCACAAAAATGTATGAGTGTAGATAATTTCCTTAAAATCTTCACTGACCAGATGCAGGAGATTGAGGTGGAGTCATCTGAGAATTCTGATTTTATGCAAAATGCCTCAGTGTCAACATCCCATCTTGGGTGGGCTGAAAACCTAAGCTCTGAGAAGCGCAGTCCCTAAGTCTTTAGAATCTCCCTCCTCCAAAGCCCTTTTCTGTTTTCATGTAACCAGGCCAGATATAGTCTCAGTTCCAGTACTCACAGACATTGCTTTCTGTTCCCTCTCCAGTTCTGGAAACTTTGATTTTTCTTTCATTTGTTTTCCTTTCTTTCATTCATGTACAATTATATATTTAATCATCATTATTATTAACTTAGAGTTTCTATTGATTTATACTGTAGCTTGGTCTACTCTATTGTTAGAACTATGAGTATCTGGAAGGATTGAATATACCTTGAGTGAAGCTTGGGAGTGGGGTTTTCTAATGTTCTTGGGACCTAACCCAGTCAACTAAAAGATTGTTCTCTGGATTCAAGTCACAGGATCATTTATACATGATGAAGCATCTTAATAAAGTCAGTGTTGTATGGTTTCCAAGAGGGTTCTGACTTTCACTGACATTCTCTAGGAGAGTGTTTCTGGGAATGCTTTTGTGGGATATTAATACTATTTAAAAAGTATTTTATGTTTACATAAGTTTGGCAAATGATAGGTTAAACCAGTTTAAACCGAGTTTCTATTTTGTGGCATTTCTCAGAACAGGGAAGCAGCTTCCCTTAGCATCATTCCTGAATGTAAAAGGAAGTAGGAAAGAATCGTGTCTAAACATGAGTAGTGGATTGGGACATGGGATGAGAGTCAGAAGGTCAGAGAAAGTCTGAGTCCAACTCCACAAAGCAGCAGAGATTGGTTGTTTAGGGCTGCCTCATTGGTTTGGTCTAAGCATGTGCCTATCCATTTTGCAGGCTCTCTCTTTAGTTCAGTTATGATGTAAGGAAAACACTCCTATGATCTACATGATAATGACTTATTGACATAATCAATCCACTTTTAAATTTTGAATTCATCTCAGGCCACATATCCCATGAAAGAAGAGACGTAAAATAAGAGTTTTCTACTGTGATTGTCTTGACTCCCTTTTATAATTGTAGATAATGTATATTGAACACTGTCTTCCAGAAGCAGTGTCTAGCTTTCTGTAGGGTGTGAACAACCTCACAACAGGTCTTTGAAGTTGGTTCTATACTTAGTTCCTTGTTACATATGAGAAAACTGAGACATACAGACACCACATGCCATCCCTCTCTACAGATTCATTTCAATTGATTTTTCATTATGTTAGCCAAGTCTTAATAAGGTAAATGCTAGCTTTGAGACTCTGAATTTAAGATATTTTTGGCATCTTCCTTAATTAGGAAGCAAGATGGAAGCTGTCTCCTAACTAGAGTTAGTTAATACGATACGCACCCTTCTAAAGTTTAGATGTCTTAGGTCTAGACTTCTAGCTGCCACCATGAAAGTTGGCGGAACATCCCACATTAATATTCCTCTGTTAAAAGGGATTTATTGGAACTCCACTCAGTGTTTTGTGATAGCCTGGATGGGAGGCGAGTTTGGGAGAGAAAGGATACACATATATGTAAGGCCGAATTCCTTTATTGTTCACCTGTAAACAATCACAACATTGTTAATCACAATACAATATACCTCAGTACAAAAGAAAACGTTTTCTTTACAAATGGATGTATAGTATTTGGAACATCTGTCACCTAGGGTTGTCAGAGTGATTAAATGAAATACATACAGAAGTTCTTTTTAAAGTGCTATGCAACATATAACCGACTATCATTGTTAATGGATTATATAGCTTTGCTTTGTTTTTACTTCTGATGTGAATCCAGGTGAAGGCCATGATCCTGTCAAAGGACAGGGCGGCCTAGTGTGTCTGGCTTAAAGAGGTGGAGTGACTGCTGATTCTCAGATACTCCAGGGTG
This sequence comes from Tragulus kanchil, assembly GCA_022376925.1. Classification (NCBI taxonomy): domain Eukaryota; kingdom Metazoa; phylum Chordata; class Mammalia; order Artiodactyla; family Tragulidae; genus Tragulus; species Tragulus kanchil. Next base: position 236,648,450 of record JAIOJX010000028.1, on the reverse strand, counting down.
TCAGTGATCGTGGTACAACTTTCCATCCTTGTTTCACTCTGAAGACCAGAATTGGGAGCTTTCTTCAGCCTAAATCCAGCTCTAGCCTGAATTTGTTGGTCATACTTTAAAGTAAATACTAACATCTCTTACTCCAAAATGTTTTGATGAGAATGTGTGGATCTCTTGTCAATAGAAAGGTTAATTTTTGTCTTGACTCCCTTTTATAATTGTAGATAATGTATATTGAACACTGTCTTCCAGAAGCAGTGTCTAGCTTTCTGTAGGTGTGAACAACCTCACAACAGGTCTTTGAAGTTGGTTCTATACTTAGTTCCTTGTTACATATGAGAAAACTGAGACATACAGACACCACATGCCATCCCTCTCTACAGATTCATTTCAATTGATTTTTCATTATGTTAGCCAAGTCTTAATAAGGTAAATGCTAGCTTTGAGACTCTGAATTTAAGATATTTTTGGCATCTTCCTTAATTAGGAAGCAAGATGGAAGCTGTCTCCTAACTAGAGTTAGTTAATACGATACGCACCCTTCTAAAGTTTAGATGTCTTAGGTCTAGACTTCTAGCTGCCACCATGAAAGTTGGCGGAACATCCCACATTAATATTCCTCTGTTAAAAGGGATTTATTGGAACTCCACTCAGTGTTTTGTGATAGCCTGGATGGGAGGCGAGTTTGGGAGAGAAAGGATACACATATATGTAAGGCCGAATTCCTTTATTGTTCACCTGTAAACAATCACAACATTGTTAATCACAATACAATATACCTCAGTACAAAAGAAAACGTTTTCTTTACAAATGGATGTATAGTATTTGGAACATCTGTCACCTAGGGTTGTCAGAGTGATTAAATGAAATACATACAGAAGTTCTTTTTAAAGTGCTATGCAACATATAACCGACTATCATTGTTAATGGATTATATAGCTTTGCTTTGTTTTTACTTCTGATGTGAATCCAGGTGAAGGCCATGATCCTGTCAAAGGACAGGGCGGCCTAGTGTGTCTGGCTTAAAGAGGTGGAGTGACTGCTGATTCTCAGATACTCCAGGGTGTCAGTGATTGTGGTACAACTTTCCATCCTTGTTTCACTCTGAAGACCAGAATTGGGAGCTTTCTTCAGCCTAAATCCAGCTCTAGCCTGAATTTGTTGGTCATACTTTAAAGTAAATACTAACATCTCTTACTCCAAAATGTTTTGATGAGAATGTGTGGATCTCTTGTCAATAGAAAGGTTAATTTTCAAGGATTGCTTTATATATGTGTGTATGTATGTATATATATGTATTCTTTTTCCTCCCCACCAGTCTCCAGATTCTTTACAGTTAAAAACAGAAAGTTTTAAGAAGCATGTTGTACTTAATTCTGTTTATAAGAGTGAACCCAAACAAGCCCTAAATCTGCCCAACAACTGGGGTAATAAATATTTCTGTATTTGTTTTTGGAGTCCATCTGAGCAGTCAGACATGTTTCATTTAGGCTTAGTTTCCTTGGAACAAATGTGTTTCCTTTTCCTCTTACCACTATCATGTTTTTGCAAGAACACTGGTTCCTTCTCTGAAGGTCCCTCAGGTCCCAGTATTAACTCAGCCACTTTGCTGGGAAGTATTACGTCCCATGCTAACAAAGCAGATGGGAAAATCTGGACTTACAAGAGAAGACAAACTCTACCCTGAATAGTAGTCTTCTATTCATTAGTTCAACTCAGTGATCCAGCCATTCATCAAATGCATACTTGGTACTTAACTATGGGTTTACCGTGAAGGAGATAGACAAGGGTTTCTGCTTTTATGGACCTTTTATTACAGTAGAAGGGAAGGGTGAAACAGACACTCACTTGCATCATTTATTCCTTTATTAGGAAAATTTCTTAAGGCAGTCACAATATCAGATATGCATTAACTCCTTGGTAAGAAGTGAAGAACCTAACTGAGTATTTGCTGGAGGTCTTATGGGAATTGTGTGCAAAATGAAGGATCCTTTACTATTTGGGGAGTTCTTCTATTGCTTAAGGCTGAAAGAGTTGTCGCTGTTTGAGGGGGAGAAGAGTAAGTAAGCAAAATTGTGTTTGAGTTTGGGAAAAGAGAATTGAAAGTGCCAAGCATCTGTATTCTTCTGTTGAGTGTAGGATGATAAATAATTGTTTAAATTTCAGAGATCATCAGGCTTAGACCTTGGGAAAGGATATCTAGAAATGGTGAGAAATGTTGGACCTTGTCCAAAGAGGTGTGGAGACCATGCTGCAAAGATGAGTAATTGAAACAGCAGGACCCCATGGCCCTTGTCCCCCATGTCCTCAGCCTACCTTTTGTCTGCATAAAAGCTTTAGCCAAAGAATCAGTTTAATCAGAGAAGTGAGAAAATGGAGGAACAAAAACTGTCAAAGAACACCAAACAATAATAATTAGTCATTAAGCACAGTCAAGAATCTTTAGTTCCTTCTCAAGGGCTATAAATCATATTTTGAGCCATATCCTGTGAGCTGTCCTAGAGATACTGAAACCCCCACCAGGTGGAGAGATTAACTGCCTGATGACTAAACTGTAGCTATACAATGATGTTTCTGTATTTGTTTGGAGTCCATCTGAGCAGTCAGACATGTTTCATTTAGGCTTAGTTTCCTTGGAACAAATGTGTTTCCTTTTCCTCTTACCACTATCATGTTTTTGCAAGAACACTGGTTCCTTCTCTGAAGGTCCCTCAGGTCCCAGTATTAACTCAGCCACTTTGCTGGGAAGTATTACGTCCCATGCTAACAAAGCAGATGGGAAAATCTGGACTTACAAGAGAAGACAAACTCTACCCTGAATAGTAGTCTTCTATTCATTAGTTCAACTCAGTGATCCAGCCATTCATCAAATGCATACTTGGTACTTAACTATGGGTTTACCGTGAAGGAGATAGACAAGGGTTTCTGCTTTTATGGACCTTTTATTACAGTAGAAGGGAAGGGTGAAACAGACACTCACTTGCATCATTTATTCCTTTATTAGGAAAATTTCTTAAGGCAGTCACAATATCAGATATGCATTAACTCCTTGGTAAGAAGTGAAGAACCTAACTGAGTATTTGCTGGAGGTCTTATGGGAATTGTGTGCAAAATGAAGGATCCTTTACTATTTGGGGAGTTCTTCTATTGCTTAAGGCTGAAAGAGTTGTCGCTGTTTGAGGGGGAGAAGAGTAAGTAAGCAAAATTGTGTTTGAGTTTGGGAAAAGAGAATTGAAAGTGCCAAGCATCTGTATTCTTCTGTTGAGTGTAGGATGATAAATAATTGTTTAAATTTCAGAGATCATCAGGCTTAGACCTTGGGAAAGGATATCTAGAAATGGTGAGAAATGTTGGACCTTGTCCAAAGAGGTGTGGAGACCATGCTGCAAAGATGAGTAATTGAAACAGCAGGACCCCATGGCCCTTGTCCCCCATGTCCTCAGCCTACCTTTTGTCTGCATAAAAGCTTTAGCCAAAGAATCAGTTTAATCAGAGAAGTGAGAAAATGGAGGAACAAAAACTGTCAAAGAACACCAAACAATAATAATTAGTCATTAAGCACAGTCAAGAATCTTTAGTTCCTTCTCAAGGGCTATAAATCATATTTTGAGCCATATCCTGTGAGCTGTCCTAGAGATACTGAAACCCCCACCAGGTGGAGAGATTAACTGCCTGATGACTAAACTGTAGCTATGACATAAGCTGCCACAATTCCAAGAACTGGCCTCAAGGAAATGGAAACAACTGACCCTGGAACTGAAGATGATGCCGATCAGAACACCAGTGACTAATTTCAGTGACTGTCAGGGCTGACGGTAGTGTTTCTCCATGTATTCCCCCTTGGTTGGGTTGAGGGGAGTCAGCCTTTGGACAGGCATCACCCTTCTGCCTACCATAACCACTCCAGTCTTTGTCATCCAAAATAAAACAAACTTTCCTTTATTGGCTTTTGAGCAGTTAGTGGCTGGACCCCACTTTCAGTTACACAATGGGATTTGAAGATGAGGGTGTTGCTAGGGTAAGGAGTGGGCTCCCAGGACCTGGGTTCTTAGACTCTTTTAGGCTGCTCTTCTCAGTTTCCACTGTTCCATCCCTAGACCACATTGAAAGGATGTATCTTGAGCTTCAATTAATTGCAACACTCACTTCCTTTAACATTCACCACAACAGCATCTTGCATTTTTCTCTTTCTTAGAAGTATTTGATTTTTTCACAACGTTTTCCATTTTTATCTATGATGATCTATCTCTTCCTGCCTTAGCCGGAAACATGATACCAAGATTGGGCAACTCTCTCTAGTTTCTTTTTTGGGGGGTAAAGTCTGAAACAGAAGAAACCAAAACTGTCTGTTTTCTCTGCAACATTTTCTCCACTGTCACCTTCTAATTTTGTGGGGGAAAATAAATCCATTTACTCTTAAAATGAAAGTATTTATCTAAAGTCTTCTTTGCATTGCACAAATTCCTCTTGTTTTTTTTTTATGGGATCATAAAACATCCACAAGTCACATGACACTTCCGAATTTGATGTCTGGCTCGTTGGTTTGGTATTCTTAAACTGTTAATTTTTTTAGTGGTACAGCTGCCGGGTTTCCTTTATTCTATAATTCTGCCGATTCTGGTAACATTGATTTCCTGTTTAAAGTAGAAAAGAAAATGAAGGTGTATTGTATTTATATTTTATTTTGAAGAGTCTAAAAAGTATAGTAGATGATCTGAATAATGGGAAATCAAACCAAAGAAACATGTTTATGAAGCTGTGGATGATCCTCCCCACATTGAAGGAAGAAAGCCCTGCACCTGGGACTTCTTTTTCAGAAAAGCAACACACACGATCAGTACTTTGAAAAGTATGCATTTCAGACAGTATGGCTATCGTCACATCGCTGATGTTAATGTGATTACTAAGACAGGGAACTCATCACATGTCACTTAAATCACTGAGCCCAACTTCCTCAGAGAGCCTGGGAAATGTTTTTCATTTCAGAAATGAAAAACAACTGAAAATCGACCCTGCCTGGATTTGAAGTCCAACTCACTGCATTCTCATTGACCCCCTAGTGTCTCTAAATTATTAATATCTTGCATGCATGTGGGCTCAGTCACTTCAAGCTGTGTCTCTTTGTGACCCCATGGATTGTACCCACCAGGCTCCTCTGTTCATGGGATTCTCCAGGAGGGGGTTCCTATGCCCTCTTCCATGGGATCTTCCCAATCCAGGTATTGAACCTGTGTCTCCTGAATTGGCAAGCAGATTCTTTACCACCAAGCCACTTCAGAAGCCCCTAAATTATCTGAGGGTTTTGCAGTACATAGAGACATTTTTGAGAAGACTTTCAATAACCAGACATTCAATTTGAGAGTAACTAAGTGAAGCAGAGATCTCATTCTGCCTTAGCATTTTCAGTTCAGTGCATCCTGGCAATAGAAGTTAATAACCCATTAAATTAATAAATGTGTTAATAAGCTTACTGTATTTCTAAGTTTCTAATAGGAAACTGTTTTAGGAAAACAGTACAAAAGTAAATCTTGTTATGTTGCATTTTCTTTCAGTCATGGGCTTCATTTTTTTCTTTTTTTAAATTTTGGCCTCTTTTATTGGTTTTTTATTTATTTCATCCACCTTTATTGTTCAGTCATTGTGGGCCTTCCATTGCAGTGGCCTCTCTTGTTGCAGAGCACCAGCTCTGAGTGCATGTGCTCCAGAGAACTGGCTCTTAATTGGACACACCGGTCCAACCACTCTGTAGCACGTGGGATCTTCCCAGGCCAGGGATCGAACAGGTGCCCCTTGAACTGCAAGGCGGTGTCCTTACCCACTGGACCACCAGGGAAGCCCTGTGCTTCATTTTTAACCCAAATTTTTACTAAGATAAGTATATTGTGTCAAGATTTAATTGTGCATCGTTCTTTATGTGCTCTAGCACTTTAGGGGAAAAATCCGAATTTGCATTGGGTAACTAAACTGACAGATAGTGGAGGAACCTGGAGTGCCACAGTCCATGGGATGGCAAAGTGTCAGGCACAAATCAGCTAATGCACAACAACTACTTGAATTTATAGATATGAATACAATTGCGCTTTCCTAAGAAAACTATTATATTTTTGCCTCCTTTGTCAAAAATAAGGTATCCATAGGTGCGTGGGCCTATCTCTGGGTTCTCTATTTTGTTCCATTGGTTGATATTTCTGTTTTTGTGCCAGTACCATACTGTCTTGATGACTGCTGCTTTGTAATATAGTCTGAAGTTAGGGAGGCTGATCCCTCCAGCTCCATTTTTCTTTTTAAAGATTGCTTTGGCTATTCGGGGTCTTTTGTGTTTCCATATGAACTGTGTTATTCTTTGGTCTAGTTCTGTGAAGAATGTCATTGGTAGTTTGATAGGGATCACAGTGAATCTGTAGATGATATTTGGTAGTATGGTCATTTTCACAGTATTGATTCTTCTGATCCAGGAACATGGAATATCTCTCTATCTGTTTAAGTCTTCTCTAAAGTCTCTCATGAGTGTCTTGTAATTTTCTGTGTACAGTTCTTTTGTTTCTTTGGGTAGATTTATTCCTAGATACTTTATTCTCTAGGTTGCAGTGGTGAAGGGGATTGCCTCTTTGTTTTGTTTTCTGATTTTTCATTTTTTGTATATAGGAATGCCAGTGATTTCTGTGTGTTGATTTTGTATCCCACAACTTTGCTGAATTCGTTGATTAGCTCTAGCAGTTTTCTAATAGTGTCTTTGGGGTTTTCTATGTATAATATCATGTCGTCTACAAATAATGAGAGTTTTACTTCTTCTTTTCCAATATGGATTCCTTTTGTTTCTACCTCTTCTCTTATTGCTGTTGCTGGAACTTCCAGGACTATGTTGAATAATAGTGGTGAAAGTGGGCACCCCTGTCTTGTTCCTGATCTTAGAGGGAATGCTTTCAGGTTTTCATCACTGAGGATAATGTTCGCTGTGGGCTTCTCATATATGGCTTTCACTATGTTGAGATAGGTTCCTTCTATGCCCATTTTTTGAAGAGTTTTTTTATCATAAATGGATGTTGTACTTTGTTGAAGGCTTTTTCTGCATCTATTGAGATGATCATGTGATTTTTGTCTCTCAATTTGTTGATATGGTGTATCACATTGATAGTTTATTTTTGACAAAGGAGGCGAAAATATTAAATGAGACAAAGACAGCCTCTTCAACAAATGGTGCTGGGAAAATTGGAAAGCTACATGCAAAAAAATGAAGTTGGAACATTCCTTGGCACCATACAAAAAGATAAACTCAAAATGGATTAAAGACCTAAATCTACGACCAGAAAACTTAAAACTCTTAGAGGAGAATATAAGTAAAACCCTCAAGGACATAAATCAAAGCAAGATCTTCAATGACACCTACTGCTTTTTGGGCTTTTCAGGGATTCGGGGTCTTTTGTGTTTCCATATGAACTGTGTTATTCTTTGGTCTAGTTCTGTGAAGAATGTCATTGGTAGTTTGATAGGGATCACAGTGAATCTGTAGATGATATTTGGTAGTATGGTCATTTTCACAGTATTGATTCTTCTGATCCAGGAACATGGAATATCTCTCTATCTGTTTAAGTCTTCTCTAAAGTCTCTCATGAGTGTCTTGTAATTTTCTGTGTACAGTTCTTTTGTTTCTTTGGGTAGATTTATTCCTAGATACTTTATTCTCTAGGTTGCAGTGGTGAAGGGGATTGCCTCTTTGTTTTGTTTTCTGATTTTTCATTTTTTGTATATAGGAATGCCAGTGATTTCTGTGTGTTGATTTTGTATCCCACAACTTTGCTTAATTCGTAGATTAGTTCTAGCAGTTTTCTAATAGTCTCTTTGGGGTTTTCTATGTATAATATCATGTCGTCTGTAAAAGAGGGAGTTTTACTTCTTCTTTTCCAATATGGATTCCTTTAATTTCCTTTTTTCTCTTATTGCAGTTACTAGAACTTCCAGGACTATGTTGAATAATAGTGGTAAAAGTGGACACCCCTGTCTTGTTCCTGATCTTAGAGGGAATGCTTTCAGGTTTTCATCACTGAGGATAATGTTCGCTGTGGGCTTCTCATATATGGCTTTCACTATGTTGAGATAGGTTCCTTCTATGCCCATTTTTTGAAGAGTTTTTTATCATAAATGGATGTTGTACTTTGTTGAAGGCTTTTTCTGCATCTATTGAGATGATCATGTGATTTTTGTCTCTCAATTTGTTGATATGGTGTATCACATTGATAGTTTATTTTTGACAAAGGAGGCGAAAATATTAAATGAGACAAAGACAGCCTCTTCAACAAATGGTGCTGGGAAAATTGGAAAGCTACATGCAAAAAAATGAAGTTGGAACATTCCTTGGCACCATACAAAAAGATAAACTCAAAATGGATTAAAGACCTAAATCTACGACCAGAAAACTTAAAACTCTTAGAGGAGAATATAAGTAAAACCCTCAAGGACATAAATCAAAGCAAGATCTTCAATGACACACCTACTAGAATAGCAGAACTGAAAACAAAAATTAACATGTGGGACCTAATGAAACTTAAAAGCTTTAGTACAGCAAAAGTAATTACAAAAAATGGAAAAACAGACAGAGAATAGACATATGGACATTGTGGGGAATGAATAGTGGGTGGGAGGCAAAGAGAGAGTATCATGGAAACCTGTACTATCATATGTGAAAAAGATAGCTATTGTCATTGCACTAAAGGAATAGGAGTTCCTACAAGGGCTTGGTGCGACATCCTAGAGGGGTGGGATGGGGGTGTTGGAGGGGGGAGGGGACCAGGGATATGCATATGACTGATCTGGGAACATGCTTGTCTGTGAACAACAAAACTCTGTAAAAATTTAAATTAAAAAAATTACAAAAAAAAGAAAACCATTGTATTTAAGTGTGTCCTTTATGAAACCCTAGTTGTAGAGAAGTAAAAAAAAATATATTATATCTGCTGATATTCTTGCATCAGAGTGACAGAATATAATATTGGAACTATGAAGCACTGTAGTGAATTTCTTCTGCATGAACTTAAAGTTTCAGGGTTCCCTTTTTTTGTCATCCTTGGAATGAACATTGTAAAATAACAGTTTTTTTTTTTTTTAAGATTTATTTATTTATTTATTTTGGGCCGGGGTCGGATTGGGGAGGGAGGGGAGCAGGCAGGCCACTTCTATTGATCTTTCATTTCTCTATTTTCATCCGTCTTTGTTCTTTGGCTCCTGAGGGCCTCCCATCACGGTGGCCTCTATTGTCGCAGAACACCGGCTCTGGGCGCATGCGCTCCAGAGCTCCGGCTCAGTATTTGGACACATCAGTCCAGCCGCTCCGCGGCACGTGGGATCTTCCCAGGCCAGGGATCGAACTGACGCCCCTTGCACTGCACTGCACTGCACCTTATCCACTGGACCACCAGGGGAAGCCCAAAATAACAGCTTTTAAGGTGATTTTGACTATACAAAGATTATTCTGCATTCTGAGATCTTTTAAATTTTCAGAGTGCCTTGCTATTATGTAATTCTCAGGGGGAAACAGTGCTGTGAACTTTTAGGGCTGTAACCATTCTGATGCAGAAAAACAGGCCTAGGTCTTCTTGTGAATCCAGAGGCCAGAGAGACTGAAGACATAAAATGTCCGTTTTAAACACCTGCACATCTTCAGAAGCTGTGAAATGCTGACTTCCCATCCTGATTTCTAGGAAATGTTTTTGTCTCATCAAAACTGAACTTTTTGATTTCAAGCCCATCTATTTTCTACTTTTTCTTTGCCAACTGCCTTCCCCCTGCCAAAAGTGTCACAAGGTCCTGACGCTGCATGACTCTGCTCAGGAGGTTTTAAATGACTTGGAAGTTGTTGAATGGATGTTAAATGTTACCACCACACCAAAAGAAGGTAATGATGTGAAATGATGGTGTTCTGAACTAAGTTTATTGTGGTAGATGCTTTGCAATGCACACATACATCATATATTAATAATAGCTCAACAAAGGTGGAAAAAATGAATTGCTTCTTCTGTGTCATTTCCCCTTATTCCATCTTATGGTCATCTGAGGTTTCTTAGATGTGTGGTCCTTATAGATGTAGCCTCAGTGAAAGGATTCAGAACTTAATGCTTTCCTCCTGTGACCTCAAAGGGTCCCAAACTGAAAGAAGTATGGCACAGGGTGACTTTTAGCTCCTCTTGTTAAACCTTGACCCAGAGTATTTAATAACAATTGAATGCAGAGGACACATAGCTTCTATGTGGGCAAATCTATTTGTTCATTAATTTTCCAGGACACTCAGCATTCTGTGTGTTCGTTACATAGTTATGGGAGAGAAAGAGGAAGGAAGGAAGGATTTCAAACCCTGACTGTGGTTAGTACATTTTTAATCATTTCATTTACCAGAGTTTTATAGTTTCTCAATTCTGTCCACATAGGTGCCTGGAAAACCATAGGAAATAAGATGAAAATGTTTATTTTTGGAGTCTAGGTACTTATGTATTTCTCCTTGATACTATATTTTGTTTTAGGATAATGGTGGTGGTGATGATGATGATGATGATAATGATGTATGTGTATGTGTGTGAGGGAGAGACAAGGCAGACATCCTGAGAGCGTCAAAGAATGGGAGAGAGAGTGAGAAAGAAGAGAGAAGGTGGTATCCTAACGGAGGAAGACAGGAAAGAGAGAAAAGAATATACCCTTGTTTCATTTCATGGAAACAAAAACCTGCCTTCAACATTGTAGCAAAAACTATGTCAGTTAATCGACTTATATTTGGAAAGTGTAAGGCAAACCGGGTGGCACCTGAGATACTGGGCATATGCTCAGTGTTCTAGGCAGAGGGAGCTGGGGGTGAGTCAGCACTGCAAGTGGACAGATGGAACCAGACATTGGGCAGTAGCCCGGTCTTGTTTAGTGGGATGGAAGAGGACTGTTACAATAGTCCATGGAACTGATGGGAAGCAACACTATTCTGTGAATATTCTCTTCTGATGACGATGCTGAATATTTATTGAGCACTTCATATATACCTGATACGAAGCACTTGATCTTGATTGACTCATTTAACCCTCAAAGCGCCTTGCAATTTCCTTCTCTTTCCTCACTTGTTCCTGTCCTAGAATCTGGGATTTAAAGATGAAGCAGACACCCAACACTAGTCCGCTAATGGGGCTGAACCAGGATTCAGACCTGCAGTCAGGCTCCCAGGTTGAGCTCCTGTCCTCAGGTTGTGCTTGCCTGGAGCTCTCACTTTTCATCTCAGTTGCAGGAGCTCCTCTTGAACCTTGACCCAGAGTATTTAATAACAATTGAATGCAGAGGACACATAGCTTCTATGTGGGCAAATCTATTTGTTCATTAATTTTCCAGGACACTCAGCATTCTGTGTGTTCGTTACATAGTTATGGGAGAGAAAGAGGAAGGAAGGAAGGATTTCAAACCCTGACTGTGGTTAGTACATTTTTAATCATTTCATTTACCAGAGTTTTATAGTTTCTCAATTCTGTCCACATAGGTGCCTGGAAAACCATAGGAAATAAGATGAAAATGTTTATTTTTGGAGTCTAGGTACTTATGTATTTCTCCTTGATACTATATTTTGTTTTAGGATAATGGTGGTGGTGATGATGATGATGATGATAATGATGTATGTGTATGTGTGTGAGGGAGAGACAAGGCAGACATCCTGAGAGCGTCAAAGAATGGGAGAGAGAGTGAGAAAGAAGAGAGAAGGTGGTATCCTAACGGAGGAAGACAGGAAAGAGAGAAAAGAATATACCCTTGTTTCATTTCATGGAAACAAAAACCTGCCTTCAACATTGTAGCAAAAACTATGTCAGTTAATCGACTTATATTTGGAAAGTGTAAGGCAAACCGGGTGGCACCTGAGATACTGGGCATATGCTCAGTGTTCTAGGCAGAGGGAGCTGGGGGTGAGTCAGCACTGCAAGTGGACAGATGGAACCAGACATTGGGCAGTAGCCCGGTCTTGTTTAGTGGGATGGAAGAGGACTGTTACAATAGTCCATGGAACTGATGGGAAGCAACACTATTCTGTGAATATTCTCTTCTGATGACGATGCTGAATATTTATTGAGCACTTCATATATACCTGATACGAAGCACTTGATCTTGATTGACTCATTTAACCCTCAAAGCGTCCTTGCAATTTCCTTCTCTTTCCTCACTTGTTCCTGTCCTAGAATCTGGGATTTAAAGATGAAGCAGACACCCAACACTAGTCCGCTAATGGGGCTGAACCAGGATTCAGACCTGCAGTCAGGCTCCCAGGTTGAGCTCCTGTCCTCAGGTTGTGCTTGCCTGGAGCTCTCACTTTTCATCTCAGTTAGGCCAAGAGACTTTTATTGTCCTTGGCAACGGTTTTTTATTTGCATCATAACAATGACCTGTGTCTTAGAAAAAGTCATAGTGGGAGGACTCCGGGTAACACGTCAAAGACATCGTGGCCTTTTTAAAGAAAGAAGCAGCCTGTCTAGTAACAAATGGAAAATTGCATTTGCTATTTTCGGTCACTTCTCTCAGTCAGAAGAGAGGAGGAGGAGAAGAAACCTGTCACCGTGGGAAGTGTCTGAGATGGAAAGACCGTTTGACAGCGGAAGACTGTGTGGCCTTATATTCTGCACCAGAGTCTACATCTGACAAATTGGGACTGCAGAGGTGGATCTGGGGACCCTCAGGGTCTCCAGGTCCTGTACCTGCAGCTTTCCCTAGACAGCCTTCCTGAAAGGATCTGCATTTAATTCTCTACCTGGTCATGTCCCCATTTAATACCAAGGCCAGGAATTGGGGGAGAAGTGAGAAGGCACTCTTGAAGGCTTGCTGTACCAGAGGCATCCTTCTCATGTCTGACTTAGTTTCACTTTTCTCTCTAACCCTGAATAGATATTCTCCTGAGTCTGAGACCTCTAAGTTTTCTCTGATCTTCTGCTCACATTTTTTTAGATCAAGGAGGAGCTATAGCGGGTAGAACACCATTCTGCAGAGTGTATGAAATGTGTCCCTAGCAACAGCGACCATCAGGGGGAAGTTGGTTTAATGGTTAAAATGCAGCATCCTGAGACCTTCCGCCACCCACTGAGTCAGCACAGAGAGCGAAGAGGCTGGGAGGTGTCTGCTCTAAATGAAGCACCTCAGAGGGTTCTTTGCATGAATCGCTTGCAGATCATCCCTTGATGAGCTTAATGGTTCTTGGAGATAAACTTCTTAGCTCACAATCATTATTTTTTTTAATTGGAGAATAATTGCTTTACAGTGTTGTATTGATTTCTGCCATACAGTGAGAATCAGCCATAATTATACGTATATCCTCTCCCTCTGGAACCTCCCTCCCCACCCCATCTGCCCCTCTAGGTAATCACAGACCACAGGATGGGCTCTCGGTGTTAAATAGCAGCTTCCCAGTGGCTATCGAGTTTACACATGGTAGTGTATGTATGTCCATGCTACTTTTTCAATTTGTCTTACCTTCTACAATTCCATTTTCTACATCTGCATCTCCATTCCTTCCCTGTAAACAGGTGCATGTGTGTGCTAAGTCAGTGTGTCTGACTCTATGCAACCCTATGGACTGTAGCCCGCCAGTCAGCTCTGATTCTCCAGGCAAGAATACTGGAGTGGGTTGTCCTCCTTCAGGGGATCTTTCTGACCCAGGGATCGAACCCGCATCTCTTGCAACACTTTCACTGCAGGCAGAATCTTTGCCGCTGAGCCACCAAGGAAGCCCATAAATAGGTTCATCAGTACCATTTTTCTAGATTCCATATAGAGGCATTAATATGCAATATTCATTTTTCTCTTTGAATTACTTCACTCTGTATATTGGGCCATTAGTTTATCTGCCTCACTACAGCTGACCCAGTGGAATATTGCTCGACTAACATTTCTTAACTGAGTTTCTGCTCCAGTACTGCTGTGAAGGGTCAATACCAAGGCTCTGTGGATTTCTGACCAGCTGCTCCTACCATGAGTGGGGGCCAATTTCATCAATGAAATTCACATGTGCCTAAACTAAAGCAGTGAGGGAGACTCAGAAGAGGACAGATTCCCTCATTGGCCTTTTCTAACTGTACCTCCCCGTTGCTGGAGACAGGATTTCTGAACAAGTGTTTCCCTTTGGACAGAAGTCATTCTTCCCTGCTTTTGCATCATTTGACTCATGGACATTGACTTAAAATCTTTTGAAATAGTCTTTAATATAAATCTGTGGTTTCCCAATTTTAAAGAAATCACAGTGCTTACAAAACCTTAAAGATGTGTAAATCCTGGCAGATCATATGGGTAACTTTCCATAGCACACCCTAAAATGCCACTGTGTGTGAAATTTCCACCAAGATTAATAGTTCTCGCCTGTGGAGATGGAGTGATGAAAAGCATAAATTTAAGTGTTATTCGGTTTATTCATTTAGAAGAACAATATGTAGTTTCCCTAAATGTCTGGTATTTTAATGGCGAAAAACACAAAAAAACATATTTTGAGAATGAAAAAAAAAAAAAGGCCAAAAGCTTGTGTTTGGGACTTCCTTGGTATCAGTGATTAACATTCTGCCTCCACTGCAGGGGCCAAGGGTTCAGTTTCTGGTCAGGAACGAAGATCTCACATGCTGTGTGGTATAGCTCCCCACCTGCCTCACCTATTTGAGTTACTTCACATGCACCAAACTAGGGTTTTCATTGCCACTGCAGAGTATGTTGAGAACGAAGGGGGTCTCACATGCTGTGTGGAGTGGGTTGTCTTGGGTCTTTCTGCCAGGGATCGAACCCGCATCTCTTGCAACACTTTCACTGCAGGCAGAATCTTTGCCGCTGAGCCACCAAGGAAGCCCATAAATAGGTTCATCAGTACCATTTTTCTAGATTCCATATAGAGGCATTAATATGCAATATTCATTTTTCTCTTTGAATTACTTCACTCTGTATATTGGGCCATTAGTTTATCTGCCTCACTACAGCTGACCCAGTGGAATATTGCTCGACTAACATTTCTTAACTGAGTTTCTGCTCCAGTACTGCTGTGAAGGGTCAATACCAAGGCTCTGTGGATTTCTGACCAGCTGCTCCTACCATGAGTGGGGGCCAATTTCATCAATGAAATTCACATGTGCCTAAACTAAAGCAGTGAGGGAGACTCAGAAGAGGACAGATTCCCTCATTGGCCTTTTCTAACTGTACCTCCCCGTTGCTGGAGACAGGATTTCTGAACAAGTGTTTCCCTTTGGACAGAAGTCATTCTTCCCTGCTTTTGCATCATTTGACTCATGGACATTGACTTAAAATCTTTTGAAATAGTCTTTAATATAAATCTGTGGTTTCCCAATTTTAAAGAAATCACAGTGCTTACAAAACCTTAAAGATGTGTAAATCCTGGCAGATCATATGGGTAACTTTCCATAGCACACCCTAAAATGCCACTGTGTGTGAAATTTCCACCAAGATTAATAGTTCTCGCCTGTGGAGATGGAGTGATGAAAAGCATAAATTTAAGTGTTATTCGGTTTATTCATTTAGAAGAACAATATATAGTTTCCCTAAATGTCTGGTATTTTAATGGCGAAAAACACAAAAAAACATATTTTGAGAATGAAAAAAAAAAAAAGGCCAAAAGCTTGTGTTTGGGACTTCCTTGGTATCAGTGATTAACATTCTGCCTCCACTGCAGGGGCCAAGGGTTCAGTTTCTGGTCAGGGAACGAAGATCTCACATGCTGTGTGGTATAGCTCCCCACCTGCCTCACCTATTTGAGTTACTTCACATGCACCAAACTAGGGTTTTTCATTGCCACTGCAGAGTATGTTGAGAACAGTGATAGCAGTGCTGCTTGGGTTTCCTGATAGGGCTCACGAATGTTTCTTTGATTGGGTGATTGTTCCTACCATATCTGGGGACCAATGCTTTCAAGCATAGTCACGTGTATGATGGTTAAACTAGAGAAGGGGTGTAGAAAAATCAGTACTGCTCACAGCAAGGATTAACAAATACTGCCTGAAACATACTAACAGGGAAGATACATTCATTGTTTATCCCAAATTCACATTGAACTGACCATATTTTCTGGTGTTTTCTGTTTACTTGCTCTGTTAACTTCAATCACTAGAAAGAATAAATACTAGTATTTTAAAGAAACCAAGATACTGAGAACTTTTGTTTCTCATTATTACTACCAGAGTCACTGTCACTGTTTCCTGTGGTGCTCTGGGTTGCCCTCCTTACCCATCTGAGGCTGCTGCCCCCTCTCCCATCCCACCCCGGCCAGCTGATCTTGGGAGTGTGAGTTTTTTAGGCTTTCTGACGTGTTGGTGAATTGGCGTTAGTCTTTCTGGCAGGATCCAGGGTTGCAGCACTTTCAGGTGAGCTTGTATCTCCAGGATCACATCAGCTCAGGGTTCCATTCTCTTCATGCCTTAAGAGGTTCTGCACCCAGAAGCTCACGGGCTGAGCCTAGGCCTGCATGTACTTACACACATCTGCTGATATATACATACTCTTATCTGCCTCCTTTCATAGGCAGTGTATTTACTTATAACTTACTGATTCAACATGGGGGTAATACACTTTTTAAAAATTGAAGTATAGTTGATCATCATATTATGTTAGTTTTAGAGATATAGCAAAGTAATTCAGTCAGCAAAGTGATTCTATTTCACTATAGTTTATTACAAGATTTTGAACATAGTTTCCTATGCTATATAGTTTCCTAAATGTCTGGTATTTTAATGGCGAAAAACACAAAAAAACATATTTTGAGAATGAAAAAAAAAAAAAGGCCAAAAGCTTGTGTTTGGGACTTCCTTGGTATCAGTGATTAACATTCTGCCTCCACTGCAGGGGCCAAGGGTTCAGTTTCTGGTCAGGGAACGAAGATCTCACATGCTGTGTGGTATAGCTCCCCACCTGCCTCACCTATTTGAGTTACTTCACATGCACCAAACTAGGGTTTTTCATTGCCACTGCAGAGTATGTTGAGAACAGTGATAGCGGTGCTGCTTGGGTTTCCTGATAGGGCTCACGAATGTTTCTTTGATTGGGTGATTGTTCCTACCATATCTGGGGACCAATGCTTTCAAGCATAGTCACGTGTATGATGGTTAAACTAGAGAAGGGGTGTAGAAAAATCAGTACTGCTCACAGCAAGGATTAACAAATACTGCCTGAAACATACTAACAGGGAAGATACATTCATTGTTTATCCCAAATTCACATTGAACTGACCATATTTTCTGGTGTTTTCTGTTTACTTGCTCTGTTAACTTCAATCACTAGAAAGAATAAATACTAGTATTTTAAAGAAACCAAGATACTGAGAACTTTTGTTTCTCATTATTACTACCAGAGTCACTGTCACTGTTTCCTGTGGTGCTCTGGGTTGCCCTCCTTACCCATCTGAGGCTGCTGCCCCCTCTCCCATCCCACCCCGGCCAGCTGATCTTGGGAGTGTGAGTTTTTTAGGCTTTCTGACGTGTTGGTGAATTGGCGTTAGTCTTTCTGGCAGGATCCAGGGTTGCAGCACTTTCAGGTGAGCTTGTATCTCCAGGATCACATCAGCTCAGGGTTCCATTCTCTTCATGCCTTAAGAGGTTCTGCACCCAGAAGCTCACGGGCTGAGCCTAGGCCTGCATGTACTTACACACATCTGCTGATATATACATACTCTTATCTGCCTCCTTTCATAGGCAGTGTATTTACTTATAACTTACTGATTCAACATGGGGGTAATACACTTTTTAAAAATTGAAGTATAGTTGATCATCATATTATGTTAGTTTTAGAGATATAGCAAAGTAATTCAGTCAGCAAAGTGATTCTATTTCACTATAGTTTATTACAAGATTTTGAACATAGTTCCCTATGCTATATAGTAAGTCTTTGTTGTTTATCTATTTTATATATAGTAGTGTACACATCTACTAACCCCTTACTCCCAGTTTATCCTCCTCCCCTTTGGTAACCATTAAGTTTGTTTTCTATGTCTTTGAATCTGTTTCTGTTTTGTAAATAAGTTCACTTGTATTAGTTTTCAGATTCCACATATAAATGATATTGTATAAGATTTATCTTTCTCAGCCTCAGTTATCTCACTTAGTGTGATAATTGTTAAGTCTATCAATGTTGCTGCAAATTGGCCTTGTTTCATTTTTTTATGATTAATATTCGATTGTGTGTGTGTATATATTTATGTTTTACATATTCTTTATCTATTCATCTGTTGATGGACATTTAGATTGTTTCCATGTCTTGGCTATTGCGAATAGTTAGGCTTCATACACTTTTCACATATTGTTTCATTTGATGCTGCATCAGTCTTATGAGGGCTTCCCTGTTTGGCTTCATACACTTTTCACATATTGTTTCATTTGATGCTGCATCAGTCTTATGAGGGCTTCCCTGGTAGCTCAGCTGGTTAAAGAATGCATCTACAGGGCAGGAGACCCCCATTTGATTCCTGGGTTGGGAAGATCCCCTGGAGAAGGGAACAGCTATCAACTCCAGTATTCTTTTTTTTTTTTTTTTTTAACATTTATTTATTTATTTTGGGGGGATGGGATGGAGAGGAAGGGGGCCGGGCTGGCCACTTCTATTGGTCTTTCATTTGTCTATTTTGATCCGTCTTTGTTCTTTGGCTCCTGTGGGCCTCCCATCATGGTGGCCTCTGTTGTCGCAGAGCACTGGCCCTGCGCTCATGCGCTCCAGAGCTCCAGCTCGGTATTTGGACACATCGGTCCAGCCGCTCCACGGCACGTGGGATCTTCCCAGGCCAGGGATCGAACCGGCGCCTTGCACTGGCAGGACCCGGTAGAAATATCTATTTCAGCTATAGTTTAATTTTAAAATTGAAGTATAGTTGATCATCATATTATGTTAGTTTTAGAGATATAGCAAAGTAATTCAGTCAGCAAAGTGATTCTATTTCACTATAGTTTATTACAAGATTTTGAACATAGTTCCCTATGCTATATAGTAAGTCTTTGTTGTTTATCTATTTTATATATAGTAGTGTACACATCTACTAACCCCTTACTCCCAGTTTATCCTCCTCCCCTTTGGTAACCATTAAGTTTGTTTTCTATGTCTTTGAATCTGTTTCTGTTTTGTAAATAAGTTCACTTGTATTAGTTTTCAGATTCCACATATAAATGATATTGTATAAGATTTATCTTTCTCAGCCTCAGTTATCTCACTTAGTGTGATAATTGTTAAGTCTATCAATGTTGCTGCAAATTGGCCTTGTTTCATTTTTTTATGATTAATATTCGATTGTGTGTGTGTATATATTTATGTTTTACATATTCTTTATCTATTCATCTGTTGATGGACATTTAGATTGTTTCCATGTCTTGGCTATTGCGAATAGTTAGGCTTCATACACTTTTCACATATTGTTTCATTTGATGCTGCATCAGTCTTATGAGGGCTTCCCTGTTTGGCTTCATACACTTTTCACATATTGTTTCATTTGATGCTGCATCAGTCTTATGAGGGCTTCCCTGGTAGCTCAGCTGGTTAAAGAATGCATCTACAGGGCAGGAGACCCCCATTTGATTCCTGGGTTGGGAAGATCCCCTGGAGAAGGGAACAGCTATCAACTCCAGTATTCTTTTTTTTTTTTTTTTTAACATTTATTTATTTATTTTGGGGGGATGGGATGGAGAGGAAGGGGGCCGGGCTGGCCACTTCTATTGGTCTTTCATTTGTCTATTTTGATCCGTCTTTGTTCTTTGGCTCCTGTGGGCCTCCCATCATGGTGGCCTCTGTTGTCGCAGAGCACTGGCCCTGCGCTCATGCGCTCCAGAGCTCCAGCTCGGTATTTGGACACATCGGTCCAGCCGCTCCACGGCACGTGGGATCTTCCCAGGCCAGGGATCGAACCGGCGCCCCTTGCACTGCAAGGCAGTGTCCTTACCCACTGGACCACCAGGGAAGCCCTCGACTCCAGTATTCTTGCCTGCAGAATTCCATGGACAGAGGAGCTTAGCAGGCTATAGTTAGTTCATGGGGTCGCAAATAGTCTTATGAGGACAGTAGTAATTTCTCTATGTATTTTGAATCAGACAGACAGAATGGTTAAGTAACCTGGTCATAGTTTATAAAATTGAAATGAAATACCCACTCAAAGCCCAAGCTCTCCTAGTAATACTGGCATAGAGCAGTAACTGCACACCTTATTAACAGTGAGGTGGATAACTTTGAATAAAGTTTTAGAGGAAAAAAAACCTAATCTCTTAGCCTTTCTGTGTGGTGTCATTCTTCCTACATACCCTCTCTATTTTGTATCTCATGTAAATTGAAAATGAATCGTAAGGACTTACTACAAAATGAAGAGATGGCCTGGGCTTTGGGTCAGGTTGTCTTGGCGAGCTTTCCTATCTGGGGCACATTATTGAATCTCACTAAATTTTCCTAATCTTTAAAATTGGAATTCAAACACTGCCTGCATAAGTTTATTGAGGTGATGAAATGGAGAAAAAGTCAAAAGAGATAAGAAAAAACATAGGAGAATGTGGGAGTGGGGGAAGGGGGTTAATTGAGCGAGGGGCCTGGGACCTGGTCATCTTAAACCCAAGTCTGACTCTTCAGTGTGAGGTTTTTGATAGCTTTGCACGAGGAGTGTTAATGGCTGTGTGGGGCACAGGCGTGACCCTCAGATTCATATGTAGAGTATGTGAGTACAGCAGCCTCTGTGACCTTTATTGACCATGGGAAGAGGAAGGTCAAGGCTCAGAATTCCTGAGAATTTCTTAAAAATCTCTCATTCATGACTAAGAAATATTCATGTCCTTCATAGAGTATACAGTTGCTTTTTTGGGCTTTCCTGGAGGGAAAAACATCCCCCATCTATTATTTTTATTTATTTTTTGAAAAAAAAGTCAAACAAAAAGATATGAGCCAATACTTCAAGCAAATATTTCTAGACTTGAACTAAATGTTCAGATATTACATCTCTCTCAGTAACTTTGGAAGGGCTGAGTCACCTTTCTGGACCCTTCTAGCTCATCTGAACAGAAAACAGATTAACCAAGGAATTCCATGAACCCGTGTAGAGCATCTGCTTTATGCCTTGCCCTGTGCTGGGCATCTGTTCATGGAACAGCCAGGACTTTCCCGTCACAGTGGGGATGGAGCGGGTGGGGGTGGGATGGGAGTCACATAACCTGGTACACGTGGGTAGTGTTACATCAGGTGATCCGCATGCCTTGAAGAAACAAGGCCAGGCAGCAGAAGGGACCATTATGGGGACAGCCAGGAAGCAGGATTGGACATATCATAAAAGGTTTCTCAGAGGAAGTGACATTTGGGTTCATATTTGCATACGGTGAAGGAACCTGGTAAGAAGCATGTTACAGGTTGCCCTTTTGGGAGTCCCTATCACAGAATGCTAAGGAAGGAAATCAAAGCAAGGAGGAATTTGGACTTTTTCAGAACATGTGAAGCTACAAGAAGATGCATTTACTGGGTCCTTGTCTTCAGCTTACCAGTACCTTCTGTATCCTCCACATTGTGTGTGCATATGTGTGGGTATGTCCTGTATTTCTTTATGAGATGAGGATTCGCTTGTGGCCCCAAGAAGAGACCCAGGAGAGGTTCAGGGAAAAAAAACTAAAACAAAGTTTATTATAGTCACGGGTGCTGGGGTCTAGTGAAAGGCCCATATGGGAAAGACACCTGGGTGGTCAGGAAGCAGAAGATGGGATGGGAGGGCAGCCCTTAGGCCATGGTCTTTGCTGGGGTTTCCTCAGGAAAGACAAGGCAGGGTGGATACACCGTGTAGGGCAGGCTAGTTGGAATAGTTCCCCTGAGGTCTTGGCTATGGAGTTGGTCCTAGGACTTAATGGAGAAGAGTATTTCCCCCTGGGGCGTGAGGGCTAGGGAGAGGAGGTGTGCTTTTGGACTGGTTGGATCCTCTGTCAGAAACAAACTCCTGACTAGGCCCTTGGCTATTCCTAAGGACCAGAACCAGAAAAGTTTAGAATGGCTAGACATCATTATGTAACTGAGAAGGGTAAATTAAAATGAACTGTTTTTGTTAAGTTTAACTGTTTTTGTTATTATGAATAGACATAATGATCTTCCTGAGGGAGATAACCTGAGCCCACCTGTGAAGGACTGTAAGGAAGCGAAGCTTACACATTCCCTGCCTGACACTTGGCATTCTAGGGGACATGTGCAAAAATTGACGGGCTTTTTTTGGAGAAGGTAATGGCAATCCACTCCAGCATTCTTGCCTGGAGAATCCCTACAGGCAGAGGAGCCTGGCAGACTATAGTCCACAGGGTCGCAAAAAGTCAGACATGACTGAAACAACTGAGCCATAGGCTTTCACTTTGTTTGCTCACCTCTCCCCATTTCTGATCCTTGAAAGAATCTTGCAACCAGGCCCTGACGTGATGGTTACTTGGAGGCACTAGCCTGCCATCTTCTCAGTCAGCTGACTGCTGGATTAGTCTCTTTCTTGCCTTAGCACCTCCTCTCTGCATTGGCCTGTCATGCAGCGAGCAGACAGCGAGCTTGAACTCAGTAACAGTTATTCACAAAAACATTTTGAAACTCTGCAATTCAACATATATCTATATCCTTTTAAAAATATTTATTTATTGGCATATAGTGGCTTTACAATGCCGTACAATGAAGTGAATCAGCCCCCTCTCTTGGACCTTCCTCATACCCCACCCCTTCCCACCCCTCTAGGTCTGCACAGAGCACCCAGCTGAGCTCCCTCCACTAAACAGCAGGCTCCTACTAGCTGTCTACTTTACACATGGTAGTGTGTATATGTCAATTCCACTATCCCAGTTCATTCCCTCTTTTCCTCCCCCATGTCTATACATCCAGTCTCTACATCTGGGTCTCCATTGTCACTCTGCAAATAGGTTCACCTGTACCATTCTTCTAGATGCCACATTTATGCTTGATATATGTATAGCCACATTCCTAACTACACACCAGGTAGAGGGAACAGACACACGTGCCTAGGATTTCCCTCACTGGAAGTCCCCATGCCTAGTGCTGGGGGGTGATAAACAGATGCCCTAGCACTCCTGCAAGGAGGCCAGCCCCATCAGATCACCCCACAGAGGGCATCAGAGGGGAGGTAGATCCTGCTGGCTCCACGGTCCAGTGCCCTGGACTCACTCAGATGCTTGTGTAACCTTTGTTTTGTAACATGGACGAGAAAGTTCAAGTGGACTTTGCAAATCAGAACAGAGTGGGTGTCAAAGGAGTTGAGTGTAGCCTCGTCAGAGAAGAGGAGATTGTCCTGGGACATCAGGGAATAAGCAATGCATGTGGATGGGCACGAATATAAGTGTGAGAGAACTGGGGACAGGGGTGGCTGGGATGGTAAAGAACTTGCTTGCGATGCATTCCCTGGAGAAGGGCATGACAACCCACTCCAGTATTCTTGCCTGGTGAATCCCATGGACAGGGGAGCCTGGTGGACTGCAGTTCACAGGGTCACAGAGAGTCAGACACGACGGACAGGACTCAGCACATAGGCAGCCATGTGGAAAGAGTGCTTAGCGCCCCCAATGGAGCACTGGGAACGAAGCAGAGCCCTTTGGACCAAAGCCCTCGGAGGAGGAGCAGTGTGAAATGGAATCTAAGATGAGAGAGTCTGCGAAGAGTTAGTAACAGGATTATACAAAATGGTTTTTCAGATGGATCCTTCTATGCGATCCACTTCCCTCTGTGGTGTTTTGTGTGTGCACAGTGACCTGGCGTGTGACATATGGCAGGGATGGGTACTTTTCCTTGTATCAGATGTGTTCTGAACCCTCCCTTGCCTGGCCAGTTACCTGGGAGCAGTCAATATTTAGTCACCTGGGGGCAGAAGGGCTTCCATTAGAGAGATGGCCTTACCCACAATAGATCACTGTGTTTGACAGAATCTACACAGAGTATCTGAAGATTATCAGTTTATCTGTCAAGACAAAGTGTGTGTGTGATGGACTGTTAGCCTGTCAGGCTCCTCTGTCTATGGGATTTTCCAAGCAAGAATGCTGAAGTGGGTTGTCATGCCCTTCTCCGGGAGATCTTCCCAACCCAGGAATCAAACCTGGGTCTCATTATGTCTGCAGCATTGCAGATGGTTTCTTTACTACTTAGCACCACCTGCTATTTCTTAACTCATATAGGCATCTGTTCAGGGTGGGTCACCTTTGGCATTGTACAGAATACTCATTTTGATGCGTATTTGGGAGCAGAATGTAAGTTTAAGCACTAACTGCAGGAACAGGACAGCAAAATAGCCAAGCTCTTCTACTCAAGTGACTGAGTCTCTTGTCTTGTTTTTGATGAGTCTGCTGTAAATTTCCTAATGTGTAGAGTGCAATAAAAATACCAAACTACTGATACAGAGGGTGGGAGAAGGTGGAATGAATTAAAATTAATTGAGACTAACAAGATTATTTATGGGAATCCAGCAGTGCTCCACTGTGATTTCTCAAGATCAGCCTGGCAAAGTTATCATCTTCCACCTCTCGAATGAGCTTAAGTTGTTTCTTCCTTCTAGATTGAATTTATTTTATATTTTTTCATTGCATGATTTGATTTGTCCCACTTTTTTTCCCCTTTAGAGACTTCTCTGCTGAAAGAAAAACACTGAACCTGGCTTCTGAATTCGAAGATCACCTGCCTAAAGGTAAGGAGATTCGAAGTTGTTTTTTGGTGAACTTGTCAGCTTCAGCCATCTGACATTGGAGGCCTATTTCTGATGGGTGTTGTGCTGCAAGCAGATATGATCTTCTGTAAGTTGACACTGCTGAGTCTTTCCCTGTGCTGGTTTAGTGGACCAGGGGGAAATGAACAATTTAAAGTTAAGTGTTTCTCGCCTCTTTTTTTGGTTTACTTTAGAATATAGATGAATCATGCATCTATGTTGCTTCTTGGTTATAATGCATCACAAACGAGGCACTGGGAGCTGTTGGGAGAAGCTCCTCCTATGAGACATTCCTATGACTGCTGAACTTTGGGCTTTTGCTTGACTCCTCCTGATGTTAGTGGAAGGTCTTGTTCTGTCAGTTTTGCTTTTGTGATGTAGTGGACTTCTTGGATGCCTCCTTTCTTTTAAATTTAGATCATTGCTCTTATAAGATTCCCTTTATGTTACACTGCCTTTTCCTTGCTTTTTTTGTGTTTAATCTTCTCCGGGAGACCCAAATTGGGTATAGTCTGCAAGCGATGGTTTCTTTACTACTTAGCACCACCTGCTATTTCTTAACTCATATAGGCATCTGTTCAGGGTGGGTCACCTTTGGCATTGTACAGAATACTCATTTTGATGCGTATTTGGGAGCAGAATGTAAGTTTAAGCACTAACTGCAGGAACAGGACAGCAAAATAGCCAAGCTCTTCTACTCAAGTGACTGAGTCTCTTGTCTTGTTTTTGATGAGTCTGCTGTAAATTTCCTAATGTGTAGAGTGCAATAAAAATACCAAACTACTGATACAGAGGGTGGGAGAAGGTGGAATGAATTAAAATTAATTGAGACTAACAAGATTATTTATGGGAATCCAGCAGTGCTCCACTGTGATTTCTCAAGATCAGCCTGGCAAAGTTATCATCTTCCACCTCTCGAATGAGCTTAAGTTGTTTCTTCCTTCTAGATTGAATTTATTTTATATTTTTTCATTGCATGATTTGATTTGTCCCACTTTTTTTCCCCTTTAGAGACTTCTCTGCTGAAAGAAAAACACTGAACCTGGCTTCTGAATTCGAAGATCACCTGCCTAAAGGTAAGGAGATTCGAAGTTGTTTTTTGGTGAACTTGTCAGCTTCAGCCATCTGACATTGGAGGCCTATTTCTGATGGGTGTTGTGCTGCAAGCAGATATGATCTTCTGTAAGTTGACACTGCTGAGTCTTTCCCTGTGCTGGTTTAGTGGACCAGGGGGAAATGAACAATTTAAAGTTAAGTGTTTCTCGCCTCTTTTTTTGGTTTACTTTAGAATATAGATGAATCATGCATCTATGTTGCTTCTTGGTTATAATGCATCACAAACGAGGCACTGGGAGCTGTTGGGAGAAGCTCCTCCTATGAGACATTCCTATGACTGCTGAACTTTGGGCTTTTGCTTGACTCCTCCTGATGTTAGTGGAAGGTCTTGTTCTGTCAGTTTTGCTTTTGTGATGTAGTGGACTTCTTGGATGCCTCCTTTCTTTTAAATTTAGATCATTGCTCTTATAAGATTCCCTTTATGTTACACTGCACATTTTCTTATATACCAACCTGCAATAGAGTAATTCCATTTGTTGTGTTTTTGTGTAATCTCTGGCAGAACATTTATAAATAGTTTTAATTTAAAATGTTATGTCACAAAATTATGAAATATTTTTGAGAAAGAACACTTGAAAAACTGTCACCTATTTAGAAAGGGCAACAGTTATTATTTTGCTATCAATTTCATATACTTTCTTTTTACTTTATATATGCTGTTTGAAATTCTGAGCAATATTTAAGAAAAAACACTGGAAGCGACTACATGAAATGCATAAATCTTTTCTTCCCTCCTTTGTCCCATGACGAGTAATTCTCTTTATCAGAGAGACATCTGATATCTCTGCTTTTTCAATTTGCTGGACATTTCTCATTATTTTTATTGTTTATAATCTTTCTCTTAAGCAATATTTTGATGAATACTTTAATGATGTCCTTACACATGTGCTGTTTTTCATATGTGGGAGTATTGGTTTGAAAGAAAAGTTTAGAACTCAGCATCTACAACAAAAACTGACTTTTTCGTGCTAAACAAGGAAAAAGAGGAGTTATGGGATATAGTGCTATCAAGACAAAGCAATAGGTGATCTTGTATGTGGCTTGGGAAGCATTGAGTCTGGGGATTGGCGGACTTTCAGAAGCAAGAGTGCTTAAGGATTGACTGACTTTCAATTGCAGAACTTTGGCAATGCCATGTGCCTTTAAGAAGTGCAGTTAGTAAATCTCCTTTTCACTGATTGATTGGAATGGCTTTGAAAAAAAGTTGTAGTGGTGAGTTGTTTATGTCTTGGGACTATGGCCAAAAAACAGTCATCTTTTACTTTCTTGAATTTAGAGTATAGAAATTATATATATATTTTTTGGCCACTTCTATTGGTCTTTCATTTATTCATTTTCATCCATCTTTGTTCTTTGGCTCCTGTGGGCCTCCATCGCGTGGCTCTCTTGTTATAAGATCCTTTATTTTGTTACACTGGGGCCCAGTTTTGCTTTTGTGATGTAGTGGACTTCTTGGATGCCTCCTTTCTTTTAAATTTAGATCATTGCTCTTATAAGATTCCCTTTATGTTACACTGCACATTTTCTTATATACCAACCTGCAATAGAGTAATTCCATTTGTTGTGTTTTTGTGTAATCTCTGGCAGAACATTTATAAATAGTTTTAATTTAAAATGTTATGTCACAAAATTATGAAATATTTTTGAGAAAGAACACTTGAAAAACTGTCACCTATTTAGAAAGGGCAACAGTTATTATTTTGCTATCAATTTCATATACTTTCTTTTTACTTTATATATGCTGTTTGAAATTCTGAGCAATATTTAAGAAAAAACACTGGAAGCGACTACATGAAATGCATAAATCTTTTCTTCCCTCCTTTGTCCCATGACGAGTAATTCTCTTTATCAGAGAGACATCTGATATCTCTGCTTTTTCAATTTGCTGGACATTTCTCATTATTTTTATTGTTTATAATCTTTCTCTTAAGCAATATTTTGATGAATACTTTAATGATGTCCTTACACATGTGCTGTTTTTCATATGTGGGAGTATTGGTTTGAAAGAAAAGTTTAGAACTCAGCATCTACAACAAAAACTGACTTTTCGTGCTAAACAAGGAAAAAGCGGAGTTATGGGATATAGTGCTATCAAGACAAAGCAATAGGTGATCTTGTATGTGGCTTGGGAAGCATTGAGTCTGGGGATTGGCGGACTTTCAGAAGCAAGAGTGCTTAAGGATTGACTGACTTTCAATTGCAGAACTTTGGCAATGCCATGTGCCTTTAAGAAGTGCAGTTAGTAAATCTCCTTTTCACTGATTGATTGGAATGGCTTTGAAAAAAAGTTGTAGTGGTGAGTTGTTTATGTCTTGGGACTATGGCCAAAAAACAGTCATCTTTTACTTTCTTGAATTTAGAGTATAGAAATTATATATATATTTTTTGGCCACTTCTATTGGTCTTTCATTTATTCATTTTCATCCATCTTTGTTCTTTGGCTCCTGTGGGCCTCCCATCGCGGTGGCGTCTGTTGTTGCAGAGCACCGGCTCTGAGCGCATGCGCTCCAGAGCTCCGGCTCAGTAATTGGACACATCAGTCCAGCCGCTTCACGGCACGTGGGATCTTCCCAGGTCAGGGATCGAACTGGCGGCCCTTGCACAGCAAGGTGATCTCCTTACCCACTGGACCACCAGGGAAGCCCTAGAGTATAGAAATTTTAAATTGTCATCTTCATGAGAAATTCATGGTAATGGAATTGCTGGATCAGACAGTGCGTACATTCTATATTTTGATAAACTTTCAAGAAGTTTACCAATGTATACTCCAACTAGCAATGAATGACAGTGTTCAATATTCTGTAACATAGTATGTCATCAAATTTTGTGTCTTTGTTAACAGGATAAGTAAAAAACTGTACCACTGTGAAGTTTTTACTTCTCTGTTTCTTAGTATAAATGAATTTGAGAATTATATGTGATTTAAAGCCATCATATTTATTTTCTATATATTTTTTGCTAATGTGTGCTCATTTTTCAATGGAGTTTTTTAATATTGATTTTAAAGGACTCTTTATGTATTAATTGGCCTTTTACATTAAGAGTAGTAAATATTTTCTCTGTTGTCTTTTGACTTTGTGATATTTATTCAGGAGGGAGGGCCATATAGAGCCTACTTTTACACAGTTGGATTGATCAATTTTTCATTATCTTCTAGGTTTTATGTAGTTGGAAAGACTTTTGCATTTGAGAATATAATATTTTTCTATGCTTTGTCCTAGTGTTTTATGGTATAATTTCCTATCTGGACCTTACATTGGTATACATATTAAGGAAGATTACAGTTCGCTTCAGAAGCAAGAGTGCTTAAGGATTGACTGACTTTCAATTGCAGAACTTTGGCAATGCCATGTGCCTTTAAGAAGTGCAGTTAGTAAATTTCCTTTTCACTGATTGATTGGAATGGCTTTGAAAAAAAGTTGTAGTGGTGAGTTGTTTATGTCTTGGGACTATGGCCAAAAAACAGTCATCTTTTACTTTCTTGAATTTAGAGTATAGAAATTATATATATATTTTTTGGCCACTTCTATTGGTCTTTCATTTATTCATTTTCATCCATCTTTGTTCTTTGGCTCCTGTGGGCCTCCCATCGCGGTGGCGTCTGTTGTTGCAGAGCACCGGCTCTGAGCGCATGCGCTCCAGAGCTCCGGCTCAGTAATTGGACACATCAGTCCAGCCGCTTCACGGCACGTGGGATCTTCCCAGGTCAGGGATCGAACTGGCGGCCCTTGCACAGCAAGGTGATCTCCTTACCCACTGGACCACCAGGGAAGCCCTAGAGTATAGAAATTTTAAATTGTCATCTTCATGAGAAATTCATGGTAATGGAATTGCTGGATCAGACAGTGCGTACATTCTATATTTTGATAAACTTTCAAGAAGTTTACCAATGTATACTCCAACTAGCAATGAATGACAGTGTTCAATATTCTGTAACATAGTATGTCATCAAATTTTGTGTCTTTGTTAACAGGATAAGTAAAAAACTGTACCACTGTGAAGTTTTTACTTCTCTGTTTCTTAGTATAAATGAATTTGAGAATTATATGTGATTTAAAGCCATCATATTTATTTTCTATATATTTTTTGCTAATGTGTGCTCATTTTTCAATGGAGTTTTTTAATATTGATTTTAAAGGACTCTTTATGTATTAATTGGCCTTTTACATTAAGAGTAGTAAATATTTTCTCTGTTGTCTTTTGACTTTGTGATATTTATTCAGGAGGGAGGGGCATATAGAGCCTACTTTTACACAGTTGGATTGATCAATTTTTCATTATCTTCTAGGTTTTATGTAGTTGGAAAGACTTTTGCATTTGAGAATATAATATTTTTCTATGCTTTGTCCTAGTGTTTTTATGGTATAATTTCCTATCTGGACCTTACATTGGTATACATATTAAGGAAGATTACAGTTCGCTTCAGGTAGCTGCTTAGTTGAGTCAACACTGTTTATTAGAAGATACTTATGCCTTCATTAATCAAAACTGTCATCTTTGCCTCAAGCTAAATGTCCATAATACGGACTTATTTCAGACTTTTATCCTCTCAGCCATTGATTTACATGTTGACTTTTTCATTTAACATGATACCATGTGCATCTTTCTATTTGTTAACCAGGCTTCTTCCTTATCACTGTGGTATTTACATCAAGCATTACATCTATAATTTATTCAACATCTCTCCTTCTTCTTGCCCAATAGTTAACATTAGTGGAACAGTTACAAACCAACAAATTGACTGTCAGAGCTTTACCTCTATTTATTCCATAAATGAACAGTTGTGAAGGCTGCTCTCATGACCTGCTTTTATCTGACCAGTGTCTTAACCTGTTGATCCCAGGTGAACATTTTCTCACTGAAACATAAATTAGGTCTCTAAGTGAGTAGGGAAGAAAAGGCTGAAAAAAATTAGTTAGCAACCAAATATCTGTCATGAAATAGAAAAGAAAAATCTGTTGGTTGTGTAAAGTTTTCTTTTGAATTAGGACATCTAAAACTTAGAAATGTTATACTGAGTTCCAAACGCTGGTTGAAAATAGCTGGCTATATGACTACATTTTCTTAAAAATGTAGTTGCACTAAAATCAATTATTTGTTTTTTCTGGATGATTCAGAAGTGTTGGCTGAGCCATCACAGTGCCAAATTTGTATGTATGCAGGTGTGTATAAAAATATGTAGGATGAGAATGTGTGTGTATGTGTACGTTGTGTTCCCCAGAGAGTAGCACTGACGTGTATGGGCTTCCTAGAGTGTTGTAATTTTTATTCACCATACAAGAGATTATATTGATTTATTTTACAAGAAAGAAGAGTGCTGTTAGCTCTTCCTTTCCATGGCCACTGAAATAACGTTCCAATGCAGAAACAAATTTCTTTTTCCTGGACTTGAGTTTGTCTCACTAGTTAGAGATGGATACAGCTGAAGCCAAGTAGTTTGATAACTTCATATTTATATATACATATCTTACAGGAAAACTTCCTCTACAGACATTAGCTAGTATCTCAATTTTATTTTAAAACACTGTGTTCATCACTTTTATCAGGGGTTACTTGTTACTTTGGTGAACTTTGGGCTCCTTTTAAGAGCCCCCAAATCCTCATTGGCAGTAAGTCATTGATCTCCTTACACCAGGAGCCCTGGCCAAGATAGGAGCTCCTGGCCACAGATAGTCAGAGTTACTCATCCATGATCATGTGAAAAGTCACTGGTGAGGAAAAGTAGTGATGGGTCAGTAAGGTAATGTCATCAGTATAATGAAAAGTCTTGTGCTGGTGAGGTAATGGTTATGAATTATAGCAGGAACTCAGTGAACTCCAGAGAGTACAGTTGTCTATGACTGCTTTTATCTGACCAGTGTCTTAACCTGTTGATCCCAGGTGAACTTTTTCTCACTGAAACATAAATTAGGTCTCTAAGTGAGTAGGGAAGAAAAGGCTGAAAAAAATTAGTTAGCAACCAAATATCTGTCATGAAATAGAAAAGAAAAATCTGTTGGTTGTGTAAAGTTTTCTTTTGAATTAGGACATCTAAAACTTAGAAATGTTATACTGAGTTCCAAACGCTGGTTGAAAATAGCTGGCTATATGACTACATTTTCTTAAAAATGTAGTTGCACTAAAATCAATTATTTGTTTTTTCTGGATGATTCAGAAGTGTTGGCTGAGCCATCACAGTGCCAAATTTGTATGTATGCAGGTGTGTATAAAAATATGTAGGATGAGAATGTGTGTGTATGTGTACGTTGTGTTCCCCAGAGAGTAGCACTGACGTGTATGGGCTTCCTAGAGTGTTGTAATTTTTATTCACCATACAAGAGATTATATTGATTTATTTTACAAGAAAGAAGAGTGCTGTTAGCTCTTCCTTTCCATGGCCACTGAAATAACGTTCCAATGCAGAAACAAATTTCTTTTTCCTGGACTTGAGTTTGTCTCACTAGTTAGAGATGGATACAGCTGAAGCCAAGTAGTTTGATAACTTCATATTTATATATACATATCTTACAGGAAAACTTCCTCTACAGACATTAGCTAGTATCTCAATTTTATTTTAAAACACTGTGTTCATCACTTTTATCAGGGGTTACTTGTTACTTTGGTGAACTTTGGGCTCCTTTTAAGAGCCCCCAAATCCTCATTGGCAGTAAGTCATTGATCTCCTTACACCAGGAGCCCTGGCCAAGATAGGAGCTCCTGGCCACAGATAGTCAGAGTTACTCATCCATGATCATGTGAAAAGTCACTGGTGAGGAAAAGTAGTGATGGGTCAGTAAGGTAATGTCATCAGTATAATGAAAAGTCTTGTGCTGGTGAGGTAATGGTTATGAATTATAGCAGGAACTCAGTGAACTCCAGAGAGTACAGTTGTCTATGACTGCTTAAATTACTTCTCATACTAAAATTAAAAAAAGAGGAGAGTAAAGAATAATAAATGACTGGTTAGATCGATGTCTCCCTTTTTTTTTAATGCCTCAGGCCAGTATCAATATTCTGGGTGAATTCAGAAAAAAATTCATTGTCTTCTTCACTCCTGTAAATACGCTATATTCTTCTTCCAGAGTGTTGATAGATGAAGGAAAGCAATAAAGGAATGTAGAGATCCAGCCAATACTTGCAGACCATGTGGGAGTTCCCTAGACATCACAGCCAATCTCTGTGATATCAGACAATCATTTCTAGGATAGTCAGTGATAACGCAAACTGAAGAACCTCCTTAAATTTCATGAGATGGGATGTCAGTTTAAGTTGTCAAATAAGGTATTTTAGGGAAAGAGATGGGTGCAAAGCAGATGGTAAACAGAGCTGCCTGAAAAACCCACCATTTTACTCCATCATAGAGAAGATCCCAACTGGCCTGAGATCCTGTAGGTGCCAACTTCTGAAGGTAGGATACCAATTCAGATTGTGGCTGACAGCTGCTTCCTGGAGCTATGGTAACAAAAACTGGGTAGGAGCTTGTCCTCTTTAAGGCCTCTCCGGGATAAGCATATCCCATAAAGGAGTCAGAAATACAGGTGTCCTTCAAGAACCAGCCTGAACCAGTTCTCTACCACAATGCTTTTGCACCAGTTTCTAAGCATGCCAATTCTGAGCCACATCTCCAGAGTATGACTCTAATTCTGGGGAGAGGTTTGCTAGTATCTGTTTTAACAAGGGCCCCAGCTGATTCCAGATAAGGCTAAAGTTCTGGTGCTCTTTAATGTATCTGTGATCACACTACAGTAATATGACCTGGTGAGTGACAATAAGTGACTCATTTTGTGCTGATGATATGGATGTTGTCAAGTTCACACATTACAAATTTATACACCCACTCACTTTGTGCATATCCACAATAAGTCATTGATCTCCTTACACCAGGAGCCCTGGCCAAGATAGGAGCTCCTGGCCACAGATAGTCAGAGTTACTCATCCATGATCATGTGAAAAGTCACTGGTGAGGAAAAGTAGTGATGGGTCAGTAAGGTAATGTCATCAGTATAATGAAAAGTCTTGTGCTGGTGAGGTAATGGTTATGAATTATAGCAGGAACTCAGTGAACTCCAGAGAGTACAGTTGTCTATGACTGCTTAAATTACTTCTCATACTAAAATTAAAAAAAGAGGAGAGTAAAGAATAATAAATGACTGGTTAGATCGATGTCTCCCTTTTTTTTTAATGCCTCAGGCCAGTATCAATATTCTGGGTGAATTCAGAAAAAAATTCATTGTCTTCTTCACTCCTGTAAATACGCTATATTCTTCTTCCAGAGTGTTGATAGATGAAGGAAAGCAATAAAGGAATGTAGAGATCCAGCCAATACTTGCAGACCATGTGGAGTTCCTAGACATCACAGCCAATCTCTGTGATATCAGACAATCATTTCTAGGATAGTCAGTGATAACGCAAACTGAAGAACCTCCTTAAATTTCATGAGATGGGATGTCAGTTTAAGTTGTCAAATAAGGTATTTTAGGGAAAGAGATGGGTGCAAAGCAGATGGTAAACAGAGCTGCCTGAAAAACCCACCATTTTACTCCATCATAGAGAAGATCCCAACTGGCCTGAGATCCTGTAGGTGCCAACTTCTGAAGGTAGGATACCAATTCAGATTGTGGCTGACAGCTGCTTCCTGGAGCTATGGTAAAAAAAACTGGGTAGGAGCTTGTCCTCTTTAAGGCCTCTCCGGGATAAGCATATCCCATAAAGGAGTCAGAAATACAGGTGTCCTTCAAGAACCAGCCTGAACCAGTTCTCTACCACAATGCTTTTGCACCAGTTTCTAAGCATGCCAATTCTGAGCCACATCTCCAGAGTATGACTCTAATTCTGGGGAGAGGTTTGCTAGTATCTGTTTTAACAAGGGCCCCAGCTGATTCCAGATAAGGCTAAAGTTCTGGTGCTCTTTAATGTATCTGTGATCACACTACAGTAATATGACCTGGTGAGTGACAATAAGTGACTCATTTTGTGCTGATGATATGGATGTTGTCAAGTTCACACATTACAAATTTATACACCCACTCACTTTGTGCATATAAACACAAGCAAACAAATAACATATACATAATGCTGTGGAGGGGATTTATTTGGTATGTTATATTTAGGGGAAAAATCGAGGACTGGAGATTTGATCAGAGCTCATTTAAAATTCCTAGTTTTCCTAGAGACACCGGAGGGGGTTACTGAATGGTCTGCCTTAAGACCAGAAAGGGCAAAAGTACAGAACAAAGGCCAATGATTTATACAAATGAAATGGGAAAAAGCTGTGAAATACTATCCATCCCTCAGGACTGACTCCATTTAGAGGTTAGATGAGCAGCCTGGAGTGACCTTACACTTATGGGGTCTATCACTATCACTCTTGAGCGGTCATAGAAGGGTTATGACTAAGGATGTAAGAATCATCACCTAGGTTTTGAGCTTTAATGACCCTTCTGCTGGGTGCATAAGAAAGAAAATAGATGATCTATCTGGAGGACCCATTCCCTGGTGAATTATAAACAAAGAGTAACTAAGTAGGTGAATGCAATCAGCAGGGAAAACCAAGTAACAGTGTCAGTAATGAGTTTCCAACAGTTTTAGGGACCAACTGATAAGTACATGAGGTGATATCACCCATGTTCTGTGTTGAAGAAGATGTCAGAAGTAACTGATTCAAGCAAGCTTCAAATACACTCAAGAAGGATGCCTTCCATGTTCTTCATAGTTCATTGCAGTTTATAGGATATATCACATTAAAACAGGTGTTATCCAGATCACAGATGAGGAAACTGAGTCTCTTGGAGGTAGGACCAATTCAGATTGTGGCTGACAGCTGCTTCCTACTTGGTAACAAACTGGGTAGGAGCTTGTCCTCTTTAAGGCCTCTCCGGGATAAGCATATCCCATAAAGGAGTCAGAAATACAGGTGTCCTTCAAGAACCAGCCTGAACCAGTTCTCTACCACAATGCTTTTGCACCAGTTTCTAAGCATGCCAATTCTGAGCCACATCTCCAGAGTATGACTCTAATTCTGGGGAGAGGTTTGCTAGTATCTGTTTTAACAAGGGCCCCAGCTGATTCCAGATAAGGCTAAAGTTCTGGTGCTCTTTAATGTATCTGTGATCACACTACAGTAATATGACCTGGTGAGTGACAATAAGTGACTCATTTTGTGCTGATGATATGGATGTTGTCAAGTTCACACATTACAAATTTATACACCCACTCACTTTGTGCATATAAACACAAGCAAACAAATAACATATACATAATGCTGTGGAGGGGATTTATTTGGTATGTTATATTTAGGGGAAAAATCGAGGACTGGAGATTTGATCAGAGCTCATTTAAAATTCCTAGTTTTCCTAGAGACACCGGAGGGGGTTACTGAATGGTCTGCCTTAAGACCAGAAAGGGCAAAAGTACAGAACAAAGGCCAATGATTTATACAAATGAAATGGGAAAAAGCTGTGAAATACTATCCATCCCTCAGGACTGACTCCATTTAGAGGTTAGATGAGCAGCCTGGAGTGACCTTACACTTATGGGGTCTATCACTATCACTCTTGAGCGGTCATAGAAGGGTTATGACTAAGGATGTAAGAATCATCACCTAGGTTTTGAGCTTTAATGACCCTTCTGCTGGGTGCATAAGAAAGAAAATAGATGATCTATCTGGAGGACCCATTCCCTGGTGAATTATAAACAAAGAGTAACTAAGTAGGTGAATGCAATCAGCAGGGAAAACCAAGTAACAGTGTCAGTAATGAGTTTCCAACAGTTTTAGGGACCAACTGATAAGTACATGAGGTGATATCACCCATGTTCTGTGTTGAAGAAGATGTCAGAAGTAACTGATTCAAGCAAGCTTCAAATACACTCAAGAAGGATGCCTTCCATGTTCTTCATAGTTCATTGCAGTTTATAGGATATATCACATTAAAACAGGTGTTATCCAGATCACAGATGAGGAAACTGAGTCTCTTGGAGGTGAAATGGCGTCCAGCTTTTCATTGCCAGAGGCTGCCACTCAGCATCACCTCAGTGTCTCACTTACAAAGTTTAGCTCAGCTCCTTTTTATGGAGGACGGACCCTGAAAATTCAGTGCTGTGTTTCAAAGTACGTGAAAGACCTCTGACAGTCAAAAGGGCTGCAGGAATCTCTTACCATTCCTTGACTGTTCATCAGTCTTCAGCGAGTCTGTGATGAATTCAGTGGAAAGACTTTGAAAAGTGCTTTCAATTTTAATCATTGCTATTGTCGCAGCATTAAATTAGACAGATACAGCTGTGAAAAGAGACATTTTTTTTAAAGCAGGGAATTCCGTATTTTGTTGATTCACTTTGCAGGTGGCCACATGCAACTGATGCATGAAATAGTAGAATTCTGCTAGCAAACCATTGTTCACTGCACAATAGATTGCTAATTACTCTGGGAGACATACTTTTTCAACAAATGGTATATTTTAATTGCCTTTTAGTAGCATCTTTGTCTCCCCATCTTCCATCGCCTTCATTCCATCAGAAATTACCCCAGAGTTGGCCCAAGTTTGAGTAGATTCATAATAGAATTGTTTATGTATAAATAAAGATAAAGATAAATTCTGGTTGCAAGTGCTTTCCTAGACATTTCATCTCCATAACAACTCTGGAGTGTATGCAGGGCAAGTATTATTATCTTTGCTTTAATGATGAGGAAACTAATGCATGTTGAAGTTGGGGGATTTTCCAAAGTTTCAGGGGGTCAATCAGGACTCAAGCTCTGGTTTTGTTTGACAATATCCTATTCACCATTTAAGAAATCAAGCTGTGCTATGACATAGAACACTCAGTGCTAGGGCATGAAGCCTCAGCCACTTGTGCCGTCTCTGTTAGCTGTGTATTCTTAACTTCCTCTTACTCAGTTGGTTGCTGGTGTTGTTAAGTTGCTAGGTCGCGGCTCTGTGCAACCCCATGGGCTGTAGCCCACCAGACTCCTCTGTCCATTGGATTTCCTAGGCAAGAATACTGGAGTGGATTGACATTTCCTTCTCCAGGAGATCTTCCTGACCCAATGTTCGAACCTGTATCTCCTGCATTGCAGGTAAATTCTTTTACTGCTGAGCTACCTGGGAAGCCCTGTTGCTCAATTTACTCATCTTTAACATGGCAAAAGTAGCATCTATAACATAATAAAGTTTGGGTGAGAATCCATGGAGATAATGCACGAGGAATTGCTTTGAAATTTGTACACAGTTTGTTGTCTATAGTCTTTGAATAGATGTCCATGGGTCTATAAGACCTTTAACTTTATCTAAAAGTTGGTGTTTATTTGTGTATAATGCAGTTTGAGGGGGTGAGTACTGTAAAATTTAAAAGATTTTCAGAGATTTCTGTGATTAAAAAGAGAATGAGAAGTATTGCCACAAAGCATTATGCAAAGAACTAGTGTTATGCATACATGATGTCTTTTCTGATTTTATAGTGTATTTTTCCAGAAAATGTTGGAAATACAGAAAAGCAGGAAGAAGGAAATAGTAGTTACATGTATATGTATGACTGAGTCTGTTCACTGTCCACCTCAAATGATCATAACAGTGTTGATCGGCTATACTCCAAAAATTTGTTCAACAATAGATTGGGTTTTTAAATTTTAATTGCCTTTAGTAGCATCTTTGTCTCCCCATCTTCCATCGCCTTCATTCCATCAGAAATTACCCCAGAGTTGGCCCAAGTTTGAGTAGATTCATAATAGAATTGTTTATGTATAAATAAAGATAAAGATAAATTCTGGTTGCAAGTGCTTTCCTAGACATTTCATCTCCATAACAACTCTGGAGTGTATGCAGGGCAAGTATTATTATCTTTGCTTTAATGATGAGGAAACTAATGCATGTTGAAGTTGGGAGATTTTCCAAAGTTTCAGGGGGTCAATCAGGACTCAAGCTCTGGTTTTGTTTGACAATATCCTATTCACCATTTAAGAAATCAAGCTGTGCTATGACATAGAACACTCAGTGCTAGGGCATGAAGCCTCAGCCACTTGTGCCGTCTCTGTTAGCTGTGTATTCTTAACTTCCTCTTACTCAGTTGGTTGCTGGTGTTGTTAAGTTGCTAGGTCGCGGCTCTGTGCAACCCCATGGGCTGTAGCCCACCAGACTCCTCTGTCCATTGGATTTCCTAGGCAAGAATACTGGAGTGGATTGACATTTCCTTCTCCAGGAGATCTTCCTGACCCAATGTTCGAACCTGTATCTCCTGCATTGCAGGTAAATTCTTTTACTGCTGAGCTACCTGGGAAGCCCTGTTGCTCAATTTACTCATCTTTAACATGGCAAAAGTAGCATCTATAACATAATAAAGTTTGGGTGAGAATCCATGGAGATAATGCACGAGGAATTGCTTTGAAATTTGTACACAGTTTGTTGTCTATAGTCTTTGAATAGATGTCCATGGGTCTATAAGACCTTTAACTTTATCTAAAAGTTGGTGTTTATTTGTGTATAATGCAGTTTGAGGGGGTGAGTACTGTAAAATTTAAAAGATTTTCAGAGATTTCTGTGATTAAAAAGAGAATGAGAAGTATTGCCACAAAGCATTATGCAAAGAACTAGTGTTATGCATACATGATGTCTTTTCTGATTTTATAGTGTATTTTTTCCAGAAAATGTTGGAAATACAGAAAAGCAGGAAGAAGGAAATAGTAGTTACATGTATATGTATGACTGAGTCTGTTCACTGTCCACCTCAAATGATCATAACAGTGTTGATCGGCTATACTCCAATATAAGATAAAAGGTTAAAAATATAAATAAATAAAAATAGAAGGAAAAAATCTGAAAACATACCACTTAGAACACTTATATGCAAATTGCAATTTTGGTAGACATTATCTTTCAGTTTCTTATTTAATGTATAGTAACAATGAAAAATGTTTGGGGGCAGCATATATATATATATATATATATATATATATATATATACACATACATATACAGTTTATCTGTACATATTTGCAGTAAATGTTTATAGGTTTGGGATCATTCTAAATATGTGAACATGACCTAGCAGTATAATATTTTTCTAATGATACTTAATGTCTGACTTGAATAATTTCTATACCTAAAACTCTATACTTTCATTTTGTTTTTATTTCTGTCATTTTGACTATTTTATAATACAGTATTATGCCTTTACATAAGATTATACTATGTATGCTGGAGAAGGAAATGGAAACCCATTCCAGTATTCTTGCATAGTGGATACTCCCATGGGCAGAGGAACTGAGTGGGCTACAGTCATCAGGTTGCAAAGACAGACATGACTGAGCACGCACGCACACACACACACACACTCTCTCTCTCTCTCTCTCTTATATATTCATGAATTTTATTTATTTTTCTAAAATTGGTATTATGTTTCTTATTTTTCAATTAGATGTTCAATTATAAAGTATTCAATTCTCCCAGATGTTCCTTAACTTTCCACTGCCATGTTTTCAAAGATCTTATTAGAATTAAACAAATTAATTGTATCTACTAATTATTGAGGTCAGGGGAAGTAGAATTCCCCTCTTTCTGCTTTTAGCCTATAATATGACTTGTCTCTTCTTTTATTCAGCTCTTTTTAAATAGCCTTCAGTTAAATTTTGTTATTTTCTTTACTATTGTTTCTGATAACCTGCTTCTTCTTTTACAGTCTTTATAGACTGTCATTTGTCTTTTAAAAAAAATTTTTTTTTTTTAAGATTTTTTTATTTATTTATTTTGGGGTGGGGGTCGGGTTGGGGAGGGAGGGAGGGGAGCAGGCGGGCCACTTCTATTGGTCTTTCGTTTCTCTCTGTTCATCCGTCTTTGTTCTTTGGCTCCTGTGGGCCTCCCATCGCGGTGGCGTCTGTCGCTGAAGAGCGCTGGCTCTGGGCGCATGCGCTCCAGAGCTCCAGCTTGGTAATTGGACACATCCGTCCAGCCGCTCCGCAGCACGTGGGATCTTCCCAGGCCAGGGCTCGAACCGGCGCGCCTTGCACTGCAAGGCGGTGTCCTTACCCACTGGGCCACCAGGGGAAGCCCTGTCTTTTAAAAATTTTTGGCATGGCTAGAACTTTCACTACAATTTTGAAAAATAGTAGTTGATGTCATATCTTTTCTAAACATTATTGTGGGTATCTCAGCATTATTGGTGGTTTCCTAAAATGTGGCAGTGATCTTTATCATGTTAAGGAATATTGGTGTCTACTTCTGATCTATTAAAAGATTGAGAAAATCAATCTTAGATGTGGAATATTATCAAATATGGCTTCCCAGGTGACTTAGTAATAAATAATCCATTTGCAATGCAGGAGACACAGGTTCTATCTGTCTCTGGGTCAGGAAGAAGTAAATGGTGGTCCACTCCAGTATTCTTGCCTAGAAAATCCCATGGACAAAGGTGCTTGACTGGCTACAGTCCATGGGGTCATAAAGAGTCAGATATACTTAGCAACTAAACAACAGCAAATTATCAAATATGCTTTGGTTTCTAACAAGTTAATACTCTGTGACTTTCTTTTTGATTGAATGCAGTGAGTTGTTTTGGGATTTCTGAAGTAAATCATTTTTGCATGTTTAAAATGAATTCCTTTTGGTCACTGTGTAATATTTTTAGAATATATTTCCAATTTAAATTGCTAATATTTCATTTAGAATTTATCACCAATAATCATCAGGGAGATTGGTCTGTAGTTTTATTTTGCTGTTTTTTTCTCCACTTTTTCAATATCAATATAAGAACTGGTAGAAGAAAAGGCAAAGTCTTCCATCATTTTTCATAGGAAATTGTAGACAACTATGAAATTTTCTTTCCTAGTTATTCCTTTATTCAGCTTTTCTACATCTTGCACATTGTATTCAAAACTGTTGGAAATACAGAAAAGCGTAAAGAAAAAAAAATAGTTACATGTATACGTGAGATGGAGTCCTTTTTCTGTCCTGTTTGCAAATATTTCAGACTAAAATTTTCTACAATTTTACTTCTGTCTTTGGTCATGTTCATTTTTTATTTCTTATTTTATATATTTATATTTTCTCTTTACTAGATTTGCAAGTTTGATGGTATTTTTTTCCCTACACAAAACCAGATATTAGAACTGTGTTTTTCATCTTGTATTTCCATTTTTAAATTGAACAAGTGATTTCTCATTATTTCTGACTTTCTGAAAATGGCTTACAGGTCATGAATGCTTTAGTTCATGGCTTTGTTGGAGTTTCAGATATTTTGACAGATTCTGTGTTCATTTTAATTACTGTTTGATTTTCACTACAATTATTTGTGATGAGAGAACGTGGGCCTGTATTTTTTTCATTTTTTGAGTTTATGAGAATATACAGCATAATGTACACTTCATAAAAGTTCTTTGTAAACTTACAGGAAATATATTTTTCAGTTCTCCTTAATACATAACACCTGTAGACCAAATGAATCAATCATTGTTATTTTGAACCTCATTCTCTCTTCACTCCTTTCCTACATGCATTATAGAGATGGTGTAGTAAAGTCTTTAAACCTGAGTGTTTCTGTTAACTCTTCTCTGTGCCTCTGAGAGTTTGTGATTGCTATATTTTAGTGAATATTATATGGGGCATAAAGATATATGCCTCTTATGATTTCTGCCTGGATTTTGTTATTGTTATCAATATAATGTAATTCTCCATTCCAAGAAATAACTTAAGTTTTTCATTGCCTGGATAGTATATGGCAACCCCTTTTTTCTTTCTTTATATATTCATTTCATTTTTTTTTACATTAGCTACTCTGTTTTTGCCTAGTCATTCAATAATGCTCACTCTCAGTGTTTTTAAAGTGTTAAAGATCTTAGATATTACATTGGATTTGATTCATTCTCTATTTGAGAGAAGCTATCTTTTACTAGTGTGATTTAGGTGAGGAGTATATATTATTATTACTGACATAACTGTGCTTATTGACTTTGTCTTTTTTCATGCTAATTAAAAAGAAAGTCTTCCTGTTTTTTCCCTAGCAAGCTTAAAGATTATTTTTCTTATCTTTTTTCTCTAGTGATTCTGTTTTAAATTCTACTAATAATTTGCCTTAAGTTGTTAAAATGCACCTATCAATATTTATGAAACTATTAACATGAAAAATGAAGTACTATTTCCTCATTAGCTTGTATGCATCAATAAAATGAGGATATAAGTATTCTTTGTTCTCACATTATATCCAGATCCACTACCTAGCTTTTGTTGGTGTCATCTGTGAATTTAGAGTTGGTTGTTACTTCTAATGAGTTTGGTGGTACAGTGGTAAAGAATCCGCCTGCCAGTACAGGAGATATAAGAAATGTGGGTTTTATCCTTGAGTTGGGAAGATCCCCTGGAGAAGGAAATGAAAACTCACTCCAGTATACTTGCCTGGAAAATTCCATGGACAGAGGAACCTAGAGGGATACAGTTCATGAGTCTAAAGAGTTGGACACGACCGAGCACACACATACAATTAAATTGGTACAATGTTTTTCTGTAATTAAGTTGAAGTATATCCTCAACAGATATGTTCAGGATAGTTGTCTGTCTTTT
Organism: Tragulus kanchil; assembly: GCA_022376925.1. NCBI lineage: Eukaryota > Metazoa > Chordata > Mammalia > Artiodactyla > Tragulidae > Tragulus > Tragulus kanchil. The sequence goes on along the minus strand of JAIOJX010000028.1, from coordinate 236,605,175 downwards.
GAAAACATCATTCAGCTACCTTTTTAATTTATAAATGACTTTTTTTTCCTTCCACTCCTTTCCTACATGCATTATAGAGATGGTGTAGTAAAGTCTTTAAACCTGAGTGTTTCTGTTAACTCTTCTCTGTGCCTCTGAGAGTTTGTGATTGCTATATTTTAGTGAATATTATATGGGGCATAAAGATATATGCCTCTTATGATTTCTGCCTGGATTTTGTTATTGTTATCAATATAATGTAATTCTCCATTCCAAGAAATAACTTAAGTTTTTCATTGCCTGGATAGTATATGGCAACCCCTTTTTTCTTTCTTTATATATTCATTTCATTTTTTTTTACATTAGCTACTCTGTTTTTGCCTAGTCATTCAATAATGCTCACTCTCAGTGTTTTTAAAGTGTTAAAGATCTTAGATATTACATTGGATTTGATTCATTCTCTATTTGAGAGAAGCTATCTTTTACTAGTGTGATTTAGGTGAGGAGTATATATTATTATTACTGACATAACTGTGCTTATTGACTTTGTCTTTTTTCATGCTAATTAAAAAGAAAGTCTTCCTGTTTTTTCCCTAGCAAGCTTAAAGATTATTTTTCTTATCTTTTTTCTCTAGTGATTCTGTTTTAAATTCTACTAATAATTTGCCTTAAGTTGTTAAAATGCACCTATCAATATTTATGAAACTATTAACATGAAAAATGAAGTACTATTTCCTCATTAGCTTGTATGCATCAATAAAATGAGGATATAAGTATTCTTTGTTCTCACATTATATCCAGATCCACTACCTAGCTTTTGTTGGTGTCATCTGTGAATTTAGAGTTGGTTGTTACTTCTAATGAGTTTGGTGGTACAGTGGTAAAGAATCCGCCTGCCAGTACAGGAGATATAAGAAATGTGGGTTTTATCCTTGAGTTGGGAAGATCCCCTGGAGAAGGAAATGAAAACTCACTCCAGTATACTTGCCTGGAAAATTCCATGGACAGAGGAACCTAGAGGGATACAGTTCATGAGTCTAAAGAGTTGGACACGACCGAGCACACACATACAATTAAATTGGTACAATGTTTTTCTGTAATTAAGTTGAAGTATATCCTCAACAGATATGTTCAGGATAGTTGTCTGTCTTTTGAAAACATCATTCAGCTACCTTATTTATAAATGACAACTTTTGGGGCCATAGAATGCTTATATTACATCTTTTTCATTCAACACTTGATGGATAAAATTTCATTGTATGATGGCCTCTGATGATACAGGGGAGAAATCCACAGCACTTTTTTTTATATATTACAAATGCTTTATTAATATTCTGTGTTCTGATCAAATTCTTTTTCTTTCCTGGATTTTTAAAAATTTATTACTTAGTTATTTTTATTTTACTTCTACATAGTTTTGTTGTTTACAGATATGTATAATTCCAGATCAGTCATAAGTATATCTCTGACCCCTCCTTGCTGTGATTCCCTCCCAGTTCCCCCCATTCCACCCCTCCAGACTGTCGCATAGCCCCCGTGTTTTTTTTTTTTTTAAAGTATTTGACTCTTCTATTGATTTTGCCTGAAATGTATGTTTTGATTAGCCAGCCAGGCAACACTAAAGATCAACCTCGTCTATAGAATTAGGATGAGGTCACCATTTTTGCAGCAATAATTCTAAGGGCCTTTATGAAGATAGAAAGGGAGATAGAGAAACCTCAGAAGCAGGACATCGGAATCTAATTTTGGTCCCAGGTGTTCTTCTGTGAAATGTGAAATCTGGAGAAGTTTCCCAGATTCCAGAATTGAAGGCGTTCACCACAAGGAGGGAAACTCATTTGCTGTATTAGCATTGAAATCCCTTCAAAATTGAGCACTCTCTCTTTGGAGTTAAAAATAAAGGGCAGAAAAGTTGTAGAAATAAACATGGACTTTACATATTGTGGCCAGTAGAATAATGACTCCCTGAAGATATTCACATCCTCACCCCAGAACCTGTGAGTTCATTACATCATGTAGCAACAGAGGATGAAGGTTGCAGGTGGAATTAATGTTGCTGATCAGCTGACCTTGATGGGATGATAATCCTGGGTCATCCTAGCTGGTCCAATATAATCAGAAGAGGGCTTCAAAGTGGAAAAAAAGGGACAGAAGAGGTTAGACTGATGTGATAGGTGAGCAATGAGAATGGTAAACTAATGAACTGTAATGCCTCATTTGTTGCAGAAAAAGAAATATATTTGTGACATGATTGTAAAGAAACAATGGATAATAGACATGTAAATGGTAAAGTTGATACAATTAATAATAATGATGATAATGATAACCAACATTTTCCAAGCACTTAACGTGTGGCGGGTCACTAGATCCTTGAATTCTCACAGCCATGCTGTGATAATGGTCACAGTTTCTCTGTCTTACAGATGAGGAGACTAGGGCTCTAGAGGCGGGTCTTTATCCAGGTTGTATAATGAGCTTTTGGCAGAGCCTGTTGCAACCAGTAGTCCTTTGGGACCTGACATCAGTGTATTCAGTTTCTCTTCTTTGCTGTCCTTTGTGCATAAGAACAATTTAGGGTGGGGGGCATGGATAGCTGGGGTCCTAGGACAGAAGTCAACAGTAGACAATGGGCATGCTTGACCGCAAGCTGGGAAGAATCCTCAAAGAAGGAAGGCCCTGAATTACAGGGTTAAGTGAGTCTCAGTTAAAGGACAATTAAGGGTAGGGGAGGACTGAAGAGAGAAGGACACATATCCCTACTGACATTCTTCATTAATGTGACACCAGGTCCCTAGTCATGTGCATACTTATTTACATGGATTATTTGAACTTGAACAAAATTTAGAATTTTGGTCCCAGGTGTTCTTCTGTGAAATGTGAAATCTGGAGAAGTTTCCCAGATTCCAGAATTGAAGGCGTTCACCACAAGGAGGGAAACTCATTTGCTGTATTAGCATTGAAATCCCTTCAAAATTGAGCACTCTCTCTTTGGAGTTAAAAATAAAGGGCAGAAAAGTTGTAGAAATAAACATGGACTTTACATATTGTGGCCAGTAGAATAATGACTCCCTGAAGATATTCACATCCTCACCCCAGAACCTGTGAGTTCATTACATCATGTAGCAACAGAGGATGAAGGTTGCAGGTGGAATTAATGTTGCTGATCAGCTGACCTTGATGGGATGATAATCCTGGGTCATCCTAGCTGGTCCAATATAATCAGAAGAGGGCTTCAAAGTGGAAAAAAAGGGACAGAAGAGGTTAGACTGATGTGATAGGTGAGCAATGAGAATGGTAAACTAATGAACTGTAATGCCTCATTTGTTGCAGAAAAAGAAATATATTTGTGACATGATTGTAAAGAAACAATGGATAATAGACATGTAAATGGTAAAGTTGATACAATTAATAATAATGATGATAATGATAACCAACATTTTCCAAGCACTTAACATGTGGCGGGTCACTAGATCCTTGAATTCTCACAGCCATGCTGTGATAATGGTCACAGTTTCTCTGTCTTACAGATGAGGAGACTAGGGCTCTAGAGGCGGGTCTTTATCCAGGTTGTATAATGAGCTTTTGGCAGAGCCTGTTGCAACCAGTAGTCCTTTGGGACCTGACATCAGTGTATTCAGTTTCTCTTCTTTGCTGTCCTTTGTGCATAAGAACAATTTAGGGTGGGGGGCATGGATAGCTGGGGTCCTAGGACAGAAGTCAACAGTAGACAATGGGCATGCTTGACCGCAAGCTGGGAAGAATCCTCAAAGAAGGAAGGCCCTGAATTACAGGGTTAAGTGAGTCTCAGTTAAAGGACAATTAAGGGTAGGGGAGGACTGAAGAGAGAAGGACACATATCCCTACTGACATTCTTCATTAATGTGACACCAGGTCCCTAGTCATGTGCATACTTATTTACATGGATTATTTGAACTTGAACAAAATTTAGAATTTTAGTAAAGTTTTCACCATGTCTACACTACATAGAGGGAACTGTATGAAAATATTTCATTGCATTTGATACCATTTTACTTGTCTGTGATAGAAGATGGATAATAAACGCCTACACTTGCATCCTTAGAGTGCTGACCACAGGCAGTACGAATGAATGTTATGGGCAGAGTCAGAGTCACCTTCATAATTTCAGACTCTGGAGTTCTCCATTTATAAATAATCTTAAATATTGAATTCTCTGTCCTTTATTATGCAAAAAAGGAATCCTCAGGAAAGGCAAGAGAGGAAAATATTCTTCCTTGTACAGGTACATAGTCCCCTTCTTCAACTCTCCTCCATTCATGATTTAGTTTAGAATTTTTCTCTTGTAAAAAGTTCTTGTTTCTCAGATCAATACACTCTGTAGTTGGTTCATCCAGTTGTTAAATGGGGAGTGTTTATATACATTCCTCATTTTAAAATAAAGTAATAAGGTTCTGTCTTATCAGCAATGGTTTCAGATAGCCTCCTTAATTAGGTTAATCAAACCAAGGAAGCTCTAACTGTGTCACTGTGTATTTTCTTTAAAAAAATTATTTAATTATGTTCCAATGTTGTGCTGTGTTCTGCCATACATCAATATGAATCATTTTAGAAGCAGATTTTCCAATCATGATTGGTCAGGATGGCAGAATGCTGATGCCCTGAAGGGAAACCTACTGTTACTTTTTGGGCCCATGGTCATAGGATTTGCCCCCTTTATTTGATATTTTCACGTCTATATGTTCACTCTATTTTTGACATGGTGACTGGAACTTGTATTTAAATCATGAGGACCTTAGGTTAAAGGCAATAAGAAAATACTATCTTTTTTGCATATTTAATATTATAAATCTGTGAATGAAAACTTGAGAAAGCAGCCTTCACTGACTTTGGTATTTGTAGGAAAGTATCAGCCCCAGGACACGTCATGTTGTGTTTTACATAATGTCATATTTACACTAGATTTGATTTTACCCCTAGCTTATCCATTGCATGGGATACTGAGCTCTCCCATCACTTATGGGAAAGACAAAGCACTGATTTAATATAGTAGAGTTCAAGCCAGTCAGGTTTCATCCCCAGCTTTTGGTGATTTTCTAAAGAAAGGACAGTGGATGGGCCACAACTGACACCCTCATTCCACAATGAGAGACACATGTTTTGAATGGCTGGAACTTCAGTCTGTTCCATATGGCCTGAGTGGCACCTTTGTGCTGTGTCTTTGGAAAGGCTCATTCTCCAGGTGGTCAGGGGGGGAAATTGGATTTCCTTTTTCACGTGTAATCTCAATTCCAAGGTAGTTAAGGCACTATTAAGTAAAACTTAGTGAGACCATCTATGTGGACACACAGATTTCTAGCTCCAAGTAGGATAACGGGGTGGACGCATGGATGTGTAAAACAAATGACTGCCCTTACAGGATGCATTGTGTTCCCCCAAAGGACACTGACGTCCTAGTTCCTGGTATATATGGTGCCACCTTACTTGGCAACGGGGTCCTTGCCAATGATCAAGTTAGAATGAGATCATTAGGGTGGATCCTGAAGAACCTGCCTGCCAGGGCAGGTTAGACGTAAGAGACATGAGTTTGATCCCTGGGTGGGGAACATCCCCTGGAGGAGGGCACAGTAACCCACTCCAGTATTCTTGCCTGGAGAATCCCATAAACAAAGGAGCCTGGTGGGCTACAGTCCATGGGGTCACAGAGTCAGACATGACTGAAGGGACTTAACATGCATGCATGCATGCCCCAATATAAGTGGTGAACTTTTAAAAAAGAGACATTTGGACTCAGAGAGAGAGAACCCAGAGAGAAAACAATGAGAAGGCACAGGAGGCATGCTGTCTGCAAGCCACCAAAAGCCCCAAGTTTGCCACAACTGGGAGAGATTCTCCCTCTCAGCCCAGAGATGATGCCGTGACTTCAGACTTCTTGCGTCCAGAACTGTGAGGCATATCCTTCCTGTTATTTCAGCTCCCCACTGGGCACTGCTTGTTACAACAGCCCCGGCAAACTAATACAACTGTTTCATTCCCAGTTCAACCACTTGGCTTGAAAATTTTAACAATGGTAATTATCAGTAAGTTTTCCAGTCAGACAATTGAGGCTCTGTGTCAGCGGTCACTCTGGAGGTGGGGTAGGGATGGGAGGGAGGACCAGATGGTATTGCCAAGTACTAAACTGTCAGGTTTCATCCCCAGCTTTTGGTGATTTTCTAAAGAAAGGACAGTGGATGGGCCACAACTGACACCCTCATTCCACAATGAGAGACACATGTTTTGAATGGCTGGAACTTCAGTCTGTTCCATATGGCCTGAGTGGCACCTTTGTGCTGTGTCTTTGGAAAGGCTCATTCTCCAGGTGGTCAGGGGGGGAAATTGGATTTCCTTTTTCATGTGTAATCTCAATTCCAAGGTAGTTAAGGCACTATTAAGTAAAACTTAGTGAGACCATCTATGTGGACACACAGATTTCTAGCTCCAAGTAGGATAACGGGGTGGACGCATGGATGTGTAAAACAAATGACTGCCCTTACAGGATGCATTGTGTTCCCCCAAAGGACACTGACGTCCTAGTTCCTGGTATATATGGTGCCACCTTACTTGGCAACGGGGTCCTTGCCAATGATCAAGTTAGAATGAGATCATTAGGGTGGATCCTGAAGAACCTGCCTGCCAGGGCAGGTTAGACGTAAGAGACATGAGTTTGATCCCTGGGTGGGGAACATCCCCTGGAGGAGGGCACAGTAACCCACTCCAGTATTCTTGCCTGGAGAATCCCATAAACAAAGGAGCCTGGTGGGCTACAGTCCATGGGGTCACAGAGTCAGACATGACTGAAGGGACTTAACATGCATGCATGCATGCCCCAATATAAGTGGTGAACTTTTAAAAAAGAGACATTTGGACTCAGAGAGAGAACCCAGAGAGAAAACAATGAGAATGCACAGGAGGCATGCTGTCTGCAAGCCACCAAAAGCCCCAAGTTTGCCACAACTGGGAGAGATTCTCCCTCTCAGCCCAGAGATGATGCCGTGACTTCAGACTTCTTGCGTCCAGAACTGTGAGGCATATCCTTCCTGTTATTTCAGCTCCCCACTGGGCACTGCTTGTTACAACAGCCCCGGCAAACTAATACAACTGTTTCATTCCCAGTTCAACCACTTGGCTTGAAAATTTTAACAATGGTAATTATCAGTAAGTTTTCCAGTCAGACAATTGAGGCTCTGTGTCAGCGGTCACTCTGGAGGTGGGGTAGGGATGGGAGGGAGGACCAGATGGTATTGCCAAGTTACTCTTAAATCAATACTAAGAATTCTACAGGCAAGCTCTCATAGAGGTGAATGTACATAAGGCTGCTTGTGTAAACGCTGATAGAGCTTGGTGAATTGAGGTTTGGTTTCTTTCATCTTTTTTGACACTTCATTTTATTATAGACTATAATTTCCTCTACAGGCTTGAGTACAGAATTAACCAGCACCGCCACTGCCCCCACAAACCTGTGTTTTAACTTTGACCTTCCAATCTCTAACTTTCCAATGGTATCAGGTATTAGACTCAACAAGGAATTTTACCTTGTGGTCTGCTTAACAAAAGAACAAGATGCTACGTTTAATTATGTTCTGTCTAGACAGGTTTCTCTTTCAAAATAAGTTCATTGAAACTTATGGAAATGTCTGCTTTGCAGTGCCGCCCACCTTGAGAGAGTTTCTGAGTCTGGATTTCACAGTTGACATGTGTACTCACGGGAACTGGAGGGGAAATCACCCAGATTCTTTGGCGGTTTGCTGAGGTCCTGGCTCTTTTCCACTGGAGATAATCAGACATCTGAATGTAAAGGGAAGACTGAAAGAAGAAATAAAGAAAGAAAAAGGGGCAGAAGGAGAGGAGGGGATGGAAAAAGAGAGAAAGAATGAACATTTGAAAGTAAAAGAAGGAAGGGGGAAGAAAAATACTCAGGAGTGAAATTCCAGAGGACACTCCAGAGCTCTTTTTTAATGTGTGTAATAAAGCCGTGATATCTATCTTAGACCACACTGAACCCATTCTTTACCATGAGGCTAGGGTGATACACCGCTGTGGATAGTTCAGTTTCAAAAGTGCGATGAGACCTGATATGATACCGCATTAAACACATCTCCTATTGATTCTTTCTAACCTTGCAAAACGAGCTGGGCGGTTAAGTACCTTTTACTCCAACGCTGCTGATGGGACCACAGATGTTAACTGCAGGGGTTGAGTGTCCTCCGAGGTCAGCAGACAGGGCGGGGCGCGTGGGAGGTGACTGAGGGACGATCTTCTGGTCTGGGGACTCTTTACCCTCGCTGCCCTCAAATACAGTTTGAGGACACATGTCTGGACACGTCTGAATCACGGAGACATTAAACCAGGCCTCACTACCTTGCTTAACCAGCCACACAGATTTAGCAGGCTAAAGAGATCTTTTCTTCTCAAAACTTATTTTCTCTAGGTTATGGTTTTGTTTCAAATAATAAAACAATAAAATCACACTGCAGTTTCATTTACTCCGCTCAGACATCTGCTCTCACACCTCTGTCCTTATGGTCCTCTTCTACCTGTGTTCTGATGTGGACATGGAGTAGGTGGGTCAGAAATGTTTGCCTTTGGTGCGGACAGCTTCGGGGCTGTCTGTGGGTTTCCTGGGACAGGGAGCAGCCGCTGATGACAGTCACCTGGATTGAAACCTCCATTAACCATTCACAAGACCTCAGGCTTTGTTGTTTCAGAAGGCTTTATTTTTTCATCTGGAGAATGGGGTGATAATACCTGGGATGAAAATTAGCAATTACAGTGTATAGCACACGATCTGTCCTCACTAACAGGTGGCTATTATTTTCCCTGTTATTATTCTTGCTAATACTATAATGATGTTTACATTCACTTGCTGGTCTGGATGGTTTCCCCATTTGCTGGGAACATTTTGGAATTGCAGTGGGGACCAGAATTCACCTTAGAGGAGCTAGGCGGAGGCTGCTCTCCACTCTTGGGAGTTGGGAGAGTGCCTGGAAGAAGTGCCTCAGATATCTGTAGACACGATGGCTTTGTGGTACCTGGAATCCTTCCTGTCGTCCTTTAGGTTAGCATGGGAGAGACCTGCTTTACTCTGGCATGGGGGCTGAGAGTTAAGACCACCGGCCTGTAAAATCTGAGACAGCACAGTGCGTATCTGCCTTATATGTGCTACTCATCCAGGACCTAGTGTATAGCCTGAATGAGCAAATGAGTGGATGGCTAGAGGTCAAGGTTACTGTCATGATCACTTTTCCTTCTCAACATGCTTAGGCTAAGGCTTTACATAGGAAGGGATCTGTAACTGCTTGCTGTGTTAAGTTGAAGGGAAAATACTTACACTGGAATTGAAAGTAGAATTCATATGACTTGGTCCTTGAGAGTTGACAAGTCATTCAGAGAGTGGGGAAAAGATAAAGAGGTGTCTAGGTCACGAGGAACCTTTCGAAAGGACACTTTGCGAGAAGCAGCTGGGCCAGCCACACAGGAAGCTGGGGTGTGTGCCCCCTCCAGTACTTGGAAGACCCTTGAGCACAGAAACAATTTTCACATCAATAAATTGTGTTTGCCTTTTTTCCTAGTCATCTATTTTTGTCCGTCTAATTTGCAGTTCTAGGTACAGAACCTAAGAGGTTGGAGGAAAAGCTTTTCCTCCTCTATGATCCCATAAGCCTAGAAAATTTAATGTCCGGTGGGAGATGTCAGCAGCTATAAGGTCTGGAGGATGGAGAGAATTCACCAGGAAGAGGAGAAAAATGGGGCGGTAGCACAAGGGCGAGGTGGTAGCTGCAGAACCTGAAAAAGAGTGGCTATGGTACCGATGCATGGTGCCTGGTTGTGTAGGTGGGATGTGTGTGTGTGTGTGTGTGTGTGTGTGTACATGTGTGTGTGTGTGAGTGCTTGTCTGCCTCTGGGAAGGCAATGTGTGATGGGAGGTACAGGTGCGTGGGTGTGTGCTACACACAGTGATGCAGATGTGTGCTCACCCAAGGGTCTGTGCAAGCGAGGGTGTGGTGCAGGTGTGTGGAGTTTGGATGTCGGATAGGAAGTGTGTGGGGTTAGTATAGTGATCCTCAACCTTTTTGGCACCATGCGCCAGTTTCCTGGAAGACAATTTTTCCACAGACAGGGCCAGGGTTGGGGGAAATAGTTTGGGAATCATTCAAGTGCATGACATTTGTCGTGCACTTTGTTTCTAATCTAAAGCACCACTGATCTGATAGGAGGTAACCTGCCTGTGGCCTGGAGGAGGCCACTGCTGTCCCCAGCCTTGGTCCCAGGTCCCATCACCAGTAGTGTCTTTGGAGGCAACACCCAGACTGAGAGTGTCTCGGCCTCTTCTGATCTAGGTATGCGCTAATGGAAACAGGAAGTGGGCTTTCCCCACCCACGTCTGCCAGCTCCAGTGCAGACTTCCCTGAACCTCATAAATGTAGATCAGGGCCCTGGAAGGCAGCTAGCAACCTCTTGCCTAATCTCTTGTTTTTGTGGCTCAGAGAACTGAGACCTGGAGACGCAAGTGATATGTGTCGATTACACACCTGGCTGAGCTGAATATCCATTTCTCCAGCTCTTCAAGCCAATGGACCTCTACTTCCTACTCTTCACTGAGCCTTATAGGAAGTGGACAAAGAACATGTCTTGAGTTCAAGTAGTTGGATGGCCCTGGCTGTGCAAAGACACCACTTTTTTTTCCTAGTCATCTATTTTTGTCCGTCTAATTTGCAGTTCTAGGTACAGAACCTAAGAGGTTGGAGGAAAAGCTTTTCCTCCTCTATGATCCCATAAGCCTAGAAAATTTAATGTCCGGTGGGAGATGTCAGCAGCTATAAGGTCTGGAGGATGGAGAGAATTCACCAGGAAGAGGAGAAAAATGGGGCGGTAGCACAAGGGCGAGGTGGTAGCTGCAGAACCTGAAAAAGAGTGGCTATGGTACCGATGCATGGTGCCTGGTTGTGTAGGTGGGATGTGTGTGTGTGTGTGTGTGTGTGTGTGTGTACATGTGTGTGTGTGTGAGTGCTTGTCTGCCTCTGGGAAGGCAATGTGTGATGGGAGGTACAGGTGCGTGGGTGTGTGCTACACACAGTGATGCAGATGTGTGCTCACCCAAGGGTCTGTGCAAGCGAGGGTGTGGTGCAGGTGTGTGGAGTTTGGATGTCGGATAGGAAGTGTGTGGGGTTAGTATAGTGATCCTCAACCTTTTTGGCACCATGCGCCAGTTTCCTGGAAGACAATTTTTCCACAGACAGGGCCAGGGTTTGGGGGGAAATTGTTTGGGAATCATTCAAGTGCATGACATTTGTCGTGCACTTTGTTTCTAATCTAAAGCACCACTGATCTGATAGGAGGTAACCTGCCTGTGGCCTGGAGGAGGCCACTGCTGTCCCCAGCCTTGGTCCCAGGTCCCATCACCAGTAGTGTCTTTGGAGGCAACACCCAGACTGAGAGTGTCTCGGCCTCTTCTGATCTAGGTATGCGCTAATGGAAACAGGAAGTGGGCTTTCCCCACCCACGTCTGCCAGCTCCAGTGCAGACTTCCCTGAACCTCATAAATGTAGATCAGGGCCCTGGAAGGCAGCTAGCAACCTCTTGCCTAATCTCTTGTTTTTGTGGCTCAGAGAACTGAGACCTGGAGACGCAAGTGATATGTGTCGATTACACACCTGGCTGAGCTGAATATCCATTTCTCCAGCTCTTCAAGCCAATGGACCTCTACTTCCTACTCTTCACTGAGCCTTATAGGAAGTGGACAAAGAACATGTCTTGAGTTCAAGTAGTTGGATGGCCCTGGCTGTGCAAGACACCACCTCTCCCTGTGTTGGTTTTTGCATCTGTAAAATGGGCATGACACTTAACTGTAAACAGCTGCAGTTGCAAGAAATGAGGGTCAGGTATGCCTCTTTCCATTATCAGCTCTGCTCTTCAATAAGTTAAAGAGATTCTCCTCTGTTGAATTTTCTTTCCAGTTCTTCTACTTCTCTGTCATTTTCAAGTCAAATTGAGATCTAAGTGCTGAAGAAGTATTAGTCAAAGCCTTACGAATTTTCATTCAGGCTACCCTCAAGTACTGATTAAAGGTCTTGGTAGATAGTCTAATTGTTTTTGAAATTTGAGAATAGTCTATGTGTACAGGGTGTGGCGAAACAGACTTTCTTATACACTGTTGTTAGAAATGCTAATGGCATGGCCCCGCTGTGGGGAGAACTTAGCAATATTATGTGTTTATACCTTTTAACAAACAGCCCCTATTCTAGAGATCTGTTCCAATGATAAGCTAGCAATGTCTAAAAAAATTAGCACAAGAATCTATTCATGTGGCACAAGTCATAGCAGAGACTCTCAATAACTTAGACATTCATCAGGAGGGCACAAGTTGAATAAACAACACTATATTCATGCAATAAAGTATTATATAGCTGCTAACAGAGATAAACCCTGGAGAAGGAAATGGTATTCTTTCCCAGTATTCTTGCCTGGGAAATCCTACGGATGGAGGAGCCTGGCAGGCTGTAGTCCGTGGGGTCGCAAAAGAGTCAAACACGACTCAGCAACTAAACAACAATAGAGATAAAAGATGAACTTATACATTGCTGTGGAGTGAGCTCTAGGAAATACTGTTCAGTGCAAAAAGCAAGGTAGAGATCAGAGTATATGATATGACATCTTTTCTTTAAGAAAAGGGGGGATTTGTTTAATACTTCACACATTAAAAACAATGACAAAAAAAAAAAACAATGACAAGAAACATTTTTTTAAAAAATGGTTAGTTACAGAGGAAGGGGGAAACAGACTGGATGCTACAGCTTTGGAAACCAGGTTTTTCTAAGTGTACTTTGTTTTGTACATTTTGAAACACAAAAATATTTTATAAAATCATAAAACAAAATGTAAAGAAAGTAATCCCTGTATTCAAAAGCATAGCTAAGTAAACCAATCTGAGTTTTAACCATATAGAAAGAAATTGTTTCAAATAATTTTAATCTTTGTTTATTTGACTGCGTATCTGCAGTAGGATATATCCTAAGACAAAAGAACTACAGAAAAATCTTAAATTCCTTTCAGTACGTAAATTACTATATTGTTAGAGGTATTTGGGTAGGGTTATTCTGAACCTTTTTACACATAAATTAGGATAAAACACACAATGTTATACTGATGTCATAGAGAATCAAGTTTTTTGACTTAAATGCTCAGTTGCTCAGTCATGTCTGACTCTTTGTGACCACAGGGACTGTAGGCTCCTCTGTCCATGGGACTGTCCAGACAAGAATACTGGAGTGGGTTGCCTTATTGTACTCCAGGGGATCTTCCTGACCCAGGGATCAAACCCGAGTCTCTTGTGTCTCCTGCACTACAGGCAGATTCATCTGACATAAGAGAAAAGACAAATACAAAAACCATGTGAAATTATGTAGAAACCTATAACCCCACACTTGAGATGGAAGTATTGGTATGAATGCTGAAATACCTTCACTTAAAAAATTTCCTGATTATGTTCCCTGAAGGGTTTAGAACAAGTATCTATACAGAAGCAAGAAGCTCCTAGTGCCCACACTGGAGTCTCTAAGTATGTTTTCCTTGAAAAGGAACCAAGGGGGCTTCCCTGCCCCCTTCCCTGGTGGTCCAGTGGGTAACGACACTGCCTTGCAGTGCAAGGGGCGCTCGTTCGATCTCTGGCCTGGGAAGATCCCACGTGCCGCGGAGCGGTTGGACTGATGTGTCCAATTACCGAGCCGGAGCTCTGGAGCACATGCGCCCAGAGCTGGTGCTCTGCGACAACAGAGGCCACCGCGATGGGAGGCCCACAGGAAATACTGTTCAGTGCAAAAAGCAAGGTAGAGATCAGAGTATATGATATGACATCATTTCTTTAAGAAAAGGGGGGACTTGTTTAATACTTCACACATTAAAACAATGACAAAAAAAAAAACAATGACAAGAAACATATTTTTAAAAAATGGTTAGTTACAGAGGAAGGGGGAAACAGACTGGATGCTACAGCTTTGGAAACCAGGTTTTTCTAAGTGTACTTTGTTTTGTACATTTTGAAACACAAAAATATTTTATAAAATCATAAAACAAAATGTAAAGAAAGTAATCCCTGTATTCAAAAGCATAGCTAAGTAAACCAATCTGAGTTTTAACCATATAGAAAGAAATTGTTTCAAATAATTTTAATCTTTGTTTATTTGATCATGATTCTGCAGTAGGATATATCCTAAGACAAAAGAACTACAGAAAAATCTTAAATTCCTTTCAGTACGTAAATTACTATATTGTTAGAGGTATTTGGGTAGGGTTATTCTGAACCTTTTCACACATAAATTAGGATAAAACACACAATGTTATACTGATGTCATAGAGAATCAAGTTTTTTGACTTAAATGCTCAGTTGCTCAGTCATGTCTGACTCTTTGTGACCACAGGGACTGTAGGCTCCTCTGTCCATGGGACTGTCCAGACAAGAATACTGGAGTGGGTTGCCTTATTGTACTCCAGGGGATCTTCCTGACCCAGGGATCAAACCCGAGTCTCTTGTGTCTCCTGCACTACAGGCAGATTCATCTGACATAAGAGAAAAGACAAATACAAAAACCATGTGAAATTATGTAAAAACCTATAACCCCATACTTGAGATGGAAGTATTGGTATGAATGCTGAAATACCTTCTCTTAAAAAATTTCCTGATTATGTTCCCTGAAGGTTTTAGAACAAGTATCTATACAGAAGCAAGAAGCTCGTAGTGCCTACACTGGAGTCTCTAAGTATGTTTTCCTTGAAAAGGAACCAGGGGGGCTTCCCTGGTGGTCCAGTGGGTAACCACACTGCCTTGCAGTGCAAGGGGCGCTGGTTCGATCCCTGGCCTGGGAAGATCCCACGTGCCGCGGAGCGGCTGGACTGATGTGTCCAATTACGGAGCCGGAGCTCTGGAGCACATGCGCCCAGAGCTGGTGCTCTGCGACAACAGAGGCCACCGCGATGGGAGGCCCACAGGAGCCGAAGAACAAAGATGGATGAAAATAGAGAAATGAATGACCAATAGAAGTGGCCCGCCCATCCCCCTCCCTCCCCACCCCACTCCTCGAAAAGATAAATAAATAAAATAATTTTTTTAAAAAAGAAAAGGAACCAGGGTGCCTTGGAAAAACTGGTTCCATCCAGGTTGAGATGGGAAATGCTCAAGACGAGTCTATGACATCTTGTCACACTGGGAAGCAAGGAAGCAACTAAAAACCATTAGGGTGGAATGAAAGATTCAAAGCACACAGAAGCTAACAAGCAAAGGCTCCTACTAGCCAAAGATAAAACGACCGTGTCCAAAGATGGATAGAAAAACAATATTGTAAAGTATCGAAACACAGAGGATCTGTTAAAACCCTTGCATTTATAACAATACTTAAAAAGTATGGCGCTTCCCTCGTGGTCCAGTGGGTAAGGACACCGCCTTGCAGTGCAAGGGGCGCTGATTCAATCCCTGGCCTGGGAAGATCCCACGTGTGGCGGAGTGGCTGGACCAATGTGTCCAATTACCGAGCCGAAGCTTTGGAGCGCATGCGCCCAGAGCCGGTGCTCTGCGACAGCAGAGGCCACCGCGATGGGAAGCCCACATGGGCCAAAGAACAAAGATGGATGAAAAATAAATAAATGAAAGACCAATAGAAGTGGCCCGCCCACCCGCCTCCCTCCCCACCCCCCCCCCCCCCAAAAAAAACCATTAAAAAAAAAAAAAAAGTATGTGTACTCCCTCCGTCGGGTGCTAGGGAAGCAACTTATTCTTCCAAAAACTGACGGAAGAGATTCAAACATTCCACTTCCTTTTCCATATAAGGCTGTACCTTGGGATAATGAAATAGTTGAGGAAGCAATGTTCTTCTTTCCCTAGAAGAATTCTAGTTAATAAATGAAGAAACAATTAGGAGTTAGCATGCCACCACTTTGCAACCCCTACTGAAATAATGCATCTCTGAAGCCAGTGTGGGATTGCTAGTATTCATGTAACCTTTCTCACGGGTATTAGTTTTGTGATTGCTATCAATAATTGTGAAACAAAAAGCTGTTGTCTTCTATTATGGAAATTACAGAAGAGGCGGTAGGTTTGGGGCTGGGAGACCTACCCATGGTGTCAGTCTATCTCCTGTAACTATCTGTGAGGCTGTCCGCCATGTCAGAGGTGCAGAAATTCTGAGCTGTGTCTCTGGCTTCCAGGAAGGCAGCTGTTGGGAGTGGTTGTCTAACTTTTCTTCCAGTGATAAGGTCCTAATTCCTGGATGCCTCCTCAGGCATCTCATAGCTGCATTGAGAAGGAAGAGTTCCACAGCAGACAGTGGTCTAAAATAAAACCACTCACTAAATCTTAACACAGATGAAATTAACTTGGGAATATTTTACAACCTTGTGTCACTCATTTGGTGAACAGCAGCAGGCAAGGTTGTCTCAATATTGAAGGAGAGATCTCTTTTCTTTTCAAAACTCAATTCTTTTGATGGTGCCATTGACCAAACTGTTAAGACAGCCTGGAATTTTCAGTGCTCTTCCATGTAACTTTACCCCTTTTCTGCCATTCTACAAAAAAAAAAAAAACACACACACACACAAAACCAAAAACCCTTGTAAACCATCCTCTTAAGAGCACACAGTGCATCAGGAAGCTGAGAGCTGACACTGACCCAGAACATCTGGCTTCAAGAATGCTAACTCGACTGTCACGACCAGCTCAGCTACTCAGCACTTGGTGCTGGGCACGCTCCTTTTAGATGAGTCAGCCAAAAGATGTTATTATAACCATCTTGCTTTCTCTCAAAACTTCAACAACAAATTGGGTACATGATTTTCCCACCCACAACCCTCCATAATCATCCTTTTCTGCCTATTTTTATTTTTCAGAGACTTCTAGGAGACTTGAAAAGGGTGGCTTCTTAAACTTGGTCTCAGTAGCAGCTGGGGAAAAAAAAATGAGTAGACGCTGGCTGTGGGGAACCATTTTGTTCTCTGCCAGAATGCATTTCTGCTATTGCAACAGAGAGAAAATCAGCTGTCCACTTGTTCCAGTGATTTTAGAACATTGCATAGGAACTAAAGGCTGGGTCTCTCAAGATTTTCTTTTTTTGCTTTAAAATATTCTGTTTTCTTCTGAAAATCATGGTCCATTGATGGTATTATCATTGTGCTATTTGATATACAAATAGACATAGAAAGAAAGACATTTTTGTGGCTTTCTATTCTTTTATATTTTTTTTCTCAATTTTCTTTTATTGCTTTTTGATCACATGTTTGAATTCTTACCTTTTTTATGAATGCTATGTGCATTTTACTCCAGTCATGGCCCTGGTCATTTAGTATCTGTATTCCCCATTTGAGTGAAATCATTAGACCTTAGAGATACTGTTTATTTGTTTTCATTCTGTCCTTCAAAGGTAAAACCTTGTTTTTGAACTATATAATAGCTTCTACACTGTACATGTTCTTAACAATTATAGTACTTTAGAATATCGTAAAATAGCTCTTTGGGGATTATGGTCTCCTATTGTTCATTTCTAGTGGTGGGGAGAAAGGCTGCCTTGCTATGGATATGTTCCCATGATGGTATGATACCAAAAGTTATGTGACAGGTTTTCAGCGGCAGCTGCAATGGTGTGCTATAGGGTGGAGGTTAATCTGAGAGAATTTAGAATGGTTCACAATTCTGAAGATGGCTTGAAATAAGTTTGTCTATTGGCATGAGTAGAAAGGGAGCAGAGCTTCATGGAACTAAGGTTCAGTCCATGTCCATTACTGGCTGAAAAATGACCACGGGCAAGCTGCTTCAGCCCTCTAGACTGCAGTTTCTTCTTCAGTAGAATGGAAGGATAATAGTACCCACTTGATGGGGTTATTATACCATTAAACTAACCCACAGTTAGTCTTCTGCCTGTGCCTGGAGCATGACGAGTGCCATCTAAGTGTCTGATGACTCAATTAAAATATGATTGTTTCAGAAATGGAATGCCTAGTTTATCATAAACACAAATGCAAAGTTAACTGCTGTGTTTTAAGATACAAACCAGACAAACTGAAGACCCATCACCTTGCCTAGGAAGGATCTAACTGGAACTTCTAGGTTATGAGAACATCAGCTTGAATACATTTTATAAACCATTCGACTTCTTCTTAAGGAAGCCTGAAGTGAGGGGAGAAGGGAGCATGAGGCGGCCTCTCAGAGAGTTTCCGCGTCACTGCCTGGGGAAAATTAGCAGTCAGTATACTGGGTTTGGTTGGTCATGATTTTAGCTGAGAGGTGCCTCCCTCGGGCCCCGGTAAGTTGCAAATATTTCTTTTTTTTTTTAAACTTTTATTTTACTTTTAACTTTTACAGAGTTTTGTTGTTTACTGATATGTATGTTCATGGCCCTGGTCATTTAGTATCTGTATTCCCCATTTGAGTGAAATCATTAGACCTTAGAGATACTGTTTATTTGTTTTTATTCTGTCCTTCAAAGGTAAAACCTTGTTTTTGAACTATATAATAGCTTCTACACTTTGTTAATATCAAACATCTTACTTGTACATGTTCTTAACAATTATAGTACTTTAGAATATCGTAAAATAGCTCTTTGGGGATTATGGTCTCCTATTGTTCATTTCTAGTGGTGGGGAGAAAGGCTGCCTTGCTATGGATATGTTCCCATGATGGTATGATACCAAAAGTTATGTGACAGGTTTTCAGCGGCAGCTGCAATGGTGTGCTATAGGGTGGAGGTTAATCTGAGAGAATTTAGAATGGTTCACAATTCTGAAGATGGCTTGAAATAAGTTTGTCTATTGGCATGAGTGGAAAGGGAGCAGAGCTTCATGGAACTAAGGTTCAGTCCATGTCCATTACTGGCTGAAAAATGACCACGGGCAAGCTGCTTCAGCCCTCTAGACTGCAGTTTCTTCTTCAGTAGAATGGAAGGATAATAGTACCCACTTGATGGGGTTATTATACCATTAAACTAACCCACAGTTAGTCTTCTGCCTGTGCCTGGAGCATGACGAGTGCCATCTAAGTGTCTGATGACTCAATTAAAATATGATTGTTTCAGAAATGGAATGCCTAGTTTATCATAAACACAAATGCAAAGTTAACTGCTGTGTTTTAAGATACAAACCAGACAAACTGAAGACCCATCACCTTGCCTAGGAAGGATCTAACTGGAACTTCTAGGTTATGAGAACATCAGCTTGAATACATTTTATAAACCATTCGACTTCTTCTTAAGGAAGCCTGAAGTGAGGGGAGAAGGGGGCATGAGGCGGCCTCTCAGAGAGTTTCCGCGTCACTGCCTGGGGAAAATTAGCAGTCAGTATACTGGGTTTGGTTGGTCATGATTTTAGCTGAGAGGTGCCTCCCTCGGGCCCCGGTAAGTTGCAAATATTTCTTTTTTTTTTTAAACTTTTATTTTACTTTTAACTTTTACAGAGTTTTGTTGTTTACAGATATGTATGTTCTCAGATTAGTCATATGTATATCCCCCCATCCCACCCCTGCAAATATTTCTTGATTGTGAGTAGTCTTCATGTCACAGAAGTAGAGTTCTTATAAATTAGTACTTAACTGCCTGGATTACAGTGAGATCAAATAGATGAACTCTAGGTTCAGGCATGTGGGAAAAAAATGGATGAATTTTAGATACAAAGAAAGCATGAAGGAAAGATTTGAAAAATAGAAAGGTAGATAAAGGGAAAGCTTGGAGGGAAGAAAAGAAGGAAGGAAGGAAGGAAAGTAGGAAGGAAAGAGAGTAGGAAGAAGTCAAGGAGAAAAAGAACTAAATACAGATAACTAAGAAAGACAAGTTTATTATTTAAAAGTAATAGTGAGGTTCATAAAAGTCTATTAGGAAGAGCTTCATTCAGAAGGGATCTTTTGTCTTAAAAACTATTTTTCAAAAAAATGGAGGCAAAAGAAAGTAACTATTGACTCCGCTTGTGTTAAGATGTTTCTTCCTTTTTCTTTCCAGCTGATATGAAGACTTAACTATGGCAAAAAGGCAGAAGGAAGAACTTGAGGCAATTCTGTGTGGACTTTTTTCTGATAAGCAGTCATTTAGGAGTGAATCAGACAGGCCTAAGTGCTGGTTTATCCTCCTGTACAGTTTTGAGACCACAGAAGCATCCACTGTACTAGTTCCCAGAAATAGAATCTGAGGTTCTAAACCAGCAAACAGACTATAAACTATGCCAGGTAAAGAAAGTTGCCAGCTCTTGAGGCTGACTAGGTGGCCATGTTTAAACCAGAATGAGAAAGTGAAATATCAGATGTTGAAAAGGAGATTGGATTGGACTATCTTCTTTACTTCTAATGAAAATAATTCAAAAGTAACAATATTAGAATCAGCAATTTTCATATTCTTGGGAAAAAGCTATGATTTAAGTCATTATGATTTTAGGTATTCTTTTAGAACATTTTAGATATTCTTTATTCTTTTAAAAAGTTTTTTTTTTTTAAAGATTTATTTATTTATTTGGAGGGGGGTTGGGGAGGGAGGGGAGCAGGCGGGCTACTTCTGTTGGTCTTTCATTTGTCCATTTTCATCCATCTCTGTTCTTTGGCCCATGTGGGCCTCCCATTGCGGTGGCCTCTGTTGTCACAGAGCACTGGCTCTGGGTGCATGTGCTCCAGAGCTCCGGCTCCGTAATTGGACACATTGGTCCAGCCGCTCTGCGGCACTTGGGATTTTCCCAGGCCAGGGATCGAACCGGCACCCCCTGCACTGCAAGGCAGTGTTCTTACCCACTGGACCACCAGGGAAGCCCTTTTAAAAAGTTTGAGTGTGTTTCTATAACTGAAAATGCTTTTAAGGATTTTGGAAATTGCCAGGATTCGCTGACAAATCCATATCCCCTGTGGAGCTTTATCAAAATTAGCCAGGTTTACAAATAAACCATATGGAAATATTATATAAATGTTTAAAATCAAGAGACTCTGCAATAGGGTTACCAGATGAAATACAGGATGTCTAGTTAAACTTGGAGTTCTGGTTAATAAAATCACTTGTTATGATAAGTATATCAAAATATGAGATATACAAAGAATTATTTAATATTGATTTAAAATTCAACTGAGTATCCTTAATTTTTACTTGCTAATTCTGGCTACTCTGCTTTGGAAATGTCAAGTGAGATATTAGTTATTGAACATGTCAGAGAGTATTGGCTTCCCTGGTGACTCAGATGGTGAAGAATATGCCTATCATGCAGGCGACTCAGAGTGGATCCCTGGGTCGGAAAGATTCTCCTGGATAGGGGAATGGCTAATCACTCCAGTGGTCTTTCCTGCAGAATTCCATGGACAGAGGAGCCTGGCAGGCTACCATCCATGGGATCATAGAGTTGGACACGACTAAATGATTACCACAACACTTTCAGAGAGCAGGTCTTCCTGCCTCTTCCATTAACCTTGTCTTTCTGATTTGATCACTCGGCAAGGATTTCTTTTAACCTACTAATCACCCTTGTTGGCATGGCCCACCTGTGTATAGCACTGCTTCTCAAACTGTAAGGTGTCTGCCCATTACTTAGGCATCACGTTAAAATACGAATTCTGGTTGGGCAGGTCTAGGCGTAAGATCTTGCAATTTAACAATTGCCCATTTAACAATTGCAGATGCTTCCAGATCTCATTTTCAATTAAACATGAGCAAAACCATCATTAAAATACTTTATTTACCCTTGCGACTTCCATTTTGTGGATTCTTGATTCTGTTTACTTTTTTTTAAGCCATAAAATGCTAAATGTTATGCTTTTATAAAAATGGAAGTAAGCTTTATTAGGCTGTGAGAAAGTTCTGGAAAAGCACATGTTCCAGGAATTGGTCATTAGATTTGTTCATCCGTTGATATTTCTGGAAGAATCAGAAGTGTCATAGAAAAATCACATGATTATACTTACTTAAACAGGTCATTGCAAGAGCCAAGTTCCAAAATGTGTCTGTTACTAAGCATAAAAAACCTGCTGGAAGTGATTTTTTTTTTCTTATAACACTGAACTCTGTTAGGGGAAAGCATGTTGAAATGATTTCAACATCTGCATATAAAGGCTCAAAAGTCCTTTGAAAATGAAAATCCCAGATTAACAGCTGAAGATATGTGTTGCCAGGTATTTTGAGCCTTCCCAAAACCCAAATTAAGGAGGGGGGCTGTGATGCTTGTCTATCAGGAGGGCACTTATTATTCTTACCGGGGCTCACATCTAATTCCCATCACCTGGCCACCAAGGGGAGGGCTTCATGCCTTCCCTGGATGCAAACAGCCGTGGATTTTCCCTTGTTGGAAATGTCCTGTCTGCTCCTGACCCCCTGCAACTACCCTGCTGAGAGTCAGGCAGCAAGGGATGTGTTGACAGGCTGTGAGTCTGCTTCTTCTCTTGGTGTCTGATGTGGCTTCTGTGTCAGACATGGGGCAGACAGGGAGGGGGAGGAAGCCGGGTAGGAGGGGCAGGGTGATGGGAAAAAAACTGCTAGACAACTTTTCTGGCGGTGGCTTAGCTGTTTAAACTTTTGCTGTCAGAGGGAATTTTAAGAAATTTAGTCTGCTAAAGAACGAGTTGAAAATGTGTTTCCTTTGAGGACGTCGAAGACTGGAGGTCTAGAGAACCTAATTTCTGCCTTTTTGGGAAGCCCCTCAAGACCTGTCTGAGAATGGGGGTCTTCTTGTACACTCTTGTCAAGGCACAGAATCTCATGGAACATGCAAAGATGTGCAAAAGGGGCAGTTAAAAAATCCTCTCCAAAGTTAGATACTAGCATCATATCAATGATTGTTTCCTGATTTTGCTCTTTGGATTGAATTTATGTAAGAGAAGATCTTTCTTCTTAGGAAATATTTGATAAAGAGGCATCTTGTCTGCAATTTATGTGATTCTTGAGATAGAAAATGACAAAACAAAAATGATAAAATACCCAGAATTGGGAAACCTGGTGACGGTATAAAGGAGTCTTTCACACTGTTTTTGTAACCTTTTCTGTTAGTGTGTAATTATATCAAAATGAAAAGTTTTACTAAAATATCCTTGGAACGATGCTGCCCAATCCAGCCACTCACACTAGCTGCTCCTTTGAATTCCCGGAGCATATACTTCTTGTCCTGAAGTTAGTGATGAACATGGTCATCCTGGAGGCTTTGCATCGTTGTTCTCCTACTGGTTGGTAAAGCCCAGGGCTAGAGGCTGTCTCTTGGAGTCTCAGAACTGAACACAGACTGCTTTAATCAAACATTCATTTTCATGATGATGTTTGACCAGCCTTTCTCTCCCTTGTGATTGGCTGATGCAATGTGGAAATTTCCAAACAAGCAAAATCACCCCTGCGTGTGGGTGTGCACATTCATGCCTTCCCTGGATGCAAACAGCCGTGGATTTTCCCTTGTTGGAAATGTCCTGTCTGCTCCTGACCCCCTGCAACTACCCTGCTGAGAGTCAGGCAGCAAGGGATGTGTTGACAGGCTGTGAGTCTGCTTCTTCTCTTGGTGTCTGATGTGGCTTCTGTGTCAGACATGGGGCAGACAGGGAGGGGGAGGAAGCCGGGTAGGAGGGGCAGGGTGATGGGAAAAAAACTGCTAGACAACTTTTCTGGCGGTGGCTTAGCTGTTTAAACTTTTGCTGTCAGAGGGAATTTTAAGAAATTTAGTCTGCTAAAGAACGAGTTGAAAATGTGTTTCCTTTGAGGACGTCGAAGACTGGAGGTCTAGAGAACCTAATTTCTGCCTTTTTGGGAAGCCCCTCAAGACCTGTCTGAGAATGGGGGTCTTCTTGTACACTCTTGTCAAGGCACAGAATCTCATGGAACATGCAAAGATGTGCAAAAGGGGCAGTTAAAAAATCCTCTCCAAAGTTAGATACTAGCATCATATCAATGATTGTTTCCTGATTTTGCTCTTTGGATTGAATTTATGTAAGAGAAGATCTTTCTTCTTAGGAAATATTTGATAAAGAGGCATCTTGTCTGCAATTTATGTGATTCTTGAGATAGAAAATGACAAAACAAAAATGATAAAATACCCAGAATTGGGAAACCTGGTGACGGTATAAAGGAGTCTTTCACACTGTTTTTGTAACCTTTTCTGTTAGTGTGTAATTATATCAAAATGAAAAGTTTTACTAAAATATCCTTGGAACGATGCTGCCCAATCCAGCCACTCACACTAGCTGCTCCTTTGAATTCCCGGAGCATATACTTCTTGTCCTGAAGTTAGTGATGAACATGGTCATCCTGGAGGCTTTGCATCGTTGTTCTCCTACTGGTTGGTAAAGCCCAGGGCTAGAGGCTGTCTCTTGGAGTCTCAGAACTGAACACAGACTGCTTTAATCAAACATTCATTTTCATGATGATGTTTGACCAGCCTTTCTCTCCCTTGTGATTGGCTGATGCAATGTGGAAATTTCCAAACAAGATACAGCTAAGAGCATTATATCTAAATTCATGTGCCCGCATGCGCGCGCGTGTGTGTGTGTGTGCACATCTGTGTGCTCCAGGCCAGCTCCCTCCATTCCAGGGTAGAGTTCATTCACATATCTCATCGTGGACTCTCACTGCTAGAATGTGTTTAACTCCTGCGTGGAGAACACAGCATTTTAAAAGCAGTTTAATTTCCCAGACTGAGATCTGAACCACAAAGAGGATAAGCAACACATTAGTATTCACCTTAAAATGGCAAAAAAAAAAAAAAAAAAATTAATACTCAGTTTTCACTCATTTGATGTCTTTCCATGATCCCAAGCAAGATACTTTTTTCCCTCTTTTCTCAGGAAGAAAATTCTTAAAATTTTCAGTTTTAGTTTCCACCCAACTTATCATTTTTCTCTTCAAATACAGAGAGACCCATAGTGTTTAAAGTCTATAATATTATTAATAGGACAGTCTTATTATTAACACTTTGAAGGGAGACTACTCCCCAAGCTCATTTTCTTGGTTAGTCCAAGCAGTTTTTTTCCCTTCTCACCAAAATTGAGTTGGCCAAAATCAGTCATCTTTGGGAATTTTTAACCTTAAAGGTCTCTAAGAGCATAAAAACTCTCCATTGTCAGTAGCTGTTTTTTTCTTTGGGTCAAAACACTTTAATTTGTTTTAACGTTAAGGTTTTTTTTTTTTTAATTGCTAGAGGGTTTATTCAGACAATTCAGTTTTTCCCTTTAGAACTTTTTTTTTTTTTTTAAGAATAGTGGTTCACAGGCTCCCCGAAAACTCAGTGGTAAAGAATCCACTGGCCAATGCAGCCCTCATAGTTTGCTCCCTGGTCTGGGAAGATCCCACATGCCGTGAAGCAACTATGCCCATTCACCACAACTACTGAGGCTGTATTCTAGAGCCCGGAGCCACAACGACTGAAGCCCCAGTGCCCTGAATCCCATACTCCTCAACAAGTGAAGCCATGGCGGTGAGAAGCCCTTGGACCACAGCTAGAGAGTAGTCCCCTGCTTGTTGCAGCTCGAGAAAAGCTCCCACAGAAACGAAGACTCAGTACAGCCAAAAATAAATAAATAAATACATTTTTGAAAACAGTAAGGTGTCTAAAAAATCACTTAAATAAGAATAATGGGTCATCATTCTGCTTCAGAGCTGAAGGACTGCTGTGACTAGTATTTGTATTGAGTTAGGATTGGCCACCATGTTTTAAGATGCACTGTCAGTTCTTTCAGAGAGTTACCACGAAGTCTTAGTCAACCTTGTTTCTCATTAAGAGAGAGCCCCATCTGCCGTTCCATATCCCCTTTTAGAAGATGTGAGGGCAGGGCTGTTTTTAGCGCTGCCTCCAAGCTGTCTTATTAAAAGACAAGATGGACATTGGGAGGCAGGGAGGAGAGGGAGGGGGTGGAGGATCTGGGAGCACTAAATAGCTTTCTGAGTGAGAACAATTAGTGATGTAAGTGTATTCTTGAAAATGAACTACTTTGGGGCGAGATTACTTACAAGCATCATCATCCCAGCTAAAATCTCCATAAAGAGTTCCGCAGTTCTGAGAAGTCATCTTTGGAGACAATACTTATTGGAATTCATAGATAGTGTTTCATTTTGTGCTCTCTGAAATTAGCTAATGTTCTGGTCACTCTAGAGCCTTTAAAAATGGCCCCAGTCCCAAGGGCTTTAACTGGGGGGAAGTCTGCAATGCATGTGCTACTTGTGATTAACTACTTTAAGTCAACATCACCATCAGAATCCTTTTTTTAAAAATCTGGATGTAACATTGATCTTTTTTCTTTATTATCAAGAAATAACAATGCTTTCAGCATAGCAATAGAACTCACATAGACAATATTATTTTTTAGCCCTGATTTTAAAATGTTTATTTTAACTTAAAAATGCATTTTTCTATCTGATTTATTTAATTGGTCAAATTTCATTTCTATAAGCCTGGCAGGGTAGAATGATGGCTGGTGTTTTCTAAAACATGTTGACACAAGCCTCATCATAGCATTGTTTTTGTTTATATATTGGAAATATACATGATAGGATGGATTCCTGGGTCTTAAGAAAATTATACAATGTTTTGCTGAAATACTGATGCTTGCAATTTTTAGTACAGTTTGAATCTTTAATTTTAATTATATTTAATGACTATTTTATACAATATAATAAGGCTTGACACATTCTTCAAAATAAGAATAATGGGTCATCATTCTGCTTCAGAGCTGAAGGACTGCTGTGACTAGTATCTGTATTGAGTTAGGATTGGCCACCATGTTTTAAGATGCACTGTCAGTTCTTTCAGAGAGTTACCACGAAGTCTTAGTCAACCTTGTTTCTCATTAAGAGAGAGCCCCATCTGCCGTTCCATATCCCCTTTTAGAAGATGTGAGGGCAGGGCTGCCTTTTAGCGCTGCCTCCAAGCTGTCTTATTAAAAGACAAGATGGACATTGGGAGGCAGGGGAGGAGAGGGGAGGGGCTGGAGGATCTGGGAGCACTAAATAGCTTTCTGAGTGAGAACAATTAGTGATGTAAGTGTATTCTTGAAAATGAACTACTTTGGGGCGAGATTACTTACAAGCATCATCATCCCAGCTAAAATCTCCATAAAGAGTTCCGCAGTTCTGAGAAGTCATCTTTGGAGACAATACTTATTGGAATTCATAGATAGTGTTTCATTTTGTGCTCTCTGAAATTAGCTAATGTTCTGGTCACTCTAGAGCCTTTAAAAATGGCCCCAGTCCCAAGGGCTTTAACTGGGGGGAAGTCTGCAATGCATGTGCTACTTGTGATTAACTACTTTAAGTCAACATCACCATCAGAATCCTTTTTTTAAAAATCTGGATGTAACATTGATCTTTTTTCTTTATTATCAAGAAATAACAATGCTTTCAGCATAGCAATAGAACTCACATAGACAATATTATTTTTTAGCCCTGATTTTAAAATGTTTATTTTAACTTAAAAATGCATTTTTCTATCTGATTTATTTAATTGGTCAAATTTCATTTCTATAAGCCTGGCAGGGTAGAATGATGGCTGGTGTTTTCTAAAACATGTTGACACAAGCCTCATCATAGCATTGTTTTTGTTTATATATTGGAAATATACACGATAGGATGGATTCCTGGGTCTTAAGAAAATTATACAATGTTTTGCTGAAATACTGATGCTTGCAATTTTTAGTACAGTTTGAATCTTTAATTTTAATTATATTTAATGACTATTTTATACAATATAATAAGGCTTGACACATTCTTCAAAATATTTCAATGATTTGGCACTTGATATAGAAAGAGTTTCCAGTGATTTCAAAGGTAGAAAGTGAACACAACTGTTACCAATTATATCTAATGAAAGTTTTCAGTGACTTTCTAAATTAACTGGAATCACCCTGTGATTTATGATTGCTGGACCTAAAATCTTTACAAATAGTCTACATTCTAAAGCCTACATACAAAGCACTTCTAAAATGCTTCTTCAAACCCTCTCAAGTCATCAATATAATAGTTTTCAAACCACTAAACTTACTTTAATATCCTTATGTTTATTCAAACTTTACTAGGAGTCAATACTATATTATAAATTGATTGGCAGGTGAAGAGAGCATGTAAATACCTGCTGTATAGCACTACATCTTCCAAAAGGAAGTCTTGGTTCCAAACAGATAGACTTGTGCCTAAGGCCTGGAAGACTCTGGACAGAATGCTGTCAGGCAGGTGCCAACATGGGAGCCAGAATGAATGGGGTCTGTCTCAGCCAGTGTTCTCAGTCTGAGAGTGAACAAGAGGTGGTTTCCAAAAGGTAGGATGTACATTGTACAACACGAGAGACATAAACACTGCTATAGATTGAAAATGTGTGTCCCTCTAAAATTCATATGTTGAAGCTCTAACTCCCAATGTAATGGTACTAGGAGGTGGTAGCTTTGGGAGGAGATTAGGTCATGAGGGTGGAGCCCTTATAAATGGGATTGTGCTTTCAGCATAGCAATAGAACTCACATAGACAATATTATTTTTTAGCCCTGATTTTAAAATGTTTATTTTAACTTAAAAATGCATTTTTCTATCTGATTTATTTAATTGGTCAAATTTCATTTCTATAAGCCTGGCAGGGTAGAATGATGGCTGGTGTTTTCTAAAACATGTTGACACAAGCCTCATCATAGCATTGTTTTTGTTTATATATTGGAAATATACACGATAGGATGGATTCCTGGGTCTTAAGAAAATTATACAATGTTTTGCTGAAATACTGATGCTTGCAATTTTTAGTACAGTTTGAATCTTTAATTTTAATTATATTTAATGACTATTTTATACAATATAATAAGGCTTGACACATTCTTCAAAATATTTCAATGATTTGGCACTTGATATAGAAAGAGTTTCCAGTGATTTCAAAGGTAGAAAGTGAACACAACTGTTACCAATTATATCTAATGAAAGTTTTCAGTGACTTTCTAAATTAACTGGAATCACCCTGTGATTTATGATTGCTGGACCTAAAATCTTTACAAATAGTCTACATTCTAAAGCCTACATACAAAGCACTTCTAAAATGCTTCTTCAAACCCTCTCAAGTCATCAATATAATAGTTTTCAAACCACTAAACTTACTTTAATATCCTTATGTTTATTCAAACTTTACTAGGAGTCAATACTATATTATAAATTGATTGGCAGGTGAAGAGAGCATGTAAATACCTGCTGTATAGCACTACATCTTCCAAAAGGAAGTCTTGGTTCCAAACAGATAGACTTGTGCCTAAGGCCTGGAAGACTCTGGACAGAATGCTGTCAGGCAGGTGCCAACATGGGAGCCAGAATGAATGGGGTCTGTCTCAGCCAGTGTTCTCAGTCTGAGAGTGAACAAGAGGTGGTTTCCAAAAGGTAGGATGTACATTGTAC
The DNA here is from genome assembly GCA_022376925.1 of Tragulus kanchil. NCBI lineage: Eukaryota > Metazoa > Chordata > Mammalia > Artiodactyla > Tragulidae > Tragulus > Tragulus kanchil. The sequence continues at coordinate 236,575,861 of JAIOJX010000028.1, read as the reverse complement.
AACACGAGAGACATAAACACTGCTATAGATTGAAAATGTGTGTCCCTCTAAAATTCATATGTTGAAGCTCTAACTCCCAATGTAATGGTACTAGGAGGTGGTATCTTTGGGAGGAGATTAGGTCATGAGGGTGGAGCCCTTATAAATGGGATTGTGTCTTATAAGAAGATACATGAGAGAGAGGATCTTTATCTCTCAACCAAGTGAGGCTATAGCAAGAAAGTGGACATCTGTGAGGCAACAGGATGATCCCACCAGAGACTGGATCAGCCAGCACCTCAGTGGACTTCCCAGTCTCCAGAACTGTGAGAAATGCAGGTGGTCTAAGGCCCTCAGTCTGTGGTGTTTGTTACAGGAGCCTGAGCAGACTAAGATAGGCTCTGAGTAGGGAAATGATGATCAACAGATGACCAACAGACGACCACTTGGTCAGTAAAAATTTGGTCACAACTTACTCAGCATTTGCTGACCACCAATAAATGCACATGTTTTAAAGATTTTTTGTGTGTGCATTTCTCATGAATGCACTTTGGGCATATCAATGACATTTTCCTTTTCTGAAATAGAAACCTAGGGGTTAAAGGAATTGTCTGAGCCAAGCTGAATCTCCAGCCAAAGCAAGACTAATTTTGTAAGGTTGCTTTGGGTTCTCTGTCTCCAAGGACTGCACGCTTCCTTTAAACTCTTAGTTGTGAAAAATTCAACACCTTGATTCTGCCGTCATTATTGCATTTCTTCTTGAGATCTTGCCTGGCTTACCAAGAAAGATCTTTTTAGAGCAGAAACTATGTATTGAGTTTCTTTATTCTCCATTACACATTGCTTGGCATACAAAAGACACCAAATAAATTCTTGGTTATAATTTAAATTGAACATTTGGCTGTATAGCACTACATCTTCCAAAAGGAAGTCTTGGTTCCAAACAGATAGACTTGTGCCTAAGGCCTGGAAGACTCTGGACAGAATGCTGTCAGGCAGGTGCCAACATGGGAGCCAGAATGAATGGGGTCTGTCTCAGCCAGTGTTCTCAGTCTGAGAGTGAACAAGAGGTGGTTTCCAAAAGGTAGGATGTACATTGTACAACACGAGAGACATAAACACTGCTATAGATTGAAAATGTGTGTCCCTCTAAAATTCATATGTTGAAGCTCTAACTCCCAATGTAATGGTACTAGGAGGTGGTATCTTTGGGAGGAGATTAGGTCATGAGGGTGGAGCCCTTATAAATGGGATTGTGTCTTATAAGAAGATACATGAGAGAGAGGATCTTTATCTCTCAACCAAGTGAGGCTATAGCAAGAAAGTGGACATCTGTGAGGCAACAGGATGATCCCACCAGAGACTGGATCAGCCAGCACCTCAGTGGACTTCCCAGTCTCCAGAACTGTGAGAAATGCAGGTGGTCTAAGGCCCTCAGTCTGTGGTGTTTGTTACAGGAGCCTGAGCAGACTAAGATAGGCTCTGAGTAGGGAAATGATGATCAACAGATGACCAACAGACGACCACTTGGTCAGTAAAAATTTGGTCACAACTTACTCAGCATTTGCTGACCACCAATAAATGCACATGTTTTAAAGATTTTTTGTGTGTGCATTTCTCATGAATGCACTTTGGGCATATCAATGACATTTTCCTTTTCTGAAATAGAAACCTAGGGGTTAAAGGAATTGTCTGAGCCAAGCTGAATCTCCAGCCAAAGCAAGACTAATTTTGTAAGGTTGCTTTGGGTTCTCTGTCTCCAAGGACTGCACGCTTCCTTTAAACTCTTAGTTGTGAAAAATTCAACACCTTGATTCTGCCGTCATTATTGCATTTCTTCTTGAGATCTTGCCTGGCTTACCAAGAAAGATCTTTTTAGAGCAGAAACTATGTATTGAGTTTCTTTATTCTCCATTACACATTGCTTGGCATACAAAAGACACCAAATAAATTCTTGGTTATATAATTTTTGAAAATTGGAATAACATTTCCTAGGACACTAGTGAAAGTTACACTACAAGAAATGGGATTGTTCAGTTTTCTCATATATCAAAAAGGAGTTCAAACCAAATGTTCTAGGGCCAGCACATCTTTCAGGGGCTAATTTAAAGACATTTTTGTTTGATACCAAGTATTTTAAATGTCTAATTCCAACAAATACTTTATCAATCACTGAGTATAAATTTTATGGATAAATTTGGGAGTTGAATATGAAGGCAGGCAGGTTTTAGGTGAGGTGTCAGTGCTCTAAACAACCCCATAGCGAAGTGTAGATAACACGAGAGTAGATAACACAGATAATTTCCACCATTATTGTGACTATGCCCATCATCTCCTCCACATCATCAATAGTGGATACTTTTGAGTGCCTGTCATATACTGCACTTATTAAGAGGGATAAATAGGTGACTGAGAAGTTTACTATTTAAGTGGGAGGAAGGACAGCCAAAAGGGCTCTGACAGTGTCTCAGGTAAGCGAATGAGACTTCCTTGGTTGTGAAAAACATGACATATGCCTTCCCAGAGGAAAGCCTCGGCTCAACAGGAAAGACCTAGCTCTTCAGAACTGGATGATGGCATTGATCCTGAAGAAACAACACGACAGTCTCACTTTGGTGAAAACAGGAAACTTATACTCCTATTCCTGGCAGGAATATCTTGGTTGACTACTTGCCACTTGCTTACAATCAGGCCCTGGTGCTGAGTTTAAAGAGCTTGGAATTTCAAGATGGGCTGTAACCACAGCTGTTGGAGGAGCTACATCACATCAACATGAGGCTACCTTTGTGTTAGTTTCCTAGCATTGCTGTAACAAGGTCCCCCAGACTGAGGAGCTTACCCAACAGTTCTGGAGTCTTTAAGCCCAAGATCAAGATGTTTTAGAGCAGAAACTATGTATTGAGTTTCTTTATTCTCCATTACACATTGCTTGGCATACAAAAGACACCAAATAAATTCTTGGTTATATAATTTTTGAAAATTGGAATAACATTTCCTAGGACACTAGTGAAAGTTACACTACAAGAAATGGGATTGTTCAGTTTTCTCATATATCAAAAAGGAGTTCAAACCAAATGTTCTAGGGCCAGCACATCTTTCAGGGGCTAATTTAAAGACATTTTTGTTTGATACCAAGTATTTTAAATGTCTAATTCCAACAAATACTTTATCAATCACTGAGTATAAATTTTATGGATAAATTTGGGAGTTGAATATGAAGGCAGGCAGGTTTTAGGTGAGGTGTCAGTGCTCTAAACAACCCCATAGCGAAGTGTAGATAACACGAGTAGATAACACAGATAATTTCCACCATTATTGTGACTATGCCCATCATCTCCTCCACATCATCAATAGTGGATACTTTTGAGTGCCTGTCATATACTGCACTTATTAAGAGGGATAAATAGGTGACTGAGAAGTTTACTATTTAAGTGGGAGGAAGGACAGCCAAAAGGGCTCTGACAGTGTCTCAGGTAAGCGAATGAGACTTCCTTGGTTGTGAAAAACATGACATATGCCTTCCCAGAGGAAAGCCTCGGCTCAACAGGAAAGACCTAGCTCTTCAGAACTGGATGATGGCATTGATCCTGAAGAAACAACACGACAGTCTCACTTTGGTGAAAACAGGAAACTTATACTCCTATTCCTGGCAGGAATATCTTGGTTGACTACTTGCCACTTGCTTACAATCAGGCCCTGGTGCTGAGTTTAAAGAGCTTGGAATTTCAAGATGGGCTGTAACCACAGCTGTTGGAGGACCTACGTCACATCAACATGAGGCTACCTTTGTGTTAGTTTCCTAGCATTGCTGTAACAAGGTCCCCCAGACTGAGGAGCTTACCCAACAGTTCTGGAGTCTTTAAGCCCAAGATCAAGATGTTGGTTGGATTGATTCCTCCTGTAACTGTGAGACATGATACCTCATAGTTTGCCAGCAATCCTTGACATCCTTTGATTTGTGGGCATGACACTTCAGTGTCTCAGGAGTTCTCCCTGTGTACATGTCTGTGTCCAAATTTATGCCTTTAATGAGGACACAGTCGTGTTGGATTAGGGCCCACTTCACTTTGGTGTAATCTCATTTTAATGGATTATATATATGTTGGCCCTATTTCCAGATAAGATCACATCCTGAGGTCCCGAGAGTCAGGATTTCAACACATAATTTGGGGGACAACATATGGATCCAAGCCATTATAACAGTAAAACCCCATATTTTGCTATCACCACCCCTCCTGCCAGAGATGAGATTTCCTTGTGTTCTTGTCTCCTCGTCCCTATGCTAAAGGTCCTCCAGGTGTTTCCAAGAGCACGGTGATGTTCTCAGGAGCACCTGTCAGATGCTGCTTTCTCTCTGCTGTCACCATCATGTCTGCCACTTCCACTGGCACAGCTGATTCTCCTGGGTACCAGCACCTGTGCCATGGGTCCTTCAGTCCTCATCTACTTGGCATGCTGGCATTGCTACAACTTTGGAGCTCTCTTCATGAAAAGGGCCTTGTGAAATGCAGAGCACCTTCTATCCCCCATGGTCTTTACATGGTATGTGCCATTAGAGGCCGCTGAAGCAGGACAGCCTGCATGCTGGCTGATTATGTCACAAAGCTTTTAGTAAAAATAGACACTATGCTACACTCAGACTGACTTGAACCTGCTGATGACTCAGGCCAGGGGTCAAGCCAGCTTTGCCTTCTTGCCTTTGCATTCCATCAGCACAGACTGTTTTCTGGAAGGTGTCTGTGTCCTTCATGCAAATCCCCTTCAGGCAGTCCCAGCCCCACCATTGTACTAGGCATCCTCAGACAATTCTGAGCACGATGTGACTTGGTGATATTTATCTTTGGACCTTCTTCTAGTGCTCCATTTCCCTCTTAGCAATCTGCTTTCTATGTTCACATGTGTATAAGTGTGCAAGACCATATGCACACACATATTATCCTGGGGCTTTTCTCTAATCTCTAGTCTAAGGCTGTCACTTCTGACCTCATGTAGTAGAATAGTTTTTGTAATTTTTTGGCCATTGAACCCTCTCTTCCAATATGAGTGGACAGCCAAGCATGGGCCCTGAGTCTAACCTTTTGTCTTCTCCATCTACCTGCTTGTGAGCAAGAGCAATTTGCCAGTTGTCATTTTTGTAGTCCCTAAAGTGGGGGAAGCTTTATACTCAATGGTGCTATTACGTAACACTCACAGTGTTATTATAAGAACAAGTGGCTTCTATGGATGACATTAAAAAACTAGGATTATATATATGTTGGCCCTATTTCCAGATAAGATCACATCCTGAGGTCCCGAGAGTCAGGATTTCAACACATAATTTGGGGGACAACATATGGATCCAAGCCATTATAACAGTAAAACCCCATATTTTGCTATCACCACCCCTCCTGCCAGAGATGAGATTTCCTTGTGTTCTTGTCTCCTCGTCCCTATGCTAAAGGTCCTCCAGGTGTTTCCAAGAGCACGGTGATGTTCTCAGGAGCACCTGTCAGATGCTGCTTTCTCTCTGCTGTCACCATCATGTCTGCCACTTCCACTGGCACAGCTGATTCTCCTGGGTACCAGCACCTGTGCCATGGGTCCTTCAGTCCTCATCTACTTGGCATGCTGGCATTGCTACAACTTTGGAGCTCTCTTCATGAAAAGGGCCTTGTGAAATGCAGAGCACCTTCTATCCCCCATGGTCTTTACATGGTATGTGCCATTAGAGGGCCACTGAAGCAGGACAGCCTGCATGCTGGCTGATTATGTCACAAAGCTTTTAGTAAAAATAGACACTATGCTACACTCAGACTGACTTGAACCTGCTGATGACTCAGGCCAGGGGTCAAGCCAGCTTTGCCTTCTTGCCTTTGCATTCCATCAGCACAGACTGTTTTCTGGAAGGTGTCTGTGTCCTTCATGCAAATCCCCTTCAGGCAGTCCCAGCCCCACCATTGTACTAGGCATCCTCAGACAATTCTGAGCACGATGTGACTTGGTGATATTTATCTTTGGACCTTCTTCTAGTGCTCCATTTCCCTCTTAGCAATCTGCTTTCTATGTTCACATGTGTATAAGTGTGCAAGACCATATGCACACACATATTATCCTGGGGCTTTTCTCTAATCTCTAGTCTAAGGCTGTCACTTCTGACCTCATGTAGTAGAATAGTTTTTGTAATTTTTTGGCCATTGAACCCTCTCTTCCAATATGAGTGGACAGCCAAGCATGGGCCCTGAGTCTAACCTTTTGTCTTCTCCATCTACCTGCTTGTGAGCAAGAGCAATTTGCCAGTTGTCATTTTTGTAGTCCCTAAAGTGGGGGAAGCTTTATACTCAATGGTGCTATTACGTAACACTCACAGTGTTATTATAAGAACAAGTGGCTTCTATGGATGACAGTAAAAAACTAGGAATAGAACCACCATATGACCCAGCAATCCCACTACTAGGCATATACTCTGAGGAAATCGAGCTTGAAATAGACACATGCACACCGTTGCTGTTTGCAGCACTATTTACCATAGCAAGAACAGAGAAGCAACCTAGATGTCCATCGATAGATGAATGGATAAAGAAGCTGTTGTACATATATACAATGGAATATTATGCAGCCATAAAAAACAATGCATTTGAATCAGTTCTATTGAGGTGGATGAATCTAGAACCTATTATACAGAGTGAAGTATGTCAGAGAGAGAAAGGTAAATATTGTATACTGACACATGTATATGAAATCTAGAAAGATAGTGCTGATAAATGAATATGCAGAGCAGCAGTGGAGAGGTGGACATGGAGAACAGTCTTACAGACATTGGGGTGAGGGAGGTAATATGCTTTGTGACTAGGGGATCTCAAACAGGGGCTCTGTGGTGACCTGGAGGAGTGGGATGGGGAGGGAGGTAGGGGAGAAGGTTCATGGGAGGGGACGTGTGTACACCTATGGAGGATTTGGTCGATAGAGCAAGTGACTTAATACACAGAATGTTTAGGGCAATGACTGTCACTTGAGCTTCTAGTTAGAACGTAGGTGAGGGATGAGTTCCCAGCTTCTTACATAAGTTCCCTACCTCTTCTTAGATAACCTTGAGTCTCCCTCTACAAACAAAGCCCAGCCTGCAAACCAACAAGACATGAGTAATTCCATAACTCTTTCTAGCCAAGTAAAAAAGGTTGCAAATATTCTCCAAAATAATCTATTTCAAAAATATGAGCCATGATGGGATAGTCAACTTCAAGATAATTAAATACATTGTTCAGAGCTAAGGAAGCTTTAGAAAAGTAATGTAAACTCTTTTCCTATTTAACTTCATTGATCAAAGGATTTCTGAAACACTTTTTGGACTCCTAGGTAGAGTATTGGTTGAGTGTTCATTCAAGGAACATGGGCATTGTGAATTTTTATTGATTCTGAGGGACTTTGATGCTGCAACTAAGAAATGACATCTTTTAAAAAGAAAAACAGGTATTATATAGCAAATATATTCACAAATCAGGAAATTTTCTTTTAGCTTAGATCCTTCCAAGGTCCACCTATTTTATTTTTAATTAGTTTAGCTGAAAGATTCTACACCACAAGATTGAGTGAATATGAAGCCAAGCAGCCTGACACACCTGTGAGTGCCGTGCTCTCCCGTCAAAAACAACTTGGGGCAATGCCATTTAAGTTGTTGCTTTAGTCATTGCTTGGATACTTCTTTGTCCCTTTAAGGTTGGCATTTAGAGATACAAACATTGAAATCACATGGGCCTAGGCTTTAGTCAATTAATGAAGACTTCAAATAAGGAAAATAACATCCTTTTCTAGTTTTTGAGAATGGCTATGAGCTATTTGGTGGAGAGAAATAACACATCACGGTGCTTTTGCATCTTAGAACAACAGTCTTTATCAGGCAAGCCCAGGGGGGCAGTTAGAAGCAAGATTACAAGAAGGGATGACAGTCACCCTTGCGAAACCCTCCTTGCCTCATTCTTGACAGATGTTTCAGATAGCTGGATGAGATGAACAAATTGCTAAAATGAAACTGAGGAAGCATCTCTCTTCAGCACATAAAGATGGTCTGATAAAAGAAAAAGAACAAACAGAGAGAAGGTTCAGAGCTCTTAGAACGTAGGTGAGGGATGAGTTCCCAGCTTCTTACATAAGTTCCCTTCCTCTTCTTAGATAACCTTGAGTCTCCCTCTACAAACAAAGCCCAGCCTGCAAACCAACAAGACATGAGTAATTCCATAACTCTTTCTAGCCAAGTAAAAAAGGTTGCAAATATTCTCCAAAATAATCTATTTCAAAAATATGAGCCATGATGGGATAGTCAACTTCAAGATAATTAAATACATTGTTCAGAGCTAAGGAAGCTTTAGAAAAGTAATGTAAACTCTTTTCCTATTTAACTTCATTGATCAAAGGATTTCTGAAACACTTTTTGGACTCCTAGGTAGAGTATTGGTTGAGTGTTCATTCAAGGAACATGGGCATTGTGAATTTTTATTGATTCTGAGGGACTTTGATGCTGCAACTAAGAAATGACATCTTTTAAAAAGAAAAACAGGTATTATATAGCAAATATATTCACAAATCAGGAAATTTTCTTTTAGCTTAGATCCTTCCAAGGTCCACCTATTTTATTTTTAATTAGTTTAGCTGAAAGATTCTACACCACAAGATTGAGTGAATATGAAGCCAAGCAGCCTGACACACCTGTGAGTGCCGTGCTCTCCGCCGTCAAAGCAACTTGGGGCAATGCCATTTAAGTTGTTGCTTTAGTCATTGCTTGGATACTTCTTTGTCCCTTTAAGGTTGGCATTTAGAGATACAAACATTGAAATCACATGGGCCTAGGCTTTAGTCAATTAATGAAGACTTCAAATAAGGAAAATAACATCCTTTTCTAGTTTTTGAGAATGGCTATGAGCTATTTGGTGGAGAGAAATAACACATCACGGTGCTTTTGCATCTTAGAACAACAGTCTTTATCAGGCAAGCCCAGGGGGGCAGTTAGAAGCAAGATTACAAGAAGGGATGACAGTCACCCTTGCGAAACCCTCCTTGCCTCATTCTTGACAGATGTTTCAGATAGCTGGATGAGATGAACAAATTGCTAAAATGAAACTGAGGAAGCATCTCTCTTCATCACATAAAGATGGTCTGATAAAAGAAAAAGAACAAACAGGAGAGGCAACTGGGTGCTCAGGATCACTCGGACGTACAGAAGGATTACATGAGCTCTGGGGTGAGGCTAGTTTATTCACTTGTGAAGCGTGACAGTAGGATTATAGCTAGGAATTTATTCCCAGGTGGAATAGCAATCTGTTGGAGAACTAGAACAGGCAGCCAGAAGGCCCAGAGGAGAGATACTCATCCCAAGATGCCCTGGACCCTGGTTTCCCCCAACCCTGCTGGCCACGTGGATCAGGTGCTGGCAGCCTGTATTGAGTGGCAGTTTGTTGGTATAAGGAACAGGGCTTGAATGTGAGGGAGTGGCTCCAGTTAGATGCTGTTTCACAAACACATGCAAAAAATTTAATTTAAAGAAAATGTTGCTTATAAATACATGCATGGGTGGACATTATTTTTTCAGTGTTTGAAAAATGGGAATTTCTATGTCCATCTCATAAATTCTGTATCAGACTTTGGGGGCTGGAATTTGCATTATTTACACACACACCAGCAGATTATGATGAAACCCACCAGGAGGCAAGGTTTAGAAATCAAAGCTCTAGTATTTTGCTTAAAACATCAGAAATAACCTATTGGGCTTCCCCTGGTGGTCCAGTGGGTAAGGACACCGCCTTGCAGTGCAAGGGGCGCCGGTTCGATCCCTGGCCTGGGAAGATCCCACGTGCCGCGGAGCGGCTGGACTGATGTGTCCAATCACCGAGGTGGAGCTCTGGGGCGCATGCGCCCAGAGCCAGCGCTCTGCAACAGACGCCACCGCGATGGGAGGCCCACGGGAGCCAAAGAACAAAGACGGATGAAAATGGAGAGATGAAAGACCAATAGAAGTGGCTCGCCCGCTCCCCTCCCTCCCTCCCCAACCCGACCCCCACCCAAAATAAATAAATAAATAAATCTTTAAAAAAAAAAAAAGAAATAACCTATTGATAAGCACATACTTATGGATGATGGTCTTCAGCCACACTTGCTGTGCTGTTTCATTATAGCTGTTTCTAGATGCACTCAGTGGCATAAAAATCAATAATTTTATACTGAGACAAGTTATAAAAATAAAAATAATACAGGTACTCTTTATTTACCATGCTCATTTTAGTTCCACTTGCTTTGTTGTCTCTTCTTTTCTACATACAAACACATACACACACATACACAACACATGCACACACACACCTTTTATTCTGAATTGTTTAAGGCTAGGTTATGTACATCACAGCCCTTGACTCTTTCTTAAACTCTTCACTGTGTATTTCCTCAGGGAAGACACACTCTCTTACATAAACATCATATCAATATTAACTTTGGCAATTTTAACATTGATAAAATGTTTTATCCCATCTGCCATTTGTGTCTCAGTTTTGTCCGTTGACCCCAGCAATGTCTTTTAGAGCATTTCCCTTCAAGTACAGTATCCCTGAAAGGTTAGGAATTTGCATTTAGTTGTCCTGTCTCTTTATCCTCACTATTGAATCTGGAATATCTCCACAGGCTTTCTTTGTGTTTTAGGACATTAACATTTTGAAGAATACAGTCACCCCCACAGCCCTACTACTCTTTTTTGTACATTTCTCATTCGGTGTTTCTCTGATGTTTCATTGTGATTGGATTCAGTTAATGAGGCATTCCACGTTGATGGATTGCACAGAGGATGTTTTGTCCTTCTCAGGGTACTGTATCTGCAGACATGCGATGTTCATCTAGCCTCATCAGTGATGTTAATATTGGTCACTTGGTCAATAGCACATTATTTAATCACTTGTTTTTCTCCCTTGCAACTAATAAGCAGATGACATTTTACGACCATACATATATCCTGTTGTTGTTGTTCGGTCTCTAAGTCATGTCTGACTTTTTGTGACCCCATGGACTACAGCACGCCAGGCTTCCCTATCTCCCAGAGTTTGCTCAAACTCATGTCTATTGAGTCAGTGATGCTATCTACCCATCTCATCCTCTGATGTCCTCATCTTCTTTTACCTTCAGTCTTTCCCAGCATCAGGGTCTTTTCCAATCAGTTGGTTGTTTGCCTCAGGTGGACAAAGTCTTGGACTCAGCTTCAATGAATATCGATTGATTTCTGTGCTGTTTCTTTAGCTGAGACATAGTATAAAATCAATAATTTTATACTGAGACAAGTTATAAAATAAAATAATACAGGTACTCTTTATTTGCCATGCTCATTTTAGTTCCACTTGCTTTGTTGTCTCTTCTTTTCTACATACAAACACATACACACACATACACAACACATGCACACACACACCTTTTATTCTGAATTGTTTAAGGCTAGGTTATGTACATCACAGCCCTTGACTCTTTCTTAAACTCTTCACTGTGTATTTCCTCAGGGAAGACACACTCTCTTACATAAACATCATATCAATATTAACTTTGGCAATTTTAACATTGATAAAATGTTTTATCCCATCTGCCATTTGTGTCTCAGTTTTGTCCGTTGACCCCAGCAATGTCTTTTAGAGCATTTCCCTTCAAGTACAGTATCCCTGAAAGGTTAGGAATTTGCATTTAGTTGTCCTGTCTCTTTATCCTCACTATTGAATCTGGAATATCTCCACAGGCTTTCTTTGTGTTTTAGGACATTAACATTTTGAAGAATACAGTCACCCCCACAGCCCTACTACTCTTTTTTGTACATTTCTCATTCGGTGTTTCTCTGATGTTTCATTGTGATTGGATTCAGTTAATGAGGCATTCCACGTTGATGGATTGCACAGAGGATGTTTTGTTCTTCTCAGGGTACTGTATCTGCAGACATGCGATGTTCATCTAGCCTCATCAGTGATGTTAATATTGGTCACTTGGTCAATAGCACATTATTTAATCACTTGTTTTTCTCCCTTGCAACTAATAAGCAGATGACATTTTACGACCATACATATATCCTGTTGTTGTTGTTCGGTCTCTAAGTCATGTCTGACTTTTTGTGACCCCATGGACTACAGCACGCCAGGCTTCCCTATCTCCCAGAGTTTGCTCAAACTCATGTCTATTGAGTCAGTGATGCTATCTACCCATCTCATCCTCTGATGTCCTCATCTTCTTTTACCTTCAGTCTTTCCCAGCATCAGGGTCTTTTCCAATCAGTTGGTTGTTTGCCTCAGGTGGACAAAGTTGGAACTTCAGCTTCAGCCTCAGTCCTTCCAATGAATATTCAAGATTGATTTCTCCTAATGATAAAGGAGCAGGGGGAAAGAAGACTTAAATTCATATCACCTTAACCAGCATGGTATAGCTGGAGTTATTCTTGTAAGCTCTTTGCACTCCCAGGTGCGTGCTGTTTCCCCATCTTGGCTACTGTCAGTGGCACGGTTTTATGAGCAGCCCTATCCACCAAGGGTTAATGGATGGGGCTGGAGGCAACTCTCACCTTGGCTGCCTCTTCGGTAGGCTTCCTTTCTTTTTCTAGCAAGATCCTTCATGCCTAAGCGTTCCCTCTCGACCTGACCACCAGGCTACTTCTCTTTCTCTTCCCATCATCCTTTCTTTTCCTTATCATTCCCAACAGGATAACTCATGGATATGGGGGAAAAAAAGCCCAAGAGAGATGGAAATATACATGATGCCAGTCTTCTTGTTCTACCCTTTATGGGGCTGGAGAGCTAAAGCTCTAGCTCCACTTCTTATGTTTTTGTCATTATAAAGCACAGGCGAGACACTGCAGCCAGCACCCCATGTGCTAGATTCAAGGGGAGGATATTCAGTACCAAACAGAGAAAGACACAGGTCCTGGGCAGGCCAAACAAGCACCCAGGGCAAGGGTGGAGAGCTTTCACCTTCTGGCCTCAGTTTCTTCACCTGGAAGATGAATAAAAGCATCACCTCCATCATGAAGCAGTTGGGAAATTAAATAAATGAAATATGGATTATTTAGGACAGTTCCTGGCACAAGAAAAGGTGTGTCAGCCCACTTCCATTGCTTACTCTGACTCATGGGTCTTTAAAATGGGGAGACTTCAGTCCCACCTTTTGGGGGGATATGCGAATGTTCTTTAGCCTCATCAGTGATGTTAATATTGGTCACTTGGTCAATAGCACATTATTTAATCACTTGTTTTTCTCCCTTGCAACTAATAAGCAGATGACATTTTACGACCATACATATATCCTGTTGTTGTTGTTCGGTCTCTAAGTCATGTCTGACTTTTTGTGACCCCATGGACTACAGCACGCCAGGCTTCCCTATCTCCCAGAGTTTGCTCAAACTCATGTCTATTGAGTCAGTGATGCTATCTACCCATCTCATCCTCTGATGTCCTCATCTTCTTTTACCTTCAGTCTTTCCCAGCATCAGGGTCTTTTCCAATCAGTTGGTTGTTTGCCTCAGGTGGACAAAGTCTTGGAACTTCAGCTTCAGCCTCAGTCCTTCCAATGAATATTCAAGATTGATTTCTCCTAATGATAAAGGAGCAGGGGGAAAGAAGACTTAAATTCATATCACCTTAACCAGCATGGTATAGCTGGAGTTATTCTTGTAAGCTCTTTGCACTCCCAGGTGCGTGCTGTTTCCCCATCTTGGCTACTGTCAGTGGCACGGCCTTTATGAGCAGCCCTATCCACCAAGGGTTAATGGATGGGGCTGGAGGCAACTCTCACCTTGGCTGCCTCTTCGGTAGGCTTCCTTTCTTTTTCTAGCAAGATCCTTCATGCCTAAGCGTTCCCTCTGGACCTGACCACCAGGCTACTTCTCTTTCTCTTCCCATCATCCTTTCTTTTCCTTATCATTCCCAACAGGATAACTCATGGATATGGGGGAAAAAAAGCCCAAGAGAGATGGAAATATACATGATGCCAGTCTTCTTGTTCTACCCTTTATGGGGCTGGAGAGCTAAAGCTCTAGCTCCACTTATGTTTTTGTCATTATAAAGCACAGGCGAGACACTGCAGCCAGCACCCCATGTGCTAGATTCAAGGGGAGGATATTCAGTACCAAACAGAGAAAGACACAGGTCCTGGGCAGGCCAAACAAGCACCCAGGGCAAGGGTGGAGAGCTTTCACCTTCTGGCCTCAGTTTCTTCACCTGGAAGATGAATAAAAGCATCACCTCCATCATGAAGCAGTTGGGAAATTAAATAAATGAAATATGGATTATTTAGGACAGTTCCTGGCACAAGAAAAGGTGTGAACCACATCATGCAGCTTCAGTCCCCACTTCCATTGCTTACTCTGACTCATGGGTCTTTTTAAAATGGGGAGAAATGGGGAGAAAAACTATCTGCCAGGCTTACACACACAAGACCAGGAGGGTAGAGAGGGAGCTCCTGTTTGTTGGAAAAGGCAGGGCAGGCAACGTTTCTTTGCACAGAGACTGAAACAATCTGCATATTTTGGACATTTTTTCTGCACCATGCACTGACTAGAAGGTTTACTTTGCATCTACCAAGTATGATTCCTATACCATCCAGCAGCTATTTATGATAGATTGATGAGATAAAGCAAGTTTTGTAAATACAAAAGATGAGGTAAAGTGGCTGAGGTTAGCATCACAAAGACGGCAGTGGTGGAGGTGTCATGTACCCAGGATGGCAGCAGCACTGATGGGGCTGATAGCCAGCAATGGAGAGCAGGATGCAGCATTAAAGTAAACTAATATTCAAGAGCAGCTAACATTTTTCTGAGCACCAGCTGGGTGCCCAGCCCTGTGCTGAGTACTTGTGGACATCATCACCTTAATTCCACTAGATATCTTTTGAAGTGAGCTCCATGGAAATGAACTCACATGTTACAGGTGGAAGAATGGAGCCCAGGAGGGTTTATCAGGTTGCACAAGCAGAACTAGATTCTAACCATGTATGATCAACTGTATCAATTAAGGTGATACTTTGGGAAGGCCTCAGAAGCGGTGTAGTTGAACACCTGTCAGGGAGCTCACAGCAGTTGGGGCACAGTAGGGTCAATCCATGAGGGACTCTAAAGAGATGGTTTTCAATTTAGTAAAGAGGTACTTCATCTTACTTGTGAAGTTCAGAACAATAATTTTGACTTTAAGGTGTTTAGTGGATGCCAGCACCCCATGTGCTAGATTCAAGGGGAGGATATTCAGTACCAAACAGAGAAAGACACAGGTCCTGGGCAGGCCAAACAAGCACCCAGGGCAAGGGTGGAGAGCTTTCACCTTCTGGCCTCAGTTTCTTCACCTGGAAGATGAATAAAAGCATCACCTCCATCATGAAGCAGTTGGGAAATTAAATAAATGAAATATGGATTATTTAGGACAGTTCCTGGCACAAGAAAAGGTGTGAACCACATCATGCAGCTTCAGTCCCCACTTCCATTGCTTACTCTGACTCATGGGTCTTTTTAAAATGGGGAGAAATGGGGAGAAAAACTGTCTGCCAGGCTTACACACACAAGACCAGGAGGGTAGAGAGGGAGCTCCTGTTTGTTGGAAAAGGCAGGGCAGGCAACGTTTCTTTGCACAGAGACTGAAACAATCTGCATATTTTGGACATTTTTTCTGCACCATGCACTGACTAGAAGGTTTACTTTGCATCTACCAAGTATGATTCCTATACCATCCAGCAGCTATTTATGATAGATTGATGAGATAAAGCAAGTTTTGTAAATACAAAAGATGAGGTAAAGTGGCTGAGGTTAGCATCACAAAGACGGCAGTGGTGGAGGTGTCATGTACCCAGGATGGCAGCAGCACTGATGGGGCTGATAGCCAGCAATGGAGAGCAGGATGCAGCATTAAAGTAAACTAATATTCAAGAGCAGCTAACATTTTTCTGAGCACCAGCTGGGTGCCCAGCCCTGTGCTGAGTACTTGTGGACATCATCACCTTAATTCCACTAGATATCTTTTGAAGTGAGCTCCATGGAAATGAACTCACATGTTACAGGTGGAAGAATGGAGCCCAGGAGGGTTTATCAGGTTGCACAAGCAGAACTAGATTCTAACCATGTATGATCAACTGTATCAATTAAGGTGATACTTTGGGAAGGCCTCAGAAGCGGTGTAGTTGAACACCTGTCAGGGAGCTCACAGCAGTTGGGGCACAGTAGGGTCAATCCATGAGGGACTCTAAAGAGATGGTTTTCAATTTAGTAAAGAGGTACTTCATCTTACTTGTGAAGTTCAGAACAATAATTTTGACTTTAAGGTGTTTAGTGGATGAGTTTTAAATATTTTAAAGTAGTCGTAGGTACTGGGATAGCCTAGAATTTTTTTACTTTATGTGTGTGTATATGTGTGTGAATTTCTCTAGTTATTTAGTGAGCAGCAATGAAAGTCTTTATTTTTAATTAAATACTGCAGTTCTATAAACAAAATGAAAGAGGTTTAGCTATAGACTTTTAATATTTCTGCCTTGACTACATTAAATGAAAAAAAAATCCATGATCAATTGTTAAACTCAAGTTTTAAAACAATTATTAAATTTATCATTTAGACAGGAAACTGGTGCTAATTCCAAGGAATGAGAGAATCTAGAAGGAAAGAAGGGAGAAAGGTGGGAAGGAAAGAAAGAAGGGAGGAAAATAGGAAGGGAGGAAGGAAGGGGGGGAGGAAGAAAGGAAACTCTTCTCAGTGACTTCTGTATGTAAACTGGAGAGGTTCCTCACACTTGGATAATCTGCTCTTTGTGAGAGACAGACTCCTACAAAACCTCATAGGTTATATTCAGAAAAAAAGCTCAAGTTTCTTAGAAGAGTAAGTAGCCTTCGGCAATGGATAGTGAATGACATATGCCAAGCTTTGTGAAATAGTCTCTGAGGATCCTTCAGAGTCACTGAGCTACGAGTAAGCATTTGTCATCGCTGCCATTATGATCACTTTAGATCCACTTTTCTGCTTTCTTTTTTGTTTCTGATGAAGCATCCAGAAAGTGTAGGTTTGGTGAACAGATCCTTTTCAATTTCGGCGAGGTTCCGTTGTGTGGATTTGTAGGGAAGTATCTGATCTTTGTACATATGGCCATCTTTATTCCAGTGGTTCTCAGTGGGAGCAATTTTCCTCCAGACATTTAGCAAAGTCTGAAGACACCTTTTCCTGGCTGGGGACTTGTGGGTATTTCTGTACTCGTGGCATTTCCAGTGGTAGAGGCCAAGGATTCTGCCAACCATTCTGCAGTGCACTGGACAGCCCCCACAGCAAAGACTTATCTGGCCTAAAACATCCATAGTAGCAGGTTAAGAAATCTTGCTCTATGCTAACACCATGCTGATTGCTTCCTATTTAATTTGAAAAGATATTCATCAGAGAGATAGAGGTGACTTATAGAGCTAAACTCACCCACAGTACAGATGAGTAATGTGTCCCAAACCTTGAGTTGTAGCACAACAAAGATAAAGTTGCCAGCCTGCAATTACTTGTAACCTGATAACAAGTAAATGGACTAAAGTCATATGGATACAAAAGACAGTGAGGGACAAAGGGAGGAAGGGCAAATGCACTTATTTTATTTCAGGAAAAAATAGATGAAAATTAGTTTAGATGATGTACATTTCCCCTCTACCAATTTATACCATTTCCCCATCCCTCAGCATTGAGATTTTACTTATTTCTTTGTAAATTAAAATTGTATACATTGAGGGTATACAGTGTGGTTATTTAATGTATGTGTACACTGTGAAATAGTTCCTGGGATCTATTTCTATAGACATTTTTGCCATGATGGGACAACAAAGTGTTGTTTTCACTTGTGCCAGCTTCTCCACACTCTGATGTTGACCCACATGCCTCTTGCAGGAACTGGTCCTAGCAGGGGTTGATTGAGTACCCCTGTCTTCTCTTCAATGATCTGAACACCACTACAGCTGCTTGTAGCAATTAGACTGTGTTGTGTGCAAAGACCCGGGTGTTGACTGAACCAATTAAAAGATCAATTAGTGCAGTGTAAGTGCTTAGAGAAGTAGTTTTCTATGATGTGGAGTAGATTTTCCATCGGTAAGGAGAGCTACAAGTGAGACCAACCTTTGGAAATGTGTGTTCTTTGTTCTCAATTCATTTTTTCTTTTAAAATGTTCTGTGTATTGTTGAATATTCAATGGAGGCTATCAGTCAGTGGTAGAGCAATTTTCCTCCAGACATTTAGCAAAGTCTGAAGACACCTTTTCCTGGCTGGGGACTTGTGGGTATTTCTGTACTCGTGGCATTTCCAGTGGTAGAGGCCAAGGATTCTGCCAACCATTCTGCAGTGCACTGGACAGCCCCCACAGCAAAGACTTATCTGGCCTAAAACATCCATAGTAGCAGGTTAAGAAATCTTGCTCTATGCTAACACCATGCTGATTGCTTCCTATTTAATTTGAAAAGATATTCATCAGAGAGATAGAGGTGACTTATAGAGCTAAACTCACCCACAGTACAGATGAGTAATGTGTCCCAAACCTTGAGTTGTAGCACAACAAAGATAAAGTTGCCAGCCTGCAATTACTTGTAACCTGATAACAAGTAAATGGACTAAAGTCATATGGATACAAAAGACAGTGAGGGACAAAGGGAGGAAGGGCAAATGCACTTATTTTATTTCAGGAAAAAATAGATGAAAATTAGTTTAGATGATGTACATTTCCCCTCTACCAATTTATACCATTTCCCCATCCCTCAGCATTGAGATTTTACTTATTTCTTTGTAAATTAAAATGGTATACATTGAGGGTATACAGTGTGGTTATTTAATGTATGTGTACACTGTGAAATAGTTCCTGGGATCTATTTCTATAGACATTTTTGCCATGATGGGACAACAAAGTGTTGTTTTCACTTGTGCCAGCTTCTCCACACTCTGATGTTGACCCACATGCCTCTTGCAGGAACTGGTCCTAGCAGGGGTTGATTGAGTACCCCTGTCTTCTCTTCAATGATCTGAACACCACTACAGCTGCTTGTAGCAATTAGACTGTGTTGTGTGCAAAGACCCGGGTGTTGACTGAACCAATTAAAAGATCAATTAGTGCAGTGTAAGTGCTTAGAGAAGTAGTTTTCTATGATGTGGAGTAGATTTTCCATCGGTAAGGAGAGCTACAAGTGAGACCAACCTTTGGAAATGTGTGTTCTTTGTTCTCAATTCATTTTTTCTTTTAAAATGTTCTGTGTATTGTTGAATATTCAATGGAGGCTATCAGTCAGTGGACTCATAGCACAAAAAAAAGGCTTTTCTTGCAATTGTCTTTTCATTTCCAGTAATCAATGAATTACTCAACAGTCATAGAATACATATTAATTTAATAATCACAATTATATAAAAATAGTAAAATAACACTGAATTTATGGAAATACTTCATTTTTGGTTCTGATAGAGGTCAGTCAAAAAGGCTGTTTTTCCCATTAGTTATTTATATATGGTTTGGATAGCTTGTTTCTGTAATGAAAAAAACAAAAGTACAGGCAGTTTCTTTACCATCTGAGTCACCAGGAAAGCCCATTTATATTTATTTGGGTGTCTTGTTGTTTCTGCAATCAGAAAAGAATTCCAGTTTTACTTTTACTTCTTATGTTGGAATCTCAGCCTATGTGTACCACAAGCTATATGCAAAACTTTGGCTGTCATGGATTTTGTGACATGGTTCTCATAGGCCTTGAGATAGAATGGGGATGAAATACATTGGATTTTCCAGTTTTGGAAGTGCTTATGTCCAGGAGGGATCTTCTCAGGTGAGAAATAAAAACTGACATCAGGAGATGTTTTCAAGGTGTGTTACTCACTCAGTCATGTCTGACTCTATGTGACCGTGTGGACTGGACCCTAGGCTTCTCTGTCCATGGAATTATTCTCCGGGCAAGAATATGAAGTGGGTCGTCATTTCCTTTTCCAGGGGATCTTCCTGACCCAGGGATCAAACCAAGGTCTCCTTCATCACAGGCAGAGTCAAACCAAGGTCATTTTAATTCTCCACACTCTGATGTTGACCCACATGCCTCTTGCAGGAACTGGTCCTAGCAGGGTTGATTGAGTCCCCCTGTCTTCTCTTCAATGATCTGAACACCACTACAGCTGCTTGTAGCAATTAGACTGTGTTGTGTGCAAAGACCCGGGTGTTGACTGAACCAATTAAAAGATCAATTAGTGCAGTGTAAGTGCTTAGAGAAGTAGTTTTCTATGATGTGGAGTAGATTTTCCATCGGTAAGGAGAGCTACAAGTGAGACCAACCTTTGGAAATGTGTGTTCTTTGTTCTCAATTCATTTTTTCTTTTAAAATGTTCTGTGTATTGTTGAATATTCAATGGAGGCTATCAGTCAGTGGACTCATAGCACAAAAAAAAGGCTTTTCTTGCAATTGTCTTTTCATTTCCAGTAATCAATGAATTACTCAACAGTCATAGAATACATATTAATTTAATAATCACAATTATATAAAAATAGTAAAATAACACTGAATTTATGGAAATACTTCATTTTTGGTTCTGATAGAGGTCAGTCAAAAAGGCTGTTTTTCCCATTAGTTATTTATATATGGTTTGGATAGCTTGTTTCTGTAATGAAAAAAACAAAAGTACAGGCAGTTTCTTTACCATCTGAGTCACCAGGAAAGCCCATTTATATTTATTTGGGTGTCTTGTTGTTTCTGCAATCAGAAAAGAATTCCAGTTTTACTTTTACTTCTTATGTTGGAATCTCAGCCTATGTGTACCACAAGCTATATGCAAAACTTTGGCTGTCATGGATTTTGTGACATGGTTCTCATAGGCCTTGAGATAGAATGGGGATGAAATACATTGGATTTTCCAGTTTTGGAAGTGCTTATGTCCAGGAGGGATCTTCTCAGGTGAGAAATAAAAACTGACATCAGGAGATGTTTTCAAGGTGTGTTACTCACTCAGTCATGTCTGACTCTATGTGACCGTGTGGACTGGACCCTAGGCTTCTCTGTCCATGGAATTATTCTCCGGGCAAGAATATGAAGTGGGTCGTCATTTCCTTTTCCAGGGGATCTTCCTGACCCAGGGATCAAACCAAGGTCTCCTTCATCACAGGCAGAGTCTTTACCACCTGAGCCACTAGGGTTTCAGATATAAAGTCCTCCTAGCTTCATTCAGCAAGTATTTATACAATTAGTGGATACCAGAAGGTGTTATGATGGATGCCCAGGACATATTTACTGCCCATTGATGGTTTTATACTTTAGTTGGAGAGGCAAGGGCTGTTTATGTTAGTTATAACTATGGGTGACCAGGAGCAGATTATTGACCTCCTTCTCTACTTTCTACAACCCTGTGAGGTCCCCAGAAAGACAGTCACTAAAAAAGGATGTAGACTAAGTCATGGGGTGTGTTGACCAAGTCTTTGGAGGTAAACCTCTATAAAGAAGTTCTATCCTTGGTGAGTTAAACTGGACCAGAGTGACCCAGGAAGGAGGTCACCTTTTCTGTGGACAGAAACTGCTGGTCATATTACCTCCCTTAGGTAGACTCTCACTTGGGTCCTGCCCCATTTCCTACTTGGCTCTTTCTTAATCTGAATATCTCTAGCAAATGGAAGATATTTCCAGGCTTTTCTCACTCTCCAACCATGTGGATTGCCAAAGGAGACAATCTAGAAAGAAGTCAAGACAGGAACTAAAAGGCAGATTCTTGGGAGAATATTTCAGGTTGATGTCCTAGGCTTTACTCTTTCCTTCTCCAGAATCTCTTCCCCAGCATCATGGCTCAGTATCACCCTTGGCATGGGGTGATTCTGATGTTTCTTCTTGGAGATATGAAAGAGGATAGAGCTACAACAGTCCTCCCTCCAGGAGTAGCGCTGTCTGGTTCACAAAATATATACGTGAAAAAGTCATGACAGAATGTGGTATTTGATGGAGCAACCAACATGAGGGCAACATAGTAGGGTATGCCCCAAATTCTTAGTTATTGACAACAGAATTCAGTCTAACTTAGTGCAGCTATATAAGCAACATGGTTCTGGGTAGTTGGTGGAAATTCTAAGTTCAGAGAATAATGCCTCTACATGGGTAATTTCCTTTTCCAGGGATCTTCCTGACCCAGGGATCAAACCAAGGTCTCCTTCATCACAGGCAGAGTCTTTACCACCTGAGCCACTAGGGTTTCAGATATAAAGTCCTCCTAGCTTCATTCAGCAAGTATTTATACAATTAGTGGATACCAGAAGGTGTTATGATGGATGCCCAGGACATATTTACTGCCCATTGATGGTTTTATACTTTAGTTGGAGAGGCAAGGGCTGTTTATGTTAGTTATAACTATGGGTGACCAGGAGCAGATTATTGACCTCCTTCTCTACTTTCTACAACCCTGTGAGGTCCCCAGAAAGACAGTCACTAAAAAAGGATGTAGACTAAGTCATGGGGTGTGTTGACCAAGTCTTTGGAGGTAAACCTCTATAAAGAAGTTCTATCCTTGGTGAGTTAAACTGGACCAGAGTGACCCAGGAAGGAGGTCACCTTTTCTGTGGACAGAAACTGCTGGTCATATTACCTCCCTTAGGTAGACTCTCACTTGGGTCCTGCCCCATTTCCTACTTGGCTCTTTCTTAATCTGAATATCTCTAGCAAATGGAAGATATTTCCAGGCTTTTCTCACTCTCCAACCATGTGGATTGCCAAAGGAGACAATCTAGAAAGAAGTCAAGACAGGAACTAAAAGGCAGATTCTTGGGAGAATATTTCAGGTTGATGTCCTAGGCTTTACTCTTTCCTTCTCCAGAATCTCTTCCCCAGCATCATGGCTCAGTATCACCCTTGGCATGGGGTGATTCTGATGTTTCTTCTTGGAGATATGAAAGAGGATAGAGCTACAACAGTCCTCCCTCCAGGAGTAGCGCTGTCTGGTTCACAAAATATATACATGAAAAAGTCATGACAGAATGTGGTATTTGATGGAGCAACCAACATGAGGGCAACATAGTAGGGTATGCCCCAAATTCTTAGTTATTGACAACAGAATTCAGTCTAACTTAGTGCAGCTATATAAGCAACATGGTTCTGGGTAGTTGGTGGAAATTCTAAGTTCAGAGAATAATGCCTCTACATGTGCCAAAAGAAACCCACTCACATCCTGGGACTGTCCTAGCAGAAAGCTCATTGCTGCTACCATTAGTGCCACAGATGACTGAGGAAATACATGTCCCTACCTGTGGAGGCTCCTGATGCTCACGTCCAAGTCATCTCTGGGTGCATCTGTGGCAGAACATAGCTCATCAATAGAAAGAACCCACGTTGTTAGACAGTATGGGGAATGTAGTTTTTAGTTTGCAGATGAAAGTACACTAGAAGGAACAAGAGTGATATTAATTGATCCCATCTGTATCTGCAAAAATGTTACAGGACTTGGTTAAAGATGTGTATAAAAGGGGATGGGGTTTCTCGATGAGACCTCGTGAGGAAGTGGACCTTAAGTTGAACTCAAAGAGTTTGGACTGTTCAAAAGAGGGACATGGACAGTCCACACAAAGTAGACTTGACATTGAATGGGGATGTGACTTTGTCAATAGGGGGTACTCTCAGGGCTGTCATGGCAAGGATAGGACTGAGAGTTCATATTTGAGAGTCATCATGGGTGAGACCAAGCAGAGGAGATGAGGCAAATAATTGAAAGTTTGAGTACCAGATGATTTGGGACTTGCCCTTGTGCATGATGAAGAGTGACTGGGGGCTTATCCCATAGCAAGGACATGATGAGATGAGAGTTTGGGGAGTTTTCTGGTTCTTGTAGGTAGGATTGTTTGAATGGAGACAGCACAGAGGCAGGGAAATTTGCTAGGGGTCAAATAATCTGGGTGACAGGTGGTGGCAGCCTAGTCTAGGGCAGCAGTGAGAACACACACACTCAGAAATGGACATCAGAGTCTTCTCAAAAGAAGCAGCAGTATGGACATGGGGACCCAAGTTCAAATGATACAGTTTGCCACTTACTAGTAGTGTGACCTGGACGTTTCTTGATGTTGATCAGTTGACTTTTGAATCTGTAAATGAAAAGACAGTATTTCTATACCATCCCACTGTCCTGGGTAGCCAGAAAACTCTAATAATTGCAGTTTACAAAACACTTTATATAAGCAACATGGTTCTGGGTAGTTGGTGGAAATTCTAAGTTCAGAGAATAATGCCTCTACATGTGCCAAAAGAAACCCACTCACATCCTGGGACTGTCCTAGCAGAAAGCTCATTGCTGCTACCATTAGTGCCACAGATGACTGAGGAAATACATGTCCCTACCTGTGGAGGCTCCTGATGCTCACGTCCAAGTCATCTCTGGGTGCATCTGTGGCAGAACATAGCTCATCAATAGAAAGAACCCACGTTGTTAGACAGTATGGGGAATGTAGTTTTTAGTTTGCAGATGAAAGTACACTAGAAGGAACAAGAGTGATATTAATTGATCCCATCTGTATCTGCAAAAATGTTACAGGACTTGGTTAAAGATGTGTATAAAAGGGGATGGGGTTTCTCGATGAGACCTCGTGAGGAAGTGGACCTTAAGTTGAACTCAAAGAGTTTGGACTGTTCAAAAGAGGGACATGGACAGTCCACACAAAGTAGACTTGACATTGAATGGGGATGTGACTTTGTCAATAGGGGGGTACTCTCAGGGCTGTCATGGCAAGGATAGGACTGAGAGTTCATATTTGAGAGTCATCATGGGTGAGACCAAGCAGAGGAGATGAGGCAAATAATTGAAAGTTTGAGTACCAGATGATTTGGGACTTGCCCTTGTGCATGATGAAGAGTGACTGGGGGCTTATCCCATAGCAAGGACATGATGAGATGAGAGTTTGGGGAGTTTTCTGGTTCTTGTAGGTAGGATTGTTTGAATGGAGACAGCACAGAGGCAGGGAAATTTGCTAGGGGTCAAATAATCTGGGTGACAGGTGGTGGCAGCCTAGTCTAGGGCAGCAGTGAGAACACACACACTCAGAAATGGACATCAGAGTCTTCTCAAAAGAAGCAGCAGTATGGACATGGGGACCCAAGTTCAAATGATACAGTTTGCCACTTACTAGTAGTGTGACCTGGACGTTTCTTGATGTTGATCAGTTGACTTTTGAATCTGTAAATGAAAAGACAGTATTTCTATACCATCCCACTGTCCTGGGTAGCCAGAAAACTCTAATAATTGCAGTTTACAAAAACACTTTGCAACCCAGAAGGCCTCACATGAGTTGGTTATTATTAAATGAGGAATCAGCATGGTTGGGTGACTGATAAGCAGGGGAAAAAACGGAAGTGCCAGAATGACACATGGCTTTCTCCCATGAGCAAGTGTGCTCTGGGTGGAAAAAGGGACTTTGAGAGACTTGGAGGAGGTATAAACAGTATGAATTTGAACATGATTATAGTAGACACAAGCGAATACATGCACAGGAGAGTTGTGGAAGCAGGATTAAAGACCTAGTGAAGTCCAGGCAGGATGAAACAAGAGCATGATTTATGCTCCCTGTTGTTCTGAAAAAGTCATAGGAAAGGAGTAACAGGTTAATTTTGCTGTAGATCACTTTTTTGTTTATTTGTCTTAGGGATATGATCTGGTAGCTTCCCTGGTGGCTCAGACGATAAAGAATCTGTGCAATGCAAGAGACCTGGCTTTGATCCCTGGCTCAGGAAGGTCCCCTGGAGAAGAGAATGGCAGCACGCTCCAGTAATCTTGCCTTGAGAAATCCCATGGACAGTGGAGACTGGTGGGCTACAGTCCATGGGATTGCAAAGAGTTGGACATGATTGTGTGAGTAACACACAATTTCACAGTATCTGTTTAAATTCTGCTTTAACTGCAAGCCAAAAATATTTCAGTTATTTATGCACTGAAATACATTGCATGAAGAGACAATTAACAGTAGGAGACTGTTTTCTTTCAATTTGCTTGAGACTGTGGGGTTTCCAGCACTTGAGAATTTCAGCTAAAATTGGGAGAGTCTGGGCAGTTGAGGATGAGATAGCTAGGACTGCAACAGGTGGAAAGAGGTTAGATGGTTACTCCTAGATTACCAAATGGTTACTAAGAAAAGCTCAGGTGGCTCAAGATGGAGTCAGAAGCACAGCTAAAAAGTATTCTGGTTTAGTAAAAGAAACTCTGGAGAGGATACTTGTAGGGTCAAATAATCTGGGTGACAGGTGGTGGCAGCCTGAGAACACACACACTAAAAACAGTCTTCCAAAAGAAGCAGCAGTATGGACATGGGGACCCAAGTTCAAATGATACAGTTTGCCACTTACTAGTAGTGTGACCTGGACGTTTCTTGATGTTGATCAGTTGACTTTTGAATCTGTAAATGAAAAGACAGTATTTCTATACCATCCCACTGTCCTGGGTAGCCAGAAAACTCTAATAATTGCAGTTTACAAAAACACTTTGCAACCCAGAAGGCCTCACATGAGTTGGTTATTATTAAATGAGGAATCAGCATGGTTGGGTGACTGATAAGCAGGGAAGAAACGGAAGTGCCAGAATGACACATGGCTTTCTCCCATGAGCAAGTGTGCTCTGGGTGGAAAAAGGGACTTTGAGAGACTTGGAGGAGGTATAAACAGTATGAATTTGAACATGATTATAGTAGACACAAGCGAATACATGCACAGGAGAGTTGTGGAAGCAGGATTAAAGACCTAGTGAAGTCCAGGCAGGATGAAACAAGAGCATGATTTATGCTCCCTGTTGTTCTGAAAAAGTCATAGGAAAGGAGTAACAGGTTAATTTTGCTGTAGATCACTTTTTTGTTTATTTGTCTTAGGGATATGATCTGGTAGCTTCCCTGGTGGCTCAGACGATAAAGAATCTGTGCAATGCAAGAGACCTGGCTTTGATCCCTGGCTCAGGAAGGTCCCCTGGAGAAGAGAATGGCAGCACGCTCCAGTAATCTTGCCTTGAGAAATCCCATGGACAGTGGAGACTGGTGGGCTACAGTCCATGGGATTGCAAAGAGTTGGACATGATTGTGTGAGTAACACACAATTTCACAGTATCTGTTTAAATTCTGCTTTAACTGCAAGCCAAAAATATTTCTGTTATTTATGCACTGAAATACATTGCATGAAGAGACAATTAACAGTAGGAGACTGTTTTCTTTCAATTTGCTTGAGACTGTGGGGTTTCCAGCACTTGAGAATTTCAGCTAAAATTGGGAGAGTCTGGGCAGTTGAGGATGAGATAGCTAGGACTGCAACAGGTGGAAAGAGGTTAGATGGTTACTCCTAGATTACCAAATGGTTACTAAGAAAAGCTCAGGTGGCTCAAGATGGAGTCAGAAGCACAGCTAAAAAGTATTCTGGTTTAGTAAAAGAAACTCTGGAGAGGTACTGAGTCTTGCTGAGTTCAGGAAAAAGCCACAAAAGTCTCTCCTGGGAAGAAAGAATGCTGACATCCTCAATATTCCAAACAGTTCCAGGGGACTTATCAAGTTATAAAGGAAACCTTTGAAAAACATGTGGAAATAATTGAAGGTAGGCTGACTAATAAGGACACATATATACTTCGTATACAGAGGTCTGCATAGTCAAGGATATGGTCTTTCTGGTAGTCCTGTATACATGTGAGAATTGAAACATAAAGGAGGCAGAATGCCAAAGAATCGATGCTTTCACACTGGGGTGTTGGTCAATACTCTTGAGAGTCCCTCAGACAGCAAGATCAAACCAGTGAATCCTAAAGAAAATCAACCGTAAATACTCATTGGAAGGACTGATGCTAAAGCTAAAGCTCCAATACTTTGTCCACCTGATTAGAACAGTCAGCTCACTGGAAAAGACCCTAATGCTGGGAAAGATTGAAGTCAGAAGAAGGTGACAGAGGATGAAATGGTTGGGTGGCATCACTGATCCAATGGACATGGATCCAGGGGATGGTGAGGGACAGGGAGGCCTGGCATGCTGCAGTTCATGGGGTTGCAAAGAGTTGGGCACAACTTTGTGACTGAACAACAAGCGTACTTTGTACTTGAGGAGTTTCCATTTTTCATGAAGTTTCTCTGAAGAAACATTTTTCCTTGGTGTATTTAATGCGAGCTTACATTCAGCTGGTCGAAGACAGAACCATCCTTTTGATTTTGAACAAAATAGGCAACAGAAAGATGGATGTTGGCATGGGGCAGGATTGGGTGGGGATGTCCTCATTTTACTCCTCAAGAGGAAAGCCCTGCCTGAGGACGGCCTCATCAAGGGGTGATGCTAGCCTCACCAACTGGAAGCAGAGCTCCACCAATGGAGCAGGTCCAAGAAGTACAAGGACCCTCATGTTCTGGACTTTCTCGACAGAGTGGCTCTGAGTGATTAGACCTTTTGCCACAGCAGATTTCCTTGCCTGGCCATGGGCTTTTGTGAATGATCCAGAATTACATTGGGGTCTGAGAACTGGAGAAGCCAAGAGTCACCAGGAAAACATTAACTGTACCTGTAGGTTCTTGATTAAAAAAAAAAATAATAAAAGCATACCCTTAAAAATATGATTTTTATGGGTTGAATCATGTCCTCCTAAAATTCAGGTGTTAAAGTTCTAACCCCTAGATCCTCAGAATGTTGACCTCATTTGGAAAATAGGACCATTGCGGATGTAATTAGTTAAATTAGGTCATAAAGGTAGTTCTATAGGACTGGTGTCCCTGTAAAAAGGGGAAATTTGGATGCAGACTGCAAACAGGGAGGATGCCATGTGAAGTTGAAGACAGAGACTGGGGTGAAGTCCATGGGATCACAAAGAGCTGAACACAACTTAGCGACTGAACAACAACAAGAAAGCCATAGTGACTGAACAACAACAAGAAAGCCATAGTCTGAGAGATCACTTCTAAACAAACTGAAAACCATTATACAAGTTAGAAGAAACCAGAAATGTTTTTATTCATGTGTGTCAAGAAGTATTTTTTGAATATCGTGGTTGATATTCACTCATATAGCAGAATTTCCCCCTCTAGCACTCATCATTTATGAAATGAAATATTAGATGAAGGCCTCAGAAGACTGGCAACAAAACTGCTAAAAGATTCTTTTGATCTCTAGGAAGCACTGAGGACAGATACCACTTCATTCTTCATGGAAAATGCTTTGTTCTTTTCACTCCACTTACAGAGGCAATAGTAAAGTGTATAATACACTGGGCTTTCCTTCTTAGTAGAATAAAGTTACCTCAGATCCTTATCGTATGAAACTGCACAGGGATATAATTTTTTAGAAGACATAAATATTTCTCCATGATACATTTGGAAATACTTTGATCTTTCTATATATTTCTCCATAGCAAAAGAGTCCTGCAAACCTATGTGACTTATTTAGTGGCTGGTGAAATATATAGGGTCATGATAGTGGAGTTGTAAAATTGCATTTTAAATATAAGCTGCCAAAAGGGTAAAGATAATTTTACTATGTCCTAAATGATTCTAAATTACATGCCAACCTGCCTGTCGCATTCCAGTGCCAACACCTCAGACTAAGTTTTCATGTATTGAATTTTCTCTTGTTTTATTAACTCTATTAATGGACTTTATCAAGTGAAATGTTCTTTCTTATAGCATTCCTGATTCTAGTGGTCTTCGTAGTCCCTCCAGGCCACTGTGGATTAGGCTGATTAAGGGATTGGTAGGAAAGGTTGCTGGAGAGCAGGGTGTAGTTTAGAAGGTCCTTATTTATTCCCTGATAAAGATCTGAGATTCCTTTCACAGGGGGTGGGGAGCAGCTGAAGGATTTGAAACAAGAGTGATAGGATCAGAGCTGCATTTTGAAAAAAAAAAACACTCTGGAAGCAACTTGGGGAAGGGGTTCTTGGCCTGGGGGTTGGGGTATCAGACTAAAATCAGAGATCTGGTTGGGGCGGCTGAATCAGTCAGGCATGGTGGCACTGTGGAGTGTGGGAGAATGTATAGATAGACTCAGTAAGATTTTGTCAGCTATCTTGCACGACCCATTCATTAGTCACTTCACTGTTTAAAAACGCAAGTAATATTAATTCCTTGACCCATTCTTTGTAGGAAGATAAAATTTAGCGATTGGTGCTGTTTAATTGAGCACTCAAAGAATATCAAAGGTCATCATTTGCCCCCAGACATTTCCACCCCAACTCTGTGAGTCTCATTCGAAGGAATTCAAACCCATTCAAGTATATAGAGTGAGGTGAGCTTTTGTTCGTTCACAGAACTCCCTGGGCTAGTCCAGGGGGCCGGCTACATTAGGCTGTTTCTTAGCTTTATCCCTCCTCTGAAAAACATAGGAGGGGCATCCCCTTCTGATAGGCTCAGGGCGCAGATAGAACCGGAAATGAACTCAGCCTGGATTCCCAGCGTGTTGCGGGTGGGGCTTCTGGAGTTTGTTTAGCATCCAGAAGCCCCTTGATTTGTGATACTTGACCCATTCACAGTAGTTGAGGGAAGTGATCAGCGATCTCTGGGAACTGGGCCCACTGCTGTGACATTAGAGGGACCCCGCCATGTCCCAGGAGGAAACTCCGACCTTGGCCAAGGGCCTCGGAGAGACCCGGACTGGCTGGCTTACACTCTGCTGCAGAGACATCTCCTTTGAGCCCTGGAACAGGTAAAGCCTAGCTTCCAGGTGTGAGGAAATCTATTTCACGCTGCAGGCCAATAGGTGGCAGACCAATCTTTCCTAAGTGCGCAGTGAGGATGTATAGAGAAGGGTCAACAGAGCGCCATCGCTCAGCTTTGATACTGACAGTCCCCAACGATTCAACAACCACGTAGTTACCCATTTTTATACAGTTTGCATTCTTATATATTAACGTTGGATGTTGTGTAAAAATGTTTCAAGTTAATGACAATTTTAAGGCCTAAACAGTTTGTCAAACTTATTTACAGACACGGTTTACTTAAATCTTATTTTCTTATGGCTAGAATTTTTTTCTCACGTTATGGGATATTTCCACTTTTCTGTTGCGTAGAAACAAAGATGAAAATGATTCTAATTTTGAGTCATTTAAAAAGCCATTACTTTTCTCTGTTGATTAGAAAGCAGAATATACAAGGAAAGTTTATCTCTCTGATTTCAAAAAGTCAAACACCTGATAACAGATGAGCAGATGCTCTAGAATCATGCAATTAGAGAGAGGGTAAGATTTGAAAAACTAAATTTTTGCTGTCAAAAAGGAAGTTAAGGTATTGGTTTATAATCCTTTCTGATATTATTCTAACTATATACATTTTGTTACTATATATATATATATATATATATATATATATATATATTTTTTTTTTTTTTTTGCTTTGCTTTCCTGCTTTAAAATTCAATATTTAGAGGTAATTTAGGGACATCCAAATAGGAAGATTTTATGAACAGTCACAGATGTCTTGGGCTTCCCAGATGGTGCTTGTGGTAAAGAATCCACCTGCCAATACAGGAGTTGTAAGAGATGCAGGTTTGCAGGCCCCATCCCTGGGTCAGGAAGGTCCCCTGGTGTAGGAAATAACAACTCACTTCAGTGTTCTCACCTGGAAAACTCCATAGACAGAAGACCCTGGAAGGTTACAGTCCATGGAGTCCCAAAGAACCGGACAGGATGAGACTAACTAAGCTCACAGAGATGTCCTGGTGGGTGTTGCAAGTCGAATCTCTAATACGTAAGAGTCTCTGGGGTTTGTCTCCCTTGACACATGCTTAGGGGGTTTCCTGTGCACCTCATCTTTGCTTTCACTCCTTTGTGGAAATGGTCAGGGCCTGGATGACAGTGAGGTGAGTGAGGCATGGCCTCAGCCACATCATTTAAGGGGACACAAAAACCCTTAAACCTTAATCATCAATATAAAGAATTACTTTAATGCAGATTTTTAAAAAATTGAAATACAGGAAAATCCCAATGTTTAAGATTTCAAAACACTAAATACCAACAGGATCACTGGAAGTGCTGTGCCAAGCCCTGTTTGAACCTGTGGCAAGAAGAAACACCAGGGACACTGAACCTATCTTTTTTTAAATTAATTTTTATTGGTATGTAGCTGCTTAACAGTGTTGTCCTAGCTTCTGCTACACAGCAAAGTGAATCAGTTATATGTTTACAGATATCCCCTCTCTTTTTGGATTTCTTTCCCATTTAGGTCACCACAGAGCCCTGAGTATAGATGTCAATCCAAGTCTCCCAATTCATCCTCCCCCCTTTTCCTCTTGGTTGCATCATGACCTTTTTGCTTTTGCAAATAGAGAGAGGGTAAGATTTGAAAAACTAAATTTTTGCTGTCAAAAAGGAAGTTAAGGTATTGGTTTATAATCCTTTCTGATATTATTCTAACTATATACATTTTGTTACTATATATATATATATATATATATATATATATATATATTTTTTTTTTGCTTTGCTTTCCTGCTTTAAAATTCAATATTTAGAGGTAATTTAGGGACATCCAAATAGGAAGATTTTATGAACAGTCACAGATGTCTTGGGCTTCCCAGATGGTGCTTGTGGTAAAGAATCCACCTGCCAATACAGGAGTTGTAAGAGATGCAGGTTTGCAGGCCCCATCCCTGGGTCAGGAAGGACCCATGGTGTAGGAAATAACAACTCACTTCAGTGTTCTCACCTGGAAAACTCCATAGACAGAAGACCCTGGAAGGTTACAGTCCATGGAGTCCCAAAGAACCGGACAGGATGAGACTAACTAAGCTCACAGAGATGTCCTGGTGGGTGTTGCAAGTCGAATCTCTAATACGTAAGAGTCTCTGGGGTTTGTCTCCCTTGACACATGCTTAGGGGGTTTCCTGTGCACCTCATCTTTGCTTTCACTCCTTTGTGGAAATGGTCAGGGCCTGGATGACAGTGAGGTGAGTGAGGCATGGCCTCAGCCACATCATTTAAGGGGACACAAAAACCCTTAAACCTTAATCATCAATATAAAGAATTACTTTAATGCAGATTTTTAAAAAATTGAAATACAGGAAAATCCCAATGTTTAAGATTTCAAAACACTAAATACCAACAGGAT
Source organism: Tragulus kanchil (assembly GCA_022376925.1). Taxonomy (NCBI): domain Eukaryota; kingdom Metazoa; phylum Chordata; class Mammalia; order Artiodactyla; family Tragulidae; genus Tragulus; species Tragulus kanchil. The sequence goes on along the minus strand of JAIOJX010000028.1, from coordinate 236,542,896 downwards.
CACTGGAAGTGCTGTGCCAAGCCCTGTTTGAACCTGTGGCAAGAAGAAACACCAGGGACACTGAACCTATCTTTTTTTAAATTAATTTTTATTGGTATGTAGCTGCTTAACAGTGTTGTCCTAGCTTCTGCTACACAGCAAAGTGAATCAGTTATATGTTTACAGATATCCCCTCTCTTTTTGGATTTCTTTCCCATTTAGGTCACCACAGAGCCCTGAGTATAGATGTCAATCCAAGTCTCCCAATTCATCCTCCCCCCTTTTCCTCTTGGTGCTGCTTGCATCTATGACTCTATTTCTGCTTTTGCAAATAAGATCATCTATACCATTATTCTAGAATCCACATATATGAATTTATCTCTCTCTCTATATATATATTTGTTTTTCTTTTTCTGACTTAACTGTATATGACAGTCTTTAAGTAGATCCACGTTGAGCCTATCTTTAAATTTGGCTATTTTGTGTACTGTGAATTTTGGCATTGATTTTTTTCCTTTTTAAAATATTGCATGTAAAATATTACTTATCGGACTTCCCTGGTGGCCCAGTGGGTAAAGAGTCCACCTTGCAGTGCAGGGGCAACCGGTTCGATCATTGGTGGGGGAAGATCTCACGTGCCATGGAGCAGCTGGACCAGTGTGTCCAGTTATGAGCCAGCACTCTGGAGCGCATGCACTGAGAGCCTGTGCTCTGTAGTGAGAGAGGCCACTGCGATGGGAGGCCCACATGGGCCAAAGAATTAAGAAGGATGAAGAAAGAAAAACAATAAAAGAGGCCAATAATTAAAAATAAGAAAAAAAATAGTATAAAAAATTACTTATCATGATTACATTTTGAGAATTATTTCCTAAACTCTGCTCCAGGCTAGTTTCTCTCTGTCCTCACCCTAATTTAAGTCTGCTTGATCTCAGGGCTTGTTTTGTTGTTGTTGTTCAGTCGCCCAGGTGTGTCTGACTCTCTGCAACCCCATGCACTGCAGCACACTAGGCTTCCCTGTCCCTTACCTCTCCCGAAATTTACCCAGTCTGTTGCATCGGTGATGGCATCCAGCCATCTCATCCTCTGACGCCCTCTTCTCCTTCAATGGCCTCTTCTCCTCCCTCAGTCTTCCCCAGCATCAGGGACTTTTCCAATCCTTATCAGATGTCTAGAAACCCTTCTCAAGGAGAAGTTCATGGTGCCTCTAAGGCTGCTTGTCATCCAAAGGAAAAACAGTATTGAAATGTAGAGAGAGAGTAAGGATGTCAACAAATTGTGGATATTTTCAGGGTGGCCTCAGTTTTTAAAAAGGACATGTTGCACTGTTAAACCATTTCTTGTGTCTCATCTCTCTCTTTCTTTTTTAATTACCAACTTTGAGGCCCATGAACACTCTCAGTCTGTGCTCTGGATGACTGAGCTCCAGCTAGATCTGAAGATGCTCAGATATTTCTCAAAACAATTCTTTTGAAGAAATCTTCAGAGTCCGTGTCACTGCTTCTTTAACTAGCTCCCTAACAGAAGACATTGTCATGACCTGGGACTCAATTTTAATTCACCTGAATGTCTCAATAAGAGTCAAATTGAATCCAACCTCCTTACAGGTCACTCAGTTACTGCTGAGTGGCACTGGGGGCAGTCTGGCTTGCGAGTGGCCCCTTTTGCCACAAGGAACAAACTTGCTTCTAGGAGTTTCCCAGTCTTTGCTCTATTGAAAGATGTAGAAAAATGTAGAAAAAGTTTTCTCACAGCCCATAAAGCCTCCCAGCTGAGTCACTCTCTTCTTTACTATTCTCTTTAAAGCTGTTACTCAGTCTGTTCTCAGATGGCTGTGAACCAGCTCAACACTTTCTTCTGGAATTTGCTTTGAAGTTTGCCACAGGAAATGTTTTTCTATGAATGGAGATGAGCATCTTTGAAAGAGCAAAGTGAAACTGTTCATTCTATTCCTCTTCTTGTTCCTCTCTCTCCACTTATCAAAGGTACTTGACTTCAAGTCTTGCTTATAGGCTTATAGAAAACAAAACTATGGTTACCAAAGTGAAAGGAAGAGGGAGGGATAAATTAGGAGTTTGGGATTAACATGTACACAGTATTATATGTAAAATAGATGGGGCTTCCCTGTTGGCTTAGATGGTAAAGAATCTGTCTGTGATATGGGATGCCCAGGTTTGCTTCTTGGGTCAGGAAGATACTCTGGAGAAGGGAATGACTACCCACTGCAATATTCTTGCCTGGAGAATTCCATGGACAGAGGTTACAGTCCAGTGGGTTTCAAAGACACGACTGAATGACTAACACTTTCACTTTTCTTTTTATATATAAAATAGATAACCAGGAAGGACCTACTGTATAGCAGGGAACTAAACTCAACATTTTGTCATTACCTATAAGGGAAAAGAAGTCTGTAATCAGTTAAACTGAATATGAATATTTATGTATATATATATACACATACCTATATCCGAATCACTTTGATTTACACCTGAAACTAACAAAACAGTATGAATCAACTATACTCTAATACATTTTTTTTTTCTAATACATTTTTAAATAAAGAAAAAATATAAAATAAGAACAAGGATGGAAAAGGTTAGGCATGATTACAGATTGGAAGAGTACAAGTTCAAGGTCTGGTGTTGTCCTTAGAAAGACAGAATAAGGAGACAAATAAACATCAGTTAGAAAAGGATTTCTAACTTTGTGGATTTTCCACAAATCCTTTGGGAAAATTCTGTGAATGGATGATTTAAGTCCCACTGGGGCTGGTGACATCTACACGTGTTTATTGGATCACAAAGCAATAAACATTTAGGATGTTCATTTTTTGAAAGTCAGATTTTATAAAGATTTAAGTTAAAACACTTCAAAAGAAGAGATTAGAATCAAAGTATTTTTCATGAAATTTTACATTTTACATTAAAATACTCTAAGGCAAAAGGTTCTGCTTAGAAAACCAGGCTTTAGTAATTTAAACATTGTCTCAACTCTAGAAACTCTTTGGCTGAAAATTGTAGACACAGAAGTTGTCATTCTTAATTTGTCAATTCCCAATTACATTTTTTATTTATTTTTAAAAGAATTAACAGAAGGCTTTACTTTTTTGCTTCTTTTGCAGCTTATACTTTAAAATTTTTCTTTTCCCCTAACGTTAAGTGATTCAGGACAAAGAAAGTGAAACAAAACTGCATATTTCATCATTTAGTTATTTTTCATGTTTATGTTTAAACTCATGTTGGGGGAAAAAGTTGGATGACTTGCTTCTTAAGGATATAAATGTATATCCTGTCTTTAGCTGAATACACAAGAAAACTGGGTTAAGCCATTTTTTTCTTGAAAATTATTCTTGGCAACTCTTTGGGAAAATCTGTTAGCTTGTCAAGATAAATTTTACAAGCAGTATCCCAGGTTATGAAAACCATTGCAAAATATCTGAGAGATAAAGGACCTTTGCAGAACTAGGGTTACAAATGTGTTTATATATTTTCTATATATTTTGGTACTGTGAGTACTCAAAATATTTGGATGTTGTGGAAGCTAGAGGCAGCTTTCATGATTGTATTTTTTAAGTAAGAGATACTACAGTGAGAGAGGTTTTAAAGCTTTAAGAGGGCACCTGGTGAAAATGAATACGCTTAAATTTTTTGAGAAGCAATGCTCTGTTCTTTCCAGATTTTTTTTTTTGTAGGACAACCGTCTAGCATGTTGATTTTGTTTTCAAATGTTTATTGAGTTTTATAAAGGATAGGACCTTACACCAACCCAATGAGTTGGGCCTTGACTTCAAATTTGCTTATCACGTTGGCATAAAGCCTTTCATCTCTTGCTTTATCTGAATATGTGTATGATTCTGTATGCTTTTTTATTTTTTGTCAAATTTCTGTACATTGTCAAGGGCCCACCTCTGATTATCTTTTCTGACACACAGAGGCCAGATTTCCTTCTATCCATGACATAGGGTACAGTTTTCAGATTACTGTAAAGAGACAGCATGAGAGCAACTCTGGCCAACACACTTTGCTTTTCATTTTGTAGTATTGTAAAGAGTAGAGGGTTGGGATGTCCTAATTTGAAAGCATAGGCCTTGGAATCAAAGGTGCCTGAGTACAAACCCCAAAGCCCACTCTTGGCTGTGTGACTACAGAGAAATTATCCCCGACTCTGAGCTCTTTCCTCCTTTATCTCACTTAGCTGCTGCTAGCACTAGATAAAAGAATGTGTGTAAAGTGCTAAACATGGTATCAACATGCTGGCATTGCCCAGTGAAGGATGTTGGTTCCATATTGTTACTAGTATTAAACTGAAGCATTCTGAGTAAGGGAAGGCAATGCATAAGACAGGAGAAAGCCAGGTGAAAAGTATTCGGGGGTGAACAGTTGTAGGGATGGGAGGTGAATGAACTTCTCCCAAGTTCACTGTTAGTGGAACTCACTTCCTTATGTTTGTAGGACTGAGGTCCCCATTTCCAGGCTACTTGTTGGCTTAGGACTGCTTTCGCTGTTTCTTACTGTCAGGTCTTATCAGTAGGTCACAGCATGATAGATGCTTCTAGGCCAACAGAAGCATATCTCTGATTTCTCTCCCAGGGACTAGCCAGAGAAACTTGCAGGCCCACCCCCAGAAAATTTCCCTTTGCCATATAAAGGAACAAGGTCTTGGAACTGATATCATATTTCTGCCCCCGTGCAAAGGAAGAAATTATATAGGGCATATGTATGCCAAGGAAGAACGTTTGGGGACCAAGTTAGAATTCTGCTACCATGCTGTAACAAAACCAAGAGCCCTCAACTCAAACGCTCTGCAATAGTTCTCACTTTGCTTACTTTCTACCAAGTTATTGATCATGTTCTGCCTTTCAAGGTTCTTCAGTTTAGATATTGGGGAAGGGACTGTAAATCCTTACTCCTAATTCACATGGACTCGATCAAGTCCTTTCTGGATCATTTAATCTGTGTCTAGACATAGTGGCCCTCAGTAAAGGGCTGTGAGTCTGTGATTTGACAGACAGTCATATATTCCTTCAACAAATACCCACTAAGCATCTTCCATGGGCCAGGCCCTGGGCTGGGTGCCCACGGGCTATGGCTGTGCTGCCAGTTCCATTTAATGTCTTGTCAGGGGGGGGGGGCTTGGGATGTCCTAATTTGAAAGCATAGGCCTTGGAATCAAAGGTGCCTGAGTACAAACCCCAAAGCCCACTCTTGGCTGTGTGACTACAGAGAAATTATCCCCGACTCTGAGCTCTTTCCTCCTTTATCTCACTTAGCTGCTGCTAGCACTAGATAAAAGAATGTGTGTAAAGTGCTAAACATGGTATCAACATGCTGGCATTGCCCAGTGAAGGATGTTGGTTCCATATTGTTACTAGTATTAAACTGAAGCATTCTGAGTAAGGGAAGGCAATGCATAAGACAGGAGAAAGCCAGGTGAAAAGTATTCGGGGGTGAACAGTTGTAGGGATGGGAGGTGAATGAACTTCTCCCAAGTTCACTGTTAGTGGAACTCACTTCCTTATGTTTGTAGGACTGAGGTCCCCATTTCCAGGCTACTTGTTGGCTTAGGACTGCTTTCGCTGTTTCTTACTGTCAGGTCTTATCAGTAGGTCACAGCATGATAGATGCTTCTAGGCCAACAGAAGCATATCTCTGATTTCTCTCCCAGGGACTAGCCAGAGAAACTTGCAGGCCCACCCCCAGAAAATTTCCCTTTGCCATATAAAGGAACAAGGTCTTGGAACTGATATCATATTTCTGCCCCCGTGCAAAGGAAGAAATTATATAGGGCATATGTATGCCAAGGAAGAACGTTTGGGGACCAAGTTAGAATTCTGCTACCATGCTGTAACAAAACCAAGAGCCCTCAACTCAAACGCTCTGCAATAGTTCTCACTTTGCTTACTTTCTACCAAGTTATTGATCATGTTCTGCCTTTCAAGGTTCTTCAGTTTAGATATTGGGGAAGGGACTGTAAATCCTTACTCCTAATTCACATGGACTCGATCAAGTCCTTTCTGGATCATTTAATCTGTGTCTAGACATAGTGGCCCTCAGTAAAGGGCTGTGAGTCTGTGATTTGACAGACAGTCATATATTCCTTCAACAAATACCCACTAAGCATCTTCCATGGGCCAGGCCCTGGGCTGGGTGCCCACGGGCTATGGCTGTGCTGCCAGTTCCATATGTCTTGTCAGGAGATCCCTTTAGGGCTTCCCTGGTGGTCCAGTGGGTAAGGACACTGCCTTGCAGTGCAAGGGGCGCCGGTTCAAGCCCTGGCCTGGGAAGATTCCACGTGCCGCGGAGCGGCTGGACCGATGTGTCCAATTACCGAGCCGGAGCTCTGGAGCACATGCGCCCAGAGCCAGTGCTCTGCAATGACAGACGCCACCGCGATGGGAGGCCCACAGGAGCCAAAGAACGAAGACAAATGAAAATAGAGAAATGAAAGACCAATAGAAGTGGCCTGCCCGCCCCCCTCCCTCCCCAACCCGACCCCCGCCCAAAATAAATAAATAAATAAATCTTTAAAAAAAAAAAAAGGAGATCCCTTTAGTCATTTATCAAAAACAGTCACTGAATGCCTATAGAATGTCAGACGTTTCAAGCACTGAAGATGTATAGTGACCTAAGCTAAAATGTCTTGCTTTCATGGAGATGATATTAGATTTTGGGTAAAGAGAAAGTAAACATCCTACATTTATAAGGTATATAATGTCCCAGATGATGGTAAACACTGTGGATGAAAAATGTTCCGGGTAAGACAGTTCAGGAATGCAGGGTGGTGAGGTGAGAGGAGGAAGGTGTAATTTTCAAGGGTGGTCTTTAGCAATACACAAAGTCTCAGGAATACCAGCCAGGAGATATTCTGAAGTCATCTCTTGAAAATAATCATTAACAGAGAGAACCTTTCTAACACATCTAGCTACAGGGGATGATATATGGCAGGTTGTTGAAAGAGAATTTCTCCTCTGTGGCTCTGCCCAGAAGGAATGAACAATTTCTGTCTCGTGCACAACCACAGGCAACAACAGAATAAAAGAATGAAGCCAATAGACAATGTTTGTATTCAAGACATGCGGGGTGGGGATCTAGCCTTCTGAGAACTTTCAAAAGGATTTGGAAGATATTTGGGAAACCCCCCTTTTCCACTGGAGCCTCCCCAGCTTTGGCCATGCTCTTGGGACAGGCATGTGTGTGTTAGTTACTCAGTCGTGTCTGACCCTTTGTGACCCCATGGACTGTAGCGCAGCAGACTCCTCTATCCATAGCATTCTCCAGGCAAGAACACTGGAGTTGGTTGCCATTTTCTTCTCCGTAGGACGGGCGTAGAGTCAGGCAAATAGAACTAGCGGGACTCGGAGATGACCTCCTTCAAATCTTTATAAACTAGCTTAGGAAACTAGTTATAGGAAGTAAAGTATCTTCCCCTGGTCACCCAGACGGTGTCAGGGCTGAAACTAATTAAGCCCAGCTCTCCTGACTCTTCATGAAGTGTTCTTCCCATGACAGTGTCCCACACCTCCATCTCTTTTCTGTGTTCCCAGCCATGCCCTGCAGGAACCTTCTCCAGGCCTAAATCAGATTCCTCCTGACTCTTTGTAGCCTGAAGGTGCCTGAGGAGAGGCAATGTGCCTTGTTTGATGCTGCATTCCTTTGCTAGGACTGCTTTAGGGAAGTACCATGAATGGAGTGGTTATAAGCAACAGGAATTGATGGTGTGGAGGCTCGAAGTCCACGACCAAGGTGTGAGCAGTTTTGGTTTCTTCTGAAGCTGTGAGGGGAATATCCCCTGGTTTCTATTGATTTCCTGGAAGTTTTTGGCATTCGACAGCCCAGATTTCTGCCTTCATTTTCACGTGATGCCCTTCCTCTGAGCATATTTGTCTCCAAATGTCTTCTTTTTCATAAACACACCAGTTATATTGGATTAGGGGTCACCCTAAGACCTTGTCTTAAGTAATTACATCTACAGTGACCCTATTTCCAAATAAAGTCACATTGTGAGATCCTGGGGGCTAGAACGTTAACAAATAAATTTTGAGTGGACAGAAATCAACCCATAACAGATGCAATAGTCTTAGCACGCAGCATAGAGGCACTTAATGAAAATGTGATAGATTAAATAACGGCATATGCCTTGTATTCACTGGTTTCTACATTGCCATGGTCTGCCCTTTTGACCATTACCTTTTTCCATCTCTTAGCACCGCTCAGGCCATTGTCTGTCTGTCAGCTCTGGAATCTGGTCTAGGGATAGGTACCAATGAGAGATGACTAGACAGGAAATCCCAGTTCCCCAGAGGCAGTCCCCAAAGGAGAGGATAATTGGTGGATATTCTAAGCATAGGCGGCAAAGGCTGAACTCAGTCAGATTGTTTAGAGGTGTCCTCTGAGATGACACAGACTACGATCAGGACTACCTGCTTTTCTATCTTCTCCAGGAATTCCAGTTTCTTTAGGCACATCAGTGGAGTAGCTTAGCTATGTTCTTCCATGTACATTGCTCTAGTTAAGTTTCACTATGAATATTTCATAGCAGCAGAAACAGATCCTCGGATGTATATTTCAAGGCTCAGCACTAATCCTGCTTCCTCCATGAAGACTTCCAGGAATTTTTCAGCCTGGAGGAACGTATTTCCTCTAAATGCCTGGAGCACATACAATCTCTATCATGCCCAAGTGCCTTGTCCCAGAGTCCATCGCATCATAGCTTTTGGCCAAAACACTGAATGTAGGAGTAAATGGTTGTTGTAGCCTGGAGGTGGTATTGTGTGTTAGTAGAGTATGTAGGGATGTTGGGGAATTAAAATCTTTATCTAAGTAACGTTCTATTCTGATATCAGAAATTGCTTTTAGCAGAGAAGGATGACATACCTCACAGTTTTTATTATCATTGTTGTTCAGTTGCTAACTCGTATCTGACTCTCTGTGACCCCGTGAACTGCAGCACACCAGGCCTCCCTGTCCTCCACTGTCTCCTGCTGTTTGCTCAGACTCATGTCCATTGAGTCAGTGATGCCATCCAACCATCTCATCCTCTGTCAGTTTTTGCTTCCCGATCTTCATGGGGTCTTCCCACCAGGTGGCCAGAGAACTGGACCTTTAGCTCAGTATTACACTGGACCCTATTTCCAAATAAAGTCACATTGTGAGATCCTGGGGGCTAGAACATTAACAAATAAATTTTGAGTGGACAGAAATCAACCCATAACAGATGCAATAGTCTTAGCACACAGCATAGAGGCACTTAATGAAAATGTGATAGATTAAATAACGGCATATGCCTTGTATTCACTGGTTTCTACATTGCCATGGTCTGCCCTTTTGACCATTACCTTTTTCCATCTCTTAGCACCGCTCAGGCCATTGTCTGTCTGTCAGCTCTGGAATCTGGTCTAGGGATAGGTACCAATGAGAGATGACTAGACAGGAAATCCCAGTTCCCCAGAGGCAGTCCCCAAAGGAGAGGATAATTGGTGGATATTCTAAGCATAGGCGGCAAAGGCTGAACTCAGTCAGATTGTTTAGAGGTGTCCTCTGAGATGACACAGACTACGATCAGGACTACCTGCTTTTCTATCTTCTCCAGGAATTCCAGTTTCTTTAGGCACATCAGTGGAGTAGCTTAGCTATGTTCTTCCATGTACATTGCTCTAGTTAAGTTTCACTATGAATATTTCATAGCAGCAGAAACAGATCCTCGGATGTATATTTCAAGGCTCAGCACTAATCCTGCTTCCTCCATGAAGACTTCCAGGAATTTTTCAGCCTGGAGGAACGTATTTCCTCTAAATGCCTGGAGCACATACAATCTCTATCATGCCCAAGTGCCTTGTCCCAGAGTCCATCGCATCATAGCTTTTGGCCAAAACACTGAATGTAGGAGTAAATGGTTGTTGTAGCCTGGAGGTGGTATTGTGTGTTAGTAGAGTATGTAGGGATGTTGGGGAATTAAAATCTTTATCTAAGTAACGTTCTATTCTGATATCAGAAATTGCTTTTAGCAGAGAAGGATGACATACCTCACAGTTTTTATTATCATTGTTGTTCAGTTGCTAACTCGTATCTGACTCTCTGTGACCCCGTGAACTGCAGCACACCAGGCCTCCCTGTCCTCCACTGTCTCCTGCTGTTTGCTCAGACTCATGTCCATTGAGTCAGTGATGCCATCCAACCATCTCATCCTCTGTCAGCCTCTTCTCCTCCTGCCCTCAGTCTTTCCCAGCATCAGGGTCCTTTCCAATGGGGAGTCTCTTCCCACCAGGTGGCCAGAGAACTGGACCTTTAGCTTCAGCATCCGTCCTTCCAATGAATATTCAGGGTTGATTTCCTTTAGGATTGACTGGTTTTATCTTCTTTCTGTCCAAGGGATATCACGATTATCAAGATGAAACATTTACTTCAGTTATACTAAGGTGTCAATGGCTGATACAGCATCCTTGTCTAAGATTTGGGTTTTTTGTTGTTTTGTTTTTAAGATTTGGTTTTAATACAAGAAAAATGAGCGTGACAATACAGAGGTTGTTTGTAGGAAGGAAAAAAGGAGTAATAAGGAAAGTGGAACAAAGCATGAAAAAGGAAAAGAAAGAAACAGAAACTGCTGAATATATATATATATATTTTTTTAACTCATGTGATTTAATACTTCAAGGCCAGCAAAGGAGTCTCTCTCTAACGTCAGAATGGCTGCAGTCCCTCTTTTTTATTTATTTATTTATTTATCTTTTGGGGGGTGGGGTGGGGAGGGGATGGGCGGGTCACTTCTATTGGTCTTTCATTTCTCCACATGCATCCGTCTTTGTTCTTTGGCTCTTGTGGGCCTCCCATCACGGTGGCCTCTGTTGTCGCAGAGCACTGACTCTGGGTGCATGCACGCCAGAGCTCCAGCTTGGTAATTGGACACATCAGTCCAGCCACTCCACAGCACATGGAATCTTCCCAGGCCAGGGATCGAACTGTTGCCCCCTGCACTACTAGGTGGTGTCCTTACCCACTGGACCACCAGGGGAAGCCCGAAACTAGTGAATATTAATTTTACTTTACAGTTTTGCTTGTAGCCATGTCTGGAGGAGAAAAGAAGAAATGAAAGCTTTTTGGCCCCTTGATTCCCAAGAGAATTGTTCTGTTCTTCTACCTATGACTTTCCTTTTCAGTAAGAGGATTTTCTTTACAAAAATTGGTGAAGGCCTAGACATTTAGAAATATACTGGAAGTTAATCAACTTTATCTTTGAACTTGATCTTATCCTACAATTGAAAGCATATTTGCAGGTATTCCCCTAACAAGACAAAATCACAATCTAAACATTAGTATTTTGGTGAAATGACCATGCAAAGTAAGTCAGTTAATTGAAATCTCTCTAGAAGGCTGTGAATTTAGTAAAATTTCTGGTACTTAGGAATCAGTAGACATTATCAGGGCAGTGCTCTGATATATAGAGGTTCCTTATCTTGTGTAATTTAAAACATGTCCCATCAGGCCAGTAAAAGTGCTAGTAAGAGCTGAAGCTCCCTGGAATATCTGTAGGAGAGGGAGGTTCATTATATCTGACCAACTGATAGTTAAGTCCTGTTGAAAGATGTGTCTCAGATTATGTTTAAGTACTTGTCTTAAAGCATACCAGAATGTCTAAAGGGGGAGCTTAGCTATCGACAAGCCAAAGATCTGTCTTGTATCTGTAAAGCAGAACTTAAGCACAGTTATTGGAACATGGACACGGTCATCGTATTTAAAAAAAGAAAAAGAAAAAAGATCAGCCATGGCGACCGCCAGGAAGAAATGCCAGACAATCTGCTGGCTTGGCTGTACCCTGACGTATGTTCATTCATGGGCACAGAGCCGAGACAGGGTTGTTCTCAGCCCAGGCCAGACTTAATGCTTCATTACCTTGCCCACCTCAACACAGGATGTAATGCTGAACATTGAGCAGTAATAGCTGGCAATAGAAATCAACATAAATTACTGTATGTTTAAATGCTTGGATGTTTTTCCAGGGTATGTTCACAGTCTGTATTCTGAAAATAATGTGGCAGGATACTTAACAAACCATGGATCTTTGCTTTTAAGTGAATTAAATCTGGTAAATATTTTCTTATTGTGAAGGTCAACTCCTGGACAGCATGCAGAATACAAGTAAAACAAATCTGTGATTTTCCTTATTGAGTTTATGTCTTTTACAGGAACTGAGTTTTAAAACTAGAAAAAGAGCAAAAGGCCAATTGTATATGCATTATGTTAAGTATTTCTTTTATGTTTGGTGTTCTCTGTATTAAGGGGTTACTAAGATGTGGCACTAGTGGTTGGGCTTCCCAGGTTAGCTCACTCAGTAAAGAATCTGCCTGCAATGCAGGAGAACTTGGTTCAATCCCTGGGTCAGGAAAGATCCCCTGGAGGAGGAAGTGGCAACTCACTCCAGAATTCTTGCCTGGAGAATCCCACAGACAGAGCAGCCTGGTGATCTGCAGTCCATGGAGTCGCAAAAAGTTGGACATGACTGAAGATACTTAGCAAAGGGGATGCTAGTGGTAAAGAATTCACCTACCAATGCAAGAGATGCAGGCTTAAATTGACTACAAAAGCTCCATATGTAATGTATAAAACTTAAGGGTTTCATGTTAAGTATACAATGGGGGCTTCCCTGGTGGTCCAGTGGGTTAGGACACCGCCTTGCAATGCAAGGGGTGCCGGTTCGATCCCTGGCCTGGGAAGATCCCACATGCTGTGGAGCGGCTGGACTGATGTGTCCAATTACTGAGCCGGAGCTCTGGAGCGCATGCATCCAGAGCCGGCGCTCTGCGACAACAGTGGCCACCGTGATGGGAGGCCCACAAGAGCCAAAGAACAAAAAAGACGGATGCATGTGGAGAAATGAAAGACCAATAGAAGTGGCCCGCCCACCCCCTCCCTCCCCAACCTGCCCCCACCAAAATAAATAAATAAATAAATGTTAAAAAAAAAAGTATACACTGATACAACCATCCCCAATACATATCCCTCACCTCCAAAAGTTTCCTATCATCCTCTTTATTTATTATCATTATTATTTTTCTAATAAGAGCACCTAACATAAGATCTACTCACAGTAAATTATTGAATATAAAAAAAACCAGTGCTAACTACAGACTCTACGATGTACAAAGATCTCAAGCGCTTATTAATCTTCCATATTTGAAACATCCTTCCCTTTGACTAAGACAGTTTGATACTTTCACATTTCAAAGGTAAAACTATCTATATTCCAAAAGCTTCTATAGCCAGAAAGGAAGGAAAACACCTGAATGTTGTCTGGATGGAGAAAGAAGTTTTGAAAACATAATTTAAAACTCAAAAGGTAATAAACATTGATCAAAGCACAACTCTTCTGTGACTTGTTACATGGCATTTTCTTTTTTCTGTCTGCTCACAGTATCTTTAGAAACTGTTGACAAACTCTGACAAAAATCATACACTATGAAATACTAATGACTGTCTATACTTTAACTTTGACCCACCTCCTTGATACCAAACAAAATGTGCCAAATGAGGTTTCTCATTAGATTTCAATGAGATTTGATTTGGAATTACAGAGTCATGTGTTCACACTGGATGGAAATCTGTGCTTCATAGTCTCTACTATACCAAGTAAATTGTTTCCATGTCAAATTGACTTGCCCTTTAAATGAGTGCTTTCAGTGGTTGTGAATGACTTTAAGATAATTGGGAAACTGCTAAAGTATATATACATATTCTTAATGTTTGTTACTCACCCTGACATTTTGCAAGAAAATACCGGTTAAAAAGATTTAAAAAAATATTTAAATTGGGACTTCCCTGGTGGTCCAGTCAGTTAAGAATCCGCCTTGCAGTGCAAGGGACTCCAGTTTGATCCCTGGCCCGGGAAGATCCCACGTGCTGCAGAGCAGCTGTACCAGTGTGGCCAATTACCAGCCAGTGTTATGGAGTGCATGAGCCCAGAGCCAGCACTCTGCAATGAGAGAGGCCACTGCAATGGGAGGCCTACACATACCAAAGAATAAAAAGATGGATGAAAAATAAATAAACAACCAATAAAAGAGGCCAAAATTAAAAAAAAAATTAAATTGATATATCTAAAACCATTATGGTGAGTGAAGTCTTTAGTTATACCATAAAAGTTGACACCATTGTGAATGCTGAAATTTGATGAACCTTAAAGAGCATCTTGGTCACTTTTCTCAATGTAAAAACATTGGTCTCAAAGCCAAAGTTGTCTGTTCTCTGGCTAGAGTCATGATACCAGTGATCTCCTGCCAGAGCTCCACATCTTGTACTCTTTCTCCTGACCAGGGAACTATCTTTTCTGATTTTAGTACAAAATAAGATAATTAATGTGTGTTATAGTATTCCAGAAAATCTAGGCTCTTCCTGATACTGTTATCCTCTGTCTATTCTCAGTTCTTCTTAGTGACCTATACTTCTGAAGAGTGACTGGGAAGAGAAGATACATCATATTCATTAACTAGTTCAGCTCTAGAACTTTCACAATATCCCTGGTTGATGATACATTTGTGTACATATGTGTAAAATATTAATTTGTTTAACAGAATATTTAAAAATAGAGTAGAATTTGAACAACATAGGAGTGAGGGGTACTGACACCACAACTCAGTCAAAAATCCACATCTAACTTTTGACTCTCTCGGGTGGTTCAGTGGTAAAGAATCTGCCTTCTAAGGCAGGGGTTGTAGGAGACATGGGTTTGATCCCTGGGTCAAGAAGATCCCATGGAGGAAGAAATGGCAACCCACTCTAGTATTCTTGCCTGAAAAATCCCATGGATGGAGGAGCCTCAAGGAGTTCAGTTCATGGGATCCAAAGATTTGGACACGAGTAAGTGATTGACTGCATCTTATTCAGGACTTCATCTTTTAAGTCTTACCAAAGATTTGGACAAATGTATCCACTTGGTGGTCCAGTCAGTTAAGAATCCGCCTTGCAGTGCAAGGGACTCCAGTTGATCCCTGGCCGGGAAGATCCCACGTGCTGCAGAGCAGCTGTACCAGTGTGGCCAATTACCAGCCAGTGTTATGGAGTGCATGAGCCCAGAGCCAGCACTCTGCAATGAGAGAGGCCACTGCAATGGGAGGCCTACACATACCAAAGAATAAAAAGATGGATGAAAAATAAATAAACAACCAATAAAAGAGGCCAAAATTAAAAAAAAATTAAATTGATATATCTAAAACCATTATGGTGAGTGAAGTCTTTAGTTATACCATAAAAGTTGACACCATTGTGAATGCTGAAATTTGATGAACCTTAAAGAGCATCTTGGTCACTTTTCTCAATGTAAAAACATTGGTCTCAAAGCCAAAGTTGTCTGTTCTCTGGCTAGAGTCATGATACCAGTGATCTCCTGCCAGAGCTCCAC
The DNA here is from genome assembly GCA_022376925.1 of Tragulus kanchil. Classification (NCBI taxonomy): domain Eukaryota; kingdom Metazoa; phylum Chordata; class Mammalia; order Artiodactyla; family Tragulidae; genus Tragulus; species Tragulus kanchil. The sequence continues at coordinate 236,527,533 of JAIOJX010000028.1, read as the reverse complement.
ATCTTGTACTCTTTCTCCTGACCAGGGAACTATCTTTTCTGATTTTAGTACAAAATAAGATAATTAATGTGTGTTATAGTATTCCAGAAAATCTAGGCTCTTCCTGATACTGTTATCCTCTGTCTATTCTCAGTTCTTCTTAGTGACCTATACTTCTGAAGAGTGACTGGGAAGAGAAGATACATCATATTCATTAACTAGTTCAGCTCTAGAACTTTCACAATATCCCTGGTTGATGATACATTTGTGTACATATGTGTAAAATATTAATTTGTTTAACAGAATATTTAAAAATAGAGTAGAATTTGAACAACATAGGAGTGAGGGGTACTGACACCACAACTCAGTCAAAAATCCACATCTAACTTTTGACTCTCTCGGGTGGTTCAGTGGTAAAGAATCTGCCTTCTAAGGCAGGGGTTGTAGGAGACATGGGTTTGATCCCTGGGTCAAGAAGATCCCATGGAGGAAGAAATGGCAACCCACTCTAGTATTCTTGCCTGAAAAATCCCATGGATGGAGGAGCCTCAAGGAGTTCAGTTCATGGGATCCAAAGATTTGGACACGAGTAAGTGATTGACTACATCTTATTCAGGACTTCATCTTTTAAGTCTTAACTACTAATAGCTTACTGTTGACTGGAAGCCTTACTGATAACATAAATAGTTGAATTATTTTTAGGTATTTTGTTGTTGTTGTTCAGTCACTATGTCGTGTCTGACTCTTTGTGACCCCATGGATTACAGCAAGCCAGGCTTCCCTGTCCATCCCTATCTCCTGGAGTTTGCTCAGACTCATGATATATGTGTGTATATATGCACACACACACATATATATATGTGTGTGTGTATATTATATATATATATAATGCAGTACATGGGGTTGCAAGAATCAGACATCACTGAGCAACTGAACAACAATATATATTATAAACTGTATTCTTATGATAAAGTCAGCCAGATAAAAGAAAATGTTGTTAAGGAAGACATAAGAAAGGGAAAATATATTTACAGCATTGCGCTGTTTTTATTGATAGTGTAGGTTTACATCATCTGTTTGAAAGATGAATTGTCTGTCAATACCTCCATCAATGTTTTTTTATATGATACAAAATATTGTAGATGTCATGTGTAATACTAACATTAGATAGCAAAAATGAAAAAGATACTGTAAAATAGAAATTCAGATTCACTGACAGATATGATGATTCATGCATGATTATGAAGATGCAGTACTGTGATTATTTTATTGTAGCATAATGTAATCCATACAATTGTTTCACTATAGCTTAGCCTATACACTAAAGAATGAAGGGTTATAAAATTTTTATGGCTTGAAGTATTACAGTTATATTCACAATACAGGATTGGAGGCATTATTGCATTAAAAATGTCCTTATTTGTGATGAAAGGCAGATATGCAGTTTCTCCAGTTATGAACAAGATACATAGTATATGGTAATGTAATTCTTTGAAAGCAAAATTATGAAATAGTAAGAAAACATTGTTAATTTCATATGAAATATCAATTGTTTTATGCCTATATAAGGATAGACTAGTATCTACATATATTTTATTCATTCATGACATACCTAAGTTTTTCTTACTTTTTTACTATCCATAGGTTCATCTTTTTACTTAAAAATCCCATGGATGGAGGAGCCTCAAGGAGTTCAGTTCATGGGATCCAAAGATTTGGACACGAGTAAGTGATTGACTGCATCTTATTCAGGACTTCATCTTTTAAGTCTTAACTACTAATAGCTTACTGTTGACTGGAAGCCTTACTGATAACATAAATAGTTGAATTATTTTTAGGTATTTTGTTGTTGTTGTTCAGTCACTATGTCGTGTCTGACTCTTTGTGACCCCATGGATTACAGCAAGCCAGGCTTCCCTGTCCATCCCTATCTCCTGGAGTTTGCTCAGACTCATGATATATGTGTGTGTATATATATGCACACACACACATATATATATGTGTGTGTGTATATTATATATATATATAATGCAGTACATGGGGTTGCAAGAATCAGACATCACTGAGCAACTGAACAACAATATATATTATAAACTGTATTCTTATGATAAAGTCAGCCAGATAAAAGAAAATGTTGTTAAGGAAGACATAAGAAAGGGAAAATATATTTACAGCATTGCGCTGTTTTTATTGATAGTGTAGGTTTACATCATCTGTTTGAAAGATGAATTGTCTGTCAATACCTCCATCAATGTTTTTTTATATGATACAAAATATTGTAGATGTCATGTGTAATACTAACATTAGATAGCAAAAATGAAAAAGATACTGTAAAATAGAAATTCAGATTCACTGACAGATATGATGATTCATGCATGATTATGAAGATGCAGTACTGTGATTATTTTATTGTAGCATAATGTAATCCATACAATTGTTTCACTATAGCTTAGCCTATACACTAAAGAATGAAGGGTTATAAAATTTTTATGGCTTGAAGTATTACAGTTATATTCACAATACAGGATTGGAGGCATTATTGCATTAAAAATGTCCTTATTTGTGATGAAAGGCAGATATGCAGTTTCTCCAGTTATGAACAAGATACATAGTATATGGTAATGTAATTCTTTGAAAGCAAAATTATGAAATAGTAAGAAAACATTGTTAATTTCATATGAAATATCAATTGTTTTATGCCTATATAAGGATAGACTAGTATCTACATATATTTTATTCATTCATGACATACCTAAGTTTTTCTTACTTTTTTACTATCCATAGGTCATCTGACTTATCTGTGAGGTTTTTTGACTTAGCATGTCTCCAAAATTTTTCCAGTATATTTATTCAAAACAATTCATGTGTAAGTGGATTCATGTGGTTCAAATCCATGTTGTTTAAAAGTCAACTATATATCACAATTCTGTAATCAGGTTTTAATATTTCATTCCTTAAACTACTCAAGAATGAAAATGACTGAGGTCCCTTAACCCTACAAGGTTGTGTTAATACTTATGACTCGAAGAATCCATGTTCTCCCTCTTTCCTTTAGAATTGTCAGATAAAATATCAGGGTTTTTTTTTTTTTTCCCCCCAGCCAAAACGTGTGGTGGAATCTTTTCTCCATCTTAACGATTCACCTTCTACAAATTCTCCAAGAAAATTTTTCTTGATTTCCTGAGACGGGAGTCACCATGATCTTTGCAGCAATCGGGATACTAATGCTTAATGTTTTAGTTTTCTGTTTTTGCGTCTAATTCCACTTGGTAAATGACAAGGTCCTTGATGGCATAGCCAGGGTAACTTAAGTTTGTGTTCTTTACCAAACATGTAACGCTAGTGGTATAGTGCTTGTACTTGGAAAATGATGTATTTAATCTGATCTCATTGGAAGAAAACCTATAATAAGCCTAGACAGCATATTAAAAAGCAGGGATATCACTTTTCTGACCAAGGTCCATATAGTCAAAGCTATGGTTTTTTCAGCAATCATGTATAGATGTGAGAATTGAACCATAAAGAGGGATGGGCACTGAAAATTTGATGCTTTTGAACTGTTAGCTGGAAAGGACTCTTGAGAGTCCCTTAGACAGCAAGGAGATCAAACCAGTCAATCCTAAAGGAATCAGCCCTGAATATTCATTGGAAGGACTGATGTGGAAGCTGAAGGTCTAATACTTTGGCCACCTGATGCGAAGAGATGACTCACTGGAAAATGACCCTGATGCTGGGAAAGACTGAGGACAGGAGGAGAATGGGACAACAGAGGACGGGATGTTTGGCTGGCTGATTCAATGGACATGAGTTTCAGTAAACTCCAGGAGATAGTGAAGCCAGGAGATAGTGAAGGGAAGCCTGGCATGCTATGGTCAATGGGGTGAGTCACAAAGGGTCAGACATGACTGAGCAACTGAACAACAACAAAATTCATATCTTGAACTCCTGAATCTCCTGGTGATGGTTTTTGGAGAGTGAGGTCTTTCCAAGTTAATTAGGTCTTGAGACTGGAGCCCTCATGGACAGGATTAGTGCTTTTATATGATGAGAAACTAGGGAGCTCATTCTTTTATTACCCTTTGCCATATGAGGATACAATGAGAACATAGCCACCTGAAGACCAGAAAGCAGGCTCTCACCAGACACAGGATCTGCTGGTACCTGGATCTTGAACTTCCCACCTCTCAGAACTGTGAGAAAGAATTTATTGAGAAATAACTGGGAGAAATACCAATATATGATAATTTGTTGTGCATCCTGAACCGTCTAAGCATAATTGGCATACAGAGAAAAGTAGGGAAAGATGAAGGTTGTGGCTCATTTTTTTACGGCTTAAGAGATCTGGATTTTATTCCATGGATAATGAGGTTCATTAAGAAATGCTGATAACTGAGGAAAGTCATGGGTAGAATATGACTCTGGATACTTAATCTGATCAATTCTTGTTTGGAAAATTGGAGGGAGAGCTTTGTAACGTTTAGGACAATGGGAAATATCGGATCGACCTTGTTAATAAGAGAAAAAGGGGTAAAGAGTTATGATGAGAGTAGTATTGACTTGGAATTGGCTTGGAATTGACTGGATCACAGAACTACATTAAAAGTGACCTTATAGGTCAGACCACCCAGCCATGTCTTGCCCTTGAATCTCCCTGGAATCTAGGTGGCAGGTGTGGAACCAAGATCTAATGTCCTAATGTCAGTCTCAGTATCTCTCAATGCATGTGTCATCATCTTTGGACAATGTAAGTCTTTTTCCTTGGAGTAAGCCAGAAACCATCCTCATTTCCTATCCATGGATTCTATTTATGCCCTCAGGATAGTGCTACTATGAGACTTCCCTGGTAGCTTAAATGGTGAAGAATCTAGCATCCCTGGACTGAGAAGATCACCTGGAAAAGGGAAAGCTACCCACTCCAGCATTCTTGCCTGGAGAATTCCATGGACAGAGGAGCCTGGCAGGCTATAGTCCATGGGGCCACAAAGAATTGGACATGACTGAGTGACTTGCACTTCACTTTCACTCTCCACAAGGTATTTCTTTAAATATTTGATGATACAATACTGTTCCTTCATAGGAAACCTGCTCTTTGCTAGCTCCTAATCCAGCCCTTCACACTGCCACATAGCCACACGTTTCCTTACCATAAGCACGGTTTTTCCTTGAATGACCTCCAGTTTATCTGTGTTTTGCATCAAGTGCAGTACCAGGACTCATTTCAACCAGACACAGGATCTGCTGGTACCTGGATCTTGAACTTCCCACCTCTCAGAACTGTGAGAAAGAATTTATTGAGAAATAACTGGGAGAAATACCAATATATGATAATTTGTTGTGCATCCTGAACCGTCTAAGCATAATTGGCATACAGAGAAAAGTAGGGAAAGATGAAGGTTGTGGCTCATTTTTTTACGGCTTAAGAGATCTGGATTTTATTCCATGGATAATGAGGTTCATTAAGAAATGCTGATAACTGAGGAAAGTCATGGGTAGAATATGACTCTGGATACTTAATCTGATCAATTCTTGTTTGGAAAATTGGAGGGAGAGCTTTGTAACGTTTAGGACAATGGGAAATATCGGATCGACCTTGTTAATAAGAGAAAAAGGGGTAAAGAGTTATGATGAGAGTAGTATTGACTTGGAATTGGCTTGGAATTGACTGGATCACAGAACTACATTAAAAGTGACCTTATAGGTCAGACCACCCAGCCATGTCTTGCCCTTGAATCTCCCTGGAATCTAGGTGGCAGGTGTGGAACCAAGATCTAATGTCCTAATGTCAGTCTCAGTATCTCTCAATGCATGTGTCATCATCTTTGGACAATGTAAGTCTTTTTCCTTGGAGTAAGCCAGAAACCATCCTCATTTCCTATCCATGGATTCTATTTATGCCCTCAGGATAGTGCTACTATGAGACTTCCCTGGTAGCTTAAATGGTGAAGAATCTAGCATCCCTGGACTGAGAAGATCACCTGGAAAAGGGAAAGCTACCCACTCCAGCATTCTTGCCTGGAGAATTCCATGGACAGAGGAGCCTGGCAGGCTATAGTCCATGGGGCCACAAAGAATTGGACATGACTGAGTGACTTGCACTTCACTTTCACTCTCCACAAGGTATTTCTTTAAATATTTGATGATACAATACTGTTCCTTCATAGGAAACCTGCTCTTTGCTAGCTCCTAATCCAGCCCTTCACACTGCCACATAGCCACACGTTTCCTTACCATAAGCACGGTTTTTCCTTGAATGACCTCCAGTTTATCTGTGTTTTGCATCAAGTGCAGTACCAGGACTCATTTCAACCAGTATCCTTGAGAAGGTACCTAAGCGACAAACTCAAGAGGAATTAGAGAAAAGGAAGCAAGTTGCCCAGTCACATCAGCAGAGGGACTGGAAGCAGTGAGCCCAAGGACAGTGTGACGGGAGGCTTCTGAAATGGCTCTCAGGGATCCCCACATCCTGGTGTCTATGCCCTTATGTGATCACCTTGCTACACATGTGCACTGGACCTGATGATTTTCTTCTGATGCATGGACTGTAACGAAAGTGATGGGATGTCACTTTTGAATTGAGGTTGGAACATCTTGACTTGTTTTGCTTGCTGTCTTACTCTATGATTCTTTTCATTTGCTCACACTGAATAAGCAGGCTGCCACGTTGTGATTCTCCTTTGCAGAGACCAATGTGTCAGAGAGCTGAGGATGGTTTTATCTGTAGCCTGAAAAGAAACTGAAGTCCTTAGTCTAAAACCCGAGAGGAATTGAATCTATCAACAGTCATGCAAGTGAACTTGGTGGCTGATCTTTTACCAGTTGAGTTCTTTTTTTTCTCTCTTTGCTTGTTTTGGCCCCACTGCATGACTTGGGATATCTTAGTTCTCTGACCAAGAATCATACCTAGGCCCTCAGTGGTGAAAGCACAGAGTCCTTATCATTGGGCCGGGGAATTCCCAACAGTTAAGTCTTGACCTACAGCATATGTGAGAAAAATAACTTTGTTTTAAGTTTCTAAGTTATAGAGTTATAGATTGATTTGTGATGTATAAATAAATATATAGTAATACATATGTGCTCATACAAATTCCACTTACTAGCATTAACCCAGAATAACAGAGATAGTGATGAGGATAGACTGCTAAGATATAGTGGCTTTTAACACAGAAATGAAGGGTGGCTGGGGTCACATCACTGTTGACAGTAAAGCATCTCAGACAGCCACAGAAATACCACAAAGCTAGGAAGTAGCAAGGAGAACAATGCTGCAAGGAACGAGTAAAGTGTAGTCTTGGTCGTTCACATGAGACTCTCCAGAAACCTGTTCTCTGTCATCCCCTTTTCCTTCTGCTTTCTATTTTTCCCAGCATCAGGGTCTTTTCCAGTGAGTTGTCTCTTCACATCAGGTGGCCAAAGAATTGGAGTTTCAGCTTCAGCAGAAGTCCTTCTAATGAATATTCAGAGTTCATTTCCTTTAGGATTGACTGGTTTGATCTCCTTACTGTCCAAGGAACTCACAAGACTCTTCTCCAGCACTACAGTTTGAAAGCATCAATTCTTTGGTGCTTGGCCTTCTTCTCACATCTGTACATGACTACTGGAAAAGTCATAGCTTTGACTATCTGGACTCTTATTAACAAAGTGATGTCTCTACTTTTTAATATGCTTTCTAGGTTTGTCATAGCTTTTCTTCCAAGGAGAAAGTGTCTTTTAATTTCATGGCTGAAATCACCATCCTCAGTGATTTTGGAGCCCAGGAAAATAAAATCTTTTACTATTTCCATTGTTTCTCCATTAATCTGTTATGAAGTGATGGAACTGGATGCCATGGTCTTAGGATTTTGAATGTTGATTTTTTAAAAGATTTATTTATTTATTTATTTTTGGTTATTCTGGGTTTTCACTGCTGCCACAGGCTCTTCTCTAGTTCCAGGGAGTGGGGGCTACTCTCTGGTTGGGGTGAACAGGCTTCTTGTTGTGGTGACTTCTCTTGTTGTGGAACTCAGGCTCTAGGGTACAAGGGCTTCAATAGTTGTGGCATATGGGCTCAATAGTTGCAGATCCGAGGCTCTAAAGCACAGGCTCAGTAGTTGTGGCTCATGGGCTTGGTTTCTCTGCAGCATGTGGGATCTTCCTGGATCAGGGATCGAACCCATGTCTCCTGCATTGGCAGGAGGATTCTTTACCACTGAACCATCAGAGAAGCCCTGAATGTTGATTTTTAAGCCAGCTTTTTTATTTTCTTCGTTTCTCTTTCATCAAAAGGCTCTTTAGTTTGGTAGGACTGCCCTAACAAAGTTGCACACACTGTGTGGCTTAAACCATGGAAATTTATTGTCTCATACCTCTGGAAATCAGAAGTCCTTATTCTAGTATGACCTCATCTTAACTAATTATATTTGCCATGACTATATTTCCAAATAAAGTATCTTCATGAGGTCTCAGGATTAGAACTTAGACATGTGAATTTGGAGGGAACACAATTCAACTTATAACAGGGAGACATCTGTTAACAGTAAATGTGGGATCTTTGTAATGATATTTAAAAGAATTCAAAGCAAAATATGATTGACTGGTTTGATCTCCTTACTAAGACTCACAAGACTCTTCTCCAGCACTACAGTTTGAAAGCATCAATTCTTTGGTGCTTGGCCTTCTTCTCACATCTGTACATGACTACTGGAAAAGTCATAGCTTTGACTATCTGGACTCTTATTAACAAAGTGATGTCTCTACTTTTAATATGCTTTCTAGGTTTGTCATAGCTTTTCTTCCAAGGAGAAAGTGTCTTTTAATTTCATGGCTGAAATCACCATCCTCAGTGATTTTGGAGCCCAGGAAAATAAAATCTTTTACTATTTCCATTGTTTCTCCATTAATCTGTTATGAAGTGATGGAACTGGATGCCATGGTCTTAGGATTTTGAATGTTGATTTTTTAAAAGATTTATTTATTTATTTATTTTTGGTTATTCTGGGTTTTCACTGCTGCCACAGGCTCTTCTCTAGTTCCAGGGAGTGGGGGCTACTCTCTGGTTGGGGTGAACAGGCTTCTTGTTGTGGTGACTTCTCTTGTTGTGGAACTCAGGCTCTAGGGTACAAGGGCTTCAATAGTTGTGGCATATGGGCTCAATAGTTGCAGATCCGAGGCTCTAAAGCACAGGCTCAGTAGTTGTGGCTCATGGGCTTGGTTTCTCTGCAGCATGTGGGATCTTCCTGGATCAGGGATCGAACCCATGTCTCCTGCATTGGCAGGAGGATTCTTTACCACTGAACCATCAGAGAAGCCCTGAATGTTGATTTTTAAGCCAGCTTTTTTATTTTCTTCGTTTCTCTTTCATCAAAAGGCTCTTTAGTTTGGTAGGACTGCCCTAACAAAGTTGCACACACTGTGTGGCTTAAACCATGGAAATTTATTGTCTCATACCTCTGGAAATCAGAAGTCCTTATTCTAGTATGACCTCATCTTAACTAATTATATTTGCCATGACTATATTTCCAAATAAAGTATCTTCATGAGGTCTCAGGATTAGAACTTAGACATGTGAATTTGGAGGGAACACAATTCAACTTATAACAGGGAGACATCTGTTAACAGTAAATGTGGGATCTTTGTAATGATATTTAAAAGAATTCAAAGCAAATATGATTGAATTGTACAAATTGATACATTTGAATATCAGATATAATATTTTGTAGTCTTGACTGAATTATGAAATCATTTCACACTGTCCAAAGGTCTTTAAAATATTAGGAGACTCTCTACTTGGTTTTGACACTTTGTAACAAGTTGGAGAATGTGGATTTCAATGACAAAACTCTTCAAGAAGATTCATTGAGGAAACAGGGCTATAACAGTAAGAAAACTAATGTCTATGTTCACATATAACCCACACTAAGGTTCAAAGTGAAAAGGAGATTCCTTGATGGCTCAGGCTATAAAGAATCTGCCTGAGATGTTGGAGACTTGGGTCTGATCCCTGGATTGAGATGACTGTCTAGAGTGGCTACCCACTCCAGTATTCTTGCCTGGAGAATCCCATGGACAAAGGAGCCTGGTGGACTACAGTCCACTGGGGTCTGCACTCAGGTAGAAAGGAGCACAAGATTTGCACTGAATTCCTCCAAGTTTTTGAAGCAGTACCAAGTAATTGGAACCTTCATGGTAGTAGTTTCCAGCTCATTTTAAGAAAATGCTTGCTGACTTACTGAAGCTTTCCCAGAGAGTCTCAACTCTTCATAAATGAAGTGTGTCATTATGAGTTGGTCAGTTTCACACACTAGGGATGACAAATAAAGGCAAAGTGATCCCTTAGTGAGGAAGTTATATGTGAACTCAAATACTGTCCAACAAGCCCTGAAGTTCCTGTCCAATCTGGGATGCTGTATCTTTCTCAGACTCCTGATTCCCAGTCTTAAACTTATGCCAGAAAAGTGAAAAGGCTGTTGTTCTGTTTCTGTTTCTGTTCTAGAACTCATATTGCCCCCTGTTTAAGTCCCTTCAACCATCTACCTAACAACTGATTCCTGAATCGTATTAGAATTATGACTTTGATAATTATGACCTTGTCTGTCTTCATAAAAATTGAGACTTGTATTCTTTATCAGTCTCAGATCCCCCCACCCAAATACATGCAGGAACACAATTAAACTTATAACAGGGAGACATCTGTTAACAGTAAATGTGGGATCTTTGTAATGATATTTAAAAGAATTCAAAGCAAATATGATTGAATTGTACAAATTGATACATTTGAATATCAGATATAATATTTTGTAGTCTTGACTGAATTATGAAATCATTTCACACTGTCCAAAGGTCTTTAAAATATTAGGAGACTCTCTACTTGGTTTTGACACTTTGTAACAAGTTGGAGAATGTGGATTTCAATGACAAAACTCTTCAAGAAGATTCATTGAGGAAACAGGGCTATAACAGTAAGAAAACTAATGTCTATGTTCACATATAACCCACACTAAGGTTCAAAGTGAAAAGGAGATTCCTTGATGGCTCAGGCTATAAAGAATCTGCCTGAGATGTTGGAGACTTGGGTCTGATCCCTGGATTGAGATGACTGTCTAGAGTGGCTACCCACTCCAGTATTCTTGCCTGGAGAATCCCATGGACAAAGGAGCCTGGTGGACTACAGTCCACTGGGGTCTGCACTCAGGTAGAAAGGAGCACAAGATTTGCACTGAATTCCTCCAAGTTTTTGAAGCAGTACCAAGTAATTGGAACCTTCATGGTAGTAGTTTCCAGCTCATTTTAAGAAAATGCTTGCTGACTTACTGAAGCTTTCCCAGAGAGTCTCAACTCTTCATAAATGAAGTGTGTCATTATGAGTTGGTCAGTTTCACACACTAGGGATGACAAATAAAGGCAAAGTGATCCCTTAGTGAGGAAGTTATATGTGAACTCAAATACTGTCCAACAAGCCCTGAAGTTCCTGTCCAATCTGGGATGCTGTATCTTTCTCAGACTCCTGATTCCCAGTCTTAAACTTATGCCAGAAAAGTGAAAAGGCTGTTGTTCTGTTTCTGTTTCTGTTCTAGAACTCATATTGCCCCCTGTTTAAGTCCCTTCAACCATCTACCTAACAACTGATTCCTGAATCGTATTAGAATTATGACTTTGATAATTATGACCTTGTCTGTCTTCATAAAAATTGAGACTTGTATTCTTTATCAGTCTCAGATCCCCCCACCCAAATACATGCATCATTTCCTGTTTTCCTTTGAGATTAGTAATGATTCAGTGGCCATGCCTGCCAAATATCTCAGTCCTGAAATTGGAACCATAAAGATTACAAAGTCAAGAAGTGTCATAACATAATGGTGAACTTGACTTTCAGAGTCCATGGTATACAAATCTTGACTCAGCTATTTAGCTAAGTGCTATGAACTTCCTGGAGAGTGTCAGTTCCTGCATTTGTATACCTATCTTTCTAATTTAGAGAGTGATTTTGAGGATAAAATGAGAATGCATACACAAAGGAAGTAGCCAATGATTATCTACTATTCTGATCACTAGTTCAGGCATCACTTTTAACATAGCACAAACTGTAAGTGTATTCTCAACAGAAGAGATGGATGATGGAAGCCAAATAGGAACAGAGGTGATTTCAATTTACTTCCATTGTCTGCAATGCACATTGGCTTCTCAGTGCTGTACAGCAATAAAACTCACCCTTTTTTGTCCTTAGGACTTCTAAAGTGACTTACTCTTCTTCAGAATTTCCAATAATCTTATTATAAGATGGTGCTGCTGGTTATGAGTCCCTTTTTCCTTCTGCTGACCATGTCTTGGAATGCTCTGGATCACTGGATGACCTCTTGGACAATTATCCTTGTAGACACTGCTCCTCAATTTTCCTAATCAAGGATATCCCTAGTTTATCATCAGAACTTTATTTTTTTTAAGATTATTTTCCTTCTTGAAGGGCTTCCCTGATAGCTCAGAGAGTAGAAGATTGTTTTCCTTCCTGAAATAGTTCCTGTTCCTTTATCTAAAACACCTAGTAATAGTCTTTGAAGCATGGTAGATGTCAAGTGAATCTTCTGTTTTCCTTAGCTCTTTTGCAGCCATTAAAACATCTAAAATAACATTTTCTTCATGATTTCCTTTCTTCATATTCCACCCGTCCGCGTAGATTCAGGGTAGCACTTCCTTGTGTCTCTCTGAGAGGTGAAATTAACTTTGAGAGTAAATGAGAAGGAGCTGAGCTGTCTCTCCATTTCATAGCCTGGAGCCTGGGAACTGGTAATGATTTTCACAGAAATAACAGAGAGAGGAATAGACTTTGTGCAATGGGAAGGAAAGGATGCTTGGTTTTTAATGTGTGAGATGTAATGTGTTTGTGGGATACACTGGTGTATCAAGAACTGTTCAGCAGATGGTTTATGGGAGAGGCTGATACTGGCCTCCACATTTCGGAGTGACTCATGGACATAACAGGGGAGATGTGAGTTCCAGTCATAGGGAAAGTCACAAGGGAGAATGGTGTAGGAAGAGTGGAAATCAGCTGACAACAAACTCCTGAAGACCGTCTACATCCTGGAGGAGAAGCTGGATCCACCCAAGACAGAAACCATCAGCGATAAGAGCAGAAATAGATGAGCTTTGGGAGAGAAGAAAGGACAACATTTAAACAATCTAAACCATTTAGAAACAGATGGTGTAGAGCAGTTAAAGTAGGTGAAAACTGAAGCTGATTACTGTATTTTGCCCCTTAGCATGATAACGACAATAAACCAGACAACATCCAGCACAATATTCAGCTTCACTGATGACTCATGATGAGGCCACTATGACACTAAGCACTATGTTACTTAATCGTTGTAAGAATTTATTGTATTATCATAATAAACACCAATAAAACATCAGTATTCTTTTTTTTGGTTACTTAATCGTTGTAAGAATTTATTGTTATTAATGATCCCACTAATTAAAAACTAATCAGTAGACACTTCTAATTTTCCTAATCAAGGATATCCCTAGTTTATCATCAGAACTTTATTTTTTTTAAGATTATTTTCCTTCTTGAAGGGCTTCCCTGATAGCTCAGAGAGTAGAAGATTGTTTTCCTTCCTGAAATAGTTCCTGTTCCTTTATCTAAAACACCTAGTAATAGTCTTTGAAGCATGGTAGATGTCAAGTGAATCTTCTGTTTTCCTTAGCTCTTTTGCAGCCATTAAAACATCTAAAATAACATTTTCTTCATGATTTCCTTTCTTCATATTCCACCCGTCCGCGTAGATTCAGGGTAGCACTTCCTTGTGTCTCTCTGAGAGGTGAAATTAACTTTGAGAGTAAATGAGAAGGAGCTGAGCTGTCTCTCCATTTCATAGCCTGGAGCCTGGGAACTGGTAATGATTTTCACAGAAATAACAGAGAGAGGAATAGACTTTGTGCAATGGGAAGGAAAGGATGCTTGGTTTTTAATGTGTGAGATGTAATGTGTTTGTGGGATACACTGGTGTATCAAGAACTGTTCAGCAGATGGTTTATGGGAGAGGCTGATACTGGCCTCCACATTTCGGAGTGACTCATGGACATAACAGGGGAGATGTGAGTTCCAGTCATAGGGAAAGTCACAAGGGAGAATGGTGTAGGAAGAGTGGAAATCAGCTGACAACAAACTCCTGAAGACCGTCTACATCCTGGAGGAGAAGCTGGATCCACCCAAGACAGAAACCATCAGCGATAAGAGCAGAAATAGATGAGCTTTGGGAGAGAAGAAAGGACAACATTTAAACAATCTAAACCATTTAGAAACAGATGGTGTAGAGCAGTTAAAGTAGGTGAAAACTGAAGCTGATTACTGTATTTTGCCCCTTAGCATGATAACGACAATAAACCAGACAACATCCAGCACAATATTCAGCTTCACTGATGACTCATGATGAGGCCACTATGACACTAAGCACTATGTTACTTAATCGTTGTAAGAATTTATTGTATTATCATAATAAACACCAATAAAACATCAGTATTCTTTATAAATGTATTTTAAGATTAAGGAAGATCTGTAGACAGGTTCAACAGGTTCAGCATCATTAGACTTAGGAAGAATTGGAGTTCCAGCTCTTGGTATCTGAGTCTAAAATAGGAGTTCCCCAACATCTAATTTCTACAGAAAACTAATCTCTAAGATAAGGCCGAAGAACAGATGATAAAGGTCAAGGAATGTTTGGGTGGAAAGGAAGTAATGGCAGGTGCCAGATGCACTTTTAAGAATTTGGCAGGGATGAGAAGAGAAGAGAGAGCTAAAATAGAGTGGAGAAGAGTCTAGAATTTTGCCTTTCTTCTGAGATTGGGGAGTATGAGATATAGGTGAAGAGATAGAATCAACAGATATTAAAAGAGAAGCAATATTCTGTTACTTCATCTAGGAAGTTATGGTAAAATGGGACTGGTGTTATAAGGTGGATACAGCAATAGGTTAAAAACGTAACTATAAACCTCAATGTCACTGTCAGGGAGGTTAGTCAAGGCCAGTGTCTTGAGCACAGTGTAGGGCAGAGATTAGCAAAGGGAGGGAAGAGAAGATGAGATGCATTTCAAAAGAAGATGAGATGCATTTCAAAAAAAGTCAAACACACTGTATGTTGACAGGATGAGCCAAGAGAGACTGAGATGTGATTCCAGTTAAGAGAGGCTGAATGAAAGTGTGCTGTACCATGGAACTCAACTCCTAGTGGTAAAAAGTAGTCACCCTTGTTCAACATCCCTTGTTGGATAAATTTTTTGCAGAAAACCATGTCATCAGTAATGACATCCTAGAGTTGCTATTCCATAACATAATCTACACAGGGAGAAGGGGGCAGAAATGTATATCTTTGCGATATATTTATTGGACATTTTGGCAACTCTAAGGTGCCTGGATTCAAGATTAACTTGGTGGTATGTTATGGAATTGCATAGGTCAAACCAATTTCAATTTCAAATATTAACATAACTAGAAGTTCCTTGTGTCTTAATTAGAGGTCATCAACTCCCTTGTAAAGTGGTCCCTGTCAAGATTGCCTGTGGGTAATTTGGGGAGTTCAGTGAAGCTTCAAATGAAAGATTTGATAGTCAGTGGGTTCTTTTTTTTAAGTCATATTGTTTTGTTCTTCTGCAAATAATGGGTAGTCCAGACTCTAATTAGAGAGACATTCAAATAATTTTAGATTTGCATATTTGAATTGGCCGTCTTTAGGAAGGAGAGGCCAGGCCATGCAGTTCTCCAATTATTTAGAGCAATTAGAGGAGATGATCAGACACTTCTGAGGTCTCATTAGCAGGCATGTTGCCTGCTTCGACATCTCTGAAGATCACAGTGGCGACTGGCCGAGCCGCCCACGGTTCCTTTCAGGAGGGTTCTACAGATGGTGACTCACTTTGAGTTTAAATAAGTGTAGCTATTTTCACAGCCTATTTCCACTTTGGCTCTGAAAAGTCTTTCATTACTGCTATTTCTCTAGAACATAGATGTAAATACCAATGCCTTTTTCTACTTACAACCTCTCTACTTTTTGTTTTAGATCTATACCCCTCATCATCTTGGTGCTTAATACTGGACCATATTAATTTCCCAGTAATAAAGTCTCGTGCTTAGAAAACTAACTCTGGGGAGATGAGGCGTCCAAGCATTCTAAATATGGGTGCATTCAATTATAATGACCTTTTTACTACTTATTAGCACCTTAAAACCAAGCAGAGTTCTGGTTACAAGTCCTCCAATTCGCAGAAGCATGGTCCTAGTAATTTGTTTATTGTTGCACTTGGTATCACACTTTCCTTATTAGGAATTTCCTGTGTAATGACACCCAAGCTTCCCATTCTGACCCAACCATGAAGCCACCCTCGAATCACTGAGAAAAATGGGAGTGATGGTTTCCCTTCCTTTGGATGTCACTTCACCAAGCAGAAGCCTGCCTCTGTACCATCATTCCAGATTTAGGACCTACCTGCATTCAAGAATCCAGATTTTAAATCAGAGCAAAATGCTTGCTGTCAGCATTTTCTAGATTCCATTTTAAAGTCCATAGTGAATGTGGTAGAGTGGAAAGGAATGAGATTTCATTTAGAAGACAGAGCATGACTGACTCACTAATATTGGGCCAATGATGTGTCACATCTTTACTCTTAGTCTTTTCATCTCCAAAAATGGCAATAATAATACTTAATACTTGCCTTTCTACACATTCAGGTACCCTAAGACGCATATGAGATGATATTTAATAGTCCTGGAAATACTGAGCCTACCGCATGCTTTCTCTCTCATGTGTGCAGAGAATTCTTGATCTGTTTCCAACATTGTGTAGCAGGTGGAAGTTGTGAGGCGGTGTGGATGGGCACCAGCACTTAGTTCAGAATGTGCATTAAGGGGTCAGCCTGCCTAGGTTTGAATCGTTACGTCACCCCTTGCTAGCTGTGTGACCCTGGATGACTTTTAATCCTTCTGTTCCTCAGTTTCCTCCTTGTTTGCATTGAAATAATAATAATAGCATTTATATCATGAGGTTTTATGTGGATTAAAGAATAAGAGAGACAAAACCATGTCTTCCATGTTAATGCAACATGAGTATCAGTTGAAGTTTAAAAATTACCTTTTTGGAGAGGCTGGAAAAAGTCAAGATTGGGGATCTGGGGTTGATGTTGGTTTCCCCACGTTTTTGCGGTTATCAACCTTTTAAACCATGTTTTGATTATGCCATATTTTTTTGTGTTCACAGTTTTGTTTTAAGCCAGAGGCTTGGGCCTGACTCTTGATGTGTTAAACTCAGATCAGTCTGTCATTTTCAGCTGTGCAAGGTCATTTAGCACAAGTCTTGAGCAAACTGAGAAGGGACTCTCCAGGCATCCATTTAGGATAACTTTGGGAGATAGGAAGACAGAGAATGACAAATATGCCTAAGCATACAATCCACCTTAGAAATGTCTTAATGCTTCCATGAAGTTGGATTTATTCCAATTATATATTAATAAAGATATAAATACTTACATATAAGCCAGTTGTATATGTGTACTCAAAAGAGTACAACCAAATAATGCTTGAGAAGAGTTTGACTAACATTATAGCACCAAAGTTTCATTGTTGTTCAGTTGCCAGGTTGTGTTTGACTCTTTGCAACCTTATGGAGTACAGCATTCCAGGCCTCCTGCTCCCGCACCATCTCCAGAAGTCTGCCCGAGTTCATGTCCATTGCATGGGAGATGCCATCCAGCCATCCCACCCTTTGACACCCTCTCCTCCTTCTGCCCTTAATCTTTCCCACCACCGAAGTAATCATCCATATATTTTAGATAAATAGCAAATAATGGTTTTCATAGTTGTGTCTCAAATAGAAGTATGAGACTAAAATGTTATTATTCATTATTTATCTGAAATTTATTGTTTAACTGGGCATCTTGCATTTTTTATTTGCTAAATTCAGTAACACTTGAAAATAGGATTTACCAACAAAGCTTTGAGAATCAAAGAATGCCCAGCATTCCTATTGTTTTTGGCCACTTCTATTGGTCTTTCATCTATTTACATTCATCCATCTTTGTTCTTTGGCCTGTGCGGGCCTCCCATCACAGAGGCCTCTCTCGTTGTAGAGCACCCGCTCTGGGTGCATGTGCTCCAGAGCTCCAGCTCAGTAGTTGGACACATCGGTCCAGCTGCTCTGTGGTACATGGGATCTGCCCAGGCCAGGGATGGAACTGACGTCCCTTGCACTGCAAGGCAGTGTCCTTACTCACTGGACCACCAGGGAAGCCCCACCCAGCATTCTTAACACATAGTATATTTAATCAATCACTTGAAGTAAATGGAAAATAGTTTCTTAGTTACTTAACAATTATTGGGGCTTAGCCATTCTTAATTTTCGTATTAAGAATATTTAAACATTCAGTCAAACATTCCTCCATTTGTGTTGTTTTTAGTTAGATCCTATCTAGTCTTTCAGGGCTTCCCAGGTAGCACTAGTAGTAAAGAACCTGCTTGCTAACGCAGGAGACAGGAGATGTGGGTTCAATCCCTGGGTCAGGAAGATCCCCTGGAGAAGGAAATAGCAAGCCACCCCAGTATTCTTGCCTGGAGAATCCCATGGCTAGAGGAGGCTGGCAGGCTACAGTCCATGGGTTGCAAAGAGTTGGATGCGACTGAAGCGACTTAGCCCACATCTAGTCTCTCACTCTTTTAAGAATACCTAGTCAGAGCCTCAAAACATTATAGAAAATTCGTTCAGTTGCCAGGTTGTGTTTGACTCTTTGCAACCTTATGGAGTACAGCATTCCAGGCCTCCTGCTCCCGCACCATCTCCAGAAGTCTGCCCGAGTTCATGTCCATTGCATGGGAGATGCCATCCAGCCATCCCACCCTTTGACACCCTCTCCTCCTTCTGCCCTTAATCTTTCCCACCACCGAAGTAATCATCCATATATTTTAGATAAATAGCAAATAATGGTTTTCATAGTTGTGTCTCAAATAGAAGTATGAGACTAAAATGTTATTATTCATTATTTATCTGAAATTTATTGTTTAACTGGGCATCTTGCATTTTTTATTTGCTAAATTCAGTAACACTTGAAAATAGGATTTACCAACAAAGCTTTGAGAATCAAAGAATGCCCAGCATTCCTATTGTTTTTGGCCACTTCTATTGGTCTTTCATCTATTTACATTCATCCATCTTTGTTCTTTGGCCTGTGCGGGCCTCCCATCACAGAGGCCTCTCTCGTTGTAGAGCACCCGCTCTGGGTGCATGTGCTCCAGAGCTCCAGCTCAGTAGTTGGACACATCGGTCCAGCTGCTCTGTGGTACATGGGATCTGCCCAGGCCAGGGATGGAACTGACGTCCCTTGCACTGCAAGGCAGTGTCCTTACTCACTGGACCACCAGGGAAGCCCCACCCAGCATTCTTAACACATAGTATATTTAATCAATCACTTGAAGTAAATGGAAAATAGTTTCTTAGTTACTTAACAATTATTGGGGCTTAGCCATTCTTAATTTTTGCGTATTAAGAATATTTAAACATTCAGTCAAACATTTCTCCATTTGTGTTGTTTTTAGTTAGATCCTATCTAGTCTTTCAGGGCTTCCCAGGTAGCACTAGTAGTAAAGAACCTGCTTGCTAACGCAGGAGACAGGAGATGTGGGTTCAATCCCTGGGTCAGGAAGATCCCCTGGAGAAGGAAATAGCAAGCCACCCCAGTATTCTTGCCTGGAGAATCCCATGGCTAGAGGAGGCTGGCAGGCTACAGTCCATGGGTTGCAAAGAGTTGGATGCGACTGAAGCGACTTAGCCCACATCTAGTCTCTCACTCTTTTAAGAATACCTATAGTTTCATTTCTTTATATTGTTGTGGATGTATGGTAAATATTAAAACCTAGCCTTTTTTGGTAAAGTAAAAATAACTAGTTAACATTGAGCCTTTAAAGGCACAACCTTTTGTTGTTTCTTTTTGTTTACCTGCCTTCAGTTATTCCTCTGCCCTGCTATCATTTTCTCCCAGAGAAAAAGGACTTCCAAAATGCATTTCTGCAACCTGGCCCCACAGAGAGTCCATTTTTGTGTATTTGAGTGAGAACACAGCATTTGCAGTCCTCAGTGTATAAGTTTCCGCAGCTTATGGGAAAAATGTGTAACCAGAGTTCTATAAATTCATCACCTTTTTATATTTACGACATATGGCAATGAGAGGAAGCCCAGTGCTTAGAGAGCAGATTCCTCTCAATTTCCTTTATGTGGGCTCTTAGGCAACTGGTCTATTTCACATTGAGGACTGCTCTCAGATATTTTCACCCTGGAAGGCAAAACCAGCCTACCACAGATGCTTTAGGAATCCTTTATTTTTGAACTCAACTCAGTGATTTGGTACAGGATAAAGAGATCAGTTCACTTTCAAAGGCTGTATAATTTCCTTTATTGACATCTATTGTCAGAGTAGTGATAAGTGCAAGCATCTGTATCACAGAAATACCAGGGATGCGAGGAAGACATAGACGAAGTTCAGAGATCAATCAGGCCATACACTGCATCTCAAAGGAGGAGCTGAGGGATGTCACTGCCAGCCACGGTGACACAGTGAGCTGCAGAGATGAGAGAGACCAGCTCCAGCTCCGGAGCTGAGATCAGACCGCTGGCCTTGCTTTCCCAAGTCTCCTAATGCTGCTCTGCAGAGATGTGTGCCTATCTAGTCTTTCAGGGCTTCCCAGGTAGCACTAGTAGTAAAGAACCTGCTTGCTAACGCAGGAGACAGGAGATGTGGGTTCAATCCCTGGGTCAGGAAGATCCCCTGGAGAAGGAAATAGCAAGCCACCCCAGTATTCTTGCCTGGAGAATCCCATGGCTAGAGGAGGCTGGCAGGCTACAGTCCATGGGTTGCAAAGAGTTGGATGCGACTGAAGCGACTTAGCCCACATCTAGTCTCTCACTCTTTTAAGAATACCTATAGTTTCATTTCTTTATATTGTTGTGGATGTATGGTAAATTTTAAAACCTAGCCTTTTTTTTTGGTAAAGTAAAAAATAACTAGTTAACATTGAGCCTTTAAAGGCACAACCTTTTGTTGTTTCTTTTTGTTTACCTGCCTTCAGTTATTCCTCTGCCCTGCTATCATTTTCTCCCAGAGAAAAAGGACTTCCAAAATGCATTTCTGCAACCTGGCCCCACAGAGAGTCCATTTTTGTGTATTTGAGTGAGAACACAGCATTTGCAGTCCTCAGTGTATAAGTTTCCGCAGCTTATGGGAAAAATGTGTAACCAGAGTTCTATAAATTCATCACCTTTTTATATTTACGACATATGGCAATGAGAGGAAGCCCAGTGCTTAGAGAGCAGATTCCTCTCAATTTCCTTTATGTGGGCTCTTAGGCAACTGGTCTATTTCACATTGAGGACTGCTCTCAGATATTTTCACCCTGGAAGGCAAAACCAGCCTACCACAGATGCTTTAGGAATCCTTTATTTTGAACTCAACTCAGTGATTTGGTACAGGATAAAGAGATCAGTTCACTTTCAAAGGCTGTATAATTTCCTTTATTGACATCTATTGTCAGAGTAGTGATAAGTGCAAGCATCTGTATCACAGAAATACCAGGGATGCGAGGAAGACATAGACGAAGTTCAGAGATCAATCAGGCCATACACTGCATCTCAAAGGAGGAGCTGAGGGATGTCACTGCCAGCCACGGTGACACAGTGAGCTGCAGAGATGAGAGACGGAGACCAGCTCCAGCTCCGGGAGAGCTGAGATCAGACCCGGCTGGCCTTCGGCTTTCCCAAGTCTCCTAATGCTGCTCTGCAGAGATGTGTGCCACTGAGCTGCATATCTGAATGAATGCTACCACATTTACAAATAATACCGAGATCAATGTTTAGTATAAAAATATCAGGAAGTAGGAATTAAAAATTTCTGTTGCAGAAAAGAGACTTTCAAGAACATATTCATTAGACAGCATCACAGGAAGTGCTTGAGAAATGAATGAGTGAATTTCACATGAATCAAACTATTTCATATGATTAAAATACATTTTATATTTAGTATCTTTGGAACCCAACTATAGCTTAAGCCTTGGATTATAATAAAAAGTCCATGTTTCTTCTCATGTTGCCTTTAGTGTGCTTACTCAGATACCTTTGTCACGTTGTGCTAAATCTTGTGATTGTATTAAATAATGAATCTTCTGAAAAAACTAAATATTCAAATCCCTACATATAAAGAGCAATTATGTACTTATCATTTAATAATAATAAAACAAAAGCAATGAACTAAACACTGAAATCATGGAAATCCCAAACTTGTCTTTCTTGTTCTAGCCTGATAGGAAATCTGTTGTTTATAAGCTGTGGTCTCTTAACTCACTGGGAAGTTTGGTGTTCACCTTTCCGAGTTCAGCTGCTATTGAACTCATATGCTATTGAGTTCATTGAAGTCACTGCTGGCTATTTCATAGTAATTTCAATTCCACTGCTCAGAAACAACAACATACACACATATACAAACATACCACCAAAAAACCCACAAAAGAATAAAAACGAAACTAATTCACAAAATACTGAGACATCATCAGAAAGGAACAGAAATTGGGTGACGCTGGAAATGAGAAAAGGGGTGGGTGAATGCTGGAATCTGTGGTATGTGTGAAGAAATTTCAACTCAGACTCAAATGCTGGGGAAGTTTGTTGGGGGGTAAACAACAAAAAAAATTCAGCCAGACTGTCAAAAATGCCACTTCTGGGTATTAATGCAAAAGAATGGAAATTGGAATATCAAAGAAATATCTCTATTCTCACGTTCATGGCAACACTACTCACACTAACTGGTAATCCGGAAACAACCTAAATGTCCACTGACAAAGTAATAGAAAAAGAATACCTGATATATACATACAATGGAATATTGTTTATCCTGAAAAGGAAAACAAATATTGCCATAGGCAATAACGTGGATGAGCCTTAAGACATTCTAAGTGAACTAAGCCACTCACAGGACAGATAGTGCATGATTCTGTTTATAGAAGGCATCTAAAAGAGTCAGGCTCATAGAAGCAGAGAGTAGAATGATGGTTGCCAAGGCTGAGGGGAATGCACATGGAGAGTCCCTTAAATGTGGGTGTAAAGTTTTAGTTGTGTTAGATGAATAAGCTCTAGAGAGCTGCTGTACAACACAGTGCCTGTAGTTAACAGTATTGTATTGTGCACTTAATGGATAAAGAAGATGTGGTACATATATACAATAGAATATTACTCAGCCATAGAAATGAATGAAATTGGATCATTTGTAGAGACATAGACGGACATAGAGAAGAATGAAGTCAGAAAGAGAAAGACAAATACTGTATATTAGTGCACATACGTGAAATTAAAAAAAAAAAAACTATTTTTATTTTAATAAGCCAGGAATAAAGACACAGATGTAGAGAATAGACATGTGGACAAAGGCAGAGAAGAAGAGGGTGGGACCAATTGGGAGATTAGGATCAACATACATACACTACTGTAATGTGTGAAATAGATAACTGGTGGGAAGCTGTTGTACAGCACGGGAGCTCAGTGTGGTGCTTTGTGATGACCTAGAGCGGCGGATGGGGAATGCAGCCTCCAGAAGGGAGAAGAAGTGTGTGTACGAATAGGTGATTCACTTTGTCTTACAGCTGAAACAAATGCAACATTGTAAAGCAATTATATTCCAATAAAACAAAGTTTGTTAAAGGTAGCAATGATAAATGTTCTTACCACAATATTTTTTTGTAAAAAGAGATATACAGTGAACACTCTTTACCTCCTTGTGAAGAAAGCACAACAGTGTCTCCCTATAATAGATGCCACTTGAAGCGGGTGAACTCCAGAAAGATTTGCTCCAAATCACAAAACATTAGACTTCAACCAGATGTCATAGCAAGGTCATGATGAAGCCATTTTCAGAGGAGAAGGGTGGAGGCATAGTTAATCACTTGCATCTTCTGCCTAAACTCTCAAAGCCAGAAGCTGCAGATAAGCAGTTTCCCAGTCACAGGCTGCCCTCCATTGGAAAAGAAGCCTTTTAGGTCAGTCTATACGGGGTGAAGTAATGGGAGAAATATGGTGCAACTCACGAGCCAGAGAAACACCTCCAGAGGGGCCAGTAGACATCCAGGAGTGATAGTACTGTCCCTGTCCAGGCAGATGATCAGCTCTTCCTTACCTGGATATAGGTCAGATTTTGTAAATTTAGCTTTTCCAGCAATACAAGCATCTAAAATAAGAGGAAAAGTCTTCCTTTAATTCTAAAATAATTAGCAGTCACCATCAGAGTTCTGAGGTCAGTTCAGGTGTTCCTGTGATCTGTCCCCTAAATTCATCTGAAGGAATCAGAAACATAGCCCTGATTGGAAGAGACCTGAATTGACATTGCAGAATCCTCTCCCATTCCATTGTCTAAACAGGTCTAATTCTCAGAATTTCCATATGTAACATAAGGTTTAACTTTCTCACTCTTCAAAGGGAAGATCATAATTGCCTTCTCAAAAAAAAAAAGAAAAAATCTGATTTTGAAACGTGATAAACCTTCCAGATAATGATTTGGTTATGTTTACCTAATTCTTATTCATTGGTGAGTGTCTAAAAGAAATCATTATTAAACCTAGCTCACTGATTGCTTTCACTAAGTGTTAAATAATAAATAATGCATTTCTACTTCAATTAATCTACTTAGACATCTCAGAGGCCAGATGCTTTGGTGGAGACGTACTAGTTACCAAAATCAATCTGCAGCCTGACTCTGCCTCTTGACATCTTGGGCTCCCTAAAAAAGAGCTTATCATTCCAGTTACGAGGTAAATGGATAATTGAGATTAGCATGTTCTGCCATTGCGCTCAAACTAATGAGGAAAATGACATACTGTCATGACAGTTTGCAGCTCTATGCAGGACAGAATTTGGAATGAAAATCCCTCCCTCTGAAACTATAATTTTTGGGGGAGCCACTTCTATTGGTCTTTCATTTATTTCCATCTTTGTTCTTTGGCCTGTGTGGGCCTCTTATCGCAGTGGCCTGTCTCATCGCAGAGCACCGGCTCTGGGCGCATGTGCTCCAGAGCTCTGGCTCAGTAGTTGGACACATCCATCCAGCTGCTCCGCGGCATGTGGAATCTTCCCAGGCCAGGGATGGAACTGGCACCCCTTGCACTGCAAGACAGTGTTCTTACCCACTGGACCACCAGGGAAGCCCCCCCAAATTATAATTTTGTTACTGAGTCCAAGCTTATACTGCTCACCACACAACAAACTAATAAATCAAGAGACGAGTTGTTGGGTCAAGGAATAGCAATTTTATTCAGAAAGTGAGCAGACCAAGAAGATGGTTGAGTAGTGTCCCAAAGGATCTCCTTCCCTGAGTTAGAATTCAGGCTTCTTTCGTTCTAAAAGAGGAGCTAGTGGTTGGTTGTTGCAAACTCCATGGGGTCAGAATCCTTTTTCTTGCATCTCTCATGGTATTCTTAAAAACTGTCAACAAAATGAGTGTTATTTTCTGTTCTTCGATTTCTTATCTTTATATAAATAGAAAGGTGTTGCACCTTTAAATGTCAGAACTTTGAGAATGGTCAATCTTGTATATTTCAGGCTGTACACAATAGTCCTTAACTTGTACCAAAAGCAATAGAATGCAAAGTTTAATGTAAAAAACCCAGCAGATCCAGTAAGGAGTCAGATTTGTCCTGCCCTATTATAATTTGCTTCTTAATATTATATGCTTATATATTTTTCACCTTAACAGAGGCTCTACACATACCCAAGACTGTTTTTTCATAGTGCTGTATATATTGTCTCAGTCCTGTGGGATTTATTAAATGAATTAAATTCCTTCATCTTGTTAGCATTACTAACAGAAAACTTGAGGACTTAATATACCAAAACCCTTTACATAATATTAGCTGTTACTTTTGAGTATTCTGTTCCGATTCTTCTCTAAATCTATAAATATTTTATATGGCTGAAATCCTATAGTACATGCCACTTTCTAACCCATACTACTAATCATATTGAAAATGTTTCCATGTGGAAAGAAGTTTTACAATGAGAAATGTTAACTTTGATTATAAAGCTATTTAAATGATGTAGCATAAATTAATTCTCTCCCACTGATTTTGGAATTTAGTTTCCTTCTATATTTTATTATATAAATAATGCTGAGATGAACATCTTTGTGCATATAAGTCCCACTGGCACCTCTTTCGTTGGAGATCAAGAATCTAAAGATATATAGTCCCAATGTCACATGTGAGCATACGAGTTCATCACAGTCTCCTCAGGTTAAGACATTAATGTTTTGTAAAATGTATGTATGTAAATGTATGGCAATGTAATAAACTGAAAGTTACTTGACTTTGTGTATTTTAATTACTCATGAGATTGAGCTTTTTTCTCAGGTCTGTAATCATCAATTGAATTCTGTCTTGTACTTTGGCATATCATTTGACTTTGTATCTGTTGGGATCACTGCTTTATCTTTTTGGGGAGATTTCTTTCACATTTGGCAGGATTTGTAACCACATCTGCAGGCATAATAAGAGATAAAAGGCAATGAATCGAAAGCAAGGATAATTAGTGTACCTTTCCCAGGCTTGTAATCTCAAGGAACTACAAACATATATAAGACACTTTGAAGTATGAGATAGGAGGTTACCTGGAGGCATAGCCTCCCGTCCTGTGTTCCACATTTTTCAGTCTTCTTCCTGAAGAGTCCTCCCCACACTATGGTGAAATTGACTTAGTTGCTGTGGGTCTTACTCTCTCTGAGCACTTTTCCTACTCAAGTATTGCACTCTTGGCCATCCTGGAGAGCTTTAGACATCACCTTTTCTAGGCTGGTAGCTGTTTCCCGTCTGTGCTGCCTCCCCTTCTGCGTCCACCTTTCTGCTCTGGCTCTGCTCTTTAGCTACTTCTTCATACCTCGGTCTCCCCAGGAGTCTAAGGGTCCCTGTGAGAGGACAACAGGGCTTCTGTGGCTTCCTCTCTGCACCTTTGGTGTGTGAAAGGATGCCAGGAAGAGACTGGGTGCTCAGTAAATGCTTGCGGATGCTCAGCCAATGTTTGTGGCGCTCAGTGAAACCTTAGTTTAAATTTCACATCAATATCACTTCTATAATCCCATCATCCTCATTTGGAATCTAAAGCAACTTTTAGTTATAAAGGACCTGGTGCCATACCTGAACTTCCTCGAGGTTTGAGCTGTTTCCAGTTGATGCCAGGGCTCCCCACTTCTTGCCTGTATGGGATAAACCCAGGGATCCAAGTCTCTGTCTAGGGTCTCAGGATGTGCTCCAGGCTGCATTTGGTTTGTTTGATGTTGAACCGTCTCTAGATATCATGTGAGCATGTTATTCTCAGGTCATTATTTTTAAAATGTATGTATGTAAATGTATGGCAATGTAATAAACTGAAAGTTACTTGACTTTGTGTATTTTAATTACTCATGAGATTGAGCTTTTTTCTCAGGTCTGTAATCATCAATTGAATTCTGTCTTGTACTTTGGCATATCATTTGACTTTGTATCTGTTGGGATCACTGCTTTATCTTTTTGGGGAGATTTCTTTCACATTTGGCAGGATTTGTAACCACATCTGCAGGCATAATAAGAGATAAAAGGCAATGAATCGAAAGCAAGGATAATTAGTGTACCTTTCCCAGGCTTGTAATCTCAAGGAACTACAAACATATATAAGACACTTTGAAGTATGAGATAGGAGGTTACCTGGAGGCATAGCCTCCCGTCCTGTGTTCCACATTTTTCAGTCTTCTTCCTGAAGAGTCCTCCCCACACTATGGTGAAATTGACTTAGTTGCTGTGGGTCTTACTCTCTCTGAGCACTTTTCCTACTCAAGTATTGCACTCTTGGCCATCCTGGAGAGCTTTAGACATCACCTTTTCTAGGCTGGTAGCTGTTTCCCGTCTGTGCTGCCTCCCCTTCTGCGTCCACCTTTCTGCTCTGGCTCTGCTCTTTAGCTACTTCTTCATACCTCGGTCTCCCCAGGAGTCTAAGGGTCCCTGTGAGAGGACAACAGGGCTTCTGTGGCTTCCTCTGCACCTTTGGTGTGTGAAAGGATGCCAGGAAGAGACTGGGTGCTCAGTAAATGCTTGCGGATGCTCAGCCAATGTTTGTGGCGCTCAGTGAAACCTTAGTTTAAATTTCACATCAATATCACTTCTATAATCCCATCATCCTCATTTGGAATCTAAAGCAACTTTTAGTTATAAAGGACCTGGTGCCATACCTGAACTTCCTCGAGGTTTGAGCTGTTTCCAGTTGATGCCAGGGCTCCCCACTTCTTGCCTGTATGGGATAAACCCAGGGATCCAAGTCTCTGTCTAGGGTCTCAGGATGTGCTCCAGGCTGCATTTGGTTTGTTTGATGTTGAACCGTCTCTAGATATCATGTAGAGACTGATGGCACTGATCTATTTTAATGTCAACAGAGTGGCTTCTACTCTACTTTTTCCCTCTTATTTCATCACACATACTTCTTACAGAGTATTGCTCACCCTTCTACATCACTGTTAGTTTCATAAAATAATATCACCGTGCTGGGAAACACTTGAAAGTATTTGTGTGCACTGCACACGACTGTCCAACTTTGAGAAGGAAAGATACATATGTCCATGTCCCTCTGAAAGAACAAACTTATCACCTCAAGCACATTAATTTTTTTTGCACCAAATAAATATATGTGTCAAATCCAATTAGACACTGGAGAAGATAGAGTGCAGTGTGCTGATACAAAGGCTGAGATCATTTCATAAGATTCTTGAAGATGGAAGGTTTTCATTCTATCATTTAGAGGAAAGTAGAGAGAAATTAAGATATTCTTATTTATATTTTTCTTTCATATTAGTATTGATAAAACAAGGGTTCTTGAACCTGATTTTTCAGCAGCCATATCAAGTGCCTCTGTGGAGGCATAAATGATGATGGACATTTGAGCCACAAATCATATCTATAATTTAGTTTCTAAATTCTGTGATAATAGCACTGAGAAACATTCATGATAGGGAACTGCTTATGTTCTCAGCTGCTCAGTCATGTACGACTCTTTGTGGCCCCATGGACTGTGACCCACTGTGCTCCTCTGCCCATGGAAGAATACTGGAGTGGGGTGCCATTTCTTACTCCAAGCATCTTCCCAATGCAGGGATTCACCCTGCATCTCTTGTGTCTCTTGCACCACAGGCAGATTCTTTACCATTAGTGCCACCTGGAAACCCCAGGGAACTGCTTATAACCATGACCTAATGATGTGACTGTGACTTTGATGGGGAAGTAAGTAACGAAGTCAGTATTTTTTCAGCCTGGAAATCTGTAGAAGTAAGCCATTTGATCTGTTTTAACTAAGTGCCTTGCACTATGACTGGTTCGGTAAATAATGATGTCAGGTCTTGCTCCAGGTTACCCCCCATGAAGTGTTAGAATACAATGATTTGGGAATGAAAGGTGCAATGGAAACATAGCGACTGTTTTCCATATCTTTTAACATCATCATGGAAGGGGATGGAATTTCCAGTTGCTCCCTTAGTACTTAGTACTTAGTTACTCAGTAAGACAAATGTCTTACTGAGTAAGGAGAAGGGTTAGGTGAATGTGGGATTGTTGATTTGGCTCCCAGTGCGGTATTCTTGAGCTGCAGATTCTTACCAGTATTCAGTAAATACACTTCATTAAATGTGTGACCTTCATAGCAGAAAAGCTAGAGTTTCGTTTGGGAAACCACAAGTGGATTGAATGTACTAATGTAATGGTGAAAAAGTCTTTTGTACGTTCTGCAGCTGCGTACCTAGAGGCCATCACTGCCAGATAAGAATGCTACTGTTTGTGGTGACAGTGGGTAGCCACACTGTGGAATTAAGAAAAAAATCCTTTCAGCAAAAAATGCACTTCTTTTTAAAAAAGAGAACTTAGATTTAGAATCATTTATGAGAAGCAAACAGTTTGTGTTAACATCAGCTTAGAAGAAAACCATCTCTCTTTTTATTTTTTTTTAAATTTTCCTATTATCCAGATAGGATAAATAAAGTTCTGGATCGTCAACTGAAAATTCTAAATACTCCTTCTGAACCAGGGTTTCTAAACTGCAGCAGTATTGACATGTTGATCCTGATCATTCTTTGATAAGGGGTGTCCTGTGTGAGATGTTGAGTAACATCTCTGGCTGTTATCCATCAGATACAGCAGTCCTCCCTTCCTCTCATCATGACAATCAAAAGTGTCCCCAGGGGGCTTCCCCTGGTGGTCCAGTGGGTAAGGACACTGCCTTGCAGTGCAAGGGGCGCCGGTTCGATCCCTGGCCTGGGAAGATCCCATGTGCCACGGAGCGGCTGGACCGATGTGTCCAGTTACTGAGCCGGAGCTCTGGAGCGGATGCACCCAGAGCTGGCGCTCTGTGACGACAGACACCACCGCGATGTGAGACCCACAGGAGCCAAAGAACAAAAAATGGATGAAAATAGAGAAATGAAGGACCAATAGAAGTGGCCCACCCGCTCCCCACCCCCAACCCAACCCCTGCCCTAAATAAATTAAAAAAAAAAAAAAAGTGTCCCCAGACATGACCTATTGTGCTTCTAGCCAGCAGCCATTGTTCCCTGGCTTGGAAACTATTGCTCTAAGTCAAACCAAACCAAAACTGAATAAGGAATTCAATGAACACATGACAGTGCAAAACCTATGGGATACCGCAAAAGCAGTTCTAAGAGGGAAGTTTATGGCAATACAATCCTACCTCAAGAAACAAGAAAATAATCAAAAAGACAGCCTAACTCTATGCTTAAAACAACTGGAAAAAGAAAACAAAAAAACCCAAAGTTAGCCAAAGAAGAGAAATCATAAAGATCAGAGCAGAAATAAATGAAAAAGAAATGAAAGAAACAATAGTAAACATGAATAAAATGAAAAGCTGATTCTTTGAAAAGATAAACAAAATCGACAAACTGCTAGCCAGACTCATCAAGAAGAAAAAAGAGAATCAAATCAACAAAATCAGAAATGAAAAAGGAGAGGTTATAACAGACAGTACAGAAAACAAAGGATTATAAGAGACTATATGGCAACAAACTGGACAACCTGGAAGAAATGGACAGTTTCTTAGAGAAGTTTACCTTCCACGACTGAACCAGGAAGAAACAGAAACTATGAACTTCTTTCATAGTCCCCCATGCAACTCCAGAGGCTCTGGGCTTTTGTTTATGTGTAAGTTCCCACAGAGTGACTGGAAGGTGGGAGGCTTGCCCAAGCACTGCATGCCTGCTTTTCTTAAGTACTAGATCCACATTGCACAACTGACAACTCTAACCTCTCACAGAATAACCCCAGTAGTGTATGCATGTGTTTTTTTGTTGTTGGTTTATCTTTTTTTGTTTTTGATTGTCAGAATGTCAAATGTCAAACTACAGTTATACCATGTCAAAGCTTATGCAAAAACAGGATTTGTTTGATCTACAATACTCTTTCTTAAGAAGTTTATATCGCTTTCTCTTGATGCTAGTAGGATTCACCCTCTTCTTTATTTTAAATTTCCTCGTATTTCTCCCTCTCCTCCACCCCAGCAAAGGTTTACTGTTCATATGTGTGTGTTGTGTGTTAGTCGAGTCGCTTACATGTCTGACTTTTGAAATGAGACCCACAGGAGCCAAAGAACAAAGATGGATGAAAATAGAGAAATGAAGGACCAATAGAAGTGGCCCACCCGCTCCCCACCCCCAACCCAACCCCTGCCCTAAATAAATTAAAAAAAAAAAAAAAGTGTCCCCAGACATGACCTATTGTGCTTCTAGCCAGCAGCCATTGTTCCCTGGCTTGGAAACTATTGCTCTAAGTCAAACCAAACCAAAACTGAATAAGGAATTCAATGAACACATGACAGTGCAAAACCTATGGGATACCGCAAAAGCAGTTCTAAGAGGGAAGTTTATGGCAATACAATCCTACCTCAAGAAACAAGAAAAATATCAAAAAGACAGCCTAACTCTACACTTAAAACAACTGAAGAAAGAAAAACAAAAACTCCCAAAGTTAGCCAAAGAAGAGAAATCATAAAGATCAGAGCAGAAATAAATGAAAAAGAAATGAAAGAAACAATAGTAAACATGAATAAAATGAAAAGCTGATTCTTTGAAAAGATAAACAAAATCGACAAACTGCTAGCCAGACTCATCAAGAAGAAAAAAGAGAATCAAATCAACAAAATCAGAAATGAAAAAGGAGAGGTTATAACAGACAGTACAGAAAACAAAGGATTATAAGAGACTATATGGCAACAAACTGGACAACCTGGAAGAAATGGACAGTTTCTTAGAGAAGTTTACCTTCCACGACTGAACCAGGAAGAAACAGAAACTATGAACTTCTTTCATAGTCCCCCATGCAACTCCAGAGGCTCTGGGCTTTTGTTTATGTGTAAGTTCCCACAGAGTGACTGGAAGGTGGGAGGCTTGCCCAAGCACTGCATGCCTGCTTTTCTTAAGTACTAGATCCACATTGCACAACTGACAACTCTAACCTCTCACAGAATAACCCCAGTAGTGTATGCATGTGTTTTTGTTGTTGTTGGTTTATCTTTTTTTGTTTTTGATTGTCAGAATGTCAAATGTCAAACTACAGTTATACCATGTCAAAGCTTATGCAAAAACAGGATTTGTTTGATCTACAATACTCTTTCTTAAGAAGTTTATATCGCTTTCTCTTGATGCTAGTAGGATTCACCCTCTTCTTTATTTTAAATTTCCTCGTATTTCTCCCTCTCCTCCACCCCAGCAAAGGTTTACTGTTCATATGTGTGTGTTGTGTGTTAGTCGAGTCGCTTACATGTCTGACTTTTTGTAACCCTCATGGGGTGTAGCCCACAAGGCTCCTTTGTCCATGGAATTCTCCAGGCAAGAATACTGGAGAGGGTGCCATTCCCCTTTGCAGGGTATCTTCCCAACCCAGGGATTGAACCTGAGTTTCCTGCATTGCAGGCAGATGCTTTACTCTTTGAGCTACCAGGGCAGCCCAATGTACATACAGACATGCGTCTGTAATGTATATATAGACACATGCATATGTATAACACAAAAAGCCCACTTTAGATCATTTTGCTTGTTGTAGTGACTGGTTTAAACCACAAAATAAATCACTATAGAAAGTAAAAGAATAAATACGAACAGTTTTACACACATATCTTCTGTATAAGAAAAAAAGACCAACGATTAACAAGGATTAATGAAATTAACTCAAAGGGGTTTGAAAATTAGTCCAAGAACATTACTGACATTGTTATATGAACACTTAAATATCTTTGAATTATAGAAACTTCTCTTTTACTTTTCCAAACTCTTCCTGAAAGACTTTCTAAACACATTTATTTTTAAGATGACACTGTAGTAAAGCTGCTATAACCTAGCTTCAACAATGTACTCAGGAAATGATGCAAATATTGTCAAGAAGATTTAAGTTCCTCTTAAGTTTTGCAGGCTTTCCAAACAGCTTATTTTCAGGTTACCTTTATTTTGTGGCTTTCGAGAAATCTGGTCTGCAGCTAGAATATTAAAACAATAATTGTTATGAAATAAATATTGTCTTCCTTGATTATTTAGATAATTGATAAGCTAATATGTTACAAAGCACAATTATATTATCTTCACATAGCTAAGAGTATAGAATAATATTCCTGTGTGTTAGTTGTGCAGTTGTGCCCAAATTAGTGCAACCCCATGCTTCTTGGCAACTCTTTGTAGCCCCTGAGGCTTCTCTGTCCTGGGATTCTCCAGGCAAGAATACTGGAGTGGGTTGCCATTCCCTTCTCCAGAGTATCTTCCTGACCCAGGGACTGAACCCAGGTCTCCTGCATTGCAGACAGATTCTTTACCATCAGAGTCACTAGGGTTGTCCATCAAAAGGGAATACTGTTGACAACAGAAGCAGTGATATGAGAGGCATGACAAGTTGGAGGATTGATAATAACAATATCAAATCTAATTTATACATTCAAAATGGCGTTTAGCTTGTTGAGTACTGACTAAATTAAGTAAGAGAATGAAGGAAAGTTCATGGATGCCAGATCCAGACATCTTAAGACATCTGAATACTCTGTGGTAATCTGACAGACTGTGAGGGCAGCCCCCTTCTCCTAGGATACACTCTGGTTCCATCCAGTCCCCTCTTTGACTTCCCTAGTGACTCTTTTCAACGTACAGCTGTGGTTTTCCACTTATGAATGTGATGACCAGAACCCTATCTGCCCCCCAAGGGCACATGCCATGTCTATCTTTTCTCAGCATCGGATCTCTAGAATCTTGCAGCATGCCCAAGGCAAAAGAAGTATTTAGGAAACACTGATGGACCTCATGAATATGTAGTCATTTTATCCATGCCTTCTCTCCTTCTTTATTTCCACTCAGTGACTGCATTGGACAGTCATGAACTTTGTTTTGTCAGTGGGGAATGAAAAGACCCCCAGCTGGTGTCTTCATCCTACTTCCAGCTCTGCCTCTTTAGGATGGATCCAGCTTAACCTTTTCTACACCGTGGCCCTCTAAACATAGCTTGATGCTACAGTTGTGTCTCCTCTGAGCCCTCTTCAGCCCACTTGCCTCGTTTTCCTCAGTCATCTGTCACATGTTTCTTCACTTTCATTCCTACCAAAATATTACAAACAGTCCTATTAGCCTGTTCAAGGTTATTTGTTTATCTATGGGAGAAGGGTGGAAAATCAAACCTGGACAGATTTCTGGGTGTTTCCTCATATGTTACTGGATAGTTAAGTCCTTGATCCTGTGGGGTGAATGGAGGGGCCGCTAATCATTGTATCAGGTGCCAGCAGAAGCAGCATAATAATGTCAGGATGATACAACTTAAAATTTTAACAATATTGTCTGTGAAGGTAAGATGGCATTGTCATCAAAAGGGAGTGGCTTGCCATTCCCTTCTGCAGGATTCTTCCTGACCCAGGGACTGAACCCAGGTCTCCTGCATTGCAGACAGATTCTTTACCATCAGAGTCACTAGGGTTGTCCATCAAAGGGAATACTGTTGACAACAGAAGCAGTGATATGAGAGGCATGACAAGTTGGAGGATTGATAATAACAATATCAAATCTAATTTATACATTCAAAATGGCGTTTAGCTTGTTGAGTACTGACTAAATTAAGTAAGAGAATGAAGGAAAGTTCATGGATGCCAGATCCAGACATCTTAAGACATCTGAATACTCTGTGGTAATCTGACAGACTGTGAGGGCAGCCCCCTTCTCCTAGGATACACTCTGGTTCCATCCAGTCCCCTCTTTGACTTCCCTAGTGACTCTTTTCAACGTACAGCTGTGGTTTTCCACTTATGAATGTGATGACCAGAACCCTATCTGCCCCCCAAGGGCACATGCCATGTCTATCTTTTCTCAGCATCGGATCTCTAGAATCTTGCAGCATGCCCAAGGCAAAAGAAGTATTTAGGAAACACTGATGGACCTCATGAATATGTAGTCATTTTATCCATGCCTTCTCTCCTTCTTTATTTCCACTCAGTGACTGCATTGGACAGTCATGAACTTTGTTTTGTCAGTGGGGAATGAAAAGACCCCCAGCTGGTGTCTTCATCCTACTTCCAGCTCTGCCTCTTTAGGATGGATCCAGCTTAACCTTTTCTACACCGTGGCCCTCTAAACATAGCTTGATGCTACAGTTGTGTCTCCTCTGAGCCCTCTTCAGCCCACTTGCCTCGTTTTCCTCAGTCATCTGTCACATGTTTCTTCACTTTCATTCCTACCAAAATATTACAAACAGTCCTATTAGCCTGTTCAAGGTTATTTGTTTATCTATGGGAGAAGGGTGGAAAATCAAACCTGGACAGATTTCTGGGTGTTTCCTCATATGTTACTGGATAGTTAAGTCCTTGATCCTGTGGGGTGAATGGAGGGGCCGCTAATCATTGTATCAGGTGCCAGCAGAAGCAGCATAATAATGTCAGGATGATACAACTTAAAATTTTAACAATATTGTCTGTGACAGGTATCAAAATTGATGAGAACATACTTTATAAATTGTCATGCCATTTGTATTTCTACTGCCAAAGCTAGATTTTTTTAGAATGAATTTTCTGTTCTGCCTTTTTCCTTAGAGATGGGTAGAAAACTCCAGAGATTTTAATTAGGGAATAAAGCATAAGCATTTCAGCAAATGTTTGGATTGATCTAAACCTCTCGGCTCTGTAGATGCCTTGGGAGAACTAGGATATGAGAGAGAATCATGCTGGAACCATAATCTGGTCTATGCAATGCTCTCTTCCCTCCAGAGAACCTCTTGGCCAAACTCATCTGTATGAACACAGTGTGAAATACTCAGACATTTGAGTAAACATGACTAAAACCATTTCAGCCCAATGATGAACTTGACGTTGATTTGGATTTGTCCTGGAAGTACATATTTCAAGCCTTGGCTGTCAAACAGTCTGAAGATAATTTAATACATCTCTTTATAGGTCCACAGACGAAAAGTGCTACATAAGCACCATGTAGAAATCGTAATTGCTGTTTACTGTTGTTTCTGAAAGTGTGATTAGTCATCTCAATAGCGAGACCTTATGCTATTTGGGTATGGACAAACCATCATCTGATTTAATCATCTTTCTGGCCGTTTTTATTTATAAATGTATCTTCTGTCAGTGTTGAATTCTCATTACCAGTATTAGGATTCTACCCTTTCCTTGGTGGGATCATGTAAAATTGATGGGATCAAATTTCTATTAAATGCACTGCATGGTGCTAGGTTGTTATTTATACTGACCATTCTGGAAGCCTTGGATCATAAGATCTTGTAAATAAACATTACATTCAGTGATATCACCTTTCATTGTAAAAGGTCTTTGGAAAGCTTTTAAAATGGTGCAGGAATGGAGCACTCATTATTAAGATTGGAAGGAATGGAGCGATCGTTTTATGCACATGAAATTTCTGGGTTGTAAGTACAAATGAATATTACAGAGAAATTGGGATAGGATCCTCAGATTAAGAGCAAAACTTTGTATGTATGTGTACTTATTTGCCTAGAGATTTTCCAAGCATTATAAAAACTAAAGTTTTCCACACTGGCCTTCAGTTATAGTAGGACATAATGTTGGATGCTGAATACTGTTCAAATGATGAAACTTTTTTTTTTTTTTTCAAAGACCCAGGAACAGCTGCTGCTTATTGAGTTACCAACACCACTTCCTGAAGAATGTGATTTTGTTTCAAAGATAGCCAAGCCCTGACCAGGCTGTGTCAGCTTAGTTTGAGCTATGATAACGTGGCATGTTGCTGTCATATTATTATTAGGTACATTTCATTAAGTGATTCCAGATCCTTCTCCCTTTTACTTGGGAAGGGGAGACTTTATTGATTTTGGAGACTGTAAATCAAAATGGCACTTTTATGATTGAAAGATATATACCAGTTAGAGGATTTGTAGGATGTCTTAGGAAAATTAGAAGATTTCATAAACCCCAAAGAAAGATTCATGGGGGTAGAATCTGGATTGCAAAATACATGGAAGCTTACTGGAATTGGTGAACTTGTTAGGGTTACAAGAAAGATGCTGACTTGCTTGCCAAGTCTCCCTCCTATGGGATTAAGTTTAAGACCGACTTTCAAAGTATTTTTTGTGCTGCAAGATTTTGGAATGTCTCTTCAGTGAGACGGCTAAAATACTCTTGGTACTTTTAACTCATTCAACTTGTCTCCACCCTACATTTCCAAACTATTTTTCAGCTCAACAATGTAAATATAGAGAGAACTTTTGTACTTGACTTAAGAAACATCTTAACCATAATCCTCTTTTAGGTAAGAATAAACATTTGTCATCAAAAAGATTCTTGATCTGCAATGAAATTGTCTTTCAAACTGAATCGCAAAAATTAAGGAAAAATGAAAAATATTCTTGCAAGTTCAAACAAGAGGGCCATTTTGTCAGTAAATATTTTTATTGTCTTCAAAGACTAGAAAAAATATATGAACTATTTAAATCCAAGTAATCAAAAGTGTATTTTGACCTGAAAAATCCTACTCTTAAGGGTTTACTCTAGAGATATCAATCAATATATACGAAGATACATTCCTAAAGTTATATTCCTTGCAGAATTTTTATAACAACAAAAAGGTCTGTTAACAAAGTAAATTCCTAATAGGTATTAATAATATTTTGGAGGACTATAGTTATATACTGTAAAGATGTTCACTACTGACTTAACACAGAGGTATTCCACAAGGCTATATAATTTCTCAGGTAAATAGTCTTTAATCATTTTTCTATATGTTATTGATTAAAGGGAAGATTTAGAGCAATATCTGGTATGAAAGCTTAATTAACAAAACCATCAACAATTAAACCTTTCAATGAAGTTCAGTCTTCCAAGTAACTTGATCAATTTCACATTTTGACTCTCGGAAAAAGACTTTGTTACTGTACTGAAAGTCATGGTTTTCTTTACATATCTGTTAAAAAGACATTTCATTTCCAAAGTTGTGTTCTCACTTTGAGACCTTTGGATCCTTAGAAGGATGTAAGAGCTACTAAGTGGGGAGCAAAGCCTGGAATATAGCAGTCCATGGGTGCATATTAAGTAAGTGAAAAGACAACTGTATTTGTGTAAGGGTACCTCTGAAGCAATTTGGCAAACTTCTACCTATTCGTTCATTTAAAAACATTAACTGGGCACCTACCATATTGAAGTGCTGGGAATATGGGTATCAGAAAACACTGTTCAGAAGTAGTGTGTGGTCTGTGAGGTCAGATCATCTCAATATAAGTTTAGGAAGAGAAAATATGCAAAGATTTGTGCAGGGAATTATGGGAACCCTGGGGCAGATAGGATAACAGATATAGGTCTGGTTTGCCCAATACTTTCTTGGTTTTGGCACTGGAAGTACAGAAACGTCTTCAGCCCCAGAAAAAGGGAAAGTGATTGATCATCTTAGAAAAGGCATTTAACCTAGCTAAGGCTTTCTGGACAAAGTGGTTCTAGACTTCTGGACTTAATATTCAAGTCAAGAGGGAAATATTTTTATTGTCTTCAAAGACTAGAAAAAATATATGAACTATTTAAATCCAAGTAATCAAAAGTGTATTTTGACCTGAAAAATCCTACTCTTAAGGGTTTACTCTAGAGATATCAATCAATATATACGAAGATACATTCCTAAAGTTATATTCCTTGCAGAATTTTTATAACAACAAAAAGGTCTGTTAACAAAGTAAATTCCTAATAGGTATTAATAATATTTTGGAGGACTATAGTTATATACTGTAAAGATGTTCACTACTGACTTAACACAGAGGTATTCCACAAGGCTATATAATTTCTCAGGTAAATAGTCTTTAATCATTTTTCTATATGTTATTGATTAAAGGGAAGATTTAGAGCAATATCTGGTATGAAAGCTTAATTAACAAAACCATCAACAATTAAACCTTTCAATGAAGTTCAGTCTTCCAAGTAACTTGATCAATTTCACATTTTGACTCTCGGAAAAAGACTTTGTTACTGTACTGAAAGTCATGGTTTTCTTTACATATCTGTTAAAAAGACATTTCATTTCCAAAGTTGTGTTCTCACTTTGAGACCTTTGGATCCTTAGAAGGATGTAAGAGCTACTAAGTGGGGAGCAAAGCCTGGAATATAGCAGTCCATGGGTGCATATTAAGTAAGTGAAAAGACAACTGTATTTGTGTAAGGGTACCTCTGAAGCAATTTGGCAAACTTCTACCTATTCGTTCATTTAAAAACATTAACTGGGCACCTACCATATTGAAGTGCTGGGAATATGGGTATCAGAAAACACTGTTCAGAAGTAGTGTGTGGTCTGTGAGGTCAGATCATCTCAATATAAGTTTAGGAAGAGAAAATATGCAAAGATTTGTGCAGGGAATTATGGGAACCCTGGGGCAGATAGGATAACAGATATAGGTCTGGTTTGCCCAATACTTTCTTGGTTTTGGCACTGGAAGTACAGAAACGTCTTCAGCCCCAGAAAAAGGGAAAGTGATTGATCATCTTAGAAAAGGCATTTAACCTAGCTAAGGCTTTCTGGACAAAGTGGTTCTAGACTTCTGGACTTAATATTCAAGTCAAGAGGGGACAGTTATGGGGAGGATGTGTTATATTTAGAGGGTTAGAGGTGAGGGTCAGGAGTGGATTCCAGGCAGAAGAGGCTGCTGGGATAGAGAAATAGCACAGTGCATGTAAGGAACAGGGAGGGAGTTTTCTTGAGTATGTTTGCTGGAGATGGACTTGAGGAAAGATGACCAAGATCTGATGACAGAGGGTGGAGGGGCTTAAGGGAGTGGTAGCTTGCTAGGGCTGCTGAAACAAAGGACCACACAATGGGTGTTTTTTTTTGTTGTTGTTCATTTGCTAAGTTGTGTCTGACTCCTTGCGACTCCATGGACTGTAGCACTCCAGGCTTCCCTGTCTTTCATTATCTTCCAGACTTGCTCAGATTGATGTCC
The DNA here is from genome assembly GCA_022376925.1 of Tragulus kanchil. NCBI lineage: Eukaryota > Metazoa > Chordata > Mammalia > Artiodactyla > Tragulidae > Tragulus > Tragulus kanchil. The sequence continues at coordinate 236,487,092 of JAIOJX010000028.1, read as the reverse complement.
ATTCAATAGGTGATGCTATGTAACCGTCTCATCCTCTGCTGCTTCCTTCACCTTTGGCCTTCATTCTTTCCCAGTATCAGGGTCTTTTCTAATGAATCAGCTCTTCACATCAGGTGACCAAAACGTGGGTGTGTTAAGTAACAGAAATTTGTTGTCTCATAGTTCAGCAGACCAGAAGTCCTAGATCAAGGTGTCAGCAGGGCTGGATCCTTCTGAGGCTATGAGGGGAAATCTGCTGCATCCTTCTCCCCTACTGTGGGAGTTGCTGGTGGTCTTTGAGTCCTTGGCTTATAGACACATCACCCTGATCTCTACTTTCATCTTCACTTGGTGCTTTCCATGGTGTGTGTATGTCTTTTCACATTTCCCATTTTTAAAAAGATAGCCGTCATAATGGATTTGGGCTACCCTAATAATGTTATTTTATTTTTAACTAATTAGATCTACACTGACCCTATTTCCAAAGAAGTTCATATATTAAACTACTAGGGTTTAGGACATCAACGTATGAGTTTCTGGGGGATGCAACTGAACTTGTTACCATGGGGATAAATGAAAGAGACAGATTAAATGTGGACCAAAGAGCATGGTGGTCCTCAACCCAGGGAATCTGCTGTCAGTATTTGTTCATGGTGGCACAATCCCAGCAGGGCAGGGATAGATCACATTACAGTCCAACAGATACACATTATGGGAACACAGCTGACCACTGGGGATGGGGCCCAACATCACCCAGTCCCCTGGCTATGGATCTGAGAGGGGATAGATCACTCCAAATGTGGACAGAGAGAGGAGTATGGGGCAAGGGCCATGTATTCTCATCAGCAAATACTGCATCTGCTGAGACCTCTTTTTAGATGGGGGTACATTGGATAAAACACAACCCATAAACATTACTCCCATGTCCAGAGGAAAGACATGTCATTCTGAGGAATATATTCTGAAGAAGCATTCTAAACATTGTTTTCCAAGGTAACCAAAAGAAAATAACTTGGCAATTCAGATGCAAAAATATATGGTCTCTCTGAAATGGCAACTGGAAGCTGTGTTGAGATTGAGATGACAGTGACCTAAATAAATACCTAGATGGAATGGGAAGGATTAAAAAGAAATAAAATAGGAACTTTTCTGGCAGTAAGTGAATTCCAGGAATGTGTGTTCAATCCCTGGTCAGGGAACTAGGAGCCCACATGCTACCTGCCTTGATCAAAATATAAGAGTAAAAAGAAAGCAGACATGAGGTAGGGTCAAAAGTTTCATTATACACTGTTCAGCATAGAATTGATACTTCAGAAAATAGCATTTATGGTTCTCCTAGAACATGAAAGTTAAGGGTGCAAGGACAAGAAGGATAGAAGAGAAAAGGCAAATGGAAAAAAAAGAGGAAAAAACAAAGATTCCACATGTGATCATGGGTATTTATGAAAAAAGATCAGGCTAATTAGAAAAGAAAATGATTGAAGAAAAAATGTTCTTGATCTAAAAAATACATAACTGTAAGTACATTTAGGTTTTGCTTTCATATATTATTAAGGTACATTTAAGTTTCAGGAAGTTGAAATTATATTATGCATGTATGGTATTTCTTCCCTGTCCCTTTAACATTATGTATGAGCATTTCCCATGTCATTAGGTAAATTACACAAGGAATTATTGATGGTCATATTTTATTTCATCATATGACTGTACTGTTCTGTGATAATTTAAGTATTTCCTAATTTTATTTTGAGAATTTGCTTTCTACCAATAATGTTGCACTGTGTATTTTTGTTTACAATTTTTTTCATATAACACACATTATTTCTGGGGGATCATTTCCTAGAAGTTGACTGACTAGGTCAAAGGACATGTAAACCAGAGATTCCCAGACTTTAAGATTCCACAGAATAAGACATTAAAAAAACAGATAAAGGACCAAAATAGAGCTGTCTACATTTTTTTGTTAAGTAAGCACATTAAAGAAAAAAGCCTATGGTATAGCATGATAACTCATAACAGAGACTATATTTTACATGGAAAATTTGAGAGGATGTAATCTCAGAATAAAGGATTAGCTTTAAATTGAATAATTTAATTATATGAGAAACTAAGTATGCTATTTTTATTATTTTTAATTTACACTATACTGGTGACAATTTGATCATGAATGGATGGTGACCCATGGATGTGTATGTGGGCTCAGTGTGTCCAACTCTTTGTGACCCTGGGGACTCTAGCCTACCAGGCTCCTGTCTCCATGGAATTTTCTAGACAAGAATGCTGGAGTGGGGCTTTCCTGATGGTCCAGTGAGTAAAAAGTCCGCCTTGCAATGCAAGGGGTGCTGGTTTGATCCCTGGCCTGGGAGGATCCCGTGTGTCACGGAGCGACTGGACCAGTGTGTCCAATTACCAAGCCGGAGCTCTGGAGCACATGCGCCCGGAGCTGGTGCTGTGCAGCGAGACGGGCCACTGCAATGGGAGAACCACACAGGCCAAAGAATAGAGATGGAGGAAACATAAATAAATACAAACAATAAAAGAGGCCAAAATTAAACAACAAAAAAAAGAATGCTGGAGTGGGTTGCCCTTTCCTTCTCTAGGGCACCTTCCTGGCCTAAGGATTGGATCTGTATCTCTCACATCCCCTGCACTGTCAGGCAGATTCTTCACCACATGGAACCACTAAGCATGTACAGACCATTTTGTGTCTGCAGTGTGACAATGTATTGTTTGCTCCTTTGAATATATAACTTTCTTTAACTTTTTTCTATTACACATTCCATAGATTAGATAGATTCAAGCTGAATAAGTCACTTTGTTATCCTGAAGTCATGAATCGCTTTGGTAATTCCTGATGAAGATTGGACCTTTCTGCTCTGCCAGAAAGGATCCCTGTCTTTTAAGTGAAGTGTAGGGGAAGGTTTGTGCTCTGGAGTAAAGGTTAAAGAAACTTGCAATCAAATTCTCCTTGTACAGGGTTTCTGTGGTGTCACAAGCCTGAGTTTTCTTATCTCAAAAATCAGATACTATTGATACTACTACTACTGACTTCACGAGGTGGTTGGATTTTCAAGAAATCAGCCATATCACTTGCTGCAATGCCTGACATAGTCTTAGCACTTTAAGAAATTTGACCCAGTCTTTCTGTGCATTTCTACTTGTTTTCAAATACTGCAAATGAAAGGGTGGAAACATTTTCCCTATAGGGTTAAATGGAAAATGTTTCAGGCTCTGTGGGACCTGTGGTCTCTGTTACAACTAGTCAACTTGGTCAGTGTAACCTAGGAAACAACACAGTCAGTAGGAAACCAATGAGTGAAGCTGTGTTCCAATAAAACTTTATTTATAAACCCTGGAATTTAAATTTCATATGCTTTTTGTATGCTATGAAATCTTTTCTTCTGTTGTTTTTTCCATATTGCAAACCTTTAATTTAAAAACTTTGTCCGCCTTGCAAACGGGCCCTGGCCTGGGAGGATCCCGTGTGCCAATGGCCGGGATTACCAAGCCGGAGCTCTGGAGCACATGCGCCGGAGCTGGTGCTGTGCAGCGAGACGGGCCACTGCAATGGGAGAACCACACAGGCCAAAGAATAGAGATGGAGGAAACATAAATAAATACAAACAATAAAAGAGGCCAAAATTAAACAACAAAAAAAAGAATGCTGGAGTGGGTTGCCCTTTCCTTCTCTAGGGCACCTTCCTGGCCTAAGGATTGGATCTGTATCTCTCACATCCCCTGCACTGTCAGGCAGATTCTTCACCACATGGAACCACTAAGCATGTACAGACCATTTTGTGTCTGCAGTGTGACAATGTATTGTTTGCTCCTTTGAATATATAACTTTCTTTAACTTTTTTCTATTACACATTCCATAGATTAGATAGATTCAAGCTGAATAAGTCACTTTGTTATCCTGAAGTCATGAATCGCTTTGGTAATTCCTGATGAAGATTGGACCTTTCTGCTCTGCCAGAAAGGATCCCTGTCTTTTAAGTGAAGTGTAGGGGAAGGTTTGTGCTCTGGAGTAAAGGTTAAAGAAACCTGCAATCAAATTCTCCTTGTACAGGGTTTCTGTGGTGTCACAAGCCTGAGTTTTCTTATCTCAAAAATCAGATACTATTGATACTACTACTACTGACTTCACGAGGTGGTTGGATTTTCAAGAAATCAGCCATATCACTTGCTGCAATGCCTGACATAGTCTTAGCACTTTAAGAAATTTGACCCAGTCTTTCTGTGCATTTCTACTTGTTTTCAAATACTGCAAATGAAAGGGTGGAAACATTTTCCCTATAGGGTTAAATGGAAAATGTTTCAGGCTCTGTGGGACCTGTGGTCTCTGTTACAACTAGTCAACTTGGTCAGTGTAACCTAGGAAACAACACAGTCAGTAGGAAACCAATGAGTGAAGCTGTGTTCCAATAAAACTTTATTTATAAACCCTGGAATTTAAATTTCATATGCTTTTTGTATGCTATGAAATCTTTTTCTTCTGTTGTTTTTTTTTTTCCCAATCATTGAAACCTATAAAAACTATTCTTAGTTCAGAGATTGTAGAAAAGCAGTTGGCTTTGGAAGTCACAGTTTGCTAGAAACGATAAGGATATGCTGGAAAAATTGTAGCCAGTAGTTCTTTTGTGAATAACACATTCTCTTGTAAAATAAAACTAAAGATTAAAAATAGATATTTGGATAGGAAGGTTTTAAAAACACTGCCTAGATATATGGTAAGAAGAATTGTGAGATTGTTAGAGCTTTAAAAATTCCGAGTGCCCACCTCAACCCATGAAACAGGGGGCTGAGGCCCAGCAGGCTCTGTGTGCGCCTCCAAGTCACACTACAAGCTTGAGGAGTGTTTCTGACTGCTGGCCTGCTGTTCTTTCCATGGCACCGAATATCATGATTTTATAATGCATACTTCGTCGTTAGCTAGACACTGAGATTTTTATTCTTCAATGAAAAGCTTCTTTAAAACTTTGTTCCCCTGAGAAGAAAAGATAAACAATAATTTCACGTGGTAATTTTCCAAATTTCTGTACCATATCTGCATATCCAAACACAGCTGTATGAAGGCAGAAATTGGCTTCAGGCAAAGAAGAAGCCATTTACTCTGGTTTTGGGAGGCAATGCAGGGTATTTGTACAATGAAGTGTAACGCATGGCCCCCACCCCAACTACAGAACCAAAACAAACTAGAACTAAAAAGGAGACACAAAAAAACAGTTGTTAACAATGTTCCCCATTGACTGTCCATCTGAATGATAGGAAAGGAGAAAGACACAGAGACAGGTTTCAGATTTTGAACAGAAATATATATTTACTATTGGTTAGTGGATTCCCTCACCTCACAATACAAAATTTTAACTGGATGACATTTTAGCAACCTTTTAAGGCCTATGAGTCTTTGGTTGAATTTTATTTATATTATATTTGATAAAAATTTGTATATTTGATTAAATTTGTTTATGTTTGATAAAATTTTATATATTTATATGTGTTACACTTCATTGTACCTTGTATTTGGTTAAATGCTATTTATACTATTCCAGAGGCTTCAGATCTATCCCTGTACCTGAACTAAAATGCTAAAATAACACTGGAGATGCTATTTTCATAGGATGCTATGAAATCTTTCTTCTGTTGTTTTTTCCCAATTGAAACCTATAAAAACTATTCTTAGTTCAGAGATTGTAGAAAAGCAGTTGGCTTTGGAAGTCACAGTTTGCTAGAAACGATAAGGATATGCTGGAAAAATTGTAGCCAGTAGTTCTTTTGTGAATAACACATTCTCTTGTAAAATAAAACTAAAGATTAAAAATAGATATTTGGATAGGAAGGTTTTAAAAACACTGTCTAGATATATGGTAAGAAGAATTGTGAGATTGTTAGAGCTTTAAAAATTCCGAGTGCCCACCTCAACCCATGAAACAGGGGGCTGAGGCCCAGCAGGCTCTGTGTGCGCCTCCAAGTCACACTACAAGCTTGAGGAGTGTTTCTGACTGCTGGCCTGCTGTTCTTTCCATGGCACCGAATATCATGATTTTATAATGCATACTTCGTCGTTAGCTAGACACTGAGATTTTTATTCTTCAATGAAAAGCTTCTTTAAAACTTTGTTCCCCTGAGAAGAAAAGATAAACAATAATTTCACGTGGTAATTTTCCAAATTTCTGTACCATATCTGCATATCCAAACACAGCTGTATGAAGGCAGAAATTGGCTTCAGGCAAAGAAGAAGCCATTTACTCTGGTTTTGGGAGGCAATGCAGGGTATTTGTACAATGAAGTGTAACGCATGGCCCCCACCCCAACTACAGAACCAAAACAAACTAGAACTAAAAAGGAGACACAAAAAAACAGTTGTTAACAATGTTCCCCATTGACTGTCCATCTGAATGATAGGAAAGGAGAAAGACACAGAGACAGGTTTCAGATTTTGAACAGAAATATATATTTACTATTGGTTAGTGGATTCCCTCACCTCACAATACAAAATTTTAACTGGATGACATTTTTAGCAACCTTTTAAGGCCTATGAGTCTTTGGTTGAATTTTATTTATATTATATTTGATAAAAATTTGTATATTTGATTAAATTTGTTTATGTTTGATAAAATTTTATATATTTATATGTGTTACACTTCATTGTACCTTGTATTTGGTTAAATGCTATTTATACTATTCCAGAGGCTTCAGATCTATCCCTGTACCTGAACTAAAATGCTAAAATAACACTGGAGATGCTATTTTTCTCTGTATTTCCTAGTTTTTATGTAACATGTAGACTTCTAAGTATGTGACCCTGTCACTAGGTCTAAAAGAGAAAGGAAATGAAGAACCATGTGTGTTGTACGTGAGCATTAAAAAATTCTTCGTAATTCTTTTTTTTTTTTGGTAAGATTTATTTATTTATTTATTTTTGGGCGGGAGTCGGGTTGGGGAGGGAGGGGGGCGGGCGGGCCACTTCTATTGGTCTTTCATTTATCTATTTTCATCCATCTTTGTTCTTTGGCCCTTGTGGGCCTCCCATCGCAGTGGCCTCTGTCGTCGTAGAGCACCGGCTCTGGGCGCATGCGCTCCAGAGCTCCGGCTCGGTAATTGGACACATCGGTCCAGCCGCTCCGCGGCACGTGGGATCTTCCCAGGCTAGGGATCGGGATCGAACCGTCGCCCCTTGCACTGCAAGGCGGTGTCCTTACCCGCTAGACCACCAGGGGAAGCCCTTCGTAATTCTTAAAAACAAAAGATTCTCCGACATTACGGAACTTGACAGAACTGTGCTGTTCAGCACGGTATTCACTTCTGCACTGAAGTGTGGCTGCTGCAAATTGAAATGTGCTGTGAGTGCACATTCACCCTGGATTTCAGTGTCTTGGGAGGAAGAAAAGAATGTACAATATCTCATTCATATTTCTATACTGTTTACATGTTGAAATAGCACGTGGCCTATACTGGGGCCAAATAAAAATATTAGTAAGTATCATCAGTTTCTGCTTCTAGTCTAGCTGCTAGAAAATTTTCAACTTGGAGCTGGCATTCTATTTATATCAGACAGCACAGTAATTGCTGTGAAGTTGTTACAGAATATATCTGGGCGATTCTTAAAAACAACTCACAGTGGTTAACTCTGGAACAGGGAATGTGATAACCTGGAGAGGTATAGAGGGAGACTCAGCTTTCAGGGTGTCCTCTTGTGTTTTTTAAACTTTTCCCATATAATTTGTTACCTAGTTAAAAACTAAATAAATGTCAAAATAATAAAAATAAAATACATTCTACACATTCTTAAATTATTGTAATGTTTGATTAGAATCTTGGAGGATTTTAGAAAATGTTTTTCTTTACTGTCCCCACCCCTCCAAAAAAGTATCTCTTGTTGTTAATGTGTATTTGTGTGTGTGTGTGTGTGCTTGTGCATTGTGGGTTTATGTATGTATCTGAGAGTTTTTCTTAGGAACAGAAGTAGATACGATTGACTCAAGGCCTTAGTCTCCCATAAACTAAAGAAAGTTTGCTAGAGAGCAGAGTAATGTTTTTGTGGGGAAAACTAAAACATATTCCCAAAATATCCTGTATTAAGAGGAAAACAGTTAATAGAGTTTAAAATCCTGGCATGGGACACATCTCCCACAAAGGATGTAACTTAATGATCCTGTGGTCATTTAAAACAACAAATATTTCCTTCCACTGACATAAAATACAATTGTTTACTTTTAATATAAATAGTGTTTTCTTCTTAAAAAATCAATTACAATGCAATACTATTTAAAATTAAACATATTATCTGCTAACATTTAATTTTCTTTGATGAGGGATTATTCTATGAATTATAGCCAAAGATTAGATTCTGTCAATTTCACAATTATTGCTTTTATTACTAATCTTCTGATTTATCATAGTGTTAAAAAATTGAATTCTAAAAAGCTACTCTCAAGACTGATTTGTGTTCAGTTAATAGCCTATTTTTCTGACATTATAAAATGTGATAAATTGCATAAGCTTCATATCTTAAGGAGATTCTCTGGTGGCTCAGACAGCAAAGAATCTGCCTACAATGTAGGCGATTCCATTTCATTCCCTGAGTTTGGAAGATCCCCTGGAGAAGAAAATGGCTACACACTCCAGTATTCCTGTCTGGAGAATCCCATGGACAGAGGAGCCTGGCAGGAGTTATAAAGAGTCTAATAGGACAAATGACCAGTACTTCCACTATCATACATTAAGGCACTGATTACAGCAACATCACCTTTTAGAATTAGATTAAACCATACATGTGACATTGTGATTTATAATTTGTTACCTAGTTAAAAACTAAATAAATGTCAAAATAATAAAAATAAAATACATTCTACACATTCTTAAATTATTGTAATGTTTGATTAGAATCTTGGAGGATTTTAGAAAATGTTTTTCTTTACTGTCCCCACCCCTCCAAAAAAGTATCTCTTGTTGTTAATGTGTATTTGTGTGTGTGTGTGTGCTTGTGCATTGTGGGTTTATGTATGTATCTGAGAGTTTTTCTTAGGAACAGAAGTAGATACGATTGACTCAAGGCCTTAGTCTCCCATAAACTAAAGAAAGTTTGCTAGAGAGCAGAGTAATGTTTTTGTGGGGAAAACTAAAACATATTCCCAAAATATCCTGTATTAAGAGGAAAACAGTTAATAGAGTTTAAAATCCTGGCATGGGACACATCTCCCACAAAGGATGTAACTTAATGATCCTGTGGTCATTTAAAACAACAAATATTTCCTTCCACTGACATAAAATACAATTGTTTACTTTTAATATAAATAGTTTTTTCTTTTTAAAAAATCAATTACAATGCAATACTATTTAAAATTAAACATATTATCTGCTAACATTTAATTTTCTTTGATGAGGGATTATTCTATGAATTATAGCCAAAGATTAGATTCTGTCAATTTCACAATTATTGCTTTTATTACTAATCTTCTGATTTATCATAGTGTTAAAAAATTGAATTCTAAAAAGCTACTCTCAAGACTGATTTGTGTTCAGTTAATAGCCTATTTTTCTGACATTATAAAATGTGATAAATTGCATAAGCTTCATATCTTAAGGAGATTCTCTGGTGGCTCAGACAGCAAAGAATCTGCCTACAATGTAGGCGATTCCATTTCATTCCCTGAGTTTGGAAGATCCCCTGGAGAAGAAAATGGCTACACACTCCAGTATTCCTGTCTGGAGAATCCCATGGACAGAGGAGCCTGGCAGGAGTTATAAAGAGTCTAATAGGACAAATGACCAGTACTTCCACTATCATACATTAAGGCACTGATTACAGCAACATCACCTTTTAGAATTAGATTAAACCATACATGTGACATTGTGATTTATAATAAGAAATACATATTTTGCATTCACCCATTTTCTTGGCACAGAACTCCTAAAACCTTTGGAATTTCCTATGTGATTAGAACAATAAGGGTGAAAATAACATATTTTGCTGTTAATAAAAAGCAAGTTTCAACCCTCTTGAGTTTCTGCTAATGGAATTACTTTTGGAAAGACCTTGAGTAGCCCACTGATGGGGCCTGGCTGTTGTGAAAAACAGCTTCATGACTAGAGAACTAGAGCTCAGTCTTTTTGCCACCCTGACATTCTGAGGAGGGGAGAGGTGCTAGAAACTGAGCTCAGTCACCAGTGGCCGTTGATTTAGTCAATCATGCCTATGGAAAGGAGCCTCCATAAATGTCCTGAATTATAGAATTCACAGAGTTTCCAGGCTAATGAACAGCCATGTTCCAGGAGGGTGGTGCACCCCAAACTCCACTGGAACAAAAACTCCTGTGTTCAGGATCCGTCTAAACTTCACCCTAGGCACCTCTTCATTGGATTCTTTCTTCTTATTTTTCTATGTCTTTTGGAATAGGTCAGTAATCTATTAAGGAAACTGACGTTTTGAGTTCTCTAGCAGATCATTGTGCCTGAGAAGGGCATTGTGGGAACTTCTGATTGGTGGCCCATAGGTAAGCAACATAGGCGACCACCTGGGCTTGAGATTGGCATCTGAAGGGTGTGTGGGGGACAGTCTTATAGACCCGAGTTCCTATCCTGTGGAACCTGATCCTGCCTCCAGGTATAGAGCATCTGGATTGGGTTGAATGGTAGGACATTGGGCTCCTGTCCAAGCTCATCTCAGAAGTGAAGTGATGTGTGGTCACAATGTGAGTCAAGGAGACACAGAGAGCGTAAGCTTTTCCTCTGCAGCATGAAACTGCTCTTAAAAAAAAAAAAACAACTTTATTATTTTATATTGAAGTATAGTTCATTAACAAGATTATGCTATTGTGTTAGTTTCAGGAATAGAGTAGAGTGATCCAATTATACATACACATACATTCACTCTTTTTTAGATTCTTTTCCCATATAGGCCATTTCAGAGTAGGTCCTTGCTGGTTATCTGTTTTAAATATAATAGTGTGTACGTATTAATCCCAAACTCTCTAACTATCCCTCTCCCCAACTCCTGTGCCTGGTAACCATCAGTTTTTTCTCTAAGTCTGTGAGCATGAAATTTCTCTTATGAGATCAGCTCTGCCTACCAAAATGCCATTTTTATCCAGTTCCACCCAATACTTCCTGAAGTCTCATCACTTTCCTTTTTCTATCTACTGAACTATAATCTGTGCTCTAAAAACATGGACCACTGTTCCCTTATATACTTTCATTTATTTAGCTACATTTATCAGGTAATTCAACAAAAACTGATGTTCTCTTTTAACAAATTTGTTCTCCCTATAAATGTTTCCCAACTATTAAACAATACGATGCCGTACCTTGTCGTCTTTAGAAGAGTTGCTGTTCCCATTGTTGAAATACTTGAGCTGTTTAGCAACTCTGCTTCCCACATCCTTAGTATAAAACTCACTTATTGATTTCAAAATATTATTTTAAATAATAGCCCACTGTCTTTTTAGTTACGGCTGTCATAATAAAATACCATAGAATAGGCGGCTTGAACAGCAGAAATGTATTTCTCATAGTTCCGGGGGCTGGAAGTCCAACATAAATGTGCTAGCCAATTCACTTCCAGGTGAGGCTTCCTTTCCTGGCTTGTAGGCAGCCACCTATTTTCTGTGTCCTCACATGATGGAGAAGAGGAGAGTGACCGAGTGCAAGCACTCTGATGTTTTTCTTATAAAGGCATTAATCCCATAGTGAGGATCCCACCCTGATGATCTCATCTAGCCCCAATTTCCTCCCAAGGCCTCATTTCCAAGTATCATTGCATTGGGCATTAGAGTTTCTCCGTAGGAATTAAGGAAAGGTCACAAACATTCAGTCCATAATACCCACTAAAAACAATGAGCCATCTCTTTTATGTCATTGAAAAGTGAAGTTGCGGTCATGTCCAACTCTTTGCAACCCATGGACAAGCCATGGTCAAGCCAACCCTACTTGGACCCCAAGTTATTTCAATTTTTTTTTAGATTCTTTTCCCATATAGGCCATTTCAGAGTAGGTCCTTGCTGGTTATCTGTTTTAAATATAATAGTGTGTACGTATTAATCCCAAACTCTCTAACTATCCCTCTCCCCAACTCCTGTGCCTGGTAACCATCAGTTTTTTCTCTAAGTCTGTGAGCATGAAATTTCTCTTATGAGATCAGCTCTGCCTACCAAAATGCCATTTTTATCCAGTTCCACCCAATACTTCCTGAAGTCTCATCACTTTCCTTTTTCTATCTACTGAACTATAATCTGTGCTCTAAAAACATGGACCACTGTTCCCTTATATACTTTCATTTATTTAGCTACATTTATCAGGTAATTCAACAAAAACTGATGTTCTCTTTTAACAAATTTGTTCTCCCTATAAATGTTTCCCAACTATTAAACAATACGATGCCGTACCTTGTCGTCTTTAGAAGAGTTGCTGTTCCCATTGTTGAAATACTTGAGCTGTTTAGCAACTCTGCTTCCCACATCCTTAGTATAAAACTCACTTATTGATTTCAAAATATTATTTTAAATAATAGCCCACTGTCTTTTTAGTTACGGCTGTCATAATAAAATACCATAGAATAGGCGGCTTGAACAGCAGAAATGTATTTCTCATAGTTCCGGGGGCTGGAAGTCCAACATAAATGTGCTAGCCAATTCACTTCCAGGTGAGGCTTCCTTTCCTGGCTTGTAGGCAGCCACCTATTTTCTGTGTCCTCACATGATGGAGAAGAGGAGAGTGACCGAGTGCAAGCACTCTGATGTTTTTCTTATAAAGGCATTAATCCCATAGTGAGGATCCCACCCTGATGATCTCATCTAGCCCCAATTTCCTCCCAAGGCCTCATTTCCAAGTATCATTGCATTGGGCATTAGAGTTTCTCCGTAGGAATTAAGGAAAGGTCACAAACATTCAGTCCATAATACCCACTAAAAACAATGAGCCATCTCTTTTATGTCATTGAAAAGTGAAGTTGCACGGTCATGTCCAACTCTTTGCAACCCATGGACAAGCCATGGTCAAGCCATGAAATTCTCCTGGCAAGAGTACTGGGGTGGACAGGTTTTTCCTTCTCCAGGGGATGTTCCCAACCTAGGGATTGAACCCAGGTCTCCCACACTACAGGTGGATTCTTCACCATCTGAGCCACAATGGAAGCCCAAGAATACTGGAGTAGACAGCCTATCCCTTCTCCAAAGGATCTTCCTGACTTAGGAATTGGACCAGGGTCTCCTGCATTGCAGGCATATTCTTTACCAGCTGAGCTACAAGGGAATCCCTTTATGTCATTAGTCATTGCTTTATAAATATTTCCAAGAAGAAACAATCTTTTATTAAAAAAATTTTCATCATACAGTCATTTACGAAATAATTATCTGGTTACAATCTGGTTACAGTCTACATCTCTTGAAATCTGTCGCCTTTCCTTCTGCTCATTGTATCCCTAAGTCTAGTTCCAGAAGCTTATTTATTCTTCTTCCAGGGGTCCAAGCATTAAACCATCGTGTTTTTCTTCCTCATTTTTCTACCCCACTTGCCTTATATAAAAGTTGCCTTATTGTCCATCTTTTAAGGTCTGGTCCAAAGGATACCTCTTGTACAAAGCTCTCTCCACTTCCCTAGGCAATACTAACCCTCCCTGCCTCCCTCTACTTGCAGTTCCACAATCTCCTCTACTGCTGCTTCCATCAGATTATTCACTGTTTCAGATAAAGGATTTTAGTACAGTATCTTACACATGGTGGAAGCTCAAAGAAGGCAGATGGAATGAAAGGTCTGCATAATTGTTATAGCTGTTGGAACCATGGGCTCCGTTGTGTGGGCTCAAAGATCCATCACAAAGAAAGTAAAGATTTCTTAAGTGACTACTGGATAGTGGGGGTTGAGAGCTTGTGTACATTTTGGAGGATCTCATATCAAGAATTTATAGTTCTAGGGCTCCCCTCATGGTCCAATGGGTAAAGAGTCTTCCTTGCAGTGCAAGGGTCGCTTGTTCGACCCCTGGCCTGGGAAGATCCCATGTGCCATGGAACAGATGGACCAGTGTATCCAATTATGAGCCAGCGCTCTGGAGCACATGTGCCCAGAGCCAGTGCTCTGCAGTGAGAGAGGCCACTGCAATGGGAGGCCTACACAGGCCAAATAATAAAAGATGGATGAAGATAATTATAAATAAAAGAGGCATGATGGGGGAAAAAGGAATTTATAGCTCTAGGTAAGTCCATAGATTTCATGGGGGGTGAAGCCTGCTCTGATGTAATGCCAGCCTATGGGAAGACATAATAAGAGATCTCTATTCTTGCCTGTGGGTCCTAATACCCACAGGTAGACAACTTACCTGTGCTTTGGCTTCTGTAAATTTCTCTCCTATCACCCCCTCCTCTTGTCTTTTTTTCCCTGCTGGTCCAACACCTCCTAGAATTATATTGGTCTTAGCACAAGCTCATGAGCTCTCCTGGGAAAGAATTTTTACTCAGAATATAAGAATGTTTTGCTCCCACTCTTGGCACATATGTATGGATTTATGAAAGCCAAAGGGATTATTGAATTTATTTTATACTATTTTTTTTCAAATACAGCCTAACTTGAAGGCATGTATTTATTATATTATGGTTAGAAAAGGAACGTTCATGTTGACAGAGAAAGGAAGAGTCCATGCTTAACACTGGAAAATCAACAGATACAGAAATAAAATATACAAATCTGCCCTGGGTAAAGACAGATTCATCTGATTGGAGGCAGAAGGAAAAAGAACATTTACTGAACTGCAGTGCTAATGCTAATTCAGGCTTGCTTAACAATTCAAACTTGAAAAGCGTTAAAGGGTACGTTTTAGGGATAAAAAGATTGTAGACTCCCTTCTCTTGCTTAGAGGGGAAAATCTCATGATTCCTTAATGTTTAGCTTCAGGATTTGCAGGCTACATCAAAATGATAGCTTTTTATGTATTAATGTTTGCATAACCGCTATTTTTGCAGACATTGAAATTATAGAGAGCAGCAATTGTTGAGGGGAAAAAACAGTATAAATAAATAGAAGCTAGAATTTTCCCCCTTCAGAGGTAAGCCTTTGCTATTCCTAGCACAGAATACTTGTGCTATTTGTGTGAGACTGTTCTTCAGGCCACAGTAATACAAGATTCTCCCCAAATAAAAACTCCTCGTAGGAAGACATACAATAGGCTAATAAAACAAATTATTGGCTATCCACAAGTGGTGTAGCAAATAATACATTTTTCTTTTTTTTTGGAGTTACATTGGCTGATATTACATCTCTCTCAATTTCAGGGGAAATAAGCAGGAAGAATGACTAAGAGGCATAAATTTCACATCATATATTTTTGGCTTGAGCATCATGTATACCAAAGTAATTTGGTGGCTTGGGATGTTGTGTCATGAATCACGTATTTCGTGGGCTGGAGAGGATGGTGAATAGGTGCATCTCAGCAGAGTGCCCAAAGATAACTGGTGCCCGCTGGGGTCCATCCAGGCAAAGGGATGTCCCCTTTCACTCTCAAAAGTGTCCCACTTTAATGGATAATAAATTTTGTGTTTAACTAATGAACATAAAGAATGGAGGGGAATGCTTCCATTTTATGCCTCAATAATTTTTCCCAAGTCATTGTAAAGAAATACAGTAGAAATAATCCTTCACAAGGAAAATTGATGCTTTCTTGGTCTTATCTGGTGGCTCCCCTAGTGGCTCAGGTGGTATAGAATCTGCCTACAATGAAGAAGACCAGGGTTCAATCCTCAGGTCAGGAAGATACTCTGGAGAAGGAAAAGGCAGCCCACTCCAGTATTTCTACCTGGATAATTCCATGGACAGACGATCCTGATGGACTATAGTTATGGAGGCTGCCAAGAGTTAGACATGACTGTTACAGAATGTGGATATTAACCTTTATTAATAGATTTAACTATTTTTATTGATCTTTAACTTATAAGTCACAACATTGCACTTGTTACACAAATACAACATTAACATATCTCTTAGTTGCTGCTTCCTACCCCTTCACCACCTTCTCCACAAGTCATTGGGTTCCATTTTAAAATCTCATCTAAATATTTCTATAGGAATCCTTCAGTCATCACTGCTAAGAACTATCCTGAAAGGCATTATGGAGGAAAAAAGAGCCTGGTGTAGTGCTGAGCCCAGTTAGAGGAAAGGAAGCAAGGAAGGAATTCAAAAGAGGTGATGAGCAAGATGTCAAAGGTTTTGAGGATGGGGATTAGACATAAAAATACTTGTGCTATTTGTGTGAGACTGTTCTTCAGGCCACAGTAATACAAGATTCTCCCCAAATAAAAACTCCTCGTAGGAAGACATACAATAGGCTAATAAAACAAATTATTGGCTATCCACAAGTGGTGTAGCAAATAATACATTTTTCTTTTTTGGAGTTACATTGGCTGATACTACATCTCTCTCAATTTCAGGGGAAATAAGCAGGAAGAATGACTAAGAGGCATAAATTTCACATCATATATTTTTGGCTTGAGCATCATGTATACCAAAGTAATTTGGTGGCTTGGGATGTTGTGTCATGAATCACGTATTTCGTGGGCTGGAGAGGATGGTGAATAGGTGCATCTCAGCAGAGTGCCCAAAGATAACTGGTGCCCGCTGGGGTCCATCCAGGCAAAGGGATGTCCCCTTTCACTCTCAAAAGTGTCCCACTTTAATGGATAATAAATTTTGTGTTTAACTAATGAACATAAAGAATGGAGGGGAATGCTTCCATTTTATGCCTCAATAATTTTTCCCAAGTCATTGTAAAGAAATACAGTAGAAATAATCCTTCACAAGGAAAATTGATGCTTTCTTGGTCTTATCTGGTGGCTCCCCTAGTGGCTCAGGTGGTATAGAATCTGCCTACAATGAAGAAGACCAGGGTTCAATCCTCAGGTCAGGAAGATACTCTGGAGAAGGAAAAGGCAGCCCACTCCAGTATTTCTACCTGGATAATTCCATGGACAGACGATCCTGATGGACTATAGTTATGGAGGCTGCCAAGAGTTAGACATGACTGTTACAGAATGTGGATATTAACCTTTATTAATAGATTTAACTATTTTTATTGATCTTTAACTTATAAGTCACAACATTGCACTTGTTACACAAATACAACATTAACATATCTCTTAGTTGCTGCTTCCTACCCCTTCACCACCTTCTCCACAAGTCATTGGGTTCCATTTTAAAATCTCATCTAAATATTTCTATAGGAATCCTTCAGTCATCACTGCTAAGAACTATCCTGAAAGGCATTATGGAGGAAAAAAGAGCCTGGTGTAGTGCTGAGCCCAGTTAGAGGAAAGGAAGCAAGGAAGGAATTCAAAAGAGGTGATGAGCAAGATGTCAAAGGTTTTGAGGATGGGGATTACCTGTTCATCCATCTTCATAGTAGCATTGTTCACAACAGCCAAAAAATGGAAGCAATCCAAGGGTCCAACAGCAAATGAGTGGATAAACAAAGTGTGGCATATATGTATTGATATGAAATGCATATATATATATATATATATATATATATATATATATATAATGTGTGTGTGATTATATGTTGTTTTTGTTTAGTTGCTAAGTTTTGTTCAGCTCTTTGCAAATGCATGGACTATAGATTGAAAGGCTTCTCTGTCCACAGAATTTTCCAAGCAAGAATACCAGAGTGAGTTTCCATGTCCCGCTCTGGGGTTTCTTCCTAACCAAGGGATCAAAACTGCATCTACTGAATTGACAGGTGGATTCAATCCACTCCAGTATTCTTGCCTGGAAAATCCCATGGACAGAGCAGAGGAGTCTGATGGGTGCTAGTTCATGGGGTTGCAAAGAATAGAACGTTATTTAGGCAACCAAAGCAACATATATAGTGGATTTTATTCAGCTTTAGAAAGAAATAAAATACTGGTATGTGCTGTGACAGGACTGCATGCTGAGGACAGGTATGCTAAGTGAAAGAAGCCAGACAAAAAGGACAAATACTGTGTGAGTCCACTTATATGCAGCATCTAGACTAGATACATTCATCCTGACTAGAGGAACTGAAGGAGAGGGTGAAGAGAAGTTTGTGTTTAAAACGTGAAGTGTTTATTTGGGAAGATAAAAGTTCTGAAGCCTGAACAGCAGTACCTGCACAACCTTGGGAATGTGCTTAACACTGCTGAATCATACACTTAAAATGGTTAAGGCGTGGACTTCATGTTGTATGTATTTTGCCAAAATACAAGTAGTATGAAGATGGACTGGATAGGGGTAGACAGATCGTGTGATCCAGTGTTTCTTGTTTGGTGTTTTAGTCTCCTAGGGTGTTTGTAAACAAACTACTACAAACTTGTGACTTAAAACAACAGAAAGTTGTTGTCTCACAGTTCTGGAGGCCAGAAGTCTGAAATCAAGATGAATGGATAACAAAACGTGGAGTGTGTCTGTGTGTGTATGGGTGTGGGGGGGTTGGGTGTGTACTTCTCTTAGGCTTCTAGTTGCTTGACTCCAATCTCTTTCTCCCTTTTCACATGGCGCTGGGTCTCTGAATCTCAAACCTCCCTCTGTCTTTCGCTTTGTAAGGACACCTGCCATTGGATTTGTTTCATACTAAATCCGGGGTGTTGTTAGTCACTCAGTCATGTCTGACTCTGTGACTCCGTGGAGCATAGCATACCAACCTCTTCTGTCTATGGAATTCTCCAGGAAAGAATACTAGAGTGGGTTGCCATGCTCTCCTCCAGAGAATCTTCCTGATCCAGGGATTGAACCTGGATCTCTTACATTGGCAGGCAGATTATTTACTATCCAAGCCCCCTGGGAAGGTCAACTTACATGTGCAAAGCCCTTTTTTACCAAATAAGGTCGCATTTGCAGGTTCTAAGGGGCCATATATTTGGCAGGGGAGGGGCACAGTTGTACTCAGTGTATTTGGAGAAAAGCTAGCATCGTGCAGTATTTAGAAGCAAAGCAAAGGTGTTATCAGTGAGCTGCCTCCGTTTTAGTGGATGAAAGAAACTTCTTCCTGTCTCCTGGCTGTGAGTTGTTGCCCACTTCGCCACCCTCCCCTAGAATTTGCCTCCCGTATCATGTCAGAGGCCTGACTAAGCTCAGTATCTACACAGATGAATTTTAAATTCTTCTTAAATGTTTTATATCTGCTTTATGAGAGAGAGCAAGCAAGCTGACATCATAGGAGTTGGGGAACCATATGGAACCATATTATCCCATCCAGTCCTAAATTTTCAAGTAACGGGGTCTTCTTTGGGCAATACACTGACTCTGAGGGTGATTCCACTGGTGGAAATAGCATGTAAGACAATGAGCTGAGCCTTACGCTGTCCCCAAGAGATGCTGTGGCTACACCCCCTCCCCTGCCAAGGCCCTGTGTCTGCCTGTTACTCCCAGTCTATGCCTTTTCCTTGGCCAAACAGGCTTCTTCCAGATCCCTTTGATCATTTGCCTTTTCCATGCCCAAAATAAACCTTGTTATCCACTGTGTCTGGAACATCCTCCCACTTTCCAAACCATATTGTTCTTCATTCCTACATTGATTTCAAAATCTTCCTCCTTCAGGTAGGTTTAAGTATGATGTCATGACATCACAACCCTTATTCTTCATGAAGATGGTGGTTTTTAAAAACATGTTCTTTTATTTTGAAAACACCCAACAGCCAAACCATTGACTGCTACCTGTGCATTGAACCAGGCACATGAAACTAGATTACAAAGCCTAATTATGAGCAAACAAAAGACATCTTCAGAAATTCCTGGAATTTTTTTTTTTTAATCAGAATGGCTTTGGGTAAGCCAGCCTATCTGGGAGGGAATGATTTGTAGTAAAACTATTTGAAAATATAGGATGGATTGCCCCAGCATTCCCAGAAAGATATGAGGCACATTAATATTATATTTTACTTTTAGCTTTAAAAATCTCATATTTTACTTGAATTGTTTAAAAAAATAAAAAGCTTGGTTCTCTGTATGGTTTGATTAAGTAAGCGTTCTCTACTTAAATGGTAAAAATAAATAACAAGAGAATAATCACAATGCCAAGTGTGTTCAGTGAAGCAATATGTGTAGGCAGCATTGGAAACAGTGATACAGTGATTATCTGTGCATAACTTGGTTATAATATCATCACTGTCTAGACTACTAGACAATTAACATCCAGACATACTATAGCTCAGATTGAAAAAGGTCATTAAAAAATGAAAGAGAGAATTGGCCTCTTTGGGTAAGAAAGACCCAGTTCACATTTTTCTAGAGAGGTATGCATTGGAATTTAACTTTAGACTGAGACATACTTTAGGTTCAGCATCTTTTGTAACTCTGATTCACCCCCCTTTCCACAAATGTCAATAATGACAACTGGATCTTTCATTCAGTGATTTAATAATTTTATATGTATTAGTGAAAGACACATTTGTTGGAGGTGATGATTAACTCCAGGCTACACCTCTTCCTGCTTCTCCATCTATGTTGCTTTAAAGGACCGATTTCAGCATTTAAGGAGATGTCAGAGTTTTAATGGAAGTTCTTGCAGAAGACAGCATGGCCCCTACATCCTCAGCACAATCTAAACAGAGATATCTGTAAGAAAACAACCACATGTGTCGTCAAGTCATTGTATTCACTTCTACCTATAGGACATTTATGTCATCAGTTCAAAGGATGGCAGAGGCTACTGTGTGATCATAAATTTCCAATTCTTTTTTCTTTTGCTATAATAGCTAGGCTGCATTTCCCAGTCTCCTTTGCTATTGGGTGGTGTCACATGATTGAGTTCAGTGAAATGTGAGCGCAATTAAAAGTGTGATGCTTTTACATTTGACCTTAAAATCTGCCACCCAGGGGCTTCCCTGGTGGTTCAGTGGGTAGAGAGTATGCCTTGCAGTGCAAGGGACACCAGTTCGATCCCTGGCCTGGGGAGATCCCACGTGCTGCGGAGCAGCTGGACCAGTATGTCCAGTTATGAGCCAGCGGTCTGGAGTGCATGTGCCTAGAGCCAGTGCTCTGTGACAAGGGAGGCCACTGAGAGGCCACTGCGATGGGAGGCCCACACAGGTCAAAGAATAAAGATGGATGAAAATAAATGGATAAAAAAATAAATAAAAGAGGCCAAAAATTGTTTAAAAAAAAATCTGCCACCCAGTTCTCCATGCTCTGTCTTCTCTCGTCCACTATCTGTGGTGGATAAGGGCTAGGAAGCCCTAGGTGGAGGGCAAATTTGGGAAAAAAGGAAGACTGAGTAGCAAATTACCGCTGAAAGAAGCCCAGCACCACCCCATAAGTCTTGCATTTATCTCTGGCCTGAATGAAAAATTGAATTTGATTTTAAGTCACTGAGAATTTTGGTTTGTTTGTAATAGTAAGTACTCCACAATGAACGATGTATATAACTACTATAGTAGCAATTTATTGTGTGCTAAATAATTCTCAGATGTACCAAGGCAGCTGAAGCATATTATACAGATGAGTTTAAGGAATTGCATTCAGTATAATTACTCTCCATATGGATATGTATTAGTGAAAGACACATTTGTTGGAGGTGATGATTAACTCCAGGCTACACCTCTTCCTGCTTCTCCATCTATGTTGCTTTAAAGGACCGATTTCAGCATTTAAGGAGATGTCAGAGTTTTAATGGAAGTTCTTGCAGAAGACAGCATGGCCCCTACATCCTCAGCACAATCTAAACAGAGATATCTGTAAGAAAACAACCACATGTGTCGTCAAGTCATTGTATTCACTTCTACCTATAGGACATTTATGTCATCAGTTCAAAGGATGGCAGAGGCTACTGTGTGATCATAAATTTCCAATTCTTTTTTCTTTTGCTATAATAGCTAGGCTGCATTTCCCAGTCTCCTTTGCTATTGGGTGGTGTCACATGATTGAGTTCAGTGAAATGTGAGCGCAATTAAAAGTGTGATGCTTTTACATTTGACCTTAAAATCTGCCACCCAGGGGCTTCCCTGGTGGTTCAGTGGGTAGAGAGTATGCCTTGCAGTGCAAGGGACACCAGTTCGATCCCTGGCCTGGGGAGATCCCACGTGCTGCGGAGCAGCTGGACCAGTATGTCCAGTTATGAGCCAGCGGTCTGGAGTGCATGTGCCTAGAGCCAGTGCTCTGTGACAAGGGAGGCCACTGAGAGACCACTGCGATGGGAGGCCCACACAGGTCAAAGAATAAAGATGGATGAAAATAAATGGATAAAAAAATAAATAAAAGAGGCCAAAAATTGTTTAAAAAAAAATCTGCCACCCAGTTCTCCATGCTCTGTCTTCTCTCGTCCACTATCTGTGGTGGATAAGGGCTAGGAAGCCCTAGGTGGAGGGCAAATTTGGGAAAAAAGGAAGACTGAGTAGCAAATTACCGCTGAAAGAAGCCCAGCACCACCCCATAAGTCTTGCATTTATCTCTGGCCTGAATGAAAAATTGAATTTGATTTTAAGTCACTGAGAATTTTGGTTTGTTTGTAATAGTAAGTACTCCACAATGAATGATGTATATAACTACTATAGTAGCAATTTATTGTGTGCTAAATAATTCTCAGATGTACCGAAGGCAGCTGAAGCATATTATACAGATGAGTTTAAGGAATTGCATTCAGTATAATTACTCTCCATATGGATATGTCCCAGGTAATTAACATGTTCCCAGAAGAGCCTCTATGGGTTTTCAATATCCAGACTTCACAGAACATATCTTTCAATACAATATTTATACTTACATCCCCAAAGAGCAATATAGCACCCAGTCTACTAATGACAAAAGATCGGACAAAGCCAAATGGAGGGACGGCCTACAAACTACTTGACCAGTACCCCCTGCCCAAATTGTCAAGGTCATCAAAAACAAGGTGAGTCTGAGAAACTGTCAAGACCAGGGCTTGATGAAGAGACATCATGACTCCATGTATTGTGATATCCTGATAGTATCCTAGGACAGAAAAAGGTTATCAGAAAAACATTGTGTGCTTAGTTGCTCAGTCATGTCTGACTGTTTGTGACTCCATGACCTGTAGCCTGTCAGGCCTCCTCTATCTATGGGGCTTTCCCAGGCAAAGAATACTGGAGTGGGTTGGCATTTCCTTCTCCAGGGGATCTTTCCAGCCCAGGGATTGAACCTACATTGCCTGCCTTGGCAGGTGGATTCTTTACCACTGAGCCACCTGGGATGCCCAGGAAACATTAGAGAAGTCTAAAGAAAATATCAGCTTTAACTTATAATAGTGTTTCAGTCATAGTTCGTTAGTTGTGATAAATGTGTGTAGCAATGTAGAATGTTAACAATGGTGGAGACTCAGGATGGTGTAACTTAGCATTCCCATTTTTCTATAAATCTAAAATTATCTCAAAAAAATACTATGTTTTTAAAGTGATGGCATCGGTTTTCACAGAAGGACTTATGGGGAAAATATCTAGTTACAGGTGCAATGGGATGACGTAGGGTAGTGAAAGCTTGCGGCAGGGGATTTGGGGGTGTGCCTTGGGCATTGTTGGTGCTGGGAGAGGTCAGCCCTGCACAAATGGCAGCTGTTATTGACAACCTTGACCATGGCTCTGGCAATGAGGAAACAGAGTTGTAAGCATTTATCACATCAACTTGACACTGATGAATAAAGGTCTACAGAAGGTGGAAGGGATTGATGTTTGGAATGGGAACATGTGGGATGGCCGTGTACCATGATGGTCCTCTGAAATCCATTCTATCCTAACTTTCAGGGGTTGTGATTTTACTTTTTATCTATTCAGTCTCAGCTAAGCACTGAAATGATAAATCCCTTAAAGAAAGGACTGAGTATGTTTTATTCATCTTGCCTTCTCCCCATCTTCCACAGTCCATAGGCATATGTCACATGAGGGCATGTACACACGCACACACACACACACACACTTCCTAAACACACACACACACACACACTTACCTAGCATGCACACCCTCATATGCTGTCGGAATATGGGCAAGAGACATTATGAAACAGATGGAGCAAGGCAGAGCTCTTCATCTGATGGCTGACCAGGAGTTTGGGCAGGACGCTTTGTGGAAACACTGGTACAGAACCAAAAAATCAGGGTGTAAATCACTTCTCTGGACTTAATTTCTTTTCTTAAATTTAACTCAGCTCTCAAACTGTTGAAAGAGTTAATGTTTTATTTTTTGCCCTACGATGAATATATGCCACCAGAGATACAGAAAGCCAGCTTTCAAAGGCAGATGCTGGAATAACAAAGTTGCTTTTAAAATGAGTACTTAAGAAAATGACCATTTTAAGTGGCATGGCACCAACCTGGTTACGCCAGTATTTATTTTTCTGGAGCAACATGTGTGTATGTTGTGGGTTGTAAGTGGAACCCTGGCCAATCCTGGCCAGGCATAAAGGAATCATTTAGGGCCCTTCAAAATCATTAGGACTATTCGTCCTGACTTGAAATGAGTGAAATGCACAAATGCCTGCCAAGGGGGAAACAAGTTCTGCTACTTTTCAAAGTCATCAAAGCAGCTTCTCTGGGATGAAGTCTTTCAGAGCCGGAAGCTTGCCTGTGCAATTGTCACCCCCACGTAGCCAGCCGGCACGCCAGGCTCTGGCCCATGCTGCCCTCACAGCCCTCCACGCTAGATCAAGAAGCTGCCATCGGCCACCCTATTAGTGCCCAGTGAACGTGCTTCCCAGGGCACCGAGCACCTTGCTTTACCTGCAGGTAGATGACGTGAGGGACTTCCCAGGTGGCGCTAGTGGTAAAGAACCCACCTGCCAATGCAAGAGACTTAAGAGACTCGAGTTTGATCCCTGGGTTGGGAAGATCCCCTGGACGAAGCCATGGCAACTCACTCTAGTATTCTTGCCTGGAGAAACCCGTGGATAAAGGAACCTGGCAGGCTGCAGTCCACAGGGTCACAAAGAGTCCCACACCACTGATGTGACTTATCACCCACACACATGCACAGAGGATGTGAGCCTGCTCACTGCCATCCCTCCAAAACAGGTGGGTGCTGGATCCCAAATAGCTTCCTGTGCAGGAAACATCATGACCTCACCCTTCCAGTTCCCTGAAGCTCTGCACCATCCATTCACAGCTCAAGGAAAACTGTTTATTTCACTGATCATTAAATTGAGGTATCACTTGACACCTGTTTCATTGAAACCTTCTTTCAAAACAAGCTGATTGCATGTGGTTTGGAAGAGAACTTGTGGATAGATGAAATGAGCTGAGGTGTTTCATTTATCCGATAAGTGTACACACCCACATGTATTATATATTTGGGCCAGGCCCTTCACCTTGCAAGGTCCTAGAGATGATACGTTTTAAATGGAAGGATTGGCCTTGGCCAGAGGCCTTCAGACTGTGCTTGTGAAATTAGTTTCATGTGTTGCAACCAGAGTAGAAGCATGGAAGAGAAGAGAATAAAATGAGTTTTTGTTATTTTTTGCAGGTGATAAGTCCTGGTTTTAAGAAGCATGTTATTTAAAACACTTCTTTATTTGGGCATATGCCTATGTTATGACATAAAGTCTATTCTGAATTCTGAAACCCAATGGTAGAGCTGATAGTCTAATCTCTTTTGTGGGATCAAGCCTCTTTATCAGTGTGCTGGTCATCTCCTCTTGCTCTCCAGCCCTCTCCACCCTTGGAGGATGAGCTCTGAGGATTGCCTTAGTGACCACTCTTGACTCTAGGCCTCATTGAGTTCAGCTAACAGGAAGCCCAGCAATGCGTGGAGGGAAATATACTGGTGAAGTCAGCCTTCCTTTTCCCAGTTTGCCTTTCATGAGGTCTCAGTGAGGATGTACACCCTGCACATCCCACTTATCTTCAGCTCATTCTTATTTGATTCTGCCTCTGTCTGTTCTGGAATTAGGACAAATACAATGAAGTTGCTTTAAATTATAGTCATGTATAGGCTTTATCCCGAATAGTTTTATATAAATTAAAGTTTACAGGGAGGAGGTAAGGGATTTTTATGTTCCATAAAATACTCACTAGGTGGTAAGGTGGCTACTATATTTTTTAACAAAATGTGGGAGGTAGTTATTATGGTTCTTTGATGTAATCAGTGCAAATATATTCCAGAGATTAGCTAGAATCCTCTTTTCTTGACTGGGTGTATTCACAGATAATTGCTAGACAATTTAGAAGAAAGATCATAGAAAACATTATCTAAATGAAAACATTCCAGTTCATTATATTCAATTACAATGTATTGTTTAATTTGTTCTTAACCCAAAAGAACAATAAATTTTCATTTGAAAGATTTTATTTGCCCACCACTGTTCTAGGTGTTAAGAAAGAAAGCAGACCAGAGTGCGGAGGAGAAAGTTGCCGTGTTACATAGTTAGGTCTGTTTGAGTGTCACAGAGAGGAAATATGAACAAAGCCTGAAGGGGGAGAGGTAATTGGCCAAGACATCTGAGAGAAGAATATTCTGGGTAGACGAAACATCCATACTTCACGGAGGCTGACAGAGGGCACAGGATCAACACGGAGACCAACCTGACTGGCGCTGAGGGCGAAGCAGGGCGGCACTCGGGAAGCGGTGGCAGTGAGAGGGAGAGCCCCTTGGAACTCTGAAACTTGGGCTATTATATTCTGTCAAATGGAGAACTACTGAAGGGTCTGGGCAGAAGAGTGACATCAGCTGACTTCAGTGATAAATACCCTCGCTGGTGTGTTAACAGGCCATGGGGAGGACAGTTGGAAACTCTGAGATCTGTTAGGAGGCTAACGGGGTCATCCAGAGAGGCCCTGTTGGCTCGGAGCACAGACAGGGTAGAGGGGAGTGAGCTGTGCATTGGTTCTGGATGTATTTGGAAGAGAGACCCAAGAAAGTCCCACTGGATGGAAGAGAAGAGTCAAAGATGACTCCACAATTTGGGACCTGATTAAACTCAAAAAGTGCCATTCATTAAACTTGCATGACAGGAAATGATGACTTTGAGAATCAGCTATAGCACTCTTCTCAAATGACAAGGACAGATCTCATTGCAAAGATGAAGTTTCTAAACAATTCACAGCTAACGATGAGCCACTGGATCCCTCCAACAGGGCACAGTTTGTGAAATTCCACACTCACTTTTTGTTTTCCCATGTTGATTATTTCATGAGCTTTTTTTTTTTTTTGGAGGTTCTCGTTTACATTGGTCAAGGCAATCTGGGTAACTGTGGAAGGCTTTTGAGGGAGCCAGACTGCAGGTTTGGTGCCAGGTTTCAAATTAAGTGTGTTTGGGCAAACAGAATCCTATTAAAATAACATTTTGTAGCTTACTTCCATAGACATGTAGCTGTTGTTCCACATGCAGGCAATTAACTACTGATGTATGAACGTTTGTTCCAGCTGGTGCTAAAAAAGAGACATTCAGTGAATTATTTTTTAAGATTTGAATAGTTTATAGTGCTGATTGCTGTAAAAAAGGAGGGGGAGGAAAATGAGAAGACTGCCATGTACAGTTATTCATCCCAGAGTGAAGCTTTTTAATCTAGTCCAGATAACCAAAACTTGTCACAAGATGTAGAGTTTATAGCAAGAAAGGATTACATAAAACACAGATCTCAACCACCAGCTTTAAACAGTGAGGAAAAGGAGGCCCATTGTGTTAAGTGGCTGAGCCAATAGCATACAGGCTAGAACCCAAGGATTTCTGGCTGGTGTTCTTTTCAGTATCCAGTCTGTTTCCCTTCTTCTTATACTATGAGAAAGGAGGTATGATGGGCTTGTCTTTCAGGAGTCAATGGATGTCCAGAAAGTCTGACTTCCTGGGAACGTTGAGACCCCCCAGAAGAGCCCTGACCAACTTTGCGTCTCTTCTTTCTGTTTCTGCTTTGTTCCCACCTCCTATCTTTGCTGGGCCCAATTGGTGATGAATCTGTTTGAAGCAGACTCAGCCCCACCCTTTATGATATTAAGGGGTAGGGGTCTTTATTCAAGATTCTGTCACACAGCCCACATTGCCTCTGTCAAGTCTCCAAGCTAGCTCCTGGACATCTCAGCTTTCCCACCCTTTCCTCGCCTAACAGTTTTATTGGTTGGCTTTAAGCGATGGGAAAATGGCAGATGACCTGCTGTGTCTTGCTTCAGAAATGCCACTCATCTGCCCAGGATTATAGACATGCTAGCCATATCTAGCAGGTACATGGGGTGTCCTTACCTAAGGAGTGACCTCACTGGTGACAATTTCCCACTGACCCAATGCTGACAGTATGATTTAATCTGGTTTTTGAATCCCCTGCCCCATGCCAGATCATAGAGGTGAGTCCTGGGTATAGCTTCCCACTTGTACCTAGAGGGTTAGCTTCTGCAGACCAAGGTCCCCATCTCCAGCCTGCCCTGGCTCATGGTTCTCCAACTGGGTCTCATGCTCTCCTCTCTCTCTCTGCCATATTATTGCAATGTTGCTGAGATGTTTGTGGTCTGTCCCAAAGAAATTGGAGATTCTTGTAATGCAGGAAGGACTTGACCAGAAGTTAAAAAAACACAGTTCTATGGAAGAAGAAGAATGAACAGTGACCCATTGGCATGCTCCATTTTAGGGTTCTTATTAATAGCAAATGAATGTTTAATGTGAGTGTGGGATATTTATAAGCAATGAAACACTACGAAGATGTGGGATGAGATTATAAAAAACCTATGCTGACTTTCACTTATGGATAATGCCATTGAAGTGCCAGATTTTTTCATTAGATTTCTTATTCGTTCAGTATTTAATAAATGCATTTCACATACTTCCAGGGAAAATTCTCAGATGACTCAGGGGATGGACTCTGAAATCACTCATCTAAGTACTCCTGTGAAGGAATTTTGCGTGTAAAATTAAGGCCTAAATTCAGTTGACTTTAAGAGGGAAATTATTCTTGGTGGGCCTAACCTAATTAGGTGAACATTTAAGAAACACTGGGGTCTTCCTGGTGAGAGAGATACAAGAATGAGAGAGATCCAGTGTGAGAGAGAATCTTCATTGCTGGTTTTAGAAATGGAGAGAAATGTAGGTAGAATCTAGATGTGAATAGCTAGGAAAGAAATGGGAACCTCAGTCCTACAAGCTCAAAGACATGAATTCTCTCTGCACCCTGAATGAGTATGGAAATAGATCTTTTTCCCCAGAGTATCTAGATGAGAGCATAATTATGCAACACTATGATCTAGTCTCATAAGACAGACGAGAGCAGGTCTGTCAGAAATGCCACCCCCCAAATCCTTGCCCAGGATTATAGACATGCTAGCCATATCTAGCAGGTACATGGGGTGTCCTTACCAAAGGAGTGACCTCACTGGTGACAATTTCCCACTGACCCAATGCTGACAGTATGATTTAATCTGGTTTTTGAATCCCCTGCCCCATGCCAGATCATAGAGGTGAGTCCTGGGTATAGCTTCCCACTTGTACCTAGAGGGTTAGCTTCTGCAGACCAAGGTCCCCATCTCCAGCCTGCCCTGGCTCATGGTTCTCCAACTGGGTCTCATGCTCTCCTCTCTCTCTCTGCCATATTATTGCAATGTTGCTGAGATGTTTGTGGTCTGTCCCAAAGAAATTGGAGATTCTTGTAATGCAGGAAGGACTTGACCAGAAGTTAAAAAAACACAGTTCTATGGAAGAAGAAGAATGAACAGTGACCCATTGGCATGCTCCATTTTAGGGTTCTTATTAATAGCAAATGAATGTTTAATGTGAGTGTGGGATATTTATAAGCAATGAAACACTACGAAGATGTGGGATGAGATTATAAAAAACCTATGCTGACTTTCACTTATGGATAATGCCATTGAAGTGCCAGATTTTTTCATTAGATTTCTTATTCGTTCAGTATTTAATAAATGCATTTCACATACTTCCAGGGAAAATTCTCAGATGACTCAGGGGATGGACTCTGAAATCACTCATCTAAGTACTCCTGTGAAGGAATTTTGCGTGTAAAATTAAGGCCTAAATTCAGTTGACTTTAAGAGGGAAATTATTCTTGGTGGGCCTAACCTAATTAGGTGAACATTTAAGAAACACTGGGGTCTTCCTGGTGAGAGAGATACAAGAATGAGAGAGATCCAGTGTGAGAGAGAATCTTCATTGCTGGTTTTAGAAATGGAGAGAAATGTAGGTAGAATCTAGATGTGAATAGCTAGGAAAGAAATGGGAACCTCAGTCCTACAAGCTCAAAGACATGAATTCTCTCTGCACCCTGAATGAGTATGGAAATAGATCTTTTTCCCCAGAGTATCTAGATGAGAGCATAATTATGCAACACTATGATCTAGTCTCATAAGACACAGAGCAGAGAGCTCAGTCATAGATTTCTGATTTACAGAACTGTTAGCTAGTAAATTTGTGCATACTAAGTTTATTCAGTCATATCTGACTCTTTGCAACCCTATGGACTGTAACCTGCTCTTCTGTCCTTGGGATTCTCTAACCAAGAATACTGGAGTGGGGCTTCCCTGGTGATCCAGTGGGTAAGGAAACCGCCTTGCAGTGCAAGGGGCGCCAGTTCCATCCCTGGCTTGGGAAGAGCCCACATGCCCCGGAGTGGCTGGACGGATGTGTCCAACTACCGAGCCGGAGCTCTAGAGCGCATGCGCCCAGAGCCAGTGTTCTGCAGCGAGAGAGGCCACTGCGATGGGAGGCCCACACAGGCCAAAAGGACAAAGACGGAAATAAATGAAAGACCAAAAGAAGTGACCAAAAAATAAAAAAATTAAGAAAAAAATTTTTTTAAAAAAAGGAATACTGGAGTGGGTTGCCATTTTGTACTCCAGGGGATCTTCCTGATCCAGGGACCAGACCTGGTCTCTTATGTCCCTGGCATTAGCAGGCAGATTCTTTATACTACTAGATCCAGTTGGGAAGCCCATGAGCTAATAACTGGGTATTGTTTAAAGCCGCTTAGTTTTTGGAAATTCTTTACAGGGCCATAGTATGACATCTAAAATGTTAGACCTTCAAAGAGTCAACACAGTGACTCCTAGATACTGAAATAATAAACTTATCTTGAATGAGTCAGATGAAAACATCACATAGTTGGATTCTTTCCTCCAGAGCAGAGACAAAGTTAGATTTTTCTGGTGTAACAGCTTATCACGAGACCTCAGTTAAGAAAGACAGGAGGTGCTGGTGACAGGACCCATATTTTTGAGCCTGACCTTTGGTCGAGGGCTGTGTACAACCAGATCGAGCACCTGAGGGGTGAGGTCCCTGAACTTGGGCTCTTTATAAGCTGCCCTGATCAGCTGCTTGTCAGTGCTACAATGTCAGTCAGACTTTTCATCTAATGAGGTATCTGCTGGTCTGTGTTTTCTTCCACATGACTTTTTAGTTTATGAATTTCAACAGTTAGGTGACTGTGTGCATCTGAGGATGTATGTGCGTGCACATTTTCTGTAAGCAAACACATTTCCCCTTACTTCTTAGCTAGTGTATCATGTTTTTCAAAATTTATGGGACAAAAGGAACTATAGCTTAAGCCGTTGTTATACTGCTGTTCTATTTTTATACAACCTTATACATTTTTTCTGTCTTATATGTACAGTACAGGAAAGCATCAGAATGGACTTTCTCTTATTCCCTCTTATTACTATAATCCTCTAAAATTTTTCTCTTATTTCTTGCTGTTCCTCACCTTCTCTATTCACTTTATTTATTAAAATTTTCCTTGAATGGGTTTTTGATGGAAAGAAGGAAAAGGAACCAATTAAAGAGTAGTAAAGCCACCTTGTTCTTCTGAAAAATGAAGCAAATGAAGGAAGTACATTTTCAGTCTCTTGGATTTAAATTGCCTGGGTATTACCTACACTGATTTTTACTCTACCCTCCAGCAAAATGAATATCTGCCTTTCCCTCAGGCATGCCCCTTAGAACCATAACCTCCCTACACTTCATTTTCTCCACCAGTAAAAAGAGGGAACAGTTTTGCCCCTATCATCCTGATGGTACAGCAGGACTACACATATTTGTCATGAAGGAGAATATGCTCACCAAATTTTTAACACTTTGGTCTAAGTATTATTTTGAATTAAAGAAAACTGAAAATCAATGATGGAGAATGAGTTCTCCATCTAAAAGCAGGCCATAAATTTCCCTTTCAGAAAGGTGCCTCCTCGAATCTACTAGGAAGAAAAGAACAACTCTTATCATTGAAGACAAGGGGTCAACACAGAGATGAGTTTGCATAAACAGACTGTACTTAAATAGCCCTTATCTGCCACTGGTTCCCCCATATATTTCCTAGTTACTTCCCCCAGATATATCATTTTTGAAGCCCAGACCCTCTTTTCTTTGTTGAAAGGGAGTCTAGCCACTTAACAGACCTTTTCGACGCACCTATGAGGTCTGCTGGTTTTTGTGTTTTCAGTTCCAGCACTTTTCATCTAATGAGGTGTCTGCTGGTCTGTGTTTTCTTCCACATGACTTTTTAGTTTATGAATTTCAACAGTTAGGTGACTGTGTGCATCTGAGGATGTATGTGCGTGCACATTTTCTGTAAGCAAACACATTTCCCCTTACTTCTTAGCTAGTGTATCATGTTTTTCAAAATTTATGGGACAAAAGGAACTATAGCTTAAGCCGTTGTTATACTGCTGTTCTATTTTTATACAACCTTATACATTTTTTCTGTCTTATATGTACAGTACAGGAAAGCATCAGAATGGACTTTCTCTTATTCCCTCTTATTACTATAATCCTCTAAAATTTTTCTCTTATTTCTTGCTGTTCCTCACCTTCTCTATTCACTTTATTTATTAAAATTTTCCTTGAATGGGTTTTTGATGGAAAGAAGGAAAAGGAACCAATTAAAGAGTAGTAAAGCCACCTTGTTCTTCTGAAAAATGAAGCAAATGAAGGAAGTACATTTTCAGTCTCTTGGATTTAAATTGCCTGGGTATTACCTACACTGATTTTTACTCTACCCTCCAGCAAAATGAATATCTGCCTTTCCCTCAGGCATGCCCCTTAGAACCATAACCTCCCTACACTTCATTTTCTCCACCAGTAAAAAGAGGGAACAGTTTTGCCCCTATCATCCTGATGGTACAGCAGGACTACACATATTTGTCATGAAGGAGAATATGCTCACCAAATTTTTAACACTTTGGTCTAAGTATTATTTTGAATTAAAGAAAACTGAAAATCAATGATGGAGAATGAGTTCTCCATCTAAAAGCAGGCCATAAATTTCCCTTTCAGAAAGGTGCCCTCCTCGAATCTACTAGGAAGAAAAGAACAACTCTTATCATTGAAGACAAGGGGTCAACACAGAGATGAGTTTGCATAAACAGACTGTACTTAAATAGCCCTTATCTGCCACTGGTTCCCCCATATATTTCCTAGTTACTTCCCCCAGATATATCATTTTTGAAGCCCAGACCCTCTTTTCTTTGTTGAAAGGGGAGCAGGTCTAGCCACTTGAGTTTCACTTCTAGTCTCTAAATTCTCACACAAAAATATTAATAAAAATTGTGTGCTCTTGTTAATACAACTTTTCTTTCTTTACTTTACATATCCCTGAGAGAAGGGTTTTAAGAGGGTGGTGAAAAGTTTTTCTTCCTACTCAATTAAAAAAATCTTATACTAGTGTCTGGCATATGACTAGATAATTTAGTTATTATCCCTGTCATTTTTCTACCTTTATTTCTTTCATATTTTTATAAAACAGTTTATTACATACCATGGGATATATGCTTTACAGGAAATGATAGTTATGTTCAAAAGGTCTTAGGAAAAAATTATGTGGTATCCAATTTTTTAAATTTAAAGTAGCTATAGTTCTACTTCTTCACTTTGTCATTAGATAAATTTGAATCTATGTACAGTAAAATGTTGTCTGTAAAGCAGAAATTTTCCCATATTTTTCTTTACAACAACCTTAGCATGTGTAACAGTAAAAATGCATATGTGTGAAGTACTAAGTCCTCTGTATCCATCCCTGTTTTTTAAATTGGGTAGTTGTTTACAGATATACAAGATGGTGATTTACAATTTTTAAATGTAATGTTCTATTCATGATTATTATAAATATTGGCTATATTCCCTCTGTTGTATGATGTATCTTTGTTGCTTATTTTATACCTAATACTTTGTACCTCTTACTTCCCTACCCTGATATGCCCATTCCCCCTTTTCTCTCCCCAGTGGTAATCACTAGTCTGTTCTCTGTAAGTCTGCTTCTCTTTTGTTATATTCAGTAATTTGTTGTAATTTTTAGATTTTTCATATATCATCATGTGAGGAAATTTTGAGTTCCTCCTTTTCTAAAAGCTCACCAAATTTTTAACACTTTGGTCTAAGTATTATTTTGAATTAAAGAAAACTGAAAATCAATGATGGAGAATGAGTTCTCCATCTAAAAGCAAACCATAAATTTCCCTTTCAGAAAGGTGCCTCCTCGAATCTACTAGGAAGAAAAGAACAACTCTTATCATTGAAGACAAGGGGTCAACACAGAGATGAGTTTGCATAAACAGACTGTACTTAAATAGCCCTTATCTGCCACTGGTTCCCCCATATATTTCCTAGTTACTTCCCCCAGATATATCATTTTTGAAGCCCAGACCCTCTTTTCTTTGTTGAAAGGGGAGCAGGTCTAGCCACTTACTTGAGTTTCACTTCTAGTCTCTAAATTCTCACACAAAAATATTAATAAAAATTGTGTGCTCTTGTTAATACAACTTTTCTTTCTTTACTTTACATATCCCTGAGAGAAGGGTTTTAAGAGGGTGGTGAAAAGTTTTTCTTCCTACTCAATTAAAAAAATCTTATACTAGTGTCTGGCATATGACTAGATAATTTAGTTATTATCCCTGTCATTTTTCTACCTTTATTTCTTTCATATTTTTATAAAACAGTTTATTACATACCATGGGATATATGCTTTACAGGAAATGATAGTTATGTTCAAAAGGTCTTAGGAAAAAATTATGTGGTATCCAATTTTTTAAATTTAAAGTAGCTATAGTTCTACTTCTTCACTTTGTCATTAGATAAATTTGAATCTATGTACAGTAAAATGTTGTCTGTAAAGCAGAAATTTTCCCATATTTTTCTTTACAACAACCTTAGCATGTGTAACAGTAAAAATGCATATGTGTGAAGTACTAAGTCCTCTGTATCCATCCCTGTTTTTTAAATTGGGTAGTTGTTTACAGATATACAAGATGGTGATTTACAATTTTTAAATGTAATGTTCTATTCATGATTATTATAAATATTGGCTATATTCCCTCTGTTGTATGATGTATCTTTGTTGCTTATTTTATACCTAATACTTTGTACCTCTTACTTCCCTACCCTGATATGCCCATTCCCCCTTTTCTCTCCCCAGTGGTAATCACTAGTCTGTTCTCTGTAAGTCTGCTTCTCTTTTGTTATATTCAGTAATTTGTTGTAATTTTTTAGATTTCATATACAAATTATATCATAGAGTATTCATCTTTATCTGACCTTTTTCACTTTGCATAATGCCCTTGCAGTCCACCCCTGTTGCTTCAGATTATACCTTTGTGCTTTTTTTGTGGCTGAGTAATATTCCTTCATATATATGTACCAATACGTCTTTATCCATTCATCTGCTGATGGACACCTAAGTTGCTTCCACACCTTGGCTAGTGTAAACAATGCTGCTATGAACAATGAGGTTCATGTTATCTTTTTGAATTAGTGTTTGGAAGGGTTTGGATATATTATTCCTTCCAATTAGAAAGGTATATCACTCATATTCTGTCTTCTCCACTTAGCTTCCCTGATCTGCAGTCCCTGCTCGTGGAGGGCAGGCTCTCCTACCGCTAATTCTAAAGGCATTGATTAGTGTCTTTCTGACACTGATTGAGCAACACTGTGCACAAGTACTGTTTATTCATATTCTTCTTATTAAACTATAAGCTTCTAAAGGACAAGAAATCTAAATATGTGTCTCTTCAATTATAACTCAGAAACTGGCACACAAATGTGGAAGCAGGAGGGGTTTTTTCTGATAACTTTCTCTGTTCTAGTGTGTTCTCTCCTTCTTTGAAGAATATTGCTCTGGATTTCTTATCTGAAATGAATCACTGAGTTACTCTCTTCACCTTTCAGAATTAAAGATGTTTGTTTTAGTTCCTGTTTTCAATGTCTTACTGTTGGTAACAAGTCTTTTCTGAATATTAAATGCCTTTCAAAGTTTTAGCCCACAGTTGGATATTAAATAGTCATTTTTCTCTTTCACATTATATAGGTTCTCTTCTTTTTGTGCAGTTAGAAACATCTGCCAGACATTCTTCTAAATCATGATAATGCTGTCTTTATTTATACTATTTCATTAAATCCTAATCATGAGTCATATATAAAGCCCATGTTGAATCATGCTTTCCAGGAAGTTCTTGGTAACACTTAAGTCTATCTCTTCTTCTCCTTTGCCTTGAATTTTTCTAAATTATATATTTTCTATACCATGCAATGTCATATCTGATAAAATAAAAATATTGTACATTTGTATTTTTAAATATATCTTGAGTCTTGAATAGTGAACAAAACTCTTTTTTGAAAACTAACATTTATTGATAGATGTAAGGTGAAATACAGGTTTCCAGAAGTATAGCAGCGAGAATACCAGCATAAAAAAGAGAAACTTGTGCTAAAAACAACCTCAATTCATCATTGGCAATATTACTTAACAATCGAGGCCCTCACATACTTAATAGTTTTCACTTTATCTATATTGCCAATCTCCCATGTATCAGAAAACACACACAATGCTGCTATGAACAATGAGGTTCATGTTATCTTTTTGAATTAGTGTTTGGAAGGGTTTGGATATATTATTCCTTCCAATTAGAAAGGTATATCACTCATATTCTGTCTTCTCCACTTAGCTTCCCTGATCTGCAGTCCCTGCTCGTGGAGGGCAGGCTCTCCTACCGCTAATTCTAAAGGCATTGATTAGTGTCTTTCTGACACTGATTGAGCAACACTGTGCACAAGTACTGTTTATTCATATTCTTCTTATTAAACTATAAGCTTCTAAAGGACAAGAAATCTAAATATGTGTCTCTTCAATTATAACTCAGAAACTGGCACACAAATGTGGAAGCAGGAGGGGGTTTTCTCTGATAACTTTCTCTGTTCTAGTGTGTTCTCTCCTTCTTTGAAGAATATTGCTCTGGATTTCTTATCTGAAATGAATCACTGAGTTACTCTCTTCACCTTTCAGAATTAAAGATGTTTGTTTTAGTTCCTGTTTTCAATGTCTTACTGTTGGTAACAAGTCTTTTCTGAATATTAAATGCCTTTCAAAGTTTTAGCCCACAGTTGGATATTAAATAGTCATTTTTCTCTTTCACATTATATAGGTTCTCTTCTTTTTGTGCAGTTAGAAACATCTGCCAGACATTCTTCTAAATCATGATAATGCTGTCTTTATTTATACTATTTCATTAAATCCTAATCATGAGTCATATATAAAGCCCATGTTGAATCATGCTTTCCAGGAAGTTCTTGGTAACACTTAAGTCTATCTCTTCTTCTCCTTTGCCTTGAATTTTTCTAAATTATATATTTTCTATACCATGCAATGTCATATCTGATAAAATAAAAATATTGTACATTTGTATTTTTAAATATATCTTGAGTCTTGAATAGTGAACAAAACTCTTTTTTGAAAACTAACATTTATTGATAGATGTAAGGTGAAATACAGGTTTCCAGAAGTATAGCAGCGAGAATACCAGCATAAAAAAGAGAAACTTGTGCTAAAAACAACCTCAATTCATCATTGGCAATATTACTTAACAATCGAGGCCCTCACATACTTAATAGTTTTCACTTTATCTATATTGCCAATCTCCCATGTATCAGAAAACACACAACTAAGATGATCAAACTTGGGAAGCAATAAAGTACTTTAGGAATTTTAAGAACATAATATTAGGAACACTTAGGAGATTTGTAAACTATAATCTAATCATGTACAATCTCACTTCTAGTCTTTTTTTTTTCCCCAGTGATGATCAGTAAATAAAGAACAGATTTACAGGTTTACATAGCAGGGCATCTGGGTCCAAATAAAATTGTTACAAACTTTAGGCAAACACATGTTTCACAAAACACTGCTAAGACTCCATGGAGTTAAATAAATTATATAACTTGGAAAGCAAATAAAGAGAAGACAATGAAGAAACATTTTCCACCATTTATTCTCGTTATCGAAAATAGTTCAACTCTTCTTGCAAAACAAAAGCAAAATAGGATATAGTGGATACATACTTCACATTTTTCTTCCTATGGCTTTAGCCCACTCCCACCCCACTGAAAGAGAGAAAGAAAAAGAAGGCTCAACAACAACAACAACTCTACCTAACCACATTCACAGAAAATGACACCAGGATTGATTACAAAACAAAAGGTGTCATCTGCTCTGTGTCCAAAGTGTTCTTCTCTGTGTCTTGTATTAGGTACTCAAGTAGCCATCGCTGAGTATGCTATGTGCCAAAATGAAATATAACTTGAGCATATGCCAGATCACAGAAGAGATGGTGAACATAGTAGAAACTGAAATTTAGCAGCATTTTTAAAAATACAAAATAATCACTTCCAGGAAGTTCTTGGTAACACTTAAGTCTATCTCTTCTTCTCCTTTGCCTTGAATTTCTAAATTATTTTTCTTGCAATGTCATATCTGATAAAATAAAAATATTGTACATTTGTATTTTTAAATATATCTTGAGTCTTGAATAGTGAACAAAACTCTTTTTTGAAAACTAACATTTATTGATAGATGTAAGGTGAAATACAGGTTTCCAGAAGTATAGCAGCGAGAATACCAGCATAAAAAAGAGAAACTTGTGCTAAAAACAACCTCAATTCATCATTGGCAATATTACTTAACAATCGAGGCCCTCACATACTTAATAGTTTTCACTTTATCTATATTGCCAATCTCCCATGTATCAGAAAACACACAACTAAGATGATCAAACTTGGGAAGCAATAAAGTACTTTAGGAATTTTAAGAACATAATATTAGGAACACTTAGGAGATTTGTAAACTATAATCTAATCATGTACAATCTCACTTCTAGTCTTTTTTTTTTCCCCAGTGATGATCAGTAAATAAAGAACAGATTTACAGGTTTACATAGCAGGGCATCTGGGTCCAAATAAAATTGTTACAAACTTTAGGCAAACACATGTTTCACAAAACACTGCTAAGACTCCATGGAGTTAAATAAATTATATAACTTGGAAAGCAAATAAAGAGAAGACAATGAAGAAACATTTTCCACCATTTATTCTCGTTATCGAAAATAGTTCAACTCTTCTTGCAAAACAAAAGCAAAATAGGATATAGTGGATACATACTTCACATTTTTCTTCCTATGGCTTTAGCCCACTCCCACCCCACTGAAAGAGAGAGAAAGAAAAAAGAAGGCTCAACAACAACAACAACTCTACCTAACCACATTCACAGAAAATGACACCAGGATTGATTACAAAACAAAAGGTGTCATCTGCTCTGTGTCCAAAGTGTTCTTCTCTGTGTCTTGTATTAGGTACTCAAGTAGCCATCGCTGAGTATGCTATGTGCCAAAATGAAATATAACTTGAGCATATGCCAGATCACAGAAGAGATGGTGAACATAGTAGAAACTGAAAATTTTCCAGCAGCATTTTTTAAAAAAATAAGCACTATCAAAGCACCAAGTCCTCTTTGAAATCATAAGGTCATTTCTCTACAATCTAGCCAGTCCTTGTTTAATTTACATTGTGCCCTTTCAAGCAACTGACTCAGTTTCCCTTCAGCAGAATGTTTGTGACTCACTTATCTCCCCCAGAAAAATGACAGAGCAGACATGTATTTAAACTGAAACACAGTTTGTGCAAATAATGAACACATTTTTTTTTAATACTCTAAAGGACAAAGACAGATTCTTTTTGTTGGTATATATGTTTTATATTGTTTTGTTTCTTTTTTTGGCTCCTAGGCAAAAATACTCATAAGGTGAGATTCAGAGTGAGAATTCATAAATACTTTGTGTATGTGAATCTAATAGAAATAAAGTCCTCTTAATGAACTTATTAGATACTCACTCTAAGGAAGGATGGAAACAGCATAAAGAAAGAAATTATCTTTCAATATTTGGAAGGGCAACAGATAATAATGGCATTGGCAAAGGTGGTCCAAACCCCTGGAACCTGTAAGTGTGACATTACAAGGAAAAAGGGAATTTACAGATGTGAATGAAAATGAAAGCGTTAGTTGCTTAGTCATGTCCAGCTCTTTTTGACTCCATAGACTGTAACTTGCCAGGCTTCTCTGTCCACAGAAATCTCTAGGCAAGAATACTGGAGTGGATTGCCATTTTCTATTCCAGGAGATCTTCCCAACACAGGGATCAAACCCTGGTCTCCAGTATTGTGGGTAGGGGCCATCAGGGAAGCTGATGAATTTGGAGAGATTATTATGAACTGTCTGGGTGAATCCTATACCTAAACACAAGGGTCTTTATAAGAAAGAGGATGAGCTCAGTCTCTCAGTCAAGTCTGACTCTTTGTGACCCCATGGACTGTAACCCACCAGGCTCCTCTGTCCTTGAAGTTTTCCAGTCAAGAGTGCTAAAGTGAGTTGCCATTTTCACTCCCAGAGGATCTTCCCAACCCTGGGGTTGAACCTGCATCTCCTGCATTGGTAGGTATATTCTTTACCAATGAGCCACCTGGGAAGCCCATAAATAAGAGGACAAGGGAGATTAAACTGATAATTCGCCAGCAGCATTTTTTAAAAAAATAAGCACTATCAAAGCACCAAGTCCTCTTTGAAATCATAAGGTCATTTCTCTACAATCTAGCCAGTCCTTGTTTAATTTACATTGTGCCCTTTCAAGCAACTGACTCAGTTTCCCTTCAGCAGAATGTTTGTGACTCACTTATCTCCCCCAGAAAAATGACAGAGCAGACATGTATTTAAACTGAAACACAGTTTGTGCAAATAATGAACACATTTTTTAATCCTCTAAAGGACAAAGACAGATTCTTTTTGTTGGTATATATGTTTTATATTGTTTTGTTTCTTTTTTTGGCTCCTAGGCAAAAATACTCATAAGGTGAGATTCAGAGTGAGAATTCATAAATACTTTGTGTATGTGAATCTAATAGAAATAAAGTCCTCTTAATGAACTTATTAGATACTCACTCTAAGGAAGGATGGAAACAGCATAAAGAAAGAAATTATCTTTCAATATTTGGAAGGGCAACAGATAATAATGGCATTGGCAAAGGTGGTCCAAACCCCTGGAACCTGTAAGTGTGACATTAAAAGGGAAAAAGGGAATTTACAGATGTGAATGAAAATGAAAGCGTTAGTTGCTTAGTCATGTCCAGCTCTTTTTGACTCCATAGACTGTAACTTGCCAGGCTTCTCTGTCCACAGAAATCTCTAGGCAAGAATACTGGAGTGGATTGCCATTTTCTATTCCAGGAGATCTTCCCAACACAGGGATCAAACCCTGGTCTCCAGTATTGTGGGTAGGGGCCATCAGGGAAGCTGATGAATTTGGAGAGATTATTATGAACTGTCTGGGTGAATCCTATACCTAAACACAAGGGTCTTTATAAGAAAGAGGATGAGCTCAGTCTCTCAGTCAAGTCTGACTCTTTGTGACCCCATGGACTGTAACCCACCAGGCTCCTCTGTCCTTGAAGTTTTCCAGTCAAGAGTGCTAAAGTGAGTTGCCATTTTCACTCCCAGAGGATCTTCCCAACCCTGGGGTTGAACCTGCATCTCCTGCATTGGTAGGTATATTCTTTACCAATGAGCCACCTGGGAAGCCCATAAATAAGAGGACAAGGGAGATTAAACACACTGGAAAGGAGAAAATGGTATAAAGACAAGCAAAGATTGGAGTCATGTGCCCACAAGCCAAGGAATGCCAGCAGCCACTAGAAGTTCTCTCTCTCTTTGACGGGAAGTCAGTTCTGCCTATCTCTTCGCTTTAGCCCAGTGAACATGCTGAATTTCTGGCCTCCACAACTGTGAGACAGTAAGTTTCTGCTGTGTTAAGCCACAATGTTTTTGGCAAATTGTTACAGCAGCCATAGGGAACTAATATAATGCATAAAGTTGGATATTTCTCCCATATATGTTTATACTTTAATAAAAGTGGCATTACAGGGCTTCCCTGGTGGTCCAGTGGGTAGAGAGTCTGCCTTGCAGTATAAGGGGCACTGGTTCAATCCTTGGCCTGGGAAGATCCCATGTGCCGCAGAATGGCTGGACTGGTGTGGCTGATTACAAGCCTGTACTCTAGAGTGCATGCGCCCATAGCCAGTGCTCTGCAACAAGAGAGGCCACTGCAGTGGGAGTCCCACACAGGCCAAAGAATAAAGATGGATGAAAATAAATAAATTAAAAAAATAAAAGAGGCCAAAATTTTTTTTGAAAGTGTCATTATACCATGCATATCATTTTGTAATGTGTGTAAATATCCTAAATAACTTCCTGGAAAGAATTTTAATGTCTCCATGAAATTGATTGTATGGATGATACAGTTTATTCAAGCAGTATCCAGTAGTTATCCAAAGACTTTCCGAGTGGCTCAGTTGGTAAAGAACCTGCCTGCCAATGCAGGAGAGGCAGGAGACAAGGGTTTGATTCCTGGGTTGGGAAGATCCCCTGGAAAAGAAAATGGCAACCCACTGCAGTTGTTTTGCCTAGGAAATTCCATGGACAGAGGAGCCTGGCAGGCTATAGTACATATGGTCACAGACTCGGACTGAGCACACATACCATGCCATACCATGCTAGTTGCAGATTTAAAAACCCATTGGCTGTGTTTTGTCATTAAAATTATATAAAATAATACTCTTTTTAATGAAATTTTGTACACATCCATGACTTTTTTTTTTTTTTTTTGGTAAAGACTCTAAAAGTAGAATTTCTAGGTTAAGGATACATATAGCTTAAAGAATTTTAATATTCATCTAGTATATCCAGGCATTGATTTTATTATCTAAACTTCATAACTTAAGCAGCCCACCTACATGAGAGCTTTCAAACTTCCACCCTGCCCCCAGTCCACAGAGTTTTTTCTGTGGTTCCTGTGTGTGCCATCTTTCCCCTGCCTCTTCTCCATCTGGCTACCATGTGGTGCATGCGAGTCCATGGCACCACTGTGAGCGGCTCACTCTACTTCCACTCTGAGTGCCCTTAATGAGTTGGCAGTCCTAGTTCTAGCATACTGTTTCCAGAAGCTTCCAAAACTACAGTGCTCAGAGTGCCTGATCCACACTGAATTCTATATTGGAACTCATTGTGTGGAGGGACAAATGGTATCCCCCGCCAAGAGCATTGCACTTGTGAATGTGAGGCCACCTCCAGTTATACCTACATCTGTCCTTTTGGTCTGTCAACAGCTAATCAAGTTTCCTGCAGCCTGTGTGTCCTATAGTCAAATAAGAAACCAGACCAGGCCTGTAAGCATGGGTAGAGCAGGCTGGATGTGAGTACAGAGGAGTGGCAGGGAGCTGAGACCAAGGGCATGTGGAGAGATCACCTACACTCTCTCCCACCTCTTAGCTTGTTGATTTGTGGGAATGAGGACCTGGTATTGCCAGACTGTCAGTTTTCAAAAGGAGTCTGAAATCTATGTTGTTGTTGTTCAGTTGTATCAGACTCAGTTGTTCAGTTGTATCCGACCCTTCTGCAACCCATGGACTCCACCCAACTCCTCTATCCATGGGATTTCCCAGGATAGAATACTGGAGTGGTTTCCTCTTCTAAGGCATCTTCCTGACCATAGGATGAAACCTATGTCTCTTGCATTGACAGGGGTGTTCTTTATCACTAAGCCATCAGG
This sequence comes from Tragulus kanchil, assembly GCA_022376925.1. NCBI lineage: Eukaryota > Metazoa > Chordata > Mammalia > Artiodactyla > Tragulidae > Tragulus > Tragulus kanchil. Next base: position 236,443,346 of record JAIOJX010000028.1, on the reverse strand, counting down.
GAAGCCCCCTGAACTCTATGTCTGTATGTAAAATACCTTTAGTCATAAGCATTGAAAAGCTATGAAACATATTTTCATACCAAATGGCAAAACAAATCACACTGACTACTGAGTCCAGCTCAGCCCTCCACGGTAGAAGCTCTGTGCCAGGTAAGGAGCCAAGTCCTGCCTTCCATGGGCTTCCCTCCCCAATGTTGCCTCCTGCCAAAGACTTCTTTTTCAGCTCTTTGGAATTAAATTTCCAAACATCTCTGGGAAGCAGGACTTTTCTTTACCTTTGCATGACTCCAATTTTCTTTGTAGTACCTTGAAGGGACTTTTCCCTCCTGCATGTCGCCAGTCCCCCAAATCAGGAACCATCTGCCTTGAAACCCAAACTCAAGGCGTAGGTACATTTAAATAAGATAAATTTAAAACTTTTTCTTGTAAGACTCCAGAGCCATTGCATTAGGTTTCATGGAGAGGGTAAGCCCTGTACTTCTCTTTCTTCTAAACTCTCCCAGGGAAGATGCAGATTCTTCCTCTCAGGCACTCTCCTTTCCTATTGCACACATTTCAGTGTAAGCACCATAACGCGAGGTCTCTTATTCAGCACTGCACCAGCACACTTTGCTGATGCTCATCAATTTTTCCACCTTACCATCCATTATCCTCATCCACAGAAAACTGCTTTTTCTTCTGTGGCTTTGCTCATTTTGAACTCCAAAGAGGCTCACCTATAATGTAGTTAGGGAAAGCTCTTAGCTGCCTCAGGTTTGCACATTTCTTCTGTAGCTCTTTTTTTTCTAAAAAACAAACAAACAACTGACAACAAATAAAAGCAAAAAAACTTTTACCATAGGAAAGAACATTGAGTTTGGTTTAAATCATTTCTAAAAAAAAAAAAGTTGCTCCTGGGAGTAGGGGTGGGGAGAATGAGTGTAATAACATAAGGTTTCCAGAATGCTCTCCTTCTTAGCTGGTCTCCTAAAGTATTTCATTGTTGGAGCCTTGAAATTCCTAAATTGCTTAATTCCTCTTATTGTCTGGAATATTATGTCTTCCCTGTGTTCTTGAAACACACCCAAAATGTTTAGGGGAAACCTCTTGAAAGCATCAAAAGAATTTGGCTTTATTATGATTTCGTTGATCTCGAAAATCTAATTTTGTAAGGTGCCCTTGACTTCTTCCCTCCTTCTCTGCATGCAGTTGGCATCCATGTCTTTAGTATGTGCTCAGTTGCTTTGGTTGCATCCAACTCTTTGTTACCCTATGAACTGCAGCCCACCAGACTCCCCAGTCTATGGCATTTTCCAGGCAAGAATACTGGAGTGGGTTGCCATATCCTCCTCCAGATCTTCCCGGCCCAAGGATTGAACCCATGTCTTCTGTGTCTCCTGCAATACAGGCAAATTCTTTACTGCTGAGCCACTCGGGAAGCCATGTCTTTGGTATAACTTTTTATTATTACATTTTGAATCTTTTCTCTCTTCTTGGCTGCTACTGTCTTGGTTCAGTCCTGGGTCAGTACTCATAGTGTCCTACAACCACTGTGTACTCCCTGACAGGTCTTTATCCACTTTACTCCTGTCTTATCATGGCCACATTAGCCTAGTTATATCAGCCCCAGTGAACACTTTTCTTTGGCCTCTCATGGCCTTTGACATAAAAGCCAACCCATGGGCACTCTGTGATGGGGCTCCAGCTCCATTTTAAAGCTCGGCTCTTGTTGTAGCTCTGACTGCAGGAAGAGTAGGATGAGGAGCTCTGGAGTCACAGACTTCAAGTCTAATTAAGTGTCTGGAAATGAAATTACCCTCCCCTCCTATTAAAAAATACCAGTTGGTGCCAGTTAGCTCATTTACCAATCAGCATTTCTGGAGGGATGGGTGCTGTGGGGTCCAGTTTGGGTTGGTCCATCTTGTGACTGTGACCAGGGTCTATCCCAGGGTGACAGGAGGATGGTGAAGCAAATGCGGTACCATGTAGACACTAGATAGCTATTACAGTCTATAAAACCTATATTCTGACCTGAGCACTGGGATTGCTGGATCATCTGGTAGCTCTATTTTTAGTCTTTTAAGGAACCTCCTTACTGTTATCCACAGTGGCTATACCAATTTATGTTCCCACCAGCAGTGTAGGAGGGTTCCCCTTTGTCCTACCATCCCCAGCATTTATGGTTTGTAAACGTTATGATAATGGCCATTCTGACCAGTGTAAGGTACAACTTGCAGTTTCGATTTGCACTTCTATAATGATTAGTGATTTTGAGCATCTTTTCATGTGCCTCTTGGCCATGCACATGTCTTCTTTGGAGAAATGTCTATTTAGATCTTCTACCCTCCTTCTCTGCATGCAGTTGGCATCCATGTCTTTAGTATGTGCTCAGTTGCTTTGGTTGCATCCAACTCTTTGTTACCCTATGAACTGCAGCCCACCAGACTCCCCAGTCTATGGCATTTTCCAGGCAAGAATACTGGAGTGGGTTGCCATATCCTCCTCCAGATCTTCCCGGCCCAAGGATTGAACCCATGTCTTCTGTGTCTCCTGCAATACAGGCAAATTCTTTACTGCTGAGCCACTCGGGAAGCCATGTCTTTGGTATAACTTTTTATTATTACATTTTGAATCTTTTCTCTCTTCTTGGCTGCTACTGTCTTGGTTCAGTCCTGGGTCAGTACTCATAGTGTCCTACAACCACTGTGTACTCCCTGACAGGTCTTTATCCACTTTACTCCTGTCTTATCATGGCCACATTAGCCTAGTTATATCAGCCCCAGTGAACACTTTTCTTTGGCCTCTCATGGCCTTTGACATAAAAGCCAACCCATGGGCACTCTGTGATGGGGCTCCAGCTCCATTTTAAAGCTCGGCTCTTGTTGTAGCTCTGACTGCAGGAAGAGTAGGATGAGGAGCTCTGGAGTCACAGACTTCAAGTCTAATTAAGTGTCTGGAAATGAAATTACCCTCCCCTCCTATTAAAAAATACCAGTTGGTGCCAGTTAGCTCATGTACCAATCAGCATTTCTGGAGGGATGGGTGCTGTGGGGTCCAGTTTGGGTTGGTCCATCTTGTGACTGTGACCAGGGTCTATCCCAGGGTGACAGGAGGATGGTGAAGCAAATGCGGTACCATGTAGACACTAGATAGCTATTACAGTCTATAAAACCTATATTCTGACCTGAGCACTGGGATTGCTGGATCATCTGGTAGCTCTATTTTTAGTCTTTTAAGGAACCTCCTTACTGTTATCCACAGTGGCTATACCAATTTATGTTCCCACCAGCAGTGTAGGAGGGTTCCCCTTTGTCCTACCATCCCCAGCATTTATGGTTTGTAAACGTTATGATAATGGCCATTCTGACCAGTGTAAGGTACAACTTGCAGTTTCGATTTGCACTTCTATAATGATTAGTGATTTTGAGCATCTTTTCATGTGCCTCTTGGCCATGCACATGTCTTCTTTGGAGAAATGTCTATTTAGATCTTCTACCCATTTTTTACTGGGTTGCTTATTTTTTGAAATTGAGCTGTAGAAGCTGTTTGTATATTTTGGAGATGAATCCCTTGTTGGTCACTTTGTTTGCAAATGTTTTCTCCCATTTTGTGGGTTTTCTTTTCATTTTGTTTGTGGTTTATTTTGCTGTGCAAAAGCTTCTAAGTTTAATTAGGTCTATTTGTTTATTTTTGTTTCTATTTTCATTACCCTCCAAGGTGAATCCAAAAAGATCTTGCTGTGATATATGTCAAAGAGTGTTCTGTCTATATTTTCCTCTAAGGCTTTTTTAGTATCCTGTCTTACATTTAGGTCTTTAATCTATTTTGAATTTATTGTTGTGTAGGGTTTTAGAGAATGCTCTAATTTCATTCTTTTATATGTAGCTGTCTAGTTTTCACTTACTGAAGAGGCTGTCTTTTCTCCATTGTATATTCATGACTACTTGGTAAAAGATTTGGTGCTCATAGGTAGATAGACTCATCTCTGGGCTTTCTATTTCTGTTCCATCTATATTTCTGGTTTTTTTTTTGTGTGTACCAGTACCATACTATTTTGATTACTATAGTTTTGTAGTATCATCTGAAATCAGGAGTAAATGACTTGTAAAAAAAAGTCTTCTATTCAGTGTCAAAGAGTCAAACCAAATATGTGAGAGTCCTAGGGCTGCCTTAACAGAACATCATAAACTTGTTGACTTATAAAAACAAAAATTGATTCCCTCACAATTGTGGAGGCCACAAGTAGAGTGTCATTTTAAAGTGCGGTGTCAACAAGGTTGATTTCTTCCAGAGGTTCTGAGGAAGAATCTGTTCCATGCCTCTCTCTTGACTTCTGGAACCATCTGGCTCTCTTGGCATTCCTTGACTTGAGGCTGCAGGTTTCCATCTTTGCCTCTGTCTTGGTCTCCCCTTTGTCCCTGTCTCCTAAATCTCCCTCTCCTTTCTCTTTGAATAATACTCATCATGGGACTTAAGGCTCATCCTAATACAAGTTGATCTCATCTTAAGATCCTTAATTATATCTGCAAAAACCCTATTTTCAAACAAATTCACCTTGACAGGTAAGGATATTAGCCCTTGGACTTCTCATTTTGGGGAGACTCTATTCAATCCACTATGTAGAGTGAAATGGTTATATCCCCAGGAAGTCAAAGTAGATTTTCCCTTATGACTTATTTCTCCAAAGTCATAATCTATATGCATAGAAAATGAATCATTCATGATAAAACATACTCTCTAAAAGTAAAGCATTTGAACAAATGTGTAGATGGAGAAAATGAGCCCCAATTAAACTCCTTTTTGTGACAAACCTTTTAGAAAAGCATTAACTCTAATCTTCAGTGAAAAGCATTGTAAAATCAAGATCGAATGGGAAGATGGTGTGTGAAATGGCCTAGGTTCCCTTTAATGGAACAAAGAGAGGCATAACTTACTGTGATTATGATATGCTTTTAGCCACATGAGAGTCGGGGTCAGAGAATTAAGTGAAACCAAGAAAACTGTGGTTTTGTCTTCAGGAGACTTTGTGAATTATCGACAGAGAGATGGAAGAGGTCTCTTCATTCGTGGTACCTTGAGAGTTTGTGTGAACTAGGCTCTCTCCAGTCTTCAGAAGAGCTTTTTGTTTTCCCTCACACTTTCAGTTTTACTCTTTAGTTGTCAGAGTACTGAGGAAAGGTAAAAGATCATGCCTTTGGTTGGCACTGGTGGCAAGAATTCTCTTTGGTTAAACTAAGAAACTAACACATAATTAATTTTATTATACAGCAGTGACAAATCCACCAGATCTTTGCATGGCTCCTCTATCCATCAATCAGGGCATGGCTCAAAGGTCACTTCCTCCCAGAGCCTATTCTTTCTGAAGCATCCTCCACACCACCCTCCACCCGCATTTAACCACTGCCTGTTAACATGGTCATTGATTTCTTCCAGAGGTTCTGAGGAAGAATCTGTTCCATGCCTCTCTTGACTTCTGGAACCATCTGGCTCTCTTGGCATTCCTTGACTTGAGGCTGCAGGTTTCCATCTTTGCCTCTGTCTTGGTCTCCCTTTGTCCCTGTCTCCTAAATCTCCTCTCCTTTCTCTTTGAATAATACTCATCATGGGACTTAAGGCTCATCCTAATACAAGTTGATCTCATCTTAAGATCCTTAATTATATCTGCAAAAACCCTATTTTCAAACAAATTCACCTTGACAGGTAAGGATATTAGCCCTTGGACTTCTCTTTTTGGGGGAGACTCTATTCAATCCACTATGTAGAGTGAAATGGTTATATCCCCAGGAAGTCAAAGTAGATTTTCCCTTATGACTTATTTCTCCAAAGTCATAATCTATATGCATAGAAAATGAATCATTCATGATAAAACATACTCTCTAAAAGTAAAGCATTTGAACAAATGTGTAGATGGAGAAAATGAGCCCCAATTAAACTCCTTTTTGTGACAAACCTTTTAGAAAAGCATTAACTCTAATCTTCAGTGAAAAGCATTGTAAAATCAAGATCGAATGGGAAGATGGTGTGTGAAATGGCCTAGGTTCCCTTTAATGGAACAAAGAGAGGCATAACTTACTGTGATTATGATATGCTTTTAGCCACATGAGGAGTCGGGGTCAGAGAATTAAGTGAAACCAAGAAAACTGTGGTTTTGTCTTCAGGAGACTTTGTGAATTATCGACAGAGAGATGGAAGAGGTCTCTTCATTCGTGGTACCTTGAGAGTTTGTGTGAACTAGGCTCTCTCCAGTCTTCAGAAGAGCTTTTTGTTTTCCCTCACACTTTCAGTTTTACTCTTTAGTTGTCAGAGTACTGAGGAAAGGTAAAAGATCATGCCTTTGGTTGGCACTGGTGGCAAGAATTCTCTTTGGTTAAACTAAGAAACTAACACATAATTAATTTTATTATACAGCAGTGACAAATCCACCAGATCTTTGCATGGCTCCTCTATCCATCAATCAGGGCATGGCTCAAAGGTCACTTCCTCCCAGAGCCTATTCTTTCTGAAGCATCCTCCACACCACCCTCCACCCGCATTTAACCACTGCCTGTTAACATGGTCATTCTCTGTCCCTTCCTTCATTTTTCTTTGCAGCATTTGTGATGTTTCATTGAGGATGGATTGATTCAGCTGTGAACTTATTTCTGTTCTAGATTATAAGCTCCAAGGAGGCGGAACCTTGCAACATCTTATAAACCCAAGTTTCAGAACAACACCTGACACCTTAGGGGCTGTCATTCCATGTTTGTTGAGTAGATGAAGGAGTGCACATGTGAATCCTTTGATGAGTGTCATGTGTATGGATTTATTTCCTCCTTGGAGCAATGCTTCAATGCATATGCTGAAATGAGTCAGCATAGTTTCCTGGTGGTGAGCACAGAAGTTCAGCAACTACAGATGCAGTATTAGACACTTGTGAGAACACGGGCTTTGGGTATTGACACCTCTCTGCCAGTTTCCATGTGGGGCATGGGCCTTTGTTTCCTCATCTGTAACATGGTATGGTAATGGTATCTGCTGTTACTATGACAGTTAAATGACACCACCTTTGGTAGGAACAGAGCCTGGCATATTGTAGGTGATCAGTAAATACTAGCTATACAGTACCCCCTTTCCAGGTTAAGGAAACCAGACATAGTCTTTAATAACTTCTGTAGGAATACAAAGGTGCTAGATGACAGAGACAGACTCTGAACCCAGATCAAACTCCCTCTAGAGTCTGTGTCAGCTCTTATCTGCAGCATTAACTTTGTTGTTATTTCATCATTAAGTCATGTTGGAACCCAAATGTAGCCTTCCAGGCACCTCTGGCCACTGGCGGTCTCTAGAGAGGGAACTCTCTCTCAGTCTTCAGTGGTACCTTGAGAGTTTGTGTGAACTAGGCTTCTCCAGTCTTCAGAAGAGCTTTTGTTTTCCCTCACACTTTCAGTTTTACTCTTTAGTTGTCAGAGTACTGAGGAAAGGTAAAAGATCATGCCTTTGGTTGGCACTGGTGGCAAGAATTCTCTTTGGTTAAACTAAGAAACTAACACATAATTAATTTTATTATACAGCAGTGACAAATCCACCAGATCTTTGCATGGCTCCTCTATCCATCAATCAGGGCATGGCTCAAAGGTCACTTCCTCCCAGAGCCTATTCTTTCTGAAGCATCCTCCACACCACCCTCCACCCGCATTTAACCACTGCCTGTTAACATGGTCATTCTCTGTCCCTTCCTTCATTTTTCTTTGCAGCATTTATGATGTTTCATTGAGGATGGATTGATTCAGCTGTGAACTTATTTCTGTTCTAGATTATAAGCTCCAAGGAGGCGGAACCTTGCAACATCTTATAAACCCAAGTTTCAGAACAACACCTGACACCTTAGGGGCTGTCATTCCATGTTTGTTGAGTAGATGAAGGAGTGCACATGTGAATCCTTTGATGAGTGTCATGTGTATGGATTTATTTCCTCCTTGGAGCAATGCTTCAATGCATATGCTGAAATGAGTCAGCATAGTTTCCTGGTGGTGAGCACAGAAGTTCAGCAACTACAGATGCAGTATTAGACACTTGTGAGAACACGGGCTTTGGGTATTGACACCTCTCTGCCAGTTTCCATGTGGGGCATGGGCCTTTGTTTCCTCATCTGTAACATGGTATGGTAATGGTATCTGCTGTTACTATGACAGTTAAATGACACCACCTTTGGTAGGAACAGAGCCTGGCATATTGTAGGTGATCAGTAAATACTAGCTATACAGTACCCCCTTTCCAGGTTAAGGAAACCAGACATAGTCTTTAATAACTTCTGTAGGAATACAAAGGTGCTAGATGACAGAGACAGACTCTGAACCCAGATCAAACTCCCTCTAGAGTCTGTGTCAGCTCTTATCTGCAGCATTAACTTTGTTGTTATTTCATCATTAAGTCATGTTGGACACTTTTATGGCCTCATAGACTGTAGCCTTCCAGGCACCTCTGGCCATGGGGTTCTCTAGGCAAGAATGTTGGAGGCTACTTAGCCAACCTACTCAGCTACAATTGCTGTAGTCCCAGATTCCGCCCTTGCTTTTAGTTCCCCTTAACATCAATAAGTGTTAGTGGCTCAGTCATGTCCAACTCTTTACCATCCCATGGACATATACCCTGCCAGTCTCCTCTGTACATGGAATTCTGCAGGCAAGAATACTGGAGTGGGCAGCCATTCCCTTCTCCAGGGGATATTTCTGACTCAGAGATTGAACCTGGGTTCTCTGCATTGCAGGCAGGATCTTTACCATCTGAGCCATCAGGGAAGCCTTTAGTAGAGCATGCATGTATCTGCTAAGGTCCTTTGTGAACTTCCTTCTTGATCATCTGCTCCTTAATCTGTGGATCAACTGAGTCCACATATGACCCAAAATACAGGTACACTGTCCTATCTCTTCAATCTGTTTCACCAACAATCATTGTAATTTTTATTGGAGCACAAACCAGTTACCTGTTGCACGTTGTAGAATATGCTTAGATATAGGATGGATATAAGGGATGATGTTCTAAATATTTCAGTGGACCATGTACAAAGCAATTGCGATTTAGAACCAAGAGTTTTGAGTTTCATAGTGGTACTGCATTTATTAGATATCGCGGTCATCAAGGCTTAAGGGCCCGTCTTGGAATGATTTCCACCGTCTAGCAGTAAACTACAGATGCAGTATTAGACACTTGTGAGAACACGGGCTTTGGGTATTGACACCTCTCTGCCAGTTTCCATGTGGGGCATGGGCCTTTGTTTCCTCATCTGTAACATGGTATGGTAATGGTATCTGCTGTTACTATGACAGTTAAATGACACCACCTTTGGTAGGAACAGAGCCTGGCATATTGTAGGTGATCAGTAAATACTAGCTATACAGTACCCCCTTTCCAGGTTAAGGAAACCAGACATAGTCTTTAATAACTTCTGTAGGAATACAAAGGTGCTAGATGACAGAGACAGACTCTGAACCCAGATCAAACTCCCTCTAGAGTCTGTGTCAGCTCTTATCTGCAGCATTAACTTTGTTGTTATTTCATCATTAAGTCATGTTGGACACTTTTATGGCCTCATAGACTGTAGCCTTCCAGGCACCTCTGGCCATGGGGTTCTCTAGGCAAGAATGTTGGAGGCTACTTAGCCAACCTACTCAGCTACAATTGCTGTAGTCCCAGATTCCGCCCTTGCTTTTAGTTCCCCTTAACATCAATAAGTGTTAGTGGCTCAGTCATGTCCAACTCTTTACCATCCCATGGACATATACCCTGCCAGTCTCCTCTGTACATGGAATTCTGCAGGCAAGAATACTGGAGTGGGCAGCCATTCCCTTCTCCAGGGGATATTTCTGACTCAGAGATTGAACCTGGGTTCTCTGCATTGCAGGCAGGATCTTTACCATCTGAGCCATCAGGGAAGCCTTTAGTAGAGCATGCATGTATCTGCTAAGGTCCTTTGTGAACTTCCTTCTTGATCATCTGCTCCTTAATCTGTGGATCAACTGAGTCCACATATGACCCAAAATACAGGTACACTGTCCTATCTCTTCAATCTGTTTCACCAACAATTATTGTAATTTTTATTGGAGCACAAACCAGTTACCTGTTGCACGTTGTAGAATATGCTTAGATATAGGATGGATATAAGGGATGATGTTCTAAATATTTCAGTGGACCATGTACAAAGCAATTGCGATTTAGAACCAAGAGTTTTGAGTTTCATAGTGGTACTGCATTTATTAGATATCCCGGTCATCAAGGCTTAAGGACGTCTGGATGATTTCCACCAAGGTCTTGAGATCGAAGCTAAAGTGCTGGATCCTTTTCATCTGTTGACCTTCCTTTGCTATGTGTGGCTTTTAGAAATAAAATCTATTAAAGGCAATTGACCAGCTACTTAGCCATTGCGGAAAGAGATAAAAATAATTTGCTTACATATTTATTTACTTTAGCAAATCTCCAGCAGTTCCGAAAATACCAGTGAAAAATATACCACTTTCTTCTCATAATTCAATAACTGCCCTAATATAAAGAAGTAATAATAATTTAGATATGCCAGTTTCTCAAATGCTGATTTTCTGGTATTCTGCAGAAACCTTCGTGGATTTCTAAGTTGATTTATTTTTACTCAACTTCTTTCTGTCTTTAGGGTCTCTGGAGAATGTTCACATAGTTTTCTTATGAACTTTGTTCACTATAAAAAGAATCACTCATTTCTTTCTACCCCAGTTGTTGAGACTTAATATTCTATTCTAAAATACAGTGAAATTGCATCTTAATAAAACATCAACTTACATTTTCTCCTAACTTACACTTCTTCTCCCTGCATTTCACATGTCCTGTGTTACAAAATATCTTAAATTAGTAAAACTTGTAAAAAACTTGTGTTTTAAAAAGTCCAGTAAATTACCCACCACTCCATTAGTATTGTATTAGTATTGTGCTGTCCCTCAGAGAATATAATAGACAAAAGGAAATTTATGAAAATTCCTGCTGGTCCTATACCTTTGAGCATGTGGAGCTCTCTTCTAAAAGGTACACAAGGGCCTCTTGCATCAAGGGTTAGGTACTTAACATGTTCAGAGAGATCTACCGGGCTGTTCCCCAGACCAATGGCGACCACTATGCTGGGAGAATCTCTCCTGGTAGAAAGTTCTTCAATTTTCAGGAATGAGAAAATCATTTTGAATTCTGCTGAATTTACTGAATTCTGATTTCTTTTCTTCTGATGTTTTTTGTTATTGTTGATGGAAAAGTACAGGAAGCTGCTACTTGTTAATTTTCTTCCATTTCTTTCCTGGGGTCTGTAGCACATTTCCCTTGGGGAGGAAAGTGCTGACTCGGACGAATGTTTTCTGTGCTAGATTGTGTTAGGAAGAAGGTATCCAGCTAGAATAACATTTGGCCAAATATGTGCATACTGTTGCCTAGCCCAGCCAGCACATAAAATATACCACCACAGGTGCCTTCAACCTCTCATTAAAGGCAATTGACCAGCTACTTAGCCATTGCGGAAAGAGATAAAAATAATTTGCTTACATATTTATTTACTTTAGCAAATCTCCAGCAGTTCCGAAAATACCAGTGAAAAATATACCACTTTCTTCTCATAATTCAATAACTGCCCTAATATAAAGAAGTAATAATAATTTAGATATGCCAGTTTCTCAAATGCTGATTTTCTGGTATTCTGCAGAAACCTTCGTGGATTTCTAAGTTGATTTATTTTTACTCAACTTCTTTCTGTCTTTAGGGTCTCTGGAGAATGTTCACATAGTTTTCTTATGAACTTTGTTCACTATAAAAAGAATCACTCATTTCTTTCTACCCCAGTTGTTGAGACTTAATATTCTATTCTAAAATACAGTGAAATTGCATCTTAATAAAACATCAACTTACATTTTCTCCTAACTTACACTTCTTCTCCCTGCATTTCACATGTCCTGTGTTACAAAATATCTTAAATTAGTAAAACTTGTAAAAAACTTGTGTTTTAAAAAGTCCAGTAAATTACCCACCACTCCATTAGTATTGTATTAGTATTGTGCTGTCCCTCAGAGAATATAATAGACAAAAGGAAATTTATGAAAATTCCTGCTGGTCCTATACCTTTGAGCATGTGGAGCTCTCTTCTAAAAGGTACACAAGGGCCTCTTGCATCAAGGGTTAGGTACTTAACATGTTCAGAGAGACCTACCGGGCTGTTCCCCAGACCAATGGCGACCACTATGCTGGGAGAATCTCTCCTGGTAGAAAGTTCTTCAATTTTCAGGAATGAGAAAATCATTTTGAATTCTGCTGAATTTACTGAATTCTGATTTCTTTTCTTCTGATGTTTTTTGTTATTGTTGATGGAAAAGTACAGGAAGCTGCTACTTGTTAATTTTCTTCCATTTCTTTCCTGGGGTCTGTAGCACATTTCCCTTGGGGAGGAAAGTGCTGACTCGGACGAATGTTTTCTGTGCTAGATTGTGTTAGGAAGAAGGTATCCAGCTAGAATAACATTTGGCCAAATATGTGCATACTGTTGCCTAGCCCAGCCAGCACATAAAATATACCACCACAGGTGCCTTCCACCTCTCTAGAGAAAGCACTTTAGACCGGACCATTGATAGCAGCATACTTCATCTGCCTGTGTGGTCAGCACCAGCTGTGTCCAGGGGTGGATCCTGAGAGCGAGGCCTCAGCCTTCATATCCTGAGAGTAGATCTACTATTTTTAGCTAAGGATATGAAGAACCTTTGAAAAACACTGATATTACCCATTTTAGACAATCAATTAGGTAACAGGAGCAGAGGACCCAGAAGACCATGAACTACACAAGGTCTGGCTTTCAAAGCCATCAGCAAACCAAAACCCCACTCTGGGACAGATAAATAAGTGCCTCACCAAGTACCAGAAGAACTCAGCTAAATCAGATAGATTTCTTCTTTTTTAAAAAAAATTTTGCTTCTTTTTATTGATTTTTCATTTATTTACTTTTCATCCATCTTTATTTTTCGGCCTGTGTTGGCCCCCCGCCACAGCGGCCTCCCTCACCGCAGGACACCGGCTCCAGGTGCTTGCGCACCTCTTAATTGGACACACTGGTCCAGCCGCTCCGCAGCACATGGGATCTTCCCAGGCCAGGGATTGAACTGGTGCCCCTGCACAGCAAGGTAGACTCTTTACCCATTGAACCCCCAGGGAAGACCAGATAGATTTATTTTCTGTAGAAAAATGGAATACTTCCATCTGAGCAGAAGCATTATGTTAGCAGGAATAAAAAATATACAGGTCTCTCAGGTATCTTCATCAACAGCCTCCTTAGCAACAATCTTTACTTCCTCCTGGGGTTGATCAGATGACTGCAAAGCTCTTTTCCTGCTCCTTGTGTTCTGGTATTTCTCCATTCCACCTTAATGTATGAAATAGCCACTAAAATCATGATTATAGTATAGTTCTATAATTTGCTACTTTTCTTCCATTCTTCTCTTCTCCTTTAAAAAGGAAAGCAGAGACCTCAGTGCTCAAAAGCAAATCACTGTTTTGTTTGGTCTCAAGTCAGATGGGAGGCCTCCAAGGAAAACTCCCTTTTAGCATTTTCCAATTAGAAAGTGCTGCACACTGCACTAAGAAACCATGTTCTTTCCCACTTTCCATTTACTTCTATTGCCATTATTTATCTGAGAGGATCATATTTCAGGAAAGATTCTTCCTAACCAAAAGGGAAAAATATATTTCTTCTTAAAAAAATTTCAGCAAACCCAGATCCAGTAGGATGTCTATCATTTTCAACCCAAGGTATTTTTAAGGAGTTTTGAATAAGTGGATATTAGAAAGAATGGTAGCTTATAAAAGCAGCTTACTGGATAGAGACCTATTTGGAAAGGCTTTTAAAACGTGCATTATTTACCCACTAGAGATGTCAGGTTACTGTATTTACTCAAGGGAAGGCAGACTTTCTTTTCTTTTTTTTTCTCAGATCTGGTCAAAGCTTTTCTTAAAACAGGCTATTGACCAGAATCAATGCAGAGAGTGGCTTCAAAAGACAGCACAGTCTGGCCTCATGGAAACATACATAAATTTTCAGCTCAAGGTCATGCCTTCTATGGGTATCAAGAGCTATTTTAGGAGTATTTTATATTGAATGTGAACTGCTGGAGCCCCAAAATATAATACAAAAACATCTTTGGGGTGGGAAGACACTCCAAGTGGACCCCTGAATTCATCAGGTTTCCCTACAGGATTTGAGAAACAGGAAGATATTTTGAATGCCCATGTGACCAATTTTGATCATCAAGTGTTAGTCACTAAGTCATGTCTGACTCTTTGTGATCCCATAGACTGAAGCCCACCACACTCCTGTTTCCATAGGTTTGATCATCAAAACTATTTGTAATTGCAATTTTGTTTATATAGCTGATTGCTCATATATTTTAAGTGATTGAATATGAAGTATAATCAGTATGTCCTTTTTTTCCTTTTTAGTCTATCAGACACTGTAGTCTGTGATCTGTTCTTCCTTCATAATGTCCAAAAATGTTCCAGAGTGCTTGCATGCAGTTTTGGACCATGTTCCTTAGTGGATGTATTAGTCAGTTATGAGTGTGCCAGGTTAGGCTGTGTAACAAATAGGCCAGCAGTCTCAGTGACTTAATAACATCCTGGTTTATTTCTCAGTCAGGCAAAATCCACCATGGCTTTGGGAAACTTCTCAAGGCGACAGTCTGACAGCATAGATTGTTTCTATCCTGGGTCCTGACTACAGTAATACAGGACGCTTTGCATAGATGCTTCAGTGGGCAATCGGTTTTAACCAAAAGGGAAAAATATATTTCTTCTTAAAAAAATTTCAGCAAACCCAGATCCAGTAGGATGTCTATCATTTTCAACCCAAGGTATTTTTAAGGAGTTTTGAATAAGTGGATATTAGAAAGAATGGTAGCTTATAAAAGCAGCTTACTGGATAGAGACCTATTTGGAAAGGCTTTTAAAACGTGCATTATTTACCCACTAGAGATGTCAGGTTACTGTATTTACTCAAGGGAAGGCAGACTTTCTTTTCTTTTTTTTTTCTCAGATCTGGTCAAAGCTTTTCTTAAAACAGGCTATTGACCAGAATCAATGCAGAGAGTGGCTTCAAAAGACAGCACAGTCTGGCCTCATGGAAACATACATAAATTTTCAGCTCAAGGTCATGCCTTCTATGGGTATCAAGAGCTATTTTAGGAGTATTTTATATTGAATGTGAACTGCTGGAGCCCCAAAATATAATACAAAAACATCTTTGGGGTGGGAAGACACTCCAAGTGGACCCCTGAATTCATCAGGTTTCCCTACAGGATTTGAGAAACAGGAAGATATTTTGAATGCCCATGTGACCAATTTTGATCATCAAGTGTTAGTCACTAAGTCATGTCTGACTCTTTGTGATCCCATAGACTGAAGCCCACCACACTCCTGTTTCCATAGGTTTGATCATCAAAACTATTTGTAATTGCAATTTTGTTTATATAGCTGATTGCTCATATATTTTAAGTGATTGAATATGAAGTATAATCAGTATGTCCTTTTTTTCCTTTTTAGTCTATCAGACACTGTAGTCTGTGATCTGTTCTTCCTTCATAATGTCCAAAAATGTTCCAGAGTGCTTGCATGCAGTTTTGGACCATGTTCCTTAGTGGATGTATTAGTCAGTTATGAGTGTGCCAGGTTAGGCTGTGTAACAAATAGGCCAGCAGTCTCAGTGACTTAATAACATCCTGGTTTATTTCTCAGTCAGGCAAAATCCACCATGGCTTTGGGAAACTTCTCAAGGCGACAGTCTGACAGCATAGATTGTTTCTATCCTGGGTCCTGACTACAGTAATACAGGACGCTTTGCATAGATGCTTCAGTGGGCAATCAGAGAGACACAGCGCTTGTCTTATAACCCATTGGGTAGAACTAATACACATTCATCCAGCAACTTGGAAATGACAGCAAAGGAGAAGTGCCATGTGCCTGGAAGGACAAGAGAGCTGGATGAAGATGGAGCCTTAGTAGAAGTTAATTATTCACATTTTAGATAGGAAGTTGTGTGTATTTGTGTGCAATTGTGTGTGCAATTGCGTGAGAGAGAAGGGGACACAGGGAGAAGTGAATGAAGAGAGCAGTGTGGTGCTGGTTAGCATACTTCTGCTCTGAAAATGAATTTTATGTGGTCCATGTCTGGGTAATGCATAAAGATTGACCATGAGGATGGATGAGTAGTATAACTAGAAAATAGCTGGTAGCCAATATAGATGTTTATATGCTTAGTGTTTCTGTTCTTTTTCAATGAAAAACTAACTTTATACAGGTGTGTGTGTGTGCTCACACACACACTCTTTGTGACCCTCGGGGCTGTGACTTGCCAGGCTCCTGTATCTATGGAGATGTCCAGGGAAGAATACTTGAGTGGGTTGCCATTTCCTATTCCAGGGAATCTTCCCAACTCAGGGATTGAATTTACATCTCTTGTGTCCCCTGCATTGACAACAGATTCTTTACCAGGAAGCCACCTGGGAAAACTATAGGTAGAGAAAAAAATATATGTATATATACATCCAGGAAGGCTTTCCCATACAATTCTAAAACTGGCTCCCAATAAAGGACAGTTTTTCTCCTAGGGAAACTTTGCCATTGTCTGGTGACATTTTTGACTGTTGTACCTGGGAGTGGGATGTAAATGGCATCATTGACACAGGACAGCTCTACCAACACAGAATTATCCAGCTCACAATGCCAGTCATGTCAGTGCCCTTAACCTTAAGTTCAAGGTTGTGAACTTAAGTGCCTCATTACAGGAAAGTTCTTTGTGGTTTATGTCTTCCACATCTTAAAGAGACAACTTATTTTCATCCCTTGCATGTTTAAAGATTGACGAATAAGAAATCACAAACACTGGAATAACCACGGGTTCCACAAAAACAGAATTCCTACATACCTAAAACATAAATTTTGAGAGATACTGGGGATGCCACTTATTTATTAGACTAACTGGCACCCCTTGGACACCTGCCATGCTCCAAGCACCTTAGGCATCGGCCTTGTGGAGATTAGCAAAACACAATGACCATATCCTGGGACCAAGTCCAGAAGAAATACATCCACAGATATCCCAGCCATGCTCAGTTGATATTATGGGGTAGATTCATCCCAAGAGCCATGATCACTTCATCCAGGTATGAGTGTGTGTCTGTGTATATTATGTGTACATACATATAGAAATGAAAACTAGCACACACTTCCAAATATCCCAATATATTCATATACCACAAAACACATACTAATATACAATAGAATTATGGTCTTTCAATTCTTTGTGGATTTGGGAACCTTCTTTTATTCATAGCAGAGAACCCATGGGGTTTATATGAAGACTCTGAGATTAGGGTGATCCAGTCAAATCCTTGGCACACTATCTCATTATCAAGAGGTACACTGTCAAGAACCACATGAGATATAAAGTGATATAGACAGACAGACTACCCAAAGCATGGTGTGCCATGCTTTTGTACTTGTACAATAAAGATTGCTTCAGTGCTTATTTTGTGCAAATCACAGAGGATAACATTATGAAATAGGAAAGGGCAAGGTAGAAATATCACTGCTTGTGGCCTTCCAGAAGAGATGGCAGACATGCATGGAGAAAGATGAGGCAGGGAAGAGAGAGTTGTGGAGGGAAGGCTGTAGGATGAGCTCACTGAGGACTGACTGGTGGACGTTCTGACTGGTGCTTGTTTATTTATGTACTGTCCACCCTTTACCTTGACTATCTTGTTCAACACTGTGCTCCTGGCTTCTGGAACAGTAGTTGGCACATAGTAAGTGCTTGATAAACACTGGTGGGGTAAAAGCAATGGACAGATGGATGGATCTCAGTCTGGAGAGAAAGAGCAACTTTGTAGGCCTGGAAGACAGGCACATGGCAAAGAGGAGAGAGAGATCACAAGGAATGACAACCCTTGTGGATGGAATATGCTCTCCACCTGTTGTTTCACAGAAGAGGGGCAAAGCCAGAAGGCTTGAACAATGGCTTTCAGAGAGGATGGAAGGGGATTTGGAGAAAGGAGAAGGATCAGCCAGCCTCTCACAAGAGGTTTCTTCTTTGGAGTCAGATGATAGGTCTTGGTTCTGAGGAAGCTACATACCAAAAAATTTGAGAGATACTGGGGATGCCTTTTTGCTAACTGGCACCCTTGGACACCTGCCATGCTCCAAGCACCTTAGGCATCGGCCTTGTGGAGATTAGCAAAACACAATGACCATATCCTGGGACCAAGTCCAGAAGAAATACATCCACAGATATCCCAGCCATGCTCAGTTGATATTATGGGGTAGATTCATCCCAAGAGCCATGATCACTTCATCCAGGTATGAGTGTGTGTCTGTGTATATTATGTGTACATACATATAGAAATGAAAACTAGCACACACTTCCAAATATCCCAATATATTCATATACCACAAAACACATACTAATATACAATAGAATTATGGTCTTTCAATTCTTTGTGGATTTGGGAACCTTCTTTTATTCATAGCAGAGAACCCATGGGGTTTATATGAAGACTCTGAGATTAGGGTGATCCAGTCAAATCCTTGGCACACTATCTCATTATCAAGAGGTACACTGTCAAGAACCACATGAGATATAAAGTGATATAGACAGACAGACTACCCAAAGCATGGTGTGCCATGCTTTTGTACTTGTACAATAAAGATTGCTTCAGTGCTTATTTTGTGCAAATCACAGAGGATAACATTATGAAATAGGAAAGGGCAAGGTAGAAATATCACTGCTTGTGGCCTTCCAGAAGAGATGGCAGACATGCATGGAGAAAGATGAGGCAGGGAAGAGAGAGTTGTGGAGGGAAGGCTGTAGGATGAGCTCACTGAGGACTGACTGGTGGACGTTCTGACTGGTGCTTGTTTATTTATGTACTGTCCACCCTTTACCTTGACTATCTTGTTCAACACTGTGCTCCTGGCTTCTGGAACAGTAGTTGGCACATAGTAAGTGCTTGATAAACACTGGTGGGGTAAAAGCAATGGACAGATGGATGGATCTCAGTCTGCGGAGAGAAAGAGCAACTTTGTAGGCCTGGAAGACAGGCACATGGCAAAGAGGAGAGAGAGATCACAAGGAATGACAACCCTTGTGGATGGAATATGCTCTCCACCTGTTGTTTCACAGAAGAGGGGCAAAGCCAGAAGGCTTGAACAATGGCTTTCAGAGAGGATGGAAGGGGATTTGGAGAAAGGAGAAGGATCAGCCAGCCTCTCACAAAAGAGGTTTCTTCTTTGGAGTCAGATGATAGGTCTTGGTTCTGAGGAAGCTCAAGGACAAAAGTGAAGTGACTGTCTTCAACTGAGAGTCCCTGATGTCCCGCCATCCTCCACAAACCCGAGATCAGAGCAAGAATTTGAGTCCAGCTTTGTCATACCCAAGGATGTGATTCGTCCTGGGGAAAAAGATTTTTGTTTAAGTCTGCTTTAATTTGAGTGATAAATCTGCTATGAAAACACTTAAGAAGTTTTTTGTGAAACTTATGAGGCATAGGGCTTCACTCTGATACCCGCCACAATGGGTATTGGAACCACTGACCCTGTGAAGCAGAACCATTGCATGCTTTTTGGTTTATTGAGATGTGATTCACGCTGTATAAAGTCACTCCTTTAAAGGAGCTAGTTCAGCAGCTTTTAATTTATATTCAAGGTTGGGTAACCATCACAACTATCTAATCCCATAACATTTTTGTCACAGAAAGAAAACCATACCTGTCAGCAGTCACACATAATCCCCTTCTTCCCCAAATACTTGGAAGACTTTCTATCTCTACAGATTTGCTTATTCTGGACATGTCGTGTAAATAATATCACAATACATGGCTCTTTTTACTCATTTCACTTGGTATAGTGTGTACTCCATTCCTTTTCATTGTCAAATAATTTGCCATAGCAAAGATGTACACTGCTCTGGGCTAGTTATTTTCTCCAAGCTCATAGATCGAAGTTCTAAATCTCCGTACCTTTGAATACCATTGTATTCGGAGATAAGTTCTTTAAAGAGTAATTAAGTTGAAAGGAGGTCTTTATTTTGGACTCTAATTCCATATGACTTGTGTTCTAATAAGAGGAGATTTGGACACACATATGTGCAGGTACAGAGAGGAGAGGCCGTGTGGAGGACACAGGGAGAAGTTGGCTGTCTGGAAGCTAAGGAGAGAGCCCTTCAAAGAAGCTAAATCTATCGGCACTTTCATCTTGGACTTCTGGCTTCCAGAACTGTCAAAAAAATCACTTTCTGCTTATCCAGTTTGTACAATTTTGTTACAGGAGCTCTAGCATATGTATACAATTACATTTTCTTATCCATCCATTAACTGATGAACATTTGGGAATCAGTCTTTTAAAGCATATTCCATCTAATTCTGACATTCCAGGCTCATTTCAGTGTGTTTTGGTGGGGGGGGGGGGGGGGGTAGGAAGCCTCTGCCATCCAGCTAGTCTCCTGGAGCTCAAAGGGTATAAGTACCAGCATGGCAGCCTGGTTTCTAATCCAGGATAAAGGCTCAGAGGCACACATGTTGCCTGATCATGAGGTTGGATACTGAGATCTCAGAGTCCTGGAAATGTCCACTTGCACAAAGGTATTTTTCTCACTGCCTTGGAAAGTTGCTACCTACATTCTTGCTCAGATGGCTCAGTGGCAAACAATCTGCCTGCAATGCAGGAGATGCAGGAGACATTGGTTTGATCCCTGGGTTAAGAAGATCCCCTGGAGGAAGGAATGGCACCCATTCCTTGGGTTGTGGGAATAGTCTTGCCTGGAGAATCCCATGGACAGAGGAGCCTAGCTGGCTGCAGTCCATAGGGTCGCAAAGAGTTGGACACAGCTTAATGACTAAACAAAAACAACAACAAACTCCTGAGGTGTGCCTGGGTTATGGAAAGCTTCCACGAAAATTCATGTTTTCACCAGCATTAGGACTGAGTGCTGCATGAGACCCTCTTCTCTCCCCGGCACAGATTATAGCAAGTTGATGACCACAGGGGTAAGCCTCTCCTGTCTAGACCCTGGGGAGGATGTGACACATGGAGACAGAGACGCACTCTCAGGACCACTGCCTTGAGCACAGGAGGCTCTGTGTGGAGGAGGCCAGGCAGGTCAGCTCAGCTAGACCAGGAGGACAGAGCAAGAAGCTGCAGCAGAGTCCAGTTCTCCCTGACAGCTTTATAAGCTGCATCTGAACATTTATGACCTGTCTATTATATCAACACACTTGCAAGAATGTATCTATTTATATAATAAAATAGTAAATCTATCGGCACTTTCATCTTGGACTTCTGGCTTCCAGAACTGTCAAAAAAATCACTTTCTGCTTACCCAGTTTGTACAATTTTGTTACAGGAGCTCTAGCATATGTATACAATTACATTTTCTTATCCATCCATTAACTGATGAACATTTGGGAATCAGTCTTTTAAAGCATATTCCATCTAATTCTGACATTCCAGGCTCATTTCAGTGTGTTTTGGTGGGGAGGTAGGAAGCCTCTGCCATCCAGCTAGTCTCCTGGAGCTCAAAGGGTATAAGTACCAGCATGGCAGCCTGGTTTCTAATCCAGGATAAAGGCTCAGAGGCACACATGTTGCCTGATCATGAGGTTGGATACTGAGATCTCAGAGTCCTGGAAATGTCCACTTGCACAAAGGTATTTTTCTCACTGCCTTGGAAAGTTGCTACCTACATTCTTGCTCAGATGGCTCAGTGGCAAACAATCTGCCTGCAATGCAGGAGATGCAGGAGACATTGGTTTGATCCCTGGGTTAAGAAGATCCCCTGGAGGAAGGAATGGCACCCATTCCTTGGGTTGTGGGAATAGTCTTGCCTGGAGAATCCCATGGACAGAGGAGCCTAGCTGGCTGCAGTCCATAGGGTCGCAAAGAGTTGGACACAGCTTAATGACTAAACAAAAACAACAACAAACTCCTGAGGTGTGCCTGGGTTATGGAAAGCTTCCACGAAAATTCATGTTTTCACCAGCATTAGGACTGAGTGCTGCATGAGACCCTCTTCTCTCCCCGGCACAGATTATAGCAAGTTGATGACCACAGGGGTAAGCCTCTCCTGTCTAGACCCTGGGGAGGATGTGACACATGGAGACAGAGACGCACTCTCAGGACCACTGCCTTGAGCACAGGAGGCTCTGTGTGGAGGAGGCCAGGCAGGTCAGCTCAGCTAGACCAGGAGGACAGAGCAAGAAGCTGCAGCAGAGTCCAGTTCTCCCTGACAGCTTTATAAGCTGCATCTGAACATTTATGACCTGTCTATTATATCAACACACTTGCAAGAATGTATCTATTTATATAATAAAATATTATATCGAATATGATATTACTGTAATATATATTATTGTATATTAATGTTACAGTATTGTGACATTATCATTATTATTGTAATGTTAATATACAATAATATTAGTATTATGTATTATATTGATTTAATATACATGTTATATTATATGATTGATAAAACATTAATATATCATATAATTATGTAATAATATAATGTTGCTATTATAACATGATAATTATATAATATAATATTAACATATGGTCTGTTATATATTAATATATGATATTTATGGATATACATAATAAAGCACATTATGCTCACTTTCAATTTAAAGCGAGACTGAGAATGAAAAGCCATCCTGGTTGTGGGAATTTTCTCCCCAGACTTAAACCATTGATGACCTCTGCTTACTACCCTGTTCAACCTCTCTGACTCGGGGACGCCCCCAGGCAGCTGAGTGATGAAGCTCTCGTCACAGTCTCCACGTGGGGCTGCAGCGCTTTGCTTATTGGCAGGTCAGCCCAGACCTAGAATCACAAGGAAGGAGCAGGGTGCCAGGCAGCAGGGAAGGTGTCGGGTGGCACGGTTAGCCGTTTCTGTGCATGGGTATACCTCACACAGGCACAGCTGACAGTGTGCGTCTACCTCAGCCACCCTTTTCTGGGATCTTGGATGCTCAGGGCTGTTTGTGTAATTGCTTCTTGTAAATGAGCTCCTCCACTCTGCAACATTTTACAGTAAACCGCTTTCCTTCGCCATCTGGTATCCAGTTGTTTTAACCGAGTTTCCAGGATTTGCATCCGTCATTTACAAAAACCTTTTTAACCTTCACAAAATGAAATAATTGAAGTCTGTCTTTTCAACTTCACTTTTGTTTGAGAAAGGCTTTGAAATCAAGGGACAGAGAACCCAAAAGACAGATGAGATGAAAAGGAAAGGGCTCAGCTCTTCTCCCTCAGAGAGGCTCAGAAATGCTGCCTTTGAGGTGAGGGGTTGGGAGGCTGGAATGGGTTATCACCTCTGTTATGGGCTCATCTGCATGGATAAAAATGCTTGTGGTGGTGGAACGGAAAGCCTGATAAGCTGGGAAAAGGAGTGCTCTTCCTCTGACCCAGGTTGAGAAATCCTCTCAGTATAGTGCGTCCCTTCCCCCTCTGCATTTCTCATCCTTCCTCCCTCCTGCTGGCTCAGTGAGTTACCTGCCTTGCTCAGAGAGAGAAGAAAATGAAGAGAAATCCAAATATGCACAAATATTACTTCTCTACAGCAACACAGGTGGAAGGGAATAGGGACCCGTGGATAAAATGGACGGATTGCACCTATATTCTCCAAGCAGCCCAGAATATGAAAGACCTTAGGGACTTATCCAGTGATCCAGTGGGTAAGACTTCTTGCTTCCAGTGCAGGAGGCGTGGGTTCAATCTCTAGTCAGGGAACTAGGATTCCATCTGCCACCTGGCATGACCCAAAAAAAGGCATTAGTTACAGATAAGAATATAGTTCAAAAGTATTTGGCTCTTTGACTCTCTGACCAACTTTGTCTTTCTCGTTTCTGGTCCTAGTCACAATAGATGGCACAGAAGGCTCTAGAGGCTTAAGTAAAGAGAAGCTTTAACTAGAAATAAACTCTCCACCTTTCCTGGGAAAACCTTTCCAGGGGTATTTGTTTCTTAAATGTTAATGCCACGAGTACCTGTCGGGTGGCACGGTTAGCGTTTCAGGGACCTAAAGGCACGCTGCTTTTGTTTTGGGATCTTGGATGCTCAGGGCTGTTTGTGTAATTGCTTCTTGTAAATGAGCTCCTCCAC
Source organism: Tragulus kanchil (assembly GCA_022376925.1). NCBI lineage: Eukaryota > Metazoa > Chordata > Mammalia > Artiodactyla > Tragulidae > Tragulus > Tragulus kanchil. The sequence goes on along the minus strand of JAIOJX010000028.1, from coordinate 236,419,199 downwards.
TCTGCAACATTTTACAGTAAACCGCTTTCCTTCGCCATCTGGTATCCAGTTGTTTTAACCGAGTTTCCAGGATTTGCATCCGTCATTTACAAAAACCTTTTTAACCTTCACAAAATGAAATAATTGAAGTCTGTCTTTTCAACTTCACTTTTGTTTGAGAAAGGCTTTGAAATCAAGGGACAGAGAACCCAAAAGACAGATGAGATGAAAAGGAAAGGGCTCAGCTCTTCTCCCTCAGAGAGGCTCAGAAATGCTGCCTTTGAGGTGAGGGGTTGGGAGGCTGGAATGGGTTATCACCTCTGTTATGGGCTCATCTGCATGGATAAAAATGCTTGTGGTGGTGGAACGGAAAGCCTGATAAGCTGGGAAAAGGAGTGCTCTTCCTCTGACCCAGGTTGAGAAATCCTCTCAGTATAGTGCGTCCCTTCCCTCTCTGCATTTCTCATCCTTCCTCCCTCCTGCTGGCTCAGTGAGTTACCTGCCTTGCTCAGAGAGAGAAGAAAATGAAGAGAAATCCAAATATGCACAAATATTACTTCTCTACAGCAACACAGGTGGAAGGGAATAGGGACCCGTGGATAAAATGGACGGATTGCACCTATATTCTCCAAGCAGCCCAGAATATGAAAGACCTTAGGGACTTATCCAGTGATCCAGTGGGTAAGACTTCTTGCTTCCAGTGCAGGAGGCGTGGGTTCAATCTCTAGTCAGGGAACTAGGATTCCATCTGCCACCTGGCATGACCCAAAAAAAGGCATTAGTTACAGATAAGAATATAGTTCAAAAGTATTTGGCTCTTTGACTCTCTGACCAACTTTGTCTTTCTCGTTTCTGGTCCTAGTCACAATAGATGGCACAGAAGGCTCTAGAGGCTTAAGTAAAGAGAAGCTTTAACTAGAAATAAACTCTCCACCTTTCCTGGGAAAACCTTTCCAGGGGTATTTGTTTCTTAAATGTTAATGCCACGAGTACCTGCTAGCCTTTTGACCTGTAGCTGAAAATCATTTCTGACTCAAAAAAAAAAAAAAAGCCTCACAGCTGAGTTGGGTTATCTTGATTGTTTTCTGACAGACAATTCTCATATTGCCCCATGTAATTGATTCTGAAAGTGATTCTTTTTAATTTAGTAAAAGGTATTCATGATAATTTCAAATACTTTCCCAAGGAAAGGTTCCCACTGTCATTGATTTCTTTGTCTTAAAGTTTCTCACCCTTGACTGTTGGTAGGAACTCTGTCTCTTGGATGAAAGCACGGAACATATTGTATTAAAAAAGATCAATATATGGAATCTGAATACATGTGAGCCTTCCAGTCCATCTCAACCAGAGCATGCATCCACAAGATTCCCCTTAAGTCTCCATGAGGAGCTCTGTGGGGTCCCTTGGGTACCAGTGGAGTCATACATCCAACTGCAGAATAGCCGAACAGTGATGCAGTTATTTACTCTGGCCTTGGAGGAAGAGCAAATGACAGTCATACTGTCCCCAAGAAGACTTTCTGAGTATCCGCTCTGTAGGCTCCTCTCTGCTTGTAACTCTTGCTTTCCCTCAACTGTTCTCCCCTTCTGTGGGTTTCGACCTTCTACTCTCCCCACCTGCTCAATGGCTCTCCTTACCTACTGACCCCACACCATGCCCCTCCTCTTCTTTCTGACTCAAGATGACTTGGTGAGCTCTGTGACTTCCCTTACTACACACACACACACACACACTTCCTGTGGACAAGGTCAAGCAAGTGGGTCCACATTCTACCTCCTTAGAAGGCGAGGCCAAGGACGGTGATGCAGATTTCTAACTGCATATTCTCTGAGTCAGAGGAAGGAGAAGGACAGAGATAAAGGTCTTCCCACTCTGAGGGGGATGCAAGCCCTGTGGGTGGTTCCCAGAGCTTTCAGGGAACATTGGGTCATGTCCTCCCATATTGGAGACCTTAGTTCTGAGGTGCCCCTGGAGGTTGTCCAGTGCCTTAGTGGACTACTTATGAATTGCATTCTCTTATGTGAGAGATGTGGACAAGTTTCTTAGAGAACCTTGGTATTCAATTTCTTCCTTTGGTGCTTGGTTCTTAATGTCCTTCTTCATTTTATTCATTTTTTCCTGGCTTCTGTAAACCACACAACAAAGTATATCTTTGCACCCAAAGAGAAACTTCCGAATGCAAAATGTGGATAGGTCCGAGTGAGACTTTTTATTGTTGTTTTCTGTGAACATAGATAATGCTTCACACAGTCTTTCCTAACAGTATTTCCTAACGTAGGAAGGCAGAGATTGGTTCTTAAGTTTGATTCTAGCCATGGCGGGGTGGGGGAGGTGGCCTTCTGAGGGTTAAATCGTGCAGAATTTTATTCTGAAGAAAGCACGGGGTTCATGGCAGAAGTGGATCCTATCATTGATGCCCAAATGGATAAGATCCTCCCAAGATCATAATCAACTGCAGTACAACAGTGATGCCAGTCTAGGGTTGGGGTCCCTTGGGTACCAGTGGAGTCATACATCCAACTGCAGAATAGCCGAACAGTGATGCAGTTATTTACTCTGGCCTTGGAGGAAGAGCAAATGACAGTCATACTGTCCCCAAGAAGACTTTCTGAGTATCCGCTCTGTAGGCTCCTCTCTGCTTGTAACTCTTGCTTTCCCTCAACTGTTCTCCCCTTCTGTGGGTTTCGACCTTCTACTCTCCCCACCTGCTCAATGGCTCTCCTTACCTACTGACCCCACACCATGCCCCTCCTCTTCTTTCTGACTCAAGATGACTTGGTGAGCTCTGTGACTTCCCTTACTACACACACACACACACACACACTTCCTGTGGACAAGGTCAAGCAAGTGGGTCCACATTCTACCTCCTTAGAAGGCGAGGCCAAGGACGGTGATGCAGATTTCTAACTGCATATTCTCTGAGTCAGAGGAAGGAGAAGGACAGAGATAAAGGTCTTCCCACTCTGAGGGGGATGCAAGCCCTGTGGGTGGTTCCCAGAGCTTTCAGGGAACATTGGGTCATGTCCTCCCATATTGGAGACCTTAGTTCTGAGGTGCCCCTGGAGGTTGTCCAGTGCCTTAGTGGACTACTTATGAATTGCATTCTCTTATGTGAGAGATGTGGACAAGTTTCTTAGAGAACCTTGGTATTCAATTTCTTCCTTTGGTGCTTGGTTCTTAATGTCCTTCTTCATTTTATTCATTTTTTCCTGGCTTCTGTAAACCACACAACAAAGTATATCTTTGCACCCAAAGAGAAACTTCCGAATGCAAAATGTGGATAGGTCCGAGTGAGACTTTTTATTGTTGTTTTCTGTGAACATAGATAATGCTTCACACAGTCTTTCCTAACAGTATTTCCTAACGTAGGAAGGCAGAGATTGGTTCTTAAGTTTGATTCTAGCCATGGCGGGGTGGGGGGAGGGTGGCCTTCTGAGGGTTAAATCGTGCAGAATTTTATTCTGAAGAAAGCACGGGGTTCATGGCAGAAGTGGATCCTATCATTGATGCCCAAATGGATAAGATCCTCCCAAGAGAACTTGACCCCCTTGAGGTCTCTCCTTATTTGAGCTGATGATCTCTTTCATGGGTATTGCAATTCACCCAGTTGAGCTTCTGACACTCAGACCAGTCCCTGTTGTTGGCAGTGGGGTTTTGGAGAAAGAGTATGGTGCTTTCATCAGCTCACCCAAGAGGTCTGTCAATGCTGTGGCATCAAAGAGCTTCATTAGTCCTTCACGTGACACACATCATCAGAAAGTGGCATCCCAGAAAACTAGAATTAGCAGAACTGATGGCAAAGGCTGGCATAGAAAGACTTTGTGTTTAAGAAGCATGTTGGAATTCCACAGTACACTCATCTGGCCGTCTTCTTGGATGTCATGTCTTTATTCTACTGGGCACCAAGTGTGTTATAGTCACTCACTTATTTGAGGAAACTGCTTTTTCTGGGGGTGCTTGGCCACCCGCCAGTGGGGGCAGCTTCCTGTGTTAGCCTGGGCACAGTTCCCCTTTAAGCCGGGAAGAGATCCGACATGAATCGGAGCCTGTGCTGAAGCCCCCGTCCAGTGTAAGCAGAGCAGCCCTGCACTCTGATGACTTGGCGTTCCAAGTCAACGTTTCAGAGAAATATTAAGTGTAACTGAATATTACAGGGCACACTCTGTTCCTGCTGTACTTCCAGGGTGTCTGATCAATGGGAAAAATGAGAAGTAGAAATAAACAGAAAGGACAGAGAACTGAGCAGGCAATTGGGCTCAAAGAAAAACGGAGTAAAACAGAGGAAATCATTTTCCAAGTAAATACAGATAGCTGGGCAAAAAGAGGCCGATGCTCTGCAGAGTAGAAATGTCTGACTGTTGCCCAGGGTTCGGTCAGGCCAGGAAGCGTGGAGGGGCATGCTGAGCACTTTCCTCTGGGGCCTGGTCTCTCAATAAGTCCTGCTGTCAAAGGCAATGCCAGGAACAGACGAGACGCAGAGCAGTCAGGGAAGGAGGTCCAACCTCCTGGAGAAAACAACCCAGCGGAACGGGAGCTGATGAACGGCAGTCAGCCAGTAGGCCAGGCGCTGTGTTTGATTCTAGCCATGGCGGGGTGGGGGAGGTGGCCTTCTGGGTGTTAAATCCTCCAGAATTTTATTCTGAAGAAAGCACGGGGTTCATGGCAGAAGTGGATCCTATCATTGATGCCCAAATGGATAAGATCCTCCCAAGAGAACTTGACCCCCTTGAGGTCTCTCCTTATTTGAGCTGATGATCTCTTTCATGGGTATTGCAATTCACCCAGTTGAGCTTCTGACACTCAGACCAGTCCCTGTTGTTGGCAGTGGGGTTTTGGAGAAAGAGTATGGTGCTTTCATCAGCTCACCCAAGAGGTCTGTCAATGCTGTGGCATCAAAGAGCTTCATTAGTCCTTCACGTGACACACATCATCAGAAAGTGGCATCCCAGAAAACTAGAATTAGCAGAACTGATGGCAAAGGCTGGCATAGAAAGACTTTGTGTTTAAGAAGCATGTTGGAATTCCACAGTACACTCATCTGGCCGTCTTCTTGGATGTCATGTCTTTATTCTACTGGGCACCAAGTGTGTTATAGTCACTCACTTATTTGAGGAAACTGCTTTTTCTGGGGGTGCTTGGCCACCCGCCAGTGGGGGCAGCTTCCTGTGTTAGCCTGGGCACAGTTCCCCTTTAAGCCGGGAAGAGATCCGACATGAATCGGAGCCTGTGCTGAAGCCCCCGTCCAGTGTAAGCAGAGCAGCCCTGCACTCTGATGACTTGGCGTTCCAAGTCAACGTTTCGCAGAGAAATATTAAGTGTAACTGAATATTACAGGGCACACTCTGTTCCTGCTGTACTTCCAGGGCGTCTGATCAATGGGAAAAATGAGAAGTAGAAATAAACAGAAAGGACAGAGAACTGAGCAGGCAATTGGGCTCAAAGAAAAACGGAGTAAAACAGAGGAAATCATTTTCCAAGTAAATACAGATAGCTGGGCAAAAAGAGGCCGATGCTCTGCAGAGTAGAAATGTCTGACTGTTGCCCAGGGTTCGGTCAGGCCAGGAAGCGTGGAGGGGCATGCTGAGCACTTTCCTCTGGGGCCTGGTCTCTCAATAAGTCCTGCTGTCAAAGGCAATGCCAGGAACAGACGAGACGCAGAGCAGTCAGGGAAGGAGGTCCAACCTCCTGGAGAAAACAACCCAGCGGAACGGGAGCTGATGAACGGCAGTCAGCCAGTAGGCCAGGCCGCTGTGGAGCCCTGCAGGATTTCACTCTGGAGGAAACAAGGGATCATGGAGAAATTGAAGACTTTTGTTGAAACAAATGTGGGAAAGTCCGTCCAAGAGGAGTGGGCCCTCTTGGGGGCTATTCCATTTAAGCCAACAGTCTCTGACTTGGGAGATTCACCTACGTTAGTTCCAGAACTAGTGACTTACGATGGTTTGTGACATAGGTCCACTCTGGAGAACAGGATTCTGCCTGGTTGCTAAGCTGCCTGGTATATTGTAGGATGTTAGACAGCACTCTGGCCTCTACTCACAAGATGCTGGTCCCTCCCCACCAGGGAGCACAATTGCACCCTGGTTGAGAACCATTGTTCTACAGGAAGAAAGAAGACCCAGAAAGCCCATGTGGCCCATCTGGGTTTGCTTGATAAATCAGTGCAAACCCAGACCTGCAATCCACTAACTACTCAGATTAGAATGCATTTAGCCTTTCCTATGATAGCAGTGTCAAATGAAGAAAGGCACCAGTTGGAAAGCTGGGTTCTGTGTTCAAATTTGGAGTCTGAGCTTGACTCTCTGTCCATGTGAGCAGCTGTACTTCCCTGGTTCATTGTGGGTCTCCATCTGTTGAACATCTTTGATGATAATAACATCCACCTTACAGTCTTGCTACAGGATAAGCTCTTAACAATGGCTAGTCTTGGAGCTTCTCCAAGACAATATGTCAGAGCACACAGTATACTGTATACTCTAATAAACAACTGTAGTTTTCTGCACTTCTGTGGCTCCTTTTACCTGGAATACCTTGCTCCCAACTTTTTCACATGACTGATTCCTTCCTGCCCATCACAGTTTGCTTCATCCTGTGAAGGTTATGGGTTTCCATGTTCTGTCCCCACAGCAGGCCCCACGGTACTATGCTGACTACATTGTATGTGTTGAAATGCCTGTGTTTTGTCTGTCTTAACTAGGCCTACTATGAGCAGGTAGGCGAAAGACCCTGTATAACTAATTGACATGCTCCCATGACACTCAGTGAGTGGGTATTTTGCTTGGTAGAAATGGGGATGACCGAGAGAAGCTTAAGAGGAGAAATGTTCAAGATCTCTCAGACAAGATCTGAGCAGGAAGGATGCTTACAGAATGGCCGGGGCCTAGCTGGAAGGTGTGAGTGCCAGAAATGGTCCCCTATAGAAGCCTCATGTGATGCTTTGTACTCAGTTTACCAGGCAATGGGGTGCTCTCATAGGCTCTTGTTGATAGCTGGGGCGATGGCTAGGGGTGGCTTGAGAACTGTGTCAGAGGAAGATAAAACTAGCAGAAAGACTGAAGCTGGAGCTGAAGTTCTGATACTTTGGCCCCCTGATGCAAAAAGCCAACTCATTGGAAAAAACCCTGATGCTGGGAAAGATTGAGGGCAGGAGGAGAAGGAGATGACAGAGGATGAGATGATTGGTTGGCAGCGCCAAGTCAATGGTCATGAGTTTGAATTTACCCTGGCAGATAGTGAAGGACAGGGAAGTCTGGTGTGCTGCAGTTCATGGGGTCCCAAAGAGTTGGACATGTCTAGTGATTGAACAGCAGCAAGAAACTTGCAGTATAAGTTGAAGTAGACAAGGTTTGGAGGCAGGAACAATGAGTCAAGCAACTTAAATACCTGCAGAAAAATATACATTTTGTGGGTCTCCATCTGTTGAACATCTTTGATGATAATAACATCCACCTTACAGTCTTGCTACAGGATAAGCTCTTAACAATGGCTAGTCTTGGAGCTTCTCCAAGACAATATGTCAGAGCACACAGTATACTGTATACTCTAATAAACAACTGTAGTTTTCTGCACTTCTGTGGCTCCTTTTACCTGGAATACCTTGCTCCCAACTTTTTCACATGACTGATTCCTTCCTGCCCATCACAGTTTGCTTCATCCTGTGAAGGTTATGGGTTTCCATGTTCTGTCCCCACAGCAGGCCCCACGGTACTATGCTGACTACATTGTATGTGTTGAAATGCCTGTGTTTTGTCTGTCTTAACTAGGCCTACTATGAGCAGGTAGGCGAAAGACCCTGTATAACTAATTGACATGCTCCCATGACACTCAGTGAGTGGGTATTTTGCTTGGTAGAAATGGGGATGACCGAGAGAAGCTTAAGAGGAGAAATGTTCAAGATCTCTCAGACAAGATCTGAGCAGGAAGGATGCTTACAGAATGGCCGGGGCCTAGCTGGAAGGTGTGAGTGCCAGAAATGGTCCCCTATAGAAGCCTCATGTGATGCTTTGTACTCAGTTTACCAGGCAATGGGGTGCTCTCATAGGCTCTTGTTGATAGCTGGGGCGATGGCTAGGGGTGGCTTGAGAACTGTGTCAGAGGAAGATAAAACTAGCAGAAAGACTGAAGCTGGAGCTGAAGTTCTGATACTTTGGCCCCCTGATGCAAAAAGCCAACTCATTGGAAAAAACCCTGATGCTGGGAAAGATTGAGGGCAGGAGGAGAAGGAGATGACAGAGGATGAGATGATTGGTTGGCAGCGCCAAGTCAATGGTCATGAGTTTGAATTTACCCTGGCAGATAGTGAAGGACAGGGAAGTCTGGTGTGCTGCAGTTCATGGGGTCCCAAAGAGTTGGACATGTCTAGTGATTGAACAGCAGCAAGAAACTTGCAGTATAAGTTGAAGTAGACAAGGTTTGGAGGCAGGAAAAATGAGTCAAGCAACTTAAATAACTGCAGCAGATACCCCAAACTATAAATACAACCATATACCATCGTTGAGTTAATAAAAGCATTTCTATTAGTAGAAGGGTATTGAATGGCCCGTCACTGATTTTTTGGGGGAGATTATAGGAAGGACCCTCAGAAGTGGTATGAATATTTGGGGGTATGAGAAGGTGGTTCTTCCTGTGGGGACCACTGCACAGGGAATGGGATCACAAAGAAGGCTCTGGAACTTTCTCTGCCTTTCTTTAAAGAAAAAAGGATGACTCTCCCTAGGCAAGGGTGGTTAAGTATCTTGACTGAAGTTAGGGGATGTGGCCAGAGGGGCAGGGGGGAAGATGGGAAGGTTGGTAAAGAGGAACATGTATTCCCATGTCTTTATTTTGGAAACAAAATCGTTTCTCACAATGAAATTAGCAATTGCACTACTGAGCAGAGCAACCTCTCTGGGTGGACCAGCGGGGGTGGGGCAGTGTAAGGTTGAGAACTGCACAGAAAAGCCAGACTCCACCCTAGAACAAAGGGCAATCCCAGAGACAATGCACTTGGAATGTTTGGGAAAGAAGAAGGTTTCAATACCTGCTCCTGTAAGTCTCTGCAGCTGTGAAACTTACACACATCCTAGAGGTCTTAAGAGCACTGCGACCTCCTTCTAGACCCTGGACATAAAATCTAACTCAGGCTGTTGAGTCAGCCTCTCTTACAGTAGGGCGACATCTTCATCTTTGAGTGTCATGTAAATATTTCTTAAACCGAAGAATGATTTTTGAAGTCCCCATACCTGGTCTGGTTATGAGAAGCCTGGGTCTGAGGCTGGATCAGAATCCTCTCTGGGTGCCATGATGCTGCTCATGGACAGTAGTGTCTCTATCCCAGCTGTGGCCTCTGATATTTTCACAGATTCAGGAGATCTGGGAAGAGCTAAAGAAGGAGTGCAAAAGCAGGTCCCAACTTAGAAGTCAAACCTCACAGTGTTCTCTTCAAGTACAGCTGTGGTCTGGCCAGCCAGGAGCCTGGAGGAATCTCCACGGAGTCTAGAAAGAGAGAGTAAATGAGCTGCTGGCCTGGGCTAGGCCCTTTGCCCTCACCTGGGCTTTCAGTATGGAAGCCAGTGTCCTGAATTATTGATGCCTGCCTAAGTAAACAGTTGCAGAAAACAGGAGGAAACTCCTCCCCTCCCATCACCATGAGGAGAAGGAGAGCGATGTCTGTCAGGGATGAGAATTCTCATGGATGACCTGAACTGGTGCCTCCTGCTTGTGGAGCTTGCTTCTCAGTTTCTACCATAGAGAGACCCTCTCATTTTTTGCTTCCGAATTGATAGTGACTAATGGGCAGGAAGATGCCACAAACTCAGACAATCCAAGTTAATGCAAAAATAGACATGATGCTAATATTTGCAAATAAAATGCACTAAAATCATCATGTAAAAGAGGAGAGAAAGAGAAAAAAAGCCCATTGCTTCCTTCCTTTGTCTGATGACATGGGCAAAGGTAGGACCCTCTTCATCAAGATTTCTCACAAATGGAAGGAAGGGCATATGTGATCAACATACTCAGTGGGGATTTGTATCATGCAAGAAGCTCAGATCTGGTGCTCTGTGACACCCAGAGATGGGGTGCGAGGTAGAAGGGATGGCAAGGTGGGAGGAACAGGACATATGTATACCTACGGCCAATTCATGTTGATGTATAACAGAAACCAACACAATGTTGTAAAGCATTTATCCTCCAATAAAAAATAAATTAATTTTTAAAAAGCATGAATGGTATAGGACAGGATGAATGAAGGTGATAGAAAATGATGTGACTCTAAGTGGTGGCAGGTGTTCTCTTTATGTTTTGACCTGTTTGCTGCTGTCTTTTGACCTCTGGATCAGGGTGGACAATTAAAATGTAGTATGCCCTTCACAAGGATGGTGTGGCTGCCTCAGAGTGGGCTCCCTAACTTCAGATGAGATGCCATCCTAGAGCTCGTCCCTTCCACCTGAGTCCAGGGCCCAGTGTTCCTAAAATTATTTGTGTCCTTGGCTTAGATTGGACTTCCCTAGTAGTGCAGCTGGTAAAGAACCCACCTGCAATGCAGGAGACTCTGGTTCGATTCCTGGGTTGGGAAGCTTCCCTGGAGAAGGGCATGGCTACCCACTCCAGTATTCTTGCCTGGAGAATTCCATGGACAGAGGAGCCTGGAAGGCTATAGTCCATGGAGTCGCAAAGAGTTGGACATGACTAAGTGACTTTCATTTTCAGTTTTCACTTTGGCCTAGGTGTCCAGGGAGCCTAGTATCTATCAGGCAAGTTCTGCAGGGCCTGTGCTGAGATGAATAAAGTGTATTTAAGGCATTCATAGCTGATTCACAGGAACAATTGAGAATATATGACTGTTGCCTTAAGCACCTCCATTTACTTTGAGTAACAGGAGTTAATTGAACACATCTCATGCTTCCCCACAGCTCTTACCAAGCCTTTCGGAGGTTTCAGACCATTGTTGCTGCCAAATGCAGTCCACCAGGGACAGATACTATGTTTAAAAGAATAGTCTTGTATTCTCTCCGTAGAGTTGGTTAGGAAAGGATTGTCCAAGAAATGGGCTTATGCGAATAAAAATCAGATGTTAATCAAAAAGAAAGACATAATCAGCAAAGACAGCAACAGTTGACCATTTGTTCCTTCAGCAGATATTCTTGAGTACTCATATCAAAGATGCTGGACCAGGTGCTACCCCTAAAGCAGGAGACAGGTGTTCAAGAGGCATGTGTACCATCCAGGGGTTCTTGAAACAGATGGAAGATTATACTCAGAATAGGAAGCAGCCTGCTGAGCACCACATATGACCATGGTCCTGGTTATCAGTATTGTAGCTTTTCCAAACAATAAAGGATAAATTCACCAAGAAGGAGGGTATATCTGAAGTATCGAGGCACAGGTGGAACTGCAAAAGCAAAAATAAATGGAGAAGAGCATCCCAAGGGATACAAGGGTGGGCTTCACCCCTGTTGGGAGACACACAGGATGAAGTTGGGGCAGAAGCAGGCCCAGTGGATGGGCCTCCCTGGCCGTCATGGCAATGAGCATGACCCTCACATGGGGTGCTATGCCCTGAGTGGTCTGCAGGTGCTGGCTGGATTTCCACATGGGTTTATGCTGTGTGGGGCAACTGATATCCCTCAAAGACAATTTTATAATAAGATTTGTTGACTGGTTTTCTTAGAGTCATGTATTATAATAATTACCCTTGCAAGTTCTTAGCCCTGCTAGAATTTGCTTCCAAAAACCCATGAACTCCAGAGACTGTAAGAACAGGTTTTCTTGAACAACACATGTTCCAAAAATTCCAGCAACTGAAGGAAGAACAGAGCCAGAGTGGGCCAGATATCCAAATGGTCTTGGTTCACTAAATAACCAGAGGCAGGGGCATTGCACAGAGGTTGAGGACCACAGGGATGACCCTGGGGTGAGGAGAACTCGGTCAGAGGGAAAAGGGTCACCTACCCTCTCAAGGCAGAGGTAGCGACCATGCGTTTGGAGTGTGGGGCTCACTTCACAAAGCTGCAGGTGTGTAGGTAGATTGATTTGACCCCCATTTTTCATTTGCTTCCCCACAGCTCTTACCAAGCCTTTCGGAGGTTTCAGACCATTGTTGCTGCCAAATGCAGTCCACCAGGGACAGATACTATGTTTAAAAGAATAGTCTTGTATTCTCTCCGTAGAGTTGGTTAGGAAAGGATTGTCCAAGAAATGGGCTTATGCGAATAAAAATCAGATGTTAATCAAAAAGAAAGACATAATCAGCAAAGACAGCAACAGTTGACCATTTGTTCCTTCAGCAGATATTCTTGAGTACTCATATCAAAGATGCTGGACCAGGTGCTACCCCTAAAGCAGGAGACAGGTGTTCAAGAGGCATGTGTACCATCCAGGGGTTCTTGAAACAGATGGAAGATTATACTCAGAATAGGAAGCAGCCTGCTGAGCACCACATATGACCATGGTCCTGGTTATCAGTATTGTAGCTTTTCCAAACAATAAAGGATAAATTCACCAAGAAGGAGGGTATATCTGAAGTATCGAGGCACAGGTGGAACTGCAAAAGCAAAAATAAATGGAGAAGAGCATCCCAAGGGATACAAGGGTGGGCTTCACCCCTGTTGGGAGACACACAGGATGAAGTTGGGGCAGAAGCAGGCCCAGTGGATGGGCCTCCCTGGCCGTCATGGCAATGAGCATGACCCTCACATGGGGTGCTATCCCCTGAGTGGTCTGCAGGTGGTGGCTGGATTTCCACATGGGTTTATGCTGTGTGGGGCAACTGATATCCCTCAAAGACAATTTTATAATAAGATTTGTTGACTGGTTTTCTTAGAGTCATGTATTATAATAATTACCCTTGCAAGTTCTTAGCCCTGCTAGAATTTGCTTCCAAAAACCCATGAACTCCAGAGACTGTAAGAACAGGTTTTCTTGAACAACACATGTTCCAAAAATTCCAGCAACTGAAGGAAGAACAGAGCCAGAGTGGGCCAGATATCCAAATGGTCTTGGTTCACTAAATAACCAGAGGCAGGGGCATTGCACAGAGGTTGAGGACCACAGGGATGACCCTGGGGTGAGGAGAACTCGGTCAGAGGGAAAAGGGTCACCTACCCTCTCAAGGCAGAGGTAGCGACCATGCGTTTGGAGTGTGGGGCTCACTTCACAAAGCTGAGCAGTGGGCTGCATGAACATGGGCCGTGTCATCATAGAATCAGCATCTCAGACCGAGAAACACCCCAGATTCCATCTCCTTCACCTCTCAGCCCTCTTTGACGTATGCATCTGTGAGTCATCTGGGTTGATAAGATAACCAAATCTCCTCCTAGGGAGTCAGCAGCAGATGGTCCCAATATTGTTGGTTCTATTGAATCTCAGGATGTGGGGGGTGGGCAGCAGGAATCCATGCAGTTTGAAAAATGGCATCTCAATGCTCTGCCGTGGTGCAGCTCATTCTGATGACCAGGCTTTTTTCAGCACATCACCCCTTGCCCAACACTGGGCCATGAGTATTTGCCCCTAACTGCATCCCTTGCACAGGGAACAGAGCTCTTCATCTGAAGACCTCTTCCCCCAGACCAGTCCTGCCTCTGCTGACATGTCTGCAATCTTATGGAACCACTCACCTCCTGGGATGCACCCAGACTTTGGGGCTCCTGGAAAGGATGCACGAATGAACTGAATCAGGTCAGTGTAAGTCCCACATGCCGATGAGATGCTTTATGCACAGTGCCCCCTCACCCTGGGGGCTGTGCTTCTCTGGGAGAGGCTGAATGAGCACAACTAGAGCCTGCTTGGCCCTGAAATCACTGCTGTGACCAACATCTTATTCAAAGAAGATCCTCCATAAAGTGGCAAAGCAGTGGAAACAAGCAAGCCAACAGCTGTTCCTACCGTGCTGGAACCTTTCCTGTGACAGTTGTTGAGTGAACCTTCCGGAATTCCCTCAATTTGAGAGCTGCAGAGTTCTGTAGTTACAGGGAAGCTCCTAAGTCATAGCCAACAGGATCCATACCCAGCTTGGCTGAGTGCCACGGTCTCTTTGAGCCTCTGTTGCCTCATCCATAGAGGAACAACAGTCGCATCTCCATCCTGGAGCTCTGGCGAGGACGTGCACCTCTTGGTAAAATGCCTGCCCATGGTTAGGGCTAATACATGGGCACTGTGGCTAGTTTGCCAGCAAACTAGTCCCTCTTGGATAACTTGTAGTAGCCAAGCTCTTGGCTAGCTTGTAGTAGGACCATCTGAAGGATATAAAGGACATGACCTAGTCCTCCCTCTCTTTAGCTCTCCTTATCACAAGTTATCAGAAAGGAAGTTGGAAGCAGCAAATGACATACCATGCACAATCCACAAATGGGAATGTGGCATCTGACATTTCCTAAACCTTCAGGTTCTCAGTCTTCTGGCTGCTTCCATCTGTCCCAATTGCTGAAGTGGTAGAGTTTTGAGGCTGCAGCTTTCTTACTGGCTTCAGTGCATTGCTCTCAGGCATGGCCAGTAGCTGACTTTGTTACTAATTATTATTATTATTGAGATATAGTTGATTTACAATGTGTTAATTTCTCCTGTTCAGCGGAGTGACTCAGTTATGCATAGGTATACATTCACTTTTAGTATTCTTTTCCATTATGGTTTATCACAGAGTATTGAATATAGATCCTTGCACTATACAGTAGGACCTGGTTGTTTATCCATTCTCTACATGATAGTTTGTATTTGCCAGCCCCAAACTCTCACTCCATAGTCTCTCACCCCTTACTGCCTTGGCAACCACAAGTCAGTTTTCTGTGCCTGTGAGTCTGTTCCTATTTTGTAGATAAGTTCATTTGTGTCTTATTTCAGATTCCATGTATAAGCAATATCATATCGTATTTGTCTCGCTCTGTCTTAGTTACTTCACTTAGTATGATAGTCTCCAGTTTCATCTATGTTGCTGTGACATTATTTCATTGTTTTTATGGCTAAGTAATGTTCCACTGCATATATGTACCACATCTCCTTTATCCATTCATCTGTCGTTGGACATTTAGGTTATTCCCATGTCTTGGGTGTGGTGAATAGTACTGTTATGAACACAGGGGTGCATGGAGTTTTTTTGAAAAACAGTTCTGTCTAGAGATGTGCCAAGGAGTAAGTTAACTGGGTCATATAATAATTTTCATGTTGGCTTTTTAAGGAAACTCCATACCATTTTCCACAGTGGCTGCACCAACTTACATTCCCAGCAAGAATGTAGGAGGGTTCCCTGTACTCCATATCCTTTTCAGCATTGTTATTTGTAGACTTTTTAATGATGGCCATTCTGACCAGAGTGAAGCAGTAACTCCTTGTAGTTTTGATTTGCACTTCCCTGATAAATAGCGATGTTGAGCATCTTTTCACATGCCTGTTGATGACCAGTGACTTTAGACCTTCTGACAACACTACCCTCTTGGGCTGTGTGTGAGTTTCCTAATTTCATTTCACAACTGCCTCTCAAACTCCTAGCTTCAACCTAAGGGAAAGCAGAAACTCTCATTCAGTTTTAAGAGATGCCACTCTGGATGTTTTTTTTTATCCAATGTCAACTCATGAGAGATATCCTTGGAATCCCCCTCCCTCATCATTCTGTGGTTGCTCCCTTTCTCTGCCATTGCCTCTGGCATACCTACAATGACAAGATAAGGAAAAAGTCAACTTTTATATTAACAATTTCATTGCAGACTTCTTATCCTTGGTTATCTGGCATCAAAAGTACAGTGGAAATTACTAAATAACAATGACAATTAGTTGATGTCACTGGAAGGGAGTGCTGAGTGAGATGAGAAACAGCTCATGCTCTTCTGAGAGATAAACAGCCTCGCTGATTGGCCTCAAATGTGGCAAAGCAGTTCAGTCAGGGAGTTGGAGGAAATTCCAACTGAGAGCTAAAGTGTAAAGTAATTCAAATGGGGAGCTTGAGAGTAAGCTCCAGGGATACCTACATGATGCAGCTTAAAACACAGCATAGTTCAGCATTAAGACAACATCACTGTGTTGCAAACACTCTGCAAGCTTTGTATTACCTGAAGATAATGGAATTTGTGCCTTTCAAAATATTCTTGTCTAAGTGTCAAGGCCAGCAGGAAACTGCCAGTATTTCAACCAAGCAGTCCTCCTTGTGCCTGAGTCAGATCAACAGCACACAAAATTGGATAAGAGTTGATATAGAAATAAATTTTGCCTCATCAGCATAGCATGATTGTTTTCATAATTGAGATGGAATTTCAAGGGATAAACATGCCAAGCATAGCCTGAATTACAATAGAAAACCAAGGAGAGAGGTACTCCATTAAATACACATATTTTTTTAAAAAAGAATTGAGGGGCAAGTTGTAAACACAAGGGACTAATTAAAAAAATGGGCTTCCCTGGTGACTCAGGGGTGAAGAATCTGCCTGTCAATGCAGGACACTCATTGAAAATTGGCACTGGAGTGGTGCTGCTTTCCCTGATGACCTGGCCGCCCCTTCCTCCCCCTTTCCCCAGTGCTGTGCCATGAGTGTTTGCCCCTAACTGCATCCTGGGCACAGGGAGCATAGCCCTTTGCACCTGCACCCTTAGGGAACCACTCTTCTGGGATGAACCCAGACCTCGTAGAAAGGATGCATAAATGAGCTGGACTGGCTCTGATTTTCTTTCTTCCCTGGGTTGGGAACATCCTCTGGAGGAAGAAATGGCAACCTACTCCAGTATTCTTGCCTGGAAAGTCCCAGGAACAGAGGAGCCTGGCGGGCTACATTCTGTGGGGTTACAAAAGAGTCAAATACAACTTAGCAACTAAACAACAACAACATAAAATGCTAGGCGAGCAATTTCATTGCAGACTTCTTATCCTTGGTTATCTGGCATCAAAAGTACAGTGGAAATTACTAAATAACAATGACAATTAGTTGATGTCACTGGAAGGGAGTGCTGAGTGAGATGAGAAACAGCTCATGCTCTTCTGAGAGATAAACAGCCTCGCTGATTGGCCTCAAATGTGGCAAAGCAGTTCAGTCAGGGAGTTGGAGGAAATTCCAACTGAGAGCTAAAGTGTAAAGTAATTCAAATGGGGAGCTTGAGAGTAAGCTCCAGGGATACCTACATGATGCAGCTTAAAACACAGCATAGTTCAGCATTAAGACAACATCACTGTGTTGCAAACACTCTGCAAGCTTTGTATTACCTGAAGATAATGGAATTTGTGCCTTTCAAAATATTCTTGTCTAAGTGTCAAGGCCAGCAGGAAACTGCCAGTATTTCAACCAAGCAGTCCTCCTTGTGCCTGAGTCAGATCAACAGCACACAAAATTGGATAAGAGTTGATATAGAAATAAATTTTGCCTCATCAGCATAGCATGATTGTTTTCATAATTGAGATGGAATTTCAAGGGATAAACATGCCAAGCATAGCCTGAATTACAATAGAAAACCAAGGAGAGAGGTACTCCATTAAATACACATATTTTTTTAAAAAAGAATTGAGGGACAAGTTGTAAACACAAGGGACTAATTAAAAAAATGGGCTTCCCTGGTGACTCAGGGGTGAAGAATCTGCCTGTCAATGCAGGACACTCATTGAAAATTGGCACTGGAGTGGTGCTGCTTTCCCTGATGACCTGGCCGCCCCTTCCTCCCCCTTTCCCCAGTGCTGTGCCATGAGTGTTTGCCCCTAACTGCATCCTGGGCACAGGGAGCATAGCCCTTTGCACCTGCACCCTTAGGGAACCACTCTTCTGGGATGAACCCAGACCTCGTAGAAAGGATGCATAAATGAGCTGGACTGGCTCTGATTTTCTTTCTTCCCTGGGTTGGGAACATCCTCTGGAGGAAGAAATGGCAACCTACTCCAGTATTCTTGCCTGGAAAGTCCCAGGAACAGAGGAGCCTGGCGGGCTACATTCTGTGGGGTTACAAAAGAGTCAAATACAACTTAGCAACTAAACAACAACAACATAAAATGTCAAGTGTTGGATCCACGAGTGATTATCCCAGTGAGTCAAATGAAAGTTCTATCTAATCTCACTAATATCCCAGTAGACCTCTTTGGGTGTTGCTTCCATTCTTGAAAAAAGACCAGTGCTGTTTGAAGTGGCCCTGCCTCCTAGCCACAGCTGATTGGACCAGGGCATAAATGTGGCCCAGCCTACACCAATCATCTTCTTGAGACAGTTTCTAAGGCTACCTGGGATGGCAGCTCTTCTCTAGGTGTAGCGAGAAGTAGAGAAAGCCAGTCTATAGGTCGCAAAAGCTGAATGAAGAGCATCAGGAAGAACCAGAAATAAGGTACCAAGGAGCACTGGACATGGGAAGGAGTGACTTGCACAGTCAGCTTTACAAGTCATGTTTCTGCCTCTTACAAAGCCTGGCTATAATTCTCTCGGAATTCTTGAGATACTTCTGTAAACTTACAATTATATTGCCTGCGTCTTTTGTAATTCAAGTGAGTTTCAGTTCCTTCAGAAAAAAGAAACTGAGAGTTTTCTTTAAGATCCCCTTTAATGTCTGTATTAGTTAAGGTAGGTAATGCTTATATCTCTAATAGCAGTCCCCAACATCTCAGTGGTTCAACACAATAAAAATATATCTCTTGCTCACACAACAGATGGAGATACTCAGTGGGTGACCTTCCACACGGTCACACAGGGATCCAGGTCCCTTACACCTTGTGGCTCACCATCCTTTAGAATCTTCTTGTCAGGATTTCAGTACCCAGCTGGTAGGCCAAGGAGGAGAGCATTGTGAAGGATCCTGGAGTTTTTAAGGGTCAGGCCTACAGATAGTTTTTATCACTTCTTCCCACATTCTTTCAGCCAGAAGTCACTCAACATGGTCACACACACCTATCTACATAGTAGGAAGAGCAACAAATATTTAGATTTAATGATGATGATAATAGTATTTAAAGCAACAACAATGATAATGACAACTGTAGTAGCTGATAGTTTTTGAGACTTTCTATTTTCCAGGCCCTGTATTGAGTCATTTTTAATCCTATTTTTATCATCATAACAAAGGTTTACAGCAGGTAAGCTACTTGCCCCAAAGCACAAGCCTCCACGATTGATCAGAGTTGAGAGACCAAGGTCATCTTTGCTGAACAGTACACAAGAATGAAGGTTAAGTATCTATTGGATTGAGGGTAAGAAACCCAGGGTAGTCTCCTTGAGAATGAGGGACCATATAGAGAAAAGGGACGAGCCAACACCATGTGAATGAGGTACTACTGGGTCACCAGACTCCACCAAACTCTACCAGCTGAGGCTGCCATGTGGAGACCAACGGAAGAACTTTTCAGCCATGACCGGCCAAATTTCCAACTCCATAAACTAATAAATGATGGCTGTTCTGAAAATGTATATTTGATAGATAGCAAATACATACATCTCATTTTCCCAGATTTTGAAACTATTTGTTGATTCACCATATTCTTAAAACATTTAGTCTGAAAGTTTTGACTTGGCATATAAAACTCTGTTTATTCAGGACTTAAGGTTCATTTCTCTCTGGTGTCAGTTATCCAGGATGAGACCTCTTCTTTAGTCTGGCAGTAGAATGTGAAGCATGACCCACATATAAATATGGATGCTTTGGCTTGACTTTTGTTACTAAAAGATCCAGGGCTTCAAAAATCAGTCATTTGACCAGGTCCTAAATATTTACACTATGCTATCTAGTTGGAGCAAACACCTCGTCCAAAAAAATTGCTTCTCAAAATAGTTCCTTTATTGATCTCCAACTTAAAAATGATGAATATAGGGAACATTTTGAGATATCTATGAATTTGTCCATTTTTAGGTTTTAGGTTTAGTTTTCTGGAAAAAAAATTCTTTAAAAACAAGTGAAAAAAAATGATAGATTCTAGAACTGGAACAGGGAAGAGACAAAGCCTGGAGTGTGTTTTACTGGTAGAAAGTAGGGAAGCTGTAGAAAAACAAAGGTTCAACCCATATAAGAGAGACACAGCACCAACCTGAATGAACTACCCAGAGCCAAAGTGGGAATGATTTAAGCAACGAAAAAAATGACATAGGGGCTCCTCTGGTGAAACCAGTGGCTGAGACTCCATGCTCCCAATGCAGGGGACCGGGTTCGAACCCTGGGCAGGGAACTAAGATCTCATATGCTGCAACTAAGACCTGGGTGCAGGTTAATGGGTGCAGTTAAATAAATAAAAAAGGTTTATTTAAAAATAAAATAAATGAATAGTATTGAATTTTAATCCAGAGTTTAAATAAATATTCATACTGATATAAATAAATAATTGAATCAGTAAATTTAAAAAATAAATGGGGAGAGGGAGACAAACCTTCCTTAAAGAATTATAAATAATATGCATAGTTTTCCCTTCCAAGGAGGTGCAGCTTATGCCCCCCGCCTGCTTTGTGTGGGGGGTTTAATGCTTTTAAAGAGATTATGGAAAGGTGGGGGAGAAGTGAATATTCAGTGGAGACACCTGGCAAACCTCACCTTGGTCAGTTAATCAAGGTCAACATCATCAGAGATAAATCATATTAATAGCAGGTACCCCAGATATGGTATGAAGAGAAGGGCACTTCATCTCTGATTCTGTGATATTCTTCCCCAAGACCCATAACCTCTGTCTAACTATGAGCAAAACATTAGATGGACCAAATAGAAGGGATAACAAGATACACTGCATACTCCTCAAACCATCAAGCTCATGAATGACGAGGAAAGAAACAGAGCAAAGGAGCCTAAGGATAGATGATGTACAAAAGTAATGTGACATGGGATCCTGGGACAGAAAGAGGTTTAGGGGGAAAACTAGTGAAATCAACACAAAATACAGAATTCAGTTGATAGCAATGTGTTAATGTTGGGTTCTTAGTTGGAACACAGGTATCAGGGTTATGTATGATATTAACTATTAGAGGAAATGGGTGAGGGATATTCAGACTCTCTAGGTACTATATTTGCAACTTTTCTATAAATCTAAAGCTATTTTAAACTGAAAGTTTATATGTTTATATGTATGTATATATATTATATTTTTATGTATTTATTTTTAAATTTTGGCCTCTTTTATTGGTTATTTATTCATTTTCATCCATCTTTATTCTTTGACCTGTGCAAGTGAGACTCCATGCTACCCAATGGAAAAAAGGGGAAAAAACCGGGGTCCTCTGGTGAAACCAGTGGCGGAGACTCCATGCTCCCAATGCAGGGGACCGGGTTCGAACCCTGGGCAGGGAACTAAGATCTCATATGCTGCAACTAAGACCTGGGTGCAGGTTAATGGGTGCAGTTAAATAAATAAAAAAGGTTTATTTAAAAATAAAATAAATGAATAGTATTGAATTTTAATCCAGAGTTTAAATAAATATTCATACTGATATAAATAAATAATTGAATCAGTAAATTTAAAAAATAAATGGGGAGAGGGAGACAAACCTTCCTTAAAGAATTATAAATAATATGCATAGTTTTCCCTTCCAAGGAGGTGCAGCTTATGCCCCCCGCCTGCTTTGTGTGGGGGGTTTAATGCTTTTAAAGAGATTATGGAAAGGTGGGGGAGAAGTGAATATTCAGTGGAGACACCTGGCAAACCTCACCTTGGTCAGTTAATCAAGGTCAACATCATCAGAGATAAATCATATTAATAGCAGGTACCCCAGATATGGTATGAAGAGAAGGGCACTTCATCTCTGATTCTGTGATATTCTTCCCCAAGACCCATAACCTCTGTCTAACTATGAGCAAAACATTAGATGGACCAAATAGAAGGGATAACAAGATACACTGCATACTCCTCAAACCATCAAGCTCATGAATGACGAGGAAAGAAACAGAGCAAAGGAGCCTAAGGATAGATGATGTACAAAAGTAATGTGACATGGGATCCTGGGACAGAAAGAGGTTTAGGGGGAAAACTAGTGAAATCAACACAAAATACAGAATTCAGTTGATAGCAATGTGTTAATGTTGGGTTCTTAGTTGGAACACAGGTATCAGGGTTATGTATGATATTAACTATTAGAGGAAATGGGTGAGGGATATTCAGACTCTCTAGGTACTATATTTGCAACTTTTCTATAAATCTAAAGCTATTTTTAAACTGAAAGTTTATATGTTTATATGTATGTATATATATTATATTTTTATGTATTTATTTTTAAATTTTGGCCTCTTTTATTGGTTATTTATTCATTTTCATCCATCTTTATTCTTTGACCTGTGTGGGCCTCCCATTGTAGTGGCCTCTCTCATTGTAGAGCACTGGCTCTGGGCACATGCTTTCCAGAGCACTGGTGCATCATTGGACACACTGGTCCAGCCACTCCATGGCGTGTGGAATCTTCCCAGGCCAGAGTTTAAATAAATACTCATACTGATATAAATAAATAATTGAATCAGTAAATTTAAAAAATAAATTGGGAGAGGGAGACAAACCTTCCTTAATGAATTATAAATAATATGCATAGGAGACTGGACCAGTGCCCCTTGCATTGCAAGGCGGACTCTTTACTCACTGGACCACCAGGGAAGCCCCTGTGTTTGACTCTTTGTGACCCTATGGACTGTAGCCCGCCAGGCTCCTCTGACTTCTGGTTACTCAGTCAGTAAGGAATATGCCTGCAATGCAGAAGACCCAGGTTTGATTTCTGAGTCAGGAAGATGCCCTGGAAAGGGGGATTGCTGCCCACTCCAGTATTATTGCCAGGAGAATTCCATGGACAGAGTCTGGTAGGCTCCAGTCCATGGGGTCCAACAGGACTTAGTGACAACGACAATAACAACATAAAATTATTTGCCCAAAATTAAAACAAAAATACTTGCCCAAACCA
Source organism: Tragulus kanchil (assembly GCA_022376925.1). Lineage (NCBI taxonomy): Eukaryota > Metazoa > Chordata > Mammalia > Artiodactyla > Tragulidae > Tragulus > Tragulus kanchil. Next base: position 236,396,439 of record JAIOJX010000028.1, on the reverse strand, counting down.
CACACCGAAGAATTGCTTTGAGTTCAAATTGATTCCCAGAATTACCTATTTCTAAAATCTATGCTGTTTCTTCATCAGTGAAACTGGTCTTAGCATGCTTCTCAATGGTCTGTTTATCTTGAATCCCAAAACCTTGTCCAGAGACTTGGACCGGATCCCCAGTACTCCCCCAAACCATCAAGCTCATGAATGACGAGGAAAGAAACAGAGCAAAGGAGCCTAGATGATGTACAAAAGTAATGTGACATGGGATCCTGGGACAGAAAGAGGTTTAGGGGGAAAACTAGTGAAATCAACACAAAATACAGAATTCAGTTGATAGCAATGTGTTAATGTTGGGTTCTTAGTTGGAACACAGGTATCAGGGTTATGTATGATATTAACTATTAGAGGAAATGGGTGAGGGATATTCAGACTCTCTAGGTACTATATTTGCAACTTTTCTATAAATCTAAAGCTATTTTTAAACTGAAAGTTTATATGTTTATATGTATGTATATATATTATATTTTTATGTATTTATTTTTAAATTTTGGCCTCTTTTATTGGTTATTTATTCATTTTCATCCATCTTTATTCTTTGACCTGTGTGGGCCTCCCATTGTAGTGGCCTCTCTCATTGTAGAGCACTGGCTCTGGGCACATGCTTTCCAGAGCACTGGTGCATCATTGGACACACTGGTCCAGCCACTCCATGGCGTGTGGAATCTTCCCAGGCCAGAGTTTAAATAAATACTCATACTGATATAAATAAATAATTGAATCAGTAAATTTAAAAAATAAATTGGGAGAGGGAGACAAACCTTCCTTAATGAATTATAAATAATATGCATAGGAGACTGGACCAGTGCCCCTTGCATTGCAAGGCGGACTCTTTACTCACTGGACCACCAGGGAAGCCCCTGTGTTTGACTCTTTGTGACCCTATGGACTGTAGCCCGCCAGGCTCCTCTGACTTCTGGTTACTCAGTCAGTAAGGAATATGCCTGCAATGCAGAAGACCCAGGTTTGATTTCTGAGTCAGGAAGATGCCCTGGAAAGGGGGATTGCTGCCCACTCCAGTATTATTGCCAGGAGAATTCCATGGACAGAGTCTGGTAGGTTCCAGTCCATGGGGTCCAACAGGACTTAGTGACAACGACAATAACAACATAAAATTATTTGCCCAAAATTAAAACAAAAATACTTGCCCAAACCACACACCGAAGAATTGCTTTGAGTTCAAATTGATTCCCAGAATTACCTATTTCTAAAATCTATGCTGTTTCTTCATCAGTGAAACTGGTCTTAGCATGCTTCTCAATGGTCTGTTTATCTTGAATCCCAAAACCTTGTCCAGAGACTTGGACCGGATCCCCAGTCTCCTGTAGCTCCTTTCACGTATGGGCCAGCTTGAAAGTGAGCTGGGTGGGAAGGATCATCCACAGAAGTCCTGGCCTTAGAAGAATCGAGTATCCAACAATAGATTTTGGCCAAGATAATTCTCCTCACATAAAGAGTTGCTCAAAATAGATCAAGGTATCTCAGTTGTCATGATTTTTTATGTTTCTTATTTATTTTTCATTCAATTGTTTTGTTTTAGGCTTGTTATTAAATATAAGATCCAAAATATCTCTTGATAATTTTTTACTGTGTATGCAAATGAATTATTGCTTGTAATGGAAAATCCTGCCTGGGTAGCTGGGGGAAAAAAAAAAAACTGAACAAATTCACAAATTCTTAACCATTGTCATGTTAGTCAGGATGGTTAATGCTAGTAGCCACAAAGAAAGGCACTCATAACCCCCTGACTTACAAAAATAAAGTTCACATCCTGTCATTCAAAGTTCTACATGGGTAATTAATGTCTTTTGCTATCTGGTAACTCAAGGATATAGGTTTCCTTCAACTTGCATAGCAGCATCGCCACATATGATCTTGTGGTGGCAGAATTAGGGATGCCAAAATGTCCATACCCTCATTCCTAGATCCTATACATGTTATCTTACACAACAAAATGGATTTTGTAGATTTAGTTAGGATTACTAGCATTTAGATAGGAATTATCCCAGAGTCTCTGGATGGGCCCGTTCTCAAAGTCCTTACAAATAGAGAACATTTCCCCAACTGAGTAAGAAAGAGATATGACTACTGGACGTGAGTCACAGGAATGCATATGGAAAGTCCTTGATCCACCATGGCTGGCTCTGAAGATGGAAGAAGGGGGTCCATGAGCAAAGGAATGTAGGTGACTTCTAGAAGCTGGAAACCTCAAGGAAACAGGTTCTTCCCTGGGACCTCCAGAAGGAACTCAGTCCGGCTAACACCTGGATTTCAGCTCAGTGGGATTCAGGCTGAACTTCTGGTTTCCAGACTGTAAGATAATACATTTGACTTGTTTCAGACACCAGTTTGTGGTAATTTGTAATCTCAGCCATAGAAAATAATTCAGCTTTTTAGTCTCTCTGGAAGAGAAATTAGGGATGAAGGAAGAACATAGAATTTTCAGTGCTCCAGAGCCCAAGGGCTCATCTCTTTTGCCTGACTTTTTGGATTACGATTTACATGAATAGCTATGGGCTTTGCCAAAAGGCTAAAACCATTTTGTGGGAAAAAGAGAACTAGATTTTGGCCAAGATAATTCTCCTCACATAAAGAGTTGCTCAAAATAGATCAAGGTATCTCAGTTGTCATGATTTTTTATGTTTCTTATTTATTTTTCATTCAATTGTTTTGTTTTAGGCTTGTTATTAAATATAAGATCCAAAATATCTCTTGATAATTTTTTACTGTGTATGCAAATGAATTATTGCTTGTAATGGAAAATCCTGCCTGGGTAGCTGGGGGAAAAAAAAAAAACTGAACAAATTCACAAATTCTTAACCATTGTCATGTTAGTCAGGATGGTTAATGCTAGTAGCCACAAAGAAAGGCACTCATAACCCCCTGACTTACAAAAATAAAGTTCACATCCTGTCATTCAAAGTTCTACATGGGTAATTAATGTCTTTTGCTATCTGGTAACTCAAGGATATAGGTTTCCTTCAACTTGCATAGCAGCATCGCCACATATGATCTTGTGGTGGCAGAATTAGGGATGCCAAAATGTCCATACCCTCATTCCTAGATCCTATACATGTTATCTTACACAACAAAATGGATTTTGTAGATTTAGTTAGGCTTACTAGCATTTAGATAGGAATTATCCCAGAGTCTCTGGATGGGCCCGTTCTCAAAGTCCTTACAAATAGAGAACATTTCCCCAACTGAGTAAGAAAGAGATATGACTACTGGACGTGAGTCACAGGAATGCATATGGAAAGTCCTTGATCCACCATGGCTGGCTCTGAAGATGGAAGAAGGGGGTCCATGAGCAAAGGAATGTAGGTGACTTCTAGAAGCTGGAAACCTCAAGGAACAGGGTCTTCCTGGGACCTCAGAAGGAACTCAGTCCGGCTAACACCTGGATTTCAGCTCAGTGGGATTCAGGCTGAACTTCTGGTTTCCAGACTGTAAGATAATACATTTGACTTGTTTCAGACACCAGTTTGTGGTAATTTGTAATCTCAGCCATAGAAAATAATTCAGCTTTTTAGTCTCTCTGGAAGAGAAATTAGGGATGAAGGAAGAACATAGAATTTTCAGTGCTCCAGAGCCCAAGGGCTCATCTCTTTTGCCTGACTTTTAAGTGAAAGGGAAATATGGAGAAGTTACGATATTACATGAATAGCTATGGGCTTTGCCAAAAGGGGCTAAAACCATTTTGGGGGGGGGTCAAATGGAGGACATAAATACTGAATAAAAGAATCAGCAACTAAATAATGAACCGAATTTCAATTGCCCATATTTACCTAGCGGAACTTATCTGGATTAGAAGTAGCACACACACACACACACACACACACACACACACACAACAGGTAGACCCCTCCTCCTTGGATTTTCATTCCTTTCTCTATCCCAGCTCTGGAGTAACTTTGAGAAGAATGCATAGTGAGGTTTATAGCTATATGCATATTTTTCAAACATACTCTTTTCCTGGCCCAAAATATTCTCCAAAGCTACATTTAAACTATCCATTATTCAAGCAACTTAATTTAGGTATATAATGATTCTAGAATGAGATTATTTAAAGCCTATATGTATGTATGTTTCTAGTTTAGACCTGGTCTGCCATAGAGATAATAATTGGTTATACAATTGAATTTCCCCGAAATTGACTTTTCATTAACTAAAATAAGAAAATGAAAATGCCGTTGCTTTAATGGATTAAAGAAGTCCATTTGAAAGCTTCAGAGGCAGGTATAAAAATCCAGTTTGGAAAAGTATCTTGCAGGATCCAGGAGGTATTTGGTTAGTATTCACAAATCACTCATGGATCTTTTGATCTGCTAGAACTGCCGATTCCAGATCTAGTCATAAAACACCTGTAAGTTGCTACTGGTTGTTGTTCCTTTAAGAAATAGGTAACATAAAATCTGTCTATATTAACATGTTAAAAAACAAAAAACCCAAAAAGTTTCTGTCTTGTGTTTTAAATTGGTAAGCCTCAAAAATTTCAGCCTTGTATCTCAAAAGCTTTATTACATCATTTATTATTTCACTTCACTTAACTTCTCAATTTTTTGTGTCTCTGTTGGAAGTTGCCCAATGCAATATCTGATTTGTATTCATTTCAAAGAATCTGTTTCTGTTATACTTTGAAATATTGATTTTCTCATCATTCCAAATTTAAAGTCTGTAACGTACCAGTTTGTCTCTTTACTTAAACATGTCCCAGGATATTTGTTAAAGATAATAAGATCCTGTTGTTAAGTGAAATTTAGTAACAGATTCAGGTTTTTTGGAACCAAAAGCTTAAATCACTAAAAGGCATCATTATTATTTCATGGTCTGAGCTGGAGAAGGGTCTTGCCAACATCAGAATGGACCTGAGAATGGAGAATTCCATTCTTAAAGCCACATTTAAAACTTTGTGTTCAAGTTCATTTATTCTTGGCAAAAGTCAACTTCCTGTTTTTAACGAAAATGGAATTGACTCAGAAGTTATATGAATACTTTGTGTTTCTAAGTAAAGTGAAAATGAAAATCATAGTGAGTTATTTCTTTTCAAACATACTCTTCCTGGCCCAAAATATTCTCCAAAGCTACATTTAAACTATCCATTATTCAAGCAACTTAATTTAGGTATATAATGATTCTAGAATGAGATTATTTAAAGCCTATATGTATGTATGTTTCTAGTTTAGACCTGGTCTGCCATAGAGATAATAATTGGTTATACAATTGAATTTCCCCGAAATTGACTTTTCATTAACTAAAATAAGAAAATGAAAATGCCGTTGCTTTAATGGATTAAAGAAGTCCATTTGAAAGCTTCAGAGGCAGGTATAAAAATCCAGTTTGGAAAAGTATCTTGCAGGATCCAGGAGGTATTTGGTTAGTATTCACAAATCACTCATGGATCTTTTGATCTGCTAGAACTGCCGATTCCAGATCTAGTCATAAAACACCTGTAAGTTGCTACTGGTTGTTGTTCCTTTAAGAAATAGGTAACATAAAATCTGTCTATATTAACATGTTAAAAAACAAAAACCAAAATGTTTCTGTCTTGTGTTTTAAATTGGTAAGCCTCAAAAATTTCAGCCTTGTATCTCAAAAGCTTTATTACATCATTTATTATTTCACTTCACTTAACTTCTCAATTTTTTGTGTCTCTGTTGGAAGTTGCCCAATGCAATATCTGATTTGTATTCATTTCAAAGAATCTGTTTCTGTTATACTTTGAAATATTGATTTTCTCATCATTCCAAATTTAAAGTCTGTAACGTACCAGTTTGTCTCTTTACTTAAACATGTCCCAGGATATTTGTTAAAGATAAAAAGATCCTGTTGTTAAGTGAAATTTAGTAACAGATTCAGGTTTTTTGGAACCAAAAGCTTAAATCACTAAAAGGCATCATTATTATTTCATGGTCTGAGCTGGAGAAGGGTCTTGCCAACATCAGAATGGACCTGAGAATGGAGAATTCCATTCTTAAAGCCACATTTAAAACTTTGTGTTCAAGTTCATTTATTCTTGGCAAAAGTCAACTTCCTGTTTTTAACGAAAATGGAATTGACTCAGAAGTTATATGAATATCAAGTAAATTGCTGTGAAATAGCATTTCTCTAAGTAAAGTGAAAATGAATCATAAATGCATGATTTTTGTATGATAAGTGAAAATAAAATCTAGGGGAAGAAATGTTTCATAAAAAGCACTGAGGACTTAGTAAAATATTTGGAGAATAATTTGATGACAACTATTCATCCACCCTTTCATTTTATTCTGATTTTGGCTGTAATGATTTTGGTTGCTTTGGTCTTCAAATTAATTATATTCCCAGGTTTTAAAATTATAGCTTATACTATAGGGTAGGTGCTTAAATAAAAACAAATTCCATAAAAAATAGCCAGTATTCACTTTTAGAACACAAACTCCATGTGTTTAGCATGAAAATTTTGGACCACAGTTAAATATATTCATATTACTGTATTTTTCTACCCAGAGGGGAATTGCATTAAGGATACAGGGCATAATATTTATATTAGCATTATTAAATCTATTTACCTATTTAAAATAAAGACTATTAATAAATGACATGCTACAGCACTGAAAACAGTATTGGTACTTTTTTCTTTCATTAAATCATCTATTCAGTCGATTCAGAAAAATATATGAGCATTTGCTCTGAGTCTGACCCTTGCTCTACCAATACCATAGTTTCATGGCTTTTGTTTTATTTTAAGACTTATTTATTTCTTCTATTTTTTTTGGCTGTAGTGGATCTTCATTGCTTCACATGGACTTTCTCTTGTTACAGCTAACAGCGGTTACTTTGTGCTGTGGTGCATGGGCTTCTCATGGCAGTGGCTTCTCTTGTTGTGAAACAGGTCCCAGGATATTTGTTAAAGATAAAAAGATCCTGTTGTTAAGTGAAATTTAGTAACAGATTCAGGTTTTTTGGAACCAAAAGCTTAAATCACTAAAAGGCATCATTATTATTTCATGGTCTGAGCTGGAGAAGGGTCTTGCCAACATCAGAATGGACCTGAGAATGGAGAATTCCATTCTTAAAGCCACATTTAAAACTTTGTGTTCAAGTTCATTTATTCTTGGCAAAAGTCAACTTCCTGTTTTTAACGAAAATGGAATTGACTCAGAAGTTATATGAATATCAAGTAAATTGCTGTGAAATAGCATTTCTCTAAGTAAAGTGAAAATGAATCATAAATGCATGATTTTTGTATGATAAGTGAAAATAAAATCTAGGGGAAGAAATGTTTCATAAAAAGCACTGAGGACTTAGTAAAATATTTGGAGAATAATTTGATGACAACTATTCATCCACCCTTTCATTTTATTCTGATTTTGGCTGTAATGATTTTGGTTGCTTTGGTCTTCAAATTAATTATATTCCCAGGTTTTAAAATTATAGCTTATACTATAGGGTAGGTGCTTAAATAAAAACAAATTCCATAAAAAATAGCCAGTATTCACTTTTAGAACACAAACTCCATGTGTTTAGCATGAAAATTTTGGACCACAGTTAAATATATTCATATTACTGTATTTTTCTACCCAGAGGGGAATTGCATTAAGGATACAGGGCATAATATTTATATTAGCATTATTAAATCTATTTACCTATTTAAAATAAAGACTATTAATAAATGACATGCTACAGCACTGAAAACAGTATTGGTACTTTTTTCTTTCATTAAATCATCTATTCAGTCGATTCAGAAAAATATATGAGCATTTGCTCTGAGTCTGACCCTTGCTCTACCAATACCATAGTTTCATGGCTTTTGTTTTATTTTAAGACTTATTTATTTCTTCTATTTTTTTTGGCTGTAGTGGATCTTCATTGCTTCACATGGACTTTCTCTTGTTACAGCTAACAGCGGTTACTTTGTGCTGTGGTGCATGGGCTTCTCATGGCAGTGGCTTCTCTTGTTGTGAAACATAGACTCTAGGGTGCATGGCCTCAGTAATTGTGGCTCCCAGACTCTAGAGTACAGGCTCAATAGTTGTGGTCCATGGGCTAAGTTGCTCCAACCAAGACATGTGGGATCTTCTCAGACTGGGGATCAAACTGGTGTCCCTTGCATTGCAAGATGGATCCTGGACTACCAGGAAAGCTTAGTCTCTTGTTTTTAAAGAGAGGTCTCATTCCATATCTTCTCTGTGAGTCTTGTGGTAAGTTAAGACGGCCAGAGATTCTCTAACCCAACTCCTGTGGAGAGTTTTAAGCCCCTAACCTTCAAACCTGGTAGGCTCTGTGATTGTTTGGTCAGAAGAGTATGGGGTTAGTGACATGATGTACTTCTCATGTGAGGTTAGGGTACAAAAGCCTTGTAGCTTCTGCCTTGATCTCTCAGAAAACTTGCTCTTAGAGACCTGAAACATCATACAGAAAGAAGTATACAGGGATGTAGGTTGCCATGTATACCGGGAGGAACACAAGCCACAAACCAAGAGAGGTACTGGAAAATGAGATGTCACACAGAGTGGGCATGAGAGAAAGAGAAGAGAGAGAAAAGAGAGAGAAAGAGAACCAAATGTGTGAGTGCAGAGGACATCCTGGAAGTGGTTTCTCCAACTCAGTCACTCCACAACCGAAGCCACAAAGAGCAGAGATGGGTCATCTAGCCAAGCCCTCCGCAAATTCTTGACTCCCCGAAACTTCAGAGGAAATAATATCTTTGGTTTTAGCTACCAAACCACAGGATAGTTTACTGTGTAGCAGTAGATGACTAAAGAAAGGTTATTACAATAGATTCCTGATTAAATGAAGAATTGCTAGTGGAAAGGAAAATGTTTCTCTTGGGAATTAACAAAAGAAAATAAGGAAAAGCTAGGGTATATTATTCTTAGTTGTCATTGTTGTTTAGTCACTACATCATGTCTGACTCTCCTGCAACCCCATGGACTCTTCTCTGTCCATGGAATTTCCCAGGCAAGAATACTGGAGGGGGTTGCCATTTCTTTCTCCAGGGGATCTATCTTCTCAAACTGAGTGTGTCCCCTGAATTGGCAGTTGGGTTCTTTACCACTGAGCCACCGGGGAAGCCCATGTTATTTTTAGTACAAACAGTTTAAAACTTTTATACCATGAGGCCATCCTTCAAAATCCTGAAGTAAATTTTTAATATTGATAAGACTAGAATTGCCCCCTTTTTTTCCCTAAACACTTGATCTATACTTATTCAATTCCAGGTACTGGGGGCTCAATGGTGAGAAAAATGCCTCAGTTCTTGCCTTTAAGGACATTTTAAAAAATGGTGCATTAAGTTATTTTTATTTTCTAGAAGATTGGTTTTTTGCAAGAAACAACATCTTAACGCCTTGCGGAAGCACTTAAGAATGGAAGATAAATTCCACTGATGATTATACTTTCAAGGGTGACAATTAATTGTTTTTCTTCCCACCCCAGTAAAATGCACATTTGAAGAATAAGAGAAAAGTTGATATGCATGGATTTCATGGCTCATAGCTTTTGACACAGTCTCAGACATCTATGACAAGGAAACATTCAAAGAAAAAAATCTTGGCAGAAGAGGTCACCCTCTATGACATGAATCTTGAGTGGAAACACAGCCTAGTGACAAGACGAAGTTGTTCCAATTGATTTTTTGATGCAGTCTGTTCTTGATGAACCTCCTTGACCTGCTGTTGAAGTTACTGTTCAACTGGGACAACACTGGAATAAGAGATATTTTCAAATGGGAGTTGTGGTACAGCAGAAATTTTTTGTGAAAGTGAGCACAATGTATAGAGAGGATGCAATGGGACCGCAGAGGAGAGAACAGGCGGATGTGGCTATAGATGTAGAAATGGTGCTAGTAGTAAAGAACCCGTTTGCAATTCAGGAGATGCAAGGGATGGGGGTTCGATCCCTGGGTCAGGAAGATCTTCCGGAGAAGGGCTTGGCAACCCATTCTCATCAAGAGAATTCCATGGACAGAGGAGCATGGTGGGGTACAGTTCATAGGTCCACAAAGAGTGAGACACAACTGAAGTGACTTAGCACACAAAGATGTAGATCTAGATATAGACATACATACAGCCAGTGCTCTTTTAATATAAAAAAATCTGTGAATGTTATATATTCAATATTACTGATATTGTATACACATTAACCTAAATATGTGAACATGTATACAGCTGTTTTGAGAGGCATTTCTCCCAGAGCATCTCTTTGACATTATACTATGTTGTGCTGTTCTTAGTCACTCAGTAGTGCCCAGCTCTTTGCAACCCCATGAACTGAAGTCTGCCAGGATTCCCCCGTCCATGCTTTTCTCTCTAGATTCAGAAGAGAATGATGAATTTGTCATGAGGGGACAGGAAGTAATCACCTGAGAGACTTGAGAACTGAGCTGATATTTTCTTTTCCCATCTCCACCCCCAACTTCAATCTTAATGAAGGTGAGAAGTGTGACCTGGGATAGCTACATATAGCTGAAGAGTATTAAGAAACATAACAGATACTAAATTCTCCACCTTTCCACATTATCCTTTGTATTTGCACTGGTCAATTGTTGAATAATTTGATCTCACATGAGACATTGTGCATGGATTTAAGAACTATGTCTGATGACATTACCCTTCCTAATAATATGTAAAAAGATTTTTAAATAATTTTAAAGCTTGATTTTGTTTATATATTGCAATCACTTTATTATGTGAAAGCTGGAAATATATTAAAATTGGGGTTCCTAGATGTCTTTGCAATTGGTGAAATCACAAGTTTCCAGAATCTTCTTCTAGTGCTTTCCTTAAAACAAAGTTCCTGTGAATAGTTACGCAGGCATATAGAACCTTATACACATACACATATGCGTGCATACACACATATACATACACACAGAGACACAATGGGACCGCAGAGGAGAGAACAGGCGGATGTGGCTATAGATGTAGAAATGGTGCTAGTAGTAAAGAACCCGTTTGCAATTCAGGAGATGCAAGGGATGGGGGTTCGATCCCTGGGTCAGGAAGATCTTCCGGAGAAGGGCTTGGCAACCCATTCTCATCAAGAGAATTCCATGGACAGAGGAGCATGGTGGGGTACAGTTCATAGGTCCACAAAGAGTGAGACACAACTGAAGTGACTTAGCACACAAAGATGTAGATCTAGATATAGACATACATACAGCCAGTGCTCTTTTAATATAAAAAAATCTGTGAATGTTATATATTCAATATTACTGATATTGTATACACATTAACCTAAATATGTGAACATGTATACAGCTGTTTTGAGAGGCATTTCTCCCAGAGCATCTCTTTGACATTATACTATGTTGTGCTGTTCTTAGTCACTCAGTAGTGCCCAGCTCTTTGCAACCCCATGAACTGAAGTCTGCCAGGATTCCCCCGTCCATGCTTTTCTCTCTAGATTCAGAAGAGAATGATGAATTTGTCATGAGGGGACAGGAAGTAATCACCTGAGAGACTTGAGAACTGAGCTGATATTTTCTTTTCCCATCTCCACCCCCAACTTCAATCTTAATGAAGGTGAGAAGTGTGACCTGGGATAGCTACATATAGCTGAAGAGTATTAAGAAACATAACAGATACTAAATTCTCCACCTTTCCACATTATCCTTTGTATTTGCACTGGTCAATTGTTGAATAATTTGATCTCACATGAGACATTGTGCATGGATTTAAGAACTATGTCTGATGACATTACCCTTCCTAATAATATGTAAAAAGATTTTTAAATAATTTTAAAGCTTGATTTTGTTTATATATTGCAATCACTTTATTATGTGAAAGCTGGAAATATATTAAAATTGGGGTTCCTAGATGTCTTTGCAATTGGTGAAATCACAAGTTTCCAGAATCTTCTTCTAGTGCTTTCCTTAAAACAAAGTTCCTGTGAATAGTTACGCAGGCATATAGAACCTTATACACATACACATATGCGTGCATACACACATATACATACACACAGAGACACAATTTGGAGGCTAGACACATTTTTTACATGTACAAGATAATCAAACAACATGAGGGAAGGTTAAGAAAATAGACAGCCCAGAAATAAGTTGAATTTGGAGTGAGGAAAGATATTATGGAAGAGGAATGTCAAGACTTGTCCCATCACCTGACCAACTTATTGAGCTTATTCTGGGCATTGGCTCCCAAGGAGTCACATAGAGGGGACCAACAATTTAAAAGCAAATATTGTATAGTAAAACATATATGTGAAATCTAGAAAGAGGGTATAGATGATCTTATTTGCAAGTGATAGATATAGAGAACAGATATATGGATACCAGTTGGGAGACTGGATTTGACACGTACACTCTTTTTGATACTGTGTATAAAATAAATAGCTAATGAGAACATCCTGTATAGCACAGGGAACTCTACTCAATGCACTGTGGTGACCAGAATGGGAAGGAAAGTCACAAGAAAAGGATATATGTAGATGCACAACTGATTCATTTTGCTCTACAGTAGGAGCTAAAACAACATTGTAAAGCAACTGTACTCCAATAAAATTAAAAAAAATTTAAACCCTGGAAGATACTGTGTTTACCTTGCTAAAGATTTTTACATTTTATTTTGCTTCCTATAGATTTTTGTATGCCTCCTGAGTAGAAATTCCTTTTACATCTTAACTGAAAGCTGCCCTCATTACATTTATTCACTCATTCCATGAGCATCTATTGAGAACATAACCTGCTCTATGGGCAGTGTAGTGGAAGGTGGGGATCCACGTCTCTCCACATTCTAATGAGACACCAGTTGTGGACACCTAGGTTCTGGAAGCAGACAGTCCAGGGACAAGTCAACTTGTCCCTTCTGGGGGCTATTTCAATACCCCAAACATTATCAGGAGACTGATCAACAATGAGGCACACCTTGGCCAATACATTAATATTTGCTGGTGATTGATTCCATTTAACTCATCCCTGGGGCTGCTTTCTTCACTTCTCTTTACTTACCTAGTGGTGAATGCTTTCGTTTTTTCTTTCACAGGACTTGGGCTCCATGTGGTAGAGAAGTGTTGACTTTTTCAGTCTAGTTCTAGTCTATTTTCCAAAGTCAGTTAGGAAACAGAGACATTATTTACTCCTTGCTTTTCTCTCTTTGGTGAAGACAGAAAAGCAATTCTTATTGTCTTTCTGCTGGTCAGTTAAATGTAATGACATTGTAGGAATAATAATGGAAAATAGTCTCTTGCACATAATTTTCTTTTCTTACATCTCAATTCTGGCCTCTGCTCAGACATGGAGATTAAAAAAACATCACAAGTTATGAGAAATTTGGGGGAGGATGTGCTCTCAGACCTCCCTGGGTGGCTGTTACCAAGAGAACAGAGTAAGAAAACTCACTCCTAGAGTCAGAGTGACAGAAACAATCAAATCAGCAGGATCTGGGGTTCTGTATGTTATTGTGTGGATATTTTAAAATAGTTAACCAAAAGACTTGAACTAAAAATTTTCTTTTTAGTTACTTGGATTATGTGAGGAATATATTACTGGCCATTATGCCTCTTGTGACATCAGCACATGGGTATTGTTCCTGTGTGATTTAAATGTGACAACGAAATGAGCCAAATGTGTATTTTTATTGTTTACCTTGCTAAAGATTTTTACATTTTATTTTGCTTCCTATAGATTTTTGTATGCCTCCTGAGTAGAAATTCCTTTTACATCTTAACTGAAAGCTGCCCTCATTACATTTATTCACTCATTCCATGAGCATCTATTGAGAACATAACCTGCTCTATGGGCAGTGTGGTGGAAGGTGGGGATCCACGTCTCTCCACATTCTAATGAGACACCAGTTGTGGACACCTAGGTTCTGGAAGCAGACAGTCCAGGGACAAGTCAACTTGTCCCTTCTGGGGGCTATTTCAATACCCCAAACATTATCAGGAGACTGATCAACAATGAGGCACACCTTGGCCAATACATTAATATTTGCTGGTGATTGATTCCATTTAACTCATCCCTGGGGCTGCTTTCTTCACTTCTCTTTACTTACCTAGTGGTGAATGCTTTCGTTTTTTCTTTCACAGGACTTGGGCTCCATGTGGTAGAGAAGTGTTGACTTTTCAGTCTAGTTCTAGTCTATTTTCCAAAGTCAGTTAGGAAACAGAGACATTATTTACTCCTTGCTTTTCTCTCTTTGGTGAAGACAGAAAAGCAATTCTTATTGTCTTTCTGCTGGTCAGTTAAATGTAATGACATTGTAGGAATAATAATGGAAAATAGTCTCTTGCACATAATTTTCTTTTCTTACATCTCAATTCTGGCCTCTGCTCAGACATGGAGATTAAAAAAACATCACAAGTTATGAGAAATTTGGGGGAGGATGTGCTCTCAGACCTCCCTGGGTGGCTGTTACCAAGAGAACAGAGTAAGAAAACTCACTCCTAGAGTCAGAGTGACAGAAACAATCAAATCAGCAGGATCTGGGGTTCTGTATGTTATTGTGTGGATATTTTAAAATAGTTAACCAAAAGACTTGAACTAAAAATTTTCTTTTTAGTTACTTGGATTATGTGAGGAATATATTACTGGCCATTATGCCTCTTGTGACATCAGCACATGGGTATTGTTCCTGTGTGATTTAAATGTGACAACGAAATGAGCCAAATGTGTATTTTTATTGTTTCGAATTCAATAAAAACCCAAACCACTCATTGGAATTTGTTACAGCTTGACCCCCTTTTTCATAACTGCTTACAATTAGCATTATTATTTGAATAAGAATAAAATATTTGACAATCCTGACAATAGCTCTTTCTCAACCACACGGTCCCTTTTTCTCCTTCCAGTGGCAGACATGGGAGAGATTTAAAAATATCTGTGGGCTTTGGCACCCATTTTGGTTGGCAAAGCAGTTCCCCAGCTGTCCCAGTTTGCTGTCATTTTCCATGTCTCTTAACCCTGTGCTGAAAGTCTTGGCTATTCAACACCACAGCCCTTCTTAGTGTGCATGGCATCTCCTAGAAGCCATCACCACCTGGTGATGTGGCCTCACCAACGTGTTCACCATACGCAAAACATCACCTTGAGGGAAGGGGCCATTTCTGAGACAGGCTTCACAAAGACATGGGTTCTATTGAAGGGATATTTGAGGACAAGTGTAGGGTATTTGTTGGGGAGAAAACATCATTGCCCTTATCAGCATATAGCGCCTATCTAGGCCTTTATAGAATATAGGAGTAATAGGAGAGACAGGTAATTAGAAATAAAGTACATTTTTTTGAAAGAGTGTGCTTGGGTTTAACAAAAAGGAGTCTAAATGTTAGTCTTGGCTACCTGGAAGAGTTCAAGTAAAAACAGTGGAGAGGACTTCCCTGATGGCTCAGTGGTAAGAATCTGCCTGCCAAGGCAGGAGACATGGGTTCGATCCCTGATCCGGGAAGATCCCATGTGCTGCATAGCAACGAAGCCAGTGTGCCACAGCCTTTGAACCTGTGCTCTAGAGCCTTGGAGCCGCAACTATTGAGCTCATGGGCCACAACTACGGAAGCCCGTGTGCCCTAGAACCGAGATCCACAACAAGAGAAGTCACTGCAACAAGAAGCCTGCTCACCTCAACCAGAGAGTAGCTGCCACTCCCTGCGACTAGAGAAGAGCCTGCAATAGTAGTGAAAACCCAGAATAGCCAAAAACAAATAAATAAAATTTAAAAAGACTGTAGAGAAGGAGTACAGGAATATATACTAGTCTGTAGTACTGCTCAGTAGGGTAACAGACCACTAGCCACATGAGGCTGTTGACAACTTGAAATACAACAGTCAGAATTGAGTTGTGCTGTAAGTGTGACATATACAACAGATTTCAGAGACCTAGGATGAAAAATGTAAACTATCTCATAAATAAATATATGTTCCCTTTTTCTCCCTTTCCCAGTGGCAGACATGATTTAAAATATCTGTGGGCTTTGGCACCCATTTTGGTTGGCAAAGCAGTTCCCAACTGTCCCAGTTTGCTGTCATTTTCCATGTCTCTTAACCCTGTGCTGAAAGTCTTGGCTATTCAACACCACAGCCCTTCTTAGTGTGCATGGCATCTCCTAGAAGCCATCACCACCTGGTGATGTGGCCTCACCAACGTGTTCACCATACGCAAAACATCACCTTGAGGGAAGGGGCCATTTCTGAGACAGGCTTCACAAAGACATGGGTTCTATTGAAGGGATATTTGAGGACAAGTGTAGGGTATTTGTTGGGGAGAAAACATCATTGCCCTTATCAGCATATAGCGCCTATCTAGGCCTTTATAGAATATAGGAGTAATAGGAGAGACAGGTAATTAGAAATAAAGTACATTTTTTTGAAAGAGTGTGCTTGGGTTTAACAAAAAGGAGTCTAAATGTTAGTCTTGGCTACCTGGAAGAGTTCAAGTAAAAACAGTGGAGAGGACTTCCCTGATGGCTCAGTGGTAAAGAATCTGCCTGCCAAGGCAGGAGACATGGGTTCGATCCCTGATCCGGGAAGATCCCATGTGCTGCATAGCAACGAAGCCAGTGTGCCACAGCCTTTGAACCTGTGCTCTAGAGCCTTGGAGCCGCAACTATTGAGCTCATGGGCCACAACTACGGAAGCCCGTGTGCCCTAGAACCGAGATCCACAACAAGAGAAGTCACTGCAACAAGAAGCCTGCTCACCTCAACCAGAGAGTAGCTGCCACTCCCTGCGACTAGAGAAGAGCCTGCAATAGTAGTGAAAACCCAGAATAGCCAAAAACAAATAAATAAAATTTAAAAAGACTGTAGAGAAGGAGTACAGGAATATATACTAGTCTGTAGTACTGCTCAGTAGGGTAACAGACCACTAGCCACATGAGGCTGTTGACAACTTGAAATACAACAGTCAGAATTGAGTTGTGCTGTAAGTGTGACATATACAACAGATTTCAGAGACCTAGGATGAAAAATGTAAACTATCTCATAAATAAATATATGTTGAGTTTGGGATGAACAGAAACACACTACTATATATAAAATCGCTAAACAACAAGGACCTACTGTATAGCACAGGGAACTATGTTCAATATCTTATAATAACTTATAATGTAAAATCATCTGAAAAAGTAACTGAATTGCTTTGCTGTATGCTTGAAACTAGCACAATGTGGTAGATTAACTCTGTTTAAATACAAAATAAAGTTTTAAGACAGAAAATACATTGGTAATTGGGCACACTGGTCCAGCTGCTCCACAGCACATGGGATCTTCCCAGGCCAGACATCGAACCGGTGCCCTGTACTGCAAGGCAGACTCTCTACCCACTGGACAACCAGGGAAGCCTCTATTGATGCTTTTATGATAGCTAATATTTCTAAAGAGAATTGAGAGGTTGATCCTCACTGCTGCCATTTTTAGAGAAGAGAATTGAGGCTCACAGAAAGAGATACCAGACACAGTTCTGTGGCTTGATACTACATTCCTACAAATATACCCTGGAAACAGAACTGTAGGATTTCTTTTCATTATATTTTCCTTCTATTAGTTTCTATACAACTTGACACTAGAACTGAGTATTAAAAATAACTCATCTGGTTTATTTTTTTCAATTATTAAAGTAATGTTCACAAAAATTGAGAAATGATAGAGAAGTAGAAGCTTGAGGAAGGGCACACTGTATTTTGTCAATTAAATATATTAGCCTAAAACTAGAGAGTAGTCCCCATTTGTCTCAACTAGGGAAATGCCCACACAGCAAAAAAAGATCCAGCACAGCCAAAAATAAATAAATGAATAAGAAATAACATTAAGAAATATGTTAGTCCTAGTGTTGTTAGAGCAAGTTTTGGCCAGTAGCAGCAAGAGAAAAGTCAGTCTCCATAGTAACAGAAACAGAAGAAACAGGAGGGCAGCAGCTTTTACAAGGCTCTAGGGACCAGCAGGGTCTTGCTGCTTTAGGAAGATTTCACTTAATAAATTTCTGGGTAGCATAGGGCAGTAATGTGGGTGAAGAGGATATCAAGGAGATGGCCAGGGGCTAAAGGTTAATAGCTCAGGCCTTATAATTCATTTGTCCCTATACTTTTTTATGGAAAGCTTCTTATTAAAGGCTTGCGGCCTAAAACCAACAAGGACAGAATCATAATCTGTTGTATAGTTACAAGTTTTAAAGTAGACATGTTCTAGAAATGACTCTACACATTTGGAATAATGAATCAGAGACCTAAAATTATGGACACCTGGAGAACAAGAACCATGGCTCTTGACATCGGGTAATCGTTGATATCCCATAAATGAAATGTCCAAGTCCTGTGTGCCTGAGGGCTTATTGTAATATTTTTAATGAGTGAATGAATGTCACTGCTTGTTGGAACTCAGGGTTTTGAGCACAGGGTCCTTGGCATCCTCTATAGCCAACGTGTTCTTGAACTTCAGTATTATTTCACATGTGCCAAAAGAATTTGTCTGGAAAACATCTACTGAGCCATGGTAAGAAACATCACACTGCCACTGGATCTCCGTGCATTCTCTCAGCCCCAAGTTATCCGATCTTGCTCTTGCTAGTGAGGCATGTCAGTAAAGTCAAACCCAAGTGTGTGCTTTGGTTTCAAGCCCCAACTGATGACAGACGTGCCCAGTTGATTTAATGCACTTGGGGCAGATAAAGATGAGGATTTGCAATGTTAGAAGTGTCTTCCCAGGTGAGAAGACAAAGATCACTGACATGCGTATTTCTCATAGCCCAGGTCCCCAACCCAGGCCTGGAAGCACATCAAAGGCCACAGTTACCTTCTTTTCATGCTCTGGGTCTGACTCTCTCCTCTCTGATTGCACGCCTGTGCTACTCATGAGCCGAACAATGGGGCTATTATGCTCTTGGGAGAAGAAGGGTAATTACCTGAAAGCCCAGGTGCCAGTGGTAAATTTCCTTGTGTCCAATTACTGTGTGGTAAACGGTTCAGGCGTTGTTTTTCTTTCTTTTTTTTTATGCCTTTACTGTCATTCTGCCAGGCACTGGCCCTGAGCCCCAGTATCAACACAGGGCATCTAGTTTTGTTTCAAACTTGGGTTCCATTGTCTTTCACTCTCTCCCAACCTAGTATCTGATTATATTTCTTCTGTCTCCTTATCTGTGCTAAAAAGCAAAGACACAACAGAGAGAGGAAAAATCGAACTTCAATTCCAGAGTTTTCATTTCATCTCCAAATCCAAATTGTTTTGTTTATCTCTGATTGGTTTAGATGAGGTGAGGGTGATTATAAGAACCAGAAAGGGAGGACAGTGATGTAGTTTTTACCTTTGAGTAACATTGCTGAACACTCCCACTGATCCTCTCCATGAGCGAAATTTTTTAAAAATTCCCAAATAAATGGAGAACAAGAACCATGGCTCTTGACATCGGGTAATCGTTGATATCCCATAAATGAAATGTCCAAGTCCTGTGTGCCTGAGGGCTTATTGTAATATTTTTAATGAGTGAATGAATGTCACTGCTTGTTGGAACTCAGGGTTTTGAGCACAGGGTCCTTGGCATCCTCTATAGCCAACGTGTTCTTGAACTTCAGTATTATTTCACATGTGCCAAAAGAATTTGTCTGGAAAACATCTACTGAGCCATGGTAAGAAACATCACACTGCCACTGGATCTCCGTGCATTCTCTCAGCCCCAAGTTATCCGATCTTGCTCTTGCTAGTGAGGCATGTCAGTAAAGTCAAACCCAAGTGTGTGCTTTGGTTTCAAGCCCCAACTGATGACAGACGTGCCCAGTTGATTTAATGCACTTGGGGCAGATAAAGATGAGGATTTGCAATGTTAGAAGTGTCTTCCCAGGTGAGAAGACAAAGATCACTGACATGCGTATTTCTCATAGCCCAGGTCCCCAACCCAGGCCTGGAAGCACATCAAAGGCCACAGTTACCTTCTTTTCATGCTCTGGGTCTGACTCTCTCCCTCTCTGATTGCACGCCTGTGCTACTCATGAGCCGAACAATGGGGCTATTATGCTCTTGGGAGAAGAAGGGTAATTACCTGAAAGCCCAGGTGCCAGTGGTAAATTTCCTTGTGTCCAATTACTGTGTGGTAAACGGTTCAGGCGTTGTTTTTCTTTCTTTTTTTTTAAGCCTTTACTGTCATGCTGCCAGGCACTGGCCCTGAGCCCCAGTATCAACACAGGGCATCTAGTTTTGTTTCAAACTTGGGTTCCATTGTCTTTCACTCTCTCCCAACCTAGTATCTGATTATATTTCTTCTGTCTCCTTATCTGTGCTAAAAAGCAAGGACACAACAGAGAGAGGAAAAATCGAACTTCAATTCCAGAGTTTTCATTTCATCTCCAAATCCAAATTGTTTTGTTTATCTCTGATTGGTTTAGATGAGGTGAGGGTGATTATAAGAACCAGAAAGGGAGGACAGTGATGTAGTTTTTACCTTTGAGTAACATTGCTGAACACTCCCACTGATCCTCTCCATGAGCTCAATCAAAACTTATTAAGGGTAAACAAACAAATCACAAGTGAATGGCAGTGAGTTCTGGCTACACAGTAGGGTTTCTTGCCTGGGGGACAGGTGTCTGCTGTGAAATGATTCCTATATCTCCCAGAATGTTTTTACTTAGAGGTGATGCTACTAATGATAAACAATATTGTTGCAATTATCTTAAAACATTGTCTGAAGCACATTATGTATATTACCTCATGAGTTTCCTACAACCACCTTATCATGGTAGGGGTGTTGATTCTGTGTTACACAAGACTTGGGAGGTGGGCTAGATTTAATCACAATGTTCTAAAGCTAAAATGTGGTGGCATGTAGGTCTGTTTTATACCAAAGGTCAAACTCTCAACCACTCTATTATAATGGGAACCTCTTACCTCCACTGACTGTTTAAGAAGAGTCTCTGCTTGGGACAGTAACAAAAACACTTCAGAATGGAATGCACATTGATTAAGGTCCAAGTATTCTCAGTGTAGATCATGTCTACACTGTAGGTGCAGACTTGGGCTCCAAAGTTACTGCAGATGGTGATTGCAGTTATGAAATTAAAAGGCATTTGTTCCTTGTAAGAAAAGTTATGACAAACCTAGACAGCGTATTTCAAAGTATAGACATCATGTTACTTACCAACAAAGGTTTGTATAGTCAAAACTATGATTTTCCTAGTGGTCATTTATGGATGTGAGGGTTGGACCATAAAGAAAGCTGAGCACCAAAGAATTGATGCCTTTGAACTGTGGTGCTGGAGAAGACTCTTGAGAGTCTCTTGGACTGCAAGGAGATCAAACCAGTTGATCCTAAAGGAAATCCACCCTGAATATTCATTGGAAGGACTGGTGTTAAAGCTGAAACTCTAATACTTTGGTTACCTGACGTGAAGAGACAACTTGCTGGAAAAGAGCCTGATGTTGGGAAAAATAGAAGGCAAAAGGGAAAGGGGACAACATAGTATGAGATGGTTTGGTGGCCTCACTGAGTCAATGGACATGAGTTTGAGCAAGCTCCAGAAGGTGAAGGACAGGAAAGCCTGGCATGCTGCAGTCCACAGGGTCACAAGCAGTCGGACATGACTGAGTGACTGAACTGAACTGAGCTGCTGGAAGCTCTTTCCCCTTGTCCCTTTGATATGCCCCTACCTTTCCTGTTTGTATGCGTGCATATATATAAATACGTTGTTGCCTTTTTTGTACCCCAAAGTGCTCCAGGCAGACCTTGCACTTTGCCTTGTTCATCCCTGCAGATCATTAATTTCCTCAAGGACCTCTGACTGACAGATTCTTTTAACATGTTGATGAACAAAGAAGTAAGAAATTCTCCTTTCAATAAATATGGCGTCATAATTTGATAGGCATATTATTTTAAAGCTTTCTATTAAAAATTGGTAAAATTTAATTTTCATTTGCTTAGACACTTCAAAATGTTATTAGATCATAATGATTCAATATATCAAACATTACTTTTAAATCACTTTATAACAAATTCTGAAGAACATCTAAAAAAGTATGTACAAAATATTTTATATACCACATTTAAGCATCTATACAATTTCTCTTTACTTCTATGACCCCAAAAAGTTAGTGGATCAGTCAGGATGTGCCTGGTTTTGCTGCAATAACAATAACCAACATGTGAGAGTGGCTTAAGACAGCAACGGCTCATTCACACTGAGACTCCATGTCTACTTTGAGTGACTAAGATGATTTTCTTCATGGTAACCCCACTCAGGACTCCAGGTTGACCACGTATCTAGTGTCTGAATTGACTTGGAGAAAGAAAATATGCTTGAGACCAGAACAAGTTATTTCTGTGTGTGTGTGCGTTTGTGTGTGTGTTCAGTTCTGTCTGACTCTTTGCAACCTCACAGACTGTAGCCTACTAAGCTCCTCTGTCGATGCAGGATTTTCCAGGCAAGAATGTTGGAGTGGGTTGCCGTTTCCTTCTCAAGGGGATCTTCCCAATCTAGGGATCAAACCTAGATCTGAAATTATTCTACCACTAGCTCTGAGAAGTGTGTAGCTCAGGGAAGGATCACTAGTAAATGGTGGTTACTGAGTCAATGGACATGAGTTTGAGCAAGCTCCAGAAGGTGAAGGACAGGAAAGCCTGGCATGCTGCAGTCCACAGGGTCACAAGCAGTCGGACATGACTGAGTGACTGAACTGAACTGAGCTGCTGGAAGCTCTTTCCCCTTGTCCCTTTGATATGCCCCTACCTTTCCTGTTTGTATGCGTGCATATATATAAATACGTTGTTGCCTTTTTTGTACCCCAAAGTGCTCCAGGCAGACCTTGCACTTTGCCTTGTTCATCCCTGCAGATCATTAATTTCCTCAAGGACCTCTGACTGACAGATTCTTTTAACATGTTGATGAACAAAGAAGTAAGAAATTCTCCTTTCAATAAATATGGCGTCATAATTTGATAGGCATATTATTTTAAAGCTTTCTATTAAAAATTGGTAAAATTTAATTTTCATTTGCTTAGACACTTCAAAATGTTATTAGATCATAATGATTCAATATATCAAACATTACTTTTAAATCACTTTATAACAAATTCTGAAGAACATCTAAAAGAGTATGTACAAAATATTTTATATACCACATTTAAGCATCTATACAATTTCTCTTTACTTCTATGACCCCAAAAAGTTAGTGGATCAGTCAGGATGTGCCTGGTTTTGCTGCAATAACAATAACCAACATGTGAGAGTGGCTTAAGACAGCAACGGCTCATTCACACTGAGACTCCATGTCTACTTTGAGTGACTAAGATGATTTTCTTCATGGTAACCCCACTCAGGACTCCAGGTTGACCACGTATCTAGTGTCTGAATTGACTTGGAGAAAGAAAATATGCTTGAGACCAGAACAAGTTATTTCTGTGTGTGTGTGCGTTTGTGTGTGTGTTCAGTTCTGTCTGACTCTTTGCAACCTCACAGACTGTAGCCTACTAAGCTCCTCTGTCGATGCAGGATTTTCCAGGCAAGAATGTTGGAGTGGGTTGCCGTTTCCTTCTCAAGGGGATCTTCCCAATCTAGGGATCAAACCTAGATCTGAAATTATTCTACCACTAGCTCTGAGAAGTATGTAGCTCAGAGAAGGATGTTCTGCCTTCTTTATTTATCCTGGGTATAGACACTGACCATATCCTAATCCTTCATAGTAAATCTACAACTGAGCTAAGATGATATTAAGGTTTATTGGAATGGTGGGCACAAACCTCATAGGTTAAAACTAGGTATCTGTCATTGTTCATTATGTATGATATTTCCATAAAAACAATATTAATATTTTACTATGTTTCCTTTCCATGTTTCTCCTATAAGTGCCTATCACAATAATATAGTTTTGTATTCTGATCTAACTCTAACGTGAAAATGTTTTGTCACTATATAATTTTTAAAAGTTTTACTCTAATAATTGCATAATATTCTACCATATGGTGATTCTACAATTTATTTTCTATGATAGGTATATCCTTATGCTGTCAAATTCTACTTTTTTAAAATTGGCAATTTAAAAAATTGAAGAAATTTTACATGTAGCATTGTATAAGCTTAACGTGTACAGTGTGTTACTATGATACATTTATATACTGTAATATAATTGCAGATGTAGATATATTTATCATATTACACAATTATAGTACATTCTGATTGTCTATATATAGTGCATATTACATTGTGCATTAGATCTCTATACTTATTTGCTACCCATTACAAATTTGTAGCCTTAAATACCATTACCTTATCCCTCCTCCCTTGGTAACCACTATTTTACTCTGTTATTTTACATGTTAAACTTTTCGGATTCTACATATAAATGACATCACATGGTACTTAGATTTCTTATCTCACTCCGCATAATGTGCTCAAGGTGCATCCATGTTGTCACATGTCTCCCTTTCTCATGCTGGAAGAACTAAATAGACATTTCTCCAAAAAGAACATTAAAATGGCCAACACTAAAAGATGCTCAACAGTACTAATCATCTGGGAAATGCAAATCAAAGCCACAAGAGATCACCTCACACCTGTTAGAATGGCTGTCATCAAGAAGACAAGAGACAGCAGGTGCTGGTGAGGCTGTCGTGAAAAGGGAACCTGTCACTGATGGGAATGTAAGTCTGTCCAACCTCTTTGGAAAATAAGATGGAGGTTCCACAAAAAATTAAACATAGATTCACCACATTAGTATTCATGATAGCCAAGATACAGAAACCACCCAAATGCCTATTGACAGATGAATGGAGAAAAATGATGTGTACATATACACAAGGGAGTATTCTTCAACTTCTATCTTTATAATAAAATAAAGTCCTCTGTGAGGAATAATTTGGTATACATGTCTTTATGCATATCTCTGATTGATCCCATATGATAAATTTCTGGAAGAGAAACTGCTGAGTCACAAGACAAACTGTCGTATGCTCTTAATAATTATTACTAACTTGTTTATCAAATAGATTGATTCGAGTTTGTGCTTTCACCTGAAGAGTATATGACTGATTCCACATCAACATTAAATAATTTTGAGGAAGTATGTATATTGTCTTTTGAACAACACACTAATAAACCCTCTGAAGAGAAATGAAAATAAAAAAATTTTATAGCAGTGTGTTACTATGATACATTTATTATAAACTGTACATGTAGCATTGTATAAGCTTAACGTGTACAGTGTGTTACTATGATACATTTATATACTGTAATATAATTGCAGATGTAGATATATTTATCATATTACACAATTATAGTACATTCTGATTGTCTATATATAGTGCATATTACATTGTGCATTAGATCTCTATACTTATTTGCTACCCATTACAAATTTGTAGCCTTAAATACCATTACCTTATCCCTCCTCCCTTGGTAACCACTATTTTACTCTGTTATTTTACATGTTAAACTTTTCGGATTCTACATATAAATGACATCACATGGTACTTAGATTTCTTATCTCACTCCGCATAATGTGCTCAAGGTGCATCCATGTTGTCACATGTCTCCCTTTCTCATGCTGGAAGAACTAAATAGACATTTCTCCAAAAAGAACATTAAAATGGCCAACACTAAAAGATGCTCAACAGTACTAATCATCTGGGAAATGCAAATCAAAGCCACAAGAGATCACCTCACACCTGTTAGAATGGCTGTCATCAAGAAGACAAGAGACAGCAGGTGCTGGTGAGGCTGTCGTGAAAAGGGAACCTGTCACTGATGGGAATGTAAGTCTGTCCAACCTCTTTGGAAAATAAGATGGAGGTTCCACAAAAAATTAAACATAGATTCACCACATTAGTATTCATGATAGCCAAGATACAGAAACCACCCAAATGCCTATTGACAGATGAATGGAAAAAAATGATGTGTACATATACACAAGGGAGTATTCTTCAACTTCTATCTTTATAATAAAATAAAGTCCTCTGTGAGGAATAATTTGGTATACATGTCTTTATGCATATCTCTGATTGATCCCATATGATAAATTTCTGGAAGAGAAACTGCTGAGTCACAAGACAAACTGTCGTATGCTCTTAATAATTATTACTAACTTGTTTATCAAATAGATTGATTCGAGTTTGTGCTTTCACCTGAAGAGTATATGACTGATTCCACATCAACATTAAATAATTTTGAGGAAGTATGTATATTGTCTTTTGAACAACACACTAATAAACCCTCTGAAGAGAAATGAAAATACAGAAACAGATATAGATAGATTTTGAATTAGCATGATATCATTTTATATTTATGTTGAAGTACAGTAGAGCTGTTTGGCTGACACATAGATATGATTCAAAAATAGACCATACTCTGGTGATAGGCTCCATGTCAGAGTAGCAACATTTGGCTGTAAAATCCTTGTGATCTTGACACCTGTCCACTGACATACTGGTTTTATTAACCTGCTTTCTCTAATAGAAAAAAAATGGCTTTTTTAGTGGTTTTATTTGTTTTTTTAGGAGAAGCTGTACTTTTATGTAAATAAAGACTCAGAAACATACCAGAAGAGAACCTAAGAACATAACAGTAATTTAAAATCTGACAAAAAGACTGGAAAAATAATAAAGTTCAAGATAATGAAATGGCAGTTTTCAGTTTCCTAGAAAAAATTTTATTATAGATGAACAAAAGCACCATAATTACATTTTCAAACAGAAGAAGTACATTTTACACTCTCTATAAAGGTTGAGAGTTCCATTGCACATTCACATACTAACTCTATTATGGTAATTATGTCTCTCAAAAGTAATAAGAATTTACTCTGTTTACAAGCCTTGGGAACAACTTTAAGTTCCTGCTAATGGCTAAGATTTACAGGACAAAATTTAAACCGAAAGTGTGAGTGACTTATATGATTCTCATATACAAGCTAATTCCATAGATTTCTGTGGTTTAGTTACAATGATCTATAACTTGTGTGAAAATCACCTACAAATGCACACACACACATATACACATAGCTGTTAAAATAAAACTAGGAACATAATTTAACCACAAAAATTCACAGTTGCTAAAAATCAAGACAACTCTAATTATTTAACCACAGAATACAGAAAAACCACATATAATGCATATAACCAAAAATATTAATTTAATATTTGTATCTAAAATAGTTCATATTATAAAAAGGTAGTAATAATTCTTTTTATTTTTCATTGGAGGATAATCGCTTCATAATGTTGTGTTGGTTTCTGCCATATGACAATGTGAATAAGCTGTAATAACACATATATCTCCTCCCTCTTGAGCCTCCCCACCCCCCCAGACCAACCCCTCTTGCCTACAACATTGACCAAAGACTTAATGGATGATCATTTATTATTGTTGCATATACTTAGCCAACCTGATTAGTCCCAATGTTGTTTCTTCTGTGATGTGACATTTTTCAAACTTCTTTCAGAGACTTTGAGACATCAGTAACTTTATTAAGACATGATTGTTCAATTAAATCCAGTTAGTGATACAAAATAAGTTTGTTTTACCACGAACATTTAATCTTACCTAAGGGGAAATTATTTATGGGAACAACATTAAATGAGAAAAATAGTGCCAGCATTATTTTTGATGGTCTCTGCATCGAAAATTGTTTTGATGTCTCTAAAACATCTGAATATAGAATGGGAGATGCCTTTCAAGCTGGATGTATTTGGATTGATTGATAATCAAATAAGTTATCCTCTATCCACCCTAAGATCATGTTTGGCTGTATGCTTTTAGTAAATACTAGTTAATCAAATGACAAAATGGATGTTGTATAGAAATCTATCGCTGTGAAGCAATATTGCAACAAACCAAATGGAAACATCGCTGTGAAGCAAAAGTAATAAGAATTTACTCTGTTTACAAGCCTTGGGAACAACTTTAAGTTCCTGCTAATGGCTAAGATTTACAGGACAAAATTTAAACCGAAAGTGTGAGTGACTTATATGATTCTCATATACAAGCTAATTCCATAGATTTCTGTGGTTTAGTTACAATGATCTATAACTTGTGTGAAAATCACCTACAAATGCACACACACACATATACACATAGCTGTTAAAATAAAACTAGGAACATAATTTAACCACAAAAATTCACAGTTGCTAAAAATCAAGACAACTCTAATTATTTAACCACAGAATACAGAAAAACCACATATAATGCATATAACCAAAAATATTAATTTAATATTTGTATCTAAAATAGTTCATATTATAAAAAGGTAGTAATAATTCTTTTTATTTTTCATTGGAGGATAATCGCTTCATAATGTTGTGTTGGTTTCTGCCATATGACAATGTGAATAAGCTGTAATAACACATATATCTCCTCCCTCTTGAGCCTCCCCACCCCCCCAGACCAAGCCCTCTTGCCTACAACATTGACCAAAGACTTAATGGATGATCATTTATTATTGTTGCATATACTTAGCCAACCTGATTAGTCCCAATGTTGTTTCTTCTGTGATGTGACATTTTTCAAACTTCTTTCAGAGACTTTGAGACATCAGTAACTTTATTAAGACATGATTGTTCAATTAAATCCAGTTAGTGATACAAAATAAGTTTGTTTTACCACGAACATTTAATCTTACCTAAGGGGAAATTATTTATGGGAACAACATTAAATGAGAAAAATAGTGCCAGCATTATTTTTGATGGTCTCTGCATCGAAAATTGTTTTGATGTCTCTAAAACATCTGAATATAGAATGGGAGATGCCTTTCAAGCTGGATGTATTTGGATTGATTGATAATCAAATAAGTTATCCTCTATCCACCCTAAGATCATGTTTGGCTGTATGCTTTTAGTAAATACTAGTTAATCAAATGACAAAATGGATGTTGTATAGAAATCTATCGCTGTGAAGCAATATTGCAACAAACCAAATGGCTTAAAACAACACACACTTATCATCAGAGTTTCTGTGGGTCTGAAGCCTGCACACAGTTTCCCAAGGTTCTCTGCCTCAAGGTCTCAAAGGCTACCATGACAAAGTGTTTATTGGGGCTATAGTCTCATCTGAAGTTTGACTAAAGAAGGATTCAGTTCTTCACTCACATAGTTGCTGACATAATTCAGTTCCCTGTGGTTGTAGGATTCAGGAGGTTGTTTCATTGAAGGTCTAAGTTGGGGCCATTGCAAGTTAGAGGCTGTCTTCAGCTCCTAGAGACTGGCCCTCCTCCCTTCCTGGGTGGAATTCCTCAAAACAGTCATTTCCTTCTTCAAAGGCCACATGGAATGGATAGACTCTAGCAAGACAGATGATTCAAGTGTATGTGGTGTAATCCTATTGACTGTGTGTACAATCCCAACACCACAGACCCTGTCCTCTTTAGCAGAACCTATTGGTTAGCAGCAAGTCACATGTCCTGTCCATACTTGAGATGAGAAGATCAAACCAGGGTGTGAATACCATGAGGCGGAGATTATGGGGTCTGCCCTAGAGTCTTTCCATTCTAGTTGGGTATTCAGCCACAAAATGATGCCTTCTAGCATGAATGCCCCCACCCCGTCCCTGAAGGAAGTTAGAACATATATACCTTTTGAATAATGCATTATTGTCTACTGCATAAAATGGCTTTTTATTAAGAATTTCTTACTGTCTAATCCACACATTCCATACATTATGCAAATTACACAGTTTTAAAGTGATTTACCACAAATAAGTTTGTTTTACCACGAACATTTAATCTTACCTAAGGAAATTATTTATGGGAACAACATTAAATGAGAAAAATAGTGCCAGCATTATTTTTGATGGTCTCTGCATCGAAAATTGTTTTGATGTCTCTAAAACATCTGAATATAGAATGGGAGATGCCTTTCAAGCTGGATGTATTTGGATTGATTGATAATCAAATAAGTTATCCTCTATCCACCCTAAGATCATGTTTGGCTGTATGCTTTTAGTAAATACTAGTTAATCAAATGACAAAATGGATGTTGTATAGAAATCTATCGCTGTGAAGCAATATTGCAACAAACCAAATGGCTTAAAACAACACACACTTATCATCAGAGTTTCTGTGGGTCTGAAGCCTGCACACAGTTTCCCAAGGTTCTCTGCCTCAAGGTCTCAAAGGCTACCATGACAAAGTGTTTATTGGGGCTATAGTCTCATCTGAAGTTTGACTAAAGAAGGATTCAGTTCTTCACTCACATAGTTGCTGACATAATTCAGTTCCCTGTGGTTGTAGGATTCAGGAGGTTGTTTCATTGAAGGTCTAAGTTGGGGGCCATTGCAAGTTAGAGGCTGTCTTCAGCTCCTAGAGACTGGCCCTCCTCCCTTCCTGTGTGGAATTCCTCAAAACAGTCATTTCCTTCTTCAAAGGCCACATGGAATGGATAGACTCTAGCAAGACAGATGATTCAAGTGTATGTGGTGTAATCCTATTGACTGTGTGTACAATCCCAACACCACAGACCCTGTCCTCTTTAGCAGAACCTATTGGTTAGCAGCAAGTCACATGTCCTGTCCATACTTGAGATGAGAAGATCAAACCAGGGTGTGAATACCATGAGGCGGAGATTATGGGGTCTGCCCTAGAGTCTTTCCATTCTAGTTGGGTATTCAGCCACAAAATGATGCCTTCTAGCATGAATGCCCCCACCCCGTCCCTGAAGGAAGTTAGAACATATATACCTTTTGAATAATGCATTATTGTCTACTGCATAAAATGGCTTTTTATTAAGAATTTCTTACTGTCTAATCCACACATTCCATACATTATGCATATAGAAGTTGAGACGGATGTTCCCAGACTGTGGTTACATCATTAAGGAGTATTTGATGGTGTGAGATGGTGAGAGGCAATTATGAACTATAGTACCGACAGTCAAAATTGTAGTAACCATGGTAACATGTAATACTCATCTGTTTGCTGAGCATCAACTTTATGTCAGGGACTGACCCAACTACATACGTATGCTGGTCAGGACAAATGTCACAATTCCAGTTAAGAGACCCAGTCCTACAAGGTCTGCCATGGAGTCTGGCATGGGCTGACCATGTGACTCTGATCCTCAGCCATGCTTGATTGGCCCAGGGTGGTCACATGCCCAGGAGATGAGTGAGAATCTCCTCACACCACTGTGGAGCTGACTGGGAAGGGTAGACTGCTTCCTCAGACTGTCCCTGGGCTTTTCATAGCACAAAGGAAATATGGCACCCATGAGAGCTGATGTTTAAAAGATACCACAGAGAGGCATGACAAACTGGAGATGAAAGGAAGCAAAACTTAGAAGTAAAATGAAGAATCGGAGCCTGAAGGAGCAGAATCCAGTAATAGTTAGTTCAACAGTTAGCTGAGTGGTTAAAAATAGTGCCTGGCTCTGTGCTGAGTGTTAAAGAGTTTAGAAGGAGTAAGACCAAAAAAAAAAAAAAAAAAAAAAGGAGTAAGACATGACTGAGCGACTAACATATTTTATTTTCGAGCGAGCATTAATTCTCCCAGGGAAGACAAAAATCAAAGTCAGAACTAAAAATAAAACTACTGCTATAATCAGTGAAAGTAAAATGCATGCCCACCCTCTGATCCAGCAACTCCGTATCTAGATTTACACTCAACCGCATAGATAGGTTCTGATGTCTACCAAAAGCCATTGAGGGATAAAATGTGAATACCATGAGGCGGAGATTATGGGGTCTGCCCTAGAGTCTTTCCATTCTAGTTGGGTATTCAGCCACAAAATGATGCCTTCTAGCATGAATGCCCCCACCCCGTCCCTGAAGGAAGTTAGAACATATATACCTTTTGAATAATGCATTATTGTCTACTGCATAAAATGGCTTTTTATTAAGAATTTCTTACTGTCTAATCCACACATTCCATACATTATGCATATAGAAGTTGAGACGGATGTTCCCAGACTGTGGTTACATCATTAAGGAGTATTTGATGGTGTGAGATGGTGAGAGGCAATTATGAACTATAGTACCGACAGTCAAAATTGTAGTAACCATGGTAACATGTAATACTCATCTGTTTGCTGAGCATCAACTTTATGTCAGGGACTGACCCAACTACATACGTATGCTGGTCAGGACAAATGTCACAATTCCAGTTAAGAGACCCAGTCCTACAAGGTCTGCCATGGAGTCTGGCATGGGCTGACCATGTGACTCTGATCCTCAGCCATGCTTGATTGGCCCAGGGTGGTCACATGCCCAGGAGATGAGTGAGAATCTCCTCACACCACTGTGGAGCTGACTGGGAAGGGTAGACTGCTTCCTCAGACTGTCCCTGGGCTTTTCATAGCACAAAGGAAATATGGCACCCATGAGAGCTGATGTTTAAAAGATACCACAGAGAGGCATGACAAACTGGAGATGAAAGGAAGCAAAACTTAGAAGTAAAATGAAGAATCGGAGCCTGAAGGAGCAGAATCCAGTAATAGTTAGTTCAACAGTTAGCTGAGTGGTTAAAAATAGTGCCTGGCTCTGTGCTGAGTGTTAAAGAGTTTAGAAGGAGTAAGACCAAAAAAAAAAAAAAAAAAAAAGGAGTAAGACATGACTGAGCGACTAACATATTTTATTTTCGAGCGAGCATTAATTCTCCCAGGGAAGACAAAAATCAAAGTCAGAACTAAAAATAAAACTACTGCTATAATCAGTGAAAGTAAAATGCATGCCCACCCTCTGATCCAGCAACTCCGTATCTAGATTTACACTCAACCGCATAGATAGGTTCTGATGTCTACCAAAAGCCATATGCAATTTGATTCAGAATAGCCACAAACTGGAAACAGCCCAAATGTCCACCAAAGGCAGAATGAATGCTTGAGCTGTGTCAGAATCACACAATGGAATATTACTGTCATACAAAGAGGGAATTTATTCTTTTAGACACAGTGGCAGGATGACTCTTACAGCGTTCCAATAAATAAAAGAAGTCATACCAAACAGAGTACATGCAGTGTGGTTATGATTCTACAAAGTGCAAGAGTAAGTAAAACTTGTCAGTGGTTGAGAGAAGTCAGGATGGTGCTCCCTGATGGAAACAGGAAAGGAAGCTAGTACACAGACTGACTTGGGAAAGAAGCAGAAGAAATCTGGAATTGTCATGTTCTCTTTCTTGATATGGGTAGTGACACAGGTAAAGATATGTAAAACTTCCTCAAGCTGTACATTTAAAATCAGTGCACGTTAGTATATGTTCCACTGCAATACAAAACAAAACAGATAATCACACACTGTGTTTTCTGAGGGAAACAATGGTAGAGCTGAAATGGCAGGGCACTGCAGAACACTGACCTGTTTTTAGAGTGGTCTGCACCCATCTCTGTGGAGGTGCCATTTCCACTGAAGCCTATGGGATGGGAAGGAGCTTGCTCTGGAAAGTCAAGTGTGAGAGCCATCTGGCAGAGGGCACTGCAAGTGCAAAGGCCCTGAGGAAGGATGCACATGAAGCACAGCTCAAAACTGAGGTGCAGCAAGTGGGCTGAGGTGATCTGGAGACTCAGATAGGATGGGGGCCACACAGAGCCTTGGAAGCTGTAGGAAGTTTAGGTTTTATGCTAAGTCCTCTGGAAAACCATCATCCAAGGGTAGGAAGTAGGAAAATAAAATGAGTTAATTTACAGTTTGAGAAGCCGTCCTTCTGGCTGTTGGTGCAGTGTGGCTGGGAGGACAGGAGTGAATAATAAAGAGACTGGTGGTGGGAAGTCCTTCCCTTCTTGGGGGGAAGGGAAGTGGCATATTTGTGGTAGAATCTTGACTTAGCATCAACAGCACTTGCTGGTGTTTGAGTGTGGTGTGGATTTTCTGGGTGGCCCACGGCACCATTTTCTGAAATATGGATGAGGAAGGAGAGATGGGGGTGGGGCTAGGCAGGAAGCCAGAAAGCCACTTTAAACAGTTTAATTTTGAGATATCTGGACTCCAAGTGGAAGAGGAGTTTGATGCATTAGCCTGGAGCTCAGCTAAGAGCCTTCACCATTTAAATGGTCTGTTCATCTTAGGGATGAATGTGCTCTGCCAGAGGTGTGTGTGGAGAGAGGAAAGAAGGACTATGCACCAGGGAGAACAGGCATGATCATCGCCACGTGACAACATGAACCTGTGTCATCTGAAAGGAAGTGACAGCATTGGTTGTTCAGTCATGTCCCACTCTTTGCAACCCCATGGACTAAAGCCGTCCGCCCCAGGCTCCTCTGTCCCTGGAATCCTCCAGCAGGAATGCTGAAGTGGGTTGCCATTCCAGGGGAATGGAAGGAGATTCCAAACCCAGGAATTAGAACCCGGGTCTCCTGCATTGCAGATAGATTCTTTACTGTCAGAGCCACCAAGGAAGCCCATCTGAAAGGGAACCTGAGTAAACCTCATGGTACTCATTCTAAGAAGGTCCTGGGATCTGACTTCCAATTGCAGAACACTGACCTGTTTTTAGAGTGGTCTGCACCCATCTCTGTGGAGGTGCCATTTCCACTGAAGCCTATGGGATGGGAAGGAGCTTGCTCTGGAAAGTCAAGTGTGAGAGCCATCTGGCAGAGGGCACTGCAAGTGCAAAGGCCCTGAGGAAGGATGCACATGAAGCACAGCTCAAAACTGAGGTGCAGCAAGTGGGCTGAGGTGATCTGGAGACTCAGATAGGATGGGGGCCACACAGAGCCTTGGAAGCTGTAGGAAGTTTAGGTTTTATGCTAAGTCCTCTGGAAAACCATCATCCAAGGGTAGGAAGTAGGAAAATAAAATGAGTTAATTTACAGTTTGAGAAGCCGTCCTTCTGGCTGTTGGTGCAGTGTGGCTGGGAGGACAGGAGTGAATAATAAAGAGACTGGTGGTGGGAAGTCCTTCCCTTCTTGGGGGGAAGGGAAGTGGCATATTTGTGGTAGAATCTTGACTTAGCATCAACAGCACTTGCTGGTGTTTGAGTGTGGTGTGGATTTTCTGGGTGGCCCACGGCACCATTTTCTGAAATATGGATGAGGAAGGAGAGATGGGGGTGGGGCTAGGCAGGAAGCCAGAAAGCCACTTTAAACAGTTTAATTTTGAGATATCTGGACTCCAAGTGGAAGAGGAGTTTGATGCATTAGCCTGGAGCTCAGCTAAGAGCCTTCACCATTTAAATGGTCTGTTCATCTTAGGGATGAATGTGCTCTGCCAGAGGTGTGTGTGGAGAGAGGAAAGAAGGACTATGCACCAGGGAGAACAGGCATGATCATCGCCACGTGACAACATGAACCTGTGTCATCTGAAAGGAAGTGACAGCATTGGTTGTTCAGTCATGTCCCACTCTTTGCAACCCCATGGACTAAAGCCGTCCGCCCCAGGCTCCTCTGTCCCTGGAATCCTCCAGCAGGAATGCTGAAGTGGGTTGCCATTCCAGGGGAATGGAAGGAGATTCCAAACCCAGGAATTAGAACCCGGGTCTCCTGCATTGCAGATAGATTCTTTACTGTCA
Source organism: Tragulus kanchil (assembly GCA_022376925.1). NCBI lineage: Eukaryota > Metazoa > Chordata > Mammalia > Artiodactyla > Tragulidae > Tragulus > Tragulus kanchil. The sequence continues at coordinate 236,361,077 of JAIOJX010000028.1, read as the reverse complement.
GAGCCACCAAGGAAGCCCATCTGAAAGGGAACCTGAGTAAACCTCATGGTACTCATTCTAAGAAGGTCCTGGGATCTGACTTCCAATTAGAGATGTTCTTCACTTCTCTGGGTGTAGCCTCACCACCCTTCCCTCTAATAATGCTAGAAAGAATAAGTTTCTCATTATTATAATAAAAAAAAAAAAAACAGACAAAAAATGTTGGCTCGGCCACATGGCATTTGAGATCTTAGTTCCCTCATCAGGAATGGAACACATGCCTCCCGTAGAGAAAGCACAGAGTCCTAATCACTGGGCCATCAGGGAAATCCTAAAAGAAATGAGCTTTTAAAAATGGCCTCATTCGATGCTTACTCAAGTTTTGAGATAGTCACATGTCCATTTGACAGGTGAAGAGACAGTTCGCAGTTAAGGAATATATCCTAGATCAGGCAACTATTAAACATCATGACTAGAACTTGTCCTGACAGAGGACGGGATGGTTGGATGGCATTACTGATCCAATGGACATGAGTTCGAGCAAGCTCTGGGAGTTGGTGAAGGACAGGGAAACCTGGTGTGCCGCAGTCCACAGGGTAACAAAGAGTCGGACACGACTGAGTGACCAAACTGAACTGAGAGCTTGACATCAGGTTCTTTCCAAGCGGTGAGCACCAAACCGCAGCAAGAAGAGAGTGAAGTTGGCATATGCTTACAGTTTATACCATCTGTCTCGCCAAAATGGGGATACAAAAATAACTTTTGCACTGACCTTTGCATTGACTCAGCTGACAAAGCAAAACACCAGCCTTTCAGGGTGTGCGGGTCAAGTTTGCTTCAGTTAGAGGAATCTGGTCATTCCTGGGATTAGAATAGGAGAGCCTTAGAGCTTGGGTGGAAGCAAAGGCAAGGCCAGGTTTAAGATTCTGAGAGGAACATAGATTAACTGTCTATCTGAGCTCTCAGTGAGCAGCAGAGCTCTCAGACCAGCCCTCCTCCAACATGATGCTGTGGTCATCCTGTGAAGGCATCTCTTCCGCCCCTTGATGGGAATGAAATGGTGACTCATCCAAGAAGCTGCCCTGTGCCTGCTACAGATCATTTTATGTAAATCTCTGCCATGAATAATACACACTTCCTCCTCTGGTCTATCAAGTAAAAATTATCCAATTTTTCTGTGATCACAGATTTCTGTTAAAGAACATGGAGAGCTGTTATTCATTGCTTGTATTAAGGATGATATTGTAAACTGTGAGACCCTGAGTGGGAAAACATCCAGTAAGCAAGTCCTTAAAACATGTTCTTTCTAAATGAGGCTCAGTGCTTTCAAATGCACTGCATGATACACACACACACACACACACACACACACACACACACACACACACACACACGTATATTCTTTGTAATAATTAAGAGATGTGCTTGGTTTTGTTTTGTGAATTATACCATTCATTTTAATTAAGGCTTGTGCATCTGTACAACAAGATTTATAGGTGGTTTTTCTTGATGATGTTCATGACATGCAATTCAAATATTTTTCTGTATTTTGAATTCTAAGAAACTTGTCCTGACAGAGGACGGGATGGTTGGATGGCATTACTGATCCAATGGACATGAGTTCGAGCAAGCTCTGGGAGTTGGTGAAGGACAGGGAAACCTGGTGTGCCGCAGTCCACAGGGTAACAAAGAGTCGGACACGACTGAGTGACCAAACTGAACTGAGAGCTTGACATCAGGTTCTTTCCAAGCGGTGAGCACCAAACCGCAGCAAGAAGAGAGTGAAGTTGGCATATGCTTACAGTTTATACCATCTGTCTCGCCAAAATGGGGATACAAAAATAACTTTTGCACTGACCTTTGCATTGACTCAGCTGACAAAGCAAAACACCAGCCTTTCAGGGTGTGCGGGTCAAGTTTGCTTCAGTTAGAGGAATCTGGTCATTCCTGGGATTAGAATAGGAGAGCCTTAGAGCTTGGGTGGAAGCAAAGGCAAGGCCAGGTTTAAGATTCTGAGAGGAACATAGATTAACTGTCTATCTGAGCTCTCAGTGAGCAGCAGAGCTCTCAGACCAGCCCTCCTCCAACATGATGCTGTGGTCATCCTGTGAAGGCATCTCTTCCGCCCCTTGATGGGAATGAAATGGTGACTCATCCAAGAAGCTGCCCTGTGCCTGCTACAGATCATTTTATGTAAATCTCTGCCATGACTAATACACACTCCCTCCCCTGGTTTATCAAGTAAAAATTACCCAATTTTTCTGTGATCACAGATTTCTGTTAAAGAACATGGAGAGCTGTTATTCATTGCTTGTATTAAGGATGATATTGTAAACTGTGAGACCCTGAGTGGGAAAACATCCAGTAAGCAAGTCCTTAAAACATGTTCTTTCTAAATGAGGCTCAGTGCTTTCAAATGCACTGCATGATACACACACACACACACACACACACACACACACACACACACACACACACACGTATATTCTTTGTAATAATTAAGAGATGTGCTTGGTTTTGTTTTGTGAATTATACCATTCATTTTAATTAAGGCTTGTGCATCTGTACAACAAGATTTATAGGTGGTTTTTCTTGATGATGTTCATGACATGCAATTCAAATATTTTTCTGCGTATTTTGAATTCTAAGAAAATCAAAACAAGAAAGTAGGTGCGTCAAAGTTTCCTCTTTTTCCAGAACACGTCACCTCTTTCCTATGTCACTGTTATTTCTCTTCCCCTTTCTAAAAGTATAGGATCATTCTTTTCTTCAAACTGCACCTCCATCCCTTTCCAGCCCAAGCCTGAGTGAATTAGTTTCCCGAGGTCATCATAACAAAATACCACAAACCAGATGGTTTAGAACAACAGAGTTTTATTCTCTCACACTTCTAGAAGTCCAAAACCAAGATGTCAGTAGTGCTTTGGACTCGGGCTGAGTTCCTTCCTTGCCTCTTTCACTCTCTGGCTTTGGAGTTCCTCATCTTGCAGCTGCATCACTCCAATCTGTGCCTTTGTCCTCACATGGAGTTTTCCTTGCGTGTGTGTGTCTGAATTCTCCTTTTCATTTAAGGACACCAGTCCTGATTTAAGGCCTACTCTAATGACCTCATCTTAACTTGATTACATCTGTGAAGACCTTATTTCCAAATAAGGTCACATTCACACATACCAGACATTAGGACTGCAACATATCTTTTGTTGTGTTGCTGTTAAGTCATGTCCAAATCTTTTTGACCCCATGAATGCATGCCAGGCTCCTTTGTCCTCCACTATCTCTTAGAACTTGCTCAAATTCATGTCCATTGAATCAATGATGCCATCTAATCATCTTATTCTCTGCTGGCCCCTTCTGCTTCTGCCTTCAGTCTTTCTCAGTATCAGGGTGTTTTCCAGTGAGTTGGCTCTTCCCATCAGGTGGCCGAAGTATTGGAGCTTCATCTTCAGCACCAGTCCTTCCAGTGAATATTCAGGGTTGATTTCCTTTAGGATTGACTGGTTTGGAGGGGACACAATTCAACCCTTCAACCCATTAACACCCTGTGTCACTTATACTTAGTTGTAGTACCAGTTCATATACCTCCACAAATATGGCTTAAAATTACTTTAATAATACATATATTGAAATTTTTAAACACAAAAAGTATCTCTTCAAAATAAAATGTCAGCATTTTCAGGGAGCCTCTCCACTATCATGCGTACACACATGGTTTTTCTCTCTTCTCACTTATTGACTTTTTTTTTAGAGATTCCATGATAAATTATAGCACATACTGTGGATTATTGTGCGTATGCCTTCAAGAATGAATTTTATTCCAGTTTTTCTCTTTTCCACTTAAAATAGAACAAAGAAAGAGACTAAAATTTCTGGCCTATGAAATCAGCCTCCTGTGGTGACCCTTTCATATTTTCCATATGTTATAGCCTTAAAAACTGTAAGACCAGAACTTGTAGGATTCAATATTCTGTTGGCAGAATGGTGTATCATTTAAGAATGTGGACTTGAAGGCAAGGAGAAGAGATTAGAATCGGTGTCACTGACTCATGGTGTATTTTGGGTTCCATTACTGAGCAACCATGAAGAGTGGTTGCAGAGATGGAATGAGATAATGCACGGAGAATGCCCAGCCCAGGGCCTGGGACCTAATAGATGTTCAGTTAATGACAGCTGGCTGCTAAGTGGCATATACCTAATATGCTCACTGATTGCTAGTTGTAACTTTCAAAATAATATATATGAGTTAGAGAAAGAATTCTATAACTTTAAACATGTGTTCTCAGTTTTAAATAAAAATCAGTTTTGGAACCTTGTATTTAAAGTGTGCATGTTAAGTTGCTTTAGTCATGTCTGACTCTTTGCAATCCTATGGACTGTAGCCTGTCGGGCTCTTCTGTCCATGGGATTCTCCAGAAAGAATACTGGAGTAGGTTGCCATGCCCTCCTCCAAGGCGTCTTCCCAGTCCAGGGATCAGAAGTCTCCTGGGTTGGCAGGAAGGTTCTTTACCACTAGCGCCATCTGGGAAGCCTTTGTGAACATTAATGTTAGTTTCTCATATCAGCATTTTCAGGAGGCCTCTCCACTATCATTGCGTACACACAATTCAACCCTTCAACCCATTAACACCCTGTGTCACTTATACTTAGTTGTAGTACCAGTTCATATACCTCCACAAATATGGCTTAAAATTACTTTAATAATACATATATTGAAATTTTTAAACACAAAAGTATCTCTTCAAAATAAAATGTCAGCATTTTCAGGAGCCTCTCCACTATCATGCGTACACACATGGTTTCTCTCTTCTCACTTATTGACTTTTTTAGAGATTCCATGATAAATTATAGCACATACTGTGGATTATTGTGCGTATGCCTTCAAGAATGAATTTTATTCCAGTTTTTCTCTTTTCCACTTAAAATAGAACAAAGAAAGAGACTAAAATTTCTGGCCTATGAAATCAGCCTCCTGTGGTGACCCTTTCATATTTTCCATATGTTATAGCCTTAAAAACTGTAAGACCAGAACTTGTAGGATTCAATATTCTGTTGGCAGAATGGTGTATCATTTAAGAATGTGGACTTGAAGGCAAGGAGAAGAGATTAGAATCGGTGTCACTGACTCATGGTGTATTTTGGGTTCCATTACTGAGCAACCATGAAGAGTGGTTGCAGAGATGGAATGAGATAATGCACGGAGAATGCCCAGCCCAGGGCCTGGGACCTAATAGATGTTCAGTTAATGACAGCTGGCTGCTAAGTGGCATATACCTAATATGCTCACTGATTGCTAGTTGTAACTTTCAAAATAATATATATGAGTTAGAGAAAGAATTCTATAACTTTAAACATGTGTTCTCAGTTTTAAATAAAAATCAGTTTTGGAACCTTGTATTTAAAGTGTGCATGTTAAGTTGCTTTAGTCATGTCTGACTCTTTGCAATCCTATGGACTGTAGCCTGTCGGGCTCTTCTGTCCATGGGATTCTCCAGAAAGAATACTGGAGTAGGTTGCCATGCCCTCCTCCAAGGCGTCTTCCCAGTCCAGGGATCAGAAGTCTCCTGGGTTGGCAGGAAGGTTCTTTACCACTAGCGCCATCTGGGAAGCCTTTGTGAACATTAATGTTAGTTGTTCTGTCATGTCTGACTGTTTGCAACCCAATGAACTGTAGCCTTCAGGCTCCTGTGTCCATGGGATTTCCCAGGCGTGAACAATGGAGTGGGTACCATTCCCTTCTCCAGGGGATCTTCCTGGCCCAGGGATCAAACTCAGGTCTCCTATACATTCAGGTGACTTCTTTGCCATTTGAGCCACCAGGGAAGCCCATTCTGAATATCAGAAAGTTTGATTTTTATCTTGTTGTATTTTATAAATCCTCAAACACTGGAAGACAAGAGGAGATTGAGGCCAGGAGGAGAACAAGGCAACAGAGGATGGATGGTTGGATGGCATTACCAACTCAATGAACATGAGTTTGAGCAAACTCCAGGAGATAGTGAAGGACAGGGAAGCCTGGCATGCTGCAGTTCATGGGACCACAAAGAGTCAAATATGACTTTGTAACTGAACAACAAATATTGTAGACATTGTTTTGAGTGAGATGGTCTAGTATATGACCCTTTCTAGTGAAAGGGAAAGCATTTAGCTGTGATATTAAATCTCGCTAACAAGAGACTGACTTTTGCTCAGAAAGGGTGCAGGGTTTGGCAACAAACAGACTTGAATTAGCATGTGACAATGGGCAATCACTGAGCATTTCTGAGCCTCTTCTGAGTTTCTTCATCTTGAAAGTGGAATTTTCTCAGAGCTGAGAAGACTGGAGCTTAAGTGCTATGACTCAGATTTTCAGAAAAAGAGACTGTTCCTTATTTTCCATAACTGATCTCATTCTGTTTTGGAGCTTCCCTATCTCCCCCCACCCAAAAAAAGGGAAGAAGAACACTTAAGTCAGTTAGTATGAGTAGCTTAGTCTCTTCTGGTTTAAAATATGCTCTTTCAGATTAACTCAGTTCTGAGTAAGGTCCATCTTTTGAAGATTTGGGCTCAATTTGTGATGTCTCCCCATTATTATCTTTGTTGGACATCATCTAGGTATCAGTGTGGAAGTGGTGGGTTCCAGAACTACTTTGGGTCCTTGGTCTGTCCTCTGGATTCTCCAGTCCATGATAGGAAACTGACCCAGAAAGCCACTTCTCGTGTGTTTCTATTTGTATGAATTGCTCGGAGTAGACAAATCTGTACAGGGAAGGTAAATTAGTAGTTGACAGGGGTCAATGGAATAGGGAAGTAGAGAGTGAAGGCTAATGCATAACACATATGAGATTTCTTTTGGGGGTGACTGAAATGTTTTGGAGTTTGATGATAGTGATATTTGTATAACTTCATGAATATACTAAACACCACTTGTGGGGAAATAAGCTGGTGGAGGTTTTTGCAGCTTTGGCTGAACCAGGAGAAAAGCAAATTGGGAATGAGAAACATACTAGAAAGATATAAGACAAAAACAAGGATTTGATTCACATGGGCCTATAGCTTGGCTCATACTGATCAGCGACAGGTGGGAGATGTGCTGCAGACTTGGGAACGCTGGGTCAGCGCAGGTTAGAATGCTGCCTGCGCAGGCAGAACAGGCTCCTTAACTTCTTGCTGGTCTAGTTGCCCCCGAGCTACAACACGCCCTTTCCATTCTTAGAGTCAGGAGAGTAATTATTGATCAGGGCTGTAAGAGGGTCCCAGCCCGTGTTAATATCATTCCTGCAAACACTTTAGCTGTGATATTAAATCTGCTAACAAGAGACTGACTTTGCTCAGAAAGGGTGCAGGGTTTGGCAACAAACAGACTTGAATTAGCATGTGACAATGGGCAATCACTGAGCATTTCTGAGCCTCTTCTGAGTTTCTTCATCTTGAAAGTGGAATTTTCTCAGAGCTGAGAAGACTGGAGCTTAAGTGCTATGACTCAGATTTTCAGAAAAAGAGACTGTTCCTTATTTTCCATAACTGATCTCATTCTGTTTTGGAGCTTCCCTATCTCCCCCCACCCAAAAAAAGGGAAGAAGAACACTTAAGTCAGTTAGTATGAGTAGCTTAGTCTCTTCTGGTTTAAAATATGCTCTTTCAGATTAACTCAGTTCTGAGTAAGGTCCATCTTTTGAAGATTTGGGCTCAATTTGTGATGTCTCCCCATTATTATCTTTGTTGGACATCATCTAGGTATCAGTGTGGAAGTGGTGGGTTCCAGAACTACTTTGGGTCCTTGGTCTGTCCTCTGGATTCTCCAGTCCATGATAGGAAACTGACCCAGAAAGCCACTTCTCGTGTGTTTCTATTTGTATGAATTGCTCGGAGTAGACAAATCTGTACAGGGAAGGTAAATTAGTAGTTGACGGGGGTCAATGGAATAGGGAAGTAGAGAGTGAAGGCTAATGCATAACACATATGAGATTTCTTTTGGGGGTGACTGAAATGTTTTGGAGTTTGATGATAGTGATATTTGTATAACTTCATGAATATACTAAACACCACTTGTGGGGAAATAAGCTGGTGGAGGTTTTTGCAGCTTTGGCTGAACCAGGAGAAAAGCAAATTGGGAATGAGAAACATACTAGAAAGATATAAGACAAAAACAAGGATTTGATTCACATGGGCCTATAGCTTGGCTCATACTGATCAGCGACAGGTGGGAGATGTGCTGCAGACTTGGGAACGCTGGGTCAGCGCAGGTTAGAATGCTGCCTGCGCAGGCAGAACAGGCTCCTTAACTTCTTGGTGGTCTAGTTGCCCCCGAGCTACAACACGCCCTTTCCATTCTTAGAGTCAGGAGAGTAATTATTGATCAGGGCTGTAAGAGGGTCCCAGCCCGTGTTAATATCATTCCCTGCAAACACTTGGAGGCTTAAGCTTTCAATAAAAACAGACTGGTAAAAGTGTTCAGGGCCTTGACCAAAGGAGGTCTTGAGCCCCCCGTTCCCATCCTTTCTCTTTATATGAGACTGTGTGTATTTCTTAACGTCTCGCTGCACCCCCTATTCTCGCTGCACCCGGCTGTTGTGCTGCGGCCATTGGTGCCCAATGTGGGGTTCGAGCCCTGGGGCCAGAATAGCAAAGGCTTGCGGAAAGCCAAAACTTGCACATATCACCGAGAGGAACCACAAGTGACAGAGGCCTCTGACAGATTCCTGCTGATAAGTGACCCTCTCGGGAAATAGCAGGATAACACATGGGGAATTCTGAAACTTCAGAACAATACCGCATATATATTTGCAATTTAAGGCAACTCCTGAAAGCAGGAGGAGTGGAAATTAGTAAAGGGCGGCAACTGGAGCTTTTGCAAACTATAGAAAAGCATTTTACTTGGTTTTCTTCTTTAGGGACTTTAGAGCTTACAACATGGAAAAGGGTAGGCCGTGAGCTAAAGAAACTGCAGAAACCTCCACCAGCTTGTTTCTCCACAATGACTGAACTGTGTATGTTTAAAAGGGGAATTTTTTTGGTGTGTGAATTATATTTCAATTTTAAAAACTCATGGTCAGAATTATACTTGATGCAGTTTACTATGGTATTAGTTCATGTGCTGGGAGAATACTGAGGGCGAGAGGAGAAGGGGGACACAGAAGATGAGATGGTTGGATGGCATCAGCGACTCAATGGATATGAATTTCAGCAAACTCAAGGAGATAGTGAAGGGAGGGGAAGCCTGGCCTGCTGCAGTTCATGGGGTCAGACTTGACTTAGAGATTGAACAACAACAGGTTCTTGTGCACATATTTATTACAGTGGGAATTCACGTTCTATGAAAAAAATGCATACATTCGTGTGGGTTTATTTCCAGGTTTTCAGTTATGTTTCATTGATGTATATTCCTGTCCTCACGGTCTTGACACCACATCGTTTTGGGTACTGGAGGTCTATAGTAAGCCTTACATTTGAGCACTCACTCTTCCCACTTCATTTTTTCTATCAATGATCTTTTAGCTATTGTGTGGCCTATGGATTTTCATATAAGTTTTAAAATAAGCCTATCTACATTTGAGAATTGACATCTTTAATACACATTGCATCTTCCAATCAATGGATACATGATGTCTCTCCATTAATTTAGGTGGTCTTTGATATCTTTAAACATCATTTGTCATTTCAACAGGTGGATCCTGTTCATGATTTGTCAAGCTTATATCTAAGTATTTCATTTTCTTGGACATAGTTGTTAATGGCACTGTTTTTAATCGCTGTTTCCACAAGTTCATTTTTAGAATATAGAATATGTCATTAATTTTTGTAAGTCAATTATGTATCCTATGGCCTTTCTTAATCCATTCCTTAGTTATAAGAGGGTTTTTTCTTTTATATATTACTTGAGCTTTTCTATGTAGAAATTCATTCCATTTGTAAATTGAAACAGTGTTTTCTTCCCTTCCAATCTGCATAACTTAAAAAATATATATATTCTTGCCTTATTGCAGTGGCAAGAACTGCTAGTGTTTCATTGAAAGAGAGTGGCGAGCACAGACATCCTCGCTGGGAACATCATTGCTTCCAGTCTTAGATAAAAAGCATTCAGACTTTCCCCATTAAACATGATGTTGTGCCTGAGCCATTCTAAATCACATTTGGGCAGCACCATTTTGATCCCATGCTATGCTAAGTATCAGGCTTTTCTTGAGAGTTTGCTGTTTTTCTGAGCTATGATCTGGGAAGCATAAACAAGATTTCTTCCTTGGGGAAACAGCCTCAAATCTTTCTGGTTGTTTCAAACACCATGCTCCCGTCATATCTCCCTATCCTAAGAAATTGAAAGAGATGGGCATGCCTGCCAATCATTTCCTTTCCCCTCTTAGTTCCACAGAGAGGGACCAGAGGTTTTCCTTCCTTCCTTCCTGAAAGCTATTGGGAATGGAGCTTCCTGTACATTACATCTTTCTGATTACTCTAGGGCCAAATGGGATATATGTTGCAAAAAACAGCCATGGGCAAAATTGGTAGCATTTTAGCCATAATCACGTCAGTGGCACCAAACACTACTAGTAGTCATCATGGTTTTCACTGACACCTACTCACACTAAAAAAAAAAAAAAAAATGTCATTTTAACTAAAGAATATCCTTGATGAAGTGGTAAAACTTTTTAATGCTACTGAATACTGACTCTTGAGCACCCATTTTTAATGTTTTATGGAACAAGAGAGGAAGTATGCATTGCTGTTATTTACTGGACCCCAGCGGCTGTCTTAAGGACCAGCATCAAATCGTGAATTTTCTGTACTGTTTTTTTTCTTGGAATATCATTTTTACTTCAAAGAATGATTGACACACTCTGGCTATTCAAACTTGGACACTTGGACAACATTTTCTCAAAAATGAACAAAGTGAGTCTCTCACTTCAAGAAAAGTGAGAGCTTTTGTTTCCAGTGATAAAATGTGAGCTCTCAAGTGAAAACTAGGAATTTAGAAATCTTATACCCATGACTGTGAGCTGACTTCCCCATACTTAAAGACATTTCTGATGCAAAGGGTGGTGATATTAACAAATGTGGTTTTTAAAATATTGAGTAATGAAATATGTCAACATTTGGAAGCTCTACATAGCTTAGTGAATTAATATTTTCCAAAAGACCAGTGTGTGATATTGCAAAAACATTCATGAATAAAGATCTAGTCAAATTGTGAGATAAATCAACTGATTTTAATATATCAGAGAATGAAAATTTATTGACATGTTTTTAGATTCCACGATGAATCTAAACTTTAAGAGACTGCCACTTGTTGGGTTCAGGGGTAGTACCAAAGAAAAATCCCACAATAATCTGGGATGGTTATTAATATACTCTTGCCTTTTTGGCAATATACTATGTCTGTGTATAACATATCTCCCTATCCTAAGAAATTGAAAGAGATGGGCATGCCTGCCAATCATTTCCTTTCTCCTCTTAGTTCCACAGAGAGGGACCAGAGGTCTTCCTTCCTTCCTTCCTGAAAGCTATTGGGAATGGAGCTTCCTGTACATTACATCTTTCTGATTACTCTAGGGCCAAATGGGATATATGTTGCAAAAAACAGCCATGGGCAAAATTGGTAGCATTTTAGCCATAATCACGTCAGTGGCACCAAACACTACTAGTAGTCATCATGGTTTTCACTGACACCTACTCACACTAAAAAAAAAAAAAAATGTCATTTTAACTAAAGAATATCCTTGATGAAGTGGTAAAACTTTTTAATGCTACTGAATACTGACTCTTGAGCACCCATTTTTAATGTTTTATGGAACAAGAGAGGAAGTATGCATTGCTGTTATTTACTGGACCCCAGCGGCTGTCTTAAGGACCAGCATCAAATCGTGAATTTTCTGTACTGTTTTTTCTTGGAATATCATTTGTGCTTCAAAGAATGATTGACACACTCTGGCTATTCAAACTTGGACACTTGGACAACATTTTCTCAAAAATGAACAAAGTGAGTCTCTCACTTCAAGAAAAGTGAGAGCTTTTGTTTCCAGTGATAAAATGTGAGCTCTCAAGTGAAAACTAGGAATTTAGAAATCTTATACCCATGACTGTGAGCTGACTTCCCCATACTTAAAGACATTTCTGATGCAAAGGGTGGTGATATTAACAAATGTGGTTTTTAAAATATTGAGTAATGAAATATGTCAACATTTGGAAGCTCTACATAGCTTAGTGAATTAATATTTTCCAAAAGACCAGTGTGTGATATTGCAAAAACATTCATGAATAAAGATCTAGTCAAATTGTGAGATAAATCAACTGATTTTAATATATCAGAGAATGAAAATTTATTGACATGTTTTTAGATTCCACGATGAATCTAAACTTTAAGAGACTGCCACTTGTTGGGTTCAGGAGTAGTACCAAAGAAAAATCCCACAATAATCTGGGATGGTTATTAATATACTCTTGCCTTTTTGGCAATATACTATGTCTGTGTATAAAGTTGGATTATATTTATATCCTCCAAACAAAACAATGAATTGAAACAGAGGTAGATACCAAAATACAACTGTCTCTTATTAAAGCAGACATTAATGAGATTTTCTAGAAGATTTTGTTGAAGTCACCTTGTTTTAGACACTGTAATTATTTTCATAAGATATTTACATTGCATATAATGAGTTTAACATTATTATTTAAAAGTGGTTTAATAAATATTTAAAAAGCATCATAATTTTATTTTATAAATATGACTATGGATGGAGCTGACGTGAATAAACAAAAACTCTTTGAGGAGGTGATTACATTAATATGTAACAGTGCACATTATTTGGTCCTGAAACCAAACTGCTTGAAAATCTACTGGTCATTCCAACAGGTTTTCTTGTTTCTGTTAAAGGAAAACATCGGGTATTTATTAAATGCTTTTTTCTCTCTACAAACCTAACTTTCAAAACTTTTCTCATCTGAAGCTAAAAGCTCCACACAACTGAACAAATTGTCTTTGTTTTAAGTGGTATCTACCTTCAATTCGGGCAACAAATGCCTCTGATTCAACCTGTGAGGAGCCATAAGGGAAAACAATTTTCCAAGAATAAAAACAATACATTTGTTTACAGGCATCAAAAATATTATCATGGTTGCATAAGTATTAAGTGGGATCTGTATGTTGAGTAACTGGCAGAGTACTTGATAGGAAGGAGCCTCTCTCCTACCATGCTGGGGGGTCCACTCTGTAGCTATTGTTTTCTAAACAAGGTACAGATCTAAATCCAACCAAGCTAAATAGCATTGAGAATTTCCCAGAGCACAAACTATTCTAGGCAGTACAAGTGGCATTTCTTAAATCACTGCTCAAGAAGTATTTACTAAGTAATTGAAATGTACAAGGTGCTTAACTAGTGCTGGGCTAGTCAGGAACTAGGCTGGTCCTTATGACAACCACTGTGGTCCATTAGAACACAAACACTGTTTTATCTGCTCCAGAACAATGGATTTTCAATCTTGTTTATACATTGGAAATATCTAGGGAGTGTTTAAAAAGTATCAGTACTTGGGCATGACTCCAAGAAATTCTGCTTTAAATGGCCTAGGGTGTGTTCTGGACATGAGTAAGTTTTACAATTCCCCACTGGATTTTAGTGGGCAGCCAAGATGGAAAGCCATGGGTTCAAGCTTTAGCCACACCTATGCTTACTTATTTGTTCATTTACTTAATGGATGTTTGTTGAGCACCTACTGTGTTCTAGGCACTCATCAAGGATATGGGGATATAGCCATAAACAAAACATATGGTCCCAAGAAGCTAATGTTCTAGTAGATGATTCACACAGACAATATACCTAAACACATAAATACATGTCATCGGTGATATAAGCTCTAAAGAGAAGTCAAATAAGGTAAGGGACTAGTGATGTTGATGGGATTAGAGTCCATCATGCAGAGTGAAATATTTAGAGAAGTCAAAAGAACTCATATAGTTAGATAAGTGTATGCAGCTGTTAAAGGAAAAGGTATTTATTAAATGCTTTTTCTCTACAAACCTAACTTTCAAAACTTTTCTCATCTGAAGCTAAAAGCTCCACACAACTGAACAAATTGTCTTTGTTTTAAGTGGTATCTACCTTCAATTCGGGCAACAAATGCCTCTGATTCAACCTGTGAGGAGCCATAAGGGAAAACAATTTTCCAAGAATAAAAACAATACATTTGTTTACAGGCATCAAAAATATTATCATGGTTGCATAAGTATTAAGTGGGATCTGTATGTTGAGTAACTGGCAGAGTACTTGATAGGAAGGAGCCTCTCTCCTACCATGCTGGGGGGTCCACTCTGTAGCTATTGTTTTCTAAACAAGGTACAGATCTAAATCCAACCAAGCTAAATAGCATTGAGAATTTCCCAGAGCACAAACTATTCTAGGCAGTACAAGTGGCATTTCTTAAATCACTGCTCAAGAAGTATTTACTAAGTAATTGAAATGTACAAGGTGCTTAACTAGTGCTGGGCTAGTCAGGAACTAGGCTGGTCCTTATGACAACCACTGTGGTCCATTAGAACACAAACACTGTTTTATCTGCTCCAGAACAATGGATTTTCAATCTTGTTTATACATTGGAAATATCTAGGGAGTGTTTAAAAAGTATCAGTACTTGGGCATGACTCCAAGAAATTCTGCTTTAAATGGCCTAGGGTGTGTTCTGGACATGAGTAAGTTTTACGATTCCCCACTGGATTTTAGTGGGCAGCCAAGATGGAAAGCCATGGGTTCAAGCTTTAGCCACACCTATGCTTACTTATTTGTTCATTTACTTAATGGATGTTTGTTGAGCACCTACTGTGTTCTAGGCACTCATCAAGGATATGGGGATATAGCCATAAACAAAACATATGGTCCCAAGAAGCTAATGTTCTAGTAGATGATTCACACAGACAATATACCTAAACACATAAATACATGTCATCGGTGATATAAGCTCTAAAGAGAAGTCAAATAAGGTAAGGGACTAGTGATGTTGATGGGATTAGAGTCCATCATGCAGAGTGAAATAATTAGAAAGAAAAGAACTCATATATTAATACATGTGTATGGAATCTAGAAAGATGATGCAGATGTTTGCAGGGCAAGAATAGAGAATGGACGTGTGAACATGGCCTGTGAAGGGGAGGGTGAGATGACCTGGGAGAGTGGCATTGGCATACATGCACGACCACGTGTAAAACAGAGAGAACCTCTGTGTCACACAGAGAGCTCAGCCCAGGGCTCTGTGTTGACCTACATGGATGAGGAAGAAGCCTCAAGAGGGAGGGCATATATACAGCTGATTCACTCCTTTGTACAGAGGAAGCTAACCCAACATTGTAAACCAATTATACTCCAATAAAAAAAAAAATCCCTAGGAGTCTCATTGACTCTTGTGTAGATTCTAGAATCTGATAAAGTAAGGTTCTACATGTTTTGTTGTTTACCATTGTGTGACTGAGTGGTAGTTATATATCTTTGCTGTGGTTCGATTTCTTTACCTATAATATAGAGATAACAACACCTACCTCAACAATTTACTGTCAGATTTAAATGAAATAAAATGATACAATATAGTTAAACAACAAAAAAGGAATCAATTCAAGATTAAAAAAAGGAAGTGTGTATGGATGAGGGTGCTTTTAAAGACAGAGTCACTGAGAAGTCCTTTCCGACAAAGTGGCCTGAAGACCCAGAGAACTGAAGGAAGTGAGGAAGAGATCCAAGTAGCTACATGAGAAGATCTACAGCAGACAGAAGAGAGCCTGAGCTCTGAGGTGGGTGCAGGCTTGGCATGTTCCAGGAATAGGAAGGAGGCAACTGCAGGAGGGGAGGTCAAGAGCAAAGCAGAAGGAGGTGTGCTGACAGAAACCTTCCTAAGGATTTTGCCTTTTGTTCCAAGTGAGAGCCTAGGCCTCTGGTAGGATTTTTCTTTTCTTAGTCCAAAATTAAGCTGTGTTTATTTATTGTTTATTTTTAAAACTTTTTTTTGGGAGGGGGATGTTGGGGAGGGAGAGGGGCTGGCGGGCCACTTCTATTGGTCTTTCATTTCTCTCTTTTCATCCATCTTTGTTCTTTGGCCCGTGTGGCCATAACAGTGGCCTCTGTTGTCGCAGAGCACTGGCTCTGGGCGCATGCACTCCAGAGCTACCGCATGGTAATTGGACACATTGGTCCAGCCACTCCATGGCATGTGGGATCTTCCCAGGCCAGGGATTGAACCGGCGCCCCTTGCACTGCAAGGCAGTGTCCTTACCCACTGGACCACCAGGGAAGCCCCTACTGTTATTTTAAAGCTAAGTATTTTTTTTAATTAGAGTACAGTTGATTTTCAATGTTGTATTAGTATCCACTGTACAGCAAAGTGAATCAGTTATACATGCACATATATCCACTCTTTCTAAGCTTCTGTTCCCATATAGGTTGGGCTTCCCAGGTGACACAGTGGGGAAGAATCCTCCTGCCAAAACAGGAGACACAAGAGATGTGGGTTCAATCCCCATGTGGGAAAGATTCCCTGGAAAAAGAAATTTCCAGATAACCCACTCCAGTATTCTTGCCTGGAAAATTCCACGGACAGAGGAGCCTCACAGGCCACAGTCCATGGAGTCACAAAGCACTGGACACAACAGAGCATGCAGGCGCGAATGCACCCATATAGTATTGTGTAGATTTCCTTGTGTTATTTAGTAGGTCCTTATTAGTTATCTGTTTTACATATAGTCAGTCAGTCAGTCCCCGTTGCTCAGTCATGTCCTACTCTTTGTGACCCCATGAACTTAGTGGTCTGTATATGTCAGTCCCAGTCTGCTGACTTTATCCCTCCCCCTATTCCCCACGGGCAACCACAAATTTGCTTTCTGCCTCTGTGACTCAATTTCTGTTTCTGACCAGACCAATGACACTCTCCAGCATAGGCTTTAAAAGATCACGTGGAAAGAGCCTGCAGGAAGCATCAGGCGAGGGCGGGAGGATAGAAGCAGGATGATCGTTGCAGTCATCCAGGTGACATACGGTGGGGCTTGGGCCAAGGTGGGTGTATTGAAGGTGGAGGGAAGTGGTGTTATCCAAGATGTGCTGAAGAGGGGAAGCTGGCAGAACTGGGTTTGGAGAGAGAGGGGAGCGATGAAGGATTGCAGGGCATAGACATTCGGTCTTTCATTTCTCTTTTTTTGTTCTTTGGCCCGTGTGGCCATAACAGTGGCCTCTGTTGTCGCAGAGCACTGGCTCTGGGCGCATGCACTCCAGAGCTACCGCATGGTAATTGGACACATTGGTCCAGCCACTCCATGGCATGTGGGATCTTCCCAGGCCAGGGATTGAACCGGCGCCCCTTGCACTGCAAGGCAGTGTCCTTACCCACTGGACCACCAGGGAAGCCCCTACTGTTATTTTAAAGCTAAGTATTTTTTTTAATTAGAGTACAGTTGATTTTCAATGTTGTATTAGTATCCACTGTACAGCAAAGTGAATCAGTTATACATGCACATATATCCACTCTTTCTAAGCTTCTGTTCCCATATAGGTTGGGCTTCCCAGGTGACACAGTGGGGAAGAATCCTCCTGCCAAAACAGGAGACACAAGAGATGTGGGTTCAATCCCCATGTGGGAAAGATTCCCTGGAAAAAGAAATTTCCAGATAACCCACTCCAGTATTCTTGCCTGGAAAATTCCACGGACAGAGGAGCCTCACAGGCCACAGTCCATGGAGTCACAAAGCACTGGACACAACAGAGCATGCAGGCGAATGCACCCATATAGTATTGTGTAGATTTCCTTGTGTTATTTAGTAGGTCCTTATTAGTTATCTGTTTTACATATAGTCAGTCAGTCAGTCCCCGTTGCTCAGTCATGTCCTACTCTTTGTGACCCCATGAACTTAGTGGTCTGTATATGTCAGTCCCAGTCTGCTGACTTTATCCCTCCCCCTATTCCCCACGGGCAACCACAAATTTGCTTTCTGCCTCTGTGACTCAATTTCTGTTTCTGACCAGACCAATGACACTCTCCAGCATAGGCTTTAAAAGATCACGTGGAAAGAGCCTGCAGGAAGCATCAGGCGAGGGCGGGAGGATAGAAGCAGGATGATCGTTGCAGTCATCCAGGTGACATACGGTGGGGCTTGGGCCAAGGTGGGTGTATTGAAGGTGGAGGGAAGTGGTGTTATCCAAGATGTGCTGAAGAGGGGAAGCTGGCAGAACTGGGTTTGGGAGAGAGAGAGCGTGGAGATTCAAGGATGACCCCAGGGCTTTTATCTGCCAGGGACATAGACAAACATTTTCTCCAGTTTATGAATGAGAAACAGACCAGAAGGAAGAGAAGTTGAATGATACAAGAGCACAGAGCTGAGAAAAGAAATCTTCAGGTACTTACCACTGGCCGGATCTTTAGACTCTAGGTCCAGTTTTCCTGTTTTGTCAGATTGAGAGACCACCGGCATGTAAAAGAGCACATTCCACTTTCTTGAAGTTTATAATCTAGCAACGGAGTCAGAATCTAGAAATAATTACTAAGTTTCAACAGATTTTGTGGCAACTGCCCTGTGTGGCAGAGGCATCAGTGATTTTGAGGTCTGAGAACAGAGTGAGTAGGGTGACCTCAGAAAGCTAGGGTAGAAAGAATGTAGAAAAAGAGGTTCAGTGAAATTGTTTCAGTGAAAGCCATTCTTGTTAGTAGAGTGAAGGCAAGGATGCTGATAGAACTGCATGTCATTTCCAGACATCAAAGTATAAACCTATTTGGTTAGACGAGAGGGTTTGAGTTGGGAGAGGGGGTACAGAGTAGAGAGGGTGGTTGGAAAATCAACGAGTTAACCATGGGTTTGAAAAGATGATTTAGACCAGATGAGAGGAGACTTTAAATGCTCACCTAATAGTGAGTGAGCCCATAGCTTCTTAGTAGAGATAATAGAGAAAAATATTAATGTGATTTCAAGGTGGTAATTAAGGATATTAGGAAAGCAATAATAAAATCTTCATTAAAACAGGTCAAGAATATACTTCTAATTTAATAACAAGCTGGATTAATCGGCTAGGCCTTAGAAGACATTTCATAACCAGCAGAGTCTTTGAACTTGATGGGTAATTATTGTCAATAAGAACAGAGATCCCTTTGAAATAATAAGATATTAAAATAAGGTGTGAAAGCAGTTGAGTGGCTTCCATTTGTACAAAACAACAAAACAGCTTCAGGCCAAATGTGGGCCTGACTCAGGAGAGGCTGGAAGCAGAGCTGTGTTTGACCACCCAGTAGGCTCTAGAACATTTTCATTTGTTTTGTGGGTGTGGCCAAGACAGAACAACTGGTAAAATATTTGTATGGCAGAGCTCCCTCCATAATACACAACTGGTTTGGGGAGCTTGAAGGGTGTGTATATACAATATGAATTGGGGGTATTTAGTTAGGTCTTCAATCTATCCCAGCATTAAGTAGGGCATTGTGCAAAGAGAAAAAGCCAGGAAAATGGTCTGCATATTTCAGTAGGACTTTTGTCCTATGAAAGAAACATGTTTTTTAACCAAAATTGTGATTTAAACCAAAAACCATGTTTCAAACCAAAATTTTTCTTTGAGAAAACTGTGGGCATATGTTTAAAAGAGACAAACAAATATTTAACAGATCTTCTTTGGCCTTTTAAAATGCACGAAACTACTTGACATCTCTTCTCGGGCTTCAGTGGCATGTTTGGTCGATGTTATTAACAGGGTTTCAAACTGAAAGTATCTTTAGCTCCTTAGAAATGGTCAAAGATGAGAAAAATGAATTTGACTGTGGTGAAGGGCAGATACAGTGACTTTCCTGGTGACTCAGTGATAAAGACGCTACCTGCCAAGTAGGAGATGTAGGTTTGATCCTGGGTTGGGAAGATTTCCTGGAGAAGGAAATTGCAACCTGCTCCAGTATTTTTGCCTGGGAAATACAGACAGAAGAGCCTGGAAGACTATAGTCCATGGAGTCGCAAAGAGCCAGACCATGACTTGACAACTAAACAGCAGCAGCAGGAAAGGATAGGTAGACAGTGGAAAAGAAAAACTGATCCAACAATTTTAACACTTGAGTAACATTATTATACATGTTTATCCTTGGTTTTCCACAGTCTTGGAATTCATTAAAAACACACACACACACAAAAAAAACCCTTCAATTATATAGATAAAGTGTGGAAACATCAGAAAAAAAAAAGAGAGAAAAAAGGAAAAAGGTTATCATTGAACCAAATAAACATGAGAGGCCTCAGGAATGTCTAGATATGGGTCAAAGAGACAAAATGAGGAACTACGGTTCATTACATATTTCTTGTGCATCCTTGCTGTGTAAGTAAAAGGGAAGATAGGATCCAAGTGTGATTAGAGGGAAGGGGAGTGGATTGCTTTGCTCTTTGCCTCAGTGTATATGGCACAGCCTTTCAGGATGGATTGGAGAAAGAGAAGCCAATCAATCAATGTGCTTCTCCTCTACAGGCCCGTGCTATCTAGGGATGGTCAGAGGAAAATGGAGTAAATGCAGCCTTGATGGAGGAGGATGGATAAGCAGGAAGTGGGGGGAGAGACAGTCACCCTACTCATCTTATGGATACTGTGAAATCTGGAAAGACTGTTGGATATGGAGGAGGATTTTATTTCAGTCCTGCTCTATCACTTAATTGTGATGTGTCTGTATGCAAATTACTAAATCTTTTAGCCAGAATCACCTTACATGATGATGACCTCACACTATATGTGTGTGTGTGTGTGCTTTGCCTTGCATTCTTTTATTTTATTGGCACATAAACATGTGAGAGTTTTAAGCAGGGAATTAATCCTATTGAAATTCAAAGCAGTACCCAAGTGGGAGGTACTGTTGTCATTATTTTTATTGGTGGTGGTTTTGGTGGGTAAAAGTGAGGGTTGACCACATGATCCCTAGGACGGGTTTGGTACTGACTGGCTTGGAAAGGGCTCTTCCCTTTCTTTACTCCCACACCCTAGCGATAGTTGTGAAAGGGAAAATAGTTTTTATTTTGAAGGACAAGGGGCTGAAGAATGTCAAGGAAGTAGAAAGCTGTGAGAAAAATTTTTAAATGAGCTTCAATTATCTGGCTTTCTGGTATGCTTGTTGGCACTTAAAATCATTTTGTTTATGTCCAGTGGAGAAAACAGCCTCCTTCTAAGTCTCAACACCAAATTTCTGTTATCCTTCATACTCGTAAAGCTCATTGTATTATAATAATAGAAAAAAATACATAGTATTTTCTTGCATTCATAACAGAATAAAATGGTGAATTTAATCAAATTTTATTGATTTTGCTTTGATACAAGGAATAGCTTTTTGGTGTTTGGGTTGAAGGACCCTATATAATTTCCTAGGAAAGGTGATTTCTTTCTCATGGATATATTTAAACTTAGGGAAAATTCCCCAGCCTTAAAAAGATAGGCTTCATTTCATTTGTACTAGTTTATTATATTTGGCCTGTTTTCTGGCATAAGTGGTACATCATTAAACTGCATCCTTGATAGAATGGAACCAAATTTGGACGGTAACATGATCAAAGCTCACATTTCAATATAGATGCCATGGTGGCATTCACAGGCCACCCAAAACCAGACCTCATGTACTGTGGTTGAAGGATGAAATTTAGCCTGCTCTTCGTTTTGCCCACATTCATCAAAAGATACATCTGCACAATGGTCTCAAGCAGGCTCTTAGCTTCACTAGAAGGTTCCATGGGTTGAGACAAGTACCTCAAACTTGTTTCATAATTCCTATTATTTATCATAATCCATAGAGGTAAAATAACAACTTTGGCAATAATTCATTTTTCTCTGTATAAAAAGGCATTACTTGATCTGTAGTCTGAAGAAGCAATTGGTAATGAATAATACCAACTTTGATCCCTCTTTTGAGAAGAGATCCCTGGAGAAGGGCATGGCAATCCACTCTAGTATTCTTGTCTGAGAATTTCATGGACAGGCGAGCCTGGTGGACTACAGTCCATAGGGTCACAAAGAGTCAGACACTACTGAGTGACTAATACTTTCACTTCAATTCCAATGATTAAAAAAAATTTGAAATTATTCCCTTGGAATTGTTTATCCATTGTATGATGGTAACAGTGATAGTTAATTTCATCTTGAAGAGTATTTGAGGATGAGATGAGCATTTAAATTGGCAAAGGAAAAGCAGATCACTCTCTAAAATGTGGTGGTCATTGTCTAATCAGTTGAAGGTCTAAATAGGATAAAAAGACCAGCCTCTCTGAGCAAGCAGAAATTCTTGAGACCACCTTCAGACTTCACTGACATCATCAATAACCCTGAATCTCTAGTCAGATAACCTTTGAACTGGAACCTGGGATTCTGGGCTTTTCAGGAAGCATGACAGTCACCATGAGAATATCTGGTCTACCAAAATTGTGTCAGCTCTGATATCCACTGTGTGTCCTGGGGTGGCCCACTCACCTTTCCTAGGATTATCTTCTGTAGAGAGGAATGAATAGCATCTCAGTGATGAGTTGTGAGCATTTACTAGATTAAGCTTGTAAAGTGCTTTGAAGATGAGAGGAGCTTCACACCCACGCTGTTTTATTGTTCTATCTCACATTCGATCATAGTCTTCCTAAAAGATCCCCACAACGATTGGTGCGCCCTTTGAGTTTTAGCGGCTGGTTTCTGTGGTAGATTTTATATCTCAGTAAAAAGGTTATATAATGTTTTGATTGTTAGGGGTGATTTTCCTAGACATCAAAGACATGATTTCTAAAACCTTTAAAGTAGTTTCTTTCTGCTCCTCTTATATGAGCCAAGACACCACCCTTCCTTCAGGGATGCTATGCATTAACCCACAGAGCTTCTTAAGCCAGCTGAAAGTATAGGAGGGCTGGCTCTTCACTGTTTTATCTATTGCAGGAGATAATTGATTTAAAATGATAGATCTATTATTAGCTTGAGCCATCTTCAGTTTTTCCTAAATTATGGAGTATTTTCTTCCTCATTTCAGAACCTGAGGCATAACAGAGAAGCAGTGTGTTATTCATTATAAAAGGGTGTAAATTCAAGACACTTACACATAGAAACCAAAATTATGCATTTTCCCAAATATTGTTTAACAATCCAAATGTGTATGTGGCAACCTTTGTTTCCCAGATGTATATTAAGCCTTGCATTTTTCTTTCAATGTGTGCCAGTAAAAAGAAGAGGGACCTAAAAGAATGTTCCTCTTTATGATGACGAAGATGGGAGGAGTATGAAAATATTTGCAAACCATTCCCAGATTCTCATATTCCCAGGGGAAAAAAGCAATGAAACTTGGGACCAGACAGTTCTGCAGAAACTGCCTAATTCTGAGTATTAATCAGATCCCAGCCCACACCTCAACCTTCCATCATGTTCAGCCTATGGCTCTCTTTCTGCCACTATCATTTCACATTTTTTTGTGTTCCTGACATGGAAAAATGTGTCAAGAGAAAAACTTACTAGGGTCAACAAACAAACATTAATGAACATATTAATCATAAAATCCTGCCTTTAGACATTGGTTTAGCTTCAGGTAATGATAGAAGGTCGTCTGTGAGGAGTTGTTCCTAAGTCAAATTATTTCAAAATAGCACTAATTACACATCATCCTAGTTGCTACCAAAGATTGGTTCCACCTAAATAAAAACATACGGAAGGCATCATGTTAGACAAATGACGTGGAATTGAGAAGGAAGGTTTGTCTGGTAGGCAACAGAATTAGGATTCTGGAATATCTCAACTTGCCATGATGATGGCCTAAAACCAATGAGATGAAGTCTACCCGGGATAGAAAGGAAAGTCAGCACTGAGATTCAGAAAGTCAAACACAAAGATACAAAATGGAGAGACCTATTTAGATGGAGCTTCCTTGGGAAAAGGGACCTGCTTGCCTGCAAATTCAGTTCAGGTGGTTGTGACTGGGTGGCAAAGAAACTCTAATGCACCACAGATTGTATTAGAAGGTCTATCGTGTTCATAGCAGCAGGTTTAAGGATATAATTCATTCACCTGTTTTTTTCATTCAACAGTTATGCAGTATATAGGGGTGGTAAATATCCAGTCTGAAGAGTGGAGACACCGTGCAGCTGACTCTGATGAGGCTGTTGTAGAAATTCAGGATCTGTAGTCCAGATTTTCACTTTTTGTAAGGAATAGCTTTAAATTCAGATAATTGTAATATTAAAAATTCCAGTTTCCAAATGCCCTGAGTTAGAAAAAAAGACTTTATTTTACCACAGGCTTCTCATGTTTACTTCTGTACTAGATACACTGTCTGGATCTAAGGAGACAGATATTGACTGATGTTTAGTTTTTGTCATTTCGTAAATCATCTTGCCAAGTGCCCTTGCAATCAAGGGAAGTGAATGAACTCAGGGGAGGAAATTATATTTCCTGCTTTGTTTTAGGCTAATGTTATATTGTTTTAGAATTTATTTTAATGTATCCACAGATCTTCCTTGAATTATCATGGGGTTATGTCCTATTAAACTTATTTAAGTTCAAAATATTAAAACACTTTCAAAAATGCATTTAATAGACTTAACCTACCAAAGATAGTTTAGCCTGGCATACCTTGAATATCCTACAGTTGGGCAAAATAATCTAACAAAGGCTATTTTACAGCTAAGTGTTGAATATCTCATATAATTTAATAAATGCCACACTGAAAGACAGAATGGCTGTATGACTACAGAATGGTTGTTAAGTATGTGGGTTGTTTACCCACATGATTATCTGACTGACTGGGAGCTGTGGGTTGCCCCTGCTGCCAAGAATCGAATCACAGGGGACTATCATTTCATGTATTGTTAGCCTGGGAGAGGATAAAATTCAAAATTAGTATGGTTTCTAACTGAAACCATATCACTTTCATAACGTGCTAAAGTTTCAAAATCATAGCTTGAAGTATTCTAAGTCAGGGCTATCTCTATTGACTTGTAGCTATACCACTTTGCACATTGTTGCAAATTCAGTTCAGGTGGTTGTGACTGGGTGGCAAAGAAACTCTAATGCACCACAGATTGTATTAGAAGGTCTATCGTGTTCATAGCAGCAGGTTTAAGGATATAATTCATTCACCTGTTTTTTTCATTCAACAGTTATGCAGTATATAGGGGTGGTAAATATCCAGTCTGAAGAGTGGAGACACCGTGCAGCTGACTCTGATGAGGCTGTTGTAGAAATTCAGGATCTGTAGTCCAGATTTTCACTTTTTGTAAGGAATAGCTTTAAATTCAGATAATTGTAATATTAAAAATTCCAGTTTCCAAATGCCCTGAGTTAGAAAAAAAGACTTTATTTTACCACAGGCTTCTCATGTTTACTTCTGTACTAGATACACTGTCTGGATCTAAGGAGACAGATATTGACTGATGTTTAGTTTTTGTCATTTCGTAAATCATCTTGCCAAGTGCCCTTGCAATCAAGGGAAGTGAATGAACTCAGGGGAGGAAATTATATTTCCTGCTTTGTTTTAGGCTAATGTTATATTGTTTTAGAATTTATTTTAATGTATCCACAGATCTTCCTTGAATTATCATGGGGTTATGTCCTATTAAACTTATTTAAGTTCAAAATATTAAAACACTTTCAAAAATGCATTTAATAGACTTAACCTACCAAAGATAGTTTAGCCTGGCATACCTTGAATATCCTACAGTTGGGCAAAATAATCTAACAAAGGCTATTTTACAGCTAAGTGTTGAATATCTCATATAATTTAATAAATGCCACACTGAAAGACAGAATGGCTATATGACTACAGAATGGTTGTTAAGTATGTGGGTTGTTTACCCACATGATTATCTGACTGACTGGGAGCTGTGGGTTGCCCCTGCTGCCAAGAATCGAATCACAGGGGACTATCATTTCATGTATTGTTAGCCTGGGAGAGGATAAAAATTCAAAATTCGAAGTATGGTTTCTAACTGAAACCATATCACTTTCATAACGTGCTAAAGTTTCAAAATCATAGCTTGAAGTATTCTAAGTCAGGGGCTATCTCTATTGACTTGTAGCTATACCACTTTGCATTCATTTTTTAGTTGTTGTTCTAAGGACTGACTACACATTCTTGTTTTAGCAGTCCATGTACAGTTAATACCATACATCTTCATATAAATACAGAAATTCAACACTTGTATGGCTCCATGTATCCTGTCCTTTATGCTATAGTTGTCATAAGTAACATTGTTGTTCAGTTGCTGAATCATGTCGGGTTCTTTGTGTCCCTATCGATGGCAACACACCAGATTATTCTGTCCTCCAATATCTCTGGAGTGTGCTCAGATTCATGTCCACTGAGTCAGTGATGCTCTCTAACCATCTCACCTTCTGCCACCCTCTTCTCCTTCAGCTTTCAATCTTTCCCAGCATCAGGTTCTTTTCCAGTGAATCGACTCTTACCATCAGATGGCCCAAGTATTGCAGTTTCAGTTTCATTATATATATGCTTTATAGGTCTCATAAAACAAAGTTCTGATTTTTGTTTTAAATATCTTTTTTCATTTACCCACATATTTACTATTCCTGGTATTCTTCATTCTTTCCCGAAGAGTCAGTTTGTACCTATGATCTATTCTGTCAGTCTGAAGAACTCCTTAAAGCATATCTTGTGGTAGAGATTGCAGGTGACAAATTCTCTTAATTTTTAGTTAACTGACAATGGCCTTATTTTGATTTCCTTCTTGAAGATTCTTTTCATTAGCTATATTTTCTAACTTGAAAGTTTTTTGAATCATTTCAATAAATCAAACCATTGCCATTTGTCTTCCTTAGTTTATGATGAGAAGTTACCAGTTATTTATATGTTGTGTCACTGATATTGTCCCACAAGCCAATATTTTATCTCCCTGTTTTTCAGACTTTGTATTTACCTATCTTCAAGTTTGCTGGGTTTTCTTGTGTCGTCTCCTAGTTATTAAGCCCATCCCGTTAATGTTTTTCTTCAGGTATTGTATTTTTCAGTCCCACTTTGTTATTATTTGTAGTCTCTATTTGGTACTTTTTCATTTATCACATGTGTATTTTCATATTTTGGACCATAGTTAAAATATTTACTTTAAAATCTTTGTTAATTCCAGTGACTGAATCATTTTGACACCAAATTCCACTGAGTCTTTCTTCTTGGGTTTATGTTTTCCTGTTTCTTTGTATTTTAGTAAGTTTGCCTTATATGTCTAGTAATACCAGATGTCGTGAAATATTTGTTTTAGAGACACTGAATTCTGTTATATTCCTCCAAAGATTATTGATTATTTTACTTTGAGAAGGCAGTGAATTTGTCTAGAATTGAATTCTAATTTTGTCATACCTGTGGTGGGCAGCAGGTAAAATCTATGTTTACTTCCTGTAACCTCAGCTGAACTATCTGGAGTCTTCCTTATGGGTGCATATTTCAAGGATCATTCAGAGAAAAAGATATAATTTATGCATAAAGTCTTATGTATAATCTTCTATTTTTTATTTTGTTTGGTCTCCCCTAAGTCTAACTTTGGTCTCTTAAAAGTCTGAAAAACCATTGCTCGTTACCCAAGTATTAATTGCCACACTGGGACCTCCTATCTGTCAAAAAGCAACTAACCAATGAATATATGCCTGTCAGTCTCTACCTTCATTTTGTGTCTGTCCAATAACTTTAGTAATTGATATTTTTATATTTTGTCCAGAATGCATAGTTGTCAACTATGATACAGTTTGTATAGAAACTCCTCTGCTATTACCCAGAGCAAAATATCTAGACAGGTAGAATGGAGCTAGGATAAACCTCTCAATCATGTCCAGTATTCTTTCCGAAGAGTCATTTCAATAAATCAAACCAATTGCTAAATTTTAATTTTTAGTTAACTGACAATGGCCTTATTTTGATTTCCTTCTTGAAGATTCTTTTCATTAGCTATATTTTCTAACTTGAAAGTTTTTTGAATCATTTCAATAAATCAAACCATTGCCATTTGTCTTCCTTAGTTTATGATGAGAAGTTACCAGTTATTTATATGTTGTGTCACTGATATTGTCCCACAAGCCAATATTTTATCTCCCTGTTTTTCAGACTTTGTATTTACCTATCTTCAAGTTTGCTGGGTTTTCTTGTGTCGTCTCCTAGTTATTAAGCCCATCCCGTTAATGTTTTTCTTCAGGTATTGTATTTTTCAGTCCCACTTTGTTATTATTTGTAGTCTCTATTTGGTACTTTTTCATTTATCACATGTGTATTTTCATATTTTGGACCATAGTTAAAATATTTACTTTAAAATCTTTGTTAATTCCAGTGACTGAATCATTTTGACACCAAATTCCACTGAGTCTTTCTTCTTGGGTTTATGTTTTCCTGTTTCTTTGTATTTTAGTAAGTTTGCCTTATATGTCTAGTAATACCAGATGTCGTGAAATATTTGTTTTAGAGACACTGAATTCTGTTATATTCCTCCAAAGATTATTGATTATTTTACTTTGAGAAGGCAGTGAATTTGTCTAGAATTGAATTCTAATTTTGTCATACCTGTGGTGGGCAGCAGGTAAAATCTATGTTTACTTCCTGTAACCTCAGCTGAACTATCTGGAGTCTTCCTTATGGGTGCATATTTCAAGGATCATTCAGAGAAAAAGATATAATTTATGCATAAAGTCTTATGTATAATCTTCTATTTTTTATTTTGTTTGGTCTCCCCTAAGTCTAACTTTGGTCTCTTAAAAGTCTGAAAAACCATTGCTCGTTACCCAAGTATTAATTGCCACACTGGGACCTCCTATCTGTCAAAAAGCAACTAACCAATGAATATATGCCTGTCAGTCTCTACCTTCATTTTGTGTCTGTCCAATAACTTTAGTAATTGATATTTTTATATTTTGTCCAGAATGCATAGTTGTCAACTATGATACAGTTTGTATAGAAACTCCTCTGCTATTACCCAGAGCAAAATATCTAGACAGGTAGAATGGAGCTAGGATAAACCTCTCAATCATGTCCAGTATGCAAATTGACCACAGCTGGGCTAATTATCACAGTGGTCATCTGATCTAAAATTCTTTCTGTCTGCAACTGAGACTGTCAGATTGAATGAGGCCAGCATTTAATCCACTCAACTCAACTGACAGTGAACAAGCAACTGGCTTCCTAACTGAGACCCCTGTCTCTGGAGTTGTTTACCCCAAATCGACTTTCTATATTGTCCTGAAACTGATCTATTAATATGTATGAACTGTGTCATGTCACTTTTCTGCTTAAGGATTCTTCCATGGTTCCTGATTTGCCTACAGAAGAAAAACCACATTTCTTAGCAGGGTGTATAAGATCATATGAGATTTGGAGTGTGAATATTGTGCCACCTCTAGAAAATTTACCACCCCCTTCCTAGCCCCACTCCCACCAAGCACACTGTACTCTAAGGGCAATCAAATCGGTTGTTTTTTTTTTTTGACCTCTTTTATTGATTTTTTGTTTTTATTAATTTTCATCCATCTTCATTCTTTGGCCTGTGTGGGCCTCCTATTGCTGTGGCCTCTCTCTTTGCAGAGCACTGGCTCTGGGCACGTGAGCTCCAGAGCACTGACTCATAATTGGGCACACTGGTCCAGCAGCTCCGTGGCATGTGGCATCTTCCCAGGCCAGTGATAGAACTAGTGCCCCCTGCATTGCAAGGTGGACTCTTTACCCACTGGACCAACAGGGAAGCCCCAACAATCAGATCTTGTTGAGAAAGTCACCTGCATGTTCACACTGCCACATACTTGCAATTAACATCCCCGTGACTGAAACTTGGTCTCTTAAAAGTCTGAAAACCATTGCTCGTTACCCAAGTATTAATTGCCACACTGGGACCTCCTATCTGTCAAAAGCAACTAACCAATGAATATATGCCTGTCAGTCTCTACCTTCATTTTGTGTCTGTCCAATAACTTTAGTAATTGATATTTTTATATTTTGTCCAGAATGCATAGTTGTCAACTATGATACAGTTTGTATAGAAACTCCTCTGCTATTACCCAGAGCAAAATATCTAGACAGGTAGAATGGAGCTAGGATAAACCTCTCAATCATGTCCAGTATGCAAATTGACCACAGCTGGGCTAATTATCACAGTGGTCATCTGATCTAAAATTCTTTCTGTCTGCAACTGAGACTGTCAGATTGAATGAGGCCAGCATTTAATCCACTCAAC
Organism: Tragulus kanchil; assembly: GCA_022376925.1. Lineage (NCBI taxonomy): Eukaryota > Metazoa > Chordata > Mammalia > Artiodactyla > Tragulidae > Tragulus > Tragulus kanchil. The sequence continues at coordinate 236,330,980 of JAIOJX010000028.1, read as the reverse complement.
TCAACTGACAGTGAACAAGCAACTGGCTTCCTAACTGAGACCCCTGTCTCTGGAGTTGTTTACCCCAAATCGACTTTCTATATTGTCCTGAAACTGATCTATTAATATGTATGAACTGTGTCATGTCACTTTTCTGCTTAAGGATTCTTCCATGGTTCCTGATTTGCCTACAGAAGAAAAACCACATTTCTTAGCAGGGTGTATAAGATCATATGAGATTTGGAGTGTGAATATTGTGCCACCTCTAGAAAATTTACCACCCCCTTCCTAGCCCCACTCCCACCAAGCACACTGTACTCTAAGGGCAATCAAATCGGTTGTTTTTTTTTTTTTTGACCTCTTTTATTGATTTTTTGTTTTTATTAATTTTCATCCATCTTCATTCTTTGGCCTGTGTGGGCCTCCTATTGCTGTGGCCTCTCTCTTTGCAGAGCACTGGCTCTGGGCACGTGAGCTCCAGAGCACTGACTCATAATTGGGCACACTGGTCCAGCAGCTCCGTGGCATGTGGCATCTTCCCAGGCCAGTGATAGAACTAGTGCCCCCTGCATTGCAAGGTGGACTCTTTACCCACTGGACCAACAGGGAAGCCCCAACAATCAGATCTTGTTGAGAAAGTCACCTGCATGTTCACACTGCCACATACTTGCAATTAACATCCCATTACCCTGTGCTGTTTTTCTGTTTGACTATTTGGCATTTTATATTATAATTGTATGATAGACTTATCACAGGCATTAGACTATAATGTCTACTTGACTTCATACCACAGACCTGTATTTTATATATATATATATATATATATATATATATGTATGTGTGTGTGTGTGTATACATATATCACACACATATATACATGTTTTCCATATTGGAATGTAGGGATCATGATGGCAAAGTGTTGCTTTGGTTCACAATAGTATTTCCTCTATTCAGAAGAATGCCTGACTTATAATATGCACTTCAGTAAATATTTATTGGATAAATATTGCTCATGTTGGCTAGGATTCCCTCTCAGTCCCTGCCCAAATACATGTACCAAAGGCATTCAGAGAACACAGCTGAATTGTTATCTTCCCCTTGGAATTTCCTCTTAACATTCCCTCACCCATAAATATAACTCAATTTTCATCCATTTTCCTATAGAGCCCACCTTCCTTATTTCTCATTCTGGTTTCTCTGTTTCTGGGTTTACCACTGTACTACAGTATTAAACAAGATTACTCATGAATTGACTTGTAGTCTCACTCATTGTACATATTCGCTGCATAAGTCTTAACTCCCTTCAGAGAGTCTGCCATTCTGGCTTGGCTCCCTATTTGAAGAAAAGCTCTTTTGTTCCTATCAAGCCCATAGATAAGATCTAAGACAGACTTGATTTTATGAAATTCTAGATAAGGGTGATGTTTTAATTATAAGTGTGACTTTAGCATCTCGGGAAAACTAATATTAGTTCATTAATTATTCTACCAGCCTTAGATAGGAATTAGAAAATTACAGGGAAAACTAGTAGTTGGCTTTAGGATCCCAACTAAAGTATTCTTTTTATTTTCTGATATTTGCGAGCCTTGTCAGGATTAAAAGTTCAGGCTTACTTTTCTTTTCATATTGAATTTGTGGTCACATCTCAATTAATGATTTTTAAATGAATTGTGTGTACTCACTCATTCAGTAAACAAGCATTATCCTAGCATTGCAAGGTGGACTCTTTACCCACTGGACCAACAGGGAAGCCCCAACAATCAGATCTTGTTGAGAAAGTCACCTGCATGTTCACACTGCCACATACTTGCAATTAACATCCCATTACCCTGTGCTGTTTTTCTGTTTGACTATTTGGCATTTTATATTATAATTGTATGATAGACTTATCACAGGCATTAGACTATAATGTCTACTTGACTTCATACCACAGACCTGTATTTTATATATATATATATATATATATATATATATGTATGTGTGTGTGTGTGTGTGTGTGTATACATATATACACACACATATATACATGTTTTCCATATTGGAATGTAGGGATCATGATGGCAAAGTGTTGCTTTGGTTCACAATAGTATTTCCTCTATTCAGAAGAATGCCTGACTTATAATATGCACTTCAGTAAATATTTATTGGATAAATATTGCTCATGTTGGCTAGGATTCCCTCTCAGTCCCTGCCCAAATACATGTACCAAAGGCATTCAGAGAACACAGCTGAATTGTTATCTTCCCCTTGGAATTTCCTCTTAACATTCCCTCACCCATAAATATAACTCAATTTTCATCCATTTTCCTATAGAGCCCACCTTCCTTATTTCTCATTCTGGTTTCTCTGTTTCTGGGTTTACCACTGTACTACAGTATTAAACAAGATTACTCATGAATTGACTTGTAGTCTCACTCATTGTACATATTCGCTGCATAAGTCTTAACTCCCTTCAGAGAGTCTGCCATTCTGGCTTGGCTCCCTATTTGAAGAAAAGCTCTTTTGTTCCTATCAAGCCCATAGATAAGATCTAAGACAGACTTGATTTTATGAAATTCTAGATAAGGGTGATGTTTTAATTATAAGTGTGACTTTAGCATCTCGGGAAAACTAATATTAGTTCATTAATTATTCTACCAGCCTTAGATAGGAATTAGAAAATTACAGGGAAAACTAGTAGTTGGCTTTAGGATCCCAACTAAAGTATTCTTTTTATTTTCTGATATTTGCGAGCCTTGTCAGGATTAAAAGTTCAGGCTTACTTTTCTTTTCATATTGAATTTGTGGTCACATCTCAATTAATGATTTTTAAATGAATTGTGTGTACTCACTCATTCAGTAAACAAGCATTATCCTAGCATTTGGAGAACAACCTCTTTTAACGCAAATCTGTAATAAATTAGAGTAAATGACACAGTGACAGGTGAATTAACTCAAAGCGCCAGTGACCATGGAATAACATTTCTATGCCATGGAATATCATCCTATTCTAACATTACCACTCAGAGAAAATACTTGTAAGGGCTGAAATTGTTCTGAAAATTCTTTAAGTCTATAGGTACTTCATTATCATTAAAGAATGTAAGAATTAACCTGTGCAATTCCTTCTGAAATCTCCTCCCAATAAATGAAAATAGTTGGGGAAGGAGAGTTTTCAAACTGAAAGAGCCCTTGTTACCCTAGTAATCTATTTTCTAACCCTTGGTAAGACCCCAGAAGCCTGGACTGCTGTTTGTTCACTGCCCACAAGTTGGTGGATAAATATTCCCAAGAGAACAAGTACACAATCACCTCTTTGGTGTTTCTGGTAATAAAAGAGTTTTTGGAAAATGTATATTTGTGTTTGTGCACACAATGATGCACATATAAATCGAAGATTTCCCCCAGTGAAATGTTGAGGTCCTTCCTCTGAGCATATTTCAGCCTTGAACTTAGATACTTAGGCTGCTTGCCCAGCTATGACACATAGCCCGTGTTTATAAAGTCAATGTAATTTCAGTTGTTAGTATCACTTACCATCATTCCAGATTTAAAACCACCAGCTCAAAGCCCTTCTCTGAGTTCTTACAGTCCCTGGTAGCTGTACCAGGCATCTGGCATTTTTATGCACTCCCTCATATTGTTCCTGGACCATCTATTTAAACAGGCCTTTTCTCTTCATTTTATTACAAATTCTTGAATCTAGGGATCATGTCTGATATTTCTCCGAATCCTTGTTAATGTCTAGTCCAGAAGGCTGTTCTAGCAAATGCTCCAAAAATTTGTTGATTGATTCAAAATGGATTTTCAATTTTATGAAAAAAATATTTTTAGTGTAAAGGAAATATTCACTTTTGTGTTTGGAAAATAAGATGATGAACATGTCTAAAAAAGTTGGAATGGAGTGACGTCTTACAGGCTGCAAATTTCCACATCAATGCATAATTACAATATAAAACCCCAACCCAACTTTATACGTAAAATGATCGGAGACAAACAGAGAGAATGTCACAAACTGGGTTTAGTATTCTCACTTCTTCATGTCTCCACCATAATCAATGGAAAAAAATCAGAGTTGTCAGTCTTCTTTAAGAGGAGGCATGTGTGTTTTCTCTCTCCCCCTCTCTCTCCGTCTCTTTACTTCTTTTCTCCTTCTGAGACTGAGTCAGACCAACCATATTTCCAGTTAGAAGTTGGCATTGGAGCCCAGCAGCTGTTCAGAAATGTCCAAACAGACAGCAAATGGCGCTGATGGAGTTAACGGCAGTGAGTCACTTGGGATATTCACAGCAGGTCAGCTGAAACCATCCCTTGCTGTAAAGAGAATTTAGTCCTATTGGACAAGAGCCCAAGAAAATGAGCTGAGGGTTGATAACAGCCTAGTGTCTCTTAGCTGCCACTGGTTGCTTTGCTCTTCTCAGTTTTCACAATTTTTTTTAAAGGTGGATTTTCTTCTAACGCAATCATGAACAGTGATGGGAAGAACAGGCTGAGCAGCTGTTTACTGTTTGAAATCACAGAGGAAAGGTTAGGATCTGGAAATGCTCAACACAACTTGTCTTGCAAGCTTTGAGGATGACTTTCACATATAAAATTATAGAACAGGCTTTAGCCTATTGGTCCTTCCTCTGAGCATATTTCAGCCTTGAACTTAGATACTTAGGCTGCTTGCCCAGCTATGACACATAGCCCGTGTTTATAAAGTCAATGTAATTTCAGTTGTTAGTATCACTTACCATCATTCCAGATTTAAAACCACCAGCTCAAAGCCCTTCTCTGAGTTCTTACAGTCCCTGGTAGCTGTACCAGGCATCTGGCATTTTTATGCACTCCCTCATATTGTTCCTGGACCATCTATTTAAACAGGCCTTTTCTCTTCATTTTATTACAAATTCTTGAATCTAGGGATCATGTCTGATATTTCTCCGAATCCTTGTTAATGTCTAGTCCAGAAGGCTGTTCTAGCAAATGCTCCAAAAATTTGTTGATTGATTCAAAATGGATTTTCAATTTTATGAAAAAAATATTTTTAGTGTAAAGGAAATATTCACTTTTGTGTTTGGAAAATAAGATGATGAACATGTCTAAAAAAGTTGGAATGGAGTGACGTCTTACAGGCTGCAAATTTCCACATCAATGCATAATTACAATATAAAACCCCAACCCAACTTTATCGTAAAATGATCGGAGACAAACAGAGAGAATGTCACAAACTGGGTTTAGTATTCTCACTTCTTCATGTCTCCACCATAATCAATGGAAAAAAATCAGAGTTGTCAGTCTTCTTTAAGAGGAGGCATGTGTGTTTTCTCTCTCCCCCTCTCTCTCCGTCTCTTTACTTCTTTTCTCCTTCTGAGACTGAGTCAGACCAACCATATTTCCAGTTAGAAGTTGGCATTGGAGCCCAGCAGCTGTTCAGAAATGTCCAAACAGACAGCAAATGGCGCTGATGGAGTTAACGGCAGTGAGTCACTTGGGATATTCACAGCAGGTCAGCTGAAACCATCCCTTGCTGTAAAGAGAATTTAGTCCTATTGGACAAGAGCCCAAGAAAATGAGCTGAGGGTTGATAACAGCCTAGTGTCTCTTAGCTGCCACTGGTTGCTTTGCTCTTCTCAGTTTTCACAATTTTTTTTAAAGGTGGATTTTCTTCTAACGCAATCATGAACAGTGATGGGAAGAACAGGCTGAGCAGCTGTTTACTGTTTGAAATCACAGAGGAAAGGTTAGGTATCTGGAAATGCTCAACACAACTTGTCTTGCAAGCTTTGAGGATGACTTTCACATATAAAATTATGGGTCAGAAGCAGGAAGCTGAGTACTCTCTATGCCAGTAAGTTTAATTGGCCAATGTGAGATGTGGAGGATTTCAGAAAGATTTCATTCATGTAGGAATACTTTTCTACAAAATATTATGATAGTTTTAAATTTACTCTACTGAGCAATAATAAAAACAGAGCAAAGCCGCCCAAGCAAAAACAAACGTGAGATGCAGAGCATGCTCATCTTTCGTGAGCTTATACAACTTTGTCCTTAACTCAGAAGGAGATATATACAAATACGGTTAAAGCCGTTGTTGTTTTTGCATTATAAAATGTGGTAAGAAAGAATAATAAAGACTTGTTTGGAGAAAGCCTAATTACCTGAAATAAAATGACCTTAACACAAGACCTATTTTTTCCAAATTATTTTTTTAAACTCTTAAGTCAGGCAGAAAAAGACAAATATCAAATGAAGTCACTAGTGTGTGAAATCAACAAAAAAGAAAAAAAAAGATACAAATGAACCTATTTACCAATTGGAAATTGAATCACAGTTGTAGAAAACAAACTTACGGTTACCAAGGGGGAAAGGAAGGGTGGGGAGGGATAAATAGGGAGGTTGGGGTGGATACAGACACACTACTATATATAAAACAGATAACTAATAAGGACCCACTGTAGAACACAAGGAACTCTAGTCAATACTCTGTAATGACCTACATGAAAATAGAGTCTAAAAAAAAAGTGGATATATATGTTTGTACCACTGACTCACTTTGCTGAATAGATGAAACCAATACAACATTGTAAATCATCTGTACTCCAAATTAAATAAAAAATAATTTAAATCATCTATAAAGGCATACATCTTAAATTTGTTCTTTACAGGTAAAAATTTAACAAATAAGGAATAATGGTTACTGATATTAATGGTCATTAGAGACTTCACTTCCCTAAAATTCTGGCATGAGATCATGGTTTGCACATTTAGATGAGGTCTTGTTTCCACTGTACTTATTTGGTAAAAAAGAAAAATCTGATTTGGCTTATTTGAGTTCACTATAATCAACTTCCTTTTTGTGACTGAACCCCAAACTCTAATTCAGATAGCTTCAGACCTGGCTGAAGACAAAATGAAAAATAAGGTGATTTTCTTTCCCAAGAATAAAAATATTTTCTTAAAAGTTTGGTCAAATAAATGGCTACCAATCAGTATAGCCTACTAGGTACTTTGATGAATTGAACAATTTTAAAGTACATAATTTTAAATGCATTAAACTGTTTTACTGTTTTTCAGCTCAGCTCCTTTAAAAATACATAGTCTAAGTTCAAAGGAGAAGAGTTTATTCTCTCTGTCCTTTTATAGAGGATCATGGAGGCAGGGGGTGTTTCATTGCTTGCTCACCGCCTACCTCATAGTAATGCTTCATAAATATTGGTTGAATTAATTAATTTTCACCACAGGAACTGGAGGGATGACAAGGAGTGTCATCTTTTCTTGGCAGAAGAGTAGATTAATCATTAAGAGCGAGTAGAAGAGGAGATGGGATTTACCATGATTAAAATTCAAATTACTGGAGGCGTTAGAAGGCAGGCTGGTGAGGGATCTGGGAAAATGAGACAGTCCTATGAATAAGTTTGTTTCAACCTGGGCTGAACTCCTTTCTTCACATGGTATCAAAGGCCAAGCCAAAATGCCACAACTTGAAAAATAAACATGAAACAGGCATTGGAGCATCAATGGGGTAATGAAGAGGATAAGAGTATCCACAGTTACATAAACAGATGTTTTAAGAATTTCTCACTTTGTTTCAGTTACTTCTGCCCTGTTGTTGTTCTCCACCCTGATTTCTTCTTTTCTTGTCTCTCCTTCATTTTTCACCTCAAATGGGACTGCTTGGGAAAATCACTGACTAAAAGTAGCTCTTGAGCATTCTCATGAGGGTGCATGTTTTCTCTCCTTTGATCTTATCAATCTGTGAGACCCATGCTGACTATAAATCCAAACATATTATGAGCATGAACGTAAATGGAGGATGGCATTACTCTTTACAGGTGAAAAGGCATTACTTCATATATATATAGATAGATATGTATTTCTTTTAAAAATCAGTTTTATTTCTTTTTATATATATCTATAAAATATGTATTATATATGTGATTTATCTATATTATATATCATATAAAATTATTAGAATATTTTGGGGCTTTCTGGTGGTCCAGTGGGTAAGGACACCGCCTTGCAGTGCAAGGGGTGTCAGTTTGATCCCTGGCCTGGGGAGATCCCACGTACCACAGGGCGGCTGGACTGATGTGTCCAATTGCCAAGCTGGAGCTCTGGAGCGCATGCGCCCAGAGCCAGTGCTCTTCGACAACAGAGGCCACCGCGATGGGAGGCCCACATAGGGCAAAGAACAAATATGGATGAAAAATAGATAAATGAAAGACCAATAGAAGTGGCCCGCCTGCCCCCCTCCCTCCCCAACCCATCCCCACCTCAAAAAAAAAATTATTAGAATATTTTGTACATACTATACACACACACATAGAGAGAGAGAGAAGAAAATAAACTGATGAGGCTTTACCTCATAACTATTGTGTATATAATTTTATTTTTTCTTCAGGTACATTTTTAATTGCTACTATTTCATAGGAGTCTTTTAAAGTATTCTAATTTGGGGTTAATGCTTCAACATTAAATAATACCTAGTAAAGACACATCACACTATAACTAATTATTATAACTGAGTATGCACTGACTAGGTCTTTTTTGGTGTTAGCAGCTTATTGAGAAATTCAGGTTCTATATAGATGTGTAGAAAGACAGTTCTTGATAGATTAAAGGTAGATGGATACATAATAGATTGATAACAGAACTGGCACACACATATACACAAATACCAAATGCATTACAAGTGATACCCCTATAAGGGATATTTATTATATCAGTATGTTTATATTATTTCAAAAGCTGAAATTACAGTTCTGTTGCTTCTTTGGTCATGTTTTATTACCTTAAATGAGACCAGCATCTCGTACATGAAAATGGGCTTGGCATTTGTCATGTCTATATCAAGTGTCTGAACTCATTTTTTTATTAGCAGTCCTTCTCCCCATTACACTTCCTGTGTTTGGTCATGCAGACAAGCAGAGCACTGTGTCATTGTGCTGGTGACCCTGCTTATGAAATCCAGGGAGGAGCGAAAGCTGGAACCAGAGTTAATGGGACTTACTAATAAAAGGAAAAAAAATGTTTGGGTACCACTCCCTGATCTGGAGGGCCTGCTAATCTCAAGGTATGAGGTAATTCAGACTCCATGGCACACAGCTCCCTCCCGGGCATCTGCCATTTCAAGAATGCCCTGCACTTGGTGTCACATGTTGTTTTATATGCAGTCAGAATATTACTCTCTTTGTGAACTGATTTGTGAGCTGTTTGGAATATGTTGGAGTCCTCCTGCCCAAGATGCAAGAAGTCACTGAAATTTGACAGCTTGTATACTGGAAAAGAGAGATAACCTAATCTGATTTCAAGTTATTATTTCTGAAACTGTCCTTATTCTCAAAATGTGGGCTTGTAGATATAAAGTATATTTTCAACACCTTAACATGAGTTTGGAGGGAAGAAGTCAAAGAGGTGAAAATGGAGCTGAAGGATAATGTTTATAGACTTATCTCCAAGTAGGAATGAAAAAGAGTTTTGCTCTAGAACCAACCACCCCATATCCCAGGGCCAGCTTAGGTGGTTTAGGCAGCTTCTAGGAATTTGGACGCGCCATGGACCCTCTCTGAGACTTGTTCAGTTGCTAAATTGTGTCTGATTCTTTGAAATTCCATGAACTGCAGCATTTCCATGTTCCCTGTCCTTCACTATCTCCCAGTTTGCTCTAACTCATATCCACTGAGTTTGGTGATATCATCCAACCATCTCATCCTCTGTCACCCCCTTCTCTTCCTGACCTCAGTTTTTCCCAGGATCAGGGTCTTTTCCAATGAGTCAGCTCTTTACATCAGGTGACCAAAGTGTTGGAGCTATAGCATCAGTTTTCTAATGAATATTCAGAGTTGATTTTCTTTAGGATTGACTGGTTGGATGTCCTTGCTGTCCAAGGAAGTCTCAAGAGTCTTCTCAAGCACCAGTTTGAGAGCATCAATTCTTTGGCACTTTGCCTTCTTTATGGTCCAACTCTCACATCCATACATGACTACTAGAAAAAACATAGCTTTGACTACACATACATTGTCAGTAAAGTGATATTTTTGTGCTTGCTCCTTGGCAGAAAGTCTCTGAGGCTTAGATTCTTTAACTAAATGAAGAGACTACAGTAGATACAGTAGATGATATCAAAACTACTTCTAGAATGGATAGTGGCGATGATCTTAAGAGATAAGCACACTACTGATCTTAAAAGTAGAACCTTCTTTTTCACCCATTGTCTGTAATAATGTTTTCTCATTTCCCTGCTGAATTATCATATACCCTTTTCTGAAATTCAATTAATTAATTGTATATGAATTCAGATTATATAAACTCAAAGTGATCTCTTTTCCATGGATTCCCTAATATGTTAATTTTGATACATCACCATTTCTACCTGAGTCAGTTAAGGACCTCGCATGTTCATCCTCACATGGATCACCAGTATATTCTTTCACCTCCAGACCCTTGCACTTGGTATCCAGCCCCTAACCCCTCACCCTCACTTGAAGCCTTCTTTCCTTCCTTCTTTCCCTCCTTTCTAGCAGCGCTCTCTCTCCCCCATCATCCCTCTCTGGCCTCCCCAGTCTGGTTTCCTCTTATCCTCCAAGTTACAGCTTAGATTCACTTCTGAGAAGCCAGAGATGCCTAGCATTCCCCACTCCACACAGCTCCACAGCCCTCAAATTCTTTATTTTATTCTTATGACTTTGGAATTGAAACATATGCACTTACATCTTAGTTCTGTTACTGACTGTTTGGCCTTGAGCAAGTTTCTCCCATATTCTTGATCTGCAGAATGAAGCTAATAAATAAAACTTCCTCATCGTGCTGCTATGGGGATTAAATAAGAAAGCATACAACATTCAGCTCTCTGATTGTAAATGGTGGCTTCTCTCATAGCCAATTCATCATAGCTTTAGATAGTCTTTTTTAAATGTAAGAAATCTAAATAAACTTTTGTAAAGTCATAGATCACAGTCAAATTATGGTTGAAGCCTTGAACATGATATTGACTGAAAAGGGGCACCATATGCTTTATGTCAATAATTAACTCTGTTATGTTTCCAGATCACCTGGAGGGTCAAATCCTACTCTCTCCCCCAACTCCCAGTATCAGTCGGTTGGCCTGAGACAAGCACCAACCTTTGATATCTATAAATGCTCTCAAATGCTTCTAAGGAGCAGCAAAGTTGGTAGCTACTGCTTAGGATGATCACAGCCAGGAAGAACAGAGGCCACACTTTTATGGAAGCCTAATTTGCGTCTTAAAATACGGACCTATTCCCTTTGTTTACAAGTAGACCATACTGGTACTTTGAGAAAAGTTGGGAGGTGAAGGTGCAGAGAGACCACAAGCTGGATTGACACTCCTGTCATGAATACAGCAGGGACCTTCACCTCATGAAATATGGGAAGAGACCACTTGTCTGCAACTGTTTAATGGCAAAGAGTTTACAAGTAGCCTTCTTAACCATAAAGGTGGCCAGTATGAGACCGAACACTTATTGAAAGAAATCAGCTCGGAATCATAGACTTATGTAGCTGAAAGACTTGAGTGATTGATCAATGTTAGTTTCAGTTTCCATTCAAGGATGGAAATAGTCAACCCAACACAATGGCTTTTTGTTTGGGCATGATTGATGCTGAGCTAATGTTTCTGAGCATAATTACACAACAGGTTCAGCCACTTCATAAAGACGGTTCCAGGTCTTCACAACACAGCTAAGGCCTCAGTTTATTAGACAGTAGGTGTCTTCTTGTTGGTTATGGCATCTTATAGCTGAATCAAATTAGTTAAATATGTTTGATTTGCCTACAGTTCACGACGTACTGTTAGAACTAATCTGTCAAGAGATAGCCCCAATCCACTGTGAATTCGGCAGTAATAGTAAGATACAGAGTTTGGGAGAATTGTCATATTTATAGTAAATGATTCATAGAGTATCTAGAACTAATGGGTGGGCATGAATACTCTAATAAACCAAACATCCTTCTCTACATTTATTATGAATACTGAACAAGAAGTAGACACAAACAATCATGAAATAAAATCTCACTCTAACATCAGTTTTTATTCCCCCAAGTTCACAAGTTGTATATATCGTCACAAAGTAGAAATATATATATATATAAGCGTATGTGTGTGAAGACCAGACAGAAGAAAAAAACAATGCAACAACATTGTAAATCAACTATATTCTAATAAAGCATTAAATTTAAAAATCAATGCAAGCAGAAATGTAACTTTTAAAAAGAAATGCAAACCATTTCATGAAGTATCTATTTTTATTTGTGATAAATAAGGTTTATTGTCACCTGCATAGTAATTCTGACCTCTTGATAATAATGGTACCTTCACCAAACTACACCTAGCCTTCTTAAATGGTCATGTAAGTACATTATGAGAGTAGGAAAATTTCAACCAGACACCTTCCTCTTTTTGTGCAGTTCTTCTTAGAGAACTGGCCCACTAGAAAATGCCACTGCCTGTCTCAATTTTCTGTGATAGCATCACTATCAATCCAGGATATCAAAACTAACATGGCCAATGAACTCTTGTACCCAACAAGTGTAGGAGGCAGGCCCAGAGTATGAGACATCCTGGAGGTAAGGAGTCAAATCTATGGAAGACACGTGACTCAGTGGTGATCAGGAAAGTGACTCGGGAAGGAGAGCACATTAAGTCCTTCTGTGAATGTCTGCAGCTTGGAGGTTGAACATTTCCTGTGAACTAAGACCATAACCTAGTCTGGCCTCAAGGCTATCCAAGAAAAGAGACTAATTCTTTGCTTTCTAAAATCCAAATTTCTGTAGACAGATGAACTTAAAGTCAACTGTTCCTTAAACATTGGTCTGCCATAAGGTTGTGTCCCCTGATTTCTGTTCTTTTCATTAGACAGATTTCTCCAAGTTTAACTCATCCTAGATCATGACCTTACCTCTCCTTAAAGCACAGAGTTCTGTGTGTTCTAACACATGTATGTGTCACTGCTCAGTTGTGTCCAACTCTTTGTGACCGCATGGACTATAGCTTGCCAGGCTCTTCTGTCCATGGAATTCTTTAGGCAGAAATACTGGAGTGGGTTACCATTTCCTCCCCTTTTATGTGTTAACAGTCTCTTCTCCATTAAGTCCAGGATTCAGAGAGTTCAAGATCACCTTAACTTCATCCATCCAAAACCAGCTTTACGTGTCTCTCTTCTGCTTTCACTTCCTGCATCACATTGCTGTACTCCCCATAATTGCCTTTGCACTTGCATCTGCCTAGGATGTTTCTGCCCAGACATCCTTGGTTGTCGCTTCCACAATAAACCCTTTCTGGACCATCTTGTCTTATTGCACTAAATGACCTTCCCAATTCTCAGCACTCCTGCTCTCACACACCCTGTTTACCCTTTCCTTTGAGTGGTATTTTAGCAGGCTAAATAATGCCCTCCCCTGAAAAAATAGTCATCTGCATCCTAATTGCTAGAATCTCTGAATTGTTTGTTGCTTCATATTTGACTCTCTTGTGATCCTATGGATGCCCTCCAGGTTCCTCTGTCCATGAACTTTCCCAAGCAAGAGTACTAGAGTGGGTTTGCATTTCCTTCTCTAGGGGATCTTTCCAACTCAGGAAACAAACCCATATCTTGTGCATTGGTAGGTGGATTCTTTACCACTGAGACACCTGGGAAGCCAGAATCTACTAATATGTTACCTTACATGGAAAAGACTGTGCTCCCCACGTGGCACTAGTGGTGAACAACAACAACAACAAAAAAACAGTGCAGGCGACACAGGTTCGATCCCTGGGTTAGGAAGATCCCTGGAGAAGGAAACGGCAAGCCACTCCAGTGTTCTTGCCTGGAGAATCCCCTAGACATAGGAGCCTAGGGTCCCTATGTTTGCAAAGAGTTGGACACAACTGAAGCAACTTAGGATGAACAGTCTGCAGAGACTCAGGAGATGGCATGAAATTAAGGAGCTTGCGATAGAGAGATTATCCTGAATTATCTAGGTGGGTCCTTAATATAATCATAGGTACCTTTATGAGAAGGAAAGCAGAGGGAGATTTCACACGGCCAGTAGAGGAAAAGGCAATGTGGCCCTAGATGCACGCAGCCACCAGCCAGGGGGCCTGGCAGCAACCTGAACAGTGTGTGTCACCCAAAGCTTACGGGGGAGCATCCCAGTCCATCGCCAGCTGACTCCCAATACTTGAAGAAGCTCAGCCTAAATCAGAAGAGTTGTCCATCTCAATGTCACTGGGCCACAGATGCATGACTGAGTCCAATCCATTCTAGGTGAACCATCTGGATGACCCATAGACTGATGGATAAAAACAAATACTTTTTATTTTAAATAATAAAGTTTCAGAATGTCCTGCAGCAATTGCTAACTGATACATGGGCAAAGAGCAAAGGGTCGATAGTATTATGAATTCATATTAAGATAGAGTGCTCCTATTTTCTATCTCCTTCAAGAAATGATCACTTTGATGTCCTATAGCACCCTGGCATAACGTGCCCCCTCTCTCATCACTATTGTTCTTTCTATCATCTTGACATTGATACTGTTTGTATATTATTTATGTGTGAGGCAGTGTGTTGTAATACTCGGTGCCATGGGCTCTTGAGCTGGGCTGTGTGGGATTGTATTCTGACTCCACCTTTTATTATCGCATGACCTTGGCAAGCTCTCCATCTGTGTTTGTTTTCCCATCAATAAGATGTGGATGATAATATTACTCCTTCCTAGAATTGTTGGAGAATCAATTAAATTAACATCTAGAACCTTCTGGGTGTGTATACTTTGCTCAGTGAATGGGGAAGCAGGAGAAAAGGAAGAATTTGTTTCTCCCAAGTAGACAGTTGATTTCTCAGGATAAGGCTTCCTATTCTTTTCATCTCTGTGTTGCTAAGTATAACACAGAATCTAGCTTCCCTCAGGAAATATCTGTCTTGAGTGGATGACTGCATTTAAATCAGACCCAGTTTGTCAAGAATTATATGAGAGTTTCTCTTTGTCTTGTTTTGTATTTTACATTTAAAGAGAAACCCACTGAAGAATTGCTGAAACTTTCTATTGCTACTGTAACAAAGTACTGCGAACGTAATGGATTGAAACAACTCAGATTTCTTATCTTATATTTCTGGAGGTCAGAATTCCATGTAGGGCCTCTTGGGATAAACTTAGAACATCAGCAGAGTTATATTCCTTTCAGAGATTTTCAGGGGAGAGTCTGGTTTTCTGGCTTTTCTAATTTCTAGAGGTCATCTGCATTCCTTGGCTTATGGTCCCCTCCTCATCTCTCTGGTCACAGTTCTTTAGTCACTTCTCCTGCCCATCACAATGAAGAAGACTGCTCTGCTTTTAATGACTAATGTGATTGGATTGGACATGCCAGGATCATCCAGTTTGCTCTGCCCATCTCTTGGTATTTAATGTCATCATCGCTACAAAGTCCTTCTGCCATGTTTTAGGATAAATGTGGAAGCATTTGAGGTGTCATTGATCTGCTCTCAATAGATAACAACTTTGGTCAAATCTCGAAGCATAACCACAAAATACTCAAGGAAGTGACTGGAGGAACTCTTGAAAACCATTTTGTCCAGTCACTGGGGGTATTATTTACATTGAGGCATTTTCCAGGTGGTTTAAGTGGTAAAGAATCTGCCTCCCAATGGAAGAGTAACAGGAGACCCAGGCTTGATCCCTGGATTGGGAAGATCCCCTGGAGGAGGGCAGGGCAACTCGCTCCAGTATTCTTGTTGGGATAACCCCAAGGAAAGAGGAGTCTAGTGGGCTACAGTCCATAGTATTGCAAAGAGTGGAACATGACCAAAGTGACCAAACATGCACACATCATGAATGGAGCCCATCCGAGTCGTGTGAACTTAGCAGGGCTGTCAGAAATATTAATAAAAGCAGTGATTCAAAGAGAGCTTGTCTTAAGCTTCAATTTAGAATTTGTAGCTTTTGAAATGGACCATATTTGGTAACTCTCATAAGAATTTTTTAAATCTAATAGGTCCTTCTAAGTCCTGCCTTGCAAATAGGAAAGATAGGTTTAATCAGGTGCAGTCCATAGCACTGGTTATTAGGTTATGTTCCAAAAAAGTACGTCAGAATTTTCATATTTAATTCTATTTTTATCCAAAACTATTTAAAACACAAACTGAGTAATAAACATAAGCACTCACATATATAATCTATTTAGTTTGGATACATTTATTGTTACTTTATGCTGTAATGTCCACTGATTTGACCTCACACAGAGTGTCTCCAGAAATCCTGGTTTAGCAGGAAAAGATACTTACCACTGAAAAGCAGATGATCACTTTTTTTGAAAAGAAAGAAAGATAGAGATGATCTTTCTTGGCTGTTTCTCTGTCAGGGGTCATTTTTCCCCCCATATTGTGCGGTAAAACAATATCAACCAAAAAAGGGAAATGATAATATTATCCACAAGCACTCAACACATATTTATCATATAGCAGGAGCTATTGTAAACATGTTATTCATGCACAAATATCAACTTGTGTAAACTTCACAATAGTCCTAAGAGAAAAATTCCATTTTACAGATGAGGAAAACAAGGTATGATACCAAACTCTGATACCATTTGGTATGATACCAAATTCCTGATACCAAACTCTGTTAAGCACAACACTGCTAATATTTATCTGTAATTCTGATTTATCAGGGCAGCCTGCATCTTCTCACAAATTGACCTTGCAGGGAGTTGTTTAGTATTTATTGGAGGATGGTGAGGAATTATTCTTGTTTTTCCTAAGCAAAGTGAGAGATAAGTACAGGAGTCAGACCTACACGCTTGAAAGTGTTGTATCATTCATTACTGATAGACAAAAATGAGGCTGAAGGAGGAAGCTGAAGTGCATGCTATAACTTAATATTATACCCCAGTGTTGGATTCGTAACAATGAACCCCAGACTTGGATTGACCCACTTATCAGAGAGGGCATGGAGCCAGCCAGGGTCAGGCCTTCCTTAGGGGGCTAAGTTGATGACAAGGCAGAGCGCAGGCAGATCCCCAAAGTCTAGACAGGAAGGGCCTCCATCACACCTGCCCAACTCCAGCCTCACCCACCGAACCTGGAAGAGCTTAGAAGAGATGCTCAGAAGGGAGCCTGAAAGATATGTATGTTAAAACAAGTGGAAGGGAAAGTCTCCCAAACAATTACAAACCAGAACTCATTAAATATGATTTGAACAATAAAACCCCAGTTGGAAATATATGTACAGAGTTCAAGATGACATTTTCATGAAAGAAAAATGATGCCATTGTTTAGCACATGTATAAGCCATTCTTCTGAGAAGATGGAAATAAGTTATATCCCCGTCTCCAGAAATCCTGGTTTAGCAGGAAAAGATACTTACCACTGAAAAGCAGATGATCACTTTTTGAAAAGAAAGAAAGATAGAGATGATCTTTCTTGGCTGTTTCTCTGTCAGGGTCATTTTTCCCCATATTGTGCGGTAAAACAATATCAACCAAAAAAGGGAAATGATAATATTATCCACAAGCACTCAACACATATTTATCATATAGCAGGAGCTATTGTAAACATGTTATTCATGCACAAATATCAACTTGTGTAAACTTCACAATAGTCCTAAGAGAAAAATTCCATTTTACAGATGAGGAAAACAAGGTATGATACCAAACTCTGATACCATTTGGTATGATACCAAATTCCTGATACCAAACTCTGTTAAGCACAACACTGCTAATATTTATCTGTAATTCTGATTTATCAGGGCAGCCTGCATCTTCTCACAAATTGACCTCGCAGGAGTTGTTTAGTATTTATTGGAGGATGGTGAGGAATTATTCTTGTTTTTCCTAAGCAAAGTGAGAGATAAGTACAGGAGTCAGACCTACACGCTTGAAAGTGTTGTATCATTCATTACTGATAGACAAAAATGAGGCTGAAGGAGGAAGCTGAAGTGCATGCTATAACTTAATATTATACCCCAGTGTTGGATTCGTAACAATGAACCCCAGACTTGGATTGACCCACTTATCAGAGAGGGCATGGAGCCAGCCAGGGTCAGGCCTTCCTTAGGGGGCTAAGTTGATGACAAGGCAGAGTGCAGGCAGATCCCCAAAGTCTAGACAGGAAGGGCCTCCATCACACCTGCCCAACTCCAGCCTCACCCACCGAACCTGGAAGAGCTTAGAAGAGATGCTCAGAAGGGAGCCTGAAAGATATGTATGTTAAAACAAGTGGAAGGGAAAGTCTCCCAAACAATTACAAACCAGAACTCATTAAATATGATTTGAACAATAAAACCCCAGTTGGAAATATATGTACAGAGTTCAAGATGACATTTTTCATGAAAGAAAAAATGATGCCATTGTTTAGCACATGTATAAGCCATTCTTCTGAGAAGATGGAAATAAGTTATATCCTATTTAAAATGCTGAGTTTACCTTTCCCAAAAGATTATTTAGAAATTTTAAGAGAACCCGATTCTCTTTGGTAAACAGACTGCACTGATTGATTCAATGCATCGTCCTTAGAGTTTGACTTTCTATCTGATTTTTTTTTTTCAGCCCATCATATTGTCTCTATTCCCAGGCACAAGCAATAGCTAACACACATTTATGTTCTTAATAAGTATTGGAGCTACAGATGACAGATGAGAAGGATTGCCTAGTGCCAGAAAATTTCCTAAGTCGAAGACTAGGTTTTCCCATTCTTTGAAACTGAATAACAGTCAGTGGTTGTGAAACTTGTCCATCTCTGAGAATCACTGGGGCTTCTTCATAATTAGTGAGGAAATCTGGGGCCCAACCCAGACTCTAATAATCAGAATCTCTGGAGGTAAGGCTTATGAATCTATAATTTTAAATACTCCTAAAAATTAAAGGAAGAGAGTAAAATTTGGATACAAGATATAAAGACAAAATAATATGCTTGGAAAAAAGATCTCTAGATTAAAAAAAAAGTCACTAAGATAAAAATAGCCTAAAGCTATTTTTCAAAACCACTGTGTACAAGAGACAAAAAAAACTACAAAGGCAAACAAAACATGTGTCCCAGAGACAGAGACAGAGTCCCCTGCAGATGCCCATCTCTGAGTTTCCACCTGAGCCCATCCAAGCTTGGAGTTGCTAGTCTGAGGAAACTCCAACTGGGCTCAGTCACTTCAGTCATGTCTGACTCTTTGCAACCCCGTGGACTATAATCTCTGTCCATGGGATTCTTTAGGCAAGAATACTGGAGTGGCTTGCCATGACCAGCTGCGGGGGATCTTCCTGACTCAGGGATTGAACCTGCGTCTCTTATATTTCCTACATTGGCAAGGGGGTTCTTTACCACTAGCCCCACCTGAGAAGCCTGCTGAGGAAAGAGGACCATCAGCAAATATAAGCCAGAAAAGGGCATCTGCACCTGATTTGCTTGCAAGGCTACCCCCTGGCAAAGTCCTATTTTTAGAGACCACTAAGGTTCTTCTCCAAAGCCTACAGCATCAATTATGTGCTCTGGGATATCCAGTCACATCCTAGGGGGATAGGAAATAACAACCCATTCCAGTATTCTTGCCTGGAAAATTCCACATATGGAGAAGCCTAATGAGCTACAGTCCATTGGATCTCAAATATATATATGGGGGTTCCCTGGTGTCTCAGTGATGAGAAATATTCCTGCAGTGCAGGAGACCCTGGTTTCATCCCTGGGTTGGAACGATCCCCCTGGAGGAGGGCATGGCAACCCACTCCAGTATTCATGTCTGGAGAATTCCATGGACAGAGGAACCTGGCGGGCTGCAGTCCATGGGGTCACACAGAGTCAGACACAACTGAAGTGAGTAAGCAGTAAGAAGCAGGGGGACAGAGAGAGTTCAGTCATTCGTGTTGGTATCAGGATGGAGGAGGCTTTCCAGGGTGTAGGACATGAGCTAAACACTGGGGATTCCAAGGATTAGTCCTGTTTCTTCCAGAACTCAAAATATAGTGAATGACTTTTACCCAACTGGGGAGGAAAAAGACATGGACTTGGAAAGAGAATACTTAGAAAGACACCTGTAGACATATATGTGACAACATACAGTGAACTGACATTTAGTTGGCATCAAAAAGGAGACAGATATTTCATTTACCATGTAGCTATCACACATATGAATTACCACTCAGTGGAGCATTAGAATGGGCTTCCCAGATAGCACTGGTGGGAAAGAACCTGTCTGCCAATGCAGGAGATGTTAAGAGGGCCAGATTCAGCCCCTGGGTCAGGAAGATCCTCTGGAGGAGGGTACAGCAACCCACTCCTGTATTCTTGCCTGGAGAATTCCATGGACAATGGAGCCTGGAGGGCTGCAGTCCATGGGGCCACAAAGAGTCATGGCTGAAGCAGCTTAGCATGCACGCAGAGCATTAGAACATATAGCAATTATTTGAGGAATAATTACTGTCCTCAAATTATTGTCTTTTGATGAATCAGAAGGTATATATGCTTTAAGTCATCAGTAAGACAATCATTAGTGCTATAGTAGTGAAGCTCTGACAAGTTTTAATTAGTTAATAGATCAATCTAATTAATTAGTGTATTACTCTAATTAATAAACTGACAAAATATACCTTATCAGTATATGATCTATAGTTTGCATATTCTCACCATATACTATTGGATATATTGCATAAACTATTTTAAACCAATGCATTCATTAGGAATTGAATCACATCTCCAAGAAGTATGACAGGGTAAGAGATGAATCTCAGATGAACCTGGCCAATACTGGGAAGGACTGAAAAGGAAGAAGCATGTATAGAAAATCACAGGGGAGAAGTCCCCTGATGCTCATCTTATTTTCTGTGTCTCAAATGTCAGTCCCTCAGTATGAATGACTCATGTGTACCCTGAGCAAACTGAGAACAAGCTTTGAGAGTCGGATGATTGGAATATTGGGCAGGTGAACCCTCTGACGACATGCAGAAAGACAGAAAGAATCCTTAGATTTGAGGGAAATTATTTTTGGTTCACCAGAATTTAGCCTCTCAGCAAATCTTCTTCAACTCGCCCCAAGGTGCTACAGTCAAAGTCTTACTGTCAGTAGAGTAGAAATACACCCCGAGTCTGCTCGGTGCTTCAGGTTATGGTAGCAAGTAGAAGACCCAGACTAAATTTGGTCAGGTAGGAAACTGCCCACATGCTTTCACCCAAATTGAGAACTGGAGTCTATTTTTCCCAAAATGAAATATCTTTAAAGTTTTTTCAGATTGCAAACATAATAGTCTAGCTTATAAACCCCCAAATCATACATAGACTACACAGAATAAAACATCTCCTGATACAGTGAGCTACTTGTATATGAGCACAGTTAGACATTTGGTAAATAAGTGTCCAGGTATATCTCTAGGCATATACAGCTTTAAGTATATGAGCTCATATACTTTTGACTTACTTTGTTACTTAAAAACTTTTTACATTAATAGATATGCCCCTGGGTCAGGAAGATCCTCTGGAGGAGGGTACAGCAACCCACTCCTGTATTCTTGCCTGGAGAATTCCATGGACAATGGAGCCTGGAGGGCTGCAGTCCATGGGGCCACAAAGAGTCATGGCTGAAGCAGCTTAGCATGCACAGCATGAGAACATATAGCAATTATTTGAGGAATAATTACTGTCCTCAAATTATTGTCTTTTGATGAATCAGAAGGTATATATGCTTTAAGTCATCAGTAAGACAATCATTAGTGCTATAGTAGTGAAGCTCTGACAAGTTTTAATTAGTTAATAGATCAATCTAATTAATTAGTGTATTACTCTAATTAATAAACTGACAAAATATACCTTATCAGTATATGATCTATAGTTTGCATATTCTCACCATATACTATTGGATATATTGCATAAACTATTTTAAACCAATGCATTCATTAGGAATTGAATCACATCTCCAAGAAGTATGACAGGGTAAGAGATGAATCTCAGATGAACCTGGCCAATACTGGGAAGGACTGAAAAGGAAGAAGCATGTATAGAAAATCACAGGGGAGAAGTCCCTGATGCTCATCTTATTTTCTGTGTCTCAAATGTCAGTCCTCAGTATGAATGACTCATGTGTACCCTGAGCAAACTGAGAACAAGCTTTGAGAGTCGGATGATTGGAATATTGGGCAGGTGAACCCTCTGACGACATGCAGAAAGACAGAAAGAATCCTTAGATTTGAGGGAAATTATTTTTGGTTCACCAGAATTTAGCCTCTCAGCAAATCTTCTTCAACTCGCCCCAAGGTGCTACAGTCAAAGTCTTACTGTCAGTAGAGTAGAAATACACCCCGAGTCTGCTCGGTGCTTCAGGTTATGGTAGCAAGTAGAAGACCCAGACTAAATTTGGTCAGGTAGGAAACTGCCCACATGCTTTCACCCAAATTGAGAACTGGAGTCTATTTTTCCCAAAATGAAATATCTTTAAAGTTTTTTCAGATTGCAAACATAATAGTCTAGCTTATAAACCCCCAAATCATACATAGACTACACAGAATAAAACATCTCCTGATACAGTGAGCTACTTGTATATGAGCACAGTTAGACATTTGGTAAATAAGTGTCCAGGTATATCTCTAGGCATATACAGCTTTAAGTATATGAGCTCATATACTTTTTTTGACTTACTTTGTTACTTAATAATATGTTGGTCTTTGTTTCACATTAATAGATATACATTTACACTATAGTTTTTTTTTAAACATTTATTTGATTTATTTATTTTTGGGCGGGGGTCAGGTTGGGGAAGGAGGGGAGCAGGTGGGCCACTTCTATTGGTCTTTCATTTCTCTATTTTCATCTGTCTTTGTTCTTTTGGCTCTTGTGGGCCTCCCATCACGGTGGCCTCTATTGTCGCAGAGCACTAGCTCTGGGTGCATGTGCTCCAGAGCTCCAGCTGGGTAGTTGGACACATCAGTCCAGCCGTTCCACAGCATGTGGGATCTTCCCAGGCCAGGGATCAAACCAGCGCCCCTTGCACTGCAAGGCGGTGACCTTAGCCACTGGACCACCAGGGAAGCCCTACACTATAGTTTTTTATAACTTTCTGGTATTCCATTTTATGATTATACCAAAATTTTACTAATTATAGCCCCAGTTATTACCATGTGTGCTGTGCTTGGTTGCTCAGTCATGTCCAATTCTTTGTGACTCCATGGACTGTAGCCTGCCAGGCTCTTCTATCCATGGGGATTCTCTAGGCAAGAATACTGGAATGGGGCTTCCCTGGTGGTCCAGTGGGTAAGGACACTGCCTTGCTGTACAAGGGGCGCCGGTTCCATCCCTGGCCTGGGAAGATCCCACGTGCTGTGGAGCGGCTGGACCGATATGCCCAATTACTGAGCCGGAGCTCTGGAGCGCGTGCGCACAGAGCAAGTGCTCTGCAGCGAGAGAGGCCACTGAGATGGGAGGCCCACGCGGGCCAAAGAACAAAGATGGATGAAAATGAATAAATGAAAGCCAATAGAAGTGGCCTGCCCACCCGCCTGCCCCTCTCCCTCCCCGCCCCCCAAAAATTATTTAAAAAGAAAAAAAAACGAATACTGGAGTGGGTAGCCATTCCCTTCTCCAGGGGATCTTCCCTACCCAGGGACTGAATCCAGGTCTCCTGCATTGCAGGCAGATTTTTTCCTGTCCTGAGCCACCAAAGAAGCCCTATTACCATGTGACTGTCAATGTTATTAGCTATGTGTCCAGGTATATCTCTAGGCATATACGTTATTTAACTTTTTTGACTTACTTTGTTACTTAATAATATGTTGGTCTTTGTTTCACATTAATAGATATACATTTACACTATAGTTTTTTTTTAAACATTTATTTGATTTATTTATATTTTTGGGTGTGGTTTGGGGTGGGAGGGGGATGGGCGGGCCACTTCTATTGGTCTTTCATTTCTCTATTTTCATCTGTCTTTGTTCTTTTGGCTCTTGTGGGCCTCCCATCACGGTGGCCTCTATTGTCGCAGAGCACTAGCTCTGGGTGCATGTGCTCCAGAGCTCCAGCTGGGTAGTTGGACACATCAGTCCAGCCGTTCCACAGCATGTGGGATCTTCCCAGGCCAGGGATCAAACCAGCGCCCCTTGCACTGCAAGGCGGTGACCTTAGCCACTGGACCACCAGGGAAGCCCTACACTATAGTTTTTGATAACTTTCTGGTATTCCATTTTATGATTATACCAAAATTTTACTAATTATAGCCCCAGTTATTACCATGTGTGCTGTGCTTGGTTGCTCAGTCATGTCCAATTCTTTGTGACTCCATGGACTGTAGCCTGCCAGGCTCTTCTATCCATGGGGATTCTCTAGGCAAGAATACTGGAATGGTGCTTCCCTGGTGGTCCAGTGGGTAAGGACACTGCCTTGCTGTACAAGGGGCGCCGGTTCCATCCCTGGCCTGGGAAGATCCCACGTGCTGTGGAGCGGCTGGACTGATATGCCCAATTACTGAGCCGGAGCTCTGGAGCGCGTGCGCACAGAGCAAGTGCTCTGCAGCGAGAGAGGCCACTGCGATGGGAGGCCCACGCGGGCCAAAGAACAAAGATGGATGAAAATGAATAAATGAAAGCCAATAGAAGTGGCCTGCCCACCCGCCTGCCCCTCTCCCTCCCCGCCCCCCAAAAATTATTTAAAAAGAAAAAAAAACGAATACTGGAGTGGGTAGCCATTCCCTTCTCCAGGGGATCTTCCCTACCCAGGGACTGAATCCAGGTCTCCTGCATTGCAGGCAGATTTTTTCCTGTCCTGAGCCACCAAAGAAGCCCTATTACCATGTGATTGTCAATGTTATTAGCTATGTGTTAATAACATTCATATATATTTATACATTTATGAATGCATATGCTTATCTTAGGAACAACTCTTAAAAGTAGACGTAAGGCTTCCCTGGTGGTCCAGTGGGTAAAGAGTCTGCCTTGCAGTGCAAAGGGCACCGGTTTGATCCCTAGCCATGGAAGATCCCACATGCCGCGGAGCGGCTGGACCAGTGTGTCCAATTACAAGCCAGTGCTCTGGAGCACATGTGCCCTGAGCCAGTGCTCTGCAACTGGGGAGGCCACTGTGATGGGAGGCCCACACAGGCCAAAGAGTAAAGATGGATGAATATAAATGGATAAAAAAATCAATGAAAAGAGGCCAAAATTTTTTTTAAAAAAAAGACATTTTTGAAAAAAGTAGACATATAAGTTTTGAAGACTATTGCCAAATTTCCCTCCTCTAAAAGAATCATCCCAGTTTAATCCTCCCCTAGCTATGGCTGATATACAGAAGAATATTATCTCTAATAATCAGATATAGCCCACTTAATTTGGATCTTATTTTAACAAACTGAGGATTGTTTAATGCCAGCCTTTGTGAAACTGACGAGGTGCTGTGTTGAGAATAACTGAATCTGAACTCTGGAATGAGGCACATATACAACGCATCATCTATAAGGAAGACAGAGTCCCAAGGGTGGGCATTCCCTCTGTTGTACAATATACCCTTGTAGCTTATTTCATATGTAATATTTTATACCTCTTAATCTTATTATAAAAGTAATAAAAAGCCTGCTAGAATTACATGGTTGTTAGAGTTATGCAACTTTGTGAATATATTAAAATCACTGAATTGTACACTTTCAAAGGGTGAATTTATTACATGTGAATCATATCTCAATAAGAAAGAAAATGTTAAAAACATTTCAAGAAGTAGCTCATTTTTTTGTCCTAGGAAAATCTTTTTGAGTACTTGCATTTACTCTTTTTTTTTTTTGGAGAAGGAAATAGCTACCCACTCTAGTATTCTTGCCTGGAGATTTCCATAGACAGAGGAGCCTGGCTGACTACAGTCTATGGGGTTGCAAAGAGTCAGACACAAGTGAGCAACTAACACACACATGCACACACACAAATTCACTCTTTTTAATTTTTATAGTTTAATTGAAGTATAGTTGGTATACAATATTATATGTTACATCCCTGGGACAGAAAGATCCCTTAGAGCAGCAAATGACACCCCATTCCAGTATTCTTTTTTGGAAAGTTCCATGGGCAGAGGAGCTTGGTGGGCTACATTTCCTGGGATCTCAAAGAGCTGGACACAGCTGAGCTACTGAGTACACATTATGTAAGTTATAGGTGGAAAATATAATGATTCACAAGTTGCAAAGGTCATGCTTCATTTATAGTTATTATTAAAAACATTGGTTATACTCCCTGTGTTATAGAATATGTCCTTGTCTCTCATTTTATATGTAATATTTTGTTCCTCTTAATCCCCTCCCCCAGGGACCCTTCCCCCATTCCTGTCCCCATTCCACTGGTAACCATTCTTTTCGTGTCTGTCCTTTCTACTGGAGAAAGAAGGAAGGAACGGCCTGAGGCTCCCATTTGACTTCCTGGTGGTCAATTTGGCCCTTTGCTGTGTTGCCTTACAGAAAAGCATCCTTTCTACCCTGAGTCTGAAGTGTAACCCCTGTTATCCCACCAGGAGCCCTTGATGGTACAGCGCAGTTTATCAGTTGACTACCGGGAAGCTTGACCACATTATTCTCTTGCTCAGGACGGTCGACGTCACGCTGTCATAAACAGCAGTCCTGCAAAGAGGACAGCGGTGACAACCGCTGGGGCCTAACTCCTCCTGTAGCCGCTGTGCACCAGAGCCACAGGTTAGCAATCAGCGGAGGCGTCGTGGAGGCTTGGCCTCTAAATCACGAGGAAAAGAACAATCCCTACAGGCAGCTGAAGAGACAGCCTCTCTGGGGACCAATTATTCTATTTTGTGCTGTCCATACTGCAGCGGGCTGCTGCCAGCCCCCCTGGGAGCCGCTCTCCTGGGCTTCCCTATCGGAGGCCAGGCTGGTGCTCTCGACATAAGTTGCTCTTCATGTCAAAACTGCTGCTAATGACACAATTAAGTAGCTGGGGACTACAGAGCAGCTCTTAATTAGGTAAACACGGTTCTCTGAGAAATGATTGCCTGGCTTTGGGCTAACCGTTGCTGTCAGATTGCTAGAAGATGCATACTCTGTGAGCAAATGAAACAGCATTTTAAAGACCCAATTTCTCCCTATTTCTCCTTACATAGCAATGGAGGATACTTAGAGTTTCATTATAGATAGCATGGGTTGCTCCATTTTAAGAGTCTATATCCTTTAGGTTTGCAAAAGGAACAGAATTGCATGGGAAGGGAAGAATTGCTTAACCTTCTTCCAGGGACCAAGCAATTTAACTATGTGTGACCATCTTTCCAGTGGTCCCCCACCTTTTTGGCTTCAGGGACCAGTGTCATGGAGACAATTTTTTCACAGACCTGCAATCAGGGATGGTTTGGGGGTGACTCAAGCCCATTACATTTATCTCTATCATGATTAACGTTAGCTCCACCTCAGTCCATCAGACATAATGATCCTGGATGTTGGGGACCCCTGCCCTAAATGACAGGTATCATCTTACATGGGCCAAAATAAAAGCACACACATTTAATTTCTCTTTCACAACCTTCCTGTTCCTCTCGTCCCCACTATGACTCATAGTCTTCAATATTTTTTTCTAATCATCCTTTTTAGGTTGTTTGTGTGTGTAGGTGCTCAGTCACTCAGTCGTGTCTGACGCTTTTACCACTCAATGGACTGTAGCCCACCATGCTCCTCTGTCCATGGAAATTTCCAGGCAATAATGCTGGAGTGGGAAGCCATTTCCTTCTCCCAGGATCTTCCTAACCCGGATCACACCCACGTCTCTTGCATCTCCTGCATCGGCAGGAGGATTCTTTACCACTGATCCACCTGGGAAGCCCTGAAGTTGTTTTTTAACATCAGATTATATTTAAGGACTGTTGAAGATAGGCAACACTTAATATTTTCACCACCTATTGACTCTTTCTCTGAGGTCCATTTTAGCCAGGAAGCTGGAAGGGCCACAACCCTTCAGCAGAGCTGAACAAGATTTGGCAAAGTAGTTTCTCATGCTCCCTTCCTCTCATAGTGTTTGGATTTGAGTGGTGTTTCATATATTTTTAATTTGGAAGCCACTTGTCTCACCCTAAGGATCTGAGTCAAGGCTTTTTAAGGGTTCTGTGTT
Organism: Tragulus kanchil; assembly: GCA_022376925.1. NCBI lineage: Eukaryota > Metazoa > Chordata > Mammalia > Artiodactyla > Tragulidae > Tragulus > Tragulus kanchil. Next base: position 236,302,998 of record JAIOJX010000028.1, on the reverse strand, counting down.
TCCTTAATGTTTTCTGTTGCTTTCTTTTTCAGTTACTTTGCTTTCTATGTTATAGCATGATAACCTAAAGCTGTTTCCTTTCAGTTATTTATTGACCCAGTTATTTATTACTATCAAATATTTATTGCTATGTAATAGTATTTCTAGAAACAATATGAATGTGTATTTTTATCATTTTTTACCATCTTGGTTCATTCATATATCAGATTGGGTGTATTTATTATATGATGGAAGTTTTAAAATATCTATTTATGTGTTTGGCTATGTCTGGTCTCAGTTGTGGCACATGGGATCTTCTTTGCCTCATGAGGGATCTTTCGTTGTTGTGCATGGATTTTCCAGTTGTGGTGTGAGGGCTTCAGAGTTGTGGCTCACCAACTTCGTTGTTCCTTGGCATGTGGAATCTTAGTTCCCCAGCCAGAGGTCAAACCTGCATCCCCTGCATTGCGAGGCAGATTCTTAACCACTGGATCACTAGGGAAGTCCCTAAGTGGAAGTTTAGTCAGTCATATGGAATGTGTGGAAAAATCAGCACAGTTAGCTGGTGCGTGGATAGAATATGGTGTGGTGAAGACCGTGTTCAGTGGTGGAAACATCAGAGTGTTTGTCTCATCATGGTTCTCATTGTGTTGCCCTCAACTGTGTAAAGTGGCTTTGTCCTTAGTGCTAATTCTCTCTTCTTTTATTGACCTCCTTTGTCGAACTCCAGTATTATTTCTCCTTTATATATCTAGAAAGTTAAGATCATTGGTGGATAAGGGAGAGAGTACCCTGCCTTTTCTTTGCTTCCCACTGGGCTGCGAACCTCACTCCAGTTCCCCTCTAATGGCCCTACCAGTTTGCCAGCCCTATAGATCCTCTACCCCACTGTCACCATCTTCCATGGCAGCTTTAGTGGCTGAAGCACAATGTTCTTTCCCATAATCCAGATGATTCCACTGAGACCCAGCTTTATTCACAGTCACTGAGCGGTTCAGCCACTACCTCTGACGTTCATGCTCTTTGTCCCAAATAGGGCCTCCAGGATCTTCCCCATTTCTGCTTAACTTCATGTTTCCCACTCACTGCTCCTGAGCCCTGTCCAGCTGACGTTCTGTGGTCAGACACTTCAACTTTGCTCTCACGCTCAACCCAGAACCAAGGCTCCTTTGACCTACTCTTGAGCCTGCCCAGCCAACCACAATCTCACTCATTTCCAAAGTCCCTTTTCAGTTCTTCATTTTAAATTTCAAGATGTCACTGAAGAGTGTTGCAGGCATTTGCAGACTTGACCCTTGTGTTGTGCAGTCAGGGTTCCAATCCATAAATCTGTCATTCCTTTGGGCTAATAGAGCTTATTTTCCATGCAAAGATAGGCACGATAATACACAGAAATGGTATGGACCTAAGAGAAGCAGAAGATATTAGGAAGAGGTGGAAAGAATAAATAGAAGAACTACATAAAAAAAGATCTTAATGATCTAGATAACCGTGATGATGTGATCACTCACCTAGAGCCAGACATTGTGGAATTTCAAGTGGACCTTAGGAAGCATCACTAGGAACAAATATAGTGGAAGTGGTGGAATTCTACCTAAGCTATTTCAAATCCTAGAAGATGATGCTGTTAAAGTGCTACACTCAATATACCAACATATTTGGAAAACTCAGCAGTGACAACAGGACTGGAAAAGGTCAGGTTTCACTCCAATTCCAAAGAAGGGCAATGCCAAAGAATCTTCAGACTATCACACAATTGCACTCATTTCACATACTAGCAAAGTAGTGTTTAAAATTCTCCAAGCTAAGGTTCAACAGTAGATGAACCAAGAAATTCCAGATGTACAAGGTCATTTAGAAATGGAAGAGGAACAAGAGATCAAATTGCCAACATCCGTTGTATCATAGTAAAAGCAAGAGAATTTCAGAAAAACATCTGCTTCATTGACTATGCTACAGTCTTTGACTGTGTGGATCAGAATAAACTGTGGAAAAATATTAAAGAGATGAAAATACCAGACCACCTTACCAATCTCCTGAGAAACCTGTGTACAGGTCAAGAAACAACAGATAAAACTGAACACGGAACACCAGACTGGTCCCAGATTGGGAAAAGAGTACATTAAGGCTGTATATTGTCACCCTGCTTATTTAATTTATATGCAGAGTACATCATGCAAAATGCTGGATGAAGTACAAAGTGGAATCGAGATTTCCGGGAGAATATCAAAAACCTCAATATGCAGATGACACCATCCTAATGGCAGAAAGTAAGGAGGAATTAAAGAGCCTTTTGATAAAGGTGAAAGAGAAAAATGAAAAAGGTGGCTTAAAACTCAACATTCGAAAAACAAAGGTCAGGACATCTGGTCCCATCACTTCATGACAAATAGATGGGGAAGTGATGGAAACAGGCAGACTTTATTTTCTTGGGCTCCAAAATCACCATGGATGGTGACGGCAGCCATGAAATTAAAAGACACTTGCTCCTTGGAAGAAAAGCTATGACAAACATAGACAGCCTATTAAAAATCAGAGACATTACCTACAAAGGTTTATATAGTCAAAGATACAGTTTTTCTACTAAAAAAAGACTGAGCACAAGAATTGATGCTTTTGAACTGTGGTATTGGAGAAGAGTCTTGATATTCCCTTGGACTGCAAGGAGATCAAATCAGTCAGTTCTAAGGGAAATCAACCCTGAATATTCATTGGAAGGACTGATGCTGAAACTCCAATACTCTGGCCACCTGATGTGAAGAGCCAACCCACTGTGAAAAACCCTGATGCTAGGAAAGATCGAAGGCAGGAGAAGTGGATAACAAAGGACAAGAGGGCTGGATGGCATCACTGACTCAATAGACATAATTTGAGCAAGTTCTGGGAGATGATGAAGGACAGGGAAGCCTGGCGTGCTGCAGTCCATAGGGTCACAAGGAGACATGACTGAGTGACTGACCAACGATAGCAACATGGAGCTTATGTATTTTTCCAAGAAACTTTTCTTTGCCTTTTCTCTTTTGAAATCTGATTTTAGTATTACCCTTTTATTACCTTTTATTCATGTAGTAAAGGGTTTTTGACCCCCTTGTACATGTTCTGAATGAGTTCGTAGATGTTGAAGATACTAGGCTAAAGCAAACAAATCAAAACAGGCCCTGCTCCTCTCTTTAAAGAATTTAGTGTTGGTGGTGGGAAGATTATGGAGAGGACTGATAGGCGCATGATTTTCTGATAGAGTGATGGGAGAGGTCCCAAAGAAAGGGAAACAATCTGAGACTTGAGGCCAGGACCCCCTTTTTTGGATGAAATCAACAGCATCCACTATGAGCTTCCTTAACTAATTTCCTCTGAATGTCAAATAATTTTGCTCTCTCTGATTATATCTTTAACTCCATTTCAGCCTCAGAGGAAATGTCACTTACTCTTATTAAGTCAACCTTTCTATCTGCCCCCTTTTATTCTACTCCCTCCAGCCTACTAAGGCACCTCACCATATAAATCATCAGTTTTGATAGGAGAGTAAATCTCTCTTTTGCCAATGGCTTAAGCAATCTTGGGAAAACCCTGCTGCAAACTGTTATAACTGGTTGCTTTCTCTAAGTATCTAGAAAGAGTCTGTCCACAGCTCTTCACCCCATTAACCTCTTTTCCCTAGACTTTTAGAAGAATATTAATCATTTCATATATACAAAAAGAGAATAAAAAGGGTATAATGAAATATACCTTCTTGGTAAGTCAATAAAATTAATAACAGTAGTATAATAACAACTCATGTACTTGCTCTCCAATAAAATATTAGAAATAGCACATCACCCAGTCTTTATGTCTCTTAATATCATTCCTCCCAACCTCTTGGAAAGAACCATGCTATGGATTTGGCATTTCTCAGTCCCATGCACTTATTATTAGCTTTACTACATGCTCTTCTAAATCACAACAATGATGAATCTGCACATAAATCCAAGTATCCATTCCCTCCCAAACCTGTGAAAAACCCTGATGCTAGGAAAGATCAAGGCAGGAGAAGTGGATAACAAAGGACAAGAGGGCTGGATGGCATCACTGACTCAATAGACATAATTTGAGCAAGTTCTGGGAGATGATGAAGGACAGGGAAGCCTGGCGTGCTGCAGTCCATAGGGTCACAAGGAGACATGACTGAGTGACTGACCAACGATAGCAACATGGAGCTTATGTATTTTTCCAAGAAACTTTTCTTTGCCTTTTCTCTTTGAAATCTGATTTTAGTATTACCCTTTTATTACCTTTTATTCATGTAGTAAAGGGTTTTTGACCCCCTTGTACATGTTCTGAATGAGTTCGTAGATGTTGAAGATACTAGGCTAAAGCAAACAAATCAAAACAGGCCCTGCTCCTCTCTTTAAAGAATTTAGTGTTGGTGGTGGGAAGATTATGGAGAGGACTGATAGGCGCATGATTTTCTGATAGAGTGATGGGAGAGGTCCCAAAGAAAGGGAAACAATCTGAGACTTGAGGCCAGGACCCCCTTTTTTGGATGAAATCAACAGCATCCACTATGAGCTTCCTTAACTAATTTCCTCTGAATGTCAAATAATTTTGCTCTCTCTGATTATATCTTTAACTCCATTTCAGCCTCAGAGGAAATGTCACTTACTCTTATTAAGTCAACCTTTCTATCTGCCCCTTTCATTCTACTCCCTCCAGCCTACTAAGGCACCTCACCATATAAATCATCAGTTTTGATAGGAGAGTAAATCTCTCTTTTGCCAATGGCTTAAGCAATCTTGGGAAAACCCTGCTGCAAACTGTTATAACTGGTTGCTTTCTCTAAGTATCTAGAAAGAGTCTGTCCACAGCTCTTCACCCCATTAACCTCTTTTCCCTAGACTTTTAGAAGAATATTAATCATTTCATATATACAAAAAGAGAATAAAAAGGGTATAATGAAATATACCTTCTTGGTAAGTCAATAAAATTAATAACAGTAGTATAATAACAACTCATGTACTTGCTCTCCAATAAAATATTAGAAATAGCACATCACCCAGTCTTTATGTCTCTTAATATCATTCCCTCCCAACCTCTTGGAAAGAACCATGCTATGGATTTGGCATTTCTCAGTCCCATGCACTTATTATTAGCTTTACTACATGCTCTTGTAAATCACAACAAATGATGAATCTGCACATAAATCCAAGTAAATGGCGCTGCACCTATGTACCCTCCTTCAAATTGTTTTTTTCACCCAGTATTTTGTGTTTGGGAATATATTCATGTTGATACATAACATTTTGCTCCTGAATGATATTACATTGTTTTGGCATGTGTGTCCTGTAAAAATTGATACATGTACATGCGTTCCATTTATAATCCATTCTCCCAGTGTTAAATTTTTTTGTAGTTTTCTTATGGTTACAGTTTTTGGCCAAGGATATTCCTGTTTGTGTCTTCTTATGCACACATGCTAGAATTCCTCTAGAGACTTGGAGTGGAATTTCTGGGTTGTTTGAATGAACGAATGGAAACAAAATCATCATTGCCATTTGATTACACATCACCTTGGAAACATGGGACCCATTTAATGGCTGTAAAAAAATGAAGCAAAAAGAAGTAACATGTTATGAAAGCATAATTACAGTATGACACAAAACACAAATCTTTATTCCAAACCTTTGTGTAAGAATCGCAGGTGATCATCATAGGCAGGTTGAAAGATACTGAAACCCAAAGGTTAGTCTTCAGAATTCAGATTTCCAGCTAAGGTATTTTTCATTTGGAAACACTGCTCAGGCATTACATTTTTAAATGTCTTTTCTCATTTCTCTGTCTGTTTAATTTAAAAAGCCAGAGCAGTCTTTTCTCGTTGATCTAACCAAGACAACCTTGGCCAGATAATTCCAGAAGGCATCTGTGACTCTGATGACTGAGGTCCAAGTTGGTCTAAATTAACCTGCTGTGGCAGCTTGCAAATTCCTTTCCTACCCTGAGCAGTTTTTCCTCTGCTCAAGGCTGGTAACTAACAACTGTGTAATGGTTCTGAAACCAAAGCCACAATTGCAGTGCTTAAATTTAGGCCACTGCCTTGTGTTGCCAATTTAGAGAAGATGTGGTTAAACCAACAGTCACTTAGGCTGCTGACATTTCTGCTGTTTTGAATTAAAAATATAAGTCACTTCTTCTTCTCTAACAAAATTAATTTGCCATTGACATAGGAATTAAATGACACATTCATCAAGATATTTCTCATCCACAAAATAAATTGAACATCTCAACCCAGAAGCCTCATGGGATAGTAATTTGCCAGTATTTAGTACTTATTTTATTTCAGTGTTTTTACTAAATAAAAAGAATTCTAAGTTTTAAATTTACCATTTGTGACACTATTTGTATGTCTGGCATTAATAGATGACAATTTATACATGTACTGTTGACACCCCTATCATAGAAGAAAGGTCAAAACACACTGAGATGACTGGGCAGGTGGAAGGTTTCCTATGGAAAATAAACAGCATCGATTTACTTCCTTATTGCCTATGAATATATATTATAGAATAAATATTATACTAGTGGTCACATGAAGATGACAGAAATGCTGGTACATCCATATAGGTATTGAGATATTGAAGTTTCTTATCTACAGCAGAATAGATAGATGTGTTTCTCTCACCACAGTACAGAGAAATGTTGAAGAGGTACCTTTTACCCATCTTCTGATGAGTTTCCAGAAGACACACAATCTCTTACACAATCTAAGCCACATGGGAAGTTTAATGTATAATGGATTTGGGATAAAGAAACAATATACACAGTAGTTAGTTGATGATAGACAATAACAGCAATTGATTTGCAAAAGGAAAAATAAAGGAGGTATTTTTGGAAGAAATAGAGCCAAGCAGTTGAGAAAATATTTTTGATAAAGATCTGTAGAAGTCACATTGAATTTGAGTGGCCTCTTGATTCTGATTTGATTATGCATAGTTCCTCATGTAAATGGGCGTAATTGTGAAACCAAACCATATCTTGATTCATCAACATTGGATTCTAGCCAAAATCACCATTCCTTCTTATTGCGATCTGAAAATCGTGAATTAATTTTCTGTCCTCTTTAGCCTGTCGTTCTTTTTTCCATTATGGAAGATGGTACAAATAGTTACAACTTTTGAATAATTAAGAGTAGGTATAACACAATCTATTAAAGACCTTAATAATCAATAAAAAAATTAATTAAATTGGGCCTACAAGTAAATGCTCACATCATCTGGTTTTCTGTTTACTCATTTTATTGTTTTTATAAAAGGTAAGGTGAAATAGAAAAATATTTATTCATACTCTCAGCAGCAAATTTTCCTCCGAAGCTTTGGACAATAGGAGTGTATTTTTTAAAGGCCTGGAATTCAAAAAATATTGAAAAGGGAACAAAACACATATGTTTCCCGAACATCTCAACCCAGAAGCCTCATGGGATAGTAATTTGCCAGTATTTAGTACTTATTTTATTTCAGTGTTTTACTAAATAAAAGAATTCTAAGTTTTAAATTTACCATTTGTGACACTATTTGTATGTCTGGCATTAATAGATGACAATTTATACATGTACTGTTGACACCCCTATCATAGAAGAAAGGTCAAAACACACTGAGATGACTGGGCAGGTGGAAGGTTTCCTATGGAAAATAAACAGCATCGATTTACTTCCTTATTGCCTATGAATATATATTATAGAATAAATATTATACTAGTGGTCACATGAAGATGACAGAAATGCTGGTACATCCATATAGGTATTGAGATATTGAAGTTTCTTATCTACAGCAGAATAGATAGATGTGTTTCTCTCACCACAGTACAGAGAAATGTTGAAGAGGTACCTTTTACCCATCTTCTGATGAGTTTCCAGAAGACACACAATCTCTTACACAATCTAAGCCACATGGGAAGTTTAATGTATAATGGATTTGGGATAAAGAAACAATATACACAGTAGTTAGTTGATGATAGACAATAACAGCAATTGATTTGCAAAAGGAAAAATAAAGGAGGTATTTTTGGAAGAAATAGAGCCAAGCAGTTGAGAAAATATTTTTGATAAAGATCTGTAGAAGTCACATTGAATTTGAGTGGCCTCTTGATTCTGATTTGATTATGCATAGTTCCTCATGTAAATGGGCGTAATTGTGAAACCAAACCATATCTTGATTCATCAACATTGGATTCTAGCCAAAATCACCATTCCTTCTTATTGCGATCTGAAAATCGTGAATTAATTTTCTGTCCTCTTTAGCCTGTCGTTCTTTTTTCCATTATGGAAGATGGTACAAATAGTTACAACTTTTGAATAATTAAGAGTAGGTATAACACAATCTATTAAAGACCTTAATAATCAATAAAAAAATTAATTAAATTGGGCCTACAAGTAAATGCTCACATCATCTGGTTTTCTGTTTACTCATTTTATTGTTTTTATAAAAGGTAAGGTGAAATAGAAAAATATTTATTCATACTCTCAGCAGCAAATTTTCCTCCGAAGCTTTGGACAATAGGAGTGTATTTTTTAAAGGCCTGGAATTCAATGAGTAAAATAAGAGAGATGAATTGAACAAAAAGGTAAGCCTGGATAAGTAATATTTCAGTTTTAATAGTCTAAAGAAATGATAAAATATTAAATTAAAAGGGCACAAACAAGTTAAAGGGTATTTTGATTATTGAGAAAGACTTAGTTTCCTTTAATGAAAAACATCATTATTTTTTAAGAGCTAAGAGTCTGCCGAAGGATCAACAAGTTTAAACCAAAGAGTATAAATGTAAATAAGTGGATCATTCTCTATCACTGAGCCACCTTGAGCAGAAATACTGTGCAAATTTATGTCCTAAATAGACCTGTCTTGGTAGGAAATGTATTTGATTGGGAGAATAACTGATGGCTTGCATTAATGATTCTGTCCGTGTCACTCTCTTCAGCACTGATAGAGAAGGGCCTTGGCTGAATCCTAGGAAGCAATGGGCCTTTGAAGTGGTCTTTTCTCTAGATTTAAAACTACAGGATTGACCTGGTTAAGTTGTTTACTAAAATACCTTGGAAATCTTACATGTATAAGGACCTCTGACACCAGTGTCTTGACCACTTCCTAACTGAGAAAATTACATTCTGATTATCAGTGCTCGCTTCTTGTGGCTCTGTTTTTTAAAAGATTAATGCCTTCAGTTGGAATCTAATTTCCTTCTAGAATTAATACTGAAAAATTAATGGACCAGCTGGTCACGTTTCAAGGGGTAAATAAATGGCTATCCTTGTTACGGTCAGGGTCACCGTTATGACTCCTCAGTGACTCACAAGCCATGGCTGTAAACAAGGGATGGGACTTGTGAGCTAAGAAGCTACCAACAGTAATGAGGATACCCAACAGGAAGTGCTGGAGAAACATCATCTGAAAGAACATCATCTGTCTTCTTATCTATCCAATTGTCTGATTTTTCCAGGAATCTGTGTTGAAATTGCTATCCAATCGTCATTTTTCCTCATGTGAATGCACATAAGTGAAATGTTTTTATAAAAGGTAAGGTGAAATAGAAAAATATTTATTCATACTCTCAGCAGCAAATTTTCCTCCGAAGCTTTGGACAATAGGAGTGTATTTTTTAAAGGCCTGGAATTCAATGAGTAAAATAAGAGAGATGAATTGAACAAAAAGGTAAGCCTGGATAAGTAATATTTCAGTTTTAATAGTCTAAAGAAATGATAAAATATTAAATTAAAAGGGCACAAACAAGTTAAAGGGTATTTTGATTATTGAGAAAGACTTAGTTTCCTTTAATGAAAAACATCATTATTTTTTAAGAGCTAAGAGTCTGCCGAAGGATCAACAAGTTTAAACCAAAGAGTATAAATGTAAATAAGTGGATCATTCTCTATCACTGAGCCACCTTGAGCAGAAATACTGTGCAAATTTATGTCCTAAATAGACCTGTCTTGGTAGGAAATGTATTTGATTGGGAGAATAACTGATGGCTTGCATTAATGATTCTGTCCGTGTCACTCTCTTCAGCACTGATAGAGAAGGGCCTTGGCTGAATCCTAGGAAGCAATGGGCCTTTGAAGTGGTCTTTTCTCTAGATTTAAAACTACAGGATTGACCTGGTTAAGTTGTTTACTAAAATACCTTGGAAATCTTACATGTATAAGGACCTCTGACACCAGTGTCTTGACCACTTCCTAACTGAGAAAATTACATTCTGATTATCAGTGCTCGCTTCTTGTGGCTCTGTTTTTTAAAAGATTAATGCCTTCAGTTGGAATCTAATTTCCTTCTAGAATTAATACTGAAAAATTAATGGACCAGCTGGTCACGTTTCAAGGGGTAAATAAATGGCTATCCTTGTTACGGTCAGGGTCACCGTTATGACTCCTCAGTGACTCACAAGCCATGGCTGTAAACAAGGGATGGGACTTGTGAGCTAAGAAGCTACCAACAGTAATGAGGATACCCAACAGGAAGTGCTGGAGAAACATCATCTGAAAGAACATCATCTGTCTTCTTATCTATCCAATTGTCTGATTTTTCCAGGAATCACTAGTGTTGAAATTGCTATGGGAAAGAAGCACCCAAGACTCCGTGAACCACTTTCTTCCTCATGATGCACATGCACACACATACACGCAACCCAGTAAGTTCCATTAGGGCAGGGGCTGTGTTTTCCAAACTTAGCTCAATGCTTAGCACATAAGGTGTGTTCACTGCACATTTATGGAAGGAAGGAAGTCCTTCTGAGTTTCTTTCTGACTTTCATCTCCCTTCTGTCAGTGCAATCCTGAGTATGGTCTTGTCACACATATATGTTAGAAATTGAATGACCCACCAGCAGTGAGCTGTTGTTTGTGCATGTTCACACTTGCTGGTGTACAATCCTACATCCATACTCACACCCTCATAAGCATAATGAGGTCTCTCCAAAAGAACTTTCTACAAACAGGATGCAGGCTGATTTCCTCCACATGGAAGGACTGTCCTCATGTGAAACCTCCATGGCCCTCTGTGTGCCCAGCCGCTCAGTTTTGTCTGACTTTTTGTGACCCCCATGGACTGTAGCCTGCCAGGCTCCTCTGTCCATGGAATTTCTCAGGTAGGAGTACTGGAGTGGATAGCCATTTTCTTCTCCAAGGGCAGACCTAGGGATCAAACCTGGGTCTCCTGCCTTGCAGGCAGATTTTTTACTGTATGAGCCACCAGGGACCCTCTCTCATGACGTATTTCTGTTGACCTTTGCACTTTCCCATGACCTCTGGACTTTCTTCATGATGTGGTCACTATTTCAGGGCCACATACCTTTGTAAGTGCAGTATCTTTGTAAGTCCCTTTTTTGATAAAATTATTTTCAGCGATAATCATATAATAATCTATAATAATCATGATTTTATTAATTCATTTTTAGTTTTAAGCCAAATAATATTTTAAGTGAATTACTTTGGGTATTAAAATATACTATTCAAACTCTATAAAACAAGAACTAAAATTTGCACATGCCAAGTAAAATCATTATGCTTTGCAGCTTGCACACTGTTTCTTTATTTTGGGTTTTAAATCTGAATTAAAATTATAAATGGACACCCAGAACACAATTGTAGAACTCAAGTTTTGTTTCTTCTACTTTACAGAGTGTTACCGTCATTCATTTTGAATCTGCTCCTTAGAGTTGAGAACATTATAAGGTTTGGAGAGGAGAACTGAGCCCAAGGAGAGGCAAACTTACTCTCAAAACAAATGCAAATAACTTAATCTTCAGGCTAGACGATATAGCCTGGAAATTGTATAATTAACTTCCCTGTAAAATACAATGTTTATTGTTGTTTTGCTAAGCCAGCTCTTTGGTCCCCCATGGACTGCAGCATGCCAGGCTCCCCTGTCCTTAACTATCTGCCGGAGTTTGCTCAGATTCAATTCCATTGGGTCAGTGATGCTATATAACTGTCTCAATCTCTGCCACCCCCTTCTCCACTTGCCATCAGTCTTTCCCAGCATCAGAGTCTTTTGCAATGAATTAGCTCTTTGCATCAGGTGGCCAAAGTATTGAAGCTTCCGCATCAGTTCTTTCAATGAATATTCAGGGGTTGATTTCCTTTAGAATTGACTGATTTGATCTCTTTGTTATCCAAGGGACTTTCAAGAGTGTTCCCCAGCACCATGATTCAAAAGCATCGATTCTTCAGCCCTCAGTCTTCTTTATGGTACAACTCTCATATCTGTACATGACTACTAGAAAAACAGTAACTTTGACTTTTTGGACCTTTGCTGGCAAAGTGATGTCTGCTTTTTAATACACTGTCTAAGTGTATCATAGCTTTTGTTCCAAGGAGCAAAAATCTTTTAATTTCATGGCTGCAGCCACCATCCACAGTGACTTTGGACTTTGGAAAATAAAATCTGTCACTGTTTCCTTTATTTGCCCATCCATTTGCCATGAAGTGATGGGATCAGCCTCCATGATCTTAGTTTTTCGAATGTTAAGTTTGAAGTCAGACTCTTTAGTTCCTCTTCACTTTCTGCCATCAGAGTGGTATCATCTACATATGTGAGTTTGTTGATATTTCTCTCTGCAATCTTGATTCCAGCTGGTGAGTTTTATTATCATTTAGTTTTAAGCCAAATAATATTTTAAGTGAATTACTTTGGGTATTAAAATATACTATTCAAACTCTATAAAACAAGAACTAAAATTTGCACATGCCAAGTAAAATCATTATGCTTTGCAGCTTGCACACTGTTTCTTTATTTTGGGTTTTAAATCTGAATTAAAATTATAAATGGACACCCAGAACACAATTGTAGAACTCAAGTTTTGTTTCTTCTACTTTACAGAGTGTTACCGTCATTCATTTTGAATCTGCTCCTTAGAGTTGAGAACATTATAAGGTTTGGAGAGGAGAACTGAGCCCAAGGAGAGGCAAACTTACTCTCAAAACAAATGCAAATAACTTAATCTTCAGGCTAGACGATATAGCCTGGAAATTGTATAATTAACTTCCCTGTAAAATACAATGTTTATTGTTGTTTTGCTAAGCCAGCTCTTTGGTCCCCCATGGACTGCAGCATGCCAGGCTCCCCTGTCCTTAACTATCTGCCGGAGTTTGCTCAGATTCAATTCCATTGGGTCAGTGATGCTATATAACTGTCTCAATCTCTGCCACCCCCTTCTCCACTTGCCATCAGTCTTTCCCAGCATCAGAGTCTTTTGCAATGAATTAGCTCTTTGCATCAGGTGGCCAAAGTATTGAAGCTTCCGCATCAGTTCTTTCAATGAATATTCAGGGGTTAATTTCCTTTAGAATTGACTGATTTGATCTCTTTGTTATCCAAGGGACTTTCAAGAGTGTTCCCCAGCACCATGATTCAAAAGCATCGATTCTTCAGCCCTCAGTCTTCTTTATGGTACAACTCTCATATCTGTACATGACTACTAGAAAAACAGTAACTTTGACTTTTTGGACCTTTGCTGGCAAAGTGATGTCTGCTTTTTAATACACTGTCTAAGTGTATCATAGCTTTTGTTCCAAGGAGCAAAAATCTTTTAATTTCATGGCTGCAGCCACCATCCACAGTGACTTTGGACTTTGGAAAATAAAATCTGTCACTGTTTCCTTTATTTGCCCATCCATTTGCCATGAAGTGATGGGATCAGCCTCCATGATCTTAGTTTTTCGAATGTTAAGTTTGAAGTCAGACTCTTTAGTTCCTCTTCACTTTCTGCCATCAGAGTGGTATCATCTACATATGTGAGTTTGTTGATATTTCTCTCTGCAATCTTGATTCCAGCTGGTGAGTCATCCATCCCAGCATGATGTGCTCTGCATATAAGTTAAGTAATTAGGGTGAAATTTTGCAACCTTGTCATACTCCTTTCCCAATATGGATAAGTCTGTGGTTCCATATAAGGTTCTAACTGTTGCTTCTTGACCAATGTACAGGTTTCTCAGGAGATGAGTAAGGTAATCTGGTATTCCCATCTCTTTAAGAATTTTCCACAGCTTGTTATGATCCACGCAGTCAACAGCTTTAACATAGCCAATGAAGCAGATGTTTCTCTGGAATTCCCTTGTTTTCTCTATGATCCAGAGAATGTTGGCAATTTGATCTCTGGTTATTCTGCCTTTTCTAAACCCAGCTTGTACATCTGGAAGTTCTCGGTTCATGTACTCCTGAAGCCTAGCTTGGAAGACAAGTGATAATAATGTGTTAAATAAAGTTGACATATATACCATCAAAACTCAGTGGTAATTGCAAAGTTGTTCATAACTTAAACCAGGGGTTGGCAAACTTTTTCTGTAGGGACAAGTTAGCAAATATTTTATTCTTTGTAGGCATCTGGTCTCTGTCACATCTACATAACTCTGTCATTTTAGCATGAAAGAAAGGGGCCATAGATAATACAAATGAATGAGCATGTCTGCGTTCCAATAAACCTTTATTTACAAAATCAGACAGCCAACTGGATTTAGCCCACAGGCTATAATTTGTCAAACCCTGACTTAGTTCAACAGAAGACTGTCTTGGAAGATCTAGTATTTTATCATTGACTTTGTTTAGAATGGTTCTTAGTCAGCTTCATTATTTTTTAATTCTCTATGGAAAATTCACCTCTTTATTTTCAAAGCTGTGTTGAATCTCACTGGCTGCCCTTAGCAAATTACTGTCTGGACTTTCCAGATGGCTCAAATGGTAAAGAATCCACCTGTAGTGAGAGAAAACTGGGTTTGATTCCTGGGTTGGGAAGATCCCATGGAGAACGAAAAGGCTATCCTCTTCTTACCTGGAAAATTACATGACTTGTCCATGGAGTGCAAAGAGTTGGATGCAACTGAGTGACTTATTGTACATTATTGTCTACTTCTAACTTAAAGGCAGAATGAATGTCTGTTTCTTCTTTGTGGCCCTGCAGTCGACCACAGGGCCTTGTATTGCTATTTTCCACTTAATAATTAATTCTGAAATACAGTTGACCCTTGAACAGTGAGGGGATTAATCTACATATAACTTATAGTTGACACTCCTTATCTATAGTTCCTCCATATCTTTGGATTAAACTAACAATGGGCCTTGTACTATTGTAGTATTTACTACTAAAAAATATCCATGTATGGTAGACCCCACACAGTTCAAACCCATGTTGTTCAAAGTCAACTGTAGAGCTTAAGTATACCTTAGATTTAAACCTAGACTTGCATGGTAATTACTCTCATACAGATTATTTAGTGTGTTCCTAGCAGACTTTTTTTAACTAAAATATTATGTATATATATATATATATATATATATATATATATGCATATATCTAACATATTTATACTTTTCTTTCTACCACTAAATAAGCTTCTCCCAACATTCCCCCAAAACAGGCCTATAAATTCTAACAACTATTTATTTATATGATTAGGACACTTTGGTTAAATAACTGGATTTAAAATTTCATTTCTTTTTTTATCTGCTACTTCTACTTCATCTTATACTAGAGTTGTTGTCTCCCAACCTGTTCCTTTCTTCTTTTATTTGCAAACTTAATGGTTTGAGAATTGCTGCTGCTGCAAGTGTCTCATGACCAGCCAGAATTCTTGGTTGTTTTTTCTTCATCTCTCCCACAGCCTGGCTCTCCAAGGCCAGAGATTGCCCATCCTTGTCTTGTAGTCTTTGACAATTCCCTCAAAGCCCTTGCCATGACATGTTACGAGAATAGGTGTCATTGTGTCACTTTCTCTCTACCACCCAGGTCCCCACGCAATCAAATGCCGCTTCTCCTAAAACGGACACCCATTGGCTTTTTCAACAGCTTCTTTTGTAAAATTTCCAGGGTGACACATCCCCTTGGTCTGAAATCTCTGATTTTCTAAAGATGATGCCTTTCTTTTACCTGGTTGTGTTTCCTGTCCTCCAATAGCTTCTTGTGCAGTGTGAGTGGGGATTTCCCTTTGCTTTATTTATTTATTTCGCCACACTGTGTAGCATGCAGGATCTTAGAGATCATAGTTCCCCAACCAGGGGCTGAACCTGTGCCTTTGGCAGTAGAAGCTGAGTCCTAACCAACAGACCACCAGGGGAGTCCCTCTCTTGGCTTTGGTTTTCCTGACTTCTAGTAGCATGTTGATTAGAAGCAAAGCCAGCACAGTGGGGTCAGATGCCAGGGATTAATCTACATATAACTTATAGTTGACACTCCTTATCTATAGTTCCTCCATATCTTTGGATTAAACTAACAATGGGCCTTGTACTATTGTAGTATTTACTACTAAAAAATATCCATGTATGGTAGACCCCACACAGTTCAAACCCATGTTGTTCAAAGTCAACTGTAGAGCTTAAGTATACCTTAGATTTAAACCTAGACTTGCATGGTAATTACTCTCATACAGATTATTTAGTGTGTTCCTAGCAGACTTTTTTTAACTAAAATATTATGTATATATATATATATATATATATATATATATATATATATGCATATATCTAACATATTTATACTTTTCTTTCTACCACTAAATAAGCTTCTCCCAACATTCCCCCAAAACAGGCCTATAAATTCTAACAACTATTTATTTATATGATTAGGACACTTTGGTTAAATAACTGGATTTAAAATTTCATTTCTTTTTTTATCTGCTACTTCTACTTCATCTTATACTAGAGTTGTTGTCTCCCAACCTGTTCCTTTCTTCTTTTATTTGCAAACTTAATGGTTTGAGAATTGCTGCTGCTGCAAGTGTCTCATGACCAGCCAGAATTCTTGGTTGTTTTTTCTTCATCTCTCCCACAGCCTGGCTCTCCAAGGCCAGAGATTGCCCATCCTTGTCTTGTAGTCTTTGACAATTCCCTCAAAGCCCTTGCCATGACATGTTACGAGAATAGGTGTCATTGTGTCACTTTCTCTCTACCACCCAGGTCCCCCACGCAATCAAATGCCGCTTCTCCTAAAACGGACACCCATTGGCTTTTTTCAACAGCTTCTTTTGTAAAATTTCCAGGGTGACACATCCCCTTGGTCTGAAATCTCTGATTTTCTAAAGATGATGCCTTTCTTTTACCTGGTTGTGTTTCCTGTCCTCCAATAGCTTCTTGTGCAGTGTGAGTGGGGATTTCCCTTTGCTTTATTTATTTATTTCGCCACACTGTGTAGCATGCAGGATCTTAGAGATCATAGTTCCCCAACCAGGGGCTGAACCTGTGCCTTTGGCAGTAGAAGCTGAGTCCTAACCAACAGACCACCAGGGGAGTCCCTCTCTTGGCTTTGGTTTTCCTGACTTCTAGTAGCATGTTGATTAGAAGCAAAGCCAGCACAGTGGGGTCAGATGCCAATGTCTCTTTATAAGCTGGATGATCTTGAGAAAACATCCTCTTTAAGGCTCAGTTTATCTTCTCTTTAAAATGAAGAGGGTATCACTATTTCATAGAATTGATGTGGAATTTTGATAAAATAACACATGCAAGGCAGCTAATCTAGACTCAGGCTCCAGCACGTGGTATTGAATATTATTTTAGGGCCACCATGTCTGGTTGCACAGTTAGTGTTCTGCACAAAAGTGCCCAGTCAGCTCATGGGGAGTAAGTAGAAGTTGAAAGAGTCATTTGCTACTATGTGTCTTCTCAGAGGACTCTCCCTGTTGGAATGCGTCTTCCTAAATCTCTCTCTTTGGTTTGACTCATCAGTCAGGAAGGTGATGAGGTGTTCATTATACCTTGTGGGTCTTTTACCTCTAATAGTGCTCATAGGCTGCTTTTCCTTCCATTCTCCCTAGGCTACTTTTGGAAGGTTATGCCTTCTCCAGGGAGATACAAACCCTACACCAGGGCCCTGTATGGCATTTACACATCAGTCTCTGTTGGGCAGAAAGGAGCTATCTTACCATTCAGTATATACAGGTTAGAAATATTGAACTGTGCCAGTTCTGTGATGGGGAGGAGACAAGATGCCTTACCAGGGCTCACTGTTGAATTGAGGAGTGAGATGTGAAAAGGAATAGTGACCATGGAATAGGGAGGGCTGTGTAAGAGGGTGTGTGACTCCCAGGATTCTCAAGGCTACAGAAAGACACTCCCAGGATTCTCAGGGCTGCAGAAAGGCCCCTGCTTACTCTAGAGATGGATAGACCTGGCTGGATGAAGCCATACCAGTGCTGGATCTTTAAAGATGAAGACTTGCCAGGTAGACAAAAGCCTTCTATAATGAAAGAGCTTGGGGTAGTTTATTTCGCCACATGACACAGGATCTTAGAGATCATAGTTCCCCAACCAGGGGCTGAACCTGTGCCTTTGGCAGTAGAAGCTGAGTCCTAACCAACAGACCACCAGGGGAGTCCCTCTCTTGGCTTTGGTTTTCCTGACTTCTAGTAGCATGTTGATTAGAAGCAAAGCCAGCACAGTGGGGTCAGATGCCAATGTCTCTTTATAAGCTGGATGATCTTGAGAAAACATCCTCTTTAAGGCTCAGTTTATCTTCTCTTTAAAATGAAGAGGGTATCACTATTTCATAGAATTGATGTGGAATTTTGATAAAATAACACATGCAAGGCAGCTAATCTAGACTCAGGCTCCAGCACGTGGTATTGAATATTATTTTAGGGCCACCATGTCTGGTTGCACAGTTAGTGTTCTGCACAAAAGTGCCCAGTCAGCTCATGGGGAGTAAGTAGAAGTTGAAAGAGTCATTTGCTACTATGTGTCTTCTCAGAGGACTCTCCCTGTTGGAATGTGTCTTCCTAAATCTCTCTCTTTGGTTTGACTCATCAGTCAGGAAGGTGATGAGGTGTTCATTATACCTTGTGGGTCTTTTACCTCTAATAGTGCTCATAGGCTGCTTTTCCTTCCATTCTCCCTAGGCTACTTTTGGAAGGTTATGCCTTCTCCAGGGAGATACAAACCCTACACCAGGGCCCTGTATGGCATTTACACATCAGTCTCTGTTGGGCAGAAAGGAGCTATCTTACCATTCAGTATATACAGGTTAGAAATATTGAACTGTGCCAGTTCTGTGATGGGGAGGAGACAAGATGCCTTACCAGGGCTCACTGTTGAATTGAGGAGTGAGATGTGAAAAGGAATAGTGACCATGGAATAGGGAGGGCTGTGTAAGAGGGTGTGTGACTCCCAGGATTCTCAAGGCTACAGAAAGACACTCCCAGGATTCTCAGGGCTGCAGAAAGGCCCCTGCTTACTCTAGAGATGGATAGACCTGGCTGGATGAAGCCATACCAGTGCTGGATCTTTAAAGATGAAGACTTGCCAGGTAGACAAAAGCCTTCTATAATGAAAGAGCTTGGGGTAGAAATTAAAATTTGTATTAGCAGGGTCTAAGAACAGGCCTCTTGAAGTGATTTTACAAGAGCTTTTGAACCTCTACGTGTTCAGTCTTTCAAGGTTCCTTGTCTTCAGTGGCCTTGGAAGTTGGCAAGAGGGTCTGTTCTGGCCTCGGAGAGGTGAGGGCAGGGGGCCCTGAGACCTGCCCCACTTGGCTGAGGGTGAATTGGTTCCCAAACATTTCTCAGGCCTTGCTTGACCTCAGGCCTGGCCTTTAATCCAGCTCAGCCTGGCTGTAACCAGATCCCCATGGTCACTTGCACAGGAGCCAAAACCCTGTTCCCAGAAGAAGCAATGCTGGCACCCACAGGGCAGCCTCTCTCTATTCCCCACCTTTGACCCAGTTCACCCAGGAAAACAGCACTACTGAGACCAAGCTGCCCTGGACTTTCTTTAGTATCTGGGGTGGGGAAGCTAGTATGCTTCCACTTAAGGATGGTTTTAGTTTTTCCTGAAAAAGAAGCCCAGGGGCTGTGTCCCTGAGACCTTCCATCACTATATCCTGGGCCTGGTGCAGAAAATCACCACCATCTTATTCTGGTGGATCCTCCCTTTCCTAGTTAAGTCTTTTCTTGCCCCTCTGGGGCTGCATGAAAAAGAAAGGAATGGGGAGCTCCACCTTTCTCTGTCTCTGCCAGTGCTCGGCCGCTTAGTTGCTCAATTGCGTCTGGCTCTATGCAACCCTATGGATTATAGCCTGAGTTGGTCTGAAGACTGTGGGTTATCAATGATTTTGATTGTAGCCTGCTCCTCTGTCCAGGGAATTTTGCAGGCAATAATACTGGAGTGGGTTGCCATCTCCTACTCAGGGCGTCTTCCAGACCCAGGGATCATACCCACATCTCTTGAGTCTCCTGCATTGGCAGATGGATTCTTTACCGCTACACCACCTGGGAAGCCCATGTCTGGGAAAAAACAAATCCATTGGTTGCCCCATTCAGACCCTTTCATGGTTCCCTGTACCACACCATTCAGAAGAACTCTGATACCAGTGCTGGATCTTTAAAGATGAAGACTTGCCAGGTAGACAAAGCCTTCTATAATGAAAGAGCTTGGGGTAGAAATTAAAATTTGTATTAGCAGGGTCTAAGAACAGGCCTCTTGAAGTGATTTTACAAGAGCTTTTGAACCTCACGTGTTCAGTCTTTCAAGGTTCCTTGTCTTCAGTGGCCTTGGAAGTTGGCAAGAGGGTCTGTTCTGGCCTCGGAGAGGTGAGGGCAGGGGGCCCTGAGACCTGCCCCACTTGGCTGAGGGTGAATTGGTTCCCAAACATTTCTCAGGCCTTGCTTGACCTCAGGCCTGGCCTTTAATCCAGCTCAGCCTGGCTGTAACCAGATCCCCATGGTCACTTGCACAGGAGCCAAAACCCTGTTCCCAGAAGAAGCAATGCTGGCACCCACAGGGCAGCCTCTCTCTATTCCCCACCTTTGACCCAGTTCACCCAGGAAAACAGCACTACTGAGACCAAGCTGCCCTGGACTTTCTTTAGTATCTGGGGTGGGGAAGCTAGTATGCTTCCACTTAAGGATGGTTTTAGTTTTTCCTGAAAAAGAAGCCCAGGGGCTGTGTCCCTGAGACCTTCCATCACTATATCCTGGGCCTGGTGCAGAAAATCACCACCATCTTATTCTGGTGGATCCTCCCTTTCCTAGTTAAGTCTTTTCTTGCCCCTCTGGGGCTGCATGAAAAAGAAAGGAATGGGGAGCTCCACCTTTCTCTGTCTCTGCCAGTGCTCGGCTGCTTAGTTGCTCAATTGCGTCTGGCTCTATGCAACCCTATGGATTATAGCCTGAGTTGGTCTGAAGACTGTGGGTTATCAATGATTTTGATTGTAGCCTGCTCCTCTGTCCAGGGAATTTTGCAGGCAATAATACTGGAGTGGGTTGCCATCTCCTACTCAGGGCGTCTTCCAGACCCAGGGATCATACCCACATCTCTTGAGTCTCCTGCATTGGCAGATGGATTCTTTACCGCTACACCACCTGGGAAGCCCATGTCTGGGAAAAAACAAATCCATTGGTTGCCCCATTCAGACCCTTTCATGGTTCCCTGTAAACCTTCTGACACAGAGCACTCACCATGGCGAGAGTTTTAATGAGGGGAGAAGAGCACAGACCTTCTTATCTGGAGCCCCAAGACAGGCCTCTGGTCTGCCCTCACCAGCTGCGTAGCCTTGGGTGAGTTTATAAATCTTTCTGACTGTCAGCTTCCTCGTTTGGAAGACAAGATAAAGTCATTTCCTACCCCAAAGAGCCATGGTGAGTAACCCATAAGATTGCATGAGCATGGTATTTACCGTTCTGCCTAGAATACAACAAGCTCCCCAGACAGGTTAGTTATTTCTTCCTTAAAATTTTTATTGGTGTTTTAAGTTTTTGAAATAATACTTGATCTGTGAAAGAAACACGTGAAAATATTGGACTGTGTACAGAAAGGAAAGAAAGAAGAGAGGGAGGGAGAGAGGAAGGAAAAAGGAAAGAAAATGGAAGAGAAAAAGAAAGTCTGTCCTAATTCTCTTTCCCAATTGGTGGAAACCATTAGAATTTGGTATATCTCTTTCCAGTTTATTATTTATGAACATATAATCTTAAGCATGTTTATATGACCTTTTATTTTTTACTATTTGCCCAAAAATAGAAACTCAGTATGCAGACCATCTAGTAATTTGCTTGTTCTGCTTGATGTGTGGTAGAGACAGTTTCAAAGTAGTACGTGGAGGACTATCTCTTTTTCTGTATTAACTGAGTAACACTCTATAACATAACTAGACCACCATTTGGCCAACCCATTGCCCATTGACTGACTGATGAGTTGTTAGTTGCTTACTTTTATCGATGTTGCTAAGATAAGCATCATTGAGTGGACCTCTCTGTGTTCATCTGGACATATCTCTTTATGATAAAGTCCTAGAGGAAGCATTGCTGGTTCAAAAGACAAGCATATTTCACATTTTGGACAAATTGCTAAATTTGGCTTTATAAAACACTGAATTGTTTTCACATCAAATAGCCTGCTCCTCTGTCCAGGGAATTTTGCAGGCAATAATACTGGAGTGGGTTGCCATCTCCTACTCAGGCGCCTTCCAGACCCAGGGATCATACCCACATCTCTTGAGTCTCCTGCATTGGCAGATGGATTCTTTACCGCTACACCACCTGGGAAGCCCATGTCTGGGAAAAACAAATCCATTGGTTGCCCCATTCAGACCCTTTCATGGTTCCCTGTAAACCTTCTGACACAGAGCACTCACCATGGCGAGAGTTTTAATGAGGGGAGAAGAGCACAGACCTTCTTATCTGGAGCCCCAAGACAGGCCTCTGGTCTGCCCTCACCAGCTGCGTAGCCTTGGGTGAGTTTATAAATCTTTCTGACTGTCAGCTTCCTCGTTTGGAAGACAAGATAAAGTCATTTCCTACCCCAAAGAGCCATGGTGAGTAACCCATAAGATTGCATGAGCATGGTATTTACCGTTCTGCCTAGAATACAACAAGCTCCCCAGACAGGTTAGTTATTTCTTCCTTAAAATTTTTATTGGTGTTTTAAGTTTTTGAAATAATACTTGATCTGTGAAAGAAACACGTGAAAATATTGGACTGTGTACAGAAAGGAAAGAAAGAAGAGAGGGAGGGAGAGAGGAAGGAAAAAGGAAAGAAAATGGAAGAGAAAAAGAAAGTCTGTCCTAATTCTCTTTCCCAATTGGTGGAAACCATTAGAATTTGGTATATCTCTTTCCAGTTTATTATTTATGAACATATAATCTTAAGCATGTTTATATGACCTTTTATTTTTTACTATTTGCCCAAAAATAGAAACTCAGTATGCAGACCATCTAGTAATTTGCTTGTTCTGCTTGATGTGTGGTAGAGACAGTTTCAAAGTAGTACGTGGAGGACTATCTCTTTTTCTGTATTAACTGAGTAACACTCTATAACATAACTAGACCACCATTTGGCCAACCCATTGCCCATTGACTGACTGATGAGTTGTTAGTTGCTTACTTTTATCGATGTTGCTAAGATAAGCATCATTGAGTGGACCTCTCTGTGTTCATCTGGACATATCTCTTTATGATAAAGTCCTAGAGGAAGCATTGCTGGTTCAAAAGACAAGCATATTTCACATTTTGGACAAATTGCTAAATTTGGCTTTATAAAACACTGAATTGTTTTCACATCAAACAATAGTGTACAAAAGGATGTTTTCCCAATGGCATGAAGTGGGTCACCAATATTTTCTATTTCTTTATATTTTTGGAACTGTCACACAGATGGACCACATTTAAAGAATATTTGCTTCCTGGTTCCACCAAATAACTTTTGACGTGCAAACTTTTATACTCATAACCCATCCAAATGTGTCTACTTTTATTCCTCTCCTAGATGACAATAAACTACTCTAGTCAGGCAAAAATCTCATTTTTATGAAGGGCAATAAAGAAGTAAGAATGACTTTTGAGGCTTGTAAATTAGATGTTTCTTTTTGTGAAGGTCACACCTGATCTTCGGGGCCAGAATTTCTCTTATAAATTGTCACCCAATTTTGGAAGCACTTAGCTTCCAAAAAGGACTCTACCTGCTTTGCACTGGCAAAAGAAGGGGCAGGATTTATGGTTCATAGATCAGCTTCATGCCAACTTCTGAGTAGAGTCTTTATCTTCTCTAAATTTGGACAATGCACTTACCTTTCCAAAACTTGGTAACTGATGGATTCTCTAACCTATGTATTGTCCCCATAGAATGTGCAGAATTGGATTATCTACCCAAGAGGCTGTGACAATCTCAACTCCTTTCCACAGCATTTCCTTATAGTTGAGAAGACACTTTTTTCTTAATGGTACAATCCAGATTTCCTCATATTTTCAACTTTCAGGGATGTCCAACTAGTTGAATCATGACCAACTTTATTGAGAAAGGAAGAGAGCATGGGAGCAAATCTCAATGAGCGAATTATCTGTACCCTGCAGCAGTCAGGGTCAAGTCTTCATCAACAGCAGATGGGACAGAGGCCCACAAAAATACGTGCAGACCATCTAGTAATTTGCTTGTTCTGCTTGATGTGTAGAGACTAATCTCTTTTCTGTATTAACTGAGTAACACTCTATAACATAACTAGACCACCATTTGGCCAACCCATTGCCCATTGACTGACTGATGAGTTGTTAGTTGCTTACTTTTATCGATGTTGCTAAGATAAGCATCATTGAGTGGACCTCTCTGTGTTCATCTGGACATATCTCTTTATGATAAAGTCCTAGAGGAAGCATTGCTGGTTCAAAAGACAAGCATATTTCACATTTTGGACAAATTGCTAAATTTGGCTTTATAAAACACTGAATTGTTTTCACATCAAACAATAGTGTACAAAAGGATGTTTTCCCAATGGCATAAAGTGGGTCACCAATATTTTCTATTTCTTTATATTTTTGGAACTGTCACACAGATGGACCACATTTAAAGAATATTTGCTTCCTGGTTCCACCAAATAACTTTTGACGTGCAAACTTCTATACTCATAACCCATCCAAATGTGTCTACTTTTATTCCTCTCCTAGATGACAATAAACTACTCTAGTCAGGCAAAAATCTCATTTTTATGAAGGGCAATAAAGAAGTAAGAATGACTTTTGAGGCTTGTAAATTAGATGTTTCTTTTTGTGAAGGTCACACCTGATCTTCGGGGCCAGAATTTCTCTTATAAATTGTCACCCAATTTTGGAAGCACTTAGCTTCCAAAAAGGACTCTACCTGCTTTGCACTGGCAAAAGAAGGGGCAGGATTTATGGTTCATAGATCAGCTTCATGCCAACTTCTGAGTAGAGTCTTTATCTTCTCTAAATTTGGACAATGCACTTACCTTTCCAAAACTTGGTAACTGATGGATTCTCTAACCTATGTATTGTCCCCATAGAATGTGCAGAATTGGATTATCTACCCAAGAGGCTGTGACAATCTCAACTCCTTTCCACAGCATTTCCTTATAGTTGAGAAGACACTTTTTTCTTAATGGTACAATCCAGATTTCCTCATATTTTCAACTTTCAGGGATGTCCAACTAGTTGAATCATGACCAACTTTATTGAGAAAGGAAGAGAGCATGGGAGCAAATCTCAATGAGCGAATTATCTGTACCCTGCAGCAGTCAGGGTCAAGTCTTCATCAACAGCAGATGGGACAGAGGCCCACCATTTTACTGATGGGAAAGAAAGTCCTGATTCCTAGCCCCAGTTCCTCCTCTGACTAACCCTGTGACCTGAGGCGAATTACTTAACCTTTCTGGGTTTCAGGATATTTTTCATATGCAAAGTGGGCATAAGTCTTTGCACAGCTCATACTGTGATGATGAAGAGAAATTCCAAAATGGGTATAAAAATGTGCTGTCTACTCGGACACACATAAACATGAAAGGTATGGTTAATATTTGG
The DNA here is from genome assembly GCA_022376925.1 of Tragulus kanchil. Taxonomy (NCBI): domain Eukaryota; kingdom Metazoa; phylum Chordata; class Mammalia; order Artiodactyla; family Tragulidae; genus Tragulus; species Tragulus kanchil. The sequence goes on along the minus strand of JAIOJX010000028.1, from coordinate 236,277,282 downwards.
TTTTAAAATCTAGCCTTAATTTTATGGTGTCTGATTTTCTTGGCATTCACAACACTTAGAAACCAATAATAAAGCTGTGCTGTCAAGAGTACAATTAAGGACAAGTTGGAAGACTGCCCCGTTCCTGAGCATTTGATCTCAGTGGAGCACAGCACGTTTGAAAGGCTGGCAAAGCAAGAGCCTGATTTCTGGGGAAGTCCTTCCATGTGGTCCTCTCCATCTGACCCCTCCCACCTGCCATCCTTCCCCCAACCACTCAACTATCTGCCCTGTTCCGTCCCCTCCAAACTTAAGGTCCATGATCCCAAGATCAAGGTTTGTCCTAGGGATCGTTGGGTCAAAGCAGATTCAACTTTCATTTCTCTCTTTCCCATCCCTCTAACTCACTCATACAAATAAAGGCTAACGAAAGTCTTGAAGGGCAGGATTTATGGTTCATAGATCAGCTTCATGCCAACTTCTGAGTAGAGTCTTTATCTTCTCTAAATTTGGACAATGCACTTACCTTTCCAAAACTTGGTAACTGATGGATTCTCTAACCTATGTATTGTCCCCATAGAATGTGCAGAATTGGATTATCTACCCAAGAGGCTGTGACAATCTCAACTCCTTTCCACAGCATTTCCTTATAGTTGAGAAGACACTTTTTTCTTAATGGTACAATCCAGATTTCCTCATATTTTCAACTTTCAGGGATGTCCAACTAGTTGAATCATGACCAACTTTATTGAGAAAGGAAGAGAGCATGGGAGCAAATCTCAATGAGCGAATTATCTGTACCCTGCAGCAGTCAGGGTCAAGTCTTCATCAACAGCAGATGGGACAGAGGCCCACCATTTTACTGATGGGAAAGAAAGTCCTGATTCCTAGCCCCAGTTCCTCCTCTGACTAACCCTGTGACCTGAGGCGAATTACTTAACCTTTCTGGGTTTCAGGATATTTTTCATATGCAAAGTGGGCATAAGTCTTTGCACAGCTCATACTGTGATGATGAAGAGAAATTCCAAAATGGGTATAAAAATGTGCTGTCTACTCGGACACACATAAACATGAAAGGTATGGTTAATATTTGGTTTTAAAATCTAGCCTTAATTTTATGGTGTCTGATTTTCTTGGCATTCACAACACTTAGAAACCAATAATAAAGCTGTGCTGTCAAGAGTACAATTAAGGACAAGTTGGAAGACTGCCCCGTTCCTGAGCATTTGATCTCAGTGGAGCACAGCACGTTTGAAAGGCTGGCAAAGCAAGAGCCTGATTTCTGGGGAAGTCCTTCCATGTGGTCCTCTCCATCTGACCCCTCCCACCTGCCATCCTTCCCCCAACCACTCAACTATCTGCCCTGTTCCGTCCCCTCCAAACTTAAGGTCCATGATCCCAAGATCAAGGTTTGTCCTAGGGATCGTTGGGTCAAAGCAGATTCAACTTTCATTTCTCTCTTTCCCATCCCTCTAACTCACTCATACAAATAAAGGCTAAGGAAAGTCTTGAAGGAGGATCAGAGGTCTCTGGTTTAGGCAGATAGTCAAGAAGGGAAGGGATGTTTATGAGAACATTGCTTTTTTCTTGACTATGACTAGGGCTCTACCTTTCCCCACTCCCCATCTTTCCAGAAACTGGTGGGGAGGACTCTCCTAGACACCCCCAGAGTCTATGTGAACATACAGCTCCCTGACTGTCTTGCTTCTGGATTACCGTGGAGGTTATGTGGCTTTTACCCATGGATCAAATACTAAGCAACTGAGGGAACAAACCAAAAGGGAGATACAGCTTTGCCGATGTGTCAGCAGCTCTCAGGCTCCTGTCATACCTTACAAAACCAGTGTACCCATTTACACATTGCCCATGTCCTAGTAATCGGATACACTCCCCTGATGAAGGAGACTCAGTGAGAAGTCACCCAACAAGTGCCATGCGTGAAGATGACCATCCTCCTCTGCTGAGGCCCACTCTCAGGCTTGCTGTCCCTGAAGGTCCCTGTGGTGCCCCTTCCTATGGGTCCGGCACTGTAAGTCTCAGACCCCCTCCCCCACTCCTGAGGCCACTGCAGCAAGAAGTTCTGGTTAGTTCTGAAATAAAGGAACTTAAGTCAGAATTCTCACCAGAAACAGGGCACACAGCCAGGGGAGCACAGAGCCAGGGAGGTGTAAATAAACGAATAAACAGAAGGACTTTTCAGAAATGCTCTCTGAACCTCTTGAGACCCCTCTACCTTCCTGGAAGATGGAAACAGCTGTCTAGAGGCGTCCCCAAAGGCCACTGCACAGCATGCGGGTCCTGTCCAGAATGCATGTTCCTTTCCTGTCCACTAAAGGACAGATTATCTCTGTTCTCTGTTGCTATTTCAGTTTACATGTCTTCTTTTTTTAACTTCATGACCTGGTAGCATAGGTGAAATCATTTAAAATATTTCATTTGACAATCTCTCTATAGAATTCTCCAATGGTGGCATGAAAGTGCTGTGGAATGTTTGCCTATAAATGATTTGCCTGGTGTGTGTGGATGTGCGGTGTATAGCATGTGTGGAGTGACGTGTGACGTACGGGGTGTGTGTGTGGTCTATATGTGTGGTGGTGTGTGTATATGAGTGGTGATGTGTATGTGGTGTGGTGTGTGTGGTGGGGTATGTATGTGTGTACTATGTGTTAGATATGTTTTTTGTGTGTGGTATGTGTAGTATAAGGTGTGTGTTGTGTCTGTGTGTGGTATGTGGTGTCTGATATGTACAGGTGTGTGGTTTGTGTGTGAGTATGCACAGATGCATGTGTCTTCATGAGCATACATATGAGCATGCATCCTCTACACTGAAGAGTGGGATAGAAACTGCATTAAGAAAACACACGAATCTCACAAACTTGATACAAAACAAAGATGCAAATTAATTCACTCATCAGAGGACCATGCATAAAGGATTCAGATACTCCAAACACATCTTGTATTGGCACGTACACAGGAGGACATCTATAGGCAAACCAGGATTGCCTGGCCCTTGATGCATCATTTATTCATTAACTTGATACATATTCATAAAACTCCTACCATGGGCAATGGCCGCTGTGGCTGTATAGCTGGCTACACGGTGAAGAACCCCAGAGACAGAGATGCTGCCTTAAGGAGTGGGCAGCTGGGGGGAGAGAAAGCCCCCAACAGTGCAGCCTGGAAAGCTCTTTGACAGAAATACGGGGAACTCTTTACCCATCTCTGCTTTGTTGCCCCTTCCTTGGTTACTCTCTGCTACACTGTGATTCCCTCTTGCTACCCAGAGCTACCAGCCTTTAATCTGTCCAGCTTTAGGTGCCTTGAGAAACCCTCAGAGAGGAAAGCAATGGTAGACCCTCCCACTGCAGGGAAAACCTTAGAAACTGGGTACAAACTGAGGTTGAGCTTCCTACCGGCCACAGCAAAGAAGGAAACACTGAAGACCACATGACCAAACTGTGTCCTGAAATACTCTGACAGATTGCATCATCAAACGGTAGCATTTCTCCTCTGTCATATATCTGTTACCTAATTATTGATTTCAAGAGCTTCTAGAGATTGCTATGTTCCCCTAACTGCCAAGTTCTCTCCTTTTCCCTCTCAATTCTCCTCTTCCCCACTTTGGAAGAAATGAAGACACATTAAGAAAATTTTTGAAATTTTTATTCATAATTTATTATTATCTACATTTTTCAAGGTGGATTTGGAGACAATATTTAAAACTTTTATATTAAGAAATGTTTTAGGCATACCAAAAAATAAGTGTGCATATAATGTACATTCAAAGTATAAAATAAACATTCACATACTCACCTCAGAGCTCCAGGAGTATAACATAAACATATATTGAAACTCTCTTTGCTTTCTTTCTAATTAGCAAGTAAGCACTATCTGATACAGTGTTTGCTATTGCCTAATTTTCTTTGTAGATACTCTCTTAGGTTTGTGCTGATTTTGAGTATTTAAACCTTTGTAAATGACTCTGATGGATGAGTGAGTATGTGGAAGCATTTGTCTGTGATGCCGTGTCTTCCTTGCTCATCAGTCCTTCCTCTGTGCCTGGCCATCTTTCTGGGGGCATTTCCCTTCCTTTTGGACCTTAGAGAAGTTCCATCAGTGAGGATCTGCTGCTAATAGATTCTCTCATTGCTGTTTGCCTGAAAACATCTTTGTTTTGCTGAATGACATTTCCACCAGGAACGCAGCTCCAGGGTGAGATATTTTCTCCCAGCCCTCTGAACTTGAGATTGCTCTTGGTTTACTTCCTACTTTTCCCATTGAAAAACCAGCTTCCTGTCGAATTGTGACTCCTTTTAGATCATTCTTCTTTTCTCTTCACTACGTTTCAAATCACCTCCTTTATCCTAGGTGTTCAGATCTTTCGGTATAATAAATCTAGTACGGATATCTTTTATCCTAATTGCAATTCTTTCAAGTTCCTAAATCTAGGAATTCACAAGTTTCAAGAATATTCTCCACCACCACATCTTCAATGTTACAGGAATAACCCTGTATTCATTTTATCATAACTTTCCATGAAACGAGTGGATGTGTACTAGGTTATACCTTCTCATTTTATGTATATTTCCAGCCATCTTTTCATTGCATCTACCTCTGTATTAAAGTCAGCAAAGTTTCCTAATTATTGATTTCAAGAGCTTCTAGAGATTGCTATGTTCCCCTAACTGCCAAGTTCTCTCCTTTTCCCTCTCAATTCTCCTCTTCCCCACTTTGGAAGAAATGAAGACACATTAAGAAAATTTTTGAAATTTTTATTCATAATTTATTATTATCTACATTTTTCAAGGTGGATTTGGAGACAATATTTAAAACTTTTATATTAAGAAATGTTTTAGGCATACCAAAAAATAAGTGTGCATATAATGTACATTCAAAGTATAAAATAAACATTCACATACTCACCTCAGAGCTCCAGGAGTATAACATAAACATATATTGAAACTCTCTTTGCTTTCTTTCTAATTAGCAAGTAAGCACTATCTGATACAGTGTTTGCTATTGCCTAATTTTCTTTGTAGATACTCTCTTAGGTTTGTGCTGATTTTGAGTATTTAAACCTTTGTAAATGACTCTGATGGATGAGTGAGTATGTGGAAGCATTTGTCTGTGATGCCGTGTCTTCCTTGCTCATCAGTCCTTCCTCTGTGCCTGGCCATCTTTCTGGGGGCATTTCCCTTCCTTTTGGACCTTAGAGAAGTTCCATCAGTGAGGATCTGCTGCTAATAGATTCTCTCATTGCTGTTTGCCTGAAAACATCTTTGTTTTGCTGAATGACATTTCCACCAGGAACGCAGCTCCAGGGTGAGATATTTTCTCCCAGCCCTCTGAACTTGAGATTGCTCTTCGGTTTACTTCCTACTTTTCCCATTGAAAAACCAGCTTCCTGTCGAATTGTGACTCCTTTTAGATCATTCTTCTTTTCTCTTCACTACGTTTCAAATCACCTCCTTTATCCTAGGTGTTCAGATCTTTCGGTATAATAAATCTAGTACGGATATCTTTTATCCTAATTGCAATTCTTTCAAGTTCCTAAATCTAGGAATTCACAAGTTTCAAGAATATTCTCCACCACCACATCTTCAATGTTACAGGAATAACCCTGTATTCATTTTATCATAACTTTCCATGAAACGAGTGGATGTGTACTAGGTTATACCTTCTCATTTTATGTATATTTCCAGCCATCTTTTCATTGCATCTACCTCTGTATTAAAGTCAGCAAAGTTTCCTAATCTGCTCAGCCTTTCTAGTGGAACATCTCTACTGGGATTTCTCCAATGGAACTTGTCTAATCTGCCTTTAGTCTCTGAACTGAGTTTCAAACATTATTCATTTTAGATTTATTTCTGGACAATGAATTGTTGCTTTTCAGATATGGCTCATCAATTTTCATACTCTTTCTTTTCATGTTTTCAAATTACCCTCTTCTTATTTTAAATGTATTTCCTTTGTATTTTTATCTAGTAAATTCAATGCCTGATACTCTGGTTTTATTCTTCTGTATATATTTTCTGCAGACACTTGCTCATGGTTTACTTATTGTACTCTCTATATAATTTTTTTAAACTCAGGAATTTTGGAGCTTTCTTTGAGTCCAAGGTTAAGAATACTTTACTCTTGAAAAGAGTAAAAACCCCAAGTGCTTGGGGCCACCACCAATCCGGCACCAGAATGTCATCCTATCAGCTTGATGTTTGCAGACCACCTGCCTACTATAAATAATATCTGAGATCCATGTGCAGTTGGTTAAGTTCTCAGAGAACACTTCTTATCTCTTCCCAGAGTCACACTGACACTAGATCATGTCCCTGGCAATTTACATTTTGAGGAAGAATAGACTTTGGTTCACCCTTTCACAGAGCACATGGACCTTTGAAGACCCTAGTTTTCCATGGGCTTTCACCATGAGCAACCCTTGTCCAAAAGGACCTTTAGCTCCAGGGTGAGATATTTTCTCCCAGCCCTCTGAACTTGAGATTGCTCTTGGTTTACTTCCTACTTTTCCCATTGAAAAACCAGCTTCCTGTCGAATTGTGACTCCTTTTAGATCATTCTTCTTTTCTCTTCACTACGTTTCAAATCACCTCCTTTATCCTAGGTGTTCAGATCTTTCGGTATAATAAATCTAGTACGGATATCTTTTATCCTAATTGCAATTCTTTCAAGTTCCTAAATCTAGGAATTCACAAGTTTCAAGAATATTCTCCACCACCACATCTTCAATGTTACAGGAATAACCCTGTATTCATTTTATCATAACTTTCCATGAAACGAGTGGATGTGTACTAGGTTATACCTTCTCATTTTATGTATATTTCCAGCCATCTTTTCATTGCATCTACCTCTGTATTAAAGTCAGCAAAGTTTCCTAATCTGCTCAGCCTTTCTAGTGGAACATCTCTACTGGGATTTCTCCAATGGAACTTGTCTAATCTGCCTTTAGTCTCTGAACTGAGTTTCAAACATTATTCATTTTAGATTTATTTCTGGACAATGAATTGTTGCTTTTCAGATATGGTTCATCAATTTTCATACTCTTTCTTTTCATGTTTTCAAATTACCCTCTTCTTATTTTAAATGTATTTCCTTTGTATTTTTATCTAGTAAATTCAATGCCTGATACTCTGGTTTTATTCTTCTGTATATATTTTCTGCAGACACTTGCTCATGGTTTACTTATTGTACTCTCTATATAATTTTTTTAAACTCAGGAATTTTGGAGCTTTCTTTGAGTCCAAGGTTAAGAATACTTTACTCTTGAAAAGAGTAAAAACCCCAAGTGCTTGGGGCCACCACCAATCCGGCACCAGAATGTCATCCTATCAGCTTGATGTTTGCAGACCACCTGCCTACTATAAATAATATCTGAGATCCATGTGCAGTTGGTTAAGTTCTCAGAGAACACTTCTTATCTCTTCCCAGAGTCACACTGACACTAGATCATGTCCCTGGCAATTTACATTTTGAGGAAGAATAGACTTTGGTTCACCCTTTCACAGAGCACATGGACCTTTGAAGACCCTAGTTTTCCATGGGCTCACCTAACCCACCAGCTCACCGGAAAGCTGAGTCCAAAGCCCTGTTGTCCCAGAATAGCAGGGAAACCTGGGGTGCTGACAATTTTAGGGCTTATCTCTCTGGATTGTGATCTTGCTTTTCTTTTTTTTTTTTTTTTGGTCCACTGGGAAATTCCCCAAGCAGTGCACTTAAAAAAACACTTAATATTGCATCCAGCATTATAACATGTTTTAAAGAGAGTAGATCTTATGGTATCTTGGGTGCCATATTGCCAAGGAAGCCTCCTTGCCGCTTCATGAGTCCTTCCAATCGACAGTCAGATCTTCAATGTGTGAAAACTCATTCTATGCTATTCCTGGGTATTGAAGTATAAACGAAGGGAAAGTATCTTGGGAAAAGAACTGATATATTGATAGACTGTTTGCCAGAGGACACTGTTAGAAAATGGAATCCTCACCCAACACTTTGAAGAAGATGCTTTTGTCCTCACCAACTGAATCTTCAGTCACTAAGAAACCCCTCCACAACGTTTCAAGTTGCTTTAACTAGTAGAAGGCTGGGGCTTCCCAGATGGTGTTAGCAGTAAAGAATCCTCTTGCCAGTATAAGAGATGAAAGAGATGAAGGTTTGAGCCCTGAGTCAGGAAGATGCCCTGAAGTAGGAAGAGGCATCGTGTCCCAATATTCCTGCCTGGAAAGTCCCATGGACAGAGGAGCCTGGCAGGCTACAGTCCATGGGGCTCAAAGGCTTGGCTTTGACTGAGCACAGTGGAAAGCTGCTATCTAGCACAGGAAGCTCAGCATAATGCTCTGTGATGACCTGGATGATGGGGGTGGGGGAGTGGACATAGTTGATTCACTTAATTGTACAGCAGGCACTCACACGACGTAAAGCCAGTATACTCCAATAATTTTTTAAAATAATAATAATAATAAAGAAACCAGTCCACAGTTACTCTGGGGCATTGCTGAATCAGTACCCTTTCATTTGCTACTTTGAAGATTCAATTGTTTCTCCACAGCTCTTCCCCAACCATGGAAGAATGTGTTTCTGGTGCTTAGAAAGTTATCCATGTCTTCTGAAATAGCAAAGACAGAGACTTCTCTGTCATCAACAGATGCCAGACAAGCTCATGCAAAATCTAGAATTCTAGCCTATTTTTGGAAAACCTTATTACTGACCTTTTTGTAACTTAGAATATATATATATACATATATATACATATATATATATACATATATATACATATATATATATACATATATATATATATACACATATATATATATGTATGAATAAGGCTGAGCAACAAAGAATTGATTGCTTTTGAATAGTAGTGTTGTAGACCACTCTAAAGGGTCCCTTGGATTGCGAGATCAAACCAGTCAATCCTAATGCAAATCATCCTTGAATATTCATTGGAAGACTGATGATGAAGCTGAAGCTTCAGTCCTTGGGCACCTTATGTGAAGAGCGGGCTCATTGCAACAGACCCTGATGCTGGGAAAGATTGAAGGCAGGAGGAGAAGAGGGGACAAGGATAAGATGATTGGTTGGCATCATCGACTCTGTGGACATGAATTTGAGCAAGCTCTGAGAGATGGTGAAAAACAGGGAAGCCTGGTGTGCTGCAGTCCATAGGGTTACAAAGAGTTGAACATGACTTAGTGACTGAACAACAACAACATATTATACCTATATATGTGTATATATGTATATTATTTGAAAATAATGAATAAATCCTTTGAATAACTTTGAAACAGGCAATTCTTGCCTATCTTCACATGTTTCACAAGTCCCAACACAATGTCCTAAAATCTCTGATATTAAATACCTCCTGAATGAACAATTGCCCTTACTCGTTACTGCAGAACCAAAATGCGCCCATTGACATCAATGTAATAAATAATTCAAAATGTGTTGAGGCAAAGTCTTTCAGCCTCACAAAGGCACATACTTCCAGGATTAGGGTTTGAACATTCCAATCCACCCTGTGACTCTCTCGGCCACATTTCTTCTCCTTGAGTCAGCACACATCCTTGCCTCCCGCCTTGTTATTTATTTTAGCACCTTGTACCCTCTTCTGGTATGCGGTGTGAGTCCAGATTTCAGTGACTGTGAAGTTAGTGCACTCGATTTCTCTCTCAGGTGGCATCATTGGTCTCGGGGAGCAGGCTTGTGTCCTGATAAAGATGTCCCTGGACACCTGCTCTGCTGGGCTTTTGTCATGTGAGCAACTACCATCTGCACATCTGTGATGCGTCCTGACCCAATATCAGTTTTTATTAAAGAACTTTCTGGGTTTATTAGTAACCCATTTCCATCTGCTCACTTAAGAAGGACATCTTGCTTCTCTTCTCTTGGTGGAGGTACCTGGTCTCATCCAAGGTGAATCAGATCCACCTTCCATTCGTGGCTTTGAGAAAGTTTAACTCTTTCCCTGGCAAGCTCATCTTTGGAAAGAGATTGCTGTTGAAAAAGTCAACCTGTGGAGGTTTCGGCTTTCCTTCAGTGGTCTAAAGAGGCAAGAAAGTAAATAACTCTTTCAATCTCACTTTAAGCGGAAGCGTAAGACTGCTTCTTTGAACTGGGAAATGTTTATTTTTGAGTGCACGGCTCCTGGCAGGTTTGCATCAAAAGGCTCTATGTACGGGAAAGGAGGTGGAGATAGGTTAATTGCCTTGAGAGAAACAGATTGTAACATTAGCATCTTTCCAGTCACCTTTCCTCCAGCAGTAAGGAGAAGGCAGCTCAGAAATGGGAGAGCTTGAATGTCGGGAAGCCTTCATCAGGCTGAATGTTCCTGTTCTAAGGAGATTGGTCTCTTGTTTTGAATACCAAGAAGCAGTTTTTCTTAGAGCCTATCCAAGCTTGCAAAAAGACTAAAAAACAAACAAAAAAATGCAATCCTATTTAACCTCCTTAGAATTTTGCTACTAACTGTAGTGTCAAGAACTAACAGATTTAGTATCTTAGAACATTAAGCCTTCTCCCAAAGGTAAAATGTTTCTTAATTACAAAAAGTAATTTTAAAAAAGTTAAGCTTGTATCATTTGAACAACAGGCAGTTAAAATAAACTCAGATTAAAAGTAGAAATGTGATTTTCAAATCGGTACCTGAGCTGATTGAAAAACAAATGCCTAAATTAAAAAGATTAAATGCATACTATACTATATACCTTCAATTAAGTGCCCCAAACCCATGAATGCACTCTAAATAAATTTGTATTTATTATGATGGGTGAAATTAGATTTCCACTTTGGAAGGAAGAAAAGCTCATTGTTTTCCAAATTGCCATGTATGATTTTAGAAAGTAGAAGAAAAATGAGACATATTAGGATGAAAGCATTGCCTCACAGTTTTGTGCGTTTTCTTGACAAAAATGCAACACCATTTGCTCCCCATCTCTCAACTCTGTCTATCCTTTGAATGCTATCATCCTGGCTTGAAATTCTGGTTATTCTTGCAGGAGAATTGCAAGTTCCATTTCTGGGAATCCTTTCTCATTCCTCCCAGTTCGGACTGATCCCTCTTTGGCCTTTGAAGGTACTTTCTGCTCTGGTTGCTCATATGGCTAAAATAGTTTTTTCATCAAACGCAAGTCCCCGTGAAATTCCCAGCTCTGTGCTGTGTCCTGGGGAATGCCGCAGTAACCATGACCCATTCCTGCAGAAGGGGGTAATTAAAATGTGGGATGAGTCCACTGTAGGGGCAAGTTCTCACTGTGGAGGCAATGAGAGGCAAACCCTGAGAAACAGCTTAGGACCTCAGAGCCCTGTAGCTTCGTTGTCCTGGGCCTCCTTTCTTCACCCACAAAGAACGGTTGTTTCAGAAGTGTGTGAGGATTAGAGGAGGGAACCTATGTGTCTGTCCCCATGCCCAGCACTTGTGAACACTCAGTGCGTCCCTTCCGGAAAGCTCTTGTCTATGAAGTGTCTGCATCCAGGAGGCAGAAGGATGGCCAACAACTTCTCAGACTAAAAATTTTAATAAGTGTTGTTCACATTAAGTAACTTCTGCTCTAGATCACATTAAAAAGTCAGCATACCACCAAAAAAGCCTAAATAAGTCTCCTCATGAAATGAACATTTGTCATTTCTATTTCTATCAATTCAAGAGCTAACATCTGTCATATCTTTCCAGAGGTGCACATATTGCTTAAATTCTGTCCATTCAGCTCATTTCTCAAAAAACGTTTAAAACCGAACTGAAACATAAATAGATTCCTCTGTACGCATACCACTGTTCCAACTGGGGAAGTTATTTTTATAGAGAATTTTTTGGTTAAGTGATAATGTGGCACCTGGCAGTGAACTCAACGAACATTGCTGTTAAACTGGGTGTAAAATAGTGATCATTTAAGGACACTTATTTGGTATTTGGAAATCATCAGTGTCTGAGTTGAGAATATTTAGCAGTTTTCATTTTGCACACAACTGGGGAGGGATGCTTTTCAAGTTCAAGGTGAAAATAAAAGGGGTGACTTCAAAATGCAACACCATTTGCTCCCCATCTCTCAACTCTGTCTATCCTTTGAATGCTATCATCCTGGCTTGAAATTCTGGTTATTCTTGCAGGAGAATTGCAAGTTCCATTTCTGGGAATCCTTTCTCATTCCTCCCAGTTCGGACTGATCCCTCTTTGGCCTTTGAAGGTACTTTCTGCTCTGGTTGCTCATATGGCTAAAATAGTTTTTTCATCAAACGCAAGTCCCCGTGAAATTCCCAGCTCTGTGCTGTGTCCTGGGGAATGCCGCAGTAACCATGACCCATTCCTGCAGAAGGGGGTAATTAAAATGTGGGATGAGTCCACTGTAGGGGCAAGTTCTCACTGTGGAGGCAATGAGAGGCAAACCCTGAGAAACAGCTTAGGACCTCAGAGCCCTGTAGCTTCGTTGTCCTGGGCCTCCTTTCTTCACCCACAAAGAACGGTTGTTTCAGAAGTGTGTGAGGATTAGAGGAGGGAACCTATGTGTCTGTCCCCATGCCCAGCACTTGTGAACACTCAGTGCGTCCCTTCCGGAAAGCTCTTGTCTATGAAGTGTCTGCATCCAGGAGGCAGAAGGATGGCCAACAACTTCTCAGACTAAAAATTTTAATAAGTGTTGTTCACATTAAGTAACTTCTGCTCTAGATCACATTAAAAAGTCAGCATACCACCAAAAAAGCCTAAATAAGTCTCCTCATGAAATGAACATTTGTCATTTCTATTTCTATCAATTCAAGAGCTAACATCTGTCATATCTTTCCAGAGGTGCACATATTGCTTAAATTCTGTCCATTCAGCTCATTTCTCAAAAAGCTTTAAAACCGAACTGAAACATAAATAGATTCCTCTGTACGCATACCACTGTTCCAACTGGGGAAGTTATTTTTATAGAGAATTTTTTGGTTAAGTGATAATGTGGCACCTGGCAGTGAACTCAACGAACATTGCTGTTAAACTGGGTGTAAAATAGTGATCATTTAAGGACACTTATTTGGTATTTGGAAATCATCAGTGTCTGAGTTGAGAATATTTAGCAGTTTTCATTTTGCACACAACTGGGGAGGGATGCTTTTCAAGTTCAAGGATGACCAACATCTAAGGAGACACAAAGCTGACTCTCCCCAGGTCCCAAGGCGGTGAAGGGGGGGCTTTGTGGTAGGCAGAAGAAAGGCTGGCAGACAAACACCAGAATACTACTGAGTTCCTAGGCTGCTAGAAGCAGAGATTTGCCTCTTGACTCAGCTGCCAAGGTCAGCCCACTTCTCCTTAATTCTTAGTTCCTGGGGCTATCCATCCATCTTCATTCTATGGCTCTAGCTTAATAAATGGAGGACGAGGAACCTTAAAGCTTGGATATAAAATAAACATAGTTTAAAAATTATTGCTGTACAGCAGAAACTAAGACATTTTAAATCAACTATGCATGTGTGCCAAATTGCTTCAGTCATGTCTGATTCTTTGCAACCCTATGGACTGTAGCCCGCCAGGCTTCTCTCTCCATGGGATTCTCCAGGCAAGAATATTGGAGTGGGTTTCCATGTCCTCCTCCAGGGGATCTTCCCAACCTAGGGATTGAACCCAGATCTCTTATGTCTTCTGCATCAGCAGGAGGGTTTTTTACAACTAGCACTGCCCGGGAAGCTGATAAAAATTAATTTTGAAAAAAAAAAAGACAGGCATAAAGATAGAAAACTGATGCTGATTCCAACAACAAGCAAACACAATGAATCACATTGACAAGAAGTCCTTGGAGATAAAAGTGCAGAAAGACCTTGTGGATGTGGGGAAAACGTCATTTAGTTTGTAAGAAGTATCAAGTTTTATGACATAAGATATTATATTAAAGGCAAATAAAATAATTTTAATATCAGTGTTTCATGAAATGAACATGTGTCATTTCTATTTCTATCAATTCAAGAGCTAACATCTGTCATATCTTTCCAGAGGTGCACATATTGCTTAAATTCTGTCCATTCAGCTCATTTCTCAAAAAACGTTTAAAACCGAACTGAAACATAAATAGATTCCTCTGTACGCATACCACTGTTCCAACTGGGGAAGTTATTTTTATAGAGAATTTTTTGGTTAAGTGATAATGTGGCACCTGGCAGTGAACTCAACGGACATTGCTGTTAAACTGGGTGTAAAATAGTGATCATTTAAGGACACTTATTTGGTATTTGGAAATCATCAGTGTCTGAGTTGAGAATATTTAGCAGTTTTCATTTTGCACACAACTGGGGAGGGATGCTTTTCAAGTTCAAGGATGACCAACATCTAAGGAGACACAAAGCTGACTCTCCCCAGGTCCCAAGGCGGTGAAGGGGTGGCTTTGTGGTAGGCAGAAGAAAGGCTGGCAGACAAACACCAGAATACTACTGAGTTCCTAGGCTGCTAGAAGCAGAGATTTGCCTCTTGACTCAGCTGCCAAGGTCAGCCCACTTCTCCTTAATTCTTAGTTCCTGGGGCTATCCATCCATCTTCATTCTATGGCTCTAGCTTAATAAATGGAGGACGAGGAACCTTAAAGCTTGGATATAAAATAAACATAGTTTAAAAATTATTGCTGTACAGCAGAAACTAAGACATTTTAAATCAACTATGCATGTGTGCCAAATTGCTTCAGTCATGTCTGATTCTTTGCAACCCTATGGACTGTAGCCCGCCAGGCTTCTCTCTCCATGGGATTCTCCAGGCAAGAATATTGGAGTGGGTTTCCATGTCCTCCTCCAGGGGATCTTCCCAACCTAGGGATTGAACCCAGATCTCTTATGTCTTCTGCATCAGCAGGAGGGTTTTTTACAACTAGCACTGCCCGGGAAGCTGATAAAAATTAATTTTGAAAAAAAAAAAAGACAGGCATAAAGATAGAAAACTGATGCTGATTCCAACAACAAGCAAACACAATGAATCACATTGACAAGAAGTCCTTGGAGAGATAAAAGTGCAGAAAGACCTTGTGGATGTGGGGAAAACGTCATTTAGTTTGTAAGAAGTATCAAGTTTTATGACATAAGATATTATATTAAAGGCAAATAAAATAATTTTAATATCAGTGTTTCAGTCTCCAAAAGAGATCTTTCCATATTTATGTACCATGAGATCTCTCCTGGAAATTCTGTTTGTTTGTTTGTTTTCATATTTTTTCTTGTTTACTATAAAGCAAATACCAAAGCTACTTGAATCAAAATCTAATACATGTAATTTTTATAAGTAAAAGATGTTTTAGTAAAAATTACTTAAAGCAATTTCAAAAATGTTTATATATCTAATTGAGTGTGGGACCCTTCAGATTATCACTTTTTTTTAAAACTAAGCCTGATACTACCCTTGACATACCATCCATCTTTTTTTAACCAAGCTTTAACCATTTGCAGAGTTCCAATCTACCCTGCAACAGCCAAGGGATATTCTATATATTTCTTTAAACTGCAGCACAGTCTCCAAAGCCATCAATGTAGAAACTTGTTCTTATGTAAAGTAAAAAAGGCTGAATTGAAAAAAAATTGAAACTGAAACCAACTTAAATTTTACTCATATTTGAATGTTTCTCTTTCCATATATTCAGAAAGCATTTTTCTATTTAATTTCCTTACAGAGTGACTGGAAGAGCAGATCTCTTGAACAAGGAAAAGCAGAAAATGTAGAAACATAAGCAATGCTCCCCAATGAATGAAGAATTAAAATTTTAGCTCATTGCATGTGTGTAGAATATCCCCAAAAAATATCAGCCAGTGTTCCCTAATGAAACAATCAATTGCAAAACAGTTAGAGTTTTGATGATACAACTGGAAGGACCTCCCTAGGCTTTGCACAAACTCTTCCCTCAGCCCAAAATACTTTCTGTCTCTTTTCTCTCTGTCTTATTCAAACAGAAATTCATTCTGCGAATCCTAGATCTGTCATTTACTCTTTTATATGCACTTTCTTAATCCTCTGAGACTTCTGTGGTAACTCAGATGGTAATGAATCAACCTGAAGTGTAAGAGAGTGGGGTTCAGTCCCTGGGCTGGGACGATAACTTGGAGAATGGATTGGTTACTCACTCCAGTCATCTTGCCTGGAGAATCCCCTGGACAGAGGAGCCTAGTGGGCTACAGTCCATGGGGTCTGAAAGAGTTAGACACAAGTGAGCAACTTTCTTATCCCCTTCAAAGAATGAATCACTTCCTTATTCCTTTGGACTCTTATTAAAGCATCTCTTGTGGCACATGTCTGATGTTTTCTTATTAATTCTTTCCATATCTGTATTTCATTGTAGACTGAAGTTCTTATACTCTTCTTTATGTTTACAACATTGCACATAATGACCAAGGCATGGTGAGTGTCTCACAGATGTTTCTTGAAATGAATCATAATGACCTTACACTTACGTTATTATATAGTTCATTTTCAAAATGTTTATATATCTAATTGAGTGTGGGACCCTTCAGATTATCACTTTTTTAAAACTAAGCCTGATACTACCCTTGACATACCATCCATCTTTTTAACCAAGCTTTAACCATTTGCCGAGTTCCAATCTACCCTGCAACAGCCAAGGGATATTCTATATATTTCTTTAAACTGCAGCACAGTCTCCAAAGCCATCAATGTAGAAACTTGTTCTTATGTAAAGTAAAAAAGGCTGAATTGAAAAAAAATTGAAACTGAAACCAACTTAAATTTTACTCATATTTGAATGTTTCTCTTTCCATATATTCAGAAAGCATTTTTCTATTTAATTTCCTTACAGAGTGACTGGAAGAGCAGATCTCTTGAACAAGGAAAAGCAGAAAATGTAGAAACATAAGCAATGCTCCCCAATGAATGAAGAATTAAAATTTTAGCTCATTGCATGTGTGTAGAATATCCCCAAAAAATACCAGCCAGTGTTCCCTAATGAAACAATCAATTGCAAAACAGTTAGAGTTTTGATGATACAACTGGAAGGACCTCCCTAGGCTTTGCACAAACTCTTCCCTCAGCCCAAAATACTTTCTGTCTCTTTTCTCTCTGTCTTATTCAAACAGAAATTCATTCTGCGAATCCTAGATCTGTCATTTACTCTTTTATATGCACTTTCTTAATCCTCTGAGACTTCTGTGGTAACTCAGATGGTAATGAATCAACCTGAAGTGTAAGAGAGTGGGGTTCAGTCCCTGGGCTGGGACGATAACTTGGAGAATGGATTGGTTACTCACTCCAGTCATCTTGCCTGGAGAATCCCCTGGACAGAGGAGCCTAGTGGGCTACAGTCCATGGGGTCTGAAAGAGTTAGACACAAGTGAGCAACTTTCTTATCCCCTTCAAAGAATGAATCACTTCCTTATTCCTTTGGACTCTTATTAAAGCATCTCTTGTGGCACATGTCTGATGTTTTCTTATTAATTCTTTCCATATCTGTATTTCATTGTAGACTGAAGTTCTTATACTCTTCTTTATGTTTACAACATTGCACATAATGACCAAGGCATGGTGAGTGTCTCACAGATGTTTCTTGAAATGAATCATAATGACCTTAAACTTACGTTATTATATAGTTCATTTTCTTTCCGTTAACTCTTCCTTGGGTTGAACCCAATTCTATCTCCCTCTAACTTCTCCTCATGGCCCTATTTCTCCCTTTTGCAGCAACACAGAATGCTTCTTTCTTCCCCAAAACAATGCCTTGGGCAAAATGGAAGGCATCATTCATGATGCCTATAATGAAGCACCCTTCAATTTTTACCCACATGACAGGTTTCTATGACCCCTCACCTGTTTATGGATATGTACACTCTTGCATCACTCTGTGCACAAGTGTGGTGACCAGAACGAAAGCGAGACATCAAATATAGACTGACTTGTGAGCACCATGCGCCATCCCACTTCTGTTGGAGCAATCTACAATTATATCAGAGTCTCTTAAACACATGATACTGCACTACTGATCCCAAGGAACTTCAATACACTCTAAGTCAGAAATAAACGGGGATTCCCTGATGACATAGGTGGTAAAGAATCCACCTGCAATGAGGGAGACCTGCATTGAATCCCTGGGTTGGGAAGATCCCTCGAGAGGGGAATGACTTACCACTCCAATATTCTTCTCTGGAGAATTCCATAGACAAGGGAGCCTGGCGGCCTACAGTCCATGGGCTCATAAAGAGTTGGACACAACTGAGAGACCAATACTATATATATATTTTTTTTATTTCTGGCCTCTTTTTATTTTATTTTTTAAAATTTATTTATCTTCATCCATCTTTATTCTTTGGCCTTTGTGAGCTTCCCATTGCAGTGGCCTCTCTCGCTGCAGAGCACTGACTCAAGAGTGCTGACTCACAATTAGACACAACAGTCCACCCATGGCACATGGGATCTTCCCAGGCCAGGGATCGAACCAGTGCCCCTTGCACAGCAAGGCAGATGCTTTACCCACTGGACCACCAGGGAAGCCCTATCTTTTTCCAACTGCCATTTATGTTACTGTAATACCTCATTTCCACATGATAACAATTTGATTACATTATTTTGTAAATGATCTTAAATAATTCTCCAGATATGGGGCAAAGGACATCTGGCTATTGGCAAATAGGGAGGTCTTTCTGACCTTGTGAACTATTCAGTTGTGGTCTTCATATGAGCAAGACTGATAAATACCTTGAGGCTAGATAAACAGGATGATTTGTCAGGCTTGAGGCTGGAGATTCTCCATAGGAACACACTAGAACAGACCTGATTATTGTTAAGATGCGTAGATATATGCCAAAAGGCAAAGAGCTGCTCTCCTGAGCCTCTGGACTCTATGACAAGGAGCCTCCAGGGGCCTGTTCAAGCTCCTCGTTCAGTGGCCAATTCAGCTGGATAATGCTCTGACTTCAACACTTGTTGAATCTTACCAGTTGTTAAGTATGTTGACCACCCTCTTCCCCCTGAGCTGAAAGGGGATTTCACTGATGGCCTCCAAATACACAAACAACTGGTTCCGTGAATCAGAGCAGTGAGTCTCCAGATCCACAGGAAAGAAGTCAAAAGGAGTTGTGTTCAGCCACAGCAAGGACTTCGTGTGGACTCCTGGCCATGGGGGCGACCCTGGCCATTCCCGTTCTCCCACTGGTCAGCCTTGTAAGCCAGATGGGTCCTCACAGGCACTGAGGATGAAAGCCCAGGTCTGCATGATCTCCGCTCTGCATGCTTCCTCAGGGTCTAAGATCCTCCAGGCTGAAAACCAGAAGAGAAGGCGCGTATGTGGGAGGAACTGTTCTCTAATATTAGTCTCTTGACGCTTATAAGAACTGAAACAAATGATCGTTTACTGGTATCTCGCACCAAACCCGCCTGGAGAAGAGAAACTATCAGATGTTTCAGCTCAACAGCTGCACATCAAAAATAGTAGTCTTTTAGACACGGGGAGCTGACACAGATGCCAGAAGCAGATCCAGGATGTTGGAGCCTCTGATGTTTCTTGTTCCTGGAATGAAAGGAAGCAGCATTGCTGTCACAGGTCCAATTCAATGCATTTGTGATTGCAATCACCCTACTTTATGTGGGGTGCGTGTGTGTACACATGCTCGCCCATAAGCACTCATTTGAACACAAACCATACTAATGAAAGTATATGCTATAAAGCTAGTTTATCACCTTCCAAAAATCTCCCATTAAGGATTCAGGGGTCTCATTTTCTTCTAAACCAACCTATCTGGAAACTCACAAGGGAAAAAGAGCTGTGTCTGTACACCAGGGCATTCTATGCATGGCGTTTCTCCCATGTGTCTCCCTGAATATACAGAATATACCAAGTGTGGTCAATTCTTTAGGAAATGGACTTTCCTAAATGGACTGCTGTTCATGTCGTCAGGCTGATGATGCATCAACAGGATGAATATACTAGTTGTTCTATAGTCAGCCAGCATCTGTTCTGATGAGACAGCATCTAGACTATAAAGATAGAAAAATGTTATGAATATTGTTCCCAGTTATCCTGGCTTGTAATTGAGAAATAATACCATGAACATAGGGGATTCCCTAGTGACTCAGGTAAAGAATCTGCCTACAATGCAGGAGACACACAGGAGATGTAGTTTCAGTCCCTAAGTCAGGAAGATCTTCTGGAGGAGGACATGGCAACCTACTCCATGATTCTTTTTTTTTTTTTTTTTTCAGCCACTTCTATTGGTCTTTCATTCATTTATTCATTTTCATCCATCTTTGTTCTTTGGCCTGTGTGGGCCTCCCATTGCAGTAGCCTCTTTCACTGCAGAGCACTGGCTCTGGGCACATGCATTCCAGAGCTCCGGCTTGTTAGTTGGACACATCATTCCAGTCACTCTGTGGATCTTCATGAACCAGGGATAGAATTGGCGTCCCTTGCACTGCAAGGCAGTGTCCTTACCCACTGGACCACCAGGAAGCCCACTCCAGGATTCTTGTCTGGAGAATCCCATGGACAGAGCAGCCTGGTGGGCTACAGTCTATAGGGTCACAAAGAGCAGGGCGTGACTGAAGCAGTATCGCACACATGCGCACACCGTGAACATAAAGAAAAAAAATGGCCTTGTGAGCTCTGCTTTGGAAAGCACCACTTTCTGGAGTGACTGGCTGCTCAGCTGACATTGTGTTCTTTTTTTCACTGATGATAGTTGTATTGCAATCACCACTCCCTTTATGTGGGGTGCGTGTGTGTACACATGCTCGCCCATAAGCACTCATTTGAACACAAACCATACTAATGAAAGTATATGCTATAACGCTAGTTTCTCACCTTCCAAACAGCTCCCAATAAGGATTCAGGGGTCTCATTTTCTTCTAAACCAACCTATCTGGAAACTCACAAGGGAAAAAGAGCTGTGTCTGTACACCAGGGCATTCTATGCATGGCGTTTCTCCCATGTGTCTCCCTGAATATACAGAATATACCAAGTGTGGTCAATTCTTTAGGAAATGGACTTTCCTAAATGGACTGCTGTTCATGTCGTCAGGCTGATGATGCATCAACAGGATGAATATACTAGTTGTTCTATAGTCAGCCAGCATCTGTTCTGATGAGACAGCATCTAGACTATAAAGATAGAAAAATGTTATGAATATTGTTCCCAGTTATCCTGGCTTGTAATTGAGAAATAATACCATGAACATAGGGGATTCCCTAGTGACTCAGGTAAAGAATCTGCCTACAATGCAGGAGACACACAGGAGATGTAGTTTCAGTCCCTAAGTCAGGAAGATCTTCTGGAGGAGGACATGGCAACCTACTCCATGATTCTTTTTTTTTTTTTTTTTTCAGCCACTTCTATTGGTCTTTCATTCATTTATTCATTTTCATCCATCTTTGTTCTTTGGCCTGTGTGGGCCTCCCATTGCAGTAGCCTCTTTCACTGCAGAGCACTGGCTCTGGGCACATGCATTCCAGAGCTCCGGCTTGTTAGTTGGACACATCATTCCAGTCACTCTGTGGATCTTCATGAACCAGGGATAGAATTGGCGTCCCTTGCACTGCAAGGCAGTGTCCTTACCCACTGGACCACCAGGGAAGCCCACTCCAGGATTCTTGTCTGGAGAATCCCATGGACAGAGGAGCCTGGTGGGCTACAGTCTATAGGGTCACAAAGAGCAGACGTGACTGAAGCAGTATCGCACACATGCGCACACCGTGAACATAAAGAAAAAAAATGGCCTTGTGAGCTCTGCTTTGGAAAGCACCACTTTCTGGAGTGACTGGCTGCTCAGCTGACATTGTGTTCTTTTTTTCACTGATGATAGTTGTATAATGTTCTACTGTGTCTTTTGAATCTAAAAATTTATCAACTCTGCTCTGATCTTTTGTGATATTCGTAATTTGTTTAGTTATGTTCATTGCTGTTGTTCATTCATTGAGTCATGTCTGACTCCCTGCGTCCCCATGGTTTTGCAGCACACTAGGGTTACCTGTCCTTCACTCTATCTGGGATTTTTCTCAAATTGATGTCCATTGAGTTGGTGATGCTATCCAACATCTCATCCTCTGTGGCCTGCTTCTCCTCCTGCCCTCAATCTTTCCCAGCATCTGGGTTTTTTCAGTGAATTGGCTCATCCCATCAGGTAGCCAAAGTACTGCAGCTTCAGCGTCAGCATCAGTCCTTCCAAAGAGTATTCAGTGTTGATTTCCTCTAGGATTTGCTGGTTTAGTTATGTTTAGTGTGTTTAAAAAAACTTTATTTAGCATGAGTAAAATGCATTATTGCTATTAAAATTGTATTATAAAAATTCTTCAATAAAAATTATTTTCGAATTCTTTAAGTACTTTTTCTCCAGTTGAAATAGTTACTTGTATAATGCAGTTCTTGATAATCAGGAGTTCTCTTTGAATCCAAACAGCAAATAGCAGAGCAAAAATGAGCAATAATAGCTTAGGCAAATGAAAAGGTCAGAGAGTAAGTCATACAGGACTGCATATGGTAGTTATATGGTAGTTGGCTTCCTAAAATACTCAGAGATCCAAACTCCTTCCAGCTCTGTGCTTCACTTGCACTAAAGTACAGACTTGTTCCTTAAGGCCCATATGGTAGCCAAAGCTCCAGCCTTTTTACTTCTATTCCAGATATCAGAGTAGAGAAAGAGGAAAAAGAGAACATTATAGACCATTTTGACTGTCATTCAAGATTGAGTCCCAGAGTTTGTTATAGAACACACTGCTAGCAGGCGCTAAGTAGTTTTATGGCTTTGACTACATACTTATAACCTGAATTTTATAGAGAATGGAGTAAAAAGGGGCAAAAATATGACTTACATTTCAGTTGGTCAGAACTTATCCAAAACGTGACCATATCTGACTACAAAAGATGCTAGGAAAGTTTTGGGTTTTTTTTTTTTTTAAGTAACCATGGGCTCAATAAAAAAAAGTCAAGACATCTCTTGTTTTGAAGAAGAGCAGAGTACATATTGGGAGGCAGTTAGTCATTTCTTCAGCAAAAGCCATTCCTTTTAAGAAAAGATTATATCCTGTTCACTTCTGCACTGATATTCACTTCCTATTTTTAACCCACTCAGAGGCCTGTTCACTTCTGAATGGAGCCACCTAGAAGGAGGGTATTCATAATTGAGAGCCTGCCAGGTCGTTTTATAACTTCATTCATTGAATCAGTTTTGACCCAACACCTATTATGAGATAAAACCTCTCCTATGTTTATGGATATGAAGATGTTCATCATGGTCCCGGATGTCATATAACTGTCAGTCATGTAGAGAAGACCAGTAGCGAGGAAGTGAATGTAACAGTGTATATTCTGGGAAGCATGGGACAAGGAGACCCCAGTTAATGTGAAGTGACTAGGGCACTAAGATGAACTGATAGAGTGTTCCAAGGAAAGGAAGCACATGTCCCAAGACCTGAGAATTAGAGAGAACACCATTAATTAGAGAGAATTAGAGAGACCTGAATGATTTTCAACATTGAGTATTGAATTCAGATGGGAGAATGTTGAGAAATAGGTTGGCATGGACCCCAGTATGAAGAGTCTCTCAGCCACATCAGACTTTGTAGTGTTCTTATGGGCACTGGACAGACATTGAAAGGGAGACTCATAGTGATTGCTACCTAACAATACCTAGCATCTGTTAAATATATGCTTGACATTGTGATGTGTATCCCATTCATCTTCTTACTAAATATTCACAATAAATCCTTCCAAAAGGTTAGTCGCTCAGCAGTGTTTGACTCTTTGCAACCCCAAGTCTTTGGAACCACCAGGTTCCTCTGTCCATGGAATTCTCCAGGCAAGAATACTGAAGTGGTTGCCATTCCCTTCTCCAGGGGATCTTCCCGACCCAGGGGATTGAACCTGGGTCTCCTGCATTGCAAGCAGATTCTTTATCATCTGAGGCACCAGGGAAGCCCAGGTGCTATTACATTGTCCACATTCCATAAGTGATAAAAACGAAGGCTATAGAACTGAAGAAACATGCTCAGAGTCATTCAGTTAATAAGAGGTTGTGCCAAGATCAAGGCAGAAATAGTCTGAAGCCATACTCAGTCCATACCCTAGACTCCATGGAAACGAGACGGAGGTCAAGGCCAGAGGCTAACTATCAGAAGAGACTCGTTGTATAAACACATTGTTTTGACTACCACCTTAGCTTCTACTGCATGTCATTTTGGAGGTCCTAGCTCTGAACCTGCATCATGGTGATGGTTTGTGACAGTTTGACCTTTCCTGTAGACCCCACTTACTCATTTTTAAACGGAGATTGTTGTTTCCACTCTACCAGTCAAACAGCACTCCAGTCTGGTCTATATACCTGAGTTGTCTGACTCGTGGGCCACAGGAGGCTCTGACTGATTCTGGGAGCAGATAGCACTCCCAACACCAGTCCCTGTGATGCAGAGCATGTGTGGTGCTCAGTAATCTAGAAAAGAAGGGGTATGGGAAGAGAAAAGAGCCCCAATGCTGGTACTTGTGTAAAATCTCTTCTAGTATTGTTTTAGTGTTCATTTGTTCCCTGGGCACAATTAATGCTAGTGATTGCAGTGGGTCAAGCATAAAGACCCTCAGAATCAGTTGGCTCCTAGGAGTGATACGAACCAGTTTTCTTTGCTGCACTAGGAACTGTGTCAGGGCTGACGCCTGATGCACAGGCTGAGTCAAAACTCTGGGCACACCCTCCCTTCCTAGTGCATGCGTGCAGCCTCCACTCTGTTGGCTGCTGTGCAGAGAGCTCAGCCAGCACCAGGCAGTGCTGTGTCAAGATGCCAGATCCCGTTGTTACTATTTTTGACAGCAGCAGTAACTTACCACCAGACTTTGGAAATGGAGGGCTAGGAAGGCCCGTGTTCTCCTCCACATATGGTGCCTCTGCTAAAACCAGCTCTGGGTTGCCTGCATTGACGGCCTACTGCAATATCCAAGCGTCCACAAAACAGAAACTCTGACAAGTAAAAATACCTCAGTCATGGACAAAGAGTTGAGGTAATGGATTTATTCATCGTGAAAGCAACTGGCTTTGCTTGTTTGGTTTAAAACAAGGGAAGATCCCTGTTGTCAACCGAGCGGATGGAATACACTGTAATTTCTTCTCTTTGGGTGCTCTTGGTTCTAATGGAGGCAAATTTTCAGTAAGTCTGCCAGGAGCCCTAATCGTCTTTGTCTGGCTCATGTGTTAGATGGAGTTGAAAACTCTGGGATACAGCCTTGGTCACATACTTTTCTTTGTGGTAGGACTGACCCTCCATCTTCTGGACATGAACTTTATGATGGAAAAATAAAAACTCAGAGTTTATCCTGATGGAATACTGTATTATGCAGAATGCTGTCTTCTGTCTAGGTAGAATCAGAATAATATTTTAAATTCATGAGATAGTCACTGAACCATAGAGTATTCTCAGTGAGAGTGTAGTGCCGGTACTGATCTATACTACTGTGTGAAGCGAGAATCTGTCCTGTGGTGGGGAGAAGAACAGAGAGTATCAGTTTGGTTTTTAGCACAAAACTAGTAGGAAATGCGGCATTCAGTGACTTTTGTCTTTTGCTTTGTGAGTTTTGTATAAACCACAAACACACAATTATTCCTATAAAAGTGCACAGTGAAATTTGAGCTCTAAAGAAGGAATAGAAATTGAAGGGGATTTGTGATATCATCACCAGTGTTTTGTATTTGGTGACAGATAGTCTTGAGAAAAAGAGAAGATAGACATGCATGGCAGGGAAGAACAAATCTGACTCCATAATAGATCTGTCTCTTTAACTTCTGTATTCTATTGCTTCTGCTATTAATACAAGTTAGTCACTAAAGGATATTGTCTGTAGCTTAAAGTATACATAATGGCCCACCGGAAACCCTGCTTCCCATGCCTGAGCTTTAAGCTGAAATATATTTGTTATGAGCGTTAACAAGCAGAACTATTTACAATAGCCAGGACACAGCAACAAGTTAGAAGTACATGGACTAATGAATGGATACAGAAACTGTGGTACAAAGATACAATGGGGGCTTCCCTGGTGGTCCAGTGGGTAGGGACACCGCCTTGCAGTGCAAGGGGCGCCGGTTCAAGCCCTGGCCTGGGAAGATCCCACGTTCCGCGGAGCGGCTGGACCGATGTGTCCAATCACCAAGCCGGACCTCTGGAGCGCATGCGCCCAGAGCCGGTGCTCCGCGACGACAGACGCCACCGCGATGGGAGGCCCACAGGAGCCAAAGAATGAAGACGAATGAAAATAGAGAAATGAAAGACCAATAGCAGTGGCCCGCCCACTCCCCTCCCTCCCCAACCCAACCCCCGCCCAAAGTAAATAAATAAATAAATCTTAAAAAAAAAAAAAAAGAGGAGGAGATAGACTTATATAGTTACTGATTTGTGAATATGCATAGTTACTGATTTGTGGTGCTGTACAGCAGAAACCAACACAGCACCGTAAAACAGTCGTCCTTCATTTAAACATAAAAAATTAAAATGAGCACAAAGTTGGACATCAAGGAAAAATGAATCAAAAACCTTCGTTTAGCTCAAAGGAAGCATCTTGTCTACCTAAGAATGGCTAAAGAAAGATGAAATTAACGCATCCCCTTCACAGTCTGACCAAAACCAGGACATATTTGCAACGACTTACCGCATTTTTTCCACATCACTCCCTCCCCTCTGTCTGTTTGCACTATAAAAGCAAGTAGCATCCACTCGGACACATTGGCTCTTTGAGACGCTAGTCAGCCTCCTCTCAGTCGGCTGACTTTCCCAGTAAAATCCCTATTCTTTGCCCCAGCAACTCATCACTGAATTTTTTTGCCTGTCGTGCAGTGAGCAGTAGGAGCTTGGGCTCAGTAACTGATGGAGTGAATACACGGAAGAGAAGGACCCCATGGCCCAAAAGCAGCAAAGATGGATCCCCCAGGATGAAAATTTCGTGATCTCAACAGCCTTTCCAAATACAACACGACTTCATTTCTCATCTACATTTTCCATATTTCCCGGAACCGTGGGTTGTTTACAGAGTCAGGAGAATTTTTGCTTGGACATGAAGTAATCCTGTCCTTTGGGAGCCCCCAAAATTTAGCCAAGGTTTAAGAGAGTTCCAGAAACCACATTTTCAGTCCACTGTGGGTTTGTTCACTTTCCTGTTGTGGGTGCTTATGTTGGAGGAAATAACAACACTGCAAGCACTTTTAAAGCTTTACTATATGGGAATGTGCCCCCCCCCCTTATAAAATCAGTAATGTTGTGAAAATCATGAAACTGCTTCAAAATGTTCTTTACTGTCATCAAAATCAGCCTGACTCAAAATGTTATGACATTTTAAATTAACTGCATATCAGCCATGTATTTCAAGATTATCTGGGGCTGAAGAAAATAAATAAGAATCTGAAAAGAAATAACAAAACCCTGAGACAATTCTGCAAAGAAGGTCATTTTATTAAATGCATCCTTTTTATTCAAATCATAGAAGCCTAAGGAGCGCAACCATTTCTACTGAGCACCTATATAGCTAAAGACTGCTTGAACTGAATCAATGTATTCCTGAGTTCTGTGCCAGCAGCTCAACAGCCTGTACAAGGTTCCAGAGGGTTACAGAAGGTGCCAGGTCTCCAGACTGGGGAAGGAGGTCCACGGTAGAGGTAGCTGTAGACCCGGTCCCACAGGGGTCCAATGAGCCTCTCAGTCTTCCTCTGAGGTAGAAATTCATGATGGTTCTGCTCACGTCTGGTGGCCCCGATGGTAATAAATATGACTGCCAGCACAGGAGACCCAGGTTTGACCCCCGTGTCAGGAAGGGCCCCTGGAGAAGGAAACGGCTGCTCACTCCAGTATTCTTTCCTAGAGAAGTCCATGGACAGAGAAGCCTGGCAGTCCCCTGGTGTCACAAAACGTTGGACATGACTGAGCGACTGACACTTTCACTTCTCACAATGTAATATGCCAGGTCAGTTAGCCCCAACTGCAGGCCATCGGAAGAGAGGAGCTCTATCAGCAACACCTCGTGGGTCATGGCGGGCCTGGCTAGCGGCAGATGTGAACAGCTAAGCAGGGGGAGGCTGGAAGTGACCCTTAACAGCCATGCTGGGTTTCCAGGCTGTAAGAAGTGCTGAATGGGAGATGCCCCTGTGAGCGAGCCTAGGTAGGGACCACCCCGGCAGAGGGTCCCCGGAGGTTTCCCTGTCCTGTGTCCAGGAGGTGACGTACCAGCTGCAGAACTGGGCATGAAGCAGCACAGAGGCGAAGCCCTCCCCTAGAGGCCTCGCTAGGGTGGGAAGACAGACGCACAGACACGTAACCATAGAGCGGGGCTCCAGGGCACTCTGGGAGACCAGCGTGGAGCCACACAGTGTTTTCCCCCCAGGCTTTAATAT
The DNA here is from genome assembly GCA_022376925.1 of Tragulus kanchil. NCBI lineage: Eukaryota > Metazoa > Chordata > Mammalia > Artiodactyla > Tragulidae > Tragulus > Tragulus kanchil. The sequence goes on along the minus strand of JAIOJX010000028.1, from coordinate 236,249,000 downwards.
CTCCATTCGGAACAAGTGTTAGGAGAAGAGGTGCTTTATTCATTTTTCTCTTTTTCAGTATCAAAACTGCACAGGGTATGAATTATTTCACTCATGGGGGAAAGAAAAATATATGAATGAATGTTCATGCAGGCAAGTGCATTGTGCTGTGAGTACCAACATCCGCTACATGGAACACCATAGGCATCTTTGAGAGCATATTTTTGTTTCTTTTGAGGCTTCTAAGGTCCAGGATTTCCTTGTGTTTCTTTGTCTCTGTATCACTAAAGCCTAACATTGAGAATGGAAGCACAGGAGAGAGAGAGAAAAAGAGGAGATGCAGGGGGACCAGTCTATCTCTGTAGTTACTGGTCAATCTGAACGTCAATCCACAATCTCATGATTGGCCTTTTCCATCTTTCCTTTCTCCCACATGTCTGGAACTGCCAGTATCTTAGCCAAGGTAGAAAAAGCGGGGAAAGATGATAGTTTATACTTGGCCAACAGCTCTGACTTAGATGTGGCTGAGTTTCCTGGTATCTCCCTTTGCTTAAACACATCAGTGTGGATGCTGGTTCTCAGCCCACAGGCAGGCAGCAGAGCCCTCCCCTTGTTGGGGCCCCACCTCTTCTCTGTCCCCAAGGCACTTGGAACACCAGGTGTGGGTATGAATTCCAGCAAGGCCAGGGAAGCAAGAAAGAGAGCAACTGAGATGTTGAGATTAAAAATAGGATAAACAGGAACTGAAAAGTCTGGGTTTCTGTTTCTTTTCTGGTTCACTTTGTTTTCACATTCCCCATGATGTACTATTGTAGTTAGAAGTTCTCTCAATTAAGCAGTCGTTTGTCATCTGGGATAAGAAAATAAGACCTCTCGGATGCCCCTGTGTCAAATTCCCCACCTCCTCCTCCTGAGAACGTGTTCATTCTTAGCACCTATGAGAGTAATTCACTGGACCAAGAAAGTATCAACTTCAGGCTTTGCCCAGAAAAGCCTTCAAGCTTTTCCCTTCAAGGGCTTTGCTGGTCTCAATTTGAAAATGTCACAGACATTTTTTTATGACACATAAACAGGCAGCAAGCCTCACACACTGAGTTCTCATGATGAGGGTCAACCCTGAGATGGCCACCTATAGAATAGACAAGCACAGGGGCATCACTGCCCTAGTGATAACCAGGTTTCTATATCCAGGCACCTACGTTCCCCAACATTGCTTGCCTAGAATCTTTTTTAGACCAATTCAAGAGAAGAGATTGGGCTTCCCAGGTGGCACAGTGGTAAATGTGCCATGCAGAAGATGGGGGTGCAGTCCCTGACTCTGGAAGATCCTCTGGAGTAGGACATGGCAATCCGCTCCGGTATTCTTGCCTGAGAAATCCCAAGGACAGAGGAACCTGGCGGGCTGCAGTCCATGGGGTTGCAAAGAGTCGGACACAACTTAGCAACTAAATAATAGCAAAAGGTTTGCAAGCCTTCCCGTATGTGTGGATCCCTGAGATTGATAGCCAGACCCTCATTCATCACAACTTAACTTCCTAAAAGTTTAACTCCAAGCATGTAAAGCTCCTTATAAATCAAAAGACCCCAGAGCCTCCACCAGCCTGAAACAGTAGACAGTGGGAGGCGCCTGTGTTGTCTGAATGAAACGCCCACTCAGCCAGCTGCAGGCTATCTAAAGCAAACATCCCTGTCATGGCCGCTTGCCCAGAAGCGGCAGCCGAGCTTGCCTCCCAGGGCGGGAAGAAGGGCAGACGGCTCTGGACAGAGAGGCTCATGGATGGACGGTGGCGGCTACGAGCGCTCAAGGCCCGTCTCTCGGGGCCACTAATCAGAGTGGGTGCTGCCGAATGACTGATGCACAACACGGACCCTCTAACTGCCACGTCGACGTTTATTATGTTCTTAGGAGCAGGGACACTTCTGAACTTCCTGTGATCAAAAACACTTGTTTATCATTCTTATTTAAAGCCAGATCTCCCAATATACAGCATTGTTACACATGGACTGAATTAAACGCAGGAGATTGTTTTTGTCTCCAGAACTTAGCTAATGCCAAAACAAATGTACATTAAAATGCTGGACCTTTTCTTTTTTCTTTTATCTCTTCTTTTATTTTCCCCTACAGGAGGCAGTGGAACATAGGAAAGGAAAATGAGAATGCTGGAACCTGAACCTCGGGGTGACTGGCAGGGAATTTCAATTCTGTTTGGGTGGAAGTGTTAGGTCACAGCAGGAATCATTACATTGTCATGTGGCTTTTACCTTTTCCCCTCCTGGCTTTCTGGGTATAGCTTTACGATATGTGTCAATGGCCAGGAAAGGCCTCTTCAGAAGGGCTATGTTTTCTCGCTTAAATGAAATGTTTTTGATGCGTTCCCTCTAGATGTCCCACTTCTTGCAGAAACATACTCAGAATGTGTTTCTGATTAAACAGTACCCCAGAAAAACTCATGCATCTCAAAGGGTTGCCAGATAAAATATAGGTTATTCAGCTAAAATTTAAATTTGAGGTAAACATTTTTTGATGTCCAGGTGAACTATGAATAAAGAAATGTTGCATGGGATATAGATATGCTAAAATGGCATCTGTGCTGACCTAAAATTCAAGTTTAATTGTCTTGTATTTTATTTGTAAAATTTGGCAACCCAGAAGACACCAGCTCATTCAAACAGAGTCCTCTTAGGATTTAAAGAAGCCATAAACAATTGTGTGTACATGTTCAGTCATGTCCAACTCTTTGTGACCCCATGGACTACAATCCACTAGGCTCCTCTGTCCATGGGATTTTTTAGGCAGGAATACTGGAGTGGGTTGCTATTTCCTCCTTCAGTAGATCTTCTTGACCTAGGATCAAACCCATGTCTCCTGTGTTACCTGTCCATTGACAGGTGGATTCTTAACTATTGAGTTACCTGGGAAGTCCACTGAACACATTCTAGGTGGTAATTATTCTAAACAGAGACAACAGTTTCATTTCTATACTGCTACTCATACCAGGTACCTAGAAATTGTTGTCCACTAATATACTATTACCAATTTTTTATCAGGTCATATGAGACCATCATATGACAAGTCACAATTAGAATATGGAGACTAGTTGAATATGTTTCCTAACAAGCGCATGCCCTTTAGACTTGAAAGAAAAAAAAAAAATAATTGTAGCCTGTATGGCAAAGGCTCTGGGTAATTAGTTACCAAATCTTGAGTGTGGAGGAAGGTGGCGATGCTTCTGCATTTGAAGCAGAGTCCAGGAGTGCCTACAATGTGCAAGATATTTTTAATAGAAAAGCTTTCCTTAATTCCAAATTTGCAGTTTTCTGGAAGGAAAGAACTGAAAAGTATATAGGTAGTCTAAGACTCATGACCTTCCTTTTAAATCTCTAGTGCCAAAGTCAACGGAGTCTGCTCTGAACGTGAAAACATTCCCAGGTTTGGCACACAAGGTCTAAAATTAAACTTAATTATCCTCGCTTCATGGGGCTCTCTTAGAGGAAAGTCTGTGAGTCAACAGGACGTGTCCCACTCAACCTCTGCTCCTCACCTCCAGAGTGGTCTAGCCAGGAACAGCTAGGGACACCATCGCTTGTGTGTGGCCAAGGACAGTGCATATGTGATCCCATCACTTCACGTTAGACTTACATTTCTTAAACATCAAAAGCAACAGAACAATTTTCTTGACTTACTAGTGGATGCACCTTTTTTTTTTTTGTATTTTAAAATGTCCTTCCCCACTCTACCAGAGGCTCTATTGCTTCTTCACTCAAAACACCTCATGAGAAACTCAGAGATGCTTTATTTAGAAGCAATTCAGCCTGTGAGTCATGCAATTTTTTGCTTGTGTTTTTCTTCTTCAGTTCTTCTGCTACCATAAACATTTATATGAAGACAGGATATTTCACTGTGTTTCAAAAGTCCATCTACCACAGCTGCTTATTCCCTACCTGAAGTCATCAACTTTCATGAAAAGAAAATATCTGGTTTTCTTTCAGATACTGAGAAAAACAAGAAAATAAAAATTAAAAAGAATAATGACCTTTGAACCAGATTACCTCTCCCATCAGTGTTTCTAAGCATCCCTCTGTAAAGCAGTAGGGCTTGTTTAATGCTGGAATCAGCCCTGTGGTGGGAGGTAGAGTTTTATAAGATGAACATTATTCCAAGGCAAAGAAATCGCTAAAGATAATGTCCTTTTCATGAGGCGGTGGAAACATTATCTCTTTTCTTTTGGAGGAGACTGAGGAGAGCGACAGGCAATGTAAAAAGCACAAAATTCCTGATCACGTTTTTCTTGTAAGTTTTTCAGATGCTCTGTTTTACCTCAGAAGTAGCCACTTGCTAAAAGTAACACACCCTGCAGGTCTGAGAATCCTGATATGATTTAGTATATTTCTTGTTGGCTCCAGGGTAGGCTTATGGGTTCTTAGGTAAATTTTGACTAAGAGACAGATTTCATTTGTGATCTGGAATATTACTTCTTTTGTACCAATTTCAATCCTCTTTAATAGCAGTTTTCCCAATATTTCCTTGTTTAAAACAAAACCAGGCAAATTTATTGCAGTTTTTCCTCCAGCACAGAGTTATTTACTTTGTTTTTGGATACTTTGGGTACTTTCATGTCTGTATTATTCCTTTTCTTCAGTGCATGTATGGGTGCTGTCAAATTTCCCCTGGGTACTGCTTAGTCACTGAAAGAACTGAGTTTAAAGGTTACTTTCTCAACTATGTCAGTCCCAAGCAGATGTTCGTGACAAGACCTTATTTCAGATGTAGAAAACAGACCGTACATATCCTTGGACATCATTCACTGTGTGTACAACCTGAATCTAGACAGTGAAGGAAGGCAGTGTGATGCTGTGGTGGAAAATAGATGCTCCAGAGTCAGGTCGCCTGGGTTCAGATCTCAGCTCCATAACTTACTAGCTGTGTGAGCTTTGGAATGCGATCTAATTGCTTGGAACCTCAGCTTCTCCATCTGTAGAATGGGGGTAAAAGTTGTACCTCCCACTTCACTGGGTTGCTGTGAGTATTAAAGAAACTGGTTTTAGTACTCAGAAGAGTATTTGTCCCATAGTGGGTGCTGTGAAAATGTTGCTGTTTTTATTAATGAAAGATTGGGACTATGGCAAGATACTCAAGGGGCTGGGCATAGACATTTTGCACACCGTGAATGATAAAATGAATGAATGGATAGTATTAAAGTGTCTTTGTTGGAAAAATAGTTACTGAACCCTTACTCTGTATTGGGTACTGTGCTAGGTGCAAGGATATACAAGTCCAAAGTTATGGAATGCCTAAGGTAGCTTAGTCTTGAAAGAACTTGAGGAAGATCAAGGCCCTTGGGGTCAGAGAGCACGGAGCTTGAGGCCATCAGTAGAAACAACTTGGACAAATGACTTCCCTCACTTGCAAAATGGAGATGGTATCACTCCATTGGGTTGCTGTGAAAAGAGAATATAGAACACAGAGTATATACATGGTAAGGCTAAATAAATAAAAGATGTTGTACATTAGGTAGGCACATGTTAATATCTTTACCTTTGTGTTTAGAGGGGAAAGGAGAACAATAACACAAGATTAAATCGCTCTGGTAGAATTGTTCAGGTGAAGCTGGAGGTCCTAGTCTGCCTGGAGAAGTCTGGTTGGAAGGAGGAACAAAAATGGGTCTGCTTTTGCAGAAGGAAGCAAGCACAGTTTTCCCAATATTTCCTTGTTTAAAACAAAACCAGGCAAATTTATTGCAGTTTTTCCTCCAGCACAGAGTTATTTACTTTGTTTTTGGATACTTTGGGTACTTTCATGTCTGTATTATTCCTTTTCTTCAGTGCATGTATGGGTGCTGTCAAATTTCCCCTGGGTACTGCTTAGTCACTGAAAGAACTGAGTTTAAAGGTTACTTTCTCAACTATGTCAGTCCCAAGCAGATGTTCGTGGCAAGACCTTATTTCAGATGTAGAAAACAGACCGTACATATCCTTGGACATCATTCACTGTGTGTACAACCTGAATCTAGACAGTGAAGGAAGGCAGTGTGATGCTGTGGTGGAAAATAGATGCTCCAGAGTCAGGTCGCCTGGGTTCAAATCTCAGCTCCATAACTTACTAGCTGTGTGAGCTTTGGAATGCGATCTAATTGCTTGGAACCTCAGCTTCTCCATCTGTAGAATGGGGGTAAAAATTGTACCTCCCACTTCACTGGGTTGCTGTGAGTATTAAAGAAACTGGTTTTAGTACTCAGAAGAGTATTTGTCCCATAGTGGGTGCTGTGAAAATGTTGCTGTTTTTATTAATGAAAGATTGGGACTATGGCAAGATACTCAAGGGGCTGGGCATAGACATTTTGCACACCGTGAATGATAAAATGAATGAATGGATAGTATTAAAGTGTCTTTGTTGGAAAAATAGTTACTGAACCCTTACTCTGTATTGGGTACTGTGCTAGGTGCAAGGATATACAAGTCCAAAGTTATGGAATGCCTAAGGTAGCTTAGTCTTGAAAGAACTTGAGGAAGATCAAGGCCCTTGGGGTCAGAGAGCACGGAGCTTGAGGCCATCAGTAGAAACAACTTGGACAAATGACTTCCCTCACTTGCAAAATGGAGATGGTATCACTCCATTGGGTTGCTGTGAAAAGAGAATATAGAACACAGAGTATATACATGGTAAGGCTAAATAAATAAAAGATGTTGTACATTAGGTAGGCACATGTTAATATCTTTACCTTTGTGTTTAGAGGGGAAAGGAGAACAATAACACAAGATTAGAGTCGCTCTGGTAGAATTGGTTCAGGTGAAGCTGGAGGTCCTAGTCTGCCTGGAGAAGTCTGGTTGGAAGGAGATGGGACTTACAGACAAGGACAATTGGGTCTGCTTTTGCAGAAGGGCAAACATGTCCTAGGGAGGCACCAGTGCACAAAGGCTTAGGGACCCGAGGAACTGGTGCATCTGGGAAAACCATGGCTTTAGTGTCATGAAACAAAATGCCAGAGAGTTGGTGGGGCTGACGGTGCACAGAGAGGCAGGGACTGAGCTCACATCTTTGTCAAAAGGTCAGTGTCCCCGGCAGACTTTCCTGAATCCCCTGATTTAAATAATCCCCTCTCCATCCTTTTCTAGAATCCTACTTAGCTTTGTTTTTCTCAAAGTCATCTTCTATACCATTTCCACAAGTCACCTTCCAAACATACATATCCATATATGTGTGTGTGTCACACACACAGACACACCATACACACAGATTTTGTCTTTTATCTGTCTCTCCTCATCAGAATGAAGCTTCCATGAGAGCATGAACATTGTGTTTCCAGCACCTAGATAAATACCTGACACACAGTAGGTGCTCAATAAATAGAAGCTGAAGTAAAAGAATGAGGACAGTGAATGCACAGCTTTCTCTGATGGGCAAAAACCATGAGCTTGCCCTTTGGCCAGAGAAACCTTGAAGAGTTCTAAGCAAGGGACAATGCAGTCATATTTTCCTTTGGAAAGAATGACTGGAAGCATCGTTGAGGGTGGACGGTGAGAATTTCTTCCGGCAATCTGAGTTGGTTGGACTAGGCCAGACCCACAGAGGGAGAAGCTGGGGACCAGAAGGGAAGCTTTAAAAGGCCCAAAATCCTCAGTAGAAACAACTTGGACAAATGACTTCCCTCACTTGCAAAATGGAGATGGTATCACTCCATTGGGTTGCTGTGAAAAGAGAATATAGAACACAGAGTATATACATGGTAAGGCTAAATAAATAAAAGATGTTGTACATTAGGTATGCACATGTTAATATCTTTACCTTTGTGTTTAGAGGGGAAAGGAGAACAATAACACAAGATTAGAGTCGCTCTGGTAGAATTGGTTCAGGTGAAGCTGGAGGTCCTAGTCTGCCTGGAGAAGTCTGGTTGGAAGGAGATGGGACTTACAGACAAGGATAATTGGGTCTGCTTTTGCAGAAGGGCAAACATGTCCTAGGGAGGCACCAGTGCACAAAGGCTTAGGGACCCGAGGAACTGGTGCATCTGGGAAAACCATGGCTTTAGTGTCATGAAACAAAATGCCAGAGAGTTGGTGGGGCTGACGGTGCACAGAGAGGCAGGGACTGAGCTCACATCTTTGTCAAAAGGTCAGTGTCCCCGGCAGACTTTCCTGAATCCCCTGATTTAAATAATCCCCTCTCCATCCTTTTCTAGAATCCTACTTAGCTTTGTTTTTCTCAAAGTCATCTTCTATACCATTTCCACAAGTCACCTTCCAAACATACATATCCATATATGTGTGTGTGTCACACACACAGACACACCATACACACAGAAGATTTTGTCTTTTATCTGTCTCTCCTCATCAGAATGAAGCTTCCATGAGAGCATGAACATTGTGTTTCCAGCACCTAGATAAATACCTGACACATAGTAGGTGCTCAATAAATAGAAGCTGAAGTAAAGGAATGAGGACAGTGAATGCACAGCTTTCTCTGATGGGCAAAAACCATGAGCTTGCCCTTTGGCCAGAGAAACCTTGAAGAGTTCTAAGCAAGGGACAATGCAGTCATATTTTCCTTTGGAAAGAATGACTGGAAGCATCGTTGAGGGTGGACGGTAGAGAATTTCTTCCGGCAATCTGAGTTGGTTGGACTAGGGCCAGACCCACAGAGGGGAGAAGCTGGGGACCAGAAGGGAAGCTTTGAAGGCACAGCAGGCACAACCAGATGATAGATAAGAGGGAAAAAGGGAAAGAGAGGACAGGTAAGATCCCCTCAGGGGATCATTGAGCAAATGAGTTTATTCACTGAGAAAGGAAAAGCATATATGTCGATGAACTAAACAATCCCTTGTGATCTCAGAAAGAGGATGAGGCTTAAGAAAATGTCTTTCTTAACAGCAATGGGAAGAAGTCAGCAACAGATATCTGTGAAGAGTCAATAACTTCAAGAAAGACAATATTTACTTGACATTATCAGTATTTGCTTTAATGGATATGTTTTGCATGCACAAAGCTTTTTTTCACATCTATGTGAACTGTATTACAGTGCCTATTGATTGGCATCCACAGGCAAACCAGAATCAGTGAAGAAATGAGATAAAACTCAAAGGGTTTCCATCAGAACTTTTCTCCAAATACCCTTCTTGGAGTCAGGGGTGATATCCAGAAATTGCTAAACACTCATGAAGACTCAGCCACACAGATTCCACTGATAAACCTACAGACAAATTATCATCCAGTCCTGGTTTAAATTCCTGGCCAGGTTTTTGAGTTACTCCTCCTTTCTGAAGAGAGGTAGAATACCAGGAGGTCTTGTCTTTGGTGTGGTTGGATGAGGTCCTTCAGTGATCTTCCAAACACTGAGATAATTCTAATCAATGGCACAGTAGCTATCTACCCCAGACTAACCTGGTAGACACCATTGGGATTGGCCCTGTGTGTAATTCTGTCTTCTGGTAGCTGGGGCATCTTAGTAGCCATATAGGGTCTAGACCAAAGGGGCCTTCTCCACATGTGAGGGGTAAATGAATATTTCAACCATTAATTCTCTCACCCTGATGGTGTTCTATCTTATCTCTATTTCAGAGATGCTGAAACACATGCAGATGCTAAAGGGAGATATATAGAAATAGGTTCATAAATGAAGAAAGTGGAAAAAAGTCAAAAACTGCTATGCTGAATATAAAGATAATTTGAGTTTTCTGAAAGGGCTTGGTGATTATTCAAGATTGACATCTTTAACTGAATATAAAATTTTGAATTAATATAAGTAACTAAATATAAATTTGTTCGTAAGTGACAAATATAAGCCAGTTCAACATTTTCATGACTTAGTATGTACTATTATTTGGAAAATGGTGTTTTGTCTGAAGCCTCTAAGTTTTTTTGAAGGAAAAGCATATATGTCGATGAACTAAACAATCCCTTGTGATCTCAGAAAGAGGATGAGGCTTGAGAAAATGTCTTTCTTAACAGCAATGGGAAGAAGTCAGCAACAGATATCTGTGAAGAGTCAATAACTTCAAGAAAGACAATATTTACTTGACATTATCAGTATTTGCTTTAATGGATATGTTTTGCATGCACAAAGCTTTTTTTCACATCTATGTGAACTGTATTACAGTGCCTATTGATTGGCATCCACAGGCAAACCAGAATCAGTGAAGAAATGAGATAAAACTCAAAGGGTTTCCATCAGAACTTTTCTCCAAATACCCTTCTTGGAGTCAGGGGTGATATCCAGAAGTTGCTAAACACTCATGAAGACTCAGCCACACAGATTCCACTGATAAACCTACAGACAAATTATCATCCAGTCCTGGTTTAAATTCCTGGCCCGGTTTTGAGTTACTCCTCCTTTCTGAAGAGAGGTAGAATACCAGGAGGTCTTGTCTTTGGTGTGGTTGGATGAGGTCCTTCAGTGATCTTCCAAACACTGAGATAATTCTAATCAATGGCACAGTAGCTATCTACCCCAGACTAACCTGGTAGACACCATTGGGATTGGCCCTGTGTGTAATTCTGTCTTCTGGTAGCTGGGGCATCTTAGTAGCCATATAGGGTCTAGACCAAAGGGGCCTTCTCCACATGTGAGGGGTAAATGAATATTTCAACCATTAATTCTCTCACCCTGATGGTGTTCTATCTTATCTCTATTTCAGAGATGCTGAAACACATGCAGATGCTAAAGGGAGATATATAGAAATAGGTTCATAAATGAAGAAAGTGGAAAAAAGTCAAAAACTGCTATGCTGAATATAAAGATAATTTGAGTTTTCTGAAAGGGCTTGGTGATTATTCAAGATTGACATCTTTAACTGAATATAAAATTTTGAATTAATATAAGTAACTAAATATAAATTTGTTCGTAAGTGACAAATATAAGCCAGTTCAACATTTTCATGACTTAGTATGTACTATTATTTGGAAAATGGTGTTTTGTCTGAACTGGTGTTTTTCAGCCTCTAAGTTGTGTGTTTTTTAAACTTTAATGTGTTCCTAAATATGATTTTTATACACAAGAAAACTTTATTTAAAAAAATACATCCTTAATTTTCCTGTGAGGAATCAATGAAAAATCTGATCATGCTCTTCAGAAACTCGCCTATGCAAAATTTGGGAAGTTCCAAATTTAGTGGGAGGTTTCACTAAGTAAGACATCAGCATCTAGTGTTTCTTTGATCTTTCTCTCAAGTCAACTTTGTTAAGACCCAAAATTTTAAAAGAAGTCATATATAGCTTTTAAAGCTTATAGCTTTTGCTTAGTTTATTAATTTACAGTGCAAGGTCCAATTTTTTCCTCCCATCAATTTCTGAGGGTCATTTTCTACGGTGTCACTTCTTTTTTCCTTTGTATAATATGTACCTTTAATAATTCAACCCCAGACCATGCATCCAACACTGGCTATGTATTGTGTATTGTCATACCACATTAAATCTAGAATCCACTGTGGTCAGGACATTTTATTCCTCTCCTTTCCTCCTTTCTCCAGTTTCTCAAAGAATCCAGATGAATGATACTTGCCAGAAATTTTCGAATGGAGATCAAGCTGTTGGAAGACACTCTTCTCCTCTTATTTCATTCCATTTGAATCTATGACTGCTGAAGTTTTCCACATTCTTAAACTGACTCAACAAATGTCCCCCGGGGTATTTCCATCTTCTAACCATTAGTTCACTCTCTTTGCTTATTCATTTCCAGTTGCTTCATGGACTGAGCCAGGGTATCAGTGATTAATGACTCAGTGCTATTTCAGGAATCCACAGCATTTTCCCTATGCTGACTCACCTAACAGTTCTATGTTCACCTGTTGGAAGCATGGCCATGGCAGAGCACATGAGGCTCTGGGCAGCGAGAAGGCTCCTGAGACTATGCAATTAGAAAAGTTTGATCTGAACAGAGTTCTTTTGCCTCTTTTTCCTTTGGCATTTTCTTTCTCTTAAGTGAGGGCTTGGTGATTATTCGTAAATTTTTTTTAAAAAAAAACAAATATAAGGGCCAGTTCAACATTTTCATGACTTAGTATGTACTATTATTTGGAAAATGGTGTTTTGTCTGAACTGGTGTTTTTCAGCCTCTAAGTTGTGTGTTTTTTAAACTTTAATGTGTTCCTAAATATGATTTTTATACACAAGAAAACTTTATTTAAAAAAATACATCCTTAATTTTCCTGTGAGGAATCAATGAAAAATCTGATCATGCTCTTCAGAAACTCGCCTATGCAAAATTTGGGAAGTTCCAAATTTAGTGGGAGGTTTCACTAAGTAAGACATCAGCATCTAGTGTTTCTTTGATCTTTCTCTCAAGTCAACTTTGTTAAGACCCAAAATTTTAAAAGAAGTCATATATAGCTTTTAAAGCTTATAGCTTTTGCTTAGTTTATTAATTTACAGTGCAAGGTCCAATTTTTTCCTCCCATCAATTTCTGAGGGTCATTTTCTACGGTGTCACTTCTTTTTTCCTTTGTATAATATGTACCTTTAATAATTCAACCCCAGACCATGCATCCAACACTGGCTATGTATTGTGTATTGTCATACCACATTAAATCTAGAATCCACTGTGGTCAGGACATTTTATTCCTCTCCTTTCCTCCTTTCTCCAGTTTCTCAAAGAATCCAGATGAATGATACTTGCCAGAAATTTTCGAATGGAGATCAAGCTGTTGGAAGACACTCTTCTCCTCTTATTTCATTCCATTTGAATCTATGACTGCTGAAGTTTTCCACATTCTTAAACTGACTCAACAAATGTCCCCCGGGGTATTTCCATCTTCTAACCATTAGTTCACTCTCTTTGCTTATTCATTTCCAGTTGCTTCATGGACTGAGCCAGGGTATCAGTGATTAATGACTCAGTGCTATTTCAGGAATCCACAGCATTTTCCCTATGCTGACTCACCTAACAGTTCTATGTTCACCTGTTGGAAGCATGGCCATGGCAGAGCACATGAGGCTCTGGGCAGCGAGAAGGCTCCTGAGACTATGCAATTAGAAAAGTTTGATCTGAACAGAGTTCTTTTGCCTCTTTTTCCTTTGGCATTTTCTTTCTCTTAAGTGAGTTCCTTGAGGTAAAGAGACGGATTTATCTTAGTCATCTTTGAGTCATCAGTGACTACCATGGTACCTGGGGTACAATAAAACATCTGTGCTCAATAAATATTTATTGAATGATGGAATAATGTAATCTCAAGAAATCTTTTTAAATTTATTTTTTAATTGAAGGATACTTGCTTTACAGAATTTTGTTGTTTTCTGCCAAAAAGCAGTTAATGTTGCAGATTTCTATGTTTGTAAATATGAAAAATCCATTTTAAGAAGACAGAAATTTAAGTCAGTATTTAGAAATGTATTTAAAAGTACTTAGAGGAGAGGGATAAATTAGGAGTTTAGGATTAACAGATACACATTACTATGTATAAAATGGGCAGTTAACAAGGATTCACTATATGCCACAGGGAACTATACTCAAAATGTTCTAATAATCTACAAGGAAAAAGATTCAGAAAAATAAATATATATGTATGTATAACTGAATCACTTTGTTGTATACCTGAAACTATCACAACATTGTAAATCAACTATAATCTTTTTTTAAGAGGATTTAATTGATGGATTTATTTTTAAAAAATACTTAAGTATGGACAGTGTTTAATTTTTTAAATTATACTAATTATTAAAAGGAGGTTACTGTGCTAATAGTTTCAGAAGAATGAAATTAATCAAAATTAAAGTATTAATTAAATTTGTAAGGCTCTGCAGCCCCTTTATGTTATTTCAAAATGATAGTTTGCCATGAGTATTTAAAATATATAAAATAGTTCATTAGTTCAAGAAAATATTCTTAAGTACCTATTTTGGTTTTTTGTTTGTTTTTTTGTGTGTTTTTTAATTGATTTTTTTAATCAAAGGCAATAGCTTTAGGAAGTTTTGTTGTTTACTGCCAAACATCAATGTAAATCAGCCATCAGTGTACCAATGTATGCTTTAATCATTTAGAAAATGTACTCTAATTCCTTGGATTTCCTAGAAAAAAATGGGTATAACCAGAAAGTCATAAAATACCAGAAAAAGAGTTAAAGTTAGGATTTCATCACCAAGGAGCCTGGTGAGTTACCTCTTAGGGCCATCTTTATCATACCCCTTTATTTCTCTTAAGTGAGTTCCTTGAGGTAAAGAGACGGATTTATCTTAGTCATCTTTGAGTCATCAGTGACTACCATGGTACCTGGGGTACAATAAAACATCTGTGCTCAATAAATATTTATTGAATGATGGAATAATGTAATCTCAAGAAATCTTTTTAAATTTATTTTTTAATTGAAGGATACTTGCTTTACAGAATTTTGTTGTTTTCTGCCAAAAAGCAGTTAATGTTGCAGATTTCTATGTTTGTAAATATGAAGAATCCATTTTAAGAAGACAGAAATTTAAGTCAGTATTTAGAAATGTATTTAAAAGTACTTAGAGGAGAGGGATAAATTAGGAGTTTAGGATTAACAGATACACATTACTATGTATAAAATGGGCAGTTAACAAGGATTCACTATATGCCACAGGGAACTATACTCAAAATGTTCTAATAATCTACAAGGAAAAAGATTCAGAAAAATAAATATATATGTATGTATAACTGAATCACTTTGTTGTATACCTGAAACTATCACAACATTGTAAATCAACTATAATCTTTTTTTAAGAGGATTTAATTGATGGATTTATTTTTAAAAAATACTTAAGTATGGACAGTGTTTAATTTTTTAAATTATACTAATTATTAAAAGGAGGTTACTGTGCTAATAGTTTCAGAAGAATGAAATTAATCAAAATTAAAGTATTAATTAAATTTGTAAGGCTCTGCAGCCCCTTTATGTTATTTCAAAATGATAGTTTGCCATGAGTATTTAAAATATATAAAATAGTTCATTAGTTCAAGAAAATATTCTTAAGTACCTATTTTGGTTTTTTGTTTGTTTTTTTGTGTGTTTTTTAATTGATTTTTTTAATCAAAGGCAATAGCTTTAGGAAGTTTTGTTGTTTACTGCCAAACATCAATGTAAATCAGCCATCAGTGTACCAATGTATGCTTTAATCATTTAGAAAATGTACTCTAATTCCTTGGATTTCCTAGAAAAAAATGGGTATAACCAGAAAGTCATAAAATACCAGAAAAAGAGTTAAAGTTAGGATTTCATCACCAAGGAGCCTGGTGAGTTACCTCTTAGGGCCATCTTTATCATACCCCCTTTATTTCTGCCTTTAGCATTCAATCAAACTCTTGTTCATTCCAACTTCTTTCTTCAAATATATGACATGAGTTCCATGAAATAAGAATACATATGTATCAGGAGTCCCCAAGACTGTTCCCCAGGGTGATGATTCACCAGAGAGACTCATGAGAGTCGGTGATAGTGAAAGGATACCAGGGAAAATCAGCAAAGAGAAAAAACAAAGGAAGTAACAGCCAGAGGAAACCAGACCCAAGCTCCTAAGAATCCTCTCCCATTAGAGTTGCACAAGACAGGCATAGTTTCTCCAGCATCAAACTGTGACAACATGCATGAACAGCTGTCTACCAAATAAGACCATTAGAGACTCGCTCTCAGGATTTTTACTGGGAGTTGGTAATATAGGTACTCTTTCCCCAGCACACAACAAAATTCCACACTCTCGAAAGGACAGCATAAATACCATTGTGTGTTCAAATAGTTTACACACAGTAAACTATCCTTATCCATTACAGAATGTTGAAAACACTACCAAAATCCAAGCTTCCAGATGTCAGCCAAGGGCCACTCTTGCAAGAAGGCCTTTCTAAGTCCTTTCTAGTTTGGCTATATTACCTCTTTTCTGGATACACGTATACACCAAGTTCATCCTTTTTCCCAATTTTGGAACACTGCACCCTCCCAGTGCCATATCTCTAAATAAATATGAAGCCCATTGTAATAGAGGCCAGTAATAAAGCTGTTCAGAGGAGAATCAACATCCTGTATCAGCCACTTGAAAGCATAAGCATGGATAAGATCACTCAGGAGCAACTTCTGGGCAATAGCATTTCACTGATAAGCAGAAGAAATGGTGTCTAATAAACAAAAGGAAAAGGTAGAAAGAGAACCAGGAGAGTGCAAAATTATGGAAGCAAAGGAAGTAAAGAGTTTTTTGAACTTGCAGAATTTCTTCCGAATCTCAGTGAGAGACTTCGAGCCAGACTCCTCAATGTAAATCAGCCATCAGTGTACCAATGTATGCTTTAATCATTTAGAAAATGTACTCTAATTCCTTGGATTTCCTAGAAAAAATGGGTATAACCAGAAAGTCATAAAATACCAGAAAAGAGTTAAAGTTAGGATTTCATCACCAAGGAGCCTGGTGAGTTACCTCTTAGGGCCATCTTTATCATACCCCCTTTATTTCTGCCTTTAGCATTCAATCAAACTCTTGTTCATTCCAACTTCTTTCTTCAAATATATGACATGAGTTCCATGAAATAAGAATACATATGTATCAGGAGTCCCCAAGACTGTTCCCCAGGGTGATGATTCACCAGAGAGACTCATGAGAGTCGGTGATAGTGAAAGGATACCAGGGAAAATCAGCAAAGAGAAAAAACAAAGGAAGTAACAGCCAGAGGAAACCAGACCCAAGCTCCTAAGAATCCTCTCCCATTAGAGTTGCACAAGACAGGCATAGTTTCTCCAGCATCAAACTGTGACAACATGCATGAACAGCTGTCTACCAAATAAGACCATTAGAGACTCGCTCTCAGGATTTTTACTGGGAGTTGGTAATATAGGTACTCTTTCCCCAGCACACAACAAAATTCCACACTCTCGAAAGGACAGCATAAATACCATTGTGTGTTCAAATAGTTTACACACAGTAAACTATCCTTATCAATTACAGAATGTTGAAAACACTACCAAAATCCAAGCTTCCAGATGTCAGCCAAGGGCCACTCTTGCAAGAAGGCCTTTCTAAGTCCTTTCTAGTTTGGCTATATTACCTCTTTTCTGGATACACGTATACACCAAGTTCATCCTTTTTCCCAATTTTGGAACACTGAACCCTCCCAGTGCCATATCTCTAAATAAATATGAAGCCCATTGTAATAGAGGCCAGTAATAAAGCTGTTCAGAGGAGAATCAACATCCTGTATCAGCCACTTGAAAGCATAAGCATGGATAAGATCACTCAGGAGCAACTTCTGGGCAATAGCATTTCACTGATAAGCAGAAGAAATGGTGTCTAATAAACAAAAGGAAAAGGTAGAAAGAGAACCAGGAGAGTGCAAAATTATGGAAGCAAAGGAAGTAAAGAGTTTTTTGAACTTGCAGAATTTCTTCCGAATCTCAGTGAGAGACTTCAAGCTCCTCAGTGCGCCTCACAGAACTCTCCATCTGCTTTGGGTGGACTTCTCCAATCTGTTCTTCACTATTCCCTTATTAGAAAAGACAAAGCTTCAAAAAGCCTGGAAATTAAGGAAGGAATTTTTTTTTAAATGAACTTTCTATTAGAATTTTCCATACAAAGATGACATACTGAGAAAACTGTTACAATGATGAGTGGAGCCAGACTGCAAAGGACCAAGGAATGAATAGATGGTAAAGGAGAGAAGGGTATATTGAAAATATTTGCTGTTTGAAGATGTGTAGAGAAGACGAGAGTAGATAGAACAAGTTGGTGGCTAGATGAAAGCCCAATTCAGGAAGAAATGCTTATATTGGGAAAGTTTTGTACCATTAGTAGTCTGAGTCCAGTAACTACCCTACATATGAACCTTCAAGTTGCGAACTTTCAAAGCTGTGACTGTGCATTCAGTCAGTGTTAGGTCTGAGTGAAACAGCAACTTGCCCTTTGTCTCCTTTGCTAATGATTCTTCAGCTCTACCATATCCTACCTCCCCTCCCTTCTCCAGTCATAGCTTTTCTTGCCTGTTCCTGATGCCAGCCCCTGCATGCCAGCTGTTATACTAGCCTACTGTACTTTCCAAAGCACCATACTGTAAGATTAAATATGTTTTTGATGTGTTTGTTTTTTATGTATCATTTGTGTGAAAAGTATTATGACCTATTACAGTGCAGTACTATGTAGCTGATTGTGTTAGTTGAGGACCTAGGCTATGTTTGTCAGGCTTATGAATGTGCTCTCAGTATGGAACTTGTTTGTATATAGGGGACTTACTGTTTCGGATCCAATTGAGAGGAATTCAAAGATACAGGAGAGAGTAAGGATGGTGAATGAAAAGCACTTGAGGGGAGAGGAAAGAGCTGCCAATAAAGTCCTAATTTGTGGACTTCAACAAGAAAAACAGCCTCATGATTTTAAGAGGGAATCAGAAATATCAAAGTTGGTACACATCAATATATTTGCAACAGGGCTGTAGAGTAAACTGTATATTCACTTCAGTTTTCTCTTAAATTTGCAAGTTTGGCTACCAAGCTTGAAGCGTCTGTATGAAAAATGGTTCTTAAGAAGAATGATGAAGGTTTTTAGTGGACCTTGAAAAGTATTTTAAACTGTCTTGTTCAGCAATAAGTAAAAGAATTAATTGAGAGATAATGTAATTGAGACACAAAATCATACATGCTCTTTAAAATCTTCCATCTCCACCACCAGGTACAAGAAGGTGCCTAGAAGGGTTGATTCAGTATTGTAGATTTGTTGAGAAAGTGTTGTGGGAGGCTAGAGGGTAAGAAAACTGAGGGTCCTCATTTTGTTAATGACAGGAGCCAAGGGAGGCAAGGAAGTCAGGAGAGCCTGGTTCTGCAAGAAAGTGAGAACATGGTAAGTCTAAAGGGCAGAGAGAGTAAAAGCAGTAGTAAAATCAAATGAACTGAAGATTTTAATCTTCGATTATTTGTGCCCAAGAATTCAAGAATGGAAAGATTCTAGGATATAACCTTGAGAGAGTGCCTGAAAAGGAGTAGAGACAAAGGTCATTGTAGATGTGGAAGTTAAGAAGTAGAGAGAAAGGAGAGCAGTGAAGAGTATGGTGGATCAGTGTATTCAGAGGAATTTTTTCAGGTGTATAGTTCTTCAATGGATGTGTAGGGCTGGCTTAGGAAATGGCAGGCAACTAACCACAAGAGGAAGTAGAAAAAGATAGTGTGAGGAGAATTTAGCCTCAGTGAAACAATGATATTATCAGGATATTGGGATAATGGTTTAGAAGCCTCAAGGAGAAATAAAAAGAATATTTAATCCCATCTCTGACACTTACCATCTGAGTCACGAGGGAAGTTGGAGAAGAGTCTTGAGAGACCCTTGGACAGCAAGGGAATCAAACCAGTCAATTCTAAAGGAAATCAATCCTAAATATTCATTGGAAAAGACTGATGCATTGAGGGGAGAGGAAAGAGCTGCCAATAAAGTCCTAATTTGTGGACTTCAACAAGAAAAACAGCCTCATGATTTTAAGAGGAAATCAGAAATATCAAAGTTGGTACACATCAATATATTTGCAACAGGGCTGTAGAGTAAACTGTATATTCACTTCAGTTTTCTCTTAAATTTGCAAGTTTGGCTACCAAGCTTGAAGCGTCTGTATGAAAAATGGTTCTTAAGAAGAATGATGAAGGTTTTTAGTGGACCTTGAAAAGTATTTTAAACTGTCTTGTTCAGCAATAAGTAAAAGAATTAATTGAGAGATAATGTAATTGAGACACAAAATCATACATGCTCTTTAAAATCTTCCATCTCCACCACCAGGTACAAGAAGGTGCCTAGAAGGGTTGATTCAGTATTGTAGATTTGTTGAGAAAGTGTTGTGGGAGGCTAGAGGGTAAGAAAACTGAGGGTCCTCATTTTGTTAATGACAGGAGCCAAGGGAGGCAAGGAAGTCAGGAGAGCCTGGTTCTGCAAGAAAGTGAGAACATGGTAAGTCTAAAGGGCAGAGAGAGTAAAAGCAGTAGTAAAATCAAATGAACTGAAGATTTTAATCTTCGATTATTTGTGCCCAAGAATTCAAGAATGGAAAGATTCTAGGATATAACCTTGAGAGAGTGCCTGAAAAGGAGTAGAGACAAAGGTCATTGTAGATGTGGAAGTTAAGAAGTAGAGAGAAAGGAGAGCAGTGAAGAGTATGGTGGATCAGTGTATTCAGAGGAATTTTTTCAGGTGTATAGTTCTTCAATGGATGTGTAGGGCTGGCTTAGGAAATGGCAGGCAACTAACCACAAGAGGAAGTAGAAAAAGATAGTGTGAGGAGAATTTAGCCTCAGTGAAACAATGATATTATCAGGATATTGGGATAATGGTTTAGAAGCCTCAAGGAGAAATAAAAAGAATATTTAATCCTATCTCTGACACTTACCATCTGAGTCACGAGGGAAGTTGGAGAAGAGTCTTGAGAGACCCTTGGACAGCAAGGGAATCAAACCAGTCAGTTCTAAAGGAAATCAATCCTAAATATTCATTGGAAAAGACTGATGCAGAAGCCGAAGCTCCAATACTTCGGCTACCTGATGCAAAGAGCCAGCTCCTTGAAAAATCTTGCTGGGAATGATTGAGGGCAGAAAGAGAAGGGGATGACAGAGAACAAGATGGCTGAATAGCATCACAGACTCACTGGACTTAAGTCTGAGCAGGCTCCAGGAGATAGTGAAGGGCAAGGAAGCCGGGTGTGCTGCAGTCCATGGGCTCTCAAAGAGTAGGACACAACTGAGATACTGAGCAAAAATAACTGACACCTACATCCTTGAAAAATAATCAGTGTTCTCTCTAAGAATTGCAGAGGAGTGGTACAATGTTCAAAGAGAAAATTAACCAGTCAACCAAATTAAAGTTGTATTTTATCCTTGAAATACTTATTGTGGTCTTCATTATCATATGAATTAACTAACCATCTATAGATATCATGACCTCTCTTTAGCAGGTTTAGTAATTATGTCAGAAGCTTTCAACAACAATCAGTGTATATTTGTACTCAAGCCAACAAGGTATAGATAAGCTTACATTTATGAAATCTATTTATTTTTGAAAATTTAATCACAAGATTTCTTTACCTAATAATTTCAAATAAGCATTCAAGAATGGATTTTAGTTAAAACATACATTTCAAAAACTTTGCCTAAGATTGTATTTAATTGTCATGGTTTTGAGACAGGTAGTTGTGGTGTGTTGGTAATTTTATTCTGGAGAAAAATTCAGATACTATAAATAGTATAAAGTCTGTTGTTAACAATAGCAGTCTAATAAATATTAAAATCTGGTTGTCACATAAAATTAATGAGTGATTATTTAGGAAATGGCAGGCAACTAACCACAAGAGGAAGTAGACAAAGATAGTGTGAGGAGAATTTAGCCTCAGTGAAACAATGATATTATCAGGATATTGGGATAATGGTTTAGAAGCCTCAAGGAGAAATAAAAAGAATATTTAATCCTATCTCTGACACTTACCATCTGAGTCACGAGGGAAGTTGGAGAAGAGTCTTGAGAGACCCTTGGACAGCAAGGGAATCAAACCAGTCAGTTCTAAAGGAAATCAATCCTAAATATTCATTGGAAAAGACTGATGCAGAAGCAGCTCCAATACTTCGGCTACCTGATGCAAAGAGCCAGCTCCTTGAAAAATCTTGCTGGGAATGATTGAGGGCAGAAAGAGAAGGGGATGACAGAGAACAAGATGGCTGAATAGCATCACAGACTCACTGGACTTAAGTCTGAGCAGGCTCCAGGAGATAGTGAAGGGCAAGGAAGCCGGGTGTGCTGCAGTCCATGGGCTCTCAAAGAGTAGGACACAACTGAGATACTGAGCAAAAATAACTGACACCTACATCCTTGAAAAATAATCAGTGTTCTCTCTAAGAATTGCAGAGGAGTGGTACAATGTTCAAAGAGAAAATTAACCAGTCAACCAAATTAAAGTTGTATTTTATCCTTGAAATCCTTATTGTGGTCTTCATTATCATATGAATTAACTAACCATCTATAGATATCATGACCTCTCTTTAGCAGGTTTAGTAATTATGTCAGAAGCTTTCAACAACAATCAGTGTATATTTGTACTCAAGCCAACAAGGTATAGATAAGCTTACATTTATGAAATCTATTTATTTTTGAAAATTTAATCACAAGATTTCTTTACCTAATAATTTCAAATAAGCATTCAAGAATGGATTTTAGTTAAAACATACATTTCAAAAACTTTGCCTAAGATTGTATTTAATTGTCATGGTTTTGAGACAGGTAGTTGTGGTGTGTTGGTAATTTTATTCTGGAGAAAAAAATTCAGATACTATAAATAGTATAAAGTCTGTTGTTAACAATAGCAGTCTAATAAATATTAAAATCTGGTTGTCACATAAAATTAATGAGTGATTATTTAGGATTGAACACATGTTAAAACTATTTGGCCACAAAGTATCCCATTAAAATAGTGATGATATGAAACCAGATATAATCCAGAAGTAGTTCAAACATGGAAATACTTAATCCGTCTGTCATTTTAAAACTCTTATTCAATATTCATAATTCAAAATCCTCATGTTTTATGCAGAAATTAGCAATTTGGCAAATCCTATGTGAGAGAATTAAATAGTTTCACATGCCATGCAGGTGTCTGTCTCAAAATTATTCCATGGAATGTGTTTTAAAAGTGTTATTCCAGAAAAGCAAGAATTAGCATAAGGAATGTAGTCCTCCTGAAAGCATTATTGTTTCTATTGAACATATGGAGCCATTCAGAAACTATTTCAGTCTCTCTAGAAGCTGAATCATACAGTTGTAAGAGATAATAAAAATAATCAGAGTCACTAAAATTTTTTACATTTATTAAGTTCCTGGCATGGTACATGGCTTTATTTGGATTATTTTATTTAATTATCACTGAAAAAAATCTCGTGAGACAAATACTATCATTTCTTTACTTTTTTTTGCAGGGGGTGGGGCGGGTTGGGGCGGGAGAGGGGCGAGCGGGCCACTTCTATTGGTCGTTCATTTGTCCATTTTCATCCATCTTTGTTCTTTGGCCCGTGTGGGCCTCCCATCGCAGTGGCCTCTGTCATCGCAGAGCACTGGCTCTGGGCGCATGCGCTCATTTCTTTGCATTTTTAAAATGAAATAACTGAAGCTGAGAGAGTTGAATAACCTTTTTCACAGAGCTTTTGAAGGTCAGACTGGGATTTGAACCCGAGTCTGACTCTATGCTATACACCTGTCCATTTACATGGGCTCGGAAGTCTAATTGCCATGGACAGATCTTCATGCAGAGAGCTGA
The DNA here is from genome assembly GCA_022376925.1 of Tragulus kanchil. Classification (NCBI taxonomy): domain Eukaryota; kingdom Metazoa; phylum Chordata; class Mammalia; order Artiodactyla; family Tragulidae; genus Tragulus; species Tragulus kanchil. The sequence goes on along the minus strand of JAIOJX010000028.1, from coordinate 236,225,833 downwards.
CAAACCTGCTCACCCTTCCTCTCTTTCAAGTCCATTATCCATAAACTCAAGCTGTAGATCAAACTTCCTTGAAAGGCAGAGAGTGTGAAGACATTTCTAATTCATTAATGGATTACTTTCAGGGTGGCTTATTTTTGATGATCGGTCTGTGTTTCTAAACATCAAGCAATGTTAAAAATTGAAGGAAACTTAGAGTTCTGGAGAGCAGCCTCTCATTCAGTGCAGGAATGTCTTTCCTCTTCCTGGTCCTTACACTTTCAGAGCCCAGCTTTGGATTAAATATCACTTACCATCAACTAGAGTGTGATTTTTCCTTTCTTCAATATCTTGCCTAGTGTCCTCAGTACTGATTGCTGAATTGTCCCCGACCTTTGAGCTTTCCAGATCTTGATACTCTTAGTTCCTTGGACCTGTTATATTTAGTGAATGCTGAGACCATTGCTATGGATCAGTAGGCACAAGAGGACTGGAAAGGAGTCAGATTTTTTAATTTGAGCCCGTCTCTGTTAAGACAGCTTCAGGTGCATGTTGAGACACGTTATAAGACATTCAGAGACAGGTGGGTCCAGAGTCTGATGCATTAATATCATCACAGATTAGGACTCTCTCTTTTCTTGTAGGCCATCCTCTGGCCACAAAATGGATCCAGCAATCACTGCAGCAGCATCTGACCATGAAAGAGGAGCAGGTTCTTCTGGGCAGGGCTTTGTAGTTAGGGAGTAAAACCTTTCTCATGCGTCCTACAGATGCCTTCCCCTCAGATCCCCTCAGATCCTAGTCTGTAATTGATCTTCATGGTCCAGTGATAAATATGATATCTGATATGTTCAGACACTCTAGTAAGGATGTGAGATGTGTGAGCAAGTAGGAATGTGGATGATGGAAGAGAGTGGAGTATAGCACCTTAGCTTGCTACTCTGCTAGCTGCCCTATGCTCACACAGCCTGGCTAACAGAAACAAGAACTTCACGAGTACTCATTTCCTAAGCCATGATTTCTAAGGCAAATAAGCCAACACTGGGCTCCACCTTAAATGGATTAGATATGGACAAATGGATGTATTGATCTGACAGTCTCAGTGGATTTTAACTGAGAGATCGATTAAACTGAAAAAATATCCATAGTTAGAGCAAAGTCAAATAGTTCTCGTATTTGACAAAAGCAATTGGCACCAAGGTAGTTGTCTTTACTATCAGTAAGGTTTGTTTTCTTTACTGCCTCTCTGTCTGTCGGACCCCAGGAATAATCCTAGTAAGATTACCACCTTACCCAACTTCCTATAGGTCACCTGGTCCATAGTTGTCTGGTCAACATTTCACCCGACATAGATGGCTAAGACCTCAACGTAGAACATCTTTCTGTCAATTAGAACTTCATTTGACCTTTACCGGGTTGAAATAAACAACAGCAGCCTGGAGACAATGACTCATTTCTAAATAAGCAAGATAGTTTTCACACCTGTCCTTAAAAAACTCTGCCCTGGGAATTTAGAGTCCCAGAGAAAAGACCATGAGTCTAATTCTTCAGAGGAAATGGGGTCAAACTGGTAGGAAGACCTTGAAAGAACAGGAGCTACAACACGGGACAGGACTCCTCAGCTACTGTTGCTGGCAAGGCTGTTCATCTGAACCGTCAGACAGCTTCCTGATAGTAAATGAGGCGACCTTGAAACTGAACTTTAAAAATGAAATGGCAACCCTAAGTCCATCTATCTATCTCTCTATCTACCTACCTACCTATCATCTATTATCTATTATCTATCAACCAATCATCTATCTAATCTATAGATAGATAGATAGATAGATAGATAGATAGATCGCAATGGCTATTTGAAAGTGTATTGTGCTTATAAAATATTTAACATCCAAACTTTAAAGTATGGATAAATGTATAGATACTTTTTATATACATTTTAATTTCTTTTTTGTCTTTTAGAAAGGGTGAATGATTCCTTTTAAAATGGTTTGAGTGTTTGGAGACACAGTTTAGCAATCTTTGGTTAATCATCAAGTATCTGTCAAACCCAAAGATGAAGCAGAAACGTGTATGTGTTTTTGATCAATTTTCCTGAAGCCACTTGAATTTTTTTTTTTCTTTTTTGGTAGTCTCTTAACTATTAGCAAACATTTCAATGTGTCCCAGCCTATGGAAGGTTCAGCTATGAAATTAACCTATCCCCAGTCTTGTTTGAGTAAGACCAGGTGCTCCATACTTTTCCCTCCTACCCACAGCAAGAATCCCTTAGGAGAGAAGGGAGGAAGTAAGACTTTTGACATCTGTGTTGTGAAAAAGTGTCAATAGCCAATTCAAAAATGACCAGAGGCATTCCACTAACACCCAGTGAAAGGATCTAATAAACCCTAGCTTTTTAAATGTAATGCAAGACTCATCTCCTTCTCTTGCTTAAAACAAAAAGCTTCCCCCCTTCTCATATTTAACAACAGCTATCAAAGATTTAATGATTGTACCATTGGACGCAGTTCAAACAATACAGGCAGGAAAGAATGTACAGCTGTCAAGGAACCAGCCCAGTCAGAAGTGCCCCAGACAAATCGCTGTACATCATCGGCTGGTTTTAATTAACAGCAGAGTCTGAGCTGTTTTTCTCTCTACTCCCACCCACCCCTCCACCGTCTTCAGTAACTTTAAACAAAGTGATTTGTAATGTTCTGTCTTATATAGCATCTACCCCAGTGGAAACAGAGGATGTTCGTAGAACTAGCTGAGCCAAAGTTCAAAGCAGATTACAGTATCTCAGGGATACCTCGAGATTTTTATCTTGGCACTTGAAAAGTGAGTTAAGTTTAGTCATTTTTCCTCCTGAAGGGCTGAATTGCTTGTGAAGTTACACGGCTATTCTTATACTGGATTGTTATGAATGCTGATCTAATTTTAAGGACATTTGTCCTGTTGTTAATGAAAAAGCATTTTCTGCTGCAGACAGTCACAGTCAAGAGATCTTTAGATTTTTATTTATTTTTTTTTTTAAGATTTATTTGTTTCTTTACTTTGGGCGGGGGTCGGGTTGGGGAGGGAGGGGGAGCGGGCGGGCCACTTCCATTGGTCTTTCATTTCTCTATTTTCATCCGTCTTTATTCTTTGGCTCCTGTGGGCCTCCCATCGCGGTGGCGTCTGTCGTCGCAGAGCGCCGGCTCTGGGCGCATGCGCTCCAGAGCTCCGGCTCGGTGATTGGACACATCAGTCCAGCCGCTCCGCGGCACGTGGGATCTTCCCAGGCCAGGGCTCGAACTGGCGCCCCTTGCACTGCAAGGCGGTGTCCTTACCCACTGGACCACCAGGGGAAGCCCGATCTTTAGATTTTTAAAGGAAGACTTCCTTTAGCGAGTTATAGACCTTCTTCAGCAAGAAAAGAAATCCCTCAGTGGCAAATACTATGGGAACCACTCAATAACACAAGTATTATTAATTGAAGATACCTTTGAGGTTGCAGTCAGATCCTTTTATTATATAGATGAGAAGACACAACTGCTCTCTATTAATATTTGTAGAATAAATGAGGAAGACCAATGCCTGGAGGTAGAATTTTCCCTGATGTCCCAGACCTGGTGTGGAGAATGCCACAGGCTGCATGTGTATGACTCCCAAGGAGGAAGGAGATTTAAAGTATTGACAGAAAATACAGGCAGGAAAGAATGTACAGCTGTCAAGGAACCAGCCCAGTCAGAAGTGCCCCAGACAAATCGCTGTACATCATCGGCTGGTTTTAATTAACAGCAGAGTCTGAGCTGTTTTTCTCTCTACTCCCACCCACCCCTCCACCGTCTTCAGTAACTTTAAACAAAGTGATTTGTAATGTTCTGTCTTATATAGCATCTACCCCAGTGGAAACAGAGGATGTTCGTAGAACTAGCTGAGCCAAAGTTCAAAGCAGATTACAGTATCTCAGGGATACCTCGAGATTTTTATCTTGGCACTTGAAAAGTGAGTTAAGTTTAGTCATTTTTCCTCCTGAAGGGCTGAATTGCTTGTGAAGTTACACGGCTATTCTTATACTGGATTGTTATGAATGCTGATCTAATTTTAAGGACATTTGTCCTGTTGTTAATGAAAAAGCATTTTCTGCTGCAGACAGTCACAGTCAAGAGATCTTTAGATTTTTATTTATTTTTTTTTTTAAGATTTATTTATTTCTTTACTTTGGGCGGGGGTCGGGTTGGGGAGGGAGGGGAGCAGGCGGGCCACTTCTATTGGTCTTTCATTTCTCTATTTTCATCCGTCTTTATTCTTTGGCTCCTGTGGGCCTCCCATCGCGGTGGCGTCTGTCGTCGCAGAGCGCCGGCTCTGGGCGCATGCGCTCCAGAGCTCCGGCTCGGTGATTGGACACATCAGTCCAGCCGCTCCGCGGCACGTGGGATCTTCCCAGGCCAGGGCTCGAACTGGCGCCCCTTGCACTGCAAGGCGGTGTCCTTACCCACTGGACCACCAGGGGAAGCCCGATCTTTAGATTTTTAAAGGAAGACTTCCTTTAGCGAGTTATAGACCTTCTTCAGCAAGAAAAGAAATCCCTCAGTGGCAAATACTATGGGAACCACTCAATAACACAAGTATTATTAATTGAAGATACCTTTGAGGTTGCAGTCAGATCCTTTTATTATATAGATGAGAAGACACAACTGCTCTCTATTAATATTTGTAGAATAAATGAGGAAGACCAATGCCTGGAGGTAGAATTTTCCCTGATGTCCCAGACCTGGTGTGGAGAATGCCACAGGCTGCATGTGTATGACTCCCAAGGAGGAAGGAGATTTAAAGTATTGACAGAAAAGATAACTATTCATTAAGAACTAATCTTTTATGCAATAAAATTACAGGCATAGCTTTCAGTGCCATTATGACCAACAAGATGATTGGGGAAAGTAGAGTTAAACGGTGTCTCAGATGGTAAACGATCTGCTTGTAATTGAGGAGACGAGGTTTGATCCCTGGGTCAGGAAGATGCCCTAGAGAAAAGAATGGATAACCCCTCCAGTATTCTTGCCTGGAAAAATCCATGGGCAGAGGAGCCTGCCGGGCTACAGTCTATGGGGCCACAAAGAGTCAGACATGACTGAGCAGCTAACACTTTCTTTTCACTTTTACTCCCCAGTTACCTTAAGTAACTTGGACCATTTCATGTAAGGCACTTCATTCATGGATTAAATACCATTTGGCCTGTTTTCAAGTTCATGGGAAGACAGTGCACTTGAGGTGTCTAAGATCATGAGCTCTTAAGCCAGTCTGCCTGGGTCCAAAATCCTGGACTACTACTTACTTGCTTAGTAAACTCAGATGAATTATCTAACTGTCTGTGCCTGGGTTTTCCCATATCTGAAAAATGGGGCCAAAACAATGTCCTTCCTCCTAGAGTTGTTGTGAGAATAAGTTACCATGTGTGAGACTTAGAACAGTACCCAGGAAGTTCTGTGGCCATCCTGCCTATTATAAAACTGACTTTCATTCTCAGTGATCAGATGTCCAAGACTATGATGCCAAAGATCGAAGGCACCGTTTGTGGCCGCACTGTTGCTCTGTTACTTATTTGAACTCCAGTATTTTCTGTGGTGGTGTTTTATGCCTTTGGGAGAGAGGAGGCTTGGAAATAGACTTTCAATTTCAACAAAATTTCCTGGTTATTTTTTGATGAAGTTGCCAAGAACAACAGCATGCACATCTACAATGTATGACCTGGTTCCATTTTCAAGAGCAGAATGGGGACTGAACAGGGCATTTCCAGGCTCTCAGGTTGGCATTTGGAACCCTCAGGTAAACCTGACTCCACAGCGAGCTTACTCAAGAAAACAAGTTCACAGAGAATAGGCAATGTATATAAAAACTCACCTTCCAATTTAAGTCACTTCTCACTGTTTCTAGATAGCTTTAAAAAGGGTATTCTGGCTAAGCACATCATGGGCCAGAGACACAACACTCAGTCAGTTGTACTCCATGCATAAAGCTGTGATGCATTACCAAGGACTGGTAGAAAACGGCCTGCTGACCAAATCTGGCCCATGACCCCATGCTTTATTTCTTTATTTTAATTAATTTTTGTTGCCATATAGTTGCTTTATGATGTTGTATTAGTTTCTGCTGTACAGCAAAGTGAATCAGCTATATGAATACATATATCTCCTCTGTTTGGGATTTTCTTCCCATTTACTTCACCACAGGGCATTGAATAGAGTTCCCTGTGCTATGCTATACAGTAGGTTTTTATTAGTTATCTAGTTTATATATAGCATCTATTTTGAGCTAACTATGACTTTTTTTATACATTTCTAAAGAGTTATAAAAATACTAAAATATGCAACAGAGGTTATTGGTAGCCCAGAGTCTAAAATATTACTTGGTTCTTTAGAGAAAGTATGCTGAGCATTGAATTGGGCTATAACAAAATATATTTACCCTAAAAACCTCATAGAGTGTAATTTAACCTTTTATGATTCAGAAATCACTTCTAGCTTTTAATATTCCAGGTTCAAGTTTAGGAACCTCAGTTATGATTGGCCTCTACAGTGGTCAAATGTGTAAATTCCAAAATCGGATCACCTTAGATGGAAATAAAGCTCTAGCACTTCCTAAGTGTGCAATCTTTTCAAGTTACTTAATCTTCCTAAACCATGGTTTCCTCATCTGTAAGAAATAAGCACGGGAATAGCTGCTTCGGAGAGCCGATGTGAGGATCAAAGGAGGTAATGCATGCAAAGTGCTTTGCGTGTGGCGGAATGTTCATTAAATGTGCATTAGATATGAGCTGTTGCTGTTAAATCTCCTCACAAAAAACCATCTGGTTCTTTGAGCTTCCTGGTTATTTACATTGTTGTGTGAATGGAAACTGACAACACCTTCATCCTGGTTGGATGATCTATCAGTTTCCTGACTCTAATTGCTAGTGTATCCATTATGCGACATCAGCTTTAGAGGTGCCACATGTGTCTTTTCCACATAACAAGAGTTTGAAAAGACTGAGTGAGGAAGATGATCCCTGCCAAAATCTACACACACATTTACACCCTCCTGACCTGTGTCCATTCTAGCACTGAAGACTGCACATGAGATGCTAACATTTCCCTTTCTTCTGGGATCCCTAGAGCCCTTGGGTGGCCTTCAGATTCTTTCTTGCTCCTATGAATCAGGTGAATTGTAGTGATCATTTCACAGATATTTATCAAATCATCAACTTGTATACCTTAAATGTATACAATTTTTATTTGTCAGTTATACCTCAATAAAGCTTAAATAAATATACATTAGTAAAAAGATGCTTACAAAGAGGTCTTGAAATGATGCTTAGGCAATGTAAAGTTAATCTGATGTGGTCATCTGATGCGAGCAGCTGACTCACTGGAAAAGTCCCTGGTGCTAGGAACGATTGAGGGCAGAAGGAGAAGAGGGTGTCAGCGGATGTGATGACTGGATGGCATCACTGATGCAATGGACAAACTTTGGCAAACTTCAGGAGATGATGAGGTACAAGGAGACCTGGCGTGCTGCAGTCCATGAGGTTGTCAAGAGTCGGACATACTTGAGCAAATGAACACACAACACAAAGTTAAAAAAATATATTTGCAGCAAAAAAAGAAATGAAAGGAATTATGCTGTAGTCACAGAGGCTAGAGTGGTCCCAGTGTGAAGTAAACTGTTAGTCACTCGGTCATTTGGACTCTTTGAGACTTCGTGGACTGTAGCCCACCAGTCTCCTCTCTCTATGAAATTCTCCAGGCAAGAATACTGAAGTGAGTAGCCATTCCCTTTCCAGCGGGGTCCTCCTGACCCAGGGGTCGAACCCAGGTCTCCCATGTTCCAGGTAGATTCTTTCCATCTCAGCCAACAGAGAAGCCTAGTTTGCATGACTGCAATTCTTGGCCAGGGCTATGAGCAAAAAAAGTGATCCTTTAATTCAGATGCTGGAATGGAAGGCATATGATTACACTGTCAGTTCAGTTCAGTCACTCAGTCGTGTCCGACTCTTTGCAATGGACTGCAGCACGCCAGGCTTCCTTGTCCTTCATCATCTCCCAGAACTTGCTCAAACTCATGTCCATTGACTCACTGATGCCATCTAACCATCTCATCCTCTGTCATCCCCATCTCTGAATATACTATACCATAAATGAAAAATAAACTTTCCATTTTTAGAAGGTTCTCAGAATTTGGGGATCACATGTTATTACAATATAACTTTGCATAGCTTGATTCATGCAATAACCTAATAGGAAAAAATCTGTTTCTGTAGAGTTTTCTGATAAATCTAGTTTATTCAAGTGAGGATCATCACTTGCCCATTTTTTAAATACAAATTTTTTTTTTTTAGATTTGTGGTTTGAAGGCTTGAGGTAGAGTAAGAAAAAGTGAATTTCCCTGTTTTCATTTGTACTGGAAATTGTTTATTTATGTTTGACTATTCTTAAATGCTTTCATCTATGTCTCTTTAAGGGTCAAAAACAGTCTGAATTTTCCTTTAGGCCTACATGACAAGTATTTCCTTTTAACACTTCAATAAAAGATATATAGAAATTTTCCATAGCTCTAAAAGGCTGAAGAGTAAGACAAAATTTCCACTGAATATTGGAATTCAGCCTCCCAGATGGAGCGCACAGTCAGGGTGAGAAAAGTAGTTCTCTTTTACAAGGTTTAGAAGCCTGTTAAAATTTCTCCATCTCCCCAGTCTCTGACCAAGGGCAAAATTGTCTTACACTACTGAAAAAAAAGGGCAACCTGTGACCTAGAGAAATATTAGAATAAACTATTTGAGCCTCAGCGTCTTCAAGGAAGATATCAAAGGGCTTTTATACTTGGGAGAAGATAAGGCAACATTCCCTTGTCTTGGCTGATCAAATACAATTGACAGTCTATAATATTTCCGCCATGCAATTTTAATTAACATGCAAAATCTGAATGGGAAATTGCTTTCAAAAATTTTCTTGTTAACTAAGAACTGTCACTTTATCAATTGATTTGACACACTCAGATGATCACCTTCGACAGCTGACAGTTCCATGCTCTGACAATGAGCAGAGGCATGCTTAAAGAGTTTGCTTTCCAGTTTCTTTTAGCAAAATTCCTTTGCACGTCGTGTCCGACTCTTTGCAATGGACTGCAGCACGCCAGGCTTCCTTGTCCTTCATCATCTCCCAGAACTTGTCAAACTCATGTCCATTGACTCACTGATGCCATCTAACCATCTCATCCTCTGTCATCCCCATCTCTGAATATACTATACCATAAATGAAAAATAAACTTTCCATTTTTAGAAGGTTCTCAGAATTTGGGGATCACATGTTATTACAATATAACTTTGCATAGCTTGATTCATGCAATAACCTAATAGGAAAAAATCTGTTTCTGTAGAGTTTTCTGATAAATCTAGTTTATTCAAGTGAGGATCATCACTTGCCCATTTTTTAAATACAAATTTTTTTTTTTTAGATTTGTGGTTTGAAGGCTTGAGGTAGAGTAAGAAAAAGTGAATTTCCCTGTTTTCATTTGTACTGGAAATTGTTTATTTATGTTTGACTATTCTTAAATGCTTTCATCTATGTCTCTTTAAGGGTCAAAAACAGTCTGAATTTTCCTTTAGGCCTACATGACAAGTATTTCCTTTTAACACTTCAATAAAAGATATATAGAAATTTTCCATAGCTCTAAAAGGCTGAAGAGTAAGACAAAATTTCCACTGAATATTGGAATTCAGCCTCCCAGATGGAGCGCACAGTCAGGGTGAGAAAAGTAGTTCTCTTTTACAAGGTTTAGAAGCCTGTTAAAATTTCTCCATCTCCCCAGTCTCTGACCAAGGGCAAAATTGTCTTACACTACTGAAAAAAAAGGGCAACCTGTGACCTAGAGAAATATTAGAATAAACTATTTGAGCCTCAGCGTCTTCAAGGAAGATATCAAAGGGCTTTTATACTTGGGAGAAGATAAGGCAACATTCCCTTGTCTTGGCTGATCAAATACAATTGACAGTCTATAATATTTCCGCCATGCAATTTTAATTAACATGCAAAATCTGAATGGGAAATTGCTTTCAAAAATTTTCTTGTTAACTAAGAACTGTCACTTTATCAATTGATTTGACACACTCAGATGATCACCTTCGACAGCTGACAGTTCCATGCTCTGACAATGAGCAGAGGCATGCTTAAAGAGTTTGCTTTCCAGTTTCTTTTTTAGCAAAATTCCTTCCTAGTAGCATTTTCCTTCCTGAAGTCCTAGGAGGATGTTACAGGGTGTATATGTGTGAGTGGGGGGCGAGGGGGAATTGTTGTACATTACATGCTGTTTAGTGTGGGCTCCAGCTGCAGTAAATGCTTATTTTCCACTTTAAGGAAGTTGTTTCAGTTTGCAACACTGCCTTATTATGGCCATTAAGAGACTCCATTTTTTGTGAATGGAATAAGTTAATAAAACAGGTCCAAATGGGCTTCGCTATTAGAAACAACTCTCCAAACTTAACATGGAAGGCACTATTCTTGGAGGCTCTGTGCAATTTCCACCGGAATTCCAGCTCGATTGACTGATCTCCATTCACTTCATCAAATGCCTGTATTAGCGTTTTACTGTTGTTTTTCTGAAAATGCTCTTCCTTGACCCAGGAGTGATGTACTCCTTACCTCTCGTCTCCTCTATTTCATCCTGTAGCCAGAATTTTAGATATGAGGAGCAATTAAGAGTGGTGGAAATATAAAATAATATTATTTAACAATCAGAGCTGTTGACATATAAATAGTAGCTTAACTGGAAAGAACGTTTCAAGGGGGCTCCGGGGCCCCTGCTGTTCTTTTTGCCTCATGGTTATTGTTGTTAACTCATGTTTCTGTTCATCTCCATACCCCCTGGAACAACAGGATTATTCCCAAGACATTTCTAGACACTGTGACCAGTTATCTGGTCCTCCCACTGCAGTGGCCTTCTCCACTGTCTCCTGAGATGCCAAGAGTAACTTTTCATCCCAACATTATTGTAGTCATTATTTTCTTTCCAACTAAAAGCCCGTCCAACAAGCTGGGCCAGCAGGTAAAGCCTTCATCTTCTTTTGTTTCTTTTGGGTTTCATTCAACCACTTGCTAGAGTTGTCACATCTTTTTAAATGTATGTTGTTCTCATGGTGACTCTAAAAGTGTTATTATTGCTGTTGTTTTGAATAGATAAGGAAGCTGAGGTTCACAGAGTTGAAGCATTTGTCTAAAGCTCATGCAGTCAGGTAGAGGAGCAGCTGAAGGAGTCCAGTGCCATTTTAGTGCATTCATTAAACACCTACATTCCACAGGGTGCTCTCTGCAATGTTAATAATCTATCAGCATAGTCAGGTGTCAACAAACAGACTCATCCTGTTGAGGGTCACTCCAGTAACAGAGTCAAGATATCAAACTGTCAAAGACCCAAACTGTAGACATTCTATAAGTTGAAGATCTGAAGGGCTCAGGTTTTTAACTGTGTTCTAAAGTGTCTCAAAGTGTGATTCTGTAATTGTCACCATTATATGTGGCAAAACCCAACATTTGTCCGTAGCCCATGGATGGGTCCCACTGCTAGACCCTCTGTGACCTCCATGAATTTAGTGGTTTGGGAGTAAGAGAACAGAGTGGATCTGCCAGGCATAGGGATCGAATCAACCGTTAGCGTCAAAGGGACTTTTTTAAGAAACAGCCTCTTCAAAATTATGCATTTCTTGCAGTCTTATGACCCTCATGCAAGCCCCTATTCATCTTCTTTTTGTTTGTTAGTTTGTCTGTTTTTCAGTTGCCAAGTCTTGTCCAACTAGGGACCAGCTTTTCTAACCAATTTAGTTTTGGAGGGCTGATTTTACTTTGTATTACCTCTGTCTTACACAGTGGGGTATACTTCCTTTCTAGAAGCAATGTTTAAATAATTTGATGGTGTGATGCCACTTGTATTAAAATATTCTCAACTCTATGAGAAGCCTTGGATATTTCATTTCACTTTTTTCCAACAATGTTGATTTTTCTTTTCATTTTTTTTTCAAACACTGGAGTTATCTGGTCCTCCCACTGCAGTGGCCTTCTCCACTGTCTCCTGAGATGCCAAGAGTAACTTTTCATCCCAACATTATTGTAGTCATTATTTTCTTTCCAACTAAAAGCCCGTCCAACAAGCTGGGCCAGCAGGTAAAGCCTTCATCTTCTTTTGTTTCTTTTGGGTTTCATTCAACCACTTGCTAGAGTTGTCACATCTTTTTAAATGTATGTTGTTCTCATGGTGACTCTAAAAGTGTTATTATTGCTGTTGTTTTGAATAGATAAGGAAGCTGAGGTTCACAGAGTTGAAGCATTTGTCTAAAGCTCATGCAGTCAGGTAGAGGAGCAGCTGAAGGAGTCCAGTGCCATTTTAGTGCATTCATTAAACACCTACATTCCACAGGGTGCTCTCTGCAATGTTAATAATCTATCAGCATAGTCAGGTGTCAACAAACAGACTCATCCTGTTGAGGGTCACTCCAGTAACAGAGTCAAGATATCAAACTGTCAAAGACCCAAACTGTAGACATTCTATAAGTTGAAGATCTGAAGGGCTCAGGTTTTTAACTGTGTTCTAAAGTGTCTCAAAGTGTGATTCTGTAATTGTCACCATTATATGTGGCAAAACCCAACATTTGTCCGTAGCCCATGGATGGGTCCCACTGCTAGACCCTCTGTGACCTCCATGAATTTAGTGGTTTGGGAGTAAGAGAACAGAGTGGATCTGCCAGGCATAGGGATCGAATCAACCGTTAGCGTCAAAGGGACTTTTTTAAGAAACAGCCTCTTCAAAATTATGCATTTCTTGCAGTCTTATGACCCTCATGCAAGCCCCTATTCATCTTCTTTTTGTTTGTTAGTTTGTCTGTTTTTCAGTTGCCAAGTCTTGTCCAACTAGGGACCAGCTTTTCTAACCAATTTAGTTTTGGAGGGCTGATTTTACTTTGTATTACCTCTGTCTTACACAGTGGGGTATACTTCCTTTCTAGAAGCAATGTTTAAATAATTTGATGGTGTGATGCCACTTGTATTAAAATATTCTCAACTCTATGAGAAGCCTTGGATATTTCATTTCACTTTTTTCCAACAATGTTGATTTTTCTTTTCATTTTTTTTTCAAACACTGTTTTAAAAGTTACTCTCTTTATTTGGCCACTTCTTTCAGTCTTTCATTTATCTATTTTCATCCATCTTTGTTCTTTGGCCTATGTGGGCCTCCGATTACAGTGGCCTCTGTCGCTGCAGAGCACTGGCTCTGGATGCATGCGCCCCAGAGCTCCAACTCAGTAATTGGACACATCAGTCCAGCCACTCCATGGCATGCATGATCTTCCCAGGCCAGGGATCAAACCAGTATCCCTTGCACTGCAACGTGGTTTCCTTACCCACTGGACCACCAGAGAAGCCCTAAAAGTTACTTTATTTTTTTTATTGAAGTATAGTTGATTTACAATGTTGTGTTAGTTTCAAGTGTATAACAAAGTGATTCAGATATATATATCCTGGAGAAGGAAACGGCAACCCACTCAAGCAATCTTTTTTTTTTTTTTAAAGATTTATTTATTTATTTATTTATTTTGGTGGGTGTGGGGTGGGGAGGGAAGGGGGCAGGCAGACCACTTCTATTGGTCTTTCATTTATTTTTTCATCCATCTTTGTTCTTTGGCCCGTGTAGGCCTCCCATCACAGTGGCCTCTGTTGCTGCAGAGCACTGGCTCTGGATGCATGTGCTCCAGATCTCTGACTCGATAATTGGACACAATGGTCCAGCCACTCCATGGCATGCATGATCTTCCCAGGCCAGGGATCAAACCAGTATCCCTTGCACTGCAACGTGGTTTCCTTACCCACTGGACCACCAGAGAAGCCCTAAAAGTTACTTTATTTTTTTTATTGAAGTATAGTTGATTTACAATGTTGTGTTAGTTTAAAGTGTATAACAAAGTGATTCAGATATATATATCCTGGAGAAGGAAACGGCAACCCACTCAAGCAATCTTTTTTTTTTTTTTAAAGATTTATTTATTTATTTATTTATTTTGGTGGGTGTGGGGTGGGGAGGGAGGGGAGCAGGCAGACCACTTTTATTGGTCTTTCATTTGTCCATTTTCATCCATCTTTGTTCTTTGGCCCATGTGGGCCTCCCATCGTGGCGGCCTCTGTTGTTGCAGAGCGCCGGCTCTGGGCGCATGCACTCCAGAGCTCCGTCTTGGTAGTTGGGCACATCGGTCCAGCCGCTCCACGGCATGTGGGATCTTCCCAGGCCAGGGATCGAACTGGCACCCCTTGCACTGCAAGGCGGTGTCCTTACCCACTGGACCACCAGGGAAGCCCCACTCAAGCATTCTTGCCTGGGAAATCCGATGGACAGAGGATCCTGGCAGACTATAGTCTGTGAGATCACAAAGAGTCAGACATGACTGAAGTGGCTGAGCACAAACACATAGATATATATGTGGGCTTCCTTTGTAGCTCAGCTGGTAAATAATATGCAGGTATTGCAGGAGACACTGGTTCAGTTCCTGGGTTAGGGAGATCCCCTGGAGAAGGGATAGGCTACCCCCTTCAGTATTCTTGGTCTTCCCTGGTGGCTCAGTTGGCAAAGAATTTGCCTGCAAGACAGGAGACCCAGGATCCATCCCTGGGCTGGGAAGATCCACTAGAGAATGGAATGGCAACACACTCCTGTACTCTTGCCTGGAGAATTCCATGGACAGAGATGCCTGGAGGGCTACAGTCCATAGAATTAGACATGACTAAATAACAAACACTTGTATGAAATGACATTTTCCAGAAGACACTAATTCAGGATTTATATCTATACCACTGTTGGAATTTGGTGGCGAGTCATCTTTGACTACCTAGAAGTACAGAATATTCATACGTCTTAAGTCTTTTTTTTTTTTTCCCCCACCATTGGCCAAAGGTTCATCCACCTTTCTGTGATTTCCATAGCTGCACAGACAAACTTCAAGGAAGTTGAGACCAGCACTCTATGCTTCCCTAGTGTGGCTTTCAGAGCTTCCACTTTGCACTGAAGTTCCATTGACTTTGGACATGTTCTTATTATGGGACGCTGAATATGTCCTGTGTGCTAGGATCCCTTGCATCACGCTGACACTGGAGATTCTTCTGTGCTCACTCATGGGGTTTCTTGGCACCACTGGGCATTGCTCATTCGACACGGGGTGCTATAGAGTGATGGTGCCATCTGCTCAAGTTCTTTGGCCCATGTGGGCCTCCCATCGTGCCTCTGTTGTTGCAGGCGCGGCTCTGGGCGCATGCACTCCAGAGCTCCGTCTTGGTAGTTGGGCACATCGGTCCAGCCGCTCCACGGCATGTGGGATCTTCCCAGGCCAGGGATCGAACTGGCACCCCTTGCACTGCAAGGCGGTGTCCTTACCCACTGGACCACCAGGGAAGCCCCACTCAAGCATTCTTGCCTGGGAAATCCGATGGACAGAGGATCCTGGCAGACTATAGTCTGTGAGATCACAAAGAGTCAGACATGACTGAAGTGGCTGAGCACAAACACATAGATATATATGTGGGCTTCCTTTGTAGCTCAGCTGGTAAATAATATGCAGGTATTGCAGGAGACACTGGTTCAGTTCCTGGGTTAGGGAGATCCCCTGGAGAAGGGATAGGCTACCCCCTTCAGTATTCTTGGTCTTCCCTGGTGGCTCAGTTGGCAAAGAATTTGCCTGCAAGACAGGAGACCCAGGATCCATCCCTGGGCTGGGAAGATCCACTAGAGAATGGAATGGCAACACACTCCTGTACTCTTGCCTGGAGAATTCCATGGACAGAGATGCCTGAAGGGCTACAGTCCATAGAATTAGACATGACTAAATAACAAACACTTGTATGAAATGACATTTTCCAGAAGACACTAATTCAGGATTTATATCTATACCACTGTTGGAATTTGGTGGCGAGTCATCTTTGACTACCTAGAAGTACAGAATATTCATACGTCTTAAGTCTTTTTTTTTTTTCCCCCACCATTGGCCAAAGGTTCATCCACCTTTCTGTGATTTCCATAGCTGCACAGACAAACTTCAAGGAAGTTGAGACCAGCACTCTATGCTTCCCTAGTGTGGCTTTCAGAGCTTCCACTTTGCACTGAAGTTCCATTGACTTTGGACATGTTCTTATTATGGGATGCTGAATATGTCCTGTGTGCTAGGATCCCTTGCATCACGCTGACACTGGAGATTCTTCTGTGCTCACTCATGGGGTTTCTTGGCACCACTGGGCATTGCTCATTCGACACGGGGTGCTATAGAGTGATGGGGCCATCTGCTCCAGCTATCCAGGACAATGCTCAATTCAGGGACAATCATTAGTCAGATGGCACATGCTTCTGACTAAGCTGATTCTGTGTGTGTGTGTCACAGGATGCCATGAAGTAGAGTGACCTTTTACAACATGAGCTGGTACATTCCATTGTTGGATTTTTTGCTTCAGGAGTCTGCCAAAGTAAAGTTATAGGAGGAAGAAAGGAAAATCCACAACAGAGGTCCTCCCCACTCAGTGGAAAAGAGAGCTGGTAGAAAAGCCACAAATATGGGTGCGAGTTGTACCTAGGCCATTGAGATGTCCTTGGGCAAAAGTGTGAAATGAGAGGAAACATTAATAGCATCTCTTTAATTGGCTTTAAAAGAAGTAAACATTCCTTCCTGGGATACAGACAAACTCTTTGAAAAGTAAAAGGCATAACACAAAGAAAGGTGTTCTCAGAATTCTCTGGCTCCTTTGGAGGTATGTTTCCCATGGGATGCTGCATCAACTGAAATGGTGACTATCCTAGTTCTCGCAGATAAATAGGGCCCTAAGGTCCTCACTGCGTCTCCCAGAGCATGGACCAAGGATAACACAATAGAGGTAAAATATTTGCTGATATTTCTTGGTGCTTACCATTAGACTCCTAGCCAGAAAAAGATACCTGCCTGCCTGCCTGCTAAATTGCTTCCACCATGTCTTTCTCTTTGTTACGCCATGGACCATATCCTGCCAAGTTCCTCTGTCCTTGGGATTCTCCAGGCAAGAATACTGGAGTGGGTTGCCATGCCCTCCTTCAGGGGATCTACCAGACCCAGGGATCAAACCCCCATCTCCTGCACTACAGGCAGATTCTTTACCATCTGGGCCACTGGAAAAGCCCACAGGAAAAAGGTGACCTTCCACTGAATTGTAGAAACTGGGGAGAAGTTAATGAAGGCAAATATTTACTTTCAGAGCTTCCACTTTGCACTGAAGTTCATTTTGGACGATTGGCTTCTGTGCTACCCCACGCTGACACTGGAGATTCTTCTGTGCTCACTCATGGGGTTTCTTGGCACCACTGGGCATTGCTCATTCGACACGGGGTGCTATAGAGTGATGGGGCCATCTGCTCCAGCTATCCAGGACAATGCTCAATTCAGGGACAATCATTAGTCAGATGGCACATGCTTCTGACTAAGCTGATTCTGTGTGTGTGTGTCACAGGATGCCATGAAGTAGAGTGACCTTTTACAACATGAGCTGGTACATTCCATTGTTGGATTTTTTGCTTCAGGAGTCTGCCAAAGTAAAGTTATAGGAGGAAGAAAGGAAAATCCACAACAGAGGTCCTCCCCACTCAGTGGAAAAGAGAGCTGGTAGAAAAGCCACAAATATGGGTGCGAGTTGTACCTAGGCCATTGAGATGTCCTTGGGCAAAAGTGTGAAATGAGAGGAAACATTAATAGCATCTCTTTAATTGACTTTAAAAGAAGTAAACATTCCTTCCTGGGATACAGACAAACTCTTTGAAAAGTAAAAGGCATAACACAAAGAAAGGTGTTCTCAGAATTCTCTGGCTCCTTTGGAGGTATGTTTCCCATGGGATGCTGCATCAACTGAAATGGTGACTATCCTAGTTCTCGCAGATAAATAGGGCCCTAAGGTCCTCACTGCGTCTCCCAGAGCATGGACCAAGGATAACACAATAGAGGTAAAATATTTGCTGATATTTCTTGGTGCTTACCATTAGACTCCTAGCCAGAAAAAGATACCTGCCTGCCTGCCTTCTAAATTGCTTCCACCATGTCTTTCTCTTTGTTACGCCATGGACCATATCCTGCCAAGTTCCTCTGTCCTTGGGATTCTCCAGGCAAGAATACTGGAGTGGGTTGCCATGCCCTCCTTCAGGGGATCTACCAGACCCAGGGATCAAACCCCCATCTCCTGCACTACAGGCAGATTCTTTACCATCTGGGCCACTGGAAAAGCCCACAGGAAAAAAAGGTGACCTTCCACTGAATTGTAGAAACTGGGGAGAAGTTAATGAAGGCAAATATTTACAGATGTATGAGCTTGGGAAGCTCTTAAGGAACAGAGAGGCACCAAGGTACTAGTACCTCTGGATCAGGAAGCAAGGGGAAGAGGAGCTGAGGTTGCGGCTGCAGAAAAGGGACCATCTTACTGGAGCTGTAGCCATACAATCCAGTCCCCAGAGGAACTATAGTAAAGTGAGAAGAGAGGAAAGAGAAAGAAGTGTTTTGACCTTTCTCCCCTCTCTTCCTGAAGTCACCTGCCAGAGGGAAAGGCAGCCAAGGGAGCACATAGAGGGCACCCCCACGGACAGTTAGTAGGGCAAAGGATTGGGGAGCACACCTGGAGGTATAAGAAGAGCACATGGAGAATATCTAGCACCCTTATCAAAGCCTCATCCTATAGGTGTCAGGAGGCAGGCAGCCATTCTGATATCTTGAGAAAACAGCCCTCTGGAATTATTCCCAAAGTTTAATTGGACCAATAGACCCAACCAGTTGACTATGATCTACATTTCATCAGAGAATCTGCACATCTACCTGAGATCAGCTCAAAGATCTCCTTTGTGGTTCTGAGTGCTTTGTTCTAGAACCCTCCTATTAGTATGAAGGGGCTTCCCTGATGGCTCAATGGTAAAAAATATCCACCTGCAATGCAGGAGACGTGGTTTGGTCCCTGGTTCAGGAAGATCCACTGGAAAAGGAAGTGGCAACCCATTCCAGTAATCTTGTCTGGGAAATCCCATGGACAGGAGAGCCTGGTGGGCAACAGTCCAGGAGATGACAGAGTGGAATACGACTTAGTGACTAAACAACAGCAATGAATAGCATGAAAAATCTAGAAGAAATGGATGTCTTCTGATGCCTTCATTTTAGATCTGTAAGACCATTTTTTCAGGGAGACGGTGGAGGAGCAAGGTCTCTGGTGTGCTACAGTTCATGGGGTCACAAATCGTCAAACATGACTTAGTGACTGAACAAGACCCATTTTAAACTTTGGATCTCCAAAACTGCAAGATGATTTTGTGTTATTTCAATACTCTGTAATCATCTGTCACAGAATGAGCTTGGGACGGGACTCATCTCCTGCACTACAGGCAGATTCTTTACCATCTGGGCCACTGGAAAAGCCCACAGGGGCACCAAGGTATTTACAGATGTATGAGCTTGGGAAGCTCTTAAGGAACAGAGAGGCACCAAGGTACTAGTACCTCTGGATCAGGAAGCAAGGGGAAGAGGAGCTGAGGTTGCGGCTGCAGAAAAGGGACCATCTTACTGGAGCTGTAGCCATACAATCCAGTCCCCAGAGGAACTATAGTAAAGTGAGAAGAGAGGAAAGAGAAAGAAGTGTTTTGACCTTTCTCCCCTCTCTTCCTGAAGTCACCTGCCAGAGGAAAGGCAGCCAAGGGAGCACATAGAGGGCACCCCCACGGACAGTTAGTAGGGCAAAGGATTGGGGAGCACACCTGGAGGTATAAGAAGAGCACATGGAGAATATCTAGCACCCTTATCAAAGCCTCATCCTATAGGTGTCAGGAGGCAGGCAGCCATTCTGATATCTTGAGAAAACAGCCCTCTGGAATTATTCCCAAAGTTTAATTGGACCAATAGACCCAACCAGTTGACTATGATCTACATTTCATCAGAGAATCTGCACATCTACCTGAGATCAGCTCAAAGATCTCCTTTGTGGTTCTGAGTGCTTTGTTCTAGAACCCTCCTATTAGCATGAAGGGGCTTCCCTGATGGCTCAATGGTAAAAAATATCCACCTGCAATGCAGGAGACGTGGTTTGGTCCCTGGTTCAGGAAGATCCACTGGAAAAGGAAGTGGCAACCCATTCCAGTAATCTTGTCTGGGAAATCCCATGGACAGGAGAGCCTGGTGGGCAACAGTCCAGGAGATGACAGAGTGGAATACGACTTAGTGACTAAACAACAGCAATGAATAGCATGAAAAATCTAGAAGAAATGGATGTCTTCTGATGCCTTCATTTTAGATCTGTAAGACCATTTTTTCAGGGAGACGGTGGAGGAGCAAGGTCTCTGGTGTGCTACAGTTCATGGGGTCACAAATCGTCAAACATGACTTAGTGACTGAACAAGACCCATTTTAAACTTTGGATCTCCAAAACTGCAAGATGATTTTGTGTTATTTCAATACTCTGTAATCATCTGTCACAGCAGCAATAGGAAGCCAGTACAGAATTGAAGGCCATGTATAAACATTGTGTCCCATAGTGTCTCTCATGGTTTAATTTGATGCAAGGTAGACTGGCTAAGGAGGTAAGTCATGCCAGGCACAGGGAATTGAGTGGTAAATAACAGATGACAGAGACACAGTTTCAAGGCATGACTTACCCTAAGTGCCCAAATTTAGAAGTATGCTCTGTAGACTTTCATATCTTTGTAGTCATCATGACTGCTTGCCAACTACAGAGCTACTTTGCCTTCCAACTGAAGTGTAGATAAAATTACATCTAGGAGGGAGAACCTGCTAATTGCATGAACAGCCAACCAGAACAAGCAGAGCTGGTCATTTCACTGGGGTTGTGGTCCACAGAGGCCATGGATCAATCTTACCACTGTTCTCTTTGCAAGCTCAGAGGAAGGCTGGGATGCAAGGTTCCAGTACAAGTGTTCTCAAGTGATATGGCCAAGCATGTTGCATGGTCTTATTACTAATGGCAGTCAAAGAGAATACTGTAAGAATAATTTATCAAAAAACTTCTTAGTGCAGAATTGAGACTACCTGCCTAACAGTGCCTTTTTCAAATATTTGCATTCTAGCAGGCATTTCTGAATAAATGGTTGTGTTGGCTTCCTAGGGCTGCTGTGACAAAACACCACAAATATGGTGTCTAAGAACAAAAGAAATTTATAGTTTTCTTGAAGTTCTGGAAGCATGAAGTCCAAACTCAAGATGTTGATAGCATCATACTCTCTCTGAAAGCTCCCTTGACAGATCCTCACTTGCCTCTTTCAGCTTATGGTTTCTAGGTTTGCGGCAGCATCTCTGCCTCTACCTTTGCATGGCCATCTTCCATGTGCACCTTCACTTTGTCTGTCTTTTGTGTGCATCTATCTCTGCACCTCTTCGCCTCTTGTATTGGGGCCCATGCTCATGATTAATGATGTGAACTAAGTTAGAACTATAAAAATCCATAGGCTGGAATAACTTAAGCAACAGAAATTAATTTCCTCACATTTCTAGAGGCTGAGAAGTCCAAGATTAAGGTGCCAACTGGTTCGGTGTCTGGTGAAAGCTTTCTTCCTAGCTTGTAGATGGCCACCTTCTTACTGCATCTTCACTTGGCTGAGAAAGACAGAGAGAGAGTAATACATAGAAGACCGTGGTCCTGTTGGATTAGAACCCCTCACTTATGACCTTATTTAACCTTAATTACCTCCTAAAAGCCCATATAGTCAAAGTTATGGTTTTTCCAGTAGTCATGTACAGATGTGAGAATTGGACCACAAAGAAGGCTGAGTGCCAAAGAACTGATGCTTTCAAATTTTAGTGCTAGAGAAGACTCTTGAGAATTCCTTGGATAGCAAGGAGATCAAACTGGTCAATCTTGAAGCAAATCAACCCTGAATATTCCTTGGAAGGATTGATGCTGAAGCTGAAGTTCCAACACTTTGGCCACCTGATGCTAAGACCCAGGTCACTGATGCTGGGAAAGACTGAGAGCAAGAGAAGATAGGGACGACAGTGGATGAGATGGTTAGATGGCATTAGCGACTCAGTGGACATGAGTTTGAGCAAGCTCAGGGAGATAGTGAAGGACAGGGAAGCCTGGCATGCTGCAGTCCATGGGGTCACAAAGAGTTGGATAGGACTTAGTGACTGAAAAACAACAACAGCAACTCCTAAAGACCTTATATCCAGATATAGTCACACTGGGGGTTAGTTCAACATATGGGTTTGGGGGTGGGTGGCACAATTTTGTCCAAGCATTCCACTTTCCGAATAAGATCACATTTAAAGGCCCTGGAGGTTAAGACTTCATCATATCTTTCTGAAGTGGCACAGTTCCACCTACAACAGTAGGCAGTTGTCCAGTAGGTGTATCTGGAGTTGACTTTGCTCCCTCAACAGTGTCTGGAGATCTCACCTTTCCATACTTGTCCTGAGGGAAGTCCCACTGAGAACAGAGATGTTAATGCCAGTCTCTTGGTGGATTTGAGACAACTGGGGGCAGTTCAGAGCAGAAAGGCATCTGTGGCTGGGGTGCACTGGGAAGAGGGAGATACTCACCCTCCATGTCTACACACATAGGCCAGGATGGAGCACATACGACCAAGGCTGCAACAGCTCATGGCTTTGACAGGGAGAGCAAGTCCTCCCATGTGCGCTCAAGCTGCTGCCTCTGGCCTTAGGCGCTGGGGGCTTTTACACCTCTTTCTTCTACTGCTCAGATACCTTCCACATGTCCTGTCCATCGGGGAGGGAGGCTTAATCATTTTCTTCTTTTTTACTACACTGATTGGTTGCATATGCCCATTTTGAGGGAAAGAGGCAGGGTCTGTGCTCTCTGAGGTGCTCAACACGCCTGTAGCCCATCTGAGCCAGCTTGGCAAGACCAGAGACCTGGGAGTCAGAGGTAGGCAGAATCACTTTTTGCTCAGGGAAGCTGGAATGCTTTCTTGCTCCTAGGGCAGGAAATGCCCTCAACAGGGAACCCCATTTCTCATTAATGATGGAATTGTGACAAGATTAGGAAACAGAAAGATCTACTTTTTGGACTTTATATTGATATGACTCAAAGGAATTTGCTTAAGCTCACGAGCCTCACCTTCTCATCTGTGAAATGGGGCTAATATCAGTGCCTACCACAGAGGGTGGTTGAAAGCATTAAATGACCTGGTGTATTTAAAATGCTTTCTGCCTTAAACTATCACAACATTCACAACATTGTGAATCAGGTGTACTCCAATATAAAAAACAAGTTTAAAAATTTATACAAGATAATATTATTTTTGAAAATATAGTATTAGAAATACCTTCTATAGAGAGATTTAAGTTAAAACTATGATATAATTTAGGATTCCCGGGTGGTTCAGTGGTAAAGAATATGCCAGCGAATGCAGGAGCCTCAAGAGAGCATGGATTTTATCCTTGCTTGCATTAAGAACATTCCCTGGAGAAGGAAATGGGAACCCACTCCAGTGTCCTTGCCTGGGAAATCTCATGGACAGAGGAGCCTGGTAGACTACAGTGCAGGTGGGTCACAAAGAGTAGGACACGACTGAGCACGTATGTACACATGATATAATTTATGTAGCAGCGACCTTTTATGAATGCTATGACCAAAATTATTATATTCTCACATTAAGTCTGTATACCCTTAAAAATTCTTATTATGATTAGATTTTTCTCTTGCTTAAATATTTCTGTAGAAAAAAATAATAAATAGGGGCTTCCCTGATGTTCCAGTGGGTGAGGACACCGGCTTGCAGTGCAGGGGGCGCCGGTTCAATCCCTGGCCTGGGAAGATCCCACATGCCGCGGAGCGGCTGGATCAATGTGTCCAATTGCCAAGCCAGAGCTCTGGAGCGCATGTGCCCAGAGCCGGTGCTCTGTCACAACAGAGGCCATTGCGATGGGAGGCCCACAAGGGTCAAAGAACAAAGATGGATGAAAATAGATGAATGAAAGACCAATAGAAGTGGCCTGCCGGCCCCCCTCCCTCCCCACCACCCCCCACAAAAATAAATAAATAAATAAAATGTTTTGTGTATTGTGCTGGGTCCTGATTGGTAATGTATTGCTCCATTAATGATAATCGTTTTGTTCTATACACATGCCTAGTAATCTGTGTTTACCCAGTGAGACATCCAGAGAAGAAGAGAAGGAAGGCAGGGGACTCAGGATCCACCAGTCCATTCAATGACCTGTGAAATGGGGCTAATATCAGTGCCTACCACAGAGGGTGGTTGAAAGCATTAAATGACCTGGTGTATTTAAAATGCTTTCTGCCTTAAACTATCACAACATTCACAACATTGTGAATCAGGTGTACTCCAATATAAAAAACAAGTTTAAAAATTTATACAAGATAATATTATTTTTGAAAATATAGTATTAGAAATACCTTCTATAGAGAGATTTAAGTTAAAACTATGATATAATTTAGGATTCCCGGGTGGTTCAGTGGTAAAGAATATGCCAGCGAATGCAGGAGCCTCAAGAGAGCATGGATTTTATCCTTGCTTGCATTAAGAACATTCCCTGGAGAAGGAAATGGGAACCCACTCCAGTGTCCTTGCCTGGGAAATCTCATGGACAGAGGAGCCTGGTAGACTACAGTGCAGGTGGGTCACAAAGAGTAGGACACGACTGAGCACGTATGTACACATGATATAATTTATGTAGCAGCGACCTTTTATGAATGCTATGACCAAAATTATTATATTCTCACATTAAGTCTGTATACCCTTAAAAATTCTTATTATGATTAGATTTTTCTCTTGCTTAAATATTTCTGTAGAAAAAAATAATAAATAGGGGCTTCCCTGATGTTCCAGTGCGTGAGGACACCGGCTTGCAGTGCAGGGGGCGCCGGTTCAATCCCTGGCCTGGGAAGATCCCACATGCCGCGGAGCGGCTGGATCAATGTGTCCAATTGCCGAGCCAGAGCTCTGGAGCGCATGTGCCCAGAGCCGGTGCTCTGTCACAACAGAGGCCATTGCGATGGGAGGCCCACAAGGGTCAAAGAACAAAGATGGATGAAAATAGATGAATGAAAGACCAATAGAAGTGGCCTGCCGGCCCCCCCCCCTCCCCACCCCCCCCCCCCAAAAATAAATAAATAAATAAAATGTTTTGTGTATTGTGCTGGGTCCTGATTGGTAATGTATTGCTCCATTAATGATAATCGTTTTGTTCTATACACATGCCTAGTAATCTGTGTTTACCCAGTGAGACATCCAGAGAAGAGGAGAAGGAAGACGAGGGGACTCAGGATCCACCAGTCCATTCTGTCTGAAGCTCATCTACACAGTTGCTACCAGTTTTACCTAACCTTTAGGTTAGGGTTGCCACTAACCTTAATCCTAACCCTAACCCTAACCCTGTTTGATGGGTTGGAGAGAAGGCAGCATCATATCTTGGGAGCATGTCAATTTCCCTTGCCACCCAGGCAGCCCCGTCCTGAGTTGATTTAGGGAATGTCTTTAATGTGGCCTCTAGGATCTCTAAACTCTTTACAAAGCAGATTTATTCAAGTCTCTGTTCTCAAACCTCTTTCAACTCCAAGCTTGAATTTTATTTGTTTTCCTGGAGTTGCCAACTGAGCTGTGCAATTGGGAAGGAAGCATTTACTGAAGTGAGCCACAAATGATGTAAAAGGATAAATCTTCCCGAGTTTATGCATGTGATCCTGCTAATCCCAAAGCCATTGCTACTAGAAGGCAGAGCACACCAGTCACCTAGTACTTCATGCTATAGCTAGGATTGTGGTTACCAACACAGCATTTTGTTATTAGAAAAGTTATACCACTTCTTTTTCAGAAGAAAGCTTGCCTTTCAAAGACAGGTAGGTACCTTTATTTGGTTTTAATAGGTAAGAAACTAATGATCATTCAGTTTGAATGAGATAGAATTGAGATGGAATTGAAAAATAGCACTTTGAACACCCCATATGCCTCCCTTTTTGTTGCTGTTCAGTCGCTAAGTTGTGTCCAACGCTTTGTGACCCCATGAATTGCAGCACCTCTGTTCTTCACTGTCTCCTGGAGGTTGCTCACATTTATATCCGTTGACATCCGGGTCTTTTCCCATGAGTCAGCTCTTCACATCAGATTATTATATAATTTTGTAAAATTCATTATTTTATCTGAACTTCCGCTTGTTGGACTGGTGAGTAAAATATATATTTGCCACCATCATCGCCATGAAAAATTAGGGAGCATCTGTAACCTCAGTGATTGGTACACGGTGGACAATCTTACTTTAGGCTGTAAGAAGTGAGGCAACATGTTCAATATGGGGCCCTGTACTTCACAGTCCTCAATGGGAGTCAGCAAGTGTTTTCTATGAGCCAGAGAGTAGGTATTCTCAACTTTGTGATCCATACGCCCTTTGGTGCAACCATTCACATCTGCTTATTGTATCATGTGAGCAGCCATAGACATTATTCAAATGAATGTTCATGAGTGTGTTCCAATAAAGCTTTATTAATAAAAACAGAGACTTCCCTGGTGGCCCAGTGGTTAAGAATCCACTTTGCAATGCAGGCGACATGGGTTCAATCCCTGGTCAGGGAGATAAGATCCCATTTGCCTTGGAGAAACTAAGCCTATGTGCTGAGACTATTGAGCTCACATGCCACAACTAGACAATCTGCATGCCGCAATGAAAGATCCGACATAAGCACAGCCACATAAAAAAATTTTATATAAAAACTTAAAAACAGACAGCAGATCTGATTTGGCCCATGGTACACATGGCAATTCTTGACCAAAAATAAGAACATGGATGTAATATAATGTGCTTCCCTCGCAGCCCAGAAGGTAAAAAACTTGCCTGTAATATGGGACACTTGGGTTCAATTCCTGGGTCAGGAAGCTCCCCTGTAGAAGGAAATGGCAACCCACTCCAATATTCTTGCCTGGAGATTCCCATGGATAGAGGAGCCTGGTGGGTTACAGTCCATGGCACCACGAAGAGTTGGACATGACTGAGCAGCTAACACTTTCACTTTCACATAATATAATAAGTGATGATATCTACTAGAGAAACTCCTATTCATCCTTTAGCACTTTAGTCTCCGTTCTCCCTCTGCGGTGAAACTTCTCCCCGACTGTGCTGAGCAGATCCTGGCTCCTGCGACCTCTGCACACGCTGGGTGTATCACATGACGAGCCATAGGGAGGAGAATGCAGGCCCCCTTCCCCGGGGCTCTGGGAGTTCCTCAGAGTGACTGGCTATGTTTTTTCTTTCCAATTTTCTCTCAGAGAATAAAACGTAGTGAAAGAGCTTAAACTGAAGTTGAGGAAATTTAGACTAATTAGTGGCTTCTTTCATCTCCTCGGTAACCTCAGTGAAGGGACAATCTTACTTTAGGCTGTAAGAAGTGAGGCAACATGTTCAATATGGGGCCCTGTACTTCACAGTCCTCAATGGGAGTCAGCAAGTGTTTTCTATGAGCCAGAGAGTAGGTATTCTCAACTTTGTGATCCATACGCCCTTTGGTGCAACCATTCACATCTGCTTATTGTATCATGTGAGCAGCCATAGACATTATTCAAATGAATGTTCATGAGTGTGTTCCAATAAAGCTTTATTAATAAAAACAGAGACTTCCCTGGTGGCCCAGTGGTTAAGAATCCACTTTGCAATGCAGGCGACATGGGTTCAATCCCTGGTCAGGGAGATAAGATCCCATTTGCCTTGGAGAAACTAAGCCTATGTGCTGAGACTATTGAGCTCACATGCCACAACTAGACAATCTGCATGCCGCAATGAAAGATCCGACATAAGCACAGCCACATAAAAAAATTTTATATAAAAACTTAAAAACAGACAGCAGATCTGATTTGGCCCATGGTACACATGGCAATTCTTGACCAAAAATAAGAACATGGATGTAATATAATGTGCTTCCCTCGCAGCCCAGAAGGTAAAAAACTTGCCTGTAATATGGGACACTTGGGTTCAATTCCTGGGTCAGGAAGCTCCCCTGTAGAAGGAAATGGCAACCCACTCCAATATTCTTGCCTGGAGATTCCCATGGATAGAGGAGCCTGGTGGGTTACAGTCCATGGCACCACGAAGAGTTGGACATGACTGAGCAGCTAACACTTTCACTTTCACATAATATAATAAGTGATGATATCTACTAGAGAAACTCCTATTCATCCTTTAGCACTTTAGTCTCCGTTCTCCCTCTGCGGTGAAACTTCTCCCAGACTGTGCTGAGCAGATCCTGGCTCCTGCGACCTCTGCACACGCTGGGTGTATCACATGACGAGCCATAGGGAGGAGAATGCAGGCCCCCTTCCCCGGGGCTCTGGGAGGTCCTCAGAGTCACTGGCTATGTCTCTCCATCTCTCTCAAATATTTAAAAAGTGAACAACAATACTTCTCATCTCCTCAGAGAATAAAAACGTAGTGAAAGAGCTTAAACTGAAGTTGAGGAAATTTAGACTAATTAGTGGTTCTTAACTGGGGAGATATTTGACAATGATGGGAGACTCTCTGGGTGTTAAAAAAAAGACAGGAGGGGTTCCATTTATATCCATTGAGTAAAGGCCAGAGATGCTGTTAAACACTTTTTTGTGCACAGGGCAGTCTCTCCCAAGAGAAGCATCAGGTCCCAAAAGTCAACAATACTGAGGTTGAAAATCCCTGGACTGGCAAAAGCCAGTGTAAATCATGTGCACAGCGCTTTTCAGTTTATACTATGTTACTTAATCTTTCCCTCCCACCAAAGGAGAGTGGGAAGAATCAAATGAGATGATACATATAAAAAGAATCTGCATAAATCATTATATTTGAGCAAAAATACAGTCCTTTTTGTCCGTGAACCAACACCGCAGTATTGACACCGTGTAGGCTAATTCTGGAACATTCTTCAGTTTATCCCATCCAAATCTTCCCCTTCAGACT
This sequence comes from Tragulus kanchil, assembly GCA_022376925.1. NCBI lineage: Eukaryota > Metazoa > Chordata > Mammalia > Artiodactyla > Tragulidae > Tragulus > Tragulus kanchil. The sequence continues at coordinate 236,196,945 of JAIOJX010000028.1, read as the reverse complement.
AAGCCTTTTTCCCATCACTGTCTTCTCAGCAGGAACAGGAGTGCCTTTGGCCACCTTTCAAATGCGGGGGAACTGGGAAGCTTCACCTCAGTCTGCTTTCTGCAGGCGAAATTATCAAATTCCTTTAGGCTTTTTCTCTAGGACCTATTTTTGAAGCCTCTAATTATTTCAGTTTTTACAAAGATTTCCCTGTGGATTTCTCTTAGCTTACCACACACCTCCCATGATAGTCAGTCTTAACCTAAAAGGGCTTCCAGCGAATCTTCCCCTTGGACAGAATTACCCCACAGTATTTGCAAGCCACACTGGTTTTCCTCTTGTGTGCATTTATGCTTGTAACTTTGGTAATTGTGTGTCTTCCTGCTGAGTTTGGCCCTCTTTTCTCTTTAATATGAGTGAGTGAAGTGAAAATAAAAAACAAAAAACCAGTGGCTGCTGTTTGGGGCACAACTCTAAATACCTAGGTGGACAAAAAATATAGTTCCTTGTGAGCTGTTGCCCACTTAGGGAGACTTAGTGGGACAAAGGTGGTGGTTTCTTTTCACTGGGTCATGTTTTGGATGGAATTATGTCCCATAAAGACATATGCTGAAGCCCTAATCCCCCATACTACAGGCTATAGCTATAGTTGGAGGCATGGTCTTTCCTGAGGTAATCAAGGTAAAATGAGGTCATTAATTAGGGTGAGTCCTAATCCAATAAGAGGCTTCCCAGGTGCCTCAGTGGTAAAGAATCTGTCTGCCAATGCAGTAGCAGCAGGAGACACAGGTTCGATCCCTGGGTCAAGAGGATCACCTAGAGGAGGACATGGCAATGCACTCCAGTATTCTCACCTGAGAACTCCCGCAGACAGAGGAGCCTGGAGGCTACAGTCCTTGAGGTCGCAAAGAGTTGGACACAACTGACCATGCATAAACAACTAATTCAATAGGACTGGTGTCCTTATAGAATAGGGAAACTGGACACAGACACACATGTGGAGGAAAGGCCATGGAAAGATGTAGAGGGAGAAGATGGCCATCTGTAAGCCAAAGGCCAGGTTGAGAGGCTGGAACACCGCAGTATTGACACCGTGTAGGCTAATTCTGGAACATTCTTCAGTTTATCCCATCCAAATCTTCCCCTTCAGACTAAGCCTTTTTCCCATCACTGTCTTCTCAGCAGGAACAGGAGTGCCTTTGGCCACCTTTCAAATGCGGGGGAACTGGGAAGCTTCACCTCAGTCTGCTTTCTGCAGGCGAAATTATCAAATTCCTTTAGGCTTTTTCTCTAGGACCTATTTTTGAAGCCTCTAATTATTTCAGTTTTTACAAAGATTTCCCTGTGGATTTCTCTTAGCTTACCACACACCTCCCATGATAGTCAGTCTTAACCTAAAAGGGCTTCCAGCGAATCTTCCCCTTGGACAGAATTACCCCACAGTATTTGCAAGCCACACTGGTTTTCCTCTTGTGTGCATTTATGCTTGTAACTTTGGTAATTGTGTGTCTTCCTGCTGAGTTTGGCCCTCTTTTCTCTTTAATATGAGTGAGTGAAGTGAAAATAAAAAACAAAAAACCAGTGGCTGCTGTTTGGGGCACAACTCTAAATACCTAGGTGGACAAAAAATATAGTTCCTTGTGAGCTGTTGCCCACTTAGGGAGACTTAGTGGGACAAAGGTGGTGGTTTCTTTTCACTGGGTCATGTTTTGGATGGAATTATGTCCCATAAAGACATATGCTGAAGCCCTAATCCCCCATACTACAGGCTATAGCTATAGTTGGAGGCATGGTCTTTCCTGAGGTAATCAAGGTAAAATGAGGTCATTAATTAGGGTGAGTCCTAATCCAATATGAGGCTTCCCAGGTGCCTCAGTGGTAAAGAATCTGTCTGCCAATGCAGTAGCAGCAGGAGACACAGGTTCGATCCCTGGGTCAAGAGGATCACCTAGAGGAGGACATGGCAATGCACTCCAGTATTCTCACCTGAGAACTCCCACAGACAGAGGAGCCTGGAGGCTACAGTCCTTGAGGTCGCAAAGAGTTGGACACAACTGACCATGCATAAACAACTAATTCAATAGGACTGGTGTCCTTATAGAATAGGGAAACTGGACACAGACACACATGTGGAGGAAAGGCCATGGAAAGATGTAGAGGGAGAAGATGGCCATCTGTAAGCCAAAGGCCAGGTTGAGAGGCTGGAACTAGTCCTCCCCTGGAGTCTTTGGAGAGAGTGTGACCTTGCTGACACCCTGACTGTGGACTCCTGACCCCCAGAGCTGTGAGAAGACATACTGCTCAGTTTGTGGACTTTGTAACAGTAGCCTTAAGAAACTATCTCATGGAGTTTCTGCCATTCATGCACTAGCTAGAGTTCACAGTCACCTGAGAACATTTCTACCAAGGATCATTTAACAGCATTCCTCCATGTAGCCTATTTCATCAGTGGTCCTCATGTTCCTAACATAGATACATACACACACCCCATCCCAGAGGCTACCTGCGGCCATGTGGATGGCTTCCTGTACCTCTTGACTAAGAACATCCTCTGAGCATGGGCACAAACACCCACATACAAAACAGGCTGGAATGCCTGGAAGCTCCCAGAGTGACTGTCAAAGAAACTCAAGAGTGGTAAATAAATACCTCCTATCAGGATCACTTAGAGTTGGATTCAACACAGCTTTTCAGAAGGTCCACAACAGCCTGAGCTCAGGTTGCCCATAATGGAGTTCACTAACTAAGGTATCTCTTCTTAGATTTTTATCCTCTACTTTCTCACTTCCCCACCCTCTCACCAGGCAAATAAAACGTTGTTTGGTCACTAAGTCATGTCCAACTCTTTGCGACCCCATGGACTGCTGCCTGCCAGGCTTCCCTGTCTTCCACTATCTCCCAGAGTTGACTCAGGCTCATGTCCATTGATTTGGTGGTGCTATTTATCTCATCCTCAGCAGCCCTCTTCTACTTTCGCCTTCATTCTTTCTCAGCATCAGGGTCTTTTCCAAAGAGTTGGCTTTTCGCACTAGGTGGCCAAAGTACTAGAGTTTCACTTCAGCATTAGTCCTTGGCCCAAAGAAAATACTTGGCCCAAATCCTTGTCTTAGAATCTGATTTAAAGGAATTTCACCCTATGTCACACTGCTTCAGAAATATGAATGACTGGAGTTGGAGTCTGAGCACTACCACCATCCCTGAGGCTAAAAATCAAAGGAGAAGGGAAATAGGTACTAGGAGTTCCAAGAAAAGACTCAGTGTCACATCAGCCAGGGGCAAGGCGAATCAGAATCTCTGCTTCCAATTATATCAGATGTGAAGACAGTCAGGTATTTTAATGATTCTTTCATTCATCTACTATGCTTGAACTGTTTCAATATATTGACACAGGGTAACAGTATCATGAAGAAACTATCTCAGGGGCCATTCCTTATGAACATTTCTACCAAGGATCATTTAACAGCATTCCTCCATGTAGCCTATTTCATCAGTGGTCCTCATGTTCCTAACATAGATACATACACACACCCCATCCCAGAGGCTACCTGCGGCCATGTGGATGGCTTCCTGTACCTCTTGACTAAGAACATCCTCTGAGCATGGGCACAAACACCCACATACAAAACAGGCTGGAATGCCTGGAAGCTCCCAGAGTGACTGTCAAAGAAACTCAAGAGTGGTAAATAAATACCTCCTATCAGGATCACTTAGAGTTGGATTCAACACAGCTTTTCAGAAGGTCCACAACAGCCTGAGCTCAGGTTGCCCATAATGGAGTTCACTAACTAAGGTATCTCTTCTTAGATTTTTATCCTCTACTTTCTCACTTCCCCACCCTCTCACCAGGCAAATAAAACGTTGTTTGGTCACTAAGTCATGTCCAACTCTTTGCGACCCCATGGACTGCTGCCTGCCAGGCTTCCCTGTCTTCCACTATCTCCCAGAGTTGACTCAGGCTCATGTCCATTGATTTGGTGGTGCTATTTATCTCATCCTCAGCAGCCCTCTTCTACTTTCGCCTTCATTCTTTCTCAGCATCAGGGTCTTTTCCAAAGAGTTGGCTTTTCGCACTAGGTGGCCAAAGTACTAGAGTTTCACTTCAGCATTAGTCCTTGGCCCAAAGAAAATACTTGGCCCAAATCCTTGTCTTAGAATCTGATTTAAAGGAATTTCACCCTATGTCACACTGCTTCAGAAATATGAATGACTGGAGTTGGAGTCTGAGCACTACCACCATCCCTGAGGCTAAAAATCAAAGGAGAAGGGAAATAGGTACTAGGAGTTCCAAGAAAAGACTCAGTGTCACATCAGCCAGGGGCAAGGCGAATCAGAATCTCTGCTTCCAATTATATCAGATGTGAAGACAGTCAGGTATTTTAATGATTCTTTCATTCATCTACTATGCTTGAACTGTTTCAATATATTGACACAGGACGTAACAGTATCATGAATTGAAAAAAACTGTGCCTTCCATATAACAGTACATTATGAAACAGTTTTCTACCCTCATGTATAAATCTTTCAAGTTCTCTGGAAGGAAGGTATTGCTTTGCTTGTCCCACAGATTAAAACTGAAACTCAAGGAGGCTTCAATTCATGCAGCATAAATCCAGACTTACTAGGAATTTTGAGCCATTTCCTTCTGTCCAAAGACCCTGTCCACCTCTCAGCCACTGCGTCCCTAAGTCACCTCTCACTCTAGTGTCTCTTGTAGAAGTTTCTCTCAAAGTGAGGGTTTCTTAAAGGAGTTGCTACTTTATAGACATAGTAGACCATATTTTGAGGCATCTCCCTCTTGATAGCTTTCTAGATTTGTAAAGCATTTCTGAATCTCTGTGGGTGAGCTCAGCATTTCCTACAACAGATATTTAGAGTGCAATATGGGCTTTTCCTGGGTTCCCTGCTGGTTCAGGTGGTACAGAATCTGCCTGCATTGTAGGAGATCTGGGTTCAGTCCCTGGGTAGGGAAAATTCCCTGGAAAAGGGAATAACTACCCACTCCAGTATTCTTACCTGGGAAATCTCATGGACAGAGGAGCGTGGCAGGCGACCATCCATGGGGTCACAAAGAGTCAGACACAACTGAGCACACACACATACACACGAAAGCATCATTGTGTGATCTTTTGTGCCTGGCTTCTTTCACTTTACATAATGTTTTTGAGGTAGATCCATGTTATACCTGTATTTCATTCTTTTTTTTTCTGGATAATATTCCATTGTCTGTAGACATCACCATTTGTTTATTTACTCACTCATTGATCGGCATTTGGGCTGTTTTTACCTTTTGGCTATTATGAATAATGCTGCTATGGACATGCATTTACATTATTTGTTTGAATATCTGTTTTTAATTCTTTTGATATATACAAAAGCATGGAATTGTTGAATCATATGGTAATTTTAACTTTCTGAGTGCCCTCCAAATTGTTTTCCACAGCAGCTGTACCATTTTACATTCCCACCGACCAATGCATGTACATTATCTTACGTTGCCCATGATACTGACTTGATGAGGTCAGGTTATTTTGTAAAGAAGAATCCTGAGATTCAAAGGCTTAAAATCACTTGTCCATCTCAGTTTGTCATGTCAGAATTTGATTTTATATCTTTGAAACGCCCATTTCTTTCTACTGTATAAACTTCTCAGGCCTTTAGAGTCATAACTCAGACAGTAAAGAAGCTGCCTGCAGTGCAGAAGACCCAGGTTCGATTCCCGGGTTGGGAAGATACCCTGGAGAAGGAAATGAGTACCCATTCCACTATTCTTGTTTGAGAATTCCATACCCTGGAGAAGGAAATGGAGCAACTACCAGGATCACAAGTCTATAATATAAGATGCATTTATAGTAGACCATATTTTGAGGCATCTCCTCTTGATAGCTTTCTAGATTTGTAAAGCATTTCTGAATCTCTGTGGGTGAGCTCAGCATTTCCTACAACAGATATTTAGAGTGCAATATGGGCTTTTCCTGGGTTCCCTGCTGGTTCAGGTGGTACAGAATCTGCCTGCATTGTAGGAGATCTGGGTTCAGTCCCTGGGTAGGGAAAATTCCCTGGAAAAGGGAATAACTACCCACTCCAGTATTCTTACCTGGGAAATCTCATGGACAGAGGAGCGTGGCAGGCGACCATCCATGGGGTCACAAAGAGTCAGACACAACTGAGCACACACACATACACACGAAAGCATCATTGTGTGATCTTTTGTGCCTGGCTTCTTTCACTTTACATAATGTTTTTGAGGTAGATCCATGTTATACCTGTATTTCATTCTTTTTTTTTCTGGATAATATTCCATTGTCTGTAGACATCACCATTTGTTTATTTACTCACTCATTGATCGGCATTTGGGCTGTTTTTACCTTTTGGCTATTATGAATAATGCTGCTATGGACATGCATTTACATTATTTGTTTGAATATCTGTTTTTAATTCTTTTGATATATACAAAAGCATGGAATTGTTGAATCATATGGTAATTTTAACTTTCTGAGTGCCCTCCAAATTGTTTTCCACAGCAGCTGTACCATTTTACATTCCCACCGACCAATGCATGTACATTATCTTACGTTGCCCATGATACTGACTTGATGAGGTCAGGTTATTTTGTAAAGAAGAATCCTGAGATTCAAAGGCTTAAAATCACTTGTCCATCTCAGTTTGTCATGTCAGAATTTGATTTTATATCTTTGAAACGCCCATTTCTTTCTACTGTATAAACTTCTCAGGCCTTTAGAGTCATAACTCAGACAGTAAAGAAGCTGCCTGCAGTGCAGAAGACCCAGGTTCGATTCCCGGGTTGGGAAGATACCCTGGAGAAGGAAATGAGTACCCATTCCACTATTCTTGTTTGGAGAATTCCATGGACAGAGAAGCCTAGTGGGCTACAGTCCATGAGGTTACAAAGAATCAACGTGATGGAGCAACTAACACTTCGGAGAGAAAAATCACAAGTGTATAATATATAAACTAGTCCAGGTATTGATTAAGAATTATTGGAAAATCCAAGCTCAGAGCACCAGACATTTAATATTCTGTTAACACAAATACATGTTTATTTTGGAAACATCTAAAATGACATCTACCCCATAATACATGCTCAAAATATATGAATGAATGAGTCTTGTGGATTCACCTGGGAACATCTTTGTCTCTGGCATCTAGCAATCCATATACAGCCTTTTCTTTAGCATCTTCCTTTACCATGGTAGTTCAGCCAGGAGAAAAAGAGACCAGCTCCTCCAAAGGCGACCTAACTCCAACCATGAGAGCAAATCTTTCTAACCCTTTAAATTGAAAATAAACCTTATCAAATATGTCAGTATCCCTCTTCAGATTGAGTGGCCATACCTTTCTCATTTAACCTACTATTGTCTGATTAGTTAATCTACAAACAGATAGATTGCTAACATATCTTAACCAACATGTTTGTTATGTATTTGTGAATCGGTTTTCCTCTTTCATGCTTTTGATGTTCTCTTGCCAAGAAGTAACTAGTACTAATTTCAAATACTGAATATCTTTTGTAGCTTATAAAAGGCTTCCCAGATCAATAAGGTTAATAAGTGATACTGTCACTTGGGCATGTTAATAATTTAAAAAAAAAAAGAAAGAAAGAAAAAGAGACTGGGCCAACTGAAAAGCTGGAACTGAAAATAGATTATAGCATTTTGCCCCAAGGCTTTGGCAGCAATTGAAACAAAGTGTTTTGAAACAGAGCAAATTGGCATTACTTTGACTTCTAATGTTCAGTCTCTCCAAGCAGGACACCTGGTTCAACTACACAAAACAGCCATTCAGAATTATAGTCTGGGCTTTTGTTATGCAAAAGGTAAATGAGGTTGGCAGGAACTCTTCCAGGAAAAGCTGCTTTTTACTTTTTCCCTGGGGAGAGCTCTCATCAAATAAAAAAAAGGAAACAAAAGAAAGAAAAAAGAAGCGAAAACTACTGTTGACAGGAAATTAGGAGTCTTGAAGATGAGTGTGTTCAGAAATTATTTTACAGAAGGGTATTTCACTCAATGCTATAAAGTGCTTATGTTCTCATAGAAACAATTTGACCAACACTCAGATTGACCCATGAGAAGAGAGTCTTGGCCCCTTACGGGGGCTTCCCTGGTGACGTGGTGGTAAAGAATCTGTCCATAATACAGGAGACCTGGATTTGATCCCTGGATCGGGAAGATCTCCTGGAAAAGTGAATGGCTACCCACTCCAGGATTCTTGCCTGGAGAACCCCATGGACAGAGGAGCCTGGTGGGCTATAGTCCACAAGGTTGCAAAAAGTCGGCCACAACTGAGTGACTACACTTAGGTCCTTATGACGACAAGCCTGTGAATGTGTACATACTCATATGCAGTTAGATGGTTTGCATGATACAATACAGTGCTGGAAATTGCACTTGAATCTAGTGTTCAGGGTTATTAGCCAAGCTGTCCAGCCCATTATTGTAAAAGGAAAGGAAATGAAGGTAATTTCACCAAAGAAAGCCCATTTGAGATGCCTGGCATCTGCCTCCATGACTTTTAACTCTTTTGCTCCATTGACCTTCCCCTCATTATACTGGGCACTCATGGAGCCAGGTAGCTTCCAAATCTAATGGAAGACCTTTCCTTTGATGAGTACTGAGAGAGCGAATGGGTCACACATCCAGCGGTGCATCTCTGGAACTTTCTCTACCTCTCAGGACAGGTCTCCATTCCCTTCCTAGCTCCTCAGGGAGCTATTTATTGAGTATCCACTGTGTGTTGGTCCTTACTTTGAGGATGGGATACACATCAGTAAAGGGGACTAAGGTCACATTGTCATAGAGGTCACTTGTTAGCAAACAAGACACCTGAAGAGAGGTCAGTAGTATTGTAATTGTAAAACAATGACCATACAGGAGAAGGGTGACCAAGAGGAATACCACAGAGGTGGTCAGGGTAGGAAGGGCCAGAGCATGGGAGCCTGGAGGGCTGCACTCTTCACCTTTGGGGCTGGAGAGTTCTTTGTCATGGTGGAGGGAGGGAGGTCAGTCTTAAGCAAAGAAAAACACTTAACTTATCCCTGGCCTTTATTCAGCAGATGCTATTAGCACCTCCAGAAGTTGTGACTACTGCAAAGTTCCCAGACATTGCCAAATCTGCCGGCACAGGGTGGGATCTGTCTCTGTGTGTGTGTGTGTATGTGTGTGCACGCACGTGCAAACACATGAGCACAAACTCTCTCTCGTAGGTTATGGCAAGAATAGGTCTTGACGCATACACTACCCACTCCAGTGTTCTTGCCAAGAGAATTCCACAAATCAAGGAACATGATGGGCTACAGCCCATGGACTCACAAAGACTCTCTGACATGACTGAGTGACTTTTACTTTTTCACTGTATACACTACCATGTGTAAAACAGATAGCTACTGGGAAGCTACCATATAGCACAGGGAGCTGAGGACAGTGCTCTGTGATGAAGAGAGGGGTGGGATGGAGGGCATGGTGGGGGAAGTTCAAGAGGGAGAGGATGTGTGTATACATATAGCTGGTTCACGTTGTTGTATAGCAAAAACTAATACATTGTAAAACAACTATATTCCAATTTTTAAAAAGATGAATAGATATTGGTAATGATCCTGGATTTTATTCTGCATGTGTTGCAAATCTGCAGGAGGATTTTAAGCAGCAGAATAATGCAAAATAATTTCCATTCCAAAGGGCACCCTGGCTGGTGGGCAGCAGAGGTGACAGCAACGACTTGAGTGACCAGGAAAGAGGTGAGAGTAGGGCAGGCTTTTGCAGGACATTTGGCCTAGGAAAGGAGAGCACCCATCCTCATCCGTGGCCCCTAACATCTGACCATGGCAAGAAACGACCTTCTCAGATGCCCAGCATCAACTCCAAATTTGCTGAGTCGGCAGCGGTAGTCAGTCATGGGCACACACACACACACACACACACACACACACACACGCGCGCGTAGATCCTTATGGGAAAGGCATCTAGAAAAGACAATTTCTTAGCAGCCTGAGATGTCAGTGGTACAAGGCTGAGGCTATGGGGTGGTTCAGGCACAGCCAAGTGGATTTGTATTCACAGTACTGTGGGTGAGTATCCTCTCTCTGGCTTGCCTATACCACAACACAAGGAGTACTCATTGGAAAAGACACTCCTGCTGGGAAAGATTTAAGGCAAAAGGAGACAACAGTAGCAGGGATGAGATGTTTGGATGGCATCACTGACTCAGTGAACATGAGTGTGACCAACTTCTTGGAGATAGTGAAGGATGGTGGAACCTTTACAGTTGCTGGGGTTGCAAAGAGTCAGACATGACTTAGCGACTAAATGACAACAAGAAGGAACGCCATCAGTATTACTAGAAAACAACCAGGTAACAAACTTTCTGATCGGAGGGTCACGCTTTCCTTGCCATGCCAGTCCATTGTGGAGGAATCACAGATGCCCTCTTCCCAGGGGTCCATAAGCCTCCAGAAGTCAGCGCCATGTGTTCTCATCCATGAACTGCTCTCAAGCAGTGCATCATTCCTCTGTCCATAGAATTTTCCAGACAAGGATACAGAAGTGGGTTATCATTTCCTTCTCCAAAATGATTTCTTTATACCTCTGAAATACAGGATCTTTTCAATTTCATTCCATGTCACCATTTCCCACCACAGGTTCTGAATGGCATTTTTCCCCAAATTCATCTGCTGAAGCCTCACACCCACAATGTGACTGTATTAAGAGGAAAGGCAATTAAAGAGGCAAATAAGGTTAAAGAAAGTCATGAGGATGGGTCCTATTCCAATAGGTCTGATGTCTTTATAAGAGAAAGAGGCACCAAGAAGGTTCATGCACAGAGAAAAGGCCCTGCAAGGCCACAAGTAGAAGGTGACTGCCTACATAACAAGGAGAGAGGCCTCAGGAGAGACCAGATCTGATGGCACCTTGATCTTGGACTTCAGCCTCCAGGATATGAGGAAATAAATTTATGTTGTTCCAGCCCCCCGGTCTGTGTTACACTGTTATGAAACTTAGTAGACTAAAGTGGCCCTCCTTCCCCAGATGTCGTCCTTACGTGGATAACGTCACTGTACCTCTGGGACATTCATCTGTGACCTCAGCCTCTGTAGCTACTTTTGAAATTTTTACTAAAATCCTCTCCACCCGCCCCCAGGCCTGTGTTTGCCTCATATGGTGCTTCTCGATTCTCCAATGGAGCCTCTGACTTCTGTCCTTCGTTTCGCTTCTCTGACTCATCTTTCTTGGCTCCACTCTTTCACGTTAGACAACAGTAGCAGGGATGAGATGTTTGGATGGCATCACTGACTCAGTGAACATGAGTGTGACCAACTTCTTGGAGATAGTGAAGGATGGTGGAACCTTTACAGTTGCTGGGGTTGCAAAGAGTCAGACATGACTTAGCGACTAAATGACAACAAGAAGGAACGCCATCAGTATTACTAGAAAACAACCAGGTAACAAACTTTCTGATCGGAGGGTCACGCTTTCCTTGCCATGCCAGTCCATTGTGGAGGAATCACAGATGCCCTCTTCCCAGGGGTCCATAAGCCTCCAGAAGTCAGCGCCATGTGTTCTCATCCATGAACTGCTCTCAAGCAGTGCATCATTCCTCTGTCCATAGAATTTTCCAGACAAGGATACAGAAGTGGGTTATCATTTCCTTCTCCAAAATGATTTCTTTATACCTCTGAAATACAGGATCTTTTCAATTTCATTCCATGTCACCATTTCCCACCACAGGTTCTGAATGGCATTTTTCCCCAAATTCATCTGCTGAAGCCTCACACCCACAATGTGACTGTATTAAGAGGAAAGGCAATTAAAGAGGCAAATAAGGTTAAAGAAAGTCATGAGGATGGGTCCTATTCCAATAGGTCTGATGTCTTTATAAGAGAAAGAGGCACCAAGAAGGTTCATGCACAGAGAAAAGGCCCTGCAAGGCCACAAGTAGAAGGTGACTGCCTACATAACAAGGAGAGAGGCCTCAGGAGAGACCAGATCTGATGGCACCTTGATCTTGGACTTCAGCCTCCAGGATATGAGGAAATAAATTTATGTTGTTCCAGCCCCCCGGTCTGTGTTACACTGTTATGAAACTTAGTAGACTAAAGTGGCCCTCCTTCCCCAGATGTCGTCCTTACGTGGATAACGTCACTGTACCTCTGGGACATTCATCTGTGACCTCAGCCTCTGTAGCTACTTTTGAAATTTTTACTAAAATCCTCTCCACCCGCCCCCAGGCCTGTGTTTGCCTCATATGGTGCTTCTCGATTCTCCAATGGAGCCTCTGACTTCTGTCCTTCGTTTCGCTTCTCTGACTCATCTTTCTTGGCTCCACTCTTTCACGTTAGTGCTCCCCAGGGTTTTGTCCTCAAAGCTCTTCACATCTCAAGTCTAGACAACCCCTAGGAAGCCTCGTTTGTTCCCAGAGCTTTAACTATTGCATCCATGCCCATGACTCATACATTCATTTTCCCAGACTCTCAGTATCACTCATGAGCTCCAGAGCTTTGCTTTCTGCCCCTAACTTGACCTTTTCCCAATGAAGGATGTTGCCACCAAACCTCTCACCTAAGCACATTTTTGAAAAACATCTTTGGCTCTGTTTCTTCAGACTCACATGGTTCACGGAGGCCTTTTGGATGCCATGTTTTTCCTTCATTGTGTCATCTCCTGAGTCAGTTTTCTGATGCTTGCATCTGACAGAGCTATTGTCCTACATAAAAGTTACTAACACTACTATATATAAAATAGAAAACTAATAAGAACCTACTTTATAGTATAAGGAACTTCATTCCATACTCTGTAATGACCTACATGGGAAGAGAATCTAAAAATGAATGGATATATGTATACGTATAACTGACTCACTTTGCTGTACAGCAGAAACTAACAAAACACTGTAGATCAACTATAGTCTAATGAAGAATAAATAAATTATTAACATCTTTCAGTTAACCTGTTGAGAGATCCTAAGTCCAGTATCCATAGCATGTTACCTTTCCAGTAGCATCTTCTCCCCTTTTCCCATCCAAAAACTTCTGTTGCAGGCTCACAGACACCAATTATGCTCCCTAAAAATATCTGTTCCTTTAGCATTTTTACTTCTTCTCACCATAATGACTCCACCAGCAAATCCAGTCTTTTATAGTCAACTCTTCTCCTTTGTTCCTTCTCTACTGTACAAACCATATTCATTCTTTTCTTATTTTTATTTTTAATTGGAGAATAATTGCAATATTGTGATGGATTCTGTCATATATCAACATGAATCAGCCATAGGTATACATATGTCCTCTCCTCCGCCTCCCAGATGTCGTCCTTACGTGGATAACGTCACTGTACCTCTGGGACATTCATCTGTGACCTCAGCCTCTGTAGCTACTTTTGAAATTTTTACTAAAATCCTCTCCACCCGCCCCCAGGCCTGTGTTTGCCTCATATGGTGCTTCTCGATTCTCCAATGGAGCCTCTGACTTCTGTCCTTCGTTTCGCTTCTCTGACTCATCTTTCTTGGCTCCACTCTTTCACGTTAGTGCTCCCCAGGGTTTTGTCCTCAAAGCTCTTCACATCTCAAGTCTAGACAACCCCTAGGAAGCCTCGTTTGTTCCCAGAGCTTTAACTATTGCATCCATGCCCATGACTCATACATTCATTTTCCCAGACTCTCAGTATCACTCATGAGCTCCAGAGCTTTGCTTTCTGCCCCTAACTTGACCTTTTCCCAATGAAGGATGTTGCCACCAAACCTCTCACCTAAGCACATTTTTGAAAAACATCTTTGGCTCTGTTTCTTCAGACTCACATGGTTCACGGAGGCCTTTTGGATGCCATGTTTTTCCTTCATTGTGTCATCTCCTGAGTCAGTTTTCTGATGCTTGCATCTGACAGAGCTATTGTCCTACATAAAAGTTACTAACACTACTATATATAAAATAGAAAACTAATAAGAACCTACTTTATAGTATAAGGAACTTCATTCCATACTCTGTAATGACCTACATGGGAAGAGAATCTAAAAATGAATGGATATATGTATACGTATAACTGACTCACTTTGCTGTACAGCAGAAACTAACAAAACACTGTAGATCAACTATAGTCTAATGAAGAATAAATAAATTATTAACATCTTTCAGTTAACCTGTTGAGAGATCCTAAGTCCAGTATCCATAGCATGTTACCTTTCCAGTAGCATCTTCTCCCCTTTTCCCATCCAAAAACTTCTGTTGCAGGCTCACAGACACCAATTATGCTCCCTAAAAATATCTGTTCCTTTAGCATTTTTACTTCTTCTCACCATAATGACTCCACCAGCAAATCCAGTCTTTTATAGTCAACTCTTCTCCTTTGTTCCTTCTCTACTGTACAAACCATATTCATTCTTTTCTTATTTTTATTTTTAATTGGAGAATAATTGCAATATTGTGATGGATTCTGTCATATATCAACATGAATCAGCCATAGGTATACATATGTCCTCTCCCTCCTCCGCCTCCCTCTGACCTCCCTCCCCACCCCTCTATGTTGTTACAGAGCACCAACTTTGGTTTAATACTCTATTGTATATATGTACCACAACTTCTTTATCCACACATCTGTCAATGGACATCTAGGTTGCTTCCATGTCCTAGTTATTCTAAATAGTGCTGCAATGAATATTGGAGTACATGTGTTTTTTTTAATTATGATTTCCTCAGGGTGGTGTGCCCAGTAGTGGGACTGTTGGGTCGTATGATAGTTTTATTCCTAGTGTTTTAAGGAATCTCTACACTATTCTCCACAATGCTGTATATATTTGCATTCCCACCAATAGTGCAAGAGGGTTCCCTTTTCTCCACACTCTCCAGCATTTATTGTTTGTAGACTTTTTGATGATGGCCATTCTTACTGGTGTGAGATGATGCCTCATTGTAGTTTTGATTTGCATTTCTCTAACAATGAGTGATGTTGAGCATCTTTTCATGTGTTTGTTGGCCATCTGCATGTCTTCTTTGGAGAAGTCAAGTCTTCTGTCCAATTTTTGATTGAGTTTTTTGGGGTTTTTTGGTATTGAGCTTCATGACCTGCTTGTATATTTTAAAGACTGGGTCTTTGTCAGTTGTTTCATTTGCCATTATTTTCTCCCATTCTGAGTGTTGTCTTTTCACCTTGCTTATAGTTTCCTCCGTTGTGTAAAAGCTTTTAAGTTTAACTAGGTCTCATTCACTATATTTGTTTTTATTTCCATTACTCTAGGAGGTAGGTCATAGAGGATCTTGTGGTTTATGTCAGAGGGTTCTGCCTACGTTTTACTTCAAGAGTTTTACAGTTTCGTCTTTAATTCATTTTGAATTTATTTTTGTATATGGTATTAGGAAATGTTCTAGTTTCATTCTTTAATGTGTAGCTGCCAACTCTGGTTTAATACTCTATTGTATATATGTATCACAACTTCCCAGCACCACTTATTGAAGAGATTGTCATTTCTCCATTGCATATTTTTGCCTCCTTTGTCAAAGATAAAGTGCCAACAGCTGCATGGAATTATCTCAGGGTTTTCTATGTTGTTCCAATGGTCTATATTTCTATTTTTATGCCAGTGCCATACTGTCTTGATGACTATAGCTTTGTAATAAAGTCTGAAGTCAGGAAAGCTGATTCCTCTAGCTCCATTCTTCTTTCTCAAGATTGCTTTGGTTCTCCAGGGTATTTAGTGTTTCCATACAAATTGTGGAATATTTTTTCTAGTTCTGTGAAAAATACCATTGGTTAATTTGATAGGGATTGTGTTGAATCTATAGATCACTTTGGGTAATATAGTCATTATCACAACATTGATTCTTCCAATCCAAGAACATGGTGTATTTTTCCCTCTGTGTTGTCTTTAATTCCTATCATCAGTGTCTTATAGTTTTCTGCATACTGCTCTTTTGTCTATTTAGGTAAGTTTATTCCTAAGTATTATATTATTTTTGTTTAAATGGTGAATACAATTGTTTCCTAAATTTCTCTTCTGATTTTTCATTCTTACAGATCTAATTTACATCTTAACTCAAAAGCCATCTTCTCTTGTGCTGGACAGAGTCCCCTGCTCCATGTTCTGTGTGCCTAAAGTCTTTTGTGTGCCTGTCTTTCTTGCTCAATTAAGCTTTTTTACCATTGTAACCATGTCATATCCATCTTTGAATCTCTAAATAACCTGGGATTATTTTTGACCTCCAATTTGGGCTCTGAAAAACACTAGGTGAATGAAGGATAAATTGTTGTATCTGATCCCTTCTACAATCAAAAGGGAGCACAATGCCTAGTGAACCTCTTTGGATTTGAGGGACAACTGACTCCTGATATGGGTATGTTGCGCCAGCATGTTGACTGAGTGACTTGAAAATGTGCTAGTTTTGAGTGGGAGCCAAAACAGGAAAAGCCTCTGCAGCAGGCTCAGGCTGCTGTGCTGCTGGGACCCTACGAGCCAGAAGACGCAATGGGCCTGATGGGATGGCAGATAGGGATGCCATGTGGAGTCTTCAGTAGGCCTCTGTGGGTGAACCACAGTGTAGGCTCTTAGGATTTTAGAGCAGAGCCCTTCCGTCCTGTGCGGTAGGCGAGACCTATTACCATCTATGCCATTGCATATTTGCCTCCTTTGTCAAAGATAAAGTGCCAACAGCTGCATGGAATTATCTCAGGGTTTTCTATGTTGTTCCAATGGTCTATATTTCTATTTTTATGCCAGTGCCATACTGTCTTGATGACTATAGCTTTGTAATAAAGTCTGAAGTCAGGAAAGCTGATTCCTCTAGCTCCATTCTTCTTTCTCAAGATTGCTTTGGTTCTCCAGGGTATTTAGTGTTTCCATACAAATTGTGGAATATTTTTTCTAGTTCTGTGAAAAATACCATTGGTTAATTTGATAGGGATTGTGTTGAATCTATAGATCACTTTGGGTAATATAGTCATTATCACAACATTGATTCTTCCAATCCAAGAACATGGTGTATTTTTCCCTCTGTGTTGTCTTTAATTCCTATCATCAGTGTCTTATAGTTTTCTGCATACTGCTCTTTTGTCTATTTAGGTAAGTTTATTCCTAAGTATTATATTATTTTTGTTTAAATGGTGAATACAATTGTTTCCTAAATTTCTCTTCTGATTTTTCATTCTTACAGATCTAATTTACATCTTAACTCAAAAGCCATCTTCTCTTGTGCTGGACAGAGTCCCCTGCTCCATGTTCTGTGTGCCTAAAGTCTTTTGTGTGCCTGTCTTTCTTGCTCAATTAAGCTTTTTTACCATTGTAACCATGTCATATCCATCTTTGAATCTCTAAATAACCTGGGATTATTTTTGACCTCCAATTTGGGCTCTGAAAAACACTAGGTGAATGAAGGATAAATTGTTGTATCTGATCCCTTCTACAATCAAAAGGGAGCACAATGCCTAGTGAACCTCTTTGGATTTGAGGGACAACTGACTCCTGATATGGGTATGTTGCGCCAGCATGTTGACTGAGTGACTTGAAAATGTGCTAGTTTTGAGTGGGAGCCAAAACAGGAAAAGCCTCTGCAGCAGGCTCAGGCTGCTGTGCTGCTGGGACCCTACGAGCCAGAAGACGCAATGGGCCTGATGGGATGGCAGATAGGGATGCCATGTGGAGTCTTCAGTAGGCCTCTGTGGGTGAACCACAGTGTAGGCTCTTAGGATTTTAGAGCAGAGCCCTTCCGTCCTGTGCGGTAACTGCTCTCCTTTTGAGAAACAGCTCTAGACCTATTACCAGGCCTTAGCAGAGACTGAATGCTTAACATGTGCAACCAAGTTCCCATATTACCATAAACCATAATGTTGGTCATGCACATCAACACTGTTGTTGTTGCATGGAAGTGATGATCATCTCTGAAGACGTAAGTAGGTACACAAAGAAATGACTCTAATGACCATGGTCCCCTCTCTTTCTACTCTTATCTTCTCCCTCTCAACCCACACCTGTGGCTCAGGGCGCAATTCCTACAATTTGTTGACAGAGGAAGAAGATACTTGGGCCTGGTTACACATGTTTCTGCATGATGCGCAGGCATTACTTGCAAGTGGACAGCTGTAGTCCTGCAACCCTTGGGGACATCCCTGAAGGACAAAAGAGAGGGCAGTCCTTCCAGTACGTAGAACTTTGAGTTCTACCCTTGGTTGTACTTCGCTTGGGAGGGAAAGGTCCGGTGTGTGATTATATATGCTTCGTGCACGGGGGCCAATGGTTTGTCAGTACAGTTTGGGAAAGAATGTGATTGAAAAACTGATGACAAGGAAATTTTGGGGAGAGGATATGGATATAGCAGTCAGAATGGGTGAAAAATTAAAGATATTTGTGTTCCATGTGAATGCTCACCAAAAGGCTATCTCAGCACAGAGGTAGTTCAGTAATCCAGTGCATAGGATGACCTGTTCTGTGGGTGCCAGTCAGCTGCTTTCCTCCGCCTCTGCCATCACAGGCAATGGGCTCATGAACAGGGTAGCCTGCATGACTGGCTTGGAGGTAACTCACAGGCTCAGTAACATGGACTTTCACTCTCCAAGGTCAACATGGCCATGACCACTCCAAGTGCCCAATCTATCAGCCACTGTGGCCCCCAACATAGCACAGTTACCAGCCAGTTACCGGCCACCTGATGGCAGATTGATGACATGGGATCCTGCCTTCACAGAGGGTTAACATTTTCTTCTTACTAGATAGACCCTCTGAATATGGACTCGCCTACCCTACATGCAATGCTTCTGCCAAAACGATCACTCATGGACATATAGAATGCCTTGGCCGCTGCCATGGTCTTCCACACAGTGTTGCTTCTGACCCAGGCTTTCACTTCACAGCAAATGAAGTGCAGTAATGGACTCATCTCATGGAATTCACTGGAATTCTACAGTATTTTTCCACCATCCTGGAGCATTGACTTGATAGAACAGTGCAATGACACTTTGGAGACTCACAGCACCAACTAGGCATTGATACCTTGTAAGGCTGGGGTAAGGTTTTCCAGAAGGCTCTAGAAGCTCAGAATCAGCATTCAATATATGGTGCTATTTATCCCAGGTCCAAGACTCCTGCATCCAGGAATCAAGGGTGGAAAGAGGAGTGGTATCACCCACTATTACCTTTAGTGACCCACTAGCAAAACTTTTGCTTCCTGTTCCCACAGCCTTAAGCTCTGTTAGTCCAGGGGCCTCAGTTCCAAAGGGTACAATGCTTCCACCAGGAGACATAATGATTTCATTGAAAAGAGTTAGGACAGTCACTCAGCTCTTCCGGGTTCCTCATGCTTCTGAATGAGCAGGTGAAGAAGGGAGTTACCGTGCTGGCTGGGAAGATTGATTCTGAGTTCCAAAGGGGAAATGGACTTCATCTGGGCTTCCAACTTACTGACTGAAGATCTCGGGACTTGTCAGCATCCACAACTGCATGAACCAACTTCTTATAATAAATCTTCCTATAATATATGTGAAAGGGGTAAATAGGCAGACTTGGTTCACAGAAAGCTATCTATCAATCATCTATCAATATGTACACACTTACTATTGATTCTGTTCTCTCTAGAGAATCTAATTAAACTCAAAATAATTATTGAACTAGCTTTTTTTAAAAAAATTATAAGTATAAATAATATGCTTTGTTAGCAAGTCATTAAAGAAAAGAACCTGGATTTCCCCGGTAGTGCAGTGGATAAGAACCTTCCTGCCAGTGCGAAGGGTAGGGGTTCGTTCCCTGGTCTGGGAAGATTGTGCATGCCACAGAGCAGCTAAGCTCTTGCACCACAACTACTGTAACCTAGAATCTTTGCTCTGCAACAAGATAAGACACAGCACCGCAACAAAGAGTACCCCTGTTAGCTACAACTGGGAAAAACCTGCTCACAACAACAATGACCCAGAGCTGCCAAAAATCATTTTTTAATCAAATAAACAACCGAAAAGCATAAGACCTACTGCCGAGCTGAATATAATTTCAAGGTGGGGATGAGATCATGCAATATTGTAAGACATTTGCAACAATTGTAATGTGGTTTAAAAATACCTGTGATTTCTATTGATGAGAAAAGTATACATCATTCTAATAGTACTGCTATTTTTTCTCTATATTGTGGTTGAAGAAAAAACACATTTGAGTTAGAGGTTAGAAAAAAATAAAGATTATTTTTGTTGCAACTAATCTCATACAGATCCTCACTCTCTCAGGGTAGCTGCTGCTTCTTAATCACTTCAGTCATGTCCAACTCTGTGTGACTCTGTGGGACCCCATGGACTATAGCCCACCAGGCTCCTCTGTCCATGGAATTCTCCAGGCAAGAATACTGACATGCGTTGCCACGCTCTCCTCCGGGGGATAGTCCCAACTCGGGGATCAAACCTGGGTCACCTGGAGGGCAGACAGATTCTTTACCACTGAGCCACCATGGAAGCCCCATATATATATGTATGTACATATATTTGCAACCCCATGGACTGTAGCTCACCAGGCTTCTCCATCCATGCTATCTTCCAGGCAGGAATATTGAAGTGGGCTGCCATTTCCTTCTCTACTCAGGGTCCATAGGGCCCAAGAAAAGAACCTCTGAGATGAAAGCAACCATCCCTTTACACCTTCCTGGGATAAACTATGCTTTGAGAAACTACCTTTAAAGTTATATTGTAAACACTTACTGGGATCTTTGATTCTCACGATAACCAAAGACCCAACATCTGACAAATATGTGCTCTGCAGACAGGGAAACTGAAGTAGACCTGGATTTAAAAACAAGAGACAGCCCTAATGAGGTGGCTGGATCTAGAGCATATCATAAAAAGTGAAGTCAGTCCGAAAGAGAAGGACAAATACAGTATATTAACACATATATATATGGAATCTAGTAGGATGGTGATGATGGCACACGCAGTGAAGCGACGGAAAGACAGACATGGACAGTGGACATATGGACATTGTGGGGAAGGAACAGAGGGTGGGAGGCATAAAGGAAGTAGCGTGAAGGCCTGTACTATCATAAGTGAAGAAAATAGCTATAGTCATTGCTCTGTGAGAAAAGGAGATCCTTCAGGGGTGCTGTGTGGTGGTCGGGAGGGGTGGGAAGGGGAGGATATACATATGACTAATCTGGGAACATACATATCTGTAATCAACAAAACTCTGTAAAAGTTAAAAGCAAAATAAAGGTTTTTTTTTTTTTTTTTAAAAAAAAAAAAAAAAAGACAAGAGAGAGCAGAAGAGAAAGGGAGAGAAGGAAGTCTCCTTTTCAGTGAATGACTGGCTTTTGGGACAAAAGTTTAACTCTCTTCCACAATGTATTTTAGCCCTTCTGGATCCCTAACATAGCACTTCCATGTAACAAACACTCAATATTACTTAAAATATTACTTATTAATGATGATCAATGGATGGAAGAGTGTCACATAAAGTTGCAGAGAGAGCAGTGGACTCACACAGGTGGTTTTATTATTTGCTTTTCTCCAGTGTCCTCATTCCTCTCCTCTTGTGCCAACTGTGAGGCATGCCTACGCTCTTCGTTCCTTAGAGCAGCTGGCTCTGGTGGTTGTTGGGCATCATTAACCAGAAACCAGGTGGTCTTACATTCCATTCCCTCCACACCAAGGGAAAAGAGGGCAAGATGAATACATCCACTTCAGAAGTAGTTTAATTTTTGCATCATTTCTTCCTTCCTCCCCCCACAATGGGGATTTTTGTCAAGGAGCAAGGGAAAGGGTGATTGTACACACTTCTGGTGACTCTCACATATGCTATCTTGTTTCCTTTCCCCACCATTTAATACAGTAGCTTTTATTATGTGCATATAAATTGTGTGTGTGTATGTATATATAAGTGTACAACTTATATGTATATAATAAAAATAAATGTGTGGCTATGATAAAGACAAATTTGATACGTAAAAGCACATATATATTTAAGCCTAACTCTAATACATACATGCTTTCTCTTCTGTCTTATTCCTTCCTGTGTCTTGATATTTTTGATGGACTACCTTTTGTATGTGACAAATTAGAATATTTATGTAAGACTGTGACTTCCTGGAGAAATTATTTATGACCAGAAGCACAGCATGCTATTCGGATGGTGTAGGCATGTTTGTTTGTGTTTGTAGTCATGTTCGAATCTTTGCGACCCCATGGACTATATGTAGCCTGCCAGGCTCCCCTGTTCATGGAGTCTTCCAGGCAAAAATACTGAAGTGGGGTGCCATTTCTTCCTCCAGGAGATCTTCCTGACCCAAAGATTGAACTTGCATCTCCTGCGTCTCTTATATTGGCAGGCAGATTCTTTACCACTTGAGTCACCTTAGCAGGTGAAGAATCTGCCTGCCGATACAGGAGACACAGGAGAGGCAGGGTCAATCCCTGGCCTGGGAAGATTCTTTGGAGGAGAAAACGGCAACTCATTCAAGTATTTCTTGCCTGAAAAACCCCATGGACAGAGCACCCTGGTGGACTACAGTCCAAAGGGTCTCAAAGAGTCAGATGCAACTGAACACCTAAGCATAGCAGGCCAGTATCTATTTCCAAAACTGAGATGATCCTGAGACATGTTTCCATTCCCACAAGGCTGTGCTTTTTCCCACTTCCCTGGGCTCTTAGGATATACGAGGTGGATGTTTCAAATCAAAGCATGAGAGATTTTTCAAGCCCTGCTTCATGGGGAGCCCTGAACTTCTGTTATTCTCCTAGTCACCATGTGAGCTTGGCAAAAACTCAGCACATATTGTATTTTCAAGTTCTGAGCTCCCTCTTCCAGAATCCCATTCACCTTTAGAATAAAAAGGATCCCAGATGTTGGGACCACCTCTCAATATTTGTGTCCTTCTGGATCTTGGTCTTGGATTTCTTCATTTCATTGACGACTCTCCAAAGATTTCAGTTGCTCCAATTAGATGGTGTGTGGGGGTGTGTATGGTGGGGAGTGTTTTATTCAACTTTCCCCTTATCTTCAGGAGTTGTTTTCGTTTAGTTGCTAAGTAGTGTCTAACTCTTTCGTGACCCCATGGACTGCAGCCTGTCAGCCTCCTCTGTGCTTGGAACTTTCCAGGCAAGAATACTGGAATGGGTTGCCATTTCCTTCTCCAGGAGATCTTGACCTAAGGACTGAACCCGCATCTCCTGCATTGCAGGCAGAATCTTTCCCACTGAACCACCTGGGATTGTCTTCAGCAGAGAGCTAATCTAAATTATTGGATCACCTAGTCAACTATTTCAAGAAGTAGAAATCCAAAGTCTCTTTTATCAAACATATGGCTTTCTAAATTAATATTATGAAAAGAGACCCAGAAAAAAGTGTTTAATTCAGAATTCCCAAACTTATTTTACTACAGATGCCTTTGTTTTTGTGAAGCAGCCCGTAGCACAAATGTTCCACAACATCTCAACTTACAAAAGGCTTAGATTTCAAAAGGCTGTCCCTAAGAACTTTGCCTCATAAGTTCAAAGTGATGCTCAACAAGGAGCTATTGTATTCACGTTTATGCAAAGTTAAGTTACAAGAGAAGAACTCTGTTTGATGGTTTTGTTGTGACTCATCCCACTCCATGTAACAACTGTCATTCTTTCAGTACTTTCTTTTGTTTTAATTATTGCTACTTTTATTTCCATTGTAATTGTAAACATGGAGAACATAGAATTGGTCTAGAAGGCCCTTTTGGACAGGTATGTAATGCCATTTTTAAACATGTTTTATTTTGAAATAAGTATAACATTCTCAGGAAGTTAGAAAAGTAATGCATGGAATCTAAATCTACCTTAATCTATGTGTGCATGCTCAGTCATGTTGGACCCTGTGACCCCATGGACTGTAGCTCTCCTGGCTTCTCTGTCCATGGGGTTTTCCAGGTAAGAATACTGGAGTGGGTACTCATTTCTGCCTCCAGCAGGTCTTCCCGACCTAGGAATCTAATCTAGATCTCCCTTGTCTCCCGGATTGGGACAGGCATACTTTTTACCACTGAGCCACCTGGAAAGCTCTACCTTCATTTAACTCTCCCCAGTGATGACACACACACCTAAACTAAAATACCAAGATCCAGAAGTTGACACCAAGTATTGACATTGGTACAATACTATCAAATGGTCTGCAAATCTTGATTAGTTTCACCACTTTTTAACATGAATTCATTTGTATGTATGTATACATGTAACTCTATACAATGCTGTCTAGTATAGAGATTCGTGTAATTACCAACACAACCAAAGATACAAAGGAACTCTCCTGTTTTTCTTTCCCACTGAACCACCTGGGATTGTCTTCAGCAGAGAGCTAATCTAAATTATTGGATCACCTAGTCAACTATTTCAAGAAGTAGAAATCCAAAGTCTCTTTTATCAAACATATGGCTTTCTAAATTAATATTATGAAAAGAGACCCAGAAAAAAGTGTTTAATTCAGAATTCCCAAACTTATTTTACTACAGATGCCTTTGTTTTTGTGAAGCAGCCCGTAGCACAAATGTTCCACAACATCTCAACTTACAAAAGGCTTAGATTTCAAAAGGCTGTCCCTAAGAACTTTGCCTCATAAGTTCAAAGTGATGCTCAACAAGGAGCTATTGTATTCACGTTTATGCAAAGTTAAGTTACAAGAGAAGAACTCTGTTTGATGGTTTTGTTGTGACTCATCCCACTCCATGTAACAACTGTCATTCTTTCAGTACTTTCTTTTGTTTTAATTATTGCTACTTTTATTTCCATTGTAATTGTAAACATGGAGAACATAGAATTGGTCTAGAAGGCCCTTTTGGACAGGTATGTAATGCCATTTTTAAACATGTTTTATTTTGAAATAAGTATAACATTCTCAGGAAGTTAGAAAAGTAATGCATGGAATCTAAATCTACCTTAATCTATGTGTGCATGCTCAGTCATGTTGGACCCTGTGACCCCATGGACTGTAGCTCTCCTGGCTTCTCTGTCCATGGGGTTTTCCAGGTAAGAATACTGGAGTGGGTACTCATTTCTGCCTCCAGCAGGTCTTCCCGACCTAGGAATCTAATCTAGATCTCCCTTGTCTCCCGGATTGGGACAGGCATACTTTTTACCACTGAGCCACCTGGAAAGCTCTACCTTCATTTAACTCTCCCCAGTGATGACACACACACCTAAACTAAAATACCAAGATCCAGAAGTTGACACCAAGTATTGACATTGGTACAATACTATCAAATGGTCTGCAAATCTTGATTAGTTTCACCACTTTTTAACATGAATTCATTTGTATGTATGTATACATGTAACTCTATACAATGCTGTCTAGTATAGAGATTCGTGTAATTACCAACACAACCAAGATACAAAACTGTTTTATCATTACAAAGGAACTCCCTCCTGCTATTCTTTTATAGCCATATGCACCATCCTTGTCTCCTGGAAATTACCAATCTATTCTCAATTTCTATACTTTTGTCCTTTCAAGAATGTATAATTGGAATCAAATAAGATGTAAGCTTTAAAAAAAAATTGTTTTTATTTATTTTAAAATGTTAGTCACTCAGTAGTGTCTGATTCTTTGTGATCCAATGGACTGTAGCCTAACCAGGCTTCTCTATCCCCCCTTTTTTTACAAATAAGACAAGAAACTATCTAAAAATCATGATTGAATTAGTGACAGCTTTCTTGACCCTCTCATTCAGAGTTTCATACAATAGACCTTGTTTCTTCTAAGTCCAATCCTTGTTACTTCCTGACTGGTTTGGAACAACAGTTCAGTTAAAGGTCATGGTGGATAAACACAATCAAATTTTTCTTCACTTTGCCTGCAGCAACTACTGCTTGATCCCACTAAGTACAAACTACAGAGTGGGTTTCTTGGAAATCATATACATACTTACTGTTGAAAGAATGTCTAAATAGAATTTCTAGTGTCTGAATAGAATTTCTAAACTCTTAGCTCAAGAGTTGATGACTTCAAAACAAGAAATGAATGCACTGACTGTGTCTACAAGTGGAATTTCCAAGTGTTCTTCTGTATCTTCTCTCTTTGGGGTTTGCCTAAAATGTCACCAAGTTATGAAATGAACCTAGTAAGTATTCAACAGTATTCTGCTGTGGTGGAGAACATTTCTGAAAAGGGCAAAAGTATTTCATGCAGTACAAGAAGAGACATTAGCAATCTGAGTTTTTTACTATCCCATAAAAACTCCTGAAGAATCTTTTTTAGAGTACTGATTATGTGAAGCATGCATGCTAAGTCGCTTCAGTCATGTCTGACTCTTTGCAATCAAATGGACTATAGCCCTCCAAGTTCCTCTGTCCATAGGATTCTCCAGGCAAGAATACTGGAGTGGGTTGCTGTACCCTCCTCCAGGGGATCTTCCCAACCTAGGGATCAAACTCATGTCTCTTACATCTCATCCACTGGCAGATGGGTTCTTTACCACTACTGTCACCCGGGAAGCCCATACCAATTACAAAAAGACCTAATGTATCTCTGCAACCACGTGTTTTCAAATAACCTTCCAAACCGTCCAGTATAGATCAAGGAAGCTTTTCACACCAATCCTTACCGGCTGCTGAGTTTCCTAGCGTGAGGCTCGGTAGAACATCCAAGGGCCAGGGGGCTTTAGAAGCTCCACCTGAGTGCTGGTTCAGTCCAGTTCAGTCACTCATTCATGGCCAACTCTTTGCAACCCCATGGACTGTAGCATACCAGGCTTCCCTGTCCTTCATCATCTCCCAGAGCTTGCTCAAACTCATGTCTGTTGACTCAGTGATATCATCCAACAATCTTATCCTCTGTCATCCCCTTCTCCTTTTGCCTTCTATTTTTTTCCCAACATCAGGCTCTTTTCCAGTGAGTCATCTATTTGTATCAAGTGGCCAAAGTTTTGGAGCTTCAGCTTCAGCATCAGTCCTTCCAATGAATATTCAGGCTCGGTTTCCTTTAGGATTGACTGATTTGATCCCCTTGCAGTCCAAGGGACTCTCTAGAGTCTTCTCCAGCACCACAGTTCAAAGGCATCAATTTTTTGGTGCTAGGCCTTCTTTATAGTCCAACTCTCACATCTATATATGACTAGTGGTAAAATCATAGTTTTGACTGTATGGACTTTTGTTGGCAAACTGATGTCTCTGCTTTTTAACATGTTATCTGGTTTTGTCATAGCTTTTCTTCGTATGCTAGTTAGTCTGTACTAAGTGTAGAGACTCTTGAAATGGGTAGAATTTAGTGACTATAAGGGAAGGGCGTCACTGCACAGTATCTTACATGATTGGCTTCCTCTTGGATCAAACATTCCAGTGGATTATGTTCTTTGATAGAGTATAAAACACTCTTCTTTGCATAGTAAATGTAGACAAGTAATTTTAACCTAAAGAACCACAGCCAGGATATTTAAAAAAAAAAAAAAAAGCTTACTCAGGCACATTCCCTATAAAACCACCTTCATACACTTCTTCAAAGATGGGTTTGATACTGATGGTGGGGGCATGCTTTAATTAGCAATCTCTCCTATAGATACAGGGGTTGATCTTGTATTTCGGAAAATTAACTCATGTAATTTATTCACATCTGCAATAACAGGTGAGCTATTTTCCCTTTAGAACGTTTTAAAATTCATTGAGTCCTTTTCCTCTGATGTTTTATCATCATAACAGCATTTTTAAAACATTGGCTCACAGGTGATTTGCCTTGTAAGGTATTTTTATCAGTTTTAAATGTGGTAAACAGTATAGTAGCTTAGAGCAGATTTGGAAGTTGGAAGGTGCTTATCTAAACAGAGAAAGACTTTGAAGACCTTGCCATTCTTCCATTAGTGCTTAATGATGGGCTTTTCCATCAAATGAGGAAGACCTGTAAATTTCCTAAGCAGGAAGAATCTACTCCCAAGAAAGGGAGGTTCTTTCTAACCCTAACAAGTTATGATATGGAGAACTGAGACTATTTAAGATGTGGAAACTTGCTGTTGCAGTATATCAAAGATAATGTACCCTTGGCAAAAGGCAGTATCCTTTTACTAGGAAAAGCACTTGAACAAGACTTATTTTAAAAAAAATTAAAAACACAGTGTTTATTGGGCACCAAAAACTCTTAAACAAATAACATTTGGGTAAGTTAACTGCACAGGTACCCACTGTGTATTAAATTTTCCTCTAAATAAGAAACTCATGGGTATGAAAAAACAAGGTGGAAAATTCACAGCTTTTTCCTCACATTAGAGGCCACCCAAATAGTTTGGAGTCCTATACCTTTCGTATTTGAAGTAGATCAAAGAATTTGAAAACCAAAATCTAACAACCTTGGGGTATTTTTATAACCCAAAGAGGGAAATAATGTCTTGCAGTTTCCATTACACACAAAAAACTGATTAATTATATTGGGAGGGAGAAACTTATCATATTCAAAGAAACTATATTGAGTGCATATATTCCTCCTCATTTTATACTTGGTATAAAAGCCAAGACTTTATGGCAATTCATGGAAGGAAATCCCATGGGAAATGAACATTTTCAATAATTTACTTTGAAGTTGAGAATTTATAGAACTTTACTGACTTTCCAATTGTTATTTACACCAAAGGACCATCCATGGATTTCAGAAAGACCATGAGATAAAATAGCAAGGGCTGTATTAAAAGACCATCAACAATGAGTCTATTTTGCAGAAACCCCACCCTTCTAACAATGCGACCATTTTATCAACTTTTCCCTTGGAATAGGCCTTCCAAAGATGGTGCTGTCCTGACTTGTAGAAACAATAAACAATCTTGAGAGATTAAAGTAAATGACTTCAGGCTTCTTTTAATTTTCTGCAAACCTTTTGTGAGAATAAAAGAATCGCTATCCTTAAATAACCGGAGAATTACATCATTGATCAGCTATGTCTCCAGTGGATAAGAGCTCAAGGTGAAATGCGGTGAATGTGAAAGACAGGACTTCTTTGGTTTAAAAAAAAAAAAAAAAAAAAACCCTCAGCAATTAAAAACTCCCCGCCAAGAGCATTCTTTCTCCATCTTTTACAACACCTACCCCCACCTTTCCATACCCCAATGGAGAAAAAGATCAGAATTTTGGATGTGGGAATGTGACATAGTTATGGTTGTATTTTTTTCCTCTCTCTAGGGTTAATCATGAAAATATTTTGAGTTGTGAGTTGGATGTGGTTTTGGAGAAACTGTTTTATAAATGTTGAGCATTTTGAGAAAAACTTACTGTACTGAATTGAAATTTCATTCAGGTTACATTTCTTTCTTGACCTTCTATAATGAGTTTCTGGTTCATCTTGGATATACTTCTGGCCTCGGTTTTACAGTGAGGTTCTTGCAACTTGCCACAGAGTCGCTGTTACAATGGAAAAGAAAGCGGACTATGAAAGATATCTTCTGTTTAGTGGACAATGATCTTCAGAGCTGAGGTTGAGAGTCTAGAGAGGTTTTCTGTGAAAGTGAAATGTGTGACACCACCAAAAACTTTAAGATTTGCTTTGAGCAAAATGTATTTAAATTTGTGCTCCTTTTTTAAGATTTGCTTTTTGAGCACAATATATTCCTCCTCATTTTATACTTGGTATAAAAGCCAAGACTTTATGGCAATTCATGGAAGGAAATCCCATGGGAAATGAACATTTTCAATAATTTACTTTGAAGTTGAGAATTTATAGAACTTTACTGACTTTCCAATTGTTATTTACACCAAAGGACCATCCATGGATTTCAGAAAGACCATGAGATAAAATAGCAAGGGCTGTATTAAAAGACCATCAACAATGAGTCTATTTTGCAGAAACCCCACCCTTCTAACAATGCGACCATTTTATCAACTTTTCCCTTGGAATAGGCCTTCCAAAGATGGTGCTGTCCTGACTTGTAGAAACAATAAACAATCTTGAGAGATTAAAGTAAATGACTTCAGGCTTCTTTTAATTTTCTGCAAACCTTTTGTGAGAATAAAAGAATCGCTATCCTTAAATAACCGGAGAATTACATCATTGATCAGCTATGTCTCCAGTGGATAAGAGCTCAAGGTGAAATGCGGTGAATGTGAAAGACAGGACTTCTTTGGTTTAAAAAAAAAAAAAAAAAAAAAACCCTCAGCAATTAAAAACTCCCCGCCAAGAGCATTCTTTCTCCATCTTTTACAACACCTACCCCCACCTTTCCATACCCCAATGGAGAAAAAGATCAGAATTTTGGATGTGGGAATGTGACATAGTTATGGTTGTATTTTTTTCCTCTCTCTAGGGTTAATCATGAAAATATTTTGAGTTGTGAGTTGGATGTGGTTTTGGAGAAACTGTTTTATAAATGTTGAGCATTTTGAGAAAAACTTACTGTACTGAATTGAAATTTCATTCAGGTTACATTTCTTTCTTGACCTTCTATAATGAGTTTCTGGTTCATCTTGGATATACTTCTGGCCTCGGTTTTACAGTGAGGTTCTTGCAACTTGCCACAGAGTCGCTGTTACAATGGAAAAGAAAGCGGACTATGAAAGATATCTTCTGTTTAGTGGACAATGATCTTCAGAGCTGAGGTTGAGAGTCTAGAGAGGTTTTCTGTGAAAGTGAAATGTGTGACACCACCAATCAATAGAATTCTTTAAGATTTGCTTTGAGCAAAAATGTATTTAAATTTGTGCTCCTGAAGTTTGGGGATTGATAAGACTATTTTCCAGTCAAAATGTTTTTACCCTTTGGTTAACTAGCCTGGAAATGTTCATTACAATGGTGATGGTGATGAAGAGGAGGAGGAGATGGTGGTGATGGTAGCAACAGTGACCAAAAGTAGGACTGACTATAGGTCAGGTTCCTTGCCAAGCACCGTGCATACAGATTCCCAGTTAAACTAGTCAGTGATTATCTGAGATAAGTTCAGTTATTCCCTCAAAGAAACAGGTCATAAAATCTTAGAGCACGTGTTCATGCTCACACAATCAGAAAGGGATATAGTGGAGAAGGGATGCCAGGGATGGTTTTTATTCATTCTGTGATGGTCCTCATCTTCAGAAATGCTTTAAAACTCTTATATGAAGGCTTTGTACCAAACCTTTTCATCTAATAAGCAAGAAATACTCAGATTTTACCAGCTCTCCCAAAGGGAATAGTCCATTTTCACTTATTTAATCAATTAAGTCTGGACTGACTTGTATCCCTCCTCAAACTCCCATGTTGAAGACTTAAAGCCCATGTGACTGTAATTTAGGGATGGGGTCTCTAAGGAGGCAAGTAAGATTTTTAGATCAGAAAGGTAGGGTCACGATCCTGTAGATTACTGTCCTTACAGGAGACACCACAGTGTACTCTTCTCTCTGTCTCTGTTTCTTTGTCCCTCTCTTGCTCTTTCTGTCTCTTCTGTGTGAGGACATAGTGAGAATATGGCTCTGTAAGCCAAGAAGACAGTCTCATCAGGAACCAGATCTGCTGGCACCTTGACCTTGAACTTTACAGTTTCTAGAAATTTGAGAAATAAGTTTCTATTGTTTCAGCCATCCAGTCTCTTGTTATGGTAGCCTAAGCAGACTAATCAATTGTTTATAAAAAAAAAAAAAAAAAACAAGAAGAAGAAGAAGAAAGGAAGGAAGAAAGATTAGAAAAGAATAAAAATGTAGCAAAAGAAAGAAATCAAGTCACATATAGACACATAAACTGTCAGAAAAAATGACTCTTGAAGTCCACTGTCCACTGAAGCCACCTAGCAGCAGACCACAGACCATGATTGAAACAAGATTCAATTGATTTTGCTATTTAAAAGATATGGCTGAGAAAAGACTAGAGGCTTCATTTTCATGATATTTGGGACATAGCTATGGTTGGCAAAAGAGTTGGCAAAGATGGTAATACAGGAGAAAGAGTTCAAGGTCTTCAATAAGCATCCTATTCAGTGTTTTATTCCCACACCATCATAATTCCATAGCAGTGTTTCAGGGAGTGACATTTGGATTAGCTTCAACGGTGGCTCAGGGGTAAAGAATCTGCCTGCCACTGCAGAAGATGTGGATTCAATCCCTGGGTCGGGTAAATCTGAAGAAGGGAATGGTAACACGCTCCCGTATTCTTACTGTGGAAATCCTATGAACAGAGGAACCTGGCAGGCTACAGTCCATGGGGTCACAAAGAGTCAGAATGACTGAGCTACTAAAAAACACAAAGTTGGATTAGCAGGTCATTTTCTAACGTATTCAGAGAAAATGCACACAGTGCCTTTAATTGTGCATATTCAGAAGCTCATTTGTGTTTTCGTCTTTCTGGGTTAAAAATGTATTTCAGAGAGGAAGGGTCTGTCCATGTGTCAGCCACGGACAGTTGTGTTTCCGGCAACCCCATCTGGGATCTGAAGCTGCTGCTGAGTAGGCATCCTGCCAAGCAGGGGAGATGGTAGTAAATCTGGAGAAATTTGGAGAGGGGAACCTTTTTCTGCTTAATTAAAATAAATTTGTGGCAAAAGACAGACAAGGGGAAGTTCACTGCTTAATAGGATCACTCGATATAATCCTTTATACCAAATGACTTGTCAAACTGCCATAGGAATACTCGTGTGAAAACTTGTCAGGAATCCTGACCAGTGAATGAAGCCATGCACTCTCATCAGACTTTCTTGTCAAAAGCAATGAAGGTTGCTTTGGAGTCCAGGTGTAATTTCCAGACACAGAAGGAAGGGATTTTCAAAGGAGAACTGTCAGTGATTCTTGAAGTCCACTGTCCACTGAAGCCACCTAGCAGCAGACCACAGACCATGATTGAAACAAGATTCAATTGATTTTGCTATTTAAAAGATATGGCTGAGAAAAGACTAGAGGCTTCATTTTCATGATATTTGGGACATAGCTATGGTTGGCAAAAGAGTTGGCAAAGATGGTAATACAGGAGAAAGAGTTCAAGGTCTTCAATAAGCATCCTATTCAGTGTTTTATTCCCACACCATCATAATTCCATAGCAGTGTTTCAGGGAGTGACATTTGGATTAGCTTCAACGGTGGCTCAGGGGTAAAGAATCTGCCTGCCACTGCAGAAGATGTGGATTCAATCCCTGGGTCGGGTAAATCTGAAGAAGGGAATGGTAACACGCTCCCGTATTCTTACTGTGGAAATCCTATGAACAGAGGAACCTGGCAGGCTACAGTCCATGGGGTCACAAAGAGTCAGAATGACTGAGCTACTAAAAAACACAAAGTTGGATTAGCAGGTCATTTTCTAACGTATTCAGAGAAAATGCACACAGTGCCTTTAATTGTGCATATTCAGAAGCTCATTTGTGTTTTCGTCTTTCTGGGTTAAAAATGTATTTCAGAGAGGAAGGGTCTGTCCATGTGTCAGCCACGGACAGTTGTGTTTCCGTCGACCGCAGCTGGGATTTGAAGCTGCTGCTGAGTAGGCATCATGCCAAGCAGGGGAGATGGTAGTAAATCTGGAGAAATTTGGAGAGGGGAACCTTTTTCTGCTTAATTAAAATAAATTTGTGGCAAAAGACAGACAAGGGGAAGTTCACTGCTTAATAGGATCACTCGATATAATCCTTTATACCAAATGACTTGTCAAACTGCCATAGGAATACTCGTGTGAAAACTTGTCAGGAATCCTGACCAGTGAATGAAGCCATGCACTCTCATCAGACTTTCTTGTCAAAAGCAATGAAGGTTGCTTTGGAGTCCAGGTGTAATTTCCAGACACAGAAGGAAGGGATTTTCAAAGGAGAACTGTCAGTGATTCGGGGACGGTCTCTGTTTTCTCCTGAAATGGAGAACAGAGCACAAAAAGCATAATGTTAGGGAGGAAATTTCAAAAGTTGTAACATCCCCAAATACATCCAGTATCCCGGTGAGGGTTTCAGGGCATGGCCGGGGGTTCTGTTGGAAAGATGGCAGCCAGGTCTCTGCAGGGCACAAGCTCTAGATTCTCTTGTTTTTTTCAGACTCCACTAACTTCTACAGCTGCTGCAAACAGGTGAGGAATTGACAGGGATGCTTGCCCTAGAGAAAGTTTAGTCAGGTGAGGAATTGACAGGGATGCTTGCCCTAGAGAAAGTTTAGTCTTCAGGTATGTTAAAGACTCTAGAAAGCACCTTCCATTTCATGCCTGCCAAAGTGTACAATTCTGACATTTCTAAGAAGAGTGTGCTTTATTCCTATGCACCTTCCAGGCTCTGGTTCATACCATGGGACACATAGCAACTTCTTTCCCCATGCCATGGCTAACCAAAACCAGCAAATTATAGACTTCACCTAAACTGAAGCCTTTTCTGAGAAACTCCTCCTAAAGACCCTCTAGACTGACTGCTTCACTTGTTACTAGCACTCTTCTCTTGGTAAATTAATACCATCAACACAAGACTCTTTGAAAGACATTATTTAGCCTTATCAAAGCCAGGTAAAAATTATTGATGTTGGAACTTTTCAGGTGTATGTTTTCAAGCAAAAATGTACTCCCTTTGAAAATTGTTCATAAGTTTCATTCTTCTGATCTGAAAGACAAAATAACTAACTCATTCTAGATTCAAATCTAGCATATACTGAGTCCATACAGCGAGTTTGCTGTTATTTCCATAAAACAAAGAGTAAATTTTTGTTTATTCAATTATCATGTCTAGTCTAAGATATGGAGGTCATACAGGTAGATAAAGACTGTGATCCCATCCCATTCTTGAGCTTCTAGACTTCTGCTATTGTTCTGTAGTAAATGTCTGTGACTAACACTCTACAGTAATGCTTCTTTACAATTTTAAGCGCCATTTCCTTGTTATTGGAAATAGACACCAGCTAACCCATGGAATTATTTCTAATAAAAATGACTGTGGTTTTTTTTTTTTTTTTTTGTATTGTGAATATGATGAATAGGTACTCTAAAGAAATATTGGAAAAGAAACCTTAAAGTGTTTCTATATCAACAAATGTAATTCTGCAATATAATTTTAGTAGTTGCACATTATTCCATTGTGTGGATCCACCAAGATTGATTTCACCAGTTCTATTGATGGATGTTTGGATTATTGCCAAATGTTTGCTATCCCAAGAAACTCTGTGATGGAAAAGATCCCTACACATACATCTTAACGCATTTATCTCTTAGGATAATTTATTGAAAATAGAATCACCAGGTCAAAGAACAAGCACATATTTTAAGGTTTTTTCCCAAATTGTTTGCAGAAACGCTGTGCCAATTCACCTCGTCATCAGGTGCCATCTCCTCACCAGAAGCAGATATTATCGATCATTTGACCATTTGTAGGTTGATAAGTGGATATCAGTAGTTCACCAATATTTTAGTTTATAGGACTTTAATGATGAAGGTGGTCAAAGACAATTTTATGTTTTCATTGGTCATCTAAACTTCCTTTCTGTAATTTTATATTCCTAAGTTTTTCTCGTGATTCTATTGCACTATTCATTCCATTGTTTCAAAAGATGCTTCATATAACTCTTTACCATCTATGTGGCAAGTATTTTTTGCAAGTTAGTGTTTGTCTTTTAACTGCCTTCATATTGTTGGTAGTAGTCATGGAGGCCATACAGAAAATTTTGATTTTTGAATAGTCAAGTGTTTTATGAAATCCCATATTTTCAAGTTTTGATATGTTTCCTTATTCTAGATTCAAATCTAGATAACTAGTATACAGCGAGTTTGCTGTTATTTCCATAAAACAAAGAGTAAATTTTTGTTTATTCAATTATCATGTCTAGTCTAAGATATGGAGGTCATACAGGTAGATAAAGACTGTGATCCCATCCCATTCTTGAGCTTCTAGACTTCTGCTATTGTTCTGTAGTAAATGTCTGTGACTAACACTCTACAGTAATGCTTCTTTACAATTTTAAGCGCCATTTCCTTGTTATTGGAAATAGACACCAGCTAACCCATGGAATTATTTCTAATAAAAATGACTGTGGTTTTTTTTTTTTTTTTTTTGTATTGTGAATATGATGAATAGGTACTCTAAAGAAATATTGGAAAAGAAACCTTAAAGTGTTTCTATATCAACAAATGTAATTCTGCAATATAATTTTAGTAGTTGCACATTATTCCATTGTGTGGATCCACCAAGATTGATTTCACCAGTTCTATTGATGGATGTTTGGATTATTGCCAAATGTTTGCTATCCCAAGAAACTCTGTGATGGAAAAGATCCCTACACATACATCTTAACGCATTTATCTCTTAGGATAATTTATTGAAAATAGAATCACCAGGTCAAAGAACAAGCACATATTTTAAGGTTTTTTCCCAAATTGTTTGCAGAAACGCTGTGCCAATTCACCTCGTCATCAGGTGCCATCTCCTCACCAGAAGCAGATATTATCGATCATTTGACCATTTGTAGGTTGATAAGTGGATATCAGTAGTTCACCAATATTTTAGTTTATAGGACTTTAATGATGAAGGTGGTCAAAGACAATTTTATGTTTTCATTGGTCATCTAAACTTCCTTTCTGTAATTTTATATTCCTAAGTTTTTCTCGTGATTCTATTGCACTATTCATTCCATTGTTTCAAAAGATGCTTCATATAACTCTTTACCATCTATGTGGCAAGTATTTTTTGCAAGTTAGTGTTTGTCTTTTAACTGCCTTCATATTGTTGGTAGTAGTCATGGAGGCCATACAGAAAATTTTGATTTTTGAATAGTCAAGTGTTTTATGAAATCCCATATTTTCAAGTTTTGATATGTTTCCCTTAAAGTAATATAATTAAAACCTTTTGTATTTTACACAAAATTTTTACTTTTAGGTCTTATGGGCATACATATAATGCATAAAACAGGGAGAGGTGGAGTCAGAAATCTGGGACTCAGAATCCAGCGGTCCATTGTCCCCCATCTGTGAGTAGCTTTGGATTTGGTTTTCCCAAGTGTAGGTTAGTCTCTTCAAACCCCTTCATGTCACCTGCAGGATGGCAGAGCTTGCTCTAGGGTGGATGGTTTCCAACCCCAACTGCCCACTGGGGTTATGGTTAACACACCTGGGGAGGGGTTAACATACCTCACACCCAGGGTACATCCCAAACCATGTAAATCAAATTCTCTCGCAGGGGACCCAGACATCCCCATTTTTCTAAGCTCCTGGTGCTTCCAGTGTGCAGCCAAACTTGACACCACAGGTCCAGATGCATGCATGCTAAGTTGCTACAGTCATGTCCGATTCTTTGCGACCCTATGGACTGTAGCCTGCCAGGCTCCTCTGTTATGGGATTTTCTAGGCAAGAATAGTGGAGAGGATTGCCACACTCTGCTCCAGAATACCTTCCCAACTCAGGGACCAAACCCGAGTCTCCTGTGGTTCCTGCATTGCGGGTTAGTACTTTACCGCTGAGCCACCGCGGAAGCTTACAGATCTGAATCAATGTTGTGTTTTCCAAACTTGCCTAACGGCTTACCAAGCCTCTAACTTGAGAATGTGGATCACTTAGTAGGTCTGCCTTGGGTCCCAAGAATCAGTGTCATTAGCAAGCTTTTCCACAATTCTTCTTTTTAATAATACTCAGTTATTCTAACAATGTTCTGAGTCTCCTTGAAGCTTCCTTCCAAAGCTGAAGTTATTGGTGAAGACTTGAATTATATCCTGGGAATGAGCACTCTGACACTTGTCCATGTGGTGACACCATCACGGATGATTAACTTACGGATCATATATTTTACCATCTATGTGGCAAGTATTTTTTGCAAGTTAGTGTTTGTCTTTTAACTGCCTTCATATTGTTGGTAGTAGTCATGGAGGCCATACAGAAAATTTTGATTTTTGAATAGTCAAGTGTTTTATGAAATCCCATATTTTCAAGTTTTGATATGTTTCCCTTAAAGTAATATAATTAAAACCTTTTGTATTTTACACAAAATTTTTACTTTTAGGTCTTATGGGCATACATATAATGCATAAAACAGGGAGAGGTGGAGTCAGAAATCTGGGACTCAGAATCCAGCGGTCCATTGTCCCCCATCTGTGAGTAGCTTTGGATTTGGTTTTCCCAAGTGTAGGTTAGTCTCTTCAAACCCCTTCATGTCACCTGCAGGATGGCAGAGCTTGCTCTAGGGTGGATGGTTTCCAACCCCAACTGCCCACTGGGGTTATGGTTAACACACCTGGGGAGGGGTTAACATACCTCACACCCAGGGTACATCCCAAACCATGTAAATCAAATTCTCTCGCAGGGGACCCAGACATCCCCATTTTTCTAAGCTCCTGGTGCTTCCAGTGTGCAGCCAAACTTGACACCACAGGTCCAGATGCATGCATGCTAAGTTGCTACAGTCATGTCCGATTCTTTGCGACCCTATGGACTGTAGCCTGCCAGGCTCCTCTGTTATGGGATTTTCTAGGCAAGAATAGTGGAGAGGATTGCCACACTCTGCTCCAGAATACCTTCCCAACTCAGGGACCAAACCCGAGTCTCCTGTGGTTCCTGCATTGCGGGTTAGTACTTTACCGCTGAGCCACCGCGGAAGCTTACAGATCTGAATCAATGTTGTGTTTTCCAAACTTGCCTAACGGCTTACCAAGCCTCTAACTTGAGAATGTGGATCACTTAGTAGGTCTGCCTTGGGTCCCAAGAATCAGTGTCATTAGCAAGCTTTTCCACAATTCTTCTTTTTAATAATACTCAGTTATTCTAACAATGTTCTGAGTCTCCTTGAAGCTTCCTTCCAAAGCTGAAGTTATTGGTGAAGACTTGAATTATATCCTGGGAATGAGCACTCTGACACTTGTCCATGTGGTGACACCATCACGGATGATTAACACTGTGTGAGGCAGTCGTGATTTTCCATTCTAAACCCCTAAAAAACCTGAATGAAGGCACACAAAGCCAGCCAGCGATTAAGTGGAAAAGCCAGAGTGAGAACTCCGGCACTCTGGCCCTGGTCCATTGCCACACTCACCCCTGCCCGCTGCCTCAGTCTCTTCATCTATGAAATGGGGGCGAGAGTGTCTCGTACCTGCTTTGAGGAGTGTTCTGAAGGCGGGTGAGGTAATGTCTGAGGAGCTTGGCAGTGATGTAGATGAAAGGCACTGTAATGAGTACAAAGTACTATTTTTCACATTGCACTTTAAAGCTCTGTAAATGTTGAAAGGCCCTTTTTATATAAACATGCAGAAACAACAGTAAAAATGGAAGCAGCCCCTTTATTCCACTTTTTATATTCCCGAATTCCCATTAATTTTTTTTTTTTTTCAGTGTTGCACGGACAGTGCATTTATCTGGTTGGGAGCTGGAGGAGTGTGTGGAGATGAGAAAGCTGTACTCTATACCACCTTCTCCTGTTTCACTCTCCTGTGCCGCCGGGCACTTCGCCTTTACAAGACTAATCAGAACCTGTGCTAAAATACTTACCGGCTTGAGGATTTGTTTTATGTCCACCTGTCCCACTGGGCCATGGTCTGCCTAAGGACAGGACCAGGTCCAATGTATGTTTCATATTCCCCAGAACCTAGGATGCTGTGTGCCTTAGGGATTTTTTTATTAATAGATAAATGCATGAGTATGTGAATTAACAGTCTCAGTCAAAATGCAAGGCTAATCGCTGAGCAAAGGCAACAAGATCATTTTTACAAGCACAGAGGATAGTTTGTACTTGAGATTGGCAGCCTTTACTCCAGGAACTTCAGGTTTGCTTGGGCCCATTCTTTTTTTAACCATTCCCAACTCTATCTACTTCTACCTTGCAGAATGTATGTGATGTTAGCTTTAATCATTGTCACTGGGGTATACAGGAACGAAGGATTGGAGGCTGGCATACTCAGCATTTTTAGTTGTTTTAACCAAATTAGAAATTTTAGCCAAAATAACTCCATTTTGTTAGTAGTTGAGGATCTGCTGTGACATATGGTACTTTATCTCATTCATCATCACTAAAACCCTAGGAAATAGGTGTGGGTATCCTCCTTTTGAAGATCAACCAATCAAGGCTCAGAGAGGTTAAACAACTAACACAAGGTCACACAGCTAAGACATGACTCAGGTCATCAGTTTCCCAAGTCCCTGTTCTTTCTGAGGTATCTTCCAGCCCCAAGAACTTAAGAGGATTTTTTTCAAGACTGTTTCTTGTAATTATAAATAAAGAGGCTTCTTGAAAGTGATACGATGTTTTTGCAGGGGACTAATGGTTAAAACATTTAAAAGCTCATAGGCACATACCAACCAGCAGAGATAAATGCTGCTTGTAAAACCATCAGTTCTCTGCGTAGGTTTCCCAGATACAATACTCAAGGTATTTGAGTTTGAATTTGAATTTCAGATAAAGAACAAGTCATTTTTCACGATAAGCAATACTTGAAACAAATGTACACCTAAGAACAAATTATGTGTGGAGCTGAAAAACCTGGATTTCATCACGACCTCACACGCATAAGAAGCACATGGCACTCCGAAGCTCCCTTGACCTTCGTGAGTGACCTTTCAATGCACACGTCTTGGTGGCTGGTTTCTGGGGACAATGGAAGTGCTGGTTTCACAGGACAGGGTCGACCTGGTTCTTACACACGGGCTGTTTCATGGTCAAAGCTGGCTCGATCGTGATGGGGGCAGGGGCTCACCTCTTGTCCTGCGTGATCCCTTGGGATCCCCGTGTCCTCTGTCCTGATTCAGTCGTAGGACAGATCCGTGTGCAGCCCTCGCTGAAGCTGCCGTCATCAATGAAGGGCAAAGCAATGAGCGTTTGAAAAATAAGATAAAACAACAGCATTTTTAACATATATTTTAACTTCAAAACTAATCATGCCCTATGAACATCCTAGCATTGTTTGTATCAAATGCTAATAGAATATAATTTTTAATAAAAATACCTATTATATACCTATGACTGCTGGGGGATTGTGTATACCTGTAAACAAGAAAGCTGTAACAATATGAAACGTATAACAATAACTTCGCTGTACACCTGAAGCTAATACAACATTGTAAAACAAGTATACCCCCCAAAAAACCACTATTAACACCATTCAAATGCTCAAAAAATAAGATTGGTTAAAAAATTTGATGCTACGTTTTTCTATATTGTGGGCCTGTGGTGGGTTTCTCTTTCCTTCATCCATCTCTTCCGTTTTGAAATGTGCTTTGTGAGCCCGAGTTACTTTTCTAATCCAGAAATTTTTTTTTAAAATGACTTTTAAGGTTTTGTCATGACCCAAGAACTGGACAATCTAGAGCAAAATCAGAAAGAAAGACAACAAGGGGCAATAAGGGCAAAAATGAACCTTCTTCATGAGAGAACAGTTTAATTCATGGAAAAACGTGGCAGTTAATGTCAGAGTGAGAATGGCAGCATGGCTCACTATACAGTGGAAATAATCAGTCAGCCCACCCGGTGTTTTGTCTACAGGACATAAATAACTGTTTGAGTTTTTTGTTTTTTTTTCTTTTTTCCACTCCATTGGCCAACGTAAGAGTCCTGCGAACAGAAGATTTGATTACTGTTTCCAAACCTCCAGTTCCATGCAGAGCGTAGCTTACCGTCGACTGTGACTGTTCTTGAAACCCCCCATCGGTCATGGTCCCCCCTCCATCACCGTCCCTCCTAAAGACCTCATGGGCATGCAGAGCAGACCCAGGAGATAAAACACTGTGTGCTTTCCCTGTAGCCAGAGTATGTTGTCTCCCCTGGAGAACAGTTGTTTATAAAGGAGTAAGCGTTTTTAATATATATGCAAAGGATGATCATGAAATGTGTCTGGCCAGAACATAGTCAAGTGAGATTTCATCTAGTTTCAACAATGCCGGTTGCCAGAACTGAAGCCATTTTTACCGTAACTCACATTTTTAGGCCTGTGAAGTTGCCGCCCACGCAGGAAATAACTTGGAACAGGTGGTCCTCAGAGCTTGCTGGTCTTGTCTGGCTCCCGGGTAATGCTTGTGGGCTACTGAGTCACTGACTAATTATGAGCTGGAACAAAAGGCTCTCAGATAAGCTTGACGTCAAGACACGGAAGAAGGCAAGGTGTAGCCGGGGACTGTCTGAGCGTGCTGGCTGTCCAAAAGGAGTTGATGAATGAGGTGCTTGGGAAACAATGCTCCCTCGGTCTGTGTTCCTCACCAGGCACCTGGTGGCCGCGGGATGAGAAAGAACAGGTGAGGCAAGAGCCGTGGCACAGCTCAGATGTTCATGAATGTAAATGCATTAGAAACACCCTCCTTGGAGCCACTGCTTGCAGTGACAGGCGGTGCCCTTCCTCCTGTGTCTGAACTGTCAAGTCCATCCATGGATGTGCATCCCAGGCATGGTGGTCCTTCATCTCTTTCATCTCCTCCTATACTGTGTGACGAACACTTGCCATTGTATGGGTGAAGGCTTTAGGAGCCCCCGTGCTTGGCTTTCATTTTCAGAAGGGAAAATGGGTGGTGTCAGAGACAGAATTGTATCTGTTTAGAAAAGAAATAATCAGTCAGCCCACCCGGTGTTTTGTCTACAGGACATAAATAACTGTTTGAGTTTTTTGTTTTTTTTTCTTTTTTCCACTCCATTGGCCAACGTAAGAGTCCTGCGAACAGAAGATTTGATTACTGTTTCCAAACCTCCAGTTCCATGCAGAGCGTAGCTTACCGTCGACTGTGACTGTTCTTGAAACCCCCCATCGGTCATGGTCCCCCCTCCATCACCGTCCCTCCTAAAGACCTCATGGGCATGCAGAGCAGACCCAGGAGATAAAACACTGTGTGCTTTCCCTGTAGCCAGAGTATGTTGTCTCCCCTGGAGAACAGTTGTTTATAAAGGAGTAAGCGTTTTTAATATATATGCAAAGGATGATCATGAAATGTGTCTGGCCAGAACATAGTCAAGTGAGATTTCATCTAGTTTCAACAATGCCGGTTGCCAGAACTGAAGCCATTTTTACCGTAACTCACATTTTTAGGCCTGTGAAGTTGCCGCCCACGCAGGAAATAACTTGGAACAGGTGGTCCTCAGAGCTTGCTGGTCTTGTCTGGCTCCCGGGTAATGCTTGTGGGCTACTGAGTCACTGACTAATTATGAGCTGGAACAAAAGGCTCTCAGATAAGCTTGACGTCAAGACACGGAAGAAGGCAAGGTGTAGCCGGGGACTGTCTGAGCGTGCTGGCTGTCCAAAAGGAGTTGATGAATGAGGTGCTTGGGAAACAATGCT
This sequence comes from Tragulus kanchil, assembly GCA_022376925.1. Lineage (NCBI taxonomy): Eukaryota > Metazoa > Chordata > Mammalia > Artiodactyla > Tragulidae > Tragulus > Tragulus kanchil. Next base: position 236,153,943 of record JAIOJX010000028.1, on the reverse strand, counting down.
CCCTCGGTCTGTGTTCCTCACCAGGCACCTGGTGGCCGCGGGATGAGAAAGAACAGGTGAGGCAAGAGCCGTGGCACAGCTCAGATGTTCATGAATGTAAATGCATTAGAAACACCCTCCTTGGAGCCACTGCTTGCAGTGACAGGCGGTGCCCTTCCTCCTGTGTCTGAACTGTCAAGTCCATCCATGGATGTGCATCCCAGGCATGGTGGTCCTTCATCTCTTTCATCTCCTCCTAGACTGGGTGACGTAACACTTGCCATTGTATGGGTGAAGGCTTTAGGAGCCCCCCGTGCTTGGCTTTCATTTTCAGAAGGGGAAAATGGGTGGTGTCAGAGACAGAATTGTATCTGTTTAGAAAAGAAATTCTCACGTCCTGATCACCAGGACCAGGAATGTGACCTTAATTGGAGATAGGGTCACTGCAGATGTAATGAACCTAAGATGAGGTCATCATGGACGTGGTTGGGCCCCTAATTCAATGTGACTTACTGAAAGAAGTCCACGTGAAGACTCAGAGACACAAGGAGAAACCCACCTGAAGATCAAGGCGTGGGGTGACTCAGCTATGAGCCAAGGACAGCAACGAGAGCCAGCAAAGCAGCAGAGGCTGGAAGAGGCTGGAAGGCGTTCCCTATGTACTTCAGAAGGGGCACAGGCCTACTGAACCTCTATTAATAATTGACAGTTTTCAGCCTCCTGAACTAAGAGACAATGCATTTCTGTTGTTTTTAGCCACCTGGTTTATGTTATTTCATTTAGGCAGTGCCAGGAAGCCCTGGGTTGGAAAGATTCCCTGGAGTAGGAAGTGGCAGCCCACTCCAGTATTCTTGACTGGAGAATCCCATGGACAGAGGAGCCTGGCTGTCTACAATGTCCTTAAGATTGCAAAGAGTCGGACGTGAGGGAGCGACTGAGCCAGGCGCACACACACACAGGAAATCCGTGTGGGTGGGAACTAACATTTATTGAGAGGTTACTTTGTGTCATTTGGTCTAGCTCTCACCATTCCCAGCAAATTTGTACATGGTATGGAGTCAGCAGATTTGGAAATGGAGGCTTTTGAATTCAAGAGTAGAATCTTCCTCTCACCTGAATATGTAAGCCTAGATGGCATTGTTTTAAAAAACTGTATCAGTTGAACATAAGGGGTAATTGCTAGTTGGACCACAAGCGACTCAAAGGAAAATACTTCAAGTGGATAAAGTGAGATCAAGAGAAAGCAGGAGAGTAAGTGGCTTGTGTAAGTTAAACCATGCCACTAGTCCTCACTTCAGAAAGAAGACCCTGGTGACATGGCGGTGCCCTTCCTCCTGTGTCTGAACTGTCAAACCCCTTCCTCTTTTAGACTGGGTGGAACACTTGCCATTGTATGGGTGAAGGCTTTAGGAGCCCCGTGCTTGGCTTTCATTTTCAGAAGGGGAAAATGGGTGGTGTCAGAGACAGAATTGTATCTGTTTAGAAAAGAAATTCTCACGTCCTGATCACCAGGACCAGGAATGTGACCTTAATTGGAGATAGGGTCACTGCAGATGTAATGAACCTAAGATGAGGTCATCATGGACGTGGTTGGGCCCCTAATTCAATGTGACTTACTGAAAGAAGTCCACGTGAAGACTCAGAGACACAAGGAGAAACCCACCTGAAGATCAAGGCGTGGGGTGACTCAGCTATGAGCCAAGGACAGCAACGAGAGCCAGCAAAGCAGCAGAGGCTGGAAGAGGCTGGAAGGCGTTCCCTATGTACTTCAGAAGGGGCACAGGCCTACTGAACCTCTATTAATAATTGACAGTTTTCAGCCTCCTGAACTAAGAGACAATGCATTTCTGTTGTTTTTAGCCACCTGGTTTATGTTATTTCATTTAGGCAGTGCCAGGAAGCCCTGGGTTGGAAAGATTCCCTGGAGTAGGAAGTGGCAGCCCACTCCAGTATTCTTGACTGGAGAATCCCATGGACAGAGGAGCCTGGCTGTCTACAATGTCCTTAAGATTGCAAAGAGTCGGACGTGAGGGAGCGACTGAGCCCGCGTGCGCACACACACACAGGAAATCCGTGTGGGTGGGAACTAACATTTATTGAGAGGTTACTTTGTGTCATTTGGTCTAGCTCTCACCATTCCCAGCAAATTTGTACATGGTATGGAGTCAGCAGATTTGGAAATGGAGGCTTTTGAATTCAAGAGTAGAATCTTCCTCTCACCTGAATATGTAAGCCTAGATGGCATTGTTTTAAAAAACTGTATCAGTTGAACATAAGGGGTAATTGCTAGTTGGACCACAAGCGACTCAAAGGAAAATACTTCAAGTGGATAAAGTGAGATCAAGAGAAAGCAGGAGAGTAAGTGGCTGTTAAGATGTGGAGAAGGATCTAGAAGCCTCGCCATGCACACTCTCAGGTCCTCACTTCAGAAGGAAGACCCTGGTGAGAGAAAGGAGGCTCTTGCTTACAGTAGACATGCAGTGTCCAGGTGGCAAATGTAAAGGGATTGATGGCACTGAAAAACTATCATAATGTGCATTTGATTTTTTCCAATATAAAGAATTGTTAAATTAGGAAAAGTAAAAGGATCAAAAGTGAGAGCTGCTGAGTTAGAAGGACGGTGTCTGAAAGACCACCACATTTGCTTCTGACACCACTTACATGTTCAGGGGGTTCTGAAAGCACCCTCGGTTTCAATAATTCACTAGTAAGACACGGCGCTCCCTGGAGACTGGTATGCTCCAGTTGCAGTTGTCCAGGCAAAGAACACAGGTTTCAATCATCCAAGGAAGGAGAAATGTGGGGCAGACTTGAGGAGGGCACCAGACCTGGAGCTGGCGGCGGTCCTGTTGCTGCCCTCCAGACAGTTATCCTCCTGGGAATGAAGGCTGATGGAGGCACAGAGCACTGCCAGCCAGGAGGTCACCAAATTCAGGGTCCAGAGTCTTCCCTGGAGGTCCTTCATGCAGATGGGGCTGAAGGGCAGAGCTGGCACCAAGGGGACCAGAGCCCCGACCTTAAAGCAAGTTGCTGTGGCTCAAAGTCCCCATCTTAAGCCATGCTGTTGTTATCTGGATGGTCCAAAGCCCATAGGCAAAGGCACTCCTATCAGGCTTGACATTCCAAGGGGTTAGCGATTACCTGCCAGAAACCAAGGGCAAAATCCCGATCTCTCTTTGGGCAAGTTTACATTCTTCAGAGCTACCTAAATTGGACTGAAAGCAGATCAAACCAATCAATCCTAAAGGAAATAAATCCTGAATATCCATTGGAAGGACTGACGCTGAAGCTGAAGCTCCATTCACACCTGATTCCTAGATGGCATTGTTTTAAAAAACTGTATCAGTTGAACATAAGGGGTAATTGCTAGTTGGACCACAAGCGACTCAAAGGAAAATACTTCAAGTGGATAAAGTGAGATCAAGAGAAAGCAGGAGAGTAAGTGGCTGTTAAGATGTGGAGAAGGATCTAGAAGCCTCGCCATGCACACTCTCAGGTCCTCACTTCAGAAGGAAGACCCTGGTGAGAGAAAGGAGGCTCTTGCTTACAGTAGACATGCAGTGTCCAGGTGGCAAATGTAAAGGGATTGATGGCACTGAAAAACTATCATAATGTGCATTTGATTTTTTCCAATATAAAGAATTGTTAAATTAGGAAAAGTAAAAGGATCAAAAGTGAGAGCTGCTGAGTTAGAAGGACGGTGTCTGAAAGACCACCACATTTGCTTCTGACACCACTTACATGTTCAGGGGGTTCTGAAAGCACCCTCGGTTTCAATAATTCACTAGTAAGACACGGCGCTCCCTGGAGACTGGTATGCTCCAGTTGCAGTTGTCCAGGCAAAGAACACAGGTTTCAATCATCCAAGGAAGGAGAAATGTGGGGCAGACTTGAGGAGGGCACCAGACCTGGAGCTGGCGGCGGTCCTGTTGCTGCCCTCCAGACAGTTATCCTCCTGGGAATGAAGGCTGATGGAGGCACAGAGCACTGCCAGCCAGGAGGTCACCAAATTCAGGGTCCAGAGTCTTCCCTGGAGGTCCTTCATGCAGATGGGGCTGAAGGGCAGAGCTGGCACCAAGGGGACCAGAGCCCCGACCTTAAAGCAAGTTGCTGTGGCTCAAAGTCCCCATCTTAAGCCATGCTGTTGTTATCTGGATGGTCCAAAGCCCATAGGCAAAGGCACTCCTATCAGGCTTGACATTCCAAGGGGTTAGCGATTACCTGCCAGAAACCAAGGGCAAAATCCCGATCTCTCTTTGGGCAAGTTTACATTCTTCAGAGCTACCTAAATTGGACTGAAAGCAGATCAAACCAATCAATCCTAAAGGAAATAAATCCTGAATATCCATTGGAAGGACTGACGCTGAAGCTGAAGCTCCATTACTTTGATCACCTGATTCAAAGAGCCGACTCATAAAGACCTGACTCATATAGACCCTGATGCTGGGAAAGTCTGAGGCGAGGAGGAGAAGGGGTCAACAGGTCCCATGTGATTCAATGGACTTGAATTTGAGCAAATTCTGGGAGATAATGGAGGACGGAGGAGCCTGGCGTGCTGCAGTCCATGCATGAGGTTGCAAAGAATCAGACATGATTTAGTGACTGAACAACACCACCCCATAAATTAGACAAAGGCCTCCATTTCTTCATCTACCCTCACCAAGGGAAACATTGTTGCATCCCCAACTCAGAGCAAGCTTTCCTCCTCTTTCATGTCAGGATGGGAATAAACAGGGCCTCCCCATCCTCCCATGGCTCCACTTCGTGCTGCAGGTGGACCTTGCTCTGAGCCTTCCCAAAGGCAGAGGTCTGGATCCTTGGGATACTCAGACCATTGTGCTCACCGGGCCTCTGTATTTGGGAATAAGACAGAGTCAAGCCCAAGAAGGAAGTCTTGATCAATCAACAGAGATGGGCTGTGGGGCAGTGGAACACAGGGCTAGGGGAGGAAGAGGACTCAGCAGCTCTGCAGCACTGGGGGGCCCAAGGTCAAGGTGAGAGCCTGCTATTTGCTGAGGATATCCTGTGCCAGACACACCTGGAAGACAAGGTGCTCGCTCAGCTCAGGTTAGTCGTGGGTGGTGGAAAGAAAGAAAGTCAAAGTGTTAGTTACTCAGTTGTGTCCAACTCTTTGTGATCCCATGAACTGTACACCACCAGACTCCTCTGTCCATGAAATTCTCGAGGCAAGAATACTGGAGTAGATTGAGTTCCCTTCTCCAGGGGCTCTTCTGGACCCAGGAATCAAACCCGGTCTCCCCCATTGCAGGCAGATTCTTTACCAACTCGACCACAAATTTTCCACTTTCATTATAATTTTGTTTTACTCCAAAATACAATAAGTATGTGTTGGAGAAGACTCTTCAGAGTGCCTTGGACTGCAAGAAGAGCAAACCAGTCAATCCTAAAGGAAATCAACCGTGAATATTTTTTGGAAGGGCTCTTGCTGAAGCTGAAGCTCCAATACTTTGGCCACCTGATGAGAAGAGATGATTCATTGGAAAACACCTTGATGTTGGGAAAGATTGAGGACAGAAGGGGAAGGAGATGACAGAGGATGAGATGATCGGCTGGCATCCCCAACTCATTGGACATGGGGTTGAGCAAGCTCTGGGGGATAGTGAAGGACAGGGAAGCCTGGTGTACTGCAGCCCATGAGGTTGCAAATAGTCAGGCATGACTGAAAACAAAACAACACAATGCATGTGACCCTCTTCAGAGAAAGGAGCAGCAGGAAGAGATCCTGCAGGTAAGATTGTTTCTTCTGCTTCTCACATCGGCCTCCCCCTAACTGGGCATAAATTTCAGAATGTCCTTAGAAGACAGTCGCCTCTGTTTTGCCCATCAGCCCATTCGTGCATCTGCCTAATTTCTTAAAATTTCCCACCAAACAGTATTTTGTTATTTCCACATTTTCATCTAGCATGCCAGCATTTGTTGAGCATTCACAATATTTTTACAATGTGGACAAAAATTACAGAATGGAGGAACCAGTTGCCTGAGCCATGGCCCATCCCAACTGCTGCCTTAATGCAGTTCTTCAGTCCTCTCCACATTTTTGATGTAAAATATGCTGCAGGCAAAAGGGAAAATTTTTAAAGGCAAAGGAGAAAATAAATGGAAAGAAAACAGGAAATTAGTGTAATCATTTACAGTCAATTTGAACATTTTTCCACAATTTTACAGGCTTGAAAAAGATTCATTGCATGGTAAATGACTGAAATGAAGAGTTTTTTTTTTTTTGGAATAAGACTCTATGAACCACATACCTGCAACTGACAATGAAATTAAAGTTATCAAAACCATTTCCATGGATGCAAGAGACCTACAGGATGGAAGAAATATGTTTCAGATCTTGAGTTTTGACCCATCATTTGAAATTCATTTTCTCTGACTTTTCCATAAGCCATGCCAAAGAAAATAAAGGAACCAGCTCTTGCCCCATCATGGGGCTCCCCCGTCGCCCACCAGGCCCACTAGCTTTCCCATATCACCATGTGGCAACTCAGAGTCACAAGGATTCAGATGAATACAGAGCAAGTTGTTCTGAAGTCTGTTTTTCATTGACAAGAGCAGAAATTAGCATCACCTTCGGGCAGATTCTGCATTATATTCATAATGCATTGGGGCCCCTTTCTGATTCTGTTTTGTATCCTGGCTTGATAGCACAGTTTCTCTTAACTTCAAAGGTCATTCTCTGCCTGAGTAACTCCTTCAAGCTTAAGGGGTAAATAAAAGAAATGAACCTTTATCCTAACTAGGATTTTACCTCCCAAACCAAGAAGGGATGCAAAAAGGAAAAAGGTCCTTAATAAGGAAGTAAAATAAAACAAAACCTTAACAAGACCTTGGATGAGACTATGCTTTCTTTCATTTAGAAAAATCCAGATTGGGCCACATCCTTAGATGGGAAGTAATTGCATCCTGACACCAGCCACTGCAAATACTCAAAGCAAGCTGTGAACTGTTGCTTCTAATCCATTAGGGGCATTAGCAGGGCTCAAGCTTTGCATGGCACGTTTGGGCTTTTCCACTTTTCCACGGATCCTTTAGAGTATATTAATATCATGCGTAATGTCAACATTTGGAAACGGTTTGTGACTGACGGAGCTGAAAAGACACATTTCTCCATCAGCCTGTTTCTATAATGGAAGTCATTCTTCTTTAAGACTCAGACCACCATATGCTTCCACTTTTTTTTCTGTTTTTATCAGGAGACCTCAGCACATTGGATTTCAGTATAAATTTCAAATATATTAAGACAGTTCCAAAAATTCAAGCCAGGACAGCCAAGGCTCCTCACGGCCCCCCTCTCATGGGGATTTACTGGGGCCTTAGAAGACTCTCATCTGTACTTGGGGTCACCCCTAATAATAGTAATAGCTGATGTTTATTGAGTGTTTACTATACACCAGACTCCGTGCTAAGTGTTTTATGTGTGTTGGGTTATTTAGTCCTTCCAAGAACTCTATGAACAACAGATGAGAAAATCATAGCATTGACATATGTTAAATAAATTGCCCCAAGGCCCAAAGCTGGCACAAGGAGCCAGCCATGTTATGTTCAAATCCAGGTTCTTCATGTTCACCATATTGGCCTATATTGACTAGTGCCTGCTCACAACACACACTCACAGAAACACCACCACAGAGGCCCCAACAGTCCTTCTTTAGGAGTTTTCACTGCTGCCAATAAGGAAGCAGCTTCTTTTTTCTATCTTCTAATTCACTGTATCTCTATAGTCAAAGCTATGGTTTTTGTAGTAGTCACGTACGAATGTTATATCTGGACCATAATGAAGGCTGAGCCCTGAAGAATTGATGCTTTTGAGCTGTAATGCTGGATAAGACTGTTGAGAGCCCCTTGGACTTCAAGGAGGTCAAACCAGTCAATCCTAAAGGAAGTCAACCCTGAATATTAAGTGGAAGGGTTGATGCTGAAGATGAAGGTCCAATACTTTGGCCACTTGATTCAACGAGCCAACTCATTGGAAAAAACTTTGATTCTGGGAAAGGCTGAGGGCAGGAGAAGAGGGCAGCAGAGGATAAGGTGGTTATATAGCATCACTGATTCAGTGGACATGGAGTTGAGCAAACTCTGGGAGACAGTGGAGGACAGAGGCGCCTGGCAGGTTATAGTCCATGGGGTTGCAAAGAGTCAGACGCAACTTAGTGACTGAACAACAATACTTCACTTTAAGCCCTTGTGGTGGGTGGGAGAGTGCGGGTCCCTGCACTGGGCTGGGAGCCATCATTACAAAATACATTTGACCCATGAATAATTTCTTTCCAGAGCCACCCGTCTGTGTGATAGAGCAATAAACCAATGCAATATAAATTTAGTTAAGTACACATTCATAATACTCAAATATTGTGATGAGTAATAATACTGGATTACCCAGTAGTAATACTCAGATTCTTTCATTCAAGCCCCTCTGTACACACCCACCTCCACCAACACACACAGATGCACACACACAACTTAGAAGCTTGGTATTATGGACTCCTAGACGAGGCCCCACAGAACTCTGTCACTACACCAGACTTTATTGAGTGTTTACTATACACCAGACTCCGTGCTAAGTGTTTTATGTGTGTTGGGTTATTTAGTCCTTCCAAGAACTCTATGAACAACAGATGAGAAAATCATAGCATTGACATATGTTAAATAAATTGCCCCAAGGCCCAAAGCTGGCACAAGGAGCCAGCCATGTTATGTTCAAATCCAGGTTCTTCATGTTCACCATATTGGCCTATATTGACTAGTGCCTGCTCACAACACACACTCACAGAAACACCACCACAGAGGCCCCAACAGTCCTTCTTTAGGAGTTTTCACTGCTGCCAATAAGGAAGCAGCTTCTTTTTTCTATCTTCTAATTCACTGTATCTCTATAGTCAAAGCTATGGTTTTTGTAGTAGTCACGTACGAATGTTATATCTGGACCATAATGAAGGCTGAGCCCTGAAGAATTGATGCTTTTGAGCTGTAATGCTGGATAAGACTGTTGAGAGCCCCTTGGACTTCAAGGAGGTCAAACCAGTCAATCCTAAAGGAAGTCAACCCTGAATATTAAGTGGAAGGGTTGATGCTGAAGATGAAGGTCCAATACTTTGGCCACTTGATTCAACGAGCCAACTCATTGGAAAAAACTTTGATTCTGGGAAAGGCTGAGGGCAGGAGAAGAGGGCAGCAGAGGATAAGGTGGTTATATAGCATCACTGATTCAGTGGACATGGAGTTGAGCAAACTCTGGGAGACAGTGGAGGACAGAGGCGCCTGGCAGGTTATAGTCCATGGGGTTGCAAAGAGTCAGACGCAACTTAGTGACTGAACAACAATACTTCACTTTAAGCCCTTGTGGTGGGTGGGAGAGTGCGGGTCCCTGCACTGGGCTGGGAGCCATCATTACAAAATACATTTGACCCATGAATAATTTCTTTCCAGAGCCACCCGTCTGTGTGATAGAGCAATAAACCAATGCAATATAAATTTAGTTAAGTACACATTCATAATACTCAAATATTGTGATGAGTAATAATACTGGATTACCCAGTAGTAATACTCAGATTCTTTCATTCAAGCCCCTCTGTACACACCCACCTCCACCAACACACACAGATGCACACGCACACACACAAACTTAGAAGCTTGGTATTATGGACTCCTGAGACTTGTAGGGTCTCCAGGGATCACAGAAAAGGGCTCTGAGTCATTCATAAGGAATGTGGACAAACCACAGGAGGTCCTCCAGACAGTGAAGGAGAGACAGAGAGAAGGTGGGATGCAGGGACTGGAGAGGGGTGTGTCTACCCTGAGCCTTTCCCTCTTTCCATGGAGCGCCATTCCCCATTTCCACCTCTTCAGGAGATTTCCATAAAAAATGACTTTAGTCCTCAGTCTCTCACAAGCCACCATTGCATCTCTTTCAGATGTGGAAATTTGAAGGCGAAAGTTGAAAGTGGAAGGCAGTTAGACAGATACTTAACAGGACATGGAATGACCTGTGAGCTCAGAGAGTTTACCCTCAAGAATGCTGCTTAAAAGTAAATGCCCTGCAACTCTAATGCAAAATACACATTGTAGTACAAGGTTGAAGCAACAAGGAAAAGACATTGAAACTAGTGTAAGTCATCCGACTTCTGTGTGGCCCTGAGAAGATGGGGTGGAGAAGGGCATGTCTAAACTGAGCAGTGTTTGGAGGGGTGCTGCCTGTGAATGAGGGGAAGGGCGGACACCCTCTCCAGCAGCAATTCTTGTGAGCCATGTCCTGGGAAACCCATGTGTCTTGGACAAACCAGGAGTTTGGTCAACTGTTTTCTATCAGTAAACAAGATCTACAGATCCTGCCCATTATGAGTATTCTCTGGCCTCTGCTCTTACTCCCTCACTCTGCCACCACCAGGAAGGAAGGCTTCCAAAGCTCCCCTTCATAAGTGATACAACTGACGACCTAACAGAAGGAGGAATTCCAGAACATTGTATCTGTGAAGGGAGCATTTTAAAGCAATGGGAAAAAATAAAAGCATGAGATGTCTCTTTGAAGCTCAGTCAATGGGCTGTCTACCTAGTAATCTTGATTGTCTGGTTTTGGGGGATGTCGTAAGAAATCATGATTTTCTTCTTGATGCAAAGGTGAGGTTGATTCCCCATGGGAAGAAGGCAGAGCTTCCCCTGGGCAGAAAGGCCATTTCTGCCTTCAGTTCCCAGAGGATGACATGGAGACAGACAGAAGGCAGGTCCCAGGGAAGTGGGAGAGGGTGTCGTATCTCTTACTCAGAATAGTGTCTGGGGGACCCACGTGGGGTGAATCTCTCCCTCACTCTGCAGTGAAAGGGCACAGTAGGTGGACTCTGGGCCAATTAGCAAAATAGCAGGCAAGCTAGAGGCCTGCTGGTCTCCGCACACAGGGAATGCTCCTACGGAGGGCCATTCTTGTCACTCACGTTCCCACCATTTGTGAGATTCTGTTTATTCTTTTCTTATCTAGTCTCACAGTCATTAGTAAAGCCATTTTGAGTATAGCAAATTTATCTCCAGAATAGTTCAGCAGGGTACTAGCAGACTCTTGGGTCAACGAAAACATGGCAGAAATAATCAGGTTGCCCATCACCAACCCCAGGCCAAGTAGCTGCAAAGTCACAATAGCCAGATCTCCCTTAAAGGGGGTTCTTGGTTTGGAGTCTAACTGCATGGTTCTGCATTTAATTTTTCACTAAGGAAATTATTTCCTTTTATGCGTTGCCAACTGCCGCCCAGTTTCTGGATAATATATCTTAGAATCTCTGTTTCCTCTGCAGCAGGTTATTTGATGAATTGGCTTACCTTAAGTCACTGCATTTGGAAAAGGACTTGGGAAGATTTTTCTTTAAGGCAGATGGGGGTCACCTGTGTATGACTGATCCATGGGAGGCCAGCTAACAACCCTTGGTACCCTGATTCACTGTTGTCTGCAGCCACTTCTTGGAGCCATGCTTCTGATCTTGGCCAGAGCCACTAACAAAAGAAGCCCTTAAATGAGAATAACTTGAGAATGGACAATGCAAGTGCTCCTCCGAGCAATTAGACTCCATGAGCTGTCTGGTTTACATGGGCGCCGTCCAGGTTGGGGCCTGTCCTTCATCTCCTTCCCAATCGGACACCCACAGCATAATCACTAGTGTCATGCTAAGCCTGTGATGCAAGGTGGTGAAAAATGAAAAAAGTCAAACACTGACTTGAATTTTGTTACTTGGACCTCTAGGTGTTTGATATCGTGATGATGAAGACAGTGGTGTCTCTAAGTTAAACAGTGTTTTTACACTCTTTACATAAGCATCGGGCTTCCCAGCTAGTGCCAATGGTAAAGAACTACCTGCCAATGCAGGAAACATAAGAGACGTGGGTTCAATCCCCTGGAGGAGGGCATGGCAACCCACTTCAGTATTCTTGCCTGGAGAACTCCATGGACAGGGGAGCCTGGCAGGCTACAGTTCATAGGGTCACACAGAGTTGGACATGACTAAAGTGACTTAGCACACACGCACATAAACATCTTCAAACTTTATCTCAAAGGTGATGATGTAATAGTCGTACAATTTGTGTCTTATACCTGTGGAGTCATCGCATGTTCCAGAGCAATCTGAATGGACCTCCTGAAAGAACCACGAGGTGCTCCTTTATGCAGAAGAATCCGCAAAGCTCCAACTTTTTCCAGGTCTCTATATCCCTGCCTTGTTAAGGAATCCTAACTGGTGCCTTGAGACAAACTTTCAAGAAAACTTTGGAATTCCTTCAACAGTATGCATGCAGAGGAGCCATAAGCTTTGGTTCACCACCCTGTTTTTCTTGGAAGTCTGGAGGCCTGAGGCCATCACTCCTGCTGATGGGAAGGCCAAGAAGAACTTTCCCCTTTGTGGATAAGTACAGATAAGAAAGAGGACCCAAACATCTTCTAGTATTTGGAATAGTCTTCGTCGTTCTTTTGTAAATTCAGGGCACCAACCTTGAGCTGCAGAGAATCTTGGTGAATGCCATTGCATGTGTAGATAGTGCTCCTTACCTGTACTGTTGGGGTTCCCATGAAAATGTCAAGACTGAACTTCAGTCACACCAGAAGGATTTGGGTTGAACATTTTGTCCAGAAGTATATGAGGCCCTGAAGATCCAATCCACTTCTCACCTGAAAGTTTGGTAAGTCTCTAGGAAAAAAAAAATACCAAAAGATTAAATTTGGTTTAATTAGACAAAAAGAAAGGGGGAGGATCACCATCAATAGTGATAAATCTTTCTGAAATTTTAGAAATCAGACTTTAGCATCTGCAGCTGTTCATTTTCACAGCACTCTTAAGATTTATATCGTGATGATGAAGACAGTGGTGTCTCTAAGTTAAACAGTGTTTTACACTCTTTACATAAGCATCGGGCTTCCCAGCTAGTGCCAATGGTAAAGAACTACCTGCCAATGCAGGAAACATAAGAGCGTGGGTTCAATCCCTGGAGGAGGGCATGGCAACCCACTTCAGTATTCTTGCCTGGAGAACTCCATGGACAGGGGAGCCTGGCAGGCTACAGTTCATAGGGTCACACAGAGTTGGACATGACTAAAGTGACTTAGCACACACGCACATAAACATCTTCAAACTTTATCTCAAAGGTGATGATGTAATAGTCGTACAATTTGTGTCTTATACCTGTGGAGTCATCGCATGTTCCAGAGCAATCTGAATGGACCTCCTGAAAGAACCACGAGGTGCTCCTTTATGCAGAAGAATCCGCAAAGCTCCAACTTTTTCCAGGTCTCTATATCCCTGCCTTGTTAAGGAATCCTAACTGGTGCCTTGAGACAAACTTTCAAGAAAACTTTGGAATTCCTTCAACAGTATGCATGCAGAGGAGCCATAAGCTTTGGTTCACCACCCTGTTTTTCTTGGAAGTCTGGAGGCCTGAGGCCATCACTCCTGCTGATGGGAAGGCCAAGAAGAACTTTCCCCTTTGTGGATAAGTACAGATAAGAAAGAGGACCCAAACATCTTCTAGTATTTGGAATAGTCTTCGTCGTTCTTTTGTAAATTCAGGGCACCAACCTTGAGCTGCAGAGAATCTTGGTGAATGCCATTGCATGTGTAGATAGTGCTCCTTACCTGTACTGTTGGGGTTCCCATGAAAATGTCAAGACTGAACTTCAGTCACACCAGAAGGATTTGGGTTGAACATTTTGTCCAGAAGTATATGAGGCCCTGAAGATCCAATCCACTTCTCACCTGAAAGTTTGGTAAGTCTCTAGGAAAAAAAAAAAAATACCAAAAGATTAAATTTGGTTTAATTAGACAAAAAGAAAGGGGGAGGATCACCATCAATAGTGATAAATCTTTCTGAAATTTTAGAAATCAGACTTTAGCATCTGCAGCTGTTCATTTTCACAGCACTCTTAAGATTTATATCCATAGTTTTATTGTAATCATTAATCTAGATGATCTAAGATTATGTTATTGCCTTAAAGGCTAACGTGATGAAAAGATTGGGACATTTAATGAAGTGCAAAATTCATCCCACTTAAGAAAAGCAAGGCTTTGCTCCCAGGGGAAAACCAAACATAAAATGAGACTTTTTTTTTTTTTTCTCAAGAAAGCTATTTGTTTTTGTTTAAAATTCTGGATAGCAGGATAAATCTGTGTCATTCTCACACAATAACTAGCAACAAGTGGCAATTGAATTCCTTGGCATCAGGCCCCTTGTTCCGGCTGAATACCTCCCCCATTTAATGAGATCCATCAGTAGAAGGTGACTTGTATAACCGAGGGGCACAGAGAGAATTTTAAGGCTCCCCCTTACCCAATTTTTAGGAAATAAAACACCTGTTGAGGATTTAGAACCTCAGACCCACCATGATTCTGTCTCAACTGTCTCTAATTTTCATCTTAAGTTTACTTTTCACGTGTAGCTAGAATTAGGTTTACTTTTTAAAAGATCATTTTCTCCTTCTAAAATCCTACTTTTCTTTTTTATTGTGTACAGGTACATATAACATAAAATTTGCCATTTGAACCATGTTTAAGGGTCTAGTGCAGTGGCATTAAGTCCATTCACATGTTTTTTTGTTCGTTTAAATTTTTTATTAATTATTTTTTTGGCCACTTCTATTGTTCTTTCATATATTTATCTTTTTTTGGTGGGGGGCACTTCTATTGGCCTTTCATTTATTTATCTTTGTTCTTTGGCCTGTGTGTGCCTCCTATCGCAGTGGCCTCTCTCACTGCAGAGCACCGGCTCTCAGCACATGCGCTCCAGAGCACTGGCTCAGTAGTTGGACACATTGGTCCAGCTGCTCCACGGCATGTGGGATCTTCCCAGGTCACGGATCGAACTGGTGCCCCTTGCACTGCAAGGCGGTGTCCTTACCAACTGGACCACCAGGGAAACCCTTATTAATTATTTTTATTTTGCTTTTACATAGTTTTGTTGTTTAAAGTCACACATAAACCCAAATCAATCATAGGTAAATCTTTGACCCCTCCCACCAGAGGCCCCCTCCCACTCCCTCTTCATCCCACCCCTCCAAGTGGTTGCATAGCCCCCACATAAGTTTCCTTTATCTTACAGCATATTCACAATGGTTATCTCTATTACATATGATAGTGTAGGTTTCCATGTTGCCCTTTCCATACCTCTCACCCACTCTTCCCTCCCTCCAATTTCCATAAGTCTGTTCTCTATGTCTGTTTGTCCATTGCTGTTCTGCATGTGCATTTATCAGTACCATCTTTCTGGATTTCATATGTATGTGTTAGTATACTGTATTTGTCCTTTTCTTTTTTACTTACTTCACTTTGTATAATAGGTTCAATATTCATCTACCTCATTAGGACTGATTCCAATGCATTTCTTTTTACAGGTGAAAAATATTCCATTGTATATATGTACCATAGCTTCTTTATCCATTCATTTGTTGATGGACATCTAGGTTGCTTCCATTTGGATAAGTGTTAAGCAAGGAAATAGGATGGATGATACAGAGGAATCTAGTCACATGCCGTGTCACCCCTGAGTCAGTGAGACAGCTGATGGGGAGAGAGGAGACGGGCACAGACTATGTTCAAGAAACAGTCATTCTTTTAAACTGAAGTCAATGAAGAATATTGGATGGGACTCTCACCCTGGGCCTGAAATTCAACATTTTCTATGCATTAACAACATATGCTTTCTGCAAATAAGTGCACACACTGTCCCAACTCATAGTCACTTTCATAGCACTATTTACTCATTCTCACACCTTTTCAGATGTGCCAGTTTTTTAAATATCTTTTTTATTTATGAGCTCATAGAAGGCAAAATGTAGCTGTGTTCACACTCATGAGTGTCAAAAGTAAAAGCAACTGACTAATCTCTAAACTTTGTGGGCTTGGAATAACCACAACAGTGTGTTTCTTGCAATTACCCTTGACATCCAGGCTGGGATTAGGAAAGATGGTCACAAAGAAAGGGAGTTAGGTGGGCTCTGCCTACATGTCTGGATGTAAACATGGACTGGAGAAGAGGAACTTGAGAATTAACTTTTGTCCTTTTCCCCAAGAGCAAAGTGAGAAGTGAAATTTCCGTTAACCCTCACTTGGTGTTTACAGTGTTGAAGGTTTGTGTGGATTGAGACAGGCGTTTGGAAACACTACACGAGGTTTGAATTAAAGCAAAGTAGAAAATGAAGGCTTGCTGGTGCACGAGGACGATGAATGCCAGTTTCCAAAGTGTAATTGATGCTGAAACATGTCACGTCATTCTTGAAGCATGAATGTTTCAGAGCAGATGTCTCTGCAGGAAGGGACCCACCCAGCGTGGGGGAAGAAGTCCAGAAGTAAGAACCACCAGTCCTGTGATCAAGGCTTGCCTCTGACACTAATTGGTGTTGGAGGCCTGAACAAGGACGTAAATTCAATGGCTCTCAACTCCCCTTGAAACAAGACCACTTGGGCAACCAATGTCGGCACCAGCTCCCACTGTTGTAGTATAAATCACAAAGGAAAAAATCAGCCCCTAGTCTTGTGCTTAAAAACTTTCTAATTGAAAACTTCCTTCCCAAGGTCACAGGGATGAGAGAGGTACCAGGGGTCATTTGTGATTTTGTTCCCAGAGCTGTAGCTTGTCAACAAAGCTCCAGATATTCATGAGTGAACTGAGTGCTATGAACTCACTGGGAAGTAAGAGCTTTCAGCTCTCTTAAATCATATATTTCACTCGATACCATTCCCTATTCCATTTTCATTTCCTAGGTACCCAGTTTAGTCAAGCCAGAACCAGCAGTAAAGGGTCCAGTGTTCAACTTGGTCCACAAAATGTGTCTTGTACCTTTATAATAAGAAGAATCACAATGGAAAAACTCAGGGAGAAAACAGAATTCATCAAGGAACACCAAACATTTCTTATTCTGGCATGCATTAGTGAGACAGTTGGTGAAATGTGTAAATACCTTTATGCATATTAAACACTACTTAATAAAAACCTTCCCATGTGCAGACATTTAAAAATAAATCTCAGCTTATTTCATTTTATTTTTTCATATTTTACATATAAGATTCAGCGGCATTCTCATGTTTGGGGAACAGATATGTGATCTGTGGG
Source organism: Tragulus kanchil (assembly GCA_022376925.1). Taxonomy (NCBI): domain Eukaryota; kingdom Metazoa; phylum Chordata; class Mammalia; order Artiodactyla; family Tragulidae; genus Tragulus; species Tragulus kanchil. The sequence goes on along the minus strand of JAIOJX010000028.1, from coordinate 236,136,873 downwards.
CATTTTGATAAGTTCCACTGTACTCACATGGTAGCTTCCTATTGCACTGGGGTAGTCACACCCCCTCTATTGTAAATTTTCACTCTGACCTTCACCTCTGGGGAGTGAAGAGAAACGAAAGAACCTCTTGATGAAGGTGAAAGACTAGAGTGAAAAAGCTGGCTTAAAACTCAACATTCAAAAAACTAAGATCATAGCATATGGTCCCATCACTTTATGGCAAATAGATGGGGGAAAAAATGGACAGTGACAGACTTTATTTTCTTGAGTTCCAAAATCACTGCTGACAGTAACTGCAGCCATGAAATTAAAAGATGTTTGATCCTTGGAAAGAAATCTGTGACAAACCTAGATAGCACATTAAAAAGAAAGGACATCACTTTGCTGACAAAGGTCCATATAGTCAAAGCTATGGTTTTTCCAGTAGTGATGTACTAATGTGAGAGTTGGACCTTAAAGAAGACTGAGCACCAAAGAACTGATGCTTTCAAATTGTGATGCAAGAGAAGACTCTTGAGAGTCCCTTGAGCAGCAAGGAGATCCAGTCAGTCAATCCTAAAGGAAATCAAACCTGAGTATTCAGTGGAAGGACTAACGCTGAAGCTGAATCTCCAGTCATTTGGCCACTTTATGTGAAGACATGATTCATTGGAAAAGATCCTGATGTTGGAAAAGACTGAAGGCAAAAGTAGAAGAGGGTGGCAGAGGATGAGATAGCTAGAGAGCATCACCGACTCAATGGATAGGAGTTTGAGCAAACTCAAAGAGACAGTGAAGGACAGGGAAGCCTGCTATGCTGCAGTCCATGGGGTCACAGAGTTGGACACGACTTATTGACTGAACAACAACATACATGTGTATATATATATAAGGGGTCAGACTGTATACTTGTGTGTGCGTGTGTGTATATATGTATATGTTAAGCCACACCATGAGCATCTTTTCATGTTACTAGATATACACATTATCATACCAACTTTCACCAAGATTGCATGATAAACAGTGTCATGTCTGAGGCCCTCCATGTTAGCTCTCAAGCAATCAAGTTTTCCACAAGACCATGTCCCCTGTCCTTCCTCCACATTCCTCCCCTGTCCTCTGAGGACTTATGAGGTCCACAAGCTGCTCAGCACATTCTCATACATACATTTTCTCCCATCTTCAACAGGACTGTTTGGGCAGGATGAACTCCTAGAAGTAGAATGCTGGGGTCAAAGATGGTAGAGGTCTTTGAAACGTGCTACCAAATTGCCTTCCAAAAGGTTATCACAACCCCTTGAGCCTCTCCAGCATCCTCCAACCCCCTGTGTGTTTCTCCCTCCCCATAGTGAGGGCAGTAAACGCCTGTCTTGAAGTATTGATGGTGCTCCTCTGAGCTGCACATTTATCAGTTTGGAACCATTTAAGAGTATTTTACTTAGAATTTCTTTTTTCCTAAGAGATCTGCACCTTCCTTCATCATGTGGTTTTTGGCAGTTATGACCATCTTTTCAGCCAAATTGGGCGGAAGAAGCAAGTAAATGAGATATACTGATAAGGCAAGCATTCTTGTCGTATTTTCTCTGTTCAAGTACAATGCCCATATAGTTAGCCCTAACATTCTTTGTTTAGAGTGTAGGACAGCCACCTTAAATTTTGTGATCCCTATTTTTAATTAAAGTTACAGTTGATTTACAATGGTGTGTTAGTTTCAGGTGTACAGTAAAATGATTCAGTTTTGCACACATATAATAATGTACATTCTTTTTCAGATTCTTTTCCCTGATAGTTTATTACAAAATAGAGTACTGTGCTGTACAGTAGGCTCCTGTTGACTGCCTGTTATATATACGGTAGTATAGATATGTTTATCTCAGACACCTCATTTATCCCTTCCCCCAGCCTTTCCCCTTTGGTAATCATAAGTTTGTTCTCTATGTCTATGGATCTGATTTGTAAATAAGTTCACTGATATAATTTTCTTAGATTCTGCATATAAGCAAGATCATATATTCTTTGTCTTTCTCTTTCTGATTTACTTCAGTTAGTATGATCATCTCTAGGTCCATCCGTGTTGCCACAAATGGCATTATTTCATTCTGTTTTATGGCTGAGTAGTATTCCATTGTATAAATATACAATCCCTAGGGTTTCTTTGTAAGCATGGATTTGCTGATAATAATTATAATGTAAGCCCTTAGAATCCTTCACAAGGGAACATGAAGTAGAACTTGTATCTTGGAAGCAGACCTTGTCTTTGTGACCCAAGACTGTCCAGCAACAGCGGGTGACTGGTCTAGTCCCACCTGATCCCATCTTTCCTCATCTTTAAATTGCAGTGGAGTGTCTAACCACCAAGAGACTAGAGAAATGATTCTTATCTCAAACAACCCACAGGATTCAATAAGATGAACATATGAAAACATTGACAAAAATATTATTCATTAGTATTAAATTTGTAATGATGCAATTAAACAGAGTGGAGTCACAGAACCCTGTATAGTTTGCTCAGGCTGCCAGAGCAAAGTGCCACAGACGGGATGGCTGAAACAATAAAAATGTGTTGGGTCATGGATTTGAAGGCCAGATGCCTGAGATCAAGGCAGCAGCAGCAGCATTGGTTCCTTCTAAAGCCAGTCTCCTTGGCTGGCAGAAGACCATTTATCCCTGTATCTTCATGTGATCGTTCCTCCTTGCATTTCTGTGTCCAAATAGCATCTTTTCATAAGGACAGGAGTCATGCTGAACTAGGATCCACCCTCGCATTCTTGTCCTAACTTGACTGCCTGTGTAAGGACCCTATCTTCAAAGATGATCACATTCTGATGTTTTATGGGTTAGGATTTCAACATATAAGTTTTGAGAGGACATAATTCAGTCCACAGCAATCTCTGTAGCTGGAAAAAAAACCTAAATCGTTTCTAGCTCAGATGATAGTATCACATGACTGTATTTAAACTCCAGTGTGTAAAATTAACACATCTAAATATTAATACAAAAATCTGCATTTTGGTGATGATTGAAAGGTAGGAAATTAAATTTTATAGTATGAGTAGATCATATTCTACATGGCAGATATGCATTCAGTGGTTTCAGATAACTTATTTCAGTTCAGTGTATGTGCATTTTAAATCAGTTAAGTTTTTAAAATAATTTTATTTATGGGTTGTGTTGGGTCTTCCTTTCTGTGCATGGGCTTTTCTCTACTTTTGGTGAGCAGGGGCTACTCTCAAATTGTTGTGCATGGGCTTCTCATTAGGGCCACTTCTCTTGTGAAGCATGAACTATAGGGCACACGGGTTTCAGTAGTTGTGGCTCCTGGGCTTTAGAGCACAGGCTCAGTAGTTGTGGTGCATGGGCTTAGTTGCTCTGAAGCATGTAATAACTTCACAGACCATGGGTCCAACCAACCTGTGTCTCCAGCATTAACAGGTGGATTCTTTACCACTGAGCCACCAGGGAAGCCCCTAAATTGGTTAACATTTTGAGTTCTCTTCCTCATTGCTATGTCCACCCACAGGAAAGCTAAACACTGCCCCTTCATCTCAGAAGGTGGAAGGATAAGCAACTTTTCTCCAGATTGCACACCAAAAATTGGACAACCCAGTCAAGTCTTCAGACTTATTTGTCTGAAATACAGTCTTTTTATGTGAAAAGTGGAGATAATAGGCCCCATGTTGTTTTATCTTCTACTAAGGTGGTGCTGGAGAAGACTCTTGAGAGTCCTTTGGACTGCAAGAAGATCAAACTAGTCGATCCAAAAGGAAATCAACCCTGATTATTTATTGGAAGGACCAATGCTAAAGCTGAAGCTCCCACACTTTGGTCACTTGATGCCAAGAGCCAGCTCATTGGAAAAGACCCTGATATTGTGAAAGATTTAGAACGGGAGGAGAAGGAGGCAACAGAGGATAAGATGGTTAGATGGCATCATTCACTCAATGAACATGAGTTGAGCAAACTCAAGGAAATAGTGAAGTACAGGGAAGCCTGGCATGCTGCAGTTCATGGGGTCACAAAGAGTCAGACATGACTTAATGACTGAACAACAAGGACATAAGACTACCAAAGCTTCTATGTCAATTAGATAATTCCTCTTATAAACAAGGCCAGTAAAATAAGTGGGAACAGCATGTATTGTTTCCTCCAGTTCAAGTCTCAAGAAAAACTTTGTAGAAAATTTAGTGCAGGTGAAAAATGCGGGGTAAGACTAGAAGTTTAAAAAAAAAAAAGGAAGTGGAGATACATGCATGTCTCAGTGCTAATATCAAATCTACAATATGTTTTCAATGAAAGACTTGGACAGTTTTGCCTTGAACTTCATATATGCTGTCATGATGGGTATTTGAGAATGAAATGGATGAGGAGCTAATTTACCAACCCTGACTTCCTGGAAATGAATGTGCTGGATTCCCAGGATGCAGATTCCCCAGTCAGGTTACCAGAATCCAAGGGATGACTTCAGCTTCCAACACTGTCTTTACTCCTTCCGGTTGGAAGCCAATGAAGTCAGTGACTAACAGAAAACCCCCATGTGTACATTTCATGCCAGCCATTCAGGAAGATGGACATAAGGTCATACGGTCTTAGGAATGGTCAGAGTACTGTGTCCAAATACAGACAAGACAAGAATGGAGCAGGTTCCACCATCATTTATCAGGCACTCAGTTCATCCTCCAAGCAAAAGCAACTGCGTCATCCAGAAGCCTTCCAGTTTCCATGGCATGTGCTGGGTGTCTTCCCAGAGGGCTACTTTTGCCAGGCATTTGTTGAAGATGGAAATATACTTTCCACTTTGGGCAGATGAGCAGTTGTGAGGGACTGGAAATGGAAGTTAAAGTAAAAAGGAAAGAGAAATATGGCTTCACTGGTGCTCACATCTCTGTGTAGTTTGGTTATTACTCACCTTTTCCAAATCACCCGCTGCTCACTCCTTCTATGTCAGGTTCATGGAATCTCATTTCCCAGAGTCTAGGTAGCTCTCATCCTTGCCCATGGTTTCTCTTGTACTTATAATTGCAGTTTCCAGGATATATCAATTGAGTCCATCACTGTATGTTACTTATACTTTATCCTTTCTTTCTTAGTTCAGTCCCTTGTCTTACCTATCTATCTATCTATCCATCTGTCTATCTATAATAGCTTTCCAACTTGTCTCCCTATACAATAGACCATGGAAAGCCCACTTCTCTTCTCCCTTGTTATTTTAATTCTGATTTTTGTTAGGTATCAACCAGAAAGCTCTTGATATCCATAGAAGAAGTGTACATCTCTGTGTCTGTGACTCAGAACCACCCACAAGATCTGAAGAGATGCCTGCCAGGCACTTCTGAGAACATGTTTTGATCCCTGATAGTAGTGAATTGAATTGTATCTGTCAGAGAGTTATGTTCAAGTCCTAACCTTAGTACCTGTGAATGTGACTTCATTTGGAGATACAGTCTTTGCAGATAATCAAGTTAAGATCAGGTCATATTAGCTGAGTTCAGTTCAGTTCAGTCACTCAGTCATGTCTGACTCTTTGTGACCTCATGGACTGTGGCACGCCAGGCTTCCCTGTCCTTCACCATCTCCCAAACTCATGTCCATTGACTCAGTGATGCCATCCAACCATTTCATCCTTTTCTCCTTCTGCTTTCTATTTTTCCCAGCATCAGGGTCTTTTCCAATGAGTTGTCTCTTTGCTTCAGGTGGCCAAAGTATTGGAGCTTCAGCTTCAATCCTTCCAGTGAATAGGGTTTATTTCCTTCAGGATTGACTGATTTGATCTCCTTGCAGTCCTACGGACTCTAAAGAGTCTTCTCCAACACTGCAGTTCACAGGCATCAATCTTTCATCTTTCACAGGTCCCAAATCCCATAAGGTGTCCAGTTACTTTTGCCAGGCATTGAAGATGGAAACTTTCCACGGCAGATGATTTGGGACTGGAAATGGAAGTTAAAGTAAAGGAGAAATATGGCTTCACTGGTGCTCACATCTCTGTGTAGTTTGGTTATTACTCACCTTTTCCAAATCACCCGCTGCTCACTCCTTCTATGTCAGGTTCATGGAATCTCATTTCCCAGAGTCTAGGTAGCTCTCATCCTTGCCCATGGTTTCTCTTGTACTTATAATTGCAGTTTCCAGGATATATCAATTGAGTCCATCACTGTATGTTACTTATACTTTATCCTTTCTTTCTTAGTTCAGTCCCTTGTCTTACCTATCTATCTATCTATCCATCTGTCTATCTATAATAGCTTTCCAACTTGTCTCCCTATACAATAGACCATGGAAAGCCCACTTCTCTTCTCCCTTGTTATTTTAATTCTGATTTTTGTTAGGTATCAACCAGAAAGCTCTTGATATCCATAGAAGAAGTGTACATCTCTGTGTCTGTGACTCAGAACCACCCACAAGATCTGAAGAGATGCCTGCCAGGCACTTCTGAGAACATGTTTTGATCCCTGATAGTAGTGAATTGAATTGTATCTGTCAGAGAGTTATGTTCAAGTCCTAACCTTAGTACCTGTGAATGTGACTTCATTTGGAGATACAGTCTTTGCAGATAATCAAGTTAAGATCAGGTCATATTAGCTGAGTTCAGTTCAGTTCAGTCACTCAGTCATGTCTGACTCTTTGTGACCTCATGGACTGTGGCACGCCAGGCTTCCCTGTCCTTCACCATCTCCCAAACTCATGTCCATTGACTCAGTGATGCCATCCAACCATTTCATCCTTTTCTCCTTCTGCTTTCTATTTTTCCCAGCATCAGGGTCTTTTCCAATGAGTTGTCTCTTTGCTTCAGGTGGCCAAAGTATTGGAGCTTCAGCTTCAATCCTTCCAGTGAATAGGGTTTATTTCCTTCAGGATTGACTGATTTGATCTCCTTGCAGTCCTACGGACTCTAAAGAGTCTTCTCCAACACTGCAGTTCACAGGCATCAATCTTTCATCTTTCAGCTTTCTTTATGGTCCTAAATCCCATAATGGGTGTCTTTATAAAGAGAAAGGAGAGAGAGATTTTGAAATACAGACACTGAGAAGAGACACACAGGGAAGAAGGCCATGTGATGACAGAGGCAGAGATTGGAGTGAGGTAGCTACAAGTCAAGGAAGGCTGAGACTTGCTATTGACCTCCAGAAGTTAGGAAGAGGTAAAAATTCTCTCCAGAGCCTTCAAAGGGAGCATAGTTTTACCAAAGCCTTGTTTTCGGACTTCTCAGAGCTTTAAGAAAAGAAAGCTACAGGTTTGTGACACTCTGTTAGAGAAGCCCTGGCAAATTAATACACTTATTAAAGGTGAGAGCAACACAAGGAAAATTTTTCTTTGCCCTAGTTACACCCCCGATTTCTGCTCTTGTTTAAGGTTATGATACATGAAGGTAGTAATGATAGTGTAGCTATGAAGCTTAAAGTGTGCTAAGCAGAGGAGAGCAACGTAAGAGAAAGAGTTGTGGTCCTTTGTACATATAATGAACCTCTGACCCCAACCAGCAACTGGTGCCCTACACAGCGTGAGGTACTTGACAAACTTAACAACTCTTTTATCAGCTCCTTTGAGAAGTATCCTGACTTGTTTAGCTGAAAGCATTCCTAACTGATATACCACCTCTAATATTTTCCCACTAAATCTTACTTTCACATTATTCTAACTCAACTACAGATCTGTTAACAAACTTCTCAACCATCTTCCCAATAATGCCCAAACTCCATGTCCTGTCATTCAGGTCCTGTCATGATGGGATACAACCTTAACTATTATTCCACTAACTGGTTACAACACAGTTCTGAACACAAAGCTTATACTTCATTAATAATCTCCCCACACTTACTTTCTCAACTCATTCAATTTCATCTCCATTTCATCATCAATTTTCTTTCTAAAAAACTTCATATCATGGAACTATACTGAGTTCAGTTCTCTTTTGACTGTTACTTGTTTGGAAAACTGACATTTAATTTTTATACTTTCTCTTTTTAAATTCCAAACTAATTAGAATTTTAAGTTGTACTACTTTTACTTAATGTTGATCAGTGTTTCTCCCTCCTCCTGAATAATTAAGAGAAAAGCAATATTGTTCTAATTCTCATCACCTTACATCCTATCTTATATATTGTGGTTTCTCTGTACTGAGTTTTAATTCTAAAATGTTCTCTATGCTATAAGTCATCATTATTATCATTATTGGCCGATAGAGTCAAAGTGTGTTTGCTTTTATCCCCATGATTCCTAGTTTTTCTTTGTTCATGTTACTGAGAATATCTGAGATCGAAGATATTGCCTCTGTGTTTACATCCTTTCTCTCTGAAGTACAGTCCACCCTTGTACAACATAGGTTTGAATTGCATAGGTCCACTTATGCACAGATATTTTTTTCAGTGAATATATTTGGAGATTTGCAGCAATTTAAAAAAAAAACTCACAGATGCATAGCCTAGAAATATCAAGAAATTAAGAAAAAGTAGATATATCAGGAATGCATAAATTATATGTAGCAATAGTCTATATTTACATAGGCATAAAATGAGTGATATTTCATATAAAATTAATAAAATGCTAATTTTCTTATTATTTTATAACTGTTTTCAAAAATTATGCTATTGTGTAGTATGCCCCCCTAATAAATGTAGAAGTTGCATATCAGCCTATCATCACAGGTACTGGTTTCTTTTAAGAAAGGTAATAAAGTTTGCAGTACTGTATTATGAACATGACTATAATACTGAATGCCATAAAAGTTTTACAATGATTCATTCATTAGTACATGAGTTAGGCTACTGGAAAGCAATCATATTGTTTATACTAGGCTCCAGTCAGCCAATCATATTGCTGCTCTTTTGTTTTCCATACATGAATACCTGTAAATAAATATAAATTTCTTTTTCACAGTATCATTTCATTTTTTATATCTAATGTGAGTAATAACATTTACTATGTTTTATATCATATAAAACAATATTGGTATAGGTATTGACAAGGTATCTTGTAAACAGACAGTGTAAACTTATGGTATCAGTGAAATCAATATAAGCTTATGGTACTGTAAATATATTTTCTCTTCCTTGTGATTTCATAATAACATTTTCTTTTCTCTAGCTTACTTTACTGTGAGAACACAGTACATAGGGCATACAAAATTATGTTGACTTTATAAGTGAGGCTTTTGGTCAGTGGTAGGCTATTACTGGTTAAGTTTTGGGGGAGTCAATAGAGATATGTGGATTTTTGACTGCATAAGGTTGTTGACACTAACCCCAGCATTGTTCAAGTGTCTATGTATAACTTTTAAAAGCTCTTTTTGTGAAGATTGCTTAGAAATAATACTCCTTATATCTTGTATGAAAATGTGCTTACCCTCATTCTTGAAAGACAGTTTAGCTGGGTAAAGTTATTTGTGCTTTTATTTTGCTTTGCTTTTATTTCCATCTTTGGATAATCATTGTTGAGAATCCTGCTTTTGATCTGATTACTGCTCCTTGAAATATCTGCCTTTTCTCTATGGCAGCTTTGAAGTGTTTTGGTCAAAGTTACACCTTTGAAATTCTTTCCTATTAGTACAGTGTGCTTCTATACAAATTCCCTTTTTAAATTCCACCTGAGATGGATTATGCTCTCTGGATCTGAGGTGTCTTTCATAATGTTTGAAAAATAATCAGCCTTGTTATTTTCAATATTTCTTCTCTCTCAAGTATCTCCCTGAAATTTCAATGAGTCCTTATTTTAATGTGCCTTTCATATTTTCCGTCTTCTCTCTGTGGGCAGAATTCTACATTTCTTCAAATCTATATTCTAACTTGCTATTTTGACATGAACTATTCCAGGAGAGTAGGGACAATGTCTCTCTTCTTCCCTCTCTGCTGTAGGAACGTATATACTAACATATAAAACAATGATTACATGACGTTATACTGGAAAGCAATCATATTGTTTATACTAGGCTCCAGTCAGCCAATCATATTGCTGCTCTTTTGTTTTCCATACATGAATACCTGTAAATAAATATAAATTTCTTTTTCACAGTATCATTTCATTTTTTATATCTAATGTGAGTAATAACATTTACTATGTTTTATATCATATAAAACAATATTGGTATAGGTATTGACAAGGTATCTTGTAAACAGACAGTGTAAACTTATGGTATCAGTGAAATCAATATAAGCTTATGGTACTGTAAATATATTTTCTCTTCCTTGTGATTTCATAATAACATTTTCTTTTCTCTAGCTTACTTTACTGTGAGAACACAGTACATAGGGCATACAAAATTATGTTGACTTTATAAGTGAGGCTTTTGGTCAGTGGTAGGCTATTACTGGTTAAGTTTTGGGGGAGTCAATAGAGATATGTGGATTTTTGACTGCATAAGGTTGTTGACACTAACCCCAGCATTGTTCAAGTGTCTATGTATAACTTTTAAAAGCTCTTTTTGTGAAGATTGCTTAGAAATAATACTCCTTATATCTTGTATGAAAATGTGCTTACCCTCATTCTTGAAAGACAGTTTAGCTGGGTAAAGTTATTTGTGCTTTTATTTTGCTTTGCTTTTATTTCCATCTTTGGATAATCATTGTTGAGAATCCTGCTTTTGATCTGATTACTGCTCCTTGAAATATCTGCCTTTTCTCTATGGCAGCTTTGAAGTGTTTTGGTCAAAGTTACACCTTTGAAATTCTTTCCTATTAGTACAGTGTGCTTCTATACAAATTCCCTTTTTAAATTCCACCTGAGATGGATTATGCTCTCTGGATCTGAGGTGTCTTTCATAATGTTTGAAAAATAATCAGCCTTGTTATTTTCAATATTTCTTCTCTCTCAAGTATCTCCCTGAAATTTCAATGAGTCCTTATTTTAATGTGCCTTTCATATTTTCCGTCTTCTCTCTGTGGGCAGAATTCTACATTTCTTCAAATCTATATTCTAACTTGCTATTTTGACATGAACTATTCCAGGAGAGTAGGGACAATGTCTCTCTTCTTTCCTCTCTGCTGTGCATGGAACCTAGGAGGGCCACCAACAATTTCTTGACTTAAACAACTAGTTTCACATTTCATAGGAACCTGAGGTTTATTTATTTATTTATTTATTTTCTTGGTGGGGCTACTTCTATTGGTCTTTCATTTATCTATTTTCATCCATATTTGTTCTTTAATCTGTGTGGGCCTCTCATCACAGTGGCCTCTCTCATTGCAGAGCACTGGCTCTGGGCACATGCGCCCCAGAGCTCCAGCTCAGTAGTTGGACATGTCAGTCTGGCTGCTCTGCGGCACGTGGGATCTTCCCAAGCCAGGGATCGAACTGGCACCCCTTGCACTGCAAGGCGGTGTCTTTATCCAGTGGACCCCCAGGGGAAGCCCAGGAACCTGAGGTTTAGCAATAACAAATACTTGCCTGACAGTACCCACCAAGTCCATATTAAGATGGGTTCACCCTGACCTGTTTGACTCCAAGTCTTTGTATGAATTAATGAGTCAGGAAACACACAGAAGTAAGAAAACTTGGTCCGGGGACTGAAAACAAAGGTCCTGGCACTTCTCCACATCTTTTCCTGATTATCAAGATGGAAGACTTATCTCAGAGTTTTTCTCTCTCTCCAGTCTCAACATTTATATATTTAGTCCCTCAAAATAACTCTATAAATATCTTCAGGGCATCTAAGGGAAGTACTATAGGATTACTCTCAAACATTCATCAGTGGATGACAGGAAGTTGTGGATGTTTGCCTCTTCCATTCACTTTAATACTTTAAGAAAAGAAAATACTGACTGTACAGGGCATGATGGCAACTTGGAGAGTCACAGAGAAGTTGTGGGGACCTGTCTTTGCAGAGCTAAGAGTACAAAGTGGAATACTCCATCTGGTCCAAATTAGGAACTGAACATACTAGAAACAGAATGTCCTATAGAACTTTAAGGTCCCTTCTGGATAGTGGAAAGGCCATTTGTATGTTGACACTTTAAAATGGATAGGCAGAAAATGGAGAAGAAGCAAGCTACGTGTTTTATTCTGCTTAAATTTTTAAAGTTTTTTTTAAAAGTTGATTGATTTTCAATCATTTTTAAAATTTGAGTGTAGTTAATTTACAAGATTGTGTTAGTTTTAGGTGTAAAGCAAAGTGGTTCATATATATAGATTCCATTGTAGCTTTTTGTAGGATATTGCATATAGTTCCCTGGGTTGTACAGGAAGTCCTATTGTTTATCTATTTTACATATAGTAGAGTGTGTATATTAATTCCAAATTCCTGATGTATCTCTCCCCCTACCTTCACTATTCCCTTTGGTAATCATTAGTATGTTTTCTATGTCTATGAGTCGATCCCTGTTTCATAAATAAGTTTATTTGCATCATTTTTTTAGATCCTACATGTGTGTGTGTTATTTGCTCCGTCCCGTCCAACTCTTTGTTACTCCATGGATTGTAGCCCTCTAGGCTCTACTGTCCATGGAATTCTCCAGGCAAGAATACTGATGCGGGTTGCCATTCTCTTCTTCAGGGGATCTTCCTGATCTAGGGAAGGCACGTTTTCTACCACCACCCCCAAATGAAAGTTTTAGTTGCTCAGTCATGTCCAACTCTTTGTGATCCCGTGGACTGTAACCCTCAGGTTCCTCTGTCCCTGGAATTCTCCAAATATTATATGGTATTTATCTTTACTTGACATGTTCATTTTTATTGAAGTATAGTTGGTTTATAATATTATATAAGTTTCATCCATACACCATAGTGATTCAATGTTTTATAAGCTATACTCCATTTAGTATTATTAAAAATACTGGCTATACGGGCTTCCCTGGTGGTCCAGTGGGTAAGGATATTGCCTTGCAGTGCAGGGGGTGCCAGTTCGATCCTGGTCTGGGAGGATCCCACGTGCCACATAGTGACTGGACTGATGTGTCCAACTACTGAGCCAGATACTTTGGGTGGATGTTTGCCTCTTCCATTCACTTTAATACTTTAAGAAAAGAAAATACTGACTGTACAGGGCATGATGGCAACTTGGAGAGTCACAGAGAAGTTGTGGGGACCTGTCTTTGCAGAGCTAAGAGTACAAAGTGGAATACTCCATCTGGTCCAAATTAGGAACTGAACATACTAGAAACAGAATGTCCTATAGAACTTTAAGGTCCCTTCTGGATAGTGGAAAGGCCATTTGTATGTTGACACTTTAAAATGGATAGGCAGAAAATGGAGAAGAAGCAAGCTACGTGTTTTATTCTGCTTAAATTTTTAAAGTTTTTTTTAAAAGTTGATTGATTTTCAATCATTTTTAAAATTTGAGTGTAGTTAATTTACAAGATTGTGTTAGTTTTAGGTGTAAAGCAAAGTGGTTCATATATATAGATTCCATTGTAGCTTTTTATAGGATATTGCATATAGTTCCCTGGGTTGTACAGGAAGTCCTATTGTTTATCTATTTTACATATAGTAGAGTGTGTATATTAATTCCAAATTCCTGATGTATCTCTCCCCCTACCTTCACTATTCCCTTTGGTAATCATTAGTATGTTTTCTATGTCTATGAGTCGATCCCTGTTTCATAAATAAGTTTATTTGCATCATTTTTTTAGATCCTACATGTGTGTGTGTTATTTGCTCCGTCCCGTCCAACTCTTTGTTACTCCATGGATTGTAGCCCTCTAGGCTCTACTGTCCATGGAATTCTCCAGGCAAGAATACTGATGCGGGTTGCCATTCTCTTCTTCAGGGGATCTTCCTGATCTAGGGAAGGCACGTTTTCTACCACCACCCCCAAATGAAAGTTTTAGTTGCTCAGTCATGTCCAACTCTTTGTGATCCCGTGGACTGTAACCCTCAGGTTCCTCTGTCCCTGGAATTCTCCAAATATTATATGGTATTTATCTTTACTTGACATGTTCATTTTTATTGAAGTATAGTTGGTTTATAATATTATATAAGTTTCATCCATACACCATAGTGATTCAATGTTTTATAAGCTATACTCCATTTAGTATTATTAAAAATACTGGCTATACGGGCTTCCCTGGTGGTCCAGTGGGTAAGGATATTGCCTTGCAGTGCAGGGGGTGCCAGTTCGATCCTGGTCTGGGAGGATCCCACGTGCCACATAGTGACTGGACTGATGTGTCCAACTACTGAGCCAGAACTCTGGAGTGCATGCGCCTAGAGCCAGTGCTCTGTAACCAGAGAGGCCACTGCGATGGGAGGCCCATGCAGGCCAAAGAACAAAGATAAATAAATGAAAGACCAATAGATGTGGACAAAAAAAGATATTAAAAAATACTGGCTGTATTCCCCGTGATTCCCTGATGGCTCCTATGGCAAAGAATCTGCCTGCAGATTAAGAGACCCAGGTCAGGAAGATCCCCTGGAGAAGGGAACGGCAACCCACTCAAGTATGCTTGCCTGGAGAATTCCATGGACAGGGGAGATTTGTGGGGTTCATGGAGTCACAAAGAGTCACACAACTGAGCAGCTAACATGTTTATATTCCCTGTACTATACAGTACATCTTTATATCTTATTTATTTTATACCTGGTAGTTCATACCCCCTTTAAATTTTTCTCTATAGCATCCAACTAAGCCTAACATACCTCTGAAAGGCTTGCTGTAGGTTTTATCAAAACCCTTGACTGCTGGTCCTTGCCTGGCCCCTTGGGCAGGGCTGGGCTGCATCCAGGTAGTGGCTGTCTAGGGACAGGCACCCTCCTGCCATGCTGACAACATGGGAAACTGTTTTGAGAGCATGAGCCAGTTTAACCTACACTAGTTGGTCTTGGGAAGAGTTTCTTCCCAGGCAAATAATTCAAAGTTCAAAGAACAAACATGTTGAAAGCTCCAAGGAAAGTTGTTAATAGGTGTGAATGATGCTGATGATAACAGTGCTTTTTTTCTCAGAAGACCACTCAGAAAGGCATTGTTCACATTGACTCAAGGCTTCAGGTCTTATCACACCCCAGCTCCCAAGGAAAGTTGTAGCTGCCAGCTGACTCGATCATTTTTAATTTTTTATTGAAGTATAGTTGGTTTATAATATTATATAAGTTTCATCCATACACCATAGTGATTCAATGTTTTATAAGCTATACTCCATTTAGTATTATTAAAAATACTGGCTATACGGGCTTCCCTGGTGGTCCAGTGGGTAAGGATATTGCCTTGCAGTGCAGGGGGTGCCAGTTCGATCCTGGTCTGGGAGGATCCCACGTGCCACATAGTGACTGGACTGATGTGTCCAACTACTGAGCCAGAACTCTGGAGTGCATGCGCCTAGAGCCAGTGCTCTGTAACCAGAGAGGCCACTGCGATGGGAGGCCCATGCAGGCCAAAGAACAAAGATAAATAAATGAAAGACCAATAGATGTGGACAAAAAAAGATATTAAAAAAAATACTGGCTGTATTCCCCGTGATTCCCTGATGGCTCCTATGGCAAAGAATCTGCCTGCAGATTAAGAGACCCAGGTCAGGAAGATCCCCTGGAGAAGGGAACGGCAACCCACTCAAGTATGCTTGCCTGGAGAATTCCATGGACAGGGGAGATTTGTGGGGTTCATGGAGTCACAAAGAGTCACACAACTGAGCAGCTAACATGTTTATATTCCCTGTACTATACAGTACATCTTTATATCTTATTTATTTTATACCTGGTAGTTCATACCCCTTAATTTCTCTCTATAGCATCCAACTAAGCCTAACATACCTCTGAAAGGCTTGCTGTAGGTTTTATCAAAACCCTTGACTGCTGGTCCTTGCCTGGCCCCTTGGGCAGGGCTGGGCTGCATCCAGGTAGTGGCTGTCTAGGGACAGGCACCCTCCTGCCATGCTGACAACATGGGAAACTGTTTTGAGAGCATGAGCCAGTTTAACCTACACTAGTTGGTCTTGGGAAGAGTTTCTTCCCAGGCAAATAATTCAAAGTTCAAAGAACAAACATGTTGAAAGCTCCAAGGAAAGTTGTTAATAGGTGTGAATGATGCTGATGATAACAGTGCTTTTTTTCTCAGAAGACCACTCAGAAAGGCATTGTTCACATTGACTCAAGGCTTCCAGGTCTTATCACACACTCCCCATGTGCTCCCATGTATCTGCCAGTACTCACTCCACTGAAGACTTCGCTCAAGTCCAGCTCAGCACAGATGACCGGCAAACAAGGATCAAGTGGTAGAAAAGAAAGTTTCTTCTCCTATCCGTATGCTCGGCAGAACTCTGTATTTCACTTAATGGCAGTAAGAAAAGGTCTTTCTAAAACTACCACAGCGAGGTTTGTGTTGAGATTTTTAGTGTCCTTTCGTGTCTGAAATAGCAAGAGCATCAGCAGGTGCAACTGAAGATATAAGATGAGATATTAGTATCTTCTGGATACTGGGACCATGTCATAAGAATAATCATGATAATCTGAATAAACTATGACTAAAGTTAGTTTTCCAAGAGTAATTAAAAAGTATAAGCTACTAAGTATAAAGTAAATGAGGTACAAGGATGTAGTGTAGCACACAAGGAAAATAGCTAATATTTTATAAAAAACTTTAAATGAAGTATAATACGTCTCCCAATCTATATGTTTGATCAGTTGGTGTCCGTAGTCAACAGCTGAAGATGTCCACTGAGTTTCTTCTACAGGGTAAGGAGGAAGGATTGGATTTTCAGTAGTAAGTCAAAGGATTGGTGCTGATCTAAGTGAGATAAGGGTCTTCTGTACACACATGAACACACAGACATACACAGAGACATGTACATAGGCATGTGCACTTCCAGGTTTGCATTTACACACGTGGATCATATGTACATACACATGTACAAAAAGGGAGATCTATATACACAGACCCTAGTGCATAGTTAAAAGCATTGACTCTTAAGCTAGATGGACTAGATTTGTAACCAATTTTTTCTCTTAAGAGATGCTGCAGCTGCGTGGTCACATCAGTTATGTCCAGCTCTGTGTGACCCCATGGACTGTAGTCCATCAGGATCCTCTGTCCATGGGAACTTTCCAGGCAAGAGTAGTGGAGTGGGTTTCCTTGCCTTCCTCCAGGGGGATCTTCTCAACTCAGGGATGGAACCTGGGTGTCTTGCATTACAGGTACATTCCTCACCACTGAGCTATCAGGGAAGCGCACACGCTCTCGCTCGCTCTCTCTCTCTCTCTCTCTCTCTCTCTCTCTCTCTCTCTCTCTCTCTCTCTCTCTCTATATATATATATATATATATATATATATATATAAGAACCCATGGACTGTAGCTTTCCAGGCTTCTCATCCATGGAATCTTCCAGGCCTTCTCTTAAGAGGTATGTGATGTAAGTATTTGACTATAGAGGAAGATAATAATAGTCTGTACCCCAAAAGGCTTCATGAGAGAATAAAATGAGCCTGCATGTGTAAGGGACTAGAAGAGTACTGAGCACTCAGGGAGTGTTACATAAGTGCTTAGTAAATAGAAGACTTTCTTTCTTTATTAGAAGGAGGATGTGGTCTCCCTGTCTCTGCCTGGACTCCCATGAGTCTCGCTAACTCAGACGTTCCACCACTGAAAGGCCAAGAGAGAAGTGGGATGGTGGTGGTGATCTCAGCCATGTCTGCATCACTGGGCTGATTTTTATTTTTGCTTTAGACAGCATGGTTCATGGCGCCAGGGACAGTTTGAAAATGTCTCATTTTTTTCTCATTTATAACATGCTGCTTAGCATATAGTAGGTGCTCAATAAATGCTTATTGAATGCATGGTATCTGTTTCTAGTAATACTTTTACCGCTAGTACAACTATTAACACAATTATTATCAGAATTTGGTTTTGGAATTATACTGAAATATGAATTCTTGGCTAGAAAATGTATCTTATGAAGATAAGCCAAACACCGTTTAAATAATCACAACCATAATAATAGTAATAACAAACAACTTTGTTCTATAAAAAATGAAATTAAAATTAAAAGTGTTAAAGTCGAAACTACAAATTTGAAGAAGAAAAATGATCAAGGCTTTGTTCTGCACAAAGAGTAACATCAAATAAATACTGGGGAAAATTGTATGGAAACAGGAAATCATACTATAAAATAATATGACTGATCACTCACAATAAGCCTAGCATTAGTGCTTATGTCCACAATTTCCAGGGAAGAGTAGTGGAGTGGGTTTCCTTGCCTTCCTCCAGGGGGATCTTCTCAACTCAGGGATGGAACCTGGGTGTCTTGCATTACAGGTACATTCCTCACCACTGAGCTATCAGGGAAGCGCACACGCTCTCGCTCGCTCTCTCTCACTCTCTCTCACTCGCTCTCTCTCTCTCTCTCTCTCTCTCTCTCTCTCTCTCTATATATATATATATATATATATATATATATATATATATATAAGAACCCATGGACTGTAGCTTTCCAGGCTTCTCATCCATGGAATCTTCCAGGCCTTCTCTTAAGAGGTATGTGATGTAAGTATTTGACTATAGAGGAAGATAATAATAGTCTGTACCCCAAAAGGCTTCATGAGAGAATAAAATGAGCCTGCATGTGTAAGGGACTAGAAGAGTACTGAGCACTCAGGGAGTGTTACATAAGTGCTTAGTAAATAGAAGACTTTCTTTCTTTATTAGAAGGAGGATGTGGTCTCCCTGTCTCTGCCTGGACTCCCATGAGTCTCGCTAACTCAGACGTTCCACCACTGAAAGGCCAAGAGAGAAGTGGGATGGTGGTGGTGATCTCAGCCATGTCTGCATCACTGGGCTGATTTTTATTTTTGCTTTAGACAGCATGGTTCATGGCGCCAGGGACAGTTTGAAAATGTCTCATTTTTTTCTCATTTATAACATGCTGCTTAGCATATAGTAGGTGCTCAATAAATGCTTATTGAATGCATGGTATCTGTTTCTAGTAATACTTTTACCGCTAGTACAACTATTAACACAATTATTATCAGAATTTGGTTTTGGAATTATACTGAAATATGAATTCTTGGCTAGAAAATGTATCTTATGAAGATAAGCCAAACACCGTTTAAATAATCACAACCATAATAATAGTAATAACAAACAACTTTGTTCTATAAAAAATGAAATTAAAATTAAAAGTGTTAAAGTCGAAACTACAAATTTGAAGAAGAAAAATGATCAAGGCTTTGTTCTGCACAAAGAGTAACATCAAATAAATACTAGGGAAAATTGTATGGAAACAGGAAATCATACTATAAAATAATATGACTGATCACTCACAATAAGCCTAGCATTAGTGCTTATGTCCACATACCAAGTTGGTAGGCAAGAAATAGAGTTAACGGATTAAAAGGAAAACCTGATTAGAACAGAGGAGATAAGCATCACTATTTGCCATCACCAGGATGTCAAGAAGCATACTCTTGACTGACTGAAGGCACTGCAGTTTATGAAATGTCTGTTCAAAGAAACAGGTTCAATGCTAAGCCAGGCAGAGTCATGAACACCTGAGGTGAAACACACGATCGGGATGCTGGGATGGTGCAGGAAAGAGTTTGGTTGAAGATTAAAGGAAAGAAGCAGGGTGGGAATATGCTGAGACCACCCATCCAGACGGCGGAAGCAATGATGTTTTCCAGGGAAGGATCAAACAGCAGACACAGATGCAGCAAGAGGAGCCGTGTGGTGGCAGAGGAAGGGGGCTGGGTGGGAGGAGCCGTGGGCACATCTGCTAGAAATCAATGTGCCAAAAGAGGAAGCGCTGCAGAACTGCTTCTCTGGATCTATTCTAGCCAACAAGGAAGTGGAGAGGCAGGTTACTCCAGAGACAGCCAGTGTTGGGTGAACTGGGAATTGTCAGATGGATGGCCTGGTTTCGAGAAGGTAGAGTTCTAAAAGTTGAGAGCCAAGACCAGTGGGATTCTACGCCTTGATAAAATAGCAGATTGCTTCTAAAGAATAGGAATCTCTTGTTATACCATAATCCTGCTGGGGAAGAAAATGGGGAAGTAGTTGAAGAGGAGACCAAACAAGAGGGCGTTTGTAAAGTCAGATGTAAAAACACTTATTTTTAAAAAAAGGAAGAAAGACGAATATAAATGAGAGTAAGGAATAATGTCAAGAAGAAGCCTTGTGCTTTGAAGGAGGTTTGAAAAAATATGCTAAGGGCTAAAAGCTTTCGCTAGTACAACTATTAACACAATTATTATCAGAATTTGGTTTTGGAATTATACTGAAATATGAATTCTTGGCTAGAAAATGTATCTTATGAAGATAAGCCAAACACCGTTTAAATAATCACAACCATAATAATAGTAATAACAAACAACTTTGTTCTATAAAAAATGAAATTAAAATTAAAAGTGTTAAAGTCGAAACTACAAATTTGAAGAAGAAAAATGATCAAGGCTTTGTTCTGCACAAAGAGTAACATCAAATAAATACTGGGGAAAATTGTATGGAAACAGGAAATCATACTATAAAATAATATGACTGATCACTCACAATAAGCCTAGCATTAGTGCTTATGTCCACATACCAAGTTGGTAGGCAAGAAATAGAGTTAACGGATTAAAAGGAAAACCTGATTAGAACAGAGGGAGATAAGCATCACTATTTGCCATCACCAGGATGTCAAGAAGCATACTCTTGACTGACTGAAGGCACTGCAGTTTATGAAATGTCTGTTCAAAGAAACAGGTTCAATGCTAAGCCAGGCAGAGTCATGAACACCTGAGGTGAAACACACGATCGGGATGCTGGGATGGTGCAGGAAAGAGTTTGGTTGAAGATTAAAGGAAAGAAGCAGGGTGGGAATATGCTGAGACCACCCATCCAGACGGCGGAAGCAATGATGTTTTCCAGGGAAGGATCAAACAGCAGACACAGATGCAGCAAGAGGAGCCGTGTGGTGGCAGAGGAAGGGGGCTGGGTGGGAGGAGCCGTGGGCACATCTGCTAGAAATCAATGTGCCAAAAGAGGAAGCGCTGCAGAACTGCTTCTCTGGATCTATTCTAGCCAACAAGGAAGTGGAGAGGCAGGTTACTCCAGAGACAGCCAGTGTTGGGTGAACTGGGAATTGTCAGATGGATGGCCTGGTTTCGAGAAGGTAGAGTTCTAAAAGTTGAGAGCCAAGACCAGTGGGATTCTACGCCTTGATAAAATAGCAGATTGCTTCTAAAGAATAGGAATCTCTTGTTATACCATAATCCTGCTGGGGAAGAAAATGGGGAAGTAGTTGAAGAGGAGACCAAACAAGAGGGCGTTTGTAAAGTCAGATGTAAAAACACTTATTTTTAAAAAAAGGAAGAAAGACGAATATAAATGAGAGTAAGGAATAATGTCAAGAAGAAGCCTTGTGCTTTGAAGAGGTTTGAAAAAATATGCTAAGTCTAAAATGATCAAGAAAAAGAACAAGCATAGGTAGACCTTCTGAAAGGGCAGTTGGTACATAATAGAATCAGACAGCAGAGAGGAAGCATAACAACTCAAATCAGTTCAGTTAAACAAGTTATTTACTGTTTTCTGTGTAGAAAGCCACTACCAGGAACTCACAGGCCAGAAAACGAAACTATACAAATCACTAGATTAGGCGTCAGGATGGTAAATTTCCATAGTGTTAAGGGCTTCAGTTAGGAAACACTACACCAAGGAAAAGAGTGGAGAAGTGAGTTTTGACAAATACTGGCAGTGGCTATGGATTAGGAAATGATGAGACTTTAAGGCAAAACATAGGAGGAAGAACTTACAGAGCAGACTGAGAAGAAATAGTCAGGACGACAATAGAGAGCCTGGAGGGGACTATCACAGCAATCTGGGCTGGAAAGGACTTCCAACCACGAAGTCCCAACAGGGTCTGAAGGATGTGAAACGTTCATGCATGCTGATGGAAAGGGCCTGGTGATTTAAGGATGCTTTTGGTGGTGCTAGGACAGAAGGGAGGTCCCTAGGTCTGTGAGATGAAAGAGAGGACACCACTATTTCCAAAAGTTTGCCTGTTAATGGGAGTAGAAAAGGAATGTGAACACTGTAGGAAGATATAAGATCAAGGATCAATTTTGTGCTTTGTTCTTACTTTCAATTTTTGTCTGTTTCCACAGACATACTTCAACCTAACCACATGTTTAGAGGAAAGAAAGTAGAGTAAAAGTTTTAGGAGTTCTAAAAGTTGAGAGCCAAGACCAGTGGGATTCTACGCCTTGATAAAATAGCAGATTGCTTCTAAAGAATAGGAATCTCTTGTTATACCATAATCCTGCTGGGGAAGAAAATGGGGAAGTAGTTGAAGAGGAGACCAAACAAGAGGGCGTTTGTAAAGTCAGATGTAAAAACACTTATTTTTAAAAAAAGGAAGAAAGACGAATATAAATGAGAGTAAGGAATAATGTCAAGAAGAAGCCTTGTGCTTTGAAGAGGTTTGAAAAAATATGCTAAGTCTAAAATGATCAAGAAAAAGAACAAGCATAGGTAGACCTTCTGAAAGGGCAGTTGGTACATAATAGAATCAGACAGCAGAGAGGAAGCATAACAACTCAAATCAGTTCAGTTAAACAAGTTATTTACTGTTTTCTGTGTAGAAAGCCACTACCAGGAACTCACAGGCCAGAAAACGAAACTATACAAATCACTAGATTAGGCGTCAGGATGGTAAATTTCCATAGTGTTAAGGGCTTCAGTTAGGAAACACTACACCAAGGAAAAGAGTGGAGAAGTGAGTTTTGACAAATACTGGCAGTGGCTATGGATTAGGAAATGATGAGACTTTAAGGCAAAACATAGGAGGAAGAACTTACAGAGCAGACTGAGAAGAAATAGTCAGGACGACAATAGAGAGCCTGGAGGGGACTATCACAGCAATCTGGGCTGGAAAGGACTTCCAACCACGAAGTCCCAACAGGGTCTGAAGGATGTGAAACGTTCATGCATGCTGATGGAAAGGGCCTGGTGATTTAAGGATGCTTTTGGTGGTGCTAGGACAGAAGGGAGGTCCCTAGGTCTGTGAGATGAAAGAGAGGACACCACTATTTCCAAAAGTTTGCCTGTTAATGGGAGTAGAAAAGGAATGTGAACACTGTAGGAAGATATAAGATCAAGGATCAATTTTGTGCTTTGTTCTTACTTTCAATTTTTGTCTGTTTCCACAGACATACTTCAACCTAACCACATGTTTAGAGGAAAAGAAAGTAGAGTAAAAGTCACTGGAAATGAAAGATAGTGAGGAGGTAATTGATAAGGAGAGAGACTCTGGAGGAAGCAGATAGGGGATAGGAGTTGAAGGCCATGAGAGGACATTAACTGTAAGAAGAGGACCTCAGCTTCTCCATGGAAATTTTGGGGCCCTGGAAACAGTTGCACCTAACTGCAGTGCTCGGGGCAGAACATGGAGGTATTATATCTTGTGGTCTCCAGGTATTAGAGAATTGAGAAAGATTACATCCTCCAAGAGGGAGAAGGGACAGTCCCAGAGCTACTAATGTGAATGAAGATGCAAGTGGAATTCACTGAACTTCTAAGGGACAACATCTGTCTCTTTCTTTCTGTTTTTTTTTTTTTTTAAATAAATGTATGAATACAACACTGTGGGGACAGAGATGAGAATAACTGGAGTCATGTTAGGGAAATATCTAATAGAAAGGATCACATTGGATCTATACCTGCACAACAGAATATGAATCAGAAAAGAGAGTGGGTGAAGATGGATATAGGAGGAGACTTGATAAGTGGGGAGATCTTTGGAGAAGCTTAGACCATATGAAAGTGCTGTGTGCTTCCAAAACACTGTGAAACATTACATGTGACTGATGCCTAAGACTGGAGGGAAGATGAATAAACCTGCAAACATCCCCTGCACTGTGGCCATGGGTGCCTTAAATGCTGTACTAAGTAATTTGGCTTTTGTGCTATGTGGCTGTGGGCAAAGGGTTAATCAACCAAAATGTCTTGCCTTCTGTGAACGAATCTAACCTTTGATTAGTTCTGTTCTCATGAAACCTGATAAAATTAAAACATTAGTATGTGCCAAGGCAGCATTCATTATGGTGAAAGTGATCCTGATGCATCTTACATCTGAACTGGGAGAAACCATTAATGAACCCAGTTAGGTACTCTGTTTGGGGGCTTCCTTGAGCATGGTGACTCTTATAATTAGTCCTGGCCTTTATAGGGAATCTGGAGCTACACTTCTGCAGTTATTACCAGATACCCTGGGTCAGGAAGATCCCCTAAAGAAGGGAATGGCAACCCACTCCAATATTCTTGTCTGGAGAATCCCATGGACTGAGGAGCCTAGTGGGTTATGGTCCAGGGGGTCATGAAAGAATCAAACATGACTGAGCAACTAACACTTTCATTCTGGTATGCTTTGAGAGTATAAGACTTGGAAACCAGGGCAACTTTCCTACATGTCCACGGTGGATTCATCTCGCTGCTGCATAGATAATATCACAAGCACTCCTAAGAATCTTGGACATTTGTTGGCAAACTGTGACTCCTATCCCATGTCCTCTGAATAAGTAGACATCAGGAGTATCCTATGATAACTTGAGAGTCTGGGATTTAACTGAACCTAAAGAAGAACTCTGGTGGGCACTGTAGTGGGTAACAAAGACCCAAAGAGACAGTGGAGTGAGACTGAAAGAAAGAAAAACGAAATAATATCATTCAGACTTATCTTTATTGTCATGATGGGGAAGAGTTTTCTAGACCATTTGATTTCTAAGTTAAAACATTTAGGGGTGACTGAATAAAGTTCTCGAAAAAATTTTTTTCTCAAAATAAAACTCAGAAGGCAGTGATCACAGTGTGTAGATGTGTTAGGGTTGAGAAGGTTCGTATGACTAATGTAATCAGTAGAGCAAGCCACAGATGGTTGGGAAATTATTTCCCTGGCCCAAAAGACAAGTTGAAATGGGCCACTATGACCCAGTTCACCTTATTCCTCCACTGCAATTAGATGATAACCAGCATAGACCCAGGTTCAGATGCTAAGCCCTTGTTTCTTTTTTTCACCATAGCAGCTCTACATGGAAATGTAGCCAACTGAAAGGGATTGCATTTATTGATTCAACAAGTATGTGCTAAGAGTCCTCTGTGCCAGGCTGTAGGTAGTCCTGAAAATGAAAATGGCCCACCACTGACAAAACTGACCATCTGTCTAGTGTGGAAGACAGACAAACACCTAATTAGATTCAATTTGCTAAGTGCTTGTAAGAAATATGTCCATGTTCCTAGAGGAACCCAGAAGAAGAACCTATTAATTCAACTTGTTTGGCCTTTCTGGAAAAAAATAACATAAAGGCTGAGTTTTTGGAGTTTAAATAGCATTTTCTGGGCAGAAAAGAGAGAAAGTGTGTGTGTGTGTGTGTGTGTGTGTAAGGGTGAATGGAAAAATAAGGAGGAAGAAGCTGGGTAAAGCAAGAGTAGCAAAGAAGTTCCATATATCATTGATATCAAGTGCCAGATGCTCAGAAGGTTGAAGTTTTTTGTGACATTTCAGGTAACATCAGGGTCCCTCTGCTCTGATGATGCAAATACCACTCTAAGCTCCTTCTGGAAGAACCACTGGCTGCCTGAGGCCTCATCTAAGGCTGGCTATCAACTTGATGTTTCTTGTGTTGTCATCACCAAATAATCTTCTACTGTGGGGTCCAAACCCCATGTTACTTGGGAATGTTGCCCCTCTCACAGATCTGGGATTTAACTGAACCTAAAGAAGAACTCTGGTGGGCACTGTAGTGGGTAACAAAGACCCAAAGAGACAGTGGAGTGAGACTGAAAGAAAGAAAAACGAAATAATATCATTCAGACTTATCTTTATTGTCATGATGGGGAAGAGTTTTCTAGACCATTTGATTTCTAAGTTAAAACATTTAGGGGTGACTGAATAAAGTTCTCGAAAAAATTTTTTTCTCAAAATAAAACTCAGAAGGCAGTGATCACAGTGTGTAGATGTGTTAGGGTTGAGAAGGTTCGTATGACTAATGTAATCAGTAGAGCAAGCCACAGATGGTTGGGAAATTATTTCCCTGGCCCAAAAGACAAGTTGAAATGGGCCACTATGACCCAGTTCACCTTATTCCTCCACTGCAATTAGATGATAACCAGCATAGACCCAGGTTCAGATGCTAAGCCCTTGTTTCTTTTTTTCACCATAGCAGCTCTACATGGAAATGTAGCCAACTGAAAGGGATTGCATTTATTGATTCAACAAGTATGTGCTAAGAGTCCTCTGTGCCAGGCTGTAGGTAGTCCTGAAAATGAAAATGGCCCACCACTGACAAAACTGACCATCTGTCTAGTGTGGAAGACAGACAAACACCTAATTAGATTCAATTTGCTAAGTGCTTGTAAGAAATATGTCCATGTTCCTAGAGGAACCCAGAAGAAGAACCTATTAATTCAACTTGTTTGGCCTTTCTGGAAAAAAATAACATAAAGGCTGAGTTTTTGGAGTTTAAATAGCATTTTCTGGGCAGAAAAGAGAGAAAGTGTGTGTGTGTGTGTGTGTGTGTAAGGGTGAATGGAAAAATAAGGAGGAAGAAGCTGGGTAAAGCAAGAGTAGCAAAGAAGTTCCATATATCATTGATATCAAGTGCCAGATGCTCAGAAGGTTGAAGTTTTTTGTGACATTTCAGGTAACATCAGGGTCCCTCTGCTCTGATGATGCAAATACCACTCTAAGCTCCTTCTGGAAGAACCACTGGCTGCCTGAGGCCTCATCTAAGGCTGGCTATCAACTTGATGTTTCTTGTGTTGTCATCACCAAATAATCTTCTACTGTGGGGTCCAAACCCCATGTTCTTGGCTCGGAGCGGCTATCTGGGGATAAAGTCCCCAAGCAGCATCTGACCCCTGCCCCCATGGAGCCAACTCACAGTCCAAGAGCGAGATGACTTGGCGTCAAGTGACAGGGGGATGTAGACTAAAAGTACAAGTGCCTCTGATCAGAGTAGGTGAGCAGAACAGCGACCCCTCCATTAACCTAGAGGCACATTATCAAAAGCCCATGGCATGAGTGAAGGAGTTTAAACCATAGGAAGGCAGCAACAGAGAGGCAGTCTAAGACGTCTGACAGCCATGCTGTTTCAGCCAGGATGCAGTGAGAAAATCAGAGCCCGCCATTTGGGAGTTTTAGTACGTGGACTTAACTACATAGGCGTTGGAAGAGGTGAACATCCTGAGTGATGACAGAGCTGCCCAGAGATGAGAAAAAGAAGTAGTTACCACCCCAAGGGTTGAAGGGAGAAAGGGAAGCAGTAGAGTTGCCTGAGCCAGGAGCTGGAACCACCGGGGAGACACGACCCCTGGTAGAATTGCCACAGAATTTAGAGAGAGGGAGAAATACCCTGCATTTTCCAGTCAGAATTCTCTCCTCTAAACAGAATTAAAAACATTCATGGTTATATAACTTGAAGAAACTATCACTGAAAAAGACATATGTACCACAGAGTTCACTGCAACACTATTTATGATAGCTAGCTATTCATTTATAATTGAACCCAGGTCTCCTATATTTCAGGCAGACTCTTTACCACCTTGAGCTGCCAGGTAAGTCCAAAGAGGTTATGGTACATATGTAAAATGGAATAATATTCAGCCATAGGAAGGAAAACATTTGAGTCATTTCTAACAAAGTGGATGAACCTAGAGCCTATTATATAGAATGAGAGCTACCCCATTGGCTCAGAGGCAAAGAATCTGCCTGCAATCCAGTAGCCACAGGAAACTTGGACTCCATCCCTGGGTTGGGAAGATCCCCTGGAGGAAGAAATGGGAACCCACTCCAGTATTCTTGCCTGGAGAATCCCATAGATAGGGGAGCCTGGCAGTCTACAGTCCATAGTGTTGCAAAGAGCTGGACATGACTGAAGTGACTTTGCAACAGCAGCAGCAGCAGCATACAGGGTGAAGTCCAAAAAAGAAAAAAAATCATATATTAGCACATGTATATGGAATCTAGAAAGATGGTAATGATGAACCTATTTGCAGAGTAGCAATGGAGAAGCAGACAGAGAACAGACTTGTGGAGATAGTCGGGGAAGGAGAGGGAGGGGCGAGTTTAAAGAGTAGCATTGAAATATATGCATTACCATATTTTATGTAAAATAGATAGCTGCTGGGAATCTGCTGTATGACCCAGGGAATTCAAACCCTGTGCTCTGTGACTACCTAGAGGAGTGGGATGGGGTAGGAAGTAGAAGGGAGGCTCAAGAGGGAGTGGACATATGTATGCCCATGGCTGATTCATGTCGATGTATGGCAGAAACCAACACAATATTGGAAAGCAATTATCATCCCATTAAAAATAAATTAATTTCAAAAAAAGAAATGCAAAAAAAAGAGCACTTATGCTTAAAAAGATACTACAATGAAAACAGAAAGGCATGCAACAACGGATCATCAGAATATGTTTGTAAATCACAGGTCTAATAAAAGACATATCCAAAATATATAAGGAACCCATACAACTTATAATACAGATACCAAATAACTCAGTTTAAAAATGGGCAAGAGATTTGAGTAGTCATTTCACCAAAGCTTATATGCAAATGATTAATAAGTACATAAAAGGATGCCCAACATCATTAGAGAAATGCAAAACAAAAACACAATAAACTAATATCTACTCAGATGTTTATAATAAAAAAGAAACATAAATGTCAGCAAAAATAAACTGGAATCCTCATGTTTTATGGTAGGAATGTAAAATGGAATATTCAGTTTTCAAACAGTTTGCCATTTTCTTTTTTTTATTTTGGAGTATAGCAAATTGACAATGTTGGAATAGAGTAAGGTGGACAGCCAAGGGACTCACCTGTGCATATACATGTAACCATCCATTCTCTCCCAAAACAAACCATAACCTTACCAAATGACTCAACATCATTGCTAGTTATTAAGAGAAATGGAAACATTTATCAACATAAAGATTTGTTTGTAAATGCTCATAGCAGTGTTATTCATAACAGCCAAGAATTGGAAATGAAACAAATGTCCATCAGCTTGGAAAGTACAGCAGCAGCAACAGGTGAAGTCCAAAAAAGGAAAAAAAATCATATATTAGCACATGTATATGGAATCTAGAAAGATGGTAATGATGAACCTATTTGCAGAGTAGCAATGGAGAAGCAGACAGAGAACAGACTTGTGGAGATAGTCGGGGAAGGAGAGGGAGGGGCGAGTTTAAAGAGTAGCATTGAAATATATGCATTACCATATTTTATGTAAAATAGATAGCTGCTGGGAATCTGCTGTATGACCCAGGGAATTCAAACCCTGTGCTCTGTGACTACCTAGAGGAGTGGGATGGGGTAGGAAGTAGAAGGGAGGCTCAAGAGGGAGTGGACATATGTATGCCCATGGCTGATTCATGTCGATGTATGGCAGAAACCAACACAATATTGGAAAGCAATTATCATCCCATTAAAAATAAATTAATTTCAAAAAAAGAAATGCAAAAAAAAGAGCACTTATGCTTAAAAAGATACTACAATGAAAACAGAAAGGCATGCAACAACGGATCATCAGAATATGTTTGTAAATCACAGGTCTAATAAAAGACATATCCAAAATATATAAGGAACCCATACAACTTATAATACAGATACCAAATAACTCAGTTTAAAAATGGGCAAGAGATTTGAGTAGTCATTTCACCAAAGCTTATATGCAAATGATTAATAAGTACATAAAAGGATGCCCAACATCATTAGAGAAATGCAAAACAAAAACACAATAAACTAATATCTACTCAGATGTTTATAATAAAAAAGAAACATAAATGTCAGCAAAAATAAACTGGAATCCTCATGTTTTATGGTAGGAATGTAAAATGGAATATTCAGTTTTCAAACAGTTTGCCATTTTCTTTTTTTTATTTTGGAGTATAGCAAATTGACAATGTTGGAATAGAGTAAGGTGGACAGCCAAGGGACTCACCTGTGCATATACATGTAACCATCCATTCTCTCCCAAAACAAACCATAACCTTACCAAATGACTCAACATCATTGCTAGTTATTAAGAGAAATGGAAACATTTATCAACATAAAGATTTGTTTGTAAATGCTCATAGCAGTGTTATTCATAACAGCCAAGAATTGGAAATGAAACAAATGTCCATCAGCTAGTGAGTAGAAAAATCGTGATACATCCATCCAAGAGAATACTATTCACCAGTAAAAGGTACCCCCAAACTACTGATACATGCAAAACTGTGGATGTATCTCACAAACACTAAACAAGGTGAGAGGATAGTATTTTCTGAATTATCTTATTTACATGAAATTATGGAAAAGGCAAAACGATGGGAAGAGAGATCAGACTAGTGGTTTCTAAGGACTAAGATATCTGGCGAGGAGTAACTTCCAAAAAGCAAGATGGGGTAAAGGAAACTTTTGAGTCTGGTGAGAATGTTCTACATCTAGCTTGTGGTGGTGGTTTCACAGTGGTTTGGTAAAGCTCATTAAGTGGCACACTTAAAAAAATAACAGTGATTTTCGATATGTTTAAAATACACCCCAACACATCTGACTGTTAAAAAATGAGAATTAGACTAGGGTCAGGGAGACCACTGAGGAGAATACAGCCAAGGGGAAAGAGCAGTGAGGAGAGGGAGAGGATTTGATGAGGAGAAGCCTGCTTAAGAAAACGGAACATGATAGAGACAGCCTTCCTGGAAGTCAGAGAGTTTTGAATTATGAATAGAGGTGGAATGATGAAATGCAAGACCAGTCATAACAATGGAACTCAATGTAGCCTCTTGGTAGAGACAAATACTAGGATAAAGAGGAAGTCTTCCATGAATAAGAAGAAAGGCATGCACACAATCGCTCACTCATTCACTCATTCATTCCTTCATCCGTTTGTGCACAATGCATGTGTGCATGACATGTTAATTTTGTACTCACTGTGGGCAGTCATTAAGATAAAGGAGAAGACAGAGAGCTGAACCCACTCTAGCAGCAGATGTCTGAATGAAAAACCCAACTTCAGACTGGGTCACAGCTTTACCCAGTAGTTGCTTTCTCTCAAATTTGTTTCAAAATATTGAACAGAGATAGCTTCATCCCCAAGAGGTATCCCCAAGGTTATTTCTCAATTCAGCATGAATCCTTACTGACGTAAACCAATGATGAGAATTCTAATCTCCTTCACCAGTGATCAACAAGAGATGGGAACAAGCCTTTGTTCTCCACCCTGAGACACAAAGAGAAGTATATTGGAGGAATCTCCGTGTTCTGGATCAAAAGACAGCTCCTTGAGGAGAACATGTTTTGTGTCAACCACTTCCCTCCTACTTGGCAATGGAACAACATTGTGTCATTTGGAGTTATGGAAGCCATCTTATAACCATGAAGTGATAAGTCTGAAGACAAAAAACCAACTGGCCAAGATCTGATAGTAGGGCAGAGAGAAAGAACCTGAGTCCTTGAGGACACAAACAATCTGCTACATCAAAGATAAAACCATCTGCCTCCTAGCTTTATGGAAGATAAGAAAATGGTTGTATTTCTGAGCCCCTACTCATTAATTTCTATTCCTTGCCATCACAATGTAGACAACACCAATTTCAAGGGAGGTCTCAGAGTAAGAACCTAGCAATGATCTACAGGGTTGTGTGTGTAGTCCTCATTCCCAAGGTTCATCAAAGAGGTGGAGAGAAGACAGGAAATCTCAAGAACGTGGAGAAAGAAAAGACCCTAAGAGGCTGTAGAGAAGGATTGTATCCCTGAGATGGGGATCTAGTGGTGAAATGGAAGTTTCCAGAGATGGGATGCCACGTCAGTTCTAGTCTGTGGAGCCAGTGAGTGATGATGAGAACCAAAGATAAGAGAGAGAAAATACCCACTGGGGAAGGAGGGAGCAGAAGGAGGTCAAAGTGGTTTTTGCACCTGTGGAGAATGAACTCACACTGTCTCAGCAATGAACCCACAGTATCCCGACTCCTTCATCTTGAGGTCATCAAGTCCACGGATTCAAGGGAGATATGTTAACTGTCATTTCCTAGCCCATTAGAGTGTAGACAGAGAGCACTGGATGGAGAGAGGAAATTTCGAGTTCAGATCTATGCAGTTAAGGCACATTGAGGGTCCGCACCACAGTCAGGGAGTTGAAGTCTGAGGGGTCTTTGCTGACCTCCTGGGTTTCAGTGCAGAGTTAAAAGTGCCTTCACGTAATCCTTCTCTCCTGCTGCTGAACAGGAAACACAAGAGGCTTGCAGTACCACTCTGCAAGTAATTTCCCAGAGAAACAAGACTGGAAGGGAAGCAGGGAGATGTTAGAAGATTATCAGTTTGAGTTTCATAAAAGCAGTGGAAATTTTAAGAAACAGATGTGTTCTTTTGAGACCTCATTTTCAATATCTTATTCTCTAATTTCTTCAGAGTATGTTTTTTTGAATCAATAACAACTAAGGTACAGCGACTGTCCTAAAAGTTTTCTTGGCTTATGGTTTGGTTCCAGAAATTGAAGCCCAGTCTTGCCTCTGTCCAGCTTGCCATGTCAGCTTGACTTTGTCCTATTAGCTCTTTTTATTAGTCTTCTTTCTCAGCCAGGTCTGACCGGAAACAGATGATCCTCAGTTTTCTAAACCCAAATCGAGGTCGAGGGGAAGAAAAGATGAACTTAGTGGGAAACACAAGCATTGATCAATGTCACAATACTTTCATCTGAACCCTCGGTCTGTACTTTCCTAGATTTGTGATAACAGACAAGTAGGTCAATGGCCCCTGCATCACGGTTTTCTCATCTCTCAACAGGATGTCGAGTCAGTCTTTCCAGTTCTACTTTACAGAGTTATTACAAAGACAAATCAACATTGAATTGCCTCTTTTTTTTTTAAATGAAAAGGGGCAAATTAAACTTCGACCATATGCTTTGAACACTAATGTGTCACACAATTATGAAGAATTAGTATTATTCGTTATTACTGTCATTGTTATTTAGTACAGAAAGTACATAATAAATGTTATTAATTAGTACAGAAATATGCAGTGAAAAAAATTCCAATAAATTGATTCCACTGTTCAAACAAAAGTTTTCCTTTAATGCCTCTAAATTTATCTTTTCTATTTTTTTTTGTATTTATACCCAAGTCAAAATAAAGATGTAAAAGTATCACAAGTATTTTTTCTTACTTTACAGCTTACACATTCTGACATATTATTCCACTGAATGTGTTTTGTGGGGTTTTCTCTTCCTTCTTTTTTTTTTTTTTTTTTTTTTACTATTCACGTAGTTTTCCAAAAGAGACTGTAATAATTTAGGCTGTATGTCTTTTTTTTTTTTTTGCATTGACATATGTTGTCTTAGTGACTGCAGCTTTACAATAAATCTTTAAATCTGGGCATATAAGTCCACGATCTTTGATCTTTTTGAAGATAATACTTGGCTTATCTTGACCTTTTGCATTTCTATGTACATTTTCATGTTAACTTTTCCATTTCCACACACATAAATACAAATTTGCTTTCATTTTTGTTGATTATATTAAACCAAAAGTTTAATTTGGGAAGAATGTCTTTTTTGTAATATTGAGACTTCTAGCTCCTGAAAATTATCAAGTATTTTGTATTTATTTTCATTTGTTTATGTTCATTTTAATTTATCACAAAGCACTTGTTAATCGTCTTCTCCCTGCTCTAGTCTAGATATTTTCTGCCAACATATTCCTAATAACTAAGCTGTCCTTTAGCCATGTAATGAATACCAGACTCTCTACAATGAGTGACATTTTTGCAAAACATTAGACCCTCAAATCTATTTCATTTTAGTAACTCTACTCACAGTTAAACTGTGTGTGTGCATATGTGTGTGTCTGTGTGTGCATGTGCACAGGCATGTACAGAGGCCAACTTAATCCATCTTCTCTTGGTTCTTGACAGGAGTACTGGTCTGTCTCAAGCTTGTCCTTCAGAACTACTGGCTGAAGCCCTTTTCTAAAGATTAAAAAATTAAAAAATAAAGGACTCTAGTAACCTTTCCATGAAATACTTTTTATTTCCCTTTTAGGACAGCCTGGAAGAAGGAATTTGAAAAGAATCTTGAAATTACCAAATTTCTCCATAGAATTCCATGACACTGATAAAGCAATGACACATGTCAGGCATAAAATGTTCTCTGGTTTTATATCCTTCCATATATTAGACTATGAATTTTTTGTTACTGTCAATGTGGTAGTCATTAGTGCTGGTTTCCAAATATTCTCATTCTTCCCCCTTCTCAGCAATTCTGCCTTCTGGAGGACTGTCTGTCCTGGCTCCCCTGGGGTAGGACATGGATAGCTCTGGCCAATGCGTGGTGAGTACATGTAAGTGTGTCACTTTCTGGCTGGAGCAATTCCTCACCCCAGTGAGACCCAACAGAGCTCTTGTTTTCTTCTGCTACAGTGACCATGAATGTTCTGGTTAGTACTGTGTCCCAGAGGGAAAATGATGACAGTGTGAAACAGAGCCACTGCCCTATCCTCAGAGGATGAACGTGTATGCTCAACTACTCAGTTGTGTCTGACTCTTCATGACTCTATGGGCTGTAGCCTGCCAGGCTCCTCTGTCCATAAGATTTTCCAGGCAGCAATATTGGAGTGAGTTGCTATTTACTCCTCCAGAGGATGTATAGCATAAGTGATAAATTACCCTTGTTTTAAATTGCTGATTTGTGGGGTTGTTTGTTACTGAAGCATAACCCAGCCTAGGCTGATGGATATATTAAGGGAGGGATCCCATTTCACTGAAAAATTAAACAAGACTCAAATTCTTGCCCTTCAGAAAACTCCTTATACATGTGAACAAGGTCCTATTTATTTCTACTGATCTTTTACCTTGTATGGTTTAAGTAAACTGTTCAATACAGAAGATATCCGAGAAATTTTTGACATGACTGGATAGATGACCAAATTAATCCCTTTGAATGAATCAGCATATAAGACAAGAAGGCAGGATATTATGATCTCATTGATTTGGAATTAGATAATATGGCTTCAAGCCCTGATTTTGTCACTAACTGTGTGACTCTGAACAAATTTCTGAATTTCCCTATGTCTCTGCTTCCTGAACAGTAAAATGAGAAAAATAGTACCAACTTCTAGGGGTTGTTCTAAGAATTAAATGAGATTTAAAAAATGGTACCTCATTAGCATAGTTTCTGGGACTAAGACTTAAAAATGGCAGATCTCATTATTATTATCCTCCAAAAACAGACCAAAAAGAGAGAAAAATATAGGAGGTTATGTAAATGAGAATGTCAATATTTCAAAAGTTATTCATGCATTTCCTCTGGTCTAACATCAAAGTCCAAGTAAATAAATCTGGAGGACAAAGAAAAGCTAGT
Organism: Tragulus kanchil; assembly: GCA_022376925.1. Classification (NCBI taxonomy): domain Eukaryota; kingdom Metazoa; phylum Chordata; class Mammalia; order Artiodactyla; family Tragulidae; genus Tragulus; species Tragulus kanchil. The sequence continues at coordinate 236,101,678 of JAIOJX010000028.1, read as the reverse complement.
TTGTTAGAAAATAAATCTAAAACAATTGAATTCATTAATTCATTCAAAGTACTATGAAGTTAAAGTATTAAGTGTTAACATGTGCGTGTATATATTATATAGATGAGATATAAGTAAAATTTTAGATTTAAATGCATGGGTATATAGATAGATAGTAGCCAACATAAAGTAATTAGATATTGAATACCAGAATTGTACTCACAGAAACTGGCAAAGACCTCTTTGAATAGAGTTACTGTGATGCAAATGGGAAGACTTCTAGAAGGCAATGATTGTTACTTGGACATGAAGCCTGCCAGGCTCCTCTGTCCATAAGATTTTCCAGGCAGCAATTAGTGAGTTGCTATTTACTCCTCCAGAGGATGTATAGCATAAGTGATAAATTACCCTTGTTTTAAATTGCTGATTTGTGGGGTTGTTTGTTACTGAAGCATAACCCAGCCTAGGCTGATGGATATATTAAGGGAGGGATCCCATTTCACTGAAAAATTAAACAAGACTCAAATTCTTGCCCTTCAGAAAACTCCTTATACATGTGAACAAGGTCCTATTTATTTCTACTGATCTTTTACCTTGTATGGTTTAAGTAAACTGTTCAATACAGAAGATATCCGAGAAATTTTTGACATGACTGGATAGATGACCAAATTAATCCCTTTGAATGAATCAGCATATAAGACAAGAAGGCAGGATATTATGATCTCATTGATTTGGAATTAGATAATATGGCTTCAAGCCCTGATTTTGTCACTAACTGTGTGACTCTGAACAAATTTCTGAATTTCCCTATGTCTCTGCTTCCTGAACAGTAAAATGAGAAAAATAGTACCAACTTCTAGGGGTTGTTCTAAGAATTAAATGAGATTTAAAAAATGGTACCTCATTAGCATAGTTTCTGGGACTAAGACTTAAAAATGGCAGATCTCATTATTATTATCCTCCAAAAACAGACCAAAAAGAGAGAAAAATATAGGAGGTTATGTAAATGAGAATGTCAATATTTCAAAAGTTATTCATGCATTTCCTCTGGTCTAACATCAAAGTCCAAGTAAATAAATCTGGAGGACAAAGAAAAGCTAGTTTGTTAGAAAATAAATCTAAAACAATTGAATTCATTAATTCATTCAAAGTACTATGAAGTTAAAGTATTAAGTGTTAACATGTGCGTGTATATATTATATAGATGAGATATAAGTAAAATTTTAGATTTAAATGCATGGGTATATAGATAGATAGTAGCCAACATAAAGTAATTAGATATTGAATACCAGAATTGTACTCACAGAAACTGGCAAAGACCTCTTTGAATAGAGTTACTGTGATGCAAATGGGAAGACTTCTAGAAGGCAATGATTGTTACTTGGACATGAAGTCATTAAAAGGAAAATATTTATAACTTGGAAAAGCATACATCTTTTATACATGCCAGTGATGGTATGAAATTTTTAAAGATTCATGTTAAAGACAATGTAGTATAAGTAAACACTCCTGAAAGCTAATGTTAACAGAAATATTTTTAGAAAAACAACTTTTTGACTCCAAAGACGAAGCTGATAAAATGCTGATGCAGTCCTCATATCCGAGGCTTGAGTGGGCTGGGGTCGAAGATGGCACACACCCAAAGCTGGCATCTGATGCTGGCTGTCACCTGGGACTGTGTGACCTGGGCTGTCCGTTGGGTCCACCCATGGCTTCAGCATGGTGGCTGGGTTCTTGAAGCCAAGGCAGAAGGTGCCCATCCTCATAAAGGCACCTAGTAGTCAAGTGGAGAAGCAGTAGGCCTGCCTCTCAATTTGGAGATGTCAAAGAATTTGCACCCGTCTACTTTGCCACAGTCCAGTATATAGAAGGCACTGAGTATATGAATATCCTTTCACATGGATGACTAAGTAATTGGCTGCTTTAACCTGTTTCTGTTACATGTATTTTCTCTTCCTTTACCTCTGAATATATTGATTTTCCATATGTTCCAAAATGTTAAGTGCTTCCCTTCCACCCTCCCTTTGTATCTTCCTTCCTTTTCCTTCTTCTTATCAATTTCTCTCTAAATCATTCTTCCTTCACCTACCTCGCCCCTACCCCCACCACACATATACACACCCACATACACACACATGCACATGCATGCACACACATACTTGGCTATGATGGGACTAGAGCACTAGAGAAGGAGGCTGAGCCATACAGCTGGTGTAAAGGCTTCTGGAAGTCATGTGTTTGCAAGTTGGCAGTGCCCCCTTTGAAATTTGGAAGAGGAAAGAAAGAAAACAGCAGACACACATATTTCCTCATCATACCAATTTGGTTGCATGTCTACACTTTTGCAAAATATGATTTTCCCTCTTTTTCAAATAAAAAAAAACCTGAAAGGATCTGTAAATCATTGAAGCATCGTTGAGTAACATCTTGATGATTTAAGTGTAAATGGATAAGAAACATATGGATTCCTTTGTACACAAGCACATAGTTACTGTGATGCAAATGGGAAGACTTCTAGAAGGCAATGATTGTTACTTGGACATGAAGTCATTAAAAGGAAAATATTTATAACTTGGAAAAGCATACATCTTTTATACATGCCAGTGATGGTATGAAATTTTTAAAGATTCATGTTAAAGACAATGTAGTATAAGTAAACACTCCTGAAAGCTAATGTTAACAGAAATATTTTTAGAAAAACAACTTTTTGACTCCAAAGACGAAGCTGATAAAATGCTGATGCAGTCCTCATATCCGAGGCTTGAGTGGGCTGGGGTCGAAGATGGCACACACCCAAAGCTGGCATCTGATGCTGGCTGTCACCTGGGACTGTGTGACCTGGGCTGTCCGTTGGGTCCACCCATGGCTTCAGCATGGTGGCTGGGTTCTTGAAGCCAAGGCAGAAGGTGCCCATCCTCATAAAGGCACCTAGTAGTCAAGTGGAGAAGCAGTAGGCCTGCCTCTCAATTTGGAGATGTCAAAGAATTTGCACCCGTCTACTTTGCCACAGTCCAGTATATAGAAGGCACTGAGTATATGAATATCCTTTCACATGGATGACTAAGTAATTGGCTGCTTTAACCTGTTTCTGTTACATGTATTTTCTCTTCCTTTACCTCTGAATATATTGATTTTCCATATGTTCCAAAATGTTAAGTGCTTCCCTTCCACCCTCCCTTTGTATCTTCCTTCCTTTTCCTTCTTCTTATCAATTTCTCTCTAAATCATTCTTCCTTCACCTACCTCGCCCCTACCCCCACCACACATATACACACCCACATACACACACATGCACATGCATGCACACACATACTTGGCTATGATGGGACTAGAGCACTAGAGAAGGAGGCTGAGCCATACAGCTGGTGTAAAGGCTTCTGGAAGTCATGTGTTTGCAAGTTGGCAGTGCCCCCTTTGAAATTTGGAAGAGGAAAGAAAGAAAACAGCAGACACACATATTTCCTCATCATACCAATTTGGTTGCATGTCTACACTTTTGCAAAATATGATTTTCCCTCTTTTTCAAATAAAAAAAAACCTGAAAGGATCTGTAAATCATTGAAGCATCGTTGAGTAACATCTTGATGATTTAAGTGTAAATGGATAAGAAACATATGGATTCCTTTGTACACAAGCACACCCATTGGAAATGAGTGGGAAAAGCAGCTGGCAAAACGGGCTTCTGGTTTGGTAGAACTTGGACCACTCAGGAGGTGTGGTTCAGGACATCAGCAGCCCAGATCCCCAAGTACAAGTTGAGTTCATTTCATCCTGCTGCCAAGTCAGAGTGGGGGTTTCATTCATGCTCAAATCTACCTCACCTAGGTTTTTTTTTCCTCCACATTATAGACTTGGCAAAATTTGAAGATTCCTTCCATTTTGGGTTCACATGAGCTCTACGTTCTGGCATGAGGAAAGTAATATAATACAAAATGACATAAAGTTTGGGAAAACTGACAGTTTGATCTCATGTTCACTTTAATATGGAAAGTTTGAATGACATTCGATTACAATTCATTCCAATTTTCATCTTCTCAATGAAAAGCAAGGGACTGCCAAAGAGAGGTAAACTGGGACGATTTCAGCACCTGGTGTGAGGGGGGAGGAGTTGGGAAGGGTTCTACTGAGGGTGTGCACAGTCCAGCAAAGATTTAAGGATGTAGCATATTTCACATTGGCATGATCATCTACCTTTCTTCCCTTTTGCAGCAAGTGAATTCACAGTTAAAAAAAAAAAAAATAAAAACAAAAAAACTTTAGTCTGACTTCCACATCAAACATTTGAGAAAGGAAGATAGCATCTAATTCTAATCTCAAGAATTAAGGCTGGGGAGAGGAGCGGAAAGACTGGTAGAAAGATAATCAGAGATGAGAGGATAAACTACTTGTAAGGCTGTCAAATTCCATTCCCACGTGTGGTAACAGATTTGAAAGTATGTTTCTGCCTGATGAGCCACCCAAAAGTGATCTGTAAAGGGAACAGCTTGGTTGACTTGTCTGCTTATCAATGCTTTGCGCTTTCCACTCTCTGTCATGCCCTAACTGGCCTTTGTCACATATCACTGAGATTCGTTCAGTGACTCTTTCTCAGGGACATATGAGCATCTAAGTTTTGTCCCTTGAGAGGGTTCAGTGGTATTCCCCAAAATATATGTTCATGAGCTAAACCCCAGAATTTTGAATGTAATCTTATTTGGAAAAACAGTTCTTATGGATGTATAATAAATAAGGACTGCCATATGAGATCATTCTGGATTATCCAGGCCCTAAATCCAATGACAAGACTCCTTAAATAAGCTCGAAGGGGAAAAGATACAGGAGAAAAGAAACTTCCCTGGTGGTCCAGTGGTTAAGAATCTGTCTTGCAAGGTAGGGAACTAAGATCCTACCTGCCACACAGCAACTAAGCCTGCATGTTGCAACCAAGACCTGACTCCAGCCAAATAAATAATAAATTTTTTAAAAGAAGAGGAAAAAAGAGAGACAAGAAGGCACAGGTATGAGAGGGCCATGTAAGATGGAGGCAGAGACTGGAGTGGTGAATCCATTAGCCAAGGGACATCTGGAACCACCAGAGTCTGGGAGAGGCAGGATGCATCGTCCCCTAGGCTTCCCTGGTGACTCAGATGATAAAGAATCTACCTACATTGCGGGAGACCTGGGTTCAATCCCTCGATCTGGAAGATCCCCTGGAGAAGGGGATGGCTACCCACTCCAGTATTAATGCCTGGAGAAACCCATGGACAGAGGAGCCTGGTGGGCTACAGTCTATGTGGTTGGACAAAGAGTTGGACACGACAGAGCAACTAACACAACAACTAGAACATCAGAGGGAATAAGGGTCCATCAGCACCTTGATTTCAGACTTCTGGCCTCTAGAAGTAGAAGGAGAAGGCATTTCTGTTGTTTTAACATATTCCATCTGTGGTACTTACAGCAGACACAGGAAGCTTTCCCCGCTTCATTTTGGGAGGAGTTGTTATAGTCAAGACAAGATGGGTAATAGACTATTCTTGTTTGTTGTTGTTGTTTAGTCACTAAGTACTGTCCAACTCTTTGGGACCTTTTAGGCTGTAGCCCACCGGGCTCCTCTATCCATGGGATTTCCCAGGCAAGAATAGTGGAGTTGGCTGTCATTTCCTTCTCCAGGGGATCTTCCTGATCCAGCAATGGAACCCAGGTCTCCTGCATTGGCAAGAGGATTCTTTACCACTGAGCCACCAGGGAACCCCCAGGCTATTCTTACTCATCATCAGATTTTTTTTTTTTTTTTTGATCTGATGTACGTGCTGAGAGTCATTTCTGTTCTCCTCTGGGAGTAAGCTCCTGGCTAAGAACATCAGTGAGAAACTAGTTGAAGAAGCCTGGCCAAGATGGGAGCAAGTGAGGTGGGCAAACAATATTACTTCAGGGAAATCGCTTTAAAGTGATCTCTTCTAAGAACTTTCAGGAACATAACTTTCTTTTCTGAAATTGTCCTGAATTTTCACTTACAGGGTAAATACCCAGTCCCACGCACATGGCTTAGGGATTTATTCTAAATGCTACGTTCTTAAGATGGAAACCAACCTACCACCTCTATCCCCATTCCTGGTTTTGCTCTTCATCAGCATTCAGCCTTCATTTCTAGGTTGCCCTAGTGTGTCAACATGGCTTTCTTTTAACCCCCCAAATTCCCGTTAACTAGCAAATAACTATTGCAGTGATAGGTCTTTAGCTCAGAGGTTATTCCCTGTCATTACTTGTCAGTATCTCCAGACCCCTCTCTGTTCCATGGAGTCTTCTGGCTTCCTTTTCTGGATAGCAGAGAACCTCCCACACCTCAAGTATCTCCAGGGCTCTAAATTATTTGCTGACCCAGGGGCCTTCCTTGAGAATAGAATGATAAATTATGTATCATTGTCATTGCAGAATTATTTGAAGACAAGCTTTGTCTTCAAATAGATTTGGGTCCACATTCCAGCTTTGCCCTAATAAATGTGTGACTCGTAGCTAGTTATGTAAACCCTTAGTGCCTCGGGCTTTTTAATATGGAAAATGGACACAATAGCATCTAGCTTATAAAGCAGTTGTAAAGTGTAAGAGTCCAAATATGAAAAAGAATTAGCATTAATTGTGTCATCTTTTCTCTGTTTACCATTTCTCATTCATTTCTAAATGGATTCTGTACCAACCATGATGGAAAACTATGTAGCCACAAAGAACAATTATTTGTAAGAGTTTTTAATAATGTAGGGAAGGCCTGGGTTATATTACTGAGTCAAAAAGTTTGTTAGGCAGCATAGATGATATGATCCCTACCTATAATGGAAAATATACAAGTTCCAACAAAAAATTCTTACATTAAAAATTATACAAAAGTAGAAATATAGATATCAAAATTCAAATACTGTCTAGCTCCAATTGATGGTACATTGTGGTTTTAGATATTTTCTTTCTCCACATAGATTTCAAATGTTCCTAGAATACATTCATAATCAAAATAAAATACTGAGTGTGGCCTTGAGTAAGTGATTTGGCCTATTTTCATATTGGACATAGTGCCTTCTCAAGAATGAAGGAGGAAACAGATATACAAATGCCCTGGAAACCTTAATGTAAGAAATCGAAGTTTCCATTGCTCAAATTGAGACTGAGTTTTGAGTAACTGATATTGGGCTAAAAGGAAAGTTTTAGCCCAAAGCAAAAATTTGGTTGCTTCATGCCTGTTTTTTGCTGTGTACTTGTAAGGAGATGCGTGTGTGATTGTTGAGGTTAGTGTCACAAGCACGCAACCCATGTGGTCTTACAAAGGCCCATCTCACAAGGGCCTTGGGCTTGGTTTTTATGCTTTTGAAATTCTGTTGCTGTCATCTTGAAATTCTTAATAACTTCGTCACCATCTTGAAATTCTTTATACCAAAGTACCCACATTTTCACTTTGCACTGGGCCTCACAAATTATACAGTCTCTCCCAAATGTAAATGACAGTGTGTGTGAGGCCTTGTGTATATTTAAAGAAATTGAGAATTTTATAGTAAGAATGATTGATCGTGAATGGAGAAAGGAAATATATTTGACTGAGCCTGGGAGAAGTTACAGGCAGAAATGAGGGGATGGGAACCCACTGGAAACTTACCAGCTAGGAGTGTCAACTTGTTGTCTTTCTGAGATACATAATATGTTGACAAACAAAACCAGTTAATTGAGCTATAATTAAGGGGCCCTTTCATCTCAGTTTGTATTAAGCATCTGAGGGTTTTTTTCACACTTTAGATAAGATTCTAAGTAAAATGGGGAAAGCACCTATAAAAGAGAATATGTTCATTCTAGAATAGATCAGTGGGCTCTGTCCAGGAAAGAAAATTATTACCTAAAAATACACCAAACCTGTACAGTTTTATAGGATCCATTTCTGCCACAGAAATCCTTAACATGATCTATCCAATCCAGTGATAAAGGCTTCTCAGGGATTTGTTTAATAAGACTTGGCTGGATGCCCCTGGGTTTGCTCACTCTGATGCTTCCTGAAGGCTGAGGTCATGGGGTTGGATGATGAAGGATGGCCAATCGTGGTTGGTTATGGCCGCTTCATCTCAGCCAATGTGATTGGCTATTTTGAAATCCTATTTAGCATACCCTTGGACTTTGGGAGTGATATCATCTCATCTCACAGGGAGGAAGTTGATTGCTACCAGTTTCTGAATTAATCAGTTCCTCTCTTAGTGAAATAACAGATTTCACATCAAGTAATTGAAGAGCTGAACATTTAAAATCAGAGTTGCCACCCCAAGCATTTTTCAAAGCACCTCTTTTTGAGCCAGACTCACCTTCTCACACCTTCAGGTATTACCAATGCATTTTTTTAAATCATAGCAGTTAATTTTTAATTATGCAAAGATAAGATGAAACAGAAAACGTTCTGCCACTCCTGTATCTGTCTTTTTCAAACTGTTCCAGAATTCCAGAAGCAATTCTAGATATCTTCAATATTGCACTCTGTTATTTGAGATTTATGCTGGCTTACTTTTAGAAATTAGGCATCTCCGAAGAAAGCAAAATATGGGAATTTACAAAAATAGCAAGAAGGTATATCAGTTATTCAGTGGTCACTTGTGCCTCTTGCTCCCTAAAAAAAAGATGAATGTGTACATATCAGACAGGGAAATTATTAAGTTTATAACTTTTATTCAGATTTCATACTTACAAATGCAAACTCCATGCCCTGGCACAATGCCAAGGTAAAATCTTTGCTCCTTACGTTCCTAAGAACTAATTACATATTTGACTGAGCCTGGGAGAAGTTACAGGCAGAAATGAGGGGATGGGAACCCACTGGAAACTTACCAGCTAGGAGTGTCAACTTGTTGTCTTTCTGAGATACATAATATGTTGACAAACAAAACCAGTTAATTGAGCTATAATTAAGGGGCCCTTTCATCTCAGTTTGTATTAAGCATCTGAGGGTTTTTTTCACACTTTAGATAAGATTCTAAGTAAAATGGGGAAAGCACCTATAAAAGAGAATATGTTCATTCTAGAATAGATCAGTGGGCTCTGTCCAGGAAAGAAAATTATTACCTAAAAATACACCAAACCTGTACAGTTTTATAGGATCCATTTCTGCCACAGAAATCCTTAACATGATCTATCCAATCCAGTGATAAAGGCTTCTCAGGGATTTGTTTAATAAGACTTGGCTGGATGCCCCTGGGTTTGCTCACTCTGATGCTTCCTGAAGGCTGAGGTCATGGGGTTGGATGATGAAGGATGGCCAATCGTGGTTGGTTATGGCCGCTTCATCTCAGCCAATGTGATTGGCTATTTTGAAATCCTATTTAGCATACCCTTGGACTTTGGGAGTGATATCATCTCATCTCACAGGGAGGAAGTTGATTGCTACCAGTTTCTGAATTAATCAGTTCCTCTCTTAGTGAAATAACAGATTTCACATCAAGTAATTGAAGAGCTGAACATTTAAAATCAGAGTTGCCACCCCAAGCATTTTTCAAAGCACCTCTTTTTGAGCCAGACTCACCTTCTCACACCTTCAGGTATTACCAATGCATTTTTTTAAATCATAGCAGTTAATTTTTAATTATGCAAAGATAAGATGAAACAGAAAACGTTCTGCCACTCCTGTATCTGTCTTTTTCAAACTGTTCCAGAATTCCAGAAGCAATTCTAGATATCTTCAATATTGCACTCTGTTATTTGAGATTTATGCTGGCTTACTTTTAGAAATTAGGCATCTCCGAAGAAAGCAAAATATGGGAATTTACAAAAATAGCAAGAAGGTATATCAGTTATTCAGTGGTCACTTGTGCCTCTTGCTCCCTAAAAAAAAGATGAATGTGTACATATCAGACAGGGAAATTATTAAGTTTATAACTTTTATTCAGATTTCATACTTACAAATGCAAACTCCATGCCCTGGCACAATGCCAAGGTAAAATCTTTGCTCCCTTACGTTCCTTAAAGAACTAAAAATAGGGCTACCATATGACCCAGTAATCCCACTATTGGGCATATGCATATGTGTATACCCAGCATGTATCCCAATGTTCACTGCAGCACTATTTACAAGGATAAGGATAGGGAAACAGCCTCAATGTCCAATGACAGATGAATGTATAAAGAAGATGTTATCCATATATACAGTGGAATATTACTAAGCCATAAAAAGGAACAGAATTGGGTCACTTGTAGAGATGCAGATGGACCTAAGGTATGCCAGAAAAAGTGAAGCAAATCAGAAGGAGGAAAACAAATATCATGTATTAATGCATATATATGGAATCTAGAAAAACAGTATGGGTGATCCTATCTGCAGGGCAGGAATAGAAGCACAGGCATAGAGAACAGGTATGGGGACACAAGAGGGAGGGAAGGTTGAGATGAACTGAGAGATTGCTACTGACGTATACACTTCATCATGTGTAAAACAGAGAGCTAGCGGGAAATTGCTGCATAGCACAGGAAGCTCAGCTTGGTGTTCTGTGATGACCTAGAGGGGTGGGATGGGGGATCTAGGGGAGTTGGGAGGTTCAAGAGGGAGAGGATATATGTATACGTATAACTGATTCACTTCATTGTACAGCAGAAGCTAACACAACATTGCAAAGTAATTATACTCCAATTTTACAAAATCTTTGCTCCCTTGTACATGAAGTTTATTAGCCTCTCTCACAAGAAGAGTTTGAGAACTCCAATGCCAGAATTTTAAGATTTCTAGGAGAGGTCACTAATTTTTAGCAGTGAATGACTACAGAATAAACACAGTGTGTTCATCTAGCACAGTGGTTTCTACACTGTATCTGAAATTATAATATTTAAAAAGCTAGATATAGGCCAATTCTGAAAGGGCCTCTCCAAGCCCTTCTTCATCTTGTTAATTTGGAACCAGGAAGTGAGAGTTGTGCCTTTCTGAGTCTACTTTGAAAGAATCACTCAGATCTCTGCCTGTTTTAATAATAATAATAATAATCCTATAAAGAGATTCTCTTAATTCACTTTTAAAAATCCTGATGCCAGTTCAAGAAGTGGAAGTGCCTTCCATGCTCTAGTGTTTAAATTATTTCCTTGAGAAGTGATGAGGATTTGAGATCCGGAAAATCATGTTTTCTTTATCCACTGAGGATGTCAACCCTACTGCTTCTCAACTGGTCGGTACCACATCCCATAGAGCAGAGAGAGAGCCACAAGTGAGCAAAACCCTTCCGCGGTTTAGACTGGATAAGCTCACCAAAACAGTGGCCTTTCCAAGTGAATGTTGGTTTTGTCAAACAAAGAAGAGTTCCTAGCTGTCCAAGGAACCCCTTCAAAAGAAGGAATCAGGCATCTGCTTCCTGTGTTTTTTCTCCCTTAGCAGGTCAACCCCTCTTCCCCACCTAATCTCCCGCCTGTCTTTGCAAGATCATGGTGAGCTTATAATAGAAATCGTTTTGTCTGCGTGTAGTGGAAAACACCAATTTAAACAGGATGTTGGAGATCAGGACAGTTGACCCAGAACACGGGCCAGGGCAGACATGAAAGCACGAAGAGTTTCATTCACAAAGGTTTCCTGGGACCAGCTCTTTCTCAGCCTAAACAGAGTCACGCACAGGCTGGCCCCAGCGCTCCCACCCGGCTCCCAGAGAGGAGTTGACAGCTTTGAACATCCTACGGAGGTGCAGCCTCCATGGATGGCAGCCCTGAACGCAACTGGGAGTAATTACCAGTTGGAGAGCCTGCTCCTTGAGAAGCGAGCCCTTCTGCCAGCTACTGCCCTTGTAAAGCAGGAGGCAAGGCGCATGGGCTGTCCCACGCCCACTTGTTTTCTTTCCCTTCAGTGGGACAGTTTCAACTGATTTTGATTACCCTGGCGCCAAATAAATGAAAACATTTCGTAGACATATAATCATCCATCACTGTGAAGAAAGGAAAAATGTTTCATGTGCAGTATGTTTATAAATATACTTAATGAAAAAAGGACAGTGCTGTCTTTCCTCCACGATTCCACTGCTGCCATGGGCCAGAGTGTCCAGCAGCTCTGGGATCCTCCCCCACCCACCCCCAGAGCCCTGCCACCGTCCCCTCCCACGGTTCTCCTTGACAGCCTGGTGGTGCTCAAAGGAAGTCCAGAGAATGTGGCCCGTGCCTCCAAGGCCACCTTCTAAACTCTAGGCCCTCTGCCAAGGCTGGAGGGGGACAGGGAGCCAGGAGAAGGTCAATGTTGGCTTGTGCATTAGAAAGGCAAAAGCCAGCCCCTTTTTCCCCCATCTGCCTTAAGGCAGCCCCAGTGAATGAAGCAGTTTCATTTCCTTTAAGGACAGCCCTTGCCGGTTGAATACGAGCCACAAGTGAGCAAAACCCTTCCGCGGTTTAGACTGGATAAGCTCACCAAAACAGTGGCCTTTCCAAGTGACTGTTGGTTTTGTCAAACAAAGAAGAGTTCCTAGCTGTCCAAGGAACCCTTCAAAAGAAGGAATCAGGCATCTGCTTCCTGTGTTTTTTCTCCCTTAGCAGGTCAACCCCTCTTCCCCACCTAATCTCCCGCCTGTCTTTGCAAGATCATGGTGAGCTTATAATAGAAATCGTTTTGTCTGCGTGTAGTGGAAAACACCAATTTAAACAGGATGTTGGAGATCAGGACAGTTGACCCAGAACACGGGCCAGGGCAGACATGAAAGCACGAAGAGTTTCATTCACAAAGGTTTCCTGGGACCAGCTCTTTCTCAGCCTAAACAGAGTCACGCACAGGCTGGCCCCAGCGCTCCCACCCGGCTCCCAGAGAGGAGTTGACAGCTTTGAACATCCTACGGAGGTGCAGCCTCCATGGATGGCAGCCCTGAACGCAACTGGGAGTAATTACCAGTTGGAGAGCCTGCTCCTTGAGAAGCGAGCCCTTCTGCCAGCTACTGCCCTTGTAAAGCAGGAGGCAAGGCGCATGGGCTGTCCCACGCCCACTTGTTTTCTTTCCCTTCAGTGGGACAGTTTCAACTGATTTTGATTACCCTGGCGCCAAATAAATGAAAACATTTCGTAGACATATAATCATCCATCACTGTGAAGAAAGGAAAAATGTTTCATGTGCAGTATGTTTATAAATATACTTAATGAAAAAAGGACAGTGCTGTCTTTCCTCCACGATTCCACTGCTGCCATGGGCCAGAGTGTCCAGCAGCTCTGGGATCCTCCCCCACCCACCCCCCGAGCCCTGCCCCCGTCCCCCCCCACCGTTCTCCTTGACAGCCCGGTGGGGCTCCAAGGAAGTCCAGAGAATGTGGCCCGTGCCTCCAAGGCCACCTTCTAAACTCTAGGCCCTCTGCCAAGGCTGGAGGGGGACAGGGAGCCAGGAGAAGGTCAATGTTGGCTTGTGCATTAGAAAGGCAAAAGCCAGCCCCTTTTTCCCCCATCTGCCTTAAGGCAGCCCCAGTGAATGAAGCAGTTTCATTTCAAAGGAATTAACGATTTTCTGCAGAATTGGTACAGCCCTTGCCTTGGGTTTGGTTATAAGTGAATGGTAGACTGAGCTTCCTACAGTGTGTGGGCTGTCTATGCCAAGAAGGTGGGGCTGGGGAGGAAGCCTGTTGTGAGTTTGTTGTGGGTCGCATCAGTTTATGCACAATGGGTACTGCATTTAAGGTAATTTGGGGATTTAGGATTTTTACAGGCGATGATAAATTTTGGGGGGAATCCAGAGTGGCAAATTCTCTCCAGCCCCTCTCTCTTGCTGGCAAGATGTTTTAATTTGGGGTCTTACAGCCTTTCTGGCACCATAAACACCACCCCACCATGGGGCCTCTCAGAGGCCTCCGTGGCTGACTACAGTTCTGAAAGTGGGGAAGAACAGTGTGGGCAGTTCCCTATACAAATGAAATCACTGCTGTGCCCATTTCCCCTAAATGTCATTTCTAGCAATGTGTTAAATATTTGTATTCACGCTTAGCTCATAAATAGGGCCAGACCCTTGGAGTCTGTTACAGACTCCCTAAGCGTCTTTCATGCAAAATGAATCTCAATTTTAATCACAAGGGCTGTCACAGCAGGGGGAAACCCATCCATTCAAATAAAATCCACAAATACAATTGGCCCAGCCTTCTGTTTGTGTATCTGTATTCTCAGATTTTGTATCCCGCATAGGGATGGCTGACTGTATTTATTGAATGGGATCATTTGGAAAGAGATTTGAGCATCCCGGATTTTGCTATCTGTGAGGCTCTGATCCCTGGGTCAGGAAGATCCCCTCAAGAAAGAAATGGCAACCCAATCAGTATTCTTGCCTGGGAAATCCCATGGGCAGAGGAACCTGGCAGGCTGCACAGTCCATGGGATCACACAGAGTCTGGCACTGCTTAGTGACTGAGCACCCAAGCACGGGGGCTCCTGGAACCAATCGTCTACAGATACCAAGGGATAACTGTTTTCAATATCACCAGAGACTATTTCTCACTTCAACCAGGGCCATAAAATCATCCTAGACAGCAGTAAAGAGGGATGTGACCTCACAAAAATCTGGAAGAGTAGAAGCTGTGACTTTTTAAGAACTTGTTAATCCTTCAAGAATAAGAGAAGTCGGATTTTCTGCAGAATACAGCCCTTGCCTTGGGTTTGGTTATAAGTGAATGGTAGACTGAGCTTCCTACAGTGTGTGGGCTGTCTATGCCAAGAAGGTGGGGCTGGGGAGGAAGCCTGTTGTGAGTTTGTTGTGGGTCGCATCAGTTTATGCACAATGGGTACTGCATTTAAGGTAATTTGGGGATTTAGGATTTTTACAGGCGATGATAAATTTTGGGGGGAATCCAGAGTGGCAAATTCTCTCCAGCCCCTCTCTCTTGCTGGCAAGATGTTTTAATTTGGGGTCTTACAGCCTTTCTGGCACCATAAACACCACCCACCATGGGGCCTCTCAGAGGCCTCCGTGGCTGACTACAGTTCTGAAAGTGGGGAAGAACAGTGTGGGCAGTTCCCTATACAAATGAAATCACTGCTGTGCCCATTTCCCCTAAATGTCATTTCTAGCAATGTGTTAAATATTTGTATTCACGCTTAGCTCATAAATAGGGCCAGACCCTTGGAGTCTGTTACAGACTCCCTAAGCGTCTTTCATGCAAAATGAATCTCAATTTTAATCACAAGGGCTGTCACAGCAGGGGGAAACCCATCCATTCAAATAAAATCCACAAATACAATTGGCCCAGCCTTCTGTTTGTGTATCTGTATTCTCAGATTTTGTATCCCGCATAGGGATGGCTGACTGTATTTATTGAATGGGATCATTTGGAAAGAGATTTGAGCATCCCGGATTTTGCTATCTGTGAGGCTCTGATCCCTGGGTCAGGAAGATCCCCTCAAGAAAGAAATGGCAACCCAATCAGTATTCTTGCCTGGGAAATCCCATGGGCAGAGGAACCTGGCAGGCTGCACAGTCCATGGGATCACACAGAGTCTGGCACTACTTAGTGACTGAGCACCCAAGCACGGGGGCTCCTGGAACCAATCGTCTACAGATACCAAGGGATAACTGTTTTCAATATCACCAGAGACTATTTCTCACTTCAACCAGGGCCATAAAATCATCCTAGACAGCAGTAAAGAGGGATGTGACCTCACAAAAATCTGGAAGAGGAGAAGCTGTGACTTTTTTTTAAGAACTTGTTAATCCTTCAAGAATAAGAGAAGTCGGACGCCTTGTGTGCCACTATCATTTGGTGTGGGAAGCCCCAGGACAGAAGCAGACATCTGTGCTCCAGAAGGTGAGAGTGACAGCTTTCAGAAAGGGCTCCTGTGATGCCCCATCACACAATGCAGGACCATCTCTGGTTCTTAGGGGGCTTGCAGGAAAGTGAGAAAAAAGGCTGCTAATGGAGATTTACACATTCTTTGTGGGCGCTGTTCAGAATCTGTCAATAACTAGGTTTTGGGGGGTTGTCAAAAGGCCACTTAACCTTAAATAAAAACTAACAGCAATGATGATTCACACATGCATTGAGATTTATAATTTAAAAAGCAATTCAGTATGAGTGATTCCATTAGACTGTCAATGTCAATCCTAACCAGCTTGATGAGATGAGAAACTGTGATGAAGGGTAAGACATGACATAATATGGCGAGAGATGACATGTTCATGGTCTGGAGCTATGGAAAGGGCAGAGACCTTGAACCAGCTGCTCTACCCTTTCCCTTCTTCCCATTTCATGGCACTATTCATTTTTATTTATTTAGTCCAGTTGTGGCAGGTTGATTTCGAAGATGGTCACCACTCTTCACCTCTCCTTGTGGACCTGGCCTATATCATGAGATGCTGCTACTCTTCCCATTGAGATATGCAGCTTACTCCCCTACCCCTTGAATGGGACCTGGCCTGGTCACTTGCTTTGGCCCACAGAATACAGTAGAAACAACTGCTTGTCTGTTTCCAGCTCTGTGTGTTTCTGCTGGCTCTCTGTCACTGCCACCTCCATAAGAACCTCCCTAGATTGGCATCCTGGAGGACAGAAGACCCCATGGAAGACAGCCTGGCTCTCCTAGCAGAGGTTCTCCTACACTAGCCAACTCCCAGCCTCTACGAGAGTCCAACTAAGATGAGTAAAGCTGCCCACCCAGTTTCCAGCTGATAGAAGACTCAGGAGTGAGTCCCGTTGACTTACAGACCCCAAAACAATGGTTTCTTGTTCATTTCTTTTTTTTTTTTTAAAGAGGTATTTTCTAGTTCCATTTGGGTGTACATCTGAGGTCTGCAGTTCTTTTATATGTATATATATTATATTTATTTATTTGACTGTGCTGGGTTCTTAGTTGCAGTACATGGGATCTAGCTCCCTGACCAGGGCTCAAACCCAGGCCTCCTGCATTGGAAGCCAGGAGTCTTAGCCACTGGGCCACCAGAGAAGTCCCTCTTGTTCATTTCTGAAGGCACTCAGTGTAAGAGGATATTTTTAATTCAGTACAATAATGGCAGTAGAGAATGGATACACCAGTCAACAAAGAAGCGATGGGGCCTTATGACTTTCTAAGACCTAAAGGTACCATAGCAATGATTAAAACAGGCCCCGCATATCGTATGACAGTCTGTCAGGGAAGATAAGGCATGGGCATTGGTAGCACACACTATTCACTGCATGAATAGTGCATGTAACTTGGAGGAAAATGCGCATGTAAAAATGCGCATGTAACTTGGAGGAAGGAAAGATTTCATGGTCATTTTGAATTACTTCACAATCTAGCATACTGCTCAATCATCCTCTCTCCTTGTTGAACAAGATCTAAAATGACCTAAATGCATCCTACGTTTTATAAAGACAACAATACATGCAGGCTTAGGCACGGTCAACTCATATTACCCCTGAAATACACTGCTTAAATCTCCAAAGGGAACACATGACCCCTTTGTAGTATAATTGAAGACCTTGTAAATAATGCATATTGTGGAGAAAAGAAAGACCATAAAATTTGGGAACTACCTCCTACGAACCCTCTGAACTTGAGTGGAAATACTCTTATTGACCCCAAGCAAACGATCCCAGTGCTGATCTACAAAAGCATGGGAAGTTTGAATTCCTGCTGAAACAAATCTTCTCGTTCCTAATCTTAGCTTAGTTTGAGAAACAAAATAGAGTAAGGATGAAGGCTTGGAATACTCTGAGCACTATTTTACAGTGAAGACTTGTGCAGGATTTGGAGTCACACTACCTAGATCTGAAACCCTGACTCTGCCACTTTCTATCTGTGTGGTCTTGGAAATTAGTCTTTTTATGCTTCAGTTTTTCCATCTGTAAAATGGGACTAAATGGGGCTGTTAAAACTGAGTATAAAGCACTCAGCAGGCATCAAACAATGACAGTTCATGTGTGGAAAAGATAGCTATTGTCATTGTGCTAAGGGAATAGGAGTGCTTACAATGGCTTGGTGCGATGGTCCAGAGGGGTGGGATGGGGGGACCTTGGAGGGGGGGACCAGGGATATGCATATGACTGATCTGGGAACATACATGTCGGTGAACAACAAAACTCTGTAAAACCTTTAAAATAAAGAATTAAAAAAAAAAAAAAAAACAATGACAGTTGCTAGGATAATTAGAGCAAAGGATTCCATTGATGAAATATGTCATATGTCATGATGTGTCAAAGACATATCAAGTATTTTCCTATCATTTCTTCATTTTTAACTTTTTATAAAGGAAGAATTTTTTAGTTATCAAAGGTTATTTATTTGACAATTATAATAAGATCATTCTTCTTTTCTGTACATAGAAGATAACTTTCCAGGGGAAGTATGGCCACCAAAGGAAGAAAAATTACTTATCAGTATAATCATCTTTATTATTATGTCATATATTGGTAGTCTAACTACTCTGAGGTGCAAAACTTCATTTACTCATATTTACATGAAATATTAGATATATTTGTTTTAGAGTTTATGCTAAATTGCTTCAGTCATGTCTGACTCTTTGCAATGCTGTGGACTGTAGCTCACCAGGCTGCTCTGTCCGTGGAATTCTCCAGGCTAGAATACTGGCATAGACTGCCATTTGGTCCACCAGTTTCAGAGTTTAGACCCATTAAAAGATTTTAGAACTTATGAAGAGCAGAGTCATTTGGCAATTAATATGTGATACACTCAAGAGCCTGGCAGTTTCACGTGAAAATATTTCTTATGTTAAAAATTAAAGAATTTTACTCCTCTGTTCCCAGTGTGTATAACATCCCAAGTACAAGTGGATGCTGACGGAAAAGAAATAGAGTAAGGATGAAGGCTTGGAATACTCTGAGCACTATTTTACAGTGAAGACTTGTGCAGGATTTGGAGTCACACTACCTAGATCTGAAACCCTGACTCTGCCACTTTCTATCTGTGTGGTCTTGGAAATTAGTCTTTTTATGCTTCAGTTTTTCCATCTGTAAAATGGGACTAAATGGGGCTGTTAAAACTGAGTATAAAGCACTCAGCAGGCATCAAACAATGACAGTTCATGTGTGGAAAAGATAGCTATTGTCATTGTGCTAAGGGAATAGGAGTGCTTACAATGGCTTGGTGCGATGGTCCAGAGGGGTGGGATGGGGGGACCTTGGAGGGGGGGACCAGGGATATGCATATGACTGATCTGGGAACATACATGTCGGTGAACAACAAAACTCTGTAAAACCTTTAAAATAAAGAATTAAAAAAAAAAAAAAAAACAATGACAGTTGCTAGGATAATTAGAGCAAAGGATTCCATTGATGAAATATGTCATATGTCATGATGTGTCAAAGACATATCAAGTATTTTCCTATCATTTCTTCATTTTTAACTTTTTATAAAGGAAGAATTTTTTAGTTATCAAAGGTTATTTATTTGACAATTATAATAAGATCATTCTTCTTTTCTGTACATAGAAGATAACTTTCCAGGGGAAGTATGGCCACCAAAGGAAGAAAAATTACTTATCAGTATAATCATCTTTATTATTATGTCATATATTGGTAGTCTAACTACTCTGAGGTGCAAAACTTCATTTACTCATATTTACATGAAATATTAGATATATTTGTTTTAGAGTTTATGCTAAATTGCTTCAGTCATGTCTGACTCTTTGCAATGCTGTGGACTGTAGCTCACCAGGCTGCTCTGTCCGTGGAATTCTCCAGGCTAGAATACTGGCATAGACTGCCATTTGGTCCACCAGTTTCAGAGTTTAGACCCATTAAAAGATTTTAGAACTTATGAAGAGCAGAGTCATTTGGCAATTAATATGTGATACACTCAAGAGCCTGGCAGTTTCACGTGAAAATATTTCTTATGTTAAAAATTAAAGAATTTTACTCCTCTGTTCCCAGTGTGTATAACATCCCAAGTACAAGTGGATGCTGACGGAAAAGAAATAGAAGACTGAACCTGTTATCTAGAAATTTCTAGTCAGTCATTAATGGCAGTCAGAAATATGTTTGTTGTGTTTATCATCTGGATGTTTTTTGGAAGGAAAATAGCAGGAAAAAATGATCCTCTCTTTAAAAAAAGAGCGGGGGAATGGTTATCAAAACAGAGAGATTTTGGTTACTTTAGATATCTGCCCAGAAGAGAAAAATTACTGAGGTGTGAATAGCCTACAATAGGTAACTAACAGTATTGAGAAGATAGTGGGACTTTGGGGAGAGATTATTTTAATTAGAGGCACCTGATTGTCTTCGAAAGCTAAGGAGGGAGGGATGTGATTTTAAGTTGTAACCCTTATAAAGGTGACTAGTTAGGGTAACTCAATACCAACTCATAAAGTATAACTAGGTCCCAGGGCTTGAAGTGGAAGGTGGATGGTAAAAGCTAAATGCAATGTTACCAAACACAGCATATAATAAACATAAATATATATGTGTATGTATATATGTACATGTATATACACAGCATTTGTGAACTATATACACAACATTGTAAGTTAACTATACTTCAGTTTAATAAATAAATAAATAATATTTTTGACATTTCAGGACCGACCAAGAATATGACAAATAAAAACAATTTCTTAAGCCATCAGCTATCATAGGAGGGAACATGAGCACCAAAGCCCATCTACCCAGTCTCCCACTGACAGGCTGGAGAGTAACAGCTTTCCCCTTTCTCCATTATCCCCTCTTCAGCACACTCATTGGCATTGACTAGCCAAACAACATTACCTCTAAATGAGGGCCGATGAGTCTCTCCTACTGAGCAAGCGCCATGCATTTTTCTAAGTGCTTCATAGGCATTGACCAATTTAATCCTCACAACCCTATGAGGTAAAACACAGTCTTACTGTCATCTCCCAACAACCATATGAAGGGAGCCTTGGTATTTTTCCCATTTTTCAGATGAGAAAGTCAAATCACAAGTGAATTCGGGTGCTTGCCCAAGGACCCAGAGCTAAGAAGACGCTGAGCTGGGATGCCAGTCCAGGCAGAGTGGCCCCGAAGTTCACCTTCATAACCTCTATTCTAGACTGCCTTATTCTGGAATGGGCATTTTTATCTATCTTGCTCACGACAGCAGTGCCAGACATACAGAATGTGCTGAATAAATGCTTATTGATCGCATAGTAATTTCAGTCCCTGAGCTGTGAAATGGAGGTGATATTTTCAAGTGTGTCTCCCCATCCTTTCTCCTCCCCCTCCACTTCTCAATGTCCCTTTGAGATTTTTCTGTCAAAGCCGTATGGGGGGAGAAAAGGAGATCTATTTTTCCTTTGAACGATTTCACAACGAAGTGTTTTATCGATAACAAACTAGTTCTATCCTGTCTTTTTCCCTTTATTAAATCATTTTCCCTGCCCCGTGCATCATCTGTACTGGGTGTTTACCCAAAATAAATAAGGAGAGAAACTTCCTAAACTCCCTATCTTTGGTGGCATTGACGTCAGCTGCCACAGGACAGAAGTGGGAGGGGCTCCTGGGGTCAGATCCGGATTCTGGCCCCTGAGAAGGGCCCCTGTCACCACGAGGAAGGTCAGACACTAGCGGGGACCCAGCCTCCAGTGTTTTGTTGCTTGATCGTTTGCCTCCTACCCATGGTGGTTGGTAATTGCTGGGTTCATTGTGTGCTTTTGGTCTCTCAGGTGTATTTTCTAAACCAACATAAAAGGAAAATGATAAGGGCAAGCGCACGAGGGTGTTTATGTTTTCAGCTCTAGCCAATTGCTTGAGACCAAAAACAAAAGTTAGTGCAGATGGAAGGGTGCAAGATTATGACGCTGACTACAATGGAAACCCAAACCTCTCCTTCTAGAACGTGCCCCGCTCCCAGCTGTCGTCCACATTCATTTAGGGGAGCTGCCACCTAGCAATTACCACGCCTGGGTTCTCCTTTGGAAAAGGAAGACAGAATAATGCCACAGCCAGTCCTCCCGGAGGAGAAAACAGGTGAGTCCAGCATGGAAAAAATAAGGTAAATGATCCCTTTGGCCATTGTCTCTTTAAACTGTTGGACAAATCACAAGTGAATTCGGTTGCCCAAGGACCCAGAGCTAAGAAGACGCTGAGCTGGGATGCCAGTCCAGGCAGAGTGGCCCGAAGTTCACCTTCATAACCTCTATTCTAGACTGCCTTATTCTGGAATGGGCATTTTTATCTATCTTGCTCACGACAGCAGTGCCAGACATACAGAATGTGCTGAATAAATGCTTATTGATCGCATAGTAATTTCAGTCCCTGAGCTGTGAAATGGAGGTGATATTTTCAAGTGTGTCTCCCCATCCTTTCTCCTCCCCCTCCACTTCTCAATGTCCCTTTGAGATTTTTCTGTCAAAGCCGTATGGGGGGAGAAAAGGAGATCTATTTTTCCTTTGAACGATTTCACAACGAAGTGTTTTATCGATAACAAACTAGTTCTATCCTGTCTTTTTCCCTTTATTAAATCATTTTCCCTGCCCCGTGCATCATCTGTACTGGGTGTTTACCCAAAATAAATAAGGAGAGAAACTTCCTAAACTCCCTATCTTTGGTGGCATTGACGTCAGCTGCCACAGGACAGAAGTGGGAGGGGCTCCTGGGGTCAGATCCGGATTCTGGCCCCTGAGAAGGGCCCCTGTCACCACGAGGAAGGTCAGACACTAGCGGGGACCCAGCCTCCAGTGTTTTGTTGCTTGATCGTTTGCCTCCTACCCATGGTGGTTGGTAATTGCTGGGTTCATTGTGTGCTTTTGGTCTCTCAGGTGTATTTTCTAAACCAACATAAAAGGAAAATGATAAGGGCAAGCGCACGAGGGTGTTTATGTTTTCAGCTCTAGCCAATTGCTTGAGACCAAAAACAAAAGTTAGTGCAGATGGAAGGGTGCAAGATTATGACGCTGACTACAATGGAAACCCAAACCTCTCCTTCTAGAACGTGCCCCGCTCCCAGCTGTCGTCCACATTCATTTAGGGGAGCTGCCACCTAGCAATTACCACGCCTGGGTTCTCCTTTGGAAAAGGAAGACAGAATAATGCCACAGCCAGTCCTCCCGGAGGAGAAAACAGGTGAGTCCAGCATGGAAAAAATAAGGTAAATGATCCCTTTGGCCATTGTCTCTTTACTGTTGGACAAACTGCTAGCAAAGTGAGACTGGTTTTAAACAAACTCCTCCTAGACTTTGAAAGGGCTGAAAGAAAAGAAAAAAAAATCCACGCCAGCCTGCTGAGATTGAAGTCCACTGGCACATTCTATGATCTTTTCCTATATGCTTAAATTTACTCCCAACCTTCATGCTTCTTGGGTGATAGGCGCATGGAGCTGTATCTCACATCTTAATCATCAATGATAACTGCCAGGTAAAATACAGGTCCCCCAGTTAAATTTGGATGTCCATTAAAAAGTGACTAGTTCTTTACTAGAAGTATGTCCTGTGCAGTATTTGAGACATATTAAATAGTCATTTTTTTGTCTAAACTTCAGAGTTAACAATGCCTTCCTTTTTTGTTTTCTTTTGCTAAATCTAGTACCCCTAACATATTACATCATAAAACACAGAGATAAATTTGAACTTGAAAGTGATATGTGACTCCAATATGGCTATCACTTGAAGTACAGTGAAATTATTTATGCTTAATTGTTCCAAATATTCTTGGTCCATCCTAAAAGAAAGGATGAGCTAGAGTTTATTTATTCATTGGGTAAGGGATATGAATCATGATGGAAATGTTGAAGTTAAAAGGTGTGTATTTCAATAGGTGAGAAGTTTCTGAATTGAAAAGAAGTCATCACCTCCTTCTCATCAGCTTAATAACCAGGTCGTAAGTAGTCCAGGGAGCAGCCAGGACATTACTGTCAGCCCATACTCCTTCCTTTATCTGGGTTCAGGTTTTTTGGCTAGTATTTTCTGAACCAACATAAAAGGAAAATGATAAGGGCAAGCGAGGGTGTTTATGTTTTCAGCTCTAGCCAATTGCTTGAGACCAAAACAAAAGTTAGTGCAGATGGAAGGGTGCAAGATTATGACGCTGACTACAATGGAAACCCAAACCTCTCCTTCTAGAACGTGCCCCGCTCCCAGCTGTCGTCCACATTCATTTAGGGGAGCTGCCACCTAGCAATTACCACGCCTGGGTTCTCCTTTGGAAAAGGAAGACAGAATAATGCCACAGCCAGTCCTCCCGGAGGAGAAAACAGGTGAGTCCAGCATGGAAAAAATAAGGTAAATGATCCCTTTGGCCATTGTCTCTTTACTGTTGGACAAACTGCTAGCAAAGTGAGACTGGTTTTAAACAAACTCCTCCTAGACTTTGAAAGGGCTGAAAGAAAAGAAAAAAAAATCCACGCCAGCCTGCTGAGATTGAAGTCCACTGGCACATTCTATGATCTTTTCCTATATGCTTAAATTTACTCCCAACCTTCATGCTTCTTGGGTGATAGGCGCATGGAGCTGTATCTCACATCTTAATCATCAATGATAACTGCCAGGTAAAATACAGGTCCCCCAGTTAAATTTGGATGTCCATTAAAAAGTGACTAGTTCTTTACTAGAAGTATGTCCTGTGCAGTATTTGAGACATATTAAATAGTCATTTTTTTGTCTAAACTTCAGAGTTAACAATGCCTTCCTTTTTTGTTTTCTTTTGCTAAATCTAGTACCCCTAACATATTACATCATAAAACACAGAGATAAATTTGAACTTGAAAGTGATATGTGACTCCAATATGGCTATCACTTGAAGTACAGTGAAATTATTTATGCTTAATTGTTCCAAATATTCTTGGTCCATCCTAAAAGAAAGGATGAGCTAGAGTTTATTTATTCATTGGGTAAGGGATATGAATCATGATGGAAATGTTGAAGTTAAAAGGTGTGTATTTCAATAGGTGAGAAGTTTCTGAATTGAAAAGAAGTCATCACCTCCTTCTCATCAGCTTAATAACCAGGTCGTAAGTAGTCCAGGGACAGCGCAGCACAGGGGACATTACTGTCAGCCCATACTCCTTCCTTTATCGTTTGTTGTCAGTTTCCATCAGTATCTCTGCAGAGGGCGTACTGCGAGGCACACCAGTCCAAAAAGGTTAAAACAATTTAATCAGCATGTTTTTGTGGGCTCATCTGATTGACCTAGGCGCTGGAAGCTTAGGAGGCTGTTGAATCCTTGAGTAGATACACAGAAGAGATAGGTATTGTGTGGGATTAGTCACAAGTGGCAATGTATTTATAGTTCAGGCACCAAACAATCTAGTGTCTCCATGTTAAGATACTGTAGCGAAAGGATTAATCATTGACTTATCATTTAATGGTTATCTCCTCTAGGTCTGCCCTCTGTGTGGTCTGCTAGCTACAGGAATGAGGAACATCAAAAAATAATGTGTGGGCTTGCTCCCACACTGGTGGCCAAGTAAGGGCAGATCATAGAATGAGATCAGTACCCTGGATGTAAGTGTATGTGCATGTGGATGTAGACATGTGTGTGCATGCACCTGTGTGCATCTGAGTGTGTGGGTCCCTCTAATTATTTTTTATACCTAGTTTTTGAATCAAAATTTATTGCAAATTACCATCCTCTGGGAAAATATCTTAAATCTCATTTTTCTCAACTTATGATAGAATTCTAAATTCTTCTGTAAGCAAGGGAAAAGTCCATAACATGTAAGGTGCAGCGAAAGTTGGAAACCTGTCTTTTGATTTCTTCCAATTGTCAGAGAAATAATAAAAATTAATAAGTATCTGTAAGATAATAGGTACGATTTTAATTATATTGCACATGGAATTAAAGGAATCTACTGGAAAGTCTCAAGCCATTGGATACACTGCACTGACCCAATTACCTGAAGGCAGTACCTCTACAGGCAGACCTTGGAGGTTCTGCGGGTTCAGTTCCAGATCATCATGATAAATACTGAATAAAAATAAAGTAAGTCACATGACATTTTTGGTTTTCAAAGGCATATATAAAAGTTATGTTGACACTATATTGTAGTCCGTAATGTGTGTAATCACATTACATCTCAAAAAAATAAATAAATAAAACAATGCACATACACTCACTAAAAAATACTTTATTCCTAAAAAATGCTAACCATCATCTGAACCTTCAGAGCGTTGTAAACTCTTTTCCACAGTAACGTCAAGAGCACTGATCACAGATCACATCACAAATAGAACAATAATGAAAGGTTTTTGAAAGATGGCGAGAATCACCAACATGTGGCTCAGAGATACAAAATGAGCAAAAGTTCTTTAGAAAACTGGCACCATTAGACTTGCTTGATGCAAGGTTACCTCAAATCTTCAGTTTTAAAAAAAGCTGAAATATCTGCTAAGTACAATAAATGGAAGCACTGTAAAATGATACATGCCTATTCAGATCTGGGGTTTATCTGTTTTAAACTGGCTAACCCAGCATGGTGAAAGGGAATAAACAATGATAAATAAATAAACCTCATTGCTACTTATCCTGGAGCTTTGTGGACCAACATACAATAGTCCAGGCTTCTGTGAAAGGTCAGAGGTAAAGAATCCACCTGCCAGTGCAGGAGAATATGGGCTCAATCCCTGAGTTGGGAAGATCCCTGGGAGATGGCAACTCACTCCACTATTCTTGCCTGGAGAATTCCATGGACAGACTCACTCCACTGTGGATTTTTTTCGGGAACATGTGTGTGCATGCACCTGTGTGCATCTGAGTGTGTGGGTCCCTCTAATTATTTTTTATACCTAGTTTTTGAATCAAAATTTATTGCAAATTACCATCCTCTGGGAAAATATCTTAAATCTCATTTTTCTCAACTTATGATAGAATTCTAAATTCTTCTGTAAGCAAGGGAAAAGTCCATAACATGTAAGGTGCAGCAAAAGTTGGAAACCTGTCTTTTGATTTCTTCCAATTGTCAGAGAAATAATAAAAATTAATAAGTATCTGTAAGATAATAGGTACGATTTTAATTATATTGCACATGGAATTAAAGGAATCTACTGGAAAGTCTCAAGCCATTGGATACACTGCACTGACCCAATTACCTGAAGGCAGTACCTCTACAGGCAGACCTTGGAGGTTCTGCGGGTTCAGTTCCAGATCATCATGATAAATACTGAATAAAAATAAAGTAAGTCACATGACATTTTTGGTTTTCAAAGGCATATATAAAAGTTATGTTGACACTATATTGTAGTCCGTAATGTGTGTAATCACATTACATCTCAAAAAAATAAATAAATAAAACAATGCACATACACTCACTAAAAAATACTTTATTCCTAAAAAATGCTAACCATCATCTGAACCTTCAGAGCGTTGTAAACTCTTTTCCACAGTAACGTCAAGAGCACTGATCACAGATCACATCACAAATAGAACAATAATGAAAGGTTTTTGAAAGATGGCGAGAATCACCAACATGTGGCTCAGAGATACAAAATGAGCAAAAGTTCTTTAGAAAACTGGCACCATTAGACTTGCTTGATGCAAGGTTACCTCAAATCTTCAGTTTTAAAAAAAGCTGAAATATCTGCTAAGTACAATAAATGGAAGCACTGTAAAATGATACATGCCTATTCAGATCTGGGGTTTATCTGTTTTAAACTGGCTAACCCAGCATGGTGAAAGGGAATAAACAATGATAAATAAATAAACCTCATTGCTACTTATCCTGGAGCTTTGTGGACCAACATACAATAGTCCAGGCTTCTGTGAAAGGTCAGAGGTAAAGAATCCACCTGCCAGTGCAGGAGAATATGGGCTCAATCCCTGAGTTGGGAAGATCCCCTGGAGATGAAGATGGCAACTCACTCCACTATTCTTGCCTGGAGAATTCCATGGACAGAGGAGCCTGATGGGCTGTAGTCCAAGATGTCACAAAGACTTGGACACAACTGAGTGGACAAACTTACACATGTTTTTTATTTTATTATTGAAGTATAGCTGAGTCACAATATTGTGTTAGCTTCAGGTGTAGAGTAAAGTGATTCAATTGCACACACACACCCATACACACACACACACACACACACACACACACACACACATATACATAGGGATTCCCAGGTGGCACAGTGGTAAAGAATCTGCCTGCAGTGCAGGAGACCTGGGTTTGATCCCTGGTTCAGGAGGATCTCCTGGAAAAGAGAATGACAGCCCACTCCAGTATCCTTGCCTGGAGAATTCCATGCACAAAAGAACCTGGTGGCCTGTAGTCCATGGGGTCACAAACAATCCAACACAACTGAGCAGCTAGTACAGACACACACACACATACGTATATACATACATATTACTTTTTCAGTTACTTCCCATTATAGTTTATTACTGGAGAAGGAATGGCAACCCACCCCAGTATTCTTGCTAGGAAAATTGTATGGACAGAGGAGCCTGATAGGCTACCATCCATCACAAAGATTCCAACACAACTGGGTGAACTAAAAATTTCACTTTCACTTTCATAGTTTATTACAAGCTATTGAACATAGTTCTGTGTTCTATGCAGTAAGCCCCTGTTACTTGTCCCTCTCTATATAGGAAGGTGTGTCTGCTATTCTCCTACCCCTGACTTATCCCTCGCCCACCTTGTTCCCTTTGGTAGTTTGTTTTCTGTGTCTGTTTCTGTTTTTTAAATAAGTTCATTGCTATTCTCTGCTAGATTGCACATAAAAGTGATATCTCATAATATTTGGCCTTTTTATGTCTGATTTACTTCACTTAGTATGATCATCTCTATTTCTATCCATGTCATTGCCATTGTCTATATACATATATGTATATACACATACACCACACGTTCTTTATCAGTACATCTGTTGATGGATGCTTAGGCTGCTTTCATGCCTTGGCTATTGTAAATAGTATTTCTATGAACAGTGGAGTGCATGTATCTTTTCAAATTAGAGTTTTTGTCTTCTCAGGATATATGTATAGGAATGGGATTGCAGGATCACATGGTAACACTAATTTTATTTTTTTTAAAGAACCTCCATACTTTTTTCCATAGTGACTATACCAGTTTACATTCTGACCAATAGTGTAGGTGTGTTCCCTTTCTTTCACACCCTCCCCAGCATTTAGTATTTGTAGACTTTATCATGAGGACTTGTGTGAGATGGTACCTCATTGCACTTTTTCTTTAAAATTCTCTAATAATTAAAAAGGTTGAATGTTTCATGTGTTTGTTGGCCATGTGCATGTTTTTGGAGAAATGTCTGTGTAATTCTACCCATTTTTTTGCTGGGGTTGTTCATTTGCTTGGTCATTGAACTATGTGAACTTTTTGTTAATTCTGGGAAGTAAGTCCTTGTCAGCCACATCATTTGCAAATATATTCCCCTGGTCTGTTGGTCATTTCATTTTGTTTACACAATTCTCATTTTAACCCTAAGTGTAGAATTCGGCAACTCTCACAGTTATACTCACAATGCTGTGCAAGCCTCACCACTATCCATCTCCAGATTTTTCATTTTTCCAAACTGAAATTCTGTATCCATTAGGCAGTGATCCCCAATCCTCCTTCCTCTCAGCCGCTCGTTAACTAGTATTCCACTTGACATCTCTGAATTTGACTATTTGGAGTACTTCACATAAGTGAAATCCTTTTATGTCTGGTTTATTTCAGTCAGAATGATGTTTTCAAAGTTCGTCCATATTGGAATACATATGAAAGGTCATTCCTTTTTATGCCAGAATGATATTCCATTGTCTAGATAGTCTACAGTTTGTTTATCAATTCATCCATTGTTGGACACTTGGGGTTGTTTACACCTTTTGAAAAGCCACTTGAGTTTTGTCTATCACGATTTTCTAAAACTATTTAGTATGACTCTCCCTGGCCTTCTCCCTCACATAGGTAAAGAAAGTCATAGTGACACTCTTCACTGTACACAGCGTCCCAAATGACCAGAACTGCAGACTTGGTTGGATGCCCAGTGGTCTCCACTATGGGGCTGGGTGCTGTGGCGGCTAATGGAGTGTGGTCCAGTGACTTTCTCTCTATGGTCTACCATTTGTCCACATCCAGCCTTCGATAACTAAGGCTCCTCACAGTCAGTGCTCAAGAGGATGAAAGGAAAGAGGAAGGGCATCAGGAGGTGCTTGCTTGTCAGTCACTGTTGTAAGTGGCTTGGCTCTCTGGTCCTAGTAGATATTTGATGTAGGTGTTTCATGTGGTCTCTCCTGCAGTCTTTTTGTGGGTCCTACTTGAGCTCTCTCAACGTCTTCCTTCTGCTGTGCCCCTCTCTAGGCTCTTGGCCTCAAATCCCACTGCAACCCTTTGTCCCGGGGGGTGCACACCATAGCCTTTTGGGATTGAAATCTTTTTACTTGGGCAGCTCACCTTCTAGGGCAGAATTCCTTTTAAAATAATGCCAGCTCCCTGCTTGGGAATTCCATATTTGAGGCATCTTGGAGGAGGATGCTGGAAATTCCTAATGTGGCCCCCATACCTGCCTTATAAGAGACCACTTGCTCTCCTGGGGGTGACTGGGGTCCCAGACTGAGGGACAGTAAACCCTGTGTGGTCCAACTCAAGCACCCCTCACTCGATTTGTTGTCTCAAGTGACAGACTCTCCTCCGCCTTGGCCACTTGTTTTGGGGGGGCAAGGGGAAAGAATGGTGCAGCCATTCCTCCACATCTTCTCACCAAACCCTTCTCTTTAATGCTCTTTAAGACTTTTTGCATAGTCTTTAATGACCCTTTACATTCTCCCTGGGGTCAGCTGTCTAGGTCTTGAACACTGCTTTGCAAATTTGCCCAAGTTACCTGACTTATCTCTCTCACTCTCGGACATGGAAGATTCATTCTATCTTGGTCACAGGGGTAATCACTGTAGCAGACAGTCAGTCTCTATGAAGGGTCCCCTCATGTGCCCCATGACAGCCCATTTCAAACACACCCTCAAACTCTAGCCATTTTGTGAAAGCACAGAAGTAAGGAGAAAGCTAAATATAAGCATACAGTCATGGCTATGACCATAGGGAAGATAGGGACACAGATAGAAAGGTAAAGTACACTTTCCCTGTAAGTCTTTTCATTGACAATGACACCGAAGTAGTCATACCAAACAGTAGTCTCAAGAAGCTCAGAATTTTCTAAGAGCCCCAGATGACTTCAGTACAATTCCAAGACTCTCAACATTCATTAGATTGCTTTTCTGAAAGCCCTTAGCATCTGTTGGACCACTACTCTGAACTTCAGTATATTCTGGAGTCACAGTTCATGCCATGCAGGCCACGTGGGCAAAAGCTAATATCTTGAGTCACCATTGTCTATATTAAATTGAGAACTGTAAACAAGCATGGGTAAGACCAAAAAAGCACAGGGAAACCAATCATGGATAACACCTCTGTAATAAGTGAAAGTCACTGAAGCTCTGACGTGTTCTGCAAGCAAAGATCATGGATTACCCTCCGGATGGGAACCCAGATGAACGCTCCTCTGTTTTATCTCTTGGGAATCTTTTAACTCCCCTAATACTCGCCAGTTCAGTCCTTATCCTGTAAGGAATATCATCTCAGATATAAGTCCTGTGTGAGAAACAGGATCTTCAATGAAATCTCTATGTGTATATGTAGCTCAAAAGACCCCAGGTTCCAGGAGTGAGGTTATGTGACCTGCCTTTCACAGACAGGGAGTCATGGTCTGTTAGTTGGATGTCCCTGGAGTGGCATAAAGGGATACCTTGGCGGCTTCTTTCTGCTTTTGAATAAACTAAAAACTTGAGAAGAAGATGAAATGAGAACCAGAGCATGAACAAGATTTGTCTTCCTACCCTCCTTTCAGAAATCCAGCCAGAGTCTGAACTGGCAGCAGGAGGGGAAGGGAATTTAAGGAGGAGGAAATTAAAACACACACCACAAATTCTAAGTGTGATACTCTGTTTTCTCAGTAGAGCTGATTTTTTTTTTTCATTTTGACATTTTGAGGTTCTGTAAGAATTTGAAGTCTGCATCTGTAAGGCTGAATGATACTCTTCCAAAAAAACATTGAATTCAATAATTAAGTGATGAACACTAAGGATTTCTTTCTGCAGAGGAGATTTTCAACTCCTTCTTATCCAGACCTCTAATTTAGGGGCCCAATGCCATGTCTTTATGACACTGGCAAGTGCAGGTATTAAAATTCATGTATTGCATTTTTCCATATTGAAACATCAACCACAGATCTCTCTTATTCCATTCAAAACCACTTTGCATAGTCCAAAATTACTGATCCTTACAGCACTCCAATGAAAAAAGGCAGTATTATGCTTCAGTTCCTAAAGAGTCATGTGGAAGTTTGTTAATTTACCTATCACCAGGAAAATGAGTGGCAATTACAATAAAAGTCCAAAGTTCCTGAGGCCAGGTGCGTTGCTCAGACGAGGCACATGCATCATTCATTCTTTGCCACCCGAACTGAATAATTGAATCCTCCCCCATTTCACGAATGTGAATTCTGGCTTCTCACATGCAGAATAATTTTAGTTTCCTCATTTCCCTTAGCTTTCCCTGCCTGGATTTCATGCTAAAATTAACCTCAAGGTTGGAGGAGCTGGAAAGTTCAGGACCAGTCCCAAGTGTTTTCCATCTTTTGACCAAACCTCGAATACTGAACATTTCTAACATTCAAAGAGGGTTTGTTGAAGTTTTCCAACTCTACCCTCCTGGTTTCAAATGGCACCCGAAACAGAAGAGCCAAAATGCTGTAAGGGGAAGCTATTCCAAACAAGATTCTTGGCCAAGGCAGGCCTGAGAGTTGCCAGGAGTGAGGTTATGTGACCTGCCTTTCACAGACAGGGAGTCATGGTCTGTTAGTTGGATGTCCCTGGAGTGGCATAAAGGGATACCTTGGCGGCTTCTTTCTGCTTTTGAATAAACTAAAAACTTGAGAAGAAGATGAAATGAGAACCAGAGCATGAACAAGATTTGTCTTCCTACCCTCCTTTCAGAAATCCAGCCAGAGTCTGAACTGGCAGCAGGAGGGGAAGGGAATTTAAGGAGGAGGAAATTAAAACACACACCACAAATTCTAAGTGTGATACTCTGTTTTCTCAGTAGAGCTGATTTTTTTTTTTCATTTTGACATTTTGAGGTTCTGTAAGAATTTGAAGTCTGCATCTGTAAGGCTGAATGATACTCTTCCAAAAAAACATTGAATTCAATAATTAAGTGATGAACACTAAGGATTTCTTTCTGCAGAGGAGATTTTCAACTCCTTCTTATCCAGACCTCTAATTTAGGGGCCCAATGCCATGTCTTTATGACACTGGCAAGTGCAGGTATTAAAATTCATGTATTGCATTTTTCCATATTGAAACATCAACCACAGATCTCTCTTATTCCATTCAAAACCACTTTGCATAGTCCAAAAATTACTGATCCTTACAGCACTCCAATGAAAAAAGGCAGTATTATGCTTCAGTTCCTAAAGAGTCATGTGGAAGTTTGTTAATTTACCTATCACCAGGAAAATGAGTGGCAATTACAATAAAAGTCCAAAGTTCCTGAGGCCAGGTGCGTTGCTCAGACGAGGCACATGCATCATTCATTCTTTGCCACCCGAACTGAATAATTGAATCCTCCCCCATTTCACGAATGTGAATTCTGGCTTCTCACATGCAGAATAATTTTAGTTTCCTCATTTCCCTTAGCTTTCCCTGCCTGGATTTCATGCTAAAATTAACCTCAAGGTTGGAGGAGCTGGAAAGTTCAGGACCAGTCCCAAGTGTTTTCCATCTTTTGACCAAACCTCGAATACTGAACATTTCTAACATTCAAAGAGGGTTTGTTGAAGTTTTCCAACTCTACCCTCCTGGTTTCAAATGGCACCCGAAACAGAAGAGCCAAAATGCTGTAAGGGGAAGCTATTCCAAACAAGATTCTTGGCCAAGGCAGGCCTGAAAGGCTCCAGATGCATCTGATTGAAGTTGCCAAACTCATAGGTGCCTGTGTGAAAGGGGCCTCTGGATTCTGGAAGGTTTGGCCGTTACAAGCGGGTACAGTGTAAGGCTGGGTCCCTTCTTCTGGACCAGGGCACAGGGTGTGACATCGGCAAGGCTGCGACTGGAGGGCGGAGGTGAGTGACCAGTGCAGTGGGAGCAGCTCTCCTGGGACCCCTGAGGCCACCTGCAGTGCTGGTGCTCCATGAACTTGTGCAGCTGAACATAGGCAAAGCTTCCCTCTGAGCAGCAATGTGCTTCCAAACTGTGAACGAGGTAAAAACTGACAGTCTGATGCCCCTGGATGGAAAAAAAAAATGTACCTTCTGTTTACATGCGTGTGTCTGGCAGAGGGAACACACAGGAACCTCCTGCACTGTGTGTCAAACCTCTGGCTGTAAACACGGCCCAAACTCAGCATTTCAGAAGTTTGAGTCACAGTTCAAGAAAGCTCCGTCTTGGAGGACATGAGCCATGCCTCTTGGGGGCTCTGCTGTCTAGAAACATCCAGGGCCTACCAAATTAAGCCAAGGTTGATGCCTTTGAACTGTGGTGCTGGAGAAGACTCTTTTGAGAGTCCCTTGGACCTTCAGGAGATCAAAGCAGTCAATCCTACAGGAAATCAACCCTTAATATTCTTTGGAAGGACTGATGCTGCAGCTGAAGCTCCAATGCTTTGGCCACCTGATGCAAAGAGCCAGCTCATCAGAAAAGGCCCTGATGCTGGGAAAGATTGAGGGCAGGAGGAGAAGGGGGTGACAGAGGATAAGATGGTTGGATGGCATCATCGACTCAAGAGATGTGAGTTTGAATATACAATGGAATACTACACAGCTGTAAAAAGAAATGCAGAAGAATCAGCCCTAATGAGGTGGCTGGCTCTAGAACCTATCATAAAAAGTGAAGTCAATCAGAAAGAGAAGGACAGGTACAATATACTAACACATATATATATGGAATCTAGTAGGATGGTGATGATGGCACACGCAGTGAAGCGACGGAAAGACAGACATGGACAGTGGACATATGGACATTGTGGGGAAGGAACAGTGGGTGAGAGGCGTAAAGGAAGTAGCTTGAAGGCCTGTACTATCATATGTGAAGAAAATAGCTATAGTCATTGCTATGTGAGAAAAGCAGATCCTTCACGGGTGCTGTATGATGGTCTGGAAGGGTGGGATAAGGGGGATATACATATGACTAATCTGAGAACATACATATCTGTAAACAACAAAACTCTGTAAAAGTTAAAATAAAAGTTAAAAAAAATAAATAAAATAGTATATAAAATATTAAAAAAAAAAAAGAGAGAGATGTGAGTTTGAGCAAACTCCAGGAGGTGGTGAAGGACAGCGAAGCCCAGAGTGCTGCAGTCTGTGGGGTCACAAAGCTTTGGACATGACTGAGCAACTGAACAGCAATAAGCAAGGAAGAAAAGTCAGACCTTTCTTCAGAAAGTGCAAAGGAAAAAAATGATCTCAAAATATGTGGGGAATTACCATATTCTTTCTTTACCAAATTCCTACACAAGCAAGGGTTCCCTCTGAGCCATGCATCTAGAACTTGAATGTGTGGAGGAGTGCCTGGGGGTATCTTATAAAGTTTTGGAGTCTGGTTCAGTGGGCCTGGGGGAGGGGAGCCCAAGATTCTGATTCCTAACAAATGCCTATGTGATGTTAGCGCTTCTGGTCCATGAGTTACTGAGTAACTCAGTAACTTGAGATCTTATATATGAAAAAGTGGTCCTTAAACAGTCTTTTATACCATTAGATGGCTTTCGTTTGATGGGTTGGTTTCAATGCCTTTTTTAAAAAAATCCTGTTTCCTCATTGAGCAATACATCTTCATCTAGGGCAGGTTGAGAAATAAACACTGAAACTGTTGCCTGACTATAAGACTAAGTCTTGGGACTTCCCTGGTGGTCCAGTGGGTAGAATGCTGTGCTCCAGAAACAGAGGACCTGGGTTCATAAAAAGTGAAGTCAATCAGAAAGAGAAGGACAGGTACAATATACTAACACATATATATATGGAATCTAGTAGGATGGTGATGATGGCACACGCAGTGAAGCGACGGAAAGACAGACATGGACAGTGGACATATGGACATTGTGGGGAAGGAACAGTGGGTGAGAGGCGTAAAGGAAGTAGCTTGAAGGCCTGTACTATCATATGTGAAGAAAATAGCTATAGTCATTGCTATGTGAGAAAAGCAGATCCTTCACGGGTGCTGTATGATGGTCTGGAAGGGTGGGATAAGGGGGATATACATATGACTAATCTGAGAACATACATATCTGTAAACAACAAAACTCTGTAAAAGTTAAAATAAAAGTTTTAAAATAAATAAAAAAGTATATAAAATATTAAAAAAAAAGAGAAAATGTGAGTTTGAGCAAACTCCAGGAGGTGGTGAAGGACAGCGAAGCCCAGAGTGCTGCAGTCTGTGGGGTCACAAAGCTTTGGACATGACTGAGCAACTGAACAGCAATAAGCAAGGAAGAAAAGTCAGACCTTTCTTCAGAAAGTGCAAAGGAAAAAAATGATCTCAAAATATGTGGGGAATTACCATATTCTTTCTTTACCAAATTCCTACACAAGCAAGGGTTCCCTCTGAGCCATGCATCTAGAACTTGAATGTGTGGAGGAGTGCCTGGGGGTATCTTATAAAGTTTTGGAGTCTGGTTCAGTGGGCCTGGGGGAGGGGAGCCCAAGATTCTGATTCCTAACAAATGCCTATGTGATGTTAGCGCTTCTGGTCCATGAGTTACTGAGTAACTCAGTAACTTGAGATCTTATATATGAAAAAGTGGTCCTTAAACAGTCTTTTATACCATTAGATGGCTTTCGTTTGATGGGTTGGTTTCAATGCCTTTTTTAAAAAAATCCTGTTTCCTCATTGAGCAATACATCTTCATCTAGGGCAGGTTGAGAAATAAACACTGAAACTGTTGCCTGACTATAAGACTAAGTCTTGGGACTTCCCTGGTGGTCCAGTGGGTAGAATGCTGTGCTCCAGAAACAGAGGACCTGGGTTCAGTGCCTGGTTGGGGAGCTAGATCCCACATCCCACAACAAGAACCCGGCACACCCAAATAAATAAAATATATTTAAAAGGACTAAGTCTTATATTCAAATTGTATATTTGTCCTGGAGGTCTTGTGCATAAGACAGATGTGCCCACTGTGAACACCACTATGAGGGCCCAGGAGAAAAAGCCTTTAACATTTGGGCCTGCAAAGCTCTCTAGTTGTTTCAACTTTTGGATTTGACAAAGAGCAGGTTATATTCCTTCCATGAAGCTCTGACATCCATATCCCAGTTTAAAAATCATCACTGAGGTCATTGTCAGCATGGCAGGGAAGTTTCTGGATAGCACCGCTGTTGGAACGCAAAGGTTTAGAAAATAATGGAAAGTGTGTCCTAGGGAGAGATCATTTGTCCTTTTGAGAATTTAGACTATAGACAGACTATATAGAGGCTATATACAGTTTTGGACATATCTTCTTTGCCTCCATTTGCTGGCCAGAAACTCTTCCCAACAATAGACATGTTCAGAGACAATGTACGGTAATTATGGAAAAGCCCAACAGAATGACTGGATTGCATTGAACTGTACCCAGAAGTCTATACATTAATTATAGGGCTATACAAATACACATCTTTCTATCTTTGCTGTTGTTTTTAGAGAGTCAGTAAAAATGATGCCTGAGCATATCCTTCCCCCAGCAGAAACTGTAGCCAATCAGAGTGAGGATGAAAACAGCCATCGAAGTCCTTGGCAAAGCCGTAGTCGCTGCAGCCACTTGGGTACGGTTCCCAAGCCAGCAGCCCGCAGTCTGAGTCACTAGGACAGGGTGGGTGGGTCAGGGCACAGACCTGAAGAACCCTGAGCTGTTCTAGCTGAGCTGTGGTCGAGTGTGTCCCCCCAGGTGGTTCATTGACACACATGTCCTTTAGTCTTGGAAGACCTAAGGAAGTGGTAAGGCCAAGGTCACCAGCGGCCAGCTGCGTCTTTACTATTGTCATGACGTGGAGAATACCCAGAAAAACTCCAACTGTGGCTCAGAGTCGTCAGGTTCTGCTGCTGCTGTTGTGGCAGATAACCCGGAGAGAGGCAGTTCCAGGCTGGCAGGCAGGCCCTCAGATTCTGCCCGCCAGTGCCTGTGTAAACCCCAACCCTGAGGATTCCAGATGACGACAACAAACCGTGTGCGTGTGCATGGGTGCTCAGCCTCTCAGTCGTGTCTGACTCTCGGGGACCCCATGGACTGTAGCCCGCCAGGCTCCTCTGTCATGGGATTCTCCAGTCAAGAAGACTGGCATGGGTTGCCGTCTCCTACTGCAGGGGATATTCCAGACCCAGGGGTTGCACCTGAGGCTCCTGTATCTCCTGCCTTGGTAGGTAGCTGCTTTACCACTGTGCCACGTGAGAAGCCCACAGCAAACCGTGAGGCCTCAGCAAATGCCAACCTTACTGTCATCTTGGACTTGACCTGTCCTGAAAAGACCCCACTGGGAAAGATACATGTGCATGTGTGTGCTAAGTCGCTTCAGTCGTGTCCGACTCTTGCAAACCTATGGACGATAGCCCTCTGGATTCCTCTCTCCATAGGTAAGAATACTAGAGGGGCTGCCATGCCCTCCTCCAAGTAATCGTCCCAACCCAGGGATCAAACCCGCATGGCTTCTGTCTCCTGCATTGGCAGGTGGTTTCTTAGGCCCACAGAGAGAAGCCAAGAATTTGGGCATAACTCTCCCCTCAAGCATCTGGGTCCCTCAGGCTAAAATTATCTGGGGGCTCTCTCAAATGGAATATCCAGAGAACTAGTGGCATCACCACTTGAATTTCTAAGTCATTATTAAGTCTTGGCCAACTCTGAAGCAGCAAGTCCATTTACAGCTTTGAGCTCTGAGGGTCCTTCTGGGGTGTATTCAGTGTAGCAGAGTGGAAAGACCTTGATAGGGACTCTAATCAGCCTCAACTTTATCAGGAAACCCAGAAACACACTGCTAATTATCTTAAAGGATTTGCGTGGAGAGTTCTATGCAACACGCATGACATTGAGATCTTCATAAACTTCATAAAGGAAATGCACACGCTTCTCAGTACTAATAAGGTGGCAGGCTTTGACAA
This sequence comes from Tragulus kanchil, assembly GCA_022376925.1. Taxonomy (NCBI): domain Eukaryota; kingdom Metazoa; phylum Chordata; class Mammalia; order Artiodactyla; family Tragulidae; genus Tragulus; species Tragulus kanchil. The sequence continues at coordinate 236,062,799 of JAIOJX010000028.1, read as the reverse complement.
GCTGGCTTCACACAAGTCTGGGAGAAAGCAGTCTCTCTCTCAAGTTTCAATTCCTGCTTTAGTCAGAACAGGAGTAAGAATCATGTCTATTCCTTTTAAGAGCCCTGTACCCTGATCTCTGACTATATTATCCCTGGTGTGAGGGGACGAAGTTGAGAGACTAAGGGGGAAACTTAAGGGGTGTTCTAATGGTAGATTTTACAAAATGTCTTTGCTAGCTATCACCGACCTGCTTAGAATCCAGGGTTAGCAGTTTAAAAACTCTTATCTTGGGCTTCCCTGCTGGCTCAGTGGTAAAGAATCTGCCTACCAATCCAGGAGACTCAGGGTCAATCCCTGAACTAGGAAGATCCCACATGCAGTGGAGCAACTAAGCCTGTTTACCACAACCACAGAGCCTGTGCTCTAGAGAGTAGCCCCTGGTTGCCATAACTAGAGAAAAGCCCGAGGAACAACAACGACCCACCACAACGCCCTCCCCCCCAGTACAAAGCCTTGTCTCGTAGTTTCTCTTAACCATGTGCACTGAAACTACATACAGAGTGCCCTGCAGCAGCGCTCCCCAAAGTTCCTGACACCATGGACTGGTTTTATGGAAGACAATTTTTTCAAGGACTAAGGGTAGGGGGCATGGTCTCAGGCAGGAATGTGAGCGGTGGAGAGCGATGGGGGCTGCCGTTGAAGTTTCACTTGTTCACCTGCCACTCCCTTCCTGCTTTGCAGCCTGGGGGAGGGGTTGGGGACCCCTGCCCTGGAGGATGTATACAGAGCAGAGAAAAAGGAATAAAGTCATCAATGGGGAAAGAAGATGTTCACTTTGGAACTTCAACATGGACAATATTTGATTTGTTAGCAGGTAAAAGCTATGGGGCTTCCTTCTTAGCTCAGTCAGTAATCTGCCCACAGTGTAGGAGACCTGGGTTCTATCCCTGGGTTGGGAAGATCCCCTGGAGGAGGAAATGACAACCCCCTCTAGTATTCTTGCCTGGAGAATCCCATGGACAGGGGAGCCTGGTGGGCTACAGTCCATCGAGTCGCAAAAGAGAAGGACACAACAACGACAAAGTGGGGTAGAAAAAATAAATAAATATGTGCATCCTGAATGGCTGGCTCACATGCAAAATTAACCTGTTTTTAATGCTTCCAAGCAGGCATGTCTGCTTGTTGAGCTAGAGAATGAGATGCCTGATATTCTTTTCTCAGCCCCTGTTTGGGAGGACCATTCTCTCTCGTGTATCTATCTTTCGTGATCTTCTTAATGTGCTCAAAGTGCAGTTGCCACAGTGCTGGGCTGAGTTTTACCTACAGGTGTGAATTAGCCTACTAATTTGAATTGTACTTGAGAAAGGCAATACAGGAATCGTTCATGGGTGAAATCAAAACGTAAACGGGGTTAAGGCAGCCACGTCTTTGATCCAAAGTACAGAATCTTGCTTTTCTTTGTTTTCCTTTAGCTTCCTAAGTTCAAGAGAGAAATATAATTTTATTTCTTCATTGAAAAGATATCCACTTAGAAGGAAGGAAACCACATACTTTTGGTTTTATTAAAATGGTCTCTTAATCAGAAAATGAAAATGCTTTCTTTTTTGGCAGGCTTTAAAATACTGGTAAGTTGCTAGACCCTCTTAGGGGTCAGATTCTCATGCAAACATTTCCTTTTATTATTTTTTTGCTTTTATTATTTTTTCCTTTTATAGTTTCACTTATGCTGTGGTCATCTTTACCAAGGACTGAATGCTCCTGATCCGATGCCTAGCATCTGAAAGGATGGGCACCACATCCTGTCTGCACAGCAGCCCCATGCCAGGGTTGAATTACTATTGAATAAGCAGCAATGAAGTCTTTATCAAAATAATCAGGACTTCCCAAAACCACAAATAACAACAACAGGACTCAAGTTGTACCAAATCAGCAAAGACCATTGGTATAATAAGATTCTGAGTCACTTTTCTCTACCGTCTCTCTGTCTCTCTTGCAAAGTCTACTTGGCTATTTTTCTCGCACTGCCTGGGGGAGGGCAGGTGGAGGGAAGGAAGGGTATTGCTCAGAAAGTAAAAAAAAAAAAAAAAAATTGACATCACTGAAGTCACGTGATTGGCAAGAACCAATTAAGATGGGCTGTGGAAAGGGGAACAGTTAAATTTGTAATTTGGGTTGTGTGAAAACTTCTTTGGGCCTCATAAACAACCACAGAACCACAAGTTGGGTAGCCTGGCAGTGTCAGAAGTCTGAGCCCGGCATAGTGGTCAGCAGGCAGGACGGATCATTCTGACTGCAAACCACAGGGTTTCGCAGAGTTCTGAACATCATCAACCCACAGCCAAGAAGCCGCTTTTTTTTTTTTTTAATCTTTACCAATTTGAATATTTGTCTTTGCAAAGGTACATTTTTTTCCATAGGGCTCAGGGAGCCCCAGAGGTGTGGAGGAGAAAAAAGGTACCTGTGGGAACCATGTTTGGGGGTGAGGTTAAAACGGTGACCTTTCTTGGTTTTTCACTCTTAAGGTAAAAGAAATCATTGAATCCCCCGCCTTCAGAAGAGGGTGCCTTTTCAGGAGGAAGCGATGGCTTCAGACAGCATATTTGAGTCATTTCCTTCATATCCACAGTGCTTCATGAGAGGTGAGTACACTCTGAGATTTTAATATCTACTTTGGCTCGGCTGTGCAGATAATGAAGTGGCAGTCCGTCGTAACTGGGTGCAGAGAGCCCCTGCCGGTCTCTTGTCCGTTTGGTGGGAGGAATTCAAACTCCTTGGGAGTATGATTTCAAGGCTATTGGATTACTTGTTCATCAGATGGCCGCGCTTGAGAAATGTTTTCATAAATGCTTAGTTAAGCTGTTGAAGGGTTCAGTCGGTGGGTGAGAACTTTTGTCAAGTGCAAGTCAGTTGGACTGCTCCTGATTAAAATCCTAGAGGTTAGAGAGCTTGCAGGAGGCTCTCTGGAGTTTCTTTGGTGGCCCCCTTGCCTGAAATGACTGTGGCTGAGCTGTCCCGCGCTGGGCACGCCGTATAACCCACAAACCAGCCTGCCCCAGGCTTGAGTGGACTTCTGCACAGCCGACCAGGAGGGGCTGGTGCCAGGCTGGGGCAGAGGCGGAGGTCGGCTCACAACCCCGGGCGGGGACACTGCAGGGACAAAGTAGCAAGTCAGTTGTTTCTGAAAGGCGGAGAGCACAGGAGCCGGGCGGGTTTGTCTAGGCTGAAAACCCCAGCATGGGGCCGTGGTGGGTTCTTTCTTGCGGTCTCCATGCAAAGAGGCTCCCGGCATCTTTTGAGAGAGAATGAAAGCGAAGTGTTCAGAAGTCTCTCCCGCCAAGAGCAAAGAAGAAGTTGCTTAAGTCCAGCGTCTGTGGCAGCTGAAGTCATTAAATTGCGTGCTTCCTAATAGGAGCAGCTCTTGTGGGCTACCTGTCTGCGTTTTTGCAGCTAGCCTCTTGAAATGCCTGCACCTGTGGCTGAGCTCTGAGGGTGTGAGTAGGTGTGTGTGCATGGGCCTTTGGGGTAATGTTTGTTGGGGAAAGAGGGCCGCACCTAAGCAAACACAAATAATAGCTCAGCAGTGTCACAAAGGCACTGCCGCGTGCGTCGGGGCGTGCACGTTGACCCACGCCTGCACAGTGTGGCCTGATAGCTTGGCAGAGCTGGGACGGAATGGGATGGATGGGGTAGGGGAATAATTAATTGTCTAGCTACAAACCCGCGTGCACCCAAATAGTCTCTGTGACTCATTATTTATTCATCAAGCCAAGTGAGCCGAAGAATGCCGAGGGCTGCCAGCCACTTGGTCACAACAGACGTTATTGTGGCTGCCACCGCGCGTCTGTGTTTCCGGGTCCCTGCAGTTTAAACACTCGACAAAGATCTGAGTGTGTGTCTGTGTGTGTGTGTTGAGGGGCGAGTGGGATTTCAGGAGAAGAGGACGAAAGCAAGTCATGAACCGATTCCAAGCTTCAAATTAAAGGGTTTTCAAGTGCTTCTTTACTGGCAGCCGGGGGCATTTTAGTGAAGTTGAGTCATGCGCCGTGTATGAGTCACACAGCCTCAGGGTGCTGGGCTCCTGCGGCAGGAACGCCAGCCGCGGGTGAGAAGCTGTGAACGGGCCTCTCGCTGCATTTCCTCTGGGCCGCTGACAAGCAAAGGAAGCAATATTTGTAGAATAACAGAAAAAAAAAGACCTTCCTGCCTTGTCTCTGCTTTCAGTACCCCCTCCAAACGATGATTGTTTCCTATTCTATCAGCTCAGGAAGGCAGATGCAGGAAATTTTTCAACATTCCACTGGGTAATAGATTGGATTTCCATGTGCAGTGCTGGCCTGCCTTCTGGCCTCCTTGGTGGGGCCGTTGAGATAGCGAGGGGAGCTGGTGACCTGCTCGGATGCTGGGAAAGACAGAGAGCTCAGCCCCTCACCCAGTCCCACAGTCCTTGGGTTCCCAGGACAGTCCCCAACCCCCCGCCCCTGCCCCAAGTTAGGAACTGGTGTCTGTATAGCTTTCAAGAGGACTGAGTTCAGGGCACCCAACCAAGATGCAGACCGGCTCATGGGAAAAGATCTCTTCACTCCTTCCTGTCTTTAACAGGAACTCAGGACTCTCATAATCACTAACTCAAGAATATAATATTGAGATTGCATTTCAGAGAATCAAAGTGAAATCTTGGCTATTCTTATGGCTTGGTTGATCAGGGTGATTCATCACGCCGAGGGTTTGGGCTAGCAGTCCACGCCGCTCACGTGAGCAAGGTGGCAGAATGTCCCGGCATTTGGTACAGTGTGGACACTACCTTAGCGTTTGACACTGGAAGAATTGCCCTCCTCTCTCTCATAGCGCTCGTGTTTTCCTTGCAGCCAGTGCCCTGTTCCCCCAGCCTGGCCCTAAGCAGCGCCCAGCACTGTGGTCATTTATTGTCGCCTGTAATTTATAGTATGTGTGCCCTCCCCAACTGCGGCTCCAGGCGAGCGGGAAAAAATATCTCGTGTTCTTCCTGGGATGGTCCTTTATCAGTGCATGCAATTCTCACAGGAGGAAACCCACAACTCATTTCTAGCAAGATACCCATGTGGAAATGGAGGGGAAAGGGAGGTGTGGGACCAAGCCAACCATTGTTCTCTTCTGTGGGACAGGCAAGCGAGAGTCTGAGAGCCTGGCATGCAAAACAAAATGTGGTCTACCACAAAGAAGGCCGCTGCGCCGACTTCTCACTGAATGTGCTCAGGCAAGAAGACGAGGCGGGATTGAAATTCCCTGGCATGATCCCCTGGGGTTCACGGCGTGATGCCCCTGCAGGACCCAAACTTGGGTCCCTTGGTGGGGTACCACACATGGGCCCTCAAAGCAGCGTAGGCGTGCAGGGAGAGAGCATCAGCACGAACATGTTTTTTGGGTAAAATGCCTCAGGTAGCCGTGTTCTTAGAAGTGGCTTAGTGGTCTATGCAAAGCCTAAATGCTAATATGCCTCCGAGTTCCTAGAACCACAGGTAAAAATCTCGGCGGGGCTGACGCACTGCTGTCTTCTCGAGGCAGATCTCAAAGGGAATTGCAGGAGCCGAGGCGGAACCTCTGAAGCGTGCCGCTCCGTGAACCTCAGTTTGCCACTTCTTTTCGGAGAATTATTTCTGAAGATCCTTCTGGGTCTGCTGAAGGTTTAAGACCCCACAAAGCTGTTGCGTCAACGGGGTATCAGAGCCCGTGTGCATTCTGTATTTGGTTGCAAGGCTGCCATTCACAGAGAAACACAGACCGAGTAGCTTAAGCAGAAAAGGACTGTCTCATGATTTTGAGAGCCAGAAATCGCACAGCAAGTCCTGGTGTAGATTTGTTTTTTGGAAGGCTTCGAGGTACCAGGAAGTTGGGTTCTTTTGAGGCCTCTTTCTCTGGCTAGGAGATGGCTGTCTTCTCTTCGTCCTCCCGTGGTTCCCCTTAGTCATTATCCATGTCCTAATTTCGTGTTCTTATAAGGATAATAGTCATGTTTCATTAGACCCCACCATTGAGGACCTCATTTAATCTTCATTATCTCTGTAAAAAACACTCTTCAAATACAGTCACCCTCTGAGGTACCAGGAGTTAGGACTTCAGCGTATGAACTTGGGAAGGACACAGCTCAGCGCTGGAGACAGTGTGTCCTAGCCAGTCGGACTCCCCCTGACCCAGCAGGAACCAGCACTTTTCCTAAGTGCCCTCTGGGAGGTGGAGAAATCAGACCCCAGCGCCCCCATGTGAGATGCAACTCTGCCTTCCGAAACTACCCACACATTTTGAAACTAAGAAAAAAAAAAAAGGTGTTAAAATCTATCTAAACTCACAATCACTCTTTGCCATTTAGTTCTTGTACACACTCAGAGACCTGTGAAAATGACAAGGCAGTTTTGAAATGGTTAAGCTTTAAAAGAGCAAAGCGTGGTCCTCCAAAAGTCACCACCTCCTTAGCTCTGCCTCCTCCCCAGGGATTGTCCCTGTAATTCCAAACCCTCCCGAGAGGCACCCCACCCATGGGGGCGGAAGACAGGCCACAGGAGGCCCCACACCTGCTTACCCTCCAAGAGCAGGCCCAGTGAGCCCCCAGGAGCAGAAGCAACTTAAGAAGCAACAGCTGAGCCAGGGTCTAACCATAAGCAGCCTCAGAGAGAGTTTGGAAGCAAATTTGTAGCCAGGAGGTTTCTTCTCTTGAAACAAATCTGAAATGTGTACTCTGAAAAGGTCTGCCCCTTTACTGAGAAAGCAAGTAACGCTGGGGCAGGAGGAGGATCCAGGATCAGGACACACACAGAATCTCATAGAGACAGGCTTGCGGTGTTGGCCTAAAGGACAGAGCCCAGAGCCCAGGAGTTTGGGGGTGGGGGTGGGGGGTTAATTTTTTTTTTTTAATTTTGGCCTCTTTCATTGTTTTTCATTTTATTTCTTTATTTTCATCCATCTTTACTCCCCGGCCTGTGTGGGCCTCCCATCACAGTGGCCCCTCTTGTTGCAGACCACTGGCTCTGGGCGCATGGGCTCCAGAGCGCTGGCCTACAACTGGGCACACCGGCCCAGCCGCTCCATGGCACGCGGGATCCTCCTGGGCCAGGGATCGAACCGGTGCCCCCTGCACTGCAAGGCAGACTACCCACCCACTGGACCACCAGGGAAGGCCCAGGGAGCTTTGAAGGGCAGCCAGGACTGAAAAAGAGAAGGGCTGGGGCTGAATGAGGACCAGGTAGACTTAAGACAGAGATGCCCTGGTCTTTCTTTTGCCAAATAGCACAGGACAGTTCGGTTTCCTCATCTGACACAGTGAGGAGGGCATTGGATATGTCAAAAAGTTCATTTGGGTTTTCTGAAAGCTGCTATGGTAAAATCCAAACAAACTCTTTACCTGCCAGGAACCAGCACTTTTCCTAAGTGCCCTCTGGGAGGTGGAGAAATCAGACCCCAGCGCCCCCATGTGAGATGCAACTCTGCCTTCCGAAACTACCCACACATTTTGAAACTAAGAAAAAAAAAAAAGGTGTTAAAATCTATCTAAACTCACAATCACTCTTTGCCATTTAGTTCTTGTACACACTCAGAGACCTGTGAAAATGACAAGGCAGTTTTGAAATGGTTAAGCTTTAAAAGAGCAAAGCGTGGTCCTCCAAAAGTCACCACCTCCTTAGCTCTGCCTCCTCCCCAGGGATTGTCCCTGTAATTCCAAACCCTCCCGAGAGGCACCCCACCCATGGGGGCGGAAGACAGGCCACAGGAGGCCCCACACCTGCTTACCCTCCAAGAGCAGGCCCAGTGAGCCCCCAGGAGCAGAAGCAACTTAAGAAGCAACAGCTGAGCCAGGGTCTAACCCGCAAGCAGCCCCAGAGAGAGTTTGGAAGCAAATTTGTAGCCAGGAGGTTTCTTCTCTTGAAACAAATCTGAAATGTGTACTCTGAAAAGGTCTGCCCCTTTACTGAGAAAGCAAGTAACGCTGGGGCAGGAGGAGGATCCAGGATCAGGACACACACAGAATCTCATAGAGACAGGCTTGCGGTGTTGGCCTAAAGGACAGAGCCCAGAGCCCAGGAGTTTGGGGGTGGGGGTGGGGGGTTAATTTTTTTTTTTTAATTTTGGCCTCTTTCATTGTTTTTCATTTTATTTCTTTATTTTCATCCATCTTTACTCCCCGGCCTGTGTGGGCCTCCCATCACAGTGGCCCCTCTTGTTGCAGACCACTGGCTCTGGGCGCATGGGCTCCAGAGCGCTGGCCTACAACTGGGCACACCGGCCCAGCCGCTCCATGGCACGCGGGATCCTCCTGGGCCAGGGATCGAACCGGTGCCCCCTGCACTGCAAGGCAGACTCCCCACCCACTGGACCACCAGGGAAGGCCCAGGGAGCTTTGAAGGGCAGCCAGGACTGAAAAAGAGAAGGGGCTGGGGCTGAATGAGGACCAGGTAGACTTAAGACAGAGATGCCCTGGTCTTTCTTTTGCCAAATAGCACAGGACAGTTCGGTTTCCTCATCTGACACAGTGAGGAGGGCATTGGATCTGTCAAAAAGTTCATTTGGGTTTTTCTGAAAGCTGCTATGGTAAAATCCAAACAAACTCTTTAGGCCAACCCAAAAGGAGGACTTTCACTAAAGTGGCTTCAAGGACTAAATTAAATAACCCGAGTGAGCAGTCTAGTCATAAAAATCTGGCCGTTAACATTGGCCACAGTGACTGCAGTTCACCTTTCTAGATGACGCTCAGTCAAGGCTGTCTGCTCTCAGCAAGGAGGGCCAGGAGTGCCCTAGGGGGTCTGGGGAGAGGCTTCCTGGAGACAGAGATCCGGGGTGAGGATGAGATGGCATGGAGGGTAGGAACCAAGCCTGGGTGAGGCAAGCCCCCCCAGGGTGTGGAAGATGGGGACGGAAGCAGCCATCTCTTCAATGTCACGCTTGCTCTGTGAGAAAGAGGACAGAGGAGGAGCGAGGGTCTTTTGTGTCCCTCGACAGGCTTAGCTTTTCGGTATCGTAGCTAATGGGGGCGTGCGGTGACAGGAGTCTTGATGGACGCTTCCCCTCTTTGAGGTCCTGGTATCACGTTATTCTCCCCAAGGTCCTTCTTAATGACATACCACCTCTCCCGGTGACCATCCATGGGTTCCCTGGCTCCACGCTTTTGGGGACACTGCCGCGTATTTGGCCAAGGCCACCAGTGAAGGCACCTCGGCTGCTTGTCGTGTTGAGGGCAGGAGTGGAGGCCACACAGGAAACTTAAGTGAATGCTCAGTTTTTCAGGTAACTTCCTAGTGACCTAGATGAGTCATTAGATGTCTCCGTGTCTCGTTTTGAGTTCTGCAAAAGGGGCTAATCATGTTCTAGACGAGCTTGCCTCCAAATGACCGAGTTCCTGTTCGAAATCTTTGAGCATGTCACACAGAGGCACCAAAAGATGCATCAACGACTGTCTCAATGTAACAACACAAAGCAATCTTTGGAAAAATTATTCGATTTCTGGGTGGACAACAGTGATCTACCATCTCACACATGGCAAGTGTTTCCCCACGTTCTCTTAAATATTTTTTTCACTCTCATTCATCAGAGAGCTCCCCAGAAGCTGCTCTGGTGCCTGGAAAGCAAGCAAGTGAGCGAGCATTCATCTCTCAGTCATGTTTGAGTCTTTGTAACCCCATGGACTGTAGCCGCCAGGCTCCTCTGTCCATGGGATTCTCCAGGCAAGAATACTGGAATGAGTTGCCATTTGCTTCTCTTAGACGTTAAAGTCTGCAAAATATTCTTTTACCAAAACTTTTGTCCCTTGAGTACCCCTGTCCCTTCTCCTCGAGGCTACCATTCCCTTCTTCGGCCTCTTTGCTGAGTAAAACAAGCCTCAAGTGATATGTCTTACTTGGCCTAGTTTCCATCACCCCCCCCAAAATATTCATATGATGGCCCAGGGTGGTAAAAAGGGTTCATCTCCTTTAAGATCTTTGCAGACTGTGCATGTAATTGGGGTGGAAGTGGGGGGCTTCAAGAGAATTGTGGGTAGTTTCTGGACATGAAACAGAGTCTAAAGCCTCACGTGACCTTTGACCTGCCAGACAGGTAGGCTGGACCCTCCCCCTGGACCACAGGACCTTCTCTTTTCATCAGAGAGGCTGCCTTTCATCTTCTCTTACCTTCCTGCACCTCTCCCTCCCTCCTTCTCTCTATTCTCCCGATGACCCTGAACCATGCCAGGAAGGGAAAGAAGGCACTCCGGTGGAGAAATAGACCATGCATCCCAAAGATGACTGAAACAAGGCATTTTCTCACAGTGATGTAAAGAGCTTAGAGCTACGGGTGAGAACCCTGTTTGGCTTCATGTTAAGGCAAATTGACGATAGTGGCCCACGCAGCCAGGCCATGGTCCAGCACGTGTGGCAGCTGGTTCAGGAGTAAGTGGTCCAGAGCTGGTGCGGCAGGATGCTCTTGGGTCCTGGTCCCACCACGAGATGCCTGCATCTCAGATCTGTCCAGGCAGGAAGGCGATGGGGGGCCTTAAACCCTTCTTCTTACGGAGCTCCGTCTTTTCACTAAAGAAAGGAAGCCCTGCTCTGCCAGCTCCCTCGTATGTATCTCATAGGCCAAAAACGTGTCCCAGGGTCTCTGACTAGAAGGTGCCCTGGACAGTCAGTGTGCCTCTTGTCAGCTTCCAGAGCAGAGGAAGGCAGGGGGGAAGGCGGCTGGGGGTCCTGTCAGGGAGCCCAAGGCAGCATTAGCCAGACCAGCTTGTTCCCTGGCAGGTACCCTGGTTCGTCCTGGTGATAGCTCGTCTCCTATGTTCTCCATGCGGGTTGTGCTTCGAAAACACGCACAGAGGAGTGGGATGGATGGTAGATTGTGTCTGAAATATATACACACTTGATACTGTGTCTAAAATAAATAACGAATGAGAACCTACCGTATAGCTTAGGGAGCACTACACAGCACTCTGGGGTGAGCTACATGGGAAGGAAATCCAAAAAAGAAGGGGTGTATAGCTGACTCACACAACACTCTACAGCAGCTAGACTCCAGTAAAAATGTTTTTAAAAGAAGGAGAAAATACAAGCAGAGAAACTCAGTTCTTCCTTCCGTCCTTGGAAGTTGCAAGTGGATCCTGGGGGGTGGGGAGGATGATATTTATAATTTTTTATGGAAGAAAATGAAAGCACCTTCAGGTACAGGTCTTGAATTTTTTACTGAGGTATACTTGATTTACAGTGCTGTGTTAGCTCTAGGTATATAACAAAGTGATTCAGTTATATACATACATACAAATCAGCTATATATATATGTATATACATATATCCTTTTTCAGATTCTTTCCCATTGTAAGTTATTACAAAGCATTTTATACAGTTCCCTTTGCTGTATAGCAGATTCTCGTTGTTGATCTGTTTCACATATAGTAGTGACAATCTGTTAATCCAAGATCCTAATTTATCCCTCCTCCCTTTTATCCATTTTATTGGAATATAATCTCTTTATGGTGTTGGGTTTGTTTCTGCTGTATGACAAAGTGAATCAGCTTACAAGGATTCATATACCCCCTCCCTCTGGGACTTCCCTCCCACCCCACCCCCACCCAGCCCTCTGGGTCCTCACAGAGCCGGGCTGAGCTGCCTGGGCTGTAAGGCAGCTGCCGGCTGGCCGTCTATTTCACAGGTGGTCGTGTACCGAGGTCCCCGCTGCTGTCTCAGTTCATCCCACCCTCTCCTTCCCCTCCATGTCCACACATTCATTTTCTACGTCTGCATCTAGAGCCTGTCATACGGAGTGAAGTCAGTCAGAAAGAGAAAAACAACTATTGTGTAGTAACACGTATATATGGAATCTAGAAAAAATGGTCCTGACGATGTCTTATTCTTGATTTACTGAAAACAAAATAGGCAGGAGATGGGATGGCGTGAGACAGAGAGCTGGCTAAAAGGGAGTCAGGGTCACACCTATTTTCAGGGTCAAAACCCAGAGGCGCCCTGGACTCCCACAGGGTTACAGAAGACAAACAACCAGCCTTGTTCAGGCAGGAGCGCTGCTTGTATAAAAGCCACCACACCTGGCCCCTGGGTTGATGTATCTTCTAGTAACTGGAGATAGTTTCCTTTTTTCTCTTCCTCACTCTTTTGAATTCTCAAAACTCCACCAGCCAACCCTTTCTATTTTTTTTAAGAGAATTTTTTTCTACAGAATTTCTGGAGGGAAATTTTAAGTCACCCTCCTTAAATCTACTTAAAGATGTTTTTATCTCTGATTGAAATGCAACAACCAGAAAATACCCCTCTATCTGGGAGAGAGAACACGTATTCAGGCCTTGTATTTCCTCAAGTTATAGATTATTTTTGCTTCGTAATTACTGGTCTGTCTACTTCCTGAGTCTGGATACAAATTTACTTCTCTGAAAGTCAATGCCTTAAAACATTCTTTATTTTATGTTTCCCTGAAATAAGAAATAGTGTAAATCTTCCATCTTGCTTTTCTGCAAGATCAGCGATCACTAAGAAATGTTGACTTTGTGGGAGACAGTGCCCTCCCGGCCCATGGCCCTTCTGTGTCTATTTTCAGATGGACTTCTCTTTAAACAGTGGGCTATCCCAGACATTTTGGGGGGCGCCCCATGGTAAAAGGTCACCCCCGCCAAAAAAAAGTTGCCGTTGGCTAGTTGGGCTTGTTCAGTGGTTCTGCTGATTCCAAGACTGATGCTTCTTTGTATAATCTAAACTTTCAACCTGTGCTAAATTAGTTTAAAGTGAAGGACCCCAACTTGTTAAGTCTTGAAGCCATGTCCATTGAAAGGAATCTATCACTCTGACACATTTTGCGAAACCTCTGTTCACCTTTCTTACCAACCATCTGATTTTTCACTCCTGGTATTTTCGATGTCCTCTGTAAAGACTAGGACTCCTAAGAGAAACCCTTTCTGATAGCAAACAAACTGGTAAGTGATGAGCCATAGATCAAATATAGCCTCAGGGCTCAAAGCGACCCTCCGTTTGCTTGTCTCCTTGAGAGCCATGTTGATCCCGATAAGCATGTAGGTTTTTCTGAAAATGTGTAAGAATTCTGATTTCTTATTAGCAGGAGGTCCTAAAGAAGGATCTAGAAAATATTCCAGTGGTCAAGTTGCCAGATAGGGATATATTAAAAAGAGCAAACAAAAGTCAGAACCTGGGATCAACAGATACACATTGCTATATATAAAACAGGCAAACAACACAGACGTACTCTATCACACAGGGAGCCGTGTTCACGATCTGGTAATAACCTATGACAGAAGAGAATCTGAAAAAGAAAGCCTCTGTATATATGCATCACTGACTCACTTTGCTATACACCTGAAACTAACAAAACATCATAAATTAAGTGTCCTTCAACAAAAACAAAGTTAGAACCCTGAGCACATGGCCTGCTCTTCAGTCATCACAGGCCGTGGTGGGTGGAGTGTTTTAGGGGAGGCTCAGCATGGTGTCAGAAAATCTTTCATTGCTCAATAGAGGAACAATTTCCATCTTCTATGCAAAAAAAAGAAAAGAAAAATCTTAACATGTATAGCCTTTGATGTTCATTTTTTATTACAGCTTCAAAATGTGCAAACGAGAATGTAGACTAAAATACATTCGTTCGGGTGACATTTTTCCAGGAGCCGTCTCAACGCCAACCACAGTGTGCTGTTTTATTACACAGCTCCTGTTTGCACTTTGAACTACGTGCCTGAGGCGCCCTCACACCACACCATCTGCAGACTGCATCTGTGGAGCCCCTTCCACCTCGCTAACAGTCGCAGCTGAACTTGACATTAAGGCACTTTGAAAGTATACAACTGGTAAACTCTGAAGCTACATACAGATGCATCCACATACACACATGTATTACCCAGGCAAAGGTCTGGGAGAACCAGGAGGAAGGGAACAATTGGCCGTGTCTTTTGTGAGCTTGCTGTCTGTCCCGTCTCTGCCCGTCACAGCCCAGCCTGAGTAATGTGGAGACACGGGGTGAAGATGAAATGACCTAAGCATGGGTCGGTGCGAACAGAAAGTCACACTGCTGCTTTATTATTAGTGACTGGCTCCACCGTTCATAAACATCAGAATGTCTGTGACTCCCAAGGTCCAAGAGGAAAAGAATGATTACTGAACAACCTTAAACAAATATTAGGGCTGTGAAGGGGGCGGGGTCGTATAAAAAGTACAAACACCGACAGTGGAAATTCTGTTCAACTGCCAATCTCCCACATCACTACCTCGTGTTTGAAAAAAAGCTATGCCTCCCAAACCGCTTCCCTCTAGATTATGTGCCAAACAAATACTTGTATCCTAGAGGTGGATGAATCTGTTTAAGTAACAAATGAACTATCAGCTGCATAAGCTATGAGACATTGTCCCATGGGATACTTTCTAAGTTATGTCTGTGTGTTTTCACTATATAGCTCTATATAGTTTCCATTAGAATTTGAAACTGTTATATATATATGTGTGTGTGTGTGTATATATGTATATACACATGTGTATGGGCTTAGTTGCTCAGTCATGTACAGCTCTTTAAAACCCAATGAACAGTAGCCCCCACCACCACCACCGCCGCCGCCAGGCTCCTCTGTCCCTGGGATTCTCCAGGCAAGATTACTGGAGGGGGCTGCCATTGCCTCCTCCAGGGGATCTTCCCAAGCCAGGAATCGAACCCAGGTCTCCTGCATTGCAGGTGGATTCTTTACTGCCTGAGCCACCAGGGTAGCCCACATAACTATAAAAACGTTCAAATATTTTTTAGAAAACTATATTTTTGGCTGAAATCATCTTAGATGCCTCTGTGCCTTAAGGCACCAGAGACATTCCCTTGCCCAAAGGCCCACCATGGGTCGGAACCTAAGTCAGAACCAGCAATTGGGTCAGCTCTGCTCCGGACCCTAGAGTCTGGCAGGCAGTGCACTTCAGGGGCTGATTCCACCTGGGCATCGGCATCAGCAGCAGGCGCCTCGCGCCTTCGTCCATGTATTCCCGGAAATCTGGGAGAACCAGGAGGAAGGGAACAATTGGCCGTGTCTTTTGTGAGCTTGCTGTCTGTCCGTCTCTGCCCGTCACAGCCCAGCCTGAGTAATGTGGAGACACGGGGTGAAGATGAAATGACCTAAGCATGGGTCGGTGCGAACAGAAAGTCACACTGCTGCTTTATTATTAGTGACTGGCTCCACCGTTCATAAACATCAGAATGTCTGTGACTCCCAAGGTCCAAGAGGAAAAGAATGATTACTGAACAACCTTAAACAAATATTAGGGCTGTGAAGGGGGCGGGGTCGTATAAAAAGTACAAACACCGACAGTGGAAATTCTGTTCAACTGCCAATCTCCCACATCACTACCTCGTGTTTGAAAAAAAGCTATGCCTCCCAAACCGCTTCCCTCTAGATTATGTGCCAAACAAATACTTGTATCCTAGAGGTGGATGAATCTGTTTAAGTAACAAATGAACTATCAGCTGCATAAGCTATGAGACATTGTCCCATGGGATACTTTCTAAGTTATGTCTGTGTGTTTTCACTATATAGCTCTATATAGTTTCCATTAGAATTTGAAACTGTTATATATATATGTGTGTGTGTGTGTATATATGTATATACACATGTGTATGGGCTTAGTTGCTCAGTCATGTACAGCTCTTTAAAACCCAATGAACAGTAGCCCCCACCACCACCACCGCCGCCGCCAGGCTCCTCTGTCCCTGGGATTCTCCAGGCAAGATTACTGGAGGGGGCTGCCATTGCCTCCTCCAGGGGATCTTCCCAAGCCAGGAATCGAACCCAGGTCTCCTGCATTGCAGGTGGATTCTTTACTGCCTGAGCCACCAGGGTAGCCCACATAACTATAAAAACGTTCAAATATTTTTTAGAAAACTATATTTTTGGCTGAAATCATCTTAGATGCCTCTGTGCCTTAAGGCACCAGAGACATTCCCTTGCCCAAAGGCCCACCATGGGTCGGAACCTAAGTCAGAACCAGCAATTGGGTCAGCTCTGCTCCGGACCCTAGAGTCTGGCAGGCAGTGCACTTCAGGGGCTGATTCCACCTGGGCATCGGCATCAGCAGCAGGCGCCTCTCGTCGCCTTTCGTCCATCGCCTGGGTCAGGTGCCCCCGCTCGCTCAGGCCAAATGCCTGGCCTTGTGTGGAATCATCAAGTCGAGTGTGTCCATGGAGCCCACAGCCCCAGGGATCCGCCACAGGTGCCTGTGAGAAATGGAGCCAGCTGCTGGTGCAGGCTGGCTGCTGCTCCCTGCCCCGTGGTCCCAGGTGTCATCTCTTACCCGGAAACCCAGCGCCCCCAGAGCCCAGCATCCCCCGGGCCCACTGCCCCTGAGACAATGCGACGGTTCACCAGGTTGGTTTGGATGAGCCTCTCTTGTGAAATCTGAACGACCAACAGAAAGTGTGTGCATTTACACAGAGGGACAGAGGATGTAGGGAGGGGCCAGGCCGAGGCTGCCAGCCTCTGACTCTCAGGGAACCCCCGGGAAGTGGGGAATGCCCTCTTCAGACTAAATGTCAACCTAGCTACAAGTCCCATCAAGGGCATATGTCCTCACGGCACTCTGGAGGCAAAGCTCTACCCTCAGCAGTGGCATTCCTCAGGAGACCTATCAGTCTCTCTCTGTCTCCCTCTGTGTGTGTGTGTGTCTCATGCATGCCCACGTGGGCACACACTGTCTCTCTTTGTCTCTCTCTCTGACTTTCATACACACACACACAGGTGGGTAGTCAATTCCCGTGATTCCAGGATTCTATTGGTTCCTCTCCTGCACTCAATTCAGCAAAGACACTTCTACACGGAACCAGGAATCGAACCCAGGTCTCCTGCATTGCAGGTGGATTCTTTACTGCCTGAGCCACCAGGGTAGCCCACATAACTATAAAAACGTTCAAATATTTTTTAGAAAACTATATTTTTGGCTGAAATCATCTTAGATGCCTCTGTGCCTTAAGGCACCAGAGACATTCCCTTGCCCAAAGGCCCACCATGGGTCGGAACCTAAGTCAGAACCAGCAATTGGGTCAGCTCTGCTCCGGACCCTAGAGTCTGGCAGGCAGTGCACTTCAGGGGCTGATTCCACCTGGGCATCGGCATCAGCAGCAGGCGCCTCTCGTCGCCTTTCGTCCATCGCCTGGGTCAGGTGCCCCCGCTCGCTCAGGCCAAATGCCTGGCCTTGTGTGGAATCATCAAGTCGAGTGTGTCCATGGAGCCCACAGCCCCAGGGATCCGCCACAGGTGCCTGTGAGAAATGGAGCCAGCTGCTGGTGCAGGCTGGCTGCTGCTCCCTGCCCCGTGGTCCCAGGTGTCATCTCTTACCCGGAAACCCAGCGCCCCCAGAGCCCAGCATCCCCCGGGCCCACTGCCCCTGAGACAATGCGACGGTTCACCAGGTTGGTTTGGATGAGCCTCTCTTGTGAAATCTGAACGACCAACAGAAAGTGTGTGCATTTACACAGAGGGACAGAGGATGTAGGGAGGGGCCAGGCCGAGGCTGCCAGCCTCTGACTCTCAGGGAACCCCCGGGAAGTGGGGAATGCCCTCTTCAGACTAAATGTCAACCTAGCTACAAGTCCCATCAAGGGCATATGTCCTCACGGCACTCTGGAGGCAAAGCTCTACCCTCAGCAGTGGCATTCCTCAGGAGACCTATCAGTCTCTCTCTGTCTCCCTCTGTGTGTGTGTGTGTCTCATGCATGCCCACGTGGGCACACACTGTCTCTCTTTGTCTCTCTCTCTGACTTTCATACACACACACACAGGTGGGTAGTCAATTCCCGTGATTCCAGGATTCTATTGGTTCCTCTCCCC
The DNA here is from genome assembly GCA_022376925.1 of Tragulus kanchil. NCBI lineage: Eukaryota > Metazoa > Chordata > Mammalia > Artiodactyla > Tragulidae > Tragulus > Tragulus kanchil. Next base: position 236,045,017 of record JAIOJX010000028.1, on the reverse strand, counting down.
TGCACTCAATTCAGCAAAGCCACTTCTTCACGGAACCAGGAATCGCTGCACAGCAAGGCAGTCACATCCAAATGCTTTTTGCTCACACCACATAGAAGTAAATCTTATTCAGCATGCCCCCAAACCTATGCATATTTATTTATTTAGAAATGACATGCCTGCACTACGATACTCAGATAATTATAGTATACACTGTACATACAGCACACCCCCAAAATAGAAATTAAGATAAAAACTGAAAAGGCACCCTGTGATTTTTTCCTCCCCTCCCCACCATGAATACCTCAGTTTAAATCAGAAGGCCCCCCGATAACTATACCTTTCCTCTCTGGCTCGCTGGGACTCAGCTGGTACCAGCGCCCTGAGTCCTCCAGCTGGAAGTTCCAGTAATCAGGCATTGGTTTGGTTCTTATCGAAGTACAGTGTGTTTACAATGTTGTGTTAATTTCTGCTTTGCAGCAACGTGATTCAGGTGTACACATATGTGTGTGCGTGAGTACTAAGCCACCTCAGTTCTGTCTGGCTCTTTGCAACCCCATGACCTGTCCTCTGCCAGGCTCCTCTGTCCATGGGGATTCTTCAAGCAAGAATACTGGAGTGGGTGGCCATGCCCCTCTCCAGGGCATCTTCCCAGCCCAGAGATCGAACTTGGGTCTCTTATGTCTCCTGCATTGGCAGGTGGGTTCTTTACCACTAGTGCCACCTGGAAGCCAGGATACTCAATATATATAGTCCCCCGGGCTCTGCAGTAGGACTTGGTTATTTATCCCTTCCACGTATAGTGGCTTATATCTGTTAGCCCCAGCTTCCCACCGCAGCCCTCCCCCAACCTCCCATCCAAGTTGAAGTATCAACTCCACTCCAGAAGGAACCTTGCTTTCTTGAGCCCCAGGCCCTTCTCTGTGAAATGTCATTGGTGGGGAGGCCACAAGACAGTCAGGCCCGACCAGCCAGTAGGTCAGAGAGCAGGGAGCCCAGCGCTTTGGGGCCAGGAGGTTGATTTTCATCCACTCACTGGTATTGACCCCAATGTGAACTTGACCTGCTTCCCCAACCTTGCAGAGCCTGGGTTTCTCCTCCGTAAGTGGGTGTGATGATCCCTACACTGGATGGTTGTAAAAAGGCCTGGAGAGATGATATATGTGAAGCAATGGACACACAGAAGAAGTCAGTAAGGAGAGGTGACTGTGGGAAATACCACTGAAGGGGTGTAGAATGGATGCAGGGCAGGACAGGAATGTCTGCTGCGCCCAGAGCATGGCCCAGTAGCGGCACCAGCAATGCCCAAACCTATGCATATTTATTTATTTAGAAATGACATGCCTGCACTCGATACTCAGATAATTATAGTATACACTGTACATACAGCACACCCCCAAAATAGAAATTAAGATAAAAACTGAAAAGGCACCCTGTGATTTTTTCCTCCCCTCCCCACCATGAATACCTCAGTTTAAATCAGAAGGCCCCCCGATAACTATACCTTTCCTCTCTGGCTCGCTGGGACTCAGCTGGTACCAGCGCCCTGAGTCCTCCAGCTGGAAGTTCCAGTAATCAGGCATTGGTTTGGTTCTTATCGAAGTACAGTGTGTTTACAATGTTGTGTTAATTTCTGCTTTGCAGCAACGTGATTCAGGTGTACACATATGTGTGTGCGTGAGTACTAAGCCACCTCAGTTCTGTCTGGCTCTTTGCAACCCCATGACCTGTCCTCTGCCAGGCTCCTCTGTCCATGGGGATTCTTCAAGCAAGAATACTGGAGTGGGTGGCCATGCCCCTCTCCAGGGCATCTTCCCAGCCCAGAGATCGAACTTGGGTCTCTTATGTCTCCTGCATTGGCAGGTGGGTTCTTTACCACTAGTGCCACCTGGAAGCCAGGATACTCAATATATATAGTCCCCCGGGCTCTGCAGTAGGACTTGGTTATTTATCCCTTCCACGTATAGTGGCTTATATCTGTTAGCCCCAGCTTCCCACCGCAGCCCTCCCCCAACCTCCCATCCAAGTTGAAGTATCAACTCCACTCCAGAAGGAACCTTGCTTTCTTGAGCCCCAGGCCCTTCTCTGTGAAATGTCATTGGTGGGGAGGCCACAAGACAGTCAGGCCCGACCAGCCAGTAGGTCAGAGAGCAGGGAGCCCAGCGCTTTGGGGCCAGGAGGTTGATTTTCATCCACTCACTGGTATTGACCCCAATGTGAACTTGACCTGCTTCCCCAACCTTGCAGAGCCTGGGTTTCTCCTCCGTAAGTGGGTGTGATGATCCCTACACTGGATGGTTGTAAAAAGGCCTGGAGAGATGATATATGTGAAGCAATGGACACACAGAAGAAGTCAGTAAGGAGAGGTGACTGTGGGAAATACCACTGAAGGGGTGTAGAATGGATGCAGGGCAGGACAGGAATGTCTGCTGCGCCCAGAGCATGGCCCAGTAGCGGCACCAGCAACCAGCACCACATGGCAGGATGGAGACCCGGCTCTCTTCTTCTCTCCACACAGCGGTGCAGAGATGGTCTTAGTGCTCCTTAGTGCAGAGGGCTGAGCTCGCAAATAGGAAAGCTGACCCCGTGCATGCTAAGTCACTTCAGTCGTGTCTGATTATTTGTGACCCTATGGGCCATAGCCTGCCCGGCTCCTGTCCATGGGGATCGTCCAGACAAGAATACAGAGTGGGCTGTCATGCCCTCCTCCAGGGATCTTTCTGACCCAGGAATCGAACACCCATCTCTTTTGTCTCCTGCCTTTGCAGGCTGGTTCTTTACCACAAGCACCACCTAGGAAGCCGTCCCTAAAGCTGATCACAGCAAGGGGCAGTGTTTCTTGAGCACATGCTATGTGCCAGCATTAGAAATGCATCGTGTTTTTCCTTGCATCCCCTTGTTAAAGCCTTTGCACAAGCCTGTGAGTAGGTTCCCTCATTACTTACCCTCTTTCAGTTCAGGAGTGAGTGGCATGCAGAGATGAGGTCACGTGACTGAGGTTAAGCTTCTAGTAATGAGGGAACCAGGTTCAAATGAAGGGGTTCTCTCTGCAGAGCCCACGGTCTGCTTGCAGGAAGGAGGTGACTGTTACCCTTCTCTCCATTTGACACACCAGAGAGCTGAGAGGTATGGAGTTAGTAAGGCCCCTGGACAGCAGGGGACACTGGAAAGTGGGCCTGAAGCTGGGTGACTTCATGCTGGGGCCACTGCCCGTCCAGTCGACTGTCTGGACTGCCGCATGCCTCTGGACGCATTCCGTGGCTTTAGGCGCCCACCGTTGGTGTCAACAGCTGCCCTGCTCCCTAGCTTCATCTTCACGGCCCCTCCTCGAGAGAGAGACATCCTGGGTTTCTCCTCCGTAAGTGGGTGTGATGATCCCTACACTGGATGGTTGTAAAAAGGCCTGGAGAGATGATATATGTGAAGCAATGGACACACAGAAGAAGTCAGTAAGGAGAGGTGACTGTGGGAAATACCACTGAAGGGGTGTAGAATGGATGCAGGGCAGGACAGGAATGTCTGCTGCGCCCAGAGCATGGCCCAGTAGCGGCACCAGCAACCAGCACCACATGGCAGGATGGAGACCCGGCTCTCTTCTTCTCTCCACACAGCGGTGCAGAGATGGTCTTAGTGCTCCTTAGTGCAGAGGGCTGAGCTCGCAAATAGGAAAGCTGACCCCGTGCATGCTAAGTCACTTCAGTCGTGTCTGATTATTTGTGACCCTATGGGCCATAGCCTGCCCGGCTCCTGTCCATGGGGATCGTCCAGACAAGAATACAGAGTGGGCTGTCATGCCCTCCTCCAGGGATCTTTCTGACCCAGGAATCGAACACCCATCTCTTTTGTCTCCTGCCTTTGCAGGCTGGTTCTTTACCACAAGCACCACCTAGGAAGCCGTCCCTAAAGCTGATCACAGCAAGGGGCAGTGTTTCTTGAGCACATGCTATGTGCCAGCATTAGAAATGCATCGTGTTTTTCCTTGCATCCCCTTGTTAAAGCCTTTGCACAAGCCTGTGAGTAGGTTCCCTCATTACTTACCCTCTTTCAGTTCAGGAGTGAGTGGCATGCAGAGATGAGGTCACGTGACTGAGGTTAAGCTTCTAGTAATGAGGGAACCAGGTTCAAATGAAGGGGTTCTCTCTGCAGAGCCCACGGTCTGCTTGCAGGAAGGAGGTGACTGTTACCCTTCTCTCCATTTGACACACCAGAGAGCTGAGAGGTATGGAGTTAGTAAGGCCCCTGGACAGCAGGGGACACTGGAAAGTGGGCCTGAAGCTGGGTGACTTCATGCTGGGGCCACTGCCCGTCCAGTCGACTGTCTGGACTGCCGCATGCCTCTGGACGCATTCCGTGGCTTTAGGCGCCCACCGTTGGTGTCAACAGCTGCCCTGCTCCCTAGCTTCATCTTCACGGCCCCTCCTCGAGAGAGAGACATCCTGGTGGTCCAGGAAGGATGCCACTCTAAGCCAGCACTGCTCCAACAAGTACACATCAGAGTCACCTGCTCCCACGAGGACGGTGAGATGCTGCCTGGTGGTGGGGTTGGGGGAAACCATACCCCAGTCTTTCTTCCCAACCAGCTAGTTGTGAGTTTACCAGTCTGCCTGTTCATCTGCAGTAAGACTAGTTAGATTCGGTAAGGCACTTCCCAAAAACACCTTTAGGAGACGCTCGCGCTTGGGATCCTATGAGGCGGACTCTGGACTTGCATGCCTTGGCGAGACAGCCCCTTACTTCCACTTTGTGTCCAGGGTGCCTCTCTTGCCCCATCCTGGTCCACGTCCTGGGACCCACGAATGGAAGAACCCACCAGACGACCCTCCTCCCCCAAGCAGGGGCCTCAGACCCCAGTCCATCCTTCAGGAAGCCAGGGAGCCCCTGGGAGCCAGCGGGTCAAGATCTTCACCCTGGCCAGGGTTTGCAGTGACTCTTCCTGCAGAGACTCACATCCGGCTCTTCCCCTGGTTGGGATATAAATTCCACCCGGAAGCGGTTGATAGCGCCAGGGGCCTCCTGCGCTCCCTGCCACAGCCTCCGTGTCACGAGCCTTCACTGCGGAGCCACTGGTGAGCCTTCAAGAACCATGCCTCTGTCCCGCAAATGTCTGCAATTTCAAAAGTCCACGTCACGGGCCCTCTGACATCATGAGAAATCTTTTTCTCAAGTCAGTGGGTTTGAGGTTTTCTTTTTTTCTTTCTGGCCTAGTTTGTACAAAAGGCATTTCTCATCTGATTATTCTACAGCCAGTTGCCACCGAGTCACACGAAGTTCCTTCCCCTTCTCCTTGGATGCCACGTGGCAAAGGACAAGATAATTAATTACATGCCCCTCCCCCCACCAAAGCCGGCTCCCAGGCAGAGAGTCCTCCACTCCTCCTCGCCTAGGAACAGGGAGCCCTGCCAGCCTCTAATTGTTGTTATGCAAACATCTTAATGGGAACAAATTAAAAGGCACTCATGCTAATTATCCTTCACAATAAAAAAAAAATAATAAACTCATAAAGCTCCTTTGGAAAGGTGACTCAGTGTCAGACTCACTTTCCTTATACCAAGTATGCAGGGAAATAAAAATTGCGTGGTGTAAGCTGAAGATTGTAGCTGGGGAATTCTTGTGACTCAGAAAACGCCCTCGCCAGGCTTAGCGCCATCTGCCTACAACCCAAGGCCCGGCCCGCTCCCAGCCCCCCTGCACACCCTTCCTTGTCTGCCTTCCCTCTGTGAGTTCCACTTGACCTTTCCTCAGGTTTAGTACTTTCTGGGAAGCCCGGGCCTCAGGTCGAAGCTGACCTGCCCACCAGGGGCCTCCCTCGAGGCCCAGGCCCCCCATCGTTCTGTGTGGCAGGTTTCGCCCCTTCCCGTGTCAGCTTCCCGGTGGCTCAGTGGTCAAGGGTCCACCTGCCAGTGCAGGAGACATGGGTCCGACCCTTGAATTGGGAAGAGCCCCTGCAGGCGGCAATGGCAGCTCACTCCAGTCCTCTTTCCTGGGAAGTCCCGTGGACAGAGGAGCCTGGGGGGCGACAGTCCGTGGGGTCGCAGAGTCGGGCACGCCCGAACGACAGAGCACTTACAGACACGCTCGCCCGTCAGTCTCGAGGCCGACACGTCGTTTGCACAGTTGTTTCCAAACAGCCTCGTGTCTCGAGCTGGCTTTTCTTTTAAGACCTCACAGCCTAAAGGAGTGAAAACTGGAGAGGGACCTTGACCCCCACGGTCCCACACCAGCCGGGACCACCTCTGGGGCCTGGGGCTGGGTTCACACTGGCAGAGAGAGGGAGCCCCCCAGGATCCCACCTCCACCCCTCACTCCCTGCACCCCGAGACTCAGTTAGATCCTGCCTCCCTCACACTCCTGCTGGGAAAGCGTCTGGTCGTCCCGTTAGATCATTAAGTCACGTGGTTGCTGATAAATGATGACGAGCACATCTAACATTCACCGACGGTTTAGACTGGGTCAGGCAGGATCCCGCCTCCATCTCTTTTATCAAAAAACTTGTGAGATAAGTACAATTCTTGTTTTTCCTCTGGAAGTGACTGTTGTGGGGTTGTTTTTTTTAATTAAGTTACTGGAATCCAGAAAAGTAGTATAGATGATCTTACTTGCAAAACAGACGTAGAGACCCTGATGTAGAGATAAAACAGCTCTTAATCTCCAGTTGATAAGGATCTTAAAGGAGGATGTAGCAGTGATGGGTTAAGAAAGCCGCCAGGCCACACAGCGAGTGGGAGCTGGCGACTGGGGAAGCTGGACGCTGCTGGCCTCGCTCACTCGCATCCTAGGACGCGGGGCAGAGCCTCTGTGTGGGGCGTCGGCGCCGCTTCCTGCCGCGTCTCCTTGGGCGGCTGCCTCACCTCTCTGGCCTGCCTTCCCTCCTCTGTGCAGAGGGACAGTGGTGGTGCTCCCCTCACAGGCCGCCGTGCGACCTGAGTGAGGCACACCAGAGGACTGCCTGGCACAAGGACACCTTGACTTGATTTTCCCGATTGTCGAGTCTTTCTATCTGATTTTCCTTTTTGCGGTGGACACCCTTGGGCTTATTGTTCCCCTGTTCCTCGTTACACAGTAAGGTCCCCCAACCACATCCCCAAAGCGAACCCTGATCCCGCCAATCACAGGTGTGTGGGCATCTGCCCCCTGGCTGCCGGCAGCGAATGGCGAGCCGGGAGGGGGGAGGCGTGGAGCGGTGGAAGGAGCCCCTGGCTGGCACAGGGTCTCCGCTGGGGTTGTGTGCCCTCGCACCTCGTCAGCCCCACCCTGTAGAACTAAGGCAGGTGCCTGAGGTCTCTCAGCCCTGGTGTTTGTGTTTTGAGGTCTTGTTTTGGTGGTTGTTGTTTGGAGCATAGCTGTTTTACAATGTTGTGGTAGCTTCTACTGTTCAGCAGTGAACCAGCCATACTCACACAGGCATCCCCTCTTCGTCACGACAGAGCACTGAGTAGGGGCAATAGCTGTTTTACAATTGTTTTTGTGGTTCTAGCTGTGTCTCTGTTTCTCTAGGTCTGTCAATGTCTCTGCAAATGGCCCCCCCATTTCTCCCTTTTTGCATAAAGACGAGCACATCTAACATTCACCGACGTTTAGAGGTCAGGCAGGATCCCTCATCTCTTTTATCAAAAAACTTGTGAGATAAGTACAATTCTTGTTTTTCCTCTGGAAGTGACTGTTGTGGGGTTGTTTTTTTTAATTAAGTTACTGGAATCCAGAAAAGTAGTATAGATGATCTTACTTGCAAAACAGACGTAGAGACCCTGATGTAGAGATAAAACAGCTCTTAATCTCCAGTTGATAAGGATCTTAAAGGAGGATGTAGCAGTGATGGGTTAAGAAAGCCGCCAGGCCACACAGCGAGTGGGAGCTGGCGACTGGGGAAGCTGGACGCTGCTGGCCTCGCTCACTCGCATCCTAGGACGCGGGGCAGAGCCTCTGTGTGGGGCGTCGGCGCCGCTTCCTGCCGCGTCTCCTTGGGCGGCTGCCTCACCTCTCTGGCCTGCCTTCCCTCCTCTGTGCAGAGGGACAGTGGTGGTGCTCCCCTCACAGGCCGCCGTGCGACCTGAGTGAGGCACACCAGAGGACTGCCTGGCACAAGGACACCTTGACTTGATTTTCCCGATTGTCGAGTCTTTCTATCTGATTTTCCTTTTTGCGGTGGACACCCTTGGGCTTATTGTTCCCCTGTTCCTCGTTACACAGTAAGGTCCCCCAACCACATCCCCAAAGCGAACCCTGATCCCGCCAATCACAGGTGTGTGGGCATCTGCCCCCTGGCTGCCGGCAGCGAATGGCGAACGCGCAGGGTGAGGCGTGGAGCGGTGGAAGGAGCCCCTGGCTGGCACAGGGTCTCCGCTGGGGTTGTGTGCCCTCGCACCTCGTCAGCCCCACCCTGTAGAACTAAGGCAGGTGCCTGAGGTCTCTCAGCCCTGGTGTTTGTGTTTTGAGGTCTTGTTTTGGTGGTTGTTGTTTGGAGCATAGCTGTTTTACAATGTTGTGGTAGCTTCTACTGTTCAGCAGTGAACCAGCCATACTCACACAGGCATCCCCTCTTCGTCACGACAGAGCACTGAGTAGGCGTTCTCGTTGGTGACCTATGTTATATGTAGTGTCAATAGTGTGTCTATGTCAACCCCATCTCCTGATTCATCCTACCCACCCTTTCCCCCATGGGTGTCCCTATGTTGTTTCTCTATGTCTGTGTCTCTGTTTCTCTAGGTCTGTCAATGTCTCTGCAAATGGCACCATTTCTCCCTTTTCATGGCTGCATAATATTCCACTGTGGCCATTACTTGTACAACATCCCATTGTATATAGCTGACACAGCTTCTTTATCCATTCCTCTGTGGACGAACATGTAGGTTGCTTCCATGTCCTGGCTACTGGAAATAGCACACAAGATGCATGTTCTCAGTGTCCACTGCAGCTCTGGTTTTCTGAGGAAGGTGTCTGGCATCCTGTATCCTGAGAAGCTGCCCTCTGGTGACTCACCCATGTTGACATGAGGGAGGAGTCGTTCTTTGTTGAGGGGGCCTGTGTGCCACAGGATGTTTAGCTGTGACCTGGTCCACACCCACTAGTGGCCAGCAGTGCTGCCTCTTCACAATGTGACAACCACAACTGTCTGCAGACATGGCCCCATGTCCCTGAGGGCTACAGTCACCCTGTTTGAGAGCCACTGCTCCAGAGAACCCTTAGGAACCAGTGCTCTATGGTCGCTTCCCATTTATGTGGGTCAAAGAAATAGAAAACTGAGACACTTTGACCCGACACAGCATGTTTGTACTCCTATACCTAGATTGAACCCTGGTCCCATGCTGTCTCCTCTCGTTGCTTCAAACTGTCTATAGAAGCGATCAGTCCATGGACAGAAAGTTGGAAAGCAGAGTGGTCAGCCATAGCCCCCCTCCCCCGCCCCAGGTAAGAGCAGAAACTAAAACCATCCATGACTCCAGTCTACTAAGGACAAACCAGAAAGAACTGATATACCATAATTACTTTCTATAAGAAACTAGGCCTGTTAAGTCAATTTTTAATAGTTTTTCTACGGAAAAAAAGCTAGGTCAAGGAAGAGAAAAATAGACTCTTAGGACAATGCCCCTATGTTGCTTTGACTCATGTATGTGTGTGCATGCTCAGTTGTGTCCAGCTGTCGATAACCCCATGGACTATAGCCCTTCAAGCTCCTCTGTCCATGGGGTTTTTTCCAACAAGGATACTGACTCAGGGTTGCCATGCCCTCCTACAGGGAAGCTTCCTGACCCAAGGATCCAACCTGAGTCTCCTGAGCCTCCTGCATTGGCAGGCAGATTCTTTACAACTGAGTCACCCAAGTTAATGTACATAAAGATTAAATTCAGAAGACAGAAGGAAGCTGAGAAGTGCTGAGAAAGCACTGATGGAATCTCAGGTTTTATTGAATAAGCACTATTACGTAGCATTTTCCTGTTGTACCTGCCTTACAAACAGAAATTCGTGTCATCCTTGTCACCTAGACAGTGGAGACCATTAGCCTCCTCATGTTGCACATGGATGGCTAGGGCACAGAGCGGTCGAGAGATTTGCCCAAGGTCACACAGCTGGGAAGTTCCAGGGCTGATTTCAACTCTAGTCTGGTTTGGATCTTCAGCACTTAGCTCCTCAAGTCCACCTATCCCTAAGAGATGATCTTCTAAAGAGGCAATAACCTGGATACTCGTATCCTCTGGAATAAATTCAGAGTGAGTGAGCTGAGTCTCTAACTACAGATGTCATGGGAAGGAGCTCTTAACTCTTAAAACTGTAATTTAAGCACATGGTACTTTCAGTCTGAATCCTTCCAGTGCCTGATTTTGAATAATTCATGTGCTTTTTCTTTTGTAAAGGGACTATTAGCATGTCTCGATAAGGCTCTTAAAATCTAGAAAACAGATGATCCAAAAGACCAGCTAATGACTGATCCAAGGACCTACAAATTATTGACGATTTGGTCAAAAGTTTCCCAAAGCACATGTGGTTTCACTTTTGCTTTTGCTCTTTTTGAATGCGTCTAGAAGGATACTTCCCCGTGCCCCTCTGCAGGTTCCATCACACCCAGACTTTCTGGTGGCAGGATCAGTAGTGTTTCCTAACTCGGCTGCTGATGAGTGGAGGGAAATCCTGTTAAGTTTTTAATAGTTTTCTACGGAAAAAAGCTAGGTCAAGGAAGAAAAATAGACTCTTAGGACAATGCCCCTATGTTGCTTTGACTCATGTATGTGTGTGCATGCTCAGTTGTGTCCAGCTGTCGATAACCCCATGGACTATAGCCCTTCAAGCTCCTCTGTCCATGGGGTTTTTCCAACAAGGATACTGACTCAGGGTTGCCATGCCCTCCTACAGGGAAGCTTCCTGACCCAAGGATCCAACCTGAGTCTCCTGAGCCTCCTGCATTGGCAGGCAGATTCTNTACAACTGAGTCACCCAAGTTAATGTACATAAAGATTAAATTCAGAAGACAGAAGGAAGCTGAGAAGTGCTGAGAAAGCACTGATGGAATCTCAGGTTTTATTGAATAAGCACTATTACGTAGCATTTTCCTGTTGTACCTGCCTTACAAACAGAAATTCGTGTCATCCTTGTCACCTAGACAGTGGAGACCATTAGCCTCCTCATGTTGCACATGGATGGCTAGGGCACAGAGCGGTCGAGAGATTTGCCCAAGGTCACACAGCTGGGAAGTTCCAGGGCTGATTTCAACTCTAGTCTGGTTTGGATCTTCAGCACTTAGCTCCTCAAGTCCACCTATCCCTAAGAGATGATCTTCTAAAGAGGCAATAACCTGGATACTCGTATCCTCTGGAATAAATTCAGAGTGAGTGAGCTGAGTCTCTAACTACAGATGTCATGGGAAGGAGCTCTTAACTCTTAAAACTGTAATTTAAGCACATGGTACTTTCAGTCTGAATCCTTCCAGTGCCTGATTTTGAATAATTCATGTGCTTTTTCTTTTGTAAAGGGACTATTAGCATGTCTCGATAAGGCTCTTAAAATCTAGAAAACAGATGATCAAAAAGACCAGCTAATGACTGATCCAAGGACCTACAAATTATTGACGATTTGGTCAAAAGTTTCCCAAAGCACATGTGGTTTCACTTTTGCTTTTGCTCTTTTTGAATGCGTCTAGAAGGATACTTCCCCGTGCCCCTCTGCAGGTTCCATCACACCCAGACTTTCTGGTGGCAGGATCAGTAGTGTTTCCTAACTCGGCTGCTGATGAGTGGAGGGAAATCCCTGTGCAGGTTACAAGGCTGGGACGTGTATCTGCCTGGGGTGATGGGTCCAAGAGCAGGTCTTCCCATATCTCCACCACAGACATGGATGGACACAGTCTGCTTTTGCTCCCTGAAGCAGCAGGATGGCCAGTGATGCTCTGATGGCCAAGTCTTCTAGGATGCCCACTGGGGGGAATCATCCAGAAGGTCACATGCATGACCTAGCTCTGGCTCTTGTTTATTGTCCATTTCTCCACAGAAGCAGTTACCAAAATGGGTCAATAATTCAGGGTTTTCTGTTTATGACTATATTTTCCCAGGGACTTTGAATTCTTTGAGAGATAAGCTGTTCTCATTTTTCCTCTTTATTCACAACACGTGGCACTGTGCATGCCCTTAACAAATGTTGGCTGGATGGACGGCTTGAGGGATGGATGAATGGATATTGGACAGGTGAACAGATAGAAGGCTGAAGCTCCATCAGCCATGTACTCACTGCTGTAGAAACCCCAGTGAGTAAGAGCCAAAGAGTCCACATAGCTTCTCCACCCGGTCAGCCACAGCAGGGAGAGAGTAATTAGAAACCAGACTTGGTTCCCCCTTAAGACTGGTAATCAACTACGAGTAGGAAGGAATGTGTGGGGTTATTGGAGTGGAGAAGAGCAGGTGGCAGGGGCTGGCTGCACTTCTGTCCAAAGAGTCTGAAGATAGAAGTCCTGTGGATGTCCCTTGTGGGAGGCTAGGCAAGTGCAAGAAGAAACCCTGAAAAGCGCTATGTAGTCAAGGGGCTTCTTTCTGTTCCTGCGTTGTTTGGTTTGCCCTTTAAATAGAACACATGTGTGGACAGAGAAATACCTATGACCAAGAGAGTCAAAATCACAGGACTGAAAATGAAGTCCAGTCCATTTCCCATTGGGTTGCCTGTACAACAGCAAGCAAAGGTCAGAATAGCTGTGCTATATTCCTTGGTTATCTGCTCAAAGAACATTTTCTTTTTTTTTTAATGAAGGGGAATATTTATTTATTTATTTATTTATTTGGCCACTTCTATTGATCTTTCATTTATTTTCATCTTTGTTCTTTGGCCTGTGTGGGCCTCCCATCGCAGTGGCCTGTCCCACTGCAGAGCACCGGTTCTGGGCACATGCGCTGCAGAGTTCTGGCTTGGCAGTTGGACACATCAGTCCAGGCACTCCATGGCACATGGGATTGTCCCAGACCAGGGACTGAACAAACACCCCTTGCACTGCAAGGCGGTGGGTCCTTACCCACTGGACCACCAGGCAAGCCCCCAAAGAACCTTTAGTTAATGGAAAAACTAAAGTATGTCTTTTTCCATTTGAAAGAGGAAAATATTGGAACGTCAGAAAAGATTAGTGAATAACATACTGTAGATTTTGCATCCATTTCTTTGAGAGATAAGCTGTTCTCATTTTTCCTCTTTATTCACAACACGTGGCACTGTGCATGCCCTTAACAAATGTTGGCTGGATGGACGGCTTGAGGGATGGATGAATGGATATTGGACAGGTGAACAGATAGAAGGCTGAAGCTCCATCAGCCATGTACTCACTGCTGTAGAAACCCCAGTGAGTAAGAGCCAAAGAGTCCACATAGCTTCTCCACCCGGTCAGCCACAGCAGGGAGAGAGTAATTAGAAACCAGACTTGGTTCCCCCTTAAGACTGGTAATCAACTACGAGTAGGAAGGAATGTGTGGGGTTATTGGAGTGGAGAAGAGCAGGTGGCAGGGGCTGGCTGCACTTCTGTCCAAAGAGTCTGAAGATAGAAGTCCTGTGGATGTCCCTTGTGGGAGGCTAGGCAAGTGCAAGAAGAAACCCTGAAAAGCGCTATGTAGTCAAGGGGCTTCTTTCTGTTCCTGCGTTGTTTGGTTTGCCCTTTAAATAGAACACATGTGTGGACAGAGAAATACCTATGACCAAGAGAGTCAAAATCACAGGACTGAAAATGAAGTCCAGTCCATTTCCCATTGGGTTGCCTGTACAACAGCAAGCAAAGGTCAGAATAGCTGTGCTATATTCCTTGGTTATCTGCTCAAAGAACATTTTCTTTTTTTTTTAATGAAGGGGAATATTTATTTATTTATTTATTTATTTGGCCACTTCTATTGATCTTTCATTTATTTTCATCTTTGTTCTTTGGCCTGTGTGGGCCTCCCATCGCAGTGGCCTGTCCCACTGCAGAGCACCGGTTCTGGGCACATGCGCTGCAGAGTTCTGGCTTGGCAGTTGGACACATCAGTCCAGGCACTCCATGGCACATGGGATTGTCCCAGACCAGGGACTGAACAAACACCCCTTGCACTGCAAGGCGGTGGGTCCTTACCCACTGGACCACCAGGCAAGCCCCCAAAGAACCTTTAGTTAATGGAAAAACTAAAGTATGTCTTTTTCCATTTGAAAGAGGAAAATATTGGAACGTCAGAAAAGATTAGTGAATAACATACTGTAGATTTTGCATTTAGTTCTAGGTCTTGCCTATCTTGGCGAAATCAGGGATGGAGCATGGATATGGACTATCCTGCTGGACCTCAAGTTCACTGTGCCCAGTACCCTGTATCTATATCCTTCAATTTGTTATTGTTGCTTAGTTTCTAAGTCATTTCCAACTCTTTGCAACCCACCCAGACTGTAGCCCACCAGGCTCCTCTGTCCATGGGATTTTCCAGGCGAGAATACTGGATCGCCATTTTCTTCTCAAGGGAATCTTCTCAACGCATGGATCAAACCCGCATCTCCTGTATTAGCAGGTGGATTCTTTACAACTGAGCCACCAGGGAAACCCATCTTTCAATTTAGGGGAGAATTCTCTTCAGTGAAATGTTGGGCAGGTGATGTTGTATTGTGTGTCTTCTTCGATTCCAAGACTTTGGCATCTGTTGAATAATTGTAGGGTCTGGTGCTCCAAATCACCCTCAGACATTCCCCAGAAGCCCGTCTATACCTAAATCCCCTTCAAGCAAGCCTGAACTTTGGTCAGGTGGTAGAATCCACCTTTGTCCATAAGCCATGTCCTTGCATGAGAAGAACTCCTTGAAGGTTAGACCTCATCCTTTGCTCCATTCGAGAATGTTCCCGAGTAGGTCTTGGATCCAAATAAATGCCTTCTTATCTTTGTAATTTACATACATAAATGTATGTAAGGTTAATGTATGTAAGGTAAATGTCCTTAAGGTTTGGTTTCCTGGTTCCAACCTCATGGGTCTGTTTGTTCAGATCCTTTATTTTATTAAGATAGTATTTAGGGAACTTCTTGCCAGAATAGCCCCTCCTCATTAGTTTTCCTATTTTCTTCGCTATGCCCATCACCACTAAGTATCTTAAATGAGTGGTTCTTAACTGGAGAGAGGGGGTGAGAGGTGTGGGGATAGTTTTGCCCCCAGTGAACATTTGACAGTGTCTAGTGACATTTTTTGTGGTCAAATTTGATGGGAAGTAGGAAAGGTGCCTTGGCATCTAGTAGGAAAAAACCAGGGAAGCTACTGAACATCCTTCAAGGCACCTGACCGCCTCCCCACCAACAAAGGATCTGTTGTTGTTTAGTCGCTAAATTGCACGCAGCTCATTTGGCACCCCTGAGGACTGCAGCCCACCAGGCTCCTCTGTCTTCCACTATCTCCTGGAGTTTGCTCAAATTCTCGCCTATTGAATCAGCGATGCTGTCTCACCAGTGATGCTGTCTAACCATCTCATCCTCTGCCAACCCCTTCTCCTTTTGCCTTCAATCTTTTGCAGCATCTGGGACTTTTCCAGTGAGTTGGTTCTCTGCATCAGGCGGCCAAAGCAGTGGATATTTAGGTCCAAATGTGAATAGTTGAGAATGACCAGCATGATGGTCGTAAAGACACATTCCTGCCCTCTATTTCCTAATAGTTTTTTACTTTCTAAACAGTGTAACTTTCTTTGCCTCCTTAAATTGAGAAAAGCATCATCTTTACAGTATGTGTCAAAGGGTAAATGGGGAAACTGTAAGGCCTTAGAAATGATGTCACTTTGGGATCTCCAAGGATGACCCTCTATACCTAAATCACCCTCAGACATTCCCCAGAAGCCCGTCTATACCTAAATCCTTCAAGCAAGCCTGAACTTTGGTCAGGTGGTAGAATCCACCTTTGTCCATAAGCCATGTCCTTGCATGAGAAGAACTCCTTGAAGGTTAGACCTCATCCTTTGCTCCATTCGAGAATGTTCCCGAGTAGGTCTTGGATCCAAATAAATGCCTTCTTATCTTTGTAATTTACATACATAAATGTATGTAAGGTTAATGTATGTAAGGTAAATGTCCTTAAGGTTTGGTTTCCTGGTTCCAACCTCATGGGTCTGTTTGTTCAGATCCTTTATTTTATTAAGATAGTATTTAGGGAACTTCTTGCCAGAATAGCCCCTCCTCATTAGTTTTCCTATTTTCTTCGCTATGCCCATCACCACTAAGTATCTTAAATGAGTGGTTCTTAACTGGAGAGAGGGGGTGAGAGGTGTGGGGATAGTTTTGCCCCCAGTGAACATTTGACAGTGTCTAGTGACATTTTTAGTGGTCAAATTTGATGGGAAGTAGGAAAGGTGCCTTGGCATCTAGTAGGAAAAAACCAGGGAAGCTACTGAACATCCTTCAAGGCACCTGACCGCCTCCCCACCAACAAAGGATCTGTTGTTGTTTAGTCGCTAAATTGCACGCAGCTCATTTGGCACCCCTGAGGACTGCAGCCCACCAGGCTCCTCTGTCTTCCACTATCTCCTGGAGTTTGCTCAAATTCTCGCCTATTGAATCAGCGATGCTGTCTCACCAGTGATGCTGTCTAACCATCTCATCCTCTGCCAACCCCTTCTCCTTTTGCCTTCAATCTTTTGCAGCATCTGGGACTTTTCCAGTGAGTTGGTTCTCTGCATCAGGCGGCCAAAGCAGTGGATATTTAGGTCCAAATGTGAATAGTTGAGAATGACCAGCATGATGGTCGTAAAGACACATTCCTGCCCTCTATTTCCTAATAGTTTTTTACTTTCTAAACAGTGTAACTTTCTTTGCCTCCTTAAATTGAGAAAAGCATCATCTTTACAGTATGTGTCAAAGGGTAAATGGGGAAACTGTAAGGCCTTAGAAATGATGTCACTTTGGGATCTCCAAGGACTTCCCTGGTTCAGTGTCTACTGTAGGCACCTTAATATTATAAAAAGGAATTCTAGTGTCTTTATAATGTGGAGGAAGGAGCTATTACTCTAAAGAGAAAGTCCAAAGACTGTCATAAGGGTTTGGAGTTTCAGAGGAAAAAGAAGGAGACAGAAGAGAACCGAGTATGAAGAGTCAAGCCTGGAGGGAGCACGGAAAGTGAAAGTGGTGGTCACTCAGTTGTGTCCAACTATTTGTGACCCCATGGAGGGTAGCCTGCCAAGTTCCTCTGTCCATGGGATTCCCCAGGCAGGAATGCCAGAATGGATTGCCGTTCTCTTTTCCAAGGGATCTTCCGGACCCCAAGGATTGAACCTGGGTCTCCTGCATTGCAGACAGATTTGTCATCTAAGCCACCAGAGAAGCCTCCCCCTCAAAAAATATAAGCTACCATTCATGACAACATAAATATTAGTCACTTAGATGTGTCTGACTCTACAATCCCATGGTAGCCCAACAGGCAGGGATACAGGAGTGGGTAACCATTCCCTTTCTCCAGGGCTTCCCAATCCAGTGATCGAACCCAGGCCTCCTACATTGCAGGCAGATTCTTAACCTCCTGAGCCCCCAGGAAAGCCCTAAGGGATCCCGTATCAGAGGCTGGAAAGAGAAAACAAGGAGAAAAAATCTTTGGAGCAAAGTCACAGGCACTATCACGCTGAGGTTGACCAGATGCCGATATGGCTGTGCCCAAAGTTTGAGAAGAAAGGTATTCCTATAGAGGTTAGCAGATTCTCTCAAGAGAGAAGCTCAGGGCAACAGCAGGGTGGGCCAGGAAGAGCAGCGGTGTGGGAAGCAAGGAATGGCCTAGAACACTAGGAGCGTTCATTCACACCTGGGCCAGGAAACAAGGAGCCATGGCTTACTGGAAGCCACTGGGTGCTCAAATCTCTCATCAATCTCCGTACATCGTCACAATGACCCACTCGGCACCTTGTGAGCTATTATTGTTACACTGACTTTAAAAATGAAAACATGGCGCCTCAGGGTTTAGACAACAAAAGCCAGCATTCCGAAGCTTAGGAAGGTTAAGAAAGGTTAAGAAAAACCAGGTTTCATGATCAGTAATAACTCTAGCCATGCTGGGATTAAAATAGAGGTATGTTTATAGCTTTCTGCTAAATCATTAAATTACTACCATTCTTTCAGTCTGCTCAGCTATATGTCTTACACTGAAATGTCTTCCAGCCTGACCTTGGAGTTGGGCTATTGACCACTGACTGGACGAAAAGAAAGAAAGGAGACCAGCTGCAGCAAGAGATAGTGGGCAAAAGCCACCCAAGAAATCTACTAATGGGATGTGAGAGTGACTGGCAAACAGCCACCCTTCAGGTCATAGGTTTACTAGTCCAGATTTCAAGTAGAATGGAAACTATATTTTAAAAAGGAAATTCCTTCCCCAACTCATACAGCAGACAGAGGAGCGAGGGTCCACACTCTCTTCCTCACTTCCTCTGGGTCCTTGGTCACCATAGAACCAGATTCTCAATGCTCTCACCATGTCCCTTCCCAGCTCTTTCTAAATCGTAGGGCCTAGGGGTCAAGGTTCATCACACACTGTAACACACATCAGTAATGACCCATCGGTAACTTTCCTAAACAGGTGATGTGTGTGTGTGTGACACCACGTTAAACAATGGTCTGAATACAAAGATCATATGGCATGAAACATGTCTCCAGAAGCTTCCTGTCCAGTTAGAGATGCAAAGCAAAGCATCAGAAATGGGCAGTGAACAAAATGAGAAGGGAATGGCACAGTCTAATCCAGGAGCCATCGCAGAGCAGGCAAGTAACTGCTGAATGAGGAACCCGATCTGAGGAGGCCTCTGAAGGGAAGAAGGCGTCATTTTTTTACAGGGCTGAGAAGCTGGAGGAGATGGAAGGAAGGAGGCAGCCAGTCCGAATGGGTCAAAGGGGTGCGCATGGGCAACGAAGAGGCCACTTCAGCTCACTGGCGAGCCGGGAAACGGAAGGCAGACCATTGGATGCTGCAGCAAGAATGCTGGACTTGAACTTGCAGACCAGTATGTCCGAATCCCCTGGAATGTTAAAATTGCAGATTCCTGGAAGCCACGAGAGAGAAGATTCAAGGGCCCAGGAGTCGGCCTTTTAACCGCCCTGTAATTTTAGTCATACTTTGAGAAACAGGAAGCCTGTGACTGGTTTTGATAAAGACAAAATGGAATCTTCGTGAAATTTCAGGGCTTGGCAAAATTTAGCAGAAATTTTGTATGCCTCTGACAACGCCCGCCTTTGGCAGGAGCTACACATTCTAGATTGCGAGCCCTCTCTTGCGGTCTTATTCGCATACAGTGGATTTCCTAGTCTACACCCTCAGGTAATTCTTAGTGCTAACTAACCCTAACTCAAGAACATATACTTTAAAGTGCATACACATGATCCTAAAGGAAATCAGAGATCAAGCTGAGTCTAGAACACTCAAATATGGACTCCAAATTCTGTCCTGCAACCCAGAACTATACAGCTTCTGGAACAATTGGACATTCGTCGAATTCCAACTGTGAGATGCAAATGTTTTTAGCAATAGGAAAGACCCTGACTAGGTTGGGTTTCTGGGGGGCGTTGGGGGAGGTGTTTCTATGTCTCACCCATCCTCCCTGCCACTATCTCTTGGCTCAGAATCTAATCACCCCTGAATCCCTGAAAGTGTTGCCCACTAGAACTTAAGAAATCTCTTGGCTATTCAAGCTTCCCTTCCCTCTGGAACATAAAGGAAGATTTTTCTCCATTAGCAAGGTGGTGAGCGTGAAACCCGAGCCGTGGAAATAAATGCAGGTGGCTTGTAGCCTATACAAAGACGGGGGACAAGAAATGGATGGAACCTTGCCATCCAAAGGGTGGTCTTTGGACCAGCAGACCAGCATCACTGGTAGCTAGGTAAAAGTGCAGATGGAGGTCCCAGACCTGTGGGACGGGAGCCTACACATTTACAAGAGCTGTAGGCGATGTGCATGCACATTAAACTTCGAGTGCAGATTAAAGTTCGCAAGCAGACTGAAGTTTGAGGAGCACCCTCTTCTGTTTCCAGCCTGTCCCCTATGATTTGGGCTTCTCTGCCTCAGGGTGCTTGCAGAGACCGGCAGTGGAATCGGTTGCAGGGCGGGGCTCGGGTGGAAAAGGAAGGCGGGTTTCACTCCCTCCAGCCTCCTCATCCCCTTGCTGTCCTCGCAGGCGCTGCACCTGCAACGTTGTCGCCTCTCTGGGAAGCCCCTTGAAACAGAGCCCCCCGGCCTTGCCTCTAGGGTGGGGCTGCACTACCCCTTTTCTCTCAAAGAGCCTGGGATGCTGACAGCCTCAGATGGAGGCATCCTGTTTGTCGAAAAATAAACCGGCAGTTAAAGCAGGGTTGCGAGAGCGAGAAAACCACAGGCCTGCGCGCGGCTGATAACGCGCGGGCGGGCAGCTTTTGCAGAAGTTCCTCTCTGCAGCGCGCAGAGCGCCAGGGCCCGCGCCACCGCCTCCTTTCCTGTCTCCGCCGCTCGCGTCTTCACCGTTTCTGGCTGTTACCTTGGGCCTGCTCTTTCAGTTACTTCACTCATTGTTTTTTTCTAAAGGATCCCCTCCCTGTGGCGCGGCGAGGGGTGGAGGCACGACTCTCCCAGATTCAGACTCAGACAGGACCGAAATTTACAAGCTGTTAAGAAAATGACCGTTTTAGGCGAGACTGAAGTTTCTCTCACCCCTGCAGTATGCCCGGCTTTTCAAAAGAAAGGCAATCCCGATGAGACCCGGAAGATCAAAATCTTGTGTAAAAGGAACCCCCAAGTCCAACATCCAGATTGTTTGCTCGCTTGGAGCAGGCTGACCTGGCCTGATTCCCTGCGGTGAATAACTAATTACCAATCTTCCCCTTTTGGGGGATATGAAAAAGCTCTTTCCCCATTCGCCTGTTATCAGATAAGCAAAGCAGATGAGAAGTCGGTGGGTAACCACAGGTAAAACCACAGGATTCGCTGGAAACCGAACGACTTGACCCTCCAAGGCCAAGGGTGTAATTGAGAAGTAACCTGAAAATAGGTTCGCACAAGCTGTAAAACTCACTCTTTTCAAGTCAGTCACAGGGACTTCTCCAAGGGTCAAAAGCACCCCCCTGCCCCCCACACAGCCACACACGAAAGAACATCTCCAGCCACAGAAGACAGCTCCGCCTGCCCAAGGCTAATTGAAAATCTAGCAGAAGGAGACCACCCTGCTTCTGAGGGGTCCCCGTGATCGCAGGGGCCGCTGGCTACTCTGACAGAGGCCCTCCCCCAGAAGGTTCAAACGTGCTTCTGTTATTCCTCTTTGTCCAAAAAAGCAGGCTAGAAACAGACCACACGTATTCATTAATGTTTCTGTGTTCAGGATGAATAACGACCAGTCTACCTGTTGGTAAGGGTTTCCATGGAGTTCTGTCATTTCCTCCCCTAGAAACTTCTTCAAATTTTCTGACTCTTCTGTTGAGAATTCTCTACAGGAAGTCACTCCTCACACCTCTTATCAGGAAGCTCCTGTTCTCATTTCTAAGACCTTTGTTCTTTTTTTTTTTTTAAGATTTATTTATTTAATTATTTATTTTGGGGGGTGGGGAGGGAGGGGAGCAGGTGGGCTACTTCTATTGGTCTTCCATTTGTCCATTTTCATCCATCTTTGTTCTTTGGCCTGTGTGGGCCTCCCATCACGGTGGCCTCTACTGTCGCAGAGCACTGGCTCTGGGGGCATGCGCTCCAGAGCTCCGGCTTGGTAATTGCACACATCGGTCCAGCCGCGGCACGTGGGATCTTCCCAGGCCAGGGATCGAACCGGCACCCCTTGCACTGCAACGCAGTGTCCTTACCCACTAGACCACCAGGGAAGCCCCAAGACCTTTGTTCTTTTACCTCATGCTGTATTGTCATGGTCTCTTGGTTGGAGTTCTTTTGGTTTTTTCTTTGTTTTTGCTTATTTATTTATTTATTGACTATGATATTTGTTGAGTACCATTTACTTTTAATTTTTTTGTTGTTTTCGTGAAATGTATCACCCAAATATAGTTTTGGTAAAATATCTAGATATCTAGGTTGAACGAGGCAATATTATCAGCCCACCACCTCTTCTAGAGGGTCTAGAAAGTCAACTTTAGCTTACAGCCACACCTGGTTAAAAAGGAAACAAAAACCAGAAAATAACCAGGCTGATGCACTGATGTCATGATGTAGTGCCTTTACACCTAGCTTACTTGTAAGGGTAAGGAACTTTGCCATATGACTGATCCTGGTAGAAAGTGCATTGAAATGCTGTGGTCTTTTGCAGAATGCTAAACTATTACCCAAGACATGCTCTAATTATTAATAGCAAGTTGATGACTACATTCTGCTGTATCAGCGTATTGGTTTGGTTGCTGTAGCAGAGAAATTCCAAATTATTGGGGCTTCAACAAAATAGAAGTGTGCTTCTCTCCTTGTAGAAGTCTACCTGTTGGTAAGGGTTTCCATGGAGTTCTGTCATTTCCTCCCCTAGAAACTTCTTCAAATTTTCTGACTCTTCTGTTGAGAATTCTCTACAGGAAGTCACTCCTCACACCTCTTATCAGGAAGCTCCTGTTCTCATTTCTAAGACCTTTGTTCTTTTTTTTTTTTTAAGTTTTTTTTTTTTATTTTTTTTTTTTGGGGGGTGGGGGGGGGGGGGAGCAGGTGGGCTACTTCTATTGGTCTTCCATTTGTCCATTTTCATCCATCTTTGTTCTTTGGCCTGTGTGGGCCTCCCATCACGGTGGCCTCTACTGTCGCAGAGCACTGGCTCTGGGGGCATGCGCTCCAGAGCTCCGGCTTGGTAATTGCACACATCGGTCCAGCCGCGGCACGTGGGATCTTCCCAGGCCAGGGATCGAACCGGCACCCCTTGCACTGCAACGCAGTGTCCTTACCCACTAGACCACCAGGGAAGCCCCAAGACCTTTGTTCTTTTACCTCATGCTGTATTGTCATGGTCTCTTGGTTGGAGTTCTTTTGGTTTTTTCTTTGTTTTTGCTTATTTATTTATTTATTGACTATGATATTTGTTGAGTACCATTTACTTTTAATTTTTTTGTTGTTTTGCGTGAAATGTATCACCCAAATATAGTTTTGGTAAAATATCTAGATATCTAGGTTGAACGAGGCAATATTATCAGCCCACCACCTCTTCTAGAGGGTCTAGAAAGTCAACTTTAGCTTACAGCCACACCTGGTTAAAAAGGAAACAAAAACCAGAAAATAACCAGGCTGATGCACTGATGTCATGATGTAGTGCCTTTACACCTAGCTTACTTGTAAGGGTAAGGAACTTTGCCATATGACTGATCCTGGTAGAAAGTGCATTGAAATGCTGTGGTCTTTTGCAGAATGCTAAACTATTACCCAAGACATGCTCTAATTATTAATAGCAAGTTGATGACTACATTCTGCTGTATCAGCGTATTGGTTTGGTTGCTGTAGCAGAGAAATTCCAAATTATTGGGGCTTCAACAAAATAGAAGTGTGCTTCTCTCCCTTGTAGAAGTCTAGGTGGGCTGATTTGAGTTTCTTCATAGTCACAAGAAACTGGATCTCTTCCTCTCTAAGACTCGGTTCTTAACGTATGGCTCAAAATGGCTGCTGTAGTCCCCAACATCACATCCACATCCCAACCAGCAGGAAGGAAGATATGAAAGGAGATCTATTCTTTCCCTTGAACAACAGGCTCAGAAACTTGCCACAACCCCTACTCACAATCCATTGACTAAAACCTAAGGGCCACACAGCTGTAAGGTAAGCTGGGAAATGTAGTCTTTTGCTGTGCGGTCATGTGCCAAGATAAGTATGTATATTTATATCTAGTCATACATAATATATTAATATATTTAATATAAATATAAGCATATCAATATGTCAAACATGAATTTATAACAATTTAATATAATATAATGAAATATTTAATTTAATATATAATTATATATGGGCTTCCCAGGTGGTACTGGTGGTAAAGAATTCACCTACCAATGCAGGAGACATAAAAGACATGGATTTGATCCCTGGGTTGGGAAGACCCCTGGAGAAGAAAAGGGCAATCTACTCTGGTATTCTTGCCTGGAGAATCCCGTGGACAGAGGAGCCTGGTGGGCTTCAGTCCATGGGGTTGCTAAGAGTCAGGTACGACTGAAGTAACTAGCTGTATTACTGTGTAATTATATAAAGTATAGTTGCTTGTTGTTGCTTAGTCACTAAGTCGTGTCTGACTCTTTTTGTGACCCCATGTACTATAAGCCACCAGGTTCCTCTGTCCATGAAATTTCCCAGCCAAGAATTCTGGAGCAGGTTGCCATTTCTTTCTTCAGGGGATCTTCCTGACCCAGGGACTGAAGCCACATCTCCTACATTCCAGGCAGATTCTTTTCTGCTGAACCACTAGGGAAGCAGTATAGTAACTGTATTCATTGTAATAATATAATAGAAATAGTTTAATGCAGAGATTATAAATATATTGACATATGATATTAATATGATCACTGTAATATATGTTATTGTAATAATATATGGCCTGGAGAGGTGGGATGGGGGGATGGGATATACATATGATTAATCTGGGATTATACATATCTATAAACAACAAAACTCTGTAAAAGCAAAAGAGCAAAATAAATGGCAAAAAAACATTAAGATAGCATATTAATATAATAATCCAATACATATCAATTTCTAATATGTAACTTTGGAGTTAGTGTATTTTGGATGTTATCTATATATTATCTATATGTACAAAAGGAGCAGTCTGACACCCCAGAGATTCTGACATCCAGAGATGCTCCCCGAGTTCTCTCTCCATCACCCACGGTCTTACACACCTGCCGTCCCCAGCAGTCGCTCTGCAGACCAGGTGATGCAGGCCTGATTCTGATGCACCACCCCCTCTCACTGTACCTTGTCCGCATGCTCAGGCTTCTGCCCCATGATATCCGGGTACATTTGCGTGTGGGGAGCACTCACAAGAGAAAGCAAGGTTGCTCAGCCGGGTCACAAAGGGCAAGGAAGGCCTCTCTGGCCCACAGACCCCTTGGGCTCTCTGTGGGAAGGCAGGCTAGGTCCTGGGCAGCTCCCCCACCGCTCCCCCGCCCCTGCTGGCCATGGAGTGGCTGCTTCCTCTGCTCTGCCCACCACACTGGGCGGGAGAGAGAAACGCAGAAGGAGAAGGGAAACCTCTGTCAGAGAGGACGGGTCTCTTCTGCCTACAGCAAGGACGGATGGGTGTCAAACATGTCACACCTGATTCATCTCACAAGAGGTGCTTGCAAATTTTCAGCAATTGTGCATGCTGGCAGCTTAAACACAGCCATCATTCAAGACAAAACTATATGAACTTAGAGTTCAACGACGTATTTTATTGCACATGTACTAAGTGCTCAAAACTCCTTGCTGCTGGATCATTTTACTACAGATCACAGTCGTCTGTGGTTGAGGTCATTTACTCCTGTGGTTTCTAAGTGGTGGAGACACTGTGTTGTGGCCCTGCCACGGTGAGGAGATGGCGCTGATGGGGGTCGCTGAGATCTACTAAACCCTGACAGGCATTTGGCCTGGGGAGCTGGTTGTTGTATGTAAACTCTCTCTATATTTTTATATATTGTATATGCTTATATATTCTATGTATGTTAGACCAGCTGCAGGCTGTCCTTTGGCATCAGATGCATCTCAGGCCATTCTGGGCAGATCTGAGAGGACCATAGGCTCCATCTACAGCAAGACTGAGAAGGAGTCTCTTTGTCCCCCCACCCCTAACTCTCGCCATCCCTTGATTGCACACGCCCACTACAGACCCTTCCGCTCCACTCATCCCGTTCAAAAACCAACCACACTTCTTCACAGGACCACCAAGCAGCTCCCTCAGGAAGCTGCGTTATTACCCACAGGTCACCTCAACTACCCATGAACCTATACCCGGTACGTATTAGACGACAATAATTCCATGGCAAACTGCTTTTGTTACTTTGGTGGTGATTGTTCAGTCACACAATCATGTCTGACTCAGCATACCAGGCTCCTCTGTCCTCCACTGTCTCTTTGTTTGCTCAAATTCATGTCCATTGAATCAGTGATGATCTCACCGCCTTATCCTCTAGCAACCCCTTCTTCTCTTGCCCTCCATCTTTCCCAGAATCCAGATCTTTTCCAATGAAAAAGTTAGAAGACCTTTTCTGGCCTGCTCCTGGAGCTCTTGCCAACCTCTTACACGGGCCCTCCCCGTCCTCTTGGAAACGTGGAGATAATAGTTCTGGCCTTCCTTTTTCCTCCACACCCCTTCCCTGTGGGCAGAGAGGTGTATCTGAGCGGTTGGAACCTGGTTGTCTGGAACGGGTGTGTGCTCTTCCGTTTCTGCCTCCTGGATGCTGCCCCAAGCAGGCCGGCCTTCCAGAGCTGCTGCTCCTTCTCTAACTACCGCCGTCTCAGGGCTCAGCAGGGCTGAGGATTTCAGGCCCCCGTGGCTGGCTCATGGGTCCCTAGGAGAGCTTTGCTGTGGTCCATGCTTGGGAAGACACTGCAGGAAACCCCACTGGACGCCTGGCTCACCTCAACAGCGAGCCCCATCCTCCAAACATCTGCACAAGTGAAAGGATGACACCTGACGTCTCCACGGGACTTTACAGTCTATGTCTCAGTTACTTTAGGCTGTGAAGTGGGGAAGGCAGTACTGTGGAGATGGCATATTTCTATCATATCCTGTGTACTCGATCGCTTCAATCATGTCCTTCTGTTTGTGACCCACTGACGGTAGCCCACCAAACTCTTCTCTCCAGGGGATTCTCCAGGTGAGAATACTGGAGTGGTTGCCATACCCTCCTCCAGGGGATCTTCCTGACCCAGGGACCAAAGCCATGTCTCCTGCATCTCCCACATTGCTGGAGGATTCTTTTGCATTAAGTGACCAGGGTGCACACCCGCAAATACACAGACTATCTGTAGTGCCCCATTTTAACTGGCTATCTTTCAGGTTTCTCTGATTGTTGCTTACCTCAAAAATAACAAACAAACAAAATTTTCCCAATGGATTAAAAGAATATATCACTGCCTAGAAGGTTAGGACCATCTCATTTATTTAGTTACTTTAGTTCACAAACTTTATGTAATGCTTGCTGCATGCCAGGGGCTGCTTTAATGTTTGCAGATGACACCTTATGTCATCCTGAAAGCAATTACATGGTAAATACTGTTGTTAACCCCGTTTTACAGATGAGCAAACTGAGGCACAGATTAGTGCCCAGGGCTTTGAGTTCGCGTGCAGACAGGCTGTCTCCTGGGTGTGATTCTGCCTTGCTTAAGGGTAGCCCAGGCCCCAAGGACAATGTGCTCAGTGGACTCTGCCAGGCATGGAGCTCTTGCTGGCCCCCTCAAGGGCCCCCACACCCCTTCCCTGTGGGCAGAGTGTATCTGAGCGGTTGGAACCTGGTTGTCTGGAACGGGTGTGTGCTCTTCCGTTTCTGCCTCCTGGATGCTGCCCCAAGCAGGCCGGCCTTCCAGAGCTGCTGCTCCTTCTCTAACTACCGCCGTCTCAGGGCTCAGCAGGGCTGAGGATTTCAGGCCCCCGTGGCTGGCTCATGGGTCCCTAGGAGAGCTTTGCTGTGGTCCATGCTTGGGAAGACACTGCAGGAAACCCCACTGGACGCCTGGCTCACCTCAACAGCGAGCCCCATCCTCCAAACATCTGCACAAGTGAAAGGATGACACCTGACGTCTCCACGGGACTTTACAGTCTATGTCTCAGTTACTTTAGGCTGTGAAGTGGGGAAGGCAGTACTGTGGAGATGGCATATTTCTATCATATCCTGTGTACTCGATCGCTTCAATCATGTCCTTCTGTTTGTGACCCACTGACGGTAGCCCACCAAACTCTTCTCTCCAGGGGATTCTCCAGGTGAGAATACTGGAGTGGTTGCCATACCCTCCTCCAGGGGATCTTCCTGACCCAGGGACCAAAGCCATGTCTCCTGCATCTCCCACATTGCTGGAGGATTCTTTTGCATTAAGTGACCAGGGTGCACACCCGCAAATACACAGACTATCTGTAGTGCCCCATTTTAACTGGCTATCTTTCAGGTTTCTCTGATTGTTGCTTACCTCAAAAATAACAAACAAACAAAATTTTCCCAATGGATTAAAAGAATATATCACTGCCTAGAAGGTTAGGACCATCTCATTTATTTAGTTACTTTAGTTCACAAACTTTATGTAATGCTTGCTGCATGCCAGGGGCTGCTTTAATGTTTGCAGATGACACCTTATGTCATCCTGAAAGCAATTACATGGTAAATACTGTTGTTAACCCCGTTTTACAGATGAGCAAACTGAGGCACAGATTAGTGCCCAGGGCTTTGAGTTCGCGTGCAGACAGGCTGTCTCCTGGGTGTGATTCTGCCTTGCTTAAGGGTAGCCCAGGCCCCAAGGACAAGGTGCTCAGTGGACTCTGCCAGGCATGGAGCTCTCTCTTGAGAAAGCCGCACCTGTTCTCAGCTCCCCCAGGGTCATTTCCCAGGCAACAGAGCCAGTCAGCCAGGAGTAACATGAGGCCTTGAAGTCCTCATTTCCCACCTTCATCCAGACCTAGTGAAGCTTCCTGATGAGTCACAAACCAGCCAGAGCCCCTTCTTATGGGGAAGAGATAATGACCTTCCCATCACCGTCTCAAAGGCCATGACAGAATCTTGTGTGAGATTCCATAGAAGCAGAGTCCTCTTTCAAAAGTTGTAGATTAGACTACCATATAAACACCTACTCTATACCACAAGGACCTCTACTCAATACTCTGCAATGGTCCATATGGGAAGAGACTCTAAAAGAGAGTTGACATATGTGTCTGTATAACTGAGTCACTTTGATGTACACACCTGAAACTAACACAACATTGTAAATCAACTATGCTCCAATATAAATTATAAAAAACACAACTAAAAGTGGTAGGTTAATTGTGTTTCTGTTACTATTTAAGGGCAGATTTAAGGCATCCAGAGCCTCAATTAACTTCGTTGCTTATTTTCAAAATCAAGATTTCCACCTACACCTCCGCCTAGGCATACAGAGTCAGTCCTGGCTCAATTGTAGAGCAGAGATGGAATACGGGGTAAGAGGGAGAGGCCAGTGAATGGCAGAGTTGCTCAACGACGGAGCAACTTGACTTTGACTTTTGACTTTTTCAGTTCTTTCTTTGCTATATGTACAGTATTGAATCATTTAGGGGGAGGGCATGATTGTGTGGGTGTTTTCTATGTTTGAAAAATTTTAAACTGGAAATAGTAGTATGCCCTCAAAATGTGCAAATGGCCCATTTGCTGCTCATGGTGCCCACTTTGCCATGAAAATGCCATCTTGCTAACACGCAGCCCTCTGCTAGACTCTTCTGGATGCAGGAGAAAGTTGGTGCTCTGTGCCAATCAAGCAGTAAATGGGTCTCCGCTTGAGTCCAAAGGCTGTATTACCTGTCCTTTGTTCTGGTGACGATCTTGACTTCCACAGGTTTGGGTTTCTGATTAACCAGGCAAGAGTCTCATCATCTGTCAATTCCATCCCCTGGATGGTTCTGAAAATAGCATCTTACTTGTCTTTCTAGGACAGGGGCTGTGCCATATGACCCAGAAAAACTTGAGATCTCAAAGAACTTCATCTCATTCACATCCTGTGATTCCAGCACATTTTACCCAAATGTAGGTGATCTCATTATTTTTCCAAAGAACTTAAGGACTTTAAAAAACACACTAAATTGTTTTTATTACCTGTCAATGCGCATTTTACTTCGATCTGTGACTCGCTTGCTGTGCACGTTGACACGAGTGTACCAAGCCTCTTGTAAACACAGTAGAGGTCTGTGTAGCTTCTGTCCGGAGCAGTTGCATTATCACTGGAGACAAAAGACACAGGTCCGTGAAATAGCAAGGTGTTGTCATAAAACTGCATCAGGTTGAGCAGTACCTCAAAGAACAGGCAGGTCACAGTGTGGCTAGAACTATCATGGAGCCCTCAGGGCATGTTAAGATCTACACATTAAGAGAATAGGGAAAAGTTGTCTTGGAAAGTAGGATAGCTTAAGCAAGGTAGGAAGTGCTGTGCAATGAGCAGCCACTTTGACTAAAGGGGAGTGTGATACAGATGGGTCATGACAGGTCAGTGGGACCAGACGAAACTAGTCCAGGCCAGGCTAAGCTGGTAGTAGGACTTCATTCCCAGGGCAGTAGGGAGAGTTATGAAAACTTGAGCTTAGGTGTTCATGTAAAATTAGCCCCTGTGTGCCTCCAAACCTGAAAGCCTTTCAAGTTACTTTTTTTTTTTTTTTAATTGAGGAATAGTTGATTTACAACATTTCAGCTATATAGCCAAGCAACTCAGCTGTCTCTCTTGCTGTGTGTGTGTGTGTGTGTGTGTGTGTGATTCAGCTCTATAAAGAAAAATATGGAAAAGAATATTTATCTACATACGTATTACATAATATAATTTTATTTTAAAATTACATGTAAGTACTTAAATGTTTATATATAAATATGTACATATGTAAATTTTTTACATATGCATGTATATTCTTTTCCAGGTTCTTTCCCATTATAGGTTTTTACAATTTTTTTTAAGAGTTTTGTTGTTTACTGACACATACTACCCTGAATCCACCACAAGTATACATACTGAATATAGCTCCCTGTGATATATACTAGGTCCCTGTTGCTCATCTTTTTTAAAATTTGTATTTTATATTGGCCTATATTTGCCTATAGTTGATTTGCAATGTTGTGTTAGTTTCAGCTGTTCAGCCAAGTGATTCAATTATACTTATACATACATCTGTTCTCTTAAGCTGCTTTTATTCAAACAACAAAAGTTGACTAAGATGACTAAAACAGATGAAGATAGGCCCTGTCCCTAACAGGCTTCAGTTCTCATGTGAGTTCACTCTGGATGCTTGAGCAGGTCGGGCAGTGCACAAGGCAGCCAGCTGAGGGGCAGTGGAGGCTAAACCCAGTCTGGGCTCTACTGGCTGGTGAAGAGTCACTGTGTGGGATATGAATGCCCAGAGTCAGAGGTGCCTTCTTCAAACAAAGGGATCATCTGCTCACCAGGCCACACACCCAGGGACCTGCTTATGCCTAGAGTGTCTTTATCTAGTCCCCGAGTGGAGTAGTAATTCAGAAAATATTGGCTCACCCTAATAATCAGCTTACTCATGGGCAATTCCATTATCCAGCTTTCCATTCTTTAGTTGAAGAGGTTAATTCTGTCTCTGTAAGGCTTGTTGGCCATTGGTACCCAGAGTGAAGAGCTCACAGATATCTTCCTGAAAGCTGGTTATGGTAAAAGTGAATTGGAGACACAGAACCATGAGAAAGATTGAGGACACAAGCTCCCCAAGGCTTAGGTAGTTCCCCCAAACAGAGACCCAGAGAAAGTCATGGCAGGACAGAGTTCAGGAACCCACTTGGTCCCTGCACCTTCTGTAGATCAGCATCTCCTGGCTCAGGGAGGTCAGGTAACTTGTCCAAAGTCTCTCAGAACAGATGACAATCTGACCTCGGATATCCTCATTTCTAGTTCAGCATTCTTGCACCTTTTCACAGCTGTGTCTGGTTCCTTCTCAGATTTTCTAGCTTGGACTTTCTGGCACAGACATAGATAAAACTGAGCCTGATTCCTCACCCAAGAGTGGTGCTCCAACCATCTGCAAAATGGGAATTCCTAGACTCTGAAGTCCCTTTTCCCCTCCTTTCACCTGCTCTGTCACTGTTCTCAGGCTTTTCTCAGCTTCTCTGGCCCCCACTCTGTCTCAAGGCCATGGAGATCGTACATCAGCCCAAAAGACACACCCAGAAAATGTCCACGTGGCTTAAGCCCTAGAGGTTCTGATGTAGGAGCCCCACCAGCTGTTCACTTACAGCCCTTCAGCAGGGGGACAAGAAAGAAGTCTGGATGCATGGGCACTTTGGGGGGCTTTGGGAGGCCCCTGGGGCTCGGGTTTGGGCCCTTCTCTTGCTGGATCCTCCTGGCCCCAGAAGTGAGATTCTGAAATGACCACACTGCCCCTTGGTTCACAGGCCTGGAGAGACTGTGTGTGTACATACTAAGTTGCTTTAGTCATGTCCAACTCTTTGCAACCCTATAGACTGTAGCGCACCAGGCTCTTCTTTCCAGGGGATTCTCCAGGCAAGAATACTGTAACGGGTTTCCATGCCCTCCTCCAAGGAGTCTTCCTGACCCAGGGATTGAACCCACATTCTTTATGTCTCTTGCATTGGCAGGCATATTCTTTACCTCTGGCTCTACCTAGGAAGCCCCTTAGAAGGACTAGGGCTGCTTTACTGAGACGCTCCACCCCACCCTTGGTAGAAAGAATTTGACCATCTAACTAGTAATGACAAACAGATATCTTCCTGAAAGCTGGTTATGGTAAAAGTGAATTGGAGACACAGAACCATGAGAAAGATTGAGGACACAAGCTCCCCAAGGCTTAGGTAGTTCCCCCAAACAGAGACCCAGAGAAAGTCATGGCAGGACAGAGTTCAGGAACCCACTTGGTCCCTGCACCTTCTGTAGATCAGCATCTCCTGGCTC
Organism: Tragulus kanchil; assembly: GCA_022376925.1. Taxonomy (NCBI): domain Eukaryota; kingdom Metazoa; phylum Chordata; class Mammalia; order Artiodactyla; family Tragulidae; genus Tragulus; species Tragulus kanchil. The sequence goes on along the minus strand of JAIOJX010000028.1, from coordinate 236,012,566 downwards.
AGGGAGGTCAGGTAACTTGTCCAAAGTCTCTCAGAACAGATGACAATCTGACCTCGGATATCCTCATTTCTAGTTCAGCATTCTTGCACCTTTTCACAGCTGTGTCTGGTTCCTTCTCAGATTTTCTAGCTTGGACTTTCTGGCACAGACATAGATAAAACTGAGCCTGATTCCTCACCCAAGAGTGGTGCTCCAACCATCTGCAAAATGGGAATTCCTAGACTCTGAAGTCCCTTTTCCCCTCCTTTCACCTGCTCTGTCACTGTTCTCAGGCTTTTCTCAGCTTCTCTGGCCCCCACTCTGTCTCAAGGCCATGGAGATCGTACATCAGCCCAAAAGACACACCCAGAAAATGTCCACGTGGCTTAAGCCCTAGAGGTTCTGATGTAGGAGCCCCACCAGCTGTTCACTTACAGCCCTTCAGCAGGGGGACAAGAAAGAAGTCTGGATGCATGGGCACTTTGGGGGGCTTTGGGAGGCCCCTGGGGCTCGGGTTTGGGCCCTTCTCTTGCTGGATCCTCCTGGCCCCAGAAGTGAGATTCTGAAATGACCACACTGCCCCTTGGTTCACAGGCCTGGAGAGACTGTGTGTGTACATACTAAGTTGCTTTAGTCATGTCCAACTCTTTGCAACCCTATAGACTGTAGCGCACCAGGCTCTTCTTTCCAGGGGATTCTCCAGGCAAGAATACTGTAACGGGTTTCCATGCCCTCCTCCAAGGAGTCTTCCTGACCCAGGGATTGAACCCACATTCTTTATGTCTCTTGCATTGGCAGGCATATTCTTTACCTCTGGCTCTACCTAGGAAGCCCCTTAGAAGGACTAGGGCTGCTTTACTGAGACGCTCCACCCCACCCTTGGTAGAAAGAATTTGACCATCTAACTAGTAATGACAAACACAGAGGATAGTGGGAGGGGGCGGGGGGTGGGTAGCCCAGGTATGAACGTCAAACATTGGTGCTCATGAGTATAAGGAAACTCATGCCAGGTTTTAAATAGACAGATGTCAACTGCCTACTGGGTGTGCCCGATGATCATACAGGAAGGAGGAAGCAAAGGTGCATCTATTGGTTACCTACTATATTCCAAGCCCTGAACGACAGGAGTGTTTTACTTACATCATCTCCCATTCATCTCACCAGAGCCCAATGGGGTAGGTGTTGTCCTCATTGTAGTGATGACAAAACTAAGGTTCATAGAGGTGAAAAGATCACCCAAGGTAAAGAGCTATTTAATGACACAGCAGAGAGTTAAGCTTGGGTCTTTATGACTCCAACACATCAGCTACTTCATTCCACACCACACAGCCCAATAGCAATTACAGAAACCATTACATGTGTGTTAAGTTGACTTTGTTGTGAGTTTTACTTGGTGACTAGAGTAATGCCAATGGTAGTTCAGGCTTTGGAACAGCACAAGTAGCCTGTTCACCAAATGACTGCTTCAGAAACCTGTGAAGAGCCATTCAGTAGGAAGGAGACAGAACTGGGATGCTGGGCGAGTGTAAACAAGTTTTGTCTGGCGAGTTGCCAAGGGCAGGCCTGGGTGTAGTTAACTGTATTCCCCTCACTCTCAATGTGGCATCATCTTCCAGTACCTCTGCCCCATTTGTGTAGCTTCCCTTGGGTTTGGGCCCTTCTCTTGCTGGATCCTCCTGGCCCCAGAAGTGAGATTCTGAAATGACCACACTGCCCCTTGGTTCACAGGCCTGGAGAGACTGTGTGTGTACATACTAAGTTGCTTTAGTCATGTCCAACTCTTTGCAACCCTATAGACTGTAGCGCACCAGGCTCTTCTTTCCAGGGGATTCTCCAGGCAAGAATACTGTAACGGGTTTCCATGCCCTCCTCCAAGGAGTCTTCCTGACCCAGGGATTGAACCCACATTCTTTATGTCTCTTGCATTGGCAGGCATATTCTTTACCTCTGGCTCTACCTAGGAAGCCCCTTAGAAGGACTAGGGCTGCTTTACTGAGACGCTCCACCCCACCCTTGGTAGAAAGAATTTGACCATCTAACTAGTAATGACAAACACAGAGGATAGTGGGAGGGGTGGGATGGGTAGCCCAGGTATGAACGTCAAACATTGGTGCTCATGAGTATAAGGAAACTCATGCCAGGTTTTAAATAGACAGATGTCAACTGCCTACTGGGTGTGCCCGATGATCATACAGGAAGGAGGAAGCAAAGGTGCATCTATTGGTTACCTACTATATTCCAAGCCCTGAACGACAGGAGTGTTTTACTTACATCATCTCCCATTCATCTCACCAGAGCCCAATGGGGTAGGTGTTGTCCTCATTGTAGTGATGACAAAACTAAGGTTCATAGAGGTGAAAAGATCACCCAAGGTAAAGAGCTATTTAATGACACAGCAGAGAGTTAAGCTTGGGTCTTTATGACTCCAACACATCAGCTACTTCATTCCACACCACACAGCCCAATAGCAATTACAGAAACCATTACATGTGTGTTAAGTTGACTTTGTTGTGAGTTTTACTTGGTGACTAGAGTAATGCCAATGGTAGTTCAGGCTTTGGAACAGCACAAGTAGCCTGTTCACCAAATGACTGCTTCAGAAACCTGTGAAGAGCCATTCAGTAGGAAGGAGACAGAACTGGGATGCTGGGCGAGTGTAAACAAGTTTTGTCTGGCGAGTTGCCAAGGGCAGGCCTGGGTGTAGTTAACTGTATTCCCCTCACTCTCAATGTGGCATCATCTTCCAGTACCTCTGCCCCATTTGTGTGCGGGATGGGCATAAGGTGAAGGGGCCAATCTGGAGCGAGGGTTGCAGGATGTCCACCATTTCTTGTAAACAGATTCTTCTCTCATGAAGAACAGTGATGAGTCAGTCGTTTGGAGCCTGAGTCAGGTTTTCTATTAAAATAAGGTTATTCATAGGAACTAGGTTTATGGAATGGCCCCCGACCTATGCCAAGTGCAGGCATCACTGAAGATCTGGGTCCTAAGATAAAGGCACCACATGCTAGAGGAGAAAGGGCTGGCAGCCGTTCCCTTTCTAGAACACCAGCAAATTGTACAATAGGGGTGGCTTGTTTTCCTCTTTCTTCTGTACAAGCCTCTCTGGCTGTGCTCTGCTCTGGAGCCATCTTGGTGTCCTGATACCCACCCCGGGGCAGATGTGCCAGACCAAACAAAGGACACCACCTCTCAAATGTCCTGCCATCTTATTTGTGCTTGCTGACTATACATAGGAATATCTTCTAATTCAAAATGGACCCTTAGAAAAGGTGCACTTTCCTCCCAGGGACGAAAGCTTTAGGGCAAAGGCAGGTACACTTCACAGTGGTTTTGCATCAATCTTGGGTCCGCAACTCACTTGCTCTGTGGGTCTGGCCAAGTCGTCTCACCTTCCTGGGTATGTGCCTCACCTAGATGGTGAGAGTAACATCAGCAAAGGGACGTTTTCCCAAGAAGAGTCCCCAGCACCTTAGTCCTAGAGATGCTTAGGGAAGACATGTTTCTGCTGCCCACAGAGCCCTCTCTGGAATACTCACGAGACCCGTTGGTATTGGGTTGGCCAAAAACTTTGTTTGGGTTTTCTGTACAATGTTATGGAAAATGACTGAATGAACTTTTTGGCCAACTGACTGCATGAAGGTTCTCAGAAGATCTGCAGGAACAAATACTTTCTATTCAGGTTTAGCTCTGTTCCCTAAAGTGATATAACAACAAACCTCCCTTTTATTAGAACCTCAGGACATACACTTCCACCCTCCTACTTGTCTTCATATTGTCTTGTGGTGAAGTTTTAGGCTGGTTCTAATTACCAAGGACCTCCTTGTAGCTCAGATGGTAAAGACTCTACCTGCACTGCAGGAGACCTAGCAGGGCTGATCCCTGGGTCAGGAAGATCCCCTGGAGAAGGAAATGGCAACCCACTCCAGTTGTACCTGGAGAATTCCATGGATAAAGGAACATGGTGGGCTACAGCCCATGGGGTTGCAAAGAGCTGGACATGACTAACTGACCAACACTCACACAATTACCGAGACTGGAGTTTGACCAAGAGATTGAGCTGGTCATTGTTAACCTTTGCAGATGGGTTTGAGGACAGTATAATTCCAGTTCCTGGAAGGGAGTTCTGGTTTCCTGTTTTCCTCCACAGAGTAAAACCTCCATTAAGTAGGAACTTCAGGAAGAGTCTGGCAAGCTGGATTGTATGGTTGACTTGAACTTGACCAGAAAATTTTAGTTTCTACCTTGTTATTCACCATCACTCTAAAATCTTTAACTTCAATTTCCTGCCTAAAATACTGTGTATAATATTGGGTAAGTATCCATTGAGGTAGAGGACCATGATTTTTTTTTAGTTCTGTGTCATTTTTTCATGTTTACATACTTATCATACTTGACAGTCCCAGCAATTCTTTGGAGGTAAACTGAGCAAAGGTTATTAGCTCATTTTTATAAGTATAGAAGCTGAGATATTGATTTATGAAATGTGCTCAAGGCTAAGACATGACCCCGGACCAAAAGGAAAGTTGTCTGATTCCTAACCTAGTCTATATGGCATCAGCTTGATAGGACTTACCACTTACCATGATGTAATTACAGGTTATTGAAATATTAGGCTGATTCTGTGTGGTTCTCAATGTGAAAACTCTACTCTTAAATAGCTGAAGAGATGGTCCACTTCTTCTTTAAAAAATCCAGTTAATTAAAATTTAGTTGACTCTGGTTGATCACATATTGATTTTTAAATAAAGCTTTTTTTAATTTCAAAAGTTAATTGGAGGGCTTCCCTGGTGGTCCAGTGGGTAAAGACACTGCCTTGCAGTGCAAGAGGTGCTTGTTCAACCCCTGGCCTGGGAAGATCCCACGTGCCGCAGAGTGGCGGGACTGATGTGTCCAACTCGGAGCCAGAGCTCTGGAGTGCATGGGCCCAGAGCAGATGCTCTGCAATGAGAGAGGCCAATGCAATGGGAGACCCACACAGGCCAAAGAACAAAGATGGATGAGAAATAAATAAATGAAAGACCAATAAAAGTGGCCAAAAAACAAAAAGTTAATTGGAGTCTAAAAAAGAGTGGGTATATGTACATGTATAACTAATTCACTTTGCTGTGCACCTGAAACTGCCACAACATTGTAAATCAACTGTACTTTAATACAATATTTGTAAAGAGTTCATTAGAGAAATTGTGAAAAATCAGAGACGTATAAAGAAGAAGTTTGCATGTCTGTAATCCTAATAATTATTCCTGCCCCTGGTTAACATTTTGCTGTCCTTTAAAGTATATTTTTAGTTGACATTTGAAGTATTACTTTATAAACTACCTTTTAAAATTATATTTATTTTGCAGTATACTTGATTTACAGTATTGTGTTAGTTTCAGATGTACAGTGAAGTGGTTCAGTTTTACATATGCATATGTCCATTTTTTTTAGATCCTTTTTCCATATAGGTTACAGTAAGTCCCCTATATGCACACCTTCAAGTTGCAGATTTTCAAAGGTGCGGACATGTGTCTGGTTTCAGTAAGAAATCAGGACCCGTGCCATCAGCGTCAAGTGTGAGTGAAACTGCAGCTTGCCCTTTGTCTCCTGTTGCTGCTGATGCTTCAGCTCTCCCACCTCCCACCACCTCTCCCTCTTCCAGCCATAACTTTCCCCACTCACTTGATGGCAGCCGCTGGATGCCGGCTGTTATACTCATCTACTATACTTTCAGATGTAATTACAGGTTATTGAAATATTAGGCTGATTCTGTGTGGTTCTCAATGTGAAAACTCTACTCTTAAATAGCTGAAGAGATGGTCCACTTCTTCTTTAAAAAATCCAGTTAATTAAAATTTAGTTGACTCTGGTTGATCACATATTGATTTTTAAATAAAGCTTTTTTTAATTTCAAAAGTTAATTGGAGGGCTTCCCTGGTGGTCCAGTGGGTAAAGACACTGCCTTGCAGTGCAAGAGGTGCTTGTTCAACCCCTGGCCTGGGAAGATCCCACGTGCCGCAGAGTGGCGGGACTGATGTGTCCAACTCGGAGCCAGAGCTCTGGAGTGCATGGGCCCAGAGCAGATGCTCTGCAATGAGAGAGGCCAATGCAATGGGAGACCCACACAGGCCAAAGAACAAAGATGGATGAGAAATAAATAAATGAAAGACCAATAAAAGTGGCCAAAAAACAAAAAGTTAATTGGAGTCTAAAAAAGAGTGGGTATATGTACATGTATAACTAATTCACTTTGCTGTGCACCTGAAACTGCCACAACATTGTAAATCAACTGTACTTTAATACAATATTTGTAAAGAGTTCATTAGAGAAATTGTGAAAAATCAGAGACGTATAAAGAAGAAGTTTGCATGTCTGTAATCCTAATAATTATTCCTGCCCCTGGTTAACATTTTGCTGTCCTTTAAAGTATATTTTTAGTTGACATTTGAAGTATTACTTTATAAACTACCTTTTAAAATTATATTTATTTTGCAGTATACTTGATTTACAGTATTGTGTTAGTTTCAGATGTACAGTGAAGTGGTTCAGTTTTACATATGCATATGTCCATTTTTTTTAGATCCTTTTTCCATATAGGTTACAGTAAGTCCCCTATATGCACACCTTCAAGTTGCAGATTTTCAAAGGTGCGGACATGTGTCTGGTTTCAGTAAGAAATCAGGACCCGTGCCATCAGCGTCAAGTGTGAGTGAAACTGCAGCTTGCCCTTTGTCTCCTGTTGCTGCTGATGCTTCAGCTCTCCCACCTCCCACCACCTCTCCCTCTTCCAGCCATAACTTTCCCCACTCACTTGATGGCAGCCGCTGGATGCCGGCTGTTATACTCATCTACTATACTTTTCAAAGTACTATACTGTAAGATTAAAAATGTTTTAATCTTACAGTTAAACTAAATGTTTAGTTTTTGTGCTTGTTAAGTAGTATCTGTGTAAAACATATTATAGCCTATTATAGTACAGTACTATAGCTGATTGTGTTAGGTGGGCACGTGAGCTAACTTTGTTAGACTTATGAACAAATTGGACCTATGAACATGCTTTCCAAATGAAATTCATTCCAATGTAGGGGACTTCCTGTACTAACAGAATATTGAGTGGAGTTCTCTGTGCTTTATATTGGGAAGGAACTTGTTATAAACTACCTTTTTTCTCTTAAAAACTATTATGAACATTTCTGTGCCATTAAAAATTATTCAAAAATATTGTTTTAATTATTGCATGACACATAGTCTATTTGACCAGTCTTAAATCTTTGGTAATTCAGTTTGTTTCCAGTATTTTACTATAATGGTTGAGGCTACAGGGAACATTTCTGAACATAATCTTCAGGTAGATTTCTGATTATGCCTTAGAATAAATTCCTAGAAATAGAAGTTGATTCAAAGGCTACAAGCACTTTTTATGGGTTTTGACGTTGACGTGTCACCCTCTGGAAAGGCTACCCCAATGAACATTCCAATTCATTTACTGTCGCTGGATGACAGCTTCACTTTGTTTTATTCTCTTTTGATTATCAGCCCATCTCCAGTTTGGGAGTGAGGGTTTTTAATAACTCAGCTAGATACTCTCCCCCTCTCATTTCAGCTTCTCAGAGTTGCTCTTTCATTGAGGTAGCCATTTTTTCTGTTTGTGGATCCATGAATAAGTATCTAATGAACAGAACAGTGGATATTCAATGAGAAGCTAGATTTATAGGTATACTTAAAGGTGTCTAAGAATTAGTTGTGTCTAGATAAGATTTCATAACATGCGGCTCTTAACTGCTTTGCTTCGGCCCAGCTCTCTGCCCTAGTGCACCAAGGTGAAAATTCAACTGTGCCTGTAGACCTCTGCTCATTTTCATTTACTTACAAACATGGGTGGACAGGAAAGGGGCAAATCGGGGAATAATGTGTTTATTACGACTGGGACGATCTCTTTGCAAACCTGCTATACTGCGGGCATTTACATTGTGCAGTCACTATAAGAACTATGATTTGTATCAGGGAGCAGCAAACTATAGCCCATGTCTGTCCATCACTTGTTTATGTGACTAGGTGTGCAGTATTGCCAGTCACCCCTGTTTATTGACACATTGTCTGTGGCTGCTTCCTTGAGACAATTTCATAGTCAGGTCATTTTGGTATAAACCTAATCCACAAAGCCTAGAATATTTGTTGTTCAGCAATTTACCAAAAAAAAGCATCCAGCACCTGATTCATATTCTACTTAAACGCATGCAATGAGTTTTCCCTCCTTACTCCTCACTGTCTCGTATAGAGAGCTGGCACTGTTACTCATCTCAGGGTATAGATGTGTAAATGAACCTTCTCAAGGCTAGATTTTGGTTCAAGGTCATGCAGTTTCTATGAGGAGGAGCTAAAGTTTGAATTCAGAACTTTAGATCTGAGATCTGATGTTTTATACTTTCTAGAGGCAAGAAGCTATTACATTTTGCCCCTTCTTGTGTGTCTCTTCACCAAACACTGTGTGTCATTTCCTCCCCAGATTCTCTTTATAAGTTTCTTTCCTTTGGTAACTTGAGTGATGTGATGATACATGCAAGTAGATTCTAGCCTACAGCCTATACATATGGATATAAAATATGTGGATATAAAATCAGAGCCCTAAATATATTGACAGAGTGAGCATCTAAATTAATGTTTCTTTCATGATTCAGAAGCCCAAGGTACCTTTAGAAATACCTGACAATTCTCATATGAGAATTTACTAGTTTATTGTGACCCAGAATTATAGGTGGGGGTGACTGTTCGGAATCCCCGACTTAAAAGTTACTTTGAAAAAATTCTCCCCACTGTAAGTTCATTTATATTCCACTTGATTTTCTCTCATAATAGCAGAAAAGGGAAAATTATGTGGATATTTGAGCTTTTGGAATGCTTCAATCCTGATAAATAGACATGTACTAGATATTTCATCATTAACATTATAACTCTTAGGGAAACCACAGAGACCTATACACAAATAATAGATGCACATGTCTACCAATTTTTAAACCTCACTATTAAATGCGAACTTCATGTGCGATATGTCAGATATGGGAGATTAAGCTAACGATTGTATTTACTTTAGTAAACTCTTTAAAAAAAAAATCCTAATTCAAAGTTTGTTTCTGAGCAACTACCTCCTTAATCCCATAGCACCTGCCACAAGACATCCAATAACCCACTCTTTAGGGCAGAGAGAAACATACAAAAGAAAGGCCTTGGCTGGAATGACTCATGTTACAAGCCAGCTGCTTTCCAGAATTCGTTAAGCTGTAGGGTCCAGATCTCCTTTTGTGGCTTTCTACAGACATTATTTGAACAGAGAAATTACAACAACCCTGCCCACATAAAAGCCAAGGAAAGAAACTAGTTGGGGTAGCGAGAGTGCCCCAAATTTTACTATACTTTGAAACAAAATGGCAGGAGTGTTAGCAAGCCTTCTCTTTGTTTTTTGGTAATAAATGATCCTCTGCCTTCATTCAGTAGTAAAATGATGGAGTGTGAATGTAATAGATTCCATTTGACAATCAGTAGAAAAGTTTTTTCCTGAGGCAGTGGCTGTCAGAAACACTAAAACCTCATCTGGCATTTTGGTCAATGTAGGTTTATCACCTATCTTCCTTGGCTTCCTTTCACCAGTATCAAGTTGTTCTGAGTTCTTTTCCGTTTCAACTCACTGAGGCATCTACCTTAACCCAATACATGAACATATTCTTGGCCAGTGAAAAGCAGTGTCTGGTCCAGACATTGATTTTCTCCCAAGTGGCAACTTATGAATCAGTAGTGGTCTTCCCTATGCCTTGGAGCTGAGGGAGGGGGCAGATTTTCAGCAGAGTTGCCAAGATCAATTGTTTCTTGCATAGGACTCTGTGTGTGTGTGTGTGTGTATGCATTCTCTACTCAATATGATACATTCATCTATTGATTCCTTTAACAAACTTCTGTTGACCATCCTTCTCTACCAGGAAGTATTCCAGGGACGAGAAATGGGAAGAAATCCAAGATATAATCAGATAAAGACATTCTCATAAACAAAGACTGGACCTTTATATGATAAGTACAATAGGAATGTTCTAAGTACAGAAATTGTTAGGGCCCGCTTTAAATGGAATGCTTCATCTGATTACATTATAACTCTTAAAACAAAACCTAAAAAATTGCACATGTCTACCAATTTAAACCTCACTGTTAAATGCGAACTTCATGCGATATGTCAGGTATGGGAGATTAAGCTAACGATTGTATTTACTTTAGTAAACTCTTTAAAAAAAAAATCCTAATTCAAAGTTTGTTTCTGAGCAACTACCTCCTTAATCCCATAGCACCTGCCACAAGACATCCAATAACCCACTCTTTAGGGCAGAGAGAAACATACAAAAGAAAGGCCTTGGCTGGAATGACTCATGTTACAAGCCAGCTGCTTTCCAGAATTCGTTAAGCTGTAGGGTCCAGATCTCCTTTTGTGGCTTTCTACAGACATTATTTGAACAGAGAAATTACAACAACCCTGCCCACATAAAAGCCAAGGAAAGAAACTAGTTGGGGTAGCGAGAGTGCCCCAAATTTTACTATACTTTGAAACAAAATGGCAGGAGTGTTAGCAAGCCTTCTCTTTGTTTTTTGGTAATAAATGATCCTCTGCCTTCATTCAGTAGTAAAATGATGGAGTGTGAATGTAATAGATTCCATTTGACAATCAGTAGAAAAGTTTTTTCCTGAGGCAGTGGCTGTCAGAAACACTAAAACCTCATCTGGCATTTTGGTCAATGTAGGTTTATCACCTATCTTCCTTGGCTTCCTTTCACCAGTATCAAGTTGTTCTGAGTTCTTTTCCGTTTCAACTCACTGAGGCATCTACCTTAACCCAATACATGAACATATTCTTGGCCAGTGAAAAGCAGTGTCTGGTCCAGACATTGATTTTCTCCCAAGTGGCAACTTATGAATCAGTAGTGGTCTTCCCTATGCCTTGGAGCTGAGGGAGGGGGCAGATTTTCAGCAGAGTTGCCAAGATCAATTGTTTCTTGCATAGGACTCTGTGTGTGTGTGTGTGTGTATGCATTCTCTACTCAATATGATACATTCATCTATTGATTCCTTTAACAAACTTCTGTTGACCATCCTTCTCTACCAGGAAGTATTCCAGGGACGAGAAATGGGAAGAAATCCAAGATATAATCAGATAAAGACATTCTCATAAACAAAGACTGGACCTTTATATGATAAGTACAATAGGAATGTTCTAAGTACAGAAATTGTTAGTGCTTTGGGCCTCTGCTTATTTAAACATTAAAATTGAAAAGATGATGAAAAGGAGATGAATGGACAGATTATAGTTACAGAAGTGGTTATCCATCTCCCCAAATCTATGGTATAGGGTACTGTGCTGTGCTAAATCACTTCAGTCATATCCAACTCTTTGTGACCTTATGGACTGTAGCCCGCCAGGTTCCTAGGTCCATGGGATTCTCTAGGTAAGAATACTGAGTGGGGTGCCATGCCCTCCTCCAGGGGATCTTCTGGACCCAGAGATCGAACTGGCCATCTCCTGTGGCTCTAGCATTGGAGGTGGATTCTTTACCATGGAGCCACCAGGGAAGCCCATAGTACACAATATTTTTAAAAATTATTTTCCTAAAATTTATGGAGCAATAGTCCCTTGCTATTGGTCTACAAGTAGGGAGAAGAAAAACCTGAAACCAGAACATGCAATATGGTTTTCATATGCCCAAAAGCCAGAGTGGAAAGAGATTCCAACTTCATATCACCAAGCAATATTGAGGCTATTATAGATTAAAATGCTTTCCCTGAACTATTCTAGCATAGGATCTCACTCTCGACATCAGCCCTTTTTGAAACTGTGTGAACACTCAGGGGAGATTTTCATCTGGAATATTTGTACAGGGGTGTGGTTTGTTTAACAAACCACTGATAGTTCTTCAACATTCACTGATAGAACTTACTAGGAGCAGCACATGTGCTGATGCTCAGGTTTTTTTGTATGTGAGGAAATGAAGCACAGAAATGTTCAACTATTTGGCCATAGTTCACATTTAATTAGTGTCAAAAATTTTAATCCAACCTGGAAGATAAGAGCCTAGAAAAAACCTTTCTTGAAGCATTTAGCTTCCATTTTCTTCCTCAATAGGCTTCATTCCCTCTAAGTCAGAAGTGAAGTGTTGTTTTTGTTGTGAATTTGGGCTGAGTTGAACAAAGTTCAACTCTACTCAGCCCAGGTGGTCCTGCATTAACTGAGAGACTGTCCATTGCCCCCCAGCTGGCCTGGAAGTATTCCAGGGACGAGAAATGGGAAGAAATCCAAGATATAATCAGATAAAGACATTCTCATAAACAAAGACTGGACCTTTATATGATAAGTACAATAGGAATGTTCTAAGTACAGAAATTGTTAGTGCTTTGGGCCTCTGCTTATTTAAACATTAAAATTGAAAAGATGATGAAAAGGAGATGAATGGACAGATTATAGTTACAGAAGTGGTTATCCATCTCCCCAAATCTATGGTATAGGGTACTGTGCTGTGCTAAATCACTTCAGTCATATCCAACTCTTTGTAACCTTATGGACTGTAGCCCGCCAGGTTCCTAGGTCCATGGGATTCTCTAGGTAAGAATACTGAGTGGGGTGCCATGCCCTCCTCCAGGGGATCTTCTGGACCCAGAGATCGAACTGGCCATCTCCTGTGGCTCTAGCATTGGAGGTGGATTCTTTACCATGGAGCCACCAGGGAAGCCCATAGTACACAATATTTTTAAAAATTATTTTCCTAAAATTTATGGAGCAATAGTCCCTTGCTATTGGTCTACAAGTAGGGAGAAGAAAAACCTGAAACCAGAACATGCAATAGGGTTTTTCATATGCCCAAAAGCCAGAGTGGAAAGAGATTCCAACTTCATATCACCAAGCAATATTGAGGCTATTATAGATTAAAATGCTTTCCCTGAACTATTCTAGCATAGGATCTCACTCTCGACATCAGCCCTTTTGAAACTGTGTGAACACTCAGGGGAGATTTTCATCTGGAATATTTGTACAGGGGTGTGGTTTGTTTAACAAACCACTGATAGTTCTTCAACATTCACTGATAGAACTTACTAGGAGCAGCACATGTGCTGATGCTCAGGTTTTTTTGTATGTGAGGAAATGAAGCACAGAAATGTTCAACTATTTGGCCATAGTTCACATTTAATTAGTGTCAAAAATTTTAATCCAACCTGGAAGATAAGAGCCTAGAAAAAACCTTTCTTGAAGCATTTAGCTTCCATTTTCTTCCTCAATAGGCTTCATTCCCTCTAAGTCAGAAGTGAAGTGTTGTTTTTGTTGTGAATTTGGGCTGAGTTGAACAAAGTTCAACTCTACTCAGCCCAGGTGGTCCTGCATTAACTGAGAGACTGTCCATTGCCCCCCAGCTGGCCTGGCTCAAGGGAGGGTTTGGAACACCCTGTTCTCCCGTATTTTTTTCAATGATGTACATTCCATGTCTTGTATGCTTGTAGGCTAAGGTGCCAAGATAATAATATAATGAAGTATAATTAATACTAAAATTGCATTGACCAGAATGTCATTTTCTTTGAAGCATCAGACCAAACTTCGGATGCTTGCACCTGAAGATGGTCTTGCAACCCACATTCATCGTGGTGAGCAACACACAGTTGATTTATGCAAAAATGTTATTTCCTCCCTTGTGGATTGACTACTGTATGGCAGAGAACACATGAAACTGGATTAATTTCAGTCTTCAGACTCACAAGGCAATGTCCCAGGCTCACTCTGGATTTTTCAAACACATGACCTAGGAGAGAAATTTATCCTCACAGCAACTTTCACTAGCAACTATTTGTGAGACTTCAAGAATCAAATGCATCCTAGAAATAAAATGCGTCATCAATTCAATAGTGTTGGCCCAGGGTTAAAAGATGCAGTAGATTTCCCTTGTGATAGATCATGTTTCCCTTTGATGCTGTTCGAAATTCTTTAGGGCCAACATGGAGACCACTGTTAATTGCCTGTAATTCAACACACACGACCAGCTCTCCTGAAAGCCAAGCATCAGCTTCTCTATTACAGTGCGGGGCCTCAAGTTTGGGTTTGGATTTTTTCTTGATTTTTTTTTCCTTTGGATCTATGTTTTTTTTTCATGCAATACCCTGTTTGACATTCTAATATATGTGTAATTTCATCTTTCTCCAAAAGTCTTCATTTTTCACAGCTTCTAATGACCATTTTATCATCAGTGTGGTTAGAACTGAGTCTACCCCTTGGCACCTGTTACATCTGTAGTGAAGGAAAAGAAGGTGTAAAATGACAGAATAAACAGTGATTGAAGCACCTCCTGGACTCACTACTCCTCAAGTTTGACCTTGATAGTAAACATTCTTGAAGTTCACATTCAGCAAAAATTTTGGTGTAGCATAATTAGAAAATCTGCTTAGAAAGATTGCACAACCTAATTTTTCTCTTTTTTTTCCCTAAATGCTACCTTGGTCTGGCTCTTCCTCTTCTGTCCTCAAAGAACTTTCCCAGGGCAGAGCTGAAACAAACTTGATTGGTTATCCCTCCAAAGAATATGCTAAGCTCACACTTGTCATTGATTCAACTCACCCTTGTGTGTTGAGCACCTTTCAAATGATTGTTGATACTGGGGCTAGTTGTCATGGGGAAAGGAGGGTCATAAGATGAATAAGCTAAATATTAAAGAAGTCTCCCTCAGGATGGGCATGGGAAAAGCTTATGTATTCTATGCTAACATGGAACCAACTTGAATGTGCTATCATGGCGCCATGATGAAAGGAGAAGGATGTGTCAGTACTCACTAGGAAAGTTTCTGGCAATCGTGGGTTTTAAGTGCACCCTCAAGTTGCATAGAACTCTCCAAGGTAGAAGAGGCAGTGACAATGACATTGGAAATAAGAAGTAGCACCAATCAACCAATTAAAGGCATAGGGTTGGAAGGGCATATTCATGTAAGTAGTGTGGTCTAAATCCTCAAGACCCCATGACACTCCTTGGACCCTATTGTGTTTCCTTCATGCTGCAGTCGTCACTACCCCACCCAGTAGACCATCCAGTCAGCAATGATCCTTAAGACCCCTATGCCACTCCTTAGACCCCAGGTATAAAATGGATCAAGGACTTCTGCGTAAGGGTTGGTTCTCCTTTGAGCTGATCCGCTGTTCTAGCAGCGTCTTCTACTTTAACAACACTGATTCTCCCTTAAGCCAGTGCACTGTACTGGCAGCAACTCTCCCTTCCCCCACTCTAATAAACATTACTTTCCTCTCCAAAAAAAAAAAAAATAGTGTGGTTTAGCAGTGGTAGGGAAAGGATGAGCCGGAGAGGCAGGGAAAAGAACAGGGAATTGAGTTGAATCCATAAAATGGGATTGGGTTCTCAAGGGCTTTGAATGTTGGGATGAAGAGCTTGAACACAATGAATGGTCAAAAACATATTTTAACTTGAGACAGGAAATAGCTCTGGATTGTAGAAGGACTTTGCTGGTCTCACTTGTAGAATCTTTGTGACTGTGGTTCTAAGAGAGGCTAAAGGAGCCATTTGGAGAATGTTGAAACACTATATTTATTAATATATTTTTATAAATAGTAATATTTATTATGAAAGAATGCAAGTGCCTGACCATGGATAGTGGCAGCAAGAATAGAGAAGAGCTGTGACAGGGGAGTGACCCAGAAGACTGGCAATTGATTTGGCCTCTCGAGGGAAGAAGTTGGGGCCAGAGAGATGGGGACGTGAAAGTCTGGAATCTGGTGACCTGAAGAGTAGTTATCTGCACTGAGAAGCAAGACCAAGGTGGAGGGGGACTTAATGGAGGCTGTCTTGAAATTGTAGAATTTGGGTCCTTTTCAAATATCCATGTGATGACATGTAGCCAAGAAAAAAAAGAAGAGAAGTCTGTTATAGAGTCAAGGATTTAGGAATGGAGATGCAGCCAGCCAAGGACATTAGGGCACAATTCTGTGGGGATGGAAATTGCCCCCAAATCTCAAGAAAAAATTCGATGACAGGCACATTATGTCTGAGGAGCATTATGTGTGTATGGGTCACACATTACACTACAACATAAGCCTACATTCTCAATTTTATAGTATTCCCAATCAAATAATTAAAAAGAAACATGCAAAATTGATTCTACTTATATTTTTATTTGGACAGTATAGCCAGATTGTATCAGTTCAACAGTTACTCTATTATTAAAATTATTCATGTGATAGTTTATGATTTTTAATTCTTTGCTATCCAGTGTATATTTTATACTTGCAGATCATCTCAATTCAGACCAGCCATGTTTCAAGGACTTTTTAGTATTCTTGTGGCTGAGCACACACACACACACACACACACATATACGATTGTGGACAGTACAGCTTTGGGAGCTACTTAAGGTAGCTCATAGGTAAGGAGACCACATCATTTTCCCTCTTAACTAAGGCACTTCCAGGAAGGAGAAGGGGTGAGGCAGTAGATGGGGACCATCCCAGTGAACAGGAAGGGCAGTATCCTACACAAGACCCCTGGTAAGGCCTCTTGTTTTCTCCTCTGTTATCCTATCACCTTCAACTTGGCATAAAAATGGAATGGGTTGTGTCCAAGCAGTGAATCAGATCTTGCTGACAGCTTGTCTAAAGCACCAAGCTGAACCCTGGCATCAAAACTTTGGCAGACATGGTTCTTCTGCCATGCACCTCATTCCCATCCTGAAAAAAAGAAAATGTGAAACACCAAAATGTCGTTAATACATACTGAATATGTAGATGTCCCATCCTGGGTTGAGCACTTCCTATGAGAATCTTTAACATTGGTATTACTGTTATGTCTGTGAAATTCAGAGGGATTACCTAACTTGTCACAACACGAACTCAGGTCTGGCTGACTCTAGTTCCCGGGTTCTCGGCATCTGAACCACGAAGATATTTTTTTTCAATACTGGGTGGGGGCGGGGGGTGTTATATGGAAAACACTGGAAGACTCAAAACAGTAATGTGGCTTTATTTTCTAAAACAGATGGACTGTCCTTCTGGTTGTCCTTTCTGAGAAAAATAATTGAGTTTAGTTTGCCTACTTGAACCTTGTATGGAAGCAAAGCAGATTGTCTGTAAGAATATTGAGGACATTGAACTTGTATTATCTCCCATTTCAGCGTGTGTGTGTTTTCATCTCTCGGTGGATCTTGTCTCTCAGATCCAATGCATCTGACCCCTGACTACAAAGTGAAAGGTTAGCTCCTCAGCCCTTTAAGACATCGTGGTGATAATTGATCAGA
This sequence comes from Tragulus kanchil, assembly GCA_022376925.1. Taxonomy (NCBI): domain Eukaryota; kingdom Metazoa; phylum Chordata; class Mammalia; order Artiodactyla; family Tragulidae; genus Tragulus; species Tragulus kanchil. Next base: position 235,995,302 of record JAIOJX010000028.1, on the reverse strand, counting down.
CTTGTTGTCAGTCTTGTCATGGATGATGACTTATGGTTGGAGTGAACCTGCCAAGGATGATGTGAGAAACTTACTCATTGTTGGAGACCCTGGGGAGAGGCTTCCCAGCTGTGAAAATGTCGGTGCAGTAAAGTACAATTCCAGGCATTCCAGCTGGGGGTGGGAGCACTGGCTGCCACGTGTCTCAGGCGAGCAGGGTGGAATTGTAAACGTGTCAAGGCCATGTGCCATCCTGCTGGTGCGGCAGGAAAGTCACAAAATAGTGTCATCCCACACTCTGGATATTGGCATGAAATTCAAAGGGAGTTTCAAAGGTATGAGGTGGGGAAGAAGTCCCGTCAGAGGCAAATGCCAAGTTCTTCCTCCTTATGCAACATCTTTAGTGGTGAGAAAAGGTGCCCTGCTGGCAAGTGCTGATGGAGGACTTAGAGTCCCATCCACTGGAGACTGAGCTTCAAGAAGGAAGCTTAGAAGCAGCAGGAACAAGCAGTGTCCTTTACAGGGTTGAAGATTAGATGCCAGGGACAAGGGTGGGATGGCAAAGGTGGTCTGTTAAGCAGCACAGCTTGTCTGAAAAATGGAGAGTTCTTAGGCTTAAAATCAGGCAAGACTATGTAATATGGAGTTTCATAGCATTTATTAATTAAATAATTGGTGAGGTCTGGGGGAAAGGGGCAACAGAAGTCTAATCTGACTCTAACTAGACTCAAGTTTAGAATTTAAAATGTGGTACTTTGGAGGGCAGAAGAGACTATTTCCTGGGATAAAAATGAGTCACACAGAATCCAGATGGTATTTATAGACTGTAGACAGCCTTGGGGAAGGGGAGCTCTTTTAAAAAGTAAATATAGTCTCTGTCCCTGTCTCTCTGTCTCACTGTCTCTGTGTCTCTCCCTCTCTCTCTCTTCCTCTACCTCTCCTCCACCTCTCTGTCTCTCTTTCCTCCCTCCTCTCATCTCTATTTCTCCTGATTCTCCATCACTCGGTCAAAGGGGATGAGTACCTTGGTAAAAATAAGAAGTCCTACCTCAATAAAGAACATGCTTTCTCCCTCTGTGTAGAATGAATCAGATCTGCCCAGGACTTCAGCGGGTTTCAAGGTTTTTGCTGCTGATGGAAAAAGGCAGGAATGAGATGATTTCAAAACACTGAAGCACAGAAATTTTAACTATAAGTGAGAATTTTCCAACCCCATTTTAGAAAGAGCCAAATAAATGTCCCTTGGTGATGGGCAAGTGATGTGAACTGGAATTATAGGCATCATGTCCAAGTTGTCGGTGCAGTAAAGTACAATTCCAGGCATTCCAGCGGGGGGTGGGAGCACTGGCTGCCACGTGTCTCAGGCGAGCAGGGTGGAATTGTAAACGTGTCAAGGCCATGTGCCATCCTGCTGGTGCGGCAGGAAAGTCACAAAATAGTGTCATCCCACACTCTGGATATTGGCATGAAATTCAAAGGGAGTTTCAAAGGTATGAGGTGGGGAAGAAGTCCCGTCAGAGGCAAATGCCAAGTTCTTCCTCCTTATGCAACATCTTTAGTGGTGAGAAAAGGTGCCCTGCTGGCAAGTGCTGATGGAGGACTTAGAGTCCCATCCACTGGAGACTGAGCTTCAAGAAGGAAGCTTAGAAGCAGCAGGAACAAGCAGTGTCCTTTACAGGGTTGAAGATTAGATGCCAGGGACAAGGGTGGGATGGCAAAGGTGGTCTGTTAAGCAGCACAGCTTGTCTGAAAAATGGAGAGTTCTTAGGCTTAAAATCAGGCAAGACTATGTAATATGGAGTTTCATAGCATTTATTAATTAAATAATTGGTGAGGTCTGGGGGAAAGGGGCAACAGAAGTCTAATCTGACTCTAACTAGACTCAAGTTTAGAATTTAAAATGTGGTACTTTGGAGGGCAGAAGAGACTATTTCCTGGGATAAAAATGAGTCACACAGAATCCAGATGGTATTTATAGACTGTAGACAGCCTTGGGGAAGGGGAGCTCTTTTAAAAAGTAAATATAGTCTCTGTCCCTGTCTCTCTGTCTCACTGTCTCTGTGTCTCTCCCTCTCTCTCTCTTCCTCTACCTCTCCTCCACCTCTCTGTCTCTCTTTCCTCCCTCCTCTCATCTCTATTTCTCCTGATTCTCCATCACTCGGTCAAAGGGGATGAGTACCTTGGTAAAAATAAGAAGTCCTACCTCAATAAAGAACATGCTTTCTCCCTCTGTGTAGAATGAATCAGATCTGCCCAGGACTTCAGCGGGTTTCAAGGTTTTTGCTGCTGATGGAAAAAGGCAGGAATGAGATGATTTCAAAACACTGAAGCACAGAAATTTTAACTATAAGTGAGAATTTTCCAACCCCATTTTAGAAAGAGCCAAATAAATGTCCCTTGGTGATGGGCAAGTGATGTGAACTGGAATTATAGGCATCATGTCCAAGTTGTGCTCTTGGAGCCCTTGGTCTTGACCCTGGCCAAGTGTAAGCACAAGACAGTCACCCTTCCAGGGGCAGGTGACAAGCAAGGGCTGGAACTTGAGCTGCCTCCCTTTGTGAATCTGAAAGCTGAGTGTTTCCATTTCCCCTGAAGACGATGCCATTACATGGTGAAATTCACAGGTGCATAAGCAATAGGGTAAATTAGAGGTGGGGTGGGATCAGGCAGGCCTCCATGTCAAAGAATCCTTTGTCCATTGAGAAAAATTAAAGGGTTAATTCTACAGTGGACAGGGTGATAGAAAGAGGGTCCAGCTTCTGGGTTCTGGTCTGAACTTTATCTGACTTAACTCATGGCACACCCTTAGCTGTGCTTTGTAATCAGCATCTTATTCTTCAGGCAGCAAAAAAGAGAGCAGATTTCACTCAGGATCCTTTGAGATTTGCCATGATGATATAGTGTGCCTTGTACATGCAGTCCCTGGAGGTGCTGTTGTAAAGCAAGTGAGGTTTACGTTATTCATATATAGAGGCTCTCCTAGTTATAACTTCCAGGTCTCTTGGTGTTAGAAACATTTGATACGACAAACATCTGATGTGACCAAAGATGTTATACACGTCTGTAGCATCTCACCACCGTGGGTGTGACTGATATCACACTGGTCCCTTGGTCCAAGTCTAAACAAGTGGCCAATGGCTGGCAGCACAGGATGGACACAGTTCTGTATTTTCAAGTTCTTCCTTTGACTCTACCATTTCCTGAAGGCAGCTTCCATGGCAACCTTCATTTTCTCAACAAAAAAATCGTAGTAAAAATGATTTTCTACTTTAAAGAAATCTTATATGGATGGGATTCATGAGTACAACTGAATTATTTTGAAAATATATTGAATACATAGATAAATGCAAAGTTGGAAGGTCCATATCTGTGCCCTATCAGATGATCACCTTTGAAAGAAAATTTCTAAAACATATTTATCCTATTTTCATTAACTTTATTTTTTTTAATTAATTTATTTATTTATTTTGGGCAGGGGTCAGGTTGGGGAGGGAGGGGTGTGGGTGGGCCACTTCTATTGGTCTTTCATTTCTCCATTTTCATCCATCTTTGTTCTTTGGCTCCTTTCATTAACTTTATTTCATGAGTGTTTTAAAGATTCTCTTCCACTGGATGAATTGCTCACTTCAGCCATATCCACCCTGTCAGTGTCAGGGTAGGAAGAGTTCATTCCTGATCTCAGGGAGGCAGCAGGCTTCTCCTTCTCAGGACAGTAGTTGCCCCCTGAGAACTGAAATGCAGGAATTGAGCCTTGTAGGCAGGCTGTCCCAATGACGCTCTCACTGAAAATGTAGTTTTGTGCTGTTCTTCTGGACATTTCATGGATTCATGAGGTCAGTGATGTAATTCAAGAGAATGCTCCCAAGATGGATGTAAAGTAAGACATAGATGAGTCATCTCTTTTAACAGTTTTCCTCCTTCTTGTTCATTCATCATCATCAGAGTGAAAATCATAAGTTAAGTATGTGATATTGTAAATTTGTTTGGCATGTAGTTGTGTCTACACGTACTAAGTTTCCCACTGGTGGGAGTCTCTTATTACCATTCGGCTCCTTTACTCACTTGCATGCATTCCCATTATTTTCCTACCAGCTGTCTGCCTGCTCCCCTGGTATCGGGATTTGCTCTCACCCAGCCAAAGCCAAGTTCTTGGCCCCTCACATATAGTCATAACTGAATCTCCATGCACTCAGGTCCTTTGCCATGGAAGATTAAGATGCATTAAGACACCCTGATGGCTTTTTCAGACTGGGAAGTGATTTTAAATGTATTGAGATTCGTGGAGTAGTATGTTGGAAAGAGAACTCATGATCTGAAAACAGCCCAAAGTGAACATGGCATTCCAATAGCAGGAAATATATGAACTCACCGCTTATTTGAGTGTTTAATGAAACTGTATTGTTCTTTTATCAGCATGTTTCACTTTAATGCTAAATTCTGTTAAAGAGAACATGAGGTAAAAAATACAATTAGTAGTCATTTGTTGATTTTGTTTCAAGATAAAAACAATAGACTTGAACGTCTGTGTTGCCTATGTGTATTTTACATTCATTCCTGCTCTTGATCTATCTTTAGTGCCTACTATGTGCCTAACACATTCTAGGGGCTGGGAATGTTGGAGTGAACCAACAGAAAAAAACCCTGCCCTCATAAAATTTTTATGCCTAAAAAGGAAGTCAAAAACTGAGTAAAATATACCATGTGGGCAGCTGATATTAAGAATAATGAAGAAAAATAAGAGCAAATAAGAGACAATTAGAGTGCAAGGGTGGCGAGGGAGGGCCATGATAAGAAGATGACAGGGGACATGTGACCATGGTGGTGACATCATCCTGTTGCCCGAAGGAGCTGAGACAGGGAGCCACACATATATCTGGTAGCAGAGCCTGTCAGGCAGATGAAATAGCAAGTGAAGAGCCAATCAGGGTTTTAGGATGGGTTTTTCTATTTCTGTTAAAAGCACCATTGTGATTTTGATAAATAACATTGAGTGTCTAGATTGCTTTGGGTAATAATTGTCACCTTAATATTATCAGGTCTTCTTTTATGTTTTTATTTTACTTTTTGTTTTTATGGAGTTTTGTTGTTTACAGACATGTATAATACCAGATTAGTCATATGTGTATCCCTGGCCCCCTCCCTCCTCCACCATGGGTCAGGTCTTCTGACCCATGAATATGTAATATCTTTCCATTTATCTAGATCTCCTCTGATTTTTTTTGAGTAATGTTTTGTAGTTTTCAGTGTACAAGTCTTTTGCTTTCTTGGTTAAATGTATTCTTAAGTATTTTTATTGTTTTTGATGATATTGTAAATGGAATTAATTTTTAATTTCCTTTTTTGGGTTGTTCCTTGAGAGTGTATAACAAAACAACTAATTTGATGCACCAATTTTGTATCTTGTAACTTTGCTGAAACCATTTATTAGATTTAACAGGGATTTTTGTGGGACCTTTTTTTAGGGTTATATACATATAGGATCATGTTATAGGGTCACCTAAGAACAGAGATGATTTTTTTCTTGCCTAATTGCTCTGGCCAGAATTTCCAGTACTATATTACATAGATGTGGCAAAAGTGAGCTTCGTTGTCCTGCTCCTGACTGTAGAAAAGGAAAATTTTGACTACTTTAATGTTTTTTGGGCCTAAGTCATTTGTTGATTTTGTTTCAAGATAAAACAATAGACTTGAGTCTGTGTTGCTAGGGACTTTTGTTGGAGTGAACCAACAGAAAAAAACCCTGCCCTCATAAAATTTTTATGCCTAAAAAGGAAGTCAAAAACTGAGTAAAATATACCATGTGGGCAGCTGATATTAAGAATAATGAAGAAAAATAAGAGCAAATAAGAGACAATTAGAGTGCAAGGGTGGCGAGGGAGGGCCATGATAAGAAGATGACAGGGGACATGTGACCATGGTGGTGACATCATCCTGTTGCCCGAAGGAGCTGAGACAGGGAGCCACACATATATCTGGTAGCAGAGCCTGTCAGGCAGATGAAATAGCAAGTGAAGAGCCAATCAGGGTTTTAGGATGGGTTGTTCTATTTCTGTTAAAAGCACCATTGTGATTTTGATAAATAACATTGAGTGTCTAGATTGCTTTGGGTAATAATTGTCACCTTAATATTATCAGGTCTTCTTTTATGTTTTTATTTTACTTTTTGTTTTTATGGAGTTTTGTTGTTTACAGACATGTATAATACCAGATTAGTCATATGTGTATCCCTGGCCCCCTCCCTCCTCCACCATGGGTCAGGTCTTCTGACCCATGAATATGTAATATCTTTCCATTTATCTAGATCTCCTCTGATTTTTTTTGAGTAATGTTTTGTAGTTTTCAGTGTACAAGTCTTTTGCTTTCTTGGTTAAATGTATTCTTAAGTATTTTTATTGTTTTTGATGATATTGTAAATGGAATTAATTTTTAATTTCCTTTTTTGGGTTGTTCCTTGAGAGTGTATAACAAAACAACTAATTTGATGCACCAATTTTGTATCTTGTAACTTTGCTGAAACCATTTATTAGATTTAACAGGGATTTTTGTGGGACCTTTTTTTAGGGTTATATACATATAGGATCATGTTATAGGGTCACCTAAGAACAGAGATGATTTTTTTCTTGCCTAATTGCTCTGGCCAGAATTTCCAGTACTATATTACATAGATGTGGCAAAAGTGAGCTTCGTTGTCCTGCTCCTGACTGTAGAGGAAAACTTTCAGTGTTTCACTGTGGGGTGTGATCTTAACGGTAGGTTTTTCATATGTGGTATTTACCATGCTGAAGAAGCTCCCTTCTATGCCGAGTTTACAGAGTGATGGTTTAGGGGTGATTAAATCATTGTGGTAATAGATAATGATAAAGGTCATACAGAATAATTCATGGCACTGAATTATTTACTTAAAAACAGTTAAAATGGGAGATTTTGTTACATATATTTTGCAACTCAAAAAATATTACTGTAATATACAAAAATTGAATTGTACACTTTAATCAGGTGAATTTTATGTGTATTATGCCCCAAATAGAGACTAAAGCAAAAAACTTGTTAAAAGTCAAATAGAAGAATATTGCAAATGACGCAAGAAATGACAATAATTTGTGGGAACAATAAAGTGGCATTTTAAAGGTTAAAAACATTATTTGATGACAGTTTGGTAGCAGGGCATGAGCCAAAAAAAGACGCAGAGAATAATCAAATGTTCTTGTGAACCACCTGGAAGCTACCATTGGGGCAGAAGCAAAGAGGATTATGGAAGGACTAGATTTGGGGGAAAAGATCCAGAGTTTAGGCCCAAACACACTAGAAATTGACTTTTGCTCTCTGCTGCCTTATCCCCAGCTCATCCTGGCACGGGAAGAAGTGGCCCAGCCACTAGTATCTAACTGTTCTTTGTATGTGCAAGACTATCATCAAAAGTGACCCCAAATCCCAGCTCCCCCAGGACAGAACTCAAGTTAGGAGGGCACTCACAATACAAGGATGTGAGACATAGTTGAGAGAGATAACAAAGAATTTCCAAATATTGAGACTAGTTATTGCCAATTATACAAGTGCAAAGAGCAGGAATGACTGGATCTTTGTGCCTGTAGAAACTTACACATGGTAGCTATACAGTGAATGTTTGTTGGTTGGTTGCTAGACACTCATTTCCAATGAAAATCCTGGGCTTATTTTCCCTATAGATGTGAAAAAGTCAGCAGACTCAAGTTGTCTTTTTTGGAACTGATTATGGCTCTGCCCTGAGTAAGTGATAGTCGCTCAGTCATGTCCGACGCTTTCAACGCATCAACTGTCCAGGTGGCTCAGGAGTAAGAATCCACCTGCCAGTTCAGGAGACACAGCAGTCATGGGTTCAATCCCTAGGTCAGGAAGATCCCCGGGAGGAGGAAATGGCAACCCACTCCAGTATTTGTTGCCTGGGAAATCTCACAGACAGGGGAGCCTGGTGGGCTACTGTCGCAAAAAGTCAGACACAACTGAACACACACGTAGATTATTTTACTGCACTGAGTACAGGTCCCTTAGAGCTCGCCTGAGAAACCCAACCACCAGACCTCTTTCACTCTAGTGTTTTGAGGTGTCTCAGTATCTTACCTTCTAAGTCCTAACTCTGGTGATCACCAGAGTCTTCATTTGAATTTCAATGAAAGAATAATTTGTGTAAGAATCAAATATTTTAAGTATGGCTCGGAGGTTTTAGGGGAGAAGCTTGTCTCATTTCACCCAATGAAGATGAAGCTCCACGTGGGCAGAGGAGACTGAAATGGAACATAGCCAGCTGGAAATTTTCACTTAATATTAGATTAGCAAGTTCCTCTTTCTGTTGACTGGTGTCTGTGGTGGGTTCCTGAGAAAATCTAGTCTAATGGGATGGTCACATTTTGCAAAAGTGCTTCCCAGGTGGTGCTGGTGATTAAAAAACAAACAAACAAACAATCCAGGAGATGCAAGAGACACGGGTTATATCCCTAGGTCAGGAAGATCTCCTGGAAGAGGGCATGGTGGCCCACTCCAATAGCCTTGCCTGGAGAATTCCATGGACAGAGGAACCTGGCTAACTCCAGTCCATGGGGTCGCAAAGAGTTGAACATGACTGAAGCAACATAGCACACACATTTTGCAAAGGACAAGGACCAGACTCTGCTCAATCATATGTTGCAGAGGAGGGAAGGATCCAGGTCTTCTGCTCATTTCCACATGCTTCCTGTGGCATGAAGGCCTCACCACGTGTGGTCACAAAGCCCAGGATGGTGTTGGTTGCTAGACACTCATTTCCAATGAAAATCCTGGGCTTATTTTCCCTATAGATGTGAAAAAGTCAGCAGACTCAAGTTGTCTTTTTTGGAACTGATTATGGCTCTGCCCTGAGTAAGTGATAGTCGCTCAGTCATGTCCGCGCTTTCAACGCATCAACTGTCCAGGTGGCTCAGGAGTAAGAATCCACCTGCCAGTTCAGGAGACACAGCAGTCATGGGTTCAATCCCTAGGTCAGGAAGATCCCCGGGAGGAGGAAATGGCAACCCACTCCAGTATTTGTTGCCTGGGAAATCTCACAGACAGGGGAGCCTGGTGGGCTACTGTCGCAAAAAGTCAGACACAACTGAACACACACGTAGATTATTTTACTGCACTGAGTACAGGTCCCTTAGAGCTCGCCTGAGAAACCCAACCACCAGACCTCTTTCACTCTAGTGTTTTGAGGTGTCTCAGTATCTTACCTTCTAAGTCCTAACTCTGGTGATCACCAGAGTCTTCATTTGAATTTCAATGAAAGAATAATTTGTGTAAGAATCAAATATTTTAAGTATGGCTCGGAGGTTTTAGGGGAGAAGCTTGTCTCATTTCACCCAATGAAGATGAAGCTCCACGTGGGCAGAGGAGACTGAAATGGAACATAGCCAGCTGGAAATTTTCACTTAATATTAGATTAGCAAGTTCCTCTTTCTGTTGACTGGTGTCTGTGGTGGGTTCCTGAGAAAATCTAGTCTAATGGGATGGTCACATTTTGCAAAAGTGCTTCCCAGGTGGTGCTGGTGATTAAAAAACAAACAAACAAACAATCCAGGAGATGCAAGAGACACGGGTTATATCCCTAGGTCAGGAAGATCTCCTGGAAGAGGGCATGGTGGCCCACTCCAATAGCCTTGCCTGGAGAATTCCATGGACAGAGGAACCTGGCTAACTCCAGTCCATGGGGTCGCAAAGAGTTGAACATGACTGAAGCAACATAGCACACACATTTTGCAAAGGACAAGGACCAGACTCTGCTCAATCATATGTTGCAGAGGAGGGAAGGATCCAGGTCTTCTGCTCATTTCCACATGCTTCCTGTGGCATGAAGGCCTCACCACGTGTGGTCACAAAGCCCAGGATGGGGAAACGGCCAACCCCTTTCATCTGGGTCCCCACATGGGGAACACTGGCTTGCGCGTGTGTTTTTAATACCAGTCTCTCTTCAGGGAGTTTGGAACACACGTGTTCCTTTTTAACTCCCACCAGCCCCTGAGATCTGCCAGCCAGAAAGATCATTCTGGAAGGAGTTTGGAGAGGTTAAGGAAGCTGTCTTTGCCACAGCCCAAGACTCAGGAAGCACAGGTCTCCCCAGGTCAGCCGCTCAGCACTTAGACTCACATAGCAGGGCTCAAAGGCCTCGCTGTATCTTGGTTTTGTTGCCCATAAAACACAGATAGTAACACTTGCAAAACAGACACTAAATGGAATGCATTTTGTGATCTTTGGAGGAAAGGCAGTCTGTTAACATATGCTGACAGTGTGTTTTTCTGGGGCAGGCCTGAAGCCACAGCCCCACATTGCCACCAGAGTTGTTTCTGGAACCCGTGCCAAGAGCAGCCGGCGCACTCCAGCCTCCCAGCCCCGTCTCTGGGTCCAGCTGGCAGGAGATTAAGGGCCGCTCTGCCCAGCTGTGGTGTGTGCCCTGCTCACCCGCAGGCCTGAATTCAAGGCCCCCAGTGCTTGACAGCCACTGCAAGTCACCCATTCAACCTCATAATAGACCTACTTACTACCATATGCCTAGGGCAGAGCAGTAAACGCTGGCCCCTTCAAAGGGAAGGGTTTTGCTTTGGAACACAGATCCCCTGATTTGCTTTATATTTGGGGGGATAAGAGAGTTTGTGGTTTGTTTGGGTCTTGAGAAGAAAGAAATTGACATGATGGTCTGTGGACTGGACTCACGAGGGTCTGGCTCCTTCCCCACTAGACAAAGTTGAGGTTCGCAGTGCCCAAAGCCAGAGAAAGATTCTCTGGGGAGGAAGATAGACGGATGATGGAGGGGGGAGGGATGGAGCAAATGCTGCCAGGAACTGCCTTCTTTATCTCTGCGAGTCACACAGTGGCCTCTGGACATTGTGTGGTCCTGCCTAGGAAGCCACAAGGGACATTCTCAGGGAAGTGAGCCTGATCTCTGTGGTCCCCGCTCAGATCCCCTTTTCCTAAGCCCCGTTCTCCTCCTCCGCATCCCCTCTCCCAGCCCATCTTGCTTCCCTAAATATTTCCTAGAGAGGAAATCAGGACAACAAAGATATTAATTTTAAGGGACTTAACCCTTTCCTCAAAGACCCGTAGTATCGAAGGGAGACATGGGAAAGGAGGGGCAGCACTTAGCCTGGAGCATAAGTCTCAAATGACAGATATTCAGATACTGTCACCAGGGCAAGGCAAGGCAGGTGGAGATAAGGGGAAGATAAAGATGCCAAGAGTCGAAGAATTGATGCTTTCAAACTGTGGTGCTGGAGAAGACTCTTGAGAGTCCTTTGGACAGCAAGGAGATTAAACCAGTCAACCCTAAAGGACATTAAACCTGAATATTCACTGGAAGGACTGATGCTGAAGCTGAAGCTCCAGCTCTTTGGACCCCTGATGTCAAGAAGTGACTCACTGGGAAAGACCCTGATGCTGGGAAAGATTGAGGGCAGGAGGAGAAAGGGGGTGACAGAGAATGAGATGGTTGGAGGGCATCATGGACTCAGTGGATGTGAGTTGGTGCAAACTCTGGGAGATAGTGAAGGACAGGGGATCCTGGCGTGCTGCAGTCCATGGGGTTTCGAAGAGTCAGAGGTAACTTAGTAAATAAACAACAACAATACAGCTGCTGCTGGACAGGTGACTGCTCACTCACTCGGACCCAGTGTGTTTTCCAGTCCTCCTCACAGGGTTTCATGTGCATCCCAAATGCACCCAGAAAATGAAAATGAAGACCACGGGGACAGCCTCCCAGATGAAGGGGGAGGGCAAAATGATGGTCTCCAATTATTGTTTTAAAAAAATCCTAGAAAGCCTGGAGGAAAATGCAAGGCCTGGCTGCCTGCCATCTGCAGTGAGCCCCGAAGCAAGAGGAAATTGACTTGAATATCAGCATCAAGAGCTTAAGATAGAGGGAGGGAAGACTCTCCAACAGAAAGGCATTCCTGCTGGTTGCACAAACCCTTCTCTTTGAAGGTCTGGAAGGTCTGACGGGTTCTATCATCGATGGAAGCAGATGATCAGCAAGATGCCTTCCAGCACTGGGGCTACCTCACAGTCTAATTTTAGCAATTCCTCTTGGCAGAGGATGGGTCCTTCCCCTTCCTGGAGCTATCTGGGGTTCCACACACCGCCTCCAACAGCTTCCTTTGATGTTGGCAGGGGGCTCTGTGGACTCAAGGCCAGATACACTGCAGGAAGAGACATGCTCAAAGCCATTATGCAGCCCTATCTCACTGAGGCCATAAGAGGACAGCTTTTTTCTTTTTTCCAATTGTGAATTTGCAACACTTGATTTGAAGTTAAATATGGGCTGTCAGGTTTGGGATCGATCCTCAGAAACAATCGTTTCGTCAATTGCCATCCAATATCCTCTCTTTCTTTGCAGGGGAGGATGTTTAAAGCATGATGTTATTTTGACTAATTTAAAGATTTCATTCATATTTTTAACTCATTATAAGTGAATGCAATTTAAGCCCATCACGTAATGACAGAAAGTGGCCAAAAGCCATGGGAATGTGTTTCTCACTGTGGAAACTACAAGTTAGTCATTTTCTTCTCCCAACTAAATGTCTTTGGTTTGGTTAAGGGAATTTTTTTCAAAGAAATCATAAGTTCCAAATTCATTTTTTGTCTCAAAAGTGAACCCTATGGAAAATGTAGCAATGTTTCTGTAATTTTGCAAAATGTTTTGATAGTATCTATGTCCTATTTCTCAAGATCTAAAATCTTACTTATTCTGTGTTGGGTTTTTTTTTTTTTTTTTTTTTTCTGTTTTTTGTTTTTAAACTCCTGGCCTCAGGATATAAAGACAAGTGATAAATTCAGGCAAAAACTGTGAAGCAGAAATGCCCAATTTTCTAGATAATTTAGAGCTACAGTTTCTGTAACAAGGATTTTATGAAACTAGCTTTTTTTCCGCTTACAGTTTTAAGAGGAGAGATGGGTCATGAAGTCAAGTGGGGGAGGAGAGAGAGAGGAGGAGGAGTTTGGTATTCTTTTTCAAGCTAACTGTTATTTGTGTCGATATTGTTCCGAGAAGTCTGCTTTTAGGCTAAAGTTTCCATCTACGAGTTCCCTGCAGCACCCAGAAACTTCTATATGTGTGCGATGGGCTGACTTAATAGATTCCTCTTCCGGGTCTGAGAAGGAGGAGCCAAGGGCCAGAAGCAGGATCTGGGGAGGTCACCTCTCCACCCACTCCCGCAGGAGCTCCCGAGCCTTTGACTGCAGCCCTGCCGGTGAAACCTGTCCTAAGACCCCCTCAGCCTCATTTCCGCTCCTGTACTAGATCCTAGGCTTTCCTCGCTTTGCCCTCCATTTTAATCCCTCTTCGGCAGAGTTACAACGTCTGAGCTTCTAGACTGGGCAGAAAGACAACAGCAGAAATGGAACCTGGTAACGTCAGGTCAAACCCTAGGGCTATGGTACTCTGCAGTGAATCCCCGCCCCATGAAATGGAGGGTCCTCTGGCTCCATGGTTCTACCAAGTCCACATTTCTATTATTCTACATTCCTAGAGGCGGGCAGCAGACATATTAGGGTCAAGATGTTTAAAAAAAAAGGCACTTCAAATAATTCTCAGCGTTCAAAATTCTAAAAAGCCAAATTCTGATGCTGAAGGTCGGGCAGGGATATTCTAGAAGGGGAGAGTGACAGAAAAAAGCCAAGCATACAAAGCATACACATGCGTGCTGAGAGGCAGAGAAGAGACAGAAAGAGCTAAGAGATGCTTGGTTCTTAGTTCCTGTAGCCTTTTCTAGAAATTATGCCCCATGTCAACACATGGCAACGAGTAAATTAGAGCAGTTGCACATTTAAATCTCAAATTATCCTCAGAAAGTTTCAGTCTGTATTCCAAAGACATCATGTCTCCAACAGAATTGTGATACTTTTTTTCAAAAAAATTTTCAATTAGGAAAAAGATGATTTTAATGCATTACTCATTCTAGCACTTTTAGTTTACCAAAACCAATGAGAAATTAGTTCCCAGGCCATTGAATTCCACCTCTGTGGTCAGAGCTGAAAAGGTTGGACCAACTCTGCTGGGAAGGGTGGAGTTTGGTGTGTGGGGTTCATGGGGAACCACCATTTGGTATTCTTTTTCAAGCTAACTGTTATTTGTGTCGATATTGTTCCGAGAAGTCTGCTTTTAGGCTAAAGTTTCCATCTACGAGTTCCCTGCAGCACCCAGAAACTTCTATATGTGTGCGATGGGCTGACTTAATAGATTCCTCTTCCGGGTCTGAGAAGGAGGAGCCAAGGGCCAGAAGCAGGATCTGGGGAGGTCACCTCTCCACCCACTCCCGCAGGAGCTCCCGAGCCTTTGACTGCAGCCCTGCCGGTGAAACCTGTCCTAAGACCCCCTCAGCCTCATTTCCGCTCCTGTACTAGATCCTAGGCTTTCCTCGCTTTGCCCTCCATTTTAATCCCTCTTCGGCAGAGTTACAACGTCTGAGCTTCTAGACTGGGCAGAAAGACAACAGCAGAAATGGAACCTGGTAACGTCAGGTCAAACCCTAGGGCTATGGTACTCTGCAGTGAATCCCGCCCATGAAATGGAGGGTCCTCTGGCTCCATGGTTCTACCAAGTCCACATTTCTATTATTCTACATTCCTAGAGGCGGGCAGCAGACATATTAGGGTCAAGATGTTTAAAAAAAAAGGCACTTCAAATAATTCTCAGCGTTCAAAATTCTAAAAAGCCAAATTCTGATGCTGAAGGTCGGGCAGGGATATTCTAGAAGGGGAGAGTGACAGAAAAAAGCCAAGCATACAAAGCATACACATGCGTGCTGAGAGGCAGAGAAGAGACAGAAAGAGCTAAGAGATGCTTGGTTCTTAGTTCCTGTAGCCTTTTCTAGAAATTATGCCCCATGTCAACACATGGCAACGAGTAAATTAGAGCAGTTGCACATTTAAATCTCAAATTATCCCTCAGAAAGTTTCAGTCTGTATTCCAAAGACATCATGTCTCCAACAGAATTGTGATACTTTTTTTCAAAAAAATTTTCAATTAGGAAAAAGATGATTTTAATGCATTACTCATTCTAGCAGTTTTAGTTTACCAAAACCAATGAGAAATTAGTTCCCAGGCCATTGAATTCCACCTCTGTGGTCAGAGCTGAAAAGGTTGGACCAACTCTGCTGGGAAGGGTGGAGTTTGGTGTGTGGGGTTCATGGGGACACACTGGCCAGCCGCAGCCCTCGCTCACGAGCCAGCTCCCTACCCCTCGCCTCTCCCCATCCGCACAACTTGCTTGACACCCTGTGTTGACTTCGGCTACTGGTCAAGTTTCCTCTGGAGCCCCAGTGCCAGGGGTGCTGGGGCTGAGCTGACTCATGCTTTCCCGGACTTCCTGACACCCTGTTCACAGGCTTGTCGGCAGCTACAAGACACTTGGCCCCACTGGTGTCGCAATTCCAGCCAGGAAACCAAACTAACCGCCCCAGAATTTGGCTGAAGCCTCTGAGGGTGGACGAGAACAGAGGTTCTCAGTCAATGTTTAGGCTGGAAATGAAGGCCACTTTTTTTTTTTTCATTCTTTTCCCCCACCACTTTATTGGGATATACTTGACATGAGAGCACTGTGAGATGAACCACCTAATGATTTACATATATTGTGAAATTATTATCACAACGAGATTATCTAACATCCACCATCTCATATAGATACAAAACGCCAATGCTGATACTTTTTTTAAGATCAGCCTGCATCTATTGAGCAATTTCTCTATGAGCATAAAGACGTCGATATGTATGTGCCTGAGTTTAAAACAGGAAACCTTTCATTCCACCCTCACCAGTGGAAAAAGATAATGCATCATTTCAAATAGACAGTTTGTAGCTTGAGTAAATATCCTTCCTCTGAGTTTATAAAATTTCCTCAAAGATTTATTTTGATTAAATTATAGTTAATTTATAGTATTCGTTCCAGGTGTACAACTTGGTGATTCAATACTTTTACAGGTTATACTCCATTTACAGCTATTTTTAAATATTGGCTATATTTTTAATTTAAGAAAGATTTGAATGTCAGTGGTCAAGAAAACCCTGTTCTCCCTGGTTGCTCTGGAACCCTTAAGTGATCCAATGACTGTCAGAACAAACTCTACATTTATTGTTAGAATCACAGTTATTATCTTCTCCTTCATTCATAGAAGGCATTTTCTTCTGTTGCTAAAGGGACTTGTGGTAATTTGACAAGTTAACAGCCATCTTGGAGTTAGTCTTTGCGTGTGTTTCTGTGTGTGTGCTGTCATGTCTGATTCTTTGCGACCTCATAGACCATAGCCCACCAGGCTCCTCTGTCCATGGAATTTTCCAGGCAAAAATGCTGGACTGGATACCCAGGGATCTTCCACACCCAGGGATTGAACCCAAGTCTCCTCTGTCTCCTGCATTGGCAGCCAGATTCTTTACCACTGAGCCATCCGGGAAGCCCCTTAAAGAGAATATGACTTTTCCCAAATCCACTTGCCTGACTTCAAAGTTTATGAGAAAATCAGCTTTTAGGAAAATTAGAGAGTGGGGAATTTCAGTGAGTGATGTGGAAGAAATTAGACTGGCACGTTTATTCCAGGTTTTCCCCCCTACATTCCTCAGTCATGTGTGTGTGTGTAATGTATCTAGTAATGAGCAAATGTATTCTCCTCCAACCCCAGATTGGTTCACGTGTCTGGCCTAAGAAGGCAAATCAGCTGAAAAGTCACTGAGGACATAGGAGTCCCAAGAGAAGTTTTTATTTGCTCCTCTCTCTGTCAATCATTGCTTCTGCTACCCATCACTGACAACACCGTATATTTTCTGCTATCCTATTCTATAGACAGATTATTCCATTGATAAAGAATCTGCCTGCCATGCAAGAGACCACCTGTAGAACAGGAGACCCAGGTTGCATCCCTGGGTTGGGAAGATCCCCTGGAGAAGGAAATGGCAACCCACTCCAGTATTCTTGCCTGGGAAGTCCCATGGACAGAGAAGCCTAGCAGGCTGTAGTTCATTGGATCTCAAGAGTCAGATACATCTCTTTTTATTCCCCATTTTATTTTTTTAAATTTATTTTTAATTTATGTTTCTTTTACTTTTACAGAGGTTTGTTTATGGCCATACATAAACCTGAACCAGCCATAGGTATACACATGACCCCTCCCACTTGAACTTCCTTCCCATCTCCCTCCCCATCCCACCCTCTAGATTGTTACGTAGTCACTGTGTAGGTTCCCTTAGTCTTACAGCAGATTCACCTTGGTTGCTCTGAAACCCTTGTTCAGAATCACAGTTTAAAAAGAAGGCATTTTCTTCTGTTGCTAAAGGGACTTGTGGTAATTTGACAAGTTAACAGCCATCTTGGAGTTAGTCTTTGCGTGTGTTTCTGTGTGTGTGCTGTCATGTCTGATTCTTTGCGACCTCATAGACCATAGCCCACCAGGCTCCTCTGTCCATGGAATTTTCCAGGCAAAAATGCTGGACTGGATACCCAGGGATCTTCCACACCCGGGGATTGAACCCAAGTCTCCTCTGTCTCCTGCATTGGCAGCCAGATTCTTTACCACTGAGCCATCCGGGAAGCCCCTTAAAGAGAATATGACTTTTCCCAAATCCACTTGCCTGACTTCAAAGTTTATGAGAAAATCAGCTTTTAGGAAAATTAGAGAGTGGGGAATTTCAGTGAGTGATGTGGAAGAAATTAGACTGGCACGTTTATTCCAGGTTTTCCCCCCTACATTCCTCAGTCATGTGTGTGTGTGTAATGTATCTAGTAATGAGCAAATGTATTCTCCTCCAACCCCAGATTGGTTCACGTGTCTGGCCTAAGAAGGCAAATCAGCTGAAAAGTCACTGAGGACATAGGAGTCCCAAGAGAAGTTTTTATTTGCTCCTCTCTCTGTCAATCATTGCTTCTGCTACCCATCACTGACAACACCGTATATTTTCTGCTATCCTATTCTATAGACAGATTATTCCATTGATAAAGAATCTGCCTGCCATGCAAGAGACCACCTGTAGAACAGGAGACCCAGGTTGCATCCCTGGGTTGGGAAGATCCCCTGGAGAAGGAAATGGCAACCCACTCCAGTATTCTTGCCTGGGAAGTCCCATGGACAGAGAAGCCTAGCAGGCTGTAGTTCATTGGATCTCAAGAGTCAGATACATCTCTTTTTATTCCCCATTTTATTTTTTTAAATTTATTTTTAATTTATGTTTCTTTTACTTTTACAGAGGTTTGTTTATGGCCATACATAAACCTGAACCAGCCATAGGTATACACATGACCCCTCCCACTTGAACTTCCTTCCCATCTCCCTCCCCATCCCACCCCTCTAGATTGTTACGTAGTCACTGTGTAGGTTCCCTTAGTCTTACAGCAGATTCACCTTGGTTGTCTATTTTACATATGGTAATGTAAGTTTCCATGTTACTGTTTCCATACATCTCACCCATTCCTCCCTCCCCCCAATGTCCATAAGCCTGTTCTCTTTGTGCAGTCAAATGCTCTACCATATAGAGCAGTGGTAGAGTGGTAGCTCTACCACTACCAGCTATACCCCCAAGTCTGTTCTCTATGTCTGTTTCGAGTCGGACACTCTTAGCGACTAAACCACCACCATTCTATGGCTTGATGACTGTGTTAAAGTGTTAGTCACTCAGTCATATCCATCTCCGTGTGATCCCATGGATTGGCTTCTCTGTCCATTACTTGTGCTTGCATCTAAAATCATCCTTGTGCGTGTTCCATGTCACGTTTACTAGATTTAGAAAGTTTGCCTTTTGTTCTTCCTAAAAGTTTGGTTCTTCCTGAAATTGGCTCCATGTGCCTTCTCAAAGTGACCACCCAAGAGACACTCCCAGGGGCTGGTATCTGCAGGCAAGAGGCGTGTCCAGTGCTGGCACCTCTTACAGGTGTGTCCCCAGGGCCATCCAGATGTTCTTCCTGGCCAGAAAGGAGCTTGATCCTTTCAGGGAACAGTTGGTCTTGCTGCCAGCTCAGCTTGGAGAACTGGCCCCAGGGATGCACTTTCCCTCCTGCAAGGTCTGGGCAGGCTGCCTGCCTGGTCATCTCTTTTATTGCTGGCCCCGAAGTGGAGAAGCTAGACTTGGATGGGCCACACTCTGGCTGCACCTACAGCTGACCTTTGGCATAAGTCTAGCACGGCCAGCCCAAGGACCTTCTGAGTCAGAGCTTGCAAGCCCCTGCCTGGACCACCAGGAAGATATTGTCTGATTGTTATCACAGGCAAAGTGCATCGCCATTCAACTGGTTTGTTTTTAAAGTTTAATTTTGTGAAGACTTGTCATCTTTTGAGATGGGCATTTTTCTTCTCTCCTTTGTCATTTTCTGAAATCACTTGTTTACTAAGTCATAGCCTGTCTCCTCTAGAATGTAAATTTTGTGGGGACAAAGGCATGGTCAGTTTCACTGTTTTTTGCCTAGAATAGCCCATGTTAACTCATGGGTCACATCTTTTAAAACATAAAAATTGAGTCAGCAGGTAGCTACCTCCAGTCTTCCCAAACTTCAACTGATGGAAATGTGCCCCAGGCCTGTGTCCCCCCACAAAATGCTGTCCCATGAAAAGACAGGAAGACCTACTCAGAGTCAGACAAATGAGGTTGAGCAGTCTGGGAATCCTATCACCGGTCAGAGCTTCTGGGAGAAGCAGGCCTCCTGGCCTTCTCCCCTGTCTAGGGTAAGCATGGGGATGTCACAGCCCCCAGAGAAGCCTTTCACTTCTCTTTCTGAGAAGGGGTTTATTATTTCGCTGTGCATGCCGTAACAAATGACCAGAAGACAGATGACTGAAAACAACAGAAGTTTTTTTTTTTCTCTCAGAGTTCTGGGTGCCAAGTCTGAAGTTGAGGCATGGCCACCCTTCCTCTGAAGGCTTCTGGAAAGATTCCTTCCTGGCCTCCTTCTCACTTTTGCTGGCTGCCAGAAATTGCCATTCCTTGATGTCTGGCTGCATCATCTCAGTCTCTGTCTCCGTTAACATCGTCTCCAGTTTTCTTCCCTCTGTGTGATCCTCTTTTCTCCTCTTAACAAGGACATCAGCCATTGGATTTAGGGGGCAATAGAGAATGAGATGGTTGCATGGCATCCTCAACTCAATGGACATGAGTTTGAGCAAACTCTGGTAGACAGTGAAGGACAGGGAAGCCTGGTGGGCTGAAGTCCATGAGGCTGCAAAGTTGTCGGAGAGGACTGAGTGACTCAATAACAATAACAACTAATCCAATAACTTCATCTTAGATAGTTACTTCTGCAAATACCCTATATTCAAAGAAAGTAGTGCTCAGAGGCTCTGGTGGGCAAGAATTTTGGTGACCCTATTTACCTCAGATCAAACATAGGACTCTAACATACAACTATTTTCCCCATCAAATGAATATCAGTCATTGCCTTCTGGTTTGTTTTAAAGTTTAATTTTGTGAAGACTTCACTTAGGGTTTTTTTTTTTAACCTTTCAAGTCATAGCCTGTCTCCTCTAGAATGTAAATTTTGTGGGGACAAAGGCATGGTCAGTTTCAGTGTTTTTTGCCTAGAATAGCCCATGTTAACTCATGGGTCACATCTTTTAAAACATAAAAATTGAGTCAGCAGGTAGCTACCTCCAGTCTTCCCAAACTTCAACTGATGGAAATGTGCCCCAGGCCTGTGTCCCCCCACAAAATGCTGTCCCATGAAAAGACAGGAAGACCTACTCAGAGTCAGACAAATGAGGTTGAGCAGTCTGGGAATCCTATCACCGGTCAGAGCTTCTGGGAGAAGCAGGCCTCCTGGCCTTCTCCCCTGTCTAGGGTAAGCATGGGGATGTCACAGCCCCCAGAGAAGCCTTTCACTTCTCTTTCTGAGAAGGGGTTTATTATTTCGCTGTGCATGCCGTAACAAATGACCAGAAGACAGATGACTGAAAACAACAGAAGTTTTTTTTTTTCTCTCAGAGTTCTGGGTGCCAAGTCTGAAGTTGAGGCATGGCCACCCTTCCTCTGAAGGCTTCTGGAAAGATTCCTTCCTGGCCTCCTTCTCACTTTTGCTGGCTGCCAGAAATTGCCATTCCTTGATGTCTGGCTGCATCATCTCAGTCTCTGTCTCCGTTAACATCGTCTCCAGTTTTCTTCCCTCTGTGTGATCCTCTTTTCTCCTCTTAACAAGGACATCAGCCATTGGATTTAGGGGGCAATAGAGAATGAGATGGTTGCATGGCATCCTCAACTCAATGGACATGAGTTTGAGCAAACTCTGGTAGACAGTGAAGGACAGGGAAGCCTGGTGGGCTGAAGTCCATGAGGCTGCAAAGTTGTCGGAGAGGACTGAGTGACTCAATAACAATAACAACTAATCCAATAACTTCATCTTAGATAGTTACTTCTGCAAATACCCTATATTCAAAGAAAGTAGTGCTCAGAGGCTCTGGTGGGCAAGAATTTTGGTGACACTATTTACCTCAGATCAAACATAGGATCTCTACACACTACTTGTTGCAAGTCATGTGACCTCTTTGTGCTCCGTGTCCTGATCTGTAAAATATGAATATCAGTCATCCCTGCCTTGCTGGGTTCTTGTGATGTGCTGAGTAGGGTGACAGGCACCCCTTGAGAGCTGTTTAGAGTAAGATGAAATCAGCTAAGATGCCTGTAGATGCTTCACAGAGGTCAACTAGACATCCATGCCATCCAGGACCCCTCTGGGGATTGACAAACAAGGAAGCAGACCTTCAGGGCTAGCCAGGAAGCATAGGGCAGGACACCCAACAAGGTCGAGGTCATGGCAGATGTGAATATTCTTTATCTAGAAGAACTGAGCCAAGGAAAGAGAGGGGAAAGGGTGTCTCATTTGAAAGGATGGGTCGGGGGGGAATAGAGGAAGGAGGTAGGAAAGAGCTGGTACATGCAGAAATCCTCCCATTGGTCAAGATGTCTAACAAGAGAGGCAGAGAAAGTGATCAAGAGGGCAGGTCTCTGGAGTTCATGAAGGTTGCTTCTGATTTTACCTGTCTTCTACCTGTCTTCAATTGTTCAGGCTGTGCTATTGAAAATACCATACATTGGTCATCTTATAAGCAACATTTATTTCCTACTGTCCTGGAAGCTGAGAAGTCCAAGACCAAGGTTTTGGTAGATTCAGTGTCTGGTAGGGGCTGGCCTCCTGGTTCACAGATGGTTATCATCCATCTCCAGTATGTCCTCACGTGGTCAGAGGGGCTCTCTGGGGTCTCTCTTATGAGAATCCTAATCCCATCCTTGAGGGCTTCACTTAGCCACCTTTCAGTGACCCCACTTCCAAATACCATCACCTGGGATGTCAGGATTGACATGGGTTTGCAGGGGACGCATCCATTCAGTCTATGACCTCAATAGTTCTCTAATCCCTTGGTTGGTCTGAATGACCCAGCGTTCCTTGAACTACCTAGACCTTGGGACAGATAGACAGGTAGCCTGTTGCTTTGCAATCACGAAGGAAGCCCATAGGTGAGGTTTCCTATGAAAGAGCTACTGTGCTTTCCTCTAGTTTTATGGAAAATGTCAGCAAAAATTGTCTCCCAGTGTTGTGTCTGTTCAAGGAGGCGTCCCAGATGTGTGTGTGTGTGTCAACAGCCTGGCTCATTATACAGCTACAGTAGGGCAGTGGGGCTGCCTTTCTTGAAGGCTTTCAACTAAAATCTGTCCTTCTGATCTACTTTTTGTGAAAAATAATATTATTTATTTATATATGGCTCTGCTGAGTCTTCAGTGCTGCATAGGCTTTCCCCTAGTTGGACCAGTGGAGGTTCCTCTTCCTTGCAGTGCACTGGCTTCTCGTGGTGACTTCTCTTTTTGCCAAACGCTAGCTCTAGGGCATGCGGGGCATGTGGGATCCTTCTGGACCGTACTGGAACCAGTGTCTCTTGCATTGGTAGGTGGATTCTTTACCACTGACCCACCAGGGAAGCCTCTCTGATCTACCTTTATGATCTATCACATCTGCTCACTTTTTCTTACTGTGACAAAGGCCCACACCTGATTCTCTTGGAAATGAGAGGCCTAGACACATGGGTACCACACTGTCTTACATGTGGTTTTTCTATCTTGAGTCCCTGGCTTCTGCATAGGGAGCCTCTGGAAGCAATCACCTTCTGCAAGTACTCCATGGCTTGCAGGGTCCAGAGTGTACTTGTATCACAAGCTAGCTAGTAAGAGCCCAGGCTTCCAAGTCTTCGTGACTTTCCCAGGGCTACTCAGGCACTCGGGGTGGGGGCCATTCCTCTGCAGGGCTATCTTGACATCTTCCAGGACTCTTCCCCACTGGAGAGAGCCACCACACCAAGGCAGCATCTTCCTGGCCCATTATAAACTCTTGTCTTTTTCTTTTCTCATGCTGGGTAACTTCTGGTTCCACTGAATTCCTGTTCCTGCAGAGCTGTAATGGTTTCTCATCCCTGTATTTCTTGGTGCTGGGAGTACTCCTGGTCAGGATGAGATGCTTTCTTTTTTTTTTCTTTTTGGTTTTATGAGGATTTTCTTTTAGTGATGTCAGACTTCAAAGGAAGCCTCCCACCATAAAGATCATGACCAGACTCACATTAGTGATTCTTTCTCGTTCCTGCAGGGAAAGGACGGTGGTGCTAACACATGTCTCATCTCTCTCTCTTGACATGTAGTCTCTTTTAAGTGATTTCGCAAAGCCCCCTCACTTTCTCTTTCGGGTCCTAAAATAGTATGTCAGCAATCAACAGCTGCCTGGCCAGCCAAGAAGCTGAGCTCCCAGTGACTTCATTCATCACGGCACCCCCTGCCCCCTAATCTTTGTGCTCCCTGCCTCGTGTCGGCACTCGGCTCCGCTCTTGTGTCTGGCTTTCCTCAGTAACTCCCTAAGTGCCCCCGTTCTCACTAAGTCACCAAAACCCTGGCCACAAAGCAGGCGAAACGAGATTTAATTGAATCTTTCAGTGATGATTCACAGAACAAAAGCCCGATGGTCTGACCTGGAAACCACATGGTGGGGAGTTTAGAAACTGTCAGCGTAGTCAAAACAATGTTCCTGGTTCAGCCATTGATTGAAGTTCAAAGGAACAAAGACGTGAGTGAGAACGATCTCATGGCAAGGGCAGTCCAGAGAAATATTTTTACCTGAGCATGAAGCCTCCTGGGAAAGGTATCCCTGGGCTTTCAATTATGTTAGTTACAGGGGGACTGGCTCCAGGGAGGAGCTTCCCAGCTGGGCAGTGACAAGGTATCAGGGTTAGGAGATAGTATCAGCATCCAAGGCTGCCATAACAGATGACCACAGTTGCACTGTTTCATAGTTGTAGAGGCTAGAAATTCAAAATCAAGGGATCGCAAGGCCATGCTCCCTCCTAAAGCTCTAGGGAAGAATCGTAAAATTCCTTCTTGCTTCTGGTGGGTCCCAGAAATCCCTGATGTTCCTCAAATTGTCACTGCCTCACTCTGTCTCTGTCTTCACATGCCTTCCCCTGTATATGTGTGCCTCTCTTCTCACGAGGACACCTGTCGTTAGATTCAGAGTGCACCCTAATCTGGTGTGACCTCACTTAAACCAGTCACAACAACAAAGATCTCATTTCCTTATAAAATCACATTCTAAGGTTCCGGGTAGACATGCATGTTTGAGGACACTATGGGGACCATGGCTCACTGGCTGTGTTCCGTGCATCACCCTCTTCCCCATCTTGCAGTTAGTTGATCCAGAATTTGGAGCCTCCTGGACTAGAAGTTTGGTACGTAATGTTGAATCCTGACCTTTAAACTTTCATATTTGAGGGGAAAAGTGTCAGCCTGTGGCACACAACTGGTATGATTTGATGGAAAGAGTATTGGATGTTACTGTGGGGAAGTCTAGAAAGTGGAATAGTGGACAGCACCTCATCTGTAGAGTCTTGTTGAAGAATCATATCCTGATAGAACAGCAGACACATTTCCTTAGTTACATCTGAGGCCCCATCACTGAAGAAAGAAATGCTGATTGCAGTAAAACCACAGTAAGAATATAGTAATGGATATTAAAAGGATTGAATAAGATATATATTTACCCCATATCTAATAATGTCTGTCCACATATGAGAAAGTAAGATACTCCCACTAAGGAATATGGGAGGAACCCCCATAAGGTGTCCCAGGGAGTCATTCTAACTTTCAGAGTGGGGAATCAGTATGAGGTTGGTGAAATCATTGCCTTGGAAGGTTTTAATAGCCTGTGTTCACCATAGGTTATTAACATTCAGAGCACGAATGGCATCATTTCCAAGATCTTACATTTTGAAAGGTTCCTCCATCCATAGCCTTTACTCTTTCCCATCTACCATGTTCACTCCTTAATGGTGACCCCAGAGGTCCCTGGGCACCTTGATAATCACAGTCCTGCCATGAAGGGCTGGACCCTGCAGCCCATTGTTCCCTAGAGGTCTCACCAGTCCCGACACGCCCATCAACACTATTTTAAGAGACTGTGATTGGCCTGTGGGAAAACGAAGGGCTTTCAACCCAGTATTCAAATAAAGTTCCTTCTTTCAGCAGCATTCTGAAGTCCTCACCTTCATTCTTTAGTCACAAAGAGCTGTGGTAAGTGGGCTCCTAGTAGAAAACCCACAACAACAAAGATCTCATTTCCTTATAAAATCACATTCTAAGGTTCCGGGTAGACATGCATGTTTGAGGACACTATGGGGACCATGGCTCACTGGCTGTGTTCCGTGCATCACCCTCTTCCCCATCTTGCAGTTAGTTGATCCAGAATTTGGAGCCTCCTGGACTAGAAGTTTGGTACGTAATGTTGAATCCTGACCTTTAAACTTTCATATTTGAGGGAACAGTGTCAGCCTGTGGCACACAACTGGTATGATTTGATGGAAAGAGTATTGGATGTTACTGTGGGGAAGTCTAGAAAGTGGAATAGTGGACAGCACCTCATCTGTAGAGTCTTGTTGAAGAATCATATCCTGATAGAACAGCAGACACATTTCCTTAGTTACATCTGAGGCCCCATCACTGAAGAAAGAAATGCTGATTGCAGTAAAACCACAGTAAGAATATAGTAATGGATATTAAAAGGATTGAATAAGATATATATTTACCCCATATCTAATAATGTCTGTCCACATATGAGAAAGTAAGATACTCCCACTAAGGAATATGGGAGGAACCCCCATAAGGTGTCCCAGGGAGTCATTCTAACTTTCAGAGTGGGGAATCAGTATGAGGTTGGTGAAATCATTGCCTTGGAAGGTTTTAATAGCCTGTGTTCACCATAGGTTATTAACATTCAGAGCACGAATGGCATCATTTCCAAGATCTTACATTTTGAAAGGTTCCTCCATCCATAGCCTTTACTCTTTCCCATCTACCATGTTCACTCCTTAATGGTGACCCCAGAGGTCCCTGGGCACCTTGATAATCACAGTCCTGCCATGAAGGGCTGGACCCTGCAGCCCATTGTTCCCTAGAGGTCTCACCAGTCCCGACACGCCCATCAACACTATTTTAAGAGACTGTGATTGGCCTGTGGGAAAACGAAGGGCTTTCAACCCAGTATTCAAATAAAGTTCCTTCTTTCAGCAGCATTCTGAAGTCCTCACCTTCATTCTTTAGTCACAAAGAGCTGTGGTAAGTGGGCTCCCTAGTAGAAAACCCACAACATACATAACTCTCACTCTAAGTCTCCTAAGTATAGTTGGAATCACAAAACTATGTGGACAAAGTTTTTTATTTTGTATGAGGTATAGCCAGTTAAAAATGTGATAGTTTCAGGTGAACAGCGAAGGTACTTGGGCATAATACATACACATGTATTCTTTCTCTAAACACCCCTCCCACCCAGGTGCCGCATAACATTGAGCAGAGTCCCCTGTGCTATACAGTAGGTCCTTGTGAATTATCCATTTTAAATATAGCAGTGTGTATATGTCCATCCCAAACTCCCTAACTCTTCTTCCCTCCCATCCTTCCCCTCAACAACCATAATAAGTTCACTCTCTAAGCCTGGGACACAACTTCTTTTATTCTAACCTTTGCATCATTTTCTCAGAATTTCCAGCTTCCCTATTTCTAGCAAATAACCTTTAGTCACCAGGCCTAAAATTTCAGACTTGACTTAGATGCTCTCTCTTTTCACCTCCACCCCCAACCATAGCTGAGTTTTATGCAATCCACCTCCATAATGTTTCTAAAATTCTTCCTCCTGGCTATCCGAGAACCAAGTGTGCTGTAGGTCCAGAACACAAGAGAGATTGTGAGGGTAGGATAACACAGTTAAAAGACTGTACATCATTACCCTTATTGTAATTAACCTTTATTCTATGCCCAGAGGGCATGTGGCACACTATCAGATGTTTGAATGAGCAAAGAATCCAGCATGTTGATAACTTATCAAAAAGTGAAAGTCATTTGATCATAGTAGTAAATTTATTTTTGTATTTATTAGTAGTAGTCATCATATTAAATTTAACTAGCTTTTACTTTACTCTGATTTATAAAAGTCTATCAAGAGTTTTAGAGAAATAAAGGCCATTGTTTCTGGAAAGAATGACTCACTATCTTAGCTTAACACTTCCTGTGATATACATCAGCCTTAGAGCTACTAATGCTTAACCTACCTAGAAGTCATATTGAAAGACAAGACAGATGCTTGGAGCATAATTTGGGGTGTCCCATTAAGGCCTGAATCTTCCAAAAATTCAACTTAATGCACTTGCTGTTGACAACATGTACATTTAGTGCCGTGTCCCTTGGCAGTCTGCCGGGTACAGAGAAGAGCCACAGAGGACAGGCAGCAGGTGCTTGGAATGTTCCTGAAGATACACTAGGTTAAGAGCATAATGGAGTGGATATTGGAACATGCCAACCTGGCTTCACATCTAAGTTCTACTGTCGCCTTGGGGGAAAGCTTATCCTCCGAGTTTCTTTCCATTTTTACACAGTAGTGATAATATCACTCTTTTATTCACAAGGCAAAATTATTTAAATTACAAAGGAGAAAAATTGACAGTGAGGCTGAGTCTAGGGGATGATAGCTTTCCCAACCAATCCATTCCTCTCTCTCTTATGTAAACAGGTGCATGCACACGCACACACACACGCACACACAAGTACACTACCATCTTCTGACTCTGTAACTGAATCCTGGGGTAATCCTGGGGCCCTCATAAGTGCTACACTTTCACCAATGCTATATTTTCCTTTTGCTTAATGTCTGATAGCAGTGGTAGTTGCATGGGTATATTGGATTTAAAAATCTGTCCCTGGGCTTCCCTGGTGGTAAAGTGGATAAAAATCCACCTGCCACTGTAAGGGGGTTTGCTCCTTGCTTCGGGAAGATTCCACATGCCACAGAGCGACTAAAGCTTGTGTGCCACAAGAAAGAGTAGCCACGCTCAGAGAAAGTCCTTGAGCAGCACTGAAGATCGAATGCAACCAAAAATCAATTAATTCATTTTTTTTAAAAAAGCAAGTCTAAAAAAAAAATCTGTCCATCAAAGAATTCTATATACCTCATATGCTGACAAAAGAGACCTTAAATCTTAACAAGAAGGGGAATGGCAATGTACAGTTGCAATGATCCCAGGAGATTAGCACTGACCTACTTGTGACAAAGGGAAGTAGGAGATTAAAACCTCTTGAAACTTTGGCTTAACACTTCCTGTGATATACATCAGCCTTAGAGCTACTAATGCTTAACCTACCTAGAAGTCATATTGAAAGACAAGACAGATGCTTGGAGCATAATTTGGGGTGTCCCATTAAGGCCTGAATCTTCCAAAAATTCAACTTAATGCACTTGCTGTTGACAACATGTACATTTAGTGCCGTGTCCCTTGGCAGTCTGCCGGGTACAGAGAAGAGCCACAGAGGACAGGCAGCAGGTGCTTGGAATGTTCCTGAAGATACACTAGGTTAAGAGCATAATGGAGTGGATATTGGAACATGCCAACCTGGCTTCACATCTAAGTTCTACTGTCGCCTTGGGGGAAAGCTTATCCTCCGAGTTTCTTTCCATTTTTACACAGTAGTGATAATATCACTCTTTTATTCACAAGGCAAAATTATTTAAATTACAAAGGAGAAAAATTGACAGTGAGGCTGAGTCTAGGGGATGATAGCTTTCCCAACCAATCCATTCCTCTCTCTCTTATGTAAACAGGTGCATGCACACGCACACACACACGCACACACAAGTACACTACCATCTTCTGACTCTGTAACTGAATCCTGGGGTAATCCTGGGGCCCTCATAAGTGCTACACTTTCACCAATGCTATATTTTCCTTTTGCTTAATGTCTGATAGCAGTGGTAGTTGCATGGGTATATTGGATTTAAAAATCTGTCCCTGGGCTTCCCTGGTGGTAAAGTGGATAAAAATCCACCTGCCACTGTAAGGGGGTTTGCTCCTTGCTTCGGGAAGATTCCACATGCCACAGAGCGACTAAAGCTTGTGTGCCACAAGAAAGAGTAGCCACGCTCAGAGAAAGTCCTTGAGCAGCACTGAAGATCGAATGCAACCAAAAATCAATTAATTCATTTTTTTTAAAAAAGCAAGTCTAAAAAAAAAATCTGTCCATCAAAGAATTCTATATACCTCATATGCTGACAAAAGAGACCTTAAATCTTAACAAGAAGGGGAATGGCAATGTACAGTTGCAATGATCCCAGGAGATTAGCACTGACCTACTTGTGACAAAGGGAAGTGGAGTCAGACTCTCAGTGAATGCTGGACAAAAGGAAGCCCCTTCTATTTGTATGAAGCTTTCAGGCTCCACACGTTCTCATGAACGTGCCCAGCTGACTCCTGGCATGGCACACTGCAGCCTGGCTTTACAGCTGCATGTTTAGCAGCTGTTCTAAGACCCATCCTTTCAGGCTTTTGTTCAAACAACGGCTCCATGTTAACCAAAGAAATTTGAAATGGAGGCTCCCACTGCAGTGATGTCACTGACCTAAAATGTCAAAAAAACATGTCTCAGGACATTTTCATTGCTAAGGAAACAGACACAGCCATTGTGAAACTTAAAGCTGTTGCATTATGGTGAATGGAAACTTGAAAAAAATAGGTCATCATTTAATAGTTTGGAACAGTTAAATGAGCTTTAAAATCCAGCAGGAAAATTCAGTTCTCAATATAAGAGGAAAGAATCTTTTTCTGAATTCCATGGCTCACGTGAATCCAGATATTTGTAAAGTCTAGCTGTTATTTAACTACACAGTGATAGGTAGCAAAATAACGACCAAAGCATTTTAAGACTCTCAAATAGACTCCCTGGGGGAAAAATCCATTCTGGGATGAGCTAAGGTGATCCATGCAGAATCTATTCTTGGTCCCAGGTCCAAGAGTTCCATATTTTTATTGGTTTATAGCTTTTTAAAATATTTTTTATGTGGACCATTTTTTAAGTCTCTATTAATTTGTTTCAATATTGTTTCTGTTTTATATTTGGGTTTTTTTCTGGTCAGGAGGCATGCGGGATCTTAGCTTCCCGACCATGGATCAGACCTGTACCCACTGCCTTGTAAGATCAAGTCTAATTACTGGACTTCCAGGGAAGTTTATTTTCATTAGGAAATTCAAAGAATACTTTTATAGATTTTTCACACCTAGTTTTCAGTGGGAAATCAGAAGAGTGTGACTATGTCTAAGTTACCCTATACAACAACAGACTTGTCATTTTATCAGCATCAGAATTAAATGTGTGACTCCGGGGCTGTGTGTCCAGAACAGTCTTCAAGAGGAAGTATCTATGTTTTGTTTTGTTTTGTTTTTTCACATCAGACTGATGTAGAAATCAGGAGGTTCAAAACTCACTTCCCAAGAAATGTTAGTAAAACAACTCTCCCACATTTAGACCCTCAGCTGCTGTTGATCTTAATGGGGTCTTTCTACAAACTTCATTTCCCTCTTTGATACTTTAGCCTCTTAATCATTTTAAGTCAACAATCCACAGCTGACAGTTCTGCTGATAAAGTACCTTTATAATGATAGACTTGGTGCTTAAATTTCCACCTACGTCTTCTCTAAGTTGGTGACCTAATTGTAGCTGATGCTTCCAGTAGAAATACTCACTTGTTAACCTCAAGTTATTTCTGGGCACAGCTGAAATAAAACAAATTGCTTTTTAAGCTTACAGGTCCAGATTCTGTGTCTTATTTTCCATTTCTCCTTGTCCATTTTTCCATGTAGGTTTTATCTGCTACCTATAAACCATGAAAAACAAATTATTCCATTCAAATCTTTGGAAAAGGCTGTTCACTGGCACAGAATCACATTGTCTAATACTTTTTCTCGTTTTGAATTTCTGGAAGGGAAATCCTCCTTATGAGAAGACTTAACTTTCCATCAGTAATGGAGAAAACGGTTCCTCTTGGGATAGAGGAGGTAGATTTATAAGAGAAAACTCAGCAGAAATAAAAATTAGCATGACTGATTGTGAATCTGAGTCCGTTGTTTTAGTGATGTTGATTCTTATTCTGCCGGTGGACTGGAAATCAATGAAGAGGGACATTGAAAAAAGCAGGAGGCCAAACAGTAGAGCACATTTTGGAAACTGAGCGCTGTTTAAATGCCACTCTTATGACCTGAAACAGTATTTGTACTCTTAATATCTTCAAAACAGAATCTCCTGACCCCACTTTAGGCATGGCTCACCATGTTGTCTGCTGTAGGTGGGGTGATCACACTGCCTTGACTTATATCCATTGTCCTGGAGTATTGGGTTGGCCAAAAAGTTCATTAGGGTTTTTCCATTCCATCGTATGGAAAAATCTGAACGAGCTTTTGACCAACCCAGTAGTTCTTAATTAGTAAAGAGCACCTCATTCCCAGAGGGCACTAGCCGCTTAAAAAAAACCCACCTGCCAATGCAAGAGACTTAAGAGTTGGGTTCCATTGCTGGATCAGGAAGATCTTGAGGAGGAAATGGCTGGAGAATCCCATGGACAGAGGAGCCTCACGGGCTATGGTCCATAGGGTTGCAAAGAGTTGAGACATGTCTGAAGTGACTTAGCACAGCACACACACCTCCATTCAAGCTGAAAAATGTTCTATTTTGATGATAAGTTTCCTACCAGACTCCTCTATCCTTGGGATTTCCCAGGCAGGAATACTGGGGTGGGTGGTCATTTCCTTCTCCAAAGCACTTCCCATGACTTACCCCTAGGTGTTTGCAAGATGCCTTATTTAGAAATAAAACGAGATGAAATGATGTCAGAGAGCTTAGTCCATTGTTCATATGGAGAGACAGAGAACTAGAGGGGTCCCAGCCCTGATCCTCAGTGACAAAGCCAGTATCAAAGTAACCAGAGCAGATCTTTATATGGCACTATTGTCAAGCCAGGCACTATTCTTATCTCTCTATGTACATTGACACGTTTAACTTGACAATAGCCTACAGGGTTAGTCCAATTATTATTCTATCTGACTACAAGCAGCTTGCACCAGGCCATGGGCCAGTGGAAGACAAGGCTGTGCTAGGAGCTAGGCTGCTTGGTTCTAGAATCTCCTGAGTTCCACACCTTACCCCTCCATCCAGAGCCAACACTTTTGATTCCTTGTTCTACCTTCTTCTCTGTATTATGTTGCTTTTGGACCAAGGAGAGAAAAGATTCTTAGTGAAAACTTAGTGCAGTTTTTCCAAGCTGATATTTTTATATGACTCTGAACATCATCCAAGTACTACCAAAGGCACTTAACGACAGAGAAAGCTTAAAAATAGGTATGACATTGAATTAACAGATAATAAATCTGTTTTCAGGGAAGGTAATCAAAATGTTAAACAACAGATACCGTCACTGGTAACAGCCACTTCGAAGGAAGCTGGCAGTAAGAGGACCAGAATGGCCACCCCCAGACAGACTGGCTAAATATTAGCACTTTTTAAATAAAAACTTTATTTTATTCTTTAACTGTGCTGAGCTGCAGGATCATAGTTCCCTGACAAGGAGTAGAACCTGTGCCCTCTCAATGGAAGTGCAGAGCCTTAACCCCTGGACTAAAACCCATATGCAAGAG
Organism: Tragulus kanchil; assembly: GCA_022376925.1. Lineage (NCBI taxonomy): Eukaryota > Metazoa > Chordata > Mammalia > Artiodactyla > Tragulidae > Tragulus > Tragulus kanchil. Next base: position 235,962,347 of record JAIOJX010000028.1, on the reverse strand, counting down.
TTGGGCATGGAAGGAGTCTGAAAAACAATCCCATGGACAGAGGAGCCTCACGGGCTATGGTCCATAGGGTTGCAAAGAGTTGAGACATGTCTGAAGTGACTTAGCACAGCACACACACCTCCATTCAAGCTGAAAAATGTTCTATTTTGATGATAAGTTTCCTACCAGACTCCTCTATCCTTGGGATTTCCCAGGCAGGAATACTGGGGTGGGTGGTCATTTCCTTCTCCAAAGCACTTCCCATGACTTACCCCTAGGTGTTTGCAAGATGCCTTATTTAGAAATAAAACGAGATGAAATGATGTCAGAGAGCTTAGTCCATTGTTCATATGGAGAGACAGAGAACTAGAGGGGTCCCAGCCCTGATCCTCAGTGACAAAGCCAGTATCAAAGTAACCAGAGCAGATCTTTATATGGCACTATTGTCAAGCCAGGCACTATTCTTATCTCTCTATGTACATTGACACGTTTAACTTGACAATAGCCTACAGGGTTAGTCCAATTATTATTCTATCTGACTACAAGCAGCTTGCACCAGGCCATGGGCCAGTGGAAGACAAGGCTGTGCTAGGAGCTAGGCTGCTTGGTTCTAGAATCTCCTGAGTTCCACACCTTACCCCTCCATCCAGAGCCAACACTTTTGATTCCTTGTTCTACCTTCTTCTCTGTATTATGTTGCTTTTGGACCAAGGAGAGAAAAGATTCTTAGTGAAAACTTAGTGCAGTTTTTCCAAGCTGATATTTTTATATGACTCTGAACATCATCCAAGTACTACCAAAGGCACTTAACGACAGAGAAAGCTTAAAAATAGGTATGACATTGAATTAACAGATAATAAATCTGTTTTCAGGGAAGGTAATCAAAATGTTAAACAACAGATACCGTCACTGGTAACAGCCACTTCGAAGGAAGCTGGCAGTAAGAGGACCAGAATGGCCACCCCCAGACAGACTGGCTAAATATTAGCACTTTTTAAATAAAAACTTTATTTTATTCTTTAACTGTGCTGAGCTGCAGGATCATAGTTCCCTGACAAGGAGTAGAACCTGTGCCCTCTCCAATGGAAGTGCAGAGCCTTAACCCCTGGACTGCCAGGGAAGTCCCAGCCGTGTGCTTTTCACATTGGCATCTGGTTGTCAAGATCTGCTGAATGGCAGCAGAAGCCCCCTTGCCAATCATTTACACACCTATATAATTCTCTTTGCAGAGTAATGGGTGAAGCACCCATGGAAAGTTTTTCCTTAATAAATACTGTTTGACAGTGATTATAGAGAGTACTTACCTCTGAGTTGCCAACCTATGCAAAAAAAAAAAAAAAAAAAGTACTTGCCATAAAGACAGTGACTTATAGGAAAAAATAAAGAGTGTTTATAGTGTATAAAGCTTGGAGCATATTTTTAAGAGCAAAGCTAAATCTGGAAAGCATCTTTCTCTCATTCTATGGTGTACTGTATTGGTCACAGGTGGTATCCCAGAACTTGGGCATGGGAATATACAGAAAATCCTTGAGCCTTCACAGCTCCCAGTTAGCCTTGAAAGTGAAAGTTGCTCAGTCATGTCTGACTCTTGGCGATCCCATGGACTGTAGCCCTCCAGGCTCCTCTGTCCATGGGATTCTCCAAGCGAGAGTACTGGAGTGGGTTGCCATGCCCTCCTCCAGGGCATGTTCCCAACCCAGGGGAATCGAACCTGGGTCTCCTGCTTTTCAGGCAGATTCGTTACTATAGTCTGAGCCACCTGTGGTTGGAAACTTCAGTGCTCACAGTCTACTGGTGAGACTGAGAATCTCAATGGAGTTTACATCTCCAGAAGGAACATCTGTCTCTTAAAAGACACGAAGAGCTTACCTGGTCCAGTCTGAATGAAGGGGCTATTTTTGTCTGAGAACTCCAGCCGAAGAGACTCCACTGCCACGTAAAAACTCCTTTTTGAATCTAGGTGGCTTAGGAAAACTTGCTTCCGTAACAGAAAAAAAAAAAAAAGGTGCTCAAGTATGCAGAGGTTTAAATGATAAGGCAACCCATACCTTATCAGCAGAACTGGCAGAAACATCAGGCAATCCCTTAATTACCCTCTACAGCTGTTCTTAGATATTGGAATTTCCTAGCCCTGATCTGGCTCACTTAGGTTAAATAAGAAGGAAAACCAGAATGGCCACCCCAGACAGACTGGCTAAATATTAGCACTTTTAAATAAAAACTTTTTTTTCTTTAACTGTGCTGAGCTGCAGGATCATAGGAAATCTGGTATGGGTCAAGATCTGCCAGGAAGTCCCAGCCGTGTGCTTTTCACATTGGCATCTGGTTGTCAAGATCTGCTGAATGGCAGCAGAAGCCCCCTTGCCAATCATTTACACACCTATATAATTCTCTTTGCAGAGTAATGGGTGAAGCACCCATGGAAAGTTTTTCCTTAATAAATACTGTTTGACAGTGATTATAGAGAGTACTTACCTCTGAGTTGCCAACCTATGCAAAAAAAAAAAAAAAAAAAGTACTTGCCATAAAGACAGTGACTTATAGGAAAAAATAAAGAGTGTTTATAGTGTATAAAGCTTGGAGCATATTTTTAAGAGCAAAGCTAAATCTGGAAAGCATCTTTCTCTCATTCTATGGTGTACTGTATTGGTCACAGGTGGTATCCCAGAACTTGGGCATGGGAATATACAGAAAATCCTTGAGCCTTCACAGCTCCCAGTTAGCCTTGAAAGTGAAAGTTGCTCAGTCATGTCTGACTCTTGGCGATCCCATGGACTGTAGCCCTCCAGGCTCCTCTGTCCATGGGATTCTCCAAGCGAGAGTACTGGAGTGGGTTGCCATGCCCTCCTCCAGGGCATGTTCCCAACCCAGGGGAATCGAACCTGGGTCTCCTGCTTTTCAGGCAGATTCGTTACTATAGTCTGAGCCACCTGTGGTTGGAAACTTCAGTGCTCACAGTCTACTGGTGAGACTGAGAATCTCAATGGAGTTTACATCTCCAGAAGGAACATCTGTCTCTTAAAAGACACGAAGAGCTTACCTGGTCCAGTCTGAATGAAGGGGCTATTTTTGTCTGAGAACTCCAGCCGAAGAGACTCCACTGCCACGTAAAAACTCCTTTTTGAATCTAGGTGGCTTAGGAAAACTTGCTTCCGTAACAGAAAAAAAAAAAAAAGGTGCTCAAGTATGCAGAGGTTTAAATGATAAGGCAACCCATACCTTATCAGCAGAACTGGCAGAAACATCAGGCAATCCCTTAATTACCCTCTACAGCTGTTCTTAGATATTGGAATTTCCTAGCCCTGATCTGGCTCACAAAAGAAGCAGCAAATGTTGCAAAGTTTAGGGCTTTTTAACTGGAAACACACAGTGTTGAAATATGTGAGGCTATGGTAGACAAGTAGAAAAAAACAGAAATTTTCCAAGAAAGTCATGTTCTCCTGGTGACATCTTGTTATTCCAGTAAAACATAGGATCCTCAAGTTTGGCAATACTTTTTTCCTCCTGTGAAAGTACAAATAACAACACAATAAAACTAGGTTTCTTGACGTATTTTTGAGGGTGGTTAAAAGGGAAGAGGTGTCCATTTCTTTTTTTCCTTTGTGAAATAGTATTCCTGTTTATTTCCCCCGGGAGGACCACGGAATTCTGAGTTCAGTAGCAAAGTAAGCTAGAAGCAACACCTTCATACTCATCCATGGAGAGGAAGTCATTCTGATAGAACTTTTGGACAGACTGCTCATTGGGCATAAAGCACTTTTTACAGTTTACTTGGTGAAGACCCTGGGCATTTCAAACAAGAGTGTGTTCAATTTAAAACAATCCTCAACCACTGTCATATTTATCCATTTTATTTGTTTATTTTGTTTAATTTACATTTTATGAAAGTATTTTTTAATTTACTGTTTATGGAAGTAGAGTTGCTTTATAATATTGTGTTGATTTCAGGTGTACAGTATAGTGATTCAATAGTTCTCTTTCGTACAGTTTTTCCTTACAGGTTATTACAAATACAGAGTATAGTTTGCTATACAGTAGGTCCTTGTTGAGGGCTTCCCCAGTGGCCCAGCAGTAAAAAAAAATAATCTGCCTGCAATGCAAGAGCTTGAGTTTGATTCCTGGGTCAGGAAGATTCCCTGGAAGAGAGCATGGCAACCCACTCCAGTATTCTTCCCAGGGAAAGCCCATGGATAGAGGGGCATGGTGGGCTACAGTCCATTGGTTCACAAATAATTGGACATGACTGAGAGACTCACACACACACACACACACACACACACACACACACAGCAACATGGTATCATGTAAAGAGCTAGAGAATGACTTAGGGGGAACATTTTCTTCTCCCGCTTGCTGACTAGGTCCACCTAGTGTTACACATGCCCATCTTCCCTCTTAGGCTATGGACAGGTTGTCCAATTGCTCTGAGCCTATTTTCACTTCTATAAAATATTGTGATACAGTGTAAGAACTTAACAAGTTAAGATATCCAACATAGAGTAGGAGCTTAAAGCATAGCATGCATATGCAATATTGATCTGTTGCTTAAAACATTTTCTCCAAATAGTTCAACAGCTGACCTAAAATAACAAATTTATTAATGGAACTGTTAGAAAAAATGAGTGAGATAAGCTTTGTTATTTTTGTGTCTTGTTGATAATTCTGTACATTTAAAAAATATCCCAGGGAGCTAGTTAGTGAGCAGAAAATCCTTTTCAGAAAAAATGTTGAAACAAAACAGGAGCAGACAGCAACCCAGGAGACTGGGGTGACCCTGACACACCTCGTGCCGTCTTTATCTGCCCCATATTTCATGCCACCTTCGTTTTCTTCGGCTTGCACCCCTCATCTGCACCCCAGATTTCAGGTTTGGGCAACAAAACTCAATGGACCGTGAAACACAGAACAAGATCCAGCTCAACACAGTGAGCTCTCTCTGGCTTCAAGTCAAAACGTGGCTGAACCACAAAGCATCACCTGGTTTTGAGTAAAAACCACACTGAACCACCATTTTTTTTTATGGTTTCGGTTTTAAAATGGGGTTTCATACAAAACTTGCCCTAGTTTCGGAAGAGTTCCTTGGCAGAGCACAGGCAGGGCTTCGGCTGGTGTGGACAGTGTTTCATCCGCAGCTTCTGTCAGCCTGCATGGAAGGCAGTTGCTTCTCAGTCTGCCCTCTGAACGCCCAGCTCTCGAGCAGTCTTGATCACGTGGTTGTTCAGATGACTGAAAATCATGAGACGTATCAATAAGAACTATAACCAATTAGTTTATCTCTTTGTACTTAGCTTTTACAAACACGGAGAAGAAAATTTTTGAAAAGCAATGAATCAAAGAGGTGGGATGGTCTATAGCTTTATGTATGTATGAAGGCAAAAGGGAGACCTGAAGACATTCTTAGAGTAATCTGGGTCAAAATTCCACATTCATTGGAAAGACTAAGATAATAAAAACAAAGTGGCCTATATGAGTACATGGAGCTATGAAACCACTCAATTTTGTCTGTGTGCATGTGTATACACACTCTCCATCATGTTGACTCTTTGCAACCCCACAGAATATAGCCCGTCAGGCTCCTCTGCACATGGGGTTTCCCAGACAAGAATGCTGGAGTGGGCTGATACATGTAAGAACTTAACAAGTTAAGATATCCAACATAGAGTAGGAGCTTAAAGCATAGCATGCATATGCAATATTGATCTGTTGCTTAAAACATTTTCTCCAAATAGTTCAACAGCTGACCTAAAATAACAAATTTATTAATGGAACTGTTAGAAAAAATGAGTGAGATAAGCTTTGTTATTTTTGTGTCTTGTTGATAATTCTGTACATTTAAAAAATATCCCAGGGAGCTAGTTAGTGAGCAGAAAATCCTTTTCAGAAAAAATGTTGAAACAAAACAGGAGCAGACAGCAACCCAGGAGACTGGGGTGACCCTGACACACCTCGTGCCGTCTTTATCTGCCCCATATTTCATGCCACCTTCGTTTTCTTCGGCTTGCACCCCTCATCTGCACCCCAGATTTCAGGTTTGGGCAACAAAACTCAATGGACCGTGAAACACAGAACAAGATCCAGCTCAACACAGTGAGCTCTCTCTGGCTTCAAGTCAAAACGTGGCTGAACCACAAAGCATCACCTGGTTTTGAGTAAAAACCACACTGAACCACCATTTTTTTTTATGGTTTCGGTTTTAAAATGGGGTTTCATACAAAACTTGCCCTAGTTTCGGAAGAGTTCCTTGGCAGAGCACAGGCAGGGCTTCGGCTGGTGTGGACAGTGTTTCATCCGCAGCTTCTGTCAGCCTGCATGGAAGGCAGTTGCTTCTCAGTCTGCCCTCTGAACGCCCAGCTCTCGAGCAGTCTTGATCACGTGGTTGTTCAGATGACTGAAAATCATGAGACGTATCAATAAGAACTATAACCAATTAGTTTATCTCTTTGTACTTAGCTTTTACAAACACGGAGAAGAAAATTTTTGAAAAGCAATGAATCAAAGAGGTGGGATGGTCTATAGCTTTATGTATGTATGAAGGCAAAAGGGAGACCTGAAGACATTCTTAGAGTAATCTGGGTCAAAATTCCACATTCATTGGAAAGACTAAGATAATAAAAACAAAGTGGCCTATATGAGTACATGGAGCTATGAAACCACTCAATTTTGTCTGTGTGTATGTATGTGTATACACACTCTCCATCATGTTGACTCTTTGCAACCCCACAGAATATAGCCCGTCAGGCTCCTCTGCACATGGGGTTTCCCAGACAAGAATGCTGGAGTGGGCTGCCATTTCCTTTTCCCGGAGGTCTTCCTGACTCAGAGATCGAACCTGCATTTCCTGTGTCTCCTGCACTGACAGACAGGTTCTTTACCACTGAGCCACCTGGGAAGCCTTTTCCCCTCCTTAGAAGAGTAAAATCCTTCTTAGAAGCTGGGAGTATCAGATGAGCCATTTGCCTTCTAGGTGATGACATTTGGAAAAGGATTAATATGAAGGAACTCCAAGCAGAGTTCTTGTGACATTAGAGGAACCCACCATTTTTCTCTCTGTAAATTCAACTAGGGCTTCAGATTTATAAAAGGGTTATAATAGTGAACACATGGAAGAAATGGATTGAATCTGCCAGAAGGCATTTTTTACATCAATAAATGCAAAATTGAAAAGATTAACAATAAGAGAAAATAAATGGCTTGTTTAAACAGAGCTTATATCTGTGTAATATTATAAAATGCATACACAAAACTTCCTACTTCTGATTATACTGGATCCCTCTCCCTGCAGAAGATCATGTGGTAATCACTGCAAGTCCTGGAAAGAGGATGTATTTGTCCAACCTAAGTACAGAGGCCAGTAAGCTGCAGGAATTCTTCACCCACTGAGTCACCAGGAAAGTCCATCCAATAGGGGATAGTCTATAGTAAATACCAAACCTAATGCATAAACACCTTATTTGCATAAAAGATCCATCAGGGCTGATCATTACATGGTCCAGTAGCAAATGTCTTTGATGATTGTTGTATGTGACTCATTTCCCAGGCACAAAACTGAATACATCGCCCTCTGAACGCCCAGCTCTCGAGCAGTCTTGATCACGTGGTTGTTCAGATGACTGAAAATCATGAGACGTATCAATAAGAACTATAACCAATTAGTTTATCTCTTTGTACTTAGCTTTTACAAACACGGAGAAGAAAATTTTTGAAAAGCAATGAATCAAAGAGGTGGGATGGTCTATAGCTTTATGTATGTATGAAGGCAAAAGGGAGACCTGAAGACATTCTTAGAGTAATCTGGGTCAAAATTCCACATTCATTGGAAAGACTAAGATAATAAAAACAAAGTGGCCTATATGAGTACATGGAGCTATGAAACCACTCAATTTTGTCTGTGTGTATGTGTGTGTATACACTCTCCATCATGTTGACTCTTTGCACCCCCACAGAATATAGCCCGTCAGGCTCCTCTGCACATGGGGTTTCCCAGACAAGAATGCTGGAGTGGGCTGCCATTTCCTTTTCCCGGAGGTCTTCCTGACTCAGAGATCGAACCTGCATTTCCTGTGTCTCCTGCACTGACAGACAGGTTCTTTACCACTGAGCCACCTGGGAAGCCTTTTCCCCTCCTTAGAAGAGTAAAATCCTTCTTAGAAGCTGGGAGTATCAGATGAGCCATTTGCCTTCTAGGTGATGACATTTGGAAAAGGATTAATATGAAGGAACTCCAAGCAGAGTTCTTGTGACATTAGAGGAACCCACCATTTTTCTCTCTGTAAATTCAACTAGGGCTTCAGATTTATAAAAGGGTTATAATAGTGAACACATGGAAGAAATGGATTGAATCTGCCAGAAGGCATTTTTTACATCAATAAATGCAAAATTGAAAAGATTAACAATAAGAGAAAATAAATGGCTTGTTTAAACAGAGCTTATATCTGTGTAATATTATAAAATGCATACACAAAACTTCCTACTTCTGATTATACTGGATCCCTCTCCCTGCAGAAGATCATGTGGTAATCACTGCAAGTCCTGGAAAGAGGATGTATTTGTCCAACCTAAGTACAGAGGCCAGTAAGCTGCAGGAATTCTTCACCCACTGAGTCACCAGGAAAGTCCATCCAATAGGGGATAGTCTATAGTAAATACCAAACCTAATGCATAAACACCTTATTTGCATAAAAGATCCATCAGGGCTGATCATTACATTGTAATAAGACTCACAAGTAGCAAATGTCTTTGATGATTGTTGTATGTGACTCATTTCCCAGGCACAAAACTGAAATGACATTTGCCCACATAGGTTTGATTTTGGTAATTTACATGTGTTTCCTTCTGAAGACAATGCATATTATAAATTTCTGAATGGATTAATAGGGGCAACAGATATCACCAGTTTTCACTTCCAGAGGTTCTTTGGCACAGAGTCTAGTAAAATATTGTTTGTTTAATTACCATGGAATTAGAAGATACTTTGCTATCGGATATTGATATGGAGACAGAAACCAAATGGGCCTTTCCCTAGATAAAAAGCGTTAATTCCAGATCCCAGAGATCACAGTCAGGCTGTCTAGGTCAGTATTTCATTAGTCACCCAGAAGCTGGAGCAATGGGCCAGTGAAATTTTCAGGGTTGGTTTTTTTTTTTTTTTTTTAGTGAAAAATGAGTTTCTCCAGGTGCCATATAAATGGAATAAACTAAGTAAAATCAGAATGTCACACCAACCTAAATGCTGGCCTATTATTTTGTTTAGGAGAAGTTCTTCTGAACTGTCTTTAGAAAATTATCGTTTCTAATTTATAGCTCTACAAAAGATCATTAAAATGGTCCCAGAAAATATTCTTCCAGTAGATACATCAGTGCAATGTACTCTTCCATCCAGGCTGGCCACAGAAATCCTTTAAGAGGGTCTGGTGAACCACACAGCATGTTGTTATGCATGTTCTCTGCAATGTGTGGTGCTTGAGGTTTGATTGTTGCAATTCATTGGCTTCAGAGAAGAACCATTTCTCCCTCCTCTAAGCTGCTGGAGTTTCTCTCCCTTGCTCTGTCTGTTTATACATGCATCTTCTTCTTCAGCTCAGTGAAGGCAAAATATGCACCTTTCCTTTAACAAAGACCTTCTTCATAGGACATATACCATACATAATGGATGATGGATGGGTGGATAAGTGGATGAATGGATGGGTGGGTGGATGGATGGATGGATAAGTGGATGGATGGGTCGGTGGATGAAAAGTTGGCAGATGGAGAAGTGGATGGATGAATGGAAGGATAAATTGGTGGATGAATAAATGGATGGATAAATGGATGGATAAACTGGTGCATGGATGAATAGACAATTAATAGATGATGAAGGAATGGGTGATGGTTGAATGGATAGATGGATTGGTGGTGGGTAGAAGGATGGAAGTATAACAAAAATTTTAAATGTGCCTAGAGGGAAATTAAGGCCATCAAGATGATGCAGCATTTTCTTTTTTTTTTTTTAAATTATTATGTTTTTTTTCGAGGTGGGGCAGATTGGGGAGGGAGCGGGGCGGGAGGGCCACTTCTATTGGTCTTTCATTTCTCTGTGTTCATCCGTCTTTGTTCTTTGGCTCCTGTGGGCCTCCCATCGCAGTGGCCTATGTCGTCGCAGAGCACTGGCTCTGGGCGCATGCACTCCAGAGCTCTGGCTCGGTCATTGGACACATCGGTCCAGCCGCTCCACGGCACGTGGGATCTTTCCAGGCCAGGGATCGAACAGGCGCCCCTTGCACTGCAGGGCGGTGTCCCTACCCACTAGACCACCAGGGAATCCCCAGTATTTTCTTAAGATAAAGTAAAAAAATCATCACTCTTTAAACTGAAATGAATAAAAGAATAAAATTAACAAAACTCCAAATGTTTAGGTTTTCCTGAATTCTCATTGCTGTATTATCTTAAAAAAATAAAGTAAAAAGATCATCACTTTTTTTAAACTGAAATGTAAGAAAATTAAACAAGTATACATCAGTGCAATGTACTCTTCCATCCAGGCTGGCCACAGAAATCCTTTAAGAGGGTCTGGTGAACCACACAGCATGTTGTTATGCATGTTCTCTGCAATGTGTGGTGCTTGAGGTTTGATTGTTGCAATTCATTGGCTTCAGAGAAGAACCATTTCTCCCTCCTCTAAGCTGCTGGAGTTTCTCTCCCTTGCTCTGTCTGTTTATACATGCATCTTCTTCTTCAGCTCAGTGAAGGCAAAATATGCACCTTTCCTTTAACAAAGACCTTCTTCATAGGACATATACCATACATAATGGATGATGGATGGGTGGATAAGTGGATGAATGGATGGGTGGGTGGATGGATGGATGGATAAGTGGATGGATGGGTCGGTGGATGAAAAGTTGGCAGATGGAGAAGTGGATGGATGAATGGAAGGATAAATTGGTGGATGAATAAATGGATGGATAAATGGATGGATAAACTGGTGCATGGATGAATAGACAATTAATAGATGATGAAGGAATGGGTGATGGTTGAATGGATAGATGGATTGGTGGTGGGTAGAAGGATGGAAGTATAACAAAAATTTTAAATGTGCCTAGAGGGAAATTAAGGCCATCAAGATGATGCAGCATTTTCTTTTTTTTTTTTTAAATTATTATGTTTTTTTTCGAGGTGGGGCAGATTGGGGAGGGAGCGGGCGGGCCACTTCTATTGGTCTTTCATTTCTCTGTGTTCATCCGTCTTTGTTCTTTGGCTCCTGTGGGCCTCCCATCGCAGTGGCCTATGTCGTCGCAGAGCACTGGCTCTGGGCGCATGCACTCCAGAGCTCTGGCTCGGTCATTGGACACATCGGTCCAGCCGCTCCACGGCACGTGGGATCTTTCCAGGCCAGGGATCGAACAGGCGCCCCTTGCACTGCAGGGCGGTGTCCCTACCCACTAGACCACCAGGGAATCCCCAGTATTTTCTTAAGATAAAGTAAAAAAATCATCACTCTTTAAACTGAAATGAATAAAAGAATAAAATTAACAAAACTCCAAATGTTTAGGTTTTCCTGAATTCTCATTGCTGTATTATCTAGAAATGAACTAAAAGAAATTAAAGAATTTCAAGTTGCATGCCTCAAGAGTCCTGATTGGAGCCTGTTAGGTATTTCATAAAATTTTCTTTGGTGAAAGAATTGACTTGACATTGTAGGTTTTTTCCCCTCAGCAGTCTAGGGAGCGTAACACTATGTTTATAAGTCAGTTCAACTTGTGGATAACCAGTGTAGTGCACCTAAGCACTGGCTTTTTTGACATGCTCTTCAGCCTCTAGAATTCTCAGTCACCTCCTGTGTAGGGTTGGGGTAAATATATAATTCCTACTTCATGTTGAAATGGAGCGGGACCCTATGGGCCTTGCCCTCCACCACCATCACCACTCCTCTGCCTGCCTTTTGTCTGTGGAAAACTTTAGTCAAAGAATAAGTTTAATCAGAGAAGTGAGAAGTGCTGAAACAAAGAAAAACAAAGGAGACCAAATAATAATAATGTAATCATTAAGCATAGTCAAGGACCTTTAGATAATAGGCCTTCTTTCTCAAGGGCTATAGATAATGTTCTGAGCCATATCCTGTGAGCTGTCTTATAGACACCAAAACACCAGGTGGAGAAGTTAACTGTATGATGGTAAGACTGTACCCAAGACATGAGCTGCCACAATTCAGAGAACTGGCTGCAGAAGAATGGCAACAAATAGGCCCTGGAACTAAAGGTCAACTGTATCTAAAACAACCAAGATGGTGCTGGTCAGACCACCGATGACCAATTTGAAGTTGACTTAGAGATGACTGTACTGTTTTGCATGTAGCTGCCTCCCACTTCTGTCTGTAAAAGATTTGCCCCCTGCTTGTTGATGGGAAGGTAGGGAGTTGGCCTTTGGACAGATGTCTACTACCCTCCCCCCACCCCAGTTGCTGACATCTGAAATAAAGCAAACTTTCCTTTCCACCAGCCTGTCCCGTTTATTGGCTTTTGAGCAGCAAACAGCCAGGCCCACATACTCCTTTTGGTTAGCAATCATATGGCCCTACGAGGTGGTGCTCGTGGTAAAGAACCCACCTGCCAGTGCAGAAGACATAAGATATACAGGCTCCATCCTTGGATTGGGAAGATCCCCTAGAGGAATGCATGGTAACCCACTCCAGTATTCTTACTGAGAGAATCCCATGGACAGAGGAGCCTGGCGGGCTAGAGTCCATAGGGTCACAAAGAGCTGGACACAACTGAAGTGACTTAGCATGCACACACCTCATCTCATAAGATTATGAGGATCAAGTGGGCTCATCTATGTAAAACCCTTAGTTTACAAACAGTGGGTAAGTGGTGGAGCCGGTGCTGAAATTTGAAATTGCCTAACTCCTGAGACTTTTTTTAACTTTTTATTTTGAAATGAGTTGAATGTACAGAAAAGTTGCAAGAGTAATACAAAGAACTTCTGATACTTTCCTCCCAGATTGACCAATTGGCCTCTTGCTCCATGAGCCAATGTATTCCATCAGGGAGCTATGGAGTCTGGAAGAGTCTATCGCATGCAGGCAATCGTTGGGCTGACCACTGAGGGCCATTATGTGAACTGGATGAGTTCACAGATGTAAAAAAATAAGACCCATAAACAAATAGCTGCAGCAAGGCCTAAAGGGACCTCCAACCAATGAGGAGCCGACCACAGAAGAGGGGACCCCTGAGGTCAGGCTTTGAACACCCTAACATCCAGGGTCTGATCAAAAATAGTGATTTCCATGTTTGCCTTCCCTCGTTGTCTTCACCCAGAAAACGGGTTGAATTTGAAAACTCTCTAAAGCAAGGGTCTCCAACCTCAGAGCCATGGATCAGTACCTCCTGTGAGACCAGTGGTGGCATTAAATTAGGAATAAAGTGCAAATAATGTGCTCGAATCCTTCTGAAATCATCCCCCTCCTCCAATCAGTGGAAAAGCTATCTTCCATGAAACTGGTCCCTGGTGCCAAAAAAGTTGGGGCCTGCTGCTGTCAAGGATACCACGCTCAGTCATTCAGTCATTTCTGACTCTTTGCAACCCCATGGACTGTAACCCAGCAGGCTCCTCTGTCCACAGAATTTTCCAGGTAAGAATACTGGAGCAGGTTGCTGTTTCCTTCTCCAGGAGCTGAAGGATATCCACTGAGTATTGATTTGGAGAAGTGAGTGAGTGCTGCTAAGTCCACCACATCTGTGGAATAGAGGTCCTTCACAGAGGTTCCACGTAGCTATTGCAGAGACTAGACTATTCCAACCTCCGTCTCCTCACAAACCCCAGCCCTGGAATAGAACCATGACTTCCCAGTACGTCTCACCATTCTCAGAAGTAAGACATGGCCTTTCCAAAGCATCTGTTTGTCTAGCTGCATAAAGACACAGCCTTGTCCAAAGGCATGAAAACCACTGAAATACCACATGCAGCTCACAGAAACCATCTCCATACACAACAAAGGATGTGCTTTGATGGATTCTCTCAGGAGGCAACACATAAGGGCTTGGAGAAGTTAATGGTCTGCCATCCAGGACTTCCCAGATTGACCAATTGGCCTCTTGCTCCATGAGCCAATGTATTCCATCAGGGAGCTATGGAGTCTGGAAGAGTCTATCGCATGCAGGCAATCGTTGGGCTGACCACTGAGGGCCATTATGTGAACTGGATGAGTTCACAGATGTAAAAAAATAAGACCCATAAACAAATAGCTGCAGCAAGGCCTAAAGGGACCTCCAACCAATGAGGAGCCGACCACAGAAGAGGGGACCCCTGAGGTCAGGCTTTGAACACCCTAACATCCAGGGTCTGATCAAAAATAGTGATTTCCATGTTTGCCTTCCCTCGTTGTCTTCACCCAGAAAACGGGTTGAATTTGAAAACTCTCTAAAGCAAGGGTCTCCAACCTCAGAGCCATGGATCAGTACCTCCTGTGAGACCAGTGGTGGCATTAAATTAGGAATAAAGTGCAAATAATGTGCTCGAATCCTTCTGAAATCATCCCCCTCCTCCAATCAGTGGAAAAGCTATCTTCCATGAAACTGGTCCCTGGTGCCAAAAAAGTTGGGGCCTGCTGCTGTCAAGGATACCACGCTCAGTCATTCAGTCATTTCTGACTCTTTGCAACCCCATGGACTGTAACCCAGCAGGCTCCTCTGTCCACAGAATTTTCCAGGTAAGAATACTGGAGCAGGTTGCTGTTTCCTTCTCCAGGAGCTGAAGGATATCCACTGAGTATTGATTTGGAGAAGTGAGTGAGTGCTGCTAAGTCCACCACATCTGTGGAATAGAGGTCCTTCACAGAGGTTCCACGTAGCTATTGCAGAGACTAGACTATTCCAACCTCCGTCTCCTCACAAACCCCAGCCCTGGAATAGAACCATGACTTCCCAGTACGTCTCACCATTCTCAGAAGTAAGACATGGCCTTTCCAAAGCATCTGTTTGTCTAGCTGCATAAAGACACAGCCTTGTCCAAAGGCATGAAAACCACTGAAATACCACATGCAGCTCACAGAAACCATCTCCATACACAACAAAGGATGTGCTTTGATGGATTCTCTCAGGAGGCAACACATAAGGGCTTGGAGAAGTTAATGGTCTGCCATCCAGGACTTCCCAGAGAACACACATGGCCATCGCCCACCATGTCCAAATACCCAGAACAGATATGCCCATACCTTGTAAAAAGTTCTGCATCACATAAAAACAAGTCTGAAGATGGTCTATCCTGCAGAGTAAGCATGATCCACTCCTTTTGTCTCTCTTTCATTCTCTTTCTACTTTTGACTTAGTTGTGGAAAGTTATAATTAGATTGTGCTTTGCCCTTTTTTTTTTTTTCTTGAACTGATAAAGTGCCGTGAATCCTGGACAACATCCATGAGTGCAGTCGCTTATGAATTTTGCTCTTTTTTTGCACATCGCACCATATGCAGGCCCGGCAGAAAGGCATGGTTCTGTACTGCTGGCATGCAGGACAGCCACTGAAAGATATCATATGGTCTCCTGGCAGAAGTACAAAGTGCCTCTTGCTGTTTGATCTACTGTCTTAAACTTAAATGCTGAATCTGATAATTAGGTCAGGCAGGAGAAGAAACTGAGCAGTAAAGTTCTTTTCATTTCCTTTTGTTATTTCATCTTTTCTTCCCTTTTCTGCCTGCTCTTTCTCCTGACTCCCTCTCCTTTTTTTCTTTTTTTCTCTCAACCCCTGAATGAGACAGATGGCCTTGTGAATAAGACAGATTCAAAGAGGAGGTGGGTTTATGGCCAGAAACCCATCAGTAGGTCTCCAGGCACCCCCGTCAGGTCCTCACTAGATGCACATTAGACTTTTGCTACGTTAGTAACAATCCCAGATAACCATCTCAAGTTTGGCAGAAGCCAAAGTCATGGCTGGGTTTACTTGTGCAGAAATATGACTGCCCTTCCAGACGTGGGTTTGTTTAATGTAAATGGAATTCATCGTAGTCTCTCTGGCTTAGGGCATTAAGCAGACAGAGGCTTGTACTTCAAAGGGAACATAGGAGATAAATGAAAACTGAACCTCGTCTTCAGACAGGAGACTGTGATATGAATGGTCTGACTTAGACCCCTCTGCTCAGTCGTTTCTAAAACAGGGAACGAGAACTTCTCATTCTTGATTTCGCCACTCTAAGGCCAATTGCAGAATGGCCTATGTGGTTATTGAATTGTTTTAGCTGGATCTAAACCCAGATACGGCCTCTTCCTAATATATACAAATTTAGCCCTCACTAAGAAAGGAACAAATTTAGAAGTGACAAAACTATCTGCATTGCTTTTTCAAATCCCAAAGGGCAGTTTATCACCCTTGGGTGAGTCACTGAAGGTTTCTCCAGGTCAGGCCACCCTCTCACTGGGGTCCATGCTTCATGGCCTCCTGCAGCAGTGTTAGAATGTTCCAGAAATTTTCTCCCTGAAAGACCACCTATGGTTTGGGGAGAGGGGAGCCTGGAAGCAAGTCATGTGTCTCTCCTCCTGTGTGTGTGTATGTGTGTGAGCTAAGTCAGGCAGTCGTGTCCACTTGTTTGTGACCACATGGACTGTAGCCCACCAGGCTCCTCTGTACAGATATCCCAGGCAAGAATACTGGAGTGGATTGCGATTTCCTTCTTCAGGGAATCTTCACTCCTCAGGGACTGAACCTGCATCTCCTGCATTGGCAGATGGGTTCTTGACTACTCAGCCACCTGAGAAATGTATTGCTCCTCATAGGCACCCCCATGCCAATACTGTCAGGTGGACTAAGCATGAGGGAACATTCTAGAAGAGAATGTTTCTAGAATGTGAATATTCTAGAAAAGAGAGAGGCCAACTGAATGGATTCTGCTTCTGTGAGAATGTGGAGTGTAAGTCTTGCCAATGGCAGCAGCATTGCCTCCTTCCACCAGGAGCCTGTCCACTAATGGCTCCACAAGTCGCTGCATTCAGAGAGTCCTGTCCCAGATTCAGACCCATCAGAGGGTAACACCAAAAGGTCCTTTTTACCAGGACCTCAATTTCCAAAGCTTCCCAGGATCCATTGTCCTATCCTGCCTGGGACCCAAGGGTCCTGTGGAGGTTGTGTTTTTCTAGAAGAGTCTCCAGGTCAAAACAACATGCCACTCAGAGTCATGCAGAGGACTTAGAACCAACTCACTTGCTCTGACACCACAGCCAGACCAGGACACAGCCCTAGATCCCCCTGCAGCCTGCCTCATAAGGGCCTTCTGAGCCTGGGAAGATTGCAGAGAGCATCCAGAGTGTAGGGCTGGGAAGGGATGTCCAGCACCCCATGAAAACCGATCAGTTTTGTTTTCCCCAAGCATCCAGGCCCAGGGAGAGAGGGCTTGGGGCAGGGGAGCCATCCATTGATGCTCTGGCTTGTTCAGACCCAGCAGCTGCATTTAGGAGGCCTCCAAATCGATTCTGATCTGAAATGGAAAACAGGCTGTTTCTCCAGAACAGGGGTGACACATAGACACATTTCTAGCTCTCTTTGACAGATGCTGCCTTAGAAACAAGTGCGTACAACCCTAGGGCTTCCCCAGAAACTCAGTGGTAAAGAATCTACTCACCATTGCAGGAGATGTGGGTTCAACAACCCCTGTGTCAGGAAGATCCCCTGAAGAAAGGCATGGCAACCCACTTCAGTAGTCTTGCCTGGGAAATCCCATGGACAGAGGAGTCTGGAGGACTACAGTACATGGGGTCATAAAAGAGTCAGACACAACTTAGTGACTAAACAACAACAACACACAACTAGGCAAGTGCAGCCTGGTTCTGACAATCTCCAAATGCAGACCTTCAGTCAAATCTTTAGGATGCTGCTGGGATCTCAGAGGACAGTGGCACTAGTATCAGTTAGTCTCCTTGCTATTGCAAGAACATCATGCCTGGTCATTTTATTTAATGTGACTTGTGTCACTTCTCACCACAGCATGGCTGGAAAGTCCTTCTGTCTAAAACACTAAATTAGACCCATTCAACATAACACTGGAAATAACTCTTATATTCCCTTCGCACCCCTACAAAAGGATGGGTTTGAACACCATGGGACTCCTGTGTTCAGGGGTTTTTGGTGGGAGTCAGCCACCCATGCTGTTGCTGACATATTTATGAGAGAGACAGATGGGTTACTATACTCACAGTGGCCTGGCAAGAGGGGTCCACCAACCATTCCTGTCCAACCCAGACCTCAAAGCAAAAAACAAAGCACCATTTTAAAAAAATTGCAAATTTGGGTTTCCCTGGTGGTCCAGTGGGTAAAGATACCACCTTGCAGTGTAAGGGGTGCTGGTTCGATCCCTGGCCTGGGAAGATCCCACGTGCCACGGAGTTGCTGGACAAATGTGTCCTATTACAAAGCCAGTGCTCTGGAGCGCATGCACCCAGAGCCAGTGCTCTGCAGTGAGAGAGGCCACTGTGATGGGAGGCCCACATAGGCCAAAAGAACAAAAATAGATGACGAAAGACCAATAGAAGTGGCAAAAAAAAAGGCAAAAAAAAATTGCAGATTTGTAAATTTGCTTTCATTATACCCCTAAGATTTTTTTCCAGTGACTGAAGAAATTAGGTGGTCATCTGGATGTATTTTTGACCACGCTCTTGCCTTCTCAGACACCTGCCCCTCCCCTTCCTCACCTCCTCCACGTGCTTCGGGGGCGAGAACCATTTACCGTAATTGTAGTTCCCTTGTTGATAGCCTCCATCATGGCAAAAAGTGAAAATCGAAAACTCTTAGGTGGAAATTAATTTAGAAACAACATTACCACAATTCTTGTATGGCATATGTAATCATAATAGCCATTTCAGCGGGAAAAGCAAAAATAAATAGAAGGTCAAATGACATTAATTTCCATTTGCAGCAAACCCATAATTGGATCAATTATCAGATCCTCAGGGAGAAAATAGGTTGTCATTGCTGGGATCTCAGAGGACAGTGGCACTAGTATCAGTTAGTCTCCTTGCTATTGCAAGAACATCATGCCTGGTCATTTTATTTAATGTGACTTGTGTCACTTCTCACCACAGCATGGCTGGAAAGTCCTTCTGTCTAAAACACTAAATTAGACCCATTCAACATAACACTGGAAATAACTCTTATATTCCCTTCGCACCCCTACAAAAGGATGGGTTTGAACACCATGGGACTCCTGTGTTCAGGGGTTTTGGTGGAGTCAGCCACCCATGCTGTTGCTGACATATTTATGAGAGAGACAGATGGGTTACTATACTCACAGTGGCCTGGCAAGAGGGGTCCACCAACCATTCCTGTCCAACCCAGACCTCAAAGCAAAAAACAAAGCACCATTTTAAAAAAATTGCAAATTTGGGTTTCCCTGGTGGTCCAGTGGGTAAAGATACCACCTTGCAGTGTAAGGGGTGCTGGTTCGATCCCTGGCCTGGGAAGATCCCACGTGCCACGGAGTTGCTGGACAAATGTGTCCTATTACAAAGCCAGTGCTCTGGAGCGCATGCACCCAGAGCCAGTGCTCTGCAGTGAGAGAGGCCACTGTGATGGGAGGCCCACATAGGCCAAAAGAACAAAAATAGATGACGAAAGACCAATAGAAGTGGCAAAAAAAAAGGCAAAAAAAAATTGCAGATTTGTAAATTTGCTTTCATTATACCCCTAAGATTTTTTTCCAGTGACTGAAGAAATTAGGTGGTCATCTGGATGTATTTTTGACCACGCTCTTGCCTTCTCAGACACCTGCCCCTCCCCTTCCTCACCTCCTCCACGTGCTTCGGTGACGAGAACCATTTACCGTAATTGTAGTTCCCTTGTTGATAGCCTCCATCATGGCAAAAAGTGAAAATCGAAAACTCTTAGGTGGAAATTAATTTAGAAACAACATTACCACAATTCTTGTATGGCATATGTAATCATAATAGCCATTTCAGCGGGAAAAGCAAAAATAAATAGAAGGTCAAATGACATTAATTTCCATTTGCAGCAAACCCATAATTGGATCAATTATCAGATCCTCAGGGAGAAAATAGGTTGTCATTGACTGATGGGTGAAGCCCACAGAGGAGAGGAAAAAAAACACATGCAATGATGTACATTGAAACTGAAAGGAGTGGGGAACCCAGTAGGAGTGGTGATGACCCCAGGCTTCCTCTAGACACCAGAATGATCTTCAGATAGAGACATCTACTTCTCCGTTCATTGACAGGTGGCTTTGGGCAAGTTTCTTGACCCTTTGGGGCTTGATTTTCTCATTGGGGATTCTACAACTACCTATCTAGGCGGGTTGTAATGATTAAATAAAAATTAAATAGGGTTGTAAGGATTAAATCTTGGGCAAATTCTGGGAGGTGGTCAGGGACAGGGAGGCCTGGCAGCTCATTGGGTTGCAAGGAGTCCGGTGTGATTTGGTGACTGAACAATAGCAGCAAAGAATTAAATAAAGCACCTAAAATGGTGCCAGGTACTTGGCTCACTTTTAAAATGTTTACTGCACTGTGCAGTACAGAACTTGGTCACTCAATCGTGTCTGACTCTTTGCAACCACATGGACTGTAGCTCACCAGGCTCCCCTGTCCATTGGGATTCTCCAGGCAAGAATACTGGAGTGAGTGGCCATGCCCTCCTCAAGGGGATCTTCCCAGCCCAGGGATCAAACCCAGGTCTCCCACACTGAGTCACCAGGGAAGCCCAAAATGTTCGCTAATTGTTATTATTGATTCTAATTTTTAATTATTATCCATGAATCAATGCTAATAGGAGTAGATTTGGGCTTAGAAGATACAAATCCTGCTTCGAAGTTGAAGCTCTCCTGTTTTCTCACTATGTTGTTTTCAGCAAGTTAACCTAAGCCCCAAGTTCCTTATCTGTAAAATAGGCCTCTAACAATTTGGATAAAGTTACTGACAACACTGAGTAAGAAACGGGAAAGCACTTGGTCACTGAACCTGAGCCCTCAGAACTCACTTTCTCCTGAGAACACTGGAATTGCTGCAAAGGGGACAGTTCCAGCAAGGCATCCTGGGATGTGACTGGCCAGTCCCTGCCCTGTTGTGCAGGAGTTGGGATGCTCCATTTCTGCACATATGTCCTGAGCTGCTACCCACCAGACACACGGGTGTCTCCAGGTGTGACTCCCCCAAAGACGTGCTTCAGCTTCTCTCTGCCGCCCTCGACTCAGGTCACAGAGTGGTGAGGAGCAAGGTAGATGCTTCACCTGGAAATGTCCCAAATCTCAGAGAGGAGATCCAGACTCGAGGGCACCCCTACTCCAGTGTATGTGTGCATTTTCTGTGTCTTGAATTTTCATCCAAAGAGCTCCGTAACTGGTGAGTCTGACCACCAGGAATTCTAAAGAGGAAATAGGAAAGTAAACAAGAACACGCCGTCCTTTATACAAATATTCTCAAAGAACACGCCAAAATTTCTTCTTCCCCTCCCCCCATGGATGGTGGTGGAGAACTTTTTCCTTTTTCTCTCTTATAAATATTTTTGCCTTTGCTCTCTTCTCATAACGTCTTGTTACCCTGACAGTGGTGCCTACCTAAAAACTGAACTATCTGGCCCTCTGCAGTGAAGAAAAAAGCTGCACCAGAGATAGCAAGTGCATTGGAAGCTGATAAGACACTCAGATGATTTTTGTTTTAGTTTTCTGACTGGTCTGTTACCATTTTCTGAACATTTTGGATGATAGAATCTAGACTCAGATCAGTGTGCATGGAGTTGGATCCCTCCTCAAGGGATCTTAGCCAGGATCAAACCCAGGTCTCCCACACTGAGTCACCAGGGAAGCCCAAAATGTTCGCTAATTGTTATTATTGATTCTAATTTTTAATTATTATCCATGAATCAATGCTAATAGGAGTAGATTTGGGCTTAGAAGATACAAATCCTGCTTCGAAGTTGAAGCTCTCCTGTTTTCTCACTATGTTGTTTTCAGCAAGTTAACCTAAGCCCCAAGTTCCTTATCTGTAAAATAGGCCTCTAACAATTTGGATAAAGTTACTGACAACACTGAGTAAGAAACGGGAAAGCACTTGGTCACTGAACCTGAGCCCTCAGAACTCACTTTCTCCTGAGAACACTGGAATTGCTGCAAAGGGGACAGTTCCAGCAAGGCATCCTGGGATGTGACTGGCCAGTCCCTGCCCTGTTGTGCAGGAGTTGGGATGCTCCATTTCTGCACATATGTCCTGAGCTGCTACCCACCAGACACACGGGTGTCTCCAGGTGTGACTCCCCCAAAGACGTGCTTCAGCTTCTCTCTGCCGCCCTCGACTCAGGTCACAGAGTGGTGAGGAGCAAGGTAGATGCTTCACCTGGAAATGTCCCAAATCTCAGAGAGGAGATCCAGACTCGAGGGCACCCCTACTCCAGTGTATGTGTGCATTTTCTGTGTCTTGAATTTTCATCCAAAGAGCTCCGTAACTGGTGAGTCTGACCACCAGGAATTCTAAAGAGGAAATAGGAAAGTAAACAAGAACACGCCGTCCTTTATACAAATATTCTCAAAGAACACGCCAAAATTTCTTCTTCCCCTCCCCCCATGGATGGTGGTGGAGAACTTTTTCCTTTTTCTCTCTTATAAATATTTTTGCCTTTGCTCTCTTCTCATAACGTCTTGTTACCCTGACAGTGGTGCCTACCTAAAAACTGAACTATCTGGCCCTCTGCAGTGAAGAAAAAAGCTGCACCAGAGATAGCAAGTGCATTGGAAGCTGATAAGACACTCAGATGATTTTTGTTTTAGTTTTCTGACTGGTCTGTTACCATTTTCTGAACATTTTGGAGATGAAGTGTAGAATCTAGACTCAGATCAGTGTGCATGGGTGTGTTTGTGTGCACAAGACAGTGTGTGAATGGGTTGAAGTACATGTCCAGGAGCATGTGCATATGTCTGTGTGTATGCATGAATATAGATGTGTGGGTATTGCATGTGCATAGAAGTGTGTCTGTGAACCTGTGTGTGTGCATGGATATAAGTGTGTGAGTGTTGCATGTGCATAGAAGTGTGTGTGTGTGTGTGAGCCTACAGGTGAGTATGGGTGTGTATTGTGTGTGTGTGTGTGAATGGCATTGTTGTTCAGTCACTCAGTCATGTCTGACTCTTTGCGACCCCACGGACTGAGTAGGCCAGGCTTCCCTGTCCCTGACCATCTCCTGGAGTTCGCCAAGGTTCACATCCATTGAATCCATGATGCCATCCAACCATCTCATCCTCTGCTGCCCTCTTCTCCTTTTGCTTTTAATCTTTCCCAGCATGCATGTCCACAAAAACTGTGAGTGGGAGTATATCTGTATGCACATGTATGTACGTATATGTGTATGAATGTGTGTGAGTGTGTGCAGTGAGAGAACACTGGGTGTGGTCTCTGTTCTATCCATCCATCACACCTTCAGTAGAATCCAGAAGAGACTCAAGACATGCTAGCATCAAATGTAGATGGGGACATGAGGCCGGGTGAGGGGCTGAAGTTGCCTGATGGCAGAGCTGGTTTGAGGCAGAGGCCTGACCAGAAAGTAGTTTCTTCTTCCACCTCTCTTCCCATCGTCCTTTTCCTTCCCTTTGCTGACCTTTGAGACACCACCACCTCTGGGCTTGCTTTTCCTTTGTAACCAATTTTCATCCAAAGAGCTCCGTAACTGGTGAGTCTGACCACCAGGAATTCTAAAGAGGAAATAGGAAAGTAAACAAGAACACGCCGTCCTTTATACAAATATTCTCAAAGAACACGCCAAAATTTCTTCTTCCCCTCCCCCCATGGATGGTGGTGGAGAACTTTTTCCTTTTTCTCTCTTATAAATATTTTTGCCTTTGCTCTCTTCTCATAACGTCTTGTTACCCTGACAGTGGTGCCTACCTAAAAACTGAACTATCTGGCCCTCTGCAGTGAAGAAAAAAGCTGCACCAGAGATAGCAAGTGCATTGGAAGCTGATAAGACACTCAGATGATTTTTGTTTTAGTTTTCTGACTGGTCTGTTACCATTTTCTGAACATTTTGGAGATGAAGTGTAGAATCTAGACTCAGATCAGTGTGCATGGGTGTGTTTGTGTGCACAAGACAGTGTGTGAATGGGTTGAAGTACATGTCCAGGAGCATGTGCATATGTCTGTGTGTATGCATGAATATAGATGTGTGGGTATTGCATGTGCATAGAAGTGTGTCTGTGAACCTGTGTGTGTGCATGGATATAAGTGTGTGAGTGTTGCATGTGCATAGAAGTGTGTGTGTGTGTGAGCCTACAGGTGAGTATGGGTGTGTATTGTGTGTGTGTGTGTGAATGGCATTGTTGTTCAGTCACTCAGTCATGTCTGACTCTTTGCGACCCCACGGACTGAGTAGGCCAGGCTTCCCTGTCCCTGACCATCTCCTGGAGTTCGCCAAGGTTCACATCCATTGAATCCATGATGCCATCCAACCATCTCATCCTCTGCTGCCCTCTTCTCCTTTTGCTTTTAATCTTTCCCAGCATGCATGTCCACAAAAACTGTGAGTGGGAGTATATCTGTATGCACATGTATGTACGTATATGTGTATGAATGTGTGTGAGTGTGTGCAGTGAGAGAACACTGGGTGTGGTCTCTGTTCTATCCATCCATCACACCTTCAGTAGAATCCAGAAGAGACTCAAGACATGCTAGCATCAAATGTAGATGGGGACATGAGGCCGGGTGAGGGGCTGAAGTTGCCTGATGGCAGAGCTGGTTTGAGGCAGAGGCCTGACCAGAAAGTAGTTTCTTCTTCCACCTCTCTTCCCATCGCTCTCCTTTTCCTTCCCCTTTGCTGACCTTTGAGACACCACCACCTCTGGGCTGGTTTCTCACCTCCCACCATGTACGGTGTGTTTCTACAGCCCTTGCTGTAGAATATGTGTACCCAGGTCTAGAGGGTTGCCTATCATCTGGGGTGGGCACCACAACACCCTTGAATGCCATGAGGTCCACTGCCTCCTTACCTGGGTCTTCATGATTCCCAGGCTGCTCACCATGGCACCTGAGACGCCTGGGCCTGTCAGTTGGTTCTCTGTGGCCTCTCAGGTCCCCAGGAATCCAAGTGCAAGAATCCTCTCCCATCAGCAAGGTGAACACGAGGGCAGGACCTAGGGGAATGAATGAAGAGCAGGCCCAGCCTTCTGTCTACATAGCTAAGCTTTATTGATTTGAATTGGAGGAAAGCAGGCTCAGAATATTCAGAGATCGAGGGCACGGCTTGGTGTGCCAGGCACAGCAGGTATGTGGGTGTGGCTTCAGTGAAGGTCTGTAGGGAGTGTTCTCTCTGTACTGCCTGGGATCACATGACTGAGGCTCTATTGGCATGAGGCCCTGACCTACAGATGCCCAGTGCTCTGTCAGCTGGACTCAGTCTCGAATCCACAGTAGAAGCCATGGGGCAGCATCTCAAAAATACTGAGAGCCAAGTGCTAGTGTCAGGAGGGCAGTTTTATTTCTTCCCTCTGCTTGCTGTGGCCTCTCCTGGGAATGATATGGCAGGCGTGTGCTTTGACCGGCAAAGAAGAAGAACCTATATTCAAATATCACCCCATGGCCATGCTGCCCAAGACTGTAGGGAAAGTGACAGCCATGGGTGAACTTCATTTGCTTCTCAGAAGAAGCGCCGTGCTCACATCTGTTAATCACAAGCTGGTACATGGTTGCAGTAGGAATGTGTATGTCTGGGGTTGAGGACGTGGAAAGTTACCTGGTGCTCAAATCTGGATTGAGCCATTTGGTCAAGACCCTTTGGTTTGATTGTTTGAACTCAAGCATAACCTCCAAGTGCCAGAGAAGAGCAGCAAAGACACAAACACAGGACAGCAGTTAATAGAACCATGGAGAGAGCTTAACTCTTCATAGCTAAAGGAATAGAGAGGGGCAGATTAAGCTCACTCATGCAAATTTCTGTAAACTGTCTCTTTATCAGCTGCCTGATGACATTTGTCTCGAATCTCATCAGAAAGGAAGAGCTAGTAAAAAAATAAATTAATTAATTAAATAAAAAAAAAAAAAGAAAGGAAGAGCTAACTGGACCATTAAAAGCAGAGAAAGAAAAAAGCAGTGAAAAATTTCCTTTGGTCAAACAGAACGTCCTGTTTTGAGTCCCAAGCAACCTCTTAAGTCAAAAAGGGTGCTCAGTCCTTTGCCTTTGGCAAAACACAGCCTCTTCTTTCTAAATGTTTAAAAATGTTTAGTGGGAGCAGAAAGTGCAATGAACTTCTTGGACATCAAAAATCTATAAATTAATAAAACACATAAACAAAACTTCCATTAAACTGGGCAAGATCTTTGAAACATAGGGAGAGGCTTACTTAGAGGACACTCATTCAGAAAGATCATTTGCTGAGGAAAAAACCAAATAGGCCTGCTTACTTCCACCCCCATCATTTCTTATGGAAGGCTTACTTGAGGAAGATTGTCATCAGTCCACTGTGACAAAAACCACTGCTTATCTGTCAGCTGGACTCAGTCTCGAATCCACAGTAGAGGCCATGGGGCAGCATCTCAAAAATACTGAGAGCCAAGTGCTAGTGTCAGGAGGGCAGTTTTATTTCTTCCCTCTGCTTGCTGTGGCCTCTCCTGGGAATGATATGGCAGGCGTGTGCTTTGACCGGCAAAGAAGAAGAACCTATATTCAAATATCACCCCATGGCCATGCTGCCCAAGACTGTAGGGAAAGTGACAGCCATGGGTGAACTTCATTTGCTTCTCAGAAGAAGCGCCGTGCTCACATCTGTTAATCACAAGCTGGTACATGGTTGCAGTAGGAATGTGTATGTCTGGGGTTGAGGACGTGGAAAGTTACCTGGTGCTCAAATCTGGATTGAGCCATTTGGTCAAGACCCTTTGGTTTGATTGTTTGAACTCAAGCATAACCTCCAAGTGCCAGAGAAGAGCAGCAAAGACACAAACACAGGACAGCAGTTAATAGAACCATGGAGAGAGCTTAACTCTTCATAGCTAAAGGAATAGAGAGGGGCAGATTAAGCTCACTCATGCAAATTTCTGTAAACTGTCTCTTTATCAGCTGCCTGATGACATTTGTCTCGAATCTCATCAGAAAGGAAGAGCTAGTAAAAAAATAAATTAATTAATTAAAAAAAAAAAAAAAAAGAAAGGAAGAGCTAACTGGACCATTAAAAGCAGAGAAAGAAAAAAGCAGTGAAAAATTTCCTTTGGTCAAACAGAACGTCCTGTTTTGAGTCCCAAGCAACCTCTTAAGTCAAAAAGGGTGCTCAGTCCTTTGCCTTTGGCAAAACACAGCCTCTTCTTTCTAAATGTTTAAAAATGTTTAGTGGGAGCAGAAAGTGCAATGAACTTCTTGGACATCAAAAATCTATAAATTAATAAAACACATAAACAAAACTTCCATTAAACTGGGCAAGATCTTTGAAACATAGGGAGAGGCTTACTTAGAGGACACTCATTCAGAAAGATCATTTGCTGAGGAAAAAACCAAATAGGCCTGCTTACTTCCACCCCCATCATTTCTTATGGAAGGCTTACTTGAGGAAGATTGTCATCAGTCCACTGTGACAAAAACCACTGCTTACTGCAGAGACTGAAATAACAAGTTGACATGGGTTCATGCCATTATCAGTAAAACACGAGAGTTACCATGGAATCACCTACCTTGCCCTCTAGGACAGTTGTTGAGGAAAGTACCATAGCCAGAGTTTCAGGACAGATGCATATCACAATGAATGGCAGAAATGTCACCCAGTCTTTTCATTACACATGATCATTTATGACTCTCTCAAGTGGTCAGTCAAAACGTGGAGGAACCATATGAATCGATTTTTTTTACTTTATTAAAAAATTATATTCAGGTATAGTTGATTTTTTTGAGAAGGAAATGGCAACCCACTGCAGTAATCTTGGCTGTAAAATTCCACGGACAGAGGAGCTTGGTGGGCTACGGTCCATGGTGTCGCAGAGTTAAACCTGACTGAGTGACTAAACAATAGTAGTTGATTTACATTATTAATAGTTTGCGGTGTACAACATACTGATTCAATATTTTTATAGATTATAGTCCACTTAAAGTTATTATAAAATATTGACCATATTATCTGTACTGTACAATATGCCCTTGTAGTTTATTTACTTTATACACAGTAGTTTGTACCTCTTAATCTTATACCCCATACCCCTGACTCCCTCCCTCTCCCCACTGGTAACCACTAATTTGTTCTCTGTATCTGTGAGTCTGTTTCTGTTTTGCTACATTCACTTGTTTGTTTTCTAGATTTCATATGTAAGTGATAGCATACAGTATCTGTCTTTCTCTGTCTGACTTATTTTACTAAGCATAATACCTCCAAGTCCATCCATGTTGGTACAAATGGCGGAATTTTATTCTTTTTTATGGCTGAATAATATTTCAGCACATATATTATATTATAATATATATATATAATACATATATACTACATTTTTTATTTATTCATTTGTTGATGGAGACTTAGGTTGCTTCCATATCATGACCATTGCAAAAAATAATTCTATTTATGTAGGAATGGATATATTTTATTGAAATAGTTTTTTTGTTTCTTTGTTTTCTTTGTATATATACCCTGGAGTGGAACTGCTGGATCATATGGTAATTCTATCTTTAGTTCTTTGAGTACCCTCCACAGAGGCTGCACCAATTTACATTCCACCAACAGTGTATGAGGGTTCCTTTTTCTCTATGTCCTCGCCAACATCGGTGATCTTTTTTGGTGATAGCCATTCTGACAGGTGTGAGGTGCTGTCTCGTGATGTTGGTGTGCATCTCTCTGATGACTGAGCATCTTTTCATGTGCCTGTTGGACATCTATATGTCTTCTTTGGAAAATGTCTATTCAAGTCTTCTGCCCATTTTTAGTCAGGTTATTTTTTTTGATATTTCATTGTATGAGCTATTTATGTATTTTGGACATTAACCCCTTGTAAGTCATATCACTTGCAAATATTTCTGTCATTCAATAGCTAACCTTTTCATTTTGTTGGTGGTTTCCTTTGCAGTGCAAACTGGTGGTTTCCTTTGGTTTTAAGCTTAATTAAGTCCCATTTGTTTATTTTAGGTTTTGTTTCCTTTGCCTTAGGAAACAGATCTGAAAAACGACTGTTATGATTTATGTAAATGAGTGTTATAACCATCCTCTCAGAGTTTTATGGCTTCCACTTTTACATTTAAGGCTTTAGTACATTTTGAGTTTTTTGTATATGGTGTGAAAATTTTTCCAATTTTATTCTTTTCCATGTAGCTGTCCAGTTTTCCCAGCACCACTTATTGAAGAGATTGTCTTTTTCCATTGTATATTAATTGTAGATTAATTGTCCATAAGTGCAGGGGTTTATTTCTGGGCTTTCAATTCTGTTCCATTGATCCATGTGTCCATTTTTGCCAAATCCACGCTGTTTTGTTTACTATAGTTTTGTAGTACAGTCTGAAGTTAGGAAGCATGATACCTCTAGCTTTCTTTTTCCCAAGATTACTTTGACTGTTAGGTCTCTTATGGTTCCATACAGATTTTAGAATTATATATTCTAGTTCTATGAAAAAAATATAATGTGCATTTTGATAGAGAGTGTTAGTTGCTCAGGTCATGTCTGACTCTTTGTGATCCCATGGACTGTAGCCCACCAGGCTCCTCTGTCCATGGAATTCTCCAGGCAAGAATACTGGAGTGGGTAGCCATTCTCTTCTCCAGGATTCTTTGCAACCCAGGGATCAAATCAGGGCTTCCTGCATTGCAGGCAGATTCTTTACCATCTGAGCCACCAGGGAAACCTATTAACTGTAAGTTTAAGTTGAATAAGTTAAACTTATTGCCATAATCATTTCAGAATATATACATATATCAAATCATTATTCTGTATACTTTAAACTTATACAATGTTATACATCAATTGTATCTCAATAAAACTGAGAGAAATAGACATTAGAGATATTGTAAGACAAGAAGGAGAAGGAGGAAGAGGAGGAGAATAAAGGGAGGGTGTTTGTAACTTCTATCTTTCATCTTATTTTGTGGCTAACTCATGAGTCTTCAGCCCTTTGTCCCCCTCTGGCTGCCTAAGGAATTCATAGTTGAATTTTCTTATGTTTATTAATAAAAATCCACACAGCATTTATTATATGATATGCACTAAATCCAAGTGCTATACAAGTATTAACATATTCCTCAGAATCTTATGAGGTAGTTACAGTCTTACCCACACTTTGAGATTGAGAAGACCGAAGCAGAGAAAGGCTAAGAAGGTTTTCCAGGATCTCATGGCCAATAGTTTCTCCCGTGCAAGTCAAAATATTCTCTTTTCCCTTACCCTGGTGATAGCAATTTTAGACCTACTTCAGAGGATACTGAGTCTTTAGAACAAGAAAGGAACTTAAAATCATTGCTCCAGCTACACTTCTTCACATACATGTTAACACTGAATCTTGGAAAGGTGATGGGAGTCATCCATAGCCCGGCATCTGGTTGTTGGCAGTTTTCAGATATGGACCCTGATATTATCCATTTCCCTCAATGAGAAGGCACCATATTAGGTCACTTCTATCATAGACACACATCAGCTTGTTAGAGAATCCCATATCTAATATGAGGCTACACAGTGTAATTCCCATAAATACCGCAAACTTCCCTCTGTCTTTCAGAAATGGTAGATTGAGTTTTCATTTCATCACCAACCTTTGCAAGGGTGAGTTTGATACAAGGACTCCAAAAGACAGACTGGTGCCAGAATGCATTCCCTATTTGTCCCATGACATGCAAGAGGTTGGAATATTGGCACAGACATCCTGCCTGGCGCCCCCTAGATGAAGCCTTATAATGCATAGTGCACGTGATGTTAGCCAGACACACTATCAGCCTGATGACCCTAGATGGTCAGAAAAAGTTACAGATTTCTGAGATAAGAAATCTCAGGTTTGTAAACACCGTCACATGGCCAGAGACACGCTTCACTCTGGGAGCCATAAATGAGGTGACTATTTTTTTTTGAGGAGACTATTTTAGAACACCCAAAGGTCTGAATGACCCAAAGATCATCTATTCATTATCTTATTATAGAAAACGGTTGAGGAGAAAGCCCAGGCCAAACTCTAAACAGGGAATTCTTTTCATAGCACCTGTAGGACAGTGCCGTTCTTGAGAGATGATTCCTTTTGGGAAGTAAGAGGTGCCAGAGCATAGCCAGCTCAGGAGGCCATGGGTACCTAAGAAGACAAGTCTTTAAGGGGGCTCCTGTCCTCTTCCTTGAGCTTTCAATATTACTTCTTCAGGCCTAGGAAGTATTGACACTCCAAAGACAAGTCAGTTCCTGACTGGCTTCAGGTAACAACACTGTGCTGAGCTCCTCCTGTTTCACAAGCCACCCTGGTTCCTAGCTTTCTGTCACAAGCATTTATATTTCCTGCCCATGTTCCCTAACTTTCCTGAGAGTTCTGTGAGGATTTATAATTGATAATTATCATACTCAGTGTCCCATGATGCTTTTTGTCTTCAAAGCAGTCAGCAAATGTGAGCAAGTACTCATAACAATTGTGTCGACCAACTTGGTGTTTTTCTCTCTGTTTGGCACCTGGGTGCTGTGAGACTTTGAGGAGGCAACGTGGACAAGCACAGTGTCACAAAGATCAGGTGCACGGTGCCAGCTACTTTCTGATGTGACCTCTTCGGGCATTCTGTTCTTGTTTTCAAACAAGAACAGGGTAAGGGTCTATCCTGATGGCCTACTTGTGCTCTGTAACCTACCTGTCCTATCATGGGGATATCATTTATTCTTCACAGTAAGCCTGGTGGGCAAATTCAAAACTGAAGAGAAAGAAAATGTTGACCTCATGAATAGAATTTCATCAGCTGAGAGGATTGAGCTGTAGGTGGCGGTGATATGCCCTGAATGTTACTGGGTAGATGGGAGAGAATAAGGAGAAATTGGAGACCATGAGCCCCAAAGTTCTAGCAACTCAGATCCACCTGTTTCAGTGTCTAAAAGCCTTGGAACCATATCTCATGAGTGAGGTGGTCACCCATCCTGGCAGGAGAACACACAAACACGCTGTGTCTGTGTATATATAAGAGCAGCACTCATCATTGGTAACTGGGCGCAAAGCAGGTCTGGCCAAGAATTTGAAGTTGTGTGAGTAAGACGGCCAGGAAACTGCACTTTTGTTTCGTGGCCATAGGTTTAAGAAAGAGTAGACATAAAGGATGCAAAGGCTTGAAGTTGCCTAAATCAGGTTCACCAAAAGCTGACCACTTTTCTGGCCACTTTCTTTACAATTCTGTGTGCTCAGAATTTTCCCTCAGGTTATTTTTCAAATGAGAAACTTTTGGACTTTGTATTTTCAGGAAAATGCTGCCAATGGAAACCATCCTAACTAGAAAATAACTTTCTCTGCTTGGGTCTTAGCCAAACATACAATGACTCTCCTTACAGCTCAGGCCATGCACAAAGCTGCCCTCTTAAGACACTGGAGATCTTTCTGGCCCCAGCTCTTTCAGGGCTTAAGGCTCTGTCCAGAAATCACCCATCATCTCCCCTCCAAAATAAAAGGAAAAAACCAAAAATCTCTCTTTTGCTAAATTTCATTTCACAAGCATGCAAGGATTTATTATAACTGTGCTGTTGTGTTTTGACTATGAGTTCTCTTTGCTTTTCTACTTTTGTTTGCATATGCATGAGGAAAAACATGTTATTTGAACTAAAAGAAATTAAATGCAAATAAAAAATAGCCTCAGGTGCACGGTGCCAGCTACTTTCTGATGTGACCTCTTCGGGCATTCTGTTCTTGTTTTCAAACAAGAACAGGGTAAGGGTCTATCCTGATGGCCTACTTGTGCTCTGTAACCTACCTGTCCTATCATGGGGATATCATTTATTCTTCACAGTAAGCCTGGTGGGCAAATTCAAAACTGAAGAGAAAGAAAATGTTGACCTCATGAATAGAATTTCATCAGCTGAGAGGATTGAGCTGTAGGTGGCGGTGATATGCCCTGAATGTTACTGGGTAGATGGGAGAGAATAAGGAGAAATTGGAGACCATGAGCCCCAAAGTTCTAGCAACTCAGATCCACCTGTTTCAGTGTCTAAAAGCCTTGGAACCATATCTCATGAGTGAGGTGGTCACCCATCCTGGCAGGAGAACACACAAACACGCTGTGTCTGTGTATATATAAGAGCAGCACTCATCATTGGTAACTGGGCGCAAAGCAGGTCTGGCCAAGAATTTGAAGTTGTGTGAGTAAGACGGCCAGGAAACTGCACTTTTGTTTCGTGGCCATAGGTTTAAGAAAGAGTAGACATAAAGGATGCAAAGGCTTGAAGTTGCCTAAATCAGGTTCACCAAAAGCTGACCACTTTTCTGGCCACTTTCTTTACAATTCTGTGTGCTCAGAATTTTCCCTCAGGTTATTTTTCAAATGAGAAACTTTTGGACTTTGTATTTTCAGGAAAATGCTGCCAATGGAAACCATCCTAACTAGAAAATAACTTTTTTGCTTGGGTCTTAGCCAAACATACAATGACTCTCCTTACAGCTCAGGCCATGCACAAAGCTGCCCTCTTAAGACACTGGAGATCTTTCTGGCCCCAGCTCTTTCAGGGCTTAAGGCTCTGTCCAGAAATCACCCATCATCTCCCCTCCAAAATAAAAGGAAAAAACCAAAAATCTCTCTTTTGCTAAATTTCATTTCACAAGCATGCAAGGATTTATTATAACTGTGCTGTTGTGTTTTGACTATGAGTTCTCTTTGCTTTTCTACTTTTGTTTGCATATGCATGAGGAAAAAAAAACATGTTATTTGAACTAAAAGAAATTTGAGGCAAACTCCTCTTGACAGTTAACCTGGTTGAAGTGTAGTTGACTTCTTGCCTATTCTGGAAAAGTGACCCAGTGTTCCCAGTAGCTCCTTAATGCAATTACTTGATGAGAGAAAGGCATTTCATTTCCTAACCACTACAGGAATAAGCAATATAGCTGTCAATAATTTCTCAACAGAGCTTCAGGCATGGCGGTCACCATCTGACCACATTTGTATATGCTCATTAACGCGTTTCCATCAATGCTGAAAAATTCACTTTCGTGAAGGCCTAGCAGCCTTTAGGGATTTTGCTGGTAGGAGAATGACCTCCTTCTTCTGTTGTCAGGTTGTTACTGTGTTTCTGAAAATACACGAGATCAGAGCAGTTTGCCTCAACCCTCCGTTTAAGTCAACTCAGGTTGCAGTCTGTGTGCCTGTGCTCCTGGCTTCCTTTGAGGCCAGAGTGGTGAGCCCGATGAGATACAGCCTTCTCTTTACTTTTCATGTCCTTGCCCACTTCCCAGAGTAAATTAGAGTTTTATACCACTGTGATCTCTAATGATGAAAGTAGTTCCCATTTATGGAGCCTTTGCCATGTGCCAGATAGGGTGTTGTGCATTTGTTCATATGACCTCATCTAATCCTCAAAACCCCTGAGAACAGTCATTCTTAAACTTTAGGAAGTGTAGGAATCACCTGGGGGAGCTAATTGAAAACAAGACTTCCAACCCTCTCCAACTCTACAAGTATTGGGGTTTAGTAGGGCCTGGATAGGTGGTCGATGAGATTACATTTTCCGGAATATTGCCCTAGGAAGGAGGGTCAACTATTATTTTGATTTTATAGGGACAAACCTTGGGTTTGAAGATGATTGGAAACTTGCTCAAGCTGACTCAAGAATCAAACTGAGCCTATATTAAGCCAACTTCGAATTCCATGCTCCTATCTAAAGGCGCACCATTTCTCACTCATTTTGTGAAGGACTCATAGTGATTTCCATAATGTCAGAGCACCATTTCCTCACTCATTTTTGTACTTTTGTTTGCATATGCATGAGGAAAAACATGTTATTTGAACTAAAAGAAATTTGAGGCAAACTCCTCTTGACAGTTAACCTGGTTGAAGTGTAGTTGACTTCTTGCCTATTCTGGAAAAGTGACCCAGTGTTCCCAGTAGCTCCTTAATGCAATTACTTGATGAGAGAAAGGCATTTCATTTCCTAACCACTACAGGAATAAGCAATATAGCTGTCAATAATTTCTCAACAGAGCTTCAGGCATGGCGGTCACCATCTGACCACATTTGTATATGCTCATTAACGCGTTTCCATCAATGCTGAAAAATTCACTTTCGTGAAGGCCTAGCAGCCTTTAGGGATTTTGCTGGTAGGAGAATGACCTCCTTCTTCTGTTGTCAGGTTGTTACTGTGTTTCTGAAAATACACGAGATCAGAGCAGTTTGCCTCAACCCTCCGTTTAAGTCAACTCAGGTTGCAGTCTGTGTGCCTGTGCTCCTGGCTTCCTTTGAGGCCAGAGTGGTGAGCCCGATGAGATACAGCCTTCTCTTTACTTTTCATGTCCTTGCCCACTTCCCAGAGTAAATTAGAGTTTTATACCACTGTGATCTCTAATGATGAAAGTAGTTCCCATTTATGGAGCCTTTGCCATGTGCCAGATAGGGTGTTGTGCATTTGTTCATATGACCTCATCTAATCCTCAAAACCCCTGAGAACAGTCATTCTTAAACTTTAGGAAGTGTAGGAATCACCTGGGGGAGCTAATTGAAAACAAGACTTCCAACCCTCTCCAACTCTACAAGTATTGGGGTTTAGTAGGGCCTGGATAGGTGGTCGATGAGATTACATTTTCCGGAATATTGCCCTAGGAAGGAGGGTCAACTATTATTTTGATTTTATAGGGACAAACCTTGGGTTTGAAGATGATTGGAAACTTGCTCAAGCTGACTCAAGAATCAAACTGAGCCTATATTAAGCCAACTTCGAATTCCATGCTCCTATCTAAAGGCGCACCATTTCTCACTCATTTTGTGAAGGACTCATAGTGATTTCCATAATGTCAGAGTAATTAACTCTAGCTGACATTCTAAAGAGTCCCAAGTTCCAATGTCTTCATACAACCAAGGCTTATTTCTTGCTTTGCCAAAGACTAATGTTTTAAGGGTAACTCATCCACAAGGATCTCCTCCAATTAGTAGCTCAGGGCTCCAAGCTGCTTCCACCTGGTAGCTGTGCCACCTGGAATATAATGTTCAGTGTCACCACAGAGAGACAGCTGGATGATCACCCAGGACACAGCTGGGTCCCACCTGGGAGGGGTTAGATCATTTCTACCTATATCACATTGGTCATAATTCAGTCAGATGGCGCCAGTCTAACTGTGAGGGAAACTGAGGAAGTGGTAAGATCATATCTACATTTAGTGAATACCCAAGTAAGAGATCCGGGACTAGGCATCAGTGCCCAAAGTTCCCCAGGTTTCATTAACCACAGGGACTGGACCTTGTTTCTTCATCCTCTGCTTTCTGCCCCTTTTGTCTCCTGGCTTTCAGGCTCGCCTCCAGCATGACTCCTGCAGTGAAATTGTTGGCAAAGTACTCCTGCACAGGTCATAAGGTATAAGTGGCATTGGTATGAGTCAGTTTGGCTTCTGTAACAAAATATCATAGCTACAGGCTTGAGCAACAGGCATTTATTTCTCACAGATCTGGGGACTGACAAGTTCAAGACCAGGATGCCAGCATGACCAGGTTCTGGTAAAGACTCTCTTCCTAAGTTGTAAACAGCTGCCTTCTTGCTGTGTCCCCATGCAGACAAAGGGCTTCCCAGGTGGTCCCGTGGTAAAGAACCCCCCAGCAATACAGGAGACAGAAGAGATGCAGGTTCGATCCCTGAGTCTGGAAGATCCCCTGGAAGAGAGCATGGCAACCCACTCGAGTACTTTTGCCTGGAGAATCTCACAGACAGAGGAGCCTGGCGGGCTACAGTCCATGGGGTTGCAAAGACTAAGATGTGACTGAAGTCACTTAGCACACATGCATACAAGGAAAAGAGGGCAAGCTCTCAGTTCTATTCTTATAAGGGCACTAATGCTATCATGAGGGCCTCACCCTCAAGAGCTCATCAGAACTTCACTACAATTATCCCACTTCCTAATACTTACACGTTGGGACTTAGGACTTCATTATATGAATTCGGGGAAGAAGGGACACAAACATCTAGTCCTGGACCCTAACATCATCCCCAAAGAGATCCCCTATAAATGCCATGTCCTCTTCATTTTCTCCTCCGTCTCAAAAACAGCTATTTAACTCAGATCTAAAAATGTGACCAGTGTCTTACTTTTTTAAAACACACACACTTTTACTCAATTATAGCCAAATGGATAAAAGAGAACTACCCTTTCTATAGCTTAAAATGTTGCTACTTAAATGGTGTATGTTTGAAGAAAGGGATCTGAATGAGCCAATAGACAGTATCCCAAATGACACCTGAGAAGTCGCTGTTTGATTTACATTTGGGTCCATAAGAGCAAGGATCACAACTGATGGTAAATACTTTGCTGAAAACTTCAAATCATTTCTGAAATGTCACTGCCATTTGTTGCAACAGATATGCCATTACTTCAGCGTGCCTCCTCTGTCTCAAGTGTTTTGTTCAATGTATTTGCTCTTTTGCTTCTGACCTCCCTCCACCCACAGGGATGAAGAAAAGAGCCTCTTAGCAGAATTAGTTTCCCTTTTCTCTGAGATGTTCCTCCACTGAGTTTATGCCTTTATTTAGCTCAAATCATATTCAGAACATATTCCAGTGAGTTGTGTTTTGTCTTTCCTAGAGACTGATGCATATATTCTGTTCAGTCCACTTACACTCTACCAGTTAGAAATTGCATTTAGAGATCCAAAGGGAGTGGTATAAACAAGATAAAAGTCTATGTCTTACACATGATGATTCCAGATATAAGAAGTGTAAGGCTGGATGGGAGGAAAGTTTAGGGGAAAAGGATACATATATATGTACAGCTGAGTTCCTTTGTTGTCCACATGAAATTATTACGACCTTGTTAATTGGTTCTACTTCAATATAAAACAAAAAATTAAAAAAATAAGTCCAGGACTGACCTGCCAGCCCCATCACATCATCAGGGATCTAGGCTCCTTATATTTCTCCTCCCCATCATCCTAAACAATTGGCTTCCATTCACAAGGATGCCTCATCATCCAGAATGGTAACCAGAGCTCTAGACCTCACATCCACAGTCTAGTCAGAGAGAATAGAGGGAGGACCAAAAGTCCCTTTAAAAAGTTTTGCTGAACATCCCATCTAGGTTGCCAATGTATTCACATAACTGTGTAGCTACAAGAAAATATGGAAAATGGCATCTTTAACCTAAACACATTGCTGTCCTCAACAAAATTGGGACTTTTTCTAAGGAAGAAGGATGAATAGACATTTATACTAGATAGGACTGTAGAAATCAGGCACTCATCAAAGCTGGTTGGATTAAATTACATTAAGTTGGACAGTATAATAGTACCAAAAAGCACGTGTTTTGTTAACTGCCAAAACCAGAAAATCCTCGAATGAGCTCTTAGTTTTAACACTGCCTCAAGTCGCTGTTTGATTTACATTTGGGTCCATAAGAGCAAGGATCACAACTGATGGTAAATACTTTGCTGAAAACTTCAAATCATTTCTGAAATGTCACTGCCATTTGTTGCAACAGATATGCCATTACTTCAGCGTGCCTCCTCTGTCTCAAGTGTTTTGTTCAATGTATTTGCTCTTTTGCTTCTGACCTCCCTCCACCCACAGGGATGAAGAAAAGAGCCTCTTAGCAGAATTAGTTTCCCTTTTCTCTGAGATGTTCCTCCACTGAGTTTATGCCTTTATTTAGCTCAAATCATATTCAGAACATATTCCAGTGAGTTGTGTTTTGTCTTTCCTAGAGACTGATGCATATATTCTGTTCAGTCCACTTACACTCTACCAGTTAGAAATTGCATTTAGAGATCCAAAGGGAGTGGTATAAACAAGATAAAAGTCTATGTCTTACACATGATGATTCCAGATATAAGAAGTGTAAGGCTGGATGGGAGGAAAGTTTAGGGGAAAAGGATACATATATATGTACAGCTGAGTTCCTTTGTTGTCCACATGAAATTATTACGACCTTGTTAATTGGTTCTACTTCAATATAAAACAAAAAATTAAAAAAATAAGTCCAGGACTGACCTGCCAGCCCCATCACATCATCAGGGATCTAGGCTCCTTATATTTCTCCTCCCCATCATCCTAAACAATTGGCTTCCATTCACAAGGATGCCTCATCATCCAGAATGGTAACCAGAGCTCTAGACCTCACATCCACAGTCTAGTCAGAGAGAATAGAGGGAGGACCAAAAGTCCCTTTAAAAAGTTTTGCTGAACATCCCATCTAGGTTGCCAATGTATTCACATAACTGTGTAGCTACAAGAAAATATGGAAAATGGCATCTTTTAACCTAAACACATTGCTGTCCTCAACAAAATTGGGACTTTTTCTAAGGAAGAAGGATGAATAGACATTTATACTAGATAGGACTGTAGAAATCAGGCACTCATCAAAGCTGGTTGGATTAAATTACATTAAGTTGGACAGTATAATAGTACCAAAAAGCACGTGTTTTGTTAACTGCCAAAACCAGAAAATCCTCGAATGAGCTCTTAGTTTTAACACTGCCTCAAGTCAGTGCTGGGTGCTTCTCAGACTTAAAAATGAAAATAATAGCAGTCTTTTACTTCCACTGAAAGAGCCACTGGGTTATAGAAGGAAAATCGCACACTCTTGGCTAGAGAGAGCTGGCATTGGACCCATGTGATCTGCCAGAGCCTGTGGGATTCCATCACATTAAATAGTGCCACTGATCCTCTCATCTGAAAAATGGGGATAAAAAACCCCACCTCCTGACAGCTGTTTAACTCAGTGAGGCTATAACTAGTTAGGAACAAATAAAATCAGGGAATGTATGAGAAATAAGTGCTAATTTTTGTTGCTGTTGTCCAATCTCTAAGTAATGTCCAACTCTTTATGACCCCATGGACTGCAGCACACCAGGTTTCCCTGTCCTTCACTATCTTCCAGAGTTTGCTTAAACTCATGTCCATTGAGTCACTGACGTTATCTAAATATCTCATCCTCTGCCATCTAAGATGTTCAATAAATATGAACTCTGATGGATATGAGAATAAAGACCTGCCACAGCCCTGAGACATGTTAAACCTCTGAAACCCCAATCCCTTTTTTTCTGTCAAGTGAGGACATTTTTTAATCTTTCAGAGTGATGAGAATGAGGTGATTAAATCAGATAAATATAAGAACTTAGAAGTCATAAAGAAATTATAAACTTACATGAATTCCTTCAGGTACATTGACTCTGGTTCATGCCAGACATTATTGTCTATGAATAAGTACCCCAGTGACCCCAAGTTGGAACATTAGGCACCCCACCTGATGACTGGCCAGTTTCAGATTTTTTTTGGTAACAGAAATCCTCCTGTTCAAAAGAATTCCAGTTGACTAGAAAGACACAGAAGAGAGTCTACATAGCTTCTCAGGTTTAAGTGACAAGGCCACTTTTAACCTAAACACATTGCTGTCCTCAACAAAATTGGGACTTTTTCTAAGGAAGAAGGATGAATAGACATTTATACTAGATAGGACTGTAGAAATCAGGCACTCATCAAAGCTGGTTGGATTAAATTACATTAAGTTGGACAGTATAATAGTACCAAAAAGCACGTGTTTTGTTAACTGCCAAAACCAGAAAATCCTCGAATGAGCTCTTAGTTTTAACACTGCCTCAAGTCAGTGCTGGGTGCTTCTCAGACTTAAAAATGAAAATAATAGCAGTCTTTACTTCCACTGAAAGAGCCACTGGGTTATAGAAGGAAAATCGCACACTCTTGGCTAGAGAGAGCTGGCATTGGACCCATGTGATCTGCCAGAGCCTGTGGGATTCCATCACATTAAATAGTGCCACTGATCCTCTCATCTGAAAAATGGGGATAAAAAACCCCACCTCCTGACAGCTGTTTAACTCAGTGAGGCTATAACTAGTTAGGAACAAATAAAATCAGGGAATGTATGAGAAATAAGTGCTAATTTTTGTTGCTGTTGTCCAATCTCTAAGTAATGTCCAACTCTTTATGACCCCATGGACTGCAGCACACCAGGTTTCCCTGTCCTTCACTATCTTCCAGAGTTTGCTTAAACTCATGTCCATTGAGTCACTGACGTTATCTAAATATCTCATCCTCTGCCATCTAAGATGTTCAATAAATATGAACTCTGATGGATATGAGAATAAAGACCTGCCACAGCCCTGAGACATGTTAAACCTCTGAAACCCCAATCCCTTTTTTTCTGTCAAGTGAGGACATTTTTTAATCTTTCAGAGTGATGAGAATGAGGTGATTAAATCAGATAAATATAAGAACTTAGAAGTCATAAAGAAATTATAAACTTACATGAATTCCTTCAGGTACATTGACTCTGGTTCATGCCAGACATTATTGTCTATGAATAAGTACCCCAGTGACCCCAAGTTGGAACATTAGGCACCCCACCTGATGACTGGCCAGTTTCAGATTTTTTTTGGTAACAGAAATCCTCCTGTTCAAAAGAATTCCAGTTGACTAGAAAGACACAGAAGAGAGTCTACATAGCTTCTCAGGTTTAAGTGACAAGGCCACTTTGGTGAGATTGCTGTTATGGGCTTAGCTGACTTAGAGAATTCCCTAAGGTGTGCCCTGAAAAGGTCTGAGCCACCTGTGTACAGTCCCTTTGGGAAGATGAGTTGAGGAAACAGCTCCACCTACAAGGGGGTACCTAACAGTTGGCAACACTGCAAAACATAAATACCTGGTCACTTGATATCCAGAGTCTGTTGACAGATTTCTTCTAATGTCTTTTCTAGTGAACTTCATAATGAGCTATTACTGAGGAGCAGCATGTAGTCCTGTAATCATTGACTAAATGTCAATAAAGGATTTATAAACAGAACCTTAATTATACTTTCTAGGTTTCATCAGGATGTTAATTCATCCTCTAAATCATGCTGA
This sequence comes from Tragulus kanchil, assembly GCA_022376925.1. Lineage (NCBI taxonomy): Eukaryota > Metazoa > Chordata > Mammalia > Artiodactyla > Tragulidae > Tragulus > Tragulus kanchil. Next base: position 235,920,485 of record JAIOJX010000028.1, on the reverse strand, counting down.
AAGTTAACACAAAGATGGTCAACTGTGAGACTGGAGTGGGAAGTCTTGGGGGGCTGTCTTAAGAGTCTGCCTATCACATACTCTATAAAATGCAACTAAATCTCTGCATAATTATATGCATAATCAATCATTACTTAAACTCACACTTATAAGTGTTTGAATTATTTTGCATAACAAAATTGCACATCGGTTATTTCCTCAATGCAATTTTCCCATCATCTCTATGCACCTGTGTATGATTTCTATTATTCATAGAATAAGAGTGTTAGTCACTCAGTCATGTTCAACTCTTTGCAACTTCATGGACTGTAGCCCACAAGATTTCTCTATTCTTGGAATTCTCTAGGCAAGAATACTGGAGTGCGTAGCCATTCCTTTCTCCACGGGATCTTCCTAACCCAGGGAATGAACCCAGGTCTCTTGCATTGTAGGTAGATCCTTTACCATCTGAGTGACTAGGTGAACCCAACTTACAGTATAGTTTTAAAAGTAAGACATTAATTTTGAATACTAAATAGAAAATACAGTGTGAATTGTGATTATTAACTACAGATGCAGTGAGGCATCTGTAAGACTTAATCACTTAATTTTGTGTCAGTCTTTCTCCTTCATAAACTAAGAGACTTAGGCCTGATAATAATGTTTGTTTAGCTCTGGATAGATAACAATCATTTCATTTCATCTCAATTTACTACAAAGTCTTGGAGATCCTTTAGTCTTAGAACATTCTCCGATCCTATGACAGTTATTGAGTGGTGATTCTGTAACTCTGAGACAAAAGGTCGCAACTTTCACTGGTGTCCAGTCCATTCAGAAGGACCCTAACTTGGCTTGCCTGGAAAACCTCTAAGCCCCCTAAAGGAGGACCTCATGCATTATTCATGTTTGTGCCCCGAGGGTCTAGCTCAATACTTGCCAGAAGGGATATGACCAATAAATATTAGCTATTGGTTGACTAAACAGGGCTGGGTCTCAGCATTAAGATACCCCTCCCACCCCCTGTAGGGTTGTGACAAAGAACAAGTCTCAGGACAGGCCTTACTGCCTTTTTTCTCCTTGGTGTGGTTCTCTTGTTCTCTGTGGTTGTCTCCAGCCTTGGGACTGCCTTCGTGGCCTTGCCTTTAATGGATGAGCACAGCTGGGAAGAGTAGCTGGGCAACCAAAGTTCTCTTTCCTTATTCCATTGACTTATGACATTTCCATAACATCTCCTTCATCAGTCCCTGCCCAAAGCATTCAGCCCAGCCTCTCTGGGATGAAGATTACATTTCTGTCTTTATTATGGAATAAAAAACACACACAATTTACTTTATGGAGATTCGTAGTTCTGCAGCTGAAGGACATCTCTTCGAGAAGATGGAGGTTCTGGTGGAGAGGCTGTTTTGTTTCATTTTGTTTTAATATTTATTTGTTTATTGACTGTGATGGGTCTCATTTGTGGCATGCAGGGTCTTCATTGCATCATGCAAATCTTTCATTGCAGTATACAGATTCCCTAGTTGTGGCACCCAAGCCCAATAGTTGCAGTGTGTGGGCTTAGTTGCTCTGCAGCATGTGGGATCTTAGTTCCCCGACCAGGGATCGAAACTGTGTCCACTGCATTGCACAGTGGATTCTTAACTGCTGGACCACTGAGGAAGGCCGATGTTGCTGTCTTTAAATCCTGCCACTAGTAAAGCCCTGCGGTGAACCCCAAATGTAGGCTGATGAAAATAAAACTAATTGTTATCCTAGTAGCTGTTGAATGGAAAGGATTTTGGTGTGCTGTATGGTTCATGCTTCCACTTCAAACTGAACTCACAAACATGTTCATTCCTGTCTTCCAACTCTCCAAACAGTTGAGCTGTTTGGGGGATGGGACAGAGAAGTAATTTATCAATAAATGAACATCTCCAGGCCAAATGCTGCACAGTCCCTTGTCTCTGCACCATTGAGACCAACAATCAGTGGTCTGTGGTATGCTCAGCACAGCTCCATTGTCTGGGGAAGCCCCATCCTTGACAACGGGTCATTCGCAAATTAGAGTGCTAATCACTGTGCCCACAAGGACACTCAGTCCCTTCATGGGCTCACAGCCCAGAGAGTCTGGGCCTTGGGTAAACCTAAGCAGGGCCCTTGGGACTTCCTCTGAGAAATTCACCTCCAAAAGCCCATTCCTTTCTAGAATGGAGTCTTTTAAAACTCCTCTTGTGACAGGAAACACAAGAGGTGAGTTCATGTGAATACAATGAAAGTCTGCCTCAGATGATGAGGAGCCTAGTCTTCCAAGGGAAAATGAGGCCACATGAGTGTATCTGAAATCATTGTCAGAATAAACACAGTTCAGTCTCCCATTCAAAAATTTCATATTCTCTTTGGAAAGATGTTGCTCAGTGACTCAGTCATGCCTGACTCTTTTGTGACCACGTGGACTGCAACATGTCAGGCTTCCCTGTCCACTATCTCCTAGAGTAGGCTCAAACTCATGTCTATTGAGTCAGTGATGCCAGGTGAGACAGGTGAAGTAAGGGAGTATAGTAGTTAAATCAATTGAGGGACCTATATGTGACTGACCGTGCATGGGCTGAGGAGAGATGACAAGTCCAAGGGAGACAATGGAGGAGGTACTCCCTATGTAGTCACTAGTGGATGCACTAGCCTGACGAAGGAGGGAATAAGTAACTGATGACAGGCTAAGAAAGGACCACATGTGGTGCATATGAACGAGCCTGAAGGTGGAAGAGTGTGTCCCTCTTCTAGAGCTCAGGAGACAATGATCCTCACAGTGTAGAGTCCTGTGGGGCTCGCTGGTCCCTCAGAGATGACTGGCAGAGCCTGGAGACCACTGGAATGTCAACACCCGGACTCACTTCTGACTGCCACCCAGGTCTGCTCATCACCAGATGGTCCTGGCCAGATAGGCTCTGATATACTCAGCTTGCAGGACTGAATGCTTTACTCAATTAACCTCTGCTACCCTCAGCCATGTCCTGTGTTGATTGGTCCTTCACATGTTCTGTAGGAGGCAATACCCCCAACAAACTTTGTATCTGTAGAACACTCATCAAGCCCAGCTATGAAAAGGTGCACAGCTTTATTCTCCTTTTCAGAGCGTCACCACAAGCTTTGTGGAAAATGTGACAGCAGAACTGGGGATGGGACGGATGGCAGAAGCGGGCTGTGTGAAAGAGGTTATTCCAAGTAGCTGGAACAGCACAAAGGGGAGAGAGAGGAATGTCCTGTGTGATTCAGACCATCATCACATCCACTGGATTTGAAGGACACAGTTATATGTTTGAGGAATAGCAGAGCAAAGACTAAAAACTTGAATTTAGAGGTCAGAAAACAATGAAGCATTATTGAAGAGAAATGTCACAGTGATATTTGGAAAATAGCTTTGGAGAGATTAACCTGAGACCTTGTGAGACATGAGGACATTGGAAGGTGGAAAAGAATAGGAACTGGGGAAATCAGTTCAGAAGAAGAATCCATGAGGGACTGGATGGTGGGGGTATTGGGGAAACCCAGGAGGTGAGATGTATCCCTAGCCATGGTGAAAGCAGGACTTACAGAACTTGGCAACCAGAAGAGCAGGAGGACGCACACCCATGACTATGTGGGTGACTCGGAGAGCAGGGTGCCATGTCCAAAGCAGAAAATCTGGAAGCGGAGATTATTAGGGAGAAGGAGTCAGTGAGTTTCTCATGGGATAGGTTGAGTTCTCAAAGTTCATCAACAGACAAAGTGTATACACAGACTTTTTTGCCTGACTCAAAGACGAGAATATCATAAGACTCGTAGATTGGGGAATGATCCAACCTGTTCAATGATCACTTGGTTATAATCCTTTAATGTCTATGCATTTTCAATAGTTGATTTGCAGTAAGAGAATAATTTGTTACATCCAAATGTATGTATTTTTAAATCTAAAACAGCTCAAGGCAGTATGGATTTATCCATAGCTAAAAGGAAAAAAAAAAAAAAACAGGTGGTCAATTTCCCAGTCTCCTAAGTGTGCCAGAAATGTATCTGTTAATAGTTTTTTCTGATGGGCTGAAACCTAGTAAGTGGTACTACTACAGCCCAGAGCCCTGCTATTTTTCATGCAGTCCTTATGTTTTAATGTTGCTAACACAATTATTATTAGCATGTAGGGCTGAGTTTGTAAAAGGAGAAAAGGAGTATATTCTGTTTCTTGGTATGTTAATATAAGAAAAGAAAGAAAGAGATGAGGCATACTGCTAACAAATGAAGACAGAGAGCAGGAGTTGAAGAAAGCAAGTCAGAGAGAAGTTTTGATTGAGCTTCCTTGGTAGCTCAGGTGGTAAAGAATCTGTCTGCAATGCAGGAGACCTGGGTTCGATCCCTGGACTGAAGAAGGCTTCAATCAAGGTGTAAGAGTGAAGAAGATGGTAGGAACTATCAGAGGAGTGCAGAAAACCCACAGCCGCTACAGCATCAAGGGCACACCAAGAGTAGAGGCCCTTCCAAGGAGGGGGTGACCAAGGGTGTTGGAGAGAAATCTCGAAGGGAAGAATTGAATCAGCATCTGTTTTTGCACTAGTGACATTTGAGAAAGCAATTTCAGGAGCACAGTGGGAGTGAAAAGAGCCGGATGCTTGGCTGGGCAGTGAGATGGGAAGAGTGTGGAGGTGGAAGGTGGGAGCCTATGTGTGGGGAACTGGCAGAGACGTGGAGAAAGGAAAGTGCAGTCAAACAGGGGTGGAGCCAGGTGGAGGGAAAGTAGGGGACATGCCCGCTCGGCAAGCCCAATCTTGTTTCTAATCACAGGAAATGGGTGTGCATCTTTCCATGAGATCATGAAATCGTTTGACTCTTAGAAAAGAAATAGACTCTAGAAAGCTTTTTCCTGTATTTAGGATATTTTTGTCCACCTCAAACTATAGATTATACAGATATTATAACCAATGTCTGTGAATGATCAATATACATTCACCACTGTATGGTTGGCACATAGCTGATACTCAACCAATACTTTTTGGCAAATTACAAACCTTGATAATATCTATGTTGGCATGACTGTTCTCAAGGAAATGGATTATTTAGCTGTACTCACTAATCTTGGGCTTCCCAGGTGGCTAAGCCTACCAGCCAATGTAGGAGACACAAGAGACTGAAGTTTAATCCCTGAATAGGGAAAATCCCCTAGAAAAGGAACTGGCTACCCACTCCAGTATTCTTGCCTGGAGAATCCCATGGACAGAAAAGCCCGGTGGACTACAGTCCTTGGTCAATTCAGAGTCAGACATCACTGAGCACACACACACACACACACATGCTCGCATGCACTCATTAGGTATCAAAAAGGGTAATTTAAGGTAACATTGGAAACAAAAGATCACACTCAAATACAATGCTTCATACAGTGCATCATTTGCCAAGCTTCCTAAGTCAGGCCTTATAAAAGTTCCCAAATAGGTCAGAAGTCATCTGTTAAACAAACAATTCATTTGAGAGTGATAGTGTTAACAATGAAATTATGTATTATGTTGCTAATACAATTAGCTCTTAGCTGACTAATGAACATTAGCCAGGAAGATATTAAAGATTTATTCTCAAAATGCTTACTTAGCCACTGATAATACTGAAAATAAAATACTTCTCTTTACTCACAGCCACAACATGATTATGATGGTTATTATACTCACTAGTCATGTAAATACAGACACAATTCTTCCTAGCTCTAACATTCTCAATGTTAGAATAACAGACCTTCTAACACTCTCCCTCCATATAGGTCATTTGAACTTGGAGGATCAAGTTAGCCAAATGAGCTTTATGCTAGAAGAAGCACTCTTATTAGACTAAGCACCCAAAACATCATAATATTTAACCACACATTTGTGTACTGTCATGCTTCTGTACCCAAATACTAACCAATCCAGAAGAAGAATTGCGCTGCCTAATCTCTCAGAAGAACCACTCAAGAAAAGAAGTATTACATGATCTTGTTCTACATAATTTTTCCCTGATCACTATGTAAGTCAAGGACACTTTACTCAATAAGGTTGAGTCTCTCAAAGAATAAGAAAATTGTTGGAGACTATAGTAAGCACATGAAATAATTTCCTAAATATACTTTCTTCCTACCCAATTACAAAGTAAAGCATTGGGGGAAAAGAGAAAAGTTATTATATGAGCAAATACTCTATTTATGCATATCTACCACCAGCATCCTTATCAAGTGACTGTTATTGTTTAGTCTCTAAGTTATGTCCAACTCTTTTGTGACCCCATTGACTGTAGCCCGCCAGACTCCTCTGTTGATGGGATTTCCCAGGCAAGAATACTGAAGAAAGTTGCCACTTCCTGCTCCAGGGGATCTTCCGGATCCAGGGATAGAGTCAGTGTCTCTTGGATTAGCAGGCAGGTTCTTTACCACTGAGCCACCAGGAAAACCCCTGTCAAGAGACCAGGAGTGAAAATATTTAACTCAAACACATTTGTATACAATGAACTTGGAAAGGTTAGAAATTTTACCAGACCTGGTTGTTGATGTACAAGAAAATCAATATGGAATTTTTAAGTTCATTAGAACAAGTCCCAAAGCACAATCTTATAAATCTCTCAACCTGCTTATAGAGGTGGGAAAAACACCATCACAAGTAATGTATGGAAGATCATGAGGTCTAATACTTGGACCAACATGGGGACCTGTTCTCTCTCCATAACCTCACTGGCTTTCTATAATTGTTTTTCTCTTTTGTACTAAGTAAAATGGGTTTTGAATAGTTGGTCCCCTTATCTCTCTTTGGTGTAATAACTGACAAACTGGCAATTCAAGTGAAGTACTCTGCCAAATGGATATTAAAAATACTTTTCAGGCTTTAAGTGTCTACATTTTAGGTACTTTGTGCTGGACTGGACCGAAGATCCATTGTGGGATTCCTTTTGGAACCCGTGATGTACTTTTGGTCAATATAGCGGAGAAGTCAAGGGAGGAATTTTTCCTCAAAACAGTTCTTTTCTGTGTTTAGTTCCTGGGCAGTTGTCTGTATTTTTCCACCCACTGTGAAAAACATGGTCATAAAAGTACAGTGGAAGAGTCAGAGTGAACTGAGTTTATTTTCACTTGAACATTTGTGGTTGTTTTCTTCAGAAACTGATCTTGATGACATGATTCATGGGCCCCTGTGGACCTTCTCCATTTGTGCTTCCCAATTACTTGGAGACATACATTGTGTCAATACAGCAAGAGGGCTAAACACTGACCAGACGTACTCAGGGCTCTGAACTCAGGGCACTGGCAGTCACAACAGCTTTGAGGAGCTTCAGGGTCCAAGCTTGATGTGACCCCATTGACTACCGACTCCTCTGTTGATGGGATTTCCCAGGCAAGAATACTGAAGAAAGTTGCCACTTCCTGCTCCAGGGATCTTCCGGATCCAGGGATAGAGTCAGTGTCTCTTGGATTAGCAGGCAGGTTCTTTACTACTGAGCCACCAGGAAAACCCCTGTCAAGAGACCAGGAGTGAAAATATTTAACTCAAACACATTTGTATACAATGAACTTGGAAAGGTTAGAAATTTTACCAGACCTGGTTGTTGATGTACAAGAAAATCAATATGGAATTTTTAAGTTCATTAGAACAAGTCCCAAAGCACAATCTTATAAATCTCTCAACCTGCTTATAGAGGTGGGAAAAACACCATCACAAGTAATGTATGGAAGATCATGAGGTCTAATACTTGGACCAACATGGGGACCTGTTCTCTCTCCATAACCTCACTGGCTTTCTATAATTGTTTTCTCTTTTGTACTAAGTAAAATGGGTTTTGAATAGTTGGTCCCCTTATCTCTCTTTGGTGTAATAACTGACAAACTGGCAATTCAAGTGAAGTACTCTGCCAAATGGATATTAAAAATACTTTTCAGGCTTTAAGTGTCTACATTTTAGGTACTTTGTGCTGGACTGGACCGAAGATCCATTGTGGGATTCCTTTTGGAACCCGTGATGTACTTTTGGTCAATATAGCGGAGAAGTCAAGGGAGGAATTTTTCCTCAAAACAGTTCTTTTCTGTGTTTAGTTCCTGGGCAGTTGTCTGTATTTTTCCACCCACTGTGAAAAACATGGTCATAAAAGTACAGTGGAAGAGTCAGAGTGAACTGAGTTTATTTTCACTTGAACATTTGTGGTTGTTTTCTTCAGAAACTGATCTTGATGACATGATTCATGGGCCCCTGTGGACCTTCTCCATTTGTGCTTCCCAATTACTTGGAGACATACATTGTGTCAATACAGCCGAAGAGGGCTAAACACTGACCAGACGTACTCAGGGCTCTGAACTCAGGGCACTGGCAGTCACAACAGCTTTGAGGAGCTTCAGGGTCCAAGCTTGATGTGACCATCCATTCGGGGAAGGAGGGAGACTCTTCTCCAACCTGACCCAGGGTTTCCAGGCCACTTAACTGTACCACTGTTTTAGTGCATCAGTACAAAATTGTACCATTGACTAAGGGAGCCTCTTGGGTCCAAAGGAGTGTGATCTACTACACAGGAAAAAAACAGACATAAGTGTGCACCGAATGCCAGCAACAGAGGGCATCTGGCGTCATCTCCTCACTGGAAAGGGTACATTAACTTTGCTAATCGTTCTCACCACTTTGCCTGAAAACCCTGCTCACTCTCCCATGTGGATGCAAAGGATGCCTTGTACTCAATTTGTGGCCAATCACAGCATTTATCGCCATTTGTATTCATCAGACTAATGGAAATATCAATTAAGCACAATCAAGAATAGCTCTTAGAGCAGTAATGGATGCTTACCTGAAATTAAAGCAAGCTCCTTAAGGCATCTGATGAATGATTGTCAAGTGACTATGAAATCTGCACGGCGGGCTGATAGGCTAGAAACATTCTGTATAGTGACACTGGAAGACAATCTTGCCAGACACAGCCAACAATGAATAAATAACTGAACATGAAACTTTTACTTGATTTTGTTAGAGCAAGTCCACATATGGTATAGTCTTATAAATCTTGGAGGACTGCAATGTAAGTAACCTATAGGAGATCACTTAGTGTAATGATAGAATCCCTGGGACCTTGGATCCATGTTCCATCCCCAGAAACCCAGCCATCCACCTCAACATAAGGGAATGACTTCTAAACAACCCACTGCCACAACATCTCTGGTATTTGAATCTCATTAATTCAGTTCTGGATTGGGTTACAAGGACCAGGGGGTGATGAACTCACAAAAGTTGAAGGTACTTTTTCTTCATTGTTTTTTCATTTTCCTTGAGAAATCAGACCCCATTTGCATGATTCAGAGTGCCCTCTGAAAGAAAATCCACAATTTAAGGAGTTTTATGCATTACTGAGATGAAGTAAGCTTGCAGGCTTTAACTTGCTGCATATGTCTCTCATTAAATAATCCACAGAACTTCAAAAAAAGAAAGAAAAGAAAGAAAAAGAAAATCAAGTCATCATCTATAGCCAAACATCAAACAATAAAACTATTATTAGCCCTCCATACCATTAAGAAATTAGATTTTATACCTTCATCTTTCAGATGTCTAGCTTTAGTAAAATGACCTTCAAAAAGAATGTGGGTGAATAGAGGTAAAATATTTTCTGCAGAGTATATGGGCTGACATTTAAGAGGGTTGTTTTTTTTAGTAAGAGTCTTAACATGTCATACATGAAAAAACAGGAGTTTTGAAAGATTGATTGGGAGATTATGTTAAGAATCACAAAGTAAAGCATGTGTTTTGGACTTACGTTTGGGTAGATCTTTGTGTCTCATTTTTAGACTCTTTCTGTGTAGTAAAGTCAGATACTTCACTCAGGATGGATTGAACTAGAATCTGAACCCATATGGAAGAGCAGATAGAGTATCGGGGAGAAGCCTTGGGAGTTACTGAAGGAATAGAGAGTCTGAAATTCCAGGATGAGGGGATGGCAGATGGGTACACATATCTGAGAATGTAGTCAACATCAGAGAGAAATCTCCAGCTCCTTCTTCTCCTGTGATATGCACCATATACAGTCAACCTCAGCTTTTGCCCTCAACGAGTGCTGTTATATTCAGTTTACCTATTTCTTTTTCTATCTTTGTTTTTTGGCCCATGTGGGCCTCTCATCGCGGTGGCCTCTGTTGTCGCAGAGCACCAGCCCTGGGCACATGCGCTCCAGAACTCTGGCTTGGTAATTGGACACATCAGTCCAGCCGCTCCGCGGCATGTGGGATCTTCCCAGGCTAGGGATCGAACCGGTGTCCCTTGCACTGCAAGGCGGTGTCCTTACCCACTGGACCACCAGGGAAGCCCTACCTATTTCTTTTATTCTAAAACATGTAGAGACTACTCTGAAAGAGAAAGTGCTAATATAGATGGTCCACAGTTTGAGTTCCAGTTCATGGATGTCACTGGCTAGCCTTCATTTTAAAGACACAGAAACTGAGTCCCAAAGTGGAAAACTACACCATGTCCCACCCCGAGTTAGTGGCAGACCTAGGAGGAGAAAGTCGATCTTAACTCCCAGTTCAGCAGTCTCTCTCTCTCCATGTTTATTTAGACTAATGTCCGGTGAACAGACCAACCTCCCTCAGAGGCAGAATAGTGCATTCTTAGCAACTTGTCATTCTTCTCTGGTGTTCCCTGGAGGTACAGAGGCTATAGGGAGCCAGGGTGACTCCTGGACATCATAAGAATGATCACAATTCTGGATGATGCTTTGGTCGTTCATATGTTGATCAGGTGATTAAGGTTTGAGAAAGGGACAGAATAACCCTCAGCCAAGATCTTCAGGATAGAGCTGAAGAAGGACCATTTCTTAGCATCTCCAGTACACTGGTAACTACAGTCGTTCCTCCAGGGTGGGATGAGACATCTCCAGCTCTCTGCCATTTGAATAGTGCTGATCATTGCTCTCATCAAGAGGAAAAGCCAGGTTTGCATTCATTTGATTTTGAGTCAAAGAAGACAAATATATTTGGGGAGAGAAACACAAATCAAAGTTTCTGAGCCCAGTGGAAGAGGCACCTACTAATTACCAGTCTTTAAAGTACCAGGAAGTTCCCACACTTCACTATGAAATGTGTAGGTGAAGCATCGTCTTACTTCATTTGAAAAGGAGAACAGTTCAAGCCTAAGTGGGTTTGACTAGCACTCACTAGTCTCTTGCTTCTGACACAAAACTAAAAGTAGTCAACTCATCTCCTTCCCTCAACTCTGGCTCAAGACTTAGGAACAAATTGGACCCAAACTGTACTTTTTAATCTATGTTTGCATTAGAGCATGTGTATGTATATATTTTTCCTTCATTCATCTCTGTAGGAACATGGGCAGTGTACTATCAAGGGAATGGGTTTTTAAATCCTGAGGGTAAGGCTTCCCTGGTGGCTCAGATGGTAAAATCCTGAGGGTATTTATTTCTTTCATGTGCCATTTATTATTTTCTGTTTGCTTAGAACTCGACTAGAGAATTTTTAAGATTTTGATGATGAACAAAAGCCATATAACTGGGACACTAAAACCTAGTGAGTACTTACACTTGATGTACCACAAGCAACACTAATTATGGCTCAAGAATTCTAGGCTGTGACTTATGTGGGCACTGCCATTGTTAATTTTCCAGGTTAAATCATTAATGTTTCTCTGTCCCATTGGTAGTTTCCATTCCTGCGATCCTTAGGAGCTACCTTTCAGCATTATTTCTCAACTCATGGCATCCATTGGACAGGCAAAGCAGAAGCAATAAGGTTGACCAGAAGAAGCTCATACCTTTTTTTTTTCACATGGAGAAGAATCCAGAAAAGCTGTGTGAGGTTGTAACATCCCAATTCCTTTATTGCAGATCAATAAATGGGTGGTTAGCTGTTGATTTCCCTTTTAAATGAAAAGCAAATACAAAAGCAAATACAGGGAGAGGCATACCTGGTTATAGATTGCACAATTGTTATGCTAACCTGAAAGGTCTTGTCCAGAGAGGAAGGAAAGAAAACAAAACCTGGAAATAAAGCAATACTAAGATCACGAAACTTGAAATGTACCAGAGTTCTCCAGCCGCGCTCCCTCCCAGGGCAGAAGCTTTTGGGGCTCTAGTATTTCCACCAAAGGAGCAACTCTGTCGCCACAGGCTCTCATGTTTGCAGATACATTTAGATTTACTGGGTAGAAAGATTTAAGCAGTCTCTAGTAGCCCTTGTCTTAGAACAATGATAACTTGATGTTTATATTTCATACTTTCCTGGGAGGCTGGCCCTGGACCCTAAGTGGGTTTGACTAGCACTCACTAGTCTCTTGCTTCTGACACAAAACTAAAAGTAGTCAACTCATCTCCTTCCCTCAACTCTGGCTCAAGACTTAGGAACAAATTGGACCCAAACTGTACTTTTTAATCTATGTTTGCATTAGAGCATGTGTATGTATATATTTTTCCTTCATTCATCTCTGTAGGAACATGGGCAGTGTACTATCAAGGGAATGGGTTTTTAAATCCTGAGGGTAAGGCTTCCCTGGTGGCTCAGATGGTAAAATCCTGAGGGTATTTATTTCTTTCATGTGCCATTTATTATTTTCTGTTTGCTTAGAACTCGACTAGAGAATTTTTAAGATTTTGATGATGAACAAAAGCCATATAACTGGGACACTAAAACCTAGTGAGTACTTACACTTGATGTACCACAAGCAACACTAATTATGGCTCAAGAATTCTAGGCTGTGACTTATGTGGGCACTGCCATTGTTAATTTTCCAGGTTAAATCATTAATGTTTCTCTGTCCCATTGGTAGTTTCCATTCCTGCGATCCTTAGGAGCTACCTTTCAGCATTATTTCTCAACTCATGGCATCCATTGGACAGGCAAAGCAGAAGCAATAAGGTTGACCAGAAGAAGCTCATACCTTTTTTTTTTCACATGGAGAAGAATCCAGAAAAGCTGTGTGAGGTTGTAACATCCCAATTCCTTTATTGCAGATCAATAAATGGGTGGTTAGCTGTTGATTTCCCTTTTAAATGAAAAGCAAATACAAAAGCAAATACAGGGAGAGGCATACCTGGTTATAGATTGCACAATTGTTATGCTAACCTGAAAGGTCTTGTCCAGAGAGGAAGGAAAGAAAACAAAACCTGGAAATAAAGCAATACTAAGATCACGAAACTTGAAATGTACCAGAGTTCTCCAGCCGCGCTCCCTCCCAGGGCAGAAGCTTTTGGGGCTCTAGTATTTCCACCAAAGGAGCAACTCTGTCGCCACAGGCTCTCATGTTTGCAGATACATTTAGATTTACTGGGTAGAAAGATTTAAGCAGTCTCTAGTAGCCCTTGTCTTAGAACAATGATAACTTGATGTTTATATTTCATACTTTCCTGGGAGGCTGGCCCCTGGACCCTAAGTTCTGATGTTTGTTTAAGGTGTTCAAGACTGAGACTAAAGCAGCCCCTCCTTTCATTCTGACTTGACAGGGCTGCTTTGGCTGGCCAGAGTCAGTTCTTTAATATGTGTATGACTGTGTATCCTACCTGTAGATTTACATATGATCACTATGTTCTTCTCTTTTAACAATAGACAAGTCCGTTGATGGACAATGTAGTAGCAAATAGATGCTTTTGACAATCAGCAATCCAACAAATGTGACTATTTCTGCCGTGAAATAATATTTATTCATCCTTTATTGTTGCTCACAGAAGCAGTTGTTGGAATAAGAAAGTGTACCTATTGACTCTAGCCAAGTATTAAATTATGCCTGTTGGATTTTTGTTGTTGTTGTTGCCTGGGATAAATTTTTTAATAAAAAATCCATGAGAAATCTAATACATCTAGTACCTATCCATTATATTAATCATTTTCTTATACTTTAAAGTGTCAAATGCTGACACAGTATGATCATTAATTAATCATCCAGGTTGTTTATTACTTTCATCTATAAACCTTTATGAACAAAATATTTAAAATATGAAATTTGCCTTTATATGAACTGAATATAGAAAAATAATGGTAAATGTAAATTTTTTTACAATCATTTTTGCCAGTAAAATGTGTAAGTTCCTCTGATACCAACACTTTGCCAAATAAGTAACAAAACCAAGATGAAACTCTATCATCAGAATATTTTCAGGAGCCTATTTGACTAAGAGTTTCATCAAAAGGTTATTCCATTTATCACTCTGTATAAGAGAAAAGACATAGCCAAAGACATAATACAATTTTATTACAAGTGATAATATCAAATACAAAAGGTACTGATAAATTAAGAGATCAGGATTGACATCTACACATTACTATATATAAAATAGATAACTATTAATAATAAGAACCTACTGTATAACACAAGGAAGTCTACTCAGTGGTCAGGCAAGTCCCAATGGTCTATAAGAGAACAGACTCTAAAAATTTAGAGTGGTTATGTGTATATGTATAACCTATTCACTTTTTTGTACAGCAGAAAGTAGAACAACATTGTAAATCAATTATACTCAAATAAAAATTAATTTAAAAAATAAGTATTGAAAAAAGAATGGCAGTTGTTATATAAATGTTAATGAAGGCCAAGTTTCTAAACTTTTTTTTTTATTATTAGTGGTTTATAATCACCTTCTTTAAGACTTTTTTAGAGCAGTTTGGAATTCACAGCAAAATTGAGGGGGAAGGTACACAGTTTCCACATATACTCTCTGCTCCCACCTCTTCACAGCCTCCCCATTAGCCATAACCCCCACCAACAGGGCGGTACATTTGCTATAATTGATGAGCATATATTGACACAGCATTATTGCCCAAAGTCCACAGTTTACAATAAGGTTCACCTTGGTCTTGTATAGATTTTGACAAATGTATAATGGTGTATATACATTTTGATTTCATAAAGAATATTTTCACTGCCATGAAAATCCATGTATCCTCCCTGTTCAATCCCTCCTTTCTGCCCTCTTAACCTATCCATTATATTAATCATTTTCTTATACTTTAAAGTGTCAAATGCTGATTGATCATTAATTAATCATCCAGGTTGTTTATTACTTTCATCTATAAACCTTTATGAACAAAATATTTAAAATATGAAATTTGCCTTTATATGAACTGAATATAGAAAAATAATGGTAAATGTAAATTTTTTTACAATCATTTTTGCCAGTAAAATGTGTAAGTTCCTCTGATACCAACACTTTGCCAAATAAGTAACAAAACCAAGATGAAACTCTATCATCAGAATATTTTCAGGAGCCTATTTGACTAAGAGTTTCATCAAAAGGTTATTCCATTTATCACTCTGTATAAGAGAAAAGACATAGCCAAAGACATAATACAATTTTATTACAAGTGATAATATCAAATACAAAAGGTACTGATAAATTAAGAGATCAGGATTGACATCTACACATTACTATATATAAAATAGATAACTATTAATAATAAGAACCTACTGTATAACACAAGGAAGTCTACTCAGTGGTCAGGCAAGTCCCAATGGTCTATAAGAGAACAGACTCTAAAAATTTAGAGTGGTTATGTGTATATGTATAACCTATTCACTTTTTTGTACAGCAGAAAGTAGAACAACATTGTAAATCAATTATACTCAAATAAAAATTAATTTAAAAAATAAGTATTGAAAAAAGAATGGCAGTTGTTATATAAATGTTAATGAAGGCCAAGTTTCTAAACTTTTTTTTTTATTATTAGTGGTTTATAATCACCTTCTTTAAGACTTTTTTAGAGCAGTTTGGAATTCACAGCAAAATTGAGGGGGAAGGTACACAGTTTCCACATATACTCTCTGCTCCCACCTCTTCACAGCCTCCCCATTAGCCATAACCCCCACCAACAGGGCGGTACATTTGCTATAATTGATGAGCATATATTGACACAGCATTATTGCCCAAAGTCCACAGTTTACAATAAGGTTCACCTTGGTCTTGTATAGATTTTGACAAATGTATAATGGTGTATATACATTTTGATTTCATAAAGAATATTTTCACTGCCATGAAAATCCATGTATCCTCCCTGTTCAATCCCTCCTTTCTGCCCTCAACCTCTAGCAACCTCTGATCTTTTTACTATGTCTATAATTTTGCCTTTTCTAGAATGGGATAGAGTTGGAATCATACAGCATATAACCTTTTCAGATTGGCTTATTTTACTTAGTAAAATGCACTTAAGATTCTTTCATGTCTTTTTGCAAATCAATAGCTCACTTCTTTTTAGTGTTGAATAATATTCAATTCTCTGATGTCCCACAGTTTATTCATGCATATTCAGTAGGTGTACTGAAGGGCATCTTGGTTGCTTTCAAGTTTTGGCAATTATGAGCAAAAGCTGCTAGAAACATTACTGTGCATGTCTTTGGATATATGTAAGTTTTCACCTCTTTCAGGTAAATACCAGGGAGCGAGATGGCCAGATCATGTGATAAGAGTATGTTCAGTTTTGAAAAAAGAAAACAAAAACAAAACTCTCAAACTGTCTTCCAAAGTTAGCTATATCATTTTTCAATCTCACCAGCAATGAATGAGAGTTCCTGTTGCTTCACATCTTTGTCAGCATTTGGTGTTATTAGTGGTCTGTATCTTGGGAGTTTTGGTAGGGGTATAGTGATCTCTTACTGATGTTTCAATTTATATTTCCCTGATGACATACAATATGAAGCATCTTATTTGCCATCTACATCTTCTCTGGTATGGTGTATGTTAAAGTCTTTGGCCCCATTTTTTAATTGGGTTGTTCCTCACTGGTGAGTTTTAAGAGTTCTTTATCTATTTCAGACAATAGTCCTTTGTCAGATGTGTCTTTTGCAAAGATTTTCTCCCATCTGGTGGTTCCTCTTCCCATTCTCATAGAAACACAAGTTTTTAATTTTAATGAATCTAGCATATCAATTATTTATTTCATGGGTTTTGCCTTTGGCATTGTATCTGAAAAAAAAGTTGTCACTACACCCAAGCTCATCTGGGTTTTCTACTGTATTATCTTCTAGGAATGTTGCAGTTTTGTATTTTACATTAGGCCTATGATTTATTTTGAGTTCATTTCTCTGAAGGATGCAAGGTCTGTATCCAGATCACTACCACCCCTCCCCTTTTTTGACATGTGGATGTCCAGTTGTCCCAACACCATTGGTTAAATCCATCCTTATTTTTAAACAATGTGTGTTCAGCATTTTGACAGATGTGGCCAGAAGGATCCCACGGATAGACAAGCATTAAGTTCCAACAGAAAAAGGAAGAGCAAATGCAAAGCAGGACAGAAATGGAAAGGAATAGAGAAACAAACAATACTTGTCTGCACAGACCCTGGGCAAGAAGTTACACTAAGAGACGGTATCTAAGCTGAGGACAGATCATTCCAATTTCTCATCCTACTAAGGACTAATTTAGTCATAAATTAGAGACTGAAATAGTTCACTTAAAGATTAAGTACTGAGAGAATTCACTTACTTTTAGCTGTGAAAGAGATTATTCCTCAGTGCAAAAAGAAAAATATAACAATTTTAGTTCTCCTGGAAATGTAATTGGAATGAGACTTCTTGAAAGAATCCATGTATGATACTGTAGGCATTTAATATCTCAGTCTCTTCTTGGTCATATTGGATCTTTTCACTGTGAAATTCATATACTCATGGTTTATTAATTGCTCAAGTCAATCAAAATGTAACCTTGGAAGCCATAAATTAACACTCTGTGGACCTGCAGGAGTGGGATAGGGGATTGGGAGGAAGGCTCAAGAGGGAGGGGATATAGGTATCCTTATAGCTGATTCATGTTGTTGTACAACAGAAACCAATGCATTGTAAAGCAATTATCCTCCAATTAAAAATAAATCTAAAAAGAAAAATATTAGCACACTGCAGATTGTGAAGTGCAAGATTACCTGCACAATAAAAGCCCTCAAAAGCTTACATACTAAGGCTTGGTATCTTTTGGGAAGAATTACGTAAAAAAAGGAAATAGTAAACTTAACTTCTCATCTCTTTGGAGCTCAGAAGCGTTTTGTATAACTATTAAGCCCCTGATTGAAGAGAAAGCACTTTTAGAGACAGAAAGGTTAACCTCACCTGGCATTTTTTTATTTAAATAATACTATCTACACTTTTTAAAAATAAATTTGATCAACTTTAAAAAGTAAAACAAAAATTCCAAATATAAGACGTGGGCTCACTGACACAGAAGATGATGCTCCCTTACCATCCCAACACCATTGGTTAAATCCATCCTTATTTTTAAACAATGTGTGTTCAGCATTTTGACAGATGTGGCCAGAAGGATCCCACGGATAGACAAGCATTAAGTTCCAACAGAAAAGGAAGAGCAAATGCAAAGCAGGACAGAAATGGAAAGGAATAGAGAAACAAACAATACTTGTCTGCACAGACCCTGGGCAAGAAGTTACACTAAGAGACGGTATCTAAGCTGAGGACAGATCATTCCAATTTCTCATCCTACTAAGGACTAATTTAGTCATAAATTAGAGACTGAAATAGTTCACTTAAAGATTAAGTACTGAGAGAATTCACTTACTTTTAGCTGTGAAAGAGATTATTCCTCAGTGCAAAAGAAAAATATAACAATTTTAGTTCTCCTGGAAATGTAATTGGAATGAGACTTCTTGAAAGAATCCATGTATGATACTGTAGGCATTTAATATCTCAGTCTCTTCTTGGTCATATTGGATCTTTTCACTGTGAAATTCATATACTCATGGTTTATTAATTGCTCAAGTCAATCAAAATGTAACCTTGGAAGCCATAAATTAACACTCTGTGGACCTGCAGGAGTGGGATAGGGGATTGGGAGGAAGGCTCAAGAGGGAGGGGATATAGGTATCCTTATAGCTGATTCATGTTGTTGTACAACAGAAACCAATGCATTGTAAAGCAATTATCCTCCAATTAAAAATAAATCTAAAAAGAAAAATATTAGCACACTGCAGATTGTGAAGTGCAAGATTACCTGCACAATAAAAGCCCTCAAAAGCTTACATACTAAGGCTTGGTATCTTTTGGGAAGAATTACGTAAAAAAAGGAAATAGTAAACTTAACTTCTCATCTCTTTGGAGCTCAGAAGCGTTTTGTATAACTATTAAGCCCCTGATTGAAGAGAAAGCACTTTTAGAGACAGAAAGGTTAACCTCACCTGGCATTTTTTTATTTAAATAATACTATCTACACTTTTTAAAAATAAATTTGATCAACTTTAAAAAGTAAAACAAAAATTCCAAATATAAGACGTGGGCTCACTGACACAGAAGATGATGCTCCCTTACCATCCTCATACCTGAGGGCACAGGATTTTTCGTTTGTTCTTTCACTGTGAATCTGTAACACTTTATGAAATGAGGGATAACACAAAAGGTGAGCCCCACTCCAAGCCTCAAAACACTGTTGGATGCAATGTTTTAGATCTTTTCTCAACTGAAGAAAAACACACTTGGAATGTTCAGAGGGACCGTAAATAAAAAGTGATTGTTAATGAGTTCATCCTGCATCTTACAAGGTGCTTATTGGTAACACCATTCATTTGGAATCTACTTTATATGTTATCAATGCATTTATAATTTATTTACTCATCATTCATTTTTTTGTATTTATTTAAAAGGAGGTAAAATACAGAGACTGAGACATATAAGCAGAACAAGTTGATGAACTTGTTGGGATCATTGCAGACATATTACCCTGAAGCCTCTGTGAGTCACCCAAGACATTCCGGTTCTCAACAATAGATGATTGTAGGTTTTTGGCTCAGAGCCATTATGTCACAATGGCGCTGTCCCAGATCCATCGGCGTCTTTAAAATATTACAGTACCGACAGCAATGATAATAATGATAATTGTTTGAGTATTAAGAAAAGACTGCATGAAAGAGGGGATGTTGCCTTAGTCAGGTAGGATAAATGATAAGCTGGGCTTTGGTTTAATGAGTCTTTATTAGGTGACAAAGATTGGACCCATCTGTGCATAATCGTTCGTGCTTTGGGCCAAACCCTCTGTCTGTACATGGAGGAAAAAGACACGGCACGCCTAGGTCAGGGGTACAATAGAATCCTTTGTCTCTCTGTGTCCTATGGAGAATTTTTTAAATACTTTTTTTGAAGCCAAACAGAGAATCATTTTTAGCTTTTAAATCAAATTAACCCCTTTTCCCAGTGAGTAGTCTGGAGAGGGGAAAAAAATTGTTCTTCTCAACTCACAAGTATTTATACAGAAATGACAGAAGATGGTGTAACTTTTTAAAAGCCCTGATTGAAAACATTTTAAAAATTCCAAATTTAAAAAAAAAGACAACTTTAAAGTAAAACAAAAATTCCAAATATAAGACGTGGCCTCACTGACACAGAAGATGATGCTCCCTTACCATCCTCATACCTGAGGGCACAGGATTTTTCGTTTGTTCTTTCACTGTGAATCTGTAACACTTTATGAAATGAGGGATAACACAAAAGGTGAGCCCCACTCCAAGCCTCAAAACACTGTTGGATGCAATGTTTTAGATCTTTTCTCAACTGAAGAAAAACACACTTGGAATGTTCAGAGGGACCGTAAATAAAAAGTGATTGTTAATGAGTTCATCCTGCATCTTACAAGGTGCTTATTGGTAACACCATTCATTTGGAATCTACTTTATATGTTATCAATGCATTTATAATTTATTTACTCATCATTCATTTTTTTGTATTTATTTAAAAGGAGGTAAAATACAGAGACTGAGACATATAAGCAGAACAAGTTGATGAACTTGTTGGGATCATTGCAGACATATTACCCTGAAGCCTCTGTGAGTCACCCAAGACATTCCGGTTCTCAACAATAGATGATTGTAGGTTTTTGGCTCAGAGCCATTATGTCACAATGGCGCTGTCCCAGATCCATCGGCGTCTTTAAAATATTACAGTACCGACAGCAATGATAATAATGATAATTGTTTGAGTATTAAGAAAAGACTGCATGAAAGAGGGGATGTTGCCTTAGTCAGGTAGGATAAATGATAAGCTGGGCTTTGGTTTAATGAGTCTTTATTAGGTGACAAAGATTGGACCCATCTGTGCATAATCGTTCGTGCTTTGGGCCAAACCCTCTGTCTGTACATGGAGGAAAAAGACACGGCACGCCTAGGTCAGGGGTACAATAGAATCCTTTGTCTCTCTGTGTCCTATGGAGAATTTTTTAAATACTTTTTTTGAAGCCAAACAGAGAATCATTTTTAGCTTTTAAATCAAATTAACCCCTTTTCCCAGTGAGTAGTCTGGAGAGGGGAAAAAAATTGTTCTTCTCAACTCACAAGTATTTATACAGAAATGACAGAAGATGGTGTATGCTCTGCTAAAACCAGAGACAAATACTTCCAGAGCCTTAAAATAGAGTGCTTGCTCTTCCATGCGGGCTGGCAATTACGAGCAAGCAAGCAGTACCGAGGGGGCAGCCTGTTTGCCAGGGCTCTCTGAGCATCTGTCTACCAAGGTTTCTGACCACGCTGAGATAAACTTTCCTCTGTCCACTCTGGTGCTCTAGAGAACCCATCTCTGGGTGGTTAGAGCTGAAACACCACACTTGTACTGGACTCCTACGTGTACACAGTCACCAGCTTTTTTAAAAAATCACCAACGCCTTCTACATGGACATCCATCCTGTTTCCATTTAAAATCATGAACATCTGTTGCACAGGAGATGGGTTAGCTACCAAACACTACTGTTAGATTTCTCGCCAGCAAGTTGCATGCCTTCATGTGGTTTTTGTTTTCTTCTTTAAACAGTTAATTATGTTTTATTCGTTCTCCTATAAAAGCTAAATTTAGCCAAGTTTTATACTAATTTAAAACATTTTCTGGAAATGACAGAGGGCTATTGTTAAAAAGAAAAAAGTAACAGAGAGGCCGAATTTTCAATGGTTATCAGAAATGAATCTAAGGGGGTGAATGAATACTTTGGCTGGGGTCTCAAGTGTAAGATTTTATTTGATGGATGTGGACAAGTAGTGTTTGGTTATAAATCAATTCACAGTGGGAGCTCACATAGGCATTCTAATCCAGAAGGGGAGCTACTGGATCTCACATGTTGGTCATTTCTAAATGTGGACTGACAGTAAACTCTGAATTCTATCATGATCTGGAACGTTAGTAATGATAAGCTGGGCTTTGGTTTAATGAGTCTTTATATCGTTCCCGTGCTTTGGGCCAAACCCTCTGTCTGTACATGGAGGAAAAGACACGGCACGCCTAGGTCAGGGTACAATAGAATCCTTTGTCTCTCTGTGTCCTATGGAGAATTTTTTAAATACTTTTTTTGAAGCCAAACAGAGAATCATTTTTAGCTTTTAAATCAAATTAACCCCTTTTCCCAGTGAGTAGTCTGGAGAGGGGAAAAAAATTGTTCTTCTCAACTCACAAGTATTTATACAGAAATGACAGAAGATGGTGTATGCTCTGCTAAAACCAGAGACAAATACTTCCAGAGCCTTAAAATAGAGTGCTTGCTCTTCCATGCGGGCTGGCAATTACGAGCAAGCAAGCAGTACCGAGGGGGCAGCCTGTTTGCCAGGGCTCTCTGAGCATCTGTCTACCAAGGTTTCTGACCACGCTGAGATAAACTTTCCTCTGTCCACTCTGGTGCTCTAGAGAACCCATCTCTGGGTGGTTAGAGCTGAAACACCACACTTGTACTGGACTCCTACGTGTACACAGTCACCAGCTTTTTTAAAAAATCACCAACGCCTTCTACATGGACATCCATCCTGTTTCCATTTAAAATCATGAACATCTGTTGCACAGGAGATGGGTTAGCTACCAAACACTACTGTTAGATTTCTCGCCAGCAAGTTGCATGCCTTCATGTGGTTTTTGTTTTCTTCTTTAAACAGTTAATTATGTTTTATTCGTTCTCCTATAAAAGCTAAATTTAGCCAAGTTTTATACTAATTTAAAACATTTTCTGGAAATGACAGAGGGCTATTGTTAAAAAGAAAAAAGTAACAGAGAGGCCGAATTTTCAATGGTTATCAGAAATGAATCTAAGGGGGTGAATGAATACTTTGGCTGGGGTCTCAAGTGTAAGATTTTATTTGATGGATGTGGACAAGTAGTGTTTGGTTATAAATCAATTCACAGTGGGAGCTCACATAGGCATTCTAATCCAGAAGGGGAGCTACTGGATCTCACATGTTGGTCATTTCTAAATGTGGACTGACAGTAAACTCTGAATTCTATCATGATCTGGAACTTAGTAGGGCTACATGTTCTGTATGAACCTTGGCAAACCTACTTTTGTGTATACCAACTGCATCAGCCCACTTTGCTGATGAGTGTGAGAATGTTCATCGCTCAGTCGTGTCTCTTTTGCAACCCCCGTAGACTGTAGCCCACCATGTTGCTCTGTCTACGGGATTCGCCCGGCAAGATTATGGGAGGGGGTAGTCATTCCCTTCTCAGAGGATCGAACCCAGGTCTCCCTCATTGCAACCAGATTCTTTACATTGAGCCACCAGGGAAGCCCTGTTTGCTGTTTGGGGGGTAATATAAGGGAGAGAGATTACAGCTGTACTGGACAGGCTGTATCCCAGTGATTCTCAACTGGGAATGATTTTGCTCAAGAGGGAAGATTTTGGGAACCTCTGGAGACACTTTTGGTTGTTTCACCATAGGCAGGGGTTACTACTGGCATATCATAGACAGAGGCAGGCAAGGCAGCTCTCATCAACAAAGAATTATCCATCCAAAATGTCCAGGTTGAGAAACCCTGCTTTAACCAACTTCAACCTCAGACTTGTTCCCTGAGGAGTTAGTTCAATTATTATTATCATGAGTATCTAACATATTACCACCAAGAAAAAAAAAATCCTTGAATCCAGAGTAGTGTTGAAAATGTTCAAAGTCATTTACCTATCATTTTAATTATCTTCCTTAAACTTCCATATTATGTGTATTTGTGAAGGTATTATCTGAGTAGCAAAGCCAAAACTAAGAAAACATGTGCTTAACTCAAGGTCATGCACTGATGAGTTAGGATCTGAGCCCAGGTTTCATTCCAACTCCATTCTAGGTAGAAATCACCAACGATGTGACTCTATAGACGGAAACCATCGTGTAGAAAGAGAGCCTACAGCTGTGAGATCCACTTCTCAGTTCTCTTTATGTTCCCCAAGAGCAATCAACTAGAATCAATGAACATGTGAGGAACACATTATTTTAATTATAGAAGTATATTTTGGTTTCCTTTATTTTGGTTTCCTCTCTAATCCTTTTTATTAATTTCATTCTTTAAATGTCATTGGCTTAAGAATTCATTAGCTGTAAAGAAATCATATTTTAAATCTTCAAATGTTGAAGACAGACTCAAAAGTGTGAAAGAGAAAGGCAGTGACAGAGAGAAAATGAATAAAGTCGGGAGGAGAAAGGAAAAAGAAGGGAGATAAAGGGCAGTGACTTCTGTTCCTGGTGGGCGACTGAACGTCTTTAACTTGTGAGACCTCCATGGGACACTTGGGTCATGTGCCCATTCTCCATCCCAGCACCCACCCCTGCCTTCGACCCCTGCCATGATTCCGACCCACACAGACTCCTATCCCAGGTCCATGACACCCTCTACTGTCACTGCTGGACCTGTAGAGCCAACATCCACAGAGACAGCCCTGCACATTGCACTTCTGTTTCTCTGATGTGGCCTCCATGACCCCCAGTGCAACAGTATATGAGTCAGTCACAGGATACAAAATCAATATACAGAAATCACTGACATTCCTATACACAAACAATGAAAAATCAGAAAACGAAATCAAAGAGGCAATCCCCTTCACCATTGTAACCAAAAGAATCAAATATCTAGGAATAAACCTACCCAAAGAAACAAAAGAACTGTACACAGAAAATTACAAGACACTCATGAGAGACATTAAAGAAGACTTAAACAGATGGAGAGATATTCCATGTTCCTGGGTCAGAAGAATCAATATTGTGAAAATGACCATACTACCAAATGTCATCTATAGATTCAATGTCCTAATCAATGCTTTACCTATCATTTTAATTATCTTCCTTAAACTTCCATATTATGTGTATTTGTGAAGGTATTATCTGAGTAGCAAAGCCAAAACTAAGAAAACATGTGCTTAACTCAAGGTCATGCACTGATGAGTTAGGATCTGAGCCCAGGTTTCATTCCAACTCCATTCTAGGTAGAAATCACCAACGATGTGACTCTATAGACGGAAACCATCGTGTAGAAAGAGAGCCTACAGCTGTGAGATCCACTTCTCAGTTCTCTTTATGTTCCCCAAGAGCAATCAACTAGAATCAATGAACATGTGAGGAACACATTATTTTAATTATAGAAGTATATTTTGGTTTCCTTTATTTTGGTTTCCTCTCTAATCCTTTTTATTAATTTCATTCTTTAAATGTCATTGGCTTAAGAATTCATTAGCTGTAAAGAAATCATATTTTAAATCTTCAAATGTTGAAGACAGACTCAAAAGTGTGAAAGAGAAAGGCAGTGACAGAGAGAAAATGAATAAAGTCGGGAGGAGAAAGGAAAAAGAAGGGAGATAAAGGGCAGTGACTTCTGTTCCTGGTGGGCGACTGAACGTCTTTAACTTGTGAGACCTCCATGGGACACTTGGGTCATGTGCCCATTCTCCATCCCAGCACCCACCCCTGCCTTCGACCCCTGCCATGATTCCGACCCACACAGACTCCTATCCCAGGTCCATGACACCCTCTACTGTCACTGCTGGACCTGTAGAGCCAACATCCACAGAGACAGCCCTGCACATTGCACTTCTGTTTCTCTGATGTGGCCTCCATGACCCCCAGTGCAACAGTATATGAGTCAGTCACAGGATACAAAATCAATATACAGAAATCACTGACATTCCTATACACAAACAATGAAAAATCAGAAAACGAAATCAAAGAGGCAATCCCCTTCACCATTGTAACCAAAAGAATCAAATATCTAGGAATAAACCTACCCAAAGAAACAAAAGAACTGTACACAGAAAATTACAAGACACTCATGAGAGACATTAAAGAAGACTTAAACAGATGGAGAGATATTCCATGTTCCTGGGTCAGAAGAATCAATATTGTGAAAATGACCATACTACCAAATGTCATCTATAGATTCAATGCGATCCCTATCAAACTACCAATGACATTCTTTGCAGAACTAGACCAAAGAATAACACAGTTCATATGGCAACACAAAAGACCTTGAATAGCCAAAGCAATCCTGAGGAAGAAGAATGGAGCTGGAGGGATCAACCTCCCCAACTTCAGACTCTACTACAAAGCAACAGTCATCAAGACAGTATGGTACTGGCACAAAAACAGAAATATTGACCAATGGAACAAGATAGAGAACCCAGAGATAAACCCACGTACCTATGGGTACCTTATTTTTGACAAAGGAGGAGAAACTATAAAATGGGACAAAGACAGCCTCTTCAACAAATGGTGCTGGGAAAATTGGACAGCTACATGCAAAAAAATGAAGTTGGAACATTCCCTGACACCATGCAAAAAGATCAACTCAAAATGGATTAAAGACCTAAATGTAAGACCAGAAACCATCAAACTCTTAGAGGAGAATATAGGCAAAACCCTCAAGGACATCAATCAAAGCAAGATCTTCTCTGACCCACCTACTAGAATAGTGGAACTAAAAAGACAAATGAATATGTGGGACCTAATGAAACTTCAAAGCTTTTGTACAGCAAAAGAAATCACAAAAAATCTGAACAGACAGCCCACAGAATGGGAGAAAATCATAGCAAATGAAACAACAGACAAAGAATTCATCTCCAAGATCTACAAGCAACTCAGACAACTCAGCACTGGAAAAATGAGCAACCCAATCTAAAAATGGGAAAAGGACCTAAACAGACACCTCTCCAAAGAGGACATACAGATGGCCCAAAAGCACATGAAATGATGCTCAACTTCACTTACAATTAGAGAAATGCAAATCAAAACTACAATGAGATATCACACCCATCAGAATGGCCATCATCCACAAATCGACAGACAATAAATGCTGGAGAGGGTGCGGAGAAAAGGAACACTCCTGACAAAAATAGGAATCAGTCTGGAGATTTCTTAAAAACTAAATAGAAGCACCTCACGACCCAGCAATCCCACTCTTAGGCTTAAAGAAGACTTAAACAGATGGAGAGATATTCCATGTTCCTGGGTCAGAAGAATCAATATTGTGAAAATGACCATACTACCAAATGTCATCTATAGATTCAATGCGATCCCTATCAAACTACCAATGACATTCTTTGCAGAACTAGACCAAAGAATAACACAGTTCATATGGCAACACAAAAGACCTTGAATAGCCAAAGCAATCCTGAGGAAGAAGAATGGAGCTGGAGGGATCAACCTCCCCAACTTCAGACTCTACTACAAAGCAACAGTCATCAAGACAGTATGGTACTGGCACAAAAACAGAAATATTGACCAATGGAACAAGATAGAGAACCCAGAGATAAACCCACGTACCTATGGGTACCTTATTTTTGACAAAGGAGGAGAAACTATAAAATGGGACAAAGACAGCCTCTTCAACAAATGGTGCTGGGAAAATTGGACAGCTACATGCAAAAAAATGAAGTTGGAACATTCCCTGACACCATGCAAAAAGATCAACTCAAAATGGATTAAAGACCTAAATGTAAGACCAGAAACCATCAAACTCTTAGAGGAGAATATAGGCAAAACCCTCAAGGACATCAATCAAAGCAAGATCTTCTCTGACCCACCTACTAGAATAGTGGAACTAAAAAGACAAATGAATATGTGGGACCTAATGAAACTTCAAAGCTTTTGTACAGCAAAAGAAATCACAAAAAATCTGAACAGACAGCCCACAGAATGGGAGAAAATCATAGCAAATGAAACAACAGACAAAGAATTCATCTCCAAGATCTACAAGCAACTCAGACAACTCAGCACTGGAAAAATGAGCAACCCAATCTAAAAATGGGAAAAGGACCTAAACAGACACCTCTCCAAAGAGGACATACAGATGGCCCAAAAGCACATGAAATGATGCTCAACTTCACTTACAATTAGAGAAATGCAAATCAAAACTACAATGAGATATCACACCCATCAGAATGGCCATCATCCACAAATCGACAGACAATAAATGCTGGAGAGGGTGCGGAGAAAAGGGAACACTCCTGCATTGCTGGTGGGAATGTAAATTAATGCAGCCTCTATGGAAGTCAGTCTGGAGATTTCTTAAAAAAACTAAAAATAGAAGCACCTCACGACCCAGCAATCCCACTCTTAGGCTTATACCCTGATGAAGTCAAATCTGAAAGAAGCACATGTACCACAATGTTCATTGCAGCTCTCTATACAATAGCTAGAACATGGAAGCAACTTAGATGCCCACTGACGAATGAATGGATACAAAAGCTCTGGTACATATCTACAATGGAATACTACACAGCTGTAAAGAGAAATGCAGAAGAGTCAGCCCTAATGAGGTGGCTAGATCTAGAACGTATCATAAAAAGTGAAGTCAGTCAGAAAGAGAAGGACAAATATAATATATTAACACATATATATGGAATCTAGTAGGATGGTGATGATGGCACACGCAGTAAAGCAATGGAAAGACAGATATGGACAGTGGACATATGGACACTGTGGGGAAGGAACAGAGTGTGGGAGGCGTAAAGGAAGTAGCATGAAGGTCTGTCCTATCATATGTGAAGAAAATAGCTGTAGTCATTGCTCTGTGAGAAAAGGGGATCCTTCAGGGGTGCTGTGTGATGGGAGGGAGGGATGGGAAGGGGAGGATATACATATGACTGATCTGGGAACATGCATGTCTGTAAACAACAAAACTCTGTAAAAGTTAAAAGTAAAATAAAGGTTTTAAAAATAAAACAGTATATGAGTCAGCCTGTGCATTCATATTTGGGATTAAAAAGAATTAAAAGGATTCTAAGCTGTGTAGTTCCTCCAAAGGCAAGGTTTCCAACACTTGGCAAGACCAAGCAAGCCAGACAGAGATATGTGTAGCCATTTGGACATGACATGAAGGTCAAAGCTAAACTGAACTGAGAGATCTTCGTCCTCTTGCATAAACTCCCTGTGGCAGCATACTGCATGCCCAGTCAAACCAAAGATCAGGGCAAGACATAGGACCTTTTGATTTAAAAGGGAACCTGAGTCTTGTCAGTTTTCTATGTTCACTTCAGTATACATTGAATGTAGTAAAGCAATGGAATTTGTTTCCTTTGCTGGTAATAAATCTTACTGACTCCAACTTGTCAGAAGTCATTTAAAAAAAAAAAACACATCAAAGCATGGTGAAGGATGGATAATACCCTGCCACTTCTAAAATGTCACATGTCAAGTGTCTAATTAGTAACTTAATGTGTTAGAATCACTGAAAAAAATAAATGTAGGGCTTCCCTGGTGGTCCAGTGGGTAAAGAGTCTGCCTTGCAGGGTTGGGGGCACTGGTTCGATCCCTGGCCCGGGAAGATCGCACATGCCGTGGATCAGCTGGACTGGTGTGTCCAAGGAACCAGCGCTGTGAAGCACATGTGCCCAGAGCTGGTGCTCTGCAATGAGGAAGGCCACTGCAATGTGAGGCCCACACAGGCCAAAGAATAAAGATGGATGAGAATATATGATGATTTAGAGGCCAAAAAAATAAATAAATGTAAACAGCATCATCTCTTCACAGCTTAGCTCCAGATGTACTCTGGCCTAGTTACGTGGGTTCTGAAAACATGGATTGCTACCTGCAGGGCTATTTTTAGCATGTAACAAGAAGGCTGAGTGCTGAAGAAATGATACCTTTGAATAGTAGTGTTGGAGAAGACTCTTGAGAGTTCCTT
This sequence comes from Tragulus kanchil, assembly GCA_022376925.1. Classification (NCBI taxonomy): domain Eukaryota; kingdom Metazoa; phylum Chordata; class Mammalia; order Artiodactyla; family Tragulidae; genus Tragulus; species Tragulus kanchil. The sequence goes on along the minus strand of JAIOJX010000028.1, from coordinate 235,890,686 downwards.
GGACTGCAAGAAGACCAAATCAGTCAATCCTAAATGAAATCCACCCTGAATATCCATCACAAGGAATCATGCTGAAGCTGAAGCTCCAATACTTTGGCCACCTGATGAGAAGAGATGAAGGTTTTAAAAATAAAACAGTATATGAGTCAGCCTGTGCATTCATATTTGGGATTAAAAAGAATTAAAAGGATTCTAAGCTGTGTAGTTCCTCCAAAGGCAAGGTTTCCAACACTTGGCAAGACCAAGCAAGCCAGACAGAGATATGTGTAGCCATTTGGACATGACATGAAGGTCAAAGCTAAACTGAACTGAGAGATCTTCGTCCTCTTGCATAAACTCCCTGTGGCAGCATACTGCATGCCCAGTCAAACCAAAGATCAGGGCAAGACATAGGACCTTTTGATTTAAAAGGGAACCTGAGTCTTGTCAGTTTTCTATGTTCACTTCAGTATACATTGAATGTAGTAAAGCAATGGAATTTGTTTCCTTTGCTGGTAATAAATCTTACTGACTCCAACTTGTCAGAAGTCATTTAAAAAAAAAAAACACATCAAAGCATGGTGAAGGATGGATAATACCCTGCCACTTCTAAAATGTCACATGTCAAGTGTCTAATTAGTAACTTAATGTGTTAGAATCACTGAAAAAAATAAATGTAGGGCTTCCCTGGTGGTCCAGTGGGTAAAGAGTCTGCCTTGCAGGGTTGGGGGCACTGGTTCGATCCCTGGCCCGGGAAGATCGCACATGCCGTGGATCAGCTGGACTGGTGTGTCCAAGGAACCAGCGCTGTGAAGCACATGTGCCCAGAGCTGGTGCTCTGCAATGAGGAAGGCCACTGCAATGTGAGGCCCACACAGGCCAAAGAATAAAGATGGATGAGAATATATGATGATTTAGAGGCCAAAAAAATAAATAAATGTAAACAGCATCATCTCTTCACAGCTTAGCTCCAGATGTACTCTGGCCTAGTTACGTGGGTTCTGAAAACATGGATTGCTACCTGCAGGGCTATTTTTAGCATGTAACAAGAAGGCTGAGTGCTGAAGAAATGATACCTTTGAATAGTAGTGTTGGAGAAGACTCTTGAGAGTTCCTTGGACTGCAAGAAGACCAAATCAGTCAATCCTAAATGAAATCCACCCTGAATATCCATCACAAGGAATCATGCTGAAGCTGAAGCTCCAATACTTTGGCCACCTGATGAGAAGAGATGACTTATTGGAAAAGATCCTGATGCTGGGAAAAATAGAAGTCAAAAGTAGAAGGGGACAACAGAGGATGAGATGGTTGGATGGCATCACTGAGTCAATGGACATGAGTTTGAGCAAACTCCAGGAGATGGTGAAGGACAGGGAAGCCTGGCATGCTGCAGTCCATGGGTTCACAAAGAGTCAGACATGACTGAGTAACCTAACTGAGCTGAACAAGCATGTATCTCATTGGTACTGACAGATCCATAGAAGGTGCGTAACCTATAGGTTGGAAAAGAGGTGTTCTAAAGAACTGCACCATCAAGATGGTCTCAACCAATAACTTTCCAAAATAAACAGTCAGTGTCTTATGTATGAGTCCTCCAGTCCCTGGTTAATGCCAGCAGCTTTGAACCTGTGCCACGATACACCCATATTTGTCCTATGTTTTCCTTCACAGATCATCTTGGATTGCTCCAAAATGCATATCGTTATGAACATAGATGCACATGCATCAATGAGAGAAATAGGAGCAGAAAGTGAGAACGTAAAAGAGAACAGAAGTGAAATGAGGACACAGAAGGGTCTAGGGAACAGGGAAGAATGGCTAAGTGGTCAGAGAAGTAGGGATGAGGCAATTTAACAAGTAGGAAAAGATAGAAAATGCAAAGGGTGATGCAAGGTTCACCATACATGATCACCTGACATGAAATCAGCCTAGAATGAGCATTTTTTAGGATAGATCACCTGCTAATGAGAGACCGCATGAGAAACTTGAATAGGATCTGAGTCAGATTCTGGGCTCTGCTATTTGAGTTAGTAGCTTCTTTGGGTTTTGACACACAGTTCAACTTCTCCAAGGCTTGGTACTCTGCTTCTGCAAAAAGTGGAAATAAACTCTGCCCATCCCCTGGAGAAGGGAATGGCAATCCACTTCAGTGTACCTACCTGGAAAATTCCATGCACAGAGAAGCCTGACCAACCTTCCTATATTACCTTATCTTCCACTATCTTTAGTTCAGATATTGGAAATCGCTAGCACATATACTTTGGCCACCTGATGAGAAGAGATGACTTATTGGAAAAGATCCTGATGCTGGGAAAAATAGAAGTCAAAAGTAGAAGGGGACAACAGAGGATGAGATGGTTGGATGGCATCACTGAGTCAATGGACATGAGTTTGAGCAAACTCCAGGAGATGGTGAAGGACAGGGAAGCCTGGCATGCTGCAGTCCATGGGTTCACAAAGAGTCAGACATGACTGAGTAACCTAACTGAGCTGAACAAGCATGTATCTCATTGGTACTGACAGATCCATAGAAGGTGCGTAACCTATAGGTTGGAAAAGAGGTGTTCTAAAGAACTGCACCATCAAGATGGTCTCAACCAATAACTTTCCAAAATAAACAGTCAGTGTCTTATGTATGAGTCCTCCAGTCCCTGGTTAATGCCAGCAGCTTTGAACCTGTGCCACGATACACCCATATTTGTCCTATGTTTTCCTTCACAGATCATCTTGGATTGCTCCAAAATGCATATCGTTATGAACATAGATGCACATGCATCAATGAGAGAAATAGGAGCAGAAAGTGAGAACGTAAAAGAGAACAGAAGTGAAATGAGGACACAGAAGGGTCTAGGGAACAGGGAAGAATGGCTAAGTGGTCAGAGAAGTAGGGATGAGGCAATTTAACAAGTAGGAAAAGATAGAAAATGCAAAGGGTGATGCAAGGTTCACCATACATGATCACCTGACATGAAATCAGCCTAGAATGAGCATTTTTTAGGATAGATCACCTGCTAATGAGAGACCGCATGAGAAACTTGAATAGGATCTGAGTCAGATTCTGGGCTCTGCTATTTGAGTTAGTAGCTTCTTTGGGTTTTGACACACAGTTCAACTTCTCCAAGGCTTGGTACTCTGCTTCTGCAAAAAGTGGAAATAAACTCTGCCCATCCCCTGGAGAAGGGAATGGCAATCCACTTCAGTGTACCTACCTGGAAAATTCCATGCACAGAGAAGCCTGACCAACCTTCCTATATTACCTTATCTTCCACTATCTTTAGTTCAGATATTGGAAATCGCTAGCACATATACGACCACATCTTCTCCCCTTGCCAATTGCAGACATCAATGATTGATCACAGCACTCTTTCCTCCTGAGTCTGAGTCATGGTCACAGAATCCTCAGGCAGCACCAGTCGATCAAAACTGGGACTCCAGATGAGCCATCCTTGTTCTAGTTCCTCTGGTCAGAAAAAACAAACAAACAAACAAAAATCTAGAATCTAACTTGGGTTCAGACTATTTAATTTCTACTCTTAGTTGTGTTTTTTAACAGAAGGATATGTTGATTAACCTGTTTTCAAATATAAATAATCTCTAGTAAACAATGACTCTAGCTTCCAGACACTTAGATAAATAATAATATTATTGGAAGCATTTTTAAAGTCAGTCACCTCTGGGCAGAGGTGTGTAAGTACGACTACCACAAGCCACTTTAAAATTCCCTGTATATACACATCAGGATTCTGGGTTCCAAGAATCACAAAGAAAAACTCAGAGATAAATTATATAGTCCTTATGCAAGACAACAAAACTCACCTGATCCCAACTCAAAAGACAGCTGGATGACAGAAAGGAAGCTTCTCTTATCAATTCCCAGTCAGCTTTGTCCACTGCCCTGAGACTTCTCACTGAGCTCATAAGTTAGTAAATATGAAATACTCAGCAGATCCAACCATAAGAGTTCCTGGGAGAGAGATTGTCATCTTTTTTTTAAAAATCAAGAAAGAAATGGGTATGAACTGAGAATTGAGTACCTGCCTCTAGATATGGGGCATCTTTTATCCTTAAAGAACAAAGATTTGTGTCGTACTTCTTTGTATCTATTGCAGTGAAAGTGAAAGTTGCTCAGTCGTGTCCAACTTTTGTGAGCCCTTGGTCTGTCCATGGAATTCTCCAGGCAGGAATACTGGTGTGGATTGCCATTTCCTTCTCAAGGGGATCTTCCCAACCCAGGTATTGAACCCAGGTCTTCTACATTGTAGGCAAATACTTTACCATCTGAGCTACCAAGGAAGCCCATCTACTAGAGCATAAAGGAATACTCCAATATTAGAAATTTTCCTAGACAGTTCAAAGAATACCTAGATAGCACCATTCAGAGTTCTCAAAAGCCCACCATGGGGAATTTCCTACACACATGCTGGGGTGTGTGTGTGTGTGTGTGTGTGTGTGTGTGTGTGTGTGTGTGTATGTGTTTGATGAAAGACATAAAAAAGACAGCATAAAAGTGACTAAAGTAAAAATTATTAAAGATAGACCCTCCTAAGGGACTTCAAGGTGCTTGTTAGTTTTATATCTTGAAGAACCAAAATTTTCTTCATGTCACTTATTTTTATGAGATGAATCATATGTTGAGTATTTTTAAAAGTTGTCTTCATCAATATTTTATCAAAACCAGCACCAGTCTCTCCCTTGGTGATCATGTTGTTCAACCAAAATATCTTCCCATTGAAGCATTGATCTGGCACCTTGGTAGGTTCCATAAAAGGTCAAAAATTTTATAATCTTCCTTAGACAAAGAGCAAGGAGATTGGCATCCTCCCTGGATGCCTTCTTTCTGTTGTCTCTCATCCTCCCCCCCCCACACACACAAAAAATGTTTCTAGGGATAAATCTATTTCTAGTAATTTGAAAACAAAAAAGTGATTGAAATAGCTCAATTGTGTCTGACTCTTTGGGACCCATGGACGAGCCATGAAATTCTCCAAGGAAAGAATACTGGAATGGGTAGCCCTTCCCTTCTCCAAGGGATCTGCCTAACCCACAGACAGAACCCGTGTCTCCTGCCTCTCAGGCAGAGTTAAATGAATGAAGTGATACTATTTCCACGTTGACTACTTCCACTTTGTTTATTCCCCTAAGGTGAGGCGTTCAAAAGTGTTGCTATGGGAGTGTTTTATAATCAAATTATTAAATAAATACACCTTTCTTCTTGGGGTTTCCCTGGTGGCTCAGCGATAAAGAATCCACTTGCAATGGAAGAGACCTGGATTCACTCTCTGGGCCAGGAAAATCCCCTGAAAAAGGAAATGGCAACCCACTGCTGAATTCAGGAGTTTGTTGAAAGTTCTGACTTACATATAAGTACTTATATACCTGATTACACCAAATAAGTACTGCATTTAGTAAGTTGCATTACTAACTTTGAGAGGAAGTTTCTAACCTTTTAGGTTTTTGTAGCAAGTTGCTTCAGGCTGATCCAAAGTTGTCATAAAAGGGACATGCCTAGATGCTTCCTTACAGATTCAAGAATTTGGGGCAGAATAAGAACAGTTCTAAAGAAGATTTTATCCACGAAGTGAAATTCCAAAGAAATCTAGAGAAAGAAATACACAAAGCTGAAAGGGTTCAAGAACCCACTGGTGCATTCTGGGATGCCTGCCCCATCTACAGGGTTTGACAACTATCATGGACAACAACTACTCCTGACTGAGCAACTCATTGTGCAGGCAACTAGTTTCAACAGCTCATTCTTTGACAGCACTGTGTTGCTGCTGTTTATTTGCTCAGTCGTGTCCAAGTCTTTGAAACTCCATGGACTATAGCCTGCCAGGCTCCTCTGTCCATGGGATTCTCCAAGTAAGAATACTGCAGTGTGTTGCCATTTCCTTCTCCAGTGGATCTTCCCAACCCAGGTATCAAACCCGTGTCTCCTGCACTGCGGGCAGATTCTTTACCACTGAGCCACCTGGAAAGCCCTTGACAGCACTTTTGCCAAAGGGAAAACCTAGGACATCTGGGGAACAAGGTGCAGGGGGGAGGAAAAAAATGCAGGGCTACCGAGTTAGGCATTTACAGACATTATCTGCCTCTCTCACTATGCTTGTGTTTTTCTGTTGAGTAGCTTTCATTTTCTGTGGAAGGTGTGATGTCTTCAAGGAACATTTGTTCTATCTGTCTGCCCAGGGTAAAAGTGAAATGCTCCATACAAAGAATAATAAACAGCTACCTGGTTCTTCCTATGCTTAGGGAAGAAATCCCCTACTAAATCTTTGTTTATTCCCTAAGGTGAGGCGTTCAAAAGTGTTGCTATGGGAGTGTTTTATAATCAAATTATTAAATAAATACACCTTTCTTCTTGGGGTTTCCCTGGTGGCTCAGCGATAAAGAATCCACTTGCAATGGAAGAGACCTGGATTCACTCTCTGGGCCAGGAAAATCCCCTGAAAAAGGAAATGGCAACCCACTGCTGAATTCAGGAGTTTGTTGAAAGTTCTGACTTACATATAAGTACTTATATACCTGATTACACCAAATAAGTACTGCATTTAGTAAGTTGCATTACTAACTTTGAGAGGAAGTTTCTAACCTTTTAGGTTTTTGTAGCAAGTTGCTTCAGGCTGATCCAAAGTTGTCATAAAAGGGACATGCCTAGATGCTTCCTTACAGATTCAAGAATTTGGGGCAGAATAAGAACAGTTCTAAAGAAGATTTTATCCACGAAGTGAAATTCCAAAGAAATCTAGAGAAAGAAATACACAAAGCTGAAAGGGTTCAAGAACCCACTGGTGCATTCTGGGATGCCTGCCCCATCTACAGGGTTTGACAACTATCATGGACAACAACTACTCCTGACTGAGCAACTCATTGTGCAGGCAACTAGTTTCAACAGCTCATTCTTTGACAGCACTGTGTTGCTGCTGTTTATTTGCTCAGTCGTGTCCAAGTCTTTGAAACTCCATGGACTATAGCCTGCCAGGCTCCTCTGTCCATGGGATTCTCCAAGTAAGAATACTGCAGTGTGTTGCCATTTCCTTCTCCAGTGGATCTTCCCAACCCAGGTATCAAACCCGTGTCTCCTGCACTGCGGGCAGATTCTTTACCACTGAGCCACCTGGAAAGCCCTTGACAGCACTTTTGCCAAAGGGAAAACCTAGGACATCTGGGGAACAAGGTGCAGGGGGGAGGAAAAAAATGCAGGGCTACCGAGTTAGGCATTTACAGACATTATCTGCCTCTCTCACTATGCTTGTGTTTTTCTGTTGAGTAGCTTTCATTTTCTGTGGAAGGTGTGATGTCTTCAAGGAACATTTGTTCTATCTGTCTGCCCAGGGTAAAAGTGAAATGCTCCATACAAAGAATAATAAACAGCTACCTGGTTCTTCCTATGCTTAGGGAAGAAATCCCCTACTAAATCTTTAGTTCTCATTGCATTATTTAAAAATACAACCTGGAATGACTGTCTCATGTACTTTTACCTGATCTGTTCAAAATGTTGCCTAAAGAGCCTACTTAATGAGAAGCCCCAAAGAACTTTAGAAAAACCCAAGTTTGTGTTTTCTGTGGCTCCATATGCTGACAGATTTAATCAATCAAGAATGAATATGTGTTGTCTGATCATATCGGGCACATGAGACACTAGTCTTTAAAAAATACAGGCCTTTTATTATGAAAGTAATACATGTCCATTTTTTTAAAACCTGGAAATTACAACCAAGCAAAAAGTAGATTGACGTTTCACCTTCTAGAGATAACTCCTGTTAGCAATGGTGTGCATTGTAGTATTCGTATTTCCTCTCATCACGAGTGGAAGAGGGTAAGTTTAGTGGGCAGAAGCCCAGCTTCTCCATGGCTAAATGAGATGCACAGGAACGCCTACTTCAGTGCTGGTACTTGGGGAGCACACAGAACTCTGTGCCCTTCTGGCTATTGTAAACCCCACTCCCACTCCAAGCACTTAGTTTACATTCATGCAGTAAATGTTCCTGAACACTGTTCTGAGCTGTACTGTAATGCCGCTAACATATCCACCTGTTTTAAGCCTCTAAGGAACTTATGATTTAGTTGGAATATTAGTTTCCTGTGGCTGCCTTAACAAAGTACCACAAATGGCAAGGCTTAGAACAACAGAAATACATGGTCTTGCACTTGCCACAGTCCAAAATCAGGGTGTTGCCAGAGTCACACCCCTCTGAGGTTGTTAGGGTAGAACCCTTCCTCTTCCTCTCTGTAGCTTCTGGTGGTTGCAGGCAATCCTTGGGGTTCCCTGGCTTCTGGCTACATCACTCCAATCACTACCCATGACGTCATGTAGTCTTTACAGTGTCTGTGTCATCCTATGGAATTTCCTTTTCTTATAAGGACCCTAGTCATATTGGATTAGGGACCAAGCAAATGACCCTCCTCTTGACTTCGTATAATTACAATGACCCTATTTCCAATAAGGTCACACTCACAGATACACTAGGAGTTAGAACTTCAACATATTCAACCCATAGCATTGAGGAACCAGAAAAACTCATAGGATCCAGTTAGAGAACAATAAACAACCTATATAATCAAGTTCTCAGATACATGACCCAAACCACCAATGCTATGGAAATTCATAGAATTATTCTACAAGAGTGAGATAGTTTCCAAAGGGTTAACGGATTTCATTGTATTTGGTAGGAAAGGTGGATGGAGGGAGAAGCAGACATTCCAGGGAAGAGAAAGAGACAAAATTTTAACTTTAAAAATGTAATTATAAATTAAACCTAGGTGAAGAGAAAGATGAAAAAAATTTTTTAACCAAGCAAAAGTAGATTGACGTTTCACCTTCTAGAGATAACTCCTGTTAGCAATGGTGTGCATTGTAGTATTCGATTTCCTCTCATCACGAGTGGAAGAGGGTAAGTTTAGTGGGCAGAAGCCCAGCTTCTCCATGGCTAAATGAGATGCACAGGAACGCCTACTTCAGTGCTGGTACTTGGGGAGCACACAGAACTCTGTGCCCTTCTGGCTATTGTAAACCCCACTCCCACTCCAAGCACTTAGTTTACATTCATGCAGTAAATGTTCCTGAACACTGTTCTGAGCTGTACTGTAATGCCGCTAACATATCCACCTGTTTTAAGCCTCTAAGGAACTTATGATTTAGTTGGAATATTAGTTTCCTGTGGCTGCCTTAACAAAGTACCACAAATGGCAAGGCTTAGAACAACAGAAATACATGGTCTTGCACTTGCCACAGTCCAAAATCAGGGTGTTGCCAGAGTCACACTCTCTCTGAAATTGTTAGGGTAGAACCCTTCCTCTTCCTCTCTGTAGCTTCTGGTGGTTGCAGGCAATCCTTGGGGTTCCCTGGCTTCTGGCTACATCACTCCAATCACTACCCATGACGTCATGTAGTCTTTACAGTGTCTGTGTCATCCTATGGAATTTCCTTTTCTTATAAGGACCCTAGTCATATTGGATTAGGGACCAAGCAAATGACCCTCCTCTTGACTTCGTATAATTACAATGACCCTATTTCCAATAAGGTCACACTCACAGATACACTAGGAGTTAGAACTTCAACATATTCAACCCATAGCATTGAGGAACCAGAAAAACTCATAGGATCCAGTTAGAGAACAATAAACAACCTATATAATCAAGTTCTCAGATACATGACCCAAACCACCAATGCTATGGAAATTCATAGAATTATTCTACAAGAGTGAGATAGTTTCCAAAGGGTTAACGGATTTCATTGTATTTGGTAGGAAAGGTGGATGGAGGGAGAAGCAGACATTCCAGGGAAGAGAAAGAGACAAAATTTTAACTTTAAAAATGTAATTTTAAATTAAACTTTAATTTAATTTAAATTTTAGCATAGTGAACAATGTGCTCCAGTTGGCTCTGGCCCTTTTCTTTTGAGTCTCAGGCCCTGGGGAACTTTCCCAGCAATGCTGAACCACAAAGGAGCCTCTCAGACACCTTCTCCTTTTGCACCATGGCACCTGCTCACATGTTGCTCATTCTAACCAGAATGTCTCCTCACCAGTTCCTACCATTGCCACCACCCCCGTCAGTTTCCGATTCATCCTTCCACAAGTCCACACTTGACATCATAGCTCCGGGAATCCTGACCTCTGGAGAGAATTAGTCACCACCCTCCCCTGGGCCACCACTACACCTTGTGGATGTTGACTCATAGCCTGGTATCCCTGAAGGACGAGAACCATGGCCCAGGAGTCTCTGTACTCCCAACAGAGAGCACAGAGCCTAGCGCTGCCAGTGGTCACCAAAGATTTACTGAAATTTAGTTGAACTGAATTGTTTGTGGACAGGAAGGAGGGGATGAGCCTAACTGCAGTCTAGCCATGGGCCAGGATCTGCAGATGGACTGATGACCGAGCTGTGGTGAAGAGACGCAAGTGACTGCAGGTGAAGGATCAAAGCATGCCATGGGTGAGGAGAGGGTCACTGTGTGAGTGAAGGACTGACGTGCTAGGAAAGCACAAAGAGTCGATACAACCAGAACACGAGATTCAAGAGGAGGAAGGCAGCAGAGGTGGACAGAGGCCCAGTGAGCAGGGCCTCAGGTGGGGGGTGACTACAGAATCTTTTCCAGAGTGAAAATGTCTTTGGATCTGAATATAAAAGATGTGAGTTAGCAGTGACATGGAGGATGATGACAAAGTGAGGTCAAGGCTAGATGCAGGGAATAACTGAAGTCAACTCTAGAGAGAACAGGGGAGGCAAAAGAAATACTGCGGGTGGGACCCACCACAAGGAAGTAAAATTGATAGGATTTCAATGCTGAGAGAGAAAGAAGTGAGATTCTCCATTGAGTGACAGGCGACAGAACTTCTACTCATAGAAATGAGGATGACAGGAAGGGAGGTAGGTGTGGGCTCAGCCAGAAGTTCAGTTTTGCTCATGAATACTTTGAATTCCCATGGGACATCTAGGTTTTATGAAGTTAACAACTAGGTTGTGGGGGTTGGGAAAGTTGTGTGGTTTAATTTAGTAAGAATTAAAATTAGAATTTTGTTTGAGATCAAGTTCTGACTCTTGAGAATTGTGCCTCAGGTTTTCATGACATCACGACTTAAAAGTGAGCACAACTGCCAGTGTAGGTCAAGAGGCACCCAGCTCTTCACCCTCAGTTGTTTCATGAGTCTAGTTGTAAACTGGAAAGAAATGGAAACCACAAAGCTAACGGACAGTGACAGCCTGCCTCTTACAGAGTTCCATTTAAATGCAGATGGTTCTTCTTTGCTGCTGCACAAGATGAAGGGCATCAACAGCCCCCAAGGTGCTCAGTATCTTCACTTGACTTTCTCAGCATCTTGAGCTGTATAGATACCTGTCCTAATGATCACAGATCAGCATTCTTGGGGAGGGTGGACCAAGAACCTCACTGCATAACTCCAAGGAGAGAAAATTGACCTTGAGAGTCTGACACAAAAGGAAAACATTGACAGGAACCATCTGCAATCTGGGGGGACCTCCATATAATTCAAATCATGGCCCTGCACATTTCTAGCTGTGTCACCATAAATAAGTTCCTTGAGATTTATTGTATTCTATAAAGGAGAGTAATCTTGGAACCTACATCTAAGGATGGTTGTGAAGACTCAGAATGTTAATGCATGTAAAGTACTTAAAAGAGTGGAGTGTTTGGCTCAGAATAAGCCATCAATCCATGGTAGATACATATTTAGTCATTAAAGTGATTTTGATACCTTCCATGTGTTTATACCAGTAGCTTCCAAACAGCAGGGACCCAAATCAGGCATGGAGGATGATGACAAAGTGAGGTCAAGGCTAGATGCAGGGAATAACTGAAGTCAACTCTAGAGAGAACAGGGGAGGCAAAAGAAATACTGCGGGTGGGACCCACCACAAGGAAGTAAAATTGATAGGATTTCAATGCTGAGAGAGAAAGAAGTGAGATTCTCCATTGAGTGACAGGCGACAGAACTTCTACTCATAGAAATGAGGATGACAGGAAGGGAGGTAGGTGTGGGCTCAGCCAGAAGTTCAGTTTTGCTCATGAATACTTTGAATTCCCATGGGACATCTAGGTTTTATGAAGTTAACAACTAGGTTGTGGGGGTTGGGAAAGTTGTGTGGTTTAATTTAGTAAGAATTAAAATTAGAATTTTGTTTGAGATCAAGTTCTGACTCTTGAGAATTGTGCCTCAGGTTTTCATGACATCACGACTTAAAAGTGAGCACAACTGCCAGTGTAGGTCAAGAGGCACCCAGCTCTTCACCCTCAGTTGTTTCATGAGTCTAGTTGTAAACTGGAAAGAAATGGAAACCACAAAGCTAACGGACAGTGACAGCCTGCCTCTTACAGAGTTCCATTTAAATGCAGATGGTTCTTCTTTGCTGCTGCACAAGATGAAGGGCATCAACAGCCCCCAAGGTGCTCAGTATCTTCACTTGACTTTCTCAGCATCTTGAGCTGTATAGATACCTGTCCTAATGATCACAGATCAGCATTCTTGGGGAGGGTGGACCAAGAACCTCACTGCATAACTCCAAGGAGAGAAAATTGACCTTGAGAGTCTGACACAAAAGGAAAACATTGACAGGAACCATCTGCAATCTGGGGGGACCTCCATATAATTCAAATCATGGCCCTGCACATTTCTAGCTGTGTCACCATAAATAAGTTCCTTGAGATTTATTGTATTCTATAAAGGAGAGTAATCTTGGAACCTACATCTAAGGATGGTTGTGAAGACTCAGAATGTTAATGCATGTAAAGTACTTAAAAGAGTGGAGTGTTTGGCTCAGAATAAGCCATCAATCCATGGTAGATACATATTTAGTCATTAAAGTGATTTTGATACCTTCCATGTGTTTATACCAGTAGCTTCCAAACAGCAGGGACCCAAATCAGGCAGAAAATAATCCCAGGGTTTCCTACTGTCTGGGCTCTCTAGAAGCCAATAATTCAATGCTACCCAGAAGGACAATGAGGGAGAGATACAGAAATATGGGGCTCCCTTCCAAGCCTAAACACTGAGGATCTCAGGAGGCAATTGTTTTAATGTCTAAAATTTATTTATTTATTTTAAGCTTTTTACTTTGTATTGGGGTATAACCAGTTAGGGCTTCCCTGCTGACTCAGATGGTAAAGAATCTACCTGCAATGCAGGAGACCCGAGTTCTGTTCCTAGATCAGGAAGAACTCCTGGGGGAAAGGGAAAAGGCTGCTAATTCTAGTATTCTTTCCTGGAGAGTTCCATGGACAGAGGATCCTGATGGGCTACAATCCATGGGGTCACAAAGAGTTGGACATGACTGAGAACCTAACACTAACTAGCTCTACCAAATTAACAATTTTGTGATAGTTTCAGGTGAATAGCAAAGGACTCAGCCATACATATACATGTATCCATTGTCTCCCACACTCCCCTCCCATCCAGGCTGCCACGTGACATTGAGCAAGAGTTCCCCGTGCTATACAGTAGGTCCCTGTTGGTTATCCAATATGGCAGTGTATATAGCAACCGTAAGTTTGTTCTTTGTGAGTCTCTTTCTGTTTTGTTTTTTTTATATAATTTTTTGGGGGGCAGGGGGCCTGGGTTGGGGAGGGGAGGGTGGGCCACTTCTATTGGTCTTTCATTTATTTATTTTCATCCATCTTTGTTCTTTGGCCCGTGTGGGCCTCCCATCGCAGTGGCCTCTGTTGTCACAGAGCACTGGCTCTGGGCGCATGCGCTCCAGAGCTCCAGCTCGGTAATTGGACACATCGGTCCAGCCACTCCGCGGCACGTAGGACCTTCCCAAGCCAGGGATGGAACCGGCACCCCTAGAACTGCAAGGCGGTGTCCTTACCCACTGGACCACCAGGGAAGCCCCTCTGTTTCTGTTTTGTAAGTTCATTTGTATCATTTGGCTCAGAATAAGCCATCAATCCATGGTAGATACATATTTAGTCATTAAAGTGATTTTGATACCTTCCATGTGTTTATACCAGTAGCTTCCAAACAGCAGGGACCCAAATCAGGCAGAAAATAATCCCAGGGTTTCCTACTGTCTGGGCTCTCTAGAAGCCAATAATTCAATGCTACCCAGAAGGACAATGAGGGAGAGATACAGAAATATGGGGCTCCCTTCCAAGCCTAAACACTGAGGATCTCAGGAGGCAATTGTTTTAATGTCTAAAATTTATTTATTTATTTTAAGCTTTTTACTTTGTATTGGGGTATAACCAGTTAGGGCTTCCCTGCTGACTCAGATGGTAAAGAATCTACCTGCAATGCAGGAGACCCGAGTTCTGTTCCTAGATCAGGAAGAACTCCTGGGGAAGGAAATGGCTGCTAATTCTAGTATTCTTTCCTGGAGAGTTCCATGGACAGAGGATCCTGATGGGCTACAATCCATGGGGTCACAAAGAGTTGGACATGACTGAGAACCTAACACTAACTAGCTCTACCAAATTAACAATTTTGTGATAGTTTCAGGTGAATAGCAAAGGACTCAGCCATACATATACATGTATCCATTGTCTCCCACACTCCCCTCCCATCCAGGCTGCCACGTGACATTGAGCAAGAGTTCCCCGTGCTATACAGTAGGTCCCTGTTGGTTATCCAATATGGCAGTGTATATAGCAACCGTAAGTTTGTTCTTTGTGAGTCTCTTTCTGTTTTGTTTTTTTTATATAATTTTTTGGGGGGCAGGGGGCCTGGGTTGGGGAGGGGGGAGGGTGGGCCACTTCTATTGGTCTTTCATTTATTTATTTTCATCCATCTTTGTTCTTTGGCCCGTGTGGGCCTCCCATCGCAGTGGCCTCTGTTGTCACAGAGCACTGGCTCTGGGCGCATGCGCTCCAGAGCTCCAGCTCGGTAATTGGACACATCGGTCCAGCCACTCCGCGGCACGTAGGACCTTCCCAAGCCAGGGATGGAACCGGCACCCCTAGAACTGCAAGGCGGTGTCCTTACCCACTGGACCACCAGGGAAGCCCCTCTGTTTCTGTTTTGTAAGTTCATTTGTATCATTTGTTTTTAGATTCCACATATAAGGGATATCATACAGTATTTCTGTTTCTCTTGTCTGACTAACTTCACTCAGTATGACAATCTCTAAATGGTCCATCCGTGTTGCTAAAAATGGAAATTGCTTTTTAAGTCATTTAGAAAGGGTGCTTTCAAGTTCTCTAATTCCTCATGTGCCTTCCTTAGCCCATGCATCCAGCTCACTGTTTCCTCTTTCTGGAATGCCCTTCATTCTATCCCACCCTCCATATTGCCTTGTCAGTTCCAGTTTGGAACACCCATATAACAGAATAGTTACAAGCTATAAAGTGTAATGCTTCTTACTAGGTGTGTGACATTGGATAAGTTACTTACTGTCTCCAAGCCTTGATTCTTTATCTATAATGTAGGGACAAATAAAGCACCTACCTCATAAAATTATTGAGAGAATTGCACCAAACAATATACCTCAAGTACCTAGTCCAGAGACCAGACATCTCAGGGGTTCCTTCTTTAGATCTGGTATTAACACTACTCAGAACCCCCTTTGACCATTTAAAACAGGGGAAGCACAACTGAACTCTCCCTCTTTTTAGCCAGCATGTACCTTTCTGAAGGCACTCAGAGCACCAGCCTAACCTCTGGCAAATTAGGTATAGTTTATTACAATACAAACAGGAAAAGCCACGTTTAAGAAGCTCCTGGTAGTTGTGCAAAGGGCTTATTTAATGCGTATGTGATTTGTCCATGTGGACACATCTGTAACTCTTCTAATCTGATACAGTGCCACCAGAGGATCAGGGGCAGCCTCAGAACCCAGGTTTTTAATCGAGATTTTAGATGAGGAACAGGATACTACCTTTACCCTGCAAAGAGTTAATCATCTCTCAAGATTCATTCTGAAAGATGTTTTCCAGCATCCCCTGGAATGTAATTATGTGTGGCATAAATAACAGGAACAAAGGTGGGCATGCTCATGCAGATTTTTTTTAATTTTGGCCTCTTTTATTGGTGTTTTAGTTATTTATTTTCATCCATCTTTATTCTTTGGCCTGTGTGGGCCTCTCATTGTGGTGGCCTCTCATTGCAGAACACTGACTCTGGGCGCATGCACTCCAGAGAGCTGGCACCTAATTGGACTCACTGGTCCAGCCACTCCGGGGCATGTGGGATCTTCCTGGGCCAGGGATCAAACTGGTGCCTCTTGCCCTGCAAGGTGGACTCTTTACCAACTGGACCACCAGGAAAGCCCTATTTTTGCTTCATCTTTTTAGACAGAAACTGAGGGCAGCCATCATCCATGATGACTTGCCCATAAGTAGCTTTGGGAGGTGGCAAGCCTGCGGTCTTGGGGAAGCCTTTGGTTGTGGGTCATACCCAAGTTTTTTAATGCCCTTCTTCCCCTAGCCTTGTCAGTTCCAGTTTGGAACACCCATATAACAGAATAGTTACAAGCTATAAAGTGTAATGCTTCTTACTAGGTGTGTGACATTGGATAAGTTACCTGTCTCCAAGCCTTGATTCTTTATCTATAATGTAGGGACAAATAAAGCACCTACCTCATAAAATTATTGAGAGAATTGCACCAAACAATATACCTCAAGTACCTAGTCCAGAGACCAGACATCTCAGGGGTTCCTTCTTTAGATCTGGTATTAACACTACTCAGAACCCCCTTTGACCATTTAAAACAGGGGAAGCACAACTGAACTCTCCCTCTTTTTAGCCAGCATGTACCTTTCTGAAGGCACTCAGAGCACCAGCCTAACCTCTGGCAAATTAGGTATAGTTTATTACAATACAAACAGGAAAAGCCACGTTTAAGAAGCTCCTGGTAGTTGTGCAAAGGGCTTATTTAATGCGTATGTGATTTGTCCATGTGGACACATCTGTAACTCTTCTAATCTGATACAGTGCCACCAGAGGATCAGGGGCAGCCTCAGAACCCAGGTTTTTAATCGAGATTTTAGATGAGGAACAGGATACTACCTTTACCCTGCAAAGAGTTAATCATCTCTCAAGATTCATTCTGAAAGATGTTTTCCAGCATCCCCTGGAATGTAATTATGTGTGGCATAAATAACAGGAACAAAGGTGGGCATGCTCATGCAGATTTTTTTTTTTAATTTTGGCCTCTTTTATTGGTGTTTTAGTTATTTATTTTCATCCATCTTTATTCTTTGGCCTGTGTGGGCCTCTCATTGTGGTGGCCTCTCTCATTGCAGAACACTGACTCTGGGCGCATGCACTCCAGAGAGCTGGCACCTAATTGGACTCACTGGTCCAGCCACTCCGGGGCATGTGGGATCTTCCTGGGCCAGGGATCAAACTGGTGCCTCTTGCCCTGCAAGGTGGACTCTTTACCAACTGGACCACCAGGAAAGCCCTATTTTTGCTTCATCTTTTTAGACAGAAACTGAGGGCAGCCATCATCCATGATGACTTGCCCATAAGTAGCTTTGGGAGGTGGCAAGCCTGCGGTCTTGGGGAAGCCTTTGGTTGTGGGATCATAAATAGGCCATTTGCTGGAAAAGTGACAGACAGTTTGGGAAGGGGGTTGAGATGAGGCCATAAAATGTGCTAAGATGCTAAAATATATCCTTGGATGAAAATAGCTGGGAATCCTCATCAAAGCCAGTCAGATAGTGTGAAGGTTAAGAAGTAAAGATGAAAAGCATTTTTAGCTTTGACAGTGGTCGTTTGCTTTGTCCACATGCCAAATATGGACCTTGAATCCATTCAGTTTTCTCCATCTGAACCTAGAAGTTTGTCTTCCCAATAAAGAGGTTTTTGCTCTTTGGTCCACTGCTCTCATCCAAGTTCTCATCCAGTGCCTGGCCAGGAGCACAGGCTTAAAACAGTGTGTTGGATGAATGATCCTTAAATCTAGTTCTCAAGGGCGTTTCAAAAATATAGCACTAATACAGAATAGGATGTGGATGTTCTCTCTACTATTTGACTCACATCTAATAATGTTTGCCTGAAATAGTCTTTCCTAAAAATCTCCAAAGCTTGCTTGGGGCAAGACCCTGAATCTAATAATACTCATTTATCAAGTATAAGTTTTCAAAATACCTGCCACTTCCTGGATCTAATTTTGTTTCAGTTCTATAAGGAGATCACCCAATCAAAGAAGGAAGTATTTTTATCTCCACGCTAATTTGGTCAATCATTTTTCCCCAGAAGAGTCAAGCTCTGCTGGGCACATGCAGATGCGAGGTGGGGAACTTTTAACAAAGGTGGGCATGCTCATGCAGATTTTTTTTTTTAATTTTGGCCTCTTTTATTGGTGTTTTAGTTATTTATTTTCATCCATCTTTATTCTTTGGCCTGTGTGGGCCTCTCATTGTTGTGGCTCTCTCATTGCAGAACACTGACTCTGGGCATGCACTCCAGAGAGCTGGCACCTAATTGGACTCACTGGTCCAGCCACTCCGGGGCATGTGGGATCTTCCTGGGCCAGGGATCAAACTGGTGCCTCTTGCCCTGCAAGGTGGACTCTTTACCAACTGGACCACCAGGAAAGCCCTATTTTTGCTTCATCTTTTTAGACAGAAACTGAGGGCAGCCATCATCCATGATGACTTGCCCATAAGTAGCTTTGGGAGGTGGCAAGCCTGCGGTCTTGGGGAAGCCTTTGGTTGTGGGATCATAAATAGGCCATTTGCTGGAAAAGTGACAGACAGTTTGGGAAGGGGGTTGAGATGAGGCCATAAAATGTGCTAAGATGCTAAAATATATCCTTGGATGAAAATAGCTGGGAATCCTCATCAAAGCCAGTCAGATAGTGTGAAGGTTAAGAAGTAAAGATGAAAAGCATTTTTAGCTTTGACAGTGGTCGTTTGCTTTGTCCACATGCCAAATATGGACCTTGAATCCATTCAGTTTTCTCCATCTGAACCTAGAAGTTTGTCTTCCCAATAAAGAGGTTTTTGCTCTTTGGTCCACTGCTCTCATCCAAGTTCTCATCCAGTGCCTGGCCAGGAGCACAGGCTTAAAACAGTGTGTTGGATGAATGATCCTTAAATCTAGTTCTCAAGGGCGTTTCAAAAATATAGCACTAATACAGAATAGGATGTGGATGTTCTCTCTACTATTTGACTCACATCTAATAATGTTTGCCTGAAATAGTCTTTCCTAAAAATCTCCAAAGCTTGCTTGGGGCAAGACCCTGAATCTAATAATACTCATTTATCAAGTATAAGTTTTCAAAATACCTGCCACTTCCTGGATCTAATTTTGTTTCAGTTCTATAAGGAGATCACCCAATCAAAGAAGGAAGTATTTTTATCTCCACGCTAATTTGGTCAATCATTTTTCCCCAGAAGAGTCAAGCTCTGCTGGGCACATGCAGATGCGAGGTGGGGAACAAGTCCCAGAGGAGTGAGGGCAGACCACCAGACTCACTGAAGCAAAAGATAGACCTTATACAGTGGGGGCTTGCATGCAAAGCTGGTAAAATAGTATGGTAGGTCAATAGGTCAAGAAGTTGAAAGAACTGGGGAGATCCCTTATCTGATCTCTAGCAGATGTTAAATATGGTTGTGAATGAATTAAGTCATCGGGTTCTCATTGATTCCCTGGAGAAGGAAATGGCAAACTACTCCAGTATCCTTGCCTGGGAAATCCCATGGACAGAGGAGACTGGCAGGCGACAGTCCATGGGGTCACAGAAGACTGAGACACAATTGAGCAGACACACGTCATCTCATTGGTTACTAGATCAGAGCTTCCTTTTCTCCCAAGTCTCTTATCTCCATGGTCATCACTTTTCAAAGACTGTACTTCCAAATCCACACCAAAGGTACAGTTTTGGTATCAAGATTGGGCACTTTAAGAAACAGATTAAGGGGGAGGTGACGGTTGGAATAAAAAAAAAAGAAACAGATTAAGAGCATGTGCTCTGGAGCCAGGATGTCTAAATTCAAATTCCAGCCCTGCTAGCTGTGTGACTGGAAGTAAGTAAGTTTATTCATCCATAAAATATGTATAATGATAATAATACCTATCTCATAACACTGATGTGAAAGGAATTGGTATATTAGTTTGTAATGAATTGATACTTTGCAATAGCATCTGGCATTAAATATTATGCTGTATCTCAGAATACACTATCTTGTGATTTTGCATCTGTTTTAAGAATTTTTATTTCATAGTCCTCATGTTTATAAAGCCATGATATTTTTCTCCTAACAAAGAATAAAATCAGGGCATCCAAACGAGAGCACAGTATATAAAATAATCAAAAATCTCAAAAATAATCTGATAAATGTAGATATTTCCCTACTGCATCTGGGGATAACTACTTCACTGGATGAAATGTTAATCTCTCCATGCTGGTGACTGGCCAGACTTTTTCAACTCATAACCAGAGGACAGTTGTCCTAGACCTGTGTCGAGCAACATTCCCAAGAGGGTTTCAAGGTGAGAAGTGCCACTGCGTTTCCCATCTCCTGAGCACCTGGGGAATCTCAGACCACCAGACTCACTGAAGCAAAAGATAGACCTTATACAGTGGGGGCTTGCATGCAAAGCTGGTAAAATAGTATGGTAGGTCAATAGGTCAAGAAGTTGAAAGAACTGGGGAGATCCCTTATCTGATCTCTAGCAGATGTTAAATATGGTTGTGAATGAATTAAGTCATCGGGTTCTCATTGATTCCCTGGAGAAGGAAATGGCAAACTACTCCAGTATCCTTGCCTGGGAAATCCCATGGACAGAGGAGACTGGCAGGCGACAGTCCATGGGGTCACAGAAGACTGAGACACAATTGAGCAGACACACGTCATCTCATTGGTTACTAGATCAGAGCTTCCTTTTCTCCCAAGTCTCTTATCTCCATGGTCATCACTTTTCAAAGACTGTACTTCCAAATCCACACCAAAGGTACAGTTTTGGTATCAAGATTGGGCACTTTAAGAAACAGATTAAGGGGGAGGTGACGGTTGGAATAAAAAAAAAAGAAACAGATTAAGAGCATGTGCTCTGGAGCCAGGATGTCTAAATTCAAATTCCAGCCCTGCTAGCTGTGTGACTGGAAGTAAGTAAGTTTATTCATCCATAAAATATGTATAATGATAATAATACCTATCTCATAACACTGATGTGAAAGGAATTGGTATATTAGTTTGTAATGAATTGATACTTTGCAATAGCATCTGGCATTAAATATTATGCTGTATCTCAGAATACACTATCTTGTGATTTTGCATCTGTTTTAAGAATTTTTATTTCATAGTCCTCATGTTTATAAAGCCATGATATTTTTCTCCTAACAAAGAATAAAATCAGGGCATCCAAACGAGAGCACAGTATATAAAATAATCAAAAATCTCAAAAATAATCTGATAAATGTAGATATTTCCCTACTGCATCTGGGGATAACTACTTCACTGGATGAAATGTTAATCTCTCCATGCTGGTGACTGGCCAGACTTTTTCAACTCATAACCAGAGGACAGTTGTCCTAGACCTGTGTCGAGCAACATTCCCAAGAGGGTTTCAAGGTGAGAAGTGCCACTGTCCACTGCGTTTCCCATCTCCTGAGCACCCATGGGGGGAAATCTCAGATTATTGCACAGTGATTCTTAGATCAAGCTCACTTTAGCAGAGCCTCATAATTTAGGCAAAAGCCAAGAACTTTATCACCATCTCTCATTCTTCCGTTTATGTGTCTGGGGTCCCATTCAGCCTCCACACACATTGATTCCAACTTCCAGTGGTGATCATTGGCTCGCCTTTCATACATGCCAACGTCCACCTTCATTTCAGCACTTATATGAGGGCTAAACATGCCAGGCTTTCTCTCTCATTTTCTCTGTGTCTGTTCACTTTTCCATCTGCCTGTCATCTTTGCGATATTTCTGCCAGGGTAGGCATCCTAGGTTTGATTTAACACCACAGCTCTGTACAAGATCTTTTACTGTCTAAGAATCAAATACTCATGCATTCAGAATTGGAAGGTAGAATGGTAATATATTAATAAAACTTTAATTCTTTGATTTCAATGAAAGCCACTTAAGGATTCATTATGTGGTTTTTTTCCCCCATCTCCCAGTCATCCAAACTAAAATCCTGGACATCTCCACCTGTGCCTGAGCCCCACCCCAATATTCAGTTCCAAGTTGACTCTTCTTTACACCCCTTCTTTGCCATCTGCCTTCTTTTTCCATGGCTGCCACAGGTCACTCACTAAGACCACTGTATTATCTCCTAAATGGTCTATGGGCTTCCAATCCCAGCCCATTCAAACTTGTCCTTCCCATTGATCCTTGATGCTCTCCTGAAGCATGTGTGTGCTTAGAATTTTTATTTCATAGTCCTCATGTTTATAAAGCCATGATATTTTTCTCCTAACAAAGAATAAAATCAGGGCATCCAAACGAGAGCACAGTATATAAAATAATCAAAAATCTCAAAAATAATCTGATAAATGTAGATATTTCCCTACTGCATCTGGGGATAACTACTTCACTGGATGAAATGTTAATCTCTCCATGCTGGTGACTGGCCAGACTTTTTCAACTCATAACCAGAGGACAGTTGTCCTAGACCTGTGTCGAGCAACATTCCCAAGAGGGTTTCAAGGTGAGAAGTGCCACTGTCCACTGCGTTTCCCATCTCCTGAGCACCCATGGGGGGAAATCTCAGATTATTGCACAGTGATTCTTAGATCAAGCTCACTTTAGCAGAGCCTCATAATTTAGGCAAAAGCCAAGAACTTTATCACCATCTCTCATTCTTCCGTTTATGTGTCTGGGGTCCCATTCAGCCTCCACACACATTGATTCCAACTTCCAGTGGTGATCATTGGCTCGCCTTTCATACATGCCAACGTCCACCTTCATTTCAGCACTTATATGAGGGCTAAACATGCCAGGCTTTCTCTCTCATTTTCTCTGTGTCTGTTCACTTTTCCATCTGCCTGTCATCTTTGCGATATTTCTGCCAGGGTAGGCATCCTAGGTTTGATTTAACACCACAGCTCTGTACAAGATCTTTTACTGTCTAAGAATCAAATACTCATGCATTCAGAATTGGAAGGTAGAATGGTAATATATTAATAAAACTTTAATTCTTTGATTTCAATGAAAGCCACTTAAGGATTCATTATGTGGTTTTTTTCCCCCATCTCCCAGTCATCCAAACTAAAATCCTGGACATCTCCACCTGTGCCTGAGCCCCACCCCAATATTCAGTTCCAAGTTGACTCTTCTTTACACCCCTTCTTTGCCATCTGCCTTCTTTTTCCATGGCTGCCACAGGTCACTCACTAAGACCACTGTATTATCTCCTAAATGGTCTATGGGCTTCCAATCCCAGCCCATTCAAACTTGTCCTTCCCATTGATCCTTGATGCTCTCCCTGAAGCATGTGTGTGCTTAGGATTATATGTTGTTGTTGATCAGTCGCTAAGTCATGTCCGACTCTGCAATCCCATGAACGGCAGCACACCAGGATTCCCTGTCCTTCACGATCTCCTGGAGTTTGCTCAAACTCATGTCCATTGACTCAGCTCATCTTCTCTTACCCCTTTCTCCTCCTACCCTCAATATTTCCCAGCATCAAGGTCTCTTCCAATGAGTCTGTGTTTCATATCAGGTGCCACAGTATTGGAACTTCAGCTTCAGCATCTGTCCTATGGCATCTCCATAATGTCTACCTGTTCTTGGAAGACAAGTCTCCTGTGATACGATGATTTAGAATAAGAAATAACATATTCAATATCTGTCCTTCTTTCTGTCACAGAACACTTGAGGCCATTAGAATTTCTTCTATATGAATGATAAAGGTGTCTCTTGTCATATCAATAAGGTGACTTTGAGAAGACACTGGGATGGGGCTGGTTGCCAGGAGAATCAACCATGGGTTTAGAGGTTTGGAACTGTAAGTCCCACCTTCCCCGGCACCAGCCTCTGGGGTGGGGAGAAGGGCCAGAGGTTAATTTCAAGTCCCAATGGCTAATGATTGTCCATCTGTGTAATGAAGATCAGTATGTAATGAAGATCAGCCCATCTATGTAATGAAGCCTCCAAAAAGCCCAGATAGGCCAAGTTTAGGAGAACTTCTGGACTCTGACACACAGAGGTGAGGGGAGCTGTGTGCTGAAAAGGAGCATGCAAGCTCTGGGTCCTTTCACCATACCTTGCCCCAGGCATCTCTACTATCTGACTTTGCCTGGGTTATATCCTTTTCATAATGAACCAGTGATCTGGTAGGTAAAATGTTGCTCTGCATTCCAGAAGCAAGTCTAGCAAACTAATCAAACCCAAGAAGGGCAAGTCTTTGGAACCTCCCAATTCATAGCCAGTGACAATCTGGACTCACATTTGGCATCTGCAGTGTGTGAAGGGTGGGGACAGTCTTTGAGGACTTAACCCCTAACTGATTGGTAGGATCTGACACTGTCTCAGGTAAGTGGTGTCAGAATCGAGTTATTTGTAGGACATCCAGCTGGGGTCAGAGTATTATTCCTTGGGACTTACTGTATAGCAGGGGATTATGCTCAGTATTTTGTAGTAACAAACAAGGGAAAAGAATCTAAAAAAGAGATAGACAGACATATATATGTATAACTGAATCACTCTTCTGTACACCTGAAATGACCACAACACTGTAAATCAAATGTGCTTCAACTTACCCCTTTCTCCTCCTACCCTCAATATTTCCCAGCATCAAGGTCTCTTCCAATGAGTCTGTGTTTCATATCAGGTGCCACAGTATTGGAACTTCAGCTTCAGCATCTGTCCTATGGCATCTCCATAATGTCTACCTGTTCTTGGAAGACAAGTCTCCTGTGATACGATGATTTAGAATAAGAAATAACATATTCAATATCTGTCCTTCTTTCTGTCACAGAACACTTGAGGCCATTAGAATTTCTTCTATATGAATGATAAAGGTGTCTCTTGTCATATCAATAAGGTGACTTTGAGAAGACACTGGGATGGGGCTGGTTGCCAGGAGAATCAACCATGGGTTTAGAGGTTTGGAACTGTAAGTCCCACCTTCCCCGGCACCAGCCTCTGGGGTGGGGAGAAGGGCCAGAGGTTAATTTCAAGTCCCAATGGCTAATGATTGTCCATCTGTGTAATGAAGATCAGTATGTAATGAAGATCAGCCCATCTATGTAATGAAGCCTCCAAAAAGCCCAGATAGGCCAAGTTTAGGAGAACTTCTGGACTCTGACACACAGAGGTGAGGGGAGCTGTGTGCTGAAAAGGAGCATGCAAGCTCTGGGTCCTTTCACCATACCTTGCCCCAGGCATCTCTACTATCTGACTTTGCCTGGGTTATATCCTTTTCATAATGAACCAGTGATCTGGTAGGTAAAATGTTGCTCTGCATTCCAGAAGCAAGTCTAGCAAACTAATCAAACCCAAGAAGGGCAAGTCTTTGGAACCTCCCAATTCATAGCCAGTGACAATCTGGACTCACATTTGGCATCTGCAGTGTGTGAAGGGTGGGGACAGTCTTTGAGGACTTAACCCCTAACTGATTGGTAGGATCTGACACTGTCTCAGGTAAGTGGTGTCAGAATCGAGTTATTTGTAGGACATCCAGCTGGGGTCAGAGTATTATTCCTTGGGACTTACTGTATAGCAGGGGATTATGCTCAGTATTTTGTAGTAACAAACAAGGGAAAAGAATCTAAAAAAGAGATAGACAGACATATATATGTATAACTGAATCACTCTTCTGTACACCTGAAATGACCACAACACTGTAAATCAAATGTGCTTCAACTTAAAAGAGAGAAAATGTGCCACATATACACAATGGAATATTTTTAAGCCATAAAAGGAATGCATTTGGCCTGTTATACAGAGTAAAGTAAGTCAGAAAAAGGAAAACAAATATCATATATTAACACATATATATGGAATTTAGAAAGGCAATACTAATGAATCCATACTTAGGGTAGCAATGGAGACACAGACATAGAGAACAGATATCTGGACACAGGGGAGGAATAAGAGGGTGGGATGAATTGAGGGAATAGCATTGAAACACATATATTACTGTAGGTAAAATAGATAGCCATGGAAATATGTTGTAAGAAGTACAGAGCTTAAATTCAGAGGGGTAGGGGCTTCCCCTGGTGGTCCAGTGGGTAAGGACACCGCCTTGCAGTGCAAGGGGTGCTGGTTCGATCCCTGACCTGGGAAGATCCCACGTGCCGCGGAGCAGCTGGACTGATGTGTCCAATTGCTGAGCCGGAGCTCTGGAGCGCATGCGCCCAGAGCCGGTGCTCTGTGACAACAGAGGCCACCGCGATGGGAGGCCCACACGGGCCAAAGAACAAAGATGGATGAAAATAAATAAATGAAAGACCAATGGAAGTGGCCCGCCCGCCCCCCTCCCTCCCCAACCCGCCCCCCGCCCCAAAATAAATAAATGAATAAATAAATCTTTAAAAAAAACAAAAATTCAGAGGTGTGGGGGTGAGAGGCAGGTGGGAGGTTCCAGAGGGTGGGACATACATATACCTATGACTGATTCATGTTGATAAATGGCAGAAACCAACACAATATTTTAAAACAATTATCCTTCAATTAAAATAAATTTAAACACAATTTTGAAAAAATAAAAAGAGAGAGAAAGAATTCCTGGAGTTTTCGGGAGGTCCCCCAGCCCTATACATACTTCGGAATTGGAGTCAAAACTTTAATCTCCAAATCCTTTAGGGATAGACTTGCTTATGGGATTTTATATTATACAGGGAGCAGCCTGTATTCAAAGCAGGGGCTTGGTCATTGACTGTCTTGAGTCCAGGTTCTGTCTCTGTACTTACAGTCTGAGTGGCCTTGAGGACATTACTCTCTATAAATCTGCTGTTTAACTGAAGGATTATTGTGAATATTAAACTAGATAACATCCATATAGGACTGACTCAAGGCCTGGTAGCCCACAATAAGTGCCCAGTAGATGAACTCCTTAATGTGGCTGGTCTCCCTGCAGCCTCCAGCCCCTCCTGGGTCTTCTCTTGCTGGGCCAGGATGTGCTACAGTTGCATCCTTCATCCATCACATCCCCCGTCGTCCCTTGTTCACATCCTGTGAGCTATCTTAAGCTCTCTTCCCAAACCCGACCCTCCCTCCAGGCTCACACATCTCTCCGTCTCTTCCTCCAAGTGTCCCCAGCCCTTCCAGATAGAGCTCATTCTTCCCCTTTCCTAAGCTCCCATGACACTGCATTTATTATTCCATCATCACATTGATTATAATCTACATCAAACTATCAGTATTTGGTAATCAAACCATCACACTCAGACTGTGCATTGGTTAAAGTCTGGGGCCATGCCTTCAGCCAATATTACTCCTTGAGCATGTCCAGGCCAGGTCTTCATATACAGATGCCAAGTGCTTGCATGACATTAATCCACTACAAAAGTCATATTTTATTGATAGTGTCAAGAACTTTGTAGGTCATATTCATTTTGTTGTTTTATTATTTATTTTATTATTTTTGGTCATGTGGGGTCTTTGCAGCTGCACATGGGCTTTCTCTAGGTACAGTGAGCTCCTCTCTAGCTGCTTCTCCTGTTACAGCAAACAGACTCTAGAGCACCGGCTCAGTATTTGTGGCACACAGGCTTAGTTGCCCCATGGCACGTGGACTCTGTCTTCCTGGATTAGGGATTGAACCTGTGGCCCTGCATTGGCAGGTCGATTCTTAACCACTGGACCACCAGGGAAGTCTGGTTGTATTCATTTCAAGGCATCAGAAATCACTATCCTTTCTTCTGCCTTGAGACACAAACTTCTAGCACTTGAAATGCAGCTCTGTGTTGAACAGAGTTTGATGTGTAAAAGCAATGGGCCACTTGAGTTTCATTTCACGTGTTGTGTCAGAAAATCAATCAGTGACTCCAGCAAAATCTCCAGACTGTCCTCGTCTCTAGGGACGTGGTAAATAATTGATGTCTCTTTCCTCACGCCCTCTACAAAAGAAAAAAAAAACAAAAAAAAAAACGCTTCTATTCTTAAACCTGAGTAACTTTCAGAATATGCATTATTGAATCTGCTTGGATCTCCTATTAGCATATTTAAAGAATAAAGAAGACACCTTCTGTCTCAGGGTAAAAGCTTTTCACTTCCCAAGATTAAGAACTCGAAGAGGTTCTTGATATCCAACACTTGGGACCCTTAAGGATACTTTTTTCACATACATATAATGTTATTGTTTGTTCTCTGCATTAGCAAAATAACATTGACTTAGAAAAAAATGGAATTTGCCAAGCGTTAAAATTTGAAGATAATTCTGAAATGAGTCATCCAAGCATTCTGGATCTCTTGCCTTATTTCTTTAGTCTGACAACTCCTTGCACTTTGCCAAGCAACAAACACGGTAATAGATGCCATCAAAATAGAGTGTCATAGCATATCAGTAAGAACCTTTTATATTTGCATATAATTCTTCGATGACTTTAAAGTGCTTTCCTCCTTTTGTGGCTCACCACGGGGAAGCCTTCCATGTAATCAGAGCAGGTGCTCCAAGCATGAGTCTTTACGCCCATTTGGGTTGAACTCAACAAGGAGGAAGAAATGATAACTCAAATAATCACTAGAGGAAGTCAAGTCCAAGTCCGTTCTCAGCAAGATCAGACTGGTGATGAGCTGAACTTTACCGGCACGGTGTTTCTTACTGCTCTTCCTACTCTTAAAAGTCGGAAATAAAGTCCGACTCTTTATTCCACGTGGCTTTTCATTCTTCCATTAAATTTCCCTCCTCGTAAGACTCAGCCAGAGCTTAAGATGTTCTTAAATTAGTAAAAAGTAAAAAGCACAGTGTGGAAATGTTTTAAGGTTTTAAAATACTTTTGAGTGTCCCTCTTTTGGTAGTTTGCACTAGAAATAATTCAAGTTCCTTAACTAGGCAACAGATAAACTAAGAAAATCTAAGATTAGTCTTATAGGATATTTTATCATATCCCCATAACAGAGCTATAAAGGAAGAATTGTTCCCATTCTATGATTCGGGAAACAGATTCATTGAGCAGCCCAAGGGAAGTAACAGTCAGGAAGCCAGACCCAGCTCTCTTGAGTTGAGCATATCAAGTTCAAGTGGGCTTGTTACCCTCTGAGCCTGTGTCCTGGCTTTGCACTCGGCTGCTCTATGCTCTGTGAATGCTGGAGATTGAAGCACGTTCAATAAATGACAGCCTTCCTGCATTCCCAATCAATAAGTGACGGATAAAAAGAAGTGGGATAGGGCTTCCCCTGGTGGTCCAGTGGGTAAGGACACCGCCTTGCAGTGCAAGGGGCGCCGGTTCGATCTCTGGCCTGGGAAGATCCCACGTGCTGCGGAGCAGCTGGACCGATGTGTCCAATGACCGAGCCGGAGCTCTGGAGCGCATGCGCCCAGAGCCGGTGCTCTGCGACGACAGACGCCACCGCGATGAGAGGCCCACAGGAGCCAAAAGAACAAAGACGGATGAAAATAGAGAAATGAAAGTCCAATAGAAGTGGCCCGCCCGCTCCCCTCCCTCCCCCACCCGACCCCCGCCCAAATTAAATAAATAAATAAATCTTTTAAAAAATTTAAAAAAAAGAAGTGGGATAGAGGCGGGTCCAAAGGCCAGTGGTACTGCTGCTCAAAGCCAGGCTGTAGATGGAAGCTTCCTCACAAGGCTGCAGTGCTACTGCCTCTCCTCCCCCAACCACAATGCACTCACAATTCCATAGACCCACTCTCTGTCTCAAGCACCAGGCACCAGCGCTCAGCCTGCACAACACTCCACACGGAGACACAGATGACACTATGTGCCTCCTGCAGCCACCGGCTCCCAGAGGAGAAGGCGGGCGGGGACCAAGTTGCATCACTTCCTTCTCCCAGACACACCAACTCACCATGTAAGGGGAAGAGACGGGAGCTAGCCTCCCTGGGAAGCCCTCCACATGGCACCAGCTATAA
Source organism: Tragulus kanchil (assembly GCA_022376925.1). Taxonomy (NCBI): domain Eukaryota; kingdom Metazoa; phylum Chordata; class Mammalia; order Artiodactyla; family Tragulidae; genus Tragulus; species Tragulus kanchil. Next base: position 235,860,822 of record JAIOJX010000028.1, on the reverse strand, counting down.
AAGTGGAGAACTACTGGTTCCTTGAAAGTTTACACCATGGGCAGCATCAGTGTTCAAATATACACGGCGACTTCCTGGCAGGTATAACACTTTAATATCCATCCGCCATCCCCACTGCATAAGTCTGTCCCATGAATCCCTACAAAGACTGAGAGAAGTCCTTGTTTCCAGCGCTTCACTGACTCACTGCATGCCCTAGAGCAAGCCCCTTAGCGGCTTGGTCTTCATGTCCCCATTGAAAACTCTGCACTGTGGACGGAGTCCTCTCTATGGAGAATTCCTCCATCATGGGCAACCGTAAAGGATCCTGCAAAATCAGCTACAGAAAGAGCCTGCCTGCCAGAGACAGGCAGCCACCCCCCCACTACAGAGCTGGTCTGCCTTCTTCCAAGAGTCCTGAGCACACTGTGTTTTGACGGTGTTCCTTCTGTCAGACACCAACCAAAAGAGAATTCCTCCGACAGAGCCCAGGCAAATGATAGTCCAGAAAGCCGACCCTACTGAGTAACAGTAGGCTATTTCATACCTCTGAATGTTCAGCTTCTGAGCAACTACACACACTCAAACCTATATTTTAGTTCATTGACAGGGCCGCAGAGGACATATGGTTTAGATTTTTAGACAACACTCCATGTGAAAAAAGTCTTTCTTTTTAAAGAGGCATATTTTTAGAGTCTCCGAAGCTAAACTCTGGGCTCAATTTAATCCATACCATTCTCCAACCCGATCAAGGACCTCAATGCAACTTTGGGTCAGTGGAATACATTGTTAACTGATATGTCAGAAAATCAATTAATTACTTTTAAGAAGCAGTTAAGAGTATCCTGACAAAGCTGCTATGTGAATTATTAAAGAACATAACATAAGGGGCCCCACTGCCCACTGCTACCTGAAGCCCTGTGTCATTGGACGGTTCAAAAGATGCCCTGAATTCCAAGTGAAAATCGTAAACAATTGAAAGAACCCAAAAGAGACTGAAAGTTACAAAGTTTAGGAGGTGTGGAGCAGAGAAAGGAATTTACTGATGCTGCTAAAGTTTGCCCCAGGATGCTACCCAGATCCAGGTGTTCCAACATGTGTCCCTATGCCTTCAGACAAGCGCAAAAGCTCCCCATACAGGTTCTGTCCCATGGGCAGCATCAGTGTTCAAATATACAGGCGACTTCCTGGCAGGTATAACACTTTAATATCCATCCGCCATCCCCACTGCATAAGTCTGTCCCATGAATCCCTACAAAGACTGAGAGAAGTCCTTGTTTCCAGCGCTTCACTGACTCACTGCATGCCCTAGAGCAAGCCCCTTAGCGGCTTGGTCTTCATGTCCCCATTGAAAACTCTGCACTGTGGACGGAGTCCTCTCTATGGAGAATTCCTCCATCATGGGCAACCGTAAAGGATCCTGCAAAATCAGCTACAGAAAGAGCCTGCCTGCCAGAGACAGGCAGCCACCCCCCCACTACAGAGCTGGTCTGCCTTCTTCCAAGAGTCCTGAGCACACTGTGTTTTGACGGTGTTCCTTCTGTCAGACACCAACCAAAAGAGAATTCCTCCGACAGAGCCCAGGCAAATGATAGTCCAGAAAGCCGACCCTACTGAGTAACAGTAGGCTATTTCATACCTCTGAATGTTCAGCTTCTGAGCAACTACACACACTCAAACCTATATTTTAGTTCATTGACAGGGCCGCAGAGGACATATGGTTTAGATTTTTAGACAACACTCCATGTGAAAAAGTCTTTCTTTTAAAGAGGCATATTTTTAGAGTCTCCGAAGCTAAACTCTGGGCTCAATTTAATCCATACCATTCTCCAACCCGATCAAGGACCTCAATGCAACTTTGGGTCAGTGGAATACATTGTTAACTGATATGTCAGAAAATCAATTAATTACTTTTAAGAAGCAGTTAAGAGTATCCTGACAAAGCTGCTATGTGAATTATTAAAGAACATAACATAAGGGGCCCCACTGCCCACTGCTACCTGAAGCCCTGTGTCATTGGACGGTTCAAAAGATGCCCTGAATTCCAAGTGAAAATCGTAAACAATTGAAAGAACCCAAAAAGAGAGACTGAAAGTTACAAAGTTTAGGAGGTGTGGAGCAGAGAAAGGAATTTACTGATGCTGCTAAAGTTTGCCCCAGGATGCTACCCAGATCCAGGTGTTCCAACATGTGTCCCTATGCCTTCAGACAAGGCTGCAGAAAATCTTCCCCGTCTGCTCGTCTCCATTCACTGGGAGATGGGCAGCTCTGTTCAGAACCCTACAGGTTTCTTCCTTTCCTGGAGCGCTACTCATCCCAGGGACAAGCTCCACCCAACACCCACCCTGCTCCTGCAGTTCTAGGCCTGTCTCCAGCTTGGCCTGGGCCAGTAAAGGCCCCCAGGAGGAAGGCTGCAGCTTTTTCCAGGCCCTAGTTTGTATCATCTCAGCATGTTTAGCTCAGATCCAAAGATGCTCACTTGTCCATCTGTGTCCTGTTTATCTGGGAACCATGCTGAGATTGACCTGGCACTTAAGACATGCATCAGACGTGGATTCCCCAAATGTAGAGAGAATCCATCCATGCCAATTTAGCCTGCACACCAAAGCCAAGGAAAGCAGGTGTAAACAGTGGTCTGTAGAGGTGGGAAAGGGGCCCGGACAGGGGCACTGGGTTATGGGGAGGGGCTAGACAGAGGAATCTCCCTTGCTGTGTTTCTTTGGTTTTGATTTAACCAGAAACCTTTACCATCCGAGCGAGAAAAACCATACATTTGCATAACCAAAGCATGCACAACTCTTGTTGGTATGATGCCTCCTCCGGCTTCTGGCCAGCTGCAGTTATTACTGTGTCAGAAATTCACACACCATCCAAGATGTGTCTTCAGGTTGCTGACCATGTCAACCGCCAACACCCTCAAGGCACCAAGAGTCAGAAACAGAGAGGAGGTTCCCTGGGCTCCTAGACGGAGACCCAGAGATTAAAAGAGCAAGTCATAAAGGGGAAGATGTTTTTTACCACTCAACACCTGTAAGCAGTTACCTCCTCAATCTGAAACCTAACAGGCTGAAGAGGCGGTGGCTGCTACAGGTCCTCGTCTTTCATTGGTTCTTTCATTCATTCATTCATTCATAAAAAGTGTTTAATAAGAATCCCTGGGTTGGGATCCCTGGAGGAGGACATGGCAACCCCCTCCAGTATTCTTGCCTGGAGAATCCCATGGCCCGAGGAGCCTGGCGGGCTACAGTCTATAGGGTCGCACAGAGTCAGGCACAACTGAAGCTACGAGGCATGCGTGCATGCAGCTTTCAGGCAGCTTTGTTTGGTCTTTGGTGCTCTCCCGCAATGAACTCAAGTCTTACTCTCTCTTACATCTGCTCCACTTGTCACCTGGAGCACAGAGGAAGGCAATAAATGAGTGAACACAGGAGTTAAGTAAGACAAAGGCAATGTCAAAACCAGTGTGTCTCATATGACAAGAGCGACCATGCAGGGGTAGGAAGAGGGGTCTCCAGAGCTGTTACTCTAATAGAAGACATTTGGGAAGCCATGGGAAAAACTGGGGGATGAGGGGGGTGGGGGGTCAGGGACAAGTGGTCCAGGCAGGCGAAATGATCCAGGAAAAGTTTGGTGCATCTGAGGAACAGAATGGACATCGAGGCAGAGCAAGCTAAGGGATGCAGGGACTCTATGAGGTCAGAGAGGTGGCCCAGGACTAGGGATCCTGAGTGCCCCGGAACTCTCAGTACCCTGGAAAGTCCTCCCAGAATCTGGGTAGCAGAGAGACAGGATTGGATCTACATTGGCCTCTGACCGTGAGATTGTGGTGGGACTGCCTGGAGGGGCTGCTGCCCCTTCTCCCCACCACAAACTCCAGTACCAAGCAGACCACAGCCCCTCCTGTGGGAGTGTGGCTTCAAATGGGACCATTAGGTACACAGCATTTCAGATCCCCCGTCTCTCTGTGCCACTGTATCTGGTCAAGAGCAAGACCTTCTCCCAGGGTTGCAAGACGTCTGGCACTTGGGCTTCTCATTTCACAGACACTGGTTGCTGCTATTGTTAATTTGACTGTTATTCACTACTGTGGCCCTGTGAGAGCATTTTTGACACTGATTATCACCCGTTTTTGTTCAGCAAACATTTGCAGAGCACCTACTCTTTATCCCCTGGGTCCTATACCACCCAAAGGAGCAGTTTTGTGAGCCCCAAATCAGGAAACATCCCTTTCACCCCAAATCTGATAGCTCTTCCTTCTCCCAAGAAATTCCAACAGAGGCTTTCTGTGTGTTCCTCACATGTCTTGTATCAAAGTATTACGTAATAATGGATCCATGTGCCAACATGCATATTAGTCCTCACTGGTGTGTGATTCATGCACAAGCCCACCTGTACTGCCTGGTGGTGGCAGGTGAGGAGAAGGGCTCTGTCCATCATGCCGGGTGGTGTAGGGTGGGTCCTTTGGGTGCTGGTTCCAGTGGGGGATGGGGATGCACAGGACATGAGACACAACAGCATCTATGTTTGTTTGTTGTTGTTCAGTTGCTATTTGTTGTGGTCGTTCTGTTGCACAGCCAAAGAAATGAACAAAATTTTTTAAAAAGAAAGTTGCCTCCGTGCCCCAGAAGGGAACAATGCTCCCTCATGTGTTTCCATCTCTCCTTTTCCAGTTGATTTTCATAGAGGCAGTGCTGGGTTTGATGTGAGACATGCCAAAAATTGAGAAGGAACGGACAAAGTTATAAACCTACCTGATGTGGTCCAAATGGACTCCCTCTGCTTGCCACATGAAGGAGATATAAATGATGTGAGAGAGCATCAGCCGCTCTTGTGAGGATGGGCACCCATATCAAATGAGAGGAAAGCAAGAGTCTTATGTTTGTGCATAAACTGCACCCAAAAAATAACATGGAGGTGTCCTGGTGTGCCCTTCACACAGGGGGTCCTATGAGCAAGACCCAGAGGTCAGCCCCACCCTTTAGCACAATCCAAGACAGGCTGGTAGTTACTATCTTTTGTGCTGCCTTAGCATTTGAGTTTAAATTGTTCCCTGGTGTCCCAAATGGTAAAGAATCCACATGCAAAGCGGGAGACCTGGGTCTGATCCCTGGGTTGGGAAGATCCCCTGGAAAAGGGATAGGCTATCCACTCCAGTATTCTTGCCTGGAGAATTCCATAGCTCATTCATGGGGTCACAAAGAGTGTACACGACTGAACGACTTGACTTACTTCTTTTCATTTGTTCAAAAAAACAAAAGGCATGAGGAATTCACTTAATCTGTGGCATGATATCTTAGAGATAAATAATATGATTATACCTCCTGTCCCTCCAGCATCCATGCACATTTGTGCAAATACATACACACACAGTGTGCACACTGGCCCCCCAAAAGTCTACTATACAGAAAGATCCATGACTGTGTTCCCCTTTCTTTTGAATTATAAGCCTTTACATATCCTGCATCATTGGTCACGTTTGATGGATATGCAAAAGAGACTTTCAAAGACTGACTTTGACAAAGGGTGTTTGGAGAAGGATGATAAAACGTGTCTGATAAAACACACACAAAAGACTTTAGCAATAAAGACTTACAAATTGGGAAAGCAGGACTTGGGCCGCGGGTATGAAACTGTGTTATCTACAGCCTCAGCTCTGAAAGATAGTGGCCCAGAGCACAAGGCTTTATCTGGCCTCCACAAGAATAGATTGCACCGCCCCCGAACAACCCTGTCGGCAAAGCCCAGGAAACACCTTGCAGAGGAGTTGATGCAATATTTACCAGGGTGGCCCTCACTGACAGTTAAAGCAATGTTACAACACAGCATTGAGCAACAACCTTGCTGTCTCATCACCATCTTTATTTTATAGTACTACCTGATGTGGTCCAAATGGACTCCCTCTGCTTGCCACATGAAGGAGATATAAATGATGTGAGAGAGCATCAGCCGCTCTTGTGAGGATGGGCACCCATATCAAATGAGAGGAAAGCAAGAGTCTTATGTTTGTGCATAAACTGCACCCAAAAAATAACATGGAGGTGTCCTGGTGTGCCCTTCACACAGGGGGTCCTATGAGCAAGACCCAGAGGTCAGCCCCACCCTTTAGCACAATCCAAGACAGGCTGGTAGTTACTATCTTTTGTGCTGCCTTAGCATTTGAGTTTAAATTGTTCCCTGGTGTCCCAAATGGTAAAGAATCCACATGCAAAGCGGGAGACCTGGGTCTGATCCCTGGGTTGGGAAGATCCCCTGGAAAAGGGATAGGCTATCCACTCCAGTATTCTTGCCTGGAGAATTCCATAGCTCATTCATGGGGTCACAAAGAGTGTACACGACTGAACGACTTGACTTACTTCTTTTCATTTGTTCAAAAAAACAAAAGGCATGAGGAATTCACTTAATCTGTGGCATGATATCTTAGAGATAAATAATATGATTATACCTCCTGTCCCTCCAGCATCCATGCACATTTGTGCAAATACATACACACACAGTGTGCACACTGGCCCCCCAAAAGTCTACTATACAGAAAGATCCATGACTGTGTTCCCCTTTCTTTTGAATTATAAGCCTTTACATATCCTGCATCATTGGTCACGTTTGATGGATATGCAAAAGAGACTTTCAAAGACTGACTTTGACAAAGGGTGTTTGGAGAAGGATGATAAAACGTGTCTGATAAAACACACACAAAAGACTTTAGCAATAAAGACTTACAAATTGGGAAAGCAGGACTTGGGCCGCGGGTATGAAACTGTGTTATCTACAGCCTCAGCTCTGAAAGATAGTGGCCCAGAGCACAAGGCTTTATCTGGCCTCCACAAGAATAGATTGCACCGCCCCCGAACAACCCTGTCGGCAAAGCCCAGGAAACACCTTGCAGAGGAGTTGATGCAATATTTACCAGGGTGGCCCTCACTGACAGTTAAAGCAATGTTACAACACAGCATTGAGCAACAACCTTGCTGTCTCATCCACATCTTTATTTTATAGTACTTCCCCCCATCCTCTGCAGAGACAAATGAGACATTTTGGAGTAACACGTTTGGGTTCATTACTTTCAGCTTAGATGAGCAAAGAGAGCAAAAGAGACGTTCTCCCTTCAGCTTTTCCAACACAATGTTTCAAAATCCCTTCCCTATTGCCATTTTAGGTAGGAGATGAGTCACATTCCCTCTTTGTAGCTTATTGCATTATTTCTAGAGATTTCCCAAAGATGCTCAGTATCTCTCCTTAGAGATTTATTACTCCATCCCTACAATTTCTTCACGGGCTGCAGTTTAATTTATGTGATTGCAATCAGGAAACCACTTTGAAAGGGAAGAAATCAATTTAGTCTTTTGTGAGCTGTAAATTTTCTGTAAATAAAATTTCACAAGACTATCCTTGTTTTAAAAGGAGTCACAACCTGGCTGTTGAAACAGTAGCAGGTCTGGGGACAGGATATTAATTCACAGGTCCAGGGGCTCCAGATGGGCCTCTATGGGATCTGGGGAAAACTACTCATTTCTCAGAGCCTCCCCTTCTCTCTATAAAATAAACTGTTTGTTGATGATCAGTTGCAAAGTTGTGCCCGACTCTGCGACCGCATGGACTGCTGCACACCAGGCTTCCTTATCCTTCACCATCTCCTGGAGTTTGCTCAGTCTCATGTCTATTGTGTCAATGATGCCATCCAACCATCTCATCGTCTGTCTCCTCCTTCTCCTCCTGCCCTCAATCTTTCCCAGATCATGGTCTTTTACAATGAGTCAGCTCTTCATACCAAGCAGCCAACATATTGGAGTTTAGCAATAAAGACTTACAAATTGGGAAAGCAGGACTTGGGCGGGTATGAAACTGTGTTATCTACAGCCTCAGCTCTGAAAGATAGTGGCCCAGAGCACAAGGCTTTATCTGGCCTCCACAAGAATAGATTGCACCGCCCCCGAACAACCCTGTCGGCAAAGCCCAGGAAACACCTTGCAGAGGAGTTGATGCAATATTTACCAGGGTGGCCCTCACTGACAGTTAAAGCAATGTTACAACACAGCATTGAGCAACAACCTTGCTGTCTCATCCACATCTTTATTTTATAGTACTTCCCCCCATCCTCTGCAGAGACAAATGAGACATTTTGGAGTAACACGTTTGGGTTCATTACTTTCAGCTTAGATGAGCAAAGAGAGAAAAAGAGACGTTCTCCCTTCAGCTTTTCCAACACAATGTTTCAAAATCCCTTCCCTATTGCCATTTTAGGTAGGAGATGAGTCACATTCCCTCTTTGTAGCTTATTGCATTATTTCTAGAGATTTCCCAAAGATGCTCAGTATCTCTCCTTAGAGATTTATTACTCCATCCCTACAATTTCTTCACGGGCTGCAGTTTAATTTATGTGATTGCAATCAGGAAACCACTTTGAAAGGGAAGAAATCAATTTAGTCTTTTGTGAGCTGTAAATTTTCTGTAAATAAAATTTCACAAGACTATCCTTGTTTTAAAAGGAGTCACAACCTGGCTGTTGAAACAGTAGCAGGTCTGGGGACAGGATATTAATTCACAGGTCCAGGGGCTCCAGATGGGCCTCTATGGGATCTGGGGAAAACTACTCATTTCTCAGAGCCTCCCCTTCTCTCTATAAAATAAACTGTTTGTTGATGATCAGTTGCAAAGTTGTGCCCGACTCTGCGACCGCATGGACTGCTGCACACCAGGCTTCCTTATCCTTCACCATCTCCTGGAGTTTGCTCAGTCTCATGTCTATTGTGTCAATGATGCCATCCAACCATCTCATCGTCTGTCTCCTCCTTCTCCTCCTGCCCTCAATCTTTCCCAGATCATGGTCTTTTACAATGAGTCAGCTCTTCATACCAAGCAGCCAACATATTGGAGTTTCAGCGTCAGCATCAGTCCTTCCAAAGGATATTTCAGGGCTTTTTATATCTCAAAATGATCAGATGCCATTCCACAGAAAGCTGGCATTTGAAACAGTTTCACTCTGACTTCTTTTATAATGATTCTTTAACTATGATGATTGTGTCTGGTTTTTCCAAGTGCTTCGTCAGTGATGCTTGAGACTGATCTTTCCCATAATCCTTCTGCCAGGGCAGGGGCTCTGGACTTGGGCTCTGAGGAAACAGAGGCAGAGGCAGGTTAGGGGACCCATAGAGGTTCATGGAGGCTCTCATAGAGAGCCTCTCTCCTAAAGACTCCCACACCCCTTTGACAAAATGCCTATTGAGGGAAAAAAGACATTTTAGACCAGAAGTTTTCAAACTTTCTGGAATTGCAAGCAATCGCAGGAAGTAAGTTTCAGGTAAAATTCCCATGGACAGAGGAGCCTGGTGGACTACAGTCCTTTGAGGTCTCAAAGAGTCAGACATGACTGAACCACCACCACTGTGACTCAGGAGACAGTTCTATCCATTGAAAAAAAGAGCCAAGAGGCAATACTTGTTCTTACTACTTGTGAAATACTTTTACATGTATTTCTCCTGTTTCTTTTTCTTCCCTTTCTTGTATATGTATAACAGTAACAGCAATACTTAGGGATAGTCACTCAGTCACATCTGACTCTGTGTGACCCCATGGACTGTAGTCCACCAGGCTCCTCTGTCCATGGAAACAGTAGCAGGTCTGGGGACAGGATATTAATTCACAGGTCCAGGGGCTCCAGATGGGCCTCTATGGGATCTGGGAAAACTACTCATTTCTCAGAGCCTCCCCTTCTCTCTATAAAATAAACTGTTTGTTGATGATCAGTTGCAAAGTTGTGCCCGACTCTGCGACCGCATGGACTGCTGCACACCAGGCTTCCTTATCCTTCACCATCTCCTGGAGTTTGCTCAGTCTCATGTCTATTGTGTCAATGATGCCATCCAACCATCTCATCGTCTGTCTCCTCCTTCTCCTCCTGCCCTCAATCTTTCCCAGATCATGGTCTTTTACAATGAGTCAGCTCTTCATACCAAGCAGCCAACATATTGGAGTTTCAGCGTCAGCATCAGTCCTTCCAAAGGATATTTCAGGGCTTTTTATATCTCAAAATGATCAGATGCCATTCCACAGAAAGCTGGCATTTGAAACAGTTTCACTCTGACTTCTTTTATAATGATTCTTTAACTATGATGATTGTGTCTGGTTTTTCCAAGTGCTTCGTCAGTGATGCTTGAGACTGATCTTTCCCATAATCCTTCTGCCAGGGCAGGGGCTCTGGACTTGGGCTCTGAGGAAACAGAGGCAGAGGCAGGTTAGGGGACCCATAGAGGTTCATGGAGGCTCTCATAGAGAGCCTCTCTCCTAAAGACTCCCACACCCCTTTAACAAAATACCTATGGAGGCGAACAAGACATTTTAGACCAGAAGTTTTCAAACTTTCTGGAATTGCAAGCAATCGCAGGAAGTAAGTTTCAGGTAAAATTCCCATGGACAGAGGAGCCTGGTGGACTACAGTCCTTTGAGGTCTCAAAGAGTCAGACATGACTGAACCACCACCACTGTGACTCAGGAGACAGTTCTATCCATTGAAAAAAAGAGCCAAGAGGCAATACTTGTTCTTACTACTTGTGAAATACTTTTACATGTATTTCTCCTGTTTCTTTTTCTTCCCTTTCTTGTATATGTATAACAGTAACAGCAATACTTAGGGATAGTCACTCAGTCACATCTGACTCTGTGTGACCCCATGGACTGTAGTCCACCAGGCTCCTCTGTCCATGGGATTCTCCAGGCAAGAATCCTAGAGTGAGTAGCCATGCCCTCCTCCAGGGGATGTTCCAGACCTAAAGACCAAACCCAGGTCTCCCACATTGCAGGCAGATTCCTTACTGTCTGAGCCACCAGGGAAACCTCTAATAGCTATTATTACAGGCTAATTTGAAATCATTGAATGGGTCACACTATGTGGTTTTGAAGTCACCATTAAGAAACTTTTTACGTGGCAATGTCCTTCTGCTGCTTTCTAAATCAGAGAGGCACATCTGAGTTCCCGACCCCTCCATGGATGCTGGTCTTCCTGTTAGGATTTTCTCGCTGTGTCAAGAGCTCCCCACTTCCCCAGGTCTGTACGCCGTGGAAGCACTGTCCTTAGGGTCAAGACTTCCACGGCAGGCAGTCCATGACCCTCCTGGCTATGAATACACCATCAAGTCCTAATAAATAATGAATGCTAATGACAACATTGAGACACCTATTTTCTTTGTAGTCCCAACAAAGTCAGAAGGAGAAACCGGGCTGCTCCCTAAAAATGGCATTTGGCTCTCTAAATAAAGGGCTTTAATGCATTTTATATTTAAACCATAAGGCCCTGGGCTCAAACCCAAATTGAGGCGGGCTCTCACCCTTAAGTACCATTCTGGAAAAGCCGTTGAAATATTTATCCATCTCTCTGGGTTCAGTGCTTCTGAGGCAGCTCACCACTTCATGTCACATTCCTCCAGTGGACCTGCCTACACATGCCCTTGAATTCGACGGGCTCTCTGTCAGAAGTAAAGGTTGTCCTTCTGGAAAGTCATTGTCTATGAAACGTTCTCAGTGAGAAATATAAAGGGCGACATTGTTATTAAAAATAACACACAGTTCACAGATTGATTTCTCAGTGCACCTGGTCAAGGTTTTGCTTTCACTGCCCCATCTTTACATGGCCGAGGGCAAGCTCTTTAACTTCTTTAAACTTAAGGGGATAAGAGTTCCAAACTTTAAGATGATGGAGAGAATTAAGTGAGATAATGCCTCATGGACTCATTGGACTATGTTTGAGCAAGCACTGGGAAATAGTGAAAGACAGGGAAGCCTGGCGTCCTGCAGTCCATGGGAGAATTGGACACGACTTAGCAACTGAACAACCAAAGTGCATGGACAGTCCTTACAACAATGCCTGGGCCTCAATGAATGTTAGTGGTCATTCTTATTTGTCCACTAAAATCTACTCAGTCATCATACCCCTATTAGCAACAGTAGAATTCCCAGTTTTGATGAATCAATTTTACAGCTTTCTGTATTCTCAGTGACAGGTAACACTTGATGGATCCCCAAAGGTCAAGTGACCTAGTCTCTTGTCTTCAGGTAAATGAACTCCCACAAACCTGTTAAAGCCAAAATCCAAGTCATTGTGCATCCTGAGCTGCTGTAAGACTATCCAGACTGTTCTTGATATGATCAATTATTTATTGGACCTACTAAGTCAATATAGGGACTTCCCTGATGGTTCAACAGGTAAAAAATCCACATGCAGTGCAAGAGACACAGGAGATGCAAGCTCAGTCCCTGAGTCGGGAAGATCCCCTGGAGAAGGAAGTGGTAACCCACTCCAGTGTTCTTGCCTGCAAAATCCCGTGGACAGAGACACCTGGCGGGTTACAGTTCATGGGGTTGCAAACTGTCAGACATGACTGAGCATGCACATTGGCAAGTCCATATGAATGCATATATTAGTTTCCCTTTAAAAATAGGAAAATATATATATATTTACCTTTAAAAGATCCAAAAATTTGTCCCGGGGGGAGTTTCACCTTTGAGGGGAATGCTGATTTATAACACACATCAGAAATGCTCCTTTAACTTCTGTTCAAAATGAAACAAACAGACCTCCAGCAGAGAGAAGATTTTGGTCTCACAGGTTGCTGCCACGGAGTTATTTGAGGTTTATGTACTTTGGATTTCAATCTGCCAAAATCTTAAAAATCAATAAAGAGAATATATTTTTCTATAAAAGTTTTTATTCTTAGATTTGTGGAGGGGAGAGCTTACCTGACAAGTTTCAGGTGTTCCGCATGCTTCTAGATATTTATCTATATTTTTCTTGTTCAGCAATAGATATTTCTAGCTTATGAAAAACAAACGGGGAAAAAGCCCACTTTTACTGCACCTGTTCTCTATGATATCGGGAGCAATGCTTCCCTATATTATAGTGCATATAATGATTTATTGCTATAACTTCTTAAGATGTAATGGAATTTGTATCTAATCATATTCATAGGAATTCTAGATTCTAGAACACTTATAAAGATGATCAAATCATAATAACACTCATAAAAGAAGGTTTTGTTTTGGGTTTTTTTTGGTTTTTTTCCTACTTTACCTTAAGCCATTATCCCCTTTTTGTTAAAGAAAGGTCTTTGGGAGAAGGCATGATTAATCAAACCATCATTTACCGTAATCAGAAAAATAAATCATATACGGAAGTGAAAATAAAGCTTCCGCATGAGTTTCCTTCTCCATTTCTGGTAAGCAAGGAGTTAACCTGAAGTCTTAATCCATTTTGACTCTAATTGGGAAGGATGGGGTGGGGGGAGTCATTTCAGTAACAGAATGAAAATTGCTAGCCTATAGATGCCTGAGGCAAAAAGAAAAGAAATGAATTCTCTTGTGAGCTTGGTTAGTGAGGGGAAAAACATCTCCATCTTGTACCTGACTTCATGCCATTTTTTAATGTGCCAGGGTTGAATTCTAATCTCAGAACAGTGTGTGGATCCAGAGAAGGGGGTCTGCCTCCTTGTTCTTCTACGCTGAGATCACTGCAGAGTTTCTGGATACTCTGCCTTGTTGGCTCAACCTGAAGTCAGCTCAGTTTGAGGACTCATCATGGCACAGAGGGGAGCCCCCACTGACTCCCTGAGTGAAGTTGTCTTCTTTCCTCCTTAGAGGTCCGTATCATTATCTGGTATCTTCGACAAAAGAGAGTTCTTAGCTAAATATTTCTTATTTCAGAAGTGATAATGAAATAGACTTGATCAGGGGTATTTTTCTCAATTAAAAAAAAAGTGAAATGCTCCCTAAATGGAGAACTTGACAATTAACAAAACTTCTTGTAATTGGATGTTTTTTTAGAAATTATGCAAATCCACTTTTATGTAAATCCTTACTGCAGGTCCCTTCTCTAAACTTACCCTAGAGTACCTTCTTGTAATTGATGTTTTGGGCCAAATATTTCTGATTTTATCTATTTTTTGTTCAGCAATAGATATTTCTAGCTTCAAACGGGAAAAAGCCCACTTTACTGCACCTGTTCTCTATGATATCGGGAGCAATGCTTCCCTATATTATAGTGCATATAATGATTTATTGCTATAACTTCTTAAGATGTAATGGAATTTGTATCTAATCATATTCATAGGAATTCTAGATTCTAGAACACTTATAAAGATGATCAAATCATAATAACACTCATAAAAGAAGGTTTTGTTTTGGGTTTTTTTTGGTTTTTTTCCTACTTTACCTTAAGCCATTATCCCCTTTTTGTTAAAGAAAGGTCTTTGGGAGAAGGCATGATTAATCAAACCATCATTTACCGTAATCAGAAAAATAAATCATATACGGAAGTGAAAATAAAGCTTCCGCATGAGTTTCCTTCTCCATTTCTGGTAAGCAAGGAGTTAACCTGAAGTCTTAATCCATTTTGACTCTAATTGGGAAGGATGGGGTGGGGGGAGTCATTTCAGTAACAGAATGAAAATTGCTAGCCTATAGATGCCTGAGGCAAAAAGAAAAGAAATGAATTCTCTTGTGAGCTTGGTTAGTGAGGGGAAAAACATCTCCATCTTGTACCTGACTTCATGCCATTTTTTAATGTGCCAGGGTTGAATTCTAATCTCAGAACAGTGTGTGGATCCAGAGAAGGGGGTCTGCCTCCTTGTTCTTCTACGCTGAGATCACTGCAGAGTTTCTGGATACTCTGCCTTGTTGGCTCAACCTGAAGTCAGCTCAGTTTGAGGACTCATCATGGCACAGAGGGGAGCCCCCACTGACTCCCTGAGTGAAGTTGTCTTCTTTCCTCCTTAGAGGTCCGTATCATTATCTGGTATCTTCGACAAAAGAGAGTTCTTAGCTAAATATTTCTTATTTCAGAAGTGATAATGAAATAGACTTGATCAGGGGTATTTTTCTCAATTAAAAAAAAAGTGAAATGCTCCCTAAATGGAGAACTTGACAATTAACAAAACTTCTTGTAATTGGATGTTTTTTTAGAAATTATGCAAATCCACTTTTATGTAAATCCTTACTGCAGGTCCCTTCTCTAAACTTACCCTAGAGTACTTCATTGCCCAACAATGCTTGTGAAATTCTCCTCAGGCTGGGTGTTTGTGGAATTGGAATTGTTAAGGTGACAAGAGAAATAAGAATTAGATCTTTGCAGTTGTGAAATATCAGTGAACTTCCAAATTAGTTGTTCAACTAGAAAAGAACTGGAGTTCATCTATATCTATATATCTGTTTATGTAAGTTACAGGTGTACAACCCAGTTATGTACAATTTTTAAAGGTTATATTCCATTTATATTTATTATAAAATATAGGCTGTGTTCCCTGTGTCATACACTATATCATTATCAGTTGTTAACAGAATTGTTAACATGGCAGTTCAGTGTGTGGAGCATTATCCATAAAAACGTGATTATTACTGGGACATCAATTATAGAATACTACTGTCACCTAAAAATATGTCATCATTATAACACAGATCTGAAAATTTTCATGAAAAGATTTTATAAAATGTAATTATGTAGAATCATTGCTTCCAATGTTGCTCATTTTAAGTCTTTTTTATTTCATACTACAAAATGAGATTTTAAAGATGAGTTGCATATAGTACTATGACTTCACAGCAAGTAGGATCATGATAGTCTTAACCTATTATTCCATACAAAATTCTGTTTTCCACATCTGAAGATAGAAGGCTTAATAAAAAAGGATTTATTTGAGTGCCTGGAAAAGCCCTCAAAAACTGACATTTGGCAATTTAATTGATCGATATAGCTATCTCAGCAGTTCCTTCACCAATAAATACCCTGCTCACTGTTTTTTTAAAAAAATATTATTTATTTTTAATTATAAGATGATGTTTCATTGGGAAAACATATTTTAAAACAACTTTTTACACTTGAATGCCTTATAAATCAATTAAACTTCAATTTAAAAAACTTTATAGAGAAGGAAAATAATCCTTAAACTTAAAGAAAAATCTTTTATTGTATCCTGGGATATAGTCAATTAACAAACAATGTTGAGGTAGTTTCAGGTGAGCGGCAAAGGGGTCAGCCATACATACACACGCATCCATCCTCACCCAGCTCCCTCCCCTCCAGGCTGCCCCCTAACATGGCTATACAGTAGGCCTTGCCGATTACCCACTTTAAAAAATCACTGCTTACTCTTGACTTTTAGAGAGACTGCTCATGTCCAGGACAGACTGGGGAGTCAGCACCAGAGATTTATCTCCAGCCTTTGCATCCTCTTTCTAGAAATTTCTGCTATATTGGGGGAACTTTCTCTACAGTTTATATGGGGTTATAGATAGAATTTTTTTTTATTTCACTGGGAAATAAGCTTCAATTTGATGTGCTAACAGTTGTAATAATGATGATGAGGGAACTTGTAGCTGTTTATTCTAAAGAAATTTAAGAAGGTTGTATATGCATGTTATTTTTAATTCTCATTTTATAATACAGTATTAAGTGACACCTCACTAGCTGGGTTGACACAGGAAAGACATAATTAGCAAAAAAGATGAACTTTAATATTTTTAAATAATTATAGTAGTAAATTATAGGTAATATTTATGAGTGAATATCCATATCCTCTAATCACATGCTGTGTTGCTTCAGTCATGTCTGACTCTTTGCGACCCCACTGGACTGTAACTCACCGGGCTCCTCTGTCCATGGGATTCTCCAGGCAAGAATACTGGAGTGGGTAGCTGTGCCCTCCTCCAGGGGACCTTCCCAGTACAGGGACTGAACCCCTGTCTCTCACGTCTCCTGCATTGGCAGGCAGGTTCTTTACCGCTAGCTCCACCTAGGAAGCCCTTTCTAATCTCAGTCTATGCTGTTCTATAGTACAGAACAGCCATGTATGCCTGTTATTCTCTAGAAGATGCAGAATCTCAAAGTCCTTTGTGTGTGTATTTCAATCACAGCTTTTCTGGACTGTTGAAATGAATAAAAATTACCTATGTACAGTTCGAGGAACTCTGTGTAAATTGGTAACATTCTTAAAATGTGTTGTCTTCAGTTGGTTCCAGGTTTCCCTTTTTCTTTCATTTCCCCTCCTCACTCAAAATCCAAGTTCACTGCAGCCATGTGCAGAGGGAGGTCATCATCAGACCAGGTCAGTTTCTCACAGTGCCAAGGACCATTTATGTATAAAACTGGAACAGCTTGTCCGCAGCTCTCATTCTGCAAGGGAGGAAACTGAGGCCAACACAAAGTGACTAATCAAACAGACCTACAGTTAACCTCCAAACCTCCTCACTAGGTCTACCATTTCAAGAACCAGTTAAACTGACTCACCTAGGTATTTTTAAACATAAATGATGCAGAAGGGAAAGAGTCAGACCTTCCCATGTCATAATTGCCGCAGTGAGAGAGTAAAGGTAAAATAAAGTGCTTGCTTTGGGAAGGAGAGTTCCCTGTTGATGGACACCTGGGAAATGAGGACTGAGATTCCTAACTATTCATTCAGACATTTCTATTTTTTTCCCTCTCAGCTTAGAAAATTTGTGTCTTGTTCCTTTTTTGTTTGTTTATTTGGGGTTTTACTTTTATTGGAGTATAGTTGATTTACAATGTTGTATTAGTTTCAGGTATATGTATCTGCTTTTTTTTTCTTTTTAGATTCATTTCCCATGTAGGTCATCACAGAGTATTGAGTAGAGTTCCCGATGCTCTACATCAGGTCCTTATTACCTACCTATTTTATGTACAATGGTGTGTGCATGTCAATCCCAATCTCCTAATTTATTCCTCCCCAAACACCATCCCCGGGTAGCCCTAACTTTGGAGAAAACTTGTGTTTTGTTTCTAATTCAAAGTGGCAGAAGTGGTTTTAAATATACTAATTACAATGTCTAAACCAAAGCAGACTCTAAAAGTAATGTTTGCTTAATAGAGGCTACGTCTGCCATCCACTAGGAAACCTGACTGCTGTAACATTCC
This sequence comes from Tragulus kanchil, assembly GCA_022376925.1. NCBI lineage: Eukaryota > Metazoa > Chordata > Mammalia > Artiodactyla > Tragulidae > Tragulus > Tragulus kanchil. The sequence continues at coordinate 235,842,935 of JAIOJX010000028.1, read as the reverse complement.
CAATTAGGGGACTCAAAGCCACAGCAAAGTGTGTACACTCCACTCCCTATTCCTCAAGCCTAATGGACTTTGAGACGCTCCTAGACACTTGGGTAGTTTCCACAGTGCTTGGACTGGGGAAATCACTCAGAGAAATGGTTTCAAGCACAGCAAGTTGTTTTTCGGCCTCTCATTTAAATGAGAGCCAAAGAGAATGTGAGTGAAGGATGGGGAAGCCTGGCATGCTGCAGCCCCTGGGGTCGCAAAGAGTAGACAGGACTGAGCAGCTGAACAACAACAAAGAGAATGTGGGGAAGATTCAGGTCCCTTCTGGGTCCACGCATCAGTCCCTGGACCTTTGTGTCCAAACCCCAACACCAAGGGGTAGACACCAGGGACACTGGCTTGTAAGAGATGCTTAGCCCCTCAAAGATTCCAGCAGCCCCTGAGGAACCAATGCAGAGCCTGTGGTTTATGTTGCAAACCTGCCTCTGTATTTCTTCTTTGTTGTTTCTCCTAAAGACTAGAAGAAAAACAGGTGGGCCCACTCCATAACTGAGGCCAGGAGCTGACTCATCACTGATTTGAACTCATTATTCAAACTGGAAGATTGCTAGCAAATGGACAACTTGAGTGTTTTTGTATCTATATACTATATTTCAAAATAAACCTGTTTATTTGTTGTTATTTTCTTTCTAAGTTGTGTCCAAGTCTTTGCAACCCCAATGACTGCAGCACGCCAGGCGTCCCTGTCCTTCACCATCTTCCGAAGTTTGCTCAAACTCATGTCCATTGACTCAGTGATGCCATTGAGTCATCTTATCCTCCGTTGCCCCCTTCTCATCCTGCCCTTAATCTTTCTAAGCGTCAGAGTCTTTTCCAATGAGTCAGCTGTTTGCATCAGATGGGCAAAATATTGGCATTTCAGCTTCAGCATCAGTCCTTCCAATGAATATTCAGGGTTGATTTCCTTTAGGATTGACTGGTTTGATCTTCTTGCTGTCCAAGGGACACTCAAGAGTCTTCTCCAACACCACAGCTCAAAAGCATCCATTCTTTAGCACTCAGCCGCTACTTGAGAATGTCACTCAGTCATTTTGCCTTTAGATTCATGTTTGCTTAATAGAGGCTACCTGCCATCCACTAGGAAACCTGACTGCTGTAACATTCCCAATTAGGGGACTCAAAGCCACAGCAAAGTGTGTACACTCCACTCCCTATTCCTCAAGCCTAATGGACTTTGAGACGCTCCTAGACACTTGGGTAGTTTCCACAGTGCTTGGACTGGGGAAATCACTCAGAGAAATGGTTTCAAGCACAGCAAGTTGTTTTTCGGCCTCTCATTTAAATGAGAGCCAAAGAGAATGTGAGTGAAGGATGGGGAAGCCTGGCATGCTGCAGCCCCTGGGGTCGCAAAGAGTAGACAGGACTGAGCAGCTGAACAACAACAAAGAGAATGTGGGGAAGATTCAGGTCCCTTCTGGGTCCACGCATCAGTCCCTGGACCTTTGTGTCCAAACCCCAACACCAAGGGGTAGACACCAGGGACACTGGCTTGTAAGAGATGCTTAGCCCCTCAAAGATTCCAGCAGCCCCTGAGGAACCAATGCAGAGCCTGTGGTTTATGTTGCAAACCTGCCTCTGTATTTCTTCTTTGTTGTTTCTCCTAAAGACTAGAAGAAAAACAGGTGGGCCCACTCCATAACTGAGGCCAGGAGCTGACTCATCACTGATTTGAACTCATTATTCAAACTGGAAGATTGCTAGCAAATGGACAACTTGAGTGTTTTTGTATCTATATACTATATTTCAAAATAAACCTGTTTATTTGTTGTTATTTTCTTTCTAAGTTGTGTCCAAGTCTTTGCAACCCCAATGACTGCAGCACGCCAGGCGTCCCTGTCCTTCACCATCTTCCGAAGTTTGCTCAAACTCATGTCCATTGACTCAGTGATGCCATTGAGTCATCTTATCCTCCGTTGCCCCCTTCTCATCCTGCCCTTAATCTTTCTAAGCGTCAGAGTCTTTTCCAATGAGTCAGCTGTTTGCATCAGATGGGCAAAATATTGGCATTTCAGCTTCAGCATCAGTCCTTCCAATGAATATTCAGGGTTGATTTCCTTTAGGATTGACTGGTTTGATCTTCTTGCTGTCCAAGGGACACTCAAGAGTCTTCTCCAACACCACAGCTCAAAAGCATCCATTCTTTAGCACTCAGCCGCTACTTGAGAATGTCACTCAGTCATTTTGCAATTCTGTTTTGAAGTCATGAGCTAGTACACATAAGACCTCTTGTTCGAATCCATGTTGCCTGCATGAATTTCATAGAACACAAGTGTGCTGGAAAAGAAAGGATCAAGAGTTCTTTGGTAGTGTTCTTTCAGAATCAAAGAGACCAAAGCATATTGTATAGATGGTGCTGCCAGTGGCTGATGAACCTTAAATGGGAAGGAGCAGCACACGAGGTGGGCTTGTAGTGCATCCGTGGCTGTGGAAATGCATTCGTGGCAGTGGCCACGGTCAACAGCTTCTGCAGTTTATTTGTTTTCACTGTGTATGTGTGTGTCCTTGTGACACACCCAATCAAGTGATGCTGTAATAAAATTCTGAACTCCACTTCAGGACAGTTCAGAGGGAAAAGACGAGCCAAGAAAGATGCAGTAATGACCTCCGCTAATAGCAGGTTAAAAACAGGGCTCACTTGAGCACAAGCAGAAGAGTGGCAAAACTGCTCTTCAGAGGGAATTGTGTTTTGAGTGGTCAGCCTTGAACTGCACTGTCCAATACAGTGGTCACTAACCACGTGACATTTGAGGACTTGAAACAGATCGAACTGAGATGCATTGGGAGTACAAAATACACACAGGAATTTTAAAACTTACTAAAAGAAAAAGAATGTAAAATATCTTATTAATAATGTTTATTATATTGATTACAAGTGGAAGTTGGGCTATACTATGTTAAAATGTATTACTAAAATTAATTTCACCCATTTCTCTCTTTTTTTCTTGTGGTTATTAGAAAATTTTAAATTCCACATATGACTCATGTTATATTTCTACTGGACAGAGCTGCTCTGGAATAAGAAAGAATGCCCGCATGGCTTAAAGGCAAATTTTTGACAACTAGTAAAGAAATCTGACTTACAATAGCATAATGATAATGGCAGTCCACTCCAGTATTCTTGCCTGAAAAATCCGCTGGATAGTGGAGCTTGGTGGGCTACCATCCAATGGGGTGCAAAGAGTCAGACACAACTGAGCAGGTAAACACACAAAAAGCTATATTTGTGATTTATGGGCTTCCGAAGTGGCACTAATGGTAAGGAACCCACTTACCAATGCAGGAGATTCAAGAGATGTTTGTTCAATTCCTGGGTTCCAGAAGATCCCCTGGAGAAGGGCATGGCGATACACTCCAGTATTCTTGCCTAATCTCATGGACAGAGGAGCCTGGTGGGCTACAATCTAATAGGGCTGCAAAGAGTTAGACATGACTGAAATGACTTAGCTCATGAATCCTGCAAGGTGGTTTAGCTGGTTGACTGTGACTGACTCTCTGGCAGCAAAGTGCATGAGTTCAGGTTGGGTCAACTACTGAATTTTAGTTTCTTCATGAGTAAAATGAAAGGAATAATGATGGGCTTTTAATGCTAGAAGGTTAAATGGAATAATGCATGTAAAGACCTTTGTGTGAGGTCTGATGCACTGATCAAAGGGAGCTTCAATAATCATGATTGTCTTGGGCAACTCTAGCAGCTGGAACAAAGAACCATAAACTGGGTGACTTACACAACACAAATTTATGTCTTATGCTTCTGGCAGCTGGAAGTCTGTGATCCGGATGCCAGCATGGTTGGGTTCTGGTGAGAACCTTCTCCCTGGCTTGTAGTAACAGTTGACTGCTGCTTGCTGTGTGCTCACATGACAGCAACAGAGAGAGAGAGAAAGGCTCCAGTCTCTTCTTACAAGGGCACTAACCCCATCATGAGAACCCCACCCACATGACCTTATAAACCTAATGACCTCCTAAAGACCTCACTTGCTAACACCATCACATTAGAATTTAGGCTTCAACATATGTTTGGAGGTAGGAGAGGGAGGGTGGAAGGGAGTGACATAAACATTCAGTCCATCACATTCATTTTAAAAGTCCAGTCCAAGAGAGATTTCCTGCCAATTTGCAATTTATTTACAAACACATTTTAGACACTGAATCTAGTGTGTGCTCCTCTAACCTGCGGTAGTGGGCATCACAGGGAGCATGTTGGGAATGCAGGACCTCAGGCCCCACCCCAAGGCTATTGAACCAGAGTGTGCACCTGGTCAGATCCCCAGGGGCTTGGGGTGCCCATTGCTTATGCACTGCTGTCTAGGATTCGGAGAGGAGAGAGCATCACTGACAAGGTGTTCAAACTCTAGTGGTTATGTGTTTATGTGGAGGTGAGGGTGAATCAGAAGAGAGTGAGACAATTATAGAGGCAGCTTGAGGGGGAACACTGCAAGACACCCTTGCTCCCCAGTGATCCAGAACCACGTGTGAGACAGGAAAACCAGTGGAGCAGACGGAGATCAAACTCTCAGCCTCATCACTGATGGGAGTTTTACAGAACAGTGACTTAGGCATGTGGCTTCCTGCCACTGAACCCCAGAAAGAGACTAATAAGCACACAGACAGTGTCTCCCCAAAACAATAAGAGGAGGAGAAGCGTGCTTGGTGTACTAGCTTTCTACTGCTGCCATATTAGCAAATGATCTCCAACTCAGCAACTTACATGACGCCTGTTCCTCCAGTTTTTCTATCACCACCTATAATTTTGTTCTGTCCACCCCCAAACCCATCCTCACTGGTGCGGACTTTGCTAATGGCACCTGAACTGGAAAGGGGGAAGACCCCTCCCTGTCCATCACTTCCCCCTTTCCTGTCTCCATTTTTTTCACCTTAATGTTCATGAATCGTTTCTGGCAAGGTTGTAGATCACCTGCTCCTTCTCTAGCCTCTCTAATTCACCTATCAACCTCTGACAGATTTATTTTCCTAAAATATGTCTTTGTCATGTTCTTCCCCACATTTCAAGGCTCTGATAGAACCTGCTGCCCTCACGCTGAAGTTCAGGTTTCTTTAGATTGTGCAAGCTGCCTCTGACCCATCTGCTTGTGTCTGCCGGCATTGTGGCACCTACAAACTGCCACTCCCCAACCGGATTCCCAACCTACACTCCAGTGCCCTGTGGGTCTGTGTCATAACTTCATCCACGCCTTTCTCCTGCTCATCCTTCTGCTTGGAAAGCCTTCGCTCCTGACCTCACAGACACCCCCAAGCTTTTCCTTCCACCCGCCTGACCACCTGGTAAAAATCTACACAACCTCCAAGAGTCAAATCCATATCACATCTAATGCACCTGGGGAAGTTTCCCAGATCCCCAGGGGCTTGGGGTGCCCATTGCTTATGCACTGCTGTCTAGGATTCGGAGAGAGAGAGCATCACTGACAAGGTGTTCAAACTCTAGTGGTTATGTGTTTATGTGGAGGTGAGGGTGAATCAGAAGAGAGTGAGACAATTATAGAGGCAGCTTGAGGGGGAACACTGCAAGACACCCTTGCTCCCCAGTGATCCAGAACCACGTGTGAGACAGGAAAACCAGTGGAGCAGACGGAGATCAAACTCTCAGCCTCATCACTGATGGGAGTTTTACAGAACAGTGACTTAGGCATGTGGCTTCCTGCCACTGAACCCCAGAAAGAGACTAATAAGCACACAGACAGTGTCTCCCCAAAACAATAAGAGGAGGAGAAGCGTGCTTGGTGTACTAGCTTTCTACTGCTGCCATATTAGCAAATGATCTCCAACTCAGCAACTTACATGACGCCTGTTCCTCCAGTTTTTCTATCACCACCTATAATTTTGTTCTGTCCACCCCCAAACCCATCCTCACTGGTGCGGACTTTGCTAATGGCACCTGAACTGGAAAGGGGGAAGACCCCTCCCTGTCCATCACTTCCCCCTTTCCTGTCTCCATTTTTTTCACCTTAATGTTCATGAATCGTTTCTGGCAAGGTTGTAGATCACCTGCTCCTTCTCTAGCCTCTCTAATTCACCTATCAACCTCTGACAGATTTATTTTCCTAAAATATGTCTTTGTCATGTTCTTCCCCACATTTCAAGGCTCTGATAGAACCTGCTGCCCTCACGCTGAAGTTCAGGTTTCTTTAGATTGTGCAAGCTGCCTCTGACCCATCTGCTTGTGTCTGCCGGCATTGTGGCACCTACAAACTGCCACTCCCCAACCGGATTCCCAACCTACACTCCAGTGCCCTGTGGGTCTGTGTCATAACTTCATCCACGCCTTTCTCCTGCTCATCCTTCTGCTTGGAAAGCCTTCGCTCCTGACCTCACAGACACCCCCAAGCTTTTCCTTCCACCCGCCTGACCACCTGGTAAAAATCTACACAACCTCCAAGAGTCAAATCCATATCACATCTAATCAAGAAAGTAGTCTCTTCAGAGCCCACCAGGTGGTGTCCAGCCCTGTGCGTCCTCCTTCAGCTCCCTGGCCCCTACACACATGTCCCTCAGCAGCTTGACGTTCCGTTGTTCTCACCTATTGGCCCAAGGGACCTTGACCCTGCCTCTCAACTTTATAGATGGCCAAAAATAACCTCAGGCTATGAATCCTAAATATTTGTGATTCTGCTCGGTAAAGAATTACAAGACTATTTTCTGTTAGTGACCTTGAGACAAGGGAGGATAAAAGTCAAAGATGAGATCAGAGTTTAATCTTTCAGAGGGCTAAAAAGAACACTGATAAAAATACATAGTTGTGGTCAGAAAGAAACAGAGCTCATCATGTGTGTAGACTCATATGTGAGGATGGGCATGTGTGAGTAGACCCAGAGATCACGAACGAAGCCACATCGGGCAGATTTCCTAAACTCTCCTAGTGTAAGGTTTCTGGACTGTAAAATGGGGGTGGTGATGGTGCTGTTGTAAGGAATACATCTGGCAAGGTAACTTGTAAGGATTTTGGCCACGGCCTGGCATATCACCGCATTCAATGTAGACAGCAGAAAGGAACACAAGCCAGAGTCAGAACGCCCAAGACCTCTCTTCTAATTCAGGTTCTAGTACATTTAACAACTCCTTGGGCAAATCATTTCAAATTCCTACAGGTGTGACTTCAGGTACAGACATCCGTCTCCTCTTTCTCTCCTCCCACTCCCCAGCTTAATGACGTGTGTTGTGTCATCAAAGCTACTGACACAGGACACACTAGAAAACTTTCAGCAGATGGCTGCACACCTTTCAAAATCCACTCCCTTTCTGCCTGTGTTTTTAGGTTAAAAAAAAAATCTTGGCTCTTCTCTCAGAATCACTGAAATATTAGGTGTGTAGACAAAACACTTGCCTTTCCACCCTGCTTCTTCTGTTTCTCAGTCTCAGACTTGGAGAGGTTTCTCAGGATCTCAGGAGATAAAATTCCAGGGTGGTTAATTCTGTTAGGTCTCTTTAGCATGAACTCAGCTGTCTGGTCAATCTTACCATTGTGAATTTCCTCCAACCCCCATGCCTAGTAAAACTAAACTTACTAACTTCAGGGTATGCTTGTTATTTTCTGACTTATCATTCACAATTAGTGTAAATAATTCTTTCTCAGCTCTGTTTTTTAAAAATTTTTATGGAGTCACTTTATGTACTTGTAAACCACAATCGTGTGTGTGTGTGTGTTTAAGAATGCTCCTTTGAGCCTTTGGTTGTTTGGTTGCTCAACCGTACCCAATTCTTTAGCCTGCCTCTGTCCATGGGATCTCCTAGGCAAGAATACTGAAATGGATTACCATTTCCTTCTCCGGGAGATCTTCCCAACCCAGGGATCGAACCTGCATCCCCTACATTGGCAGGCGTATTTTTTACCACTGAGCCACCAAGGAAGCCTCCTTTGAGACTATCTACTCTAAATTCCTTTAAGTCCTTTAAGTCACAGGGCAGTCCTTCAGAACCTTTTATTATTTGTTGCCCTTTTTGCTTTAGTAAAATGTAAGACTACGGAGCTGAAAACCTTGTTCTCCTGCCTATTTAAACAACGTCTGGAAATCTGAAGTAATTACCTCCTTTCTTAAAGGACTTATTTAAGCTATATCATCTAATAGTGTGCAGTGACATTGAAATGTTTAGGTCTGCAGTATTTGAAATGCTCAGATCCTAAAGCTTTGAAAAATGCTACTTTCTCCATGTTTTCAGTGCTATTATCCATAGCGATCTTTTTAACAGGAACATTTCAAATTCCTACAGGTGTGACTTCAGGTACAGACATCCGTCCCCTTTTCTCTCCCACTCCCCAGCTTAATGACGTGTGTTGTGTCATCAAAGCTACTGACACAGGACACACTAGAAAACTTTCAGCAGATGGCTGCACACCTTTCAAAATCCACTCCCTTTCTGCCTGTGTTTTTAGGTTAAAAAAAAAATCTTGGCTCTTCTCTCAGAATCACTGAAATATTAGGTGTGTAGACAAAACACTTGCCTTTCCACCCTGCTTCTTCTGTTTCTCAGTCTCAGACTTGGAGAGGTTTCTCAGGATCTCAGGAGATAAAATTCCAGGGTGGTTAATTCTGTTAGGTCTCTTTAGCATGAACTCAGCTGTCTGGTCAATCTTACCATTGTGAATTTCCTCCAACCCCCATGCCTAGTAAAACTAAACTTACTAACTTCAGGGTATGCTTGTTATTTTCTGACTTATCATTCACAATTAGTGTAAATAATTCTTTCTCAGCTCTGTTTTTTAAAAATTTTTATGGAGTCACTTTATGTACTTGTAAACCACAATCGTGTGTGTGTGTGTGTTTAAGAATGCTCCTTTGAGCCTTTGGTTGTTTGGTTGCTCAACCGTACCCAATTCTTTAGCCTGCCTCTGTCCATGGGATCTCCTAGGCAAGAATACTGAAATGGATTACCATTTCCTTCTCCGGGAGATCTTCCCAACCCAGGGATCGAACCTGCATCCCCTACATTGGCAGGCGTATTTTTTACCACTGAGCCACCAAGGAAGCCTCCTTTGAGACTATCTACTCTAAATTCCTTTAAGTCCTTTAAGTCACAGGGCAGTCCTTCAGAACCTTTTATTATTTGTTGCCCTTTTTGCTTTAGTAAAATGTAAGACTACGGAGCTGAAAACCTTGTTCTCCTGCCTATTTAAACAACGTCTGGAAATCTGAAGTAATTACCTCCTTTCTTAAAGGACTTATTTAAGCTATATCATCTAATAGTGTGCAGTGACATTGAAATGTTTAGGTCTGCAGTATTTGAAATGCTCAGATCCTAAAGCTTTGAAAAATGCTACTTTCTCCATGTTTTCAGTGCTATTATCCATAGCGAGGCTGGCAGAAACATTTCAGATTCAGAATATTATACATAGATATTTAAGGGAAAGAGAAATAACTTCCTAACTTCATATGGCTTTGCTAAATGGATTTCCCTGTGACTTTACCTGTAACTGTGCGTGCAGGAGCATATAGAAAGCGATTCATGTATGGAAATTATCATATGTTATTTCCAATAACAATTGATATCACCTGTCATTTTAAGAAAGTTTTCAGTATAAATAATCTGCCCTCCTAGCAAAGGGAAAGAAAGGAAATCAAGCAGGAAGGAAATATTTCTAAAGTGTCCTATTACTGGAAGTTAATGATCATAATGTTTATCTACTAGTTTGTTTCTTTTAGAAGATGTATTCCAAGTTGTTATTTTTATCACTTTAAAAACTATTCATATTTTTACTTTCTGCTTTTAGCTTCTAACATGTCACAGATTTTTTTTAATGTTTTTGTATTACATTAGGATTTTTGATTATTTTGTTGTTTTTCATACTTACCAACAATTATTTATTTTTAATTTTTTATTTTATATTGGCATGTAATTGATTTACAATGTTGTGTCAGTTTCAGGTGTATAGCAAAATGATTCAATTACACATACACATATATCCATTCTTTTTCAGATTCTTTTCCATATAGGTAATTAGAGAATATTGACTAGGATTGATCCCATACTCTATACAGTAGGTCCCGATTGACTATCTCTTTTGTATCTAATAGGGTGTATATGTTAATCTCAAACTCCTGGTTTATGCTCCCCTCAACTGTCCCCTTTGAGTTGGTTTTTCACTTTGAATTGTGATCCATCACTACATTATCCAAATGCATTTTAATGTTCATTAAATAAATCATATTTGTATTACATGTACAGCTTGAAAGAGGAGATTCTATGAAAGATAAAGACCTCAGCATTAGCTAGCAATGGAATATATGGGTAGAAGGTACACGAAAACCATATGCATATGTAACAGTTCATTTTTTATATGATGATTGACTGTTATTATTTTTGAGCCAAAGTTGGACAATATGCTATAAAAATCTCCAGTGCTAAGAAGTGTAAGAGGCAACAAGATCCCCCCAAAATGAGAGGGGGGCTTAGTTTTTACACCAGCACTGATTCCAATTCCAATTAATCAACTTCTGTAAATTTGGTGTTTGCTGTCAGTATATTCATCCAATTATTTTTATTTTCCTATTTTCTGTTCTTTCAGAATGTGTACACGGGATGAATCCATCTAGAGACGTTCACGGTATGTTAAATTCCAAATTATATTTTTAATATACACATTCATATATGCATATATATATGACATTTTATTCATGTCTCTCTGTAACTCACGATAAAAATTAACCCAAATAACCAATACATTTTTGCTGATTCAAAAATACTCAAAAGCTCTTCTCCATATTGTAAATGTCAAACATATAAAACATTCCAATGAAACCTTAAATGACACCCTTGGTGCTACAGCATTTACCACAGGTGCATCGTGCTGTTATTAAATGACTCTATATGACTCTCTAAAAAGAACAGAGCTTGGCTTCTATGTATTATAAACTTGTTTATTACTTTTGCTATAGAAGTGCTAATGCAAAAATTTATGAGTAAACTGCTTACTAAGCACCCTTAATTCTTAAAAAGATTCATTTAAAAATCTTCTGTTTGCTACTTTTGAGTTGTAAATTGATTTTAAAGTTCCTGAAATAGTCACGTATCCACAACAGGAGTCCATGGAAACCTTCACATAAAGGATGGATACATTAACGAAACTAAGGAATCTGGACCCCAAAGTTACTGGATTTCAAAAAGTGAAATAATCTTAAATCCACTGGGGGAAAGAGATGTTTAAATTAATTTCAATGATGAAAACCAGTGTCTATTGTACATGCATTGACACGTATGGTAATCTCCATCAAAACTGTTCTTCCCTGTTACATTAGTACTAATTAAAGTGGTCCAGAACCTCTAGCAAAATATATTCTCTGATTTTTATTTTCATTAAAATTGTCACTGAAAGAAATGGTTCTTTTAGAAATGTGACACTTTTAGGAATACAGTTTTAGAAATATATTACAGAGGGGACTTTAAGAAAATGGTTGAGATTCTTATTTTTTTGAGGACGTTTTGAAAGAGCAAAAATTGTAAAATGTTTAGGTATTTTCTGTGCCCCCCCCCCCCGACCCCCGCCGCATCGTTGTATATTTACCTAAAGTTGTAGGGGAAAAAATTCAATAAGCTGTTGTTTTCCAGTGGAAAAAATTCTTTCCCTTCCAGCTAAGCAAATACTGCTTTTTAGATTCACTATGAAAACTCCAATTTCATTCAATCAATCAGGAGCCTTTATGAAATTTCCCCCATGCAGCAAATTTGGGGAAATCTGTCACACAGCATCCATCGGCCCAACCTACTGCTTCGTTATAATTTTTGTACTATAGTATGACAACTGTAAATTTTAGTATTATTCCAGGGGAACACAAAGCATATATACACAGAAATGTTGCCTTTTCTTTTTTCTTAAGAGAGGCAGAGGACGCGAAATTTTCTATCTCCGCTTAAATAAGCGCTCCTGGTGGAAAAGCGTTCTTACAAGATGTTGCTTAACTTCATAGGCAACTTCATGTAAAGCCCTTTAGATGAAGGAGTTCGCGTTTAGATTAACCAAGCTGCCTGCTTTCCATTCATTTCATCGATTAGGAGGGGCAGTATTTTTTGTTTGTTTTCTAGTTTTCAAGCGTGCACAGCGCAGCTCAGAGACTGCGCAAGGTCCGGGAACCCCCAAATGCCCGGCGGCGGCCCGATTCAGATGAATCAGCTAAAGCTTTCCTCGCTGTTACCGTCCTTGTCCGCGTTCGAATTCGGGATTTACTGTTGAGACACTGAGCTGAGCAGCGTCTGAACCGGTTACGTCCGTCTATCGCCAAACTTATCTTACTAAGGGAAACTGATCCCCACCTGGAAGACCGCATTCTGGGGTGCGCCCCGCAGCCCCTCGCAGGGTTTAGGGTTTCAGGCAAAGGGTCTCAGCCCCAGAGGAGCCTTCTCTGAGCTTTCTGAGCGGCGCCTTTTCCACAACCGCTACATCCTCCGAGTCAGACCCCAGCATTGCCCCCGTGACACTCCTGAGTCGAAGCCCTTATCCTCGGGGGTCTATGGGGATGTACTTGAGCGGTACTTTGGGAAATACACTTGCGCTGAAGCATAAAGATTTCACGCAACCCGAACTCGCTTCTAGAGCGGGCAGCGTCGAGCCGGGGCGCAGAGAGATTGTGTCCCCGGGCCGGAGGGGCGGCAGACCGGGAGGTTCAGTGAGGCCACAGTATTTGGAATCGCTCGGCCCGGGTGGGGAGAGGACGTTTGGGGTCTTTGCACCTGAAATGAGGCTTTTTCAAAATCATTTTAAAAGAAAAATACAGAGGCGTTTTCCGAGTTTCTCAGACCCATTAAAACAAAATGCATCTAAGTGCTGGAAGTTCCCGAATGTCCCGGGTTTTCCGCAGCGAGGGGACGGGCGCACAAGGGGAGAAGAGAGGCAGAATGGAGGGACCCGGGGCCTGAGGCGCAGCGGGGGCGCCCGAGCCGCCTGCAGCACCTATGGCTTGGGACCAGCCGACGACAGTGCTTGGCCAAGGGATTTCGGAGAAAGCCCCTGATGCGCGCTGATCCGGACAGCCGGGACCCCTACCCACGGGTTCTGTTAGCTGCCCGCTCCGCCGCAGGGAGAGCAGGGACGGGAAGGGGCGGCTCAGGCTGGCTCCCGCGGCCGTTGCCTTTGGCTTCTTTGCAACTGAAGTTCGTCCTGGAGACCCAAAGGCCGCAGAACCCCCAAATGCCCGGCGGCGGCCCGATTCAGATGAATCAGCTAAAGCTTTCCTCGCTGTTACCGTCCTTGTCCGCGTTCGAATTCGGGATTTACTGTTGAGACACTGAGCTGAGCAGCGTCTGAACCGGTTACGTCCGTCTATCGCCAAACTTATCTTACTAAGGGAAACTGATCCCCACCTGGAAGACCGCATTCTGGGGTGCGCCCCGCAGCCCCTCGCAGGGTTTAGGGTTTCAGGCAAAGGGTCTCAGCCCCAGAGGAGCCTTCTCTGAGCTTTCTGAGCGGCGCCTTTTCCACAACCGCTACATCCTCCGAGTCAGACCCCAGCATTGCCCCCGTGACACTCCTGAGTCGAAGCCCTTATCCTCGGGGGTCTATGGGGATGTACTTGATCGGTACTTTGGGAAATACACTTGCGCTGAAGCATAAAGATTTCACGCAACCCGAACTCGCTTCTAGAGCGGGCAGCGTCGAGCCGGGGCGCAGAGAGATTGTGTCCCCGGGCCGGAGGGGCGGCAGACCGGGAGGTTCAGTGAGGCCACAGTATTTGGAATCGCTCGGCCCGGGTGGGGAGAGGACGTTTGGGGTCTTTGCACCTGAAATGAGGCTTTTTCAAAATCATTTTAAAAGAAAAATACAGAGGCGTTTTCCGAGTTTCTCAGACCCATTAAAACAAAATGCATCTAAGTGCTGGAAGTTCCCGAATGTCCCGGGTTTTCCGCAGCGAGGGGACGGGCGCACAAGGGGAGAAGAGAGGCAGAATGGAGGGACCCGGGGCCGCAGGCGCAGCGGGGGCGCCCGAGCCGCCTGCAGCACCTATGGCTTGGGACCAGCCGACGACAGTGCTTGGCCAAGGGATTTCGGAGAAAGCCCCTGATGCGCGCTGATCCGGACAGCCGGGACCCCTACCCACGGGTTCTGTTAGCTGCCCGCTCCGCCGCAGGGAGAGCAGGGACGGGAAGGGGCGGCTCAGGCTGGCTCCCGCGGCCGTTGCCTTTGGCTTCTTTGCAACTGAAGTTCGTCCTGGAGACCCAAAGGCCGCGAGAAGGCCGGCGGAGCCCCGCGCCGTCGGGGGCGTTCCCGGGCGCGCTGCACGGCCTCCGGGCGCCCGGGGCGGCGAGCGAGGGCGGCTGCTGCCCCCTGGCGTCCGCCCCGAGCGCGCAGCCCGCGGCCCGCAGCGCCGCCGGGCCTCTCCGGGCCTGGGGCATGGGAAGCGGGCGAGGAAAACTGCCTGGCGCCCGGAAAGGCCTCCGCGGCTGGCCCGCCACGGCCCCCGCCTCTGGCACACCCCGGCGCGGGCGCCTTGGGGAGTTCGGAGCGGCGGCGGCAGCGCCCTTGCACCCCAATCGCGCGTCGGCCGGGGGCCAAGGCGGCGGGAGGAAGGGGGCCCGCGGGGGGCGGGCGAGGGACCCCCGCCCGGGGGGGGTCGACGTAGAGGGCTCCGCGCACTGGGGGAGGACCGAGCGCCTTCTCCCGAGGGAGGGACCGCGTGGGCTCCGCGCCGAGGGGGGAGCCCCGCGGCCGGGCGGGGGCGGGGCCCCTCTAAGCTCCGCGAAAATGCCCGCGGCGCCGCGGGGACGGCAGCGGGCGAAGTTCCCGCCCGCGCGCAGAGCCGGGGTGGGTCGAGCACCCCGGGCGGCTCGCGCGCGCGCGGGGGCGGGGAGCGGAGCCGGGGCCGTTTCCGGGGAGCCGGGGGTTGGGTGCGGGGCGCGGGCGACCGGGGCCTAGCTGGGGAGCCGCCGCCCGGAGGATGGGGAGCGAGCCGAGCGGATGCTTGCAACTTTTCTTTCCAGTCGCTTGTGCTTTGGGGTCTTTTCTGACTACGAAACTCCTTCGATCGCGGCTAAGCTCACTCAACCCGAGGCGCGCCGCGTAAAGCCGCAGCCCGGCCGCGGCGAGAAACACCAATTCAAGAAAACAAACCAAGAACAGAACGCTAAAGACACAAAAACCATGTTGTGGAGTCCGACAACCGTCTGGCCTCATGAAATGAATCAGCGCCACTTCGCCGCGGCTGCCAACCGGCGCCGAACGGCTCCCCGGCCGGGCTCTCAGCCCTCTCTGGCCCCCTCGCGGACGAACCCCATCCACCCCAAGAAAGCAGAGGCCTGGGGCCGCCCGGGCCGTCCGGCGCCGATCTCGGGAGCCTCGTGGCGGCCGTTGCATCTCCATGGCTCGCGGGCCGCTTCCCTCCGGCAGACCTCCGAGCCCGGGCCCCTCGGGGCTCAGCGCGCAGCCCGCGTCCTCCCCAGGCCGGCCGGCCTCCTCTTCTCCACCTCCTCCTTCTCTGAACCGCGGCCGCTCACTGCAGCCCCAGGGCGGCCGGCGCCCGCGCCACCCCACGTGTGTGAGGGCCGCCGCCGCGGGGTCTCCAGCGAGCGTGGGAGCGTGTGCGTGCGTGGATGCGGATGCGGATGCGGGGAGCGCGGGGCGGCCACCGCGGCGGCAGTGGGCTCTCCACCCCGGCTGCGTACAGTAGCGCGCGGCGGCGGGGGCGCGCGGGCCAATTCCAGGAGCCCGCGGCCGCGAGCCGCGCCCTGGCTGATACCGGAAAGGCCTGTGATTGGCCGGCGGCCGCCCCTATGCAAACGAGCTGAGGGAATGGAATTCCTCGGGCCGAGCTTACAGTAAAAGCACGTTCATTTCCAGGCATTCTCATTCATAGAGCCAGCGGGCGCAGGCGGGACGGGCGCCCCGCGGCCGGACCCAGCCCGGGCACCACACTGCCCAGCCCTGCGCCGGCAGGCACCTCTTCCCGGGGCTACTGGGGACACCAGAAGAAAGTCAATCTTTGCCGTTTCTCCTTGAACTGCGTTGGAACTTGGATTTTTTTTTTTTTTAATTTCGTTTCTTTACTTTTGAATGAACCGGTTTCTTGACTGGATGGTTCCATTTCTTTCCTGGGTGTGAACTTTTCCCCGGTTGTTTCCTTTGACAACTGCTGGAGAAAGTGCGCTGTGCTTCGAGGCGAGTGGTGAAGTTGCGAGTGCGTGGCAGAGTGTGCGTGCTTGTGTAACTCGAGCCGCCCGTCTCTTTCGATCTGAGCTACGGAGCCTTCTCGCAAGGCCCGCTCCACCTGCTGCGGTTACGCGGTGATTGTGGGTACTGGCGTGTCGGGGCAGTTAACTGCCGGCTCTGGGAGTTGGCGGAAGACCGTCTGCGGACGGAACCCCCCCCAGCCCCCCACCCCAAGAAAGCAGAGGCCTGGGGCCGCCCGGGCCGTCCGGCGCCGATCTCGGGAGCCTCGTGGCGGCCGTTGCATCTCCATGGCTCGCGGGCCGCTTCCCTCCGGCAGACCTCCGAGCCCGGGCCCCTCGGGGCTCAGCGCGCAGCCCGCGTCCTCCCAGGCCGGCCGGCCTCCTCTTCTTCACCTCCTCCTTCTCTGAACCGCGGCCGCTCACTGCAGCCCCAGGGCGGCCGGCGCCCGCGCCACCCCACGTGTGTGAGGGCCGCCGCCGCGGGGTCTCCAGCGAGCGTGGGAGCGTGTGCGTGCGTGGATGCGGATGCGGATGCGGGGAGCGCGGGGCGGCCACCGCGGCGGCAGTGGGCTCTCCACCCCGGCTGCGTACAGTAGCGCGCGGCGGCGGGGGCGCGCGGGCCAATTCCAGGAGCCCGCGGCCGCGAGCCGCGCCCTGGCTGATACCGGAAAGGCCTGTGATTGGCCGGCGGCCGCCCCTATGCAAACGAGCTGAGGGAATGGAATTCCTCGGGCCGAGCTTACAGTAAAAGCACGTTCATTTCCAGGCATTCTCATTCATAGAGCCAGCGGGCGCAGGCGGGACGGGCGCCCCGCGGCCGGACCCAGCCCGGGCACCACACTGCCCAGCCCTGCGCCGGCAGGCACCTCTTCCCGGGGCTACTGGGGACACCAGAAGAAAGTCAATCTTTGCCGTTTCTCCTTGAACTGCGTTGGAACTTGGATTTTTTTTTTTTTTAATTTCGTTTCTTTACTTTTGAATGAACCGGTTTCTTGACTGGATGGTTCCATTTCTTTCCTGGGTGTGAACTTTTCCCCGGTTGTTTCCTTTGACAACTGCTGGAGAAAGTGCGCTGTGCTTCGAGGCGAGTGGTGAAGTTGCGAGTGCGTGGCAGAGTGTGCGTGCTTGTGTAACTCGAGCCGCCCGTCTCTTTCGATCTGAGCTACGGAGCCTTCTCGCAAGGCCCGCTCCACCTGCTGCGGTTACGCGGTGATTGTGGGTACTGGCGTGTCGGGGCAGTTAACTGCCGGCTCTGGGGCGACGTTGGCGGAAGACCGTCTCGCTGCTGCCCAAGTCGGGACTGACTCACCGGAGTCGATGTAGACAGCGGCTGACTTCCGAAGAGTGCGTGCCTGCGTACTCCCACCAAACCGCAGGGACAGCCACAAACCTAACCAGCATCCCCAAACCCAAGTTCTCACATGTGGAGAGCTGAACCCTGAGTGTCATCGACTTGGACTTTTTTGTCTTTAAGACTAGCTTTTCTTTGGAAAGCTGAATATTCTGAATTGACTATTTTTGCCAGAATTTATTGAAAAACATGACAAGTATTTCTCGCCCAGCCCTTCTTGAACTACTGAATGTGACTCTCAAGGCTACTTAAAAAGGAGGGGAAAAAAGGCAGCGAACATTAATGGATTTGTTGTGTTTAAATCCTCTACAGATTGTATTGTAAATATTTTATGAAGTAGAGCATATGTGTGTGTGTGTATATATATATATATATATATACACACACACACACACACACATATATATATATGTGCACATACATTAGAAGCAGGACCTTTGAAAGTCTCAGCTTTTGCTTTTGAGGACCGAAGCGGTGCCGTCGTTTGAAGACACTGATTGTATATTTTCTGTTGTGTTGGACTTTCGACAAAACTCACCTGCGGAAAGAAACTGACGGGCAGTTAAGTGCTGGAACTTCCAAATCATGTATTTGCTGGTCCTTTTGCTCTCCGCAGAAATATTTTAGGAAGTGTATGGGACTTTTTGCCTCCGGGAACTTCAGTAACAGCCAAAGACTGAACTACTCTCAAAGCAAGACTCAGAAAAAGATACTGTCCCTTGGCACTTGACTTTGGATTCTGGTCGACCACTTTTTGAAGCACTAAGTGGTCGGTTGCTAAGACCCCTGCCGGGGTCTGGGGCCGATCGTCCGAACCGGCTCCTGGACTGCTCCTGGACTGTTAGTACCTTAGTGTCCCCCTCTCCCCCAGCCACCCTGCAGCAATAAAGGCCCTTGAACTTGTATGTTGGTCTCCCGGGAGCTGCTTGCTGAAGATCCGCGCCCCTGTCCCCGTCTGACAGGAGCTGTTTGCAGGGTTCTAAAATCGGCTTGTTGTGATGCGTATCCCCGTAGATGCCAGCACGAGCCGCCGCTTCACGCCGCCTTCCACCGCGCTGAGCCCGGGCAAGATGAGCGAGGCGCTGCCGCTGGGCGCCCCGGACGCCGGCGCCGCCCTGGCCGGCAAGCTGAGGAGCGGCGACCGCAGCATGGTGGAGGTGCTGGCCGACCACCCGGGCGAGCTGGTGCGCACCGACAGCCCCAACTTCCTCTGCTCTGTGCTGCCCACGCACTGGCGCTGCAACAAGACCCTGCCCATCGCTTTCAAGGTACTCGGCCCGGAGCGGGTGGCGGGCGGACAGGCAGAGGCCGGCGGAGGCCGGGGCGACCGGGAGGGCTGCGGCCAGGCAGGCGGGGCCGGGTTCTAGAAAGGGCCGGCGCTGAGGCCCGTGGTCCATCCCCTGCGCTCGGAAGACAGGGGATGCTGCGTTGCCGTGGCGACCCTCGGGGCCCGCCGCGGCCTCCCGGGATGGCTGAAAAATTCAGGATGCCCCAGAGACGTCCACGGAGGGCCGCTGGACCTCCGCGGCAGGGGTCCTTAGCCTTGATCCACAGCAGGAAACGTTTTCCCCCCCCTTTTCCCTGCCCGCTCGGAAATTGCCGTCCGTTTGAAGACACTGATTGTATATTTTCTGTTGTGTTGGACTTTCGACAAAACTCACCTGCGGAAAGAAACTGACGGGCAGTTAAGTGCTGGAACTTCCAAATCATGTATTTGCTGGTCCTTTTGCTCTCCGCAGAAATATTTTAGGAAGTGTATGGGACTTTTTGCCTCCGGGAACTTCAGTAACAGCCAAAGACTGAACTACTCTCAAAGCAAGACTCAGAAAAAGATACTGTCCCTTGGCACTTGACTTTGGATTCTGGTCGACCACTTTTTGAAGCACTAAGTGGTCGGTTGCTAAGACCCCTGCCGGGGTCTGGGGCCGATCGTCCGAACCGGCTCCTGGACTGCTCCTGGACTGTTAGTACCTTAGTGTCCCCCTCTCCCCCAGCCACCCTGCAGCAATAAAGGCCCTTGAACTTGTATGTTGGTCTCCCGGGAGCTGCTTGCTGAAGATCCGCGCCCCTGTCCCCGTCTGACAGGAGCTGTTTGCAGGGTTCTAAAATCGGCTTGTTGTGATGCGTATCCCCGTAGATGCCAGCACGAGCCGCCGCTTCACGCCGCCTTCCACCGCGCTGAGCCCGGGCAAGATGAGCGAGGCGCTGCCGCTGGGCGCCCCGGACGCCGGCGCCGCCCTGGCCGGCAAGCTGAGGAGCGGCGACCGCAGCATGGTGGAGGTGCTGGCCGACCACCCGGGCGAGCTGGTGCGCACCGACAGCCCCAACTTCCTCTGCTCTGTGCTGCCCACGCACTGGCGCTGCAACAAGACCCTGCCCATCGCTTTCAAGGTACTCGGCCCGGAGCGGGTGGCGGGCGGACAGGCAGAGGCCGGCGGAGGCCGGGGCGACCGGGGAGGGCTGCGGCCAGGCAGGCGGGGCCGGGTTCTAGAAAGGGGCCGGCGCTGAGGCCCGTGGTCCATCCCCCTGCGCTCGGAAGACAGGGGATGCTGCGTTGCCGTGGCGACCCTCGGGGGGCCCGCCGCGGCCTCCCGGGGATGGCTGAAAAATTCAGGATGCCCCCAGAGACGTCCACGGAGGGCCCGCTGGACCTCCGCGGCAGGGGTCCTTAGCCTTGATCCACAGCAGGAAACGTTTTAACCCCACAGGAACCCAGCCTTTCTGCTCTCTGCTTGACACCCAAACCGAAGGCATCAGGAAATCAAATCGAGATACTTTTATACCTTCGGGTCAAGGAAAATACACTGACAAGGGAAACTGTCAGGGCTTCCCACATCCACCCCCTCTTTAACGGCCCTATAGAAGTTAGCAAGTTCAAAGTCCACGGCGGGCGCCATTCAATTTGCACAAGTTTTCTGAGTTTTTTTCGAGCTCCTAGCCCGTTCCTGCCAGAAGCCGCAAGTAGCGAATCCTGTTTCTTTTCCTGGAACCCTCCTGAACGTTCTCGCTGGCTCACCTAGCTATAAGCCAGGGGCAGGGGGAGACTGGGCCGTCCGCCTGAGCCGGGGGTCTCATCCTTTCGTCCGGCTGTTTGGGGGCGGGGGCGGCCTGGCCCAAGAAACTTAAGCCAAGCCGCTCCCGAGGCCCCGGTCGCGTCTCACCCCTCACCTTGCGCGAGCTTTGAGCTGCCTTTAAAAAACCTTGGTCTCCAGAGGGGCTATATAAACAACCCCGGGCGTTTTTAAACAACCATGCCACCACCCTGGCAGAAACCAGTAGAGGTTTCATTTCGGCGGTGGGGATTCAGTTCTTCTATCCTGGGTGGGTTGACGAAGGGGCAGCTTTTTAATACAATCTCTACTGTCATTTCCTGTTCTTTTAAAGAGCTAAAGCAGGCAAGTATGGGGAGGAGGAAGGGGGAAGAAACTGTAAAGATCTTTTTCTTTTTTAAAAAATCCTGCAAGTAATTGTCCTCTTTAAGGAGAGATTCATTTTTTATGGTTCCAAGGCTAGGACAGACTTTGAGCGACTTGCAATGAATAATGTTCACTTTCTAAAATAAAAATACTCTCCGAGTTCTTTAAGTTTTACACACCCTCCAAACTTAGATTATGATTTTTAAAACAAGAAAAAATGTGCAGTTGGCTGCGTCTATCCAGTCGGCTCCGTTTT
Source organism: Tragulus kanchil (assembly GCA_022376925.1). Lineage (NCBI taxonomy): Eukaryota > Metazoa > Chordata > Mammalia > Artiodactyla > Tragulidae > Tragulus > Tragulus kanchil. The sequence goes on along the minus strand of JAIOJX010000028.1, from coordinate 235,821,763 downwards.
CTGAAAGAAGGAGTTTTGATTGATAAGGGTTTTCTTTTTACCGAATGCCACGGAGGGCCCGCTGGACCTCCGCGGCAGGGGTCCTTAGCCTTGATCCACAGCAGGAAACGTTTTAACCCCACAGGAACCCAGCCTTTCTGCTCTCTGCTTGACACCCAAACCGAAGGCATCAGGAAATCAAATCGAGATACTTTTATACCTTCGGGTCAAGGAAAATACACTGACAAGGGAAACTGTCAGGGCTTCCCACATCCACCCCCTCTTTAACGGCCCTATAGAAGTTAGCAAGTTCAAAGTCCACGGCGGGCGCCATTCAATTTGCACAAGTTTTCTGAGTTTTTTTCGAGCTCCTAGCCCGTTCCTGCCAGAAGCCGCAAGTAGCGAATCCTGTTTCTTTTCCTGGAACCCTCCTGAACGTTCTCGCTGGCTCACCTAGCTATAAGCCAGGGGCAGGGGGAGACTGGGCCGTCCGCCTGAGCCGGGGGTCTCATCCTTTCGTCCGGCTGTTTGGGGGCGGGGGCGGCCTGGCCCAAGAAACTTAAGCCAAGCCGCTCCCGAGGCCCCGGTCGCGTCTCACCCCTCACCTTGCGCGAGCTTTGAGCTGCCTTTAAAAAACCTTGGTCTCCAGAGGGGCTATATAAACAACCCCGGGCGTTTTTAAACAACCATGCCACCACCCTGGCAGAAACCAGTAGAGGTTTCATTTCGGCGGTGGGGATTCAGTTCTTCTATCCTGGGTGGGTTGACGAAGGGGCAGCTTTTTAATACAATCTCTACTGTCATTTCCTGTTCTTTTAAAGAGCTAAAGCAGGCAAGTATGGGGAGGAGGAAGGGGGAAGAAACTGTAAAGATCTTTTTCTTTTTTAAAAAATCCTGCAAGTAATTGTCCTCTTTAAGGAGAGATTCATTTTTTATGGTTCCAAGGCTAGGACAGACTTTGAGCGACTTGCAATGAATAATGTTCACTTTCTAAAATAAAAATACTCTCCGAGTTCTTTAAGTTTTACACACCCTCCAAACTTAGATTATGATTTTTAAAACAAGAAAAAAATGTGCAGTTGGCTGCGTCTATCCAGTCGGCTCCGTTTTCTGAAAGAAGGAGTTTTTGAGGTTGATGGAAAGGAGGTTAAGTTTGAGCAGCTGCTGGACTCTTCCTGCTCCTTCCTCCACCTCTGTAGATTGGGGTTGGGAGCCCATTTCAATTTTAAATCACTGTAATCCCTCTATATAAACAGACTCAGCAGGCAGACCTCCTCAGCTCTCCCTTAGCTCTGACAGGGACAGGCCGGGGTCACTTTGCAGATAAGTGTAGAGGGGCGGAGACCGGCTGATAATCAGCCGAGGGGTCCTTTAAGCCAGGTGCTCCGCATTCCCTGAGATCTGTGGCTTCTTTTGGGGTAAGTCATCGTCTCCTCTGCCCTCTCCTCCTCGGCTAGGGAGCCCACACCCCGAATACTAACCGATTCAGAAAGAATCTGAAGGAGTTAAAGCCTCCTGCTTCTCAAGCCACCCCCGTGGAAGTATTTCCTTCTAAAAGAATGAAAAAAAAAAATCACACAAATTGCTTCCATGAGCCATCAGGAAATTCCCTTTAGCGGAAATCTTAATAACCCTCGAGGTTTCCTTTTTAAAATGACTTTTGACACTTCACTTAAAAAAAAAATCTATTTACTGAGTGATGGTTTCTAGGTATAGATCAAGGTATAGACCTCTTGAGAAAAGCTCAAGTGGCTCTTGAGACCTTTAAGGATGAAGGAAAGGAAAGCAAAGGCATCAGACCCCTTGGTGCATAATCTGTCACCACTCGTGTTCCCAGGAAGAGGGTCCTCTTTTCTGAAGGAGACCTGCTCTTCGCCTAACGGAAGGAGCAGGGGAAACTCTGAGAAAGGGAACAAGTGCGAGGATCAAGGATAAAGCAGGCTAAACTTGAAAAGATGACAGTCTTCGGCTTGACTCACTTTGGGTCCCTGACTCCACCCTGTCCACCTCGTCCACCACCTCCCTCCCAAGCACTTTGTATAGACATGACTAGTTTAAATTTTGGATTTTATGTAAGCCTCAGACAACCTCTTTAAGAAGGTAAGCACTAAGGAATTATTACAGTCCCCATAAGAAGGAGGAGAAAATGTAAAACAGTGATAAAGTCTGATGATATTATTGATGAAAAAGGGCACTGAAGTAATCCTTTCAGCATCTCCTGAATACGTATCAATCCTCTGCTTTAATCTTTGAAACTAAAGGGAGATTTAAGGTATGAATTTTCCTCAGGATAGATTAGAACCATCCTAATTGCTTATCCTGGACCCTAAAATATCATACAGACACCCCCACCCCCATCTCTCATGAAATGCCTTTATTTTTTAGCCTAGGAGAGATCCCTATTTTACTACGGAGAAAAGCCTTAAATTCACTACTTGTTATTCAGTATTTACAGAAGCAGTCAAGAAATCTGTTTGGATGACTTAGGATATGTTTAGTAAGACTGTACTATTAAAGTTTATTTAGGCCCTGGTACACCAGATTCCGAAGGCATAAATATGCCTTCAGCAAGTTAGAGGCCTTGGACGCTGATAGTCATATTCTTTTCATAAGAAAGAAATAAGTAACGCTTCTGTCAGGGAGATCACGGCCCCCTAGCTATGCACTGAATGCCATCTCCTCTGAAGGCTGAGTTCCACTTCGACAGCTTTCTTTAAAACATTGGAAAATTAAGGAATTTGAAATAAATGAATTGTGACTATAATTTCAGTCAAACTAGAGTTGATTTAAAATGCCAGTTTCAGCTGTGAACAGGCTGACCAAGAACAGTATGAGGAGGTTCTGTAATATGGAAGAGGCTTGATATTTTGCCCAACTTCCTGATACTTTAAAAACAGAGAAGTTAAAAAAAAAAAAAACTGAGATATCCTTTGGCGAGCAAGTCCCTTCTTGTCTGTTTGGTCTGCGTTAAAATGTAAATGTTTGTGTTTCCTTACCTATTGTTTATAGCTTTTCATTCCAGTTTCTTCTTTTTTTCTGTTTGAAGTTAGATTTAAGAAAAAAAAATTCTCTGCATATTGCTTGTCAATGATAAAATCTGTGTCAAATTAGCAGATGTGTTAGTTTTAAGTTAAAAAAATATTTTTCCAGTCTAAGAATGTGTGCCAATAACTAGAAAATATTCTTTATTAATGTAATTTTCTTGGATTTAATTCTTTCCCTCCCCTTCACCATGAAAGATCAATAAAAGGCCAAGTGAGTGATCTTTGAGCCCCGAAATAACTTTGACTCCTGCTTCAGTTTGAAAAAAAGGAAGAAGGAGGAGTTAAACTCTTTATTTCTTTAAACTCCAACATCAACAACCTTTTCTTGTTTAGCTGCCATGATGATTTTACGCTCTTATTTATTTCTGTTTGGTGACTGCCTCATGAATTTGCCACATTACTGAAGAGGATAGTTTTGGAAAGATGAGTGAGGCACAGACATGGAGCACCGTGAGAGCAGCCGGTGGGAGGAAGGTGATTGAGAATACATTTTGGCAGTTATAAAACAAGGTTTATTTTATTTTAAGCTGTTTAACCAACAGTGAGTTATTCAGTTTGAAAACCATGCAGTTGATCCGGTTGCTGTATACTTACCAAATGTGGAATTAAAATAGAGACACCAGGTCATCACAGGGAGATGGGGATGAGGAAGTAAAAATATGTTTTCAAGGAGGACATTTCAACATTGTGAGCTAATTTTACAGAGGGAAGTGAAAACAGTGGGGGAAAAGAGAGAGAGAGAGGGTGGAATTTTAAGAGACTGAAAAAGAGCAGAATAAAGCAAGTCTATTTTATGAGAATAGAAAAACGGTAACAATAACTACATACCTGATCAAGGAGATGTATTTCAATAATGTTGAAACAAAAGGGAATTGCATATTACTGCACTTAATTTAACAGCAACAAACATGTTTATAATGGGCTCTAACTACCTAATTAGAGGGTGCTTGGAGAAGAAATAGCTGTGCTTTTAAATTTCCTTTATAGAAAACACATCCAACATGTGGATGGAAAGGACTGGAAAGGAAGATAAGAGGCAAGTTGGATAAAATAGATGAGAAACATGCCTACCCATTGCTATAGAACTGATTCTCCTGGTAGGTCCTGGGGTTGGAAGTACGCCTACCTCCTAGAGTGAGCTGGTTCATTTCCCCCCCATACTCTTTAGACTCCAAGGGCTGACACACCCTAAGAAATAAAAGCAAAAGATGGTCAACTGGATGACACAGACGAAGGGGGCGACTAAGCAGGCAGAGAAGATCTCGGAATTTAGAGAAGCACGGCTTCTCTGTCGTACAAGGGAGCCTGAGGCAGCCTTATGTACAGACAGAAAAAGAGGGCTGAAATAGAGGTGTTACCCCTCAGAATTATGTAGCAAATATTAGGTAAAAATGGGGAGGTGGGCAACAGGAAGAGGAATAAGCACTGTAGAATGCTTTATTATCACAACTCGAGAGTAAAACCCAATACTCACTAGCAGTCATTCCTAATTCCTCTCTCCTTTCAACCCCTGACAATAGTCATCTATTTTCTATGTCTGTGCATATAGATATTTCATAAACATGGAATCATACACTATCGTGTGAATGGCTCCTTTCACTTAGGATACTATTTCCAAGGTCCATCGATGTTGTAGCGTGTCTCAGAACTTTATTCCCTTTCATGATGAGATGATATCATTGGGTGGATAGATCACTGTTTTAAAATCCATTATCAGTTGATGGACAGTAAAATATGGAGTACTTTTTTTTTTGTAGTAAATTGATTGTAATAACTTTTAAAAATATAGAATAAAACCCCCCAAATGACTATAAAGTTGGAATGATGTGTACATGTTTCACTAGTGACTGAGAACATACCAGTAAGGGGTATTCCTTATGCTAGGAAGTTGTGATCCCAAGTAGAACTTGGGGCATTTTGAGTTGAAATTCTATGACCACTTGAAAAAACAGAAAAAATGGAAATGTATTGAAAATTAATGTTTAAACCAAGAAAATGGTTTCCAGAAGGGTCAAATGATGACCAAGAAATGGGCCCTACTGCAAAAGCATCTTCAGGCCATAATTTAATGCTCTTTAGGACATTTTACCTTAAAAAGTATTTTTTAATGCCTTAGTGTCAAAAATACTTATTTACTACTTTACTTTCATGGTCCTGATAGGAAATTCATTCCCATTACATTCTCCTGGTAGGTCCTGGGGTTGGAATCGCCTACCTCCTAGAGTGAGCTGGTTCATTTCCCCCCCATACTCTTTAGACTCCAAGGGCTGACACACCCTAAGAAATAAAAGCAAAAGATGGTCAACTGGATGACACAGACGAAGGGGGCGACTAAGCAGGCAGAGAAGATCTCGGAATTTAGAGAAGACGGCTTCTCTGTCGTACAAGGGAGCCTGAGGCAGCCTTATGTACAGACAAAAAAAGAGGGCTGAAATAGAGGTGTTACCCCTCAGAATTATGTAGCAAATATTAGGTAAAAAGGGGGAGGTGGGCAACAGGAAGAGGAATAAGCACTGTAGAATGCTTTATTATCACAACTCGAGAGTAAAACCCAATACTCACTAGCAGTCATTCCTAATTCCTCTCTCCTTTCAACCCCTGACAATAGTCATCTATTTTCTATGTCTGTGCATATAGATATTTCATAAACATGGAATCATACACTATCGTGTGAATGGCTCCTTTCACTTAGGATACTATTTCCAAGGTCCATCGATGTTGTAGCGTGTCTCAGAACTTTATTCCCTTTCATGATGAGATGATATCATTGGGTGGATAGATCACTGTTTTAAAATCCATTATCAGTTGATGGACAGTAAAATATGGAGTACTTTTTTTTTTGTAGTAAATTGATTGTAATAACTTTTAAAAATATAGAATAAAACCCCCCAAATGACTATAAAGTTGGAATGATGTGTACATGTTTCACTAGTGACTGAGAACATACCAGTAAGGGGTATTCCTTATGCTAGGAAGTTGTGATCCCAAGTAGAACTTGGGGCATTTTGAGTTGAAATTCTATGACCACTTGAAAAAACAGAAAAAATGGAAATGTATTGAAAATTAATGTTTAAACCAAGAAAATGGTTTCCAGAAGGGTCAAATGATGACCAAGAAATGGGCCCTACTGCAAAAGCATCTTCAGGCCATAATTTAATGCTCTTTAGGACATTTTACCTTAAAAAGTATTTTTTAATGCCTTAGTGTCAAAAATACTTATTTACTACTTTACTTTCATGGTCCTGATAGGAAATTCATTCCCATTACATTGAAGGAACTCTTCTTTTAGATCAGCTGGGTTTGGAAAAAACCTCAGTCATCTCTCAGGCCCATATTAACACATCTCTGGAACTCAGAATAAAAGTTCAATGAAGTTTCACTCCTAACTTCAGAGGAGCCCATCCAAGTGAGCACCCTGCTCCTATGAGGTCTGTTGATTTTGTAGTTAGTATTAAGTCAAGGGTATGTTTCGATTTGTTTTTTCTTTTGCATAGCAGCATTCAGTGCTAGTGAAACTCCCAAGTCATAGAATTGAGTAAAGACATTAAGGGTAAACTTAATGGAGAAGGGAGAGTTGAAGTCATTCAAGAATGATCAGCAATTTGGTGGTACCCATCAAATTTAATTTTAGCAGAAGTAAGTTTAAATACCTGAAAGGCAGAATCAACCCTATTCACCCTGTCAGTGGCGGTCTGGACAAAATGAAAGATGGGTTAGATTATAAACTTATGAAAAACAAGACATTAGACATTCTCTTTCTCAGATATAAAGAATTAGGCAGAGATGATTGTATTCATGAGAAGCCAATAGCTTTTCAAAATCCTTGCTATAGTGAGTCTATGCCAGCTGTGTCCTGTGACCTTATGTGGCTTTATTAGGTAAATGTTTTATGATTTAAATATTTATAATTTTGTGTGTGTGTGTGTGCTTAGTCTACTAATTGTGTCCAGCTCTTTGCAACTTCATGGACTGTAGCCCGCTAGGCTCCTCTCTCCAGGCAAGAGTACTGGAGTGGGTTGTCTTTCCCTTCTCCAGGGGATCTTTCAAAACCAGGGATTGAACCCAGGTACCCTGCATTGCAGGCAGATTCTTTACCATCTGAGACACCATGGAAGCCCATAATTTTACATAGTGGAATTTAAAGTAAATCTTCCCGTTAATAACTTTTCTCTTGTTTTATTTAACTCATGATTGCTATTCCTTTGCAAACTAAAAAGCATCACAATATGCATGCAGTTTTAGAATAACTATACAAATGACATCCAGGTTTCTAGCCTCCCTGATGTCTGTGTTTGTCCCTTGGCTGGTGTTTAGGTGGTGGCTCTGGGGGACGTTCCAGATGGCACTCTGGTCACTGTGATGGCAGGCAATGATGAAAACTACTCAGCCGAACTGAGAAATGCAACCGCAGCCATGAAAAACCAAGTCGCGAGATTCAACGACCTCAGGTTTGTCGGTCGGAGCGGAAGAGGTATGTATCTTTCAGAACTGAGCTTGAAACACCTAGTATTTGCATGGCAACAAATCCAGATTTCAAAACATGTAGAAGTTTCTGTGATGGGATTCGCTACAAGCATAGTCATTTCTTCTGATTATTATTGCTACATCAAGCCTGTTATTTAAAATTTAATGTTTCTTACAGAATCTGACTTTACATTCTTGCTTTCTGTTATTGAATTGGTTTAAGACTGAGCTGAAGCAGACATACCATGAATTGCAAATTTCAAGAAAACCTCTCAGGTCTTCGCTAAAATATAAAACGTACCATCATAGAAACTAAGATTATACAACTAGGGTTCTCTCTTTGATAATTTTCAGAAATCTCTTTACTGGAAGCCTTTAACTCAGGGTCCATATGCTCTGACAAGTGATGAGGTTTTGGATGATCACTTCTAAGAATTTGAAGGGATATATAGTAGATGATTGTTGAAATATGTTTCAAGGGAGCACTCTTTATGATAAAATATGAAGAAACAGTAACATTCTGATTTGGTCAATCTGATGGCAGTGTGACTTTCCTATATTTAATTTGGATGCTGTATTATTATCTGCGGGGAAGGGCTGGGCCCAGCTAATATTTTAGGTACTAATAATCTTAAAGACTGGACTCTCTTGAGAAATCATCGTATCAATGTGATTCTATGTGTAGTTTCCTTTTTCTGTGCCCGTGATAAAAGTAGTCAAGCAGCAAGAGTAATCTTGGCTTGTAATCTCCTCTGGTTTCCAATTATTTTCAAATATTGTGTTTTCTTTATATTTTCATATTAAGTACTGTCTGTTTAATTGAAGGAGGTAAGATAGTTTGTTTTGAAAATAGCATTTTTGTAATAGTATTGAATAAGCTTACAAATAAAAATTATTTGGAATATGATAAAAAATGATGTAGCAAATACCTAACAGTACATGACTCGTATTGAAAAAAATACAACCAACGGACATTTAAAAGTAAGAGTAATCATTACTCTTTATAAAGGCGTTTAGAAACATAAGAAAATCTGTGTTCTTGAGGAATTTGATTAGTCAGAGAAGAAAGGGAGTAAAGGTATGTGGCTTTTTTTGGCTGTTATGTTCGTGTTATCCTAGTCGTCTGGGGAATTTTCAAAACAGAGTCATGGGTGAGAAAAATTTTTGAAACTTATAGCGTGGTTGAAAATGTTTGTTCATAGCACTGTGTTAATAATAGGTTAAGGCCAGGAAAATTAAATCCACTTATTGAAAGCATGAATGATGCTATGAGGTATAAAGACACAAGTCATTCTGTGGGTTCACTTGTTATATTAGAAGTCCCCACCTTTCAGTATATGAAATTCCCATTGTGATTCAGAGATGTGTTTAGAAAACATCTTGGAGGTCTCAGATGAGTAGCTGGCAGAGTAGATGAAAAGCCAATAAAAAACAAAGGCCCGATCACCTTGTCCAGGTCTCCCAGCCCAGTACTCAGTTCAATTCCTGTGGATTTCTGTTCCTAGGAGGCCACCTGAGGATCATTTGGTTGCATTTCCAAAGAAAGTCATAGTACATCATGTGCTTCTAGGTGGGTCTATGGATCAGGTTTTGGTCATGAAAGTTCTGGGAACTCTTTAGCGGCCCACGCCATTTTCCCACAAGAAGTGCAGTGGTGGCCTTCCTGCCAGGCCCAGGAGGTTGGTGATGATAAAGAACCATATTCTGAAAGCAGCATGCTTTCTTTGCTGGTGTTTCTCATCCCTCTCTGGCCATGTCTGTTTTGAGTGGGTGACTAAGGGGAGCTTGTGTTGACTTGGGTAACAGTGAACTGTTTCCCCAAGGTGTGGATTGTTTGCATTTGGCTGCCTGATTCGTGCCAGGATGCCCTCGAGTTTGCAGAGTGAAATAGTTGCAACCAAGGGTGGGCTGTCTTCTGATTGTCTGGAATGAGAAAATTAATTGAAATGCTCCATGTATGGACAGTGTCTGTTTTGACCAGGTTCTGCTTCCCACATGTGCTAATAAGCAATCCAAAATAGAAAGACCCTTGAAATTAGTATTGTACCCAGTTAGTTACTGTGTAATATTGTTGGTCTTGAGTGATTTTCTTTCTTTTTGTTTTTTTGGTTAGCACTACAAGACAGAATGAACTGTCAAAAGGCCTGGTTTGAGTCTGTCTGGTAATTTTTCCCCATAGTCATAAAATACAGCTTGATTTGACTCTTTCAAGTCTGAGTGTCGACATCAAAGCCTGCTAGGTTTTTTCTTTTGTTTATGGGGACATCTGTGGCTTTTTGGCTGTTATGTTCGTGTTATCCTAGTCGTCTGGGGAATTTTCAAAACAGAGTCATGGGTGAGAAAAATTTTTGAAACTTATAGCGTGGTTGAAAATGTTTGTTCATAGCACTGTGTTAATAATAGGTTAAGGCCAGGAAAATTAAATCCACTTATTGAAAGCATGAATGATGCTATGAGGTATAAAGACACAAGTCATTCTGTGGGTTCACTTGTTATATTAGAAGTCCCCACCTTTCAGTATATGAAATTCCCATTGTGATTCAGAGATGTGTTTAGAAAACATCTTGGAGGTCTCAGATGAGTAGCTGGCAGAGTAGATGAAAAGCCAATAAAAAACAAAGGCCCGATCACCTTGTCCAGGTCTCCCAGCCCAGTACTCAGTTCAATTCCTGTGGATTTCTGTTCCTAGGAGGCCACCTGAGGATCATTTGGTTGCATTTCCAAAGAAAGTCATAGTACATCATGTGCTTCTAGGTGGGTCTATGGATCAGGTTTTGGTCATGAAAGTTCTGGGAACTCTTTAGCGGCCCACGCCATTTTCCCACAAGAAGTGCAGTGGTGGCCTTCCTGCCAGGCCCAGGAGGTTGGTGATGATAAAGAACCATATTCTGAAAGCAGCATGCTTTCTTTGCTGGTGTTTCTCATCCCTCTCTGGCCATGTCTGTTTTGAGTGGGTGACTAAGGGGAGCTTGTGTTGACTTGGGTAACAGTGAACTGTTTCCCCAAGGTGTGGATTGTTTGCATTTGGCTGCCTGATTCGTGCCAGGATGCCCTCGAGTTTGCAGAGTGAAATAGTTGCAACCAAGGGTGGGCTGTCTTCTGATTGTCTGGAATGAGAAAATTAATTGAAATGCTCCATGTATGGACAGTGTCTGTTTTGACCAGGTTCTGCTTCCCACATGTGCTAATAAGCAATCCAAAATAGAAAGACCCTTGAAATTAGTATTGTACCCAGTTAGTTACTGTGTAATATTGTTGGTCTTGAGTGATTTTCTTTCTTTTTGTTTTTTTGGTTAGCACTACAAGACAGAATGAACTGTCAAAAGGCCTGGTTTGAGTCTGTCTGGTAATTTTTCCCCATAGTCATAAAATACAGCTTGATTTGACTCTTTCAAGTCTGAGTGTCGACATCAAAGCCTGCTAGGTTTTTTCTTTTCCTTTTTTACAATTTGCTTCTCATTATGAAGGGAGAAGATGACTTTCACTCATTTTAACAGTTAATCTTACTGTCCGTCACTCAATCTTGTCCTTTAAAAGTTCCATGATGTTTTAATAAGTGATCTTAAGACTGTTCACTGTTTCATTTTCTGGTTTTGAAAATGTGTCTGAAATATGACATTGGCATCAACATACCACACAGGGACCGGGGAAAGGCCCGGCTGTTGGCTCATCTGAACATTTCAATGCCAATTTCCCATTTAGTCAAAAGCCACTGGTCTGATGGGTTCTCAAAGGGGCCTGGTCCTCAGTTCCAAATAAAGAGTAGAAAAAGAAACTACCTTTTCTTTTCTTAGTCGCCAGTCCCTAGGGATTGTAAAACCTCGTAGAAACTGCCAGAGGTGGAACACGGAGGGATTTTTCTCTGTTGGACAAAACTGATCTGCCTGGGTGCTGGCTGATGTCCAGGACTGCGGCTCCTAACCTCGGGTTCAGCCTGCAACTGGGAAAACCTGCCCATCCAGCTTTTACGGCCTCTCTGACAACACTAGCCCCTACAAAATACTGGTAAAGCCTGCAGCAGCCTAAGCCTTCCTCCTTCCTTTCCTTTCTGTCCCTGACAGCTTAAGCCTCTGGTGCAGGGCTATCTCACGCTGGGAATTTTCTCCCTTTGATTTTAGTATCTCCATCTAGATCAACCATTCCTATACAATGAAAGGTGAGATAGCAGATCCCAGGAGAGGGCAGCTGATGTGGAGCCCACAGGTTGTTTTTCGGAATAGTTCACACCTAAACACACATCCTGGGATTATCTCTTACTTCCAGAAACATCTAAATTCAGGATCAGGAGGAACTCTTCTTGTGTCGTTCATTAGCAGCAGCTGACATCGGCTTGAAAAAAACCCAGTTAGTTACTGTGTAATATTGTTGGTCTTGAGTGATTTTCTTTCTTTTTGTTTTTTTGGTTAGCACTACAAGACAGAATGAACTGTCAAAAGGCCTGGTTTGAGTCTGTCTGGTAATTTTTCCCCATAGTCATAAAATACAGCTTGATTTGACTCTTTCAAGTCTGAGTGTCGACATCAAAGCCTGCTAGGTTTTTTCTTTTCCTTTTTTACAATTTGCTTCTCATTATGAAGGGAGAAGATGACTTTCACTCATTTTAACAGTTAATCTTACTGTCCGTCACTCAATCTTGTCCTTTAAAAGTTCCATGATGTTTTAATAAGTGATCTTAAGACTGTTCACTGTTTCATTTTCTGGTTTTGAAAATGTGTCTGAAATATGACATTGGCATCAACATACCACACAGGGACCGGGAAGGCCCCGGCTGTTGGCTCATCTGAACATTTCAATGCCAATTTCCCATTTAGTCAAAAGCCACTGGTCTGATGGGTTCTCAAAGGGGCCTGGTCCTCAGTTCCAAATAAAGAGTAGAAAAAGAAACTACCTTTTCTTTTCTTAGTCGCCAGTCCCTAGGGATTGTAAAACCTCGTAGAAACTGCCAGAGGTGGAACACGGAGGGATTTTTCTCTGTTGGACAAAACTGATCTGCCTGGGTGCTGGCTGATGTCCAGGACTGCGGCTCCTAACCTCGGGTTCAGCCTGCAACTGGGAAAACCTGCCCATCCAGCTTTTACGGCCTCTCTGACAACACTAGCCCCTACAAAATACTGGTAAAGCCTGCAGCAGCCTAAGCCTTCCTCCTTCCTTTCCTTTCTGTCCCTGACAGCTTAAGCCTCTGGTGCAGGGCTATCTCACGCTGGGAATTTTCTCCCTTTGATTTTAGTATCTCCATCTAGATCAACCATTCCTATACAATGAAAGGTGAGATAGCAGATCCCAGGAGAGGGCAGCTGATGTGGAGCCCACAGGTTGTTTTTCGGAATAGTTCACACCTAAACACACATCCTGGGATTATCTCTTACTTCCAGAAACATCTAAATTCAGGATCAGGAGGAACTCTTCTTCGGTGTCGTTCATTAGCAGCAGCTGACATCGGCTTACATCCGTCGTGGAGGCAGGTGCTGTGTATATTTTCAGTCATAAGAAAGTGTATCATGGCTGCAGCCGAGAGATGTTGAAGAAATTTTAGCAATGAAATCTGTGAGTGCTTCCGCCCCTGTTGGAGTACTTAATCAGTTGGAAAGGAATCGATCAGTCAGGGAATACGGTCTTAGTTAATTCATTTTAGAACCAAAGAGGAAATCTACCAGACCATATTATCTATAACATCATAAATGGGGGAAGAGAATCCACTGCAAATTTCCTTCAGAATTTTCTAAGACTGTTTTTTTTTTAATCTTTTGGAAACATCAAGGATAATTTTAAAAATCCTTAGAAGCCTTCTTCCCAGGAGGAAAAATATGCACATGTGCACTTACACACACAGTTTCTTATACAGTTTCAGGGCTGCCGAAGCCCTGTTTATGGAACTTCTGGGGATCCCATGGACCCCTCAAGCCAAGAGTCTGTGAATCGGGAACTTTTCCTTGGCCGTGGAGGGCCAACCTAGAACTGTGCTGCATATTATAGATAACCGGAAAATGAGGAAATAAATGAACGAGTGAGTTAGACATTCTTCCTGCACCCTGTGCTGTTTTGGTTACACCTGTTTTTATCATAGCCAGGACCTGGTTTGCATAATTAGGAAAGGAGATCCCATTCAGACTGCTGTTCCAGACCTTTAAGATGCCAACGGGTGTACATGCAGAGGGTCCCTCGCAAGGGAGAAGGGCTTCTTTTGTCATCGGAGGGGCAGCCTCCTTTCTAGTGACTATCTGACCCCCTGGCTACAGACCTGCAACTCGAATTCCATAACCAACCCAGCAAGGCCACCTGGTCCCCCACCGTCTGTGAGGACTGGGTTTAATTTCTTGGTGGAAATTTGTGTTTATGCTGACCTCCATGGCAACTTTAATCTTGCCCAGTTTCCAAATAGTACCTTTCCCAACCCTTTTATAAAATGAAATTCCTTCTTTACGTTCTCGTTGTGGACGACTTCCCAGACATAATATTTACCCTGTCACCGTCAGGGTGATTGCATATTTGTGTAATGTTCATTACTTAGGGCATTTTCTTTCTGAAGGTATTTTACGCTTTTCGGGGAACAGTGTGAGGAGGCTGCCTTACAGAGGAGTGAAAGGCTGGCTGAAGGAAAGGTCCATGCAGAAAAGGCTAGAATGTACTGGTATTCAAAACAGAGAGAGACATGTCTTTATGGAGTGGTTATTACTGAGAAATGGTCTGGGTGACTCACAGGATTATCATAGGATCCCAGTCATTCTCTGTTTTATCACAGACTCACAGACCAAGGGGAGGAAAATTCATCTGACAATCCCAGTGTTGTTTCTTGGATAACATTCAAGATAATGAGCAGGCAATCAGATCTCCTGGAGAGAATAAAAGGAAAAGACAGGAGTCTATTAAAATCGATTCTCTCATTTTCCCCCGTTTTTGCGATTGCTATAGATCTACCTTTTAAAATAATATATATACTAAATCTGTTTTCAGACTTCAGTGTGGCCACATATGGATGGGAAAAGACCCAGCCTCGGATACATGCAGCCTCAGGCAGCCTGAGCAAGTAATGCCTTTCAATGGCAGGTCAAAAACTAGTGTCCTTGATCTGCTGTCTCATTCTGTTTCACATTTGCACGTAAAAGAGTAACAACCTTTCATCAAAGCTGGTTGCTGCCCCCACCTCCCCCAACTGCCACCCAACAGTTCCTGTTCCATTTGGTGTCATGGCAAAGACCAAGGAGGAGAGCTTTTCTTTTTTGTAGATTTTTTCCCCCCATCATGCCTCTTTTAAAATTATTTTTAATATTTATTTTCATCCATCTTTTATTCTTTGGCATATGTGGGCCTCCCATTTCAGTGGCCTCTCTTGTTGCAGTGTACCGACTCTGGGCACGTGCGCTCCACAGCTCTGGCTCATAATTGGACACACCGGTTGAGCCGCTCCGCGGCACGTGGGATCTTCCCAGGCCAGGGATGGAACTGGTGCCCCTTGCACTGCAAGGCAGTGTCCTTACCCAGTGGACCACCAGGGAAGCCCGAGAGCTTTCTTAAAAAATGATTTGCCTGGGACACGCAACTTCACAACTGATCCTTTCATGGTCTTCTTTCTGATTTCATGACGTGCTGGGCATTGTTGCTGGCGTTGGACCGCGTTTTTAAATTGAGGTTATTCGTGTGGATGATATTTAGGAGTTGATGGGCAGCAGCTGGACTTCAGTCTCCAGCCCGCACCCTGCCCCTCACCCCCACCCGGCAGAGCCCTTCCTTGCCAGCCAGCTGGCTTTTTGAGTTGAAGCAGCTTTTTTTGGTGTGGACAGAAGACTATCAATCAGAAAGTGCCTCCGAGAGAAATAATGGTTGAGTGATTTTTAGAGCTTCCTGTTTCGGCAGTAAGCATTTTAGACATAAACAGTGATCCAGCCAGCGGCTTCAGTGCTGCTCTGGTGCTAATAAATCAGCTTTGGATTTTCTTTTGTGCTGGTTGGCGAAGGGCAAGAAAGGGTGGAGAAGACTGGTCATGGAAGAATATACTCTGTTTCATTTTCTTCAGTATTTTTAAAGGAAAATGAGTCGTTGAAAAGAGAGATGGTATACTGTGTGATGACTGGTTTCTTTCTCTTGGTGACTATAAAACATGTTCAGATCAGAACGGGGATGTTTGTGAATAACTGTACGCAGTTAGTTTGAGGGGTAATGTGGTTTTGAAGGCTCTGTTGGACTTTCGGTCACAAGATTTTGTTTGTGTGTGCGGGGTGTGTGTGTGTGTGTGTATACTTCCACTGTAAAGGCTTCCTGGACCAAATTATCTTTGAGGACTGCCGCCGTTGCTGCTTAGTCTCTTCAGTCATGTCTGACTCTGTGGGACCCCATGGACAGCAGCGCCAGGCTCCTCCATCCGTGGCCTTCTCCAGCAAGAATACTGGAGTGGGTTGCCATGCCCTCCTCCAGGGGGATCTTCCCAACCCAGGGGTGGAACTTGGGTCTCCGGCATTGCAGGCAGATTCCTCACCACTGAGCCATCGTGGAAGCCATCAGGGAATATATATGTGTATGAGACCCCATGAGCTCGTCAGGCTTCTTCGTCCATGGAATTTTCCAGGCAGGAATACTGGAATGAGTTGCCATTTCCTCCTCTGCTTTAAGGACTAGATCCATATTAAAAACATCTTCTCATCTGAAGTCCCAGTGAAGCAATTAACAGAAATTTAAAAGTGAGCAGTGTGGCTTTAATGAGCTGCCTATGAATGAGTACTTTTAAAGGTTCCAGTTTTATCAAGTCGGTCTCAGGGCATGAGGGATGAAATGCTGCTCTTTAAGATTTCTTTTGTTTGTAAACATGCGCTGGTGGACTTCAGGCAACACTCAGCCTCCATCGTTGGTCCTGATGTGAGTCCTGTATTCAACAGATGTGTAATACGTAGTTGGTGTTAAGAACAAAGCGTTCCATGGCTTTCCTGTTGCTGACACTGATTTGGGATTCCAGCACGTTCCAGTCTCTACTAGGCTTTATCGGGCAGCATATCCCATTAAGAAACTTGATTTCATGTCACTGAGCTTCCCCCACCAAGGGTCTCAGGTCGTTGAGGACCCATAAATTGTAAGGTGTCCCAGCCACCTCCTTCACGAGGCCCTTCAGAATGTGTTTCCTCCGGGGTCCTTGCTGAGGAGGCTTTCCTGTGGCAGCCACTACACTGTGTTTTCCTCAAAGATGGAAGTAGATTTCCTGTCTGTTTCTCAGCTTAGATGAATCCTGCTTTTACCTTGAGCTTTCAGAGCGTGTTTAAGGACGTCGGGGGCAGTCCCGTTTACAGAGCTCCGCCCTCCTCCCAACCCCCAGCCTCGCCTCCAAGGCCTCTGCTGGGCCTGGTGAATGGGAGGTCTGGCCGGCACCCTTGGGTGGTGTGTGGCCTTAGCTGAGTCACCTTACGCAAACAAAGGAGACTCCTTGGCTCAAACAAAGGCAGTGCACAGGAATATGAGCCTTTGAGCACGGGTGGTGATCTATCTGCGGGCTTATCACATCTCTGTGGAGGAGGCAAGGAGGGATGGGCCTGTGTGGAGGTGGAAACGCTCCAGTTTGCTCCAGGCATTGATTTGGGGTTTTTAGAGATGTTTTTCCTTGATTTCATTTGAAACCATTGTACTGAGTATAGTCACTGTCTGTCTGTCTGTCTACAATTAATGAGAAACGGTCTTAGCTCCTGTCCTAACAGAGCGTTCGCCTCTTCCAATGGTGTGACGCTAGTACCTATGACCCTGGGTCTGTCCAGCCGTTCTGCCTTCCTCATCATCCCGTGTGAAACCTCAGGGCACGTTAGAGCTGGTAGATCTTACCTGTCAATCTGCTTATCTGTTTTCACAGTGGTCTCCTGAAGTGGGTTCCCAGATCCAGCAATATCTGCAGACATTTTGGTTGTGTCCCCTCTGCCAAGGTGGGAGGGCAGAGGCCCTCCTGCGGCAACCTCCCCCATCGTTGGTCCTGATGTGAGTCCTGTATTCAACAGTTCGTTGGTGTTAAGAACAAAGCGTTCCATGGCTTTCCTGTTGCTGACACTGATTTGGGATTCCAGCACGTTCCAGTCTCTACTAGGCTTTATCGGGCAGCATATCCCATTAAGAAACTTGATTTCATGTCACTGAGCTTCCCCCACCAAGGGTCTCAGGTCGTTGAGGACCCATAAATTGTAAGGTGTCCCAGCCACCTCCTTCACGAGGCCCTTCAGAATGTGTTTCCTCCGGGGTCCTTGCTGAGGAGGCTTTCCTGTGGCAGCCACTACACTGTGTTTTCCTCAAAGATGGAAGTAGATTTCCTGTCTGTTTCTCAGCTTAGATGAATCCTGCTTTTACCTTGAGCTTTCAGAGCGTGTTTAAGGACGTCGGGGGCAGTCCCGTTTACAGAGCTCCGCCCTCCTCCCAACCCCCAGCCTCGCCTCCAAGGCCTCTGCTGGGCCTGGTGAATGGGAGGTCTGGCCGGCACCCTTGGGTGGTGTGTGGCCTTAGCTGAGTCACCTTACGCAAACAAAGGAGACTCCTTGGCTCAAACAAAGGCAGTGCACAGGAATATGAGCCTTTGAGCACGGGTGGTGATCTATCTGCGGGCTTATCACATCTCTGTGGAGGAGGCAAGGAGGGATGGGCCTGTGTGGAGGTGGAAACGCTCCAGTTTGCTCCAGGCATTGATTTGGGGTTTTTAGAGATGTTTTTCCTTGATTTCATTTGAAACCATTGTACTGAGTATAGTCACTGTCTGTCTGTCTGTCTACAATTAATGAGAAACGGTCTTAGCTCCTGTCCTAACAGAGCGTTCGCCTCTTCCAATGGTGTGACGCTAGTACCTATGACCCTGGGTCTGTCCAGCCGTTCTGCCTTCCTCATCATCCCGTGTGAAACCTCAGGGCACGTTAGAGCTGGTAGATCTTACCTGTCAATCTGCTTATCTGTTTTCACAGTGGTCTCCTGAAGTGGGTTCCCAGATCCAGCAATATCTGCAGACATTTTTGGTTGTGTCCCCCTCTGCCAAGGTGGGAGGGCAGAGGCCCTCCTGCGGCACATAGGGCAGCCCTCCCGGGCACAGCCTTGGTCACGCGAGACTGGGAAATCCTGCGGGGGAGCCCGACAAATGATCAGGATAAGTGGTAGAGTGGTTCCCCCTTTCCCTAACACTTTCTTCCTCTTTACAAAATTTATGAGAAACTTAAATCAGGAAGTTCATCAAGAATTTTATAAAGCAGAGACCACCACTGAACATTAAAGGCATTTTCTAAATATCAGAATATACTAGAGGTCTTCATACACGGGATCACACCATCTCCGGGTCTCCTGGGTTGGAGGACGTGTGGCTTCTAGAAGGAGACTGTAGGTGGAGGGGGGCCCTTGGCAGGAACATCTCTTCCTCGAGGACAGGAATGCCACACAGGTGCAGGTCCCTGGGGACCGTCAGAAACAGTGAATAGGCACAGCTGGCTTCTACTGGGCTTCAGTCAGGGGCCACAGATCCATTCATCCAGGAACATGAATAGTTATGAGTGGACAGTGTTCACTTGAGCCATAAGGGGCTGAAAGCAAGGTCCTGGTGTGCGTCACTGACTGATACCTTACAGAGACCAGAAAGGAGTCCGCGGGCACACCTGGAGATGCATGGAAGGGGCAGGGGTGGGATGGAGGCTGACGTGCTGTCCATCCCTGGGAGGCCTGGTGTGCTTCCAGCAGGCCAGCTTCGCGGAGACCACAGGCAGACAGAGGGCTGAGTTCTTCCAGAGCTTCCTCCCTTCTGCTCTGTGTTGGGTCTGCCATCTCTTGTTTGCTACAGGGAGATTCAGGGAAAGGTGGCTTGAAAAAGTCTGGGAAAAAAAAGAGCCCTCTGGATCCTCCTTGAATCATGGTGGTGTCTGCTGCAGGTGGAAGATTTTTTTCTTGAATTTCTTTTGACTTGGAAGGTAATTGCTTTACAGTGTTGTGTTGGTTTCTGCTGTATAACAACGTGAGTCGGCCAGAAGTGTCCGTTTGTCCTCTCTCTTGAACCCTGCTCCCCCTCCTGCCCCACCCCACCCCTCTAGGTTGTCCAGAAGCCCTGACTCCCTGTGTTATACGGCAGCTTCCCACTGGCCATCTGTTTTGCATATGGCAACATATATGTTTCAGTGCTACTCTCTCCGTTCGTCCCACCCTTGCCTTCCCCGCCCGCCGTGTCCACAAGTCGATTCTCTGTGTGTGCATCGCTATTCCTGTCCTGCAAATATGTTCATCAGTACTGGTCTTCCAGATTCTGTATATATGTGTTAAAGTACAATAGTTGTGTTTCTTTTTCTGATTGACGTCACTCTGTATAATAGGCTCTAGGTTCCCCTATACAGGTGGAATTTCTTGCATACGTTTTGCTGGGACTCCCCTCGCTGGTTAGTTGGTTGGTGGCATTTGCTCTGTGTGAGACCTTTCCCCTGAACTTGCCTGCCCTGTCGGCTTCCTGTGAGCTTCCCTCCGTAAAGCAGCCCGCTCCCAGATTCGGCATGGAGGTCTGTTGTGTCTCACATCATTTGAGACACTGAAGAGTTAACGCTCCACAAGGGAGTTCCCCGGTAGCCTCTGAGAGAGGCCACCCCGGCCGTGCACTGCCCTCGTCTGGGGTGCGACGGTCGCTGGGGAAAGAGCTGGGGATCAGCGGAGGCAGGCGGGCACTCGCGGGGACACCGTGACGCTGAGACCCCAGCACCGGGGAAGGGACGAAGCTGGGCCCAGGAGTCCCCAGAAGGTGGCCTTTCAAGAACTGGCAAAGCACAAGAGATTCCGCCCTGAGCTAGAGAAGCACTATGTGGTATCGCCACTCCCTGGACCAGTGGCCCGGGGCCTGATCCAGAGTGGGGACTCATTAGATCTCCCAAGTGAGCGACCACCCCAGGACTCCTTCTGATCTAAGCCTAGTGGTTGAACACATGGACAGTCCTAGCCATCTCTTGTTTGCTACAGGGAGATTCAGGAAAGGTGGCTTGAAAAAGTCTGGGAAAAAAAAGAGCCCTCTGGATCCTCCTTGAATCATGGTGGTGTCTGCTGCAGGTGGAAGATTTTTTTCTTGAATTTCTTTTGACTTGGAAGGTAATTGCTTTACAGTGTTGTGTTGGTTTCTGCTGTATAACAACGTGAGTCGGCCAGAAGTGTCCGTTTGTCCTCTCTCTTGAACCCTGCTCCCCCTCCTGCCCCACCCCACCCCTCTAGGTTGTCCAGAAGCCCTGACTCCCTGTGTTATACGGCAGCTTCCCACTGGCCATCTGTTTTGCATATGGCAACATATATGTTTCAGTGCTACTCTCTCCGTTCGTCCCACCCTTGCCTTCCCCGCCCGCCGTGTCCACAAGTCGATTCTCTGTGTGTGCATCGCTATTCCTGTCCTGCAAATATGTTCATCAGTACTGGTCTTCCAGATTCTGTATATATGTGTTAAAGTACAATAGTTGTGTTTCTTTTTCTGATTGACGTCACTCTGTATAATAGGCTCTAGGTTCCCCTATACAGGTGGAATTTCTTGCATACGTTTTGCTGGGACTCCCCTCGCTGGTTAGTTGGTTGGTGGCATTTGCTCTGTGTGAGACCTTTCCCCTGAACTTGCCTGCCCTGTCGGCTTCCTGTGAGCTTCCCTCCGTAAAGCAGCCCGCTCCCAGATTCGGCATGGAGGTCTGTTGTGTCTCACATCATTTGAGACACTGAAGAGTTAACGCTCCACAAGGGAGTTCCCGGTAGCCTCTGAGAGAGGCCACACCGGCCGTGCACTGCCCTCGTCTGGGGTGCGACGGTCGCTGGGGAAAGAGCTGGGGATCAGCGGAGGCAGGCGGGCACTCGCGGGGACACCGTGACGCTGAGACCCCAGCACCGGGGAAGGGACGAAGCTGGGCCCAGGAGTCCCCAGAAGGTGGCCTTTCAAGAACTGGCAAAGCACAAGAGATTCCGCCCTGAGCTAGAGAAGCACTATGTGGTATCGCCACTCCCTGGACCAGTGGCCGGTGCCTGATCCAGAGTGGGGACTCATTAGATCTCCCCAAGTGAGCGACCACCCCAGGACTCCTTCTGATCTAAGCAGTAGAGCCTAGTGGTTGAACACATGGACAGTCCTAGATTCTCTGCTGGGAGAACAGTGTCTTACCCTGGGCCTCCGTCAGCATTTAGGGCTGGGTATTCTTGGTCATGGGGCATCCCTGGTGGCTCAGATGGTAAAGAATCTGCCTGCAGTGCAGGAGACCTGAGTTGGATCCCTGGGCCAGGAAGATCCCCTGGAGAAAGGAATGGCTACCCACTCCAGTATTCTCACCTGGAGAACCCTATAGACAGAGGAGCCTGGCAGGCTAGAGCCCACGGGGTCACCAAGAGTCAGACACGACTAAGCGACTTTCACTTCACTATTCTTTGTCGTGGGGGCCATCCTCTGCCTTTTGGGTCAGTTAGGGCGTCTCTGGCCTCTAGGGATGGTTAGGGCATCTCTGGCTTCTTCCTGGCTTCCAGTAGCCTGGAGTGTTCCCCGCCCCCCTCTCCCCACCAGTCATGGGTGGTGACAATAAGGAATGCCTGCAGACATTGTCAGGTGTCCCTTCCTGGGAGCGAGGTGGGAGAAGGGAGCACTGGCTCAGAGCTGCGCATTCGTGGGCAAGTTACTTGACCTCTCTGAGCCTGATTTGGCCTTTGTCCAAATGGAAGCTGTGCAGAGAAGATTACCTGAAATAAGACAGACTTTAGGGGTTATTACTCTTCATGGTAATATGGGTTTCTATAACCCTAATTCTTCAGAGTATGGTAACTCTGTGAGCTCCATTCTTCAGATGGTAACTCTGTGAGCTCCTAGCCAGCAATACAACTGGGAGCTGTGTTTTGGTTTGTCTAAATGAGTAATTTTTCTGGGAGGGAACATCATCCCTTATCTGGATCCCTTGGCTCCAGCGAGCTCTACCTCTCAGGTCACGAAAGAGTTATGCGTGGCAGGCGTGGAGATTTCAGATCAGCAATGGAAGGGACGAAATTAAATATGCACTGTAATCCGAGGCACTGTTTTTCATGGGAAAAGCAGCCCTCTCAACTTAGCCCTTGTAGCTCCTTTGTCCAGACATTAACGGCATGCAAATATTTATGATTCATACATGCGCCTTTCGTTCCCAATCATATTTTAACAATAAACACTGCCTTTTCACAACGAAGCAGAATAATCCCTTTGTCCTGTCGCCGGCTCCCCAGGCTGGCACCCAGCAGCATCGCATTCTTCCTGTGCCGTAATTGCCGACTCCACCCAAGTGGAGGTGGGGTTTATAGTCAGGCCACGGCAGCGCGCCCTGGACCACGCTTCAGGATGTCCTGGTGGTCCCCCTGGAAGCCATCTTAAGGTTGTATCTCAGCGTTTTCAGAAAACACAGGCCAGCATCCACCTGTGTTTTTCTTTTTTGGCCATATCCCAACAGAGAATCAAATAAGCTGGCTATAGACTTGAAGAGGTATCTTGCATTCTGCCCAAATCCATGGACGCTGGGGCTCCCCACCCTGCCAAGGCCACTGGGTCCCAGTTGCGAGTCCTCCGATTCATGACGACAATGCAAAAATACATGCATCTGTGGATGCCATTCTGTGGGTCTTTAGACGTTAGTGGTCTTTGGTAGGAGCAGGTGGCCTGATTGCTGGACTCAAAGGCCCTGACCTCACTCTCCTCATCTGTACAACAGGTATGCCAATGCCCTTTACACGCAGATGCACCTCAAAAGGCTTTTTATGGTGATTCAAATGAGAGGATGTGCGTGTAACAAGACTTAAGAAGAAAGAGCTATGATCACATCTATGCCATCCTTCTTTTTACAGGAGACTCACTCAGGGGGTTAGGGAGAGACTGGTAAGGAGCTAGCCTGTGTCCTCCTGGGTCAGAAAGTCAGGAACGATGCCACTGCCACTGTCCACTCCTCGTTGGCCAGCAATTCATGCTCCCTTGTCCTCTGAGGAAGCTTGTAAAATGAAAGTGAACACAACAGGAATATCAGAAATATTCATGAATCACACAGGAATAGTAATAATGTAATCACCCCAGGCATTTGCTGTGTTTATTCATAACTAAACGCAGGAATAATAATAATATAGTCACCCCAATTATAATCAGGCCCTGTGATGGCTCTGGTGTTCTCTGTTTTCATGGGTAAGTCACACACAGGCTTTGGACCCTCCTTGATCAAAGAAGCATAGTGCCCGTGGCCACTGTCCTCACCCCCAGAGGTCATTTCATGAGGGTATTTCTTTCCTTCCTTCCTTCCTTCCTTCATCAGGCGAGTATTCTGGGCCTGCCATGTGCCAGGCACTAGGCTAGCCCTGCGGACACAAAGGCCAGTCAGAGAGAAGCCACAGGCTGCCGGTATCAGTGAGGGGCCCCCAGGTAAGCAGATGTCACTGTTCTGAGTGGCCAGTGCCAAGGTGAAAGGACAGGAGTGACCAAAGCAAACCACACCACCAGGTGCATAGCTCAGTACAAGCGGGGGAGGGGGTCTTCCTGGACACCTAGTCGTATCCGTGGAGACCTTTCAGGGTGATGAGGAGGCTGTGTAGGGAGAAGGCCTCAGGAAGGGGGTGCAGGCACAGCCAGCATAGCAGGGGAGGCGCATCCAGCCAGCTGAGAGGGAGCTGGTAAGAGCCTTGGCATCCATGCGGGGAATCTGCCCTGGTCTCAGTGAAGCGGGGAAGTGTCAGCAGGGGACCGACATTCTCAGATACAAATGGTGCAGAGAAGCTGGACTTGAAGACTGAAGGGCGGACGGGGCTTGGGGAGTGTGGCTGGGGGCTCGGAGGCGGGACCCAAGGGTGTTGGTTGAATCCGTGGATGCTGACCCCGCGAATCCCGCGAATGCAGACAACTCCGTGTGTTTCCAGTCAACCTGCACACCATCTGGTACAAGTCCCTGTGTGTAGAAATCAGCTCTCTCCAGGCCCCGCCGACCACGCCCGCAGCCTTGCCTGGAGCTTCCCTCGTCTTCCTGCTCAGCCTCTGCCCACACCTGCCCTCCCTGCTTCCTGCAACAGAGCTGGGGTGCAGACACGCTGACGAGAGGGCCCTGAGGACCCTGACGCTGACTTCCCTCGCAGTGTCCACCCCCGGGCCTCGCTGCCGTGGCGCCGACTGGCCTTGGGGCTGTGTGTTGGAGGCTTTGGGCTGTGGACACCAGCAGGTTGGGCTCGGACTACGCCAGCCTCAGGTCACTGGGGTCACCCGTCCTGTGTGGCATGTGGCCTGGTGGGTAGAGATGGGGAAATTGGTGTGCGCCAACCAGAGAGCTCCCCAGGATGGAAATACAGGGCAGCAGGCATAGCCTTGATCCAAGGAAGCTGTGAATTCAAGGTCTTGGAGGGGTTTGGGCTGCAAGGATTAAACTTGGTTCCTCATCCGAGACACGCAGGCACTGGGACATCAACAGAAAAAAGGAAGATCAGAAAGGGACCATGATACCTGGGGGAAGGAAGCGCAGCAGTCGCATGAGAGCATCATGGTTCTTTGGGGTTTGCTTAATCCTTCTCACGAAGAGACAGGCTTCTCCATCTATCCCCTTACTAAGGCTGAACTCACACCCAGGCCACTGAAAAAGAGAGCCAGCCTTCTAAATGAAGTCAGACGTCGTAAAGAACCAGCTATCAGGGGCTTCCCCTGGTGGTCCAGTGGGTAAAGACACCGCCTTGCAGTGCAAGGGGCGCCGGTTTGATCCCTGGCCTGGGAAGATCCCACGTGCCACGGGGCGGCTAGACTGATGTGTCCAATTGCCGAGCCGGAGCTCTGCGACGACAGTGGTCACTGCGATGGGAGGCCCACAGGAGCCAAAGAACAAAGACGGATGAAAATAGAAAAATGAATAGACCAATAAAAGTGGCCCGCCCATCCCCCTCCCTCCCCACCCCACCCTCCAAAAAAAAAAAGAGAGAGAGAGAACCAGCTATCAAACTGAAACTTCACAGAATAATTCATGGAGCCATTTGTCAAACTTTTTTTTTTGCCTCAGAACAGAAGATGCAAAGATGAATAAAACACCATCCCTGTCCTCAAACAACTTGTTTTTCTAGAATAGCTCCAGAGAAAACACTTGGCGTGTTTGGAGTTTTCTCTGAGCAGGACTGCTGTTTTTCAAATCCTCCATCATACCCGATGCGTGCTGCTGTTTTTTTGTTTTTTGTTTTTTTAAATGGAAAACTTAGTTCTGTATTTTAAGCACTTGACTTTCAGGCAACCTGGGGGAGTTGTCCTTGTGCCAATAGCTGGGGACACCCCCCCTGCCTTCTGCCTGCGTGGCTGCAGGTGCAATTGGAAAAGGACATTGTAAAACTTGGGCACTTTGCATCCCACAGTGGACACGCACCGACATCGTCACCTCAGTTCAATTCAGAGAAACCAGGCAGTTCTGTGCTGCTTAAAGAATCTGTCCTCTATTCAGAAATCCCCAAATAAATAATTATACAGCCCCAGTGTCAAAAATAGTGGTGTGTGTTTGGGTAAGGAAATGGATGAGGAGCAAAAGCATGCATTTTGGCCATGAGGTTGTTCCAGTGGAAAAGCAAAAAACATCAACTCAGATACTTTGTGAAAAATATACCCGTTTCAGATTTCTCCTGGAACCTGAGGGTTGGTTTATTTGACTGTTGAATTGCTGGTGATCAAAATTAGACCCAGCACAAACTACATAGTAAGAGGTGAAATCTTCATGCAACATCTCCAAATCTTTTGGGATTTCCAGAATTTACACAGAGCAAAACTTGAGCCTTCCCTGGCTTCCTTCGTTTTCAAAAGTTGCGTTGTTTCTCTTTGACATCTTCTTTCTCGCTCTCTTGGATGCTGACAGTGTATGAGCTCCACCGGTTTCCCTATGGAGAGGCCCAAGTGTGGAGCAGGTCGTGATTGCGTTGCCTTAGCCGTGTGACCCCCTCTCTCAGCACACAGACCTCGGCGCTCGCAGCCTGCCCTTGCGTGACAAAGGGCAGGTTTCACATCCCCCCGAAACCGGCCCAAAAAGGAGAAGCTGACTCACAGGTCCAGACCGTCACCCAGCTGAGAGTGACCGAAACAGCCCAGTGGCCGAGGAGCCCACGTGGGCAGCTTGGCTCCCCATGAACCAAACAGTCGTCAGAGGACAGACGGAGGGACTCGCTCGTGGCCGTGGGTGGTCGTGGCCACAGCCTGATGGATGTCTAAAGCCGTGGCTCCACTCCTGGGCACCAGCTGCACTTCGGTCACCGTTTCACCTTCTGCCCTTCTCCCCCCGTCGCCCTTGGGGAGCAGGGTGCCCGTTTGCAGCAATCCTGAGGTTTCACCACTTCCAGATGTGGTGAGGAAGTGGCGCGGTGCCCCAGGCCCTTGCGGAACTGCCGTGTCCAGCCGTGGCTTTATGAGACCACAGCCGGCTGCCCCGGGGCCCGTAAATGTGGAGCCTGAGGAATCAGAGACCCGGGGCCCTGTCCCTGCATCGTCTCGGAGAGAGTGTCGTGGCGGCCGGTGTCCAGGAAGACGCGCCCCGTGACCTTCTTCCCAACTAAATGCAGCACGTAGTGTTTTGTGCTGGCATCGAGGAGAGCACCGCCTGCTCGGAGGGGAGCCTTTGGCTGGCAGGGGTTAAAGTGGAGGAGCCAGTTACAGTTGTGCCTCACAGAGACCGCCAGCTGGTGGGCAGGAGTGACCGTGAAGTTCCCACTGAATGTGCAGCTTTCCTGGTGGGTCTTTGGTCCCCATTCTGTGTGCACTTCCTCGGTTTGCTGGGATTTCTAGAGAAGAGAGCGTGAGCCTGAAAGAGCTCCCCTGGCACCTCTTGCCAAGCACTCAAGGCTCACCTTGCCGCCCATCATCCCAGGACAGCCCCCAGCTCCAGTCTTTGGAGAATCATGTTGGTCCCATCTTTAATGCTACTTAAACTGATGTTTGCTGATGTGTTATTTAATTTGCATAACAGCACTATGAGATGGAAAGACCATGATCACCCCAAGTTTTATAGATGATGACGCCTAGGCCCCCGGAGGGGTTAAGTCACTTGCCCAAAGAGGTTAAGCCACACAGCTAGCAAGGGGTAGAGCTGGAATTCGAACCCAGGCAGCCCATACTGTTAACTAGCGCCCTATACCTTGGCATTTCCACGGGATTCTATTATCGAGTTCTCCTCTGTTCCTGCTTCTAGGCTTAAGTCAAAACAACCTCCTCTCTTTTGTTGTTTCTTCCACCTTCTTAATTTAGGCCTAGTGTTTGTGTGCTTCTAAATAGAATGCCTGTTGGATTCACCTACCGGCCAGAGCTCAGGGCACTGTTTAGGGGAGGTTTCCGTGGGAAGGAGAAGGAAGGTCTCGATGCCCCCTTTCCTTAGCCCCTCTGCTGCGAACCCACGCAGAGCCCCTGTGACCCACAGCTTGCCCCCGTGGGAGCCCAGGGCTGCAGTCTTTCAGCAGCACAGGGGGCACCTCCGCTCCCACGGGGGGCCAAAGCCGAGGCTGCAAGGAGCCGCCCAGCCTCTCCGCACAGGGACCGGCTCAGGCTCAAATGTGAGCTTCAGTGCTTTCTGCGGCAGCCCCGTCTCCCAGCCCTGGGTTTGGTTTCCTAAAAGCCGATTTCCGGATGGTGGTTATTTAGCCGATCCGTCTTTCTTTCCTCTCCTCTGCCTTCTTACTTGTCTGCTTACTGCTTGCTGAGAAAAACACTTGAGAGGCTTTTACTCTCCACACCTACGCACTTA
The DNA here is from genome assembly GCA_022376925.1 of Tragulus kanchil. Classification (NCBI taxonomy): domain Eukaryota; kingdom Metazoa; phylum Chordata; class Mammalia; order Artiodactyla; family Tragulidae; genus Tragulus; species Tragulus kanchil. Next base: position 235,793,616 of record JAIOJX010000028.1, on the reverse strand, counting down.
AAATACCAGGCCCATAGGTCATTTTGATGAGGGAATTTGGCTAATACCACGTAGGCTGTGGGCGCAGCTTCCATCGCTGCAGGTGCTGGCCAACAAGGGCCGTGTCTGGGCAGGAGTGAGCGGCGTGGCCAGGCGTGGCTTTGGGGAGGCCTTTCCGGTTTGCTGGGATTTCTAAGAGCTCCCCTGGCACCTCTTGCCAAGCACTCAAGGCTCACCTTGCCGCCCATCATCCCAGGACAGCCCCCAGCTCCAGTCTTTGGAGAATCATGTTGGTCCCATCTTTAATGCTACTTAAACTGATGTTTGCTGATGTGTTATTTAATTTGCATAACAGCACTATGAGATGGAAAGACCATGATCACCCCAAGTTTTATAGATGATGACGCCTAGGCCCCCGGAGGGGTTAAGTCACTTGCCCAAAGAGGTTAAGCCACACAGCTAGCAAGGGGTAGAGCTGGAATTCGAACCCAGGCAGCCCATACTGTTAACTAGCGCCCTATACCTTGGCATTTCCACGGGATTCTATTATCGAGTTCTCCTCTGTTCCTGCTTCTAGGCTTAAGTCAAAACAACCTCCTCTCTTTTGTTGTTTCTTCCACCTTCTTAATTTAGGCCTAGTGTTTGTGTGCTTCTAAATAGAATGCCTGTTGGATTCACCTACCGGCCAGAGCTCAGGGCACTGTTTAGGGGAGGTTTCCGTGGGAAGGAGAAGGAAGGTCTCGATGCCCCCCTTTCCTTAGCTCTCTCTGCTGCGAACCCACGCAGAGCCCCTGTGACCCACAGCTTGCCCCCGTGGGAGCCCAGGGCTGCAGTCTTTCAGCAGCACAGGGGGCACCTCCGCTCCCACGGGGGGCCAAAGCCGAGGCTGCAAGGAGCCGCCCAGCCTCTCCGCACAGGGACCGGCTCAGGCTCAAATGTGAGCTTCAGTGCTTTCTGCGGCAGCCCCGTCTCCCAGCCCTGGGTTTGGTTTCCTAAAAGCCGATTTCCGGATGGTGGTTATTTAGCCGATCCGTCTTTCTTTCCTCTCCTCTGCCTTCTTACTTGTCTGCTTACTGCTTGCTGAGAAAAACACTTGAGAGGCTTTTACTCTCCACACCTACGCACTTAAAATACCAGGCCCATAGGTCATTTTGATGAGGGAATTTGGCTAATACCACGTAGGCTGTGGGCGCAGCTTCCATCGCTGCAGGTGCTGGCCAACAAGGGCCGTGTCTGGGCAGGAATGAGCGGGGGCGTGGCCAGGGCGTGGCAGGAGCAGAGGGCGGAGCTCCGAGGGGCTGATGCGCCCACTGTCCTGGGTGTGAGGTTTGGTGCCAGGTCTGCTCAGAAGAATACAAGGAAGGGGAAGGCAGATTTTTCCTAGAGTGGAAAAATGTCACACACACCTGTGAGCCAAATGTCATCACTTATTGCCTCTGTCTATGAGGTCATGAGCAGATGTCCTGGTGTTCAAAGCTGTACACAAGAGCCCGTTGTGAGCCGGAATACCTCCACCTTCATGAGCCATGTTACTGGGGCCAAAATGCTCCACCTAGTAGCTTTTGCTGGACAGACACTTCTGGATCGCACATAAAATGATGGGCATAAAATAGTAGAATTTTAATTATAATTACGAGCAACGATTTCACAGATATTCACTTTGGGTGAATTTCCTTCCCAATTCAGTAGAGCGGTCTGTGGTTAACCAGGGTGGGTGGGGCATTAAGCACCAGTAGTCCAAATTCAGCGCAGTAAGAAAGGGCTTTTGAACTATAACCCCGGCTCTCAATTCGATGTTGAGTCCAGTTTGGGACCGCTGTCATCCCCAGAACTCTGTTCTCTTTTGAGAGCGGGGATAGAGCATGGCAAAGGTACCACAGGTCTGGATTCCTGGTGCAGATGACCGTGCATGTGAAGGTAGAGATTTAGGAGCTCGTGACAATAATCTGAGACACGAAGCTGGAGAGAATCTGGCTTTTCTGTGTATCCAAGCTGTGTGACTTTGGACAAACCACTCACCCTCTCTCAATCTTAGTGCTGTTAGCTATAAACCAAAGGCAATTAAATTTGGTTTATTTCATGAGAGAGTTGGGAGGACCAGAGAAACTAGTACATAGAAAACTGCTTGGAAACTTGTAAGTTCTACACAGACCTGAAAACACTAACATTAGGAAGACAATGATTCTTTGTTGTCATTTGGGAAATCAGGAATAGCATGATTGTAAACTTATAGTTAACAAAAGAGAAAGGGCAGGGAGGGACAAATTAGGAGTTTGAAATTAACAGATACACACTTCTATGTATAAAATAAACAAGGCTTCCCTGGTGGTCCATTGTGTAAAGAGTCCGCCTTGCAGTGCAAGGTGCACCGGTTCGATACCTGGCCTGGGAATATCCTACATGCTGGACCAGTGTGTCCAATTGCGAACCAGAGCTCTGGAGCACATGCACCCAGAGCTGGTGCTCTGTGGCGAGAGAAGCCACTGCAAATGGGAGGCCTAGAGAAGACTAGAGAATAAAGATGGATGAAAATAAATAAAAAAAAAATAAAAGAGGCCAAAAATTTTTTTAAATAGATAAACAACAAGGACCTACTGTATAGCACAGGAAGATATATATTCAATATCCTGTAATAATCTATAATGGAAAATAATCCAAAAAAGGATATAGATACACACACACACACACACACACACACATACACATATATCTGAATCACTTGGATATACGCTCAAAACTAGCACAGCATTGTAAATCAACTATACTTCAGTTACAATTTTTAGGAAACAAAACTAGGCTGGTGATGGGAGAGCTGCCACAGGAGTGGGACTGTTTCAGGGGTAAAACCACAGGTGCCTGGGGATGGTCATGTGTAAGGCCAAGACTGGAACTCTTATGACACGCAGTTGGTAGTGAGTTGAATGTTGTCGTTTCGTCGCTCAGTGATGTCCGACTTTTTTGTGACCCCGTCCACTGCAGCCCTCCAGGCTCCTCTGTCCATGGGACCCTCCAGGCAAGAACAGGGGAGCGGGTGCCGCGTGCTCCTCCGGGGGATCTTGCCCACCCAGGGATCAAGCCCATATCTCTTGCATCTCCTGCACTGGCAAGCAAGACCTTTACCACGGGCGCCCCCTGGAAAGCCACCTAGCTTGTGGTAATTTGTTAAAGCATCCCTGGGAAGGAAAGACAGTGTTTTCATGGAATCTGAAATGTTGTGAGTTGCAGGCAGCAGAAGAAACACCCCGAGGGCAGGCACATGCCTAGCTGTGGAGATGGGCACGTTGGCATATCAATAAGATAAAAGCGGAGTGAACAGTGACACTGTGCATATCGTACCAACACCCTTGTTTTGCACACCAGGAAATTGAGATCTGGAGAGGTCAGATACGTAGTCAGAACCTAAATCTTTCAACTGTCTTATAGGAAGAGCTATGCCTCTCTCTCCCCACACATAAACAACAGGGACACACAGACCTTTGAATACCATAGCCTAAATGCTGTTTTAATGGTTTTACTCATATTAACTCATGTAACCTCTCCCACATTTCTTTGGGCTTCCCACATGGCACTAGTGGTAAAGAACCCTCCTGCCATGCAGGAGATGCCAGAGACACGAGTGTGATCCCTGGGTGGGGAAGAGCCCTGGAGGAGAGCATGGCAGCCCACTCCAGTGTTCTTGCCTGGAGCATCCTGGAAACAGAGGAGGCTGGTGGGCCGCCGTCCATGGGGTCACACAGAGCGGGACACGGCTGAAGCAGCCTCGCGTGCACACGTGCACAATTCTCTTAAGATAGGAAAAGTTATGTGTCTCCGTCTTCCAGATAAGGGCACTGAGACACGAGGAGGGCTGGGGGCTTTCTCCAGGTCAGCTCGCCAAAATTCAAACCCAGAGGACATGCTCGGAACCAGTATGCCAAGAAGAAATGCTTTTAAATGACTACTGTATTAAGACAAATATTTTTATTATAAATTATATGTTTTAAGCAATTTTAAAAATTATTAAAAGCATTTCATGACACATATGTAATGAGGACATACTCACATTTTGGGAGTAAGTAGAAAACGCTTAGAAATCCATGTGCTTAGTTATGCTGAGTTGTCATTGAGTCTCAATTGTTTACAAATCCATTATGCTATGGCAAACACGGTCCCGCGTGCTCCTCCGGGGATCTTGCCCACCCAGGATCAAGCCCATATCTCTTGCATCTCCTGCACTGGCAAGCAAGACCTTTACCACGGGCGCCCCCTGGAAAGCCACCTAGCTTGTGGTAATTTGTTAAAGCATCCCTGGGAAGGAAAGACAGTGTTTTCATGGAATCTGAAATGTTGTGAGTTGCAGGCAGCAGAAGAAACACCCCGAGGGCAGGCACATGCCTAGCTGTGGAGATGGGCACGTTGGCATATCAATAAGATAAAAGCGGAGTGAACAGTGACACTGTGCATATCGTACCAACACCCTTGTTTTGCACACCAGGAAATTGAGATCTGGAGAGGTCAGATACGTGTGCGAGAACCTAAATCTTTCAACTGTCTTATAGGAAGAGCTATGCCTCTCTCTCCCCACACATAAACAACAGGGACACACAGACCTTTGAATACCATAGCCTAAATGCTGTTTTAATGGTTTTACTCATATTAACTCATGTAACCTCTCCCACATTTCTTTGGGCTTCCCACATGGCACTAGTGGTAAAGAACCCTCCTGCCATGCAGGAGATGCCAGAGACACGAGTGTGATCCCTGGGTGGGGAAGAGCCCTGGAGGAGAGCATGGCAGCCCACTCCAGTGTTCTTGCCTGGAGCATCCTGGAAACAGAGGAGGCTGGTGGGCCGCCGTCCATGGGGTCACACAGAGCGGGACACGGCTGAAGCAGCCTCGCGTGCACACGTGCACAATTCTCTTAAGATAGGAAAAGTTATGTGTCTCCGTCTTCCAGATAAGGGCACTGAGACACGAGGAGGGCTGGGGGCTTTCTCCAGGTCAGCTCGCCAAAATTCAAACCCAGAGGACATGCTCGGAACCAGTATGCCAAGAAGAAATGCTTTTAAATGACTACTGTATTAAGACAAATATTTTTATTATAAATTATATGTTTTAAGCAATTTTTAAAAATTATTAAAAGCATTTCATGACACATATGTAATGAGGACATACTCACATTTTGGGAGTAAGTAGAAAACGCTTAGAAATCCATGTGCTTAGTTATGCTGAGTTGTCATTGAGTCTCAATCTGTCGATTATACCCTTAAATCCATTTATTGGCCAGCCCCATAAGTGCCTATGGCATAATCAAAATAATATTTAAAATCAACCAGCAGTTCGTATTTTCAAAATACAGAGTCATTCCAGTAAGCCTGTCCTCAGACTTAGAAATTCTCTGTCTCCTAATCTTTGGAGATACAGAGAATGTTAGACGGAAAAGACAGTAACGGGGTCTTTAACTCCTCTTGCCCTGAGTCTATTCAAAGGGAGGACATGGGGGTTTACAGCTGCCACTCTGCTCCTATGTTCATGAGCTCTCTACCTAAAAGAAAGCACATCTAAATCTCTCTTGATCCTGTGTTATTTGTGACAAAACGAAAGTCATGTGACTCCAGGAAGTGCCACATCTAGAATGTACACAGCATTGGTGTACATTCCAGAATGTCAGCAGAGGCAAAGTCAAAGGAGTATTGGGAAAACCCGTAACATGTGCTCAAGTCCTGCCTCCTTTCCAGCGCGAGGATTGGAAAGCATACATTAATTCTGAATTACCTGGCAGATATGTTCAGGCCATCACCTCATCCTACTTTGCTCTCTTCTGTGTTCCAACAGGGAAGAGCTTCACTCTGACCATCACTGTCTTCACAAACCCACCGCAGGTCGCCACCTACCACAGAGCCATCAAAATCACAGTGGACGGACCCCGAGAACCTCGAAGTAAGTGGGCCCCCCTGGGGGCTGGCGCCCCCCCACCCGCCACCCCAGTTGGTAGACTCAGGCAGCGGGGACCACATCTTAGAACCCTTGCGTTCGATCTGCATTATGCAGATGTGGCTAAAACCTCTGCCAGTGGGAGAATTCAGCCCCTTCCAAGAGGAAGAATTTGACTTTTGACTCTCACTCGTCAAAGGTTGTCTCTGGGCTCTTTTTTCAAAGCCTCCTCTTAGAAGGCAGAAGGAAATCAGGCTGACTGAAGCACCTGGTAGAGTCACTTGGAGACCACACGGACCTAAAGACCAAATATGTGATAAAGCTCCATAGAAGATTGGCCAGGGGCAGGGGTGGCCAACAAAGGCCAGAGGGTCAGCGTGAACCACAAGGGGCTGATGACTGTCCATGCTGACCATGTATTCATTTGGAGGCTGGAGATGAAATCTATGAAATGGACTCTTTTCTTTCTGTATCACATATCTAAATCTTATTACAGGATTGTTTAAAATAGAGAATGGGGTGGGGAGGAATGCCTGGGGGAAAACCAGTAAATATAGAAAGATGGTACCAGAAAAATAGCTCCTGCGAGGAAAGCTTTTTTTAAAAAAGGAGTGGGGTTGTTTAGTCTGCAGAAAAATGTCTTCACGGTGACTTAATGACTATCTTTGAGTAAACACAAGAGTAACACTCTTTTCCAGCACCACACCCTTTCCCGGGAAGGAGGCCGGGTTACCCTTGTAGATCTGTGGAGCTGACTGGAGCCCCCGCCCGGCATCTGCGTGTCTCCAACCACGTCAGGTCCCCAGCGGAAAATTAATATCCTCTATTCTCGGGGTCGGAGTGAGGAGTGAAAATCTGGGCTTCCTGTTCTGCCAGGAAGCTGGGATGCAGGCATGTCAAGTCCTAAAGCCAAGTGGTTAAGAATTTGGGTTCTGGAGCAGACACACGGAGTGCGGCTTGAGGCACTTAAGCCTTTAGGAAGTTGTGGAGCCTCTCTGAACCTCAGTGTCCCCGTCTGTGAAATGGGGATATTAATGAGACCTCTCTTAACCTGGAGGAGACAGTGCTGTGTGCCTGGCACAGAAACTGAACTCAGGACATGCCAGCGGTCCTCAGTTGAGCCTCCCTGCCTGTGTCTCTGGCTGCCTCTCCCCTTTGGGCGAGTTCTCCAGAGGACCTGCCTGGGGTGGTGGTCCCGCTTCTAGGGCTCTAAGGTGGTCGCCAGACGTGGCTGTCTACAGGTGATCCTCTGAGCACGACAACTCACAGCAGGCGTTCTTGCAGTTCTGGCCACAACCTCATGGCACCTTGATCACCCAGGCGAACTTTCCTGGGTCGACCTGATACCCGGTCTTAGAAGGCAGAAGGAAATCAGGCTGACTGAAGCACCTGGTAGAGTCACTTGGAGACCACACGGACCTAAAGACCAAATATGTGATAAAGCTCCATAGAAGATTGGCCAGGGGCAGGGTGGCCAACAAAGGCCAGAGGGTCAGCGTGAACCACAAGGGGCTGATGACTGTCCATGCTGACCATGTATTCATTTGGAGGCTGGAGATGAAATCTATGAAATGGACTCTTTTCTTTCTGTATCACATATCTAAATCTTATTACAGGATTGTTTAAAATAGAGAATGGGGTGGGGAGGAATGCCTGGGGGAAAACCAGTAAATATAGAAAGATGGTACCAGAAAAATAGCTCCTGCGAGGAAAGCTTTTTTTAAAAAAGGAGTGGGGTTGTTTAGTCTGCAGAAAAATGTCTTCACGGTGACTTAATGACTATCTTTGAGTAAACACAAGAGTAACACTCTTTTCCAGCACCACACCCTTTCCCGGGAAGGAGGCCGGGTTACCCTTGTAGATCTGTGGAGCTGACTGGAGCCCCCGCCCGGCATCTGCGTGTCTCCAACCACGTCAGGTCCCCAGCGGAAAATTAATATCCTCTATTCTCGGGGTCGGAGTGAGGAGTGAAAATCTGGGCTTCCTGTTCTGCCAGGAAGCTGGGATGCAGGCATGTCAAGTCCTAAAGCCAAGTGGTTAAGAATTTGGGTTCTGGAGCAGACACACGGAGTGCGGCTTGAGGCACTTAAGCCTTTAGGAAGTTGTGGAGCCTCTCTGAACCTCAGTGTCCCCGTCTGTGAAATGGGGATATTAATGAGACCTCTCTTAACCTGGAGGAGACAGTGCTGTGTGCCTGGCACAGAAACTGAACTCAGGACATGCCAGCGGTCCTCAGTTGAGCCTCCCTGCCTGTGTCTCTGGCTGCCTCTCCCCTTTGGGCGAGTTCTCCAGAGGACCTGCCTGGGGTGGTGGTCCCGCTTCTAGGGCTCTAAGGTGGTCGCCAGACGTGGCTGTCTACAGGTGATCCTCTGAGCACGACAACTCACAGCAGGCGTTCTTGCAGTTCTGGCCACAACCTCATGGCACCTTGATCACCCAGGCGAACTTTCCTGGGTGCCGCCCCAACCTTCCTGATACCCCGAGGTGGGCGGAGCCCCACAGAGAGCCACGCCCACCAGGGACACCTCTCCCACCTCTCAGGACATGCTCCTTCACCCTCTCTTTGATGTCTTTTGCCTGCTCTGTGACTCCCGCTTTAGTTTTGACCACGTTTCCCCCTCTCCACAGAGCTTTTAAGTGCCTGGAGATGTTCTGGTCGTGTCCAGACTCAGGAAGCTCAGGGACTTGGTAGGAGCCTGATTCCAATTTCTATGTGAAAAGCAAGCCACAAGCACAGAACTACACAATTCCCACAGAACCCAACCTTGGAGGTTTCCAAAGCAGGATGGCAAATAGAAGACTCATAGTGACCCTGCGTGAAACATACCAGGCACGCCACGCAGGCGCGGGACCAAAGAGGAAGCAGGCTCAGATTACAGGGGATGAGGGGCAGGCATTTGTGAAGTGTGAGGCCGTTGACCTTGCAAGTAATTAGACTTCCAGAAGATCTTGCTCACGAGGCCGTAGAGTCCCTGTCTTGAGAAATAGAAGCAGGACGTCCCTGGTGGTCCAGTGATTAAGCTTTCTCCTTCCATTGCAGAGTCTGCGGGTTCCATCCCTGCTCAGGGAGCTAAGATCCCCCTCGTGCCTTATGACCAAAAACCTGAAACATAAAATGGAAACATTATTGTAGCAAGTGCAATAAAGGCTTTAAAACGGAAATAAAGCTTTAAAAATAGAAGCAGAAAAGTTGGGGAGAGGCAAGATAGAGTTAGGAGATTAAGACGTATAAACGACAATGCATAAAATGAATAAGATACAAGAATATATAGAAAAACAGGGAATATGATCAATATTTTATAGTAGCTATATAGGGAATATAACCTTTAAAACTTGTGAATCACTACAGTACATCAACTATACCTCACTAAAAAAAACTTAAATAAAAGTAGAAACAACAGCCGTCTCAAACAACAGCCCTCCTGGGAAAGTTCAAAGGCAGACCTGCCTGGAGGAAGAAGCTTAAATCTGGCGACCCCACCATCTACCTTCCACTGCCCCTCTTTGTTGGCACGTAAAAACAAGCAGTTTTTGCTGTACAGCCTGTGTTTTCCTGTAACATTCAAAGAACTAATGGTGATTGAACTTCAAAAAATAAATGATGGCTGTTTGGATTTTTAAGAACTGACTGTCAGGGGGGAAAATATGCGATTGTAATGGCCCGCCTGTGTATACAGTGGACTCTGCTTCCTGCTGTTTTATAACTTAAGAAAACAGTACTTAGTGAGAAGGGCTCTTGGAGCAGAAGGAAGGGATTTGCTCCAAAGAGGCACCCATTTTTATGAAGTCTTTCCTGCCGAATGGAATTTGGGGTCTAGGGAAAAATTAACTCAAAAATCAAATTAAATTAAATGAATATATATAATATATATATATATATATATATATATATATTTGATATAAAGAGATGTTACAGGTTCAGGTAGAGAGTCGCCATTTCACAAGGGACTTCTAGAAAAAAATCAAATGCACACAGTTTCCCAGTGTGACTTACTGCTGACTTTTCACTCTCAGAAGCAAGATGGGCCTTTAGCGTGCTTTTCTTCTTATAATCCCTTGGATGTCTGGATTCAAGGTGGGAACTGCTTTTTGTTCACAATTTTTTAAGAGAAATGTAACAGACCACCCCCCACCCACCCCCACCAGCTTGAGTGAGATGTCATCGGCTTATTGCGTAGCTTTAAGGTTTACAAAATGATTATTAGATATATGTGTATAATGTGAGATGAGGACCTCAGGAGATTAGTTAACACATTCGTCACATCCTATAGTGACAATGTATGTGTGTGTGTTGAGAACATTTAAGATTTACCCCCGAGCCATTTTCAAACATATAATGTGATGTGACTAGCTACAGTTTATGCTGTACCTTAGGTCCCCAGAAGTTTTCATTTTATAACTGAAAGTTTGTATCCTTTGATCCGTTCCCCACCACCCCCTACTCCTGGAAGCCACCCATCTACTCTCTGTGAGTCTGTGGGGTTTTTTTTAAAGATTCCACATATGAGTGAGATCATACAGTATCTGTCTCTGTGTGTTTGACTTATTTCACTCAGCACAATGTCCTCAAGGCCCATCCATGTTGCAAATGGTGAGTGGCAGGATTATGCCTGAATAATCTTCCTCTGTGTGTGTGTGTGTGTCCCATGTCTGGACTACTGTGAGTTATTCTTTCTAATGCAGTTTTAAGATAGGTCATTGTGTGTAAATTAGAATCACCAGGCAGTGTCAAATCTCTTGGGTGAATAAGACCTCCCAAGTCCCTTCCATTCTTATTACCATGCTGTGAATTCTGGGTGATTCTGGTAAAATGGTCCCTACATCGCCAAGTCAAATCATCTTGACAAATTCTTTTGTTTGATAAAATTAATGACTGTGAGAGCTTAAAGGGACCTGAGAGAGCCTTTAGGGCTAATTGCCTCATTGACAAGGGAAAGCAGTCCCAGAGAAATGAAATGATCTGCTTATGTTGGAAAGAAAGAGTTGGTGATGAAGCCAGAATTAGAGTGAGGAACTCCTGATGCTGAATACTCTATCCATCTATCTCTCTGTTCATCCAATGCAGTCACCTCCCCATTTTTTACCATCCCATCTGCACGTGACCTATTCTAGACTCTCTGACCTGACCTAGTACCCGCATACTTGAAACCAGTTGGTGGCTTATACGACTTCGCGCATTTATGCCAGCTCTAAGATTGTCTAGAAAGGGCAATTGTCCGTGCCTGATTACAGGCACGGAGCCTTTACCTTAAAGCATTTGTACAGAAACGGGAAGGAAAGCTTATCTCATTCAACCTGCCAGCCAGGTAATTAAGAAAAGGACAAAGAATTAAGGAACATGCCACTGCTAGTCTGCTGGCCAGGCTAATGGAATAACTTGATGTTTCCCAACCAGTTTCCTGGTTTTCAGTGGTGAAGTTGTAGCAAAAAGTGTCTTGCAAAGAGAAATGAAAATGTTTTTCCATTTAAGGTGATCACTTGCCCTTTTACAGTGATTGACCTCACCCCTTAGTAAATCAGAACTTGTTTTTCCCGCATCTCATGGGATTATTTTTGCATCTTGGATGAGTAGAGAAATTATTAATTGTTGGAAAATTAAATTTACTATGGGGAGCGAATATCATCAGAAAGGATCTTCTGCTGGGATAGTTCTTGTAAGGTGTGATCTGTTTTTAGTTTGTAGCTAGAACATTTAGAAGATGGTCAACATATTAAAAGATAGTTTTCTCTTTAAGCATGAAAGATAGAGTGAAAGGAGTTTGAAGGAAAGGTTGAGATTGCTTTTATTTATTTATTTATTTTAATACTTAAGGGAATCTAATGAGAAATTCTAGCCCTCAGCCCATGTGTCTGTAATTTAGCCCGCGTGTCTGTAATATGATAATATTGAGATACCAATGCATATTCTCTGCAGATATTTCATTAATAATGTGAATGAGGGATGTGGTGCCATAGAGGAAGATATTCTGCTAATGAGAGGTCAAAGGGCAGAGTGGGGGTGGCGGTGTCGCCAGTGGTGTGGATCATGAGTTGGACAGTCACTCTGATGGCATGAGCCATTACCTGGCTGGCCAGGTATCTGTTACATTTAGAACACTAATTGAAAATTGAAAATGTTCATAAAACAAATATTGGCCGTTTCTGGGACAACTCCTGTCCTTGGGTTAGAGAAGCCCTTTACGGTAACTGCTATGTTTGAGCTCTTGAGATTGGGAATAATGGATAGCTAGGTGGAACCATTACTGAAAAACGGAGGACTATGCTGCTTTCTGGGGCACTAGCCTTCTTGCCAACTAACCACTTTTTTTTTTTTTTAATGGGGAGCAATAGTTAAAATAGGCTGATTTAAAATAGACTTCAAGGGCTTCCCTGGTGGTCCAGTGGGTAGAGAGTCTGCCTTGCAGTGCAAGGGGCGCCAGTTCGATCCCTGGCCTAGGAAGATCCCACATGCCATGGAGCCGCTGGACCAGGGTGTCCATTTATGAGCCGGCGCCCTAGCGCACATACGCCCAGAGCCGGTGCTCTGCGACAGGGAGGCCACTGCAATGGGAGGCCCACACAGGCCAAAGGACAAAAGATAGATGAAAATAAATAAAAATGAAAGACCAATAAAAGAGGCCAAAATTTAAAATAAAATAAAAATAAATAAAATAGACTTCATTGCCTATCAGTCAATTGCTTTGTTAAAGACATTGCTTTATTGAGACTACATCACATGAATATAACTTTTTTCTATGATGTTGAATGTAAATAGCAAACCTATAAAATATTTAGATAGAGAGATAGATAGATGGATGGGGGGCGGTTTTTCCTGGAAGCTCAGCTGGTAAAGAATCCACCTGCAATGCAGGAGATCCCGGTTCGATTCCTGGGTCAGGAAGATTCCCTTGGAGAAGGAATAGGCTCCCCACTCCAGTATTCTTGGGCTTCCCCGGTGGCTCAGACAGTAAAGAATCTGCCTGCGATGTGGGAGACCTGGATTCAACCCCTGGGTGGGGAAGATTCCCTGAAGAGGGGCATGGCAACCCACTCCATTATTCAACCCACTCCGTTAGAAGCCCATAGACAGAGGAGCCTGGTGCTGTAAGTCCTGCAAAGAGTCACGACTGAGTCACCGGACATGTTGATCATTTGGACAGTATCATGGCATGAGCCATTACCTGGCTGGCCAGGTATCTGTTACATTTAGAACACTAATTGAAAATTGAAAATGTTCATAAAACAAATATTGGCCGTTTCTGGGACAACTCCTGTCCTTGGGTTAGAGAAGCCCTTTACGGTAACTGCTATGTTTGAGCTCTTGAGATTGGGAATAATGGATAGCTAGGTGGAACCATTACTGAAAAACGGAGGACTATGCTGCTTTCTGGGGCACTAGCCTTCTTGCCAACTAACCACTTTTTTTTTTTTTTAATGGGGAGCAATAGTTAAAATAGGCTGATTTAAAATAGACTTCAAGGGCTTCCCTGGTGGTCCAGTGGGTAGAGAGTCTGCCTTGCAGTGCAAGGGGCGCCAGTTCGATCCCTGGCCTAGGAAGATCCCACATGCCATGGAGCCGCTGGACCAGGGTGTCCATTTATGAGCCGGCGCCCTAGAGCACATACGCCCAGAGCCGGTGCTCTGCGACAGGGAGGCCACTGCAATGGGAGGCCCACACAGGCCAAAGGACAAAAGATAGATGAAAATAAATAAAAATGAAAGACCAATAAAAGAGGCCAAAATTTAAAATAAAATAAAAATAAATAAAATAGACTTCATTGCCTATCAGTCAATTGCTTTGTTAAAGACATTGCTTTATTGAGACTACATCACATGAATATAACTTTTTTCTATGATGTTGAATGTAAATAGCAAACCTATAAAATATTTAGATAGAGAGATAGATAGATGGATGGGGGGCGGTTTTTCCTGGAAGCTCAGCTGGTAAAGAATCCACCTGCAATGCAGGAGATCCCGGTTCGATTCCTGGGTCAGGAAGATTCCCTTGGAGAAGGAATAGGCTCCCCACTCCAGTATTCTTGGGCTTCCCCGGTGGCTCAGACAGTAAAGAATCTGCCTGCGATGTGGGAGACCTGGATTCAACCCCTGGGTGGGGAAGATTCCCTGAAGAGGGGCATGGCAACCCACTCCATTATTCAACCCACTCCGTTAGAAGCCCATAGACAGAGGAGCCTGGTGCTGTAAGTCCTTGGGGCCGCAAAGAGTCGGACACGACTGAGTGACTAAGAACACACACACACACACACAGAAGACATATATAGAGAAGAAACAGGATCTTTGTTTATGGCGAGTATGTTTCCAGTGAAAAAGAGGAATGCATAAAAGGCTCCTGTAAACTTATGATGATCGTGGACCTAAAAATATCTGAAATCAAGTTTATCCAGAGAAGCACAGGGTGAGCAGAAGTGTTTATGACCTGCTCTGGCGATTTACTTATGTACAGCTTTCTTTTAAAATGTTATTTTCCTTTAATACTAAAAATACCTGATAATAAATAATGGGCTTCCCTAGTGGCTCAGACAATAACGAACCCACCTGCGATGCAGGAGACCGAGATTCGATCCCCTGGAGAAGGGCATGGAAACCCACTCCAGTATTCTTGCCTGGAGAATCCCACGGAGAGAGGAGCCTGGGGGGCTACCATCCATGGGATGGCAAAGAGTCAGACACGACTGAGTGTGTCGACCTTTCACTTTTGCTTTCTCATACTGAAATCATACGAGCCCCTCAGATCGTGCTGATTGTTTGCTCAGTCCTGTTCAAAGAGCTGCACACACCTCAGTTGATATAACTCTTGCAAGATCAGGTACGAAAACTGCACAAAGAGCAATCCAGTCCCTTGCCCAAGGTCACCCAGTTAGCTAGGCCACCAGAAGGGAAACACACTGGTCCAGACACTGCCATCCACAGACGCCGGAGTCTGTTTTTTTTTTAAAAAAACCCTTTTATTTATTTATTTTTGACTGTGCTGGGTCTTTGTTGATGTGCAGGTTTAGCTGCTCTGTGGTATGTGGAATCTTCCGGGGTCAGGGATCGAACCTGTGTCTCCTGCACTGGCAGACGGGCCCTTATCCACTGAGCCACAAGGGAAGCCCCGGAGTCTTTTTTAAGAACTACACCCATGACTACTTGAACTTCATTGTAGAAATTTTCTGTGCAGAAATTTTTTTTTTGGTAGGTAAGAAATGGATTTATTCAGATTCAGAGAAAGCACACTCCACGGACAGAGTATGGGCCATGGCAGAGCAAATCCAGTGGCCCAGAAATTTTTTATTAGGAGAGTTTATCAATAAAATTCTGGTTCAGATAATGTTCTTCAAGAAAGCAGTGCCTCGGGCTTTCCTGGTGGCTCAGACAGCAAAGAAGGCAGAGCCTCACAGTCTTGGCGGTCATCATTTTTGTGTCAGTGAGATGGAATCCTCATTTTCCTCGGGACGGGGATGCTGTGAAATAGAGCAACCACACTGTCATACAGGTGGGCTGCTGGCTCCATGTCTGTCACCAGAGTCTGCTTGGGGGGCCCGGCCTCAGTGGGGACCTGAAGCAGGGGTGGTCTCCCTCCAGCACAGGCAGAAAGGAAAAAATGAGTACTGTGACGACAGTGACCACAAGTGAATCGTCCAAGTCTGGATCCCCCTGCAGCAAAGAGCTTCCTAGAGGGCCCACGGGCACAGGGTGCAGCCTGCTGATTGTTGTTTACTTGCTGTTCAGACTCTCACACAACTGCATGGACTGTAGCTCTCCAGGTTCCTCTGTCCGTGGGAACCATTTCCTCCTCTAGGATCTTGCTGATGCAGAGATGGAACTTGGATCTTCTGCATTGGCAGGAGGATTCTTTACCCCGTGAGCCACCAGGGAAGCCCATGTAGCATGCTAGAAGGACGCAACATTTTCATTCTTTGCTCCTTATTGGTTACTGGGATGCCAGATAGTCTTCCAGATCTGTGATCTGCACACACCTCAGTTGATATAACTCTTGCAAGATCAGGTACGAAAACTGCACAAAGAGCAATCCAGTCCCTTGCCCAAGGTCACCCAGTTAGCTAGGCCACCAGAAGGGAAACACACTGGTCCAGACACTGCCATCCACAGACGCGAGTCTGTTTTTTTAAAAACCCTTTTATTTATTTATTTTTGACTGTGCTGGGTCTTTGTTGATGTGCAGGTTTAGCTGCTCTGTGGTATGTGGAATCTTCCGGGGTCAGGGATCGAACCTGTGTCTCCTGCACTGGCAGACGGGCCCTTATCCACTGAGCCACAAGGAACCCCCGGGAGTCTTTTTTAAGAACTACACCCATGACTACTTGAACTTCATTGTAGAAATTTTCTGTGCAGAAATTTTTTTTTTGGTAGGTAAGAAATGGATTTATTCAGATTCAGAGAAAGCACACTCCACGGACAGAGTATGGGCCATGGCAGAGCAAATCCAGTGGCCCAGAAATTTTTTATTAGGAGAGTTTATCAATAAAATTCTGGTTCAGATAATGTTCTTCAAGAAAGCAGTGCCTCGGGCTTTCCTGGTGGCTCAGACAGCAAAGAAGGCAGAGCCTCACAGTCTTGGCGGTCATCATTTTTGTGTCAGTGAGATGGAATCCTCATTTTCCTCGGGACGGGGATGCTGTGAAATAGAGCAACCACACTGTCATACAGGTGGGCTGCTGGCTCCATGTCTGTCACCAGAGTCTGCTTGGGGGCCTGGCCTCAGTGGGGACCTGAAGCAGGGGTGGTCTCCCTCCAGCACAGGCAGAAAGGAAAAAATGAGTACTGTGACGACAGTGACCACAAGTGAATCGTCCAAGTCTGGATCCCCCTGCAGCAAAGAGCTTCCTAGAGGGCCCACGGGCACAGGGTGCAGCCTGCTGATTGTTGTTTACTTGCTGTTCAGACTCTCACACAACTGCATGGACTGTAGCTCTCCAGGTTCCTCTGTCCGTGGGAACCATTTCCTCCTCTAGGATCTTGCTGATGCAGAGATGGAACTTGGATCTTCTGCATTGGCAGGAGGATTCTTTACCCCGTGAGCCACCAGGGAAGCCCATGTAGCATGCTAGAAGGACGCAACATTTTCATTCTTTGCTCCTTATTGGTTACTGGGATGCCAGATAGTCTTCCAGATCTGTGATCTCAGGGTTGTAATGATCCATCCTTAACCACCTTGTTCTCTGGGAATGGCTATAGGCGTGTTCTCTAAGTAATAAACCACCCTGTGCTTACTCGTCCTTTCCTTGGATTCTTCACATGTTGGATCTGAACTTCCATTCTTTCTAGATGAAAGTATCATCTCCAGGAGAAAAGGAAATAATTCTTTCTTCCCTCTCACTCAAATACAAAGGAGACAGATGGTCAGAGAGGTAGAATGTTCTGCTTATATTCTTCCCGCCCACTGTGAAAGGCAATTCGGTGCTTAGATGGGCATTCTAGGGTGACTTTCACTGGAGCTATAATCCCCAAGGTGCTAAGCTCCCCATCTATCTGAGGACTTGTCAAATGCAGTGTTTAAAGCACTAAGAATCCTGCCTACGTGTTCCCAATGAATTTTAGAATGTCTTTCTGTCCATTATACTTAGTAGCATCAAACTAGACCAAGAATTCAGTATACATAAAGACTTCCACAGGCTTCCCAGGCTGTGGCTCAGTGGTAAAGAACCTGCCTGCCAATGCAGAAGACAAAGGTTCGATTCCTGGGTTGGGAAGATCCCTTAGAGAAGGAAATGGCAACCCACTCCAGTATTCTTGCCTGGGAAGTCCTATGGGCAGAGGTGCCTGACAGGTTTCAGTTCACAGGGTCGCAAAAATACACGACTCAGGGACTCAACAACAACAACAACAAAGACTTCCATGACCCTTGAGCTTCCACGACCCTTGAGTTTTTAGTGGACTTATCCAGGCTAAGGTCCGAAAGGGTCCTCTGGATGAGGGGGATGTGGAAGGACCCTGGAGGGAGTAAGCGTCTACTACTGGAAGCAGTGATCAGCCATCTCATTAGCTCACCAAGACCTGGGCAGGCCTGTGACCTCTTGGTGACTAGCCCTGTCTTACGTGGAAGTCACTGAGATGTTCTGTGTTGCTACAGAAAAGGACATATGGTTCCTTCCAAGCATCAATGAAAACGTAAAGAAATGATCTAGGTACCATTTCAGTTTAATGTAGAAGGGCAGGGGATAGAGAGGAAATGTGGAATGAATCTTAAACCATGACTTCCAATATCTTTGTCCATCTGGGCTATTGTAAACCCACATGTCTCTTTTAAATGCCACTCCAGTGAAGTCAAGATGTAAGCTAACATCCTAGTCCTTCTTAGGATTTAGTATATGAAGTCCTAAAAGGAAAAAGATAATCTTGTCTACATTTAGCCTTCAGTTTCTTAATCTCAAAACATGTGAAAAGGTTTCTAGATCCTGAACTGGGGGACGTGGGTTTCAGACTGGCGCCACCAAGCCAGTGGGTGTGAACTCACACAATTATCTTAAGTACTTTTGCTCCACTTTCCTCTTCTGTCCAACCAGGCAATGGGACCAGAGATAATCTCTAAATTAGTTTCCACTGAAAGGATGATAACAAAATATCATCAGAAAAACGGAAGCCCTGGGCTCCCCAAAACAGCGCCCCCTAGAGGTCGACCCTCAGCGGTCTCCTTCCAAGCTGGAAGGGGCAGGGCGATCCTTCATCACACACGATATCCATATACACCAGGTCCTATGTTAGATATTTCCTTGCTGTAAATTTTTCAGTGTTTTTTATCACTTGGTGTTGAATATATCTAGGTATGAGCAAATTTAGTTTCCTGCAGCCCTGATGTCATTGCTTTTGGCATAGAGATTACCTTTGGGTTGTCTCCTTTTCGGTACCTGCTGATGGTGTGGGTGACCGTGGAGTGGAGTTGGGGAGAGTGCTGGCCTGACCAACCATCCAGAGAAAAAGGACTGTGGCTATATTACCCTCACAGGGTAGGGAGCCTGAATGCGACAGCCTCGGTCGAACATTTTGAACCAAATGCCTGGCACACAGTCAGTGTTCAGGAGATGGAACAGTTAGTTACACTGAGTCTTGGTATCCTTTGGAAATGAGCAGACAATCAACAAAAAAGGTTTGTGATTCCTAAGTTTAAAAATTCATGAAGTTGCCATAATGTTTCACTTTTTAAACACTTAATTAAAGATTTATAAATTTTGATTTTTTTTTTCAATTTTCCTTTTGTATTTAGACACAGTAAAATTTCTTTTCTTACATTTTTATGGCCCCTTGAAACACTCCGGGCACCGTTCCTAAGTGCCTCATGGACATACGGCTTAGCTCTGAAAGGCTGAGATTTGTGAGAAACTCAAGGGAAAAAATCCTGCCTGAGTAACATCAAAAGTGGGTATTTGAGGTCAAAAATGTGAGTGCTTTCGGATATACACATGACGCAGCTTGGGAGAAGCTCCTTTGCCTTGTTTTAGAAAACTGAGATGAAATGTGCCAGAGTTTCGTGGGTTCAGTTCTCACACCAGATAACTTGGAGCTCACCTCTGGGGGTACCTGGGCTCCATTATCCACTGCCATGCTTTGCAGGCTCGGGAAACACTTAACCACTCTCAGAGCTTCCTAAAGCAATATGTGTCTCTAGATGTGTTGGATTTTTCTCTGTTGGTTTGCATTTGGTAGGCCTTTTCTTCATTTCCCCCAGAGACGCTCAGTGAGGCGTTTCAGCGACGCTGCTTGCGCCTTTAACCAGCAGAGACCCTCCTGGGCATGCGCGATGCTGTGCTCGCTGCCCAGGCAGCCTCTGATGGCTGGGAGGCGGCCCTGCAGAGGCCCTGCTGCCATCCGGCTGCCCTGTAGGACGTGCCTGAGCTTCGCCATCGGAAACCTGGGTGCTGTGTGAGCAGATGGGTTGTGGTTGGCACAGCGAATGATAGCACACCCTCCTGTAAGCTTTGGGGTGGACTTAGAAATATTTTATACTCTAACCACATTCCATTTCTCATAAAAACTCTCCTCGAGTTTTTTTTGCAAAGGCTTGGATTTTTTTTTTTTCCCCTGTAAGTCATGTAGCTAAGAAAAGCATTAGTGAGAATTGGACTCGGTGGCTCTGACAGAACTCCACTGCCACCACCAAAAAAAAGAGGTTCGGTTTAAGTAAGTTAAGTAGAATTGGCCCCTAGCTGTAGATCTGTTTATTTGAGCTAGCTCGCAAAGTTTTGGGAACAGTTAGTTACACTGAGTCTTGGTATCCTTTGGAAATGAGCAGACAATCAACAAAAAAGGTTTGTGATTCCTAAGTTTAAAAATTCATGAAGTTGCCATAATGTTTCACTTTTTAAACACTTAATTAAAGATTTATAAATTTTGATTTTTTTTTTCAATTTTCCTTTTGTATTTAGACACAGTAAAATTTCTTTTCTTACATTTTTATGGCCCCTTGAAACACTCCGGCACCGTTCCTAAGTGCCTCATGGACATACGGCTTAGCTCTGAAAGGCTGAGATTTGTGAGAAACTCAAGGGAAAAAATCCTGCCTGAGTAACATCAAAAGTGGGTATTTGAGGTCAAAAATGTGAGTGCTTTCGGATATACACATGACGCAGCTTGGGAGAAGCTCCTTTGCCTTGTTTTAGAAAACTGAGATGAAATGTGCCAGAGTTTCGTGGGTTCAGTTCTCACACCAGATAACTTGGAGCTCACCTCTGGGGGTACCTGGGCTCCATTATCCACTGCCATGCTTTGCAGGCTCGGGAAACACTTAACCACTCTCAGAGCTTCCTAAAGCAATATGTGTCTCTAGATGTGTTGGATTTTTCTCTGTTGGTTTGCATTTGGTAGGCCTTTTCTTCATTTCCCCCAGAGACGCTCAGTGAGGCGTTTCAGCGACGCTGCTTGCGCCTTTAACCAGCAGAGACCCTCCTGGGCATGCGCGATGCTGTGCTCGCTGCCCAGGCAGCCTCTGATGGCTGGGAGGCGGCCCTGCAGAGGCCCTGCTGCCATCCGGCTGCCCTGTAGGGACGTGCCTGAGCTTCGCCATCGGAAACCTGGGTGCTGTGTGAGCAGATGGGTTGTGGTTGGCACAGCGAATGATAGCACACCCTCCTGTAAGCTTTGGGGTGGACTTAGAAATATTTTATACTCTAACCACATTCCATTTCTCATAAAAACTCTCCTCGAGTTTTTTTTGCAAAGGCTTGGATTTTTTTTTTTTCCCCTGTAAGTCATGTAGCTAAGAAAAGCATTAGTGAGAATTGGACTCGGTGGCTCTGACAGAACTCCACTGCCACCACCAAAAAAAAAAGAGGTTCGGTTTAAGTAAGTTAAGTAGAATTGGCCCCTAGCTGTAGATCTGTTTAAGTTCATTTGAGCTAGCTCGCAATTTCTGTGTTCCCCCATTGTTTCCATGTTCTTTTCTGTTATAAACACTGTTTTAAAAGTTTGCTTTTTTGCTATGAGAAGTTGACAATCCAGAAGGGGTAAATCAGGTGTAATCTGTTATTGGGCATTAGAGCTGTGTTGTCAGATACATTATAAACACTGGCATTGGCTGCGAAATGCCTTTCTCATACTATGAGTTACATGTGGTATATTTACAGTGAGTTCTTTGCGCAAGTAAGTTAGGCATTGTCACTGGGAAAATTCCAGAAAGTCAAGCCAAATATTCTGGCTATACATTTGTAGATGGAAGCCAAGGTAATATTGAAGTACCCAAAGCAAAGTTTTTTTCTTTTGTCTTTTTCTTCTTCTTCTTCCTCTTCTTCTTTTTCTCTTTTTTTTTTTTTTTTAAGAAACAGTTGAATTAATCTGCCAGTTCCCTAGACCCCTGTAAAGTAAGTTAATGGCAATACATTACTTTGGTGCTTCCATGATTTACATATACTCAGGTTCCATTAAGGCAGGTATTGACTAAAACTCAGCCTGTCATTGAATCTTTCAGAGTGCTTTCATACTCTGAAATGACGAACATTTGAGATCCCATTTGTTTGTTTTTGTTTTTGTTCACCATGGCCTTCTGGTCATTTGAGATAAAAAGTCAATATTTGAAGTATCTAAGCTCTTAACAACTATATACATTCATGGCCCTTTTTAGATTTGTTCCTGGTATCACCTTATTTTTACTTACCTCTGAAGTGGTTTTATGATAAAATTTGAAATTCACTCATTTTAAAGAACTCCGGAGAGATACCCATAGTCGCATCATTTTGTCTCTTTCCGGCATTGCTCACGGGGCACAGCCCCGAGCTTCAGAAATGAAGCCGAGAGCTCGGAGCCTGAGCAAGTGAGAGAGGAGTCTGGAGGTGGACCCGTCTGGCCTCGTGTCTGAGCCTGCTCCTTCCTAACTGTGCATCAGATGCCCGTCTGTAGAGTGGGCTCGAAGGATTTGAGGAGCACAGAGAGCCTGAGCCACAGGCTCAGGGGCAGGGGTTGACAGCCTGATTCAAGGTCACCTCTCCCCCCTGGTCAGATCTCTCCCCACGCTTGGCCTCCGCCTGGGTGGCCCTGGGAAGACGATGAGCTCACCTCGGGGATTCTCGTGGCGGTTGAATGAAGTGTCAGGGGATGATACATGGTGCCTGGCCTGGAGGGACTCCTTAAATTCTTCCCTGGTGGCTCAGAGGGTGAAGAGTCTGCCTGCAATGTGGGACACCTAGGTTCGACCCCTGGGTCAGAATAGATCCCCTGGAGGATGGAAAGGCTACCCACTCTGGTATTCTTGCCTGGAAAATTCCACGGACAAAGGATCCTGGCAGGCTGCAGTCCATGGAGTCACAAAGTGTCAGACACGACTGAGCAACTAACACTTAAATATTAGTGGTTGTTATTAAAACACGTGCCCTGGACACATAGGGGTCCCGTTCTCACATTCTCTACTCCTCACCGGGGAAGCAACTGGAATTCTGCCCAAGTGAGGGCCAGTTACTTGCCATTGCCAAGTTATTATTTTGTTTGAATCCTTGCAGATTGAACTCTCAGGTTACAATGCAGCAGGGGCTTTTCTCTTTTCCTTCCACCCTACCTATTATTAACCCCAAATACTGAATTGCTGAGCTGACTTCGCCAGTTTTCTCCTCATTGAAGCCAAACTAGGTTCACCATGTTGCCCTGTTTCCTTTGTGTCTTTTACCAAAGATTTTTATCAAAATGTAGTTGTTTCTTAACTGAGCAAGCTGCTGTGTGATCTGCCAAGAATCTTAGCATCTAGAATCTTCCACTGAGTCATCTATAAGGAGGGATTAATTATATGAGCTCTAATGCAGAAGATAGCTTTACATGAATTGAGATGATAGATATCAAGGTGCTTTGTAAACAGTCTATCAGATAATAGAAATCTATAAATATGTATTTAGATAACAGAAAAACAGGAAATTCTGTTATGATATATATTATACAAAAATATCCAGAATAATTATTTGACTTCTTGAAAGTACATTTCATCTCATCCTGTCTTCCAGGATTGATAAGAAGAAAAACCACAGAGAAAAAATAAAGGCATTTAATAACCTCTTGAATCATACTTGGGTCTCGGAGGGGTTGAAACAGCCTGATTCAAGGTCACCTCTCCCCCCTGGTCAGATCTCTCCCCACGCTTGGCCTCCGCCTGGGTGGCCCTGGGAAGACGATGAGCTCACCTCGGGGATTCTCGTGGCGGTTGAATGAAGTGTCAGGGGATGATACATGGTGCCTGGCCTGGAGGGACTCCTTAAATTCTTCCCTGGTGGCTCAGAGGGTGAAGAGTCTGCCTGCAATGTGGGACACCTAGGTTCGACCCCTGGGTCAGAATAGATCCCCTGGAGGATGGAAAGGCTACCCACTCTGGTATTCTTGCCTGGAAAATTCCACGGACAAAGGATCCTGGCAGGCTGCAGTCCATGGAGTCACAAAGTGTCAGACACGACTGAGCAACTAACACTTAAATATTAGTGGTTGTTATTAAAACACGTGCCCTGGACACATAGGGGTCCCGTTCTCACATTCTCTACTCCTCACCGGGGAAGCAACTGGAATTCTGCCCAAGTGAGGGCCAGTTACTTGCCATTGCCAAGTTATTATTTTGTTTGAATCCTTGCAGATTGAACTCTCAGGTTACAATGCAGCAGGGGCTTTTTTCTCTTTTCCTTCCACCCTACCTATTATTAACCCCAAATACTGAATTGCTGAGCTGACTTCGCCAGTTTTCTCCTCATTGAAGCCAAACTAGGTTCACCATGTTGCCCTGTTTCCTTTGTGTCTTTTACCAAAGATTTTTATCAAAATGTAGTTGTTTCTTAACTGAGCAAGCTGCTGTGTGATCTGCCAAGAATCTTAGCATCTAGAATCTTCCACTGAGTCATCTATAAGGAGGGATTAATTATATGAGCTCTAATGCAGAAGATAGCTTTACATGAATTGAGATGATAGATATCAAGGTGCTTTGTAAACAGTCTATCAGATAATAGAAATCTATAAATATGTATTTAGATAACAGAAAAACAGGAAATTCTGTTATGATATATATTATACAAAAATATCCAGAATAATTATTTGACTTCTTGAAAGTACATTTCATCTCATCCTGTCTTCCAGGATTGATAAGAAGAAAAACCACAGAGAAAAAATAAAGGCATTTAAATCAACACCTCTGTGAATCCATACGTTTAAGAAGCTTTCCTTTTTGCCATTAGAATATCTTCATATTTTCCTTCCTACCATTACACACCCTGTAGGCATTTTGGAATCAAACAAACAAAAGGCAACCTTCATAGTTAAGAGAACTGAGTTTTATTTTAGTATCTATTTCTTCTCCCAAACCAAATACAGTTTTTCCTCTTTGGCTGTATGATTTCATTTTCTTTCCATGAAAAGCTTAGCAGAGTTACAGAGATTGTAGGGCAGCTTGCTGTTTTTTTGTTTTTTTCACCCGTGGCTTTTTATATATGCTGCTCGCCTGAGATTTCAGGATTAGATTGCAGGGAGTTGAAATATTACACCCTTGAGTTTTCTTGCCAGTTTCCCAGGAGGAGTCAAAACCTGCAGCTGCTCCGAGGTGAGAACCTTGCAAGGCTCCGGAGGCTTGCTGTCCTGTTCAGTCGCTGACATGCTATCGGAGCAGGTTGGGAGGAGAAACTCAGTCTATTCCTTGGGCGATTCAGCCGGTCTCAAAATAAATAAGTAGCTGAGTGCAGGGACAAGGAACCAGGAACTGCTGCAATTTCAGTCTCAAGGGCTGGGCCATTCTTGGAGCCATTCTGTTGAGCCCTAAGAGGAATCCAAAGCCCTGGGCAAGGGACAGGCGACTGCGTGGAAAGATCACAGATCCAAGCCCCATCTGGCTCTGCAGAGTTCAGCCACATCCCCTCTCAGAGCCTCTGTTTCCTTACCTGCTGGACTAGAGAGAGGGGATTGGATGGTTTTAAGATCCTTATCTGCTTCTAAACGTAAAATGTGATGTCTGTAGGAGTGAGTGCATCCCCGGGTGGATCACCTAACCTGGAGAGGAGACCAGACCGCCAAGCTGGGGAGCCAGATTCAAGGCCTAGAAGATGGGTGGGGACCAGGTAGAGGGAACGGGGCAGGTGCAGCTGTTCAC
Organism: Tragulus kanchil; assembly: GCA_022376925.1. Classification (NCBI taxonomy): domain Eukaryota; kingdom Metazoa; phylum Chordata; class Mammalia; order Artiodactyla; family Tragulidae; genus Tragulus; species Tragulus kanchil. The sequence goes on along the minus strand of JAIOJX010000028.1, from coordinate 235,768,193 downwards.
ACTCCAAGCAGGGGGCAGGAGGGGATAAAGGTCCACCCAGAGTAACATGCCTTAAGGAGGGGAAATTATCCTAATTAGATATCCCACGACTTTGGCATCATTTAAAAAAAAGAAAGAAAGAGGGAAAAAGTCATCTTTATACCCACAAAGTACTCAATTGTGCAAGCTACAGAGCCCCAACCTGGCCAAATTCTGGAAGCTGGCCAGCCAAAGACCTCAGGGTTCATTCTTCAGCCAACTAAAAAAAGATGGTTTGAGTCCTGTTGACCTAATTGCTGGATGTTTCTGCGCGAGGCTGCCTCCCTCCTTCGCCTCCTCGCACTCTTACGGGCTGTTCTTCACTACCTGCCCTACCTATCTGCACAATCTAGCCGCAAACAGCTTGGGTTGACCACACCACTTCCCTATTGAAAGTTAATACTGTTTGACTCATTCTGTGTTACCAACCTGAAGCCAAAGAAAACAAGCCAGAGAATAACCGGCTTGTACGGAGCTTGGAAAGCTCTCAGAGGCCCTGCTTTCAAAATCCTATACAGTAGCTTTACTATAACCCTCAGCTGCAGCTGCAGAAAAAATGAAGGAAGCAGAAGTGGTTTAAGAAAAAAAAAAAAGGTTGGGGGTGGGGAAAAGACACAGAAGGGAGTGAGGTGGGGGCTGCCTCTGGCTGGGAAAAAACTCAGCGTCACCTGCAGTTTACAAGGGCGCCCTCACCCAGGGGAGGCTTTTGCACACCAGAGTGTTCGTACAGAAGAGGAACTGTTGATGGAGTTAAAAGGAGAGAAAGTTCAAGACACTGGTCAGAAGGTCAGTTCTGGTGCGTGGGTAGCAGAGGGGAGTGGGGAAGCTGGTCCCGCCGAGCCCATCTCCTGGGGGAACGTTGTGTTAGTTGCTCCGTGGCTTCCGACTCGTTGGTAGCCTGCAAGCCCTCCATGTCCGCGGGATTCTGCAGGCCAGAACGCTGGAGTGGGTTGCCATGCCCTCCTCCAGGAAACCAGGTCTCCCACATTTCAGGTGGATTCTTTACCAGCTAGTCACCAAGGGAGCCCAAGAACACGGGAGTGGGGAGCCTATGCCCTCACCAGGGGATCTTCTTTACCCAGGAATCGAACCAGGGTCTCCTGCAGATTCTTTACCAGCTGAGCTACCAGGGAAGCCCCCAGGTAAAGACAGAAGGAGGGAAGCCTTTTGCTCACTCTCCAATCTGGAAAGGATTTGGATGGGAGCAAGGGGCTAGGCTTTTGGAGGGAGGCATCAACCGCCTTCTTGTCCTTCCCTCCAGAACGGGCTCCGATGCGCTCATCAGGGTGAATGGGGGCTCTTGTGCCTTGGGATAAATAGAACCTTGCCCCACCCCCCACCCCCTGAAGGCTAGCTGGCAAGCACGGAATCAGTGTTTTCATCATCCTGCAGCGGCTTTTGGGGAGTCTCAGACAAAGAGCCACTGCCCGCATTTCAACTAACTGACGGGAGAAGATCCCCTCCCCACAGCTGTTGCTTCTCAGCTCTGTGTGGTGGCAACTGTGGATAAAAAGTAGCCTGAGTGAGGCCAGCAACCCCAAAACAACCTGCCAGCTTTCCCTCTGGACGGCTGAGGTAGGGAGAAATGGCCAGTTGAAAACGACTGCGGGCTACTCTTCGCTTTCTTACTCGCACGTGCCCAGAAGCTGTGAGTGGTCAGAGGGTATTTGTGACTTGAGGGGAGCTGGGATGGGGAGCAGCATCTGATTCCCCACTCCTCTCAAGTCACAAGTGCCCACTGACTTCTGGGCTGGCCTCATGGCAGCAGGAAACCAAGGGGCCAACCAGAGTCCTCACCCAAGGCCTTTAACAGACAGGTACAAAAGGACAGTGGTCTTCTGTCAGATTAATGGGGCCGCATGGCCCACAGCTACCATCCTCAGGGTACTTTTTATTACCCTTTCACAGGGCTTTCTTGAGACAGTCCCTTCACCGAGGACAGGCTGACAATACTTGCAATCACAAGCTTGTAGAGGAGAAAGAATTTTGAACTGTCTTCATGCCACCATGGAGGTTGCCTCCACCGCCCCCGCAGAGGGCTACCTCTGGTCAAGAGCAAAAGACACCAGGCGGGTCCCCGCCCTAAGCTGCAATGGCCTCCTTAGTCACCAGACAGAAGCAGGAGGTAACCCATGGCGACCAATGACTACATGTTCTAACACCTCTGCTTTCAGGGGGATCCCAGGTCTCCCAGAGCTCATGCGAATGATCTAAGACCTTCACTACATGAGCCTAGAACTTCAGGGACTCAGTTTTGCTTCTGTTTTTGTCCCATGAATTTTGAGGGCATGGTTCAGGGAGGGACAGAAGGGGCAGGCCGGTGTGGCCCTTTGGCCCAAAGTCTGGGTTACTTGGTGTTCTTGTTGTGGCCCCAGGCAGCTTCGCTCTCCACTTCTTTCAACATCTTTCCTTTCATGCCCTGCTCTAGCACGTGTGTCTTAGCCCATGTCTAGAGGGACGTGGGACACTGTGGGTGTTGGGGGTGGGGAGGGATACTCTCTCCAGAAACACAAGGAAGCTCTAGCAGTGCCTTGCTTATGTGAGGGTGCTACTCTCCGCTCCACACAAAAGGCCTTTTATCCATTCTTTTTATCTTTTTTTGTGTAATGAAGGGAAAAAAATAGAGAAGACAAGTTTTACAGACTAACTTCTCATAAGACAGCTCTCCACAGAAAACTCTCTCGTGTCCAGTGATGATATATTTTTTTCTCCCAAAGTAGTTTTTCTGAGCTCTCTACAGTTCCACTTCAGCTGAAAACTTTAGTTCACATTTCCTTTGCCCCAAATAAGTGTTACTTTCCTACAATCTCATGGAGGACGGTTGGTGGGTGCCAGCATTCAGCCACTCAGTCAGTCAGGCTGTGAATGTGTAATGAGCCTACTGCGTGCTGGGCATTCTTCTTTGCACTGGGGATACAGCTATGAAGAAAAGAGACAATATCCCTCCCTCATGGAGCTTGCAGCCCAGTGGGTATAGACAGACCATGTGTTGTGTTACTTGCTCCTTGTGTCCAACTCTGTAACTCCTTGGACTGTAGCCCACCAGGCTCCTCTCTCCATGGAGTTTTCAGGCAAAGACTACTGGAGTGAGTTGCCTTGCCCTTCTCCAGGGGATCTTCCTGACCCAGGGATCGAACCTGGGTCTTCCACATTGCAGGTGGACTTTTTTACCATTTGAGCCACCAGGGAAGCTCCATCTTGCTCCTCAGAGGTTATAGGAAATGCTCTGGCAGACAGGTTCTCCCCCCGGGTCTGGTCAAGAGCAAAGACACCAGGCGGGTCCGCCTAAGCTGCAATGGCCTCCTTAGTCACCAGACAGAAGCAGGAGGTAACCCATGGCGACCAATGACTACATGTTCTAACACCTCTGCTTTCAGGGGGATCCCAGGTCTCCCAGAGCTCATGCGAATGATCTAAGACCTTCACTACATGAGCCTAGAACTTCAGGGACTCAGTTTTGCTTCTGTTTTTGTCCCATGAATTTTGAGGGCATGGTTCAGGGAGGGACAGAAGGGGCAGGCCGGTGTGGCCCTTTGGCCCAAAGTCTGGGTTACTTGGTGTTCTTGTTGTGGCCCCAGGCAGCTTCGCTCTCCACTTCTTTCAACATCTTTCCTTTCATGCCCTGCTCTAGCACGTGTGTCTTAGCCCATGTCTAGAGGGACGTGGGACACTGTGGGTGTTGGGGGTGGGGAGGGATACTCTCTCCAGAAACACAAGGAAGCTCTAGCAGTGCCTTGCTTATGTGAGGGTGCTACTCTCCGCTCCACACAAAAGGCCTTTTATCCATTCTTTTTATCTTTTTTTGTGTAATGAAGGGAAAAAAATAGAGAAGACAAGTTTTACAGACTAACTTCTCATAAGACAGCTCTCCACAGAAAACTCTCTCGTGTCCAGTGATGATATATTTTTTTCTCCCAAAGTAGTTTTTCTGAGCTCTCTACAGTTCCACTTCAGCTGAAAACTTTAGTTCACATTTCCTTTGCCCCAAATAAGTGTTACTTTCCTACAATCTCATGGAGGACGGTTGGTGGGTGCCAGCATTCAGCCACTCAGTCAGTCAGGCTGTGAATGTGTAATGAGCCTACTGCGTGCTGGGCATTCTTCTTTGCACTGGGGATACAGCTATGAAGAAAGAGACAATATCCCTCCCTCATGGAGCTTGCAGCCCAGTGGGTATAGACAGACCATGTGTTGTGTTACTTGCTCCTTGTGTCCAACTCTGTAACTCCTTGGACTGTAGCCCACCAGGCTCCTCTCTCCATGGAGTTTTCAGGCAAAGACTACTGGAGTGAGTTGCCTTGCCCTTCTCCAGGGGATCTTCCTGACCCAGGGATCGAACCTGGGTCTTCCACATTGCAGGTGGACTTTTTTACCATTTGAGCCACCAGGGAAGCTCCATCTTGCTCCTCAGAGGTTATAGGAAATGCTCTGGCAGACAGGTGGTTAGGATTCCATGCTTCCACTGCAGAGGGCGTGGTTCCACAGGCCATAGTTAATATCAATACGTGCTTGGAGAAAAAGCAACGATAAAGGGCTAGGGACTTCACAGGCGGGAGAAGGTGCAGGTTAATCTAGGGTGTCCAGGACTTCCTCCTGGAGCCAGGTAGGGAATTCAGACTGTCTGCCTTCTAGTCTAGAAAGCAGGCCTAGCAGGATGCCAGTCTGACCTCTAAAGCATGTGCTTTATGCCTTGTAAAGGGCCGGTGCAAGACCATGGTTTGGAAGACCCAGGATAGGGAAGCCCAATGCACAGACAGACTCAGAGCTCACTCACTTACCTGGAAACAGTGACAGATTTTATTTTCTTGGCTCCAAAATCACTGTGGATGGTGACTGCAGCCATGAAAGTAAAAGACACTCGCTCTTTGAAAGAAAAACTATGACAAACCTAGACAGCGTATTAAAAAGCAGAGACCTCACTTTGCTGATAGAGGTCCATGTAGGCAAAGCTATGGTTTTCCCAGTAGTCATGTATGGATGTGAGAGCTGGACCATAAGGAAGGCTGAGCATTGAAGAATTGATGCTTTCAAATTGTGGCGCTGGAGAAGACTCCTGAGAGTCCCTTGGACAGCAAGGAGATCAAACCCGTCCATCCTAAAGGAAATCAACCCTGAATATTCATTGGAAGGACTACTGAAGGAAGGATGCTGAAGCTCCAATACTTGGGCCACCTGATGTAAAGAGTCAACTCAATGAAAAAGATTGATGCTCGAAAGATTGAAGGCAGGAAGAAAAGGGGATGACAGAGCTTGAGAGGGCTGGATGGCACCCCCGACTCCACGGACGTGAGTTTGAGCAAGCTCCGGGAGATGGTCAAGGATAGGGAAGCCTGGCGTGCTGCAGTTCCGGGAGGGTCACAAGGAGTCAGACACAACTGAGGGACTGAACAACTACATCAGCAACAGCCTACACGAGGAGCAAAGACCTTCTCAGCCACCACCATCGCAGTCCCTGCTGGTGATCCTCCTGGGGTAAAGCGTCATGCCTCTAGGATCCCTCAGTCAGTAGAAACCTATGGCCTAGGAGGCAGTGGCACCCTTGCGGCTTTTCCCTACAGGCTCCATGTAATTTAGAAGGCACAGGCACAGAGGGAGCAGAAGCCCTGGACAGGGCGTGTGGGTGAGGCGCGTGGACTGCCTCACCTGTGCAACGATGAACATTCGTCTCAGCCTTACCTTCCTCCGGCTGCTGATGGGAGGGGGCAGCCAGGGCACTGAAAAGAACTATTGTTTTCTAACCAATAAGAGAAGCCGGAAGATGAGACCCTGGATTAAGGTTCAGCAGAGTGGTTTTCTTCCCAGCTGCAGCCCTTGACCTGCTTAGCAGGTTTTAATGACCCTCCAGATGCAGCCTTCGGGTCATCGTGGGGAAGGGGCAGAACGAGACTGGGATGTCCTAGCAGGCGGGTCCCAGGAAGGCTCAGTGAAGGCTCGAGGGGAGAGGGGGAGGGACCTGTGCAAACAGATGTCCAAGGTCACCAGTAACTGTTCAGGGGCCTTGGCTGAAACAGCAGGAGGCAGAGGGGGAGTGAGGTTTCAGGATGCCTTGTGCAAGGTCGCCGGCCACCAGCACACCCAGGGCAGGGCAGACCAGGGAGAGTCCTGGATTGGAGGTAGAGCTCTGACGACCAGCCTGATGGTTCCCAGAGGCCCGGGAGCTGCCTGAAAAGAGACAGAAAGAAGACACTGAAAACCTGAACGTCACACAAAGTCGTCCGAGGCAGCCCCTGCTTCGAGTCGTTCCGCAGGATCCACCTGAGTGGAATCCGGCAAGGTGCCATGGATGCTGAAGCTCCAATACTTGGGCCACCTGATGTAAAGAGTCAACTCAATGAAAAGATTGATGCTCGAAGATTGAAGGCAGGAAGAAAAGGGGATGACAGAGCTTGAGAGGGCTGGATGGCACCCCCGACTCCACGGACGTGAGTTTGAGCAAGCTCCGGGAGATGGTCAAGGATAGGGAAGCCTGGCGTGCTGCAGTTCCGGGAGGGTCACAAGGAGTCAGACACAACTGAGGGACTGAACAACTACATCAGCAACAGCCTACACGAGGAGCAAAGACCTTCTCAGCCACCACCATCGCAGTCCCTGCTGGTGATCCTCCTGGGGTAAAGCGTCATGCCTCTAGGATCCCTCAGTCAGTAGAAACCTATGGCCTAGGAGGCAGTGGCACCCTTGCGGCTTTTCCCTACAGGCTCCATGTAATTTAGAAGGCACAGGCACAGAGGGCAGAAGCCCTGGACAGGGCGTGTGGGTGAGGCGCGTGGACTGCCTCACCTGTGCAACGATGAACATTCGTCTCAGCCTTACCTTCCTCCGGCTGCTGATGGGAGGGGGCAGCCAGGGCACTGAAAAGAACTATTGTTTTCTAACCAATAAGAGAAGCCGGAAGATGAGACCCTGGATTAAGGTTCAGCAGAGTGGTTTTCTTCCCAGCTGCAGCCCTTGACCTGCTTAGCAGGTTTTAATGACCCTCCAGATGCAGCCTTCGGGTCATCGTGGGGAAGGGGCAGAACGAGACTGGGATGTCCTAGCAGGCGGGTCCCAGGAAGGCTCAGTGAAGGCTCGAGGGGAGAGGGGGAGGGACCTGTGCAAACAGATGTCCAAGGTCACCAGTAACTGTTCAGGGGCCTTGGCTGAAACAGCAGGAGGCAGAGGGGGAGTGAGGTTTCAGGATGCCTTGTGCAAGGTCGCCGGCCACCAGCACACCCAGGGCAGGGCAGACCAGGGAGAGTCCTGGATTGGAGGTAGAGCTCTGACGACCAGCCTGATGGTTCCCAGAGGCCCGGGAGCTGCCTGAAAAGAGACAGAAAGAAGACACTGAAAACCTGAACGTCACACAAAGTCGTCCGAGGCAGCCCCTGCTTCGAGTCGTTCCGCAGGATCCACCTGAGTGGAATCCGGGCCAATGTCGTTGCCATGGATGCTTTCAGAGCCCCACGTAGTAATCCATCTTAGTCCTTTAATACCAGGCTTCCAGATAAGGAGGCTGGGCAATGAAGAGACTTGCTCTTGTCCTGAGGAAAGTTGGGTGGAAAGGCAGATTTAGGACGGAGAGTTATTAACATCCAGACTGGCCGTCCCATCTCCCTGGTGCCACACTGTTCCTCCCAGGGAGAAGGATTAGCGCGTCAGCGTGGACACCCCCATCCTTGCGGGGGCTCCGAGGTCATAACCGCTGCAGTTCTGGGAAAGACTCGTAGGGTCCAGGTAACCCTTTGCTGCTGCTCCCTCAAGTCTTTCCTGCGACGGCAGAGCCGACGTCGCTTCCTCCTTGAGAGTTCTGGAGAATCCTGCAGACCAGCCTGATGGCAACAGTGGCTCACAGAGTCCTCTCCAGGCTGGTGGGAGAGACGGTCACAACCATCTGCAGGCGGAGTTTTCAGCCGCTCTGTACAGCACACTGAGGAATCTTAAAAAAAAAAGAACACAAAATAGTTATCACCAAAACAAGGCCATCACTCAGTGTCCATGGACACGTAGTCTAAACACGGTTCTGGTATATTTGGTGTTTTAGTTTCTAGCCCACGGCAGAGGAGGAGCAGGTTGGCAGCATGCAGAGCGCAGGGAGGAGTGACGGCGCCCACGCTCACCCTCCCCGGGTGGTGGCTGGACCGGGCCCCCTCGGTGCCACCGGGACCTTCTTCAGAACTTGCTGGCTCCACCCCAAGCCCTGTCAGGGCACCTGGGTGATTCGGATGCCCACACAGATGTGTGAGACCCAGCTCTCCGGGAAGGGTTCCCGCACAGCTGTGGCTGTCTTCTGTTCTAAGGGAAAGCCAAGAGCAGAAGTGGGATTGTCAGGGCACCGTGTGCAAATCATGCAAGTGCCCAGGACCCTGTGATGGACAGCCGCCGGACACCGTGTGTCGCTCCTCTCTGATCACGTGGGAGGGAGGCAGGAAAATGAGTCTTTCTAGGTGCGAGGAGCGCAAGGTGAGGCGGGAGGTTGAGGAAGTGGGCATGTTTTCAGACCTGCCCTTTGTCTAGTTGGCTGTGTGAGATTAGGTAAATGACATAACCTCTCTGAACTTCACTCCCACATATGAGTGTAAATGAAGCTGATTTCTCCAACCTTTTAGTTCAAAGGGATGTCAACCTGTGCTGTTCTCTAAACTGAAGGACAGATTTAAGAAAACGGAGAGTTATTAACATCCAGACTGGCGTCCCATCTCCCTGGTGCCACACTGTTCCTCCCAGGGAGAAGGATTAGCGCGTCAGCGTGGACACCCCCATCCTTGCGGGGGCTCCGAGGTCATAACCGCTGCAGTTCTGGGAAAGACTCGTAGGGTCCAGGTAACCCTTTGCTGCTGCTCCCTCAAGTCTTTCCTGCGACGGCAGAGCCGACGTCGCTTCCTCCTTGAGAGTTCTGGAGAATCCTGCAGACCAGCCTGATGGCAACAGTGGCTCACAGAGTCCTCTCCAGGCTGGTGGGAGAGACGGTCACAACCATCTGCAGGCGGAGTTTTCAGCCGCTCTGTACAGCACACTGAGGAATCTTTAAAAAAAAAAAAAGAACACAAAATAGTTATCACCAAAACAAGGCCATCACTCAGTGTCCATGGACACGTAGTCTAAACACGGTTCTGGTATATTTGGTGTTTTAGTTTCTAGCCCACGGCAGAGGAGGAGCAGGTTGGCAGCATGCAGAGCGCAGGGAGGAGTGACGGCGCCCACGCTCACCCTCCCCGGGTGGTGGCTGGACCGGCCACCTCGGTGCCACCGGGACCTTCTTCAGAACTTGCTGGCTCCACCCCAAGCCCTGTCAGGGCACCTGGGTGATTCGGATGCCCACACAGATGTGTGAGACCCAGCTCTCCGGGAAGGGTTCCCGCACAGCTGTGGCTGTCTTCTGTTCTAAGGGAAAGCCAAGAGCAGAAGTGGGATTGTCAGGGCACCGTGTGCAAATCATGCAAGTGCCCAGGACCCTGTGATGGACAGCCGCCGGACACCGTGTGTCGCTCCTCTCTGATCACGTGGGAGGGAGGCAGGAAAATGAGTCTTTCTAGGTGCGAGGAGCGCAAGGTGAGGCGGGAGGTTGAGGAAGTGGGCATGTTTTCAGACCTGCCCTTTGTCTAGTTGGCTGTGTGAGATTAGGTAAATGACATAACCTCTCTGAACTTCACTCCCACATATGAGTGTAAATGAAGCTGATTTCTCCAACCTTTTAGTTCAAAGGGATGTCAACCTGTGCTGTTCTCTAAACTGAATGGTATGGGAGGAAATAGAGGGAACGTTAGGCTACTCAAGTGTATATAGCATAGGATGATAAATAAACATGTATTGTAATATGTATTCTAATATAGTAACATGTATCAGTATATGTTTTATATCACATTATGAATTGTGTATATAATATATATACAATCTATATATAATCTAGTATACAATTATCTGTATAAATCTGTGTATATATAATTTATTCACAAAGTGAAATATGGGAGAGTATTTCCCAGTGTTTAATTAGCCAGAGGATGGATAGGTTTGCATTTAGGAAGGTTTACTTCACACCTGCAGGGTGCTTTGAGGAAGGATCGCATCCACGTTCAGACCCGTTGCTGTCAAGTCCCATGGCTTGGATGACTCTGGAACCCAGAAGTTAGAACTTTGTACCCGGGAAAATGAGCTGTCTCCTCTACACGTCGGTTTCTTTTCCCTAGTCATAAAGGGAAGCGTGTTAAAAAATGACATATCAGTGTTTGTATATCCAGGTATATGTCCTTCATGTCAGATTGATTGGCAAGCATCTTTCTCTTTAGATTTTATTTATTTATTTATTTTTGGCTAATCTGGGTTTTCACAGCTGCCACAGGCTCTTCTCTAGTTGCAGGGAGTGGGGGCTACCCTCTAGCTGAGGCGAGCAGGCTTCTTGTTGCGGTGACTTTTCTTGTGGAACTCGGGTTCTAGGGCACACAGGCTTCAGGAGCTGTGGCACATGGGCTCAGTAGTTGTGGCTCTGAGGCTCTAGAGCACAGGCTCGACAGTTGTGGCTCACGGGCTTAGTTGCTCTGCAGCATGTGAGATCTTCCCGGATCAGGGATCAAACCCGTGTCCCGTGCATTGGCAGGCGAACTCTTTTCCACTGAGCTAGCAGGGAAGCCCTGGCAGGCATCTTTTTGATATGTGTCCCTTTTAGAAGAATCACAATGAGATAGATTATGAAAGGAGACAGAGATATATGGATGGTGTTAGTCACTCCCACATATGAGTGTAAATGAAGCTGATTTCTCCAGCCTTTTAGTTCAAAGGGATGTCAACCTGTGCTGTTCTCTAAACTGAATGGTATGGGAGGAAATAGAGGGAACGTTAGGCTACTCAAGTGTATATAGCATAGGATGATAAATAAACATGTATTGTAATATGTATTCTAATATAGTAACATGTATCAGTATATGTTTTATATCACATTATGAATTGTGTATATAATATATATACAATCTATATATAATCTAGTATACAATTATCTGTATAAATCTGTGTATATATAATTTATTCACAAAGTGAAATATGGGAGAGTATTTCCCAGTGTTTAATTAGCCAGAGGATGGATAGGTTTGCATTTAGGAAGGTTTACTTCACACCTGCAGGGTGCTTTGAGGAAGGATCGCATCCACGTTCAGACCCGTTGCTGTCAAGTCCCATGGCTTGGATGACTCTGGAACCCAGAAGTTAGAACTTTGTACCCGGGAAAATGAGCTGTCTCCTCTACACGTCGGTTTCTTTTCCCTAGTCATAAAGGGAAGCGTGTTAAAAAATGACATATCAGTGTTTGTATATCCAGGTATATGTCCTTCATGTCAGATTGATTGGCAAGCATCTTTCTCTTTAGATTTTATTTATTTATTTATTTTTGGCTAATCTGGGTTTTCACTGCTGCCACAGGCTCTTCTCTAGTTGCAGGGAGTGGGGGCTACTCTCTAGTTGAGGCGAGCAGGCTTCTTGTTGCGGTGACTTTTCTTGTGGAACTCGGGTTCTAGGGCACACAGGCTTCAGGAGCTGTGGCACATGGGCTCAGTAGTTGTGGCTCTGAGGCTCTAGAGCACAGGCTCGACAGTTGTGGCTCACGGGCTTAGTTGCTCTGCAGCATGTGAGATCTTCCCGGATCAGGGATCAAACCCGTGTCCCGTGCATTGGCAGGCGAACTCTTTTCCACTGAGCTAGCAGGGAAGCCCTGGCAGGCATCTTTTTGGTATGTGTCCCTTTTAGAAGAATCACAATGAGATAGATTATGAAAGGAGACAGAGATATATGGATGGTGTTAGTCACTAAGTTGTGTCTGACTCTTGTGACCCCAGTGACTGTAGCCTACCAGGCTCCTCTCTCCATGGGCTTTCTCAGGCAAGCATCTTGGAGTGAGTTACCACGCGCTCCACCGGGGCTGCCCGACCAGGGATTAAGCCTGCATCTCCTACGTTGCAGGAGGATTCTTCACTGCTGAGCCACCAGGGAAACTAGATATGTATACATACATACATACATACATAGACATCTTTTCTGGTCTTATCATTTTGCATCAGTTTTTCTCAGCTCCTCTTCTTGACAGTACGTTCAATACACACCTTTTCTAATTTTTCTGCTGAGAATCTATCAAGAAAACCAGTACACTCAATCAGAAACATGAACTTACTTGTTTACTGCCAGAAAATGATTCTCTCTACCCAGAACGTGCCGAACAAAGGTGACAACCTAGCCTTATTCATTTTCTTTCATAGATGATCACATGCAGACCGTCCCTGACTTAGGATGGCTCTACTTAGAAGTTTTTGACTTTACAATGACATGAATGAGATACATACTCAGTAGCAACCATACTTCGAATTGTGAACGTTGCTCTTTTCCCGGGCTGGTGACGCGTGGTGAGCTGTTTGTGTGATGAGCCAGGACCTCTGAAGGATCAACAGCAGATAAACTTACAACCGTCTATCCTCAGACAACAGTTCTGTTTTTCACTTTCATTACGCACAGGATTCAATAAATGACTTGAGATGGTCAGCACTTGATTATAAAATAGGTTTTGTGTTAGGTGATTTTGCCCAACTGTAGGCTAAGTGTGCTGAGAACGTTTAAGGTGGGCCAGGCTGAGCAACGATATTTGGTGGATTAGGTGTTTTAAATGCATTTCAGCCTATATTTTCAGTGTAGAGTGGATTTATCAGGACTTTTTACCCCACCGTCATTTGAGGATGATCTGTATTCAGTTACTGACAGCCACAGATCAACAATGGAGATTTCAGTTCTCAGTGAAATGTGCATACCTACTCAGCCTCATTTTTATAGTGATGCAAGGATCATTTTTACTTGTGATGGATGAGACCATTCCAGAAGACTGGGGATGTATGTCTTTGGAATGGAAGTAAAATCTAGCAGGTGGGATTAATTAGTTTCTATTCTTTTGTGTTGCTCTTTTGGCTTTGTATAGTTTTGCATATATATAAAATTCTAATCAAGTACTTTTCTAAAAAAAAAAAAAAAACATGAGAATAGTCATAGAAAAACATAATTTAGGCTCTTTTTCAACTCTGCTAAAGATTCAGTAAGATGTCCCAGTATGACATCTTGAGGTAGCCACTGTTTTCAGGACCACCTTGTAAACATTCCCAGTTGACTTCCAGTGTGTCCAGAGAAATCCAGGCTGCCAACGTGTGTGTGTTTGAATTCATCTGGTAATTCTACCAGAAGGATTGATCCAGGGTTGAATTCCCTATTGCCCTCGATAGCCCAGTAGTCAGTAAGAAAGGAGAAAAGTGAATTTGATAGTGGACATTTTCCATACTCCTGTATTTAAAATTCAGGGGTCAAATTGACATTTTAATTGCACACAGATACAGGAAACTGGAGACAGAAAGCATTCATTTTCCCCAGCTTGAAAGTTTATGTCGGAAGCTTCTGTATTTCATACACACACACAAAAATACTGCTCTTTGGCACACGAAATCTGGTGGTTTCAGAAAAGAAGAATTAGGTCTTCCTTTGAGCTAGCTTATAAATGCATCAGAACCACACCTTTAATATGATAATGCTTTTTAATCTCCCCATGCCTTGGAGTTCCACCTCTCCAGTTGTGAGGAGGGGGTTCAGGGCCCCTGGGAGTGTAAAAACACTCTTACTTACCCCAGGATCACATGCCGGGAGGGTGTGGGATGAACTCTCACCCGCTCCTCTGGCATTAAACTCAGCCCTGCAACTCTCAGGGCTTAGAACATAGCTTAGAGTGAAGAATGTTTTCTTGGAGAGTTATGCCCAAACATTCCTGCTAAAGCAGACAGTCATCAGTTAATCTCTGCACGATCAACTGAGATTTCCCGTTTGAGGATGATCTGTATTCAGTTACTACAGCCACAGATCAACAATGGAGATTTCAGTTCTCAGTGAAATGTGCATACCTACTCAGCCTCATTTTTATAGTGATGCAAGGATCATTTTTACTTGTGATGGATGAGACCATTCCAGAAGACTGGGGATGTATGTCTTTGGAATGGAAGTAAAATCTAGCAGGTGGGATTAATTAGTTTCTATTCTTTTGTGTTGCTCTTTTGGCTTTGTATAGTTTTGCATATATATAAAATTCTAATCAAGTACTTTTCTAAAAAAAAAAAAAAAACATGAGAATAGTCATAGAAAAACATAATTTAGGCTCTTTTTCAACTCTGCTAAAGATTCAGTAAGATGTCCCAGTATGACATCTTGAGGTAGCCACTGTTTTCAGGACCACCTTGTAAACATTCCCAGTTGACTTCCAGTGTGTCCAGAGAAATCCAGGCTGCCAACGTGTGTGTTTGAATTCATCTGGTAATTCTACCAGAAGGATTGATCCAGGGTTGAATTCCCTATTGCCCTCGATAGCCCAGTAGTCAGTAAGAAAGGAGAAAAGTGAATTTGATAGTGGACATTTTCCATACTCCTGTATTTAAAATTCAGGGGTCAAATTGACATTTTAATTGCACACAGATACAGGAAACTGGAGACAGAAAGCATTCATTTTCCCCAGCTTGAAAGTTTATGTCGGAAGCTTCTGTATTTCATACACACACACAAAAATACTGCTCTTTGGCACACGAAATCTGGTGGTTTCAGAAAAGAAGAATTAGGTCTTCCTTTGAGCTAGCTTATAAATGCATCAGAACCACACCTTTAATATGATAATGCTTTTTAATCTCCCCATGCCTTGGAGTTCCACCTCTCCAGTTGTGAGGAGGGGGTTCAGGGCCCCTGGGAGTGTAAAAACACTCTTACTTACCCCAGGATCACATGCCGGGAGGGTGTGGGATGAACTCTCACCCGCTCCTCTGGCATTAAACTCAGCCCTGCAACTCTCAGGGCTTAGAACATAGCTTAGAGTGAAGAATGTTTTCTTGGAGAGTTATGCCCAAACATTCCTGCTAAAGCAGACAGTCATCAGTTAATCTCTGCACATGATGACGATTTTGGCAGGTGTCAGCTGGTGTAAAATCTGCTCACATGTTGAAACTTTTTTTTTCATGAGCAGAGGGTGATGAGAAAGGGTCTTTTACAAAGAATCAATCTCGCCGTGTGCCCGACGACAGTCGTGGCTTACCTGAAATGACGTATTCCTGTGTGGCGTCTTGGTGGCACATGGTCCCCAGGCTTGGTGACCGAGGCAGATGCAGCGGAAGGCCTCTCTTCAAAGGCTGGCCGGAGACTCCAACATGCCAGATGCCATGTGCTCAGACTGCCCTGGTACACATTGTTCTCACTGGCCACCCCCTGTCCTCAACACGTTGTTCTTCCCAAATGGCACTGGGTGCCCGAGGAATGTGCAGTTTTGAAATGGGTACAGAACCTGCTGGAAGCCTCTGCCCCACCACTTGGCCAACTGGCATGCTTTCTGAGGCAGTGTCTTGCCACCTTCTCACCTTGACTCCAAGTCCAAGCACTAGGTCGTGGTGGGCATAGAAAGGACCTGAATGATCATGCATGGGATGACCTCTGAGTTGGCAGTGTTTCTCCTCTGCCAGCAAAGTTCAGGTATTTCAGTCTGATGGTCCGGAAGCTAAGAATGTGTCACAAAGACAAGAGGAGGGAGGAGTCAAGAGACACTCCATCTGGAGACCACGAGTGACTCCATGACTGACTGAGATAGAATGTTCTAGAAAAAGAGGTTTTCATCCCTCTGAGAAAAAGGGTGGCAGGAGCTGTTCCGGAACCTGCCCTATGGCCTTTTGCCCACAAGGCCAGTAGTTAAAATACTCGGCAGGCAAGAGGCCTCCCCTGCGTGCCGGGCCCATGTGACGCCGGCTGCCTGGGGCAAGCCGAGAGCTGCGGGCTGTGAGGCTGAAGCAGAGGCCAGGTTTGCCTTGGTGACACATGAAGAAGGGGAGCGTTGCATTTGAACTACACAAATATTATGCTTAAGTATTTTTCCTCATCTGGGAGCCAAACAGGTCTTGTTCGTGATAAAATCACTACAGTATAGTGGGTCCTTTTTCTGGACTGGAATTTGAGACCGTGTCAGCTGTGCCAAGGGGCCTGGCAGCAGGAAGAAATGGCAAACCACTGAGATTTGGAACCATAATACAAGTTATAAAATTTAATTTTATAATTGTAGCCATTGGGAGCCTGGCTAAAATGTAGTTTTCCCAGCTCTACTCCCACCCTGGGCTGGGGGGTAGGGGGCTGGAACCCAGGGATTGTCTTTCTCACTGAGGAGGGGCTCGGGCACGGGGAAAGACATCTGCGCGTGGCAACACGGGGGCTGCCTCTCCACGTTTGTTTTGAGGCCGCTCGACAATGGGAAGGGGGGTGAGCTGTGAAACTGGTCAGTGGCTCTTTCTTGGAACCACCAGGTTGAGGAGGAGACAGGCAGGCAGCCTCTCTGCAAGAGGAGTAAGTCAATCAGGCCCACCCCCTGCACCCCTCTCCACCCCAGCCCTGCCCTTGTGGCTCCCTCAGCGCCTGGGAACCTCAGCTCTGCTCCACAGGCCTGAGTCTCTGATTTAAAACCACCTGGGGGACTTCCTTGGCCATCCAGCAGTTAAGACTCTGCCTTCCCACTGCAAAGGGTGCGCGTTCCATCCCTGATCAGTGAACTAGGATCCCACAACCCTCCACGTGCAGTCGAAAAGTAAAACAAACAATTACTAAAAAAGGGGGAATAATTGATTAAGAATTAAGGGAGGAGGACTTCCCTGGTGGTCCAGTGGGTAAGGACACCGCCTTGCAGTGCAAGGGGCACCGGTTCGATCCCTGGCCTGGGAAGATCCCCCGTGCAGCGGAGCGGCTGGACCGATGTGTCCAATCACCCAGCTGGAGCGCTGGAGCGCATGCGCCCAGAGCCGGTGCTCTGCGACAACAGAGGCCACCGTGATGGGAGGCCCACAGGAGCCAAAGAACAAAGATGGATGAGCATAGAGAAACGAAAGACCAAAAGAAGTGGCCAAAAAATAAAAATAAAAAAAATAAAACAGAATTAAGAGAGGAAACAGGAAGCCCAACCCTCTTGCCCTTCTCAAGTGAACAGCCTCTGTCTGCTGCGTCTTGGTGACAGTGACTGACGAGGAGCAAGGCTGCTTACTGTCCACACAGGTGCTGAGAGGCCCGCCTCCCCACCTGGGATTCCAGAGGGCCCTGGGGAAGCTCGTCAGCGCCGCTGTCAGCCCGCTCTGGGCGCCAGGGGCCAGGCCTTCTGGGAACCCTGGACCCGCGAGGCCGAGGCTGGGGAAGCCCACTCCTGGGAGGAGAGGGTGCTCAGGCAGAGCTGCCAGGAGGGGAGAGGGGTCGAGGGACTGCCCGCGCCACACTGAACAGGAAATTTGACCCTCCCAGGGCTGTGGTTTGCAGCCACACCTCATTTCCTGTTGGAAGGGGCGCGCCTTCAACCTCCAGGGACCACTTCGCTGCTCTGAAACCAGCTGGGGTTGGGTGTGTTGTGGGGGGCAGCCGTTAGGGCTCCTTCTCTGGCCCCCGCGGCCTAGCCCACAGTACCTGGCCAAGTGCCACGAAGGCGCCCCTTCTCCCCGTCCTGCCATCATCACGGCCACCAAGCCCAGCACGCCCCCTGCAGTCACCCCATGGAGCTGGGTACAAAGGGTCAGGACAGGTGCCCGGGCCCAGCCTTGGGGAGCACCCCCTGCCCAGGGTGAGCAGGGTCCCCGTCTGCCTTGGGGACCACGGCCCCAGTTCCCACGGCAGCCACTAAGTGTGCAAATCTGCAGCAGGTCCACGTTGGGGGTGAGGGGAGAGGGAGGGGGAAGACAAGAAAAGCCCCACTTTTGGCAAATCCACAGGACATTTTCTGATCTCTTGCCTCCCTCCTTCCTTACCTCCCTCTCCCTTCCCCACCCCCTCCCCGAAATAGGACATCGTCAGAAACTAGATGATCAGACCAAGCCGGGGAGCTTGTCCTTTTCCGAGCGGCTCAGTGAACTGGAGCAGCTGCGGCGCACGGCCATGAGGGTCAGCCCACACCACCCAGCCCCCACACCCAACCCTCGGGCCTCCTTGAACCACTCCACTGCCTTTACCCCTCAGCCTCAGAGTCAAATGCAGGGTAAGTACCTGGTCCAAGCCCACTTCCCACCTCGCCCTTGGGCAGCACCCACCCGACCCCGCGTGGCTTCTGCTTCCCGCTCAGCAGAGGTGGTCCCTGGCCCAGCAGCCTGGGAGCTTGTTAAGAGCAGAGATCCCCTGGCCCGCCCCCGACCTCCTGAGTCAGAACTACGTTGCGACAAGACCCCCTGACTGAAAAGACTGCTACAGAAAGGATGTCGTTGTTGAGTCACTAGGTTGTGTCTGACTCTTTGAGACCCCGTGGACTGTAGCCCGCCAGTCTCCTCTGTCCATGGGATTCTCTAGGCAAGAACACCAGAGGGGGTAGCCATGTCCTCCTCCAGGGGATCTTCCCTACCTAGGGATCAACCCCAGGTCTCCTGCATTGGCAGGTGGATTCTTTACCACTGAGCCACCAGGGAAGTCCTATATGTTCCAATATGTATGTATCACTATGTAGATCGCATCAGGAGTTTTTTAAGCGTAAGATCTGGCAAAGCTATTTTCTCACCTACGTGACTTGAAGACACACATCAAGCCAGGTGAAGCTCAAGATGTTTCAAGTTTTTCCCAATTGTTTTCGGGGTTTGTATTTTATACACATCCTTTTGGAAAAATGAAGAAATGGGAGTGTCTGGGCATCAACCTATTAAGGATATTCATTGCAACTAATGAATTTGCAATCAGTCATGAATGCAGATTCTCCCTCCTCCCACCGTGGGGTTAGGTGACAATTGCAAAGACACTGTAAAATACAGTGACTGCAGAAAACCCACTGTGCCAAATTAGATAATACCCAGAGTTCATTTCCACTGTAGAAAGGACTGACGTCAAAGATTGTTTGCTCTGTGATACCATTTCAAATTTCTGAAATGCAGCCGTTTTTCTCGGTGCGTGTAGGACGCAGCTGTGTAGGATAGGGTCACAGTAAGGTTCATTTCTCAAGGGAGCAGGCTTGACTCAAAGCAAAAGATAAGGGATACATCTGGGGGAAGGGCAGGTGGCCAACCGGGGGAGTGCTCCCTGCCCTTCTGTGCCACGAGAACTTAGATTTTTCCTGGGGGTTCTCTCTGTTCAGGCTGTTTGGGAGATGTGCAATAGTCTGAAGTCCTTTAGCTTTCTTTTGGGGTTAGCATCCGGGGGGCTCTCCATGGTCTTCCTCAGAGCCTGATAGCCCACACCATTCATTCTCACAGTCATGTTTCTGGGGAAGGTTCTTTTATTTGCGTAGAAAATTCCCGGAGAACTCCTCTGTAAGGTCCTGTGAAGACAGCTCTTAAGGGGTCATTCAGTAGAGTAGTCCTTTGGTGGACAGCGAAAACCTAAGCTTCTCTTTGGGGGTCCTCTGCTTATGTCCAGTTGCAGCTGAGCTGTATTTAAGAAGAGGTCCCATGAAACCTTTGTTTCCTGGTGCTTCCTCACTGCATACTTATTCAATATATGCATCTTGAGTTTTTGAAATTCCAAAATGCAAGATGTAGGAGACATTAGATCAAATGGCACATTAAGTGAGAGAGAGAGGCTTGTGGAGTGGGGTGCTGGTAATGGCTGCTCCTTTTCTAAAGAGAAGGAAATTCTCCAGAAGATAGCTGGATGCTGTGTGGAGGACCATTTACATTCATTTGTGTCATCTGCAGGATGCCATTTCTAGCATCCAAGGGGAGACTTCTGTTTTCTCCTCCTCTCACGGTATCACGGACCATTTCTACTCTTAGGCTGATAAAGGGAGTTGCCTTCTTCCACTGCTATTGGAACCAAAATGATGAAGCATTTTGAAAGGCAATGGAACATGGAACCACAAGGGGGCCAGTGGAAATCGCCACCATGAGTTCGGCTTGGTCTTCGGTTTTGGTGAAGCGTGAATCAGAGCTGATTTCTCTCCTGGTCAGATGCCCTCTCTTTACCAAAAAGAAAATGGTGGGCCTGGGGGTGGGGTGTTAAATTTTTGTCCTCAGCCGTCAGCATCTCTCTCTTGGAGGCATTGCCACTGACGGGCATTCCTCAGCTCTTTGGAATACTGTACGCTTAGCACAGTATCAGGTTTAACCCACTTTCTTGTTCCTTTTAAAACCTTTTTTACTTCAGCAACATTTAAGTCATAATAACTTGCTTTGAGAGTGCCCTGGAGGCTTAGTTGCTACTCGAGAGAATGTGCTAGCTATATCACTGACGTCCTTTCTTTCCAAAATATGATTTGTCCTTCAGGACATCACTTGCAAAATTGTAGGAAGAACTTTTAAAACATAAGTGTCTGGGAGACTTACGCAGAATTACTTTTTCTTTCCCTTTCTTTAATTTCCATTAGAAATCTAATGCTTTCTTACCCTCATCCTGTTTCGAGTAGACTCTTGGGATCTATTTTTTCCTTGAAATTAGAAAGTTACCAGGAATCAGAGTGAAGTCTCTTTCTAGCCAGAACCTTCATTTTGTTCTTGATGGCTATGAAAATGGTTATTTTCCCAGCTTAGTGCTAGAGCCTCTATATTATATTTAAGAAGATGCTTTATATAAAAGTTCAGCATGTGTTTATGGCTCTCTTTGAAATGGCAGCAGTAGTTGGAAGAAAAACATCCCCCAGGAATTAGTAGTCAGAGCAGTTTTACAGCTACGCCGAATGGACGGGTGGATGTTTTCAGCCCAGCAGAATTGTCAGTAGTTAGGGACTCAGAGCGATCCAGAGTCGACAGGCTGATGCCCCAGAAAGCTGTCTTTCTCCAGCTTCATCGAAGGGTCCTGCCTGGCCCTCTAACACTTTCAATATGAAATCACAGACAGGGTAATGTCTCTATTGATCGAGAATCAGACTTGCTTCAGAATCACTCAAAATAGACATCTCAAATGCTCTGAAGCAGGGTCCAATGGAAAAGGGGGCCAGGTTGCCGTGCCACCAAACCACTGTTTATTTGTTGAGGTTTCAGCTCTCAAAGGGCTGAGGTTAATTTCAACTTCCTACTTTACCAGCTCTTAAAATGGAATAGAAAGCCGTTTTTTTCATGGCTGCACGTTTGAGCAGGTCAGGACGTCATCAGGCACTTGTGCCCCGAGTTTTAGAATTCTTTTAGTCACAGGAAAGAAAACGGACGTCCTTTCAAAAGATGGACCGGGCAGAGTCTAGACAAACTGGGAGCTGCCGCCGCTGTGTCAGTCACACCTCCCCCAAGAGATGGCTTCAGGCAGCCCAAGCAAGTCATTTTAAGAATTTGACTCCTGGTTTACCAAAAATGATGACCCACATTCAAGCCACATAACTCCTTTCGGGGAAAACAGAGACAGGATGAAATCTACTGGTGCAGAAAACTGTCAAAACCAGAGAAACTAAGAAGCCAAGTTTTGTTCTTGTCTGGGTTGACGTCAGCATCAAGGGACGAGGCTTAACTCTTTAATGGGAGCCGGTATAGTTTGGCGTAAGTCAGCCTTTTCGTATATTTTGTGTTCTTCCTACAGTCCTGTGGTGTGACTCAGAGGTTAGCAGTTGGCAAAATCTCCCCAGACTGGAAGTGAAGGACTTGAACTCAAGCGCAGACCCATTCTAATTCCAAAACCAGTGCTGGTGGGTGGCGGGCTCTCTCAGGCGCCCTCCCGCTTTTGGATGGAGGACTGGTCAGCGTCCAGTGAAATCTCAGTCACCCGAGGGGAGGTGGGGGCACAGCTGGGCTGGTCATTCGCTCACCAGTCCTGTACTGACTGCATTCTCTTATCATGAGGTGTTGATAATAATGAAACTGTAGGGCTGGACTCAGGGGTGGGCACGTGAATAAATTCCCTGCTTTGGAGACAGGTACGTTTGTTTTTAAAGATGGAGGAAAGAAAACTGAACTAGAATAATGACTCTCTGAGCGTGAGTGAGGGAAGGATGTGTGGGCAGGCAGAGGTTTCTCGGCCATCACAGACAGGGTAATGTCTTTTGAAGCAGGCTTCAGAATCACTCAAAATAGACATCTCAAATGCTCTGAAGCAGGGTCCAATGGAAAAGGGGGCCAGGTTGCCGTGCCACCAAACCGCTGTTTATTTGTTGAGGTTTCAGCTCTCAAAGGGCTGAGGTTAATTTCAACTTCCTACTTTACCAGCTCTTAAAATGGAATAGAAAGCCGTTTTTTTCATGGCTGCACGTTTGAGCAGGTCAGGACGTCATCAGGCACTTGTGCCCCGAGTTTTAGAATTCTTTTAGTCACAGGAAAGAAAACGGACGTCCTTTCAAAAGATGGACCGGGCAGAGTCTAGACAAACTGGGAGCTGCCGCCGCTGTGTCAGTCACACCTCCCCCAAGAGATGGCTTCAGGCAGCCCAAGCAAGTCATTTTAAGAATTTGACTCCTGGTTTACCAAAAATGATGACCCACATTCAAGCCACATAACTCCTTTCGGGGAAAACAGAGACAGGATGAAATCTACTGGTGCAGAAAACTGTCAAAACCAGAGAAACTAAGAAGCCAAGTTTTGTTCTTGTCTGGGTTGACGTCAGCATCAAGGGACGAGGCTTAACTCTTTAATGGGAGCCGGTATAGTTTGGCGTAAGTCAGCCTTTTCGTATATTTTGTGTTCTTCCTACAGTCCTGTGGTGTGACTCAGAGGTTAGCAGTTGGCAAAATCTCCCAGACTGGAAGTGAAGGACTTGAACTCAAGCGCAGACCCATTCTAATTCCAAAACCAGTGCTGGTGGGTGGCGGGCTCTCTCAGGCGCCCTCCCGCTTTTGGATGGAGGACTGGTCAGCGTCCAGTGAAATCTCAGTCACCCGAGGGGAGGTGGGGGCACAGCTGGGCTGGTCATTCGCTCACCAGTCCTGTACTGACTGCATTCTCTTATCATGAGGTGTTGATAATAATGAAACTGTAGGGCTGGACTCAGGGGTGGGCACGTGAATAAATTCCCTGCTTTGGAGACAGGTACGTTTGTTTTTAAAGATGGAGGAAAGAAAACTGAACTAGAATAATGACTCTCTGAGCGTGAGTGAGGGAAGGATGTGTGGGCAGGCAGAGGTTTCTCGGCCATTCCATTCACTTTACTGGGGCAACTGCGAGGCCTTCCCGCGTGGAAGGGTCTCTCTTACAGGGTCCACTGGGACCTTGAAATCCTGGCAACATCTGATCCATCGACAGGAGCGTGGGTGCCTTGCTCTAAGACTCCGTATGGCCACAGGGGCCTTGACCTCTTAAATCAGCTCCTGAGTTTTAGTCTTCCAAATTATTTTGTTTTGCTAATGATTTACCCGACAGTAAGTGAAAGTTACTCTGAAAACATCATTTTCTGGTACTTACTGTCTGTGGATTGACTGATTGATTGATTGATTGATTGATTTAGGGCGGGGGTCGGGTTGGGGAGGGAGGGGAGCGAGCAGGCCACTTCTATTGATGTTTCATTTATCGATTTTCATCCATCTTTGTTCTCTGACCCCCTGTGGGCCTCCCATCGCGGTGGCCTCTGTCGTCGCAGAGCACCGACTCTGGGCGCACGTGCTCTAGAGCTCCAGCTCGGTAATTGGACACATCAGTCCAGCCGCTCCGCGGCACATGGGATCTTCCCAGGCCAGGGATCGAACCGGCGCCCCTTGCACTGCAAGGCGGTGTCCTTACCCACTGGACCACCAGGGGAAGCCCTCTGTGTAGCTTTTTGAGATACTGAGTCAACTTGGTTTTTCAACTGTTCCAGATCATTTATGTTAATCAGCTGGGTTGACAAAAGGAAAAAAAAAAAACCTTTTCATTTTCTGTAGGAGGAGAAGTAAATCCCCTTTCCAACCCTGAGGGTAGAATATCCAGATGCACAGCGTCTCTTCTCTGCCCAGTCCTCTCTCTGTCTCTTTCTGACTCTCTCCTTTCTCTCTCTTCTAGCAATTCTAGAAGTTCAAAAACAAAGAGGGGGAGGGGTGAGAGCCTTTGGATTACCTTGGAGGTAGAAGCTAGAGTCAGGCCTTCTCCTGTGTCGGTCGTGGTTATACAAAGCACCATGTTCAGGGTGCTAGCAAACAACTTATAAGCCATGCTGTGAGCATGGGAAGGGAGGGATCTAAAAATAGCTCTTATCTAGGAGTAGTGCAGCCCGAGAGCCTTTCAAGGTCTGTAACAGCAGGATCTTACACGAAAACAAGCCTGAATCAGGGGTTCCCACGAATAAATAAACATAAATAACTTTTTCCCATCTTCTTGGCTGATGCAACACAAACAAAGTGTACGGAAAGCTTGAAAAGTTCATACTCACCAATTGCATCATAGGTACTTAAACACTGGGGGTAAAGGACAGGGAGAAAGCTAAGTTTGGTGTTTTTTTTCCTCTTTTGAAAATGGCCCTCAGGCCTTGACATCCTAGCGCACCTGTGGCCTTTGTTGCCTGAGTGTCTACCGCCTCAGCGTGTGCGCTGCTCTCACTTTCTGTCGAGACCTGGAGTGACTTACGGAGTGGCACTCAGTGGCGGCTGGCCTTAGGTTTCCTGCCCACTCTGTTTCTGGGCAGCGTGGTCACCAACACGGAACTCCCTTGAAGAGCGCTGCTCCAGTGCCTGTGATGTATTTACAAACACCTCTCAGCTAAGTACGTAATAAAGCAGCCCTTCAAAGGAGCCGCCAACCTGGCCAGCCGTCAGCACCCTAGTCCTCAGAAGCCACATGTTAGCGGGACCACGTTCTCGGACCAAGGGTTTTCATGGATGTCACTCAAGGTGATCCGACCATGCTTTCCAGGGCATGTTGTTAATGCTTGTGGACATCTTTCCTAATTAGGAATGAAGGGTTCATTTTAGGGTTTGATCCTAATGATAAAATATTCCTTCCATGAATCTGATGCATTCTGAAATGTTCCCTTGTAATCTATGGGCCAGAGCGCTTTCTTTCTCTCTCTCTTTCTCCCTCCCTCTCCCTGTCCCTTTCCCCTCCCCCACAGAAAGAGTTTTGTTCAGAAAAGTAAGTTTTTAACACAGCTGTAGTTGAAACACTTATTAGCTATCACAGGTAAAACAGCAGGAAAACGAAACTGAAAATCTCATGGCCAAGAAAGATAGTAAAGCCTGTGGCTAAGAATGGAGGCTCCATAGGCAGACTGCCTTGGCCCCAAGTTGGTCTCCACCACGTATTACTGTAGGACTTGGGACCAGTTACTTAACCTCTTGAAGCCTCAGTTTCTCTATCTGAAAAATGGGAGTGATGATTATTCTTGGAGATCCTAGAACCACTGGGAAAGGTAACGCCGTTAACACGAGAGCCAGCCCGTGGGTAACACTTGGTGATTGTGGGCTGTTATGATCAGCATCATGAAACTAAGCGTATTAATTTCCCTAGAGTTGGTATAACAAGTTAGTACAAGTTTGATGGCTTAAAATAATACATACTTATCCTCTCACATTTCTGGAGGCCAGGGTCCACTGTCAAGGCCCCGTACCCCGGTTGCCTCTGTACACTGAGCCTCTGTTGCCCCTTCCAGCCTTCAGTGATTCCCAGTATCCCTGGCTGTGGCTGCCTCCCTTTCAACCTCTGCCTCCATCTCCACACGGCTGCCTCCCCTGTGTCACTTCCTCTTCTGCCATTTGTGATGGGATTCAGTACCCATCCCCACAGATAACCCAGATGATCTCATCTTGAGATCCTTCACTTCATGACGTCTGCAAAGACCCTTATTCCAAATAAGGTCATGTTCACAGCTCTGTGGGTCAGAACATGGACCGCCATTCTACCCATTACACCAAGGCAGAAAGGATGGGGGGCATCAGGTGAGTTCAGAGGTAACTCTGTCCGTGCCCCCTGAATGGATGTGACGAACAGGTAGATATGAACTCACCATTGTAAGCCACACTTCTATCTTCCAGGGCATGTTGTTAATGCTTGTGGACATCTTTCCTAATTAGGAATGAAGGGTTCATTTTAGGGTTTGATCCTAATGATAAAATATTCCTTCCATGAATCTGATGCATTCTGAAATGTTCCTTGTAATCTATGGGCCAGAGCGCTTTCTTTCTCTCTCTCTTTCTCCCTCCCTCTCCCTGTCCCTTTCCCCTCCCCCACAGAAAGAGTTTTGTTCAGAAAAGTAAGTTTTTAACACAGCTGTAGTTGAAACACTTATTAGCTATCACAGGTAAAACAGCAGGAAAACGAAGCTGAAAATCTCATGGCCAAGAAAGATAGTAAAGCCTGTGGCTAAGAATGGAGGCTCCATAGGCAGACTGCCTTGGCCCCAAGTTGGTCTCCACCACGTATTACTGTAGGACTTGGGACCAGTTACTTAACCTCTTGAAGCCTCAGTTTCTCTATCTGAAAAATGGGAGTGATGATTATTCTTGGAGATCCTAGAACCACTGGGAAAGGTAACGCCGTTAACACGAGAGCCAGCCCGTGGGTAACACTTGGTGATTGTGGGCTGTTATGATCAGCATCATGAAACTAAGCGTATTAATTTCCCTAGAGTTGGTATAACAAGTTAGTACAAGTTTGATGGCTTAAAATAATACATACTTATCCTCTCACATTTCTGGAGGCCAGGGTCCACTGTCAAGGCCCCGTACCCCGGTTGCCTCTGTACACTGAGCCTCTGTTGCCCCTTCCAGCCTTCAGTGATTCCCAGTATCCCTGGCTGTGGCTGCCTCCCTTTCAACCTCTGCCTCCATCTCCACACGGCTGCCTCCCCTGTGTCACTTCCTCTTCTGCCATTTGTGATGGGATTCAGTACCCATCCCCACAGATAACCCAGATGATCTCATCTTGAGATCCTTCACTTCATGACGTCTGCAAAGACCCTTATTCCAAATAAGGTCATGTTCACAGCTCTGTGGGTCAGAACATGGACCGCCATTCTACCCATTACACCAAGGCAGAAAGGATGGGGGGCATCAGGTGAGTTCAGAGGTAACTCTGTCCGTGCCCCCTGAATGGATGTGACGAACAGGTAGATATGAACTCACCATTGTAAGCCACACTTCTATCTTCCAGCTGTGCTCATCCAGGCCATCATTTGCTGAAACTCATATCATGGAACTCTGATTTCCCAGCCATGAGATTGTATGATTTTTTTTCTAGATGAGACTAGATTTTTCTAGAGCACCTATGTTGATGGAACCAGAGGACCCAACAGTGGTAGCGAAAGGGATTGTCCCACGATCATGGAGATGATGAAAAGCAGGAGACAGGAGGCCTGGGTGCCTTTCACCCTGGCTCCCAAGAGCTCATGACACAGGGGCTGGGAGTAAGCATAGGGACAGAAGACTACACCGAGACTGCAGCCAGCCAGCTGGGATGCACTCAAGAATGTGACTGCCCGGAGCTCGGCAGATCACTGTTGTTTTGAACAAGCTGCCTTGTTATAAACGGCTTTATGGCGAGGCGCTGTTGACCAGAAACCCATTGCGAAAGGCGGTGATTCACTTTGCATATTTCATAATTCCACATTTACAAATCACCCGAAGATAGCCTTTCACATTTGGATATTTAAAAATGAAACTCTTGACTGTGGCCATGAAGCAGGATCAAAGTTTACCAAAAGTTTGTTCCAAGAGAGGGGCAAACGATACAAGCTGATAGGAACAAAAGGCTATGGGGGAAAACGACTTGTGTTTTCTTGTAGGTTGTAGTTCTCCCGCGGAGCTGGGTTTCCTCATTTGCATTTTTCCCCCATCATGGAACAGAAATGTAGGTCCACTGTAATTCAGTTATTTTCACGTTCTTTAAAATTCAGCATGGGGCTTCCCTGGTGGTCCAGTGGGTAAGGACACCGCCTTGCAGTGCAGGGGGCGCCGGTTCCATCCCTGGCCTGGGAAGGTCCCACGTGCCGCGGAGCGGCTAGACCAATGTGTCCAATTACCGAGCGGGAGCTCTGGGGTGCATGCGCCCAAAGCCGGTGCTCTGTGACGACAGACGCCAACGCAATGGGAGGCCTGCAGGAGCCAAAGAACAAAGACGGATGAAAACAGAGAAATGAAAGACCAATTGAAGTGGCCCGTCCATCCCCCTCCCTCCCCACCCCACCCCCCCAAAAGATAAAAAAAAAAAATTCAACATGTATGATTTAAATAATGCTGGTGAATGTTAATTCCTTCTGTCTTCCCTCACTTCCCTTTGGCTCTCAGAGCACCACAGCCCGACTTTTAGGTGAAAATGTACAGAGGAAGGGGGACTCTTAACTGTTCTGAGCCACCTCAGGGTGTATTTGTATTGTGTTGTCACATTTTACTTGCAAAGCTTTAGCCCCACAAGAGCTTTCTTATTATTAAACAATAGCTTTCAAAGCCCTAGAGCAGCCCCATTGTTATGGAGATTAAAGATCCAGATTGCAAAACTCTGGTAAATAAAATCTTCAAACCCAGTGTTTTGCCTGTAGATTTTGCTTCCGTAATCTCTTTCTGGCAGAACATTTGATGTTTTGATACTAGAGATTCAGTTACCAGCCCCAGTAAATACAACTAAATAATAATAATAAAATAGTATAGAACTCACCCTAAAAGCAAACATTGTGTTAGTCACTCAGTTGTGGACTCTTTGCAGCTCCATGGACTGCCTGCCAGGCATCTCTGCCCAAGAGATTCTCCAGGCAAGAACACTAGAGAGGGTGGCCATTTCCTCCTTTCGGGGATCTTCCCAACCCAGGGATCGAGCCCTGGTCTCCTGTACTGCTGGCAGATTCTTTACCTGATGAGCCACCAGGGAAACCCCCTGCCCCCCACCAATACTGGCCAGTCAAGTTTATTTCCTGTTTCTTTAAGCACTTCTAAGGATAGATGGGTAGGGAGGAGGAATGTACCACTTAGTATCCAGTTCATTTGTTTGATTATCAAGCTTTGGAAAGTCTTCAAATGGAGTGTAAGCTAATTTAGGCTCTCCCAAATGGCGTGAAACATAACATTTACTGTTTAAAAGAAATAAGCATTTTTCGAGGGGAAAACAGAACCATGGCACCAAGCCCCTGAATGAACCGTGAATAAGAGACAGTCAGTCATTGGGCAGAAAAGACAATACTTTCCACCAGACACAGACTCAAGAGCCACACTCCACTGTAGGGTTAAGAACATTCCAAGTAGCATTTCAAGATGGTGGAAAACAACCTCCGATTGTAATCAGGAGCAAGAATCTCTTGTGAGGATGGTTCTCTTTCTTTAAGTGGGACCTCCTGTTTTCCCAGCTGGAGGAAATTTGGCCAGACGGGCGGAGGAGAGGCAGTGGAGGACTCTGACCCGTGCGTCGTATGTCACACAACCGTGGGCTGACATAGGGCTTATTTCTGCTCACCACTGGCCCTTCCATCCAGTGTTCCTGGATCCGAGCCTCCAAAAGTCAGTCTCATTGGGTCTGGTTAACAAGATTTGCAGAGGTGAGCTCAGTCCTTTTGGGATGTTGAAGGAGAACGCACTGTGGTCCTTCAGATCGGGCACTTGGGTGTGACCATGCCCAGGTAGGAAGAGCAGAGCATCCCTAGGAAAGGCCTGTGAGGACGGTCTCCGGGGAGCCCCAGTGAGTCAGCGTGATCCTGGGTGTTGGCAGCTCACCGGTCTCGGGCAGGAAGCCTCCAGATCCACCACTCGCTGATTCCTACCACGGGAAGAAGTTCTGTCTTTCAGCTTTATGTGCTCAACATGAGTCATTCCAAGGCCAGATCAAGGCCCAGAGAGCTTCTTACGCCATGCCTCTTGGGACGGGCTGCCCACAGACACTTGCGTGGTAGATTTTAAAAGACCATCTTGGGGTGAAAAGGCAGGAAGAAATCATCTGACTAGTGATTGCACTTCTTGGAGTTGTAGGTCATACGAGGAAGCGAACATGATTGTTTTATTACATCTCTTGGGGGTTATCCCACTGTGGCGGCCACTCACGCTCCATTAGCACATCTCCCTGTACATATCAGATGGCAAATTATATAACAATAAAGTTATTAAAATTTCTGTAAAAGTCAGCACCAGCTCAAGGGCTCAACTTGACATTTCTGCCTGTTAAGTGGTTTGTTTGGATCGTTCTTCTTGGAGTCTGTTCATCTTCATCCGTGCTTTGTTGTAAATGGCCTGCTACGTGTAGCAACGTTGCCTGAGTTTTCAGCTGTGCTTCTCTTGGTCATCCAGTGGAGCTGGGGCCTTCGGGAAGAATGCAGAAGCTCTTCGTATCTGCAGTTCTTTCCTCCCAGCTTTGAACCTGTAGTGTGAATCTGGTCTGGTCTACCGCTGCGTTGTCACTGGAGCCAGGGCCACCATAGAGTGATGATGAGGACATTGCCTGGTTCGCACGTTGACTAAAGGTAATGGCAAAATAATTACGGCTCACATTTCTGGAACTATTGGGGTTGGCTCATGTAATGCCCACCACTAGCCACCCACAGTGTGCATGGCATGATCCTGAGGGTTGTGCCTGTTGGGTCAGCTCAGGGGTTGTCAGCCACATGAGTCCCCAGCGATTTGCAGAGGTGAGCTCAGTCCTTTTGGGATGTTGAAGGAGAACGCACTGTGGTCCTTCAGATCGGGCACTTGGGTGTGACCATGCCCAGGTAGGAAGAGCAGAGCATCCCTAGGAAAGGCCTGTGAGGACGGTCTCCGGGGAGCCCCAGTGAGTCAGCGTGATCCTGGGTGTTGGCAGCTCACCGGTCTCGGGCAGGAAGCCTCCAGATCCACCACTCGCTGATTCCTACCACGGGAAGAAGTTCTGTCTTTCAGCTTTATGTGCTCAACATGAGTCATTCCAAGGCCAGATCAAGGCCCAGAGAGCTTCTTACGCCATGCCTCTTGGGACGGGCTGCCCACAGACACTTGCGTGGTAGATTTTAAAAGACCATCTTGGGGTGAAAAGGCAGGAAGAAATCATCTGACTAGTGATTGCACTTCTTGGAGTTGTAGGTCATACGAGGAAGCGAACATGATTGTTTTATTACATCTCTTGGGGGTTATCCCACTGTGGCGGCCACTCACGCTCCATTAGCACATCTCCCTGTACATATCAGATGGCAAATTATATAACAATAAAGTTATTAAAATTTCTGTAAAAGTCAGCACCAGCTCAAGGGCTCAACTTGACATTTCTGCCTGTTAAGTGGTTTGTTTGGATCGTTCTTCTTGGAGTCTGTTCATCTTCATCCGTGCTTTGTTGTAAATGGCCTGCTACGTGTAGCAACGTTGCCTGAGTTTTCAGCTGTGCTTCTCTTGGTCATCCAGTGGAGCTGGGGCCTTCGGGAAGAATGCAGAAGCTCTTCGTATCTGCAGTTCTTTCCTCCCAGCTTTGAACCTGTAGTGTGAATCTGGTCTGGTCTACCGCTGCGTTGTCACTGGAGCCAGGGCCACCATAGAGTGATGATGAGGACATTGCCTGGTTCGCACGTTGACTAAAGGTAATGGCAAAATAATTACGGCTCACATTTCTGGAACTATTGGGGTTGGCTCATGTAATGCCCACCACTAGCCACCCACAGTGTGCATGGCATGATCCTGAGGGTTGTGCCTGTTGGGTCAGCTCAGGGGTTGTCAGCCACATGAGTCCCCAGCCCTCAGCCATCATGAAGGTCGTAAACAAGATGGCCCTGAACTCTAAGAGGCAGGAATTCTGGACAGATTCTGCAGCTCGTGGGGATTAACATCTATCATTCTTAGGAAGCTAGCAGGGATGTCCCAGACCCCCTCTCCCCTACTCTGCTCCCTCATTAAGAGGTTTTTGTGTTTTTTGGTAATATTTTTGCTGTGTGATTGGCCTTTCTGAGCCACCATGTGTTGCTAAGTGGGAGAAGCCATTGTCCAGACGTGGCTCTGTTTAATATGATTTTCCACGAATTACAAAGCATGACTTTAAAATTAAATTTGTGCAAAATTACGGATGGCCCGTTCAGGTAGAATGGAGAGGAAATCGTGTTACTTTATTCCAGAATCTCTTCCCGATTTCCTCATTTGATTCTTTCACGCCTTGGGGGCGGGAGGCAGTGGGGAGATGCCTTAGAACATCTATAAGGAATTTCTTTTATTTTTCAAACTTCCTCCCTGGTCTTTTCATGGAAGCACACAGTGGCCTGCACACGTCAAAGTGAAATGGCGGATCTTCTGTCCATCCATCTCATCGGTCAGAAGAGAACTCTTTCTCCCCCTATCCTCAGAGGGACTCAGAGAAAGCACAGGAACCCCCAGAGTGGAGTATATGAGGAAAGCAGAATCAGGACCCATAGGTTAAATCTAAGATCTGTGTGGTTATGGGTAACAGGAATCCAGATGATAGATTGGCCACTTCTTGATTAGGTGACCTTGCAAGAATTGCTTCAGTCCTCTGCCCCAGGATGCCCCGCTGTGAAATGGACTTGGTAATGATGGCATGGAGCTCACTAGAGGGCTGTGAGGACAAGACAGAGCCCTGGCTGCCTGGCGTACTGTATTTGCCTTCCTTACCTCATGAACTCCTCACCGGGCTGGTGACAGATATTTGTCAAGTGTTTAGCCTAGAGCCCGGTGGTATCTTTTAACACACTCCTAAGTGGTCAGCGTTCTCCTTCTCATGATGATTGCTCGCATCAGGCTCTTGGTGGCAGTACTGGCGCATGAACAGGGCGTTGCATGGCTGCTCTCTGCTATGAGCCACATAGCTGCTCTGTGCTGGTGACCTTGCATGTCTCCTTACCTCCTGGAGTGGGGCCTGGGGTGGGCCAGGGCAGGGCTAGCCTCAGTGTTGATTTGGCTCACATTGTTTCCTTGGGGAAACTAACAGGGGAGCATGTGCCCACTGCTCCACAGGGTCAAATGGAATGGGAAACAGTCACAGTTGAAAGGGACCTCAGACGTCTTTCTCTGAGTGCGTTCTAAGTCCTTTCAGTCATATCCAGCTCTTTGTGACCTGACAGACTGTAGCCCGCCAGGCTCCTCTGTCCATCCTGGAGTTCTCCAAGCAAAGAATACTAGAGTGGGTTGCCATTCCCTTCCCCAAGTGATCTTCCCAACCCAGGGATCAAACACGCATCTCTGACATCTCCTGCATTGGCAGGTGGATTCTTTACCACTACCACCACTGGGAAGCCCCAAAAATGTCTTTCTGGAAGTCCTTTATTTCACGCATGAGGCATCGAAACCCAGGGAGTGTCAGTGAGAGACCTGCTTGGAGGCAGACTTGAACTCCAGGTCCTGGGGCTCCTGGTCCAGGGCCCGTCCCGCTGACCCACTGTCCCTCAGTCTGGGGAGGTGCCGGGGAGAGCCCAACTCTGGGCTCTGCTGTGAGTATAGAAGGCACCCAGGCTGTTCATCCCTGCCCGCCTCTCACTGCCTGCCTCAGTGAGATGATGGATCCCACAGGGTGATTCTGTATGGCGGTTTCTCTGTGTCTCTGTCCAAAGTGGAATTTCCCACTGAAGGTGTATGGATTTTTTTGAAGGCAAGGCTAGATAGAATACCATCTCAAGGCCACCACGGTACTTCTCAGCCCCATCAAGTGTCCCCAAGCTTACTCCAGGTGCCGGTGGCAGTACAGCTGCAGGGATGCTCCCTGACCACAGAGCCCATGTGGGCAGCATCCGGGGGTGACCCTGACCTGTCCCCTTACCTGCATGAATCAGATACATTCAGAGGATGTGATGGTCAGCCTCTTCAGCATGTTAAATGCACCTCCTACACAAGGCTTTCTTGGAACCGCATTTCACCTTCCCGTGTGATCTGAAGTCAGTACTTGCCTGTGCCGAGTCCGCCCCCAAGCTTGGGTCTTGAAAGCTGGCTTGTGGCCTGGGCAGTTGGGCCAGAAGGGGGCCAGCAAACAGGTGTGGAGTGTGACGGGCTGGGCTGCAGCTGTGGGCGTGCATCGAGCGGGGCTCAGCCTAAGCGACAGTCCCCTTGTCGCAGGTCAGGACGGTACCAAGTCCCCGCCCTTCACTCCCTGAACCGCGGACGGCAGTGGCAGCCAGGGCATCCGGCCAGACCCCAGCATCTCTGCAGTGGCTGCACCCTTGGTGGTGATTTGGGTCAAGGGCACAAATGGCCACCCAGGACTGTCACAGGAATCCCTTTCTCCCTGAGGCGCTGTGCAGAGGTCTGGCCGCCGAGCTCCTTCCTGGGTTGAGCGTCTGGGACGTGGTAGGCGCCTCTCCTAAATGAAACTGGATTCAGAGGCGCCAGGAGAAACGAAGCCTCGAAGCCCTGATCTGACCAGCGGCACAGACCTGCCATCTCCTTGCCTCCCACAGCCCGTCCCGACCACCTTCCCGGAGCCTGGAGCTCTGGGCTCTGAGGAGCAGCTAAGAGGAGGAGGTCGATGACGGGCCTCAGCTTACTGCAAGAAACCCATCCACTCAGAAACAGAGCATCCAGAGGGGTGGCCAGTCTTCTCCCCAGGGTGATGATTTCCTCCCATTTAAGCAGTTCTTATAGGGGCTTCCCTTGTGGCTCAGATGGTGGAGTCTGCCTGCAATTCAGGAGACTCGGGCTTGATTCCTGGGTCAGGAAGATCCCCTGGAGGAGGGAAAGGCAACCCACGCCAGTATTCTTGCCTGGAGAATTCCATGAATAGAGGAGACTGGTAGGGCTACAGTCCATGGAGTTGCAAAGAGTCAGACACGACTGAGGGACTAACTGTTTCACTTTCAGGCAGTTCTTATCGTGACTGAACTTCTGACCACTGGAGATGAGTGAGTCAGAGAAAGCTAGACCAGAACAAGATGGTGCTCCCCACTGCCGCACATTAAACAGAGGAGAAGTTGGAAGCCCAGAGAGGTTAGGTGACTTGCCGAAGGTCACACCAACAGCACCCGTAATGGACTGCTCAGCTTGCCTCTGCCCGTCCTGCCCAGCTTGAGCACGGTCCTAGTATTTGGACAGAGCAAAAATGAAGCTTCCTGAACAGTCCCTTCCAAACAGCACTTAGGAAGAAAAAGGGGCCGTTGGAACAAGATAGGGCAAACACCAGAGTGCCTCTGTGCACTGCTCCACCCAGTTTCTCATCTTTATATTACAAAAAAAAAAAAAAACTCTCAAATAACCCAAACAGGCAGGGTCTGATCTGCAGACAGTCTGCAGGCATCCGCCCAAGAAACTGCCGGTCGGCTGGTCCATCCTTCTCTGATTTATGTTGTGTGTGTTAAGCCTTAAATTGTTGAGACTCTGGCGGGCTGCAGTGGTATTACTGGAGGGCTGGTGCGTGTTTTCGACTCACAGAGCTGGCTCCGGGACTGGAGGGGTTGGCCCGGAACCAAGTCCAATCTCACACCTGCCTGAGACAATGAGGGCCTTGTTAGACGCATCTCCAGCCCAGGCAGCTCAGGCTGCTTGCTTCTCACCTTCAGAACAGGGAGGGGGGCCTGGGGGCTGGGAGAAGCCGAGGTGAGCCTGGGACATGCTGGGGTCGCTGCCTTCCTGGCCCTCTCCTCCCTCCCCTCCTCAATATTATGAACCTTTCCTTATTTTTGGAAATTAAAAAAACAAATAATACCAACAGTAGCACTCTTATGAAAGAGCGTTTCCTACTGCAAAACAGGCAGCTCAGGAACTGGTGGAGAATAAATTCAGTCACGGCCCGGGTTGAGCAAGGCCGTGGAGAAGCGGGGTGCCCAACCAAGGCTGACACTTGGGCTCCTTCAACATCGATTGGGTCTTCTCTTCCTGGTTCTCCCTTCCACTGCTGATGGCTCACTGGCCAGAGCAGAGGGGAGTTCCGTCTTTAGCTCTGTGTCATCCACAGATGATACGGCAAATGGTGCCTTCCCAGTTCAGCCTTCTTGTCCTTCGTCATCAACAGGGAGGACGGAGCTGGCCACCAGCACTTAGGTCTATGGACCCTTTGCCAACCCAGGTCTCCCGAGACCCTGATTCCAAGCAGCCACTGAGCAGGACCTCCTCTGGGTCCAGGCTGGGACCCCTCAGGCGGTTCTGAGTGGTTGTTATTTGGTCAAAGTCATCCTCGAAGGGTTTTTTCTTCATTGGGGTGCATGACATGGAGGCCCATGGGAGACGAGTCCAGAAAAGAATTTTCCCAGAGTTAGGAAAACCACCTCTCTGTGCAGAACTCCCAGTGGGAGCCCATGCAGGGCCACCTCATGGCTCCTCTCCCACGGAGCTGCCGTGCTCAGGGAGCCGATGCCTCCCAACCCCTTCTCCATAAGCAAGGCTCTCACATGAGCTGGGAGGCATCTGGGTACCGGCGGTCAGTCCCTTCTGCTTGTTCTCCAGCAAGAAATGGGCAGCCCGCTCTGCCTCGCTGGCAAACTACTGTAGAAGCACCAAGGACCTTGCTGTCTCATGACCTCAGCCTCGGAGACACAGCACAGGAAACCCGTGACCTAGCACTTAGCAGAGGGGAAGTGGGACCCGGCATTTTCTTAGCATAAGTCACTTTTTAAAAACATGCATTTATTTATGGCTATTGCTATGTGAACTTTTCTCTCATCGCAGTGCACAGGCTTCTCACTGCCGTGGCTTCTCTTGTTGCACATCACAGGCTCTTGGGCCCTCAGCCTCCAGTAGTTGTGGCCCCCAGGCTCTAGAGCACAGGCTCAGTAGTTGTAGTACACTGGCTTAGTTGCTCCATGGAGCAAGAAACTAAGATGTAGGACCTTCCTGGATCAGGGATGGAACCCATGTCTCCCACACTGGCAGGTGGATTCTTCACCACCAAACCACTGGGGCAGCCCTCATAAACCACTTTGAACAGGTATCTCTATGGGCATATCAGCCAGCATCCCCAAAGGACGGGAGAATGACTTTATAGGGACAGTAGAGTGAGGCATGTAAACAACCACAAGTGACAGAAAGCCTGGGGACTCTGGCTCCCCTCCAGCCTGGCTGTGATTCTCTTGTCTGTGGCCCTGTGTGACCTTGCCGGCACGGTGAAGACCCTGTGCAGTGGGGGCACACTTTGTGCAGGTTCTCCCGAAGGACCCTGATTCCAAGCAGCCACTGAGCAGGACCTCCTCTGGGTCCAGGCTGGGACCCCTCAGGCGGTTCTGAGTGGTTGTTATTTGGTCAAAGTCATCCTCGAAGGGTTTTTTCTTCATTGGGGTGCATGACATGGAGGCCCATGGGAGACGAGTCCAGAAAAGAATTTTCCCAGAGTTAGGAAAACCACCTCTCTGTGCAGAACTCCCAGTGGGAGCCCATGCAGGGCCACCTCATGGCTCCTCTCCCACGGAGCTGCCGTGCTCAGGGAGCCGATGCCTCCCAACCCCTTCTCCATAAGCAAGGCTCTCACATGAGCTGGGAGGCATCTGGGTACCGGCGGTCAGTCCCTTCTGCTTGTTCTCCAGCAAGAAATGGGCAGCCCGCTCTGCCTCGCTGGCAAACTACTGTAGAAGCACCAAGGACCTTGCTGTCTCATGACCTCAGCCTCGGAGACACAGCACAGGAAACCCGTGACCTAGCACTTAGCAGAGGGGAAGTGGGACCCGGCATTTTCTTAGCATAAGTCACTTTTTAAAAACATGCATTTATTTATGGCTATTGCTATGTGAACTTTTCTCTCATCGCAGTGCACAGGCTTCTCACTGCCGTGGCTTCTCTTGTTGCACATCACAGGCTCTTGGGCCCTCAGCCTCCAGTAGTTGTGGCCCCCAGGCTCTAGAGCACAGGCTCAGTAGTTGTAGTACACTGGCTTAGTTGCTCCATGGAGCAAGAAACTAAGATGTAGGACCTTCCTGGATCAGGGATGGAACCCATGTCTCCCACACTGGCAGGTGGATTCTTCACCACCAAACCACTGGGGCAGCCCTCATAAACCACTTTGAACAGGTATCTCTATGGGCATATCAGCCAGCATCCCCAAAGGACGGGAGAATGACTTTATAGGGACAGTAGAGTGAGGCATGTAAACAACCACAAGTGACAGAAAGCCTGGGGACTCTGGCTCCCCTCCAGCCTGGCTGTGATTCTCTTGTCTGTGGCCCTGTGTGACCTTGCCGGCACGGGTGAAGACCCTGTGCAGTGGGAGGTGGCATCACTGCTGAGAACCTGACCAGCTGTGCTGGCCACCCCACCTAAACACGTCATCTGGGGGGCGGACCTGATGGCCAGAGAGCTGGTCCAGAAGTAAAGCAGCATCTTCACCACTGACTTCATAGCTCTCCGTCCAGTTGAGGCCTGGGGGCTTGTCCCTGGGCCATGAGATGTTCCTCCTTAAGCCCACCCATGCTCCAAAATGACCAAACGGCAGGCAGATAATCCAGAGGGAGACTGGGGCGCCGAGGCTGTGAGCAGTTGTCTTTTTTGTTTGTTGGTTGGTTGGTTTTGCAGTTGTCTCTTTTACCTGCCTTCTCTTCTGCCTCTGAACACCTGTGGCCAGCCCACCACATGCTTTGGTCCCTGCTGGTGGCCCACCCGGAAAGCCACTATTCCTCACCCCCTCCACCCCCCCCAGTCCTGCCTCCTCTCCTTCAGGACTTCTTTGTCCCAACCAACGGCCAAACCGACCCCCCTCCTCTCCTCTTGGACCTGTTGGTTGGGACCCCTCATTCTGCCTTCTCCCCTCCCCATTCACTGTCCGCTGTTACCCAAGAGGGTGCCCATTGGTTGGACACTGTCCTGAGCTCCTGGGAATGGACACGTGAGGTTTCCAGCTGTACTGCATGATCCTGGAAACCTCAGAACCCACCCCAGGGCTTCCTCTCTGACGGTCAACACAGAACTCCACCCACCTGTGCTTAGTCCTCCCCATCCAGAACCATGGTTCCGAGAATGACAGGAGGTTTCCCTAGAAGTTCCAGGCAGGTTGGAACTGTCCCCGGAACACCTCCAGACCCCACGACCCTGGCCCGGATTCCCAAGGGGAAGGGTCCGTGGGACGCATCCAGGAGGCATCCTGCTTTCAGGATATGCAGGGTTTAATCCCAACTTCTGAATTTCCTGCCCCAAATGATCTCCTTCTTCCCAAAGAACCCACTCTCTTGCTGCTTTTGCTTCCTGCTTTCGTGATCCGCTCTTTCTCCTCTTCCCAGAGCCCAGCTGAGAGCCGAGGCGGAGGGAGCCAGCCGGGCCCACCTCGGCGACAGCACAGCTCCTCTTCCCTGGGTCTTTCCCTCCCCTTCTGTGACAAGGACAACAGGAAGTCTCTTTGCATCTTCATCTCCTGCCTCATCACCTTGAGCCACTCCTGCTAACTAGAGCACTGCCCTTTCCCTTTGCAGACACACAGCCCCCAAGCCAGACTCTTGGGTCTCCCTTCCTTTCATCCAGCATCCCAGACCTGTCATTCCTAGACCTGACATCCCAGGCCTGTCATTCAAACGCCTGAACCCGGCTTCACATGTTTCACTACAGATCCGAACCCCAAAGTAAGCCTGGTTGTCTGTCACTGCTTCCTCACCATCCCCACCCCCACCTCACCGCCATCTCCTGGGCACCTGCTTTCCGTCGCTTACCCATGGTCACGTGTCCCTGTGTGGCCTCCTCCCCCGGCAGCATCCATAGATCCCTCTGGGTTCCAGCCCTTTGCAAACCCTTCCTTCGACGTTCACCCTTTATCTACTAGCTTGTCTATCTTCCCAACCCCGACCACAGCCTCTTGCCCAAAGTGACCCGCGGACCGGCCTCAGGGCCCCGGGTCCCCAAATACTGAAACCTTTCACCACGGCCACCTGGGTGGCCTCACTCTGCACCTAACAGGACTACAGAAGTCCAGTTTACCCCCTGCCCCCAGGCCTCATCTTGGGTCACGTTATCGTTTTCAGCTGGTAGACGAAGGAGCATTCCAACATATCTGTCTGGTCTCTGTCTGAAAAAAGTACTGAAAAGTGGAGCATCGGCAGAAAAGGCCTTTACTACTCTCCTTATTAATCTTCCCTTTCACTTTTGTCTCCTCTGCTGCGGCCCCTCGGTTCCCATCAAGGGAAAGCACTTTGGATGTGCCGTTGAGACTGGTTTGCTGTTTTGTTTCCAGTGACGGCAGGAAGTTCCTGTTGATTGCAAAGGTGGTTCATTTCCAAAGACATTACAGAGCCACGCAGCTAGCTCTGGGATGAGTTCTTGCTGTCTTTTTTCAGGTGGTACACAATACCAAAAAAATAAGCCAATGGGAGAAAGTCTCAAAAAACTTTCTTTGGTACTGATGTTCTTGTTGGAAGCCCTCGGCGACAGCACAGCTCCTCTTCCCTGGGTCTTTCCCTCCCCTTCTGTGACAAGGACAACAGGAAGTCTCTTTGCATCTTCATCTCCTGCCTCATCACCTTGAGCCACTCCTGCTAACTAGAGCACTGCCCTTTCCCTTTGCAGACACACAGCCCCCAAGCCAGACTCTTGGGTCTCCTTCCTTTCATCCAGCATCCCAGACCTGTCATTCCTAGACCTGACATCCCAGGCCTGTCATTCAAACGCCTGAACCCGGCTTCACATGTTTCACTACAGATCCGAACCCCAAAGTAAGCCTGGTTGTCTGTCACTGCTTCCTCACCATCCCCACCCCCACCTCACCGCCATCTCCTGGGCACCTGCTTTCCGTCGCTTACCCATGGTCACGTGTCCCTGTGTGGCCTCCTCCCCCGGCAGCATCCATAGATCCCTCTGGGTTCCAGCCCTTTGCAAACCCTTCCTTCGACGTTCACCCTTTATCTACTAGCTTGTCTATCTTCCCAACCCCGACCACAGCCTCTTGCCCAAAGTGACCCGCGGACCGGCCTCAGGGCCCCGGGTCCCCAAATACTGAAACCTTTCACCACGGCCACCTGGGTGGCCTCACTCTGCACCTAACAGGACTACAGAAGTCCAGTTTACCCCCTGCCCCCAGGCCTCATCTTGGGTCACGTTATCGTTTTCAGCTGGTAGACGAAGGAGCATTCCAACATATCTGTCTGGTCTCTGTCTGAAAAAAGTACTGAAAAGTGGAGCATCGGCAGAAAAGGCCTTTACTACTCTCCTTATTAATCTTCCCTTTCACTTTTGTCTCCTCTGCTGCGGCCCCTCGGTTCCCATCAAGGGAAAGCACTTTGGATGTGCCGTTGAGACTGGTTTGCTGTTTTGTTTCCAGTGACGGCAGGAAGTTCCTGTTGATTGCAAAGGTGGTTCATTTCCAAAGACATTACAGAGCCACGCAGCTAGCTCTGGGATGAGTTCTTGCTGTCTTTTTTCAGGTGGTACACAATACCAAAAAAATAAGCCAATGGGAGAAAGTCAGTGAACACAAAGGGAGACGTTATAATAGGCTTTTGTTGGTACTTGCATGTTCTTGTTGAAAAACAGAGCAAAGACCCTGAGGTGCTGAGGTGCGGACAGAAGCCTGATGTTATCAGGCCCCTAGAAATCCTGCCCGGAGTCCAGTGGCAGGCAGGATCCAGAACTCGAAAAAGACGGAGGCAACTGGTCTTGCTCAGTACAAACGGTGCTTTTAGTCTGTCGTAAACAGCCTGTGCCCCAGGGCTCAAATCCTTCAAAAGTTTGCCTAGGTAATTGCATTTCATTGCCGTCTGGCATGTGCTCGTCTGTCTAATCGGAAGGTTCAGACAGCCAGGCCAAAGCCTATGAGACTGCAGGAGGACGAGCCCGTGAATTTAATCCACTTGAAAGACAGACTAATACAAGTGCGCCTGACTCATTATTTTAAGTGATGTGAGCAGGAGAGAGTATAGCACTTTCCATAAAGGGTTTAAAATCAGCACGTTGGTCGCAGCCACTTGGCAGTTGAAGGCTCTTAGGAGAAAAGGCAGAAATCAGGTTGACACTGTGATCCTTAACTGCGGGCTCCTCGCTTCTGGAAGCCTGCCTCCCACCTCCCGTGACCACCCCCAAAACACAGTTCAGTGGAGAGGGGGAGGCGGGGAGGTGGGACAGGAATGGTGTCCTCCCTTCCTAATTTCGAGGTGCAACAGCAGCGACAGATTTCCACTTTTACGTGTGATCTGGAGTTGTCTGGGCTGTTTCAGGATGGAAAGGAGATGTAAATGGAGGAAGGACTTCCCAGCCAGCTCGACAGAGCTCAGATCCCAGGTGTGTAAGCAGGAAAAGGTACCTCCTCCCAGCATCAAGAGAGCATTGTACTTGGTTACTTCTGTGTGTATATATATATGTTTGTTTCGGCCTAGTCCAGCGTCCTTGGTTTTGTCCGTATCTGGAAACTGTGTTGGGGTGGGGGGAG
This sequence comes from Tragulus kanchil, assembly GCA_022376925.1. Taxonomy (NCBI): domain Eukaryota; kingdom Metazoa; phylum Chordata; class Mammalia; order Artiodactyla; family Tragulidae; genus Tragulus; species Tragulus kanchil. The sequence goes on along the minus strand of JAIOJX010000028.1, from coordinate 235,726,218 downwards.
AGGGAATGGCTTCAAGCCTCATCCAGTAGAAACAGTCCTCCACCCACATCCAGCAGGCCTGTCCCCCGCCGGTCCCTAACCCACCGCGGGTCAGAGGGAGCTGTCTCACTTCGCCACGCTTCAGCTTTCTCCTTTGCGGGGCTGGATCACTAAGGCTCCAGGGCTGCTTTCTGCTCTATCATCCCCTGAGATGCTGGAATGAAACCTTAGACATGCGAATGTTGATTTGCATCATTATCTGGTTACATGTGACTCATGCCCGGGTAGCTGGGGGGAAGCAAGCGCCAGCCTGTCCCTTCCCAGGTGGCAAGGCTGACGGTCAGCTCCGGAATGATCTTGTTGGTCGTTTACACCGGTGGCTCTCCCAGGGCTCGGCGTGGCCAGCTCTGAGTCCGGGTGCCAGGCCGTGAGACTGAGAAAGTGGCCATCCCAGGCCCTGGCATGGGGATGGAGTCCTGGCCCTGGCGTGATGGCAGACAAATGACCTCCAGCCACCCCGGGTCCCCAGAAGAGCTCCAGAAGGTGCCTTCTCTCTTCCCACCCCTCAGTTTCCCTTGTACTCAGCCCAGGGCTTGTGCTGTATTCAGATTCTCTGAGTCTGGGGGCACTCTGGAAGTCACAGCGTCTGATCTGTCATCATGGTTAGACATACATCAGGGAGGTGCATTCCTACCCTGGGTTGGGTTTCCCTCGGGTACTGCTGGCATTTGGGGCTGGGTCATCCCTTACTGTGAGTGTGTTGGGTAGGGGAGGTCCTGTCCACTAGGAATGTTTCACACACACCCCTGGCCTCCAATCATGAAATGCTAATAGCACCTCCTTACCCCAGTGGCACCGACCAAAACCATCTCCAGGCACTGCCCAGCATCCCCTGGAAGAGAGACTGCCCTGGTGAGACCCCGCTGAGAAATTAACAAGAGTTCAGTTGGTCCACCAGGATGTCAATGTCAGCCACTAATACCAGTAGACGCCTGGACCTCAGCCCTACTTCTGTGCTGACCCTTGACATCCGCGGGCCGGGATCATCCCTGCTTTCTGGGGTTCTCCCTGTTGCTGAGTAAGAGTTTCTAACCGCCTGCTCTCTCAAACTCGGCTTTAAAATTTCTTTTTTAAAATCTTTATTTCAGTCCAAGTCACTAAAACCTGCTGCTTCTCTGAGAAAGCCTTCCTTGACCTTGAAAATCAAAGCGGTCCTCTGGAGGGAGGTTTCCCACTGCTGGGCTCACGGTATTGTCTTTCTCAGGGTGACCTCATCTATTAAAGTATGAAGGTTGTATTTGAAATGCCATTTGCTTTCTCTAAGTCAATACATGAAGCTGTGGCTCTTTAGATCATCAGAGGTCTGCTTATTACCAGGAGTTCTGTGTGTGTGGATGTGTCAGTTTTTAAATCCAGGTCTGTGTGCTGGAGTTTAAAGGAATTCTGGCAGATTTCTGTGGGCCTTTCTGAATCAGAGTTTGGGGTGATGTTCCTCTGTGAGTGCACATTGCCCCCAGATGAGTCTGATTTTATGAGTCTGCGTCCTTTGTTCAGAGCACCAGGGATGAGCTTGTGAAAGCGCTCGCAGCTCTTATCTTCAAAGGCCTTCTCGATGCCGCAAAACTCCACCTCAGCAACCTGGGCTATTCATCTGTTGCCGTCCCAATTAGTTCACGTCAAGGTCAGTTCTTTGGGAGGGCGGGGGAAGGTGGAACGGCAGCAGACTTAGGTGAGCCAGCTCCTCTCATGTGGATCTCGTGGGGAGAGAGGGTGGGGAGATGGCAGGAAGGGCCGGAGGCAGAGGGAGCCGTCTGCCCCCATGGAGGAAGCCGGCAGCGATGCCCCCGGCACAGACGCCAGAGCCACCCGGTTATTCTGGCATGAAGCCGCCCCTGAGGGACCCACCGGCTCAGCCTCTTCCTCCTCATTTGCTGCTGTTGATGGCACACACCCGGGTGGTCAGCAATTTTCAAAAACCGAGATGCATGAAGGAGCCATTTCTTGGGGGTTCCTTATGTATGGAGAAAGCTGGGTTTAAGACGTAGAATAATTGTTCCTCCTCCAGAAGGACAGTGGACCAGAGCTGCTGGGTCTGTAGGGTGTCCCATTCTAGGAACGAAACAGGGTTCCGGGCTCAAGGCTGCCCGTCCTGCCGCCTTCCTGAGGTTGTGCTGTGCTGTGCTTAGTCGTTCAGTTGTGTCTGACTCCGTAACACCGTGAACTGTAGCCCGTCAGGCTCCTCTGTCCACGGGCATCCTCCAGGCAAGAATACTGGAATGGGTGGCCATTGCCTTCTCCAGGGGAGCTTCCCAAGCCAGGGATCAAACCCAGGTCTCCTGCACTGCAGGCAGATTCTTTACTGTCTGAGAAAGCCTTCCTTGACCTTGCGGTCCTCTGGAGGAGGTTTCCACTGCTGGGCTCACGGTATTGTCTTTCTCAGGGTGACCTCATCTATTAAAGTATGAAGGTTGTATTTGAAATGCCATTTGCTTTCTCTAAGTCAATACATGAAGCTGTGGCTCTTTAGATCATCAGAGGTCTGCTTATTCCCTAGGAGTTCTGTGTGTGTGGATGTGTCAGTTTTTAAATCCAGGTCTGTGTGCTGGAGTTTAAAGGAATTCTGGCAGATTTCTGTGGGCCTTTCTGAATCAGAGTTTGGGGTGATGTTCCTCTGTGAGTGCACATTGCCCCCAGATGAGTCTGATTTTATGAGTCTGCGTCCTTTGTTCAGAGCACCAGGGATGAGCTTGTGAAAGCGCTCGCAGCTCTTATCTTCAAAGGCCTTCTCGATGCCGCAAAACTCCACCTCAGCAACCTGGGCTATTCATCTGTTGCCGTCCCAATTAGTTCACGTCAAGGTCAGTTCTTTGGGAGGGCGGGGGAAGGTGGAACGGCAGCAGACTTAGGTGAGCCAGCTCCTCTCATGTGGATCTCGTGGGGAGAGAGGGTGGGGAGATGGCAGGAAGGGCCGGAGGCAGAGGGAGCCGTCTGCCCCCATGGAGGAAGCCGGCAGCGATGCCCCCGGCACAGACGCCAGAGCCACCCGGTTATTCTGGCATGAAGCCGCCCCTGAGGGACCCACCGGCTCAGCCTCTTCCTCCTCATTTGCTGCTGTTGATGGCACACACCCGGGTGGTCAGCAATTTTCAAAAACCGAGATGCATGAAGGAGCCATTTCTTGGGGGTTCCTTATGTATGGAGAAAGCTGGGTTTAAGACGTAGAATAATTGTTCCTCCTCCAGAAGGACAGTGGACCAGAGCTGCTGGGTCTGTAGGGTGTCCCATTCTAGGAACGAAACAGGGTTCCGGGCTCAAGGCTGCCCGTCCTGCCGTCTTCCTGAGGTTGTGCTGTGCTGTGCTTAGTCGTTCAGTTGTGTCTGACTCCGTAACACCGTGAACTGTAGCCCGTCAGGCTCCTCTGTCCACGGGCATCCTCCAGGCAAGAATACTGGAATGGGTGGCCATTGCCTTCTCCAGGGGAGCTTCCCAAGCCAGGGATCAAACCCAGGTCTCCTGCACTGCAGGCAGATTCTTTACTGTCTGAGCCGCCAGGAAAGCCCCTTCCTGAGGTCATCAACAGAAACGACAGGAGCCGAGGAATCACAGCACCTCCTGCCTCCAGCACATGGGGAAGGCCCCTCCTGATGGGAAGAGAACACGCTGCCTCCACGTCTCATTGCTTCAGGCACAGCTGAGTGGAGGGGAGAGGGTCGGGGCGGCTGGGATGTGCCCTTGAAGAGGGAGAAGGTCATCGCTCTGTGCCTCAGAGGCTTTCCCAGCGCTTCGAGGATGCGCTCTGTTGGAAGACGGGACAGCCAGGGACCAGACGGTGCTGGGCTGCTCCTCAGGTGGGCAGGGGGATCTGTGCCCCCCAGGAAAGGATGCTAGAGGGGTGCAGGCGGGTGATGCCCCGAGAGATCTGGCCTCTTCTGGTCCTGCTCATGGGATCCCAGGAGCCCAGGCTGATGTGTGGGAAAGGGAAAGGCAGAGTGTGGGGGAGAGCGGGAGCCGGAGGGGAGGGCGGGGGCACGCCAGGGCGGCCGCCGCAGGGGCCAGTGGGCACGTCTACCTAGAGGGCAAGGCCAGGATGTCCTTCAGGCTGGGAGCCTGGAATAGAAGCTCTTAAAGAGCCTTTGCCATGACCCTGAGTCCCGCCCGAAAGGTGAAGAACCGCACAGTCTTGATTTGCATCCTCTGCTCTCTGGGTTCTGTGCGGCGGTGGGTCCCCTCAGCAGGGTGGCCGGTGCTCCCCCTTAGGGAGGCTGGTGCTCAGCACTAGGCAGTCTGGGCAGGTGCTGCCGAATGGCACATGCACTGAGGGCCGTTCTTTTTGCCTGGACCTCTGGGTACCCTCGAGGACAGTGGCCAGAGCTGCTGGGTCTGTAGGGTGTCCCATTCTAGGAACGAAACAGGGTTCCGGGCTCAAGGCTGCCCGTCCTGCCGCTTCCTGAGGTTGTGCTGTGCTGTGCTTAGTCGTTCAGTTGTGTCTGACTCCGTAACACCGTGAACTGTAGCCCGTCAGGCTCCTCTGTCCACGGGCATCCTCCAGGCAAGAATACTGGAATGGGTGGCCATTGCCTTCTCCAGGGAGCTTCCCAAGCCAGGATCAAACCCAGGTCTCCTGCACTGCAGGCAGATTCTTTACTGTCTGAGCCGCCAGGAAAGCCCCTTCCTGAGGTCATCAACAGAAACGACAGGAGCCGAGGAATCACAGCACCTCCTGCCTCCAGCACATGGGGAAGGCCCCTCCTGATGGGAAGAGAACACGCTGCCTCCACGTCTCATTGCTTCAGGCACAGCTGAGTGGAGGGGAGAGGGTCGGGGCGGCTGGGATGTGCCCTTGAAGAGGGAGAAGGTCATCGCTCTGTGCCTCAGAGGCTTTCCCAGCGCTTCGAGGATGCGCTCTGTTGGAAGACGGGACAGCCAGGGACCAGACGGTGCTGGGCTGCTCCTCAGGTGGGCAGGGGGATCTGTGCCCCCCAGGAAAGGATGCTAGAGGGGTGCAGGCGGGTGATGCCCCGAGAGATCTGGCCTCTTCTGGTCCTGCTCATGGGATCCCAGGAGCCCAGGCTGATGTGTGGGAAAGGGAAAGGCAGAGTGTGGGGGAGAGCGGGAGCCGGAGGGGAGGGCGGGGGCACGCCAGGGCGGCCGCCGCAGGGGCCAGTGGGCACGTCTACCTAGAGGGCAAGGCCAGGATGTCCTTCAGGCTGGGAGCCTGGAATAGAAGCTCTTAAAGAGCCTTTGCCATGACCCTGAGTCCCGCCCGAAAGGTGAAGAACCGCACAGTCTTGATTTGCATCCTCTGCTCTCTGGGTTCTGTGCGGCGGTGGGTCCCCTCAGCAGGGTGGCCGGTGCTCCCCCTTAGGGAGGCTGGTGCTCAGCACTAGGCAGTCTGGGCAGGTGCTGCCGAATGGCACATGCACTGAGGGTGAACCGTGTCTTTGATTTTGAACCCTGGACCTCTGGCCAAGACCAAGCCAGGTCTCATCATGGCGGCTCCTCGAGGCTGCGCCTCCCCCTCCTTCCTCGGGGGGCACCAGGCGGGTCCTCTCTGGACATGGAATCGTTCTCTGAAGCGACAGGGAGAGAAGACTTACTGGGAGCCTCATACTGCATGAGCCATACTGGGGTCTGAATCCCGTTTCATCCTCCCCTAAGGCCGCTCCAGGTGGGCAAATGGCGTCTCCCAGGGCCCAAGCTGCTTGTCTCAGCACACGGTGAGCGAGGGGTGAGCCTGGGCCCAGTCCTCATCTCCCAGACTCCCAAACCTTGCCCTTGTTGTGCCCTGTCCAGGCCCTCTCCCCCTGAGGGGCAGCCCTGGACCAGGCTCTCCAAACTCACAAATGTTTGGGGCCACACAGAGGAAAGAGTGGTTGAGCGTCTTTCATGTTCTAGGTGGTACTCACTGCACTCTCCTTTCCCCTATTCGTATGGGTTTGTCTTCTGGTTTCATTGCAATGCTGGGCGTCTGAGTTCACTGCTTAAGATCAGAGGGTCTGGTGTAAAATCCAGGCAGGATGCATGATGGGCCATGTCACATGCACGGGCTTTGAACCACTCCAAAACATGTGTGAGGATGATAGCCTGGAGCCAGCAAGTGTGGTGGAATGAGTTTGCATTGTGACTTTACAAGTACATAAATCTCATGATAATAACTGGAGAAGGGAATGGCCACCCACTCCAGTACTCTTGCCTGGAGAATCCCATGGACAGAGGAGCCTGGCGGGCTACAGTCCATGCGTTCACAAGAGTCATACATGACTGAAGCGACTGAGCACAATATAAAACTCATCAAAAGGTTCTAACGTTTTACAAAACCGCAGGAGTGCGAAAGTGAAAAGTGTACCACAGAGCTGGATAGTGGGGCTGGTGACCTCAGAGGAAGGCAGGCCACCCAGTGGCCTTGGGACCTGCTGTGTCGCATCTCCTTGTGCCTTAAGAGCATCCTCCAGTAGGGACAACTCCCGGCCAGGGCGGTCACCTGACGGCCCCTGATGTCCCAGTGATATCTCGCCTATTTTTTTCTTGCCTGCTGCCACCTTGAGGCATTTCAAGGACCCTGGATCTGCCCAAGGGACAGACGGCTGTTACTGTATCTACTTAGTGGAAGACCCGCTGCCCCCGTAGTCCGCCGTCCCCAGCCCCATCCGCACAGACGGTGGCTTGGTTCTGAGCCTCACACGCCCTGGGCCAGGAACAAAGACTCCCTAGCCTGCACAGCCCTCAGTGGAATGCTCCTTCCTTAAATCCTGTTTCTCTAGCTGTGGGCCGTCAGGGGGCTGCTGCGTGTCTCTCACGTGTGGCTTCCTGCACCGAGGTGTCAAGAATGTGGCTCCTACGAGTGAGGGTCCTCACTTCCGCGCCGGGGGCTCGGTCCCAAATGAGATGCTGCCTGAGATCTCCCAGCCTTCAGCAGGTACACCTCTGGCTCATCCGCTTGCCAGTGAAGGGGTGACGGTGCCGGATGGTGACGGGTGGCTGATGTTTGGGGCCACACAGAGGAAAGAGTGGTTGAGCGTCTTTCATGTTCTAGGTGGTACTCACTGCACTCTCCTTTCCCCTATTCGTATGGGTTTGTCTTCTGGTTTCATTGCAATGCTGGGCGTCTGAGTTCACTGCTTAAGATCAGAGGGTCTGGTGTAAAATCCAGGCAGGATGCATGATGGGCCATGTCACATGCACGGGCTTTGAACCACTCCAAAACATGTGTGAGGATGATAGCCTGGAGCCAGCAAGTGTGGTGGAATGAGTTTGCATTGTGACTTTACAAGTACATAAATCTCATGATAATAACTGGAGAAGGGAATGGCCACCCACTCCAGTACTCTTGCCTGGAGAATCCCATGGACAGAGGAGCCTGGCGGGCTACAGTCCATGCGTTCACAAGAGTCATACATGACTGAAGCGACTGAGCACAATATAAAACTCATCAAAAGGTTCTAACGTTTTACAAAACCGCAGGAGTGCGAAAGTGAAAAGTGTACCACAGAGCTGGATAGTGGGGCTGGTGACCTCAGAGGAAGGCAGGCCACCCAGTGGCCTTGCGGGGACCTGCTGTGTCGCATCTCCTTGTGCCTTAAGAGCATCCTCCAGTAGGGACAACTCCCGGCCAGGGCGGTCACCTGACGGCCCCTGATGTCCCAGTGATATCTCGCCTATTTTTTTCTTGCCTGCTGCCACCTTGAGGCATTTCAAGGACCCTGGATCTGCCCAAGGGACAGACGGCTGTTACTGTATCTACTTAGTGGAAGACCCGCTGCCCCCGTAGTCCGCCCGTCCCCAGCCCCATCCGCACAGACGGTGGCTTGGTTCTGAGCCTCACACGCCCTGGGCCAGGGAACAAAGACTCCCTAGCCTGCACAGCCCTCAGTGGAATGCTCCTTCCTTAAATCCTGTTTCTCTAGCTGTGGGCCGTCAGGGGGCTGCTGCGTGTCTCTCACGTGTGGCTTCCTGCACCGAGGTGTCAAGAATGTGGCTCCTACGAGTGAGGGTCCTCACTTCCGCGCCGGGGGCTCGGTCCCAAATGAGATGCTGCCTGAGATCTCCCAGCCTTCAGCAGGTACACCTCTGGCTCATCCGCTTCAGAACCAGTGAAGGGGGTGACGGTGCCGGATGGTGACGGGTGGCTGGGAGCAGAGAGATCTTGTTAACTCTCTGCCCTGAGGATTTTTGTTGGAGGCAGAGGTGGAGGAATGGGCAGAAATAAGCAGGGCAGTCATGGAGGAATCTGAATGCTCCCGTGATGGCCTGGCCTTATGGGAATTTACCCAGCTGGTCTGCAGTCAGTTCAGGCCTGGGAAGTCTGGGGGTGGGGAGGGAGAGGTTCCAAAAGTGAGGGCGCAGAAAACCTCTGAGGGTAAGGTGTCTGCACCGGATGTGTGTCTGAGAAAGTCCAGAGAAATAATCTGTCTGCGAGGGAGCACAGAGCCCAGGGCAGAAGGTGTCTTCCTGTCCCTTGGAACCAAGGTCCCTCCCTCCGTGGGACCTGAAGGCCACTGTCCCTCTGACGTGGGCGACTGTGCTAGCAGAGAACCAGAGGTGTGAGCCTGACCCTGGTCTCTCCTGGAAGCCAGTGGTTGATCCCCCAAGCCCTGCCTTGGAGGCGACAGTGCCGGAGTCCAGAGCCTTTTTCCAGACGCGGCTCAGACTGATCTGGCCGAGGGGAGCGGCCTCGTGGCAGGGCTTGGACGGGTTCCCCTGGGAACTGTCTGGCGTGGCTAATGAGGACTAGCTCTTTGCGTTTATAGGGCGCCTTTCATCTGCGGCTCTCAAAGCTGCTCCGCAAACAGTAATTAACTCTCACACCTGTGAGGCAGGTGAGCCTGGTTACCCCCAATTTTTAGGGATGAGGAAACAAGAGGTTTGAGAGGGAAAGGGCGGTGCTGAGCCACAGGCGGAGCTGGGGGCCACTCTGGTGAGGAACCAGCGTTCTGGACTCCCAGCGCCCCGACCACAAAGCCAGGACACCTATCCCTACTGGGTACCAGCATGGCTCCCCAAGGCAGTGAGGGGCAGGGAGGCAGCCACATAGCTCCCTTCTGGCCTCCCCTAGGCGGCCTGCCACCTCCTGGGCCCACCCCCAGGACCCCAGCCACCTTTAGAAGGCAGCATCCATCCGGAGGCAGCCCTCTTCCCTCGGCCAGGGGCCGCGTGCTGGCTCCCGAGTAAGTGCTGGAACAATGAGCGCGTCTGAGCTAAACATGACTAACCAAGACGTCTGTGCCCAGAGGAGACAAACGGTCGGCAGATCCCGGAGCTCTTCCACAACTTCTTTTCCGGGACCCAGAGCTGGCGGGTACTGACTTAGGTTGCCAGGGGGCTCACGATCGTCCCCACCTGTGCGCACGCGCGGGTGACCGCTGGGCCAGCGTGCGGTGCCGCTGCGCACCTGTGCTGCAGAGGCCGGAGAACCAGCGCCTCAGACAGACAGTGGGACTCTCAGGACATGCTTCCTCCATAGCAGAGCATGACCCGGGGGCCGGGACGGCGGATGTCCCCCGGCTCTGAAGGTAGCAGCAGAGCCTCTGGGAGCACCCCCTCTTATTCCCAGGGGAGCCCGGATCTACCATCGGGGGTCCCAGACAGGGAGATGCCAGCGAGCCATCCCCGGGGCTCGCCCTGACACATCGCCCTGGAAACTGACTCACATCTTTGAGTCCTGAGTCACATCCTGTTGTGTGTTCTGAGACATCCAAGAGGGCATTACACCAGCTGCCCGTGGCTGAGGTGAACTTGGAGGGCACCCTGGGAACTGCCCTGCTGCCTTCCAAGCTGAAAGGGGGGGGGGGGGAACGTCTCTAGGGAAAAACCCGGCGCCGCCCTGAGGGTTTATATGGTCACCACGTAGGCTTGGCTCTTTTAAAAATAGACACTGGGGCCCTGGCAAGTACATAACTGTCTAGTCTTTGTTTTCAAAGGGCTCTGAAAGGTGACTGAACGACCAGGTCTTCAAAGATGCCAGCAGGACAGCCAAGGGAAGGGTCTTCTAACTCTTAACCAGCCACAGGGCCGTCAACTTTCTCCTGGCCCACTGGGGACCAGGTGTCGAGAGCGGGGGTTAAAAAGCCCAGACAGACATCGTATGCTCAGAGATAGGGGATGCATCCAGGCATCCTCTCCTGCGGCCATGGTGGGCTTTTTTTTTCTTCCTAAGAAAGTACGAGTTTTTGTTTCATTTTAATTGGGAGTGTAGCTGCTTTACCCAGCTGTGTCCGGTTCTGCTGTACCACAAAGTGAATCAGCTGCCCTTCCACACAGTCTCTCTGCTGGGGATTTCCTTCCCATCTAGGTCACCACGGAGCACTGAGGAGAGTCCCTCCAGTAGGCCTCATTAACTGTTTTACACAGTCTCAATAGTGCATATACGTCAACTTCAACCTCCCGATTCATCCGGTCCGGCCCCCTTCCTCCGTTGAGGCCCATGTGGTTGTTCTCTAAGTCTGTGTCTCCATTTCTGCTTTGCATTAATATAACCTCTACCACTTTTCTAGATTCTACATTTATGTGTTAGTATCTGATATTTTTCTCCTTCTGACTTTACTGTGCCCTGTAGGACAGTCTCTGATGTGAAAGTCATTCAGTCGGGTCCAACTCTTTGCAACCCATGGACAAGCCATGGAATTCTCCAGGCAAGAATACTGGAGTGGGTAGCCTTTTCCTTCTCCAGAGGATCTTCCTGACCCAGGGATCAAACCCAGGTCTGCACTGTGGGTGCATTCTTCACCAGCTGAGCTACAAGGGAAGCCCCATGACAGTCTCTGGGTTTAAGCTTTTCTAAGAGCAGCTTTTGGTTTCGTTCATTTTCCACCACTTTCTTATATTTGATTTCTTTGATTTCTACTCTGATTTTATTATTTTTTTCTTCTGCTTGTTTTCGGTTTATTTTGCTTCTTCCCTAGATTCTTAAGGTGGAAGTTTACTGGTTCTGAATCGTTCTTTTCAAATAAATGCTCTAAGATGCTATAAATTTCCCTCTAAGCACTGCTTTTGCCGCATCACAAATTGTGATGCTGGATTTTCACTTAGTTCAGAGTATTTCTGTTGAGACTTCTTTGGCCCACGGGTTACTCAGAAGTTTGTTGTTGAAGCTCCAGGTTTTGGGGGAGTTTCTGCCAATCTTCCTGCCACTGACCGCCGCCCTTGTTTAATCCCTAAATCATGTCCAATTCTGCTTGCCTGTGGACTGGAGCCCGCCAGGCTCCTCTGTCCATGGGATTTCCCAGGCAAGAATACTGGAGTGGGTTGCCATTTCCTTCTCCAGGCAATCTTCTCAACCCAGGGATTGAACCCTGGTCTCCTGCATTACAGACAGACTTGTCACTGGCATTTTAGTTTAAATCTTTGTGGCCTGAAAGTCGACTCTGTATGATTTCCATTCTTTTCAATTTGTTTGAGGTGTGTTTTGTGATGTATCTTGGTGCATGTTCCCTGTAGGCTTGAAAAGAATGTGTATTCTGCTATCATCAGATGGAAGTCAGCAACGATGTGGGTTGACAGCAGTGTTCAGATCAGCTGTGCCCTTTCTGCCTGTGTGACGTATCCGTTACAAGCAAGAGGACTGGGAGACTTGCACTACAACTGTGCTTTCCTTCCTTCCTGTAGTCCTGCCAGTTGGTGCCTCCTGTCTTTGGACCTTCTGTTGTTAGATGCATACATGTTCAGGATTATGTTTTCTTAGACCTAACATTTTTCATCAGGTAATTCCCCATTTTTAAAATATCTTATTGATGTATAGTTGATTATAATGTTATCAATGGGCTTTTTATTTACTATATTAGACATGTCTTAATTTCTACTGCAGAGAAAGGTGATTCAGTTGTATATGTAACTTTTTCATGTAATTCCCCTCTTTATCTGACATTTTTCCTTCTTCTGAGGTCAGTTTTATATGAAATTAGTACAGCTGCTCTGGTTTTCTTTTGATTAGCCAGAAAGAAAAGCTCTACCCCTTTTCTTTCAACCTGAGGCTTTATATTTAGTTTCCCTGTAGACAGCACATAGTTGAGTTTTGCTTTTAATCCTCTCTGACAGTCTCTGTCTTTGAGTTGACATATGTATTAGACCATATTTAAACAGATCACGGCTGTCGCTGGATTAACAGGTGCCGTGTTTGTAATTGTTTTATATCTGTTGTATCTCTTCTTTTTTCTCCTCTTTTTATGCCTTCTCTGGTTTTAACTGAGCATTTTATATGATTCCATTCCATTTTATCTCTGCTCTTGGCATATCCATTATACTTAAAAATGTTTTATTGTCCTGAAGTTTGCAAAATACACGTAGAGTAAACGGAAGTCATCAGCAAATACCCAAATCACTTCCTCCTTTCCGTTCTTGTCACTCCTGTCACTTACCCAAATCTCACAATCTCTTGATACGTTACTGTTATGAAAAATAAGATTTTTTTTTAATATGAATTCAAGTTTTTTTTTTTAAAGATTTATTTATTTATTTATTTGAGGGGGTGGGGTGGGGAGGGAGGGGAGCAGGCGGGCCACTTTTATTGGTCTTTCATTTGTCCATTTTCATCCATCTTTGTTCTTTGGCCCGTGTGGGCCTCCCATCGTGGCCTCTGTTATCGCAGAGCACAGGCTCTGGGCGCATGCGTTCCAGAGCTCCAGCTCGGTAATTGGACACATCGGTCCAGCCGCTCCGTGGCAGGTGGGATCTTCCCAGGCCAGGGATTGAACCGGCGCCCCTTGCACTGCAAGGCGGTGTCCTTACCCACTGGACCACCAGGGAAGTCCGAAAAATAAGATTTTATTTTACCTTTATTTATTCTTCCTTTCTTTATGTAGATCCAAGTTTCTGACATATATTATTTCCCTTTTTCCTGAAGAACTTTTTTATTTCCTGCAAGGCAGGTCTGCTAGATAAATTAGCTCAATTTTGTTTGTCAGAGAATGGCTTTGTTTCTCCTTCGTTTTTGAAGGATAATTTTGTTGAATATAGAATACTACATTGGTAGCTTTTTTCAACACTTTACTTACTACATTTTCACTTGCACAGTTTCTGAAGCAAAGTCTAAAGTAACTCTTATCTTTGTTCCTCTCTGGGTATGGTTTTCCTGCCCACCTTTCCTTTCAGGTTTCTTTCAAGATTTTTCTTTGTCTTAGGGTTTTCTGAAGTTTCAATATATGCCTAGATATAAATTATTTGGTATTTATTTTGTTGGGTTGGTGTTCCCAGAGTTTCCTAGATCTGTGTTTGGGTGGTTGTCATTAATTCTGGAAGGTTCTCAAATAGTTCTTCTACTCTGTTTTCTTCTCTTTTTCTTTCTTGTATTTTTACTACACATACATCACACACATTTGAAAATTTCCCAAAGTTCGTGGATATTCTGATTTTAGTTCTGGTTTTACTCTTTACATTATAGTTTTATACTGACATATTTTCAATTTCATTGAAATTCTTTCCTCACTTATGTTCAGTCTGTTGATGAACCCATCAAAGGTATTGCTCATTTCTGTTGCAGTGTTTTTCATTTCTGGAATTTCCTTTTGCGTCTTAGAGTTTCTGTCTCCCTGCTTACATAACCCATCTGCTTTTGCATGCTGTCTTCTTCAATGAAACCAAAAATATGTCAATAGAAACAGTGGTCCTAATCAAGCAAAAATGTCCACTGGCAACAAGAATGAATGAAGAAGTGAATAGCTTCATAAGTCTAAGAGTGAATGAATGAAGTAACTCAGCGTGATGATTAATACAGTAAGAAGAAGCCTCTCCAAGCATCATAAAGGCCTGGAACCTTCACTAATATCAGACTCTAAGTTCCAATGAGGCAGTGACATACTGGTCTTACTCACAAATTAGCACATGTCTGGCATGTATGAATAGTAAGTTTCAATGAACTTGTTCTTTTTGGTGGATTGACCTGTCAGAAGCATTCCCTTTGAGAACAAGCAGCGCTCCTCTGAAGATGGATGAACTGTGGTTCTCCTCCTCAGCCTGTGACTTTTTTTCTCTATATTTTATCCCCGTCCTACTTTCTCTTCCTAGAATACATGTATTTGTTATTACAAGCACCATTCTTCAGCTCACAAGCCCACGTGACCCTCCCCTAACTGTTTAATGTCCGAGCAGAGAAACAACTGCATGCATGTGCACTAAGTCACTTCAGTCGTGTCTGACTCTTTGTGACCCTATGTACCATGGCTTACCAGCCTGCTCTGTCCATGGAATTCTCCAGGCAGAATTCTGGAGTGGGTTGCTATGCTCTCCTCCAGGGGATCTTCCCCATGCAGGAATCGAACTTGCGTCTCTTGCATCTCCTGCACTGTCAGGCAGGTTCTTTACCACTGGCACCACCTGAGAAGCACCAAAGAAGTACTATTTGGGGCCTATTTGAATTAAGATCCTGCACTGTCAGCATTGGAAGGGGCTTAGTGATCATCTCCTTTCAGAGATGAGAGTAAGAAAGTGTAAGCACATGATCCAGGGCCATTACACAGGTTTGTTCAGTGACTCAGTCATGTCCAAAATTTTGTAACCCATGGACTGCAGCAGGCCAGGCTTCCCTGTCCTTCACCATCTCCTGGAGCTTGTTCAAACTCATGTCCATTGAATCAGTGATGCCATCCGATCATTTCATTCTCTGTCGCCTCTTCTCCTGCCTTCCATTTTTCCCAGCATTAGGGTCCTTTCCAATGAGTCATCTCTTCACATCAGATGGCCAAAGTACTGGAGCTTCAGTTTCAGCATAAGTCCTTCCAATGAATATGCAGGATTGATTTCCTTTAGGATTGACTGGTCTGATCAATCTCCTTGCTGTCCAAGGGACTCTCAAGAGTCTTCGCCAGCACTACAGTTCAAAGGCACCAATTCTTCGGTGCTCAGCCTTCTTCTTCTTCTTCTTCTTCTTTTTTTAGTATTTTTGCTTTATTTTTCATCCATCTTTATTCTTTGGCACATGTGGACCTCCCATTGCCATGGCCTCTCATTGCAGAGCACTGGCTCTGGGCACACGCACTCCAGAACACAGGCTCGTCATTGGACACACCGGCCCAGCCACTCCTCAGCATGTGGGATCTTCCTGGGCCAGGGATCAAACCAGTGCCTCTTGCACTGCAGGGCAGACTCTTTACCCACTGGACCACCAGGGAAGCCCACTCAGCCTTGTTAATGGTCTAACTCTCACATCCATACATGACTACTGGAAAAATCATACCTTTGTCAGCAAAGTCAGACAGGTTAGAGGCCACTTCTGCCCATCAGCCCAGAGCCCAGGTGCCCAGAACACTGTCATTTCCATAATTGTCTTCATGTATTCATGTTGGCCCCATCATGGCAAGAATGTTAACTCAGTATTATTGACCCTTCATTTTGTTTGGTTTTTGTTCTTTTAATTAATAATCCATGTAACATTTAGAAGAAAACAAACAAAACTCTGACATGGAAAGCTCACCATCACCACCTTCTGGCCCACCACTGCCAATGAAGCCAGATGCGGTTCACTGTGGTCACAGATGTGCAAACCTATCAGGGGCCACTGGGCTTTGCCTACTACCCACCCACTACCTGCCCCCACCCCACCCTCAGCACTGAACGGCTGAGTTGTGGTATGAAGTAAGAAGATGCTGAATCTGAAACCCTGTGTTAAAAAAACAAATCACAGAATCTAGACTTTAATCATAAAGATCCTTTTACCAAAGCATATTTTTAAAAGGCTGTGAAACATTATGCAACGTTTGCATGGTTTAATTATGAGTTTAGAAAAGCCTAGCACAACTTTTTCACTACAGTAAAACATGACAGAGCATGAATCATGGCATAATACGTTATGCTTACTGTGGTTTTAGACGTGGGGTTAGGGGTGCTGGGCTGTCTCCACAACAGGGCATGAATTATTGTACCGCAATTCACACCCAGAGGGCTTTATGACAATTATAAAACCATCTTTGTTTGCTTTTTAAATGATTAAAATATTTGAGTACCATATATATTCACTTAGTAAATATGTGTATCCAGGACTTACACGTCTTATAGAAAATATCTGAGTATATAAGTTTATTTTCAGTTGGAGCAAAATCCTCGTAGCAATAAGGGAATATTAAACAATCTGCTGTTCAGTGTGTATCTGCTATCTGCTTTCAATCACTGGAAGCGCTGCTCACTGTGAGATTACACAGGATCTTTCACTGTGGTTGAGCACTGACTTTCCACTGAGTCTGGAATGAACCCTTGCCATCACCTCAGATTCTCTAAAATTCAGATGGATATAAGGACCTTTCTTTAACATTGGGTTTTAAAGATTCTCACATCCATACATGACTACTAAATAAATATTTCCCCAAGTTTTTCAAAATTAAAAGTCAGGGTTTTTAAAAATTTTTAATTAGAGGATAACTGCTTTACAGTGTTGTGTTGGTTTCTGCCCTACAACAGGGTGAATCAGCCACAAGTATGCTGTGTCCCCTCCCTCCACCCTGCACCCCCTCCCGCCCCTCTAGGCTGTGACAGAGCTCTGGGTTCAGCTCCCCGTGTGGCAGAGCAACTTCCCACTGGCTATTGCACGTATGCTAATATATATACTTCAGGGCTGCCCTCTCAATTCATCCCCCACCCCTTCCCCTGCTGTCCCCAGATCTGTCCTCTGTCTCTGCATCTCCATCCCTACCCTGCAAATAGGTTCATCAGTACCATTGTTCTAGATTTCATATATATGCATTATTATATGGTATTTTTCCCTTTCTGACTTCCTTCAGTCTGTATAACAGGCTCTAGGTTCATCCACTTCACTAGAACTGACTCAGATTTGCTCTAGGTCAATTACTTAAAAGCAAAGAAGTAGATCAGTATGAGAGAAACTGGGGCAAGGCTGTCAAGAGAAGAATAAGAAGGTAGACTTGAGGCCCCAGATGCCTGACTCAGTCCTCCACTGTGACAGTTTCAAAGGCATAAAAGACAAAAGAAACGTTCAGTGCTGGAAGTGAAGAGCCCCAGAGGGAGCAGATGTGGACACTGTGTAATGAGCAGTTATAGCCCATGTCTTTATGTCACGACACACACAGAACTTACACCTGGTATCTCGCTCAGGAGCTCTGCTCTGTCTGTGTTTACTCCAGCACCACGAAGCCCTGGCTGTGAAGACCCCTGGGAGTTCGTGTTGTTTGTTGTCACCTTTGGCCACAAAGACGGTGGGACACAACGAGAAAATTAATGTTTAATCCTAAGAAAGAAACAGCTCTCTCATGGTGGGCCAGTGGTCAGTTTTTTAAGTTTCTTACACACTTGGTCTAAGAGTAGAAGGGATTCCCTCCACCTCCCCTTTTCACCTGCAAGCAGTATGATGCTTCTGAAAACGAAAGACATCTGTGAATGCTGGAGTCAAACTTATAAAATCCTTTCTACCTAAACCTTCTGAAGTCAGATTTTTGTCTCTTCTCTCTCCCAGACTACTTTTAATGGCAGTCTATAAAATACTTGCTCAACATTCTGCCCTTTAAAAGTTGCAAACTTGAGGTCTTTTTTTTTTAAAAAAAAAAAAAAAAGGAAGACATCTCCGTTAGTCTGGGGGCTAAATGAATCAGCACGTATGTTTTACCCTGCACCCCTCCGCCTCTAGGCTGTGACAGAGCTCTGGGTTCAGCTCCCCGTGTGGCAGAGCAACTTCCCACTGGCTATTGCACGTATGCTAATATATATACTTCAGGGCTGCCCTCTCAATTCATCCCCCACCCCTTCCCCTGCTGTCCCCAGATCTGTCCTCTGTCTCTGCATCTCCATCCCTACCCTGCAAATAGGTTCATCAGTACCATTGTTCTAGATTTCATATATATGCATTATTATATGGTATTTTTCCCTTTCTGACTTCCTTCAGTCTGTATAACAGGCTCTAGGTTCATCCACTTCACTAGAACTGACTCAGATTTGCTCTAGGTCAATTACTTAAAAGCAAAGAAGTAGATCAGTATGAGAGAAACTGGGGCAAGGCTGTCAAGAGAAGAATAAGAAGGTAGACTTGAGGCCCCAGATGCCTGACTCAGTCCTCCACTGTGACAGTTTCAAAGGCATAAAAGACAAAAGAAACGTTCAGTGCTGGAAGTGAAGAGCCCCAGAGGGAGCAGATGTGGACACTGTGTAATGAGCAGTTATAGCCCATGTCTTTATGTCACGACACACACAGAACTTACACCTGGTATCTCGCTCAGGAGCTCTGCTCTGTCTGTGTTTACTCCAGCACCACGAAGCCCTGGCTGTGAAGACCCCTGGGAGTTCGTGTTGTTTGTTGTCACCTTTGGCCACAAAGACGGTGGGACACAACGAGAAAATTAATGTTTAATCCTAAGAAAGAAACAGCTCTCTCATGGTGGGCCAGTGGTCAGTTTTTTAAGTTTCTTACACACTTGGTCTAAGAGTAGAAGGGATTCCCTCCACCTCCCCTTTTCACCTGCAAGCAGTATGATGCTTCTGAAAACGAAAGACATCTGTGAATGCTGGAGTCAAACTTATAAAATCCTTTCTACCTAAACCTTCTGAAGTCAGATTTTTGTCTCTTCTCTCTCCCAGACTACTTTTAATGGCAGTCTATAAAATACTTGCTCAACATTCTGCCCTTTAAAAGTTGCAAACTTGAGGTCTTTTTTTTTTAAAAAAAAAAAAAAAAGGAAGACATCTCTGTTAGTCTGGGCTGACAGAACCAGCCCTGCACTGCCGGGTTTGTGAGCCAGTCATCAGACCTTGTGGCCAGTTTCCCAGCCAGGTTTGCTTTGCAGTTAACAGCTATGGAATAGTCTTGCCCAAGGTACCAAAAGAGACCCAGACCCTTGCATTCTTTTCTGCTTACTGAGTACAGAGAGACAGGGGATGACCTAATAATGGTAATCGTAATTACTGGTAAACCTGGCAGTCAGTGTGTGCAGCAGGTCAACAGTCTGAGCATTAACATGTCCCCCTGGAAAGCGTAACCAGCATCTCTCATCACTGTGTCTATGTACTAAGTTACTCAGTCACATCTGACTGTGCGACGCCGTGGACTATAGCCCGCTAGGCTTCCCTGTCCATGGAATGCTCCAGGCAAGAACACTGGAGGGCGTGGCCATTCCATCCTCCAAGGGATCTTCCCGACCCAGGGATAGAACCCATGTCTCTTGCATCTCCAGAACTGGCAGGCAGATTTTTACCACTGAGCCACCTGGGATAGGGAGATTAAATAAACCCTTTGGAAGGAAGAGTTAGCAAAGGAGAATCGTCAAGAATCAAACATAAGTTATATTTCAGAATCATCTGGGGGGATTCATCAAACAAAAGCAAATACTTGGACATAAGGAGGCTTACTGAACTCTGGTCAGCAGACCACAGATATGTGTAAGATTTAAACCAAGGTAGCCGGTTTTTTATTAAAAGATTTCATTTTTTAAATCCTGCTCCACTCTACACTGACCTCCCTGATTCTCTGCAGATACAAGGCAGATCCAGCCGTCCCCACCATGGTCCTACGATCAGTCCTACCAGTACCTGGGATCCATCGCCTCTCCTTCTGTCCACCCAGCAACACCCATCTCGCCTGGACGGGCCAGTGGCATGACGACCCTCTCGGCTGAGCTTTCCAGTCGACTCTCAAGTAAGACGCTTGCAAATACACCCTGTGAAGTCTGGCTGCAGTGGAAGGTTCTGGAGGCCAGATGAGATGGAGGAAGAGGGTGGCAGGCATTTTTAACTGGATACAATATGGTTAAACACAAGGCTGTCTAAGCCCCACACCGATATGCTGGTTTTCCTCAACACCTGCAGGCAGAGATTATGGATGTGGAGGTAGAAGTGGCTTGGAAAAAGTGGATTCTTTGGGCATTTGGGGTGCCACATTTGGCAAGCAAGGGTGGCAACTGAAGGGTCAGTCACAGAAAAGGCCGAGCACTCAGGCTCTGGGGCTAAGGTGGGACGGGTCCACGCTGTGGTGGCGAGCTCTTTCAGGTCACGTGGACAGCTCGCTGGGGCTCTCGTGGCATGGGACACACATCAACCCGGTGGGACACTTCCAACTGAGAGCAGCTCACACCAGACTGAAGGAACAGCCTGGAGAGCTGCTCAGGTGTCGTGGCTGGCATAATTGTTGTTAATACGAGCTCATTAAGTATTAGTCATTTAACCTATGAGACCTTTGCGCTTGGCACTCACCTTTGCTCGTGGGCAGGGAAACTGGAGTTACAGAGAAGAATTCCTTTGCTGAAAGCAAAAAGAAGCAACTCCTCGTTTGGGGCTTTGAAATTGGAGCTGGACCAAACTCTGAAAACACTTCAGAGAGCTTCAGCATTAGGAGGCCTGCGAACACACTCCTTGTGTGTTGGGGGAAGGGTGGCTGTTTTTGCTTTTCGTTTCTTAGGATCAGGTTATAACAGATTCAGGGGCAGGCAAAGGGGCAGAGGTGGCCCGTCCCGCCATTTGAAGTGCTGTGTGATGCTGTGTTCTGCAGACAACTGCAGTTACTTGAGGTTCCCAAGTGTCTTTTAGCTTCTCAGAGCTTCCCAGAATACCTCTCCCCTTCTCAACAGCAGTACCGCCGACACGTGGGGCCAGATAAGTCTTCTCCGTTGCAGGGGCAGTCCTGTGCACTCTTGGGCCTTCATCACTCTCCGTGGCCTCTAGATGCCCAGAGTACGCCCAGTCTCAACAGCCAACAATGTCCAGATGATGCCAAGTGTCCCGAGGGCTGACACTACCCAGCTGGGAACTGTCTTCACTTGTTCCAGTGACATCAGCTTGCAAATACACCCTGTGAAGTCTGGCTGCAGTGGAAGGTTCTGGAGGCCAGATGAGATGGAGGAAGAGGGTGGCAGGCATTTTTAACTGGATACAATATGGTTAAACACAAGGCTGTCTAAGCCCCACACCGATATGCTGGTTTTCCTCAACACCTGCAGGCAGAGATTATGGATGTGGAGGTAGAAGTGGCTTGGAAAAAGTGGATTCTTTGGGCATTTGGGGTGCCACATTTGGCAAGCAAGGGTGGCAACTGAAGGGTCAGTCACAGAAAAGGCCGAGCACTCAGGCTCTGGGGCTAAGGTGGGACGGGTCCACGCTGTGGTGGCGAGCTCTTTCAGGTCACGTGGACAGCTCGCTGGGGCTCTCGTGGCATGGGACACACATCAACCCGGTGGGACACTTCCAACTGAGAGCAGCTCACACCAGACTGAAGGAACAGCCTGGAGAGCTGCTCAGGTGTCGTGGCTGGCATAATTGTTGTTAATACGAGCTCATTAAGTATTAGTCATTTAACCTATGAGACCTTTGCGCTTGGCACTCACCTTTGCTCGTGGGCAGGGAAACTGGAGTTACAGAGAAGAATTCCTTTGCTGAAAGCAAAAAGAAGCAACTCCTCGTTTGGGGCTTTGAAATTGGAGCTGGACCAAACTCTGAAAACACTTCAGAGAGCTTCAGCATTAGGAGGCCTGCGAACACACTCCTTGTGTGTTGGGGGAAGGGTGGCTGTTTTTGCTTTTCGTTTCTTAGGATCAGGTTATAACAGATTCAGGGGCAGGCAAAGGGGCAGAGGTGGCCCGTCTGCCATTTGAAGTGCTGTGTGATGCTGTGTTCTGCAGACAACTGCAGTTACTTGAGGTTCCCAAGTGTCTTTTAGCTTCTCAGAGCTTCCCAGAATACCTCTCCCCTTCTCAACAGCAGTACCGCCGACACGTGGGGCCAGATAAGTCTTCTCCGTTGCAGGGGCAGTCCTGTGCACTCTTGGGCCTTCATCACTCTCCGTGGCCTCTAGATGCCCAGAGTACGCCCCCAGTCTCAACAGCCAACAATGTCCAGATGATGCCAAGTGTCCCGAGGGCTGACACTACCCCCAGCTGGGAACTGTCTTCACTTGTTCTTGGGTGGGACAGTGACATCAGGAGGCCAACTTACCTGCCCAGTTTCCACATTATTCTTTTTTCAGTCATGGGTGCCAAGAATTTCATGGCACCTGCTGGGCTGAGGAGTTAAGGGGCTGGCATTAGGAACTGTGAAGTCCATTCAGCTGGTGGCCCTAGCAGTTCTGTTCCCTTAGGACTGGTTTGCTTCCAGAGGCATTTGTCTTTTATCGTTCTTCTTGGTGGCACTGCTCTGCCCACCGGCTATGGTCAACATTGAAGTAGTGACTCTTTTCCTTGGAAACGTCCCTGTCCCTTGGAACTTACGTCGTAAGTCTTCTGACGTGGACAGTACCCAAGATGTCTGGCACCTTTTAGTCCAAGAACCTTTGGGGCCAGCTGGTCCGCTGACCAGTTCAGATGTGAGGGTGGCTTCTTTTATAGGAATAAGATGTGCCCTCCTGTGTCCTGGCTCATGGTTCCACTTCTGAACAGCCTGGACTTCAGTCAGACAGGGAGCCACGGAAGGGTGTTTTATAGCCCCAGGGTGTGAAGGAGATAAAAGCCACCTCCCCTTTCGGCACCCAAGCCTGACCCTGCGCTGTCTTGGAGGGAGGACCCGGGAGAATTCCAGGGAGGCTTTCACTGGTGGTAGCAGAGAACAGCATGGGAGGCTGCTCTTCAACTTGGCAGATCTCCCTGGAGACACGGAGCCTGGAGCCCAGGCCTGAAGAGTGCCGTCTTCCACCGAGGGCAAGAGGGGATCGGGATACTTAACGTTGGCTACTTTGAGAGCCTGTTATAGCTTGGAGTCTGCTTCCCTTGGACCCTCCCCCACCCAGCTTGGAGCTCCCAGCCTCCCCTGACCTTCCTCTGCAGGAGGGACCTGTGCTCTGTGTCTTTCTCTTTGCAGACAGACTCCACACCTTGTCTGAAAAGAGTTGTCATCTGGAGGTTTTCTTTTCTTTTACTTAAATAATGTTTAGCTGCCAAGCTGGGCGACAGACAGCGTGCATTAATCTGAGTCATGCGAAAGATCCTTTTAAGGCAGCCATTATCTGCTCAGGCTGTTTAATCCTTTGGGGGCAGTGGGAGGGGCCCGGAGGAGGGCGGCTTTCATCCACCTCAAGCTGCAGAGTGAAGACCTGAGCTGTCGCGGCAAATATTTAGCCCCCTCGGTGGGGCAACATTTCCAACTAAAAGACCTGTACCGCCTAATCCCTAGATATCCTTCTCTTCAAAAGCTCCCTAGGGACGTCAGGGGTCCCCGCCTATGCCCACACTGCTCTTGAAAAAGGCGGCGCCAGGCCAGCCAAAAGGACAAGGGAGCTAAGGCAGGGGTGCGGTGACACTGTGCGTGGCTGCTGGGGCTTGCTTGGGTAGGGCGCGTCAGGCTGGACATAAATAGGTTACTTGAATCTGAGCCTACGTCGTGGGTCAAAGCTGTTTTTTTTTCCTTTTTGACCACTTCTATTGGTTTTTCATTTATTTATTTTCGTCCATCTCTGTTCTTTGGCCTGTGTGGGCCTCCCATTGCAGTGGTCTCCCTCGCTGTGGGGCACCGGCTCTGGGCGCATGCGCTCCAGAGCTCCGGCTCGGTCGTTGGACACATTGGCCCAGCCTCTCCACGGCACGTGGGATCTTCCCAGGCCAGGGATCGAACCGGTGCCCCTTGCACTGCAAGGCAGTGTCTTTACCCACTGGACCACCAGGGAAGTCCCTCGAAGGGGTTCTGTTATCACAACGTGCGTTGTGAAGGATAAACTGGCCAAGTGGATGGTTTTCCGTAGCATGACGCTGGCACTGTGTGGCCAGAAGAACCACAGGCCGCATCTAAGATCTTTCAAATATTCTGCCCGCAAGTGAAACCACCATCTTCCCCTGACCGCTGAGGCCATAACGTCATTCCATTACTTACGGCCCTGACAAATCACGGGCTCACTCGGGATTCCGGTAACTCGCTGCCATCCCCAGGTTACCACACAGTAGCTGGAACAAACTGGCAGAGCATGTCCAGACACCATCGTGAAACGGGGTGACCTTTCATCCCTTCTCCAGTGGATTCATTTTGGGGAAGTGAAGCAAGCAGGACTTAAATAATGTTTAGCTGCCAGGCCCTGCATTAATCTGAGTCATCCTTTTAAGGCAGCCATTATCTGCTCAGGCTGTTTAATCCTTTGGGGCAGGGGGGGCCCGGAGGAGGGCGGCTTTCATCCACCTCAAGCTGCAGAGTGAAGACCTGAGCTGTCGCGGCAAATATTTAGCCCCCTCGGTGGGGCAACATTTCCAACTAAAAGACCTGTACCGCCTAATCCCTAGATATCCTTCTCTTCAAAAGCTCCCTAGGGACGTCAGGGGTCCCCGCCTATGCCCACACTGCTCTTGAAAAAGGCGGCGCCAGGCCAGCCAAAAGGACAAGGGAGCTAAGGCAGGGTGCGGTGACACTGTGCGTGGCTGCTGGGGCTTGCTTGGGTAGGGCGCGTCAGGCTGGACATAAATAGGTTACTTGAATCTGAGCCTACGTCGTGGGTCAAAGCTGTTTTTTTTTCCTTTTTGACCACTTCTATTGGTTTTTCATTTATTTATTTTCGTCCATCTCTGTTCTTTGGCCTGTGTGGGCCTCCCATTGCAGTGGTCTCCCTCGCTGTGGGGCACCGGCTCTGGGCGCATGCGCTCCAGAGCTCCGGCTCGGTCGTTGGACACATTGGCCCAGCCTCTCCACGGCACGTGGGATCTTCCCAGGCCAGGGATCGAACCGGTGCCCCTTGCACTGCAAGGCAGTGTCTTTACCCACTGGACCACCAGGGAAGTCCCTCGAAGGGGTTCTGTTATCACAACGTGCGTTGTGAAGGATAAACTGGCCAAGTGGATGGTTTTCCGTAGCATGACGCTGGCACTGTGTGGCCAGAAGAACCACAGGCCGCATCTAAGATCTTTCAAATATTCTGCCCGCAAGTGAAACCACCATCTTCCCCTGACCGCTGAGGCCATAACGTCATTCCATTACTTACGGCCCTGACAAATCACGGGCTCACTCGGGATTCCGGTAACTCGCTGCCATCCCCAGGTTACCACACAGTAGCTGGAACAAACTGGCAGAGCATGTCCAGACACCATCGTGAAACGGGGTGACCTTTCATCCCTTCTCCAGTGGATTCACCTTTTTGTCTTGGGGCAAGTGAAGCAAGCAGGATCAAGGGTGGAGCCATTTATTTGGGTCCGGAGTGTTGCATCAGATGACAAGAAGTTGATTGTGTTTGCCTAATGCATCTCCCGACTACAGAAATCTAACTGGAAAAAACGGAGTAAAGCTTCCTGTTAACTCTCAAGCATGTCACGGCTGCCTGTGTGAACACAAACAAGTGACACAGGGCTTGCTCACAGATGGCCCCAGCGGGCAGGGACAAACCCTGTGGAATGGGGTGCGGCCGGGCTTCAGGACGCGCCAGAGAGCGTCCACTGAAGGGCGGCCGAGAACCGCTGTCAGTTCACAGCACTGTCCCTGCCCACACGTCTGACTCGCTTTGAAAAGATTAACAGGGCTGTTTGTTTGAAAGTCAGACTCCTGGTTTCCTCATTAGTGGAGCGATCTGCCGCAGACTTTGGTTGTTTCTATAAACTTTAATTACCTCTCTGATGAGGAGCATATCCCCTCATCACAGGCACCCCAAATTTACCAAGGAGTGCGTTTGAGGCGGGGAGGGGAGAGAGGGAGAGAGAAAGAATGAGAACACGAGCTCTCCCTGCTGGGATAACAGGCTTGAAATATGAGGAAGTTGATCAACAGCTGAAGCCGTCCAAAAACAGATTAATCCACCCCGGTAGCTTTCCTTTCAGAGCAAGAGTTTGGCTCTGTCAGGTTTCTCTGTGGGCCTGAACACAAAAGGACCCAGGCCACATGCCATCTTGAGCCTGGAGTTATTTTGTACGTTCATTTGAGAGCTTATACATTTTAAAGCATTTAGTTCTTGCCTCTGCTGTTTTGTTGCTGTCTTTTGGGTTTGCTGACGTAAAGACGACAGTTCTGGCCTGGTCATTTAATGAATAATTCTGAGGAACAGCAACTCCTCGAGGACACTGTTCGACATTAACAGTAGGGATGCTGTCTCAGTGGAGGGCACTTTTGCCCCCCTCACCCCTACTCCCAGGATATCTGGACGGGCAGGACACTGTTGATAGTGACAGCGAGGGGCAGCGGGGCACTCCTGACATCTGGTGGGCACAGGCCAAAGATGCGGCCAAACCTGCGACCAGGCACAGGACAGGCCCGCACTGCCCCACAGAGCTGATCCTCAGTGCCGACAGAGCCACTGCTGGGGAACTGAACTACGGGACACAGGAAACCCGTCCTGGCACCCGGACCCCCAGTAATTCCCAAGGGCAGCCTGTGATTAACGAAAATGCAGCAAGACTCAATGAAGAGAGCCAAAGCCAGTCTATGAAAGGATATATGCACAATCCTAACAAAATGAGTCTTAAAGACCAAGCTTTGCCATGGCTGGTAGAATTTCAACATGTATAAGAATGGAGTAAGTAAATTAAGGTCCTGCAGCCATTCCTGTTAACAAGTGACGTCTTAGAGGAAAGCACGTGAAATCAAGTTTCGACTGTTTCTGAAAATGTGGAACTAGTCTGAAGGTAGATGTGGGAGAGAGACTGATACAGTGGTTCGTGGACATCCACTCCCAGCCACTACTATAGTGTGCATTAGCTTCTATCATAGGAAACGGCCCATTTTTAACTATTCCAGACCTACAGAAATGGCAGATTTCTAGATTCAATGTACATGTTACGTGCAATGTGTACAATGTATTAAAATGTTATTAGATACTAATACTGTCATGACAGTATCATGTGTATATATTAATATTGCTTTGTTAATGATCCATTATGTTAGTTGTTCTTCCAGTGTTATTGTTGTTATATACTGTTATATTAAGATCACTGATTAAAAGTACTGATATATTAATATATTGATTACATAGAAAGGTGGCAAACTGTTTTCTGCAAAGGGCTAGACGTGAAATATTTCAAGCTTTCTCTTCCTACAGTCTGGTCCTGCAGTCTTTGCCATGACCACTCTGAAGTGGTGATGTAAAAACAGCCATCGATAATACATAAAAGAATGCGTGAGGCTCCTTCCCATAAAACTTTATTTATGAACACTGAAATTTAAATGTCATATCTTTTTCACGTCAGGAAACCTGATTTTTGTTTTTCTTCATCATTCAGAAAAGTAAAACACATTCTTAGATGGTGGGCCTACCAAATCTGGTGGGCACAGGCCAAAGATGCGGCCAAACCTGCGACCAGGCACAGGACAGGCCCGCACTGCCCCACAGAGCTGATCCTCAGTGCCGACAGAGCCACTGCTGGGGAACTGAACTACGGGACACAGGAAACCCGTCCTGGCACCCGGACCCCCAGTAATTCCCAAGGGCAGCCTGTGATTAACGAAAATGCAGCAAGACTCAATGAAGAGAGCCAAAGCCAGTCTATGAAAGGATATATGCACAATCCTAACAAAATGAGTCTTAAAGACCAAGCTTTGCCATGGCTGGTAGAATTTCAACATGTATAAGAATGGAGTAAGTAAATTAAGGTCCTGCAGCCATTCCTGTTAACAAGTGACGTCTTAGAGGAAAGCACGTGAAATCAAGTTTCGACTGTTTCTGAAAATGTGGAACTAGTCTGAAGGTAGATGTGGGAGAGAGACTGATACAGTGGTTCGTGGACATCCACTCCCAGCCACTACTATAGTGTGCATTAGCTTCTATCATAGGAAACGGCCCATTTTTTTAACTATTCCAGACCTACAGAAATGGCAGATTTCTAGATTCAATGTACATGTTACGTGCAATGTGTACAATGTATTAAAATGTTATTAGATACTAATACTGTCATGACAGTATCATGTGTATATATTAATATTGCTTTGTTAATGATCCATTATGTTAGTTGTTCTTCCAGTGTTATTGTTGTTATATACTGTTATATTAAGATCACTGATTAAAAGTACTGATATATTAATATATTGATTACATAGAAAGGTGGCAAACTGTTTTCTGCAAAGGGCTAGACGTGAAATATTTCAAGCTTTCTCTTCCTACAGTCTGGTCCTGCAGTCTTTGCCATGACCACTCTGAAGTGGTGATGTAAAAACAGCCATCGATAATACATAAAAGAATGCGTGAGGCTCCTTCCCATAAAACTTTATTTATGAACACTGAAATTTAAATGTCATATCTTTTTCACGTCAGGAAACCTGATTTTTGTTTTTCTTCATCATTCAGAAAAGTAAAACACATTCTTAGATGGTGGGCCTACCAAATCTGGTAGCAGGTGAATTTGGCAGGTGGGTTTGCCAACCCCAGAGTTACAGCAAGTCATATCTAATATGTTTCTATTAAGCAAGTATGGATATATATTACACCGAATTACAGCCTTACTACACTGCAGGGGAGCCTATGAATCCACCCCTTCACCGTACCAGCTCCCCGGGCAGCCGCATGCTGGGTAGCCTGCCTGTGCGCCCCTAGGTGGGGTGGGGGCGTGTCCTCCCTGAACCCCTAATCTCATGGTCTCTCTCGCCCACCCACAGCTGCGCCCGACCTGACGGCCTTCGGCGACCCGCGCCAGTTCCCCGCGCTGCCCTCCATCTCCGACCCCCGCATGCACTACCCCGGCGCCTTCACCTACTCCCCGACCCCCGTCACGTCGGGCATCGGCATCGGCATGTCGGCCATGAGCTCAGCCACGCGCTACCACACGTACCTGCCGCCGCCGTACCCAGGCTCGTCGCAGGCGCAGGGCGGCCCGTTCCAGGCCAGCTCGCCGTCCTACCACCTCTACTACGGCGCGTCGGCCGGCTCCTACCAGTTCTCCATGGTGGGCGGCGAGCGCTCGCCGCCGCGCATCCTGCCGCCCTGCACGAACGCCTCCACCGGCTCGGCGCTGCTCAACCCCAGCCTGCCGAACCAGGGCGAAGTGGTGGAAGCCGAGGGCAGTCACAGCAACTCGCCCACCAACATGGCGCCCACCGCGCGCCTCGAGGAGGCCGTGTGGCGGCCCTACTGAGCCTGCGCATGCGCGGAGCGGCCGGAAGTGGCCCCGGAGGCGCCCCCGGGCCCACCCGGGGCGGAGCCCGCGTGGGCCCTGCAGGCGGCGGGTGCGGTCTCGCTTGGGAAGTCCGTGCAGGTCGCCGTTGGCCCATCTCAGCTGTTTCTAACCTGTCGCAACTTGAGGGTGTCCACTTCGCCACCCCGTGGGCACGTCGTACGGCAAACAGGAAGATTCCCAGAGGGAAACTGTGAATGCTTCTGATTTAGCAATGCTGTGAATAATAAAAAGAAAGATTTTATACCCTTGACTTCACTTTTTAACCAAGTTGTTTATTCCAAAGAGTATGGAATTGGGGGCTTGGGGGGGAAGCGGGAGGCAGAGATGCAACTCATTCTGTTTGGCATCTTAATTCGATTTTGAATTTTCTTTTCCAGCACCTTATAAATTGCAAAATGCGATTGCATTTGGGGTTTTAATTTATAAAGTTGACTGGTTCCCCTACAGCAAGTCATATCTAATATGTTTCTATTAAGCAAGTATGGATATATATTACACCGAATTACAGCCTTACTACACTGCAGGGGAGCCTATGAATCCACCCCTTCACCGTACCAGCTCCCCGGGCAGCCGCATGCTGGGTAGCCTGCCTGTGCGCCCCTAGGTGGGGTGGGGGCGTGTCCTCCCTGAACCCCTAATCTCATGGTCTCTCTCGCCCACCCACAGCTGCGCCCGACCTGACGGCCTTCGGCGACCCGCGCCAGTTCCCCGCGCTGCCCTCCATCTCCGACCCCCGCATGCACTACCCCGGCGCCTTCACCTACTCCCCGACCCCCGTCACGTCGGGCATCGGCATCGGCATGTCGGCCATGAGCTCAGCCACGCGCTACCACACGTACCTGCCGCCGCCGTACCCAGGCTCGTCGCAGGCGCAGGGCGGCCCGTTCCAGGCCAGCTCGCCGTCCTACCACCTCTACTACGGCGCGTCGGCCGGCTCCTACCAGTTCTCCATGGTGGGCGGCGAGCGCTCGCCGCCGCGCATCCTGCCGCCCTGCACGAACGCCTCCACCGGCTCGGCGCTGCTCAACCCCAGCCTGCCGAACCAGGGCGAAGTGGTGGAAGCCGAGGGCAGTCACAGCAACTCGCCCACCAACATGGCGCCCACCGCGCGCCTCGAGGAGGCCGTGTGGCGGCCCTACTGAGCCTGCGCATGCGCGGAGCGGCCGGAAGTGGCCCCGGAGGCGCCCCCGGGCCCACCCGGGGCGGAGCCCGCGTGGGCCCTGCAGGCGGCGGGTGCGGTCTCGCTTGGGAAGTCCGTGCAGGTCGCCGTTGGCCCATCTCAGCTGTTTCTAACCTGTCGCAACTTGAGGGTGTCCACTTCGCCACCCCGTGGGCACGTCGTACGGCAAACAGGAAGATTCCCAGAGGGAAACTGTGAATGCTTCTGATTTAGCAATGCTGTGAATAATAAAAAGAAAGATTTTATACCCTTGACTTCACTTTTTAACCAAGTTGTTTATTCCAAAGAGTATGGAATTGGGGGCTTGGGGGGGAAGCGGGAGGCAGAGATGCAACTCATTCTGTTTGGCATCTTAATTCGTATTTTGAATTTTCTTTTCCAGCACCTTATAAATTGCAAAATGCGTATTTGCATTTGGGGTGGTTTTTATTTTTATATATAGATATAAAGTTGAGCTTGCTTCTTTCCTGCTTTGACAAATGAGAGAAATATGATTCCTTTTCTTGTAAGTTTTATTTAACTTTTCTTTTGGACTTTTGTGTAGTTGTTTCTTGAGAAACAGCTGCAGCTTTGGGTCATTTTCAACTACTGTATTCCCACAAGGAATCCCTAGTTATTTATGTATCTTGATGTTTAGACACTTACTTAATGTGTTGATACTTTTTTATTATTTAAGTGTACTTATATTAAGAAAAATATCAAGTACTACATTTTTTTGTTTTTGATAGTAGCCAGAGTTAATTGTATCACATTGAAGAAGGTTGGGGGGAAAAACCGATGGGTAATATGATCACTTGGTTATCTAAATATTGTTTACATTAAACTCCTTTAATGTTAATCAAGCGAGTTGGTAGCTAATGCAGCCATGTTTTTAGTAGGCTTTTTCGATACAGAGGGTCACTCCAAAGATCTGAAGTATGGAATTTTCTGCCAAGCTCAACAAAGAGCCTCATATCTGACTCCCTCCTTTCAAATCTGGTTCCCAAGGGTTGGGGTAGATGCCAATGAGTGCCCCTCTGGAGAGGGTTTATTTTCTGCCTAGGGGTTTGCTTACTCCGTGGCCTCTTGATAATGTTAGACATGCTTTGTAACAGAATGAATCCAAAGTAAGCTGTGTGGAGTAAGGGTATCCACATGGAAACCAAATGAATGGATTTAGGGGTTCCTTAACTACTTGGTTCTGGGTTAGGAAGATCTTCTGAATCCAGAGTTCACTATTTTTTAGCTCCAAGGAAATACTCCTCTTTGATACAGCACTTGGTTGATGCAGAAGGAAACCTGTGGCTGTCCCCCAAGGCAGAGAGTGGAAGGGAGTGGATGCCTTTGACAGCCTTAGGTCTCCAGTTCAGTTTTCCTAGAGTGGGCCCAGAAGCAGGCCTGAACAAGCCAAATTTCCTTCGTGTGCCTCAGTGGAGTCAGGTGGGAGAGCATTGTCCCACCTGCGCAGGACCCTTCCTGTACTGCTCACTCGCCACCCAGCTCTCACCAGGCCAAGACCCTACGCTGCAGGGTGTGTGCACTTTTCCCGTGCAACAGCATGGCAGGCAAGACTCATGCCACTGCTGCCCGTGCCGACGATTCAGACATATCCAATGTCACTGTAAAACAAGGCACTATTTTTTACTGGAGGATTTGGTCACAATGCAGTTGTACAACTCATAAATACTAACTGCTGATGTTGACATATGTGTGCTCAAAATGATCTGGTTGTTATTTAATGTACCTCTTAAATTAGTTGAAATGATTTCAGGTCAACTCTGAAGAGTATTTGAAAGCAGGACTTAAGAACAGTGTTTTGATTTTTATTTTATAAATTTAAGAATTCAAATTAGAAAGATCTTTGGCTGCAGGCAGCAAAACAGCTGGTCTTATTTAAAACAATTTGTTTTTGAATTTTCTTATATATATATCTATATATATTGATTATTTGTTTTACACAGATGCAGTAGCACTTTGGTAAGAATTAAAGAGTAAAGCAGTTTGTGTTGTCAGGTCATTCTTATCTAGAAAAGAGCTAAAGCAGATCTTGGAGAAACTCAGAAGATATTTATTTTCATTTTAGGCATAATTCTTCCTCCATAACTCATTTTCATGTTGTATTCTGTGTTACATTTTTTTTTTTTTTGCAACAAAATTACCCTTAAATGTCAGTAAATTGAACTTTTTTTTATATCTGAAAAGGATCATTAGCCCATTCACACCAGATTGAACTTAAGTGTTCTTTTCAGCATATTGCCTTATCTGACCTGACAAAACATTGGTTAAAAAATGAAGGAAGAAAAGTATATATTTTTCAGTTCCATTCTGGTACCTGAAGATATTCCAACTCAATCAATGTAATGCCCTTCAAGAGCGATCAGGTAATCTCTCACATTGAATTTTCACTTTCAACAAATTCACTGTCCCCAAGGCAGAGAGTGGAAGGGAGTGGATGCCTTTGACAGCCTTAGGTCTCCAGTTCAGTTTTCCTAGAGTGGGCCCAGAAGCAGGCCTGAACAAGCCAAATTTCCTTCGTGTGCCTCAGTGGAGTCAGGTGGGAGAGCATTGTCCCACCTGCGCAGGACCCTTCCTGTACTGCTCACTCGCCACCCAGCTCTCACCAGGCCAAGACCCTACGCTGCAGGGTGTGTGCACTTTTCCCGTGCAACAGCATGGCAGGCAAGACTCATGCCACTGCTGCCCGTGCCGACGATTCAGACATATCCAATGTCACTGTAAAACAAGGCACTATTTTTTACTGGAGGATTTGGTCACAATGCAGTTGTACAACTCATAAATACTAACTGCTGATGTTGACATATGTGTGCTCAAAATGATCTGGTTGTTATTTAATGTACCTCTTAAATTAGTTGAAATGATTTCAGGTCAACTCTGAAGAGTATTTGAAAGCAGGACTTAAGAACAGTGTTTTGATTTTTATTTTATAAATTTAAGAATTCAAATTAGAAAGATCTTTGGCTGCAGGCAGCAAAACAGCTGGTCTTATTTAAAACAATTTGTTTTTGAATTTTCTTATATATATATCTATATATATTGATTATTTGTTTTACACAGATGCAGTAGCACTTTGGTAAGAATTAAAGAGTAAAGCAGTTTGTGTTGTCAGGTCATTCTTATCTAGAAAAGAGCTAAAGCAGATCTTGGAGAAACTCAGAAGATATTTATTTTCATTTTAGGCATAATTCTTCCTCCATAACTCATTTTCATGTTGTATTCTGTGTTACATTTTTTTTTTTTTTGCAACAAAATTACCCTTAAATGTCAGTAAATTGAACTTTTTTTTATATCTGAAAAGGATCATTAGCCCATTCACACCAGATTGAACTTAAGTGTTCTTTTCAGCATATTGCCTTATCTGACCTGACAAAACATTGGTTAAAAAATGAAGGAAGAAAAGTATATATTTTTCAGTTCCATTCTGGTACCTGAAGATATTCCAACTCAATCAATGTAATGCCCTTCAAGAGCGATCAGGTAATCTCTCACATTGAATTTTCACTTTCAAAGCCATGTGTGAAGAGAGCTTGTCGCTTTGTGGTAGACCCATGCTTTGGCCATTCAGAGATTTACAGACCCTTACCAGCATATATAGTATTTAATCTCTCTAGGAAAAGGGAATAAAAGACCTTAGATGTCTTGGAAATAAGTCTCATACTTAATGCATTTTTCACCCCTGAGGAATTCCATTCTACTGCCTTCAGGTAAATTAAAGTGATCCCTTTATCAAATAGACCCTTAAGAGGATAAAGTAATAACTGTATGTATCTGGGAACATTGGTCCAGGAGAAGAAAAAATAAGTAAGCCATCTCTACTACCCTTATTTATAAGTTCAACATAGTCACATGTTTCAGTTCTTTTTGTTTTTACATAGCTATATTTTTCTTCCTCTCGCCACCCCCACCCCTGCCGCCCATATCTCCCTCCCTCTCTTCTTTCCTCCTCTGTTCTCCAGCTTTATATGAGGAAACAGCATGCACACCCTTCCAGACACCAAACACAGAAGGGAGGAGCCACGCTTGCCCTCCCTTTACATAAAGGAGCGTGGTGAGTCAGCCTTTCTCCTGCATATGGGTTTCTTCCAGCAGAATGGAGACAGCCAGCCATTTTGGATCTGCTGTCCGAGTGCAGCAACAGAAGCCTTCCTGGGCAAATTACAATCAGTGAGTTAACAGATAACCTTTCTGCTGCCTAGGGTTTCTGTGCAGATAAACAGAAATGCTCTGATTAGAAAGGAAATGAATGGTTTCACTCAAATGTCCTGCAATTTAGGACTGCAGATTTCTGTCTTGAAATACCTGTTTCCTTGGGACATTCCGTCCTGGTGATTTTTGTTTTGGGTGTTTTCTGTTTTCTGGGGGAATGACATGTTTGGGATCTTTTATACATGAAAACTTGGTTTAACAATAATATCAGAAAACATTTTTTACATCGGAACAAAACTTTTTTTGTTTACCTGCAGTATACAATCTTTTGGGATTTTTTGTTTGTCTATTTCTTTGGAATTTTCCCTTCCCTTTAGCCAGATCAGTACTGATGATGCTGATCATTTGGCATTATTTTTTTCCTTCCAGAAGAGTTGCATCAACAAACTTAATTGTATTTATGTATGTAAATAGATTTTAAGCTTTGTTATAAAATATTGTTAATACCTGTAATAATTTTTTTCAAATTTTTTGTGTGTGTTTCTGAGGACATTTTCTTATGTTTGCTCAATACTGTAGACAAAAAAAAAGCTTCTTTCTACTTTGTTTATTTTAGACTTAAAAACGAGCTACTTTTTATTCACTTTTGTAAAGAGCTAATAGCATGGTTCCAATTTTTTTAAGAAGTTCATTTTCTGTTGTGGGTAAATGAATGTGCAAAAAGAAACTTGGTCATTTGTGATATTCTGGATGTATAAAAATCAATGGAAAAAAAATAAACTTCCAAATTACAATGACAGTAGAACACATCTGTTGAAAAAGTCACCGTGGGAAATGCACTCTACTTGCCTAGGCCTCGCCTCTTGTCTATTTGTGTAGCAGTTGCTGGATCTTTTCACAAAGCATCCTGGAAATTCATGGGGTGTCTTTATCCCTGGTCCTGACCTACTGTCTACTTTCTGCAAGGGAGCTTCCAATCTTGAGTTTTAAATGAGATGCATTACGAGAGACCAGCCCAGAAACCCTTCTTCAGGGTGTTTCTAGGTAGCAAAGGAGAGCCCACACCCCACCGTGTGTGGTCCACTCAGCAGCCAGTAGTCGGAGAGGCCCAACTCTGCTGGGAGCATCCACTGGCCCAGCCTGTGCAGGGCACCTGGACGGCTGCTGTCCAGGAACCAGTGGGGCCCTCCTTTCTTTGTACCACAGTTTCTTCTGTAAATCCAATATCATAGCTTGCGAATGGCAAATAAATTGTTTGGCAAGTATGTACACCATATCACATTGGTTTCATCTTTCTCTGAGATGGAAGGCTAGGCAGCTGAGTGGAGCCCCCTGCAATGTACAGGAACGCACAGTCTGAAGCCCAAGTCTGTGCCTCCCCCTCCCAGGGTCTCCTGACAACATCATGGTCTTGATACAGCCCAGGCTCCCAGGGTTGCTGTTCTGGGTGTGAAGGAACACTGAAGCATGCAGAAATGCCTGTTCTTAAAAAAGAAAGAAGCAGGATTTTCAGATACAAGGATATATGTCCAAACTGAGGGCAGGCACTTTTGAGTATATGTGTACTACGGTGCTTCAGTCATGCCTGACTCTGGGCCCCTGTGGACTGTAGCCCACCAGGCTCCTCTGTCCATGGGATTCTCCAGGCAAGAATGCTGGAGTGGGTTGCCGTGTCCTCCTCCAGGGGATCTTCCCAACCCAAGAATCGAACCCCACGTCTCTTAGGTCTTCTGTATTGACAGGCAGGTTCTTTACCACTGAGTCACCTGGGAAAGCTCCCAGATGGCCTTACTTGCCTCCATTTCTGTGAATTATACAAGTCAGCCTTGATAACAGTGATGAGGAGCTGTTCACAAGGCTTCCCCTTACCACCACCCCTGGACCAAGGCTTATTAGTGTTTCGATCTCAAGTTTCTCTGTTCTCCAAGGTACCTCCCAGCCAGTGCTAGTCACTCAGTCATGTATGACTCTTTGTGACCCCATGAACTGTAGCCCACCAGGCTTCTCAGTCCAGGTAAGAATACTGGTAGGGGTAGGTATTCCCTTCTCTAGGGGAAGGCCACCAGGGAAGTCTAACCCCCTAGGCAAGGACTGGGCCGAAGCTCTTTCCATTTCTTGTCACTGCCACCTCACGATCCTAAGTGAACTGTAGGATGGCCACAAAGAATGTCAGGAGCCAAGCAAGTGGGATCAAAAGAAACAACAGGCACAGGAGGTAGATGGCTAATGAGGCGAGGCAGGAAATCGGTAGAACAATCAGATTGCATACGTTCAGAAAAGGAGCCTTGTAGAGCTGTCAGAATCATGTACTCTGAGTCAGACTGCCAGGGTTTGAGTTACAGGCCTCAAAGAGAACAGGTTAACCTGGCCTAGTTTTTCTCACCTGTTTTAAAATTAAAATTTAATACACCTTTTACATGTTCGCCCCTGCAATGTACAGGAACGTACAGTCTGAAGCCCAAGTCTGTGCCTCCTCCCGGGGACAACATCATGGTCTTGATACACCCGAGGTTCCCAGGGTTGCTGTTTTGGGTGTGAAGGATCACTGAAGCATGCTGAACTTCCTGCTCTTAAAAAAGAAAGAAGCAGGATTTTCAGATACAAGGATATATGTCCAAACTGAGGGCAGGCACTTTTGAGTATATGTGTACTACGGTGCTTCAGTCATGCCTGACTCTGGGCCCCTGTGGACTGTAGCCCACCAGGCTCCTCTGTCCATGGGATTCTCCAGGCAAGAATGCTGGAGTGGGTTGCCGTGTCCTCCTCCAGGGGATCTTCCCAACCCAAGAATCGAACCCCACGTCTCTTAGGTCTTCTGTATTGACAGGCAGGTTCTTTACCACTGAGTCACCTGGGAAAGCTCCCAGATGGCCTTACTTGCCTCCATTTCTGTGAATTATACAAGTCAGCCTTGATAACAGTGATGAGGAGCTGTTCACAAGGCTTCCCCTTACCACCACCCCTGGACCAAGGCTTATTAGTGTTTCGATCTCAAGTTTCTCTGTTCTCCAAGGTACCTCCCAGCCAGTGCTAGTCACTCAGTCATGTATGACTCTTTGTGACCCCATGAACTGTAGCCCACCAGGCTTCTCAGTCCAGGTAAGAATACTGGTAGGGGTAGGTATTCCCTTCTCTAGGGGAAGGCCACCAGGGAAGTCTAACCCCCTAGGCAAGGACTGGGCCGAAGCTCTTTCCATTTCTTGTCACTGCCACCTCACGATCCTAAGTGAACTGTAGGATGGCCACAAAGAATGTCAGGAGCCAAGCAAGTGGGATCAAAAGAAACAACAGGCACAGGAGGTAGATGGCTAATGAGGCGAGGCAGGAAATCGGTAGAACAATCAGATTGCATACGTTCAGAAAAGGAGCCTTGTAGAGCTGTCAGAATCATGTACTCTGAGTCAGACTGCCAGGGTTTGAGTTACAGGCCTCAAAGAGAACAGGTTAACCTGGCCTAGTTTTTCTCACCTGTAAAATAAAATTAATACACCTTTAAGCTATGTAATTTAAATAATACACACCAGACACTTTCAAAAGTGGTTGGCACATAATACATGTTCAGTAAGTGTTAAATACACAAAGTGATATCACACATTAATAAACATGTAGGTGCACACAAAGTCCCTTCAGTCATGTCTGACTCTTTGAGACCCTGTGGACTATACAAGCCAGGCTTCTTTGTTCGAGGGATTCTCCAGGCAAGAATATTGGCCTGAGTTGCCATTACCTTCTCCATTATTAAACTTGTAAACAGGCTTCCCTGGTGGTCCAGTGGGTAAGGACACCGCCTTGCAGTGCAAGGGGCGCCAGTTCAATCCCTGGCCTGGGAAGATCCCACGTGCCCTGAAGCAGCTGGACCGACGTGTCCAATTACCGAGCCGGAGCTCTGGAGCGCATGCGCCCAAAGCCGGTGCTCTGCGAGAGAAGCTGCTGCAATGGGAGGCCCACACAGGCCAAAGAACAAAAAAATTATAAACAATATAAAATAAAAAGTTTAAATTCCTACTACTTTACCCAATTTATGCCTCACTGTTACTATTCACTGATTTGTGTTCACTGTTCTAGACCTTTTTCAATAGCGATAATATACACCATGTAACTCATGTATGCCTATGCAGAAAGGCATCAGATAATATTATACACATCACTGCATAGATTTTTCATTCTAATGTACAAAGAGCATCCTTCCACATCAGTCCGCTTAGAGGTACGTCATTCTTTGTAACGACTGCACTGCATAATATTTCATGGTTTTACTCACTTCACCTCTTTCTTTATTGATGGACATTTAGGTTGCTCCAAACATCTTGCTGTGACAACAGTTCCCCGCATGTATCTTATGCTAGAATTTTTTGTGCATTGAAAAGAGAAAATCCCTGATAATTCAAAACGATTTTACATTTTGACATGTACCTCCAGATACCTCTTTCAGAAGGTATTATTAGATTTCTAGAGCCCATGCCCTGTGTTAGGAAGAAGAAAACAGAAACTTACCAGGTAGATGTTAGACTATTGTCTGTAGCAAGGTTTTAGTAGGTAAAAACTTACCTCCCACCTGTAAAATAAAATTAATACACCTTTAAGCTATGTAATTTAAATAATACACACCAGACACTTTCAAAAGTGGTTGGCACATAATACATGTTCAGTAAGTGTTAAATACACAAAGTGATATCACACATTAATAAACATGTAGGTGCACACAAAGTCCCTTCAGTCATGTCTGACTCTTTGAGACCCTGTGGACTATACAAGCCAGGCTTCTTTGTTCGAGGGATTCTCCAGGCAAGAATATTGGCCTGAGTTGCCATTACCTTCTCCATTATTAAACTTGTAAACAGGCTTCCCTGGTGGTCCAGTGGGTAAGGACACCGCCTTGCAGTGCAAGGGGCGCCAGTTCAATCCCTGGCCTGGGAAGATCCCACGTGCCCTGAAGCAGCTGGACCGACGTGTCCAATTACCGAGCCGGAGCTCTGGAGCGCATGCGCCCAAAGCCGGTGCTCTGCGAGAGAAGCTGCTGCAATGGGAGGCCCACACAGGCCAAAGAACAAAAAAATTATAAACAATATAAAATAAAAAGTTTAAATTCCTACTACTTTACCCAATTTATGCCTCACTGTTACTATTCACTGATTTGTGTTCACTGTTCTAGACCTTTTTCAATAGCGATAATATACACCATGTAACTCATGTATGCCTATGCAGAAAGGCATCAGATAATATTATACACATCACTGCATAGATTTTTCATTCTAATGTACAAAGAGCATCCTTCCACATCAGTCCGCTTAGAGGTACGTCATTCTTTGTAACGACTGCACTGCATAATATTTCATGGTTTTACTCACTTCACCTCTTTCTTTATTGATGGACATTTAGGTTGCTCCAAACATCTTGCTGTGACAACAGTTCCCCGCATGTATCTTATGCTAGAATTTTTTGTGCATTGAAAAGAGAAAATCCCTGATAATTCAAAACGATTTTACATTTTGACATGTACCTCCAGATACCTCTTTCAGAAGGTATTATTAGATTTCTAGAGCCCATGCCCTGTGTTAGGAAGAAGAAAACAGAAACTTACCAGGTAGATGTTAGACTATTGTCTGTAGCAAGCTTTTAATCCAGACCTTAGTGTCTAAGAGATTTGGGGTCTCCCAAAGTGCTTAGAACTTTCCAGAGGAAGAATGTCAGTCTGAAGAAAAAATTACATTTTTTAGGGGCCTACTGCCCCTCTAGTATTCTTGCCTGGAGAATTCCATGGATAGAGGAGGCTGGTGGGCTACAGTCCCTGGGGTCGTAAAGAGTGGACCACTACTGCATGACTAACACTCACTGCAAGCCAGGCTCTGGTTTAAGAGCTTCATGTATGCTAGCTTATTTAGTTCTGACAGTGGCTGCATGGGAGAAATCCTGTGGTTGTCCCCATTTTGCAGATGAGACTGAGGTCCATGAGGTTAAATAATTTGCGTGGCCCCATGGCTACTAGAGGAGCAGTGATACAAGCCCCAGCGGTCCAGCTCAGGACCCCTTGCTCTTAACTGGTCTCCTATACTGAAGCTCTGAGCGACACTAGACATTCCCTGATAACAAGAGTTGTCTAGACCTTCAAGTGTGGCCTGTCCCTTGAAATAATGCCTCCTTCATATCACTGTGAAAAACAGAAGGGAAAAATGACTGTGGGAGAGTTTCCTGGTCAAGGGGGTAGCACGTAGAGCCTAAAGGACTTCCATGGAAATTGTTCATCTCTGCTCAGTGCTCAAGACAGGGGAGAGGCGCCAGGTTAAAGCCTTCTTCTCTGCAGGATGGAGTGGGTCAGTCTTCTGAGAGGAAGCCTTAGGGGGAGGCCTTCACATCTTCCTGTAAAGTGGTATAGTGGCTGTGGAGACTAGTTTAGAGCCTTTCCTCCATTTATCTTTTTTTTTTTTTTTTTTAATTTTGGCCACTTCTGTTGTTTATTTATTCATTTTCATCCATCTTTGTTCTTTGGCCTGTGTGGGCATCCCATGGCAGTGGCCTCCATCATTGCAGAGCGGACATTTAGGTTGCTCCAAACATCTTGCTGTGACAACAGTTCCCCGCATGTATCTTATGCTAGAATTTTTTGTGCATTGAAAAGAGAAAATCCCTGATAATTCAAAACGATTTTACATTTTGACATGTACCTCCAGATACCTCTTTCAGAAGGTATTATTAGATTTCTAGAGCCCATGCCCTGTGTTAGGAAGAAGAAAACAGAAACTTACCAGGTAGATGTTAGACTATTGTCTGTAGCAAGCTTTTAATCCAGACCTTAGTGTCTAAGAGATTTGGGGTCTCCCAAAGTGCTTAGAACTTTCCAGAGGAAGAATGTCAGTCTGAAGAAAAATTACATTTTTAGGGGCCTACTGCCCCTCTAGTATTTTTGCCTGGAGAATTCCATGGATAGAGGAGGCTGGTGGGCTACAGTCCCTGGGGTCGTAAAGAGTGGACCACTACTGCATGACTAACACTCACTGCAAGCCAGGCTCTGGTTTAAGAGCTTCATGTATGCTAGCTTATTTAGTTCTGACAGTGGCTGCATGGGAGAAATCCTGTGGTTGTCCCCATTTTGCAGATGAGACTGAGGTCCATGAGGTTAAATAATTTGCGTGGCCCCATGGCTACTAGAGGAGCAGTGATACAAGCCCCAGCGGTCCAGCTCAGGACCCCTTGCTCTTAACTGGTCTCCTATACTGAAGCTCTGAGCGACACTAGACATTCCCTGATAACAAGAGTTGTCTAGACCTTCAAGTGTGGCCTGTCCCTTGAAATAATGCCTCCTTCATATCACTGTGAAAAACAGAAGGGAAAAATGACTGTGGGAGAGTTTCCTGGTCAAGGGGGTAGCACGTAGAGCCTAAAGGACTTCCATGGAAATTGTTCATCTCTGCTCAGTGCTCAAGACAGGGGAGAGGCGCCAGGTTAAAGCCTTCTTCTCTGCAGGATGGAGTGGGTCAGTCTTCTGAGAGGAAGCCTTAGGGGGAGGCCTTCACATCTTCCTGTAAAGTGGTATAGTGGCTGTGGAGACTAGTTTAGAGCCTTTCCTCCATTTATCTTTTTTTTTTTTTTTTTTAATTTTGGCCTTTTTTTAATTGTTTATTTATTTGTTATTTTCATGCATCTTTTTTCTTCGGCCTGTGTGGGCGTCCCATTGCAGTGGCCTCCATCATTGCAGAGCACCGACTCTGGGTGCATGCGCTCTAGAGCACTGACTCCTAATTGGACACACTGGTCCAGCACATGGAACCTTCCCAGGTCAGGGATCGAACCGGTGCCCTTTGCACTGCAAGGCGGTGTCCTTACCCACTGGACTACCGGGGAAGCCCTATCTTTTTTTTTTTTTCAATTGCTGGATAATTGCTTTACAAAGTTGCCTTAGTTTCTGTTGTACAAGGAAGTGAACAGGCTATATGTATACACATATCCCTGCCCTCTTGAACCTCCCTCCCAGCATCCCCCTCTCTAGGTGGGCTCCCTGTGTTATACAGCAGCTTCCCACTAGCTATCTATTTTACACATGAGTGTATATATATATATATATCAATCTTAATCTCCCAATTTGTCCCACCCTGCCTTTCCCCCTCTGTGTCCATGCATTTGTTTTCTCTGTCTGTGTCTCTATTTCTGCCCTGCACATAGGTTCCTCTGTACCATTTTTCTAGATCCCACAAATATGTGTTAATGTACAATATTTTTTTTTCTCTTTCTGACTTACTTTAACTCTCAATGGCAGATTCTAGGTCTGTCCATGTCTCTACAAATGACCATAGTTTTGCTCCTTTTTATGACTCAGGAATAATCTGTTGTATATATGCACCATAACTTCTTTATCCATTCATCTGTTGATCGACATTTACGTGTAATTAATAAACTTGATTTTTAGAACAGTTTTAGATTCACAGAGAAATTCAGCATATAGTATAGAGACTCCCCTTCTCCTGACCCCGACACATACCCCTGACACCAGCACACCATTTCCCAGATTATTAACATCTTGAATGTTAAGATGGTGCATTTGCAATAATGAATGGGCCAATATTGATTCCTTATTATTAATTGCATCTTTAGTTCATTCAGATGTTCGTAGTATTCACCTAACGTCCATTTTCTATTCCAAGATCGCACATTGCATTTCATTATCATGTTTTCTAGGTTCCTCTGGGCTGGGATATCCTCTCAGCCTTCCCTTGTTTATCTTGATCAACTTAAAGAGCGATAGTCTGGTATATCATAGAATGCCCCTCCATCAAAATGTTCTGCTGTTTTCTCTTGTGGGATTATGGTCTGCGGAGGAAGACCAGAGAGGTACCATGCTACTTTTACCATATCCCATCAAGGGCATATGCTATGACTATTGATGTAGACCTTCCTCAGTTGGCTGGTAGGGAGCAGTGATTGCCAGGTTCTCTTCTGTAAAGTTACTCTTTAATTTCCCCACTTCCACACTGTACTCTTTGGAAAAACTTACTACACACAGGCCACATTGAAGAAATGGCGAAACATGCGCTCCCTCCCTTGGCTGGTGCAGCAGGTGGCAAGCCCTTTGGGTTTCCTGATGGCCCCTAGAGTGAACCAGTGTCTCTTCTGCACAGAGCATGGGCAGCTTCCTCTCCGACTGATTGCATTGGACCATCTCCCACCTCTCCAGCCTAGAGAATCCCAAGGTTCCAGGTTCTAGAAGCAGCACCATATTGCTTGTCAAAATATTGAATTCACTTTATACACAGCCAAGTTTTCCTTTACCCTCACTGCCAACCAGACGATGCTGATAAAATCTTCACCAAAGGGACTTCCCTGGTCAGCCAGTGGTTAGACTTCATCTTCCAATGCAGGGAGCGATCCCTGGTCAGGGAGCTAAGATCCCACCTGCCTTGTGGCCCCAAAATCAAATCATAAGACAGAAACAATATTGTAACAAATTCAATAAAGCCTTTCAAAATGGTCCACATCCTTAGAAAGTCTTTTTGATCATCACCAAAGTATCCAAGTGGCCTAACATGGCAAGAGGCCACCACCAATTTTCCTTTTTCTTTTAGTCTGGGAACCATTGGCAGAGCTTTGTCGTATGCCCTGATAGACTTCTCTGCATCTTTGTGCACAACCAGCTTACCTGTGTTCATGATCCTCATAGGAAGGCTCTCAGAACCCTAGATCCCAGGGTCCTGAGGGAACTTGGTGCACGAAGTTCACCCCTCTCGCTTATGTACGAGCCAGCCTCCCCACTCCTTGCAGTTTCTCAAGGAGAGCTGCCCCTCCTTCCTGATGTATTATACAACTAAGTTCCCTGCTTGTTTTTCTAAAGGGAGAGGAGATGGCATGCGATGTGTTTACTGCCCGGGCAGGTGGAGCATTAGTTATGTGCCAAATGTTAATATTAGTAATTAAATTTTGCATGCTTTAAATTCTACCTCATTTCTATTTCATTGATGCGGTGGTAAGGATTAATTAATGTTTTGAAAATGTTTTGAAGATGAAAAGTCTTACACACATAGAAAGTACGATTGCTTGTTACTACAAATAAGTGTATATGACCACTTTCTTCCTTGATTACATGAGGGTTTATCCAAGCAGTTGAAAGCTCAGTGTCACTCTCAAAGAATGGCTACCTTGGACTTCCCTGGTGGTCCAGATGTTAAGAACCCACCTACCCGTCTTCCCTGGTAGCTCAGGGGTAAAGAGTTCACCTGGCAATGCAGGAGGCACGGATTCAATCCCTGATCTGGGAAGATCACACATGTTGCGGAGCAACTAAACCCATGAACCACAACTAAGGAGCCTGTGCTCTAAAGCCTCAGAGCCACAACTAGGGAGCC
This sequence comes from Tragulus kanchil, assembly GCA_022376925.1. Lineage (NCBI taxonomy): Eukaryota > Metazoa > Chordata > Mammalia > Artiodactyla > Tragulidae > Tragulus > Tragulus kanchil. Next base: position 235,681,675 of record JAIOJX010000028.1, on the reverse strand, counting down.
CATGTACCACAACTACTGAAGGTCATGTGCCCTAGAGCCCGAGTTCCACAACAAGAGAAGTCACCACAACAAGAAGCCTACTCACCTCAACTAGAGAGTAGCTCCTACTCCCTGCAACTAGAGAAGAGCCTGCAGCAGCAGTGAAAACCCAGAATAGCCAAAAATAAATAAATAAATAAATAAAGATGAAACAAAAATTAAAAATAACATCAAAAAAAAAAAAAAAAAAAGAATCCACCTACCGATGCAGGCCAATGTTCAATTCAATTCTTGGTCCAGAAAGATTCCATATGCTCTGGAGCAATTAGACCCAGACACCACAACTGTAGAGCCCGTACTCTGCAACAAGAGAAGCCGCCACAATGAAAAGTCCATGCTCGGAGGATATATATATGCATATGGCTATTCTGAGAACATACATATCTGTAAATAACAAAACTCTGTAAAAGTTAAAAGTAAAATAAAAGTTCAAAAAAAAAAAAGCCCATGTTTCTAGAAGATACCTAGGCCCCACTTTTAGAAATTAGAGAAAGCTTGCATGCAACAGTGAAGACCCAGCACCTTCAAAATAAGTAAGCAAAAATTTTAAGAAAAGAACGGCTTCCTTCATCAAAAATGCATTCTATGGCAGTGATGCACAGTGTCCTTTCCCTCCTGAAGGAGGAGGTGGACCCCAAATGAATGAACAAGTAGCATGTTGCAGATCAGAGTGCATAACCATTTCCTGGGGTTGCTGTAAAAAAAAGCACCACAGCTGGATGGCTTCAAACAACAGACATTTATTGTCCCACAATTCTGGAAGCCAGAAGTCCAAAATCAAGATGTTGGCAAGGCTGATTCTGTCTCTAGAATCTGAGGGAGAATCTAACATTTATCCCACCTCTGGCTGTTCCTTGCTGCACATGTATTGCTGCACTCTCTGCCTCCATTAGGCATTCTCCACTGTGTGTTCTGTATGCAAAATTCCTTCTTCTTTTCTAAAAATTTTTTGTTTTGTGTTGGTTTATAGCCAATTAACAATGGTGTGATAGCTTCAGATGAACAGCAAAGGGACTCAGCCATACATATACATGCATTCACTCTCCCCCAAACTCTCCTCTCATCCAGGCTGCCACGTAACATCAAGTAGAGTTCCCCGTGCTCTACAGTAGGTCCTAGTTGGTTATCCATTGGTATAAATATAGCAGTGTATACGTGTCCATCCCAAACTCCCTAACTATTCCTTCCCTAACTATTCTGTTATGGCAACTATAAGCTTGTTCTCTAAGTCAATGAGCCTCTTTCTGTTTTGTAAATAAGTTCATTTGTGTCATTTCTTTTTAGATCCCACATATAAGGGATGCCATATATTTCTCCTTCTCTGTCTAACTTACTTCACTCAGTATGACAGTCTCTAGGTCCATCCATATTGCTGCAAATGATGTTATTTCATTCTTTTTAATGGCTGAGTAATGTTCCCTTGTGTATATGTATTAATAGCACATTGTCTTTATCCATTCCTCTGCCAATGGACATTAGGTTTCTTCCATATCTTGGCTGTTGCAAACAGTGCTATAATGAACATTGGTATGCATGTGTCCTTTCTGATCATGTTTTTCTCCAGATACATACTCAGGAGTGAGATTGCAGTGTCATATGGTAGCTCTATCTTTAGTTTTAAGGAATCTCTTTACTATTCTCCATAGAGGCTGTACCAATTTATATTCACCAACTGTGTAGACAAATCTTCCTCTTCTTATACAGACTCCCATCACTGGATGAGGATCCACTCCAATCCAGCATGATCTCATCTAAACTTGACCACATCTGGATGGCAAACAAATTTATTGTCCCACAATTCTGGAAGCCAGAAGTCCAAAATCAAGATGTTGGCAAGGCTGATTCTGTCTCTAGAATCTGAGGGAGAATCTAACATTTATCCCACCTCTGGCTGTTCCTTGCTGCACATGTATTGCTGCACTCTCTGCCTCCATTAGGCATTCTCCACTGTGTGTTCTGTATGCAAAATTCCTTCTTCTTTTCTAAAAATTTTTTGTTTTGTGTTGGTTTATAGCCAATTAACAATGGTGTGATAGCTTCAGATGAACAGCAAAGGGACTCAGCCATACATATACATGCATTCACTCTCCCCCAAACTCTCCTCTCATCCAGGCTGCCACGTAACATCAAGTAGAGTTCCCCGTGCTCTACAGTAGGTCCTAGTTGGTTATCCATTGGTATAAATATAGCAGTGTATACGTGTCCATCCCAAACTCCCTAACTATTCCTTCCCTAACTATTCTGTTATGGCAACTATAAGCTTGTTCTCTAAGTCAATGAGCCTCTTTCTGTTTTGTAAATAAGTTCATTTGTGTCATTTCTTTTTAGATCCCACATATAAGGGATGCCATATATTTCTCCTTCTCTGTCTAACTTACTTCACTCAGTATGACAGTCTCTAGGTCCATCCATATTGCTGCAAATGATGTTATTTCATTCTTTTTAATGGCTGAGTAATGTTCCCTTGTGTATATGTATTAATAGCACATTGTCTTTATCCATTCCTCTGCCAATGGACATTAGGTTTCTTCCATATCTTGGCTGTTGCAAACAGTGCTATAATGAACATTGGTATGCATGTGTCCTTTCTGATCATGTTTTTCTCCAGATACATACTCAGGAGTGAGATTGCAGTGTCATATGGTAGCTCTATCTTTAGTTTTAAGGAATCTCTTTACTATTCTCCATAGAGGCTGTACCAATTTATATTCACCAACTGTGTAGACAAATCTTCCTCTTCTTATACAGACTCCCATCACTGGATGAGGATCCACTCCAATCCAGCATGATCTCATCTAAACTTGACCACATCTATAACGATTAATTTCCAAATAAGATCACTTTCATGGGTACTGAAGGTTAGCACCTGAACACATCTTTTAGGGGAGTACATTACAGTCCACAGCATGAGGGTAAGGGAGGCGAGGCACCCCAAGGATTGAACACTAGGTGTCAGGGAAGCAGTCACTGTGAAGATTGAAGGATGAAGAGGGAATGGGTCATTTTAGGGATTTTAAGCAAAGCGTATAGGAAGGGAAGAGCCCCAAGGCAGCACCTTGCTAAGTACATTTGAAATTGATCAAGAAAGCCAGTGTGGCCTAAGGTAAAAGAGACAGCATCACAGAGGTAGCAGGGCCAGGTCATGCACAGCCGTCCTTTCAGGATTTGGTCTTCTTTCTGAATGAGAGGGTTTTGTGCAGAGGAGTGACATGAGCTAACATAGGAAGTGGTTGCATGTCAGCAGGGTATCTTGATACAAATAGAAGTGGGTTCCCTTTCTGCAAATTATGCCATGCTGGAACAAAACACACAATTTTGTGAGTAAAGCTGGGCTGGATTTCAGCTCCTGTTCAAATTTGTGTCCTGCATTGACAGGCAGATTCTTTACCAGCTGATCCACCAGGTAAAAGCCCTTTGAGAAATTTAGAAAATGGTGAATACAAAATTCAGGATACTCAGTTACATTTGGTGACTAAGAGGAGAGACACTTAGAGAGATTCTCGGATATAGTAATGTTCTCTTTCTTTGCTTAGGTGGTAAATACGTGTATTCATTTTATTATTATTCATAGAACTTAATTCAAGTAGACAGCTCATGAGATCCAAACTCACTCAAGAGCATTTGCTCTGTCCAAAGTCCCTTTGATCATGTTTTTCTCCAGATACATACTCAGGAGTGAGATTGCAGTGTCATATGGTAGCTCTATCTTTAGTTTTAAGGAATCTCTTTACTATTCTCCATAGAGGCTGTACCAATTTATATTCACCAACTGTGTAGACAAATCTTCCTCTTCTTATACAGACTCCCATCACTGGATGAGGATCCACTCCAATCCAGCATGATCTCATCTAAACTTGACCACATCTATAACGATTAATTTCCAAATAAGATCACTTTCATGGGTACTGAAGGTTAGCAACTGAACACATCTTGTAGGGGAGTACATTACAGTCCACAGCATGAGGGTAAGGGAGGCGAGGCACCCCAAGGATTGAACACTAGGTGTCAGGGAAGCAGTCACTGTGAAGATTGAAGGATGAAGAGGGAATGGGTCATTTTAGGGATTTTAAGCAAAGCGTATAGGAAGGGAAGAGCCCCAAGGCAGCACCTTGCTAAGTACATTTGAAATTGATCAAGAAAGCCAGTGTGGCCTAAGGTAAAAGAGACAGCATCACAGAGGTAGCAGGGCCAGGTCATGCACAGCCGTCCTTTCAGGATTTGGTCTTCTTTCTGAATGAGAGGGTTTTGTGCAGAGGAGTGACATGAGCTAACATAGGAAGTGGTTGCATGTCAGCAGGGTATCTTGATACAAATAGAAGTGGGTTCCCTTTCTGCAAATTATGCCATGCTGGAACAAAACACACAATTTTGTGAGTAAAGCTGGGCTGGATTTCAGCTCCTGTTCAAATTTGTGTCCTGCATTGACAGGCAGATTCTTTACCAGCTGATCCACCAGGTAAAAGCCCTTTGAGAAATTTAGAAAATGGTGAATACAAAATTCAGGATACTCAGTTACATTTGGTGACTAAGAGGAGAGACACTTAGAGAGATTCTCGGATATAGTAATGTTCTCTTTCTTTGCTTAGGTGGTAAATACGTGTATTCATTTTATTATTATTCATAGAACTTAATTCAAGTAGACAGCTCATGAGATCCAAACTCACTCAAGAGCATTTGCTCTTGTCCAAAGTCCCCTTTGATCTCAAGAAACAAACTGTCACGTGACAAATATATGCCTGAGGTCACCATGGGAACCAGGTGAAAGAGTAGATGGCGGCTGGAGCCACAACTCAGATGCTCCATCCCAGTCCCTGTGTTTTTTATATGCAAGGTAGAATTTATTTCTTCTCAGGGATGAACCACCTGGCTCAAGGGAAAACACCAACATGCTGTTGAGACTGAAAGAACCCATAAGAGTATGTTCCATAGTTATTTTACTTGCTTTGAATGTCTCCCAACAACTGCCTCCCTCAACGCCCTGACAATGGCCTCACAGTTATTTATGACCCTCTAGAATTGTTCCATGAGACAGAGGAAATAGGCGTGTTGTCCACAGATTAACTCTCCAGATGTGACTAATGAGTTCAATACCAACAAAAGGAGATTTTATACATATATATAAATATATATGGACTATATGGGCGGTACGAAGGGTTAGAGATAGTTGGGGAGCCTTCATCAAAGTCAAAGAATGTGGCAACAACCACAGATTTAACTCAGAAACAAAACATCCTTTCTTTTGGTTTCCATTGTCTCTTTCTTTCTTCACAAATACCTCACATCTGTGTAATGATTGGTTCAAGCCTCACTTAAAAAACAAGCCCTTAGCAAGATTCCAATTCATTGGTTAACAAGGAGGGAAGAAAGCTTGTTTCATGCTGTAAAAAGTTTAATGTAATTGCCCTCCTCCTGGCCTGTTTTTGTCTAAACTGCAAACTCCTGCAGTCCTGAGACTCTGCTTGGATTTTCTCCCAATATTTGAATACATAAATATAGGTCTGCGAGCACACTTCCCCTGTTTATGAGCCTTTTAAAGATCAAAGAGTCATTTTCAGCTCTTGGGCTTGTCACTTTAAAACACACTTTACTTTCAGCGGGTGGTTCTTTGAGAATGGCGCATTAGGCTCTTCCCGTCTTGTCTTACCATTGAGTCCTATAGTTTGTGTACAGAAATGCTTTTAATGCTCTATTCAACACTATTTCCAATGTGTTAAAAGGCCAAGCACCGGGCTTTCCTGGTGGTCCAGTGGGTAAGGACACCACTTTGCAGTGCAAGGGGCGCCAGTTCGATCCCTGGCCTGGGAAGATTCCACATGCCCCGAAGCAGCTGGACCGACGTGTCCCATTACCGAGCCAGAGCTCTGGAGCACGTGCGCCCAGAGCCGGTGCTCTGTGACAACAGAGGCCACTACAATGGGAGGCCCACACAGGCCAAAGAACAAAGATGGATGAAAATAGATAAATGAAAGACCAATAGAAGTGGCCCGCCTGCCCCCCTCCTTCCCCAACCTGGTCCCCCACTGGAAAAAAAAAAAAGGCGCAGCACCTCCCTTTAACAAAACTGAATTTTAAAGAGTGTAGCTCTGAGCCTCAGTGTGTATCATTCTGAAGCTGCTGTAACTCATTCAAAATTGGTTGATCACACTGACAACAGAAATCATCACAAAGTCATGAAAAAGGTAAAAGATTACAAAACAACATATCACTAGGTGCTGCCAGAACTTGAAGTGTCAAGAATGGCTCCAAAGTCATGTACAGCCTAGGGTCACATTGCTTAATAGTCATGGTCCTCACACAGTTACCTTGTCTCTTATTGGCAACATCTTTACAGTCAATGTTGAGTTCCGATCTGAACTTCTCTTACACAGATTAAAAGATGGTGGGCCCAAACTGGAGGATAAATAAATGCCAGAAACTTTGAGTTTTTAATTTATGCATTTCATGACATCATAAACATACTTTAGGTTTTCAAAGACTTGGTTCTCAGAAGTATACCAGGCTTCCTTTAGAAATCTTATGAGTTTTGTAATTTATGCATTTCATGCATCCTAGGAAACTCCTGCAGTCCTGAGACTCTGCTTGGATTTTCTCCCAATATTTGAATACATAAATATAGGTCTGAGCACACTTCCCCTGTTTATGAGCCTTTTAAAGATCAAAGAGTCATTTTCAGCTCTTGGGCTTGTCACTTTAAAACACACTTTACTTTCAGCGGGTGGTTCTTTGAGAATGGCGCATTAGGCTCTTCCCGTCTTGTCTTACCATTGAGTCCTATAGTTTGTGTACAGAAATGCTTTTAATGGTCTATTCAACACTATTTCCAATGTTTTAAAAAGGCCAAGCACCGGGCTTCCCTGGTGGTCCAGTGGGTAAGGACACCACTTTGCAGTGCAAGGGGCGCCAGTTCGATCCCTGGCCTGGGAAGATTCCACATGCCCCGAAGCAGCTGGACCGACGTGTCCCATTACCGAGCCAGAGCTCTGGAGCACGTGCGCCCAGAGCCGGTGCTCTGTGACAACAGAGGCCACTACAATGGGAGGCCCACACAGGCCAAAGAACAAAGATGGATGAAAATAGATAAATGAAAGACCAATAGAAGTGGCCCGCCTGCCCCCCTCCTTCCCCAACCTGGTCCCCCACTGGAAAAAAAAAAAAGGCGCAGCACCTCCCTTTAACAAAACTGAATTTTAAAGAGTGTAGCTCTGAGCCTCAGTGTGTATCATTCTGAAGCTGCTGTAACTCATTCAAAATTGGTTGATCACACTGACAACAGAAATCATCACAAAGTCATGAAAAAGGTAAAAGATTACAAAACAACATATCACTAGGTGCTGCCAGAACTTGAAGTGTCAAGAATGGCTCCAAAGTCATGTACAGCCTAGGGTCACATTGCTTAATAGTCATGGTCCTCACACAGTTACCTTGTCTCTTATTGGCAACATCTTTACAGTCAATGTTGAGTTCCGATCTGAACTTCTCTTACACAGATTAAAAGATGGTGGGCCCAAACTGGAGGATAAATAAATGCCAGAAACTTTGAGTTTTTAATTTATGCATTTCATGACATCATAAACATACTTTAGGTTTTCAAAGACTTGGTTCTCAGAAGTATACCAGGCTTCCTGTCTTAGAGTTGGAAGATTTATGCATCTGGTAGGTGAAAAGTAGATTTTGAAAGACTCCTGCCTCCGGTAATGATGAACTAGTATGTTTCAAACACTCCCATAGATAAGAACAAAAAGACTTCAAAGTATGTATGTGTATATTTGAGGGCATCAAATCAACAAAGCAGGGACTTAAGGAACCAATATATTAAAAGCATACACAGGGCTTCCCTGGTGGTCCAGTGGGTAAGGACACCGCCTTGCAGTGCAAGGGGCACTGGTTTGATTCCTGGCCTGGGAAGATCCCACATGCCGCTGCATGACTGGACCAATGTGTCCAACTATCAAGCCAGAGCTCTGGAGTGCATGCACCCAGAGCCGGTGCTCTGCAGCTAGAGAGGCCACTGTGATGGGAGGCCCACAGAGGCCAAAGAACAAAGATGGAAATAAATGAAAGACAAATAGAAGTGGCCAAAAAAAAAAAAAGCATACACAGCCTCAAATTATCTAAAAAAATGTTTATACACAATGCTTAGTGTTCAGTTGGATGTTACTTTGTGCACCAAAATGTGAACAAATAACTGAAAACCAATAGAAATCATAGCTAAAAGAAATAGTCCCACAGGAGTTATCAGATGTAAACTTCAAAATATACATAATTAATAAGTGCAAAAAAGTTAGATGACTATGAAGCTCAACAACATAAAATGTGGACATTCTACAACTAAAAATACTTAAAATAAAATTAAGGGCTTAATCAATGTAATAGTAAATGAGAGACAGCTGAAGAGAAGATTAGCAAACTGGAAGACAGGTCAAAAGCAGTACCCAGACTGAATTACAGATTAAAAAAAAAAAAAAAAAGCAAATGTATAGAACTAAGCAAAGCACAAGAGACATAAAGGACATGGTGACAGGTCTGATCCATGTGTAGCCAAAATTCCAGGGGAGTCACAGAAAAAACGACCACAACATTGTAAAGCAATTATACTCCAATTAAAAATGAATTTTAATTTTTTAATTTTCAGGGGAATAAAAAGAAAATGGTAGATACAATACTCAAAGAGATGACAACCAAGAAATTTCCACAACTACTGGTATCAAACCACAGATTTTAAAGTGTCAAAAAAAATAAATAAATAAAACCAAGAAGCAGTGTAAATATTAAGAAAACAACACCTAGGTACCTCCTAGTAAAATTCTTGAAAACCAAAAACAAAGGTCAGGGACATTTGTCAATCAGAAAAAGATGAGAAGACATATTACCTTCAAAAGAGTAACTATTGACTGACAGATAACTTTTGACCAGAAAAAAAAAAGATTGGGAATCATGGAGTGGCCTGTTCCAAGTGCTGAAAGAAAGTAGGCACGCTTGGAACTCCCGACTCTTACAGTCCTTTCTCTTATACTTCTTACTCTTATGCTCCTTATTCTTACACTCCTGACTCCTACGCATCAAAATATTACTCTACATGATAGACCAAAGATGTCTGCTAAGTTGCTTTAGTCATGTGCGACTCTGGGCCCTATGGGCTGTAGCAACCCATGAGGCTCCTCTGCATGGGATTCTCCAGGCAAGAATACTGGAGTGAGTGAGTTTTCCAATTTGGGAAAAGCGACTCTGCGACCCTATGGGCTGTAGCAACCCATGAGTTATACACAATGCTTAGTGTTCAGTTGGATGTTACTTTGTGCACCAAAATGTGAACAAATAACTGAAAACCAATAGAAATCATAGCTAAAAGAAATAGTCCCACAGGAGTTATCAGATGTAAACTTCAAAATATACATAATTAATAAGTGCAAAAAAGTTAGATGACTATGAAGCTCAACAACATAAAATGTGGACATTCTACAACTAAAAATACTTAAAATAAAATTAAGGGCTTAATCAATGTAATAGTAAATGAGAGACAGCTGAAGAGAAGATTAGCAAACTGGAAGACAGGTCAAAAGCAGTACCCAGACTGAATTACAGATTAAAAAAAAAAAAAAAAAGCAAATGTATAGAACTAAGCAAAGCACAAGAGACATAAAGGACATGGTGACAGGTCTGATCCATGTGTAGCCAAAATTCCAGGGGAGTCACAGAAAAAACGACCACAACATTGTAAAGCAATTATACTCCAATTAAAAATGAATTTTAATTTTTTAATTTTCAGGGGAATAAAAAGAAAATGGTAGATACAATACTCAAAGAGATGACAACCAAGAAATTTCCACAACTACTGGTATCAAACCACAGATTTTAAAGTGTCAAAAAAAATAAATAAATAAAACCAAGAAGCAGTGTAAATATTAAGAAAACAACACCTAGGTACCTCCTAGTAAAATTCTTGAAAACCAAAAACAAAGGTCAGGGACATTTGTCAATCAGAAAAAGATGAGAAGACATATTACCTTCAAAAGAGTAACTATTGACTGACAGATAACTTTTGACCAGAAAAAAAAAAGATTGGGAATCATGGAGTGGCCTGTTCCAAGTGCTGAAAGAAAGTAGGCACGCTTGGAACTCCCGACTCTTACAGTCCTTTCTCTTATACTTCTTACTCTTATGCTCCTTATTCTTACACTCCTGACTCCTACGCATCAAAATATTACTCTACATGATAGACCAAAGATGTCTGCTAAGTTGCTTTAGTCATGTGCGACTCTGCGACCCTATGGGCTGTAGCAACCCATGAGGCTCCTCTGCGCATGGGATTCTCCAGGCAAGAATACTGGAGTGAGTGGCCAAGTCCTTCTCCAGGGGATCTTCCTGACCCAGGGATCAAACCTTTTATGTCTCCTGAATTAGCATATAGGTTCTTTACATAAGATCGAACCTCTTATGTCTCCTGCCTTGGCAGGTAGGTTCTTTACCAGTTGGCCAGTAGGTTCTGGCCACCTGGGAAGAATGAAGACAGATTCAGACAAACAAAAACAAAAACTTTGTCACTACATAGCACTGCAATACAAAAGCAAGTACAAACAGAATACTCTGGGGAGAAGGAAAATGATTCCATACGGAAGATACAATGGAATGGAAATGGTAACGCATGTGGGTGTGAAGTGTCTTGTAATAATGTCTTGTGAGGATTGAAAAACATAGAGAAGTTTAAAATATGTTGTAATAATAACCCTAAAGGCAGAAAAAAGTTAAGGTATCTTAGGATCCTTACATCGTTCATGAGTGATTAAAAATATTAATTTACAGTAAATTTTTAAAAATATTTGTTTATTTATTTGACTGAGTCAAGTCTTAGTTGCAGCAGGTGGGATCATCATTTCTTCCCTTTGGTGCACCAGACTTCTCTCTCGTTGTGGCTCCTGGGCTTCACATGTGTGCTTAGTTGCCAGGCACTTGGGATCTTCATTCCCTGATCAGGGATTGAACCTGTGTCCTCTGTATTGGAAGGCAGATTCTTAACCACTGAACCAAGCAGGAAGTCCCTACAGTAAAATCTAATGTCAGAGATGTATGTTGTAAGCTAGGGCTTCCCCAATGGTTCAGCACATAAACAATCCACCTGGAATGCCAAAGACACGGGTTCGATCCCTGGGTTGAGAAGATCCCCTGGAGGAGGCCTTGGCAACCCGCTCCAGGAGAATTCCAAGAATAGAGAGGCCTGGCAGGCTATGGTCCAAAGGATCGCTAAGAGTTGGACATGACTGAGTGACTAAGTATGCACACAACTATGTGAGATAAGTCCCTGACATTTGTATTTTTTTATTACAGTTGTGCAAGTGTCCTTCTTAAGCTTTTGATTGTTGAGGCATCTACTTCAAAGATAGCTATCTCAAATAAACAAATTGCCAGCCAGGGACTAGATAAAGAACCAGGCCACCTCACCCCTGAGATTTCTTTTGTCTTAAAGACCTCTGGTTCACTTGGATGACTATTTGGGCTATTCGTTTTCCCTTTCCTGTGCTTTAATTCTCACTCTTAGGTTTTAAATTTACCCATAAAGAATGGAACTGCAAAACTCCAGGCCCCCAATCTTGACTCCAATAAAACCAGAACCTCAGGCCTGCTTGCTCACTCTTTCCCCTCCTCTCTCATACCCACTTCACTGCATGGCCCTAGGCATTCCTTGTACCCTCCAAGACTCGGAACTGATAAACCTTACCACTTTTTTCAAAGTTTGCAAATGGTTTCTGCTGAGGGCATCTTGCATTCATAGTAAGAAGGGCTGGCCCAGCTACAACATTGGTTCTAAAAGGAAAGGTGTCTTTGGGGGGTTCGACATGGACCCAAGTGAGTGTCCCAGGCATTTCTAGCTGATACTATCACTGTCCATAAGCTGAGTCAAGTGCAAAACAAATCAGGGTAAAAAGAGCAAAAAAATGTATAACCAACAGATGTCTAACAGAGTAAAGACGTGTGTTAGTTGCTCAGTCATGTCTAAATCTTTGTGACCCAATGGGCCCTAGTCCACTAGGTTCCTCTGTCCAGGAAATTCTCTGGACAAGAATACTGGAGTTGGTAGCCATTCCCTTTTACAAGGGGTCTTCCCAACCCAGGAATCAAACTGGGGTCTCTTGCATTGCAGGAGGATTCTTTACCCAGCTGAGTTACCAGGGAAGCCCCCCGCCACCACCAAAATAGTAAGAAATCATTATTCCAAATAAAGTAAGAAATGTAGCTATTTAAGGAAAACTTATCAGCTTAAAACAACAAAACATTTGATGTCTCATAGTTTCTGTGGGTCAGGAATTTAGAAGCAGCTTAGTTAGACGGCTTGAGCTCAGAACCTCTTCTGAGATGGCCATCAGAATATCAGCCATAGCTGCTTCAAGGTAACTCATTGCTAAGACTTTTGGCAGGAGGCCTCAACTCTTCAAGGGATTCCCAGATAGCATTAGTGCTAAAGAACCCAGCTGCCAATGCAGGAGATGTAAGAGACACAGGTTCAATCCCTGAGTTGGAAAGATTCTCTGGAGGAGGACATGGAAACCCACTCCAGTATTCTTCCCTGGAGAATTCCATGGATGGAGGAGCCCTTTTGGCTATGGTCCATAGTGTCACAAAGAGTTGGACACGACTGAAGCAACTCAACACTCAGTTATTTTAAAGGATAGAAGTACAGATACTCCATGCAAACACTAACCCAAAGGAAGTAAATGTAACTATATTAATATTAAATAAAATATATTTGAAGGCAAGAATCATTACTAGGTAAAGAGGTACATTCATAATGGTAATGGTATTTTGTTGTGAAAGGGTTTATCCTCCAAGAAATACATCCCAGATATGAAATAGATGAAAGATATTAACAAATACATGCCAATTACTGTGAAAATTTCAACAAATGAGAAAATCCCTAGAAAAATATAGCCTACCAAACCTGACATTAGAAGAAATAATGCTAAACAGAGCTAAACAGGTATCATGTCTATTTAACTAATTGGCTCCATGATTTAAAACCTCCCCTAAAACAAAACTCCAAACCAGTTTCTTTCATTGGTGAAATGTTTGTATACAATGGTACTATCAATTTATTAAGATTAATTCCTTAAGATTAATAGCAGCAACTGTACACAAACTTTTTCAAATGAAAAAAGAAAAGACATTTATATTTCATTTTATGAAGATGACCATAATATCAAAACCTGACAAGAACATTGCAAAAACAAAAGGAAAAGTCCAAACAAATTCCACTCACAAGCACAGAGACAAAAAGTCAAGCAAATAGTATCAAATTGAATTCAGCTCCGCAATATAAAACAGGAAAAGACATCAGATCAAGTTGGGTTTGCTCCAAAAATTCAGACTGGCTTACCATTAAATAATCAAGCAATCTGTTAGATTAGTACAAAGTGTGGTTTATCTATGCAATAGGATATTATGCAGTAGTGAAAATTAATAAACTCTTGCTTCTTTCTTACAAACATAAGGCTGAGTTAAGAAACCAAGCAAACAAAAGAAAAAACATACTGAATGATTCCATCGACATAAAATTCAAAAAGAGGTAAAATGGGGCTTCCCTGGTGGTCCAGTGGGTAAGGACACCACCTTGCAGTGCAAGGGACGCCGGTTTGATCCCTGGCCTGGGAAGATCCCACGTGCCGCGTAGCGGCTGGATGGATGTGTCCAACTACTGAGCTGGAGCTCTGGGGCGCATGCGCCCAGAGCCGGTGCTCTGCAGCGAGAGAGGCCGCTGCGATGGGAGGCCCACACGGGCCAAAGAACAAAGATAAATAAATGAAAAATCAATAGAAGTGGCCAAAAAAAAGGTAAAATGAATCTACGGTTAGGTCAGCATAACTGTTACCAAACGTGGGATCCAACTGCTTGCTGCTCAAAAGCCAATCAAAAGCAAGTTTGGTGGAAAGGAAAGTTTACTTTATTTGGAAGCCCAGCAATGGAAGGCTCCGAGGTGGGTGGGAGCAAAGGCCACATCCAAAGGTCAACAACTCTCTCCAGACAATCAGTGGGCAAGAGCAGGGAGTTTCCAGGGTACATGGGCGGAGGGAAGGAGCTGCGTGTAGGAAAAGCACAGTCAGCTCTGACAGTCGTCTTGAAATTGGTCATTGGTGGTCTCATCAGCGTCATATTGATTATTTTCAGTACAATTAACCTTCAGTTTTACCGTCAATTTGTTCCCATATCTTTGAGGCCAGTTCTCAGACACCAGTCAGGCTCAGTCTGTCATTACTAGTGCACAGAGACAAAAAGTCAAGCAATGTACAAATTGTTTCAAATAAAAAGGAAAAGACTTTTTCAGAATCAAAAAAAAATTGGGTTCCACTCACAAGCACAGAGACAAAAAGTCAAGCAAATAGTATCAAATTGAATTCAGCTCGCAATATAAAACAGGAAAAGACATCAGATCAAGTTGGGTTTGCTCCAAAAATTCAGACTGGCTTACCATTAAATAATCAAGCAATCTGTTAGATTAGTACAAAGTGTGGTTTATCTATGCAATAGGATATTATGCAGTAGTGAAAATTAATAAACTCTTGCTTCTTTCTTACAAACATAAGGCTGAGTTAAGAAACCAAGCAAACAAAAGAAAAAACATACTGAATGATTCCATCGACATAAAATTCAAAAAGAGGTAAAATGGGGCTTCCCTGGTGGTCCAGTGGGTAAGGACACCACCTTGCAGTGCAAGGGACGCCGGTTTGATCCCTGGCCTGGGAAGATCCCACGTGCCGCGTAGCGGCTGGATGGATGTGTCCAACTACTGAGCTGGAGCTCTGGGGCGCATGCGCCCAGAGCCGGTGCTCTGCAGCGAGAGAGGCCGCTGCGATGGGAGGCCCACACGGGCCAAAGAACAAAGATAAATAAATGAAAAATCAATAGAAGTGGCCAAAAAAAAGGTAAAATGAATCTACGGTTAGGTCAGCATAACTGTTACCAAACGTGGGATCCAACTGCTTGCTGCTCAAAAGCCAATCAAAAGCAAGTTTGGTGGAAAGGAAAGTTTACTTTATTTGGAAGCCCAGCAATGGAAGGCTCCGAGGTGGGTGGGAGCAAAGGCCACATCCAAAGGTCAACAACTCTCTCCAGACAATCAGTGGGCAAGAGCAGGGAGTTTCCAGGGTACATGGGCGGAGGGAAGGAGCTGCGTGTAGGAAAAGCACAGTCAGCTCTGACAGTCGTCTTGAAATTGGTCATTGGTGGTCTCATCAGCGTCATATTGATTATTTTCAGTACAATTAACCTTCAGTTTTACCGTCAATTTGTTCCCATATCTTTGAGGCCAGTTCTCAGAACAGTGGCCGCTTATGTCATGGCTACAGTCTTGTCATTACATAGTTAACTTCTTCCACCTGGTAAAGGCTTCAATATGCACAAAACAATTCACGGGATGTGGCTCAGAATATTAGCTATAGCCCTTGAAAAGGAGCTAAAAGTCCTTGACTTTGCTTAATGACTAAACTTTTTTTTTTTTCCTGTTTAACTGCTTTCCTTTTCTTCTGCATTTTCTCACTTCTCTGATTAAACGTTGGCTAAAGATTTTGCACAGACAAAAAGCAGGCTGAGGACATGGCCCACCATGTCCTCAGGGGTCAGTGGGGAGGACCATAGTGTCTGGCTTTTCTTAGTGACTACCTCTAGGAAAAACTAAGGGCATAGTGAGTGGGTGGGGGCATAAGTGGGACATCTTGAATATTGGTAATGTTTAACTTCTGATATGGGTAATTCCATAAGGCATTTCATTCTGTATCAAGCTAATTCAGAAATTATAATTTGTGTCTTTTTCGGTATCTATGTATGTGTGTGCTCAGTCACTCCCAACTCTTTGCGACCCTATGGACTGTAGCCCACCAGGCTCCTCTGTCCATGGGGATTCTCCAGGCAAGAACACTGGAGTGGGTTGCCATGCCCTTCTCTAGGGGATCTTCCCAACCCAGGGATCAAACCCATGTCTCCTAGCATTGGCAGTTGGGTTCTTTACCACTAATACCACTGGTGAAGCCTGTACTTCAACATAGAAAATGTCTAAATGGGGTCTTCCCTGGTGGTCCAGTGGGTAAAGAGTCTGCCTCGCATGGCAAGGGGTTCCAGTTCAATCCCTGGCCTGGGAAGATCCCATGTGCCACAGAGTGGCTGGACTGATATGTCCAATTATGAGTCAGTGCTCTGGAGTGCATGCACCCAGAGCTGGTGCTCTGCAACGAGAGAGACCACTGCTATGGGAAGCCCATACAGGTCAAGGAATAGAGATGGATGAAAATAAATAAATAAAAGACCAATAAAAGAAGCCAAAATTTAAAAAAAAAGTCTAAATGGATTTCAATGTCAGAACCGTAAATTTGGATACCCAAAACCTACTAAACCAAGTTCCCATATCTTTGAGGCCAGTTCTCAGAACAGTGGCCGCTTATGTCATGGCTACAGTCTTGTCATTACATAGTTAACTTCTTCCACCTGGTAAAGGCTTCAATATGCACAAAACAATTCACGGGATGTGGCTCAGAATATTAGCTATAGCCCTTGAAAAGGAGCTAAAAGTCCTTGACTTTGCTTAATGACTAAACTTTTTTTTTTTTCCTGTTTAACTGCTTTCCTTTTCTTCTGCATTTTCTCACTTCTCTGATTAAACGTTGGCTAAAGATTTTGCACAGACAAAAAGCAGGCTGAGGACATGGCCCACCATGTCCTCAGGGGTCAGTGGGGAGGACCATAGTGTCTGGCTTTTCTTAGTGACTACCTCTAGGAAAAACTAAGGGCATAGTGAGTGGGTGGGGGCATAAGTGGGACATCTTGAATATTGGTAATGTTTAACTTCTGATATGGGTAATTCCATAAGGCATTTCATTCTGTATCAAGCTAATTCAGAAATTATAATTTGTGTCTTTTTCGGTATCTATGTATGTGTGTGCTCAGTCACTCCCAACTCTTTGCGACCCTATGGACTGTAGCCCACCAGGCTCCTCTGTCCATGGGGATTCTCCAGGCAAGAACACTGGAGTGGGTTGCCATGCCCTTCTCTAGGGGATCTTCCCAACCCAGGGATCAAACCCATGTCTCCTAGCATTGGCAGTTGGGTTCTTTACCACTAATACCACTGGTGAAGCCTGTACTTCAACATAGAAAATGTCTAAATGGGGTCTTCCCTGGTGGTCCAGTGGGTAAAGAGTCTGCCTCGCATGGCAAGGGGTTCCAGTTCAATCCCTGGCCTGGGAAGATCCCATGTGCCACAGAGTGGCTGGACTGATATGTCCAATTATGAGTCAGTGCTCTGGAGTGCATGCACCCAGAGCTGGTGCTCTGCAACGAGAGAGACCACTGCTATGGGAAGCCCATACAGGTCAAGGAATAGAGATGGATGAAAATAAATAAATAAAAGACCAATAAAAGAAGCCAAAATTTAAAAAAAAAGTCTAAATGGATTTCAATGTCAGAACCAAAAGCTAACATTTGGATACCCAAAACCTACTAAACCAAGTTAGACCAAACCCAAATTGCATAACAGTTTACAATTCAAAAACACGTATTTATATTTACTTGCTCTTCACTTTAGTCATCAGAGTTACTATAGAGTATGGAAGGGTTATCACTATGTCCAGGTGATGCTAGTGGTAAAGAACCCACCTGCCAATGCAGGAGACATAAGAGATGTAAGTTCAGTCAGTGGGTTGAGAATATTCCCTGGAGGAGGGCATGCAGCACACTCCAGTATTCATGCCTAGAGAAGCCAATTGACAGAGGAGTCTTGTAGGCTACAGTCCATGGGGTCACAAAGAGTCACACACGACTGAAGCAACTTAACATGCACGAGGCAGGGTATTGAAGAGGATATTACTATTACCCCCAGTACACAGATGAGGAAACTGAAATATTAAAAATCTCAGTGACTCATCTACGATGCTACAGCTGCTAGTGCAATGCCAAGTCATCTAAGGACAGTAGAACATTCTAAAATTGACCATATTTTCCCTTTGGAGTCTAATTTAATGAAGTTTTTTAAAAATAATATTCATGAAGATGGCTACGCAGATCCCATTGCTTTTAAAAGGTGGATCACCCTGTGTGGAATCGTGGATTCTGGATGGATTATGGACTTTGAATATCCCATTACAAAGTAACTGCATATACTTGGATTTCATTTCTCTAGGCACCTAATCTAAACAGTGGAATTAATAATATGCCTTTCAATAGGACTGGGGGGAAGGGTAAATTAGATGATACAGAACACTGACTAGTATGGTGCCTGAAAGCAACCGTTGCTCATTTAGGTTGGTTCTGTGCCTCGATGCCTCCCTCCCCACTACCAGCTTCATAAGGGAACTGAGTCATTTGCCTTATGGAGATCAACCCAAAAAGCCCTTCAAGCAATTGTGGGATAAGGCATAGGGGGACATTCGAGTTATCTAATCCAGCAGAAGCCCTTGCAGATAAACTGGTTTATTCAAGGCTATTACTTAATCACGTGCAAGCTAGTCTTCACAGCTAAGTCTAAAAGCCACCTAGACTCCCCGACCTCAAATAAAACTATCCTACCCCCCACCATTATTACCAACCTTTCTTTTCCTGTTTCTCCTTCTATCCCAGCTGAGGACAAGCATGAGACAGGCAACCTCTGTAGAAATCTCTCAAGATCAGCCTGTGGGAATAAAGGGCTAGCCTTGAGCAGAAGCAATCCCTCCCTCCCCTTTTCTCCCGCTGCTTCTTACATTTAATCTTTCTGCAGTGGGTAGTCACATGTTATTGTGCTGATGTGCTAGTTTATCCTTAGTCTTGTCCTAGGAGGGCTTCCCAGGTGGCTCAGTGGTAAAATAATCTACCGGCAAAAGCAGTGTACTGGTAAAATAATCTACCGGCAAAAGCAGTGTACACGGGAGATAGGAGTTCGATCCCTGGGTTGGGAAGATCGCCTGGAGGAAGAAATGGCGACCCACTCTAGTATTTTTGCCTGGAGAATCCATGAACAGAGGAGCCTGGTGGGCTACAGTTCATGGAGTTGCAAAGGGTTGAGCACAACTAGGCCACTGAGCAGCAAACACCTTGTCTTGGGAACTCAGACATGACAAGGTCTGTGTAGTATTTATTTTTATATGCCTAGTGCCAAAAACATGTTGTGAGTCTCAAAAAAGCTATAGAAAGAGAAAAGGAAAGAAGGAAGAAAGGAAGGAAGGGAGGAAGAGAAGGAGGTGGAAGAAGGAAGAAAGAAAGGAACAAAGAAGGAAGGAAGGGAGGGAGGAAGGAATTCAAATTTCATTTGGGGCACAGGTAGCAAGGTTTGTCTTTAAACAGTCCAGCCTCTTTCTCTGCTATCTTGTCCTTCTCCTCGTGCTGCCTGTCTCACCCAGCTGAGGCTCCCACATTGGGCCATGTTTTTTCCACCTTTCCAGTGTTCTCTTATCCTACCCTACTCTCAGGAAAAGGCCCCAGGCCAGTGATTTACCTGCAAGGGCGATCAGAAATCACTCTGGTTTTGTTTTTCTTGCTGTCGTGTAATATGCATTCCAAGCATCCCTGGGATTACAGGAGGCTTGTTCCCTTGCAGTAGTTATCAAGGCTATTACTTAATCACGTGCAAGCTAGTCTTCACAGCTCTAAAAGCCACCTAGACTCCCCGACCTCAAATAAAACTATCCTACCCCCCACCATTATTACCAACCTTTCTTTTCCTGTTTCTCCTTCTATCCCAGCTGAGGACAAGCATGAGACAGGCAACCTCTGTAGAAATCTCTCAAGATCAGCCTGTGGGAATAAAGGGCTAGCCTTGAGCAGAAGCAATCCCTCCCTCCCCTTTTCTCCCGCTGCTTCTTACATTTAATCTTTCTGCAGTGGGTAGTCACATGTTATTGTGCTGATGTGCTAGTTTATCCTTAGTCTTGTCCTAGGAGGGCTTCCCAGGTGGCTCAGTGGTAAAATAATCTACCGGCAAAAGCAGTGTACTGGTAAAATAATCTACCGGCAAAAGCAGTGTACACGGGAGATAGGAGTTCGATCCCTGGGTTGGGAAGATCGCCTGGAGGAAGAAATGGCGACCCACTCTAGTATTTTTGCCTGGAGAATCCATGAACAGAGGAGCCTGGTGGGCTACAGTTCATGGAGTTGCAAAGGGTTGAGCACAACTAGGCCACTGAGCAGCAAACACCTTGTCTTGGGAACTCAGACATGACAAGGTCTGTGTAGTATTTATTTTTATATGCCTAGTGCCAAAAACATGTTGTGAGTCTCAAAAAAGCTATAGAAAGAAAAAAGGAAAGAAGGAAGAAAGGAAGGAAGGGAGGAAGAGAAGGAGGTGGAAGAAGGAAGAAAGAAAGGAACAAAGAAGGAAGGAAGGGAGGGAGGAAGGAATTCAAATTTCATTTGGGGCACAGGTAGCAAGGTTTGTCTTTAAACAGTCCAGCCTCTTTCTCTGCTATCTTGTCCTTCTCCTCGCGCTGCCTGTCTCACCCGGCTGAGGCTCCCACATTGGGCCATGTTTTTTCCACCTTTCCAGTGTTCTCTTATCCTACCCTACTCTCAGGAAAAGGCCCCAGGCCAGTGATTTACCTGCAAGGGCGATCAGAAATCACTCTGGTTTTGTTTTTTTTGCTGTCGTGTAATATGCATTCCAAGCATCCCCTGGGATTACAGGAGGCTTGTTCCCTTGCTAAGGGGAAGCAGATAATGAGGACATAGGATTGGAGAGAGGGGCCTTCCCAGTAGCCACAAACTTGACCCTGTGTCCGTCCTGAGGAAAACCAGACCCGAAGTGCTTACTTAACCTCAAAGTCCTTGAACTTCACTTCCTGTTTGTCCTCTCAGACCTTACTCCTCCCACCCAGCTTCCCACCAGACCGCCTGCTCCTTGGACACTCTGCTCAGGTGCCTCCATCTGACATCCTGACCTCCCACAGGTGTCAGTAGGTGCTGGGTGAGTAGCCAGCTCACTTGGGCTCTGCTGCTGAACACACCCATGGGCTCCAACCATCTCCAGCCTCACAGTTGACTAAGTCTGGACAGTCTAATGGTGCAGTTGTTGCCGCCCACACTGGCTGCATGTGGGCTGTTCTGTGGTTTGTGTGGTGTTGTCCTCCCAGTCTCTGCCACAGAGCCTGGGGCTGAGTTAACTAGTACTGGGCTTCATGATCCCTTGTTTGTCCTTCTCTGCAGGCCCGCATCCTTGCCCTTCAGCAAGAGGTGGGCATTTTTAGAGGGCACCTAGGACCATATTCTGGCATCCTACCTACCTACAAAGCAACTGAAATCCACCCACCATGGCTTAAGGCAGCCCATGGTCACAGAGACCTTAGAGGTTGAAGTTGAGGCTCCAGTCCTCACACTAGGAAGGATTTAGAGACAGGATTTCCACATGTGGATCTACAGAGAAGTGATAAGCAGGGCTCACATCGTCCCTGCAAGGCTCAAGTCCACCCAGGACGATTTAAGTAAAAGGAACACACACACACACACACACACACACATGTTTTTGGTAAGGGGATGTGCACTCACCAGAAAGAGGCACCAGAACTTCTCTGATACGACCCCAAGGTTATATTCGTCCTTGTGTGCCAGTGCTGTCAGTCACTTCAGTCTAGTCAGACTCTTTGTGCTCCTATATGAGCCTATGTGATCCTATGCAGCCTGCCACACTCCTTTGTCCATGGGATTCTCCAGGCGAGAATACTGGAATGAGTTGCCAGTCGTGTCTGACTCTATGACCCCATGGGGTCTTCCAGACCCAGGGATCGAACCAGGGTCTCCTGTATTGTATGTGGATTTTGTACTGTCTGCACCATCAGAAAAGCTCATGGATTATGTCATTTAATCTTTAACAGGACCATGTGAGACACATACTGTTATTTTCACATCACAGATTCAAACACCCAAGCCTTACAAGGTTTAAGCAGCTTGCTCACAATCACACAGCTGGTAAGCGGCAGAGCCGGAGTTCTAACCCACATTATCCTTCTGCAGAGCCTATGCCCTTTGTCCATACATTGTAGCACATGACCACACAGTAAGAGTTTGAGGCTTGTTAAAAATGACTTCAACTTCTACCTGTATCTCCACATTGGAATGCTCAGGGAGTCTTTTCTGATGGACTAATTCTCATGAACATGACATTCCTCAATCTAATAAGAAGGATACTACCCCTGGCCCTGCCTGGGAAGCATGAGTTGATCTGCTGATGAGCACAGGATGCTAGGCAGGTCTCTATCTCTCTGGTGGCTTCAGTTCTCAAATTAGAAAGAAAGGAATTATTTCAGCAAATATTTATGGGAAAGGTGACTCCGAATCTGGAAATTCACAGCTGCATGAGATCAGAGCCTGCCCTCAGGAGCCTTGCAGGCTGCCTGGATAAGGCAGCCAAGACAAGGATGAGGGCAACAGTGTGGCAGAGACCAAGGGAGAGATGTGTCCAGGGGGCTCCTGGGCCCAGAAAAGGGATGTCTTCTCTGGTGTGATCAGGGAAGACTTCCTGTAGGAGAGGAGCAATGAGGGAAGGCGGCCCAGGCAGAGAGGAGTTGAGGAGCAACCACGTGGGTCAAAGAGGAGTGGTGAGAGCACCTGGACCTGTGTCCTTCCGGAGGCCCTGCCCACACTCCAGGAGGGCTGTGGCCCTCCATGGGAAGGTATCCTCAACCTCAGTGACCAGGACCCAGGCCAAGTCAGGGGCAGTGAAGGCAAAACAGGGCTTCACCAGGGGCAGGGCCAAATAAAGGCCCCCTTGTACCCAGTAGGAGCTGATATCAGGGAAAGAGGAACCCTCCCATCCAGACCCCAGGCCCAGCTCTACCAAACTCCCTGGGAACTGCAGACTCTGCTGCAGGAGTTAGGGAGACATCACTAGTCCCCACAGACTCCCATCCCCGGAGTCTCCCCTCCTTGGTGCCCCTGGGAAATGTGCCCAGCCTAGATCTTGTCTCTCTCCCCAGCCCCAGGGTCAGCACTGCTTTTGGCCACCAGGGTGCCCAGCTGGGCAGTGGCCTTGCAGAACCAACCCCTGGGCTTGTGTTGTACAGCGTCTCTCTCATCTCATTTGACTTCCACAACAGTCTTTAAGGCCATCACACTGTATTCATTGTAGAGATGAGACACTGAAGCTCAAAAGAATTACTTGGCTCATGGTTTTAGCGACACTTAATGGCAGGGCCAGGGTTCAATCCCAGAGCCCTTATTTCCAAGTGAAGGAATTCAGTCTAGAAGAGGTCTATTCCTTTGCTCAACCAATGAGTTGGCCAACCAAGCTTCGTCCCAACCTCTTGGGGAGAGCTCCTGCCATACCCGACTCATTCCCCGCAATCCAAGGCCAGCCCCCACCCCTGAGCTTGGCTGGATCAGATTAGCAAAAGCAACAGCCCTTACAAGATTGCCCCACTTGGCTCCAGCAATTAATTAAGAGCCGTCTGGGAGCCTCCAAAGGGCCTACAAGCTCCAGCAAGATCGGCACACATAGTTGAGTCCAAAATATGTGCTGTGTTTTCCCTTACTGGGGAACCAGTCCTTACCTGTTACCTGAACCTTTTGATTAAATTTTGAAGCCGTTCCAGGGGCTCCTGGGCCCAGAAAAGGGATGTCTTCTCTGGTGTGATCAGGAAGACTTCCTGTAGGAGAGGAGCAATGAGGGAAGGCGGCCCAGGCAGAGAGGAGTTGAGGAGCAACCACGTGGGTCAAAGAGGAGTGGTGAGAGCACCTGGACCTGTGTCCTTCCGGAGGCCCTGCCCACACTCCAGGAGGGCTGTGGCCCTCCATGGGAAGGTATCCTCAACCTCAGTGACCAGGACCCAGGCCAAGTCAGGGGCAGTGAAGGCAAAACAGGGCTTCACCAGGGGCAGGGCCAAATAAAGGCCCCCTTGTACCCAGTAGGAGCTGATATCAGGGAAAGAGGAACCCTCCCATCCAGACCCCAGGCCCAGCTCTACCAAACTCCCTGGGAACTGCAGACTCTGCTGCAGGAGTTAGGGAGACATCACTAGTCCCCACAGACTCCCATCCCCGGAGTCTCCCCTCCTTGGTGCCCCTGGGAAATGTGCCCAGCCTAGATCTTGTCTCTCTCCCCAGCCCCAGGGTCAGCACTGCTTTTGGCCACCAGGGTGCCCAGCTGGGCAGTGGCCTTGCAGAACCAACCCCTGGGCTTGTGTTGTACAGCGTCTCTCTCATCTCATTTGACTTCCACAACAGTCTTTAAGGCCATCACACTGTATTCATTGTAGAGATGAGACACTGAAGCTCAAAAGAATTACTTGGCTCATGGTTTTAGCGACACTTAATGGCAGGGCCAGGGTTCAATCCCAGAGCCCTTATTTCCAAGTGAAGGAATTCAGTCTAGAAGAGGTCTATTCCTTTGCTCAACCAATGAGTTGGCCAACCAAGCTTCGTCCCAACCTCTTGGGGAGAGCTCCTGCCATACCCGACTCATTCCCCGCAATCCAAGGCCAGCCCCCACCCCTGAGCTTGGCTGGATCAGATTAGCAAAAGCAACAGCCCTTACAAGATTGCCCCACTTGGCTCCAGCAATTAATTAAGAGCCGTCTGGGAGCCTCCAAAGGGCCTACAAGCTCCAGCAAGATACGGCACACATAGTTGAGTCCAAAATATGTGCTGTGTTTTTCCCCTTACTGGGGAACCAGTCCTTACCTGTTACCTGAACCTGATTAAATTTTAAGCCGTTCATTCTCAGTGCCAACCATGAACCAGCCAGTTGGTCAAATGGAAGATGGCGGAGATGGCTGGAAACTTGACAGTGATCTTGCCTTATTAATCAATATGTTGTTGTTCACTGGCTGTACCATGAATTACCCAGGACCTGCATCAGACACTGCCCGTGCTGGTCAGCAGTGCTGTCTGCACACATGAGACTTGGAGGCTCATCTCCAACAAGGCAGGAACCTGCAGGTCCAGCCCACAGGGGTCTGTAGGCAGGGCTGCTTTGTAGCCATAATGGCGGCCCCTTGACCCTACTGACTGTTGGCCCACTGACCCTTCGCTGTCTTAGAAAGGTCTCAGGTAGCAAACAGCCCCATGCCCCACCAAGCCTCTGCCTCAGTATCTACGCCCTGCCAGTGTTAAGAGCTCTTCCTCCAAAAGCTATCTAAATGCATCCATTTTCTGCACTTTGATGTCAACAACTACACCAGAAGTCAGCAAACGTTTTCTGTAAAGAGTCAGATAGTAAAGATTTTAGATGCTGTAAACAAAAAGGCCAAATGGACACCATTATGCAGATATTCATACAACACAGGAGAAAACATTTCCACACATTTTCATTGAAAGTTTTAGTCGCTCAGTCATGTCTGATTCTTTTCTACTTTCATGGACTGTAGCCTGCCAGGCTACTCACTTCATGCAAGAATACTGGAGTGGGTGGTCTGTCCCTTCTCTAGGGGATCTTCCTGACCCAGGAATTGAACCTAGGTCTCAGCATTGCAGGCAGATACTACCATCTAATCCACCAGGTAAGCCCACACATTTTTATTGATGAAATTTAAAATATACCAATATGAATCACTGGCTACAGTTCTAAAATCAGAGGTCAATCAATGAGAAGAATGGAACTATTTTCTTTCTTTTAAAAATTAACTTATTTTAAGGATTCCCGCAATCCAGCCCATGTCTACAGATTTTAGCCCACTTGGCTCCAGCAATTAATTAAGAGCCGTCTGGGAGCCTCCAAAGGGCCTACAAGCTCCAGCAAGATCGGCACACATAGTTGAGTCCAAAATATGTGCTGTGTTTCCCCTTACTGGGGAACCAGTCCTTACCTGTTACCTGAACCTGATTAAATTTTAAGCCGTTCATTCTCAGTGCCAACCATGAACCAGCCAGTTGGTCAAATGGAAGATGGCGGAGATGGCTGGAAACTTGACAGTGATCTTGCCTTATTAATCAATATGTTGTTGTTCACTGGCTGTACCATGAATTACCCAGGACCTGCATCAGACACTGCCCGTGCTGGTCAGCAGTGCTGTCTGCACACATGAGACTTGGAGGCTCATCTCCAACAAGGCAGGAACCTGCAGGTCCAGCCCACAGGGGTCTGTAGGCAGGGCTGCTTTGTAGCCATAATGGCGGCCCCTTGACCCTACTGACTGTTGGCCCACTGACCCTTCGCTGTCTTAGAAAGGTCTCAGGTAGCAAACAGCCCCATGCCCCACCAAGCCTCTGCCTCAGTATCTACGCCCTGCCAGTGTTAAGAGCTCTTCCTCCAAAAGCTATCTAAATGCATCCATTTTCTGCACTTTGATGTCAACAACTACACCAGAAGTCAGCAAACGTTTTCTGTAAAGAGTCAGATAGTAAAGATTTTAGATGCTGTAAACAAAAAGGCCAAATGGACACCATTATGCAGATATTCATACAACACAGGAGAAAACATTTCCACACATTTTCATTGAAAGTTTTAGTCGCTCAGTCATGTCTGATTCTTTTCTACTTTCATGGACTGTAGCCTGCCAGGCTACTCACTTCATGCAAGAATACTGGAGTGGGTGGTCTGTCCCTTCTCTAGGGGATCTTCCTGACCCAGGAATTGAACCTAGGTCTCAGCATTGCAGGCAGATACTACCATCTAATCCACCAGGTAAGCCCACACATTTTTATTGATGAAATTTAAAATATACCAATATGAATCACTGGCTACAGTTCTAAAATCAGAGGTCAATCAATGAGAAGAATGGAACTATTTTCTTTCTTTTAAAAATATTTAATCTTATTTATTAAGTGAATTCTTTTCTTGAAGGGGAGAACATTTCCCTTCATTGGGACTCAAAACTGGTGTTCTTTATTATCAAATCCATTGAGGCCATTGGCCAGTTTTATTCATAGGACAGGAGAAATCAGAGGCCAGCCAGACTTGGCCCTTGACTGCAGTTAGCAGATCCCTGCTCTACATGGCGTATCTCGTCAACGTACTGAAACAGTCTCCCTGTGGACCAGCACAACTCCTGCCTCCATTCTTGTTCCCGACAGTCTGTCCCCCGCTGGGCACCAGGCAGAGGTGAAGCCTTTGATGGCTACCCCTCTACTTCAGACCTTCTACCACCCTCCATGGCCATTTTGGCTGGGATGTTGGACTTTGAGTCAGACATTGAGCCTCCTGGGAAAAGGACAGGGTCCCCCACAATGACACCTCTGCCCTGCCTTGGGGAAGCTCAGAGTGGAACCCAGAGCATGGCCTAGGAGAGCCTTAAGGAGGGGGCACCCCAGGGAGGAGACATGTCTGAGGGTAGCACAGCTCTCCCTGGTACTCAGGGTGGCATGGAGAATGGGCCAAGGAAACTAGTCTGGAGACTCAAACACCTGCCAGATGTGATGCCTGTGGGCACAGTTATGCATAGGGTGCTGAGGACAATGTTCCCCAGGGCTTATTGTCACCTGTGGCTGCGTATAGAGAACCAGGCTCAGTTTTCTGCTCTCTCTCTAACTGCTCTGTGATCTCAGCCACATCTCCATCTTCTGTTTCTTCGTGAATGAAATGTGAGAGGGAAGTTGTCACTAAAACTGCTGATAATCAGAATTAAAGTGGAACTTTAAAAAAAAAACAGATTCCTAGACTCCACCAAGATTTAGAAGGTAAGATATTGTGGGTGTGTGTATACATACACACATTTGCATTGATATATGCACATTAATATATGTATATATATATAATATATATACATGTATAACACATTTGGACTTTTTATATATTGTATATGCATATGACTGTGTATATATTCACACATGTGTATATCTTTACATATATGCATATGTCTGTATATACGTATATGGCTGATGCTGTTGTTTACTTGCTAAGTTTTGTCTGCCTCTTGAGATCTCATGAACTGGAGCCTGCCCGGCTCCTCTGAGCATGGGATTTCCCAAACAAGAATACTGGAGTCAGCTGCCATTTTCTCCTTCAGGGGATCTTCCCTGCCCAGGGTTCAAACCTGCATCTCCTGCATTGCAGTCTTTACTGCTGAGCCACCAGGGAAGCCCATACACATATATATGTTCTTAGGTTCTGTATAGATTTGTATATAGTCCTATATTTTGTGAATATATATGTGCCTGTTTATGTATATATATGTATTCAACTACACATATACAAACTAACATACATATATACACATACACCTACATGTCTTGTATGTCCATATCCCTTTGGTGATTTTAATGATTAAACACATTTTAAAGGCATACTATGTGCTTTTGTGATAATAAAGGATTGTCTACAAATTCTGTATTTCATGCAACCTAATGGTAATCATATTTGTAAATAATTACTAAGCCCAGAAGTTGAGGCTCCATGAAGAAATCTGGTATCTCTTAAGTTTAAAAAAGCTACTGATGAACAATTAGATTTGGATGATAAGAAAGACTAGACAAGTTTCCAAGCACTCTGCAGTTTGCCATATTGTTTCATCATGTTTAAGCTCACAACTAACAGCAGATTATTATTGGTTTTACAAAAGAGACCCACACACTTTTCCAGTATCACTTAGCTAATAAATTGCTGATCTGAGATTTGATCCTAGGCTTCCAGACTTTGGATTCAGCCAAGGCTTAGCCGTTAAGTACAAGATTCTTTTATGAGAGAACAAATTATTTTGAACATTTTTAAAGAAGAATGAGTTCGACAAAAATAAATTACAGCAGATTCCAAATTCACAAGATCCAAATGAATGACGTTACTGTTGTATCGATGACTGGTACATGAGAAATTATAGTTGTTTGAAAGCTCCTGGTCCCTACAAATTTTTATTGAGAGAACTTTCCATCATTCCACTTGCTCAGGGTTATGAGGTTCCTGTTTATTTATACAAGCAGAGTAGAATTTTACAGCTAGATTTCATTTGATGATTACATTAGAAGGAAGAACAGACCCTGGACTCAATTCCCCTTGATCCTCTGTGGGCCAAAAGAAATTCCATACTCAGATTGGGTTGTTCATTCATTCCACAGACTTCTGAGTGTTCAAAGCACTGCCCTCCTGTGGATGGCTTTCATCCTCTTATCTCCCATGACCCTATGAAGCACAAAAGTGAGGAGAAACTGGTGTGGCCCCTGTTCCCAAAGGCAGCAACTGAGGGGAGATGAGGTTGACCTGTTTGGAAGTTTTCCATGTCCAACTTGAATTTCTCCAGGACTTCGACCTCTGTGGCTGCTGCCTGTCCACAGGTTTCCATTAATGTCAAGCCCTGTGCAGAGGACTGAAGACTGAAGACCTTCATCTTGAATGCTGATAGGGGCGAGGCAGTTGTCGGAACCCTTCCCCTGGCATCTTAGCTTTATTGTAAACATTACTGAGAAAAGAAAAAAAAGAAATAGACCCACATCTGTATTCCAAGTCTTTTGTTCAAATTGATGTAAGGCTTCCCTGATGTCTCAGATGGTAAAGAATCTACCTGCAATGCAGGAGACCTGGGTTCGATCCCTGGGTCTAAAAGATCCCCTGGAGAAGAGAATGGCAACCCACTCCAGTATTCTTGCCTGGGGATTCCAAGGACAGAGGAACTTAATGAATTACAGTCCATGGGGTTGCAAAGAGTCAGACAACACTGAGCGGCTAACACTTTTCGTAGTTAATTTACATATTGTGCTAGTTTCAAGTGTATAGCTAAGTGATTCAGCTACTTAGAGGTTTTAAAAAACGTGTATTTATTCCCTTACAGTTCAGGAAGTCAGGAGTCAGAAATGGGTCTCACTGGGTTCAAATCAGGTTATCAGCAGGGCCTTGTTCCTTTCTGGAGGTTTCAGGGGAAGATCCATTTTCTTGCCTTTTCCAGCTTCTAGAGGCATCTGCATTCCATGGTTCATTGCCCCTTCCTCTATCCTAACTCTAGAAATGACAGATGGAGTCTTTCTCCCGAATGCTGTCTCTCCACTCCTGATGCTTGTGCATCCTCATTCAAGAACCCTGTGGTTACATCAAGATTTCATTTGATGATTACATTAGAAGGAAGAACAGACCCTGGACTCAATTCCCCTTGATCCTCTGTGGGCCAAAAGAAATTCCATACTCAGATTGGGTTGTTCATTCATTCCACAGACTTCTGAGTGTTCAAAGCACTGCCCTCCTGTGGATGGCTTTCATCCTCTTATCTCCCATGACCCTATGAAGCACAAAAGTGAGGAGAAACTGGTGTGGCCCCTGTTCCCAAAGGCAGCAACTGAGGGGAGATGAGGTTGACCTGTTTGGAAGTTTTCCATGTCCAACTTGAATTTCTCCAGGACTTCGACCTCTGTGGCTGCTGCCTGTCCACAGGTTTCCATTAATGTCAAGCCCTGTGCAGAGGACTGAAGACTGAAGACCTTCATCTTGAATGCTGATAGGGGCGAGGCAGTTGTCGGAACCCTTCCCCTGGCATCTTAGCTTTATTGTAAACATTACTGAGAAAAGAAAAAAAAAAGACCCACATCTGTATTCCAAGTCTTTTGTTCAAATTGATGTAAGGCTTCCCTGATGTCTCAGATGGTAAAGAATCTACCTGCAATGCAGGAGACCTGGGTTCGATCCCTGGGTCTAAAAGATCCCCTGGAGAAGAGAATGGCAACCCACTCCAGTATTCTTGCCTGGGGATTCCAAGGACAGAGGAACTTAATGAATTACAGTCCATGGGGTTGCAAAGAGTCAGACAACACTGAGCGGCTAACACTTTTCGTAGTTAATTTACATATTGTGCTAGTTTCAAGTGTATAGCTAAGTGATTCAGCTACTTAGAGGTTTTAAAAAACGTGTATTTATTCCCTTACAGTTCAGGAAGTCAGGAGTCAGAAATGGGTCTCACTGGGTTCAAATCAGGTTATCAGCAGGGCCTTGTTCCTTTCTGGAGGTTTCAGGGGAAGATCCATTTTCTTGCCTTTTCCAGCTTCTAGAGGCATCTGCATTCCATGGTTCATTGCCCCTTCCTCTATCCTAACTCTAGAAATGACAGATGGAGTCTTTCTCCCGAATGCTGTCTCTCCACTCCTGATGCTTGTGCATCCTCATTCAAGAACCCTGTGGTTACATCAAGCCTCATACAGTCCAGGATAATCTCTTTAACAACAGCTGATTAGCAATCTTGGGTCAATCTGTAACCCTCATTACCCTCCCACCCCCTCCTTACTGTGTAACAGAACCTCATCACAGGTTCTGAAGATTAAGACCTGGGCACCTTTCAGGGGCCATTGTGACCACCCAATGAGCTTGAGCAAGCTCCAGGAGATGGAGGAAGACAGGGAAGCCTGGCGTGCTGCGGCTCATGGGGTTGCAAAGCTCTGGACAGGGCTGAGCGGCTGAACGGACCTAATCTGAATGTAGAAATGAATTGATAACAAATTACTCTAAGTTCTTCTAAGGGTACAAACAGTGCTTGAAAATCTGTCTTCACTGAAGAGGGAAGCTAGAGAAAAGCTTATCATCAAAACGAGACCCATGCGTCATCCAAGCCAGGAGTAGCAATGGTGACTCCAACGTCTGACCTCTAGCTTACTGCCATCGGGTCGTGGTGGGAGCAATTTTTACCTGAGCTGCGGATGTGAAAAAGCAACGTGAATTTGTTCATGTTTTAGGGACCACTGTAAAGACACCAGCCTTTGCACTCACCTGTGTGTGTAGGTTTACCCTGCCATGGGTATTATTCTCCATTGACCTCTGAGAGTCTCTGTGTATGTGTGTGTTTACATGCTTCATGCAGAATATTTGTCTCATTTTCCTTCTCAGTCAGTCATCTTTCTCTTTCTCTGTTCCTTCATTTTCCTTCTCTGACTCATACTTTCCTGCCTTTCTCCATCTTTCTTTTTTTCCCCCCATCATACCTCTTTTATTTTTATATTTACTTTCATCCATCTTTATTCTTTGGCATGTGTGGGCCTCCCATTGCAGTGGCCTCCCTCATCGCAGAGCACTGACCCCAGGTGCATGTGCTCCAGAGTCCTGGCTCATAATTGGACACAATGGTCCAGCCACTCCACGGCAGGTGGGATCTTCCTGGCCCAGGGATTGAACTGGTGCCCTTTGCACTGCAAGGCAGACTGTCTACCCACTGGACCACCAGGGAAGCCCTCCATCTTTCTTTTTAAAAAAATATTTATTTATTTATTTGACTGCATTGAGTCAGTTGCAGCACACAGGATCTTCATTGAATCAAGCAGGGCGGATCCTATGTTACCCTATTCAAGCTCTCTAATCATGGCGAGGGCTTAGCTGCCCCATATCATGTGGGATATGACCAGGGATCCAACCCCTGTTCTCTGTGTTGGATGGTGGATTCTTAACCACTAAACCACCAGGATCCTTGATTCATCTGTCCTAGGTGCTTGAGCAAGCTCCAGGAGATGGAGGAAGACAGGAAGCCTGGCGTGCTGCGGCTCATGGGGTTGCAAAGCTCTGGACAGGGCTGAGCGGCTGAACGGACCTAATCTGAATGTAGAAATGAATTGATAACAAATTACTCTAAGTTCTTCTAAGGGTACAAACAGTGCTTGAAAATCTGTCTTCACTGAAGAGGGAAGCTAGAGAAAAGCTTATCATCAAAACGAGACCCATGCGTCATCCAAGCCAGGAGTAGCAATGGTGACTCCAACGTCTGACCTCTAGCTTACTGCCATCGGGTCGTGGTGGGAGCAATTTTTACCTGAGCTGCGGATGTGAAAAAGCAACGTGAATTTGTTCATGTTTTAGGGACCACTGTAAAGACACCAGCCTTTGCACTCACCTGTGTGTGTAGGTTTACCCTGCCATGGGTATTATTCTCCATTGACCTCTGAGAGTCTCTGTGTATGTGTGTGTTTACATGCTTCATGCAGAATATTTGTCTCATTTTCCTTCTCAGTCAGTCATCTTTCTCTTTCTCTGTTCCTTCATTTTCCTTCTCTGACTCATACTTTCCTGCCTTTCTCCATCTTTCTTTTTTTCCCCCCATCATACCTCTTTTATTTTTATATTTACTTTCATCCATCTTTATTCTTTGGCATGTGTGGGCCTCCCATTGCAGTGGCCTCCCTCATCGCAGAGCACTGACCCCAGGTGCATGTGCTCCAGAGTCCTGGCTCATAATTGGACACAATGGTCCAGCCACTCCACGGCAGGTGGGATCTTCCTGGCCCAGGGATTGAACTGGTGCCCTTTGCACTGCAAGGCAGACTGTCTACCCACTGGACCACCAGGGAAGCCCTCCATCTTTCTTTTTAAAAAAATATTTATTTATTTATTTGACTGCATTGAGTCAGTTGCAGCACACAGGATCTTCATTGAATCAAGCAGGGCGGATCCTATGTTACCCTATTCAAGCTCTCTAATCATGGCGAGGGCTTAGCTGCCCCATATCATGTGGGATATGACCAGGGATCCAACCCCTGTTCTCTGTGTTGGATGGTGGATTCTTAACCACTAAACCACCAGGAAAGTCCCTCTATCCTTTTGATTTCTATCTGTCCTCATCACATGCTGCAATGAAGATCAAAGATCTCTTGTGCTGTAACTAAGACCCGGTGCGGCCAAAGAAGTAAGTAAATTAGCATTGATTTTTTTTGGCTATTCTGGGTTTTCATTGCTGCTGCCACAGGCTCTTCTCTAGTTGCAGGGAGTAGGGGCTACTCTCTAGCTGAGGTGAGCAGGCTTCTTGGTGCGGTCACTTCTCTTGTTGTGGAATTCGGGCTGTAGGGCTCATGGGCTTCAGTAGTTGCAGCACATGGGCTTCAGCTCCGAGGCCCTAGAGCACAGGCTCCGTAGTTTTGGCTCACAGGCTTAGTTGCTCTGCAGCATGTGAGATCTTCCTGGATCAGGGATCGAACCCATGTCTCCTGCATTGGAAGGCAAACTCTTTACCCCTGAGCTACCAGGGGAGCCCCAACAGTTTTTACAATAGGCAATAAAATTTAGTATATACACCAAATGTAAGCTACTAATTGTATGTCAAATGGAAGCTTGATCAAATGGGGATCTATTGGGAATTTTTAAATAGTTCTTATTTTATTGTAGCAAATTATAGATAATATAAAACTGACCGTCGTAACCATTTGCAGGTGTACAGCTCAGTGGCAGTAAATGCACAGATAGTGCTGTGTGACCATTACCACCATCATCTCCACTGTCCTCTTGTAGAATGGAAGCTCTATGCACCTTGGTCTCCTTGTGTCTAAGATGGGAATCCTGACTCACGGCTCTTACTCTTGCCTTCTCCTAGTCTTGTTCTCTGCTCTCTTTCACAGGCAAACAATTTCTGGTCAAATTAATAGAATAGTTTTCTTTTACTGCCCTTTTGTTGTTCTAGCTTCTCTTCTTATTTTTCTTCTCATCTCTTTCTTTCCTTGTTTACATTTTTCTTTTTTCTCCTCCTTCCCCCTTTTTCATCTGTCTTCCTCTCTCCACTTCTCTGTCTTCCTTCTCTCCTCATTCCTTCTTCTCATCTCCTTTTCCATCCACTCATCTTCCTTTCCTCTCCTCCCCTATTCTCTTGTCTCCTCCCTCTCTTTGTTTTCACTTTCTTGCTAAGAATCCGTAAGATATTCCAAACAACAGATGGGACCCACGCACTCTGGGATGAGTCAAGATGAAGGTAGAACTGAGGAGGCTGGGTGGCCAGAGGAGGCAGGAAGAGAGTCAGGTGTCACCCACAAGTGGTTACAGAGGAAGGTGACACCCTGCTCAGCCTGGGAGCAAAGAGAGGGAAGCTGGCAACACAGATCTGTGCTCCAAGGCTTGGCATTGGGTTAGAGCATTAAGACACACCCACATGGGAATGTGGTCAGACGGGGCAGAACAAGAAATGCTCAACCCAAGGAAAGGCAGAATTCCAAAAGGTGTTTGTAGGTCAGTGGTTTAGAGCATTATGCGATGTATTTCCCTGTAAAAACGATGTTCTGATGGAGGCTAGGGTGTTTGACTAGCTCCATGAAAGTCTATGTCCCTATGTCTTTATGCTCAAAACATTTGCTTAGGTGCACTTACCTATACAGCATTGTTTATCTCACCAGGAAGAACTGTTTCTGGTTCCAACATGTTATTTACACAAACATTCTGATTTCCTTACCACTACCACAGGCAGCCTGAGGGTAGAGACTCTGCGGAAGGAAGGTCTGGGTTTTCTCGGCCACTAGTAGCTTGGTGGGGGTTTCCCGGCTGGCTCAGAATGTAAAGAATCTGCCTGCAATGCAGGAGACCTACACTTGACCTCTGGGTCAGGAAGATCCCCTGGAGAAGGAAATGGCTCCTCATTCCAGCCTTCTTGCCTGGAGAATTCCATGGACAGAGGAGCCCGGTGGACAGTCCATGGGGTCAAAAGAATTGGATATGACTGAGCAACTAACACTTTTAATTTCATCGACTTGCTGAAGTGTTACGTGTTCGACTTCTGGGCAAGCATTTCTCCATGGTTTGAACTGAGAAACCAACCTAGATATGGTAGATTATTCATAAATTAAGTGCCATGAACACAGAGCCCATCCTCCTGATCCAGGTGCCAGGTGTATGGGCAGAAAATCAGAGGGGGATCATGGTCAGGGAGACTTCAGGAAAGAGACAAGAATTGAACGAGACTCACAGGACCAGCAGGACAAAAACAGAGAATGAGACACACCAGGAGAAGCAGAGAAGAGCCTTGAGTGAGGGGACCTGCTGACAGTGAGCCAATTTGGGTAAATGAAACCAAGAGTTCTACATGGAGTCCTGAAAAAAAAAAAACAAAGGCTGACTGGATGACGGGGGTAGGTGGCAGGAGAGGGCAGTCTGGGGGCTGGCAAGTTGGTAGAAACCTTGAAAACAAGTTTAAAAATTTCCAACTTTTCCTCTGAGTCAAAGTGTGGGGACATCTCAGTAAGGGGTCATGAAATGAAGGCATAATTTTTAATGAATTGGAATCAAATATAATGAAGAGAATAGAATAAAATAGAATGGAATGGAATAGGAGATGCCAGAGAGGACATCACCTAGGAAATTCACATTTTAAAAATCTTTTTTTTTTAATTAATGAATTAATTTGATTGCATCAAGGCTTAGTTGAGGTACATGGGATCTTACTTGCATCATTTGGGGTCTTTTCAATGTGGCTCAAGGGCTCTCTAGTTGTGGTGCGTGGGCTCAGGGTTGTGGCACATAGGCTTAGCTGCCCCACGGCATGTGCAACCTTAGTTCCTCAACGAAGAATCAAATCTGCATCCTCTGCATTTTAAGACAGATCCTTTACCACCAGGCCACCAGGGAAGTCCCTCCTGAATCTTGTCTTGAGTTTGTCACACATGCATGTATGTACACATCAGTATGCATGCAAACGTGTAGATGCCCACACTTACATAGCTAGGAGGTCACATTCTAAAATGCATGTCTTTACTGTAGGCTTTAGAGAAATGACCCATTGCCACAGATGGTTTAAGATGAATCCGGAAGTGATTTGGGGATGGGTTTGGGGAGAGCACCTGGTGGGGAATGGCCAAGAGGGAAAGCAATCGGAGTCGTTGAGGGGGGAAGCCTGTGTTCAGAGAGATGACAGCAGAAGAGGGGTGAGCACAGCCGCCCCTCTTAGAGGAAGAGGACCTGCTACACAGGGTCTAGATAATCAGAGATGAGAATTCCACAGACCCAAGGGGTTCAGTGGCCAGTGCCCAAGGCAGGGTTGAATTGTCCAATGCCCAGCCCAGGCACTACCCCTCAGATCCCTGCAGTCCCCAAGATAAGGAAGTGTGTGTGTGTGTGTGTGTTTAAACAAAAATACCTTTATCTTTCCAAATTCCCACTGCTCTGTGTTCCATCATAATTACTTTTTTGGATTGTTGAACTTTTAATTTTAAAAATGCTTGAATTTTGAATACCACATTTGAATCGTTCATATTTCTACTTTATATCACTGTGCACAAGTAAGTATGGCATCCGTGGTGGGTATGACTGGTACTCCAAGGACACGTTCAAGGATCAAATGGCCTACTTATCTCTGTTACATAAATGACTTGGAATGGACAGAGCAGAGGTGGCTGCCACTATTATTTCAGGAATCACTTCTCAAAGTGGGAATATGGATGTCTGGGGCTGAGAGGAGAACAATACAGGAAGAATTAACTGCACCTTCATCTCTAATGATGAATTAGCCCTGCACACACAGGACTGAGCTAGGGAGCCCCGAGCCCAAGCCCTGGGCAGCAGACACCACAGGCCTGGTCAGGAGGGGCCAAGGGTACCAGCAGGAAGGAACGGGAGGGAGACAGGGGCCTGGACTGACGGGTGATTGCCAAGGGGTTCTCGGCTGCTTACTGCCCCGTGGCTCAGAAATTCTGGCCACACTACGTCTCTCCCAATGCAAATCATGATGAGCACCCACCCTCCTTCAGAAAGAATCAGTCACAACATGGAATAAAGTCATCACTCCAAGATAACTCACAAGGAAGACGCCACACTTCCTGCCAGGAACTTGGACCATCAGTGGTCCTGTTGAAAACTAATGAGCAGGTAGACTGTCGTGACCTGGTGTGCAGTGGTGTGCTATGAATCCCACCCCAGTGATAATTCACGATATGGTTTTTAAGCAAGTTCTTTAACCATTTTGTGTCTTCATTTCTCCTTCTGTAAACTATAAGGGTTAAGGTGTGTGGGCATGCTCAGTCCTGTCTGACTCTGTGGCCCTTTGGACTCCAGGTTTCTCTTTCCATGGGATTTTTCAGGCAAGAATACTGGAGTGCATTGCCAGTTCCTCCTCCAGAAGATCTTCCTGACCCAGGGATGGAACCACAGCTCCTGTGTCTCCTACACCAGAGGCAGAGTCTTTACCGGTTGAGCCATCAGACAGAAACCACAAGGATTGATGAAATAGTTATAAAACACGAAAAGCCGTGCCTGGTCCATAGTCAGGCCTCAGTATCTGTTTGCTTCCAGCCCCATTTTATCTAAACAAAAGCGTATATGTCTTGGCAACTATATGACCAAGTGTTATAGTAATAATAATAATAATAATAATAATAATAAACAGAGAACTCAAAATCAGTAAGAAACACAATCACTCAAATACCAAAAAAAAGGGTAGAAATCGTCTTGAACAACAATTCAAAAAATAAGAAATCCAAATAGTCGATACATATGCGTCAGAAATAGTCAACTTTGTCTCTAATAATAAAAGCATAAATTAAACCAGAATGTCTGAAATTAAAAGGACAAAAATGCTATGTGTGGGCAAGAATGTGAAGCAACTGAAACTATCATGCATGTCTGGAGGGAAATTAAATTGATACAACCACTTATAAAAAAAAATCTTTGTGAGGATCTACTAAAATTAAATATATGAATGAGGTCTGACTCACAGTTCACCCCTGGGCATATAACTCCAGGGATTTGAGTGCTTGGGTCCCAAAGACAGTAAATAAGATGTACGAGAAACCACCTCGTCTCTCCCAATGCAAATCATGATGAGCACCCACCCTCCTTCAGAAAGAATCAGTCACAACATGGAATAAAGTCATCACTCCAAGATAACTCACAAGGAAGACGCCACACTTCCTGCCAGGAACTTGGACCATCAGTGGTCCTGTTGAAAACTAATGAGCAGGTAGACTGTCGTGACCTGGTGTGCAGTGGTGTGCTATGAATCC
Organism: Tragulus kanchil; assembly: GCA_022376925.1. NCBI lineage: Eukaryota > Metazoa > Chordata > Mammalia > Artiodactyla > Tragulidae > Tragulus > Tragulus kanchil. The sequence goes on along the minus strand of JAIOJX010000028.1, from coordinate 235,643,125 downwards.
CACCCCAGTGATAATTCACGATATGGTTTTTAAGCAAGTTCTTTAACCATTTTGTGTCTTCATTTCTCCTTCTGTAAACTATAAGGGTTAAGGTGTGTGGGCATGCTCAGTCCTGTCTGACTCTGTGGCCCTTTGGACTCCAGGTTTCTCTTTCCATGGGATTTTTCAGGCAAGAATACTGGAGTGCATTGCCAGTTCCTCCTCCAGAAGATCTTCCTGACCCAGGGATGGAACCACAGCTCCTGTGTCTCCTACACCAGAGGCAGAGTCTTTACCGGTTGAGCCATCAGACAGAAACCACAAGGATTGATGAAATAGTTATAAAACACGAAAAGCCGTGCCTGGTCCATAGTCAGGCCTCAGTATCTGTTTGCTTCCAGCCCCATTTTATCTAAACAAAAGCGTATATGTCTTGGCAACTATATGACCAAGTGTTATAGTAATAATAATAATAATAATAATAATAATAAACAGAGAACTCAAAATCAGTAAGAAACACAATCACTCAAATACCAAAAAAAAGGGTAGAAATCGTCTTGAACAACAATTCAAAAAATAAGAAATCCAAATAGTCGATACATATGCGTCAGAAATAGTCAACTTTGTCTCTAATAATAAAAGCATAAATTAAACCAGAATGTCTGAAATTAAAAGGACAAAAATGCTATGTGTGGGCAAGAATGTGAAGCGACTGAAACTATCATGCATGTCTGGAGGGAAATTAAATTGATACAACCACTTATAAAAAAAAATCTTTGTGAGGATCTACTAAAATTAAATATATGAATGAGGTCTGACTCACAGTTCACCCCTGGGCATATAACTCCAGGGATTTGAGTGCTTGGGTCCCAAAGACAGTATAAGAATGTTCACAGCAGCTTTATTTGAAACTGAAAACAACTAGAATGTCCTCCCACGGAGAAATGGGTAAGGAAAGAGTGGATCGTTCACACAGTGAAATAGACAACAGCAGTGAGAAGGCCAGGCTACAGGTGCTGAAATTGACAGAGGTGAATCTCAGGGACAGAGTAGTTACTTACGTTTCAATTTATATGAAGGTCACAAACAGACCGAGTGTTCTGAAGTGGAAAAGAGCAGAATAGTGGTTATCTTTCCCCCAAGGGTGAGGTGGGGTGGGGTGGAAGGGGGAATTAGCTGGGAGGGGGCATGGAAGGCCTCCTGCAGTAGTGGAAATGTTTCTGATCTAGACAGTGGAAACGTGGGCATTTCTGTACATAAAAATTCACTGCACTGTCCTCTTACGCTGTGTGCATTTACATGTTACGCCTCAATAAAAAGTATTCATAAACTATTTTTAAAATTAAGATATAACGGAATGTCACTATCTCTTGTAAAATGGCTCAGTTGTAGAGTGGTAAAGAATCCTGTGCAGGACCAGTAGGAGCCACGTGTTTGATTCCCGGGTTGAGAAGGTCCCCTGGAGAAGGAAATGGCAGCACATTCCAGTATTCTTATCTAAAAAAGTCCCACGGACAGAGGAGCTTCAGTCTACGGGGTTACTAAGAGTCAGACATGGCTGAGTGACTGAGCACCAACCAGTTAAATAGGAAGCTACTTTGTAAATGAGTAACACTCAGTGTTACTATCTTATTTCGCACAGTGCTGAGGACTTGTGACTGATCCCCTAAGATCATGCGCACACATACATCACCACTCCCACACACATATACTGACCGACTGGCCACACCTGCACTCATCTAAGCAGATCAAGGCTCTTGGGAGTTGGGAGCAGAGCCAGCAAGACCCAGATACCAGGAGTCGAGGTGGCCACGTCAAGGGCATCACATTGATCTCTTAGGACAGCTGGACAAGAAAAGGGCAACTTAGCACGCCAACACTCCCTCTGAGCCAGCAGGCCCCAGTCTCCCTCCAGTGCATCCCTAGTCTTAATTACACTTTGATTAAGTTGAAAAGCCAGGATTCACTTCTTTTCTCTTTTTCTGGTTGCGTGAGTTGGGGCTACGCTTTATTCTTTGGTGCATGGGCTTCTCACGGCGATGGCTTCTCTTATGGTGGAGCACAGGCTCTAAGCACATCGGCTTTGGTACTGACAGCATTCTGGCTCAGTAGTTGCAGCTTGAAGGCTCTATAAGTGCAGGCTTAGAGGTTGTGGGGTACAGACTTAGTTGCCCCGAGGCCTATAGGATCTTCCCAGACCAAGAATGGAGCTGATGTCCCCTGCATTGCAAAGTGAAATGAAAGTTGCTCAGTCATGTCTGACTCTTTGCAACTCTTGGACAAGCCATGGAATTCCTCCAGACAAAACACTGAAGTGGGTAGCCTTTCCCTTCTCCAGGGGATCTTTCCAACCCAGCGATCTAGCCCAGGTCTCCTGCATTGCAGGCAGATTCTTTACCGACTGAGCCACCAGGGAAACCCCCTGCATTGCAAGGCAGATTCTTAACCAGTGGACCATAAGGAAGTCCCGGGATTCACTTCTGTGCTCTGTAAGCAGGTCTGTAAGGATCCCAGGGACCACAGGGATGTCTTGATGAATTGGCCCCTCTCTCTCTGGTAGCCCCTCCCCCAGCTGCACATCTGCACCCTGAGCACACATGCGTGGAAGACACCCGTAGGCGGACCTGTGTGTGTGGAGGGGGGTGCTTCCTGCCCTTGCCGTGTGAAGCAGGTCAGGGTCTCGCCCTTGAGGCTTCAGTAATCCAGCCAAGTTAAGGTTCCCAAAACAGTAAGTGCGGCAGCTCTGCACGAGGCCGCGGGCCACAGTGGAAGGACACCCCCCTGGGGAAGAAACCCCAGCCCCCAGGGGAAGGACCACACCCTGCAGCTTCTTTCCCCTGCAGCCCTGGGCAGGGATTCCGGACTTTTTAGCTTCTTCAGTGAGTTCTCTTCACTGTAGACTTCAGTGAAGATCTCCCGTCAGTGTAGGCTTCAGTGAGGACTATCTACAAATCCACAAGAATTACTTTACTAAACGCAGCAGAGTATGTCAGGCGTCCTGTTTCACAGGGATCAATTTTAATTCTGTTCCCACAAAGGCTCCCCTCTTAGCCGGGGTCCCAGTTTGGGGAGGGTTGCCTTTAGGATGTCGCCTTTCTTCTTCTTCTTTTTAAATTGTGGTAAACGTCACTCACGCTGATGGGCACCTCTCACCTTCTCCTTCCTGCCTTTTTTTTTGTTTGTTTCTGGCTCTTCTGGGTCTTCACTGCTGCTGCAGGCTCTTCTCTAGTTGCAGGGAGTGGGGGCTCCTCTCTAGCTGAGGCGAGCAGACTTCTTGGTGCAGTGACGTCTCTTATTGTGGAACTCGGACTCTAGGGCACACGGGCTTCAGTAGTTGCGGCCCATGGGCTCCGTAGTTGCGGCTCTGAGGCTCTAGAGCACAGGCTCCATAGCTGTGGCTCATGGACTTAGCTGCTCCGCAGCGTGTGGGATCTTCCCGGATCAGGGATCGAATCAGTATCTCCTGCACTGGCAGACAAACTCTTTACCACTGAGCTACCAGGGAAGTCCCTCCTTCCTTCTTTTTTTTTGGGAGGTGGGGTGGTGGTGGGTGGGTTGGGGAGGGAGAGGGGCGGTCGGGCCACTTCTATTGGTCTTTTATTTATCTATTTTCATCCATCTTTGTTCTTTGGCCCGTGTGGGCCTCCCATTGCAGTGGCCTCTGCTGTCCAGAGCTCCGGCTCGGTAATTGGACACATTGGTCCAGCCGCTCTGCGGCACGTGGGATCTTCCCAGGCCAGGGATCGAACCAGCACCCCTTGCACTGCAAGGCGGTGTTCTTATCCACTGGGCCACCAGGGGAGCCCTTCCTCCTTAAACTGAAAGTCTGTCCCCATTAAACACGAAGTCCCCGTTCCCCGTCCCACTCCCATCCCCCCCTCCACTCCACACCACTCACTCCATCCCTGGCAGCTACCAAGGTACTTCCTGCCTCCATGAACGGGACTCTTCTAGGCGCCTCTTAGAAGAAGGATTTCGCCTTCTCACCGCATCAGCGGTCCCATCTAAGGGGAAGGGGTCGGGTAGCAGGGCTCTCAGGGAAGAGGCTCCGCTCCTCGCCTCCCCTCCCTCCAGCGCCTGCCCTCCCCCTACTCCTTTGGGCTCCTGCCTGCTCCTCCTACGCACATCCTCAGCTTCACAGAGCCGTCACGGAACCTGCCGTGGACTCCCACGAGATAAGGTCAGATGTGAAAGTTCATTGTCAAGGAAGCATCAGCTCCACATGTCAGGGTTTCCATCACCCGTGTCTTCGTTCCACTCGAGCAGGTGAATTCCTGGTCCTCCTCCTCCTCCTCCTGCCCCATTCCCTTCCCCTGGATGATGGCCTCAGGCAGGGCCGGCCCGGTGCCTGGAGCGCTGCCCCAGGGAAGGGCCGCAGTCGCCAGGGCTCCCTGTGCGCTGGTCTCAGCCCAGCGGAGAGTCATTCATGAGCCAGCACCCCCTGCAGCTTCTCCGCCACCCCGGGGGGCCGGTGACTCCGGCGAAGCAGAGTGACAGAGACACACACCGAGTGTGACTCAGCCCTTTTGCTGGGACTCTGTGGGCAGCGTGGTGTGGCTTAAGCTCAAGGAAGGGTTTGCTAGTGGCTTCACCAAGGAGACATTTCCTTGACCCACAGGGGTGGGGTGGGCTGTCCATGTCACTGGAGAAGGTCACCGGAGTGAACCTGGCGACTTGAAGAACAGTCACTCCAAAGGGCCCCTGAAAGAGCTCCCCAGGCTGGAGACAGAAGAACTCTCCACGTAGGGCAGCCTTTTCATCTTCAAAGCCCAGAACCTCAATTAAGTAATGAATAGGTCTGGTCATGTTTGCAGTTCTCTAAAAATGAGACAAGAGGAGCTCTGGCTCCAGGAGACATGCTTTCCTGTCAAGCCCAGAGAAACGCCTAAGAAGGCGACCAGTAATCCAATATCCATCCCTCTACAAGCTCAAGATGGGCTCTGCAGGTTCAGGGGCTGCCAGGGCCCCGGAAACGCGGCCAGACGTTGTGGTTTGCTGCCCCCTTGAGGATATTCTGAGGATAGCAGGCAAATGGAACCCAACGCATCCCGTAAGGGAAGAAACGATTAATAGCTGTATTCGTCTGAGAAGGAATATCGGCCTGCCAAGACTTCTTTAAGACAGGGAAATATTAACCCAGAGCGCAGTACGTCCTCTCTCTTTTTATTCACAATCTAGACAAACTGTGTTGATCCTGAGTTAACACGTTCCACGGGCCAACACTTTCTGAATGAAACAAGAGTGTTCTTGAACTTAAGGATGAGAACCCTGCTTCACACATGAGGGGGCCAAGGGACGGCAACTGCCCTCAGTATTTATTTTCGATTTGGAAAATCCAAAGCAAGAAGGCTTTGAAGACGTCAGGAACTGATTATAATTCTAGGCTTGGTGCCAATAGGATAAACTGTCTGGTGACTTCTTGCAGAGTTATTAACTCTGTTTGCATCTGCTGCCAAGGGCCCAGCATGGTACAAAACCTCAAAGCGCTCAGGAAAGAGCGTCAGTCCTGCCGCTGACAAGATGCGGCGTGCGGGGGCTTTGGGACTGCCCCCCAACCCTGGTTATAACCCAGTCACCGCGGGGGCTGCTGGCAGCTCAGTCCCCTAGAAAACCAGGGACTGGCTTAGCCCACGAGGAGTCCTCCATCTCTGTATGATTTTGAAGAATGTCTGGCCTCGCATCATATAAGGCTGTGGTCTGGTATGTCTAGGGGATTCTTGCCCTAGATAAAAATTAAAAAAAAAAAAAAAGACCCCTTTGAACAGCCAGGAAACCATTCAAAAAGTGAAAAGGCAACCTACAAAATGGACAAAAATATTTGCAAATGATGCAACTGACAAGGGCTTAATCTCTAACATATATGAATAGCTCATACAACCCCATAGCAGCCACAAAAAACCCAACCATTTTAAAAAGGAGGGGAAAAAAGGGCAAAAAGCGGGGGATAATAGACATATCTCCAAAGAAGACATACAGTAGGCACATGAAAAGATGCTCAGCATCACTAATTATTAGAGAATGCAAATCAGAATGAGGTATCACTCCGCACTGGTCAGAATAGCCATTATTAAAATGGTTACAATTAACAAATGCTAGAGAAGGTGTGGAAAGGGCCTACACTGTTGGTAAAGGTAAGCAGGCAAATGGAACCCAACGCATCCCGTAAGGGAAGAAACGATTAATAGCTGTATTCGTCTGAGAAGGAATATCGGCCTGCCAAGACTTCTTTAAGACAGGGAAATATTAACCCAGAGCGCAGTACGTCCTCTCTCTTTTTATTCACAATCTAGACAAACTGTGTTGATCCTGAGTTAACACGTTCCACGGGCCAACACTTTCTGAATGAAACAAGAGTGTTCTTGAACTTAAGGATGAGAACCCTGCTTCACACATGAGGGGGCCAAGGGACGGCAACTGCCCTCAGTATTTATTTTCGATTTGGAAAATCCAAAGCAAGAAGGCTTTGAAGACGTCAGGAACTGATTATAATTCTAGGCTTGGTGCCAATAGGATAAACTGTCTGGTGACTTCTTGCAGAGTTATTAACTCTGTTTGCATCTGCTGCCAAGGGCCCAGCATGGTACAAAACCTCAAAGCGCTCAGGAAAGAGCGTCAGTCCTGCCGCGCTGACAAGATGCGGCGTGCGGGGGCTTTGGGACTGCCCCCCAACCCTGGTTATAACCCAGTCACCGCGGGGGCTGCTGGCAGCTCAGTCCCCTAGAAAACCAGGGACTGGCTTAGCCCACGAGGAGTCCTCCATCTCTGTATGATTTTGAAGAATGTCTGGCCTCGCATCATATAAGGCTGTGGTCTGGTATGTCTAGGGGATTCTTGCCCTAGATAAAAATTAAAAAAAAAAAAAAAAAAAGACCCCTTTGAACAGCCAGGAAACCATTCAAAAAGTGAAAAGGCAACCTACAAAATGGACAAAAATATTTGCAAATGATGCAACTGACAAGGGCTTAATCTCTAACATATATGAATAGCTCATACAACCCCATAGCAGCCACAAAAAACCCAACCATTTTAAAAAGGAGGGGAAAAAAGGGCAAAAAGCGGGGGATAATAGACATATCTCCAAAGAAGACATACAGTAGGCACATGAAAAGATGCTCAGCATCACTAATTATTAGAGAATGCAAATCAGAATGAGGTATCACTCCGCACTGGTCAGAATAGCCATTATTAAAATGGTTACAATTAACAAATGCTAGAGAAGGTGTGGAGAAAAGGGAACAATCCTACACTGTTGGTAGGAATGTAAGTTGGTGCAGCTACTATGGAAAAAAGTCTGCAGGTTCCTCAGAAAACTAAAAAATGAATTGCCATATGATCCAGCAATCCCACTCCTGGGTATATATGCTTTAATTCAGAAAGATATATGCACCCCTATGTTTACAGCAGTACTATTCACAATAGTTAAGGCAAGGAAGAGACCTAAATGTTCATCAACAGATGAATGGATAAAGAAGATGTGGTACATACATATGCAATGGAATATTACTCAGCCACAAAAAAGAAGGAAACAATGCCTTTTGTATCATCATGGATGGACCTCAAGCTTATTGTACTAAGTAAAATGAGTCAGAAAGAGAAAGACAAATGTATGATGTCGCTTGTATGTGGAATCTAAAATACAGCACAAATGAATCTCTCTACAAAACAGAGATAGACTCACAGACATAGAGAACAGGCTTGTGATTGCCAGGGGGAGCTGAGGTGGAGGAGGGAAGGACTCAGAGTTTGGGATTAACAGACATAAACTATTATGGATAGAATGGGTAAACAAGGTCCTACTGCGCAGCACAGAGAATTCTATTCAACAAAATGGAAAAGAAAAAAAACAATGAAAAGCCCCCAACACAGAGGGACATGTGTATAGCTGTGTGCCCCAAACTGTACCCTCTTATTCAAGTTTTCTCTTTCTCTTTAATATTTATGTGTTGGGCTTCCCCGGTGGTCCAGTGGGTAAGGACACTGCCTTGCAGTGCAAGGGGCGCCAGTTCGAGCCCTGGCCTGGGAAGATCCCACGTGCCGTGGAGCGGCTGGCCGGATGTGTCCAATTACCGAGCTGGAGCTCTGGAGCGCGTGCACCCAGAGCCAGTGCTCTGCGACAACAGAGGCCACGCGATGGGAGGCCCACACGGGCCAGAAGAACAAAGCTGGATGAAAAAAAAAGGACATACAGTAGGCACATGAAAAGATGCTCAGCATCACTAATTATTAGAGAATGCAAATCAGAATGAGGTATCACTCCGCACTGGTCAGAATAGCCATTATTAAAATGGTTACAATTAACAAATGCTAGAGAAGGTGTGGAGAAAAGGGAACAATCCTACACTGTTGGTAGGAATGTAAGTTGGTGCAGCTACTATGGAAAAAAGTCTGCAGGTTCCTCAGAAAACTAAAAAATGAATTGCCATATGATCCAGCAATCCCACTCCTGGGTATATATGCTTTAATTCAGAAAGATATATGCACCCCTATGTTTACAGCAGTACTATTCACAATAGTTAAGGCAAGGAAGAGACCTAAATGTTCATCAACAGATGAATGGATAAAGAAGATGTGGTACATACATATGCAATGGAATATTACTCAGCCACAAAAAAGAAGGAAACAATGCCTTTTGTATCATCATGGATGGACCTCAAGCTTATTGTACTAAGTAAAATGAGTCAGAAAGAGAAAGACAAATGTATGATGTCGCTTGTATGTGGAATCTAAAATACAGCACAAATGAATCTCTCTACAAAACAGAGATAGACTCACAGACATAGAGAACAGGCTTGTGATTGCCAGGGGAAGCTGAGGTGGAGGAGGGAAGGACTCAGAGTTTGGGATTAACAGACATAAACTATTATGGATAGAATGGGTAAACAAGGTCCTACTGCGCAGCACAGAGAATTCTATTCAACAAAATGGAAAAGAAAAAAAACAATGAAAAGCCCCCAACACAGAGGGACATGTGTATAGCTGTGTGCCCCAAACTGTACCCTCTTATTCAAGTTTTCTCTTTCTCTTTAATATTTATGTGTTGGGCTTCCCTGGTGGTCCAGTGGGTAAGGACACTGCCTTGCAGTGCAAGGGGCGCCAGTTCGAGCCCTGGCCTGGGAAGATCCCACGTGCCGTGGAGCGGCTGGCCGGATGTGTCCAATTACCGAGCTGGAGCTCTGGAGCGCGTGCACCCAGAGCCAGTGCTCTGCGACAACAGAGGCCACCGCGATGGGAGGCCCACACGGGCCAGAAGAACAAAGCTGGATGAAAATAGATAAATGAAAGACCAATAGAAGTGGCCCGCCCGCCCCCCTCCCTCCCCAACCCGCCTTCCCCCCACCAAAAATATATATATATTTATGTGTTTATCTAGTTACAGGTCTTAATTACGGCATGAAGAATCTTTCACTGTTGCTCATGAGCGTTTCTCTAGTCACTGCGCGCGGGCTCAGTAGTTGGCGCATGCAGGCCTTATTGCCCCTAGGCATGTGGGATCTTAGGTCTGCAGATACTGATCAAACCCAAGTCTCCTGCTTTGGAAGGTAGATCCTTAGTCAGCGGGCCAGCATAGAAGTCCTGGTGTAGAGTCATGGTGTAGAGTCATGGGCAGTGGGGACCACCTGCACAGGGCATGAAGGAACAGGTCCCAGTCAGCCCACTGGGGGACAGTTTTTAGAGCACTCGTGCTGACTGAATCCCTACCAGTGGAAGGTGCCTCAAGGTGAGGCTTGGCAGGAAGCATGGTTGAGGCAGGGACGGGGTTCGCTGTGACTCCCCATCTCTGTAGCCCCAGAGCTCCAGTGAGTGATGTGTCAGGGACTGGAGAAGGGGCTTATGGCCAGAGACGGTCAAGAGAAGTCCATGCCTCCTGGATGGAAAAGTGAGAGTCCCTCAGTTGTGTTCAGCTCTTTGCACCCCCATGGACTGAGCCCACCAGGCTGCTCTGTCCATGGGCTTTCCCAGTCAGGAATACCGGTTGCCATTTCCTTCTCCAAGGGGTCTTTCCAACCCAGGGATCGAACCTGGGTCTCCGGCACTGCAGGCAGACTCTTTACCATCTGAGCCACCAGATCTTCACCTGGATGGAAAGAGCAGCCCCAACTGCCTTGCCACAGAGCCTCTGCCGTCGGAGCTGGGGGCCACCCAGACTTTCAAGGGCTGAGGGACTACCGGTCAAAAGAAGGCAGCTCCTCACAGCTGATGACCGTCCGTCCAAGAGCAGACCTTTCCAACAACACCCAGGCTGACCCACATGCTCTCTGGCCAAGTTCAGTCTTAAGACAAGACCGCTGACCGTCATGGAGCTGGCGGCCCAAAACCACAGTGGGGAAACGTCCAACAGCTCCGCCCTGTCTGCGCTTACTCAGAGCTGGCCAGCCGAGGCCCAGGGCGCAGACCTGTCAGGCTGAAGTCTGTCCAAATGCAATTTTCAATTAAAATGGAAACAAGTCAGGCCAAGGCAAACCCAGGGGCTGACTTTACCAACTGCCCCCACAAAGCCATTGTCATACGGGGGCCTAAGGCCAGCTTCCACCCACCACCTTCCACACAGAGGGCATAAGCGCTCTGAGATACGGTTGCTGTCAAGGTCCTCTCTGTAGAGAGGAGAAGACGGAGGCACAAGAGCTTGGCTCTCAAGGTGGGTGGAGGGGCACCGCTAAGCCCCTGGCTCTGGCTCCAGACCAGTCTTCCAGGGTGGGAGTCCGCCTGCTCCAGCCCCTCGCCTGCTGAGGCACCCTCCCCCACAGCAGACCCCAGGGTAGGTGCGTAGGGACAGGACCCCAGGGAGGCACCAGGTTCCCAGGCCTCCCTCTGAGACTGGCTGTGCTGGTCACAGCCCACACGTTTCTGAGGGCAATTCCCGTGCTGGGAATGAAGACTTGAGGTGACTTCTTGAGTACTGCTCCTGCCCCCTGCCTCGGGTTCGCTCCTAAGAGGGAGGCTAACATCCTGCTGCCCACTGCAGCCAGAGGAGGCCCCTCAGGGGTTCTCGGGGACAGGTCAGCTGACCGCCTCTAGGTCGACAGCCCTGTGTGAGGGACCTGATTCCTGTGAGCATTTATTTCATCCTCTGGATGAGGCGCCCATGAGGCTAGGGGCCTGTGTGGAATTTTAAAAGACTATTAAAAAATATGTAATAATAACAAACTATATCTCTCTCCCATGAGATGTGGACTTTCTCTGATGGTTCAAGCAGTAAAGAATCCACTTGCAATGCACGAGACCTGGATTCGATCGCTGGGTTGGGAAGAGCCCCTGAAGAAGGAAACGACAGTCCACTCCAGTATGCTTGTCTGGCACATCCCACGAACAGAGGCGTTTCAAGAGTCAGACACACCATAGTGACTCAACCACCACCTGGGAGACTTCCCAGCCTTTAAATCTACCTTCTATCATCTTCTATCATCCATCCTTCACTGATCTGTCTTTCTTCTCTTCTTTCCATCCAGCTATCTATATTAGGGTTTCCCTGGTGTCTCAGAAGTTCAAGAATCTGCCTGCAATGCAGGAGACCCAGGTTCGATCCCTGGGTCAGGAAGATCCCCTGGAGAAGGAAACGGCAACCCACTCTGAAATTCGTGCCTGCACAGTCCCATGGACAGAGGAGCCTGGTGGGCTACAGTCCATAGAGTCACACAGAGTGGGGCACAACTGAGCGAGTAACCCATACATTTCGTTTATTTAAGTCGCCTATCATCTACCTCTCTGTCAACTACCTAGTATCTGTCTGTCGTCCTTATACCTGTCTGTCATCCATCTACATACCCACCTGCTCCCTGTCACAGACATCACAGACCACAATTCAACCAACACCACCTGCTCAGAGAAGGCGACTCCTACTTCTCACCTTTTTTTTTTTTTTTTTGAGTTATCAACAAAAGATTCCCACCATTTATTTTTAGCAAACAGCAGACCCATCCAAACAAGGGTGGCAATAATCAATGGATTTTAGAAAATAGCAGGTTTTCATTTTCTCTTCCCCAAAGAAGCCCGTGGAGAGTCAACAGGTGCATTCTGATTGCAGCACCTCTTGTGGGGAGCTTTCACAGGTAAATCAGCACAAGAGAACTTCTGTCTACATGACCTCGTTTGGTTTAAGACACCGTGTCTTGTCTCACCTGTGTTTCTCACCAAGCTCCACCCCCGCCCCACACCACCACCGCCACGGCCCAAAAAGTGGTTCTGATGAAAGAGACCCAAGGACCACCCTCTGAAAACTGTTCACCTGTCAGGCTGAAGCCACACAAGTAACACAGGTCACATCTCTCAGTTCCCATCTGGTGCTCCTTCTGGATAGTTTAGACTGGAGGAAGCTTGCAACGGACTTCCCTGGTGGCTCAGTGGAAAAGAATCCACCCACGATGCCAGAGACCCAGGTTCAATCCCTGGGTCAGGAAGGTCCCCCGGAGGAGGGCTCGGCAACCCACTTCAGCATTCTTGCCTATAGAGTCCCACAGATGGAGGAGCCTGGCGGATGACAGTCCATGGGGTCAAAAAAGAGTTGGACACGACGGAAACGACTGAGCACCCACAGGCATTCAACTTTGCAATGACTGATTCAGTCCAAGGAAGTTCAGATAAGATGCAAGCTATTCACCACTTAGGCTATTTTTACCCAAAGTTGTTATAATAGGTTGAGTTTAAAAAGATAAGCTGGGGTCGTAATCCCCAGGACCTCAACTGTGACCTTACTTGGAAGAAGGGTGAATGTAGATGTGATTTGTTAAGACGAGGTCCTGTTGGAGTAGCAAGAATCCTTAACCTAACATGATGGATGTCCTTATTTTTAAAAATACCACCTGAAGAGTCAGAGACTGGAGAAAGCCGTGTGAAGATGGAAGCAGGGATGGCCACCGTGCTGCCACAAGCCAAGAAACACCCAGGACTAGCGACGGTCCCCAGAGGCTGGGAGAGAGACCTGGACCAGATTCTACCTCACAGCCTTTAGGGGACAGGGGGGACCAGCCCTGCTGACACCTTGAGGTTAAGTGTAAGCCTCCTGAACTTGGAGAGGGTGAATTTCTGCTGGTTTCAGTCACCTGTGTCACTAGGATCAACTAGGGGCAGCTGGTGACTGATTCATCCCAGATGCCCAAACTCAGACACGGGCCCTGGGGGAGCTGCCAGGGGCTGGGTAGGGGTGCTGCCTGAGGCCAGGTGCAGGGGGCAGTGAGCCCTCAGTTGCCCCTTCTGGAAGCCTCAAGGATGTAGCCCATGGGGATGAGCCCAGCACTGAGTGTTCTCTCTGGGGAACAAGCCAGCTGGGCAGGCTCCATGGGCTGTTCTCCGAAATACTTTCAGCATCCCGTCGCTCCAACAGATGATGGCTCCGAACTGGACTGGGCCTGGGTTCAGATTCTTGCTGTACCGACTCGTCTGCCTCATCGGGACAAGTCTTTTCCAGTTTCTTCCTCTTAAGACAAGGATTCCCGTAGAAACATGTCCACGGGTGTGGAGAGGACGAGTAAGAAGAGGAGACATGAGCTGCAGGTGACGCTGAGTAAGCAGGGGTCCACAGGGTGGGTCAGTTCCCAGGGCTTGATGCTGGGCTGCATCAAGGGATGGGGGTTGATCGTCTTCTTGGCGTGGACCCCCTGGGAAGCACCAGGCACCTCCTTCCCCAGAGCTGAACCCTGGAGTCCACTCTCACTGTTTGCTCCTTTTCCTAGGGAGTTACCCTAACACTCCATTGTCATTAAAAATCATGAATGTGTGTAAAGCTCTCGACGAATCACTTGCCCAGAAATGACCTTCTATAGTCAACGCAACTACTCCATGAAGTCTATCTGAGTGTGAGCTTCACTTTTCGAATTAGAATACCAAGTCTCCTGGAAAGAAAGTGACTTGCTGATATCTCTTAGCAGGTAACAGAATGACACCAGTGATCACCATGGCTTTGGAGCCTGGAGGCTGGAGAGGGGAGACGGTTCTGGGGGAGCTGGGCAGCTGTGTGCATCCCAGGCTTCTGCACGTGCAGATCAGGGCTCTAGGGCTGACAGCCTGCGGTGCTGCCTTGGTCCCCACTCTAATTCTAAGCGCAGCATCTACAATCTTCCCGTGGGTCTGTGGGCTCATGCTGGGGCACACCCACTGCTGGAAACAGGCTTTTGGACACAAGAATGTTGGTGTGGGCCAGGACCTTGCTCGATGTCCATCTGATGCAAATGTACCAGAAGACATAGCGTCTCTTCCCAAAAGGGCTTGGGGGACACTTTGGGTTAGGAGATGCAGGCTGGAGAACATCATCTTGCCATCTGCCCATCCTGATGGCCACGCTTTCCAGCTCCCGAGTGCTCAGGTGTTGTAGGAGTTGTGCTCAAGGCTCATGGTGGATGTCTCCCAGTGGTCAGCCACTTCGCTCCTAGCTGGAAGTAGAGAAATCTGGGCCCCAGACCGAGGAAGACTTTTATCTGAGGTCATGCAGCAGGTCAAGGGCAAAGATGGGGGTGAGCCCAACCCTCTCAGCTCTCACCCTGGATCTAGCATTCTCCCCAACACCCAATCCCTGAACCAAATGACCAAGGAGAGCGGTGATGATCTTACAAGAAGCAGACTGGCTGCATGCTCTTTCGCTGGGATCCAGAGTTCCTGCCCAGGATGCTTGCCCTCTTCATCATTATCTGTAGCACATATATAACCATTCTGAGTCATGGATTCCAGAGAAAGAACTAGGTGCCTCCCACTTGGGGGTCAGAGGAGCTGTGTGCATACGTGGGTAAAAATGAACGAGGTGGGGCTTCCCCTGGTGGTCCACTGAGTATGTTCTGGTAGCTGAGCATGGTGGTGTTCATTTCCAAAGGGGCACCCCGTGACACATTTACCAGTGATACCCATACCAAGTCTCCCTGTGCCCTACAGCATCCCTTCACTGGGGTCCTGCAGGAGTTGTTATTGGTCCCTATTTTGTGGGTGAAAGTCCTGACATTCAGAGATTTCTGTGACCTATTCAAGACTGCTCAGCTGGTAGATGCCCAGCACGCCCTGGAGGACAACCATGAGGGACATGTTTCCACACTGTCGCTGTGCTTTCTATGGGGCTGGACACTTTTTAAATGCTTCCTTCAATCCTCAGCCATTGCTGTTGGAGAACCGTATTGGCAGCCCATTTTACAGAGGAAAACACTGATTCAGGAAAAGTTAAAAGTACTCCAGGGTGCTTCCCAGGTGACACTAGTGGTAAAGAATCTGCTGCCAATGCAGTAGATGCCAGGCTCACCAGTTTGATCCATGGGTCAGGAAGGTTCCCTGGAGAAGAGTATGGTTAGCCAATCCAATATTCTTGCCTAAAGAATCCTTGGACAGAGAAATCTGGCTACTCTACTGGCAGGCTACAGTCCATGGGGCTGCAAAGAGTCCAAGCCAGGATTTGACCCTCTGTGGTTGGCTCCCAAGGCCTGCCTGAAGCTTGGAAGTAAGATTGGGGGACTGGATTTAGAGGAGAAGACCCAGAAGGGATGATGGGAAGTGGGGGTCAGAGGACTGACCAGTAGATCCAGAGCTCCATGCCTCATGGCCTTTGTGGGTGAAGCCTCCAGTTAGCTCCTGATTCAACACTTACATAAGGAGCATTCATCACTGGGAGGCACATGGTGAGAGGGGTCTCCCAGGCAGGCGCGTGGTGGGAAGGTCAGGCAAAGATGGGGTGAGCCCAACCCTCTCAGCTCTCACCCTGGATCTAGCATTCTCCCCAACACCCAATCCCTGAACCAAATGACCAAGGAGGCGGTGATGATCTTACAAGAAGCAGACTGGCTGCATGCTCTTTCGCTGGGATCCAGAGTTCCTGCCCAGGATGCTTGCCCTCTTCATCATTATCTGTAGCACATATATAACCATTCTGAGTCATGGATTCCAGAGAAAGAACTAGGTGCCTCCCACTTGGGGGTCAGAGGAGCTGTGTGCATACGTGGGTAAAAATGAACGAGGTGGGGCTTCCCCTGGTGGTCCACTGAGTATGTTCTGGTAGCTGAGCATGGTGGTGTTCATTTCCAAAGGGGCACCCCGTGACACATTTACCAGTGATACCCATACCAAGTCTCCCTGTGCCCTACAGCATCCCTTCACTGGGGTCCTGCAGGAGTTGTTATTGGTCCCTATTTTGTGGGTGAAAGTCCTGACATTCAGAGATTTCTGTGACCTATTCAAGACTGCTCAGCTGGTAGATGCCCAGCACGCCCTGGAGGACAACCATGAGGGACATGTTTCCACACTGTCGCTGTGCTTTCTATGGGGCTGGACACTTTTTAAATGCTTCCTTCAATCCTCAGCCATTGCTGTTGGAGAACCGTATTGGCAGCCCATTTTACAGAGGAAAACACTGATTCAGGAAAAGTTAAAAGTACTCCAGGGTGCTTCCCAGGTGACACTAGTGGTAAAGAATCTGCTGCCAATGCAGTAGATGCCAGGCTCACCAGTTTGATCCATGGGTCAGGAAGGTTCCCTGGAGAAGAGTATGGTTAGCCAATCCAATATTCTTGCCTAAAGAATCCTTGGACAGAGAAATCTGGCTACTCTACTGGCAGGCTACAGTCCATGGGGCTGCAAAGAGTCCAAGCCAGGATTTGACCCTCTGTGGTTGGCTCCCAAGGCCTGCCTGAAGCTTGGAAGTAAGATTGGGGGACTGGATTTAGAGGAGAAGACCCAGAAGGGATGATGGGAAGTGGGGGTCAGAGGACTGACCAGTAGATCCAGAGCTCCATGCCTCATGGCCTTTGTGGGTGAAGCCTCCAGTTAGCTCCTGATTCAACACTTACATAAGGAGCATTCATCACTGGGAGGCACATGGTGGAGAGGGGTCTCCCAGGCAGGCCGCGTGGTGGGAAGGCATCCAGGCTCCTCCTGAGATGGCAGAGTGGCCCTTTGCTTGGAAGGAACTCATTTCCCTGCATTTGGAATGAACGATGGAATCAGATCCTCCTTCAGCTGTTCCTCCAGATGATGGGATGTAGGCATGGCTACAGGGCAGGGTCAGTGTGCCCTCCCAGGCATGAAGAAGGAAACGGGAAACAAACGCAACAGAAAGTGACCGCCCTCTGCTTCCTTCATCCAAGCAGACAGATGCCCATGCCGAGGCCAGAAACTGGGAAACTCACCTGTTCTCCATCAATTCTCTGACTTCGACTAAGGAAAAATTGAACTTCAGAGACTGAAACAACTTGAAAGTTGCTTTTTCCAGACATTTTTAGAATAATTTTAAGGAACCACCAAAGGCTATGAGAAGTGTGATTCTTGTCATTTGCTGTCACATGGCTCCAAGGGTTAAACTTGGGAGCCCCCAACCACCTCTACTCACTCTTGTTGTCCAGTTACTAAGTCCTGTTTGATTCTTTGCAACTCCACGGACTGCAGTACACCAGGCCTTCCTGTCCTTCAGTATGTCCCAGAGCTTGCTCAAATCCCATTGACTTGACGATGTCATCCAACCATCTTATTCTCTGTTATCCCCTTCTTCTGCCTTCAGTCTTTCCCAGCATCAGGGTCTTTTCCAATGTGTCAGCTCTTTGCATCAGGTGGTCAAAGTATTGGAGCTTCAGCTTCACTCCTTCCAATGAATATTCAGGGTTGATTTCCTTTAGGACTGACTGGTTTGATCTCCTTGCTGTCCAAGGGACTCTCAAGAGTCTTCTCCAGCACCAGAGTCTGAAAACATCAGTTCTTCGGTGCTCAGCCTTCTTTATGGTTCAACTCTCATGTCTGTACAGGACTATTCTACTGGAATGAAAAAGCTGAGAAGGGATTCCCTGGTGGTCCAGTGGGTAAGGACACCGCCTTGCAGTGCAAGGGGCACTGGTTCGATCCCTGGCCTGGGAAAATCCCACGTGCCACGGAGCTGGCTGGACGGATGTGTCCAATTACCCAGTCGGAGCTCTGGAGCGCATGCGCCCAGAGCCAGCGCTCTGCGACAACAGAGGCCACTGTGATGGGAGGCCCACACGGGCCAAGGAACAAAAGATGGATAAAAATAGATAAATGAAAGACCAATAGAAATGGCCCGCCCATTCCCTTCCCTCCCCACCCACCCCCAAAAAAGAAAAGAGCTGAGAAGAAGCCCTTTCATCAGCAGCCTACTCTGCATCCCACATGGCTCCCCTCTCTGTAATGAGCACCCTCATCACCTCTTTAAGTAAAGTCCTGGAGCCCTGGCTTTGTGCTCAGAGAGCAGTTGACCAGTGCGGAGCTCTAGGCAGTGAAAGACCAGTGATGGACTCTGCCTTTGTGAATCTCACTGGAAATGACAAACAGGCAACAAGGAGGTGCCAAAAACATTTCTTTCCTTTAAGGAAGAGGAAAACAGAATAATTGTTCTTTAAATCCTATTTCTTTTTTTTAAATTGGAGTATAGTTCATTTTCAATATGATGCTAGTTTTAGGTGTACAATGTAATGATTCATTATTTTTATTGGGCTTCCCAGGTGGCCTTAGTGGTAAAGAATCAGCCTGCCAATACAGGGGATGCAAAAAAAGTGGGTGATTACAAAATAATGACCATATTCCCCTGTCCTATACGATGTATCTTTGTTGCTTATTTCTTTTATGCACAGTACTTTGTATCTCTTACTCTCATACCCTGATCTTCTTCCTCCCCTCTTCCCTCTCCCCACTGGTAACGACTAGTTTGTTCTCTATATCTGCAAATGGACTTGTGTTTTGTCATATATATTTGTTTGTGCTGTTGTTTTGTTTTTTAGATTCCACTTAAAACTGTTAGCATAGACATAACTGTCTTTGACTTACTTCACTAAGCATAATACTAGGTCCATCCACATTGTTGCAAATGGCAGAATTTCATTCTTTTTTTATGGATGAGTAATAGTCCATTATGTATATGTCTCATATCATTTTTTTAATCCATTCATCTGTGGATGGATACTTCAGTTGTTTCCATATCCTGGCTATTATAAACACTGCTGCTATGAACATTGGGGTGCATCGTTTCAAATTACCATTTTCATTTTCTTGATATATAGCCCATGATGGAATTGTGAGATAGTAAGGTAGTTCTTTTTAAGTTTTGGAGGAAAAAGCCTGTTTCTTATACATGTGCATAGATATGTAAATGAAACTTTGACAGAAAATGAAAACATATAGACACTGTGTCAACAACCCACCCCACCCCCAAAAAAAGAAAAGAGCTGAGAAGAAGCCCTTTCATCAGCAGCCTACTCTGCATCCCACATGGCTCCCCTCTCTGTAATGAGCACCCTCATCACCTCTTTAAGTAAAGTCCTGGAGCCCTGGCTTTGTGCTCAGAGAGCAGTTGACCAGTGCGGAGCTCTAGGCAGTGAAAGACCAGTGATGGACTCTGCCTTTGTGAATCTCACTGGAAATGACAAACAGGCAACAAGGAGGTGCCAAAAACATTTCTTTCCTTTAAGGAAGAGGAAAACAGAATAATTGTTCTTTAAATCCTATTTCTTTTTTTTAAATTGGAGTATAGTTCATTTTCAATATGATGCTAGTTTTAGGTGTACAATGTAATGATTCAATATTTTTATTGGGCTTCCCAGGTGGCCTTAGTGGTAAAGAATCAGCCTGCCAATACAGGGGATGCAAAAAAAGTGGGTGATTACAAAATAATGACCATATTCCCCTGTCCTATACAATGTATCTTTGTTGCTTATTTCTTTTATGCACAGTACTTTGTATCTCTTACTCTCATACCCTGATCTTCTTCCTCCCCTCTTCCCTCTCCCCACTGGTAACGACTAGTTTGTTCTCTATATCTGCAAATGGACTTGTGTTTTGTCACATATATTTGTTTGTGCTGTTGTTTTGTTTTTTAGATTCCACTTAAAACTGTTAGCATAGACATAACTGTCTTTGACTTACTTCACTAAGCATAATACTAGGTCCATCCACATTGTTGCAAATGGCAGAATTTCATTCTTTTTTTATGGATGAGTAATAGTCCATTATGTATATGTCTCATATCATTTTTTTAATCCATTCATCTGTGGATGGATACTTCAGTTGTTTCCATATCCTGGCTATTATAAACACTGCTGCTATGAACATTGGGGTGCATCGTTTCAAATTACCATTTTCATTTTCTTGATATATAGCCCATGATGGAATTGTGAGATAGTAAGGTAGTTCTTTTTTAAGTTTTTGGAGGAAAAAAGCCTGTTTCTTATACATGTGCATAGATATGTAAATGAAACTTTGACAGAAAATGAAAACATATAGACACTGTGTCACCGTGTGGGACACATAGTGTTGAGGGCTGTAGGACTCTTCTCTGTTGCCAGGGAGAGTGTAAATCAATACAGCCTGACAGAGGGCAGGTGGGTGATAGTGAACAGAAGTGCAAATTCACATGCCCTTTTAACCAGTTCACATCTGAGAATTTGTGCTGCGGAGACACTGTAGAAATGGCATGTGTCCAAGATGATTCACTGCTACTCCAAGGGTGATGGCAAACAGCCATCAAGAAAGGCTTAGCTAAATAAAGCCTGGAACTTCAGAACAACAAACTATGCAGCTATGAAAAGGAACAAGGAAGCTCTCCATGAACTGATATGTACAGAGTTCCAGGACATTTTTTTAAGTGACTATAAAACAAGGTAGAGAATGCTGTGTATAGAATGTTACCTTCTGTGTGATAACGGTGGGGATAAAATATGGGCTGTGTAGGGATAGGCACATTGTGGAAAGATATGTAAAAATGCACAAAGAGGCCAGGGAGAGACGAGGGCTCCTGGGGGAGCCAAATACCCACTGTCTCAGTGGGGGAGAGTCCACTTGCAATGCAGGAGACAGGTTTGATCCCTGAGTGGGGAAGATGCCCTGGAGCAAGAGATGGCCACCCACTGCCATATTCTCGCGCGGGTGATCCCATGGACAGAGCTGCCTGTTGGGCTGCAGAGTGCCTGACTGGACACAACTGATTGACCACGCACACACACACATGCCTCTGTCCTATACAAAAATGTTCAAAATGGATAAAGACCTAGAAACAGAAACGAGGGGAGTGCCTTCCAGGGCCTGACGAAGGGAGAAGCGGTATGACTGTTTAATAGGTGCCAGGGTGATGAAAATGCTCTGGAGTAGAGGTGACGGTTGCACAACATTGGGAATGCATCGATACTTCATGTCACAGCAAATTTTGTGTGATGTCTGTTTCACCACAAAAAAAAAAAAAAAAAACCTATCATAATAGCTCTTCTTCCAGTTTCACGGACCTTCATCTGTGGATCTTTTGTGTGTGTGTACAGAATGGAAGGTTTATTTTATTATTTTTTTCCAAACTTATTATTTTGTATTGAGGTGTAGTCAATTAACAATGCTGTGGTCCTTTCAGGTGAACAGCCTATTTCTGTATATCTATACATACATACACATACATGTCTATGTATGACTCAGCCATACATACACATGTATGGGGATCATTTTTAATTCAAGAAATGGTTCCAAAGTCCCACTCATTCTAGAAAGCTGAAGTATAAAGGTTTGTTTCTTCTCTGGGCGTAAAGCTTTCTCACGAGTGCTCGAGAGACACGGGCTCACAAGAACCCCTGTTTCACTGGCTCATCAAGAGCATCCAGTTCATGAAGAGCAGCAGTGGGTGAGTGAGAGGGAGGTCTGGGGCCGGTGGGGAGGGAAAGGTTAGTTCGCAGGTTCCTGGGGGCAAGAAATGAAAGAAGGATGTAAAGGTCTACATGTCCCCTGGATCCCTAAATCAGCAGCCACAAGGCCTGCCGGGTGAAGCAGAGGAAAATGTGACTTCCCCAGAGTGGAAGAGTGCCTAGGCAACCAAACACACAGACCCGCAGACAAGACGGCTTTATTTTTAGGGATGCCGCCATCCCCGCCGTCCATCTGTCAGATCGCTGAGCGAGGCCAAGTCTGTGTCAGCTTCGCTGGCTCTCCAAAAAGCACTGTGTGCAACTGTGGTTACTTGACTGCTTCCCAGGTCACCTGGCCAGATGGAGGATGGTGATGAACTAGGCGGACGGACAGGTTAGGGGCAGAATCAGCCCCATTGATAAGGGAGTTGGATCTGGGGATCCTGAGGTTGCATCTCTATCCATGACCAACCAGGGAAACCTAATTTTTTAATATGACTGGCAAGGGAAAGGGAAAGTGGAGAGATAGTTTATAGAGCATAATTTTTCCATGTATATTCTCATTTTTTCCCTTGCAGCCAATCTGTGAGGAAGGGGTTCTTTACTGAAGTGTTACTGAATAGAAAATCAATAGTCTAAGAATTTAAAAGGTGGCTTCTCTTGGGACTTCCCTGGTGGAACACTTTCAAACTGTGGTGCTGGAGAAGACTCTTGGGAGTCCCTTGGACAGCAAGGAGATCAAACCAGTCCATCCTAAAGGAAATCAACCTTGAAGATTCACTGGGAGGACAGACACTGAAGCTGAAGTGCCAATACTTGGGCCACCTGATGCAAAGAGTCAACTCATTGGAAAAGACCTTGATGCTGGGGACAACTGAGGGCAAGAGGAGAAGGGGAAGTCAGAGGATGAGATGGTTGGATGGCATCATCGATTCAATGGACATGAGTTTGAGCAAACTTCAGGAGACAGTGAAAGACAGGGAAGCCTGGCATGCTGCTGTCTATGAGGTCTATGGTGGTCCAGTGGGTAAAGAGTCTGCCTTGCACCGTAAGGGGCACTGGTTTAATCCCTGGCCCGGGAAGATCCCACATGCTTCAGAGCGACTGGACCACTGTGTCCAGTTACAAGCCAGAGCTCTGGAGCGAATGTTCCCACAGCCGGTGCTCTGCAACTAGAGAGGCCACGGCAATGGGAGGCCCACACAGGCCAAAGAATAAAGATGGATGAAAATAAATAAATAAATAAACAATAAAAGAGGCCAAAATTTAAAAAAAAAAAAAAATTCTACCTTCCAATGCAGGAGGCACAGGTTTGATCCCTACCTGGTGGAGCCAATAAATAAACAAAAGTAGCTTCGCCAAGATCCTCCACCTGTCAGAACTCAATTACCAGATCTCAGCTTGAAATCCTTATATAACGTTCCGAAATTTGATACCTTCTTTCACCAGAATTTGAATGTCATGGGGGCAGGGGTGTGTATGTGACGCAAACACCCCAACTTGCTGCAGGATGGTAAAGATTTCATGTCTTCTCTCTGAGACTTTGATCACTCTTTAAGCTGTAGATGATAAAAATGCCTACTTCATAGGATAAGTGTGAGTATGAGACAAAATAATGAATTTAAACAACAATACAACACATGTGTGTATGTGTCCTGACGCATGTGCTCAGTCGTGTCTGACTCTTTGAGCCCCCGTGGAGTCTGACAATGCTAGCCAGTGTTGCTTTCCAAAATATCAGTAGTTGTAACTGCAATAAATAAATTTCGTTGATAAAATTTTCTGCTTAATAGGGCTTCCCTGGTGGTCCAGTGGGTAAGGACACCGCCTTGCAGTGCAAGGGACGCCGGTTCGATCCCTGGCCTGGGAAGATCCCACGTGCCGCGGAGCGGCTGGACCGATGTGTCCAATTACCGAGCCGGAGCTCTGGGGCGCATGCGCCCAGAGCCGGCGCTCTGCGACTACAGTGGCCACTGCGATGGGAGGCCCACAGGAGTCAAAGAACAAAGACGGATGAAAATAGAGAAATGAAAGACCAATAGAAGTGGCCTGCGCATTGCCCTCCCTCCCCACCCCACCCCCCAAAAGATAAATAAATAAAATAATTGTTAAAAAAAAATTCTGCTTAATAAAATCTGATAACTAGATTTATCTTATAGATTACAAATGCATGATTATATTTCAAAAATTAGAGCACAGGATATTCCTGGTGGTCTAGTGCTTCCACTGCAGAGGGGCACGGGTTTGATTCCTGGTCAGGGAAAAAGGTGCCACACGGCACATGGAGTGACCAAAAATAAGTTTAAGCACAATAAAATGCCCTGAAGCAACTAGATGCTTTTCTTGGACAATCCAGCAGCTATTTGGGAACCTAGTGGCCTCATTATGAATACGAATTTTCTTTCCATGCCTATATGCAGGTGTACAAGTATATAGAAAGATCCAGACAAGAGAAATGGACCACAGGGAATTAACACTTGCAATTTGAAAATGCAAATGATTAAAGAAGTTAGTTAGCAGCATGTTAATGCTGCTTCATGCTTGGGAGAAAAGACTGGCCTCAATGAGGCACGAACTCATGACTCAACCTTTTGTGTCCACTTGCTGTTTGCTGGACTCTCTTCCAAGTTCATTCAAGTTCAATCAGCCCAAGGCTCTTTAAAAACAAAAAAGCAGCTCAGCCCAGGGAGGCTTCTCGAGGGACATATGAGGCTACAGTTGTTTCCCAACACCTGAGTGATGCCAAATTGCCTGAGGCTTGTACTGTAGTGAAGTCGGAAAATATTTCTTCGTGTCCTCCTGGACAGAAAGTTTCAGAGTCCATCACTGAGCCATGGGTCTAAGGCCAACCATCCACTGCCTGCCGTCATTGAGGCAGCTCCTGTAAGGTCCTCAAAGGAGGAGAGAAATTCAGTCTTGAAACTTGTCAGCTCAAGCTCTCTCTCCTCACTTGACCAGCCTCAACTTACTGCTCTTGTTTCTAGAACTCACCAGGCCCAGTTCTAGCATCTGACTGCTAATCCTCTCTCCCCATCAACTTGTTCAACCCCACTTTTGCAACTCAAAGTGTTCCCAAACTCATACTGCCCTTGATGTGTGTATCACTGAAGGGTTTAATCATGTTCTGCCTAATGTCTCATTATCGAAGTTCACTTTGTCAATGCCATGTTCCCATCAGCTAGTTGAAAGAAAGATATTTACGCAATGTCTTTCCAATTCATGTGGGGCTAATATGGAAATGGGTGCTCTAGAAAGAACATATGGGAACTTTCCTGGTAGTCCATCAGTTAAAATTCCAGGATTCCAGTGCAGGAGTTCAATCCCTGTTCAGGGAACTAGGATCCCATGTGCTGCACAGTGCAGCCAAAGAAAAAAAGAATGAATACAAGAAAATGTGATAGAAATCACTTTATCACTCAACATTCCTACAAATAATAAAAAATATTGAATTGACCCCTCAAAGGTACATACATATCATAGAATAGAGCTTCTCCAGCTTCTTGTTGTTCAGTCGGTAAGTCATCTCCAAATTCCCAGCTTTAGTCACTCAACATCCTTTTCCATTAAACATGGACCACAGGAATTAACACTTGCAATTTGAAAATGCAAATGATTAAAGAAGTTAGTTAGCAGCATGTTAATGCTGCTTCATGCTTGGGAGAAAAGACTGGCCTCAATGAGGCACGAACTCATGACTCAACCTTTTGTGTCCACTTGCTGTTTGCTGGACTCTCTTCCAAGTTCATTCAAGTTCAATCAGCCCAAGGCTCTTTAAAAACAAAAAAGCAGCTCAGCCCAGGGAGGCTTCTCGAGGGACATATGAGGCTACAGTTGTTTCCCAACACCTGAGTGATGCCAAATTGCCTGAGGCTTGTACTGTAGTGAAGTCGGAAAATATTTCTTCGTGTCCTCCTGGACAGAAAGTTTCAGAGTCCATCACTGAGCCATGGGTCTAAGGCCAACCATCCACTGCCTGCCGTCATTGAGGCAGCTCCTGTAAGGTCCTCAAAGGAGGAGAGAAATTCAGTCTTGAAACTTGTCAGCTCAAGCTCTCTCTCCTCACTTGACCAGCCTCAACTTACTGCTCTTGTTTCTAGAACTCACCAGGCCCAGTTCTAGCATCTGACTGCTAATCCTCTCTCCCCATCAACTTGTTCAACCCCACTTTTGCAACTCAAAGTGTTCCCAAACTCATACTGCCCTTGATGTGTGTATCACTGAAGGGTTTAATCATGTTCTGCCTTATGTCTCATTATCGAAGTTCACTTTGTCAATGCCATGTTCCCATCAGCTAGTTGAAAGAAAGATATTTACGCAATGTCTTTCCAATTCATGTGGGGCTAATATGGAAATGGGTGCTCTAGAAAGAACATATGGGAACTTTCCTGGTAGTCCATCAGTTAAAATTCCAGGATTCCAGTGCAGGAGTTCAATCCCTGTTCAGGGAACTAGGATCCCATGTGCTGCACAGTGCAGCCAAAGAAAAAAAGAATGAATACAAGAAAATGTGATAGAAATCACTTTATCACTCAACATTCCTACAAATAATAAAAAATATTGAATTGACCCCTCAAAGGTACATACATATCATAGAATAGAGCTTCTCCAGCTTCTTGTTGTTCAGTCGGTAAGTCATGTCCAACACTTTGCAACCCCATGAGCTTCAGCACACTAGGCTTCCCTGCCCTCCACTATCTCTTGAAGTTTGCTCAAACTCATGCCCATTGAGTGGATGATGCCATCCAACCATCTCATCCTTTGTTTCCGTTTTCTCCTGCCCTCAATCTTTCCCAACCTCAGGGGCTTTCCCAGTGCACTGGCTCTTCATATTAGGTGGCCAAAATATTGGAGCTTCACTTCAGCATCAGTGCTTCCAATGAATCTTCAGGGTTGATTTTCTTTAGGATTGACTGATTGTATCTCCTTGCAGTCCAAGGGCCTGTCAAGAATCTTCTCCAGCACCACAGTTTGAAAGCCTCAGAAATTCCTAGAGGGCTTGTTAAAATACAGATTCCAGACCTTCTGGTTCAGTAGGTCCAGGGTGCAACCCAAGAGCATGCATTCCTGGCAAGTTCCCAGTGATACGAATGCTGCTGGTCTGAGGACCACACTTGAGGAGTACCTTCTTGGCTCATGGTCCTCAGCTGTGAATCATGAGGTTTGGATACTAGTCCCAGCGAAGCGGGCAAGTCATTTAAACTTCCTCAGATTCCTCAACTGAAAATTTCCCCAGATGATTGCTAATGTTACTTTCAACTTAAATGTTATCCTAGTACAAAAAAGAATAAATTACCCTTCCTTGTGCCATTGACAATGCTCGAATCTTTACAAAATTTGAGGCAATAGAGGCATTAGTCAAAATAATGACTGTTTATCAAGTCTTGGACCCTCAAGCATTCAATTCCAAGTGATGCTAGCTTCCACTGAAGGGTTGAAATACAAAGAAACTAAGATCAGGTACCACAGAGACTTAAGAACTAGACAGGGACACAGGCAATTCCTGCTAAAGCCAGGTACCCTGACCTGAGTTGGTTGCTCTCTACAAGCTTCAGCATCAGCTTTGGGTAAAAATGGGCACAGGCTTTTCATGTGGCAGGTTCCACAGAGTCCAACATTAACTCAGTGGCCAGTGTCCTGAGAGAGAATGGCTAACTGTCAGAGTGAATGGCTCTTCCCTGCCTTTAAGATAGATCAAAACTTTCCCTGATAGGTGGTGTTTATTTCATTTTTGTCACCATCAATTTGCAGGTCTCTATCAACAATAGGACATCCACCCATGAATACGTGAAGAGGTATCAGTCCTCGGGTGTCTTCAAGAGGAGAGAATTGCCAAGACTGTTTCCATCCTCTCAAAGAGAAGGACAGACATAGGCAATTGACCTACAGAGACGTAGGTCAATTGATGAGAAGCCATGTCCCCAGGGTTATTTAACGTTGAAAGTTTTTCAAGGGGGGCATGTATCTTCAGGTTGATTTTCTTTAGGATTGACTGATTGTATCTCCTTGCAGTCCAAGGGCCTGTCAAGAATCTTCTCCAGCACCACAGTTTGAAAGCCTCAGAAATTCCTAGAGGGCTTGTTAAAATACAGATTCCAGACCTTCTGGTTCAGTAGGTCCAGGGTGCAACCCAAGAGCATGCATTCCTGGCAAGTTCCCAGTGATACGAATGCTGCTGGTCTGAGGACCACACTTGAGGAGTACCTTCTTGGCTCATGGTCCTCAGCTGTGAATCATGAGGTTTGGATACTAGTCCCAGCGAAGCGGGCAAGTCATTTAAACTTCCTCAGATTCCTCAACTGAAAATTTCCCCAGATGATTGCTAATGTTACTTTCAACTTAAATGTTATCCTAGTACAAAAAAGAATAAATTACCCTTCCTTGTGCCATTGACAATGCTCGAATCTTTACAAAATTTGAGGCAATAGAGGCATTAGTCAAAATAATGACTGTTTATCAAGTCTTGGACCCTCAAGCATTCAATTCCAAGTGATGCTAGCTTCCACTGAAGGGTTGAAATACAAAGAAACTAAGATCAGGTACCACAGAGACTTAAGAACTAGACAGGGACACAGGCAATTCCTGCTAAAGCCAGGTACCCTGACCTGAGTTGGTTGCTCTCTACAAGCTTCAGCATCAGCTTTGGGTAAAAATGGGCACAGGCTTTTCATGTGGCAGGTTCCACAGAGTCCAACATTAACTCAGTGGCCAGTGTCCTGAGAGAGAATGGCTAACTGTCAGAGTGAATGGCTCTTCCCTGCCTTTAAGATAGATCAAAACTTTCCCTGATAGGTGGTGTTTATTTCATTTTGTCACCATCAATTTGCAGGTCTCTATCAACAATAGGACATCCACCCATGAATACGTGAAGAGGTATCAGTCCTCGGGTGTCTTCAAGAGGAGAGAATTGCCAAGACTGTTTCCATCCTCTCAAAGAGAAGGACAGACATAGGCAATTGACCTACAGAGACGTAGGTCAATTGATGAGAAGCCATGTCCCCCAGGGTTATTTTCAAGAGCTAATGATATAAAAACTAGAAAAATTTGATGACTGACCCTGACATTAAATACATTTATTGCTAGATGCATTCTTCACTTTTGTGTTGAGGTGGAATTTCCAGAGTCCCATCAGCCTTGGACTCTGAACCTCAGCCTTTTGTGGGACATCAGCCACTCAGGAGCCAGCCACTCTTGCTTTGTGAGTAAAGTCAACTTGCTTCAGCCCTGGAGCTCCTGACACACTTTTTGAAAAGCTTATATCTGAAAAGATCATCCCTGGGAGGTGAATGTGGTGCCGTTCTCAACCATCAGTGAGCAAGTTAAAAGTAGGATGTTTGATCTTTAGCCTTCAGCATCTTCTCTTAGACACTGTTCATCTCACCTCTGGCTCTCTAAAAAGCTTCTTAATTAAAGAAATTTAAAAAGTTAGCAATGGGACTTCTCTGGCAGTCCAGTGGTTAGAACTCTGTGTTTCCAATGCCGGGGCTTTGGGGTTAATCCCTGACCAGGGAATTAAGATCTTACACGCCCCAGGGTACAGCCAAACAGTTAAAAAAAAAAAAAAAAAAACTTTAAAAAAAGTTAGTAGCTAGCCAGATAGCTATCAATGTAAAGAACCTTGTGCTATACCTTGCAGTTTTCAAGATGCTTTCTAAGAAGCATCTCATGGAATCCTGGCTGCTCTGTGGTGGTCAATTTCTCCAAAGACCTATGGTCTTACTGAATGGTCACTCACAGTCTCAATGCAAAATCATGCCTATTCTCAGTCATGTATGACTCTTTGCAGCCCCATGGACTGTAGTGCACCAGACTCCTCTATCCATGGGATTTCTCAGGCAAGAATACTGGAACGGGTTGCCATTTCCTCCTCTGGGTGATCTTCCCAACCCAGGGACTGAACCCGTGTCTCTTTTGTCTCCTGCATTGGCAGGTGAATTCTTTACCAGTCATGCCACCTGGGAAGACCCATGTAAAATAGAAACCTCTAAAAGAAGAAAGACAGAAATATGGTTGATACCTTGCAAGGTTCTTCACCTGCCTCTTTGACTACAGGAGGTAATCAGAGTGGATGTGGAGGTCCTGGGCTTCTTATGGCTTCGCAAGGGACCTGAACGCTGAGGGGACTTCCTCGCAGGATCCAGTTCAATGGGTCTTTTAGAGGAGGTTCTTCAGGGACAGTGGGCTCCTGGAACAGAGCTAGACAGTTCACATTCAGCATATTTTGGACTGACGCACCTCCCCTTAACACTGTCAAAATAATTTAATTTCCATTTCTTCTTATAATCTCAAAAGACTGTGTGTGATCCTTATTGGCCTTGGAGAGAAAATGTGGCTTGTTAAAGGCCTCCCAGTTGGTGGAGTGACTTGACTCATGCCAGCTCCCTGCTGGTGAGGCCTTGATCATCCATCAGGAAAACAGCATGTTTTTTTTTTAAAAAAAAAAG
Organism: Tragulus kanchil; assembly: GCA_022376925.1. Taxonomy (NCBI): domain Eukaryota; kingdom Metazoa; phylum Chordata; class Mammalia; order Artiodactyla; family Tragulidae; genus Tragulus; species Tragulus kanchil. The sequence goes on along the minus strand of JAIOJX010000028.1, from coordinate 235,613,142 downwards.
ATTTATTTATTTATTTATTGGGCGGGGATTGGATTGGGGAGAGGGTGGGCCACTTCTATTGGTCTTTCATTTATCTATTTTCATCTGTCTTTGTTCTTTGGCTCCTGTGGGCCTCCCATCATGGTGGCATCCGTCATTGCAGAGCGCCGGCTCTGGGTGCATGCGCTCCAGAGCTCCAGCTCGGTAATTGGACACATTGGTCCAGCCATTCCACGGCAAGTGGGACCTTCCCAGGCCAGGGATCGAACCGGTGCCCTTTGCACTGCAAGGCGGTGTCCTTACCCACTGGACCACCAGGGGAAGCCCTAGAGGAGACTCTTGAGAGTCCCTTGGACAGCAAGGAGATCAAATTAGTCAATTCTAAAGGAAATCAACCCTGAATGTTCATTGGGAGGACTGATGCTGAAGCTCCAATACCTTGGCCACCTGGTGCAAAGAACTGACTCATTGGAAAAGACCCTGATGCTGGAAAAGATTGAGGACAGGAGGAGAAGTGGGCAACCAAGGATGAGATGGTTGGACAGCAGCACTGACTCAATGGGCATGAATTTTCGCAAGCTCTAAGAGATAGTTATGGATAGGGAAGCCTGGCATGCTGTAGTTCATGGGGTCACCAAAGAGTTGGATAGGACTTAGTGACAACAATGTCCTTGTATAATCTTTCAATTATCTTGAAAGTTCATTGAAATCATTAAACATTAGGGCCTACTTTTTGTGATAAATAGTGTTCATTTTAACCCAAAGCTTCCTGCATTGACTCCTGGAGCAACTTAGGACCATGCCAGAGGAGACAAACATTGATCATGTCACCACAGTTCACCTCTGAAGGGTTAAAGCAGTCACTGAGACAAGGTTCTCCTGAAAGTGCCCTATTAATCACTCTGTTTACTAAATCTCTACAGGCTTCTGTTTTGCATTTGTATTTTCTGCACAACAAAGGATATATTGTTCTTTCCTAAGATCCTTTGATTAAAAATCAAAACGTTGGGTAATGTTGCTGCTCCGACCCACTCTAAACCCTCTTCCTGGTCCTTGATTCTCATCCATCCCACCTCTCCCTTCCAAGCTACTTATGAAGATGGGAATCTGAAATTCATGCCTTTGTGATTTTGCCATGCACCAATGGATCTGTATTTGCATGCATGTGTTCAAGTCGCTTCCGTTGTCTCTGATTCTTTGCATTCACTAGGCTCTTTTGTCCTTGGGATTCTCCAGGCGAGAATACTGGAGTGGGTTGCCATGCTCTCTTCCAGGGGATCTTTCTGACCTAGGAATTGAACCTGCATCTCCTATGTCTCCTGCATTGGCAGACGTGTTCTTTACCACTAGTGCCACCTGGGAAGCCCAAAGACCTCTACAGTATTGCTGTTAAGTCAGTGGTCTCTGCAAGGTAACACTTCAAGTGTCACCCGTAAGTGTAATTGCATTTCAGAAAGTCTTCTCTTTGAAAATGGAAATGGGTCTTTAGATTTTTCTCTTTTTGAAAAATGGAAATGGGGACTGTCTGAAGCTCCAATCTGGATGTGGACTCATTGGAAAAGACCCTGATGCTGGAAAAGATTGAGGACAGGAGGAGAAGTGGGCAACCAAGGATGAGATGGTTGGACAGCAGCACTGACTCAATGGGCATGAATTTTCGCAAGCTCTAAGAGATAGTTATGGATAGGGAAGCCTGGCATGCTGTAGTTCATGGGGTCACCAAAGAGTTGGATAGGACTTAGTGACAACAATGTCCTTGTATAATCTTTCAATTATCTTGAAAGTTCATTGAAATCATTAAACATTAGGGCCTACTTTTTGTGATAATTAGTGTTCATTTTAACCCAAAGCTTCCTGCATTGACTCCTGGAGCAACTTAGGACCATGCCAGAGGAGACAAACATTGATCATGTCACCACAGTTCACCTCTGAAGGGTTAAAGCAGTCACTGAGACAAGGTTCTCCTGAAAGTGCCCTATTAATCACTCTGTTTACTAAATCTCTACAGGCTTCTGTTTTGCATTTGTATTTTCTGCACAACAAAGGATATATTGTTCTTTCCTAAGATCCTTTGATTAAAAATCAAAACGTTGGGTAATGTTGCTGCTCTGACCCACTCTAAACCCTCTTCCTGGTCCTTGATTCTCATCCATCCCACCTCTCCCTTCCAAGCTACTTATGAAGATGGGAATCTGAAATTCATGCCTTTGTGATTTTGCCATGCACCAATGGATCTGTATTTGCATGCATGTGTTCAAGTCGCTTCCATTGTCTCTGATTCTTTGCATTCACTAGGCTCTTTTGTCCTTGGGATTCTCCAGGCGAGAATACTGGAGTGGGTTGCCATGCTCTCTTCCAGGGGATCTTTCTGACCTAGGAATTGAACCTGCATCTCCTATGTCTCCTGCATTGGCAGACGTGTTCTTTACCACTAGTGCCACCTGGGAAGCCCAAAGACCTCTACAGTATTGCTGTTAAGTCAGTGGTCTCTGCAAGGTAACACTTCAAGTGTCACCCGTAAGTGTAATTGCATTTCAGAAAGTCTTCTCTTTGAAAATGGAAATGGGTCTTTAGACTTCTCAGAAATTCCAAGTAGAACCTCTTTTTTAGAAAACTTTATATCAGAGAAATTTGGGGTAACATTGATAGGCAATCTAGCTTGTCTGTGCTGCCAGACAGGGCCGCCTAAGACGTCTCTGAGAGAGGAGAGGCTTCCTTTGTCAAGATCTCCTGGGGAGCCGCCGCACCCCCTCCATCACAACCACTTCCGTTTCTAGAGCTTGCTACCCTCCGGAAGCGTTGGACACAGTGAAGGCAAATCTCTGTGGTGCTCAGGGAGAGCTCTTCCAGGGACTGGTCCTGAGGACACAGTGGGAACAGGCCTCTCCGTAAAGACCACGTTCCCAGGGAAGCCCAGAGCCCTCAGAGGATGTGCTTACTGTTAAAGACAGAAACCATTTTGTCTATGCAGACACATTGTGGTTGAAACTGTATATTCATTTCTTACCAGGGAAGCTGCTTTTATCTCATTCAACACGACTGAATCAGATAACTGCTGAGAATAGAGTCAGAGTGCCTTGAGTGTATTGAATCTTTCTCCAAAGGAAAAAAAATACCATTTTGTTCCAAGAACATGACCATATAAGAATGAATAGTGGGGCGGGGGAAAGTTTTTAAAAAAAAAACCTTAAAAAAACTTTTTTTCATTTTGACACTGTATTATTTGACATCTCTCATGAGGAGACGATCCCCTGGGGTGAACAAACAAACTGACTCAAACTTGGGTGCCATTGCCTTCCAGCTCCTCCCAGGGTGAGAAAGTCACAACTTGGCTGGAGGTGGCTTCTTAGGATGGTGGGAGAGTCGTGTCACAGCTGCACAGGCTGAATGAAGACTGTGCTGCTGAGAATCAGAGTCTTTCACTGCTCAAAGCAGTTGGAGATGACAGGGGCCAGATCCCTGCCTAGGTAATGAGCCGGGGAACCAGGGCTCCAGCCACACGAGCTCTGGCCCATGACCTCTCAGTGGGCGAGGAGGGCTCCTTTGAGTGTGTGTGCACACAAGCCCAGAGTTACACTTTTACCTCCACTGCCCAACTCAGTGTTCCCTTGAGAGAGATTTCACTTTCCTGGAATTTCAAATCCATGGGCCTGTGACCTCCAAGTATCTTACAACATACATGGAAAACAAACCAAACAATTTTCCCCACATCTCTTGTCACTGGAAAGCCTGCCTGTCTTAGAGAATCCCTGAGACACACAAGCAATCCTGCCTGCATCAAGATATGACATTATCCAGCAAAGAGTGACAAATGACAGAATGAAATTCAAATCGGTATATCTTGTCCTAGTTTTCCAAATTGTGTGTAACATCTCTCACACTCCTTGCTTCTTTCTAAAGATAATTTTTCCTGCAAAGGAAATGGGGAGCATTTTCCCTCTCCTTTTTTTTTTTGTTTTTTTTTTTTTAAATGTTGGCCTCCTTTCATTGAATTTTTTTTATCCATGTATTTTCACCTGTCTTTTATTCTTTGGCCTGTGTGGGCCTCCCATTGCAGCAGCCTCTCATGTTGCAGAGCCCCGGCTGTGGGAACAGTCTCTCCAGAGCGCTGGCTCGTAATTGGACACACCGGTCCAGCCACTTTGCGGCACGTGAGATCTTCCCGGGCCAGGGATCGAACCAGTGCCCCTTGCACTGCAAGGTGGACTCATTACCCCCTGGACCACCAGGGAAGCTCCCTCTCGTTATTTCTTTTTTAAAGATTTATTTATTTATTTATTTGGGAGGCTGGGGTGAGGAGGGAGGGGAGCAGACGGGCTACTTCTACTGGTCTTTCATTTGTCTATTCTCATCCATCTTTGTTCTTTGGCCCGTGTGGGCCTCCCATCGTGGTGGCCTCTGTTGTCCCAGAGCACCGGCTCTGGGCGCATGCACTCCAGAGCTCCAGCTTGGTAATTGGACACATGAGTCCAGCTGCAACGTGGCACGTGGGATCTTCCCAGGCCAGGGATCGAACCGGCGCCCTTGTACTGCAAGGCAGTGTCCTTACCCACTGGACCACCAGGGAATCCCCCCTCTCGTTATTTCTTTTTTAAAGATTTATTTATTTATTTATTTGGGAGGCTGGGGTGAGGAGGGAGGGGAGCAGACGGGCTACTTCTACTGGTCTTTCATTTGTCTATTCTCATCCATCTTTGTTCTTTGGCCCGTGTGGGCCTCCCATCGTGGTGGCCTCTGTTGTCCCAGAGCACCGGCTCTGGGCGCATGCACTCCAGAGCTCCAGCTTGGTAATTGGACACATGAGTCCAGCTGCAACGTGGCACGTGGGATCTTCCCAGGCCAGGGATCGAACCGGCGCCCTTGTACTGCAAGGCAGTGTCCTTACCCACTGGACCACCAGGGAATCCCCCCTCTCCTTATTTTTAATCTTTACAACTGGCTTTTGAATATCTGAGGTAGGAATGGAGAGAGAATTCACTCACCTTGTACGTGGGACACTTGGTCACCTGTACACCATGGAACAAAACCGTAACAAAGCCCTGCATTGACCAGCTGCAAAAGACTCCTTCCTTCTGCTCCACCCTGTCTCCCCACCCTCTGGCAAGAGCCTCAGCAAACAGGTACATTTGGTGCCAGGACCAAAAGTCAACAGACTCCTGCTTTGTCAGAGAACCTGGGAATTGAGTCAGAGGACTTCACGGAAATGCCAAACCTCCATGTTCCCCAGGTGTTGAAGACTAACAATTAGAAGTGAAAGTGTCTTGGGGCAGCTTGCCAGGAACACAGGCAGCAGATGCTTAGTTCTGTGAATGCTAAGGTGTGGCAAGCATACCAGGCGTCCCAGCTGACCCATGGGTTCTGTATAGTGAGGCAGACTTCCCTCAGAGAGGCCATTACAGATGGCCTCAAACTCATCTGGGACTGGACAGTCCAAAAACGTCTCTGAACATCCCAGGACTTTAGTGTACATGCCACATAACCCCCTGCGTCTCCTGGGTCAGACAGGACCTGTGATGTGTCAGAATATCAGCCCTGTGATTAGAGTACATAATGAAACAATGATGAAGGGATGTTGCCTATTTCATTAGAGCTTTTAATCTGCTGACTTTAACTATGGACATATCCTATGTGGGCCTGACTTCATCAGTTGATTTCACTTCCAAAGAAGAGTATTCTAGGTAGGCCTGACTTAATTGGTGGAGCCTTTTAAAAAGGGACTGGAGGTCAGGGATGGAAAACATCAGAGAAATGTGAAGCAACAGCAGAGACCTTCCTCTGTTGGCCATGAAGAAGCAAATGGGCATGCTAAGAAATGGGCCGGGTGGCTGAAGGCCTCAAAATACTTATGACTTCAAGGAACTGAATTCTGCCAGCACCTAGTAAACTTAGATGTGAACCCTGAGCCTCAGAGAAGATCACAGCCTGGCTGACCCCTGGATTCTAGTCTGTGAGACCCTGATCCAGCTGCACTGTGTCTGGACCCTTGGCCCATGGAGCCAGGGAGATCACTGTATGCTATGTGAAGCCTCTTGTGTGTGTGCTTAGTCACTCAATCGTGTCAGACCATTTGCAGCCCTTTGGACTAGAGCCCACCAGGCTCCTCTGTCCACAGAACTTTTTAAACAAGAATACTGGAGTGGGTTGTCATTTTCCTGCTTCAGGGGATCTTTCCAATCCAGAGATGGAACCCCCATCTCTTGTGTCTCCTGCCTTGGCAGGTGGGTTCTTTACCATTTGAGCCACTAGGGAAGCCCGTATTGGATTTACAGCCCCTCCTAATACAGTATGAACTCATCTCACTTTAACTAATCACATATGCAAAAAATCTATTTCCAATAAGATCACATTCTGAGCCCTCAAGTGGACCAGAGTTTGGGGAGGTCATTATTCAACCCTGATGCTGGGAAAGATTGAAGGCAGGAGGAGAAGGGGATGACAGAGGACAAGACGGTTGGATGGCATCACCAACTGAATGGACATGAGTTTGAGCAAGCTCAGGGAGATGGTAAAGGACAAGGAAGCCTGGTGTGCTGCAGTCCATGGGGTGGCGAAGAGTTGGACATGACTGACTGATGGACAACAATTATTCAGCCACTGGGTGAATAGTTCACTGGTTTTCTGTGGCTGGCTCCGTTAATTGCCCCAAGAATAGAATATTCGCTACAAAATTTTGTATGGGCAACCCACTCTGTTCCTCCTCCCCCTCACCCACCCTCCACCAGGCCTTTGCAACCCAGGACCCAGACATTAGATAATAATGCTAGGAATAGCTTCAGAGAGCATCTGGACAGTGGCTGTTAATGCTGGTTGCACAAGAGAATCTCCTGGGGCAGTGTCCAAGCCCAACCCCAGAGATTCTGATTCAGTGGTTCTGAAGTGTCCCTTGGGTTTTTGTGTCAAGGTCACTCAGATGATTCTAGTACAGAGTCAAGGTGCCCAACCCCAGAGATTCTGATTCAGTGGTTCTGAAGTGTCCCTTGGGTTTTTGTGTCAAGGTCACTCAGATGATTCTAGTACAGAGTCAAGGTTGAAACTCATCAATCAAGCCCATCCATTCAGTTTTCAGATGAAAGACTTGAGGCAGACAAATCTTTAGCTACTCCCCCACATTTCCCATGCGTTTATCACTACCTCCCCGCTGCCGATTCCACAACTGGAATTCCCTGACATCTCACCCTCTCTAGATGGTCCCCTAGAATTGCCCAAACAATGTCCCATGGCAGCCACATGTGCTACTCCATGAGAGAGAAGCCAGCAAAGCCCCACCAGGACCATGAAGCAAGATGGCAGCCACAATGTCCTCTTCGATTTCCAACACACACCCATGATCTATGGAACAACCGGCCCGCGGTTTGTAAAGTGCTACCCAACTGTGCTTAGTCACTCCATTACCTCATCTGTGGTAGCATCACCTCGGCTACCTGGGTAAAGTGTACTCTTTGCCTGCTCACTCATTTGGTTTCCATTACACTCATTCTTGGGCATCTTTCTGCTTTCTCTTTCATCATGATCACTGCACAGCTTTTGAAAGCAAGACATTTTTTCTTACTTCTTTATAATTTCTGTATATTCTAGTATCACATCCAGGACAGCAAATTCTCATTTTTCTCGCTTCAGCAAGGAAAAAAATGTCAAAACGACCTGCCCAATACCTGAACCACCACCAAACAACCCAAAGATTTTCTTTCAAACAACACAGTCTTTGGGACCAGTGAGCTGCAGACAAATAAAAGTTGAACAATTACGGTGGAGACAAGACAGGTCCTGCTGCTCTGTCTCTCCTAGAATTTGAGGCGCCTCTAATCCATTTCTCCTTCCTCTTGGCTCCGGGACAAGATCCCCCCCCCCACCAAGGCCTTTGCAACCCAGGACCCAGACATTAGATAATAATGCTAGGAATAGCTTCAGAGAGCATCTGGACAGTGGCTGTTAATGCTGGTTGCACAAGAGAATCTCCTGGGGCAGTGTCCAAGCCCAACCCCAGAGATTCTGATTCAGTGGTTCTGAAGTGTCCCTTGGGTTTTGTGTCAAGGTCACTCAGATGATTCTAGTACAGAGTCAAGGTGCCCAACCCCAGAGATTCTGATTCAGTGGTTCTGAAGTGTCCCTTGGGTTTTTGTGTCAAGGTCACTCAGATGATTCTAGTACAGAGTCAAGGTTGAAACTCATCAATCAAGCCCATCCATTCAGTTTTCAGATGAAAGACTTGAGGCAGACAAATCTTTAGCTACTCCCCCACATTTCCCATGCGTTTATCACTACCTCCCCGCTGCCGATTCCACAACTGGAATTCCCTGACATCTCACCCTCTCTAGATGGTCCCCTAGAATTGCCCAAACAATGTCCCATGGCAGCCACATGTGCTACTCCATGAGAGAGAAGCCAGCAAAGCCCCACCAGGACCATGAAGCAAGATGGCAGCCACAATGTCCTCTTCGATTTCCAACACACACCCATGATCTATGGAACAACCGGCCCTGGTTTGTAAAGTGCTACCCAACTGTGCTTAGTCACTCCATTACCTCATCTGTGGTAGCATCACCTCGGCTACCTGGGTAAAGTGTACTCTTTGCCTGCTCACTCATTTGGTTTCCATTACACTCATTCTTGGGCATCTTTCTGCTTTCTCTTTCATCATGATCACTGCACAGCTTTTGAAAGCAAGACATTTTTTCTTACTTCTTTATAATTTCTGTATATTCTAGTATCACATCCAGGACAGCAAATTCTCATTTTTCTCGCTTCAGCAAGGAAAAAAATGTCAAAACGACCTGCCCAATACCTGAACCACCACCAAACAACCCAAAGATTTTCTTTCAAACAACACAGTCTTTGGGACCAGTGAGCTGCAGACAAATAAAAGTTGAACAATTACGGTGGAGACAAGACAGGTCCTGCTGCTCTGTCTCTCCTAGAATTTGAGGCGCCTCCCTAATCCATTTCTCCTTCCTCTTGGCTCCAATCTTGGGAGAGTCCAAGATCAGGAGGAAAAGGAACCCCACAAACAGGCTTCCACACCTCTGCTTTGTCACAGGTTCAAAAATCAAGAAGCAACGAACCCTGGTAGAATAACTTGTGTGAGTCTTCCACTTCTTTGAATGCAGTCCATGCTGTTGGGAAATCATGTGCAAGTGTTTCAAAGACTCCCACATACCTTTCAAATGCCCTGGCACATGGTAGGACCAGAAACAGCCTGGTCAGACAACACTGCCAAGGACTCACTGGCTGGTCTGAACTCTGACCTCTCCCCAGGTCATAAACCTCAACCCTGGGCAATCTGTAGCTGCGGATGATTTCTGTGTCAGCTGTGTGGGCTTCCAGAAAGAATTCAGAATTGTAACATGAGCAAATATCCTCTAAGTAACTAGGGCTTTGTGAATTATACTTTCTTAGGATGACACACTCCTTGTTCTCTTAACTATAAAATAAAAATTGGGCCTTCCTCTGGTGGTCCAGTGGATAAGGACACCGCCTTGCATTGCAAGGGGCGCCGGTTCGATCCCTGGCCTGGGAAGATCCCACGTGCCGCGGAGCAGCTGGACTGATGTGTCCAGTCACTGAGCCGGAGCTCTGGAGCGCATGCGCCCAGAGCTGGCGCTCTGCGACAACAGACGCCACCGTGATGGGAGGCCCGCAGGAGCCAAAGAACAAGGACGGATGAAAAATAGAGAAATGGAAGACCAATAGAAGTGGCCCGCCCACTCCCCTCCCTTCCCAACCCGACCCCCGCGCAAAATAAATAAATAAATCTTTATAAAAATAAATAAAATAAAATAAAATAAAAATTGGGTTTTCCCTATTTTTTTTAAGCTATTCTTTTAAAAATTTCCCTAAGCTAATAGTGAGTCCCTGGAGATGGATGGGGTGCTCCAAGAGTGTGCTTCTGGTTTGCAATGAAGGAGGGTGGAGAGAGCTGGGACCTCACCCTGCAGGGTGTGTGTGTGTGTGTGTGCACGTATATGGGTACATGAGTGCGTGCCAGTGTGCGTGTGTGCGACTGTGTTGCATGAGTGAGTATGCTTGTGTGTGTGAACATGTGTGAAAGAGTGCTGTGATCGTATTGGCAGTGTGTGTGTGATTGTGTGTGTGTGTACGTGAGTGTATGTGGTAGGTACATTTGTGTCTGTCTGGGCTTGGAATACATTCAGTTCCTGGAGATAGTCCCACACATCCCAGGCAGCCTACGGAGACCTCTGGTCTCTGAAAGCCCATGCCTGGGCTGACTTCTATCGCGCCATCTCTGTCTGCCGAACCGTGCCCAGAAAATACAACTTGGTGGCACTCGTATTCTTTCTCAGCCTACATTTGGAGATTCTGTGTTCACAGGTAAAGCTGTCTCTTTCTGAGTTGTCTGGTCTCTTAGGCAACAAAAAGCAAGAGAAGAATCCCCTTAGCCCAAGAACATTCACATGATCAGCCTCACAGGAGGGCTGCTTTCGTGACTTGTATCTGCATTTTCCGTGGTAGGTTTGGAAGAACAAACACATTTTGTTTCAAGAAACCACAACTGGAGAAAACTTTAAAAAGCTGAATAGCCCTGTATTTATCATCTTCCTACATATGAATAGTTTTTGAGGGGCCTATTTCTGCATTTTCCGTTGGTAGGCCTTGTTCTCTTAACTATAAAATAAAAATTGGGCCTTCCTCTGGTGGTCCAGTGGATAAGGACACAGCCTTGCAGTGCGAGGGGTGCCGGTTCGATCCCTGGCCTGGGAAGATCCCACGTGCTGCGGAGCGGCTGGACTGATGTGTCCAATCACTGACCCGGAGCTCTGGAGCGCAGGCGCCCAGAGCTGGCGCTCTGCGACAACAGACGCCACCGTGAAGGGAGGACCGCAGGAGCCAAAGAACAACGACGGACGAGAAATACAGAAATGCACGACCACACTAAGTGGACCGCCCACTCCCCTCCCTTCCCACCCCCACCCCCGCAAAATAAATAAATAAATCTTTATAAAAATAAATAAAATAAAATAAAATAAAAATTGGGTTTTCCCTATTTTTTTTAAGCTATTCTTTTAAAAATTTCCCTAAGCTAATAGTGAGTCCCTGGAGATGGATGGGGTGCTCCAAGAGTGTGCTTCTGGTTTGCAATGAAGGAGGGTGGAGAGAGCTGGGACCTCACCCTGCAGGGTGTGTGTGTGTGTGTGTGCACGTATATGGGTACATGAGTGCGTGCCAGTGTGCGTGTGTGCGACTGTGTTGCATGAGTGAGTATGCTTGTGTGTGTGAACATGTGTGAAAGAGTGCTGTGATCGTATTGGCAGTGTGTGTGTGATTGTGTGTGTGTGAGAGTGAGTGTATGTGGTAGGTACATTTGTGTCTGTCTGGGCTTGGAATACACTCAGTTCCTGGAGATAGTCCCACACATCCCAGGCAGCCTACGGAGACCTCTGGTCTCTGAAAGCCCATGCCTGGGCTGACTTCTATCGCGCCATCTCTGTCTGCCGAACCGTGCCCAGAAAATACAACTTGGTGGCACTCGTATTCTTTCTCAGCCTACATTTGGAGATTCTGTGTTCACAGGTAAAGCTGTCTCTTTCTGAGTTGTCTGGTCTCTTAGGCAACAAAAAGCAAGAGAAGAATCCCCTTAGCCCAAGAACATTCACATGATCAGCCTCACAGGAGGGCTGCTTTCGTGACTTGTATCTGCATTTTCCGTGGTAGGTTTGGAAGAACAAACACATTTTGTTTCAAGAAACCACAACTGGAGAAAACTTTAAAAAGCTGAATAGCCCTGTATTTATCATCTTCCTACATATGAATAGTTTTTGAGGGGCCTATGAAGGGGTGTTGGGGCGGGGCCCTTCGGAGGGGAAGGCTACCAGGAACCAGTCGATTTCCTACAACTCCGCTTAAAATTGGAACAGTCTGCAGGGTCTCTATTTCAATCACCTGGGCAAGAATAGGTCGTCATGTTTTTTCAGACTTCTTTAAGGTTCTGTCAAAATTTTTTTGTGGGTCACAATTCCAATATAACTAATTTCTAATTTAACAACTAACAACCAGTCAATCCTAAAGGAAATCAACCCTAAATATTCGTTGGAAGGACTGATACTGAAGTTGAAGCTCCAATATTTTGGCCACCTGATGAAGAGCTGACTCATTGGGAAAGACCCCAATGCTGGGGAAGACTGAGGGCAGGAAGAAAAGGGGGTGGCAGAGGATGAGCTGGTTGAATGGCATCATCGACCTGATGGACATGAGTTTGAGCCAACTCTGGGAGAGAGTGAAGGACAGGGAAGCCTGGCGTGCCACAGTCTATGGGGTTGCAAAAAGTCTGGCACAGCTGAATGAGTGAACAACTATCTCCAGTTTCAAGTTGCTCTGGCCATTTTATTATGATGATTTCTTTGGCCACACTGGGTGTGGGATGCACTGCATGTGGGACACAGGGATCGAATCTGCATTCCCTGCAGTAGAAGCATTAACCCCTGGACCGCCAGGAAGTCCACTCTCATCATTTTAAAGGAAGCCCATTTTCATTCACTTTCTTTCCTTTTTTTTGGCCACTTCTATTGATCTTTCATTTATTTATCTATGTTCCTTGGCCTGTGTGGGCCTCCCATCACAGAGGCCTCTGTCACTGCAGAGCACCGACTTTGGGCGGTAGTTGGACACATCGGTCCTGCCGCTCCGCGGCACGTGGGATCTTCCCAGGCCAGGAATCAAACCAGTGCCCCCTGCACTGCAAGGCAATGTCCTTACCCACTGGACCACCAGGGAAGCACATTTCTTTTTTTTTTTAATTTTTATTTTATTGTCTACTTTTACAGAGTTTTGTTGTTTACAGATATGTATGATCCCAGATTGGTCATATGTATATCCCCCCCATCCCATCCCTCCTACTTTGTTTCTTTAAACATCAGTTTTGAGGGGCCTATGAAGGGTGTTGGGCGGGGCCCTTCGGAGGGGAAGGCTACCAGGAACCAGTCGATTTCCTACAACTCCGCTTAAAATTGGAACAGTCTGCAGGGTCTCTATTTCAATCACCTGGGCAAGAATAGGTCGTCATGTTTTTTCAGACTTCTTTAAGGTTCTGTCAAAATTTTTTTGTGGGTCACAATTCCAATATAACTAATTTCTAATTTAACAACTAACAACCAGTCAATCCTAAAGGAAATCAACCCTAAATATTCGTTGGAAGGACTGATACTGAAGTTGAAGCTCCAATATTTTGGCCACCTGATGAAGAGCTGACTCATTGGGAAAGACCCCAATGCTGGGGAAGACTGAGGGCAGGAAGAAAAGGGGGTGGCAGAGGATGAGCTGGTTGAATGGCATCATCGACCTGATGGACATGAGTTTGAGCCAACTCTGGGAGAGAGTGAAGGACAGGGAAGCCTGGCGTGCCACAGTCTATGGGGTTGCAAAAAGTCTGGCACAGCTGAATGAGTGAACAACTATCTCCAGTTTCAAGTTGCTCTGGCCATTTTATTATGATGATTTCTTTGGCCACACTGGGTGTGGGATGCACTGCATGTGGGACACAGGGATCGAATCTGCATTCCCTGCAGTAGAAGCATTAACCCCTGGACCGCCAGGAAGTCCACTCTCATCATTTTAAAGGAAGCCCATTTTCATTCACTTTCTTTCCTTTTTTTTGGCCACTTCTATTGATCTTTCATTTATTTATCTATGTTCCTTGGCCTGTGTGGGCCTCCCATCACAGAGGCCTCTGTCACTGCAGAGCACCGACTTTGGGCGGTAGTTGGACACATCGGTCCTGCCGCTCCGCGGCACGTGGGATCTTCCCAGGCCAGGAATCAAACCAGTGCCCCCTGCACTGCAAGGCAATGTCCTTACCCACTGGACCACCAGGGAAGCACATTTCTTTTTTTTTTTTAATTTTTATTTTATTGTCTACTTTTACAGAGTTTTGTTGTTTACAGATATGTATGATCCCAGATTGGTCATATGTATATCCCCCCCATCCCATCCCTCCTACTTTGTTTCTTTAAACATCAGTGGGTTCTTCATTCTCAAGTTCCTGTAAGTATTAACTCTTATCCCATCATACCTTATTTTTAACATTATTTTTTATTTTGGCTGTGCTGGGTCTTCCTTGAGGTACGTGGGCTTCTCTGGTCATAGCACACAGGTTCAGTAGTTGTGGTGTGTGGGTTTAAGTTGCCTGGCGGCTTGTGGGATCCCAGCTCCCCAACCCAGGAGTTGTACCCGTGTCCCCTGCATTGGAAGGTGGACTCTTAACCACTGGATCACCAGAAAAGTCCCATCCTACCTTCTTCTAAAGAGAAGTATAATGTAGGGTTATCTCTAGGCTGCTGTGGGTCAGGATCATTAGAGTGATGTGCGTCCTTTGGCAAATCACATCCTATGACTTACTCCCCATCTTTTCCCATCAGGCAGAGGACCAGGTGAAGCAGCACACACACACACATACACACACACACACTCTCTCACACACACACACTCACATTCATACATCTTAGTGGAGGATGCAAAGTAAAAGAAAAATTAAAGCTACTTGTTCTAGGTAAACATTTTCATAATTTGTTTAATTTGTAAGGCACAATGGGCTTATGTAGATCACTTTAACCTTAAAAGATACAAAGTTCATACTAGTAACATTGGGTAGTCAATTCATTTATTAAATTTAAACATAACATGGTAAAACGTCTTCAGAATCTGACTCTTAAACAGATGTGAAACATGAATCACGGCGACACATGCTAAACACAACCTCCTAAAATATCTGGCTAACAAAGCAAACGGGGCAGTGGTCGGCTACCCCTGGTTAAGCCCTAGAAGCCAAAAGAGGGGAGAGAAAGTGGCTACCAACTTAAGGACTTTATTCCTCTTACTAGACATCTTTCACTAAATCGCAGAAATCTCAAATTGTTCATGCGTCTTCTTCTCTTTCAGATGAGTCACCCAGTGAGCAGGTGGATACTTTCTTTCTGACTCGTACTTCTGATCAACCATGTGCTGCCAGCAACTCTACAAGCAGGTTTTCTGGAAGGTATGTACTAATGTCAAAAGGACACAGTCTGGCAGATAGAGCCCTGAGAGTCTAGGTGAGCATAGAAACAGCCACCCAATCTGTCCTCCCAGCCTTGAGTAGGAGCCCGGCTCCCCTGTACAGCTGCGGCTGTGAGGCTGGCTCAGGGATGAGGGAGGGGAAGTCACCAGTGAACCGGAACCCTCTTTTGACTCAACAGTTTCCACGTCCTCCCACCTTGCCTCTTTACCAGAACCGCCCAAGAGGAGTCACCATGAATTTACTCTTCCAGGATTTTTCCCTGCCTGATCTTGAAATGACACTAGAGAGAGCAGAGATCCTGACCAGCCCTCGGTGACATTGTGGCAGAAGAGGTGGAGTGTTATTCCATTGGAAGAATTAAGGTGTGCTTTGTCCACATTGCAAGAGGGGGCAAAAAGATTCTGAAACACACAGATGATGTTAAGAATCCTCCTGGAAGCATGGTATCTAAGAGGGGCCCTTGAAAGGGAATTACAGGGAGAGACACAGATAGGCACCTCCTCTGTGCACCCCTGAAACCAGGGGCAGGAGCATCATGGAGGCAGGAACAAGGCAGGCGAGGACCCTCTATGGTGTCCAGTCCCCGCCTCCAGGTCCTTGCGGGTCCCTGCGTCTCTGTGGACCCTCCACTTCTCCATCCTTCTGAAACTTAGCCACAAGCACCCGCTCGAGCTCTGTGGTGCCCAGTCTCTTTGTTTTAGGTCCTCTCTGACTGACCATCAGGTCATTGGACCCCTCACCAGTCCTTGGAAATGAACTAACACAATACCATAGAGGCATGAAAACACATGCAGGGTGAATGTGTGTGTGAGAAAGACAGATTCTGAAGATTGGGGAGACAGTCACCAATAAGTCATCAGTAGTTACCTAAGTGTGGTGAAATTTTAGGTGCTGTTTGTCTTCCTTCTCTATACCCCCTGACATTGTTTTAAAACATTAAAATAAGCATGTATTTCTTTTCTGAACAAACTTAAACTACTATTTTTAGACCCGTCAAATTGTTCATGCGTCTTCTTCTCTTTCAGATGAGTCACCCAGTGAGCAGGTGGATACTTTCTTTCTGACTCGTACTTCTGATCAACCATGTGCTGCCAGCAACTCTACAAGCAGGTTTTCTGGAAGGTATGTACTAATGTCAAAAGGACACAGTCTGGCAGATAGAGCCCTGAGAGTCTAGGTGAGCATAGAAACAGCCACCCAATCTGTCCTCCCAGCCTTGAGTAGGAGCCTGGCTCCTGTACAGCTGCGGCTGTGAGGCTGGCTCAGGGATGAGGGAGGGGAAGTCACCAGTGAACCGGAACCCTCTTTTGACTCAACAGTTTCCACGTCCTCCCACCTTGCCTCTTTACCAGAACCGCCCAAGAGGAGTCACCATGAATTTACTCTTCCAGGATTTTTCCCTGCCTGATCTTGAAATGACACTAGAGAGAGCAGAGATCCTGACCAGCCCTCGGTGACATTGTGGCAGAAGAGGTGGAGTGTTATTCCATTGGAAGAATTAAGGTGTGCTTTGTCCACATTGCAAGAGGGGGCAAAAAGATTCTGAAACACACAGATGATGTTAAGAATCCTCCTGGAAGCATGGTATCTAAGAGGGGCCCTTGAAAGGGAATTACAGGGAGAGACACAGATAGGCACCTCCTCTGTGCACCCCTGAAACCAGGGGCAGGAGCATCATGGAGGCAGGAACAAGGCAGGCGAGGACCCTCTATGGTGTCCAGTCCCCGCCTCCAGGTCCTTGCGGGTCCCTGCGTCTCTGTGGACCCTCCACTTCTCCATCCTTCTGAAACTTAGCCACAAGCACCCGCTCGAGCTCTGTGGTGCCCAGTCTCTTTGTTTTAGGTCCTCTCTGACTGACCATCAGGTCATTGGACCCCTCACCAGTCCTTGGAAATGAACTAACACAATACCATAGAGGCATGAAAACACATGCAGGGTGAATGTGTGTGTGAGAAAGACAGATTCTGAAGATTGGGGAGACAGTCACCAATAAGTCATCAGTAGTTACCTAAGTGTGGTGAAATTTTAGGTGCTGTTTGTCTTCCTTCTCTATACCCCCTGACATTGTTTTAAAATATTAAAATAAGCATGTATTTCTTTTCTGAACAAACTTAAACTACTATTTTAGAGCAGAAAAATAGGCTGTAGATGATTATGAAATCTATCAGAGACAAACTCATTTTTTTAAATAAAGGAGGAATTGAATCCAAACCTTATTTGCTTTGAAACTTAAACTTCAAACACAAACCCTAAATATCATGGATTACAGGGTCTCAGGATGTCAAAGACATAAACAAACATAACCCGGACAACTGGAGTGTATAACAACAGATACTCGCATTATTCGGAAACACAGCTGAGCTGATGTGTTACAAGGACAGGTATCATTTGGTGTTGAGTGGATCATGCTATGGTATCTGCATTGTTAACATACAGGCATTATTTTGCAAAGAATGGTTACTGGGAGGGAAACACAAAGGACACACTCCTTTCATAGTCTCATTTCTGAGAAATGAGACAGTAAACACCCTGGCTTCACTTCATTCTTTTGGCAACATCTGAATATGCATGTTCAATCTCCTGGTCGGCGGGACACGTGTTTGTGAATTCATCCCGAGCATATGCATTGTTCAAGTACCTCCAGATACCAGTCATTTCAGAAGGAAATTCAAAATCTCTGTATCTCTTGGCCACGATCTGAAAACGAAGAGGAAACAGTCAGAAAGGGAAAACCCACAGACATAGGCAGTTAGATCAGCCAACCCATTCTTTTGAGGCATATAATATAGTCTTTCTCAAGTTCTCATGTCTTCCTACAGCCGTTCAGGCTGCCCAAGTTGTGACTTGGGCTTGCATGGGGCATACTGAGCATGGGACTCAAACCAGAGACACCAAATAACCCAGCAGCTACACAAACACACCCACCCATTCATCACAGATGATCCTCTTGATCCACTGGCGTGAATTTGCTCTGGTGCTTTGTGGCTCCGTCAAGTCTGACTCTTAGTGACCCTACGGACTGTAGCCCTCCAGGCTCGTCTGTCCGTGGGAGTTCCCAAGCAAGAATACTGAAGAGGGTTGCCATTTCCTTCTCTAGGGGATCTTTCTGATCCAGGGACTAAACCCATGTCTCCTGCATTGGCAGGCAGATTCTTTACCACTCAGCCACCAGGGAAGCCCTGTAACTTGCTCGTAATATGGTGGATTTCTCTTTGTGTTTCTGGTCATTTTCTCTCCCGTGTTCATCTGCTGGGTTATTTGGTAGTTAAAGATTCAAGTGGCTCAGATGGTAAAGAGTCTGCCTGCGATGCAGGAGACATGGGTTCAATCCCTAGGTCCAGAAGATCCCCTGGAGAAGGAAACGGCAACCCACTCCAGTATTCTTGCCTGAAGAATTCCATGGACAGAGGAAACAATCCAAAGGATTGCATAGAGTAGGATATGACCAAGCGACTAACACTTTCACTTTCAAAGATTCAGGATGGATTTTTGGTTTAGGTTATACCAGGATCACTGTGAAGTACCCTCTGTTTTTTCTATTTGTGGAGATTCACCTCCTGAAATCCCAAATATCCATGTATGTTGTACCTGTGAGTTTCCATCACTTGGTGAGGGACACCTAATTCCTTCTGGAAGGTTATGACAAACCTAGACAGCATACTAAAAAGCAGAGACATCACTTTGTAAACCAAGATGCATATAGTCAAAGGTATGGTTTTTCCAGTAGTCATGTATGGATAAGAGAGTTGGACCATAAAGAAGCCTGAGTGTCGAAGAATTGACGCTTTAAAACTGTGGTGCTGGAGAAGACTCTCGAGAGTCCCTTGGACTGCAAGAAGATCAAACCAGTCAATCCTAAAGGAAATCAACCCTGAATATTCATAGGAAGGACTGATGCTGAAGCTGAAGCTCCAATACTTTGGCCCCCTGATGAGAAGATCCAACTCATTGGAAAAGACCCTTATACTAGGAAAGATTGAGGACAAAAAGAGAAGGGGACAACATAGGATGAGATGTTTGGCATCATCATCAACTCAGTGGACATTAATCTGACCAAACTCTGGGAAACAGTGAAGGACAAGGAAGCCTGGCATGCTGCAGTGCATGAGATCACAAAGAGTCGGACACACTTAGTGACTGAACAACAACAGAACTTGGAAGGAAAACATTTCCCATTGTATTGGCTACCGGGATGTTTGGATGATATAAACATGGCATTTGTTGCTAATTAGAAGATCTCTGGGACTCATTTCCCAGATTTTGGAAGCCAGGAGTTATTGATACAGCAGCAGGACCATATAACTTTTCAAAGAGCTTCCAAAGTTAACACTTTTACTTGAATTCATTCCTCTGGGATTAATGTGAAAAATTTGTTTGTGTACCGTCTGGTCCCTGTCTCTGTCTTGGCCACTCCATGCCCTGCCCTCAAACAAAGAAGCTTAGGTTGGTCATTTCAAGGTGGTATCATTTACTTTTAGAGACATCTGAACCTTGCAGAAGATTTAAAGAAGGTAGTATCTAAATCTTTGAGTTGGTGAGCCATCTTTTTCTAGTTTTACAAAAGGTGGAGAGGGACTTCCTTGGTGGTCCAGTGGCTAAGACTCTGTGTTTCCAATGAAGAGGCTGTAGAGTCAATCCCTGATTGGGGAATGAAGGTCCCACATGCCAGGTGGTGTGGCCAAAAAATAATAATAATAATTAAAAGTGGAGATAATGCTTTAGTTTTTCATGATGTATTTGCTGGGTTTCAGGATAGGAATAAATTGTAAATTCCTCTATTCCCTCATACTACCATACATTCCTGTAGTGTGTGTTAGTTGCTCAGTTGTGTCCAACTCTTTGGGATCCCATGGATTGGAGCCCTCCGGGCTCCTCTGTGCATGGGATTTCCCAGGCAAGAATACTGAAGCAGTTTGCCATTTTCTTCTCCAGGCGATGGTCCAAACCCAGGGATCAAACCTGAGTCTGCTGCATTGTAAGCATTTTCTTTATCGTCTGAGCTACCAGGGAAGCCCAAATTCCTGTAGACTGAGTCTCATTTCCTGTCAGAAGTGCTCCATCATGGAAGATTATTAAGCTGCTTGAGGGCTAAGCAGCTTTGAAGATTTTTGCAGTTAGGTCTTCTATGGAGCCATGGACTGCTTAATTTTGCTCTGAAGTTTATCTCCTCTATTGACATTTTTTTTTTAAAGATTTATTTATTTATTTATTTTGGGTGGGGGTCGGGATTGGGGAGGGAGGGGAGCAGGTGGGCCACTTCTATTGGTCTTTCATTTCTCTGTTTTCATCGGTCTTTGTTCTTTGGCTCCTGTGGGCCTCCCATCGCTGTGGCGTCTGTCATTGTAGAGCGCCGGCTCTGGGCGCATGCGCTCCAGAGCTCTGGCTCGGTAATTGGACACATCAGTCCAGCTGCTCCGCGGCACATGGGACCTTCCCAGGCCAGGGATCGAACCAGCGCCCTTGCACTGCAAGGTGGCGTCCTTACCCACTGGACCACCAGGGAAGCCCTCTATTGACATTTTAAACAGTCTTTTTAAATATGGGCTAAACAAGTAGCAATGGATGTGTGTATAAGTATTGTGCTTAGTCACTCAGTCGTGTCTACCTCTTTGTGACCCTGTGAACTGTGGCCCACCAAGCTCCTCTGTCCATGGAATTGCCAGCAAGAATACTGGAGCAGGTTACCATGCCCTCTTCCAGAGTATCTTCCCAACCCAAGGATCGAGCCCAGGTCTCCCACATTGCAGGCAGATTCATTACTGGCTGAGCCACCAGGAAAGCCTATATGTATGTATGCACGTGTGTATATCCATGTGTAATGCTCTTCTCTTGCCTTCTCTAAACTCCATGTGTTTCCATGATATTACACTAGTCATAGAACTGATGAAAATACTAATAAAGGGACTAAACCAGACACAACTACCTAAATAACTTGCTGGAAAATGGCTCCCAAATGTCCCTCTAGTCACCCGTGTGGCAGGGAATGAGATGCTGTCATTAAATTTTAAATGTCAGAGCACTGGCAGAGCTATTGAGACGGATGTTCACTTGCAGGATCAGCAACACCTTCAATGCTTAACTTTCAAGTTGGTGCCCCTCGAGCACATCATAGAAGAGAGAAAAAAGAAGATGAATAGGGCAAGTCTGAGAATGGAATGGGGAAGGAACAGAAAAGCAAAGAATGACTTGGGCGGCCATTCGCCCAGAGGACACCCATGCCACAGAATGTGGGAACCTATTTGTAAATTTCTAAATGCCAAATAAATGTGTTATTAGAACATGGGGCTTTTGATTTACATTTTCCTGTGTCTTCTCCTCCATCTGCCTATTCTTATACCAAGGACCTAGTTCTGGACCTGGTAATAGAATAATAAAGATGTACCGGGAAAAGGGTTGGGCTTTTTCCTGGGGCACTGGGGCCATGAGGGCTCAGGACATAGCAACAGTGAGAATCGTGTACCAACTAACACCTGTGAGTGACAGCCAGGCTGAGGCACTTCTGAGAGCAGCCAAAACTAAGGAGCCCAAGTGTAGGGTCATCTGCCTCTGAATTTCAGTCACCCCCAGAAGTTCTGATTTTAGTAAGTTTTGGCAGAATTGAAGGGTTTACATTTCTAAACCCTGGTGGCTCTCCTACCTGTAATGTAGGAGGTGCGGGTTTGATCCCTGGGTCAGGAAGATCCCCTGGAGGAGGGCATGGCAACCCATTCCAGTATTCTTGCCTGGAGAATCCCATGGACAGAGGAGCCTGGTGGGCTACAATCCTTAAGGTCTTAAAGAGCACACACATTTATTAAAAGCACCCCAAACAATTATTATGCCTACTGGTGTTGGAGAACCACTGGCTAGGGAATTTTTAAACTCAAATAATACATGACAGGTGACTCTTATTTCATGTTCAATCACCTGGGAAAACAGGATGCTACATCTGGCAGAGGTCCAGCTACGAAGCTGTCAGCTGCTCGCCAGCTGCAGGGGTCTGTGTTAAGAGCCAACTTCCCTGCTGTCCCTAGACAGGGCTAGGCTTACCTTTCCCATCATCTGCAAGTGACTGTGTTCACAGGTTTTTTCAAGGTTGGCTCAGGTTTTATTGGTTTGTTTGAGGGCGGAGGTTTTGGCTGCCCTGCTAAGCTTGTAGGATCTTAGTTTCCCCAACCAAAGATCGAACCCAGGTCACTCCAGAAAAAAGAACTGAGTCCTAGCCACTGACTGGACCAAAACCAGGGAATTTTCCAAGTTCACATCTTATACTGCAGATTCCACACACCATCTCCAAGCCTGGCATGTGAAACACCAGCGATAATCATTGTAGTCCCTCAAGTTGCTTTCACGGAGCTTGTCCTTAGGCTGTGGGGGTAGGACTAGAGAGGAGAAGCCGTGAGGATGGAGGGAGGAGAGCCAAGCTCTCAGATGCTTCATGAGGACCTCTGAGGAACACCTGAGAATAGCCCTCACAGGTCTCAAACCTGGGGCTTGGCTCCTGCGAAAAAGCCGGGAAAAGGGTTGGGTTTTCGGGACTGGGGCCATGAGGGCTCAGGACATAGCAACAGTGAGAATCGTGTACCAACTAACACCTGTGAGTGACAGCCAGGCTGAGGCACTTCTGAGAGCAGCCAAAACTAAGGAGCCCAAGTGTAGGGTCATCTGCCTCTGAATTTCAGTCACCCCCAGAAGTTCTGATTTTAGTAAGTTTTGGCAGAATTGAAGGGTTTACATTTCTAAACCCTGGTGGCTCTCCTACCTGTAATGTAGGAGGTGCGGGTTTGATCCCTGGGTCAGGAAGATCCCCTGGAGGAGGGCATGGCAACCCATTCCAGTATTCTTGCCTGGAGAATCCCATGGACAGAGGAGCCTGGTGGGCTACAATCCTTAAGGTCTTAAAGAGCACACACATTTATTAAAAGCACCCCAAACAATTATTATGCCTACTGGTGTTGGAGAACCACTGGCTAGGGAATTTTTAAACTCAAATAATACATGACAGGTGACTCTTATTTCATGTTCAATCACCTGGGAAAACAGGATGCTACATCTGGCAGAGGTCCAGCTACGAAGCTGTCAGCTGCTCGCCAGCTGCAGGGGTCTGTGTTAAGAGCCAACTTCCCTGCTGTCCCTAGACAGGGCTAGGCTTACCTTTCCCATCATCTGCAAGTGACTGTGTTCACAGGTTTTTTCAAGGTTGGCTCAGGTTTTATTGGTTTGTTTGAGGGCGGAGGTTTTGGCTGCCCTGCTAAGCTTGTAGGATCTTAGTTTCCCCAACCAAAGATCGAACCCAGGTCACTCCAGAAAAAAGAACTGAGTCCTAGCCACTGACTGGACCAAAACCAGGGAATTTTCCAAGTTCACATCTTATACTCGCAGATTCCACACACCATCTCCAAGCCTGGCATGTGAAACACCAGCGATAATCATTGTAGTCCCTCAAGTTGCTTTCACGGAGCTTGTCCTTAGGCTGTGGGGGTAGGACTAGAGAGGAGAAGCCGTGAGGATGGAGGGAGGAGAGCCAAGCTCTCAGATGCTTCATGAGGACCTCTGAGGAACACCTGAGAATAGCCTTCACAGGTCTCAAACCTGGGGCTTGGCTGCTGCAAACAGAAACAAGCTAGACTTCTAAAGTTAAGAGCCCGAGTTCTAGATTGTCTTGATGTCTGGCAAAAGCACGAGCCGAAACAAAATGAAACAAAGCATGATTCATGTATTCAGCACCCGAGGTAGGAGGAAGGACAGACCTTAATAATGTGGAGCTTGGGTAAGAGGTTGCAGTCGGCCAGAGTGAGTTCATTCCCATCCAGGAACTTCCTTCCAGAAACAGCAACTTCCTCGGTGCTGTAGGCATCTATTTCATCAGGCAGGGGGCTGTTTAGATAACTATCCAGCTTCTTCAGGGCCTTTAAGAGGTTCCTTTCATAAACTAAAATAGGAAGGCAAAAAACGAGTAAGATGAGCCTGGGAAGTCCACGTCTCCTCTCTGTTGTTGTTTAATCTCTCAGTCATATCTGACTCTTCGTGACCCCATGGACTGCAGCACATTAGGTTTTCCTGTCCTTTACTATCTTCTGGAGTTTGCTCAAACTCAGGTCTGTTGAGTCGGTGGTGCCACCTAACCATCTCATCCACTGTCATCCACTTCTCCTCCTGCCTTCCTCTCTCTAGATATCGAAAAAGGAGTCTGTCCCTTCCTTCCTGAAACACAGCCAATGAGTACTGGAGAGTCAGGAAGGAAACAGGTGGATTTGTAAGATCTAAACAGAAGGTTCACTCCTCCTTGGAAAATAATTCTGCTGTCTACACAAACTGCTGCTTCTAGAACTCATTTGTTTATTCAAAAATGTATATTGAGAGACTTCCCTGAGGGTCTAGTGGTTCAGACTCCATGCTGCCAGGTGGGAGAGGGTGGGACATGGGTGGGGGGATGTCCAAGAAGGAGGGGACACATGCATGCCTACAGCTGATTCATGCTGATGCCTGGCAGAAACCAACACAACACTGTAAAACATCAACCTCCCGGGAGATAGCGGAGGCCAGGGAAGCCTGGGGTGCTGCAGTTCATGGGGTCACCAAGAGTCAGACATGACTTAGTGAGTTGAACAACAACACAAAGCAATACATTTTTCAGAGAAGACTCTGCTTTTCCAATGCAGGAGACACAGGTTGGGGTACTAAGATCCACCATGCTACACCGTGTGGTCAAAATTTTTTTGAAGATTAAATTTTTTTTTAAATCTTTAGCAAAATCATGTAATGAAAGAAGCACCAACAGAAGTTTCATTCACACTGAATTCCATGGTACAGCAAGGAATCACTTGGTGGTAATTTTCCCCTAAAAATGTCCTACTCTGGACAATTTCTAGAAGAAGCACTCAGTCCCTGAAATGCGTGTGCAGGCTCCATGTGGGAAGTACTTTTTCCTCATTTCTTAGACCCAGGTCCCTTCCTGCTGTGCAACAAGTCAGAATTCCCAGGGTCTTATCACAGCAGAGTAGAGTGGAAGTCCATGGAGAAAACAGAAAACAGGAAGATGGGAGGGACTCACTCTCATTTGCATCCTTCTTGGTATTTTTTATAAATGCTGAGAACTTGGCAAACACGTCATTTCCGGCAAAGTTAGACTCGGGGTGTTGGGTCCCCAGCTTAGGGTACCTTGAAAAATTCAAAGTGACAGTAGCACAGATCAGCCATGTTTGATGAGAATGCAAACTGGGAGGAAAAGAAATGACTTTCTCTAAGTGGAAATAAAAATGAAAACCCCTCCTTAAATGTTTTCCTAATCTTTCCATCTTCAAAGTTGGGAGCAGCACCATTCAGAAGGAAAGCGCTAGACAAACTGTCCTTATCATCCTGGGATGCAGAATCCCACCTGGCCTTTCTGGTCTCGGTTCTTTCCCTCCTGAAATAAGGGTGTTGCACTAGAAGGTTCCCTTGCAGACCCAGCCTCTGTGAAACTGCATGCAACGCACACTCCTGATCTGCCAGCAGAAACCGCCCACCCACACGATGTCAGCCCTCCCCCCCACTTCCTGCTGTCAAGCCCAAATTGCCAAATGGCAGGTGCAGAGCAAATAAATCCAAGCCACCAGACCCAGGGTTTCTAATCTCACTGTGTTTCCTGTGGCACACCACAGGTTCGGCTCAGGAGCTACATGCCGTGGCCACAGAAAACCAGCACACATAGCCAAGACCTCTAGAACTGTCTGAGAATGGGCAGAAGGGACAACTGAGTTGCCAACACTGGTTTCAACGAGGCCCACCTCGGGGGAGCTAACTTCTCCTCTAAGAACTCCTCGATCTTATTCACGTCCGTCTTGACTTCACCATCAAACGTCATGAAAGGCGGGTTGGTGCCAGGAGCCAGATTCTGCAGGTCTGCAGGCTTCCTGGGCAGGAGGGAAGGAGAGCACCCGTGTCTGGATCATTGCTGAGGCTCAACCGCGTCCCCACCACAGCCCCAGTTTAAGAGAACGCATCTTTGAGAATTCCAAAGGCAAATGCGAGTTTACTAACTGTCCTACTGGCAGGGGAAGTGTGGCCCTTTACCTGGAGATGGAGATGAAAAGTTAACCCTCCCCAGTGGTATCAGCCAGGAGGGGGCCTCAGGCAAGTTCTGGAGAGGGTCACAGCTGACCAACCACTGGGCGAGCAGGCTCCTCACAGTGCCCCTCCTCCTGCTCCTGGATTACCTCTGATGCCATCATGGCCCCTATATGCCTGCTGCAATCCAGGGTCCTGGTCCAGGATGGATATACCCAAGATATGACCCACGGGTCCTAGGAGGGTGTGTGTGTGTGTGTCTACATGTTTGTAGGTCTGTGTATTTCCATGTGTGCTTGGGTCAATGTCTGTGTGTGTGTCGCTCTGTGTGCCTGTGTGTCGGTATAGGGAACTAGGGACAGTCATTTCGATACCACAGAAGCCTTGTCTTACCTTTTCAAGTCCCACTTTATTAGGTGCCCCTTTCTGGTCTCGGTTCTTTCCCTCCTGAAATAAGGGTGTTGCACTAGAAGGTTCCCTTGCAGACCCAGCCTCTGTGAAACTGCATGCAACGCACACTCCTGATCTGCCAGCAGAAACCGCCCACCCACACGATGTCAGCCCTCCCCCCCACTTCCTGCTGTCAAGCCCAAATTGCCAAATGGCAGGTGCAGAGCAAATAAATCCAAGCCACCAGACCCAGGGTTTCTAATCTCACTGTGTTTCCTGTGGCACACCACAGGTTCGGCTCAGGAGCTACATGCCGTGGCCACAGAAAACCAGCACACATAGCCAAGACCTCTAGAACTGTCTGAGAATGGGCAGAAGGGACAACTGAGTTGCCAACACTGGTTTCAACGAGGCCCACCTCGGGGGAGCTAACTTCTCCTCTAAGAACTCCTCGATCTTATTCACGTCCGTCTTGACTTCACCATCAAACGTCATGAAAGGCGGGTTGGTGCCAGGAGCCAGATTCTGCAGGTCTGCAGGCTTCCTGGGCAGGAGGGAAGGAGAGCACCCGTGTCTGGATCATTGCTGAGGCTCAACCGCGTCCCCACCACAGCCCCAGTTTAAGAGAACGCATCTTTGAGAATTCCAAAGGCAAATGCGAGTTTACTAACTGTCCTACTGGCAGGGGAAGTGTGGCCCTTTACCTGGAGATGGAGATGAAAAGTTAACCCTCCCCAGTGGTATCAGCCAGGAGGGGGCCTCAGGCAAGTTCTGGAGAGGGTCACAGCTGACCAACCACTGGGCGAGCAGGCTCCTCACAGTGCCCCTCCTCCTGCTCCTGGATTACCTCTGATGCCATCATGGCCCCTATATGCCTGCTGCAATCCAGGGTCCTGGTCCAGGATGGATATACCCAAGATATGACCCACGGGTCCTAGGAGGGTGTGTGTGTGTGTGTCTACATGTTTGTAGGTCTGTGTATTTCCATGTGTGCTTGGGTCAATGTCTGTGTGTGTGTCGCTCTGTGTGCCTGTGTGTCGGTATAGGGAACTAGGGACAGTCATTTCGATACCACAGAAGCCTTGTCTTACCTTTTCAAGTCCACTGTTGTCACATTAAATATAACACCCTTCAGCCAGAGAATCATAAAGAGACGCTGAGAAAACGGGCAGTTTCCGATACTCTCACCGTCACAGCCAGCCTGCAAAAGGAAGAAGAAATCTTTATTGGAGCCCGTCTCATAATTACAAATGCCAGACTCCGCCGTGTGTGCACACAAAATCATGATGAATTTTTGTTAATGGTGACAATACTGTAAATAGCTTTCTGAGGCCCCTTCCCCCAGCCTCTAAGTGGGAGGCGTGGGCAGGGAGGACACACGCACTTGCTGAGCTTTCTGCCTTCCCTTCCCTTCTCCTCACCACTTCCTGCCATGTAGGGCCTCTGAGTAGCGGTTCACAAAGGGAAACAAGAGGGAATCCCCTTTGTTACTAAAGGCAAAAAAGAAAGACTTGTTCTTCCCCTCCATCCATCTCTTGTTCCTCTTTAGAAGAGACACATCTCTCTTTCCAGGATGATCATGTGTAAAAACAGATGAGCAGGCTCTCCCACCACGGCACCATCCCAAATCTTCTCTACTGTGGAATGAGAGCTTGATCCTAAGAGTTCTAGGACCCTTGGACGTGGTAAAACACTTCAACTGCCTCCTCCGTTGGGAGCATTTGTACTTAGCAGAGTGTTTCACAGAAACAATGCCTCCCCAGTGACACGCGCATGTCCCGTCCACACCCCTCCCCAGACGCAGGCACAGAAAACCACTGGGCAGACCCCTGCCCGCCTGGGGGATCCCAGGGGAAGAGAAAGGCAGGCGAAGGGGAAGAGGGGGCAGCCGTGGGGCTTCGTCCTTCTGAGGCAGTGCCCAAACTCTTCTTTCTCTTCCATCTTTCTCCACCCAACCTCCGGCTCCACTGTAGCCTTGTTTCTAACAAGGCTACAGTGATTAAAAAAAAAAAAAAATGCTGCCAGCAAGACCAGAAGACTCGGCCAGACTCTGGTGATGGCCATATCTAGTCCAGGAAGTCCATTTCTGCTGCCTGCTGTTCAAAGGAAGTTGAGAGGAAAGCACTGTATCTATAACCCAAATAGACAGAAAGGACACAAGGGAGAGAGTGAGCTGCTGGGTTGGGAATTGAAGGAGAATAAACCTCAAGAAAATTGGACAAGTTCTTCAGAGCTGGTTCTCTGGGACTAGGTTCTTAAGTCACCCAGAGAGGTTGTTAATAGAAAGATGTTCTTACAAATGAAGAGTTGATAAGAGATCCCAAACTCCATTTTATAAAATACTTGATCAGCCCCTTCACGAAGATGAAATCCAAATGGCCAACAAGCACGTGAAAAGATTCTTAAAGTGATTAGCCAGCAGGGCAATGCAAGTTACAACTACAAATAGATTCCACTCCACACCTACTAGAATGGCTAAAATGAAAAGATCAGACAATAACAAGTGTAGATAGGAATGCAGAACAACTAAATCCCCATTCATTGCCAATGAGAATGCAAATTGGTGCAACTACTCTGGAAAATGGATGGGCGGTTATTTACCCAAACTAAAGATGCATTTATGCCATGACATAGCAATCCCACTCCCAACAGAAATGAGGGTTAGGGGCCCAAAAAAGCACTTAAATGAATGTTCTTAGCCACTTTAGTGCCTGGAAACAACTCAGACACCATGAAGAGTAGAGTAGAATGAATTAAGAAACTGTAACTGTAGTATGTTCATACGGTAGGACACCATACCACAGTGGAAAAAAATGAGCTATTACTACAAACCACAATGTGGATGAATCTCACATACATAATGTGGAGGGAAAGAAACCAGACTCACCGGAGTCCTCCAGAGCTCAGTGTGGGTGAAGTTCACCACATAGGAAAATTTCTCTATGGAGTCAGAAGATGTGCATTTGGGTATTGTCTGGAAAAGGCAGGAGGGAGCCCTCTGGGTGGTGGAAACGTTCTATAGCTTGAGTGGGGTGGTGGCTACATGGTGGGTATATTCACTTGACAAAGTCTTCATTAAGGTGTTTTCCTTTCCTGTATGTTTTTCCAATACAAAAAGAAGCAAAATGATCCATTTAAAAAATACAGAGTCAGGTTCAGTGGTCCTTGTATGAGGTTCAGAGATGTGATTTTTCTTTTTAATTTTAGCCTCTTTTATTGGTCTTTTATTTATTTATTTTCATCCATCTTTGCTCTTTTGCCCGTGTGGGCCTCCCACTGCAGTGGCTTCTGTTGCAGAGCTCCGGCTCCGGGCACATGAGCTCCAGAGCTCCGGCTCCGTAATTGCTCACACCAGTCTAGCCACTCTGCAGCATGTGGGATCTTTCCAGGCCAGGGATCAAACTGGTGCCCTTTGCACTGCAAGGCAGACTCTACCCACCGGACCACCAGGGAAGTCCCAGAGATCTGAATTTTTAATGAGTTCCCCAGAGGTCATGTGATGCTGGCAATCGGGGGCCTCAGTCTCACCTTGGACAAGAGAAAGGTGGGACCAGTGTTATGGTCAATGCATAAGACAGAATGTTTTGAACCCCAACAAATGGAGGACCTGGTGATATGAAAGCTTGCAAGAACTTCTAGCTGTTAAACCCAGTTGCTTATGTATAAAGATTATGGGTGAACTTAATGCACATGAAGAGGTACAAACAGATGCAATGACTCCAGAGTCCCAACAGAAATGAGGGTTAGGCCCAAAAAGCACTTAAATGAATGTTCTTAGCCACTTTAGTGCCTGGAAACAACTCAGACACCATGAAGAGTAGAGTAGAATGAATTAAGAAACTGTAACTGTAGTATGTTCATACGGTAGGACACCATACCACAGTGGAAAAAAATGAGCTATTACTACAAACCACAATGTGGATGAATCTCACATACATAATGTGGAGGGAAAGAAACCAGACTCACCGGAGTCCTCCAGAGCTCAGTGTGGGTGAAGTTCACCACATAGGAAAATTTCTCTATGGAGTCAGAAGATGTGCATTTGGGTATTGTCTGGAAAAGGCAGGAGGGAGCCCTCTGGGTGGTGGAAACGTTCTATAGCTTGAGTGGGGTGGTGGCTACATGGTGGGTATATTCACTTGACAAAGTCTTCATTAAGGTGTTTTCCTTTCCTGTATGTTTTTCCAATACAAAAAGAAGCAAAATGATCCATTTAAAAAATACAGAGTCAGGTTCAGTGGTCCTTGTATGAGGTTCAGAGATGTGATTTTTCTTTTTAATTTTAGCCTCTTTTATTGGTCTTTTATTTATTTATTTTCATCCATCTTTGCTCTTTTGCCCGTGTGGGCCTCCCACTGCAGTGGCTTCTGTTGCAGAGCTCCGGCTCCGGGCACATGAGCTCCAGAGCTCCGGCTCCGTAATTGCTCACACCAGTCTAGCCACTCTGCAGCATGTGGGATCTTTCCAGGCCAGGGATCAAACTGGTGCCCTTTGCACTGCAAGGCAGACTCTACCCACCGGACCACCAGGGAAGTCCCAGAGATCTGAATTTTTAATGAGTTCCCCAGAGGTCATGTGATGCTGGCAATCGGGGGCCTCAGTCTCACCTTGGACAAGAGAAAAGGTGGGACCAGTGTTATGGTCAATGCATAAGACAGAATGTTTTGAACCCCAACAAATGGAGGACCTGTTGATATGAAAGCTTGCAAGAACTTCTAGCTGTTAAACCCAGTTGCTTATGTATAAAGATTATGGGTGAACTTAATGCACATGAAGAGGTACAAACAGATGCAGATGACTCCAGAGTCCCCTAAGCCCAGGGCACTGGTCTCACCCCACCGTCCCCTCCAGCTCTCCTTTCTCCCCTCTGGCATTTACAGGCAGGTCCAACTAATGTTTCCAACAGTCAAGTATGGATGTGACAGTTGGTCCCTAAAGAAGGCTGAGCACCAAAGAATGGATGCTTTTGAACTGTGGTGCTGAAGAAGACTCTTGCGAGTCCCTTGGACAGCAAGGAGATCAAACCAGCCAGTCCTAAAGGAAATCAACCCTGAACATTCGTTGGAAGCACTGGAGCTGAAGCTCCCATACTTTGGGCACCTGGTGCAAAGAGACTCATTGGAAAAGACTCTAATGCTAAGAAAGATTGAGGACAGAAGAAGAAGTGGGCAACAGAGTGTGAGATGGTTGGATGGCATCACTGATTCAATGGACATGCGTTTGAGCAAACTGCAGGAGACGGTGAAGGACAGGGGAGTCTGGCGTGCTGCAGTCCATGGGGTCTCAAAGAGTCAGATAGGACTTAGTGACTGAACAGCCACTACCACCACCTAGTATAAAAGGAGGGGCTGAGAATTCCCCCAGCTGGAGTCCTAGAAGTTGCTGAAGCTCAAGGGGTGATGGAGGTGCTCAGTTAGGACCTGAGCATTCGGGTGGTCATGGCCACTCTCCTGCACATGGCCCTCTGGCCACGTCTCCATAGGCTTGGCCACTTTGAAGGCTACCCTGGCCTCTTCCCAGCTGTGTCCTGGAATGAGAATCGGAACAAAGCTGAGTTACATAAAACTCCAAGCAGCTTCTTGCTGGGGATCTCTCTTAAATCACGGTGCTTTCTTAAGCACTGCAGGTTTGGGCAGAGTCATGCCAGAAAAGGGGGCAAAGGGGGAGATGAAAGCTCAGGGACACAAAGGCACATATTCTGGCTGGTCCTGACTTGTTCTGCCGCTTCTAAACCTCTTATTTTTATAGTAGTTACACTAAGCTCAGTAAAGTCGGAGATAAGTTTTGCAGCGTCAGGCCATTGTGTTTCTCCTCCTCCTGTGTGTCTCTAACCTTGGGAATCCTCTTATAACTCTATGCTGAATGGGGCAAGATCCCTGTGGAGCCTGGCTGTCTTGATGAAACTCAACTTGACTACAAGCCCTGTGCTTGGAACCCACCGCTTTCAACCTTAGCTTCTGGAGAACCACTACCCTGCACAGGACTCTGCCTCACTGTTCTGTCTCTTTCATGGTCTCACACTCAGGCCAAGGGTTTTCCCTTGAGCTGAGCACCAAAGAATGGATGCTTTTGAACTGTGGTGCTGAAGAAGACTCTTGCGAGTCCCTTGGACAGCAAGGAGATCAAACCAGCCAGTCCTAAAGGAAATCAACCCTGAACATTCGTTGGAAGCACTGGAGCTGAAGCTCCCATACTTTGGGCACCTGGTGCAAAGAGACTCATTGGAAAAGACTCTAATGCTAAGAAAGATTGAGGACAGAAGAAGAAGTGGGCAACAGAGTGTGAGATGGTTGGATGGCATCACTGATTCAATGGACATGCGTTTGAGCAAACTGCAGGAGACGGTGAAGGACAGGGGAGTCTGGCGTGCTGCAGTCCATGGGGTCTCAAAGAGTCAGATAGGACTTAGTGACTGAACAGCCACTACCACCACCTAGTATAAAAGGAGGGGCTGAGAATTCCCCCAGCTGGAGTCCTAGAAGTTGCTGAAGCTCAAGGGGTGATGGAGGTGCTCAGTTAGGACCTGAGCATTCGGGTGGTCATGGCCACTCTCCTGCACATGGCCCTCTGGCCACGTCTCCATAGGCTTGGCCACTTTGAAGGCTACCCTGGCCTCTTCCCAGCTGTGTCCTGGAATGAGAATCGGAACAAAGCTGAGTTACATAAAACTCCAAGCAGCTTCTTGCTGGGGATCTCTCTTAAATCACGGTGCTTTCTTAAGCACTGCAGGTTTGGGCAGAGTCATGCCAGAAAAGGGGGCAAAGGGGGAGATGAAAGCTCAGGGACACAAAGGCACATATTCTGGCTGGTCCTGACTTGTTCTGCCGCTTCTAAACCTCTTATTTTTATAGTAGTTACACTAAGCTCAGTAAAGTCGGAGATAAGTTTTGCAGCGTCAGGCCATTGTGTTTCTCCTCCTCCTGTGTGTCTCTAACCTTGGGAATCCTCTTATAACTCTATGCTGAATGGGGCAAGATCCCTGTGGAGCCTGGCTGTCTTGATGAAACTCAACTTGACTACAAGCCCTGTGCTTGGAACCCACCGCTTTCAACCTTAGCTTCTGGAGAACCACTACCCTGCACAGGACTCTGCCTCACTGTTCTGTCTCTTTCATGGTCTCACACTCAGGCCAAGGGTTTTCCCTTGAAATTGTCCTCAGCTTTTCCTGGATCCTGGCAGCGTCTTCTTTCGGAAAAATAAAATGGGGGTTAGGAGCGATGCATGTTTGCACACCAAGAAACAGCCTGTGCCATCCAGCCAGGTAAAAACTTCATCTTCTTAACAGGTTCCTTCCCAGAACTGCAGCTTGGATGGAAACTGGGACCTGGAAGATGGGGTGAAGGTCTGCAGGTGCAGCGCCCCCAGCCCAGAATGTAACGATGAAAGCCATGATCGCACACTTCCCACCCATATGACCTTCCAACCGAACTGCTGCAAGGAGCACAGCCACCGGTCAGGCATTTTAGAAGAATCAGCCAGCTGCCACAACTGCCCATAAAACAGGATTTACATATCCAGTGTTGCCTCATCTTAAATTACTCTAAAAAAAGTGTTTTTTTCTGTCTGGGTCTGTTGTAAATGAGGGGTTTCCGGGAACATGGTGGGAGTGACTAGGATGCCTTGCTGCCTGATTTTATTGCTTTAATGTGCTTCAGTGCCGGGATGTGCCAGCAAAAATAAAGGCAAAGAGACACCATCTCTGCTGCCCACTTATTGGGCAACACCGAGGGAGTATCGTTCTGGCTACGGCCATTACCAGACGAGATGGTGGGATAAACACACAGGCATTAGGGGTAATAACTGACATCGTCGCCATAATTGGGACGTTTTAGCCTATGCAGGTTCATTTTCCGATGCTGATGATTCTCTCAGGCTAATTACTCTCTGCGCTAAGATTTCTCAGCAGAGTTCTCAGCCTACGGGGAAATTTTTCTATGTATACATTTCTGATAAAATCAAATGAGGCAGTTTGAGAGATGAGTGTCTTTTCATTTCCAGTGAAGACCCAAGCACTTGGATAACCCAGATTCCTTTCAAATGAACCGTTTCTGAGCACCTAGGACAAAGGTTAGTCTCAAAAGAAAAGTGTTGGTGCCTCTGAGGTGTTCTGAGAAGTTCCATTGGCCACAGAGCCCAACGGCAGCACTGGAGAGCGCTGGTCATTCTGCTGAGTTCTGGCCTGGGCCCACCTCGCCCTCACAGCCGAATGGTAAAGGTTCAGATGTCACGACAAAGGTCAGCAGGTCCACTTCAGACCGGAACCTCTCCCACCTTCTCTTGGCACACTTACTCCATTAAGAATTTGCGGGGGAACATTTTGCTCAATTTCCCTTCCGTGTTTCTGCTTCTGGCCAATGACCTTTCTAACACTGGGCTAGAGTTACACACATAGGGCACCTCCCACCCCACCTGCCACTAAAGTGACTCCTACCCACCATGGCCTTTGAGGGACTGCCCCCCATGCCATCTGACAAAGGGGCAACGACCCCCTCAAGATAGTCTGGGTGGCTCCAGAGAACCCCACCCTGACCCTCCCATCAGAACAGATCGCACATCCAACACCTGATTCCCACCTTCCAGTCTCTACCTTTTTTTCCAGAAAATTCCTAAATGGTAAATACATTCTGCAAAAGGGAGCATTTTTCTTAATTCTCTGTAAAGGTCATGGAAAGACAATTTGGGGGACTTCCCCAGTGGCATAGTGGATGAGCATCCACCTGCCAACGCAGGGGCCAAGATCCCTGTGGAGCCTGGGCATCTTGATGGAACTCAACTTGACCAAGAGCCAGGGTTTGACCCCTGGTCCAGGAAGATCCCACAGGCCGCAGAGCAGCTAGGCTAGTGCGCCGCAGCCACTGAAGCCCACGCTTCACGGCAAAGAGCAGTCCCTGCTCGCTGCAGCTAGAGAAAGCCCTCGAGCAGCAGCGAGGACCCAGTGCAGCCCAAAATGGACAAATCAATAAAAAAAAAATTCAGGGGATGGAGGGAAGATAGAGGAAGAGGCAGTGGGTTGAAAGTACTCTAACTGTCCACCTTCTGACAACTGGCTTTCAACCAAGGAGGCTGAAGCGAACGTGTTAGTCACTCAGTCACGTCTGACTCTTTCTGACTCCGTGGACTGGACAGCCTCCAGGCTCCTCCATCCACGGAGCTCTCCAGGCAAGAATGGAACGTTCAACTCATGTGCAGGCAAGTGTTCTGTCCCTGAAGAAATGCAGGAGGGACCTGGGGGCAAACAGTTAATGTGGTTGACTCCATCCCAGGGATCCTGAGAGAATCAATGAGGAACCATGGGCCGTGTGTTTCCAGCCTTCTGGAGGGAGCTGTTGTTGCTTACTCACTAAATCATGGCCAACTCTGCAACCCATGGGCGGCAGCCCACCAGGCTGGATAAAACCTGTAGGTGATCTGAGGAGGCAAGAGTCAGAAGATAGTTTGAGGGGGGAGGCCACAGGCAGCCACCAAACACAGTTCTCCCCCAAGAAGAACAGTGTGGTCAAAGGGATGGCCAGGACTCTCCCCCACTGGCAGCTAGCCCAGCAGAGGGCTGGACGCAGTACAGCCAGAGAGGAGCAGCTGCAACCGACCAGACGGGAGCCAACCCCTCCCTCCAAGTCCCACCTGCACATTCCCCTGAATCACCCCAGGGTCCTCTGCAGGAAGCATGGCGGCCTCACCTGCTTTGGGACCTGGTGATCGAATCCACCCTGCACGGCCAAGGGCAGACATCCCGCCTCAAAGCCAAGCAGGAAGCCCTTCATCCACCATTCCCGCACACATCCCATCTTACTGGAGGATCTTACTGGATGAGCTGGATGAGCACCTCTCCTGGAAGCGGGAGCTATAAACTCAACTCCAGGAGGATGGAAAGGGAACCACAGCAAACTTGGGGTGCTGATAAAGAGAAATGTGGGTGCACTGTCTGCACATGCACCCCAGCCCCCCAGCCTACACCCACCACATCTGTCTGCCCTTAGGAGCAGGGCAGGGCCAGGGACATGTTCCAGCCCAGGCCTGCAGGACAGGTGGGAGACACTTCTCCTGGGCCTTTTCTTGCTCCCAGGGAAGCATGTGGGAGAGCCAGGATCTGCCTCACGCTCCACAGGGCCCACGTCTGGAGTCAGGGACCCATCCTCCTTCATCCGAGGGTCCTGCAGGCTCTGGCGGAGTTTTGGGCCCATAGTAAACACTCCATGCATAAAACACTAAGGACCTGGATCCGGTGGCTCTGAGCACCTGGAACCTGGTCCACTTCAGAAACTGCCTCCCAGTCCCGCCCTCCTGTTTCTCATTAAGGTCAATGTCCACGAACTTTCCCTTTTGAAAAACTCACAAAGACAGGCTTTGGTAATGAAGCGTTAGACCTCCTGTCCTCAAGAATCCTCACAGCTTCTGATGGACACACTGTCTTCTTAGGAAAGAAGGAAATTCTCCCATCGTGAGCCATTCTTTCATGTCAGTGCTACTTACCGGGCCACCCACCAGGCTGGATAAAACCTGTAGGTGATCTGAGGAGGCCAGAAGATAGTTTGAGGGGGGAGGCCACAGGCAGCCACCAAACACAGTTCTCCCCCAAGAAGAACAGTGTGGTCAAAGGGATGGCCAGGACTCTCCCCCACTGGCAGCTAGCCCAGCAGAGGGCTGGACGCAGTACAGCCAGAGAGGAGCAGCTGCAACCGACCAGACGGGAGCCAACCCCTCCCTCCAAGTCCCACCTGCACATTCCCCTGAATCACCCCAGGGTCCTCTGCAGGAAGCATGGCGGCCTCACCTGCTTTGGGACCTGGTGATCGAATCCACCCTGCACGGCCAAGGGCAGACATCCCGCCTCAAAGCCAAGCAGGAAGCCCTTCATCCACCATTCCCGCACACATCCCATCTTACTGGAGGATCTTACTGGATGAGCTGGATGAGCACCTCTCCTGGAAGCGGGAGCTATAAACTCAACTCCAGGAGGATGGAAAGGGAACCACAGCAAACTTGGGGTGCTGATAAAGAGAAATGTGGGTGCACTGTCTGCACATGCACCCCAGCCCCCCAGCCTACACCCACCACATCTGTCTGCCCTTAGGAGCAGGGCAGGGCCAGGGACATGTTCCAGCCCAGGCCTGCAGGACAGGTGGGAGACACTTCTCCTGGGCCTTTTCTTGCTCCCAGGGAAGCATGTGGGAGAGCCAGGATCTGCCTCACGCTCCACAGGGCCCACGTCTGGAGTCAGGGACCCATCCTCCTTCATCCGAGGGTCCTGCAGGCTCTGGCGGAGTTTTGGGCCCATAGTAAACACTCCATGCATAAAACACTAAGGACCTGGATCCGGTGGCTCTGAGCACCTGGAACCTGGTCCACTTCAGAAACTGCCTCCCAGTCCCGCCCTCCTGTTTCTCATTAAGGTCAATGTCCACGAACTTTCCCTTTTGAAAAACTCACAAAGACAGGCTTTGGTAATGAAGCGTTAGACCTCCTGTCCTCAAGAATCCTCACAGCTTCTGATGGACACACTGTCTTCTTAGGAAAGAAGGGAAATTCTCCCATCGTGAGCCATTCTTTCATGTCAGTGCTACAAAATTGCATGTAACTTTATGAATATGTTTAAAAGATATAATTTTGTATATATGTTATATTTACATATATTAAAAAGACTCTGCTAATTTGATTTTGAAATGTAAATGTCAAGTATTCTGCTTTGGGGGTTTTATGTTTTATTATGCTTTGTTCCAAAGGAAAACTTGTGCCTTTTTAAAATGTTTTTATGAGAAAGTTTATGTACTGAAGATAAAAATTAAAAAAAGAAAAAGAAGCTCACAGCTTCTCACTGCTAAGAGATCACCCAAGAGGAGTGGCATTCAGCAGGACAGAAGAGAAGAAACGGTGGACTGGAAGGCGGAGAAGACAGGGAGGGGGCAGAAGAGGGTGATGGAGAGGGAGGGAAGAGAACTCAAGAGGGATCGTAGGCAGCAAAGTCTTCCCCAAGCCTCTTGGGCTGGAAGTCTGACTTAAAATGCAATATTTAAATCAATCTGAAACTTCCTGATTTTGAATAATCTGTCCGTTTAAAAAAATGTATGTACAATTCTTGCTGTTTGCCAGACACCTTGAAGTTTCCATTTTGAGCAACAATGAGGTCTCTCGGAGGCAATGTGGTCAGGAGGCTGGGTGTGGGGCCAGGGGAGCCGGTGTGAACTTGGGCCCCCCACCACTTACTAATCGAGTCGCCTTGGGCAATTCAGTTGTTCTCTCCAAGCCGTATTTTCTCCATGTGTAAACTCTGGATAAGATCCCTACGGTAGTCCACTTGGTAAGGACACCGCCTTGCAGTGCAAGGTGCACCGGTTTGTTCCCTGGCCTGGGAAGATCCCACGATCATGGAGCAGCTGGACCTATGTGTCCAACTAGCCGAGCAGGTGACCCCCTTTTAAAAACCGGTGGCTCTGAGCACCTGGAACCTGGTCCACTTCAGAAACTGCCTCCCAGTCCCGCCCTCCTGTTTCTCATTAAGGTCAATGTCCACGAACTTTCCCTTTTGAAAAACTCACAAAGACAGGCTTTGGTAATGAAGCGTTAGACCTCCTGTCCTCAAGAATCCTCACAGCTTCTGATGGACACACTGTCTTCTTAGGAAAGAAGGGAAATTCTCCCATCGTGAGCCATTCTTTCATGTCAGTGCTACAAAATTGCATGTAACTTTATGAATATGTTTAAAAGATATAATTTTGTATATATGTTATATTTACATATATTAAAAAGACTCTGCTAATTTGATTTTGAAATGTAAATGTCAAGTATTCTGCTTTGGGGGTTTTATGTTTTATTATGCTTTGTTCCAAAGGAAAACTTGTGCCTTTTTAAAATGTTTTTATGAGAAAGTTTATGTACTGAAGATAAAAATTAAAAAAAGAAAAAGAAGCTCACAGCTTCTCACTGCTAAGAGATCACCCAAGAGGAGTGGCATTCAGCAGGACAGAAGAGAAGAAACGGTGGACTGGAAGGCGGAGAAGACAGGGAGGGGGCAGAAGAGGGTGATGGAGAGGGAGGGAAGAGAACTCAAGAGGGATCGTAGGCAGCAAAGTCTTCCCCAAGCCTCTTGGGCTGGAAGTCTGACTTAAAATGCAATATTTAAATCAATCTGAAACTTCCTGATTTTGAATAATCTGTCCGTTTAAAAAAATGTATGTACAATTCTTGCTGTTTGCCAGACACCTTGAAGTTTCCATTTTGAGCAACAATGAGGTCTCTCGGAGGCAATGTGGTCAGGAGGCTGGGTGTGGGGCCAGGGGAGCCGGTGTGAACTTGGGCCCCCCACCACTTACTAATCGAGTCGCCTTGGGCAATTCAGTTGTTCTCTCCAAGCCTTATTTTCTCCATGTGAAAACTAGGGATAAGATCCCTACGGTAGTCCAGTGGGTAAGGACACCGCCTTGCAGTGCAAGGTGCACCGGTTTGATCCCTGGCCTGGGAAGATCCCACGTACCGCGGAGCAGCTGGACCTATGTGTCCAACTACCGAGCCAGAGCTCTGGAGCGCATGTGCCCAGAGCCGGTGCTCTGCAACGAGAGAGGCCACTGAGATGAGAAGCCCACACAGGCCAAAGAACAAAGGTGGATGAAAATAAACAAATGAAAGACCAATAAAAGTGGCCAAAAAAAAAAAAAAAATCCTTGCGCCTGGTAGGATCTCTGAGTGATAGACCCGAGTCTCCTGGGCACTGGCTGAAGGCGCCTATTACTGCCATTAGCACTATCATCATCGCCCTTCCCAACCTGCGAAGTCCAGAGCAGACAATTAGGGAATTTAGGGAACTTTTTAACAAGGCTCAATTAGTGTGATTTTCATGCCAAACTGTATAGGCCTTAAGAAGCACTGATTTTTTTTGGCCCCCCAAACCTAACGCCTCCTTATATCTATTCCAAGTAAAAATTAACTGAAGTCATTTTCTTAATTGCAAAAGCAAACAGATCTTCAGCCAGGAGGGAAAATGGCAGGGCCCTGGCCTGGCACTCATGTCTAAGAGTTACCCCAGCCTCTTGGGGAAAAGTCCAGAGGAAAGGGCGCCAGGAGAGCTAAGTGCACCTGGCCGATGGCAGGGCTGACGAGCCCAGAGAAAGTGCTTTCTTTTCAAGAAATGACACCACAGGCCGCTGTCATTCATCCACCATCATCTGGGGGAGGGTGAGTTCCACGAGGGAAGAAGGCGACCTCTCCCCAATCATGACTTGGCATTCAACACACTGGAACTGCAGATCCACGTGGAGAAAGGCTATTCTAACCAAGCAGAGGAGAAACAAGCCAGTCCATCTCTTCCTCACCAAACAAGGGTATATTTGGAGTAAGTACGCCCTCCTCACCAACTGCAAATCAGCAATTTTCAAGGTGATCCCTAAAAAGTAACACTCCTTGAAGGACTCTGATTTCAAGTCCTTCCAAACTATTTATGGACATGGGCTTCGATCCTTTCTAGAGAAACAAAGACAGAATTTTCTTGGGCTCCAAAATCACTGTGAATGATGACTGCAGCTGTGAAATTAAAAGACGCTTGCGCTTTGGAAGAAAGACTAATGACAAACCTAGACAGCATATTAAAAAGCAGAGACATCACTTTGCCAACACAGATTCATATAGTCAAAGCTATGGTTTTTCTGGTAGTCATGTATAGATGTGACAGCTGGATCATAATGAAGACTGAGCACCAAAGAACTGATGCATTTGAACAGTGGTGCTGGAGAAGACTCTTGAGAGTCCCTTGGACTGCAAGGAGATCAGATCAGTCAATCCTAAAGGGAATCAACACTGAATATTCGTTGGAAGGACAGATGCTGAAGATGAAGCTCCAATACTTTGGCCAACTGATGCGAAGAGATGACTCACTGGAAAAGAGCCTGATGCTGGAAAAGAATGAAGGCAGGAGGAACAGGGAGAGGCAGAGGATGAGATGGTTTTATGACATCATTGACTCAATGGACATGAATCTGAGCAAACTCCAGGAGATGGTGAATGGACAGGGAAGGCTGGCGTGCCGCAGTCCATGAAGTCACAAAGAGTCGGACACCACTGACCGACGGAATAACAGAGCCTCTCAAACTTCTGTAAGATGTCCAGTTTCTATTCCCATTTCACAGATGAGGAAACTGAGGCTCGGGGGGACTAATAAATAACCTGCCCAAAGACCCAAACAGGATTCGGTGAATAAAGATCATTCATGTTCTTGTCAACTGAGTCTGGCTGATGCTCCCAGCTTCTTACCAGGTCCTCAAGAAGGAAACCAGATTCTCCCTCTTTCTGAACATCACTCAGACCCCAGGGCAGCTTTCCTCCCTCAACATCCTTCTGGCCCAGGTCTCCAAGCCTCCCACCCAGATTCCTGCAGCAACCTCCAGCTGAGTCTCTCTGCCTGGGATTTCCAGCCCCTCTGATCTTTCCTGTATCCCGGACAAGATTAGCCCAGATAAAATGCCAGTGTCCCTAGCTCATTCTCCTGGAATGTGACCCAAGTGCAAATTCCAGAAATGTTGCCCTTGGCAGCGTGTGACCAGGGCAAAGCACCTACACCTCCATGAGCTTTTAGCTCATTTACAAGGTCAGGTTTAATGGTACCTGCCTCTCGGCATTGGGGTGAGAATGAATTAGATGTTACGCAGAAGACACACGGGATGGTGCCTGGCCTGGGGTAACATTCAATAATCGGCTACACCCTCCCTGCCTCCCTCCTCTGCCTCGCTCTCCTCCTCGCTTCCTCCTCTTTGCCATCTAACATTGCCAGTGGAGTCAGTTACTCCCCTTAAATGCTGTCCTGAAACGTCCCACGTCACCTTCCTAAAACCCTTCCTGCCCACCCCACGACCACCTCACTCCCACCCAAGTCGGGGCAGTTCTTCCGGCTCTTGGTCTCTTTTCCATGACTCTCTGGGGAGCATTTCTTTTTACTCTTCCTGAAATCCTCTGACAATACAGTCGGTGCTGCCTGGTTTAGCACCCAACTCTTTCCTAATGATTTCCGGTTGGTTCCATTCTTTCAAGGGAAACCATGCCAGAGTCCTCAGAACCACTGGGTAAACCACAGTGCCCGTGAGAGGTTCATTTGGTTCCTGCCACCCACCTCCGCAGGCAGCATCGGCGGCCCATGGCCAGGTCCACGGCAGCCAGTCCAGGAGAGCTCACACGGTGGCACCACTGGTTACTGTGCTCAGGAGGTCTAAGAATCTCCTTATCATGAGTTCCTCAAAATACCGGGAAACCAGCCCCACCCTGGGAGATAATAGCAGCAAACAGGCCTTATCTCTCCCAGTCCTCTCCCCAGGCTCTTTGTCCCGGGGCTTCTTTCTCCACCCACCCAAAGTGGACAATCTCTGGGTGGTCTGGCTTGTTCAGGACTGAGCTGATTTTAAAGTTGGAAATCCCTTGTCTCCCCGCACTAAGGCTCGGACAAGCTAGGACACCTGGTGACCCCACTGTCCACCTACAGGAGAGCTTTATATTTTGAGAGGGTCAAAAGCACTACTAACGACCTCCCAGTAACCTAGACGTGGGACTTTTGCTCTTTTCTAACCAGAAGTATATCAGCACAGAGGAGTGTAACCCATCGATCAGATTAGACAGCTGATCTTTGAAAGCTGAGGAGCCGGGACTACAGGTCCCTAGAAGGTAGAACAGATGAACAGAGGCTGAAGTCCACGAGGGGTGGCGGAAGGAGATGGGAATTTGAGACAAGGCTGGCAAACTCCTTAACTGCTCAGAGCCAGTTGATACAGAAATGGCCTTTCACCTTCCAGATGTCAGGCCACCTTGGACAAAGAGAAGCAGCTAAAATTAGTGGTGGGCTTCAGGGACAAATGGACCCCAGGACTGCCCATCTCTGAATGAGATCTGTGTGGAGACACTAACTCGAAAAAGATGTAAGCACCCCCTTGTTCGCAACCAAGGTACGGACACAACCAAGTGTCCGTTGGTGCACAAATGGACAAAGCAAATGTGATGTGCGTATACTGTGCTCCTGCTCAGTCCTGTCCAGCTCTT
Source organism: Tragulus kanchil (assembly GCA_022376925.1). Lineage (NCBI taxonomy): Eukaryota > Metazoa > Chordata > Mammalia > Artiodactyla > Tragulidae > Tragulus > Tragulus kanchil. The sequence goes on along the minus strand of JAIOJX010000028.1, from coordinate 235,569,734 downwards.
GTGACTCCATGAACTGCAGCCCGCCAGGCGCCCCTGCCCAGGGGATTTCCCAGACAAGAATGCTGAGGGGGTTGCCGTTTCCTTCTCCAGTATACACACTTGGCAACCCGCTCCAGTATTCTTGCCTGGGAAATCTCACGGGCAAAAAGAAGAGCCTGATGGGCTGCAGTCCATTGGGTCGCAAGAGTCAGACATGACTTAATAATTAAACCCACCACCACTATATACATATATACTATATAGCATATATTGTATATATACATATATATATTTATTCCATTGTGTGTGTATATATATATACATATATATGTGTGTGTGTATATATATATATATATATATATAAAATGGAATATTATTAATCAATATAAAAGGTTGAAATCTTGCCCTTAGTGACAAGATGAGAGACCCTGAGGGCATTTGAGGACACAAGAGGACAGGTACCATATGATCTCCCTTATATGTGGGATCTAATAAAAAGAAAAAGTTCGTAGGTACAGAGGACAGGCTGGTGGTTGCCACAGGTGGGAAGGGAGGGAGGTGAAGGGGGACGAAAGGCACAAAGTTCCACTTAGAAAATAAACAAATCATGGGAATGTAACCAACATTGTGGAAACTGTAGTTAATAATAACTGTAGAGAATATTTGAAAGCTGTTAAGAGAGTAGATCTTCAAGGTTCTCACCACAAGAAAGAAAAAAAATGTCCCTGTGTATGGTGATGGATGTTAACTACCATTGAGGTGATCATTTGAAAAGACACACAAACATCATATTACTATGTCGTACACCTAAAGCTATATAAGGTGTGTAATTCTCCCTTAATTTTTAAAAATTTAAGAAATAAAACTAAAAAGTAATTTAATCAACAGATAATTGAAACAGTGGCCCTGCATCAGGGACACACTGGATGCTGAGTACCAGCCACGTTAAACCACGGCCACAGGAAAGTGGTTCAGCTTTTCAGTCAAGACCACCTGCACCGTCAGTTTCAGCCTCTGAAGTTCCAGGTAATTGAGAAAATAAGCAAACTGAAAAGAAATCAGAACGCACCCACGTAGGGATGCCAAGACTCACCTTTCCACACTCTGACATTTATTATGTGTCCACCTCTTAGTTCCCTCTAGCGGTGCTTGGTTCAGAAAACTGAGGGGAACTGCCCTGGCAGTCCAGGGGTTAAGATTCAGCACTTCAGCAGCATGGGGTGCAAGGTCAATCCCTGGTTGAGAGAGGAAGACCCCATATGCCTCTTGATGGGGCCAAAAGGTAATAAAAAATTACCTGTGAGAAAAATTTCTGTGAGAAAAGCAGATTCTTCGTGGGTGCTGTATGATGGTCTGGAGGGGTGGGATGGGAGGATATACATATGACTAATCTGAGAACATACATATCTGTAAACAACAAAACTCTGTAAAAGTTAAAACTAAAATAAAAGTTAAAAAAAAAAAAGGTCCAGCAGCTCTTACGCCTAGTGACATGCTTTAAAAAAAAAAAGAAAGAAAGAAAGAAAGGAAAACTGAGCAGGTCTAAGACACCAGCAAAAGGTGAGACTGAATAAATGCCATCCCTTCCTCTTAAATTAGAGGATGAAAACCTTAAGCTATTTGCAATATTTTTGATTAATTTGAGGCTTATTTCATCTTTTTTTGCTTATAAGAGTACCTGCCTTATTTGAGTATCGTCAATAAAGAGTTGAGATTTTAAAAAACAGTAATGTGAATATATGTATATTTGCATAGTGGTTTCTTTAGATTGATAATCATAACCACCAGGTGCACAAAGAGATGGAAGTGGGCAGAGTATCACTGAGATCTAAGAAATAAAATAATGAAAAACACATTAAATCAGTGGTACAATTCAGATGGCAAAGCCACCCCAGAATAACCCATTTCTGAGTGTGATGGACATTCCAGATTAAAGGACACCACACAAATGAGCTGGAAACTACCATTGGTTCATCCTTAAATCCACAAATTGAGCTCAACAAAATGCTCCATAGTACCCTTTGGGTCAAAAAGAACAACAAGAACTTCAGTCCCAAAGAGGAAAACCTTCCAGGTATCCCCTTGGTCAGCAGCTGGAAGAAACCCTGGCAATCTTGCATGTCCACCTGCCCCGGGGAATTTGAGGCTGGAAAGATGAGTGTAATTAGTCAACATCAGCTTAGAATTCAACTTCCACTTCTCATTGTAAAAAAGAAGACAAATAGTGGAGGCATCTTCTCAAAATTGTTCACCCAACGCCCTAAGATGTTCACAGATGGGGACTTCCCTGGTGGTCCAGGGGTTAAGGCTCTGTGCTCCCAATGCAGGGGGCTGGGGTTCAATTCCTGGTCAGGGAACTAGATCCCACATGCCACAACTAAAGATCCTATGTGCTGCAACTAAGACCCAGCACAGACAAATAAATACATAAAAATACGTTTTTCTTTTAAAAAAAAGTTCACAGATACTTTTACAAACAGCAGTATAAACAAAACACCTCTGTTATAAAATGATGATGATGACGGTGGTGATGACAACAGCAACTAACACTAATAGACCTTTTACTCTTTGCAACTCATAATTCTAACGCTCTACTGATATTAACTGAATAGATCCTGATAGCAGCTCTGTTAGATGCATGCCCTATTAGTATCTCCACTTGCTGATGTGAAAACTAAGAAACAGAAAGGTTAAAGTATCCTGTGCAAGATCACACGGTAGGACTTGAGCCCGAGTCAGCTCGAGTCCATGCTCTGCGTCCCACTCTGGACCCTGGCCCATGTCCAAACGGAGAGGCCCCAGCCCCAGCAAGGCCCCTCAGCATCTTTCCTTTCTGTCTGGGTTGTCTGCTCATTTCTTTCACTCCACCTCCTTTCAGTAAGGTGACCTGGAGGCAACTTTCAGGAATCCATCATAAAATGGATCCATTATAAAGCACACAGCAGAGGGCCCAGTGGTAAAGAATCCACTTGCAGCAGTTCAATTCCTGATCCAGGAAGATCCCACATGTCTTGGGGCAACTAAGCCCATGCTCCACAGTTACTGAGCCTGCACGCTAGAACCCAGGAGGAAACTGCAACTACTGAGCCAAAGTGCCGCAATTACTGAAGCCTGTGCTCCGCAACAAGAGACGCCACGGCAATGGGAAGCCTGAGCACCGCAACTAGAGAGTAGCTCCCGCTCCCCGCAACCAGAAAAGCCTGTGCAGCAGCAAAGACGCAGCAGAGCCAAAGTAAAATAAATAAATATATAAAATAAAACACACACACACAGCAGAAGCAAGTGAAAAGGACAAACAGTGTTGGGATACTTGAGAGTCCTGGGGCAACTTGAGTGGCCAAGTAGGCTGGGGGTGTAAGGTAAGCCTTTGGCTGTGAGTGACATATTCTGTTCCTTTTCTAGAAAACTTTTGCTAGAAAGGTGACAATGAGTTTAATATTTGTCCCCCAATCCCAGTGCAAACTGGGGTGCAAACTGTCCTTCTGCCCAGTTAAGGACAGAGCTCCCCCTCCCTGGACCCACACAGCCATACCCAGCTGGCAATGACCTGTGAAAACTGAGGAGTCAAGTCCTGCAGAGCTGTAGATAGCCCAGATACTTTTACAAACAGCAGTATAAACAAAACACCTCTGTTATAAAATGATGATGATGACGGTGGTGATGACAACAGCAACTAACACTAATAGACCTTTACTCTTTGCAACTCATAATTCTAACGCTCTACTGATATTAACTGAATAGATCCTGATAGCAGCTCTGTTAGATGCATGCCCTATTAGTATCTCCACTTGCTGATGTGAAAACTAAGAAACAGAAAGGTTAAAGTATCCTGTGCAAGATCACACGGTAGGACTTGAGCCCGAGTCAGCTCGAGTCCATGCTCTGCGTCCCACTCTGGACCCTGGCCCATGTCCAAACGGAGAGGCCCCAGCCCCAGCAAGGCCCCTCAGCATCTTTCCTTTCTGTCTGGGTTGTCTGCTCATTTCTTTCACTCCACCTCCTTTCAGTAAGGTGACCTGGAGGCAACTTTCAGGAATCCATCATAAAATGGATCCATTATAAAGCACACAGCAGAGGGCCCAGTGGTAAAGAATCCACTTGCAGCAGTTCAATTCCTGATCCAGGAAGATCCCACATGTCTTGGGGCAACTAAGCCCATGCTCCACAGTTACTGAGCCTGCACGCTAGAACCCAGGAGGAAACTGCAACTACTGAGCCAAAGTGCCGCAATTACTGAAGCCTGTGCTCCGCAACAAGAGACGCCACGGCAATGGGAAGCCTGAGCACCGCAACTAGAGAGTAGCTCCCGCTCCCCGCAACCAGAAAAGCCTGTGCAGCAGCAAAGACGCAGCAGAGCCAAAGTAAAATAAATAAATATATAAAATAAAACACACACACACAGCAGAAGCAAGTGAAAAGGACAAACAGTGTTGGGATACTTGAGAGTCCTGGGGCAACTTGAGTGGCCAAGTAGGCTGGGGGTGTAAGGTAAGCCTTTGGCTGTGAGTGACATATTCTGTTCCTTTTCTAGAAAACTTTTGCTAGAAAGGTGACAATGAGTTTAATATTTGTCCCCCAATCCCAGTGCAAACTGGGGTGCAAACTGTCCTTCTGCCCAGTTAAGGACAGAGCTCCCCCTCCCTGGACCCACACAGCCATACCCAGCTGGCAATGACCTGTGAAAACTGAGGAGTCAAGTCCTGCAGAGCTGTAGATAGCCCAGCTCTTCCCCCAGCAGGGCAGGCAGAGCAAGGTGTTCCCTGAAAGATCCTAAGGAAGCCACTCAAATCCAGTTCATCACAGCCCCTGTAGCATGTTCCATGTCAGGTGGCCAAAAGTTTGGGTCTGGGAATTTTAAGGCAGGTAGACTCAATCAAATGCTTAATCTCACCCATAAATAACTTTCAACAGAAACACCAGAGAGTGCTGAACATAGAGCATGACCACTGACCATTATAGAAAAGGATTTTTTTAGATTTACTTTTCTCAGTTCAGGGTCCAAGAAGGCACTGATTAAGGACCAGCTGGCGATCTCAGATGTAGCCAGGAAAATAACCAACTACCTTTCCAAGTAGATCTATTATTGTGGCTGTTACTGCTGCTTAGTCACTGAGTCATGTCTTTGCAACTCCGTGGACTTCTAGCTAAAGGAGCCTGTCCAGATCCCTGGGATTTCCCAGGGAAGAATACTGGAGTGGGTTGCCATTTCCTTCTCCAGGGGGTCTTTCTGACCTAAGGATCAAACCCAGGTCTCCCGGATTGGCAAGTGGATTCTTTACCACGGAGCCATCAGGGAAACCCAGGTTGGTCTATGGTTAACCACATGTCATTCTGGCCCTGGCCTGGGGTAATGATAACAGGAGATGAAAGAACAAATGTAAAGACTATTTGCTGCTACTATAAGCAGAATAATGACCCCTTGAGGACTTCCACATTCTAACACTTAGAACTAGTGAACATGTTACCTTAGTAGTTTAAAAAAAAAAGAAAAGAAAAGAAAAAAAGACTTTGCACATGTGACCAAGGTTATGGATTTGAGATGGGGAGGCTACCCTGGGGCATCAGGTGGGCTCACTCAGACCACATCCATCCTTAAAAGTGAGAGCCTTTTTCAAGCTGTGATCAGGGAAGATTTGACTACAGAACAACGGTCAAAGAGATGAACACTGCTGGTTTTGGAAATGGAGGAAGGGAGCCCTGAGCGAAGGAATATAGGTGTCCAACAGAAGCTGGAAAAAAACGGAGCCTCCAGAAAGAAGGTCCGGAAAGACCACTGGAGCCTTCGTTTTAGCCCAGTGAGACCTATGCCAAACTTCTGACCAATGGAACGGTCAAATAATCCATTTGAGTTGGTTGAAGCCATCAAGTGTGTGGTAATTTGTTACAGCAGCAACAGAAAGCTGATACAGTTTTTTTTTAAAAAAAAAACATTTATCTATTTATTTTGAGGGCAGGTTGGGAGGGAGGGGTGGGCGAGCCACTTCTATGGGTCTTTCATTTGTCCATTTTCATCCATCGTTTTTGGGGGAGGGGTTTTTGGGCGAGAACAGAAACACCAGAGAGTGCTGAACATAGAGCATGACCACTGACCATTATAGAAAAGGATTTTTTTAGATTTACTTTTCTCAGTTCAGGGTCCAAGAAGGCACTGATTAAGGACCAGCTGGCGATCTCAGATGTAGCCAGGAAAATAACCAACTACCTTTCCAAGTAGATCTATTATTGTGGCTGTTACTGCTGCTTAGTCACTGAGTCATGTCTTTGCAACTCCGTGGACTTCTAGCTAAAGGAGCCTGTCCAGATCCCTGGGATTTCCCAGGGAAGAATACTGGAGTGGGTTGCCATTTCCTTCTCCAGGGGGTCTTTCTGACCTAAGGATCAAACCCAGGTCTCCCGGATTGGCAAGTGGATTCTTTACCACGGAGCCATCAGGGAAACCCAGGTTGGTCTATGGTTAACCACATGTCATTCTGGCCCTGGCCTGGGGTAATGATAACAGGAGATGAAAGAACAAATGTAAAGACTATTTGCTGCTACTATAAGCAGAATAATGACCCCTTGAGGACTTCCACATTCTAACACTTAGAACTAGTGAACATGTTACCTTAGTAGTTTAAAAAAAAAAGAAAAGAAAAGAAAAAAAGACTTTGCACATGTGACCAAGGTTATGGATTTGAGATGGGGAGGCTACCCTGGGGCATCAGGTGGGCTCACTCAGACCACATCCATCCTTAAAAGTGAGAGCCTTTTTCAAGCTGTGATCAGGGAAGATTTGACTACAGAACAACGGTCAAAGAGATGAACACTGCTGGTTTTGGAAATGGAGGAAGGGAGCCCTGAGCGAAGGAATATAGGTGTCCAACAGAAGCTGGAAAAAAACGGAGCCTCCAGAAAGAAGGTCCGGAAAGACCACTGGAGCCTTCGTTTTAGCCCAGTGAGACCTATGCCAAACTTCTGACCAATGGAACGGTCAAATAATCCATTTGAGTTGGTTGAAGCCATCAAGTGTGTGGTAATTTGTTACAGCAGCAACAGAAAGCTGATACAGTTTTTTTTTTTAAAAAAAACATTTATCTATTTATTTTGAGGGGGGCAGGTTGGGGAGGGAGGGGGTGGGCGAGCCACTTCTATGGGTCTTTCATTTGTCCATTTTCATCCATCTTTGTTCTTTGGCCCGTGTGGGCCTCCTATCGCAGTGGCCTCTGTTGTCGCAGAGCACTAGCTCTGGGCGCATGCGCTCCAGAGCTCCGGCTCGGTAATTGGACACATCAGTCCAGCCGCTCCGCGGCACGTGGGATCTTCCCAGGCCAGGGATTGAACCGGCGCCCCTTGCACTGCAAGGCGGTGTCCTTACCCACTGGACCACCAGGGAAGCCCGCTGATACAGTTCTTGATTCCACACAGGAATCCTCAACCTTTGCCTACAATGATTTGGTGGATCAACCACACATCAGTCACACAGAAGGATGAACAATGAAGCAGGCAGCACTTAGCCTATTTCTGGAAACTTCCTGCAGAAGCCTCTCCTCACCGCCACGGATTTTCAAGGATGTCATCTGAAAGAGCTCTGTACCGAGCCCACAGACAGCCAAACCAAGATCACAGCTCCACGGTATGAGCTGTGAATTACAATAACCCCTTTGACGTGAATTATGGGGAGGCCTGCTCATTCCTCCAACCACCTGTAGGACCACAGAGTCTAGCAGACAAGCTCCTCACGCTGCTTTCTACTTGACTCAGTAGGCTATAGGTTCCCGCCAGTTTTTTAATCTGGAAAAACAGGTCTGAGGATCCATCCGGCCAAAAATCTAACACTGCACATTCTCAGATCATCCTCTTGAGGGGGTTCCACTGTGACCTTTTGCTTTTTTGAAACTTGAATCCTCACAGTCTTTTTTTTCTTTCTTTCTTTCTTTCTTTTTTTTTTAGAACCTGCCTTCTCCAAAGGGCTTTTAACGGTTTCAAGCTGTGGAACGTCTTCAAGAGTGTTGGTTCCCCCTAGTGGTCTTAAGATGCACCTTCTGACTTACCACCTTCACTTTATTTATTTATTTTTTTAAAGAACATGACCTTTATTTATTTATTTATTTTAAGATTTATTTATTTATTTATTTTGGGGGGGCGGGGCTGGGAGGGCAGGGAGCAGACGGGTCTTTCATTTGTCTATTTTCATCCATCTTTGTTCTTTGGCCCGTGTGGGCCTCCCATCGCAGTGGCCTCTGTTGTCGCAGGGCACCGGCTCTGGGCGCATGCGCTCCAGAGCTCCGGCTTGGTAATTGGACACATCGGTCCAGCCGCTCCGCGGCACGTGGGATCTTCCCAGGCCAGGGATTGAACCGGCGCCCCCTGCACTGCAAGGTGGTGTCCTTACCCACTGGATCACCAGGGAAGCCCCCACCTTCACTTTAGACATACTCTTCCCTCATTGGAAAATGTCACAAGTTAGTTTTAGGCCCTCTGGGAGGCTAAATCTTCCCCAGTTTGCCTGGGACACCCATTTCCTGTTACTCAGGATTGTCAGTTCTAACACCAGGAAAGTCCTTGAAAGAGTAAAGCACCTTGGTCGCCATACTTAAGATCAGCCCCCCTTGAAATCACAAAGGAAAAGAGGGCACTGTCTTCCTGTCCCAGGCACTACAGTAACCAGGCCCCCAATACAGGTGGGACCAGAACAGTAACGCCTTTACTAATGCATCTCACCTTGAGATCAGCAGCTGACTTGTGTGCACTTTGTCATGACAGGAAAACAGCAATTGAAGATTTGTAAATTATTTCTGGACTCTCATTGAAAAACCATGTGGGGACTTCCCTGAAGGTCCAGTGGTTAGGAATCTGCCTTCCAATGCAGGGAACGCAGGTTTAATCCCTGATTGGGGAACTAAGATCCTAAATGCCTTGGGGTAACTAAGCCGGCACACTGCAACTAATGAGCCCATGTGCTGCCATGAAAGATCCCAAGTGCCACAAGTAAGACCTGATGCACCCAAATAAACAAAGAAATATTTTTTAAAAACACAAACCATGTAGAGAGGAGGAAAGAAGCCAGGTAAGTGGGAGAGCAGGGCTATCCCATATACTAGGCAGAGCAGATTATGAAGAAGAAATTCTGGTTTCCTCAAAAAGTACGTCAGCTTCGTAGGGGACTCAGGAGTTTAAAAAAAAAAAAAAAAAATCTGCCTGCCAGTGCAGGAGACGCAGGAAATGTGGGTTTGATCCCTGGGTTGAGAAGATCTCCTGGAGAAGGAAATGGCAACCCACTTCAGAATGATTGCCTAAGAAATCCCATAGATGGAAATCCCATAGGATGAGAGTCAGAAATGAACGTTCTTTGGCCCGTGTGGGCCTCCCATCGCAGTGCCCCGGGGCCCTATGCGCTCCAGAGCTCCGGCTTGGTAATTGGACACATCGGTCCAGCCGCTCCGCGGCACGTGGGATCTTCCCAGGCCAGGGATTGAACCGGCGCCCCCTGCACTGCAAGGTGGTGTCCTTACCCACTGGATCACCAGGGAAGCCCCCACCTTCACTTTAGACATACTCTTCCCTCATTGGAAAATGTCACAAGTTAGTTTTAGGCCCTCTGGGAGGCTAAATCTTCCCCAGTTTGCCTGGGACACCCATTTCCTGTTACTCAGGATTGTCAGTTCTAACACCAGGAAAGTCCTTGAAAGAGTAAAGCACCTTGGTCGCCATACTTAAGATCAGCCCCCTTGAAATCACAAAGGAAAAGAGGGCACTGTCTTCCTGTCCCAGGCACTACAGTAACCAGGCCCCCAATACAGGTGGGACCAGAACAGTAACGCCTTTACTAATGCATCTCACCTTGAGATCAGCAGCTGACTTGTGTGCACTTTGTCATGACAGGAAAACAGCAATTGAAGATTTGTAAATTATTTCTGGACTCTCATTGAAAAACCATGTGGGGACTTCCCTGAAGGTCCAGTGGTTAGGAATCTGCCTTCCAATGCAGGGAACGCAGGTTTAATCCCTGATTGGGGAACTAAGATCCTAAATGCCTTGGGGTAACTAAGCCGGCACACTGCAACTAATGAGCCCATGTGCTGCCATGAAAGATCCCAAGTGCCACAAGTAAGACCTGATGCACCCAAATAAACAAAGAAATATTTTTTAAAAACACAAACCATGTAGAGAGGAGGAAAGAAGCCAGGTAAGTGGGAGAGCAGGGCTATCCCATATACTAGGCAGAGCAGATTATGAAGAAGAAATTCTGGTTTTCTCTAAAAGTATTTCAGCTTCCCAGGTGACTCAGCAGTTTAAAAAAAAAAAAAAAAAAATCTGCCTGCCAGTGCAGGAGACGCAGGAAATGTGGGTTTGATCCCTGGGTTGAGAAGATCTCCTGGAGAAGGAAATGGCAACCCACTTCAGAATGATTGCCTAAGAAATCCCATAGATGGAGGAACCTGGCAGGCTACAGTCATGGGATTGCAAAGAGTCAGAAATGACTTAGTGGCTGAGCACATGCTAAAAGCGTTCAGATTCAGTTTGCTCAGAATTCTCTAGTTCTCCTGTAAATTTTGAACCACTTTTGAGAAGCCATATAAATTACTACAGCTGGTCACTACAGCTATGGAACATATTCAAAATATACAATTAAATCCTAGAGACTTTAAATAACCAAAGCAATCTAAAGTTGGAAGTTCATGCTTCCTGATTTCAAACTACACTACAAAGCTATATTAATCCACACAGTATGGTACTGGCATAAAATCAGACACATAGATCAATGGAACAGAATAGAGATCCCCAAAATAAACCCACACATATATAGTCAACTAATTTACAACAGAAAAGCCAAGAATACACAATGGGAAAAGGAGAGTCTCTTTAACAAACAGTATTAAGAAAACTGGACAGCAACATACAAAAGAATGAAAGTGGACTAGTACTACATCATAGACAAACAAATTGTTCAAAATGGATTAGAGACCTGAATGCAAGACCTGAAACCACAAAACTACTAAAAAGAAAAAACCATATGCAATAAACTCCTTGACATCAGTCTTGGTGACAATTTTTTTTCTATCTGACTCCAAAAGAAAAGGCAACAAAAGTAAAAAGAAACATGTAGGATTACATCAAACTGACAAGCTTCTGAACGGCAAAGGAAACCATCACCAAAATGAAAAAGACAGTTTACTGAGTGGCAGGAAGTATTTGGTAATTATAGATCTGGTCAGGGGCTAATATTCAAAATGTGTTTTAAAAACTTGTACAACCTAACACCAAAAACCCAAACAATCTGATTTTAAAATGAGCATAAGGTCTAAACAGACATTTTTCCAAAGAAGACATACAAATGGCCAACGGGCACACAAAAAGACGCGCAACATCACTCCTCCTCAGAGACATGCAAATCAAAACCACAGTGAGGAATCACCTCACACCTGTTTTCGAATAGCTATCATCAAAAAGGGCTTCCCCAGTGGCCCAGTGGTAAAGGATCCACCCGCCAATGAAGGGGACGCAAGAGACACAGGTTTGACCCCTGGGTTGGAAAGATCCCCTAGGGTAGGAAATAGCAATCCACTCCGCTCTTCTTGCCTGGAAAAGTCCACAGACAGAGAAGGCTGGCTATAGTCCATGGGGTTGCAAAGAGCTGGACACAACCTAGTAATAAAGCGTATACAGCACATTGTCAAAAAGACCAACAATAATAAGTGTCGTAGAGGATGTGGAGACAAGAGAACCCTGGTGCACTGTAGGTTGGAATGAAAGGGGGGCAGCCACTGTGAAAACGGTACTGAAGTTCCTCAAAATTTAAAAACAGAACTACCCTTTGATCTAGCAATTCCATTCCTGAGTATATATATGAAGAGAAGGAAATGACTATCTGGCGCTCGCAGGTAGAAGGCCAGTGGTTCCAGCTGTACCACACGGGTCTTCTTTTCTGCAAGACAGAGGGAAGGCTAATAGGACGGGAAACCACCCAGTTGGCCCCTGGCCTCCGGTCCCTTCTCATCCCTCTTCTGCCCTCTAGTGGAGCAACAAAATAGGACAGCAAGGACAGCAAGAACAAAGCCTAGGGCAGGAAAGGAGGTTTTTCTTAAAGAAATCAACTCGCATATGCAAACCCGATCAGTCTTGGTGACAATTTTTTTTCTATCTGACTCCAAAAGAAAAGGCAACAAAAGTAAAAAGAAACATGTAGGATTACATCAAACTGACAAGCTTCTGAACGGCAAAGGAAACCATCACCAAAATGAAAAAGACAGTTTACTGAGTGGCAGGAAGTATTTGGTAATTATAGATCTGGTCAGGGGCTAATATTCAAAATGTGTTTTAAAAACTTGTACAACCTAACACCAAAAACCCAAACAATCTGATTTTAAAATGAGCATAAGGTCTAAACAGACATTTTTCCAAAGAAGACATACAAATGGCCAACGGGCACACAAAAAGACGCGCAACATCACTCCTCCTCAGAGACATGCAAATCAAAACCACAGTGAGGAATCACCTCACACCTGTTTTCGAATAGCTATCATCAAAAGGGTTTCCCCCAGTGGCGCAGTGGTAAAGGATCCACCCGCCAATGAAGGGGACGCAAGAGACACAGGTTTGACCCCTGGGTTGGAAAGATCCCCTAGGGTAGGAAATAGCAATCCACTCCGCTCTTCTTGCCTGGAAAAGTCCACAGACAGAGAAGGCTGGCTATAGTCCATGGGGTTGCAAAGAGCTGGACACAACCTAGTAATAAAGCGTATACAGCACATTGTCAAAAAGACCAACAATAATAAGTGTCGTAGAGGATGTGGAGACAAGAGAACCCTGGTGCACTGTAGGTTGGAATGAAAGGGGGGCAGCCACTGTGAAAACGGTACTGAAGTTCCTCAAAATTTAAAAACAGAACTACCCTTTGATCTAGCAATTCCATTCCTGAGTATATATATGAAGAGAAGGAAATGACTATCTGGCGCTCGCAGGTAGAAGGCCAGTGGTTCCAGCTGTACCACACGGGTCTTCTTTTCTGCAAGACAGAGGGAAGGCTAATAGGACGGGAAACCACCCAGTTGGCCCCTGGCCTCCGGTCCCTTCTCATCCCTCTTCTGCCCTCTAGTGGAGCAACAAAATAGGACAGCAAGGACAGCAAGAACAAAGCCTAGGGCAGGAAAGGAGGTTTTTTCTTAAAGAAATCAACTCCTGCACCGTTGGTAGCACTTTCTGGGTGACTGTCTGCACACCCAACCAATGGCTCAAGTCATCTGTGCCCAGTGGAAGGGAAGGCTTTGCTCACCGTTTGCCCTTTATCAGTAAAATGTGTTCGTTACAGTCCTCGATCCAGGTCACCAAGGGGATGATGCTCTATCGTAAAATGTGCTTCTCACTCTTCCATATTCTTAGAACTTAGGGATGGTCTCATTCCTCATTACACCTAGATCCTAAGGAATATGTTTTATATCCTAAAACTTAAAATAGATCTGAACCCTAAATGCATTCCCAAGCGTGTATAATATTTATTCTTTTCAACAGTTGTAACAATGGATGTCTTATTAGGTGGAATAGGTGGGCAACCACCCTTGACCCACATAGCTTAATCACTGAAACCAATCGCTCTTAGCTTTAAATTCTAGCCAAAAGCTCAGTGACATCGGTGTTCATGGCTACAGTGGGTGGAATCAAGCGTAAGAAGTACATGGACGCAGACAATGAAACTTACTCTTTACCCTCCTATATGAATTATGCTTCAAAAACTCCAGGGCTATTTTTAATCCTGATTTAATAATATGGCCTGGGACCAACTGAAGCTTTCACATAGAGACGAAAAGCTTATTTCCTGGTAAAATTCTCACAAGGAATTATTACAACAAAGGAACATCTTGTTCTGGAAAGCCAGCTTAATAATGCAGCCGTTTCTCTATACCCTGGTGGTTTACGTTCTTGAATGACTGAGCAGATTCCATTTCTTAGAGTGACTTCAAGGGGAACGGAAGACCTGGCCTCACGGGGCCTTCCTGTCGCTTGCACCGCCTCCAGCCCCAGGAACCGCTCACCCGCTCTGTGCCTCTCCCCTTGGAGTCTCTTCTCCCACTGAGGTTTCACCAGCTTAGACGAGTCCTAAGCTCCATGTCCCAGCTACCATCTGTCCAGTAAGACATCACTCCACATTTATCAGCCCAGCTTGTCTGCTTTATTTTATGTCCTGATTTGGTGAGTCGAGAATTGGAAGGCTTCTAGTGCATCTGGTCAGCAAGGACAGCAAGAACAAAGCCTAGGGCAGGAAAGGAGGTTTTTTCTTAAAGAAATCAACTCCTGCACCGTTGGTAGCACTTTCTGGGTGACTGTCTGCACACCCAACCAATGGCTCAAGTCATCTGTGCCCAGTGGAAGGGAAGGCTTTGCTCACCGTTTGCCCTTTATCAGTAAAATGTGTTCGTTACAGTCCTCGATCCAGGTCACCAAGGGGATGATGCTCTATCGTAAAATGTGCTTCTCACTCTTCCATATTCTTAGAACTTAGGGATGGTCTCATTCCTCATTACACCTAGATCCTAAGGAATATGTTTTATATCCTAAAACTTAAAATAGATCTGAACCCTAAATGCATTCCCAAGCGTGTATAATATTTATTCTTTTCAACAGTTGTAACAATGGATGTCTTATTAGGTGGAATAGGTGGGCAACCACCCTTGACCCACATAGCTTAATCACTGAAACCAATCGCTCTTAGCTTTAAATTCTAGCCAAAAGCTCAGTGACATCGGTGTTCATGGCTACAGTGGGTGGAATCAACGCGTAAGAAGTACATGGACGCAGACAATGAAACTTACTCTTTACCCTCCTATATGAATTATGCTTCAAAAACTCCAGGGCTATTTTTAATCCTGATTTAATAATATGGCCTGGGACCAACTGAAGCTTTCACATAGAGACGAAAAGCTTATTTCCTGGTAAAATTCTCACAAGGAATTATTACAACAAAGGAACATCTTGTTCTGGAAAGCCAGCTTAATAATGCAGCCGTTTCTCTATACCCTGGTGGTTTACGTTCTTGAATGACTGAGCAGATTCCATTTCTTAGAGTGACTTCAAGGGGAACGGAAGACCTGGCCTCACGGGGCCTTCCTGTCGCTTGCACCGCCTCCAGCCCCAGGAACCGCTCACCCGCTCTGTGCCTCTCCCCTTGGAGTCTCTTCTCCCACTGAGGTTTCACCAGCTTAGACGAGTCCTAAGCTCCATGTCCCAGCTACCATCTGTCCAGTAAGACATCACTCCACATTTATCAGCCCAGCTTGTCTGCTTTATTTTATGTCCTGATTTGGTGAGTCGAGAATTGGGGAAGGCTTGTCTGAGTGCATCCTTCTATTCCACATGACATTGACAAGGTCATTCAGTGGGGTTCAGCGGGTGAACGGGGTCCAAGGCAGCTTCAGACCCTTGTCTGGTGTCTTGACAGGATGGCTCGAAGGCTGGGATCATTAACTAGAGCACCTACAGGCCGCCCCGTCAGCATGCTGCTCTCAAGGGAGGCCAGTAGGCAGGACAGGAGCTGCACGGCCTTTCCAATGAGGATCACACAGCATCACTCCCACCGTATTCTGCTGGTCACCAAATAGTCACAAGGGTCAGGCCATCTTCAGAGGAAGGGAAATCAGAATCCACTTCCCAGGCTTCCCCGGTGGTCCAATGGGTAAAGAGTCTGTCTTGCAGTGCAAGGGGCACCGGTTCAGTTCCTGGTCCAGGAAAAGTGGCTGAACCAGTGTGTCCAATTATGAGCCAGTGCTCTGGAGCACATTTGCCCAGAGCCAGCGCTGTGCAGCCAGAGAGGCCACTACGATGGGAGGCCCACACAGGCCAAAAAATGAAGATGAAAGAAAATTTAAAAAAAAAAGGAACAATAAAAAGAGGCCAAACATTTTTTAAATAGACTAAAAGGATCAATAAGGAAGAAGAGAGATTAAAAGTTAAAAATATGTATAATAGGTGATTAATTAACATTAAAAAGTATACAGGAATGCATTCACTGTAATTTTTTAAGTATTTTCAAGTGAAGAATATTACAGTGACCCCTCAATTCTTTCAATAAAAAAACTTAAAAAGCAATGGTGAGAACATCAGGTGAGTGACTAACCATACAAAATTCATATATTATCAAACATTCTCACAAATGTATTTCTACATACATAAAATAATTAAATGGCAAGTATTCTATGGACAGAAAACAAAGCTCCAATTCTTTTTGAATAATGTGATCAAGACAGGAATAAAAGCACTCTACCTGCAGCATACAAGGGCTCTCAACAGACAAGTTTCAATTGACAGAGTAAATGTCTAACACAGAGACAAATGTGTGTGTGTGTGTTCCGTCATGTCTGACTCTTTGTGACCCCATGGACTAGAGCCCGTCAGGCTCCTCTGTTCACAGAATTTTCCAGGCAAGAATACTGGAGTGGGTTGCCATTTCCTACTTCAGACCTCTAAGTTTTCTTAAGAATAGAATTCTCTGTTCAGAGTTAAATGACACCGAAAAGCTACTGAGTGCAACTCAGACTTCTCTTTATCTGGTAATTTATGGGAACATTGCTAAAGGCATCCAGCCTGGATGGAATTCAAACGAAACAAAATTGGGGAGAGATACAGTCTTTCCAAGAGTCTTTGAACTTAACCGCATCCAAGGCCCTGACCCCAAGGGCAGCACAAAAAAAGTGTTACTTGTCCTCATTTAGGGAGAAAGCCTGATGTCTCTACATCTCCAATGACACCCTTATCCTAGGTGACCTTCACGGCACAGGGAGGCTGAGCCCTGATGAGTCTCTTGACCACGCCTGTGATCACTGTCCTAAGGACCCCTTTAGACTGCCTTAAGGCCCTAAAAAGGGCATATGGGGACTTCCCTAGTGGTCCAGCAGGTGGGACCGCATGCTGCCAATGCAGGGGGCCAGGGTTCAGTTCCTGGTCGGGGAACTAGATCCCGCACACACACCGCAACTATAAAGTTCACTGTGAGGATCCTGCGGGCCATGGCTCAGGCCTAGCACAGCCATAATAAGCAGAAAAACATTTTTTAAAGGGCGGATGGAGTGGTCCAGATCAGGGCTTGAGACCCTCTGTGCTTGTGTCCTATACTCAACAGCACTGAGATGTGTTGCAGTAAGCAAAAGTCAATGTCTCTAACTGCATTGTGAGGCATTGCTGGCTTAGATGGGAAAGAATCTATGAAATTGTAAAATTTACATTCAGTGAAATGGACCGTTAAAACCTGACTACACCCGCACGGACAGAGAAAAATGTATGGTTATCAAAGTGGAAAGCAGGGCAAAGATAAATTAGGTGTTTGAGATGAACCGATACAAGCTACTCCATACAAAACAGATCAACGGGGCTTCCCTGGTGGTCCAGTGGGTGGGGACACCGCCTTGCAGTGCAAGGGGCGCCGGTTCGATCCCTGGCCTGGGAAGATCCCACGTGCCACGGAGCGGCTGGACCCATGTGTCCAATTACCGAGCCAGAGCTCTGGAGCGCATGAGCCCAGAGCCGGTGCTCTGCGACAACAGATGCCACCACGATGGGAGGCCCACACAGGCCAAAGAACAAAGATGGATAGACAAATGAAAGACCAATAGAAGTGGCCTGCCCGCCCCTCTCCCTCCCTCCCCACCCCATCCTACCCCAAAATAATAAATAAATAAATGTTTAAAAAAAAAACACAGATCAACGACAAGGACCAAAGGCCTACTGTATATAGCACAGGGAAGGATATTCAATATCCTGTAATAAACCATAATGGAAAAGAATGGGAAGAGTATTTGTGTGTGTGTGTGTCTATAAATGAATCACTTTGTGGTACACCAGAAACTAACACAACACTGTAAATCAAAACCAAAAACTACAACCAACCCTCCAATCTCTTCCACACAATAGAAGAGCCATGCGCGTCATTCATCCGTCCATTGTGCCCAGCGCCTCCCAAACTGAGGGGTGCACAGCTGGTGGCTTGAACGATAAAGGATCCACCTGCAATGTAGGAGACCCAGGTTTGACCTCTGCGTTGGGAAGATCCCTGAAGAAGGGAATGGCTATTGACTCTGAACTCCATGGACAGAGGAGCCCAGCGAGCCACAGTCCAAGAATCGACCCAACTGAGTGACTTTCACTGTCACTCCTCAGGCAGAGCCCTCGCTGTCTGAGATCCAGAGGCCAGACGCCAGCCTGCCGTCCTCCTATGCCTACCTGTCCCAGCTGACCCCTGCCCTAGTGCTCTCCACCCCACAAAGTACGGGAACTATTTCCTTCCGGATCACCTCCAGGCCTGAAGGCTCCAGAAAAGCAGGCTCTGTGTTCATTACTGGCCCCAAGCACAGTGTTACTCTCATTACTCACTGTAAATAGCTTTGTTGTTGTTGTTCAGTCACTAAGTCACGTCTGACTCTTTGTGACCCCGTGGACTGCAGCACCAGGCTCCCCTGTCCTTCACTACTTCCCAGAGTTTGCTCAGACTCATGGCCACTGGGTTGCTGATGCTATCTAATCATCTCATCCTCTGCCACCCTCTTCTCCTTTCGCTTTCCATCCTTCCCAGCATCAGTCTTTTCTAATGAGTCAGCTCTTTGCTTGGGTCCAAAATATCACTTGGCAAAAAAAAAGAAAACAAAATATCACTTGGTAGTTTGAAAGACTGAAAGGCAACTTTTACATTGCCCCATATCAAGCCTCAGCTCTCACACAGATGACCAAGTACAGAAGGAAAGAGAAAAAGTGAGTTGGAATCCAGTTCATAAGACTAATAAAAATGGAGAATTTTTGTTTTTGTTTTCCAGGCTTTAAGCTTTTAAATCTGTATGGGACTTATAGTCAATTAACAAGTTGCAGTAGCTTCAGGTGAACAATGAAGGAACTTAGCCATACACTAATGTGCTTCCATTTTTCTCCAAAACCACCTCAAAAAATGGTGAATATTTTTAATCTCATGATTATGCACACATATATAAAAATCAAAGTTTCCCTTGCAGACTGAGTACGTATGTATCGACACAGTCTGTGTTTCTTCACAGAGCTGCCCTTTCAGAAGCTTCAAAATTATCTTCCCAAACAATCTTTGATACTTGTGTGTTTCCATCCTCTCTCTCATAAGCTATGGGTAGGCTTCCGCAATTCACTGGTCCTCTGAAAATAGGATTTGTCATCGATGTCTGTACGTTTTGGTCAATTCTCTCAACAGATGGAATCCAAAAAAGAACATCTAGCAAGGAGACACAGCCTCAGAAACAATACTTTGATACCACTTCATCACAGATAATTATTTGTCCCGAATTTATTTCAGAAGATGGCAAGCCAAGATTAAAGTGATATATCTTATATTTTCAGATGGAGCTGGGTGGGTATGAAATGATGTTGCTATCTACATATTTTAAGCTTTGTTTTGAACAGGAATTCTAACAATGCAGGGAAGAGTTTGATCCTGAAGGGGTGTGTGCTTGATAAAATGTAACCTACTAATTAAAAAGAAAAGGAGAAAGGCAAGATTTGAAATCACTAATCCCTCAGGACTTAAGTTATAGAATAAAAAGCAAAACAGAGCATTTAAGCATTCCAGGAAATGAAGTTTCTAAGAGTGCTATCACAGCCTGTGCTTTACTTTCCCAAGTACCAATTACAAGAAATTACTAAAGCAACAAGGATTAATTATGCCAGTACAAATAGTCAAAACAGTCTCCTACAAATATATGCAACTCATATAACAGACAGAGGTCTAAAATCCTTAGAATAAAATGAAGAAAAGACCAAAAGGCAGTTTGAAAAATGAGCAAAAGACATAAGCAGCAGAAGACAGATCACAGAAAATACATATACTAATGTTCTTTATTTTTTATTTATTTTTTTTTTTTTTGCTTTTTCTGGGGAGGGGTGGGTTGGGGAGGGAGGGGGGTGGGCGGGCCACTTCTATTGGTCTTTCACTTCTCTATTTTCATCCGTTTTTGTTCTTTGGCTCCTGTGGGCCTCCCATCGCGGTGGCGTCTGTCGTTGCAGAGCACCGGCTCTGGGCGCATGCGCTCCAGCGCTCCGGCGCGGTAATTGGACACATCAATCTAGCTGCTCCGCGGCACGTGGGATCTTCCCAGGCCAGGGATCGAACCGGCGCCCCTTGCACTGCAAGGCAGTGTCCTTACCCACTGGACCATCAGGGAAGCCCTAATTTTCTTTAAATATGTAAAATTGAACTCAACCTAATGCAGATAAAAAGAAATAAAATGTCCATGTGTCGCATTGTCTCCAGTGCTATTGGAAGAGGGACCTCATTGTTCACCTCAGATTCAAAAAGTTAAGGAATACCCTGAAACAAGGCAGCCAAAGGTAGGGAAGCAAGCACAGCACTCACGGAGCGTCAGGGTAGCATTATTTGGTGTAACTTCTTTAGAGAGGAAATCTGATCAAAGTTATCCAAGTTTTAAAAATGCATGCCCTTACTCTTAGCAATACCATTTCTAAGAATTTAGGTTCCACATCTGTGAATGGATTTTCACTACAGCACTGCTTAGCACATTAGAAAGAGGAAACGGCCTAAATACCCATCACTGGGAAACTGATACAATGCACCTATTATGAGAAAAATGCAAAAATTTTAAGATAGCCTGTGAGGCAGCTATGGGCACCACCAGTGAATGATTCATAAGACATGATGTTAAGTGAAGAAAGCAAGATGTAACCAAATGTATTTCCAGTGTACTACTTTGGCGGGAAAAAGTGTGGTTATTCAAAAAACTTCTTTGGCTTTCTCTTTTAAAAATGGGATGGAGAGACTTCCTGGTGGTCCGCGCTCCCGATGCAGGGGGTACAGTTTCCATCCCTGGTTGGGGAACTCAGATCCCACATGTGGTGTGGCCCAACAAAGCCTCTAAAAATAAATACATAAAAAATAAAAGATGGAGTTGAGTTCCACTCTACTCGGAGGCTAGACTTAGTATAAGACCCGAAAAAACCTCTAAAATACATAAATCAATGATGGAGCTGAGTTTCGCTCTCCTCGCAGGCTGGACTTAGTACAAGACAGAGTTGACAGTGTGCTTTCCAGGCGGCTATGCTCAGTCACTCAGTCACGTCCAGCTCTTTGTGAGCCCCTGGACTGCAGCCCGTCATTCACCTCTGTCCATGGAATTGTCCAGGCTAGAATACTGGAGTGGGTTGCCATTTCCTTCTCCAGGGGATCTTCTCGACCCAGGAATCAAACCCACGGCTCCTGTCTCCTGTATTGGGTGCTGAGACAATGTTGTAAAGGGTATCCGCTCTGGAATCCCTACTCTGGGGAAAGCCAGCTGCCATGCCGTGGGCACACTAAAGCGGCACGGTGGAGTGAGTCCACGTGATGGGCAAGTGCACCGCGGGCCAACAGACAGGTGAGTCAGTCACCATGGGCATGGATCCTCCAGCCCCTGTCCATCCTTCAGAGGACACCACAGCCCTGGCCAAAAGTCTGGCTACAACCCATGAGCCAGAACGACCTTACTAAGCTGGCCCCGAGCTCCTGCCACACAGAAGCTATGAATAATAGATGCTTGCTGTTTTAAGGTGCTAAATCTTAAAGTCATACGGTACACTGCAGTAGGTAACTAATACAGTGAAGATCTTTACCTATCTGCTTGAGTAGGTGCAGAATATCTCAAGAGAGAAAACTGAGAGCTGGGCCTCAGGGGTGGCAGAAGGCATTTTTCATCATACTGTATCTATCTTTTTATATTTGTTTTTATTATCTTAATGTATTAGCTTTTCTTTTAAAAAGTACATTTTATAAAAGAACCTCAAAGATTCTATAAATGGTCAAATTGTGCATAAATATCTTTGACCAGCATATTTTATTTCAACTTTTTCAAAAACTTAATGCATTCAATTTTTTGAAACAACATCAGGTAAATAGTCAAATAAAAGTTGAAATATTTTAGAAAATATCTCCCCCACTCTGCCCAGATAGAGAGCCCAGTTTATGAATCAGCACTTGTCAGAAAAAGAGCAGAGAAAATTAAAGATGGAAAAAGAGAAGCTTAGGAGATTTAAATATTCACCTCCTCAATTCTCAGAGAAAACCTTTCTTTGCTGAATATCACAGAAACTCAGAGAAACTCAAGAAACTTAGAGCAAAGCTAGCCTGTTTTAGAAAATCTTGAAGAATTTGTGCTAGGGATTATCCAAGGGTCCCACTGTCCGTGTCCCCTCAAATACAACTGAGTCCATGACTCTTTTTTTAACAATTTTTTTTTTTTTGGCCACTTCTATTGGTCTTTCATTTATTCATTTTCATCCATCTTTGTTCTTTTGGCCTGCGTGGGCCTCCCATCGCAGTGGCCTCTCTCGCTGCAGAGCACCGGCTCTACGAGCACGCGCTCCAGAGCTCCGGCTTGGTAGTTGGACACATCGGTCCAGCCACTCTGCGGCACGTGGGATCTTCCCAGGCCAGGGATCGAACCGGTGCCCCTTGCACTGCAAGGCGGTGTCCCTACCCACTGGACCACCAGGGAAGCCCTGAGTCCATCACTCCTTAGTGACCGCCCCTCTATGTTCAGGTGCTCTGTACATGCTCATATAGCTCGCACTCATCTTCGATCCTGCTTTCCCTTTCCCCCCAGGGTGCCCAATACCTGCCAGACTACAATGCCCTTCTGCACAGGACCCTGCACTGGCCAGTGGGGAACAGGCTTGTGTCCAGCTTCTCATTAGCCAAGGCATTTTGAACCAGTCATCCATCCATCTGGCTGTTTACCAGCCATTACCAAGAAGAACTGACCCAGGGCCTCCCACGAGCCCTCTGCCATGCCAGGTGGTGAGGACACCCTGTGAATCTTGGTCATGGGCATGTGCTGTGTGTGCATATAGGCACAAGAGGTTAGCAAAGTATGATGTTCTACATCGGTTTCCACCCCAACAAACCTTGTATGACTTCATAATGTAATTGTAAGCAAGTGGCATAGACTCTCAGAAACAAATGACCAAAAAAGAAAGATTTTAGAAAATATCTCCCCCACTCTGCCCAGATAGAGAGCCCAGTTTATGAATCAGCACTTGTCAGAAAAAGAGCAGAGAAAATTAAAGATGGAAAAAGAGAAGCTTAGGAGATTTAAATATTCACCTCCTCAATTCTCAGAGAAAACCTTTCTTTGCTGAATATCACAGAAACTCAGAGAAACTCAAGAAACTTAGAGCAAAGCTAGCCTGTTTTAGAAAATCTTGAAGAATTTGTGCTAGGGATTATCCAAGGGTCCCACTGTCCGTGTCCCCTCAAATACAACTGAGTCCATGACTCTTTTTTTAACAATTTTTTTTTTTTTTGGCCACTTCTATTGGTCTTTCATTTATTCATTTTCATCCATCTTTGTTCTTTTGGCCTGCGTGGGCCTCCCATCGCAGTGGCCTCTCTCGCTGCAGAGCACCGGCTCTACGAGCACGCGCTCCAGAGCTCCGGCTTGGTAGTTGGACACATCGGTCCAGCCACTCTGCGGCACGTGGGATCTTCCCAGGCCAGGGATCGAACCGGTGCCCCTTGCACTGCAAGGCGGTGTCCCTACCCACTGGACCACCAGGGAAGCCCTGAGTCCATCACTCCTTAGTGACCGCCCCTCTATGTTCAGGTGCTCTGTACATGCTCATATAGCTCGCACTCATCTTCGATCCTGCTTTCCCTTTCCCCCCAGGGTGCCCAATACCTGCCAGACTACAATGCCCTTCTGCACAGGACCCTGCACTGGCCAGTGGGGAACAGGCTTGTGTCCAGCTTCTCATTAGCCAAGGCATTTTGAACCAGTCATCCATCCATCTGGCTGTTTACCAGCCATTACCAAGAAGAACTGACCCAGGGCCTCCCACGAGCCCTCTGCCATGCCAGGTGGTGAGGACACCCTGTGAATCTTGGTCATGGGCATGTGCTGTGTGTGCATATAGGCACAAGAGGTTAGCAAAGTATGATGTTCTACATCGGTTTCCACCCCCAACAAACCTTGTATGACTTCATAATGTAATTCGTAAGCAAGTGGCATAGACTCTCAGAAAAACAAATGACCAAAAAATCTCATTTGGGGGGGCAATTAAAGTTGCAGAAGTGATTTTTTTGCTCATTTCCCTTTGAACACATAATTCTTATTTAGTTATGAAAATAGCATCTTTCTTTCAAGCTCTTAAAAGACCAAATCCCAGAGAGAGATAGGTCTCAGCCTGCCTGCTCCTAGAGAAAGGTGCACAGAGAGCCGTTTCCTGCTGATCCACTAGGAGTCCATCCAACGTGGTCCCAGTAAACCCCTGCCCCACTCCCAACCCCCATGTGACACAACAATGTTGGACGGGTCGATTTACTTATTTATTTATTTGTGAGGGGACAGCATCTCCCGATGACAGTGCTTATTCAAAGACCACGGTTTTCTTGCGTTCTACTTTGTTATGTTCTCAATTTCACCTCCCTGGAGACCCTAAAGATAATGGCAAATACAATTTTTTGCACTCAGCAGTAGCTCTGTACTATTGGTTGAAGGTATGGTGTCCAAAATATAATTTAAGGAATTCTTAGGCTCTGAGCCAGGATTATTCACTGGTCACTTTAAGTCTTTTTTTTCTTTAAGTCATGTGAAATTTGCCAGGAAATCCATATCTCAGACTATCCCTCCCTCGCTGTGTGCGTGCTGTCAGTCATGTCCAATTTGTTGTGACCCCCATGGACTGTAGCCTGCCAGGCTCCTCTGTCCATGGGATTCTCCAGGCAAGAATACTGAAGTAGGTTTCCATTTACCTTCTCCAGGGGGATCATCCCAAGAGACGGACTGAACTCATGTCTCCTGCATTGTCAGGTGGATTTTTTTTACTACTGCATCACCTGAGAGGCCCCATCCCACCCAGGGACCCTGGCTCAAAATATGAGAAGACCAACCTGTAAGCAAGACTCCTAGCCTACATTAGCCAAGGCATTTTGAACCAGTCATCCATCCATCTGGCTGTTTACCAGCCATTACCAAGAAGAACTGACCCAGGGCCTCCCACGAGCCCTCTGCCATGCCAGGTGGTGAGGACACCCTGTGAATCTTGGTCATGGGCATGTGCTGTGTGTGCATATAGGCACAAGAGGTTAGCAAAGTATGATGTTCTACATCGGTTTCCACCCCCAACAAACCTTGTATGACTTCATAATGTAATTCGTAAGCAAGTGGCATAGACTCTCAGAAAAACAAATGACCAAAAAATCTCATTTGGGGGGGCAATTAAAGTTGCAGAAGTGATTTTTTGCTCATTTCCTTTGAACACATAATTCTTATTTAGTTATGAAAATAGCATCTTTCTTTCAAGCTCTTAAAAGACCAAATCCCAGAGAGAGATAGGTCTCAGCCTGCCTGCTCCTAGAGAAAGGTGCACAGAGAGCCGTTTCCTGCTGATCCACTAGGAGTCCATCCAACGTGGTCCCAGTAAACCCCTGCCCCACTCCCAACCCCCATGTGACACAACAATGTTGGACGGGTCGATTTACTTATTTATTTATTTGTGAGGGGACAGCATCTCCCGATGACAGTGCTTATTCAAAGACCACGGTTTTCTTGCGTTCTACTTTGTTATGTTCTCAATTTCACCTCCCTGGAGACCCTAAAGATAATGGCAAATACAATTTTTTGCACTCAGCAGTAGCTCTGTACTATTGGTTGAAGGTATGGTGTCCAAAATATAATTTAAGGAATTCTTAGGCTCTGAGCCAGGATTATTCACTGGTCACTTTAAGTCTTTTTTTTCTTTAAGTCATGTGAAATTTGCCAGGAAATCCATATCTCAGACTATCCCTCCCTCGCTGTGTGCGTGCTGTCAGTCATGTCCAATTTGTTGTGACCCCCATGGACTGTAGCCTGCCAGGCTCCTCTGTCCATGGGATTCTCCAGGCAAGAATACTGAAGTAGGTTTCCATTTACCTTCTCCAGGGGGATCATCCCAAGAGACGGACTGAACTCATGTCTCCTGCATTGTCAGGTGGATTTTTTTTACTACTGCATCACCTGAGAGGCCCCATCCCACCCAGGGACCCTGGCTCAAAATATGAGAAGAACCAAACCTGTAAGCAAGACTTCCTTAGCTACTAAATCCCCTCAGCTTCTATGGTCCTTACTCGAGCCCATGGTGTTAGTTTCTTGTTTTCATTTGTTGCTTCTGTGTTGGTGTGTTATTATCTTGTATCCTTCACTTTGAAGGAAAGAAAAGAATTTTTGTTACTAAAGACATTGCAGGGATGCCCTATAATTTGATAAATAATAACCACTTCTTTGAGAAAACAAAACTAAAAATTAACGTGTTCAGCAACTCATTTCCCATACAAGAATTCAAGGACGGTCTCCTGTGGCCTGCTCTATACAGTATTTCTTTGGCTCTTTTACACCTGAAAATACATTCCTGCATACATACAGAATAAAACAAAATGACAAACTAATAAAATGACACTTCTCACCAAGACAGGGAATATAAGCCACTACACAGCTGAAGTCAGAAGCACAGATTATTGGTGCATTTTACTGAGTTGTATGTCATTACTTTCTGATAACCAGTATATGTATTCATCACCTATACATTTATTGTTTTAATAGGAAGAAATGAAAATGTTCCTGAACAGAGTGAGAGCTAACTAGCTCACTGTGTTTACACACAAAAAATGTGTTTACTAAGCTGTCATATGAAGGCTAGGAGAATGTTTAGAGGAACACTGCAGGATCTCCTTAAACACAGTTCTGTGAAATTTACACTCCGGTCATAGCATTGAAAACCCACCAAGACACATTGACACTGGCAGGTTTACAAAACCGAGAAGGTCAGATGTCCACTACAGAATACAGCGTCCAGATAAAGTGGAGCCCAAAGAAGGAATAAGGAAAGGTGAAATGTGGCAAAGAAATCTTCTCAACTAATTTAAGAATTTTAAAGCAAGTATCACAAAGTCAAGAGATAGAACAGTCTAAAGGGGTTTTTTTGTTTGAAAAACAATAGGGATCTTTTGTTTTTCAAGACATTGATTATAAGCCTAAGAGGAAAGGGATAGGCCTTAACAATCCTATGGGACACATCCTAAGTGACCCTCAAAAGTTGCACCAGGCAGGAGTTGCTTCAAAACCACTTTCACTGTTTGGAGGTCTGTCTGTAACCTTAATTCATCAGCGTCAAACATTCTGCGTGAGCCAGCCACGACGTGCTGCCTTCACTCTGCCTACACAAGCCACTCTGAACGGAATCTGAGAAAACAACTTGTCTTTCTTTTCCATGATATTGTTTTCCCCGAGAGAATGGGAGTAACTGGGTTATCCAGAGGTGTGTGCATGTCTGTTGCTTCAGTCGTGTCTGACTCTTTGTGACCCTATGGACTGTAGCCTGCCAGGCTCCTCTGTCCACGGGATTCTCTAGGCAAGAATACTGAAATGGGTTGCCATGCCTTCCTCCAGGGGATCGAACCTAGGTCTCCTGCATTTCAGGCAGATTCTTTACAATCTGACCCACCAGGCAAGTCCAAGAATACTGGAGTGGGTAGCCTACTCCTTTTTCGGGGGATCTAACTGTAACAAGGATTGAACCGGGGCCTTCTGCATTGCAGGCAGATTCTTTACCAGTTGAGCTACCAAGGAAGCCCTATCTAGAGGCATTTACCCTAAAATAAAAAGGCAAGGGTAGAATGGAAAGGGACCATTCCCATGCAAAAATCAGTGAACGTTTATCAGAGCTGAGCAAATATAACAAGCATTCACACTTATACTGGGCTTATTTCAAGTCACCTACTGTTCTCCCCCCAACCTCATGGAGCAAGTACTATTGTTGTTCCTATTTTACCCATAAGCAACAAAGGCACAGAAAAGTTAGCAACTTTCCCAAGGTCACACAGCAAAAAAGGAGCAAAACCAGGATGTAGCCCCAACTCACAGGTTCTAAAGTCTGCGCTACTGATCATTACTGATCATTACAATATACTACCTCCTGCAGACACTCTCACACACCATCACTTTCCAGACCTACACTGGAGACCGCATGCTGAGGGTGAAGTATCATAAAGTCAAGAGATAGAACAGTCTAAAGGGGTTTTTTTGTTTGAAAAACAATAGGGATCTTTTGTTTTTCAAGACATTGATTATAAGCCTAAGAGGAAAGGGATAGGCCTTAACAATCCTATGGGACACATCCTAAGTGACCCTCAAAAGTTGCACCAGGCAGGAGTTGCTTCAAAACCACTTTCACTGTTTGGAGGTCTGTCTGTAACCTTAATTCATCAGCGTCAAACATTCTGCGTGAGCCAGCCACGACGTGCTGCCTTCACTCTGCCTACACAAGCCACTCTGAACGGAATCTGAGAAAACAACTTGTCTTTCTTTTCCATGATATTGTTTTCCCCGAGAGAATGGGAGTAACTGGGTTATCCAGAGGTGTGTGCATGTCTGTTGCTTCAGTCGTGTCTGACTCTTTGTGACCCTATGGACTGTAGCCTGCCAGGCTCCTCTGTCCACGGGATTCTCTAGGCAAGAATACTGAAATGGGTTGCCATGCCTTCCTCCAGGGGATCGAACCTAGGTCTCCTGCATTTCAGGCAGATTCTTTACAATCTGACCCACCAGGCAAGTCCAAGAATACTGGAGTGGGTAGCCTACTCCTTTTTCGGGGGATCTAACTGTAACAAGGATTGAACCGGGGCCTTCTGCATTGCAGGCAGATTCTTTACCAGTTGAGCTACCAAGGAAGCCCTATCTAGAGGCATTTACCCTAAAATAAAAAGGCAAGGGTAGAATGGAAAGGGACCATTCCCATGCAAAAATCAGTGAACGTTTATCAGAGCTGAGCAAATATAACAAGCATTCACACTTATACTGGGCTTATTTCAAGTCACCTACTGTTCTCCCCACAACCTCATGGAGCAAGTACTATTGTTGTTCCTATTTTACCCATAAGCAACAAAGGCACAGAAAAGTTAGCAACTTTCCCAAGGTCACACAGCAAAAAAGGAGCAAAACCAGGATGTAGCCCCAACTCACAGGTTCTAAAGTCTGCGCTACTGATCATTACTGATCATTACAATATACTACCTCCTGCAGACACTCTCACACACCATCACTTTCCAGACCTACACTGGAGACCGCATGCTGAGGGTGGTGCCCTGTGTGAGTGGAGCTTCGACAGAGGGATCCCCAGCCCAAACTGGAGCTGGAAACGTCTATGCAGAGGAGACAATGACCATGCTGAAATTTGGGCACAAGCAGATCACCAGGGGAGAGGGAAAGGGATGAAGGGGGAGAAACTCAATCCAGGTACAGCACGTGCAAAATTTCAAGGCGGAAAGGAATGTGGTTCTCTCAAGACCCAGTAAGTAGTTTAATATGACTGGCATAGTGGTATGGAAAGTGGGGGAGGGGGCACCCAGGCAATGCCAAGGAGACAGGAATCGCATCGCGGAGAGCCTTGTGACCTGATTAAGGCATGAGGATTTACCTGAAAGCCTGCCACAACCAACTGAAGAATTTTATACTAGGGAACACGACCAGATCTTTTCTTCCTTGGCTCGCTGGCCAGAGGAAGGACGAGACTGGAGAAGACCGAGAATGGGGGCAGAGAGTCTAGCTAGGAAGCTGTGTTTCCCAGCTGTAATGAGAGGCTGGCATCATTTAGCCTGATGACCAGAGGGGGACATTTCTTAAGCCAAGGGGCAGATCTGGGCACACACAGCAGCACCGTGTTCAGATTCCTGCTCCCCTAACTTCCCTGAAGTCTTCCGGCTCCCAGTGATCCTCCTTGGCGTTGTGCTCTCAGACTGAGTCCCGATACATGATCTTAACATGTCTCTGCGTCTTAAAAATTGCTCAGAACAGCACAACGAAGAAACCCAAGCCTATTCTCCCTAAACTCTCTTGCCACTCAAAGAATTCTTCAAATTCTGATCTTAATCATTTGGGGAGCTTTTCCCCTTTATTTCCCTTTTTTCAGTTGTTAAAATATACTTACATTTCTCTCAGGGAGGCTGGACCATAGCTGGCCTCTATAAGCCTGGAAATATTTTCAAAGGATTATGATTCAACATACAATGCACATTCTTGACCTTATTATCGGCTGCTTTCCTCCTTTGGCCAGAGGTCTTTGGGAAGGGCTTTTTTAACAAAGATCTGCCTGTGAGCTGCCCCTGGGCCTTGGTCCTCGTTTGTGATGCCTTGTACGAATCCCCATTTAAACTCAAAACTGTCTCACTTGTATCTCTACAGAATCTGTCCTCTTTGACTCTTTGAAGGAAGGCTGAAGATAGAACATAAAGGCAGACGATG
Source organism: Tragulus kanchil (assembly GCA_022376925.1). NCBI lineage: Eukaryota > Metazoa > Chordata > Mammalia > Artiodactyla > Tragulidae > Tragulus > Tragulus kanchil. The sequence goes on along the minus strand of JAIOJX010000028.1, from coordinate 235,539,516 downwards.
GTCAAGTCATCAATACACTGCATGCTTCTAAAAAGAACTGTTCAAATGTTGAATAAATATTACTATATTTAAATAAGCTTCCACTTTTCTCCCAAACACACCCTATCAAGTCTCCCAAAATGGAAGAGCTTTGTGGCGCTGAAAATTGGGGCCCGCTCTGGGCCTCTGGGATTAGATTCCGAGGATACAGTCTCACATTACAGCCTACCCGTGGGCATTTTTTCACTCAAAGTATTAGCGTTGCCTTTGGCAGAAATTGCTCTGAAGATCAATAGGACTTGTCGGGGTTTTGTTTGCTTTGCTTTGTTTTCAGCGGATTCCTTGGGAATCTCCTGACTACAAGAGGCAGTTAGGATTTTCAGGACAAGGGACAGTGGGACGTTGGCCCCTGTTTCCACCTCCCACCACCACCCCCCCACAACCTGTTTGCTTCCAAATCCGCCTTGTTTTTCCTTGTTACCCTCCTTTAGGCTTCCCTGGCTCAGCGGTTAAAAAAAAGAAAAATCCGCCTGCCAATGCAGGAGAAGCAAGTTCGAACCCAGCAGAAGGAAAATCCTCCGGAGAAGGGAATGGCCACCCGCTCCAGTATTCTTGTCTGGAAAATCCCATGGACAGAGGAGCCTGGCCGGCTACAGTTCATGGGGTCGCAAAGAGTCAGACACGACTGAGCGACTAAACAGCAATAACGCTCCAGTAACTCTTTCCCCTGAACCGAGGCTGTCCCGCCTCGCTTCCAAGGACAAAAGCGCACAGGGACCATCGGGCGCCGAGAGCATGATCCCTGGGTCCCTCCGGGATCCGATCTGCAAAGACCCGAGCACGGAGGGGAGGGGGCGTCCTGGGAGCGGCAGGAAGCCAGACTGACCTTCACGAAGAGGGTGATGTCGTGCTCCTGCCCGGGGGCCCCCTCCTCGGGCGCCTCGCCGTCCTCCTGGCCGCCGTCCACCGCCTCGGGCTCGTCGCCGCGGTCCGCGCGGCGCTCCTCCGCCAGGTGGTTGCTCAGCTCCGCCGCGGGCTCCCCGGCCTCCGTCGGCGGGGGCGTCTCCCCATCAGCGCGGCCGTCGAGGGGCTCCTCTACGCCGCCGGCCGTGGCCTCCTCGCCCGGCCCCTCCCGACCGCTCTCCGGCCTCTCCTCCTCGCCTCCTGGCCTCCTACTATATTTAAATAAGCTTCCACTTTTCTCCCAAACACACCCTATCAAGTCTCCCAAAATGGAAGAGCTTTGTGGCGCTGAAAATTGGGGCCCGCTCTGGGCCTCTGGGATTAGATTCCGAGGATACAGTCTCACATTACAGCCTACCCGTGGGCATTTTTTCACTCAAAGTATTAGCGTTGCCTTTGGCAGAAATTGCTCTGAAGATCAATAGGACTTGTCGGGGTTTTGTTTGCTTTGCTTTGTTTTCAGCGGATTCCTTGGGAATCTCCTGACTACAAGAGGCAGTTAGGATTTTCAGGACAAGGGACAGTGGGACGTTGGCCCCTGTTTCCACCTCCCACCACCACCCCCCCACAACCTGTTTGCTTCCAAATCCGCCTTGTTTTTCCTTGTTACCCTCCTTTAGGCTTCCCTGGCTCAGCGGTTAAAAAAAAAAAAAAAAAAAATCCGCCTGCCAATGCAGGAGAAGCAAGTTCGAACCCAGCAGAAGGAAAATCCTCCGGAGAAGGGAATGGCCACCCGCTCCAGTATTCTTGTCTGGAAAATCCCATGGACAGAGGAGCCTGGCCGGCTACAGTTCATGGGGTCGCAAAGAGTCAGACACGACTGAGCGACTAAACAGCAATAACGCTCCAGTAACTCTTTCCCCTGAACCGAGGCTGTCCCGCCTCGCTTCCAAGGACAAAAGCGCACAGGGACCATCGGGCGCCGAGAGCATGATCCCTGGGTCCCTCCGGGATCCGATCTGCAAAGACCCGAGCACGGAGGGGAGGGGGCGTCCTGGGAGCGGCAGGAAGCCAGACTGACCTTCACGAAGAGGGTGATGTCGTGCTCCTGCCCGGGGGCCCCCTCCTCGGGCGCCTCGCCGTCCTCCTGGCCGCCGTCCACCGCCTCGGGCTCGTCGCCGCGGTCCGCGCGGCGCTCCTCCGCCAGGTGGTTGCTCAGCTCCGCCGCGGGCTCCCCGGCCTCCGTCGGCGGGGGCGTCTCCCCATCAGCGCGGCCGTCGAGGGGCTCCTCTACGCCGCCGGCCGTGGCCTCCTCGCCCGGCCCCTCCCGACCGCTCTCCGGCCTCTCCTCCTCGGCCTCCTGCGCCTGCCCCAGGGGCCCACCCTGGTCCGCGTCCTCGCCGGCACCTGCCGTCGCCTCCCCGCGGGCCGCTTCCTCGGACTCCACTCCCTCCTGGTCGCCCATCTCCTCCGTGGCGCCCGCCGCGGCTCCCCGAGCCTCCCCCGCAAGCTCTTCGGGGGTGCACCCCGCGCGCTCCGCCGCTGGGGCCTCGATCACCTCTGCCTGGGGCTGGGGGCTGCTGTCCCCTCCGTCCCGGGGCTCACCCTGGGTCCCGTGCGCTCCTGCCGCAGGCACCTCGACATCCGTGCTATCCCCCGCCGGCACCCCGACATCCGTGCTGCCCCCCGCTGACCCCTCGTCGCCCATGCTGTCTCCCGCTGACCCCTCGGCTACCAGGCTGTCCCCCGCTGACCCCTCGTCGTCCACGCTGTCTCCCGCTGACCCCGCGGCTACCAGGCTGTCCCCCGCCAGCGCCTCGGCCTCCATGCGTGCCCCCGATGCCGCAGAAGCGCGGTCTCCCGGCTCCTCCGGCTCTCTCTCCACCTTTCCCTCGGTCTCTAGGGCCGCGGGGTCCGCGCGCTCCCCCTGAGCCTCCCCAGGCTCCCCGCCCTGCGCACCGCGCCCGGGGCTCGCCTCCTCCTCCGGCCCCGCGCCTCCAGCCGGCTCCTCTCCCTCCCCGGCGCCCTCCTCCGCCTCGGCCGTGCCCAACGCCCCGCTCGCGTCCGCGGCCTCAGCCCCCGGGCCACCGCCTGCGCCCGGCTCCAGCTCGCCCGCGCGCCCTCCGTGCGGCCCCGAGCCTCCTCCTTCGCTCCCCGCGGCCGCCGCCGCCGCGCCCGCCCCCTCGCCCCCCGGCGCCTCCGCGGCGCCCTCCCTCGCCTCCTCTCCCGGAGCCTCTGGGTCGGCGGCTCCCGGCTCTCCCGGTCTCTCTGCCTGGAAAGCCGGGCCCTCCGACGGGCTCTGGGGACCCGCGGCGCCCCCATCCGGCTCCGCAAGCTCGGCCATGGCTGCAGATCGCTGACTTTGACCCGAGACCCTTCCTCGACGCTGCTGAGGAGCCAAGTGGCGCTGGGTGAAGGGCACGATACGGGGGATCCCTGCGCCCCTCGGAGAAGACCCCCTGTTCTGGGCTCTGGCGGCGCCTAGGAGGTGCGCTGGACACCCGGGGCGAAATCCTCTCGCCCCAAGAAGCTGAGCCCCTTTATCCTGGCTCACACTCTCTGGACTATTCCTCCACCGCCCCGCTTCTCCCCTGGTTCCGCGCCTGCTTCCCACCTAGAGCCTAATTCCGACTTGGTTTCCGTGGAAAGGCGCCCGCTGAGGTGCAGGGCGCGGCTGGGGAGGCCAGTGTAGCGCCTGCACCCTTGGCTATGCCTGGCTAGCTCTTCAGAGGTTGACCTGAAGTCCCCGGTGCCAACTCCATCCCGCCTAGGGCCTGGGCGGGGTGTGCATTCCCTCCACTCTCCCTATTTGGGTGGCCTGAGAGGCTGGCCAATGAGAGCCTTCCCTGTGGTCCTTGTGGATTTCAGTGAAAAGATCCTGATTCTACTGGCCGCTTGGTTGCTTTCTCAAACAGCTTCAAGTTCCAGGACCATTCAAATCACCCCCAGACACGCACCTCGATACCAAACACCTAATCCCGACTTTCCCAGGTGTGCTAAGTCGCTTCAGTCGTGTCCGACTCTGCGATGCTATGGACTACAGTCTGCCAGACTCCTTTCTCCCTGGAATTCTCCAGGCAAGACTATTGGAGGGGATTGCCATACCCTCCTCCACGGGATCTTCCCCACCGAGGGGTCGAACCTGCGTATCTTCCGTCTCCTGCATTGGCAGGCAACCTCTTTACCACTAGCGCCATCCCACAGACTTTCTCAGGAATCAACCTAACCGCTGTGCCCTGCAGGAGACCCGGGTTAGATCCCTGGGTTGGGAAGATCCCTCTGATAGAGGAGCCTATTGGGGAACAGTTCCTGGGGTCACATTGAGCTGGACACAGCTGAGCGACTAAGGTTTGTGGGGACATGTGCACACACACACATACGCAAGTCCCTGATAACCACTATTCTCTCTGTTTCTAAGGCTATTTTAGATTCCACTTTGTCAACTACAAAGTGACGCTTACCAATTTCACTGCCAATGGCTGAACAACAAGAGCGTTTGCCATCTGCCTCTGTGAAGACTGACCCCGTGCTGTGACAGCTACTGACCCTCAGCACCTCCTGCGGGAATTCAGGGTGCAGTGAGGCACTCTACTCCAGAGGATCTAGTGGGGCAGGTCTTCAGACAGGTGGATGTTTTGAGGAACAGATTTTATGATCTCAATTCTTGCATCTCTTCACACTTTGAAAAGCACTAAATCCCTTCATGGTGACATCAGATCCTTGTGACTAACCGAAACCCCGTTGTAAGGTGAGTGCTTCATGCTGTTGAAACCTCCCTTCATCAAAACCTGGTATACTGATTTTCCTCCTGCTGCCCCTTTGGAGCAGTCGCTCAGGGTTATCTGAATGCTGCCTCCCAGGCTGCCTTCCTCATTTTGCCCCCAATAAACCTTAACTCAAAACTCAAGTTGTTCATCCTTTTTAGTCAACAACAATGAGCTGCCCCTGAGAGCCCCATCCCTTTGGTCCATTTCCTCGGGGAAACAGCTTCACGTCCCAGGACCATTCAAATCACCCCCAGACACGCACCTCGATACCAAACACCTAATCCCGACTTTCCCAGGTGTGCTAAGTCGCTTCAGTCGTGTCCGACTCTGCGATGCTATGGACTACAGTCTGCCAGACTCCTTTCTCCCTGGAATTCTCCAGGCAAGACTATTGGAGGGGATTGCCATACCCTCCTCCACGGGATCTTCCCCACCGCTGGGTCGAACCTGCGTATCTTCCGTCTCCTGCATTGGCAGGCAACCTCTTTACCACTAGCGCCATCCCACAGACTTTCTCAGGAATCAACCTAACCGCTGTGCCCTGCAGGAGACCCGGGTTAGATCCCTGGGTTGGGAAGATCCCTCTGATAGAGGAGCCTATTGGGGAACAGTTCCTGGGGTCACATTGAGCTGGACACAGCTGAGCGACTAAGGTTTGTGGGGACATGTGCACACACACAACGCAAGTCCCTGATAACCACTATTCTCTCTGTTTCTAAGGCTATTTTAGATTCCACTTTGTCAACTACAAAGTGACGCTTACCAATTTCACTGCCAATGGCTGAACAACAAGAGCGTTTGCCATCTGCCTCTGTGAAGACTGACCCCGTGCTGTGACAGCTACTGACCCTCAGCACCTCCTGCGGGAATTCAGGGTGCAGTGAGGCACTCTACTCCAGAGGATCTAGTGGGGCAGGTCTTCAGACAGGTGGATGTTTTGAGGAACAGATTTTATGATCTCAATTCTTGCATCTCTTCACACTTTGAAAAGCACTAAATCCCTTCATGGTGACATCAGATCCTTGTGACTAACCGAAACCCCGTTGTAAGGTGAGTGCTTCATGCTGTTGAAACCTCCCTTCATCAAAACCTGGTATACTGATTTTCCTCCTGCTGCCCCTTTGGAGCAGTCGCTCAGGGTTATCTGAATGCTGCCTCCCAGGCTGCCTTCCTCATTTTGCCCCCAATAAACCTTAACTCAAAACTCAAGTTGTTCATCCTTTTTAGTCAACAACAATGAGTTTCTGCAGTATTTGTCTTTCTTCCGCTGGTTTATCTTAAGTAGCATAATGCCCTCCAGGTTCATCTGCATTGTCACAAATGGCAGGATTTCCCTCTTTTTTTTTTTTTTTTAAAGACTGAGTAACATTCCATTGTTTGTATCTACCATGTTCGCTTTATCCACTCATCCAGAGAAGAACATTCAGGTTGTTTCCATATCTTGACCATTGTAAGTAAAACTGCAATGAACATGGATAAGCATTCTGATTTCAAACCCAGGCTGTAGTCTCAGAAACCTTTGTCTGCTTTGTTTATCTCTTCCTGACACAGAGTATATTCTGCTTACTCATAATCTGTCTCTTGCCCCCCACCGCACAGGGATAGTGGTTCTGGGAAGCCAGGCATATAGGAGACATTCAGTAAATATATGCTGAGTGAGTGAATGCGTGAGTTCTTTCATATGCATACCTAACAACCTACACACACATATTTATAATTTTTTGGTGGGGCCACGCCACATGGCACTTGAGATCTTACTTCCCTGATCAGGGGGTGGAACCCGTGCCCCTTGCATTAGAAGCACAGAGTCTTAGCCACTGGAACACCGAGAAACTCCCCAGCCTGAACCAGTTTTCAAAGATACTTTTCTCAGTTGGCTTTATGCTTTGAGGACAAGCTATTCACAGGACAAGCTATTTTGACAGAAATTCTTATCTACTCACTTTGGTAAAGACTTCAGCAAGTACTTTTTAATTATTAGCAAAGGTTGGTCGGATGGTATAAAGGAACATAAAGGAAATGATAAATAAATTGAGTTGTGAAGGTCATTGTGAAGTCACTTAGAGCTTTGCACAGAGTCGACTCGGCAGCCAGCACCAGATTAGCTGTTTAAATACGCCAAGCAGGGTTAAACAGAGGTGACGAATTCAGGGATGAGGGGGCAAGAGGCAAAGGCCCTGACAATTAAGTTGATTTTAGTAATTTTAGAGTTTTCCTACCATTTTTTTACAAGGAAATATGAAGCAGGGTCACTCAGGGATTACAGAGAACATCTCCAGGGCTTATAAGTAAATGATATAAAGGTTTGTTGTTTTTACTGTTGGGAAAAAAGTACGAGCTCATTTCCACAGAGATGCCCTCTTTCTCCAGCAGGTCCCTGCTCCTGTCAGAAGTGCCCTTGGGATGCTGATCTAGAACATTCAAATCACAGGCTGCACTTAAGGTCAAACAGAAGTCCCTCCTTGCTCTTCAAACAGCCCCTCCTCTTCACCTGAGAACAGCCCCAGACCACGCCGTGCTCTGTTCCTTATAGAGGTATACTTCAGTTAAGAGAAGGATATCATGGGAGTTTCCTGGTGGGCTAGTGGTTAAGACTCCATGTGCCATATGGCCGAGCCAAAGAGAGAGAGAGAGAGAGAGAGAGAGAGAGAAAGAAGGATGTTGCAGCCAAAACTAGGAGGCAAGAATTTAAGCACAGTCAGAGCATCTTGTCAGCCAATGAAAACGCAACACAAACCAACACAAATAATGGCCGTGTGAAACAGGTGGGCTCTCTGGTCACACTGCCTGACTTAAGTCTCACCTTATTACATACTGACTGTGTGATCTGGAGTAAGCATTTCAACTAGACCACTGGGCATTATAATAGGATCCTTGTCATGAGTTCCAAGGCAGAGAATGTACGTGTGATACTCAGCACAGAGCTGGTTAACACTACAACCTCATTGTTGTCCTTGTCCCAGGGGATAGAGCTGTCACATCTTGACAGAACAGAGTCTTATAGGGTAGGAAGAGTTGTGGAGAACTCGGGAGACACTTTCCCCACTTAGCCCGTGACGTTCCAGGTTACCCCTACTCTCAGCAGCATGATGAGAAGAACCTCCCCTCCACGCCAAGAAGTGGCCTAGGTTGAGGGCTTCCCTGGTGGCTCAGACAGTAAAGGATCTGCCTGCAATGCAGGAGATCCGGATTCAGTCCCTGGGCTGGGAAGATCCCCTGGAGGAGGATGTGGAAACCCACTCCAGGACTCTTTCCTAGAGAATTCTGTGGACAGAGGAGTCTGGCAGACTACAGTCCATAGGGTCACAAAGAGTCAGACGTGCTTGTGTAACTAATGCTTTTCACTTTCACCATGAACTTTTCTAGCAAGTGAAACTTTCTTTCGATGTGATTTTGCGCTATTCTCAAAACAAACTAGATGTTCAACCAATACTTGTTAGATAATAGAAGGGATTTTTAAAAGGGAGAAGAGGAGGCGGGAAAAGTAGAGGAGAGAGGGGAGGGAGGAAGGGAGGGGGGAAACATCCCAATTTTTATTACAAACCACTTGCTGAAAGTCTTACTGAAATGGTAGATCATCTTCTAGAAGGAGTGTGGATGGAACATTTTCAGCCCAGGGGGTAGAGCAGGGGAGGAAGCCTATAGAATCATATTGTTAAGCGAGCTTCAGGGTCCTAGAAACTGTAGTTCAAGCCTCTAATTCTCATGTTATAGTTACTTCTAATGCCAGGAGCAGCTGTAACAATCTTGGTAGAGATAAAAACAATATCAGAATTGAAGACCAAAAGTCATTGCAAAGACTTCCATTTCTATCTGCAAAGTTTTTACTTAGCATTTGAATAATTTTCTAAAACAATCCAGTCTCCTATATCCGCTCCATATGTGGTTTTTAGAAACTTGAGTTTTTTTTAACTTTTTTAAACCCCAAGTTTGTGATCTTCTCGCTCAAGTCCTTCAGAATCCTGTAACCAGTGGTAACAGATGCCGATCTGATGAAACAGACCTTGGTCTTAAGCACTGGGTTTCGTTTGACTGGGGACAGTTTTGACACATTTTTGGGTTGTCATGATGGCAGTTGCTACTGGCATCCAGTGGATAGAGTCCAAGATATTGATAAGGTCTACTCCTTCACCTAAAATAAACAAAGAGAATGACTTATTGATTGAAAGAAAGAAGAAAGGAAGGAAGGAACAAGAGAGAAAGAAGGAAGGAAGGAAGAAAAGAGAAGATCCCTATGTGACTGGCACACGACATACAAAAGTCTTAAAAGCAAACTGACAACTGTGCATACTTGGGGGAAAACAATAAAGGTATTTTACTTTATTTTATTACACTTACTTAGGAAATAGCACAATAATATTAAGGCAAATTTTCATATGTTAATATTCCAGTTAGAATAGTGTCAATGAATTATACAAAATTATTGGTTATATATTATAACCACCCATCTTGCAAATAAGGCTTGTTCCTGTGTGTGTCAGTCGCTCAGTCACGGCCGACTCTTCGTGGCCCCATGGACTATAGCCTGCCAGGCTCCTCTGCCCATGGAATTCTCCAGGCAAAAATACTGGAGTGGGTTGCCGTGCCCTTCTCCAGAGGCTCTTCCCAGCCCAGGGGCTGAACCTGGGACTCCAGCACTGCAGGCGGAGTCTTTACTGTCAAATAAGGCATATTTGCATCAGTTAGAAATTTACATGGCCCTGAAATTTCTCTTCTTTCTACTTTCTTTACTGAAGTCTAAAGTAGGTTTCAAATTTTTCCATAACTTTGTTGCTGGTGTGGTTGTCAGAAGTCAGATCGAAGTTCTTGTTCGTTTGAAGTCAGTTTTGCAGAAATGGCAGGGAGCTGACTCCTTGTCAATGATTTCAAACAGAAGAAAGGCAGTGAATAGCTCCTAACGCTGAGACGAAAGGGAACTGGATGGGAAGAGATCCCCAGTCCCCCCATAGCCCTTGAACTTTCACCTGCTGCTTTCCAGGCAGGTGTGTTCCGCCGGCCAAGCAAATGCCATATATGTAACAGGTGCTCAGTAAAGGTCTCATACCCTCTTAGAACACAGATCTAGAAAGGAGCTTAAAGATTGCTCTGCCTGGCTCCCTCATGTAAACAGAATGTTTTGCCTGTTGGCCACTATAAAGAAAGCTCCTTTCACAGGGGTATTATTTTTAAATCGTTTAGTGCTCTCTTCGGTCCTGGGATGTGGTCACAGCCCTGCAGAAGAAGCAGGCATCCCACAGAGTAAAATAACATGGAATTGAACTAGATTCAGCATATTAAAAAGCAGAGACATCACTTTGCCCACGGAGTTCTGTCTAGTCAAAGCAATCGTTTTTCCAGAAGTCGTGTACAGACATGAGAGCTGGACCAGAAAAAAGGCTGAGCGCCAAAGAATTGATGCTTTCAAACGATGGTGCTGGAGAAGACTCTTGAGAGTCCCTAAAGGACCCTTAATCAATCCTAAGAAATCCAAGAAAACAACTCTGGATACTCATTGGAAGGACTGATGCTGAAGCTGAAGCTCTAATACTTTGGCTAGCTAATGCAAAGAGCCAACTCTTTGGAAAAGACCCTGAGGCTGGGGAAGATTGATGGCAGGAGGAAAAGCGGGTGACAAAAGATGAGATGGTTGGAGGGCATCTCCAACGTAATACACACACACATGAGCAAACTGAGAGATAGTGAAAGACAGGGAAGCCTGGTGTGCTGTCGTTCACAGGATCACAAAGGGCTGGACGTGATTTAATGGCTGAACAGCAGCAACACATTGAGCTGTAAAAAACTGCCTCTTTCATAGGACTTTTTCCTGAAATATTTCCCATGAGGACAGCTCAATCACTTCTGGACCTTGTAAAACACTTATGATAATAATCTTGGACTATCTGAGATAAGATTTCAAGTTCCACTTTTCTCTGTTTCATTGAATATGGTTGACATATAGCATCCCGTAAGTTTAAGGTGTTCAATTTCAATGATCTAATACACATATGTATTACAAAATGATTGCCACAAGGCTATTTTTCAGAGAATCTTTGACAGTTCCCTGAAGTTAACCTAGGTGGCACTTTTGTCAAAAGAATACGACGTGATATTTAACCCATATATATTTTTTATTAGTTGATCTTTTATTTTATTTATTTTGCTATACTGTAGGTCCTTGCTGGTTCTCCACTTTAAATACAGTAGTGTGTACCTGTCCATCCCAGACTCCCTGACTATCCCTCCGGGCCACCATCCTCCTCCCTGGCAACCATTAATTCTCTCTCCAAATCTGTGAGTCTCTTTCTGTTTTGTAAATAAGTTCATTTGCATCACTTCTTTTTAGATTCCACATATAAAGGAAGTAAGTCAGACAGAGAAGGAAAATTAAAGCCTCATATGTGGGTTTACAGTGAAGGAACAATAAGAAACTTGATAAGTCTAAAAACAATTTAAGCACACGGTAGCCAAGTCCTAGATTTTTTTTTTTTTTTGGAAAAGTGAGAAAAAGACTTCAAAGCAAGCTTATGTGGGGCTTTTAAATATAGATTTATTTCTCCTTATAAATCTAATTGATTTTTAAGGCATTACTGATCTGTATGTCTCTGTTGCTTTTATAGTCATTCCAAATCCAGTTGGGTGAGGGCAGCAGCATTTGATATATGTAAAACCTTGAAAGCTGTTTTGTAAGTCCCTCTTCACACCAGGAAGTTAAATTTTCCCAGAATCAAACTGGCTCATGTTTCAATAGAAACTCAGAGCTCACAAAATACTGGCTGTGATTTTCTACTCCTGGTTAGATTTTTCTTGCCTTCCCCCCCCACTCCCCGCCCCCGCTTTTACTCTAAGTGTGTTAACACAGCTATACACTCAGGTGGCAGTTCTCCTGGGTTGAGATACAATTAGATGTTCAACCTGCTTGAGGACTTTGGGAGTTTTGTTCAACTTCCTGTCATGGGATTTGAAGGCATAATTGTTAGATGGCTGTAAGTAAGCTGAGCAGTTACTGAAGTCAGGGAAAAGACCAGGGATCACAGACCTGCTGGAAACAGGCAGGTTATGCACTTATCGACAGCTGTGAGTCAGCAGAGAAAAAGAGCTGGTTCTATTTCTGTGAATGTGGAAGAGGGCAAAAAGGAGTTCCCTCCTCTCCTTTTAAGCCGGTAGCAACAAAATTGAGTGGGGTGATCTAATTATAGCAAGATGCCTTTCCAGGGGACTCGGTGGGAAAGAACCTGCCTGCCAATGCAGGTGATAAGGGTTCAATCCCTGGGTCGGGAAGGTCCCCCTGGAGAAAGAAATGGCAATTTACTCCAGTATTCCTGTTGGGAAAATCTCATGGACAGAGAAGCCTGGCAGGCTACAGTCTATGGGGTTGCAAAAGAGTCAGACACAACTGAGCATATGCACGCACGCACACACACACACACACACATACACATAATTCAAGTTCCCAAAGATGGACTTCAAGAGGCTCCTGGGGAAAATTCCAATTTTTTTTTAACAAATTTCTTTTGGCCTCTTTTATTGATTTTTTTTGTATTCATTCATTTTCATCTATCTTCTATTCTTTGGCCTGTGTGGGCCTCCCTTGGCAGTGGCCTCTCTTGTCACAGAGCACCAGCTCTGGGTGCATGCACTCCAGAGCGCTGGCTAATAACTGGATGCACCAGTCTAGCCCTTCCACGGCATGTGGGATTGTCCCAGGCCAGGGATCGAACCAGTGCCCCCTGCACTGCAAGGCAAACTCTTTACCCACTGGACCACCAGGGAAGCCCAGAAAATTCTTATTTTCATAGCCACAAAACTCAGATCGAAATTTAACATTTCCTTCAGTTATGAATAAGGGGAAATGGTAATTGTATCTGTGACTATGTCCCTAATTAAAATCACAAATATTTTCACATCTCATTCCAGATGTACATGCTAAGCTGTTTCAGTCATGTCCAACTCTTTATGATTCCATGGACTGTAGCCCACCAGACTCCTCCGTCCATGGAATTCTCCAGGCAAAAATACTGGAGGAGGTTGCCATTTCCTCCTCCAGGGGATCTTCCCTACCTGGGGATCGAACCCACGGCTTCCTCATTGCAGGTAAGTTCTTTACCACAGAGCCACCTGGGCAGCCCCAAAGAAACTGGTACATCCACACAATGAAATACTTCTCAGTAATGAAAGTATTGCTGCTGAAATACGCAACAACATGGACAAATCTCAAATGCACAATGAAATCTGAAAGAAGCCAGACTGAAAGTGTCTACAGACTGTGTAATTCCATTTATATGACACTATTTCTAAGTCTGTTTTTACAGACAGACACAAAACAGATTAGTGGTTGGCTTTGGACAGGGTTGCTGATAAAGGGCATGGGAGATTTTCGACAGTTTTTGGAATTTCTGTAGTTTAGTGTATGTTAATTTACCTAAAAGTGCTGCACATGTAACGTAGATGCTAGTTTCATGCATATCCCCTGTCTTCTAACTCCCTTCAAAGAGGTAGGTAGCTGGAAACCCCATTATCACAGAGCACAAGTCAGCATCTCTTCCTTTGCATCTGCCTCATTGCACATGGTTTCTTTTGGCTCTGAGCACCTGGTGTCTCCCCGACCCCCATGCCATTTCTACCCACTCCTGAGCCTGTCTCCGCTTCATCCCAGACCAGCTTCTTTCCCTTGGTTTTCCCAACATACCACCCCACAGAATGTAGCAGGCATAATTGAGACATAATTTACAGCCCAAACCTGAACACTTTTGAAAGTGAAATTTTCATGCTGAGGCTCTAGGTGTAAACCACGAGCTTGTCCCGGCAATCAGGAACACAGGGCTTCATGGCATGGGAGATGTCTGCTTAAGACTTAACACTAATGATGAACCATTGGTTACATCAGAAGAAGAAAAATGACAAAAAATTGAAGATGAGACATATAGATTCTTAAAGTCCTTAGACAATTCCTGGTCCCAAGACTTTCTACTGGCCACACCTGTAACATGGGTCCCATTCTCCCTCTGCACCTTAGCTTACTCCCACTCCACTCCAGATCGCCATTCATCGACTAAACAGAGTGATCCAGCCATCTTCCTGTTTCATGCCTCACCCAGTCTACCTATTCCCCGAGAGTTAGCGTTCCAACCCAAATGGCTCCCAGGGGGGCTTTTGCTAATCAGTTCTCTCCCCTGATAAGAGCCTCCCATCTGCTGGAGAATGAGACAGAGGCAGGTCCAGTGACAACGAACTGAACAGCAGGTGGCTAATCTCATTCTGTCCTTTCAGAGCCTTATGAGGTAACTGATAAGATGATGCCCATTTTAAAGATAAACAGATTGTGATTCAGGGTATCAAAGAAATCTGGAAAGCAACAGAGCCAGTGGGCCGACCCAGGTCTCTCAGAGAGAGCAGGTGACCCCGGGAGCCCTGTGGCAGGTCACAGTCCCCCTTGCCTTGTCGCAGGTGCTGAGCACAGTTGTCAGGCAAATATTTGCTGTCTGCTTGCTTGCCTGTCTGATGTAATCGGTTAAACAACCAAATTAACTCAACAGTTTCCAAATAATCTGCCGGTTTCCACTGCATCTCCAGCTGCTTGAACTCAAACAGTCCGTAAAGGTCAGTGTGGGCTGATGGATGTAGAATCAAAGATCAAGAAAATGCTCTTAGTCGTGACTCCTTCTCCAGGGGAGATAACCTGGTTCAGAAGTGTGAAGTCACCTCTTCCTTAGACACCAAAACCTAGACTTAACGTCACAACAGGTGATTTCTCTGTGGCTTCAGACCTATGGATGCAAAACTGAAAATATGAGTGAAGAATTCGGGCTTCTTTGTTTGCCAACTACATGCATGTGTGCTGAGTCGCTTCAGTCATGCCCGACTCTTGGTGACCCCGTGGCTGGTAGCCCGCCGGGTTCCTCTGTCCATGGGACCCTCCAGGCAAGATTACAGGAGTGGGCTGCCTTTTCTTCACTTAGGGGATCTTCCCGACACAGGGATCAAACCCCAGTCTCCTGCATTGCAAGTGGATTCTTTGCACGCTGAGTCACCTAGTGTGTGTCAACTACATTTCAATTTAAAGAAGATTTCAGATTTTGGCTAAGTATTCAATGACATAAATATGGAGAGTTAGAAGTACCCCCTAAGGTAGATTTAAAATTTCCATTTCAACCAAGTTCTTGATAACAAGAAACCACCCTGGTTTTATGTAACCGGCAGTCCCCTCTTTTGTGACTGATGTGTTGACTGGCCACAAAGGAGGAACTTAAGGTGCGTTTTTCTCTTGGAAACATTGAGATAAGTGGTGATTAGGTGTCCAGAGATGGGGCCTCCGATGGGAGGAATGAGTGAACAGAGCTTCATTCTTCTTTCCTGGACCCAACATTAACAAACCATAAGTTCTGGTAAAGTAAGCGAGTTTCTGGACTCATCTCCCACTCCTCTGCTTCCTCCCTGAGGTCCTAATGATATTCTTGAGAATTCCAGGTCCTTGGTTTCCTCCTTTACAGACGGGAGGACTCCGGATCCTTCCCTGTCTCTGTCCCCCACCTTCACCCCAATTGCCTACATCTCCCTCAAAGCAAAACTCTTATCTCCTTAGAGTGAGTGAATTCTATTAAGTGTTCAGAAACTCAAACAGTGAACTCCTATTCAGTACTGACTGCTGCTGCTGCTGGTGGTGGTAGTTTAGCTTCTAAGTCGCGTCTGACTCTTGTGACCTCATGGACTGTAGCCAGCCAGTCTCCTCTGTCCATGGAATTCTCCAGGCAAGAACAGTGGAGTGGGTTACCATTCCCTTCTCCAGGGGGCCTACCCAACCCAGGGATCAAATCCTGGTCTCCTGCACGGCAAGTGGATTCTTTGCACGCTGAGTCACCTAGTGTGTGTCAACTACATTTCAATTTAAAGAAGATTTCAGATTTTGGCTAAGTATTCAATGACATAAATATGGAGAGTTAGAAGTACCCCCTAAGGTAGATTTAAAATTTCCATTTCAACCAAGTTCTTGATAACAAGAAACCACCCTGGTTTTATGTAACCGGCAGTCCCCTCTTTTGTGACTGATGTGTTGACTGGCCACAAAGGAGGAACTTAAGGTGCGTTTTTCTCTTGGAAACATTGAGATAAGTGGTGATTAGGTGTCCAGAGATGGGGCCTCCGATGGGAGGAATGAGTGAACAGAGCTTCATTCTTCTTTCCTGGACCCAACATTAACAAACCATAAGTTCTGGTAAAGTAAGCGAGTTTCTGGACTCATCTCCCACTCCTCTGCTTCCTCCCTGAGGTCCTAATGATATTCTTGAGAATTCCAGGTCCTTGGTTTCCTCCTTTACAGACGGGAGGACTCCGGATCCTTCCCTGTCTCTGTCCCCCACCTTCACCCCAATTGCCTACATCTCCCTCAAAGCAAAACTCTTATCTCCTTAGAGTGAGTGAATTCTATTAAGTGTTCAGAAACTCAAACAGTGAACTCCTATTCAGTACTGACTGCTGCTGCTGCTGGTGGTGGTAGTTTAGCTTCTAAGTCGCGTCTGACTCTTGTGACCTCATGGACTGTAGCCAGCCAGTCTCCTCTGTCCATGGAATTCTCCAGGCAAGAACAGTGGAGTGGGTTACCATTCCCTTCTCCAGGGGGCCTACCCAACCCAGGGATCAAATCCTGGTCTCCTGCACGGCAGGCAGATTTTTACTATCTGAGCCACCAAAGATATGGTGCTTAAAGTAATTTTTAAGGCAAATACTATTATTACCACCCCAAATGAAAGAGGAAGAGACTATGGAATAGAGAGGGTAAGTCACTTTGCCCAAGGACACCCAAGGGAAAGCAGCCCAGCCCAGTGATGCACCTGGGCAGCCTGGCTCCTGCCTCAGTGAACTTAATCCTGGGAACTTAACCCTTCCTAATATTTGGGAAACACAGATCTGGTGCCAGGCACCATGCAGGGCATGCGTGTATTGAGCAGATATGCCTGAAGATTTGCCTGCATGCCAGTCACTGGGCACAGGGGTGACAAAGTCACACGGCCTTTGCGCTAATGTGGCCACAGACTCCCAGAGGTCTCAGACGAGCAGTCAAGTAATTGGTGACCCCACAACGAGGGTTAGAGGGAGAAAATGTATTAGGAGAGAGCGGCCTGTCTAGGAGCACATAGGAGCGCTGTGCCCCAACTGGACTTGAGGCTGAACAGATGTGGAGTGAGGCCTGGTCATGTATAAGGTAAGGCCCACCTGAAAAAAGAATGGAAGTTTAGCTGGTGAAAGAAAAGAGAAAAGGTGGGAGGTGGGGCTTGCAGGAGGTGAGTTTGGAGGACGTCACTGTGGTCCGGGGGACGCTCTCAGAGCTCATGCCACTGCTTCCTGCAGAGTGGAGGCCCCATCCTCCAAGTATAGACTCAGATGGTTGCCCTGGTCTCCATAGCAAAGAGTCACGGGGCAGGGGTGTCTGAAAAAGAGCCAGCCAGCTTTGGGGCTGACTTTTCAGCAGTAGCTCTCAACTGAGGGGGACATTTGAGCAAATCGGAGGCATTTTGGTTGTGAGAGCTTGAGTAAGTACCACTGGCGTCTAGTGGGTAGACCCCAAGGGATGCTGTTAAACATCCTGCAACACACTGGCAGCCCCCCGTCACCACACCAAAGACTGAGCCAGCCCTAAACGCCCAATAGTGCCCGTGATGAGCAACCAACAGACGACCCAGACGAAGCAACTTGTGAACAATTCACAACAGGTGTCTGGTGGAACCAAGATGAAGAACGCCTGCCCTCTGACGTGGCTAACTGAAAAAGGAAATAAAACAATGCTTTAAAGACATTCCAGGCAGAAAAATAAACAAGATACAATAAGGAGCAAGCTCCCGTGCCAGACTCTAAGCCCTTAGTCAGCTTCCTGACTCCCCGGAGTAGGTCTGCATGGGGAGGTCACACCCTGGTCCAGCCTGTGCAGCTGCAAGACATGGCGCCCACTGGGGAGCCCTGTTTGAGAAAGAGATGCTGATCCCTGGATTCCGGATGAAAGGAGCTGATTGTGTGCTGACCTGTGATAGGCTGTCGGCGCCAGCCCTGCCCCGCCCCGCGCCGCCCTGTGAGTCTGGGGTAGGAGACAAGGCACATCTGAGAAGGTGATCTCTCCTCTAGCGCTCTCCCTCTCCCTCCGAGATCAGGGTCCCCAACGGGTGGGGCGTCTACACCCAGAGACAAAGGGAGTCAATACAAGCGCAGATCAAGACTTATTTTTTTATACTGACACCCTTAATACCTGCTTTTGTGTGTATATTGTATAGTGTGATGCGGCTTCCCTGGTGGCTCAGCCGTAAGGAGTTCACCTGTGATGCAGAAGACTCGGGAGAAGCGGCTTTGATCCCTGGGTGGGGAAGATCCCTGGAGGAGGGCATGGCCACCCACTCCAGTATTCTTGCCTAGAGAATACCATGGACGGAGGAGCCTGGAGGGCTACAGTCCAGAGGGCTGCAAGGAGTTGGACATGACTGAAGAGACTGAGCATGTACAGTGTAATATTCTGTAACTAATATGTAAAATTTATGAGGGGGAAAATTTAAAAGCCAGCCAGCTTTGGGGCTGACTTTTCAGCAGTAGCTCTCAACTGAGGGGACATTTGAGCAAATCGGAGGCATTTTGGTTGTGAGAGCTTGAGTAAGTACCACTGGCGTCTAGTGGGTAGACCCCAAGGGATGCTGTTAAACATCCTGCAACACACTGGCAGCCCCCCGTCACCACACCAAAGACTGAGCCAGCCCTAAACGCCCAATAGTGCCCGTGATGAGCAACCAACAGACGACCCAGACGAAGCAACTTGTGAACAATTCACAACAGGTGTCTGGTGGAACCAAGATGAAGAACGCCTGCCCTCTGACGTGGCTAACTGAAAAAGGAAATAAAACAATGCTTTAAAGACATTCCAGGCAGAAAAATAAACAAGATACAATAAGGAGCAAGCTCCCGTGCCAGACTCTAAGCCCTTAGTCAGCTTCCTGACTCCCCGGAGTAGGTCTGCATGGGGAGGTCACACCCTGGTCCAGCCTGTGCAGCTGCAAGACATGGCGCCCACTGGGGAGCCCTGTTTGAGAAAGAGATGCTGATCCCTGGATTCCGGATGAAAGGAGCTGATTGTGTGCTGACCTGTGATAGGCTGTCGGCGCCAGCCCTGCCCCGCCCCGCGCCGCCCTGTGAGTCTGGGGTAGGAGACAAGGCACATCTGAGAAGGTGATCTCTCCTCTAGCGCTCTCCCTCTCCCTCCGAGATCAGGGTCCCCAACGGGTGGGGCGTCTACACCCAGAGACAAAGGGAGTCAATACAAGCGCAGATCAAGACTTATTTTTTTATACTGACACCCTTAATACCTGCTTTTGTGTGTATATTGTATAGTGTGATGCGGCTTCCCTGGTGGCTCAGCCGTAAGGAGTTCACCTGTGATGCAGAAGACTCGGGAGAAGCGGCTTTGATCCCTGGGTGGGGAAGATCCCTGGAGGAGGGCATGGCCACCCACTCCAGTATTCTTGCCTAGAGAATACCATGGACGGAGGAGCCTGGAGGGCTACAGTCCAGAGGGCTGCAAGGAGTTGGACATGACTGAAGAGACTGAGCATGTACAGTGTAATATTCTGTAACTAATATGTAAAATTTATGAGTAAAACAAATATTCAAATATGTGGCATATGCCTAGAGAAAACCATAATTCAAAAAGATATGTGCTGCCCAATGTTTATTGCACCATAATTTACATTAGCCAAGACATGGAAGCCACCTAAACATCCATCAACAGAGACATGGATAAAGAGTCGGTTCATGTGTACGTCAGGACATTACTCGTCATAAAAAAGAATGAAACAAGGCCATTTGTAGCAACATGGATGGACCTAGAGGTTGTTATACTGAGTAAGTCAGCAGAGAAAGACCATATCATACGATGCTGCTTATATACGGACTCTAAAAAAAAAATTGGTGCAAATGAACTTATTTACAAAACGGAAACAGATTCACAGACTTAGGGTTACCAGTGAGGAAAGGGGGAGAAGAGATCAACTGGGAAACTGGGATTAGCATATATTCATTCCTGCATAAAAAAAAAATAGATAGCTATACGGTAGTTACAACACGGGGACTCTACTCAGTACTCTATAATGACCTGTATGGGAAAAGAATCTTAAAAAGAGTGGATATATGTATCTGTATAATTGATTCATTTCACTGCAGAGCAGAAACTAATACAGCATTGTAAATCAACCATACTCCAAAAAAAGGAATTTTTAAAATAAAGTAAACATGCAAATGTGTGGTTAAATTTTTTAATTAGTATATTTACATAAATTAGAAAACCGAGAATACAAAAGCTCAAAAACCATTTGAGGCATGTCATCAAACAGTGCTTCTTTGGCTGGGGATGACTTGTTAGCATGGGCTCTGAAATGGGGTGACTCAGGGAGTTGCTTTTTTTCTTCCAATATTTTAAAATTCATTAATTTATTTCTAACTTTTGGCCACATCCTGTAGCACATGGTCTTAGTTCCCTGAACGGGGATTGAACCTGCACCCCCTGCATTGGAAGGCAGATTTTTTTTTTTAATGTAATGGAATGCAAACATTTATCCACATGGTTTCAGACTCCACATTGCAACAACCTTTATAAAAACTACCCTCCATCAAATGTGGGTTTAGTGTCAGAGAAGAATACCTACAGTAAATTAAAAAGGCTGTGAAAATATTCCTCCCTTCTCTAACTATATAACTGTGATGAGACATGATTTCCTTCATGAACCTAAGCAAAAAGCAACATAGAAAGGTAGGTTCTTAACTACTGGACTGCGAGAAAGTCCCTAAGTTTTTTTTTAGACCAAAGGTTTTTACTCTCTGCAACTTGAACTGCTCTCTCCAACTCTCCCCAACTTCATAGGAACTTTCTCAGCAAATGTGGACCTGAAGCAATTGTGCACAGGAGGTAGGTGTTCAACAGCCAGGCTGGAGACTGTTCAGCAGGCAGTGAGGGGGACCCCTCTGCCTCCCGAGTGGAAAGGAGCCTGGATTAAAGGTGCCGCCGCCCAGCCAGAGCTGAAAAGGCTCGCCAGTTCATCAAGTCCTTCTCTTCTTTCTTTTCCCACATTCTCAGGGCCGGCTGGCATCTCAACGCAGGAAAAATAACAATATACAGTTACTAGGGGAGGAGGGAGTCCGGGTGGAAGTGAATCCTTTCTCTGAATACTTGTGCATGGCTTTGCCTGGGCTTCCCACGTGGTGCAAGTGGTAAAGAATCCTCCTAGCAATACAGGAGACAAGGGCTCGATCCCTGAGTTAGCAAGATCCCCTCGTAGAGGGCGTGGCAACCCACTGCAGTATTCTCGCTGGGAGAATCCCATGGACAGAGGAGCCAGGTAAGCTACAGTCCATGGAGTTCCAAAGAGTCAGACATGACTGAGGACGCACGCATGCCTTTGACTATTAACTCTTCTACATTCCATGTATTATATTTAAAATCTAAAATATGAAAAATTATCATTGCCAATTCAAAAATAGTTAATTAATTTTTCAAAAAGAGGCTAGCAATTCAGATTTCCAAATTCCTATCCTTCTGAACTTTATTTGTAAACTCTGGATTTCTCTGATGACCTTTCTTCTTTTAATAAATCGGTGGCATCGTTCTCAAAACATCACACTGGCTAAGACTCCCTCCCTGTGAAATTTACACAGTGGACATGCACCCACTTCCTTTTAAAAGGTTCAGCCTTACCTTTAATCCTTCCTGAAGCTAACAGTGGTCTGGTTTCTGGGCATCTTCTGTTGTTCCACGGCTGACCTGTGAACCTCATTTATTCTAAGGGAAGCTTTTGAATGAATTGATCACCTGATCCCTCGCTGGTACCCACAGGCCCTGAGAGCTCGGGGTTCCTGTTTTCCTCTGCTGCTGCCTCTGTGCTTTGCTATGCCTTTTTAGAGGCCGCCGGCTCATTAGGCAAGTGGATCATGTATCTGAAGTGTGTTAGACCTCCTTTCAGGACACAGTCACCTGTAAAAGGGTTTTTGGCAGGTGATCAACTCCCAAAGGCATTTGAAGCCTCCGTTTGCTACTAAAAGCCCCAGATCACTGGGCACAAACTCCCTGATGTGGAGGGTCAGCCCATGGAATCTATGACGCACAATCTGTATCTGGCTGGTGTGCCTCCACCACGCCCAGATAAAGGGAATCAAAACCTTTCCCCAAGTTTCCAGGGGCTGGACCTCAGCCGACTCTCTTTACAGGTGATGTGAGCTAGGAGGATCCAGAGTGTTGGCGGGACCCAGGGACATAACCCAGAGGGGAATCGATGCAAAAGGAAATTCAACGTTTAGTGCGGGCTGGCGTCGCCCTTTTCTCCAGGACCTTAAGGACGTGTAAGGCCATCAGGGGACACTTTGGCAGCAGATTCCTTGCCGCTGAGGACAGCATGAACTTTTTTGATTGAAATGATTTCAGAGTGCAATAGGTTTAGTGATGCTGACACGGCCGTGAATACCGGAAGTACAGCATTAGGGCATCTTTGTAAGTGCCTAACCAGGAAGTAGTCAAATTGACTTGTGTTCATGCCTAATAAAGACGACTTAAAGGGTTCCGCTGGTGGCTCAGCGGTAGAGAATCTGCCTGCCAATAGGGCAGAAGATGTGGGTTCAATCCCTGGGTCAGCAAGATTCCCTGGAGAAAGGCACGGCAACCCACTCTAGAAATCTTGTCTGGTGAATCCCATGGACAGAGGCGCCAGGTGGGCTAAAGTCCAGGGGGCTGCAAAGAGTCAGACACAGTCTCGCCACTCATCAGCAGCAACGATGTCCACTGAACGGGCATGAATTTGAGCAAACTCCGCTAGACAGTGAGGGACGGTGGGCCCTAGTGTGCTGCAGTCCATGGAATCCCAGAGTCCAACACGATGTAGCAAATGAACAGTAACAATGCAGAGACTGTTTTTTCCAGACGTACATTTTAACTTATTTACTTTTTAAAAATTTTTTTTTATTTTTGGTGGGGGGGCGGGTTGGGGAGGGAGGAGGGTGAGCGGGCCACTTCTATTGGTCTTTCATTTGTCTGTTTTCATCCTCTTTGTTCTTTGACCGTGTGGGCCTCCCATTAGGCATGGTCAGTATCAAGGTACTGTTCAATCCCGTATGTAAAAGGGTGGCAGGTGATCAACTCCCAAAGGCATTTGAAGCCTCCGTTTGCTACTAAAAGCCCCAGATCACTGGGCACAAACTCCCTGATGTGGAGGGTCAGCCCATGGAATCTTGCCCATCTGTATCTGGCTGGTGTGCCTCCACCACGCCCAGATAAAGGGAATCAAAACCTTTCCCCAAGTTTCCAGGGGCTGGACCTCAGCCGACTCTCTTTACAGGTGATGTGAGCTAGGAGGATCCAGAGTGTTGGCGGGACCCAGGGACATAACCCAGAGGGGAATCGATGCAAAAGGAAATTCAACGTTTAGTGCGGGCTGGCGTCGCCCTTTTCTCCAGGACCTTAAGGACGTGTAAGGCCATCAGGGGACACTTTGGCAGCAGATTCCTTGCCGCTGAGGACAGCATGAACTTTTTTGATTGAAATGATTTCAGAGTGCAATAGGTTTAGTGATGCTGACACGGCCGTGAATACCGGAAGTACAGCATTAGGGCATCTTTGTAAGTGCCTAACCAGGAAGTAGTCAAATTGACTTGTGTTCATGCCTAATAAAGACGACTTAAAGGGTTCCGCTGGTGGCTCAGCGGTAGAGAATCTGCCTGCCAATAGGGCAGAAGATGTGGGTTCAATCCCTGGGTCAGCAAGATTCCCTGGAGAAAGGCACGGCAACCCACTCTAGAAATCTTGTCTGGTGAATCCCATGGACAGAGGCGCCAGGTGGGCTAAAGTCCAGGGGGCTGCAAAGAGTCAGACACAGTCTCGCCACTCATCAGCAGCAACGATGTCCACTGAACGGGCATGAATTTGAGCAAACTCCGCTAGACAGTGAGGGACGGTGGGCCCTAGTGTGCTGCAGTCCATGGAATCCCAGAGTCCAACACGATGTAGCAAATGAACAGTAACAATGCAGAGACTGTTTTTTCCAGACGTACATTTTAACTTATTTACTTTTTAAAAATTTTTTTTTCTTTTTGGTGGGGGGCGGGTTGGGGAGGGAGGAGGGTGAGCGGGCCACTTCTATTGGTCTTTCATTTGTCTGTTTTCATCCTCTTTGTTCTTTGACCCGTGTGGGCCTCCCATCGCAGTGGCCTCTGTTGTCACAGAGCACTGGCTCTGGGCGCATGCGTGCCAGAGCTCCGGCTCAGTAATTGGACACATCCGTCCAGCCGCTCCGTGGCACGTGGGATCTTCCCAGGCCAGGACTCGAACCGCGCCCCTTACACTGCAAGGCGGTGTCCTTACTCACTGGACCACCAGGGAAGCCCACATTTTAACTTATTTACTTTTAATGGAAGGAAAAATGACTTCACAATGCCGTATTGATTTCTGCCATGCATCAACATGAACCAGCCATAGGTATACGTGTGTCTCCTCCTCTTGAGTTCCCTCTGTCCTCCCACCCCAACCCCACCCCTAGGTGGTCGTGGAGCGCCGGTTGAGATCCCTGCGTCGTACAGCAAGTTCCCACTGGCTGGCTGTTTTGCACGGGGTGGTATATGTTTCCACGCTCCTCTGCAAGGGAGACGTAGAGACAGACAGAAGAGGAGGCAGGTGGAGACAGAGGCAGAGACTGGAGAGATGCTGCCACGAGCCAAGGAATGCCTGCAGTCGCCAGAGTCCGGGAAGCTGGGAGAGTCAGGGAAGGGTGCTCTCCTAGAGCTTTCAGAGGGAACACGCTCCTGTGACGCCTCAATTTCCGGCCTCCAGGATGGCGAGAAAGTTCATGTCTGGTGTCGTCAGCCTTCCTCTCAGCAGTCCTTGGAAACAGACACATGGGACAATTTGGAAAGGAGCAGCAGAGGATGAAACGCTGCCTGGGGCCCTTCAGGACAGCAAGTTTCCTCCATTAAAGCCGCGTCCCCTAGAATCAGCCTCCTTTGCCCCAGCAAAAATGTTTCACCGGGGCTGCTGAACTCCGCCACCGGCACAGCCAGAAGCAGCGTCGGGGAGTGGCTGACTCCTGTCCTCGCTGCCTTCCTGCTTCTTACCCCGGGTCTCCCTAGCCCCTGGTATCTGGGACCCCTCCACAGTGTCTCTCAGCCCGAAGCCCTGGTCTCCCTCCTCCCGCTCCAGAGTCCAGTCCAGTGCGTGCTCAGACCCACTGAATGAAGAGTGGCCTGACCTTTGGACTTCTGCATCCTGTGGGAATCAACATCAAGAGCGGCACACAGCCAGGAGCATGTGGCAGAGAGGGTTTTTAAAGCAAGCAGATCCCCCAGTGCTTTTTCAGTCACTCTTATCTGTGTAGGGGCCTCCTGGGTTCTCCAGATCTGATTCTTCCGCCAAGAGTGGTCTGTTTCATGGAAAATACAGGTGCCTGACCATGTGGGCAGCCTAGACCTCCTTCTTCACGTTCCCCCTTATCCCATTTCTTCTCTCTCCCAGTGTTTATAAAGGGATGTGGACCCTTCCCCAGGGTCAGAGATGCCATCGGAGTCTGACCTGTGCAAAACCATCAGCCATATATATTTTTCTAAATATTTATTTATTTGACTGTGCTGGGTCTTAGTTGCAGTACGTGGGATCTAGCTCCCTGACCAGGGCTCGAACCCAGGCCTCCTGCATTGGAAGCCAGGAGTCTTAGCCACTGGGCCACCAGAGAAGTCCCCCATCAGCCACATTTTTGAAAGTCCGTGTTATACCACTAGGTGGCAGTGTTTCCACGGCTTGCTGTCCCTTACCCTGCAACTCGCTAACAAACGCCCCATGGACACAGGATTGTTTTCTGGTATTTAAGGAGGAAGAAACTCCCTCCCAATCAGCTACTCAAAACCCAGGTTATTCTTTGATGTATGTCGCAATATTATCCAGAAAGGAACAATCGTAACTTGTGTTTTGGCAAATTTACGTGATATTCTTGCTTTAGATCAGGTGTTTTGTGGTCACATTAGGAGAAGCAAGTCCCCGCGCCCCTAGAATCAGCCTCCTTTGCCCCAGCAAAAATGTTTCACCGGGGCTGCTGAACTCCGCCACCGGCACAGCCAGAAGCAGCGTCGGGGAGTGGCTGACTCCTGTCCTCGCTGCCTTCCTGCTTCTTACCCCGGGTCTCCCTA
This sequence comes from Tragulus kanchil, assembly GCA_022376925.1. Taxonomy (NCBI): domain Eukaryota; kingdom Metazoa; phylum Chordata; class Mammalia; order Artiodactyla; family Tragulidae; genus Tragulus; species Tragulus kanchil. The sequence goes on along the minus strand of JAIOJX010000028.1, from coordinate 235,513,711 downwards.
GCCCCTGGTATCTGGGACCCCTCCACAGTGTCTCTCAGCCCGAAGCCCTGGTCTCCCTCCTCCCGCTCCAGAGTCCAGTCCAGTGCGTGCTCAGACCCACTGAATGAAGAGTGGCCTGACCTTTGGACTTCTGCATCCTGTGGGAATCAACATCAAGAGCGGCACACAGCCAGGAGCATGTGGCAGAGAGGGTTTTTAAAGCAAGCAGATCCCCCAGTGCTTTTTCAGTCACTCTTATCTGTGTAGGGGCCTCCTGGGTTCTCCAGATCTGATTCTTCCGCCAAGAGTGGTCTGTTTCATGGAAAATACAGGTGCCTGACCATGTGGGCAGCCTAGACCTCCTTCTTCACGTTCCCCCTTATCCCATTTCTTCTCTCTCCCAGTGTTTATAAAGGGATGTGGACCCTTCCCCAGGGTCAGAGATGCCATCGGAGTCTGACCTGTGCAAAACCATCAGCCATATATATTTTTCTAAATATTTATTTATTTGACTGTGCTGGGTCTTAGTTGCAGTACGTGGGATCTAGCTCCCTGACCAGGGCTCGAACCCAGGCCTCCTGCATTGGAAGCCAGGAGTCTTAGCCACTGGGCCACCAGAGAAGTCCCCCATCAGCCACATTTTTGAAAGTCCGTGTTATACCACTAGGTGGCAGTGTTTCCACGGCTTGCTGTCCCTTACCCTGCAACTCGCTAACAAACGCCCCATGGACACAGGATTGTTTTCTGGTATTTAAGGAGGAAGAAACTCCCTCCCAATCAGCTACTCAAAACCCAGGTTATTCTTTGATGTATGTCGCAATATTATCCAGAAAGGAACAATCGTAACTTGTGTTTTGGCAAATTTACGTGATATTCTTGCTTTAGATCAGGTGTTTTGTGGTCACATTAGGAGAAGCAAATGGCAACTCGCACCCATATCCTTGCCTGAAGATCTCCACTGACGGAGGAGCCTGACAGGCTGCAGTTCATGGGGTCACACAGAGTCGGACACGACTGAAGCGACTAAGCAGCAGCTGCGGTCACATTATTAGGCAACTCTTTTTTAATAGTTTTTTTTTTTTTTTAAGATCAGTTTTAGGTTTATAGAAAAGTCGATTGCAAAGTGCAGAGTTCCTTTTTATCACTTCCTCTCCCCTTCAAAGGAGTTTCCCCTATTGCTAACATCTTGTGCTAATGAAGTATATTTGTTACTATTGACAATACTGATACCTATCAGTAACTAAATTATTAATACTTTAATTGTAGGGCATGATGATTCCGCAGAAAGAAAGGACAGGACTTGGAGACTGGTCATCTGGAGTGAGACATGGGTTAGATGTGTGTGTGGGGGCGGGGTGGGGGTGGGTGTGGGTGTATGTAAGACAGAGGGAGCAGCCTGTGAGATTCCTGTCTTCTTCTCCGGTGACCAGGCAGTTTGCAGGATACAAATTAAAACAGAGTTCTCTGGTAGCTCAGCTGGTAAAGAATCCATCTGCAATGCAGGAGACCCCAGGTCTATTCCTGGGTCAGGAAGACCCCCTGGAGAAGGGATAGGCCACCCACTCCAGGATTCTTGGCTTCCCTGCTGGCTCAGATGGTAAAGAATCCACCAGCAATGTGGGAGACCGGGGTTCGATCCTTGGGTGGGGAAGGTCCCCTGGAAAATGAGAGGGCTACACACTCCAGTATCTTCTTGCCTGGAGAATTTCAAAGAGTTGGGCACCACTGAGCAGCTTTCACTTCCCAGAGTAGGATGAGCAGGTTCAAGGAGAAAGGTGAGGGCTTACTTTATGAACTTTTGAATCTGAAGTGTTTTGGAGACTAGCCTGTGTTTTGGATCCCAGTGGTTAACTGGGAGGGTGAAGGGAGCAGAACTCAGTGGTAGAGCCCGGTAAGCCGCATGATCAAAAGCACGGGTCCCAGGTCCCAAAGAGCGAGTGCAGGTGGAAGGAGTTGTCCTTGGTGGAGTCTTGTCCACTCTGCGTATTTGCCTTCCTGGTTCAAGATCACTCCCTGGGGTGAGTGAAAACTTTTAGAACTTCTGTTCTATTGGCTTCTGTCTTGAAAGAAAGATAAGAAAGCAGGAAGGAAAGAATAGAGGAAGGAGAAGGAGGGAAGAGAAAGAAAGAGGAGAGAAAGAGAAAGCTGTGCTCTGTTAATCTGCTATGTGGGTTGACCCAGGTGCACGCTCTTGCCGCAGGTGTCAGATTGGCAGGTGTCACAAGGAGGGACCAGGCACCCCAGCGGGACACCTGGGGTTCCAGGTGGCATGAGCCAATGCCACTTATCAGGGCTTCTTTGGTCCAGAATTTTGCTGTTATTGAAGACTCCAAATTCCCATTAAGAGAATGTGCATATTGTATTATTTGGTTTTTGATTAAATGAATTTTCATGAAAATGGACAAAGATGCCACTGAACAACGGCATGAAGGTATTTCTAAGGCAGCATGCAGAGGCAGACAAGAAGGGAGAAGGCTGGCACTTCTCCACTCCAGGTATGAGCTGGTGCCAGTAAACGTACGAAATCTCCACCTTGGCAGAGTTTTAAATAAATAAATCAACAAATGTAACCCACTCTTCAAGGTCAAGGCAACACCTAACAATGAGTGAGAAAGTAACCCCTGCCAGAAATGTGTGTTTGGGTGAAAAGATTCTGAAAACAGAAGTTTGGAAAGGTTTCTAACGTTGAGTGATTTTACGGCCAACAAATGATGTGTGAATCTATAAAGGCTCTCATATCTCACATTTTAAAACTTGAAAATACCATTTTCTAACCTGTTAAAAAGCTTCCAAGGGATTCTCTGGGCTTTAAAACCCATTTGCGAAACATATAAAAACAAAGAACTTCCTATTAATTCGTAAGAACCACTCCCACAGTGAGAAGCATGGAAGGTACTAACTGCACCTCAATAATAACAATAAATTCTAATAAACCCTTGCATATTAAGCAGATAGGACTGGAAAATAAGCATTCTGACTGAACAAGCAGAGAACACAATACCCACTGATTTTTCAAAGGAATGAAGTATGTTTATCACATCCCTCTTAGACATTGTTAAAAGTATTGAAGGTAACAGAAAATTTTTGAGAAAATAGAATAATTTTGCTTATTGATAAAGGGTTTGCTTTCATTGATCTTTCAGGCTACAAGAGATAAACATTTAAATTGGTGTTTCTCTTTTCTTATAGCTTTAAGATTTCTATTTCTGTGTATATTTTATAATACGCATCACATGTATCATGAATAGAGTTGGGGGGGCAGATAATTCACAAATAAATGCTTTTAATTGCATATAATATATGCAGCTTTGTGGGTGTTTAGTCGCTCTGTTGTGTCTGATGGTTTTGCGACTCCGTGGTCTGTAGCCCGCCAGGCTCCTCTGTCTGTGGGATTTCCCAGCAAGAATACTGGAACGGGCTGCCATTTCTTTCTCCAGGGGATCTTCCCAATCCAGGGACTGAATTTGGGTCTTCTGCATTTCAGGTGGACGCCTTACCACTGCATCACCAGGGAAGCCCACGTACAGCTCAGTTGTCATGTACATTATTTGCATGTGTTTCTACATGCATAAATGATGGATGAACATATATTCATTTACCATATTACATACAGAATATATTAAATACTAGTGATTGTAATAATTTTACAATGCATGTTATGTACTAGATATAAATATTGTGTCTATATGAACACATATGTATATAATTGTATACATGTATTTACATGTTGTGATTTACATTTTAGTATACATGTGTGTATGTGCCATCCTCCTACATTTTCCCAATCTACTCACTCTCCCACCTTCCTAAAAGACTTCTTCACATTTTTTTTGCCTCTAAGTCATTGTTTTACTTTTCATGCATCTTTATTCTGTGTCTTGTGTGGGCCTCCACTCACAGTGGCCTCCCTCGTTGCTGAGCACTGACTCTGAGCGCGTGCGCTCCAGAGCGCTGGCTCGCAACTGGCACACTGGTCTAGCCGCTCCACTGCACGTGGGATCTTCCTGGGCCAGGGATGGAACCAGTGCCCCTTGCACTGCAAGGCGGACTCCTTTATCCACTGGACCACCAGGGAAGCCTCTTTTTTTTCACATTTTCTTAATGTGCCTTAAAATCTCAGTGCCCTGATCCTCATCCTCCCCCTCAGCTGATGGTGTTACTTCCTACTTCACTGAGGAGACCGAAGCAACCTGAGCATGGTCACCAGCCCACCCACGATCACGACCCCCCAGCCACCAGCTAGTGGGCCAAGGCTAAAAATTTTGGTGTTTCTCTTCTTATAGCTTTAAGATTTCTATTTCTGTGTATATTTTATAATACATCACATGTATCATGAATAGAGTTGGGGGGGCAGATAATTCACAAATAAATGCTTTTAATTGCATATAATATATGCAGCTTTGTGGGTGTTTAGTCGCTCTGTTGTGTCTGATGGTTTTGCGACTCCGTGGTCTGTAGCCCGCCAGGCTCCTCTGTCTGTGGGATTTCCCAGCAAGAATACTGGAACGGGCTGCCATTTCTTTCTCCAGGGGATCTTCCCAACCCAGGGATTGAACCTGCCCCTCCTGCATTGCAGGTGGACGCCTTACCACTGCATCACCAGGGAAGCCCACGTACAGCTCAGTTGTCATGTACATTATTTGCATGTGTTTCTACATGCATAAATGATGGATGAACATATATTCATTTACCATATTACATACAGAATATATTAAATACTAGTGATTGTAATAATTTTACAATGCATGTTATGTACTAGATATAAATATTGTGTCTATATGAACACATATGTATATAATTGTATACATGTATTTACATGTTGTGATTTACATTTTAGTATACATGTGTGTATGTGCCATCCTCCTACATTTTCCCAATCTACTCACTCTCCCACCTTCCTAAAAGACTTCTTCACATTTTTTTTTTGCCTCTAAGTCATTGTTTTACTTTTCATGCATCTTTATTCTGTGTCTTGTGTGGGCCTCCACTCACAGTGGCCTCCCTCGTTGCTGAGCACTGACTCTGAGCGCGTGCGCTCCAGAGCGCTGGCTCGCAACTGGCACACTGGTCTAGCCGCTCCACTGCACGTGGGATCTTCCTGGGCCAGGGATGGAACCAGTGCCCCTTGCACTGCAAGGCGGACTCCTTTATCCACTGGACCACCAGGGAAGCCTCTTTTTTTTTTTTCACATTTTCTTAATGTGCCTTAAAATCTCAGTGCCCTGATCCTCATCCTCCCCCTCAGCTGATGGTGTTACTTCCTACTTCACTGAGGAGACCGAAGCAACCTGAGCATGGTCACCAGCCCACCCACGATCACGACCCCCCAGCCACCAGCTAGTGGGCCAAGCTTGCTTCTTTCTTTCCTTGCCCATGAACAGTTGCCCGTCTTCCATCCAGGGCCAGCCTCTCCGCTCGGGCACCAGGAGCCCTCCCTCCTATTCTGCCAGAGATGGCCCCGGAAACCCCCGACCCGCCACCTGGTCCGCACACCACCCTGAGGCTTCTCTTCCCACCTGTGAAGGCACCACCACAAGCCCTTCCCTCCCCCACTGCTTCCAGCTCCTGTCCGTTTCTCTGTGCCCCTCAGCAGCGCTACTTCTTGCGTCCCTTCACGTCATTGTCACCAATTCTTCTTCTCCCCATAGGACACTTACTTCCTGCTGTTTCACAAAAATTTCTCTTTGTGAAGTCAGTGATGACTTTCAAACTATAAAATCCAAAACCCACTTCCCCGGGGTCCTGAAAGCCAGCCTTTCGGCAGCACAGGACACGGAGGACTTTTTGCTCCTCCGGGAAGCCCTCTCTGGCTTGGCTTCCAGGACAGCCCACCTGCAGGTGGTTCCTGGATCTCTGACCCACCTCGCCGGCCACCTGCAGACTGATGCTGAGCTCACCCGTCTGCCTCACTCCGAGGCAGGCTCTCTTGACAGCCTCATGCATACAGCATCCTTCCCCTTGTAGTGACACATCAGAAAGACGGCCAAAGGGCCACACTTAGTCGCTAAGTTGACTCTTTTTGACCCCATGGATGAGAGCCTGCAAGGCTCCTCTGTCCATGGGCTTCTCCAGGCAAGAGTACTGGAGTGGACTGCTGTGCCCTTCTCCGGGGGATCGTCTCTGCTCAGGGATTGAACTCGCTTCTCCTCTGTCTCTTGCATTACAGGTGGATTCTTTACCAGTGAGCCACTGGAGAAATCGAGCAGAGTTACTATTGCCAGACTCAATCACTGGGTTACTGGCGCCAGGCTTTGAAACAAAGCAAGAAGAAATGGAGATCCGAACACCTCTGTTCCCCATCACGGACTCCTGATGGCGAGCCCTATCTTACAGAAGCCCCTTGGCTCCTCGTGGAGGTGGGGCACAGTTCCTGAAGTGTGAGCCTACCGTGTTCCCTTCTCTACTGGCTGAGAATTAAAGCCACCTTTCTCCTTCCTCCAAACTCTCTATGTGTGTTTTCATTCGACTTCAATGGGCGAAAAAGCCAAGACTTTGGCCAGCAAAACCCTCTCTCCCTTTACTCATGGTGCTCGCTGGCCGACCTAGATGAAATCCTTCCCTCCACCTTGCATGCAGTTTCTGATTCCTCTTCTTGCTTCAGTTTTCACTTCTTAGTACTTACCATCCAACAGCAACACGTTATGTTTATTTATAACCAACAATGGCTTGTTTCTTTTGCCTATCTTCTTTACTGTCCACCCCTCCCCCTAGAAAAAGTCACCACTAGAAAGTACATTTCTTGAGGATAGACAGGTGGTCTGTCCTGTGTTATACCATATCCCTAGCACCCCGGCGAGAATGGGAGCCCCCCAAAGTCAGGGTGGGATCGGGCCTGAACAAAGACGGCTTGGAGTGGGCCCTCTAGCCCCGCCCCTGGTGAGCTCCTGAGCACCAAGGGGCGTCAGGTTGCACACCAGGCACTGCTGGACGCCACAGGCAAACACCACGTGGTTCCCACATTACGGGGCCAAAATCAAAGAAGCAACCCATCAGAGTGACTAAAACCATCCCCGAGGAAGGGCGCTGGGGAGAGGCACCGGGGGTCCTGCCCCACCCCTGAGCCAGGTAGTGCCGACACCAGGTAGATCGCGGGGCAGGCTCACGCGGCGCACACAGGTGCCTTCCCCGTGAGGCGGGAGACAGACGGGCTCCCGGCGAGGCGTTTGCCACCCGCCTGCCGTTTACATTCGCCGAGGAAGGAGGCAGGTGGGCTCAAGGCTGGATATTTACAAGCAGTCTCCTGTTTGCACTTCAAAACAGAAGTAACAACAGGACCAGGGTAAACAGTTGGGCTTTGTCTCTGGAGAACACTTTAAGATACAGCCTTGGCAGGGACCAAGAGACTAGACTGCATCTGAGTAAAAGGTCCACAGGTCACAAGTGTCCCCTCCTTGGGGCTCAAAAAGGAGGGGCACCATCCCATAACATGTGACACCACAGCCCTCCAGCGGGCTCGGGGCTGGAATCCGTTTTGGGGAAAAGCTGCACATGCCAGGTGGAGAGGGTCCTCAGACTCGTCAGGTGTGAAAAAGAAACCAGATAACTGGCCAAAGGTAAACAAAGACCTGGAAGAGCCCCTATATAAATGACTTAAGCACCTCTGCACTGCTCTCCTCACTGGGGGGGCACCCACACCCTCCTCTCTGGGTGTGCGTCTCTGCCTTGCTTCTGACTTAACTCTTTCTCTGCATCTCCCACTTGCTGTGCTGTGTCTCCAATAATAAACTTTGTACCTGCTTTTACCATTTTTGCCTCCTTAAGAAACACATTTTTCAATGGGAACAAGGGTCAGGGGAATTTTGCTTCTAGCCTCTAACCCCTGGTGGTTTTGGTGGCCAGCATTCCTGGTTTTCATCCAAGCTGACCAGGTTCTATTTCTGAGCAAGAAACTAAGATCTCGCTTCAAGCCACGGCTCACTGCTGTGGCTCCAAGATCACCAGGAGAGACTGCTAATACACTGGGTATAAAGGGGGAGAAATTGTCAATGTATCATCCAGTCCAGTCTAAAGAGGGACTCCTAATAACCATGACAGGTAACTCGTTCCTACTAGACCCAGCCCTTGCCCTAATTTCATTCCCTAGAAGCTGGCCAGAGGGGAAGATTGGTTCACCTGTTAGCCCTTTGTTTGTTTGTTTTCTATAAGGAGATATATTTTTAAATTTTGGCCTCTTTCATTGGTTTTTTATTTATGTTCATCCATCTTTATTCTTTGGCCTGCGTGGGCCTCCCATTGCAGTGGCCTCTCTCACTGCAGAGCACTGGCTCGTAATTGGACACACCGGTCCAGCCACTCCATTACACGTGGGATCTTCCCAGGCCAGGGATGGAATCGGTGCCCCTTGCCCTGTAAGGTGGACTCTTTACCCACTGGGCCACCAGGGAAGCCCAGCCCTTTGTTAAAAGACTTTAATACTGAGCAGAAGGGGCTCTCTTAAGAGGGAGACCAAGACTGAAATGTTAATCTTCCCATCCTGAGCCCCTTCTCTGTGCCAGGAAGAGGCTAAACCAGCTTCTAACCGTTACCACACTTTTGAGAGGAAGCAATTCCAGCACTCATCTATACAAGAGGATTTGGAGGCTCCAACATGTCAAGTGACTTCCCCAAGGCCACAGAGACAATAAATAAAGGACAGAAATGGAACTTAGACCGGATCTACTTGGCTTCTGGATTTATAGAGGAGATTGTGTAACATTATTAGAGGAGTGATCATTTTATGTCAAAACAAGGGAGACATCTTGAACCGTTAGGGCTCGCTGAAAATACACAGGCTGTGAACTTTCAAAAGTGGACTCACATTTGCTTAAGTGTCCATCGCCCATCTCTGATGGCCTTGAGATGGCCCCAAATGACAGCCTGGCTTCTGGACAACTATCGAGGTCTAGGACCTGCCTGAGACCTGGATGCATTCTTGCCTTTGGCTGCCTTAAAACACCCGGCATCCTTAATTCAAGCCACCTCCGGGGGGGTTTAGTTACTTGCAACCAGGAGAATTCTAACTAACATAAATATCACATGAGGGTCAGCAATTTTGTAAGACAACTTAGAGTAATGCAAAAGTCAGTGAGTTTTCTTTCTAAGCTTGGAAAGGCAAAGTAACCAAATTCCCTTCTCCAAAACGTAACTTATAACTCTGGCTTTCTGATTTCAGAAAGCACCAGAAGACCATTAAAAATAACAGGGATCAAGAGGTACAAACTGTTCTACATAAAATAACCTACAAGGCTATATTGCCATACAAATTTCTATAAGGAGTTTTAAATTTTGGCCTCTTTCATTGGTTTTTATTTATGTTCATCCATCTTTGTTCCTTGGCCTGCGTGGGCCTCCCATTGCAGTGGCCTCTCTCACTGCAGAGCACTGGCTCGTAATTGGACACACCGGTCCAGCCACTCCATTACACGTGGGATCTTCCCAGGCCAGGGATGGAATCGGTGCCCCTTGCCCTGTAAGGTGGACTCTTTACCCACTGGGCCACCAGGGAAGCCCAGCCCTTTGTTAAAAGACTTTAATACTGAGCAGAAGGGGCTCTCTTAAGAGGGAGACCAAGACTGAAATGTTAATCTTCCCATCCTGAGCCCCTTCTCTGTGCCAGGAAGAGGCTAAACCAGCTTCTAACCGTTACCACACTTTTGAGAGGAAGCAATTCCAGCACTCATCTATACAAGAGGATTTGGAGGCTCCAACATGTCAAGTGACTTCCCCAAGGCCACAGAGACAATAAATAAAGGACAGAAATGGAACTTAGACCGGATCTACTTGGCTTCTGGATTTATAGAGGAGATTGTGTAACATTATTAGAGGAGTGATCATTTTATGTCAAAACAAGGGAGACATCTTGAACCGTTAGGGCTCGCTGAAAATACACAGGCTGTGAACTTTCAAAAGTGGACTCACATTTGCTTAAGTGTCCATCGCCCATCTCTGATGGCCTTGAGATGGCCCCAAATGACAGCCTGGCTTCTGGACAACTATCGAGGTCTAGGACCTGCCTGAGACCTGGATGCATTCTTGCCTTTGGCTGCCTTAAAACACCCGGCATCCTTAATTCAAGCCACCTCCGGGGGGGTTTAGTTACTTGCAACCAGGAGAATTCTAACTAACATAAATATCACATGAGGGTCAGCAATTTTGTAAGACAACTTAGAGTAATGCAAAAGTCAGTGAGTTTTCTTTCTAAGCTTGGAAAGGCAAAGTAACCAAATTCCCTTCTCCAAAACGTAACTTATAACTCTGGCTTTCTGATTTCAGAAAGCACCAGAAGACCATTAAAAATAACAGGGATCAAGAGGTACAAACTGTTCTACATAAAATAACCTACAAGGCTATATTGTACAACCCAGGCACATAAAACCAATAATTAAATAACAAAGATTTTTTTTAAGAAGGGATTTTAAGAATGAGCCTTGAGTAGGGGCAAATATTCATTTCTCTAAAACGAACCGAAACAACAACAAACATAGGATGTATTTTCATTCATTTGATAAGATGTAATAAAATAAAAACTTTCAATTGGGTTATTTAAAAGGTTTACTCGTTTGAACGGTCTTTGGAAAAGTTTATTTTTTGTAAAAGCAATCACTCAGAAGTCAGCTATTTACTTTCTATCTGATGTTTTTAAACGTCTGTAATTTCCCAGAATATGCAGAAACCAAGCCTTTGGTTCATTTAATAAGCGTTCGATGGGCGCTTCCGACACAGAGTGCCCTTCAATTTCCAGGACAATATAGGAAGCGATGGCAAGTGTCCTACCACAAAACTCCCCCACCTGGCAAAAGAACGGGCTGGCATAGCTGCACACGGGCGTGTTTGCACAAACGGGCTGCATCAGATGCAAGAGACAGGTGCTAAGCACGGAAATAACCCCGTGTGGCTTTCTCAGCCTCTCTTCACCTTCTGGATCCTGTAATTGCAAAGGCTGATATGAAGGAAGCTTGAGGGAAGGAACATGAATGAGAGGTGGTAGGATACACTAGCTGGAATGTCCACTCCTTCCCCATTTCATTTCAAAAAGAAAAAAAGAAAGTCACTGAGAACAGCTTCTTACCCACGTTGGTTCTCTTTGAGAAATGGATACCCGATATCGCTGCCAGGTCAGCAAGCGAAGGATGTCTCGGTCACCAGGGACAGCAGCCACCCCTCATGAGCTCCTGACCCTCGAGGGAACTCAGGAAGGAGCTCCCTCGAGCCAATGTCAGACTATAGCCAAGCCCCGCGGTGAGCCCTGGCGAAAACACAGGATGTGAAAACAGGATGCTGGCCTCAGAGAGCTGAGGTGCAAATCAAAGGAGTGATTTCATTGAGCTCAGACACCTGCATCTTCCCATGCATAGAAAAGTGCCGGATTTCTTAACTTGGGATATCTGGTTTTCTTTCATTAACAATCATCTTTTGAGGCTCAGACTATTGGCCCTTTGTTGCAAAACTTCTATACAACCCGGCTCCTTCCCTCACCTCCTCGGAGCAGTTTTTCTCAGGGTTACTTGAGATGCTGCCTCTTAGGCCTGAAGCCCTAAACATTCCCGCCAAATAAAACAGACCTCTCAACTTTCAGGATGTGAAAATATTTTTTAGATCACACTGTCCTTTCTTCAGGTATCTGAAGGTTTGGATGAAATCTGCTACTCCGTTTGAACGGTCTTTGGAAAAGTTTATTTTTGTAAAAGCAATCACTCAGAAGTCAGCTTTTCACTGATGTTTAAACGTCTGTAATTTCCCAGAATATGCAGAAACCAAGCCTTTGGTTCATTTAATAAGCGTTCGATGGGCGCTTCCGACACAGAGTGCCCTTCAATTTCCAGGACAATATAGGAAGCGATGGCAAGTGTCCTACCACAAAACTCCCCCACCTGGCAAAAGAACGGGCTGGCATAGCTGCACACGGGCGTGTTTGCACAAACGGGCTGCATCAGATGCAAGAGACAGGTGCTAAGCACGGAAATAACCCCGTGTGGCTTTCTCAGCCTCTCTTCACCTTCTGGATCCTGTAATTGCAAAGGCTGATATGAAGGAAGCTTGAGGGAAGGAACATGAATGAGAGGTGGTAGGATACACTAGCTGGAATGTCCACTCCTTCCCCATTTCATTTCAAAAAGAAAAAAAGAAAGTCACTGAGAACAGCTTCTTACCCACGTTGGTTCTCTTTGAGAAATGGATACCCGATATCGCTGCCAGGTCAGCAAGCGAAGGATGTCTCGGTCACCAGGGACAGCAGCCACCCCTCATGAGCTCCTGACCCTCGAGGGAACTCAGGAAGGAGCTCCCTCGAGCCAATGTCAGACTATAGCCAAGCCCCGCGGTGAGCCCTGGCGAAAACACAGGATGTGAAAACAGGATGCTGGCCTCAGAGAGCTGAGGTGCAAATCAAAGGAGTGATTTCATTGAGCTCAGACACCTGCATCTTCCCATGCATAGAAAAGTGCCGGATTTCTTAACTTGGGATATCTGGTTTTCTTTCATTAACAATCATCTTTTGAGGCTCAGACTATTGGCCCTTTGTTGCAAAACTTCTATACAACCCGGCTCCTTCCCTCACCTCCTCGGAGCAGTTTTTCTCAGGGTTACTTGAGATGCTGCCTCTTAGGCCTGAAGCCCTAAACATTCCCGCCAAATAAAACAGACCTCTCAACTTTCAGGATGTGAAAATATTTTTTAGATCACACTGTCCTTTCTTCAGGTATCTGAAGGTTTGGATGAAATCTGCTACTCCCGTTGCTGGCCCTTCCAGGGCCAAAAAGGGAACTCTTGTCTAACACTTGGAAATGGTCTGAGGAGACACACGTGCTGACAGAGCAAGAGGCTTTATTGGGAAGGGGCACCCGGGCGGAGAGTAGGAGGGTGAGGAACCCAGCAGGAGGACGCTGCCATGTGGCTCCCAGTCTTGGGCTTTATGGCGACGAGACTAATTTCCGGGTTGTCTCTCATCAGTCCTCCTGACTCAGGGTCCTTCCTGGTGGCGCACGGATTGCTCAGCCAAGACGGCTGCCAGCGAGGTGGATCTGGGAGGTGGAAGGACACGTGGTGTCTCCTTTCAAGCTTTCCTGAACTCTTCCAGTAGGTGGCGGCTTGTTGGTTCTGTTAGCTCCTTACCTGGAACTCCTGATTACAGTAACTCATGAGAATGGTCACGATGGTGCCTGGCCAGGGTGGGTGGTTTCAACGCTTCCCCTAACTCTTTGAGTCAATGAGGAGGGAAGCCTCTCTATTTAGAGCCCAAAGCAGGAAGCAGGATAGATCTTAGATTCCACCGCCACTGTTCAAAAACAAAGGACAGCTATACATTCCCAAAGCATGCTTTAGGAATTTCATACCAGCTTGATGGTGAAATAGCTCCTAAAAGGTGACTCTCAAGTTGACTCGATTTCATCCTTAAAAATGTCTACACTCACACGGAAGCAGCATGTTTTGCCTACTTTCCGCTGGTGCTGTTGAGAGCTCACAATGTCTGTCCTTTCCTCCTTGGGAGAGACCATCGATGGCTGTTCATTTTTAGAGTCGGCAGGTGAAGGGATAAGGCATAGTGTCCACCTTTCTTAAAGACGTAAGTTACTATAAAATCATATCTTCTAGATGGAAAGAAGAATCTAACATTTTATTACTAAAGACGTCACTGTGTTAGGGCAAGAGCCTTGGGCACCCAGATGGGGAAGGCGTGACAGTAATCCTCTGTGCTGACTGTGTCGACGGAAAAATGTCATCGTGTCAGTGAACAAAGGATGCTGCAGACATCAAGCCAGCACATACAGCCATCCCAGAGGCGCCCTGAGGAGGCTCAGGATGAGACAGCACAGGGTACTGGCCCCAGACAGCCGCTCACAACCATCTGTGAGAGTCAGGTGAGCTGGTTCAGGGCCAAAAGGAACTCTTGTCTAACACTTGGAAATGGTCTGAGGAGACACACGTGCTGACAGAGCAAGAGGCTTTATTGGGAAGGGGCACCCGGCGGAGAGTAGGAGGTGAGGAACCCAGCAGGAGGACGCTGCCATGTGGCTCCCAGTCTTGGGCTTTATGGCGACGAGACTAATTTCCGGGTTGTCTCTCATCAGTCCTCCTGACTCAGGGTCCTTCCTGGTGGCGCACGGATTGCTCAGCCAAGACGGCTGCCAGCGAGGTGGATCTGGGAGGTGGAAGGACACGTGGTGTCTCCTTTCAAGCTTTCCTGAACTCTTCCAGTAGGTGGCGGCTTGTTGGTTCTGTTAGCTCCTTACCTGGAACTCCTGATTACAGTAACTCATGAGAATGGTCACGATGGTGCCTGGCCAGGGTGGGTGGTTTCAACGCTTCCCCTAACTCTTTGAGTCAATGAGGAGGGAAGCCTCTATTTAGAGCCCAAAGCAGGAAGCAGGATAGATCTTAGATTCCACCGCCACTGTTCAAAAACAAAGGACAGCTATACATTCCCAAAGCATGCTTTAGGAATTTCATACCAGCTTGATGGTGAAATAGCTCCTAAAAGGTGACTCTCAAGTTGACTCGATTTCATCCTTAAAATGTCTACACTCACACGGAAGCAGCATGTTTTGCCTACTTTCCGCTGGTGCTGTTGAGAGCTCACAATGTCTGTCCTTTCCTCCTTGGGAGAGACCATCGATGGCTGTTCATTTTTAGAGTCGGCAGGTGAAGGGATAAGGCATAGTGTCCACCTTTCTTAAAGACGTAAGTTACTATAAAATCATATCTTCTAGATGGAAAGAAGAATCTAACATTTTATTACTAAAGACGTCACTGTGTTAGGGCAAGAGCCTTGGGCACCCAGATGGGGAAGGCGTGACAGTAATCCTCTGTGCTGACTGTGTCGACGGAAAAAATGTCATCGTGTCAGTGAACAAAGGATGCTGCAGACATCAAGCCAGCACATACAGCCATCCCAGAGGGCGCCCTGAGGAGGCTCAGGATGAGACAGCACAGGGTACTGGCCCCAGACAGCCGCTCACAACCATCTGTGAGAGTCAGGTGAGCTGGTTCAGGTGTGCCTAACATTAACTGCTTAAGAGTCACCAGCTAAAACGGATGCTCTTACTGGAGTCTTACAAACAACTCCACAGTGACACCCTCTTTACAAGGCAGAGGCGTGAGAGAACGAGGAGACCCTTAAGTCACTGAGCACTGTGCGACGCTGCGTCTTAGTGCTGACTCCCCGCATTGCACAGCCGGTCTTCACCACTTGCCTGAGGGGGACCTTGCTCTTTCTATAGCAGTGAAGAGCAAAATCTCACTCCAGGCTGGCTCTATTTCTTTCCCTAACCTTTGCTTTTCCTTGCTTTTGTTCTCATCATCAGTAAAGGCTGCTGTCTTTAGCTGGAAGCATACATAGTGGCCTCCCTTGGGGAACTCTGCCTGCCCACCTGTGAAGGCCTATGGAAAAGAAATGAACACACGCCCATCCCAGGAGATATGCGGCAAGACTAACAGTCTTTTTACTTGACTTCCACACCTCCTCCCCTTCTCTACTGTATAAAAGAAACCGGTTTCCAGACCAGAAAATGGTACTCTAGGGTGCCATCTTCTTGGACACCTGACTTTCTGCATAAAATTGCTATCCCTTGCCTCAGCATCTCATCTCCCAATTACTGTGCAGCTGGCAGACAGAGCTTGAATGTGGCAGCATTTCCTCTCTCTGCTTCTTTCTCGTTGTTGTTCAGTCGCTCAGTCAAGTCCGACCCTTTGTGATCCCATAGACAGCAGTATGCTCGGCCTTCACGCTCTTTGCCCACCAGGCCCCATCTGCCTGCCGTCAGTGGTCTAGGGAAAACAGGATAGAAAGAGCTTGCTGTCCTAAGGGTGCTGACCACACAGATCCACAGCTTGACTGGGGGTTACTTTTCAAAACTGGTGTCTCTGCTCCACCCCCAGCCCCCACTTTCTTTCTTTCTTTTTTTTTTTAAATCTTTTTCAGCATATCTGCTTTAGGTTTCAGTAGGTTCTAGACCCTTTGATGTTATCCACCTATCACGCTTCATCTCGTCCTTCATAGCCTTTATCACATTCTCTTTTTCGTAAATATCAGCTCTACTGAGATACAATTCATGTGCCATAAAGTTCCCCCTTCAAAGTGCAGTTTGGTGATGGGTGGTATATTCATGGAGCTGTACACACATCACCACAACCCAACCCTAGAACATCTTCACGCCACCAAGAAAACTTGTACCCTTTAGTAGACGTCTGTCGACTTAAAAAATATACACAACTGAAAGTTACTCGCAACCTAGAAGCTGAGAGTTCTATTTTATTTGGCAGGAATTTTTAGGACTTCAAGCCTGGGAGGCAGCATCTCAAGCAACACTGAGAGAAGATAAAGTCCACTGAGGTGAAGTCGGGGAGCCAGGACATATAGGAGCTTTGCAACAAAGGGCAGGTAGTCTAAATATCAAAAGACGACTGTTAAAGGAAATGAGATATACCACATTGGGCATGTCCTTTATGTATGGGAAGACAGCAGAGTCTGGGCTCACTGGAACCATTCCTTTGACATGCGCTTCAGCTATCGGGGGCCAGCATCTTATGTTTTCATATCCTGAATTTCCTCAGGGCTCATCATAAGGCGTGTACGCAGTCTGGTGGCTGCTAGATGGCTGGTATTCTTTCCTTCTTGGTTCCCGCAGCACTTACCAGTTCCTGTCAGGTGATGGCTGCATCCCTGACGACTGTGACATTCTCTGTGCCCTAATCTGGTGGGTATGATTCCTGCAGCTGGCAGACAGAGCTTGAATGTGGCAGCATTTCCTCTCTCTGCTTCTTTCTCGTTGTTGTTCAGTCGCTCAGTCAAGTCCGACCCTTTGTGATCCCATAGACAGCAGTATGCTCGGCCTTCACGCTCTTTGCCCACCAGGCCCCATCTGCCTGCCGTCAGTGGTCTAGGGAAAACAGGATAGAAAGAGCTTGCTGTCCTAAGGGTGCTGACCACACAGATCCACAGCTTGACTGGGGGTTACTTTTCAAAACTGGTGTCTCTGCTCCACCCCCAGCCCCCACTTTCTTTCTTTCTTTTTTTTTTTAAATCTTTTTCAGCATATCTGCTTTAGGTTTCAGTAGGTTCTAGACCCTTTGATGTTATCCACCTATCACGCTTCATCTCGTCCTTCATAGCCTTTATCACATTCTCTTTTTCGTAAATATCAGCTCTACTGAGATACAATTCATGTGCCATAAAGTTCCCCCTTCAAAGTGCAGTTTGGTGATGGGTGGTATATTCATGGAGCTGTACACACATCACCACAACCCAACCCTAGAACATCTTCACGCCACCAAGAAAACTTGTACCCTTTAGTAGACGTCTGTCGACTTAAAAAATATACACAACTGAAAGTTACTCGCAACCTAGAAGCTGAGAGTTCTATTTTATTTGGCAGGAATTTTTAGGACTTCAAGCCTGGGAGGCAGCATCTCAAGCAACACTGAGAGAAGATAAAGTCCACTGAGGTGAAGTCGGGGAGCCAGGACATATAGGAGCTTTGCAACAAAGGGCAGGTAGTCTAAATATCAAAAGACGACTGTTAAAGGAAATGAGATATACCACATTGGGCATGTCCTTTATGTATGGGAAGACAGCAGAGTCTGGGCTCACTGGAACCATTCCTTTGACATGCGCTTCAGCTATCGGGGGCCAGCATCTTATGTTTTCATATCCTGAATTTCCTCAGGGCTCATCATAAGGCGTGTACGCAGTCTGGTGGCTGCTAGATGGCTGGTATTCTTTCCTTCTTGGTTCCCGCAGCACTTACCAGTTCCTGTCAGGTGATGGCTGCATCCCTGACGACTGTGACATTCTCTGTGCCCTAATCTGGTGGGTATGATTCCATTTATCCCTTCCACTTCACTATCACCTATTCCCCGGCAACTGTTAACCTACTTTCTCTGTGGATTAGATGGGCTTCCCTGGTGGCACCAGTGGCAAAGAATCCACCTGCCCGTGCAGGAGGCATGGGTTTGATCCTTGGGTCAGGAAGATCCCCTGGAGCAGGGAATGACACCCCCCACCCCGCTATTCTTGCCTGGAGAATCCCAGGACCAGAGGAGTCTGAGCTACAATCCATAGGGTTGCAAACAGTCCGACATGACTGAAGGGACTTAGCATCCACCTATGGCCATTTCATATTAATGGAAACATATAATAGGTGGCTTTTTGTGACTGGCTCCTTTCACTTACCCTCATGTTTTCAATATTCATTCATGTTGTACTTGAAAATATACGAATCAGAACTTCACTCCACTGCATAGATCTACATCTGGTTTTCCCATTTATCACTTGATGGATATTTGGGCTATTTGTGAATCACAGGGCTCTGAACCCTCCTATGTAAATTTTTGTGTGGGTATGTGCTTTCATTTCGCTTGGGTCTATACCCAGGAGAGGAACTGCTGGGTCATGTGACAACTGTGTTTACATTTTTAAGGAACTGCCTAACTTTCTTTAAAGTAGCTGCATTGCTTTACTTTCTCACCAGCAATATGTGATCAGTCCAATTTCTCAAGTCCTTCAAATCACATTCTATTATATGAGTTATCTCTGCATGCAAATCACTATTCCTCGCGGATTTTAACTCCAAGAGGCCACGAACTGCACTGAGATTGTCCTAATAGCAACCACAAGCACACTTGGCAGGCTCTATGAAAATCTCATCTGTTAAATTGGATGACTTTTTATTATAATCATTTACAGTTCCTAACTAGAGGGTAAGCTGTTAGGAGAAAATATGGGTGTAATTCCACATCTTTCAAACATGTCTACACAGAAACCCCACTGCCTCTTATGGTGCCCTTACAGGATTTTTACCATATATGACCTTGTTTTCCAGATGAGGAAACTGCGATTAATTCGTTCAAGTAATTAACAGCAAAGTTGAACTTTAGACCCCAGTTTTCCCTAAACCATATTACCCTTCAGGGAGACGAAATTCTACCTATTTTGCAGAAAAGGGATAGTGGGGAGAGGGGGACAGGGAGAGGAAGAAAGAGACACTTATTTGAAAACCCTTCTTCTCCCATCTATAAAGTCCTCAAAGACAAGGAACAAGACTTTGCTTCTTCTGTTATCTCCTATTGTACAGCTGATTACCCAGGTAGAGCTAGTGGTAAAAAAGAAAAAGAAAGAAAGAAAAGCCGCCTCCCAATGCAGGAGACATAAGGAGACGCGGATTCCATCCCTGGATGGGGAAGATTCCCTGGAGCAGGGCATGGCATCGGACTCCAGTATTCTTGACTGGAGAATCCCCATGGGCACAGGTGCCTAGCGGGCCATAGTCGGTAGGTCACGGCTGAAGCAACTTAGCATGCCCGCAGGTACACAGTACATAGCAGTAACTCAAAACAGTACCTCTGATTATATAAACTTTGAACAAAGTTATATAAGGGCTGATAAACTAAAACCTGAAAGTAAGGTAGTGTTCATCACGGTCGAGTTCCATTTCCCCCCCTATTGCGACTCTATCTGACAATATACGGTAAGTATCCAACCACTCGCCAAAGGCGGTAGCCGGGACTGTATCCCGCTTAAATCCCCCAAGTTGGCCTAAGAGCCTCCGACACGTCACCGCATGGAAACCACAGAAGCGCTGCCTCTGCAGCTATCATCGCCGCGCGCAAGGCTCTGCCCGGCGCCTTCAGCTGGTACCTGCTGTCAGAAAAGCGGAACTGAGTAAAGAGACCTTTGCCCGTAACCAACATGGCCGCCTCGAGGCTTCAGGCTGAGGGCAGCGAATACGAGTCACGTGAGAGGAATCCGCTCTGCTACTGGCTTCCGCTCCTAATAGCAACCACAAGCACACTTGGCAGGCTCTATGAAAATCTCATCTGTTAAATTGGATGACTTTTTATTATAATCATTTACAGTTCCTAACTAGAGGGTAAGCTGTTAGGAGAAAATATGGGTGTAATTCCACATCTTTCAAACATGTCTACACAGAAACCCCACTGCCTCTTATGGTGCCCTTACAGGATTTTTACCATATATGACCTTGTTTTCCAGATGAGGAAACTGCGATTAATTCGTTCAAGTAATTAACAGCAAAGTTGAACTTTAGACCCCAGTTTTCCCTAAACCATATTACCCTTCAGGGAGACGAAATTCTACCTATTTTGCAGAAAAGGGATAGTGGGGAGAGGGGACAGGGAGAGGAAGAAAGAGACACTTATTTGAAAACCCTTCTTCTCCCATCTATAAAGTCCTCAAAGACAAGGAACAAGACTTTGCTTCTTCTGTTATCTCCTATTGTACAGCTGATTACCCAGGTAGAGCTAGTGGTAAAAAAGAAAAAGAAAGAAAGAAAAGCCGCCTCCCAATGCAGGAGACATAAGGAGACGCGGATTCCATCCCTGGATGGGGAAGATTCCCTGGAGCAGGGCATGGCATCGGACTCCAGTATTCTTGACTGGAGAATCCCCATGGGCACAGGTGCCTAGCGGGCCATAGTCGGTAGGTCACGGCTGAAGCAACTTAGCATGCCCGCAGGTACACAGTACATAGCAGTAACTCAAAACAGTACCTCTGATTATATAAACTTTGAACAAAGTTATATAAGGGCTGATAAACTAAAACCTGAAAGTAAGGTAGTGTTCATCACGGTCGAGTTCCATTTCCCCCCCTATTGCGACTCTATCTGACAATATACGGTAAGTATCCAACCACTCGCCAAAGGCGGTAGCCGGGACTGTATCCCGCTTAAATCCCCCAAGTTGGCCTAAGAGCCTCCGACACGTCACCGCATGGAAACCACAGAAGCGCTGCCTCTGCAGCTATCATCGCCGCGCGCAAGGCTCTGCCCGGCGCCTTCAGCTGGTACCTGCTGTCAGAAAAGCGGAACTGAGTAAAGAGACCTTTGCCCGTAACCAACATGGCCGCCTCGAGGCTTCAGGCTGAGGGCAGCGAATACGAGTCACGTGAGAGGAATCCCGCTCTGCTACTGGCTTCCGCTCCTGGACTGCGGGGGGCCGTGACCCACGAGGGCCGGACTTAAAGGGCCCACGGCTAAATCCGCCGGCGCGGAGCCCTCTGTGGCGGGCGGCCTGGGGGCCGGACGGGAAGGCGGCGGGCGGGGCTGGCGCTCCGAGGCCGCGTCTCCGGGAGCCGCGGTGACCGCCGTCGGCTGCGACGCGAGCCCGAGGAGGTTAACAGCCGAGCGGGCGGCCAGGAGAGCGCGAGGATCCCGCGCGCGCCCGGCGCAGCCGGCGGGGGCGCGCGGGCGCGGGGATGGAGGACGGCTTGGCCGGGCCCCGGCTCGGGGCGGCGGCCGAGGCGGCCGAGGCGCCGGCGCAGCCCGGGGGCACGCTGCGGCCCTTCGCGCCGTTCTCGGGGGCGGCCGAGGCCGACGAGGGCGGCGGCGACTGGAGCTTCATCGACTGCGAGATGGAGGAGGTGGACCTGCAGGACCTGCCCAGCGCCACCATCGCCTGCCACCTGGACCCGCGCGTGTTCGTGGACGGCCTGTGCCGGGTGAGGGCCTGGCGGGGCGGCCGTCGGGCGGAGGGCGGACACTTGTTGCCGGGAGGAGGCGGCGCCGAAGTCCGGGCCGGCCCGGGGCAGCCTCTCCAGCCGGGCGCCGGCGGGGCGGGAGGCCACCCCCGGGGATGCGCCGAGGTCCCCGGCCGCCCGGCCCGGGCTGGGGTGCAGACGCGCTCCGAGATCCCGGGTCCTGAGCACCTGCTGCCCGCCCAGGGGGCTTGCAGGGGCTCGCCTTCCGCCCGGGCAGGCAAGCCACCTCCCAGCGACGCTCCTGTCTCGGTGTTAACTCGGGTGGGTAGGGGGGCGACGTCGTAGGAGACAGGCGGAGGATGCATGAGCCGACTTCAGCGACCGACGATACCGTCACTTTGGGGCTTGGACCGTGCCAGACGCGTCCTCCTTTGCGGAGGGGTCGCCTCGTTCATAGGGAGGAGAAAACAGATGTTTAGCGGCGACGTGACTCACTCACGGCTCATACATAGGACGGCGTCTCTGCATTCGCCGTCTTCTGCATGCCTGGAAGGAAAGCCAATGTTTGGGTTTGGATCCGCGGTTGCTCATTACCCTGCGCTTGGCCAGTTTTGGTCGAATCGTGTTGAGGGGAAGGGGCCCATGTTATGGGCCTTTAGGAGATCTAGTCAAGACGCTTGCTCCCTGAAGGGGTGACGGCGGAACTGGATTCTCTCTTTTCTCCAAATTCCCACAGTTTAGCAGCGTTGGAGGGTGAGGGGGCAGGGGTGAGTAACCGATGGTGGCGGGGAGAAGGAATTTATTTCGAATCTGCAATTAGCGTGGAGAATAAAATCTGGACAACGTAGGCGTTGCAGAATAAAGCCTGCCTTTGAGAGAGATGCCCTAGTAGGAGAGCAGCTGTCAAAGAAAGTGCTGCTTTCGGGTGCTTGGCTCTGAGCCTGCAGTTACTGTCAATGAACTGTAGGTAAAGGCGGCTGCCAGGAGGAGCCTGGAACAGAGAATGGTGCACTTAAGACCCATTTATTTATCGTGGACACGCCCATCTCCTCTCAGAAAGGATGTTCGGGGCTCTGTGCTTAAATAAGCATCCGTGCGGGCTTTCTAAAGCAACAGTTAGCACGAATATCAAGTCTAACTCATTTCACTCTAAAACCTCTTCTCTGAGGCTGAGGTCTCTCAGCATAGGGCGTCTCTTTCTTCAGGGTCCTGTCTTGACAACGGAGCACGATCAGCTCGTACAGGATGCTGCCTGTCTGCCTAGCCGTTCATCGTTTTGTAGTCTCCCCAGAGCCGGAGACCATCCTGAAGTCGCTGTGTCTGAAACCTTGCCCACTTGGCTAGCTCTTCACTTGAACAAATGGGTATTGAGATTCTGCTATGCGCCAGACACTGTTCTAGGTTCTGAGAGCATAGCTGTGACTAAAAGAGCATTTCTGCCTTCAGAGCTGGCGCTTTTGTTGGGGAAAACAGACAGTCAACAAATCCATATGTCAGGAGGTGATGGTGCTGTAGGAAAAAGCTGGCCTTAAGAGATGGGAATAGGAGAGGGATTGCTGTTTTACCTAAAATGATCAGAGAAGGGCTTATGAGGTGCTGTTCTGAGTAGAGACGAGTGTTCGTTCGTTCATTCATTTTTTTTTTTTTTTCTGTTTATCGAATGCTTACTGTGTTCCAGGTACAGTTAGGCCCAGTGGATAGAGTGGTGAACAGGATGAGCTCTCTGCTTACATTCTGGCGATTGAGGAAGAGATGCTTGTGGTTTAGTCGCCAAGTCATGCCTGACTCTTTGCGACCCCATGGACCATAGCCCGCCAGGCTCCTCTGTCCGTGGGATCCGCAAGAATACTGGAGTGGGGTCTTCCCCTGGTGGTCCAGTGGGTAAGGACACCGCCTTGCAGTGCAAGGGGCGCCAGTTCGATCCCTGGCTGGGAAGATCCCACGTGCCGCGGAGCAGCTGGACTGATGTGTCCAATCACCGAGCCGGAGCTCTGGGGCACATGCGCCCAGAGCCGGCGCTCTGCAGCGACAGAGGCCACCGCGATGGGAGGCCCACAGGAGCCAAAGAACAAAGATGGATGAAAATAGACAAATGAAAGACCAATAGAAGTGGCCTGCCCGTCCCCCTCCCTCCCACCCCACCCCCCAAAAGATAAATAAATAAAAGAAATGTTTAAAAAAAAAAAAAAGAATACTGGAGTGGGCTGCCATGCCCTCCCCCAGGGGATCTTCCCAAACCCAACATCGAATGCATGTCTCCCATGGCTCTTGGCAGGTGGATTCTTTACCCACTGAGCCATCAGGAAAGCCCTTAAAAAGTAAGTGCATGGGTACTTTCAGATGGGGATCAGTGCAGTGGAGAACGGGGCTTCCCAGGTGGTGCTGGTGGTAAGTTGAAGAACCCACCTGCCAGCGCAGGAGACAGAAGAGACTCGGATTTGATCGCTGTGTGGGGAAGACCCCCTGGAGGATGGCAGGGCACTCCAACCCGGTATTCTTGCCTGGAGAATCCTGTGGACAGAGGAGCCTGGTGGGCTACAGTCCATAGAGTCGCACAGAGTCGGACACGACTGAAGCGACTGGGCACACACGCAGTGGAGAACATCCACAGGGCCACGTGATAGGGAGTGACCGCGGAGAGGACGGGGACTGGTCGTGTCAGTCGGGGCCTCACGGGGACACCGTGGTGGTTCCGGAGGTTTAATAAAGAACCGGTTAGTTGGGGGAGGACAGAGAGAGTCAGCCAGGAGTGCTGGACAGAGGGAGAAGCCTGTTGCTGGGACCCTAGGAGAGGAGCCTCCTGGCAGGAGCTGCGGATGTGAAGGGATAGAATTGAGATGCTGAAGCAGCGAGTTGCAGATGGGAAGTAGCCCAGCTTGCCCCAGCTTTCTGATCTCATTGGCAAAACCCAGCTGGCAGCCAGGAGGCTAGGGAGTCCAAGCAGCACAGCCCGTAGGTGGGGTCAGCCTTCCAGAGAAAGTGGAGGGTCAGAGCATGGCTCTGGAATCAGCACAGGTAAAGAGGACGGCAGAGGGGGTCAGCCTGCTGCCTCTTTAGAGCAAGGGGCCCCAGAAGGCCGCTCTGCCCAGCTGGGACTTGACTGGCAGGAAGACGCTCCTGTAGATGTGCTGTGGCTGGTGTCCAGGCAGAGGGAATGGCAAATGCAGAAGTTCCAGTGCAGGGACGAGCGAATGCATTCACAGGGCCCAGGAAGGGTGGAGGTGGTGATCGAGGTTGGACACAGCCAAGAAATGGCTCCCTGGGAGCCTGGGAGGCCCTGGAAGGGATTCAGGTTCTATTCTGGTTGAAAGCTCACTGGAGAACGGCTTTGGGGAAGGAGGTTGGGTGGTGGGCAGGTGAGGATGCCAAGGGGCTCCTTGCGAGGCTCTTGACTTGGGTTGTCGGGGGAGCCAGGCAGGTGTTTGCACGAGGCTGGTGGGGTTGGGAACGGTGGTCTCCCCTCCATCTGGGGGTAAGGCACAGGGGGAGCGCTGTGCCTTGGCTGCCTGTCTACAGGCTCCTGAAGACCATTGGAAAGCCTTCTGGTAGAAAAGCTAGTTTCTCATTTAGCTAAGCCCGCCCCTCTGGGTGGGAAGACATGGCTTCCGAGATTCCAGCCAGACCACCTTCTTGTCCTGAAGGCCATTTTCCTTACAGCTGGAGTGTCACCTTGGGATGCTGTAGTGGAAAGGCGATTCTCCTTCAGGTCGGTGGCGTCTGACCCTTGAGTAGGAGGACCGTTGACCGCATCGTTGGGCCTGTGCGGGTGGCCTGGCCATGCCCTCTCTACCCAGCCTGTTGGAGGGGTAGCTGGGGGAGTGCCGGTGTCTTAATCAGTTCGGGTGACTGCAGGGTGCCTTCTAAACAGCAGGAACGATTTCACACGGCTCCGGAGGCCAGCATGGCTGGGTGAGGGCCCTCCTCTGGGTTGCAGGCTTCTCTCTGTGCCCTCACATGGTGGAAGGGATGCGGGAGCTCTGTGGGGACGTCTTACCAGGGCGCTAGTCCACCCTCATGATCTTTAATCACCTCCCAGCAGCTGATGCCATCGCCATTGCGGGTGAGGACATCAGTTTATGAACTTGGGGAAGGCACAGGTGACCAGATGGTGGCAGATGAGGTGACGGAAAAGGACTACAGGTTCTTTACATGTGTTCATATCATTCTCTAACCTTCATCTTAAAGGAAAGAAAGAAATTGACCAGAACTACGGTTCATTTCCTGGTGGCTCAAGGAAATTGGGTCCTTGGAGAAGAGTGGCTCCCCACTCCAGTGTTCTTGGGAATGGGAATGGAGGTGGTGATCGAGGTTGGACACAGCCAAGAAATGGCTCCTGGGAGCCTGGGAGGCCCTGGAAGGGATTCAGGTTCTATTCTGGTTGAAAGCTCACTGGAGAACGGCTTTGGGGAAGGAGGTTGGGTGGTGGGCAGGTGAGGATGCCAAGGGGCTCCTTGCGAGGCTCTTGACTTGGGTTGTCGGGGGAGCCAGGCAGGTGTTTGCACGAGGCTGGTGGGGTTGGGAACGGTGGTCTCCCCTCCATCTGGGGGTAAGGCACAGGGGGAGCGCTGTGCCTTGGCTGCCTGTCTACAGGCTCCTGAAGACCATTGGAAAGCCTTCTGGTAGAAAAGCTAGTTTCTCATTTAGCTAAGCCCGCCCCTCTGGGTGGGAAGACATGGCTTCCGAGATTCCAGCCAGACCACCTTCTTGTCCTGAAGGCCATTTTCCTTACAGCTGGAGTGTCACCTTGGGATGCTGTAGTGGAAAGGCGATTCTCCTTCAGGTCGGTGGCGTCTGACCCTTGAGTAGGAGGACCGTTGACCGCATCGTTGGGCCTGTGCGGGTGGCCTGGCCATGCCCTCTCTACCCAGCCTGTTGGAGGGGTAGCTGGGGGAGTGCCGGTGTCTTAATCAGTTCGGGTGACTGCAGGGTGCCTTCTAAACAGCAGGAACGATTTCACACGGCTCCGGAGGCCAGCATGGCTGGGTGAGGGCCCTCCTCTGGGTTGCAGGCTTCTCTCTGTGCCCTCACATGGTGGAAGGGATGCGGGAGCTCTGTGGGGACGTCTTACCAGGGCGCTAGTCCACCCTCATGATCTTTAATCACCTCCCAGCAGCTGATGCCATCGCCATTGCGGGTGAGGACATCAGTTTATGAACTTGGGGAAGGCACAGGTGACCAGATGGTGGCAGATGAGGTGACGGAAAAGGACTACAGGTTCTTTACATGTGTTCATATCATTCTCTAACCTTCATCTTAAAGGAAAGAAAGAAATTGACCAGAACTACCGGTTCATTTCCTGGTGGCTCAGAGGGTAAAGATCCCTGAGTCAGGAAGATCCCTTGGAGAAGGGAGTGGCTCCCCACTCCAGTGTTCCTAGCTGGAGAATCCCTTGGACAGAGGAGCTTGGAGGCCTGCAGTCCATGGGGTCACAAAGAGTCAGACACAACTGAGAGACTAACATCACTTCATTTGGGAATTTATACTGGAAGCCCATTTTCTAACTACCGCAGTTGGATCTGATGTGTAAAATGTGTTTTGTTAGCTGTATCATCATCAGTATTGTAAGTAGTATATAATTGACATAGTCATTAAATGTTTATCTAAAATAACTGAAATGGTATCATCGTTAATTTCAAGTAAGACTCTTACTAGTCATTTCAAGTGATATATTAGATTCATACCATTGCAAATGAATGAAAACTTCCATAAAATAAGATTATTTTTTTGTTGTACAAATATTTGTTTGCATATCCCACTGCTGTACTTTTTCTGTGAATCTTTTTGCTTTTTACTAAGAAAGCAGAGCTGTGCTTTGAACCAGTCAGTTCGTGTGCTTTGGATTGCTGCAGGGCTTGACTGGTTCCCTGGAACAAGGGTTCATTCACTTGTCACCAAGCTAACCAGACATGTCGAGTTCTCCTATAATGTTGTTAGTTTCCAGGAAGTAGTGGTAGTTCCATCGAGTAATGGAAACGGACGCCATGTTTCTGTTGTCTGAGCCATAAATGTATATTTGCTGGACAGAGCTTTGCCCACAGCCTAACTTGGAAAATGCTAATAGAAAAATGAGTATTCTCCTACTGAATAAATTCATCTTCCTTAAAACAAGCCCACGTAAGATTTGTGATACTGCCATGACTTTTCTTTAAAAACCTGAAATATCCTGATAGGCATGACAGGGAGTTTGAGCAGTGTCCTTCAATTCTTTGTATAACCCGAGTCAGACAAGAAATTGCGGGTGACATCAGTTTATGAACTTGGAAGGCACAGGTGACCAGATGGTGGCAGATGAGGTGACGGAAAAGGACTACAGGTTCTTTACATGTGTTCATATCATTCTCTAACCTTCATCTTAAAGGAAAGAAAGAAATTGACCAGAACTACCGGTTCATTTCCTGGTGGCTCAGAGGGTAAAGATCCCTGAGTCAGGAAGATCCCTTGGAGAAGGGAGTGGCTCCCCACTCCAGTGTTCCTAGCTGGAGAATCCCTTGGACAGAGGAGCTTGGAGGCCTGCAGTCCATGGGGTCACAAAGAGTCAGACACAACTGAGAGACTAACATCACTTCATTTGGGAATTTATACTGGAAGCCCATTTTCTAACTACCGCAGTTGGATCTGATGTGTAAAATGTGTTTTGTTAGCTGTATCATCATCAGTATTGTAAGTAGTATATAATTGACATAGTCATTAAATGTTTATCTAAAATAACTGAAATGGTATCATCGTTAATTTCAAGTAAGACTCTTACTAGTCATTTCAAGTGATATATTAGATTCATACCATTGCAAATGAATGAAAACTTCCATAAAATAAGATTATTTTTTTGTTGTACAAATATTTGTTTGCATATCCCACTGCTGTACTTTTTCTGTGAATCTTTTTGCTTTTTACTAAGAAAGCAGAGCTGTGCTTTGAACCAGTCAGTTCGTGTGCTTTGGATTGCTGCAGGGCTTGACTGGTTCCCTGGAACAAGGGTTCATTCACTTGTCACCAAGCTAACCAGACATGTCGAGTTCTCCTATAATGTTGTTAGTTTCCAGGAAGTAGTGGTAGTTCCATCGAGTAATGGAAACGGACGCCATGTTTCTGTTGTCTGAGCCATAAATGTATATTTGCTGGACAGAGCTTTGCCCACAGCCTAACTTGGAAAATGCTAATAGAAAAATGAGTATTCTCCTACTGAATAAATTCATCTTCCTTAAAACAAGCCCACGTAAGATTTGTGATACTGCCATGACTTTTCTTTAAAAACCTGAAATATCCTGATAGGCATGACAGGGAGTTTGAGCAGTGTCCTTCAATTCTTTGTATCAGGGAAGACCCCTGAGCAGCTGGCGAAAGCCCCGTGCCCAGGCCCTTCCAGATCAAGTCCTGTCTCCGGCTGGGATCTTGCCTGGAGAGCTCCTCGCGGTGATGCTCACTGAGAGCCAGAGCTGAGGACCACTGCCCAACCAAAAGGGGTCCAGACTGACCAGAGGCATTGTGGCGTCATGAAAAGATCATCGAATGCTTGTGGATGCGTTGCACTTTCAGCCAGATGTTTCTCTTGGTTTCCTGCCGTCCAAAACGAGAGTCAGCCGCTGGTCTGACTTCCTAAGCGCTGTTTGACCTCCTGGCTGGGAAGCAGGATGCTTGGCCGTCAGCCCGAGAGCCCGGCCTCCGGGTGGGTGACACAGGAGAGGAGAACACCTGCTCGCGCGTGGGGTTGCCTCGGGCCTCCGCACGCATTCTCTCGGGCTGCTGCTTGCTCTCTCTCAGACATCAGATCCCGGAGACTTGTCCTCCCAAAGCCTGTGTTTCTGTAGACAAGATATCACTCAGTTGTGATCCGATGATTGAAATGTTTGGAAGTGGCAAACAGCCGGGGTGCATGGTGTCCGCTTGTATGGCCGTGTGTTTGGCCCCGTCGCTGCTTGTCCCCGTCTCAAGCCCAGCAGTGCGCTGTAAAATGCGACATGCCGGCAGGAGAGTCACTAACAGTTGGGTTCCGTTACACGGTCACATCCCTGCCTGGACCATTGTCACTTCTCATCCAGCGTCACAGGCCTGTGCGTTCTCTGACTTACATTAGGCATCAGATCTCCCTTTAAACCTCCGCAAGTGTGGACAGATACTATGGGACGGTTTAGTTTATTTGGGAAAGTTCAAAATGTTGTAAGTTAAAAAAAAGAAAAGCCTGGTTTTATACACACGCGACGTTTACTTCAGGAGTTATCCACTATTCCCTAATTTTAGCATTTCTGACTCATATACAAACAAATAAAGAATATATTAACGTCCATGGGGTGCTTTTGATCTCTCATCCCTACTTCTCCCTGGCAAGGATTTGGTCCCCTTTTCAGCTCAACCGTGGGCACCATTCATTCATTGCTGATAGGCATGACAGGGAGTTTGAGCAGTGTCCTTCAATTNTTTGTATCAGGGAAGACCCCTGAGCAGCTGGCGAAAGCCCCGTGCCCAGGCCCTTCCAGATCAAGTCCTGTCTCCGGCTGGGATCTTGCCTGGAGAGCTCCTCGCGGTGATGCTCACTGAGAGCCAGAGCTGAGGACCACTGCCCAACCAAAAGGGGTCCAGACTGACCAGAGGCATTGTGGCGTCATGAAAAGATCATCGAATGCTTGTGGATGCGTTGCACTTTCAGCCAGATGTTTCTCTTGGTTTCCTGCCGTCCAAAACGAGAGTCAGCCGCTGGTCTGACTTCCTAAGCGCTGTTTGACCTCCTGGCTGGGAAGCAGGATGCTTGGCCGTCAGCCCGAGAGCCCGGCCTCCGGGTGGGTGACACAGGAGAGGAGAACACCTGCTCGCGCGTGGGGTTGCCTCGGGGCCTCCGCACGCATTCTCTCGGGCTGCTGCTTGCTCTCTCTCAGACATCAGATCCCGGAGACTTGTCCTCCCAAAGCCTGTGTTTCTGTAGACAAGATATCACTCAGTTGTGATCCGATGATTGAAATGTTTGGAAGTGGCAAACAGCCGGGGTGCATGGTGTCCGCTTGTATGGCCGTGTGTTTGGCCCCGTCGCTGCTTGTCCCCGTCTCAAGCCCAGCAGTGCGCTGTAAAATGCGACATGCCGGCAGGAGAGTCACTAACAGTTGGGTTCCGTTACACGGTCACATCCCTGCCTGGACCATTGTCACTTCTCATCCAGCGTCACAGGCCTGTGCGTTCTCTGACTTACATTAGGCATCAGATCTCCCTTTAAACCTCCGCAAGTGTGGACAGATACTATGGGACGGTTTAGTTTATTTGGGAAAGTTCAAAATGTTGTAAGTTAAAAAAAAGAAAAGCCTGGTTTTATACACACGCGACGTTTACTTCAGGAGTTATCCACTATTCCCTAATTTTAGCATTTCTGACTCATATACAAACAAATAAAGAATATATTAACGTCCATGGGGTGCTTTTGATCTCTCATCCCTACTTCCCTCCCTGGCAAGGATTTGGTCCCCTTTTCAGCTCAACTCGTGGGCACCATTCATTCATTGCTGGGAGCATTTCTTCTTCGGTAGCAGCAGTTTTCAACGCTATTTCCAGCAACTACAGACATTTGAAGCCCCAAAACAATTACATAAGGGAACCAAGAAAAAAAAAGGCTTTGTGATAGAATAGCTGAAGGAGAGGCTGTTGGATTCCAGTGTTTCTATTTCAGGCTCTGCTCTTTCTTTCCCTTCTCAAAATGCCATCAGATGACACAGCCCTCTCTTTGCCTGCATGTCACCCCCTGTTGTGTGAATGCGCCACTCCTGGGCTGGCGATGGTGGCTGCGCACATCAGCGTGTGGGGTGGGGGTGGGGAGCAGCTTCTTCAGTGCACATTTCCTGTGCACAGTTGTTAAGACCCATCTCAAGGGCTGAGGGGGAGCATCGATCATTCAAAATACAGTTTGGTTGTAACAGAGAATTGTTTCCTTTGTAAATACTGTTGTGCAGGCGCTTAGTCATGTCCGACTCTTTGCCATCCCACGCACACCGGGCCTCCTTGCCCTTCGCCATCTCCTCGAGTCAGCTCAGACTCACGTCCGTCAAGTCGATGATACCATCCAACCATCTCATCTTCTGTCAGCGCCTTCTCCCCCGCCCTCAGTCTTTCCTAGCATTAGGGTCTTTTCCGAAGAGTTGGCTTGTCACCTCAGGTGGCCAGAGTATGGGAGCTCAGCGTCAGCGTCAGTCCTTCCAATGAATGTTGAGGGCTGGTTTCCTTTAGGATGGACTGGTCTGATACTCATCACGGCCAAAACGCGGGGCACTGACAGCTAACAAGACTGTAAGTGGCTTGCCTCTGTTCTCTGAGCGGTGGTGGGCACTACCATGGCAGCAGGAAGTGAACTAGCTCTTGGACAGAACAGAAAGATTTTCAAAATATTTAAAACGTTAGGAAAACACAGATGCCCTTAACTCAAACTCTGACATGGAAGAAAGGGTTGGCTTCAAGTTACATGGATTTCAATCAGTGAAACGTTTACTTCTTCCACTTCTAATTTTAGCATTTCTGACTCATATACAAACAAATAAAGAATATATTAACGTCCATGGGGTGCTTTTGATCTCTCATCCCTACTTCCTCCCTGGCAAGGATTTGGTCCCCTTTTCAGCTCAACTCGTGGGCACCATTCATTCATTGCTGGGAGCATTTCTTCTTCGGTAGCAGCAGTTTTCAACGCTATTTCCAGCAACTACAGACATTTGAAGCCCCAAAACAATTACATAAGGGAACCAAGAAAAAAAAAGGCTTTGTGATAGAATAGCTGAAGGAGAGGCTGTTGGATTCCAGTGTT
Source organism: Tragulus kanchil (assembly GCA_022376925.1). Lineage (NCBI taxonomy): Eukaryota > Metazoa > Chordata > Mammalia > Artiodactyla > Tragulidae > Tragulus > Tragulus kanchil. The sequence continues at coordinate 235,481,555 of JAIOJX010000028.1, read as the reverse complement.
TCTATTTCAGGCTCTGCTCTTTCTTTCCCTTCTCAAAATGCCATCAGATGACACAGCCCTCTCTTTGCCTGCATGTCACCCCCTGTTGTGTGAATGCGCCACTCCTGGGCTGGCGATGGTGGCTGCGCACATCAGCGTGTGGGGTGGGGGTGGGGAGCAGCTTCTTCAGTGCACATTTCCTGTGCACAGTTGTTAAGACCCATCTCAAGGGCTGAGGGGGAGCATCGATCATTCAAAATACAGTTTGGTTGTAACAGAGAATTGTTTCCTTTGTAAATACTGTTGTGCAGGCGCTTAGTCATGTCCGACTCTTTGCCATCCCACGCACACCGGGCCTCCTTGCCCTTCGCCATCTCCTCGAGTCAGCTCAGACTCACGTCCGTCAAGTCGATGATACCATCCAACCATCTCATCTTCTGTCAGCGCCTTCTCCCCCGCCCTCAGTCTTTCCTAGCATTAGGGTCTTTTCCGAAGAGTTGGCTTGTCACCTCAGGTGGCCAGAGTATGGGAGCTCAGCGTCAGCGTCAGTCCTTCCAATGAATGTTGAGGGCTGGTTTCCTTTAGGATGGACTGGTCTGATACTCATCACGGCCAAAACGCGGGGCACTGACAGCTAACAAGACTGTAAGTGGCTCGCCTCTGTTCTCTGAGCGGTGGTGGGCACTACCATGGCAGCAGGAAGTGAACTAGCTCTTGGACAGAACAGAAAGATTTTCAAAATATTTAAAACGTTAGGAAAACACAGATGCCCTTAACTCAAACTCTGACATGGAAGAAAGGGTTGGCTTCAAGTTACATGGATTTCAATCAGTGAAACGTTGTTTACTTTGATTTACTTGGTATACGGTGTTTTTGTTTATGCATTCAACCTCTGAAGAGTTCATTGGGTTTAATATGCTCACATTTCCTTCTGAAGTGTGCCCCTGGGAAGGCAGCCAGCACAGCCTGAGAGTTAATGGTAGGGACCTGAGGGCTCTTCCTGGTGACTCAGACAGTAAATAATCCGCCTGCAGTGCAGGAGACCTGGGTTCGACCCCTGGGTGGGGAAGATCCCCTGGAAGAGAAAATGGCAGCCCACTCCAGTATTCTTGCCTGGAGACGTTCATGAACAGAGGAACTGGCAGGCTACAGGCTATAGAGTCACAAAGAGTCGGACATGACGGAGTGACTAACACACACACACACACACACACACACGGACCTGAAGCACACCTTTGCCGCTAATTAGTGTGACTCCACCTAGAAGCTGTTTACCCTCCCGTGCCTTAGTTTTCCTACCTGGAAAACGGGGATGCCAACTGTCCTTACACCTTCTGATGTACATATAATACTTGGCACATAGTCAACACTGTGTAAGTTGTAACTAGTTACCTATTGCCATGGAACAACTTGCTCAAGAGTCAGTGGTTCAAAACAAGGAGCACTGATCATCTCATAATTTCTTTGGGTCAAGAATCCAGGGATGACTTATCTTAGTGCCTCCACCTTGACACCTGGAGTAAAATACCAGCTGCACCCTGCACTCATGGCTCAGCCTAAGGAGGGTCTGAGCCTAGATTTACTCACTGGTCGCTGGTGGGCTTGCGTTTCTGGTGGGTTCTTGGACCAAGAGCCCCAGGCACCGTGGAGCTTCTGCCGTGCCCGCCACACAGGCCTCTCTGTAAGACGGCTCTCACCCTGGCTTCTGGCTTCCATCAGAGCGAGCGAGGAAGGGCATGCTGGACACACCAGAATCCACAGGCCTCTTGTGACCCTCTCTCAGAGTGACACCCCGCTACTTTTACTGGATTCTCTTCCTTAGAAGTAAGCCAGTCAAATGCAGCTCGCACTTAGCGGGGCTGTGGAGCTTGCACCAGAGTGTGAGTCCCGGGAGGTGGGGCCAGCTCCCAGGCTGTTGACCCCACTTTCTATTCATCAGTACACTTTTATCTTTGTAAACTTTTTTGATTTCTTGGGGTAATTCGTGTCCAGAAATGTTTATTTTCTTATTGTAGTTCTTTTTTTTTCTGGGGGGGTGTAGAGAGGGGGGCAGGCGGGCCACTTCTCTTGATCTTTCATTTGTCTATTTTCATCCCTCTTTGTTCTTTGGCCCATGTGGGCCTCCCATCACAGTGGCCTCTGTTGTCGCAGAGCACTGGCTCTAGGTGCATGCACTCCAGAGCTCCGGCTCAGTAATTGGACACATCAGTCCAGCCGCTCCGCAGCACGTGGGATCTTCCCAGGCCAGGGATCGAACCGGTACCCCTTGCACTGCAAGGCAGTGTCCTTACCCACTGGACCACCAGGGAGACCCATGTTTATTTTCTTACGTGACTTTTTTTTAGCTTTAGCTCTGTAAAAGAATGCAGTTTTAGACTCCACTACTTAACATAAAACCCCTCATTGATAGCTTTATAGCGCTGTCAGCCACTACATTTCTGAGCCAAAAATTCAGGAAACTAAAGGTTTTTTTTTTTTTTTTTTTTCGTCAGGAAGGCTCAGTACTTTTCCTTCCATTATGAATTTCAGCTGGTGCAATACGAAGTTCCCATGTGTAATCATAATTAACACCAGAGAAAGAAGTGTTTGAGGTTGGCCTGGATTCAGAATTAAAAGACAAAAATGTTATTGATTCAGAAAGCTAATTTTGGATTTTTTCCACTCAACAATAGTTTGTTTTACTTTGTCACCTTTATCGTTTCTGTTAAATTTTTTGCTTATTTTCCTGATAATAAAAATAGTTTCTGTTCATTAACGTGAAGTGTTTTATGTGTAACGTATACCATTTCATCATTTTACAAGAACTCTAGGAAACTGGTACTGTTACTCCCCTTCTACAGATGTGAAAACTGAAGCCAGGGGAGGCCAAGTAACCTGTCCCAGGTCACACAGTCAGTACATGCTGGACCTGTGATTCAGCCCTGCCTTTGTGTTAGTTGCTTAGTCGGGGCTGTGGAGCTTGCACCAGAGTGTGAGTCCCGGGAGGTGGGGCCAGCTCCCAGGCTGTTGACCCCACTTTCTATTCATCAGTACACTTTTATCTTTGTAAACTTTTTTGATTTCTTGGGGTAATTCGTGTCCAGAAATGTTTATTTTCTTATTGTAGTTCTTTTTTTTTCTGGGGGGGTGTAGAGAGGGGGGCAGGCGGGCCACTTCTCTTGATCTTTCATTTGTCTATTTTCATCCCTCTTTGTTCTTTGGCCCATGTGGGCCTCCCATCACAGTGGCCTCTGTTGTCGCAGAGCACTGGCTCTAGGTGCATGCACTCCAGAGCTCCGGCTCAGTAATTGGACACATCAGTCCAGCCGCTCCGCAGCACGTGGGATCTTCCCAGGCCAGGGATCGAACCGGTACCCCTTGCACTGCAAGGCAGTGTCCTTACCCACTGGACCACCAGGGAGACCCATGTTTATTTTCTTACGTGACTTTTTTTTAGCTTTAGCTCTGTAAAAGAATGCAGTTTTAGACTCCACTACTTAACATAAAACCCCTCATTGATAGCTTTATAGCGCTGTCAGCCACTACATTTCTGAGCCAAAAATTCAGGAAACTAAAGGTTTTTTTTTTTTTTTTTTACGTCAGGAAGGCTCAGTACTTTTCCTTCCATTATGAATTTCAGCTGGTGCAATACGAAGTTCCCATGTGTAATCATAATTAACACCAGAGAAAGAAGTGTTTGAGGTTGGCCTGGATTCAGAATTAAAAGACAAAAATGTTATTGATTCAGAAAGCTAATTTTGGATTTTTTCCACTCAACAATAGTTTGTTTTACTTTGTCACCTTTATCGTTTCTGTTAAATTTTTTGTTTATTTTCCTGATAATAAAAATAGTTTCTGTTCATTAACGTGAAGTGTTTTATGTGTAACGTATACCATTTCATCATTTTACAAGAACTCTAGGAAACTGGTACTGTTACTCCCCTTCTACAGATGTGAAAACTGAAGCCAGGGGAGGCCAAGTAACCTGTCCCAGGTCACACAGTCAGTACATGCTGGACCTGTGATTCAGCCCTGCCTTTGTGTTAGTTGCTTAGTCGTGTCTGACTTTTTGCAACCCCATGGACTGTAGCCCACCAGACTCCTCTGTCCACGGGATTCTCCAGGCAGGAATACTGGAGTGGGTTGCCATGCCCTCTTCCAGGGGATCTTCCCCACCTAGGGATTGAACCCAGGCCTCCTACATTGCACAAACCTGCCTTTAGCCAACTCCAAAGCCTGTCCTGGAATCATCTTACAGTGTATAGTAATGCATGTGAATTTTCATATCTTTCACATCTTATTTAAACCTATTTAAATGCCTCTATGAAGAAAGTTCTTTTATGCACAGGAAACTGAGGTTCAGAGGAGTTACAGCTCTGTTCTTCTCTCCGGTCATTTACTATGTTTAACAGATCTATCTGAGTGCTCTCGGTCCATCAGTCGCTGTTCTGAGGATATTCTTGGCTTCAGACAGAAGGCAGTGCTTGGGTGCTGGCACCAGACCGACCAGATCTGAGTCCTGGGTCCATCGTTTCACTCCTTCATTCATTCGTTCTCTCAGGCATTCCTTCCTTCAATAATTCGTTTCATTTATTCATTCAGCAAGTAATTTTGGGGCACTGTATTGTTTGAATTTTATTTTTATTGAGTTTACACATTTTGGATACATTTTGAAATTTCATTTTTTGAATATAGTAATACATTCTCACATTGTTCAAAACCCAGAAAACATTAAAAGGTATAGTGAAAAGTCTCTCTCCCATCCTTAACAGCCAGTTCTCTTTAAAGTAGCCATTGTTTTTGGAGACATGGTTGGAGGCATGTAAGGAGTTGCAGTCTTCTTCTTGGCAGCAGGTGGCAGGGAAGTCCGTCATCAGAGGAAACCGATGGGTGCCTTGGCAGATCCTCTGTGAGAGTCTGAAAGCGTCTCCATTAAGAGGGGCTTTCTATCCTACCTTTAGGCAGGAAGTGGGGAGAAGATAGAGCTTTCCTGCGTACGTGCTTCGTAACTGGCTTAAGCTCCCAGGCATTTCTGTGTCAAGGAGACACATCTGGGGGTGGCCTTCTGGCTTCCTTGTGCCCACACGCCTGCCTTCTCCTGCATGGTCCCCGGGAAGCAGGCTCCCGGTTTGCAGGAGAGAGGAGATCAATTTCAGTCACTTAACGCTTGTGTCTGTAATTGGTCTTGGAAGCTTCATGGATCCAAGGCACTCATATCAGAGACACTCTCTTTGACCCCACAGCCGATGCTGTCCAGTTGCCATTTGAAAGTTGGCCAGAGATGTGGCCTCACAAGGCCAGACTGCTTGAGGGAAAGTATTCTTTCTTAAAGTTAGTCTGCTACTGGGCATGTTCCCAGATCTCCTGGTGGCCATTTCTTACTGATAGGGCGACACGATGCTCCAGTTTGCCCATCTCGTCTTGGTCGGGTTACTGGGAGTCCCCTCTTTCTTCTTCAGTTTAAGTGATCAATTATATATGCACTTAGTAGTTATTCAGTCCTTGATAAGCACCCTATTTACATAGCCAGCACTTCCCATTGGCCAAGTATTTTATATGCATCATTTCACTTCATCCTTCTTGTGCTTCGTTGCTCAATTGTGCCCGACTTTGCAACCCCATGGGCTGTAGCCTTCCAGGCCTCTCTGTTCATGGGATTCTCCAGGCAAGAATACTGCAAGGGTAGCCATTCCCTTCTCCAGGGGGTCTTCCCGACCCAGCGTTGCAGGCAGATTTTCTACGGTCTGAGCCACCAAGGAAGCCCCCTCAGCCTTCTTACAACCTTCTAAGATAACTACTGCATTTGCCCACGTTATAGATATCTTCTGCTGCCTTTGGGAAACTAATCAGCACGTAGAATCCCATGGCAACTGGGCATCAGATTCTGGGCCCAGCGACAGAGCTATGGCAGAAAGGACCTCAGGCTCAGGCCTTCCATTTCTCCAGGGAGGAGTCAAGGCTCTGATTGGTAGTGAGGTTTCCTCAGGGGAGCTCACTAAGCAGTGGCAGAACTAGGCTTTTCTCCCAGCCCCACCATTTACACAGCTCATCTACTTTCCTGGGTGATGATGGCCTCCTCGGCCCCACCTCCCATCCCTCCCTATGCACCCAGGACTGTTCAGTCGGCTAAGTCGTTTCCGAAGCTTTTGGGACCCCATGGACGGTGGCCCGCCAGGCTCCTCTGTCCATGGGATTTCCCAGGCGAGGATACTGGAGTGGGCTGCCATTGCCTTCTCCAGGAAACATTCAGAGCATGTGCATAATGAGCTGGCCATCCCGAGTCACCTGCGCTGGAACAGGCAGAGGCGTCCCCTGCACTGCCATTAGGGGGCCGTCGAAGAGCAGGGTGTCTGTGGCCGGTCCTGGTGCCGGGGCGGGGGAGGCGCCGCGCAGAGAGCTAGTCCCGGGGCTGCTCCAGCACCAGCGGCCGCCACCAGGGGGCGCTCACCTCACAGAGGCTCTGCAGTAGAGTCTGGCGGTTGCCTTTGTTTCAGGCATCCAAGACGGAAGGTGCATTTTCTGAGGGAGAAGTGACTCCTTGTGCTGCAGAAGAAGCTATTAGAACCATAAGTGCGTAGTCGGAACGAGGACGTGGAGACACTGCCTCTCTTGCTTTCCTCCAGCAGAAGGCCGAGGAGGGACCCTGCCTGCATCATTTCACTTCATCCTTCTTGTGCTTCGTTGCTCAATTGTGCCCGACTTTGCAACCCCATGGGCTGTAGCCTTCCAGGCCTCTCTGTTCATGGGATTCTCCAGGCAAGAATACTGCAAGGGTAGCCATTCCCTTCTCCAGGGGGTCTTCCCGACCCAGCGTTGCAGGCAGATTTTCTACGGTCTGAGCCACCAAGGAAGCCCCCTCAGCCTTCTTACAACCTTCTAAGATAACTACTGCATTTGCCACGTTATAGATATCTTCTGCTGCCTTTGGGAAACTAATCAGCACGTAGAATCCCATGGCAACTGGGCATCAGATTCTGGGCCCAGCGACAGAGCTATGGCAGAAAGGACCTCAGGCTCAGGCCTTCCATTTCTCCAGGGAGGAGTCAAGGCTCTGATTGGTAGTGAGGTTTCCTCAGGGGAGCTCACTAAGCAGTGGCAGAACTAGGCTTTTCTCCCAGCCCCACCATTTACACAGCTCATCTACTTTCCTGGGTGATGATGGCCTCCTCGGCCCCACCTCCCATCCCTCCCTATGCACCCAGGACTGTTCAGTCGGCTAAGTCGTTTCCGAAGCTTTTGGGACCCCATGGACGGTGGCCCGCCAGGCTCCTCTGTCCATGGGATTTCCCAGGCGAGGATACTGGAGTGGGCTGCCATTGCCTTCTCCAGGAAACATTCAGAGCATGTGCATAATGAGCTGGCCATCCCGAGTCACCTGCGCTGGAACAGGCAGAGGCGTCCCCTGCACTGCCATTAGGGGGCCGTCGAAGAGCAGGGTGTCTGTGGCCGGTCCTGGTGCCGGGGCGGGGGAGGCGCCGCGCAGAGAGCTAGTCCCGGGGCTGCTCCAGCACCAGCGGCCGCCACCAGGGGGCGCTCACCTCACAGAGGCTCTGCAGTAGAGTCTGGCGGTTGCCTTTGTTTCAGGCATCCAAGACGGAAGGTGCATTTTCTGAGGGAGAAGTGACTCCTTGTGCTGCAGAAGAAGCTATTAGAACCATAAGTGCGTAGTCGGAACGAGGACGTGGAGAGACACTGCCTCTCTTGCTTTCCTCCAGCAGAAGGCCGAGGGAGGGGACCCTCCCTGCTGCTGGGCAATGGGACCGCCTTTGGTGACAACAGGGAACAAGGATGCTGTGCTCACTTCCGAGGGTGAGCCCCCTCTCCCAGCTCTATCCCTGGTACACGTTGTGACATTCCGTGCCCCGTGCTCTGTTCTGTTGTTCCTTATTCAGACTGTGACTCAAATGATCAGCGAAAAGGAATATAAAGAGAACTCACTTTGATGAAACAAACACGTCATTGAAGAGATAAGGGGAATTTTCTGAGCGGGCTTCTGCCATTAGGTTACTATGGAGATTGCGTTTAAAAGGTGCAGTTCCTGATGGTGCCTACGTTGCCAGACCCGTGTCCTCCGATGAATTACATGCTGCCCAAGCCATGCGGCCACAGTCTTTTTCTGGGCTGGAGTCAGGACTTGGGAGAATAACCACCTTTCTGTCTTAATGCTGCAGCTCTCAAATGGTGATGGAGAACCCGCAGGTCTGAGTCAGCTGACTGTTGTTGCTGTTGTTCAGTCACTAAGTCATGTCTGACTCTTTGTGACCCCATGGACGGCAGCTCACCAGGCTTCCCTGTCCTTCACCACCTCGCTGAGTTTGCTCAAACTGACGTCCATTGAGTCGATGATGCCATCCAACCAACTCATCCTCAGTCGCCCCCTTCTCCTCCTGCCCTCGATCTTTCCCAGAATCAGGGTCTTTTCCGTGAATCAACTCTTCGCATCAGGTGGCCAAAGTATGGGAGCCTCAGCTTCAGCATCCCCTGCACTGCCATTAGGGGGCCGTCGAAGAGCAGGGTGTCTGTGGCCGGTCCTGGTGCCGGGGCGGGGGAGGCGCCGCGCAGAGAGCTAGTCCCGGGGCTGCTCCAGCACCAGCGGCCGCCACCAGGGGGCGCTCACCTCACAGAGGCTCTGCAGTAGAGTCTGGCGGTTGCCTTTGTTTCAGGCATCCAAGACGGAAGGTGCATTTTCTGAGGGAGAAGTGACTCCTTGTGCTGCAGAAGAAGCTATTAGAACCATAAGTGCGTAGTCGGAACGAGGACGTGGAGAGACACTGCCTCTCTTGCTTTCCTCCAGCAGAAGGCCGAGGGAGGGGACCCTCCCTGCTGCTGGGCAATGGGACCGCCTTTGGTGACAACAGGGAACAAGGATGCTGTGCTCACTTCCGAGGGTGAGCCCCCTCTCCCAGCTCTATCCCTGGTACACGTTGTGACATTCCGTGCCCCGTGCTCTGTTCTGTTGTTCCTTATTCAGACTGTGACTCAAATGATCAGCGAAAAGGAATATAAAGAGAACTCACTTTGATGAAACAAACACGTCATTGAAGAGATAAGGGGAATTTTCTGAGCGGGCTTCTGCCATTAGGTTACTATGGAGATTGCGTTTAAAAGGTGCAGTTCCTGATGGTGCCTACGTTGCCAGACCCGTGTCCTCCGATGAATTACATGCTGCCCAAGCCATGCGGCCACAGTCTTTTTCTGGGCTGGAGTCAGGACTTGGGAGAATAACCACCTTTCTGTCTTAATGCTGCAGCTCTCAAATGGTGATGGAGAACCCGCAGGTCTGAGTCAGCTGACTGTTGTTGCTGTTGTTCAGTCACTAAGTCATGTCTGACTCTTTGTGACCCCATGGACGGCAGCTCACCAGGCTTCCCTGTCCTTCACCACCTCGCTGAGTTTGCTCAAACTGACGTCCATTGAGTCGATGATGCCATCCAACCAACTCATCCTCAGTCGCCCCCTTCTCCTCCTGCCCTCGATCTTTCCCAGAATCAGGGTCTTTTCCCGTGAATCAACTCTTCGCATCAGGTGGCCAAAGTATGGGAGCCTCAGCTTCAGCATCCGTCCTTCCAGTGAAATTTAGGGTTGATTTCCTTTAGGATGGACTGGTTCGATCTCCTTGCAGTCCGAGGGACTCTCAAGCATCTTCTCCAGCACCACAGTTCAAAAGCATCAATTCTTTGGTGCTCAGCTTTCTTTATAGTCCAACTGACTATAAACTCCTAAAAACAGACCTATTACTCACCAGAAAAATTCACTGGGTTAAAAACAGTGCATAAACTGGCCAAGAGACCCTCGAAGACGTTTGGCAAACATCAGGGTTGGTTTGCATCTGCCTCTCCCTCTCTGGAGCAGCGCAATCTAAGATGTGTCCTTCAGACTCAACCATCTGTTTGATCCTGACACAACATTTCCAGAGTGGTTTTCATTTTTCACATCAGCTCTGAATGTATGTGTGTCTTCAAAGTGTTTCATAGGTCTTCAGGGAACACCTGGACCCTAATGTGCGTCGTGACTTGTTAGTTCCTAGGGATATATTATCAGATGGTCAGATACTCTGTAACCTCCACACTCAGAGTATGTTGGTTATTTGGAACACATTCAGGATAATGACCTGGTTCTCAGCACCATGATCCTGCCTGAGCTGGTGGCATAGACGAGGTGAATGGGGATAGAGAGGCTGTAGTTGGCGGGGGAGCGACTTCTTGCACGTATTGGAGGGTAGGTGTGCGGAGGACGGAGTGGAGCCCTGTGGGCTACATTCGTGGCCTGGGATGAAGCCGTAACAGCTGGGCTGTGGCTGAGATGCTGAGCACAGTCTTTGTCTAATATTGTTAAACAAGGGCTGAATGGCCCTTCACCTCACTGGGATGCCGTGAGAATTAAATACAGTGGGGGCCACCTTTGTGACAATACCTGAAGGCAGGACGTACCCTGAAATGACCTGTTTAGTCTTTATCAAGGACTTTGTTTTAATGTCAATGACTCTATGATTAGAGGTTTTATGTCAATTGGCCATTTGACTTTTGTTTATTTCCTTTTCATGTCCTTTCTTTTCCTCCTCTGTTTTCTTTACTAGATAGCACAGGGACCAGGTCAGCAGGATCACCTGCTTTCCGATTTTCTTCTTGCCTGCTGTTCACCTTCGGTTAATGGCTTAGTCCAGAGTGAAAATGTACGAACGAGAATGCATGCATTACCTGAGAGTGCCCACCTTCTTTATGAACAAACAGCTCTTTACTTTAGGGCTTCTCTGGTGGCTCAGTGGTAAAGAATCAGCCTGCCATTGCAGGGGACACAGGTTTGATCCCTGGTTCAGGAAGAGCCCCTGGAGAAGAAAATGGCAACCCACTCCAGTATTCTTCCTGGGAAATTTCATGGACAGAGGAGCCTGGTGGGCTACAGTCCATGAGGTTGCAAAAGAGTTGGGAATGACTTAGCAACTAAACAACAATCTGTCTTACTTTGGTGTTTGTTCACGTTAAAAAGCACAAAGAATCGGACATGACTGAGTGACCAAGCACAGCACAGATAATGCTAAAAAAACAAAGCAATAAGATGCCGTAGTTAGGAGGGTGGACCTCAGAGCCAAGTCAGTCTGAATTCATATCCCAGTTCTGCCAGCAACTGGCTGTGTGACCTTGGGCAAGTAACTTGACTTCTCTGTATGTCAGTCTCTTTGAAAAATGGGGTTTTTCTCTTTGAAAAACCAAATGAAAAGAGATCCTCTAAATGAAGGCCTAAGAAGAACACCTCCTAACTGTTAGCAATTTTCTTTAAATGATTATTAAAATGCAAAGACTATGGTATCTGTATGGCTTACTGCTTTAATCCTGTGCCCAGGCACATCCTTAATATTTGTGCAGCAGTGGAGATAAAGCAAGCCTCCCTGCTGCTCAGTGAGGAAAGAGTCTGGGATGAAGGAACCTGGTGGCGACGATCCGTAGGGCTGCTAAGAGTCAGACACGGCGGAGTGACCAAGCACTCAGCAGGCTCCGAAGCTTTAGAATCATTGCAGTGATTATGTGTCCACACACACACACACACACACACACACACACGGCTGTGTGAAATTGACAGGCCTAGGTGTTGCTGAGCCTTTAGAAAACTGCATTATACCAGAAGACCACCCTGGCTTGTTATCGCTTGTAATGCTTAGAAAATCATGCTTGTTAAAACATGAATGAGTATTGCTACAATGTGGAAAACAAACAAAAAAAACCTAAACACTTAAAAAATAAGTCAATAAGATAGTGGATATAAAAACCAAGTTTCTCAAAAATATAGTCATTATTGATGATGATAACATATACCAGACTTCTCCACACACGCAAAAAGTCCTGTAATTGAAAAATAAATTGTCATCTTTGCTGGGGAGGGTTTCTCCTCCCCCCATCCCTCCCTTCTTCTTTCTCTCTCTTCCCTGACCTCCGCTCCCTTCTCTCTCATTGTTCTTAGACTGCCTTTCTGAGGACTCAGATCTTTTCAGAAATTCATCATCATCTGATAACTCCCTTCTGCCAGCCAGCCTCTGGCACCCTTGATAGAAGGGAGCTGGCTGGGTCTTTGCCAAATCTCGTCCAAAGAGGGCAAAGTCAACTTGTGTTCTTCTTATCTCTGAACGCTGCCCTGGTTTCCATCCGATTGTGCCAGGAAAGATGACCTTCCTTAATGAAATGCATGCCGTCTGCTTAGTGCTCAGTGGCCTGCTGTGCTTTTAATTAAATGACGCAGTCTTTAAAAACTTGATTCTTATCCCCAGAGCAGCACGGCACCCACAGGTCAGTCATTCCAGTTGGTTACCTCATAGGGCAGCATCAGTGCGGGCTGAAGATGGGATCAGAAGGCTTTAGCGTGATGTGATCTGGGCTCCTAGTTCTTGGCGCCCTTTCTCTGGGCTTTCAGTCCAGGATAACTCAGCCTTCATCTGGCCTTCCAGCCAGAGAGCACAGCCACAACGCCCTGACTTTGGCAAGAAGTTACTCACCGTTGTGTTTACATCTGCACCATGCCGGGGTTGCTCTGTCATTAAGTCGCATCCAACTCTTGGCCACCCAGTGGATGGCAGCCCACCAGGCTCCCCTGCCCTTCACTGCCTCCCAGAGTCTGCTCCAGCTCAGGTGCACTGAGTTGATGATGCCATCCAACCATCTCATCCTCTGGCCTTCAGCCTTCCCCAGCATCAGGGTCTTTTCCAATGAATCGGCTCTTCGCATCAGGTGGTCAGAGTATTGGAGCTTCAGCTTTAGCATCAGTCCTTCCAGTGAACATTCAGGGTTGATTTCCTTTAGGATGGACTGGTTTCATCTCCTTGCTGTCCAAGGGACTTGCAAGAGTCTTCTCGAGCATCCAAACAATTCGGAGCCCTTAGTCAGCTCTCACATCCGTCATTATTGATGATGATAACATATACCAGACTTCTCCACACACCAAAGTCCTGTAATTGAAAAATAAATTGTCATCTTTGCTGGGAGGGTTTCTCCTCCCCATCCCTCCCTTCTTCTTTCTCTCTCTTCCTGACCTCCGCTCCCTTCTCTCTCATTGTTCTTAGACTGCCTTTCTGAGGACTCAGATCTTTTCAGAAATTCATCATCATCTGATAACTCCCTTCTGCCAGCCAGCCTCTGGCACCCTTGATAGAAGGGAGCTGGCTGGGTCTTTGCCAAATCTCGTCCAAAGAGGGCAAAGTCAACTTGTGTTCTTCTTATCTCTGAACGCTGCCCTGGTTTCCATCCGATTGTGCCAGGAAAGATGACCTTCCTTAATGAAATGCATGCCGTCTGCTTAGTGCTCAGTGGCCTGCTGTGCTTTTAATTAAATGACGCAGTCTTTAAAAACTTGATTCTTATCCCCAGAGCAGCACGGCACCCACAGGTCAGTCATTCCAGTTGGTTACCTCATAGGGCAGCATCAGTGCGGGCTGAAGATGGGATCAGAAGGCTTTAGCGTGATGTGATCTGGGCTCCTAGTTCTTGGCGCCCTTTCTCTGGGCTTTCAGTCCAGGATAACTCAGCCTTCATCTGGCCTTCCAGCCAGAGAGCACAGCCACAACGCCCTGACTTTGGCAAGAAGTTACTCACCGTTGTGTTTACATCTGCACCATGCCGGGGTTGCTCTGTCATTAAGTCGCATCCAACTCTTGGCCACCCAGTGGATGGCAGCCCACCAGGCTCCCCTGCCCTTCACTGCCTCCCAGAGTCTGCTCCAGCTCAGGTGCACTGAGTTGATGATGCCATCCAACCATCTCATCCTCTGGCCTTCAGCCTTCCCCAGCATCAGGGTCTTTTCCAATGAATCGGCTCTTCGCATCAGGTGGTCAGAGTATTGGAGCTTCAGCTTTAGCATCAGTCCTTCCAGTGAACATTCAGGGTTGATTTCCTTTAGGATGGACTGGTTTCATCTCCTTGCTGTCCAAGGGACTTGCAAGAGTCTTCTCGAGCATCACAATTCGAAAGCATCAGTTCTTTGGTGCTCAGCCTTCTTTATGGTCCAGCTCTCACATCCGTACCTGACCACTGGAGGGTACCTACTGGCACTGGGGAGAACGTTCTGAAGATCACAACTCATAATGAGCATTATTTGCTGGGCACCAACTATGGGTTATTGCATTTGTCTGGATTGCTGTGTGCTTTGAAGACTAATTCATTATGAAATTTCTATTCAGTCATTAAAATAAAAGCATTAATTAAAAATTTCTCATCCTCATTCTTTCTTAGAAATCACCTCTAAGTTTTACGTGTATTCTTTCATACATATTCTGTATACACCATGTACATATATTTATAAGTATCATCTTATATATACCCTTGACACTTGCCTGCTTAAAATATTGGACTTCTTAAAATATCTTCCAGTAGACTCAATGCATTCCTTTCCATGACTTCCTTGCATTTCATTATAAGAGTGTGATGAAATTAAACCAGCTTTTTTTTTTTTAAATTTTTGACATGACCAGGGATGGAACCCATGCCCCTTGCAGTGAGAGTTTGGAGTCTTAGCCACTAGACTGCTAAGGAATTCCAGCAGTTCCTATTAATAGACATTTAGTTCATTCCTAGATTGGGTGGTTTTTTTCCCCCCTATCATAACCAAGGTTGTAAGCAGCATCCTTATCCAGGCCTCCCCGAGTGTCCATGGGGAACCCATTCCACCACCTGTGGATACCAAAAGCTGCAGATGTTCAAGTCCCTCATGGTAAATTACATCAAACGTGCACATAACCTATGCCATGCGAATGTTAAGTCGCATCCAACTCTTGGCCACCCAGTGGATGGCAGCCCACCAGGCTCCCCTGCCCTTCACTGCCTCCCAGAGTCTGCTCCAGCTCAGGTGCACTGAGTTGATGATGCCATCCAACCATCTCATCCTCTGGCCTTCAGCCTTCCCCAGCATCAGGGTCTTTTCCAATGAATCGGCTCTTCGCATCAGGTGGTCAGAGTATTGGAGCTTCAGCTTTAGCATCAGTCCTTCCAGTGAACATTCAGGGTTGATTTCCTTTAGGATGGACTGGTTTCATCTCCTTGCTGTCCAAGGGACTTGCAAGAGTCTTCTCGAGCATCACAATTCGAAAGCATCAGTTCTTTGGTGCTCAGCCTTCTTTATGGTCCAGCTCTCACATCCGTACCTGACCACTGGAGGGTACCTACTGGCACTGGGGAGAACGTTCTGAAGATCACAACTCATAATGAGCATTATTTGCTGGGCACCAACTATGGGTTATTGCATTTGTCTGGATTGCTGTGTGCTTTGAAGACTAATTCATTATGAAATTTCTATTCAGTCATTAAAATAAAAGCATTAATTAAAAATTTCTCATCCTCATTCTTTCTTAGAAATCACCTCTAAGTTTTACGTGTATTCTTTCATACATATTCTGTATACACCATGTACATATATTTATAAGTATCATCTTATATATACCCTTGACACTTGCCTGCTTAAAATATTGGACTTCTTAAAATATCTTCCAGTAGACTCAATGCATTCCTTTCCATGACTTCCTTGCATTTCATTATAAGAGTGTGATGAAATTAAACCAGCTTTTTTTTTTTTAAATTTTTGACATGACCAGGGATGGAACCCATGCCCCTTGCAGTGAGAGTTTGGAGTCTTAGCCACTAGACTGCTAAGGAATTCCAGCAGTTCCTATTAATAGACATTTAGTTCATTCCTAGATTGGGTGGTTTTTTTCCCCCCTATCATAACCAAGGTTGTAAGCAGCATCCTTATCCAGGCCTCCCCGAGTGTCCATGGGGAACCCATTCCACCACCTGTGGATACCAAAAGCTGCAGATGTTCAAGTCCCTCATGGTAAATTACATCAAACGTGCACATAACCTATGCCATGCGAATGTTCTGTGCATGCCTAATCGCTGAGTTGTGTCCGACTCTTTGCGACCCCATGGACTGTAGCCCACCAGGCTCCTCTTGTCCACAGGATTCTCCAAGTAAGAATACTGAGGTGGGTTGCCATTTCCTATTCCAGGGGATCTTCCAGGGATCAAACCCAGGTCTCCTGCACTGGCAGGTGGATTCTTTACCCTCTGAGCCACCAGGAAAGCCCCTACAAATAACGAAAACAAAATGCAACCACTGAACCTGTTGGTATTTTGAGTGAGTTTACTTCAGGTTTATAGTTACTTGAAGATAATTGACATATTTAAATATGTTCTTATAATGTTGTTCTACTTATTTAAGCCATCTTTTCTGCCATCTGTGCAGATTTGGCATTTTATATATATATATATATATATATTCTTCACATAGCCTATATATGTCTTTAGTTTGTTTTTATGTTTTTGATTTTTCAGTATAAATATTTTGATGTAAGCATGACAAATGTATGAAAATATGAGGCCTCTTTTTCCATTAGACTTCCTTTTCCGTTCATGTGAAGGGATTGTTGTTTCCTGCATACTGACTTATGCATCTGCTGTACTAAAGCCTCTTAAGGTTTCTTCTTCATTTCGTGGGTATTAAATCCTAACATCTACAGATAGTGACAATGTTGCTGTCTTTACAATACTTGTATTTTATTCTCTTATCCACATGGTGCTTAGACACTAGACTGCACACACACACACACACACACGACTGGAGAAAGAAGGAACCCAAAGAGGAAGGAACTTGGGTTCAACTGAAATTCCACCCGGCTCCACCCAGAGAAACACACTGTAGAAATCAGCAGAAAGGAGCTTGAGCTAATAGAACCCATTCACTATGAATTCATGGTATGATAGACGGGGAGAAAAAAAAAAAAAAGAACCTCTGGACTATAAAAAAAAAAGGTAGGGGGTGGCTTCCCTGGTGGTCCAGTGGGTAAAGACTCCACCTTGCAGTGCAAGGGATGCTGGTTCGATCCCTGGCTTGGGAAGATCCCACGTGCTGCAAAGCCGCTGGACGGATGTGTCCAGTTACGAGCCAGCGCTCTGGAGCGCTTGCGCCCAGAACCGGGGTTCTGCAATGAGAGAGGCTACTGCAATGGGAGGCCCACAAAGGCCAAAGAACAAAGACAGATGAAAATCAATAAATGAAAGAGCAGTAAAAGTGGCCAAAAAATCAAAACAACAACAACAACAACAAAAAAAAAAAACAAAGAAAAAGAAGTGATGTCAAGAACATTAAAAAGATCTTATTATAATGTTGATGTACAATATTATATGTTATGGGTGTCTAATGTAGTGATTCACAGTTTTTAAAGGTTATACTCTAGTTGTACTTATTATAAAAATATTGACTATATTCCTTGTGTTATACACTATACCCTGGTCTTATTTTACTTTATACATAATTGCTTGTACCGCTTAATCCCCAACTGCTTTATTGCTTCTGCCTCTGTCCCTCTTTCCACTGGTGACCGCTAGTTTGTTCTCTGTATCTGGGATCGATTTCCATTTTGTTATATTCACTAGTTTGTTTCAGCTTTCAGATTCCACACATAAGTGATATCATACAGTATTTCTGTCTGACTATACATGTTGATTCCTGCATACTGACTTATGCATCTGCTGTACTAAAGCCTCTTAAGGTTTCTTCTTCATTTCGTGGGTATTAAATCCTAACATCTACAGATAGTGACAATGTTGCTGTCTTTACAATACTTGTATTTTATTCTCTTATCCACATGGTGCTTAGACACTAGACTGCACACACACACACACACACACACACGACTGGAGAAAGAAGGAACCCAAAGAGGAAGGAACTTGGGTTCAACTGAAATTCCACCCGGCTCCACCCAGAGAAACACACTGTAGAAATCAGCAGAAAGGAGCTTGAGCTAATAGAACCCATTCACTATGAATTCATGGTATGATAGACGGGGAGAAAAAAAAAAAAAAGAACCTCTGGACTATAAAAAAAAAAAAAGGTAGGGGGTGGCTTCCCTGGTGGTCCAGTGGGTAAAGACTCCACCTTGCAGTGCAAGGGATGCTGGTTCGATCCCTGGCTTGGGAAGATCCCACGTGCTGCAAAGCCGCTGGACGGATGTGTCCAGTTACGAGCCAGCGCTCTGGAGCGCTTGCGCCCAGAACCGGTGTTCTGCAATGAGAGAGGCTACTGCAATGGGAGGCCCACAAAGGCCAAAGAACAAAGACAGATGAAAATCAATAAATGAAAGAGCAGTAAAAGTGGCCAAAAAATCAAAACAACAACAACAACAACAAAAAAAAAAAACAAAGAAAAAGAAGTGATGTCAAGAACATTAAAAAGATCTTATTATAATGTTGATGTACAATATTATATGTTATGGGTGTCTAATGTAGTGATTCACAGTTTTTAAAGGTTATACTCTAGTTGTACTTATTATAAAAATATTGACTATATTCCTTGTGTTATACACTATACCCTGGTCTTATTTTACTTTATACATAATTGCTTGTACCGCTTAATCCCCAACTGCTTTATTGCTTCTGCCTCTGTCCCTCTTTCCACTGGTGACCGCTAGTTTGTTCTCTGTATCTGGGATCGATTTCCATTTTGTTATATTCACTAGTTTGTTTCAGCTTTCAGATTCCACACATAAGTGATATCATACAGTATTTCTGTCTGACTTACTTCACCTAGCAGCATAAGTGACTTGTCCACCACGTTCGTCCATGTTGTGGCAGGTGGCAAAATGTTCCTCTTTTTTCTGGCTGAGTAGTGTTCCGCTGTATACATATACACCACATCTTTCAAGAACATTTTTGGAACCCTGTGTCTCTGCCGGCACAGTCTCGGTGCTACCAATGGAACGCCCTGTGCAGATAGATTCTTCTGTGTCTGCTCTGCCCCACATGGGAGTGACTGAGCATTTGAGACAAGCTCAATTTTATTTCATTTTAATTAATTAATTAAAGTTAATTTCAATCATGATTCACTGTTGAGCCCTTAAAATGTGGCTAGTGCTGCTGAGGAACTGAGTTTTTAATTCTGTGTAAGTTTATCTTATTTGTTATCGTTTGGCTGCACTGCATGCATGGCACGTGGGATCTTAGTTCCTTGACCAGGGGTTGAACCTGCGCACCCCTCCCCCACAGTGGAAGCACAGCGTCTTAATGACTAATCCAGCAGGGAAGTCCTTTACTTTAGTTGAAATGTGACTCTTAGCTCCAGGATAGGGCAGCACTGGTTACTGACTAGTAAATAACATGAGCGGCTAGGACCTGACCATAGGAAGCACCTACTGGGCGCTAACTGTGCCCAGAGAGGTGGAGATGGGCTCCAGGTCACACGGCAAGTTCATGATTAAATGGAAGAAGCCAGACTCCTTGCTCTTGCCTCCGAGTGCTTGGCCCTTCCCTTCCGTGTCACTTCCCACGGCCCTTCTTTAGAGGACAACCAAAGCCCAGGTGTGTCCAGAGATAGACACGTCTCACCCCACTGACGTCTCCGCGGAGGCCGGGCTGGCCTCCGGGCTGGAGCAGGTGCAGAGTTCTCCGCTGCCTGGTCTCGCTCTGCAGGGTCAAGCCTCCCGTGCTGAAGCGCAGGTGCCGCGGGCCCGGGAGGCCACGCCCCACGGCGGTTGGTCCAGGTTCTGTGTCTGGTGGGACCAGAGCATCACTAGGCACCGCACTCTGACCTCCTCAGGAGCACTCGTCTGTGCCTTTTCAGTTCCAGGGTATCCTCTGGGCCTTTCCTTGAGAGACTGCAAACATCTTTGCTTCCAGCCTGGCAGCAGCGCGTTGCTCCTGGCCCCGCAGGAGAATGCAGGTCCAGCGAGTCAGAGAGGACGCTCAAGAAGGGAGAGCCTCCGACAGGCCCTCCACGGGGAGCGCCGGTGTTGTGGAGGCCCCTCAGGAGCGACGCCCCCATGGCCTTGCTCTCGAAGCACCTGGACTTCTTCCCTCCTCTGCCAGCCCTTTCTCCTCCCACGGTCGGCCCCTGAGGTCACTGCTGGTGTCCCCCTTAGCCAGCCCCTCTAGCCTCTCGTTCAGTGCAAGCAGCAGGGACCCAGCCAGGAAGAGACTGTTTGTTTTTTTTTAATTTTTGGAGTTGGAGTCTAGTTGACACAGTACTGTGTGAGCTTCAGGCGTACAGCAGAGTGAATCCGCTGGCTGCCCACACCTGTGCTCGTGGTGGTCTCGTTGCTGAGCCGCGTCTGACCCTTGTGAGCCCCCTGACTGTGCCCGTCAGGCTCCTCTGTCCGTGGGATTCTCCCGGCAAGAATACTGGAGTGGGCTGCCATGTCCTTCTCCAGGGGATCTTCCCCACCCCGGATCCAGCCCACGTCTCCTGCATGGCAGGTGGATTCTCTGTTGCTCAGCCACCAGGCGAGCCCACGCATATACCTACAATCCGCTCCTCTGGCCTCTGTTCCCGTGTAGGTCCTCACAGAGTACCGAGCAGACTCCCTGTGCTCACGGCAGGCCTCACTATCTGCTTTATGTCCGGTAGTGTGTATGTGTCAGTCCCTGTCTCCCGATTCATCCCTCCCTCCCTTTCCCCACGAAAGCAGCTCTCCACTTTCTTGGGCGGAAGACCCTCCCCTCATGTCTGAAGGTCGTGGTCAGCTTAGTTGTTAAAAGCGTGCAGGAGCACCCGGAGTCCAGCCCGTCTCTGCCCTCCTTCCACACGGCTGGGCACTTGCCACCGGCTCTGTGCCTCGGCTTGCCTGCCTGGAAGCTGGGGGTGGGTGGTCACCCTAGGGTCCCCCCAGGGCTCCGGTGAACATGGAGAGAGCTCGGAGGGTCGGAGTCGCCAGGACGCCCTCTTCAGGGGCCACTCTTCCTCTCGTGGGAGAGGTGACGGCTCTCCCCACCCGGGGGGCAGGTGACCCCCAGGCTCGGTCCCCCTCTGGCCCTCTGGGGGAGCCCTGGCTGCAGGCAGATTTGGGGACCATTGCCGAGGTGTGTGTGGATGGCTGAACCCCTGGTCTCAGGCCCCCTTTCGTCACCAGGCAACATTCCGGCTTGGCCAAGGGGGCTGGTGTATCTGACCGCAGGGTCCAGGCCCTTCGGGGTGGTCCAGCCCGTTACCCCGTTGGAGCTGTCGGGCTGTCTGTGCCTCAGGTCGGAGGAGGGCCTGCCTCCTGGGAGTCTGATCACCCCCCTGTGTTGCTCTTCCAGACCCGTCTTCCACGGCGGCTCAGATGACGGCACCCGCCCACGGAGCCCGGCCCTCACATACTAGAATTTGCGGTGAATACACAGCTCGTGTACACTCATCGCCGAGTCAGGAATTTGCTAAAAGGTCAAACTCCGCTTGATCAGCACACAGCATTTCTAGGATTCTGTTCCTTCTGCTGAGGTTGCTCCATGTACATTACCCCGTGGTCAGGGAAAAAATCCTGGAGGACTTTCTTAAGACCTGGGTAATTTTTCCTCCACGCAGATGACCTTTTCCCATATCTCTCGGCACCATCTAGAGAAGGGAAATGGGGCTCCGGTGATTTCCCCACCATCCACCCAGTGCCCGCTCTGGCTGGTGCCCAGAGCAAGGGGCTCACAGGGGGTGCTGCAGTAAACGCCTGTGTGGTGTGTATTCCTTGCCAGGCACTGTGGTACACGTTTAGAAACGCGGACTGATTGAATCCTCACACAGAGCCTGGGAGGGAGACGCTGTTATTGTCCCCATTTGATGGATGGAGTCACTGAGGCCAAGTAGCCTGCTCATTGCTGCACAGCTAAGTTGGTGTGGGGACAGGATTTGCACCCAGAGTCTGGGTTCTTAACCTCTCCCCACTACCCACCCCTACTGCCTCTCCGCTCTGGTCCCTCACTTGGCTTGAAGCCAGCATCCCTGGGAGGTCCTCAATGCGGTGTGAAGACACTGAGGCCTGGAGAGTTGGTGTGCAGGCTGGGACCCTGCCTGGGGTTCAGACCCCGCAGCCAAGGCCCTGACTCTTAGCCCTGCTCCTCGCCAGCCGCTGCGCTCAGCCTCCCTCCCTCCCCCCACATCACTCATGGGGTGCAGCTGACTGACTTCCAGGGCCTCCAGGCTCCCCTAAAGGGGCACCTCTCTGCTCCTCTCCCGCGAAGCATTCTCATATTCTTTCTTTCTTTCTTTTTAAGCTGTGTCTCTGACTACAATATTGTTCTGTCTTCGCACATGCAGGTTGACGGATTCTGTTTCCACAGCTTATTTCCTCTGGACAGTTCCTATCCTTTGCCTGTCCGTTTGCCAGACTATTTGTTTTAGGCAAGCCCACTGCTGGACTCAAGGGTCAGGACAGAAATTTCACTGAGCTCAGCAATTGATACATAACATCTCTGTCCGTTTTCTGTCCTGCAGTGACTCTGCAAACAGTCACGTGTCCCTAGTGGCAGCTGAGGGGATGAGAATGTAGAGCTTGTGCATCCTCCAACCCTCCAACCTCACAATAAAAAAAACCAAGGGTAGGGACTTCCCTGGTGGTCCAGTGGTTAGGACTCCATGCTTCTACTGCAGGGGAGGTGGGTTCGATCCCTGGTCAGGAAACTAAGATTCTGTATGCCACGTGGTGCAAAAAAACCCCCACAAAAACCACAAAACAAGAACATCAACAAAAAGCCAAGTGTAAAGAGGCAGTGTTTTCTTCGCGTGGAAGGCGAGGCTGTCCCTGGTTTGTCCTGCCTGGGACCAGGCGTGCTGGAGCCTTCCTCACGTGTCTGTCGAGGGAAGGACGGTGGGCAGTTCTTTGGGAAGACCCGGGAAGACGGGGACGGGCCCAGAACTTCCACGAAGAGAACACCCCCAGCAGTTTTCTTCCCAGTGTTCAGACCTTTCCCCACGCCTGTATTTACTGAGCATGCCTCCTATTCTGAAAACCGCGCCCACCTGCTGTCCAGGCACCCGTGGGCTCCAGTGCCCGAGAGCCCCTGGGGCCGCCGTGTGTCCCGCGGAGGCCCCGCTCCCCAGCCTCTAGGAGGCGCTGCGTCCCCATCGACAAGACCCACGGTGACTCCAGTCCAGGTCGCCTCTCCCTCCGCTCGTGCCCAAGAGCGAGAAACCGAGTGGGTTCACGCGCGAGGACCCTTCACATCCTCAGCGATGCAGGCGATGAGACCGCCGCGCTGCCACCTCCCTCCGCCTCTCTTCCTGCCAGGGTTCCCTAAAGGCGGCTTGCGACGGGACGTGGCCCCTTCGCTGTGTCACCGGCGGAGCCTCATAGCAGTTATTCTAGCATCTGTGCTGAAGCCCCCAGGGATCAGGCCAGCGAGGGTGACCTTTGCCTATGGTGACCGCAGCGGCAGGCACTCGGAGCGCACGGTTGCTCGGCAGGAGGGTGAGTGTATTACGCGTAGGTCAGAACTCGCGAAACTGCCAACCTCTGAGCACTGTTGACCTGAAAGCACTGGTGCTTCACGGTTACGCCTCCAGCGCTGATCAGGCTTCTGGTCTGGGACCGTGTCAGTGAGCTTCCCCACAGCGGAGCAGGATTCGCGGCCTCATCTGGAAGCCCAGTCTATATACATTCGGGTTAGGCTGTATCGGAGTCTAGGTGAGGCAGGATTTAGCTCATTTCGGAGAGAAGGCTCCTGTGTGTACCTGCTTTGCTGCTCACTCTGTCCGACTCTTTGTGGCCCCGTGGCCTGTAGCCCGCCAGGCTCCTCTGTCCACGGGATTCTCCAGGCAAGCAGCCTGGAGTGGGTGGCCATTTCCTCCTCCAGGGATCTTCCTGACTTAGGGATCGAACCCGCGTCTCCTGCATCTCCTGCATTGGCAGGTGGGCTCTTTACCACTAGGGCCACCAGGGAAGCCCTCCTTCGTGCTCCCAGATGTGTTTCAAAGGAGCAGCACCACGGTCCCTTCCTCCTGGCCCTCAGCTAAGGCAGGCCTCTGAGATTTCCCTAGAATTGAAGACTGATATTTCCTATTAATCACTAAGTGCGTCGAAGTCATATAGGCAAATCTGGGCAGGGACGAGATGACCTGAGCCAAGAAATGGTTCTTGGCGTGAGAAAACACAAGGAAGAGATGACTGGGTTCTGTTTGCTTTTGAAAGCTCTGGATGGCCCCAGAAAGATGGCTTGGATAGAAAACCTGGGCGGGGATCTGGTGGGTGTAGGAACAGACCGTCCCTTTGTGTTGACCTGCCCACTAATCCTGGTGCTGAGAACGCGGGACTTCCCCCCACCCACCCCAAACGTTAATCACCTCCTGACGGGGTGTTGTATTCAGAACAGCAGTCTAAATACTAATCCTTGGGTTTTATCAAATCTTTTTTTAGCTTCTCAATCGGGGACAGTGCCCAACCGGGTGTGCTGGGGTGTCATCACCCTGAATTAATGAAGGCGGGGCTGTTTGGGGAGTGGGCCCCAGCCGAGCAGGAGACACGACCTGCAGGTCAGCTGGGGTAGTGGGCTTGGCGGGTCCTGGCTCCTCCTGACGCCCAGGTGTGCCGCGCGCCTCGGGGCTGTCCCTCCGCCCTCCGTGCCCCCTACAAGCAGCGCTTCCCTCCAGGATGAACTTTCAGAGATTGGGGTGAATCGGTTGGTGTTCTCAGGCTTCCTGTCTCCCCATGATTTTCCTTTCATCTATCAAAGGAAGGTGTGGTCTGGACAGTGAGCTCTGAAAGCCTGGCCCGGGGAAGAGGCGCGGAGAGCCTTTCCTCTACTTCTGGTGGCATTTTGCAGCGTGGGTCCTGGTCTGGCTGCAGTTTGCTTACATCACCAGCTATGCTGTAGCTGGGGGAGGGGAGGAGAGGCTGGGTTAGATTAGGGGACAGCTTTGCCTGCCAACCATTGATGGCCATTTGGGTGTAGATTCGCCTGACAGTCCTCAGAAGCAGGTTGTGGGATCTTGAACCGTTAAGGTTAAGATCAGTTAATGGAATTGGGATTCAGTGACGTTTAAATGACTCAAACACTGTTTAGTCTCCACGTAGCTGTGTCTGAAGCTTGACTTGTATTCTGTCCCTTTATTCACACCCTCCAGGGTTTCCCTTGTTGCTGGAGTCCAGGGGCATCCCTGCCCGTCTCTGCTGCCTCGCTGTCCCCAGGCCTTTATTCTCACTCTTCCCTCCGCGAGGAGGGACTTTGTTTCAGGAGACACAGCTGGCTTCCTCACCTCCTCTGGTCTTGGCATTCGTGCCCCCATCTCAGGGAGCAGGTCCCTGGCCATCCTGTTTCAGCCGCAGCGCCCCACACCTTCTGTTCCTCCACTGTGTTTTCCTTTGTGCCGCTTCCCACGCGCCGCGCGTCTTACTCACCACGGATCACCCACCGCTTGCTACCTGCCTGTGAACTGCGCATGGGTGGAGGTTTGCTTCAGGTGGTTCACTGCTCTGTCTCTGTCTCCGGCTCCTAGAGCTTTGCCTGGTACACGGTAGGGGCCAAAATAAATACGTATCAAGTGAAGAAAGGAATCCTCCCGACAGATTTCCCCTGGCTGGAGTTGGCTGGGCAGCATCCTGAGGGCGAGCCTGGGCCCGGCCCTCCATTGATCCCCACTTTTCATGAGGAAATAGCTTTTGTGTGTCCAGGTTTCTCCTGAGGGCCACCTGGGTGTCACTGGACACACATTGTAAGGGTCTGCTCGATGGATTTTTACTAAGTAGGTGAATCTTTATCATCAGTCCCCAGATCATAATGGAGAATATTATTGTGCCCAGAAGTTTCTAGACCATCCAGATCCAATGACTTTTCTCACTTTATTGTTGCCGTTGTTCAGCCACTCAGTCCTTTCTGACTCTTTGTGACCCCATGGACTGCAGCACACCAGGCTTCCCTGTCTTTCACCGTCTCCTGGAGTTTGCTCAAACACATATCCATTTAGTCGATGATGCTGTCTAATCATCTTATCCTCTGTTGCCCCCTTCTCCTCCTGCCCTCAGTCTTTCCCAGGACCTTTCCCAATGAATCGACTCTTTGTATCAGGTGGCCAAAGTATTGGAGCTTCAGCTTCATCATCAGTCTTTCCAATGACTAGTCAGGATAAATGTCCTTACTGGATACTGTCCAAGGGGCTCTCGAGTCTCCTGCAGCACCATAGTTTGAAGGCATCAGTTCTTGAGTGCTCAGCCTTTCTCATCGTCCAGCTCTCACTAGAGCTGTAGCTGGCTAGATAGACTTTATGGTTTTATGAGGACACAGGTCTCCTTATCCATGAGATTCCTAGCCTCTCACCAGTAGGAAGCGTGTCCTCTGGTTGTTCTGTAACCCTCTCTGCAGCCCTGACTCCACTGTAGGAGGAGACATTGGCTACAGTCCTGTGGCCTGGCAAACTGGAATGCTGGAGGGTACTAGGTGTTGGTCAGGTGCTGGGTGAGGGGAGGTTGGATACCCTGAAAAAGCGTGTGTCAGGATAACGTGGAGAAAAGACTCAGTGGAAGAGAACAACTTAGAAGGGGAATTGAGAACGTTTTTCCTGGGGTTTGGTTCTCATCCTCTTTAGGCCAGAGTCCTGAGGTTGATTTCCCATGAGGCATGCTCATCAGACATTCATTTACTCATTCGCTTGTTTGTCCAGCCAATATTTACTCAGCTCTTCTGGCCATGGCCTCAGACTCGGGAAAACAGAGCCATGCCTTGGCCGTCAGCGGATGGACATGTTCATGGCAGAGACAGATCGTCTTTTTATTTACTTATTTTTTTTTAATTTATTTATTTGGCTGTGTCGGCTCTTAGTTGCATCATGAGGGATCTTTCACTGTGGTGTGTGGGCTCTCTAGCTGCAGCTTGCGGGCTTCAGAGCACGCAGGCTCAGTAGTTTGGGCACATGGGCTGAATTGCTCCTAGGGATGTGGGATCCTAGTTCCCGACCAGGATCAGAACGCTGCAGCCTTGCCCCTCTCAGCACACCAGGCTTCCCTGTCTTTCACCGTCTCCTGGAGTTTGCTCAAACACATATCCATTTAGTCGATGATGCTGTCTAATCATCTTATCCTCTGTTGCCCCCTTCTCCTCCTGCCCTCAGTCTTTCCCAGGACCTTTCCCAATGAATCGACTCTTTGTATCAGGTGGCCAAAGTATTGGAGCTTCAGCTTCATCATCAGTCTTTCCAATGACTAGTCAGGATAAATGTCCTTACTGGATACTGTCCAAGGGGCTCTCGAGTCTCCTGCAGCACCATAGTTTGAAGGCATCAGTTCTTGAGTGCTCAGCCTTTCTCATCGTCCAGCTCTCACTAGAGCTGTAGCTGGCTAGATAGACTTTATGGTTTTATGAGGACACAGGTCTCCTTATCCATGAGATTCCTAGCCTCTCACCAGTAGGAAGCGTGTCCTCTGGTTGTTCTGTAACCCTCTCTGCAGCCCTGACTCCACTGTAGGAGGAGACATTGGCTACAGTCCTGTGGCCTGGCAAACTGGAATGCTGGAGGGTACTAGGTGTTGGTCAGGTGCTGGGTGAGGGGAGGTTGGATACCCTGAAAAAGCGTGTGTCAGGATAACGTGGAGAAAAGACTCAGTGGAAGAGAACAACTTAGAAGGGGAATTGAGAACGTTTTTCCTGGGGTTTGGTTCTCATCCTCTTTAGGCCAGAGTCCTGAGGTTGATTTCCCATGAGGCATGCTCATCAGACATTCATTTACTCATTCGCTTGTTTGTCCAGCCAATATTTACTCAGCTCTTCTGGCCATGGCCTCAGACTCGGGAAAACAGAGCCATCCCTTTGGGCCCGTCAGCGGATGGACATGTTCATGGCAGAGACAGATCGTCTTTTTATTTACTTATTTTTTTTTAATTTATTTATTTGGCTGTGTCGGCTCTTAGTTGCATCATGAGGGATCTTTCACTGTGGTGTGTGGGCTCTCTAGCTGCAGCTTGCGGGCTTCAGAGCACGCAGGCTCAGTAGTTTGGGCACATGGGCTGAATTGCTCCTAGGGATGTGGGATCCTAGTTCCCCGACCAGGGATCAGACCCAAGTCCCCTGCACTGCAAGATGTATTCTTCACGTTAGACCACCAGGAAAGTCACTTCAAGTATTCTGGTTGTGGACTGTGGCTTCTGCCATGAGTAGGGCAATGGGAGCTGTGAGAGCAGGAAGAGGAAGGGTTTACTGAGGGCCCGGAAGTTTCTCTGAGATGGCGATGTCTAAGCTGAGGTCTGAGGATGTGAAGAGCCAGGAAAGGTCCAGGCACGGGGGTGGCTGGTGCGGAGACCTCAGCAGAGAGAGTGGGGAGCACGCACACAGGAAGTCAGTGGGAGTGGGAAGTAGCAAGCAAAGACGAAGGGGTTAGTGCGGAGAAGTGTCTGCTGGACTCTATCAGGGCTCTTCAGAGAGCGGAACGCAGAGGACAGATCCGTATCTACAGGCAGACCTCAGTGTGGATTCGGTTCCAGACCACAGCTGTGAAGAGAATTATCGCAGTAAAGCAGGTCACGTGAATGTTTTGGCTTCCCAAAGCACATAACAGTAATGTTCACACTACTCTGTAGTAATAATAATAGCAGTAACTGTGAAATAGCTTAAAGTCTGAAGAAAATCATACTTTCATTAAAAAGTACTTTATTGCTCAAAAAGGCTAACCATCATCCGAGCCTTCCCTGAATCATAGTTGCAACGATATAGGTCACCCATCACAGCAACCATAACAGACAGAATAAGATGAAAAGTCTGAAATATTGTGAGGATTACTGAAAGGTGATACAGAGACACAACGTGGGCTAAAATGCTGTTGGGGAAATGGCACCAAGAGCCTTGCTGGAGGCAGGGCTGCCGCAGACCTGCCGGGTGTGAAAAAGCGCTGTGTGTGCTGAGTCCTTCAATCGTGTCTGACTCTGTACCGCCCTGTGGATGGCAGCCCGCTGGGCTTCTCTGTCCATGGGATTCTCCAGGCAGGAGTCCTGGAGTGGGCTGCCATGCTCTCCTCCGGGCAGATCTTCCCAGCCAGGGATTGGACCTGGGTCTCCTGCATTGCAGGCAGATTCTTTACCGTCTGAGCCACCAGGGTAGCCACCCCTCCCAACCCCCGACCTCCCCAAAATGCCGTAGGTTTGAAGTGCAGTAAAACGAGGTCTGCCTGTTCTGTATGTAGCTTGTATCTATATGTGAATGCAAGCAAAACGAATTTGCATCTTCATAGTAGATATAGCCACGCCCAGATGTCAACCCCTAGGTGAGCTCCCTTGAATCTAGATAAAGCAGCACGCTGTCCCCCGGCCCCTTCCCATCTGTGCTCACAGTTGTCTTCAAACAACTATATAAACGTTTAAACCATTGCCCTTTCAGCTCTCAGGCCGGGTATCCCCCAGTTGCATATCAAAGCTGACCCTCAGAGAAGCCATAATGTCACATGTCTGCATGAGGCTGTGGGGACTCTCAAGCTTCACATGCCTTTACTTTTTGTCATTTGCATTCAGGATGCTCTTAGGAAGCCTCTAGTGAAAGTCGGGCATAGAAAACCTAGAGGTTCTTTTCAAAAAAGACTCTATCCCCAGGCAGGCAGGTACTTGCTTCTGCCGTGATCTGAGGAAGCCTGGCCTGTGGGCATTTTTAAAAATTTGTAAGCACATGATCCAAAGCTAAAAACAGCTTATGATCTTCTCCGTATTTACCTCCTCCGGACTGATGTCCTCTGCATCCTTTGTAATTTTCCCCCTGCCTGCCCCTAATTACGCCAGCTCACCTAGCAATTTGATGAAAATCTTAATAGGTGTTCATATCAACAGGATCATATTTCGGAGGGAATGTAATTTTCCACTGCAGTCAGTGATGAAAGGAGAGAAGGTCGGTAAAAGAAAACCTTTTGCAAGAAGGATGCATTTGAGGAGCTTTTCACAAGAGCACAGTATAATTATGACGTTTTATTTGTACCGAGTATGATTTTTTTTTTAACCATAGTAATGTCTGTTCTCTTAGATTTGGTAGAAGCACCAGGAAAGGGAAATAGTTTTGATGTTGAAAGCCTTGTTTTTCGTCATTATGTTGCTGTGAAGTTTTTTGGTGCATTCATCCTGAGTGAGACATTTTGTATATTTCAGGCTGAGTTTCTGGTTTCCCTTTGGATTCTCAGTGTCCTCTGAGGGCTGGGGAGGGATATGAACTGAGACCTTTTGAAATAAGGTATGACTTTTCTGCATCTGGAATTTGGGCAAAGGTGAAACTCAATAAATCGTTGCCTGATGGTAGACGGTGGGCTGGGCATTCCAGAGGATTTTTACAAGCTGTCTGTGGTCAGCCCTGTCCTGGGGAGTCCATCCAGGAGTCGGGGCCACTGTGCCCCTCAGCAGGAAGTTCAAAGAAAAGTTGTCCAAGGTAATTGGGAATAAAGAGGTAGTTCTTGGTTAGACTTCTTCTTTTTTAAAAAAAACTTTTATTTATTTATTTTTGGCTGTGCTGGGTCTTTGTTGATGTGTGGGTTTAGCTGCTCTGCGGTATGTGGGATCTTCCCAGATCAGGGATCGAACCTGCGTCTCCTGCATTGGCAGACGGGTTCTTATCCACTGAGTCACAAGGGAAGCCCTTGGTTAGACTTCTTAATCTATCTGTGTGTGTGTGTATAGTTTAGTTTTTGTTTTCTTTTGGCCATGCTGTCCAGAACATGCAAGTTTTGACCTGACCGGGGATCGAACCTGGACCCTGCCGTGGAAGTGCAGCGTCTTAACTCCTAGACTGCCAGGAAGGTCCCTGTAGTTTGGCTTTTTAAGGGTCAGCCTTCAGGTCTCTGCAGTGGCGATCCGGTCACTGGATCTCTATAAAGTGTGGTTACGTTTATCAACCTCCAGAGATTCTGAAGAGCATAGAGGCTCTTCCCTGTACCACAGGCTGGGCAGCTTAAACAACAGACCTTTACTGTCCCGCAGCTCTGGAGGCTGGCAGTGAAAGCTCAAGGTATCAGCAAATTTGGCTTCTCCTGAGGACTGTCTGCTTGGCTTGCTGACGGCTGTGCCTTCCTGTGATCTTTGTCTTGTGCGTGTCTATGTCCTAATTTCCTCTTCTTATAAGGACACCAGACAGACTGGGTTAGGTCCCACTCCAAAGACCTCCTTTACCCTAATCACCTCTTTAAAGCTCCTGTCTCTGAATATAGTTAACATTCTGAGGTCCTTGGGGTTAGGGTTTCAACATATGAATTTGGGGGGTAAGTCACAATTGAGCCCATACACTATTAGTGTGTGTGTGTTTCCCTAATGATTCACTGGTAAAGAATCAGCCTACAATTCAGGAGACCTGGGAGATGGGGGTTTGATCCCTGGGTCAGGAAGATCCTCTGGAGAAGGAAAAGGCAACCCACTCCAGTATTCCTGCCTGGAGAATCCAATGGACAGAGAAGCCTGATGGGCTACAGTCCATGGGGGTCACCAGGAGTCGGACACGACTGAGCGAACTAAGCTTGCATGCTGTTAGTGTAATCCTTGTGCCCCAGCTGAGACAGGGATGAGAGGATGTGGGGAAGCGGGGAGATGTTGCTCCAACGGTTCCCACTTTCCATTATAAGATGACTGAGTGCCGCGGGCTTACGATACAGCGTGCTGACGGTGGCGGTCGCTGCTGTATTTTTGAAATGGGCTAAGAGTAGGCCTGAAGTGTTCTCATCACTCACATGAGAAAAAGGGGGTAACTGTGACGTGAAGGATGTGCCAATTGAATTGACTGTAGCAATGAGTTCACACAGTATGTATATGTCAGTTCATCGTCCACCTTAAATATATGCAACTTTGTCCATCAGACCTCAGTAAAGCTGGAGAAAAAAAGTATCCGCAGGTATTAATTAGCACGATTGTTCCTAAAACAAGTGGCGGGTGTTCTGTTTTTGATACTCATTTTTTAAAAAATATTTATTTGACTGTGTCAGGTCTTAGTCATAGCATGTAGGATCTCATTTCTTCTTCTTCTTCTTTTTTTTAGTTGCAGCATTGGCCATCTTACTTGCAGGATGCCAGATCTAGTTCCATAACCAGGGCTCAAACCTGGGTCCCGTGTATTGCGAGCATAGGTCTTAGCCACTGAAACACCGGGGACGTCTCTTTGACCCTTTCAGATGGCAGCCACTTGGCTGCTTTCCCCCACCCCCAGTCTAGTCCAGGTGCGAGGTCTTTGGGTGTCTCATCAGAAGATGTGGTGTGCTCAGCTCCTTTTCAGCTCTGCCTCCCTCTCCCCCATTTAAGCTGGCAGCCTTGATCACCCGGTGCAGTGGCCTCCTAATCCTGGCCCCCACTCTTGCCCCTGCTGGAACTCTGACTCTCCACATAGCAACCGGTGGTGTGTTTAAAACCAAAATCAAATCTGGTCTCATTCTTGCTCAGAATCCTCCAGCTGCCTCCCAGCACAGGCAGTGCAAACTGCAGAATGCTTTCCTGGGCCTAGAAAGTTGTCCGTGAACCAGCCCCGCCTGCCTCCCCTCCTGGTCTCTGCTTTGGCCGTGCACCGGCCACACTGGCCTTCTTGTTACTGCTCCAGTGCTAGAATGGTCTTCCCGATCTACACACATGGCTTATTCCCTCTCTTTGAGGTCTCTGTCCAAATGTCACCTGCTCCTTCCTTGAGCCCTGGGCTAAACTAGTGCCCCCCCTTCCATCTGTCCTCACCGTTGTCCTCAGAGCCCCACCATACCCTTCCTCCTACATCCAGGCACATAATTGCTTATTTCCAGTCTGTGCTGGAATGGAGGCTTTCTGGAGGCTTCTGTCTTGTTGACCCCTAGGTCCCAGTGCCTAGAGCAGTGCCTGCTCATGAACAGGCAGGAAATCATATCTGAACTTCTGGGGCTCACGGGTACCTGGGGGCAAAGGCTGAAAATTTGCAACTTTGTCCATCAGACCTCAGTAAAGCTGGAGAAAAAAGTATCCATGAGGTATTAATTAGACGATTGTTCCTAAAACAAGTGGCGGGTGTTCTGTTTTGATACTCATTTTTTAAAAAATATTTATTTGACTGTGTCAGGTCTTAGTCATAGCATGTAGGATCTCATTTCTTCTTCTTCTTCTTTTTTTTAGTTGCAGCATTGGCCATCTTACTTGCAGGATGCCAGATCTAGTTCCATAACCAGGGCTCAAACCTGGGTCCCGTGTATTGCGAGCATAGGTCTTAGCCACTGAAACACCGGGGACGTCTCTTTGACCCTTTCAGATGGCAGCCACTTGGCTGCTTTCCCCCACCCCCAGTCTAGTCCAGGTGCGAGGTCTTTGGGTGTCTCATCAGAAGATGTGGTGTGCTCAGCTCCTTTTCAGCTCTGCCTCCCTCTCCCCCATTTAAGCTGGCAGCCTTGATCACCCGGTGCAGTGGCCTCCTAATCCTGGCCCCCACTCTTGCCCCTGCTGGAACTCTGACTCTCCACATAGCAACCGGTGGTGTGTTTAAAACCAAAATCAAATCTGGTCTCATTCTTGCTCAGAATCCTCCAGCTGCCTCCCAGCACAGGCAGTGCAAACTGCAGAATGCTTTCCTGGGCCTAGAAAGTTGTCCGTGAACCAGCCCCGCCTGCCTCCCCTCCTGGTCTCTGCTTTGGCCGTGCACCGGCCACACTGGCCTTCTTGTTACTGCTCCAGTGCTAGAATGGTCTTCCCGATCTACACACATGGCTTATTCCCTCTCTTTGAGGTCTCTGTCCAAATGTCACCTGCTCCTTCCTTGAGCCCTGGGCTAAACTAGTGCCCCCCCTTCCATCTGTCCTCACCGTTGTCCTCAGAGCCCCACCATACCCTTCCTCCTACATCCAGGCACATAATTGCTTATTTCCAGTCTGTGCTGGAATGGAGGCTTTCTGGAGGCTTCTGTCTTGTTGACCCCTAGGTCCCAGTGCCTAGAGCAGTGCCTGCTCATGAACAGGCAGGAAATCATATCTGAACTTCTGGGGCTCACGGGTACCTGGGGGCAAAGGCTGAGGAGGCAGCGCACCTTTGCGGATGAGCAGAGCAATCACGGGGGGAAACCTTCAACCCAGACTCCACCCAGCCTGGGCTGATTGGTTGAGAAATTAACCTGCAAGCGCAATGACTCATCTGGCGGGAGAGAGAGCAGCCCTGTTGGCATTTTGAGAATAGATGCAGAGCTGGGAGGTCGTGGACAGTCTGGGCGCGAATTCTGGGGCCTCAGCGGAGGGACACCTGCTTTGCAGGCGTGAGGCAGCGCCCGCGGAGCCGCCTGGCATGCAGGGTGCGCTCCCATCTTCCTACCTTTTTAAAATCATTACCAATACCTCGTTGAAACTGTCATACAAGGTATCCCGACTGTGGAGTATTTTTCAGCTCCTGTACGCCATAGAGACTTCGTTTTCGGTGACCTTTGTTACCTGTAAGGGCTTGCCGTCTGGGAACCACCACTCTTTTTATTGGGGGCTCTTGGCTTCTAGGATCAGACTTTAGCAAGGGGTTCCAGGAGAGTCAGGGGCTGGCAGGGGAGGGATCTCCTCTTGTTCCTTCTCCTCCTGCTTCTTCCTCTTATTTTTCTTCTCCCATCCGAGGAAACTTATTAAGTAATAGGGCAGAAGGGGTGTGAATAATCCCCTCACATTGGCAAGATCTTTGAGGGGTGATATCAATTCATCTTTTGACTCTTGAGGTATTCATTTTTACTTTTCTCTGTTTTTAAGAAGGCTTTGCTCTTTGTCTTCCTTGCTCTGCCCAGTCCCAAGCTCTCTGAGCAGAGTGAGTCGGGATCCTAGAAACAGTGTCCTGATTTGACTGGGACGTTAGGACAGACATCTTTCAGTCCTAAGTTGCCCCTGACAAAATGATGAAGGTGAAAGTGTTAGTCGCTCAGTCGTGTCTGACTCTTTGTGACCCCATGGACTGTAGCCCATCAGGTCCCTCTGTCGGTGGGATTTCCCGGAGTGGGTTGCCCTTCCCTTCTCCCGGGGATCTTCCAGACCCGGGGATCGAACTCCAGTCTCCTGCATTGCAGGCAGATTCTCCCCCCTCTGAGCCACAAGGGCAGCTGCACAATGCCAAGGGAGGCCCACACTCACTGGTTCCTTCATCTCTCCAGCCTGGGCGCATAACTGGTTGCTTTTTCCCACAGAGACGAAGACAACCCTGGGATGACTCTGAGCCGTCTCTGAAAGAGTCTAGAACTCAGACGGACGGCTCAGCACTCTTGTTTTTCTCGATTCTCCTCCTAGTGCTGGTTTACAAGCCACGTTTGAAGCGTTGGCCTCACTCTCCTCTCTGTCCTCCTTCCCTGTCTATTCACAGGCGCCCCCTGGGTGTCCCTGGCCTTCCTCTGCTTTCCCTTGGCTCACGGTGACGTTTTAGACCCGTGTGAAGATGGCATAAGTGGGGAGCCGGGAAGCTCCCAGATCTTAGGCTTCAGACTCAAAGGGCCCGGGCTTGGGGCCTCTGCTCTGCGCAGCCTGGGTCAAGACATTGCACCTCTGTGGGGTGGGATTCTTCTCGTCCGTAGAGCGAGGCAAATACAGCGCCTCTTAGGCTCACAGGGAGACTCCCACTATGGTGAGCAGCCTTGGGAAGCTTCCAGAGCTCTTCTGGGCGCTTGGGATGTGTGGAGCATAGGCGGGCCCCGCCATCCCCTCCCACCTCAGTCGTCCGGAGCCTGCCCCCCCCACCTCTGTTTTAGCCAGCTCTGTCCCTCCAGCTGCCGCGAGTCCCAGCCCAGAATTCCTGCAGCCCCAGAGGACGTGTCTGGATCGGAGCCGGTCAAGTGAGCTGCCGTGATATTTGAACAGGAGCCCCGATCTGATTATTCCTCAGTCATTCAACCCCAGGCAAGAATGGATTCATACTTTCCACTGCCGCCTGCGCCAGCCGGTTTCCATATCAGCCAGAGCCTTGAGAAGATGGAAGGACACGCTGTCATTCTTTCCGTCCCCGCTGACCCCGCTGGCTGTCGGGCGAATGCCAGCGCATTCGGCCAAAGGAAGTTGCGACTGCTGACCGGGCCGTGCCGGCCGGCCCCCCGTGTCCAGCACACTTGAGGAGAGATAAGCTGCCTTCAGCTGTTCTAAAGCCCGACTCGCCTTACCTGGGAAAGCGAAACGAACGTGCCTCCGCCTTTCTCCTTGGGAATTCTTGGTAGGGTTCTCGTATTTTGAGTTGTCGGCACGATTGCAGCGCCGGCGCTTTGGGTCTGAGAGTAATGCAGTGTGACGTTCTCCCCGTGTGCCTGGGTGTTAGTTGTAAAGAGTGAAATTGATAGCAAATTCCATATGGATTCTTCCCAAGAGCCCCGGGAGACAGATTTTTTTTTTTTGGCCACTTCTATTGGTCTTTCATTTATTTCCATCTTTATTCTCCCATCGCAGTGGCCTCTCTCACGGCAGAGCACTGGCTCTGGGCACATGCGCTCCAGAACTCTGGCTCGGTAGTTGGACGCATCGGTCCAGCCGCCAGATCTTCCCAGGCCAGGAAACGAACCGGTGTCCCTTGCACTGCAAGGCAGTGTCCTTATCCACAGGACCACCAGGGAAGTCCCAGGAGACAGATTGGTGGCTGTTATTTCTATTTTACAGAGTAGAAAGGCAATTTAACAGAACAAGCAACATTCTCCCACTTGCTGGGGTCATCACTGCAAACCAGTGGCCTCAGGGGACTTCGGGTTCACAGCACTGGAGCTGTCAACCCCTCACCTCCCTGTTCTGAGCCCAGGGATGTTCGTTGCTGGCATTCTGTTTCTCTTCATCTATATCATACAACAGTATGAATCGTATTAATCATGTTGGACATTACCTCCCTAGTACTTGAAATGGCCCATTTAAAAATGATTGTCCAGCAGGCTTCAGAGGGGTCCCTGGCTATCTGATTGCTTATTTGGCTCAGCAGAGAGGTGATCAGAATACATAGTTTGGCCTGCCTCAGATTTCCAGAGAGTCTGGCTGATGGCTACTCAGAGTAGGAGACCTACTAACTGTGATGTAATGCATTTCTTAATTTCCCCCTGGAAGATAATTCCAGTGTCTTTCTTCCATGCCTCCCCCTTCCAGGAGTTTCTCAAGCGAATATTCTAACGTATTTCCAGATCAAATAGGTAGAAATAATTTATTTCCTGGATGGTACTCATTTAACATGGATTCTAGTATGATGTCCTTATAGGCTTACCTAAATTATATATATATGTTGGGGGAAGGATCAGGAAGTAAGTAGAGGGCTTCCCTGGTGGTCCAGTGGGTAAGAACACCGCCTTGCAGTGCAAGGGGTGCCAGTTCGATCCCTGGCCTGGGCAGATCCCACATGCCACAGAGCTGGCTGGACCGATGTGTCCAATTACCCAGCCGGAGCTCTGGAGTGCATGTGCCCAGAGCAGGTGCTCTGCGACATCAGAGGCCACTGCAATGGGAGGCCCACACAGGCCGAAGAACAAGGTTTGATGAAAATACATAAATGAAAGACCAATAGAAGTGGCCCGCTTGGCCACCACCCTCCCCAACCCGCCCCCAACCCTGCAAAAAAAAAAAAAAAGTAAGTGGAGAGATACAGGATCGAGGGCAATGTGAAATTGTCTGTTTCCACTGCACACATCTTTTGGTGTCTCTTTATTCCCATCCAGATATAAATATAATGTTTTTCTGTTTAATTGAGAGCAAACATGTCCGTATATGTTAGTCATGAAAGGAATGACTAACATATCACATGACCTGGAATCACATGACCTGAACGTTATGTGAACTCACTGCCAGTTCTCATCCAGCCTCTGCCCTGCCTCTCTGGATCTTAAATTCTCCAGATGCAGCATGCCCTGGCCATTCTGCTCTCATCTATATCATACAACAGTATGAATCGTATTAATCATGTTGGACATTACCTCCTAGTACTTGAAATGGCCCATTTAAAAATGATTGTCCAGCAGGCTTCAGAGGGGTCCCTGGCTATCTGATTGCTTATTTGGCTCAGCAGAGAGGTGATCAGAATACATAGTTTGGCCTGCCTCAGATTTCCAGAGAGTCTGGCTGATGGCTACTCAGAGTAGGAGACCTACTAACTGTGATGTAATGCATTTCTTAATTTCCCCCTGGAAGATAATTCCAGTGTCTTTCTTCCATGCCTCCCCCTTCCAGGAGTTTCTCAAGCGAATATTCTAACGTATTTCCAGATCAAATAGGTAGAAATAATTTATTTCCTGGATGGTACTCATTTAACATGGATTCTAGTATGATGTCCTTATAGGCTTACCTAAATTATATATATATGTTGGGGGAAGGATCAGGAAGTAAGTAGAGGGCTTCCCTGGTGGTCCAGTGGGTAAGAACACCGCCTTGCAGTGCAAGGGGTGCCAGTTCGATCCCTGGCCTGGGCAGATCCCACATGCCACAGAGCTGGCTGGACCGATGTGTCCAATTACCCAGCCGGAGCTCTGGAGTGCATGTGCCCAGAGCAGGTGCTCTGCGACATCAGAGGCCACTGCAATGGGAGGCCCACACAGGCCGAAGAACAAGGTTTGATGAAAATACATAAATGAAAGACCAATAGAAGTGGCCCGCTTGGCCACCACCCTCCCCAACCCGCCCCCCCAACCCTGCAAAAAAAAAAAAAAAGTAAGTGGAGAGATACAGGATCGAGGGCAATGTGAAATTGTCTGTTTCCACTGCACACATCTTTTGGTGTCTCTTTATTCCCATCCAGATATAAATATAATGTTTTTCTGTTTAATTGAGAGCAAACATGTCCGTATATGTTAGTCATGAAAGGAATGACTAACATATCACATGACCTGGAATCACATGACCTGAACGTTATGTGAACTCACTGCCAGTTCTCATCCAGCCTCTGCCCTGCCTCTCTGGATCTTAAATTCTCCAGATGCAGCATGACCGACTGATTAAGCTGCGTCTCTAATGGTGGGAACAACAGTACAAACACACAAACATACACACTCTTAACTCCCATTCAATTGTAAAAAAAAATAAATTGCCCATTCCAGTAATGAGAAGGAAATCAAAACCAAAGATACATATGTACAATTGTCTATCAGAAGTTGCAAACTCAAATGTCTGCAGGTGACAGGCTTACATATAAATAGGTGAAGCCAACCAGCACGAGCAAGTATTTGGGGGACAAAGAAGCACATGCCCTGTCTATAGCAGACAGCGTAGCTCCAGTCTGCTGCCGCCATGCAGGAGTGCAAGTCACCATGCCGTCAAGAGACGTCAGAAGTCCAGACGTTTCTCTACAGTTTCACACCTTACCCTTCCGCATCTTTGAATGTTACCTCCATCATGGTTGTCCTCAGGATTCTGACCTTGGCTGGCCTAGCTTTCTCATCCTGCGCACCACTGCCAGTGGTCTGCTGATTGACCCGTCTGGACCCCTCTGTGGGGCTGCAGACCTGGTTTGCCGCCTTCCTAGGACGTTCACAGACATTCAGGCTCTGTGTGTCCCACCCCGGCCATGGGCTTTACTCCTGGACTTGCCACCCCCTCTGATTCCCTCTGTCCATTCAGTTGTTGGTGCTAGAAATGGGGGGAACACTGCCACCTTCTCTCTCGTCCTTGTTTATTTAGGCAAAGGTTTTGTAGATTTCACATCTCAACATGCTTTCTATCTGTTTCCACTTTCCCATCCTTCCTGGAACTGCCTCGGTTCCAGAACGCCTCTTGCCTTGGTTACTGCATAGCCCCCTACCTGGCCTTTCTGTTCTGCTCTGGTGACCTCTGGCCACCTCCAGTCTGCTTCCGAGGGCTCTTTCTAAGGCTCATTCCACCATCTCACTATGCCGCCTTTATCACTATTCTGCACTTATCCCCGGTCTATAAGGTAAGGTTCACAATTCGAACCTTGCCCATAAGGCCTTTGATCTGCTCTGCTCCTGCTCCCTGCTGTTCCCTGATGCAGCCCATCCATGCAGGGGCACAGACCCACTTGGGGCCCCCAGAACACAGCACGCCGTCTGATGGAAACTGATGTGGACTCCGTCTGGGATGTCTCACTCCCCTTTTGCATAGACCAGACCCTTTCCAGTCCTCTGACAGCCTTTGAATTTTTTGTCTTTTTTTTTTACCAGACTTTGTTTTAGAGCCGTTTTATGTTCACAGCACAAGTGAGTGTGAGGACTGGGATTTCCCACGTACCCCACCTCCACACATGCATGGCCTCCCCCATCATCAACATCCCGCACCAAAATGGTGCATTTCTTAAACCTGATGAACCTACCATTGACACATCATCATCACCGGGGCCCATAGTTCACATTAAGGTTCACTCTGTGTTTTTTTGATTTTTATTTACATTGGAGTATAGTTGATTGTAGAGTTTTAAACTGTCTGAGTTTCAGGTGTTCAGCGAAGTGATTCAGTGATCTCTTGTTGTGCAGTCGTTAAGTTGTGTCCATCTCTTTGCGACCCCATGGACTGCAGCATGCCAAGCTTCCAGTCCTTCACTGTCTCCCAGAGTTTGCTCAAACATATGTCCATTGAGTGAGTGACGATAACTAACCATCTCATCCTCTGCCACCTTCACATTTTGCCCTCACTCTTTCTCAGCTTCAGGGCCTTTTTCAGTGAGTTGGCTCTTCACATCAGGTGGCCAAAGTATGGGAACTTCAGCTTCAGCATCAGCCCTTCCAGTGAATATTCAGGGTGGATTCCCTTTAGGATTGACTGGTTTGGTCTCCTTGCAGTTCAAGGGACTCTCAAGAGTCTCCTCCAGCCCCACAGTTTGAAAGCATCAATTCTTTGGTGCTCAGCAATTCTTTATGGTCCAACTCTCACATCCATACATGCCTACAGGAAAAACCATAGCTTTGACTTTTGTTGTCAAAGTGATGTCTCTGCTTTGTAATACGCTGTCTAGGTTTGTCATAGCTTTCCTTCCAAGGAACAAGTGTCTTTTCATTTCATGACTGCAGTCATTCTCTGAATTTGAACAAATAGATTGACATGTGCCTACCATGCAAAATTCAAATCTTCCCTATGCAGCCCTTTTCCATGCCCAGGGGCCCCCCCCACAGACCCACCCACTTGGGGCCCCCAGAACACAGCACGCCGTCTGATGGAAACTGATGTGGACTCCGTCTGGGATGTCTCACTCCCCTTTTGCATAGACCAGACCCTTTCCAGTCCTCTGACAGCCTTTGAATTTTTTGTCTTTTTTTTTTACCAGACTTTGTTTTAGAGCCGTTTTATGTTCACAGCACAAGTGAGTGTGAGGACTGGGATTTCCCACGTACCCCACCTCCACACATGCATGGCCTCCCCCATCATCAACATCCCGCACCAAAATGGTGCATTTCTTAAACCTGATGAACCTACCATTGACACATCATCATCACCGGGGCCCATAGTTCACATTAAGGTTCACTCTGTGTTTTTTTGATTTTTATTTACATTGGAGTATAGTTGATTGTAGAGTTTTAAACTGTCTGAGTTTCAGGTGTTCAGCGAAGTGATTCAGTGATCTCTTGTTGTGCAGTCGTTAAGTTGTGTCCATCTCTTTGCGACCCCATGGACTGCAGCATGCCAAGCTTCCAGTCCTTCACTGTCTCCCAGAGTTTGCTCAAACATATGTCCATTGAGTGAGTGACGATAACTAACCATCTCATCCTCTGCCACCTTCACATTTTGCCCTCACTCTTTCTCAGCTTCAGGGCCTTTTTCAGTGAGTTGGCTCTTCACATCAGGTGGCCAAAGTATGGGAACTTCAGCTTCAGCATCAGCCCTTCCAGTGAATATTCAGGGTGGATTCCCTTTAGGATTGACTGGTTTGGTCTCCTTGCAGTTCAAGGGACTCTCAAGAGTCTCCTCCAGCCCCACAGTTTGAAAGCATCAATTCTTTGGTGCTCAGCAATTCTTTATGGTCCAACTCTCACATCCATACATGCCTACAGGAAAAACCATAGCTTTGACTTTTGTTGTCAAAGTGATGTCTCTGCTTTGTAATACGCTGTCTAGGTTTGTCATAGCTTTCCTTCCAAGGAACAAGTGTCTTTTCATTTCATGACTGCAGTCATTCTCTGAATTTGAACAAATAGATGATGACATGTGCCTACCATAGTGGTATCATACAGAGTAGTTTCACTGCCCGAAAAATCCTCTCGGCTCTGCTTATTCCTCCCGAATAGCCTTTCTCGTCCCAAGTAACCTCGGCTCCTCTTAAATGAAGAAACAAACTGTCTAGTATTGCCAGCTTCTAACACAGTTTCCTTCCGTGTTGTGTATTATTAACAAGTTTTTGGCGAGTGAATGAGTGTTAGCAAGTCATTTTAAAAACAGAGTCACAGCAGTGATCCAAAAGGGAGAGCAGAATTCATCCGATTGCAGTAGATTTCCTGCCTTGCAGCAATTAGACTTTGTGAAAATCTGCCCAGTTGAACGTTCACATGCATTTACCAAAATACGCACATCTCTTTAGTGCTTCTGCATTATTCTCAACCTGCCATAATGTCTTTCTTCTCAAGATGACACTTTCTGGCTGGTTTTGGTTTTGTTTGTAATGAAGTTTATCATTTTTCCTTAAAAAGGAAGGCTGAGTTTAAGAACACACAAGACAAACAGAAACTGGTTTAAAGTAAAAAGGCTGAGCCCCTAACAGCTGCCCACCCGCCGCTCGCTTGTTTGGAGTTGGATGGTGGCCCAGGGCTCTTTTTCTCCTTGTCACAGGCTCGCCTGGAAGGCAGTCAGAGCCCTGCCCTTGGAGAGGCCCTGGTGCTGGAAAGAACAGGTCAGGAGGAGGGCATGGCTGAGGCGGGAGTGCACGTGTCAGCCTGGGAGCTCATGGACTTGGGTGTCATTCTGCTCGGACAAAGATGGTGCAGAAGGAAGACCGTTGAGAAACAGAAGGAAGAAGCTGGGGCCTGTACATGGAATCGTGTCGATTTACCTTTGGGTGACTCCTATGGACGTCTACACTGCTGAGTTCATGGACACAAATCAAAATCCTCCTCAAGTTCTCCCACATGTTCTTTTTTTTCTCCTCTCGTCGTCCCGTCTGGGATGCAGCATTTTGGAAATATCCGGAGGGCACTGCCCCACTCACTCACGTAGAGTAACGGAGATTTAACCATCCCAGACATTGCAGTGGGGAGAACCCCAGCTCTGGTGCTAGAAAGCCAGGGTGGGACCAACTCAAGTCCTTTGAGTGTGTTCTCTCACCAGTAAAATAGACCTCAGAGAGCTGTCCGGAGGAGGAATAAGATGGAGCATTTGGGGGTCACGTGATGGCAGCCATCTTATCTACTCTTCTAGTCTCTCTTGTTAATATTTTTGTGCATATCCTGGGTTCATGGAGTTATACTGTGTTGTTGTTCAGTCACTCAGCTGTGTCCGACTCTTTGTCACCCCATGGACTGCAGCATACCAGGCTCCCCTGTCCAGTATCTCCCAGAGTTTGCTCAAACTCGTATCCATTGAGTCAATGATGCCATCCAACCATCTCTCCCTTTGTCACTCGCTTCTCCTCCTGCCTTCAGTCTTTCTCAGCATCAAGGTCTTTTCCAGTGAGTTGGCTCTTTGAATCAGGTGACTGAAGTATTGGAGCTTCAGCTTCAGCATCTGTCCTTCCAATGAATATTCAGGGTTGGTTTCCTGTAAGATTGACTAATTTGATCTCCTTGCTGTCTAAGGCACTCTCAGAAGTCTTCTCCAGCACCACAATTTGACAGCATCAGTTATTTGGTGCTCAGCCTTCTTTATGGTCCAGCTCTCACATGCATACATGACTACTGGAAAAATCATAGCTGTCTCTCAAAAGTGTGCTTTTGTTTTTCTCTATCTGACTTATTTCCTTTAGCATATTTCTCTCCAAGTCCATCCATGCTGTTGCAAATGACAAATTTTCATTGTTTTTTTCTGGATGATATCTTTATATGTTTTTATGAATGGGTAATTTTGGCAATTTTCTGCTAGTTGGAGAATTATATAATATACAATGTACACCATAACAGTAACAATAAAAACTATAAGCAGAGGTAGTTAAAAGATGGACTAGGGCCTTGGAGGAGGCAGGAGAGGACAGAATTGAGGGAATGAATGAAGACTTTATCCTTGGCAAGAGTTGAAGGATGCTCCTTATTGACATGGTAGCCAAAGAGCCAAGTCAAGACACAGAAAAATATTATAGTACAGAGGGGAGATGTTGACCCCGGTGTCTTGGCCTTGATAATCTTGTAAAGTGGACGGTGAAGGTATCTATTTAGACTGAACGCTCAAAGGTAGGGAAAGGGATGAAATCTCCACTGAGGCAACGTACAGTAAATGGAAGTTTGACCCAGAAGCCTTGAAGACCCATCTGAGGTACACAGGATGTATCTGTGGGACCAGTTGGTCAGGTTTTGTAACATCCAGTACTTAGGGGCTGTGAGTAGGAGAGGGATTGAAGTTCTACAGGAAGCATGGTAACAGGACATCAATGAGAGAACTTGATCGAGCCAGCATACTTTCATCAGTGATGTTAATCAAGAGATGAGCTCAGGGCTTCCCTGGTAGCTCAGTGGTGAAGAGTTCGCCTGCCAATGCAGGAGACAGGGGTTCAATCCCTGATCCCGGAAGATCCCACATGCTGTAGAGCAGCTGAGCCCGTGAGCCACAACTTTGGAGCCTGTGCTCTAGAGCCTCGGAGCTGCAACAGTTGAGCCCATGGCCCGCAAGTACTGAAGTCTGTGAACTCTAGAGCCTGAGTGCAACAAGAGATGTCACAGCAACAAGAAGTCTGCTCACCTCAACTAGAGTAGCCCCCACTCCCTGCGACTGGAGAAGAGCCTGTGGCAGCGGTGAAAACCCAGAATAGTCAAAAATAAATAAGTAAATAAAATTAAAGAGATGAGCTCAGTAATCTTGACTTTGTCCAAGTCTCTGTTTCCTGTGTCCATCCTCCCCCGTCACCAGCGCCATGCCAAAGTCTGTCCCAGAAGAACAGGGACCACAAGGAAGC
Source organism: Tragulus kanchil (assembly GCA_022376925.1). NCBI lineage: Eukaryota > Metazoa > Chordata > Mammalia > Artiodactyla > Tragulidae > Tragulus > Tragulus kanchil. Next base: position 235,437,004 of record JAIOJX010000028.1, on the reverse strand, counting down.
TGGGAGCGCTTGGCCCCCAAGTTCGAGGGTCTCTGCTGCAGTCTTTCCGTTTCCATCAAGGCCTTGTTGAGACGTGGCCCTTGGATCGCCATCATAGGATCCGTCTTTCCTGCTCACCCACAGAGTGTCCAGTTGGGTATAGAGGTGTAGCCAGATAAGCCAAATGCACCCACGTTTGTGGACTTTATTTACTCATTTATTTTTAAAAATGTACTTAAAAAAAAAATCTGGTGGGGGGCTGTGCGGGGCTTTCGTTTGCTGCGCGGGCTTTTCTCTAGTTGTGGCAAGTGGGAGCTCCTCTCTAGTCACGGTGCGCAGCTTTCTCGTTGCAGTGGCTTCTCTCGTTGCAGAGCCTGAGCTCTAGAGCACGGGCTCAACAGCCGTGGTGCGCAGGCTTAGTTGCTCCGAGGCAGGGGCCTGTTTTCTCCTGCATTGGCAGGCAGACTCTTCACCACGGAGCCACCAGGGAGGCCCTTTTCTGGGCTTTAGAATGTTACAGCAGGGAGAGACCTTGGAGGTCAAGCTCCGTGGTTTGAGAATTGTCTCATTTTCGAGTGTCGTTAATGGAATCGCTCTTTAAAATGAGCGCTTCCACTGAACCTGACACAGAGCGAAGTGCAGCTGCCCCCTGATGGGGCAGGGCTCTGCCCTGCAGCCCCCCTCAAGCCCCCCTCACCTCGTGCCCCGTGGCCCCAGACCTGCAGGGTTTCCCCTCGTGTTATAACTGCAGAAAAGAGAGCAGGCAAGGTCAGGCTGCACCTAGCCCTGTGTTCTCTTCTCTGGGCTGTCTTCCTGCCACCGAGAAGCAGCAGGTTCGGGGCTGTAGAAGGATCCAGAGCTTTGACAGTCTGGCCTCCCAGGGATGAAAGGAGATATCTCAGAGGAGAGTTTTAATCCGAGGTTCTTTTGCCACGGGCTCTTATGAAATCCCTCGGTCACAGGGGAGCTTACCGCTCCTGTTCTGGTCCCACTGATCCTACGTGCCCTTCAGATAAAGCGCAGGCTCACCAGGAGGACTTTCCAGTCTCCCATCCCCAGCCACGCTGGGAGCTCCGGGTGCCAGTCTCCCTCATGATCAGGAGGGCTCTTCTTGCAGCAGGTGGTCGTGCTCTGTCTTTTCTTGGTCACTAATGATGTGATCATTACATTAGGGCTCTGATAGGCATGCAAGTAAAAGCAGTGTGTTGTAATTTGCCAGATTAAATAAACTGTCTTAATGATTCATTGTAAAGTCATTTGAAAATGCTATGTGGAGGACTTTCCCTAGTGCTCCAGTGACTCAGATCCCTCGCTCCCAGTGTGGAGGGTCCAGGTTCGATTCCTAGGCAGGAAACTAGACCCCACATCCCACAGCGAAAGATCCTGTGTGCCACAACTAAGACCCAACGCAGCCAAATTAATTAATTAAAAGAAATAAATGTTAAAAATTGCATCTGTGTTCTCTGCGTGTTGTTGTTCAGTCACTAAGTCGTGTCTGAGTCTGCGACCCCATGGTGGCAGCACGCCAGGCTCCCCTGTCCTTCACTGTCTCCTGGAGTTTGCTCAAACTCGTGTGCATTGAGTTGATGATGCCTTATGTAGTTTTAACTTAAGATGAATTAGTTGGCATTGTCAGGGAGATTTGACTTCATTAATTAAAAGTACATTTGCGTTTTTGGGATAATACTTATTTTTAAGAAATAGTTGTATCCTTAATTTTTATTGAATGCATCTAATCACTTTTTAAGTGTTGATTTTTTTTTCAGGAGAAATTTTGTCAAAACATTAAGCTATGTTTTAGCATATTTAAATATGTTCCAGTCATTTATAAAGCGGTTTTCCTCTGAAAACACTTCAAAATCATGGTTAATTTTTGTGGGTCTTGATTAAAGTTTGCAACTCACTTGAGCCTATGATGGGGGAAAGGATTTTTGAAAATATATGTGGTTTCGTACAAAGTCATGTACATCTCTATAAATGAGCATTCTCTAGCAGCAAGTAATTTGTAGATCTTCTTTTCAAATAATGTTTGGAGCAATTTCTCTAAGTCAATGAGAAAATTAGAGGGGTTTAGGCTCACGTTCTTTTTGGCTTATAATAGTGTTACTCATTTGATCATGTACTTCATGTACCAAATTTTGGTGTCGCTTCTTAAAAAAAAGAAAGAAACCAAATCCACAGTCATCAAAGGACAGAGCTGTAACGTCAGAAAGATGTGTTATAGATGATACAGGCAATATGAAACACAGTTTCCAAAAGAGTTCTGAGCCACGAAGCACGAAGTGTTTGGAGAACATGCTTTATTTCAGGGGCAGAGTGCTAATTTTTCAAGTGGTCAGTCTGCTCTGTAGTGACATAGATCCTTTTCGCTCCCATTTGAAAATGCTATGTGGAGGACTTTCCCTAGTGCTCCAGTGACTCAGATCCCTCGCTCCCAGTGTGGAGGGTCCAGGTTCGATTCCTAGGCAGGAAACTAGACCCCACATCCCACAGCGAAAGATCCTGTGTGCCACAACTAAGACCCAACGCAGCCAAATTAATTAATTAAAAGAAATAAATGTTAAAAATTGCATCTGTGTTCTCTGCGTGTTGTTGTTCAGTCACTAAGTCGTGTCTGAGTCTGCGACCCCATGGTGGCAGCACGCCAGGCTCCCCTGTCCTTCACTGTCTCCTGGAGTTTGCTCAAACTCGTGTGCATTGAGTTGATGATGCCTTATGTAGTTTTAACTTAAGATGAATTAGTTGGCATTGTTAGGGAGATTTGACTTCATTAATTAAAAGTACATTTGCGTTTTGGCATAATACTTATTTTTAAGAAATAGTTGTATCCTTAATTTTTATTGAATGCATCTAATCACTTTTTAAGTGTTGATTTTTTTTTCAGGAGAAATTTTGTCAAAACATTAAGCTATGTTTTAGCATATTTAAATATGTTCCAGTCATTTATAAAGCGGTTTTCCTCTGAAAACACTTCAAAATCATGGTTAATTTTTGTGGGTCTTGATTAAAGTTTGCAACTCACTTGAGCCTATGATGGGGGAAAGGATTTTTGAAAATATATGTGGTTTCGTACAAAGTCATGTACATCTCTATAAATGAGCATTCTCTAGCAGCAAGTAATTTGTAGATCTTCTTTTCAAATAATGTTTGGAGCAATTTCTCTAAGTCAATGAGAAAATTAGAGGGGTTTAGGCTCACGTTCTTTTTTTGGCTTATAATAGTGTTACTCATTTGATCATGTACTTCATGTACCAAATTTTGGTGTCGCTTCTTAAAAAAAAGAAAGAAACCAAATCCACAGTCATCAAAGGACAGAGCTGTAACGTCAGAAAGATGTGTTATAGATGATACAGGCAATATGAAACACAGTTTCCAAAAGAGTTCTGAGCCACGAAGCACGAAGTGTTTGGAGAACATGCTTTATTTCAGGGGCAGAGTGCTAATTTTTCAAGTGGTCAGTCTGCTCTGTAGTCTAAACTCTTCTTGTTTAAGCACTTGTCATTTACATCCTGCTCTTGGGATTTTTTTTTTTCTCCAATTTTCATGAGGTTTCTTACACCACTGGTACTTAAATTAATGGAAGTTACATGCAGAAGCACATCTCCTAGTCTTTTGGAGAATTCTCGAGCCCCCAAAGTTGGCTGGACTTCCCTGCCTCCCTCCCTCCCCACCTACTTCCCCCGCTCCCTTACCTGTTACTTTCCTTCCTGCTTGCCTTTGCTTCCTTCTTTCCTTCCTCTTTTTTCTTTTTAAAATTATTATTTCTTTACTTGATTTATTCTCTTTTATGTTTTCTGGAGCATATTTTACCTATACCAAGTTTTCGTTTTAAGTCTTCATTTTTAGAGAAGAAAAGGCCTTTTTTATTGTCTGGGATCTTCTGAATTGATGGGTTTTCTTGAAAATCTCTTTGGCCACCTGATGGGAAGAGCTGACTCACTGGAAATGACTCTGGTGCTGGGAAAGGTTAAAGGCAAAAGGAAAAGGGGGCGGCAGAGAATGAGATGGTTGGATGGCATCACCGACTCAATGGACGTGAGTTTGAGCAAACTCCGAGGGGTAGCAAAGGACAAGGACGCCTGGTGTGCTGCAGTTCATAAGGTTGTGAAAAGCTGGACACACTTTAGCAACTGAACAGAAACAGCAGGTAGCACACTTACTGAAAACTCAGCTCATGTGGGGGCCTGGGACCCAGGGACACAGGCCTCCGTCTCCCGGTCCCCGGTCCCTCCGTCTCCATCTGTGGCTGAATGATGCTGCGGGCTTCAGAGAGGCTCTGGGAATGCCCCCACTACACCCCCTCACCGAACATCACCCGGCTGCCTCCTGCCGTCTCTAGGGCCTCTCACCTTCCTTAGATAACCTGCCCTGAGCCCGTGAACTTTGGCGCCAGAAAGGAATTAAGTGATGAACTCAGACAAGGCTGTAACCTCTCTGAGAGTGTTTCCTCCTGTGTACATGGAAACAACATGTACCCAGATGAGAAGTTTTAAAAGATACTATCTATCAGCCACGAAGCACGAAGTGTTTGGAGAACATGCTTTATTTCAGGGGCAGAGTGCTAATTTTTCAAGTGGTCAGTCTGCTCTGTAGTCTAAACTCTTCTTGTTTAAGCACTTGTCATTTACATCCTGCTCTTGGGATTTTTTTTTTTCTCCAATTTTCATGAGGTTTCTTACACCACTGGTACTTAAATTAATGGAAGTTACATGCAGAAGCACATCTCCTAGTCTTTTGGAGAATTCTCGAGCCCCCAAAGTTGGCTGGACTTCCCTGCCTCCCTCCCTCCCCACCTACTTCCCCCGCTCCCTTACCTGTTACTTTCCTTCCTGCTTGCCTTTGCTTCCTTCTTTCCTTCCTCTTTTTTCTTTTTAAAATTATTATTTCTTTACTTGATTTATTCTCTTTTATGTTTTCTGGAGCATATTTTACCTATACCAAGTTTTCGTTTTAAGTCTTCATTTTTAGAGAAGAAAAGGCCTTTTTTATTGTCTGGGATCTTCTGAATTGATGGGTTTTCTTGAAAATCTCTTTGGCCACCTGATGGGAAGAGCTGACTCACTGGAAATGACTCTGGTGCTGGGAAAGGTTAAAGGCAAAAGGAAAAGGGGGCGGCAGAGAATGAGATGGTTGGATGGCATCACCGACTCAATGGACGTGAGTTTGAGCAAACTCCGAGGGGTAGCAAAGGACAAGGACGCCTGGTGTGCTGCAGTTCATAAGGTTGTGAAAAGCTGGACACACTTTAGCAACTGAACAGAAACAGCAGGTAGCACACTTACTGAAAACTCAGCTCATGTGGGGGCCTGGGACCCAGGGACACAGGCCTCCGTCTCCCGGTCCCCGGTCCCTCCGTCTCCATCTGTGGCTGAATGATGCTGCGGGCTTCAGGAGAGGCTCTGGGAATGCCCCCCACTACACCCCCCTCACCGAACATCACCCCGGCTGCCTCCTGCCGTCTCTAGGGCCTCTCACCTTCCTTAGATAACCTGCCCTGAGCCCCGTGAACTTTGGCGCCAGAAAGGAATTAAGTGATGAACTCAGACAAGGCTGTAACCTCTCTGAGAGTGTTTCCTCCTGTGTACATGGAAACAACATGTACCCAGATGAGAAGTTTTAAAAGATACTATCTATCAGCACTGACGCACCGTGGCTGGCAAGATATGCTTAAATCGTTAATTGCTTTCCCTTCCTCTTCTTCCCTTTTCTCTCCAGCTATCCCTCCACTCCCACCCCCTCACCTGTTCCACCCAGGAGGCTCTGCCCTGGGACTTCATTCTTACACGCCACAGTGTCTGGAGGGCGCAGGCTCCAAGCTCTCGGGGTGGAGGGAGAGAGAGGCACTTGCCCTTTGTCTGCAGCTCAGGAAGTTCTTTCCCCCCAGGTCGTGGTCAGACTGGGTTTCTGTTCCAAGACACTCACCACAAAATAAAGGCCGCTTTCATTTTTTAGTGTCTGTATTATTTGAAAATGACATAAGTGAAACGGGGTCCTTTTTGAGTCACAGTCTTTCAGGATTTGTGGCAGTTCCTACACAGCAGTTCTCCCAGTTCCAAAAATAAGTTTTATTCCAACCAATTCTATGAGTCTGCCATTTGGGACTTGGAAGACATTTTCCCACGTATGCCCCTGAAAAGGCAGGTCCAAGTGTGTCCTATTTCATGGGCTCCACCCCAGCTCTCAGTGAGCATGATGGCTTAGAGAAGCCAGGCTCCCTTCTGCTTTGAGTCCATCACCCTGAACATGCAATCAACATGGGCTTCCTCCCACTGATGAAAGGAGACCCGTCTAAGGAGTCCCATGTACCGTAAGCATCAAGGAGCTAAGGCAGCATCAACACACCTTGGCTCCCTGGCATCGCTTCTGTCCCCCACCAGCAAATGCACATTTCAGACTCAGTTGCAACTCCACATCATTGCAAAGATGGAAAACCAAATTCTCAGAATTAACTGCAAGGCTAAAACTCACTCAAGGTCAAGCTCTTAACAGCCAACTGGATTATGTTAGCAGTCTTTCCATGGGCTAGGCAAGGGAGAAACTGCATCCAACATAGAGTGCTTTTATTTGACCTTTCCCCTGTCTAATGTTAGCACAGAAAAGGGTCTAGATTTCAAGACGGAACTCTGAGAGTGTTTCCTCCTGTGTACATGGAAACAACATGTACCCAGATGAGAAGTTTTAAAAGATACTATCTATCAGCACTGACGCACCGTGGCTGGCAAGATATGCTTAAATCGTTAATTGCTTTCCCTTCCTCTTCTTCCCTTTTCTCTCCAGCTATCCCTCCACTCCCACCCCCTCACCTGTTCCACCCAGGAGGCTCTGCCCTGGGACTTCATTCTTACACGCCACAGTGTCTGGAGGGCGCAGGCTCCAAGCTCTCGGGGTGGAGGGAGAGAGGCACTTGCTCTTTGTCTGCAGCTCAGGAAGTTCTTTCCCCCCAGGTCGTGGTCAGACTGGGTTTCTGTTCCAAGACACTCACCACAAAATAAAGGCCGCTTTCATTTTTTAGTGTCTGTATTATTTGAAAATGACATAAGTGAAACGGGGTCCTTTTTGAGTCACAGTCTTTCAGGATTTGTGGCAGTTCCTACACAGCAGTTCTCCCAGTTCCAAAAATAAGTTTTATTCCAACCAATTCTATGAGTCTGCCATTTGGGACTTGGAAGACATTTTCCCACGTATGCCCCTGAAAAGGCAGGTCCAAGTGTGTCCTATTTCATGGGCTCCACCCCAGCTCTCAGTGAGCATGATGGCTTAGAGAAGCCAGGCTCCCTTCTGCTTTGAGTCCATCACCCTGAACATGCAATCAACATGGGCTTCCTCCCACTGATGAAAGGAGACCCGTCTAAGGAGTCCCATGTACCGTAAGCATCAAGGAGCTAAGGCAGCATCAACACACCTTGGCTCCCTGGCATCGCTTCTGTCCCCCACCAGCAAATGCACATTTCAGACTCAGTTGCAACTCCACATCATTGCAAAGATGGAAAACCAAATTCTCAGAATTAACTGCAAGGCTAAAACTCACTCAAGGTCAAGCTCTTAACAGCCAACTGGATTATGTTAGCAGTCTTTCCATGGGCTAGGCAAGGGAGAAACTGCATCCAACATAGAGTGCTTTTATTTGACCTTTCCCCTGTCTAATGTTAGCACAGAAAAGGGTCTAGATTTCAAGACGGAACTCTGACTTTGGGGATGGGCATGGGGCGATGAGACGTTAGATAAGGCATTAGCAGCCAGCGGAAGTGCTGAAGCAGGAGTGGGCTTTCAGTGTACGTATCAAACTTCCCTTCATAGGACTGCAGTGAGCTTTCAAAGCTGGAGCTCGGATCCTGAGCAAAAGGCACACAGCCCCGTGGATGTGTCTTAAGTGCCACACAGATCTGCCAACACCTCTCCTGTTTTCAGAGCCAAGCCTCTTTTATCCATCCTGTGGAATTTGGTCCTGACCGTAAGACCAACCAAATGCACCACAAGACAGGACAGTTTTTCACTCCAATTATCTCCTGCCCGCGTAGCACACGGAACTCTGGAATACAATGGGAGAAGAGAGACATGCTTCTCCCCGCCTTTTGCTGTTCTGTTATGATTTCATGACACCAGCAACAGCAGCAAGAAGTAGGAAATTCCAGCAGAGCCCTTCCTTGCTAGACCTGTCTTTGTTGTAGGTTTAAACCTTGCCACAAATTCCCTAAGCATTGTCTCTGTCAATAACTGGGCTGAAGTTTCCAGTTTCAAAGTTGGCTTGAGATTTAATCTGCATGGCTGGTTTCCTATATGGAACAGAGGGCTTCCTCCTAGAGCTCGTGGTCTCCATCTTTCAGGTATTCAGGGTTTCCTTTTACTTTAAAGCATTTGGTTTGTGCCTGCACAGCCTCAAGTTGCAGAAACAGGCAGAACCATAATGGAATTTAGGGGCGGCGTGGGGATAGGAAGCAGGCACAGAGGCAATGTTGATCAGATTTTGAGTTTAAAGCCTTCGAGTCAAAGAATGCTGAAGTGTGGAGCTCTGGCGTGGTTCCAGCCTCTTCTCAGCTCCGTTTCCATGTGAGGATGAGCCTCACTGGCCCTGTGTGTCTCCTCCAGATCAGACGTGCTCTGACCACGTCCTAATCCACCCATGGAGCAATGACTGGTCCAGACCTGTGTGTGTGCGCTCATGCCCGTGAGACCTGGGATGAGCACATGTGCAGGTGTCCATGTGTGCCTTGTTCTCATGTGTGTGTGCGCTGAAGAAAGGAACAGAGAAGAAGAGGAAGGAGAATTTGGTAACTGAGAAGCTGTAGGACAAAGGCACTGTGCCCGCTTGGGGGTGGGGTGGGGAGGCGACCTGAGTCTGCTTGTCTTGTGACCAGGACCTCTTTAGACCCCGGCAACAGGCAACGGCCCGGTTCCCTGTGCTTCCTCACAGTAGCCCTTCTCCAAGGGGACCCGTCGCCCAGACCTTCCGCCCCTCCGTGGCCGCCACATTCTGGGTACTCAGGACCTGCAGTTCCCTCCCCAGATGACCCAAACCCACTTCCATGTTCTGCCTGAGCCTCTTTCCAGATCAGTACTAAGCCACAGGTGATGTCCTCAAGGCCAGGGGGCAGCTGGGAGATGCTCTCTCTGGAGCTGTGGACAGAGTTTCACCAAGTGATCTGGCGTGCCCACCTGGAATGGGCAGATCCCCTTGAGGTGTGACCCCAGGGTGGGGGGAGCAGGCAGTGGTAGGAGGAGTGGTCCGTATTGTCACCCTCCAGTGAGGGATGCCAAGGCATGTGGAATCTTGGGTCTCTACCAGGGATTGAACCTGCGTCCCCTGCATTGGAAGGCAGATTTTTAATCACTGGACCACTAGGAGAGTCCTTAGGCAGTGTTTTCTAATCTGTTGTAACATGTGAGACACACACACACTCATCCAAGTGATCACTATTGGAGTGTCTTTCCCTGGCTATGGCTGTCTCACTGGATAGTGTGACTGTTTCCCAGCTGCTGAGTCATGGCTGCCCTGGCCACCATGGCCATGGAGCAGCAGCCCAGATCTGGGGGCAGAGGCTGGGCCGAGAGGCACTGCTAGTGGCCAGTTGGAACCAGCGGCCCCCTGTGGACTTCACCAGTCTCAGAGCGCCCCAAGCTATGAAGTGTTTTTCAATCAGCATTTCTCAGACTCTCTGTGCAGATGACCTGCTTTGTTTCCATTTCCAACCTCTTGCCAACTAATAAATACAATAGAATAAAAAGAAATTACTAGGAGAATAAAGGGGAACAGGGAGACATACAAAACATAAGCCTTAATGTTTTATTGTAAGATGCCACAGGCAGGCAATGTCTCTGACAAATTGCTTTAAAAGTTTCTAAACATTCAGTTTCTGTTCTGACCTCATTGCAGATGGACGCTGTCCACAGACCACACTGGTAGCGCTATCCTAAATGGAAGCTTGGACTTAAGTCATTACGAGGTTTTTATAAACTTTTCAGAGAAAAGAAAATCATTGAGTATCGTATTCAATTTGCGTTATTCTAAATTTATTTTAAAATCTTTTCCATGAACAAACACAACCTTTTATGTGGTTGTGATCGGCTTTTACTCACTGGCCCTTTTCTCACGTGTGCGTCCGCCGCTCTGCTACCTGGGTCCTGGCCTCCTCGCCTTCCGCCTGGTCGCTGCTCTAACCTCCACACGGTTCTCCCCTCTCCCCGCTGTTCTCTGTGCAAGGTCAGCTCTACACGGAGCCTGGAGGGTCTTTCCAAGTCACGGACCTCACCTCGTTCCTTCCAGTGGACTCACGGTTCTTATCAGATGGTGTCTACACGCACCAAGGCCTGATCTGGCCCCCGCTTGCCTCTCCAGCTTCATTTCTTAATTTATTTTCCATGCTGTCATCCTTCCCACTGCCCCGCCTGTGCTCGGCCATGCTGAGTTCCATGTCATTCTGGAAGGTGTCTGTCTTTGCACACCTCTCAGCTTGTGGCCCCAATAAACCCACTGTGTGCATCCGGAGCTTAATGAACAGTAGCTGTTAGTTCTCACAGATAACAAGCTCCCCGTTTTGCTGCATTTCCCTGGATATTTTTCTATCATAAACAACATTGACAAATATCTTTATACTGTTTGTCTTTCTTGAATATACCAATTATTTTCCACAAATGAAACCATAGAGTCCAGGATCATGGACCTTATAATCATACTACGTATTGCCGGGCTTGTTTTCCAGAAAGGTTGAGCTCCTTTTCAGCAAAAACACCAATAAATCCTGAATTTCAACTCAGAAATATGGTGCCCGTATTGGCTTCGAGTTTTACACCAGGGAGTCCAATGAGTTCTTAGGTCTCTAGTAGCGAATGCCACATGGATTGACTTCCTGCTTTGGATGTTAGTTCTACAAAGGCAAGAGCCGGTCCCCCAACTTTCTTTTCCCCGAAAACAGTGGACACCCAGTCACATCAGTGCATGGTGGCAGTGGGGATGACCAAGCCTGAGGCTGAGGTGAGCAGAAGTTGTGATAAAGGTTTGTCGAAGAAAGATGTCCTCCCCGTCTGTCTCCGGGAGAGAGTAGGACAGGGAAGCCTGGCGTGCTGCAGTCCGCGGGGGCGCAGAGTCAGACACGACTGAGCAACTGAGCTGAGCTGATGTGTCCAGCAAAGGTGAAGCTGAAGGGTTAAGAATATCAGATAAATGTGTGTTCTGGCTCTAATGGTACCAGCACCGTGGGCACTTCACCCCTGTCCTGTCAAGTCCCCACAGCAACTGTACGAGCTAGGATCCCTTTTCGTGAGTAAGAAACTAAAGCCCATAGAGATGAAATAGCTTGCCGGAGGTGGCACATACACGGCACAGAGAGTGAAGCTGGAGTTCAGCCCTGGGTGCCCCAGAGCCCCCGCACCACCCTGGGGCGTTGCTTGTTGACCTGTATGTGTCTGACTTGTAGTTCTTTTCTGTGTTTATTACTGTGGTCGCTTTTATTGTTATTGAAAAGTCACAAATTCAATACAAGCAGCTTTTCTCTGAGCCCCTTGAAAACAGCTGCCAACCACGGTTACCGACCCCACATACAGTAGAATATCCCCTGAAACAAGGACACGCTGTTGGATGTCACAACAAAACTATTGGGATCAGGACATAAACACTAACAACGTAAAGACCGTGGCAGCCGCGTATAACCCTGTGGCTCTGTTCAGAGCTCCCCTTTGTCTCAGTGGATCCTTTGGATCCAGGCGAAGCTCACAGTGGCCACGCAGTGGTCTGATCTCTTGAGCAGCTCTTCCCTGGACTCGCAGAACCTGGACCCTTGTGAAGGCTACAGACTTGTCATTTCATAGAAAGGACATCAGTTTAGGTTTGGGCGATGTTTCCTTGTGATTTGATTCAGGTCTTGTATCTTTGTTGTTGCTGTTTTTCTTTTAAGGGCAACTCCGCAGTGTTAAGCAAACTGACGTTGCTGGGCAGAGATGCTGCTGTCCTAGGCCTTTCCGGTGTAAGACTTTCACGAGAGGATGCGGCTTCTCTGGCACCTCCATCGCCCCGTCCTGGTCTCCCAAAGGTGCCATCCCTCTGTGCTCCATGGTCCTCCCCAGGGCACGCCCCATGCCTTTCTTCCTGTGCCGTCCATGTGTCTGCCTCCCCTAGAAAACGCGCCTTCCTGGGAATGCCTGGCATGTAGTAGGTATTCAACCAGAAATGGCCAAATAGTCAGAATATGCGGTGTTTCTAGAGTAGTTTGATTTCTCAGGAGCATGAGAACATTCCCAAATTGATGTTGCTGCTGATGAAATCAGGGCTCCAGGAAGTCTTCATTGATTTATAGCTAAAATGTGACCTTCCGAGGTTACCCCAGGGGGAAGTAGGGCAAGATGGCTATTTTATGTGCCTTCGTAATGGAACTCCCAGAGCGCTCGGTCAGACTTTCTTGAAGCGCTCGTTCTGCCTGACATCACAGAAAGAATGAGGCCCAGCTGGGAGCGGCCCGCTTCAGCTTCAGTAGTCACACTTCAGAGGCTGTCATGGAGCGTAACACTAGTGTACGGGAATGACAGACAACGTGGAATTTTCTGGGTAGATCCCTGAAGTGGAAAAGATAGGATCTTGAGCCTTTGAAGGAGCCAAATCCTGAGCCTGTGGAAAATTCAATGGGCCAGGAGCTGGTCCAGCATACATCAGCTCTTTTGAACAGTAAGGCCATTGTACCCCCTCCCCCGACATGGAGCCAATATTGACAGAATAGTTCTGAGTTAAAATTCAGCTTTTATTGGTATTGGCGCTGTATGAATTCCTGTTTAGCTTCTTTTCATAAACAGATGACTCAGGTAACTAACGTTTATGTAACCGAATCCAGGAAGAGGTAAACATTTTCCAGAGAGCTTGTTCTTGCAGTTCTGCTGTCAAATATTCAAACTAGCCAAGTAGAACCAGAAACAATATTTTTAACTCATAGAAAGGACATCAGTTTAGGTTTGGGCGATGTTTCCTTGTGATTTGATTCAGGTCTTGTATCTTTGTTGTTGCTGTTTTTCTTTTAAGGGCAACTCCGCAGTGTTAAGCAAACTGACGTTGCTGGGCAGAGATGCTGCTGTCCTAGGCCTTTCCGGTGTAAGACTTTCACGAGAGGATGCGGCTTCTCTGGCACCTCCATCGCCCCGTCCTGGTCTCCCAAAGGTGCCATCCCTCTGTGCTCCATGGTCCTCCCCAGGGCACGCCCCATGCCTTTCTTCCTGTGCCGTCCATGTGTCTGCCTCCCCTAGAAAACGCGCCTTCCTGGGAATGCCTGGCATGTAGTAGGTATTCAACCAGAAATGGCCAAATAGTCAGAATATGCGGTGTTTCTAGAGTAGTTTGATTTCTCAGGAGCATGAGAACATTCCCAAATTGATGTTGCTGCTGATGAAATCAGGGCTCCAGGAAGTCTTCATTGATTTATAGCTAAAATGTGACCTTCCGAGGTTACCCCAGGGGGAAGTAGGGCAAGATGGCTATTTTATGTGCCTTCGTAATGGAACTCCCAGAGCGCTCGGTCAGACTTTCTTGAAGCGCTCGTTCTGCCTGACATCACAGAAAGAATGAGGCCCAGCTGGGAGCGGCCCGCTTCAGCTTCAGTAGTCACACTTCAGAGGCTGTCATGGAGCGTAACACTAGTGTACGGGAATGACAGACAACGTGGAATTTTCTGGGTAGATCCCTGAAGTGGAAAAGATAGGATCTTGAGCCTTTGAAGGAGCCAAATCCTGAGCCTGTGGAAAATTCAATGGGCCAGGAGCTGGTCCAGCATACATCAGCTCTTTTGAACAGTAAGGCCATTGTACCCCCTCCCCCGACATGGAGCCAATATTGACAGAATAGTTCTGAGTTAAAATTCAGCTTTTATTGGTATTGGCGCTGTATGAATTCCTGTTTAGCTTCTTTTCATAAACAGATGACTCAGGTAACTAACGTTTATGTAACCGAATCCAGGAAGAGGTAAACATTTTCCAGAGAGCTTGTTCTTGCAGTTCTGCTGTCAAATATTCAAACTAGCCAAGTAGAACCAGAAACAATATTTTTAACTCTGGGAGGAAGTGGAAACCAGTCCAATGTATTTTTATTTACATCAAGAGTATCAGAACAGTATTTAAAGTAAATAGGATATACATATATATACACACACAGGCAGATCATATTTTCTTTCATTCCTTTTTTATTTTTTTTGGCCATGTAGCATGCAAGAGCTTAGTTCCCTAATCAGGGATCAAGCCCATGGCCCCTGCATTGCAAGTGCAAAGCCTCAACCAGACTGCCAGGGAAGGCCCTTTTCACAGAAGCTTCCAGTCCCTACCAGTGTGGATGTTTCCTCACCAGCCCCTTCGTGGGTTGTTTGCATTTGTGCCAATATGCACAGCCAGCCCCTTCAAACCAAAGCATGATTGTCAAGATCGTCAATCACGCGCCTCTGTGAATAGTTGAGGCCAATTTAGGGCTTGTGCTAGAGTGCTCAAGAATGCCTAGAGCCTGACATCTTGGAGTCAGAGATAAATGGGAGGAAAATTTTTGAATGATCTGAACTCTTAAGTCAGAGCCCCAGATGTGAGTGGGCTCACCCATCAACGTCCCCTTTAAGTCATGTTTACTGACTCTCCACAGAAGTCTGAGGGTGTGTGCGTGTAACCTCAACTGGGCCTTTTATGGTCCTGTCTAAAGGCTTTCGAGAAGGTGTGGTTTGGGTACAGCCATGCTAGGTAATAACAGTCAGAGGGCATGCATGTTCATGTACATGTTGCTCGAAGAAGCTCCGTGGCCTTAGGCGAGTGATCTAAGCTCATGGAGCCTCGTTTCTACAAAAGTAAGGCTAAGAAAGCCTCCTCTGTATCATCCAAGCATTTCGGGAGACGGCGATGAACTAGTACATGTGACGAGACTTGTAAACTGCAAAGTGGAGGTGGACTGTAGTGTAAACGATTGTTATTCAGAGTCTGCATACTAAACTGTGTTCTTGGAAGATCGTCAGACCTTCTAGGGGACCCAGTTTCCAATATTTTGAATGACATGATCTAAGGAAGAGGTAAACATTTTCCAGAGAGCTTGTTCTTGCAGTTCTGCTGTCAAATATTCAAACTAGCCAAGTAGAACCAGAAACAATATTTTTAACTCTGGGAGGAAGTGGAAACCAGTCCAATGTATTTTTATTTACATCAAGAGTATCAGAACAGTATTTAAAGTAAATAGGATATACATATATATACACACACAGGCAGATCATATTTTCTTTCATTCCTTTTTTATTTTTTTTGGCCATGTAGCATGCAAGAGCTTAGTTCCCTAATCAGGGATCAAGCCCATGGCCCCTGCATTGCAAGTGCAAAGCCTCAACCAGACTGCCAGGGAAGGCCCTTTTCACAGAAGCTTCCAGTCCCTACCAGTGTGGATGTTTCCTCACCAGCCCCTTCGTGGGTTGTTTGCATTTGTGCCAATATGCACAGCCAGCCCCTTCAAACCAAAGCATGATTGTCAAGATCGTCAATCACGCGCCTCTGTGAATAGTTGAGGCCAATTTAGGGCTTGTGCTAGAGTGCTCAAGAATGCCTAGAGCCTGACATCTTGGAGTCAGAGATAAATGGGAGGAAAATTTTTGAATGATCTGAACTCTTAAGTCAGAGCCCCAGATGTGAGTGGGCTCACCCATCAACGTCCCCTTTAAGTCATGTTTACTGACTCTCCACAGAAGTCTGAGGGTGTGTGCGTGTAACCTCAACTGGGCCTTTTATGGTCCTGTCTAAAGGCTTTCGAGAAGGTGTGGTTTGGGTACAGCCATGCTAGGTAATAACAGTCAGAGGGCATGCATGTTCATGTACATGTTGCTCGAAGAAGCTCCGTGGCCTTAGGCGAGTGATCTAAGCTCATGGAGCCTCGTTTCTACAAAAGTAAGGCTAAGAAAGCCTCCTCTGTATCATCCAAGCATTTCGGGAGACGGCGATGAACTAGTACATGTGACGAGACTTGTAAACTGCAAAGTGGAGGTGGACTGTAGTGTAAACGATTGTTATTCAGAGTCTGCATACTAAACTGTGTTCTTGGAAGATCGTCAGACCTTCTAGGGGACCCAGTTTCCAATATTTTGAATGACATGATCTATAGAAGGAGGGAATATTTGACAGAGTGACATCTGAAGCATTAGGTTAATCAGACCATCGCCCGCAGGACCTCTCTGCACCTTCCAAACCAGTTCTTTATCTTCTCCCTTGCCCACAACAGTTCCAGAACTGCCTACATGATAGGATTCACTGTGGAGCTGATTATCTTGAACTTATCTGAACTCATTGTTCACAAGCCTACCCGCCTCCATCTGGAGCCAACAGGGCTTGAGAAAGAGTCTTACAGAAAGAGAGTCCTGTGCTGTGAATCAAACACCGATCATGTTAAATTTCCTGACACTGCTTAATTTTTCAAGCAAGTTTTCTTTCTCTGCCCGCTCCCCTTATCCTGACCTTGGACGACGTTTCCAATGATTCCTGGAATAAGTAGGCTACAGTTATCCATCTTTGCATCCTCACAATTTCCAGTGACTCTAACAGGAATTTCACGCAGCTAAGATGACAGTAATGTATGATCTTTTTCGAAAGGGATGGTGATTACTCAGAAGTCTATTTTTAGTATTCAGGTAAAGTGGTTTTACAGTGTGCCATTAGCATAGATATTAATACACTGTAGGGCTCGTGTCTCTGCCTTGCTTCCCCCCGTTTGTCCTTCTCTGTAAGCTGAGTTATGTTACAGGTGGTGTATAATCTTTCCTGTCCTGTCCTCCCAGAGCGCCTTACCATTGATTTTGCAACACATAAGACAGGGCCAAGCAGGTGAAATGTGCTGCCTAGCACAGCAGAGCTTGTTTCTGCAAAAGCTGGGGCTAGAGACCGAAACCAACTCCTGGACCCTTGTCCGAAGCGGTGTCATAGCTCCTTGGCAAACCCGAGTAAAACGTCTGCTCTTCAGAATCCTTTACACAGCCGGGTTTTGGGCAGGAAAAGGATATACTGTTCTGATCACTAGAAGTTTAACTAACTGTTTGGAGATCAGTGTCTAACATGGATAGTCCAACCGTGCCTTAATCTTAGAGATGAAAAGGTTTTTTATTTTGAGAATTTCCTTTCTTGGTGAGTCTTCTTTTGTAAAAAATATCTGTTTAGTTTTGGCTGGACTTCTCTTCGTTGCTATGGCCCAGGCTTTCCTGAGTTGAGGTGAGTGGAGATTCCTCTCTGGTCGTGGTGCGCAGGCTTCCCATCGCCATGGCTTCTCCTGTTATGGGGGGCGGACTGCAGGGTTTGAAGGCTCTAGTGGTCACAGTTCTGGGCTTTAGAGCACGGGCTCAGTAGTCGTGGTGCTCGAGCTCAGTAGCTCTGCGGCATGCGGCATCTCCCCAGACCAGGGATGGAACCTACGTCGTCTACACTGGCACGCTGGCAGGTGGATTCTTTACCACTGAGCCACCAGGAAAGCCCCTTCCTCGATAGTTGCTGAGAAGGCCTCTCCTCCGTGATTCCAGCTCATCGGCCAGTCTGAGCCTCACTCTCTGCATGTTGCCATCGGTGGAGGTGGTGTGGCACCTAAGGTGAAACAACAGCAAGCCTGCTGCCTGCTTTTTACAGAAGGTCACTGGCCTTACAAGCTTTTCGACTTTTCTTGTTCTCTGTTTTTTTCTTCTGAGTGTGTTCCTTTGTTCGTCTGTCGGGACAGGAAGCCCGGGTGGGATAACTTCTGCCCTAGGGTGGCCAGCTGGCGTCTCATGAATTGTCAGCGGCATTAGGAGAATCAGGCTTTTTCCATCAGGAGTTCATGGGGCCACAGGCGTCTCCTTGATGGCTTGATGTTGTCAACACAGTTTGCCACTGGGGATGATGGATCAGGCTCCGCTATTTTAAGAATTCCTGTTAGGCCGGGTACGATTTTGTTGTCGCTTTGCTTCAGATTCTGATTCCAAGTCAAACATCCAAGGGAATTAGGCATGACATGGAGCCTCTGTTCAGCATCTGTGAAAAAGCAATGGCACATTTCTCACGGAGAAGTCTGAGGATGAAAAGAGAGAACAGGTGCCAAGTACCTGCCCCCAAACCTGGTAGGTAGTAAGCCGCCGGCTCACAGGAGCTGCCGCTTCCCCTTCCCTTCACCATCACCACAGTCGCTGTTGGCGGCCACGGCAATCGGCATCATCTTCTCCTGCAAAAAGCAGATGCCACCTTTCTCATCTTTTACATACATCCAATGTGAAAGTTGTTTCAGTGTCTTTTCTTTCAAACGATGGTCGAGAAACGAAAGCACCCACCACCAGATCCATGCTAATATGCATGTTAATACATCACTCAGTTCAGTCTCTTCCCCAGGCTTGGAACAACATGTATCATGATAGTTAAAGCTGTGTGCTGGGCTTTCCAAGTCTTGGGTTGGATTTTTTTTTTTTTTGACGTTTATTTATTTATCCATTTGGCTGTGCCAGGTCTCAATTGTGGCACGCGGGGTCTTCCATCTTTGTTGCAGCCTGTGGGCTCTTGAGTTGCAGCATGTGGGATCTTGTTCCCTGACCAGGGATAGAACCCAGACCCCCTGCGTTGGGCGTTCAGAGTCTTAGCCGTTGGACCACCAGGGGAGTCCCTGGGTTGGATTTTACTTCCAGTTGTCCTCTTGAGTCTCTGTCTGACTTGGGCAATCATGTGATCTGCATCAGTCTTTCCAGAGGTGAAATGCAGACTGACAGGTTGCCCCTCCACACCTCACTGGATTGTGGTGGGAGTTATGAATTAATGCCTCTGAAACGGGAGGCAGGAATGAGCCACGCAGGTAGAAGGCATCCACACGACATGTCTGGTCAAAGGGACATCGTCACCCTTAGCAGTGGCGCTGGTCCGGTCCTCACAGCTTAGAAGTCCTGTAAAGCAGCCGGCATTTCCTCCACCATGCAGTAACAGCACCCTTCTCGGTGTGGCCCTTGGGCCCTTTGGGTCACGTGACTGACCTGACCCAGTTCTGTTGCACAGTAAGAAACACAGACTTCCATACTGGCAGGCCCTCCTGTGAAAAATGGGCTGAGATGTTCCTCTGTGCCTACTTTCCAGCACTTTGAAAATTGTTCTAAATGTTTTCCCTATGGTCCGCGAGGGGCTGCTAGGTAAGCTGTATCCAATGTAGTCAGTTGTCTGCTTTGTGTCAGAATATGAAAATGTTCATCAGGAGACCTTGCTCTCTTGAAAAGTTGCTAAAAGTGTCAAATTATTTGTAAAATACAGTTGTATTAAAATGTATAAAGTGTATTAAATTGTATAAAACTGTGACAAAATATATTTTTCAACTTGTGTGCATTATACATTTTACGGTGAAAGCCATCTTGTACCACGCCGGTTTAGCGAGAGTTCAGGGAATGCTGCAGGCATGCGTGCGCTTGCCCAGTCGTGGCGGATTCTTTGCAGCTCCATGGACTGTAGACCGCCAGGCTCCTCCATCCCTGGAATTTTCCAAGCAAGAATACTGGAGTGGGTTGCCGTTTCCTTCCCAGGGATCTTCCCAATGCAGGGATGGAGCCTGCGTCGTCCGTATCTCCTGCATTGGCCGGCAGGTTCTTTACCAGCTGAGCCACCGGGGAAGCCCCAGGAAATGCTGCCCTTATCTTAAATCCCTCATTATTTCTCACTACTTTTAAAAACTAACTTATGATCTATGAAGATGTTCAAACACGGGCAAAAGCAGAGTAAAGAGCCTAATGAAACCCATGGACTTAGCTCGTCACCCAGCGCCAATGCATGGAGTTCCCCTCCCATCCTTTCATACTTCTAAGAAGACTCATAAAAGTTCTACACCTCACTGGATTGTGGTGGGAGTTATGAATTAATGCCTCTGAAACGGGAGGCAGGAATGAGCCACGCAGGTAGAAGGCATCCACACGACATGTCTGGTCAAAGGGACATCGTCACCCTTAGCAGTGGCGCTGGTCCGGTCCTCACAGCTTAGAAGTCCTGTAAAGCAGCCGGCATTTCCTCCACCATGCAGTAACAGCACCCTTCTCGGTGTGGCCCTTGGGCCCTTTGGGTCACGTGACTGACCTGACCCAGTTCTGTTGCACAGTAAGAAACACAGACTTCCATACTGGCAGGCCCTCCTGTGAAAAATGGGCTGAGATGTTCCTCTGTGCCTACTTTCCAGCACTTTGAAAATTGTTCTAAATGTTTTCCCTATGGTCCGCGAGGGGCTGCTAGGTAAGCTGTATCCAATGTAGTCAGTTGTCTGCTTTGTGTCAGAATATGAAAATGTTCATCAGGAGACCTTGCTCTCTTGAAAAGTTGCTAAAAGTGTCAAATTATTTGTAAAATACAGTTGTATTAAAATGTATAAAGTGTATTAAATTGTATAAAACTGTGACAAAATATATTTTTCAACTTGTGTGCATTATACATTTTACGGTGAAAGCCATCTTGTACCACGCCGGTTTAGCGAGAGTTCAGGGAATGCTGCAGGCATGCGTGCGCTTGCCCAGTCGTGGCGGATTCTTTGCAGCTCCATGGACTGTAGACCGCCAGGCTCCTCCATCCCTGGAATTTTCCAAGCAAGAATACTGGAGTGGGTTGCCGTTTCCTTCCCCAGGGGATCTTCCCAATGCAGGGATGGAGCCTGCGTCGTCCGTATCTCCTGCATTGGCCGGCAGGTTCTTTACCAGCTGAGCCACCGGGGAAGCCCCAGGAAATGCTGCCCTTATCTTAAATCCCTCATTATTTCTCACTACTTTTAAAAACTAACTTATGATCTATGAAGATGTTCAAACACGGGCAAAAGCAGAGTAAAGAGCCTAATGAAACCCATGGACTTAGCTCGTCACCCAGCGCCAATGCATGGAGTTCCCCCTCCCCATCCTCATACCAAGGGGGTAATTTTAAACAACAATGGTATGCATTTCTAAGAGATAAGGACTCATAAAAGTTCTTTCTTAATACCAAATACCTGTATTTGATTCTGTATTTGAATTTCCCAAATTGCCTCATGAGTCTGTTTTTAGACTTTGAGTGCTTGAATCAGAATTCAAAGAAGATGCCCCCATTCCACTTGGTTGCTATATCTTAGCATCTGTTAATATCAGGGCTCTTTGTCTGGTAGAAAATCTCTTTTTTAGACACTTGTTGGCAATAGCACCCGGTGAGCACATCGGTTTATCCCTCTATTTATTGTAAACGCATAGGTCTGGAAGGTGGTCGGGACAGAGTGTTTTGTTAGTTCTGTTTTTGTTGCCGTGCGATGTCCCGTTGCTGGAGGTGTGTGCTGTCTGATGGCCTCCGCTGTGTGTGTCCGATCAGTCCGTCCCTGAACTGCACTGTGGTCCATCTGACCCGGCTTCTAAGATTCCCCGTCAGCTTTTCACCTGACAGTTTGAGCTGCCATTCTTGACCCTGGCCTCCTGAGTCATCACTTCATTCAGGCTTCAGCACCCGGTGCGTAACTCATTTTGAAATATTTTCCGAAAATGTCCCTTAGTGGGTAATAGACATGTTGAGGGATGTTCAACATGATTTTTTAAGGGAAAAGCGATGGCATGATTCAAAAGGTTTTCACATCTTTATATAGAAACACACATACTTTGGAATGTTAACTAGAAAAGTAAAAATAATTCTAAGTTGCAAAGATAGAAGATGAGTATGGGCCTCGGAGTGGCTCAGAAAATACTGGAGTGGGTTGCCGTTTCCTTCCCCCGGGGGTTTTCGCTATGCAGGGATGGAGCCTGCGTCGTCCGTATCTCCTGCATTGGCCGGCAGGTTCTTTACCAGCTGAGCCACCGGGGAAGCCCCAGGAAATGCTGCCCTTATCTTAAATCCCTCATTATTTCTCACTACTTTTAAAAACTAACTTATGATCTATGAAGATGTTCAAACACGGGCAAAAGCAGAGTAAAGAGCCTAATGAAACCCATGGACTTAGCTCGTCACCCAGCGCCAATGCATGGAGTTCCCCCTCCCCATCCTCATACCAAGGGGGTAATTTTAAACAACAATGGTATGCATTTCTAAGAGATAAGGACTCATAAAAGTTCTTTCTTAATACCAAATACCTGTATTTGATTCTGTATTTGAATTTCCCAAATTGCCTCATGAGTCTGTTTTTAGACTTTGAGTGCTTGAATCAGAATTCAAAGAAGATGCCCCCATTCCACTTGGTTGCTATATCTTAGCATCTGTTAATATCAGGGCTCTTTGTCTGGTAGAAAATCTCTTTTTTAGACACTTGTTGTCAATAGCACCGGTGAGCACATCGGTTTATCCCTCTATTTATTGTAAACGCATAGGTCTGGAAGGTGGTCGGGACAGAGTGTTTTGTTAGTTCTGTTTTTGTTGCCGTGCGATGTCCCGTTGCTGGAGGTGTGTGCTGTCTGATGGCCTCCGCTGTGTGTGTCCGATCAGTCCGTCCCTGAACTGCACTGTGGTCCATCTGACCCGGCTTCTAAGATTCCCCGTCAGCTTTTCACCTGACAGTTTGAGCTGCCATTCTTGACCCTGGCCTCCTGAGTCATCACTTCATTCAGGCTTCAGCACCCGGTGCGTAACTCATTTTGAAATATTTTCCGAAAATGTCCCTTAGTGGGTAATAGACATGTTGAGGGATGTTCAACATGATTTTTTAAGGGAAAAGCGATGGCATGATTCAAAAGGTTTTCACATCTTTATATAGAAACACACATACTTTTTGGAATGTTAACTAGAAAAGTAAAAATAATTCTAAGTTGCAAAGATAGAAGATGAGTATGGGCCTCGGAGTGGCTCAGCAGTAAAGAATCTGCCTACAATGCAGGAGATGCAAGTTCAATCCCTGGGGTGGGTAGATCCCCTGGAGGAGGGCATGGCAACCCACTCCAGTGTTCTTGCTGGGAGAATCCCATGGGCGGAGGGCCTGGAGGGCTGCACTCCATGGGGCTGCAGAGAGTTGGACATGACTGAAGTGACTGAGTGCAGCACAGGGCATGAGAAATAATTACTAAAGGCTTGGCTTGTTTACTCTTCTCCCATAAACTTCAATTAACGAGTTGGAATGTCCATTGTTTCTGAGGTTTGGTTTTGTTTGGTTTTAGAGAACACAAGTCATTTTAAAGCATTTGTCTTCCTTAAAGCATGAGCAAGTCAACCCAATTCAAAGTACGCCACCTTTACGTATGACAGAAACCAACACAATATTGTAGTTATTCTTCAAAAAATACTAAGTGCCCCCCCAAATAAAGTAATTAATTAGTTAAAAGAATAAAAAATAACTACTGTGCATTAAAAGAATAAAAAAAAAAACAACGTACCGCTTGTTCCTTTTCGTAATAATGTCAAAAAAAAAATCTATGATTAAATAGTAAGTTTTCTTTAAATTAAGCATCATGGTAATTCTACCTTACAAAACAGAAAGGTCTATACTTCTAAGAGCCAACTCATTGGAGAAGATCTGAAACTGGGAAAGACTGAGAACAGGAGGAGAAGGGGGCAGCAGGGAATGAGATGGCTGGATGGCATCACTGACTCAATGGACATGAATTTGAGCCAACTCCTGGAGACAGGAAGAGATAGGGAAGCCCGGTGTGCTCCAGTCTGTGGGGTCACAAAGCTTTGAACATGACTTAGTGACTGAAACAACAACATGGGCTTCCCTGGTAGCTTAGATGGTAAAGAATCTACCTGTGATTCAGGGAGGTTCGATCTCTGGGTCAGGAAGATCCCCTGGAGAAGGGAATGGCTACCCACTCCAGTATTCTCGCCTGGAGAATTCTATGGACAGAACAGCCTGGAAGGCTACAGTCCATGGGGTGACACAGAGCTGGACACGACTTAGTGACCAACACTATCCTTCTAATTCCTTTACATCCTCATCTTGATTTCAGATCTCTTTTTGGTTTGAAGATATTTTTGTTTTATAGCTTACGTGTTTTTTAAAAAATAGATCTGACTCTGAATTGAATTCAGTACTCTTGATCAGGAGCCCAGTTCTGTGTTACAACCTCATCACCTGGAGTGTGTGGTGTCTTTGTGAAGCCCAGAAGGATGGGTCTGTCTGATGGGTTCATGACCAGAAGTTCCTTTAGGTCTGAGAGTTAAGATTTTTAACTTGCACTTAGGTCTCTGGATTTTATATATCATTCCACTTTTTATGTGGAATAACCTTCATCAGAATCACTTCAGGAAATGAGAGAAGTAGGATATGGTTATGAGTCAGTCTTGGAGAACGACAGCACGGAATGAATGAGTCAGAAGAAGGGCTTCAGTGGCCAGCACGAGCTGTGTGCTATCAGGAAGTGGCGTGACTTTCCACGATTTTATGTTCTGCAAATCATATGGCATAATGCTCCAGACACCTGGAGTGTTTCTCTTTTTCTTTTTAAATTGTAAGTTTGGAGATAAAATTGAAAAGTAGCATGGTGTGAAAGCACAGCTCTTTGAGGAGTTGTTCATCCCTACTCTTGACTCTAATGACTTTCCATGCCAGTCCCACTCCCTGGGGGTACAGACGTTCACCTGAAAGCCCTGTGGGTGAAGCCTTCTTTTGGGCCCAGCTGGAAAAGCAGTCGGTCTTAATAGAGTCGTCACTACAAAGGGCTCAACATGACGGTCCTTTTTTTCACAGCTAGTGTTACTGGTTTTAAGTTAGTCGGGCACCCAATGGACATGAATTTGAGCCAACTCCTGGAGACAGGAAGAGATAGGGAAGCCCGGTGTGCTCCAGTCTGTGGGGTCACAAAGCTTTGAACATGACTTAGTGACTGAAACAACAACATGGGCTTCCCTGGTAGCTTAGATGGTAAAGAATCTACCTGTGATTCAGGGAGGTTCGATCTCTGGGTCAGGAAGATCCCCTGGAGAAGGGAATGGCTACCCACTCCAGTATTCTCGCCTGGAGAATTCTATGGACAGAACAGCCTGGAAGGCTACAGTCCATGGGGTGACACAGAGCTGGACACGACTTAGTGACCAACACTATCCTTCTAATTCCTTTACATCCTCATCTTGATTTCAGATCTCTTTTTGGTTTGAAGATATTTTTGTTTTATAGCTTACGTGTTTTTTAAAAAATAGATCTGACTCTGAATTGAATTCAGTACTCTTGATCAGGAGCCCAGTTCTGTGTTACAACCTCATCACCTGGAGTGTGTGGTGTCTTTGTGAAGCCCAGAAGGATGGGTCTGTCTGATGGGTTCATGACCAGAAGTTCCTTTAGGTCTGAGAGTTAAGATTTTTAACTTGCACTTAGGTCTCTGGATTTTATATATCATTCCACTTTTTATGTGGAATAACCTTCATCAGAATCACTTCAGGAAATGAGAGAAGTAGGATATGGTTATGAGTCAGTCTTGGAGAACGACAGCACGGAATGAATGAGTCAGAAGAAGGGCTTCAGTGGCCAGCACGAGCTGTGTGCTATCAGGAAGTGGCGTGACTTTCCACGATTTTATGTTCTGCAAATCATATGGCATAATGCTCCAGACACCTGGAGTGTTTCTCTTTTTCTTTTTTTTAAATTGTAAGTTTGGAGATAAAATTGAAAAGTAGCATGGTGTGAAAGCACAGCTCTTTGAGGAGTTGTTCATCCCTACTCTTGACTCTAATGACTTTCCATGCCAGTCCCACTCCCTGGGGGTACAGACGTTCACCTGAAAGCCCTGTGGGTGAAGCCTTCTTTTGGGCCCAGCTGGAAAAGCAGTCGGTCTTAATAGAGTCGTCACTACAAAGGGCTCAACATGACGGTCCTTTTTTTCACAGCTAGTGTTACTGGTTTTAAAGCAGTGTCATTTACAGTCTTAGGGAGTCACTCTCCCTGCATTATGTTGGCTTTAGAAGAGGGCTCTGAAGTTCATAACGAGGCAGCATGAGCTGGCCTTCTACCATCCTACTGAATAGCAAAGGGAAATGTGCAGAAGTGGAGTGCGTTAGAAATTGGGATCATGTAACTACATCGCTAGAGGAAAATGTGGAAAATGTAGTCAACCGGTAAAACTAAACACAGAGGGAAGTATGTTTGAATGGAAGTCAATTAAAGATAGTTAAAGGTAACCAAGTGATCAAGGTACCTCTCTTCCCTGTCTGTCAGGCTTGATAGGTACAAATAGCATTACAGCTTGGGAGATAGAAGTAAATATGTAGAGAGACAGGGAGAAATAAGACATGTATGT
The DNA here is from genome assembly GCA_022376925.1 of Tragulus kanchil. NCBI lineage: Eukaryota > Metazoa > Chordata > Mammalia > Artiodactyla > Tragulidae > Tragulus > Tragulus kanchil. Next base: position 235,410,917 of record JAIOJX010000028.1, on the reverse strand, counting down.
ATTCCTCCTTTCGTTGCTCAGTCGTGTCGCATGCTTTGGTGATCCCCCCATGGGCTGTAGCCCACTAAGCTCCTCTGTCCATGGGATTTTCCAAGCAAGAATACTGGAGTGGGTTGCCATTCTCCTTCTCCAGACATATGTATATAAAAATATGTATTTTAACCCGCAGATCTAGTAGGACAATTCAATGAGAATGGAGCCTGAGTCTGACTGCCAAACTCCTGCTGAGCATCAGTGAAAGTCCAATCAACTCGGATGCCCTTGGCAACCTGGTAGATGTTCCTCTGGAAGAATCCTGTCCACCAGGTTTGCCTTGTTTGCTGTGCGTGGCCACCTGGCAAGATTCCTCTGGAGGATCATTGGCCCCAAGTTAGTCCAGGATGGTTTCATGTCCCTGTCACATGGCATCCCTGATAACAGTCAGACACTCTTCCTCCCCTTCCAGGCTAGACCTCACCGTGTGCCACGGAGGAATGCTGGTCTCCCCTGAAACTCACACTTTAAAAATCCTACTCCCTGGTGTGATGGTATTAGGAAGGGCGGGGGAGGGTTGAGGAGGTGATCAGGTCAGAGGGCAGAGAACTCGCGAATGAGATTAGTGCACTTAGACAAGAGAGCCCAGAGGGCTGCCTGCCCCTCTGCCACGCGAGGACACAGTGAGACGATGCCCCTCAATGAACCAAGGATCGGGCTCTCCCCAGACACCAAGCCTGCCAGCACCTTGACCTTGACTTCCAAGTCTCCATACAGCTGTCAGGAAATAAATATCTTCCACTTACAAGTCATCCAGTCTACGGTACTCTCTTTTAGCAACAGAACAGGCTAAGTCAGCATGCGTGGGCATCACCTGAGGACCGTGGGAAAAGGCAGACTCGGCCTCCGGGGAGCTCGGGTGGGGCCTGATGTTCTGCGTGTCTCACAGGTTCACAGGCGAGGCTGGCGCCTCTGGCTCCGGGCTGCCGGCGAGTATCTCGGCCACCCAGGCCAGCCCTGTCTAAATGAACTGACTGTGGAGTTAGTGAGAAGCCCAGCCCTAAAGGGTGTCACCGCCCGATGCTGATACTTACGGAGCCCCGTGTGTCCACGACCTCGAGTCTCTTTACGTGACATGCATACCTCCCCTCCAGGATAGGAAATACCCCAGGATGGAGGGACCTCACGGGCACGTGGCAGAAGTCCCCTGCTGGCCCGTTCACCCAGCATCACTTACCACGCTTCATCCTCTGAGCCACACGCACGGTGGTCTGCCCCGGGCTCTGCCTGTGAGGGTCCGATCGTCCCTTCCCTTTCTGCGCTGACTGGACTCTTTCTTAGTATGACGATTTCTAGAACAGTTGGTCATCTGAGTCTTCTCATGGGACGCACAAGCCCTATTCTTTTTTATTATTTATTTTTAACTTTTTTTTTTTTTGGCCACTTCTATTGGTCTTTCATTTATCTATTTTCATCCATCTTTGTTCTTTGGCCTGTGTGGGACTCCCATTGCAGCGGCCTCTCTCGTTGCAGAGCACCGGCTCTGGGCGCATGCACTCCAGAGCTGTCTCAGTAGTTGGACACATCGGTCCAGCCACTTTGCAGCACGTGGGATCTTCCCAGGCCAGGGATGGAACCGGAATGCCTTGCACTGCAAGGCAGTGTCCTTACCCACTGGACCACCAGGGAAGCCCCTTTTTTTTATTTTTTTTAATTGCAGGATAATTCCTCTACAATGTTTGTTTCTGCCAAACATCAACATGGGTCAACCACAGGTACACATATGTCCCCTCCCTCTTCAACCTCTTAAACCAGATTGACATCCCTGGATCATACAGCAAATTGCACTGGCTGTTTTACAAATGATAATCTATATGTTCCATGGCTCCTCTCTCCATCTGTCCCACCCTCTCATTGGAAAAGAGCCTGATGTTGGAAAAAATAGAAGCCTAAAGGAGAAGGGGACGAGGTAGCTGGATGGCATCACTGAGTCAATGGACATGAGTTTAAACAAGCTCCAGGAAATAGTGAAGGGCAGGGAAGCCTGGCGTGCTGCAGTCCATGGGGTCGCAAAGAGTCAGACAGGACTGAGCGACTGAACTGAGCTCCTTCTCTCATGGTGTCTGCAAGTCTGTTCCACAGGTCTTTAGTCCTGCCCAGCAAATCAGTTCATCAGTACCATTTTTCTAGATTCCATATATATGGGTCAACATATGGTATTTTTCTCTTTCTGACCTACTTCGCTATATATCATAAGCTCTACTCTTAATCTTCATTCTAAGATTTTTCGCCATAAAACTCGCTGGCCCGTTCACCCAGCATCACTTACCACGCTTCATCCTCTGAGCCACACGCACGGTGGTCTGCCCCGGGCTCTGCCTGTGAGGGTCCGATCGTCCCTTCCCTTTCTGCGCTGACTGGACTCTTTCTTAGTATGACGATTTCTAGAACAGTTGGTCATCTGAGTCTTCTCATGGGACGCACAAGCCCTATTCTTTTTTATTATTTATTTTTAACTTTTTTTTTTTTTGGCCACTTCTATTGGTCTTTCATTTATCTATTTTCATCCATCTTTGTTCTTTGGCCTGTGTGGGACTCCCATTGCAGCGGCCTCTCTCGTTGCAGAGCACCGGCTCTGGGCGCATGCACTCCAGAGCTGTCTCAGTAGTTGGACACATCGGTCCAGCCACTTTGCAGCACGTGGGATCTTCCCAGGCCAGGGATGGAACCGGAATGCCTTGCACTGCAAGGCAGTGTCCTTACCCACTGGACCACCAGGGAAGCCCCTTTTTTTTATTTTTTTTAATTGCAGGATAATTCCTCTACAATGTTTGTTTCTGCCAAACATCAACATGGGTCAACCACAGGTACACATATGTCCCCTCCCTCTTCAACCTCTTAAACCAGATTGACATCCCTGGATCATACAGCAAATTGCACTGGCTGTTTTACAAATGATAATCTATATGTTCCATGGCTCCTCTCTCCATCTGTCCCACCCTCTCATTGGAAAAGAGCCTGATGTTGGAAAAAATAGAAGCCTAAAGGAGAAGGGGACGAGGTAGCTGGATGGCATCACTGAGTCAATGGACATGAGTTTAAACAAGCTCCAGGAAATAGTGAAGGGCAGGGAAGCCTGGCGTGCTGCAGTCCATGGGGTCGCAAAGAGTCAGACAGGACTGAGCGACTGAACTGAGCTCCTTCTCTCATGGTGTCTGCAAGTCTGTTCCACAGGTCTTTAGTCCTGCCCAGCAAATCAGTTCATCAGTACCATTTTTCTAGATTCCATATATATGGGTCAACATATGGTATTTTTCTCTTTCTGACCTACTTCTCTATATATATCATAAGCTCTACTCTTAATCTTCATTCTAAGATTTTTTATCACAGCCCACTTGTCTTCATCCACCAACATGCAGAGCTCAAAAAGATCAGAAAGACAAGAAAGCATTTTAATGCAGAAGAATCAGCCCTAATGAGGTGGCTGGATCTAGAACGTATCATAAAAAGTGAAGTCAGTCAAAAAGAGAAGGACAAGTACAATATACTAACACATATATATGGAATCTAGTAGGATGATGATGATGGCACATGCAGTGAAGCGACAGAAAGACAGACATGGTCAGTGGACATATGGACATTGTGGGGAAGGAACAGTGGGTGAGAGGTGTAAAGGATGTAGCATGAAGGCCTGTACTATCACATGTGAAGAAAATAGCTATAGTCATTGCTCTGTGAGAAAAGGGGATCCTGCAGGGGTGCTGTGTGATGGTCTGGAGGGGTGGGATGGGGGGGATATATGTATGACTAATCTTGGAACATACATATCTGTAAACAAAACTCTGTAAAAGTTAAAGTAAAATAAAAGCTTTAAAAAAAAAAGAAAGCATTTCAGCTTTAGTGGCCAACGGAGAAATGCTAGAAGTTCTACAGTGGAGATGTGAAAGGTTTAAGACTTCCTTAAGGGTGATTTAAAGAAAGAAAGAAGAAATAACAGTCCCCAGGGAGGCGCCCAGCCTAGGCACTGCAGCACTTGCTGTATTTCAGCATCACTCATGGTCCGAATGTGGATTTTAGACTCACTGAAGAACGGCGAAGCCAACGCGTCAAGCTGGTTTCAGCTGCCTCCTCCTCCTCCCTTGACTGCTCCAGTGGAAATAGGTTGAATCTTTAATTGGTTATTTTACCACCATGGAATTTTCAAATAAACCAGCAAATCAACATCATTATTTTAAGATCCTAGGAAAGATGATTCAGAGTTTGTCATTATTTTTTCCAAGGAAGAAACTGTTAATAGATATTTTCTGCAAGGGTAAATTTCTGTGACTTTTCCAGTCAGAAGCCGGCCAGCAACCTTTCACACAGCCCGTTTGAAAAGAAACAGTGTTCAGAATGTAGGAGTAAAAATAGTTACTCTTGGCACGCATGCACCCTCGTGGATGGCTTCCTTTGGTGTAATGGGTGCCTTTGAAAGCCTTTCCGCTGTTTTCCTTGGGTCTTTGTTTCAGAGAAAAAAAAAAAGCCTCACTCCAATGATGGCCAAAAATGTGACATTTGAACAGGCAAGTTTAATCCTTGCCCTAGAGTTGCCCGTCTTACTTTATCAACATCAGAGAGTTCTGTGGTTTTGCGTGTATGAATGGCTGGCGTACAGCTTGGCCCTGAGTGGCGGCACGATGTGAGCCCAGCAGACACGCAGCCGAGCTCTGCACACACCGCCGAGTGTGGCTGAAGGGAGCTGCCTGCGCATTCCGGTGGTGACATTCCTTTCTAATGGTTTTCGTCCAGAGACTTCGCCTTGAAAATATTCAGGCAGACTGGAGATAGGAATTGTGCTTCTACAGAGTGTCCTTATATGAGGATTTTCAGTGAGAACGGTTATAAGGTTGTGTGCGCCTGCTCAGTCGCTCAGTCCTGTCTGACTCTGCAAGCCCCTGGACCAGAGCTGGATGGACATGGATAGATATGTCCAGGCTGCCATCCTCCTGCGCCGGGAGCTCAGGGTCTCTGCCACTGGGCCACCAGGGAAGTCCAGGGATTGAACCTGGGTCTCCTGCATTGCAGGCGGATTCTTTACCATCTAAGCCACCCAGGCCAGGAGACACGGGAGACTCGGGTTCAACCCCCGGGGCAGAAATCCTCTGGAAGAGGAAATGGCAACCCAACCCGTCCCAGTAGTCTTGCCTGGGAAATTTCATGGACAGAGGAGCCTGGCGAGCTACAGTCCATAGTGTGGCAAAGAGGCAGACATGACTGAGAAACTGAGCGTCACACCCCACGCACGCACCCACCCCTATCTCTCTGAAGGCCGCATCCCGAAATACAGTCACTTTCTGAGGTCCTTGGAGGGTAGGACTTCACCATAGGGATTTGGGAGGAATGCATTTCGCCCATAGTTAAGGTCATAGAAACTGCTTTCTGTTTGACTTTTCCAGTCAGAAGCCAGCAACCTTTCACACAGCCCTTTGAAAAGAAACAGTGTTCAGAATGTAGGAGTAAAAATAGTTACTCTTGGCACGCATGCACCCTCGTGGATGGCTTCCTTTGGTGTAATGGGTGCCTTTGAAAGCCTTTCCGCTGTTTTCCTTGGGTCTTTGTTTCAGAGAAAAAAAAAAAGCCTCACTCCAATGATGGCCAAAAATGTGACATTTGAACAGGCAAGTTTAATCCTTGCCCTAGAGTTGCCCGTCTTACTTTATCAACATCAGAGAGTTCTGTGGTTTTGCGTGTATGAATGGCTGGCGTACAGCTTGGCCCTGAGTGGCGGCACGATGTGAGCCCAGCAGACACGCAGCCGAGCTCTGCACACACCGCCGAGTGTGGCTGAAGGGAGCTGCCTGCGCATTCCGGTGGTGACATTCCTTTCTAATGGTTTTCGTCCAGAGACTTCGCCTTGAAAATATTCAGGCAGACTGGAGATAGGAATTGTGCTTCTACAGAGTGTCCTTATATGAGGATTTTCAGTGAGAACGGTTATAAGGTTGTGTGCGCCTGCTCAGTCGCTCAGTCCTGTCTGACTCTGCAAGCCCCTGGACCAGAGCTGGATGGACATGGATAGATATGTCCAGGCTGCCATCCTCCTGCGCCGGGAGCTCAGGGTCTCTGCCACTGGGCCACCAGGGAAGTCCAGGGATTGAACCTGGGTCTCCTGCATTGCAGGCGGATTCTTTACCATCTAAGCCACCCAGGCCAGGAGACACGGGAGACTCGGGTTCAACCCCCGGGGCAGAAATCCTCTGGAAGAGGAAATGGCAACCCAACCCGTCCCAGTAGTCTTGCCTGGGAAATTTCATGGACAGAGGAGCCTGGCGAGCTACAGTCCATAGTGTGGCAAAGAGGCAGACATGACTGAGAAACTGAGCGTACACACGCACACGCACGCACACACCCCTATCTCTCTGAAGGCCGCATCTCGAAATACAGTCACTTTCTGAGGTCCTTGGAGGGTAGGACTTCACCATAGGGATTTGGGAGGGAATGCATTTCGGCCCATAGTTAAGGTCATAGAAACTGCTTTGAAATCATGAAAGTATTTCTCAGACTAGGATTATTTTGCAGTCCTTCATTTCTTTCCAAGACTAAGACAGGTCCTGTCAGCGTCCTAGCAGGGGAATGGCAGATGGGGAATTTTACTGTGGATACAAGAGCAGCAACAACAGCTTGGTTCTTCAAGTGATATTTACAGACTCGGGAGGGTTTTACTCTGAGAGGAGGAGGACGTGGATAGATGTCCAGGATGCTCCGCAGGTAACAGGGTGGACCTCTGTCGACTCAGAGTCTTAGCTGGGCTTCCTCTGTGCTCACGGGCCCACCTCGCCACCGAGGGGCCATCCTGCAGCAGCAGGATAACTGGAGAGCGGCTCTCAGAAATACACCCAGCTTCGGGGCTCAGTAGCCCCTGGGGTCCGTGTGGGTGGCCAGGTCTGCCCTGGGGGCCTGCTGGCTCCTTAAACAACCATAGGAGAGTCACATCTGGGCCCCAGTACCTGGCCGGACAGTGCCTGGACTGTGGTAGATGCTCAGTGAACGGATGAATTTCAGAAGCATGTCAGCCACGAGGCGACCGACCCCCTCGTCCTCTGTTGTTTCCTCCACACTCTGCGGCCCCTTCAGGGCCGGCAGCTCTAGAGCCCACTAACGGAGGTAACCGTCATTCTTTGCTTTAGGTATATTGGGAGCAAGGCAGTATCGGGCAGTCCTGTTTTAATCTGGGCTGGAGGAGAGAGTATTCATCTTCCAAACCTATCTCCATAATTGTTCCTTTGGGGGTCCCAGATGCCCACCACTAATCTTGATTTTGAGCAACCCCAGCACGTCCTGTAATAGATACGTCTTTAAACCACCTAAAACACCAGGGGCAAAAATGAACATTGCTCTGAAGAAATAAAAATCATAATTACGCAGTCATAGGCTGTCCTTCAGGGCAAAGGTCACCTTTTTGAACGGATGGCTGCCACAGCCATGACCGCCGGGTGCCTGACTCTCAACTTTCGCTCAGAACCTTCAACAGCCACTGACAGCCTGAGTCAGAAGACGCCAGGACCCGCACAGAGCGGGCACGGGCACAGGGCCTCCGTCACCAGCCAAAGACCCATGGCTTCCTTCCATCACAGAGGATGGGGACAGGGAGGACCTGCGTCACAGGACGCAGATGAAGGGAGCTTCAGACGTGATGAGCGGGTCACAGCACCGCTTTCAGCACAAAAAACCTCAGCCCCTCTCCCGTGGACCAGAGGACACCATGCGGATCACGCCAGTCCCTGACATCATCGGACCTACACAAAATAAGAAACAAGCGCACACAACAAGCACCAAGAAAGAAAGCATGCATTTCTTTGTAACTGCTTGGTCCTGTGATGGCCCTTTGCTTGAACTTGCAGTGTAAACTTGGAAGAACGTTCCCCTTAGATGGCACCAAGACGGAACTGAGCTTTCTTCTGCCAGTCCATCTGCAGCAGGCATTAGTAGACTTACAAAGAGATGCAGACATGCATAATGCTTTTTAAATTATTATGAGTAATATTTTTCAATGAAAACACTATTTCTCATGGGAGGCAAAATACCAGTTTTATCACAATATAGTCAAAGACAAAGATTTTACTGCCATAATGCTATTTAAATGATGTCTCCATGATGTTGTTTTAAAACATACTATGCTTGACCCCCTGATGTAAAGAGTGAGTTAATGACAACCACTAGGGAGAGGGAAGGGTGGGGGGCGAAGAGGCGTAGGGGAGTAAGAGGTACAAATTATTAGGCATAAAATAAGCTACAAAGATCTCTTTTACAACACGAGGAATACAGTGAATTTCTTGTGATAACTACAAATGGAATATAACCTTTAGAATTGTAAATCACTGTATTATGCACCTGTAACTTACATAATATTGTATAGCAACTGTACTTCAACTTAAAAAAAATATGGTGCTCATATTTCAAACATTTCCATATTGTAGAAAATTGAAATCCTGAGCAAGTACTGACTTAACCTTTTTGATGACTTTTATCCTTTTGAAATCTGCATTTTGCAAAGTTTAAATCTGAAATCTCAGCTCTCCCAGTTTAAGAAGTCATGCCAGAGTTTTTGCAGGAATCAGAGTGATCTCATTCTATGAAGAGAACTGATTTGACTATTGTATGTTTACTTCAGAAATCTGAATCATCCAGCTCACATCTAACCTGGCAAAACAAATTTCCTGTGTAGCTTTGAAAGCAAATGCAACCCTGTAATTAAAACACATTGAAGGGCTTCCCTGGTGGTCCAGTGGGAAAGGACACCGCCTTGCAGTGCAAGGGGCGCCGGTTCAATCCCTGGCCTGGGAAGATCCCACGTGCCGCAGAGTGGCTGGACCGACGTGTTCAACAACCGAGCCAGAGCTCTGGAGCGCATGTGCCCAGAGCCGGTGCTCTGCGACAACAGAGGCCACCGTGATGGGAGGCCCACATGGGCCAAAGAACAAAGATGGATGAAACTAGACAAATGAAAGACCGGTGGAAGTGGCCCGCCCACCCCCCTCCCTCCCCACTCCCGCCAAAATTAATTAATTAATTAATTAATTAATTAAAAAAAACACACATTGAAGGTCTTAGTTCAGTATTTCTCACAAAGTGGTGAAGTGTAGCTCTTAAGAACACGAGCTGAGAATCCATGGACTTTGGTTCACAATCCTGGCTCCAAAGTTGGGGGAGAGTGAATCTTCTTAGCTCGGGCTGTGTGCGTGCTAAGTCACTTCAATTGTGTCCAAGTCTGTGCAGCCCCATGGACTGTAGCCCACCAGGCTCCTCTGTCCATGGGATTTTCCAGGCAAGAGTAACAGAGTGGGTTGCCATTACCTCCCCCGGGAATCTTCCTGACCAAGGGATCAACATGCTTCTCTGACCAAGGGGTCAACCTGCTTCTCCTGCTCTGGCAGGCGGGACTGCTGTAATGACATTCCACAGTCTTGGCCGCTTGAATAACAGACTAGTATTTTTCACAGTCCTGAATTCTGGGAGTCTAGGGTCAGGTGCTCTCAGGGCACAGGTTCTAGTGAGAACTTCCTTCACCCCTCTGGCAAGACTTGAAAATGGTCATCTTCTTGCTTTGTCCTCATGTGGCAAAGAGACAGCAAGCTCAGGTCTTCCTCTTGAGAGCTTTTTTTTTTGGCTTTACCACGTATAGTGTCACCCAGCCAATTTAACTTATTTTACATCATGCAAAATGTGGGACTGGATGAAGCTCAAGCTTGAATCAAGATTGCCAGGAGAAATACCCTCAGATATGCAGATGATATCACTCTAATGGCAAAAAGTGAGGAGGAACTAAAGAGTCTCTTGATGAAGGTGAAAGAGGAGAGTGAAAAGGCTGGCTTAAAACTCAACAGTCAAAAAACTTAAGATCCAGGCATCCGGTCCCATCACTTTGTGGCAAATAGATGGGGAAACAATGGAAACAGTGACAGACTATTTTCTTGGGCTCCAAAATCAGTTGGAAGGAAAACAATGACAAACCCTAGACAGCGTATTAAAAAGCAGAGACATCTTGCCAACAAAGATTTGTATAGTCAAAGCTATGGTTTTCCCAGAAGTCATGTATGGATATGAGAGCTGGACCATAAAGAATTGCTGAGCACCAAAAAATTGATGTTTTCCAATTGTGCTGCTGGAGAAGACTATTGAGAGTCCCTTGGGCAGCAAGGAGATCAAACCCATTAGTCCTAAAGGAAATCAACCCTGAAAATTCATTGGAAAGACTGATGCTGAAGCTGAAGCTCCAATACTTTGGCCACCTGATGTGAAGAGGTGACTCACTGGAAAAGACCCTGACGCTGGGAAGGACTGAGGGCAGGAGAAGAAGAGAGTGACAGAGAATTAAATGGTTGGATGGCATCTTTGACTCAATGGACATGAGTCTGAGCAAGCTCTGGGAGATAGTGAGCACCAGGCAAACTTGGCTTGTTTCAGTCCATGGGGCTGCAAAGAGTCAGACACAACTTAGCAACTGAATAACAATAATGCAGCATATGGGATCTTAGTTCCCCACTGGGGATTACTCCCATGTCCCCTGCAGTGCAAGGACAAGAATCTTTAACCACTGGACCACCAGGGAAGTCCCTGTTTTCTCTTCTTCTTATGAGGATCCTTGTCCCATCATGGGGGCTCTACCCTCATAACCTCATCGAAACCTGGTAACCTCCTCAAGGCCCCACTTCCTAACACCATCACACTGGGAGTCTGGGCTTCAACATGTGAAGTTCGGGTGGGGATGGACACAATTCAGCCCGTAAAAGTGGAAGAGATACTTGGTTTCTCTCATTCTCCTGGCTCCGCCACGATAAGTGTTTATTTTTTCTGCTGAAACATTTTCCAAAATTTCTGTCATCTCCTAGGAGGTATTTGCCTACATGGCAGAGAGCAGGTAAGGGTTGAATGTGAAGGTGATACATCTCCCATGGAAGCTTTTCTCTTGGCTCCACTGGAAACACTTAGACCTCGAAGGTTGTGCTGGGAGGGGACCCATACCTGGCTCAGGTCCTGAGATGCCCAACTGCTGGGGCCCTGGTCCTCCCCTGACACCATGGCCCCTTGGTCCTGGGGGCAATGTGCCTGTAGGCTGTGGGCAGTCTTTCTGTGACCCTCCAGGTTCCAAACAAAACACACCACCCAATCCACTGTCTTGCTCACTACATAGAGCTTTCAAAAGCAAGGATCCCAACATAGAAAGTTGTGGGGGCATGTTCATTCATGCAGGTATGTCCCTGTTGTTCAGAAGGTCATTTTCACTAAGTCACGCACTTATGAGTAATTATTTCTCCACTGTTTACATTTTCCAGATAGGGCATGGTAATGGGGCAAGCTGCTTATACCCTTCCTGTTTCCCCTTTCAGTGGGAAGAACACATTGGCCTTGTTTCAGTCCATTGGGGGACAGGGCCCGGGGACTGAGGGCAGGAGAAGAAGAGAGTGACAGAGAATTAAATGGTTGGATGGCATCTTTGACTCAATGGACATGAGTCTGAGCAAGCTCTGGGAGATAGTGAGCACCAGGCAAACTTGGCTTGTTTCAGTCCATGGGGCTGCAAAGAGTCAGACACAACTTAGCAACTGAATAACAATAATGCAGCATATGGGATCTTAGTTCCCCACTGGGGATTACTCCCATGTCCCCTGCAGTGCAAGGACAAGAATCTTTAACCACTGGACCACCAGGGAAGTCCCTGTTTTCTCTTCTTCTTATGAGGATCCTTGTCCCATCATGGGGGCTCTACCCTCATAACCTCATCGAAACCTGGTAACCTCCTCAAGGCCCCACTTCCTAACACCATCACACTGGGAGTCTGGGCTTCAACATGTGAAGTTCGGGTGGGGATGGACACAATTCAGCCCGTAAAAGTGGAAGAGATACTTGGTTTCTCTCATTCTCCTGGCTCCGCCACGATAAGTGTTTATTTTTTCTGCTGAAACATTTTCCAAAATTTCTGTCATCTCCTAGGAGGTATTTGCCTACATGGCAGAGAGCAGGTAAGGGTTGAATGTGAAGGTGATACATCTCCCATGGAAGCTTTTCTCTTGGCTCCACTGGAAACACTTAGACCTCGAAGGTTGTGCTGGGGGGGGACCCATACCTGGCTCAGGTCCTGAGATGCCCAACTGCTGGGGCCCTGGTCCTCCCCTGACACCATGGCCCCTTGGTCCTGGGGGCAATGTGCCTGTAGGCTGTGGGCAGTCTTTCTGTGACCCTCCAGGTTCCAAACAAAACACACCACCCAATCCACTGTCTTGCTCACTACATAGAGCTTTCAAAAGCAAGGATCCCAACATAGAAAGTTGTGGGGGCATGTTCATTCATGCAGGTATGTCCCTGTTGTTCAGAAGGTCATTTTCACTAAGTCACGCACTTATGAGTAATTATTTCTCCACTGTTTACATTTTCCAGATAGGGCATGGTAATGGGGCAAGCTGCTTATACCCTTCCTGTTTCCCCTTTCAGTGGGAAAAACACACTCTCTTTCCATATCTAAAATGGAATTGAACATTTCTTGTAACGTGTACCTCTCAGGGAAAAACCCATTGCTATTCTGAATCTGCTTCCTCCTATTCTTCAGTTCCTGGTACAGTGGATGTTGCCGATGTCCTCTGCCCTCTCCTTACTGAGCTGGAGGGTTACACTAACTTAGTTGTTTATTAGGGTGTCACAGCCCTGTGTTTATCTTCAAACAACAAAGACAATTTTAAGCTACCGGCACTTTTTCTTTCCTGTCCATGTGTGCGCCACCTTCTTTGTATGAGCTCCTAGAATAAATAATCGTGTTGCAGCTGTTGACAGGTATATTCGCATTATTGGGATTTTTTCCCCAAATCATTTAATGCTCCATGATGGCAGTAAACAATTTTAAGTTAAAGCGTGCTGAGTTTGAAACAAATAAAATGATTTTTATATTTAAAACAAAACCAAACCTCGTGGAAAGGAACAAACAGTGAACTAGTAATCGAGTCAGGATTTTTATGTCAGTTCCTCTTAGAGCCAAAATTTAGTGAATTCTCCGTCCGCTGGCAAATGTTTGGAACAGGAGGTTGTTATTAGGCGGTTTGGGGGGATTTCTGAAGGGAAAAAGTGAACTTCCGCCTGATGCGATTTCTAGGCATTTTCTGAGTCACCGAAATGTTTGTTGTTGCCCTTTTTATTTCTGTAAATCACTTTCTTTTACCACCCTCCCGATGATCAAAGAGCAGGCTGTAGCCCTGAGGGATGTCCATCTTGTTCAACATGTACTGAAGCCTCCCGACATTTTTCCATGTGTTCATCCGAACAGTTGAGACTTGGCCTGTATCTCCTTTGGACCCATTTGAAACGACATGTTCCAAGGGAGCGCTCTGTTAAAAGAGGTCATTCTTTCCTGTTGAACAAGATATTAAATGAATGTGCTTGGCCTGCTGGGGCTGTTCCTAGAACGTTAGAACAGACCTGCTTGATTTTAGATCCCAGAGTTGCTATCCTTCCAGGAAGGTTTGCAGATCGTGGGAGACTTTGGGGTTGCAGCAATGCTGGGTCTGGGGGGTGGGGTGGGCGTGGAGAGCTGCTGGCTTTCAGGGAGGCGTCTTTGAAACGGTCTAGAATGCCACGGGCACGGCAATACAGGTAAATTCATCTCATCCACACGTCCTGTTTCATGAGCATATCCATTAGTCAGGGCCTCCCTGGTGGTGCAGACAGTAAAGAATCTGCCTCCCACATAGGAGACTCTGGTTTGATCCCTGGGTCAGGAAGGTCCCCTAGAGAAGGGAATGGCTGCCCAGTGCAGTATTCGTGCTTAGAGAGTTCCAGGGACAGAGGAGCCTGGCAGGTTACAGTCCACAGAGTCGCAAAGAGTAGGACATGACTGACTGACTAACATACACACAGACGTACATTAGGCATACTTGTCAACTTGTACATTTTAAAGATAGGAAACATACCATATATCAGTAAAGTTGTTTGTAGTTCTTCAGTTGCTAACTTGTGTCTGACTCTTTGCCTTGGACTACAACACACCAGGCTCCCCTGTCCTTCACTGTCTCCCTGAGTTTGCTCAAACTCATGTCCATTGAGTTGGTGGCGCCCTCCAACCATCTCATCCTCTGTCGCCCCATCTCCTCCTGCCCTCAGTCTTTCCCAGCATCAGGGTCTTTTCCAATGAATTGACTCTTCACATCAGGGGGCCAAAGTGTTGGAGCTCCAGCTTCCCCATCAGTCCTTCCTATGACTGTTCAGGGTTGATTTCCTTTAGGATGGACTGGTTGGATTTCTTTGCTGTCCCAGGGACACTCAGATGTCTTCTCCAGCACCACAGTTTGAAGGCCTCCATTCTTCAGCGCTCGGCCTTCTTTATGGATCACCTGTCAGACCTTTCTGTGACTCCTGGAAAAATCATCGCTTTGACTGAACTCAAAGAAGAAAGCCCTGAGTGTGAACGTTGAGAAATACTGAGACAAGCCATGGGCCCGCCGACTCTTGGGACACAAAGGATCTTCCCGTGGGACCCCCACCCTGTCCTTCTCAGGGGTGGCTGAGCAACCTCGTCTCTCTTCTGTGTTCCTTCACCCATGTGCCACGCTGCAGCAGTTTTCATCAGAAACCACAAGGAGCCTAAGATGCACTTCCTCATTTCCAAAATGACCTTAGTCAGGGCTCAGATTGACTTTTGTTGGGAACCCACACTCACCGTACGTCACTAGCACAACTTTTTGTTGGAAAAATGTCAAGCCGGGATTCATACTGTCTTCCAGCTGGGTTTTGGAAGGGTGGGTGACACGTGCTGACAGGCCCACACTGCCCACCGTGTGACGCGGTGCTCTCCCTCCCGAGCAGGGCGCAAACCCGAGGAGACACCGAAACAAGGCCGGGGTGTGGTCAGGGGCTGGTCTTGTGACTTTGCTTAGCTCTCACTTCCTGGTTTAGTTCATGCTCCATTGAGAAGTCACTGGGGCTACTGAAGCAAAGGGCTGGTCGGCCCACCCCCGACTGCAGGTGCAGGGCCCAGGAAAGGCGGTCCCAGCCACTCTCACACCACTGGCAAGGGGCCAGAGGAGAAGCTTGGTCCACATATCAAATGCCTCCATCTATCTAACTGCCCCCTGGCCTTCAGGGATGGGCCTTGGAGTGCACATCACACAGCCCTACACTCCCAGTGGTCCCCTAGGCTCCCCTTCTTCCACACGCATCACTGGTACTACTGTTTGCTTAGACTTAACGGATAGTTCTCCCATCCAAGTACTAACCAGGCTCGACCCTGCTTAGCTTCCGAGATCAGGCGCCTTCAGGGTGGTATGGCCTTAGACTAAAGGATAGTTCTGAGTGCATGGGTGCTCAGTTGTGTCTGACTCTTTGCGACCCCATGGACTGTAGCCCACCAGGCTCCTCTGTTCATGGAATTCTCCAGGCAAGAATACAGGAGTGGGTTGCCATTTTCTATTCCAGTGGATCTTCCTGACCCAGGGATGAAACCCGGTCTCTAGTGGGGACAGACAGGTTCTTCACCACTAGTGCCCCCTGAGAAACAGAAAGATCTCAATTTATCTGGTGTATTCAGAGAATGTTTGGGCAACTCATAGATTAAAAATAAATGGGTGGAGGGACTTCCCTGGCAGTCTAGTGGCTAAGACTCCAAACTTCCCATGCAGGGGGCACGGGCTCAACCCCTGGTGGGAGAACCAAGATCTCTCATGCCATGCACCATGACCAAAATAAAATAAAATAAATAGATTGGATAAAAATAAACCATGCTAATGCTAATTTAAAAAAATAGAGTCCGAAAACAAAAAAATAACTGGGAGAAGTGCAAAGGATGGAGGAGGCTGAAATGGAGGAAGACAGAAGCAGGGACAGAGGCAGGACCAGCTCCCCAACTCCATGTCCCTGGGCTGAGCCCCAGGCTGAGGCTTTACAGCCTCACAGCAACCCTACGAGGCAGGTCCTGCTTTTACAGTTTTGGAAACTCAGGTCCACCTGCCCCTGCTTGCAGCTCTCAGAAGATGGGATTTGGTCTTGCCTTCCCTGGTCCCACTTCCCTTAGAATTTTCCTTCTGTGGCTTCTGTGTGAGCCCCTGCTGCCCTGAACCCTTAGGTTGAAGGGAAAGGGGAAATTTGCACAGCCCCTTGTCTGGTGTTTGCAGGATGTCCAGTGATCAGTTTGATCTTACACCTGGAAAGAGCCAAGTCTCGAAGATGTGGCCTAGACGTGTGTGTGTGTCTGTGGTTTTTAAAACGTTTTCGAATGCAGTAGAGGAGCTGAAAGACCTTAGAACTCCTGCTAGGACAGCTGCAGCTGCTACTCAGCCCACCTGAAGGTGCGAAGATCTGCTGGGTGGCCCCTTTGTGGACACCAGAGGTGTTCAAACTTGTGTGTGCATTCCAGTCACCTGGAGGGCTTGCTAAAACACAGAGCTTCTGATTCAGTACATATATTCTCTGCTATGTAATGAAATACCACAAATGGAGTGGCTTCAGCCAACACCCACTTATTAGCTGACAGGTCTGGCGTCAGAAGTCAGGGTGTGGTGCGGCCAGCTTCGCTGCTCCAGGTCATACAAGGCGAGCATCCAGTCATGGGCTGGGCTGCCTTCCTTGCTGGAGGTCGAGGGAAGAATCTGATTCTGTAAACACTTGAATTCCCGTTTCCTTCCCGGGCTACCCTCCCTCCATGAGGCCACTTACATCCTTGCCACATGGCCACCTCCTCCTTCAGGCCAGAGACAAGGGGTCTCTCCCCCACATCAGATCTCTGACTTCAGAAAGAGCCTAGTGTCTTCTAAGGGCTCAGCCTGGCTAATCTCCCTTTCACAAACTGTGCTGTGTTACACTGGAAAAGGAAATGGCAACCCACTCCAGTGTTCTTACCTGGGAAATCCCATGGACAGAGGAGCCTGGCGGGCTACAGTCCATGGGGTTGCAAAGAGTCATAAGCCAATCATAGCTAAAATCCATCACAGCCATGGTTCTGGGGATGATGTTATGCCAAGCATGTACTCCCCGCTAAAGGGGTAGAGTGGGCCATTTTAGAATTCTGTCTGCTACAGTAGACGGAGCAAAACTGCACTTCTGACAGATTGCCTGGTAATAAGATGCTGCTGCTTTGAAAGCACACTGTGAGAACTACTTATGTTAATTCCACCTCCTTTGGCTTTTGTTGTTGTTCAGCCAGTAAGTCATGCCCAATTCATTGTATCCCCATGGACTGCAGCACGCCAGGCTGCTCTGTCCTTCACTATCTCCCAGAGTTTGCTCAAATTCATGTCCATTGAGTCAGTGATGCCATCCAACCATCTCATCCTCTGTTGTCCCCTTCTCCTCCTGTCCTCAGTCTTTCCCAGTATCAAGATCTTTTCTAGTGAGTTGGCTCTTCACATCAGGTGGCCAAAGTGTTGTTGGAGCTTCAGCTTCAGCAGCAGTCCTTTCAATGATTATGCAGGGTCAATTGCCTTTAGGATTAACTGGTTTGATCTCCTTGCTGTCCATGGGCCCTCAAGAGTCTTCTCCAATACCACAGTTCAAAGGCATCAATTCTTCAGCATTCAGCTTTCTCTACAGCCCAACTCACACCTGTACATGACTATTGGAAAAACCATAGTTTGACTATATGGATGTTTGTTTGCAAAATGATGTCTCTGCTTTTTAATATGCTGTCTAGGTGTGTCATAGCTCTCCTTCCAAGAGCAAATGTCTTTTAAGTTTATGGCTGCAGTTATTTTTGACTTAGAGCATGCCTAATTTACAGAAGAGAAAACTCAGAGTTTTAAGTCAAGAGGTAATGTTCAAAATATATAGCAGCTAGGACCTCATGGCACCAACCAATCAGAAGGGATGTTAGCCAGTCAAGGCAGGCACTGGTTGTATGATAACCTCTGTGATCTTCCTGGCTGGAACCCACTGATGGAGGACCCCCAGCAAACGAGGGCTGGAGTCCCTGCTCAAACCACAGCCAGGGCTTTGGCGCTCTACAAACTAAGGTTAAAGAGAAAGCAATGCTTAAAAATAAAAGATTGACCCCCTGGTTGTATGATAACCTCCATGGGGTTGCAAAGAGTCATAAGCTATAAAAAGTTTAGATGTTATGCCAAGCATGTACTCCCGCTAAAGGGGTAGAGTGGCCATTTTAGAATTCTGTCTGCTACAGTAGACGGAGCAAAACTGCACTTCTGACAGATTGCCTGGTAATAAGATGCTGCTGCTTTGAAAGCACACTGTGAGAACTACTTATGTTAATTCCACCTCCTTTGGCTTTTGTTGTTGTTCAGCCAGTAAGTCATGCCCAATTCATTGTATCCCCATGGACTGCAGCACGCCAGGCTGCTCTGTCCTTCACTATCTCCCAGAGTTTGCTCAAATTCATGTCCATTGAGTCAGTGATGCCATCCAACCATCTCATCCTCTGTTGTCCCCTTCTCCTCCTGTCCTCAGTCTTTCCCAGTATCAAGATCTTTTCTAGTGAGTTGGCTCTTCACATCAGGTGGCCAAAGTGTTGTTGGAGCTTCAGCTTCAGCAGCAGTCCTTTCAATGATTATGCAGGGTCAATTGCCTTTAGGATTAACTGGTTTGATCTCCTTGCTGTCCATGGGCCCTCAAGAGTCTTCTCCAATACCACAGTTCAAAGGCATCAATTCTTCAGCATTCAGCTTTCTCTACAGCCCAACTCACACCTGTACATGACTATTGGAAAAACCATAGTTTGACTATATGGATGTTTGTTTGCAAAATGATGTCTCTGCTTTTTAATATGCTGTCTAGGTGTGTCATAGCTCTCCTTCCAAGAGCAAATGTCTTTTAAGTTTATGGCTGCAGTTATTTTTGACTTAGAGCATGCCTAATTTACAGAAGAGAAAACTCAGAGTTTTAAGTCAAGAGGTAATGTTCAAAATATATAGCAGCTAGGACCTCATGGCACCAACCAATCAGAAGGGATGTTAGCCAGTCAAGGCAGGCACTGGTTGTATGATAACCTCTGTGATCTTCCTGGCTGGAACCCACTGATGGAGGACCCCCAGCAAACGAGGGCTGGAGTCCCTGCTCAAACCACAGCCAGGGCTTTGGCCGCTCTACAAACTAAGGTTAAAGAGAAAATGTCCCAGCAATGCTAAGTTGGGAGAAGGAATAAAGAGATGTCTTATTGATTCCCATCTTCTTTTCATTCGGTCTGCTCCATGTTCTATAACCTTCTCAAGGTTAAAATCTGGATTAGTTTCCTATTTCTGCTATAACAAATTACCACAGATTTAGTGTGTGAAACCACGCAGGTATATTATCTTACAATACTGGAGGTCAGAACATCTCAATCCGTCTCAGTAGTCTAAAATCAGGAAGTAGCTTCCCTACCTTTTTCCAGGTTCTAGATGTGAGAGCATCGGTTCACAGCCTCACATTGCTTTGTCCGGCTTCCATCATCATGTCTGGGTCCCACTCTGGCCTTCCTGCCTCCTTCTTATAAGGACCTGTCCCTGGGCAATCCAAGGTCATCTCCCACCAACAGAATCCCCTGTGCTCTGCAAGGTCACATGTTCAGAGTCCCAGGGATTCGTACATGGATGTCCTTGAGAGGCTGAACGTTTTCAGCTCACCTCACTATGCAAGGCCCACAATTCCGTGGCTCACAACAGCAGATACTTTCGGAGATCTTCCTCCCTGCCCAGGCCTTTCTAGACATTAAGTCATGACTATCACAACCACTGTATGAGGTAGGTTCTGTTATTATGATCTTCCTTTTACCAATAAACAGAAGCATATTGGAGCAAAGAACCTTGTCCAAAGTCACACAGCTAAGAAATGGCCATGCCAGGGCTCCAACCCAGACAGCCTGGCTCCAGAATCCATGCTCTTTCCCATTCTGTTACGTACGTCTCGTCCATGACCAGCTAAACAGCAGCCACTTGATATCAATGGCAAGAACCCAAAGTCACCTTCCCAACCTCAACCTCTAACCTACCCTTCCTCTGCCTTCCTCTTTGCCTGAGAAGGAGCCTACTCTTGGTGGGAAAGCAGTCCATCGCTTCTGTCTTTCCTTCCTTGCATCCAGTTGCAGAGGCCTTGTTGCTTCCACCCGTTCTTCTAGTTGCTGTTTCTGGGGAACAAGCCACCCAGCACTTGGCAGCTGAAAACAGCAGCAGGCATAGTTTTGCTCGGGAATCTGCCATCCATGCCGAGATGGATCTTCTCTCCTCCACATGGCATCGGCTGGATTTTCTCAGTCTTTGCTCAAGGGCCCGCTTATTGATTCCCATCTTCTTTTCATTCGGTCTGCTCCATGTTCTATAACCTTCTCAAGGTTAAAATCTGGATTAGTTTCCTATTTCTGCTATAACAAATTACCACAGATTTAGTGTGTGAAACCACGCAGGTATATTATCTTACAATACTGGAGGTCAGAACATCTCAATCCGTCTCAGTAGTCTAAAATCAGGAAGTAGCTTCCCTACCTTTTTCCAGGTTCTAGATGTGAGAGCATCGGTTCACAGCCTCACATTGCTTTGTCCGGCTTCCATCATCATGTCTGGGTCCCACTCTGGCCTTCCTGCCTCCTTCTTATAAGGACCTGTCCCTGGGCAATCCAAGGTCATCTCCCACCAACAGAATCCCCTGTGCTCTGCAAGGTCACATGTTCAGAGTCCCAGGGATTCGTACATGGATGTCCTTGAGAGGCTGAACGTTTTCAGCTCACCTCACTATGCAAGGCCCACAATTCCGTGGCTCACAACAGCAGATACTTTCGGAGATCTTCCTCCCTGCCCAGGCCTTTCTAGACATTAAGTCATGACTATCACAACCACTGTATGAGGTAGGTTCTGTTATTATGATCTTCCTTTTACCAATAAACAGAAGCATATTGGAGCAAAGAACCTTGTCCAAAGTCACACAGCTAAGAAATGGCCATGCCAGGGCTCCAACCCAGACAGCCTGGCTCCAGAATCCATGCTCTTTCCCATTCTGTTACGTGACGTCTCGTCCATGACCAGCTAAACAGCAGCCACTTGATATCAATGGCAAGAACCCAAAGTCACCTTCCCAACCTCAACCTCTAACCTACCCTTCCTCTGCCTTCCTCTTTGCCTGAGAAGGAGCCTACTCTTGGTGGGAAAGCAGTCCATCGCTTCTGTCTTTCCTTCCTTGCATCCAGTTGCAGAGGCCTTGTTGCTTCCACCCGTTCTTCTAGTTGCTGTTTCTGGGGAACAAGCCACCCAGCACTTGGCAGCTGAAAACAGCAGCAGGCATAGTTTTGCTCGGGAATCTGCCATCCATGCCGAGATGGATCTTCTCTCCTCCACATGGCATCGGCTGGATTTTCTCAGCTGTCAAGGAAGTTTTAAGACTCTCAAGAGACCACACTCACTCACTGGCAAGTTGTGCCGGCTGCCAGCTGAGGGCTCAGCCACGGTTTTGGGGCCTCAGTTCCTCTTCCTACGCAGGCCACTCCACAGGCTGCTTGGGCTTCCTGACAGCATGGTGACCGGGCTCCAAGAGAACGAGGCAGAAGTCCATGGGGTTTTGTACTTTAGCCTCAAAGTCACGTGATATCATTTCCACCCTATGGTGTCTGTTGTTATTGTTCAGTCATTATCGTGTTCCTTTGAGTTCCCACGGACTGTAGCTCAACAGGCTCCTCTGTCCATGGGATTCCCCAGGCAAGAATACTGGAGTGGGCTGCCATTCCCTTCTCCAGAGGATCTTCCTGACCCAGGGATTGAGCCCAGGTCTCCAGACAGTAAAGGCAGATGCTACACTATCTGAGCCACTAGGGAAGCCCATTAGTGTCTGTTGAGACCCTCTCAAAGGCTCACCCATGTTCAAGGCCAGAGGAGACACATGCGTCCTCTTGGTGGGGGAATGGCCAGGTTCCACCAGGGCCTGAGGAAGGGGAGCTTTGTGGCAGCCAGCCTCAGGAAATCCCACCTGCCAGGATTCCATCGCATCCTCCCACACGATGGATACCGTACTCAAAAGCCACAGATCTGGTCTATGAACTAATAGAAGATTTTGTCTAATATGTTCATTTATTTTGATGTTTTTACCAACATACCAAAAATGTAGCCACATGTACTGCATGATGTTTTTGTACTTTAGAAATAAATCAAAGAGACAAAAGTAGGATTTCCCAAGAAATCTGGGATATCAGGTTAACAAATACCCACACTTACCCAATGCCATGCCAAAACTCAGGCCCTCAAAGAAATTTGTCCAAAAACATACCATACATTTCTTTTAACAAAATTGTTGCGTCTGCATGACTGTGGATGAAGAAAGTGTGAATTTTCCTAATATCTTATTTAAGTAGTAATGAGAAAATACAGGGATCTATCTTTTTCCCACCCATTTAAAAATCTAACCCTACTTTTAAGGCCTTAACCCACAGGACTTTCCATAACTGAACCAACTGGCTATTGAGCCAGGAGCACCTCTGGTCCCCACCCTCCGTCTCCAATAACCCGAGCTCTTGCTACGTGCAGTTCCAATGGCGCTCATGTATGTTAGCACTAGAGCTGCATTCTCATCTCACAAGCTTCAGTGTTAATAACAATCCCTGTAATGGCAGGAACTGTGTCTTAGGCTTTTGAACCCCCTCTCAGAGTACTGAGCACCTGGCAATGGCTTAGTAAGAATTTCATGATTGATTTGACTGGGAGGTTTTTGTTGCTGTTGTTTGTTTGCATTTGGCTGCCCTGGGTCTTCACTGTGGTGCAAGAGCTTCTCTACTTAAGGTGCAATGGCTCAGTAGCTGTGGTGTGTGAGCTTAGGTGCCCCAGGACATACAGGATCTTAATTCCTCAACCAAGGATCAAACCCGAGTCCCCTGCATTGGAAGGCAGATTCTTAACCACTGGACCACAAGGGAATTCCTTGTGAGTTTTTGCTGGAACAGTCGTGCCTTACTTCTCTCTGTTCCTACAGTGAAGAACCAGGTCCTTAGATGCATGCTTTATTCAACAAATATTTGTGGAGGGTCCTAAGTGTTTCAGGGTCCATGACTTTGGTCTGCCCTTAAGTTAGTGGAGGAAACCAATTAAAATGTGATAAAAGGAATTCCCTGGTGGTCCAGTGGTCAGAGCTCTGCACTCTCACTGCTGAGGACCCCGGGTTTGATCCCTAGTGGGAGAACTAAAACCCCACAAGCCTTGGGGTGAGGCCAAAAAGTAAGTGGTAAATAATATAAACTAGAGCTTCCCAGCATTATGAGAATATGTAGTAGGTGTAATTTGACACAATGGTGGAATTCGAGAAGGCATGGCGTAGATAAGAAATGGTGGATGAACAAATCAACAAACAAGTGAATTTCTTCAGACATGGACGTCCGTCCTTAACTCCAAACAGCCCACACAAGATGCTACTCAGTGTAGATGCTTGAAAAACAATGTGTCTCATCTGCAGGCAGGAAACACTCAGCCCTGGGAGAACCCATCTGTCCAAGGAATTTTCCTCTGTAACTGACTTGCACCTGGAACTTTCCTCTTAATGATGCATTCCTTTGGGGCTGAGACTTTGATCTCCAGAAGTTGCTGATTAAATGTAAATTCTCAGGGAGGTCTTACACATGAAATAACTGTCATCCTTAGCACAGTCGCGGGAAAAGGTTTATTAGGTACATTTCAGTCTTGTTAGAAGGAAGATGGAGGGCAAGACTGTTTTGGGGAGAAAGGAAAAGACTTTGATGTGACTCTGGAACATAAGGGCAGAGAAAGCAATGCAGTTGAGGAAGCAATAGATGTGGGGATGTGGCCGTGACGAGAGCTCCATAGTTTTATTCTGAGAAGGCATCACACTGGGGGACATTTGCAAGACATGGATGGGTGCCCTCCCTCCCCATCAGGTATTCTCTGCTGACCACACTGTGGAGTAGAAAGAATCACAGGATCCTGTCCTGACCAAGGCATGACCTTGACTCCAGGGAGACTGGCTCAGTCCGCACAACTGATTAGTTGGGCATTTCACCAGATAAAGACAGAGGGCTTATCAAAGCAAACCAAGATAAATATTTTCTGGTGAAATCTGTTTTTTAAAGGTACTTAGATAAGAAATGGGATTCTTCCAACAGTTGGAACTTCAAAATATGAGTTAAAAGCATGAGGCTTAGGTATGATACATAACAAATTAAACATTATGACTCCATGAATGTGGGTGTGCTCAGTGGCTCAGTTGTGTCCAACTCTTTGTGACCCTATGGACCATGGCACACCAGGTTCCTCTGTCCATGGGATTTTCTAGGCAAGACTACTGGAGTGGGTCGCCACGCCCTCCTCTAGGGGATCTTCCCAACCCAGGGGTCAAACCTGCATCTCCTGGGTCTCCTGAACTGGCCGGTGGATTCTTTACCACTGAGCCACCTGGGAACCCCATGACACCAGACTGCTATGCAAAATGAGGAGTAGATTTCCTCTCTAACCTTCCACCTTACTTACTGTATCTGTTAGCCATGGTTTCCTTGACCATTGACAGAGAACATAGGGTGGGGGGGGGGGGGGCATTTTTTTTTGCAAAAGTAATAAATTTATATTGTGGAAATTCTAGTAGGTCCAAAGAAGTGAAAAAGGAAAGTACTATATCTGTTATAAAGATGGAGTCACCTGGAACTTTCCTCTTAATGATGCATTCCTTTGGGGCTGAGACTTTGATCTCCAGAAGTTGCTGATTAAATGTAAATTCTCAGGGAGGTCTTACACATGAAATAACTGTCATCCTTAGCACAGTCGCGGGAAAAGGTTTATTAGGTACATTTCAGTCTTGTTAGAAGGAAGATGGAGGGCAAGACTGTTTTGGGGAGAAAGGAAAAGACTTTGATGTGACTCTGGAACATAAGGGCAGAGAAAGCAATGCAGTTGAGGAAGCAATAGATGTGGGGATGTGGCCGTGACGAGAGCTCCATAGTTTTATTCTGAGAAGGCATCACACTGGGGGACATTTGCAAGACATGGATGGGTGCCCTCCCTCCCCATCAGGTATTCTCTGCTGACCACACTGTGGAGTAGAAAGAATCACAGGATCCTGTCCTGACCAAGGCATGACCTTGACTCCAGGGAGACTGGCTCAGTCCGCACAACTGATTAGTTGGGCATTTCACCAGATAAAGACAGAGGGCTTATCAAAGCAAACCAAGATAAATATTTTCTGGTGAAATCTGTTTTTTAAAGGTACTTAGATAAGAAATGGGATTCTTCCAACAGTTGGAACTTCAAAATATGAGTTAAAAGCATGAGGCTTAGGTATGATACATAACAAATTAAACATTATGACTCCATGAATGTGGGTGTGCTCAGTGGCTCAGTTGTGTCCAACTCTTTGTGACCCTATGGACCATGGCACACCAGGTTCCTCTGTCCATGGGATTTTCTAGGCAAGACTACTGGAGTGGGTCGCCACGCCTCCTCTAGGGATCTTCCCAACCCAGGGGTCAAACCTGCATCTCCTGGGTCTCCTGAACTGGCCGGTGGATTCTTTACCACTGAGCCACCTGGGAACCCCATGACACCAGACTGCTATGCAAAATGAGGAGTAGATTTCCTCTCTAACCTTCCACCTTACTTACTGTATCTGTTAGCCATGGTTTCCTTGACCATTGACAGAGAACATAGGGTGGGGAGCATTTTTTATTGCAAAAGTAATAAATTTATATTGTAGAAATTCTAGTAAGTCCAAAGAAGTGAAAAAAGGAAAGTACTATAATCTTTCGTTTCATAAAGATGGAGTCACAGCAATAAACATTGCTTTGACAACTTCTTTTTTAAATTTATTTATTTTGGCTGTCTTGGCTCTTCATTGCTGCCAGGGCTTTTTCTCTAGTCACAGCGAGTGGGGGCTGCTCTCGGGTTGTGGTGCTTGGGCTTCTCTATGGTTCCCCAGCTCTAGAGCCCAGGCTCGGTAGTTGTGGTGCACGGGTTTAGTTGCTCTGCAGCGTGTGGGATCTTTCTGGATCAGGGATTGAACCCATGTCTCCTGCATTGGCAGGTGGATTCTTTCCCACTCAGCCACAAGGGAAGCCTGAAAACTTTTTCTTTTTTTTTTTGCCCTGTAAATAGCAAGTTGTGAACATCATTTTTTACCTCCTTCCTGTGAGGTATGAGCAGCTCAGTAGTATTTTTTTTTTTGCCACTTCTATTGGTCTTTCATTTATTTATCTTTGCTCTTTGGCCTGTATGGGCCTCCCATCACGGTGGCCTCTCTCGTTGCAGAGCACGGGCTCTGGGCGCATGTGCTCCAGAGCTCCAGCTTGGTAGTTGCACACATCGGTCCAGTCGCTCCGCGGTACGTGGGATCTCCCCAGGCCAGGGATTGAACTGGCTGCCCTTGCACTGCAAGGCGGTGTCCTTACCCACCAGGGAAGCCCCCTCAGTAGCGTATTGATTCAACATATTTATTAGCTGGTTTCTGATCAGATGGTTAGTTTGTTCTAGTGTGTTATTTGCATAAAGAATAGTGCAGGGAATTTACTTTCATCTAAATCTTTGCCCACAGCCCTGAGGATTTCCTTAGGATAAGCTCCTAGGAGGGATTCAGGGTTTTAGTTGACCTGCTTTGCACTGAAAGTTTAAACTATTGGGTTTACTACAGGGAGTAATGAGTTTGTCTGCAGCTGGCCCTGTCAGCTGCCCCTTGTGGATTAGTTCAGCTGAGAGTTCCCATCCATTTTGTAGAAGCCATTGACAGAGAACATAGGGTGGGGAGCATTTTTTATTGCAAAAGTAATAAATTTATATTGTAGAAATTCTAGTAAGTCCAAAGAAGTGAAAAAAGGAAAGTACTATAATCTTTCGTTTCATAAAGATGGAGTCACAGCAATAAACATTGCTTTGACAACTTCTTTTTTAAATTTATTTATTTTGGCTGTCTTGGCTCTTCATTGCTGCCAGGGCTTTTTCTCTAGTCACAGCGAGTGGGGGCTGCTCTCGGGTTGTGGTGCTTGGGCTTCTCTATGGTTCCCCAGCTCTAGAGCCCAGGCTCGGTAGTTGTGGTGCACGGGTTTAGTTGCTCTGCAGCGTGTGGGATCTTTCTGGATCAGGGATTGAACCCATGTCTCCTGCATTGGCAGGTGGATTCTTTCCCACTCAGCCACAAGGGAAGCCTGAAAACTTTTTCTTTTTTTTTTTGCCCTGTAAATAGCAAGTTGTGAACATCATTTTTTACCTCCTTCCTGTGAGGTATGAGCAGCTCAGTAGTATTTTTTTTTTTGCCACTTCTATTGGTCTTTCATTTATTTATCTTTGCTCTTTGGCCTGTATGGGCCTCCCATCACGGTGGCCTCTCTCGTTGCAGAGCACGGGCTCTGGGCGCATGTGCTCCAGAGCTCCAGCTTGGTAGTTGCACACATCGGTCCAGTCGCTCCGCGGTACGTGGGATCTCCCCAGGCCAGGGATTGAACTGGCTGCCCTTGCACTGCAAGGCGGTGTCCTTACCCACCAGGGAAGCCCCCTCAGTAGCGTATTGATTCAACATATTTATTAGCTGGTTTCTGATCAGATGGTTAGTTTGTTCTAGTGTGTTATTTGCATAAAGAATAGTGCAGGGAATTTACTTTCATCTAAATCTTTGCCCACAGCCCTGAGGATTTCCTTAGGATAAGCTCCTAGGAGGGATTCAGGGTTTTAGTTGACCTGCTTTGCACTGAAAGTTTAAACTATTGGGTTTACTACAGGGAGTAATGAGTTTGTCTCGCAGCTGGCCCTGTCAGCTGCCCCCTTTGTGGATTAGTTCAGCTGAGAGTCACCTCCCAACTCACCTGCCAATCCAGGAGATGTAAGAGAGGCGACTTTGATCCCTGGGTCAGGAGGATCCTCTGGAGAAGGGCATGGCCACCCACTCCAGTATTTCTTCCTGGAGAATCCCATGGGCAGAGGAGCCTGGTGGGCTGTAATCCAGTGGGTCACAAACAGTCAGCTGCAGCTAACCTGACGTAGCACACGTGAGCAGTCCACTGCTGTGTTCCTTTAGAAGTCCTTTACTAGCGGAGATGAGGTAATGATTTGGATTTTCATAACGTCCAGTTTAAAGTCTGTCATATTTGTGAGCAATTTAAGGTGACACCAACTAGGGTACAGATGTTTGAACCTGGGTCTTGTTGGTTCTGTCCACTTCAAAAAGAGTCATAACCTAGAAGTTGAGAGTTCTGTTTTATTTGATGGGAATTTTTAGGATTTGGGGCCCAGGAGGCAGCGTCTCAAGTCACCCAGAGAGAACGCCCACCGAGGCGGCGTGGGGAGGACTGGGTCATATAGAAGTTTTGTAACAAAGGACGGGTAGTTCTGAACATCAAAAGATTATTGCTAATTAAAGAATATCTCGAGTTAGGGAATTTAGTGCTTTTCTGTGTACAGGAAGACGCAAGAGTCTGGATTTGCTGTGGTCATTCCTTTCATGCGCATCTCAGCTATCTGGGGCGAGCATCCTGTGTGCTTTCACATCGTGAGCTCCCTTGGGGCAGTGGGTGCAGTCTGATGGCTGCTAGATTGCAGGCATTCTTCTCCTTCCTGAGTGTGCTTAGGGCTCAGGAGCTCCCCTTGGAGGGCTGCAGGCGCTGATGACTGTGACATCCTTGTCTACTGATATGGCAGGAGAGACTCCACTTCTCAGTTCATTGACTTGGGTTTGATTTGTTGGTTGGTTGAGGAACCCAGCGACACACCCAGGTCCCTGCAGGAATAATGGGTTTATTCCCCCCAGCTGCCCTTGTCAGTTGCTCCCTTTGGGGATTACTTCAGCTGAGAGCCACCTTCCCACATCCCCTCCTTCTCAAGGCACCTCCCGTCCAGGGCTGACCAATGGCCCAGCCCTTCTGCTCCAGCGAGGGTCATCCCGTCTTCAGAACTCCCCACGGGGTCAGTGAGGCTTCCACTGGGACCAGCTGATACAGCTCCACCCTCCCTCTGCTCAACCTCCTTTTTTCCCTCCTCCTTTCCTCTCCCCGGGTGCTGATCCCAGAAGACCTCCCTAATAAACCAACACAAGAACTTCTGTCTCAGAGTCTAGAAGCAGCCAGTGACTGTTGGGTATTGGTTGGTGGGGGCAGGTTACAAGAGCAGAAGTGGGGGCTCAGCAGACCCTGGCATTGGTCGCTGGGTGTCCCACATAATTTCATGTCTGTGTGAGGACAGCAGTTACCACCACGGCCACTAGACTCAAGGATGGAGTCAGGCTCCATCTTCCTGAGAGTTCTTTGAACCTGAGAAGACAGACCCATTGGCATCCTAGAATCATACAAGAGCCCTTTAAAACACTGTCTTCTCAAAATGATCTTTTGAAAAGCTATCTAAAAAGCCTTACCCAGGGAATACCCGGGGAATACTCTCAGTCTACTTTTAGATCATCTTTCTAACCGGGTTGTCAAATACTGCTCATCACAAAACCCTGCGTCTCCATCCATCACAAGCCAGTTCTGCCGATTCTCAGCTGTGCTGGGCGCCTCTGTGGTGTGGCCCGAGCCTATCTCTCTAGCGATTGCTACAGAAACCAACTGTGATTTGTAAACGTTTGAGCAGTATCTGGGTCATTGTCTCCTAGCGTCCCCACCGTTCACTCGCATAAGAGCGTAATTCCAGGAGTGGAGAGGATATGTTGCAAGTGCTCAGGGGGTCACCTCTAGAAATGTGATGGGCCAGAGAAAAAGAAAGAATGGGCGTGTAAGGAGTGAGGGACACACTCTCTCTGTGTATTATTGGGAGTAATTATTTGATGTGGAACATTTCGAGCCCCAGGATATGGATGGGTAAGCTGCTTTGTGCGTATCCCTACCTCTCAGTGTTTGGCTCAAAGCAGGTGACTAATCTATTTTGATGACTTACTAAATTAAGCCAGAGACCAAAAACTCAGATGTCTCTGGGGTCTGGAGCGATGGGGCTGTTGGTATTTGAAGAGCAGGGTTTAGCCTCTGGGCCCTGAATTGCCACATTGTCCTTTTACTTTTTTTTTTTAAAGCCCAAATAAACCAGAAATTGTATTTCTCTGTGAAACCTCCCGATTATTAAATATGGACAACTAACAGTTTTATGGTGGGAGGGAGGCTGCCGAGTCACAACTAGCAGACTAACCGGATGTAGAGAAGGCAGCCTCTTACTTCTCAGATGCTCTGGTGCAGAGATGTGTGTGCAAATGTTAACTCACTTGACAGACACCCCGGTCTTCCTAGTGAACGAGGTTGGTGTGACTGTTTTTGTTTTTCATGGTGACTCTTAATATCCAAGGTGTGGCGGTGTCTGGTTGGTCCTGTGTTTATCATTTATTGTTGGTGAAGTCTGTTAGGAGTCGTTGTGATACCCACACGGACGTGACAGGATGGACTTCCACAGGCGACTTATCGTCAGATGTTTAAATAATCCCTGACGATGGAAATGTAAGTGTGAAAGGACAGCGCGCCCTGTGGCTCCCTCAGTAACTTCCCAAAAAAGATGTGGAAATGGGGCCTGGGGGTGGTACCGGAAAGAGTAGGTAAGAGCCCGTAATACTTCTCTCCCGCACCTGGCGAACAATTTCTGAGCTGAGATCCTGAGACTTAAAACTGGGTGTGGATTCAAATTCTGCAAAATCAAGTTATTGAAACCTGGGTTTTCTGTCTGCTGTTAAAGACCGACAGATTTTGATCGAACCTCATTCCTCCCCCCGCCTCTCTTTTGACCTTTGACTCTGGCTCCCCAGTCCCTCACTGGATATCGATGGGGGGTCTGCGTGCCTGCAGTGCTGTGCCAGGGCGCCGGGGAGACCTTACCAGAGCCAGAGCAGGATCCGGCCCTGCCTCACCGTGGCACACATGCCAGCCAGAGCAAGAGTCCTGTCAGTTCTTCCCGGATGAGCGAGAACAAACGAGGAGACGAATGAGGCTTTTCCACCTGCCTTCACACAACACTGTCAAACTCATCCCCTGGATATAAAGCGAGTCACTGGGTGGGGATGAATCAGTCTAGGGTTGCGAAAGCTGTTGGGAGCTGGAATGGAAGACGACCAGGTCCCAGTGACTGATGAGGGCTTCCCAGGTGCCTCAGTGGTAGACAATCCACCTGCCAGTTCAGGGCATGCAGGCGCCAGGAAGACCTGCAGGAGGCGGAAATGGCAACCCACTCCGCTATTGTTGCCTGGAGAATCCCATGGACAGAGGAGCCTGGCAGGCTGCATTCCAGGGGGTTGCGGAGAGTGGGACGTGAATCTGTGACCAAGCACACACATGGCAACTGATGAACACTAGAGTGGTCTGTCACCAGGTCACCTCCGCACCACTGTTCTGTCCAGATTTTTGTCGCCACGGGATTGTGCCCTGGCTTGAGAACAGCCTCAAAGGAGAATTAAAAATCAGCCATCAAAGCGAGGTGGGTCTAGATTGGAACAGACCATAGGCAGCCAGTAAGGAATGATTACTTAGTGTGGCTTGGGCCCAGTCATCTCTAAATAAATGTTACCTCCCTTGATCCACAGCAGCTGGTCTCCGGGTCATCAAGTATAGTTCAAATGTGCTATGGCTATTTCTCCGTCTTAAGCATTGCAAACAATGAGTTTCCAAGAAGTGACAGAGGGGTGGCTAACCTTCATGTATAAATACTAAGGAAAGATTGAGGTAATAAGGAAAAAAGAGTTAATGGGATT
The DNA here is from genome assembly GCA_022376925.1 of Tragulus kanchil. NCBI lineage: Eukaryota > Metazoa > Chordata > Mammalia > Artiodactyla > Tragulidae > Tragulus > Tragulus kanchil. The sequence goes on along the minus strand of JAIOJX010000028.1, from coordinate 235,379,390 downwards.
TCAAGTGCACATGGAATTTTAATCAACAAAATGAAATCTCGGATGAACTGGGACCTCCCGTTAAAGGTACTGATTTAAACATGCTTGTCCTTGCTACTTTTCCCCATTCTTTATTTGATTTTACTTCGTGTCTTTCCTTTCTTTTCAGGGGGAGGCGGTGACTATGTTTTTTTCTTTATTTCCACATCAGCTTTAACACAGTATGATGCCATTCTGCTAAACACACCTCTAGCACTTCCACTATCACAGCCATCATTTTTGGCTAAAAAGAATTTAAATGATAGGAAGTTCTGAGTTATCCCAGAAATACAATTGATTTGTACACTATCTTATACTAATCTGTGCAGAGTATCCAATGATATTTCAGGCTTTTCCATTTTTCCCAAAGTATCAAAAATGCAAGTTCTATGGGGGGAATCAGTCTAGGGTTGCAGCTGTTGGGAGCTGGAATGGAAGACGACCAGGTCCCAGTGACTGATGAGGGCTTCCCAGGTGCCTCAGTGGTAGACAATCCACCTGCCAGTTCAGGGCATGCAGGCGCCAGGAAGACCTGCAGGAGGCGGAAATGGCAACCCACTCCGCTATTGTTGCCTGGAGAATCCCATGGACAGAGGAGCCTGGCAGGCTGCATTCCAGGGGGTTGCGGAGAGTGGGACGTGAATCTGTGACCAAGCACACACATGGCAACTGATGAACACTAGAGTGGTCTGTCACCAGGTCACCTCCGCACCACTGTTCTGTCCAGATTTTTGTCGCCACGGGATTGTGCCCTGGCTTGAGAACAGCCTCAAAGGAGAATTAAAAATCAGCCATCAAAGCGAGGTGGGTCTAGATTGGAACAGACCATAGGCAGCCAGTAAGGAATGATTACTTAGTGTGGCTTGGGCCCAGTCATCTCTAAATAAATGTTACCTCCCTTGATCCACAGCAGCTGGTCTCCGGGTCATCAAGTATAGTTCAAATGTGCTATGGCTATTTCTCCGTCTTAAGCATTGCAAACAATGAGTTTCCAAGAAGTGACAGAGGGGTGGCTAACCTTCATGTATAAATACTAAGGAAAGATTGAGGTAATAAGGAAAAAAGAGTTAATGGGATTTCAAGTGCACATGGAATTTTAATCAACAAAATGAAATCTCGGATGAACTGGGACCTCCCGTTAAAGGTACTGATTTAAACATGCTTGTCCTTGCTACTTTTCCCCATTCTTTATTTGATTTTACTTCGTGTCTTTCCTTTCTTTTCAGGGGGAGGCGGTGACTATGTTTTTTTCTTTATTTCCACATCAGCTTTAACACAGTATGATGCCATTCTGCTAAACACACCTCTAGCACTTCCACTATCACAGCCATCATTTTTGGCTAAAAAGAATTTAAATGATAGGAAGTTCTGAGTTATCCCAGAAATACAATTGATTTGTACACTATCTTATACTAATCTGTGCAGAGTATCCAATGATATTTCAGGCTTTTCCATTTTTTTTCCCAAAGTATCAAAAGTGACCAAGGCCGAAGTTCAGTATGAGCACATTATTGACCAGGGAATTTTTGCAAAAACTAACACCTATGGTGTGACTACATCTCTCGCCAATAATGTGCTAATATCATGTCTTCTGTGTTACTGTACACTGGCAACCCACTCCCGTATTCTTGTCTGGAACATCCCATGGACAAAGGAGCCTGGCGGGCTACAGTCCATGGGGTCAGAAGAGGCAGACGTAACTTAGCAACCAAACCACCCCAAACATAAAGGGGATTTTCATTAAAGATGGTTTTCGCAGCTCAGATTTAGACTTCATAGGCATTGTCCTCTGCAGTGGGAGGGGAGAACACCTTCTTGTCTAAGGGGTTCTGGTTAGAACCTTGCAGTCCATCACAGAAAAAGACTATCAGCTTTGTCTTACATTTTCATTCATGCCGAGTCCCCTTCCTGTGGCTGAGCAGCTCTAAAACAATTCTCTGAGCCCTGAATTCCTGAGCCACATCTGGCTCTGCCCTCCTTCCCCGTGCCATCCTCCACGACCCCTCAGAGAGAACAGAAGTGGAAATCAGACTAGTTTCTTGTTCTCTTTCTTACATGCAATCATCACGAGAAAGCAAAAAAAAAAAAAAAAAAAGGAAATTTTATTACATTATGGTGGAGACTATAGCTCTCCAAACAACTTTTGATCCTGAATCTCATGGATAAAAGATTTTTGCATACAGCTGGCAGTAAAAGCATTTTATTTGTGAATTCTAGATGAATTCTGCTCTACCCTGTGAACCTTACAAAATATACCCTAAAATCTGGCATTTAAAAAAAGACAAGTGAACCTAGGTTCATATTCTGCCCAAATGACAAAGGGGTGTCAAGACCCTGGCTGTAGATCCCTGAGGAGAGTTCAAGCTTCTGGGGGTGTTCGTGGGGAGGGGGGCACTCAGAGTCTGGTCTGGTGGTGCCACCCGGAGCCCGGGCGGCCTGGAAGCCAGTAGGCTGCAAGGACAGAGCCTGTGCACCCTGGATCGTGACTGGTGCCTTTGCCCCCTCCTGTAATGACAGCAAGTGGCATGGTGTTTGTTTAAACCAAAGACACGGGACAGCCTCCTGTTAGGAACACGAGGGCCACGGCTCTCTGATGGCTGGTGGGAGCCGGCTCTTCACCTGATTCAGGTGGGCCATCCCTGGTGAAGCACGATGGCACGGCCGGGTAAGAACAGAACTGGGAGATCAGGCAGACTCCGTCAAGTGCCTGTTGTGGACGGTGGGATTGGGGGCGGTGGTCACCAGGGTTAAAGTCTAGAGAGGTACCTCCTGGAGACGGCATGGTCAGTGATATGCTTTGAAGGATCAGTACGAATGTGGCAGGCAGAGGGGCTGACTGAGGGACCTGTGGAAAGCAGGCAAAGCGGAGGGCTGCCTGGAGGAGCCATGGGCTCTCTAGTCAGGGAAGGCAGTGTGCCTTGGGGCGCCTTTGCCCCCCACCTGTCTGTTCTGAACCCAGGCACTGGAGTGGGTTTGGTGCATGGAAGTCTCTGCCCAGAACATGCAGGCCGGAGACCTTCTAGTAACTAACCGTCTCACACGGCCTCGCTCCCAGCCACGTGTCTACCTCCCTCTGCTGCAGCCACCCAGGGCCTCGGGCGGGGCCTGGAGTGGGCCAGGGGACTTTGTGCCTTCTGTTCCCTTGGTCTGGAATGCCATTCCAGGCCTCTCGCAGCTCCCTTCCCCACTTCCTTCAAGTCTTGATTCACCCTCCTGTCATCTTCTCAGGAGGGTCTTCTCTGGTGAGTCTGTCTGTCCTTCCTTCCTTCCCCCTTCTCTCTCTCTCTCTTTCTCTTTTCCCAACTTTAACTATCCCTCATCTCTGCCGTATACCCAGCACTTACCACTATTGAAACACACTGTATTGTTACCCATTCATCTCCTTTCTTCTTTCTTTTCTTTTAGAATGTAGGCTCCATAAGGGCAGGTAGTTTTGTCTGTCTTTACGTTTGAACCTGCGACATCTGGAACTGGGCTTGGGTAAAAAATCGAGCAGATGGATCGATAGATACATAGATGAATGGATGAATACCAAGGGAACATCTTACCTTTAACCTACAGAGCAATGGGGAGTCACTGAAACTTTTACAGTCTTAGTAGGAGAGGGATGGGATCAAGCGTAGCTTCAGGAAGTTTTTTGTTGTGGGAACAACATGATATTTGGGAGCAATAAGAAAATGGCCATAGTGAGGCCAGTCAGAAGGGCGTTGTGGTTGCAGAGAGCTGCCTGAGGTAGGGTGCAGGAAGGCCCAGTGGAGGGTGGTCCAGAAAACCTAGAGACCTTTCCAGTGACCCCCGGGGCACCTGGGAGAGAAAGCCATGCAAGATGCCAGAGGGACTTCGAGAACAGAGGCAGAGAAAAACCAAGGGACACGGCTGCAGGGCAGGCGTAGTTTCATGGACCAAGCATGGAGTCCGCAGTCAAGGGACCAGGGTGAGTCCTGACTCCCCTCAACACAGGGAGCCCCTCCAAACCTCCATATTGTTATCGATGAAGCAGGAACTAAAAACTAACACGCCTCAACCACTGGTAGTGTTTTGGGTGCTGTCCTGGGCACTCTGCCTGTGTCAGATTGTTCAATCCTCACCGCAACTCGGAATTTGATGTTAATCTGATTTACAAATTGAGCAGAAGAACATCCCTTAAGTGAATAACACCCCTTAGACTGGAAAGGAATCAGGATGAGTAAGTGGCCAGCTGCTGTGTTTTTCTTTCGTGCAGTAACTAAGGTTGGGGAAACAATGCTCTACCTTATGGTGGGAAGGCCTACAAATATTAAATTACAATAAAGCTAGTCCAGTATCTCTGAAGCTCAAGGCGCCACTAAAAGGCGAGTTTCCTTGCCATTCAAGATAAGCTCTCCGATATCTTTGATCTCAGTGGGGGTGTCATTTTCCCTCCCTGGAGCTCTTTTGCAAATTTCTTCTTCCTGCTGTCTGCTTTGGTGTGCCCCACTCAGTCAGAACTCAGTTTCTCTCTCTGGTCATTCTGGGGAAGGCGTCATCGGTGGCACATTCTTGGCGTGGTTGTGAACCCCTTGGGGTTTATAATGGGTGTGATGAGGTCATCCTCACTCAGCTTTAGGAGTGTTGTAATGGGAATGATGCATTTCAACCCAAACCTCAGTTTTTCCTCGCTGAAAATAGAAACGTCTGAATGAAAATACGCTCTGACTGCTTGAATCCAGCCAGAAGAGGCAAGTGCAGGCCGAAGAGATTCATTTCAAATGTCGAATGGCATGAATGGAAGAAATGCAAACCCTCTAAAGCCTTCAGTGGCCTACAGTGTTTCAGGGCTTCCCTGACTTCTGGCGCCAGCCTGACCGTTTCAATGCAGTGTAGAGTCTGCTCTTCAAGAGTTCTGGTGAGAGGCTGCTGTGGCCACTGTTTTCTTCAAATCACTTGCATCCAACTCAAAAACATGAATCAAGAAGGTACTTGAGTTTCATACCACAAGGGATATACAAATACCATGTGTATCAGTCGCTCAGTCATGTCCAACTCTTGGCAACCCCATGGACGGTAGCCCGCCAGGCTTCTCTGTCCTTGGGATCCTGCAGTCAAGACTACTGGAGTGGGTTGCCATTTCCTTCTCCAGGGGATCTTCACAGCCCAGGGATGGAACTTGGGTCTCCTGCGTTGCAAGCAGATTCTTGACTGTCTGAGCCACGAGGGAACACATACAAATACCATAGGAGATGCAAGGTCGTATGAAATAGACATACGGTCCATGGGGGGCATTCCGAACAAGAACTCTCAGGTAGGCAGATGAAGGGAAGCCCCTCTGGGTTCAGGGACAGGTGGGGCTTTGGAGCACCTTGACACGTCTGTGCTCTGCCCCTCTTATGCCATGGAAGCCTGGGCTGTTGGACTGTACGTGCCAGGGCTCAGGGACACTGTGTGACCCAGTGATTTTTGCCAGCATTCTCTCCAGCCTCCCTACAGTCAGCCTCACCTTTCTGCCCCTTTCCCTGATCTAGAAATGGAAGCACTCAAGTTCTCTAAATATGATTCAGATGGAAGTGAAAACATTAGTCGGTCAGTCGTATGCAACTCTTGTGACCCCATGGACTTTAACCCACCAGGCTCCTCTGTTCATGGTGTGCCCCACTCAGTCAGAACTCAGTTTCTCTCTCTGGTCATTCTGGGGAAGGCGTCATCGGTGGCACATTCTTGGCGTGGTTGTGAACCCCTTGGGGTTTATAATGGGTGTGATGAGGTCATCCTCACTCAGCTTTAGGAGTGTTGTAATGGGAATGATGCATTTCAACCCAAACCTCAGTTTTTCCTCGCTGAAAATAGAAACGTCTGAATGAAAATACGCTCTGACTGCTTGAATCCAGCCAGAAGAGGCAAGTGCAGGCCGAAGAGATTCATTTCAAATGTCGAATGGCATGAATGGAAGAAATGCAAACCCTCTAAAGCCTTCAGTGGCCTACAGTGTTTCAGGGCTTCCCTGACTTCTGGCGCCAGCCTGACCGTTTCAATGCAGTGTAGAGTCTGCTCTTCAAGAGTTCTGGTGAGAGGCTGCTGTGGCCACTGTTTTCTTCAAATCACTTGCATCCAACTCAAAAACATGAATCAAGAAGGTACTTGAGTTTCATACCACAAGGGATATACAAATACCATGTGTATCAGTCGCTCAGTCATGTCCAACTCTTGGCAACCCCATGGACGGTAGCCCGCCAGGCTTCTCTGTCCTTGGGATCCTGCAGTCAAGACTACTGGAGTGGGTTGCCATTTCCTTCTCCAGGGGATCTTCACAGCCCAGGGATGGAACTTGGGTCTCCTGCGTTGCAAGCAGATTCTTGACTGTCTGAGCCACGAGGGAACACATACAAATACCATAGGAGATGCAAGGTCGTATGAAATAGACATACGGTCCATGGGGGGCATTCCGAACAAGAACTCTCAGGTAGGCAGATGAAGGGAAGCCCCTCTGGGTTCAGGGACAGGTGGGGCTTTGGAGCACCTTGACACGTCTGTGCTCTGCCCCTCTTATGCCATGGAAGCCTGGGCTGTTGGACTGTACGTGCCAGGGCTCAGGGACACTGTGTGACCCAGTGATTTTTGCCAGCATTCTCTCCAGCCTCCCTACAGTCAGCCTCACCTTTCTGCCCCTTTCCCTGATCTAGAAATGGAAGCACTCAAGTTCTCTAAATATGATTCAGATGGAAGTGAAAACATTAGTCGGTCAGTCGTATGCAACTCTTTGTGACCCCATGGACTTTAACCCACCAGGCTCCTCTGTTCATGGGGTTCTCTAGGCAAGAATACTGGAGTGGTTTGCCCATCCCCTTCTCCAGGGGATTATCCTGACCCAGGGATTGAACCTGGGTCTCTTGCATTTCAGGCCAATTCTTTACCATCTGAACCACAAGGGAAGTCCTGATTCAGACAGAGCTTGCCACCAATTCAAAGGCAGGGACAGTATGACATATGTTGGGAAGCTCTGGGACAGCCTAAAGAAAAAGCTATCATTTATCATTGATTTCCATGAGCAAAGACAGTTGGGCCATCATTAGATACCTCACTATTCCTTTTTATTTTTCATCTGTCTAATGAAATCATGGATTTGCCCAATAACTCTGAGAGTAAAGAATTTTGCCTGCAATGCAGGAGACACGGGAGATGCAGGTTTGATCCCTGGATTGGGAAGATGACCTGGAGAAGGGAATGGCTACCCACTCCAGTATTCTTGCCTGGAGAATCCCATGGACAGAAGAGCCTGGTGGGCTACAGTTCAAAAGGTCCTGAAGAGGCAGACACCACTGAGCATGCCATGAAACCTCAGTTATGAATTTGGGAGAGTTCAGTGCTGTTGTCTCGGGTGAACGGAAATGTTCCATATGTGCCCACACGATTGAGCTGGAGCTTCGTATCATGAGTTTTAATAGGAGGAGGAGGTGAGTGAAGAGGAGATGGTGAAATCAACCTCTTCTCCCTCCTCTGATCCTCCTTTAGCTTGTATTCACCAAGGCAAACTCCAAGACAGAGAGAGCGCAGGAGGGAGAGGCACTCTAGAGCAGTGGAGTGGACTGCTATGTTTTCTACCTCCTTGTCCCTTCCGCCTTAGCCTCCCTCCATCAACACCCCCCACACCCACATGGCCCCCAAAGCCTGCAGTGCCCCCGGGGTACACCGCAGGCCCTGTGCTGAAAATGCTGCCCGTCCAGGTGCACAGTTCCTAGAACCAAGCAACACCCAACATCCACCTGTCCTCTTGGCCTTCGATGCACACCATAAAGAATCTGACTGCCAATGCCAAAGACACAAGAGACTAGAGTTCCATTCCTGGGTCAGGAAGATCCCCTAGAGTAGAAAATGGCAACCCACTCCAGTTTTCTAGCTTGGAGAATCACGTGGAAAGAGGAATCTGGTGGGCTAACACCCGTGGGTCGCAAGGAGTTGGACACAACTGAGCAGACACACACACTCACACATCCTATTTCACAGTGTTTGAAACGTTTCTAGGACATATGCATGTAAATCTCTTGGGTTGGGAGTTACGGGTAATTTGGCAAAGCAAACACCATAACTGGTCTCTTACATAAACCCTATGGCTGGCAGCAGGGCACCGTGCATGGAGATTAAGCAAGGCTCTCTCATTCAGGAAGACTTTGCCTTCCCCATTGCATGTATTCTTTTCATTATTGGCTGACTTTAATGATTCTTTGAAGTTAAGTTTTACATGTGAATGGCAGGATTCTGCTCAACTTTGGGAAGCATAAGAGGTGTCCCTGTGTGCCTCTAGACTAGAGAGTGTTTTTATAAATAACATGACTGTGTTTAGGTGATAACTGGAGAGCGTGGGGAGGACCTATAAGTCTGCCACAGGGACCTAAACGGGCAAGTAATTGGAAGTTCAAAGAGTTGCAGCATTTAATGGGATTGGGGGGCTTCCCTTGTGGCTCAGCAGTAAAGAATTCCCCATCAGTGCGGGAGACTCAGGTTCGATCCCTGGGTCGGGAAGATTCCCTGGAGAAACAAATGGCAACCCACTCCAGTATTCTTGCCTGGAGAACTCCGTGGACAGAGGAGCCTGGTGAGCTACAGTCCACGGGGTCACACAGAGTCAGACTCAACTGAGCGGCCAAACAACAGTGTAGACCTAACAAAGACCTACTGTATTACACAGGGAGCTATAGCCACTGTCTTGTAATAATTTGTATGAGAAAAGAATCTGAGGAAGACTGGATACACATCCATGCATACCTGAATCACTTTACTGTACACCTGAAACATATACAACCTTGTACATTCAACTGTGCTTCAATAAGAAAATAATAATAATAAAATGAAAATCTGGGGGTGAAAGAGTGTCAGCCTTTTCAAAGAATTGGTAGCCTGCTATTCCAGTATGCTTCCCCAAGACCAGACATCCTACCTGAATAAAGGCCATCTGAACTAGCTTTTCATTTGTCCTGCACATCCTCTCTGTTTCTTCCTATTTAACAAAATAGGACAAAACCAAAAACACTCTGCCTCTGAGTCTCTAAGCAGACAGCCTCTTAATGCTTTCTTTCTCAGCTTCAGAGGTTGGATTACTCTACAACATTTTCGTACCTTTTTCAGAATCGAGTAACCATTAAAAAATGATCAAAGACCTGCCTATTCCCAGTTCTTAGATTACAATTATAAAGCTTTCTCTTTTTTTTCCAGTGAAAATCCTAGGATTGCTTCCCACATTCACACTGTGAAATACAAATGGAAATTAGGACATTTGTCCAATAAAGTTTCATCAGGAAAAAAGAGGGGCACATTTCAAAACGAATTCCACTTTTTTTTTCTTCAAAAAGAGTTCATCAACCAAGACAGATTTCAGAATGTTTTCTTAGTATATGAAACTTTGATTTAAGTGTTCAGGAAATTACAGGGATCAAACAGTTCGCCAAGATCTCGGTTTCCAGGTTTCTCCAAGCCTTGAAAGTTCCCCGCAGGCTAATTACTGTTTACTGCCGGAGCCCTTCCTCCTTCTCGCCTGTAACATTTTCCATCTTAAGAAAGGGTCGTCCCATTCAGCAGCGGAGCCCGGTGACTGAGTGGCTGAATGGAATTACTACCAGTGGAAACTATGCTGCGAGAGGGGGAGATAAAGCAGCTGCAGAGCAAACCTCCGCTGTTTTTTCCATCCTCCCCAAGCGAAGTTAATTAGCATAGGGAAAATGACTAAGGTGTTGACGTCACCTCTTTCCAGTAGAAACTTACACTCTGTCCCAGTCCGCCTGCGAGTCAGGCAGGGCTTGACTCAGGAATTTGGTGTCCAAACAGGATGCCCTGGAAGCGGTGCTTTTTTTCCCAGGGGGGGGCTGGACCTCGGAGCTTTATAAGCGCCGGCGAGAAAGAACCTGCAGCTTCTGGAAAAGAAACCTCACTGAGACTTGACCGCGGGAGTCGCTGTAGCTTTCACTGTAGGAAAGCAAGATGCACTTTAGAAACTTTAACTACAGCTTTAGCTCCCTGATTGCCTGTGTGGCAAACAGTGAGGTCTTCAGCGAAAGTGAAACCAGGGTAAGGCTGCTGATATAATGTGATTTTTTTTTTTTTTTGAGAATTTTCAAAGCATTATGTTAATTGGGACTATTTGCTGAAATATTTGCTGGGGGCGTGTGGCTCTCTTGGGGGCTTGGGGGTTTTGAAACGCTTCCAGAATGCTGTGAGCCTTCAAAATCAAACGGTGTGGGCTGTAGAATTAGCTGTGAAGGAATGTTTAAAGCTCAGTATTTAAAAACGTTGGTGTCCCTTGGCCAATTAGTAAGGCAGGGGTGTTTTGTTTTCATTCTGTGTAGGTTGTAAGTAAACTTTTGGAGGGAGGACTTTTCTGACAACGAAGAGAATGTTTCACTTTGACATCTCAGTTGAGAATACTTGGAGTTTTATCTTAGGAAATCACTATTGTAAAGATATTTGATCGTTTGCAGTAGTTATAAGGGCCTGTCTTCAAGTTTCTAGGTTTTTCCAGGTGGAGAAAATGCAGTCATGGCCAGTAATAAAAATAGAGAGAAAACTTACGCATGAGATATGAAAGGCAGCTCTCATCAATGATTATTAATATAATTAGTAATTTACTAACTACTATGCTTTACTTCTTCATTTGATTAAAATGTAAGCTTTCCGGAAGTGGCGATGAAGCTATCTAATTGATCTCTAAAACAAGACTGTATGTGAATGAATTCTCTGTGTTCTCTTTAGGGGGCAGTGATCATGTTCTCTCTATATACCTAAAGCCATACTGAGACATGGGAAGATTTCTTTCGTTTTCTTTTTTAATCAAATTTAGCTCCCTAATTTTGTACTCTGCTTGTACGCCAGGGCCATAGCTTTTGAGCTAGATACTAATGCGTGTTCTATGTGTGCATGTGTGCTTGTTCAGTTGCTTCAATCATGTCCAACTCTTTGTGACCCTATGGACAGTAGCCCGCCAGGCTGCTCTGTCCATGGGATTCTCCAGGCAAGAATACTGGAGTGGGTTGCCATGCCCTCCTCCAGGGATCTTCCTGGCCCAAGGATCTAACCCACATCTCTTACATCTCCTGCACGGGCAGGCGTGTCCTTTACCTCCAGCGCCACCTGGGAAGCCCATTCTATGTGTAAACTACAAAGTCTATGTATTGATTATTAGCCTTATATGAGTAAAATCATATAAGCTCAGTAAAAAAAAAAATGCCAAATTCAAGATTATGTTAATTGGGACTATTTGCTGAAATATTTGCTGGGGGCGTGTGGCTCTCTTGGGGGCTTGGGGGTTTTGAAACGCTTCCAGAATGCTGTGAGCCTTCAAAATCAAACGGTGTGGGCTGTAGAATTAGCTGTGAAGGAATGTTTAAAGCTCAGTATTTAAAAACGTTGGTGTCCCTTGGCCAATTAGTAAGGCAGGGGTGTTTTGTTTTCATTCTGTGTAGGTTGTAAGTAAACTTTTGGAGGGAGGACTTTTCTGACAACGAAGAGAATGTTTCACTTTGACATCTCAGTTGAGAATACTTGGAGTTTTATCTTAGGAAATCACTATTGTAAAGATATTTGATCGTTTGCAGTAGTTATAAGGGCCTGTCTTCAAGTTTCTAGGTTTTTCCAGGTGGAGAAAATGCAGTCATGGCCAGTAATAAAAATAGAGAGAAAACTTACGCATGAGATATGAAAGGCAGCTCTCATCAATGATTATTAATATAATTAGTAATTTACTAACTACTATGCTTTACTTCTTCATTTGATTAAAATGTAAGCTTTCCGGAAGTGGCGATGAAGCTATCTAATTGATCTCTAAAACAAGACTGTATGTGAATGAATTCTCTGTGTTCTCTTTAGGGGGCAGTGATCATGTTCTCTCTATATACCTAAAGCCATACTGAGACATGGGAAGATTTCTTTCGTTTTCTTTTTTAATCAAATTTAGCTCCCTAATTTTGTACTCTGCTTGTACGCCAGGGCCATAGCTTTTGAGCTAGATACTAATGCGTGTTCTATGTGTGCATGTGTGCTTGTTCAGTTGCTTCAATCATGTCCAACTCTTTGTGACCCTATGGACAGTAGCCCGCCAGGCTGCTCTGTCCATGGGATTCTCCAGGCAAGAATACTGGAGTGGGTTGCCATGCCCTCCTCCAGGGATCTTCCTGGCCCAAGGATCTAACCCACATCTCTTACATCTCCTGCACGGGCAGGCGTGTCCTTTACCTCCAGCGCCACCTGGGAAGCCCATTCTATGTGTAAACTACAAAGTCTATGTATTGATTATTAGCCTTATATGAGTAAAATCATATAAGCTCAGTAGAAATGCCACCCAACAACTATAATAACCAGATACCAGTTACTAGGACGAATAAGATTATTTTATGAGAGAATGGTGCAATAGCCATATGAAATTAACAAAATTATGTGGGTTCTCTTGCATTCTGGTCCTAAGCCCTGACTTGTTGTCTGAGAATATGTATCAAAGTGATTTCTCTAGAATTATGAATCGTGACTTTAAGCAGTTGGTCACAGTGCCCATGGATGAGGTCCTGTGAAATTCCAAATCTGCACAGACAGCCTCATGCCCCACACTCGCCCGTGCCGGGGAGGGGAGGGGTGGAGGCCGCATCCCGGGTAGCCAGATGAAGTCGCGGCTTGAGCATCTGCGGCGCGTCCTCTCTCATTCCTTGCCTCTGCCCCACCTCTCCTGGGAAAGTCACAGATATCTTCCATCAACTAAAGAAAAGCCAGGGGATTCGAGGAAAGAAACTTTGTGAGCTGTTCCCACTCCCTCTGAACCACTTACCTGATGGTAAAGGAAAGGCAGTACGTGCCCACAGTCCTGCCCTGTGGAGCCAAGGCACTGACCAACCACCAACCCTGAGGCCCCCCCCACTCCTCCACTTTCTGGTACCACGTATTCTCAAAGATGTCCTCCTCTGCTAGAAGCCTCTCCCCCACTTCAAAAGGACCCTGCTCTCTGTAGATATCTCTGTAGATATTAGATATCTGGATATCTAATCCAGATATCCCTGGGGCTCCAGGCCTCCTATTCTCCCCAGTCACCTGGGTAGAGGACATGCTGCCTACCCCAGCCAGCCTCTCAGTGTCTCTCATCATCCTCAAAGTTTGTTCTGTAAAGAAAAAAAAAAAGAGGCAGAAATTCAGTAACTGAAAGTCCCTGCACAATCTTCCTGGAAGTTTCAAGACTGTCTTTCAACTCCTCCCCTGGCTGGAAAGATTGCAGTGGCCTCCCTGCTCCCCAAAGGGATCCCCTGAGTCAGGACCCAACCTGGTAGCCTGGGGGAGCCTTGCCCAGGAGCTGATGAACGCTCTCCTCAATCTAGGCTTTTAATCATTGAACTCGAGCATTTCAATTCTAAGAACTCATGCTGTTTCATAATGTTCACTGGTTCCTAAACTCTAGAGCTAGATGTGTCCATGGATTAAAGCCAGGGTATAGAAATGGGTTCACTGACAGTACCTTCATTTTTTAAACCAGTACAATTTTAACCAGCTAAAAAAGCAACAGATTGAATGGGAAAATAATAGTGGAGATTTAAAAAACAACAACAACAACAACAACAACACTGCTTCCTTTACCTTAAGAAACGCAAGCCCTTATTGTACAGAGTGAAGTCAGAAAGAGAAAGAGAAATTTCGTGTATTAACGCATATGTTTGGAATCTCGAAGGACAGTACTGACGATCCTCTTTCCTGGGCAGCAGAGGAGACACAAAGAACAGGCTTTTGAACTCAGTGGGGGAGGCAGAGGGTGGGATGATTTTCAAGAACAGTCCTGAAACATACGCATTACCATCTGTAAAATGCAGAGCCAGTGGGAGTCTGATGTAATACCCAAGGAACCCGAAGGCCGAGCTCTGTGACACCTATAGAGGGGTGGGCTGGGAGAGAGCCCAGGAGGGCGCCGTTCAAGAGGGCAGGGACCTGTGTACCTGTGGCTGATTCAGGTTGATGTATGGCAAACCATCACAACATTGTGAAGTAATTAGCCTCTAATTTAAAAAAAACCTCCACTTTCTGGTACCACGTATTCTCAAAGATGTCCTCCTCTGCTAGAAGCCTCTCCCCCACTTCAAAAGGACCCTGCTCTCTGTAGATATCTCTGTAGATATTAGATATCTGGATATCTAATCCAGATATCCCTGGGGCTCCAGGCCTCCTATTCTCCCCAGTCACCTGGGTAGAGGACATGCTGCCTACCCCAGCCAGCCTCTCAGTGTCTCTCATCATCCTCAAAGTTTGTTCTGTAAAGAAAAAAAAAAAGAGGCAGAAATTCAGTAACTGAAAGTCCCTGCACAATCTTCCTGGAAGTTTCAAGACTGTCTTTCAACTCCTCCCCTGGCTGGAAAGATTGCAGTGGCCTCCCTGCTCCCCAAAGGGATCCCCTGAGTCAGGACCCAACCTGGTAGCCTGGGGGAGCCTTGCCCAGGAGCTGATGAACGCTCTCCTCAATCTAGGCTTTTAATCATTGAACTCGAGCATTTCAATTCTAAGAACTCATGCTGTTTCATAATGTTCACTGGTTCCTAAACTCTAGAGCTAGATGTGTCCATGGATTAAAGCCAGGGTATAGAAATGGGTTCACTGACAGTACCTTCATTTTTTAAACCAGTACAATTTTAACCAGCTAAAAAAGCAACAGATTGAATGGGAAAATAATAGTGGAGATTTAAAAAACAACAACAACAACAACAACAACACTGCTTCCTTTACCTTAAGAAACGCAAGCCCTTATTGTACAGAGTGAAGTCAGAAAGAGAAAGAGAAATTTCGTGTATTAACGCATATGTTTGGAATCTCGAAGGACAGTACTGACGATCCTCTTTCCTGGGCAGCAGAGGAGACACAAAGAACAGGCTTTTGAACTCAGTGGGGGAGGCAGAGGGTGGGATGATTTTCAAGAACAGTCCTGAAACATACGCATTACCATCTGTAAAATGCAGAGCCAGTGGGAGTCTGATGTAATACCCAAGGAACCCGAAGGCCGAGCTCTGTGACACCTATAGAGGGGTGGGCTGGGGAGAGAGCCCAGGAGGGGGCGCCGTTCAAGAGGGCAGGGACCTGTGTACCTGTGGCTGATTCAGGTTGATGTATGGCAAAAACCATCACAACATTGTGAAGTAATTAGCCTCTAATTTAAAAAAAAATGTTTTTAAAAGCAAACAACCATAGGGGAAATACCTTTACCACCTATAGGGCATTGATTACAAACAAGAAATGCAGGGCTTTTAAATTTAACTGTAAAAAAAATTTTTTTTCAAACTAGTCCCAGTGTTTTAAAGCCGAAAGTAATATCTGATGGACAGAGCATTGTCCTAAGCTGAGTGCTGGGACTGGAGTTCACCGGATGCGGAGGACCACTGGGCAAATAGGATCTGAAATTGGAAGTTCTTGAAAGGACTGACTCTTGATTCAGTTCCTCCATAAGAATGGTAAAAGTCATACACAGGTCAATTTCAGCTTGTTTTCTTTTTATTTTTCAGGCCAAATTTGAATCCCTCTTTAGGACATATGACAAAGATATCACCTTTCAGTATTTTAAAAGCTTCAAGCGAGTCAGAATAAACTTCAGCAACCCCTTATCTGCAGCAGATGCCAGACTTCAGCTCCATAAGACTGAATTTCTTGGAAAGGAAATGAAATTATATTTTGCTCAGGTGAGTGGAGTTCCTTGACACCCACGCTTCTCCCTTCTCCCTCCCACCTTTAAAATAGTTCATACGTCCATTATTGTTATAGTCACTAAGCTGAGTCCCACTCTTTGCGACCCTATGAACTCTAGCCCCCCGGGCTCCTCTGTCCATGGAATTTCCCAGGCAAGAATACTGGAAGGGGGTTGCCATTTCGTTTTCCAGGGGATCTTCCCTACCTAGGTCTCCCGCATTGCAGGCAAATTCTCCACAGTGTGAGGCATTAAGGGAAGCCCCCACCCCCACCTTAGGCAGCTCATAAAGTTCTATTTGACGATGTTATAGAAGTCTAACCTTGGCAGGGGAGGACCAGAGCGCTTCAGATGCTGCTCCCAGGTGAAAGAGACCCCCATGGGGGCCCTGAGTTCTCCGCACCAGCCTGGGGGCAGACCCTGTAGAGGGGATTTTGACCCTGAGGAAAGGCGAACTTGCTGACCCTTTCTGAGAAATTAGATTTGGGATGCCCTGCCCCCTGGTGGTAAGCACCGGGCGCAGGCTTCCGCCTTCCATCCTTAGGAGCAAATTCCCTTCTGTGTTTGGTGTGGTTCCATATAAGTAATTGCGGAGACCCTCCGCGACCTTTTCTGGTTTATTAAAGTACACACATGTTCGTTGTGAAATTTTTAGGCAAGGGTGAAGAGGGCAGGATACTAAAGAACAAGGAAAATCCAAACTGGTCAGATTTTAACCTAAGATCTCTCCAGACAGCCCTCTAGTCACTGGTATAATTTTTAAGCCCAAACCAGGATCCTGGTTATTGTCCTTTATCATTATTTTTTGAAAATGCATATCCTAGAAGACTAGCTTCCCAGGTGATGCTAGTAACGAAAAACCCCCCCTGCCAATGCAGGAGACATGAGTTCAGTCCCTGGGTGGGAAGATCCCCTGGAGAAGGGAACAGCTTACCCACTCCAGTATTCTTGCCTGGAGAATCCCAAGGACCGAGGAGCCCGGGAGGGGGTACAGCCCACAGGCTCGCAGAGTCAGACACGACTGAAGCAGCTTAGCAAGCTTGCACACATCCTAGAAGGAGGATTGATTCCCCTTCCTCCCTTTTGGCATCTGATTCAGAACCCCAAAGCTAGAGGGAAGTCTGAGAGTGTGGTGGGCACGGATCCCTGTCCGTTACTTTCCCACCTTTAAAATAGTTCATACGTCCATTATTGTTATAGTCACTAAGCTGAGTCCCACTCTTTGCGACCCTATGAACTCTAGCCCCCCGGGCTCCTCTGTCCATGGAATTTCCCAGGCAAGAATACTGGAAGGGGGTTGCCATTTCGTTTTCCAGGGGATCTTCCCTACCTAGGTCTCCCGCATTGCAGGCAAATTCTCCACAGTGTGAGGCATTAAGGGAAGCCCCCACCCCCCCCTTAGGCAGCTCATAAAGTTCTATTTGACGATGTTATAGAAGTCTAACCTTGGCAGGGGAGGACCAGAGCGCTTCAGATGCTGCTCCCAGGTGAAAGAGACCCCCATGGGGGCCCTGAGTTCTCCGCACCAGCCTGGGGGCAGACCCTGTAGAGGGGATTTTGACCCTGAGGAAAGGCGAACTTGCTGACCCTTTCTGAGAAATTAGATTTGGGATGCCCTGCCCCCTGGTGGTAAGCACCGGGCGCAGGCTTCCGCCTTCCATCCTTAGGAGCAAATTCCCTTCTGTGTTTGGTGTGGTTCCATATAAGTAATTGCGGAGACCCTCCGCGACCTTTTCTGGTTTATTAAAGTACACACATGTTCGTTGTGAAATTTTTAGGCAAGGGTGAAGAGGGCAGGATACTAAAGAACAAGGAAAATCCAAACTGGTCAGATTTTAACCTAAGATCTCTCCAGACAGCCCTCTAGTCACTGGTATAATTTTTAAGCCCAAACCAGGATCCTGGTTATTGTCCTTTATCATTATTTTTTGAAAATGCATATCCTAGAAGACTAGCTTCCCAGGTGATGCTAGTAACGAAAAACCCACCTGCCAATGCAGGAGACATGAGTTCAGTCCCTGGGTGGGGAAGATCCCCTGGAGAAGGGAACAGCTTACCCACTCCAGTATTCTTGCCTGGAGAATCCCAAGGACCGAGGAGCCCGGGAGGGGGTACAGCCCACAGGCTCGCAGAGTCAGACACGACTGAAGCAGCTTAGCAAGCTTGCACACATCCTAGAAGGAGGATTGATTCCCCTTCCTCCCTTTTGGCATCTGATTCAGAACCCCAAAGCTAGAGGGAAGTCTGAGAGTGTGGTGGGCAGGAGTCCTTGGTCCCCATCCCTGCTTTGTCCCCCTGAAAAGTGATGTTGTCCTAGAGACGTCGCTCAGCCTTTGGAGCTTGTGTGATACGCTGTAATGCCTCCGTAATATGAGGAGCCGGAGGCAGCTGATTCTGAGATCCCTGCTGACCTTAGCGACAGTGCTTTATTTTTTCCATTTATACTAAAATTATTTCTGCATATTTTCTATCAGTCTAGGTCAAGGGTAATTACTTGCAGCCCCCAGCGCCCGTGAGTCCCCATCCTAATCGTGTCTGCGCTGCAACCCACGTCCCCTCTGCCCTCCCCTTAGAGACTCTTGCCATTCATCCCTGGACTGCGCCCGCCCTGCTGTGTGGGCAGGGCTGCGTCCTTCACGCCTGGCCTCCGCAGGCGGTCACTAAGTGCTGTTGCACTGCCTCAGTCCTTCCTCGAGAAACATCTGCCTGCATGTCTCTCTCCTCAGACTCTACACATAGGGAGCTCACACCTGGCCCCGCCGAATCCAGACAAGCAGTTCCTCATCTCTCCTCCCGCCTCGCCGCCGGTCGGCTGGAAACAAGTGGAGGACGCTACTCCCGTCATAAATTACGACCTTTTATATGCTATCTCCAAGCTGGGGCCAGGTAAGCGGTGCCCTCGGGTGGGAGGGCTTGTGCTCCAGGCTCGGGGTCTTGCGGGCAGCTGGAGCGGCCCGCCCACATTGCGGTTTACACCTGTCTCGGGATGGATGCGAGCCCTTCTGAATCGAAGTCACCCGTGCTGGGAGCGTGCACGCCTGCCGCTGGCCTCATCCCTTAGGAAGGGGGCAGTCTGGGCCGGCGACCAAGCCCCTGATCCCTCCGCCCCGCCTCGCCTGACTCCGTCCCCTCCCCACTGAGCAGAGCCCGCGTGGGGGACTCAGGGCCCCGCCTCAGGGCCTGTTGCTCCTGAGCTGATGCTCTTTGGAAAGGGAACTTTCGTTTCATTTTAGTCGAGGTGATTTTCTCCATTGACCTGGTTCTCCGCTGCCCTTGTGAAGGTGTGAGGGATCAGGGCCCCGTAGACTGTCGTGGAGAAAGACACACAGACACACCAGGCCAGAGAACAAGGGGGACAGAAGTGCTAGCATTTGGGAAGAAAGGTGCTCTGGCCTCAGGCTTCTCATCCAGAAAAATGGGTATCACGCATTAGAGTGGTGAGCAACCGACAAGATCATCGTGTGAAAAGCACTTCACACAGTGCTTGGCTCATCAGCGGTGCTCAGTACCTGCTTTCTGGAAACAACACAGCGGCAGTGGTTCCTTTCCTGCCCACAGGGCTTGGGAGAGCTGGCAGGAGCAAGCCAGGAGCTTGGGGTGAGGCGGTTTGGGCCCCTCCTCTGCCCTGTCCGTGGAGCAAACGCAGTAAACCCCGGGACCATCAGCTTTCTTCTCGACCAGCAGTCAGATGCTCCTTTGAATGGAGGGTTTTATTTTCTTGGATTCTCAGCAGTTTTCATATGGAAAGGATCATATGTCTATAAACATCTCTCAGACAGAAATTCCCTTTATGGGAAGAAAACAAGATCGCATTACCCACTACTGACTGTAGCACGAAGGTCAGCGCTTCTCCCAGCAGCACCAGGCCAAGGAGAATTAGTGAAGCCAAGGGTTGGAAGCTTCTGGAATGTTCGAGAAGGGAGGAAGGGGGTGTCACCTGGGAAGAGGAGGCAAACTGGTCCAGAGTCAGAAAGTGCTGCTAATAAACATTCTTCACTCTAGAACCTACCACTTTTTTACAGACATTCTTGTTTGACAAGCCCTTTTAGAGAAGAGACATAATAAGATGAATATGCCCTTAATTTACCTAACAATAAGCCTGGATAGTATTTCATATTTCAGCTGTGCTTTTCAGCCAACAAGATTAAAAAGAGGGCTTCCCTGGTGGTCCAGTGGGTAAGGACACCACCTTGCAGTGCAAGGGGCGCCGGTTCGATCCCTGGCCTGGGAAGATCCCATGTGCCACGGAGCAGCTGGACCTATGTGTCCAATCACTGAGCCGGAGCTCTGGAGCGCATGCGCCCAGAGCCAGCGCTCTGCAACGACAGATGCCACCGTGATGGGAGGCCCACAGGAGCCAAAGAACAAAGACGGATGAAAATGGAGAAATGAAAGACCAATAGAAGTGGCCTGCCCGCTGCCCTCCCTCCCCAACCCGACCCCCGCCCAAAATAAATAAATAAATAAATCTTTAAAAAAAAAAAAAAGATTGAAAAGATTTTGCAAATATGACCCTGTTCCCATGCTTTCGGATTGTGCCTCCTTGGCAGGAGATAAAGATTTTTAAAGGGGATCATAGTCAACATTTGAGTGCTATATTGCACCCTCCCCCTTAATTTTCTGCCCCACCCTGAGAATGTTGAAGCTTATTCATACCTCCAGTTGCTCAGTCGCATCTGACTCATTGCAGTCCATGGACTGTATGTAGCCCACCTGGATCCTCTGTCCATGGAATTCTCCAGACAAGACTACTGGAGTGGGTTGCCCTTCCTTCCTCCAGGGATCATCCCAACCCAGGATTGAACCCAGGTCTCCTGCATTGCAGGCAGACTCTTTACCACCTGAGCCACCAGGAAGCCTCTCTCAGACAGAAATTCCCTTTATGGGAAGAAAACAAGATCGCATTACCCACTACTGACTGTAGCACGAAGGTCAGCGCTTCTCCCAGCAGCACCAGGCCAAGGAGAATTAGTGAAGCCAAGGGTTGGAAGCTTCTGGAATGTTCGAGAAGGGAGGAAGGGGGTGTCACCTGGGAAGAGGAGGCAAACTGGTCCAGAGTCAGAAAGTGCTGCTAATAAACATTCTTCACTCTAGAACCTACCACTTTTTTACAGACATTCTTGTTTGACAAGCCCTTTTAGAGAAGAGACATAATAAGATGAATATGCCCTTAATTTACCTAACAATAAGCCTGGATAGTATTTCATATTTCAGCTGTGCTTTTCAGCCAACAAGATTAAAAAGAGGGCTTCCCTGGTGGTCCAGTGGGTAAGGACACCACCTTGCAGTGCAAGGGGCGCCGGTTCGATCCCTGGCCTGGGAAGATCCCATGTGCCACGGAGCAGCTGGACCTATGTGTCCAATCACTGAGCCGGAGCTCTGGAGCGCATGCGCCCAGAGCCAGCGCTCTGCAACGACAGATGCCACCGTGATGGGAGGCCCACAGGAGCCAAAGAACAAAGACGGATGAAAATGGAGAAATGAAAGACCAATAGAAGTGGCCTGCCCGCTGCCCTCCCTCCCCAACCCGACCCCCGCCCAAAATAAATAAATAAATAAATCTTTAAAAAAAAAAAAAAGATTGAAAAGATTTTGCAAATATGACCCTGTTCCCATGCTTTCGGATTGTGCCTCCTTGGCAGGAGATAAAGATTTTTAAAGGGGATCATAGTCAACATTTGAGTGCTATATTGCACCCTCCCCCTTAATTTTCTGCCCCACCCTGAGAATGTTGAAGCTTATTCATACCTCCAGTTGCTCAGTCGCATCTGACTCATTGCAGTCCATGGACTGTATGTAGCCCACCTGGATCCTCTGTCCATGGAATTCTCCAGACAAGACTACTGGAGTGGGTTGCCCTTCCTTCCTCCAGGGGATCATCCCAACCCAGGGATTGAACCCAGGTCTCCTGCATTGCAGGCAGACTCTTTACCACCTGAGCCACCAGGGAAGCCCGTACATGTTAAGTACAATAATAAATATGTACCTTCCATGCGTTTCATGTGCCTGGACTCAGAGGGCTTGATTGAAAGCAGAGTTGTTTACAGGGGTGAGACATGGAAGGAGCCACCAAAGTAACCACACAGCAGCCCAGAGTGTGTCTGGCTGTGTCCCCCGGACCCCAGGGGATGCCCACAGAAGCTCGGCGGAGCTGACCCCTACTCGAGCATCCCTTTTCTTTTGCTCCCTGGCTCTCATGTCCTTCCCTGAGTTACCCTGGAGTTATTTTCTTTCCCTAGGGGAAAAGTATGAACTTCACGCGGCCACCGACACCACCCCCAGTGTGGTGGTCCACGTATGTGAGAGCGATCAGGAGAACGAAGAAGAAGACGAGATGGAAAGAATGAAGAGACCCAAACCCAAAATTATCCAGACCAGGAGGCCGGAGTACACGCCCATCCACTTAAGCTGAACTGGCGCCCGGATGAAGAAGTGTTCCAAACCACGCTCACAAGAAAGAATCTTTTACTGTGGAAGCGGCCGATCACAACTTTGGAGGTGGCAGCCGTGATCGCTGTGGCAGAAATTCCAGTTCACGTTGCTCAGAAGAGAATTGAGGCTCCGTCTTCCGGTTCTGACGCTGTGCATCCGTCCGTGTTCGTGGCTCCTGGCTGTGTCCTGAGCCAATCACTGAGTCTGGGGTGATCGCACAGGGACATCTGGGCGCGTCTCGAGAAAACTAATACCGATAGTGTTCCGTACTTGTTCTTTTCTGGTAGGGTCTGTTTGGGCCAGGGGCAGATGGGTCTGTGGGCCCAAGGCGAGCCTTTGTGTCTAATCAGTCCACGAGGTGGACTCTCCCTCCTGGTAGGAAAAGGCATCCCGTGAAGCCACAAGGCACCCGGAGACACTGGTGCCACGTGGAAATTGTAGCGTTTCATTTTTCCCCTTCACGTTCTGGTGTTTGTGCATGTATATTACTGATTTTTCAGAACTAACCTTTCCATGGAATTCTCCAGACAAGACTACTGGAGTGGGTTGCCCTTCCTTCCTCCAGGGGATCATCCCAACCCAGGGATTGAACCCAGGTCTCCTGCATTGCAGGCAGACTCTTTACCACCTGAGCCACCAGGGAAGCCCGTACATGTTAAGTACAATAATAAATATGTACCTTCCATGCGTTTCATGTGCCTGGACTCAGAGGGCTTGATTGAAAGCAGAGTTGTTTACAGGGGTGAGACATGGAAGGAGCCACCAAAGTAACCACACAGCAGCCCAGAGTGTGTCTGGCTGTGTCCCCCGGACCCCAGGGGATGCCCACAGAAGCTCGGCGGAGCTGACCCCTACTCGAGCATCCCTTTTCTTTTGCTCCCTGGCTCTCATGTCCTTCCCTGAGTTACCCTGGAGTTATTTTCTTTCCCTAGGGGAAAAGTATGAACTTCACGCGGCCACCGACACCACCCCCAGTGTGGTGGTCCACGTATGTGAGAGCGATCAGGAGAACGAAGAAGAAGACGAGATGGAAAGAATGAAGAGACCCAAACCCAAAATTATCCAGACCAGGAGGCCGGAGTACACGCCCATCCACTTAAGCTGAACTGGCGCCCGGATGAAGAAGTGTTCCAAACCACGCTCACAAGAAAGAATCTTTTACTGTGGAAGCGGCCGATCACAACTTTGGAGGTGGCAGCCGTGATCGCTGTGGCAGAAATTCCAGTTCACGTTGCTCAGAAGAGAATTGAGGCTCCGTCTTCCGGTTCTGACGCTGTGCATCCGTCCGTGTTCGTGGCTCCTGGCTGTGTCCTGAGCCAATCACTGAGTCTGGGGTGATCGCACAGGGACATCTGGGCGCGTCTCGAGAAAACTAATACCGATAGTGTTCCGTACTTGTTCTTTTCTGGTAGGGTCTGTTTGGGCCAGGGGCAGATGGGTCTGTGGGCCCAAGGCGAGCCTTTGTGTCTAATCAGTCCACGAGGTGGACTCTCCCTCCTGGTAGGAAAAGGCATCCCGTGAAGCCACAAGGCACCCGGAGACACTGGTGCCACGTGGAAATTGTAGCGTTTCATTTTTCCCCTTCACGTTCTGGTGTTTGTGCATGTATATTACTGATTTTTCAGAACTAACCTTTGTTCGTATATAGAGTTAACACCATTGCTGTTTTACATCTTTGGGGGAGATAGGAAAGCTTTTGCAAAGTCTGTCGCCTTTCCAGAGTCATGACTGTTCTGTGCAGCCGCACACACACAGGGCGGGGCGCGGATTCCACCCAGAAGACACCCGCCACGCCGCATCCTGTCAGAGCACCTTCCAGCTTGTGCTTTTTTTTGCAAAAGAAGTTGATCTGAAATTCCCGTGTAGCGTTTCGCTTATAAAATTAATAAAATAGAAGTTTCACTGCCAGCTTCTCGTGGGTGAGAAATTGTAGTTGAGATGTTTTAGGTCCAACAGTCCTTGGGTTTCCTTTCTGTCTTGGACATGGTGGTTTATATACATGAATCATAGCCAAAACCCTTTTGGGGGAAATAGTCAGTTTGAGATCATTGATTTTGGTTTAAGCCCACTCAAACATCAAGATACACTTGTAAATAAACCCAATAGCATATATCCATACCTGTTGTGCGCTCGGGTGAAGCATACAGCTGTGGAAGACTAGTGGAAGACGTGTTAACCTCCCCGTGTGAAGTGTGTGTTGTAGAAAACACCTTTCAAATGTTTGATGGGACTTGAATTCAAAGCATGTGAAGTGGACATAAGAAGGGTGCAGTGCCTTTCCCATTACTTCCTGGTGGAATTGTCACACTAGGCTAACGTTTGTAACTTTTTTCTAGTTGTCCCGTGTTATGTCTGGTTGATAGGTATTCTCTTTTGGCCTTACGACACCGTAACAATGTTTGTCCTTTGGAAATACCTAACGCCAAGGAGCAATGCATGCTTTGGAAATGTGGAAGATGGTTTCTCTAAGAAGAAAAGGCATTTGGCTGTTCCTGTCAAGAGAATGACTGAATGTTCTCCAAACCCCGTTTACAGCACCTGGTGGGGCGTGCGGGCAGAGGAGGGAGAGACCCTTGCCTAGCTGTTCAAGTGCTCCTAGCTCAGCGCCTTTAACCTGGATCCCTTAACCTTGAGATAGTGGGGGTGCCACGTGGAAATTGTAGCGTTCATTTTTCCTTCACGTTCTGGTGTTTGTGCATGTATATTACTGATTTTTCAGAACTACCTTTGTTCGTATATAGAGTTAACACCATTGCTGTTTTACATCTTTGGGGGAGATAGGAAAGCTTTTGCAAAGTCTGTCGCCTTTCCAGAGTCATGACTGTTCTGTGCAGCCGCACACACACAGGGCGGGGCGCGGATTCCACCCAGAAGACACCCGCCACGCCGCATCCTGTCAGAGCACCTTCCAGCTTGTGCTTTTTTTTGCAAAAGAAGTTGATCTGAAATTCCGTGTAGCGTTCGCTTATAAAATTAATAAAATAGAAGTTTCACTGCCAGCTTCTCGTGGGTGAGAAATTGTAGTTGAGATGTTTTAGGTCCAACAGTCCTTGGGTTTCCTTTCTGTCTTGGACATGGTGGTTTATATACATGAATCATAGCCAAAACCCTTTTGGGGGAAATAGTCAGTTTGAGATCATTGATTTTGGTTTAAGCCCACTCAAACATCAAGATACACTTGTAAATAAACCCAATAGCATATATCCATACCTGTTGTGCGCTCGGGTGAAGCATACAGCTGTGGAAGACTAGTGGAAGACGTGTTAACCTCCCCGTGTGAAGTGTGTGTTGTAGAAAACACCTTTCAAATGTTTGATGGGACTTGAATTCAAAGCATGTGAAGTGGACATAAGAAGGGTGCAGTGCCTTTCCCATTACTTCCTGGTGGAATTGTCACACTAGGCTAACGTTTGTAACTTTTTTCTAGTTGTCCCGTGTTATGTCTGGTTGATAGGTATTCTCTTTTGGCCTTACGACACCGTAACAATGTTTGTCCTTTGGAAATACCTAACGCCAAGGAGCAATGCATGCTTTGGAAATGTGGAAGATGGTTTTCTCTAAGAAGAAAAGGCATTTGGCTGTTCCTGTCAAGAGAATGACTGAATGTTCTCCAAACCCTGTTTACAGCACCTGGTGGGGCGTGCGGGCAGAGGAGGGAGAGACCCTTGCCTAGCTGTTCAAGTGTTCCTAGTTCAGCGCTTTTAAACTGGAGCAGTTAACCTTGAGATATTTTTTTTAACTGCGTTCTATAATAAATTGACACAATATGCTCTTTACGGAAAAGCTTTCTGTTGTTTTATTTCTAAGAGTCAGCGTGTGAATTCTTTGAATTCTGCAGCCTCAGAAGGATGCATTCTTTCATCACTTTGAGTTTGGAAACTCCCAGTTCCTTGCCATGGTTCATAGAGTGCCAGCCCCACTTAATGGTGCATCACTTTGGAAAAAAGAAAATGGATAAAACTGAAATCAAAAGTCTGAACATTTCCTGTGTCCAGGGAGACAATACTCTGATGAAAACTTCTTTTACCAGCAGCTCCACTAAACATCGGAATTTCCAGGTAGTACAGCGGAAAAGGAACCACCTGCCAATCTCAGGAGATTCAGGTTTCATCCCTAGGAAGCCTTCAGAACCTGGAGTAGAAATCCACAAGTCAACAAACAGCCTCACTCCTGCTGGACGATGTCTGATGAGTGGTTCTGTGGCAGGTTCATGTGGCAGCCTCACCCGAAATTCCAAAGCCAGTAGCACTCACAGTTTGGTCACTAGGCAGATGGCTATGTTGTTGTTTAGTCACTAAGTTGTGTCCGACTCTTTGCAACCCCATAGACTGCAGCACACCAGGCTTCCCTGTCCTTCATTATCTACTGGAGTTTGCTCAAACTCATGTCCATCGCGTCTGTGATGCCACCCAACTAAATCATCCTCTATCAACCCCTTCTCCTCCTGCCCTCAATCTTTCCCAGCGTCAGGGTCTTTTCCAGTGAGTTATCTCTTCACATCAGGTGGCAAAAATGAAAGGGTTTTACCTCAATTTGAGACTTAAACCCAGGGCCCAGACCTGATCGAACCCTGTTTGGGACTCGAATCCACGCGGCTGGGACTTGAACCCAGCCAAAACCCTGTTTGGGACTTCACGTGGCTAAGGCCTAACCCCAGCCAAAACCCTACTTGGTACTTGAACCCACATAGTGAGGACTCAATCCCAGCCAAAACCCTGTCTGGGTCTCGAACCCACATGGCCGGGACTTAATCCAACACTCACCCAATGTCTGGACCCACTGAGGTTCAGGTTCTTCATGCCTCAACACAGAAAGAATTCAGCAAAAAGCCGAGTGATAGACAAGAAAAGGATTTATGAGGATAGGGTACCTATAAACAATGTAAGCAGGCAGGTAAGAAAGCTCTGTTCTGCTCTCCCTTTGATTGAGTGAACAGCAATATATATATAGGATGGTAGAAGACAGTCCCCCTCAAGTAGACACAGATGCAAGGCACACATCATTAGTTCCTTCTTCGCCAACTCCTCCTTCATCAGCTGTTTATATCCAGTCAAGCCTGCTTTTCTGAGCAAGGAGCAGCTCTCCTGAGTTATCGTCAACTCACTGGCCTCCCAACCTTTCTTAGGTTTCTCCCTTCTACCTACCATCCCCTACTAGTACTCTATACCACCTACCTATTCTACTCTGTACCTATCAAAAGTACTAGAGCTTCAACTTCGGCATTAGTCCTTCCAGTGAATATTCAGGGTTGATTTCCTTTAGGATGCACTGGTTTGATCTCCATGCTGTCCAAGGGCCTGCGCCAGCAGTACAATTCAAAAGCATTGAGTCTTCAGTGAAGGGCCCTACATCATGAACATGGTCACGAGAACTCAGATTGCAAAAATCTGGCAGCCTCACCCGAAATTCCAAAGCCAGTAGCACTCACAGTTTGGTCACTAGGCAGATGGCTATGTTGTTGTTTAGTCACTAAGTTGTGTCCGACTCTTTGCAACCCCATAGACTGCAGCACACCAGGCTTCCCTGTCCTTCATTATCTACTGGAGTTTGCTCAAACTCATGTCCATTGAGTCGGTGATGCCACCCAACTAAATCATCCTCTATCAACCCCTTCTCCTCCTGCCCTCAATCTTTCCCAGCGTCAGGGTCTTTTCCAGTGAGTTATCTCTTCACATCAGGTGGCAAAAATGAAAGGGTTTTACCTCAATTTGAGACTTAAACCCAGGGCCCAGACCTGATCGAACCCTGTTTGGGACTCGAATCCACGCGGCTGGGACTTGAACCCAGCCAAAACCCTGTTTGGGACTTCACGTGGCTAAGGCCTAACCCCAGCCAAAACCCTACTTGGTACTTGAACCCACATAGTGAGGACTCAATCCCAGCCAAAACCCTGTCTGGGTCTCGAACCCACATGGCCGGGACTTAATCCAACACTCACCCAATGTCTGGACCCACTGAGGTTCAGGTTCTTCATGCCTCAACACAGAAAGAATTCAGCAAAAAGCCGAGTGATAGACAAGAAAAGGATTTATGAGGATAGGGTACCTATAAACAATGTAAGCAGGCAGGTAAGAAAGCTCTGTTCTGCTCTCCCTTTGATTGAGTGAACAGCAATATATATATAGGATGGTAGAAGACAGTCCCCCTCAAGTAGACACAGATGCAAGGCACACATCATTAGTTCCTTCTTCGCCAACTCCTCCTTCATCAGCTGTTTATATCCAGTCAAGCCTGCTTTTCTGAGCAAGGAGCAGCTCTCCTGAGTTATCGTCAACTCACTGGCCTCCCAACCTTTCTTAGGTTTCTCCTTCTACCTACCATCCCCTACTAGTACTCTATACCACCTACCTATTCTACTCTGTACCTATCAAAAGTACTAGAGCTTCAACTTCGGCATTAGTCCTTCCAGTGAATATTCAGGGTTGATTTCCTTTAGGATGCACTGGTTTGATCTCCATGCTGTCCAAGGGCCTTCTCCAGCAGTACAATTCAAAAGCATTGATTCTTCAGTGAAGGGCCCTACATCATGAACATGGTCAGGACTCGAGCATCTCTAGCTCTGCTAGTGAATTGGCTCAGTAAAATGCAAAACGACAGATACCAAACAGGCTGAAGCATGCAGAACACATCCTTTGCCATTGATTGGATGCGTTCCTTAAATAGACTTTGATAGAATATATTTCTCATCTGATGGTGAGTAGCTTAGAACCATCTATCCCAGAAAAGAAAATCAGTATACACAATATGTGTGCTAGATCCAAAGGGTGATAACTGATGGGAGAAGTCTCACATTTCAGGCAGCTGTTAATACTCGGGCTAAAAACATTGATTTGCAGTCAGCGAGCATTTTAGGATTTTTCATTTCCAGAATGTTGTGAGGATTAGTGCCCAGAAGAGATCTGTGTTTCTTTGAGAGCTTTAATTTTAGGTGAAATTGTACAGAACTCACCACTAACTAAATAGATCTTCTCCACTATTACCAAGGATCAACTACTCTCTCTGGCCATGTTATGACCAGAACTGAATCAGCACCATGTCATATTTTATAACATTTAAAGAGCCCTGTGGAATATTTGCAGTAAGTGCCTATCAAGTAACATTCATCTAAAGGTCAACAATTCACATGGAAACTATATAAATACATTACCTTAAAATTATTTGAGAAGTTAGAATACAAGTAAATACATTTTTTCTTTCCCAATTCTCGTGTCTCCTGATTCTAAAGTAGGACATGTTGGGAATTTCTCTCAAATACGCCACCACTTTTGGCAATCTTTAATTCATATGAATTTCTCACTCTTGTGACTCAGCAAATGTTACACGGCCATCAGGTAGGCGCATTTTACTCTCACATACCTCATTTTCTTCAGCACTCCTGAGTTATCGTCAACTCACTGGCCTCCCAACCTTTCTTAGGTTTCTCCCTTCTACCTACCATCCCCTACTAGTACTCTATACCACCTACCTATTCTACTCTGTACCTATCAAAAGTACTAGAGCTTCAACTTCGGCATTAGTCCTTCCAGTGAATATTCAGGGTTGATTTCCTTTAGGATGCACTGGTTTGATCTCCATGCTGTCCAAGGGCCTTCTCCAGCAGTACAATTCAAAAGCATTGATTCTTCAGTGAAGGGCCCTACATCATGAACATGGTCAGGACTCGAGCATCTCTAGCTCTGCTAGTGAATTGGCTCAGTAAAATGCAAAACGACAGATACCAAACAGGCTGAAGCATGCAGAACACATCCTTTGCCATTGATTGGATGCGTTCCTTAAATAGACTTTGATAGAATATATTTCTCATCTGATGGTGAGTAGCTTAGAACCATCTATCCCAGAAAAGAAAATCAGTATACACAATATGTGTGCTAGATCCAAAGGGTGATAACTGATGGGAGAAGTCTCACATTTCAGGCAGCTGTTAATACTGGCTAAAAACATTGATTTGAAGTCAGCGAGCATTTTAGGATTTTTCATTTCCAGAATGTTGTGAGGATTAGTGCCCAGAAGAGATCTGTGTTTCTTTGAGAGCTTTAATTTTAGGTGAAATTGTACAGAACTCACCACTAACTAAATAGATCTTCTCCACTATTACCAAGGATCAACTACTCTCTCTGGCCATGTTATGACCAGAACTGAATCAGCACCATGTCATATTTTATAACATTTAAAGAGCCCTGTGGAATATTTGCAGTAAGTGCCTATCAAGTAACATTCATCTAAAGGTCAACAATTCACATGGAAACTATATAAATACATTACCTTAAAATTATTTGAGAAGTTAGAATACAAGTAAATACATTTTTTCTTTCCCAATTCTCGTGTCTCCTGATTCTAAAGTAGGACATGTTGGGAATTTCTCTCAAATACGCCACCACTTTTGGCAATCTTTAATTCGCATATGAATTTCTCACTCTTGTGACTCAGCAAATGTTACACGGCCATCAGGTAGGCGCATTTTACTCTCACATACCTCATTTTCTTCAGCACTCCCTCCCCGCTGTTCGTGAAAGGTCATTTTAATCATGATTATGTTTGTGAAAGACAGAGAAGATTATTTGCAAGTGACTGAGATGTGGTTCCTACATTCATCACTCTTGAAAGACTCTGATTAGGGATTAGATACCGTTCTACATAGCAACGGAGAGCCCAGTGATTGTCATACCCCCTGCTCATAGTTCTATCTTTCAAGGCCATCAGTCCGCCCACCTCCCCACCACTGCCTGCCCCTGGCTGTCTTTCATGCTCTGGCCATGTGGAATTTGCAGTGTTGCTAACTCATTCTGTTCTCTCTCCCCGGTGCTCCATTAAGCAGGTTCCCTAAAACTCTCCATTGCCCAGCCCCACCTGGGCTAACTCCACAGAAATGAGTATCCCATGAGCCCAGTCCCATTTCTGCCCTACTCACCTGTGCCTGACTCTCTTGAAGCTAGCACTCTGCCCAGCCTTCAGTGCTCATTAAGTATGGCTGAAATAAGTAACTGACTCACTGACATTTGCCCTACATCTCCATCGTTAGTGTCTCTCCCCACTCCCAGAGAATCATTCCCAGCCACTCCTGATACGTCAACTGTTGTGTCCCACGAGTGACAGTTGCTCAATCGTGTCCGACTCTTTGTGACCCCATGGACAATAGCCTGCCAAGCTTCTCTGTCCATGGGATTCTCCAGGGAAGAATACTGAAGTGGGGGGTTCACTAGTAGCTCAGTGGTGAAGAGTTTGCCTGCCAATGCCGGAGACACAGGTTCGATCCCTGGCCCAGGAGGATCTCACATGCTATAGAGCAACTAAGCCCATGAGCCACAACTATTGAGCCTGTGCTCTAAACCCTCGGAGCCCATGTGCCATGACTACTGCAGCCTGTGTGCCCTACAGCCCGAGTTCTACAGCAAGAGAAGTCACTGCAACCAGAAGCCTGCTCACCTCAACTAGAGAGTAGCCCCCCACTCCCTGCAACTAGAGAAGAGCCTGTGGCAGCAGTGAAAACCGAGAATAGCCAAAAATAAATAAATAAATAAATTTTTTTAAAATTTTTTAAAAAAGAATACTGGAGTGGGTTGCCATTTCCTTCTCCAATTGTGTCCCACACTTCCCCATTATAGTATGTATTGCCTTTTATCATATCTGTTAAGTTGTCTGTCATCCCCATTAGAACATAAATTAAGGGGAAGTGGGATTTCTGGTGACTTGTGGCTCATAATAGACATTCAACCCAAGCTGGATGGTTGGATAGCTGGGTGTCAGGAGAAGGTTGGATGGATAGATGGGTGGCTGGGACTGGGTTGACCAGATGGACGGAGGTTTCAGAGACTGTATGAGAGGTCACTGAGGAAAAAATAGAAAAATAAGAAGGCATGCTCCCCTCTGCCTTGGCAATAGAGCCAATAAGCAGCTGAGTGTTTTAATTCAACACATTGCCAGGCTACTAGAGCAGCAAAAATCAAAAAGAAAGAAAAGGAGACATAAGTGTATTGAGAAGAAAAAAATGAAGTAAAAACAACAAAAGCATCATATCAATAGATGAGAAAAGAAAAAAAATGTTTTTAAAATTTCTTTTCAAAACAAGGTGACTGGCTAGAGGGTGAGTGACTGGAGTATGAAAGAACTTTCCAGGACAACAGAATACTCTGTATCTTGATGGAGCAGCACAGTAATAACAGCAGTAGCACACCACAGGAGTCATAAGGCAAGCACACACATTTGGGCAAAGCTCATCGGATTGCAGACTTAAAAATGGGTGCATTTCATTTTATGTAAAGTGTGCCTCAGTAGAGTTGATCTAATTTTTAAAAATCAAGATAAGGGTAAAGGGGCTTCCCTGGTGGTCCAGTGGGTGAAGAGTCTGCCTTGCAGTGCAGGGGACACCGGCTTAATCCCTGGCCCAGGAGGATCCCGCGGGCTGTGGAGCTGTTGAACTGGTATATCTGATTGCAAGCCAGTGCTCTGGAGCGCGTGCAGCCCGAACGAGTGCTCTGTGGTGAGAGGGGCCGCTGCAGTGGGAGACCCACACATGCCAAGGAATAAAAAGATGGATGAAAGCAAGTATAAATTGAAAAGAGGCATGATGGGGAAAAAAGAAAAAAACGATAAAGGTAAAAAGTTTTACATCTTATGACAATGGACAAAAGTTAGGGGAAGGTCTTAGGCTCACCATATCCTTGTCATTTTTCAAGTGTGTAATGCTTTCCTAGCATTCTCAAGGGCTTCCCTGGTGGCTCAGTAGTAAAGAATGTACCTGCCAATGCAAGAGATGTGGGTTCAGTCCCTGGGTCAGGAAGATCCCCTGGAGGAAGGCATGGCAACCCACTTCGGTATTCTTCCCTGGAAAATCTGACACGCTATAGTCCATGGGGTCACAAAGAATCAAACATGGTTTAATGACTAGACAACAATAACATTCTTAAACACAGGATTATATAGCAGGGCAAAGAAGCTTCCCAAATTAGAGTGTGAGTCTTCTGATTAAGCTTTTCTAGAAGAATTTTATATGTCATAACAATTCGTTGACTGTAAAAATCACTTGAGTCATATTTCTTTCCTTAAAGTTTAATATATGACTAATTTTTCACATCTTCAGAACCAACCAATTGTCTCTTCATGAATAAAAACATCCACATGTAACCAGTGGTAAATGAAATTCATTTTATCAGGTCTCTAATGTCAATCCACACTCTCATCTGTCCACAGTCAGGAGTATACTGGACCAGGAAAAATACATCTACAGTGACTGATGCATCTGAAATTCATGAACTATTAGGAAAAGAAATGAAGTAAAAATAACAAAACCATCAGTATGCTTCTGCAAAGTCACTTTTATTTCTGAAGCTTCTAAAACATTTTTCCTGCAAGTCACCTTAAATGTACATCATTCTATTTCTTATAAAAAGCATTTAAGCACAAGACTTCCTTGGTGGTCCAGTGGCTAAGACTCTGGGCTGCCTATGCAGCAGGCCCCGGTTCCATCCCTGGTCAAAGAACCAGAACCCACATGCTGAACTAAGTTCTCACACAGTCAAATAAATAAACAAAAACACTAAAAAACAAACAAACAAACATTGGACATTGAGGGGAGGGAGGCACCAGCGAGATGTATGGAAAGAGTAACATGGAAACTTACATTATCATATGTCAAATAGACAACCAATGTGAACCTGCTGTAAGACTAAGGGAACTTACACAGGGCTCTGTGACAGCCTAGAGCGGTGGGATGGGAGATGGGACGGGGATTCAAGTGGGAGGGGACATGTGTGGCTAATCGGGTTTACGTATGGCAGTAAACAACAAAACTCTGTAAAAGTAAAATAAAGATAAATAAATAAAAACCAACTAAACAACAAAAAACAGTGAACCTGAGAATCTCATCTGTCATTAAAAATATTTTAAGCACCATGAATATTGGAGACATAACTTTTAAAAGCCATAGAAGATCCTCAACAACTCTTATAAATAGTGGCCTATGTCATGTCTGCATGTATAACTTCCTAAATCTAATATTAGTATGTGGTTTTATTTTAGGAAGGAAGTGGAAGTGTTGGTCGTTCAGTTGTGCCCAACTCTCTGTGACTCCATGGACTGTAGCCCACCAGGCTCCCCTGTCCGTGGGATTCTCCAGGCAAGACTACTGGAGTGAGCAGCCTTTCCCTTCTCCAGGGGATCTTCCTGACCCAGGAATCACACCTGAGTCGCCTCCATCACAGGCAGATTCTGTACCATCTGACTCGTCATTTAGGATAAGTTGCCAAATAACTTCTCTTAACTGTGTTAACTTAAATTCAAGATTTTTTTTCCTTTTCGCCGTCATGCCTCTTTTTATTTATATTTATTTTCATCTATCTTTTTTATTCTTTGACCTGTGTGGGCCTTCCATTGCGGTGGCCTCTCTCGTTGCAGAGCACCGGCTCTGGGCACATGTGCTCCAGAGTGCTGGCTCATAACTGGACACACCTGTCAGCCGCTCCACAGCACGTGGGATCCTCCTGGGCCAGAGATCTAACCAGTGTCCCGTGCACTGTAATGCGGACTCTTTACCCACTGGACCACCAGGCAAGCCTGAATTCATGATTTTTATAAGGTAAGCGTAGTACCAACTTCAGGCTTTGGTCTTTGTGGCAGGTCTTTGGTGAGGAGAGGTACTGATTAGTAGGCATGCTTAGTCAGTCACAGAATGCACGCACATGTGTGCTAGGTCACTTCAGTCCTGTCCACCTCTTTGTGACCCCATGGACTGTAGCCCTCCATGCTTTTCTGTCCATGGAATTCTCTAGGCAAGACTACTGGAGAGGGTTGTCATGCCAACCCAGGGATGAACCCTGTCTCTTACACCTTCTGCATTGGCAGGTGAGTCCTTCACCACTCAGCCACTTGGGAAGCCCAGCAGGATACACACAGTCCTGCCAAATCCAGGAGACACAGACGGACAGGTTTAAAAGCCACACCAAGGTGTGACATGTTTTTATTTGGCATATGGCTGCCCATCACTGTTTCCCTAAAGCTACCTGTGCAGTGTTTAGACCCTGAGCTGCTTCAGCTTCAAATCAGTTACTTCAAGTTCTCTCTGTGGAAGTTTGTAAATGATTCGCCTTCCAGTTTTGTTTGAGAGCAGATCAGTTCTAGATTCTTGATGGATTTAACGCTCACAGCTTGTGGCTTCGCCAAAATGGATGTCATACTTCTCCCTAAAGTTTACATCTCTGATGGAGTCTAGTGCCATAGCCTATTGAGAACTTATCCTCTGCGTGGATATTTTTCTTATCTTTTTTCTTTCTTTACCCCTGTAGGCTCATTAGAAAATAGAAAGTTTCCCCTTCCAAAGTGTTGAACCAGGATAATGTGCCCTTAAGGTTGCACTCCATTAGCCCCCAGATGAGGTCAACAGGGTCTCTGGGGTCCTGGGGCCTGGAGCTGCCCTCTCTGAAAGATCAAGGTCTTCCTGGTGGTCAAGCTTCCAATGTGAGAAAAGAGTCCAAGTGAAGAATCTGTGCTCAGAGCTGGGAGGGGGCAGGATAGGTTGGAACTGGGTTCGAAGAAACAGAAGGGGCTAGAAAAGGAGAGAGCTGACCTTGGAAAAGAGTCCAGTGAGAGCTAATGGGCCGGAGAGATCTAACCAGTGTCCCGTGCACTGTAATGCGGACTCTTTACCCACTGGACCACCAGGCAAGCCTGAATTCATGATTTTTATAAGGTAAGCGTAGTACCAACTTCAGGCTTTGGTCTTTGTGGCAGGTCTTTGGTGAGGAGAGGTACTGATTAGTAGGCATGCTTAGTCAGTCACAGAATGCACGCACATGTGTGCTAGGTCACTTCAGTCCTGTCCACCTCTTTGTGACCCCATGGACTGTAGCCCTCCATGCTTTTCTGTCCATGGAATTCTCTAGGCAAGACTACTGGAGAGGGTTGTCATGCCAACCCAGGGATGAACCCTGTCTCTTACACCTTCTGCATTGGCAGGTGAGTCCTTCACCACTCAGCCACTTGGGAAGCCCAGCAGGATACACACAGTCCTGCCAAATCCAGGAGACACAGACGGACAGGTTTAAAAGCCACACCAAGGTGTGACATGTTTTTATTTGGCATATGGCTGCCCATCACTGTTTCCCTAAAGCTACCTGTGCAGTGTTTAGACCCTGAGCTGCTTCAGCTTCAAATCAGTTACTTCAAGTTCTCTCTGTGGAAGTTTGTAAATGATTCGCCTTCCAGTTTTGTTTGAGAGCAGATCAGTTCTAGATTCTTGATGGATTTAACGCTCACAGCTTGTGGCTTCGCCAAAATGGATGTCATACTTCTCCCTAAAGTTTACATCTCTGATGGAGTCTAGTGCCATAGCCTATTGAGAACTTATCCTCTGCGTGGATATTTTTCTTATCTTTTTTCTTTCTTTACCCCTGTAGGCTCATTAGAAAATAGAAAGTTTCCCCTTCCAAAGTGTTGAACCAGGATAATGTGCCCTTAAGGTTGCACTCCATTAGCCCCCAGATGAGGTCAACAGGGTCTCTGGGGTCCTGGGGCCTGGAGCTGCCCTCTCTGAAAGATCAAGGTCTTCCTGGTGGTCAAGCTTCCAATGTGAGAAAAGAGTCCAAGTGAAGAATCTGTGCTCAGAGCTGGGAGGGGGCAGGATAGGTTGGAACTGGGTTCGAAGAAACAGAAGGGGCTAGAAAAGGAGAGAGCTGACCTTGGAAGGGCTTGGTTCATCCTGCTGAGGAGTTCAGGGCCAAGAGTGAAGCCAGACAAGCGTGAAGCCCGGAGTCAGTGGCCTCTCCCACTCAGGGTCCTCTTTGCCTGGGTCATGCAGGCCTGAGCAATGGCCAGGGGCAGCCCCTGTAGTCAAGGGCCAGGCCCTCCCGTGGGTGGGGGGTTGGTGAGAGTGGGGGGATGAGGGTAGATGGAAGTGGGGGGTTAGGAGAATGTGGGGATGGGAGGGAGGCAGACGGCAGAGTCCCCGGCTTCCTGTGGTCAGAAAAAGGGCCCCATCCCCACCCCACGAGCACAATGACCTCCACTCAACTCTAGCCAATCTCAGAAGGCCAGTTCCTGAGTGAATTCATTTTATCCTGGCTCAAGGTGTCTTTTTTTTGTTTGTTTTACTTTGCTTTACATTTAAATAAATGTGCCCAAATCCTCAATTTCCTGTTTATCTTAGTTTCACATGGGCTCCTTAGGCCTGTCCCTCCTCGTGTGTTCCTTATCCCCACAGAGCACATTTCTCTCTGCTGGGAAACAGCCAGAATCCAGGAAGACACAGGTGGGCCTGGGGGGCAGCCAAGCTTCTGCCTACTGGGGCTGCCAGCCAGCCGAGGCCAGCAGCGCCCCCTGCTGCCGCATGGAGCTGGACACACTCAGTACAGAGGAGAGAGGACTGAGGAGAGAGTGGGACCCGCAAGCCTGAGGCTTGACAAGGAGGATGGGAGAGGAGGCAGAGAGGTGCCTGGGCAGGCAAGGGGGCCAGCAGGAGGCCACCCCTGGTCTAAAGAGTTAGGTATATTGTCCCCGGTCGATAGAGAATTCCCAGAGCTTAGTAGATAGAGGTCAGGCTGAGGCTTAGAGAGGATGAGATTTGGTGAGAAGGCAGTTGTGAATTTGGGTGGAGGGGTAGCGGTTGGCTGACCGCAGATAGACCCGCAAGATTCCCACTCCCCCTCCCCGCCCCAAGGGAACAAGCGCCTCTGGTGAGCATGAGCTGGACCTGTGACTGTGCTGGGCTGTCACCTCCATGATGACATCACTATTTATGGCAGAAAGGGATTTTGCAGCTAGAACTCAGTACCCAACTCAGTTGATTCTGAGTTAATCCAAAGGAGGTTTGCTCCCGGGTGGGCCTGACCTAATTCGGTGAGCCCTTAAAGGAGACCAGAGCCACAGCGGGGCTTTCCTACTAGCCGGGGAGAGGCAAGCTCTGAGAGGAGGGCCGTGTGCCAGGCGCCTGTGGGCAGCTTCTAGAGGCCAAGAGCAGTCCCTGAGCAACAGCCAGCTGGGACGGGGATGTCAGCTCTCCATCTGCGTGGAAGTGACTTCTGCTCACCACTGTGTGCATTTGAAAGAGGACTTGGAGCCTCAGGTAAGACACAGCCCTGCCTATTAGCTGGAGTCCGAGGGCACTTCATCTGGGGGGAGGCCCTGAGCAGGCGTCCCGGGTGTCACAGGCTTGGATCCTGATACACCAGCGCAGTGAGTGGATAAATGTGTTGTCTGAAACTTCCATGTTGGTGGTAACGTGCTGCATGGTGTTAGGGAAGGAGTGCGGAGATTATCTAGTTTCACATGGGCTCCTTAGGCCTGTCCCTCCTCGTGTGTTCCTTATCCCCACAGAGCACATTTCTCTCTGCTGGGAAACAGCCAGAATCCAGGAAGACACAGGTGGGCCTGGGGGGCAGCCAAGCTTCTGCCTACTGGGGCTGCCAGCCAGCCGAGGCCAGCAGCGCCCCCTGCTGCCGCATGGAGCTGGACACACTCAGTACAGAGGAGAGAGGACTGAGGAGAGAGTGGGACCCGCAAGCCTGAGGCTTGACAAGGAGGATGGGAGAGGAGGCAGAGAGGTGCCTGGGCAGGCAAGGGGGCCAGCAGGAGGCCACCCCTGGTCTAAAGAGTTAGGTATATTGTCCCCGGTCGATAGAGAATTCCCAGAGCTTAGTAGATAGAGGTCAGGCTGAGGCTTAGAGAGGATGAGATTTGGTGAGAAGGCAGTTGTGAATTTGGGTGGAGGGGTAGCGGTTGGCTGACCGCAGATAGACCCGCAAGATTCCCACTCCCCCTCCCCGCCCCAAGGGAACAAGCGCCTCTGGTGAGCATGAGCTGGACCTGTGACTGTGCTGGGCTGTCACCCATGATGACATCACTATTTATGGCAGAAAGGGATTTTGCAGCTAGAACTCAGTACCCAACTCAGTTGATTCTGAGTTAATCCAAAGGAGGTTTGCTCCCGGGTGGGCCTGACCTAATTCGGTGAGCCCTTAAAGGAGACCAGAGCCACAGCGGGGCTTTCCTACTAGCCGGGGAGAGGCAAGCTCTGAGAGGAGGGCCGTGTGCCAGGCGCCTGTGGGCAGCTTCTAGAGGCCAAGAGCAGTCCCTGAGCAACAGCCAGCTGGGACGGGGATGTCAGCTCTCCATCTGCGTGGAAGTGACTTCTGCTCACCACTGTGTGCATTTGAAAGAGGACTTGGAGCCTCAGGTAAGACACAGCCCTGCCTATTAGCTGGAGTCCGAGGGCACTTCATCTGGGGGGAGGCCCTGAGCAGGCGTCCCGGGTGTCACAGGCTTGGATCCTGATACACCAGCGCAGTGAGTGGATAAATGTGTTGTCTGAAACTTCCATGTTGGTGGTAACGTGCTGCATGGTGTTAGGGAAGGAGTGCGGAGATGGGTAGGCCTTAACCTCAGAGAGGAGGTGTGATGTTTCGGCTGGGCCAGGCCCCCCACCGGCGTCTCTGGGGCAGCTGGCGCAGCCCTGTGGGCCTGGATCCCCCCCAGACTGAAAGGGGTTCAGAATGAAAGGGGTTCATAGGCAGAATTGGCGAGGAGGTTAGCGGGTCCCAAGGACAAGGAGAAGAGGAAGGCCAAGGAGAACTAAAGACAAAGATCTTCAACGTTAAAACTGAAAACTTCTGGTCTTATGTTAATCTGGGTGTTTACATTGGAACATCTCACCTAGCCCCGAGACCGGGAGACTGTCCTAGTTAATCTGTTCCTGCTGTGTGTGGGGGCTTAGAGCGCCTTTGCAACCTTAAGAGATTCTTTTGATTTATTGTTTTGGTAACTGACTGGAAGATACAAATTGTCATGCTTCACCTGGCAAAGGGGGATACTCTTCTGCCCCCCTTCCCTATCCTTTCTTACTTTAATAAACTTCTCACTGCACAAAGCTCTGAGTGACCATTGCGGAGTTTTTTGATCCCCATGTGAATTCTTCTCCAATGGAGATTAAGAGTCTGACACTGTCCATGGTAACCTACCGTCGACTATCACTTATCAAGACCATCCCTTTACTGTGTGCTGCAGCCCATGTTGACCCAAACACTGACTTCTTGACTTCTTTTGGATGACACGTTTGTAAATATATTTTAATAGTTATACTGAGCACGTTCCTAAGCAATTTTTCAAACATTTGTTGATTTTCCCCCTCCAAGGACACAAGACTCCTGGTACAAAGCATTGTTATAAACTGCCGATTAATGCTACCATGATTCTTAAAATCAGGCTTCTCGTGATTGTAAGAATTGCAAAGACACAACGGACAGCAAGCTGTTAGGGAAAGAGTTTATCTGGGAAGACTTCCCAGGCAAGATTCACAGGTCCAAAAGGTGGGCCAGTGAAGTCGCGCCCCGGAGATGGGATGAGGAGGTTTTATTTGGGAGGAGAAGGGGAAAAAAGGAAGAAGGGGAGGGAGTTTCTTAGAACAGGTGCGGAAACAAAGTCTTTGTTTAAACTGAGTGAGAAATTAGTGATGAGTTGGCTGTCCTTGAGTTGTCTGTGGGCATGGGGTTGTGCAGTTCTTGTTGCTTTCTAGACCAGGTGGACAATCTTCATGGCCAGGGCGAGCTCCCTATCCCCGGCCTTGAAAGACTCCCAGCCACCAGCAGATCAGCAACAGGCCCCTTGCTGCTGACCCTGCAAGGCCAGCGAGTTCACAGGTGCCGTGTTAACTCTTTAATAGCCTATCAACCTAACAAAGATGATCAGAACCAATGGAAGAGTGGACGTCCAGACAAGGCCACATGCAGGCCACTGCTCTGGCATCACATTTCCCTCCAGGCTTGTTCAGCAGGTTTTTCTTCAGCACCCAGATATGCCAGGCAGTGCCAGCAGAGCTGGAGGTGAGGTGAGGAAGACCAGCGCGGAGTCCACTCGCACAGAGCTTGGTGAGAGGAACCAGACAGTAAATGTATAAATAAATAAATGCCTTCAGATAGTGAGAGGCGCCAGGAAGAAGATACACATGATATATTTGCTGTCTATGGCTGCTGGTAGGAAACTACCTCAAATGCAGTCGGATGACTCTGTGGTAAGGAATCCCCCTGCAATGCAGGAGAGGCAAGCTTGATCCCTGGGTCGGGAGAAGGAAACGGCAGCCCGCTCCAGTATTCCTGCCTGGAAAATCCCATGGACAGAGGAGCCTGACGGGCTGCAGTCCATGGGGTCGCTAAGCGTTGGACAGGACTGAGGGACTGAGCACGTACGAAATCGCATAGACTTATTCTCTTACAGATCCAGAGACCAGATGTCTCAATCAAGATGTCCCAGGACGGCATTGCTTCTGGAAGTTCTAGAGGCGACGCCTTGCTTTGTTCAGCTTCCAGAGCCACTTGTGTTCCTTGGCTCATGACCCCCTCTCTGTATCACTCTCACCCTTGGCATTTATTGTCGATTGCAACCACCTCCCCGTCACACCACTTCTGGAGGAGAGGTTCCTGCCCAGGGTTACGGGGATGGATAAACACCCCACACCCAACACAGGACAGAGGAGATGGAAAGAGGTCTGCTAGTCACACATACTCACAGCCCGGGAGGAGGCTTCCATGCAGGAGCCCCTGCGGATCACACTCAGAACAGCGCAAAAAGGCTGGTCTGCGGGAGGCAGGCTCTGTCGTAACAAGAGGGTATGGTGGCTCCTTGTTCCCCTGGGAGGGTGGGATGGGTTTGTTTCATAATTCTACCAGCTGGGAGAGAACTAAAACACACTACTCAGGGGTAAGCAGGAACCGAGCCCTGTCTGTTTGATGGGAGTGGGGCGTTTTGCAGAGACCCTTACCCACATGAGCAGAGGAGGGAGAAGAACTTGCATTTGGGCCAAAATAGGGCCTGCCATTTCACCAGATGTCAAGATCACACAGACTTGAATCTCATTTTGTCTTCCACCACATAGTCCCATCTCCTACTATTGGCAGGAAGTGGTCGAGTCAGAATTTCAGCCCATGTTAATCTATCTGACTTCATAACTACATTTCTAACCACCTCACTGCACACCCCTCCTCTCTGGCGAGCCACGGCAGCCAGGGTGCAAAGATGACCCCCCCAGGGGCCACATCTGCCAGCTTCCATGCCCTGGTGACATCCACTCTGAGTCTGCATTGGCCTCAAGACTTAGTTTCATCAACAGACGACGGTGGAAATGACACTCTGCCCATTAGGACCCTCAGTAGTCATGGAAACCTCTGCTTCTGCCCCCAGGTGAGTGGCCACGAGTACCAATGGAGCAGCTGGTGGGCACAGAGACTCAGGTGGGGTCCCTAGGACTAGATGCGGGGAACCTGGCTGCACTTTGGTACAATAGAGCATCACACAGTGGAGCCACAGGTGATGCAGGCTGAAAGGTGCAGCAGGGCAGTGTGGGTGAGTCTGCTGCATGCGGGTGGGACGACGCCTTGCTTTGTTCAGCTTCCAGAGCCACTTGTGTTCCTTGGCTCATGACCCCCTCTCTGTATCACTCTCACCCTTGGCATTTATTGTCGATTGCAACCACCTCCCCGTCACACCACTTCTGGAGGAGAGGTTCCTGCCCAGGGTTACGGGGATGGATAAACACCCCACACCCAACACAGGACAGAGGAGATGGAAAGAGGTCTGCTAGTCACACATACTCACAGCCCGGGAGGAGGCTTCCATGCAGGGGCCCCAGAGGATCACACTCAGAACAGCGCAAAAAGGCTGGTCTGCGGGAGGCAGGCTCTGTCGTAACAAGAGGGTATGGTGGCTCCTTGTTCCCCTGGGAGGGTGGGATGGGTTTGTTTCATAATTCTACCAGCTGGGAGAGAACTAAAACACACTACTCAGGGGTAAGCAGGAAC
The DNA here is from genome assembly GCA_022376925.1 of Tragulus kanchil. Taxonomy (NCBI): domain Eukaryota; kingdom Metazoa; phylum Chordata; class Mammalia; order Artiodactyla; family Tragulidae; genus Tragulus; species Tragulus kanchil. The sequence goes on along the minus strand of JAIOJX010000028.1, from coordinate 235,336,532 downwards.
CGAGCCCTGTCTGTTTGATGGGAGTGGGGCGTTTTGCAGAGACCCTTACCCACATGAGCAGAGGAGGGAGAAGAACTTGCATTTGGGCCAAAATAGGGCCTGCCATTTCACCAGATGTCAAGATCACACAGACTTGAATCTCATTTTGTCTTCCACCACATAGTCCCATCTCCTACTATTGGCAGGAAGTGGTCGAGTCAGAATTTCAGCCCATGTTAATCTATCTGACTTCATAACTACATTTCTAACCACCTCACTGCACACCCCTCCTCTCTGGCGAGCCACGGCAGCCAGGGTGCAAAGATGACCCCCCCAGGGGCCACATCTGCCAGCTTCCATGCCCTGGTGACATCCACTCTGAGTCTGCATTGGCCTCAAGACTTAGTTTCATCAACAGACGACGGTGGAAATGACACTCTGCCCATTAGGACCCTCAGTAGTCATGGAAACCTCTGCTTCTGCCCCCAGGTGAGTGGCCACGAGTACCAATGGAGCAGCTGGTGGGCACAGAGACTCAGGTGGGGTCCCTAGGACTAGATGCGGGGAACCTGGCTGCACTTTGGTACAATAGAGCATCACACAGTGGAGCCACAGGTGATGCAGGCTGAAAGGTGCAGCAGGGGCAGTGTGGGTGAGTCTGCTGCATGCGGGGTGGGACGTTAGGATGATGTATTATAGACCGTGTGGGAACATTCTTGGAAGTCTTTTAATGGTCGAAGAGTATTTCATTGTATAATATATATATATATACACACAGCATTCTGTGTATCCATTCATCAGTTGATGGGTATTTGGGCTGTTTTTCTGCTCTTATAACTAGTGTTGCTGCGAACATCCATGTGAAGTATTGCGGGGATGAGACTTCAAGCTACAAGGAAGCTTACAAGCAAAGCTTCTGTTTTTCTTGGATAGATACCAAGAGTTAGTGACACGGTAATTCTATGTTTCATAATTTGAGGAGATACCTTTCTGTTTTCCAAGGAAGTTGTACGATTTTACGAGCTCACCAGGGTTGTAGGAGAGTTCTGATTTCTTCACGTCCTTGCCAAAACATGTTTATCATTACCTGGCTTTTTCATTCTGCTCATCCTACTGGTAGGAAGAGGCATCTCATCACGGTGTCTGTTTGCATGTCCCTGATGGCCAATGATGTTGAGCACCTTTTCCTGTACTTAATTACCCATTCTCTTTTTTTTGGGCCACTTTTATTGGTCTTCCATTTATTTATCTTTGTTCTCTGGCATGTGTGGACCTCCCATTGCAGTGGCCTCTCTTGCTGCAGAGCACCGGCTCTGGGTGCATGCGCTCCAGAGCTCCGGCTTGCTAGTTGGACACATGGGTCCAGCCGCTCCGTGGCACATGGGATCTTCCCAGGCCAGGGAGCGAACTGGTAGCCAGGGTGCAAAGATGACCCCCAGGGCCACATCTGCCAGCTTCCATGCCCTGGTGACATCCACTCTGAGTCTGCATTGGCCTCAAGACTTAGTTTCATCAACAGACGACGGTGGAAATGACACTCTGCCCATTAGGACCCTCAGTAGTCATGGAAACCTCTGCTTCTGCCCCCAGGTGAGTGGCCACGAGTACCAATGGAGCAGCTGGTGGGCACAGAGACTCAGGTGGGGTCCCTAGGACTAGATGCGGGGAACCTGGCTGCACTTTGGTACAATAGAGCATCACACAGTGGAGCCACAGGTGATGCAGGCTGAAAGGTGCAGCAGGGGCAGTGTGGGTGAGTCTGCTGCATGCGGGGTGGGACGTTAGGATGATGTATTATAGACCGTGTGGGAACATTCTTGGAAGTCTTTTAATGGTCGAAGAGTATTTCATTGTATAATATATATATATATACACACAGCATTCTGTGTATCCATTCATCAGTTGATGGGTATTTGGGCTGTTTTTCTGCTCTTATAACTAGTGTTGCTGCGAACATCCATGTGAAGTATTGCGGGGATGAGACTTCAAGCTACAAGGAAGCTTACAAGCAAAGCTTCTGTTTTTCTTGGATAGATACCAAGAGTTAGTGACACGGTAATTCTATGTTTCATAATTTGAGGAGATACCTTTCTGTTTTCCAAGGAAGTTGTACGATTTTACGAGCTCACCAGGGTTGTAGGAGAGTTCTGATTTCTTCACGTCCTTGCCAAAACATGTTTATCATTACCTGGCTTTTTCATTCTGCTCATCCTACTGGTAGGAAGAGGCATCTCATCACGGTGTCTGTTTGCATGTCCCTGATGGCCAATGATGTTGAGCACCTTTTCCTGTACTTAATTACCCATTCTCTTTTTTTTGGGCCACTTTTATTGGTCTTCCATTTATTTATCTTTGTTCTCTGGCATGTGTGGACCTCCCATTGCAGTGGCCTCTCTTGCTGCAGAGCACCGGCTCTGGGTGCATGCGCTCCAGAGCTCCGGCTTGCTAGTTGGACACATGGGTCCAGCCGCTCCGTGGCACATGGGATCTTCCCAGGCCAGGGAGCGAACTGGTACCCCTTGCACTGCAAGGCGGTGTCCTTACCCACTGGACCAGCAGGGAAGCCCCTGCCAATTCATTTTTGATTCAAGAGGAGGGGGTCTCATCTTCCATCTCATTCTCCTGCCCCTCCTCCTGGATCCCACTCACCCCAAATGCTCACCTAGGTCTGAACTACGTGGCATGGCTTCCTCTTCCTCCGAAGGCCCCTTGTCAGTTCACAGAATGGCCAGGGCTCAGAGCCTGGCCCAGGTGGGTGCCCCAACTAAGGCAGGACTCTGACACCCGCTGCCTAGATGAACACTTCTCCATCTTCTTGCGTCTGTGAAACTGGAATACAGGAGGAGATAACTAGCAGGTAACCCTTAGTATCCACCTGTGCGTGAATGTGTGCATTTACGAGTTGGAGTGTTACAAAATCACAAGGTGAGAGAAGGAACTCCAAAACTTCAGAGGGAAAAGAAGAGTTTGGTGGCATACGTTAAAATTCTAGACCCTCTGGACAGTAACCAAGAACTTGTTTTCCTAAGGATCCTTTTTAAGGATGTACTTCCCTTAAAGTAAAGCGACTTTCTAAAGAAGGAGACTTTGGAAGATGAACGCTCACCCATGCCTGATGGTAGCCATGGTGAGATTCATATGGAAAGCTCAGAACTTTTAGAGCTGCACCTCGTGAGAAAAATTGCCATGGCTTAATAGGGAGTGTCGTGACCTCTGATCATGTGGTCATCTGACCAGCTTTGGCTGCGTTCCAATCTCAGAGCTGTGCCCTGAGGAGTTCTTACCACCTCCTGTCTCCATAAAGAACAATTGACAGTGTGTCCTCCACACACCCTTGTTGGTTGAAGGAGGGACCGAGTCATGGCCAATGATGTTGAGCACCTTTTCCTGTACTTAATTACCCATTCTCTTTTTTTTGGGCCACTTTTATTGGTCTTCCATTTATTTATCTTTGTTCTCTGGCATGTGTGGACCTCCCATTGCAGTGGCCTCTCTTGCTGCAGAGCACCGGCTCTGGGTGCATGCGCTCCAGAGCTCCGGCTTGCTAGTTGGACACATGGGTCCAGCCGCTCCGTGGCACATGGGATCTTCCCAGGCCAGGGAGCGAACTGGTACCCCTTGCACTGCAAGGCGGTGTCCTTACCCACTGGACCAGCAGGGAAGCCCCTGCCAATTCATTTTTGATTCAAGAGGAGGGGGTCTCATCTTCCATCTCATTCTCCTGCCCCTCCTCCTGGATCCCACTCACCCCAAATGCTCACCTAGGTCTGAACTACGTGGCATGGCTTCCTCTTCCTCCGAAGGCCCCTTGTCAGTTCACAGAATGGCCAGGGCTCAGAGCCTGGCCCAGGTGGGTGCCCCAACTAAGGCAGGACTCTGACACCCGCTGCCTAGATGAACACTTCTCCATCTTCTTGCGTCTGTGAAACTGGAATACAGGAGGAGATAACTAGCAGGTAACCCTTAGTATCCACCTGTGCGTGAATGTGTGCATTTACGAAGTTGGAGTGTTACAAAATCACAAGGTGAGAGAAGGAACTCCAAAACTTCAGAGGGAAAAGAAGAGTTTGGTGGCATACGTTAAAATTCTAGACCCTCTGGACAGTAACCAAGAACTTGTTTTCCTAAGGATCCTTTTTAAGGATGTACTTCCCTTAAAGTAAAGCGACTTTCTAAAGAAGGAGACTTTGGAAGATGAACGCTCACCCATGCCTGATGGTAGCCATGGTGAGATTCATATGGAAAGCTCAGAACTTTTAGAGCTGCACCTCGTGAGAAAAATTGCCATGGCTTAATAGGGAGTGTCGTGACCTCTGATCATGTGGTCATCTGACCAGCTTTGGCTGCGTTCCAATCTCAGAGCTGTGCCCTGAGGAGTTCTTACCACCTCCTGTCTCCATAAAGAACAATTGACAGTGTGTCCTCCACACACCCTTGTTGGTTGAAGGAGGGACCGAGTCATCGGGTGGGGTCAGGTGAGTGAGGGCGGGGCATGATGGGGTGGGGCATGGGCTTTCTTCCTCTTCACATGATGTGAGCTCCATCGGGGGAGGCTCTGGAGCTCATTATTAAACAGGCGTGACCAGCGACCAAAACTCTACAGTAAGCCTGTGTCCATGTGAAGGGTAGGACATGCCTTGAAATGGAAAAGCCAATCTGAGTTTGGGTCTTTATTCCTGGTTGGTGCCAAGAGATGAGAAACTAACAAGACAGGTGACTTTATCCAATGGACACACCACCCTTCATCCAGTGTCTTCACCTGTTGGATTCATTCGGTCATTCACCTCTGAAGTTACTGAGTACCTGCTTGGTGCCTGAGGCAGGGCAAAATGATGGCACCAGAGATGAGTTCAGACCCTTACAATCTATCCAGGATGAAACCAAACAAGACCCAGTGGGGCTCTTTGGAGTGAAAAAGCCTTTTCTATGTTCCCCAGCTCTTGTTTCTAGGAAAACAGTTTCAGTCTCCTAGACCTTCCCTGAGTTCCAAAGGGCCCATTTAAACAGTTACTAATCAGAGGGCTGAGGCAAGGCAGAAACAAAGGGAAGGCCCTCAGGAAATGATAGCGTAGGGGATGGATTGGGTCCTGGTTGCCAGCAGGGCCCTGTGGGGCTCCTAGGCACAAAGACTTCCTGTGTTTCCCATTTCTTTGATTATCCCAAAGAGCCTTCAAGCGACCTCCATGACCTTCCCTGAGTTCCAATGGGCATATTCAAGCGGTCTTTAATTAGGGGAGGGAGGGGATTCGAGAATAGGAAGAAACAGTCTAGAGCTGCCTTGAGGCAAGACTCTGCTTCCCCATCAGTGGATACACACAACAATATCTTTGAGCTATTTGATGGTATGCTGCCCACAAGATATAAACCAGTTGGGCCTGAAGGTTGCCTATTTACCTCACCACTAATTCACCAGAAGAATGTCCACGAGCTGATCTTGCCCTCTCTGCCCAATTACTATAAAACTTCTCACTCTCCTCTCCAAGCTGGGGCACATGGTTTGGGGGGCATTAGCCCACTGCGGCCGCTTTCACCTGGCAAATAATGAAGCTATCCTTTGCCACTTCACCTAAAGTCTGCCTCTGAGATTTGATTCAGCACCCGTGTACAGAAAGGCTGAGTTAGCATCAGCCCTAGGTCCTCCTGGAAGATATACTGAACACTCTGTCTCTGAGTTCTTCTACAGGAGCCAAGGCCCCCACCAGGGAGGAGGACTCCAAACTGGTGGGAACCAGAAGGCTGAATCAACATCACCCGGTTACCTCTCCACCTTCCAACCAGAGGAAGGTCACATGCCCTGAAGCCCACCCCCCATATTCTGCCTATAAAGACTCTTACCCTGGGACCGTCCCAGCAGTCACTGCTCGGGGCACAGCTTCCATTCCTGGTCAGAGGACAAGATCTCACACGCCCGGTGGTGTGGTCAAGAAAGAAAAAAAAAGCCTCTTCCTCCAAAATCGTTGGGACTTTGGGCTTTTCAAGCATGAGCTACCTGTTCTCCTTGCTTGACCTTGCAATAAACGTTTCTCTGCCTCAAACTCTGACATTTTGGTTTGTGTAGCCTCAATGCATCAGACACACAAGTGGGTTCATCCACAGGACTGAAGGCAACAGGAAGGATTGGGCTATTCAACCTGAGAGGACCCAGGGAAGCGTCCCTCAGCACTGGATGCTCATGGTGATTCTTGGCAGACAGGAAGGACTCGGTCCCAGGGATCAAAAAAGGAAAGGTTTTACAGGGCTGGCACGACAGGCAACTCATAGCAATGGAGTGTTTATCCTGTCTGCCCCCCGTTCCCAGGGCGTCAGCATCCCCTCACTCTTCCCGAGGTACAAAACTTCCAGGTCTACCCCTGAGGTTGGTGATAACCCCAGGTCAAAGCCCACCTTGGATCTAGTGCCCCCCAAGGCCTCCAGAGCTTCAGGATTATCACTGAACTCACTGTTTCTGGGGTCCAGAGTGTAGTTGAAGCATACTTGAGCAGAGAGTAACAGACGCTGGCCGTCGTTAGCCTGTAGACGTCACGGACACTCCAGCTGCTGGGAACGAGGGCATCACCCAGGGGTGGTTCTCAAGTCTAGACTTGTTCCTCGGGCACTGGCGTGGGGCCCACGGGCCTACAGCTTTCTTCTGTGTACCCACACTCACACTGCCAGGCTCTAATGGCTCTTTAAACTCCAGTGCTCTCACCAACCACACCTCCTGGACCCAAAACCTTCTCGTCCACCTCCACCCAGCCCTCAGGGCCCTGAAACCTGCAAGGTCTCACGCTCTCATCTCGTCTCTCAGACAGTTGAGTATCTACCTCTAGGACAATAACAGGAATGGAGTCCCCGGGGTGAGTGTGTCCTCCCAGACCAAGGGGTGCCTGTCCCCACTTCTAGGCTGGCAAGCCCAGCCCCATTCCCAGGGGAAATCTGAGCACTGGTCAACAAGCTCGAATCGCTCTCATCATCTGCCTGGAGCAGACGGCTTCTGTGTTTCAGGATGTAGGAGTCCTTCCTCCATCACTCCTTTGGGCCGTAGCTTACTATAGTAGACGACCTTGACTTGCCAGGTCCTGCTCTCCCAGTGATTTGTATATGCATTCCTGATCCCTCTTCTTTATTAGGTGGCCTTCATTGGTCAGCTCCTGTGTGCCTACTGGGCAATCCACCTTCTAAGGCTTTGGAGTGCCTTACCTGACATTTCCACATGCTTATTCCTCCTCGCCTAAAGTCCTTATTTCCAGAACTCAACAGAGGCCAACCAAGACGAGTCCTGTAGCTTTGGGCCATGGTTGGCTGACCCTGGAGTGAGGTCCCCTTAAAGTCTCACCTCCCTCATTCGCCCCAAAGCAGAATTTGGTAGGCAGCATCTAATTATAAGGAAAATTACAATTCTTGTATCTTTGTGAAAGCGAAGTTACAGCTTGGAGCCAGGCATCCAGGTTAGCTTCCAGAAGAGACCCAAAGTCAAGGTACCCATCTACCTTGCCATTCACATTTCAAAGAGATAGCTCCAAGGCCCCAAGAAAGACGTTTATGAGATGCCAAACTGGTTTATTAAGTCTTTTGAAAGGTTTACACACATCTCAAAGACACCGAGGAAGGCGTCAGCCTGGCCGTCGTTAGCCTGAGCCGCTGGGGAACGAGGGCATCACCCAGGGGTGGTTCTCAAGTCTAGACTTGTTCCTCGGGCACTGGCGTGGGGCCCACGGGCCTACAGCTTTCTTCTGTGTACCCACACTCACACTGCCAGGCTCTAATGGCTCTTTAAACTCCAGTGCTCTCACCAACCACACCTCCTGGACCCAAAACCTTCTCGTCCACCTCCACCCAGCCCTCAGGGCCCTGAAACCTGCAAGGTCTCACGCTCTCATCTCGTCTCTCAGACAGTTGAGTATCTACCTCTAGGACAATAACAGGAATGGAGTCCCCGGGGTGAGTGTGTCCTCCCAGACCAAGGGGTGCCTGTCCCCACTTCTAGGCTGGCAAGCCCAGCCCCATTCCCAGGGGAAATCTGAGCACTGGTCAACAAGCTCGAATCGCTCTCATCATCTGCCTGGAGCAGACGGCTTCTGTGTTTCAGGATGTAGGAGTCCTTCCTCCATCACTCCTTTGGGCCGTAGCTTACTATAGTAGACGACCTTGACTTGCCAGGTCCTGCTCTCCCAGTGATTTGTATATGCATTCCTGATCCCTCTTCTTTATTAGGGGTGGCCTTCATTGGTCAGCTCCTGTGTGCCTACTGGGCAATCCACCTTCTAAGGCTTTGGAGTGCCTTACCTGACATTTCCACATGCTTATTCCTCCTCGCCTAAAGTCCTTATTTCCAGAACTCAACAGAGGCCAACCAAGACGAGTCCTGTAGCTTTGGGCCATGGTTGGCTGACCCTGGAGTGAGGTCCCCTTAAAGTCTCACCTCCCTCATTCGCCCCAAAGCAGAATTTGGTAGGCAGCATCTAATTATAAGGAAAATTACAATTCTTGTATCTTTGTGAAAGCGAGAAGTTACAGCTTGGAGCCAGGCATCCAGGTTAGCTTCCAGAAGAGACCCAAAGTCAAGGTACCCATCTACCTTGCCATTCACATTTCAAAGAGATAGCTCCAAGGCCCCAAGAAAGACGTTTATGAGATGCCAAACTGGTTTATTAAGTCTTTTGAAAGGTTTACACACATCTCAAAGACACCGAGGAAGGATTCTTTTTTTTAATATTTATTTATTTGCCCGCACTGGGTCTTAGTCGTGGCATGTGTGATGTAGTTCTCTGATCAGGAATTGACCCCGGGCTCCCTGCATTGGAAGCGTGAAGTTTTAGCAACTGGACCACCAGCGTAGTCCCCAGAGAAAGAATTTCAAAGGGAACATTCTAAGAAAGGGAGGGAGGGAGTTCTCTTTTGGAGAAATCTTTTTCTTTCATTTGTACGTATGGTTACACTTCCCCAGGAACTTAAGAGCAGTGAGGATCCATTGAGTGGATGAAGCTGCCTTTGAATATGGCCCCTCAAGCGGAAGTGCCCCTTAGTTCACATGAGCTGGCCCTCTTGTTCCTCTTGGCTGCCTGCCTTCCTTCTCAGGCCACTGGCCAGTCCTGGGGCTGTTTGTCTCCCAGCTCCTCCCAGATCCAGGTTTCCATGTTTCCCTTTCCTCATTCCCACCCCCATCTCTCCATGTGAAACCTACCAGATGCTGCATGGAGTGACCTTGAAAACACAAAAAGTCTTTCTTCTTTTTGAGTCATTGGAATCTGCAAACAGTTCCAGAAAGTGTCACCAGGATCTGGACACCTGAGAGCCTCCCCAGGTGGATGAAATCACAACCAGTGGGCAGCTGTTAAATCTCCAGGATTCGACAGTGTAGCCAAGGTTGAAAACCACGGGCAAAGGAAGAACCTGGAGGAATCTTCTGGGTATTGCTAGGGAGTCCAGACAGGAGCTTTTGAGAAGGTCGAAGGGTAGTAGGACTTAAGGCACTGCAGGTAGTGGGTTGGTGATCTGGAAGGATGCTCTGGCACCCGTCTGCCCCTCCGTGCATCCTGTGGAGGGTGCCCAGAAGAGGAACAGGCCGGGGACCAAGCAGAAGACTTGTGGGTGACCCAGGTGAGAGGCGTCTGCGCCTGGGCTGGGACGGGAGCAGCAGGGCCAGGAGGAAAGGTCAGAGAAGGATTAAAGGGGTCTTTGACCTTGCTCAAGGTCATCCTTTCCTGGTCTCCCTGCTGGTAGATTTCTGCAGCCTCTAAGTCAGTTTCCAGAAGAACAGAAGCTAGCATGCACACCAAGAGGTGAAGCAAATGTGCCCTCAGGACGGGACAGAAGCAGCTGCTTATGTCATCAGTCAAATTCAAGGTCAACGGTAGGGAGAGAGAGTCTGAGAATTTTATCTGTGTCTCTTTTGTAACATGGTTCTTTAGCTAAAAAAACTCAGGCCCGAACGTGAAGTTTTAGCAACTGGACCACCAGCGTAGTCCCCAGAGAAAGAATTTCAAAGGAACATTCTAAGAAAGGGAGGGAGGGAGTTCTCTTTTGGAGAAATCTTTTTCTTTCATTTGTACGTATGGTTACACTTCCCCAGGAACTTAAGAGCAGTGAGGATCCATTGAGTGGATGAAGCTGCCTTTGAATATGGCCCCTCAAGCGGAAGTGCCCCTTAGTTCACATGAGCTGGCCCTCTTGTTCCTCTTGGCTGCCTGCCTTCCTTCTCAGGCCACTGGCCAGTCCTGGGGCTGTTTGTCTCCCAGCTCCTCCCAGATCCAGGTTTCCATGTTTCCCTTTCCTCATTCCCACCCCCATCTCTCCATGTGAAACCTACCAGATGCTGCATGGAGTGACCTTGAAAACACAAAAAGTCTTTCTTCTTTTTGAGTCATTGGAATCTGCAAACAGTTCCAGAAAGTGTCACCAGGATCTGGACACCTGAGAGCCTCCCCAGGTGGATGAAATCACAACCAGTGGGCAGCTGTTAAATCTCCAGGATTCGACAGTGTAGCCAAGGTTGAAAACCACGGGCAAAGGAAGAACCTGGAGGAATCTTCTGGGTATTGCTAGGGAGTCCAGACAGGAGCTTTTGAGAAGGTCGAAGGGTAGTAGGACTTAAGGCACTGCAGGTAGTGGGTTGGTGATCTGGAAGGATGCTCTGGCACCCGTCTGCCCCTCCGTGCATCCTGTGGAGGGTGCCCAGAAGAGGAACAGGCCGGGGACCAAGCAGAAGACTTGTGGGTGACCCAGGTGAGAGGCGTCTGCGCCTGGGCTGGGACGGGAGCAGCAGGGCCAGGAGGAAAGGTCAGAGAAGGATTAAAGGGGTCTTTGACCTTGCTCAAGGTCATCCTTTCCTGGTCTCCCTGCTGGTAGATTTCTGCAGCCTCTAAGTCAGTTTCCAGAAGAACAGAAGCTAGCATGCACACCAAGAGGTGAAGCAAATGTGCCCTCAGGACGGGACAGAAGCAGCTGCTTATGTCATCAGTCAAATTCAAGGTCAACGGTAGGGGAGAGAGAGTCTGGAGAATTTTATCTGTGTCTCTTTTTGTAACATGGTTACCTTATGTAGCTAAAAGAAACCCAAATGTATGGTTGTAAAGAGCAACAGTAAACAATTTCTGCTCGTGGTTAACCTTCCTGTGGCAGATTTGAAGTTCCTGGGATGGGATGCTGAGGATCAGACCCAGGATTGCTGTCTTCAGCTTTCTTTACCTTGTTGCTAACAGGCTGTGAAGGGAAATGTTTCTCAATCTACTTGACAGTAGGACTCCCTGAAATGGAATCATGGAGCTTTTAGTGTGGGGCTAAAGTTCGTGGGCACCCAGTTGAAGTTCCTGGAAATCTAGGGTGTGACCTGATCAATCCCCATTTCTCGTCAGTAGGGGGCAGTGTTTGCTGCTCAGTCCTCTGACTGGAAGTAAGACGCTCCCCCTGGAAGGATGGACAGTATCTTCTCTTCCTAATCCATCCTGTTAGTTCCTGTTTCCAACCATTACCACAGGAAAATGTTTCTTGTGCTTGAGAATTCAGCAAGAATGATGGTTGCATCTCGTTTTCATCTGGAAAACCTTGATCTGCTTTTTCATCTTTGTCTTATCGGATGCTACAAATGCGTATTTGTCCTACCTCTTGTTGTTCCCTCTCAGTCTCCTCTCTTGTTTGACTCTTCAGAGAGACTGCATATACAATGAACAATAGTTAGATCATATATAAAAAGAGAAGCCTGACTCACAGCCGACAGCAACCAGCCCAGGAAACCAGCCAGCTGTTGGCCAGACCACCATCTCCAGTAACAATATTCCTGCAATAACTGACCCCAAATAGCCAAGACTCAATAACTGATCACTTTTCAATTATTGTCCCCACTTCCAACTTAAGGCCAACCAGAGAAAGCCAACTATACATCCTAAGCATTCACACAGAATGCTCTGCTCTAATCCCTAGTGGGTCAGCAGTAAAGAATCCACCTGCCAATGCAGGAGACACAGGTTTGATCCCTGAGTTGGGAAGACCCACTAGAGAAGGAACCCACTCCAGTATTCCTGCCTGGGAAATCCCATGGACAGAGGAGCTTAACGGGCTGCAGGTCATGAGTCAAATTCAAGGTCAACGGTAGGGAGAGAGTCTGGAGAATTTTATCTGTGTCTCTTTTTGTAACATGGTTACCTTATGTAGCTAAAAGAAACCCAAATGTATGGTTGTAAAGAGCAACAGTAAACAATTTCTGCTCGTGGTTAACCTTCCTGTGGCAGATTTGAAGTTCCTGGGATGGGATGCTGAGGATCAGACCCAGGATTGCTGTCTTCAGCTTTCTTTACCTTGTTGCTAACAGGCTGTAAAGGGGAAATGTTTCTCAATCTACTTGACAGTAGGACCCCCTGAAATGGAATCATGGAGCTTTTAGTGTGGGGCTAAAGTTCGTGGGCACCCAGTTGAAGTTCCTGGAAATCTAGGGTGTGACCTGATCAATCCCCATTTCTCGTCAGTAGGGGGCAGTGTTTGCTGCTCAGTCCTCTGACTGGAAGTAAGACGCTCCCCCTGGAAGGATGGACAGTATCTTCTCTTCCTAATCCATCCTGTTAGTTCCTGTTTCCAACCATTACCACAGGAAAATGTTTCTTGTGCTTGAGAATTCAGCAAGAATGATGGTTGCATCTCGTTTTCATCTGGAAAACCTTGATCTGCTTTTTCATCTTTGTCTTATCGGATGCTACAAATGCGTATTTGTCCTACCTCTTGTTGTTCCCTCTCAGTCTCCTCTCTTGTTTGACTCTTCAGAGAGACTGCATATACAATGAACAATAGTTAGATCATATATAAAAAGAGAAGCCTGACTCACAGCCGACAGCAACCAGCCCAGGAAACCAGCCAGCTGTTGGCCAGACCACCATCTCCAGTAACAATATTCCTGCAATAACTGACCCCAAATAGCCAAGACTCAATAACTGATCACTTTTCAATTATTGTCCCCACTTCCAACTTAAGGCCAACCAGAGAAAGCCAACTATACATCCTAAGCATTCACACAGAATGCTCTGCTCTAATCCCTAGTGGGTCAGCAGTAAAGAATCCACCTGCCAATGCAGGAGACACAGGTTTGATCCCTGAGTTGGGAAGACCCACTAGAGAAGGAACCCACTCCAGTATTCCTGCCTGGGAAATCCCATGGACAGAGGAGCTTAACGGGCTGCAGGTCATGAGGTCGCAAAACAGTCAGACACAACTTAGTGACTAGACAGCAACAATAACCAAGTACTTCCCTGGTGGCCCAGTGACCAAGACTCCACGCTCCCAATGCAGGGCGAGGTGTTTAAGGAGGGGCCAGGTTCAACCCCTGGTCAGGGAACTAGATCTCACACCACAACTAAGAGATCCCATGTGCCCCAACTAACACCCAGCTCAACCAAATAAATAAATAAAATATCTTTGAAAAATAGTAATTACCCACCTCCACCAGCTCCCCTAGGCCCACAGCCTCTAAACAGGGCATACTGAAGCCCTTCTTTTTTACCACTTTGAGGTTTTCTCACTCCTTGGCCCAACTTTGAATCTCTTCCAAAATGCAAGTGGGGGTGGCTGACTCTCGGGCTGCAGAAAGTTCTGAATGAATAGCCTTTGCTTTTCTCATCTGGTTGGTCTTCATTCCGTTCCACACTCCCCTGTGAAGCTCTCATCCCTGGAGTGTGTCCATACTTGAACCTCAGACCTCTCTTCTCTACCCACCCTTTCTCTAGAGGGTTCCATCAAGTCCCCTGGCATGAAGCACCAACAGAGTACTCATGACACCCAGTGTGGATCTCCTGCTAATACCTCTCTGAACTCCGGACTCAACATACAGGTGCCCTCTTTTAGAGTTGGACTTTGAAAGGCATCCCAAACGCTCATGTCCAAAAGGCCAACTTCCTAAATTCTTTCCCATCTTCCTCATCTCAGTTAATGACGCCAATCTCCCTGCAGCTGCTCAAACTTCCTTCTTCCCCAAGCTACCTCCCTGGATTCCTCTCCTCACTGGTTGGGCTCTTGGGCTCCCCCACGGTATTTAGAGCCCTTCAGTAACTTCTGACAGCTCAGCCTCAAAATGTTTCTATTTGTTTGTTCTCCCCGCCCGCTGCTCTCTCTCCTCGGCTACCAGCCTAGTGCAGACCTCAGCACATCTCACAAGGCCCGTGCTGCTGAGTGAATGAACAAGCAGCCGGGTTGGTTTCTCATCGACCTCCAATATCTGACTGTTCTCAGTGGTTCTAAAGCGCCTTGTCAGCACATGTAATTTACCTTCCAGGAAAATTTGAGATTACATCTCATGAAAGATGTGATATTAACAAAGGGCTGGTGAAAGGTAAAGGTTACCTTTGAGTTAGAACTCAATTAAAAAAAAAAAGCCAAAAGCTTCCATATTGCAAAGGATGTAAAGGATTTATGCATCTATTTCTCCTTAAAAACACCAAGGCTAGATTTCCCTGGTAGCTCAGTGGGGAAGAGGTCACCTGCCAATGCAGGAGACATGGGTTCAATCCCTAATCCAGAAGATCCCACAAGTTGTGGAGCTACTAAGCCCTTGAGCCGGAACTATTGAGCCTGTGCTCTAGAGACTCAGAGCCCCAACTATTGAAGTCCGTGTGCCCTAGAGTCCGAGTTCCACAACAAGAGAAGTCACTGCAACCAGAAGCCTGCTCACTCAACTAGAGAGGAGCCCCGACTCCCTGCAACTATAGAAGAGCCTGCAGCAGTAGTGAAAGCCCAGAATAGCCAAAAACAAATGAATAAATAAAAATTTAAAAAAAACCACCAAGGCCAACAATTGATTACAAAATACCTACTAATGGTCCTAGATTGTTATTGTCTTATATGGTATTGGTATATGTTCTTATAGAACTTTTTCTCTCTCTGTATACATATATATGTATGTGTACTAGGAACAATATTAGAAGATAAAGTTATGATTTAATCAGCTGTGTCACAACTTTACACCTTGCAACATGTACTCCAGATATTTCATATTTACAAACATCATAAAGATCCTCTGCAGCCCCTCCTTGGTTCTGTTTTCTTGCCTCTCTCTGTAGAGGCAACTGCTCTCATGAGTTTGCTATTTATAATCTCACGTGTGTTTTTTTACTCAGATTACATTTTCTATCTGTAAGGAAGATGTAATTTGTTTTACTGATGGTATTTTTAAATTGGGATATTTTAAGCATTATTTGGCAGATCTCTTTTAAAATTCAAATTGTTTCTTATGATTACCCATGTGGAAATGTATCAGCACATCTCACAAGGCCCGTGCTGCTGAGTGAATGAACAAGCAGCCGGGTTGGTTTCTCATCGACCTCCAATATCTGACTGTTCTCAGTGGTTCTAAAGCGCCTTGTCAGCACATGTAATTTACCTTCCAGGAAAATTTGAGATTACATCTCATGAAAGATGTGATATTAACAAAGGGCTGGTGAAAGGTAAAGGTTACCTTTGAGTTAGAACTCAATTAAAAAAAAAAAGCCAAAAGCTTCCATATTGCAAAGGATGTAAAGGATTTATGCATCTATTTCTCCTTAAAAACACCAAGGCTAGATTTCCCTGGTAGCTCAGTGGGGAAGAGGTCACCTGCCAATGCAGGAGACATGGGTTCAATCCCTAATCCAGAAGATCCCACAAGTTGTGGAGCTACTAAGCCCTTGAGCCGGAACTATTGAGCCTGTGCTCTAGAGACTCAGAGCCCCAACTATTGAAGTCCGTGTGCCCTAGAGTCCGAGTTCCACAACAAGAGAAGTCACTGCAACCAGAAGCCTGCTCACTCAACTAGAGAGGAGCCCCGACTCCCTGCAACTATAGAAGAGCCTGCAGCAGTAGTGAAAGCCCAGAATAGCCAAAAACAAATGAATAAATAAAAATTTAAAAAAAACCACCAAGGCCAACAATTGATTACAAAATACCTACTAATGGTCCTAGATTGTTATTGTCTTATATGGTATTGGTATATGTTCTTATAGAACTTTTTCTCTCTCTGTATACATATATATGTATGTGTACTAGGAACAATATTAGAAGATAAAGTTATGATTTAATCAGCTGTGTCACAACTTTACACCTTGCAACATGTACTCCAGATATTTCATATTTACAAACATCATAAAGATCCTCTGCAGCCCCTCCTTGGTTCTGTTTTCTTGCCTCTCTCTGTAGAGGCAACTGCTCTCATGAGTTTGCTATTTATAATCTCACGTGTGTTTTTATACTCAGATTACATTTTCTATCTGTAAGGAAGATGTAATTTGTTTTACTGATGGTATTTTTAAATTGGTATATTTTAAGCATTATTTGGCAGATCTCTTTTAAAATTCAAATTGTTTCTTATGCTTACCCATGTGGAAATGTATTCTGATTCATTCTTTATGCATCCCTATTTTCTTGGCATCATTGAGGTTTATTGAATTATACAGAAAAGTAGGCAAATAATGAGCATCAGCTCAATCAATTTACCTAAAGGGAACATACCCACGAGGCCACAAACCGGATTAAGAAATAGAATGTTAAAAAAAAAAAGAAAGAGAATGTTAGTTGCATCCCAGAAGCCCACTCATGGCATCACGTAGCCACCACCCACTCAGCCTCCCCAGAAGAGACATTTGCTCAACTTCTCACACCACAGTTGCCAGTTTAAAAACTATCTGGGGGTTCCCTTGGTGGTCCTGTGGCTAAGACTCTGCACTCCTAATGCAGAGAACCTGGGTTTGATTACTGGTCATGGAACAAGATCTGGCAGGCTGCAACGAAAGATCCTGAATGATGCAACTAAGATCCAATGTGGCCAAATAAATAAATAAATATTTAAAAAGAAACGACTCTATTTGCAGAGTGATAGCTCATTCACTTAGAATTTTCCCTTTAATAGACTCTATTTTTAGAGCCATTTTAGACTATCAGAAAAATTGGGGCAATAGAATAGAGAGTTCCCATATATCTTACTCAGTTTCCCCTATTACTAACCTCTTATGCTCGTATGTGTATTTAATGAACCTGTAAGGTCTGGTCCCGAGGCCCTTTCCCCCACCTCCTACCTCCCCGACGCAAGAAAGACCTTGACTAGAAGGCCCCTCACGTCAGATTGAACAAGGCCAATGAAAAACAGCCACGACACCAACGGAGGACCACCCTGCCCCCGCCAAAAGTTCTCGCTGGACAAAGGAAAGATCGAACTGCCCAATTTGCGACCGCCCCAACACCTGGCCTCAACCAATCAGGTCGACGGTGTCCCAACCTGGCCATCTTTGGCCAGGGTCTCTGCTGACCACATCACCTCACCTATAAAGGGGGCCTTCCCAGTCTTTGCGGACGCTTTCCCTCACTCCCTCTCCTCCTGCCCCTGAGGGACGCCCGAGAGCACCCGTCCAATAAAGCCTGCTCTGCCTCACCAATTCCGATCCTCCTCTCTAATTTTAAAACACCCAACAGGGACCAACCTTACAGAGCCCATATTGATACCTTCTTTTTTTTTTTTTTTTTGGCCACTACCATTGATCTTTCATTTATTTATCTTTCTTCTTTGGCCTGTCTGGGCCTCCCATCACTGTGGCCTCCCTCGTCGCAGAGCACCGCCTCTGGGCTCCAGAGCCCCGGCTCAGTAGTTGGACACACGGGTCCAGCCGCTCTGCAGTACGTGGGATCTTCCCAGGCCAGGGAGCGAACTGGCACTCCTCGCACTGCAAGGCGGTGGTGTCCTTACCCACTGGACCACCAGGAAAGCCCGTATTGATACCTTCTTAACAAGGTTCATGATTGATTCAGATTTTCTTAGTTTTTATCTAATGTCCTTTTTATTTTTTTCACTCTCCAGGATCCTGCATGGCATTCAGTTGTCAGGCCTCTTTCGGCTTCTGGTGGCTGTAGCTGTTTCTCAGGCTTTTTCTCTTTTGTTGCCTTGAGAGTTTCTGGGAGGACTGTTCGGGTATTTTGTAGGGTGCCTCTCTTCTGGGACTCCTCTGGTGTTTTTCTCATGATCAGGCTGGTGTCGAGGCTGTTGGGAGGCAGACTAGGAGAGATGCTACTTTCATGACACCTTGGGGAGCACGTGTGCTGCCGACGTGACGGGTGACTGCTGATGGGGGCCTTAGTCACCTGCCAGAGGTGGTGTTGGTCAGGTTTCTCCTGTGTAAAGAGATTCTTTTCTCTCCTTGTGTGTTTACAGTTCCAAAGGAGGTCATTCTGCACAGCCCTCACTTACAGAGTGAGGCGTTCATTCCTTCTCCTTGGAGGCAGGAAATCTTCAGAAATTCCTCAGAATTCTTCTGTATGGAAAATTTGTCTCCTTCCTAATTTATCCAATCCTTTATCTACATAGACTTGTGGATTTTTATATTCTGGGTTATAATCCAATACTGTTTTGTTTTGTTGCCCAGAGGTTCCAGCTTTGACCCCTGGGAATTCTCGATTGGCTCCTCTGAGTCTTTGTCTTTTTAACTCACCCATCAGTGTTTTGTTTTGTTTCTAGCTCTCCTTCACTTTCTGGGATGACCGAGGTATCCAGACTCATCTTGTATACTTCCTGCCCCAGTCTTAGAATTACCCACTTTCCCAAGGAGCCTTGGTTCGTCTTAATAGAGAATGGTATTAGAAACCAAGATCTGGGTGCTAAGCCACGCTTGTTGATACTGATTCTTGTGAGACTTCTCAGATGACAGAGCTAAAAAAATATGTATTTGTGTACATGGAATCTAGTGAGAGGGTAATGATAACACACGCAGAGAAGCAATGGAAAAACAGACAGAGAGCAGATTTATGGACATTGTGAGGAATGAACAGTGGGTGGGAGGTGCAGAGGGAGTAACATGGAAACCTACACTATCATATGTGAAAAAGATAGCTGTGGTCATTGTGCTGTGGGAATAAGGGGATCCTGCAGGGGCGCGGTGCGATGGCCTGGAGGGTGGGATGGGGGGACCTGGGAGGGGCATGGAGAAGGGAGGGAGTCAGGGAGATACATATGACTAATCTGGGATTGTACATATCTGTAAACAACAAAACTCTGTAAAAGTAAAAAGTAAAAAAAAATAATTATTACGAAATGTGTATTTGTATTAAGTGGTGTATATATATATCTAACCATAAGTGCTGTCTATGTAAACCATCTGTGTCTATATTAAGCCAAACATGAGTTCACAATGATATCTCAAATCCATTGCTACATGGATCTTTATTTCTCTATACATTTGCATTTGAATAGTGAGACACCTGGCCCCACCTGCCGCCTCTGGTGTGCCTGTTCCTTCCCGGTGTGCATCCACAGCAGCGTCAGAACGGGTAGCCAGTTCCTCAGAGTCAACAGCTTCATCAATGACTGCGAAGCGCTCTAATGCAGTTCCTTTGGCTTGTCGTCTTAGCGATCGCAGGCGTTTCCAAAACCTCGTTCCCCTGCCCCCACACCCATCCCTCCCCTTCAGTGAGGTTGTTCGGTATGCTTGGAAGACAGTCAAATTCTCTTATTAAAATATGCATTCTTCCCAGATTCCATCAATTGGCTCCTCTGAGTCTTTGTCTTTTTAACTCACCCATCAGTGTTTTGTTTTGTTTCTAGCTCTCCTTCACTTTCTGGGATGACCGAGGTATCCAGACTCATCTTGTATACTTCCTGCCCCAGTCTTAGAATTACCCACTTTCCCAAGGAGCCTTGGTTCGTCTTAATAGAGAATGGTATTAGAAACCAAGATCTGGGTGCTAAGCCACGCTTGTTGATACTGATTCTTGTGAGACTTCTCAGATGACAGAGCTAAAAAAATATGTATTTGTGTACATGGAATCTAGTGAGAGGGTAATGATAACACACGCAGAGAAGCAATGGAAAAACAGACAGAGAGCAGATTTATGGACATTGTGAGGAATGAACAGTGGGTGGGAGGTGCAGAGGGAGTAACATGGAAACCTACACTATCATATGTGAAAAAGATAGCTGTGGTCATTGTGCTGTGAGAATAAGGGGATCCTGCAGGGGCGCGGTGCGATGGCCTGGAGGGTGGGATGGGGGGACCTGGGAGGGGCATGGAGAAGGGAGGGAGTCAGGGAGATACATATGACTAATCTGGGATTGTACATATCTGTAAACAACAAAACTCTGTAAAAGTAAAAAGTAAAAAAAAATAATTATTACGAAATGTGTATTTGTATTAAGTGGTGTATATATATATCTAACCATAAGTGCTGTCTATGTAAACCATCTGTGTCTATATTAAGCCAAACATGAGTTCACAATGATATCTCAAATCCATTGCTACATGGATCTTTATTTCTCTATACATTTGCATTTGAATAGTGAGACACCTGGCCCCACCTGCCGCCTCTGGTGTGCCTGTTCCTTCCCGGTGTGCATCCACAGCAGCGTCAGAACGGGTAGCCAGTTCCTCAGAGTCAACAGCTTCATCAATGACTGCGAAGCGCTCTAATGCAGTTCCTTTGGCTTGTCGTCTTAGCGATCGCAGGCGTTTCCAAAAACCTCGTTCCCCTGCCCCCCACACCCATCCCTCCCCTTCAGTGAGGTTGTTCGGTATGCTTGGAAGACAGTCAAATTCTCTTATTAAAATATGCATTCTTCCCAGATTCCATCAACTTCTTATATGATTTTTTAAAAATTTACAGTCATCAAGTTGCACTCTTTGTTCTACAGCTTTTGACAAATGCATGCTATCTTGTATCCACTGTTATAGTCATTTTACTGCTCTGAACACTTATACTAATTTTATTGGCCTAAAAATCCCCTGCGGTATTCATCCTTCACTCCCTCCTCCTGAGCCCTGGTAACCACTGATGACTTGACTGTGTCTACAGTTTTACATTTTCCAGAATGTCATATAACTGGAAGCATGCCCTAGGCACTCTTTTCATACAAGCTTCCTTTACTGAGCAACCTTAAGGTTTGCTTCCAAACCTTAACACATATGAGTATGTTCATTACACCCACCGATTGTCTTATATTATACTGTTAAGCCAACCTGGCCTTCCTGGAATAAACCCACCTCTCTTATGCTATAGTGCTTATTTTAGAATTGCTGGATTCCATTTGCTAAAATTTTATCTCACATTTCTGCATCTATTTTCAGAAGTAATATTGGTTGTGATTTCTTTTTTTCCCTTTTTCCATGTGGTTTGACATTAGAGTGTTCAAGGTTCATAGAATGAGTTGCCTTGAGGATTTCTTTTTTTTTTTTAAAGATTTATTTATTTATTTATTTTTGGGCGGGAGTCGGGTTGGGGAGGGAGGGGAGCGGGCGGGCCACTTCTATTGTTCTTTCATTTCTCCGTTTTCATCTTGGCTCCTGTGGGCCTCCCATCGCAGTGGCCTCTCTCGCTGCAGAGCACCGGCTCTGGGCGCATGCGCTCCAGAGCTCCGGCTCGGTAATTGGACACATCGGTCCAGCCGCTCCGCGGCACGTGGGATCTTCCCAGGCCAGGGATCGAACCGGCGCCCCTTGCACTGCAAGGCGGTGTCCTTACCCACTGGACCACCAGGGGAAGCCCGCGTTGAGGATTTCTGACTATTCTTCATATTAGATTTTCCCATGTGTTTTAGCGTTTTGATTCTTCGATTTGTTTTTTATTCTTTGCGTTTTTCTACCCATCCATTAAAAATTTTCCTGTTTCCCCTCCCACACCCATCCCTCCCTTCAGTGAGGTTGTTCGGTATTAGACAGTCAAATTCTCTTATTAAAATATGCATTCTTCCCAGATTCCATCAACTTCTTATATGATTTTTTAAAAATTTACAGTCATCAAGTTGCACTCTTTGTTCTACAGCTTTTGACAAATGCATGCTATCTTGTATCCACTGTTATAGTCATTTTACTGCTCTGAACACTTATACTAATTTTATTGGCCTAAAAATCCCCTGCGGTATTCATCCTTCACTCCCTCCTCCTGAGCCCTGGTAACCACTGATGACTTGACTGTGTCTACAGTTTTACATTTTCCAGAATGTCATATAACTGGAAGCATGCCCTAGGCACTCTTTTCATACAAGCTTCCTTTACTGAGCAACCTTAAGGTTTGCTTCCAAACCTTAACACATATGAGTATGTTCATTACACCCACCGATTGTCTTATATTATACTGTTAAGCCAACCTGGCCTTCCTGGAATAAACCCACCTCTCTTATGCTATAGTGCTTATTTTAGAATTGCTGGATTCCATTTGCTAAAATTTTATCTCACATTTCTGCATCTATTTTCAGAAGTAATATTGGTTGTGATTTCTTTTTTTCCCTTTTTCCATGTGGTTTGACATTAGAGTGTTCAAGGTTCATAGAATGAGTTGCCTTGAGGATTTCTTTTTTTTTTTTTTAAAGATTTATTTATTTATTTATTTTTGGGCGGGAGTCGGGTTGGGGAGGGAGGGGAGCGGGCGGGCCACTTCTATTGTTCTTTCATTTCTCCGTTTTCATCTTGGCTCCTGTGGGCCTCCCATCGCAGTGGCCTCTCTCGCTGCAGAGCACCGGCTCTGGGCGCATGCGCTCCAGAGCTCCGGCTCGGTAATTGGACACATCGGTCCAGCCGCTCCGCGGCACGTGGGATCTTCCCAGGCCAGGGATCGAACCGGCGCCCCTTGCACTGCAAGGCGGTGTCCTTACCCACTGGACCACCAGGGGAAGCCCGCGTTGAGGATTTCTGACTATTCTTCATATTAGATTTTCCCATGTGTTTTAGCGTTTTGATTCTTCGATTTGTTTTTTATTCTTTGCGTTTTTCTACCCACCTGCCTCCATTCTACCAAATGAGTCTTTCCCTGATGATCATTCTGTGACAGCTTTCCTCTGGGTTCTGGAACTTCATCCTGGATTTTATAAAGGCAGTTTGGGGTTTCTGACCCATAGAGATCATGGAGACATGCATGCCATTATGAGACCAGTACATGACTAGCTATTTGGGGGCTCGGGGGTTGAGTCTTCAGTCTCATAGCCCCAGACCCTCATTCTTCTAAAATTTTGGTCTCTAGATGATGAAAACCATGATTTCTTTTTTCAGGGCTCCCACCACATGCTTAACTCCAGCAATAGGCTTAGTTCCTGTCTGCCACTGTGAGTGTTTGTGTTTTGGGTTTGTGGCACAGAAGCCAAACTCTTGCTGATTTTAAACCAAGAGCCCAGTGAGGCAGAGGCTTCCAGCAGTTTCCTTCTGCCTTTGTTGAGCAAGGCATCTCTTTTTAGCTTTCTATTTTTATACCTTATCTGTCATGGCTTTGTGTTCAGAGCTAAAGGATAGATCAAAGCAAGAACTCATTGAGCTGTCTTGTTCAAACAGTCTTTGCTATCTTTCTTATTTTCAATTTACTGACTTGAGGCACAGGAATTTGAAGAAGCTATTTTATTTCATGACACCAAGGCAATGAGTGACAGAGAGCAGTTATTCTTATCTCCTTGAATGACAAATGAGCAAAAAGGAAACGAGTTCAAGTGTTTCAGTTCAGGGAATGGATGGTTACCTCCAGAGCCTGTGCATCCCATTTTATCAAAATGTTTCATCACTCTTGCTACCAAGAGAAATAGAATACTGAACTATCATGGCATTCATTGAATTCATTTCCCTTGACCAATGTTTCAGTGCTGTGATAAAACCTTGAGCCATTTTTTGATTTCAAGAATAGTATCAGAAAAAATAGGTCTGATCTGCTATCCCAGCACTGGATTATAATTTAGATAGTGTCATTTTCACTTATACCATCCATTTATCTGTCTAGTACAAATTTCCATGCTCCAAAATTCTCTTCTATTTAACCAATGTTTACTGAAGCTCTGTCATGCTCAGAAACCCCAGATGATATGGTCTTGTCTGTCACTGGGCCAGAAAGGGACATCCCCCAAATCATGAACAAATGCTGTTGTTCAGTCACTAAGTCATGTCTGACTCTTTGCGACCCCATGGGCTGCAGCATAGCAGGCTTCCCTGTCCTTCACTGTCTCCTAGAGTTTGCTTAAACTCACGTCTATCGAGTCTATGAATGGATGAATATTGAGTTCATGAACAGATAAGCCACCAATTATCCTAGAAATATCCAGGCATCGCCTTCCACACAAGCTCCCTGCTGGTCATAGTAGAGGACTGAAAAGCAAGTCCACAGACAGAGCCTGTCCCCCTGAAGCTTATGGCTCAAGAGAGCTGGCACGGTCATTGACTACCGAGAGATGAGGCAGAACATGAAGAGTAGTGAAGTGGACCATGCAAAGACGAAGGAAGACGGTGGACCTGGGCCAGAAGAGCAGCCCAGAAACTCTTGTGAGCATCCTGAAGAGCGATACAGGTAGCCTTTGGTAGGGGCTTCAGAAACTAAAAGAAAAAAATAGTCCTGAGATCACTTTGAGGGTGGAGGACCATGGCCAGAGGTGACACCCTGGTGCTGTTGGAACCTTCAGAGCACCCCCAGCAGGGAGAGAAGACTGTTTCTGCTGGAAAATCTTTGTGTGTGTGTGTGTGTGTCACGCGATGTGGGGGAGGTTCGCAAGAGAAAGCATATTTTTGCTCTAATCTGCAAGAGGAGTGAATCTGAACATACTGTTGATTGAACGCCCTACAACCTACCCATGGAGGAACTCAGCAAATACTGAATTGAACTGACTAGCTGTCCAAGGAGAAGACAGAGTTACCCAGAAAAATTGTAATGGAAGGGTCTGAGTTCAGACTAGGACATTAATGAGAGTAATGATTCAGTTTCAAGAATAGTATCAGAAAAAATAGGTCTGATCTGCTATCCCAGCACTGGATTATAATTTAGATAGTGTCATTTTCACTTATACCATCCATTTATCTGTCTAGTACAAATTTCCATGCTCCAAAATTCTCTTCTATTTAACCAATGTTTACTGAAGCTCTGTCATGCTCAGAAACCCCAGATGATATGGTCTTGTCTGTCACTGGGCCAGAAAGGGACATCCCCCAAATCATGAACAAATGCTGTTGTTCAGTCACTAAGTCATGTCTGACTCTTTGCGACCCCATGGGCTGCAGCATAGCAGGCTTCCCTGTCCTTCACTGTCTCCTAGAGTTTGCTTAAACTCACGTCTATCGAGTCTATGAATGGATGAATATTGAGTTCATGAACAGATAAGCCACCAATTATCCTAGAAATATCCAGGCATCGCCTTCCACACAAGCTCCCTGCTGGTCATAGTAGAGGACTGAAAAGCAAGTCCACAGACAGAGCCTGTCCCCCTGAAGCTTATGGCTCAAGAGAGCTGGCACGGTCATTGACTACCGAGAGATGAGGCAGAACATGAAGAGTAGTGAAGTGGACCATGCAAAGACGAAGGAAGACGGTGGACCTGGGCCAGAAGAGCAGCCCAGAAACTCTTGTGAGCATCCTGAAGAGCGATACAGGTAGCCTTTGGTAGGGGCTTCAGAAACTAAAAGAAAAAAATAGTCCTGAGATCACTTTGAGGGTGGAGGACCATGGCCAGAGGTGACACCCTGGTGCTGTTGGAACCTTCAGAGCACCCCCAGCAGGGAGAGAAGACTGTTTCTGCTGGAAAATCTTTGTGTGTGTGTGTGTGTGTCACGCGATGTGGGGGAGGTTCGCAAGAGAAAGCATATTTTTGCTCTAATCTGCAAGAGGAGTGAATCTGAACATACTGTTGATTGAACGCCCTACAACCTACCCATGGAGGAACTCAGCAAATACTGAATTGAACTGACTAGCTGTCCAAGGAGAAGACAGAGTTACCCAGAAAAATTGTAATGGAAGGGGTCTGAGTTCAGACTAGGACATTAATGAGAGTAATGATTCAGTTTCAAGATCAAGATTATTATCAAACAACAAGTCCCTATTGTTGCACAGAGAACTATACTAAATATCTTATAATAACCTGTAAGGAGAACATAATCTGAAAAAGAATAAATTAATATAACTGAATTCCTGTGCTGTACACCTGAAACCAGCATGATAATATAAATTGACTTTACTTCAGTAAAAAGTATTTTAAATAAAATAAAGTCAATAAAATTTGAAAATTAATAAATAAATAAGAGCTTGTTATCCAAATCTTTTCACCGTTTACAAAGTTTGCACTTAAAGGAACTTTGAAATTTGCTCTTCTAAAGATTTCTTTTGAATGTTTTTCCTCTCGTTCCCCTTTGAATCATGCCAGACACCAGCCCTGATTTCTTCACCTATTCCTTCCTGATGGAGGATCCGCCCAAACCCACCCGAGTCCTGACTTCCAGGCTGAGGTCCTGATTGAAATAACACAGAAACCACAACAATGGCAGTGTTAGAAATGACAGATCTTCAGAAACAGTGACCTTCATACCCATGCCCACAGAGGTCGTCTTCCCTGGTTTTAAATCCAGGCTTGCCAATGCCCTTCCATGCCGGGCAATTTGGCCACAAGAGTGCTTCTGTGTTATCAAGAACTGGAAGTACACCAGCATAACCCCAGACAGGCCAAGAACTGAAGAGATGCTTATCTCCCTACTGCATCTCCTTGATCTCTGGTTGAGTCAAACAGCCGACATGTGGTTACCTTTGAGATTTTAAATCCACAACCTTTAAAAGGATTAGACCTATGTCTGTGTAAACTGGATGGATGGAGTTTAAAACAAACAAACAAACTTAAGGAAGACGTTTGTATTCAAATGTCCAACACTTTCTGTGTAGATTCAGTGTCCTTTACTAGCCACAAATAACATTCTAGGCTGTAATTAATTTATCCATGTTCCTATCAGTACAGCATTATTCCAGGACATAAAGGGGTGGAGGAAGGCGGGGTGGGGATGAGGTGGGCTAAATCAACACGGTCATTTCTTTCTGAAAAGCTTTCTTACTTGGATTTGAGCTCTTGTCACAAAAAGGTGAAGGTACTTTTTCATCCAATGCAAGGGCAGCTGTGAGACCTGACTCTGTGGGTCCGTGGCTAGCTGTGTTGTCCTGTTTGGGTGACCTGAGGGTGACAAAAATTGGCACAGGTGCCCTCAAGAGCTGGGCAGCGGCATCTGAAATGATGATTTTAACGGACGATCTTGCCACCTCCCCATCAGGCAACGGTCTGTGGGACCAGTCACAGTGGAGCCTCATAGAACAGATGCCATAGAACTGAATTTGTTTTACAGGAAAGACATTGCTTGCCCTAAGTCATAACATAACAGCCATGAAGCACCTAGCACATCAGGGGGCCACAAGTCTGCGGAATGGTAGGTAAGACATGGCTCCTGTGTGTGTGGGGGGCGGGGTGGGTGAAGGTAGGGGAGAGCCAGGGTTTTTCTCGGATTTCCCCAAAATCCTGAAAAGTCAAGAACCATTGCTCTGAAAGGATAAACAGAACATACACATCTGAAGAGCCAGAAAGCACATGCAGCACAGCATCTGAACAAGGCCAAAGCAGGCCAGTGAGGAAGTGAGTGCCCAGGGATGCAAAGTGAAAGAAGAGTCAGAGAAAGGGCTTTGTGGAAACTTTGTCCTGGAAAGGACTTAGAACAAAAGAGATAAACTCAATACCCACAGAGCCAGGCAGGACATTTCATAAGCCGGGCCTGCTAAGAGTCCTAGTTAGGGAAAGTGTTAGTCTCTCAGTCATGTCTGACTCTTTGCAACCCCATGGACCTTAGCCCACCAGGCTCCTCTGTTCATGAGGATGCTCCAGGCAAGAATACTAGAGTGGGCTGCCATGCCCTCCTCCAGGGGATCTTCCCAACCCAGGGATCAAACCTGGGATTCCTGCATTGCAGGTGAATTCTTTACCATCTGAGTGACTAAAGAAGCCCCAGGAAGAATGTAGAGTTTGCTTTTTCTGGAAAGGGGTTGTGCCATTATTTCCCGCCACTTGTTGTTCTGATCAACGTGAGTATGAAGTTTCTAGATCCAGTGGGTTTGGAGAGAGAAGCCAAATGTCTAGATATTTAGTCTGAGCTCCCAATGTTTTAATCTGAAAAAACAATTTAAAATTAAAGCAAACTAACAGACCTTCTGGCTGGTGGTTCAGAACTGGCCGGTGTTCCCTACTCTTAGACCTTGGCAAAAGATCTGGGATTTGAAAAAACCCTGAGCCCCGACTGGAGGATGATCACCAACCCGTGGTTCGTGAAGCTGGAAGCAGAGGGCCAACCCCAAGAGGAAGGGTGTGGAGCGGGGAAAAGATGGGCAGTGCCCAGAGGTGCTCTGTCTGCTGGTCCGGGAGCTCAGAGCAGGAGAGTGCTGGGAGACCAGGCCAGGGAGCTGGAATGGCCTCGAGGCCCCTGAGCAGGGTGGGGATGGCCTCTTTTTAGAACAGGAGCAGCCCTCAAGAGGATTTTGGGAAAATGCTGCCTTTGGGAAGGATGCCTTTTATGGGCAAAGAGGAGTCCTGGGAGGAACCTTAAGCTGGCTTCCTGTGACCAGGTGAATCAGATGGAAGATGTTGACTCAGGAAGGGGGACAGATAGGACGTGAGCACCTGGAACACGTGGACAGGTTCAGCCATCTGTGACGGATGATATCAGGCTGGGGCAGCACTGCATGGGGACCATACCCTAGGCAGCAGGGTTGGGTTCCTCTATCATCTGCCGCTGAAGGCAGGGTGGGAACTTCAGGGTCCTTCCTCCTCCTTGTCTTTCTCCTGGGCAAGAAGCATTACAATTTCAGCACAGTTTAGCACCCAGGTGATACCCTGCAGCGGCTCAAGGAATCTTGCTGGCTTTTTCCAGGCGTTTTTCACCGAGAAGTGAGTGTTGTACATGGGGGTCGTAGAAGCCACGGGGAAAGGGTCAGAAAACAAGGAGAAAGGGGGCCTCGGGGCAGTGAATGTCCCCAGGCAAATGTTGTACATGGGGGCATCTGAGACAGCCACGGGAAAGGGTCAGAAAACGTGAAAGAAGCCCCAGGAAGAATGTAGAGTTTGCTTTTTCTGGAAAGGGTTGTGCCATTATTTCCGCCACTTGTTGTTCTGATCAACGTGAGTATGAAGTTTCTAGATCCAGTGGGTTTGGAGAGAGAAGCCAAATGTCTAGATATTTAGTCTGAGCTCCCAATGTTTTAATCTGAAAAAACAATTTAAAATTAAAGCAAACTAACAGACCTTCTGGCTGGTGGTTCAGAACTGGCCGGTGTTCCCTACTCTTAGACCTTGGCAAAAGATCTGGGATTTGAAAAAACCCTGAGCCCCGACTGGAGGATGATCACCAACCCGTGGTTCGTGAAGCTGGAAGCAGAGGGCCAACCCCAAGAGGAAGGGTGTGGAGCGGGGAAAAGATGGGCAGTGCCCAGAGGTGCTCTGTCTGCTGGTCCGGGAGCTCAGAGCAGGAGAGTGCTGGGAGACCAGGCCAGGAGCTGGAATGGCCTCGAGGCCCCTGAGCAGGGTGGGGATGGCCTCTTTTTAGAACAGGAGCAGCCCTCAAGAGGATTTTGGGAAAATGCTGCCTTTGGGAAGGATGCCTTTTATGGGCAAAGAGGAGTCCTGGGAGGAACCTTAAGCTGGCTTCCTGTGACCAGGTGAATCAGATGGAAGATGTTGACTCAGGAAGGGGGACAGATAGGACGTGAGCACCTGGAACACGTGGACAGGTTCAGCCATCTGTGACGGATGATATCAGGCTGGGGCAGCACTGCATGGGGACCATACCCTAGGCAGCAGGGTTGGGTTCCTCTATCATCTGCCGCTGAAGGCAGGGTGGGAACTTCAGGGTCCTTCCTCCTCCTTGTCTTTCTCCTGGGCAAGAAGCATTACAATTTCAGCACAGTTTAGCACCCAGGTGATACCCTGCAGCGGCTCAAGGAATCTTGCTGGCTTTTTCCAGGCGTTTTTCACCGAGAAGTGAGTGTTGTACATGGGGGTCGTAGAAGCCACGGGGAAAGGGTCAGAAAACAAGGAGAAAGGGGGCCTCGGGGCAGTGAATGTCCCCAGGCAAATGGAGGGGCATCTGGACACCAACTGGGAGGGCAGCCAGAGGGAATGGAGCGATCTGCACGATCCCAGGCTCTGTTCATGCATCGTGGGTGAGTTACTATGAAGCCAGTCCCCTCTGGCAGCATGTGAAGATGTTAGGCACGTGAGGCGGGTCTCCAAGAGATTTACAGTCTCCCCAAGAAAGAACGAGAAGCGGCTGGAGCTCTGACTCTGGATGTCACCTGCACTGAGGTGGAAACCAGGAAGATGAGGATAAACCCGCGAGACGGGCTCAGGCCTGTATCCATCTCTCCGAGTGAGGGGAGCAAGCAGAATGGAGAAGAGCCAGGGAGAGAGAAAAAAGAGGGAAGTGATCCAAGGACTTTGTGGCTCTGTTGTTATGACTTTTTAAGACCAATCATTCCTGCTAAATGGGAAGAGGAGAGAAGGAAAGAGTCAAAGGAGAAGGAAGAGGAAGAGAAAAGAAGAAGCCGCTGCAGGTTCACAAAAAGCAACAAAACACACTCCTTCTCATCCGTAATCACGTTTTACCATTACAAATAGGAATTGTCTACAACAGTATCATCAGCAACACAGTAAGCAATCGCCTGTGGGATGGAGAGAATCAGAGAGAGAAATAAGAACCTCAGCACCCACTAAGATTCTGTGCTTGCTTCCACTGCAGGGGGCACAGGTTCAAACCCTGGCAGAGGACGTAAGATTCTGCATGTTAAGAAAATATGCAAAAAAAAAAAAAAAAAATTACCACTCACAGAATACTTTACCCTTTTGAAGACACTTCCAAACACACAAATACACCGTCTGCACAGCAACTGGGTGATAGGTGGGCAGACACTGCTCCAGCCCCTCACAGGAAGGGGTCTCTGCAGATGGATGGATGGATGGGGTACTCCATCCATGCTGAAAGGGGACCACCTGAGTCGGCAAGGACGAACATTTTGCTTCAATGGTCCACTTTTCCCTTCTTGGTGGAGTCCTTTGTGAAAAGGTGAGCAAGGAAATACTACATACATACAGCATAACCTTGAAGGAGTGGAATCTAGGGAATTTTCAGATAAAGTCTATGTATTTTTCCTAAATATTAAAGAATACAGTTATTTCAATAAAAGGAAAGGAAAACACAGAATGATATAAATACGAAAATAAATCCAATGCAAGCCATCATTGCAGACAATATTAATATTGTGGTGTGATTTCTTACAGTCTTTTGAAATAATGCAAAGAAAGTAGGGGAAATTACTAGACCATTCAGATATGACCTAAATCAAATCCTTATGATCATACAGTGGACGTGATGAATAGATTCAAGGGATTATATCTGGTAGACAGAAGGCCTCCATCTACGGTAATGGATGGAGGTTCATAACATTGTATAGGAGGCAGTGATTAAAACTATCCCAAAGAAAAAGAAATACAAGAAGGTAAAATGATTGTTTGAGGAGGTCTTACAAATAGCTGAGAAAAGAAGAGAAGCAAATGGCAAAGGAAAAGCGGAGAGATACACCCAACTGAATGCAGAGTTCCACAGAATAGCAAGGAGAGATAAGAATATGTTAAACGAGAGCTTCTCTGGTGGTCCAGTGGGTGAGGACACCGCCTTGCAGTGCAAGGGGCGCCGGTTTGATCTCTGGCCTGGGAAGATCCCACGTGCTGCGAAGTGGCTGGACCGATGTGTCCAATTACGGAGCCGGAGCTCTGGAGCGCATGTGCCCAGAGCTGGTGCTCTGCAACAACAGAGGCCACTGCGATGGGAGGCCCACATGGGCCAAAGAACAAAGATGAATGAAAAATAAACATAAATGAAAGACCAAGAGAAGTGGCCCGGCTGCCCCCTCCCTCCCAATCCACCCCTCCCCCAAAATAAATTTTTTAAAAAAATCTTAAAAAAAAAAAATATGTTAAACGAACAATGCAAAGAAACAGAGGAAGCAATAGAATGGGGAAGACTAGAGAGCTCTTCAAGAAAATTAGAAATATCAGGGAACATTTCATTCAAGGATGGGCACAATGTACAATTTAGGGTTTAGTATTTTTCATTTGACATTACAAACTATTTTTAAATATTGCCCCCCATGTTGTTAACAACTATTTGTAAGCATTTTCTTAATGACCACATATAATATTCCAGTGTGTAGAATAATATTCTATAACCACTTTTCTATTTTGAGACATTTAGATTCTAGTTATTTTAACTAAAACGAAAAACAACTTTCCTAAACATAAAGCTATTCTACAATTCAGATCCCCACCACAGAACAGATCTCACACAGCATAAGTGCACATCAAGACCGTGGACACGTCAGGACTTTCCAGAGTGCCTGCGTGGGTTCAAGCCAACAACCATGGTGCAGGGCTGCCAGCTTCACTTGTGCCCACTGGGCTGTATCCTAAGGTGCCCCACTCCGCGAACCACTTCCCAGATCCTTCAGGCGCCTCCTCTCCAAGAGAATCCCCAGGTGGAGGTGTGAGAAGGAGTGATTGGAAGGCTATGGGCGCCTGTGACAAAGTCTTGTACCTCTAGGTCAGAAATCTAATTTCTCTGCTTCCTGCCTGCAGATGGCAAGCCCGGACTTAATTCCCCAGCGCTTTCAAAGGACCGTCATCTGGGAATTGCTCTTGACAAGCTCGCCTCCCCACGCCCAGGCTAGAGGGTAGTTGCTGTGAGAATTGCCTGGAGGTCCCTGGGTCCATGGCGTAGTTTGCCTCTGGGGGCTTCTCCCAGCACCCCAAGAACTTTGGAACCTGGCTCCCACGGCATAAGGAGCTCCAGCCACCGACACCTGCGCACGGCTACCCTCGTCTGTCTGGTCCACAGCTCCACCCGGAGCTCAGGGCAGGACACCTGGTCAGTAGGTGCTCAGTAAATGCTTGCTGACAGATGCGTGGCCACTGCCAGGGTTCAGGGAGCAGCCAACACGGGCCTGCCAGAGTTTGGAATGTCTTTGAGGTTATTGTTTGGAGCTGTTGGCAGAGGTGTTTCGTGAGTGTTTGGCCGAGAGTTGGGGGTCTCCCGGGATTGGCTTATCTTGGCCACTTCGTGTCAGTCAACTCCAAACTGCCCCCAGGAAGGCATATCTAGCTGGCTGGCTGGCACTTGTAATACAGACTGTCTCCGGGCTCTGCGCCTGCTCCGCGTGCCAGAGCATTTGTTAGAGACACAGGGTGCGGAGGATCAGGGTGACTCGGAGCTGCCACGGTGGCCCAAAGCTTGCTGCGGGCTCCTAAGGGACGCGCGGAGGATGGGGCGGGGCGCCCTCCGGCTCCCGAGGCCCCGCCCGCCGCGCGGTGCACTCGCCCGCGGAGCGCGCAGCCTGGGGCGCGGCGGCCGGTGCCCAGAGCTTGGCCCGCGCTTGGCCCGCGCGGAGCCCGCTGCACGCCCGCTGTCTCCGCGCCCCAGACCCGGTAAGTCAGGGGCTCCTGCCTCCCGGCTCCTTGCCCGGCGCGCGATGCCCTCGTAGGACGACGCGGTGGGTGGGGGGTCTGCGCACAGGGTCTCAGCCCTCTGGGGCAGGGGGCGCCGCGATTCCCTACCTGGAAGGCAGAACTGATGGTTCAGCCTCATGCCTCCTTCCGCTCTGTCCGCTCCACTTCTAGAACGCATGCATAGAAAATCATCTCACCACCAAATAACGTTTTCCCATTATTATTAAGTCACAGTCATTCCTGTGGGAAACTGGGAAAATACTTAAAAGCGTCCAAAGAAAACTAAAACCACCCGGGATCCCAACCCTTGCTTGGGTTCCAAGAGCTCCAGATCAGGCAATACTTGCATATCCACGGGCCTCCAAGGGAAATTTTTTCTTTTCTTTTTTTTTTTTTTTGACCAGAAAAGTTCTTGGGCCTTGGCATCTCCCCAGGCAAAAGGCACGGGACACGGAGATCATTACTGGTATCTGATCTTGACGGTAGTAACTGGGGAAAGCCTGGAACTTCTAGAGGAAAATTGACCCCCGTAACAGTCACGGGCTATGTGCCCAGGTCATCATGTGTCACTCTACCCACCCCATCCCCACCGCCACAACCCACACCCTGGAGTTTTTAGACGGCTGTATGTGAACTAGCTGTTTGAGTCCACTTTTAGGTGAGGAAGGAGCTCTCAGCTCCATAAAGAAAAGTCTTGTCAATAACCATAGTCACTTATGGTCAGGATGGTGGGGAACTTTGCTGTGGTCACACCGTTGTTCTAATTCATGGGATGAGTAAATTCCCAGAAGGTGCAGAGGACTCTGGTCTTCGGGTTTCTAACCAGGGGTGCAAAACCCCTCGGCTTGCTGTGGTCTGTTTCGTGCTGCCCATAGAAGATGAGCTGAGGATGGGTCTGGGGCAGGCATCCTGGGTTTCCAGAATATTCAGGTCTCTTTGGTTTTGGACAGATGATTAGGAAGTGGATTGTTCTGAAAATAAAGTACACCGTGAAGACCTCCAAGGGACTCATTCTTGTCATCTCAAGTCTTAAGGGCAGAGCTAGTGAGACAAGTTTCTATGTGGTTTGGGCTTCCTGGGAGTTGAATAGGACATTTAGTCACTGGCGCATTCATGCCGGTATGCCTGCATCTCTGAATATTTACTCAGCTCCTGCCATAGGCCAGACATTGTTCTAGGCTTTAGGGTGTATGGGAACAAGACAGGCAAAGAGCCTTGCCTTCAGAAGCTTACATTTTGATAGGGAAGACAAACAATAAACAATGAACAACTCCTGCAGTTGGTAAGTACTAGGGAAAAAGGAGGAGTGAGATAAGAGTTATGGGAAGTGGAGAGGAGGCGTGAAAATTGAGCTGTATTATTGACTATTATTGATGGCCTTCAACCTTTTTGGGAACAAGGTGGGTTGCATGTGTGCATAGAGTTATATATTAACAACATTATATAATATACTAATAACATAAATTTTAATATATAAACTAAATAATGCTGATAAATATACATAAAATGATTTAAACTTTATGAAAACAGACTACACTGAAAGAAGTTTCCATTCGTTTACCCCCCACTGAGCTCTTCCTGATGTGAATTATACTTGATTTTTTTCTTTTTCTTTTTTTTTTAATTGATGGATAATAGCTTTACAGAGCTTTGTTGTTTATTACATCAGTATGAATCGGCTGTAGGTATACACACATGGCCCCTCCTTCTTGAACTTCCCTCCCATCTTCCTCCACATCCCAACCCTCTAGCTTCTTCCCCTTTTACCCCTCTCCAAAAAAACCAAAAAGTCACTTATGGTCAGGATGGTGGGGAACTTTGCTGTGGTCACACCGTTGTTCTAATTCATGGGATGAGTAAATTCCCAGAAGGTGCAGAGGACTCTGGTCTTCGGGTTTCTAACCAGGGGTGCAAAACCCCTCGGCTTGCTGTGGTCTGTTTCGTGCTGCCCATAGAAGATGAGCTGAGGATGGGTCTGGGGCAGGCATCCTGGGTTTCCAGAATATTCAGGTCTCTTTGGTTTTGGACAGATGATTAGGAAGTGGATTGTTCTGAAAATAAAGTACACCGTGAAGACCTCCAAGGGACTCATTCTTGTCATCTCAAGTCTTAAGGGCAGAGCTAGTGAGACAAGTTTCTATGTGGTTTGGGCTTCCTGGGAGTTGAATAGGACATTTAGTCACTGGCGCATTCATGCCGGTATGCCTGCATCTCTGAATATTTACTCAGCTCCTGCCATAGGCCAGACATTGTTCTAGGCTTTAGGGTGTATGGGAACAAGACAGGCAAAGAGCCTTGCCTTCAGAAGCTTACATTTTGATAGGGAAGACAAACAATAAACAATGAACAACTCCTGCAGTTGGTAAGTACTAGGGAAAAAGGAGGAGTGAGATAAGAGTTATGGGAAGTGGAGGAGGCGTGAAAATTGAGCTGTATTATTGACTATTATTGATGGCCTTCAACCTTTTTGGGAACAAGGTGGGTTGCATGTGTGCATAGAGTTATATATTAACAACATTATATAATATACTAATAACATAAATTTTAATATATAAACTAAATAATGCTGATAAATATACATAAAATGATTTAAACTTTATGAAAACAGACTACACTGAAAGAAGTTTCCATTCGTTTACCCCCCACTGAGCTCTTCCTGATGTGAATTATACTTGATTTTTTTCTTTTTCTTTTTTTTTTAATTGATGGATAATAGCTTTACAGAGCTTTGTTGTTTATTACATCAGTATGAATCGGCTGTAGGTATACACACATGGCCCCTCCTTCTTGAACTTCCCTCCCATCTTCCTCCACATCCCAACCCTCTAGCTTCTTGCAGAGCCCCTGTTTGAGTTCCCACCGTCTCACAGAAGATTCCCATTGGTTGTCTATTCGACATATGGTAATGTAAGTTTCCATGCCACTCTTTCCCTGTATCTCACCCACTCCTCCTTTGCACCTATGTCCACAAGTCTGTTCTCTATGCCTGCTTCTCCATGGCTGCCCTATGTATAAATTCATCAGGACCATCTTTCTACTTTATTATTTGCTCCTCACATTCATGTTGTAGTTGCTTGAACTGAATATTCCTATTGAATTCAGAAAACCCTTACTGAACCATTGTGGGGGCTTGAGTGAAGACAAGGTAAACAAGACAGTCTCGGACCTTCCTGAGCTCCTGGAAATGCACAGACGCATCTACAAAGGATTACAGCACAACTTAGAATCCGGGCAGTTCAGATAGAGCACAAGGAGGGCCCAAAGCAGGGGAGGGGACATCTGGAAGGGGCTCCATCGGCTGGCATAGGAGTGCGCTTTTGGAGAACGAGTGGAATTTTGACAAGCAAACATGGTGGCCATGCTTCTCTTGTAGAGAGAGTAGCCAAAGCTAGAGGTATGAAAGTTGTGGGCTTGTTCCAGGCTTCCCCCAAATCCTGCAGTACAGCCAGGGGAAATCCCATTATCCCCAGTTTTCAGATGAGAAAACTGGGGCTCCTCAAATTCATTTAATTTGCGGAAAGTGGGATTCTTCCTTCTCTGTGTCTTCAGCTGCCCTCCCAGAGATGGGGAATCCTGCTGTCTTGCATTCTCCATGCCAAAATGCTCCTCCCTTTCACATCCAGAGTTTGACCAGGTCCCTCTCATCAGCTCCCTGGTTCCCATTTGCACCCTTGACGCCCCAGAGCTCCCCTCTGTCACCGGCAGAGGGTCTGAGAAGCTCTTAGTCCTATGGCCAGACTCAAGAATCACACCACACATCCGGCAGGGCGGTGGCAGAAAGCCTTTTCAGATCTTCAAGGGTAGTCGGATGCTGTGCCTCTGTACAGGCTTCATCCTGATTTTTTGAGACTGTGGCCACCTTAGTGACTTTTCTCTGGGAGAAAAGGAGGTGAAAAAGTCAAAACAAAGCCAGCTGACTGCCTGTAGACTGAAGCACTCCAGACTCCTCTGTCCTTCAGTATCTCCTGGAGTTTGCGTAAATTCATGTCCACTGAAGGTGATGCTATCTAACTATCTCATCCTCTGCCACCTCCTTCTCCTTTCGCCTTCAGTCTTTCCTGGCCTCAGGATCTTTTCAAGCGAATCAGCTCTTCGCATCAGGGGGCCAGAGTATTGGAACTTCAGCTTCAGCTTCAGTCCTTCCGATGAATATTCAGGGTTGACTTCCTTTAGGATTGACTGGCGTGATCTCCTTGGACATAGTGTTGTGATAAAGATGAAAACAGTTGACAGTTATTTCCGAGGAAAATTGGCTTGCCAAGTTCTCGACAGGGTAAGATCCCATTCACCCAAATGAAGCTTATCCATAATTGTTTCTCCTAATTCTGCTTCCTGAAACAAAGAATGTCGATTTCCAAACTGGATGCTCTTTCGAGGAAAGGCTTAGGGAATTCTGTCAAGCTCGACAGGAATGTCACCGCCGTCGCACCTAGATAAGTCAGCGACAGTCCTTGGGGACTCGTGGTTTCACGAGGACTGCACCAGAGCTGGAACTCAGATCGCTGGCCTTCTTCCCTCCTGGGCTGACCCCAGAATCTGCCTCTCTCAGCAGAGAGCTTGGAGTCAGTCACAAAAGCCTTGCTCTTTCAGTAAGAAAGAATGAGAGGCTCCGTGCTGGGAAAACTGCTCTAAATGCTGTTATCAGAGCTGATATGCGAGAGAGCCGGAACTCTGGGGGAAGAATGCAGAAGGCGCAGCGTGTGCTGGGAACAGCGTGACTTCACTCACTGCCTCCTCTTCCCCGGGTACAGTGGGGGTGCTTGCCGGATCCCAGAGTGCTGGAGGCCCGCCTGCTCTCCATTTGCAACTGTTCAGCTCACCCCAGCTGCCTACAGTTCCAAACTGTGAGTGATTTTCAGTAGACCAGCAGCTCTGGAACTAAGCTTTGAAGAAGAAGGGAAAAAAAACTGCACTAACTGTGATTGGACAGCAAGGAGATAAAACCCGTCCATCCTAAGGGAAATCAACCCTGAATATTCATTGGAAGGACTCATGCTGAAGCTTAAGCTCCAATACTTTAGACACCTGATGGGAAGAGCCAACTCATTGGAAAAGACCCTGATGCTGGGAGCGATTGAGGGCAGGACGAGAAAGGGACAACAGAAGATGAGATGATTGGATGGCATCATTGACTCAATGGACGTGACTGTGAGCAAACTCCAGGAGATGGTGAAGGACAGGGAAGTCTGGTGTGCTGCCATCCATGGGGTCACAGAGTCGGGCACAAGTTAGCGA
The DNA here is from genome assembly GCA_022376925.1 of Tragulus kanchil. Taxonomy (NCBI): domain Eukaryota; kingdom Metazoa; phylum Chordata; class Mammalia; order Artiodactyla; family Tragulidae; genus Tragulus; species Tragulus kanchil. Next base: position 235,298,104 of record JAIOJX010000028.1, on the reverse strand, counting down.
CTGAAAAACCACAAACCTTGACTGGGCACAGTGTCTATTTTGCCTTATGAAGGCAGAAGCAGAAACTTCTAGAGCTACCCCGCCCCTTCTTTCTGGGCCCAATAAGGCCAGTTTGAAGATGTTCAACACAAGCCGAGCATCAGGCTGGTTGTGTTTAGACCTCCTTGGTTCCTGCTGCTTTTGCCTCCTCCGGCCCCCTCTTCCCTGTGCAAGATACAAACAGCTGTGGTTCTCCTTGGTCGGGGCGAGGGGTCGTCTGTCGCCTGTTTAGATCAGAAGCCAGTCTCCACGTGGGTGGACCCAGTTTTACCTGATACAAGTGGCTGGCTTCTCAGTTCCTTTGAGCCTAAATAGAGATCCACCTTCTCTCTGCAAGGTCCAGAGAACTCCCTTCCCTGTGCTAATAAACTGTGAATCCATGGCTAAAAGATTAAAGTTTAGATGCATTTTTGATAGGAGACCTGACCTTGAGCACATCAGCTCACCTCGATACAGCCCAGTTTTCTATAATGTTAAGGTTGTTGAGTCAGCTGGTCCCCAAATTCTTTTGAGTTCCCAAGATCTTCACTGTGGCCACCAGGCAGTGGTTTGAAATTCCAAAGGATGTCGGGATCCCCCAAACGTACAGGGCCCGGGGTGTGCTGGGAACAGCGTGACTTCACTCACTCCTCTTCCGGGTACAGTGGGTGCTTGCCGGATCCCAGAGTGCTGGAGGCCCGCCTGCTCTCCATTTGCAACTGTTCAGCTCACCCCAGCTGCCTACAGTTCCAAACTGTGAGTGATTTTCAGTAGACCAGCAGCTCTGGAACTAAGCTTTGAAGAAGAAGGGAAAAAAAACTGCACTAACTGTGATTGGACAGCAAGGAGATAAAACCCGTCCATCCTAAGGGAAATCAACCCTGAATATTCATTGAAGGACTCATGCTGAAGCTTAAGCTCCAATACTTTAGACACCTGATGGGAAGAGCCAACTCATTGAAAAGACCCTGATGCTGGGAGCGATTGAGGGCAGGACGAGAAAGGGACAACAGAAGATGAGATGATTGGATGGCATCATTGACTCAATGGACGTGACTGTGAGCAAACTCCAGGAGATGGTGAAGGACAGGGAAGTCTGGTGTGCTGCCATCCATGGGGTCACAGAGTCGGGCACAAGTTAGCGACTGAAAAACCACAAACCTTGACTGGGCACAGTGTCTATTTTGCCTTATGAAGGCAGAAGCAGAAACTTCTAGAGCTACCCCGCCCCTTCTTTCTGGGCCCAATAAGGCCAGTTTGAAGATGTTCAACACAAGCCGAGCATCAGGCTGGTTGTGTTTAGACCTCCTTGGTTCCTGCTGCTTTTGCCTCCTCCGGCCCCCTCTTCCCTGTGCAAGATACAAACAGCTGTGGTTCTCCTTGGTCGGGGAGAGGGGTCGTCTGTCGCCTGTTTAGATCAGAAGCCAGTCTCCACGTGGGTGGACCCAGTTTTACCTGATACAAGTGGCTGGCTTCTCAGTTCCTTTGAGCCTAAATAGAGATCCACCTTCTCTCTGCAAGGTCCAGAGAACTCCCTTCCCTGTGCTAATAAACTGTGAATCCATGGCTAAAAGATTAAAGTTTAGATGCATTTTTGATAGGAGACCTGACCTTGAGCACATCAGCTCACCTCGATACAGCCCAGTTTTCTATAATGTTAAGGTTGTTGAGTCAGCTGGTCCCCAAATTCTTTTGAGTTCCCAAGATCTTCACTGTGGCCACCAGGCAGTGGTTTGAAATTACAAAGGATGTAAACTTGGAGAATGGGCCATAAGCCCCCAGCTGTTGTGCAGATTGGGTTCTGTGTTGTTTACACCATGCTGATTATTCGAGGACATTGCCAAACTCATTTTGCGACTCATTACGCAAGCACACCATGTGACCCAGCGTGCAAGCCATGGGGGTACAAAAGGCATTTAACAAAAGCGATCCCATAAATTAAGTGTCAGGTCAGAAGAGATTTTTCATTAAAGATGCAGGGTTGTTATTTTAAAGGCAGATAATCCACTTGGCTTTTCTGCTTCGGCATCAAGTTCCGACGGGCTCATCATAAACTGAGATGCCAGCATGAGTTCAGATGGGGCTAGCTAAGGTCACAATGATAATTTAGGAATTTCTCTTCAAAGCTCCCTGTTTGGGTTATATCAGGGATGTACAAGGTTTAAAAAGAAAATCTGAATAGGATTGGAAAATTATACGATGAAATTATTTTTTTATAAAGTTCTTCCAGGTATTTGGAAGCACAACAAATGAATGGGTCAGTTTTCTAATGGCCCAGGGTCAACTTCCTCATGCCCAGTGGTTCTCAATCTTAGCTACCAAGTAGGATCACCTGGGAAAAGTCCCAGTGCCAGACGGGAAGCCAGATTAAGGGTCTTTCTTCCTCTTCTTATAGGGCCACTGTGCGCCCTCTTCCTGTGCAAGATACAAACAGCTGTGGTTCTCCTTGGTCGGAGAGGGGTCGTCTGTCGCCTGTTTAGATCAGAAGCCAGTCTCCACGTGGGTGGACCCAGTTTTACCTGATACAAGTGGCTGGCTTCTCAGTTCCTTTGAGCCTAAATAGAGATCCACCTTCTCTCTGCAAGGTCCAGAGAACTCCCTTCCCTGTGCTAATAAACTGTGAATCCATGGCTAAAAGATTAAAGTTTAGATGCATTTTTGATAGGAGACCTGACCTTGAGCACATCAGCTCACCTCGATACAGCCCAGTTTTCTATAATGTTAAGGTTGTTGAGTCAGCTGGTCCCCAAATTCTTTTGAGTTCCCAAGATCTTCACTGTGGCCACCAGGCAGTGGTTTGAAATTACAAAGGATGTAAACTTGGAGAATGGGCCATAAGCCCCCAGCTGTTGTGCAGATTGGGTTCTGTGTTGTTTACACCATGCTGATTATTCGAGGACATTGCCAAACTCATTTTGCGACTCATTACGCAAGCACACCATGTGACCCAGCGTGCAAGCCATGGGGGTACAAAAGGCATTTAACAAAAGCGATCCCATAAATTAAGTGTCAGGTCAGAAGAGATTTTTCATTAAAGATGCAGGGTTGTTATTTTAAAGGCAGATAATCCACTTGGCTTTTCTGCTTCGGCATCAAGTTCCGACGGGCTCATCATAAACTGAGATGCCAGCATGAGTTCAGATGGGGCTAGCTAAGGTCACAATGATAATTTAGGAATTTCTCTTCAAAGCTCCCTGTTTGGGTTATATCAGGGATGTACAAGGTTTAAAAAGAAAATCTGAATAGGATTGGAAAATTATACGATGAAATTATTTTTTTATAAAGTTCTTCCAGGTATTTGGAAGCACAACAAATGAATGGGTCAGTTTTCTAATGGCCCAGGGTCAACTTCCTCATGCCCAGTGGTTCTCAATCTTAGCTACCAAGTAGGATCACCTGGGAAAAGTCCCAGTGCCAGACGGGAAGCCAGATTAAGGGTCTTTCTTCCTCTTCTTATAGGGCCACTGTCCTATCAGGTTAGGGCCTTACCATTATGACCACACCTCGGTGGCTCAGTGGTAAAGACCTGCCTGACCATTCAGGAGATGCAGGAGATGTAGGTTCAACCCCTGGGTCGGGAAGATCTCCTGGAGGGGGACATGGCAACCCACTCCAGTATTGTTGCCGGGAAAATTCCACGGACAGAGGAGCCTGATGGGCTACAGTCCATGGGATCACGAAGAGTGAGACCCTGCTGAGGGACTGAGCCTGCATGCACAACCTTAATCAGCTCCTAAAGACCCCACATCCTGGGCTTCCCTGGTGGTCCAGTGGGTAAGGACACCACCTTGCAGTGCAAGGGGCGCCAGTTCGATCCCTGGCCTGGGAAGATCCCACGTGCCGCGGAGCGGCTGGACCGATGTGTCCAATTACCGAGCCGGAGCTCTGGAGCACATGCGCCCAGAGCCGGTGCTCTGCAACAACAGAGGCCACCGCAATGGGAGGCCCACAGGAGCCAAAGAACAAAGATGGATGAAACTAGACAAATGAAAGACCAGTGGAAGTGGCCCGCCCTTCCCCTCCCTCCCTAACCCGCACCCCTCCACACCAAAAAAAAAAAAGACCCCACATCCAGACACATTGGGGGTTAGGGCTTGAACATGTGAATTGGACGGGAACATACTTTTTTCAAAGCACATAAACTAAAAGGTACACATACAGCACAATACATATATTAAAGGAACTCTGTCAATCACCTGCAGAGGCTGGGAGTGGTGAATAGAAATAAATGTGATAAACGTTAGTTGATCAAGTCAAGAGAGGGCCCTCTGCAGATCCCAAGTGTAGTTAGGGCACCCCATCACTGAGATTTTTGAAAACTCCGTGAGCGCAGCGGGTGGAGGAGTGGAACCAATACATCTTTTTGATTTCAGGTTGCACTTTTCTTTCAGAAGGTTTTCCTGGGAAGTTCACCTCCCACAGTGAAACCTCGACACTCAGGGATCTTAGCTACCAAGTAGGATCACCTGGGAAAAGTCCCAGTGCCAGACGGGAAGCCAGATTAAGGGTCTTTCTTCCTCTTCTTATAGGGCCACTGTCCTATCAGGTTAGGGCCTTACCATTATGACCACACCTCGGTGGCTCAGTGGTAAAGACCTGCCTGACCATTCAGGAGATGCAGGAGATGTAGGTTCAACCCCTGGGTCGGGAAGATCTCCTGGAGGGGGACATGGCAACCCACTCCAGTATTGTTGCCGGGAAAATTCCACGGACAGAGGAGCCTGATGGGCTACAGTCCATGGGATCACGAAGAGTGAGACCCTGCTGAGGGACTGAGCCTGCATGCACAACCTTAATCAGCTCCTAAAGACCCCACATCCTGGGCTTCCCTGGTGGTCCAGTGGGTAAGGACACCACCTTGCAGTGCAAGGGGCGCCAGTTCGATCCCTGGCCTGGGAAGATCCCACGTGCCGCGGAGCGGCTGGACCGATGTGTCCAATTACCGAGCCGGAGCTCTGGAGCACATGCGCCCAGAGCCGGTGCTCTGCAACAACAGAGGCCACCGCAATGGGAGGCCCACAGGAGCCAAAGAACAAAGATGGATGAAACTAGACAAATGAAAGACCAGTGGAAGTGGCCCGCCCTTCCCCTCCCTCCCTAACCCGCACCCCTCCACACCAAAAAAAAAAAAGACCCCACATCCAGACACATTGGGGGTTAGGGCTTGAACATGTGAATTGGACGGGAACATACTTTTTTCAAAGCACATAAACTAAAAGGTACACATACAGCACAATACATATATTAAAGGAACTCTGTCAATCACCTGCAGAGGCTGGGAGTGGTGAATAGAAATAAATGTGATAAACGTTAGTTGATCAAGTCAAGAGAGGGCCCTCTGCAGATCCCAAGTGTAGTTAGGGCACCCCATCACTGAGATTTTTGAAAACTCCGTGGAGCGCAGCGGGTGGAGGAGTGGAACCAATACATCTTTTTTTGATTTCAGGTTGCACTTTTCTTTCAGAAGGTTTTCCTGGGAAGTTCACCCTCCCACAGTGAAACCTCGACACTCAGGATGATCCTGTCGAACACCACGGCCGTGACGCCCTTGCTGACCAAGCTGTGGCAGGGGACTGTTCAACAGAGCAGCAACACGTCCAGCCTGGCCCGCAGGTTCCCCGGCCACGAGGATGGCAAGCTGGCGGCACTCTACATCCTCATGGTGCTTGGCTTTTTCGGCTTCTTCACCCTGGGCATCATGCTGAGTTATATCCGCTCCAAGAAACTGGAGCATTCCCACGACCCCTACAACGTGTACATCGAGTCTGACACCTGGCAGGAGCAGGACAAGGCGTACTTCCAGGCCCGAATTCTGGAGAGCTGCAGGGCGTGTTATGTCATTGAGAACCAGCTGGCTGTCGAGCGGCCCAGTGCGTACCTCCCAGAGATGAAGCCGTCGTCCTGACCCCACAACTGGTCAGAACCGGACAGAGCCTCCCTGATGAGCTGATTCTCTAATCACATGTTCCTTATTTTCTTTATTGTATAAGTTTTTTCTATCATAAGGGATGAAAGGGGGATTAATAACATATTTCTAAAATCACATTCCTTCTATAATAGATTGCCATCCATTCCCCAGTATCTGTGCCTGCCTTGTTAATTTAAGCAAAGTCCCTGAGATCACGGCCTCTGAGACAAAGAGCCATATTTCCCTGACTCCCTTGCAGCTAACAAGGTCGTGTGTATGAAATTCTGGCCAATAGAAGTGGGAGTGATGAGTGCAGTTTCCCAGCGAGCCTTGAAAGGGAACGGATGTGTCCCTCACCCCCCCCTTCCAGTAGGGTGGGACATGGAGAGGACTTTGGGAATAGAAATATATTAAAGGAACTGTCAATCACCTGCAGAGGCTGGGAGTGGTGAATAGAAATAAATGTGATAAACGTTAGTTGATCAAGTCAAGAGAGGGCCCTCTGCAGATCCCAAGTGTAGTTAGGGCACCCCATCACTGAGATTTTTGAAAACTCCGTGAGCGCAGCGGGTGGAGGAGTGGAACCAATACATCTTTTTTTGATTTCAGGTTGCACTTTTCTTTCAGAAGGTTTTCCTGGGAAGTTCACCCTCCCACAGTGAAACCTCGACACTCAGGATGATCCTGTCGAACACCACGGCCGTGACGCCCTTGCTGACCAAGCTGTGGCAGGGGACTGTTCAACAGAGCAGCAACACGTCCAGCCTGGCCCGCAGGTTCCCCGGCCACGAGGATGGCAAGCTGGCGGCACTCTACATCCTCATGGTGCTTGGCTTTTTCGGCTTCTTCACCCTGGGCATCATGCTGAGTTATATCCGCTCCAAGAAACTGGAGCATTCCCACGACCCCTACAACGTGTACATCGAGTCTGACACCTGGCAGGAGCAGGACAAGGCGTACTTCCAGGCCCGAATTCTGGAGAGCTGCAGGGCGTGTTATGTCATTGAGAACCAGCTGGCTGTCGAGCGGCCCAGTGCGTACCTCCCAGAGATGAAGCCGTCGTCCTGACCCCACAACTGGTCAGAACCGGACAGAGCCTCCCTGATGAGCTGATTTCTCTAATCACATGTTCCTTATTTTCTTTATTGTATAAGTTTTTTCTATCATAAGGGATGAAAGGGGGATTAATAACATATTTCTAAAATCACATTCCTTCTATAATAGATTGCCATCCATTCCCCAGTATCTGTGCCTGCCTTGTTAATTTAAGCAAAGTCCCTGAGATCACGGCCTCTGAGACAAAGAGCCATATTTCCCTGACTCCCTTGCAGCTAACAAGGTCGTGTGTATGAAATTCTGGCCAATAGAAGTGGGAGTGATGAGTGCAGTTTCCCAGCGAGCCTTGAAAGGGAACGGATGTGTCCCTCACTCCCCTTCCAGTAGCTGGGACATGGAGGAGGTGGCGAGCCAGCTCTGACTCTGGAAAAGGAGTGTTTTTGCAGATGGCAGAGCAACAAGAGTCTGGGTCCCTGGACGGTGGCACAGGACAGAGTCTGGTCAATCACGGGCTCAAAATTTACAGGAAAGGGAAACCAACTCCAGTCTTCCTTAAGATGCTGTTATTTTTGGTTTCTGTTAAAGTTGACAGAGGCCTGGAATGCTGTACTCCATGAGGTCGCAACGAGTTGGACATGACTGGGCCACAGAACAACAACAGCAGCAAAGTAACAAAATGGTGTCTCAGCAGTAAATAATCCACCTGCAGTGCAGGGGCCACAGGAGACACAGGTTCAATCCCTGGATTGGGAAGACCCCCTGGAGGAGGGCCTGGCAAGCCACTCCGGTATTCTTGCCTGAGAAATTCAATGGACGAAGGAACCTGGTAGCCTGGTGGGTTACAGTCTATGCGATTGCAAGGAGTCGGACATGACTGAAGCCACTGAGCACACATGCACAAAGTCGCAGAGTCAACATCCTAACTCACATACCTTCCTTATGGGGCTGAGCCCAAAGGCATAATGTTTCCACATTTGTCACAAGCTACCCACTTGTGACAGGACAAGACACCCTTTGCTCTTTTCACGTGGACCCTCACTACAGTGGCTCCATCCTTTGCCAGCTTTCCTGCCTGTTGCTCCTCCTTTATGTGTGCCCTTCACACACACACACACAGATAGCATGCTCACATCCACCGGCACACACACGCACACAGAAATACACACAAATACATAAGGACACACACACTTCCTACTCAGATAGCTCACTCTCAGTCCTGCAGAACTGAGATGCAGGAGAAAAACAATCCCACTTCAGAATGTGTACCAAGGGGGAAGTACTCAGAGAAAAGGGTGGTTGCACCCACCCCTCAGGAGCCCAGGGAGGATGTCCCTGGTCATCTAGCTAAGACTCTGCACTCCCAATGCAGGGGACAGGGTTCGATACCCCGTTTTGAAAGGATAGGCCTCTGAGACAAAGAGCCATATTTCCCTGACTCCCTTGCAGCTAACAAGGTCGTGTGTATGAAATTCTGGCCAATAGAAGTGGGAGTGATGAGTGCAGTTTCCCAGCGAGCCTTGAAAGGGAACGGATGTGTCCCTCACTCCCTTCCAGTAGCTGGGACATGGAGGAGGTGGCGAGCCAGCTCTGACTCTGGAAAAGGAGTGTTTTTGCAGATGGCAGAGCAACAAGAGTCTGGGTCCCTGGACGGTGGCACAGGACAGAGTCTGGTCAATCACGGGCTCAAAATTTACAGGAAAGGGAAACCAACTCCAGTCTTCCTTAAGATGCTGTTATTTTTGGTTTCTGTTAAAGTTGACAGAGGCCTGGAATGCTGTACTCCATGAGGTCGCAACGAGTTGGACATGACTGGGCCACAGAACAACAACAGCAGCAAAGTAACAAAATGGTGTCTCAGCAGTAAATAATCCACCTGCAGTGCAGGGGCCACAGGAGACACAGGTTCAATCCCTGGATTGGGAAGACCCCCTGGAGGAGGGCCTGGCAAGCCACTCCGGTATTCTTGCCTGAGAAATTCAATGGACGAAGGAACCTGGTAGCCTGGTGGGTTACAGTCTATGCGATTGCAAGGAGTCGGACATGACTGAAGCCACTGAGCACACATGCACAAAGTCGCAGAGTCAACATCCTAACTCACATACCTTCCTTATGGGGCTGAGCCCAAAGGCATAATGTTTCCACATTTGTCACAAGCTACCCACTTGTGACAGGACAAGACACCCTTTGCTCTTTTCACGTGGACCCTCACTACAGTGGCTCCATCCTTTGCCAGCTTTCCTGCCTGTTGCTCCTCCTTTATGTGTGCCCTTCACACACACACACACAGATAGCATGCTCACATCCACCGGCACACACACGCACACAGAAATACACACAAATACATAAGGACACACACACTTCCTACTCAGATAGCTCACTCTCAGTCCTGCAGAACTGAGATGCAGGAGAAAAACAATCCCACTTCAGAATGTGTACCAAGGGGAAAGTACTCAGAGATAATGGCAGGAGGGATGGTTGCACCCACCCCCTCAGGAGCCCAGGGAGGATGTCCCTGGTCATCTAGCGGCTAAGACTCTGCACTCCCAATGCAGGGGACAGGGTTCGATACCTGGTCAGGGCACTAGATTCCACATGGCAAAACTAAGACCCAGAGCAGCCAAACAAATAAATACTGAAAAGAAAAAAGAGCCCAGGGAAAGGGAAGGCATGGGTGTGAGCAGGGCCAACACAGCAGACTGGGGTGGCAGGGCCTTTTGCAACGACGTGGCCGTGGTCATCTTGAATTATGTCCCCTCCCCCAAGACGCCTTCAGTCCTAACCCCTGCACCTGTGAATGAGACCTGATCGAGAAATAAGATCATTGCAGATGTGATCAAGGAAGGTAAGGCCATTGTTGCTGAATCACTAAGTTATGCTTTAATCGCTTTGTGACCCCACGGACTGTAGCCCGCCAAGTTCCTCTGTCCATGGGATTCTCCAGGCAAGAATACTGGAGCAGATTGCCAGTTTCTTCTCCAGGAGATTGCCCCAACCCAGGGACTGAATCCTCCTCCCCTGCACTGACAACAGGATTTTTTACTGGCTGAGCCACCAGGTGGGCCCTAATCCAATATAGCTGATGTCCTTATAAGAAGAGGGAAATTCGGGGGGACACTGGCAATACAGTTGCAAACCAAGGACCACCAAGGATGGAGTGTCAAGACCTGAAGATGGGATAGGCGGGGAGGGACTCTCCTGGATGACTTCTAGGGTAAATGGGGCCCCAGGACGCTGTGCTTTCACACTTCAGGCCTCCAGAAGTGTAAGCGGAAGAGGGTGTATTGGTTCTAGCCCCTCAGGTGGGGCTAGTTTATTCCAGCAGACCCGGGAACTTTGCCAGCTTTCCTGCCTGTTGCTCCTCCTTTATGTGTGCCCTTCACACACACACACACAGATAGCATGCTCACATCCACTGGCACACACACGAAATACACACAAATACATAAGGACACACACACTTCCTACTCAGATAGCTCACTCTCAGTCCTGCAGAACTGAGATGCAGGAGAAAAACAATCCCACTTCAGAATGTGTACCAAGGGGAAAGTACTCAGAGATAATGGCAGGAGGGATGGTTGCACCCACCCCCTCAGGAGCCCAGGGAGGATGTCCCTGGTCATCTAGCGGCTAAGACTCTGCACTCCCAATGCAGGGGACAGGGTTCGATACCTGGTCAGGGCACTAGATTCCACATGGCAAAACTAAGACCCAGAGCAGCCAAACAAATAAATACTGAAAAGAAAAAAGAGCCCAGGGAAAGGGAAGGCATGGGTGTGAGCAGGGCCAACACAGCAGACTGGGGTGGCAGGGCCTTTTGCAACGACGTGGCCGTGGTCATCTTGAATTATGTCCCCTCCCCCAAGACGCCTTCAGTCCTAACCCCTGCACCTGTGAATGAGACCTGATCGAGAAATAAGATCATTGCAGATGTGATCAAGGAAGGTAAGGCCATTGTTGCTGAATCACTAAGTTATGCTTTAATCGCTTTGTGACCCCACGGACTGTAGCCCGCCAAGTTCCTCTGTCCATGGGATTCTCCAGGCAAGAATACTGGAGCAGATTGCCAGTTTCTTCTCCAGGAGATTGCCCCAACCCAGGGACTGAATCCTCCTCCCCTGCACTGACAACAGGATTTTTTACTGGCTGAGCCACCAGGTGGGCCCTAATCCAATATAGCTGATGTCCTTATAAGAAGAGGGAAATTCGGGGGGACACTGGCAATACAGTTGCAAACCAAGGACCACCAAGGATGGAGTGTCAAGACCTGAAGATGGGATAGGCGGGGAGGGACTCTCCTGGATGACTTCTAGGGTAAATGGGGCCCCAGGACGCTGTGCTTTCACACTTCAGGCCTCCAGAAGTGTAAGCGGAAGAGGGTGTATTGGTTCTAGCCCCTCAGGTGGGGCTAGTTTATTCCAGCAGACCCGGGAACTCACGCAGTGCACCCCTGTCCCCAGCAGAGACAGCGCTTTCCTCTTGACTTTCCTCACGAGCCAGATTCCCTTGGAAACTTCCCTCCAACTGGCAGGTGGGGAAGGGATTCAAGATGGAGGTGGATGGGGCTTCCCCTGGTGGTCCAGTGGGTAAGGACACCGCCTTGTAGTGCAAGGAGCGCCGGTTCCAGCCCTGGCCTGGGAAGATCCCACGTGCCGCGGAGCGGCTGGACTGATGTGTCCAATTACCAAGCCGGAGCGCTGGAGCGCATGTGCCCAGAGCCAGTGCTCTGCGACAACAGACGCCACCGTGATGGGAGGCTCACAGGAGCCCAAGAACAAAGACGGATGAACAGAGAGAAACGAAAGACCAATAGAAGTGGCCCGCCTGCTCCCCTCCCTCCCCAACCTGACGCCCGCCCAAAAATAAATAAATAAATTTTTTTTAAAAAAAAATCTTAAAAAAAAAAAAAGATGGAGGCGGATGGTACCAGGACTTGCTCACGGTAGCGGAAGGAGACTCGTGAGCCTAGATTGAGGGACCCAGGGGACATGCGCCCTTGGTCTCAGGCTTCTTCCCCATTGGCCTTCAGTCATCGGCTCCTTCCTGGACACTCACTTGCCTGGGCATTCCTAAAGAGGGTGGACTAGCTATGCTTAAGTATAAAGCATACTTGTGAGAAACCTGCACATAATATAAACTAGGAACTAGAAGGAACGCGTAAGGATTGCTGGCCATCTTCAAGCAGACAATTGGGGCTCAGCCCTTGCTTCATATAATAGACAGTGACTCCTTCGTGGGCTTGGAGGCGGGGCTTATGATGGGACGTCTCTGAGGCAGAAGGCTGGCAGGGTTACGAAAGTCTTCCAGATGAGTGGTTCTTTGTATCAGAGTCCTTTGAAAATCTAATGAAAGTCACGATCCCGCCCTCCTCCCCACCAAGTTGCACACAGACACGTTTCCCCCACCACTTTGGGGGTTCTTGGGCTGCTGGAAGCCCACCTATGACTGCTGACCACTAAAGTCCCATGTGACCTCTCTGCTGGAACAGACACAGATGGCCCAAGGCAAGAAAGCAGGCTGGGCAGGCGGGTTTGGAGAGGGACCCAGAGCGCACGTGACCCACAGTGTGACCCACAGCGGCAGGCACACAGAATAGTTCTTTATCGCCGGCTCACGTTCCCCCACTGAGATTCCTGCTCCTTTTAAGGCAGGATTCCTGCCCCGTGAGCTTTAGTCCTCCCCGTCCTTGAAGGACCAGGCGTTCAGCTCACCTCCTCACGCCCCTCAAACCTCTTGTAAGCCACACCGTGTTCAAATGCTTGTGACCATAATTAAAGTTTTGGTTTAACAGGCTCCTGTGAGCCAGGCCCTGTTCTGAACTCTTGAAATCCACAGTCTCAGTGCCTTGTATGCAATGCTTTATGTGTTCATTGGATAGGACAGTGCCTTTTGAGGTGTTAAGAACATCTTTTAAAATTTGGAGTCTTTTCTCGTGATCCGTGCTGTGTGTTCTGCTGCTATGCCTCTGAGACTTTCAGAAAGGGGATGTAGGAACATCTGCCCAGGCAGCCCAGGGGCTCCGGAATACAGAGGTACAATTGCCTGTGGATAAACGCTGCCATAGGCACTCCTGGTCCACAGGCGGAAGGCGGAGGGAGCCCCAGGTGGCGCTGGAGGCAGAGTGTAGAGATCGGCTCCTTCCTGGACACTCACTTGCCTGGGCATTCCTAAAGAGGGTGGACTAGCTATGCTTAAGTATAAAGCATACTTGTGAGAAACCTGCACATAATATAAACTAGGAACTAGAAGGAACGCGTAAGGATTGCTGGCCATCTTCAAGCAGACAATTGGGGCTCAGCCCTTGCTTCATATAATAGACAGTGACTCCTTCGTGGGCTTGGAGGCGGGGCTTATGATGGGACGTCTCTGAGGCAGAAGGCTGGCAGGGTTACGAAAGTCTTCCAGATGAGTGGTTCTTTGTATCAGAGTCCTTTGAAAATCTAATGAAAGTCACGATCCCGCCCTCCTCCCCACCAAGTTGCACACAGACACGTTTCCCCCACCACTTTGGGGGTTCTTGGGCTGCTGGAAGCCCACCTATGACTGCTGACCACTAAAGTCCCATGTGACCTCTCTGCTGGAACAGACACAGATGGCCCAAGGCAAGAAAGCAGGCTGGGCAGGCGGGTTTGGAGAGGGACCCAGAGCGCACGTGACCCACAGTGTGACCCACAGCGGCAGGCACACAGAATAGTTCTTTATCGCCGGCTCACGTTCCCCCACTGAGATTCCTGCTCCTTTTAAGGCAGGATTCCTGCCCCGTGAGCTTTAGTCCTCCCCGTCCTTGAAGGACCAGGCGTTCAGCTCACCTCCTCACGCCCCTCAAACCTCTTGTAAGCCACACCGTGTTCAAATGCTTGTGACCATAATTAAAGTTTTGGTTTAACAGGCTCCTGTGAGCCAGGCCCTGTTCTGAACTCTTGAAATCCACAGTCTCAGTGCCTTGTATGCAATGCTTTATGTGTTCATTGGATAGGACAGTGCCTTTTGAGGTGTTAAGAACATCTTTTAAAATTTGGAGTCTTTTCTCGTGATCCGTGCTGTGTGTTCTGCTGCTATGCCTCTGAGACTTTCAGAAAGGGGATGTAGGAACATCTGCCCAGGCAGCCCAGGGGCTCCGGAATACAGAGGTACAATTGCCTGTGGATAAACGCTGCCATAGGCACTCCTGGTCCTTCAGGCGGAAGGCAAGGGAGCGGAGCCCCAGGTGGCGCTGGAGGCAGAGTGTAGAGCGCACCTCCCCCACCACCTCGCCTCACTCTAAGGGGGAGGCTGCCCTTGAGGATGAATCCCAGGCATTTTCAACCAGCTGGGAATGCAGGCATCTTCATTGTGATTATGATGGAAGAATTACTGATTTACAATGTTGCATTCATTTCTACTGTACAGCAAAGGGATTCCGTTATTTTTAAATCTGTTATTCAAACATTTGTATTTTTATATTATCTTCCATTATGGTTTATCCCAGGATATCGAATGTACTTTCCTGTGCTGTAGAGTAGTATCTTGTTGTGTACCCATCCTACATACAATAGCTTGCATCTGCTAACTCCAAACTTCCAGTCCATCTCTCCCCCATCCCTACCTTCATGCCCTTGGCAACTGCAAGTCTGTTCTCTTTGTCAGTGAGTTTGTCTCTGTTTTGTAGATAAGCTCATTTGTGTTGTATGTTAGATTCCACATAGATGCGACTTACTTCATTCACTATGATCATCTCTAGGTCCATCCATGTTGGTGCACGTGGCACTATTTCATTCTTTTTTGTGGCTGAGTACTATTCCAACTTAACATGTGTACCGCATCTTTATCCATTCATCGGTCTGGACATTTAGGTTGTTTCCATGTCTTGACTATTGTGAATAGAGCTGTTATGAACATAGGGGTGAATGCATCTTTTTGAATTATAGTTTTGTGGGCAGCATCTTGGTGGCCTTGTGGGCTTTTAAGAGAGGTTGGACACTGTGATATGTATTTGAAATCTTCTGATTTTTAAATGTTGGCAACTAATTGAATTTTTAAAAAATCTGTGGGCCAAACAAAATATGACCTTGAACTGAATGCTGCTTAAAGACCACTGACTTACAACCTCTGCTTGAAGGAGAAAGAGTAGCTCCAGGCCAACTCCACACCACACTTGGTAGAAAGCCCAGTCAGGGGGAGGACCCTCCCTCTGCAGGGCTGCCCGCCACTGAGGGAGAGAGCCGACGAGGTGTGGCCCTGGCCAGTGGACGTTAGACCCCAGCCCATGATGAAGGCCACTGTCTTCACTTTGCACCTCCCATTCAGATGCCAGCCCCACACTCTGGGGTAGAAGAGGGCATTGCCCCAGCTTTGCTTGCAGCCTCTTGGAACCACTGTGGAGCTGGGCCTGGAGAAGAGGGCCACTCCACGAGCAGGCGGATCAGGCTTGGGAGCCTCCTACGGGACTGAAGACTGACTGTGGACGGGGGTGCTCTTGCCAACTCAGAGAATGGCATTGCAGCTCTCCTGGGGCACTCAGCTGGCCTGGGTGAATGGCTCCACATGACACATGCAATTCACTGGACCGCTGGCCTCAGAGAGCAAGGTCCCTGAGGGTTAACTAGACCACAGCTCTCACTTACACGCTGAGGAAACTGAGCCCCAGCGAGGTTCAAGGACACAACCAAGGTGATATGATGCCAGAAGGCAGAAGCAAGCAGAAAGTGTGAAGCGAAGGGCTCCTGGGGGCCTGTGAGGTGGGGAAGGAATGAGGGGCTCTGACCTTATTCTTTTATACACACTAACTCAACTTGATCATCTTTGATGAGATATCATTTAGTCATATGAGACAATTTACTCTCAAAAGCAATCCTAATAGCCTCCGCACTACATACCTAGAGACCTGCTTAGACAGACAGAAGGTAACCCTGCATATGAGCTGGGTCGTTTAAAAAAGCATGGAGAAGGAAATGGCAACCTACTCCACTATTCTTACGAGGAAATTCCATGGACAGAGGAGCCTGACAGGCTACAGACTATGGGGTTGCAAGAATCAGAAATGACCTCGTGACTAAACAACAACACAGAGAATTTCTCTTTCCAAACACATTAACTCTAAAGAGCGCTTTCTCTGTTTTTCTAATTTTTAATATTTTAAATCAGAAAAAAAGCAGGCTGAGCCACAAAGAATCCAATTGCAAATTCTAATAATATGACTTGAAATAGTCTCTTTGCACTGCCTCTGAACGTCAGTCTCCCCCTGAGGATACTATAGTAATTCAATCGCAACCATAACAAGAATTGAAGTAAACTGATAGGCAGAGAAAATTGTTATGAATTCCACAATCTCTGAATCCCAGGTTAATGTCTGTGACTCTCTCCAGAGGACACCCGCTTTTAAGCCCACATTGGTAGATGGCTTTGCTCTGGGCACATAGATGCAGAGAAAAGTGAGACATAAGCACTAAATCAGATTAAGGGAGGTAACCAAAGGTTATGAGGACCTGAGGAGAGAAGAAATGTACAAAAAGTGAAGGATGGATTCACAAGGGGTAAACTGGCAAATTCTTTACCCGACTCCTTGGATACATAAATTTAAATACAAATACAAAAAGGAAGCAGGGAATTAGAGCCATTGGCCCTTGGTTTTCTTTGTTGCGTCTACTTAAGGCCACAGGTAGCGCGGATACTTCCAGAAATACAGGGCTTTGTCTGCCGGTCTCCTTGTGTGGAGACTGGCGCTCTGGGTTTGGTTGCCCCCTGGTGGTCACTTTGAGAATCTCTCAGTGCAGAGGGAGCCCTGAGGCCAGGAGCCAGGTTGGGGTTTGGGGCCTGTGCGGCGCTCCAGGTAAGCTTCAGACATTCTAAGGAAGCTAAACTTCTACTCACTTGTCAAGTTCAGCGGGACAGAGTCCACCGTGATCATTATCATGAAACAGGAGGGAAAAAGAGAAGCAAATATCTGAAAGGGCCTTGGAAGGCATTTCTTCCCAGCAGGTGCCTAGAGGCTCAGAATTCCTAGGAAGTTGCTAGGACCCCTTTCTCCCTTCCTTTATGCTGGAACCTTCTCACCCCTCCCCCTTTCCAGGAATCTCTTCATCATCTTTTCCAGACCTTGAGCACCATCTCTCACCCAGACCAAAGGCCCTTTCTGTTCCAGGCCTAGGTCTGCTAGTCTCACTGAAGAGGCTCGAGAAGATTGGGCTAATAGTCACATAAGTGACCCCACTCAGATACTGTCCCAGGAGGGGAAATGGGCAAAGTGGCTGCTTGTCCAGGCCCCCCACTGCTCACTCACCCTTCTCCCCTCAGTGCCAGCAAACAGCCCCAGAAGCTGCTTCTCTCAGAATACAAAGTGGGAGGAAGCATGAGGACAGGAGGCCTGGGGGCTGGGCTCACCCGGAGCAGGAAGCTTCTCCCAGGGTGAGGAGGGCTCAGGGGTAGCTTGGCAACCAAAGACCTCAAACAAGCATGGAGAATGTGACTTCTTTGGGAAAAACCCAGGAGATCCATAGAGGAGAACACAGATCTCCTAACTGTTATTTTTTTTGAATTTGGTGTTGTTGTTTTTCAGTCACTAAGTCGTGCCTGACTCTTTGTGACCCCAAGGACTACATACAGCACACCAGGCTTCCCCGTCCTTCACCATCTCCTGAAGTTTGCTCAAACTCATGTCCATTGAGTCGGTGATGCTGTCCAACTATCCCATCCTCTGTTGCCCCATCTCCTGCCCTCAGTCTTTCCCAGCATCGGGGCCTTTTCCAATGAGTTGGCTCTTTGCAAATTAATTAATCTTTCATATTTGTGTCTGCACTGCAAGGCTTGAGGGATCTTAGTTTCCAGACCGGGGATAGAACCTGCAGCCCCTGCAGTGGAAGCACAGAGTCTTAACCACTGGACAGCCAGGGGAGCCCCCTAACTGCTTTTTAGACAGAGCTTTTCGGTGAGAATTCAGTGGAGCCATCATGTTAATTTCCTGTGGCTGCCACGAACAATGATGATCAAATAATGGCTTGAAACAACCTAACGGCGTCCTCTCCTGTTTCTGGAGTCCAGAATCCAAAATCTTATTGTCTTCCAGGCCCTTCTCCCTCTGGAGCTCCTAGGGAGGACCACTCCCAGGAACTGGTGCCCCGTTGGCTTGTGGTCCCATCACTCTGGCCTCTGCCCGTGTCCCACTTGGCCTTCTGCTCTCTGGGTGTGCTTACTCTCCCTAAGGACACCCCCTCTCCATTCCAGCATGAGTTCATTTAGTTCCTTACCTTAATG
This sequence comes from Tragulus kanchil, assembly GCA_022376925.1. NCBI lineage: Eukaryota > Metazoa > Chordata > Mammalia > Artiodactyla > Tragulidae > Tragulus > Tragulus kanchil. The sequence continues at coordinate 235,279,896 of JAIOJX010000028.1, read as the reverse complement.
ACACCTGTAAGGACCCTATTTCCAAATAAGGGCATATTCTGAGATTCTGGGTGGACATGGGTTTTCTTCAATTCACTATAGTAATTCCTTAGGGACTTCCCAGATGGCACTAGTGGTAAAGAACCCACCTGCCAGTGCAAGAGACTTAGGAGACCCAGGTTCAATCCCTGGGTGGCAAGATCCCCTGGAGGAGGGCGCGGCACCCCACTCCAGTATTCTTGCCTGGAGAAGCCCCTGGACAGAGGAGCTTGGTGGGCTGCAGTCCATAGGGTTGCAAAGAGTCAGACATGACTGAAGCGACTTAGCACCTTAACACATAGAGATTCTAGGCCATGGTTGTAGACAGGGCCTGGCACATAACAAACCCTCAACGCACGCCAGGATTACCTGTTTTCACCAACCGACAGGTGCTGCTTTAACTTTAACAGGTGTGATTTTTCCCAAGTGATGTTTTCACTGCCTGTTCTCCTTCTTGAACCACAGGCCTTATCACTTATTTGCGGCTGATCAATCAGGGTCCAGTCGAGAAAAGAGAAATCCCACTGTTTTGTTTTGGCAGAGAAACTAATAGGAAGAATTGGTTAAGCCGGTATCAAAGAACTGAAAAGGTGAAAATGGGAAACGAAACTGAGAAAACAAGGAGGTATTAACAGCACACAGCAGCCAGTAACGAGAATGACAGGCAAAAGTGGAGAGTCTCACTTCCCTGTCTCTTCTTAGAAACTGATTGCCTGGTGAATCCTCACAAGGCTGCCTGAGGCAGGGAACTGCAGGGAAGATTGCTTGTTAGGGGCTAACATGTAACCTAACCCATGGGGGCTACTCCTCGGCTGTCAGGGGCTGCCTTTCAAGTCCCCGTGCTGGACATGTACTAGGTCAAAAGTTCCTGCCTGTTTTAAAGCAGGGACTTTCTGATATTTGTGGCAAATGGAAAAAAGAGAAGAAAAGAAACTCCGCATTAAGCAAGTCCTTGGGAGCTGGCAGGACTGATCCTAATCTGGTCAGAGATGTGAATTAGCAGCGAGGGCACACACACACACACACACACACAGAGGCTGATGCTGCACCGAAGGAGGAAAAGAAAGGGAGAAAGAAAAATATCACCACAACTGGGACTTCCCTGGTGGTCCCGTGGTTAAGACGTCACCTTCCAATGCAGGTGGTGCGGGTCTGATCCCTGCTCGGGGAGCTGGGATCCCACCTGCTTCAGGGCCCCAAACCCAAAACAAAACAGGAGCACTGTTGTAACAAATTCAGTAACAACTTTAAAAATGGTCCACCTTCAAAAAAAGAAAAACTACATCTCTTCAGAGTCGAGTCAAAGGGAAGGAGGGCAGCCCACGCGGTGCCTGAAGGAAGCAAGGCAGAAGGTGCATTTTACCTGTGCCCGCACATTCATAGGCTCTTTGGGAGAAACTGAAGCAGGTGTGGAAATTGTGCCTGTTGAGGCCACCAGAGGAGGATGAGAACATTTGATGACTTCATTTTTCAGGTCGATTTCTTGGATCAAAGACCTTGGGGACTTGGCGCTGAGGCCTTCAGGGTGTTGCTGCCCCAGGCTGATAAAGATCACAAGACGTCAGGACAGACTGAGTTTGGGGCAGTCTCAAAGTGGACTTGCTGACAGGCCAGACTGCAGCCGCTGACCCTGGGTGTGTCCTCCTGCGGAACTGTACTCAGCTCCGTGGGAGAGCCGATCATAAAACCCACACTGCGATCAAGGTGTAGTATCGTCAGGTTTTAGACACTGGGCGGAACACTCTAGACGGGGCTTTGACCAACTGTGGCCCACAGGCTAAGCCTCACTTGTCACCTGTTTTGAGGGGGGTTTAAAAATTTTGGTTGGTTGGGGTTTTTTTGTTGTTGGGTTGGTTGGCTGTGCTGCATGGCTAACAGAATCTGTGTTCCCTGATCACGGACTGAACTCAAGCCACAGCGGTGGAATCGCGGAATCGTAGCCACTGGGGGCTTCTCTGGGGGCTCAGTGGTAAGGAATCTGCTGGCAAAGCAGGAGATGCAAGAGGTGTGGGAGTTGTGGGTTCGATTCCTTTTGATCCCTGGGTTGGGAAGATTCCCCTGGAGAAGGAAATGGAAACTCTCTCCAGTAGGCTTGCCTGGAGCATCCCACGGAGAGAGGCGCCGACACAACGTAGCGACTAGACCACCACCACCCATCCATTGGATTGCTGGGGGGCTGCCCTGTTTTCATAAATAAAGGTTTATGCTGACACAACCACGCATTTATTCATATATTGCTTCATGTAGCATGTCTGCTACAGAGGCCGAATTGTGTCTTTGTGACAAAAATCGTACTGAATCACAAATGCAAAGCTATTGACTATCTGGCCATTTACAGAAAAAAAGGATGCCAGCCCCTGCTTTGGAACCAGCCTGAGGTTTTTGGTGACTTGACGGTATTCAGTAACGCTGGCCCCACGGGGCCCAGAGAATGCACATTCTACAACAAACAAGTACCAGGAGCCACAGGAGAGAGGCGGGTGAGCTCTCTCTGGAGTCAGATCGAGGCGTGCGGGGGCTGACTGGTCTTTGAAGAAGTTTTGTCTGTTAAGCATTTAATAACACAATGTGGATTTTTAAAATATAACAATGGCTGTTGAATTATGTATCTGACAACTTTTCTGGAGTGCTTTTGCATACGTTATGTGTAAAAGTCACATATCTAACCATTGTTCTAGAAAACATGGAGCAGGTCCCACCGTGGACAGGGCTGCCTCGTGAGCGCTTGGGCTGGCCACCCGGGGAATCCACCTGGGCCGCTGGGCCTCGCTGTGATAGCAGCCTCTGTCCACTGGGTGGCAGAGCATCCACGGGGACCCTTCGAGAACCACAGTCGAGCCCTCAGGGGCTTCCTGGAGTGCCCTTGCAGAGAGAAGGGCAAGCGGTGGCAACATCCGGACCGCCCAAGCTGAATTACCAAATCGGTAGTTACCGGTGGCACCGAATCAGAGGGACACTGAGCGACTGAATTTCAAAAGGGTTTCTGCGGTTAAGTCAGGGCAGCCTGCACACACAGGTTTCACACCTCTTCCGTCTCGGTCCTGTGAGGCAGGCTATTTCTCTTACACAGTGGAACATTTCTGCAAGAAGATGCACATCAGAGACCGAGATGAACGTCTGGGGGATCGGATTTAAAAATGTTGGACCGCAAGAATTTCAAACATGGTTGGCACAGAAATGACTGATTCCCTGTAGAGTTAATATGTTTATTGCAAACTCTTCATTCTTAAAAAATGAATTTTCCTTTTCAATCTGTAATAGACACATAGTAAAAAAAAAAAAAAAAAAAAAACATTAAAAAAACCTGCCCACAGGACAAGAATGGGATTCTTAGGTCTCTTTTCAGAAATACTCTTTGCATCTATTTGTGTGAGTGTCACTCAGTTGTGTCCGACTATTCGCGACCCTATGGGCAAGCCGTGGAATTCTCCAGGCAAGAATACTGGAGTGGGTACCCTTCCCTTCTGCAGGGGATCTTCCCCACCCAGGGATGGAACCCGGGTCTCCAGCACGGCAGGCAGGGTCTTTACCACCTGAGCCACCAGGGAAGCCCATCCAGTTGTTATGCGCACAGGGCGAACAAGTCACACCTGTCTGCGTCTTGCTTATTTTCTTCCTACTTTCCAAGATACTGAAGTCTGCTGCTCTTCAGTCCACAAACATCTGCCTCATTCCTTTTAATGCTCGAGTAGGATTCCACTGTGTGGATTTCCATCCCGTCTTTTTTCTATTATATATTTTAATTGAGGAAAATTGCTTTACAATGTTGTGTTTGTTTCTGCTATACAACGCAATCCACGCCGTCTTTACCAGTCCTGTCTGGATTGACGTGAGGATGGTTTCCAGTCCCTTGCTTGCCATGTCCAGACCTGTTCATATGTTCTGAAAAAACACTCAGATCACCCCCCCCAGATTCCCAGAAGACGACTGAATGGTCAGAGGCTATAAGAGTCTACATTTTAAAAATATTTTGATATAGATTATAATATTTCAGATGCCTAGAGAAGGGCAGCTGCAACATCCGGACCGCCCAAGCTGAATTACCAAATCGGTAGTTACCGGTGGCACCGAATCAGAGGGACACTGAGCGACTGAATTTCAAAAGGGTTTCTGCGGTTAAGTCAGGGCAGCCTGCACACACAGGTTTCACACCTCTTCCGTCTCGGTCCTGTGAGGCAGGCTATTTCTCTTACACAGTGGAACATTTCTGCAAGAAGATGCACATCAGAGACCGAGATGAACGTCTGGGGGATCGGATTTAAAAATGTTGGACCGCAAGAATTTCAAACATGGTTGGCACAGAAATGACTGATTCCCTGTAGAGTTAATATGTTTATTGCAAACTCTTCATTCTTAAAAAATGAATTTTCCTTTTCAATCTGTAATAGACACATAGTAAAAAAAAAAAAAAAAAAAAAAACATTAAAAAAACCTGCCCACAGGACAAGAATGGGATTCTTAGGTCTCTTTTCAGAAATACTCTTTGCATCTATTTGTGTGAGTGTCACTCAGTTGTGTCCGACTATTCGCGACCCTATGGGCAAGCCGTGGAATTCTCCAGGCAAGAATACTGGAGTGGGTACCCTTCCCTTCTGCAGGGGATCTTCCCCACCCAGGGATGGAACCCGGGTCTCCAGCACGGCAGGCAGGGTCTTTACCACCTGAGCCACCAGGGAAGCCCATCCAGTTGTTATGCGCACAGGGCGAACAAGTCACACCTGTCTGCGTCTTGCTTATTTTCTTCCTACTTTCCAAGATACTGAAGTCTGCTGCTCTTCAGTCCACAAACATCTGCCTCATTCCTTTTAATGCTCGAGTAGGATTCCACTGTGTGGATTTCCATCCCGTCTTTTTTCTATTATATATTTTTAATTGAGGAAAATTGCTTTACAATGTTGTGTTGGTTTCTGCTATACAACGCAATCCACGCCGTCTTTACCAGTCCTGTCTGGATGGACGTGAGGATGGTTTCCAGTCCCTTGCTTGCCATGACCAGACCTGTACATATGTTCTGAAAAAACACTCAGATCACACCCCAGTCCCCCAGATTCCCAGAAGACGACTGAATGGTCAGAGGCTATAAGAGTCTACATTTTAAAAATATTTTGATATAGATTATAATATTTCTGTTAGAAAATGTTCATAATGCCTTTTATCTTCAATAATGATAGCAATGATAACTGACTTCCATGATCTGTCCCTGTGTGGTCAGACATCGTTTGTACAGCCTTGTACACTGTGTTGAAGGCACTATGGATAGACCCACCTTACCAGTGATCTTTACTCTTCTGTGTGCTAAATCGCTTCAGTCGTGTCTTTTGCTTTGCAACCCTATGCACCGCAGGCCGCCAGGCTTCTCTGTCCATGAGATTCTCCAGGCAAGAATACTAGAGTGGGTTACCATGCCCTCCTCCAAGGGTTTTCCTAACCCAGGGGTTGAACTCGCGTCTCTTACTCTCTTGCATTGACAGGTGGGTCTTTACCACTAGCCCCACCTGGAAACCCCTCACTTTTCTACTAGAGGTAAATGAAATCACTTTATAATTTTAATTTGCATTTATATTATTATAAGTGAGTTTTTTCTTTTTAAAAGACACTCATACTTCTTTTTCTTTCTGTTTTATCAAATATTTTTATTGTACTTCTATTTCTGTGACATAGCTTTCTATGTCCTCTGACCATCTTTCTGTTGAATTGCTGACTTGTCTTTTTAATGTTAGAAATACTTTAAATATTAAGAAGTTTGACACATTACCATATCTGTTGCTAATGCTTCCCCAAAGTTTATCATTTATTTTGTCTTGACTCAATTGAGAGCAGTTTGCTTGTTTTTGCCAGAAGAAACTTTCAGTTCTTATGTAGTTGGATTTATCAGTCTTGTTTGTGACTTCTAACTTTCATGTCACGCTTGGAAAGGCTATGACAGTCTGGGATTATAAAAATAAATCTCCCATGTTTGTTCCAGCTCTTTTATAGCTTTCTTTTTAAAAATTGTAATTGAGCTCCATCTGGGACTTATTTTGATATACTAAAGTAGAGATCCAATTTTACTCCTTCCCAGATGTGTACCCAGTTGTCTCATGCATCTATGAGACAACCGATCTTTTCTCCACTGATCTGAAACATCCTTTTATTTTATACTCTTTTCCTGAAAGTTTCTGAGTCTCTTTCTGGGGTTTATTCTGGTCTGTCTGCCTGGTTACATGCTAGAATCAAACACTTTTAATTTCTGTGGTTTTACAGTATGTTTTAACATCTCGCAGGAATATTGCATTACTTTTTTGCTCTTAGGAAATTCTTGGCTACTTTTGTTGCTGTCCAGTCGCTCCGTCAGGTCTGCGCCTCTGCCACCCCATCACCTGCAGCACGCCAGGCCTCCCTGTCCTTCCGTATCTCCCAGAGTTTGCTCAAACTCATGTCCATTGACTCCCTGATGCCATCCAACCGTCTCATCCTCTGTCATCCCCCTTCTCCTCCTGTCTTCAGTCTTTCCCAGCATCAGGGTCTTTTCCAGTGAGTCAGCTCTCTGGAGCCAAAGAGGTCCAAGTATTGCTTGTTTAATTTTCTATATAAATTTTAGAGTTAACTTATTGGTGTGAATTTAAATGGAGCAAGGCTCTCAAAGTTTCATTTAAACAAGAAATTTAGTGTATTTATTTATCTCATGCTTCAGGTGGAAAAGGAGGCAATCCAAACAAGGAGAGATAACAATGCTTATAGCGATGCTTTTGAGAAAACAGGTATCAATGTATGTCTTTGCCTAGGTCGACATAACTAAGTAAAATGACCAGTTTGAATGACAGTCTTTGTTTTCTCAGGGCATATGGGCAACTTTGAAAATCCAGGCGATTCGCGTGTTCCTTTGTTGGGATAAGCCCTGCAAGGATGCCCATCGAGGATGAAGGATGCTGTGTGCTGCTCTCTGCAGCTGCTGGGGAGGAAGGAACGTTGGTTCCTTTTGACTGTGCTGAGCTTGTGCTGTGATGTTTCAAGTCCCAAGCTGGAATTCTGTTCATTGAAACTGAAAAAAAACGGTGGACCTGACGATATGAAACATATCATTGGAAAGGAAAAGAAGAATAGGATCATTAACAAACGGAGTAAAGGCTCTGAAAACCTGGCATTCATTGTAGTTCTGGAAAATGAAACAAAATGAGAACAACAAAAAACCTCAGAAACCTCTGCTGATCTTTTGTTGGAGTCACATAGATGAATTAAAAGGAATATTTTTACACAAGTCAGTCTTTCTAAGAATAAGAAATATTTGCTTTTAGTCAAATCTTCCTTTTTGATCTTCTTTTTAAAGTTTTTTTCTGTATAAACGTCTTGTCCATTCATTGTACTCATGGGTGTTTTATCTTTTTTGGTTCCAGTTGTAAGTAGAATCTTGTCTTCAATTATATTTACAAAGCTAGTGCTGTGAATATAGATCCTTAGATTTTGATTTTTTAGGATTTATCTTGTACCTACTTAGCTTACTGAAGTATCCTACTGTTGCTAATCATTTGGCAAGTGATTCTTCTTACTTTTCCAATTATATAGTTGATGATAATGCCTTATCTTTTCTAGTTTTAGTACTGCTTGTCTAATTGAATTGAATAATTCCTCCAACACAGTATTAATTGACGGTGGTGATAATGGGTGATTGTGTCTTTTTCTCCTTCCAGATTTATTCAGATATAATTGACATGCAGCACGATGTATGTTTAAGGTGCACTGCATAACAATTAGACTTCCATACATCATGAAATGATTACCACAATAAGTTTAGGGAGCATTCATCATGCTATATAAATACAAAATAAAAGAAAAAACTTTGTGCTGGTGATAAGAATTGTTAGGATTTAGTCTCAATTTTTGTCTATGATTAATATATTAGTGTTAATTACATTTATCATGCTGTGCATTACATTCCTAGTACTTACTCATCTCAGAACTGGAATTTTGTACCTTTTGACTGCCTTCATCTAATTTGCCTTCACCTCACCTCTTGGCTGCCTGGTAGCCCAGCTGGTAGAGAATCCACCTGCAATGCAGGAGACCCTGGTTCAATTCCTGGGTTGGTAAGATTCCTTGGAGAAGGGAAGGGCTGTTCTCTCCAGTGTTCTTGAGCTTCCCTGGTGCTTCAGCTGGTAAAGAATCCACCAACAATGCAGGAGACCTGGGTTCAATCCCTGGGTTGGGAAGATGCCCTGGAGAAGGGAACAGCTACCCACTCCTGGTGAATCTCATGGACAGAACCTAGCAGGCTCCAGTCCATGGGGTTGCAAAGAGTTGGACATGAATGAGCAACTTTCATCTCTGGTAATCACAAATCTGATCTCTTTTTCTTCGAGTTTGTTTCTTGGTGAATCATAGCTATAATAGACCTATAACTAGTGTAGTTCTTGGTCCACAACATAGTGATTCAATGTCTCTGTTTCAAAATGATCATCATGATAAATCTAGTTATAATCTATCACCACACAAAGGTATATATTATTGACTATGGGGTTCCCTGACGGATCAGGTGGTAAGGAATCTGGCACAGTGCAGGAGACCTGGGTTCAACCTCTGGGTCTGAAAGACCCCTGGAGAATTGCTACCTACTCCAGTATTCTTGCCTAGAGAACTCCATGGACAAAGGAGCCTTGTGGGCTAAGACCATGGAGTCACAAAAGGTCAGACATGACTGAATGACTAACACCACACTATAATCTGCACATGGTGCTTTTCATACCCACAACTCATCTATTTTGTAACTGAGGTTTGTACCTCTTAATCACCTGTACATATTTCTCTCATCTCCTTACCCTCCTCGCCTCTGGAAACCAGTTGCTTGTTCTCTGTATCTCACTTTTGTGTATTACTTTTTATTCAGATATAATTGACATGCAGCACGATGTATGTTTAAGGTGCACTGCATAACAATTAGACTTCCATACATCATGAAATGATTACCACAATAAGTTTAGGGAGCATTCATCATGCTATATAAATACAAAATAAAAGAAAAAACTTTGTGCTGGTGATAAGAATTGTTAGGATTTAGTCTCAATTTTTGTCTATGATTAATATATTAGTGTTAATTACATTTATCATGCTGTGCATTACATTCCTAGTACTTACTCATCTCAGAACTGGAATTTTGTACCTTTTGACTGCCTTCATCTAATTTGCCTTCACCTCACCTCTTGGCTGCCTGGTAGCCCAGCTGGTAGAGAATCCACCTGCAATGCAGGAGACCCTGGTTCAATTCCTGGGTTGGTAAGATTCCTTGGAGAAGGGAAGGGCTGTTCTCCCAGTGTTCTTGAGCTTCCCTGGTGCTTCAGCTGGTAAAGAATCCACCAACAATGCAGGAGACCTGGGTTCAATCCCTGGGTTGGGAAGATGCCCTGGAGAAGGGAACAGCTACCCACTCCTGGTGAATCTCATGGACAGAACCTAGCAGGCTCCAGTCCATGGGGTTGCAAAGAGTTGGACATGAATGAGCAACTTTCATCTCTGGTAATCACAAATCTGATCTTTTTTTCTTCGAGTTTGTTTCTTGGTGAATCATAGCTATAATAGACCTATAACTAGTGTAGTTCTTGGTCCACAACATAGTGATTCAATGTCTCTGTTTCAAAATGATCATCATGATAAATCTAGTTATAATCTATCACCACACAAAGGTATATATTATTGACTATGGGGTTCCCTGACGGATCAGGTGGTAAGGAATCTGGCACAGTGCAGGAGACCTGGGTTCAACCTCTGGGTCTGAAAGACCCCTGGAGAATTGCTACCTACTCCAGTATTCTTGCCTAGAGAACTCCATGGACAAAGGAGCCTTGTGGGCTAAGACCATGGAGTCACAAAAGGTCAGACATGACTGAATGACTAACACCACACTATAATCTGCACATGGTGCTTTTCATACCCACAACTCATCTATTTTGTAACTGAGGTTTGTACCTCTTAATCACCTGTACATATTTCTCTCATCTCCTTACCCTCCTCGCCTCTGGAAACCAGTTGCTTGTTCTCTGTATCTCACTTTTGTGTATCTCTGACTCTGGTTCTGTTTTATTATGTTTGTTCATTTGTTTTGTTTTCTATACCCACATGCAAATACAATTATACAGTGTTTTTCTTTCTCTGACTTATTTTACTTAACATAATACCCTCCAGGTCCATCCACATTGTTACACAAATAAAAAGATTTCATCCTTTTTTATGGTGCAGTAATATTCCCGTGTGTGTGTGTGTGTGTGTGTGTGTGTGTGTGTGTGTGAGCATACCATGTTGTCTTTATCTACTCAGCTAATAGGCACTCAGGTTGCTTCCATATCGTGGCCATTGTAAACAACACTACCATGAACACATCGTGCATATATCTTTTCAAATTAGTGTCTTCATTTTCTTTGGATAAACATTCAGGAGTGGAATTGCTGTATTGTGTTCTTGCCTGGAGAATCCCATGGACAGGCTATGGCGGGCTATGACCTGCAGGGTCACACAGAGTTGGACACAACTGAAGTGACTTGGCGCATTGCACATGGCAGCTCTCTTCTTGGTTTTGTGAAGAACCTCTGTACTGGTTTCCACAGCAGCCACGCCAATTTAATTCCCATCAACAGTGCACAAGGGTTTCCTTTTCTTCACATTCTCACCAACACTTATTAGTAAATTTACACAATTGTGTGTGTTGAGATCAACACAAATGATATTCACAGGGACATTTCTGCCTTCTTTACCTTTGTATTTCCTCGGTCTATGCCCATTCTTTTTCTTTTGATAGATTTTAAGTGATTTAGATCTGCTAATAGTTGGAAGCTGACTCTGAACACACCTGACACATAGCAACTGCTGATGAAATATTTGCTGAAAATAAAAAAATAAAAATGAACAAAGCCCTTTTGTATTTCCTGAATATGAATATAATTGGCTATTGTTTGTGTTGATTCTTTTTCTCATCTGAAATATGTAGACAGGCCGACTATATTTAGTCTTGGTTTATTGTCTGGTTTTGCCTATGTGCTAAGTCGCTTCAGTTGCGTCTGGCTCTTTGTGATCTCATGGACTATAGACCGCCAGGCTCCCTTGTCTGTGGGATTTCACAGGCAAGAATACCGAGTGAGTTGCCATGCCCTCCTCCAGGGGATCTGCCCGACCCGGGGATTGAACCACATCTTTTATGTCTGCTGAATTGCAGCCGGGTTCTTTACCACTAGTGCCACCTGGGAAGCCCTATCTGGTTTTAGATCATGCTTTTTGTTTTCTAATGATTTTTCATTTTGCTTAATTTGTCATGTTTTCTTCTTAACTCTGCTCTGTGGGCTCTGTCCAGCGTGGGGTTTGATCTTCCCTACCCTTTATTCAGGTTGGGGAAATGGTCTTAATTCGGTAATTGAGATGCGCCATTGTCCATATCGTGGCCATTGTAAACAACACTACCATGAACATCGCAATCTTTCAAATTAGTGTCTTCATTTTCTTTGGATAAACATTCAGGAGTGGAATTGCTGTATTGTGTTCTTGCCTGGAGAATCCCATGGACAGGCTATGGCGGGCTATGACCTGCAGGGTCACACAGAGTTGGACACAACTGAAGTGACTTGGCGCATTGCACATGGCAGCTCTCTTCTTGGTTTTGTGAAGAACCTCTGTACTGGTTTCCACAGCAGCCACGCCAATTTAATTCCCATCAACAGTGCACAAGGGTTTCCTTTTCTTCACATTCTCACCAACACTTATTAGTAAATTTACACAATTGTGTGTGTTGAGATCAACACAAATGATATTCACAGGGACATTTCTGCCTTCTTTACCTTTGTATTTCCTCGGTCTATGCCCATTCTTTTTCTTTTGATAGATTTTAAGTGATTTAGATCTGCTAATAGTTGGAAGCTGACTCTGAACACACCTGACACATAGCAACTGCTGATGAAATATTTGCTGAAAATAAAAAAATAAAAATGAACAAAGCCCTTTTGTATTTCCTGAATATGAATATAATTGGCTATTGTTTGTGTTGATTCTTTTTCTCATCTGAAATATGTAGACAGGCCGACTATATTTAGTCTTGGTTTATTGTCTGGTTTTGCCTATGTGCTAAGTCGCTTCAGTTGCGTCTGGCTCTTTGTGATCTCATGGACTATAGACCGCCAGGCTCCCTTGTCTGTGGGATTTCACAGGCAAGAATACCGAGTGAGTTGCCATGCCCTCCTCCAGGGGATCTGCCCGACCCGGGGATTGAACCACATCTTTTATGTCTGCTGAATTGCAGCCGGGTTCTTTACCACTAGTGCCACCTGGGAAGCCCTATCTGGTTTTAGATCATGCTTTTTGTTTTCTAATGATTTTTCATTTTGCTTAATTTGTCATGTTTTCTTCTTAACTCTGCTCTGTGGGCTCTGTCCAGCGTGGGGTTTGATCTTCCCTACCCTTTATTCAGGTTGGGGAAATGGTCTTAATTCGGTAATTGAGATGCGCCATCTCATGCCATAATTAAAATTCTGAGCTTGAGCGCGGGCTGAGGCTCCCAGGGCTCCAACTCAGGCTGTGGGGCAGGGGTGCTGCTGTGGGAAGGTGGGGCAGCCTTCTGCTCCCTGACTTGCGGCGGTGGTCTCTGACCTCCTCAGGGCTGGACCCTGGGAACAAGAGAGGGAGCAGAGCCCTCTCACTTGTCTTCCTTTGATGTGGATCTTATCTGCAGCATGCAGGATCTTTTTAGTTGCATCAAGTGAACTCTTATTTCCGGCAGGCAGAATCTAGTTCCTTGACCAGGCATTCAATTCAGGCACGCTGCATTAGGAACAGAGCATCTTAGCCACTGGACAAGCAGAGAAGTTCTTTGGGTTCATTTTTCTCAGTCTTTGAAGACTTTCTCATGCTCGCCCAACCCGTGATGCACGACCTGTGCTCAACAGCGGCCCCATGTGGCAGCTGGAGGCAACAGCGCAGAAGATTATTCAGGGTCCTCTGGGCTTGACTGAAGACGCCAGGCTGCCCTCGCCCTCTCTGGACAAAGTTCCTGGGAGTCCTGGTCAACCTTAACAGGGAACTAAATATAAGATTTACCGTGAAGCAGGCAGCTGAGGGCTCAAGGAACGAACTGGAAGAAGAAATGAGGTGTGACTACATTTGCCTCTTGAAGTCATCCATGTCATCACCATTTATTACCCTTTCTTTGTAACAAAGGTTCAGGGAAATAAAGTACTTTCCCACAGCCCTTCGGTTAGTAAGTGGTAAAGCCCACACTGGAACACAGTGCGGATGTTTAGTTGCTAAGTCGTAGTCGTGTCCGAGTTGTGACCCCGTCGACTGTGGCCCGCCAGGCTCCTCTGTCCGTGGGCTTTTCCAGGTGAGAACACTGGAGTGGGTGGCCATTTCCTTCCCCGAGGCATCTTCCCAACCCAGGGATCACACCCAGGTCTCCTGCGCTGCAGGTGATCTCCTGCATTGCCAATGATTCTTTACCAGCTGAGCCACCAGGGAAGCCCGCTGAGGGTTTTTTTGGGGGGGGTTTACTTCCCAAGGTTGGGGAAATGGTCTTAATTCGTAATTGAGATGCGCCATCTCATGCCATAATTAAAATTCTGAGCTTGAGCGCGGGCTGAGGCTCCCAGGGCTCCAACTCAGGCTGTGGGGCAGGGGTGCTGCTGTGGGAAGGTGGGGCAGCCTTCTGCTCCCTGACTTGCGGCGGTGGTCTCTGACCTCCTCAGGGCTGGACCCTGGGAACAAGAGAGGGAGCAGAGCCCTCTCACTTGTCTTCCTTTGATGTGGATCTTATCTGCAGCATGCAGGATCTTTTTAGTTGCATCAAGTGAACTCTTATTTCCGGCAGGCAGAATCTAGTTCCTTGACCAGGCATTCAATTCAGGCACGCTGCATTAGGAACAGAGCATCTTAGCCACTGGACAAGCAGAGAAGTTCTTTGGGTTCATTTTTCTCAGTCTTTGAAGACTTTCTCATGCTCGCCCAACCCGTGATGCACGACCTGTGCTCAACAGCGGCCCCATGTGGCAGCTGGAGGCAACAGCGCAGAAGATTATTCAGGGTCCTCTGGGCTTGACTGAAGACGCCAGGCTGCCCTCGCCCTCTCTGGACAAAGTTCCTGGGAGTCCTGGTCAACCTTAACAGGGAACTAAATATAAGATTTACCGTGAAGCAGGCAGCTGAGGGCTCAAGGAACGAACTGGAAGAAGAAATGAGGTGTGACTACATTTGCCTCTTGAAGTCATCCATGTCATCACCATTTATTACCCTTTCTTTGTAACAAAGGTTCAGGGAAATAAAGTACTTTCCCACAGCCCTTCGGTTAGTAAGTGGTAAAGCCCACACTGGAACACAGTGCGGATGTTTAGTTGCTAAGTCGTAGTCGTGTCCGAGTTGTGACCCCGTCGACTGTGGCCCGCCAGGCTCCTCTGTCCGTGGGCTTTTCCAGGTGAGAACACTGGAGTGGGTGGCCATTTCCTTCCCCGAGGCATCTTCCCAACCCAGGGATCACACCCAGGTCTCCTGCGCTGCAGGTGATCTCCTGCATTGCCAATGATTCTTTACCAGCTGAGCCACCAGGGAAGCCCAGGCGAGAACACGGGTCCTGCAATTCCAAAAGCTCTGAGCTTTCCTCGACATCTCCCCGCATACAGCAGTGATGCTGAAAGTCCCTAAAGGCTGGAAGACACCAGTGAAGGTGGAAGGAGAGGCAAGAGTTGCATATAACGTAAAGACTTTTTTTAAATATGCAAAACATCTTTCAGAAGTCCTCTCGGAGGATCTGCCCCTTACAAAGGCAGAAACATCTGGAGTCTGTGTTCTCGGCCATCAGACTCCGGGATCAGCTTTAATGTCTTTGGGCATTCCTGCGGTAGGGTCTTTCTCCACCCCACCTCCCGAAAATACTCTAGAAAGAAGGTCAAGTGTGGATATAAGCATTTATTTGGTGACATTTTTTTAAAATGCTGCTCCTGCCCCCCTGAAATGCAACAGCACTGTTTCTTTTCTTCTCTTTCTTTATTTTGGAGAGTCAAATACATATCACTGCCTGGCTCCCGATTTTGCCATCCTCTAAGCTGACTGGCTCTTCAGTGACCAAAAAAAAAAAAAAAAAGCCATGTCCCCCTGGGCGAGTTCAGGTGGTAACGTCAAGGAGCCAGAGGGTACTGGGGTCCTTCCTCCCAGATCCGTAACTCAGACAAATGTTCAGCGGGTGAGTGGTTTTGCTTGGCTGCCCTGAGGTTGATATTTGTCTAGCCTGAACCAGAAGGCCAGAGGAGACAGACACAGTGGAAAGGAAATTCTTGGCCCACGTGGGGGTACATTTCACTGTTATGTAAGCATTCGGGAATGACAAACAGTTGCCATCACCCACACTGCTTAAGAAGCCAGGCGGCTGCCCAGACCCTGTGACCGTGATTGGATCACCCCTGGCCCCCAGGCACAGGGCATTTTCCTCAGAAGCTGTCATGGGGTCACCACCATGAGAGATTATAGAAGTCTTTTTAAAGACAGCATTTGTATTTTTCTAGATAAACCTTCAAAACCTTCAACTTTATGTTCCCATTGCCTATCAGGGTTTTCCATGTCAAAGAGCAAGGTGAGGTTGGCAATCAAGTATGACATACATGGACGTGACCTTGAGCAAACTCCAGGAGACAGTGAAGGGCAGGGAAACCGGGAGTGCTGCCCTCCATGGGGTCACAGAGTCAGACAGGACTTAGTGACTGAACAACAGCAGCAGAACATACATACTGAAAAATGAACACCATTCTAGGAAGGGCCCTCAGTTGCAAAAACCCCTAACACAAGGCATGGCCAGCACTTTAGACCCCTCTCCTGCCCCCTCTAGTCACCTTCAGCTAAAGGATATCCATGACCTTGACTTTTAACATCATAGTTTAATTTTAGCCAACAGGAAGGGTTTCAAGGCCATGGATATGTCTCAGTGGGCATAGTCTACAGTTCAACTGGTAGGGCGAGCAGTCAGGGGAATGCATGAGATTCTGGGTCCAACTTGAAAGTGACATTCAGGGTGTGAAAGGAGAAACTCCTTTGGTGCCAGATCGGCCACCACTGGCACCTATGAGATGTAGGACATCAGGCACGTCTTTTTTTTGGCGGGGGAGGTTAGGGAGGGTGGGTGGCAGGCGGGCCACTTCTATTGGTCTTTCATTTATCTATTTGCATCCATCTTTGTTCTTTGGCCCATGTGGGCCTCCCATCGTGGTGGTCTCTGTTGTCTCAGAGCACTGGCTCCAGGCGCATGCGCTCCAGAGCTCCGGCTCGGTAATCAGACACATCGGTCCAGCCGCTCCGTGGCACGTGGGATCTCCCCAGGCCAGGGATCAAACTGGCGCCCCTTGCACTGCAAGGCGGTGTCCTTACCCACTGGACCACCAGGGAAGCCCAGGCACGTCTTTTCTCTGGGCATCGTTACATGAGATTGATACTCCTGCCTTGCAGGGATTCTAAGAGGGGATCCAGGAGGAAAGTGCCTTGCTGTTCAGTCCCTCGATCATGTTCAACTCTTTGCCAACCCATGGACTGCAGCACAGCAGGCTTCCCTGTCCTTTACTCTTTCGGAGTTTGCTCAAACTCACACCCATTGACTCAGGGATGCCATCCAACCATCTCATCTTCTGCCACCCCCTCCTCCTCCTGCCTTCAGTCTTTCCCAACCTTAAGGTTTTTCCATGTCAAAGAGCAAGGTGAGGTTGGCAATCAAGTATGACATACATGGACGTGACCTTGAGCAAACTCCAGGAGACAGTGAAGGGCAGGGAAACCGGGAGTGCTGCCCTCCATGGGGTCACAGAGTCAGACAGGACTTAGTGACTGAACAACAGCAGCAGAACATACATACTGAAAAATGAACACCATTCTAGGAAGGGCCCTCAGTTGCAAAAACCCCTAACACAAGGCATGGCCAGCACTTTAGACCCCTCTCCTGCCCCCTCTAGTCACCTTCAGCTAAAGGATATCCATGACCTTGACTTTTAACATCATAGTTTAATTTTAGCCAACAGGAAGGGTTTCAAGGCCATGGATATGTCTCAGTGGGCATAGTCTACAGTTCAACTGGTAGGGCGAGCAGTCAGGGGAATGCATGAGATTCTGGGTCCAACTTGAAAGTGACATTCAGGGTGTGAAAGGAGAAACTCCTTTGGTGCCAGATCGGCCACCACTGGCACCTATGAGATGTAGGACATCAGGCACGTCTTTTTTTTGGCGGGGGAGGTTAGGGAGGGTGGGTGGCAGGCGGGCCACTTCTATTGGTCTTTCATTTATCTATTTGCATCCATCTTTGTTCTTTGGCCCATGTGGGCCTCCCATCGTGGTGGTCTCTGTTGTCTCAGAGCACTGGCTCCAGGCGCATGCGCTCCAGAGCTCCGGCTCGGTAATCAGACACATCGGTCCAGCCGCTCCGTGGCACGTGGGATCTCCCCAGGCCAGGGATCAAACTGGCGCCCCTTGCACTGCAAGGCGGTGTCCTTACCCACTGGACCACCAGGGAAGCCCAGGCACGTCTTTTCTCTGGGCATCGTTACATGAGATTGATACTCCTGCCTTGCAGGGATTCTAAGAGGGGATCCAGGAGGAAAGTGCCTTGCTGTTCAGTCCCTCGATCATGTTCAACTCTTTGCCAACCCATGGACTGCAGCACAGCAGGCTTCCCTGTCCTTTACTATTTCGCGGAGTTTGCTCAAACTCACACCCATTGACTCAGGGATGCCATCCAACCATCTCATCTTCTGCCACCCCCTCCTCCTCCTGCCTTCAGTCTTTCCCAACCTTAAGGTTTATTCCAGTGAGTCGCCTGCCACAGAGCTATTTCCTAATGCCAGTGTCCCCTCGGTGGTGTGGATGAGATCAAAGGCTGCCTTTCCTTGCATCTCCCCTGTTTTTCTGAAGCTCATGCTTCCCCACATCCCACGCTGGCCTCCTGCTGAAACTTCTGACTTCACGCATGACACACACTCCAAAGCCTCCTCCTCTTGGGCACCAGCTGCCCAGGTGTGTCTCCCTCCCCTGAGGCGGCACGTGCTGGCAGCCTTCCTGTTCAGACACCCCCACGAGAAGCAGTGCTTCCGCCTGCCCCAGCCTTCCTCTCTGTCTCCCTGGGCCGGGACGGTACCGACCTTGCTCTCCTCCACCCTGCAGGTGAGGGAACTGCAGGAAGGGTGGGGACGCTCCCAGGGTTACACAGCAAGGGCACATCTGGAACCAGCGCACTGACTCCTGGTCCTCGCCCAGTCATTTGCTCTTGATCTTGAAGGATCTCCTCTCTGCCCCTTCTCGCCTCTCATGGTCAGTACTGAAAACCCCTGTCTCTGGGGCAAAGCCAGAAACACCAGGGTCCAGGCATCCCACAACAAGGACGGCAAAAGACGAGCAGAACTTTAGCAAACATTCACACAAATGGGTGTGTTTAAGACAGCTGGAACATGCGTGTGTGTGCCCAGTTGCCGCAGTCGCGTCCCTCTGTTTCTGACCCATGGAGCCAGCAAGGTTGCTCTGTCCATGGAATTTTCCAGGCAAGAAATACTGAAGTGGGTTGTCATTTCCTACTCTTTCTGACCATGGATCAAACCCATATCTCCTGCATTGGCAGGTGAACTTTCCACTTACGCCACCTGAACTTCTTTATATTCCTAAGGAATATATACCAAGAATTCTCACTCCCAACCTGCCCCCCACCTACCCAGTTCTTGACTGCCCAAGTTCCTCCTGATTTTACTTTCCGGCATCCTTAAAGGGGCTCTTCCATGCCCACCATGCCTACGCATAGATGGTAACATATTGTCTTCTTGGCTGATTTGCTCAAACTCCCCACTATTTCGGAGTTTGCTTAAACTCACACCCATTGACTCAGGGATGCCATCCAACCATCTCATCTTCTGCCACCCCCTCCTCCTCCTGCCTTCAGTCTTTCCCAACCTTAAGGTTTATTCCAGTGAGTCGCCTGCCACAGAGCTATTTCCTAATGCCAGTGTCCCCTCGGTGGTGTGGATGAGATCAAAGGCTGCCTTTCCTTGCATCTCCCCTGTTTTTCTGAAGCTCATGCTTCCCCACATCCCACGCTGGCCTCCTGCTGAAACTTCTGACTTCACGCATGACACACACTCCAAAGCCTCCTCCTCTTGGGCACCAGCTGCCCAGGTGTGTCTCCCTCCCCTGAGGCGGCACGTGCTGGCAGCCTTCCTGTTCAGACACCCCCACGAGAAGCAGTGCTTCCGCCTGCCCCAGCCTTCCTCTCTGTCTCCCTGGGCCGGGACGGTACCGACCTTGCTCTCCTCCACCCTGCAGGTGAGGGAACTGCAGGAAGGGTGGGGACGCTCCCAGGGTTACACAGCAAGGGCACATCTGGAACCAGCGCCCTGACTCCTGGCCCTCGCCCAGTCATTTGCTCTTGATCTTGAAGGATCTCCTCTCTGCCCCTTCTCGCCTCTCATGGTCAGTACTGAAAACCCCTGTCTCTGGGGCAAAGCCAGAAACACCAGGGTCCAGGCATCCCACAACAAGGACGGCAAAAGACGAGCAGAACTTTAGCAAACATTCACACAAATGGGTGTGTTTAAGACAGCTGGAACATGCGTGTGTGTGCCCAGTTGCCGCAGTCGCGTCCCTCTGTTTCTGACCCATGGAGCCAGCAAGGTTGCTCTGTCCATGGAATTTTCCAGGCAAGAAATACTGAAGTGGGTTGTCATTTCCTACTCTTTCTGACCATGGATCAAACCCATATCTCCTGCATTGGCAGGTGAACTTTCCACTTACGCCACCTGAACTTCTTTATATTCCTAAGGAATATATACCAAGAATTCTCACTCCCAACCTGCCCCCCACCTACCCAGTTCTTGACTGCCCAAGTTCCTCCTGATTTTACTTTCCGGGGCATCCTTAAAGGGGCTCTTCCATGCCTACATGAGAAAAAACAAATCTGGATGATTTTTCTTCCTACTTTTTTGCATAGATGGTAACATATTGTCTTCTTGGCTGTTTTCATTCAACAAAACATCCAATGAATATTCAGGGTTAATTTTCTTTAGGATTGACTGGTCTGATCGCTGTCCAATCCAAGAGACTCTCCCAAGTCTTCTCTAGCACCACCGTTTGAAAGCATCAGTTCTTTGGTGCTCAGCCTTCTTTATGGTCCAGCTCTCACATTCATACCTGACTAGTAGAAAAACCATCCCATTGACCATATGAATCTTTGTTGGCAAATAATGTTTTTGTTTTTTAATACTCTGTGTGGGAATAGCTTTCCTCCCAAGGAGTGAATGTCTTTTAATTTCATGGCTGCAGTCATCATCTTTAGTGAGTTTGGAGCCCAAGAAAATAAAATCTGTCACTGTCTCCATTTTTTCCCTTCTATTTCCCATGAAGCGATGGGACTTGATGCTACGGTCTTAGTTTTTTGAATGCTGAATTTTAAGCCAGCTTTTTCACTCTTCTCTTTCACCTTCATCAAGAGTGTCTTTAGTTCTTCTTTGCTTTCTGCCATAAGGGTGGTGTCCTCTGCATATCTGAGGTTACTGATATTTCTCCCAGCAATCTTGATTTTACCTTGTGCTTCATCCAGCCCTGCATTTTGCATGATGTACTTTGCATATAAATTAAATAAGCAGGGTGACAATACATAGCCTTGACATACTCTTTTCCCAATTTGGAACCAGTTTGTTGTTCTATGTCCAGTTCTAACTGCTGCTTCTTGTCCTTCATACAGGCAGATGACGTGGTCTGGTATCCCCATGTCTTTAAGAATTTTCCACAGTTTGTAGAAGTTTTTCCACAATTTTCCACACGGCCAAAGGCTTTAGCATAGTTAATGAAGCAGAAGATGTTTTTCTGGAATTCTCTTGCTTTTTCTATGATCCGACGGATGTTGCTAATTTGATCTCTGGTTCCTCTGCCTGTTCTAAAATCAGCTCGTACATCTGGAATTTCTCAGTTCACATACTGATGAAGCCTAGCTTGGAGGATTTTGAGCATTACCCTGCTAGCGTGTGAAATGAGAATTTACATCCCACAAAATTCACCCACTTAAAGTCCATGATTCAATGGATTTTAGTATGTTCACAGATACTCACAAACATCACCACAATTATAAAACACTTTTATCACACCAAAGACGCTTTGTACACCTTAGTCATCACATTCCAGTCCCCACAGCAACCCTAAGCAACCACTAATCCATTCTTTCTCTCTACAGAGTCATCTGTTCTTGATATTTCATATACACAGAATTGTACAGCATGGTGTCCACTGTAACTGACTTCCTTCGCTTAGCATAGTGCTTCCAAGGTTCATCAATGTTACAGCATGTATCAGTACTTCATTCCTTTTCATTGCCAAATAATATTCCATTGTATGGATAGACCACATTTTCTTTATCCATTTATTGGTTGAAAAATGTTTGTACAGTTTCCATTTTTCAGCAATTGTGAATCACGTTACTATGTACACTCATATAGAAGTTCTTTGTCTGGATGTACATTTCTGTTTCTCCTAGGAGTACATATACCTAGAAGTGGAATGGCTGGGTCCTATAGCTTATTTTTTAGCTTACTTATCTAGTCTTCAACTTGACTGACTGGAAATGTCCTCTGCATATCTGAGGTTACTGATATTTCTCCCAGCAATCTTGATTTTACCTTGTGCTTCATCCAGCCCTGCATTTTGCATGATGTACTTTGCATATAAATTAAATAAGCAGGGTGACAATACATAGCCTTGACATACTCTTTTCCCAATTTGGAACCAGTTTGTTGTTCTATGTCCAGTTCTAACTGCTGCTTCTTGTCCTTCATACAGGCAGATGACGTGGTCTGGTATCCCCATGTCTTTAAGAATTTTCCACAGTTTGTAGAAGTTTTTCCACAATTTTCCACACGGCCAAAGGCTTTAGCATAGTTAATGAAGCAGAAGATGTTTTTCTGGAATTCTCTTGCTTTTTCTATGATCCGACGGATGTTGCTAATTTGATCTCTGGTTCCTCTGCCTGTTCTAAAATCAGCTCGTACATCTGGAATTTCTCAGTTCACATACTGATGAAGCCTAGCTTGGAGGATTTTGAGCATTACCCTGCTAGCGTGTGAAATGAGAATTTACATCCCACAAAATTCACCCACTTAAAGTCCATGATTCAATGGATTTTAGTATGTTCACAGATACTCACAAACATCACCACAATTATAAAACACTTTTATCACACCAAAGACGCTTTGTACACCTTAGTCATCACATTCCAGTCCCCACAGCAACCCTAAGCAACCACTAATCCATTCTTTCTCTCTACAGAGTCATCTGTTCTTGATATTTCATATACACAGAATTGTACAGCATGGTGTCCACTGTAACTGACTTCCTTCGCTTAGCATAGTGCTTCCAAGGTTCATCAATGTTACAGCATGTATCAGTACTTCATTCCTTTTCATTGCCAAATAATATTCCATTGTATGGATAGACCACATTTTCTTTATCCATTTATTGGTTGAAAAATGTTTGTACAGTTTCCATTTTTCAGCAATTGTGAATCACGTTACTATGTACACTCATATAGAAGTTCTTTGTCTGGATGTACATTTCTGTTTCTCCTAGGAGTACATATACCTAGAAGTGGAATGGCTGGGTCCTATAGCTTATTTTTTAGCTTACTTATCTAGTCTTCAACTTACTGACTGACTGGAAATGTGATCACATTACATCTTAAAAACCAGCGACCCTCATGAGTTAGGAGGTCTGGGCTGTATTAGTGAGGATTCAGGAACAATGACTGCATCTTAGAACCTGCCTAGGTCCTCTGACCTTTCCTCCTGGTGTCCCCATTTCTCCCAGACTCTTTTCCTCTTTTCCAGGTAAATCTCCCTCGATTCCCATGTGGTCTGGGACTCAGGGATGTAGGAAAGAGAAGCCCCATCCCTCATGGCCTGGCTTATGAATCCATCTCCTGCTGATCCCTGAGGGGACCCAAGTCCCTCAGCAGTGTCCTCCTGTGCAGGTTCCTTCCTGCCTGGTTTCCTCCACCGGGACAGTCCAAGAGGAACTGGTGACTTGACCATGGATTCTCCTGGCCCTGTGACAATGGGTCTCTACCACACCTGACCATGAGTCACATCTGCCACAGGTGCAGAGCAGGGAATTTCAGGAACCATCCAGGCTATAAGCCAGCCTTGGAGAACGTCCTGCCCCCGCCGCCCCAGATGGGACCTGAGAGAGCCGCCGCGTCCACAGTACCAGCATATTTGGAAACAAGTCTTGTGCTTTGGATTTTCTCAACAAGCCAACAGCAGGAAGTGCTTTTTGTTCTGAGTCAACGGAAGACCGATCGACTTCGACCCTCTGATTCATTGAACGAGAGAAAATGCTAAGCTGCTGTTTGGTGCTGCCCTAGGATCCACTGGGCATCAAGTTACTCTCTGCTCTTGAACCTCAGTATTGATTTTGGTAGGACTGTGATCATTTGCAAAAAGAAGTTGTTCTCTTTCCATGGCAGATGCTTAAACTTGCCTCCCTAAGACTCAAGGAAAGCACCACCGCATGGAATGTGAGTATTCTGCTCTGACCTAAGGATGAGCAGTTCTAGAATTTCTACTGCCATAATTAAAATAGTGAATTTCTATCAGGTGACAAATGGACTGGTATCGAAATAATTTTATATTCTGTTGTTCTTGGTTGGGTATATTTTATATATATTTAAACATAGCACGTCATTCTATAACAATTCACAGAAAGGTCTAAGAGTTTATATGTGTATCCCAAGGTTAAACAAGTTCTCTTGCTCTAATTAAAGTTTATGATGTTCCTCTTGGACTGACTTGCTTTTAATAATGATGGGAACATTTTTCTCTTCCTTGTTTAAATTCTCAAACCATTTTATCAACAGCGGTAAAAATTTCCTGATCACTGTACCGTTTCTTATGAGTGACTAATTTTATATAATGAAATCTGTTATTTTGGACTTTGTCACATGTGGTTTGCACAGTTAGTTTTAAATGGTTTCTCCCTTAATCTCAAAATAATAAGGTTATTCATTCATTCAACAATTAACTATAATAAAATGAATACCGGTCTCCCCGAGCCTTGCATTAGCAAAATGAATTAACAACAAGCAAATATAAAATAGAAAGCACTTACACAGCACCTTTGGTCTACCCAGCAGGTGATGAGATTTATTCTATGACATGTCTTGACACATCTATATTCACATAGAGCAAGAAATGAGAATTCAAACCTACAAAATTCAGCTGGAAAATGTCTCACAGGATTAGGTCGTACTTCTCTAACTTTTTATCATTTCATTTTCACTGGCTTGCCTGGTAGAGAAAACAGTTTTGAGGTAAGCAGCAATTAAGATCTTAATCTTCTTGTCTTGGAAGGGCACACGGTGTCTTTACCTGGGGGCACTTCTCCAGGAGACCAGAAAAGGGCCCACTTGGACTCTTCCACTTTTAAATTAATTTCTTTTGAGCATAAATACACATGGTACAAAATGTACAAAAGGGCATCAGTGAAAAGTGTACCCCTTCTCTTGGTTCTCTTAGTATCTGGATCATTCTGCGTGGGAAACTGTGATCATTTGCAAAAGAAGTTGTTCTCTTTCCATGGCAGATGCTTAAACTTGCCTCCCTAAGACTCAAGGAAAGCACCACCGCATGGAATGTGAGTATTCTGCTCTGACCTAAGGATGAGCAGTTCTAGAATTTCTACTGCCATAATTAAAATAGTGAATTTCTATCAGGTGACAAATGGACTGGTATCGAAATAATTTTATATTCTGTTGTTCTTGGTTGGGTATATTTTATATATATTTAAACATAGCACGTCATTCTATAACAATTCACAGAAAGGTCTAAGAGTTTATATGTGTATCCCAAGGTTAAACAAGTTCTCTTGCTCTAATTAAAGTTTATGATGTTCCTCTTGGACTGACTTGCTTTTAATAATGATGGGAACATTTTTCTCTTCCTTGTTTAAATTCTCAAACCATTTTATCAACAGCGGTAAAAATTTCCTGATCACTGTACCGTTTCTTATGAGTGACTAATTTTATATAATGAAATCTGTTATTTTGGACTTTGTCACATGTGGTTTGCACAGTTAGTTTTAAATGGTTTCTCCCTTAATCTCAAAATAATAAGGTTATTCATTCATTCAACAATTAACTATAATAAAAATGAATACCGGTCTCCCCGAGCCTTGCATTAGCAAAATGAATTAACAACAAGCAAATATAAAATAGAAAGCACTTACACAGCACCTTTGGTCTACCCAGCAGGTGATGAGATTTATTCTATGACATGTCTTGACACATCTATATTCACATAGAGCAAGAAATGAGAATTCAAACCTACAAAATTCAGCTGGAAAATGTCTCACAGGATTAGGTCGTACTTCTCTAACTTTTTATCATTTCATTTTCACTGGCTTGCCTGGTAGAGAAAACAGTTTTGAGGTAAGCAGCAATTAAGATCTTAATCTTCTTGTCTTGGAAGGGCACACGGTGTCTTTACCTGGGGGCACTTCTCCAGGGAGACCAGAAAAGGGCCCACTTGGACTCTTCCACTTTTAAATTAATTTCTTTTTGAGCATAAATACACATGGTACAAAATGTACAAAAGGGCATCAGTGAAAAGTGTACCCCCTTCTCTTGGTTCTCTTCGCCATGGGCAACCGCAGATACCAATTTCTTCTGTGTTCGCCCAGGAATACTTTATATATGTGCAAGCTTTAAGCAAATAGCATACCCTGCATTATGCACAGAATCATTTTCCTTGGTTAAGATTTAGCATCATGAAAACTCTTTGTTACTTTTTATGGCTGCATTGTATCACATTGCATGGAGCTTCAAAATGGATCCAAGTGTATTCCAATTGACTCTATTCAGACTGCTCTTAGACATTATCACAAGAATGCCATAAGGGCTCATCTTAAACATGCATTGTTTTGGACATGACCTGACATCGTTTTAGGATAAATTTCTACAGGTGGAATCTCCGGGCCAAAGGTGAATGTGTTATCAGTGTTAATAGATCTTGTCAGTGTGCCCTCCATATTGGGTGTCTAAACTGACACTCTCCCCAGTCATGAAGTAAAAGCCTGGCAGGCCTGCAAACATATCTAGACTGTCTTCTGAGACAATATGAGTTTACAAACCTGACAGATATGAACATACTATCTTGCTGTAGTTCTAACTTGCATTTCTCCTTGTATGAGTGCTACTGAGAAGCTTTTCTTAGGTTCAAGGTCCATTTCTTTTCCTGACCAAATTGCCCATATCCTTTGCATATTTTTCTACTAGGGTTTTGGACTTTTTCTTATAGAACTGAAGCTTATTAAGGCGTTCAATGTGTAAATACCTATTTTTCCCCAGTTCATCATTTATCTTTTGGTTTTATAGTACATAATCACTTAAAATTTTTCTATGTAGTTGGATTTAATATTTTCTTTCTTTCTTCTTCTTTTTATTTTTGATCTCTGAGTTTTTGTGTTATGTTTAGAAAAGAATATCCTAGTCTAAGATGATAAGGGTGAAAATTTTACCATATTTTTTTTGGCGGGGGGTGCCACTTCTATTGGTCTTTCATTTATTTATCTTTGTTCTTTGGCCTGTGTGGGCCTCCCATCACAGTGGCCTCCCTCGCTGCAGAGTACCGGCTCTGGGTGCACGCGCCCCAGAATGCTGGCTCAGTAGTTGGACATGTCGGTTCAGCCGCTCTGCGGCACGTGGGACCTTCCCTGGGCAGGGATTAAACGGGTGCCTTGCACTGCAAGGCGGTGTTCCTACCCACTGGACCACCAGGAAGCCCCCATGTTATTTTAAGTGGTTTCTTTTTAACATCATGAAAACTCTTTGTTACTTTTTACGGCTGCATTGTATCACATTGCATGGAGCTTCAAAATGGATCCAAGTGTATTCCAATTGACTCTATTCAGACTGCTCTTAGACATTATCACAAGAATGCCATAAGGGCTCATCTTAAACATGCATTGTTTTGGACATGACCTGACATCGTTTTAGGATAAATTTCTACAGGTGGAATCTCCGGGCCAAAGGTGAATGTGTTATCAGTGTTAATAGATCTTGTCAGTGTGCCCTCCATATTGGGTGTCTAAACTGACACTCTCCCCAGTCATGAAGTAAAAGCCTGGCAGGCCTGCAAACATATCTAGACTGTCTTCTGAGACAATATGAGTTTACAAACCTGACAGATATGAACATACTATCTTGCTGTAGTTCTAACTTGCATTTCTCCTTGTATGAGTGCTACTGAGAAGCTTTTCTTAGGTTCAAGGTCCATTTCTTTTCCTGACCAAATTGCCCATATCCTTTGCATATTTTTCTACTAGGGTTTTGGACTTTTTCTTATAGAACTGAAGCTTATTAAGGCGTTCAATGTGTAAATACCTATTTTTCCCCAGTTCATCATTTATCTTTTGGTTTTATAGTACATAATCACTTAAAATTTTTCTATGTAGTTGGATTTAATATTTTCTTTCTTTCTTCTTCTTTTTATTTTTGATCTCTGAGTTTTTGTGTTATGTTTAGAAAAGAATATCCTAGTCTAAGATGATAAGGGTGAAAATTTTACCATATTTTTTTTGGCGGGGGGTGCCACTTCTATTGGTCTTTCATTTATTTATCTTTGTTCTTTGGCCTGTGTGGGCCTCCCATCACAGTGGCCTCCCTCGCTGCAGAGTACCGGCTCTGGGTGCACGCGCCCCAGAATGCTGGCTCAGTAGTTGGACATGTCGGTTCAGCCGCTCTGCGGCACGTGGGACCTTCCCTGGGCAGGGATTAAACGGGTGCCCCTTGCACTGCAAGGCGGTGTTCCTACCCACTGGACCACCAGGGAAGCCCCCCATGTTATTTTAAGTGGTTTCTTTTTTAACATTGAAACCTTTGGTTTATCTGGACTGTTTTGGGTGAGCAGGAGGAAGTCAGAGAAGTGGATTCATTGTTATCTTGTTTTAATACTATCCCTGGTGGTTTGGTGGTAAAGAATCCGCCTGCAATGCAGGAACCTTAGGAGACACAAGTTTGATTCCTGGGTGGGGAAGATCCCCTGGAAGAGGAAATGGAACTCCTTTCCAGTATTCTTACCTATGGAATCCTGTGAACAGAGCAGCCTGGCAGCCTGGGGTCGCAAAGAGTCAGACACGACTGAAGCAACTTAGCACACACACAGTGAACAATCCATCTTTCCCCTCATGATCACAAATCCCACTTTATTGTCTGGTTCTTGCTCTGTTGATGTTGTTACTCTGTTCCCTTGGTCTGCCTGTCTATACATCACTTCACACTGTTTATGTTACTGTAGTTTTACAGGGAAGACATTTCAGGGAAAGCTACACCCGATTCTGAAGAGCCCCTCATGCCATTTGCAAAGCTCTGTAAGCCCCAGCTGCACTGTGGACAAATAAAGCACTCATTCATTCAAGAAACAGTAAACTTATTTTTCTGGCTGGCTAGTTTAAATTTCGTGCTAGGCTAATTTCCACTCATTTCAGCTCTTCTTTTCAGAGGTTTCCTAATTAGTCTTGATGGTTGCTTTTTCAGTATGCCTAGTTTGTTGATTTCACAAAGAAATCCTGCTGATGTTTTTATTGCAATCACGTTAGTTTATATAAATTATTTTAGGGGCAATGGACATCTTTATGATGTTGTGTGTCCTGTTCAAGAACTTGATGTTTTGAACTCAGTCTAAACAGTGGTACAGTTCATCTATTTTTTTTCTTTGTTCTTTGGCCTGTGTGGGCCTCCCATCACAGTGGCCTCCCTCGCTGCAGAGTACCGGCTCTGGGTGCACGCGCCCCAGAATGCTGGCTCAGTAGTTGGACATGTCGGTTCAGCCGCTCTGCGGCACGTGGGACCTTCCCTGGGCAGGGATTAAACGGGTGCCCCTTGCACTGCAAGGCGGTGTTCCTACCCACTGGACCACCAGGGAAGCCCCCCATGTTATTTTAAGTGGTTTCTTTTTTAACATTGAAACCTTTGGTTTATCTGGACTGTTTTGGGTGAGCAGGAGGAAGTCAGAGAAGTGGATTCATTGTTATCTTGTTTTAATACTATCCCTGGTGGTTTGGTGGTAAAGAATCCGCCTGCAATGCAGGAACCTTAGGAGACACAAGTTTGATTCCTGGGTGGGGAAGATCCCCTGGAAGAGGAAATGGAACTCCTTTCCAGTATTCTTACCTATGGAATCCTGTGAACAGAGCAGCCTGGCAGCCTGGGGTCGCAAAGAGTCAGACACGACTGAAGCAACTTAGCACACACACAGTGAACAATCCATCTTTCCCCTCATGATCACAAATCCCACTTTATTGTCTGGTTCTTGCTCTGTTGATGTTGTTACTCTGTTCCCTTGGTCTGCCTGTCTATACATCACTTCACACTGTTTATGTTACTGTAGTTTTACAGGGAAGACATTTCAGGGAAAGCTACACCCGATTCTGAAGAGCCCCTCATGCCATTTGCAAAGCTCTGTAAGCCCCAGCTGCACTGTGGACAAATAAAGCACTCATTCATTCAAGAAACAGTAAACTTATTTTTCTGGCTGGCTAGTTTAAATTTCGTGCTAGGCTAATTTCCACTCATTTCAGCTCTTCTTTTCAGAGGTTTCCTAATTAGTCTTGATGGTTGCTTTTTCAGTATGCCTAGTTTGTTGATTTCACAAAGAAATCCTGCTGATGTTTTTATTGCAATCACGTTAGTTTATATAAATTATTTTAGGGGCAATGGACATCTTTATGATGTTGTGTGTCCTGTTCAAGAACTTGATGTTTTGAACTCAGTCTAAACAGTGGTACAGATAAACCTATTTGCAGGGCAGGAATAGAGATGCAGGCATAGAGAATGGACATGTGGACACAGTGGGGGAAGGAGTAGGTGGAAAGAATAGGGAGATTAGGATTGACGTATATACACTCTCATGTGTAAAACAGATAGCTAGTTGGAAGCTGCTGTGCAACACAGGGGGCTCAGCTTGGTCTCTGTGGTGACCTGGAGGAATGGGGCGGGTGTGGTGGGAAGGAGGCTCAGGAGGGAGAGGATATATGTATGCACACAGCTGATTCACTTAACTGTGGAGCAGAAACTAACACAGCATTGTGAAGCAATTATACTCCAGTTAAAACATAATCTGAAAATACATTGACATGTATGGTGTTAGGCTTCTGCCCACTGAACAGAAAAACCCTCTTTCTGCACTCCCATTTTCCCGCTGATGTGGACACATGGCCATTGGCTTGGCCAGGCAGCCTTCAAGCCTAGAATGTGGGTCTCATGTGGACCTTTCTGTTTCTCAGGGGACCGGGGAGCCCCCAACCAGACCCAAGCCAGCCCCATCTTGAGACATCTGCTGGGAGACAACATGGAGGGTAAGAACAGCACCAACTCCACCAGGGCCTTGAAGCTTCCAGATGGGACCAGTGCTGTCTGGTACATCCTCATCATCTTCGGTGTCTATGGAATGATTTTCCTCTTCCAATTGGCCAGCGACATCCTCAGAAAGAATGACATGTCTTTGGAAGACATTTATTACTCCAATTTGACCTTTGAACTTGACAAGAAAGGGCTCCAGAGGAAGGTGGCCAAATGCTCTTCACTGACCATTAGCAACAGAGCTGTCCTGCAGCCCAACCAGGCCAGCCTGGAGGCAAAGTGTGGAAACACCAGCCCTCACCCCAACATCCAAGAGACTCCTTGAAAGTTGAGGTAAGCGGCTTCCATAGCTGAGGCCCAAACTTCTTGCTTGGAGGAGCAGGTTTGGGTTTACCTGGAACCTTGAGGGAGGAGTTGAGCCCTTGAGTGGGGCTGAAAGAGCATCACTGAGCCACAGGTGCATAGGGGTGTGACCAAAAGCCAGCATCCTGTTTCCTTCTCTGGCCTCCTGATGCTTTGAGATGAGCAGGAGGAACGGCTGACAGTCCTACTCTCCCTTCACTGGAAAGGCTTGTGCTCCAGGAAAGGACATGGAATATCTACTGCTCTCAAAGGAACCTGGGAGACTCCTGGGCTGTATGTGAAGGTAGCCTCTTGATATGCAAAAAGGGTGAATTTGGAGTCAAATGCTTTGGATGAAATTCAACTTCTAGAAGGTCACATGAACTTTGAGTGGTTAGTGGCTCCCATGGAACACGTGAGGACTGGGATATATGGTCTTAGAGGGCCAGTCATTCTAAAGACTCTGCTAGAATATCAAACCAAAATTGTCAGTATTAACACCATTACAGAAGTTCTTCATTTTCATTGTGGGGGAGGGGGTCCATTCCGAAAAGGTATTAGTTTGGGAGTCAGAAGAGCCAGACTCTAGTCTGAGTTTGACTCTTGACCTCTTTGGTGTCCTTGCACACGCTGTCTCTCAGCCTTAGTCTCCTTACAGATAATGAGGGTAACGATGCCAATCTCCTGCCAACCTTACTATGTAGATAAGACCTAATGAAATCACATATATGAATGCATTTGAAAAGTAAAGTAAATATGTAAATGTGAACTGTGGTGGTGATAATGGAGGGTAAGAACAGCACCAACTCCACCAGGGCCTTGAAGCTTCCAGATGGGACCAGTGCTGTCTGGTACATCCTCATCATCTTCGGTGTCTATGGAATGATTTTCCTCTTCCAATTGGCCAGCGACATCCTCAGAAAGAATGACATGTCTTTGGAAGACATTTATTACTCCAATTTGACCTTTGAACTTGACAAGAAAGGGCTCCAGAGGAAGGTGGCCAAATGCTCTTCACTGACCATTAGCAACAGAGCTGTCCTGCAGCCCAACCAGGCCAGCCTGGAGGCAAAGTGTGGAAACACCAGCCCTCACCCCAACATCCAAGAGACTCCTTGAAAGTTGAGGTAAGCGGCTTCCATAGCTGAGGCCCAAACTTCTTGCTTGGAGGAGCAGGTTTGGGTTTACCTGGAACCTTGAGGGAGGAGTTGAGCCCTTGAGTGGGGCTGAAAGAGCATCACTGAGCCACAGGTGCATAGGGGTGTGACCAAAAGCCAGCATCCTGTTTCCTTCTCTGGCCTCCTGATGCTTTGAGATGAGCAGGAGGAACGGCTGACAGTCCTACTCTCCCTTCACTGGAAAGGCTTGTGCTCCAGGAAAGGACATGGAATATCTACTGCTCTCAAAGGAACCTGGGAGACTCCTGGGCTGTATGTGAAGGTAGCCTCTTGATATGCAAAAAGGGTGAATTTGGAGTCAAATGCTTTGGATGAAATTCAACTTCTAGAAGGTCACATGAACTTTGAGTGGTTAGTGGCTCCCATGGAACACGTGAGGACTGGGATATATGGTCTTAGAGGGCCAGTCATTCTAAAGACTCTGCTAGAATATCAAACCAAAATTGTCAGTATTAACACCATTACAGAAGTTCTTCATTTTCATTGTGGGGGAGGGGGTCCATTCCGAAAAGGTATTAGTTTGGGAGTCAGAAGAGCCAGACTCTAGTCTGAGTTTGACTCTTGACCTCTTTGGTGTCCTTGCACACGCTGTCTCTCAGCCTTAGTCTCCTTACAGATAATGAGGGTAACGATGCCAATCTCCTGCCAACCTTACTATGTAGATAAGACCTAATGAAATCACATATATGAATGCATTTGAAAAGTAAAGTAAATATGTAAATGTGAACTGTGGTGGTGATAATGGTGGTTAATGCTAAATTATGGTGATGATGGCACTGGTGGTAGTTGGTGGTGGTGGTTGATGGCTGTTGTTAGATGATAGTGATGATGGTCTTGGTGGTTGATGGTTGATGGTTGGTGTTGGTCATAGTTGATGGTGTTGGTGTGGTAGTATTGGTTAATCATGCTTGACAGTTGCTGTTCATGACATGATGGTGGTGGTGGTTGATGGTCATTGTTGATGGCGGTCTTGGTGGCTGATGGTTGAGGTTGATGATGGTGATAGTGGTGGTGGTGGTGGTTGATGGTGGTGGTGGTGATAGTGGTGCTGGTCATGGTTGATGGTGTTGGTGATGGTAGTATTGGTTAATGGTGGTTGATGGTTGCTGTTCATGATATGGTGGTGGTGGTGGCTGATGGTCATTGTTGATGGTAGACTTGGTGGCTGATGGTTGAGGTTTGAGGTTGACGATGGTGATAGTGGTGGTGCTGGTTGCTGATGGTATTGGTGGTGGCTGAGAAGTTGAGAGAGGAGCACTGACATGTATATACTACCATGGGTGTAGTAGATGATTAGCCTGAAGCAGCTGTACAGCACAGGGGGCTCGGTTCAGTGCTCTGTGATGACCTAGAGGGATGGGATAGGGGGTGGGGAGGGAGCCCCATGAGGGAGGGGATGTCTGCATACTCATAGCTGATTCACATTGTTGTACAGAAGAAGCCAACACGACACTGTAAGGCAATTATCCTTCAATTAAAAATAATAAAAAGTTGTTTTCATAAAAAAAGGATCAGAAGTCATGGGGAAGTTTGTGCCAAACTGAACCACATCCCTTTAGAGTGGGAGTAGGGAAGAGGGAGGGTGAGGTGAGTGCCTTTGGGAGGCACCTGAAAACTCAGCCCATCTATCAGAACGCGTATCATGTAAGACTGAAAATACTGGTCCCAAGATTGCGTCCCCCACGGGCCCATGAGAATATGATTTTAAGAACAAGGACAACATCTTATTAATTTTGACATCACCCACTCCTTGTGAAATGCACAATGAATACACTGCTGAATGACTGACTGATACACGAGTGTGTCAGCTTAGTTATTTACAATGAGTGCCATGCCCTTTGGGACAGTAGGCACAAACAGTTTTCTCTAGGCACCTTCTTCTGGTGGAAATGTCTAGTCCTCAGACAGAATATGATGAGCATGGAATTTGCACAAGGGGACTGGCTGTCCTGAAGGTCTGCTTCCATCAGGCAAAGGGAGTTGGGTTATTACTGCTTATAATCTCTATGTTTTCAAAGTGTATGTCTTTCTCATTTCAGTCCTTATGACGACATGGGAGGTGGGCTATCTCCTGGCTGGCCCTGACGGCTCCTTTCTACCCATACTCCCAACGCATTGATCTGTCTTCAAACCGGCTCAGACACCCTCCCCAGAAAGTCTTCTACCTTTGCCCAGTATCCTACTGATATGCTAAAAAAAAAATAGCAATACTCATTTGAAAATACTGACAGCTAAAGTAAAAGGACTTGGTGTGTGCCAGGCTCTTGTGTTCTACGTGTGTTATCTCATTTGCCTGTTGCCCAGCCTCTGCATCCCAGGTGCTTTGCTGCTTCTATGCTAACACCCAGGAGTGAAGGTAGAAATAAACCAGTCATCTGAACAGAGGAGGTTTCTATGAAGAATGATTAAATGCTGACAAGGAAGAAACTATAAAAATGTAGACTGACCGCTGAAGTGGATCTTAGGGGTGAGGGAGAGTGCCCAGGGAAGGACAGACTTGGCAGGGGGTCCCTTCCCCAAGGCTGGGGCACAGATCTTGTTGGAGAAGGGGTGGCTGCAGTCGCTGGTCAGTGGAGAGGTTCACAGGGTTGACTGGGCCACAGTCTGTGGGCAGTCAAGGATTTCACTGGCCCAGGAGAGCCAAGGCTGATGGATGGGTCCAGCTGGAGAATCAGTGTGTAGGAAGCCCACTCATGGGCAGAGCAGCACACAGTCTGGTGAGCACTGGCCCATGATGGGAAGGCTACAGACAACAACTGTCCAGGGCAGAGGTCAGCAGAGGCTAGTGGATGGCTGGGAGGGGAGCTGGTCACTGACAGTGTGTGTGGAACTGAAATTTTGACATCACCCACTCCTTGTGAAATGCACAATGAATACACTGCTGAATGACTGACTGATACACGAGTGTGTCAGCTTAGTTATTTACAATGAGTGCCATGCCCTTTGGGACAGTAGGCACAAACAGTTTTCTCTAGGCACCTTCTTCTGGTGGAAATGTCTAGTCCTCAGACAGAATATGATGAGCATGGAATTTGCACAAGGGGACTGGCTGTCCTGAAGGTCTGCTTCCATCAGGCAAAGGGAGTTGGGTTATTACTGCTTATAATCTCTATGTTTTCAAAGTGTATGTCTTTCTCATTTCAGTCCTTATGACGACATGGGAGGTGGGCTATCTCCTGGCTGGCCCTGACGGCTCCTTTCTACCCATACTCCCAACGCATTGATCTGTCTTCAAACCGGCTCAGACACCCTCCCCAGAAAGTCTTCTACCTTTGCCCAGTATCCTACTGATATGCTAAAAAAAAAATAGCAATACTCATTTGAAAATACTGACAGCTAAAGTAAAAGGACTTGGTGTGTGCCAGGCTCTTGTGTTCTACGTGTGTTATCTCATTTGCCTGTTGCCCAGCCTCTGCATCCCAGGTGCTTTGCTGCTTCTATGCTAACACCCAGGAGTGAAGGTAGAAATAAACCAGTCATCTGAACAGAGGAGGTTTCTATGAAGAATGATTAAATGCTGACAAGGAAGAAACTATAAAAATGTAGACTGACCGCTGAAGTGGATCTTAGGGGTGAGGGAGAGTGCCCAGGGAAGGACAGACTTGGCAGGGGGTCCCTTCCCCAAGGCTGGGGCACAGATCTTGTTGGAGAAGGGGTGGCTGCAGTCGCTGGTCAGTGGAGAGGTTCACAGGGTTGACTGGGCCACAGTCTGTGGGCAGTCAAGGATTTCACTGGCCCAGGAGAGCCAAGGCTGATGGATGGGTCCAGCTGGAGAATCAGTGTGTAGGAAGCCCACTCATGGGCAGAGCAGCACACAGTCTGGTGAGCACTGGCCCATGATGGGAAGGCTACAGACAACAACTGTCCAGGGCAGAGGTCAGCAGAGGCTAGTGGATGGCTGGGAGGGGAGCTGGTCACTGACAGTGTGTGTGGACTGAAATTTTGTGCCACCTCTCATCAAATTCCTATGTTGAAGTCCTAATCCTCCATGTGGTGGTGTTAGAATGTAGGGCTTTGGGGATAAGGGCTTTTGGATGTAGGGCTTTTCGGTGATCAGTCTTCCCAAATGGCGCAGTGATAAAATATCTACCTGTCAATGCAGGAAACACTGGCTTGATCCCTGGGTTGGGAAGGTCCCCTGGAGGAGGAAATGGTAACGCACTCCAGTGTCCTTGCCTTATTTGGATAATCTGATGAACAGAGGAGCCTGGTGGGCTATGGGCTATGGTATGTCATCCACCATCACATTAGCAATATGATTTAACACACTGGTAAATTTCATGAAGTGAAACCAGCCAATGGGATTACATTGATGAGCCTCCTGTTAACAGTCGTGAGTATCAAATTAAGCCACATCATTTCCATGACATGGATTTCCTCCTCTCGTGTGTGCACACATCCTGCAGTGCTTCGGAGAGTATTACTATTGTAATTATTATCTGCCAGGGAGACGCTGAGCTATCTGCCCCCGGGGCGTGTTTCTCCTGGGTCGTTTGAAACCCTGACCGCCGATGCCTTCTACGCTCAGCTGCCACCAAAGCCCAGATGAGCGCTTTCATGCATGTGTGTCTTTATTAGCAGGAAGTGCAGAAGAGCACCCCCTAAGCCAGGCAGGGTCCTTTATCCCACACCCCCTGCCTTGCCAACCCACTTAGCATGAGTTATATTAGGAAGTTCAATTAGCAGCAAAGAAGTCAGTGGGGGCCTCAGTTGGAGCCCGGCTGTGTCCCCCGCTGGGTTGGATGTGTCTGAACAAGTGTTGGTGAGGATGTTTTCACAAAGGAGGGCAGGGGACAGAGCGCCTTCTGGGGAAAGAGAGACTCTTTTGGGTTCTGAGGGGCCAGAAGTCCTGGAAAGAACCCCACGATTTACTGGGGGCTATTCATGTCACCAGCACATCCTGAACCACATGAGGCTAGGGGAGTGGGATGTGCTGATCAGCTGAAGTCTGGGGCAGGAGTTGACCTGGCTTTCTTTAGAAGAACCTGACCCTCATGAGAGACATGTAAACACTTCAACTGAACTCAGGGTACTCAGGGCAGGGGGGTTGGAACCTGGAAGCTGGGGGGTGTGTCTGTTAAAGGTGCCATAGGAAGAGAAGAAAACTAACAGTTAATGACCACTACCAAATACTAAGGACTTTGATGTGTATTAGCCTGGGTGACCTCTGTATGTTACCAACAGGACGGTGCTGTTGGGGAATTGAGGCTCAGAGAGGCTAAGAAGCCTGTATATTGTCAAACAGTGGGCAAGAGATTCAAACCTAAGTTCATGAGATGTTTCTGTGAACTGTCAAAAACATGCCTTTACTTTCACCCAGGATGAGGGCTGGGAAGACCGGTGGCTCGGGCTAGGGCCACTCTTCTCTCGTGTCCTGTGTGTGTGTCGGGGTGGCTGGGGCTCTGCTCCGTGTCCTACTGGCCTCTCTCTGAGACCTGGGCATCTGGAGCAACGACTGAGACACCTCTGGTCTCAGTGCTCTGGAGTCTCACTTGGATGATTAAATAACCCCAGCCCAGCCCAGAAGATACATGTCACATGGGCCCACCACTCACAGGCTAAAGAAGCCCTTGGTCTTCCCCGCCACAAGGGGGAGAGGAAGTGCCATCGGGAAATAGGGAAGGACAGGGAAGCCTGGCATGCTGCAGTCCACGAGGTTACAAAGAGTTAGACATGACTTAGCGACCGAACAACAATAATTCCCAGCACTAAGTGCTTGAAAACATTACCATCACTCCCAGGGGCCAACAGGGTAAGGGCCTCACGACCTCATATAACAGATGTGTCTCACTGGGGGGTGACACCCCAGCAGTGGGTTGGGGGAGGGTGAAAAGTCAGACACACACACATGCATGTGCACATACACGGTGGTCGATCAGCTGAAGTCTGGGGCAGGAGTTGACCTGGCTTTCTTTAGAAGAACCTGACCCTCATGAGAGACATGTAAACACTTCAACTGAACTCAGGGTACTCAGGGCAGGGGGGTTGGAACCTGGAAGCTGGGGGGTGTGTCTGTTAAAGGTGCCATAGGAAGAGAAGAAAACTAACAGTTAATGACCACTACCAAATACTAAGGACTTTGATGTGTATTAGCCTGGGTGACCTCTGTATGTTACCAACAGGACGGTGCTGTTGGGGAATTGAGGCTCAGAGAGGCTAAGAAGCCTGTATATTGTCAAACAGTGGGCAAGAGATTCAAACCTAAGTTCATGAGATGTTTCTGTGAACTGTCAAAAACATGCCTTTACTTTCACCCAGGATGAGGGCTGGGAAGACCGGTGGCTCGGGCTAGGGCCACTCTTCTCTCGTGTCCTGTGTGTGTGTCGGGGTGGCTGGGGCTCTGCTCCGTGTCCTACTGGCCTCTCTCTGAGACCTGGGCATCTGGAGCAACGACTGAGACACCTCTGGTCTCAGTGCTCTGGAGTCTCACTTGGATGATTAAATAACCCCAGCCCAGCCCAGAAGATACATGTCACATGGGCCCACCACTCACAGGCTAAAGAAGCCCTTGGTCTTCCCCGCCACAAGGGGGAGAGGAAGTGCCATCGGGAAATAGGGAAGGACAGGGAAGCCTGGCATGCTGCAGTCCACGAGGTTACAAAGAGTTAGACATGACTTAGCGACCGAACAACAATAATTCCCAGCACTAAGTGCTTGAAAACATTACCATCACTCCCAGGGGCCAACAGGGTAAGGGCCTCACGACCTCATATAACAGATGTGTCTCACTGGGGGGTGACACCCCAGCAGTGGGTTGGGGGAGGGTGAAAAGTCAGACACACACACATGCATGTGCACATACACGGTGGTCGATCAGCTGCTGGGCAGTGAGTGTAGGTTTCTTCCTAGCAGATTTTCCTCCCTGCACCTTGTAGGAGGTGCTGGACCCTGGGCCCACTGGCCTGGAGGAGAGTCAAGCCGCCAGGCCATAAACGGAGGGCAGCCCCTCTTCCCGCGTAGCGGAGGCTGTGCCACCTGTCCTGCAGAGAGGGGCAGAGGACAGGGCCGACCAGAGGAGATGGCGGGGCAGAGGCCCCTGGGTCTAGGGCCAGACAGACCCTCTTTGGTCCGGGAATAGGGGTCCTTGGCCCTCTCACTCTTGGTCCCCCTCGAGGTGGCTGGGCCTCCTGGCCTTCGGGCGCACACTTCTGTGGGCAAGAGCCCGGCCTTGAGGTTCTTAGCCCCCGCAGGACTGCAGTGCCAGGGAACTGGGAGCTCAGGGTCAGATGCAGGCATGTCCTCAAGCGCCCACAGTGAGCACGTGGAGGGCTGGCCTCAGCGTCCTGCCTACACCCTGGCCTTGGACGTGTGTAAGGAGCCCCAGCAACGCCTGAGTCCAGTGTGACTGATTTACAGCAACAAGCATGAGATTTCCTACACAACTCAAAATAGCAGGTGTCGACACACATCGTTTTTTTTTTTAATTCTTTATTTTAAAGGTTTTACAGTTTTATTGTTCACAGACATGTATGTTCCCAGATCAGTCATATGCATATCCCTGGTCTCCACCCCCCCAGATCCCCCCATCCCACCCCTCTGGACCATCGCTCCATGCCATTGTGAGCACTCCTATTCCCTTAGCACAGTGACAATGGCTATCTTTTCCACACATGACAGTATAGGTTTCCATGTTACTCCCTCCATGACTCCCCCTCGCTATTTCTTCTCCACAATGTCCCTATGTCTATGCTCTGTCTGTTTTTTGATGAGTTCACTGCGTGTGTTATCAAGACCATTCTACTAGATTCCATATATGAACACACATCATTTTATTTGTGTGGCAACTGCTTTAGTTTAGGGGGCTTTCTGGAGTCGGGGGTGTTGTGGTTGGTGAAACCAGTTTCTGAAGGTTCCCCTTTTTTGGTGACAGGCACGATTTGTGCCAGGTGTGAACCACCCCAATACTTACACACTGAGTCCAGATTTCTGTTACGTTCCATCTTTGAACTGAACAAGCTTGATCTCCCAATTAGACAAAATTAGTTTCAATGAATTAAACGTGACATCGAAGAGAAAAGGAAGTACAGAAGTATTTTCTAGAAAATCAGTAGTGACTCTTAGGACCAAGGGAGTAGGCTGTGGCTGGGAAGAGGTGTGAGGGTGTGGGTTCTGGGAACGCAACGTTCTACCTCCCATCCAGGGAGATACTGACAAGGGGTTGCCTAGGAAGTATCATGGAAATATACACATACTGCCCCCTGGTGGTCCTCCTGCCACCCTGCAAGACCTTCAACGTGGGAGGTAGCCTCCGTGAAGCCTTGTCTCTCCCAAACTCTGAGTAACCCCCAGGGGAACTCAAAGTTAGGAAGAGGAGGTCCACAAAGCTAGCATTAGAGGAAGAAGTGAAGGGAAGAGTTCTCTGGGCGTCTCTGGCTTCCCATGGTGCAATACGCTGCTTCGGTACAAGCCCCATGTTGCTGCCAGGCTGTGAACTTCCTGGTCCTGCCTGGATGCAGGTTTGGCCTTTCCCCAGCTCAGTGAGGATGAATCTTGGTGGTGTTTATTGGCTTCCTTGTTGTCAGGCTGGACAAGACGTCCCAAACTCATCTCACGCAGTTCCTTCCCCAGACCTAGCATCAAAGGCTCCTGGATTCTTTCAGTAGGAAATAACCTGACCGTAATCTGGAGGGTAGGAGTATACGTTGCTACTGGATTTGTTTGCTTCATTTACTGACACGGTAAGCAATTAGGCTCGTTATTTGCATTTTTTGCATATTGTAGATATCATTGTGGTTTAGTTTTCTTTTTTTGACTTTTGCTTTTTTAATGTGAAATGTTTACATTTTCTAATCAAAACTATAAAACAAGATCCATTCAGAAAAGATTTCAGCCTTTTTTCCCTCCTCCTGTTCTATGTCATGCCCTATAGGTAGGCATGTTTAATTAGTGTTGGGTTCATCCTTCTGTTGTGTATATTAGAAAATACAAGCAAATTTGCATATTATTTATCATTTACACACCTGCCTTTACACAAAGGTAACATTATACACTGAGTCCAGATTTCTGTTACGTTCCATCTTTGAACTGAACAAGCTTGATCTCCCAATTAGACAAAATTAGTTTCAATGAATTAAACGTGACATCGAAGAGAAAAGGAAGTACAGAAGTATTTTCTAGAAAATCAGTAGTGACTCTTAGGACCAAGGGAGTAGGCTGTGGCTGGGAAGAGGTGTGAGGGTGTGGGTTCTGGGAACGCAACGTTCTACCTCCCATCCAGGGAGATACTGACAAGGGGTTGCCTAGGAAGTATCATGGAAATATACACATACTGCCCCCTGGTGGTCCTCCTGCCACCCTGCAAGACCTTCAACGTGGGAGGTAGCCTCCGTGAAGCCTTGTCTCTCCCAAACTCTGAGTAACCCCCAGGGGAACTCAAAGTTAGGAAGAGGAGGTCCACAAAGCTAGCATTAGAGGAAGAAGTGAAGGGAAGAGTTCTCTGGGCGTCTCTGGCTTCCCATGGTGCAATACGCTGCTTGGTACAAGCCCCATGTTGCTGCCAGGCTGTGAACTTCCTGGTCCTGCCTGGATGCAGGTTTGGCCTTTCCCCAGCTCAGTGAGGATGAATCTTGGTGGTGTTTATTGGCTTCCTTGTTGT
Organism: Tragulus kanchil; assembly: GCA_022376925.1. Lineage (NCBI taxonomy): Eukaryota > Metazoa > Chordata > Mammalia > Artiodactyla > Tragulidae > Tragulus > Tragulus kanchil. Next base: position 235,238,417 of record JAIOJX010000028.1, on the reverse strand, counting down.
CAGGCTGGACAAGACGTCCCAAACTCATCTCACGCAGTTCCTTCCCCAGACCTAGCATCAAAGGCTCCTGGATTCTTTCAGTAGGAAATAACCTGACCGTAATCTGGAGGGTAGGAGTATACGTTGCTACTGGATTTGTTTGCTTCATTTACTGACACGGTAAGCAATTAGGCTCGTTATTTGCATTTTTTGCATATTGTAGATATCATTGTGGTTTAGTTTTCTTTTTTTGACTTTTGCTTTTTTAATGTGAAATGTTTACATTTTCTAATCAAAACTATAAAACAAGATCCATTCAGAAAAGATTTCAGCCTTTTTTCCCTCCTCCTGTTCTATGTCATGCCCTATAGGTAGGCATGTTTAATTAGTGTTGGGTTCATCCTTCTGTTGTGTATATTAGAAAATACAAGCAAATTTGCATATTATTTATCATTTACACACCTGCCTTTACACAAAGGTAACATTATACATTCTCTTCTATATTTCTGAGTATCTTTCTCATACCCATCCATCACTGAAGAACGGATAAGAGAGAAGCAAACAATTCTTATCTTACAATTGCCTTCATTGTATTAAATGAGTCTTCACATTGCTCCAGGCCACAGGGTGCTGCGGCCCAGGCGGAAGAGAGGGATGGCTGAACGGGGTCTCCAGGTCTCCAGGATCACTGCTACCACTTCACCGGGGCAGCCACACTTCTCTTTGCCATATTTACCAACCGTATCAATGCTGGTATGAAAATGATTTACATTACTAAAAGACAAATTCTAAGAGAAAATGGCCACAATGACCAACCCAAACCCACTGATCCTAGCCTCTCGGAAAGGTGTTTGGATTCACCCTATTGTCTGGTGCTGCCTAAACTTGAGTTCCAAGAAAACCTTTCTGGGAAGAAGATCCCCATCCATTCAACAGTCAAGTAAAGGACCTGGCAAATCATTTTGTCCATATCTTCACGTGAGGGACTCCATTACACACATGTATGAAACATCTTCGGCTCTAAGAAGATAGGAAAATATAAAGGAAATTAAAGAGGCTGCTAGAGTTTGAAGCAAACCATCATTTGGCTTTGAGTGCACAAAATTCAAGTCTTCTGCAGACAGGGTATTGAATTAGCTCAAGAATCAGCAGCCCCAGTGAAAAGTAGGGATGCAGGCTGCCTTTTCTTTGCTATCTGCCCACGCTTTCTGCCCCAGTGGGCAGGCAGTGGGCACCAAGCATGGAGGGTAGGAGTATACGTTGCTACTGGATTTGTTTGCTTCATTTACTGACACGGTAAGCAATTAGGCTCGTTATTTGCATTTTTTGCATATTGTAGATATCATTGTGGTTTAGTTTTCTTTTTTTGACTTTTGCTTTTTTAATGTGAAATGTTTACATTTTCTAATCAAAACTATAAAACAAGATCCATTCAGAAAAGATTTCAGCCTTTTTTCCCTCCTCCTGTTCTATGTCATGCCCTATAGGTAGGCATGTTTAATTAGTGTTGGGTTCATCCTTCTGTTGTGTATATTAGAAAATACAAGCAAATTTGCATATTATTTATCATTTACACACCTGCCTTTACACAAAGGTAACATTATACATTCTCTTCTATATTTCTGAGTATCTTTCTCATACCCATCCATCACTGAAGAACGGATAAGAGAGAAGCAAACAATTCTTATCTTACAATTGCCTTCATTGTATTAAATGAGTCTTCACATTGCTCCAGGCCACAGGGTGCTGCGGCCCAGGCGGAAGAGAGGGATGGCTGAACGGGGTCTCCAGGTCTCCAGGATCACTGCTACCACTTCACCGGGGCAGCCACACTTCTCTTTGCCATATTTACCAACCGTATCAATGCTGGTATGAAAATGATTTACATTACTAAAAGACAAATTCTAAGAGAAAATGGCCACAATGACCAACCCAAACCCACTGATCCTAGCCTCTCGGAAAGGTGTTTGGATTCACCCTATTGTCTGGTGCTGCCTAAACTTGAGTTCCAAGAAAACCTTTCTGGGAAGAAGATCCCCATCCATTCAACAGTCAAGTAAAGGACCTGGCAAATCATTTTGTCCATATCTTCACGTGAGGGACTCCATTACACACATGTATGAAACATCTTCGGCTCTAAGAAGATAGGAAAATATAAAGGAAATTAAAGAGGCTGCTAGAGTTTGAAGCAAACCATCATTTGGCTTTGAGTGCACAAAATTCAAGTCTTCTGCAGACAGGGTATTGAATTAGCTCAAGAATCAGCAGCCCCAGTGAAAAGTAGGGATGCAGGCTGCCTTTTCTTTGCTATCTGCCCTACGCTTTCTGCCACCTGGAAAAACGCTCGATTGTGAAAGTGGGCAGGCAGTGGGCACCAAGTCTATACATGCACAGACATAAACCACAGCCTACACATCCAGGTCTCATCGGACACATCATGACTGTACCCTTGGTGGCTGGCACAATGCCTGGTGCATAGTAGGCGCTCAGAATGGATGAATCAGTAAATATAAATATCCCTCTCCTTCCTCATGGCATACATGGAAATGATTCAGGAAATTGGCTCGTCATTGTTGACAGGTTGCTGTCAGGGACTTAATTGTGTCTTCCCCAAATCTCGTGTTGAAGCCCTGACTCCCAGTACTTCAGAATGTGACTGTCTTTAGAGATGGGGTCTTTAAAGAGCTGATTAAGGTAAAATGAGGTCATAGGGATGGACCCTAATCCCATAGGACTGGTGCCCTTATAAGGAGAGGAGATCAGGATGGAGACATGTACGCACACAGAGGAAAGGCCAAATACGGGCACCGGGAGAAGGTGGCCATCTGCAAGCCAAGTAGAAAGGTCTCGGGTGAAACCAGACCTGCTGACACATCTCGATCTTGGACTTTCAGCCTTCGGAACTGTGAAAAATTAATTGTGGCTGTTTTGTTATGGCAACCTCAGCAAACTAAGACAATTGCCAGTCTCTCTCAAGATCTGCTGCAGATGTGATACCATCTTGGATGGCCAGCAGTTCCCATTCCCATATTGTATAAGCCAGAAAGGAATTGTTCCCAGTATGTTCCATGATGCTTTGAAATCCAAAGTGTATCTATGAGACTGGCTGAGTGGTAAGAAAGCCTTTTATGAGGTCATCATCCTACTCTGGCCAGATGAGGACAGGCAAGTTTTGAAAAACACTTGAAGAATTACCATGCCTCACTTTGCGCAACCTCTTTTGAGAAACACCATTATCAGAAATTTCTTCGATAGCATCAGGAGGAAGCAATGCCTCCAGTATTTGAAAATGCTGAGGACACTGCAGTACGACGGGTTCACAACAGTGTATTTAGGGGAGACTGACATTCCTGAGAGTCTTGTAACTGGAGAAGATTTTGGTGATGGTTATTTCATGCCAACTCCAACTTGGTGTATTGTGCATGCTGGGGGCAGCCAAGGATGGGTGCCTTGGAAATACCGGATGTTCCTAAGGGATGAGTTACACATCAGACAGGAAGACAACCTCTTCTTTGAGTTCTGTGATGTGGTGAAGAAGACCTACGGGAAATGTGCCATCGTGGTCAAAGAGAGAAGGTGGCAGGATGAGATGAGGCCAAAGGAAGACAGAGAGACTGAGGTCCAGGCCCATACCCCACCAGTGATTAACTTAACAAGCATCACATGTTGTCCTGAAGTAGCCAAGTGCTATGGCCATAGACTGCTCTCTCTTCCTTACCCTTACAATTACCTGAACCCTTTAGACTCAGCCTGGTCTTCTCTGAAATGGTTTGTCATCAATAACAGAAAGGAATTCTGTCTGCAGTCCGTGGAAACTGTCTATTCTTACCAGTTTATACTCTTCAATGATCTGATTAGCAAAGGAATTGAAAGGATAAACCTCAGCAAATGGAGAACAATAACTAACAAAGTGCGAAGATGGGAAAACTACTATCTTGGTAAATTTTCCTAAGGGGGACTTCCTCCAACAAGCGGTAGGACTGTGCTGCAGGCATGATCTCGACCAGTTCTGTGGAGCTCGATTCTGGGCCACCGCAGCCAAAGATACTCTAATGACCTCACAGGGAGGCTGTGAGGCCTGAGGTCCCTAAGGGCATTGGTGAAGCACTTATGGTTTGCTGAGGGGTTTCATTAAATCTTGTTGGTTAACTAGTGATCTTGACTCTCATCTTGTTAAGGCCACTCTGAGGGCTATGGTGTCCGTGGGAGGATTAGGGTTAACCGAGTCCAAAGGGGCTTGGTGGTGAACAGAGCTAGAGGTTGTGTGGGCAAAATTTAGGTCTGAGAGAAAAAAAAAAGCACCCCTGGTGTGTGGTCACAAAAGTTGAAATTAACCAGTATGCCTACCGGTTTTAGTCCACCAATGCAATTCACGGGGAGCCAGTCTGCCGTGAGTTTTGCAGTGAGAAAAAAAGAGGTTTTTAGGTTATCAGATGAGATAGACCAACAGGAGTCATTTTTCTTTGAAAGCTGAAGCAATCTAATAAAATGAGATTAGGATTATACCCTTTTGAGGATTTGTGCAGTCATTAGGAAAATAAGAAGGGGAAAGAGAACATCACTATAACTAGAGATCAAAGGGCCACAGTTAATGTGCAGTTGAGTCACATAATATCATACTCCTGATCAAGAAATGCTGCTTTCAAAGCCTTACGAGGCTCCCCAGGAGGATGGAATGGAAGACCCATCTGTCTCTTTTTCCAAACCCAAGGTTTTTCCAAACCCTTTTTCCAAAAGAAATCTTTTTCCAAGGAGGAGCTAGTCAGTAGTGATCTTGAAGAGACAGGTGGCACTCCTCCCAAGAGGAAGAAATCTTTTCCTAAAGAGGAACCAGACAATGACCCTGAAGAGTCAGGAAACAAGAGGTTCCCAAGAAAAGAGGAAACTGTCTTCCACGGAGGAGACGCTCAGCAGTGGACCTGAAGAGGCTGCTGCCAGCAGCCAGAGCAGCAGCTCCCAGAAAAAGAAGAAACTCCAAAAGCCATCCCAGGAAAACAAGAACGGACATCTCCCCAGTGGGGTAACTTACAGAGGTATTCCTCATCCCATCCCCAGAGCCCAATAAAATAAAAACAACACAACACAACAAAACAAAAAGAAATGCTGCTTTCCACCAGCCATGGAAGCTCCCAGCAGAAGACAATGGAAAGGACACGGGGCCTGGGGACTCAGATGGACCTCGCTGGAATCTCACGTTTCCAGCTTGTTAACTGTGAGACTTTGGACAAGTTCCTGTACCTCCCTAAGGCTCAATGAGCTCATTCGTAAACTAGAATTGAAGGCTTGAAGTGCTTAGCACACACCACGCCACAACCTCAACACCAGCCCCGACTCAAGATCTTAATAAACTGGAGTTCCCGTCCGTACAGGCCAGGCTGGGGTTCCAGAAAGCACATCTGCAGTTAGACCTACTGTCGCTGACCTCATTTCCTTTCCCCTGTTTCAGGGAAGCGCTTGCTGCTTTGTACATTGGGCTGTCCTAAGAGTAGACACATCTATCTTACGATACTTGGATCAGAGGAAATTCCGGTCACTGGCAATGCTCTTAAGACCATCTGTGACAGTTAGGGAAATAGGGTCTTGAGAGCTTTCTTCTGCCGGGGATCGTGAGGCCAGCCTGGGATGTTTGGGGAGCAGTACTTGTGTGAAATAAACACAGCCCGGTGGTAGGGGACGCGTCCTCTGGAAGAGGCATTGTGGTGCTGGCGGTGCTGACCCGAGAGGTTGGCTGATGGAACACCTTATCCTCTTAGGTGCTCACCAGCACCGATGACCGCATCCCCACTCCCTCCCTACAGGCCAGAGTGCTGATACTCCAACCCCCTCTCCAGGAGGTGGGAAGTTGGGAAAAACGGCATTGCCCTGGGAGGAGCCTAGAAGCAAATAGATAAATGGAGCCAGATGCCCACTGGCTCTGGCCTGGACCAGGAAGGCCCAGGCTCAGCTGGGTTGATGGAGCCGCATCTGGCCCATCAGAGGGTCGGGGTGTACCTCCTGCCCCACGCGGTACACCCGCCTTCCATTTGTGACTGCTTTACAGGTACAGAGTATTTTTACATACTTGACTTCATTCAGTTTAGATAGCCGCCCGGTAACACAGGCAGGGCGGTGATCTTGAAGCTCATTTTACAAATGAAGGCACGGCCGGGTGGTGACTGACTCACCTAGAGGCATACACACCTGTAGAGACAGGAGGGTCAGGACTAGAATCCAGGTCCTCTCATCAGGAAGCCCTCACACCCCTCGCTGGCTGGCTCTGTGGGTCAGCTGGGATCAGGCCAGGCTATGAGTAGTGAAGCCCTAACCACAAAGGTTTACACAAAATTGAAGGTAAGCCCCTAACCCCTCAACCAACACAAGAAGTCCTAAGGTGCTACGGTGGCCGTTTAGGGCTAATTTGATGGACCCGTGGTCATAAAGAACTCAGCGTCTTATCTCTTTCCTCTGCGGTCCTAGACTTGGTTCCATCCTTGAAGTTACCTCATAATCCAAAACGGCTGCTGAACAAGCCATTGCACTAGCATTCCAGGCGGAAGAGAAGGAGGGAAAGCGGAAGAAGGACTCTTCCCTTTTCTTTTAAGGGACTTTCCAGGAAGTCTTACACAACCCTTCCACATAAACCTCATTGGCCAGACTTAGCCTCAAGGGAAGTTGGGAAAGGTCGTCTTTATGTTGGGTGGTGCTGTGGCCAGCTGAGTATCCTTGTTTTCCTTCCTCTGGGTGTTACCACGCATCCACTTAGGAAACATCTGAGCACCTTCTATGCGCCTACAGTGTGTGCCCTGGACCAGCACCCAGAGAGCGCGGTCGGGCCCTGGAGGCAGGCGGGCTGGTTGCGGGAGGAGCTCCGGGTCAGCAAGATGCATCCCCACTCCCTCCCTACAGGCCAGAGTGCTGATACTCCAACCCCTCTCCAGGAGGTGGGAAGTTGGAAAACGGCATTGCCCTGGGAGGAGCCTAGAAGCAAATAGATAAATGGAGCCAGATGCCCACTGGCTCTGGCCTGGACCAGGAAGGCCCAGGCTCAGCTGGGTTGATGGAGCCGCATCTGGCCCATCAGAGGGTCGGGGTGTACCTCCTGCCCCACGCGGTACACCCGCCTTCCATTTGTGACTGCTTTACAGGTACAGAGTATTTTTACATACTTGACTTCATTCAGTTTAGATAGCCGCCCGGTAACACAGGCAGGGCGGTGATCTTGAAGCTCATTTTACAAATGAAGGCACGGCCGGGTGGTGACTGACTCACCTAGAGGCATACACACCTGTAGAGACAGGAGGGTCAGGACTAGAATCCAGGTCCTCTCATCAGGAAGCCCTCACACCCCTCGCTGGCTGGCTCTGTGGGTCAGCTGGGATCAGGCCAGGCTATGAGTAGTGAAGCCCTAACCACAAAGGTTTACACAAAATTGAAGGTAAGCCCCTAACCCCTCAACCAACACAAGAAGTCCTAAGGTGCTACGGTGGCCGTTTAGGGCTAATTTGATGGACCCGTGGTCATAAAGAACTCAGCGTCTTATCTCTTTCCTCTGCGGTCCTAGACTTGGTTCCATCCTTGAAGTTACCTCATAATCCAAAACGGCTGCTGAACAAGCCATTGCACTAGCATTCCAGGCGGAAGAGAAGGAGGGAAAGCGGAAGAAGGACTCTTCCCTTTTCTTTTAAGGGACTTTCCAGGAAGTCTTACACAACCCTTCCACATAAACCTCATTGGCCAGACTTAGCCTCAAGGGAAGTTGGGAAAGGTCGTCTTTATGTTGGGTGGTGCTGTGGCCAGCTGAGTATCCTTGTTTTCCTTCCTCTGGGTGTTACCACGCATCCACTTAGGAAACATCTGAGCACCTTCTATGCGCCTACAGTGTGTGCCCTGGACCAGCACCCAGAGAGCGCGGTCGGGCCCTGGAGGCAGGCGGGCTGGTTGCGGGGAGGAGCTCCGGGTCAGCAAGATGCTGGTGTGGGAAGTGAGGACTCAGAGCTGGCGTGGGGAGTCGCGGGCAGAGGGGCAGGAGGAAGTGGACCGGGAGCTGAGGCTACAGGAAGAGGGAGGCACGGGACGGCCAGCCCAGGCAGAAGGCCAGGTGTGCCAGGCGACCCGCTGCCTTCGGCGTGGCTGGTGTGAGCGCGTGTGTGTGTACGTGTGCCTGTGGAGTGGGCACGGTGAGAGTGGAAGGAAAGGAAGAAGGAAAACGCGGAAGGGACAGGATGGAAAAAGAAAACGACCTGTGTGAAGGAGCTCGGGCTATTCTAGAAGGAAAGGAAAGACGCTGAAGGGTGGTGAGCAGCGTGGTGGGTTTCGGCCAGCTTAGGGTGGGAGCGTAACTTCTCCCACGGAGGGGTCTAGCTCCTAGCTGCCCCAGGTGGCTTCCCAGGCCCTACCGCAGGGGGCTCCAATGGCGTCACCTGGCAGGGTGCGTGGCGGCAGAAGCTGCCCTCCGCACGGCAGACCTGGGCCAGCCAGGGCCCTGCCATCTCTGAAGGCCCCTGGCCTGGAGCCTCAGGCCCTCAGGCTCTGCCCCCAGCCTAGCAGCCCTCGCATCCTCAGAGCAGGTCTGGCCTGAAGCCAAAGGGGAAACCGAGGCCGCCACCCCGTGGCCCCGCATTTACCACGGGCTTTGGTGCCGGCCACCCTCAGCCCAGCCAGGCTCCCTGCTTCCTCTAGCATCTCCTTTGGCCTGCCGTCATGCTCAAGCTCACTTCTTCCGGAAAAGGCTCTCCTTCAAGCCCGCTCCTCAGGCCACCATTGTCTCTGCCCATTTTAAGGGACTTTCCAGGAAGTCTTACACAACCCTTCCACATAAACCTCATTGGCCAGACTTAGCCTCAAGGGAAGTTGGGAAAGGTCGTCTTTATGTTGGGTGGTGCTGTGGCCAGCTGAGTATCCTTGTTTTCCTTCCTCTGGGTGTTACCACGCATCCACTTAGGAAACATCTGAGCACCTTCTATGCGCCTACAGTGTGTGCCCTGGACCAGCACCCAGAGAGCGCGGTCGGGCCCTGGAGGCAGGCGGGCTGGTTGCGGGGAGGAGCTCCGGGTCAGCAAGATGCTGGTGTGGGAAGTGAGGACTCAGAGCTGGCGTGGGGAGTCGCGGGCAGAGGGGCAGGAGGAAGTGGACCGGGAGCTGAGGCTACAGGAAGAGGGAGGCACGGGACGGCCAGCCCAGGCAGAAGGCCAGGTGTGCCAGGCGACCCGCTGCCTTCGGCGTGGCTGGTGTGAGCGCGTGTGTGTGTACGTGTGCCTGTGGAGTGGGCACGGTGAGAGTGGAAGGAAAGGAAGAAGGAAAACGCGGAAGGGACAGGATGGAAAAAGAAAACGACCTGTGTGAAGGAGCTCGGGCTATTCTAGAAGGAAAGGAAAGACGCTGAAGGGTGGTGAGCAGCGTGGTGGGTTTCGGCCAGCTTAGGGTGGGAGCGTAACTTCTCCCACGGAGGGGTCTAGCTCCTAGCTGCCCCAGGTGGCTTCCCAGGCCCTACCGCAGGGGGCTCCAATGGCGTCACCTGGCAGGGTGCGTGGCGGCAGAAGCTGCCCTCCGCACGGCAGACCTGGGCCAGCCAGGGCCCTGCCATCTCTGAAGGCCCCTGGCCTGGAGCCTCAGGCCCTCAGGCTCTGCCCCCAGCCTAGCAGCCCTCGCATCCTCAGAGCAGGTCTGGCCTGAAGCCAAAGGGGAAACCGAGGCCGCCACCCCGTGGCCCCGCATTTACCACGGGCTTTGGTGCCGGCCACCCTCAGCCCAGCCAGGCTCCCTGCTTCCTCTAGCATCTCCTTTGGCCTGCCGTCATGCTCAAGCTCACTTCTTCCGGAAAAGGCTCTCCTTCAAGCCCGCTCCTCAGGCCACCATTGTCTCTGCCCATTCTGTGCGGTGGGTGGCAGCCAGCAAAGTTTCTTTATGGTTTTCAAATAATCAGCTCAGCTGTGTTTTCCCATATAAAGTTCCTCCAAATTTAATTCAGTGGGTCTAAAGGTGAATCTAAAAAAAAGTAGTCAATATATTAGTGTCCAAAACATCTGGAAAATCAAACCATTGAGCCAATTATTTGAATTGGCTCTTATCTATAGATAACTATAGAGGAGTCTGGAGGGGTGCTGTCCACGGGGTCGCAAGAGACACACATGACTTAGCCACTAAACAACAAAGCTATTGTTCAGACATAATTTTGTACACACACACACACCCCTGAAATAAGAATGGCACTTTTTTTTGGTAATATATTTATTTTTGCACACATCAGGTGATGTATGTAAGCTTTTCGCATCGCCCAGGGGCTGAGTGGCCTCGTGGCAGGATCTTAGCCACGGCATGAAGATGGAACTCGCATCCACTGCCTTGGAAGGTGGGTTCTTAACCACTGGACCATCAGGGAAGCCCCCAAATGGCTATTTCTACTTCCTCACACCCTCCCGGCTCCCCACAGCCCGACCTCTGTCTCATCACGTCCTCTAGAAGACTTGATGACCCACAACTCTGAAGAACAAGAATGCCTGGCCCGCCGGCCCTGTCCTCGCTCAGGAGTGAAGAGCATGGGCCCAGAGCTGAACTCGAGGTCCACGCCTTCTCTGCCTCTCCCCAGCTGGGGAAGCTGAGACAGAGATGAGCCTCTCTGCGCCTCTGCTTCCTCATCTGTGAGATGGGGACCAGGACCACTGTCGGGGCCACAGGTGTGAAGCAGGTGGAAGCGGAGCACTGAACAAGGACTCGAGGCTACGTTCTCCCGCCCCTCCTCCTACCGATGCGACGCGCCTTCCCAGCCGGACTTCCGGCTCACCGCTGACTCATGCTGTGTGTGTGGGCCTTAATCCTGCTGGACTCTTTGGGATCCCGTGGACCGTGGCCCGCCAGGCTCCTCTGTCCATGGGATTTTCCTGGCAAGAACACTGGAGTGGGTTGCCATGTCCTCCGTCAGGGGATCGGCCTGACCCAGGGATCAAACCTGAGTCTCCTGGGGGTTCTTTACCATGGAGCCACTGGGGAAGCCCCATCTAAGCCTCTGATTCTGTGTAAATTCCATTTTCCAAATTGTGATTAGGAGCATCCAGAAATCACAGTAAAATTTGAGAAAAATGTAATTCCCTTTCTCATGCTTGAAACTCCAAGTTCCATCAGTCTGGGCCAGGGTGGGGATGCCCTATCGACTAATAGGCCCTCTTGCAAATGGTCCATGGGGCTGCCAGCAATGAGCCAAACATTCCACCATATCTGCGGCTTTCATTATTGTTTCCTCCATCCTCTCTCGTATCTTGAGAGACGTGAAAAAGCACGAGTCTTTTAAAAAACCCTCAACCTGTTGGGTGCTGAGTCAGAATACTTATCAACCCTTCTCTCAAATCTGAGAGCCTCCTTGGTATGCCCCGTCTTTCATCTGTCAGCAAATCCCAAGGAGCAGATGTGGGGAAGAGGACAGAGCACACCTCCTCTTTCTTTTCCACAGCAGGACTCTATAACTGAGCTGCTCCTGGCTTTGGTGCCCATCCTGGAAGGTGGGACTCACCCTGGCTCCTCCCTGCAAGGGCCTCACAGGTCAGCAGAGACTGAACAGCCTCCCTCCACCCCAATGGTGAAAACATGAGAAAGGGCCACAGAGCTTGGACAAGGAGACAAAGGAGCAAAGGAGTGGACGCACCAGGGAGCAGATGAGGGCTGGAGAGCTGGGCGAGGGGGGCAGGCTGGTGCCTCGTCTGCGGCCCCGTCCTCGGCGGAGGCACACCATCAAGGAAGTGCTAGAGACGCAAAACTCCCTCCTCTCACTACACAGAGGCATGGAGGGGTGTGTGTGTGTGTGTGAGAGAGAGAGAGAGAGAGAGAGAAGAAGAGAGAGAGAGGAAGAGAGAGAGAGAAAGAAGAGAGAGAGAGAGGAAGAGAGAGAGAGAAAGAAGAGAGAAAGAGACAGAGAAGAGAGAGGGCAGGTGGGCCGGGAAGCGAGGGGGAGAGAGACGTGCACACAGACTGGCTTCCTCCAAAGACCAGAGACACCCTTGTTACAAACGCATTTTATTTCAGTAAACAAAATACTGGTTCTTTTAAAAGCATATCAAAATTCACATGCTTTTAAGTTAGGCTACAGGCTGGGAGTTTATCTTCTGACATAGGGTTCAATAACGAAGTCTTTCTTCTCAGTAGGAGTCCACCGGAGCGGAGGTTTAAATCACACGTCTAGGAAGGGAGGCCCAAGGCAGAAGTGTGAAATGTCTGAGTAACTGTGAATGTTTCACCTGCTCAGCACCAGCCTCTATGTTCAGTCATCTGGACTTAAACAGAAACCACTGGGGCTTATCCAGCAACGACTGTATTTTTAGCATAGCAATTTCCTTTTATCTAAAATTGCTTTTGTTTGCAACAGGCTCCAGGGTAAGCGTTGATAAGCTGGCCGCCTAGGAGGGAGCCACACCCCCTGGTCAGTCTGAGGCTCGCTGTGCTGGTCACCCACCTGTGCTTCAGGCTGGGCGCGGCGGATACCTGCGAGAGGGAAGAAGCCACCATGATGTCACACCCGATCTCTGCTTCCGCTGTGCAGTTAACAGGCAAAATGATTCTGTATGGATCAGAATTCCAGTTAACACTTCAATGGAAACTGCCTTCCTTCACACTACTCAACTTCAAAGAGTTCCCTCTCCCACCCTACTGCCTACCCCTGAATTTCAGCCAATAAAACGTCTTTTCTTTTCTAAAGGCAAGATTCCATAACAGTGAGTTCTTCTGCCTGGCAATGCAGACTGCTCGCTGAGGCCCACTGAGTGGCAGGCGAGGACAGGAGAGCCCCCTCACCCCTCTGAACTTTACTCTGAGGTTGGCAGGGTTTCTTAATCGTAGGGATCTTAAGTGACCTGTGGCCCGCCTTCCTCCCCACCCGTCTGCAATTCTATGTGCAATTCAGGTGTTTCTAGTACGTGAGCCTCTCCAGGGAGAAGGTCCACAACTGTCATGAAATTCTTGAGGGTCTGTGACCCAAATCCTGGTGTGCACCCCTGCTCCCGCGGAGGGAGAACCACGGGCAGGCTCAGAGCAGAGCGTGACTCACCATCCGAGCCCCATGGTTCCGGGGAGAGGGGCTCGAGGGTCAGGACCTGCGCTCGGCACCTCAGCCAGAGCTGCGCCAGCTCCCGGGCCGCTGGGGCCTCGCGCCTGCCCACGGCCCCAGACCTGACGGATGTGGAGTTCTCTGAACCATCACATCCGGGGCGGGCTCCCCTAACCTGCTGTGCCGTTCACGTCGGCAAAGCCCATACCTTTCATCCCCCTTCAGTTATCCTTCTTCTCCGCCTGCTTCCTCTTCTCAGCTTCCAGTTTCTGCAGCTTTGCTTCCAATCTTTTTCTCTGGTAAACTTTGATTCCGGCAAACGCCAGGCAGAGAATTAATGTTTTTGCTGCCAAGATATACAGCAGCAGGGGCATGTGTTCAAGAACCTTAAAGAAGAAAGACACTATTTGAGACGTTCTGTAACTGATAAGGAAGATCCCCTGGAGGAGGGCATGGCAGCCCACTTCAGTATTCTTGCCTGGAGAATCCCATGGATAGAGAAGCCTGGAGGGTCCACAGGGTCGCAAAGAGCTGGACAAGACTGAAGCAACATGGCATGCATGCATAATTGATAAGGAATGTTTCTTTCTTGTTTCTTCATTCAACACACACTTCCTGTGCACCTACTACGCAGTGGGCACTAGGCTGGGTGCTGGGGCCTCCCTGGAGCAGGAGAGATGAGATCCTTTCCCATGTCTTGGGCAGCCTGCTTTCAGGTGCCCTTTATCACCCCCTGGCCGCTGGCTTCACAGAGATGACGGCCCGTGGACCACAGACACCACGGCTCTCCTCGCTCACTGCCTGACTGTGCCCTTCGTCCATCGCTCCAGCCCCTTGTACCGGAGGCAGCGGCAGGTCCAGTGGGAGGAGCTGGAGCCGAGGGGACGGGTCACAGCCCTGACCGACCAGGGGCAGACTGGGCGACCTGGGCCAGTCACTTGACTTTCCTGAGCTTCTGCCTCTTCACCCCAAAGGGAGGCTGGACCCAGTCTTCAGTCTGAATCCCCACCCTTACGGAGTGCCACCATAGCCTCTTGCTTCCAACAACTCCTTAGCACTGGTGGTTGAAGGTAAAAGAAATATACAAATAAAACACAATAAAACTTAACACATTAAAGCTTAGTTACTTAGTCACTGTTCCTATTGTTTCCTGTTGCGAGGAAGTTTTAGCCCATTGGCTAAAATGAGATCTGGGGCATCACTAGGGACTGGAATCACTCACTTTGTGCATGAGCAGGCTTTCTTATGAAATTCTATATATCACAAGTATCTCGAGGCAAATATTATATGAGTTTGGTAAACATGGTTAGTATGACCTGAATGATAATTATGAGCTTTCTGTGTGATTAAAAATCTTTAAAGCGGAAAAGGAAAGCCTACAGTTTCTGCAGCTTTGCTTCCAATCTTTTCTCTGGTAAACTTTGATTCCGGCAAACGCCAGGCAGAGAATTAATGTTTTTGCTGCCAAGATATACAGCAGCAGGGGCATGTGTTCAAGAACCTTAAAGAAGAAAGACACTATTTGAGACGTTCTGTAACTGATAAGGAAGATCCCCTGGAGGAGGGCATGGCAGCCCACTTCAGTATTCTTGCCTGGAGAATCCCATGGATAGAGAAGCCTGGAGGGTCCACAGGGTCGCAAAGAGCTGGACAAGACTGAAGCAACATGGCATGCATGCATAATTGATAAGGAATGTTTCTTTCTTGTTTCTTCATTCAACACACACTTCCTGTGCACCTACTACGCAGTGGGCACTAGGCTGGGTGCTGGGGCCTCCCTGGAGCAGGAGAGATGAGATCCTTTCCCATGTCTTGGGCAGCCTGCTTTCAGGTGCCCTTTATCACCCCCTGGCCGCTGGCTTCACAGAGATGACGGCCCGTGGACCACAGACACCACGGCTCTCCTCGCTCACTGCCTGACTGTGCCCTTCGTCCATCGCTCCAGCCCCTTGTACCGGAGGCAGCGGCAGGTCCAGTGGGAGGAGCTGGAGCCGAGGGGACGGGTCACAGCCCTGACCGACCAGGGGCAGACTGGGCGACCTGGGCCAGTCACTTGACTTTCCTGAGCTTCTGCCTCTTCACCCCAAAGGGAGGCTGGACCCAGTCTTCAGTCTGAATCCCCACCCTTACGGAGTGCCACCATAGCCTCTTGCTTCCAACAACTCCTTAGCACTGGTGGTTGAAGGTAAAAGAAATATACAAATAAAACACAATAAAACTTAACACATTAAAGCTTAGTTACTTAGTCACTGTTCCTATTGTTTCCTGTTGCGAGGAAGTTTTAGCCCATTGGCTAAAATGAGATCTGGGGCATCACTAGGGACTGGAATCACTCACTTTGTGCATGAGCAGGCTTTCTTATGAAATTCTATATATCACAAGTATCTCGAGGCAAATATTATATGAGTTTGGTAAACATGGTTAGTATGACCTGAATGATAATTATGAGCTTTCTGTGTGATTAAAAATCTTTCCCAAATAAAGCGAAAAGGGAAAGCCTACATTGAAAGGTCATTATTCCAGAGGACCAGGTAGGATTCAGTCCATTGAAATCCTAAGGTGCAATGCCAACCATCACTTATTACATGCAACACCATGTAATGAGCCTCTTCCATGGGAGACTGATGTGTCCCTTCCTCTAATGGGTTAAGTAAAGCTGATCTGAAACTAGGTAATGAAAACTTCATCTGAGAACAGTGTGCTCACAGACATGGGGGCTACAAAGGATCTGAAAGACAACTCAGCGTACACTTTGCTTTACAAACAAGGAGAGGAAAGCTCATGGTGGCTGAGAGGCTAACTCAGGAGGAGGCCAGAGCGGGAACCGAGCATTCCAACCCCTGCGTCAGCTGTCTTCCCACTGACTCTTGATTTCAATGAAGTGGAATGACAGAAATCAACAAAATCTGTCCCAAGAACATACTAAGTGACTAGAAAATCGTTTTCAACCATAAAATCAGGTGAACAGTAAAGAATAAGCACAGCTCTGGACTTCAGCAAGATCACAACAGCATAAAAGACTCAAAAGGTTACAAAAAGCAAAACCTTTTATCCTGACAAGTACAGGGAGCTTTGAACACTGACTTGGTGCAGGTCCTTCCTCCCTCAGACTGGGTGCTGATCTCCCCAACCTCCTCACCGCACCCCACCCCCGCCCCCGCAGCACCCTCTAGCTCATCTACTTTCCCGAAGGTTCACATTTTAGAGATGACACTTAGCTCTTCATTTACAAGCCAGCTAAGAAAGAAAAAAATGCTAAATTTTACTTCCTTGGAGACAAAACCCACCAGTCTGGAGATAAAAAACTTCTTTTTACGTTCACTAGGCCTTCCCAGGCTAGCCAAGGCCTGGCTTGTGCTGGCAGGTCACTCTCTTCCAGTTCCCTCAGTCTCTGTGGATAAGCCCCTGGAGTCCTGTTAGAATTAAGCCCCCATCAGAGCCCACTTAGTTCGTGCGTGTGCCAAGTTGCGCAGTCGCGTTCGACTCTTTGCAAGCCCATGGACTGTAGCCCGCCAGGCTCCCCTGTCCATAGAATTCTTCAGGCAAGAATACTGGAGTGGGTTGCCATGCCCTCCTCCAGAGGGTCTTCCTGACCCAGGCATCGAACTTACATGTCTTATGTCTCCTTCATTGACAGGCAGGTTCTTTGCCACGCATGCCACTTGGGAAGCCCAGATCACAGTTCCCGTGATCTAAACCCCAAACTAAGCTGCAGCAGTGACAGGGATACACATGGCAGCCAGAAGTCAGCAACCGGCTGAAACGGAGACACATCGACACACGAACCCAGGGACGTGGCTTCGCGGCAAGGGGCAGACGTGCGGGGACTGTGAGAGGCCGGAGCCGTGGCAGGGAAGATCAAGGGCACGACAAGGGCTAAAACAAAAAATTTCCAGGGCCACTGCTCCTGCAACTCTCTCAGGCAGTTCCGCTAAACCTTCAGTCGTGTTCTATCTCTTCCTTTGATTTCCTTCTAACAACAGCCTCATATCAACTTCCCAAGCCTGCAAATCTTCAGGGAGGTAATGAATAAAATATAATTGAGTGGTCTACATCTGTATCAATTTTTTTTTAATTCTTGAAGCCCACCTTTTATTCCAATTTTTTTTTTAAACTTTGGCCTCTTTTTATTGGTTATTTATTTATTTTCATCCATCCTTATTCTTTGGCACGTGTGGGCCTCCCATTGCTGTGGCCTCTCTCACTGCAGAGCATTGGCTCTGGGCGCATGTGCTGCAGAGTGCTGGCTCATAGTTGGACACACCAGCCCAGCTGTTCCATGGCACCACCAGGGAAGCCCTGTATCAATTTTTTAAACAAAACCCCAGTATCTGTGTAATGAGAATGAATTTTAAATCTACTTTTGGCCGTGCCCTGCAGCATAATGGGTTCTTAGTTTCCAGACCAGGGAGCAAACCCATGCCCTCTACACTGTGAGCTCAGGGTCTTAACCAGCGGACCACCAGGGAAGTCCCAGGAATGACTGCCTTTTTAAGTACCCTCTGCTGCGGAGGTGCTGAAGCACAGGCTGCATAACCATCGCTGCCTGCTGCTCGTGGCCAAAGGCTGGCGGAGGCAGAGACAGAAGCACAGGATGTGCTGGGGGCCCCATAATCCTTTGACCTCTGGCACTCTGGTGCGGGGGACGGTCACTGTATTCCGGGCAGAAGGAGAGGCCATTCCTTTCAGACACTACCTGGAAGGGCCCCCCTTTTAAAACATGAAACTGCTCCCTGGACGCCCTGGAGCTGAGTGTCTGATCGAAGACTGAGAAGGTGAAAGTGTTAGTTGCGCAATTGTGTCTGACTCTCTGCAGCCCCATGGATGGAGCCCGCCAGGCCCCTCTGTCCACAGGATTCTCCAGGCAAGCTCACTGGAGCGGGTAGCCATTCTCCTCTCTAGGGGATCTTCCGGACCCAGGGATCGAACCTAGGCCTCCCCGCACTGCAGGCAGATTCTTTACCATCTGAACCACCAGGGAAGCCCCTGACACAGGAGGGAACTCCTTTTGTGACAAGCAGGGTTGGCCTGGGTGGTCAAGTGGGTTGCCCTCACTCCACAGTTAAAAAAGGAAAGCTTTCTCTGTGGAATGTCTCAGGGTATACATCCACATGGCCTGGGAGCTTGTTAACCCCAGGCCTACACAATCAAGCTCCTGGGTGGGGCCACAATTCCTGTTTTAAGTCGTCCTCAAGGTGGTTTTGATAAGTGCTGTGGCCCTGGAGCACACACGCTGACCCTGGCTGGCGCGGCCTCTGGTACCAGCTCCCACAGGTCACCGCCAGGCACCTCAGGCTCTGCAGACCTGCACACCCTTCCCTGCATCTCAGCCCACGCTGCTCTCCACTCCCCCTACCCCACATCCTCCCATCGCCTCGTCTTTCCTTCCTGGCCTTTCTACTTTCCACAAGCAGCCCTGGAGCCCCCACGCGACACAGGCATCCCTATGTCTCCAAGCCTTTCACAGAGACCTCACTCCACCTCCTGACCCTGGGCCAGAGCCCCCGCAGGGCCCCAGGCCCCACTGAGCTGGGGAGGGAGTGGTCTGTACTCTTCGGGTTTCCAGACTTTCCCACTTCTTGCCATGAAAGCCCGTGGCTGCTTCAAACTGAGAAAAGCTTCGATGATTGAAAAAATACATACAATGAGAGACTAAGTTTGGAAATACACACATTACACAAACAGACGGAAAAAAACATGGGAAGAAAATACATCAAGCTTGTTAACAGCGACCGTTTCTGGATAGCGAGATGACACATGATTTTGATTTTGATACTTTTCAAAGCATCTGCTTTCAGGAGTGCTCCGGGAGTCGCCTCCATCCACCTCCTTCAGGGAGGTAATGCGACATCCCTTTCCCTCCAGAAGACCTGCTGACTGTGGCCCATAGCCTTCCGAAGGTCTGCGGCTTACAGGGCACTCTTTGATTGCCCTTGATCTTCTGCTGCCCCAGCTGTATCTAAGGTTTTACAGGGTCAGTTGAGTTGATTCCACAGTCAGTATATTTAAGTGGCACTTGATGACATAATGGATAATTTAAACACTCACAAGACACAACTACAGAAAGCAAAGGCTGTTTCCCTGAAAACTAAGGTGTCTGTTTTGAAAGACTCTGAACTAGAAAATGAAATCCTGTTGGCAACACAGATGGGAAAGATGAAGGAAGATGAGCATAAATATCAGGACAGATTCATACGTCGATTACTCCCGAAGGTCTTTTCATCCACTCTGAAGAAACCAAAGTGTGAAACTGCAGGTAAAACTTCAAAGGTGTGGTTTTCGCGAGAAAAGTGAGGCGGATCTGAGGGTGGGCGACATCCTCCCAAAGAAAAGGCCGAACCTTCCTCCAAAAGTCTCGTGAAAAAATGTACACTTACCTATTTTTCACTTACAGGATTACATATGATAATTCCAACATTCTTCTTAGCTCACCTACCTCTATAGAACTCTCATTCCAAATTTCACAAAACTGATCCAATCTCCAGAGGTCCCACCCCACTGTTTTTTTACTTTCCACAAGCAGCCCTGAGCCCCCGACACAGGCATCCCTATGTCTCCAAGCCTTTCACAGAGACCTCACTCCACCTCCTGACCCTGGGCCAGAGCCCCGAGGGTCCCAGGCCCCACTGAGCTGGGAGGAGTGGTCTGTACTCTTCGTGTTTCCAGACTTTCCCACTTCTTGCCATGAAAGCCCGTGGCTGCTTCAAACTGAGAAAAGCTTCGATGATTGAAAAAATACATACAATGAGAGACTAAGTTTGGAAATACACACATTACACAAACAGACGGAAAAAAACATGGGAAGAAAATACATCAAGCTTGTTAACAGCGACCGTTTCTGGATAGCGAGATGACACATGATTTTGATTTTGATACTTTTCAAAGCATCTGCTTTCAGGAGTGCTCCGGGAGTCGCCTCCATCCACCTCCTTCAGGGAGGTAATGCGACATCCCTTTCCCTCCAGAAGACCTGCTGACTGTGGCCCATAGCCTTCCGAAGGTCTGCGGCTTACAGGGCACTCTTTGATTGCCCTTGATCTTCTGCTGCCCCAGCTGTATCTAAGGTTTTACAGGGTCAGTTGAGTTGATTCCACAGTCAGTATATTTAAGTGGCACTTGATGACATAATGGATAATTTAAACACTCACAAGACACAACTACAGAAAGCAAAGGCTGTTTCCCTGAAAACTAAGGTGTCTGTTTTGAAAGACTCTGAACTAGAAAATGAAATCCTGTTGGCAACACAGATGGGAAAGATGAAGGAAGATGAGCATAAATATCAGGACAGATTCATACGTCGATTACTCCCGAAGGTCTTTTCATCCACTCTGAAGAAACCAAAGTGTGAAACTGCAGGTAAAACTTCAAAGGTGTGGTTTTCGCGAGAAAAGTGAGGCGGATCTGAGGGTGGGCGACATCCTCCCAAAGAAAAGGCCGAACCTTCCTCCAAAAGTCTCGTGAAAAAATGTACACTTACCTATTTTTCACTTACAGGATTACATATGATAATTCCAACATTCTTCTTAGCTCACCTACCTCTATAGAACTCTCATTCCAAATCTTCACAATCAGGAGAAAGAAAAACCCGAAGCCATAAATGACGGTCCGCTTACCTTCCAGTTCATCCTGGACCAACGGGGCACTCACTGTCGTGCGGGTCGCTCAGGCGAGGAGGAGAGGAACCAGAGGGGCAGGCCACACTGTTCTGGGGAGGAAGAGAAGAAACAGGTCACGCGGGGTTTCCAAAGCAGCCCGCCCTATGAAGCCTTCTCTTTGATGGAGAGGGCCCATGAACCAAGACAGCACGCTCCGCAGGGAGGAGGGCTGTGCGTCCCCGGCGAGGCGACCAGAGCCTGGTGGAAAGCAGAAGGCCTGGGTCAGGGCGAGCCAGCGCGGCTCCTGCTGAGCAGGAAGGTCTCTTTGCTGCTCTTGAGCAGGGAGGGGGCACAGCCAAGCCGAGGTGTCAGTGCTCCCAATCCACTCGTCTGTGGACAGAGCTCAAGTCTGTCCCTCTACCCACCTCAACAAGAGCTGGTCTGTGGGTGGGTGTCATTGTATTTGTCAGGTCCTCTGGGAGTTAATTAAGGTCATCGTGTTCTGTTTTAATATTTGTTCATTTATGTGGCTGCATCAGGTCTTAGCTGCAGCATGTGGTCTTTCATTCCAACTCTCTCAGGTTCAGTATAAAGCAATGTGGGTTTAGTTCCTGGACAGGGACTGCACCTGTGTCCCCCGCCTTGGAAGATGGATTCTTAACCACTGGAACACCACAGAAGTCCCAAGCTAATACTGGTTTTTAAAAATATCTGGGGAGAAGGGAATAAATGACAGGGGGGAGGAAATTGTCTTAAGAAAGCCATTCAAATCTTAGAATTCCCTCGTCAGGGAGAACAAGGGAAAGGTGAGGCAGGAAGTGACAAGGCAGGGCCACAGCTGGGCCACCAGATTTTCCGTGAGGCCTCCTACATCACTATTTTTAGAACAGGGCACGTACCCCAAGAGTCTGAAGACTTGAGCTCTGGATGAAGAACCTACACGTTCTGGTCAATGACTCCCTCTGGGGCCTCCATCCCATCTGTAAATGAAGACAGAGGCTGTCAACTAGATGGGCACCCCGGGCACTTCCTCCATCATTTTTTGGCCCTACCTCTATAAAAAAAAGGAGAAAGAAAAACCCGAAGCCATAAATGACGGTCCGCTTACCTTCCAGTTCATCCTGGACCAACGGGGCACTCACTGTCGTGCGGGTCGCTCAGGCGAGGAGGAGAGGAACCAGAGGGGCAGGCCACACTGTTCTGGGGAGGAAGAGAAGAAACAGGTCACGCGGGGTTTCCAAAGCAGCCCGCCCTATGAAGCCTTCTCTTTGATGGAGAGGGCCCATGAACCAAGACAGCACGCTCCGCAGGGAGGAGGGCTGTGCGTCCCCGGCGAGGCGACCAGAGCCTGGTGGAAAGCAGAAGGCCTGGGTCAGGGCGAGCCAGCGCGGCTCCTGCTGAGCAGGAAGGTCTCTTTGCTGCTCTTGAGCAGGGAGGGGGCACAGCCAAGCCGAGGTGTCAGTGCTCCCAATCCACTCGTCTGTGGACAGAGCTCAAGTCTGTCCCTCTACCCACCTCAACAAGAGCTGGTCTGTGGGTGGGTGTCATTGTATTTGTCAGGTCCTCTGGGAGTTAATTAAGGTCATCGTGTTCTGTTTTAATATTTGTTCATTTATGTGGCTGCATCAGGTCTTAGCTGCAGCATGTGGTCTTTCATTCCAACTCTCTCAGGTTCAGTATAAAGCAATGTGGGTTTAGTTCCTGGACAGGGACTGCACCTGTGTCCCCCGCCTTGGAAGATGGATTCTTAACCACTGGAACACCACAGAAGTCCCAAGCTAATACTGGTTTTTAAAAATATCTGGGGAGAAGGGAATAAATGACAGGGGGGAGGAAATTGTCTTAAGAAAGCCATTCAAATCTTAGAATTCCCTCGTCAGGGAGAACAAGGGAAAGGTGAGGCAGGAAGTGACAAGGCAGGGCCACAGCTGGGCCACCAGATTTTCCGTGAGGCCTCCTACATCACTATTTTTAGAACAGGGCACGTACCCCAAGAGTCTGAAGACTTGAGCTCTGGATGAAGAACCTACACGTTCTGGTCAATGACTCCCCTCTGGGGGCCTCCATCCCATCTGTAAATGAAGACAGAGGCTGTCAACTAGATGGGCGCTAGGGATTCCTACTTTTTCTGCAATTTGGTGACTAGTAGTATAACAATCACAGCTTCACTTTATCGCGCCCGGCCATGCTAAGAGGCACTGCATGCCACTAACTCAGCCGGTCTTCACGCCAGTCCCAAGAGGTGTAGTTGGTTGTCAACACACGGGAGTGTGTGTGTATATGTGTGTGTGCACCTGCACTTAGTCATGTCCCATTTTTTGAGACCCCATGGACTCTGCAGCCCGCCAGACTCCTCTGTCCATGGATTTTCCAGGCAAGAATACTGGCCGGGTTGCCATGCCCTCCTCCAGGGGACCTTCCTGACCCAAGGAGGAGACCCGTGTCTCTCAGGTCTCCCGCACTGGCAGGCGGATTCTTTACCACCAGTGCCAGCTAACGTAACGTGTCCAGAGTCACAGTAAAGGCGGGGACTGTAACTCATCCAGTCTGGCCCCAGGGTCTGTTCCTCACGTAGACAGTTTTGCATTAAAAAAAATCAAAAAATCATGGGGATGTCTTTCTTTAAATGGACTTATAATCAGAATTAAGAAAGGCAGCAGAAAATTTCACAGGCCTTTAGAGTGGAAAACGTGAGATAAACTTCAGAGATTTTTTTTTTAAAAAACTTTCACTTATAAAAGCATCTAAAGATAAAAAGTTCAGACTTCATTTATCCAAGATCATAGTATCGTGAACACCAGCTGGCAGCTGGCACGAGATAGCCAAGTTTTCCCCATGACTTTTTCAAAGTCAGATAAGCTCATGATAGGAATTTACGCCATAAATCTGTTTAAATGAGGTGCCCGTGATTGAAGGTGTTCATTACCTTCCTGTTAAAAAGGCTCATTTGTCTTTATGTAGCAGCAGATCCTGACCTGCACTGGAGAAATACATTCCTGACAGGTTACAACCTGTTGCTGGAATTTTCACTTTGAATAATATCTAACAATCTCTGGAATGAGCCATGTTGTAAATTAAAATGTCTAAGGCTGTACCAATATTATTTTTCTAACCCCTGCTTGAATTAATATCTGAAGACTGAGCGGGCTACACGTTCTGGTCAATGACTCCCTCTGGGGCCTCCATCCCATCTGTAAATGAAGACAGAGGCTGTCAACTAGATGGGCGCTAGGGATTCCTACTTTTTCTGCAATTTGGTGACTAGTAGTATAACAATCACAGCTTCACTTTATCGCGCCCGGCCATGCTAAGAGGCACTGCATGCCACTAACTCAGCCGGTCTTCACGCCAGTCCCAAGAGGTGTAGTTGGTTGTCAACACACGGGAGTGTGTGTGTATATGTGTGTGTGCACCTGCACTTAGTCATGTCCCATTTTTTGAGACCCCATGGACTCTGCAGCCCGCCAGACTCCTCTGTCCATGGATTTTCCAGGCAAGAATACTGGCCGGGTTGCCATGCCCTCCTCCAGGGGACCTTCCTGACCCAAGGAGGAGACCCGTGTCTCTCAGGTCTCCCGCACTGGCAGGCGGATTCTTTACCACCAGTGCCAGCTAACGTAACGTGTCCAGAGTCACAGTAAAGGCGGGGACTGTAACTCATCCAGTCTGGCCCCAGGGTCTGTTCCTAACGTCGACAGTTTTGCATTAAAAAAAACCAAAAAACCATGGGATGTCTTTCTTTAAATGGACTTATAATCAGAATTAAGAAAGGCAGCAGAAAATTTCACAGGCCTTTAGAGTGGAAAACGTGAGATAAACTTCAGAGATTTTTTTTTTAAAAAACTTTCACTTATAAAAGCATCTAAAGATAAAAAGTTCAGACTTCATTTATCCAAGATCATAGTATCGTGAACACCAGCTGGCAGCTGGCACGAGATAGCCAAGTTTTCCCCATGACTTTTTCAAAGTCAGATAAGCTCATGATAGGAATTTACGCCATAAATCTGTTTAAATGAGGTGCCCGTGATTGAAGGTGTTCATTACCTTCCTGTTAAAAAGGCTCATTTGTCTTTATGTAGCAGCAGATCCTGACCTGCACTGGAGAAATACATTCCTGACAGGTTACAACCTGTTGCTGGAATTTTCACTTTGAATAATATCTAACAATCTCTGGAATGAGCCATGTTGTAAATTAAAATGTCTAAGGCTGTACCAATATTATTTTTCTAACCCCTGCTTGTACTGAGTTGTCAAATGACTCGGCAAATTGAGGTAGGTAAGATATTAATTCCCAAGATTAAGGACCACAAATAGGTCCAGAAAGCTTACACAGGAAGAAATAAAAAGAATGTGTGGGGTCTGAATCTCTGGTAAACACATACTACGTTTACCAGTGGTGTGACCTTGGACAAGTCACTGGGCCTCCCTAAGCCTCAGCTCCCTTGTCTGTAAATTCTCCTTCAAAGACTGGATTATAAACACTAAGCACCAGGCTCACCACATGAAAAGTATGAAACAAAATGCCAGCCATAATTGTTATAAATGTCTCTTTCCACTGACTGACATGCTAAGCTGCAGAACATGTACAAGTTGGGGCCAGGGCAAATGAGACAGGCTGTGTGTGTGTCAGCTGCCCTGTCATGTCCAACTTTGCACCCCACGAACCATAGCCTGCCAGGCTCCAGACCCTCTTGTCCATGGAATTCTCTAGGCCAAGAATACTGGAGTGGGTTGCCATGCCCTTCTCCAGGGGATTTTCCTGACCCAGGGATTGAACCTGGGTCTCCTGCACTGCAGGCAGGTTCTTTACCATCTGACCCTCCTGGGAAAGCATTCTCATTTTAAAAAGCAGAATCCAATGGACAACGTAGCAACTTTGAAATTCCTAAGTCATCCCTCTCTCTTGCCTATCACAGAATCGAAGTAAAAATACACTGGCAGCTGCCTCACTGTCCTATGTAGAGTGATAAAATGCCACTTCTTTAGGAAAGAAACGCATTTCAGTCCATCTGCAGAGCAGTGGAAGGAGTGTGTTGAGGGAGACAAGAGAGGGAAAATTAATCAGACTCATCCAGACCCACCACCTCCAAAGGATAACTCCTTCCCATCTCCCTTACACTACAGCCATTTCTGCAGCACTCTGCAGGGCTTCAGCAAATGAGAACAACTGAGAAAGCTAAAAATATCAGCAGGCTACTGGCTCTGCTGCCACATGGACACCTGATACGATCTTAGAATCAGGAGGCAGATCCTATCTGAGAGCTGAACTACAAAAGCTAACCAGACGTGGGCAGTTTTGAGAAACATAAAATCTATAAGTGCAACCCTGGTACTGAGTTGTCAAATGACTCGGCAAATTGAGGTAGGTAAGATATTAATTCCCAAGATTAAGGACCACAAATAGGTCCAGAAAGCTTACACAGGAAGAAATAAAAAGAATGTGTGGGGTCTGAATCTCTGGTAAACACATACTACGTTTACCAGTGGTGTGACCTTGGACAAGTCACTGGGCCTCCCTAAGCCTCAGCTCCCTTGTCTGTAAATTCTCCTTCAAAGACTGGATTATAAACACTAAGCACCAGGCTCACCACATGAAAAGTATGAAACAAAATGCCAGCCATAATTGTTATAAATGTCTCTTTCCACTGACTGACATGCTAAGCTGCAGAACATGTACAAGTTGGGGCCAGGGCAAATGAGACAGGCTGTGTGTGTGTCAGCTGCCCTGTCATGTCCAACTTTGCACCCCACGAACCATAGCCTGCCAGGCTCCAGACCCTCTTGTCCATGGAATTCTCTAGGCCAAGAATACTGGAGTGGGTTGCCATGCCCTTCTCCAGGGGATTTTCCTGACCCAGGGATTGAACCTGGGTCTCCTGCACTGCAGGCAGGTTCTTTACCATCTGACCCTCCTGGGAAAGCATTCTCATTTTAAAAAGCAGAATCCAATGGACAACGTAGCAACTTTGAAATTCCTAAGTCATCCCTCTCTTGCCTATCACAGAATCGAAGTAAAAATACACTGGCAGCTGCCTCACTGTCCTATGTAGAGTGATAAAATGCCACTTCTTTAGGAAAGAAACGCATTTCAGTCCATCTGCAGAGCAGTGGAAGGAGTGTGTTGAGGGAGACAAGAGAGGGAAAATTAATCAGACTCATCCAGACCCACCACCTCCAAAGGATAACTCCTTCCCATCTCCCTTACACTACAGCCATTTCTGCAGCACTCTGCAGGGCTTCAGCAAATGAGAACAACTGAGAAAGCTAAAAATATCAGCAGGCTACTGGCTCTGCTGCCACATGGACACCTGATACGATCTTAGAATCAGGAGGCAGATCCTATCTGAGAGCTGAACTACAAAAGCTAACCAGACGTGGGCAGTTTTGAGAAACATAAAATCTATAAAGTGCAAGGTTTAACCTTCCCCTGGAACCATCCAGCCTTCATTCAAAACTTGAAAATAACAATGGCTTAGAAAGAGATGGCTCTATTTCCATTACTGCAAACACATCCTGATGGTTCCTGTGCCAGATTTCGCGTGAAAAACAGAAGAGCTACTGGCTTATTTTCATCCGACCAATCATGACAATATGGACGATGTACAGTCCACCTTTTTCTTCTTGGGTCACCTAACAAACGCCAAGGGTTGCTCTGTCTCTTGGTGTCTCACTCTAGCCATTAATTAGGTTGTGTCCTTAGTTTGAACTTTCCTAAACTGTTTTCGTTCTCTGTCTCTACCCTATCCACCCCAGTCCTTCGCTCAGTCATGGCAAGCAGCTGTGGGTGGGGTTCCCGATGAACTGGGGGTGTCCGTCGGTCCCCGGAGCCCCACGCCGGGCTTGGCCGGGATTCCCAGGGCGAGGGGCTGGGCCTCTGCTCCTTCCTACCGGAGGCCCTGGTCAGGGTCTTCTCCAGCCCCAACACAGGGTAGAAAATCCTGCTCCGCTCAGACCCGAGGAGGAGGGCCAAGGGCGACCACCGCTTCCTCGTCATTCTACAGAACAGGGCGTCCAGGACACTCGCTCTCCCCCAAATCTCCCTGCTGTAACTACATCTGAGTACCCCTCTTTGGCCTGCGTGCCAGCCTCCACACGCCGCCCCTAGGACCCGCGAGACCGCCCGCCCGGCGCCTCGGCGCTCCAAAGACCTGCCGGGTCTCGAGCCAGGATCCGGCGGACACCGACGCCACCCACTTACAGCTCCAGGCCGCGGAGGCTCCAGGTCCGGCGTTGCTCACAAACCATGACTCCCACAATGCCGCGCGGAAACGACGCGTTTCCCGAAATGCACCGCTCCACGGGAAAACTACGCGTCCCGAAATGCACCGCTCCGCGGGGAAACTACGCGTCCCGAAATGCACTGCTCCGCGCGCCGGCGCAGTACGCCCGCACCGCCTTGGTGGGTGTGCCGCTTCCTGCGCCGGTGCAGTGGTCTCGGGCCGCCTTGGTGGGAAACCGGGCTGCGTTTGTGGGCCTTGACAGGGCTCACGGGACAGAATTGTCACGTCCAGGGGCGAGCATCCGGGGGATGGGCCAGGCATTTTCGTCCAGGCCTAGGGCACGTTCTGAACCGACCTGAGCTGGAGGCGGCCGGAGGGCGGAGCTTCTCCAAATGTATCGTTCATCTTCTCTGCCAAAAGTGCGTGCCTTTTCCTTTGGGATAGCGGTACGGGGCCTGGTACTAGGTTCCCAGATTCCTTCATTTAACAAGCACTCAGTAGACTGGAGTGGAATTTGAGCCCACTCAGACCCTGCCACAAGGGAGGGCGCAGAGTGGACACCCAAATTCAAGAGTAACGAGAGGAAAGTTCATTTTTCTGGCTGAGGAACCTGAAGGGGGAAGGGGGTGCAGCTGTGGGTGGGGTTCCCGATGAACTGGGGGTGTCCGTCGGTCCCCGGAGCCCCACGCCGGGCTTGGCCGGGATTCCCAGGGCGAGGGGCTGGGCCTCTGCTCCTTCCTACCGGAGGCCCTGGTCAGGGTCTTCTCCAGCCCCAACACAGGGTAGAAAATCCTGCTCCGCTCAGACCCGAGGAGGAGGGCCAAGGGCGACCACCGCTTCCTCGTCATTCTACAGAACAGGGCGTCCAGGACACTCGCTCTCCCCCAAATCTCCCTGCTGTAACTACATCTGAGTACCCCTCTTTGGCCTGCGTGCCAGCCTCCACACGCCGCCCCTAGGACCCGCGAGACCGCCCGCCCGGCGCCTCGGCGCTCCAAAGACCTGCCGGGTCTCGAGCCAGGATCCGGCGGACACCGACGCCACCCACTTACAGCTCCAGGCCGCGGAGGCTCCAGGTCCGGCGTTGCTCACAAACCATGACTCCCACAATGCCGCGCGGAAACGACGCGTTTCCCGAAATGCACCGCTCCACGGGAAAACTACGCGTCCCGAAATGCACCGCTCCGCGGGGAAACTACGCGTCCCGAAATGCACTGCTCCGCGCGCCGGCGCAGTACGCCCGCACCGCCTTGGTGGGTGTGCCGCTTCCTGCGCCGGTGCAGTGGTCTCGGGCCGCCTTGGTGGGAAACCGGGCTGCGTTTGTGGGCCTTGACAGGGCTCACGGGACAGAATTGTCACGTCCAGGGGCGAGCATCCGGGGGATGGGCCAGGCATTTTCGTCCAGGCCTAGGGCACGTTCTGAACCGACCTGAGCTGGAGGCGGCCGGAGGGCGGAGCTTCTCCAAATGTATCGTTCATCTTCTCTGCCAAAAGTGCGTGCCTTTTCCTTTGGGATAGCGGTACGGGGCCTGGTACTAGGTTCCCAGATTCCTTCATTTAACAAGCACTCAGTAGACTGGAGTGGAATTTGAGCCCACTCAGACCCTGCCACAAGGGAGGGCGCAGAGTGGACACCCAAATTCAAGAGTAACGAGAGGAAAGTTCATTTTTTTCTGGCTGAGGAACCTGAGGCAAGGGGCGCGTAAGTGGCTGGTGCAAGGAAACGTGGAAATTGGGATGACAAAATTGAGATTTGAAGCCAAGCAGTCTGGTGGAATCCCAGTGGGACACCTTGGTTTTGATAAAAGACAAAATGTTTGGGTGTGCAGAAGAAAGGACAGACAAGGACTGTGGGCATGGAGATAGTTCTGTCAAGAAGCCAAGTTTTCCTGGAAAGAGTAACAAAATAGCTTTAAGCACTTTGCAGCTATTGTTTAATAAAAGTCTCCTGACAAGCGTATAAAAGACATAGTATGACTATAAGCATTACACAAACGGATTAAATTGTCGAGGGTTTTAACTGCCAAAGCCGGGACCTGACGGGGTGATCTGAATCTAGTCTATCAGGACAGCCAGTGCGGGTTCATTTTTAAATGGCGTTTGAGCCCTACTGGAAAAAGTGAGTGGGACTCAGGTCATGTGGAGCTAGTAGATAAAGCCAAAGGAACTCTAAAAGCAGACAGGTGGGAAAGAAAACCAGCAACTTGATAAAACTGGCATGTTTTAGTTGCCAGGTTGACTATGGCAAACCTGGTGTCAACTACAAATTGGCACTTACCATTACATTGCCAACGACGGAACGACAAGGGCATTTGCCATCTGTCTCTGGGGAGACTGAACCCTGTGCTGTTGGGAGCTGCTGACCTTCAGCACTCCATCAGGGAGTTCAGGGTGGAGTGAGGCACGCTGTGCTCCAGGGAATCCGACGGGACAAGTCTTTAGACAGGTGGATGTTTTTAGGGACAGATATTACAATCTCTATCCTTGCATCTCCTCATACCTAGAAAGCCACTTTTCGTCCAGGCCTAGGGCACTTTCTGAACCGACCTGAGCTGGAGGCGGCCGGAGGGCGGAGCTTCTCCAAATGTATCGTTCATCTTCTCTGCCAAAAGTGCGTGCCTTTTCCTTTGGGATAGCGGTACGGGGCCTGGTACTAGGTTCCCAGATTCCTTCATTTAACAAGCACTCAGTAGACTGGAGTGGAATTTGAGCCCACTCAGACCCTGCCACAAGGGAGGGCGCAGAGTGGACACCCAAATTCAAGAGTAACGAGAGGAAAGTTCATTTTTTTCTGGCTGAGGAACCTGAGGCAAGGGGCGCGTAAGTGGCTGGTGCAAGGAAACGTGGAAATTGGGATGACAAAATTGAGATTTGAAGCCAAGCAGTCTGGTGGAATCCCAGTGGGACACCTTGGTTTTGATAAAAGACAAAATGTTTGGGTGTGCAGAAGAAAGGACAGACAAGGACTGTGGGCATGGAGATAGTTCTGTCAAGAAGCCAAGTTTTCCTGGAAAGAGTAACAAAAATAGCTTTAAGCACTTTGCAGCTATTGTTTAATAAAAGTCTCCTGACAAGCGTATAAAAGACATAGTATGACTATAAGCATTACACAAACGGATTAAATTGTCGAGGGTTTTAACTGCCAAAGCCGGGACCTGACGGGGTGATCTGAATCTAGTCTATCAGGACAGCCAGTGCGGGTTCATTTTTAAATGGCGTTTGAGCCCTACTGGAAAAAGTGAGTGGGACTCAGGTCATGTGGAGCTAGTAGATAAAGCCAAAGGAACTCTAAAAGCAGACAGGTGGGAAAGAAAACCAGCAACTTGATAAAACTGGCATGTTTTAGTTGCCAGGTTGACTATGGCAAACCTGGTGTCAACTACAAATTGGCACTTACCATTACATTGCCAACGACGGAACGACAAGGGCATTTGCCATCTGTCTCTGGGGAGACTGAACCCTGTGCTGTTGGGAGCTGCTGACCTTCAGCACTCCATCAGGGAGTTCAGGGTGGAGTGAGGCACGCTGTGCTCCAGGGAATCCGACGGGACAAGTCTTTAGACAGGTGGATGTTTTTAGGGACAGATATTACAATCTCTATCCTTGCATCTCCTCATACCTAGAAAGCCACCCAGCTGCCTTCATGATGATATCAGATCCCCGTTACTAACAGAACATCCTTTGTAAAATGAGTGTTGAATGGTATTGAACTCCCGCTTCATCAACACCTTTCCCCACTACCTCTTGGGAGCAGTTTCTCAGAGCTATTTAAGATGCTGCCTCCTGGGCTACAGTCCTCATTTTGTTGCAAACAAAACTTGCAGCTCTTAAGATGTACCTTAGTCAACACTGGGTTTAGCGGGAATTGATGCTGGAGTGACAAAGTGGAGCTGGAACCAGCAACTGTAGACCTGAAATGTTGGTAAACATTGGGCATTTCCCCTCTTCCCCAAAAGTCAAGTCGGCTGATAACCATCTGTGTTGCCTCAATATACTTTAAGTGATGATAATAAAATATACTTAATTAGGAAGACCTAGATATTTTCCCCCTTAATTTGTTTTCCTGTGTCAAAGATGAACAAACCTGGACAGCAGTTGAAGTGCTAAGTATAGATTTTATTCAGTACTATTACAATAAGGGACAAAGTCCAGCAGGAACTGAACTCAGTTTTGGTTTGTACTGAGGTAACTGGGCATTTTAAAAGGAGATGGAGGGGGACTTCTCTGCTTTGATCCCTGGTCCAGAGGCTAAGACCCCACATGCCTTGGGGAAACTGAGCCCGTGTAAGAAGAGCCTTTGTGCCCCCAACAAAGACCCAGTGCAGTCAAAATTTGAAAAAAACAAACAAACAAGAAAACCCCCAAAACACCAAGGGATTGGGGAGTGGAAATTAATAAAAAGCATCAAAATATTAAACAGTCACAGTCTTAACTCTTCAGTAGACATCAGCAATTCAACCCTTTTCCCATGCATTAGTGAAAAAAGGTTTCTTGAAACGTAAATGAAAATAAGTAGTTGTAAACCAAGAAAATAAATTGAATGAAAAGAATGAGAGAAGCAAATGGCAACCCACTCCACTATTCTTGCCTGGAGAATTCCATGGACAGAGGAGCCTGGTGGGCTGCAGTCTGCAGGGTCATCAAGAGTCAGATGTGACTGAGTGACTATAACACTGCTATCAAGGAATATTTTAATGTTTTATATTTTTCTGTAATAATAAGAACTTTAATAAGTTAGTCTTCTGTTGATGATACACGCTAATTAAAAAATATGTTCCTGTTGCACCAAGTAGGTCTTAAAGATTCTATTTATCTGGTGTGGATTCTTCCCATTTGAAATGTTTGTTCTTTCTTCCAACTTCAAAATAAGCTCAATGCCAAAGAAGCAACGCGCCGTAGAGGAAACTTGTGGTTCTGTTCTTTCATCACTCTAGACTCCGTATTTCTAATTAATACATAAATGCTCCCACTCCAATCTAGTGAGCAAGGGACAGATTTTTGAACCTCTGCTTCTGGATAATACACATGGGTTGCTTATAAAATAAATTAGTCAAACATACAAAATGATGTTTCACGAGAAAGAAGATTGAATGATTTGTTCTGTCTCCACTTTATTCTTTCTATTCCTTCCCCACTGCCACTGCCCAGGCACATTACCTCAAACCTGGCTTTATTTTCACTACTGACATTGATTAAAATGACACTGATATTGTACAGAAAGGAAGAGAGGTCATCGGCATAAATGATTGCTCCACACTGAGCAAGCACAAAGCACTGAAATGGACACATCCTTGGTCTTAGTTGACCGGCCATGTGATCTCCATGAAAATTCTCAACAGACTGTGAATAATTTAGTGTCTTCTAAGTTTGACAACTTGGATTGGCACTGAGGTCTCTTCATATTTGCATCTCAGACGTTGGCTGCATGCCTCTCGCTCTGATCAAGGAGACATTGGGAGTCCTGCTGTGCCAGTGTTCTCATGGCTGGTGGACTTTGATTCTTCCAGGTTCAGAATGCGACTCCTGTATTTCTCGGGCCAGTCCTCCACGATGTACTGGTGGTATGGGTCATGGGAGTGCTCGCGTCGCTTGGATTTCACCGTGCTCACCAGGATGGCTACGATGATGAACGAGAACATTCCGATCATCACCATAAGGTACAGGATGACATAGTAGAAGTTCTCGGCGTCCACCTTGGCTTGCAGGGCCTCTTGCTCAATGGTTGTGTTCCTGCGCCAGTTGTCCATGTAAGTGATAAAAATCCTCTTGAAGACGTATTCCAACGTCTGGGTCAGATTGGACAGCGCTGGCATGTTTCTGTCCTGCTGCAATTTAAATAAGAAAGTAGGGGAACAAGGTGAAGAAAACAAATTCCTTCTGTATTTTGCTACCTTAAGGAAGGGCGGGAGGAGCCGACAAGGGGTGGGGGGAAGTAATATTGTTTCTTCTTTCCCTGGTGATTATGTGTATATTTTATTATTCTTTAAATTTTGCATACTTTATGCAATAGTTGTGCACGCATCATATCTCAAAATAAACGTTTAACAGAGCACATAAGACTATATGTATTATGATCCTAATTTACATATGTAAATAAATAACGTAGGTAGATGCAGATGGGAGAAAAGACTGGAAATAAAGTGTTAACATGGATGGTATATTCACAGATTATGTTTCTTCCCTGAATTTTTCTTATGTCCAAAATTTTCCTCGATCATCTTTCATTCATTACTTTATTTCTAAATCAGTCACCTCACAAGAGCTAGCGCAATGCCTTATTCATAACAGATATTCGACAGACATCAGTTGAAGGAAGCAATGACCAATGTAGGTTCTGTGTTTTTAGAGGATTATGGGGCAGGCCATGGATAGACTTTGTGATCCACTCCATTTCCTATGTCTAGTCTATGCTTTTAAAAAGTATCCCAAAGGGATGAGTCTGTGCCTCCATATTTGAAAGAAGACCTGTGGGTGATACAAAGGAATAGCCTGAGAGATCACTCATATTTCTCAGCTCTCATTCTCTTCTCCATCCTTGTTCCCACCGCCTGGCCACCAGCATCTCTCACCTGGCTGACACAGTGCAATGCAATACAACCCTCCCTAAAGCCACCTCCTCAGGGTCACATCTGCCCGTCTCTGTCCTAATTGCCCAGTCAGTGCACTCTTTTCAAGTGGGAAATGGGAGCATATCATTCCCTTGCTTTGAAAACGTGCAACACTTTCCCTAGATTCCTTGAAAAACAAAATGAAAAAAAAAAAAAGACTTTTTTCCCCAGAAAAGTATACATATGCAGATATGAAGCTCTATCTACATGTACTTTGGGGGCACTCCTGGGCCCCTTAAACCCAACCAAGAATCTCTGTCCCAAAGTGTCTTTGAGCTGAAGGACTCCAGAGTTCCCCTGGAGTTGGGTTTGTTTCCGGGTGTGGATGAGGCAGCACTCGCCCACCTCTTAGAGTTAATGCTGCTGATTATTTGCTCAGCTCTTTCAATGTGGACAAAGGCCCACCGATAGGCAGATCAGGAGGTGCTGAAAAGGGCCGAGGGGGATAAAATGCCTGTGTGCTGACCTGCAGCCAGGCTGAGAAAGTCAAGTCCAAGGAGGATTCACTCCCCAGATGCTGTTTCATGAGACATGGCTGGGCAGCCTGTGATGTGATCCATATCCACAGGCAAAAACCAAATCACAGTGTGTGAAAGCTATTTCATTGGTGGACGTTCTGCTGAAACAAACAGATTAACATTTCTGACACCCAGAGTAACTATTTACCTGATAGATGTTGACCACATCTAGTATAGACACTTATCATGCCTCTAAGTGGAATACCATAACAGGTGTTCACCTTAGGAAGAAATGTGAAGGCAACTATTATTTATGTTCTGTCGAACATCTGAAGTTGCTATTTTATAGAGGTCAAAAATAGTCAAATAGGGCTTCCCTGGTAACTCAGTGGTGAGGAGTTTGCCTGCCAATGCAGGAGACAGGGGTTCAATCCCTGATCCCGGAAGATCCCACATGCTGTGGAGCAGCTGAGCCCGTGAGCCACAACTATGGAGCCTGTGCTCTAGAGCCTTGAAGGCACAACTATTGAGCCCATGTGTCCTAGAGCCTGAGTTTCACAATCAGGAGAAGTCACCACAACAAGAAGCCTGCTCACCTCAACTAGAGAGTGGCCCCCACTCCCTGCAACTAGAGAAAAGTCTGTGGCAGGTGTGAAAACCCAGAATGGCCAAAAACAAAATAAATACATAAAAAATTTAAAAAGTCAAATATTGTCAACGTCATATAATTTAATATACGTGGGTCTACGTTTTCAGGCATTTTAAATAGGTGGTTCTTCTCAGTCAGATAAAGGAATGACCCCCTACAGATTCTTTGGGCTGGTGTGCTCCTTAGGCGAGTGGAGTGACTGTAGCCCAGCAAGCTTAAGTCCAAGGTCACGGAGCTGAGTCTAGAAACCCAAGTCACCCAAGCTGGCACCGCCACCCCCGTCCTAGCAGAGGTCACACGGTCCCATGACTCCCTGTCTCCACTGCCTGCGAGTGGTCGGCTCACTGGGTGAGAGAACTGAGACCGAGATCAAGGCTTGAGCCCACGCACGTCAACAAGTTGAGCCCTATCTCCAAGACACATGACGACCCCCTAAACTGTCACAAAGTGAAAGTGTTAGTCACTTAGTCGTGACTCTTTGTGACCCCACAGACTGTAGCCCCCCAGGCTTCTCCGTCCATGGGATTCTCCAGGCAAGAATACTGGAGTGGGTAGCCATTCCCTTCTCCAGGGGATCTTCTGGACCGAGGGATCAAATGTGGGTCTCCTTGACCTGCAGGCAGATTCTTCACCATCTGCGCCACCAGGGACACCCCTGTCACAGATGTGGATAATTCAGTACCAAGACAATGTGACGCTTAGGAGGAAAGCAACCTGCACTCGGTCCTTAAACCAAAGCTGTCTTTCCTGCAAAGACTGTGGATCACCAGCACCACCATGACCTACAAAAGGCAGCGGCCCTTCCCTTTTGTAACGGGAATAGAAAAAGACGATTATCTACAAGTACCATGAAACTTCCACTAAAAAAATAACTATTCAGGCACTTCCCTGGTGGTCCAGTGGCTAAGACTCCACCCTTTCAGTGCAGAAGGCCCAGGTTGCTTCTCTGGTCAGGGAACTAAATCCCACATGCTGCACCTAAGGCCTGGTGCACCCAAAGAACTATTTTAAAAATAAAATAAATAAATAAACACACATGTCAAATTTTCAGCCAAAGGCAATTACTGAAGAAACAAGTAAGGAAAATACTACAAAAAAAAGGTCAAAGAGGGAAAATGAGGAGAAGAGGAAAGGGAGGAGGAGAAGAGAGAGAAGGAAAAAATGTGCTCAGAAGAGGAAGGAGGGAAGAAAAGAAGGAAGGAAGGAAGGCAGGAAGGAAGGAAGGAAGGCAGGAAGGCCAGGTCTTGTACCAGAAAAATCATTCCTTTTATCATTTTCTGGAGAAAAAATAGCTTTGTTAGTTAATTCCTCAAAAACTGAAGAATTTGCCAAGGTCACGGAGCTGAGTCTAGAAACCCAAGTCACCCAAGCTGGCACCGCCACCCCCGTCCTAGCAGAGGTCACACGGTCCCATGACTCCCTGTCTCCACTGCCTGCGAGTGGTCGGCTCACTGGGTGAGAGAACTGAGACCGAGATCAAGGCTTGAGCCCACGCACGTCAACAAGTTGAGCCCTATCTCCAAGACACATGACGACCCCCTAAACTGTCACAAAGTGAAAGTGTTAGTCACTTAGTCGTGACTCTTTGTGACCCCACAGACTGTAGCCCCCCAGGCTTCTCCGTCCATGGGATTCTCCAGGCAAGAATACTGGAGTGGGTAGCCATTCCCTTCTCCAGGGGATCTTCTGGACCGAGGGATCAAATGTGGGTCTCCTTGACCTGCAGGCAGATTCTTCACCATCTGCGCCACCAGGGACACCCCTGTCACAGATGTGGATAATTCAGTACCAAGACAATGTGACGCTTAGGAGGAAAGCAACCTGCACTCGGTCCTTAAACCAAAGCTGTCTTTCCTGCAAAGACTGTGGATCACCAGCACCACCATGACCTACAAAAGGCAGCGGCCCTTCCCTTTTGTAACGGGAATAGAAAAAGACGATTATCTACAAGTACCATGAAACTTCCACTAAAAAAATATCTATTCAGGCATTTCCCCTGGTGGTCCAGTGGCTAAGACTCCACCCTTTCAGTGCAGAAGGCCCAGGTTGCTTCTCTGGTCAGGGAACTAAATCCCACATGCTGCACCTAAGGCCTGGTGCACCCAAAGAACTATTTTAAAAATAAAATAAATAAATAAACACACATGTCAAATTTTCAGCCAAAGGCAATTACTGAAGAAACAAGTAAGGAAAATACTACAAAAAAAAGGTCAAAGAGGGAAAATGAGGAGAAGAGGAAAGGGAGGAGGAGAAGAGAGAGAAGGAAAAAATGTGCTCAGAAGAGGAAGGAGGGAAGAAAAGAAGGAAGGAAGGAAGGCAGGAAGGAAGGAAGGAAGGCAGGAAGGCCAGGTCTTGTACCAGAAAAATCATTCCTTTTATCATTTTCTGGAGAAAAAATAGCTTTGTTAGTTAATTCCTCAAAAACTGAAGAATTTGCAGTGGAAACTTGCCTGTGGGGGATGTGAGCAGTAGGGAGTTCCTCACTGTAGAGTCAGGCTGTCCCGCACCTGCTGGCTAGCGCCAGAACTCACAGATAGCTGCAGGAAACCTGGCCTGTGCGTGGCTTCAGCCAGCCGCCCGCCGAGCCCTTGCTCACCGCCATCTAGAGCCCTCGGCATTTATGACCCCCAATACATGTATGAACCCAAATATTTAATCTAATCTTATGTGGAAAGTTAAATACGGACCGGCAGTTGGGAATTAACCTTGGTGCCGGAGGGAGTGTGCCTACGTGGAGTCAGGAATCAGGAACAAGTTCCCCGTCCAGGCCTGGTGATGTCAGCTCCAGTTGGAGCATGAGGAGACCCTCTCCCCAGGACAAGTCTCAGTGGACAGCACCCTTCCCTGCTGACCTCATGGGGAGGAGATGTGTCCTGTCAAAAAAGCTGACGTGAATACAGTAATGTGGGTTGGTGTGGTTTGAGGAAAAGGCCAGTATGAGTCGAGGCAAGTGTGCCTATACTGACCACTTCCTCATAAACTGAACTTTGTTTAAATACCTCTTTCTGGGAACAATTTCCAAATGACTTTTAACACTATTGTCTGGGAAAAAAAAGAAACTGGCCGCAAGACGTGCTATACGGAGGCAATGGAAGAAAATCTGCAGAGAAAACAAAGAGCTGAACAAACTACTTACTGAATGATCCTTTCTATGGCAGTGGGAGACCCTGGAACTGAGCAGAGAGGGACTTAGTCGAAGTTAATGCTTACTGAGTACTTAGCGTGTGCCAGGTTCTTCTCAAAACACTTTTCTTGTATCAGCATCACGGGGTTGTTGTCATAACCCAGTGCGGAAAGAACTATGAAACTGACAACTGGGGAATTCAGGTACAGTGAGGTCAAGAGGTCAGAGTGACATAGAAGTAGAGCCAGGGAGACTTCCTTGATGGTCCAGTGGATAAGAATCTGCCTGGCAATGGAGGGTACATTAGTTCAATTCCTGGTGGGGAAATTAAGGTCCCACATGTCATGAAGCAGCTAAGTCTGCAGTCTGACTAGAGAATCTGTGCTGTCGTTTAGTTGCTCAGTCGTGTCCAACTCTTTTCAACCCCATGGACTGTAGCCCGCCAGGCTCGTCTAGCCATGGGATTTCCCAGGCAAGAATACTGGATACTGGAGTGGGTTGCCATTTTTCCCAACCCAGGGATCAAACCCAAGGCTCCTGAGTCTCCTGTATTGGCAGGCATATTCTTTTTTTTTTTTTTTGAATTTTTAATCCTTTATTTTAAAGGTTTTACAGAGTTTTGTTGTTCACAGACATGTATGTTCCCAGATCATTCATATGCATAACCCTGGTCCCCACCTCCCCAGGTCCCCCCATCCCACCCCTCCAGACCATCACCCCAAGCCATTGTGAGCACTCCTATTCCCTTAGCACAATGACAATAGCTATCTTTTCCACACATGACAATATAGGTTTCCATGTTACTCCCTCTATGCCTCTCCCTCCCTATTTCTTCCCCACAATGTCCCTATGTCTATGCTCTGTCTGTTTTTCCATGAGTTCACTGCTTGTGTTATCAAGACCGCCCTACTATATTCCATATATGTGTGTTAGTATACTGTATTTTTCTTTCTCTTTTTGACTTACTTCACTTTTTATGATAGGTTCTAGAGCCAGCCACTTTATTAGGACTGAGTCTTCTGCATTTCTTTTAACAGCTGAGTAGTATTCCATTGTATATATGTACCAGAGCTTCTGCATCCATTCATTCGTCAATGGACATCTAGGTTGCTTCCATGTTCTGGCTATTGTATAGAGAGCTGCAATGAACATTGGGGTACAGGTGCTTCTTTCAGTTTTGATTTCATCAGGATATAGGCCAAATAGTGGGATTGCTGGGTCATAGGGTGCTTCTATTTTTAGTTTTTTAAGGAATCTCCATACTGTCTTCCATAGAGGCTGTATCAAATGACATTCCCACCAGCAATGCAAGAGGGTTCCCTTTTCTCCGCACCCCAGCAAAAAGATCGACAGGTGTGAAGTGATATCTCATTGGTAGAGCCAGGAGACTTCCTTGATGGTCCAGTGGATAAGAATCTGCCTGGCAATGGAGGGTACATTAGTTCAATTCCTGGTGGGAAATTAAGGTCCCACATGTCATGAAGCAGCTAAGTCTGCAGTCTGACTAGAGAATCTGTGCTGTCGTTTAGTTGCTCAGTCGTGTCCAACTCTTTTCAACCCCATGGACTGTAGCCCGCCAGGCTCGTCTAGCCATGGGATTTCCCAGGCAAGAATACTGGATACTGGAGTGGGTTGCCATTTTTCCCAACCCAGGGATCAAACCCAAGGCTCCTGAGTCTCCTGTATTGGCAGGCATATTCTTTTTTTTTTTAATAATTTTTAATCCTTTATTTTAAAGGTTTTACAGAGTTTTGTTGTTCACAGACATGTATGTTCCCAGATCATTCATATGCATAACCCTGGTCCCCACCTCCCCAGGTCCCCCCATCCCACCCCTCCAGACCATCACCCCATGCCATTGTGAGCACTCCTATTCCCTTAGCACAATGACAATAGCTATCTTTTCCACACATGACAATATAGGTTTCCATGTTACTCCCTCCATGCCTCTCCCTCCCTATTTCTTCCCCACAATGTCCCTATGTCTATGCTCTGTCTGTTTTTCCATGAGTTCACTGCTTGTGTTATCAAGACCGCCCTACTATATTCCATATATGTGTGTTAGTATACTGTATTTTTCTTTCTCTTTTTGACTTACTTCACTTTTTATGATAGGTTCTAGAGCCAGCCACTTTATTAGGACTGAGTCTTCTGCATTTCTTTTAACAGCTGAGTAGTATTCCATTGTATATATGTACCAGAGCTTCTGCATCCATTCATTCGTCAATGGACATCTAGGTTGCTTCCATGTTCTGGCTATTGTATAGAGAGCTGCAATGAACATTGGGGTACAGGTGCTTCTTTCAGTTTTGATTTCATCAGGATATAGGCCAAATAGTGGGATTGCTGGGTCATAGGGTGCTTCTATTTTTAGTTTTTTAAGGAATCTCCATACTGTCTTCCATAGAGGCTGTATCAAATGACATTCCCACCAGCAATGCAAGAGGGTTCCCTTTTCTCCGCACCCTCTCCAGCATTTATTGTTTGCAGATTTTTTGAAGATGGCCATTCTGACAGGTGTGAAGTGATATCTCATTGTAGTTTTAATTTGCATTTCTCTAATAATAAGTGAGGTTGAGCATCGTTTCATGTGCTTTTGGGCCATCTGTATGTCCTCTTTGGAGAGGCGTCTCTTTAGATCTTTTTCCCATTTTTTGATTGGGTTGCTCATTTTTCCGGTGCTAAGTTGTCTGAATTGCTTGTAGATTTTGGAGATTACTTCTTTGTCTGTTATTTCATTTGCTATGATTTTCTCTCACTCTGTGGGGTGTCTGTTG
The DNA here is from genome assembly GCA_022376925.1 of Tragulus kanchil. Taxonomy (NCBI): domain Eukaryota; kingdom Metazoa; phylum Chordata; class Mammalia; order Artiodactyla; family Tragulidae; genus Tragulus; species Tragulus kanchil. Next base: position 235,196,998 of record JAIOJX010000028.1, on the reverse strand, counting down.
AGCTTTTTTGTAATTTCTTTTGCTGTACAAAAGTTTTTAAGTTTCATTTGGTCCCACATGTTCATTTGTCTTTTTATTTCCGCTATTCTAGTAGGTGGGTCAGAGATCTCGCTTTGATTGATGTCCTTGAGGGTTTTGCCTATACTCTCCTGTAAGAGTTTGATGGTTTCTGGTCTTACATTTAGGTCTTTAATCCATTTTGAGTTGATCTTTGTGTATGTTGTCAGGGAATGTTTCAACTTCATTTTTTTTGCATGTAGCTGTCCAATTTTCCCAGCACCACTTGTTGAAGAGGCTGTCTTTGTCCCATTTTATAGTTTCTCCTCCTTTGTCAAAAATAAGGTACCCATAGGTGTGTGGGTTTATTTCTGGGTTCTCGATCTTGTTCCATTGGTCAATATTTCTGTTTTTGTGCCAGTACCATACTGTCTTGATGACTGTTGCTTTGTAGTATAGTCTGAAGTTAGGGAGGCTGATTCTTCTGGCTCCGTTTTTTCTGAGGATTGCTTTGGCTATTCGAGGTCTTTTGTGTTTCCATATGAACTGTGTTATTCTTTGGTCTAGTTCTGTGAAAAATGTCAGTGGTAGTTGGATAGGTATTACATTAAATCTGTACATGATATTTGGTAGTATGGTCATTTTCACAATATTGATGCTTCTTTCAGTTTTGATTTCATCAGGATATAGGCCAAATAGTGGGATTGCTGGGTCATAGGGTGCTTCTATTTTTAGTTTTTTAAGGAATCTCCATACTGTCTTCCATAGAGGCTGTATCAAATGACATTCCCACCAGCAATGCAAGAGGGTTCCCTTTTCTCCGCACCCTCTCCAGCATTTATTGTTTGCAGATTTTTTGAAGATGGCCATTCTGACAGGTGTGAAGTGATATCTCATTGTAGTTTTAATTTGCATTTCTCTAATAATAAGTGAGGTTGAGCATCGTTTCATGTGCTTTTGGGCCATCTGTATGTCCTCTTTGGAGAGGCGTCTCTTTAGATCTTTTTCCCATTTTTTGATTGGGTTGCTCATTTTTCCGGTGCTAAGTTGTCTGAATTGCTTGTAGATTTTGGAGATTACTTCTTTGTCTGTTATTTCATTTGCTATGATTTTCTCTCACTCTGTGGGGTGTCTGTTGAGCTTTTTTGTAATTTCTTTTGCTGTACAAAAGTTTTTAAGTTTCATTTGGTCCCACATGTTCATTTGTCTTTTTATTTCCGCTATTCTAGTAGGTGGGTCAGAGATCTCGCTTTGATTGATGTCCTTGAGGGTTTTGCCTATACTCTCCTGTAAGAGTTTGATGGTTTCTGGTCTTACATTTAGGTCTTTAATCCATTTTGAGTTGATCTTTGTGTATGTTGTCAGGGAATGTTTCAACTTCATTTTTTTGCATGTAGCTGTCCAATTTTCCCAGCACCACTTGTTGAAGAGGCTGTCTTTGTCCCATTTTATAGTTTCTCCTCCTTTGTCAAAAATAAGGTACCCATAGGTGTGTGGGTTTATTTCTGGGTTCTCGATCTTGTTCCATTGGTCAATATTTCTGTTTTTGTGCCAGTACCATACTGTCTTGATGACTGTTGCTTTGTAGTATAGTCTGAAGTTAGGGAGGCTGATTCTTCTGGCTCCGTTTTTTCTGAGGATTGCTTTGGCTATTCGAGGTCTTTTGTGTTTCCATATGAACTGTGTTATTCTTTGGTCTAGTTCTGTGAAAAATGTCAGTGGTAGTTGGATAGGTATTACATTAAATCTGTACATGATATTTGGTAGTATGGTCATTTTCACAATATTGATTCTTCCTATCCAGGAGCATGGAATATCTCTCCATCTGTTTAAGTCTTCTTTAATTTCTCTCATGAGTGTCTTGTAATTTTCTGTGTACAATTCTTTTGTTTCTTTGGGTAGGTTTACTCCTAGATATTTTATTCTTTTGGTTGCAGTGGTGAAGGGGACTGCCTCTTTGATTTCGTTTTCTGATTTTTCATTGTTTGTGTATAGGAATGCCAGTGATTTCTGTATATTGATTTTATATCCTGGCAGGCAGATTCTTTACTGCTGAGCCGTCTGGGAAGTCCTGTGAGCCACAACAAAAGATCTCCCATGATACGATGAAGATCTCACACCTCACCACTAAAACCCACACAGCCAGACAAATAAATATATAAAATTTAAAAGTAAGGTTTTAAAAAAAGGAGAGCCAGGATTTGAGTCTGGTTCCTGAGTGACTACAGAAGTTACACTCCAATAAAGGTACTTGAAGATCACAGGGCTGGTTGGTTGTTTTGTAATGTACCAGTGTAAAAGAATGTTAACTTGGTTTCATCTTGAGTTTTCCTATTAAGTGGTATTCTTAACAATAAGGTTTGCAGTCCTGTATGTGGCGAGAGGAAAAGGGCTGGGATTTAAAACAACCTATAAAGTACCGTCGTTAATGTATTATATGTGATCTGCAGAAATACAAGGGTTTCTAAGACTCTGCACCAGCTTCTCATGACACCATTTGTCCTCTAAAATTGCCTTCACTGAACAAGACAAGGTAAACTCAAGCAGAAAGGAAGGATTTGACGGTCCAGTTGCACTGAAAGTGGCTCCATCCTAACAGAAGCAAGACATTCAAATGGCTGCCTGGGAAATTCCACTGAGAGGACTGTGCCCCCTGCTGGTGACACAAGGAACAGAGGCTGGTCTCACTCAGCTGGGGCTGTTTACCGTCACAGCTTGAATTCTCCTAGTGTGAAAAGAAGAATCCACGATGAGCAAGTCTACCCTTTGGTAATTAGGGCAAGACTGGAAGGCGATATATCCTCGAGGCTAAGAGCTTGGCTTTGGAGGCACATCTGTGGAGTCTTCATCTGCAAGATGGCGAGGAGTTCCTCCCTCACTGGGTTGTCACAAAAATGAGATAAAAGACACGAAGCATTAGTACAGATCTGGCACACAGTAAAGGAGTAAGTGCCCTATGCACATTAGCTTCTGCTATTATTTTTCAGGGAAATAAACAAGAGGACGTGGCAGTGAGAAACAGAACTTGGCCAGCCTTATCAGGGTGAAGAGTAGCCCTTTTATTTGTTTTGTTTTGTTTTGTTTTGTTTTAATTGAGGTATAGCCGATTCACAACGTCATGATGGGTTCAGGTGGACAGCAAGGGACTCAGAGATACATACACATGTGTCCATTCTCCCCAGACTCCCCTCCCACCCAGGCCACCACATAACACTGAGCAGACTTCCCTGCCCTATACAAGTACGTCCTTGTTTGTTATCCATTTTAAATACACTAACAGCAGTGTGTATATGCTTATCCCAAACTCCCTAACTATCCCTTCCTCCCATCCTTCCCCAGAGCAACCATATGTTCATTCTCTAAGTCTGTGAATCTGTTTTGTAAGGGGTTTCCCTAGTGGCTCAGATGGTAAGGAAACTGCCTACAATGCAGGAGACCCAGGAAAGACCCCCTGGAGAAGGGAATGACTACTCACTCCGACATTCTTGCCTGGTGAATCCCATGAACAGAGGAGCCTGGCGGGCTACAGTCCATGGGGTCACAAAAACTCAGACACAAGTGAATAACTAACACTTTCATTTTCTTTTCAAGTATCTGTCACCAGCTGGAGGAGAAAGCGGAAGGGGGACAGAGCTGTCTCCCGTTTCCCTTGATGGACGTCGGCCCTCTTGACCTCTACGGAAGGCTCTCCATAGACTCTCTCTGGTTTGTCCTCAACAGTAAAATGCTACCTGTCCAGAAAGCAAGGGACATAAAAGTAAATATTCTCTTTCCAAACTACATTGCAGCCCACATCTTCACAGACAGCTTTACTTACATATGCCTACGTAGGGCATGTTTTTAATATCTAGAGAGTTCAGTCTACTTCTAAAATGATGTTATTCAGTCCAACCTTCGGCACTAACCAAACCCGAACTTCCTTCAAGAGAGAAGGGTGTGGGGCTTCCCTGGTGGTCCAGTGGGTAAGGACACCGCCTTGCAGTGCAAGGGGCGCTGGTTCGATCCCCGGCCTGGGAAGATCCCATGTGCCATGGAGCGGCTGGACAGATGTGTCCAATTACCGAGCTGGAGCTCTGGAGCGCATGCGCCCAGAACCGGTGCTCTGCGACAACAGAGGCCACTGCAATGGGAGGTCCACACAGGCCAGAGAACAAAAATAAATAAATGAAAGACCAACAGTAGTGGCCAATAAATAAATAAATAATTTTTTAAAAATTTTAAAAAAGAGAGAAGTGTATGGAAGACGTTGTTTAGAATTGAGTCTGCCTTTCAACCATTGAAACTCAGATGATAAATTGGTTAAAACAGAATAATGGAATATTAGGAAAACCTGAACATCGAATCTAGTGAATTTCATACATGCAAAATAGCAGTGTGTGCGTGTGTGTGTTTAGTTGCTAAGTTGTATCCAACTCTTTGTGACCCATGGACTGTAGACTGCCAGGCCCCTCTGTCCACGGAATTCTCCAGGCAAGGATATTGGAGTGAATTGCCATTTCCTCTTCCAGGGGATCTTCCCAACCCAGGGATCGAACCCGCTTGTCTTATGTCTTCTTGCATTGGCAGGAGGATTCTTTACCACTAGCGACACCCGGCAAGTTAATTACATCACAGTTTAGGGTTAAGTCCAACCTCGGTGTCTGCATTTCTTTGATGATAGAAACATTGCTCCTTGATGACCCACACAGTGAGCTGTAATTACAGCTTTCCTGTACAAGTTTTTTCCCTTGGAGTTAATCATTTTTTTCTTTCCTTTTCTTTTTTAGCTACCCTTGAACATCTTCCTACCCGCCCCCCAATCAGTCAGCAGGGAAATGGACTTATGACCCCAGTGAGATGCCGCCACACACCTGCTAGAATGGCTTCATTTTAAAAAGACTGACAACATTTGCTACCTGTCCAGAAAGCAAGGGACATAAAAGTAAATATTCTCTTTCCAAACTACATTGCAGCCCACATCTTCACAGACAGCTTTACTTACATATGCCTACGTAGGGCATGTTTTTAATATCTAGAGAGTTCAGTCTACTTCTAAAATGATGTTATTCAGTCCAACCTTCGGCACTAACCAAACCCGAACTTCCTTCAAGAGAGAAGGGTGTGGGGCTTCCCTGGTGGTCCAGTGGGTAAGGACACCGCCTTGCAGTGCAAGGGGCGCTGGTTCGATCCCCGGCCTGGGAAGATCCCATGTGCCATGGAGCGGCTGGACAGATGTGTCCAATTACCGAGCTGGAGCTCTGGAGCGCATGCGCCCAGAACCGGTGCTCTGCGACAACAGAGGCCACTGCAATGGGAGGTCCACACAGGCCAGAGAACAAAAATAAATAAATGAAAGACCAACAGTAGTGGCCAATAAATAAATAAATAATTTTTTAAAAATTTTAAAAAAGAGAGAAGTGTATGGAAGACGTTGTTTAGAATTGAGTCTGCCTTTCAACCATTGAAACTCAGATGATAAATTGGTTAAAACAGAATAATGGAATATTAGGAAAACCTGAACATCGAATCTAGTGAATTTCATACATGCAAAATAGCAGTGTGTGCGTGTGTGTGTTTAGTTGCTAAGTTGTATCCAACTCTTTGTGACCCATGGACTGTAGACTGCCAGGCCCCTCTGTCCACGGAATTCTCCAGGCAAGGATATTGGAGTGAATTGCCATTTCCTCTTCCAGGGGATCTTCCCAACCCAGGGATCGAACCCGCTTGTCTTATGTCTTCTTGCATTGGCAGGAGGATTCTTTACCACTAGCGACACCCGGCAAGTTAATTACATCACAGTTTAGGGTTAAGTCCAACCTCGGTGTCTGCATTTCTTTGATGATAGAAACATTGCTCCTTGATGACCCACACAGTGAGCTGTAATTACAGCTTTCCTGTACAAGTTTTTTTTCCCCTTGGAGTTAATCATTTTTTTCTTTCCTTTTCTTTTTTAGCTACCCTTGAACATCTTCCTACCCGCCCCCCAATCAGTCAGCAGGGAAATGGACTTATGACCCCAGTGAGATGCCGCCACACACCTGCTAGAATGGCTTCATTTTAAAAAGACTGACAACACTGATTGTTGGTGAGGATGTGGAGTAACTGGAACTTTCCTCATCGCTGGTGGGAATGGAAAATGATACAGTTGCTTGGAAACGATTTGGTAGTGTCTGAGTAAGTTACCATCAGGGCCCCAACAGGGACTTCCTGGGTGTTCTCGTGGCTAAAACTCTGCACTCCCAACACAGGGGCACACTCAGTCCCTGGTCAGGGAGCTAGATCCCACATGCTGCAACTTAAAACATCCCACATGGCACAACAAGGACTGTCATAGGCAAATTAATCATTTTTTTAAAAAAGGCCTCAACAATTCCACTTCTAGGATAAATGAAAAAAAGCACGTCTACATAAAGACGTACACATGAATGTTCATAGCAACTTTATTCATAATATAAAAACTGGGAAACAACTCACATATGCCTCAACAGACAAACAGGGAGACAAATTGTAGTATACCTAGACAGTAGAATGTTGCTCAAAAATATCAAGCAACAAACGAATGATGCATGCAACCACAAAATGGATGAATCTCAAAAACATTATCTGAAGAAAACTTGTCAGACAGAAGAGTCCGCTTCTGCGAGGACCTTCCGCAGAAAGGGAAGGCAGCGGGATTACCCCTGGCTGAACCGGGAGATCTCGGAGAGAGGCAAGACTTTGCTGCCGTGCCCCCCAGCCCGTTGGCATGCACTGGGGACAATCAGACACGGCAGGGGTCCTGTCGAGGCAGTTCCACTTTATTAATGTAAACTAATGTAAACTAACAGTTTTTATAGGCAAACAAAGGGGGGTTTGTAAGGGACTTCCTATAGTTACACCAATCAAGCTAAAGGCCGAGCAGTTATGCATTTACATTGCAATAGGAACTCATGGTGAGCAGGCATTGTCCATGAGCGTGGAAACCAGGGGGATCAATCAGAAGTTTTGACAATGGACTTTAGATCATGCCCTGTCTCTTCATGTAGGCATCCTTTTAGCACCAAACTGCAAATATGTGCTTAAGCTTCCTTATGCTTGCAAAGGCCCTCTTTCCTTCAGGGCCCCACACATTTCTAGAAGGTCTAGAAGGGGCAACAGTAATCTATAGTGATAGAAAGCAGACCAGTTGTTTCCAGGGGCCAAGTGAGGGGAAGGCTGAATGCAAAGAATGAAGAGAGTACTTTTGGGGGTGACTGACTTGTTCTCTATCTTGACTGTGGTGTTTACTAGAGTATGTGTACATATGTCAAAACTCGTTGACCTGTGCACTTGAACTCAGTACAGGTGTAAACTGTACCATAACAAAACTGATATCTTCAAAAGCCATAATTAAAAATGTATGTCTTCAGCCCAATGCTCTTCTTTCAGTCTCAAATGTCCAGATACTCATTTGGCATTTCCACGTATGTGTCAGACGGCCATTCCAGCTTCAAAGGTACAAACAGAAAGCTGAACTCTCCCACCACGTCTGCTCCTCCCGTCACCCCACCATCTGCTCCGTTCCTGGAGCCAAAACCCTGGGAATGAGTTTGGATTCCTTTCTGACCCCACATCCATTAGCAGATACTGTAGTATACCTAGAAGTAAATGTTGCTCAAAATATCAAGCAACAAACGAATGATGCATGCAACCACAAAATGGATGAATCTCAAAAACATTATCTGAAGAAAACTTGTCAGACAGAAGAGTCCGCTTCTGCGAGGACCTTCCGCAGAAAGGGAAGGCAGCGGGATTACCCCTGGCTGAACCGGGAGATCTCGGAGAGAGGCAAGACTTTGCTGCCGTGCCCCCCAGCCCGTTGGCATGCACTGGGGACAATCAGACACGGCAGGGGTCCTGTCGAGGCAGTTCCACTTTATTAATGTAAACTAATGTAAACTAACAGTTTTTATAGGCAAACAAAGGGGGGTTTGTAAGGGACTTCCTATAGTTACACCAATCAAGCTAAAGGCCGAGCAGTTATGCATTTACATTGCAATAGGAACTCATGGTGAGCAGGCATTGTCCATGAGCGTGGAAACCAGGGGGATCAATCAGAAGTTTTGACAATGGACTTTAGATCATGCCCTGTCTCTTCATGTAGGCATCCTTTTAGCACCAAACTGCAAATATGTGCTTAAGCTTCCTTATGCTTGCAAAGGCCCTCTTTCCTTCAGGGCCCCACACATTTCTAGAAGGTCTAGAAGGGGCAACAGTAATCTATAGTGATAGAAAGCAGACCAGTTGTTTCCAGGGGCCAAGTGAGGGGAAGGCTGAATGCAAAGAATGAAGAGAGTACTTTTGGGGGTGACTGACTTGTTCTCTATCTTGACTGTGGTGTTTACTAGAGTATGTGTACATATGTCAAAACTCGTTGACCTGTGCACTTGAACTCAGTACAGGTGTAAACTGTACCATAACAAAACTGATATCTTCAAAAGCCATAATTAAAAATGTATGTCTTCAGCCCAATGCTCTTCTTTCAGTCTCAAATGTCCAGATACTCATTTGGCATTTCCACGTATGTGTCAGACGGCCATTCCAGCTTCAAAGGTACAAACAGAAAGCTGAACTCTCCCACCACGTCTGCTCCTCCCGTCACCCCACCATCTGCTCCGTTCCTGGAGCCAAAACCCTGGGAATGAGTTTGGATTCCTTTCTGCTCCTTACCTCCCATATCCAATCCATTAGCAGATACTGTCGACTGACCCCCATCAAGAGATGTCCCTCCAAGTCTTAAGCATGAACGTGCAATCCAACTCAACCTCTTTGGGCTTTTGTGTTGCAAACCAGGGTGGTGGCCAGTTGCAGAGAAGAGCCACAATCCATCTCGTGAGCCAACTAGACACCTGTTCTCAGAAATCTGCCCTTTTCTGTTGTACTTTTAAAATTTTTGCCCTAAGCTTTGTTCTTCCTGTTTTGGCACAGGAAGACCCCTTGAACGTGTCCTTTCTTACTGCTTTTATGAAGTTGTGTTTAATCTGGTACTTCAAAACACATTCCAACACCATCTACTTGAACCACCTGCCTTGGGGCTAAACCGTGTCATAGTTTGCTCTCTGCCTTTAGCCTTTCACTCTCCTCCACATCATGCCTCTTTTATTTTTATGTTTATTTTCATCTATCTCTTATTCTTCGGCCTGTGTGGGCTTACCATTGCAGTGGCCTCTCTCGTTGAAGAGCATCGGCTCTGGGCGCATGAGCTCCAGAGCTCTGGTTTGTAATTGGAGGCACCAGTCCAGTCGCTCCATGGCACATGGGATCTTCCTGGGTCAGGGATCAAACTGGTGCCCCTTGCACTGCAAGGCAGACTCTCTAGCCACTGGACTTGCAGGGAAGCCCCAGCCCTCCACTCTTTGTCTTCATCCGCTTCTAAGAGTGACCAGCATGACCTTTTAGAAACATAAATCAGAACATGCTATTGCCCTGCTTAAAACTCTCCACTGATTTCCCATCACCTTCAGAGTAAAACTCATGATACAGGTGTAAACTGTACCATAACAAAACTGATATCTTCAAAAGCCATAATTAAAATGTATGTCTTCAGCCCAATGCTCTTCTTTCAGTCTCAAATGTCCAGATACTCATTTGGCATTTCCACGTATGTGTCAGGCGGCCATTCCAGCTTCAAAGGTACAAACAGAAAGCTGAACTCTCCCACCACGTCTGCTCCTCCCGTCACCCCACCATCTGCTCCGTTCCTGGAGCCAAAACCCTGGGAATGAGTTTGGATTCCTTTCTGCTCCTTACCTCCCATATCCAATCCATTAGCAGATACTGTCGACTGACCCCCATCAAGAGATGTCCCTCCAAGTCTTAAGCATGAACGTGCAATCCAACTCAACCTCTTTGGGCTTTTGTGTTGCAAACCAGGGTGGTGGCCAGTTGCAGAGAAGAGCCACAATCCATCTCGTGAGCCAACTAGACACCTGTTCTCAGAAATCTGCCCTTTTCTGTTGTACTTTTAAAATTTTTGCCCTAAGCTTTGTTCTTCCTGTTTTGGCACAGGAAGACCCCTTGAACGTGTCCTTTCTTACTGCTTTTATGAAGTTGTGTTTAATCTGGTACTTCAAAACACATTCCAACACCATCTACTTGAACCACCTGCCTTGGGGCTAAACCGTGTCATAGTTTGCTCTCTGCCTTTAGCCTTTCACTCTCCTCCACATCATGCCTCTTTTATTTTTATGTTTATTTTCATCTATCTCTTATTCTTCGGCCTGTGTGGGCTTACCATTGCAGTGGCCTCTCTCGTTGAAGAGCATCGGCTCTGGGCGCATGAGCTCCAGAGCTCTGGTTTGTAATTGGAGGCACCAGTCCAGTCGCTCCATGGCACATGGGATCTTCCTGGGTCAGGGATCAAACTGGTGCCCCTTGCACTGCAAGGCAGACTCTCTAGCCACTGGACTTGCAGGGAAGCCCCAGCCCTCCACTCTTTGTCTTCATCCGCTTCTAAGAGTGACCAGCATGACCTTTTAGAAACATAAATCAGAACATGCTATTGCCCTGCTTAAAACTCTCCACTGATTTCCCATCACCTTCAGAGTAAAACACAGCCTGTAAGCCAGTAGAGGACCCCAGGTTCCCTCTCTGATCTCATCTTGCCCTCATAGGCTAATCCTGCTTCCCTGTCCTTCTAGTTTCTGTCTTTGCATCTGTATGAAATTCCCATGGTCACAAACAGAGTGGCACCAACCAACCAATCAAAAATTCTTCACCAGCTAATCATGCCCTCTATGAATACTGACCATAAAACCTCTCACTCTCTTCTCCAAGTTGAGACACACTGTTTTGAGAGCCCTAACCCACTATGTTCCCTTTGCCTGGCAAAGTAATAAAGCTTCCCATTTCCACATCACCCAAAACTCTGCCTCTGAGATTCCATTCAGCACCTTCTGTGCACACAGAAGCTGAGCTTTCAGCATCCTTTCTTCCCCAGTGTGTTAATCTGGGATGAATGTGATACCAGGGTTATTTTACAAAGATGATTTTCAAAGAGCAGAAGATTCAAAACAAAGAAGAAGAATCTTCAATATGTGGGCCCTGGGTGTGGGGGAACTGAAACTGGATGGAAAGTTGAGAAGAGAGAGCCATGGGGAACTCATCTCCCCTAGAAGCAGGAGGAGGCCTGGGACCCTTCTAGGGAAAAGCAGATCAACCCAACAGGGAAATAGAGGAGGAGCTCTCATGAGAAAACTTCATCTTGCTTTCCAGTTTTGCCAGGAATCAGACATGCCTTTTGGTTTCTGCTTAGAACTCAGCTTCCCGTTCATGCATCCAGTGAAACTCTCCCCAGATGTGGCCTTGACAACATCTCTCCTTACTCCTAAGCACTTCCCTTAGATAGATTGTTGAGAGGGTTTTCTTTAGATCTTTTGTGTCTGATTCAAAGACAGAAGCTCATACGAGACTCCCAGGCATCCCACTATCCCGAGCCCAGCCCCATCGCTCCATGGCACATGGGATCTTCCTGGGTCAGGGATCAAACTGGTGCCCCTTGCACTGCAAGGCAGACTCTCTAGCCACTGGACTTGCAGGGAAGCCCCAGCCCTCCACTCTTTGTCTTCATCCGCTTCTAAGAGTGACCAGCATGACCTTTTAGAAACATAAATCAGAACATGCTATTGCCCTGCTTAAAACTCTCCACTGATTTCCCATCACCTTCAGAGTAAAACACAGCCTGTAAGCCAGTAGAGGACCCCAGGTTCCCTCTCTGATCTCATCTTGCCCTCATAGGCTAATCCTGCTTCCCTGTCCTTCTAGTTTCTGTCTTTGCATCTGTATGAAATTCCCATGGTCACAAACAGAGTGGCACCAACCAACCAATCAAAAATTCTTCACCAGCTAATCATGCCCTCTATGAATACTGACCATAAAACCTCTCACTCTCTTCTCCAAGTTGAGACACACTGTTTTGAGAGCCCTAACCCACTATGTTCCCTTTGCCTGGCAAAGTAATAAAGCTTCCCATTTCCACATCACCCAAAACTCTGCCTCTGAGATTCCATTCAGCACCTTCTGTGCACACAGAAGCTGAGCTTTCAGCATCCTTTCTTCCCCAGTGTGTTAATCTGGGATGAATGTGATACCAGGGTTATTTTACAAAGATGATTTTCAAAGAGCAGAAGATTCAAAACAAAGAAGAAGAATCTTCAATATGTGGGCCCTGGGTGTGGGGGAACTGAAACTGGATGGAAAGTTGAGAAGAGAGAGCCATGGGGAACTCATCTCCCCTAGAAGCAGGAGGAGGCCTGGGACCCTTCTAGGGAAAAGCAGATCAACCCAACAGGGAAATAGAGGAGGAGCTCTCATGAGAAAACTTCATCTTGCTTTCCAGTTTTGCCAGGAATCAGACATGCCTTTTGGTTTCTGCTTAGAACTCAGCTTCCCGTTCATGCATCCAGTGAAACTCTCCCCAGATGTGGCCTTGACAACATCTCTCCTTACTCCTAAGCACTTCCCTTAGATAGATTGTTGAGAGGGTTTTCTTTAGATCTTTTGTGTCTGATTCAAAGACAGAAGCCTGGGGTGGAGCGTATCCAGGGCAAGAAGAGACTCCCAGGCATCCCACTATCCCGAGCCCAGCCCCATCGCTGTGGACACCCAGTCCCTCTGCCCTCCTGATGCACTCAGATTGGATCTCAAGGAGGGACGGCCATCAGACTCAATCGCCTGCTGCCTTCAGAAGTCATGTCTAAGAATCCAACTCCTTGAACATTTAGAACAAGTTCTTGCTTTGTCTGGCAGAAACCCGTCTTCAGGTCACCTCTAGATCCCTAAGTGTGGTAGCCTGAAGAATTTGCTTCACTTCACACACATCAGGATGGCAGTTACTTTTTTAAAAAAGACAACAAGTATTGGCGACAATGTGGAGAAATCGGAACCCCTGAACACTATGGGTGGAAATGTCACTGTGGACAACAAACAGTACAGAGCTTCTCCCAAAATTAAGACTAGAACTACATGTGACCTAGTAATCCCAGTCCTCGGCATTTATCTAAACAAACTGAAATCAAGATCTTGAAGAGCTATCTGCCGCGCCCCTCCACGGTCAACTTAGCACTGTTCACAAGGGCCAGGATGTGGACACAACCCAAGTGTCTCTCAGTGAATGAGTAGATGAAAACCATGTGCTATACATCCATAAAGGAATACTATACAGCCTTTAAGAAGAAGGAACTTCTGTGATGTGTGAGATCATTAGTGGAAATTAGTCAGTCACAGAAAGACAAATGCTGCAAACTTCCACTTAACATGAGAAACCTGAAATAGTCAAATTTCCTAGAATCAAAAATTGCAATGGTGATTGCAGGGCTGGGGAGGTGGAAATGGGAAATGACTCATCACTTTCAGTTAAGCAAGATGAACAAGCTCTAAAGCTTCACTGTACAGCATTGCAGGGTCAACAATAATGTACACTTCAAATTCTGTTAAAAGGATAGATCTCATGTTAAGTGTTCTTACAACAATCAGAGTAAAGTAAAAGTAAAAGAAGTTGCTTCAATGACCTTAAGGAGACAGAAGCGCTTGAGTATCCAAGTGGGAAAGTACCTCTGGAAAACTCCTGACGAATTTTAGCGATGGTCTCCTTAGATAGATTGTTGAGAGGGTTTTCTTTAGATCTTTTGTGTCTGATTCAAAGACAGAAGCCTGGGGTGGAGCGTATCCAGGGCAAGAAGAGACTCCCAGGCATCCCACTATCCCGAGCCCAGCCCCATCGCTGTGGACACCCAGTCCCTCTGCCCTCCTGATGCACTCAGATTGGATCTCAAGGAGGGACGGCCATCAGACTCAATCGCCTGCTGCCTTCAGAAGTCATGTCTAAGAATCCAACTCCTTGAACATTTAGAACAAGTTCTTGCTTTGTCTGGCAGAAACCCGTCTTCAGGTCACCTCTAGATCCCTAAGTGTGGTAGCCTGAAGAATTTGCTTCACTTCACACACATCAGGATGGCAGTTACTTTTTTAAAAAAGACAACAAGTATTGGCGACAATGTGGAGAAATCGGAACCCCTGAACACTATGGGTGGAAATGTCACTGTGGACAACAAACAGTACAGAGCTTCTCCCAAAATTAAGACTAGAACTACATGTGACCTAGTAATCCCAGTCCTCGGCATTTATCTAAACAAACTGAAATCAAGATCTTGAAGAGCTATCTGCCGCGCCCCTCCACGGTCAACTTAGCACTGTTCACAAGGGCCAGGATGTGGACACAACCCAAGTGTCTCTCAGTGAATGAGTAGATGAAAACCATGTGCTATACATCCATAAAGGAATACTATACAGCCTTTAAGAAGAAGGAACTTCTGTGATGTGTGAGATCATTAGTGGAAATTAGTCAGTCACAGAAAGACAAATGCTGCAAACTTCCACTTAACATGAGAAACCTGAAATAGTCAAATTTCCTAGAATCAAAAATTGCAATGGTGATTGCAGGGCTGGGGAGGTGGAAATGGGAAATGACTCATCACTTTCAGTTAAGCAAGATGAACAAGCTCTAAAGCTTCACTGTACAGCATTGCAGGGTCAACAATAATGTACACTTCAAATTCTGTTAAAAGGATAGATCTCATGTTAAGTGTTCTTACAACAATCAGAGTAAAGTAAAAGTAAAAGAAGTTGCTTCAGACGCATGACCTTAAGGAGACAGAAGCGCTTATGAGTATCCAGAGGAGGGGTTGCCCGGAGGAAACTGCTGTTCACCTCTGGAAAACTCCTGACGACCACTTTCTAGCTGATGGTCTTTCAGGCCTCACTAGGCAGGACATTTATAATAGGTTCTCCTCCGCTCAGACTAGAGAAAATGTGTTCAAAGCTCAATCGTGTCCAACGCTTTGTGACCCCATGGGCTGTAGCCCGCCAGGCTCTTCTGTCCATGGGATTCTCCAGGCAAGAATACTGGATCTTCCTGACCCAGAGATCCAACCCAGGTCTCCTGCATTACAGGCAGATTCTTTACTGTCTGAGCCACCAGGGAGCCCCTCAGGAAGATGCCCTGAAGAAGAGAATGGCTACACACTCTACCATTCTTGTCTGGAGAATTCCATAACAGAGGAGCCTGACAGGCTATAGTTCACGGGGTGGCAAAGTCAGACACGACTAAACTGCTAACAGCTTAGAGAGAGAAAATCTAAGCCAGACGCTGCGGTGTTCCAAACGACCACACCGTGTCCCCACCGTGCCGTCAACCAAGCCTGCCTCCCAAGGCAGCCCGGTCCAGCTGTAGTCAGTTCTGGGCGTCAGATAAAGCCTTGCTGGGCTCTGGGCGGTGGGCTTTTCTCCCTGCTGGATCCCGCTGTCAGTAACCCTGAACGAGGTCTGGGCTAATTTAGTTCTTAAGTTTTATGTGAGAGAGTAATGGATACCACTGTTCTATAGATTTCTTTTAAAATTATGTTTCTTTTGCAATCATTACAGAGCCAGAAGAAGTTGCAAAATGTTGAGTCCCATGTTCAGCCAGCTTCTCTCAATGATGACATCTTACAAAACTATCACCAAGTTTCAACACCAGGGACTCTGTACCAATACAATGTTGTTAACCAGACCTCAGACCTCGCTCAGAGTTTACCAGTTTTACCTACATTCATCTATATGTGTGTGTGTGCATGTGTGTGTGTTTGGAGCAGTTTCTCCGTAACCTACAGATTCAAGCAGCTATGGCCACCATCAAGGTACAGAACTGCCCCCACCTCTAAGAAACCCCCGCGTGCTCAGTCATTCAGTCTGACTCTCTGCGACCCCATGAACGGCGGTACGCCGGGCTCCTCTGTCCATGAGATTTCCCAGGCAAGACTGCTGGACTGGGTTGCCATTTCCTCCTCCAGGGAATCTTTCTGACCCAGAGATCCAACCTGTCCTTCCCACGCTTCCTGCATGTGTAGGCAGATTCTTTACCACTGAGTTCCCTTGGAAGATCAAGAAACCCCCTAGTCCCCCCTTGACACTTGTGCCCCTCTCTCCCACCATCAACCTGTCATTTTGAGAATGTTCTATAAATAGGATGATACAAAAATAACCTTTTGAGAATTGCTTTTCCCAGTCAGCATAATGCCCATGTGACCCATCGAAGTTGCTATGTGTATCAACGGCTAGTTTCTTTGTATTTCTAAACAGTCTTCCATTCTATCCATGTTTAACCTTTCTCTTGCTGAAGGACATTGAAATTGTTTCCAGTTTTCTGCTATAGCAAGTAGAGCTACTATGAACATTCATACTATGAACAGCTTTGGGTGTGAACGTAAGTTTTCATTTCTCTGAGATTATTGTTCAAGGGCTCAATTGCTAGGTGACACTGTTGTTGTTTGTTGTTGTTCAGTCGCTAAGTCGTGGGCTCCCATGGACTGTGGCGTGCCTGGCTTCCCTGTCCTTCACTATCTCCCACAGTTTGCTCAAGCTCACGTCCATTGAGTCAGTGATGCCATCCAATCATCTCATCCTCTGCTGCCCTCTTCTTCTTTTGCCCTCAATATTTCCCAGCATCAGGGTCTTTTCCAATAAGTCATCAGGTGGCCAAAGTATTAGGGTTTCAGCTTCAGCATCGATCCTTTCAATAAATATCAGGGTTGATTTCCTTTAGGGTTGACTGGTTTGATCTCCTTGCTGTTCAAGGGACTCTTAAGAGTCTTCTCCAGCACCATAATTCAAAAGCCTCAGTTCTTTGGTGCTCAGTCTTCTTAATGGTCCAACTCTCATTCATACATGACTCCTGGAAAAACCATAGCTCTGACTATATGGACCTCTGTCGGCGAAGTGATGTCTTTGCTTTTTCTAATGTTGTCTAGATTTGTCATAGCTCTTCTTCTAAGCTGGCTCGTGAGGCAGATGGTTATTTAGTTTTCTAAGAGACCGCTAAATTAGTTTCTAGTGTTGTTGTACCAGTTTACATTCCAGCCAGGAAGAAGTGAAAATTCCTGTTTCTCTATGTCCTCACCAGCACACTTTGTGTATTGTATCCATGGTTATGAACCCACTACTGTATTCTCTTCTCTCAGGAAATTACTAACAGCACCAAAGTGTAAATACCATCTAAAGTTGCAGCCCACAGCCAGATTTCTCAGGTTCACCCTCCCTCTGCCCCTGCTCAACAATAGCCTCAAGGCCATTGCCACTAGCTCAGAGACTCCTACTCACCGAGCACCTGCTGTGTGCCAGGCAAAGTTGGAGGCACTTCTGGTCTTTATCCCAACCTGCAAGCCTCATCTAACACTCAACAGATGAGGCAGAAATGACTACTGGGAGTCATACTCTTGGACTCAAAAGTTCTAGGTTTTTACAGACATTAACTCATTTGAGAGTCACAATAACCCCATGAAGTGAGTTTCATCATTACCCCCATTATACAGATAGGAATTCCAGGCACAAGGCACTGCATTTACATGCTCAGGTTACTTGCATCATACATGAAGGATGAGGTCCTACTGGATAGCACAGGGAACTATATTCAATAGCCCGATAAACCATACGTGTGCATGTCCAGTTGTGTCTGACTCTTGGTGACCCCATGGACTGTAGCCCTCCAGGCTCCTCTGTCCACGGGATTCTCCAGGCACAATTACTGGAGTGGGTTCCCACGCCCTCCCGCAGGGGATATACCTGACCCAGGGATCGCTCTCATGTCTCCTGCATTGTAGGCGGATTCCTTACCACTGTGCCACCTAGGAAACCCAATGATAAGTCAGAATGGAAAAGAATATGAAAAAGGATACATATCCATGTATAACTGAATCATCTTGTTGTACACCAGAAACTAACACAGCATTGTAAATCAATTATACTTCAATTTTCAAGAAACTAAAATAAAGAATATAAAAGATTTAAAAAATAAAAACAATTGAGACATGAAGATTTCAGAGACCATTTTCCACCGGACTCAAAAGCTTTAGAATGAAAGATCCAGGTCCAGGTCATTCTCTTGTACAAATGGTCACAGTGCAAAAACGCACGAGAAGTTGTTTTTGGTTATCTTAAGGGGCCTTTTCTGAGCTTAAATGGGCAGTATGCCTCGCTCTTATTCAGGTAACTGCCACCAGGTGGCGCCAAAGCTGAGCGCTTGGACGAGCTGGGCTCTTGGTAGACTCACCCCACCGATTCTCAGATCCTGCTGCTTCCCGCTCAACGACAGCATTTCTAGCACGTTATGCTCTTTATTAAAAGAGCAGACATCCTTGCTTCTTTAAAAATCAAATCCCTAAATATTAACATCCACGCACCTTTCTAAAAAGGTTACATTTAGAGCAAAAAGTAAAGAGATACAATGTTTAGGTAGAAGATAGAACCTTTACGGGGAAACATCAATTGCTTTAAATTCCTGCTTATTTTAGCTTCTATTTTTCCTTGTATGAATGCTCCCGAGACCTAGGTAACTATTCCAGACACATACAGCATTTTGAATGACTCAAAGCCATGATTTCTTTGCCATGCTCTGCGGAGATGAAATTAAAGCCTACCTGTAGCTTTGTTTACTGTGGAGCTTGTTGGAGAATATTTTAAGAACCGAAGCCCTCTTGTTTAGTTTGTCAGTGCCCAATTCCTCATAACCTACCAATTTCCCTGAGTCTTTCTCTAGTGGGCAAGTTATGTTCTGCTTCTTTGTTCTGAACCATGAAAGGAAAGATACAACTGCTGTGCCTACGGTGCATGTCCCAGTGACCTCTCATTTCTCCCCGCTTTTCTCCCAATTTAGGTATTTCTCCTATAGAAGCTTTTCTTCTTCCTAGTTTTTTCCTTTGAAGCTTTGAGCGTAGTGACCAATGATAAGTCAGAATGGAAAAGAATATGAAAAAGGATACATATCCATGTATAACTGAATCATCTTGTTGTACACCAGAAACTAACACAGCATTGTAAATCAATTATACTTCAATTTTCAAGAAACTAAAATAAAGAATATAAAAGATTTAAAAAATAAAAACAATTGAGACATGAAGATTTCAGAGACCATTTTCCACCGGACTCAAAAGCTTTAGAATGAAAGATCCAGGTCCAGGTCATTCTCTTGTACAAATGGTCACAGTGCAAAAACGCACGAGAAGTTGTTTTTGGTTATCTTAAGGGGCCTTTTCTGAGCTTAAATGGGCAGTATGCCTCGCTCTTATTCAGGTAACTGCCACCAGGTGGCGCCAAAGCTGAGCGCTTGGACGAGCTGGGCTCTTGGTAGACTCACCCCACCGATTCTCAGATCCTGCTGCTTCCCGCTCAACGACAGCATTTCTAGCACGTTATGCTCTTTATTAAAAGAGCAGACATCCTTGCTTCTTTAAAAATCAAATCCCTAAATATTAACATCCACGCACCTTTCTAAAAAGGTTACATTTAGAGCAAAAAGTAAAGAGATACAATGTTTAGGTAGAAGATAGAACCTTTACGGGAAGCATCAATTGCTTTAAATTCCTGCTTATTTTAGCTTCTATTTTTCCTTGTATGAATGCTCCCGAGACCTAGGTAACTATTCCAGACACATACAGCATTTTGAATGACTCAAAGCCATGATTTCTTTGCCATGCTCTGCGGAGATGAAATTAAAGCCTACCTGTAGCTTTGTTTACTGTGGAGCTTGTTGGAGAATATTTTAAGAACCGAAGCCCTCTTGTTTAGTTTGTCAGTGCCCAATTCCTCATAACCTACCAATTTCCCTGAGTCTTTCTCTAGTGGGCAAGTTATGTTCTGCTTCTTTGTTCTGAACCATGAAAGGAAAGATACAACTGCTGTGCCTACGGTGCATGTCCCAGTGACCTCTCATTTCTCCCCGCTTTTCTCCCAATTTAGGTATTTCTCCTATAGAAGCTTTTCTTCTTCCTAGTTTTTTCCTTTGAAGCTTTGAGCGTAGTGACCAATTTGTGTTGGTTTGCCTGGGAATTGCTTTCCATCCCGCCTCCTCAGAACTCCCTGAGTTCCGGCTGAAAGGGACAGTTTGTGACTCTAGCTTGAAGTCTGAGTAAGTTAACTCGCACTGAAATGAAGATTAGGATTCCATTCCAACCACGGGAGCAGGCTTCATTCTCAGCCACAGACCTATGGTTCATGCATGCATTCACATTACTCCTTCAGTAGACATGTATGCATAAAGGTAAACAAGACTCTCTTTGCCACTCCAGAGCCCTTTAAGGGACTCTGCGATGTTCCCACCTTTCACAGACATTGTTCAATGCCCATGATTTGCGTTAGACATCATCTAAGGTCCACAGTGCTGAGTGCAGCATCTACACGGAATAGATGCTTCATGAATGATTGTTCAGTGAAGGAAATAGGTGAATGCCTCTCTCCACCCTTGAGGTTACCACTTCTCCATGGCTCCAAGCCTACCTTCAGTCTACAACCTTCCCAGCCCCTGCTTGAAGCTGAAGAAAGCTCTCAGGTAGGACTAGTGAAGGGGCCTTCGTGATGTCACATGGAGTCATGGCCTGGATAGAGAAAGCGGTGTCCAACAGCCTTTATAACCTGCCTCAGACTTCAGAATCCCGTGCTACCCTTCCAAGAATAGCATCTCCCCAAATGTGTTTTGCGTGAGGTTGATATTTATATTTGTGAGACCCAAGTATTTACGAGGGACTCATAACTCGGGAGCAGCCTTCATTCCACACCAGACCTCAGCGTTTCAGAAGAGGAGGTCGCGGTTGCAGGAAGGGGAGAGAGGAATTTGCCTGCAAGATTGTCTTCTGTTCCCAAATAAGTGCCGTCTCCCGTTCCCAGCCAGACTCTCTATAAAAGGGAAAACTGGACAACAGGCAGTGGGAAAGGAGCATGTCCTGGCAACAACTTTCTGTGAGACGCATACACCACGCTGTTTACAAATTCCTGCAGCCAGCCCCGGAGTCCAAATGCAGACAACTCTGTTTATGTAACTAAAATAGACGCTTATACCGTGTGATTAAGGTGGCCGCGGGGAGCGGGGCCACGGATGGGAGACATTTGCTGCAGCCGAGATCGGAGGGGAGGGCAGGGCACAGGGTCCCCTGGGACCCTGGGCAGGTATGGGCTTTTTTTTTTAAAGATGAGTTTTCTGGTCTAGCAGTATCTCAGGGTTGTCTCGTCTAAGCTGTAGGGCAGAAGTCGTTAGCTGACATCCTTGGCTTCCTGTCCATCACAGAGGATGGAGTGCTTCATGCAAGAGGGACCAGCCCAGCACTGCCTACCCTCTCTACCCAGATGGCTCCTTTCTCAGCACCAGGTCTGGCATGAAGCCCCCTCCTGCATCAACAGGAGAAGGCTTGTGCCAACATGTGGTTCCAATCAGCCGCCCACTTTCTGGGTCAGTCAGGAGGCTCGAATGTTCTAGGCTAAGGAGACAGACAGCCCAGTTAAACTTTCCCTCCGAATTCTGGTCTCAAGCTGACCATGGCTTTCCTACCTCTGGACCTCGGGGCCTCAAGACTGAAATGGCTTCCTCCATGAGACTCATTTACATCTCTTTGCCTCTCCAGACATCCTCCAACCCCTTCTGGCCTGGAGCAAGTCATAGCTCACTCCTCTGGGTGATGAGGGGGCACCCACCTCCCGGTCCATCCACCCACACATAGGGGAGCTCCTTGGTGTCAGGTCTGGGTCTTGTCACCTTTATACTAGCCTTGGCCCTGGCATCCATGGGCAGTCACTTAGGTCAATGGCTTGTCTTGCTGACCTAGGGGGAGCCATATCCAGGGGCCACGGGACAGGAGCTGTGATGCCTCAGGTCACCCCATCGCTCCCTGTACTCTGAAGAAGGAGGTCCCCGTTCTCCTGGGGCACAAGGTGGGTGTGGCCGCCCTCCTGCCCGCTTGCTGCAGCTCCCCTCCTGCTGGACTTGCCCCCAGGGCCCCCCTTCCTGCTCGAGTCTCCGTGGACTTCACCTGTTGGAGGGAGACATGGGTTTTGAGGACTTTGCACACTGTTTCCTTTCCTGAGACCTCCTGTCCCACCACCCAAATCCACTCTCTGCTTCATCCAACTGACAATTCAGCTTGTAGACACTTCCTGAACGCGCCTCCTCATGGTCTAGATTACATGCCCTCCTTACAGGTTTGCACCACAACCCGGGCAGCTGCCAGACCATCTTCCGTGTCCCCACTCCTCACTGCGGGATGGAGCTGGGTTTTACACTTGGGCATCCCCACCTAGTACCTACCAGTCACCTGGTCCTTGGTTGTTCCTGCAATTGTTTGCTTACTCACTACTTTCCTGCTTCACTGCAGGAGAGCAGAAAATCCCTTCCCCCCAAAACACACGGTCAACCAGATGCCCAACCTAGTGGTCCGTCTCACTAGGAGCAAATGAACAAATGAATTGACGAATGCATAAACTAATGAATCCACTGGAGGAGGCCTGAAGGAGCTTAGGAGAGCCTTGAGCAACCAGAACTGAGGTCACCTTGAAGCGAGACCAAACTGGAACGGGCCCGTGGTCCACCACAGAACTTACTCTTCACTTCCGGGGAACAAAGAATGACTGTTCTCTCCCCACATTAACTGGATCTTCCAAGGCAATGGGGTCAGAGGAGAAAAGGCAATAGAAAACCCCCAGAGTTTTAACCTGAATGTCTTCCTCTCTTCTCCTTTGGAAAGAAAATAAACACAAGTGTTCTTCACTGAGTTTTGAAGAGGAAGCG
Organism: Tragulus kanchil; assembly: GCA_022376925.1. NCBI lineage: Eukaryota > Metazoa > Chordata > Mammalia > Artiodactyla > Tragulidae > Tragulus > Tragulus kanchil. The sequence continues at coordinate 235,174,422 of JAIOJX010000028.1, read as the reverse complement.
GGTGGCTGTGGTGTGGAGCAGGAGGAAGAGAAGCTCTTGCCCGTCAACATCTCGGATCTCAGAGGCAGACTCGAGGAGAAGGAGGCCCCACTGAAGTCACCCTTGGATGCCAGACTCCCGGCCCAGGCGAAGGCGTGGCGGCTGCCAACCCCAATGCGGGCACACAAGGGGCATTCACAGCCCCCTCGCCCTCCCCGGGCGCCCCCAGCAGCAAACAGAACTCTCTGTCTCAGTTCCTGAGTCAAGCTTGCACAGAATTAACTGTAATAATTGGCAGGTGGGCCGCTGACTTCTGGGTTTCAATTCAGCAGGGGCTCATGAAAAAAAATTAAAAAAAAACTGGATGTTCTGCCGTAGCCAGTATTTAGCTTGGGCTCTGAGAAGTTTCAGCTTTCCATGACAAGAAACAAACTGTGAGACTGCAGCTGCCCTGTGCAAACAAGAGCTCCAGAACAGCCTTGGAGGAGAGAGAGGCCTTGCTGGAGATAATTAGGTCTCTCCTCAGGGGAAAGAAAAGGAAATAGCCCTTGACCCGCTGCCCTTCTCAGGAGCTCAGATAATGAAGAAGAAAGGCGGCTTCTGGGAGCTTTACCCTCAGATGGAAGGGCATGATCATCACCTCCAAAGATTTTTCCACGACATGGATGTCCTGCGTGTGTACATTGCGTGTTCTGTCGTGTTTGACTCTGTGACCCCACGGACGGTAGCCCACCAGGTTCCCGCTGTCCACAGGATTCTCCAGGCAAGAATACAGGAGTGGACGCTCTGGTCACCCTTTAAAAGAATATCTACGATAGTAAGGAGGATCATCTCCAGCCCCCACTGAGCCACCATTGATTAGATATTTATTTATTTGTCTGTACCAGGTCCTAGCTATGGCAAGAACACTCAATTTGAGGCATGTGGGATCGAGGGGTCTGGTCAGGATCGAACCCAGGCCTCCTGCGTGCAGAGTCTTAGCCACTGGACCACCAGGGAAGACCCCTTGGCCACCATCAGACAGTGACAGGACAGGGACGAGCCCACAGGATGGGGACGAGCCTCCACTACGGTGCGTCTGCTATTTTTCCTCTGCAGACGTCACTCATCGACGGTGGGTATCTTTCCTACCTACCCGGAGACATGGACACAGCCTCTTTCTCGACATTGTACCCTGGGAAGCCACTAGAAGGGAATCGGAGTTGGCAGGAGAGCTGACAAATACTTGCCACTTCTATTTTAGTAACTCAGACGAGGCCAGAGTTACAATCTCACCAAAGTTTCTGCACCGACAGGAATCCCGTGATGCCCTGCTTCAGGACTCTGGCTTTCACGCCCATTCCTGGCCAAACAGAGAATCCTTATCGCTTGTCTCCAGAGAGCGGGCTCTGGGAGCGGAGGCTTCAGCAGTTGTGGCACACAGGACCCCTATGCAGGGCTCATGAAAAAATTAAAAAAAAACTGGATGTTCTGCCGTAGCCAGTATTTAGCTTGGGCTCTGAGAAGTTTCAGCTTTCCATGACAAGAAACAAACTGTGAGACTGCAGCTGCCCTGTGCAAACAAGAGCTCCAGAACAGCCTTGGAGGAGAGAGAGGCCTTGCTGGAGATAATTAGGTCTCTCCTCAGGGGAAAGAAAAGGAAATAGCCCTTGACCCGCTGCCCTTCTCAGGAGCTCAGATAATGAAGAAGAAAGGCGGCTTCTGGGAGCTTTACCCTCAGATGGAAGGGCATGATCATCACCTCCAAAGATTTTTCCACGACATGGATGTCCTGCGTGTGTACATTGCGTGTTCTGTCGTGTTTGACTCTGTGACCCCACGGACGGTAGCCCACCAGGTTCCCGCTGTCCACAGGATTCTCCAGGCAAGAATACAGGAGTGGACGCTCTGGTCACCCTTTAAAAGAATATCTACGATAGTAAGGAGGATCATCTCCAGCCCCCACTGAGCCACCATTGATTAGATATTTATTTATTTGTCTGTACCAGGTCCTAGCTATGGCAAGAACACTCAATTTGAGGCATGTGGGATCGAGGGATCTGGTCAGGGATCGAACCCAGGCCTCCTGCGTGCAGAGTCTTAGCCACTGGACCACCAGGGAAGACCCCTTGGCCACCATCAGACAGTGACAGGACAGGGACGAGCCCACAGGATGGGGACGAGCCTCCACTACGGTGCGTCTGCTATTTTTCCTCTGCAGACGTCACTCATCGACGGTGGGTATCTTTCCTACCTACCCGGAGACATGGACACAGCCTCTTTCTCGACATTGTACCCTGGGAAGCCACTAGAAGGGAATCGGAGTTGGCAGGAGAGCTGACAAATACTTGCCACTTCTATTTTAGTAACTCAGACGAGGCCAGAGTTACAATCTCACCAAAGTTTCTGCACCGACAGGAATCCCGTGATGCCCTGCTTCAGGACTCTGGCTTTCACGCCCATTCCTGGCCAAACAGAGAATCCTTATCGCTTGTCTCCAGAGAGCGGGCTCTGGGGAGCGGAGGCTTCAGCAGTTGTGGCACACAGGGTTAGTTGCCCCGCCGTATGTGGAGTCTCCCCTGGGAAGGGATTGAACCCATGTCCCTTGCATTGGCAGATGGAGTCTCAGCGATCAGACCACCAGCAAAGTCCACAGCTGGGGGTTTTACTCCCAGTCTGCTACGGCAGGGACAGAGCAGCCGTCATCCTGAAACACTTTCCTGCGCCCCATCCACAGTGACTCTGACTGTGGGTTTCTCCATCACTATTTCTCAGGAGGCCTGCTTGTCCCCTTTTTTTCATAAGAAACTCATATGTAGGGCTGGTGGGGGATAGCTCTGACCATCTGGGCTGGGAAACATTTACAAAGTGGCTTCCCCTGGGGTCAAGCCCACAGTCTTCCCAGGGGAGAAGGTCCTTCGTTTAGGATCCAGGTAACACGCCTCTTCCTCCCTGTGTGACCATCCTGGGGCTTCCTTCCAGTGGCCTTTGGGATGCACCTCCTTCCAGATTCCTTTCCCATCTCTGCTGTTCACTACATGAGAGAACAAAGCCTGAAGCAATTGCAATGGTGTGTCACCTTTCTTAGTCTGAATGTGGGGAGGAGCTTCCTCTGCCCTCACAAGTTGGGTGCTGTGTTCTGAGTGTTTACTTACTATCCTAAGAATTGGGGGTGCGGGGAGACCCTGGCAGCCCCTCCATCTCTCACCTCAGTGTGTGATGGGAGGGCTAACTGCTTGGGATCTTGGGTGACCGCTTCAACTCTCCGAATCTGCTTTCTCACCTGCAAAATGGGAATAAGGACACCATCCCCTAGGATTGCTCTGAGGACGAAATGAGATGATCTATGTAAAATGCCCAGCATATAGTAAGCACCCCATGGATGCAGGCTATTATTAGCCAGAGGTAAATATTTCAGCTATAGCATCCCTCCTGTGAATTTTTAAAAATTACGGTCAAATACACATAATGCAAGGGCCTCCCTGGTGGCTCAGTGGTAAAGAATCCACCTGCCAATGAAGGAGATGCTGATTCTGTTCCTGGGTCAGGAAGATCCCCTAGAGAAGGAAATAGCACTCCGGTATTCTTGCCTGGGAAATCCCATGGACAGAGGAGCCCAGTCCATGGGGTTTCAAAAGACTTGAATATGACTTAGCAAGTAAACAACAAATAACACATAACATAAAACATAGTGTTTGAAGTGTGCAGTTCAGTGCAAAGAGATGACTCAATGGGAAAGACCCTGATGCTGGGAAAAAATAGGCAGAAGGAGAAGGGGACACCAGAGGAGGAGATGGTTGGGTGGCATCACTGAGTCAATGGACATGAGTTTGAGCAAGCTCCCTGGAGACAGTGAAGGACTGGGAAGCCTGGCGTGCTGCAGTCCATGGGGTCGCAAAGACATGGAAACCACTGAGCAACTGAACTGAACTGAACTGAACTGAATCACCATGTCCTAGTACCAGAATTTTTATCACCTCACATGAGAACCCTGTACCCATTAAGCTGTCTCTTTCTGTTTCTCCCTCTCTGGAAATCACTAATTGGCTTTCTGTGTCTATATATTTGCCTACTCTGATTATTTAAATACACAGACTCATGCAATATATGGTTTTTTGTGTCTGGTTTCTATACTTAGCGTAATATTTTCAAGGTTCACTCTTGCTATAACATATATTTGTATTTTATTCTTTTTATGGCTAAATAATGTTTCATTGTATTGTTCAGTCACTAAGTCGTGTCCGACTCCATTGTATGGATATACAAAATTTTGTTATTCTGTTCATGTGTTGATAGGCATTTGGGTTCTTTTGACCTTTGGGGTGTTATGAGTGTTTACTTACTATCCTAAGAATTGGGGGTGCGGGGAGACCCTGGCAGCCCCTCCATCTCTCACCTCAGTGTGTGATGGGAGGGCTAACTGCTTGGGATCTTGGGTGACCGCTTCAACTCTCCGAATCTGCTTTCTCACCTGCAAAATGGGAATAAGGACACCATCCCCTAGGATTGCTCTGAGGACGAAATGAGATGATCTATGTAAAATGCCCAGCATATAGTAAGCACCCCATGGATGCAGGCTATTATTAGCCAGAGGTAAATATTTCAGCTATAGCATCCCTCCTGTGAATTTTTAAAAATTACGGTCAAATACACATAATGCAAGGGCCTCCCTGGTGGCTCAGTGGTAAAGAATCCACCTGCCAATGAAGGAGATGCTGATTCTGTTCCTGGGTCAGGAAGATCCCCTAGAGAAGGAAATAGCACTCCGGTATTCTTGCCTGGGAAATCCCATGGACAGAGGAGCCCAGTCCATGGGGTTTCAAAAGACTTGAATATGACTTAGCAAGTAAACAACAAATAACACATAACATAAAACATAGTGTTTGAAGTGTGCAGTTCAGTGCAAAGAGATGACTCAATGGGAAAGACCCTGATGCTGGGAAAAAATAGGCAGAAGGAGAAGGGGACACCAGAGGAGGAGATGGTTGGGTGGCATCACTGAGTCAATGGACATGAGTTTGAGCAAGCTCCCTGGAGACAGTGAAGGACTGGGAAGCCTGGCGTGCTGCAGTCCATGGGGTCGCAAAGACATGGAAACCACTGAGCAACTGAACTGAACTGAACTGAACTGAATCACCATGTCCTAGTACCAGAATTTTTATCACCTCACATGAGAACCCTGTACCCATTAAGCTGTCTCTTTCTGTTTCTCCCTCTCTGGAAATCACTAATTGGCTTTCTGTGTCTATATATTTGCCTACTCTGATTATTTAAATACACAGACTCATGCAATATATGGTTTTTTGTGTCTGGTTTCTATACTTAGCGTAATATTTTCAAGGTTCACTCTTGCTATAACATATATTTGTATTTTATTCTTTTTATGGCTAAATAATGTTTCATTGTATTGTTCAGTCACTAAGTCGTGTCCGACTCCATTGTATGGATATACAAAATTTTGTTATTCTGTTCATGTGTTGATAGGCATTTGGGTTCTTTTGACCTTTGGGGTGTTATGCTATGAACATTTGTGAACATGTTTTTGTTTGAACACCTGTGTTCAGTTTGGGGGGTTATATGCCTATGAGATGAATTTCTAGGTGGTATGTAATTCTGTATTTAACTTATTGAGGCATTACCTATTTTCCGCAGTGCACTATTTTACATTTCAATGTATGAGGGTTCAAAATTTTCCAGAATCTTACTAACACTTGTTATTTCCCCCTTTTAAAAAAGTCTTGGCCATCCTATTGGGTTTTAAATGGTATTTCATTGTGGTTTTGATTTGCATTTCCCTGATGACTAATGACATTGAGCAACTTTTCATGTGCTTCTTGGTCATTTATATCTCTTTTTTTTGTTGGAGAAATGTCTATTCAAGTCCTTTACTCATTTTTTTAATTGGGTTGTTTGTCTTTTTGTGGTTTCTTCTATGAATTTTAGGTCATTTTTCTAACCGCTGGGGTCAGGAAAAATGAATCAAAAGAGGTGAAAAAAACGTGGGGTCAGGAAAAAAGAATCAAAAGAGATGAAAAAAACGTGTGTGTGTGTGTGTGTGTGTGTGTGTGTGCATGTGTGTATATTCAAAGTCTTGATACAGCCTGAATGGTCAGGGAATAAAACTAGTTTCTTATTTTGTCTGTAATTTGTCTTCCTTTTTTTTTTTTTTTTGTCTTCCTTTTGAGTCTTTAATGATGGCTAATGGGAAAAGATTAATTTTTAATCCTCTCTGCTTTATAATTTAGATCCCCTAATTTAAGCAGCCCTTTCAGTTATGTTCAGTCTTTCTAGAAAAACAAAATAAAACAAACTCTAAATCTCTGAGATGTATCTTCCTGGTTCCAATATAGTCACCGTCTCTGAGAGCATGGGGTGGTGATGGTTTGGTAACCTCAAGGCAGAGGGGACATCTCAACATCTCTGGTGTGGCAACCTCTGTTTCCACTGGAATCCTGGGCCATCTCCCTTGTCTGCAAGTTGTGCCTCACCTTGCCAGAAATGGCGGCCAAAGGCTGAGACTATGTGGTCAGTCTTTGACTCTTGGCTCCATCATAAGCCACCTGCTTCCTATGACTTGGCCTCCCCTTTGAGGGCTGGCTGTTCTATCCTAGCCAGACCCTTGGCTCCTCCTTAGTCTCACCTCACTGTTGGTAAACCAAAGACAACTCAGGTAAGCTAGAGTGTCAGGGTCTTCCCACCACCCCACGCCACCCCACTGTGTTTGTACAGAGGGCTTCCCCCAGTGCAGCTACAGCATCCTCCCAGGTCCCCAGAGAGGGAGCAGCTGGCGTGACGGCATCCTGGTCCCTTGGAGGAGGGAGAATTCAGGACATGGAAACTGAGCTGGTCCTTGAGGGACTGGGCAAGCACCTCCAGGTGGGAACTTGGCCTTCCTTGGCTCCTCACAGCACCCTACACTGTGTTAGACAAGGAAGAGGCAGATGCTCAAGCCATCAATTGTTTGAGCTGACTGTGGAGATGAAAGCCCTGGGAGGCTGAGGGACACAGCTCAGAGGCGATTTCTCTTTGAATCAGAGAAACATTCAAATGGCCACCCCAAGCTTATATCTTCCATGGACCATGAATTCCTCCAACTTACTGCTCACAAAATAACAAATGTACATAGGGTCTGTATTAATAACCCCTCTTGGAAGTCTTGTGGGTCAGAAGAAGGTATACTGTTCTCTTTGGAGTTAATTCTCCCACTTGTGCTCTTAAACTCCCATGCCTTCAACTTCTTTAAGATCTAGACTTTGATCTAGACACAGGAGCTCAAAGACAGGATGACTAGCTGAGAGCAACTGAGCAGTGCTTGACCAGTTGTCTTATTGCTGGCTCCTACAAGCAAGCAGAAACTGCTGAACTTTCCCTTGTCCATTAGCTTTATCACTGCTTTAAAAATGCCCTCATCATGACTTACCTGCCGGTGAACTACAAAATCAGGATCATTCAAGGGTCTCTGTGATGAGGGATAGAAAGATCAAATCTCTAGCCGCTATTAGAGGAGGACTGAAAAAGGATGCTTAGAGGATACAATTAGAGTCCAAAAAATGGACTTCCGGAAACTATTAAAAGAAAATTATTTTTTATTTTATAAACTTCAGAAATAAACTGAAAAGAGGATAATCACTGCTGAGCTGTGAATTAGAGGTTTAGAAGATCAAGAGAAAGAAATAGCTCATAATATAAAAACATAAAGGAGTGGAAACCAATAGGGACCACTAAGAGACTTAGAGGATCAAATAAGAGAGAAGACTTTCAAACAGCAGAAGTTTCAGAAGTGGAGTGGAAAGAGAGAACAGATGATGAAAGAGAAGCAATAGTTAAATAAAAGAAGACATTTTCCCATGATGTGATACAAATTTAAGACTGCAGATTGAAAAGCCCAAGTTCTAGATGGGATGGGATTATTTTAAAACACCCATACATCTAGATATAACTTGGGGAAACCTTGGAATTCTAAGGACAAGAAAATTGTTTACCAACATGAACAGAAGGAAGGGAGAGACCACTTTTTTTGCTATATCTTTGCATTGTTTTGCAAATGAGTACTCATTATTCTAAAATTGACAAAGAAAAATATTTTAATGCCTTCTCATGATGGTCATTTGTCAGTGGACACTCTTAGCCCAGGACCTAAAGACATGCATAGCTCTGGACCCAATTCTTTTGGTATTTCCTAATTCTTTTGGTCTTTCCTCTTATGCTTGGGCCCTGGCCAACCTGGACTCCTTCAGCTCAAAAAACATTTCTTGTGCCTTGATTTTGAGCCTGGAACTGTATTTGATGTTGAAATGACATGGTGAGTAGGTATGGTTTCTATTCTCAAGGAGCGTAAGTCAGTAGTGAGTCAAATTTTTCCACTGGGTTGAGCCTCTGGGCCTTTGTTCTTTGTTGATTCTCAGGGGAAAAGGTAAGATTGCAGATCCTGTACATTTCTCCCATCTACCTACATAAGCCCCCTGTCAAAAAAATAAAAAAGTTACCTAACACTACAGCAAGTCCCCTACATACAAACTCTTCAAGTTGGGTACTTCCAAAGAGGCAAATGTGTGTTCACATGTCCAATCACGTAAGCTACTGGCATACGTTGTCAGGTGTGTGCATCTTCTACAAATGGTTGTGCTTTTGCGTACTTTAGAGTACTGTGTACAGTAACAGAGAATCTTTATTTCAAGCTAGGTCTGCAAGAGGCAACATCACCGAACTCCTTGCTGTAACACAAGAGGCTTACTAATGAAGACCTGATGGAATGAGAGGTCTAGAAAAATGACGAAGAGAGACAAGAGGAAGAGGAAGTAACTGAAGAACCAAAGAGATGTAGAACAAGGAAAGTGTAGGAGGAAATGGCAACTCACTCTAGTATTCTTGCCTGGAGAATCCCATGGACAGAGGAGCCAGAGGGCTGCAGCCCATGGTCACAAAGAGCTGGACACAACTGAGAGACTAACACACACGCAGCAGGAGAAGTGGCAGGGAAGATGGAGAGGTAGCTCCTACAGGAGGAACGGTGGACAGTCACCACCCTGCAGTGCCAGGATCGGCCAGGGGACAGCTTGTGAGTGACTCTCAGTGAGGCTGGAGGTCACTACCTTGGACCACCTACATCAAATATGACTGCAGGACTAACACACTTGTATGTCTGGCCGTACCTGGCTAAGTGAAAGGCACAATTTCCCCAGCGCTCAGTGACTCTAAGTGACACCTGATACGTCTGAGCGTGGGATAATAAACAGACTCCCTGCTTGTTTGCCATCTTCCCTCCCCATCTTGACATTCCAAAGCCTTCCTCTCTGACTCCCATCCCACTGTCTCATCAGAAACTGGGCTCTTCCGAATTCCAAAGCTTCTTGTCAATTTCAGAGGCCAAGAAACAAGACCAAGGGTCGCCCCTCCTTCCTGCTCCCTGAGATATGCAGTCAAATTGGAGCCTAGACTCCAGACACTCAAATGAAAAAATGTTAATGTACCCAGGGCCACGCAAGGCCACACTGCCAACACTGACCAACAACCGAGCCAAAGGACATAAAGAAACAGGCTTTCCTTGGAAGGTATCTTCAAGGATTTGTACTCCTGGCCAGTTGACAAAAGCCCCAATGTGTTGGCCCTGGGGAGGGAGTGCCAGCTTTCTGTTTAGTCTGGCACTGTTCTAACAGGCTTGCAAGGATCAGAAAGCTGCAAGGATGGATTTCAAGGCCACTGAGTACCCATGTTTATCTTCAGGCTCAGATCCAGGAGCTCAGAAATGTGCCCATTTCAAAATAATAAGGACAACAATAGCATGTCTTTGGTAAAATGCAGACTTTGGAATCCGTGTCAAAGTACAGTAGAACAAAACACCCCAAGAGAAAGCAACTTTGCCTCGTGCCTCTGGTGCGAGAAGAGTGGAATTCAGCCTAAGAATTCTCAGAATCCACGTGGGCCTCAAACACCTCAATGAGAAGAGGATGTGAAGCTGTTATAATTGGAAGAGATAATTGGGGCAATGGCTGGAACAGGACTGTTTTGCAAAATTGAGTGCTTCAGCTGGTCCTGGTCATCGGACAATGGAGGGACCAGCATTTGGATATTCAATCACCTCCTGAAGCTGAGGACTAGTTGATTATATTTGTTTCCGGAAATGTCCCAATGAAGCAAGAGAAAAATGGGACAAAAAGCCTTGGCAGAGGCCAAGCCATCTTCCCAGCTGCAGAAATGAAAGACGACTTTCAGAGCACCCCGACCCCATCCCGGCCCTCATGCGGCCTCAGGAGAACGCATGAAGCAGGACCTAACAACAGCCTTGCTACTAGTAAGAGGCATTCACAAGGCCCCCGGGAAGACCCCTTGTGCTGCCCCCCGACCTATACCAGTGATGCCACACTCTCTTGTCTCACTAAATATAAGAAATACTGAAACAATCTTTCCGACTGTTGGCATCAGGCACCCGGGCACTTACTCTTTGACATCCGTTCCTCCTATAGAAAAATGCCAACTTCCCAACCACACACTGACATTCCTGGCAGAAAAACCCTTATTATTCTACCTGAAGCCACCAGAAACAAAGTCAGTCGAGAAATGTGCCTACTGGGACTGCAATGCTTTGAATGCCATCAGTCATGTGGAAAACATGGAGCCGAGCCTGGCACTGTCTTTGGAGGCCTTCATGCAAACAACAAGAGCCCGCTGAGAGCTCTCAAGCCCACGTGGAGGGGGAGCTGCTAATCACAAAACCGGGCCCTGGCCTCCTCTGATGGCCTTAATGAAGACCAGGTGACCACAGATGAATGCGACCACACTGAGCTTGCCTTTGTCGAGTCTGAGATCGCTGCAAAGCCTGGAATGAACGAGCCTGCAAACAAGAAAATGCATGTGGCCAAGAGCTGGAAAGAATAGGATGTGGAATGGGGGGGGTGTGTGTCATCAATTACTTGTGGTTCTCGGAGAGCCAAGAATTATGCTTGGAAGTACAACTTCTGAGCATCTGGAGAAGTCTTTGGTCAGCATCCGCGTCTTCTGGATAATCTCCCTTTTAGCCTAAGAATTTGTAGTCCAAAATTGAGGGGGTTTATAATTGGAAGAGATAATTGGGGCAATGGCTGGAACAGGACTGTTTTGCAAAATTGAGTGCTTCAGCTGGTCCTGGTCATCGGACAATGGAGGGACCAGCATTTGGATATTCAATCACCTCCTGAAGCTGAGGACTAGTTGATTATATTTGTTTCCGGAAATGTCCCAATGAAGCAAGAGAAAAATGGGACAAAAAGCCTTGGCAGAGGCCAAGCCATCTTCCCAGCTGCAGAAATGAAAGACGACTTTCAGAGCACCCCGACCCCATCCCGGCCCTCATGCGGCCTCAGGAGAACGCATGAAGCAGGACCTAACAACAGCCTTGCTACTAGTAAGAGGCATTCACAAGGCCCCCGGGAAGACCCCTTGTGCTGCCCCCCGACCTATACCAGTGATGCCACACTCTCTTGTCTCACTAAATATAAGAAATACTGAAACAATCTTTCCGACTGTTGGCATCAGGCACCCGGGCACTTACTCTTTGACATCCGTTCCTCCTATAGAAAAATGCCAACTTCCCAACCACACACTGACATTCCTGGCAGAAAAAAAACCCTTATTATTCTACCTGAAGCCACCAGAAACAAAGTCAGTCGAGAAATGTGCCTACTGGGACTGCAATGCTTTGAATGCCATCAGTCATGTGGAAAACATGGAGCCGAGCCTGGCACTGTCTTTGGAGGCCTTCATGCAAACAACAAGAGCCCGCTGAGAGCTCTCAAGCCCACGTGGAGGGGGAGCTGCTAATCACAAAACCGGGCCCTGGCCTCCTCTGATGGCCTTAATGAAGACCAGGTGACCACAGATGAATGCGACCACACTGAGCTTGCCTTTGTCGAGTCTGAGATCGCTGCAAAGCCTGGAATGAACGAGCCTGCAAACAAGAAAATGCATGTGGCCAAGAGCTGGAAAGAATAGGATGTGGAATGGGGGGTGTGTGTGTCATCAATTACTTGTGGTTCTCGGAGAGCCAAGAATTATGCTTGGAAGTACAACTTCTGAGCATCTGGAGAAGTCTTTGGTCAGCATCCGCGTCTTCTGGATAATCTCACAATCATTCAGTCCGTCCAAGCCAGGCCAGATGGAGGCAATATTGGGTAGTACGCACACTCGTCGTGGGCTCCTCTCTGCTTCTTCCTGTTTCTTGCCCACCTTTCTGCTGGTCCACACCCCCAGTGCCACCACCACCAAGAATGGTTTAGGATCTTTCCCTCTTCCTCTGCAGAAACGAATCTGAGCTGACTGTCTGTGCCCTGACCACAGGTCAAGTGTTGGTGTATTGATGCTACGCTGAGAATAAATACCACCAGGTAAAGGGTCACAGGGTTCCCAGGTGGCTCAGGGACAAAGAATCCGTCTGCCAATGAGGAGAAATGGGTTCACTCCCTGGGCTGGCAAGATTCCCCGGAGCAGGAAGTGGCAACCCTATACGGTATGCATGCTGGGAAAATCCCATGGACAGAGGAGCCTGGCAGGCTATGGTTCACAGGGTCTCAAAAGAATCAGACAGGACTGAGCGACTGAACAACAACGAAGGGTTACAATTCTCACTGAGCAAATCGAGGAACAAGCCAGAGCAGAAGGCAAGCGTCACAGTGACATTTCCAAATTCCCTTCCTGGGGCGCCTTGTGGGTTGGCTTCTTTCACTGGGTCTCAAATTCCTCCCATAGGTGAGGAGTGGTAGGTACTACACAGGGGCCTCCAATGTTGTCTTCCCTCATGGCCAGCCTAGGGGCAGCAGGTCTACTGAAGGGTATCCAGAACACCTGAGAAGGAACCAGGCATGTGTATGAGAGGCTGTGATCCTGTGGGCAGCCTGCTTCTTAGAGCCTGAGAGCTGTAGCAGGAACCACACAGAACAGCCTGTCGCAGCCTCCAGGAAGGCTGCCAGGGTGTCTCCTGGGCCCTGAGGGATGGGACACAAGCTGCCACTCTCTTGGAGCCTGAAGGAGCATTTTGATGCCACACTGAGGATTTGGTAGGACGCGTGCTCGGACGTGTCTAATGTCCCTCGTCTTGTCTTGTGAAAGTCACTCAGTCGTGTCTGACTCTTTGCAACTCCATGGAGCCCAACAGGCTCCTCTGTTCGAGTTCTCCAGGCAAGAATACTGGAGAGGGTTGTCATTTCCTTCTTCAGGGATCGTTCCAGAGCAGGGATCGAACCGAGGTCTCCTGCATGGCAAGTGGATTCTTCATCATTTAAGTCACTAAGAGGCCCTGTGTTCCTAGTGAGGGACCAAGATAGGGACTACCCAGACCCCTTCCACCCGCTTTGTTCTGTCCTAACTCCTTCCTGAGGCATTCCCAGGCCCCTCAGCCCTGCTTCCCCCTCCTCCTGGGTTTTACTCCCTGTGGAGGTCCCCTCACACTGCACTTGAGACAAACAGCTGAGCTCTGCAGAGGTGCAGGGCAGCCCTGCCCGCAGTAGAGCTGAGCGCTGGGAGAGCTCTACTGACCTCTGCAGCCGGGTCCCAAAGGCTCATCCTCATCACCCCGTTTGCCCTCACAGCGAGAGGCCTGTCTTCCTCTCCCCGCCTACGCTGGCCTGGCCACCTAAAGGGCACCAGAAACCCTGCTGGCCTGACTGGACTCAAAGCTGGAGCTACCCGTGACCGTTCCTTCTTATTTATAAGCTTTGTGAGTTTTCTTTCTTTTTCTTCATCGGAGAGGTATTTGGGGGTCTGGGAGAGAGTTTTTAAAATAGCATTTCTAGCCAACCAAGAAGTGTAAACTATCCTTTAGAACAAAAGGCCTCTTTGAAGTGCAATCCACAGAACAGGAACACAATAGGCGCCCTGTTTACTGGCTACAAATTGTTTACTTTGCGACAAACCGAATGCAGAGAAAGGGCTTTCTGTGCCCAGGGCGGCATGGGAGTCAGCCCCATTCCGCACTCTCCACCTCAACTATGTGCTGTGGAATGATTCTCCCGCGGCTCTGACTTGGCCCTGAGCTGGGCAAGGGGTGGCCTCATCTTGTAACTCTGTCTGTTAGACCCTGAGGTGAAGGAAATGAGCAGAGTGACTCAGCGCTTTTGACCTAGAGGAGAGACAAGATTGGAGAATGGAAGGGCGGGTGTGTAGGGAGGAGGGGGAGAGAGAGGCTTTCACCTCAAGTAGCTTATTTTGGAAGCTTACTGTGGGATTCCTTTACCCTCCCCGACCTCGCAGGCAAAACACACCTTCCCAGCTTCTTAGAGGGCCTCTAGCGAGGCTCCATGACCTGCTAACCCCGTTTTCCCCTTGGCTCACTCTACTTGCTGTTGGCTATGGACTGAACTGCATCTTCCCCCAAATTCACACAGTGAAGCCCTAACTCCTAGCACCTCTGTATGTAACTGTACTTGGAGATGGGCCTTCAAAGAAGTGGTCAATTTAAAAGAGACATCACTTTGATGACGGAGGTCTGTAGAGTCAAAACTCTGGCTGTTTCACTAGTCATGTTTGGATGTGAGAGTTGGACGATAAAGAAGGTCAAATACCAAAGGACTGATGCTTTCAAACTGTGGTGCTGGAGAAGACTCTTGAGAGTCCCCTGGACAGCAAGGAGATCCAGCCAGTCAATCCTAAAGGAAATCAGCCCTGAATGATGCTGAAGCTCCAATACTTTGGCCACCTGATTCAAAGGGCCGATTGACTGGACCAAGCCCTCTGAGGCTAGGAAAGACTGAGGGCAGAAGGAGAAGGAGAAGGGGGCAACAGAGGATGAGATGTTTGGATGGCATCACTGCGTCCATGAACATGAGTTTGAGCAAACTTCAGAAGAGAGCGGAAGACAGGGGAGCCTGGTGTGCTGCAGTTCACAGGGTCCACAAGGGTCAGACATGACTGAGTGAGCAACAGCAATGATAAATCCTCTCTGACTGGTGTCCTTATGAGAAGAGATTAGCACACAGGCAGAGGGGAAAGACCACTTGACACTGTACGAAGACGGCCATCTACGAGTCGAGGAGAGAGGCCTCGGGAGAAAACAAATAGGCTGACACTTTGATCATGAATGTCCAGCCTCGAGAGCTGTGAGAAATAAATGTCTGACGTCTAAGCCACCAGGACTGTGAGTCACCAGGGAAGCCCAAGACTTCTGTATGCAGCCCTAGAATTTAATACACTGGAGAAAGAACAGAAATCCTGGAGTCTCCTCCAAGCTTCTGCTCCTCATCTGTACATTAGGAATATTTGTTTCTGCCATGCAGCGCTCTTGGGAGGGTTAGGATTACAGACCAGAAGGCACCTGGAGCAGGGTCTGATGGAGAGCAGACATGTGCTAAATCATTGTGAATGTTAGAATTGTAGTTACGATTATTAGAGACCAGTCGGTGGGTACGTGTTGCTTACGTGTGCCTGCATGCTCAGTTGCTCAGTCCTGTCGACTCTTTGGGACCCCATGGACTGTAGCCCACCAGATCAAAATTCCTCCTTTGATCGAGGAATTTTCCAGGGAAGAATACTGGAGTGGGTTGCCATGCTCTCCTCCAAGGGATCTTCCTGACCCAGGGCTCAAACACATGTCTCTTGCATCTCCTGCATTGGCAGGAAGATTCTTCACCACTATGCCACCTGGGAGACTCCATGTGTTGCTTATCGATCCATATCAAATGTTCCTAGAATCTCTACCCATTGATATATTGATTTGATGATTTGGCCTCAAAGAGTTTAGTGTTTTTGGCAACCTTGAAGATGTCACCTTCTCTGGATCTCCAAGATGCCTGACCCTGGGAGGGTATGTTCATTCCTTAAACTGACGCCTCTTCATAACTTTACATCCTTAAGTCCGTATCACATATTAGCCAGTGGCAAGACAAAGCTGTGTTGAAAGTCTGTATAAATTACATTCACAAGGCTACTTACCTACATGTCAAACTCTAATAGACTGGCCAGGCATGATTTTATTCTGATATAATCTGTTTTCTTTCCCTCAAAGAGATCACTTTTTAAAGGACTGGTGATTCTGTCTTCTAGAAGTTCTGTGCCGTGTGTCATGTGGGTGAAGGGAAGCCTGCACATGGAGCTTTTTTTGTGGAGTAGGGCTTCTGGGAACACTGTGACCACATGTAATGATGGGTTATATCCTTCATCAACAGTCCTGGCCATTGATATACATTTAGTTTGCTTGTCATTGAAAATATTGGACTTTGACCACCTCTGAATTTAAACCTCCAAACTGATTAATTAGCATCTCCCTAAAAGTTTTCCCGACCAGCACTGGCTCAGATCCTGGCCACACACCACTTCTCTGCCTTCACGTCTCTGGATGAAAGGACGCTCTTAGCCCTCAGTTTCTGATGGCTCCTCCTTCTCGGCCTGAACTTCTCCTTTTGGAGAAATAACTTCCTATAAACACTCAGGTGCTGCACAGTTGACTCAACTCAGCACCTATTTCAGACTTCTCTTCTCGATTTAAATGAGATGATGGACAACAAGCACTCAATAAATTGTGGCCCCAGAGATAAATGCATGGCTTTATGTTTAATTATGGTTTTCAACTTTTTTTTTTTTTTGCCTCTAAGTCATCATTTATTTTTCATCCATCTTTTTTATTCTTTGGCACATATGGGTCTCCCATCGCAGTGGGCTCTCTCGTTGCAGAGCACTGGCTCTGGGTGCATGCTCTCCAGAGCGCTGGCTCATAATTGGACACACTGGCCCAGCCACTCCTTGGCACGTGGGATCTACCCAGGCCAGGGATCAAACCCGTGCCCCTTGCACTGCAAGGCGGACTGTCTACCCACTGGACCATCATGGAATCCCCTGTTTTTCAACTTTGAATACACTCTCTTATCCCGGGCTATTAACTTTACTCCAGGATTTTCTGGTCATGGAAAGTGACTTGCCTTCATTTACACCAAGAATAGCTCTCTGTGTTGTTTTTAAAATTGGAGCACTTAAACTGACGCCTCTTCATAACTTTACATCCTTAAGTCCGTATCACATATTAGCCAGTGGCAAGACAAAGCTGTGTTGAAAGTCTGTATAAATTACATTCACAAGGCTACTTACCTACATGTCAAACTCTAATAGACTGGCCAGGCATGATTTTATTCTGATATAATCTGTTTTCTTTCCCTCAAAGAGATCACTTTTTAAAGGACTGGTGATTCTGTCTTCTAGAAGTTCTGTGCCGTGTGTCATGTGGGTGAAGGGAAGCCTGCACATGGAGCTTTTTTTGTGGAGTAGGGCTTCTGGGAACACTGTGACCACATGTAATGATGGGTTATATCCTTCATCAACAGTCCTGGCCATTGATATACATTTAGTTTGCTTGTCATTGAAAATATTGGACTTTGACCACCTCTGAATTTAAACCTCCAAACTGATTAATTAGCATCTCCCTAAAAGTTTTCCCGACCAGCACTGGCTCAGATCCTGGCCACACACCACTTCTCTGCCTTCACGTCTCTGGATGAAAGGACGCTCTTAGCCCTCAGTTTCTGATGGCTCCTCCTTCTCGGCCTGAACTTCTCCTTTTGGAGAAATAACTTCCTATAAACACTCAGGTGCTGCACAGTTGACTCAACTCAGCACCTATTTCAGACTTCTCTTCTCGATTTAAATGAGATGATGGACAACAAGCACTCAATAAATTGTGGCCCCAGAGATAAATGCATGGCTTTATGTTTAATTATGGTTTTCAACTTTTTTTTTTTTTTGCCTCTAAGTCATCATTTATTTTTCATCCATCTTTTTTATTCTTTGGCACATATGGGTCTCCCATCGCAGTGGGCTCTCTCGTTGCAGAGCACTGGCTCTGGGTGCATGCTCTCCAGAGCGCTGGCTCATAATTGGACACACTGGCCCAGCCACTCCTTGGCACGTGGGATCTACCCAGGCCAGGGATCAAACCCGTGCCCCTTGCACTGCAAGGCGGACTGTCTACCCACTGGACCATCATGGAATCCCCTGTTTTTCAACTTTGAATACACTCTCTTATCCCGGGCTATTAACTTTACTCCAGGATTTTCTGGTCATGGAAAGTGACTTGCCTTCATTTACACCAAGAATAGCTCTCTGTGTTGTTTTTTAAAATTGGAGCACAGTTGCTTCACGATATTGTATTGGTTTCTGCCATACATCAGCATAAATCAGTCACAGGTATGCCTACGTCCCCTTTCTCCTGAAAACCCCTCCCATTCCACTCTCCCCAATCTCAGCCCTCTAAGTGGTCAACAGAACACTGGGTTGAGCTTCCTGTGTCGTGCAGCAATGCTCTCTGTATTATTATTATTATTTAAGCATTTCTATTCTTTTTAAAATTAACTTTCATTGGAGTACAGTTGCTTTACAATGTTGTGTTAGTTTCTACTGACCAGCAAAGTAAATCAGCTACACATATACATACATCTCCTCTATTTGGATTTCCTTCCCATTTAGGTCACCACAGAGCACTGAATAGGGTTCCCTGTGCTATAGAGTAGGTTCTGTACACAGCATCAATAATGTATGGACAGTAGTCCTACCCGCTTTTGCCACTGGTATCCATACATTTGTTCTCAACATATGTGTCTCTATTTCAGCATGGCAAATAAGGTCATCTAAGTTGTTTGTCTAGATGTGCCATATATGCGTTAATACATGACGTTTGTTTTTCTCTTTCTGACTTACTTCACTCCGTATGACAATCTCTGGGTCCAATCACATCTCTACCAATGATCATTTTGTTCTTTTCATGGCCCAGTAGTATTCCATTGTACACATGTGCCACATCTTCTTTATCCATTCCTCTGTTGGTAGGTATTTAGGGTGCCTCCATGGCCTGGCTACCACAAATAGCATTGCTATGAACATGGGTGCAGCTATCTTTCTGATTATGGTTTTTCTTGGGTATATGGGCTTCTCTGGTGGCTCAGAGGTAAAGAATCCTCCTGCAATGCAAAGAGACACAGGTTTGATCCCTGGGTGGGGAAGATCCCCTTAAGGAGGGCATGGCAACCCACTCCAGTATTCTTGCCTGGACAATGCCATGGACAGAGGAGCCTGATGGGCTATGGTTCACTGGGTTGCAAAGAGTCAGCCAAGACTGTAAGTGACTGAACACACACACTGGGTATATTCCCCATAGCAGGACTGCAGGGTCACATGGTCGTTCTATTTTCAGTTTTGTAAGGGGTCACGCTTTGTCCTTGATACTGACTTCCCTCCATGTCTGTTGCATTTTCCTTCGACCTGGCCTCATGACAGCGGCACACTCACCCTCTCCAGTGTCAACACAACAACTTTAACTCTCATGCACTGCCTGCCCTCACCTTAGGGTGCCCTCCTTTTTCTTGCCTTCTCCCCAACAGTCTCCTTCCTGCCATGACAAATCCTCTTCTCCTGAGTTCATGCTCTTCCCTAGCTGATCATCCCGCTGGCCAAAATTCTTTTTTTTTTAATTAAATGGAATGAAAATTTAAAAATGCTATTGAAATATAATCGACATAGAATATTGTGTAAGTGTACAACATATGGATTTGATACATATATGCATCATGATGACCACAGTAGCATTAGGTCACATCTGCATCTCATCACATCATTTAACATTTCTGTTTTTTGTCATAAGAACAATTAAGATCTAGACTCGTAGCAACTGTGAACTTTGTAACACAGTATGGTTGACTATCTATGCTGTGCATTAGATCTCTATGAATTCTGTAACTACTAGCTGCAAGTTTATACCCTTAAATAACATCTTCTCCATCCATTCTTTGCCCCCAGCCCTGGTCAGCACCATTCTACTCTCTGTTTCTATGATTTTAGCTTTTTTAGATTTCACATGTAAGTGAGCTCATAGAGTATTTGTCTTTCTCTCACTTATCTCATTCAGCAGAATGCTCTCAGTGTCTATCTATGCTGCCTCAAATGGCAGAATTTCTTTTTCATGACTGAATAATATTTAACCGCCATTCTGTACCACATCTTCTTCACCAAGGTCTTTATTACAGGGTCTTCGCCCACTGCCACATCTCGCAGCCACTTGCTCACTCCAGAACACCTGATTGTTGTCCCACTGCTCCATCAAACAAAACTCCCACTCTCGAGGCCAGACAGAGTCCCTGGGCACACTCTCACTCTGGGGAGGGAGGAAGAAGACTGAAATGGAAGAATGAGTGACGAGGCTTGGCTGAGACACCTGGCCTCCTGGGGAAATTACAGAATCACACAGCAAAGCTCCAGACAGTCCAGAGGCCTCAGGAGGTCAATCACCAGCTTGCTGTAGGGTCACCGCCTTTTCCTCTGTGATGCATGACATCCTTCACCCAGATGTGTTAGCTTGCCCAGCCCATCTTCATCTCCCTCCAAGTCACCTCCCCCAGTCTAAGCAAACCCCTCCCCAGCGTCTTCCCACATCCATCAGGGACACCGTTTTAAAACATAGCAAAGCCAGAATTCAATGGCCAAGAATCGGGCTCCACGGAGGACCTCCTGCCTCATCCCCTCATGCTGTCTGTGTTCATTCAACCATGGAGCTCAGGGGCATCTCTCCCCACCTCAAGCCCACCCAGTGACCACTTTGGGCCAGGGGAGTCTGTCCTCTTCCAGGGATCCCCAAACAGTCTTGAGAAAACCTTGACATTCACAGCTAAGATCCCTGACCCCCTGACTCATTGTCCTGGATTCTGCTCCATCCTCATTTCCTTCCCATCCACGTTCCCTGTTGAGAGGTCACTATTGGAAAGAGAACCAACGCTATCCCCAAGAGGAATAAGGGAGAAGCAATTAGGCCACCATCTCCATGTGGACTGTCCAGGTTTAATCCTGGTCCCTCCACTTATCTGCTGTGTGGTTTGGGGCCAGTTACTGAATCTCTCTGTGCCTTGGGCCCCACATCTGTAAAATGGGGATGAAAGCAGTACCTCCCTCTTGGGAATATCAAGAGATGAAGTAACACTGAATAAGCATGAGCTCTTATTATTTGTACTCATGCAGCCTCCTAGCGGTAGTATTTTAGTAGGATCGCTCAGTTGTATCCGACTCTTTGTGACCCCTTGGACTGCAGCCCGCCAGGCTCCTCTGCCCATGGAATTCTCCAGGCAAGAATACTGGAGTGGGCAGCCATTTCCTTCCTCCAAGGGATCTTCCCAACCCAGGGACTGAACCCTGGTCTCCTGTACTACAGGCAGATTCTTTACTGTCTGAGCCACCAGGGAAACCAATGAGGCTCTCAGAGGTACACAGTATTTGGAGAGCTAAAGAAATGCATCTGTAACAGAATTTTAGGCACCCTAGAAGGCCAAGCCTCCTTCCTCACACTCCCCAAATTGTATCACCAAGGCAGCTGCCCGTATGCCCTGATCACGCTCCTATGGCCCAAGGAAAAGCCACGAGGCTGGTGGGCACAATCATCTCACTAACGCTGACATAAGGAAGGTCTTCATCAGGCAGATTTAAGCAGGAGGGGTTCCTGAGCCACTTCCCGAGCCCTCTGGAAGATCGGCCTCTGCAGTGGTGACCACCACCCAGGAAAGAAACAAGAGGGGGCAGAGCCCAGGCCCGAGCAGGTTGTCTAAGGCTTGCATGGATCCTGGACCCACTGTCTGTGTTCATTCAACCATGGAGCTCAGGGGCATCTCCCCACCTCAAGCCCACCCAGTGACCACTTTGGGCCAGGTCTGTCCTCTTCCAGGGATCCCCAAACAGTCTTGAGAAAACCTTGACATTCACAGCTAAGATCCCTGACCCCCTGACTCATTGTCCTGGATTCTGCTCCATCCTCATTTCCTTCCCATCCACGTTCCCTGTTGAGAGGTCACTATTGGAAAGAGAACCAACGCTATCCCCAAGAGGAATAAGGGAGAAGCAATTAGGCCACCATCTCCATGTGGACTGTCCAGGTTTAATCCTGGTCCCTCCACTTATCTGCTGTGTGGTTTGGGGCCAGTTACTGAATCTCTCTGTGCCTTGGGCCCCACATCTGTAAAATGGGGATGAAAGCAGTACCTCCCTCTTGGGAATATCAAGAGATGAAGTAACACTGAATAAGCATGAGCTCTTATTATTTGTACTCATGCAGCCTCCTAGCGGTAGTATTTTAGTAGGATCGCTCAGTTGTATCCGACTCTTTGTGACCCCATGGACTGTAGCCCGCCAGGCTCCTCTGCCCATGGAATTCTCCAGGCAAGAATACTGGAGTGGGTAGCCATTCCCTTCCTCCAAGGGATCTTCCCAACCCAGGGACTGAACCCTGGTCTCCTGTACTACAGGCAGATTCTTTACTGTCTGAGCCACCAGGGAAACCAATGAGGCTCTCAGAGGTACACAGTATTTGGAGAGCTAAAGAAATGCATCTGTAACAGAATTTTAGGCACCCTAGAAGGCCAAGCCTCCTTCCTCACACTCCCCAAATTGTATCACCAAGGCAGCTGCCCGTATGCCCTGATCACGCTCCTATGGCCCAAGGAAAAGCCACGAGGCTGGTGGGCACAATCATCTCACTAACGCTGACATAAGGAAGGTCTTCATCAGGCAGATTTAAGCAGGAGGGGTTCCTGAGCCACTTCCCGAGCCCTCTGGAAGATCGGCCTCTGCAGTGGTGACCACCACCCAGGAAAGAAACAAGAGGGGGCAGAGCCCAGGCCCGAGCAGGTTGTCTAAGCCTTGCATGAATCCTGGCCACAAGGTGGGGAGCAGAGTGAGAAGGGAGCGATGTAAAGGGGGTACGATCATCTCTGGTTTCTTTCCCTTTTTTCCTTTCTTGTCTTTGCTCTCTGCAGCTGGAGCTGTTAGGAGTCCCAATCGCGACATCTTGTTTATTGATTTTACAGGCTCCAGTACCGGAGCATGATGAATATCACTTTTCCACTGGGGCTAAAGTCACACGGCCAAAAGGGCGAGGCAATCATCCAGAAAACAAAATTGTTTTTGTCTGAATGTGCCATTGGAGACGCTCAGAAAAACAGGCTCTTCAGGTGATTATACAGCTTAAGCGAAGCCAGGCTCTTGCTTGAAGTATCTGCATAATTGCCTAAGTTCTCCAGTTTGTCTAGGCAAATGGGACCTCGCAAATCATCAGCTCGCCTAAAGGGAGCAGATTCTAAGCCAGGAAATGATAGGAATGATGCCAGTTTAATAAAGGAAAGGCTAGGCTCTGCTGAGCACTCAGCTGCAGCAAGAGTCTGTGGTTTGTTGAAAGGCTTTTTATGTCAGTGAGTGAGTATCAGGGTTGTTTTTGTTGCTGGTGGTTCATGGTGATCCTGGAAGGCAGAATTTCCACCTTGAGGATCATTGTAGTCTTTGAACGAAGTCTGTCACCTTGGATGGTTTTCCCCTTGCTAGGTCCTTTGTCTCCTTACTGCAGGGAGTGTCCAAGGCAGGCCGTACCTGAGGTCAGCTGTCTAGGCCATACTGACCAAACTGGACACCATCTTGGAAAGTCAGAACACTTCCCCTGAGACTCTTCCTTGTCTTTGCCTAACTGGTTACCCCATTGGGCGTCAGAGCATCTGATCACCTATCTGCCTTGACCAAAGCCACAGATGTTGCTGTTGTTGTTTTTCAGCTGCTAAGTCATGTTCAACTCTTTGCAGACTCATGGACTGCAGCACGCCAGGCTCCTCTGTCCTCCACTGTCTCCCAGAGTTTGCTCAAATTTATGTCCACTGAGTCAGTGGAGATATCTAACCATCTCAGCCTCTGGTGCCCTCTTCTTTCACCTTTAATCTTTCCAAGCATCTGGGTCTTTTTCCAATAAGTCAGCTCTTCACATTAGATGGCCAAAGCATTGGAGCTTTAGCATGAGTTCTTTTAATGAATGTTCAGGGTTGATTTCTTATAGTATTGACGGGTTTTGTCTCCTTGGAGTCCAAGGGACTCCCAAGAGTCTTCTCCAGCATCACAGTTTGAAAGCATCAATTCTTTGGCGCTCGGCCTTCTTTATGGTCCAACTCTCACATCTGAAACCATAACTTCGACCATTTGGGCTTTGTCAGTAAAATGATGTCTCTGCTTTTTAATATACAGTCTAGGGTTGTCATAGATTTCCTTCCAAGGAGCAAGTGTCTTTTAATTTCATGGCTGCAGTCACCATCTCTAGTGATTTTGGAGCCCAAGAAAATCAAATCTGTCACTGCTTCCACTTTTTCCCCTTCTATTTGCCATGAAGTCATGGGACTGGATGCTATGATCTTAGTTTTGTTTTTTTCCTTTTCCCCATCATGCCTCTTTTATTTGTATTTATTTTCATCCATATTTTTATTCTTTGGCATGTGTGGGCCTCCCATTGCAGTGGTCTCTGGTTGTAGAGCACGTGTGCTCCAGAGCACTGACTCATAGTTGGACACACCGGTCCAACCACTCCTTGGCACATGGGATCTTCCTGGGCCAGGGATTGAACTGGTGCCCCTTGCACTGCAAGGCAGACTCTTTACCCACTGGACCACCAGGGAAGCCCCTGATCTTAGTATTTTTAATGCTGAGTTTCAAGCCAGCTTTTTTACTCTCCTCTTTCACCAAGAGACTCTTTAGTCCCTCTCCACTTTCTACCATTAGAGTGGTACCATCTGTTGATATTTTTCCTGGCAAACTTGATTCCAGCTTGTGATTCATCCATCCCAGCATTTCACACGATGTCCTCTGCAATAAGTTAAATAAGCAGAGTGACAATAGGCAGCCTTATCGTACTCCTCTTCCAATTTGGAACCAGTCAGTTGCTCCACATCTGGTTCTAATTGTTGCTTCTTTACCCACATACAGGTGTCTCAGGAGACAGGTAAGGTGGTCTGGTACTTCCATCTTTTAAAAATTTTCCACAGTTTGTTGTGATCCACACAGTCAAAGGCTTCAGTGTGGTCAATGAAGCAGAAGTAGATGCTTTTCTGGGATTCCCCTTCTTTTCTCCATGATCCAACAAATGCCTACAATTTGATCTCTTGTTCCTCTGCCTGTTTCAAGCCCAGTTTGTACATCTAGAATTTCTCAGTTCAAGTACTGCTGAAGCCTACCTGAAGGCCTGCTGAAGGATTTTGAGCATTACCTTACTGGGATGTGAAATGAGTGTCATTGTGCAGTCGCTTGAACATTCTTTGGCATTGTCCTTCTTTGGGATTGGAATGAAAACGGACATTTTCCAGTCCATGATCACTACTAAGTTTTCCAAATTTGCTGGCATATTGAGTACAGCACTTTAACAACATGTTGTTTTAGGATTTTATATAGCTTAGCTGGAATTCCATCACCTCCACTAGCTTTGTTCGTAGTAATGCTTCCTAAGGCCCCCTTGACTTTACAACTCCAGGCTATCCAGGTCTAGGTGAGTGACCATACCATCATCGTTATGTGGATCATTAAGACTTTCCCTGTATAGTTCTTCTGTGTATTGTTGCCACCCCTTCTTAATTTCTTCTGCTTCTGTTAGGTCCTTGCGATTTCTGTCCTTTATCATGCCCATCCTTGCATGAAATATTCCCAAAATACCTCCAGTTTTCTTAGAGACATCTCTAGTCTTTCCCATCCTATTGTTTTCTTCTATTTCTTTGTACTGCTCATTTAAGAAGGCCTTATCTCTCCTTTCTATTCTCTGGAGCTCTGCATTCAGTTGGGTGTATCTTTCCCTAACTCCCTTGCCTTTCTCTTCTTTTCTCAGCTGTTTGTAAGGGCTCCTCAGACAACCACTTTTCCTTCTTGCATTTCTTTTTCTTTGGGATGGTTTATCACTGGCTCCTGAACGATGTTACAAACCCCTGTCCATAGTTCTTCAGGCAGTCTGTCTACCAGATCTAACCTTTCCTTTTTTTTATGTTATTGGTTGGGTAAGTGGCATTTGGAGAATAACAATATTTAAGAGGCTTATGAGATTAATAAACTGCATTTGATTAACAACACATAGCATTATTCTTTATGCTCAAAGCTCTTGCATATTTGCAAAGGCATTCTCCTGTTACCAAGGACCTAGGAACATAAGCTCCAACCTAAGCCCTACCAGGTCTGTGAGGCTTTTGAGCATTACCTTACTGGGATGTGAAATGAGTGTCATTGTGCAGTCGCTTGAACATTCTTTGGCATTGTCCTTCTTTGGGATTGGAATGAAAACGGACATTTTCCAGTCCATGATCACTACTAAGTTTTCCAAATTTGCTGGCATATTGAGTACAGCACTTTAACAACATGTTGTTTTAGGATTTTATATAGCTTAGCTGGAATTCCATCACCTCCACTAGCTTTGTTCGTAGTAATGCTTCCTAAGGCCCCCTTGACTTTACAACTCCAGGCTATCCAGGTCTAGGTGAGTGACCATACCATCATCGTTATGTGGATCATTAAGACTTTCCCTGTATAGTTCTTCTGTGTATTGTTGCCACCCCTTCTTAATTTCTTCTGCTTCTGTTAGGTCCTTGCGATTTCTGTCCTTTATCATGCCCATCCTTGCATGAAATATTCCCAAAATACCTCCAGTTTTCTTAGAGACATCTCTAGTCTTTCCCATCCTATTGTTTTCTTCTATTTCTTTGTACTGCTCATTTAAGAAGGCCTTATCTCTCCTTTCTATTCTCTGGAGCTCTGCATTCAGTTGGGTGTATCTTTCCCTAACTCCCTTGCCTTTCTCTTCTTTTCTCAGCTGTTTGTAAGGGCTCCTCAGACAACCACTTTTCCTTCTTGCATTTCTTTTTCTTTGGGATGGTTTATCACTGGCTCCTGAACGATGTTACAAACCCCTGTCCATAGTTCTTCAGGCAGTCTGTCTACCAGATCTAACCTTTCCTTTTTTTTATGTTATTGGTTGGGTAAGTGGCATTTGGAGAATAACAATATTTAAGAGGCTTATGAGATTAATAAACTGCATTTGATTAACAACACATAGCATTATTCTTTATGCTCAAAGCTCTTGCATATTTGCAAAGGCATTCTCCTGTTACCAAGGACCTAGGAACATAAGCTCCAACCTAAGCCCTACCAGGTCTGTGAGGCTTTTATTAATCCCTCTAAGAATTTCTTATCTCCTAATTCTTTCGCTGCTAGGCCCTCTTCTTTGGTCTCTGCTTTGTAACCAAGTTCTTTCTCTCTTGTTATTTGCCTTGACTCCCTAAGGAGATTGTAAACTCTTTGAAAGATAAACACATCTCTTCAAACAATCTTCATCTCTTTTCCACATCCAGTGCGAGACACATATTAGGTATTCAATGCATGCTTGTTCTTTGGGTGGTCTCAGACACATGTGGAATGATTCTGTTACACTACAGATACACCAATGAATGAAATCCAAGTTTCGCTAAAGAAAGAGCTAACATGGAGGACCAGATATGGTCTGCTTGAGTATTTAGTAATGGTAGTGTTTTACCAGGACTTCTCATAAAATACTTATACACTACTGTATATGAAATAGATAACTAATAAAACCTTCTGTATATCACAGGGAATTCTATTCAGTGCTCTGTGGTGACCTAAATAAGAAGGAAATCTAAAACAGAGAGGATCTGTGTATACACATAGCTGATTGACTTTGCTGTACAGTAGAAAACAATACAACACTGTAAAGCAACTATACTCCAATAAAAAAGAATTTTTTTTAACTTTCTCAATTCTAGGACAAGTACTATATCCTTTCCTAACTTCGCCATCATCATCATGCGCAAAGGCCCATTCAGAACCATGTACTCTTCAGACCCTGTGCTTATCTAGAGGTATAAGGCACAGCCTCTTCTGCTGAGGAAGCTCAAACCTTGTTAACAGAATTCATCTACTAAGAAAATGTCTGGGGCTTCCCTGGTGGTCCAGTGGGTAGAGAATCTGCCTTGCAGTGCAAGGGGCACCGGTTTGATCCCTGGCCCGGGAAGATCCCACATGCTGCAGAGTGGCTGGACTGGTGTGTCCAATTACAAGCCATCACTCTGGAGCACATGCCCCCAGAGCCGGTGCTCTGCAACAAGGGAGGCCACTACAGTGGGAGGCCCACCCAGGTGGAAGACTAAACATGAATAAAAAATAAATAAAGAAAAAATCAATAAAAAGAGGCCAAAATTAAAAAAAAAAAAAGTCTACAAATAATAAATACTGAAGAGGGTATGGAAAAAAAGGGGACCCTCCTACACTGGGTGGCAATGTAAATTTGTGCAGTCACTATAGAAAATAGTATGCCAGTTCCTCAACAACTAAAAGTAGAATTACCATATGATTTAGCAATCCCACTCCTGGGCATATATCCAGACAAAACTATAATCCAGAAAGATATATGCACCTCTATGTTCATAGCAGCACTGTTCACAGTAGTAAAGACATGGATGCAATCTAAATGTCCATCAATAGATGAATGGATAAAGAGATGGTATATATGCACTTCAGTCATAAAAAAAAAGAGGATGAAATTATGCCATTTGCAGCAACATGGATGGAACTAGAGATTATTATACCAGCTAAAGTAAGTCAGAAAGAGGAAGACAAATGCCACATAATATCATTTATATGTGAAATATAAAATACAACACAAATAAGCCTATCTATGAACCTGAAACAGACTCACAGACATAGAGAACAGACCTGTGGTTGCCAAGGGGAGAGAATTGGAGAAGGTATGGACTGAGAGTTTGGGGTTAGCAGATACAAACTATTATATATAGAATGGATAAACAAGAGCCTACTGTGTAATACAGGGAACTATATCCAATACCCTGAGATAAACTATAATGGAAAAGAATATTTTTTAAAGGGTATACATATGTATAAGTGAATCACTTTGCTGTGCAGCAGAAATTAGCACATTGTAAATCAACTATACCTCAACTAAAAAAAAAAAAAAAGTACTGCTTTTAGTTCCAGACATTCCTTTCTCTGCTCACCAGCTACTTCTCATATTCTTTAAATTGGGGCATTCCAAAATTAGGTATTTTAAATTTGATCCAGTCAAGGTGTGAGGTGGGGGTGGAGATGTGTGATGATGAGGGTGGGGCATGGAGTAGAAACAGGAATGCCAGAAATGTCCCAGAGGCATGGGGGCGGGGGAGGAGGGTTCACGTGGGAGGCCCTGTTCTTCTCTAGGAGCTCAACCATGAGGAGTTCCGAGAGAGGGGTGAACCTAAGAGGGTACTTCCATGCCAAGCATGAAAACTGGAGAAGCAAAAATGGAGTGGTGTGCCACCAAGAAGTCCTATGCCACAATTTCCCCACTTCCCCACAACCCCACTAGTTCTGAGAGTAACTAGATGTTTCTCACGTGCCCGAGAGTAGCACACGGGTGATGGACAGAGAACCAGTTTTTTAAGAAATATATTTATTTTTAATTGAAAGATAATCCATTTCCAATATTGCTTTGGTTCTGCCATACATCAACATGAATCAGCCATAGGTATACAAACATACCCTCACTCTTGAATCTCCCTCCCAACTCTCACGTTTTCCCACCCCTGTCCTCCGTTTGAGTTCCCTGAGTCATACAGCAAATTTCCATTGGCTGTCTATTTTATATTTGGTAGCATATGCAGGGAGGAAGGAGAGGGCAAGACTAATGGAGAGCCAGTTTTGACAAGAGCTCAGAGGGAACCAGGAGGACACTTTGGTGGCATACACTGTCAAGGACAGGAACCTGACAGGGGTGAGAGAAGCCTTGGGGTGTGTCAGTGTGTACGGAAGATGATGAGTCATAACCAGATGCCAGCCCCCTCCTCGCAGAAGGAACAAGGATCCCAGGGCAAGGGGAGATCAGGGCAGTGAGCAAAGATCTGAGACCACCCTCAGGTCACTGACATTTTGGTTTCCACTATCTGGTAAAACAAGACCATGAAGTGGAAGGTAAATTCAGGGTTTTTTATTATTACTATTATTAAAAATAATGAATATTTCTGAGTTCAGGACTTAAGATGTCTGCCACATATTTAAGGCCAAAAGAAAAAGTTGTTGTTGTCCAGTCACTAAGTTGTGTCCAACTTTTACGGCCCCAAGGACTGCAGCACACTAGGCTCCTCTGTCCTCCACTATTTCCTGGAGTTTGCTCAGATTCATGCCCACTGAGTCAGATGTTATCTAACCATCTCATCCTCTGCTGCACCCCTCTTCTCCTTTAGCCTTTAATCTTTCCCAGTCTCAGGATCTTTTCCCATGAGTTGGCTTTTTTCATCAGGTGGTCAAAGAATTGGAGCTTCAGCTTCAGCATCAGTCATTCCAATGAACTTTCAGGGTTGATTACCTTTAGGATTGACGGTTTGATCTCTCTGTAGTCCAAGGGACTCTCGAGAGTCTTCTCTAGCACCACAGTTGGAAAATATCAGTTCTTCAGTGCTCAGCCTTCTTTATGGTTCCAGCTCTCACGTTTGTGCCAGAGACTTTGCAATAGACACAGAAAAGTAGGACAAAAGCTAAGAGAGAGAGAGATGGGTAACAGAGTAATCAAGGGATAAAGAAGGTACACAACATATGTGATGTAGATACCAGTGCCTTAAGAACAAGGGATGAGCCACAGTTTGCATGAGGATGTTGTGAGAAATGAGGCAGTGCACCTTCAAGGGATAGAGGCTACATGTACAGTGCTTTCCTCAACTTTCCAAGCTGCTTGTGTCTATAGCATGTCCTCCATCTTGAGTGTGAGGGGAGACTGTCACATGCTCTCTTCTTCAGGGAGGCCAGGGCTCTTCTTCAGAGGTGATGGACAGGGCTCTTCTTTAGGAAGACTGCTATTCTAGTTCATAGAATATTTAGCCTTTCTTTTAGATGAAATGAAGCTCATTGTTAGCAAGCTTGATCAGACACAGAATATATATTGAAAAGTCAGCATGGGAAGGGTTTTCCACTGTTTGGGGTCGAAGAGAATTTCTAGACATCATGACCCTTCAGGACCAGTATGGGGAACTGCATAAATACAATTTAAAATGGAAGGGATAAGGGAGCTTCAGGAAAGCCTAGATTAACCATTATTTCACTGATCCAACACAGTGACCAGAATTGGTCACTGTGCTGCAATGACCAGCTGCCACATATTTAAGGCCAAAAAAGAAAAAAGTTGTTGTTGTCCAGTCACTAAGTTGTGTCCAACTTTACGGCCCCAAGGACTGCAGCACACTAGGCTCCTCTGTCCTCCACTATTTCCTGGAGTTTGCTCAGATTCATGCCCACTGAGTCAGATGTTATCTAACCATCTCATCCTCTGCTGCACCCCTCTTCTCCTTTAGCCTTTAATCTTTCCCAGTCTCAGGATCTTTTCCCATGAGTTGGCTTTTTTCATCAGGTGGTCAAAGAATTGGAGCTTCAGCTTCAGCATCAGTCATTCCAATGAACTTTCAGGGTTGATTACCTTTAGGATTGACGGTTTGATCTCTCTGTAGTCCAAGGGACTCTCGAGAGTCTTCTCTAGCACCACAGTTGGAAAATATCAGTTCTTCAGTGCTCAGCCTTCTTTATGGTTCCAGCTCTCACGTTTGTGCCAGAGACTTTGCAATAGACACAGAAAAGTAGGACAAAAGCTAAGAGAGAGAGAGATGGGTAACAGAGTAATCAAGGGATAAAGAAGGTACACAACATATGTGATGTAGATACCAGTGCCTTAAGAACAAGGGATGAGCCACAGTTTGCATGAGGATGTTGTGAGAAATGAGGCAGTGCACCTTCAAGGGATAGAGGCTACATGTACAGTGCTTTCCTCAACTTTCCAAGCTGCTTGTGTCTATAGCATGTCCTCCATCTTGAGTGTGAGGGGAGACTGTCACATGCTCTCTTCTTCAGGGAGGCCAGGGCTCTTCTTCAGAGGTGATGGACAGGGCTCTTCTTTAGGAAGACTGCTATTCTAGTTCATAGAATATTTAGCCTTTCTTTTAGATGAAATGAAGCTCATTGTTAGCAAGCTTGATCAGACACAGAATATATATTGAAAAGTCAGCATGGGAAGGGTTTTCCACTGTTTGGGGGTCGAAGAGAATTTCTAGACATCATGACCCTTCAGGACCAGTATGGGGAACTGCCTAAATACAATTTAAAATGGAAGGGATAAGGGGAGCTTCAGGAAAGCCTAGATTAACCATTATTTCACTGATCCAACACAGTGACCAGAATTGGTCACTGTGCTGCAATGACCAGTATCAATGAGAGACCAACTGATTATTGTTGTTGTTATTCAGTCACTAAGTCATGTCCAACTCTTTGTGACCCCATGGACTGCATGGGCTTCCCTGTCCTTCAGTATCTCCCAGAGTTTTCTCAAACTCATGTCCATTGATTCAGTGATGCCATTCAACCATCTCATTCTCGGTTACCACCTTTTCCACCTGCCCTCTTTCCAAGCATCAGGAAAGATTTTTCCCATGAGTTGGCTCTTCTCATTGGGTGGCCAAACTTGGAACTTCAGCTCCAGAATCGGTCTGATATCCCAATGCCTGTTAATGTCTCAGAAATACACCAGTAAATACGTCATCAACAAAGGGTCTCTTGTTTCTGCCTGGTTTTGTCTTTCAGAGTGTGATTTTCACGGATAGTGGGGGAACCTAGGTGGGTTTTGTTGAGATGGTGGCAGTGACATTGTAGGGAAAAATGAGATTTTGGAGATAGAAGGATAGAATGAAGGGGATCAGTAGCTCAGTCTCTCCCTCTCTCCACTTGGTAGCCGAACAACCCATATCAACATTCAGCAGAAAAACTCTCGCCGAGTCAAAGCTATGGTCTTTCCACTAGTCATGTGCAGATGTGAGAGTTGGACCACAAAGAAATCTGAATGCCAAAGAATTGATGCTTTTGAACTGTGGTGCTGGAAACGACTCTTGAGAGTCCTTGGATGGCAAGTCCTAAAAGAGATTAAACCAGTCACTCCTAAAGGAAATCAACCCTGAATATTCATTGGAAGGACTGATACTGAAGTCGAAACTCCAAAACTTTGGCCACCCAATGTGACAAGCCGACTCACTGGAAAAGACCCTGATGCTGGGAAAGTTTGAGGGCAAAAGGAGAAGAGGGTGGCAGAGGATGAGCTGTTTGGATGACATCACTGATTCAATGGACACGAACTTGGGCAAAAGACTTGGGCATGGGATCACTAAGTGTCAAACCCAACTTAGCAACTGAAACACACCAACATAGGGGAACTGCCTAAATCCAATTTAAAATGGAAGGGATAAGGGGCGCTTCAGGAAAGTCTAGATTAACCATTATTTCACTGATCCAACACAGTGACCAGAATTGGTCACTGTGCTGCAATGACCAGTATCAATGAGAGACCAACTGATTATTGTTGTTGTTATTCAGTCACTAAGTCATGTCCAACTCTTTGTGACCCCATGGACTGCATGGGCTTCCCTGTCCTTCAGTATCTCCCAGAGTTTTCTCAAACTCATGTCCATTGATTCAGTGATGCCATTCAACCATCTCATTCTCGGTTACCACCTTTTCCACCTGCCCTCTTTCCAAGCATCAGGAAAGATTTTTTCCCATGAGTTGGCTCTTCTCATTGGGTGGCCAAACTTGGAACTTCAGCTCCAGAATCGGTCTGATATCCCAATGCCTGTTAATGTCTCAGAAATACACCAGTAAATACGTCATCAACAAAGGGTCTCTTGTTTCTGCCTGGTTTTGTCTTTCAGAGTGTGATTTTCACGGATAGTGGGGGAACCTAGGTGGGTTTTGTTGAGATGGTGGCAGTGACATTGTAGGGAAAAATGAGATTTTGGAGATAGAAGGATAGAATGAAGGGGATCAGTAGCTCACTCCCCCCACCTCTCCACTTGGTAGCCGAACAACCCATATCAACATTCAGCAGAAAAACTCTCGCCTAGTCAAAGCTATGGTCTTTCCACTAGTCATGTGCAGATGTGAGAGTTGGACCACAAAGAAATCTGAATGCCAAAGAATTGATGCTTTTGAACTGTGGTGCTGGAAACGACTCTTGAGAGTCCTTGGATGGCAAGTCCTAAAAGAGATTAAACCAGTCACTCCTAAAGGAAATCAACCCTGAATATTCATTGGAAGGACTGATACTGAAGTCGAAACTCCAAAACTTTGGCCACCCAATGTGACAAGCCGACTCACTGGAAAAGACCCTGATGCTGGGAAAGTTTGAGGGCAAAAGGAGAAGAGGGTGGCAGAGGATGAGCTGTTTGGATGACATCACTGATTCAATGGACACGAACTTGGGCAAACTTGGGAGATGGTGAAGGACAGTGACTCCTGGCATGTTGCAGTACATGGGATCACTAAGTGTCAAACCCAACTTAGCAACTGAACAACACCACCAACACAAACAGACCAGAGAGGGTGTCTGCCCATGAGGATTATGTAACTGATGATGCCATCTGTACAAAGTTAAAAAGCATCACTTCCATATGGCAGCCATGGAAGCAGGTCCTCTCTCTGGTAGATTGTCAGTGTTCCTGGCTTCAGAAGTCATGCAGCATCTCCTCCACCCATATTCTACTGGTTACAAGCAAATGACCAAGGACAAGATTCCCTCTAGACTCAAGGCGAGAGGAATCAGACCCCATCTCTGTGGCAGCATGGCAAGCTCACATTGCAGGAGAATGTGCAGGACGTGACATGTGTGGCATCTGTTTTGGTTCAGGACCTTCTGGAAAGGAACAGCTGATGTCTGTTGAGATGTGGATATATAGGCCTGGCATGACAGGACCTTGTTTTTCAGGAACAGCCTGCAAAAGGGCTTCTCAGGTGGTGTTAGTAGAAAAGAACCCACCTGCCAACATGGGAGTCATAAGAGACACGGGTCCAATTTTTGAGTTTGGAGGATCCCCTGGAGGAGGAAACAGCAACTCACTCCAGTATTCTTGCCTGGAGAATCCCATGGACAGAAGAGCCTGGCAGGCTATACTCCACAGGGTCACAAAGAGTCTGACACCACCGAAGTACTTAGTAGACACGTAGCCTGCCAAAAGCTTGGTTCTTAGCTGAAATATCTTATCTGTTTTTTAAATGATGACACCTAATTCTGAACACTTCAAAGCCACTGTCCAATGTCACTTCATACAGGATCCTCTTAGTTTCTTATGAGAGTGCAGTTGTCAATCTTGAATATGGAATGGCGGGGAAAGGGAGAAGATTCAACAGAATGTCACTTTAAGAGGGATAATGCTGAGGAAGTTGAAGTTGATAATTCTAGGAAGAAAACCAAATAAGGATCAGGGGTCTAGAGGAGGGAATAGCACAGCAGGTGACTGGAAAAGAGGCCTCGTCTTCTCTTCCAAAGGGAAGGAAGGGAGGGAGGAGGGAAATGGAGGGAAGGAAGGCTCATTCCATGTGAAACAACACTTTGCTCAGCACAGATGATGTTCCAGGCATGGTTCGGGCACTTTCAGACCTGGAGGGCATCAGTAAGCCCCATCATGGGCCTTCATGGTTCTCATCTCCTCATGGGCTGCCCTGACGCCTCAGGGGACCCACATGTGTGCTAAGATGGGATGCTGGCAAAGGCATGCAGAGCTGAGAGGAGCCCCAGAGTAAGAGCAGCGCCCCGGGCAGAGGGCCAGAGCTCTCTGGAGTTCACCAGCCCTGCAGAGATTCCCAAGATCACCTTGGAACAGGCACCCATGAGCCGGGATCTTCTGAGGCTTGGGAGCAGGGTTAAAGGACATTTAACATGACCCTGAGTTGATGATTAGGGCAGAGGGAGGCCAATCGAGTGTGGTCTGAGTGGCCTTTAAGTGCTGTGGCTCCAGGGGATGTCAGTGAAGCTCAGGTTGGGGCAGATGCTCTGGGGCACAGCTCTTCTCAGGAGGCCAGAGGGAACATCTATGACCAAGCCCACAGGCTCTGCCCATCTGCCAGTTCTGTGAACAGCCAGCAACGTACCTGTGGCCCTGGCTGGCTGGGTGATTGGTCTACCCAGTCATGAATAACAGGACCTGTACCCCTGAGAAGGCTAACGCCCATCCCAGGTTGTCAAATGACACATAGGATTAGTCAAACACCAGCTTAAGGAAAGGTCTGACACCACCAGTACTTAGTAGCCTGCCAAAAGCTTGGTTCTTAGCTGAAATATCTTATCTGTTTTTTAAATGATGACACCTAATTCTGAACACTTCAAAGCCACTGTCCAATGTCACTTCATACAGGATCCTCTTAGTTTCTTATGAGAGTGCAGTTGTCAATCTTGAATATGGAATGGCGGGGAAAGGGAGAAGATTCAACAGAATGTCACTTTAAGAGGGATAATGCTGAGGAAGTTGAAGTTGATAATTCTAGGAAGAAAACCAAATAAGGATCAGGGGTCTAGAGGAGGGAATAGCACAGCAGGTGACTGGAAAAGAGGCCTCGTCTTCTCTTCCAAAGGGAAGGAAGGGAGGAGGAGGGAAATGGAGGGAAGGAAGGCTCATTCCATGTGAAACAACACTTTGCTCAGCACAGATGATGTTCCAGGCATGGTTCGGGCACTTTCAGACCTGGAGGGCATCAGTAAGCCCCATCATGGGCCTTCATGGTTCTCATCTCCTCATGGGCTGCCCTGACGCCTCAGGGGACCCACATGTGTGCTAAGATGGGATGCTGGCAAAGGCATGCAGAGCTGAGAGGAGCCCCAGAGTAAGAGCAGCGCCCCGGGCAGAGGGCCAGAGCTCTCTGGAGTTCACCAGCCCTGCAGAGATTCCCAAGATCACCTTGGAACAGGCACCCATGAGCCGGGATCTTCTGAGGCTTGGGAGCAGGGTTAAAGGACATTTAACATGACCCTGAGTTGATGATTAGGGCAGAGGGAGGCCAATCGAGTGTGGTCTGAGTGGCCTTTAAGTGCTGTGGCTCCAGGGGATGTCAGTGAAGCTCAGGTTGGGGCAGATGCTCTGGGGCACAGCTCTTCTCAGGAGGCCAGAGGGAACATCTATGACCAAGCCCACAGGCTCTGCCCATCTGCCAGTTCTGTGAACAGCCAGCAACGTACCTGTGGCCCTGGCTGGCTGGGTGATTGGTCTACCCAGTCATGAATAACAGGACCTGTACCCCTGAGAAGGCTAACGCCCATCCCAGGTTGTCAAATGACACATGAAGACACAGAATTTATGATTCTAACCAACTCTTCATTTAAAAGGAGAAATAAAATATTCATGTTACCCTTGTATTTATTCCAATTATTAAGGACCTATAGGAAAATTGCCAACAGAAGTCTGTACAGTCAAAGCTATGGTTTTTCCAGAGTCATGTATGGATGTGAGAGTTGGACCATAAAGAAGGCTGAGTGACGAAGAATTGATACTTCCAAACTGGGGTGTTGGAGAAGACTCCGTGCAACCAGATTAAACCAGTCAACCCTAAAGGAAACCCACCCCAGATTCAGAAGGATGGACGCTGAAGCTGAAGCTCAATACCTTGGCCACCTGATGTAAAGTGCCGACTCAGTGGAAAAGACCTGGATGCTGGGAGAGATAGAAGGCCAAAGGAGAAGGGGGACGTAGAGTATGAGATGGTTAGGTAGCATCATTGACTCAATGAACATGAATCTGAGCCAACTCTGGGAGACAGTGGAGGAGAGAGAAGCCTGGCGTGTGGCAGTCCATGGGGTTGCAGCGTCAGACACAACTTAGCGACTGAACAACGACAATGAAAGGAAATTCAGACAGCTGCAATTTAACTGAGCAGAATGTATGCTCTGACACACCCTGCAGCCTTGTAATGAGCAAGGGCTTCATCGGTATTTCTGGTTTTCTAAGAGATGAGGAGATAGAACCAGAACAGGCAAAGAAAAGATTAGAGAGCATCACTAAATGAATAAAGAAGGACTAAGCATGCACTGAAACTTAAAAGCAAGAGAATAATTTTTCTGAGCCCACAGATACTGGATAATCAAATCAGTTGTCTCTTGGACACCTTATGTAAGAATATTCAGAAAGTTGCTTAGTTTCTGTGAAATGAGGCATACCTTCCCAAATTCCATTTCCAAACTTAATTTTTTTTCACAAACTTAAATTTGAACCTGGAATCGAATTTAATTCCTCACTCACCATGCTATGCATCTGTTGGGAAAAAAAATTGAAACCAATTTTCTATTGTACAGCAAAATCAATGCCAGTTAATCCTGATGTTTCTAATCAGCATGTCTCATTTTCTTCTCTGTTCCCATAACTTACAATTACGTGCGGTGCTATCCAAATAGACCTTTCTTTTCTTCTCCTTGGTGCCTCCTTCTGGCTCACGATTTATATATGTGGAAGTCATCTGAGGCTGGAGATCCCTGATCTATTACTAAGCAGTTTGGTGGGGATCTATAAGACCCTCTGTCATTTAAAAACATAGAGCTTTGACTCTTGGGCTCTCACAGGTCAGGTACGGTGTTTGAAAAAAGGTTAAATTGCTGGTTAGAGGGTAAGCATGCAGCCATACAATTTCTTAGCTTGGATTTTGAGAAATCAAATCATTGTCTTAGTGCCACTGCTGTTCCTGCTAAAACAATTTCCCCAAATGCTGGAGGACTAACATATTTGATTCTTGCTCAGAAATCTCATCTGACTCAAGTGGAAAAGACCTGGATGCTGGGAGAGATAGAAGGCCAAAGGAGAAGGGGGACGTAGAGTATGAGATGGTTAGGTAGCATCATTGACTCAATGAACATGAATCTGAGCCAACTCTGGGAGACAGTGGAGGAGAGAGAAGCCTGGCGTGTGGCAGTCCATGGGGTTGCAGCGTCAGACACAACTTAGCGACTGAACAACGACAATGAAAGGAAATTCAGACAGCTGCAATTTAACTGAGCAGAATGTATGCTCTGACACACCCTGCAGCCTTGTAATGAGCAAGGGCTTCATCGGTATTTCTGGTTTTCTAAGAGATGAGGAGATAGAACCAGAACAGGCAAAGAAAAGATTAGAGAGCATCACTAAATGAATAAAGAAGGACTAAGCATGCACTGAAACTTAAAAGCAAGAGAATAATTTTTCTGAGCCCACAGATACTGGATAATCAAATCAGTTGTCTCTTGGACACCTTATGTAAGAATATTCAGAAAGTTGCTTAGTTTCTGTGAAATGAGGCATACCTTCCCAAATTCCATTTCCAAACTTAATTTTTTTTCACAAACTTAAATTTGAACCTGGAATCGAATTTAATTCCTCACTCACCATGCTATGCATCTGTTGGGAAAAAAAATTGAAACCAATTTTCTATTGTACAGCAAAATCAATGCCAGTTAATCCTGATGTTTCTAATCAGCATGTCTCATTTTCTTCTCTGTTCCCATAACTTACAATTACGTGCGGTGCTATCCAAATAGACCTTTCTTTTCTTCTCCTTGGTGCCTCCTTCTGGCTCACGATTTATATATGTGGAAGTCATCTGAGGCTGGAGATCCCTGATCTATTACTAAGCAGTTTGGTGGGGATCTATAAGACCCTCTGTCATTTAAAAACATAGAGCTTTGACTCTTGGGCTCTCACAGGTCAGGTACGGTGTTTGAAAAAAAAGGTTAAATTGCTGGTTAGAGGGTAAGCATGCAGCCATACAATTTCTTAGCTTGGATTTTGAGAAATCAAATCATTGTCTTAGTGCCACTGCTGTTCCTGCTAAAACAATTTCCCCAAATGCTGGAGGACTAACATATTTGATTCTTGCTCAGAAATCTCATCTAATAATT
The DNA here is from genome assembly GCA_022376925.1 of Tragulus kanchil. Classification (NCBI taxonomy): domain Eukaryota; kingdom Metazoa; phylum Chordata; class Mammalia; order Artiodactyla; family Tragulidae; genus Tragulus; species Tragulus kanchil. The sequence continues at coordinate 235,134,977 of JAIOJX010000028.1, read as the reverse complement.
TGACACTGGCACTCTCCCACCTGGACCTTCAGCACAAGGCTGCTTCTTACCCAGCCTTGCCATTCCCCCATTCTTGATCCCTTTGGGATTGTTTAAAATATATGGGCATATTTTCAGCTTGAAAATATTGAAAGCGTTTCCAGTAAGTTTTTATAATTACTGAGGCTTGAGTTTTGGAGAGCACACTTCTTAAGTGGGCACGGGCCCATGGAACTTCTTGAGAAATCAGCCAGTCTTCATGCTCCTAAAATACTGGGGGCAGTACTGGGCACACAACATTATACCCACAGCAAACTCAGTCCAGAACCTTCCTGCTTACCTTAATCTCTCTCTTAATGTGAATGATGCACGTTCAAGGGGTAGCAGGCCTCAAACTAAGGAGCCAGGCAACCTCCAGGGCTTAATTTAGTCTGTTATGTGGTTGAGTCAAAATATAGCACAAACAATGGCCTGGAGGGTTGGGATGGGGGGAGGGGGCGGTATACATATGACTAATCTGAGATCATACATATCTGTAAACAACAAAACTCTGTAAAAGTAAAAATTAGAAAAAAAATTTAAAAAAAAGATAGCACAAAGTGCCCCCAGACACTTACAGCAAATTAGTCCGGTGCAAATAAATGAGTGGATTGAAATAATCTCTTTTCCTCTGGGTACAGTAGACCCAGGTGATGCAAACTGGTGATATACTTTCCCATTGCGTCTTTTCCCAGTGCTGAGTGGAGGAATGTAGTTTTGTGGTCTCTCAAGTCATTCAATACCACTGCTTTTTGGCAAACAGAAAAATGTGTTTCCTGCAGCACTCATGTCTCTATCCCATTGGGCTGAGTTTGCACAACTAAGAGGAAAAGCTACACAAACTCATGAGATGTTGCACAGACCTTAAGTTTTCATTCTATCTTCAGTTTTTATCCACAGCATCTCCAAAAATGTTGAGTGTTGTGAAATCCTCCAAACAAAACTGATTTTAATTGTCTAGACTCAAAAATAAACATAAGCAGTTGGAATCAGTAGGGGATGAGAAAGGAAACTGTTGTGAAATAATTTCCATCCTAGGTGGTCATGATGTCTCCAGATTAAGGGACGTCCTGGAACCACCACCTAAAGATGTACTTATCCCCTTGGGAGATGTCATGAGTAGCAAATGGACTAGCAGCAGAAGGAGGAGCAGGTGCAAGTAGGTGAGGAGGAATGGAAAGCTAGCTCCTGGGAGTCATATCAGAAATAGCTTTGAGGTAAGATGGCAGCAGGTGAAGATGGGCTTTTAAGGAGAAAACTTTCTCCAAAGATGGAACCTCTGGGGTGGAAGAGCATGAAGAGAGTGCTGAAGGATGCTACGTCCCTCCTCTTAATTTTGGCCACTCAAGAACCTTTGAGAAGGAGCAAGCTTTGTCAGTCACCCCAAAATGTAGAAACACTAAGCCCCCTCTTCTCTATATCATTTCTCCTTTATTTGCTTCTGCAGAAGGAAGCTATTTGTAAAGAGAAGTTTTACAAAGAAGCATTTTAATATATAGACTATAACTTCAGGGAGACCTAATGTGCAATAAAGACATTTTATCAAAGACAAAGACAGTACATGAAGCTTTACTTGCTGTGTTTCACCTTCAGAAGGGTTTCTTGGGGTCTGCTTGCTTGGAACTGAGGGCAGAGCAGACATCCCACCAGGATATAGGCACAGCAACCATAGTCTATTTTGATTGGTTGAAACCAGTCATTAAATATTTGTGTCATTGCTATAGTGGCTTCACAATCTCTGAGATGGTGAGGCCTGAAACAAAAGTAAACAAAATGAAGGATATTTGAGCTCCAGGAAGTTGAGTTGGAAGCCCTGTTCCATTACTAACAGTGGGAACTTAAGTTTCAGATTCTTTCCTTCCCCCTTCCTCTTACCCACAGTGATATATAACGTCTCAGGTAACTTGAACAACGTCAACCTCTCGAACTAAATGCCAAGTGGTTCTCTTGTCCATTGGTCAGTTTTCAAACACTTTTCAGAAAGAAGCCAAGCAATAAACATCAAGCTAGTGGAGGACATGTCTCCAGAGGCCTTTGTCTTTAAAGATAAAGTTTCTTAAGTCAGCATTTAGATCCCTTTCTTAGCTCACATGGGCACTGAAGTTGGCAAGGCATTGCTGCTCTCATCAAATATACAATGTCATTAATAAGGAGATAATGTAGCTTCCTCTTATGTCTGTTGAGGTATCAGTTCCTAACCAGGCATCCAGTTCCCCTTTATATCTCTGCCCTTTCAAGTCTGATAAGGAATGCTCATTAATTATGTACTTCCCCCTCCCAGGGGGGACTTCTTTGCCTCTAAGCCCAGAGAAAAATTCACTACCCAAGATGGGGCAAGATCACTGTGTTCTCAGGTTAGTTTCTTCCATGTTCTTAAATAGAATTTTTAAAGTCTAATTTCACAGCCTATTTGTATTTTATGGTGATGTTGCCATGTGATGCTCATATGTTTGTATCTGTGGGGGAAAAAGCCCTTTAGATCATTAGATATAAAAACTTATAAATGCAAGATGGCCGTCTTCACATTTTGAAACACTTTACTATTAAGGGGGCACTGAATCTAACCCCTGATGCTCTGGGGGGTGGGGGAAGAAATAAAACTAAAGAACAGAGACTACAAGAATATAATTCTTTTAATAAATAATAATTTTCCTTAATTGTTTAAGCTACTGAAAAATCGAACCACTTGCTTCAGAATAGTGGGGCCAGTTTCCAGCATTGAAAGAAGGCCCCACAACCACCACCACCACAGTAATTCGAGAGCCTGGAGGTCATTTGTGAGGGAAGTGAAATAGGGACTAAAGCACCAAATGAAAAGCCAGTGGGAACTCCCAACTGTGAGAAGCTGCCCCACTCTCTGGAACATAGCACACTCCACACCACACTTTTCTTTTCTTTGCTTCCCTTGTGTGCTCAGTCGTTTCAGTCACACCCAACCCTGCAGCCCCATGGACCATAGCCTGCCAGACTCCTCTACCCATGGGATCTTATTGGCAAGAATACTGGAGTGGATTACCACGCCCTCCTCAGGGGGATCTTCCTAACCCAGGAATCAAACCCACGTCTCCTGCATTGGCAGGTGGATTCTTCACTGCTGACCCATCAGGGAAGCCTTACTTTCCTTAGCAGTGTTTTAATTGTTTATTATTTTATTTATTTGTATGAATACTTAGGGGTTTTTTTTGGTTTGGTTTCTGCTTTCTGAGATTTAAAAGTTAAGCATACGGCTATATCTAAAATGGATAGCCAACAAGAATCTACCTTAGAGTACAAGGAGCTCTGCTCAATATTATGTAACAACCTAACTGGGATAATAATTTGAAAAAGAATAGATACATGAAAATATATAACTGAATCACTTTGCTATACACCTGAAAGTAACACAACCTTGTTAATCAACTATACTACAACTATGCTTTTATATATATATATAAAAATTTAAATATAAAATAAAAAAGTTAAAAAATAAAAACTATAGTTAAATAATGGGATAACTTAAACTTCCATATTCCCGCAATTTAGAATTAACAAATGCTAACTCTGTGCCACATTTGCGTGCATGTTTTGTCGTTCAGTTATGTCTGACTCTTTGCAATTCCTGGACTGGGGCCAACCAGGGTCCTCTGTGCATGGGATTTTTGCAGGCAAGAATACTGGAGTGGGTTGCCATTTTCTCCTCCAGGAGATCTTCCTGACCCAGGATTGAACCTGACCCAAAGATGGAAACTGAGTCTCCTGCATTGCAGATGGAGCCACTGGGGAAACCCCTTTTTCATATTTATTTCTTGTCAATTTTTACAGGAAGAAAGGAAGGAAGAAAGGAAGAAAGTAGGGGACAAAGAAAGGGGAGGGAGGAGTCAAGGGTAAATGTTAGCTAATGTCAACTAAACCATCAACCCCCACTGACTCCTCCCCACATTCCCCTAGAGACTAAAATGATCATATATCATTCCATTTCATTAAACACTTTTTTCTAGGTATATGTTCATCAACTGAAACACACACACACACACACACACACACACTATATGTGTTTTTGGTTTTTTTTTTTGACCATGCCACATGGAATCTCAGTTTCCTGACCAGGGATTGAATCTGGGCCTAGCAGTGAAAGTTCTGAATCCACTAGACCACCAGTTTTGTTTTTTAAATATGTAAGTACATTCTCTTCATACATCCCATGAAATTCCAGTAGAACTGTTCAAATCCCTAAAGGATGATGTCATCAAGGTGTCGCATTCCTTATGTCAGCAAATCTGGAAGACCCACCAGTGGCCACAGGATGGGAAAAGGTCAATCCTTATCACAGTTCCCAAGAAGGGTAGTACTCAAGAATGTGCCAACCATCAAACAATTGCACTTGTCTCCCCTGCTAGTAAGACCATGCTTAAAACCCTGCATGTTGGCTACAGCATTATGCTAAGCAAGGATTTCCAGATGTCCAAGTTGGGTTTAGAAAAGGAAGAGGAACCAGAGATCAAATTGCCCACATTTCCTGGATCACAGAGAAAGCAAGGGATTTCAGAAAAACATCTACTTCCATTTCATTAACTAGGCTAAAGCCTTGGACTGTGTGGATCATCACAAACTGTGGAACGATCTTAAAGAGATGGGACTAGCAGACCGTCTTACCTGTCTCCTGAAAAACCTGTATGCAGGTCAAGAAGCGACTGTTAGAACCCTGTATGGAACAACTGACTGGTTCAAGATCGAGAAAGGAGTACAGTATGACTGCCTGCTCTCACTCTGTTTGTTTAATCTATATGCCGAACACATCATGAAAGATGGAAACTGAGTCTCCTGCATTGCAGATGGAGCCACTGGGGAAACCCCTTTTTCATATTTATTTCTTGTCAATTTTTACAGGAAGAAAGGAAGGAAGAAAGGAAGAAAGTAGGGGACAAAGAAAGGGGAGGGAGGAGTCAAGGGTAAATGTTAGCTAATGTCAACTAAACCATCAACCCCCACTGACTCCTCCCCACATTCCCCTAGAGACTAAAATGATCATATATCATTCCATTTCATTAAACACTTTTTTCTAGGTATATGTTCATCAACTGAAACACACACACACACACACACACACACTATATGTGTTTTTGGTTTTTTTTTTTGACCATGCCACATGGAATCTCAGTTTCCTGACCAGGGATTGAATCTGGGCCTAGCAGTGAAAGTTCTGAATCCACTAGACCACCAGTTTTGTTTTTTAAATATGTAAGTACATTCTCTTCATACATCCCATGAAATTCCAGTAGAACTGTTCAAATCCCTAAAGGATGATGTCATCAAGGTGTCGCATTCCTTATGTCAGCAAATCTGGAAGACCCACCAGTGGCCACAGGATGGGAAAAGGTCAATCCTTATCACAGTTCCCAAGAAGGGTAGTACTCAAGAATGTGCCAACCATCAAACAATTGCACTTGTCTCCCCTGCTAGTAAGACCATGCTTAAAACCCTGCATGTTGGCTACAGCATTATGCTAAGCAAGGATTTCCAGATGTCCAAGTTGGGTTTAGAAAAGGAAGAGGAACCAGAGATCAAATTGCCCACATTTCCTGGATCACAGAGAAAGCAAGGGATTTCAGAAAAACATCTACTTCCATTTCATTAACTAGGCTAAAGCCTTGGACTGTGTGGATCATCACAAACTGTGGAACGATCTTAAAGAGATGGGACTAGCAGACCGTCTTACCTGTCTCCTGAAAAACCTGTATGCAGGTCAAGAAGCGACTGTTAGAACCCTGTATGGAACAACTGACTGGTTCAAGATCGAGAAAGGAGTACAGTATGACTGCCTGCTCTCACTCTGTTTGTTTAATCTATATGCTGAACACATCATGAAAGATGCTGGGCTGGATGAGTTACAAGCTGGAATCAAGATGGGAGAAACATCAATAATCTCAGATTATGCAGATGATACCAATCTAATGGTAGAAAGCAAAAAAGAACTTAAAAGCCTCTCGATGAGAGTGAAGGAGGAGAGTGAAAGAGCCAGCTTTAAACTAAATATTAAAACAATGAAGATGGTGGCATCTGGCTGCATTACTTCATGGCAGATAGAAAGGGAAAAGTTAGAAGCGGTGACAGATTTCCTCTTCTTGGGCTCTAAAATCACTGCAGATGGTCACTGCAGCCATGAAATCCAAAGACGATCGCTTCTTGGCAGGAAAACTATGACAAACCTAGGCTGTGTGTTGAAAAGCAGAGCCCCTACTCTGCCGACAAAGGTCCATATAGTCAAGGCTATGGTCTTCCCAGTGGTTGAGAATGGTTGTGAGAGTTGGACCATAAAGAAGACAGAATGCCAAAGAACTGATGCCTTCAAATTGCGTACTGGAGAAGACTCCTGAAAGTCCCATGGACAGCAAGGAGATCAAACCAGTCAATCTTAAGAGAAATCAACCATGAATACTCTTTGGAAGGACTGATGCTGAAGCTGAAGCTCCAGCATTTTGGTCATCTAATTCAAACAGATGACTCACTGGAAAAGATTCTGATGCTGGAAAAGATTGAGGGCAGAATGAGAAGAGGGCATCAGAGGATGAGATGGCAGGAGAGCATCACCAATGGACGTGAACCTGGGCAAACCCTGGGGGGGGGGGGACAGGGAGACCTGGTGCCACAGTCCACAGGGTCGCAAATCATCAGCCATGACTGGGCAACTGAACAACAACAACAATATCGAGGGATGTTTCAGTCATTTTCTTTTCTTCTGCTGTTCCAAACAAAACTGTAACAAAGGGTCCCCGACCTCCAGGATCTAATGCCTCTGAGGTGGAGCTGATGTAATAATAAGGTGCACAATTAATGTCATGTGCTTGAAAACCTGTATGCAGGTCAAGAAGCGACTGTTAGAACCCTGTATGGAACAACTGACTGGTTCAAGATCGAGAAAGGAGTACAGTATGACTGCCTGCTCTCACTCTGTTTGTTTAATCTATATGCTGAACACATCATGAAAGATGCTGGGCTGGATGAGTTACAAGCTGGAATCAAGATGGGAGAAACATCAATAATCTCAGATTATGCAGATGATACCAATCTAATGGTAGAAAGCAAAAAAGAACTTAAAAGCCTCTCGATGAGAGTGAAGGAGGAGAGTGAAAGAGCCAGCTTTAAACTAAATATTAAAACAATGAAGATGGTGGCATCTGGCTGCATTACTTCATGGCAGATAGAAAGGGAAAAGTTAGAAGCGGTGACAGATTTCCTCTTCTTGGGCTCTAAAATCACTGCAGATGGTCACTGCAGCCATGAAATCCAAAGACGATCGCTTCTTGGCAGGAAAACTATGACAAACCTAGGCTGTGTGTTGAAAAGCAGAGCCCCTACTCTGCCGACAAAGGTCCATATAGTCAAGGCTATGGTCTTCCCAGTGGTTGAGAATGGTTGTGAGAGTTGGACCATAAAGAAGACAGAATGCCAAAGAACTGATGCCTTCAAATTGCGTACTGGAGAAGACTCCTGAAAGTCCCATGGACAGCAAGGAGATCAAACCAGTCAATCTTAAGAGAAATCAACCATGAATACTCTTTGGAAGGACTGATGCTGAAGCTGAAGCTCCAGCATTTTGGTCATCTAATTCAAACAGATGACTCACTGGAAAAGATTCTGATGCTGGAAAAGATTGAGGGCAGAATGAGAAGAGGGCATCAGAGGATGAGATGGCAGGAGAGCATCACCAATGGACGTGAACCTGGGCAAACCCTGGGGGGGGGGGGACAGGGAGACCTGGTGCCACAGTCCACAGGGTCGCAAATCATCAGCCATGACTGGGCAACTGAACAACAACAACAATATCGAGGGATGTTTCAGTCATTTTCTTTTCTTCTGCTGTTCCAAACAAAACTGTAACAAAGGGTCCCCGACCTCCAGGATCTAATGCCTAATGATCTGAGGTGGAGCTGATGTAATAATAAGGTGCACAATTAATGTCATGTGCTTGAATCACTCTGAAAACAGCCCAACCTCATGCATGGAAAAAATGTCTTCCATGAAACTGGTCCCTTGTGCCAAAATGGTTGGGGACCACTGCTTAACACATGTCACTGTATATAGGATGCTACCCAGAACTTTGTCTATTGAGCATCTGAAAGCATAATTTCTAGGACACAAGGCAAGCACACTTTCCTGAGTGTACCAAGCTTCTCTCCCAGATACCTTTACCAATTCACATTTTCAGCAACAATTTATCATTTCTCCTATGAACTTGCCAACAGTTGAGATAGCCTGACTACTTAATTTTACAAATACAATGACTGAGAAATGGTGTCTCTTTGCTCTTTTTGTCTGCCTTCTCTGAGTTTGAGCACCTTTTGTTTATTTTCTATTTGTTGACCATTTACATTTCCTCTTTGGACTATTTTTCTACTTCTGTTTTCCTTATGTGTTTTGCATACCTTGAATTCTTAGTCTATTAAACACCTCCTAGTAAATTTTAAAATCTTCTTTCAACAGGTCATTCTGGACAGAGTTTTAACTTTTGAAGTTGAACATATCTATCTCTTCCTTTGTTGTTTGAGGTTTTATACATTTTTTTTTTAAGATTTATTTATTTATTTATTTGGGAGGTGTGGGGAGGGAGGGAAGCAGGCGGGCTACTTCTATTGGTCTTTCATTTGTCTATTTGCATCCATCTTTGTTCTTTGGCCTGTGTGGGCCTCCCATCGCGGTGGCCTCTGTTGTCGCAGAGCACCGGCTCTGGGCGCATGCTCTCCAGAGCTCCGGCTCGGTCATTGGACACATTGGTCCAGCCGCTCCGCGGCACGTGGGATCTTCTCAGGCCAGGGATCGAACCGGCGCCCCTTGCACTGCAAGGCGGTATCCTTACACATTGGACCACCAGGGAAGCCCCTATACATTATTTTTAAAAAGGTTTTCTCTACTCTAAGATCATGTAGATGTTGTCCTTTATTTTCATTAATAATTTTCCCATATGTAGGTGCATGCATATATGGTTTGAGGTAGGGATCTAATTGTAATTATCACACTCTTCCCTCTTACCTCCCCCACTTCCCAACTTCATTAGGCTTTTCTGAGATAGTTTTTGCCACTTAAGACCTGGCCCATCCCTGTTTTCATGTAATCATGTCTAGAACACGTTTTCTTGTGCTTCAGAAGGTGACAAGGTGATATAGTTTTGAGTACACTCACAGGGTGGTACATTCGAGTGTACTAAACGTGGAATGAGGCATGGAATTATAGACAGAGGTCTGGTCATGTCACTCAAGTAGTGTGTACGTGCTTGGCTGGCACAGACCCTCTCCCACATGTACCCAATAGAGATGCTATGGGCTGAAATGTGTCCCTGCAGCAATCTCATATAGTAAAGCCTTGGTCGCTCAGATGGGACAGAATCTGCCTGCAGTGCAGGAGACCCAGGCTCCATCCCTGGGTAGGGAGGATTCCCTGGAGAAGGGGATGGCTACCCACTCCAATATTCTTGCCTGGAGAATCCCATGGACAGAGGAGCCTGGTGGCGTACAGTCCATGGGGTCTCAAAGAGCCAGACATGGTGGCGGAAGACACTCTCAACAGTTTCTACCTTTAGTAGTCAGAATATGACTAGAAATGGAGCTTTAAAGGAGGTAACTAAATTACAGTCTTCACTGAATTTTAATACAACATAAAAGCAAAGCTTAAGGTAAAATTATCTTTAAGAAATTTTAGGATGGAGCCTAATCGGACAGTGTCCTCATAAGAAGAGGAAATTTGGACACAGAAAGACACCAGGGATGTGCATGCACAGGGCAAAGACCACATGAGCATGTGGGGAGAAAGCGGCCATCTGCAAGCCAAGAGAGAGGCCTCAGGGAAGTCAAACCTGCCAACACCTTGGACTTAGACTTCCAGCCTCCACAACTGTGAGAAAATACAAGGCCACAGTCTGTGGTACTTTGTATTGACTGTCCTAGAAAAAAATGAACAAAAAGTTTAAAAAAGGTTTTCTCTACTCTAAGATCATGTAGATGTTGTCCTTTATTTTCATTAATAATTTTCCCATATGTAGGTGCATGCATATATGGTTTGAGGTAGGGATCTAATTGTAATTATCACACTCTTCCCTCTTACCTCCCCCACTTCCCAACTTCATTAGACTTTTCTGAGATAGTTTTTGCCACTTAAGACCTGGCCCATCCCTGTTTTCATGTAATCATGTCTAGAACACGTTTTCTTGTGCTTCAGAAGGTGACAAGGTGATATAGTTTTGAGTACACTCACAGGGTGGTACATTCGAGTGTACTAAACGTGGAATGAGGCATGGAATTATAGACAGAGGTCTGGTCATGTCACTCAAGTAGTGTGTACGTGCTTGGCTGGCACAGACCCTCTCCCACATGTACCCAATAGAGATGCTATGGGCTGAAATGTGTCCCTGCAGCAATCTCATATAGTAAAGCCTTGGTCGCTCAGATGGGACAGAATCTGCCTGCAGTGCAGGAGACCCAGGCTCCATCCCTGGGTAGGGAGGATTCCCTGGAGAAGGGGATGGCTACCCACTCCAATATTCTTGCCTGGAGAATCCCATGGACAGAAGAGCCTTGCAGGGTACAGTCAATGGGGTCTCAAAGAGCCAGACATGGTGGCGGAACGAACACTCTCAACAGTTTCTACCTTTAGTAGTCAGAATATGACTAGAAATGGAGCTTTAAAGGAGGTAACTAAATTACAGTCTTCACTGAATTTTAATACAACATAAAAGCAAAGCTTAAGGTAAAATTATCTTTAAGAAATTTTAGGATGGAGCCTAATCGGACAGTGTCCTCATAAGAAGAGGAAATTTGGACACAGAAAGACACCAGGGATGTGCATGCACAGGGCAAAGACCACATGAGCATGTGGGGAGAAAGCGGCCATCTGCAAGCCAAAGAGAGAGGCCTCAGGGGAAGTCAAACCTGCCAACACCTTGGACTTAGACTTCCAGCCTCCACAACTGTGAGAAAATACACTGCTGTTGTTTAGGCCACACAGTCTGTGGTACTTTGTATTGACTGTCCTAGACAATGAACACAGTAGGATAATCCCCAACAAAGATGAATGAAGATTCTTGTAATTAGATACAGATAGATTTAAACTTCTTAACATGGATTTTTAATTTAGCATACTGAAAAGTATGTGAACAATTCATACCATAAGCTCACCCAAACAAAGGAACGCAGCCAAGGAAGCTGTATGAAGGTCCAGATGGAGCACTAATTTACTTGTCAATAAGTCAGTCCTCCTTCAAGCTAGGATCTGACCAATCACAACAGCTTGTATTACTTTCTTAACAGAGTTAGTGGCTAATAACACATTTATTCTCTTATAGTTGAGAAATTCTAAAATCGAGGCAAGGCTTCATTCCTTCTGGAGGTTGCAGAAGGGAACACATTTCCTTACCTTTTCCAGCTTACAGTCCACCTAAATTCCTTGGGCTATAGTCCCATGCTCTGCCTTCAAAGGACGTCACTCCAACTTCTGCTTTGGTCCTCACATCTCCTGGTCACACTCTGACTCTCTGACCTCCCTCTGTAAAACTACAAACTAACCTTGTGATTACGCTAGACCCACTTGGTTAACCCAGAATAGTATCTTCATCTCAAAATCCTTGATCACATGTACACATGTGCCCTTGTGTCATGGAAGGTGACATATTTACAGGCTCCACGGATTAAGATGTGATCGCCTTTGGGAGTCATTAGTCTGTCTATCACAGTTGCAAAACAGTTCAGGAAAATGGAAGCTTTAAAGGAGGTAACTAAATTACAGTCTTCACTGAATTTTAATACAACATAAAAGCAAAGCTTAAGGTAAAATTATCTTTAAGAAATTTTAGGATGGAGCCTAATCGGACAGTGTCCTCATAAGAAGAGGAAATTTGGACACAGAAAGACACCAGGGATGTGCATGCACAGGGCAAAGACCACATGAGCATGTGGGGAGAAAGCGGCCATCTGCAAGCCAAAGAGAGAGGCCTCAGGGGAAGTCAAACCTGCCAACACCTTGGACTTAGACTTCCAGCCTCCACAACTGTGAGAAAATACACTGCTGTTGTTTAGGCCACACAGTCTGTGGTACTTTGTATTGACTGTCCTAGACAATGAACACAGTAGGATAATCCCCAACAAAGATGAATGAAGATTCTTGTAATTAGATACAGATAGATTTAAACTTCTTAACATGGATTTTTAATTTAGCATACTGAAAAGTATGTGAACAATTCATACCATAAGCTCACCCAAACAAAGGAACGCAGCCAAGGAAGCTGTATGAAGGTCCAGATGGAGCACTAATTTACTTGTCAATAAGTCAGTCCTCCTTCAAGCTAGGATCTGACCAATCACAACAGCTTGTATTACTTTCTTAACAGAGTTAGTGGCTAATAACACATTTATTCTCTTATAGTTGAGAAATTCTAAAATCGAGGCAAGGCTTCATTCCTTCTGGGGGTTGCAGAAGGGAACACATTTCCTTACCTTTTCCAGCTTACAGTCCACCTAAATTCCTTGGGCTATAGTCCCATGCTCTGCCTTCAAAGGACATCACTCCAACTTCTGCTTTGGTCCTCACATCTCCTGGTCACACTCTGACTCTCTGACCTCCCTCTGTAAAACTACAAACTAACCTTGTGATTACGCTAGACCCACTTGGTTAACCCAGAATAGTATCTTCATCTCAAAATCCTTGATCACATGTACACATGTGCCCTTGTGTCATGGAAGGTGACATATTTACAGGCTCCACGGATTAAGATGTGATCGCCTTTGGGAGTCATTAGTCTGTCTATCACAGTTGCAAAACAGTTCAGGAAAACAATTCGTAAAAGAAAATAATTCTATTACATTTTTTTATTACAAATATTCTATTACAATAATCCTCTACATTTAAAAGTAGAGGACCTTGAAAAGAATGGAAGTGAACACCTTCCTGCTGTTTTAACTCAACAGAAGGATTTTTTAAACTAACTTTTTAAAACTGTCTATTAGTACCAGACGTTCTTCAACATCCTTTTAAAGTCTTTGTTACACTCAAATGGTGTTGTTTCACTTGATTTTTTTGGTTAGATTTGAGCCCTCTGTTGAGCTTTTTTCCACATCCAGTTGGATTCCATCTGCCAACGAGTACATGGGCCTGTTTCTACTTAGAAGATCTCTTCCATGTGCCACCTCGAGGCAGAAGTGTCCCAAACTACTCAAAGTGCCTTCCTACCCCCGGCTTCTCCAGGCAGCTTACGCAACACAGTCAGGCTCCAGTCAGGAAGGCAACGCGCAGGACTGGAGGGGGACGTACAAACGCTCCTCTGACCCAGGGTGATTCTGTTCCTCTGGGCCTCCTGCTGTTGATCCTCTCAGGCAGCTGCGGGCAGCATGTTCTTGCCTCCAAGGACCTCCAGTGTCACGTGGAGGGCCTTGTGTGCCGTCCACTGACAACTGTGAATTACAGCCTGCCTTGGGCATGGAAGATGCGAGCGGCGGAAAGCCCCCTGCAGGCAGACCAGCATGAACACACGTGTGCATCCGCCAGAAAGCTCAAGGGAGTTTCAGATGCCGCCGGAGCTCACACAGCCAAGAGACAGCGGAAGGAGGGCTGACTGTTCTGGAAGGCTGCGGCATTCCCAGGAGGCATGTGTTAGCACAATTCACTCCCCAGGCGATGGAGAGAGCATGTTTTTCAGCAGCTACTGCTTGTTTTCCAGAATGGCACGCTGCCCGGATCATCTGCGCGTCTCTTCTATAGCTGTGGCCTCTGTGCAGGTGTGTGCCTTGTATGTACATCTGCGTAAGTCTGTCAGTCTGTCTCAGCCTGTGCATGCGCCTCTTGTAGGTTTATGTGCTGGTATTTCTCCACGTGCCCATCCTGCTTTCTACCAAGAACCAAGAGCTGCCAAAGGTGGAGCCTTCTCATAGCCCTTCCATTCTCTCTCCTCTCACATTGATGCTCCCAGAGGTGCGGGGTTTTGCCCAATACACCAGCCTTCCCAGAAACCTACCCCAGGACACGTGGGAAAGCAGGAAATACCAGAGGGCCTGAATTCCTTTCCAGCTCCCTCTCACCCCGCTGCAGTGGGGTGAAGCCTGTGGCAGAAGGCCCAAGTCCTTGAGATGCCACTGCTCCGGTCTCCCTCACGGGCCCACGCGCACAGCCAGGCGTGGACACTCAGAGAGGTGCCGGCACTTTGGCCTAGACCTCATGGATGGCTTCCTGTGGGCTGCTTTTGTCAGGAGGTACGAGCTACTCCAGATAAGCAGCTGAGGTACCAGCTCATGACACTTTGCAGGTTCTTTTTCTTTTTAATTAATAAAGTTTAGTTTTTGAACAGTTACAGGTTCACCGTAAAATGGAGCAAAAGGTTAAGGGAGTTGTTCTAAACCCCTGTCCTCACACAGGCATAGCCTCCCCCATCACCAACATCCCCGACCAGAGTGCTGCATTTATTACAATCAGGGAGCTGACATTGATGTACTACCACCAGAAGTCTGTAGTTTACGTAAGGTTTGCTCTTGGTGTTGTATTAATATGCTCTGTTGGTTGTGACAAATTCATGACAGATAGCCACCAAAACAGGATCACTGTCCATTATATACAGAGTAGATTCACTGTCCTAAAGGTTCTCTGTGCTTTGCTTTCATCCCTCCCCTGCGCAGTCCCTGGTATACCTTTTCACTGTCTTCAATTTTTCCTTTCCCACCATGTCATCCAGTTGGGATTGTATGATGTTAATCTTTTCATATTAGTGTCTTTCACTTAATAATATGTGTGCATTTCAGAGTTCTCATTATCTTTTCATGGCTTGATAGCTCATTTATTTTTTACTGCTGAGTATCATTTTAGCTTTGGCATGTCCTGTATGTACATCTGCGTAAGTCTGTCAGTCTGTCTCAGCCTGTGCATGCGCCTCTTGTAGGTTTATGTGCTGGTATTTCTCCACGTGCCCATCCTGCTTTCTACCAAGAACCAAGAGCTGCCAAAGGTGGAGCCTTCTCATAGCCCTTCCATTCTCTCTCCTCTCACATTGATGCTCCCAGAGGTGCGGGGTTTTGCCCAATACACCAGCCTTCCCAGAAACCTACCCCAGGACACGTGGGAAAGCAGGAAATACCAGAGGGCCTGAATTCCTTTCCAGCTCCCTCTCACCCCGCTGCAGTGGGGTGAAGCCTGTGGCAGAAGGCCCAAGTCCTTGAGATGCCACTGCTCCGGTCTCCCTCACGGGCCCACGCGCACAGCCAGGCGTGGACACTCAGAGAGGTGCCGGCACTTTGGCCTAGACCTCATGGATGGCTTCCTGTGGGCTGCTTTTGTCAGGAGGTACGAGCTACTCCAGATAAGCAGCTGAGGTACCAGCTCATGACACTTTGCAGGTTCTTTTTCTTTTTAATTAATAAAGTTTAGTTTTTGAACAGTTACAGGTTCACCGTAAAATGGAGCAAAAGGTTAAGGGAGTTGTTCTAAACCCCTGTCCTCACACAGGCATAGCCTCCCCCATCACCAACATCCCCGACCAGAGTGCTGCATTTATTACAATCAGGGAGCTGACATTGATGTACTACCACCAGAAGTCTGTAGTTTACGTAAGGTTTGCTCTTGGTGTTGTATTAATATGCTCTGTTGGTTGTGACAAATTCATGACAGATAGCCACCAAAACAGGATCACTGTCCATTATATACAGAGTAGATTCACTGTCCTAAAGGTTCTCTGTGCTTTGCTTTCATCCCTCCCCTGCGCAGTCCCTGGTATACCTTTTCACTGTCTTCAATTTTTCCTTTCCCACCATGTCATCCAGTTGGGATTGTATGATGTTAATCTTTTCATATTAGTGTCTTTCACTTAATAATATGTGTGCATTTCAGAGTTCTCATTATCTTTTCATGGCTTGATAGCTCATTTATTTTTTACTGCTGAGTAATATTCCATTACTAGATATACCAGTTTGCTTATCTATTGACCTACTGAAGGACATCTTGGTTGCTTCCAAGTGTGGACAATTATGAATAAAACTGTTGTGAACATCCTTGTGCAAGGTTTTTGCATAGATATGTTTATTTCTCGACTCCATTGGGTAAATACTATGGAGCTTGACTGCTGGATCATATGATGAATATGTTTAGTTTTGTAAGAAACTAGCAAAGTGTCCAGACTCTTTTTAAATTTAGCATTTCTGCCTAACTTTATTTTTCACAAAGCTATTTATTAATATGCAGTAGATGCTTGAAATCCTCACGGGATGACACTCTTGATTCTTCCAGAATTCCCCATTTCAAGAATGTGGAAAATTTGTTCAGGCTTCTGGCATCTTCCTGAACCACACATCTGCTGGGAGTTGTGTTTTCTGCACGTCTGTGCGTACCACAATCTAACTGCTTTTTTGACTTTTAAAAAATTTCTAGCTCTCACTGGTGACCATTTTTACACCAAGAAAATTGCTTTCTGTTATTCTATAATTTCAGAAGACTTGGTTGGTGGCCTAAGTCAAGGAGAGGAGATCAGCACACTGCTTTGGGATTAAGATGCTGTTGGCAAGCTAAGCACATCCATGAAGCCAAATGATTTGTTCCCAAGATGAGCTTCACTTGTGTCATTGGTTCGTAGCAATGTCTCAGCAAAATGACAAATTGCAACTTGCTATAGGTCTTCTGATTCATACAGGGAAGCTCAAAACTTCACAAATCTCACACAGCTTCTTTTTAGAAAGGTCGTAGGGAACAGATTCACATGAGTAAGAAACCTGGTCTAACTGAGGAATATTTCATTAGTCTGTCCTCAAATTGCACAGTAGCATAATGATACTATAACATGAAGGCTGCTGAGAATAATGTAAAAATCACCGATCCATTCATTATAAAAAATGAATTGAGTCCCAGTTCTACTGGCTTTTCCACTGAGAGACGAAGAAGTGGAAATTGGAAGTAGCTGACTATCAGTATCCTTGACAATACAGTGACGGCTCTCCTAAAGAGACCACTTACACTGCTGGAGATGATAGTAATTAAAATAATGTTTGTGAAGCACAGCTGAACAAGCATCAGAACAAGGAATTGCTAGGTGTTCAGAAACCTTGAGCGAGCAGGAATCCAGGAAGGAGAGCTGACCTGGAGGCAGGGGTGGCCTGTGGGGTCACAAGCCAGTGTTTGGTGGTCTTGTTGTTCAGTCACTAGTCACTCCATTGCGTCAGTGTTCGACTCTTTGTGACGCCCTGGACTGCAGCATGAGAGGCATCCCTGTCTTTCACTGTCTCCTGGAGTGTGCTCAGACTCAAGTCCAGTGACTTAGTGATGCCACCCAAGCATCTCATCCTCTGTCATTCCCTTCTCCTCCTGCCTTCCATCTTTCCCAGCATCAGGCTCAGTTCATAAGGGATCATCCAGGCACCAGGGCCGGAGAAACAGAGACTGGGAGTGTAAAAGTGGTTAGGAGACATGAAGGATAAACTGAGGAGATCTAATATGTTATCAGATCAGATTTCCATGAACGAACAACAGAAACAATGTGGAAGGGGCAATATTTAAAAGGATAATAAGCACAAATTTTACAGTTGCATTGAAAGTTATCAATTCTCAGATTCAGAAAGCCTAAAGAGCACCAAACTACGTAAGTAAAAAGAAATTCTCCCTTACATACTGGTAGTAAAACTGGGCAACAGGATTCAGCAAATGATGGCCAATAGGTCAAATCTGCTTGCCCTCTAAATAAAGTTTTATTGGAACACAGCCAGGCCATTTGTTTGCACATTGTTTCTGCCTATTTTCATGCTGTGATGGGAGAGCTTAGTAGTTACAACAGAGACTATGTGGATGGCAAAGCTAGAAATAGTTATCTATTTATTTTACATTTAAATATTTATACCATATTTATTGTGAAAAATAACTAGGTCTTCCAATAAAACAATATAAAATAGTCATGAAGGCTGCTGAGAATAATGTAAAAATCACCGATCCATTCATTATAAAAAATGAATTGAGTCCCAGTTCTACTGGCTTTTCCACTGAGAGACGAAGAAGTGGAAATTGGAAGTAGCTGACTATCAGTATCCTTGACAATACAGTGACGGCTCTCCTAAAGAGACCACTTACACTGCTGGAGATGATAGTAATTAAAATAATGTTTGTGAAGCACAGCTGAACAAGCATCAGAACAAGGAATTGCTAGGTGGTCAGAAACCTTGAGCGAGCAGGAATCCAGGAAGGAGAGCTGACCTGGAGGCAGGGGTGGCCTGTGGGGTCACAAGCCAGTGTTTGGTGGTCTTGTTGTTCAGTCACTAGTCACTCCATTGCGTCAGTGTTCGACTCTTTGTGACGCCCTGGACTGCAGCATGAGAGGCATCCCTGTCTTTCACTGTCTCCTGGAGTGTGCTCAGACTCAAGTCCAGTGACTTAGTGATGCCACCCAAGCATCTCATCCTCTGTCATTCCCTTCTCCTCCTGCCTTCCATCTTTCCCAGCATCAGGCTCAGTTCATAAGGGATCATCCAGGCACCAGGGCCGGAGAAACAGAGACTGGGAGTGTAAAAGTGGTTAGGAGACATGAAGGATAAACTGAGGAGATCTAATATGTTATCAGATCAGATTTTCATGAACGAACAACAGAAACAATGTGGAAGGGGCAATATTTAAAAGGATAATAAGCACAAATTTTACAGTTGCATTGAAAGTTATCAATTCTCAGATTCAGAAAGCCTAAAGAGCACCAAACTACGTAAGTAAAAAGAAATTCTCCCTTACATACTGGTAGTAAAACTGGGCAACAGGATTCAGCAAATGATGGCCAATAGGTCAAATCTGCTTGCCCTCTAAATAAAGTTTTATTGGAACACAGCCAGGCCATTTGTTTGCACATTGTTTCTGCCTATTTTCATGCTGTGATGGGAGAGCTTAGTAGTTACAACAGAGACTATGTGGATGGCAAAGCTAGAAATAGTTATCTATTTATTTTACATTTAAATATTTATACCATATTTATTGTGAAAAATAACTAGGTCTTCCAATAAAACAATATAAAATAGTGAGAAGAGCAGCATTAGTTTATACTTTTGCAAACCTCTTTGTTTGACTTAATAAAAGGAGAACTAGATTCCTAACAACAACAACAACAACAGACTAATGTTGGGGTCATTAGGCACATTGCTTAGTCTATCAATATTTATTACATGGCCCTTTCTTGTAAACGTTTGTCTGAAAATGTTATGGAGAATTAGTACATCTAGAATTTTACCTCACATCTCTTGGCCAACAGTTCTCAAAGCTGGTCCTAGAACAAGGACCAGCAACATCAGCATCACCTGGAAACTTATCAAAAATGCAACTTATTGGGCCTCAAAGGTTGTCCAAAAGACGCCACTGTGTGCTAAGTTTGAGAACCACTGCTCTTGACTATCTGACTAGACCAGGGGTTCACAACCCTAGCCATACTTTAGACTCACCTGAGAGCTTGTGAAAAATGTCTTTGCCTGGTCTCATCCCCTAGAGAGTTCCACCTAATAGGTCTGGAATGGGGCCTAGGTATTGGCATTTTGTCAAGGCTTCCCAGAGGAGTTCAGCTTCAGGTGAGAACCCACTGCATTACAGATTGTTGGCTTCCTTATTTTGTTGTTGGTGAGGTAGACCCAGAGAAAATCTGACAGATTCCCAAAGCTCTGTGTAGTGTATGGGATTCTCAACAAGGCAGACTGAGTAAGAACAAGGTTCTGGGTGCTACCTAGATAAGCCAAAGCTAAGTCTCACCCTCCCTTCCTTTCATCCCTGCTCCCATCTCTCTCCAAGTGGGAGACAGAATATTCATACTAAAGCTCTCATAGATGTGGGGACTGGAAGAGGAACCTGACATCTTCTGCTCTATTCGCCCTGCCAACACTGACTTCTGCTGAAGGACATACATCCCAAATGTGATGTCCACTGAAGCCCTACCCTGTCCACAGCCCCTCTTTACAACGTCACAGCCAGGGTATTCCTGCTGACAGGCAGAACTGGATGACATCAAATCACCATCCTCTTTTTAGCTCTTAGGTGAAAGGAGCTATTTGGACCAAGTGCTTCTTTGACAGAGGATCTTGACATTCAGAGAGAAAGGAAAAAGGATGGCCATTCCCAAGCTTGGGGAAATTCTATTTGCATAAAAAGGAATGCTGGGAGTTTATCAAAAATTTCACCTAGAATTTCAAAATAGCATAATGTTGAACCATCATGAAAACAAGTGGTTTTTATAATAGGAAAGCCCACAGGATGGCCACAGTAATTTGCATCTTCATGGTTTATAGGCAAGAAATCTTCAACTTGGCTTGAGGGAGAAGTAAAATAAACAACTAGGGCTCTTTTAACCACTCACCAAGATACTTATGCACTTAAAAGACTGATGCAGGAAACCACATTCTCATCTACTCTGTTTCCACCCATTCCCTTGGAGCTATATCTGGTGGACATTATTGTAATTTTGCCCTCCAAAAGACGCCACTGTGTGCTAAGTTTGAGAACCACTGCTCTTGACTATCTGACTAGACCAGGGGTTCACAACCCTAGCCATACTTTAGACTCACCTGAGAGCTTGTGAAAAATGTCTTTGCCTGGTCTCATCCCCTAGAGAGTTCCACCTAATAGGTCTGGAATGGGGCCTAGGTATTGGCATTTTGTCAAGGCTTCCCAGAGGAGTTCAGCTTCAGGTGAGAACCCACTGCATTACAGATTGTTGGCTTCCTTATTTTGTTGTTGGTGAGGTAGACCCAGAGAAAATCTGACAGATTCCCAAAGCTCTGTGTAGTGTATGGGATTCTCAACAAGGCAGACTGAGTAAGAACAAGGTTCTGGGTGCTACCTAGATAAGCCAAAGCTAAGTCTCACCCTCCCTTCCTTTCATCCCTGCTCCCATCTCTCTCCAAGTGGGAGACAGAATATTCATACTAAAGCTCTCATAGATGTGGGGACTGGAAGAGGAACCTGACATCTTCTGCTCTATTCGCCCTGCCAACACTGACTTCTGCTGAAGGACATACATCCCAAATGTGATGTCCACTGAAGCCCTACCCTGTCCACAGCCCCTCTTTACAACGTCACAGCCAGGGTATTCCTGCTGACAGGCAGAACTGGATGACATCAAATCACCATCCTCTTTTTAGCTCTTAGGTGAAAGGAGCTATTTGGACCAAGTGCTTCTTTGACAGAGGATCTTGACATTCAGAGAGAAAGGAAAAAGGATGGCCATTCCCAAGCTTGGGGGAAATCTATTTGCATAAAAAGGAATGCTGGGAGTTTATCAAAAATTTCACCTAGAATTTCAAAATAGCATAATGTTGAACCATCATGAAAACAAGTGGTTTTTATAATAGGAAAGCCCACAGGATGGCCACAGTAATTTGCATCTTCATGGTTTATAGGCAAGAAATCTTCAACTTGGCTTGAGGGAGAAGTAAAATAAACAACTAGGGCTCTTTTAACCACTCACCAAGATACTTATGCACTTAAAAGACTGATGCAGGAAACCACATTCTCATCTACTCTGTTTCCACCCATTCCCTTGGAGCTATATCTGGTGGACATTATTGTAATGCCATTGTGAATATTTGTTTAAAGCTTACCACACATTTATGGGGAACAGATTTGGTTCCCCACGGAAACCTTGGATGAGGCAATTGAGAAAAACGATTTTCATGAGTAAGGCTTGGGCAGCAGGGGGAATGAAAGAGTTTGGAGAAAATCAGAAACATAAGATAAGCAGACCCCCAGGGTTAGGGAAAGCCATGGCAACTTTTCCAGTTGGGGTCTTTATGTCAGGAATCAAACTCAAGTCCACGAGGCCAGAGAACCTGAGTGCAGAAAGGTGATCTGAAACTGAGTCTTTTGGTCAGGACAACTACAGAAGTGTATGGATCATGCAAGGTGATCACTTATAGGGTCAGGGTTGGGAAATGGCCAGTGTAAGGAGCAGGGTGAAGAGAGAGCTTGAAGGTAGGTAAGGAGCCCTGTGGCACAAAGCTTTGTCAGGCAGAAGTTGTGACTGGTCTCCAAAGATCATTGCTGCCAGGGGGGCTAGTTCCCAGGTCACCTGTCCCTGAGAAACTACATGCCTCAATAACTCCATCAGGAGTCTGTTCTCTCTAGAGTCCATGGTCAGGGATCTAGAGTTCTCTTAGACTGTTTCTCAAGCACTGGTACATCCTCAGGGCATTTGATGAATATCTAATGGGACAGAAGACAGGTGCAGACTCGGGGGGTGGGTTTGGCCTAGCAATGGACACCATGGAGATGTGGCCACAGGGACTGAAAATTCATTTCCCAAACGGTTCAATATTCTCACCTTGTATAGACGTTAGAAAGATTCTTCACCATCTGACGCACTAGGGAAGCCCAGAATGATTCAAAGAAAGTGTAAAAAAAAAAAAAAAACCTAGACTATCCTGGCCCTATTTCCAGAGACTGTGACTTAATTGGTCTAGAGAGGGTCTCTGTTACTGATATTTTTGAAACATTCTCTGGGTGATGCTAAGACTGAGTCCTGGCTTGGCTAGAGGGACATGGAGATGGGAAATGGATGCCCATTTCTTCTCTCATCATTGCACTATCCCTTATCTCTCTATGGAAATGCCACTCTGTGAGTATCTAGTATTCAACACTCCTGGAGTTTTTATTCATTGTGTCTCTTCAAAGACTAATAATCATTGTGTTTATTTCTTTTCCACTAAATTGCTATAAAATGAGAATTTTTAAAGAAATCTTTTATTTAGTAATAGCTAATGTCATCGGCAATGGCTAATGTACAGGATTCCCAGGTGGCAGAGGACCCATCTGTCAATGCAGGAGGTGCAGGAGACGTGGGTTCGATCCTTGGATTGGGAAGATCCCCTGGAGAGGAAATGGTAACCCACTCCAGTATTCTTGCTGGGAAATCCCATGAACAGATGAGTCTGATGGGTTACCTTCCAAGGAGTCTCAAAGAGTCAGACAACTGAGCACACATACGCTCAGTCACTATGTACAGAGTACTGTTCTCTAAGGGAGAGGCACGAAGTTACAGGAGATGATAGGAGCAGGAAGAAGTGCTCATGGAGGGACACCTGGGTGCTCATTGCCCACTGCTGTGGAGGAGGGGCCTCACTGACCCCGCCCTCCTTCACCAACATCACCCCATCTGTGAAAGGTGGGTGACTCTCTATTAGTAACAAGCCACAGGAATGGGCACCATCTGCAGTGTTGCAGCTCCATAACAGAACTGGGATGGCAACACACGGATAGCACACCTTTGCTCTGGACTTGGGCTCCTCAACAAGCTACACTTTGGAAGACATCTTGGCTGCAGACTGGCTGGCCTTTCTCAGGGAACAACTCTCCCAAACTTTGAAAAGACACTGGTGCAACATTTCCCAAACGGTTCAATATTCTCACCTTGTATAGACGTTAGAAAGATTCTTCACCATCTGACGCACTAGGGAAGCCCAGAATGATTCAAAGAAAGTGTAAAAAAAAAAAAAAAAACCTAGACTATCCTGGCCCTATTTCCAGAGACTGTGACTTAATTGGTCTAGAGAGGGTCTCTGTTACTGATATTTTTGAAACATTCTCTGGGTGATGCTAAGACTGAGTCCTGGCTTGGCTAGAGGGACATGGAGATGGGAAATGGATGCCCATTTCTTCTCTCATCATTGCACTATCCCTTATCTCTCTATGGAAATGCCACTCTGTGAGTATCTAGTATTCAACACTCCTGGAGTTTTTATTCATTGTGTCTCTTCAAAGACTAATAATCATTGTGTTTATTTCTTTTCCACTAAATTGCTATAAAATGAGAATTTTTAAAGAAATCTTTTATTTAGTAATAGCTAATGTCATCGGCAATGGCTAATGTACAGGATTCCCAGGTGGCAGAGGACCCATCTGTCAATGCAGGAGGTGCAGGAGACGTGGGTTCGATCCTTGGATTGGGAAGATCCCCTGGAGAGGAAATGGTAACCCACTCCAGTATTCTTGCTGGGAAATCCCATGAACAGATGAGTCTGATGGGTTACCTTCCAAGGAGTCTCAAAGAGTCAGACAACTGAGCACACATACGCTCAGTCACTATGTACAGAGTACTGTTCTCTAAGGGAGAGGCACGAAGTTACAGGAGATGATAGGAGCAGGAAGAAGTGCTCATGGAGGGACACCTGGGTGCTCATTGCCCACTGCTGTGGAGGAGGGGCCTCACTGACCCCGCCCTCCTTCACCAACATCACCCCATCTGTGAAAGGTGGGTGACTCTCTATTAGTAACAAGCCACAGGAATGGGCACCATCTGCAGTGTTGCAGCTCCATAACAGAACTGGGATGGCAACACACGGATAGCACACCTTTGCTCTGGACTTGGGCTCCTCAACAAGCTACACTTTGGAAGACATCTTGGCTGCAGACTGGCTGGCCTTTCTCAGGGAACAACTCTCCCTTGATAAATCCCCTTTTTCCCACAACCACTAAGCCCAGAAGGGAAATATCCACAAGTTTCCTCCTCCCCGGACGCTTCATAACTTTGGCCAAAATATGGCAGCACATCCATGACAACCTACCCAGCTACCAAACCTGTGTCTGTCATCCTAGGGACTTTAGGGTCGTCAAAGTTTTCTCTATTGATCAGGGATACCCAAGTGGACTCCTAAGTCACACAGAGTGAAATGAATCAGAATAAATACTGCACGATATCATTGATATGTGGAATGTGTATGTGTGTGTTAGTCACTTAGTTGTGTCCAACTCTTTGGGACCCTGCACTCTGTCCATGGAATTCTCCAGGCAAGAATACTGGACTGGGTAACCATTCCCTTCTCCAGGGGAGCTTCCCCAACCCAGGGATCAAACCCAGGTCTCCTGCACTTCAGGTGGATTCTTTACCATTGGAGCCACCAAAGTAGCCCCCCATGTGGTTGTAAAACCGCAGAACTTGGGACTTCCCTGGTGGTCCAGTGGTTAGGACTCTGAGCTCCCAATGCAGGGGGCCTGGATTTGATCCCTGGTGAAAGAACTAGCTCCCACATGCCACAGCTAAGATTCAGTGCAGCCAATTTTTTTTTTTTCCTAAAAAAATAAAAAACAGAGCTTACAGAAATAGAAAGTAGGTTGGTGGTTACTAGGGCCTGGGTGACCAAGGGAATGGGGAGACATTGGTCAAAGAATATGAACTTCCAGGTAGAAGATAACTAAGTTCTGGATGATTATAGTTAATAATACTGAATCATGTACTGGAAAATTGCTGAGAGTAGATTATAGATCTACTTACCACAAAAAAAATCATGACATGATTTCGTGACATGATAGAATTGTTAGTGAGTGACAGTAATCATTTTGTACTACATTTTGTAAAACATAAGTAAGATCAACATTGCATACCTTAAACTTACACAATTTTATATGCCAATTATACTCAATAAAGCTGGAAAAATAAAATATAGATGTTTATTGAAAATACTAGGAAACGTTCTTGCGAATCCTCCTAGTCCACATTCAAGGTCACTGAATCTACTGGTTGCAGTTCTGACCCAGTTGTACAGTTGGTCTTTTATATTTTGTCATGCATCTTCTGGCTTTTGAGTCACATGGATATGCATTTCAACAATTTTTAATCAGTAGAATTAAGATATATTAGGGCTGAAGAAATGGAATTGAATTTTTATGCTTTGTATGATTTATAAAATTTTTCCATTTTCATCAAGAGATCATAGTGTAAACAGGGAGGTGAATAAGTGGGTAAGTATTTGTACTCTTGTTTTAATAAATCAGAGAAATTAAGTAAGTCACCATGGTCACAGAGCTGGTGGAAGGACTGCACTCAATGGAAGAGTTGTAGCTCAATCAGAGTTAATTTGGTTATTTATACCTTAAGTGAATTTTTCTCTGCTTTGTTCAAAAGTAAGCCAAAATAAATTTTAATTGATTTGTTTTCTTTTATAGGGACTTCCCTTGTGGCTCAGCTAGAAAAGAATTCACCTGTGATGCAGGAGACCTGGGTTTGATCCTTGGGTTGGGAAGATCCCCTGGAGAAGGGAAAGGCTTTCCACTCCAGTATTCTTGCCTGGTGAATTCCAGGGATGCAAAATATCTTCATCCCAGCATGCGGGATCTTTACTTATAGTATGTCAACTCTTAGCTGTAGCATAGGGGATCTAGTTACCTGACCAGGGATTGAACCCAGGCTGCCTGCATTAGGAGGGTGGAGCCTTAGTCACTGGAACACCAGGGAAATTCCATGTTTTCTTTTAGGTTGAGGGATGTACTTGGTCTGTTAGTTTCACTGTTCTTCCTTTATACTCCTAGACAGCGTATTAAAAAGCAGAGACATCACTTTGCTCAGAAAGCTCTGTCAGATCAAAGCTACAGTTTTTCCAGTAGTCACTTATGGATGTTAGAGTTGGGTTATCAATAAAGTTGAGTGCTGAAGAAATGATGCTTTCAAGCTGTGGTGCTGGTAAAAACTCTTGAGAGTCCCTTGGCCAGCAAGGAGATCAAACCGATCAATCCTAAAGGAAATCAATCCTGAATATTCATGGGAAGGACTGATGCTGAAGCTCAAATATTTTGACCACTTGGTGCAAAAAGTCAACTCATTGGAGAAGCCCGTGATGCTGGGAAAGATTAAGGGCAGAAGGATAAAGGAGCAACAGAGGATGAGATAGTTGGATGGCATCACCAACTCAATGGACATGAGTTTGAGCAAACTCCAGGAGACAGTGAAGGGCAATGAAGCCTGGCATGCTGCAATCCATGGGGTCACAAAGAGTCACGATTTAAACAACAACAACTCCTATGAATGGCAGAAAGATGGTCTCCTGAAGACGTCCACATCCCAATCCGAGATCATAGTGTAAACAGGGAGGTGAATAAGTGGGTAAGTATTTGTACTCTTGTTTTAATAAATCAGAGAAATTAAGTAAGTCACCATGGTCACAGAGCTGGTGGAAGGACTGCACTCAATGGAAGAGTTGTAGCTCAATCAGAGTTAATTTGGTTATTTATACCTTAAGTGAATTTTTCTCTGCTTTGTTCAAAAGTAAGCCAAAATAAATTTTAATTGATTTGTTTTCTTTTATAGGGACTTCCCTTGTGGCTCAGCTAGAAAAGAATTCACCTGTGATGCAGGAGACCTGGGTTTGATCCTTGGGTTGGGAAGATCCCCTGGAGAAGGGAAAGGCTTTCCACTCCAGTATTCTTGCCTGGTGAATTCCAGGGATGCAAAATATCTTCATCCCAGCATGCGGGATCTTTACTTATAGTATGTCAACTCTTAGCTGTAGCATAGGGGATCTAGTTACCTGACCAGGGATTGAACCCAGGCTGCCTGCATTAGGAGGGTGGAGCCTTAGTCACTGGAACACCAGGGAAATTCCATGTTTTCTTTTAGGTTGAGGGATGTACTTGGTCTGTTAGTTTCACTGTTCTTCCTTTATACTCCTAGACAGCGTATTAAAAAGCAGAGACATCACTTTGCTCAGAAAGCTCTGTCAGATCAAAGCTACAGTTTTTCCAGTAGTCACTTATGGATGTTAGAGTTGGGTTATCAATAAAGTTGAGTGCTGAAGAAATGATGCTTTCAAGCTGTGGTGCTGGTAAAAACTCTTGAGAGTCCCTTGGCCAGCAAGGAGATCAAACCGATCAATCCTAAAGGAAATCAATCCTGAATATTCATGGGAAGGACTGATGCTGAAGCTCAAATATTTTGACCACTTGGTGCAAAAAGTCAACTCATTGGAGAAGCCCGTGATGCTGGGAAAGATTAAGGGCAGAAGGATAAAGGAGCAACAGAGGATGAGATAGTTGGATGGCATCACCAACTCAATGGACATGAGTTTGAGCAAACTCCAGGAGACAGTGAAGGGCAATGAAGCCTGGCATGCTGCAATCCATGGGGTCACAAAGAGTCACGATTTAAACAACAACAACTCCTATGAATGGCAGAAAGATGGTCTCCTGAAGACGTCCACATCCCAATCCCGTGACCTGCATGGTCAAAGGGTTTTGCAGGTGTGATTACATTAAGGATCTTGAGATGGGTAAATCCTAGTGGATAACCTGGGAGGCCTAATATAATTGCAAGCATCCTTATAAGGAGTGTCAGAAGGATCAGAATGAGAGAGAGAGAGAAGATGTAAGGATAGAAGCAGAGTAGAAGTAAAACACATTGAAGATGGAGGAAGGGAGCATGAGTCGAGCTAAGTAGATGGCCTATAGACAAACGAAAAGACAAAGAAACAGATTCTCCCCTGGAGCTCTAGAAGGAGGGCAGACCTGACAGTGCTTTGGTTTTAGCCTGGGGAAACCAATTTCAGATTTCTCAGCTCCAGAACAGTGAGGCAATCCAGTTGTATTGTTTTAAGTCACTGAGTTGGTGCTAACTTGTTACAGCAGCCACAGGAAACTGGTACACTCTCCGCGCCTCCCTATCTACGCTGTGATCTCTTGCTGTGCAAGCTACATCACATCCCACCCCAGGAAAATGTACCCTTTAGGTGCATAGTCAGTTCAATTTTCCCCTTTATTTTTTCACAAGTGTCCTAGATCCTGTTGTTTTGTAGTGGGGCCATGGACAGGAGACTTGGATATTTTCTTGGAATTCCTGGCTTTGAGTTGAACTTGGTGGATCTGGCCAAGTTGTGGGGGTCCCAACCCTGGCAGATACTTAGGGGAGATCTCTCTCCTCTTCTTCCCCTGCTCCAAGTCACACCACCCACACTAGCTGGCTGAATTGTATCTGAGTGTGCAGAGTTCTGGAATGCAAAACCATTCCAGCTCCAGAGGTGGTCAGACTCCAGATCTTCCCATTTCTGCCCCATTCCATACTTTCTTTTATTTATTCATTCATTTATTCAAATGTGCAAAAAGTCAACTCATTGGAGAAGCCCGTAAAATTTGGGCTGGGAAAGATTAAGGGCAGAAGGATAAAGGAGCAACAGAGGATGAGATAGTTGGATGGCATCACCAACTCAATGGACATGAGTTTGAGCAAACTCCAGGAGACAGTGAAGGGCAATGAAGCCTGGCATGCTGCAATCCATGGGGTCACAAAGAGTCACGATTTAAACAACAACAACTCCTATGAATGGCAGAAAGATGGTCTCCTGAAGACGTCCACATCCCAATCCCGTGACCTGCATGGTCAAAGGGTTTTGCAGGTGTGATTACATTAAGGATCTTGAGATGGGTAAATCCTAGTGGATAACCTGGGAGGCCTAATATAATTGCAAGCATCCTTATAAGGAGTGTCAGAAGGATCAGAATGAGAGAGAGAGAGAAGATGTAAGGATAGAAGCAGAGTAGAAGTAAAACACATTGAAGATGGAGGAAGGGAGCATGAGTCGAGCTAAGTAGATGGCCTATAGACAAACGAAAAGACAAAGAAACAGATTCTCCCCTGGAGCTCTAGAAGGAGGGCAGACCTGACAGTGCTTTGGTTTTAGCCTGGGGAAACCAATTTCAGATTTCTCAGCTCCAGAACAGTGAGGCAATCCAGTTGTATTGTTTTAAGTCACTGAGTTGGTGCTAACTTGTTACAGCAGCCACAGGAAACTGGTACACTCTCCGCGCCTCCTTATCTACGCTGTGATCTCTTGCTGTGCAAGCTACATCACATCCCACCCCAGGAAAATGTACCCTTTAGGTGCATAGTCAGTTCAATTTTCCCCTTTATTTTTTCACAAGTGTCCTAGATCCTGTTGTTTTGTAGTGGGGCCATGGACAGGAGACTTGGATATTTTCTTGGAATTCCTGGCTTTGAGTTGAACTTGGTGGATCTGGCCAAGTTGTGGGGGGTCCGAACCCTGGCAGATACTTAGGGGAGATCTCTCTCCTCTTCTTCCCCTGCTCCAAGTCACACCACCCACACTAGCTGGCTGAATTGTATCTGAGTGTGCAGAGTTCTGGAATGCAAAACCATTCCAGCTCCAGAGGTGGTCAGACTCCCCAGATCTTCCCATTTCTGCCCCCATTCCATACTTTCTTTTTATTTATTCATTCATTTATTCAAATGACACTGAGTAGCCACCTCCCAGAGTCTGATGCTGTGCTAGGGACTGGGATAAAACCCTGAAGAGACACAGCCTCTGTCTTTGTGCAACAGGGCATTGCACCGTAAGAGTGCGGCCCAGGTGTGCAAACAGAGACATGCTCCCAGAGGAGCATCATGCTACTGAGAGCTGGCCGGAGTTGGTCTCAAGCACAGCAGCCCCAGAGAGGATGCGGACCCTTGAGCTGGGCCTTGAGCGTCAGCAGGGCTCAACAAGCAGGCAGGGACCAGTGGGGAAGGTGTTGAGGAAAGAAACAAGTGCTGCAGGTCTAGAGGCTGTAACAAGTTACCATGCACTGGGCTTGGCCCAGCTCAGAACGCAAGTGATTTGGTGTGGCCATAGCTAAGGGCATAGGGCAGAAAAGAAGAGATGGAGGGGGGCCCAGTCCCTTGGAGCTAACAAGAATGTCAAGGAGAGTCTTTGTAAAACTAAAGCTTATTTTCTTATACATTTGAATTGCACAATCACAGCCCACTGGTTGGATAGTGGAAAAGTCTGGGAGCATCTCGCCACTGAATGACGGATACTTGTTGGTTGATTTAACTAGTTCAAAGTGTTAAGTGTGGGATTGTTTCAGGGTTGGTACACAGTTAAAGAGGGAAGGTGGGGTAGTATAATGGTTAGACTGTGGACTTTGGCATGGCATAAACATGAACTGTGGGATTTCTCTGGTGGTCCAGTGACTAAGACTTCGCCCCCCAATGCAGGGGGTGTGGGTTTGGTCCCTGGTGGAACAGCTAAGATCCCACATCCCTGGTAGCTAAAAAACCAAAAAAAAAAATAGAAGCAATATTGTAACAAATTTAATAAAGACTTCTAAAAAAAAATGGGCTCTGGCTTTCTAGGTGTATACCTCTGGGCCAATTAAATAGCCTGAATTTTCCCCAGGGAGGTTCAAAGGTTGGAGTGAAAAGATTAAATTAAATAATGCTTGTAGAGTGTTCAGCACTCTACTGAGAACTGAATTAGTGCTCATAAATCATAGCTGTTTATTACCATGTCCCTTTATGTCAATTTAACAATATGTCGCTCTATTTCCCTACCCTAGGAAGATAAGAGGAAGCTGTTAAGGGCTTCAAGAAGGGATTTTAATAAGAAATGGTGAGGAGAATGACAAAAAAGCCAGAAATGCAAATCTCTACATTGTAAGAAGACTCAGGTTGAGAGCAGATGGGACTAACTGAACTGTTAGGAGACTTTTAATTAACTAGGGCAAAGTTTCAAGATTGTAGAATGACAGACCTTTCTCTAGTTCCCACCAGGGAAACCAAGATCACAATGGCTAGAATTTAGAGGAAAGATGGTGTTAAGTCCTTTTTTGAAAGCATCTCAACTGAGAAAAGCGGGGAAAGAAGAGGGAGGAAAGATTCTTAGTCCATATTTTGACATGACCTTCCTGTAGTCATTAGGGCATCTGAGCTCTGGTTCTTTGAGGGCAGGGCCTTGTTTTGGTGTGTGTACTACTATCCACTGAGAAAAGCAGAATGTCAAGGAGAGTCTTTGTAAAACTAAAGCTTATTTTCTTATACATTTGAATTGCACAATCACAGCCCACTGGTTGGATAGTGGAAAAGTCTGGGAGCATCTCGCCACTGAATGACGGATACTTGTTGGTTGATTTAACTAGTTCAAAGTGTTAAGTGTGGGATTGTTTCAGGGTTGGTACACAGTTAAAGAGGGAAGGTGGGGTAGTATAATGGTTAGACTGTGGACTTTGGCATGGCATAAACATGAACTGTGGGATTTCTCTGGTGGTCCAGTGACTAAGACTTCGCCCCCCAATGCAGGGGGTGTGGGTTTGGTCCCTGGTGGAACAGCTAAGATCCCACATCCCTGGTAGCTAAAAACCAAAAAAAAATAGAAGCAATATTGTAACAAATTTAATAAAGACTTCTAAAAAAAAATGGGCTCTGGCTTTCTAGGTGTATACCTCTGGGCCAATTAAATAGCCTGAATTTTCCCCAGGGAGGTTCAAAGGTTGGAGTGAAAAGATTAAATTAAATAATGCTTGTAGAGTGTTCAGCACTCTACTGAGAACTGAATTAGTGCTCATAAATCATAGCTGTTTATTACCATGTCCCTTTATGTCAATTTAACAATATGTCGCTCTATTTCCCTACCCTAGGAAGATAAGAGGAAGCTGTTAAGGGCTTCAAGAAGGGATTTTAATAAGAAATGGTGAGGAGAATGACAAAAAAGCCAGAAATGCAAATCTCTACATTGTAAGAAGACTCAGGTTGAGAGCAGATGGGACTAACTGAACTGTTAGGAGACTTTTAATTAACTAGGGCAAAGTTTCAAGATTGTAGAATGACAGACCTTTCTCTAGTTCCCACCAGGGAAACCAAGATCACAATGGCTAGAATTTAGAGGAAAGATGGTGTTAAGTCCTTTTTTGAAAGCATCTCAACTGAGAAAAGCGGGGAAAGAAGAGGGAGGAAAGATTCTTAGTCCATATTTTGACATGACCTTCCTGCGTGGTCATTAGGGGCATCTGAGCTCTGGTTCTTTGAGGGCAGGGCCTTGTTTTGGGTGTGTGTACCTACAGAATATCTGTCACATGGTGCAGAGCCAATAAATGTTGAATCAGTGAAAGAGACATTACTAGGTAATGTCTTAACCAACTTCTCTTCCAGTGCAGGCATTATTCACATTTTAATTCGGCACAGATGACCCAGTAGACAGCTTTTTTTTTTTTTTTAATGACAACTTCTTGTCTCTGGTTTGGAACCCATCTATCATTCAAATTCCTCAAACCACTCAGAAACTTTGTTTTTGCTCACAATCCTGTCAACACCTTGTTAGTAAGGCCAGGATCACACCCAGTCCCATGCTTGACAGTTTTTCTTTCTTTTTTTAAATTCTAATTGGAGTAGAGTTGCTTTAGGAGGTTGTGTTAGTTTCTGCTATATAGCAAAGTGAATCCTTATATGTAAATGTGTAACCCCTCTTTTTTTTAGATTTCCTTCCCATTTAGGTCACCACAGAGCACTGAGTGGAGTTCCCTGTGCTATACAGTAGGTTCTCATTACTTAATCTATTTTATATAATTGACAGAGTTCTATAAATTGAATTAAGCATTCACTCATATCCCATAGAATAGGGACTGACAATGAGAGGTAACTTAAAATATATCTTTAATGAGAGAAAGATGTTTAATGTATTTCATTATTTATGCAAGTCAACTTTATACTTTGCAAAACAATGAAAGTTTATAGAGATGTGATTTTACTGGCTGTCATGGATTTTAAAAAGTGGCTGTCCTGGGCTTCCCTGGTGGTCCAGTGAGTCTGCCTTGCAGTGCAAAGGGCACCGGTTCGATCCCTGTCACAGGAAGATCTCACACACCATGGAGAGGCTGGACTGGCTGGACAGATGTGTCCAATTAGGAGCCAGTGCTCTGGAGTGCATGCGCCCAGAGCCGGTGCTCTGCAACGAGAGGGGCCACCGCGATGGGAGGCCCACACAGGCCAAGGAGTTAAGATGGATGAAAAGAAACAAATGAAGGACCAATAAAAGAGGCCAAAAAAAAAAAAAAAGTGACTGTGCCAATGTAAAAAAACTGAACAGAAGATGTGAGTGTCTGTTTGTACTTACTGGGTCTAGGTGCTCCTTTTTCAATCCTTTATACCAACCATAACCAAGTTTTTCTTGAAATTGCACTAATAAGCTTCGTTTCTCCTGATTTAATGGAATTTTCTTGCAATCTAATCAGAAGACATTGATTTTTTAACATTTTTAACAAATAGACTAAAAACTCACTGAAATACTTCCTCTAAAGTATTTTTGAACAGGCTAAAGTTTTTTTTTTCCATTTTTTAACATGGAGACAGGAGTTTTTATAGCTAAAATATCATTTTCAACACTAGTACTGAAGAGATGTGAAATATTTACAAATATGTTTTCAAAATGCTTTCTTCATGGCATGATTTCCTTTTGAGAATCAAATCAGTCACATTCTAACTCAAAGTTAAAATGTCAACTTTACCTTTACAGATTATGTCTATTTATTGCTTCAAAAAATATCTGCCAGTTACCAAACCACAGGCCGGCACCTGCCTCAGAAACTGTGAATTTGCAACACTCATCTAATGGTAAAAGAACAGAATGCCCCAGCTCTGCACCGGAAACCTCTTAAGTAAATCTCTGTACGATACAAAACATGTTGACTTCCGCTTCCATTACAAACTACTCAAGAAAGTCTTGCATAACAAAGTTTTTCTGTCTGTTTTATTACTATATTTTGTTTTGGAAATGAGTCTCATCAATGTCCTCTTCTAAAAGTTTGTGCCCTCCAGCGACTTCTTCCTAATGCAAGTCAACTTTATACTTTGCAAAACAATGAAAGTTTATAGAGATGTGATTTTACTGGCTGTCATGGATTTTAAAAGTGGCTGTCCTGGGCTTCCCTGGTGGACCAGTGAGTCTGCGTTGCAGTGCAAAGGGCACCGGTTCGATCCGTGTCACAGGAAGATCTCACACACCATGGAGAGGCTGGACTGGCTGGACAGATGTGTCCAATTAGGAGCCAGTGCTCGGGAGTGCATGCGCCCAGAGCCGGTGCTCTGCAACGAGAGGGGCCACCGCGATGGGAGGCCCACACAGGCCAAGGAGTTAAGATGGATGAAAAGAAACAAATGAAGGACCAATAAAAGAGGCCAAAAAAAAAAAAAAAGTGACTGTGCCAATGTAAAAAAACTGAACAGAAGATGTGAGTGTCTGTTTGTACTTACTGGGTCTAGGTGCTCCTTTTTCAATCCTTTATACCAACCATAACCAAGTTTTTCTTGAAATTGCACTAATAAGCTTCGTTTCTCCTGATTTAATGGAATTTTCTTGCAATCTAATCAGAAGACATTGATTTTTTAACATTTTTAACAAATAGACTAAAAACTCACTGAAATACTTCCTCTAAAGTATTTTTGAACAGGCTAAAGTTTTTTTTTTCCATTTTTTAACATGGAGACAGGAGTTTTTATAGCTAAAATATCATTTTCAACACTAGTACTGAAGAGATGTGAAATATTTACAAATATGTTTTCAAAATGCTTTCTTCATGGCATGATTTCCTTTTGAGAATCAAATCAGTCACATTCTAACTCAAAGTTAAAATGTCAACTTTACCTTTACAGATTATGTCTATTTATTGCTTCAAAAAATATCTGCCAGTTACCAAACCACAGGCCGGCACCTGCCTCAGAAACTGTGAATTTGCAACACTCATCTAATGGTAAAAGAACAGAATGCCCCAGCTCTGCACCGGAAACCTCTTAAGTAAATCTCTGTACGATACAAAACATGTTGACTTCCGCTTCCATTACAAACTACTCAAGAAAGTCTTGCATAACAAAGTTTTTCTGTCTGTTTTATTACTATATTTTGTTTTGGAAATGAGTCTCATCAATGTCCTCTTCTAAAAGTTTGTGCCCTCCAGCGACGACTTCTTCCTAATGATAGCTTCTCTGTGAAGGGAGCAGTAAATAAAATCACCCTTGGGAATGTCCCTGATGGCTGTTAAGAATCCAGCTGCCAATGCTGGGGACACAGGTTCAATCCCTGATCCAGGAAGATCCCACATAACACGGGGCAACTAAGCCCATGAGCCAAACTATTGAACCCACATGCTGCAACTACGAAGCCCACATGTCCAGAATCTGTATTCCACAACAAGAGAAGCCACTGCAAAGAGAAGCCCATGCACCACAACTAGAGCGTAGCCCCCATTCCCTGAAACTAGAGAAAGCTCACATGCGGCAACAAAGACTCACACAGCCAAAATAAATAAAGATAATTTTTAAAAAATGTTTAAAAAATCACTCCTGGATTCAGCCCTCTAAGCCTACCTTGGGCTTCCTTTTATACTTTGGTCAGATCAAAGATTATGATGTCTCTGACTGGCACATCAAAGATTACATTGATATTATTTCTTAAAGATTTATTTATTTATTTATTTTGGGGGGGTGGGGTGGGGAGGGAGCGGGCGGGCGGGCCACTTCTATTGGTCTTTCATTTATCTATTTTCATCCATTTTTGTTCCTTGGCCCGTGTGGGCCTCCCATCGCGGTGGCCTCTGTTGTCGCAGAGCACCGGCTCTGGGCGCATGCGCTCCAGAGCTCCGGCTCAGTCATTGGACACATCGGTCCGCTCCGCGGCACGTGGGATCTTCCCAGGCCAGGGATCGAACCGGCGCCCCTTGCACTGCAAGGCGGTGTCCTTACTCACTGGACCACCAGGGAAGCCCTACATTGCTACTATTTTCTCATACATTATCTTTATTACAGAAGTCACTTGGCATTAAAAATATCTTCTCCAGCCCATCTTTCTTTTAGAGGTTCACAAAGAAAGTAGTTCCGGATGTATTCCGTTACCGAGTAGAATGAGCAAATTCCAGGCTGAGACATGTCAGGACATCTGTACTTCCATCCAGCTGTGCAGCAAACCACCCACACTGTCTCATTGCTCCTAGAACGTGTTTCTTCACAGCTTCAGTGACGTTCCAAGGCCTCTTCCTGCAGTATTTGCTGACAAAGTGATGCATTTCAGTCTACTCACCCATTTGTGTTCCCTGTATTATTTTTGAGCTGTTATCACCTCAACAGGAATAATAAGTCTTTCCTTCATAGTATGCAGCTCCCACCATTCACTATTAAATAAGAAACTTACTATTAAATACAAAACTCAAGTTCTTAAGGGGCTTCCAAACATGTATTATCATATTTATTGTGATTTTTGTTAAGTCCTAAATGGAGTGGTGAGTAACCCTGAGCTAAACACTGGAAATTGGCCTTTGCATTTGGGATAATATGTTAGTATTGTTATTTGGTCACTAAGCCATGTCTGACATTTTGCAGCCCCAATATTTTGTTTTTGGCCACTTCTATTGGTCTTTTCATTTTTATTTCCATCTTTGTTCATTGGCCTGTGTGGACCTCCCATCGCAGTGGCCTCTCTCACTGCAGAGCACTGGCTCTGGGCACGTGTGCTCTAGAGCACTGGCTCAGTAGTCGGACACATTGGTCCAGCCGCTCTGCAGCACACGGGATCTTCCCAGGCCAGGGATCAAACCGGCACCCCTTGCACTGCAAGGCGGTGTCCTTACCCACTGGACCACCAGGGGAGCCCCCAAATATGTTTTTAAATGTTTTCAAATAGTGTTGGGCTCAGACCAGTTTTAGTGATAACCCAAATGGCAATATGCATTTACTTGGATTCCACTGCTAACTGTAGCTGTTAGAAATCCGTATTTCAAGCAGTTTTTTGGGTGCTGTCGATCTGTGTGTGTGTGTGTGTGAGTGGTTGCCAGAACTGAATAGATTATCATTGTTCGGTCGTGTCATGGGATGAAGGAGGCCCTTGCATCAGGAGAAGGGTCGGCCCTGACATCTTTCTGGTGGTTCACCACTCTTTTCATTACTGCTGTCATCTGTAACTGGCAATTTCTCTACGGATTCATTTAAAGCTCACTTGTCTACGTTGTGGGTGTTGGTTTTGTTGAAACAAGTGATAGAAACCATAAACCCACTTCACTAAGCTCATGTGATTTGCATTTGTCATATCACCCTGAACTCAAATCAAAGAATGCAGGGGTTACTTTGTCACCAACTGAACGTCACACGAGCAAGAAATAAACTCTCACTGTGTCGAGTCACTCATAATTGGGGGATGTCTGTTATAGCAGCCAGGCTTCTCTTAATTAATATACTTCTTTTGTGTGAGACATTTTCACAGATGTGGTAAGGGCTGCAAAAATAAATGGAGGACTTTCCTGGTGGTCCAGTGGTAAAGAACCTGCCTGTTAACACAGAGGACATGACTTCAATCTCTGGTCCAGGAACTAAGATCCCACGTTGGAGGGCCATTAAGCCTGTGTGCCACAACTATTCAGCTTCTCTAAAGTCCTTTGCATTTGGGATAATATGTTAGTATTGTTATTTGGTCACTAAGCCATGTCTGACATTTTGCAGCCCCAATATTTTGTTTTTGGCCACTTCTATTGGTCTTTTCATTTTTATTTCCATCTTTGTTCATTGGCCTGTGTGGACCTCCCATCGCAGTGGCCTCTCTCACTGCAGAGCACTGGCTCTGGGCACGTGTGCTCTAGAGCACTGGCTCAGTAGTCGGACACATTGGTCCAGCCGCTCTGCAGCACACGGGATCTTCCCAGGCCAGGGATCAAACCGGCACCCCTTGCACTGCAAGGCGGTGTCCTTACCCACTGGACCACCAGGGGAGCCCCCAAATATGTTTTTAAATGTTTTCAAATAGTGTTGGGCTCAGACCAGTTTTAGTGATAACCCAAATGGCAATATGCATTTACTTGGATTCCACTGCTAACTGTAGCTGTTAGAAATCCGTATTTCAAGCAGTTTTTTGGGTGCTGTCGATCTGTGTGTGTGTGTGTGTGAGTGGTTGCCAGAACTGAATAGATTATCATTGTTCGGTCGTGTCATGGGATGAAGGAGGCCCTTGCATCAGGAGAAGGGTCGGCCCTGACATCTTTCTGGTGGTTCACCACTCTTTTCATTACTGCTGTCATCTGTAACTGGCAATTTCTCTACGGATTCATTTAAAGCTCACTTGTCTACGTTGTGGGTGTTGGTTTTGTTGAAACAAGTGATAGAAACCATAAACCCACTTCACTAAGCTCATGTGATTTGCATTTGTCATATCACCCTGAACTCAAATCAAAGAATGCAGGGGTTACTTTGTCACCAACTGAACGTCACACGAGCAAGAAATAAACTCTCACTGTGTCGAGTCACTCATAATTGGGGGATGTCTGTTATAGCAGCCAGGCTTCTCTTAATTAATATACTTCTTTTGTGTGAGACATTTTCACAGATGTGGTAAGGGCTGCAAAAATAAATGGAGGACTTTCCTGGTGGTCCAGTGGTTAAGAACCTGCCTGTTAACACAGAGGACATGACTTCAATCTCTGGTCCAGGAACTAAGATCCCACGTTGCGGAGGGGCCATTAAGCCTGTGTGCCACAACTATTCAGCTTCCCCTCTAAAGTCCGTGCCCGGCAACAGGAGAGGCCACCACAATGAGAAGCCTGCACACTGCAACAAAAGAGCTACCCCACAACTAGAGAAAGCCCAGGCATGCAGCAACAAAGACCCAGCAGAGTCAAAACAAATGAAGAACTTAAAAATAAATAAATAAAGGGACACACTTGACTTCGGACTATAATTAAACATGAGTGCAAATAATCATATCATGAATCAGCCCGGAGCACAGGTGCCACAAGTGTGGCCCAAATTAAGCAGGACAGGGGTTCAAGCGGAGAGAAGAATCTTTCTAGTTAGTGTGTTCAGAAAATAGCCCATGGAAGAGGTCACATTTGCACCAAATGTCAGAGGAGAAAGAAGATGTCCATAGATAGAAAGTGTCTCTGTAAGGAAGAGAGATGTCGCCCTCCTGGTGGCACTGGGACTTTGAATGTCAAGCTAAGGTGTTAGGACTTGACCAGGCAGGCAATGAAGAGCTGAGAAGGAATTCTTAATTGGGGAAGGTGCGGTCTCGTTTATGCCTTAGAAGATGACTCTGGAATTGTGAAGAAGGTCTAGAGGAGCACAGAAAAACCCTGTTTATTTGAGACCCATGAAGAAGCAACCACAGTGGTGGGCCAAGAGTCACCACTTCAAAGCTCAGCCTGTGGGGTCAGTAGACTTGAGTGTGAAGCCTAGCTCTTCCATATGTCAACTGTGTGTGCTAAGTCGCTTTAGTTGTGTCTTACTCTGTGCAAACCCATGGACTGTACCCCACCAGGCTCCTCTGTCCTTGGGAATCTCTAGGCAAGAATACTGGAATAAGTTGCCATGCCTTCCTCCAGAAGCCCAGATTGCAAAATAAACTCTCACTGTGTCGAGTCACTCATAATTGGGGATGTCTGTTATAGCAGCCAGGCTTCTCTTAATTAATATACTTCTTTTGTGTGAGACATTTTCACAGATGTGGTAAGGGCTGCAAAAATAAATGGAGGACTTTCCTGGTGGTCCAGTGGTTAAGAACCTGCCTGTTAACACAGAGGACATGACTTCAATCTCTGGTCCAGGAACTAAGATCCCACGTTGCGGAGGGGCCATTAAGCCTGTGTGCCACAACTATTCAGCTTCCCCTCTAAAGTCCGTGCCCGGCAACAGGAGAGGCCACCACAATGAGAAGCCTGCACACTGCAACAAAAGAGCTACCCCACAACTAGAGAAAGCCCAGGCATGCAGCAACAAAGACCCAGCAGAGTCAAAACAAATGAAGAACTTAAAAATAAATAAATAAAGGGACACACTTGACTTCGGACTATAATTAAACATGAGTGCAAATAATCATATCATGAATCAGCCCGGAGCACAGGTGCCACAAGTGTGGCCCAAATTAAGCAGGATAGGGGTTCAAGCGGAGAGAAGAATCTTTCTATTTAGTGTGTTCAGAAAATAGCCCATGGAAGAGGTCACATTTGCACCAAATGTCAGAGGAGAAAGAAGATGTCCATAGATAGAAAGTGTCTCTGTAAGGAAGAGAGATGTCGCCCTCCTGGTGGCACTGGGACTTTGAATGTCAAGCTAAGGTGTTAGGACTTGACCAGGCAGGCAATGAAGAGCTGAGAAGGAATTCTTAATTGGGGAAGGTGCGGTCTCGTTTATGCCTTAGAAGATGACTCTGGAATTGTGAAGAAGGTCTAGAGGAGCACAGAAAAACCCTGTTTATTTGAGACCCATGAAGAAGCAACCACAGTGGTGGGCCAAGAGTCACCACTTCAAAGCTCAGCCTGTGGGGTCAGTAGACTTGAGTGTGAAGCCTAGCTCTTCCATATGTCAACTGTGTGTGCTAAGTCGCTTTAGTTGTGTCTTACTCTGTGCAAACCCATGGACTGTACCCCACCAGGCTCCTCTGTCCATAGGATTCTCCAGGCAAGAATACTGGAATAAGTTGCCATGCCCTCCTCCAGGAGATCTTCCAAACCCAGGAATCTAGCCCATGTCTCCTGCATTGGCAGGCAGGTTCTTTGCCACTAGCACCACCGGAAAAGCCTTTGCCATTTATGCAGACCTTGAATTACTTAGCCAACTAAGCCTCAGTTTCCCCATTTTGAAAAAGGGGCTTCATAGATATAGAAGGGGCTTCATAGATTTATGTGAGGGATAAGGTAAGGCACGTAAAGCATGCAGCACAGTGCCTGAAAAATAACAAACACTTAACGGTCACTATTATTTGTATTCCCAATGTGAAATAAGGACCTGAGTTGGGTTTGTTGCAATGATAACAGAAAAGAAGGGCTGAATTCAAGATCTAGCCAAGAAAGGCAGACAAACCTAAAATGACTCAGAAATCTGGTCTCAGTTACTTGGGAGAATGTTCTCCAACTGGAAGAAATGATTGATTTCATGCAGTAAAAAAGAAAAGGAGAGGAAACTTCCCTGGTAGTCCAGTGGGTAAAGAGTCCACCTTGCAGTGCAAGGAGTGCCGGTTCAATCCCTGGCCTGGGAGGGTCCCAACATACCGTGGAGCGACTGGACCGGTGTGTCCAATTGCAAGCCAGTGCTCTGGGGTGCATATTACCAGAGCTAGTGCTTTGCAACAAGAGAGGCCACTGCAATGGCCAGAGAACAAAGATGGATGAAAATAAATAAAAATGAAAGACCAGTAAAAGTGGCCAACATGGAAAAAAAAAAGAAGAAATGCATTTTTAGATAAGTTAATCTTGAGGTGTGAAAGAAAAGCCAGAAAAAATTGTAGACAAAGATGAAGAAGGGAGCAATTTAAAGAGAAAGAGGAAAAAAGATTAATGGGATCAATTGTTGGAGAAACTTTCCAAATGAGAAAAAAGCAACTGTGACTGAGACACTGGTTAGAATTGTATCTGTAGAGAGACGAAGATATACACCCTTTTCCCCTTCCTCTGAGATATACGTTGACTAAAAAATAATTGTGGTTTCAGACCATGAATTTTAAATCATTATAACTAGACTCAAACACATCTTTATTCATCAAAATAGGAACCATTACAATCAACAGATTTTCGCCAACAAGAAATAAGTTTGTTTATTCCTATAGTGTTAAAATCTGTGCTTCTGTATTCAATGAATTCTTGGAGAGCATTTTCTGCTTCCTGCTGGTTGTGGAAGCATTTTTCCCAGAAAAGGTTGTCAAGAAGCTTGAAGAAGTGGTAGTCTGTTGGCAAGAGGTCAGGTGAATATGGTGGGTGAGGCAAAACTTCACAGCCCATTTCATTCAACGTTTGAAATGTTGGTTGTGTGACATGCAGTCAGACATTGTCATGGAGAAGAATTGGGTCCATTCTGCTGAGCAATGCTGGCTGCAGGTATTTCAGTTTTGGGTATATCTCTTTGCTTTTCTGGGCATACTTCTCAGATGTAATGGTTTTGCTGGGATTCAGAAAGCTGTAGTGGATCAGACCAGCAGCAGACCACCAAATGGTGACCATGATCATTTTTTGGTGCAAGTTTGGCTTTGGGAAGTGCTTTGGAGTTACTTTTCCATACGACCACTGAGCTTGTGGTTGTCTTTGGTTGATGTATAAAATCCACTTTTCAGGGCTTCCCTGGTGGTCCAGTGGGTAAGGACACCGCCTTGCAGTGCAAGGGGCGCCAGTTTGATCCCTGGCCTGGGAAGATCCCACATGCCGTGGAGCAGCTGGACCGATGTGTCCTATTACCAAGCCGGAGCTCTGGAGCGCATGCACCCAGAGCCGGTGCTCTGCGACAACAGAGGCCACTGTGATGGGAGGCCCACATGGGCCAAAGAACAAAGATGGATGCAAATAGATAAATGAAAGACCAATAGAAGTGGCCCAACCCCCCTCCCTCCCCAACCCGTCCCCCCCCAAAAAAATAAAATCCACTTTTCAGTGCACATCACAATCTGATCAAGGAATAGTTTGTTGCATAGAATAAGAGAATGCAACACTCTAACAATTTTTTTGATTTGCAGTAAGCTCATAAAGCACCCATTTTATTGAGCCTTTTCACATTTCCAATTTGCTGCAAATGCCAAATGACCATAGAATGGTCAACACTGAGTTCTTGGCAATTTCTTGGGTAGTTGTAAAAGGATCAGCTTCAATGATCCATTTAACTGGTCATTGTCAACTTCCAATGATCGGCCACTGTCCTCCTCATCTTCAAGGTTCTTATCTCCTTTGC
The DNA here is from genome assembly GCA_022376925.1 of Tragulus kanchil. Classification (NCBI taxonomy): domain Eukaryota; kingdom Metazoa; phylum Chordata; class Mammalia; order Artiodactyla; family Tragulidae; genus Tragulus; species Tragulus kanchil. The sequence goes on along the minus strand of JAIOJX010000028.1, from coordinate 235,091,812 downwards.
AAAACTTCTTGAACCACCACTGCCCTGAATGTTCATTAGCAGTTTCTGGGTCAGATGCATTGCTGATATTGTGAGTCGTCTCCTCTGCTTTTTGACCCATTTTTCTACGATCCCTTTTGAACTCAAATGAGAAAATCACTCAAATTTGCTTTTGGTCTAGCACTATTTCCCTAGTCTAAGATAAATATAAAATTAACAACAAGTAATACATCATTAGCCAAAAGAAAAAAAAAAAAAAACCACAGGAAGAAATGAACATTAAAATAATGTATAACATAACCATATTTATTTAAGAACATATTCCAGTATCAAACAGCAATGTTCAACAATACAAAATCGCAAGTACTTTTGCACTAACCTACAATAGGAAAATGAGAAGGAGAAAGGAAGAAAAACTCTAGGAAAGCCATGATATATGGAAGAGAAACGTTGAGATTGCTGGTGGTACGTGGCCTTGACTTTTTCTGAAAAGCTGGTGGTGTGGGGGCTAGAGGCGGAGACGGGTGTCAGCATGGGAAGCAATTGCCACTCAGCACTCACCATCTCCAAATCCTCATCGCTGAAGACCCTGGCACAGAAGACCCTGGGCTCAGTGCTCTGCAGAGAGAATTTTTAAAGAATGCTGTTTTTATGGGGATTGTTGGGTGACAATCTTCCCTGGCACCACTCAAGCTAGAAAGTTAGCTGAAGACTAACAAGAACCAGGGATTCCCAGGGGGCTTAGAGGTTAAGAATTCATCTGGCAATAAAGGAGATGAAGGAGACTCCAGTTTCACCCCTGGGATGGGACGATGTCCTGGAGGAGAAAATGGCAAACCACTCAGCTACAGTCCATGGGGTCAATAGGAGTCAGACGTGACTGAGTACTATGAGAACACACACACTCTCACCATCTTGAAGAACTGGGCTTTAAAGTTAAAGATCCAAATTGATTTCTTTTGCTCTGATATTGGGGAGAACCAATGCCAAAGGCATGACATATATCAAGGTGTTTGCTAACTGGGGCTGTGCTGTAATTCACTCTCAACCATCCAAATGAAGCTGTTAGGGGACTGGAAGCTGGTTAGTGTATTTGGTGTTAGAAAGATGAACGGCTGGTATGGACACCCATAGAGTCAGCCCCACCTTCCTACACCAAAACGTCCCTCAGACAAGGGCCTTTATGAGTTCTCATGTTCCAGGCTACCCAGATGCTGCCTTTAAGTCGATTTCATCTTTGGATTATGGGATTGAGAGGGAGATGCCCAGTGGGATGGATACCCCTGCAGATGGCCCTGCCTGGTTGCTGGAGCCAAGTTTTAGCTGAAGTTGAGTTCAGGCAAGCCAACTTGGAAGCTCATAAGCTTGAAGATCTCCATCTGGGGGAGGCACCCACCAGAAGGTACTGGTCACATTAGAACCTTCCTAATGAAGTGAAGCCTTGTTTATTTTTCCATGGTAGAGGTAATTGCATGTGACATTTCTCTGAATCATTTATTTATATTTTTTCCTCCTTTTTTCAGCATAAGAAACTAAACAGATGGAGAAAACTCACTTAAAGGGTTTTCTTATTACTCTTGGCAGTCTTTGGCTCCAGACAACTGCTTAGCCTCTTTCCTTGGCTAGAAAGAATGCCTGGAAGTGTTTATGCTGCCTTCAGATCCACAGAGGGTGAATAGGGACCACATTTTCCCATTTATTCCCTGCATCAAAGTCTTCTTCCCAACTCTAGCACAAAGATGGTTTATTGATGCTCTGGACCCCCACTTAGAAGCGTTTTTGTTTTATTTGATTCTTTTTGTTGATGTTATGGGTGCATTGAAGCATGTCCCACCCCCATCTTCTAGCAGGAATGCAGAGTTCCTTTTGAGGTTAGACAGGGATGAAAACATCCATGATGTGAACACAGCTGGGTGCACGGGTAACTGATGGGAGGCAGGGGGCAAGATTGGATGATTAATTTCTGTTATGGGTCAAATTGTGCCTCCATACCTCCATCCACATGTAAATGTGAGAGTCCTAACCTCCATACCTCAGAATGTGATCTTAGTTGAAAATACTGTCTTGACAGTAATAACCAAATTAAAATTAGGTCATTAGTTTTTGTTGTTCAGTCACTAAGTCCTGTCTGACTCTTTGCGACCCCATGGACTGTAGTCTGCCAGGCTCCCCAGTCCTTCACTATCTCCCAGAGTTTGTTCTAATTCATGTCCAATGAGTCAGTGATGCCATGTAACTATCCTATCCTCTGCAGTCCCCTTCTCCCTTGGCCTTCAATCTTTCCCAGCATCAGGGTCTTTTTCAGTGAGTCAGCTCTTTGAATCCAGCAGCCAAAGTATTGGAGCTTCAGCTTCAGCATCAGTCCTTCCAATCAATGTTCAGGGTTGATTTTTTTTAGAATTGACTGGCTTGATCTATTAGGGTGGACTCCACTTCAATATGACTGTGTCCTTATTGAAAGGGGAAAGTCTGGACACAGAGATACAGAGAAGGAAGATAATGCAGAGACAGAAATAACAGAGTCATCTCCAAGTCAGGGAGTGAGGCAAAGGGCAGATCTTCCTTCGCAGCCTTCAGAAAAAACTAATCCTGCCAACCCCCCAACCTTCAGCTTTGAGTCTCCAGAATGGTGTGAGTCAATGAATGTCTGGTTGTGAAGCCACTTGGTCTATGGTCCTTTGTTATGGTTGCTCCAGGAAACTCGTGCAATTTCATTCCAGAAAAGTAGACAGGGTGTGAGATATACTATAAAAAGAAGGCAATGGGTATGACGGGATTTAGAATCACTGCTTGCTCCAGACTCTGGAACAGAGCTGCTGAATACAGAACCAAACAGCAATAATACAAAAATTGGGTTTGGTTTGGCACAGGCAACACTATAATGGGTAATTTTAGTGTCAGAAACAATCAAAGTATTAAATATCTAGCAACAGAAAAGAAAAGTAAACCTCTAACTATAGAGATTTCCTGTGCTTGAGAGGAATTGACCACAAAGCAATTAAAGTTAAGAAAGAAAGAAAACCTTCTATTTCATACTTGGAGAAAGCTCTTAAAACTCTTCTTGCTATAGACAAATAGCCCCACTTATATCTGAATGGCTTTTCACAGTTTTTGGAGCACTTCATATACTTGATTCCATTTAATAGTCCCAAGAGATAAACAGGGCAGAAAAAAATCTGTTTATTTTATAAATGGGAAATTTGTGACTGTTTAGAGTGTTTTGCCTAAGGTCAAATAAACAAGAAATTTCTTTCTTGATTAAAATGATTTTGGTTGAAAAAATAGCCACACATTCAAATAACTTACACATAAAATAATTTGCTAGTAAAGATTCCCACAGCCAAATAAGCCAAAAGTAACTGGCCATGGGAAGACTAGAACTAATCCCCCGATCCTATCCTCATCCCCACCCCAGAGCCTTTCCCTGTGAGGGGCTGAGAGTCGGATCCACACAGTTGCCGTGGAGATGCCTCACAGCTAACCTCCAAGATTGAGTCTCTGATCAAACTTCAAATTCTCAGATGAGAGGATCTGATTGTCTGGTCAGGTGTCTAGTCCTTTGGTCACCAATTGTGGTCAGGGTGGCCAGGTCATGTAGTATCAGCAAGGTAAATGAGGACCCAGTCTTAGAGATTAGGTGGACAGTTTCCAAAAAGAGGGAAATCATAATGTAACTGAGCAAGTCCCCAGAAGTTCCACCCCTTAGCTCAATACTACACACATGGACCTTCATGTTTATCCAGATATACCCCCCTGGGTAACACAGTGCACACATTATCTTTAATTCCAATCCCACCCCAAGGTCAACATCACTGTCCTTATTTTATAGCTTCAGAGGTGTCAGATATACTATAAAAAGAAGGCAATGGGTATGACGGGATTTAGAATCACTGCTTGCTCCAGACTCTGGAACAGAGCTGCTGAATACAGAACCAAACAGCAATAATACAAAAATTGGGTTTGGTTTGGCACAGGCAACACTATAATGGGTAATTTTAGTGTCAGAAACAATCAAAGTATTAAATATCTAGCAACAGAAAAGAAAAGTAAACCTCTAACTATAGAGATTTCCTGTGCTTGAGAGGAATTGACCACAAAGCAATTAAAGTTAAGAAAGAAAGAAAACCTTCTATTTCATACTTGGAGAAAGCTCTTAAAACTCTTCTTGCTATAGACAAATAGCCCCACTTATATCTGAATGGCTTTTCACAGTTTTTGGAGCACTTCATATACTTGATTCCATTTAATAGTCCCAAGAGATAAACAGGGCAGAAAAAAATCTGTTTATTTTATAAATGGGAAATTTGTGACTGTTTAGAGTGTTTTGCCTAAGGTCAAATAAACAAGAAATTTCTTTCTTGATTAAAATGATTTTGGTTGAAAAATAGCCACACATTCAAATAACTTACACATAAAATAATTTGCTAGTAAAGATTCCCACAGCCAAATAAGCCAAAAGTAACTGGCCATGGGAAGACTAGAACTAATCCCCCGATCCTATCCTCATCCCCACCCCAGAGCCTTTCCCTGTGAGGGGCTGAGAGTCGGATCCACACAGTTGCCGTGGAGATGCCTCACAGCTAACCTCCAAGATTGAGTCTCTGATCAAACTTCAAATTCTCAGATGAGAGGATCTGATTGTCTGGTCAGGTGTCTAGTCCTTTGGTCACCAATTGTGGTCAGGGTGGCCAGGTCATGTAGTATCAGCAAGGTAAATGAGGACCCAGTCTTAGAGATTAGGTGGACAGTTTCCAAAAAGAGGGAAATCATAATGTAACTGAGCAAGTCCCCAGAAGTTCCACCCCTTAGCTCAATACTACACACATGGACCTTCATGTTTATCCAGATATACCCCCCTGGGTAACACAGTGCACACATTATCTTTAATTCCAATCCCACCCCAAGGTCAACATCACTGTCCTTATTTTATAGCTTCAGAGGTGTCAGATCATAGGGCACAAGCCAAAGGTCACAGGCTAATATATTGTGGGGTCACATTTTGAAACCAGAACTAACTCCTAAGCTCAAACCTTCTCCATTCAGGCATGCTAACTCTGAACAAAGCAGCCTGAGTCTCTGAGGTTATAGTTTCCAAATTATGCACCCCCAAATGTAGTACCTCAAGTACTGAACCAGAGTATTACATGAAACAGAAAAATGCCAGTACTATTCTTTTCCCAAGCCAATCAAATTTCTTTGATTTTACATGTGTGCCCTCTATAAAAAATTTTAAACTCTTTGGCCCCTTCTACCACCATGTAAACTAGAATTTAGTGTAAAAAAGATTGACTTTGAACTAATTTTATAGCTTGTTGTGGTGGTAGTGGGTTTATTTATTTATTTATTTTTGGTGATGGCATGCAGGATCTTAGTTCCCCAACCTAGGCACCCTGCAGTGGAAACATGGAGTCTTAACTACTGGAAGTCCCTAATTTTTTAGCTATTTTAATTGACTTCTTCTCTCAAATTAGTTTGAAATCCACTGAGCTAAGCTATATGGTTAGTAGGAAGGAGGAAATGAGAAGTCTTGGTTGGGGTTGATACATGGAAGGCTCGAGAGCCTGGCCCAGTAGCTGTACTTAAGCAGAGCAGAGTATCTGGTGGTTTCACGTCAAGGAGAGGCCCAATTCCAGAGGCACTGCAGGAAGACTTCTCTGACCATAGGGGCCCAAAACATAAGAGCAGCATTGCTCAAAATGTGGTCCCAAGCCAGTAGGATCAGAATCCCCCAGGAGCACATTAAAACACACATTCCCAGGCCCTGCCCACAATTCAAATCCTTGGGGGTGGGATCCAAGAATCTGCATTTTCACAACTTTTGAGATTCTGATGGATGCTGACTATGAGAATCAGCACAGTAGGAGAGATTCCTGACCTGGAAACCAGCTGGATGACTGCAGAGATTCTCCAGAAAGGAAGGGATAAGGGAGAGAGCTGGAGCGGGGGACAGGTACCTCAGGGACCGGAGAGAGGGACGGGAGAACACAGTGCACACATTATCTTTAATTCCAATCCCACCCCAAGGTCAACATCACTGTCCTTATTTTATAGCTTCAGAGGTGTCAGATCATAGGGCACAAGCCAAAGGTCACAGGCTAATATATTGTGGGGTCACATTTTGAAACCAGAACTAACTCCTAAGCTCAAACCTTCTCCATTCAGGCATGCTAACTCTGAACAAAGCAGCCTGAGTCTCTGAGGTTATAGTTTCCAAATTATGCACCCCCAAATGTAGTACCTCAAGTACTGAACCAGAGTATTACATGAAACAGAAAAATGCCAGTACTATTCTTTTCCCAAGCCAATCAAATTTCTTTGATTTTACATGTGTGCCCTCTATAAAAAATTTTAAACTCTTTGGCCCCTTCTACCACCATGTAAACTAGAATTTAGTGTAAAAAAGATTGACTTTGAACTAATTTTATAGCTTGTTGTGGTGGTAGTGGGTTTATTTATTTATTTATTTTTGGTGATGGCATGCAGGATCTTAGTTCCCCAACCTAGGCACCCTGCAGTGGAAACATGGAGTCTTAACTACTGGAAGTCCCTAATTTTTTAGCTATTTTAATTGACTTCTTCTCTCAAATTAGTTTGAAATCCACTGAGCTAAGCTATATGGTTAGTAGGAAGGAGGAAATGAGAAGTCTTGGTTGGGGTTGATACATGGAAGGCTCGAGAGCCTGGCCCAGTAGCTGTACTTAAGCAGAGCAGAGTATCTGGTGGTTTCACGTCAAGGAGAGGCCCAATTCCAGAGGCACTGCAGGAAGACTTCTCTGACCATAGGGGCCCAAAACATAAGAGCAGCATTGCTCAAAATGTGGTCCCAAGCCAGTAGGATCAGAATCCCCCAGGAGCACATTAAAACACACATTCCCAGGCCCTGCCCACAATTCAAATCCTTGGGGGTGGGATCCAAGAATCTGCATTTTCACAACTTTTGAGATTCTGATGGATGCTGACTATGAGAATCAGCACAGTAGGAGAGATTCCTGACCTGGAAACCAGCTGGATGACTGCAGAGATTCTCCAGAAAGGAAGGGATAAGGGAGAGAGCTGGAGCGGGGGACAGGTACCTCAGGGACCGGAGAGATGGACAGGAGCAGACCAGTGATTAGATATGAAAGGAAAGAAAGACGAGGAAATAAGCTCAGGGTTTCTGACCAGGGTGGCAGGGAGGATGGTGGTGTTATTGGCAGAAACCAGGAGGGCAGGAGTAAAAAGCAATTTGGAGGAAGATAATTTTGCTTGTGTTGGTCACTTTGAACTTGAGGGGTTGAAAGAACATCCTACCCAGTGTGTAAACAGTTTACCATCAACAGGTCTCTAAGTGGCATCGAAAATCTATGGCTGACTTGCACGTTTGGAAACCCTGGGACACTAAGGAGGCTCAGGCCAGAGGACAGGCTTCAGGGAGTCTATTAGCTTCCTCTGCTCATGGCCGCAGACAGCACCTCAAGCCCACTGGTCAGACTCAGGCCGTGCATCACACCACAGTAGGGAGAGTCCGGGACTGGAGGACATGTGGGTTCCTGCAGATCCAGCCTTGCCTGGTAAAAACCAGCCCCGTTTCCTGTCCTGCTAGGGCGACCTTGTGACAGCACCTTCCAGCTACACCTGGGTCTTGTCACGCACACTTTGGTTGGGGTCACCCAACATCAGTCACCTCAAAGGCAGCTTCAAAAATCCGTAGAGCTGTGTTCTCAACCCAGCTAATTATGTTCCAATGGGAAGTCAGGTGGGGCCGGAACCTGGGAGTCATCTCAAAGACACCTTTTAAGACCAGAAGAAGGCCTTTGAGAATGGACAGTTTCTATAGATCCAAGCCACCCAGACCTTTCATCTGCACATTAACACATGCAGGCCTCGAGGAGGCGGGGCTGGTCTGGAACTTAGATCATCAGGTTTGCTAAAAGACACACTTTTCTTGTTTAGGTTCCAGTCTGCTGAGGGGGGCATCTGGGGAGTATCACTGCTGGAAATGCGTCTAGCAGTTTTCAATGAAAATACATTGCCTCAGTCTTTGCAAATTGTACAAGACACCGTGGGTATCATACCAGGGCCTCACACTGTTCACTCCCAGGCGAGCTCCAGGTTGAACGCCTTCAAAGATCACAGGAAAGAGGGAAATAAATCAGCAGACCACAACACCACCCCCATCTGACCCCCGCCCCACACACCCCCCACCTCCACCCCTGTTGTTGTTGTTCAGTTGTTAAGTCATGTCCGCCTCTTTGCGAACCCGTGGACCGCAGCACGCCAGGGTTCCCTGTCCTTCACCACCTCCTGGAATTTACTCCAACCCCTGTCCACTGAGTGGATGATTTTATCTGACCATCTCATCCTCTGCCACCTCCTTTCCCTCTTGCTCTCAGTCTTTCTCAGCACCACCCCTCTCCACCCTCAAACTCAGAGATGGAGACACCAGGCCCCATTCTCAGCCCCTGGGAGGCTCTCAGCAGAAGCCTCAGAAAGCCCGTTCTGTCAATCAGTCCCCAAGCTGTCGCAGGAACTCCTAGAGCAGCAGAGGGTCCAATGGCCTCCAGACACCCTTTGTCTACTGTCGGCCAAGTCTGACGCATCTCATAGACAGTAGTGCCGAAACACTCAGCACATCCCAGGTCCAAGTCTGTGGTGCTTTCTGATCTTTGTCCCCAAGGAGGGTCTCCTAGACCCACAGAAGAGCAAGGCTGGAGACGCCTCGTCTCCCACACAAGAACATCAACTCTTGATGTTTCCTTTCTGGAATTCCCCTGCCAGAGCCACAGCTCTCCAGAACCTGGGAGGAGTGCAGCGTTCATCACCTTCAGTTCAGTTCAGTTCCCCAGCTATGTCTGACTCTTTGTGACGCCATGGACTGCAGCACGCCAGGCTTCCCTGTTCCTCACCATCTCCTGGAACTTGCTTCAACTCATGTCCATTGAGTAGGTGATGCTATCCAACCATCTCATCCTCTTCTTCTGCCTTCTATTTTTCCCAGCATAGAGTCTTTTCCAACCTTAACCACTTCTATTTTGGAAAAAAAAATGTTTACTTAAATTTATTTGTATTTATTTACTGTTTATTCTCTCCAGGTGGCATGCGGGATCTTAATCCCCCAACCAGGGATCGAACCTCGGCTTCCCACAATGAAAGTGTGGATTCTTAACCCCTGGACCACCAGTAAAGTCCCTCTTAACTATCTCTTTAAAGATGCTATCTACAACAATACAGTCACATTCTGGGGTGCGATGGTCAGGAGTTAAACATACAACTCTTGGAGAGGACCCAGTTCAGTCTCTGACAGTGACAAAGCACGGCACCCACCCCTCCTAGTCTGACTCATCCTGTTCCTTGCCTATTAGCCAGACCATCCACCATGGCTTTCCTTGAGTCAGAGAGGAAGGAAAGTCTGGCAAAGTCACTGGCTTCAGGCTCACAGTTCTGGTACTAAGGGCAAAATTGAAAAAGGTGACCTCATCTTTCTCAGCACCACCCCTCTCCACCCTCAAACTCAGAGATGGAGACACCAGGCCCCATTCTCAGCCCCTGGGAGGCTCTCAGCAGAAGCCTCAGAAAGCCCGTTCTGTCAATCAGTCCCCAAGCTGTCGCAGGAACTCCTAGAGCAGCAGAGGGTCCAATGGCCTCCAGACACCCTTTGTCTACTGTCGGCCAAGTCTGACGCATCTCATAGACAGTAGTGCCGAAACACTCAGCACATCCCAGGTCCAAGTCTGTGGTGCTTTCTGATCTTTGTCCCCAAGGAGGGTCTCCTAGACCCACAGAAGAGCAAGGCTGGAGACGCCTCGTCTCCCACACAAGAACATCAACTCTTGATGTTTCCTTTCTGGAATTCCCCTGCCAGAGCCACAGCTCTCCAGAACCTGGGAGGAGTGCAGCGTTCATCACCTTCAGTTCAGTTCAGTTCCCCAGCTATGTCTGACTCTTTGTGACCCCATGGACTGCAGCACGCCAGGCTTCCCTGTTCCTCACCATCTCCTGGAACTTGCTTCAACTCATGTCCATTGAGTAGGTGATGCTATCCAACCATCTCATCCTCTTCTTCTGCCTTCTATTTTTCCCAGCATAGAGTCTTTTCCAACCTTAACCACTTCTATTTTGGAAAAAAAAATGTTTACTTAAATTTATTTGTATTTATTTACTGTTTATTCTCTCCAGGTGGCATGCGGGATCTTAATCCCCCAACCAGGGATCGAACCTCGGCTTCCCACAATGAAAGTGTGGATTCTTAACCCCTGGACCACCAGTAAAGTCCCTCTTAACTATCTCTTTAAAGATGCTATCTACAACAATACAGTCACATTCTGGGGTGCGATGGTCAGGAGTTAAACATACAACTCTTGGAGAGGACCCAGTTCAGTCTCTGACAGTGACAAAGCACGGCACCCACCCCTCCTAGTCTGACTCATCCTGTTCCTTGCCTATTAGCCAGACCATCCACCATGGCTTTCCTTGAGTCAGAGAGGAAGGAAAGTCTGGCAAAGTCACTGGCTTCAGGCTCACAGTTCTGGTACTAAGGGCATTGGAGGAAGAGTTTGAAATAAATACCTATGGGTCCCTGACCTCATCTGTTTAGACACCCACCTCCCTTGGTCCTGGGAAGTCACCGAGTATCTTTAACTGCATCACAACAGCTGCTCTGGCTTGTAGCCATGACCCCCTCCCCACCCTCCTGTCTTCAGGAAAGATGCTTTCGCCAAAGATGCACACATACTCCAGACCACAGACGTCATCCAGTGCCTGTGCTGCTCAGGTTACTACTGGGAACCCAAGCACAAGGTCCAGCCAGTCCTGTGATCTCACAGGACGGAAGAGGCCCCCACATGCAGATGAGCCAAGCCACCGGCCAAAGCCTGTTGGTGCCTCGAGGTCACCATTTGAAGGGAACCGTTTTGATCTTCACGATGGATGAGCTGAAACACTTGGGGAAGCCTGCTCTGAGAGGAAACCGACATTCCCCCACACAGAGGCACTGCTGTTTGAGAGCAAGGCAGGCAGGATTGGGCAGTGTGTGGTACCGAGGAGGTCGGGGGAGAAAGACGAGGAGCGGCGGAGGCTCTGGAGCTGAGCCTGGAAGGGAGAAGCCAGTGGGCTGAAAGCGGGCAGCAGAGAGGCCCCCGAAGTGGGGCCATGGCCTGAACAAAGACCAGATTCAGGTAGGCGGCAGCTGTGCTCAGGGCTGAAAGAAGGAGGCAGGGCCCTGTTCTGCCCGAAGCAGAGGCAAGTCCTCCAGATGCAAATGCACGGATGCTGTGGGAACCGTATAATTTCCAGAAAGAACAGAGAGCCGACGCCAGCGCCCGTGGCTGAAGCAGGCCTGCAGACCGGGGAGAGGCCCGCCTCTCCTCAGACTCAGCACCTCTTCAGCATCTACACTGAAGCTCCTCTCCACTTTTTGGCAGGCCCCGAACGCACTCTCCGCTGTCAGCATTATTGCTTTCCAGGAATCTCCTGTTTTTCAAAGTATTTTTGCCAAGATGTGATGTTTTGCAAGTCCCGCAGCCCATCTCCCTCCTCCTCTATGAAACTGATGAAACCATCCGTCTTCCAGCCCCAGGCAGGCTCGCCCCACCCTGCCCTCGCTCCCCAGCTCACCCCAGCCTCTGGCCAAGACCCAGGAGTCGTGGAGGCAGAAGACAGACCCGTCTGTCTCCACCAGAGCTGGCGACACAGAGGGGCTGTGGTATCCTCATCGCCCAGGAGAGACAACTGCTTGTGGGCAAATACTCCCAAGGGACGTGAATATCTCCCATGCACCCACCAACCTCTGCCAGGAGACAGGGTAGAATTGTTTCTGAGGATACAGGACATGAATGAAGGGCGAGGGGCCCTTTCTAACATATTTGCTTGAGGACTGGGTTTCAAACTCATTCCACCGCTCAGGGACTTCTGCTCCACATAAATTCATCCATATAGGAAAATATTTATTCAGTCTCCCATGTATTATACCAAGGGGAACATAAGCTGCCTATGGAGGAAGTGTTTCAGGCTTGTTGGATGCCTGTACCTGGAAATTATTTTAACCCATTCATGCAAATAAACACAGAATTTTGCCAGCCCACCCGTTTCCTTTGTCAAGCTAGGCAAAATTGCATCTTCGGGCTGGAGAATATGTGACTTCACATTTATCGAACTGAGGGGCAGGCTTTGTTTAGGAAGCTTCATGTATGTCAATGTACATAATGCAAAAGGGAATTCCATTTTACCAGGAAAAAAAATCAAAACCCTCCACCTGTGACTCTTTGGCTTAGCATGCATGGCAATCCCCATGGTGGTACTGCTCCACCACCAACTGGAGTGATAACGCATTTTGTCTTTAATCCAGGTCTAAGCGTTAAATGCACGGATGCTGTGGGAACCGTATAATTTCCAGAAAGAACAGAGAGCCAGCGCCCGTGGCTGAAGCAGGCCTGCAGACCGGGGAGAGGCCCGCCTCTCCTCAGACTCAGCACCTCTTCAGCATCTACACTGAAGCTCCTCTCCACTTTTTGGCAGGCCCCGAACGCACTCTCCGCTGTCAGCATTATTGCTTTCCAGGAATCTCCTGTTTTTCAAAGTATTTTTGCCAAGATGTGATGTTTTGCAAGTCCCGCAGCCCATCTCCCTCCTCCTCTATGAAACTGATGAAACCATCCGTCTTCCAGCCCCAGGCAGGCTCGCCCCACCCTGCCCTCGCTCCCCAGCTCACCCCAGTCTCTGGCCAAGACCCAGGAGTCGTGGAGGCAGAAGACAGACCCGTCTGTCTCCACCAGAGCTGGCGACACAGAGGGGCTGTGGTATCCTCATCGCCCAGGAGAGACAACTGCTTGTGGGCAAATACTCCCAAGGGACGTGAATATCTCCCATGCACCCACCAACCTCTGCCAGGAGACAGGGTAGAATTGTTTCTGAGGATACAGGACATGAATGAAGGGCGAGGGGCCCTTTCTAACATATTTGCTTGAGGACTGGGTTTCAAACTCATTCCACCGCTCAGGGACTTCTGCTCCACATAAATTCATCCATATAGGAAAATATTTATTCAGTCTCCCATGTATTATACCAAGGGGAACATAAGCTGCCTATGGAGGAAGTGTTTCAGGCTTGTTGGATGCCTGTACCTGGAAATTATTTTAACCCATTCATGCAAATAAACACAGAATTTTGCCAGCCCACCCGTTTCCTTTGTCAAGCTAGGCAAAATTGCATCTTCGGGCTGGAGAATATGTGACTTCACATTTATCGAACTGAGGGGCAGGCTTTGTTTAGGAAGCTTCATGTATGTCAATGTACATAATGCAAAAGGGAATTCCATTTTACCAGGAAAAAAAATCAAAACCCTCCACCTGTGACTCTTTGGCTTAGCATGCATGGCAATCCCCATGGTGGTACTGCTCCACCACCAACTGGAGTGATAACGCATTTTGTCTTTAATCCAGGTCTAAGCGTTAAATCCACTGTTGTTCTTCCTTGTCACGCCTTGGAGACCTGCAAGTTGCCAAGTAGCTCAGAACTTCAGTTTCTCCTCACCTGTATACTCGACAGCTCTCCCAACTGCTGTGAGAGACTTTGGTGAGGAGCCACTCCCAAGACATGGCCCTGGAGCTTTCGGGAAGCCTTGCCCAGACAGAGAAGGGTGAAAAGGAAAGCCGGCTGTTTCATACCCTGATGTAGCCAGCCCCGGGGGCATGGCCTTCCGAGCATCAAACATGCAGTTTAGTGGGAAACAGAAAGGTAATTCAGTAAGAAAACTCTTTAGGCATTCACAGGGCAGAATGACTGCTGTCATGTGTGTGTGTTAGTCATTCAGTCATACTGGAGCCTTTGCAGCCCCATGGACTGTAGCCCTCCAGTCCATGGAACTCTCCAGGCAAGCATATGGGAGCGGGTAGCCATTCCTTTCCCCAGGGGATCTTCCCCACCCAGGGATTGAACCTGGGTCTCCTGCATTGCGGGTGGCTTCTTTACCATCCGAGCCACCAGGGAAGCCCCGAACGGCTGTTACTCGCCCTACATTGCATTAGCACTGGCGTGTTCTTCAGAAAGATTACTCTGTCTCTGACTACTGGTGTTGAATGACGTCAAACGCAGAAAGGAATTTCAGAGGTTCTGTTAAGTCTGTTGTTTCAAAACTTTAAAATTTCAAACAGAATCTTATAGGCAACCCCAGTACATCATGGGGGGTGCTGGAAGGTCCGCTTGCCCCTCCTCCTCACCCTAGCCACCTCTTGGCACAGTGGGACAGGTCGGGCTGCCCCTCCCACGGCTCACCTCCCCACTGTTCCTCACGTGCAACTCTGGAAGAAGTGAGACCGCCGAGTGACGTGGTGGTCCCACTGAAGAGCAACACCATGCCGGCGCCTTGAAATCACAGTCTCCCCGCAGCACCAGGCAAGCTGGGATGTGGACTTGAAGCCCCTGCGTCTGCATCTGGGATTCACCGCCTCTGCCTGGTCCTTCCAGCTGCATCTTCGTCAGACCCTTCTGTCAGCAGGTCCTCAGCAGGGAAGCCTGCCCCAAAGGGCAGAAACGAACAGTGCAATACAAATCGCACCTGTTGTCCACACGGGCTCATCTATTGTAGTAAATGTACCACCAAATACCAAAGGCCTCATAATTACTTTCTATACATTTTTGTAGGTCTATTACGTTTTATAAAAGATATACTCAATAGAAGGATTCTCCTTTTTTCCCCCTGAGGCTTAAAGAGGGAATTCGCCCTAGAGCCGGTAACATAGCTAGTAAGTAGCAACTCCAGCTACAAGGCAGGGGCTGCCTGCACTTTGCTCCCTTCCAGTCCTATGTCTTTACCATCACCGCCTCCTCCACTCCACTTCCTAATACCTGTACCTATGTCTCCATGTCACTACAGTAATTCAACAGTATTATTGAGTAACCACTGCATTCCTGGCACTGTTCTGTCACAGGGGTATAAAAAGCAAAGAGGGCATGCAGGACCCTCTCCCCAAAGAGTTTACACAGGAAATAAGTAAACAAAGAAACAATAAAATTGTATCTAGTGGTAACTGCAATGAAGCAAATAAATAGGACGCTAGGATAGAGAATAACTTATTTTCCCCACAAAATATTAAGGCCATCACCCAAACCCAGAGACCATCAAACTCCTAATACGCTCCTGACAGCTGGAGTGTTGGAGTTATTCCTACTCCCAACCCCTTCAAAGAGACACTCATGCCCAAGAGGAAACCCTGGTCCAATCCCAAACCCCGCTGTGTGGAGGGGACAGAAGAGAGCGTGAACCTGTCTAGAGGAAGTGCTGAGGGGAACAAGAAATGCCTAGCAGGAAAAGAAGTGCAAGAAACAGGAGGTAAAGGAAGCATGCATCTCATGGATCCTCAAGGCGGAAGAATGTTTTTTTCAAACTCACGTGCAACTCTGGAAGAAGTGAGACCGCCGAGTGACGTGGTGGTCCCACTGAAGAGCAACACCATGCCGGCGCCTTGAAATCACAGTCTCCCCGCAGCACCAGGCAAGCTGGGATGTGGACTTGAAGCCCCTGCGTCTGCATCTGGGATTCACCGCCTCTGCCTGGTCCTTCCAGCTGCATCTTCGTCAGACCCTTCTGTCAGCAGGTCCTCAGCAGGGAAGCCTGCCCCAAAGGGCAGAAACGAACAGTGCAATACAAATCGCACCTGTTGTCCACACGGGCTCATCTATTGTAGTAAATGTACCACCAAATACCAAAGGCCTCATAATTACTTTCTATACATTTTTGTAGGTCTATTACGTTTTATAAAAGATATACTCAATAGAAGGATTCTCCTTTTTTCCCCCTGAGGCTTAAAGAGGGAATTCGCCCTAGAGCCGGTAACATAGCTAGTAAGTAGCAACTCCAGCTACAAGGCAGGGGCTGCCTGCACTTTGCTCCCTTCCAGTCCTATGTCTTTACCATCACCGCCTCCTCCACTCCACTTCCTAATACCTGTACCTATGTCTCCATGTCACTACAGTAATTCAACAGTATTATTGAGTAACCACTGCATTCCTGGCACTGTTCTGTCACAGGGGTATAAAAAGCAAAGAGGGCATGCAGGACCCTCTCCCCAAAGAGTTTACACAGGAAATAAGTAAACAAAGAAACAATAAAATTGTATCTAGTGGTAACTGCAATGAAGCAAATAAATAGGACGCTAGGATAGAGAATAACTTATTTTCCCCACAAAATATTAAGGCCATCACCCAAACCCAGAGACCATCAAACTCCTAATACGCTCCTGACAGCTGGAGTGTTGGAGTTATTCCTACTCCCAACCCCTTCAAAGAGACACTCATGCCCAAGAGGAAACCCTGGTCCAATCCCAAACCCCGCTGTGTGGAGGGGACAGAAGAGAGCGGTGAACCTGTCTAGAGGAAGTGCTGAGGGGGAACAAGAAATGCCTAGCAGGAAAAGAAGTGCAAGAAACAGGAGGTAAAGGAAGCATGCATCTCATGGATCCTCAAGGCGGAAGAATGTCTTCATCTTGTAAAAAAGATGGAAATTCAAATCTCCTGAATCTTAATCAAGCACAGTAGGGAGACGCTGGAAAAAGGCAGGCAGAAGGCAGTACTCACAGGGCTTCCTTGTCTATGAGACCAAGGCAAGATGGTGGTAAAGAGGTTTGAAAATTTCCTTCTCTCTTCCACCCCAAGTGAATATGGGACCCTAAGGGAGAATGTCAGGCACCCTAGCTAACCTTTGAAAGCCTGGAGAGAATGGAAACCTCAAATAGAAGATAGTAACCTACCAACTTCTTTACCTTAGCCTGGAATAGCACTAACCAAGAATAGAAGAAACAGCAGCCAGGCAGTTGCCAGTGTTCAGAGAAGCTTACAGGAGGGTGGAATCTCAGAAATATCTGCTGGAGGAGAGAGGGCACAGAATGCAAATACATCAAGGCCACGCATTTACTCACATTACAACTCAGAGCTCAAAGGAACCGTTCTTTATTTTCTCTATCACTTCATCTGATATTCCTCCTGAGCCCACACCCTGCTCAAGGAAG
Organism: Tragulus kanchil; assembly: GCA_022376925.1. Taxonomy (NCBI): domain Eukaryota; kingdom Metazoa; phylum Chordata; class Mammalia; order Artiodactyla; family Tragulidae; genus Tragulus; species Tragulus kanchil. The sequence continues at coordinate 235,074,854 of JAIOJX010000028.1, read as the reverse complement.
ACTGGCCTATTAACAATAGTTCAGACTTTTCCAATTTAAACGGTCTCCTTTCAATGTAAACATTCAGTCAGTTTATTCAAAGTTCAATTCCCTCTAAGGCTGGCTTTTTAGGATGGCTCATATTTCCTCCCCTGCTGCTCTTTGACTTTCCTATATGGCAGCTAAGTATTTCAAGGAAACGTGGGGTTTTCATGACTCCAAAGAGACCTGGCATCTCTGAGACTCCCTTTTGGAGAACTCCCTGAGCCAGATATTATGCCTAGCTCTGCCTACCTCTCCAAGGGCATCCAGGCATTTCTGTGGGTTCATTCCACACTGCAGCTGAAGACAGCTGCAGAGGGTCAGTCACTGCTTCTCCCTCTGACCCACTGAGTCAGAGGGTTGATGTCTTCCCCAGGCTAGAGCAGGGCCAGCTTGTGAAGGAGTCTCCTCTCAGAGTCCTAAACGGTATTTCACTCATTTACCCAATAGTCTGCCTGACTCTGGGGCTGTGACTGTGAGAAGGGATATATATATATATATATATATATTTTTTTTTTTTTAAAGATTATTTATTTTGGAGGGGGTGGGGTGGGGAGGGAGGGGAGCAGGTGGGCTACTTCTATCGGTCTTTCATCTGTCTATTTTCATCCATCTTTGTTCTCTGGCCCATGTGGGCCTCTCATTGCAGTGGCCTCTGTTGTCACAGAGCACCGGCTCTGGGCACATGCGCTCCAGAGCTCCAGCTCGGTAATTGGACACATCAGTCCAGCCGCTCCGCAGCATGTGGGATCTTCCCAGGCCAGGGGTCGAACCGGCACCCCTTACACTGCAAGACGGTGTCCTTACCCACTGGACCACCAGGGAAGCCTGAGAAGGGATATTAAGACTGGGTTTGGTCTCTTGCCTCCCCTGCTGTGGTCAGCTCTCCACCAAGTCCTTCCATGCCATTTGCAAGTGGCCAAGTGCAGGGTTTCTCCCAGAGATCTGAGCCTCCCTTTAATATACACAGGGAAACATGTCACTAGCCTCGAGGTTTGGGGCTGCCTATGACTATCTGGATATTTCTGGTAGCCCCATGGGATAAAAGAGGGTGAGCAAGATCCCTGATAACTTAACCAGACGTCTTCCTTCTCAACTCTTCTCTGTAGGGTGGGCTCAAGAGATTGCCTCTGTGTATCATATCTTTGCCCTCCTCTGCCACAGGGAGCCTCCACGCCTAGTTGTCACTGGATGAAGTCCATCTTTTCAGTGATTGTGGACAACTTTCAAGATAGGCATCCTCCAGCTTGAATTCTTGATATGCTCAGGAATTTTGAAAGTCCTCTCCCTTTCTACCAACGTGGGGAAAAGGCTGCAGACTCCCTTTTGGAGAACTCCCTGAGCCAGATATTATGCCTAGCTCTGCCTACCTCTCCAAGGGCATCCAGGCATTTCTGTGGGTTCATTCCACACTGCAGCTGAAGACAGCTGCAGAGGGTCAGTCACTGCTTCTCCCTCTGACCCACTGAGTCAGAGGGTTGATGTCTTCCCCAGGCTAGAGCAGGGCCAGCTTGTGAAGGAGTCTCCTCTCAGAGTCCTAAACGGTATTTCACTCATTTACCCAATAGTCTGCCTGACTCTGGGGCTGTGACTGTGAGAAGGGATATATATATATATATATATATATTTTTTTTTTTTTAAAGATTATTTATTTTGGAGGGGGTGGGGTGGGAGGGGAGCAGGTGGGCTACTTCTATCGGTCTTTCATCTGTCTATTTTCATCCATCTTTGTTCTCTGGCCCATGTGGGCCTCTCATTGCAGTGGCCTCTGTTGTCACAGAGCACCGGCTCTGGGCACATGCGCTCCAGAGCTCCAGCTCGGTAATTGGACACATCAGTCCAGCCGCTCCGCAGCATGTGGGATCTTCCCAGGCCAGGGGTCGAACCGGCACCCCTTACACTGCAAGACGGTGTCCTTACCCACTGGACCACCAGGGAAGCCTGAGAAGGGATATTAAGACTGGGTTTGGTCTCTTGCCTCCCCTGCTGTGGTCAGCTCTCCACCAAGTCCTTCCATGCCATTTGCAAGTGGCCAAGTGCAGGGTTTCTCCCAGAGATCTGAGCCTCCCTTTAATATACACAGGGAAACATGTCACTAGCCTCGAGGTTTGGGGCTGCCTATGACTATCTGGATATTTCTGGTAGCCCCATGGGATAAAGAGGGTGAGCAAGATCCCTGATAACTTAACCAGATGTAAGCCTTCTCAACTCTTCTCTGTAGGGTGGGCTCAAGAGATTGCCTCTGTGTATCATATCTTTGCCCTCCTCTGCCACAGGGAGCCTCCACGCCTAGTTGTCACTGGATGAAGTCCATCTTTTCAGTGATTGTGGACAACTTTCAAGATAGGCATCCTCCAGCTTGAATTCTTGATATGCTCAGGAATTTTGAAAGTCCTCTCCCTTTCTACCAAGTCCGGTTTTCAAGACGATTGGCTTGCTGCAAAACCCTATTTGGATATCAGAATCTGGTTTCTTTTTGCCTCCTGACATAACAATTCTGACTCTTTCCCAGCCTCCCCCTGAGGGAGAGTGGATGGTTTAATTCTGGAGGAAGAGAAGGCCCTGCCCTTGAAAAGGCAAGGAACATGAACAGTTTGCAAACACAAAACACAAACGAAAGCCGAGGAAAAACCTCTCTGTTTCATAAACCTGTTGCTGAGACTCAGTCAAGGGCTTGGTCTCAGTCTGATTTGCTCCTAATCTCAGAAGAGTAACTCAGAGACTTCACGGGATGAGAAGGGCCCTCCCAGAGCCTGTTCGGCCTCCTGCCTCTACTCATCCCTGACTTCTTAGTTCTCAGACTCTGGTGAAGGGCCACAACATGAGGACAGACATTTCTGATTCAGCAGGAACCGGAAGGAAAAGCTGATGCATTTTCAATGTCAGAGAGAGATGGAGACGGACCGATGGGGCTAGACTTAATCATCATAAAAAGTTACCAACTTAAGACTGCTCTGGTTTGAAAAGGTCTCCTGACGAATGGCCACAACTCAGAGACACCTCTGTTGATTCCCTGATGCTCTCTGTATGGAGGATGCAGTCAGGACAATGAAGGAAAACCAAGGAGGAACAGATCCAAATGCATGCGCGGAAATGGTTTCATTCACCAACTTCTCCAGAAGCCAGGGTAAACAGACAGAGCCATTGTTATTTTTGATTATGGCTTGCAATTCCTCTGGCAACTTGATTTTCAAAACCCATCACATCTCCATTTCTTTTCATCCTCTCATAGCCCAGTGAGGTGGGCACAAGAGCACAACCATCACCTCTGAGAGATGCGCGAGCTTCTAGGGTACAAAGAGGTCGTTTGAGATGCTCAAGTTGATCTGATTCCAATAAAGCCCCTGACGCATGGGTCATATCCCTCCCACTGGGACTCAAAGAGAATGGGGGCATAAGTCTTTATAAAGAGACGCAAATGAGGGATGCTGCAGAACAGTGTAGAGGTTGCTGGATGCTCTAGATTCATGCTGGACATAGAAACAGGAATCCAATATGATATTATTTAGACATAAAAATGAAGTACTGTTGAGAGAGTTTGCCAATTGTCATTATTTCAGAAAGTTTCTTTTAAAAAAAATAAAGTCTATTCCACATATTTTGTTAAAAAAAATGAAGTACTGATCCATGGTACACTGTGGATGAACCTTGAAAACAGTATGCTAAATGAAATAAGCCAGACACAAAAGGACAAATGCTTGAGTCCCTTTAAATAAGATGCCAAGCACGGGCAAATCAACAGAGACAGAAAGAAAATTAATGGTTGCCAGGTGCTATGCGTAGGGGAGATAGAACCTGATTGATAATGGCTATGGGATTTCTTTTGGGGGTGGTGAAAATGTTCTAAATTTAAACTGTAGTGATGGCTACACTCTGTAAGCATACTAAAACCATGGCATTGTACACTTTAAGTGGGTGAGTTTTTGATATGTGAATTATATTACAATAAATCTTTTATTTTAAAAAAGAAACAGAAATCCTGGTTCTCGCCCCCAGGAGTGTGAGCTCCGAGTTATCACGTGGCTTTGAGGACGTCCCTGAATCTCAGCCTCTATTTCCATGGCCATAGATAGGAACAATTGTGTCATTAGCAAAGCCCGTGGACAGGTCCCAGGAGACAAAAGTAGAATCTGGGTAATAGAATAAACTCTGAGCCTTTTTTCTCCCCCTTGTACTTAATCTAGCATCACTTTCTCATAGGGTAGAGGGCAGGCACTTGGCCCTTCAGACAGGGTTCCTGGTTCCAAAACACTGCACCTGACACTACAGTTTAGTGGGTTGTGTGCAGAAGCACTGCCCACGACACCTCAACCCAAGATGGCAGCTGTGGGCCATGTGCAGAGACGCTGTGTCTGGCACTGTGATGTGGAGCTGAGGGCAACATGCCTGCACCTGGTGCCTGGGAATCCCAATGACCAGAGGCCCATCAGCAGCCCTGCCCACAGCCGGTGGAGACAGCATGCTATGAGCACCCATCTCTCCATTCTTAGATCAAAGAATAACGCCTTCCTTTGCTTCTTTACTGAACAGGATCGTAATCTACTGACTTATCTACTGGCTTGAATGACACTAAGCAAGAGGACCCTTGCTGGAGACTGACTCAAAAGTGTTGGTAACAGTAGCAATAATAATACTATCTGCTCTATTCACCTCATAGGATGTTGAGAGATCAAAAATAAGCTGTATCTCTGTGTGTGTATCTTGGAACGTGTCTTTGTGGAAGGATATTTTATGATCCAACAAGCCTTCAAAGACAGTGCTGTGAGGATGTGATACCAATAACTAGAATGTGCCCGTGCTCTTGCTTCTTCTAATCAGATTTTGAGTATAAATCCCAGCATCCCTGTCTCCTTATTTTAGGGAAGAAAGGAGGAAAAATCATGTGCAATCAGAAACACATAAATCAGTCCTTTTATTCTTGCTTATAGATGACTGGGGGCTTCCCCAGTGGCTCAGCAGTGAAGAATCTGCCTGCAGTGCAGGAGTCCCAGGTTTGATCCTTGGAGGAGGGCATGGAAACCCAGTCCAGTTTTCTTGCCTGGGGAATCCATGAATAGAGGAGCCTGGCAGGTTACAGTTTATAGGGTTGCAAAGAGCCAGACACGACTGAAGTAACTTACTTAGCATGCATGCATGCAGAGATGATTGGAGAAAAGAACATGGCAAAGGGTGGGTTATCTTAGCATTCTAAGTCTGTACATTAGAAGAACGCTTTATAAATCACTTTTACATCTTTTTCTCTTTGGATCTTCACAACCTCCATGTAGATAGGTAAGCATCTTGGTCCAGAACCTGATGACTAGAGCTGATGAGTGGAGTGGCCCTTACTACATGGCATGGAACTGAAGTCTCTTCAGCCCCTCCCAGTCTCTCCCACTCTCCCTGGTGCTACATTTGGGGCTGGAACGTTAAGCACTTGAAACAAAATTTTGAGCAACTTGACCAAAGGATTCCCCTCACTCTGAAATTCAGCTCTAGCTGCTATTGATACTCCTTGAACATTGAATAACTACAGATTATTTGAGTAGTTATCTGTCAATTTCCAGATCTAAATTGAGCCCTGTTAGGGGCTCAGATTTTTGTACTGGGACTCCAAAGGGACGTGGAAGCAAAGTGCTTGATGACATCTCAGATGTATGAAACTATTAGCAGGGACAAGACAAATTATAAAATAATAATTAATGATTCAGTCCAGAACCAAAACTAGCATGGGGTATGGCACACACCAGGCTCTAAGGGAACATGATGAAATAACGCATGATTGAATCAATGAGTTAAAAATTAATGAAAAGCATACTATTAAGTACTAGGCTGTGTGGTTCACAATATAAAAGATCCAGGCTTTGGATGGAAAATAAATCCATGAAAGTGAGTATTGTTAGGGCAAGTGTCATGGAAGAGAGATTTAACTGGATGTTCATAGATCAGTAAAGATTTTCTATTTCATGTAAAAAGAACCAAGTCCCAAACATAGGAATACACAAAGTATGTATGCAGTGGTGGGCTTCCCAGGTGACTAGAGGTAGAGAACCCGCTTACCAATGCAAGAGATATAAGAGGCTCAGATCCCCTGAAGGAAGGCATGGCCACCCACTCTAGTATTCTTGCCTGGAGAATCCCATGGACAGAGGAGCCTGGCAGGTGACAGTCCATGGAGTCACAAAGAGTTGGACACAACTGTAGTTATTTGGCACACACACATGCAAGTAAGCAGTGGTGTCCTGGTAAATATTCAACTTCCTTTTCTTGGGAAAACAAACCCTTATTTGTAACACTGACCAATTTCCATGGTATAACTACTCCAAACATGGTTGCTGTCAAGCTACCAGTATAACATCACTGAATGGGGAGTTGGGAAGAGACATACATTAGCTCACCATCACATAGGATTTCCATCATGTGATAGACATTGGTCCCAAGAGCACAGAAATGATAGTAAAATAATATAAGGACCTATGAGTTTTAAATATTTATTAACTTTCAAACATCATTTATTTAAGCTTATATAATTTACTTTTTTAATAATGGCCATGTTTAGCAATTGGCTCACAAACTTTCTGGAAATTTAGCATCAGCTCCTGTGAGCCAAGACAAGATAGTGCCAGCATGCTATTGCACACACATAAAACAAAGAAACCAGACCCATGGGAATGGTTCAGATTGGAGGCTAGAGGGAAATGGATTCACTTCTTGAGCCAGGTTAAAAAGACCAAGACAGGCAGGAAACCAGATCCAGACTGAATGGAGTAGGACATAAGCAGGCACTGAGGAGACTCAAGCAAGGGAGCAGATGCTATGATGCTCAAGGAAGTCTGAGAGGAATGGGCAGGATGGAGGGATATTGGGAAGAGACAGATGAGGGGCTGAATGGCTGTGACGTACGGGGAGCTAGAGATGAGAGTGGTAAACAGAACCCAGATGGAGAGACTCCTGGGAGAGACATTTTGAAGTAGACCCAAGTACAATTTGGAGCTTGGATTTGGGGATAAATCCATGAAAGTGAGTATTGTTAGGGCAAGTGTCATGGAAGAGATTTAACTGGATGTTCATAGATCAGTAAAGATTTTCTATTTCATGTAAAAAGAACCAAGTCCCAAACATAGGAATACACAAAGTATGTATGCAGTGGTGGGCTTCCCAGGTGACTAGAGGTAGAGAACCCGCTTACCAATGCAAGAGATATAAGAGGCTCAGATCCCCTGAAGGAAGGCATGGCCACCCACTCTAGTATTCTTGCCTGGAGAATCCCATGGACAGAGGAGCCTGGCAGGTGACAGTCCATGGAGTCACAAAGAGTTGGACACAACTGTAGTTATTTGGCACACAAAATGCAAGTAAGCAGTGGTGTCCTGGTAAATATTCAACTTCCTTTTCTTGGGAAAACAAACCCTTATTTGTAACACTGACCAATTTCCATGGTATAACTACTCCAAACATGGTTGCTGTCAAGCTACCAGTATAACATCACTGAATGGGGAGTTGGGAAGAGACATACATTAGCTCACCATCACATAGGATTTCCATCATGTGATAGACATTGGTCCCAAGAGCACAGAAATGATAGTAAAATAATATAAGGACCTATGAGTTTTAAATATTTATTAACTTTCAAACATCATTTATTTAAGCTTATATAATTTACTTTTTTAATAATGGCCATGTTTAGCAATTGGCTCACAAACTTTCTGGAAATTTAGCATCAGCTCCTGTGAGCCAAGACAAGATAGTGCCAGCATGCTATTGCACACACATAAAACAAAGAAACCAGACCCATGGGAATGGTTCAGATTGGAGGCTAGAGGGAAATGGATTCACTTCTTGAGCCAGGTTAAAAAGACCAAGACAGGCAGGAAACCAGATCCAGACTGAATGGAGTAGGACATAAGCAGGCACTGAGGAGACTCAAGCAAGGGAGCAGATGCTATGATGCTCAAGGAAGTCTGAGAGGAATGGGCAGGATGGAGGGATATTGGGAAGAGACAGATGAGGGGCTGAATGGCTGTGACGTACGGGGAGCTAGAGATGAGAGTGGTAAACAGAACCCAGATGGAGAGACTCCTGGGAGAGACATTTTGAAGTAGACCCAAGTACAATTTGGAGCTTGGATTTGGGGATAAGGAGACAAGCCAGTCAAAGATGCATGAGATAGGTCTGGGTGAACGCGTGGGAAGTTAAAGGTGAGAGAACTCACTGCGCTCAACACACTGGGAAGGAAGGTGATTTTCTTGAACCTGCTGGATTGGGGGCCACAGCCAGGGAGGTGGAGAGTGGAAATGTCTTGCAGACAGCTGTGAAGCGGTATGGGACTGGAGCTCTGGGGAGAGGAACATGGTGGGAAATGCTGCCATGTTGAGAGTCTCCATGCAGAGGTGGCAGAAGAAGCTTGAGAAGGAAGAGCTCTCTGTGGAACACACACCAAAAAGAAGGCCTGAGGGTTGGCACACACCATCTCCAGGGAAATGGAAGGAGGAAGAAGAGCTGTGGAAGATTCCAGATTAAAAAGGCACCAGAGAGTAGGAGACCCAGAGGAAGAGGTCAGAGATGCCAAGAAGGGGCAATTTCCAAAAGGAAGAGAGTGCATCAAATCATTAGGGATGTTGAGTGAGTTAAAAAAAGAGAAAAATCAGTTTTCAGAAAGAAGTAGAAATATGTGTAGGAGGCTCATGAGCGTGGGGATATATGCATACACATAGCTGATTCACACAGTTGTACAGCAGGAACTCACAGAACATTGTAAAACGATTATATTCCAACAGAAAAAAGAAAGAGAAACTGTCATGGAGTTTAATTCCATCCACGAAGAGAAATAAATCCCTCCATCTCAATAACACACTTCATTCTGCTTTTAGGGACACAGGCTGTTTGTTTCAAAGACGGAGGTTCTCCGTTAAGCAGTAGATGTGTGTGTTAGGAAATCTCAGCATGCTAAACCGGCCCTAAAAATAATGGATAACTTCTCAGTAATCAATAGTGATGACAGAGCTGAGATGATAGAAGCTACAACTTGAATAAGCAGCTAGGGAGGTGAAATAGGACACAGGAAGCCCTCGCTAAGGGATATGAAGTTGCAGTTTGTGAAATAGTCTGGTGACTACATTGACTCCAGTTGCTTCCTTTGAGAAGATCCTCCTTGAAACCTAAAAACACAAATCTTGTCTCTTTAGAGGAAATCGGTTTTAAATATCCCCAAATAATAAAGGATAAATACAGCTGTCCTCTTGAAGGAATGTGCTGTATACGTGCATTGTTTGTTACAGACGCCAGACGTATCAACAAACAGCCTTTAGGGACCGCTGTATAAATAATGAGCACTCTTAAAAATGCAAAAGCCAATTCAATAGTATGCTCATGGCTCTTATTTTGGATTATGGCTCTTGAGAGAGAAAACAGATCCCAAGCCAAGTAGAGAGAAAGACAATATCCCACATATTGTGTTTAATTTAACAGCAATAACAGAAACAAAGCTTACTCTACAGGTTTTTTCCATAGTAATTCTGGCCATTCTTTTGTTTCATAAGAAGCTAATATTAATAGTCAGAATATTTACATTCTCATTTTGTTTGACAACATATGTCATGTTCCCTCTTTTTGTCTCTAACCCTCTAAGAGGGTAATTCATGTCTCTATATATATTTTTTCACTTTGTATTTGAATGATAAAATCTTTCTTAGTTTTTTAACTATTTATGATATATATTAAAGCCCTGCCCATCTTACTGCATCAGGCTTTAATTAGGGGAAGATTATTTCCTGATCCCATCTCATTAACTACATGGGAGTGTTCTGCAATCAGGAGAAATGACTAAAAATGACAGAATTGCTTCTTGGCAGGGATTTGGAGAAGCAGGCACACTAAACTTTGCTAGTGGCACCACAAACTGGAAAATAGTCTTAAAAAGCAATTTTGCAATATGTGACAAGTCATAAAAATTATTCTACTCTTTGACCTGGTAGAGCCTCTTGGGGGAAAATGTCCCCAGGAATCATTCCAAGGAAACAAACTTATTTGTAAAAAAAAAGAAAAAAAGATGTTTCTGGTCCTGTCATATACTGAAATGAATCCTTGGAAACAGCCCAAATACCCAACTGTGAGGAAATGGTTTCGGCAGACTGTGCTCTATTAATACAATGGAATATTAAATGGTCACTAGGAAAGACAATTATAGAGATGATTATGAAATCTGGTAAGAGTCATGTAAAAGCATTTTGAGTAAAAAAAGTAGAAAATATATCAGTGCACAAAAATAAAAGGTAAAATCATATGATGTAACTAGTGATATAGCGATTTGGTTATTAGAACTCTGTAGCTTTGATTTCACTTTGGGTCTGTTAGACCTCATTGTTGACTAAATCCTACAACTCTCAACTAGAAGGCAGTTTACTCACCTCAAAGGGGAACAGCACAATAGGAAGATGGAAGAAAGGAGGAGGCATACATAGTTTAAAAATAATGCAGGGGGCCTTCCCTGGTGGTGCTTAAGGTTCTGTGTTTCCAGTGCAAGGGGACATAGGCTCCATCCCTGATTGGGGAACCAAGATCCCACGTGTCATGCATTGGGAGAGTAAAGAGATAAACACAATGAGAATAAACAGATAAAAATGATGCAGTCTTTTGTTCTATTGTGTGGATATACATGCAAGCTCACATACATGTGTGTACATATATGTGTGTATACAACACATACGTATGTGCTCACACAAGTGTACATAGTGCACAAACATGCATGTGCATATGCATACAGCACACTGCATATAGTACATGTATGTGTATATGGTGCTTATGTGCACACACATATATGTACACAGTACACATACGTGTATGTGATGTGTGGGGCACATATACATGTGCGTATAGTACACATACGTGTGTGTACATATATATGCATATAGATAGAGGGAGTATGCTTCATTTGAATCTCAAATAATATTTTTTAAAGAATGTAAGCATGTGTTTATCAGAAATCAAAAGATGGACTTTAAAAGGCTGACAAATACTCAATTGCCTCTTAGAATTTGTACTAGGTATTTACTTAATCTATTTAGTCATGGCATCTGAATTGGATCTCCAGATAGTCCATTGAAAGTGTTCCCATTGAAGCAGGCCGCCCACGACTATCCTGCGGGGGTAACTATCGCACAAAATAATTTCCTGTCCAGCAATTTGCCCAGGAAAAGAGTTTATATGAGATAAACAGGCTGATAGGCTGCTGCACTGAAATGGCAGTATGGCAGCAGACTCAAGGCAAATTTTTAAATACTCAAAAGTGAATTCTCTAAAGTGAGGTAGACTACGTGGAGGACCAAATAGTCACTTTGAGTGGATGGCTGAAAAGTGGATGGCACAGATAAAAGTAAAGTGTGATTAAAAAACTGTGGGAGTGGAGAACTTGGGTGATTTATTATCTTTGTTTTTAAGAAAATGTATTTAGTCATAATCTTATACTTCTTAAATTTTAAGAATAGTTCTCACAATGCCCCCAAAGTTAACAACGCTCTTTAAAGCCAGCTCCAGTACACCAATCTAGTTCACCAGCCCATCTCTCCATTGACATTTGGACCATAAAGCTCCTGTGCCATCCACAGGACTTCACCCCATTCCTTGACGCTTTCTTCTGCTATAGTTCCAGAACAACATACTCCTTTGACATTTCAGGCATATCATCTCATCTTTTGTCTTCATTCCATCTTTTTTCTCTGTCCTAACATGCCCTGGGTTTTCCTTCTTTCGACCCGTCTCCCTTTTTATCTTCCCTGAGTGATCTCATTCATCACCAGTGCATTACAGACTCCAAAATGACTCCTGCCTTGAACCCCAAATCCTAAACCTTCTCCCGGATCTTAGAAGTCCCATGAGCCTTTCTACCTGATCCTTTTCTTTGTGTCTTCTTTACTATCTCTTCATCGAAACTTGATAATTTTCATGCATTCTTTATCTGAGGACAGGAGATTCCCCCACGTTCACTAATTCATTTGCAGGTGTTGATTATTTAGTAGGGGCCAAGCAGAGTTTTAGAACACCAAGATACAATAAAGAGTAAAATTGGTAGAGTCCTCCAGAACCTCATGGTCTGGGGGGTGGCCCCAGATAGTTCATGAAACAAACAAACAAAACTAAGATATATCTTACAGTGTCAGAAAATAACAAACTTGATGCAGGGCAAGGCATCTCAGCGTCATCCTCTGTTCCTTTCTCCTTGACTGCCTACATCCAATTGGATATTAAGATCCTTAAGCTGTTGAATGGAACCTCGCCCTCTCTTCTGTGTATGTGTGTGTGCTGGGCACTCCATCATGTCCAGCTCTTTGGGAACCCATCAACTGTAGCGGCCAGGCTTCTATGTCTGTGGGACTCTTCAGGAAAGAATATGTGATCATTATTACTTATGACTTCCACAGTTTCTGACATGCCTTCCCTATTCCGGGTTCTTGCCTGATGCATGTTTAACACTTTTTTCTGGCGCTTTCCAAAACACCAACCTCATCTTTCCCTTCCCTTGTTATATTCCTTATGGCAAACAGATAAAAGTAAAGTGTGATTAAAAAACTGTGGGAGTGGAGAACTTGGGTGATTTATTATCTTTGTTTTTAAGAAAATGTATTTAGTCATAATCTTATACTTCTTAAATTTTAAGAATAGTTCTCACAATGCCCCCAAAGTTAACAACGCTCTTTAAAGCCAGCTCCAGTACACCAATCTAGTTCACCAGCCCATCTCTCCATTGACATTTGGACCATAAAGCTCCTGTGCCATCCACAGGACTTCACCCCATTCCTTGACGCTTTCTTCTGCTATAGTTCCAGAACAACATACTCCTTTGACATTTCAGGCATATCATCTCATCTTTTGTCTTCATTCCATCTTTTTTCTCTGTCCTAACATGCCCTGGGTTTTCCTTCTTTCGACCCGTCTCCCTTTTTATCTTCCCTGAGTGATCTCATTCATCACCAGTGCATTACAGACTCCAAAATGACTCCTGCCTTGAACCCCAAATCCTAAACCTTCTCCCGGATCTTAGAAGTCCCATGAGCCTTTCTACCTGATCCTTTTCTTTGTGTCTTCTTTACTATCTCTTCATCGAAACTTGATAATTTTCATGCATTCTTTATCTGAGGACAGGGAGATTCCCACACGTTCACTAATTCATTTGCAGGTGTTGATTATTTAGTAGGGGCCAAGCAGAGTTTTAGAACACCAAGATACAATAAAGAGTAAAATTGGTAGAGTCCTCCAGAACCTCATGGTCTGGGGGGTGGCCCCAGATAGTTCATGAAACAAACAAACAAAACTAAGATATATCTTACAGTGTCAGAAAATAACAAACTTGATGCAGGGCAAGGCATCTCAGCGTCATCCTCTGTTCCTTTCTCCTTGACTGCCTACATCCAATTGGATATTAAGATCCTTAAGCTGTTGAATGGAACCTCGCCCTCTCTTCTGTGTATGTGTGTGTGTGCTGGGCACTCCATCATGTCCAGCTCTTTGGGAACCCATCAACTGTAGCGGCCAGGCTTCTATGTCTGTGGGACTCTTCAGGAAAGAATATGTGATCATTATTACTTATGACTTCCACAGTTTCTGACATGCCTTCCCTATTCCGGGTTCTTGCCTGATGCATGTTTAACACTTTTTTCTGGCGCTTTCCAAAACACCAACCTCATCTTTCCCTTCCCCTTGTTATATTCCTTGGGGGTACTTTACAAACAGTAGGATAAAATTCTTGGCATGTGAAACAAGGCAGCTAATTTTGTTAGCTATTTGCCGTGTGTAAAATGCTCAGTGAACACACTCACATGTGCATGAACACACAGCACATACATGCACAGCATATTTACTTCTAAAGTTACAGAAAGATTTCATTATCCTTTAACAACTTGGTGAATTGTCCTGATTTTGCACTTGGCACTAGACCCTTTTGCAGTTGGTCTAACACTTCCAGTGAAGCGTCCTCTCCTGCCCCTCCCCCACCACACCTAAGCCTGGCCTCACTGTCCTAGGTCCTTACGTGAAGTCAGTTCACACGTTTGAGCCTGTGCTCACTTTGTCCCCTCTGCCAGAGATGCATTTGCTTCCCTTTCTCTACAACCCTGATTCTGGGAAAGATTGAGGGCAGGAGGAGAAAGGGATGACAGAGGATGAGATGTTTGGATGGCATCACCGACTTCATGGACGTGAGTCTGAGCAAACTCCGGGAGATGGTGAAGGACAGGGAGGCCTGGCGTGCTGCAGTCCATGGGGTTGCCGAGAGTTGGACATGACCTAGAGACTGAACACAACTCTATGCAGTGAGACGCTATAATAAGATGCCTCCTTCTTACGGAAGGCCTCCACCCTCTGAGCCCCACCACCTTCCTTTGCCCCAGAAGCTCCTCCCTTAGCAATTCCACAGCACTTTGCTCATAAGACACTTTGTTGTGCATCTACTATGCTCTCGGGCACAATTCCAGACATGGGAGCTAGAGTGCTCAACAAATCTATGTTTCTGCTCTCATGGAGTTGCTATTCTAGTGAGAGGAAATGGAATACAAACGTGTAAATTATCTCAAACACCAATGCACGCTGTGAGACAAAGCAGTGGGGAGTGGGGTTGAAGGGAAAGAGTTAAGAGTTAGGTTAGGGAGGGAAACCATAGCACATAACAAACCACCACATATTAGAGCTAGTCCCGGGTCCTCGTTCATCTCCGCCATGAGTTTGTGAGAGTAGGACTCAGATCTTGTTTCTCTTTGTCCCATGTTACCTAGCATATTTGCAGTTAATATTTGTGAAATAAGTAAATAAACTAATGGGCTTTCACAGCCCATTTGTTTGGGGTACAATATCTGATCTATTACCCAATATCATCTTTCCCCCAGATTTTTTCAATGACTTCGAAGACAATCCCACTGACACAGTCTGCCTCCTTTTCAAGGTATTCATAGCAAGCCACCTGAGTGGTTCACCCACTTCCCCCGTCTCCCGTCCTCCCAACCATGGCCATTGTACCACATCCAGTCATCTGACAGAGGGAGGAAAAATTGCATCTGACTTCCCAAATTTGAAAGCGCAAGGATTATTTCTGTCTTGGAAGCAGTTCAGTGCCAGGAATGTCAATGCCAGCATCCGTTCTCAAGTTAATCTACTTCTCCATCTGTACCATTCATGAATCTACCCATTTGACCTTACGGGAAATGAAGTAGCTGGATGGACTCCACAGCGATGGGAGACAGTGAGCTGGTAGCTTCCTTTTAGGGAAATGCGCAGAGTCGTGAAACATCACACGTGTCTTTCACACTCTCACAGAACACATGTAGCAGCTAGATGAGGGGGGCGGGGCACCAGGAACCATCATCCTTCTGCCTTGAAAACTGAATGGTAACTATGGCCGGTCCGATCATATTTCACGGTATCTGGGGCTCCCTGCCTAATATTACTTTTTTGTTTGCGTGAGAAAACAGCACCTATCCTTTGACCACTAGTATAAGTACAAAAATTATAAGAGGAAATATTATTTCAGGTGGTTTCAACCCCAATACCTTATCTCCTATAGGCTTGCTCTCAATGAATTCAGATTTGCATGAGTGTGTGTGACTGCATAGATATTTGATTGTCTATTTGATATACAGCCTACAATGCTACTAAAAGGATTTCAGGCAATGTAACTAGATTGTACGACTTTAAAATGGGATAAACTTTCTGCATATGATCCTTACTCGAAATGAGATTGACTTATTGTACTAGATCTTTCTTACTTAGACTTTCTAAAACATAATTAATTCCTTCTGGATTAGGAATTTAAGACTCCAAAGGAAATAATGATGCCCAGGGTAGTATCTCTGGGAATGAGGAAGATGAAGTTCTTCATTTCAGGCACATTTTTGCACAGGAGATGAAAGAGAGTCCTCTTGAGTGTGGTAAGCAGTTGTGACATTCAGAATGCTTTCAATTCCTCAACCTTGGTGTCAAGGCTTCCCAACTCACAGAGTCACAAAGTCCAGGATGTCTCCAGGGACTGTTCCAAAGGGCAAAGAAGATGGCACAGAAAGCCTAGAGGTTAAGACATCCTCAGAAATAGAACATGGCTACTTTGTATTTTCATATTAGCCCATAGGAGGGTAGGAGGATGCAGTGGGTGAGGAATAGCTAGAAAAGAAGGGAAATAATAGGAGAAACCATAGTCTAAAACATTGACTACTGTAGAACTGAAACATTGAGAACCATGGATCTGTGTTGATAGTGGGTAGGAGAGGGAGGATATGGGGCAGGGGTTAGGAGGTTGGGTCTGGCTCCGACTGGCCTGGATTCTTCTTTATCAGCTCTGCTGTTTACCAGCCGTGTGACCTTGGGCAAGGTCACTTCGTTCTTAGGATCCAAGCATACAGGTGCTTATTATTCTTAGCTCTCTTTAAAAAAATTTAATTAAAAGATGGTCCCATGTTACAGTTCTTGTTTGGGACCTACCTTTTCAAGCATTAAAGCAAGGACTTATGCAACTAATCACTAATATTCTATACATCTTCCATTCTAGAGTCATGGTTCTTATAGTGTGGCATATAACAGTATCTGCCATCACCTGGGAACTTGTTGGAAATGCAGATGTTTTGTTGCTAACCAGGACCTGGGTCTCCTGAATTGCAGGCAGATTCTTTACTGTCTGAGCCACCAGGGAAGGCCATTTTCTTTCACTTTCCCTCCTTAGTGATTCACAGCCCCACACCCTTTAAGTTCATGGCTTCATATCTGTTCTTATGAAAAACAGAAGGGTATGGTCTTAAAATGTGACCTTTTGGATGCCCTTCGGTACATGCCAGCTGCATTAGAGCAAAGAGCACTCACCTCTCTTTACCTTTTCTTCCCTAATTTCCTATAAGTTACTTTTTCAGGCTTTTAGTAAATGCCTCCTCACATACAAATTCTCTAGCCCACATTAGGAATTTAAGACTCCAAAGGAAATAATGAAGG
Organism: Tragulus kanchil; assembly: GCA_022376925.1. NCBI lineage: Eukaryota > Metazoa > Chordata > Mammalia > Artiodactyla > Tragulidae > Tragulus > Tragulus kanchil. The sequence continues at coordinate 235,057,895 of JAIOJX010000028.1, read as the reverse complement.
TGTAGGAAGAAGGTGAAGTTCTTCATTTCAGGCACATTTTTGCACAGGAGATGAAAGAGAGTCCTCTTGAGTGTGGTAAGCAGTTGTGACATTCAGAATGCTTTCAATTCCTCAACCTTGGTGTCAAGGCTTCCCAACTCACAGAGTCACAAAGTCCAGGATGTCTCCAGGGACTGTTCCAAAGGGCAAAGAAGATGGCACAGAAAGCCTAGAGGTTAAGACATCCTCAGAAATAGAACATGGCTACTTTGTATTTTCATATTAGCCCATAGGAGGGTAGGAGGATGCAGTGGGTGAGGAATAGCTAGAAAAGAAGGGAAATAATAGGAGAAACCATAGTCTAAAACATTGACTACTGTAGAACTGAAACATTGAGAACCATGGATCTGTGTTGATAGTGGGTAGGAGAGGGAGGATATGGGGCAGGGGTTAGGAGGTTGGGTCTGGCTCCGACTGGCCTGGATTCTTCTTTATCAGCTCTGCTGTTTACCAGCCGTGTGACCTTGGGCAAGGTCACTTCGTTCTTAGGATCCAAGCATACAGGTGCTTATTATTCTTAGCTCTCTTTAAAAAAATTTAATTAAAAGATGGTCCCATGTTACAGTTCTTGTTTGGGACCTACCTTTTCAAGCATTAAAGCAAGGACTTATGCAACTAATCACTAATATTCTATACATCTTCCATTCTAGAGTCATGGTTCTTATAGTGTGGCATATAACAGTATCTGCCATCACCTGGGAACTTGTTGGAAATGCAGATGTTTTGTTGCTAACCAGGACCTGGGTCTCCTGAATTGCAGGCAGATTCTTTACTGTCTGAGCCACCAGGGAAGGCCATTTTCTTTCACTTTCCCTCCTTAGTGATTCACAGCCCCACACCCTTTAAGTTCATGGCTTCATATCTGTTCTTATGAAAAACAGAAGGGTATGGTCTTAAAATGTGACCTTTTGGATGCCCTTCGGTACATGCCAGCTGCATTAGAGCAAAGAGCACTCACCTCTCTTTACCTTTTCTTCCCTAATTTCCTATAAGTTACTTTTTTCAGGCTTTTTAGTAAATGCCTCCTCACATACAAATTCTCTAGCCCACATGAAAATATGAAACCAAACACATTACAACTAAGAACAATTAAGTACACTTTATTTTACCTCCTGGAAAGAGAAGTTAAAGGATCTTGATTCCAACAGTCAGCTTAAGACAGAAGACTTTGTATCCACAGTTGCTTGGTCCCAGAGGAAGCCACCATGACACCTTGGGGTCTCCAAGGACAAGAGACAAGAGCAGTCTGACATCTCCTTAGAAGGTTGGGGTTTCCTTGGTAGAATGCCTGGATCCACAAACACGTAGACCCTGATGGGTTTTAAGGAGATTTGTTTTTTACTTGGGGTTCTCAGGTGGTGCTAATTTAAAAAAAAAAAAAAGACCCTGCCTGCCAATACAGGAGACGTAAGAGATGTGAGTTTGACCCCTGGGTCAGGAAGATCCTCCAAACCATGGCAACCCGCTCCAGTATTCTTGCCTGGAGCATCCCATGGACAGAGGAGCCTAGCAGGCTACAGTCAGTGCAGTCATAAAAGAGTCGGGTTTCTACCTACAGCAGATCATTCCGTCTGCAGGAGAGAAGGTCACAGAAGGACACAACCACAAATGATCCTGGGGAGACAGGTAGGAGGCTAATGGGTTCTCCAGGTAGGAACTCCTGGTGCTGGACCTGGGAAGGGGTAGTGGAGATACAGGGAAATAGAGAGACTGCAGAGGGACTCCGGAGCAGAGCCTACACACTCTGTAATAAAGGAGAGAACAGCTAAGCTGGTGGTGGCTCCATTTTCAGAAGGTAAATACAACAGAAGATGAGGTTCAAGGGGAAGGTCAAGAGGCTGCTTTGGAAGTACTGAGGTCGAGGAGTCCATGAAAGTTCCAAGTCGAGCTGACAAGAAGCTTCCACCTTGTCAGACTGAGATTAAGGATATTGGTTGAGATGTGACCATCTTGCAGCTCATGATGGATGTGGAAGCTGCTTTCTCCATGCTGCCTAACAAGGACTCCACATCCACTAGCCTGGCCTAACAAATGACAACCATGGGACCCAAAACACTCCACTGAATCCAGAGTTTACCTGGAGACCTCCAGCGCCTCAGTCTAAAGAAGTCCCTGGGGCAACATACTGAAAACATTAAAATCCAACTGAAAATCAGTCGATTGCCAAGAGGGCACCCAAAGAGTTAAATGCATAGTAAGTATCAAAATTACTTTATCCTCAAGTTTCTCCCATATTACTGTTCATATACTCAAGTCCCAGTATAATAAAATCTGGATTAAGCTGTTGTAGAGCTTAATGGAGCCAGGTCACGACGCCAAGTTTCAGTTAATACATTTTAAATGAAAACACACCAGCAAGATTTAGAACAAGGGTCAGAAATCATAAAATAAATACCACAAAATAATTCTCCATTGTGAAATGACGGGCGTCGTGCCCCTGGGAGTCTAAAATCTCTTCTGAATTCAACAATCTTTTAACTTGGAGACAATTAGCAAACCATTGGCAGGCTCTGCTCTTACCTTTAGGGAAGGGAAAAAAAGAAGCCCATTTGGACAAGGAAGCCAGAATCTTCTCTTCCTCTGTTTCTAAACTTGACTTGCTAAGTTGTTTCAGTCGTGTCCGACTCTTTGGGACCCCATGGAGTGTAGCCTTCCAGGCTCTTCTGTCCATGGAATTCTCCAGGCAAGAATACTGGGGTGGGTTGCCATTTCCTACTCCAGAGGATCTCAACCCAGGGATCGAACCCAGGTCTCCTGGGGTTTTGCAGACAGGTTCTTTACCATTTGAAAATGATCCTGGGGAGACAGGTAGGAGGCTAATGGGTTCTCCAGGTAGGAACTCCTGGTGCTGGACCTGGGAAGGGGTAGTGGAGATACAGGGAAATAGAGAGACTGCAGAGGGACTCCGGAGCAGAGCCTACACACTCTGTAATAAAGGAGAGAACAGCTAAGCTGGTGGTGGCTCCATTTTCAGAAGGTAAATACAACAGAAGATGAGGTTCAAGGGGAAGGTCAAGAGGCTGCTTTGGAAGTACTGAGGTCGAGGAGTCCATGAAAGTTCCAAGTCGAGCTGACAAGAAGCTTCCACCTTGTCAGACTGAGATTAAGGATATTGGTTGAGATGTGACCATCTTGCAGCTCATGATGGATGTGGAAGCTGCTTTCTCCATGCTGCCTAACAAGGACTCCACATCCACTAGCCTGGCCTAACAAATGACAACCATGGGACCCAAAACACTCCACTGAATCCAGAGTTTACCTGGAGACCTCCAGCGCCTCAGTCTAAAGAAGTCCCTGGGGCAACATACTGAAAACATTAAAATCCAACTGAAAATCAGTCGATTGCCAAGAGGGCACCCAAAGAGTTAAATGCATAGTAAGTATCAAAATTACTTTATCCTCAAGTTTCTCCCATATTACTGTTCATATACTCAAGTCCCAGTATAATAAAATCTGGATTAAGCTGTTGTAGAGCTTAATGGAGCCAGGTCACGACGCCAAGTTTCAGTTAATACATTTTAAATGAAAACACACCAGCAAGATTTAGAACAAGGGTCAGAAATCATAAAATAAATACCACAAAATAATTCTCCATTGTGAAATGACGGGCGTCGTGCCCCTGGGAGTCTAAAATCTCTTCTGAATTCAACAATCTTTTAACTTGGAGACAATTAGCAAACCATTGGCAGGCTCTGCTCTTACCTTTAGGGAAGGGAAAAAAAGAAGCCCATTTGGACAAGGAAGCCAGAATCTTCTCTTCCTCTGTTTCTAAACTTGACTTGCTAAGTTGTTTCAGTCGTGTCCGACTCTTTGGGACCCCATGGAGTGTAGCCTTCCAGGCTCTTCTGTCCATGGAATTCTCCAGGCAAGAATACTGGGGTGGGTTGCCATTTCCTACTCCAGAGGATCTCAACCCAGGGATCGAACCCAGGTCTCCCTGGGGTTTTGCAGACAGGTTCTTTACCATTTGAACCACCAGGGAAGAAGCCCTAACTTGGCTTAAGGCATTGTCAAAATATGATTGCTCTGGTTCAAGGGAAGGCACTGAGCAACCAACAACTGCACAGGAGTAGAGGGTTGGGAAAGAAGAACCTGAGTGTGTACAAGCTTCTAGAACCTTCTAGATGCTGAATGAACTCCTATCTCTGGGAAGATGTGTTTTCTGAGGGCTGAAGGTGGTGGAGTAAATCAAAACTGTTTCTCATCCATCCCTTTAAAACCAACTCCATTATAAGTCCTGCCAGAGAGCTTGGTTCTACTCTCAAGGTCATTTTTGCTAGAAGTATTCTTTTGCCACGGTGGTCGTGAAGGTAGGGTCTCACTGCCACCTCTGGGACTTACTTTTTATTCCTGCATCTTTTTACAACCTCTGCAAGCACAGTGTGTTCCTAGCTAGTGCTGGGACTGCATCAGTTACTGAGAAGCTGAGCTGCCAGGCCATCACTTCAGCTGTTCATAGTTCTATGGTGTAAGAAGCACTGCTCTTCATTCAAGCAAAGGAAAGGCTTAGGAGTTGCACTTAAACTTCAAAATGTAGCCTGTCCAGACATGGCAGGAGCCTCCTGGGAAGACCTTGAGTTCTGCATGTTTCTCACAAGGAAACAATCCCAACAGGACCATTTTTGTTGGGGGCCATGGTCCTGAGCCTGGTCAAGTTTTTGTCTCCCTGTCTAGCCCCTTGTGCCAATGTTCACAGTACAGTAAAGAGCTAAAATGCCCCCCCCCCCTCTTGAATTTCCAATTGCCCCGTAAGGGAGGTGGTGGTGGAGAAGACACTTGAGAGTCTCTTGGACAGCAAAGAGATCAAATTACTCAATTCTAAAGAAAATCAAACTTGAATATTCATGGGAAAGACTGATGTTGAAGCTGAAGCTCCAATACTTTGGCCACCAAATGTGAGGAGATGACTCATTGGAAAAGACCTTGATGCTGGGAAAGACTGAGGGCAGGAGAAGGGGTGACAGAGGAAGAACTGGCTGGATGGCATCATCAACTCAATGGACATGAGTTTGAGCAAACTTTGAGACACAGTGAAAGACAGGGAAACTTGGTGTGCTGTAGTCCATGAGGTCGCAAAGAGTCAGACATGACTGAGTGACTGAATAATAAGAAGGAGGTGGTACCACTTCCTGGTGAGAAACAGTGATGGGGGAAACCCGAGGACAGGAACAGCTGAGGATCCAGAACTGTTTCTTCTCTGTACATACATGCACCCAGGCCTGGGGCAGTCAAAAGGAATCTGTTCCAAGCCTCTGCTCCCAAAATTAATCCAGGATGTGTTCCCCTTCTCCACCAAGGTCATCCGGATTTTTTGGTGAAACCATGGCTTTCCCCGGGAGGCTTCTACGCTGCCTTCTATGAGGCTCTCCCCGAGTTCTCTCTGGGAAGTATTGGAGTGGGGTGGGATAGCACCCCTAGGCAGGCTGGGGGCAGGCATAGTTAATCTTTGCTCCTTCTTGGGCTACCTGCATCTTTTACAACCTCTGCAAGCACAGTGTGTTCCTAGCTAGTGCTGGGACTGCATCAGTTACTGAGAAGCTGAGCTGCCAGGCCATCACTTCAGCTGTTCATATTTCTATGGTGTAAGAAGCACTGCTCTTCATTCAAGCAAAGGAAAGGCTTAGGAGTTGCACTTAAACTTCAAAATGTAGCCTGTCCAGACATGGCAGGAGCCTCCTGGGAAGACCTTGAGTTCTGCATGTTTCTCACAAGGAAACAATCCCAACAGGACCATTTTTGTTGGGGGGCATGGTCCTGAGCCTGGTCAAGTTTTTGTCTCCCTGTCTAGCCCCTTGTGCCAATGTTCACAGTACAGTAAAGAGCTAAAATGCCCCCCCCCGCCTTGAATTTCCAATTGCCCCGTAAGGGAGGTGGTGGTGGAGAAGACACTTGAGAGTCTCTTGGACAGCAAAGAGATCAAATTACTCAATTCTAAAGAAAATCAAACTTGAATATTCATGGGAAAGACTGATGTTGAAGCTGAAGCTCCAATACTTTGGCCACCAAATGTGAGGAGATGACTCATTGGAAAAGACCTTGATGCTGGGAAAGACTGAGGGCAGGAGAAGGGGGTGACAGAGGAAGAACTGGCTGGATGGCATCATCAACTCAATGGACATGAGTTTGAGCAAACTTTGAGACACAGTGAAAGACAGGGAAACTTGGTGTGCTGTAGTCCATGAGGTCGCAAAGAGTCAGACATGACTGAGTGACTGAATAATAAGAAGGAGGTGGTACCACTTCCTGGTGAGAAACAGTGATGGGGGAAACCCGAGGACAGGAACAGCTGAGGATCCAGAACTGTTTCTTCTCTGTACATACATGCACCCAGGCCTGGGGCAGTCAAAAGGAATCTGTTCCAAGCCTCTGCTCCCAAAATTAATCCAGGATGTGTTCCCCTTCTCCACCAAGGTCATCCGGATTTTTTGGTGAAACCATGGCTTTCCCCGGGAGGCTTCTACGCTGCCTTCTATGAGGCTCTCCCTACGAGTTCTCTCTGGGAAGTATTGGAGTGGGGTGGGGATAGCACCCCTAGGCAGGCTGGGGGCAGGCATAGTTACCACCTCCCCATGCCTCTCATGGGTCTTAGTGACTTGCCACCAGATCCCTACGTCACAGTTCTTTGTCCTGCTTATACAATGGGGTCACCTGTTCCTTTACACTAGGGTTCAGGAAGTGCATGAGTACTAAATCCCTTCAGTTGTGTCTGACTGTTTGCAATCCTATGGACTGTAGCTCTCCAGGCTCCTCTGTCCATGGGATTCTCTAGGCAAAAATACTGAAGTGGGTGGCCGTGCCCCCCACCAGGGGATCTTCCTAACCCAAGGACTGAACCCGCATCTCTTATGTCTCCAAATTGGCAGGTGGGTTTTTTACCAGTAGGGCTACTGGGAAGCCCAAGGGCCCAGAAAGAGCCATTGTCAACAAGTGTTCCAACGGGGTCTTAGGTTTCTTGAATGTGAAGATGTACGAACAGTTTCATTCTGCAAGCAGAGAAGCTAAAATAGTTGCTGGCTGACACAGCTGGTAGCTCAGCTATGTGGAACAGACACTCCTGCCAGTGGGCCCAGGTTGGAGTAAATGTGGCCACACATCTGAACTGAATTTTGACAAGAGCCTGTTGCCAGACTCTTCTATGTCTAAAGCAGCAAGGCCTACCACAAAATGGAGGGTTTTGTCCTTGAAAAAGGTGATGTCAAAGAAAGAAGTGATGACTGGCTTATGAGCTATATTTAGAGGGCTATTAATACTTTCATCCCCAAACCACAGATGATCCCAGGTGGTCGAGATGAATGAAGAAAGAACACACTTTTCTGAGGGTGTGCACGTCCAAGTGTTTAGAAAGCTCTAAGTTAGCTGGTGGGGGGTGCAGAGAATGGAGTCATAGCCCAGCATGAGTGACTCCCAGACTCCCAGTCCAGCAAATGGACCGTGGCAGTATCCAGGCCAAAACATTAGTATCATTTACCCTAATTAAATCGACTCTGAAGGGGGCCTGTGCAGGGCTATAGGGGGCTGTAATGTCTTGCAAGACCTTTGGACAGGCAGGCAGCTTGTAGCCACCATGTCTGGCTTAGAGCAAATAAACAGCAATCGACATCTTGGCCCAGAATATAAACCTAATCTTTCAAGGGAGCTCTTTTCCAACCTTGGATCCATGCTATTCTTCATTATTATATACATATATATTTTTTCCATATTCATGCACTTTACCACTACTAGCTTCCAGCCGTATCAACTCTGCCAAGAGTAAGAAAACTATGAGAAAAGTTTTATTTTAAAAAAATTTATAGAACATTTTTGAACTGACTAAAAACAGAGGTATAAGGACTCTAGACAGTGGTTGACTAGAGGAAAATTAAAAAGGAGATGAGATGCATGCCTGGGGGGCCAGAGCAGAGACGTTGCTGAAGATGAATATCCACCATTTGAGAATGAATCACTGTGGAGTGGGGATGAGGAAAAGAGAAGGGAAAAAGAAGAGAAAGTTCACATTTCAAGACTGGAATCTGGAAGAATCAATGGAGTTGGGGCATCTGTACCAGGCTGGTGCTTTTAATCACTCCCTCATGCTCATGTTCAGGTTCAAAGGTACACTACTGAGAAGTGTCTGTATTGGCATTTCACCAGCTTTGAGCTTTCTCCAGGATCTGCTTCCCACCCACCCATCCCTGCCCAAACCTTCCTTTCTCCTATAATCTTGCAAAATTTCATCTTGCTCTGTTTTTCCCTAGATCCTCCTTCCTGTCTCATCTCTGTGAAGCGGTGATGTTTTGGAGTGTAGCCTGGTAGGTCTGGGTTTGCCATCATCCCTAGGATCATTTTCTCCCATCCATCTCCCATTCTCACCCCATACACACCATGCCCTCCAGCTTTGCATGTGAAGCTGAACTTTTCACCTGGCCTAGGGTTAGGATATACTATATATCAGGCTGACTCAAGGTTCCACTTGCCTGCCCCAAGAGGGTTCAAAGGGAAGAGAGAGGAGACAAAAGGGGGGATTTGTTTTCATACATGTAAGTGCAAAATGATGGCACATCCAAGTGGACAGAACCAGAGGGCAGTTGGAAACTGAATCTGGAGTTCAAAAGTTAGGGCTAGGGAAAACATTTGAGAGACGTTAGCATGAGGATAAAAGCTGACTCTGTGGTGGTACTTCATTGTAACAATTTCCAGTCCGATCTACCAGTTTATCTACATTGACACTCACCCTCACATTGGTCACTCTCAGATGCGTGTTCAAGATAAATCTAATACTTACAGTCATAACCCCATTCCTTATCTTTACTACCAGCTCTTAATCTTCAGTGACAGACACGCTCAGTTCTCCTTAGATCATGAAAACAACAAACTAATAAACAAAAAAAGGGGAAAAAAAATCCCCTCCCCAGTCCTGATTCTCCCTTCAGCTACTGCCTGCTTTAAAATGTTCTTGGCTTTCCTAAGAGGGTAAATCATTTGCCTGGAAGTGTTTGATGCTGCCGTTACTTCCTCATTTCTAATCAGCTTCTCTTTCAGAGGTGTACCCTGAATCTCCAAGTCTCCAATGAATCTGTTTCAATTTTGTTGGGTATTTCTACAATTTACATCGTCATTCCTTGGAATTCTCTGTCCCCTTGGCCTCTGTGATGCCTCTTTCTTGGTTTCCTTATTATTCTCTGATCTGTTACCCTACCTGGCCTTCTTTTCAAAGGTACACTACTGAGAAGTGTCTGTATTGGCATTTCACCAGCTTTGAGCTTTCTCCAGGATCTGCTTCCCACCCACCCATCCCTGCCCAAACCTTCCTTTCTCCTATAATCTTGCAAAATTTCATCTTGCTCTGTTTTTCCCTAGATCCTCCTTCCTGTCTCATCTCTGTGAAGCGGTGATGTTTTGGAGTGTAGCCTGGTAGGTCTGGGTTTGCCATCATCCCTAGGATCATTTTCTCCCATCCATCTCCCATTCTCACCCCATACACACCATGCCCTCCAGCTTTGCATGTGAAGCTGAACTTTTCACCTGGCCTAGGGTTAGGATATACTATATATCAGGCTGACTCAAGGTTCCACTTGCCTGCCCCAAGAGGGTTCAAAGGGAAGAGAGAGGAGACAAAAGGGGGGATTTGTTTTCATACATGTAAGTGCAAAATGATGGCACATCCAAGTGGACAGAACCAGAGGGCAGTTGGAAACTGAATCTGGAGTTCAAAAGTTAGGGCTAGGGAAAACATTTGAGAGACGTTAGCATGAGGATAAAAGCTGACTCTGTGGTGGTACTTCATTGTAACAATTTCCAGTCCGATCTACCAGTTTATCTACATTGACACTCACCCTCACATTGGTCACTCTCAGATGCGTGTTCAAGATAAATCTAATACTTACAGTCATAACCCCATTCCTTATCTTTACTACCAGCTCTTAATCTTCAGTGACAGACACGCTCAGTTCTCCTTAGATCATGAAAACAACAAACTAATAAACAAAAAAAGGGGAAAAAAAATCCCCTCCCCAGTCCTGATTCTCCCTTCAGCTACTGCCTGCTTTAAAATGTTCTTGGCTTTCCTAAGAGGGTAAATCATTTGCCTGGAAGTGTTTGATGCTGCCGTTACTTCCTCATTTCTAATCAGCTTCTCTTTCAGAGGTGTACCCTGAATCTCCAAGTCTCCAATGAATCTGTTTCAATTTTGTTGGGTATTTCTACAATTTACATCGTCATTCCTTGGAATTCTCTGTCCCCTTGGCCTCTGTGATGCCTCTTTCTTGGTTTCCCTTATTATTCTCTGATCTGTTACTTACTGGCCTTCTTCAAGAGAACCTCCTGTGGTATTACCATCATTCTGGTATGTATTCTGCAAAGTTTTAGCCTTGGACCATCTCTCCTCTCTCTATGTTCCTCGTGCGTGATCTTGTTCACAGCTTTCTAATAATTCCATTACCATAGAGAACACTTTTCATATGATTTCATTTTTTTAGTCATTGAGAATTATTTTATGACCCAGCATATAATCTATCTTAATGAATGTTCTATATGCAAACAAAGAGTAAGTATCCTGTCATCACGGGGAGTTTTAATTACATCACATTATTGATATATATTCAAGTCTTACATATGCTTATTGACATTCTTCCATCAATTATCAAGAAAGGAGTGCTGGTGTCTTAAACTATAATTGTGGATTTGTCTGTCTCTCCTTTTAGTTATGTTAGTTTTTGATTCATATGCTTTAAAGCTTGGGTTTTGATGAATTGTGTCTTCTGGATAAATTGATTACTTTACTATTAGGAACTCTCACTCTCTATCCCTGGTAATACTCCGCATTCCAATGTCTGCTTTGTCTGATAGTAATATAGGTAATTCAGCTTTCACTGCATTGATGTTAGCACAGTATATCTTTATACACCCTCTTACTTTAACCTACCTATGTCTTTACATACAAAGTTACTTGAATGGTGTGGTGCAGCATTTTTATCCAGTGGCAATCCTTGCCTTTTAGTTAGGGTGTTTAGGCCATTATACTTAATTATACATTTGGTAGAATCCTCATTCACCATCTTCCAATTTGTTTTCTATTTGACCCATCTGTCCTTGGATCTCCTTTTCCTTCTTTTACTTTTTCCTTTTGGCTTAATTGAGACTAATTTTTGATTTATTTCACCTCTACCCCTAGTGAACAAAAAGAAATAAAATCTGCTGAACATAGTGTCATTAAAGTTAAATAAGGAATATCTCAGGAAGACAAGTATTCGACTATGTTAAGTGCCTCTGAAAGCTCAAATACAGACAGATAAAATAACCATAGGATTTGGCTGGGTGACAGTCATCAACCAGCTGAAGACTTTGATAGGAGCAACCATGGTGAAGTGGTGAGGTTATAAACCTAATTTAATTGGGCTGCATGGGATGAAGTAGAGTGATACCGTGGAAAACTATGAAGGTTTTGCTATAAAAGGGAGCAGAGAGAACACGATGATGATTAGACAAGTACATGGCATCAATAGCAACTGTTTTTTAAGAAGAGAACTATAAGAACATTCTTGAGTGCTGATGAAAATGATCCCATAAAAATAAAAACTGCTGTTAGAGGAGAGAGAGGAAGTGAAGAAAAAGAGAGTTGGTGGGTTCCCGAACACAAGTGGAAAGAGTGAACTTTGGTAGGAAAACATCATTTGTTGTTTGCCATTTGTAAAAGGAGAAGCAGCAAACAAATGGTATACATCAAATCAGATGGCAATTTTTTTTCCAAGTGCCTCTTTCTGTTGCCTATGTTCTCAAAAATAAATAAACATAGATCAGCAGCAGAGGACACGTATAAAGTGCTATAACAAAAGGAGCTATCACTGAACTTGGTGCTTGGAGGTGCAAGTTAGTTTCAGATGAAAGAATCAGAGAAATTTTCTCAGAAGTGGTATCATTCAAACTGAGTCTTGAAAAATGGGTAGAATTTGAGTCAGTAGATGTTCATTCATGGATGATGGAGAGATTATATCCATCCACAATCTATGTTATGAACAAGACAGGGTCACAGCCCTCAGGACCTGCTTGTCAAAACTGGGAAATGGCTTTCAGGGAAAAAAAAAAGGGAATAGGAGTAGGAGAAGAATAAGTAATGAGAAATAGAGAGAAAAGGCAGATAGTAACAAACTTATGGAGGAGCATAGGAAAGCCTGGTGAATAAGGAATTACTACAGACTTTTAGAGTAGAAGCTTGAAAGTTTGTCTATCTCAAGGAGGCCAGGAAGCCAGAAAGCAGAGAAGTCAGGATCTCACATTCATAAAGTCTTAAATGGAAACTTTTGACATTATATCCAAATGAGCTTACATGTATTCTCACAGTAATAGATTGATAGAAATTTTAGAAGATGGTGTTTATCCAAGACAAGTATTCATTTTCAACAAAAGACAGATAAAATAACCATAGGATTTGGCTGGGTGACAGTCATCAACCAGCTGAAGACTTTGATAGGAGCAACCATGGTGAAGTGGTGAGGTTATAAACCTAATTTAATTGGGCTGCATGGGATGAAGTAGAGTGATACCGTGGAAAACTATGAAGGTTTTGCTATAAAAGGGAGCAGAGAGAACACGATGATGATTAGACAAGTACATGGCATCAATAGCAACTGTTTTTTAAGAAGAGAACTATAAGAACATTCTTGAGTGCTGATGAAAATGATCCCATAAAAATAAAAACTGCTGTTAGAGGAGTGAGAGGAAGTGAAGAAAAAGAGAGTTGGTGGGTTCCCGAACACAAGTGGAAAGAGTGAACTTTGGTAGGAAAACATCATTTGTTGTTTGCCATTTGTAAAAGGAGAAGCAGCAAACAAATGGTATACATCAAATCAGATGGCAATTTTTTTTTCCAAGTGCCTCTTTCTGTTGCCTATGTTCTCAAAAATAAATAAACATAGATCAGCAGCAGAGGACACGTATAAAGTGCTATAACAAAAGGAGCTATCACTGAACTTGGTGCTTGGAGGTGCAAGTTAGTTTCAGATGAAAGAATCAGAGAAATTTTCTCAGAAGTGGTATCATTCAAACTGAGTCTTGAAAAATGGGTAGAATTTGAGTCAGTAGATGTTCATTCATGGATGATGGAGAGATTATATCCATCCACAATCTATGTTATGAACAAGACAGGGTCACAGCCCTCAGGACCTGCTTGTCAAAACTGGGAAATGGCTTTCAGGGAAAAAAAAAAGGGAATAGGAGTAGGAGAAGAATAAGTAATGAGAAATAGAGAGAAAAGGCAGATAGTAACAAACTTATGGAGGAGCATAGGAAAGCCTGGTGAATAAGGAATTACTACAGACTTTTAGAGTAGAAGCTTGAAAGTTTGTCTATCTCAAGGAGGCCAGGAAGCCAGAAAGCAGAGAAGTCAGGATCTCACATTCATAAAGTCTTAAATGGAAACTTTTGACATTATATCCAAATGAGCTTACATGTATTCTCATAGTAATAGATTGATAAATTTTAGAGAAGATGGTGTTTATCCATCTGATTTTTAACTTTTGTCATTGGTCAACAACCTATAAGGCCTCTGAAATGATATATTTTATAAATCCTATAATCATCTTGTGAGTGAGATGATTATTTTAAACTTGGATTTTTATATTAAAAACATTAATTTTAAAAATGTAAATATTTAAAAATATCCTACCATTTGGAGAACTCAGAGATTTTGTGAGTGTGCATGTGTAATGCAGACCAGACTCTCTAAAAGAATGAAAGTGATAAAGACGCAACCACTGAGAACTACGACTTGGAAATACAGCATTATCACCTTTCATGACCTGATAATAGCTTCCTTCTTCTGCAGTGCTTTGTGATATGCTAAGAAGCATCCGATGATCAAACAGATGGTAAATTATTACAGTTCTTTCATTACTGTCAACTCTGGTCTTATCATATTAGCAATGGCCACATATTGTATCTCATTCTGCCTTTGCAGGCACTCTGTACCAATTAGTAGAATTTATTTCCAGTCCATTGACATTTTTAAAAGGTTTTCAAAGTAAACAATTTGATACCATTTAATTACAATGCTTTGAAATTCAACTGTGATTAATGGAGTTAAAGAAGAACACCCATAAAATTCTTGACAGACACAAAATGATCACTAAATGAAGCTGTCATGAGAAAATAAAAGATACTTATTTGAATTTCAATTAGCACTGAGAAATGAACCCTGCAGGCAGATGAAATAAGAACACATATTAAGCAACGCTGAGAATAAGAACTAATGTGCCTGAAAGCAATCCGTATCCTCCTTTGTTTTCCATCTCCACAGGACCAGACTATCACAGGAGTAGATTAGTTGAGCATCTATGGGATATTTTGTGACGAGAACTCCAAGAAAGGTATCCTCGGGCTTTCCCGGTAGCTCAGTGGTAAAGAGATGGCCTGCCAATGCAGGAGACACGGGTTCAATCCCTAATCTGGGAAGATTCCACATGCTGTGGAACAACTAAACCCATGAGTCACAACTGTGGAGCTTGTGTTCTAGGGCCTCGGAGCTGCAACTATGGAGCCCAGGTGCCACAACTACTGAAGCCCGTGTACCCTAGAGACTGAGTTCCACAACAAGAAAAGTCACCGCCACAAGAAGCCTGCTCACCTCAACTAGAGAGTAGCCCTCACTGCCCGTAACTAGTGAAGAGCCTGCAGCAGCAGTGAAAATCCAGAATAGCCAAAAATAAATAAATAAATAAAAATTTTACCAAAAAAGTAGTTTCTACAAGATTTCCTTACTTCTGAAGAAAACCTCCCTTCCCATTCTTCCATTAATGATTAATATCATTAGTACCCTGTGTTTTCTTTTTCTTTTTTAAAATCCAAATGCTTCTGGGTATTTACCTGATTGTTAAGGAGACACACTCAAAGCTAAAAGAAAGAGGAACATGTTTCCCAAGGTCCTGGACTTGCAGGAGGCTATAGCAACTGGGTTTTAGGTTGACTCTTTGGGGAAGAGAAGATGCATAGAAGGGGGCATATTTTTAACTCTAAATAGGAGAAGGATTGGTGTCTGTACTTGGGACAAAAGGGTGGAATGTTGTGAGCATCTGTTGTTTCTGTCTGGTCAGCACCCCCATTTCCCCTGTGGAACCGCTCCTCTTCTACCATTAATCATGTACTTCTAGATGGATGAACGACCTCAGCCGCCCAACACTATCTCTCAGCACTGGAGAGAACAACTGATATAGAACCTGATGGTCAGAGTATCCCTTTTTTCCAACCCCAGTGCTGGTGCAAGTGAACCTTCTTCCCTGGTGTTTTCCTGTTTAATTTGGAATTAAATCATTTTAGGAGGTCAGAGACTCCAGAATGAAATGCAGGGGAATGACGTGCTGACGTAAGTAACTACAGAAATGAATGGAGTCTCTAAGATTAGGGGCCAAAGGAATGACACATGGTCCCAGAGCTACACCCTAGCTGATGAAGTTGCTTCACATGAGTGTACAGATAACAAAGTTAAAATCCCTATATATGTATTCTGGAATTGGATAGTTAAGTAAATGGACCACAGATAGAGAGAGCCAGGTTTCTTACTGTTGGAGGGGGAGGTTACAGATAAGAAATGGGAGGAGGCTAGAATAATCTATGAAGTCATAGGTTATATTTAGCTTACCTTAGATACTGACGGTTACATGCAGACACATTTATAGATATGTGTATATACACAAGTTAGTACACACACATACATCTCTTTCCTCTGTTAGTGGACAAGAGCCAGAAGCAGTGACTATCCAGATTTTGATTTATAATAGCGATCTCCAACAAAAGAGCCATGGCTCCTTGGAGAAATGACTGATTCTAGGACTGTGGCAGAAAATAGACAATGTGATCCTGGAGCATCTTGGAGAGCCAGAAAGTAAGGAAGTGCTCAAAATCCCACAAAACTCACGTTGATGGGGTACATCAAAGGGACCCCAGAGCAAATGGAAAGAGCTCTCAATGGCCAAGAGCTAGAATTTTGAGCAACAAAATCTTTAAAATAGTAGTGGGTTGTAACTCAGTGTATAAAATAAATATAAATCAGCCCATAATGATATAAATAAACAATTGAATAAATACATAAATGGTGGAGAATTTACAAATCTTCTGTGCACAGGAATTGCAAGTAATTTATGTAGGATGGAGTACGCCTTCTGGGAAATAAAGTCTAACTTCTCATTCCTCAAGTGTGGGTTGTACATAGCAACTTCCCTCCAAAAAGGACAGTTGGAAAGGGGAACAAAGAGTGACTTTACAATATAGAAACTGAAAAACATTACTTTTTTAAAACCAACAGTGACCAGTGAGGTTGGTAGTATGTACCTACCCTTTTTTAAATTTATTTTTAAAGATCGGAGGACAATTGCTTTACAATGTTGTGTTGTTTCTCGTATATAGTGGCCATAGCATATAGTTACATATTAGTAGTCTAGTATATAGTTAGCCATATACTTATGGCTAATTCATGTTGCCATACAACTTGAATTAGCCCTAAGTATACGTGTGTCTCCTCCCTCTTGAGCCTCCCCACCACCTCTTCCCTCCGGGTCATCACAGGGCACCGCGCAGGGCTGAGCCCCCTATGCTCTACAGCAGTTTCCCAATAGCTATCTATCTTACACAGGGCAGTGGATGCAGGTAGCCTAACCTCTCACTATGAGAAAATGGCATCTTCCATCCAGGGTCATCCTCCCCCAAACCCGTAGTCCCAGCTGCACCATGAGGAGAGTCTAAATCGAGAAAATGGCAAAGACGGTTACATGCAGACACATTTATAGATATGTGTATATACACAAGTTAGTACACACACATACATCTCTTTCCTCTGTTAGTGGACAAGAGCCAGAAGCAGTGACTATCCAGATTTTGATTTATAATAGCGATCTCCAACAAAAGAGCCATGGCTCCTTGGAGAAATGACTGATTCTAGGACTGTGGCAGAAAATAGACAATGTGATCCTGGAGCATCTTGGAGAGCCAGAAAGTAAGGAAGTGCTCAAAATCCCACAAAACTCACGTTGATGGGGTACATAAAAGGGGACCCCAGAGCAAATGGAAAGAGCTCTCAATGGCCAAGAGCTAGAATTTTGAGCAACAAAATCTTTAAAATAGTAGTGGGTTGTAACTCAGTGTATAAAATAAATATAAATCAGCCCATAATGATATAAATAAACAATTGAATAAATACATAAATGGTGGAGAATTTACAAATCTTCTGTGCACAGGAATTGCAAGTAATTTATGTAGGATGGAGTACGCCTTCTGGGAAATAAAGTCTAACTTCTCATTCCTCAAGTGTGGGTTGTACATAGCAACTTCCCTCCAAAAAGGACAGTTGGAAAGGGGAACAAAGAGTGACTTTACAATATAGAAACTGAAAAACATTACTTTTTAACACCAACAGTGACCAGTGAGGTTGGTAGTATGTACCTACCCTTTTTTAAATTTATTTTTAAAGATCGGAGGACAATTGCTTTACAATGTTGTGTTGTTTCTCGTATATAGTGGCCATAGCATATAGTTACATATTAGTAGTCTAGTATATAGTTAGCCATATACTTATGGCTAATTCATGTTGCCATACAACTTGAATTAGCCCTAAGTATACGTGTGTCTCCTCCCTCTTGAGCCTCCCCACCACCTCTTCCCTCCGGGTCATCACAGGGCACCGCGCAGGGCTGAGCCCCCTATGCTCTACAGCAGTTTCCCAATAGCTATCTATCTTACACAGGGCAGTGGATGCAGGTAGCCTAACCTCTCACTATGAGAAAATGGCATCTTCCATCCAGGGTCATCCTCCCCCAAACCCGTAGTCCCAGCTGCACCATGAGGAGAGTCTCAGACAAGCCCCAGTTCAGAGGCATTCTACAAAACAGCTGACTAGCTTCCCTCAAAACTGTCAAGGTCATAAAAAACAAAGTCTGAGAAATTTTCACAACCAAGGGGAGCCTAAAGGGACACAGTGGTTAAATGTCATGTGGGATCCAGATGGGATCCCAGAACAGAAAAAGGACATTAGGGGAAAACTGAGGAAATCTGAAAAAAGTGGTGGACTTTAGCTAAAAATAATGCATCAGTGCTGATACATGAGTCCCGACAAATGCACCTTCTGAATGTTAGATGTTAATGTTAGGGGAAACTGGATCTAGGGCATTCAGGAACTCTCTGTGTTATTGTTACAATAATCTTACAATCTCAAATGAGATTTGTTCTAAAATAAAAGGTGTATTATTGGGTTGGCCAAAAGATTGGTTCGACTTTTTTCCGTAGCATCTTACTGAAAACCCAAATGAACTCTTTTGGCCCACACAATAAAATCAAACCAAAAGTTTACTTTAAAAATACCTGCATCAGGGCTTCCCTGGTGGTCCAGTGGGTAAAGAGTCCACCTTGCAGTGCAAGGGGCACCGGCTAGATCCCTGGCCCGGGAAAATCCCCCGTGCCGCAGAGCAGCTGGGCTGGTGTGTCCAATTATGAGCTAGCACTCTGGAGCACATGTGCCCAGAGCCATTGCTCTGCAATGAAAGAGGCCACTGCCATGGAGGCCCACACTGCCAAACAATAAAGATGATGAAAACAAATAATGACTTAGAGGCAAAAAAAAATTCAGCTCTCCCTCCAGCATCACTCCCGTCTGGATCGCTATACTTATGGCTAATTCATGTGCCATACAACTTGAATTAGCCCTAAGTATACGTGTGTCTCCTCCTCTTGAGCCTCCCACCACCTCTTCCCTCCGGGTCATCACAGGGCACCGCGCAGGGCTGAGCCCCCTATGCTCTACAGCAGTTTCCCAATAGCTATCTATCTTACACAGGGCAGTGGATGCAGGTAGCCTAACCTCTCACTATGAGAAAATGGCATCTTCCATCCAGGGTCATCCTCCCCCAAACCCGTAGTCCCAGCTGCACCATGAGGAGAGTCTCAGACAAGCCCCAGTTCAGAGGCATTCTACAAAACAGCTGACTAGCTTCCCTCAAAACTGTCAAGGTCATAAAAAACAAAGTCTGAGAAATTTTCACAACCAAGGGGAGCCTAAAGGGACACAGTGGTTAAATGTCATGTGGGATCCAGATGGGATCCCAGAACAGAAAAAGGACATTAGGGGAAAACTGAGGAAATCTGAAAAAAGTGGTGGACTTTAGCTAAAAATAATGCATCAGTGCTGATACATGAGTCCCGACAAATGCACCTTCTGAATGTTAGATGTTAATGTTAGGGGAAACTGGATCTAGGGCATTCAGGAACTCTCTGTGTTATTGTTACAATAATCTTACAATCTCAAATGAGATTTGTTCTAAAATAAAAGGTGTATTATTGGGTTGGCCAAAAGATTGGTTCGACTTTTTTCCGTAGCATCTTACTGAAAACCCAAATGAACTCTTTTGGCCCACACAATAAAATCAAACCAAAAGTTTACTTTAAAAATACCTGCATCAGGGCTTCCCTGGTGGTCCAGTGGGTAAAGAGTCCACCTTGCAGTGCAAGGGGCACCGGCTAGATCCCTGGCCCGGGAAAATCCCCCGTGCCGCAGAGCAGCTGGGCTGGTGTGTCCAATTATGAGCTAGCACTCTGGAGCACATGTGCCCAGAGCCATTGCTCTGCAATGAAAGAGGCCACTGCCATGGGAGGCCCACACATGCCAAACAATAAAGATGATGAAAACAAATAATGACTTAGAGGCAAAAAAAAAAAAAAGAAAATCTGCATCAAAGAGTCAGCTCTCCCTCCAGCATCACTCCCTGGTTCTGGAGGTCCTGGGTCCTCTGTCGCTCTTCCTGGCCACCATAGTTTCTACAGACTTTTTGCTTTCTTCCCTCAGTCCCCTCACTCTGTTCCTTAGATCCATATGGGGTACCCTTCTTCTCCCACCCTTGGAACTTCACAGGACCCCCATGAGGAGCCCTTTCTCTTCTACAACATTATCTCCAGGTCCAACTCAGGCATCCTAGGCAAGATACTAGACTAATTAACATGAGTCTTCATACAACCCTACTAAACCCTTAGAGACACGACCTTGTAACACTGATGTCTCTGCTTCCCTCTGCCTGCTTAAGCAGGAGGAGCTATTTGAAGGAAAAGAACTTTTCTACCTAAGACAATGAGACAGACTTACCATAAAAGAAGACCTAGAACATTCTGTGATTCTGAAATTCCAGCATCACCCTGACCCTCCCTTAAGGTAACACACAAGATCCTTTGTTGCGCATATCTTTCAAATAGCTGCAAAGCATCTGTTTGGCCTGAAATATTTGTCCAGGCCCTAGCTTCATTATCCAAGAACTCTCTCTGTTAGTGGTGCTTCTTCTCCACTGCTTCACTTCTTTCTACACTCCCCAAGCATCAATTCAGTGCTACCAAGAAAGCCCTCAGGGAAATCAGATAAAGAAGACCTTATCCAGGAGCTTGGGCCAAGGGATAAACAAGTAGAGGGCAAAAAGTGCACCACTCCAATGAAAATCATCAAAATGAGCAAGAAAACCAGCAAGGTCATAATAGGGCCCACAGTCACATTTTTCCGTGCTAAACCCAAATGAACTCTTTTGGCCCACACAATAAAATCAAACCAAAAGTTTACTTTAAAATACCTGCATCAGGGCTTCCCTGGTGGTCCAGTGGGTAAAGAGTCCACCTTGCAGTGCAAGGGCACCGGCTAGATCCTGGCCGGGAAAATCCCCGTGCCGCAGAGCAGCTGGGCTGGTGTGTCCAATTATGAGCTAGCACTCTGGAGCACATGTGCCCAGAGCCATTGCTCTGCAATGAAAGAGGCCACTGCCATGGGAGGCCCACACATGCCAAACAATAAAGATGATGAAAACAAATAATGACTTAGAGGCAAAAAAAAAAAAAAGAAAATCTGCATCAAAGAGTCAGCTCTCCCTCCAGCATCACTCCCTGGTTCTGGAGGTCCTGGGTCCTCTGTCGCTCTTCCTGGCCACCATAGTTTCTACAGACTTTTTGCTTTCTTCCCTCAGTCCCCTCACTCTGTTCCTTAGATCCATATGGGGTACCCTTCTTCTCCCACCCTTGGAACTTCACAGGACCCCCATGAGGAGCCCTTTCTCTTCTACAACATTATCTCCAGGTCCAACTCAGGCATCCTAGGCAAGATACTAGACTAATTAACATGAGTCTTCATACAACCCTACTAAACCCTTAGAGACACGACCTTGTAACACTGATGTCTCTGCTTCCCTCTGCCTGCTTAAGCAGGAGGAGCTATTTGAAGGAAAAGAACTTTTCTACCTAAGACAATGAGACAGACTTACCATAAAAGAAGACCTAGAACATTCTGTGATTCTGAAATTCCAGCATCACCCTGACCCTCCCTTAAGGTAACACACAAGATCCTTTGTTGCGCATATCTTTCAAATAGCTGCAAAGCATCTGTTTGGCCTGAAATATTTGTCCAGGCCCTAGCTTCATTATCCAAGAACTCTCTCTGTTAGTGGTGCTTCTTCTCCACTGCTTCACTTCTTTCTACACTCCCCAAGCATCAATTCAGTGCTACCAAGAAAGCCCTCAGGGAAATCAGATAAAGAAGACCTTATCCAGGAGCTTGGGCCAAGGGATAAACAAGTAGAGGGCAAAAAGTGCACCACTCCAATGAAAAATCATCAAAATGAGCAAGAAAACCAGCAAGGTCATAATAGGGCCCACAGTCACAGGTTTGCATCAGGCGGTTGCTATGTATGGAATAAACTGGGGTCCCAGGATGCAACAGGCAAGAGAGTCTATGGAGAAATCAGAAAGTATGTAAACTTTGTTCTGGAAAAACAGTCAAGAGACATCCATCTGGAAAAGAGTCAAAGAAAGGATGAAAAAGAGAAAAAGGAAATAGGATGAATTGAGTTTCCTGTGGCTGCTGTAACAAATTACCACAAACTTGGTGACCTAAAACAACAGAATTTTATTTTCTCATGGTTTGGAAGTCAGGGTAGAAGTCTAACCTCAAGGTGTCAGAAGGGCTAAGTTCCCTCCAGGGAAGACTGCTTCCAGTCTCTTCCAGTTTCTGGTGACTGCAGATATTCCCAGGCATCAGGCCCATCTCTGCCTCCACCTGCATCTCCACCTAGCCACCCCCTTTTCTCCATGTCTGTCTCCTCTTTATCTCTTACAAGAGCACTTGTTGCTGAATGTCAACTCCATCTAGACAATCCTGGATGATCTCTCATCTCAGGCTGCCTCAGGCACTCGTGCACTCTAAGTCCCTTCAGCCTCCGACTGTGTGTGACCCTCTGGACGGCAGCCCACCAAGCTCCTCTGCCCACGGGGATTCTCGGGCAAGAATACTGGATGGGTTGCCATGCCTTCCCCCAGGGGCTCTTCCTGACCCAGAGATGGAACCTGTACCTCTAATGTCTCCTGCATTGGCAGGCAGGTTCTTTACCATTAACGCCACTCTTTAGTTATACCCACAAAGATCCTTTTGCCAAATAAGGTCACACTCAAAGGGTCTGGGACAAGGACACATTTGGGTGAGTGACAGGGCATAGAACTTAGGAGAAAGGGTTCTCTTATATGTGAAGAGAGGTTCTCTTCACATGTAATCAAACTCTTTCTTTTCTAATTAGTTTATATATGAACTGCTAGATTAGGTGAGAAAGACAAGCGCCAACTCATTAAAGCTATCTGGTTTATACTGAAAGGGAAATTCTACGTACATTTACCGAAAACATACACTCTTGGTCAGATCGTGAAATATGGATCAAACAGTGCTTAGAATGGAGCGTGAATATGTTTTGATTGTTTAATAACACTCGACATCAAAGGAAGCTCAGTCAAACAGAAATGAAGCCAAACTAGCTGGCCTTTGAGGGGAACAGGTAACTCGCTATCCTGCAGTGACTACCGGACTCGTCACTACAAAGACTCCTGGGCTTGAAACAGTTACTCTCAAAGCTGCAGGAATAGGATGAATTGAGTTTCCTGTGGCTGCTGTAACAAATTACCACAAACTTGGTGACCTAAAACAACAGAATTTTATTTTCTCATGGTTTGGAAGTCAGGGTAGAAGTCTAACCTCAAGGTGTCAGAAGGGCTAAGTTCCCTCCAGGGAAGACTGCTTCCAGTCTCTTCCAGTTTCTGGTGACTGCAGATATTCCCAGGCATCAGGCCCATCTCTGCCTCCACCTGCATCTCCACCTAGCCACCCCCTTTTCTCCATGTCTGTCTCCTCTTTATCTCTTACAAGAGCACTTGTTGCTGAATGTCAACTCCATCTAGACAATCCTGGATGATCTCTCATCTCAGGCTGCCTCAGGCACTCGTGCACTCTAAGTCCCTTCAGCCTCCGACTGTGTGTGACCCTCTGGACGGCAGCCCACCAAGCTCCTCTGCCCACGGGGATTCTCGGGCAAGAATACTGGATGGGTTGCCATGCCTTCCCCCAGGGGCTCTTCCTGACCCAGAGATGGAACCTGTACCTCTAATGTCTCCTGCATTGGCAGGCAGGTTCTTTACCATTAACGCCACTCTTTAGTTATACCCACAAAGATCCTTTTGCCAAATAAGGTCACACTCAAAGGGTCTGGGACAAGGACACATTTGGGTGAGTGACAGGGCATAGAACTTAGGAGAAAGGGTTCTCTTATATGTGAAGAGAGGTTCTCTTCACATGTAATCAAACTCTTTCTTTTCTAATTAGTTTATATATGAACTGCTAGATTAGGTGAGAAAGACAAGCGCCAACTCATTAAAGCTATCTGGTTTATACTGAAAGGGAAATTCTACGTACATTTACCGAAAACATACACTCTTGGTCAGATCGTGAAATATGGATCAAACAGTGCTTAGAATGGAGCGTGAATATGTTTTGATTGTTTAATAACACTCGACATCAAAGGAAGCTCAGTCAAACAGAAATGAAGCCAAACTAGCTGGCCTTTGAGGGGAACAGGTAACTCGCTATCCTGCAGTGACTACCGGACTCGTCACTACAAAGACTCCCTGGGCTTGAAACAGTTACTCTCAAAGCTGCAGGCAAACCCTGAGCAGACGTGCCCATTGTCAAGAATGAGGAAAAGACGACTGGCTACTTCTCCATGCTGACATTCTGACTTAGAAAAAAGAAAAGTGAAAGACAAAAAATACTCCAGGTTCAGCCCAATTTTGAGCTAGTAGAAGGTTCAAAGAGAGGGACAGACACACCAGAGTCTAATGGTCTCAGAAAAGAACATTAAATTAAAAAACTTTATGTGTCTTTTTCTTCTCTCAAAATCATTGCCTACCCAAAAGTGATCCAAGAATAGATAGGCCAGTTACAAAGAAAAACATAATAATAAACCATGAGGTGGTTGTCATTAGTTCTGCCTTCTAACTTTTGCTGGATCTTTTCTTGGGACCATGATAGGGCTGTAGATTCTTTACCAATGAAGTAGGGTGTGACCATGGAACTTGCTTTGGCCAGTGAAATGGTGGGAGAGGTGACAGACGTAACAGCGGCCCAGAGCCTTTGATGACCTACACTGATTTGCCACTCTTCTCACTTCCTCACGACCAGCAGTGTTTCAGAGAGTGATGGCTGCAACAGCCTGGATCCTACAATGAGGACATGAGGAGAAACACCAGCTGGTCAACCCACAGTGGCACTGTAGCATGAGCAAAAGCATGTGGTTATAAGGCACTAAGCTTTTCGAGGTGTTATGAGTGTATCTTAATCCAACCTAATTAGTCTGTGTATATTATATGAAAGAAAAATGTTCAGCTTCATACAATTCAGCTATGAAATGGCATTTTGTACCTTTCAAATTAACAACAAAAAAAAGGAATTAAATGCTTAAAATCCAATGCTAGTCAGTTAAAGCTATCTGGTTTATACTGAAAGGAAATTCTACGACATTTACCGAAAACATACACTCTTGGTCAGATCGTGAAATATGGATCAAACAGCGCTTAGAATGGAGCGTGAATATGTTTTGATTGTTTAATAACACTCGACATCAAAGGAAGCTCAGTCAAACAGAAATGAAGCCAAACTAGCTGGCCTTTGAGGGGAACAGGTAACTCGCTATCCTGCAGTGACTACCGGACTCGTCACTACAAAGACTCCCTGGGCTTGAAACAGTTACTCTCAAAGCTGCAGGCAAACCCTGAGCAGACGTGCCCATTGTCAAGAATGAGGAAAAGACGACTGGCTACTTCTCCATGCTGACATTCTGACTTAGAAAAAAGAAAAGTGAAAGACAAAAAATACTCCAGGTTCAGCCCAATTTTGAGCTAGTAGAAGGTTCAAAGAGAGGGACAGACACACCAGAGTCTAATGGTCTCAGAAAAGAACATTAAATTAAAAAACTTTATGTGTCTTTTTCTTCTCTCAAAATCATTGCCTACCCAAAAGTGATCCAAGAATAGATAGGCCAGTTACAAAGAAAAACATAATAATAAACCATGAGGTGGTTGTCATTAGTTCTGCCTTCTAACTTTTGCTGGATCTTTTCTTGGGACCATGATAGGGCTGTAGATTCTTTACCAATGAAGTAGGGTGTGACCATGGAACTTGCTTTGGCCAGTGAAATGGTGGGAGAGGTGACAGACGTAACAGCGGCCCAGAGCCTTTGATGACCTACACTGATTTGCCACTCTTCTCACTTCCTCACGACCAGCAGTGTTTCAGAGAGTGATGGCTGCAACAGCCTGGATCCTACAATGAGGACATGAGGAGAAACACCAGCTGGTCAACCCACAGTGGCACTGTAGCATGAGCAAAAGCATGTGGTTATAAGGCACTAAGCTTTTCGAGGTGTTATGAGTGTATCTTAATCCAACCTAATTAGTCTGTGTATATTATATGAAAGAAAAATGTTCAGCTTCATACAATTCAGCTATGAAATGGCATTTTGTACCTTTCAAATTAACAACAAAAAAAAGGAATTAAATGCTTAAAATCCAATGCTAAGAATACCAGAATTTTAATTTCTTTGTTGTTCAGCTGCACCACACACAGGGATCAAACCTATTTTAACCACTGGTCTGCCAGGGAATTCTTCAGAATTTTTTAAAAAAACATTATTGATAACTATAATTTGATGACACAATATTTCTGAAGCGCTGTCTAGCATTATCTAACCATTATCAAACAACCAATGTGTTCATTTGTTTGTTTTTCAGATTCCATATAAGCAGTATCATATGATATTTGTTTTTGTCTGACTTACTTCAGTTAGTATGATCATCTCTAGGTCCATCTATGTTGTTGCAAATGGCATTATTTCACTCTTTTTATGACAGCAATATTCCTTTGTGTGTATATATATGACATCTTCTTTATCCATTCATCTGTCAATGTGCATTTAAGTTACTGGGGTCTCTTTATAAGAATTAGTCCTATTCTATAAGAATAAGAATTAGTCCTTTATAAGAATTAGACCTCCTTAAGGCTCCACCTCCAAATACTATCCAGTGGGAGTAGGCTTCAATGTGAATTTTGAGAGGACAGAAACGTTTAATCTATAGCAAATACATACTCACCTGAAACAAAAAATGATGAATTTGGTAAGAAAAGTAAAGATACTGGTTAAGGATGTACAGGCTAGCACCAGACTCTCTGGGTTGGAGTCTTGATTTTGCCACTTAATTGCTGTGCGAGCTTATCCAAGTTTCTCACCTTCTCTGACCCTTGATTTTCTCCTCTGTAGAATGGTACCTATCTCACAAACAATAAGAAAAGTGTGCAGCACAGTGGCACACAGTTACCCCAAGAAACGTTAACAGTTCATGGTGTTTCTGGTTATAGATAAAATCAGAAGGCATATCCTGGAGAAGAGAGAGGGCCGATCCCTTTGCCTAAACTTCCCTCTCCACAGTCATGGGATTCTGACTATGGTGCTTTAGTAGTTTTCAGAAAGGAAAAGATTTTTCCAAAGCAGGCCAGGTTCCATCCACTGCATGTTAGCTCTTGGCCATCATGACTTGGCGTGGGCCATCAGGAGCCACGAGAGTGGCAGGATCACAATAGTTTGTTTTCTGTGTGTCTCTCCTAATGTGCAGAACAGATGTGGTCTGGCCGGTCTCCATTCCGGGCTGTCTTTGGGAGGAATGAAGCTCCGTAACTCTGGCTCACAGTTCCGAGTTCCCAGTGGATGTGATCCCTATAAATCAGGCCACTGATTCCAACCCCTAAACCTGCAGCAGAGGAGTTCTTGGCAGAAGCTCCTATGTTGTTAGCCTAATCATTTCGTCCTGTAAACTCCCCTTGGTGGCCACTAGAGGAAGGATAGTTTTAGCTGCGAGTTCTCGTTCACACTGAGCATGTGTCTCCTGTCTGGATCCCTTGGTGAGTTCCAAAGCAAGAAGACCAGATGAGAGCAAATTCCTCCCAGGGGACTCCAGTCCTGGAGAGGAAGCCAAGGACAGCGGAACAGCCAGACCAAGAGCACTTGAGCCAGGACAGACCCAAGGCAAGAGCAGCCTCCCATCCCTCACTTGTCAGGGGCCATGGAGAGTACCAAGCCTTGCGGACCCCTTCACCACCAAGCCCTGGGAGCCACATCACCTCCCAGGCCAAAGGGCCACCTCGTTATGGACTTGCCTCCTTGGGGGCCATGAGCCTGGCCCTAGCCCTCTGGATGCAACACTTGCCGGGGGCTACTATGTACCCAAAGCTCTGCCTCTTCATCTTTCCAGAAGCCTGTTCACAGGCCATGCTTCTTGTTCTCTCTCCTGTCCCTGTGTTCTCTGCTCCCCCATACTTGGGTGTCTGTGAAGCAGCTGGATGGCCTGAAAAAAATATCAGTTTGATCACTGTTCCATCTGTTGGCAAAATGACCTAGGCCAAGTCACTTCATGTCCTTAAACACCAGCTTTCTTCTCTGTCAAGTGTAGAGGAAGCACAAGTCCCAAGTCCTTCTGAGTGCTGCATTTCCCATCTTCCTGAGAGGATGGTGGTCTGGCAAAAGCAAAGGCTCACCACCGCCCACTGACGAGTGGACCTCCTCCCCACAGGGAGAGCTGGGTGCCCCATCGCCAGCCTGGCGCCACCCTCTCTCCTTCCGGCCCGCACACCCAGCGAGTGGATCAGGACAGGCCCCCAGACCTCTTGCCTCAGCAGCTGGAGGAATGAGCCAGATGAGAAGACCCCAGGATGGAGGGGCGGCAGCTTGTCAGCACAAAAGAAAGGAGTGAATACATTACAATCCCCTGGACAACAAAGCTTCAGTCTGTGGGGAGAGGGGTGTGCAAGAGTGTGTGGTGTGTGATCATGTATGTGTGTGTCTACGGTATGTGTGCGGTGTGGTGTGAGGTGTGTGTGTGTGGGGGGGGTGGTATGTGTATATCTATAGTGCGTGTGGTGTGGGGAGGGTGTGGGGTGTGTGTGTGTGTGTGATGTGGTATGTGGGCACGCATGTGTATGTCTGTAGTGTGTGCACGTGTGCACAACCAGATGCACCTTGTCAACAATTGTTGACACTACGAATACTAGGTTTTACCTGGGATCAGAACAGAAAAGTACAACAAAGGACATTGTTTGAAGCACCGGTGAAACTTGAATACAGACTATATGTTACATATTAGTGCTGTATCAGCGATACATTTTCTGAACTTAGCAATTATCCTGTGTTTATAAAAGTGAAAGTCCTTATTCTTAGCATTCAGGAATGAAGGATCACGGTGTCTGCAACTCATTCTCAGTGGTTCCATAAATACTAGTACTACTATAACAGGTCTGGAGGCGGAGGACTAGGCGTCCACACGGCACTGTTGCCCATGGAGAAATGTAGATCAGGGCCGACAGATGTCCATGGTCCTAGGCTCACAACTTTTCTGCAGGCTTGACATTTAAAAAATAAAATAAAAGGTTAAAAATAAAATGAAATCTTAAAATTTTAAAAGAGAAGTGTCTAGGGATTTTAAAGACATCTTAGTTTGGGATTAAAGGCTGCAGGTACAAAGACAGGTGAGAGCCTCTGGCCCTAATGGCGTTCACCGATCCTCTCGGGTTTCAGCCCCATGAAAAGGGCCAAAAGGCCGAGTCAGCCTCACACAGCTGTGTTCCAAGAGAGAGCCCCATGCAGGAGACCCAGTTCTCCCTCCAGAAGACTGCTGTCAATAGGGAAGAAAGGCAGGTCTTGCGTTGTTCAACGGCTCCCCTAATGGGTTGGGCCACCAGAACAGCCCTGAGGGTGAGAGCGCTTGCTTCTGGAGGCCTCTGTTCTGACTTCAAGTTCCAAATGGGGCTGCTTCTCAGGCAAAGCTTCCTCTCACCCTACCAAACATCAAGTCTTTCTTTACCTCCTTAACGTCTGATTTTCATTTCAGTGACTATTTGCGGCGAGGCCAGCAGCAGACAAGCTGTCCTCTCATGGGGCTAGACCCTTGTTCACCTCTGCTATGTGGTCTCAGGTTAACACCTTGACATCATCTCAACAGAAGTCATGGAGATCCAAAACCTATTGGAGAGATTAGATGATCACAGGTCTTTGAATGTCATTGCCTTTCTCAAATCATTATAATTGTTCCCATAAAAAAAACCAAAAAACACCATCATTATGGTCACGAAAGAGTGGGCGTCTGCCACCACACTGCACAGACAAGGATGCGCCTGGCCACCTTGGATGGGTGGGGGCTGAGGAAAGTCAAAGTGAAAATGTCAGTTGTGTCTGACTCTTTGCAACTCCATGGACTGTAGCCCATCAGGCTCCTCTGTCCATAGGATTCTCCAGGCAAGAATACTGGACTGAGTTACCACTACCTTCTCCAGGGGATCTTCCTGACCAAAGAATAGAGGAGCTGCTCACAAAAGGAGGACCTGGAGGACAAGTCCCCATCTGGCTCTTTCCAAACATTCTGTTCCTTCTCTTGCCAAGATAGCAGTACCTAGTCAGCTCCTTGAAGCTCAAGAATCTTCTCCCCTACCCCTCCAGTTGTTTCTCCTTTTCTTCCTCCAATTTTCAGGCATCCTGTGAGTCCATTTTGGTTTGGTACAGCCAAGAGGGGGCCTAGCTGTGATTTCAATTCACAACCCTCTAGGTTTCTTGCCTGGGGGCAGCCTCCAACCTGGAAGTACCAACATGGCCCTCCTAGCTCCAAAAGTCTTCCCAAGGGACCACAAAAGGTAGACAGCTTTGTCAGCCAAGGTGGGCAGCAGGAAAGCCTGCTCCCCAAACAAATGCCTGGAAAAAGCATATACCTTGAGAAGGCATAAAGGAGGCAATCAACCTTGAATATTCACTGGAAGGACTGATGCTGAAGCTGAAGCTCCAATACTTTGGCCACCTGATGTGAAGAGCTGACTCACTGGAAAAGACCCTGATCCTGGGAAAGACTGAGGGCAGGAGGAGAAGGGGATGACAAAGGATGAGATGACTAGATGGCATCACTGACTCAAGGGGCATGAGTTCGAGCAAACTCTGGGAAATAGTGAAGGACAAGGAAGACTGGCATGCTGCAGTCCCATGGGGTCCAAACAACTGGACACAAGTTAGAGATTGAACAAAACCAACGAGGGAAATCAGCAAGCATCCCTCCCCCAAAGTCATGACAGCAAGGAAAGCCAGGGCTAGACCCCCTTTTGGGTTTTCACCTCTGCTATGTGGTCTCAGGTTAACACCTTGACATCATCTCAACAGAAGTCATGGAGATCCAAAACCTATTGGAGAGATTAGATGATCACAGGTCTTTGAATGTCATTGCCTTTCTCAAATCATTATAATTGTTCCCATAAAAAAAACCAAAAAACACCATCATTATGGTCACGAAAGAGTGGGCGTCTGCCACCACACTGCACAGACAAGGATGCGCCTGGCCACCTTGGATGGGTGGGGGCTGAGGAAAGTCAAAGTGAAAATGTCAGTTGTGTCTGACTCTTTGCAACTCCATGGACTGTAGCCCATCAGGCTCCTCTGTCCATAGGATTCTCCAGGCAAGAATACTGGACTGAGTTACCACTACCTTCTCCAGGGGATCTTCCTGACCAAAGAATAGAGGAGCTGCTCACAAAAGGAGGACCTGGAGGACAAGTCCCCATCTGGCTCTTTCCAAACATTCTGTTCCTTCTCTTGCCAAGATAGCAGTACCTAGTCAGCTCCTTGAAGCTCAAGAATCTTCTCCCCTACCCCTCCAGTTGTTTCTCCTTTTCTTCCTCCAATTTTCAGGCATCCTGTGAGTCCATTTTGGTTTGGTACAGCCAAGAGGGGGCCTAGCTGTGATTTCAATTCACAACCCTCTAGGTTTCTTGCCTGGGGGCAGCCTCCAACCTGGAAGTACCAACATGGCCCTCCTAGCTCCAAAAGTCTTCCCAAGGGACCACAAAAGGTAGACAGCTTTGTCAGCCAAGGTGGGCAGCAGGAAAGCCTGCTCCCCAAACAAATGCCTGGAAAAAGCATATACCTTGAGAAGGCATAAAGGAGGCAATCAACCTTGAATATTCACTGGAAGGACTGATGCTGAAGCTGAAGCTCCAATACTTTGGCCACCTGATGTGAAGAGCTGACTCACTGGAAAAGACCCTGATCCTGGGAAAGACTGAGGGCAGGAGGAGAAGGGGATGACAAAGGATGAGATGACTAGATGGCATCACTGACTCAAGGGGCATGAGTTCGAGCAAACTCTGGGAAATAGTGAAGGACAAGGAAGACTGGCATGCTGCAGTCCCATGGGGTCCAAACAACTGGACACAAGTTAGAGATTGAACAAAACCAACGAGGGAAATCAGCAAGCATCCCTCCCCCAAAGTCATGACAGCAAGGAAAGCCACTCCCAATACTTTTTCTGACCATGTGACATCCCCAAAGTAAATCAGCCCTTGGGTTAATTACTAGTTCCATCCCAGGTTTCAGACTTTGACCCCTTCTAGAGTCTGAGTTTGGACCCATCACTGTTCTCCCCTCTCCTTTCTCATCCGGTGCATACACAGTTCAGTCTCACTGATACACTGCATGTTTAGTCACTTCAGTCGTGTCTGACTAGGCAACCCTCCAGACTCCTCTGTTTCTGGAATTCTCTAGGCTAGAGTACTGGATGGGTTGCCATATCCTCCTCCAGGGGATCCTCCCAAATCCAGGGATCAAACCAGCGTCTCTCTCTTTTTTTAAAAAACATTTATTTATTTATTTATTTTGGGGGGTGAGGTGGGGAGGGAGGGGTGTGGGTGGATCACTTCTATTGGTCTTTCATTTGTCTATTTGCATCCACCTTTGTTCTTTGGCCTGTGTGGGCCTCCCATAGCAGTGGCCTCTGTTGTTGCAGAGCACCGACTCTGGGCGCATGCGCTCCAGAGCTGCGGCTCGGTAATTGGACACATCGGTCCAGCTGCTCCGCAGCACGTGGGATCTTCCCAGGCCAGGGATCGACCGGCGCCCCTTGCACTGCAAGGCAGTGTCCTTACCCACTGGACCACCAGGGAAACCCACAGCATCTCTTTTTTACTGTCTCCATAGGTTTGCCTTTCCAGAATGTCACATAGTTGGAATCATACAGTATGTAGCTTCTTTGAGTTGGGCTTAATCATATGCCTTTATATTTTTTCCATATCTTTTATAGGTGACAGATCATTTCTTTATTGTTGTTGTTCAATTGCTCAGTTGTGTCCAACTGTTTGTGGCCCCATGAATGGCAGCATGCCAGCCTTCCCTATCCTTCAATACTTCCCGGAGTTTGCTCAAACTCCTGTCCATTGAGTCAGTGATGCCATCCAACTTCACATCTTCTTTATAGCTCTGAATAATATTTCTTCGTCTGTATGCATAAGTGGGTATTTTTTTGGAATATAGGTGATTTAAAATATTACATTAGTTTCTGCCATACAGCAAAGTGAATCGGCGATCAGTTCAGTTCAATCACTCAGTCATGTCCAACTCTTTGCGACCCCATGGACTGCAGCATGCCAGGCTTCCCTGTCCTTCACCATCTCCAGGAGCTATGTATGCACATACCCACTCTAAGATTCTTTTCTCATTTCAGAGTAATGAGTAGAGTTTCCTGTGCTATACAGTAGGTCTTTGTATATGCATGCATGCTAAGTCACTTCAGTTGTGTCTGATTCTTTGCAACCCCATGGACTGTAGTCTACCAAGCTCTTCTGTCCATGGGATTCTCCAGGCAAGAATACTGGAGTGGGCTGCCATGCACTGTTCCAGGGGATCTTTCCAAACCAGGGGTCGAAGCCACATCTCTTATGTCTCCTGCATTGACAGGCAGATTCTTTACCACTAGCACCACCTGGGAAGACTTGAAAACTTAATGTCCACACAAAAACCTGTACACAGATGTTTACAGCAGTTTTATTATAATCACCTAAACTTGGAAGCAGCCAAGAAGTCCTTCCCTTGGAAAAAGGGAGGAGGGATAACAGTGACATATATACACAATTACATACGAAATAGATAACCAATAAAGACCTAGTCTTTCCTTGCCTAGTAACAGTAAGTTAGTCCCCTACATCTACCAAAGTTTACTTATTCCATTAACCAACTGAAGAACATCTTGGTTGCTTCCAAGTTTGGGTGATTACAATAAAGCTGCTGTAAACATTTCTATACAGGTTTTTGTACAGACACAAGTGTTCTATTCATTTGAGTAAATGCCAAGGATCATAACTGATGAATCACATGATCAGAGGCAGTGCTATTATCAGCAGTCATTTGTAGCAAAGGCTCTATCCTCCTCAGCTCCTTCTGGGGCCTGCCTCATGCTCCACGGTCCCCACTTCTTAGCGTCCAATTCACCTGACTTTTTAAATATAAATTCAAAAATTGTTTTTATTTTGAGATAATTGTGGGTTTGTTTTCCTTTATAAGAGATCATTCAGGAAGCTCCCTTCACCCAGTTTCTCCCAAGAATAACATCAACTTGCATAATTAGAGGATAATATCACAACCAGGAAATTGACAGAGAGGTGGATTTAACCATTCACCCACTGAAGGACGTCTGGGTTGTTTCCAGTTAGGAGCTATTACAAATAGAGTTGCTATGACCATTTTTGTAGAGGTTTTATTTCTGTGAGCCTAAGTTTTCACTTCCCTGGGATAATGCCCAAGAGTCAGATTGCAGGGTCATACAGTAAGTGCATGTTTCGTTGGGTAAGAAGCTATCAGATTCTTTTCCAAAGCAGCTGTGGTGTTTCCATCCCTACCAACAACATGTGAATGATCTAGGGTCTCCCCATCCTTGCCAGCATTTGGTGTTATCACTGGTTTTTATTTTAGTCATTCTGATAGGTGTGCAGTGATAAGCTGTTGTGGATTTAATTTGCATCTCCCTTATGGCTGATATTCACTGGAAGGATTTGGTGAAACTGAAGCTCTAACACTTTGGCCACCTGATGTGAAGAACTAACTCATTGGAAAAGACCCTGATGTTGGGAAAGATTGAAGGTGAAAAGGGGCAACAGGGCTAGATAGCATCACTGACTCAATGGATATGAATGTGAGCCAATCTGGGGAAAAGGTGAAGGGCAGAGGAGCAGTTCATGGGTTGCAAAGAGTCAGACATGGTGACCACTGAACAACCATGGCTAACGGCACTGAACATCTTTTCCTCTGTGTGTCTGCCTTCTGCATATCTTCTCTAGTGAAACATTTGTTCATGTTTTTACCCATCTTGTGATTAGATTGGTTAGGAGATTTTTACCACCAAGTTTTGTGAGTGTGTGTGTGTGTGTGGCCACTTCTATTGGTCTTTCATTTATTAATCTTTGTTCTTTGGCCTGTTTGGGCCTCCCGTCACAGTGGTCTCTATTGTTGCAGAGCACCGGCTCTGGGCATATGTGCTCCAGAGCTCCTGCTGGTAGTTGGACACATCCGTCCAGCCACTTCGCAGCACGTGGGATCTTCCCAGGCCAACGATCGAACTGGCTCCCCCCACTTTCTTAGCGTCCAATTCACCTGACTTTTAAATATAAATTCAAAAATTGTTTTTATTTTGAGATAATTGTGGGTTTGTTTTCCTTTATAAGAGATCATTCAGGAAGCTCCCTTCACCCAGTTTCTCCCAAGAATAACATCAACTTGCATAATTAGAGGATAATATCACAACCAGGAAATTGACAGAGAGGTGGATTTAACCATTCACCCACTGAAGGACGTCTGGGTTGTTTCCAGTTAGGAGCTATTACAAATAGAGTTGCTATGACCATTTTTGTAGAGGTTTTATTTCTGTGAGCCTAAGTTTTCACTTCCCTGGGATAATGCCCAAGAGTCAGATTGCAGGGTCATACAGTAAGTGCATGTTTCGTTGGGTAAGAAGCTATCAGATTCTTTTCCAAAGCAGCTGTGGTGTTTCCATCCCTACCAACAACATGTGAATGATCTAGGGTCTCCCCATCCTTGCCAGCATTTGGTGTTATCACTGGTTTTTATTTTAGTCATTCTGATAGGTGTGCAGTGATAAGCTGTTGTGGATTTAATTTGCATCTCCCTTATGGCTGATATTCACTGGAAGGATTTGGTGAAACTGAAGCTCTAACACTTTGGCCACCTGATGTGAAGAACTAACTCATTGGAAAAGACCCTGATGTTGGGAAAGATTGAAGGTGAAAAGGGGCAACAGGGCTAGATAGCATCACTGACTCAATGGATATGAATGTGAGCCAATCTGGGGAAAAGGTGAAGGGCAGAGGAGCAGTTCATGGGTTGCAAAGAGTCAGACATGGTGACCACTGAACAACCATGGCTAACGGCACTGAACATCTTTTCCTCTGTGTGTCTGCCTTCTGCATATCTTCTCTAGTGAAACATTTGTTCATGTTTTTACCCATCTTGTGATTAGATTGGTTAGGAGATTTTTACCACCAAGTTTTGTGAGTGTGTGTGTGTGTGTGGCCACTTCTATTGGTCTTTCATTTATTAATCTTTGTTCTTTGGCCTGTTTGGGCCTCCCGTCACAGTGGTCTCTATTGTTGCAGAGCACCGGCTCTGGGCATATGTGCTCCAGAGCTCCTGCTGGTAGTTGGACACATCCGTCCAGCCACTTCGCAGCACGTGGGATCTTCCCAGGCCAACGATCGAACTGGCTCCCTTTGTACTGCAAGGCCGTGTCCTGACCCACTGGACCACCAGGGAAGCCCTACCATTGAGTTTTGAGAGTTCCATATATATTCTAGGTACAAATTCTTTGTTGGGTGTATCATTTGCAAATATTTTTCTCCCAGGCTGTAATCTGTCTTTCCATTGTCTTCATAGTGTCCTTCACAAGGCAAAGGTCTTAATTTTTGAAGAGGTAAAATTTTCCAATTTCTCCCTTTATGGATCTTATTTTTGGTATCAAGTCTAGAAAGTCTTTATTCAGCACAGGCTCCCCATGGTTTTCTTCTATTTTTTTTTTTTCTACAAGTTTATATTTTACATCTTATATTCAAGTCCGTGATCCACTTTGAGTTAACGTCTATGTAACGTGAGGTGGAGGCTAAGGTTCACTTCTGTGCCTGTGAACATCCATTGCTCTAGCACCATTTGTTGAAAAGACCATCCTTCCTCGATGGAATAGCTCTGGCTCCTTTGCTGAAAATCAGTTTGGTGTATTTGTGCGAGCATTCACCTAACATTCATTTTGCCTTTTTTCTTTTTCAGAAATGCCCTTGCCTAGCAGAAAGCAACTGGCTGGGCAGGTCCAAAGTCTCAGAGACTTGGGATAGATAGGTGGCCACTGCTTCAAGCAGTCTGGACTCAAACTCCCATCCCGCTATGAAGCCTCAGGGCTGTGGCAAACGGTGCCCTTAAGTTTAAGTTAAGTTTTCCTTGAGTTTAAGGAAAGCAGGAAGCTAAAATGGTCTGGGGTAAAGCAGGTGTCAATCAGCTCTGAACCAGATGGAAACCATTAGCTCCAAATGCTAAAATAAAGAAGTTTATTCAGTTAAAAAAAACCTGGAAACAAGCAGGATGGGTCTCTTTCCAAGAAGGTGGCAAATGTGAGTGAATTCTAGCTTTCCTTTCTCTAAATCAGCAGTTTCCAACCTTTTAGGCACCAGGAACCCGTTTCATGGAAGACAATTTTTCCACAGGCGATGGCTTTGGCATGACACAAGCACTTGACATTTATGTGCATTTTGTTTCTAGTATGATGACATCAGCTCTGCCTCAGATCATCAGGCACCAGATCCCAGAGGCTGGGGACCCCTGCTCTAGAGCACTGGGCTGTTCTGAAGGCTGTGGAGGGCAGTGGTGGGAGCTATGGCACCATGGTGTAACCCCAGTGCATGTTAAAAACCAACCCAAGGGCTTCCCTGATGGCTAGTGGTGAAAAGTCCACCTGCCAATGCAGAAGACACAGGTTCGATCCCTGATCTGGGAAGATCCCACATGGTGCGAAGCAGCTAAGACCTTGAGCCACAACTATGGAGCCTGTACTCTAGAGCCTCAGAGCCTCAACTATTGAGCCCATGGGCTGCAGCTACTGAAGCCCGTGTGCCCTAGAGCCTGAGTTCCACAACAAGAAGCCCAGTCACCTTAACTAGAGAGTAGCCCCCACTCCCTGCAACTAGAGAGGAGCCTGTGGCAGCAGTGAAAACCCAGAATAGCCAAAAGAAATAATAAAATAAATAAATAAAATTTACAAAAAATTTAAAAAAAGCCATCTAAGGGACTGCCCTGCCAGTGGCTAAGGCACCACACTGCCAATGCACAGAGGCTTCAGAGCACAGGTTCCATCCCGAGTTGGGGAACTAAATAAACCATGTGCAACCATGCTTGGGTGTATTTGTTTGCAAAAGGGGCATTCACCTAACATTCATTTTGTTTTCAGAAATGCCCTTGCCTAGCAGAAAGCAACTGGCTGGGCAGGTCCAAAGTCTCAGAGACTTGGGATAGATAGGTGGCCACTGCTTCAAGCAGTCTGGACTCAAACTCCCATCCCGCTATGAAGCCTCAGGGCTGTGGCAAACGGTGCCCTTAAGTTTAAGTTAAGTTTTCCTTGAGTTTAAGGAAAGCAGGAAGCTAAAATGGTCTGGGGTAAAGCAGGTGTCAATCAGCTCTGAACCAGATGGAAACCATTAGCTCCAAATGCTAAAATAAAGAAGTTTATTCAGTTAAAAAAAACCTGGAAACAAGCAGGATGGGTCTCTTTCCAAGAAGGTGGCAAATGTGAGTGAATTCTAGCTTTCCTTTCTCTAAATCAGCAGTTTCCAACCTTTTAGGCACCAGGAACCCGTTTCATGGAAGACAATTTTTCCACAGGCGATGGCTTTGGCATGACACAAGCACTTGACATTTATGTGCATTTTGTTTCTAGTATGATGACATCAGCTCTGCCTCAGATCATCAGGCACCAGATCCCAGAGGCTGGGGACCCCTGCTCTAGAGCACTGGGCTGTTCTGAAGGCTGTGGAGGGCAGTGGTGGGAGCTATGGCACCATGGTGTAACCCCAGTGCATGTTAAAAACCAACCCAAGGGCTTCCCTGATGGCTAGTGGTGAAAAGTCCACCTGCCAATGCAGAAGACACAGGTTCGATCCCTGATCTGGGAAGATCCCACATGGTGCGAAGCAGCTAAGACCTTGAGCCACAACTATGGAGCCTGTACTCTAGAGCCTCAGAGCCTCAACTATTGAGCCCATGGGCTGCAGCTACTGAAGCCCGTGTGCCCTAGAGCCTGAGTTCCACAACAAGAAGCCCAGTCACCTTAACTAGAGAGTAGCCCCCACTCCCTGCAACTAGAGAGGAGCCTGTGGCAGCAGTGAAAACCCAGAATAGCCAAAAGAAATAATAAAATAAATAAATAAAATTTACAAAAAATTTAAAAAAAGCCATCTAAGGGACTGCCCTGCCAGTGGCTAAGGCACCACACTGCCAATGCACAGAGGCTTCAGAGCACAGGTTCCATCCCGAGTTGGGGAACTAAAATCCCACATACCACGTGATGCAGCCAAAAAAAAAAAACAAAACCATTTTTAAAAGCCAACTAAAAAATACTTTAAAAAGAAAAAAATACCTGGGAGACAAAGCCATTTCCAGACACCTGTCACAGCTAGTGTGCA
Organism: Tragulus kanchil; assembly: GCA_022376925.1. Lineage (NCBI taxonomy): Eukaryota > Metazoa > Chordata > Mammalia > Artiodactyla > Tragulidae > Tragulus > Tragulus kanchil. The sequence continues at coordinate 235,018,978 of JAIOJX010000028.1, read as the reverse complement.
TCTCTTATGGCATGTCTTGCAGCTCAGTGCCATACTTATTTTCAAATATGCTTTTCTTATAGTTTTTGTTTCTCCTGGGAAGTGTCAGGTTCAGTCTCCTCTTGAGAACATCACCTAAAGTTGGAGGGGCCAGGTGGAGCTCATTCTGAGCCAAGAATCCACGCTCTTCACTTCTCTTCTGTTGCCCCAACCTTTCCGTCTCCCCACCTTTCACCAGACAGCCTCCCAGGAGGGGGAGGATGCAGGGAAAGTGAACACTAACCAGAAGCCTCACAACGGGAGTCCATTTTCATTCTAGGTCCAAGTCTGAGAGACCAGGCCCTTGAAAACAGAGCAGATTCCCTTTGCCCTGCAACGTAAAAGGCTCAAAATCATGGCTCCATATCTTGTTTTCATGTCAGAATGTCAAATTAGAATGAACATCTCAAAAAGCAAGATACCGGCTCTTCACAATTCCCAACTCAGGTCGGGTTTCTCAGCCACCTCAAAGAAATGCTGAGCTTTCTTTTGCACGTTTCAGAATCTCCTAGAAATAAAGGCTATTCAAGACACAGCACTGCTCAGGTTCCAAGAGGAGGTCTTTCTGCTTCTTGCTGGACCCAGAGCAGCAGAAATGCCTGGCAACCAGTGCTCTAAGGGCAAAAGCGTCAAGAGCATCACAGACTAAAATGAACACATGCCAAAGCCATCAGCTCTTTTGACCCCCATCATTCCCCAGATGTGTTCAAGACGAACATCCCAGGGTGAACCCTTGTCAGAGAGCAACCTCCTCTCACTGTTCACGAGACAAACTAGGAGGGCAGTCATAATTAGAGTGTCACAGACATACCACAGCTAATAAGTGACATAAATAACCATATAAATGTCAAGCTGTAAATCTGAAACTTGACAGGACCTTTCAGATCCAACCAGAGCTTGGCACTGAAAAGCATTCTCTGAAATTGCACATAATCTGTTTTTTGCAGCTCTTTTGAGAAGGAGTTATTTATCCAGTAAGCATGTTATTCTCCACCAGAGACTCTGGTCATTCCAAGTCAATTAACTGCATTCCAAAGAAAACAGGAGGAATTTAAAATACAGGATTTGAAGGTTTTTGAGGGAGATAGAGAAGACAGGAAGGGTCCTTGTAAATTGTGGTTACTAATACGTCCACATTGCCCTGGAGCTCTGGACAGCAGGCAGCACTGAGCCATTTGATTGTTTTTTTAAGAGAAAAAATTCCATGTTGTCGCTCAGATTTCCCCTTGGGCAGCATGGTGGAGGCTGTCTGGTCCAGTTTCAGGATGGCACCAACTCAGTGCTCTCTCCAGAGACCTACAGAGGAAATGCACAGAGCCATCCATGGTTCCTGAGGCCTCACAGACCCAGGAGCCCCCCAAGACTTTCCCTTCTTGCTTTTTAATTTTTGTAATTGAAAATTCAATTCATGTAACATATGAATCAACCATTTTAGACTGTACAGTTCAGTGGTATCGACGATATTCGCAATGGTGTATAACCACCACCTCTTTATGGTTCCAGAACATTCTCAACACCACAAAGAAATGCTGAGCTTTCTTTTGCACGTTTCAGAATCTCCTAGAAATAAAGGCTATTCAAGACACAGCACTGCTCAGGTTCCAAGAGGAGGTCTTTCTGCTTCTTGCTGGACCCAGAGCAGCAGAAATGCCTGGCAACCAGTGCTCTAAGGGCAAAAGCGTCAAGAGCATCACAGACTAAAATGAACACATGCCAAAGCCATCAGCTCTTTTGACCCCCATCATTCCCCAGATGTGTTCAAGACGAACATCCCAGGGTGAACCCTTGTCAGAGAGCAACCTCCTCTCACTGTTCACGAGACAAACTAGGAGGGCAGTCATAATTAGAGTGTCACAGACATACCATAGCTAATAAGTGACATAAATAACCATATAAATGTCAAGCTGTAAATCTGAAACTTGACAGGACCTTTCAGATCCAACCAGAGCTTGGCACTGAAAAGCATTCTCTGAAATTGCACATAATCTGTTTTTTGCAGCTCTTTTGAGAAGGAGTTATTTATCCAGTAAGCATGTTATTCTCCACCAGAGACTCTGGTCATTCCAAGTCAATTAACTGCATTCCAAAGAAAACAGGAGGAATTTAAAATACAGGATTTGAAGGTTTTTGAGGGAGATAGAGAAGACAGGAAGGGTCCTTGTAAATTGTGGTTACTAATACGTCCACATTGCCCTGGAGCTCTGGACAGCAGGCAGCACTGAGCCATTTGATTGTTTTTTTAAGAGAAAAAATTCCATGTTGTCGCTCAGATTTCCCCTTGGGCAGCATGGTGGAGGCTGTCTGGTCCAGTTTCAGGATGGCACCAACTCAGTGCTCTCTCCAGAGACCTACAGAGGAAATGCACAGAGCCATCCATGGTTCCTGAGGCCTCACAGACCCAGGAGCCCCCCAAGACTTTCCCTTCTTGCTTTTTAATTTTTGTAATTGAAAATTCAATTCATGTAACATATGAATCAACCATTTTAGACTGTACAGTTCAGTGGTATCGACGATATTCGCAATGGTGTATAACCACCACCTCTTTATGGTTCCAGAACATTCTCAACACCACAGAAGAAACTTTCATCCCATTAAGTCACTCCCCATCCTCCCCTCCCCTGAGTCCCTGGCAACCACTTGCCTGCTTTCTGTCTCTATGGATTGATCAATCCCAGACATTTCATGTAAACAGAACTATACCATATGCAACCTTCTGTGACTGGCTTCTTTCACTTAGTATCATGTGTTTGAGGTTCATCCAGGATGTATGAGAATTTCATTCTTTGTTATGGCAAAGTAAAAATTCCATTATATGGATGTACCACATTATGTTTATCTATTCACCAGCTGAGGGGCATTGTATTCTTCCACCTTCTGCCTATTGTGAACACTGCTATTATGAATACTGATGCGCAGGTTTTTGTTTGAATACATTTTTAGTTTCAGAAGATAGACACCTAGGAGTTGGAGTAGCTGGATCTTATAGTAATTCTATGCTTAACTTTTTGAAGAAACACTTAACTATCTTTCCCCCACTTGCTTTTCTCTTATTTATTTATTTATTTGGCCATTCTGGGTTTTCACTGCTGCCACAGGCTCTTCTCTAGTTGCAGAGAGTGAGGGCTGCTCTCTAGTTGAGGTGAGCAGACTTCTTGTGATGGTGACATCTCGTTGTGGAACTCGGGCTCTAGGGCACACGGGCTTCAATAGTTGCGGCTCCGAGGCTTCAGAGCACAGGCTCACTAGTTGTGGCTCACGAGCTTAGTTGCTCCACAGCATGTGGGATCTTCCCAGATCAGGAATAGAATCCGAGTCTTCTGCATTGACAGGTGAACTCTTTACCACTTGATTGTTTTTAAGAGAAAAAATTCCATGTTGTCGCTCAGATTTCCCCTTGGGCAGCATGGTGGAGGCTGTCTGGTCCAGTTTCAGGATGGCACCAACTCAGTGCTCTCTCCAGAGACCTACAGAGGAAATGCACAGAGCCATCCATGGTTCCTGAGGCCTCACAGACCCAGGAGCCCCCCAAGACTTTCCCTTCTTGCTTTTTAATTTTTGTAATTGAAAATTCAATTCATGTAACATATGAATCAACCATTTTAGACTGTACAGTTCAGTGGTATCGACGATATTCGCAATGGTGTATAACCACCACCTCTTTATGGTTCCAGAACATTCTCAACACCACAGAAGAAACTTTCATCCCATTAAGTCACTCCCCATCCTCCCCTCCCCTGAGTCCCTGGCAACCACTTGCCTGCTTTCTGTCTCTATGGATTGATCAATCCCAGACATTTCATGTAAACAGAACTATACCATATGCAACCTTCTGTGACTGGCTTCTTTCACTTAGTATCATGTGTTTGAGGTTCATCCAGGATGTATGAGAATTTCATTCTTTGTTATGGCAAAGTAAAAATTCCATTATATGGATGTACCACATTATGTTTATCTATTCACCAGCTGAGGGGCATTGTATTCTTCCACCTTCTGCCTATTGTGAACACTGCTATTATGAATACTGATGCGCAGGTTTTTGTTTGAATACATTTTTAGTTTCAGAAGATAGACACCTAGGAGTTGGAGTAGCTGGATCTTATAGTAATTCTATGCTTAACTTTTTGAAGAAACACTTAACTATCTTTCCCCCACTTGCTTTTCTCTTATTTATTTATTTATTTGGCCATTCTGGGTTTTCACTGCTGCCACAGGCTCTTCTCTAGTTGCAGAGAGTGAGGGCTGCTCTCTAGTTGAGGTGAGCAGACTTCTTGTGATGGTGACATCTCTCGTTGTGGAACTCGGGCTCTAGGGCACACGGGCTTCAATAGTTGCGGCTCCGAGGCTTCAGAGCACAGGCTCACTAGTTGTGGCTCACGAGCTTAGTTGCTCCACAGCATGTGGGATCTTCCCAGATCAGGAATAGAATCCGAGTCTTCTGCATTGACAGGTGAACTCTTTACCACTGAGCCACCGGGGAAGCCCCTCCCCCCACCACCCCTGCTTGTGTTTAAGTGCAATAATGCTTTCATTGAAAACTGTGTCTTCCCTATTGTTGGAACAAGGGAATCGCGTGTCCCTGATGGCTCACTAGGCCATCTTGGTACTGAAAGTCCAACGTTAAACTAACCTCCTGCATCACTGGTGCTCCTAATGAAGGCCTGATCTTTCTGCACTCAGATTCTCCCTGCCCCAGTAAGAATTGGGGCTGAAAGCTCATGGTGGACAAAGAAGGAAGGACAGAACTAAATAGGCAGTGGACTCCAAAGAGAAGCACACACACTCCATGGGTGCACCAGATCATCACCTGCTGGGATGTTAGAAGTTGTTAGAACTTCTACTTTCACTTATATCTATCTAAAAAGTAAGAAAAAATGAACTTTACTAACTGTGACGAGTTGAATGGTATTGCCTCCCCACAAAGATATGTTGGGGTCCTAACCCCAGCACCTCATAATGTGACCTTATTTGGAAATAGTGTCTTTATAGAATTAATCAAATTAAAATAAGGTTGTCAAGGTGGACCCTCATCCAATATGACTGATATCCTTTTAAAATGGGAAATTTGGACAAATACACACAAAGAAAGAGAGAAGAAGATGACAGAGAGAGAGAATGCCACATGAAGATATAGGCAGAGGTCAGGATGATGAGACTTATAAAGCCAAGAAATGCCAAAGGTTGCCAGCTGACCACCAAAAGCTAGGAGAGAGTCCTGGAACAGCCCCCAGAAGGAACCAACCCTATTGATATCTTGATCCTGAACTTTCAGCTTCCAGAACTGTGAGAAAGTATATTTTCATTGTTTAAGCTCTCCTGTCTGTGGTTCTTGATTATGGTAGGTTTAGCAAGTTAATATCCTGATATTTAATATAAAGGTGCTCCAGGGTGCCCCTACATGCAGAATTGCTAGTGGTAAAGAACCTGCCTGCCAGTGCTGGAGACACAGTAGACGTGGGTTTGATCCCTGGGTTGGGAATATGACCTGGAAGAGGACATGGCAACTCACTCCAGTATGTCTGAAGAAGCCCATGGACAGAGGAGCCTGGCAGAGGTACATTCCATAGGTGACTTAGCATGCATACAGACTGGATCATCCCATTGTGATGTAATCAATTTTTATAAAAACAAATGGGTAGTTTAAGGATTTCTACTAAGAAACCTGATTGGAACTAACTCAGAGGCTACAAATGCATAGGGAGCAGAAAGGAAAAGCAGAGCTCACTTGTCTCCTACACACAGGCTCTCCCCTCCCCCAACCCTACACCATAAGACACTGGGAGCTGATCAGATCCCACAGGAAGACAGCCAAAAGTCATACCTCTTCTGTTTACCATGAATCTCGAATCTAAATTCTTTTATACCTTGAGGTCAATATCAATAAATGGTAATATAAAACCACAATTAACAACACTTTGGAAACTGTTTATTTCATCTTGTTCCTCTATTTTAACCTTGACCTGATGTATATTTTATAATTCACAAAAGGTACATTATAAATAAGTGTATGGGGAATATGTATCCCTCTCACACATGACTCTTTACTAAATGAGCCCATAATCAGAAGAGCTTGGGAACCACTGATTTAGGATAAGGTGCTGGAGCCCTTGTATCTGCCCTTCAGCCAGAGACAGGTGCTGCTGGGATAGGAGAGATGTTCTGGACCAGAAAACTCCCCAAGGATGGTATGTTCAGTTCCCACATCAGGAAAGGACTTGGCTGCCAAGGCAGAGGAACCAGCATGGCGGGCCTTATAAAGCCAAGAAATGCCAAAGGTTGCCAGCTGACCACCAAAAGCTAGGAGAGAGTCCTGGAACAGCCCCCAGAAGGAACCAACCCTATTGATATCTTGATCCTGAACTTTCAGCTTCCAGAACTGTGAGAAAGTATATTTTCATTGTTTAAGCTCTCCTGTCTGTGGTTCTTGATTATGGTAGGTTTAGCAAGTTAATATCCTGATATTTAATATAAAGGTGCTCCAGGGTGCCCCTACATGCAGAATTGCTAGTGGTAAAGAACCTGCCTGCCAGTGCTGGAGACACAGTAGACGTGGGTTTGATCCCTGGGTTGGGAATATGACCTGGAAGAGGACATGGCAACTCACTCCAGTATGTCTGAAGAAGCCCATGGACAGAGGAGCCTGGCAGAGGTACATTCCATAGGTGACTTAGCATGCATACAGACTGGATCATCCCATTGTGATGTAATCAATTTTTATAAAAACAAATGGGTAGTTTAAGGATTTCTACTAAGAAACCTGATTGGAACTAACTCAGAGGCTACAAATGCATAGGGAGCAGAAAGGAAAAGCAGAGCTCACTTGTCTCCTACACACAGGCTCTCCCCTCCCCCAACCCTACACCATAAGACACTGGGAGCTGATCAGATCCCACAGGAAGACAGCCAAAAGTCATACCTCTTCTGTTTACCATGAATCTCGAATCTAAATTCTTTTATACCTTGAGGTCAATATCAATAAATGGTAATATAAAACCACAATTAACAACACTTTGGAAACTGTTTATTTCATCTTGTTCCTCTATTTTAACCTTGACCTGATGTATATTTTATAATTCACAAAAGGTACATTATAAATAAGTGTATGGGGAATATGTATCCCTCTCACACATGACTCTTTACTAAATGAGCCCATAATCAGAAGAGCTTGGGAACCACTGATTTAGGATAAGGTGCTGGAGCCCTTGTATCTGCCCTTCAGCCAGAGACAGGTGCTGCTGGGATAGGAGAGATGTTCTGGACCAGAAAACTCCCCAAGGATGGTATGTTCAGTTCCCCACATCAGGGAAAGGACTTGGCTGCCAAGGCAGAGGAACCAGCATGGCGGGCACTGGCGAAGCCACCTAGTATGTCAAGTGGCATATGATGGCTGAGAGATGGAAAGAACGTGTCAGGTGCACCACACGACCATGCTGACCCATGCGTCCACCAGAAGAGGAAGTAGCCAGGTCTCTGATTTGCAAGGTTACAGGGATTTCCACCAAGAAGAGAAATCTTTGGCAGGATGGTTTCCCCCTACCTGTGGCAGGGGAAAGTGCAGAAAACCTTAGATATTGGAAAGGGGCATGTGAAAGTGATTTTTAAATTTTTTTTCAATGTTGGTAAGGAGACAAATGGGCTTTCCAGGTGCACTGATAAAGAATCTGCCTGCCAATGCAGGAGACGCAAGAGATGTGGATTTGATCCCTGGGTCAGGAAGGTCCCTGGAAGAGGAAATGACAACTCACTCCAGTATTCTTTCCTGGGAAATCCCATGGACAGAGGAGCCTGGTGGGCTACAGTCCATAGGGTCACAGAGAGTCAGACATGACTAAGCACAAAACAGTAGGATATGAATATTCTCCATCAAGTGTAGTCTTGTAGAACCTGCAAATCTCAACAGGTAACCTTGAAGTGGAAGTATATAACCACTCAGGGTTAGGAAGAGGGTGGTGAATAATCTACTGGAATTTCAGAATCCAGATCCCTCCTTTCTTTTTTCACCTTCCTAATCTGAACCTTCCCACCTTCTTCTGACCCCAAAGCAAGGGGCTAAGAGCATAACCTTCTGTTTACCATGAATTTAAATTTAATTCACAAAAGGAAAAACAATTAAAATGGAAACTGTTTATTTCATCTTGTTCCTCTATTTTAACCTTGACCTGATGTATATTTTATAATTCACAAAGGTACATTATAAATAAGTGTATGGGGAATATGTATCCCTCTCACACATGACTCTTTACTAAATGAGCCCATAATCAGAAGAGCTTGGGAACCACTGATTTAGGATAAGGTGCTGGAGCCCTTGTATCTGCCCTTCAGCCAGAGACAGGTGCTGCTGGGATAGGAGAGATGTTCTGGACCAGAAAACTCCCCAAGGATGGTATGTTCAGTTCCCCACATCAGGGAAAGGACTTGGCTGCCAAGGCAGAGGAACCAGCATGGCGGGCACTGGCGAAGCCACCTAGTATGTCAAGTGGCATATGATGGCTGAGAGATGGAAAGAACGTGTCAGGTGCACCACACGACCATGCTGACCCATGCGTCCACCAGAAGAGGAAGTAGCCAGGTCTCTGATTTGCAAGGTTACAGGGATTTCCACCAAGAAGAGAAATCTTTGGCAGGATGGTTTCCCCCTACCTGTGGCAGGGGAAAGTGCAGAAAACCTTAGATATTGGAAAGGGGCATGTGAAAGTGTTTTTTAAAATTTTTTTTCAATGTTGGTAAGGAGACAAATGGGCTTTCCAGGTGCACTGATAAAGAATCTGCCTGCCAATGCAGGAGACGCAAGAGATGTGGATTTGATCCCTGGGTCAGGAAGGTCCCTGGAAGAGGAAATGACAACTCACTCCAGTATTCTTTCCTGGGAAATCCCATGGACAGAGGAGCCTGGTGGGCTACAGTCCATAGGGTCACAGAGAGTCAGACATGACTAAGCACAAAACAGTAGGATATGAATATTCTCCATCAAGTGTAGTCTTGTAGAACCTGCAAATCTCAACAGGTAACCTTGAAGTGGAAGTATATAACCACTCAGGGTTAGGAAGAGGGTGGTGAATAATCTACTGGAATTTCAGAATCCAGATCCCTCCTTTCTTTTTTCACCTTCCTAATCTGAACCTTCCCACCTTCTTCTGACCCCAAAGCAGAAGTGAGTGGGAAAGATCTAGAAAAGGAAGAAGACTGAAGAGTTCCAAATTAAGCAGGTTAAGGCAAAGTTCTCAGGCAAAGAATGGAGAAATAAGAAAAGGTAAGAAAAAGGGAGAGATTCATGGGACTCTGGGGTCTAGGGGAATGTGTGAAACATATGGGATGCTCAGAAAGTGTGAGTAGTAAGCCCCACCCCCAGAGACACACTCATTCACCTGCAGGGATGAACTAGCTAGATGAGAACCAGTACATTCATGTTCTTGGACACAGCACACCTTAGGAACGTGACACCGTGAGCCTGAAGTCAAGAACTGATGAAACCTTATCCTACACCCTGTGTAGGTTTACTTGACAGAGACAGGGAGAATCCATCCTCTTCGGTGGCTTAAGGAAACTCAATTATAAGAATGGCAAGTCAAGGACTTCCCAGGTGGTCCAGTGGTAAAGAATCCATCTGGCAATGCAAGGGTCACAAATATGATCCCCCGGGTTTGGGGGAAAAAAGATTCCACTTGCTGTGGGGCAGCTAAGCCCATGTGCGGCAACTACTGAGCCCAAGCACCACAACAAGAGAGTCTATGCACTGCAACCAAAGACCCCGCATGTTGCAACCAAGACCTGATGCAAAGGTCAAATCAATTAATTAATAAATCAAATAAATAAATAATTATTTAAAATAATAAATAATTATTTTTAAAAAGAGTGGTGACTCAAAGATTTCATACTTGCCAATGACCCAATGAACTGACAGACTGTCCTCACCACTTTTTTTTTAATTTTTGACCTCTTTTATTGGTTTTCTCTTTATTTTCATCCATCTTTACTCTTTGGCCTGTGTGGGCCTCCCATTGCAGTGGCCTTTCTTGTTGAGAGCACTGGCTCTGCATGCGTGAACTCCAGAGCACTGGTTCATAATTGGAGACACTGGTCCAGCCGCTCCAGGGCACATGGGAACTTCCTGAGCCAGGGATCGAACCAGTGCCGCTTGCTCTGCAAGGTGGACTCTACCCACTGGACCACCAGGGAAGTTCTGTCCTCACCACTTTTTTAAAAAATCAGACTTTTTCAGGCCAGTTCTTTGTGGTCCTTTAATTTCATAGTGGCCTATGTCCTGACAACTGACCACTCTAGGATGCTCTAGGGGTCTTCCCTGTGTGGCTTCCTGATTCTGCTGTTGGATGAAAATGTCCAAATGTGAACCTTCCTCCACGCGAATAGCGACCCATCAGCCAGGGTGTACTTGGGGCCATCTCAGGCTTCCCAGTAGAGAGGAACCATAGGTGTTCTTTAGGGGTTCACTTGGACCACGAGAGACTAGACACTGGTGAGATGGGGTCAAAATGTGAAACTCAATTATAAGAAATACATTCATGTTCTTGGACACAGCACACCTTAGGAACGTGACACCGTGAGCCTGAAGTCAAGAACTGATGAAACCTTATCCTACACCCTGTGTAGGTTTACTTGACAGAGACAGGGAGAATCCATCCTCTTCGGTGGCTTAAGGAAACTCAATTATAAGAATGGCAAGTCAAGGACTTCCCAGGTGGTCCAGTGGTAAAGAATCCATCTGGCAATGCAAGGGTCACAAATATGATCCCCGGTTGGGGAAATAAGATTCCACTTGCTGTGGGGCAGCTAAGCCCATGTGCGGCAACTACTGAGCCCAAGCACCACAACAAGAGAGTCTATGCACTGCAACCAAAGACCCCGCATGTTGCAACCAAGACCTGATGCAAAGGTCAAATCAATTAATTAATAAATCAAATAAATAAATAATTATTTAAAATAATAAATAATTATTTTTAAAAAGAGTGGTGACTCAAAGATTTCATACTTGCCAATGACCCAATGAACTGACAGACTGTCCTCACCACTTTTTTTTTAATTTTTGACCTCTTTTATTGGTTTTCTCTTTATTTTCATCCATCTTTACTCTTTGGCCTGTGTGGGCCTCCCATTGCAGTGGCCTTTCTTGTTGAGAGCACTGGCTCTGCATGCGTGAACTCCAGAGCACTGGTTCATAATTGGAGACACTGGTCCAGCCGCTCCAGGGCACATGGGAACTTCCTGAGCCAGGGATCGAACCAGTGCCGCTTGCTCTGCAAGGTGGACTCTACCCACTGGACCACCAGGGAAGTTCTGTCCTCACCACTTTTTTAAAAAATCAGACTTTTTCAGGCCAGTTCTTTGTGGTCCTTTAATTTCATAGTGGCCTATGTCCCTGACAACTGACCACTCTAGGATGCTCTAGGGGGTCTTCCCTGTGTGGCTTCCTGATTCTGCTGTTGGATGAAAATGTCCAAATGTGAACCTTCCTCCACGCGAATAGCGACCCATCAGCCAGGGTGTACTTGGGGCCATCTCAGGCTTCCCAGTAGAGAGGAACCATAGGTGTTCTTTGAAGGGGTTCACTTGGACCACGAGAGACTAGACACTGGTGAACAGGAGCAACTAAGCTCCTCTGAGGCCGAGGTAGATAAAAACATACCCATGAGAGAGGACACCTTACGCTCCAGATACTCCTAAAATAGCAAGGGTTTACATTTGCTCTGTCAGAGCTGGGGGTGTCCTGAGTGTGATGAGCTTTGTCAGTCTCTCCTGCTGACATGCTGCATTTGAGCTCGGGGAACAGGCACTGGTATCTGCTGCTCCCTGACCATTGCTCAAAGATGAGGCTTTCCTCCGGCAGCTTCTCCTTTGCCTCTAGAGAGGGATCCCTCCTCAAGGGGCCTCTGGAGCCTCTGAGGCACTTGGTTCCAGCTGGCACCTTCATGGCAGGTGCTGGACAAAAGCAGCTCCCAGAGCGGGGGCAGCAGGGCTTGTGTGCCTGGCTCCTCCAGGCCCAGCCCCACCTGCGTTGACTTTGAAAGAAATATTTACACTAAAGAGCTGAAGTAGAGAGAAGATTTCACCACCTCTTATCAGAAAACAACCAACATTTCATTGACCGTGGAGTCCATGGCGCCTGTGCTTGTGGCTTGGTTCTCTGGGGAGCCTCTTCTTCCCAGAGTCCCGTCTGGGTTTACATGGCTGTATTCACTCCCCCTCAGACTCCCAGAGGAGAAGAAGATTCTCCGGAATATGCCTCATCCCTGGTGAGGTTACCGGAGCACTGCAAGGGCTCCAAACTTGAAACTGGCCAGGCTCCTCCTTGGGAGCCTTATGCTATCAGTTTTCCCCTTTCTGGCCTGTTTCTTCCAGCTTGCCTCTGTTCTAGATCCTCAGTACTTTTAAAAAATCAGACTTTTTCAGGCCAGTTCTTTGTGGTCCTTTAATTTCATAGTGGCCTATGTCCCTGACAACTGACCACTCTAGGATGCTCTAGGGGGTCTTCCCTGTGTGGCTTCCTGATTCTGCTGTTGGATGAAAATGTCCAAATGTGAACCTTCCTCCACGCGAATAGCGACCCATCAGCCAGGGTGTACTTGGGGCCATCTCAGGCTTCCCAGTAGAGAGGAACCATAGGTGTTCTTTGAAGGGGTTCACTTGGACCACGAGAGACTAGACACTGGTGAACAGGAGCAACTAAGCTCCTCTGAGGCCGAGGTAGATAAAAACATACCCATGAGAGAGGACACCTTACGCTCCAGATACTCCTAAAATAGCAAGGGTTTACATTTGCTCTGTCAGAGCTGGGGGTGTCCTGAGTGTGATGAGCTTTGTCAGTCTCTCCTGCTGACATGCTGCATTTGAGCTCGGGGAACAGGCACTGGTATCTGCTGCTCCCTGACCATTGCTCAAAGATGAGGCTTTCCTCCGGCAGCTTCTCCTTTGCCTCTAGAGAGGGATCCCTCCTCAAGGGGCCTCTGGAGCCTCTGAGGCACTTGGTTCCAGCTGGCACCTTCATGGCAGGTGCTGGACAAAAGCAGCTCCCAGAGCGGGGGCAGCAGGGCTTGTGTGCCTGGCTCCTCCAGGCCCAGCCCCACCTGCGTTGACTTTGAAAGAAATATTTACACTAAAGAGCTGAAGTAGAGAGAAGATTTCACCACCTCTTATCAGAAAACAACCAACATTTCATTGACCGTGGAGTCCATGGCGCCTGTGCTTGTGGCTTGGTTCTCTGGGGAGCCTCTTCTTCCCAGAGTCCCGTCTGGGTTTACATGGCTGTATTCACTCCCCCTCAGACTCCCAGAGGAGAAGAAGATTCTCCGGAATATGCCTCATCCCTGGTGAGGTTACCGGAGCACTGCAAGGGCTCCAAACTTGAAACTGGCCAGGCTCCTCCTTGGGAGCCTTATGCTATCAGTTTTCCCCTTTCTGGCCTGTTTCTTCCAGCTTGCCTCTGTTCTAGATCCTCCCCTTCAGTATTCGTCTTCACTTTTTACATGGTTGTGTTGAGCATTCATTGCAGCATGCAGGATCTGCTTTCCTGACCTGGGATCGACCCCAGCTCCCCCCTGTATTGAGAGCTCAGAGTCTTAGCCATTGGGCCACCAGGGAAGTCCCATTCCCTTCCATTTTTAAATGCTCTAGATTCTGCACTCCTTTAAAAAGAAAGAAAAGGAGGAAAACAAAAGGTGAGGAAAGGAAAGGAAAATAGAGGAGAAGAAAAGAGAAGAGAGATGGAAAGAAAATGAAAGTAAAGAAGTCTCCCCATTTTGGACTCCTTTCCTCTTTTGCTCCCTTCATCGAGGCCACACTTAAGGGAAAGGTGTCTATCTCTCACCTCCCAATTACTCCTCACCTCCTCCACCCTGGCTTTCATCCCATCATTTGAGAGAAATGGTTCTTGATAAGGTCATCAATTATTTCCCTTTTAAACACAACGGCCCCATGTGGGGCTCTTCTTTCTTGACCTCAAGCATCAGCAGAAATGGTTGACCATGCCCTCCTTACTGAAACACACTCCCTCATATGCTTCTCACATCATTTTCTTTTCCTGTTTCTCCGGCTTCCTCTCCACAGTCTCCTTAGGGTTTCTCCCCTCTCCACATGGGTTCTTTAAGGCTCCATTCTAGGCCCTCTCCTCTGCTCCCTTTAATCTCTATTCCTGGGTAATCTTATCTATTTCCATCACTGTAAATATCATGCGAATGCTGATTCATCTTACCTGCAAAGGCATGAAATATCAATGGCCATGTCTTTTCCCCTGTATAAATATCTGACATTGTACAAGACATGGCATGGCCAATATAGTGGCTCCACGGTTTGGGAAACCCAGGCTCTCTCTGTCTTGAGGCAAACATGTCACTCACTGGCCAGAACTTGAACAAATGGCCACACCTAGATCCAAGGCGGACTGAGAACTCTCGGCTATCTTCTGGGTGATCACATGCCCCTTTAAATTTCTTTTAATGTGGAGAAGGCAAAACCAATATTGACAGAAAACTAGCAAAATCAGCCACAACTAGATCTGCCAACATTTTCTTTTCTCAAATAAGAACATTTTTTGAAACCTACCACTTATTGCCATCATTTCACAAAAGAGGACGTATTGAATGCCAAAACTGGAAGACAAAATAGGACCCCTTCAGTATTCGTCTTCACTTTTTACATGGTGGGAGACATGCATGCAGGATCTGCTTTCCTGACCTGGGATCGACCCCAGCTCCCCCCTGTATTGAGAGCTCAGAGTCTTAGCCATTGGGCCACCAGGGAAGTCCCATTCCCTTCCATTTTTAAATGCTCTAGATTCTGCACTCCTTTAAAAAGAAAGAAAAGGAGGAAAACAAAAGGTGAGGAAAGGAAAGGAAAATAGAGGAGAAGAAAAGAGAAGAGAGATGGAAAGAAAATGAAAGTAAAGAAGTCTCCCCATTTTGGACTCCTTTCCTCTTTTGCTCCCTTCATCGAGGCCACACTTAAGGGAAAGGTGTCTATCTCTCACCTCCCAATTACTCCTCACCTCCTCCACCCTGGCTTTCATCCCATCATTTGAGAGAAATGGTTCTTGATAAGGTCATCAATTATTTCCCTTTTAAACACAACGGCCCCATGTGGGGCTCTTCTTTCTTGACCTCAAGCATCAGCAGAAATGGTTGACCATGCCCTCCTTACTGAAACACACTCCCTCATATGCTTCTCACATCATTTTCTTTTCCTGTTTCTCCGGCTTCCTCTCCACAGTCTCCTTAGGGTTTCTCCCCTCTCCACATGGGTTCTTTAAGGCTCCATTCTAGGCCCTCTCCTCTGCTCCCTTTAATCTCTATTCCTGGGTAATCTTATCTATTTCCATCACTGTAAATATCATGCGAATGCTGATTCATCTTACCTGCAAAGGCATGAAATATCAATGGCCATGTCTTTTCCCCTGTATAAATATCTGACATTGTACAAGACATGGCATGGCCAATATAGTGGCTCCACGGTTTGGGAAACCCAGGCTCTCTCTGTCTTGAGGCAAACATGTCACTCACTGGCCAGAACTTGAACAAATGGCCACACCTAGATCCAAGGCGGACTGAGAACTCTCGGCTATCTTCTGGGTGATCACATGCCCCTTTAAATTTCTTTTAATGTGGAGAAGGCAAAACCAATATTGACAGAAAACTAGCAAAATCAGCCACAACTAGATCTGCCAACATTTTCTTTTCTCAAATAAGAACATTTTTTGAAACCTACCACTTATTGCCATCATTTCACAAAAGAGGACGTATTGAATGCCAAAACTGGGGAAGACATAATCTCAAAATAGAGAACAGACTTCTCAATTAAATGAATTTAGATTCATGGAAGAGAGCACCCTAGTATCCTCATTTTTCTCATTCCCTTCTCAGCTGACACAGCAGACAAGCCTTCATCTCCTGACCTGAACTGGGAGCCTTGATGGAGGTGTGGCTGGTAGAACATTGCCACATGATTTCCCGACACCACTCTGACTTAGGGGGAAAGCTGTGATTGACCCCAATGTGAAGCAATTCCCATTTCCCTCATGTTACTAATATGGAAACCTAAGCCTTCACCTCTCAAGTCCCTTCCCACTGCCACCTGCCCACGGGGACGCAGGTCCTGTGTAGTCAGTGTTCACTGCAGGGTCTGGAGAAGTTAACCCCTTGCAGGACTGTACATTTTATCAGGGGTCTCCAGAAAGTTCAGTGACATCACCTTTGCCACCCATTCCTCAAGGGTGTTCCAAACAGGGGAGTCTCCCCAGCAGAAGCAACCGTGTCTGTCTCTTTTGGCCAATCTTGAAAGGCCACACCTTTCCTAAAGGGTCCCCTCTCTCTGTGTCACATCCCATCCATGTAGAACAGGTCTTTGGGAGACCAGCCCAGAGGACCTTGAGAGACACTGGGCAGTGTCTTATCTATCCGTGACCTCATCTATCACAAAAAGTCTCATGTTTTGTTTTGGTTTACTTTTTTTTTTTTGAAAGGAAGGTCTTGATGCTATTTTATTGGCTGTGCAGCATGCGGGATCTCAGTTTCCTGACCAGAGATCAAACCCATGCCACCTGTAGGAGAAGCACAGAGTCTTAACCACCAGACCAACAGGGAAGCTCCTTGATTTACTTTTTAAAAAAGTTTTTTTTTTTTTTTCTTTTTGGGAGGGTGAGCTGGGGAGGGAGGGGGGTGGGCAGGCCACTTCTATTGGTCTTTCATTTATTTATTTTCATCCATCTTTATTCTTTAGCCTGCATTGGCCTCCTATCGCGGTGGCCTCTGTCGCTGCAGAGCACCGGCTCTGGGCGCATGAGCCCCAGAGCTCCAGCTCGGTAATTGGACACACCAGTCCAGCCGCTCTGCGGCATGCAGAAATCTTCCCAGGCTAGGGATCGAACCAGCGCCCCTTGTACTGCAAGGCAGTGTCCTTACCCACTGGACCACCAGGGAAGCCCTCCTTGATTTACTTTAATATTTATTTATTTATTTATGGCGAGGGGCAGGTTGAAGAGGGAGGGGGGTGGGCAGGTCACTTCTATTGGTCTTTCATTTATCTGTTTTCATCCATCTTTGTTCTTTGGCCCATGTGGACCTCCCATCGCAGCAACCTCTGTTGTCACAGAGCACCGACTCTGGGCGCATGTGCTCCAGAGCTCCGGCTTGGTAGTTGGACACATTTGTCCAGCCACTCTGCGGCACTTGGGATCTAGCCCACGGGGACGGTCCTGTGTAGTCAGTGTTCACTGCAGGGTCTGGAGAAGTTAACCCCTTGCAGGACTGTACATTTTATCAGGGGTCTCCAGAAAGTTCAGTGACATCACCTTTGCCACCCATTCCTCAAGGGTGTTCCAAACAGGGGAGTCTCCCCAGCAGAAGCAACCGTGTCTGTCTCTTTTGGCCAATCTTGAAAGGCCACACCTTTCCTAAAGGGTCCCCTCTCTCTGTGTCACATCCCATCCATGTAGAACAGGTCTTTGGGAGACCAGCCCAGAGGACCTTGAGAGACACTGGGCAGTGTCTTATCTATCCGTGACCTCATCTATCACAAAAAGTCTCATGTTTTGTTTTGGTTTACTTTTTTTTTTTTGAAAGGAAGGTCTTGATGCTATTTTATTGGCTGTGCAGCATGCGGGATCTCAGTTTCCTGACCAGAGATCAAACCCATGCCACCTGTAGGAGAAGCACAGAGTCTTAACCACCAGACCAACAGGGAAGCTCCTTGATTTACTTTTTAAAAAAGTTTTTTTTTTTTTTTCTTTTTGGGAGGGTGAGCTGGGGAGGGAGGGGGGTGGGCAGGCCACTTCTATTGGTCTTTCATTTATTTATTTTCATCCATCTTTATTCTTTAGCCTGCATTGGCCTCCTATCGCGGTGGCCTCTGTCGCTGCAGAGCACCGGCTCTGGGCGCATGAGCCCCAGAGCTCCAGCTCGGTAATTGGACACACCAGTCCAGCCGCTCTGCGGCATGCAGAAATCTTCCCAGGCTAGGGATCGAACCAGCGCCCCTTGTACTGCAAGGCAGTGTCCTTACCCACTGGACCACCAGGGAAGCCCTCCTTGATTTACTTTAATATTTATTTATTTATTTATGGCGAGGGGCAGGTTGAAGAGGGAGGGGGGTGGGCAGGTCACTTCTATTGGTCTTTCATTTATCTGTTTTCATCCATCTTTGTTCTTTGGCCCATGTGGACCTCCCATCGCAGCAACCTCTGTTGTCACAGAGCACCGACTCTGGGCGCATGTGCTCCAGAGCTCCGGCTTGGTAGTTGGACACATTTGTCCAGCCACTCTGCGGCACTTGGGATCTTCCCAGGCCAGGGATCGAACCAGCGCCCCTTGCACTGCAAGGCGGTGTCCTTACCCACTGGACCACCAGGAAAGCCCTCCTTGATTTACTTTAATGTGAGTCTGTCTGGAGGCCTCTGGTCCTCTCCATTCCAGGCTTCCAACATTTCTCTAGGTTGCCTGTAGGCTCCCTCAATGTCCCAGAGTCTCACAGACAGTCACACAGATGAGGTCACAGAGTAGAAGTGGAGCTGAAGGGCTGAGAACCGTCCTCAGCTCAGGGCTGTGGATAAGGCCCCATCCACACCCTTTTCTGTTCCTCCAACCACAAGGTACATTCTGCAGGTTGAGGACAAGCCCTTCTGTCTTATTGCTAAGGAAGCCTTGGAAGAGTTGGTTTTCTGGCGTATTGTGTGTGTGTGTGTCTTTTGAAACAAACTATTTCACTCATGAAGTCCTTTATTGCATATTCCTGAATCCTAAAAACTTAAGATTATTTTTGTCAAGAACTCCCTCCTTCTTTTTCGTATTTTCATCTAAATTTTAATGATCCTAGAATTCTGGTGCAGGAGGGGGCTTTGTTGTTGTTTAGTTGCTAGGTCATGTCTGACTCTTTGCAATCCCATGGACTGCAACCCACCAGGCTACCTAGAATGGGTTGCCATTTTCTCCTCTGGGAAGCTTCCTGACCCAGGGATCGAACCCACATCTCCCACTTTGGCAGGCAGATTCTTTACTGCTGAGCCACCAGGGAAGCCCAGGAGGGGCTTTGAGAGCCTTAGATGCTACAACTTTGTTTTCTGGCTGAGGAAACTAAGGCCAGAGACATGGAGTGGCTGTGCAAGGTAGCACACAGCAGCCAGCCCCAGGGTTCAGGTCATAGGACTCTGTACCTTGGGCTGGGTACACCCACCATGGACTAGGACCAGTGGAGGGCTGGCCTGGGAAGCTGGAGCCAGGTCTGGAAGGATTTTTTGCTACCTCCCAGCACATTCAAGGTCTTCTGCCCTCCTCCCGGTGCTTTGTAGCCCCTGCACGTCCTCCACACCAGAGTTGATAAACAGAGAGGAGTCAGGGGAAACTCTCACGGGAGGGCTCTTTGAGATGCTCTAAGAAAAATGTTCTCTTGTTTACAGCAGAGTACATCCTAGGTGCAATGCCAGCAGAGTTTGCTTCTTTGTTTATTTTAACTAAGAAGGGAAATTAGTGGCCAAAGAATATTTGGATAATGAATGGAAAGTTAGTCATGGCATTTTTGAGTGGGGAACACATAAATAAACTTTTTAAATATGAGAGCTATCTCAACAGATGATAGAAGGGGCTCATGAGTTTCCACCAACTTGAAGAGACAGGTGGGGAACCTGGAGTATGTAGTGTGGGACTCAGATCCTGCCATGCATCCTACACGTGGTGTCAAGCTTTGATAACAAGGGAGTGTGTGAGGGGCGGAGCGGCGGAGAGACAGAGAGAGAGAGAATCTCCTAAAGCAATCCTTGTTAATGGAAAAGTTTTTAAATATTTGCAAACGGATCTCAGAACTTTACAGAACACGACGATATCTATTTCAAAACAACCTGGGAGTATTTGGTGGCTGCTCGGGTCTGGTAAATTTCCACTGTGGGCAGCGCTGCCCAGTTTCTCATTCCAGCCCAACTCACTTCAAGTGGCATGATCTGATTAAGCATTTCTTCACTTTTAATTGCGTGCCAAGACCTCAGGGCCTCATTTGTTGGGTGGCCTCGAGTGGGCTGAGTGGGAGTGGAAAGACATGTCCATCTGGAGAGGTCTGTGTCTGACCTTTTCCTCCAGTATAATTCCATCGGGTACCTGGAAAAGCCTTCCCATTTTTATGAAGGAGCCTGTCTTGGCCAGTGATGGGTTTCTAGGGTTCAAGGTGAGCCGTATCCAAGGGAGTGCCTGTATCGGAGGAGCTCTCGGCCTTCCCAAAGGCTGGGAGGACATCACCCTGCATTAGCTGAACTCCATCCACCTCCTAGGTAATAACAGCCCACTTGCAAACTCTAATAGCAGTCTTCTAGATAAAGGGTTGTTAAAGAATTTCAAAAAATCTTAACCTCTGAGTACAGTTTCCGCCTCTGTAAGATGAGGTAATAATACAACCTCATGGGGTTGGGGTGGGAGTTAGAAACATTAGAGATCGAGTCCTAGAACACAGGGAAACTGCAAACCATGTTTGCAGTAGATGGCATCCTTGATTGTCACAGTGTTTACAATCCCCATCCTCCACACCTTAGAAGAGCCAACACGGTGTTCAGACATTCGCCCCACTCCCAGGCAGCTGCGCGCCCAGGGCAGGGCCTGGGGAAGCCGCTCTTGACTTCTGGTGGTCAGTGATCGCCCCAAGATGAGCCCAGGACACAAGGATGGCCCAGGAGACACGGTCTGCAGGTAGGGGTACTGGGAGGCAAGGGCTGGAATGCCTTCTTTCCTAAAAAAGTGGGACCCCTCATCTTCAGGATGCTATGACTAGTAGTGTGGGACTCAGATCCTGCCATGCATCCTACACGTGGTGTCAAGCTTTGATAACAAGGAGTGTGTGAGGCGGAGGCGGAGAGACAGAGAGAGAGATCTCCTAAAGCAATCCTTGTTAATGGAAAAGTTTTTAAATATTTGCAAACGGATCTCAGAACTTTACAGAACACGACGATATCTATTTCAAAACAACCTGGGAGTATTTGGTGGCTGCTCGGGTCTGGTAAATTTCCACTGTGGGCAGCGCTGCCCAGTTTCTCATTCCAGCCCAACTCACTTCAAGTGGCATGATCTGATTAAGCATTTCTTCACTTTTAATTGCGTGCCAAGACCTCAGGGCCTCATTTGTTGGGTGGCCTCGAGTGGGCTGAGTGGGAGTGGAAAGACATGTCCATCTGGAGAGGTCTGTGTCTGACCTTTTCCTCCAGTATAATTCCATCGGGTACCTGGAAAAGCCTTCCCATTTTTATGAAGGAGCCTGTCTTGGCCAGTGATGGGTTTCTAGGGTTCAAGGTGAGCCGTATCCAAGGGAGTGCCTGTATCGGAGGAGCTCTCGGCCTTCCCAAAGGCTGGGAGGACATCACCCTGCATTAGCTGAACTCCATCCACCTCCTAGGTAATAACAGCCCACTTGCAAACTCTAATAGCAGTCTTCTAGATAAAGGGTTGTTAAAGAATTTCAAAAAATCTTAACCTCTGAGTACAGTTTCCGCCTCTGTAAGATGAGGTAATAATACAACCTCATGGGGTTGGGGTGGGAGTTAGAAACATTAGAGATCGAGTCCTAGAACACAGGGAAACTGCAAACCATGTTTGCAGTAGATGGCATCCTTGATTGTCACAGTGTTTACAATCCCCATCCTCCACACCTTAGAAGAGCCAACACGGTGTTCAGACATTCGCCCCACTCCCAGGCAGCTGCGCGCCCAGGGCAGGGCCTGGGGAAGCCGCTCTTGACTTCTGGTGGTCAGTGATCGCCCCAAGATGAGCCCAGGACACAAGGATGGCCCAGGAGACACGGTCTGCAGGTAGGGGTACTGGGAGGCAAGGGCTGGAATGCCTTCTTTCCTAAAAAAAAGTCACCGGAAGAGAGTCTCCTTCATCCTTCAGGATGCTATGACTTAAGCTGATGTCTGCATCTAGAAATTAGCTCGAGGATGAGGCTGATGCCAAGGACTGCAAAACACAGAGAAGGAAAGAGACCGGGTCCTGAGAACAACACCATCAGGGCAGGTTGTCTAATGAGCCGCAGGTCCCATCACTCCTAGGTTCTCAGCACCCCGAATGGTATCCCAGGCTGCTTACACTTCCCGGACAGGCGAGGTGTTGCACACCAAACACACTCAAATTGACGGGCCTCCTCCAAAGACCCTCTCACTGGGGATCCTCTTCGCCATCTCCCCAACAGTCGCCAGTGAACCACTCCCGACTAATGAGCACGGATTCACTCTTCACAAGCCGGAGGCTCGCACGCCTGCAGGGACGACACACACAAGTGGGAGGTTTTCCTGGACATTCCAAGAAGAGGGGAAGCCAAGGGAAAGTGAACACCTCAGCAGAGATGAGAAGGCTGACTCCCTAGAGGAGAGGGAACAGGAAATTTCATCTCTGAGACTGGCAAAAGAACAGTGCTGCTGTGAATCTTCAGATACTGCTCCTGGGGCATCCTAAGAAGCTGCGGGGCTTCACGGGGGAGGTGGGGTTAGCATTATAACTATCCTGTTAACTAGGAGGCTCCGGCCACAAGTAACCGAATCCCCAACTGCAACCGGCAGCATCCGTACAGGAATGTACTATCTCTTATAATAAAAACTCACTGGAGGAGAGCTTTGGAGCCAGCTGAATAAGGGGTTCTGGGACGTCAACAAGGGCCTGGTTCTTCCCCTCTCTCCATTTGCTTTCCATGTGGGCTTCATTCTCTGTCTGGTAGCAACACAGCTGCAGGAATGAATCCTAGGCATTTTAGTAATGACCCCCACCAAAAAATAGCTGGCTTTGCATTCCATGCCACTCAAATCCTGCTGACTAGAGATGAGCAGGTTTTGAAGGAGGACAAAATCCAAAGTCCCAGTGCTCCTGGTGACACTGAGGTCCAGGAAGACATGTGACAGACGATGAAAAGACACTCTGTGGCCAACCACCAAGGATAAAGAAGGATGTTCAATGTCACAGTGACCTGCTTGGAATTTGGAAACAATGTTCTGCATCTAGCAGTGTTTACTACAGCCTCTGTCCCAGATGACTGGAAAAGTGGCTAGACTTGAGGAGGTCCTAGAGCAAGATGCTTTAGAAGTCATTCAGGCAGCAGTAAAGCACACCTTGTCTGAAGGCCGAATCTCTCTCAGATTCTACGGAAGGAAAGTTGTTCATGACTACATTTTGCCAATGGAACAAGGACTCATCTGACCCTAAGCATGCCTGCATGCTAAATCAGTTCACTCACGTCCTACTCTTTGCAGTTCCATGGACCACAGCCCACCAGGCTCCTCTGTCCATGGAATTCTTCTGCTAAGAACACTGGAATGGGTTTCCATGTCCTCCTCCAGGGGATCGTCCTGAACCAGGGCTCAAACTCACATCTCTTACGCCTCCTGCATTGGCAGGCAGGTTCTTTACCACTAGTGCCGCCTGGGATGCCCTCTGTCCGCAAGACTCTACTACTATTCCTCAGCCTCTGGGTTTCAGGGCCCTCTGCTAAAAGACAATTGCTGGGAAAGGAAAAGACACACTTGACTGTACATCAAATCTCTTTTTCAAAAGAAAAAATGGTTCAAAAATTCCCAGAAAAAAATGGGAAGAATATTTGCAACACATATGACAAAGGTTTGAGATCCTTATATTGTCCCCAACTTCTTAACCAGTTTTTAAAGTTAAGCATACAGACCTTGTAGCATATAAGAACATAAAATGATACCACAATGTAATAAAAAAGGAGTTATAAAACAAGACATTTCTTTCTCTTTTTTTCTGTTTTGTTGTTGTTGTTTTCTTTATAAAATGGTAAAGAAGGACCACTAAGTGGCAAGTCTGGTAGCAACACAGCTGCAGGAATGAATCCTAGGCATTTTAGTAATGACCCCCACCAAAAAATAGCTGGCTTTGCATTCCATGCCACTCAAATCCTGCTGACTAGAGATGAGCAGGTTTTGAAGGAGGACAAAATCCAAAGTCCCAGTGCTCCTGGTGACACTGAGGTCCAGGAAGACATGTGACAGACGATGAAAAGACACTCTGTGGCCAACCACCAAGGATAAAGAAGGATGTTCAATGTCACAGTGACCTGCTTGGAATTTGGAAACAATGTTCTGCATCTAGCAGTGTTTACTACAGCCTCTGTCCCAGATGACTGGAAAAGTGGCTAGACTTGAGGAGGTCCTAGAGCAAGATGCTTTAGAAGTCATTCAGGCAGCAGTAAAGCACACCTTGTCTGAAGGCCGAATCTCTCTCAGATTCTACGGAAGGAAAGTTGTTCATGACTACATTTTGCCAATGGAACAAGGACTCATCTGACCCTAAGCATGCCTGCATGCTAAATCAGTTCACTCACGTCCTACTCTTTGCAGTTCCATGGACCACAGCCCACCAGGCTCCTCTGTCCATGGAATTCTTCTGCTAAGAACACTGGAATGGGTTTCCATGTCCTCCTCCAGGGGATCGTCCTGAACCAGGGCTCAAACTCACATCTCTTACGCCTCCTGCATTTGCAGGCAGGTTCTCTACCACTAGTGCCGCCTGGGATGCCCTCTGTCCGCAAGACTCTACTACTATTCCTCAGCCTCTGGGTTTCAGGGCCCTCTGCTAAAAGACAATTGCTGGGAAAGGAAAAGACACACTTGACTGTACATCAAATCTCTTTTTCAAAAGAAAAAATGGTTCAAAAATTCCCAGAAAAAAATGGGAAGAATATTTGCAACACATATGACAAAGGTTTGAGATCCTTATATTGTCCCCAACTTCTTAACCAGTTTTTAAAGTTAAGCATACAGACCTTGTAGCATATAAGAACATAAAATGATACCACAATGTAATAAAAAAGGAGTTATAAAACAAGACATTTCTTTCTCTTTTTTTCTGTTTTGTTGTTGTTGTTTTCTTTATAAAATGGTAAAGAAGGACCACACAGTGGCAAGGAAAATGGCTTTGGTATTATGTGGCGTGTTGTTTATTCACTAAGTCCTATCCGACTCTTTGTGACGCTATGGACTGTAGCCCACTAGGCTTCCCGGTCCATGAGCTTTCCCAGGCAAGAATACTGGAATGGGGTGCCATTTTCTTCTCCAGGGGGTCTTCCCCACTTAGTGGTCGAACCCATGTCTCCTGCTTGGCAGATGGATTCTTTACCACTGTGCCACTTAGGAAGCACTGCTAATGGTAAAATAAATTCAGGCAATCTTTCTAGAAGCTAATTTAGCAAAATAGAGCAAAATGATCTAAAAATACATAACCCTTGATCCAGCAGTTTCACAGTCAAAAATGAATCCTGAGGAAATAAGTGTACGAGGTAGTTCTATACATTCAAGAATATGTAACATAAGATTGCTTTTGACATTAAAAAGTTGGAAATGACTGAAAAGTCTAATGAGATCTGAGTTAACAATATGGATGATGGGACATCCATTCTATGAACTTCAGTCACCAAAAAATGATGCAAAAGAAGAATTCATCAGAGAGGCAATGTTAAGTTAAAACAGAGCTATAAGCAGCTAAGGTTATTGTAAATTTTGGCAAGTATTTGCATGGTGTAACCCTGTGTTATCTTTACTTTCAAATTTTCTGAGCACGGTATATACACAAGAGACCTATTCAAAATATTTAACAACTGGTTTTTAAGAATGAAGGGCCAGGACCTTCCTGGCAGTCCACTGGTTAAGATTCTGCACTTCCAATGTAGGAGGCATGTGTTCGATCCTTGGTTTGGGAAGATCCTGCATACGGCACCAAAAAAATGTGGCAAAAAAAATTAATTAAAAATAAATGTTTTTAAAAACAAGTTTTCACGTGGCACTTAAAAAAATGCAGCCACATCCCCATATATGCACATTGCAATTATTTTTGAGATCCTTATATTGTTTCCACATATGACAAAGGTTTGAGATCCTTATATTGTCCCCAACTTCTTAACCAGTTTTTAAAGTTAAGCATACAGACCTTGTAGCATATAAGAACATAAAATGATACCACAATGTAATAAAAAAGGAGTTATAAAACAAGACATTTCTTTCTCTTTTTTTCTGTTTTGTTGTTGTTGTTTTCTTTATAAAATGGTAAAGAAGGACCACACAGTGGCAAGGAAAATGGCTTTGGTATTATGTGGCGTGTTGTTTATTCACTAAGTCCTATCCGACTCTTTGTGACGCTATGGACTGTAGCCCACTAGGCTTCCCGGTCCATGAGCTTTCCCAGGCAAGAATACTGGAATGGGGTGCCATTTTCTTCTCCAGGGGGTCTTCCCCACTTAGTGGTCGAACCCATGTCTCCTGCTTGGCAGATGGATTCTTTACCACTGTGCCACTTAGGAAGCACTGCTAATGGTAAAATAAATTCAGGCAATCTTTCTAGAAGCTAATTTAGCAAAATAGAGCAAAATGATCTAAAAATACATAACCCTTGATCCAGCAGTTTCACAGTCAAAAATGAATCCTGAGGAAATAAGTGTACGAGGTAGTTCTATACATTCAAGAATATGTAACATAAGATTGCTTTTGACATTAAAAAGTTGGAAATGACTGAAAAGTCTAATGAGATCTGAGTTAACAATATGGATGATGGGACATCCATTCTATGAACTTCAGTCACCAAAAAATGATGCAAAAGAAGAATTCATCAGAGAGGCAATGTTAAGTTAAAACAGAGCTATAAGCAGCTAAGGTTATTGTAAATTTTGGCAAGTATTTGCATGGTGTAACCCTGTGTTATCTTTACTTTCAAATTTTCTGAGCACGGTATATACACAAGAGACCTATTCAAAATATTTAACAACTGGTTTTTAAGAATGAAGGGCCAGGACCTTCCTGGCAGTCCACTGGTTAAGATTCTGCACTTCCAATGTAGGAGGCATGTGTTCGATCCTTGGTTTGGGAAGATCCTGCATACGGCACCAAAAAAATGTGGCAAAAAAAATTAATTAAAAATAAATGTTTTTTAAAAAACAAGTTTTTCACGTGGCACTTAAAAAAAAATGCAGCCACATCCCCATATATGCACATTGCAATTATTTTTAGTAGCTACTTAGTGTATGTATCAGTTACCCCTAC
Organism: Tragulus kanchil; assembly: GCA_022376925.1. NCBI lineage: Eukaryota > Metazoa > Chordata > Mammalia > Artiodactyla > Tragulidae > Tragulus > Tragulus kanchil. Next base: position 234,991,959 of record JAIOJX010000028.1, on the reverse strand, counting down.
ACAAAGTAAGTTTAATTAATTAATTAATTTGCATTATTTCATTACAACAAAATAATCTAGCTATCCATATAATTACCTTTATTTAATTACCCACCCATTAGTACCTCACCCACATATTAGCTAACTTATTTATGTTTTCCTATTTTCCACTTTTTTCTAGTGAATATTTTACTTATCAAAAAAGTCAAAAAACAGTAACACATTGAATTAAGAAATAAAAAAGCCAGTGTGTAGGTATTTCTCAGCCACTGTCTTTTATTCTGCCTTCCCAGCCTCTGACCCATATCTGGTCTCCATTTGGAATCCCCAAAGCTACTCAAGCAGCTGAGTAGCTTTATCAGAAATCCTCAGCATCTGATCTTGATGTCAATAACCAGATGTCTGTCCTTGACAAGGTGTCAGGTGGTCCTGTTCCTGCACAACCTGGGGATGCCAAGCAGAGGGGATGCTCTTGGAGGCCCCTTCAAGTCCTGCCCACCAGGTGGTGCTTCCAGTGTTGGCAAAAGTATAGATTGCTCCCTAGGGACTTCTCAGGTGGTCCAGTGGTTAGGACTTTGCTTCCCAAGGTAAGGGGTGTGGGTTCGATCTCTAGTTGGGTAACTAAGATCCCACATGCCTTGTGGTCAAAAAAATCAAAACATAAAAGCAAAAAAGCAGATTGCTCCCACTGTTTGGGAGGGCAATCTGGCTCTGTCTATCAAAGACAACACACAAACTTTGGACCCAGCATTTACTCTACAGATCCGCTCACACACTTACAAAAAGGTGTCTGCACAATACACTCCCTGAAGAATTTTTGGAAATAGCCAAAGCTTGGAAAACAGACTTGATGTCTATCAATCAAGGATGATTGCTTGCAAGCGTGCTCAGTCACTTCAGCTGTGTGTGACTCTGTGACCCTATGGACTGTGGGCCACCAGACTCCCCGGTTCCTGGGATTCTCCAGGCAAGAATACGGGAGTGGATCACTATCCTCTCCTCCAGAGGATCTTCTCAACCCAGGGATCAACCCTGCATCTCTTGGGTCTCCTGCATTGTAGGCGGATTCTTTACCACATATGAGAAATCCACTACAGTTGCTGAAAACATGAGGTGAAACTACATGTGCAGGTAGAAAAATATACCCAAACTATAAAGAAAAATTTTAACTCTGCAAGCAAGTACCTTTGACCTCATTTATATTAAAAGAAAAAAGAAAAAAAAAAAGACCTGTCCACACTGATAACATTTCTGGAAAGGTCCAAGAGAAGTGCAGCTTATGGGGATCAGGGAGAGAGGGGAGGCTAGCTGGGGATTTTTTCCTTTCCACTTTACAGCCTTTGAAAATGTTTTCACTTCTTGTCATGAGTAATGATAATTTTTAAAGATCTGCCTCCTGACATTTTAGGGCAGGCCTAGACAAAACAAGAGATGCAGACCACTGAGCCAGGCAAACGCTCTCAAGCTTGGGGCATTCATTTCCATGTCAGGGACATGCCCACAGAGCCGTAAAGGTCATCTCAGGGCAGAGCTCCTCAAACTTTTCCACAGAAGTACCCTGACGACCAAATAGAACAAACACAGAACCTCAGGGGATGACAGAAATTGGCCCAGACCTCTGACTCAAGCAAAATTTCTTTAGTGTTCAAACTATCTTAAAATTTCAAGCTAGTTTCGATTAAAAAAAATTTTTTTTACTCCACTATAGAGTCATCTTTGATTTCTTGTGAAAAATAATGTTCTCCTCAAATCTTGTTTGTGGTTTTCTGGTCACTCTATTGGTAAATCCTTCACTTCCACTTTAAATGGATAAAAAGTCTAGATAAAGCTTCACAAGCAAAAAATGTATTCAGAGGTTTAAGGCAAGAAATGTGAAAGTGGTGATGGGAACTCAAGATGAGGGGTTTGTGAAAAATTGTCCATGTGTGTGTGTGTGCTCAGTTGTGGTCAGCTTTGTGATCCCCTCCAAGGACTGTAGAGTCCACCAGGCTCCTCTGTCCATGGAATCTTCCAAGCAAGAATACTAGAGCGGATTGTCATTTCCTTCTCCAAAGGTCTTCCCGGCTCAGGGGTTGAACCTGCCTCTTCTGCATTAACAGGCAGATTCTTCACCTTTTATCAGGACTTGATAAAGGCCAAGAGTTACAAATCTAATGCTCACGTGAGGAAAAATGTCTGAGCCTAACTCTAGGGCGCATAGTCAGAACTGGGCTGCAATCAGCAATCACTGCTTTAGAGTTGAAATAAGAAAAGGATTGGAAATGTTCTACCCGCCAGTCTAAGAAGTGACAAGAAAGCTGTGTGTCCGCTTGGACTTGGAGGAAGAAAAAGAAAAATACTAGATATCAGAAATCCAGGCCAGTGCTGTTAGAGAAGGTTAAGTTCACACTGTATGCCTAACATTGTGGCTTCAAAGCACAACAATGTGAAAAGTAGTTCAGCACTCAAGAAATTCACATGGACCCTGGAAGAGAGAGCAAAATATCAAACTGTTTTGCAAAGGTGGTACTCAAACCCAGGGTACTGGGACTTCCCATAAAAATATAAGCCACAATGAAGATAAACAGAATTTAAAACTTCATGAGGAAACGAATCACCATGAGGGAGAATCGCAGATATAATAAATGGTAAAAATTGTGTTTTAAGAACCAAAGATTATACGACAGTATAGAAAGGGTATTTAACACATTTAAAAATATAAAGAAAGAAACATTAATTGTAGGAACAGAATGCAAGTAGAACAAGAATATTGCCAAAGGACAAAATAGAAGTTTGAGAAAGGAAATATACAAACTTCCTATAGGAAAATGTAATTGACGTAATTATAATTGCCGTAGTTGAGAAGAGTATTAGTGAACTAGGAGATTAGAGGAAATTACCCAACATGCCCTCCAAAATAAAGGGATGGAAAATTTGAGAGAGAAGTTAAGAAAAATGAACATTTGAATGGGAAAACCCAACATATATCTAAAATGAGTTACAATATCGAAGTAAAAATGCGGATGATAGTCAAAGAGATAATGGCTGAGAATGCTTTAATAACAAAATAAGATATGAACCCACAGTTAAGGAATAATGAAACCTAAAAAGGATAATTAAAATGAACACATACCCAGATACATCATAGTGAAACTACAGAATACCAAAGATAAAGAGAAAAACAAATCTCCCAAGGTCTAGATTTAAAAATTTAACAAGGCTAAAAGAGAACTAAAATTATATAGTGAATGTAAAAAAATAGAGAACATCTTCTTTTCAAATAACCACAGAACCAACCTCAGAATTTCCAAAAAACAAAAACAGAACAGAAAACATTCTCTAATGACAATGCAGAAATTAATGTCAAAAATCCAAAACCAAAAAGCCCTAACTAGATGGAAACCTTTAAACATTCTTTCAAAAAAATGTTGCCTCAAAGAAAAAATATTCATACAAATTTGTATCACAAAATAACAGAAGGTGGTAATAGAAAAGACATACCGTCAGTATTTATGGCCACATAGTCAAAGCAGAGCTTGATGAAAAAGCTCGTATACTTTTACAGGTCTTATACTTTTGCTAGTATACAGAAAAAAAATAAAACTATATGAATGGGGCTTCCCTGGTGGTCCAGTGGGTAAGGACACCGCCTTGCAGTGAAAGGGGTGCCAGTTCGATCCCTGGCCTGGGAAGATCCCACATGCTGCGGAGCTGCTGGACCGATGTGTCCAGTTACCAAGCCAGAGCTCTGGAGCGCATGCGCCCAGAGCCAGTGCTCTGCGACAACAGAGGCCACCGCGATGGGAGGCCCACAGGGGCCAAAGAACAAAGATGGATGAAAATAGACAAATGAAAGACCAATAGAAGTGGCCTGCCCGCTCCCCTCCCTCCCCACCCTACCCCCCCCCAAATAAATAAATACATCTTAAAAAAAGAAAAAACTATATGAATGAAACAACATAATAAGTTAGAAAAAAAACAAATACACTGAAAGATATCCAAGCTTAAGGAATAAATTAATAAACTTAAAATACAGTGATCATAAAACAAGACTATGGAACCTATTTAACAAATTCAAAAGCTGTTTCTTCAACAAACAAAATATTACTAAAATATACAAATTTATAGCTAATAAAGTCAAGGGTAAGGAAGGGCAAATACATAAAATGAGATTAAGTGAATCCAAAAAACTAGAGAAACCATGGAAATTAAGCAAATCATATTAAAAATAGTTTGTCCAGTGTTATAAAAAATAAATTTCCAAATACATTTGAAATCACGGATGAAAAGAACAGTGTTCTAGAACTGAGCTCTCTAACACAGGAGCTACTAAACACATGTGCAAACTGAGCATTTAAAATGTGGCTAGTCAAATGTTCTTAATGAAATAACCATAATACCAAAGCCTGAGAAGGATCTTACACAACAAACTCGTAAATTAATTTTACTTACAGATACTGAAGCAACAAACAAATGATGATGACAACAACAGAAAATAAATAAAATATTGATAAAGTACCTTACCCTCCAGGGAGAATACAGTGGACCAGAAAGAGGGATGCCCTCTCAACAATAACACCAATTAGATTAATTTTAAATAATTGCATTTTAATGATAATGGAAAACCATGAGAACAACAAGGACTGCTGCTGCTTAGTGTGACCCCAAGGATTGCAGCCCGCCAGGTTCCTTGGTCCATGGGGATCCTCCAGGCAAGAATATTGGAGTATGCCCTCCTCCAGGGGGATCTTCCCAACCCAGGGATGGAACCCAGATCTCCTGCATTGCAGGCAGATTCTTCACCACTTAGCCATCAGGGAAACCCCATATATATAATATTTGAGACCCCACAGACTGTAGCTCGCCAGGCTTCTCCATCCATGGAATTTTCCAGGCAAGAATACTAGAGTGGCTTGCCATTTCCTTCTCTACAACAAAGACTAGACAGACAAAATTTCCAGAGGAAGAAGCGCTTATCTCAAGTGAGCTGGCAATCACCAGCTAAATGTGGGCAAATATCAACTTGGCTCAAACAGAAGGACACTATACGGAAAGATGGTTGGATGGCATCTCCGACTCAATGGACATAAGCTTGAGCAAACTCCAGGAGACAGTGAAGGACAGGGGAAACTGGTGTGCTACAGTCCATGGTTGGATGGCAAATACCGACGTCAATGGAACCTATTTAACAAATTCAAAAGCTGTTTCTTCAACAAACAAAATATTACTAAAATATACAAATTTATAGCTAATAAAGTCAAGGGTAAGGAAGGGCAAATACATAAAATGAGATTAAGTGAATCCAAAAAACTAGAGAAACCATGGAAATTAAGCAAATCATATTAAAAATAGTTTGTCCAGTGTTATAAAAAATAAATTTCCAAATACATTTGAAATCACGGATGAAAAGAACAGTGTTCTAGAACTGAGCTCTCTAACACAGGAGCTACTAAACACATGTGCAAACTGAGCATTTAAAATGTGGCTAGTCAAATGTTCTTAATGAAATAACCATAATACCAAAGCCTGAGAAGGATCTTACACAACAAACTCGTAAATTAATTTTACTTACAGATACTGAAGCAACAAACAAATGATGATGACAACAACAGAAAATAAATAAAATATTGATAAAGTACCTTACCCTCCAGGGAGAATACAGTGGACCAGAAAGAGGGATGCCCTCTCAACAATAACACCAATTAGATTAATTTTAAATAATTGCATTTTAATGATAATGGAAAACCATGAGAACAACAAGGACTGCTGCTGCTTAGTGTGACCCCAAGGATTGCAGCCCGCCAGGTTCCTTGGTCCATGGGGATCCTCCAGGCAAGAATATTGGAGTATGCCCTCCTCCAGGGGGATCTTCCCAACCCAGGGATGGAACCCAGATCTCCTGCATTGCAGGCAGATTCTTCACCACTTAGCCATCAGGGAAACCCCATATATATAATATTTGAGACCCCACAGACTGTAGCTCGCCAGGCTTCTCCATCCATGGAATTTTCCAGGCAAGAATACTAGAGTGGCTTGCCATTTCCTTCTCTACAACAAAGACTAGACAGACAAAATTTCCAGAGGAAGAAGCGCTTATCTCAAGTGAGCTGGCAATCACCAGCTAAATGTGGGCAAATATCAACTTGGCTCAAACAGAAGGACACTATACGGAAAGATGGTTGGATGGCATCTCCGACTCAATGGACATAAGCTTGAGCAAACTCCAGGAGACAGTGAAGGACAGGGGAAACTGGTGTGCTACAGTCCATGGGGTCAAAAAGAGTTGGACACAACTTAGCAACTGAACAACAATATACAGTAAGAGAAACCAAAAGACCTTTTTTTGTGCAAAGGATTGGAAATTCAAAGAACCCAAAATATAAGGTTAATTTTCCCCTTGAGACATTTGTTACGTTACAGGGTGGTCCAGAAGCCTGGAGACTGATGGAGAAAGGCAGAGTGGAATAATCTGCAATCTTGTAGGTGCTTAGGAAGCAAAGTCTCATCAGAAAGAGATGCCTGCAAAACACATGACCAGTCTTCCCCTCAAGACATTTACCAGATTTTAACTGCCTAGCTCAAACAGCAAAAAAAGAAGGACCTTCAGGGAAAGGCCGTGATGGAATGCATTTTACTAAAGTAGAATCCAGCCCCTAGCCAACTCGGTCCCTGAGCAGACTGAAGCAATCTGCTCTTAGCCTTATCTGCTGAAGAGAAAAGAAGGGCAAACTTTGCTGTAAGAAGAAATCATCTGGAGCCTTTATGCGCCTTTAAAAAATGATATATGTATAGAAGAAAATAATTGGAATGTACAAAGATAATAAATCTTGGGAAAGAAGAACACAGTTGGAGGTATCACACTCCCTGACTTCGACTACACTATAATGCTACGGTAATCAAAACAGTATGGTATTGGCACAAATATAGACAAAATAGATCAATGCAACAAACGGAGAACCTAGAAATGAACCCAAACTTATATGAGCAATTGCTTCTCTGTCCATGTAATTTTCGAGGCAAGAATCCTGGAGTGAGTTGCCATTCCCTTCTCCAGGGGGATCTTCCTGACTCAGGGATCAAACCTGGTCTCCCACATTGCAGGGAGATTCTTTACCATCTCAGCCACCAGGGAAGCCCTATAAGAGTAATTAATCTATGACAAAGGAAGCAAAAATATACAATGGAGAAATGGCAGTCTTTTCAATAAGTGGTTCTAAGATAACTGAACAGTTATATATTAAAGAATGAAACCAGAACATTCTCTAACACTATACACAAAATAAACTTCACTACAAGACTGGATATCAGACTGGATACCATAAAACTTCTAGAGGAAAACACAGGCAGAACACTTTTTGACATAAATCATAGCAATATTTTGGGGGCTTGTCTCCTAAGGAAAAAGAAACAAAAATAAACAAATGGGACCTAATTAAACTTACCTTTTGAAAAGCAAAGGTCGTCATCAACAAAAAGAAAAGGCCACCCTACCAAATGAGCAAGTGAAATGTAAGTATTAGTTGCTCAGTTGTGTCCATTCTTTGCAACCCCATGGACTATAGCCTGCCAGGCTCCTCTCTCTGTGAGATTCTCCAGGTAAGTATACTAGAGAGTGGGTAGCCATTCCTTTCTCCAGGGGATATTCCCAACCCAGAGATCAAACCCATGTCTCCTGCATGGAAGGCACATTCTTTATTACCTGAGCCACTGAATGAGCAGAAATATTTGCAAATGATTTATCAAGTAAGGAGTTAATACCCCAATTATGCAAAGAACTGATATATCTCAACAACCAAAAAAAAAAAAAAGACTAGTTAAAAGATGTGCAGAGGATCTAGGTAGACATTTTTCCAAAGAAGACATGAAAAAGTGCTCAGTATCACTAACTATTAGTGAAATGCAAATCAAAACCCCAGTGAGGTATCACCTTACACCTGTCAGGATGGCTATTATCAAAAAGACAACAAATGCAAATGTTGATGAGAATATGCAGAGAAAATGATCCTCATGAAATGTTGGTTAGAATCTAAACTGGTGCAGTCACTATGGAAAATGGTATGGAGATTCCTCAAAACATTAAAAATAAAACTCCCAAGAAAGTTAAAAAGTGAAAGTGTTGGTCACTTAGTCATGTCTGACTCTTTGTGGACCCATGGACCATCTCCTGCCAAGCTCCTCTGTTTATGTAATTCACCAGACAAGAATACTGGAGCGGGTAGTCATTTCCTTCTCTAGGGGATCTTCCTGACTCAGGGATTGAACATGGGTCTCTAATTATTTCAAATTTAAAATTCTCTTGTACTCTATCACATTGCAGGCAGATTCTTTACCATCTGAGTCACCAGAGAAGTACATATGATCCAGCAATTGCACTCTGGATATTTATCCAAAGAAAACAAACAAAAATAATAATATATGTTCATTGCAGCATTATTTATAGTAGCCAAGATGTGGCTAAAGAAGATAGGGTATGTGTGTGTACATATGCTGTTGTTGTGTAATTGCTCAGCGATTGACTCTTTGTGACCCCAGGGACTGCAGCATGCCAGGTTTCCCTGTCCTTCACCATCTTCCTGAGCTTTCACTCCAACTCATATCCAATGAGTTGATGATGCCATCCAACCATTTCATCTTCTTTCACCCTCTTCTCCTCCTGCCTTCAATCTTTCCCAGCATCAGGATCTTTTCCAATGAGTTAACTCTTTACATCAGGTAGCCAAAGTACTGGAGCTTCAGCTCCAGCATCAATCTTAAGTATACTAGAGAGTGGGTAGCCATTCCTTTCTCCAGGGGATATTCCCAACCCAGAGATCAAACCCATGTCTCCTGCATGGAAGGCACATTCTTTATTACCTGAGCCACTGAATGAGCAGAAATATTTGCAAATGATTTATCAAGTAAGGAGTTAATACCCCAATTATGCAAAGAACTGATATATCTCAACAACCAAAAAAAAAAAAAAGACTAGTTAAAAGATGTGCAGAGGATCTAGGTAGACATTTTTCCAAAGAAGACATGAAAAAGTGCTCAGTATCACTAACTATTAGTGAAATGCAAATCAAAACCCCAGTGAGGTATCACCTTACACCTGTCAGGATGGCTATTATCAAAAAGACAACAAATGCAAATGTTGATGAGAATATGCAGAGAAAATGATCCTCATGAAATGTTGGTTAGAATCTAAACTGGTGCAGTCACTATGGAAAATGGTATGGAGATTCCTCAAAACATTAAAAATAAAACTCCCAAGAAAGTTAAAAAGTGAAAGTGTTGGTCACTTAGTCATGTCTGACTCTTTGTGGACCCATGGACCATCTCCTGCCAAGCTCCTCTGTTTATGTAATTCACCAGACAAGAATACTGGAGCGGGTAGTCATTTCCTTCTCTAGGGGATCTTCCTGACTCAGGGATTGAACATGGGTCTCTAATTATTTCAAATTTAAAATTCTCTTGTACTCTATCACATTGCAGGCAGATTCTTTACCATCTGAGTCACCAGAGAAGTACATATGATCCAGCAATTGCACTCTGGATATTTATCCAAAGAAAACAAACAAAAATAATAATATATGTTCATTGCAGCATTATTTATAGTAGCCAAGATGTGGCTAAAGAAGATAGGGTATGTGTGTGTACATATGCTGTTGTTGTGTAATTGCTCAGCGATTGACTCTTTGTGACCCCAGGGACTGCAGCATGCCAGGTTTCCCTGTCCTTCACCATCTTCCTGAGCTTTCACTCCAACTCATATCCAATGAGTTGATGATGCCATCCAACCATTTCATCTTCTTTCACCCTCTTCTCCTCCTGCCTTCAATCTTTCCCAGCATCAGGATCTTTTCCAATGAGTTAACTCTTTACATCAGGTAGCCAAAGTACTGGAGCTTCAGCTCCAGCATCAATCTTCCAATGAAGGGTTGATTTTCTGTTTAATCTCCTTGCTGTCCAAGGGACTGTCAAGAATCTTCTCCACAGTTTGAAAGTATCAATTCTTTGGCACTCAGCCTTCTTTATGGTCCAACTCTCATATCCGTACATGACTACTGGAAAAACCATAGCTTTGACGATATGGACCTTTGTAGGCAAAGCAATGTCTCTTCTTTTTAATACACTGTCCAGGTTTGTCATAGCTTTTCTTCCAAGGAGCAAGTGCCTTTTAATTTCATGGCTGCCGTCACCATCCATGGTGATTTTGGAACCCAAGAAAATAAATTCTGTCACTGTTTTCACTTTTTCCCATCTATTTGCCATGAAGTGATGCCATGATCTTAGTTTTATGAATGTTGAGTTTTAGGCCAGCTTTTTCACTCTCCTCTTTTATCTTCATCGGGAGGCTCTTTAGCTCTTTTTCACTTTCTGCCATTAGGGTGGTGTCATCTGCATATCTAAGGCTATTGATATTTCTCTCAGCAATCTTGATTCCCGATATACAATGCAGATGTGTGTGTCTTTGTGTGTAATGGAATATTACTCAGTCATAAAAAGAATGAAATCGTGCCATTTGTGACAATATGGATGGACTTGGAAGGCACCATGCTGAATGAAATAAGTCAGACAGATTAGGACCAATAGTGTATGATTTCACTTACATGTGGAAGCTAAAAATCAAGACAAATGAACAAAAATAGCAAAACAAATCGGAGTCAAAGATACAGAAAACAATCAAGTAGTTACCAGATGAGAAGAGGAGGGAAATACATGAAGAGGATTAAGAGGTACAAGCTTCCAGTTACAAAATAAACGAGGCATGGATATGAAATGTAGAATGTGGGGAATATAGTCAATAATTACGCAAACTCTTTGTATGGTGATAGATTGTAATGAGATTTAGCATGTGATCACTTTGAAATGTTTAGAAATTTCAAATCATTATGCGGTTAACAAGAACTAACAGTGTTGCTGATCAATTACACTTTAAAAACAAAGAAACAAACAAACTCAGAAAAGAGATCAGATTTGTGATTATCAGAAACAGGTTATCAGAACTGAACATAGTCAAAAGGTACAAAACTCCAGTTAAAAAATAAATAAATGCTATGGCTGTAACGTACAACAGAAGTACCACAAACACTGTGTGTTACATATAAAAGCTGTTAAGAGAGTCAACGCTAAGAATTCTCATCACAAGACAAATTTTTTTTTGTTTCTTTAATTTTGTATCTAGATGAGGCAATGGATGTTCACTACATTTATTATAATCTCTCATGATGTATATAAGTTGGCTCATTATGCTGTACACTGTAAACTTATACAGTGCTGTGTATCACATATCTCAATAAAACTCAGTGAAAGTAAAAAAGAACATATTGGTTTAAAAAAATGACTATATACAGCAGGGAACTCAATTAGCAAACTCAAGAATAGACCAATAGGAATATTCAAAATAAAGCACAGAGAGAAAAATGAATGGAACAAACAGAATAGAGCACAAATGATATACTGGACACAACCAAAATATCTAAAATATATATAATTTGGGGCTTCCCTGGTGGCTCAGCTGGTAAAGAATCTAACTGCCAGTGCAGGAGACATAAGAGATAAGGGAGACATTCAATCCCTGGGTTGAGAAGATCCCCTGGAGAAGGAAATGGCAATCCACTCTGCCTGGAGACCAAGGAGCCTGTGAGCCGCAGTTTATGGGGTCGCAAAGAGTCAGACACAACTGAATGACTAACACAGCTCCATTTGTAATTGGAGTCAAGAGGAAAAAAATAAAGAGGTAAGAGTGAAAGCAATATTTCAAGAGATAATGGGCAAGGATTTTCCAATATGTATGAAAGACATCAACTCTTCAATCCAGAGTCTCAGTGAACCTCAAGGAAAATAATTAGAAGAAAAATACATCAAGGCACATTAAACAGTTGAAGATCAAAGACAAAGAGAAAATCTTTTAAAGACATCTTTTTAAGAATGTACACCATCTTCAGGGTAGCAATACAACAATTGATTACGGATTTTTTTTTGTCAATGACAAAATTGTACGAAAGCCAGAAGACCATAGAGTGAAAAATGAACATTTCGGAAGAAAAACAAAGAACTCTCAAACTACAATTCTATATCCAGCAAAAGATCCTTCAGCTATGAAGGCAAAATAAAAATGTTTCAAGCAGACAATAAAAAAAAACCTGAGCTAATTCAACCCAGTGGAGAAACACTCCATGAAATACTTACTGGGTTTTTTCAAGTAGAGGAAAATGTTCCCAGATGGAAGCACAGAACTTCAGGAAGGAACACAAAGCACTGGAAAGAATAAATATGCGGGAAGAGAGAAAAGAATATTTTGTGTTTGAAGCCAAAATAATAACATCTTGTGAACTTGATAACACACGTAGAGGTAAAACTATACAACAGTAGCCTTAAGTATGGGATAGAGTAAAGGGACTTAAATTGTTGTGAGGTTATTGCATTATTGTTTGGGGTAAAAGGACCAGTTCAAGGTTAAAGGCAATAAGTCACAGATGCAAAATGAAATCTTCAGAGCAATCACACAAAAGTTACAATTAAAAATATAATCGATAAGAAAATGGAACAGGAAAATACATGACTCTGTGAATTTATTTCTTCTTTAGTTCTATTAATTTCCACTTTTAAACAATGGTATTAGGAGCATAACCTTTCAGATTCTTGAGTTTCCTTGTTGCATTCACCTTGTTATCACAATAAAACACCCCCTTTTCCCTCTAGCAATACTTCTTAGAGTGTTGTTGGATATTAAGATAGCCAAGTAAATTTCTTTTTGCTGGTATTGCATAGTATAACTCTTTTCATCCTTTTACTTTCATTCACACTTTGTCCTTATATTTAATATATGCTCACTGTAAAAGTATACTTGGGTCTCGATTCTTTTTATTTAGTCTGATACTTTATTCTTTTTGTGTGTGTTTTGTATTTATACTTCAAATAGTTACTGATATCGTTACATTAAATCCTACCATGCTGCTATTGAGTTTGCTTGTTCCATCTCTTCTGTACCTTTGTTTTCCATTTTCTGCCTTCAGGATGATTAATCACATGCTTTCCTATTCCATTTTTATCGCCAATCAGGTTTTTCGTTATGTAATACTTTTCTGTGTGTATCTAATCTGTATATATTGAGGCTTCCTAGGTGACTCAGTGGTAAAGAATCCACCTGCCAAGTAGGAGGCGCAGAAAACACAGATTCAACCCACTGGAGTGGCAGCCCACTCCAGCGTTCTTGCCTGGGGAACGCCAGGGACAGAAGAGCCTGGAGGGCTACAGTCCATGGGATTGCAAAGAGTCAGACACAACTTAGTAACTAAACCACTACCAATATATATTGCCTGTATACACACACATACACACATATGTATAACTTCTTCTTTAGATTTGTGTACACTTAAGTTCTAGGCACTTTTAATATCTATAAAATGCTAAAGTATTACCAAACAGAATTTGTCAGCAGGTAAAAATAATAATGTACATCCTGACGACATGGGGCTTGTTCTAGGAATTCAAGAATGATTCAGTATTAGGAAATCCACTGAATTCTAAATGGAAAATATGCAGTCACCTCAATGCCTGTTCAAACGGAATTTGACATTTGACCATTCAAAGGCCTGGGAAATCCCATGGACAGAGGAGCCTGGCAGACTACAGTCCTGGGGTCTCAAAGAGTGGTACACTACTGAGTGACTGAGCACACACATAGCTGTTAGCTAATAAGTACTATCTCAGTAAAAATACAAAAAGTAGGGGCTTCCCTGGTAGCTCACTGATAAAGAGTTTGTCTGCCAATGCAGGAGACACAAGTTCGATCCCTGATCCAGAAAGATTCCACAGGCTACGGAGCAACTAAGTCCATGAGCCACAACTATTGAGCCCATGTGCCGCAACTATTGAAGCCTGTGTGCCCTAGAGCCCGAGTTCCACAACAAGAGAAGTCACCGCCACAAGAAGCCTTCTGGGCTTCCCTGGTGGTTCAGTGGGTAAGGATACCACCTTGCAGTGCAAGGGGCGCCGGTTCGATCCCTGGCCTGGGAAGATCCCACGTGCCGCAGAGCGGCTGGACCGATGTGTCCAATTACTGAGCCAGAGCTCTGGAGTGCATGCGCCCAGAGCCGGTGCTCTGCCACAACAGAGGCCACTGCGATGGGAGGCCTACAAGGGCCAAAGAACAAAGATGGATGAAAATAGACAAATGAAAGACCAATAGAAGTGGCCCACCCACCCTCTCCCTCCCCAACCCGCCCCCCTCAAAATAAATAAATAAATAAATAAATAAATGTTTAAAAAAAAAAAGAAGCCTGCTTACCTCAACTAGAGAGGGGCCCCCATTCCCTGCCACTAGAGAAGAGCCTGCAGCAGCAGTGAAGACCCAGAAGAGCCAAAAATAAATAAATAAATAAATAAAATGCATTTCTTTAAAAAGACAAATACAAAAAGTAACTTTTATCTATAGAAAATGATGCTAACTTTTACATGGAAAAATAATCAATGGCCTGGGTAATTCTAATAAAGAAAAAGAGAAGGAATAGCTACACCATATATTAAAATATACTTAAAATCTTCCATAACTAAAACTCTGTAATAGTAGAATATGACTTGTCAGACTAATAGGTGGCACCGAATTGAACATCCTGAAAAGCACCCAAATATGTACAGAAATGTGCAAGATAACGCTGGCATGCATTTCAAATGCATGGGGGAAAGATGGACTACTCAAAAAGTTGTGTTGATACCAAAAATTTTTTAGATTAGACTTTGCATCTACCATAGAAAAAATTCCAGTTGTATCAACAATTTAAATATAAAAAAATGAAACGTAAAAGCACTAAAGCAGAAATGCAAGATGAGGAAAGTCTTGCTGTGCTTCAGCACCTGGAAGGCACAACGTAAACAGCTGACAGTTTCAACTGTATGGAAATCAACATTTTCTGCATGGCAAGAACCAAACTAATTTTTAGAAATACCCAAAGCAAAGACAAAATGAGAAATACATCAAAACGAGAGACATATGCAGTTCATACCACAAAGGGCTAATTCCCCCAACACTGTGTTAAAGTTCCTGCAAACTTATGAGACAAAAGACCAATATGTGTGGCTATATGGGCATGGATACAGATTATTTATGGGAAATATATTTGGGGGTGTGTGTGTGTGTGATTTTTTAAAAAAATTTGGCCTCTTTTATTGTTTTTTTTAATCCATTTATTTTCATCCATCTATTTTCATCCATCTTCATTCTTTAGGCCGTATGGGCCTCCCTGTTGCAGTGCCCTCTCCCGATGCAGAGCACTGGCTCTGGGCGCATGCGCTCCAGAGCGCTGGCTCGCAATTGGACACACCCATCAGCCACTCCGAGGCAGGTGGGATCCTCCCAGGCCAGGGATCGAACCGTGCCCCCCGCAATGCAAGGCGCACTCCTCACCCACTACACCACCAGGGAAGCCCGTATTTGGTTTTTAAACATATCAAAATATACTCATGTCAATCGTAATAAGAAACATACAAATTAAAACCACACTGAGGGCTTCCCTGGTGGCCCAGTGGGTAAGGACACCGTCTTGCAGTGCAAACACTGATTTTTTAAAAAAAATTATCCAAAACGGTGAAAATCCAAAAGTTTGAAAACAAAACTCTGTTGGTGGGAGAGAAGACACAGGCATTCTCCCTCCTGCATTGTGACTGGAAGCAGAAACTGGCATACCCCCTGCAGGGAGAAATTTGGCAGCATCTGGCCATATTAGAGATGCATTTATCCTTTGACTCAGCAATTTCACTTTTAGCAATTTACCTTCTGTATAAACATAATCATGTACTACATGAAGAACTACCAAGTTATTCGTTACAACATTGTCAAAAAGCAAAAGATGGCAACAACTTACATGGCCATCTATAGGGGATCGAATTGGCATTTTTTGGATTTGTAACCCTTTGTTAACAGGCATCATGGCATCTTGCCATTCTATACCAAGACTGAAAGATGCCTTAATAATGCTGTTAACCGAAAATAACAACGTACAGAAGGCTGGATGTGAGCTACGGAGGAAGCAAGTGGAAAAGGAATTGAGAGTTGGGGAAGACTGTGCATTCAGTTTGCAGAAGGAAGCAAGGAGCGGGGAGGGAGGAAAGGGGCGGGAGGAGGAAGGGGGAGGAAGAGGAGGAGGAGGGCAGTCTCTAGAAAGATAAACAACAAATGAATAGCAGTGGCTACCTTTTGTAGGGGAGAGATAAGAACTGCGCAGATGGGAAAGTACGCTTTCCGCTGTGTAATGTTTTATAATTGTTGATTTCCTGAACCATATGTAATACTACTTATTCAAAACGTTAAATAAATAAAACGTTCCGCTCTGAGGAGGAGGCAGAGGACAATGGCCCCTTCTCTCTTCCTCTCGCCCCAGAGCTGCGGGGCGCCAGCCGAGCTGAGGAGTGAGCATGCGCGGTTGTCTTGGTTTCTTGGAGCCAGCCTGGTGGGCGTAGCTGATTCCCTGAAGGTTACCGGACTCGCTCAGGCCTGCCCAGAGAGGTCAGGGTGATGCTGAGCTAGGCTCCACCCACTACACCACCAGGGAAGCCCGTATTTGGTTTTAAACATATCAAAATATACTCATGTCAATCGTAATAAGAAACATACAAATTAAAACCACACTGAGGGCTTCCCTGGTGGCCCAGTGGGTAAGGACACCGTCTTGCAGTGCAAACACTGATTTTTTAAAAAAAATTATCCAAAACGGTGAAAATCCAAAAGTTTGAAAACAAAACTCTGTTGGTGGGAGAGAAGACACAGGCATTCTCCCTCCTGCATTGTGACTGGAAGCAGAAACTGGCATACCCCCTGCAGGGAGAAATTTGGCAGCATCTGGCCATATTAGAGATGCATTTATCCTTTGACTCAGCAATTTCACTTTTAGCAATTTACCTTCTGTATAAACATAATCATGTACTACATGAAGAACTACCAAGTTATTCGTTACAACATTGTCAAAAAGCAAAAGATGGCAACAACTTACATGGCCATCTATAGGGGATCGAATTGGCATTTTTTGGATTTGTAACCCTTTGTTAACAGGCATCATGGCATCTTGCCATTCTATACCAAGACTGAAAGATGCCTTAATAATGCTGTTAACCGAAAATAACAACGTACAGAAGGCTGGATGTGAGCTACGGAGGAAGCAAGTGGAAAAGGAATTGAGAGTTGGGGAAGACTGTGCATTCAGTTTGCAGAAGGAAGCAAGGAGCGGGGAGGGAGGAAAGGGGCGGGAGGAGGAAGGGGGAGGAAGAGGAGGAGGAGGGCAGTCTCTAGAAAGATAAACAACAAATGAATAGCAGTGGCTACCTTTTGTAGGGGAGAGATAAGAACTGCGCAGATGGGAAAGTACGCTTTCCGCTGTGTAATGTTTTATAATTGTTGATTTCCTGAACCATATGTAATACTACTTATTCAAAACGTTAAATAAATAAAACGTTCCGCTCTGAGGAGGAGGCAGAGGACAATGGCCCCTTCTCTCTTCCTCTCGCCCCCAGAGCTGCGGGGCGCCAGCCGAGCTGAGGAGTGAGCATGCGCGGTTGTCTTGGTTTCTTGGAGCCAGCCTGGTGGGCGTAGCTGATTCCCTGAAGGTTACCGGACTCGCTCAGGCCTGCCCAGAGAGGTCAAGGGTGATGCTAGAGCTAGAAGCGCAGGGCGGGGGCCCTCTGAACAATTTTGTGATTTCAAAGTGGAGCCTCTGACCCCCAGGGAAGGAGGCAAGCGCCTGGGGGGGTTGGGGCCAGGAGGCCAGTCCTGCAAAGGATTCTGAGGGGCAAGACCTCCTGGAGCTTTCCGAATGGCCCGCATCTTATTTCTCTATCCCTGATCACCCTCCAGCCCAGCTAAGAGGCCTTTGGACAAGACTACAAAAGCAAGGAGGGTCAGAGACCGGGAAAGCAGACGGCCCTTTCAGCACAAGGGGGCTGTGCCCAGGCCCTTGGCCCAGGCCCCAGGACTGGCCCAGTTAGAGAGGGAGGGCTGCAGCGGGACACCTGATTCCCCGGGGACGGGAGGGGAGGGGACCATTCTGCCCGGTTTCCAGCATGGTCATTTACTTACTCTGGAGGGCTTTTTCTCACTGTGGGGCCACAGGACCCTCCGAACAGCCCTGACTGTGGGCTGGTAACACTGACCCGCATGTGAGGGGCTGCCCGCTCTCCAGATGGGGGAGAGGAGGCCTCTCTGCTTCTCAACTTCAGGCACTCCCTCCATCTGCAAACCATCCCTGGCCACCTAGTAAGGCCCCCGCACTAGCCCCTGAGAGTGATGCCCCTGGGGTTGCCAAAGCTCCCAGTCTCCTCCTCCTCCTGTGGGCCCCTTCCCACAGTTTAGCAAGTGTGAGAAACTGTTTTGTGTGGGTCACTTAACTGCTTTTTTGCAGCTAAAGCCTATTCCCACCAGACTGTTTGTTATAGCAGTGGCTACCTTTTGTAGGGGAGAGATAAGAACTGCGCAGATGGGAAAGTACGCTTTCCGCTGTGTAATGTTTTATAATTGTTGATTTCCTGAACCATATGTAATACTACTTATTCAAAACGTTAAATAAATAAAACGTTCCGCTCTGAGGAGGAGGCAGAGGACAATGGCCCCTTCTCTCTTCCTCTCGCCCCCAGAGCTGCGGGGCGCCAGCCGAGCTGAGGAGTGAGCATGCGCGGTTGTCTTGGTTTCTTGGAGCCAGCCTGGTGGGCGTAGCTGATTCCCTGAAGGTTACCGGACTCGCTCAGGCCTGCCCAGAGAGGTCAAGGGTGATGCTAGAGCTAGAAGCGCAGGGCGGGGGCCCTCTGAACAATTTTGTGATTTCAAAGTGGAGCCTCTGACCCCCAGGGAAGGAGGCAAGCGCCTGGGGGGGTTGGGGCCAGGAGGCCAGTCCTGCAAAGGATTCTGAGGGCAAGACCTCCTGGAGCTTTCCGAATGGCCCGCATCTTATTTCTCTATCCCTGATCACCCTCCAGCCCAGCTAAGAGGCCTTTGGACAAGACTACAAAAGCAAGGAGGGTCAGAGACCGGGAAAGCAGACGGCCCTTTCAGCACAAGGGGGCTGTGCCCAGGCCCTTGGCCCAGGCCCCAGGACTGGCCCAGTTAGAGAGGGAGGGCTGCAGCGGGACACCTGATTCCCCGGGGACGGGAGGGGAGGGGACCATTCTGCCCGGTTTCCAGCATGGTCATTTACTTACTCTGGAGGGCTTTTTCTCACTGTGGGGCCACAGGACCCTCCGAACAGCCCTGACTGTGGGCTGGTAACACTGACCCGCATGTGAGGGGCTGCCCGCTCTCCAGATGGGGGAGAGGAGGCCTCTCTGCTTCTCAACTTCAGGCACTCCCTCCATCTGCAAACCATCCCTGGCCACCTAGTAAGGCCCCCGCACTAGCCCCTGAGAGTGATGCCCCTGGGGTTGCCAAAGCTCCCAGTCTCCTCCTCCTCCTGTGGGCCCCTTCCCACAGTTTAGCAAGTGTGAGAAACTGTTTTGTGTGGGTCACTTAACTGCTTTTTTTTTGCAGCTAAAGCCTATTCCCACCAGATCTGCGGCCTCCTGGAAGGATGGCTCTGCGTTCTTTCTTCCTCTGGTCTCCAGAGCCCCCAGCACACCCTTGAACACAGTAAATTTTTTGATAAATGCTTGCACGTGGCTTCTAGGTATCCAGATGAGACATACAGTAGCATTGCAGTCAGTCAAGACCCAAGGTGGCTCCTTGGCGGTGCCGTCCAATGAGGGCTCAGAGCTTTCATGATGAAAGCCCTCCAGCCTTTGCTAACAATTCTGCTCCCTCACCTCCAGGGCCCCTGAATTCAGCCCCATCGCTCAGTCCCTCCAGGGATAGTGCCTGTTTCTCCAACAGGGAGGACCACAGCCCCACCTCAGGCCCCGTGCAGCTCTGGCAACAGCACTTAACTGCCCCCCCGCCCCTACACACACACATAAAATGCCTAGAATGTTCTTTTTCCAGAAATTCATAGGGCTCACTTCCCTATCCAGGCTCTGCTCCAAGACCAACTTCTCAATGAGGCCCGTCCTCCTCAGGCTATTCAAAATCACTCCCCTGTCCCACTTACCTGCTTTAGTTTTCCCCATTATCACTGTAACACCACTGAAAAGGCTCCAGTTTTCTTCTTCATTGTCTACCTCCCCCAGGACAATGGGAGCTTCCCTAGGGCAGGGACTGTTGTGTTTTCTTCACCGCTGTACCCCCATCACACAGTAAGTGTTCAGTACATATGTACTGACGACATTAATACAATATTGACTGAGTCATTGATTAGCCATGACTCTTTTGATGATGTTGTTGTTCAGTCGCTCAGTTGTGTCTGACACCTCGCGGCCCCATGGACAGCAGCACGCCAGGCTTCCCCGTCCTTCTGTCTCCCAGAGTTTGCTCAAACTCATGTCATCCAGCCATCTCACCCTCTGCTGTCCCCTTCTCCTCCTGCCTCAGTCTTTCCAGCACCAGGGTCTTTCCAGTGAGTCAGCTCTTCTCATCAGGTGGCCAAAGTATTGGCGCTTCAGCTTCAGCATCAGTCCTTCCAATGAATATTCAGGGTTGATTGCCTTTAAGATGGACTGGTTTGATTTCCTTGCTGTCCAAGGGATTCTCCAGAGCCTTCTCTAGCACCACAGTTTGAAAAGGCCAAAGACAATTCAACTGAATAGACACAGCTTGTTCATACATGTGGATTAAAAAAAAAAAAACTTGCATAGATTTCTTGACAATTTTATAGACATACTTTCATTTTCTTTTAGGAATTACTACCCAGATTTTTCAGAGATAAAAGCTAAGACTCAGGAAGTTAGGAGATTTTCCAGGACCCTCGGCTGGTCACTAGCAGAACTGGGGTGGCTGGTTTTCCTGCCTCCTTTCTCCTGAAGCTCAGCTCAACTCACCTACCCCAGGACCTGGGATGGCCCCTTCTTATTTTTCTGTTCTGGGGTTTCTTCCTGAAGCATCATACTCTCCTTTAAGAAGAAAAAACCCTGTGTTTTCTCCATTCCTTCTCTTTCCCCACCTCCTAGATCTCTGGGCCCATTATCCCCCTCCCCCCTTTCAATCCCAGAAGAAGCCTTTGTGACAGTCTTCTGGCAGAGGCCCCCTTGGGCAGGGTTGCATTCTAATTTTTGGACTCTGTTCACTAGGTTCTTTTATATTGCGAGGAGCAGAAACAGGCCTGGATCCCCTGAAATCATGAGGATTTATTGCAGCAATTCACGTGGAGTTAAGAAAGATAGGGATCTCCTAACACAGCCCAGCAGCCACGCTCCGGGGGGAGGGGGGGCGCTGGAACACAGGCTCCCGGCGCCTCCCCTTCTCTTCTAGCTAACTTCCACCTTCCAGCTCCGCTCTGCATCTCCTCCTCCCTCCTCAATGGGGGGACCCTCTTTTGCGGCCATGCAGTTTTCCGTGAGTCTCTGGACGGTGGCGCGGGTCCTACTGTATTGCGTTCGGCGGCAGCTGGGTCTCCCTCTGCACCTTCACAGCATACACACCTTTGCGGACGCGTAACCCTTCGCTCTCTAGGACCCACCGGTCCCTTCTAAAGGGGGCCTTAGTTCTCGGGGTGGTTAGAAAGGTGCCCTGCTCATTCATTCTCCGCACACTTACTGAGCCGCAAAGCCCCGAAGGAGGCACTTAGGGGACAATTGCTCACCGGACTTACTGCTTGGGTGGGCGAGGCGGGGCCTGGGGGTGATGGTTTATATCACACTCACACACCTCCTAGGAGGAGAAAATGCCGTCCTAGCCCCATTTAGGATTCTACCAGATTTTCAGAAGATAAAAGCCTTTAAAAGGACTTGCATAGATTTCTTGACAATTTTATAGACATACTTTCATTTTCTTTTAGGAATTACTACCCAGATTTTTCAGAGATAAAAGCTAAGACTCAGGAA
The DNA here is from genome assembly GCA_022376925.1 of Tragulus kanchil. Classification (NCBI taxonomy): domain Eukaryota; kingdom Metazoa; phylum Chordata; class Mammalia; order Artiodactyla; family Tragulidae; genus Tragulus; species Tragulus kanchil. The sequence goes on along the minus strand of JAIOJX010000028.1, from coordinate 234,970,131 downwards.
GTTAGGAGATTTTCCAGGACCCTCGGCTGGTCACTAGCAGAACTGGGGTGGCTGGTTTTCCTGCCTCCTTTCTCCTGAAGCTCAGCTCAACTCACCTACCCCAGGACCTGGGATGGCCCCTTCTTATTTTTCTGTTCTGGGGTTTCTTCCTGAAGCATCATACTCTCCTTTAAGAAGAAAAAACCCTGTGTTTTCTCCATTCCTTCTCTTTCCCCACCTCCTAGATCTCTGGGCCCATTATCCCCCTCCCCCCTTTCAATCCCAGAAGAAGCCTTTGTGACAGTCTTCTGGCAGAGGCCCCCTTGGGCAGGGTTGCATTCTAATTTTTGGACTCTGTTCACTAGGTTCTTTTATATTGCGAGGAGCAGAAACAGGCCTGGATCCCCTGAAATCATGAGGATTTATTGCAGCAATTCACGTGGAGTTAAGAAAGATAGGGATCTCCTAACACAGCCCAGCAGCCACGCTCCGGGGGGAGGGGGGGCGCTGGAACACAGGCTCCCGGCGCCTCCCCTTCTCTTCTAGCTAACTTCCACCTTCCAGCTCCGCTCTGCATCTCCTCCTCCCTCCTCAATGGGGGGACCCTCTTTTGCGGCCATGCAGTTTTCCGTGAGTCTCTGGACGGTGGCGCGGGTCCTACTGTATTGCGTTCGGCGGCAGCTGGGTCTCCCTCTGCACCTTCACAGCATACACACCTTTGCGGACGCGTAACCCTTCGCTCTCTAGGACCCACCGGTCCCTTCTAAAGGGGGCCTTAGTTCTCGGGGTGGTTAGAAAGGTGCCCTGCTCATTCATTCTCCGCACACTTACTGAGCCGCAAAGCCCCGAAGGAGGCACTTAGGGGACAATTGCTCACCGGACTTACTGCTTGGGTGGGCGAGGCGGGGCCTGGGGGTGATGGTTTATATCACACTCACACACCTCCTAGGAGGAGAAAATGCCGTCCTAGCCCCCTCCCCCACTCCCCCCATCGCCAGCCAGCCTTTGATTTGCTGAAAGCTTCTCTTGCAGAGGAGCAGAGAACAAAAGAGAAAACAACTCTTGCACGGCGACTCGTGTGACAGCGTCCCGAAACTGGGCGGCTCTGCGGGTTTTCCCGCTGCAGCGGGCCGCCCGGGAGCCCGGGAGCCCTGGGCTGCAAGACGCGGAGCGCGCGCCGCCGCCAGGGGCCGCCGCAGCCGCCGGCCCGGCGCATGGAATTTTCCACCACCCAGCCGAGCTTGCACGGTTGCGTCTCATTGGCCGAGCGGGGGTGTCTGTCCCCGCATGGGGACGGAGATTAGATTAGCCTGGGAGCCCTCCTCAGTGGGTTTGGCAGGGTTCTGATGAATCAGGTCAGCGGGGCCAGGGAGGGGAGACGGGGGAGGGTGGGAGCCGAGAGGAGCCCGCGTTTGTTTGCAAACCCAGCTAAGCTCCGGCCTTCGGATGTCACCTTTCTACATAGAAAATGCTCCAGTGAGCCGGGCGCAGTCGAGGGCAGAGATTAGACCTTGCCTCTTCATAGTAAAATTCCCCTCGAAACCACTGGAAAATAAGATTCCAGATACCCAAGTCCCGCCGCCTCCCCCAACCCTCGCCTTCGCCCTCGCCCCCCGCCCCTCTCTTTAGTCTCCGCCTGACCCTGGCATTTAACCCTTTGAGCAGCAGAACCCTCAAGAGAGTCTCTGTGGACAGAGACTTTCAGAACCTCCCCCCATCCAATCAGAACTTCAAAGCCGAATCAGTATCCACGCACACCTCCGGGGCTCAAGAAATTGGCGGCCATGCAGTTTTCCGTGAGTCTCTGGACGGTGGCGCGGGTCCTACTGTATTGCGTTCGGCGGCAGCTGGGTCTCCCTCTGCACCTTCACAGCATACACACCTTTGCGGACGCGTAACCCTTCGCTCTCTAGGACCCACCGGTCCCTTCTAAAGGGGGCCTTAGTTCTCGGGGTGGTTAGAAAGGTGCCCTGCTCATTCATTCTCCGCACACTTACTGAGCCGCAAAGCCCCGAAGGAGGCACTTAGGGGACAATTGCTCACCGGACTTACTGCTTGGGTGGGCGAGGCGGGGCCTGGGGGTGATGGTTTATATCACACTCACACACCTCCTAGGAGGAGAAAATGCCGTCCTAGCCCCCTCCCCCACTCCCCCCATCGCCAGCCAGCCTTTGATTTGCTGAAAGCTTCTCTTGCAGAGGAGCAGAGAACAAAAGAGAAAACAACTCTTGCACGGCGACTCGTGTGACAGCGTCCCGAAACTGGGCGGCTCTGCGGGTTTTCCCGCTGCAGCGGGCCGCCCGGGAGCCCGGGAGCCCTGGGCTGCAAGACGCGGAGCGCGCGCCGCCGCCAGGGGCCGCCGCAGCCGCCGGCCCGGCGCATGGAATTTTCCACCACCCAGCCGAGCTTGCACGGTTGCGTCTCATTGGCCGAGCGGGGGTGTCTGTCCCCGCATGGGGACGGAGATTAGATTAGCCTGGGAGCCCTCCTCAGTGGGTTTGGCAGGGTTCTGATGAATCAGGTCAGCGGGGCCAGGGAGGGGAGACGGGGGAGGGTGGGAGCCGAGAGGAGCCCGCGTTTGTTTGCAAACCCAGCTAAGCTCCGGCCTTCGGATGTCACCTTTCTACATAGAAAATGCTCCAGTGAGCCGGGCGCAGTCGAGGGCAGAGATTAGACCTTGCCTCTTCATAGTAAAATTCCCCTCGAAACCACTGGAAAATAAGATTCCAGATACCCAAGTCCCGCCGCCTCCCCCAACCCTCGCCTTCGCCCTCGCCCCCCGCCCCTCTCTTTAGTCTCCGCCTGACCCTGGCATTTAACCCTTTGAGCAGCAGAACCCTCAAGAGAGTCTCTGTGGACAGAGACTTTCAGAACCTCCCCCCATCCAATCAGAACTTCAAAGCCGAATCAGTATCCACGCACACCCCTCTCCTGGGGTCGGTCAAGAAATGTAGGCAGTGAAAGACAGAATTAGGGAGAGTGACTTTTCTGCGTGTTGGAGAATCAGCATGAAATCCCCACAGTGACGTTAAAATGTGCAGCAAGACTTGAGAGACCTTGCTGAGCCCAGATAAATTTTCCGTCTAAGGAAGCTTTAGGTATGAGCCGCTTGTATGGATTTATGACTTAAAAACTCCACTTGTTTTGTTTTCTTCTGAAGTTTCTGGCATTAGAAGCTCCTTTCTGAGACGTATTGCTAAATCTGCCACAAAGGCCAGCTCTGGCCCTCGGTGGATGTTTGGTGGGTGAATGAATGACAGTCCCTGCAGTCCTGGTCCTTTTAATGACCACAGTGAGAGCTTCTGGGTCCTAGTGCTGGTTGTGTTATTTATTTGTCAGGTGACCTTCAACAACTCAGGTTATCTGAGCCTCCCATTCCTTGTAAATTTTAAAACCGTGCTAATAGGTTCCTAAAGGAAATCAACCCTGACTATTCATTGGAAGAACTGATACTGAAGCTGAAGCCCCAATACTTTGGCCACCTGATGTGAAGAGACAACTCACTGGAAAAGACCCTGATGTTGGGAAAATAGAAGGCAGAAGAAGAGGACAATAGAGGACGAGATGGTTGGATGGTATCACTGAGCCAACGGACATGAGTTTGGGCAAACTCCGGGAGATGGTGAAGGACAGGGAAGCCTGGCGTGCTATAGTCCATGGGGTCCCAAAGAGTCAGACACACGTAAGTGACTGAACTGGACTGGATCCTAAGGTCACAGCATCTGCTCCCATCACTTCATGGCAAGTAGATGGGAAAACAATGGAAACAGTAACAGACTATTTTCTTGTGTCCCAAAATCGCTGTGGACAGTGACGGCAGCCATGAAATTAAAATGGCATATCTCTACCTAAATTTCTGAGGAACCTATTCAGTTCATTTCAGTTGCTCAGTCGAGATATACCATCTGTCCCAGTTGTCCCACTCTTAGGTATATACTGGAAAGAATTCACAGCAGATACTCAAAACAGATATTTGTACGGGAATTGTATATTGCAGTATTAGTCACAATAGACAGAAGACAAAAACAGTGCAAGTGTCCACTGATGGATGAACAGAAACAAAATGTGGAGGACTCTCCGTATAGTGAAACAGTAACTCTGCCACAAAAGGAACAAAGTACTGATTTAAAAAGGAGAAGAGGGCGGCAGAGGATGAGATGGTCAGACAGTGTCACTGCCTCGATGGACATGAATCTGAGCAAACTCCAGGAGAGAGTGAAGGACAGGGGAGCTTGGCATGCTGCCGTCCGCTGGGTCACAGAGAAGCAGAACCATCAAGCGACTCTCGTTGGACAGGGACTTTCAGAGACTCCCCCATCCCATCAGAATTTCAAAGCCGACTTAGCAACTGAACAACAAATTGATACGTCCTACCAAATGGATGAACCTCAAACACATGCTAAGTGAAAGATAGATACAAAAGGCCATATGATTCCCTTTAAATGACATGTCCAGAGTAGATAAATCAATCTAGAAACAGAAAGCTGTGGGTGCTTGCCAGGGGCTGAGGGAGCAAGTGATGGGAAATAATTGCTTAATGTAAATATGAGGTTTTCTTTTGAGGGTGATGAAAATGTTTTGGAACTCAATAAGGGCGAGGGTTACACAGACAAAAAACCTGCTGCCTGCCATGTCAGTCAACAAAAGATGCTGCCTCCTGTTCTGATACTTGACTGGTGCCAGCTCTCCAGCCATCAGTCATCGCAGTCTCCCCCAGGGTGTGCCCTAAGGGACATTCAGGATGGAGAAAACAGAATCCTGGACTTAGATAGTTAACATGCACATCAAAGGAATCATATCAACAACCCCAGACTCTGGCTTCTTCCCATACATAGAAAAGCACTAACAGACTATTTTCTTGTGTCCCAAAATCGCTGTGGACAGTGACGGCAGCCATGAAATTAAAATGGCATATCTCTACCTAAATTTCTGAGGAACCTATTCAGTTCATTTCAGTTGCTCAGTCGAGATATACCATCTGTCCCAGTTGTCCCACTCTTAGGTATATACTGGAAAGAATTCACAGCAGATACTCAAAACAGATATTTGTACGGGAATTGTATATTGCAGTATTAGTCACAATAGACAGAAGACAAAAACAGTGCAAGTGTCCACTGATGGATGAACAGAAACAAAATGTGGAGGACTCTCCGTATAGTGAAACAGTAACTCTGCCACAAAAGGAACAAAGTACTGATTTAAAAAGGAGAAGAGGGCGGCAGAGGATGAGATGGTCAGACAGTGTCACTGCCTCGATGGACATGAATCTGAGCAAACTCCAGGAGAGAGTGAAGGACAGGGGAGCTTGGCATGCTGCCGTCCGCTGGGTCACAGAGAAGCAGAACCATCAAGCGACTCTCGTTGGACAGGGACTTTCAGAGACTCCCCCATCCCATCAGAATTTCAAAGCCGACTTAGCAACTGAACAACAAATTGATACGTCCTACCAAATGGATGAACCTCAAACACATGCTAAGTGAAAGATAGATACAAAAGGCCATATGATTCCCTTTAAATGACATGTCCAGAGTAGATAAATCAATCTAGAAACAGAAAGCTGTGGGTGCTTGCCAGGGGCTGAGGGAGCAAGTGATGGGAAATAATTGCTTAATGTAAATATGAGGTTTTCTTTTGAGGGTGATGAAAATGTTTTGGAACTCAATAAGGGCGAGGGTTACACAGACAAAAAACCTGCTGCCTGCCATGTCAGTCAACAAAAGATGCTGCCTCCTGTTCTGATACTTGACTGGTGCCAGCTCTCCAGCCATCAGTCATCGCAGTCTCCCCCAGGGTGTGCCCTAAGGGACATTCAGGATGGAGAAAACAGAATCCTGGACTTAGATAGTTAACATGCACATCAAAGGAATCATATCAACAACCCCAGACTCTGGCTTCTTCCCATACATAGAAAAGCACTAAAATCACTAACTTGCGGTGATTTGCAGTGATCTTGGATGTTCTGGGATTCCCTGGTGGCTCAGACGGTAAAGAATCCACCTGCAGTGCGGGAGACCGGGGTTCGATCCCTGGGTGAGGAAGATCCCCTGGTGAAGGGATAGGCTACCCACTCCAGTACTCTTGCCTAGAGAATTCCATGGCTTGTCGATGGGTCGCCAAGAGCTAGGCACGACTGAGTGACTTCACTTCCGCTTTGATGTTCCACTCCATGGTTCTTCTCCAGCAAAAAATGTATATATCTGGCTCCTCCCTTACCTCTTTATAACAGTTGCTCAAAGACCCCTGAGAGTCTGTCTTTGGGTCTTCAGTAAGGTCCTTGAAAAAAACCAAAGCTCAAAACTCTTGGGTTGTGTGGGTGTTTGTTGTTTTTTTCAGTCGACAGTTACACAGCATTGTGAATGTACTAAATGCCATGGAAACATTCACTTCCACATGGTTAGTTTTGTATTAAAGTGAACTTCACTTTAATACAAAAAATGTGATGGGGTTCATAGAAATACCCGACTGAGGATTAAAAGTGACATCTATGGGGAGATGTTTGAGTAAGTTAAATATCTTATTCTTTGATTCCCTCTACCCCATGCCCCAGGTCATGTCGATCCGTGAGACCTGGGGGCTTCGGCAGGATGCTGATCTGAGTCCCAGCACTGGAGCCTCCACAGTGGTCTGTCCTGCCTACAGGAAAGCCTGGAGGGACCAGGAAAACCATCGAAAATGTAATAAATGCTGGGGAGGCCTGGGAGAAAAGGAAACCACCTACACGGTTGGTGGGAATGTAAATTGGTACATCCACTACTGAGAACAGTACGGAGGTTCATTAAAAAACTAAAAATAGAACTACCATATTATCCAACAATCCTACTCCTGGGCATATACCCAGCCAACAGAAAAACTCTTATTAGAAAAGATACATGCACCCCTGCCTGGAGAAGAAAGTGGCAACCCACTCCAGTATTCTTGCCTGGAGAATCCCATGGACAGAGGAGCCTGGTGGGCTACAGTCCATGGGGTTGCAAAGAGTTGATGATGACTAAACAATTAAACCACCACTGCCACCATGCACCCCTGTGATCATGGCAGCACATTTAAAATATCCAAGACACAGAAGCTACTTAAAGGTTCACTGATAGATGAATGGATAAGGAGATATGTATAGAGAGTCCACACGATGGACTATTACTCAGCCATTAGAAATAATGCTGTTTGCAGCAACCTGGTTGGGTCTAGAGATGATCAGATTAAGTGAAGCTAAGTCAGGGCACAGAAAGACAAATATCATATGATACCACACTTATATGTGGAATCTAAGGAAATTATAAAAGTGAACGTTACAAAACAGAAACAGACCCACAGACACAGAAGACAAAGTCATTGTCACCCAACGGGAAGGGGCAGGTGCAATAAATGAGGAGTTTAGGATGAAGAGAAACACACTATGATATGCAAAACCGATGACCAACAAGGTCCCACCGTAGAGCGCTGTATTCGATATCTTGTAATAACCTATAATAGGAAAAAATCTGGAAACTAGACATACAACTGAATCACTGTGCTATACACCTGAAACTAACACAACATTGTAAATCAACTATACTTGAGACAAAAACTATTGAAAAGGCTGAACGATAGGATTAGATACTTAAACATTAGATACAGACTTCTCAGAGAAACAGCGACAGAAGTGCTGCGGGTCACCGCTCAGGCTAGGAGCCACATGTGTGGGACCTGCAACTAAAGCTCTTGCCGGGAGTCAGTTTCCTCATCTGAGCAATGGAGTCTACTGACATACTTACCACATAGGGCTACTGTCAGATGTCAGTAATTAACACGCGTGCTCAACAAACGTTAGCTGGTGTGATCAAGCGAATGGGAAACAATGGCAAGGAACATGGGGTCTTTGGGTTCTGATGGGAGGCTGGTGGGTTGAGGGAGACAAGGGGACACTTTGAACATTTGGAGCAAATGTGGCTCAGATGGTAAAGATCTGCCTGCAATGCATAAGATGGGGGCTTAATCCCTGGGTCAGGAAGACCCCCTGGAGAAGGGAATGACTACCCACTCCAGTGGTGTTCTTGCTTGGAGAATTCCACGGACAGAGGAGCCTGGCGGGCAACAGTCTATGGGCCTGCAGAGAGTTGGACATGGCTGTGCAACTTTCACTTGAAGTTGGTTTTGAAGTTGCTTTAAGCAATTTGCAGCACTGCAGGGTGGGAGGGGCTGGGGGTCACTGGGGGACAGAGGACATGACAAGAAGGGAGAGAAGTTGACCACCGAAGGGATTATTCCAAAAATGAAGGAAGGAGGAGCTGTCAGTACCGGGGGCGTGGCTCAGATGTGGGACTGACACAGAGATCCCGGCGTCTCCACAGGGCAAGGGGCTGGCTTTCTTTGTTGGAACAGTGAGAGAGGGACTGGAATTTTGTCTCCTGCAAGAGGACACTGGGGACGTCTAGCTCTCAAAGCAAAATCTGCTGTGCCAAGCGGACTCCCTAGGAGGAAAACCACTAATGAACTCAACTCAGTAGAGACCCGCCATGCAGGCGACCCTGCACCCCTCGTCTTGTTTCCTCCAGAGTTGAAAGTCCCATCGTGAGAGTGAATCTTTCTGCAAATCGGCCTTTAGCAGCAAAAAGGAGGGCTGCATGGTGCGGAATTTAATGGGAATTAGGACATTTTATGGTTTTCTATGGTGCCCCTGAGTTAGCGTCTGTACTACAAGCCATCATCCTAATGGTTTGCTATGACCAATGCGTTCTCTTGGCTTTACCCTGCTTGATTTTGTACTCCGAAGTCAAACTTCCTGTTATCCAGGTATCTCTTGACTTTCTACTTTTGCATTCCAGTCTCCTAGGATGAAAGGACATCTTTTTTGGTATTAGTTCTAGAAAGTCTTGTAAGTCTTCATAGAATCATTCAACTCCAGCCTGTTTGGCATTAGTGGTTGGGGTATAGACTTGGATTACTGTGATGCTGAATGGTTTGCCTTGGAAATGAACCAAGATCTTCCTGTCGGTTTTGGTATTACACCCAAGTACTGTGCTTTGGACTCTTTTGTTGACTATCAGGGCTGCTCCATTTCTTCTAAGGGTCAGACACGACTACGGGACTGGACAACAAAACCTAATGGTCCTTCTTCCTGACTGGGACTGGAGGCCTCCTGTGCCAGCCCACTCCAGTGGTGTTCTTGCGAGAATTCCACGGAGGGCTGGCGGGCAACAGTCTATGGGCCTGCAGAGAGTTGGACATGGCTGTGCAACTTTCACTTGAAGTTGGTTTTGAAGTTGCTTTAAGCAATTTGCAGCACTGCAGGGTGGGAGGGGCGGGGGGGCACTGTGGGACAGAGGACATGACAAGAAGGGAGAGAAGTTGACCACCAAAGGGATTATTCCAAAATGAAGGAAGGAGGAGCTGTCAGTACCGGGGGCGTGGCTCAGATGTGGGACTGACACAGAGATCCCGGCGTCTCCACAGGGCAAGGGGCTGGCTTTCTTTGTTGGAACAGTGAGAGAGGGACTGGAATTTTGTCTCCTGCAAGAGGACACTGGGGACGTCTAGCTCTCAAAGCAAAATCTGCTGTGCCAAGCGGACTCCCTAGGAGGAAAACCACTAATGAACTCAACTCAGTAGAGACCCGCCATGCAGGCGACCCTGCACCCCTCGTCTTGTTTCCTCCAGAGTTGAAAGTCCCATCGTGAGAGTGAATCTTTCTGCAAATCGGCCTTTAGCAGCAAAAAGGAGGGCTGCATGGTGCGGAATTTAATGGGAATTAGGACATTTTATGGTTTTCTATGGTGCCCCTGAGTTAGCGTCTGTACTACAAGCCATCATCCTAATGGTTTGCTATGACCAATGCGTTCTCTTGGCTTTACCCTGCTTGATTTTGTACTCCGAAGTCAAACTTCCTGTTATCCAGGTATCTCTTGACTTTCTACTTTTGCATTCCAGTCTCCTAGGATGAAAGGACATCTTTTTTGGTATTAGTTCTAGAAAGTCTTGTAAGTCTTCATAGAATCATTCAACTCCAGCCTGTTTGGCATTAGTGGTTGGGGTATAGACTTGGATTACTGTGATGCTGAATGGTTTGCCTTGGAAATGAACCAAGATCTTCCTGTCGGTTTTGGTATTACACCCAAGTACTGTGCTTTGGACTCTTTTGTTGACTATCAGGGCTGCTCCATTTCTTCTAAGGGTCAGACACGACTGAGTGACTGGACAACAAAGCCTAATGGTCCTTCTTCCCTGACTGGGACTGGAGGCCTCCTGTGCCAGCCCACTCCACAGCCACGTGTCTGTGTGAGAACCCAAGGGTGTCCCCCAAGTGAAGCAGTGATCTGTGGTGCCGCTCCCTGAATGGTTAGCCCATGCCTTCAAAGGCCAGCTCCCCCAGTTTAGGGCAGGGCACTTGTGAACTGGTGCTCCAGCGTGAACAGGCTACCAAGCCCCAGAAGTGTTTAGGTTTTGTGGGAAAGCACTGTTTACAGAACATCTTCAGCCTTTCATATGTGACTCAATAAAAGAGTCCACACAACCTAAAAATTGAGAGTTGGGTTTGATTCGGGGCCCTTCCTGAGAACTATAGCCCAGGAGACAGCCTCTCAGATAGCTCAGAGGAACTGTTCAGAAGAGGTAAGGGAGCAGCCAGGGTACAGAGGAAATTTTGCTCAGAAAAAAAAAAAGTTGTACATCAAAAGATTACTACTAGGGGCTTCCTTGATGGTCCAGTGGGTAAAGACTCTGCCTTGCAGTGCAAGGGGCGCCAGTTGAATCCCCGGCCTGGGAGGATCCCACGTGCCACGGAGCAGATGGACTGATGTGTCCAACTACCGAGCCAGTGTTCTGGAGCACAGGCGCCCAAAGCCGGTGCTCTGCAGCGAAAGAGGCTGCTGCAGTGGGAGGCCCACACAGGTCAAAGAACAAAGACGGAAATGAATGAAAGACCAATAGAAGTGGCCAAAAAAAAAAAGATTACTGCTAATCAGAAGAAACCAGACATTTCAGGTTAATAATTTTCGTGCTTTTCTGTGTATGGGAAGATGCAAGAGTCTGGGGGTCATCAACTTTATTCCTTGGATGTGCATGGTAAATATCTAGGTCCAGGATCCTGTTTTACTCCCTTAGGGTACATCATGGGGGTGGATGGCAGATTGATTGCTGGCAATATTTGCTGTTTACGGATACGGCAGGCAACAATTTTTTGTTCCACATATGACAAAAAAGAGATAAGAAGTGTGTCAAATCAATATGTGTTCACACCTTAAACTTAAACGTTTTATATATATATATATATATAACATATATATTAAAAAATACTATATATATATATATATATATATACCAACACAACACACAGAGGACAGCTCCTGTCCTTCACTATCACCCAGAGTTTGTTCAATTCATGTCTGCTGAGTAGGTGATGCTATCTAACCATCTCATCCCCTACTGTCCCTTTCTTTCCAAGGAGCCGGCTCTTCACATCAGGTGGCCAAAGTACTGTAGCTTCAGCGTTAGCACTCGTCCTTCCAATAAATATCAAGGTTTGATTTCCTTTAGGGTAGACTGGGTTTCTCCTCGCAGCTCAGAGGACTCTCAGGGTCTTCTCCAGCACCGTGCAGAAGCATCAGTTCTTCCGGGCTCAGCCTTCTCTACGGTTCTGCCCTCCCATCTGTACCTGCCTGCTGTAAAACCATAGCTCAGAGGAACTGTTCAGAAGAGGTAAGGGAGCAGCCAGGGTACAGAGGAAATTTTGCTCAGAAAAAAAAAAAGTTGTACATCAAAAGATTACTACTAGGGGCTTCCTTGATGGTCCAGTGGGTAAAGACTCTGCCTTGCAGTGCAAGGGGCGCCAGTTGAATCCCCGGCCTGGGAGGATCCCACGTGCCACGGAGCAGATGGACTGATGTGTCCAACTACCGAGCCAGTGTTCTGGAGCACAGGCGCCCAAAGCCGGTGCTCTGCAGCGAAAGAGGCTGCTGCAGTGGGAGGCCCACACAGGTCAAAGAACAAAGACGGAAATGAATGAAAGACCAATAGAAGTGGCCAAAAAAAAAAAAGATTACTGCTAATCAGAAGAAACCAGACATTTCAGGTTAATAATTTTCGTGCTTTTCTGTGTATGGGAAGATGCAAGAGTCTGGGGGTCATCAACTTTATTCCTTGGATGTGCATGGTAAATATCTAGGTCCAGGATCCTGTTTTACTCCCTTAGGGTACATCATGGGGGTGGATGGCAGATTGATTGCTGGCAATATTTGCTGTTTACGGATACGGCAGGCAACAATTTTTTGTTCCACATATGACAAAAAAGAGATAAGAAGTGTGTCAAATCAATATGTGTTCACACCTTAAACTTAAACGTTTTATATATATATATATATAACATATATATTAAAAAATACTATATATATATATATATATATATACCAACACAACACACAGAGGACAGCTCCCCTGTCCTTCACTATCACCCAGAGTTTGTTCAATTCATGTCTGCTGAGTAGGTGATGCTATCTAACCATCTCATCCCCTACTGTCCCTTTCTTTCCAAGGAGCCGGCTCTTCACATCAGGTGGCCAAAGTACTGTAGCTTCAGCGTTAGCACTCGTCCTTCCAATAAATATCAAGGTTTGATTTCCTTTAGGGTAGACTGGGTTTCTCCTCGCAGCTCAGAGGACTCTCAGGGTCTTCTCCAGCACCGTGCAGAAGCATCAGTTCTTCAGGGCTCAGCCTTCTCTACGGTTCTGCTCTCACATCTGTACCTGACTGCTGTAAAAACCATAGCTTTAGTTTGACGTAATTTTGCTCTATGGCATTTCATTGTGTGGATCAATGATAATGTATTAACCAAAGCTCTCTTTTTGGACAGATAGGTGGCTTGTAAGAGGATTGTGTTCAGATGCAAATGTCACAATCCTGAGAGACCAGCACCTAAACAAATGAGGACTTTTTTTTCTCACATCATGAAAAATCTGGAAGAAGGCAGTGCTGACATCAGTGAGTAACAAGTGCCCAACATCCCATGAGAATGCTAGTCAAAATAAAGGGGGAGAAGGGACAGAGGTCAAAGGTCAGAAGGGGGCTGGCCAAGGAGCTGATTTGTCTCATAAAGGGGCTTCCTAGAAATGCCTCTGGATGGTGCCTGCTTGCATTTCATTGTCCATCTCTATTTGCAAAGAGTCCAGAAAGCATTTTTTAGTAAGCACCTTACTCCCATTCCCTCCCACAGAACCAGGATTCTGTTTCTAACGGAGAAGATTAGAACAACAACCAGACCATTGTCTGAAAATCCTTCCCACTGATATCCTTGAAGCTACATCACAGTCAACATTTTAACAAGATCAAGTCTCAGAAATGAAGTCATCTCCTTAAAGAGCAATTCCGTGGATTGTTCTAAAACTTCCCAGAAGTGTCTAATAAATAAGTAGCAAAAATATTGGTATGATCTTTCTATTTTGCATCTGTGCCCCTTTAATAGGCAAAATGTCTTCATGATCGTTTCTCCTAATCGTTGAAAAATGTTTTTAAATGACGGAAGAAGCATCTTATTTCTATGCTTATCAGTGTGACCTGAATGCTCCGGAGCAGGGCTTCTTACATTGTTATGTGTGTGCACAAAGTGTCTGATTAAAATGCAGAATCTGAGGTGACAGACTTGGGGTCGGCCTTTCTAAGAAGTTCTCAGGTGATGTCTGGGCTGGTCCCCACCACACCTTGGAGCAGCGAGGTCCCAGTCGCCCCACCTGTGCACTATCATCGTAAAACAGAATCTGGATGGTTGGGAAGAGCCACTCTGTTTCTTAAACAGAGAAGGTCAAGACACGCTCTTCTCCAGCACCGTGCAGAAGCATCAGTTCTTCAGGGCTCAGCCTTCTTTATGGGTCTGCTCTCACATCTGTACCTGACTGCTGTAAAAACCATAGCTTTAGTTTGACGTAATTTTGCTCTATGGCATTTCATTGTGTGGATCAATGATAATGTATTAACCAAAGCTCTCTTTTTGGACAGATAGGTGGCTTGTAAGAGGATTGTGTTCAGATGCAAATGTCACAATCCTGAGAGACCAGCACCTAAACAAATGAGGACTTTTTTTTCTCACATCATGAAAAATCTGGAAGAAGGCAGTGCTGACATCAGTGAGTAACAAGTGCCCAACATCCCATGAGAATGCTAGTCAAAATAAAGGGGGAGAAGGGACAGAGGTCAAAGGTCAGAAGGGGGCTGGCCAAGGAGCTGATTTGTCTCATAAAGGGGCTTCCTAGAAATGCCTCTGGATGGTGCCTGCTTGCATTTCATTGTCCATCTCTATTTGCAAAGAGTCCAGAAAGCATTTTTTAGTAAGCACCTTACTCCCATTCCCTCCCACAGAACCAGGATTCTGTTTCTAACGGAGAAGATTAGAACAACAACCAGACCATTGTCTGAAAATCCTTCCCACTGATATCCTTGAAGCTACATCACAGTCAACATTTTAACAAGATCAAGTCTCAGAAATGAAGTCATCTCCTTAAAGAGCAATTCCGTGGATTGTTCTAAAACTTCCCAGAAGTGTCTAATAAATAAGTAGCAAAAATATTGGTATGATCTTTCTATTTTGCATCTGTGCCCCTTTAATAGGCAAAATGTCTTCATGATCGTTTCTCCTAATCGTTGAAAAATGTTTTTAAATGACGGAAGAAGCATCTTATTTCTATGCTTATCAGTGTGACCTGAATGCTCCGGAGCAGGGCTTCTTACATTGTTATGTGTGTGCACAAAGTGTCTGATTAAAATGCAGAATCTGAGGTGACAGACTTGGGGTCGGCCTTTCTAAGAAGTTCTCAGGTGATGTCTGGGCTGGTCCCCACCACACCTTGGAGCAGCGAGGTCCCAGTCGCCCCACCTGTGCACTATCATCGTAAAACAGAATCTGGATGGTTGGGGAAGAGCCACTCTGTTTCTTAAACAGAGAAGGTCAAGAGCACGCATCCCCAGCGGGGGGTTGGTTCCCAGGTCAAGTCTATCTGCACACACTGTTGCAGAGGGATTAACCCAGGACCGCTCAATTCAACAGGAGGTTTTGGAGTGAACTGGGCGGTTTCTGGGGAAAGTGAAGGGCGCCTTGAAGAGATTAAAGTCTGAGCAAGCCAGGGTCGGGGGTTGGGGATCAGGATAGACAGTCAAGCACCTTGGCAGCTGTAGTCCAAGCAGAGGCCCCGAGACTGGAACAGCCCAGAGCTGGAGCCATGGGCGCGGCTGGCGAGCACCTGGGGAGGTGCCCGACCTTACAGCAGGATTGAATGTAAATATTTGGACTGATCCCAGTCCCCATGGAGACAGCGGAACCCCAGGGGCTGAAGGAGCCAGTGCCAGCAGAGTGCGGGGTGGGCCGGGGCGGGGGAGCGTGAAGGGGGGACAGGAAGAGAGCTTTTGTGGGGATTACATCTGTTTATACTCCTTATCCAGAAGCCCACTTAGCTGCATCCCAGAGAGCCACATCAGCTTTGGATGTGTCCCTTGAGTTCGCACAGTGCCTCGGCACCCTTTGCAGCAGTGAGAAGCCATAATATGGGTGAGAAGCATTCCCTGGATTAGAAGTAGAGATCCCAAGAGCACAGTCTCCATGGTTACTGGCTACCTGCGTGCCTGGCCAGGAGATTGGTGCAGGGCCTTTCCACCCAGGAAGAGTGTACGTGTGGGTCCCTGTCCAGTGGGTTGAGCCCCACAAGGCCTGTTTCTGTGCAACGGTTAGTTGCTCAGTTGTGTCTGACTCTTTGCAAGACTGTTGCCCGCCAAGGTGCTCTGTCCATGGAGTTCTCCAGGTCGGAATACTGGAGTGGGTTACCATTCCCTTCTCCAGGGGATCCTCCCAACCCAGGGATCGAACTCGCTCTTCTGAATTGCAGGCAGATTCTTAACCGTCTGAGTCACCAGGAAAGCCCACTGCCTTTCGTGTGTGTGCTCAGTTGCGGCCCTATGGACTGCAGCCCACCAGGCTCCTCTGTCCATGGGATTCTCCAGGCAAGCACACTGGAGTGGGTGCCACACCCTCTGAAGCCCCATCCCAGGGACACAAGCATATTTTGTGCCCCTTGGTCCAGAACGGCCGACGTCACAGCCCCACCTGCAGAGACAAGAGAGCCAGGATCCCAGGAAATACAGCCGAGATAAAGCTTCTGCATCTCAAGCTCAGGCACCTCACAAGCCCCTACCTGAGAATATTTTTTGAAATGCTCAACCCTGATCCCAGGTTCTTCTATTCCCATAATCTGAGATGGGCCTAGGCCCATATGAATTTTCCTTTCAGTGATTTCAATTTGAATTCATATTTTTAAAGGCTTACCTAAGTTCACCTAGTGGGCAGTCAGATCCTGCGCAGGCTGGGATTATTCTAGAAGGGAACCAGGTAGAAAGTCACCAGGTTTACACAGCCAGGTGTATGTCATCGTGTGTTGTGACCATGCTGGCTTGAAGGGCAACTCTGCCGAGATGGAATGTGACCAGGAGGCGCCAGGACCCACCTGCTGCACCCGGCCTGCTTGGGAACAGGTCCGACCCTGAGGCTTCCCATCAGAAAGGATCGCAGCTACAACACACAGAACAGGAGCCCTGCTTGCCCCTCGGCAAGTAATTAGGGGAGAACAACAGCATTGCTTGATATCTATCTCCTAGGTCAGTGTGAATGAATGGATCTCTTTGCTTGTTTTCTTCCCTCAAAGCAAATCTCGCCTCCATTCCCCCTGGATCCTGAGTATATTGTATAGCACATTCCAGTCACTCCAAAACAAGCCTGTA
Source organism: Tragulus kanchil (assembly GCA_022376925.1). Classification (NCBI taxonomy): domain Eukaryota; kingdom Metazoa; phylum Chordata; class Mammalia; order Artiodactyla; family Tragulidae; genus Tragulus; species Tragulus kanchil. The sequence continues at coordinate 234,953,427 of JAIOJX010000028.1, read as the reverse complement.
CATGGGTATCGTGGAAATAAAACCATTTCCATGAGACATCGCATTTCTTTTTCAAACCCTCTTACAAGAGCTTCCTAAACATGCAGAGAAAAAAGCAGCAGTTTTCAAAGTATGAAAAACTACCCATTATGCATTAGAGAGAAGCTGGTGGAAATCAGGAACTTTGGGCTTCAGGCAGAACAAGAGATTCTGAGGCTCATTTTTTCCACGGAGAATGCTTTCTTTTAGGCAACTAGTTCCCAGTATGAAGCCCAATCCAGACCTTTCAAAGTAGCTTTAAAAACTTTTAGTTTTTCCCCAAAATGTATCTGATAGGGTGCTCACCCACCTCTGCCAAGCCCCATCCCAGGGGACACAAGCATATTTTGTGCCCCTTGGTCCAGAACGGCCGACGCCACAGCCCCACCTGCAGAGACAAGAGAGCCAGGATCCCAGGAAATACAGCCGAGATAAAGCTTCTGCATCTCAAGCTCAGGCACCTCACAAGCCCCTACCTGAGAATATTTTTTGAAATGCTCAACCCTGATCCCAGGTTCTTCTATTCCCATAATCTGAGATGGGCCTAGGCCCATATGAATTTTCCTTTCAGTGATTTCAATTTGAATTCATATTTTTAAAGGCTTACCTAAGTTCACCTAGTGGGCAGTCAGATCCTCGCAGGCTGGGATTATTCTAGAAGGGAACCAGGTAGAAAGTCACCAGGTTTACACAGCCAGGTGTATGTCATCGTGTGTTGTGACCATGCTGGCTTGAAGGGCAACTCTGCCGAGATGGAATGTGACCAGGAGGCGCCAGGACCCACCTGCTGCACCCGGCCTGCTTGGGAACAGGTCCGACCCTGAGGCTTCCCATCAGAAAGGATCGCAGCTACAACACACAGAACAGGAGCCCTGCTTGCCCCTCGGCAAGTAATTAGGGAGAACAACAGCATTGCTTGATATCTATCTCCTAGGTCAGTGTGAATGAATGGATCTCTTTGCTTGTTTTCTTCCCTCAAAGCAAATCTCGCCTCCATTCCCCCTGGATCCTGAGTATATTGTATAGCACATTCCAGTCACTCCAAAACAAGCCTGTACATGGGTATCGTGGAAATAAAACCATTTCCATGAGACATCGCATTTCTTTTTCAAACCCTCTTACAAGAGCTTCCTAAACATGCAGAGAAAAAAGCAGCAGTTTTCAAAGTATGAAAAACTACCCATTATGCATTAGAGAGAAGCTGGTGGAAATCAGGAACTTTGGGCTTCAGGCAGAACAAGAGATTCTGAGGCTCATTTTTTCCACGGAGAATGCTCTTTTCAACTCTGCTGCTCAGAGCAACTAGTTCCCAGTATGAAGCCCAATCCAGACCTTTCGATAATGATACTGTTCTAGGACTTAGGAGTTGAGAGAGACTGAGGCTTTGAAAGGATGAGAACTTTCTTCTGTCCCCTGGCCAAACTTGAATTCCATCTGTTTATTCAATCCAAGGACCCCAGCCCTGCAGTCCCTGTCCCCTGATGTAAACTTGCCAGATGCCATTAATTCAGACCAAAGCTCCCTTCTTGCAAGCGCCAGGTCCCCCACCTGCTGCCCTGTCTTTGCAGTACCCACCCCAGAGAATGAGATGGTTGGATGGCATCACTGACTCGATGGATTTAAGTCTGAGCAAACTTCTCGGGGAGACAGTGAAGGGCAGGGAAGCCTGGCATGCTGCAAAGAATTGGACATGACTTACCAACTGAGCAACAATGACGATCTCAGCCCCTCCTCCCAGCCATCCTTTTGTGCCACCAACCCCTCAACTCTTAGGACCAGATGTAGTTGTGTGGGGGCTTGATTGCACACCTCATGGAGAGGGGCGGTACACCCTTTTCCCATCCATTTCCTGCAGAAGCATCAACACAAACATGCTTGGGATCAGAGACTGCAGAAACGGGCTGCGTCAGAGGATGATGCAGGGCTCCTGTGACTGCCACAGCCAAGAAGAGAATTCCCCCTCTGCTACTTCGAAACAGCAAAGGCCACAGTCACCACCTCCTAAACTTCTGACCTTTTGAGAAGAGCCGTTAAAGATGCTTAAAAAGACTTCCCTGGTGATGCAGTGGATAAAAATCCACCCGCCAATGCAGGGGGTACGGGTTTGATCCGTGACCTGGAGAGATTCCACATGCCATGGAGCAACTACGCCTGGGCACCACAACTATTGAGCCTGTGCTCTAGAGCCCACGAGCCACAACTTATGTGTTCCTGTACCGCAATTACTGAACCCTGTGTGCCTAGAGCCTGTGCTCTGCACTAAGAGAAGCCACCACAGTGAGAAGCCCACACACTGCAACTAGAGAGTAGTCCCCGCTCTCCACGTCTAGAGGCAGCCCACATGCAACAACGAGGATCCAGGTAATGCTCTTTTCAACTCTGCTGCTCAGAGCAACTAGTTCCCAGTATGAAGCCCAATCCAGACCTTTCGATAATGATACTGTTCTAGGACTTAGGAGTTGAGAGAGACTGAGGCTTTGAAAGGATGAGAACTTTCTTCTGTCCCCTGGCCAAACTTGAATTCCATCTGTTTATTCAATCCAAGGACCCCAGCCCTGCAGTCCCTGTCCCCTGATGTAAACTTGCCAGATGCCATTAATTCAGACCAAAGCTCCCTTCTTGCAAGCGCCAGGTCCCCCACCTGCTGCCCTGTCTTTGCAGTACCCACCCCAGAGAATGAGATGGTTGGATGGCATCACTGACTCGATGGATTTAAGTCTGAGCAAACTTCTCGGGGAGACAGTGAAGGGCAGGGAAGCCTGGCATGCTGCAAAGAATTGGACATGACTTACCAACTGAGCAACAATGACGATCTCAGCCCCTCCTCCCAGCCATCCTTTTGTGCCACCAACCCCTCAACTCTTAGGACCAGATGTAGTTGTGTGGGGGCTTGATTGCACACCTCATGGAGAGGGGCGGTACACCCTTTTCCCATCCATTTCCTGCAGAAGCATCAACACAAACATGCTTGGGATCAGAGACTGCAGAAACGGGCTGCGTCAGAGGATGATGCAGGGCTCCTGTGACTGCCACAGCCAAGAAGAGAATTCCCCCTCTGCTACTTCGAAACAGCAAAGGCCACAGTCACCACCTCCTAAACTTCTGACCTTTTGAGAAGAGCCGTTAAAGATGCTTAAAAAGACTTCCCTGGTGATGCAGTGGATAAAAATCCACCCGCCAATGCAGGGGGTACGGGTTTGATCCGTGACCTGGAGAGATTCCACATGCCATGGAGCAACTACGCCTGGGCACCACAACTATTGAGCCTGTGCTCTAGAGCCCACGAGCCACAACTTATGTGTTCCTGTACCGCAATTACTGAACCCTGTGTGCCTAGAGCCTGTGCTCTGCACTAAGAGAAGCCACCACAGTGAGAAGCCCACACACTGCAACTAGAGAGTAGTCCCCGCTCTCCACGTCTAGAGGCAGCCCACATGCAACAACGAGGATCCAGGTCAGCCAAAAATAAGTTTTAAAAAATTAAATAAATAAAGTAGTGTGCACATGTTCAAACCCCCCCCCTCGCCCCCGCCCCAAACTGCAAACTTAAACAACAACAACAAAAAGATCCTTAATCTTTCACCAATCTTCCTTTCAATGAACCGTCTGGATACAGCTTCTAAGTTTAGTAGCTCAACTGCTATCTTGGACTGCCAGCTGTGAACCCTGGGGGGGATGGGGGAGAGCATGAATTCTCCTTCACTCTGAGGCAAGGCTGGCTTGATAAAAACAGAAAGCCTTGAGAGAGAACGGCCTGAGCCCTCACTAAATGCCAATGGTATCAAGGCAATGAGACACTCTGAAAGGCCTTGGAGATTACATCCACTAACAAAGACAATGAGATTTTGTCCTCGCCTACCAAAACATTCTGCTAGTCAGATATCCGAGTCCCAATCAGGACTCAGTTTTTCGGAGGGTAATTTTATTCCCAAGCATCCCTTCCCTGGACTCACTGTGAGGAGTGGGAGGTTGCAAGCTTGGTTCATTCCTTGTTGCACTACTTTCTATAGCTCGAATTTACAACGTGGAGTTTGATGGTCAAACAAGCCACAGTGGCTCCTCTGTAAGGTCGGTAGCTGGAGGCGTATCTTTCTGCATGAAGGAGGACTCACCATCACAGGTCTGGAGACCAGTGACCTGTAAAGCGACCTGGCTTTGCCATCTGTGGCTGCTCCGTGGATGCCCTGAGGAAGAAGCAGTGGAAAGGCATGGATCCTGATTTGCACCTTGAAGTGTGTGTGTAAAGTGTGGTGTGTCTGAGTATGTGTGTCTGTGTGCACTGGCACACACTCATGTTCATTTTCCAAGTGCACCTGAGATTCCACATGCCATGGAGCAACTACGCCTGGGCACCACAACTATTGAGCCTGTGCTCTAGAGCCCACGAGCCACAACTTATGTGTTCCTGTACCGCAATTACTGAACCCTGTGTGCCTAGAGCCTGTGCTCTGCACTAAGAGAAGCCACCACAGTGAGAAGCCCACACACTGCAACTAGAGAGTAGTCCCCGCTCTCCACGTCTAGAGGCAGCCCACATGCAACAACGAGGATCCAGGTCAGCCAAAAATAAGTTTTAAAAAATTAAATAAATAAAGTAGTGTGCACATGTTCAAACCCCCCCCCTCGCCCCCGCCCCAAACTGCAAACTTAAACAACAACAACAAAAAGATCCTTAATCTTTCACCAATCTTCCTTTCAATGAACCGTCTGGATACAGCTTCTAAGTTTAGTAGCTCAACTGCTATCTTGGACTGCCAGCTGTGAACCCTGGGGGGGATGGGGGAGAGCATGAATTCTCCTTCACTCTGAGGCAAGGCTGGCTTGATAAAAACAGAAAGCCTTGAGAGAGAACGGCCTGAGCCCTCACTAAATGCCAATGGTATCAAGGCAATGAGACACTCTGAAAGGCCTTGGAGATTACATCCACTAACAAAGACAATGAGATTTTGTCCTCGCCTACCAAAACATTCTGCTAGTCAGATATCCGAGTCCCAATCAGGACTCAGTTTTTCGGAGGGTAATTTTATTCCCAAGCATCCCTTCCCTGGACTCACTGTGAGGAGTGGGAGGTTGCAAGCTTGGTTCATTCCTTGTTGCACTACTTTCTATAGCTCGAATTTACAACGTGGAGTTTGATGGTCAAACAAGCCACAGTGGCTCCTCTGTAAGGTCGGTAGCTGGAGGCGTATCTTTCTGCATGAAGGAGGACTCACCATCACAGGTCTGGAGACCAGTGACCTGTAAAGCGACCTGGCTTTGCCATCTGTGGCTGCTCCGTGGATGCCCTGAGGAAGAAGCAGTGGAAAGGCATGGATCCTGATTTGCACCTTGAAGTGTGTGTGTAAAGTGTGGTGTGTCTGAGTATGTGTGTCTGTGTGCACTGGCACACACTCATGTTCATTTTCCAGGTGAGGGTACCTGACCCATGCACCTCACAGAATTGGCTGGAAGATCAAGTAAGAAATGAGTAGATTGGGGTCTTCCAGAAAAACAGAACCAATAATATAGAGAGATAGAGAGGCATGAACTTATGTGCAAAACAGAAACAGACTCACAGACTTCAAGAACAAGCTTTGGTTACCGGGGTTGGGGGGAACGTAAGGGAGTCTGGCATGGCCATGTACACACTGCTCTATTAAAAATGGTTAACTCAGTGTTATGTGGCAGCTGGATGGGAGGGGACTTCCAGGTAGAACGGACGCATGTATAGGTATGACTGAGTCCCTTAGCTATTCACCTGAAACTATCACAACATTGTTTGCTAACTGGCTATACCCCAATACAAAATAAAAAGTTTAAGAAAAAAGAGAGATGGAGAGAGAGAGTTATTACAAGGAATTCATTCCTGTGATTATAGAGGCTGACACATTCCAAGACCTGCAGGGTGAGTTGGCAAGGTGGAGACCCAAGAATGCGACGGTGTAGTTCTCATACAAGTTCATGGGCCTGAGAACCAGAAGAGACAATGGGGAAGTTCCAGCCTGAAGACTGTAGACTCAAGACCCACGAAGAGTTGATGTTACAGTTCAACTCCACAGGCAGGACAGAGCTAATGTCCAGTCCAAGCAGTCAAGCAGGAAGTGTTCTTCCTTTGTCGGAGTAGGATCTGCCTTTCTGTTCTATTCAAGCCTTCACCCGATTGGGCGAGGCCCACTCCTAATGGGAAGGGCAATCTGCTTACTCAGTCTACTGATTTAAACGTTGCTGTCATGCAAAAACACCCTCTCAAAAACATACCAGAATAATGTTTGACCAACTTATGGGCCAGTCAAGTTGATGAATAAAATGATCCATCATAATGGAGTAAAAGACAGCGTGAGTACTGAAAGAATGCCAGTTTCTGGAACCTGAGAGCCCAGGGTCAAGCTTTGTTACTTGCTAGTGGTGTGATCTGTAGGTTCTTTGAGTCTTTCTGGGGCTGCCTCCAATGCCTCTTTGCTGAGATGAGGGTAACAAGAGTTGGCATCTATACATACATGACACATAGGAGGCACCAAAGCATTACCTGTTTGGGGTGCAAAGTGGTACTTATTTAAGGCTTGTCTTTTGCATTTTTTAAGAAAATATTTATTTATTGGGGTACTCACACATGGTATCTTCGATCTTCACAGAAGCCCACAAGATCTTTAGTTGTGGCATGCGAATTGTTAGTTGCAGCATGTGAGATCTAGTTCCCTGGTCAGGGATGCAACCCAGGCCCCCCACATTGGGAGTGCGAAATCTTAGCCACTGGACCACCAGGGGAGTCTTTTGCATTTAAGGCACATTATTATTTTAGGCAAAAGAGACTGTTGGATATAGAACATTTAGGAGAAAAGAAAGGCACTGACATCAAGAAAGAAAAATAACAGGCCAGCGGGTGACCCAGACCTTGTCAGCACATCTTCACTGCTACGTGAGTAGACCAGGGTTTGGGAGTTTGAGGGAGACCTCAGAACTACTGGACTCTGGGGCTCCTCTCCTCTAAAGGAAACTTCTTTATTTTTCCTGGAGGTTTTTGGGTCCATATTTACCTTGGAGTCCAGTGGCAGGGTGACCGTGGTCTTTGCAGAGTATGTCCATGTTTTACACGAGATGTATAAGTATTGGATGATAGCGAAACCTAATACATTTGGACCTGATACCATCATCCTCCATAAAAGCAAAATATTTTCCCATCTGGAGATCAAGATGGAAAACCTCTCTCACAGTTGGTTTGGATGTTAAAGTCACAGTAATGGCTGCATAGAAAGCCTGTTGGTTCAGATAAACCTGGAGTCAACCTGACACCTCGTTGCAGGATCGGTCCCTCTTCCAAAGTCCTGGTAAGCTTGTGGGTGGTGTTAACAGTATCCTGATGGCAGCGAAAATGGACCAAGAGAACAGCCTAATGGTTGGAGACCCTAGATGGTACAGCAAGCAAGGCGGCAGCCAGGGCAGCCAGCTGAGACTGCCGGGGGGCCGGCAGGACAGTTCTCACAGGGTGTGAGATATTTGGGGTTTGGCACACCCCAAGAAGCTGGCTGCCAAGCTCCACTGCCTCTGGTCCCCCTGGTGCATTTCAAAGGAAATTAAGTCCACATGTGTCTGATTTGCTGACACTTAAAGCTCATCCAAAGGTGGTTTTGCAAGAGTGGTTTGGACAGGAGAAGCCTAGAGAAACTTAAATTATTGTTGGTTTTTTTCATTTTTGAAATGCAGACCTGTATGCTTACCTAACAGATGCCATGCCTACAAAACCAGGGCCCAATTCTGCCTTAAAAAAACTCTTTGTTCCTGAGCCTATCAGAAACAGATCATTGGAGTTAACTACGGGAGACAAATAGGATCATCTATCCAGTCTAGAAATCTACCTTGAAAATGGCACTCCCAGTGGCCCTTTTGGACTGGGCTGCATTAGAACTGTTAAAACTAGAGCTCAGAGATACTTGCACAGTATGGACTGAGTCTAGAGAGTCAATTATTTCCTCAGACTCTGGCCAAGGGGATGAAAACCTAAATTCAAGATGACGTCCCTGACAGGTCTTGGGAACCCGGGTCCAAAGATGGGGAGGCATGAGGCCCCAGAGACAAGGGGCCACTGCAAAGGTGTTCTGTGGAAAGTTCTGAAATGTCCTTCAGTGTCCCTGAATGCAACCTAGATAAGCAGCAACCCAAACTCTGCTTCAAGGCAATAGAATCACATGATAGACTTAGGAAGAATTAATGCTTCCGAACATGATATGTGACCTCTCCAAGTCCAGTCACCTGTAAACTACCAGCCAGAGAGATCAGGAATCAAAAGGTTCCTCTCTTCTGAAACCAGGATTAACATGCTTGGCTTCTCCCATCTCTACCTCTGGCTACACTGCCTGGAACTTTTCCTGAAGATTCACCTCAGAGGCAGCCTCCTCCACTACTCAGAATTCTGACTGAAGGGATGGCTTGATTTTCTCCGTTCATTCCCACCTCTTTTCCCAGCCCTGGGCCGTCCATGGCTTTGCTGGCAGTTTGCATGTGGGGCTCTGCCACGGCTGTGCCCCAGCCCCTAGCTCTGGGTCTGGTACAGATAAGCCTGCCTTAAATCTGTGGTGGCTGAGGCAGTGAAGACGGTGATGAAGACCAGGAAACAGCCTAGCCCTCCCCCAGGTCCTCTCTCTGCTCCTGAGGAGGTGGGGTACACTTCTGGCTCCCTCCTACCCTGGAGCCTTCCTTGGTGCTCCCTTCACCTAGCCTCACTTTTCCAGGTAACCACACTTCTCAGGTCAGCTCTGATGTCCCTTCCTCAGGAAGCCTTTTCTCTTTCCAGCCCACTTTGGGGTGCCACCCCCAGGACAATGCGTCCTCCCCACATCAACACTCTCGCTACATATCCGTGGTTCACTGGCCAAGGACAAGGTCAACCTACCTGCCTCGCTTCCCATCAGACTGCTGGCTCCCTCCCCTCCTTCCCAAGACTGATGCATCAGCACTGGTTCACCAACCAACGTCTCAGCCTCGAGCCGCATCCAGCCTTTGTCGCCCAGACAGTTCACCCCATCTGTGATCTGTCCAAGCTAAGCGCAGCAAGAGAGTTTCCAGAGGCTCCAAAACCAGGACCCCCTTGAATCAGTTCACAAGAGCTGCCCTAACAACATTTCACGAGTGGATGGCTTATAAAATACAGACGGTTCTGGGAACCGGGTCCAAAGATGGGGAGGCATGAGGCCCCAGAGACAAGGGGCCACTGCAAAGGTGTTCTGTGGAAAGTTCTGAAATGTCCTTCAGTGTCCCTGAATGCAACCTAGATAAGCAGCAACCCAAACTCTGCTTCAAGGCAATAGAATCACATGATAGACTTAGGAAGAATTAATGCTTCCGAACATGATATGTGACCTCTCCAAGTCCAGTCACCTGTAAACTACCAGCCAGAGAGATCAGGAATCAAAAGGTTCCTCTCTTCTGAAACCAGGATTAACATGCTTGGCTTCTCCCATCTCTACCTCTGGCTACACTGCCTGGAACTTTTCCTGAAGATTCACCTCAGAGGCAGCCTCCTCCACTACTCAGAATTCTGACTGAAGGGATGGCTTGATTTTCTCCGTTCATTCCCACCTCTTTTCCCAGCCCTGGGCCGTCCATGGCTTTGCTGGCAGTTTGCATGTGGGGCTCTGCCACGGCTGTGCCCCAGCCCCTAGCTCTGGGTCTGGTACAGATAAGCCTGCCTTAAATCTGTGGTGGCTGAGGCAGTGAAGACGGTGATGAAGACCAGGAAACAGCCTAGCCCTCCCCCAGGTCCTCTCTCTGCTCCTGAGGAGGTGGGGTACACTTCTGGCTCCCTCCTACCCTGGAGCCTTCCTTGGTGCTCCCTTCACCTAGCCTCACTTTTCCAGGTAACCACACTTCTCAGGTCAGCTCTGATGTCCCTTCCTCAGGAAGCCTTTTCTCTTTCCAGCCCACTTTGGGGTGCCACCCCCAGGACAATGCGTCCTCCCCACATCAACACTCTCGCTACATATCCGTGGTTCACTGGCCAAGGACAAGGTCAACCTACCTGCCTCGCTTCCCATCAGACTGCTGGCTCCCTCCCCTCCTTCCCAAGACTGATGCATCAGCACTGGTTCACCAACCAACGTCTCAGCCTCGAGCCGCATCCAGCCTTTGTCGCCCAGACAGTTCACCCCATCTGTGATCTGTCCAAGCTAAGCGCAGCAAGAGAGTTTCCAGAGGCTCCAAAACCAGGACCCCCTTGAATCAGTTCACAAGAGCTGCCCTAACAACATTTCACGAGTGGATGGCTTATAATAGCAGAAACTATCAGCTCACGGTTCTGGAGACCGGAAGTTTGAGATCAGGGTGCCCTCGGGGTTGATTCTTCCTGAGGATCTTGAGGGGGGATCTGCCCCAGGTCCCTCCCATAGCTTCTGGTGGGCTGCTGGCCATCATGGGCAGTAGAAGTTCACACGAATCTCTGCTTCTGTCTGCACGCAGCCTTCCCCAGAGGGGCATGGCTGTCCCTGTATTCCAACTTCCCCTTTTTATAAAGACACCGGTCATCCTGGATGAGGGTCCACCCAGATGGCCTCATCTTAAGTTGGTCACCTACAAAGATCCTAATTTCCCAGTAAGGACACTTTCACAGGTATGAGCATTAGAACATTCACATCTTTTGCGGGGAACACAATTCAACTTATAACATCACTCTTCTGGTAGAGGGAAAAAAGGCAGCTGAAAACTGACATTGAGATACAGTAGCTATTTATTGACAGTCCAAATTGGAGTGTTTTATGAGAATGAACTGGTTTCCCAGGTGGCCCAGGGGTAAAGATTCCACCTGCCAATGCAGGAGACGACAGAGACGCGGGCTCAATCCCTGGGTCAGGAAGATATTCTGAAGTAGGAATAGCAACCTGTTCCAATATTCTTGTCTGGAAAATTCCATGGACAGAGGAGCCTGGTGGGCTACGTCCATGGGGTTACACAGAGTCAGGCACAATTGAGCAACTGAGCGGGCGCACATGCACACACACGTGCACATACACACCCACACCCACACCCACACGAGGATGAAAGAGGTAGTATCAATCATTCTGGATGGACAGCAGACATAAACCAGGGCTGTCCCAGGCACACAGCCCGGGACGTATGGCCACCATCTGTGGCGAGGCTTGTTGCTTGGCCTTTCCCAGGCAAGGAGGCACTGTGCCCTGCCTTCAGTCCCTCTTTGTTTGTGTTCCCAGTGAATCCAGTCTGTTTTATACACAGATGCAGTGATATTGGGGGATTAGCTGTATTCCGGCAGTAGTTAATTCACTGTTTTCAGTTCCCGAATGCAAGTCCAATCTCAGCAATTAATCTGGCCGGATCAGATCAGGCCCTCTTACACCTGTTCCCCAGTTTAATTAAGCTCTAATTCTCCCGGGGGGTTGGAGGCACTGGGGACCATGACCTAAGCCACAGATTAGGAGGCTACGTCAGGTACCCTGCCGCCACCATAATGGGACAACTCTGAAAGAGACCTAGCCCTTTGGTCTAGAAATTTGCCTGGACAACTGTGATCCCCTCAGCATGGCCAGGGAAACATCGCTTCTTTTGTTACAGATTTCCTTTCATCTCCTCCCGAGAGAAGGAAATGAGCCGCGGTGCCTCTCTCTGAGGTAACTGCTGGCCAGGAACCAGCCAGTTAAGGCTGCCCATCTAATTAACAGAGTCTGTTATGATTTATCAGGATAATGAGGTGGGGAACAAAGACATCAGGGTTTTTTTTTTTTCCCTTCCTGATATTTTGGCCTCTTTTCTTCCTTTTGGAAGATGACCCAACGTTAATGAGAAACGAGTCACTTATGGTTGGGGTGCAAATAGAGAGATAAATGACATCAGTAATTAAGTCTCAATCTCTCTTTGGTACACAGAGCCATTTGTCAGGCAATATTATTCAATTAATTAATTCCATTAGGGCTACCACATCTCCCCAAAACCAGCCATTCAACCGTCAGCAAGGATAATTTGTATGGTACAGAAATAGAATGGTTAATAAGTGCATAGTAAACTCCCGAGCCTTCAAATCCCCAATGGCTCAGTGGTTAAAGAATCCACCTGCAATGCAGGAGACCTAGGAGATGTGGGACTGATCCCCAGGTAGGGAATGTTCCCTGGAGGAGGAAAATGGCAGCCCATTCCAGTATTCTTGCCTGGCAAATCCCATGGACAGAGGGGCCTGGCAGGCTATAGTCCAAAGGATCTCAAAGAGTCAGACACGACTGGGCGACTAACCATGCATGCACAAGTCTCCAAAGAAAGTAGGTGAGCCACCTCAGGAGCCCTAGCTAGAAGCATTCGATTTGAGAACATGTAAGGTGCTCACTGGTGGCTCAGACAGTAAAGACTCTGCCTACAGTGCAGGAGACCCGGGTTCAATCCCTGGGTTGGGAAGATCCCCTGGAGAAGGGAATGGCTACCCTCGCCAGTATTCTTGCCTGGAGAATTCTATGGACAGAGGTGCCTCATGGGCTATAGTTCATGGAATTGCAAAGAGCTGAACATGACTGAACAGCTTTCAAGGGCTCCATCATGGAATGGACCACTGTTCTTGGGTATTTCCAAGTTCGAATGCCTAGAAAGAAAAAGAGGACCATCAACTGGTCCAAGTCATCTTCTGTGCCACTCTCAAGGCTTCTGGTCAGCTGCCCATCTGTGGCCAGAGAGGGAGCAAGATGGCCCGGAATGTGGTTCTTGAGAGCCCATTCTAAGGACAATATGAAGGGAGGGAACACTTCCAGAACAGAGGTTCGCACACTGTGTTGTCAGTTTCTGTCTGCTTTCTGTCCTCTCTCTGCCCAGCCATCTCTCACTGCTCATAACTCAAGCTAATTCTGTCTCCATTGACGCTCCTGTTAATAAAAAACAAACATACATCCTCTTTGATTCCCTTACTCTCTTCCACTCACCTTTTCCAACTTGTCTCTGAATTCTTTGCCTCCCCCCTAGTGAGAAATTTGACTTCAGGAACAGATAAAATAAAGTACAGAACTCTGTTTAAGACAAATCTAACTAAAGGAATTAGTCTCAGAACATCCTCATGAGAAAAGCCAGCTGCTCAACATAACCCTGACAAATACCCATTTACCTCTTCATCTGCCTCCTCATCAACTTCTCTTTGTTGTTGCTGAAGTCACTAAGTCGAGTCTGACTCTTTGCAACCCCATAGACTGCAGTCTTCCAACCTCCGCTATCCATGGGGTTCTCCAGACAAGGATATTGGAGTGAGTTGCCATTTCTTTCTTCAGGGGATCTCCCCGGCCCAGGGATCAAATCCACATTGCCTGCATTGGCAGGTGGATTCTTTACCACTGAGTCGTCTGGGAAGCCCAACCTCTCCCTCCATCATCAGTGTCAGCATGTGTCGCCTTATTCTGCTGTGATGGGTTTCTAATACCACAGGAGCACTGTGGTCCGCTCTATTTTGTTTGATGCCGCCATCTTTCAGCTGGATTCAGGGTCAAATACGCTGGTATGGGAACCTATCACTCCCAGGAAAAGAGCTCACAGTCCAAAAAGCTCCCTTCCAAAGTCCAGAACACAATCTGCTTGTGGATGGGTAGCTACCTACCTCGTCCAAGTCCCTTTCTCGTCTCTTGGCTAATCAAGTAATCTTCTCTTCTCTAAACCCATGCTCTAAGCAAGAGTGTGAAATCAACACTGAAGGCCAGCAAAGTTTGAAAGCCAGGGTGTGAAGAAAGAGACCCAGGGCAGTGGTTTTCAAACTTGCGCTGGCATCAGAATCTCCTGGAAAGTTTCTCAGATCAGACTGCTGTAGATCTGGGGCAAAATCCAACAACTGACATTTTTAACCTTCCTCCAGGGGATCTTTGGGAATGATGGTCTCATTCATACGCTTGGACGAGACGTTAAGGGTACAGAGAGGTACAAGCAGGGAACTAGATTTTCAGAATCCTGAGCATCCAATCAACAACCTGGCTGATGCACAGATTCCGCTTCTCTGGGATCTTCTGACAGACGTTAGAATAAAGTCCTGTTAATAAAAAACAAACATACATCCTCTTTGATTCCCTTACTCTCTTCCACTCACCTTTTCCAACTTGTCTCTGAATTCTTTGCCTCCCCCCTAGTGAGAAATTTGACTTCAGGAACAGATAAAATAAAGTACAGAACTCTGTTTAAGACAAATCTAACTAAAGGAATTAGTCTCAGAACATCCTCATGAGAAAAGCCAGCTGCTCAACATAACCCTGACAAATACCCATTTACCTCTTCATCTGCCTCCTCATCAACTTCTCTTTGTTGTTGCTGAAGTCACTAAGTCGAGTCTGACTCTTTGCAACCCCATAGACTGCAGTCTTCCAACCTCCGCTATCCATGGGGTTCTCCAGACAAGGATATTGGAGTGAGTTGCCATTTCTTTCTTCAGGGGATCTCCCCGGCCCAGGGATCAAATCCACATTGCCTGCATTGGCAGGTGGATTCTTTACCACTGAGTCGTCTGGGAAGCCCAACCTCTCCCTCCATCACCAGTGTCAGCATGTGTCGCCTTATTCTGCTGTGATGGGTTTCTAATACCACAGGAGCACTGTGGTCCGCTCTATTTTGTTTGATGCCGCCATCTTTCAGCTGGATTCAGGGTCAAATACGCTGGTATGGGAACCTATCACTCCCAGGAAAAGAGCTCACAGTCCAAAAAGCTCCCTTCCAAAGTCCAGAACACAATCTGCTTGTGGATGGGTAGCTACCTACCTCGTCCAAGTCCCTTTCTCGTCTCTTGGCTAATCAAGTAATCTTCTCTTCTCTAAACCCATGCTCTAAGCAAGAGTGTGAAATCAACACTGAAGGCCAGCAAAGTTTGAAAGCCAGGGTGTGAAGAAAGAGACCCAGGGCAGTGGTTTTCAAACTTGCGCTGGCATCAGAATCTCCTGGAAAGTTTCTCAGATCAGACTGCTGTAGATCTGGGGCAAAATCCAACAACTGACATTTTTAACCTTCCTCCAGGGGATCTTTGGGAATGATGGTCTCATTCATACGCTTGGACGAGACGTTAAGGGTACAGAGAGGTACAAGCAGGGAACTAGATTTTCAGAATCCTGAGCATCCAATCAACAACCTGGCTGATGCACAGATTCCGCTTCTCTGGGATCTTCTGACAGAAGTAGAGAAGCCCTCCCTACCTGGGTTTCCTCCACTTGTCCCCGTAGACAGAAACTATGCCTAGAGTGAGATCAACAATTTCCTTGGAATAGACCAGCATCACTTACGGTTCTATAATTAGATCTAGATATAGTGCAGGAGTCTTCTGGGAGAGTAGGATTTCTGAATGTTTGTCAAAGTGCTGTTGGGTTTTGTCCTCGGCTTCTCTTCAATGACACACACACAGCTGTTTGACAGGTGTGAAAAGCCTTAGGGACCTTTCACACTGGTCTTTGTGGAAGATTTGTGAATCTGTTACAGCTGTTTGAGGACCTGACCATTCTCACTTTACGTGCCAATGTAAATCCAATGGCCACCCGGCCTAGGGTTCCCAGACTTGAACCCGTTCACAGATGTACACAGCCCAACAGTCCCTTAGAAGTTCATTTTCCAGTCTTCACTCCAGTGTATCTCAGCACCGCACAGACAGCAGGGCCCGTGATAAGGACTTTGGTAAAGGAAGACTATTTGGGAGAGTGACTTTGACATTTATTCCAAGTAGGAGAGGCGGCACTGGAGCACTGTGAGCAGGACAGTGACAAGGCCAAAAGGGAGGCACTGAGTGTCACCCAGTGCTCAGTCGTGTCCGACTCTTTGCAACCCCATCGACGGTAGCTGCCAGGCTCCTCTGTCTGTGGAATTTTTCCAGGCAAGAACACTGGAGTGAGTTGGCACTTCCTCCTCTAGGAGATCTTCCCTGCTCAGGGATCAAACCTGCATCCCCTGCATTGGCAGGCGCATTCTTTATCACTGAGCCATCTGGGAAGCCCTTGAAAACAGGGCAGCTAAAACAAGGCACCACGTGGTTACACCTGCACAAAACGGGTTACCTAGCAACAGCTGGCATCAGAGGTGAGCCAGAAGGTGAGAGACGTGCACAGAAGATGTCCAAGATGGTGTACTATGAAAACAAAGAAACTGAGAGTAAAAAAATAAAGTTTATATTTTATCCGCATATATTGCTAAACTCATATTAGTATAATCTTTAATATCTAACCTATTTAAACATGGAATTAAATGTGAGGATTAACAGTAGATTTCAGGAGTGTGTATCCAAAAGCCAGAAAGCTTACAAGGTGCCAACATGACCTCTTTCTAGAAACTTCTAGCATTTCTGTGCCCAATGTCACTAGGAAACATTGACTAAACAGTAAAATTTATGATAACCACGTCAAAGCCATTGGATGCAGGGAAGAAGTCAGTAAAAGAGTTCCTTTGTGTTAGCTGTTTAGAACTCACATCAAAATATAGTTTTGTCTGTTTCTCCATGGTTGTTCTGTACTGATAAATGCACATGCAGGGCAAGAAGGGAGAAACAGGCATAGAGAACAGACCTGTGGACATTATGGGGAGGGAAGAGTGGGTGAGAGGTATGGAAAGAGTAACATGGAAACCTACACTATCATACGTAAAAGAGATAACTGCTGTGAATACACTGTAAGACCAAGGGAACTTACAGGGGGGTACGCAACAGCCTGGAGGGGTGGGATGGGGAGGCGGAGGGAGGGGGGCTCAGGTGGGAGGGGTCAAGGATGTACCTATGACTGATTTGGGTTTATGTACAGGGGTAAACAACAAAACTCTGTAAAAACAAAATAAAAATAATTATAAAAAATATAGTTTTGGATCATCAACATTTGCTTTCATGACCTCATGTCTGAAATTCTTATATTTTGTGCCTTAAAAACTGCTACTTATGGTCACTCCTGTAGGATCCTTTTGTTCTTGATTAAATGAAAACCAAATTTAGACATAATTGCTGCTGTTTCTTCTTTCTGTAACACTGTTGCTGAGATCCAA
Organism: Tragulus kanchil; assembly: GCA_022376925.1. Classification (NCBI taxonomy): domain Eukaryota; kingdom Metazoa; phylum Chordata; class Mammalia; order Artiodactyla; family Tragulidae; genus Tragulus; species Tragulus kanchil. The sequence goes on along the minus strand of JAIOJX010000028.1, from coordinate 234,936,474 downwards.
GGGCCTCTTCAGAGGGTCAGATTTTTGACACAAAAAAGACCATCTTTAGATAAAGTGGACATTATCGTCAGGCAGTTTGCTGAATTATTAACACGAACTTCAGTATCTGTGTTGCCAATGCTTCTAGTCTTTTAACAAATGATCCATTCAGGATATAGACCGAAGCACATATGGCGAGGAATAAAGGCCATTTGAAACTGTACATCAATTAGAAGCAAGGGGGTGGGGGGCTGGGGGTTCAGCTCCCAGTGAAACGGGCAAGGCCACTCCCGAGCATGCTCAGTGGAGCCACTTTGCCTGACGCGCATGTGTGCATGATACCCATCCCGGGGGGCTCTGGGATCATCCTGAGAGGAAAAACAGAAGGATTTAAATACTTGCTGAAAACTTTCTATGATTGAAATTTTCAAAAATACACAAAGCACCAGACCAGTGGGCTCTCAGATACCTCACTCAGCTCAATTATGGCCAATCTTGAACATGTTTTCTTTCTTTTTTAAAATTGAATCTAACAGGCATCATTTTTGCTTCTAAAGACAGGAAACATGGGACGATTTTCATGACCCCCGGAGGGTTTGTGACCTGCTGGCTCTCTGGTTCACTGACCTTGTTCAGTCCTCTTTTTTATGCAAGGGAATGCTCCCATCTCCCATTCTCTCTGGCTATCTCTCATGCTTGCAGCCAATTAAGTGGAGCCTGTCTATGATTTCAGCCATGGTGACATATAATCCCAGTGCTAAAGGATGGAATTTTCCAACGCAAGAAACAGCAGAAAACGAACAGAGGAAACGCTGCCATGAGCAAAAGCTTCTCAACACAGTATCTCCAACTGTGCTACAAACCCAGCGTTTGGACGAAGAGTGGGAAAAAAAAAAATCGGACAATGGAGTGATTGTTCTCCCTCCACAAGCAATCCTACTATTTCTGACCCCTCCATGAGCTGTGCTGGCAACAGGCAGACATCGCTTAGGTCTTCCTCAAGTGTCCGACGACCCTAAAGGCCACGGGGAACTGACCGCTCGTTCCCAGGAGACCAGGATCCCGCCGCCAGACTGCAGCCACCGCCCCCTTTCGTCGCTAAAGAAGGGAGAGGAGCAGGGTGGCTACTCACCTAACTCTTTTCTTCAAAGAACCCAAAGCCAGCAACAGGGATCTGCTGCTTGCTTTTGGTCCAACCACTTGCCTACTACTAGAAAAACAACCACGGTCTGCCAAGAATCTGCAATCTTCTAAATCTTAAAATAATGACTAGCCTATCCAGTGTTTCCATCCAAGGAATTGTTGGTTCCTATACAAAAAAACCCTTTGGGGTGAGAGTCAGGAGTCCAGGAAAGGCATGTGGTTATTTTTTGCCACACTCTGGAAAGAAAGAAAAATCTATTTTTGACATCAGCTATTCAGATTTCAAATAACATCAGCCTGTAAAGCATACCTAATTTAAATGTTGATTCTAAATTTTATTTAAGGTTTTTTTGGTTTCCTCTACTCTTTGCTGCAAGCACACACACACATTTTCACACTCACATTTTCTTTTCTTGCAATATATGAGCAAAGATGTTTTAGAATAGGTTAAGGAATGAACGTCGTCATTTCCACTTCAACTTTAACAAAATAACGGTAAACAGGAGTGATGGAGTAGAGTTTGATTGCTTCATTCAGATTAAAAATCTTCTCAGTCATGGTATTCAATACAATTAGCTGTTAAAGACTCTATTTAGGAGCAATGATGGGAAAATAAGATGCAAAGGGATAAGGGGAGGGGACTCTCAGGACAGTTTTGGAATATTCCAGCAGGTATGTGAGTCATCACACATCAAACCTGAACCAAGGCACAGATCAAACATGAAGTTCACTGAAGTTCACTTTTTTGGTTTTGTGAAAACCAAAAAGGATTGTAGCATCACTGACAGCCTAATTATAGCATTTGTATACAGACAAGAAAATGGTTCCTCCACGTGGGGGGGTCCCTTGCTGGAAGGAAAAACCAAAAAGATGTGTTTCATTGTTTCAAAGAGAAAAAAATATGAATACATATATATTTCCAATAGTCATGAAAGCATTTGGAGTCCATAGATCAGCTAGCCTTTTAGCTGAAAAACATAAACGCACACCAAAATCACTGAATGGGGGCTTCCCTGGTGATCCAGTGGGTAAGAGTCTGTCTTGCAGTGCAGTGGGCATAGGTTCAATCCCTGGCCCAGGAAGATCCCATGTGCCATGGAGAGGCTGGACCGGGGTGTTCAATTAGGAGCCAGCACTCCGGAGCGCATGCGCCCAGAGTCGGTGCTCTGCAGCGAGAGAGGCCACTTCAATGGGAGACCCACACAGGTCAAAGGATAAAGGTGGATGAAAATAAATAAATAAAGAGGCCAAAATTAAAAAAAAAAAAAAAGAATGAACGAAAGAATAGAGTTGCTTTTGCCTTTAACTGTTTCAAAGGTTAAAAAAAAATGACTCTTCTTCAGAGATATTGGTTTATATTGTTTGCCTGAATGTGTGCGTGCTTAGTTGCTGAGTCGGGTCTGACTCTTTGCAACCCCGTGCACTATAGACCACCAGGCTCCTCCTCCACCCACGGGATTCTTCAGGAAAGAACCTTGGAAGTGAGTAGCACACAAAATTTTCACACACACATTTTCTTTTCTTGCAATATATGAGCAAAGATGTTTTAGAATAGGTTAAGGAATGAACGTCGTCATTTCCACTTCAACTTTAACAAAATAACGGTAAACAGGAGTGATGGAGTAGAGTTTGATTGCTTCATTCAGATTAAAAATCTTCTCAGTCATGGTATTCAATACAATTAGCTGTTAAAGACTCTATTTAGGAGCAATGATGGGAAAATAAGATGCAAAGGGATAAGGGGAGGGGACTCTCAGGACAGTTTTGGAATATTCCAGCAGGTATGTGAGTCATCACACATCAAACCTGAACCGAAGGCACAGATCAAACATGAAGTTCACTGAAGTTCACTTTTTTGGTTTTGTGAAAACCAAAAAGGATTGTAGCATCACTGACAGCCTAATTATAGCATTTGTATACAGACAAGAAAATGGTTCCTCCACGTGGGGGGGTCCCTTGCTGGAAGGAAAAACCAAAAAGATGTGTTTCATTGTTTCAAAGAGAAAAAAATATGAATACATATATATTTCCAATAGTCATGAAAGCATTTGGAGTCCATAGATCAGCTAGCCTTTTAGCTGAAAAACATAAACGCACACCAAAATCACTGAATGGGGGCTTCCCTGGTGATCCAGTGGGTAAGAGTCTGTCTTGCAGTGCAGTGGGCATAGGTTCAATCCCTGGCCCAGGAAGATCCCATGTGCCATGGAGAGGCTGGACCGGGGTGTTCAATTAGGAGCCAGCACTCCGGAGCGCATGCGCCCAGAGTCGGTGCTCTGCAGCGAGAGAGGCCACTTCAATGGGAGACCCACACAGGTCAAAGGATAAAGGTGGATGAAAATAAATAAATAAAGAGGCCAAAATTAAAAAAAAAAAAAAAAGAATGAACGAAAGAATAGAGTTGCTTTTGCCTTTAACTGTTTCAAAGGTTAAAAAAAAATGACTCTTCTTCAGAGATATTGGTTTATATTGTTTGCCTGAATGTGTGCGTGCTTAGTTGCTGAGTCGGGTCTGACTCTTTGCAACCCCGTGCACTATAGACCACCAGGCTCCTCCTCCACCCACGGGATTCTTCAGGAAAGAACCTTGGAAGTGAGTAGCCATTCCCTTCTCCAGGGTATCTTCCTGATCCAGGGATCAACTCTGTTTCTTGCACTGCAGGCAGATTCTTCACCACTGAGCCACCTGGGGACCCCTTGTATTGGTTATCCAAAATAAAATAAAAATCACAAAATGAGAGCAGCTTCCCCTGTCCTCCTCATCTCTCCCTTTCACCCACCTTCTCTGAGCCCTGAAGACTTCAGTGGATGCTCTGTTAGACCATCACCTTACCTCCTCCAGCCATTTGTGGACACGTTTTCTCACCGCTGGCAGCTACCTTGACCCATCATTGTAGCCCCCACAGGACTTAAGCAGAAACTTTAATCAGAGTCATTAAGCGACTGAATGGAATGGATTTAGTAACTGTAAGATTTAAGTCATATTTGTCAAATTAACCCCTTTCTATGAAAATAGAGACAAAGTGAAAGAAAATAAAAGCTGTATTTGTAGGTTTGTTATCAAACTAAATCAGACATGGAAGTAGTAATGTTAATATTAAATTAGTTAATATTAAAACATTAAACTAAACTAAAAGGAAACAGAGTTAGAACCTCTATCAGGTAGCCAATCTTGCCAGTACACCTAGGACTGTTGCTTTAGGACTGAAATTCCCACACCTCAGGAGACCCCTCTGTACTAGGCAAACTCACAGTGAAACAGTTGTTCACTCTCCAGGCCGTCAGTGACTCTCAGAGACCAAAATCTAAATACTGACTTTGTTAGAACTCGACAAGGTCCAGGAGAGCTCATCACAAGTGCATGACGTGCTGCGTTCCCACCCTGCCGTGTGTCTCCATCGAACCCCACCCCCACTTTGGTGCATTTAAAAAATGTGATGATTTTTGTTTACTCATTTATTGTCTGTTCTTCCTACTCAATGTGAGCTCTATGAGGTCAAGAGAATCATCTATCCTGTAACAAAGACAGAGAAAAACATCCAAGAAGAAACATATTTAGGTGCTGAACTCTCTCAACTCATGGGATCTAACAGAGTTGTTGTATTCTACAAAGATACAGAGTTTTGCAAAATTTAACATCTCTGGACTCCAGGTGCATCTGAAACCACGGTGCCTTTCAAAAGCCATCAGTCAAATGATGGTCATGATATGGCAGCCATGGCCTTTGCATGGGCATCCACTTGGTCACAGCAGTCCATATTGCCTTTCCTTCAGCTGAGGTATGTGCATCTGTTAGTTTAACCCATGTGCTTAACTGCCATTCAGAAGGTGCTCCAAAAAAATGTTCACTATGATTCAGCACTGAAACAGTTTTGTACTCAGAAAGGCACAGAGGCCAATCAGTGGGATGTCAATGTGGTATTAGTGAAGAGTATTTGTCACAGAGAAATGATCATGAGCCCACGTTTTTTGGTAAAGGTTCGAGGCACAACCAAGCGGAAAGGAAGATACCCACAAAGTCAGGCAATCTGTGTTACTTTCTATTACCAAAATATTTGTTTCATTGCCAAATCCCTCGGAAGAGATGAAGATGAATTTCAAAGGAATCGGATGGAGTTGATTCATATGTATCTCAGGACTGTTGTTAAAGGCACCTGTCAAGGTCTATTGAAAGTGTCTTTCCTTTCTTATTGGTACATAAAATAATGGTAAATCTTGCCACCAAGGGCATCTGAGACTTGATGTCATGAAATGAGGTATTAGCTTTTCCCATTCTTTCACTCAGGTCTGTGGCTCACCAAGGAGGTTGTTGGTACAAGAGTCAGTGAAGTGCAGCAACTTGTCCAGTCTGTGCAACTTTTCCAGAAACTTCTGGTAGTTGAATTCTCTACCAGCCCCTGCTACTGGCTGAGCACAAGAAGGGCTCTCCAGTTCCAATTCCAACTTTAGTTTTCAGGGCTTCATAAATTCCCCATTGGTGCCCCTCTTGCAAAGTACCATGTGTGCGTGCTCGGTTCTGCCCCTTGCCCAGACTCCCTGCTAAGTCTGAATGATTCCCATTTGCAAAATCTCATTATTGTCTCAGCTTGGCACCTACCAAGTCCTGTCCTACAGGGCACAAGAATTTCAAATGCTAATTCTCATGTGTACTTTTTTTGGACAGCAACCTACGATCTTTGATAATGATAGCTGTATAATTCTGGAAGAAGGATTTGTATATTAATTGTGTTCCCTCTGTTGTTGTTGTTCATTCGTGTCCGACTCTTTGCCACCCCATGGACTGCAGCACGCCATGCCTCCCTGTCCCTCCCTGTCTCCAGGAGTTTGCCCAAATTCATGTCCATTGAATCTGTGATGCTCATTCTCGGCCACCCTCTTCTCCTTTTGCCTTCAACGTCTCCCTCTACAGAATCACAAATAGACTGTTCCCTTTACAGGGCCTCCCTAGTGGCTCAGATTGTAAAGAGTCTGCCTGCAGTGCAGGAGACCTAGCTTCGGTCCCTGGGTTGGGAAGATCTCCTGGAGAAGGGAAAGGTTACCCACTCCGATATTCTTGCCTGGACAATTCCATGGACAGAGGAGCCTGGAAGGATACAGTCTATGGGGTCGCAAAGAGTCAGACACAACTGAGTGACTTTGACTCACTTTACAGGATGGGCTTCCCTGGTGGCTCAGTGCCAGTGGTAAAGAACCCGCCTGCCATGAAGGAGACTTGAGTTTGATCCCTGAGCCAGGAAAATCCCCTAGAGGAGGTCATGGCAACCCACTCCAGTATTCTTGCCTGGAGAATCCTATGAACAGAGGAGCCTGACAGGGGTTACAAAGAGTTGGACATGGCTGAGTCAAATTAGCACACATGCACACAATGCAGGAGACCTGGGTTTGAACCCCTAGGTCAGAAAGATGCCCTGGAATAGGAAATGGCAACACACTCCAGTACTGCCTAGAGAATTCCATGGACAGAGAGAGGAGCCTGATAGGCTGTAGTCTCTGGGTTGCAAAGAGTCAGAGACAACTGAACAACTAATACACTACAGGATGGAAGCAGGAGATGTTCAGACACAAGGCAGGCTTATGCCTTTTTACAAATTTGGTAAGTTTTCAGCCACTGTCTCTTCATATATTTTCTATGCACCATATCTTTTCTTTCTAGGACTCTTCTGATAAGATTGTCAGACCATTTGGTGCTTTCCCACCAGCTGATGAGCTTCCCTGGTGGCTCAGACAGTAAAGAATCTACCTTCCATGCAGGAGACCTCGGTTTGAATCCTGGGTCAGCAAGATTTCCTGGGAATGGCAACCCACTCCAGTGTTCTTGCCTGAAGAATCCCATGGACAGAGGAGCCTGGCTGGCTACAGTCCATGAGGTCACAAAGAGTCTGACACAACTAAGCAGCTAACACACACGCCAGCTGATGATACTCTGCTCTTTCTTACCTTTAATCTTTCTTCTCTGTGTTTTTCAGATTTATAATTTCTGTTGATTTACACTGAAGCTCGCTGCCTCTTTCCTCTATCATCTCCATTCTTCTCTTCAATCCAATCCAGTGAGGTTTTTATATTGGCTCTAGTAGTCTTTCCATTCTAAGGTTTCCTTTTGGTTCTTCTTTATATCTTATTTCTTTGCTGAGACTTTTAGTCTCCTCATTCATTTTAAGAATGTTTACTATTACACGTTGGGGCACTTTTATAATAGTTGCTTTAAAATCTGTGTCATCTCAGTATGGGCTTCTGTTAGCTGTGTTTTTCCACACAAACTGAGATTTTCCCCAATTCTTCATATGTGCTGAGTAATTTTTAATTGTTTCATGAACATTTAGAGGATTATATTATAAGACTTTAGACTGTCTACATCCTATGGAGAATTCTGATTTTTTTTTTTTAAATCAGAGTCTATGAGGCTGGGTTCCACCCCGTCTTCCATGGGTTATGGTTCTAACATAAGTCCCGTTTCCCAAGATTTCTCATCTGAGCCTGTGTACACTGTCCACTAGCCAGTCTGAAACCTGGTCAATGGTCTATTTTGCAGTTCAGTTCTCAAAATTTATGGTGTGCTATTTGAGGTCAGGTCTATTCTTGTGCATCTCAAGGGTGATCCCAGAAGTTCATAAACAACTTTATGGTTGCTTTTCCTAGCTCTTCCTTGTCTCTGGTACTTTCCAGTTCCCAGGGGCTCCACTTTTTGGTCCTCTGGCCAAAAAACTGGGGCTTTACTTAGCCTGGTCTATGCATTTCCCACAACTGCATCTGTGTCCAGGGACAGTAGTGGGAGAACAGAAAGGAAAAAGCACTGAGAGTTTGTCCCACGCTTGGGGCCGTAGCTCTTCTGATCAAAGGGAAGATTCTCCTTCCTCAGTTTTAGGATCCCATGAGCGCTCATGCCCCTGACACTACGGGATGGCTTGGGGTCTGGGGGACCAGAGAATGGAGAAAAGAAAAACCAAACAGGCGATTTCTCCACCACTTCTTGGACAGGGTGGAATGTGCTAGGATACCTCCTTCCTGCTCCCTAGCACAGGGTCCAAGTGGGACTCTATCTATAGGCGTGCAATGCATGCTCAGCCACTTCAGTCATGTCTGACTCTTTGTGATCTTATGGTCCACCGGCTCCTCTGTCCATGGGGATTCTCCAGGCAAGAATACAGGAGTGGGTTGCCATGCCCTCCAGGGAATCTTCCCGACTCAGGGATTGAACCCATGTCTCCTGCATTGCAGGCAGATTCTTTACTGTTGAGCCATGGGGGAAACTCCTTTAAATAGACACCAATGCTCATTTCTGAGTTTGGAGCTATACTGAATCTGGAGGGGAAAAATGGCAATCACCACGAGTTTGGGGATATTTCATATTCTGTGTTCTTCACCAATCTGCAGACTACCATTTGTGTTTCTGACAGGATAGGATGTGCTTAACTCTATCATGCCCTAAATACAGAGCCCATCATGCTTTATCTCATGCACGTAAAACATAAGACACATAGGCCACTTCAGTTCCAAAGAGGTGCCTGGTATAGTAGGAACTTAGTCAAAAGGGGGAGATTGGGGCTTCCCTGGTGGTCCAGTGGGTAAGGACACCGCCTTGCAGTGCAAGGGGTGCCAGTTCGATCCCTGGCCTGGGAAGATCCCACGTGCCATGGAGTGGCTGGACCGATGTGTCCAATTACTGAGCCGGAGCTCTGGAGCGCATGCGCCCAGAGTCAGTGCTCTGCAACAACAGAGGCCACTGCGATGGGAGGCCCACACAGGCCGAAGAACAAAGATGGATGAAAACAGATAAATGAAAGACCAATAGAAGTGGCCCACCCCCTCCCTCCCCAACCAGCACCCCTGCCAAAAAAAAAAAAAGGGGGAGATTGATGTATCAACAGTGACCTGCAAATCAGCATTATCCATGCCCAGGAAGAGAAGCTAGGACCTTTTGGAGCCCTTGGAGAGCACCTAGGCTAATCTGGGATCAGCAAAAGCTTCCCAGTGAGCAGGAGAGGAAGAGCATTCTCAGCAGATGGAAAGTCATGCTCATGAACCAGAAAAGAATCAGAGCGTGGAAAGTGTGGGTCATTGTGAGTAGTTTAGAATAGCCAGGACATGAACTTCCCTTAGCCTTTGAGACCATGGCAGAAGAAAATTACATTGTCTCATTAGACAGCATGGGCAAACTATTCAACTCAATGAAACTATAAGTCCATTTGAAGCTGTCATCCTGATGATATTCGTGGTAGAAACCAATTCTAAGTCTCCATTTCAGCTCTATACATAGACTCTGCTGTGTAGGCATTTCACATTTCAATAAGGAACCCATTCATTTCATATGCTTGGCAACAAACTCTGTTGTGGATACATATACTATTGGATAGCTATTTTAAATTGCTGCTTCAGAGATCAAAAATTCAGGGAGGAGAAAGCAAAATACAAAAATTAAGAATGCAAAAGAATAAAATAGCCAAAGAAAAAAATTTTAATTCTACCTTTTCATTATTATAAACTAGAAGAACAACCACAAATAACACATACAATCAGTATAATACATTTCTCTGTGCTTTTTGAAAAATTCAAATTTGTTAGAGCTGGGGACAGACAGTGGAAATAAATAAGATGAAAGAGAGGGTGTGTGCTAAGAAATAAAAAGGAACTAAATTCCCAAAGCAGGTCAATCCAGCATGCAATAACACAGATTCAAATCCCCAGAGACAAGCACATCACAGGCCTGTTGTGAGCAATTCAGTGGCTTTGCCACAGAGACTTGGGCTGAATCTGATTACTTCATGAGAGTTCATTTCACTACCACGAAGCAGCAGGATATATTTGGAGGGAAGGCAGAGAAAAGAACCTATATTCACACTATAGAGCTTTTTTTTCTATGACAAACTTCGCATATTAAAATTCAGAGACCTCACTTTGCCAACAAAGGTCTGTCTAGTCAAAGTCAGTTGACTAGACAGTATTCATGTATGGATGTGAGAGTTGGACCATAAAGAAAGCTGAGCACCGAGGAATTGATGCCTTTGAGCTGTGGTGCTGGAGAAGACTCTCGAGAGTCCCTTGGACAGCAAGGAGATCAAACCAGTCAATCCTAAAGGAAATCAACCCTGAATACTCATTGGAAGGACTGATGGTGAAGCTGAGGTTCCAATACTTTGGCTGCCGGATGTGTACAGTCGACTCACTGAAAAGACCCTGATGCTAGGAAAGACTGAAGGCAGGAGGAGAAGAAGGTGACAGAGGATGAGATGGCTGGATGGCATCATCAACTCAATGGGCACGAGTTTGAGCAAACTCTGGGAGATGGTGAAGGACAGGGAAGCCTGGTGTGATGCATCCCATGGGGTCCAAAGAGTCAGACAAGAGTTAGCAGCTGAACAACACAGGGAAGGGGACTTGAATGGCATCAGGTCCTCCTGGAAGCAGCTGGAGCCCCCAGGCAGTGAGGCAAGGCTTACAGCTTGAGAGGTAAGACCCTGATCCAAGATCCCTCTGCCTGGCTAATATCATTTGGGAAGCCAAGGGAAAAAGACTTTGATACTTTGTAAGGACTTAACAAATTTCTACCCATGTTGCATTTTTTTTAAAGAAAACATTAGGAGTACTCTGGATTAGGAAAAATCAAATCATCAAAAAAGATACATGGTGAACTTCTAATTACCAATGATGCAGGCAAAATGGGCAAGAAGAACTAAAAAAAAGAAACTAAAACCTTGACTAATCCAGGAAAATAAGGAAAGTAAAAATAAGACACAACAACCTTTAAGAAATAGTTACGAGAGAGATTAAATGAAAAATAAGACCAAAGATATTAGATATCTCAATAAATGTGACTAGATTAAATTCCTCCATTAAGTGAAAAGTATTCTCTAGCTGTGGTGCACAGGCTTTTCACTGCCATGGCTTCTCTTGTTGTGGAGCACAGGCTCTAGGGTGTGTGGGCTTCAGTAATTGCAACTCCCAGGCCCTAGAGCACAGGCTCAATAGCTGTGACACTCAGGCTTAGCTGCTCTGCAGCATATGGGATCTTCCTGGATCAGGGATTGAACCTGTGTCTCCTGTATTGGCAGTGGATTCTTTACCACTGAGCCACAAGGAAAGCCCTGAAATAGAGCTTTAAAGCACTATTTGTTATATGCTGTTTATGAGAAACAACCAAAGTTATAAAGAAAACTTGAAAAAAGAGAGAGATGGGAAAATATACCAGGCAAGACTAAACGAAAGATGAAGACAACCTGAAGGTCAGATAAAGTGGAATTTAAGACCAATTGCTTTAAATAGGATAAAAAGTAATGTTTTTATCATGCTAATAGGTATAATTCAAAATGGAATAAGAATCATAAACCATTATATACTCCTTATGACATTGTTTCTATATATATATATATATATATATATGTATATAAGGTAAAACTTTTCCAAAATAAAATAAATGGATGAATTCATAGTCCTTGTAGGATATTTTCACACCTCTCTTTGAAATTACTGGATCAAGTTGTCAAAGTGAAGACATGGAGACACTGAGTAATCAATAAGCTGCATGTCATCTGTGGAGAACTTCAGACTAAATTTAGAAAAATTCTCTTCAAACACTTATAAATGATTTGACAAAAATGGACTGATGAGCGTATTAGTTCAGGCTGCTCTAACAGAATAGGACAGACCAGGCAGCTTCAACACCAAACATTTATTTCTCAGTGTTCTGGAGGCTGAAGTCCAAGATCAGAGTGACAGATGGTCAGGCTCTCGCTAAGAGCTGACTTCTCATTGTGGGAGGGAGAGAAAGCAGGGGTGGGGGAGGGAAGGAGGAGGGAGGGAGGTCTTTTGTCTCTTCTTATAAGGGCACTACTGCCATTCATGAAGGCTTCATCCTCATGACCTAATCACCTCCCAGAGGCCCCCACTCCTAACAGCATCACACTGGAGATCAGGGCTTCAACAAAGGAATTTAGGGGGGGATGCAACTATTCAGTCTATAACAATTAGGCCACAGAGGAAACGATAAAAATAGATATAAACATTCTGTTCAGCATGGAAGACCGAGATGGTGAGAAAGAATGACCTGCTTGAAGTGGATGGAAATACAACAAGAGTATTTTGTTACATAGCTGAGCTCAAAACCAGAGAGAGACCAGAAGAAAAGGTGGTGACCTAAAGCAGTGAGCAGCAGCTAAAGCATTAAAAGCAACCCAAGGCCTCACAGAGTCAAACACAGGCCTGGCCATCCGGGCTGGGGTTGGGGGGCCATGTGCAGGAGAAGCTCAGGCTGCAGGGTCAGGAGAGATGGGGAGCTGGAAGAGCCACTGGCTTGAAACCACGAGTTACCAGGAGACAATCCGTATTCAGAGACCAAACTATTGCTAGAAGAACTCTCTACCCATGGACCCAGGAAGCTTACCTCAGACCCAGACCCAGCCACAGGCGGGAAAAGAATGACCAGTGAGTAACTGGAATAAATGAATGAATATATTGCAAAGTTGCCTCCTGTCCATGAATTCAGAATTACCTCCATGTTCATTATTGGGGGGCAGGTGCAAAACCACTTCCTGGTGCCTGAATCTTTTACCTAATTATCAGTTTCAATTGTACCCATCAGAACAACAGAAACTGTGTGTATCCTGCTTCTTCACCCGAGGACATATTTGTTAGAAACCATGAAACCACACTGTAAGTGGTTCTTTCCATCATTACCCTTGCTCTGCTAGCTGAAGGTCAGGTACAACCTGCAGGCGATGGCATCTGAGGATGCCACCCCTGCTGCTAGCTCTTTGCTTGGCACTGCACGTGTCGGAAACTCTAAAAAGACGGGTTTTAGGGACAGAAAAGCTGGGGGCTGCTGAATGTATTCTTTGACCCTCAGCTTTCTCACTTGAAAATGGGAATGATTACAGCTATTTTTAAAGATAAGCATGGGAATCAAATGAGATATGCGGAACAGTAATATCATAAAATAAGTGCTATTATCATTAATATGATTACATGTTTAGATATAAATAGGCTCCTCGATTTGAAGTGAAAAACTACCCCAATGATTTATTTTTACTTTTGGTTTACATAGCTTGCTAAAATTCTTTTTTACTGTGAAATTTTATTCCATTGTATGGATATATTATGTGTTATTTATTCATTCATCAGTTGAAGGACATCTGGATTGTTTCCACTTTTTGGCAATTATGGATAACACTGCTATGAACCTTTGTGTACAAGTTTCTGTATGGACATGAGTTTTTCAGTTCTCTTGGGTAGATTCCTACCAGTAGGGTTGCTGAGTTATGGGTATGCATGTACAATTCTATGACTAAGTTTTGAGGAACTGCAGACTGTTCTCCATAGAAGCCACCCCAGCCCACATTCCCGACAGCTGTGTATGAAGGTCCAATATCTCCATGACAGTAGGATGCTTTTTAAAGTAACCAGGGAGCCACTGAACTAGAGGGAAATGGGATATTCAGCATCCCTACCTCTTTGCTGGAGAGCATCAAAGTTGGTAAGGATCTGCTTCCCTTCTATTTTTATAAATTGAAACAGAAACAGTAAACTTCAGTCAAAGTCTTCCTGCTAAGTTGTGAGGATTCCAGGCAAGACAAGCACCCTCCTCTGTGATTCTATTTTCTCTCCCAGAAATGAAGACAGAGGCAGAAGCAGCTCATTCAAGTACTTGTTAGTCCAACACAGTCAAAAGTATGGTAAGAAAATAGCCGTAAACAGTAAGAAATGTGGGTTCAAACCTAAGATTAGAACATGCAACGAGGCTTCATGTGACATCTAACCAGATTTTCTGCAAGCCTGCTTGAGCAATGAAGGAACCTTCTTGGCGCCAAAGGAGAGATGTTTTCCTTATTCCCTTTCCAGGCCTAAGAAAGCAAACATCAGAGTGATGGAGAAGTAAGCTGTAGAGCCAAGGTGGCGATAACCAATGTGTGGCAGCAAAATGTCATGCCTTCAACTGGTTTCAACAGAAAGAAAAGTAAAGGGAATATCAGGCTCGGACTTCTCTTCAGAAGCCCCTCCCCAAATCTTCATGCTCTAAACACCCTGCATCCTTGGAGACTATCATCAACCAAAGAAGAAACAGACTTTGTATGTAATGTATGGGGTTGGCCATACTTAATCTTACTTAATCATACTGAATCTTATCTCCATATGTGTTGATCTTTTAAAAGAGTTTGGACAGACAATTCTTTTGAGTGCACAATGTAATTGCATTCCGTTCAGTTCAGTTCAGTCGCTCAGTTGTGTTTGGCTCTTTGCAACCCCATGGACTGCAGCATGCCAGGCTTCCCTGTCCATCACCATCTCTCAGAGCCTGCTCAAACTCATGTAATTCTGTGGGTCACAGGCAGAAAACCATCATGGTACAGAATGACTAATCGGATGCTACACTTTTTTTTTCCACAGTCAACTACAGAAGGGGAAAAAACTCCCACAATAGAGTATTCTTTGATGCATTTATTCCCTGTGCAATTCAAAACACAAGGTGGTAGAGTAATAAAATTACAGATGTAATAATGGAAAAAATAATTCCACTATAAACAAGCTGTATTATTCCATCCAAGAAAGAAAACAGGAGGCTAGAGAGCGTGTCCCTCTTCCCTTTCAAAACCAAGCTGTAATCAAAAGCACACAGGTTCAAAAACACAACAGAAATAAAACTGGAATTTGCAGCTGTGAAGAGAGATGCCGGTGCAGTGGAAGAGCCTCCACACAAGGAGGGCACAGACGTATGGTGTTTTGTTTTATTCAGAAGATGACTCTGAGGTGCTCAGATCTCGTGAACGGGGGCCCGCCCCCCAACACTCCACAGTTGAGACCGACTGTGTGATGTGGCATCTGAGCCTTGGACAGGGGCCAGGGGAGCAGCCCCAGCATGGGAGAGAGGGAGGCCGTGGGGTGTGGTCACTGCCATTCTGATGTGACTCCCAGCCCTGCAGGTCCAAAGCCCTCAGGTGCTGTTTGTTGCCTTCTAAGGCCTGAAAGGGTGGGTCAGGGTCCCATTAGCTTTCCCCATTCTTGTGTGACAGAGGAGACTATTTTATTTTCTTTCTTTTTTTTTTAATGTGTTTGTTTTCAGATTTATTTAATTGGAGAATAATTACAATATTGTGATGGTTTTTGCCATATATCAACATGAGCCTGCCATAAACATACCTGCATCGCCTCCCGCCTGGAGCTCCTTCCCAGCGCCCTCCCCACTCCGTCCCTCCCAGCTGTCAAAGAGCACCTGCTCTTGGTTTCCTACAGCAAACTCCCACTGAGAGAAGCCTAGAAAGTCAAAGTGTCAATTGCTCAGTCCTATCCTACTCTTTGTGACTCCCCCATGGACTGTAGCCCAACAGGCCCCTCTGCCCATGGAATTCCCTAGACAAGAACACTGGAGTGAGAAGGCATTCCCTTCTCCAGGGGATCTTCCTGACCCACGGATCAAGCCTGGGTCTCCCCAACTGTGGGTAGATTCTTTACTGTCTGAGCCACCAGGGAAGCCCACTGGTTGTTTTCCGAGGGAGCCTAGGAGATGTCAGTGCCATATAAGGTGGGGTTTGTGCCTCAGGGAAGGGCAGGCAGTGACCTCACTTAGACACTGCCTCTGTGTCACCTACACAGTGTATACCATGCTTAAGCCTCTAGGGCTGACTTCCTCCCCTCCTGCTCTCATCCCGGGAGCAGTCGGTACAGCCTAAATTGTTGGCTCCTCCTAGACCCTTGAGCCCCCACAGAGCTCTGCAGCATCCCTGCCCCTATCCTGGCCCCATTCTGTTTAAAGGGCCCTTTCCTTGGCACCCTCGCAGACGTCATTCTCTGGTCGTGGCTGTGGCTTGGCCCTACTCCAGGTACCCCATGCACCTCCAGCATCCCAGGGCCCAGTATACTCTTGTTTCTATCACCAGGGTCTGCCACCATCAGGAAAGAGCCATCACAGGTGGCTTCTTCGGCTCCTGATCAGCCTCTGCCTCAACTCCTGGACACCAGTGAGCTTCAGCCCCCTCTTCGGCCACCTTCTTCACACTCACGTCAGAACCTGGACCTTCCCTGAAGCCCTCTGCCTCTGAAATCTTCCTCTGCAGTTTGACCTCTGCATCCACCAAGGGTTCTCATTCCAGAATCTGAATCACTCTTTCGCTCAGAATTCCCTCCTTTCGATTCTGGGATCCTGGCTTCACCCACATCCGATCCTACTGATCTCACTCTCAGCTAGCTGTTACTGTTGGATAAAATCCAGTCACCTCTTGCTCACCAAGGGTTGGCTCATCATGGATTACACAAGAACCTACAAATCCTTCTCCTTCCAAGAATGATCAGAGAAATCTCCATACAGACACAATCCGTGTCATGCTCTTAAAGCTGTTCTCCTAATGTTACTTCTTCTCCTTCCTCTCAAAAGTATTCATTTTCAAAGAGCCAAGCCTGTGATTCCCATAAAGACATAAAATGAACACATGTCTGAGATTTATTTCACTTGTGAAAATGAGCCAACCAGGAGGACAGGAGAGATGGTTCAAACATCGTTTGTGAAATTTACTGACCTTTAAAAAAACAGAATGTCAGAATGATGGCTGGATCATTTGTTGGATATTTTACAAAACTGGTGAATACCTAACATGAGAACAACACCATAACCTTTGTGGCTATCATTGCTGAGGGACAGAACTTGATAAGTTAACCTGTAACATTTCTGTGTCTGGGTTTATCAACTGGTACACGGTCATATCAAATACAGGCAAATTCTCCTCAGGAATGAAGTGATCCCTGGGAGAACCTGCCCAACAACGCCGATGGGTGACGTGAGGAGGACACGCCCTCTTGCCTTATTTCTGAGGTTGGGTAATTTTTCTTGACAATCTCTAAAAGAAATTCTAAACTTAGTCAATTCAAAATTTCCACCTTTATTCCTTCTCAAATGTAAGAAAATTAAAAAAGAAAACCCTAAGTGCATCACTCACACTCCATTGGGCTTCTGATGACCAAAGAACGATTGTCACCTGGTGGAATTTCCGACAGCGTGGTTCAGCAGGAGACTGGCAGCCGTGGCACCACATAGATGGCCCCCAGCTCCCTCACAACTTGTCCTGGCCCAAAACACAGACGCTTTGAGTTCCAGGATAGGTTGTTCAGGAATGAATTCAGTGAGCTGATACTTTCATCAAGACATCATAGGTTTGGAACTTCAAGGAACCTTCTGGAAAGTTTCCCTGGATTTTCCAGGACAGATGGTGTTTCCTATATTAGCTCCCAGGACTGAGTGAGCCCATGGTTAGGTCAGTCGAGGCCAGGCTCTCAACAGTCTCCCTAGAGAGGATCTCTTCTTCAAACTCTCTCTCAGTCATGTTAAGGCCATTTCTTCTTCTGTCTTCTGTGCAAATGATTCAGCACTGATCAGTGTCTTTCATCTAAAACTTCTTTATTTACTTAAAAATTTTAAGCCTCAATTTCTTTTATGCTAAATAATCCATACTGTTATCATCTTCTTAATTCTGTTATTAGTTGTTCTTTGCTGAGACCTCTGGGGTCTCTCCTAAGACCTGGAAGGTCTAATAAAGCCCCCAGGAACCATGAGTTCACAAACCAGGTCTACTCTCCCCTCACCATACAAGCTTTTTCTAAAATCACATGTTTGCAGAGTAGGAAAGTTGTTGTGATGACTCTTAGATTGTTTCCCATGCTGTTTGACTTGTTCCATCTTTCTTTGTTGTTACTGGAGATATTTCTATGGTTCTTCAGCATATAACCATTGTTCTTTTTTTTTAATTAGCATTTGTATTTAGCAGAAACAAGAAAATTAAAAATGTCATCATGACACTTCTTGGAGGCAACTACTGCTGGTAGGTTGATACTTAGCATTCAGTCTCTTTTGTTGTTACTCTGTTGTGTCTGACTCTGCGATCCCATGGACTACCACACATCAGGCTGCTCTGTCCTCTGCTGTCTGCTGGAGTTTGCTCAAATTCATGTCCACTGAGTTGGTGACACTATCTAACCATCTCATCCTCTGTTGCCGCCTTCTCCTTTTGCCTTCCGTCTTTCCCAGCCTCTGGGTCTTTTTCCAATGAGTTGGTTCTTTGCATCAAGTGGCCAAAGTCCTGGAGCTTCAGTTTCAACATCAGTTCTTCCAATGAACAGTCATGGTTCCCCAGCTCCCTCACAACTTGTCCTGGCCCAAAACACAGACGCTTTGAGTTCCAGGATAGGTTGTTCAGGAATGAATTCAGTGAGCTGATACTTTCATCAAGACATCATAGGTTTGGAACTTCAAGGAACCTTCTGGAAAGTTTCCCTGGATTTTCCAGGACAGATGGTGTTTCCTATATTAGCTCCCAGGACTGAGTGAGCCCATGGTTAGGTCAGTCGAGGCCAGGCTCTCAACAGTCTCCCTAGAGAGGATCTCTTCTTCAAACTCTCTCTCAGTCATGTTAAGGCCATTTCTTCTTCTGTCTTCTGTGCAAATGATTCAGCACTGATCAGTGTCTTTCATCTAAAACTTCTTTATTTACTTAAAAATTTTAAGCCTCAATTTCTTTTATGCTAAATAATCCATACTGTTATCATCTTCTTAATTCTGTTATTAGTTGTTCTTTGCTGAGACCTCTGGGGTCTCTCCTAAGACCTGGAAGGTCTAATAAAGCCCCCAGGAACCATGAGTTCACAAACCAGGTCTACTCTCCCCTCACCATACAAGCTTTTTCTAAAATCACATGTTTGCAGAGTAGGAAAGTTGTTGTGATGACTCTTAGATTGTTTCCCATGCTGTTTGACTTGTTCCATCTTTCTTTGTTGTTACTGGAGATATTTCTATGGTTCTTCAGCATATAACCATTGTTCTTTTTTTTTAATTAGCATTTGTATTTAGCAGAAACAAGAAAATTAAAAATGTCATCATGACACTTCTTGGAGGCAACTACTGCTGGTAGGTTGATACTTAGCATTCAGTCTCTTTTGTTGTTACTCTGTTGTGTCTGACTCTGCGATCCCATGGACTACCACACATCAGGCTGCTCTGTCCTCTGCTGTCTGCTGGAGTTTGCTCAAATTCATGTCCACTGAGTTGGTGACACTATCTAACCATCTCATCCTCTGTTGCCGCCTTCTCCTTTTGCCTTCCGTCTTTCCCAGCCTCTGGGTCTTTTTCCAATGAGTTGGTTCTTTGCATCAAGTGGCCAAAGTCCTGGAGCTTCAGTTTCAACATCAGTTCTTCCAATGAACAGTCAGGTCTTTTATCCTATTTTTTTTTTCTTTTTTTTTTTTAAGACAAGATCAGACTGGACTGGACTGCTCTTAAGCACCTTTTTTTCATCGAGTAACAGTCGGGGTCCCATGCCCTCCCCGTGCTCTGGGCTGTCCCATTCTTTCATGGCAGTTGGGTCACCATCACTACAATCCAATTCCACACAAAAGTAGCTCCTTATCTCAGAATCAGTCATAGCAGCAGTTCAGATTGGCTTAGGAGGCAAAGCAAAATGAATCTACTAACACTGGTTTATTCAGCCTGAAGAGAAGCCAGCCCAGTAAGTGTGAGAAAACACCAGCAAACAGTGAAGAAGACTTGAGCTATTATCCAAACCCAAACCTCTCCTTTGCTCCATCTTCTTAGTCCCCCTGCGTTTACATGAGGGACCTTCTCCTGGTTTTTGCGGCTGCGATATAAGGGCCTCAACATGAACATTGGTGGACCACTGCTATCATCCTAGACAAGCTCTCTGAATGCCTACCTGGTCCTTCCTTGTGGATGACCCCCATGCTGGTTGCTGTTCTTCCAAATTGGTGCCAACCTAATGCTCTTTCTGTGCTGTAAATCATACCAGATGCTGATTTTCTATTATATCCATGAGCTCTCACTGACATCATACTGACTATCCATATATTTCTGCATTGTTCACTTAGGATGGGTCACTACACGAAAGCGTTTGACTGTGTGGATCACAACTAACTGGAAAATTCTGAAAGAATGGGAATACCAGACCACCTTACCTGCCTCCTGAGAAACCTATACACAGGTCAAGAAGCAACAGCTAGAACTAGACATGGAACAATGGACTGGTTCTAAATTGGGAAAGGAGTACATCAAGGCTATATATGGTCACCCTGCTTATTTAACTTATATGCAGAGTACATCATACATAATGCCAGTCTGGATGAAGCACACGCTGGAGTCAAGATTACCAGGAGAAATATCAATAACCTCAGGTATGCAGACGGCACCATCCTAACGGCAGAAAGCAAAGGGGAGGTAGGGAGCCTCCTCATGAAAGCGAAAGAGGAGAGTGAAAAATCTAGCTTAAAATTCAACATTCAAAAAACTAAGATCATGGAATATGGTCCCCTCACTTCATGGCAAATAGATGGACAAATGATGGAAACAGTGACAGACTTTATTTTTGGGGGGCTCCAAAATCACTGTGGACAGTGACTGCAGCCATGAAATTAAAAGATGCTTGCTCCTTGGAAGACAACCTACAACTAACCTAGACATTGTATTACAAACCAGAGACATCATTTTGCTGACAAAAGTCCACATAGCCAAAGCTATAATTTCCCAGTAGTCATATATGGATGTGAGAGTTGAACCATAAAGAAGGTTGAGCACTGAAGAATTGATGCCTTTAAACTGTGGTGTTGGAGAAAACTCTTGAAAGTTCCATGAACTGCAAGGAGAAAAATCTTCTGGTTTATTCAGCCTGAAGAGAAGCCAGCCCAGTAAGTGTGAGAAAACACCAGCAAACAGTGAAGAAGACTTGAGCTATTATCCAAACCCAAACCTCTCCTTTGCTCCATCTTCTTAGTCCCTGCGTTTACATGAGGACCTTCTCCTGGTTTTTGCGGCTGCGATATAAGGGCCTCAACATGAACATTGGTGGACCACTGCTATCATCCTAGACAAGCTCTCTGAATGCCTACCTGGTCCTTCCTTGTGGATGACCCCCATGCTGGTTGCTGTTCTTCCAAATTGGTGCCAACCTAATGCTCTTTCTGTGCTGTAAATCATACCAGATGCTGATTTTCTATTATATCCATGAGCTCTCACTGACATCATACTGACTATCCATATATTTCTGCATTGTTCACTTAGGATGGGTCACTACACGAAAGCGTTTGACTGTGTGGATCACAACTAACTGGAAAATTCTGAAAGAATGGGAATACCAGACCACCTTACCTGCCTCCTGAGAAACCTATACACAGGTCAAGAAGCAACAGCTAGAACTAGACATGGAACAATGGACTGGTTCTAAATTGGGAAAGGAGTACATCAAGGCTATATATGGTCACCCTGCTTATTTAACTTATATGCAGAGTACATCATACATAATGCCAGTCTGGATGAAGCACACGCTGGAGTCAAGATTACCAGGAGAAATATCAATAACCTCAGGTATGCAGACGGCACCATCCTAACGGCAGAAAGCAAAGGGGAGGTAGGGAGCCTCCTCATGAAAGCGAAAGAGGAGAGTGAAAAATCTAGCTTAAAATTCAACATTCAAAAAACTAAGATCATGGAATATGGTCCCCTCACTTCATGGCAAATAGATGGACAAATGATGGAAACAGTGACAGACTTTATTTTTGGGGGGCTCCAAAATCACTGTGGACAGTGACTGC
This sequence comes from Tragulus kanchil, assembly GCA_022376925.1. Lineage (NCBI taxonomy): Eukaryota > Metazoa > Chordata > Mammalia > Artiodactyla > Tragulidae > Tragulus > Tragulus kanchil. Next base: position 234,914,788 of record JAIOJX010000028.1, on the reverse strand, counting down.
AGCCATGAAATTAAAAGATGCTTGCTCCTTGGAAGACAACCTACAACTAACCTAGACATTGTATTACAAACCAGAGACATCATTTTGCTGACAAAAGTCCACATAGCCAAAGCTATAATTTCCCAGTAGTCATATATGGATGTGAGAGTTGAACCATAAAGAAGGTTGAGCACTGAAGAATTGATGCCTTTAAACTGTGGTGTTGGAGAAAACTCTTGAAAGTTCCATGAACTGCAAGGAGATCAAACCAGTCAATCCTAAAGGAAATCAACTCTGAATATTCATTGGAAGGACTGATGCTGAAGCTGAAGCTCCAATACTCTGGCCACCTGATGCAAAGAGACAACTCACTGGAAAAGACTCTGATGCTGGGAAAGACTGAAGCCAGGAGGAGAAGGGGGATACAGAGGATGAGATAGTTGGATGGCATCACCAACTCAATGGATATGAGTTTGAGCCAACACTGGGAAATGGTGAAAGACAGGGAAGCCTGGCGTGCTGCAGTCTATGGGGTCACAAAGAGTCAGACATGACTGAGCAACTGAACAACAACAACAACATATTTTTTACTTTGTTAAAGCTGATTCTTTGTTAAAGCTGGTTCTCTTTCCTGGTGCAAATCTGTTCTATTTTCATATTTAAGATACCATTTCATTTTACTTTCATTGATAGGTCATAAATATTTTCTCATGTTGTTCTATGTTGATTCTTTAATGGTGGCATAGTTAAGTTGACAGGGCTTCTCTGCTGACTCAGCAGTAAAGAATATGCCTGCAATTCAGGAGACTAATGCAGGTGACGCAGGTTCCATTCTTGGGTCAAGAAGATCTCCTGGAGAAGGAAATGGCAACCCTCTCCAGTATTCTTACTTGAAAAATGCCATGGACAAAGAGCCTCACAGGTTACAGTCCATGGGGAAGACACAACTTAACAATTAAACAACAAATATGGTCATACACAATTTATTTCAATAGTCTGCTACTGTAGAACATTTAGATGATTTTCAACATTTCGATTTTATCAAAGAACAATGTCATTACTCTGTGCCAATCATGATTCAAGGTAAATGCCCACAAGTGAAATTACTGGGCCATAAGCCATGCATTTATTGGTGGTTTTTGTTACCTACTGCCAACGCATTCTTGATAGTTTGTTATTTTTTACATCTGCAGCTATTTTGGTATACTCATCCTTACACTCCTTTATCCAGTTTTGACCAATCCATTCTTCCCCTGGGACATACAGGAGAAAGGGGCATTGAAGCTGGCTCTCAGGATGGGAGGTTTCAAAGGCTAGGACACTAACTTTAGATCTTCATGTTCTCTTGGAAAATTCCTCTTTGTTCATCTAACCGCAATGTTCCAGGCACCACTCCATGAACCAGCCAGATAAAATTCATACCTCCACAGAGGTTACAGTCCATCTGGGAGCAGGCAGACAGCATGTGTGTGCTCAGCTGCTAAGATCCTTTGCGACCCCATGGACTATAGCTGCCCAGACTTCTCAGTCCATGGGATTCTCCTAGCAAGACGACTGGTGTAGCTAGCCATTCCCTTCTCCAGGGAATCTTCCCGACCCAGGGATCAAACCTGGGTCTCCTGCATTGCAGGCAAATTCTTTACCCTCTGAGCCACCAGGGAAGTCCAAACAACACATGTGTCCAATGGTAACATAAATGAGTGGTGAAACACAGAGCTGGGGGAGGAGGTGGGGAAAGCAGGGGTGTGGGCTGTGTTTTAAAGCAAGGTAGTCGGGAAAGACCCCCTGGGAAGGTGATGCTTGGCCAAGCCTTCGAGGAGAGGGGGCATTGTGCCCCTGTTGGGGCTGTGCACTCTCATCGTGCACACGACTGTGTGGTCTTGAGAGTCATGTAACACCTCTGTACCTGGGCTTTCTCCACTGTAGGATGAGAGTGTCAGCACCCATGGCATAGGAATGTTAAGAGAACGAAATGAATTAAGTTAATGTTCATAAACTACTTCGAACTGGGTCTGGCGTATAATAAATGCATTATGTGTGTCTGTTAAAGAGGAATATTCGAGAAAGGGCTCAGCAGGCAGAGGACACTGCTGCAAGAAAGGCCTGGGGAACGCTGTAGCTAAAATGAGTGGGGATGGGGGAGACAGAGGTTGGGGTTTTCTTTTTTGACCACTTCTATTGGTCTTTCATTTATTTGTTTTCATCAATCTTTGTTCTTTGGCCTGTCGCAGTGGCCTCTGTTGTCGCAGAGCACCGGCTCTGGGCGCATGCGCTCCAGAGCTCCGGCTCGGTAGTTGGACACATCGGTCCAGCCACTCAGCTGCATGTGGGATCTTCCCAGGCCAGGGATCGAATGGGCACCCCTTGCACTGCAAGGCGGTGTCCTTACCCACTGGACCACCAGGGAAGCCGAGAGGTTGGGTTTTACAGGCCATTAGAAGGAGGAAGGTGAAGCCTTCTAGAGGGCTTAGAGGAGCCCATGCTCAGGCTGTGGGGTGGAAGTCTGAGTAGGGTGGAAGCCTGAGAAGGTAGTGCCGAGAGGTGGGAAGATGAGGGGAGTGGAGTGAATAGAGTCTCCCCATGTCATGTCCACCTGGGGCCTCGGAATGTGGTCTTACCTGGAAATCGTACTTGCAGATATTGTTAAGGATCTTGAGGTGTGATCATCCTGGGCTTGACGGTGGGCTCTAAACCAAAATGCGGGATCCTAAGAAGTGTGGAGGAGACACAGACACATAAAAGAAGGAGGCCCCTGTGAAGACAGAGGGAGGGGTGGGAGAGGTGCTCGCACAGCCAAGAAATGTCAGGAACCACTCTGTGCTGGAAGAATTGAGGAAGAATCCTCCTCCAGAGCCTTCAGAGGGGTCAGATTTAGGCAGTCATATTTTCAATTTCTATATTGAAACTAATATATAATTTCCTAATACTATTTCTTAATAATACTATGATCAAGAATCTTATCACATTTTCAGTGTAGTTTGTTGTTTAGAATAGTGTAAGCATCAAAATGATACATATAGCCACACTACTATTAATGAAGCTTTCATATATTGGTATTTATTTAGTTTTGTTACATGTATGCATGTGTGTGCCCTAAGTCACTTCAGTCATGTCCGATTCTGTGACACTGTGGACCATAGTCCCCCAGGCTTCTCTGTCCATGGGATTCTCCAAGCAACAATACTTGGGTGGGTTTCCATGCTTATTAATAACAGGGAAATGTAAGTTTAAAAGAGAGACAATTTTTGACACTTGATTGGTAAGGTATTTTTTAATAATATGATTAATACCATGTACTGAGGAGGTGGTGTTGGAAAACAGGATCTCTCAAATCTTCTTGTCGAATGTGTCAACTGGCACAGTGACTTTGAAGAGAAATTAGTCAATAACCAGTAAAGACGAAAATGGACATACCCAACAAGCCAGCAGTTCAGTGTCTGGTGAAACACTCACAAATATGCCCCAAAACATATCTGCCAGCAAGTCCACTACAGCTTTGCGTGAAATACAGTAAATTTAGACATGTCTGTTAAGAGGCAAGAGGCCAAAATGTATTGCAATCACACATGGCATCTGAGATCAATGAGTTAGATCATGATAGAGCTCAAGAAGGCAGCGTTGAAGAAAAGCACTTCACTGAAGCTTCTATGTCCAGTTAGCTCATTAAAAATCCAATTGGTTCATTTAAAATCCACAAAGCACTATTATGAATTATTATGATATATGTACCTATATGTAAAATAAGACATAAAAGATAGATATAAATGATGCACACTGACTTGAGAATGACGCAGACCTCTTGGGAAGGAATGGATGAGAAGAGATACAAAAAAGGACTTCAACTGTATCTAATAATTTATTTCTTTAAAATAAAAGAAACTACATCTGCTCAGTCTGAGTAATAAGGACTCAAGTCTGTTACAGTATCTTCTGTTCTTTTAGGGATGTTTGATTTTTTAAAAGTAGAATATGCTTGGTGTATCAATCCATGTGCGAGTTTTAAGAAAGCGAGCTGCATATGAATAGTGCTGTAAAGTAAGGACAATCATTATTACAGCATCACATGTCACCTTGATACAGATTCAACCCAGAACCATTATGGGATTAGGAGGGATAAGGGAGCATTAAGCAGACAGAGATTCCCTTACCATTTTGCTAAACATACTATGTAACTTATTCTACATTGTTATATTTATATCTGTAAAGAAATAAGTGCAAGAGACTTTCCTGGGGGTCCAGTGGTTAAGAATCTACCTGTCAATGCCAGAGACATGGATTTGATCCCTGGTGCCAGAAGATTCTGCATGCCATGGAGCACCTAAGCTGGTGGGCCACAACTATTGAGCCTGTGCTCTAGAGCCTGGAAGTCACAATTACTGAACCCACGGGTCACAACTACTGAAGCCCTCACAGCCTAAAGCTTGTACTCCACAACAAGACAAGCCAGAACACGAGAAGCCCTGCACCCCACAGCTAGTGAGGAGCCCCTGCTCACCACAACTAGAGCAAGCCTGAATGCAGCAATGAAGACCTAGTGAAGCCAGAAATAATTTTTTTAAAAAAAGAAATAAATGGAAAAGGAACAAGTGTTCAAAACATTGGCCATAAATGCCTACTTTATAACATCAGCACCCCTAAAATTCCTTGTGATTTTGCTTTGTGAACAACATTTCGTGGTTGCTTTAAAGGTAATTAAACCATATTTATTTGGAGTGTTCTATGAAAACCCTTGCGATATTGTGGTGCTGTAGGAGCTGGGAGGGTTGCTCGACCGCTGATCTAGTTATCCCTTTCCACAGCCTTAACTAAACCCAGCACTATTATGAATATATGTTTTCCTATATGTAAAATAAGACATAAAAGATAGATATAAATGATGCACACTGACTTGAGAATGACGCAGACCTCTTGGGAAGGAATGGATGAGAAGAGATACAAAAAAGGACTTCAACTGTATCTAATAATTTATTTCTTTAAAATAAAAGAAACTACATCTGCTCAGTCTGAGTAATAAGGACTCAAGTCTGTTACAGTATCTTCTGTTCTTTTAGGGATGTTTGATTTTTTAAAAGTAGAATATGCTTGGTGTATCAATCCATGTGCGAGTTTTAAGAAAGCGAGCTGCATATGAATAGTGCTGTAAAGTAAGGACAATCATTATTACAGCATCACATGTCACCTTGATACAGATTCAACCCAGAACCATTATGGGATTAGGAGGGATAAGGGAGCATTAAGCAGACAGAGATTCCCTTACCATTTTGCTAAACATACTATGTAACTTATTCTACATTGTTATATTTATATCTGTAAAGAAATAAGTGCAAGAGACTTTCCTGGGGGTCCAGTGGTTAAGAATCTACCTGTCAATGCCAGAGACATGGATTTGATCCCTGGTGCCAGAAGATTCTGCATGCCATGGAGCACCTAAGCTGGTGGGCCACAACTATTGAGCCTGTGCTCTAGAGCCTGGAAGTCACAATTACTGAACCCACGGGTCACAACTACTGAAGCCCTCACAGCCTAAAGCTTGTACTCCACAACAAGACAAGCCAGAACACGAGAAGCCCTGCACCCCACAGCTAGTGAGGAGCCCCTGCTCACCACAACTAGAGCAAGCCTGAATGCAGCAATGAAGACCTAGTGAAGCCAGAAATAATTTTTTTAAAAAAAGAAATAAATGGAAAAGGAACAAGTGTTCAAAACATTGGCCATAAATGCCTACTTTATAACATCAGCACCCCTAAAATTCCTTGTGATTTTGCTTTGTGAACAACATTTCGTGGTTGCTTTAAAGGTAATTAAACCATATTTTATTTGGAGTGTTCTATGAAAACCCTTGCGATATTGTGGTGCTGTAGGAGCTGGGGAGGGGTTGCTCGACCGCTGATCTAGTTATCCCTTTCCACAGCCTTAACTAAACCCACTGAATCGCCTGCTTCTAAGGCTGGGAGACAAATGGACAAGGTCCAGTCTCTTTCTGGCCCCATCACCAAACCTTTCTGCCAAGGTTCTTCTCTAAGTGCTCCCTTCAAAGAGCAGGTCCCTGGCTCATGCAGCCATGTGCCTCTTGATTGGATGGGAGCTGGTGAAGAAGAATGGAAGTGTGATGAGAAGCGGCAGCAGGACGGTAAAAGACAAGAACAATGGTGGGAATAAAAAACTCCATTGCAGATAAAAGCTGGAGAAGTACCAGAAGACACCGAAGAAGCACTCAGCAGCAAAGAACACAAACACAGGTCAGATATAGTCGATTCTCATCATGCGTGACATTTCTGTCATATAAAGTTGTTGCAAATGCTGATTTAGAGACCAGGAGACCTATTTTCCTAGGGGAAGCAGGGCGAGGTTCCTGTGAGCTTCTGGTCACACTAGCCATCAACCCACTGATGCATAACCTTGCTTTATGTGTGTTTCTTTTTAAGGGAATCTTACTTAATATATATTGTTGATCCATATATAACTGACTCACTTTTCTTGTACACCTGAAACTAACACAACATTGTACATCAACTGTACTCCAGTAACAGTTAAAAATAAAGACACTAAACAATGCCAACAAAACCGTAACTTGGGCCTGAACAGAGCTAACCTAACCTATGTATTTTTCCTATAAGGCACATCCCAGCATTTCTGTGCTTAGAGACACTAACTAGATAGCATTTCTGCATTACATGGTGGGTGGAAGGGGAGTTTTAAGCAGCAAAATCACCAACAAAAAGCATGCAAATGTAAAAATCACAACACCAAATTGACTGGAAAAAAAAGACATTTATTTACAGTGTAAGAGCTAAAACAAGAAGTCACCTTGTTCACCCTTGGCTGGGAACAGACTCATCAGAGACTCAAAATTTTGCTACTTTATCTGTGAATAACCATGAAGATGCCATATTAATTTGGGGGGTACAGGCTATTTTTTTTTGAGTAGGCAAATTTACAAAACCAGAATCTTTGAATAATGAGAATTGACTGTACCGGTTAGCAGTACCAGTCAATCTTTGCTCCAAAAAGCAAAATCTCATCTTCCACAAAGAGGCATTTATATTTTGGGGATCCAACCATTTGTAGAGAAATTGTACTACATCTAAGTCAGATCAATATGAGCTTTTGGACACAGTGGAGTCTCATTTATTCAGCACAGAGAGATCATGAGCCCATTTTGTATTAATACAATCCTCACTTCTGGCATTATCCACTGGACAATGTATCCTTGTCTTTTCCACTCACAATACAATCACATCTCAGGGAAAATCTCTGGGATATGAAGTGAAACCACAATTCCTTCCCCAGAGGAGGCAAGCTTCGCCTCAAGTGTTCTGGAGAAGAGGGGGCAACTGAAACTCATAGACAACCATTCTGCCCCCTTGCAGCAACTCAAGGGTCTAGAGCACTCTGGATACTCAGTCTAGCTTCAGGAGCTAGACTTTCGCTGATCTCCCTGCCAGGTTGGGGGTAGTTGGAAGCGTATAAAGTTATCCAGGTATTGCTGCTGTTACTATACATAGGAAATCAACTCTGAATATTCATTGTAAGGACTGATGCTGAAGCTCCAATAGTTTGACCACCTGTTGCAAAGAGCTGACTTACTGGAAAAGATCATGAAAAGACTGAAGGCAAAAGGAGAAGCGGGTAGCAGAGGATGAGACGGTTAGAGAGCATCACTGACTCAACGGACATGAATTTAAACAACTCCGGGAGATAGAAAAGGAGAGGAGAGCCTGACGCACTGCAGTCCACAGGGTTGCAAAGAGTTGGCACAACTTCACAACTGAACACTACAAACTTAGGGGCTAATTTGGGAGATCATGGTGAACTCTCCAAAAACCAGACCTTGCCACCACCCAGAGACATCCTGGTGGCCGCACCATTTTTCTCCTGTGGACTAACAGGATGCCTTGCATTTGTGTTTGGGTCTAAGTTCACATGCCTAAAGCTTTGTTTCCAGAGCAAAAAGAATGCTGGCAATTAAAGGGTAGCCAGTGATCACGCTGTCCTCCTGGGCTCCCTTGGCTGTTTTCTTGTGGTCAAGTACAGCACCTGTTCTGCCTAGAATTAGACTGGCAGCCCCACAGAACCCCCGGGGCAGGCTATGGGAACAACAGTCATCCTCACCCAGAGATGAAGAGTACACAGAAAAGAAGCCTCTGAGAGACCTTCCCATCTCCCTGTGCCACCAACCACCAGGTTCTCAGATTGCTGACTGAATAGCCCCACCTCCCTCATTTATTCAGCACAGAGAGATCATGAGCCCATTTTGTATTAATACAATCCTCACTTCTGGCATTATCCACTGGACAATGTATCCTTGTCTTTTCCACTCACAATACAATCACATCTCAGGGAAAATCTCTGGGATATGAAGTGAAACCACAATTCCTTCCCCAGAGGAGGCAAGCTTCGCCTCAAGTGTTCTGGAGAAGAGGGGTCAACTGAAACTCATAGACAACCATTCTGCCCCCTTGCAGCAACTCAAGGGTCTAGAGCACTCTGGATACTCAGTCTAGCTTCAGGAGCTAGACTTTCGCTGATCTCCCTGCCAGGTTGGGGGTAGTTGGAAGCGTATAAAGTTATCCAGGTATTGCTGCTGTTACTATACATAGGAAATCAACTCTGAATATTCATTGTAAGGACTGATGCTGAAGCTCCAATAGTTTGACCACCTGTTGCAAAGAGCTGACTTACTGGAAAAGATCATGAAAAGACTGAAGGCAAAAGGAGAAGCGGGTAGCAGAGGATGAGACGGTTAGAGAGCATCACTGACTCAACGGACATGAATTTAAACAACTCCGGGAGATAGAAAAGGAGAGGAGAGCCTGACGCACTGCAGTCCACAGGGTTGCAAAGAGTTGGCACAACTTCACAACTGAACACTACAAACTTAGGGGCTAATTTGGGAGATCATGGTGAACTCTCCAAAAACCAGACCTTGCCACCACCCAGAGACATCCTGGTGGCCGCACCATTTTTCTCCTGTGGACTAACAGGATGCCTTGCATTTGTGTTTGGGTCTAAGTTCACATGCCTAAAGCTTTGTTTCCAGAGCAAAAAGAATGCTGGCAATTAAAGGGTAGCCAGTGATCACGCTGTCCTCCTGGGCTCCCTTGGCTGTTTTCTTGTGGTCAAGTACAGCACCTGTTCTGCCTAGAATTAGACTGGCAGCCCCACAGAACCCCCGGGGCAGGCTATGGGAACAACAGTCATCCTCACCCAGAGATGAAGAGTACACAGAAAAGAAGCCTCTGAGAGACCTTCCCATCTCCCTGTGCCACCAACCACCAGGTTCTCAGATTGCTGACTGAATAGCCCCACCTCCCAAAGCCCAGCAGACTGAGCAGTGGGACCTGGTCCAGGGCCCGACAGGCTGGGAAAGGCTCTTTGAGACTAGCTCATGCAATGGAGGCTGAGAGAAGAAAAGAAACTGTCCATGATCACATGGTTGGTCCACTGAGGAGCTCTCTGAGTCAAAGTTCTATGCCCAGCCCACTACTACATTTTCTTCAAGGCGATGAAGAATCTCACAAATGACCCCAGACACATCACACCGTCAGCACCGTACCACCCTGTTCTCAGGTGCAGGAGACAGGGCAGGGGTTGGCAGGTGGCCCTCCAGGTGGGTGCCAGGTGGGGTCATCTCTCTGCTGGGCCCTCAGAACTTGAATGGTAACAGCCCAGACCACAGGGAAAGGTTAGCATGGACTTTGCAATGCTCTACTGCAGCATTTCAGAGCAGCCCCAGGTCAGCTAGGGGGCATGGGGCAAGCGCTGCACTGTCCAGTCCACTCTGTCCACCAGTGGTAGACATCTGGAAGCCTTGTTTCTGCCCTCTATGTATTTCACCATGATGAATTTGTAGAATTGTTTCTTTCTCATGAACATGTGGGCAGCACAGGGGTTGGCCCATTAGGAGGCTCACTGTATATGTACAGGACTCATTCTGGGCTCTTGGAAAACGGTTCTTTCAGTTCAAAAAACCCGTAACGCCTCAATATGTGCCTCAAAACTGCCAGCAGATGGCAAATCGGACCCTCCCTGCATCTGCAGGTTCTCCTGCACTCCAAGCCCCCTCTCGCCATCATACCGCATCTGCCCATTCCTGGTGTCTCCAAGACACACTTCTGGCACTTGCCGTCTCCCTCACATTGCTGACAAAAGTCTGAAGAGTCAAAGCTATGGTTTTCCCAGTAGGCATGTACGGATGTGAGAGCTGGACCACAAAGAAGGCTGAGCACCAAAGAACTGATGCCTTCAAACTGTGGTGCTGGAGAAGATTCTTGAGAGTCCATTGGACTGCAAGGAGATAAATCAGTCAATCCTAAAGGAAATCAACCCTGACAATTCATTGGGAAGATTGATGCTGAAGCTGAAGCTCCAGTAGCTTGGCCACCTGATGTGAACAGCTAACTCATTGAAAGAGACCCTGATGCTGGGAAAAATAAAAGGCAGAAGCAGAAGGGGACAACAGAGGATGAGATGGTTGGATGTCATCACTGACTCAATGGACAAGAGTTTGAGCAAACTTCAGGAGACGGTAAAGTACAGGGAAGCCTGGCGTGCTGCAGTCCATGGGGTCACTAAGAATCGGCCGTGACTGAGCGACTGAACTGACCTCCTACCATCCCTGCTCCACACTAGTCACTCTCATGCCAGCTCAAAGGCCATCTCTACTGGAAAACTTTCCACCTCCATCCTCACTTAAGTACGAAGGAATCCAGTTCTCTGTTCCCATAGCACTTGGCTTGAATTTCAACAATAATTTTTATTACAGCCTGTTTTTAGATAGTTGAATATTTCCACCTCCCTGATCTGTGAGAGCATGAGGGTCAGAGACACTGTCCACTGGTCTTTGTATCCTGGCCAGGGCAGCACCTGCCATGTGTGTGCCCTCAAACACACCCCTTGGGTAATGTGGAGAGAACAGAAGCTCCCTGGGAAATGATGGAGAAGTTTGGAGAAACATGACAAAAGGAGATCTGGCCCCCAGGTACACTAACTTTTCTGATGTTCTCAGGACTTCCCTTGGAGGACCTGAGATGCAAAACAGGCCCAAGGAGTTCCAGTTCCACACTCCCCTTCTACCGTGATGAAGCCTGGAGCCCTGGTCTGGTTGTGCGATAAGAAGGGCCCAGGGAAGAGGTCATTCAGAGCAGGGCCTGGGCTGCAGAGACTGGCCCCGTCCACTTCCAGAAGCAAGTGTGTGTCCAAAGTGGACCTTCCAATCACCAGTCCCAGCTCCTCTCCACTGGTCACCGTGAAGGGCATGTGTGCTCAGTGGCTCAGTCACGTCCGACTCTTTGTTATGTGCGACCCTTTGGACTGCAGCTGGCCAGGCTCCTCTGCCCATGGGATTCTCCAGGCAAGAATACTGGAGTGAGTTACCATGCTCTCCTCAGGGTAACTTCCCAATCCAGGAATCAAACCCACATCTCTTATGTCCCCTGCATTGGCAGAAGAGTTCCTTATGACTAGCGCCACCTGGAAAGCCCTGTTTGGTGATTAGGATCCTCCAAATCTGCAAATGAAACAATAGATCTGATGCAGGAGAGCCTCAGGAACATGTTTTGAGAAATGCTGGATGAGGCACTGTTCAGAAGACACAGCCCCAACCCCTGAACATAATTTTTTTACCTTAAAGCCAATTTCAATTTTAACTGACAAGTGTCATCAGTCGTGAGTGCATGCTCAGTCGCTGTCACATCCCACTCTTTGTTACCCCATGGGCTGTAGCCCGCCAGGCTCCCCTGTCCATGGGATTCTCCAGGCAAGAACACTGGAGTGGGTTGGTATTTCCTCCTCCAACCCAAGAAATGGAAACTGCGTCTACTGTGTCTCCTGCAGTGCAGGCAGAATCTTTACCCGCTGAGCCACCGGGTCACCTCGGAGGAGTCACTTCCCTTCTCTGAGCACCTGAGTGTCCCATCTATAAAAGGGGTATGATACTCGCCTCAGGGTGCTGAGGGTAAGGGACTAACACCCACGCTGAGCTTTTGCTGAAGCTGTGTGCCGTGTGCATCGGGTGTCGGGGGGATCACCCTTCTGTTAACTCATGCTTCCAATACTCCACTATCTTTTAACCAACATTTCACCTCCACCAACACAGGCCTGGTCGTTCAGCAAAAGGCTTGCTTAGGCCTAGTGGTCCTTCCTTGCAGACACTCCAGAACACAGGACTTGATCGTAGGGACTCAGATGCTTGTCCAACACTTCCATGACTTGTGTCTCCACAGGCAATTTCCAGGGCACACCTGGGTCTAGCTTCCTGACCTACAACCTCCATCGCATTTTCCACTTTTCTGAGTCCACCTCATGCCAAAAGTTAGGTACTTCCGGAAGTCCAATCCTGTTCGAAGTGGACCACAGATAGGGTCACAAGTCTGAGAGAGAGGCCCCCAGAGGGGCCACTTCACGGGACTTCTGGGACTCACTTCACGTCAGCATACGCCAACCCCTTTGTGTGTATTCCTGAGGGTTTCCGGTCAGGCTCCCAGATCTGGCCTCCATGCCCCGTTCCTCCTCTGGTCTCCAGCTCAGGGATCAAGATGCCCGCAGGCACCGTGCCCTCAGCTGACACCATCACATCCCGTGACTGGCTCCGCATCCTGCAGGTCTCCACTCCCCTGCTCCCTCCCAGCCACACCTTCTGCTCTTTCCCTTCACCCCCCATTCTGGCAGCACCCACAGCTCTCTGCCTTCCCAGCGGTCGGCCCTGGGACTGTCTTGTTCACTGCTTGATTCCCAGCACTTTGCCAGTACGTCCACTGAAGGGGCAGGGCCACTCAGCCAGTGCCTCTGCCCAAAACCCACTGGGGCAAGTGAACCCAGGGCTAACCTGCAGCCCAGAGGTCACCTGCACCACAGGCTCCAACACTGGCCCCCAACAGGCTGCAAGGGCCCCTCAGTGCTGAGGGTCCAGCTATGAATCAGCGCCTTGGGGGACAAGGGACAGTGGCTTCATTCTGGAGCCCTGGAGGAGGGAACTGGCACACGGCACAGCTGTCCTACTTAGCCAGCCTCCTTCCTAACACTTAAACTGTGCCACAGGATTCTCAACACCATGACCTGGAATGCCTAACAGCGTCCATCCATCTCCAAGGGACCAGCGAGCGCAGGAAAAGTGGCAGCACCATACTTAAGCTGCAAGGACGGCTGCCACCACCTGAGGGCCACTCACTCACCCCAGACCCCCTGGTGCCTTGTCGACAACCCGGGAGGATAGACAACCTCCAGGCTGGCGGATGGAAGAGACGACGCAGCCTCAGGGTCCCCAGCTCAAGATCCCGGCCGCCACTTGGGAGTTGTGGGATCAAGGTCAAATTTGTTTCCTCCTCCAAAACACAGGGATAACACCCCATCGTCACCAAGCTGCTGAAAGTGCTGACTGTGTACGACATGGCCCCCGCACATAACACACCTTGGGAAAATGGAAGCCGCACCTCCGCACCTGAGCGAACATGCATCTAGAGGCAAACCCTTTGATAGATAATCCGTGCTCCCTGGAGCCCTGGGCTGGAGCCCGGGCTTTCAGGAAATTCCTAATGAAAGAGGAAGTAGCCTATTTTCCCAGATAATATCCACATTATCCCTTTTATTTCCAGTGTACAGTCCTTAATGACCCTCTTTACTGAACTATTGCTCTTCAAAGAGACATTTTATAGCTTTTTGCCTCGAGAGGAAGTTGAAGCTGGATGCTGTCCTGGCACTTAAGAGAGAGCGAAGCGAGGAGTCTGATGGTCCAGGGCAGCACGTGGAGGGAGCAGCCCGGGACCAGCTGGCAGCTGGACTCCGCCTGGCTCTGGGGCACATCGGTGGCTTCAGTGTCTTCACTGTTAAAAGAGGCAGAGGTTAGGTCTCCGACCTGCTCCCTTCCACAGGATGTGACTGTATAATCAGTACAACCAGAGATCTGCCCTCATACCCGGCACTTCTCCCAACAACTTAGGTGCAGACGCTCCAGTGTTCAGGTTGCAGACACCCTGTGCAGGGCCTGCTTGGGGAAGGTGGAAAGGCTGGAAAATGTCTTCTAATGCACCAGCTCCATGAGATGAAGAGACTGTTCCATCTTCACAAGTCACAGAAGGCATCCTGCTCCTGGGAACCCTAGGGCCTCAGTTTTCCAGGCCCCGGGGCAGAGACCATGAAAGCGTTAGCCACTCAGCGGTGTCAGACTCTCTGCGACCCCACGGACTGTATGAGGCCCACCAGGCTCCTCTGTCCATGGGATTCTCCAGGCAAGAATACTGGAATGGGTGGCCATTTCCTCCTCCAGGGCATCTTCCCAACCCAGGGATGAAACGCAAGTCTCCTGCATTGCAGGTGAATTCTTTGGCTTGTGAGTCACTGCGGAAGTGCATGCAATTTTTTACAAGAGAATTCTCAGATTAAGGTGCAAATTCAGGCTCACAAAATAGATTATCTGGGACTGACCAGACATGACATTTCAGTTGGTCTCATGATGGGTTTTCTGGTGGGCTGAGAGAAGGGGCAGAGGCAGGCGAGAGCAGGTCCGCTGTGTTCTCTTCTGTAATGTGCCTCACTGCCAATGCAGTCAGCTGAAAAGCCAGCAGGCTGGATGTTGACTTCATTTTCTTCTCAATTTTGCTATCTCTAGCTTGTGGGGTTTTTTTGATTATTATTATTATTACACCAAAAACATTTTTACTGTGGTAGAGCCAATTAACAATTTTGTGACAGTTTCAGGTGAACAGTGCAGGGGCTCGGCCATACACACACCATATATCCATTCCTTTATGTGAGTTATACTACCACCAAAATACAAGACATACAGGTAAATCTCAATGTCAAATAGACAATGCATCTTTTTTTTTTTTTTGCGATAAGAGTATTCCATGTAGTATTTGAGGCATACTTATATGAACGCTGACTTGTCATTTATCTGAAACTCAAATTTAATTGGTCATCCTGCATTTTTATTTGCTAAGTAAACTGATTCAATCAAATGAATCAAATAAATTTCAAGCAAAGACTAGCTGCTTTTTAGTCTCAAAGTATATAACATTTCAAACCCAAGTTCTCCCCTGTCAACACAAAAAACTTTCAAAACAAAATCTGTCCTTTTTATTTCCAGGATATATTTTTATAAAAATAGGTCTATGAGTATTAAATAAAAATGACAACAATGAAAAATGATGTATTTTTAACATACCCCCCCTCCCCCCAATTAATGGACTTTCCTGGTGGCTCAGATGGTAAAGAATCTGCCTAGAACTCAGGCTCAATTCCCGGGTGGGGAAGGTCCCCTGGAGAAGAAAATGGCAGTCCTCTCCAGTCATCTTGCCTGGAGAATCCCGTGGACAGAGGGGCCTGGTGGGCTACAGCCTATGGGGTTGCAAAGAGTCTGACACAACTGAACAACTAACACTTTCACACGCCACTGGTCACAGCCACTGGCGCCGGCTAACTCTTTGGGTGTCTCCAACTCAAGAGGAGTTGGCTTTCGCCTCATCATGGTGGGGAGAAGGGAGGAGGTGCAGAATTCAAAGGTGGCGACTTCCCCAAAGGGAAAGCCAAGGGACAGGGAGCAGGCAGAGCCCATGGCAGAGAAAGGACAGGAAGCAGTGCCACCACCGACTGCCACATGGCACACTGTCCTCGACCAAGAGCAGCGCCCACCCCCAGGTCCAGCTAACTGTGAGAGGCGAGGGTCTGCCCAGGAGTCAGAGAATGGACGCATCCCACCTGCCCTTACCCGGCTCCTCCCAGTGTAGAACCTGAGCTGCTCACCAGGGACCCCTTCCCCACACTGCCAGCCCTCTGGGGAGACTGGAGCTGTGAGGTCTCAGGTGGTGCCTGGTGTCCGGGCAGGTGCGGAGGCAGCTTTCAGATCACGCACTTTCACTCGGATCAAGAGTCACGCACATGATACAATGGTCTTAAGATTTTATTTTGCCTGGTTGGGTACAGTCTCCACGGCTAGAGTGACACACAGGGTCGTTTTTATAAGCTTTGCTCTTCCAAAGGGGGTTAGTGTTGCTATAGAGCAGGAGGTCCTCCCTGACAAACGACATTCATGGATGAAGCCGAGGAGGACATTAACCAAGTTTTCTCCGCCTAGTCAATCAAATGAATCAAATAAATTTCAAGCAAAGACTAGCTGCTTTTTAGTCTCAAAGTATATAACATTTCAAACCCAAGTTCTCCCTGTCAACACAAAAACTTTCAAAACAAAATCTGTCCTTTTTATTTCCAGGATATATTTTTATAAAAATAGGTCTATGAGTATTAAATAAAAATGACAACAATGAAAAATGATGTATTTTTAACATACCCCCCCTCCCCCCAATTAATGGACTTTCCTGGTGGCTCAGATGGTAAAGAATCTGCCTAGAACTCAGGCTCAATTCCCGGGTGGGGAAGGTCCCCTGGAGAAGAAAATGGCAGTCCTCTCCAGTCATCTTGCCTGGAGAATCCCGTGGACAGAGGGGCCTGGTGGGCTACAGCCTATGGGGTTGCAAAGAGTCTGACACAACTGAACAACTAACACTTTCACACGCCACTGGTCACAGCCACTGGCGCCGGCTAACTCTTTGGGTGTCTCCAACTCAAGAGGAGTTGGCTTTCGCCTCATCATGGTGGGGAGAAGGGAGGAGGTGCAGAATTCAAAGGTGGCGACTTCCCCAAAGGGAAAGCCAAGGGACAGGGAGCAGGCAGAGCCCATGGCAGAGAAAGGACAGGAAGCAGTGCCACCACCGACTGCCACATGGCACACTGTCCTCGACCAAGAGCAGCGCCCACCCCCAGGTCCAGCTAACTGTGAGAGGCGAGGGGTCTGCCCAGGAGTCAGAGAATGGACGCATCCCACCTGCCCTTACCCGGCTCCTCCCAGTGTAGAACCTGAGCTGCTCACCAGGGACCCCTTCCCCACACTGCCAGCCCTCTGGGGAGACTGGAGCTGTGAGGTCTCAGGTGGTGCCTGGTGTCCGGGCAGGTGCGGAGGCAGCTTTCAGATCACGCACTTTCACTCGGATCAAGAGTCACGCACATGATACAATGGTCTTAAGATTTTATTTTGCCTGGTTGGGTACAGTCTCCACGGCTAGAGTGACACACAGGGTCGTTTTTATAAGCTTTGCTCTTCCAAAGGGGGTTAGTGTTGCTATAGAGCAGGAGGTCCTCCCTGACAAACGACATTCATGGATGAAGCCGAGGAGGACATGCTGGTGCCATGCACGATCAAGTGGCCCTGAGGCAGCCATCCCCCAGTTCTTGCAGTGAAGAAGACTGAGAGCTGAAAGTGTCTCAGAAAAACCCAACAGCGCCAACAGCACCCGCTTATGTAGAGACCAAGTTTATAAAGTTTTCACCCCTGATGTTCCCAAGCGAGAGGATTAAGCAGAAGGCCAAGTGTGGCGCACGTCTCACTTCCTCTTCCTGGTGGAGTACAGCTTCTCCTCAAGTGGGACCGGACTATCCCTTCACATTCCTTCACTTCCTGGGCCAGAGGATGCTTTACAACATTTGGTCTGATCACATCGATGTCTCGAGACAAATGCTCCATTATGCTTTCAACAGTTGCTGTCGGCGCATAAAAGTCCACCAAGAAATACCTGCAATGAAATGAGAATCTGTGAGCGCGCTGCCCTCTGCGACACAGCAACCTCACTATCTTGGTCAATGGTTTGGTGTTACTTCTCCCCACGTAAAGACATCAGCCACCCCAGAACACACACACCAGTCTTTGTCAAAACAGAAGCGGCCAGCTGACCCGCTGAGCTCAAGTGCCGCAGTACGCCCCACCTCCCTTTTCCTAGAGCCCTTCCCATTCACTCTACTGAACCTTCCAAACCCTGCGCTGACTCTTTTTATGAAAACATCTACAAGTCTTCTAATTTTCCTCACCAGTGATCTGACGCACCTATGAGATACAGCAGGAACCATCAGCCACATTCACACACGAGGAGAAAGACTAAGCAAGGCCTAGGACTCCTCTAAGGCCATTCGGCACCTTTAAGAACTGACATGGCACAAAATGAAAATGACTTGAACCTTGCAGTGAGAGAAAGAATTTTAACATTCACCTACTCGTGCCTGGTGTCCGGGCAGGTGCGGAGGCAGCTTTCAGATCACGCACTTTCACTCGGATCAAGAGTCACGCACATGATACAATGGTCTTAAGATTTTATTTTGCCTGGTTGGGTACAGTCTCCACGGCTAGAGTGACACACAGGGTCGTTTTTATAAGCTTTGCTCTTCCAAAGGGGGTTAGTGTTGCTATAGAGCAGGAGGTCCTCCCTGACAAACGACATTCATGGATGAAGCCGAGGAGGACATGCTGGTGCCATGCACGATCAAGTGGCCCTGAGGCAGCCATCCCCCAGTTCTTGCAGTGAAGAAGACTGAGAGCTGAAAGTGTCTCAGAAAAACCCAACAGCGCCAACAGCACCCGCTTATGTAGAGACCAAGTTTATAAAGTTTTCACCCCTGATGTTCCCAAGCGAGAGGATTAAGCAGAAGGCCAAGTGTGGCGCACCGTCTCACTTCCTCTTCCTGGTGGAGTACAGCTTCTCCTCAAGTGGGACCGGGACTATCCCTTCACATTCCTTCACTTCCTGGGCCAGAGGATGCTTTACAACATTTGGTCTGATCACATCGATGTCTCGAGACAAATGCTCCATTATGCTTTCAACAGTTGCTGTCGGCGCATAAAAGTCCACCAAGAAATACCTGCAATGAAATGAGAATCTGTGAGCGCGCTGCCCTCTGCGACACAGCAACCTCACTATCTTGGTCAATGGTTTGGTGTTACTTCTCCCCACGTAAAGACATCAGCCACCCCAGAACACACACACCAGTCTTTGTCAAAACAGAAGCGGCCAGCTGACCCGCTGAGCTCAAGTGCCGCAGTACGCCCCACCTCCCTTTTCCTAGAGCCCTTCCCATTCACTCTACTGAACCTTCCAAACCCTGCGCTGACTCTTTTTATGAAAACATCTACAAGTCTTCTAATTTTCCTCACCAGTGATCTGACGCACCTATGAGATACAGCAGGAACCATCAGCCACATTCACACACGAGGAGAAAGACTAAGCAAGGCCTAGGACTCCTCTAAGGCCATTCGGCACCTTTAAGAACTGACATGGCACAAAATGAAAATGACTTGAACCTTGCAGTGAGAGAAAGAATTTTAACATTCACCTACTCAGACCAGACTCATACAGACAGGCATCCCGGAGGGCTCACTGGTCTTAAAAGATCAGTTACCTTTATCAGTGGTCTCTATGCCAAAACGAAGGAAGACGCATCTCTCTTCCCCACCCACCCTGCCCCTCAGGTACAAACACATAAGTCTCGTGCTGTGAGGTGTGGACCACAGTGCTGTCAGAGGCCGTCTTCAGGGCAGTATTTCAGAGTGTTTCAGTGTCCCAGAAGGCGAAGACGACCTGTGACATCACTTACGTGGCTCTAGCCACACTCCCTCCCAAGCATATTCCCAACCTAGCGCTCTGCACTGGCTGTGCCTTTGCTGGAAATGCTCTTCGTCCAGGTTCCTCGAGGCTCATCTCTCACTTCTAGGGTGACTCTGTCCAAGGGTCACCTTGTCAGGAGGCCTGCTGCCCTGTCCACCTGGCCTCGCCACTCTTACCTCCCTTTCTTAATGCCATGTTTCTGTTCCCCACAGCACTTACTCACCACTGACACAGTCTGTTTCCAGTCTGCCTCACTCACTGAAACATAATCGCCCTAGGAAGAAGGACTCTGTCACAACGTTCCCAGCACCCTGAACAGAGGCCCACAGTAACTATCTCCTGGTGGCGTGTTAGTCTGAAGGGTGGAATTCTCACAGAAAGCAGGAAAGACGAAACTAAAAATGAACAAAGTCAAAAGGAAGAAAGTTTTTAGAAAAACCATGGTGATTTGTGTCATTCTACACAAACGCACGGTTCAGAACTCTTAAGAAAACCTCTCAACTTCCAATGCGACTATTCACAAGCCTAGTGGGAGGGTCAATCGAGTAAAACTAATTGAAAGTTAAAGGACAGAAAAACATAATCAAAAGAAAGTTCAAGTGGCTACAGTAATATCAGAACACGGAGACTTCTCAGCAAAACAAAAAAAATTATCAGGGGAGAAAAGAGATAATACATAATGATGGGCTCTCACCAAAAATCAGCCACATTCACACACGAGGAGAAAGACTAAGCAAGGCCTAGGACTCCTCTAAGGCCATTCGGCACCTTTAAGAACTGACATGGCACAAAATGAAAATGACTTGAACCTTGCAGTGAGAGAAAGAATTTTAACATTCACCTACTCAGACCAGACTCATACAGACAGGCATCCCGGAGGGCTCACTGGTCTTAAAAGATCAGTTACCTTTATCAGTGGTCTCTATGCCAAAACGAAGGAAGACGCATCTCTCTTCCCCACCCAGCCTGCCCCTCAGGTACAAACACATAAGTCTCGTGCTGTGAGGTGTGGACCACAGTGCTGTCAGAGGCCGTCTTCAGGGCAGTATTTCAGAGTGTTTCAGTGTCCCAGAAGGCGAAGACGACCTGTGACATCACTTACGTGGCTCTAGCCACACTCCCTCCCAAGCATATTCCCAACCTAGCGCTCTGCACTGGCTGTGCCTTTGCTGGAAATGCTCTTCGTCCAGGTTCCTCGAGGCTCATCTCTCACTTCTAGGGTGACTCTGTCCAAGGGTCACCTTGTCAGGAGGCCTGCTGCCCTGTCCACCTGGCCTCGCCACTCTTACCTCCCTTTCTTAATGCCATGTTTCTGTTCCCCACAGCACTTACTCACCACTGACACAGTCTGTTTCCAGTCTGCCTCACTCACTGAAACATAATCGCCCTAGGAAGAAGGACTCTGTCACAACGTTCCCAGCACCCTGAACAGAGGCCCACAGTAACTATCTCCTGGTGGCGTGTTAGTCTGAAGGGTGGAATTCTCACAGAAAGCAGGAAAGACGAAACTAAAAATGAACAAAGTCAAAAGGAAGAAAGTTTTTAGAAAAACCATGGTGATTTGTGTCATTCTACACAAACGCACGGTTCAGAACTCTTAAGAAAACCTCTCAACTTCCAATGCGACTATTCACAAGCCTAGTGGGAGGGTCAATCGAGTAAAACTAATTGAAAGTTAAAGGACAGAAAAACATAATCAAAAGAAAGTTCAAGTGGCTACAGTAATATCAGAACACGGAGACTTCTCAGCAAAACAAAAAAAATTATCAGGGGAGAAAAGAGATAATACATAATGATGGGCTCTCACCAAAAAGACACAACAATCCTACATGTGTCCCTACAAGTAACAGAGCTCCACATACAGGAAATCAAAACTAACAGAAAAAAACAGAAAGAGACAAATCCACCATTACAGTTGAAAACTTCTAACACTCGTCTCAGTAACCGACAGATCTATTACACAGAAAACCAGCAAGGATATAGAAACAGCAAATACTACCTCACCCAGTTAGATGTGACTTTTATAGAACCCTCTACCCAACAGCCTGGATGGTAAAAAATCTGCTCACGATGTGGGAGACCCCAGTTCAATCTGGGTTCAATCTCTGGGTGGAGAACATCCTCTGGAGAAGAGAGTAGCAACCCACTACTATCCTTGCCTGGAAAACTTCATGAACAGAAGTACTTGGTGGGCTACCACTCAGCTGGTAAAGAATCTGCCTGCAATGCAGGAGACCCCAGTTCGATTGCTGGGTTGGGAAAATCCCCTGGAGAAGGGACAGGATGCCCACTCTAGTGTTCTTCGGCTTTCCTGTGGCTCAGACAATAAAGAATCCACCTGTGGGGCTTCCCTGTGGTCCAGTGGGTAAGGATACTGCCTTGCAGTACAAGGGGCGCTGGTTCGATCCATGGCTTGGGAAGATCCCGTGTGCCACGAAGCGGCTGGACCGATGTGTCCAATTACCGAGCTGGAGCTCTGGAGCTCTGGTGCTCTGCAACAACAGAGGCCACTGCAATGGGAGGCCCACACAGGCCAAAGAACAAAGATAAATAAATGAAAGACCAATGGAAGTGCCCGCCCCCCCGCCCCAAAATATATATATATCAAAAAATATATATATGAAAAAAAAAAAGAATCCACCTTCAATACAGGAGACCTGGGTTCGATCCCTGAGCTGGGAAGATCCCCTGGAGAAGGGAAAGGCTACCCACTCCAGTATTCTTGCCTGGACAGTTCCATGGCTTGTCCACAGTAGCAAAGAGCTGGACATGACTGAGTGCCTTCAGTTTCACTTTCCACCCAACAACAGCAAGAAATTGTACATATTTGTTCTCAGAGCATATAAAACATTTACCAAGGATGACCACATCCTGAATCATAAAGTGAGTCTCAATAAATCTAAAGGGACTTGCGTCGTTCAGAAAAATCTTGAGAAAATCCCCCCAAATACTTGGAGACTTATACAAATCTAAATAACCTATGGGCCCAAGAAAAAATCAAAAGGACAATTACAACAAATTAATAATTTTGGCTTCCACCTTAAAAAACTGGAAAGAGAGCAAGTTAAATGCAAAGTAAGACCAAAAAAGAAAATAAAAATCAGAGTAGAAATCCCTGAAGCAGGAAAAAACAACAGAGAACATCAGTGGAGCCAAACACCGGTGCACGGAGATCAATAAAACTGATACAGCTCCAATCAGACTCATCCGTAAAAAGATTTCAGATACAAATTACTGACATTTAGGAACGAGAAAGGTGGGATGACTAGAGTTTACAGATACTAAAAGGATGGTAAGTAAATATCACAAAAAATTTTACAATAAATTTGATAACCTAGCTGAAATTCCTTGAGAAAATACAAACTATCAAAACTTACTCAATAATGAGGTGACCTGAGTAATCCTTTATCTACCAGAGAAATTAAATTGTAGTTCAAAACTTTCCCGTAGGGGCTTCCCTGGTAGCTCAGTGGTAAGAGTTCACCTGCCAATGCAGGAGACACGGATTCAATCCCTGATCCAGGAGGATCCCATATGCTGTGGAGCAACTAAGCCCGTGAGCCACAACTACGGAGCCTGTGCTCTAGAGCCTCGGAGCCGCAACTATGGAGCCCATGTGCCTGCAACTACTGAAGCCCCTGTGCCCTAGAGCCCGAGTTCCACAAGAGAAGTCACCGCAACAAGAAGCCTGCTCACCTCAGCTAGCCCCCTGCTCACTACTCAACTAGTGAGTAGCCTCCACTCTCTGCAACGAAAGAAGAGCTATGGCAGCAGTGCACACCCAAAATAGCCAAATATAAATAAATAAATAAAATTTAAAAAAACCTTTCCCATAAAGATAACTTTAGGCATACACAACTTCACTGACTTTACCAAATAGTTAAGGAAAAAAAAAACAATTCTGACACAAACTGGTCTGGGAAGTAAGAAAACGCTTTTGAACTTGTCCTATGAAAACAGCATTACCCTGGAACCAAGATCAAAGACACTTTTTTAAAAAGAAAAGAAAAACAGACTAGTATTCCTCATTAACATGAAAAAATTCTAAATAAACTTTTAGCAAGTTGACTATTATGATACATAAAAGGCACAATATATCCTGAATAAGTAGGATTTAGACCAAGAATGCAAGACTGACTTGTTCAAAGAATGAACATCATATGCTAAAAAATCAAAAGGACAATTACAACAAATTAATAATTTTGGCTTCCACCTTAAAAAACTGGAAAGAGAGCAAGTTAAATGCAAAGTAAGACCAAAAAAGAAAATAAAAATCAGAGTAGAAATCCCTGAAGCAGGAAAAAACAACAGAGAACATCAGTGGAGCCAAACACCGGTGCACGGAGATCAATAAAACTGATACAGCTCCAATCAGACTCATCCGTAAAAAGATTTCAGATACAAATTACTGACATTTAGGAACGAGAAAGGTGGGATGACTAGAGTTTACAGATACTAAAAGGATGGTAAGTAAATATCACAAAAAATTTTACAATAAATTTGATAACCTAGCTGAAATTCCTTGAGAAAATACAAACTATCAAAACTTACTCAATAATGAGGTGACCTGAGTAATCCTTTATCTACCAGAGAAATTAAATTGTAGTTCAAAACTTTCCCGTAGGGGCTTGCCTGGTAGCTCAGTGGTAAGAGTTCACCTGCCAATGCAGGAGACACGGATTCAATCCCTGATCCAGGAGGATCCCATATGCTGTGGAGCAACTAAGCCCGTGAGCCACAACTACGGAGCCTGTGCTCTAGAGCCTCGGAGCCGCAACTATGGAGCCCATGTGCCTGCAACTACTGAAGCCCCTGTGCCCTAGAGCCCGAGTTCCACAAGAGAAGTCACCGCAACAAGAAGCCTGCTCACCTCAGCTAGCCCCCTGCTCACTACTCAACTAGTGAGTAGCCTCCACTCTCTGCAACGAAAGAAGAGCTATGGCAGCAGTGCACACCCAAAATAGCCAAATATAAATAAATAAATAAAATTTAAAAAAACCTTTCCCATAAAGATAACTTTAGGCATACACAACTTCACTGACTTTACCAAATAGTTAAGGAAAAAAAAAACAATTCTGACACAAACTGGTCTGGGAAGTAAGAAAACGCTTTTGAACTTGTCCTATGAAAACAGCATTACCCTGGAACCAAGATCAAAGACACTTTTTTAAAAAGAAAAGAAAAACAGACTAGTATTCCTCATTAACATGAAAAAATTCTAAATAAACTTTTAGCAAGTTGACTATTATGATACATAAAAGGCACAATATATCCTGAATAAGTAGGATTTAGACCAAGAATGCAAGACTGACTTGACATTTGCAAACGAATGAAAACCATCATATTAACAGACTAAAAAAGAAAAACCATGTGATCACTCCAACAGAGGCACAAAGGAGAATTTAGCAAAACCCCATATCCATTTCTGATTAAAAAAAAAAAAACCTCTCAGCACACTAGGGAAAGATGAAATCTTCTATAACTTTATATAGAGCATCTTTGAAAACCCAACATCCAACATCAAACTAACCAGTCAAAGTCTAAATGCTTTCCCCCTAAGAGAGGGAACAAACAAGAATGTCCACTCTAACTACTTCTATCCAACATTTTACTGAAGTGTTTTCTTGCTAGTGCAATAAGGCAAGAAAAAAAATAAACAAAAGGCATCTAGATTGATAAGGAAAAAGTAAAACTGTATTTTTGCAGTTGTCAAAATTGTGTATACAGAAAAATCTGAAGTTTATAAAAAAGATATCAAAACTCTTTTTATGTTCAGCAAGGTTGCAAGATACAAGATCAATACACAAAAATCAACTGTGCTTCTATATACTACCAACAAATAACTAGACCTTGAAATCAAAAATGAAAAATTTAAGGATAAATCAGACAAAAGATGTGTAAGATATCTACACTAAAATTACAAAACACTGCTGAAAGAAGTTACAGAAAATCAACATAAATGCAGAAGAAGGCTCTCCAAGATGCTCTTGAGGAGGAAAAGTCTATTTATTTAGAGGTCTATTCTCCCAAACTGATCTACAGAGCCAGAAGAATCTCAGTGAAAATCCTAAGACTTGCTTGTTAGAAACTGACAACTGATTGTTAAGTTTGTATGGAAAGTCAAAAAACTAAGCACAAACACCACAATCCTAAGAGAATAAAGCTGAAGGCCTAACACTACCTGATTTCAAGACTTGCTGTAGAGCTACGGTAATCAAGGTAGTACGGTAACTGTACAAAGATAAGGCAAACAGATCAAAAGAAGAGAGGTCAGAAACAGATCCATACACATAAGCATACGGGTTTGTGACAAAGGTGCCAAGGCAATTCAAAACAGACAGTCCTTCCACAAAAGGTGCGGGGCCAAGCTGATAGCCATAGGCCGAAAAATGAGCTCTCCGATCCACATTTGCACCATACACAAAAATTAACTCAAAATAGAACACAAAACTAAAGTCAAAAAACTAGAAGAAAACATGGGAGAAAATCCTTGCTGACCTTGGATTAAGCAGATTCCTTAGGCATTTCCAATAGCACAATCCATAAAAGAAAAAAACCTGGTAGTTTAGAACTCATCAAAATTAAAGACTGCTCTCTAAAAGACACTCTTAAGATAATAGAAAGATAGGCCATACACTGGGACTTTCTAGAATATTAAAACTCCACACATTTAGTTAAAAATGAATTTTTAAAATAGACATAAAAGTTGAAGTGGCTCTAACTACTTCTATCCAACATTTTACTGAAGTGTTTTCTTGCTAGTGCAATAAGGCAAGAAAAAAAATAAACAAAAGGCATCTAGATTGATAAGGAAAAAGTAAAACTGTATTTTTGCAGTTGTCAAAATTGTGTATACAGAAAAATCTGAAGTTTATAAAAAAGATATCAAAACTCTTTTTATGTTCAGCAAGGTTGCAAGATACAAGATCAATACACAAAAATCAACTGTGCTTCTATATACTACCAACAAATAACTAGACCTTGAAATCAAAAATGAAAAATTTAAGGATAAATCAGACAAAAGATGTGTAAGATATCTACACTAAAATTACAAAACACTGCTGAAAGAAGTTACAGAAAATCAACATAAATGCAGAAGAAGGCTCTCCAAGATGCTCTTGAGGAGGAAAAGTCTATTTATTTAGAGGTCTATTCTCCCAAACTGATCTACAGAGCCAGAAGAATCTCAGTGAAAATCCTAAGACTTGCTTGTTAGAAACTGACAACTGATTGTTAAGTTTGTATGGAAAGTCAAAAAACTAAGCACAAACACCACAATCCTAAGAGAATAAAGCTGAAGGCCTAACACTACCTGATTTCAAGACTTGCTGTAGAGCTACGGTAATCAAGGTAGTACGGTAACTGTACAAAGATAAGGCAAACAGATCAAAAGAAGAGAGGTCAGAAACAGATCCATACACATAAGCATACGGGTTTGTGACAAAGGTGCCAAGGCAATTCAAAACAGACAGTCCTTCCACAAAAGGTGCGGGGCCAAGCTGATAGCCATAGGCCGAAAAATGAGCTCTCCGATCCACATTTGCACCATACACAAAAATTAACTCAAAATAGAACACAAAACTAAAGTCAAAAAACTAGAAGAAAACATGGGAGAAAATCCTTGCTGACCTTGGATTAAGCAGATTCCTTAGGCATTTCCAATAGCACAATCCATAAAAGAAAAAAACCTGGTAGTTTAGAACTCATCAAAATTAAAGACTGCTCTCTAAAAGACACTCTTAAGATAATAGAAAGATAGGCCATACACTGGGACTTTCTAGAATATTAAAAACTCCACACATTTAGTTAAAAAATGAATTTTTAAAATAGACATAAAAGTTGAAGTGGCATTTTGCTGAAGACATACAGTGGCAAAGAAGCATATGAAAAGATGCTTACCACCACTAATCATGAAAGAAATGCAAACCAAAATCACGAAGAGTTGCCAGGGCCAGGGCTGGAACTCACCTACTCAACAGGCCAGCATCTTTCTTCCCTAGTGATCCATTTGTTCTTTCGGCCAGTAGTCACCAGAATGCCCGTGGACAAGTTATGACCTCACCCTCCGTCTGTCAGTCCCTCACTGTACTTAGTTCTACAGCAGCTAGCTCTTCTTTAAACACAGATGCATCCTCTCTTGGCTCCCCTCCTTTCCTTTTGAACAGGGTCCCCTAGAAGTGCCCTCCTCGTTTGCTTTACTCCATTTAAAGCCCTGATAGCCTGAAGCAGTGCACTGTGGACGGCCATCTACTACACAGAGTAATCTATGGGGCGAAAATCCTCAGCAAGGGCCCAACGTGCTCTGGGCACACAGCAGCCCAGCAGGTAGCAAGCACTACCAGCCTGTAAGCGTCCCAGCCCCCCACCCCCTGCCCTCCAGAAAGTACACAGGTGTCTCTGCTCTCGTGAGCTAAGCCTGCCCTTCTTCATGGTCAAGTTACTCAAATGCCATATCTGGGGTCCAGAAACTTTGTTTTCTTCCATTTTCTGTTCTACTACACCACAGAGGCATTTTTGTGGGCTGGCTCTCCAATCTAAAGTTTTCTAAGAGACAGAGATTATGTTTACGATAGTCAGTGACCAATTCATCCAGGTTTATACATATGTAGCACTTCCTGGGCAGGATTCTCCATACACTGGCGCCCACCAAAGCATGCCAAGATGCCACCCCAAACACTGGATACCACTTTGTGCTTAGGGTCAAAAAAGATGCCTGAGGATGGAAACAAGAGGCCAGAAAGATCAGAAACCTCTCATTTCCTAAAAGAAACGTTCTAAGAGAATGTCTTAGGTAGAATTTTCTTTTAAACAGTTCCGGAGGAAGTGCAAGCGTCACTCCACGTGGCAACTCAGGAAGTGCAAGAAGAGGAATGGTGCTGGAGCTGGGGAGCCCAGCAGCCCTCTCCCCAGCAACAGTCTGCCTCTCCCAGCCTTCAAAGCGGTTTCCTACACGTGACGCTTTGAATTTTATAAGGATTAAGTCACGTAAGGGACATATGCTAAAACCACCACTAATCATGAAAGAAATGCAAACCAAAATCACGAAGAGTTGCCAGGGCCAGGGCTGGAACTCACCTACTCAACAGGCCAGCATCTTTCTTCCCTAGTGATCCATTTGTTCTTTCGGCCAGTAGTCACCAGAATGCCCGTGGACAAGTTATGACCTCACCCTCCGTCTGTCAGTCCCTCACTGTACTTAGTTCTACAGCAGCTAGCTCTTCTTTAAACACAGATGCATCCTCTCTTGGCTCCCCTCCTTTCCTTTTGAACAGGGTCCCCTAGAAGTGCCCTCCTCGTTTGCTTTACTCCATTTAAAGCCCTGATAGCCTGAAGCAGTGCACTGTGGACGGCCATCTACTACACAGAGTAATCTAGGGGGCGAAAATCCTCAGCAAGGGCCCAACATGCTCTGGGCACACAGCAGCCCAGCAGGTAGCAAGCACTACCAGCCTGTAAGCGTCCCAGCCCCCCACCCCCTGCCCTCCAGAAAGTACACAGGTGTCTCTGCTCTCGTGAGCTAAGCCTGCCCTTCTTCATGGTCAAGTTACTCAAATGCCATATCTGGGGTCCAGAAACTTTGTTTTCTTCCATTTTCTGTTCTACTACACCACAGAGGCATTTTTGTGGGCTGGCTCTCCAATCTAAAGTTTTCTAAGAGACAGAGATTATGTTTACGATAGTCAGTGACCAATTCATCCAGGTTTATACATATGTAGCACTTCCTGGGCAGGATTCTCCATACACTGGCGCCCACCAAAGCATGCCAAGATGCCACCCCAAACACTGGATACCACTTTGTGCTTAGGGTCAAAAAAGATGCCTGAGGATGGAAACAAGAGGCCAGAAAGATCAGAAACCTCTCATTTCCTAAAAGAAACGTTCTAAGAGAATGTCTTAGGTAGAATTTTCTTTTAAACAGTTCCGGAGGAAGTGCAAGCGTCACTCCACGTGGCAACTCAGGAAGTGCAAGAAGAGGAAGCGGTGCTGGAGCTGGGGGAGCCCAGCAGCCCTCTCCCCAGCAACAGTCTGCCCTCTCCCAGCCTTCAAAGCGGTTTCCTACACGTGACCGCCTTTGAATTTTATAAGGATTAAGTCACTAGTTCAAGGTCAAAGTGGTCACAGCCTGAATCCTAGCTGCCGCCGAGAGCTACGGGACCCTGGGTTTCAGAATCAGAGAATTTCAGTGCTGAGGAGGACCACGGGGAGTCCAACCCCTGCTGCCCTGGGTCCCAGGCGAGAGGCAGACTCCAGAGCCCCCGGGCTTCCACTCTGTCAAAGCTACACCGCCTGCCACCCAGCCACCAGCAGCTGGGAGGCTTCTTCAGGATAAAGAAGAGCCTGAGAGAAAAAGGGCTGAGAGCCTCAGTGTGGCTTCAGGAGGCCCTGTTGACTACCAACCCCCTCCAGTCTCACCTTCTGTTTACTGCCCCGCCTTCCCTCTCCCTGTCAGGACACTCGCCCAGCAACCAACCGCAGACAAAAGCACTGGCTGAGATGCAAATGGGTTTGTGCCCACAGCCCCAGTTGTGACATTTGCTTCATGCTTATCATGCTGCTGATCTATGCCTGGGGCTCCTGTGCGCCCAGGCTGCCTCCACTCCCATGCCCCCTGCTACACCATGGAAATTTCCACCAGAAGGAAGCACCGGGCAGCAGGGAAGGGAGGAGCGGCTCACAGATGGGCAGGTTCACTGGAGTCAACACTCAGGGGCGCTGAGTGTGGACTTCTGACCTCCACCACCACCTCCCAGGGAACCAAGTGGCGGTCCAGAAGCACCTGCATCGGCCTTAGGGGACCAAGCACACAGGTCCATGGTCCATCCTGGGCAGGATTCTCCATACACTGGCGCCCACCAAAGCATGCAAATCCCCAAACACTGGATACCATTTGCCTAGGATGGAAACAAGAGGCCAGAAAGATCAGAAACCTCTCATTTCCTAAAAGAAACGTTCTAAGAGAATGTCTTAGGTAGAATTTTCTTTTAAACAGTTCCGGAGGAAGTGCAAGCGTCACTCCACGTGGCAACTCAGGAAGTGCAAGAAGAGGAAGCGGTGCTGGAGCTGGGGGAGCCCAGCAGCCCTCTCCCCAGCAACAGTCTGCCCTCTCCCAGCCTTCAAAGCGGTTTCCTACACGTGACCGCCTTTGAATTTTATAAGGATTAAGTCACTAGTTCAAGGTCAAAGTGGTCACAGCCTGAATCCTAGCTGCCGCCGAGAGCTACGGGACCCTGGGTTTCAGAATCAGAGAATTTCAGTGCTGAGGAGGACCACGGGGAGTCCAACCCCTGCTGCCCTGGGTCCCAGGCGAGAGGCAGACTCCAGAGCCCCCGGGCTTCCACTCTGTCAAAGCTACACCGCCTGCCACCCAGCCACCAGCAGCTGGGAGGCTTCTTCAGGATAAAGAAGAGCCTGAGAGAAAAGGTCTGGAGAGCCTCAGTGTGGCTTCAGGAGGCCCTGTTGACTACCAACCCCCTCCAGTCTCACCTTCTGTTTACTGCCCCGCCTTCCCTCTCCCTGTCAGGACACTCGCCCAGCAACCAACCGCAGACAAAAGCACTGGCTGAGATGCAAATGGGTTTGTGCCCACAGCCCCAGTTGTGACATTTGCTTCATGCTTATCATGCTGCTGATCTATGCCTGGGGCTCCTGTGCGCCCAGGCTGCCTCCACTCCCATGCCCCCTGCTACACCATGGAAATTTCCACCAGAAGGAAGCACCGGGCAGCAGGGAAGGGAGGAGCGGCTCACAGATGGGCAGGTTCACTGGAGTCAACACTCAGGGGCGCTGAGTGTGGACTTCTGACCTCCACCACCACCTCCCAGGGAACCAAGTGGCGGTCCAGAAGCACCTGCATCGGCCTTAGGGGACCAAGCACACAGGTCCATGGTCCATCCGGGCTTCCCCACACAGAGTTGCCTTGACCAATTCTTGGTGGCTGCCAGGATATGTTCTTTTTCTCACTGATGTACCTTGGGAAAACCTTACCAGTCAATGAACATCGAAAGTGGTCAAAGCTCAGGAGACTAAGAAGATGAGGCACACACGGCCGCGATGCCTGGAACACCGTGTCTGACTGGGGAGAGAAGTCACAGGGCTGCTCTGCTGGCTCTTGAGAGCCAGTCTTCCACGACCTCCACACGTCCCCCCGTCCTGCGGGAGGCTGCGGAAGGGGAGGCAGTCATGGACACCTGACCCCAGCTGCTGGGGTTTTCTAACCACAGGGGACCTGAGGGATGACCACAAGACTTCTTACCGAAGAAGTGAGGCTCTCAAACTCAAGTCCACTGAGTCAACGATGCCATCCACTTCTTCGTCCCTCCGCCTTTCCCAGCATCAGGGTCGTGTCGCTGAGCTGGCTCTCCGCCGCAGGTGGCCAGAGCTGTGGAGCTTCCGTGTCAGCACCAGTGTGTTCTGAGTCAGGGGCCCGGGGGGGGCTCGGTGCTTCCAGAGGAATCTGCCCCCACTCCACCCACAGTGAGACGCTGGTGTTGGCTGCCTCCATTAACCTTAGTGAGGTGGAATCAAACCCCGGCGCCAACGTCACAACACATGGAGACTCTTAACAATTTCCATCCTCACGACAAGCTTGGGGGTCAAGGGAGTTCAGAATGATGACTAGAGCTGTCCTGCCCAGACGTGCCCCAAAGGTGACATGCCAATAAGGCAGAGAAAAAATAAACTTCTCCAAATAGCTAGTTTTCCATCCTCCACATTTCCTCTAATCGGTGATTAAATCAATGGATGAACCGATCACTTTGGAAAAATCCAGTGTAGGAATCTGAAATCTAATGGGAGGGTTCATTCCCAGGGGCGCCTTCGACCATGCGTTCAGTGGGGAAATGGTGCTGCACAACAGATGCCGGGGAAGCGCTGCCTCGCCTTCACCGTGAGACCCGGCAGGGTGGCTCTAATGATGGAATCACCTCATCCGGGAGGCGGACATCAGCTTCCCCAGCATCTCCCTTCTAAACAGAAAGGCAGGCGGGTTTTGTGCAGCATCAGTTCTGCAGGAGGAGAAGCAGGACGAGGACGACCCCAGGCGGGGAGAGAACGGGGCTTTCCTGAGGCTCCGACGGGACGGGAGAGAACCTGCCGGCCATAACCAGGGCACCCGAGCTCAGTCCCTGGGGCAGGAAGATCCTCTGGAGAAGGAGATGGCACCCCACTCCAACAGGCTTGCCTGGGGAGTCCCACGGACAGAGGAGACTGGCGGGCTACAGTCCGTGGGGTCACACAGAGTCGGACCCAACTGAGCGACTGACACTTCCATTCCAAGGAGAGAGGACTGCAGAAGTTGCAGGGTTTTCTAACCACAGGGGACCTGAGGGATGACCACAAGTCCATTTGACGTCAACGATGCCATCCACTTCTTCGTCCCTCCGCCTTTCCCAGCATCAGGGTCGTGTCGCTGAGCTGGCTCTCCGCCGCAGGTGGCCAGAGCTGTGGAGCTTCCGTGTCAGCACCAGTGTGTTCTGAGTCAGGGGCCCGGGGGGGGCTCGGTGCTTCCAGAGGAATCTGCCCCCACTCCACCCACAGTGAGACGCTGGTGTTGGCTGCCTCCATTAACCTTAGTGAGGTGGAATCAAACCCCGGCGCCAACGTCACAACACATGGAGACTCTTAACAATTTCCATCCTCACGACAAGCTTGGGGGTCAAGGGAGTTCAGAATGATGACTAGAGCTGTCCTGCCCAGACGTGCCCCAAAGGTGACATGCCAATAAGGCAGAGAAAAAATAAACTTCTCCAAATAGCTAGTTTTCCATCCTCCACATTTCCTCTAATCGGTGATTAAATCAATGGATGAACCGATCACTTTGGAAAAATCCAGTGTAGGAATCTGAAATCTAATGGGAGGGTTCATTCCCAGGGGCGCCTTCGACCATGCGTTCAGTGGGGAAATGGTGCTGCACAACAGATGCCGGGGAAGCGCTGCCTCGCCTTCACCGTGAGACCCGGCAGGGTGGCTCTAATGATGGAATCACCTCATCCGGGAGGCGGACATCAGCTTCGCCCCAGCATCTCCCTTCTAAACAGAAAGGCAGGCGGGTTTTGTGCAGCATCAGTTCTGCAGGAGGAGAAGCAGGACGAGGACGACCCCAGGCGGGGAGAGAACGGGGCTTTCCTGAGGCTCCGACGGGACGGGAGAGAACCTGCCGGCCATAACCAGGGCACCCGAGCTCAGTCCCTGGGGCAGGAAGATCCTCTGGAGAAGGAGATGGCACCCCACTCCAACAGGCTTGCCTGGGGAGTCCCACGGACAGAGGAGACTGGCGGGCTACAGTCCGTGGGGTCACACAGAGTCGGACCCAACTGAGCGACTGACACTTCCATTCCAAGGAGAGAGGACTGCAGAAGTTGCAGTGCACGCGTGCGTTTCTCCTCACAGAGCCCCCGTTCAAAAGCTGGAGGAAGCACTCTAGGCAGAACTGCCCCCGTGGTCCTCAGGGCGACAGCTCCCCCTCCTCGGTGCTCTGAAGAGCCCCACTACAGGGTCCTCTGGACACGGTGGGAACCCCACAGAGATCGGAGACATCCCCAAGCAAGGGCAGGCTGAGCCCAGGGCTGCCACAACACTGCCTGGTCCCCGGCCAGGCTTCACCGGGGGCCCGCCACCCCGAGCGTCCCCTCCGCTCCTCCCCCTCGAGGCGACAAGCCGGGGACCGCTCACTCGCCTCCTGACACAAGGCTCTGCAGGCTGCCCACCCCACCCGAGGCGTGGAGGGAAGAAACGTGTCTTCTTGTGCTCCTGAACGTAAAGGCTGTATTTGGTTTTTACTTCACTTTTGTCCTAACCCTGCATTGAGAAGCTTTCCACAGAAAGCGCTTGCCTGAGTGTGAGTTATGTTCTTTGTCTGTCTCTCTCAGACCCAGTCACACGCTCTCTCCCAGCCTCCCCTTCCCCGGCCAACGAGTGGAAATTTCCACCGAGGCACTCAGCGGCTCACCGCGACAGAGGAGGGGGAGGGCGAGGGGGAGGGCGAGGGGGAGGGGAGCGATCTGCTGCCGTGAAGCATCTTCAAGCCTCTCTGAAGATGGGAAACAGATCCATCTGCATGCCACTTCCTAGAGGTACGGGTTAAACCTTCCTGGATCCAGGCCACCCTGGGGCAGTGAATTACCAGTCTTCTCTGCATGGAAAAGCCCCTTTTTCTATCGGTTGGGTCTCATGCATTTTAAAAGCCACTAAACCTGCTGCAGAACGGCACAAATCCTGGGACACTGCCACGACAGAGAAAGCAAGGCCACGGCAGCCCTGCCTTGAAACCCGTCGGGAAGCATCTACACACAGGAATGGGGTCAGGACGCTGGCCTGAGCCCGATGCTGGCAGCCAAGCTGCCAGAGCATGGAAACGCTGCGAGTGGGAAAACGACAGAGGAGCATCAATCTCCTGGAGAGGCTGCCAGCACGCCTGGAGTGAGCTGCAGACACATCTGGGGAGCACGTCGGTAAAATTCCACTGAACCACCATAGAGCCGGCTATTTCTGTCGTTCGGCTTACCCGTAAATAGGAGGGCATCTTATATGTAGGCCAGCAGAGCTCTGCTCTAAGTACCTACTCCCCTTTTAAAGCAGAGGGTAACAGAGGGAGGAGGGACAACACAGGCGAGAAAAACCTTCAATACTCAAGCGTTCGCAGACACACGCACTCTCAGCCAGCCCAGCCGCACTGCAGGACCGGGGAGAAAAGGGCCAAGCCAATCCGGGGCGTCCGTTCACACCCGAGCGCAGGCCCGACCCTGGAAATATGGACCAGGGTTTCTTCTCAGGTTCTCACTCCTGTGCAAGAAATCACTCTGGGTCTCAGTCCAGCCCCATCTAGTGGAAAGAGAGCCTTAAACCAGGCTGTGTAGCCTGGGAGGAAGATGCTGCAGAGGTTCGGGCCGACCCAGTCCAGCTGTAACCCAGTCCAGCGCCCACCCATTCTGAACAAGGGTCTAAGTGAGCACTTACTCCCACGGCTCCCTTCTGCATATGTCACGCTGGACCCTTTAGACACCAAGGGACACAGCAGGGATTTTCCACACACCAATCCTGCCTTTCCCAGAGAGCTGACGTGGGTACAAAGGTGAGCATGTGGAGGCACAGAGGAAAGACACTCTGGGGGCCCCCAAGAGACTCAGCTCCTAATCAGGCTCCCTCCAGGGGTTTCCAGACACGGCCTGGTGAAACAGGGGCTGTGGTGTGAGTGAGGCCAGGTCCAGGAGACCCATGCTCCCCAGCCACCCCGACCTGGCCCAAACAGCAATGGGGCATCTGGCCAACATCTCCATGTTCCTACATTCCCATCACTAGGCGACATAAATGGCTCGTCCAATTCTACTGACCCTCAGAGATGGTGAGTTTAATTAAGTTTCTGTGGATCAGCCTGGGGACTTAACCATCAAGTTGTTCCACTGGGAAAATAGGTTCCCAGCTAAAAACAATAAACTTACAAATTCTGGGAGTGCAACCTGTTTTCAAAGTCAGAACTAAATTAATATGTGAAATACAATGATTGTATTTTGGGGGGCATAAACTGGTCACAGACTTTTGATATAATAAACACTAGGTACCTGGGCCAATTCCTGGGCGGGAAGATCCCTGGAGGAGGGCATAGTAACCTGCTCTCACACACCAACCTCAGCGTGCAAACCAGTGTGTATGCTCAGTGGTGTCGGACGCTTTGCGATCCCATGGGCTGCAGCCCGCCAGGCTCCACTGTCCGTGGAATTTTCCAAGCAAGAATACTGGAGTGGGTTGCCGTTTCCTTCTTCCAACCCAAGGATCTAACCTGTGTCTGCTAGATCTCCTGCATGGGCAGGCAGGTTCTTTACCACCCAGCCACAGTGCCCACCCAGATTACATACACACTTCCTGGCCTCCAAGGCTGTCTGAATAGAGCCAAGAACATCTGAAGACTGACAAATGCATAACAAACAAGCCCACTCTGTAGCTTCTCAACCACTTCATCACAGTAAGCCTTCCCTGTACACATACTCAGGCATGTGTACAGTACACGGCAGGGCATCATGATGGTCTGCCCAGTACCTGTCAGGAGCGTTGCCTCCAGTTGTGCCAGTGCACAGGAAGAACTCGCCAAGGGAGCGCCGTGCCCACTCAAGTGTCCCTGGGGTCAAGGACGATGGGCGGGCTGGCTGCAGCTAAGAGCACGTCAGACTAGACCGAAGCTCCACACAGCAGACATCCGGCATGTCCCTCGTTTCTAAATCTCTGATCCGGGGACAACAGACTACACTAGCCCTTCATCTCACTACCAAGGGCACTGCGAAGAGGTTCAGTGAGTGTTACAAACACAAAAGAAACATGATCAAATAAAACTGACAAATAAAGGCATCTCACGA
Organism: Tragulus kanchil; assembly: GCA_022376925.1. Classification (NCBI taxonomy): domain Eukaryota; kingdom Metazoa; phylum Chordata; class Mammalia; order Artiodactyla; family Tragulidae; genus Tragulus; species Tragulus kanchil. The sequence goes on along the minus strand of JAIOJX010000028.1, from coordinate 234,878,043 downwards.
AGGGGCTTCTCGCCATTTAGATGCCAAGGTGTGTTGCCAACCTCCAGCAGGATTAAATCATATAGGGTTCTTTTTTTTTTTTTTTAACTGAGGGCATGTGGAATTTCAGTTCCCCAACCAGGGATCGAACCCTCACCCTCAGCAGTGAAAGCACAGAGTCTTAACCATTAGACTAAGAGGAAACTTCCCCCACCCCACTTTTTTCTAAGGCTTCCTACATCTGACTCATCACACACACCTTCCATTTTTTGGTGGAGCATGTCTACATCACCCATGTTTCAGAGACCACACTTTGGAAAACATTACCTCAACCAAATAAATACCAGATACTGATTTATCCTCAGAAAAGCAAGCATAAAACATGAACTGCCCAGAGCACCACCTTTCTGTGGCGCGTAAAACAGACACAGTATGGGACGCTTTAAGGGAGTTACTTCTCCTTTTCTGAGGAGTTTGAAAGTGAACTAACAGACAAGCACCACCCGGAAATTAAGTCCTTGAGGGTAAACAAACCACGTGACTGCAACCCAGTCTCTGGTGGGGCACCCACTCCTTGACAGGAAACCAGAATGCGGGGCAGAGGCGGTCAGCAGTTCTGGCTTAATTCCAGGTGAGCTCTCTGCAGGTCTGAATGGACTCCACCCAGAAAGAAGAATGAGGATCACTCTACCCAGCACTGCAAGCAGCAGCCCGAGCACACAATGAGTTCATGATGCCGCGGTCCTCGGAGCATGGCCCCGATAACATCCGCGCCCCGTGAGAAACGCCGGCTCCGGCCCGTGGGTCACACCTCCCTCCACAAGGTCACCTCCTCCACGTGGAAAGTGGGCGGAGGAAAGCAGGCCTCCTGCACACTCCAGTAGGCACCCAGGAGGAAGCAGGCTGCCCTCCCTACGCAATACCTCCCTGCACAGCACCTGGCTAGTAACTCTTGGCCAAATTTTGTAGGCTTCTCTAAAAAAAAGAAAGGCAAAAAGGTTCATAGCCTTGCTATTAAAACCAAATTCCTTGGTAGTTATATGTAATACCTCATGCAGGGCACTGCGAAGAGGTTCAGTGAGTGTTACAAACACAAAAGAAACATGATCAAATAAAACTGACAAATAAAGGCATCTCACGAAGGGGCTTCTCGCCATTTAGATGCCAAGGTGTGTTGCCAACCTCCAGCAGGATTAAATCATATAGGGTTCTTTTTTTTTTTTTTTAACTGAGGGCATGTGGAATTTCAGTTCCCCAACCAGGGATCGAACCCTCACCCTCAGCAGTGAAAGCACAGAGTCTTAACCATTAGACTAAGAGGAAACTTCCCCCACCCCACTTTTTTCTAAGGCTTCCTACATCTGACTCATCACACACACCTTCCATTTTTTGGTGGAGCATGTCTACATCACCCATGTTTCAGAGACCACACTTTGGAAAACATTACCTCAACCAAATAAATACCAGATACTGATTTATCCTCAGAAAAGCAAGCATAAAACATGAACTGCCCAGAGCACCACCTTTCTGTGGCGACGTAAAACAGACACAGTATGGGACGCTTTAAGGGAGTTACTTCTCCTTTTCTGAGGAGTTTGAAAGTGAACTAACAGACAAGCACCACCCGGAAATTAAGTCCTTGAGGGTAAACAAACCACGTGACTGCAACCCAGTCTCTGGTGGGGCACCCACTCCTTGACAGGAAACCAGAATGCGGGGCAGAGGCGGTCAGCAGTTCTGGCTTAATTCCAGGTGAGCTCTCTGCAGGTCTGAATGGACTCCACCCAGAAAGAAGAATGAGGATCACTCTACCCAGCACTGCAAGCAGCAGCCCGAGCACACAATGAGTTCATGATGCCGCGGTCCTCGGAGCATGGCCCCGATAACATCCGCGCCCCGTGAGAAACGCCGGCTCCGGCCCGTGGGTCACACCTCCCTCCACAAGGTCACCTCCTCCACGTGGAAAGTGGGCGGAGGAAAGCAGGCCTCCTGCACACTCCAGTAGGCACCCAGGAGGAAGCAGGCTGCCCTCCCTACGCAATACCTCCCTGCACAGCACCTGGCTAGTAACTCTTGGCCAAATTTTGTAGGCTTCTCTAAAAAAAAGAAAGGCAAAAAGGTTCATAGCCTTGCTATTAAAACCAAATTCCTTGGTGGTTAAGTTAGAAAAAAAATATGTATACACTCACTCTCCATCGCTCACTGCTGTTGATTGTGTAGAGGAATAAGCCACCGTACATTTTATGTTGCCAAGCAACACCTCAGGCACGCTCTTTAGAGGTGTTCTCAAGCCGCTGAACACTAGCACCAAACACGGGGAAGCAATCAAAAGATGAAACGTGCCATCGGAGCCATATCTCGGCAGAAGGCTTGCCGAGGCAGCGAGAAAGCCCAGGGTGAGATGAGACTTCACTTGGGCCCACTGACATGAAGGGAACCTGCACAGGACCACTCGCCCCATGTGACCAGGAGCAGCATCAGATGACACCCAGTACTGTCCACGGAGTGGAATGTCAGAGGTCATCTCATCTGACCCCTGTGGCAGGGTGGACAGGAGAAGGACCATGTGAGCCACTTCCAAGGAAGCTAAATGGCCTGGTCTCGGCCATTCAGTGGGAGCACTGGAATCAAGTCTTCTAGTCCCGGGCTCTCCCAGCTACGCTAAAAACTGACTCCCATTTCTCCATCACCTACTTCTAGGAAATGCAACAACAGAAAATTCTTCTTCCAAACCAGAAACCATGCGCGTAACTTTAGATAAACGAAAAACCAACCTCACAAGCAAAATGACCTCAAAGAATTTCTACAAAGATACATGGCTGATTCATGTTGATAGTCAGCAGAAAACAACAAAATTCTGTAAAGCAATAGTCCTCCAATTAAAAAAAAATTTCTACAAAGATAGTTACCACTATAAAATCGAACCCCTGACATGCTCAGGGACTTGCTATATACATGAAGAAAAAAAAAAAAAGCCCGTAACAGTATTAATACTGTGATTAAAAACTGGCCGGAATACGTAAAACCGTTTCTCTATTGGGAATTTTAGGCTCTGGTTGTTTACATCAGCATGAAGAAGCACATCCTGCTTGTTGTCTGCAACCCTCATGATTACAACGAAGGCGCTGAGTAGCCGGACGGACCATTGCTCAATGAGGCATTTTAAAGGCAAAAACTACAGAACTGTCAGGGGAAAACAGTGCTTACGTTGACAAGAAAGGTGTCCCGCCATCAAAAGCTTGTAACTGTGTTTTCACTGGCAGGACCTCCCTGGGGGCGCCGGGCCAGCATAAGCCCAGCCCATCTGCAGCAGAGCATGGCCGGGGCACACCCCCGCACACCCCCGCGCATGACCGGGACCGGCCCGCGAGGGCCTGGCAGCTTCTGAGACGCACGGAACAGTGCTCATGGGGACGGCCGGAGGCACGGGTCTGCCGCCGCAGGGACTTACCCTCCCCTGGAGTGCTGCTGGCTGTGGGCGGACATCTTGTAAGGAAGCGCTCGCTCGCCCAGGTTCTCCAGGCTCCTCACCACCGCCCCTCTGTCCATCAGGGCTTCCAGCGTCCGCTTCAAAGCCGCAGCGGTCGCAGGCTGGTTTTCGTTTTCGTTTTTAAAAAGAAGAAGGAGAAAAAAACCGTGAGCATCACTGTAACAGCCAGAATGACAAAGTCTGGTGAGTTTCAATCACAACAGCTCTACTGGGAGGGATCTTTGGGTAAAAGCAACAGAAACTATTTTTGGCTAATTTAAAGTTTAAAATTAAAAAAAAGAAAGAGAGAGAGAGAGAGAAGACACACACATTTACATTATTGTAAGGATACAAATAGCTCACAGACACGAAGGAAAATCTGCAGAGGCAGGCCTCGGGGCGTTCAGGGGGCAGAGCCAGCTCCAGGGTCTGGGAGGCGGGAGCTACCGAGTGGCTTCTTCCAAGCACCTTGGCCAGGATGAGTCAGCACCAGTCACGGCCAGTCCTTGGAGCCCGTGACTCAAGACTCAAACTCCAGGGGAAGCACATCCTCTCGGCAGAACATTTTAACCAAAACCACAGACAGCTCGTGGGAAAAGGGGCTGCCTCCCAAAGGGAAACTGAGACATGATAAACCAAAAGGGGGAAGGATGAGTAAGACCCAATCTCTGCCCACATGGAGCTTACAATCTAATAAACACAAAACCCTGTCAGAAGACCAGAAGGCAGAACACAAGAAGTGACACCGGGACCAGAGAGCCCATGAAAAGAGAGAAAGCATATTCAGTAGGAAGTGGGGCTCCCCTAAGGAGGGCAGTCTTGAGGGGAGCCCTAAAAAACGACAATGGCAGATGCAAGAACAACCAACCGGGCACCGAGTGAGGGGGCAGAGACAAGAAAGTATCATGGAAACAGTCAGGAGCCCACTGGATGAAGTCCAGGTGGAGAAGTAAGACTTCAGGCTGGGCTCAAGTATATGAACAATCAGTACCCATTACTATGACCCCAAACGGAAATGATATGAAATCTCATCATCCAGAGAGAAATGACTTTAAACATTTTGGTGAATTTCTTTCCAGGTATCTCTCTATGCATATATATATATACCAAAAGCTTTTGGAAGAAAAGACACTTTAAAAGGGTAAACTTAAGAAGACACAGCTAAAGGAATGTGGAAAATGAGGGAGAGATGTGGCCAAAGAGAGGCACCAAACCTGGTGGCTGGGAGGATGGGGTTCTCTTAGCAGCTAGGGGAAATCTGGAGAAGCTGGCTGGGGACAAAAAAAGAGATGAATCTGTTTGGGGCATGCTGAGGGCACACCCACTGCTCTTTCAGGCTGACTGCTCAAGATATAAGCCTTAAACTCAAAGCAACAGGGCAGGCAAGGATTACAGGTTGCCCAGTCCTCTGGGAGAACGGTGATCTGAAACCTGTAAGGCGTGAGGTCACCAGAGAAGGTGTGGAGTGAGAAGAGACCAACCACCGAGCCCAGGGAAGCACAAACACACGAGGGCTAACAAGAGGATTCAAAGTCTGAGAAGCCAAGAGCAACGGGAACACCGGACTGGCCTTGCCACAGAAACCAAGGAAAGAGGCAGCCGCCAGAATAACAGGACGGAGAGGACGACCATGGGGACCACGTGGTCACCTGGCAAGACGGGGCCAGAAGCCAGACGCAAAGGTGGAGATGGTAAGGAAAGAGAGAGCACCAGCGTCTGAGGGGCAAACGAACAGAAGCAGTACCTGAGGAGAAAGCATGAGCAAGTCGGCAGTGAAGGGGAATGAATCAGCCGGAGGAGAGTGACGGGCGTTTTACACACCAGCATGGGTGGCCAACACGCTCTGCTGCGTAACTGCTCAACGACCTGCTCCAGTGCGTTACTGTTACATATTTAATCTTCACCAGAAAAAGAAAAAAAGCAAAGGAGGTTTACAGATTTGGAAACGAGGCCTCTGAGAGATGTCACGGCTTCGAGATTACATGGCAGCTGACAAGAGGGAGAGCCTGATGCGAAGAAAGAACACTGATGAAAACAGAAATTTCCTGAAAACAAAAATAGAGGCCAAAGTCTTAACTAGGTACAAAGTCTATGGCAATTCCTCCATAGACATTCTTACATGGCTCTAATCGAATGGAGCCTAAATTCCTCTCCCATTTCATTACTTCACCAACATTTCCATGTTTTGCAGAAACCTCATATCTAACAGCAGGGTGATAGTTCATTTCATTAAAAATGCTATTCCTTGACTCTTCGTTGATAAGGTAGAGGTAGTCTATACAAATAAAGAATGCGGAAGGGAACACACACACCCAGACATACTGACTGCAGTCTTCTCATTAGCTAGTCAATTATTCAGCATTTCGTGATTAGGCGAGAAGATATCATGCTGAGGGCACACCCACTGCTCTTTCAGGCTGACTGCTCAAGATATAAGCCTTAAACTCAAAGCAACAGGGCAGGCAAGGATTACAGGTTGCCCAGTCCTCTGGGAGAACGGTGATCTGAAACCTGGAAGGCGTGAGGTCACCAGAGAAGGTGTGGAGTGAGAAGAGACCAACCACCGAGCCCAGGGAAGCACAAACACACGAGGGCTAACAAGAGGATTCAAAGTCTGAGAAGCCAAGAGCAACGGGAACACCGGACTGGCCTTGCCACAGAAACCAAGGAAAGAGGCAGCCGCCAGAATAACAGGACGGAGAGGACGACCATGGGGACCACGTGGTCACCTGGCAAGACGGGCCAGAAGCCAGACGCAAAGGTGGAGATGGTAAGGAAAGAGAGAGCACCAGCGTCTGAGGGGCAAACGAACAGAAGCAGTACCTGAGGAGAAAGCATGAGCAAGTCGGCAGTGAAGGGGAATGAATCAGCCGGAGGAGAGTGACGGGCGTTTTACACACCAGCATGGGTGGCCAACACGCTCTGCTGCGTAACTGCTCAACGACCTGCTCCAGTGCGTTACTGTTACATATTTAATCTTCACCAGAAAAAGAAAAAAAGCAAAGGAGGTTTACAGATTTGGAAACGAGGCCTCTGAGAGATGTCACGGCTTCGAGATTACATGGCAGCTGACAAGAGGGAGAGCCTGATGCGAAGAAAGAACACTGATGAAAACAGAAATTTCCTGAAAACAAAAATAGAGGCCAAAGTCTTAACTAGGTACAAAGTCTATGGCAATTCCTCCATAGACATTCTTACATGGCTCTAATCGAATGGAGCCTAAATTCCTCTCCCATTTCATTACTTCACCAACATTTCCATGTTTTGCAGAAACCTCATATCTAACAGCAGGGTGATAGTTCATTTCATTAAAAATGCTATTCCTTGACTCTTCGTTGATAAGGTAGAGGTAGTCTATACAAATAAAGAATGCGGAAGGGAACACACACACCCCAGACATACTGACTGCAGTCTTCTCATTAGCTAGTCAAATCACAAATTTCAATTCAGCTTTGTCTGAGGAAGAAGGCAGATATTCCAATGCCTCCTGTCTTGTTTGAATTCCAACTGAAGAGGTTACAGTATGAAACATGGAGCACCTCTTCTGAGGTAGAAGCCTGTGAAATCGAAGACTTTCTTCTGGCCACAAAAGAGGAAAGGCTATGTAACTCAGGAAAACATCAAAACACACTCTAACTCTGGTGGCTTGTCAGGGTCAAATGGTAGCCTGCTTGAATGGCCACGTTCATTTCACTGCAATTCATGTTACCAGAATTCTAAAAATGATGAAGGATGGGTTAGAAGTCTTCCTGTTTATGAAAGGACCTGCTCAATGTGTCCCACGTACCTGCCTCATCAGCTCCTAAGTCTACGGTCGGGCAACCAGGGCCTGAGGCTAATCTAGCTCGCTAGAGCTGCAAAAAAGTCTTAATAGAACACAGTCAGTTCATGCTTCTACAGTGTCCATGGCACAGGCCATGCTAAAGGCGAACCTGGAATCATAGCAGCAACTATGACCAGCAAGGTCCAAGCTAAGCAGCCAACCTCCGCTCTGCAGTGCACTGGGTAGAGGGAAGCTAGCAAGCCCTCCATCTGCTCTCCCAAAAATGCACAGCAGACAGCATCATGGGCCTGGACCACTGAGCTCCAGACGACGGCTTCCCCGTGATGGGTCCTCAGCTAGGCACACGGGCCACTGTCTGCTAAGCAGCATGAGCCTCACTGTACAAAGCACCCGGGATTCCGCAAAACCCCGACTCCACCCACCTGCTCCTTGTCGAATCAAGCCAGCAGTCCAGGCTTTCAACTGTCCTCACTTGGTGACACTTCACAAGTCTATTAAAATACAAATTTTAGGCTTCTTAAAAAAAAAGCTCCACTCAACAAAGCACAATGTGCAATTTGTAGAAACATATGGTGTACAGGAAGCTCGAGATCTTGCTGGTGTAATTCTCATCTTCAAGGCTTCTGAACACTTAATTCCAACTATTCTAAGAGAGGTTGTGTGCATGTGCTTCTTACGGGCTCCTCTCACCCGATGTGAAAGCAGCTCAAGACTTGCCTCCAACCCACCATATGTCAACGAAACACAACTCTGTTACGGCACAGATTGGAGAGCCGAAAACATTCACTTGAAACGAAAAAAAAAAAAAAAAAAACACATGGAGAAGAAGCAGTGAATGAATGGGAATGGGAACTAGAAAAACTGGATTCCAGTCGCAGCTCCTTCACCAATGCTATGCAACTCTGGATAAGTTACTACAATTTATCCCTTTTAAAGCTCTGCCTCAGTTTCCCCAGCTACTAAATCAGTGGTTCTCAACACATTTTCTGTCCCTGTGAGCCTCACGCAAACAAAATCTTATGTCAATTCTCAAAATATCCTGGGCACACAAAGTTTTCCAATGTTCCTCCTTCTGATATCCTCATCACCCAAAACTACCCACCCCCACTCCCAAATGCTTTATGGCCTCTGTTCCCATTCACTTCAACACAGGATCACGGGAACGTACGTGTCAGGAGACCATGCATGTCTGTCCACTTTGTACACGGCTGTACAACAGTCAATGTCCCTAGAACAGGCTCTGAAACGCCTGGTAAATACATTCATGGGCCTCCTCCCAAGAGGCCCTCTTGCTTACCTCCTCCTCGAGGGACAGGACGGCTCTGCATCCCTCTCCCACCGTTCAGGCCACTTTTCACGTACAGCACAGCTCGCTACCAGGGCTGTGACTGCAACCCTGAGGCCACACGGCAGAATCAGAGCTTTCTGTATTTATTTTATGTATTCCAAAACGCTGCTACTATGAATACTACAGGCTCAAAGAATCCAGAATTCATTTAACAGACGTGAAACTAAGCATTTCATGTATTTCAGGAGTATGAAGTTCGCACACACATAATCATACATGTTAAACTTGGATTGTTCTAATAATCTGCTGATAAAACATGATCCAAAAATTTAACTCAACAATACTTTAAAAAAAAAAAAAGAAGAAGAAGATTCATCCTACACAAAAGTAAAACCTAACTGAATTAAAATTTTGAAATTACTATTATTGATTACTGCCACTTCGGGCTACCACAGAAGACTGAGGGAAAACCCAGTGGCTAAATGTGAAATATTTACAGGGCTACTCTGTAAGTGATAGGTATGTTTTCATTGGACCCTGAGACTCAGATTAGAATTAAAAGGTAAAAATTACAGAGAAACAAGGCCTTGATGCATAAACAAGATTACACTCCTGAAAACGCCAGCTACGTGAGAGTGACGGGGCTGCCCCGTGAGCCCTGTCCTCCTCTTCCCCGACGCTGCAGATGGGAGGCGCCCATCAGACCAGTCTCGGCTGCGGGCGGGAGAGCACAGCTGTCCCAGGCCAAGAACACGGGAGTGGGTTGCCACTTCCTCCTCCAGGGGATCTTCCCGACCCAGGGACCAAGCCTGCATCTCCTGCACTGGCTGGCTGATTCTCTACCATTGTGCCACCTAGGAAGCCCCCTAAAGCCCCTGCTGAGATTAAATTCCAATACTACTCTGTGACCACCTAGCGCTCTGAAGGACACTTGGAAGTAAAACTGCGTTTTTAAAAACACTGCAACTGCCTGGTGGTGAGGAATACACTGACCACTAGTGAAGCCTGCTGGCGGTGCCCGGGTTTATACCAAGGCACCAGCTGCTTTACCCCCTGCTGTTTCTGCAACCCCTGAAAAGGTTCCTGGGAATCCCAAGGCTCCTCAGGTCACCACCTGAAAGCGGCACTTCTAAGGATGCTAACAAGCAAACTTACTCTAATAAATAATAAGGAGCAAGGAAATGAGGAAAACAAAGGAAGGGCCTCTCCCACCGTTCAGGCCACTTTTCACGACAGCACAGCTCGCTACCAGGGCTGTGACTGCAACCCTGAGGCCACACGGCAGAATCAGAGCTTTCTGTATTTATTTTATGTATTCCAAAACGCTGCTACTATGAATACTACAGGCTCAAAGAATCCAGAATTCATTTAACAGACGTGAAACTAAGCATTTCATGTATTTCAGGAGTATGAAGTTCGCACACACATAATCATACATGTTAAACTTGGATTGTTCTAATAATCTGCTGATAAAACATGATCCAAAAATTTAACTCAACAATACTTTAAAAAAAAAAAAAGAAGAAGATTCATCCTACACAAAAGTAAAACCTAACTGAATTAAAATTTTGAAATTACTATTATTGATTACTGCCACTTCGGGCTACCACAGAAGACTGAGGGAAAACCCAGTGGCTAAATGTGAAATATTTACAGGGCTACTCTGTAAGTGATAGGTATGTTTTCATTGGACCCTGAGACTCAGATTAGAATTAAAAGGTAAAAATTACAGAGAAACAAGGCCTTGATGCATAAACAAGATTACACTCCTGAAAACGCCAGCTACGTGAGAGTGACGGGGCTGCCCCGTGAGCCCTGTCCTCCTCTTCCCCGACGCTGCAGATGGGAGGCGCCCATCAGACCAGTCTCGGCTGCGGGTGGGAGAGCACAGCTGTCCCACGCCAAGAACACGGGAGTGGGTTGCCACTTCCTCCTCCAGGGGATCTTCCCGACCCAGGGACCAAGCCTGCATCTCCTGCACTGGCTGGCTGATTCTCTACCATTGTGCCACCTAGGAAGCCCCCTAAAGCCCCTGCTGAGATTAAATTCCAATACTACTCTGTGACCACCTAGCGCTCTGAAGGACACTTGGAAGTAAAACTGCGTCTTTAAAAACACTGCACCTCCCTGGTGGCGAGGAATACACTGACCACTAGTGAAGCCTGCTGGCGGTGCCCGGGTTTATACCAAGGCACCAGCTGCTTTACCCCCTGCTGTTTCTGCAACCCCTGAAAAGGTTCCTGGGAATCCCAAGGCTCCTCAGGTCACCACCTGAAAGCGGCACTTCTAAGGATGCTAACAAGCAAACTTACTCTAATAAATAATAAGGAGCAAGGAAATGAGGAAAACAAAGGAAGGGCATCTCCACTTGCCTCCCAAATGAAATCCCCACTCAGTAGTGGTATTCAGGCTAAGGATCCAAAACAATGCCATCAATCAATGTCCAGTGTTTAGTTAAACATATTTTCATCCCAGAAGAGCAGCCTGTCAACAACGCTATCCTGTAAATGAAACTTCAAACACAGTTTGGAACCACTGGTGCCCCCAGCTATCACTACACCACCTTCATGTCCCACTGGAAAGTGAAAACCACACAGAATCCACATCTCAGGGTGTGCAGCATCCGCCGACACCTCACCTTTCTCACGTTAAAAAGGAGTAGCTCAACTCCTGGGAGCAAGCAAGACTGAGGGAAGGCAGACCCAGGGCAGAAAACCAGTAAAACCTGTGCAGACGTACAGGCAAAAGCCTTTCCCTGTCCTTGCTACACCTTAATCCCAGGGTTTGTCCTCTCCTTAAAAACATTTCCTTGAAATTTACATTTCCAGAGAGACTGTGCCTAGAAATTCTGCATTGAGATTGTCACAGCAAAAGAAGAAAACCTGTGCGCATCCTCCAGCCGAGGAGCTGGCTCCCCAGGCAGCTGGCTCCAGGAGGCCTGGGTGGGAGGACAGGACGGACCCCTGCCTCAGGCAGGTGGTGAAGGGTCAGCCCTGCCTCACATCTGCAGAGCCCAGCTCTGGGCACGAGCCCAGGGCAACTGCTTTATCAAATACTTTCATGACTCAAGAAAACCCCTCTGCCCCACAATTCACTGAATCAAGGGCTGCAGTCCTCCCAGTGATAAAGGATAAAAACTACTAAGCGCAGAAGCTACTTTAAAATTCTGAATAAAATTCACTAAGGGCAAATCTAAACACTAAAATAAAAAGAAAGTAAAGATACATAAATACATGCTGGAATATGATCATAAAAAAAGAGCTGGTGGTAGGAATACACTGACCACTAGTGAAGCCTGCTGGCGGTGCCGGGTTTATACCAAGGCACCAGCTGCTTTACCCCCTGCTGTTTCTGCAACCCCTGAAAAGGTTCCTGGGAATCCCAAGGCTCCTCAGGTCACCACCTGAAAGCGGCACTTCTAAGGATGCTAACAAGCAAACTTACTCTAATAAATAATAAGGAGCAAGGAAATGAGGAAAACAAAGGAAGGGCATCTCCACTTGCCTCCCAAATGAAATCCCCACTCAGTAGTGGTATTCAGGCTAAGGATCCAAAACAATGCCATCAATCAATGTCCAGTGTTTAGTTAAACATATTTTCATCCCAGAAGAGCAGCCTGTCAACAACGCTATCCTGTAAATGAAACTTCAAACACAGTTTGGAACCACTGGTGCCCCCAGCTATCACTACACCACCTTCATGTCCCACTGGAAAGTGAAAACCACACAGAATCCACATCTCAGGGTGTGCAGCATCCGCCGACACCTCACCTTTCTCACGTTAAAAAGGAGTAGCTCAACTCCTGGGAGCAAGCAAGACTGAGGGAAGGCAGACCCAGGGCAGAAAACCAGTAAAACCTGTGCGGCCGGCCCGGCAAAAGCCTTTCCTGTCCTTGCTACACCTTAATCCCAGGGTTTGTCCTCTCCTTAAAAACATTTCCTTGAAATTTACATTTCCAGAGAGACTGTGCCTAGAAATTCTGCATTGAGATTGTCACAGCAAAAGAAGAAAACCTGTGCGCATCCTCCAGCCGAGGAGCTGGCTCCCCAGGCAGCTGGCTCCAGGAGGCCTGGGTGGGAGGACAGGACGGACCCCTGCCTCAGGCAGGTGGTGAAGGGTCAGCCCTGCCTCACATCTGCAGAGCCCAGCTCTGGGCACGAGCCCAGGGCAACTGCTTTATCAAATACTTTCATGACTCAAGAAAACCCCTCTGCCCCACAATTCACTGAATCAAGGGCTGCAGTCCTCCCAGTGATAAAGGATAAAAACTACTAAGCGCAGAAGCTACTTTAAAATTCTGAATAAAATTCACTAAGGGCAAATCTAAACACTAAAATAAAAAGAAAGTAAAGATACATAAATACATGCTGGAATATGATCATAACCAACGTATAATGGATTATTATACACTATGTAACATAGGTTAGGTGGCTAGAAGAGTTAACTCTTACAGACCTTCTAAAGGTCAAAGAAAGAAAACATTTTTGAGGCCTTAACTGCTCTACTACTTTGTCCATGAATCATATTTAATAGGCCATTTTTTTTAAATGCAAGATAACTATGAACAAAGACTTAACAGACTTTAAAAAGCAGAGAACAGGCTGGGAGAAGAAGACGGGAATCAGTACACATTAAGTGTACCAGGAAAGTAACAAATACTGTAACGCAATGAAAGACCTTTTTTTTTATATGCCTGTTGTGTGTTCGCCAAAACTAAAAATACCTTGAAATATTAAAATATCATTAAATACATTCACAGTTCGAACCTACCAAGTGGTCATTTAACCACTGAAGCAACAGAGCCTTAAGAGCTGCTGAAGTATGTGCTAAGTGAAAGCCCTTATGACTGTGAGATTCAATTTACACAACTGTCTTTATGGGAAACAATTATGGCGGTGGAGGGGAGAGGCATCTAGAAATCTCCACTGGGGAACAGTTTTAAAATCACCTTAATGGCATAAACCAGCTCTGAGAGAGAAGGGGGGTGACATCCACATCTGGAATGGAGTGAGAACAATGCTGGAAACCTCCTATGAATACACCAGACTCTGTGGGGTCAGGAATCCAGGTGGAACCTTATGAGACTGCCATTTGGGAAGATCGCAGTCCAAATATCGACCAATTCCTAAGGCTTAACCTAATATTTATCAACCAACATTCCTCTCAAGGTGTCTCCCTCAAGATAAGTATTTCCAAGTTGCTCACTGTGTAACCCAGCTCCAAAAGAAAGTGGCCTGGGTGGGAGGACAGGACGGACCCCTGCCTCAGGCAGGTGGTGAAGGGTCAGCCCTGCCTCACATCTGCAGAGCCCAGCTCTGGGCACGAGCCCAGGGCAACTGCTTTATCAAATACTTTCATGACTCAAGAAAACCCCTCTGCCCCACAATTCACTGAATCAAGGGCTGCAGTCCTCCCAGTGATAAAGGATAAAAACTACTAAGCGCAGAAGCTACTTTAAAATTCTGAATAAAATTCACTAAGGGCAAATCTAAACACTAAAATAAAAAGAAAGTAAAGATACATAAATACATGCTGGAATATGATCATAACCAACGTATAATGGATTATTATACACTATGTAACATAGGTTAGGTGGCTAGAAGAGTTAACTCTTACAGACCTTCTAAAGGTCAAAGAAAGAAAACATTTTTGAGGCCTTAACTGCTCTACTACTTTGTCCATGAATCATATTTAATAGGCCATTTTTTTTTTAAATGCAAGATAACTATGAACAAAGACTTAACAGACTTTAAAAAGCAGAGAACAGGCTGGGAGAAGAAGACGGGAATCAGTACACATTAAGTGTACCAGGAAAGTAACAAATACTGTAACGCAATGAAAGACCTTTTTTATATGCCTGTTGTGTGTTCGCCAAAACTAAAAATACCTTGAAATATTAAAATATCATTAAATACATTCACAGTTCGAACCTACCAAGTGGTCATTTAACCACTGAAGCAACAGAGCCTTAAGAGCTGCTGAAGTATGTGCTAAGTGAAAGCCCTTATGACTGTGAGATTCAATTTACACAACTGTCTTTATGGGAAACAATTATGGCGGTGGAGGGGAGAGGCATCTAGAAATCTCCACTGGGGAACAGTTTTAAAATCACCTTAATGGCATAAACCAGCTCTGAGAGAGAAGGGGGGTGACATCCACATCTGGAATGGAGTGAGAACAATGCTGGAAACCTCCTATGAATACACCAGACTCTGTGGGGTCAGGAATCCAGGTGGAACCTTATGAGACTGCCATTTGGGAAGATCGCAGTCCAAATATCGACCAATTCCTAAGGCTTAACCTAATATTTATCAACCAACATTCCTCTCAAGGTGTCTCCCTCAAGATAAGTATTTCCAAGTTGCTCACTGTGTAACCCAGCTCCAAAAGAAAAGCCACAGGGGCGTGAGACACACAGTCCCTGCCCTTCAGAGGTCTGTGAGGCAGACATGCGGACACATGTACATAACTAATAAAGCGGAAGGGGAAACACTTCTCACAGGTGGGTGACAGCTGGCGGACTCTGGCCAGACTCTTATGGCTGAACACCTCTTCTAGACACAGAAGGAGGGTTAGCTCAGGTCCTCTCAGAGCAGGTGTGGGTTAACAGTCCAACAAGAAGGTTCTGACGGAATGTGTACTGGGGACAGACTCAATGTGGGCACTGTACTCGGTACAGGTAGAAGGCTTGCTTTTTCCACTCATGGGAGTTTTTTGCCTAAAACATTAAGACTTCAGTTTCTTCAAACACACTTTGGGTAAAAACGTAAACTTTCTAGAGGGCAATTTGGCAATATATTAGTTTATAATGTGTATACCTTCAGTCCTACAGCCACTTCTAAGAAATTATCCTAAGAAAACTGCAGTATGCATACACAAGGATTTAGCTACAAAAAAATACCACGAAAATGATTAAGATAGTGAATAAATAGAAACATAATTGTCCGTTAAAAGGAGTCTGGTTCAATCAATTATTTTCACTGATTGAACAAGTACAATGTGGCCAATAAAAACCATGGTGTTGATTCTTATATCCATAAATACTGACATGAAAATATTTTAATAAAGAAAAAAAATTAGCATATAGGGTCAATCCATGGTTTTTTTCCAAAAGAAAAAAAATACTAAAACACATATAGTTTAAAAGTTTGAATGAATATACAACTAAATTACATTAGTTTCCCTTAGGAAGTTAAGATGAGGGTCTTCCATTCTCTTCTCTATACACTTCGTTTTATTACCTAACTTCTCTTATGATAAGCAATGAAAACGTGCTTTAAAAACAAATTCTTGTGGGGGGGGGGGTGGGAAGCAAACTCAATTTTAAGAAGAATTTCTTCCCCCAAGTCTATGCCAATTGCTGGATGCCAGTCTGCGAATTTTGTGTCAAAGTCCTGAAACTATCACGTACATTTTAAATAATGTAACAGGCAGGGTGATGCAGAGAGAACTTTCAGGGGCTACTGAGAGAGCCTTGCAAACTCTATTCCAGCATTACGAGCTCTTTGGAGAATGAGAGGGAAAACTAGAGTTCAGAGATCTCAGATCTCTGATTCTAGAACCAGAGCAGACCAAGAGATGTGATGCGGAAAGGCCAGGTGTGGCCTTGAAACAACAGCCGACGAAAGCAAGAAGATGAGAAAAGTAAGACGGGCCTGCCTGCTCTGTGGCCACGCACCAGGACTGAGACTCTTGAGGCCTGGAAAAGCTAACGCCAAAATGTATGCTTTGGATGATATGATAAAAATACAAAGAAAACCGGGAAGAACGGCAGGAAAAAAAATTAAAGGGGTAAGTGTCCAATGACTTTGGTGTTGTGCCAAGAGCAAAGCATAAATGATGAAGGAGGAACCCAGTCTGCAGCATGGCTGAATGTGCAAATATCGTAAGGTCAGCTGCAAGATCGGCAGAGTGCCTTTAAGTCATAAACTGGACTTCCCGTAAATTCAGGGTGACCAAAGGACCCCTGCAACCAATCTGTGAGGAGACAAATAACATGATGTATCCTAAGTAAACTGCAGATGCATACACAAGGATTTAGCTACAAAAATACCACGAAAATGATTAAGATAGTGAATAAATAGAAACATAATTGTCCGTTAAAAGGAGTCTGGTTCAATCAATTATTTTCACTGATTGAACAAGTACAATGTGGCCAATAAAAACCATGGTGTTGATTCTTATATCCATAAATACTGACATGAAAATATTTTAATAAAGAAAAAAAATTAGCATATAGGGTCAATCCATGGTTTTTTTCCAAAAGAAAAAAAATACTAAAACACATATAGTTTAAAAGTTTGAATGAATATACAACTAAATTACATTAGTTTCCCTTAGGAAGTTAAGATGAGGGTCTTCCATTCTCTTCTCTATACACTTCGTTTTATTACCTAACTTCTCTTATGATAAGCAATGAAAACGTGCTTTAAAAACAAATTCTTTTGGGGGCGGGGGTGGGAAGCAAACTCAATTTTAAGAAGAATTTCTTCCCCCAAGTCTATGCCAATTGCTGGATGCCAGTCTGCGAATTTTGTGTCAAAGTCCTGAAACTATCACGTACATTTTAAATAATGTAACAGGCAGGGTGATGCAGAGAGAACTTTTCAGGGGCTACTGAGAGAGCCTTGCAAACTCTATTCCAGCATTACGAGCTCTTTGGAGAATGAGAGGGAAAACTAGAGTTCAGAGATCTCAGATCTCTGATTCTAGAACCAGAGCAGACCAAGAGATGTGATGCGGAAAGGCCAGGTGTGGCCTTGAAACAACAGCCGACGAAAGCAAGAAGATGAGAAAAGTAAGACGGGCCTGCCTGCTCTGTGGCCACGCACCAGGACTGAGACTCTTGAGGCCTGGAAAAGCTAACGCCAAAATGTATGCTTTGGATGATATGATAAAAATACAAAGAAAACCGGGAAGAACGGCAGGAAAAAAAATTAAAGGGGTAAGTGTCCAATGACTTTGGTGTTGTGCCAAGAGCAAAGCATAAATGATGAAGGAGGAACCCAGTCTGCAGCATGGCTGAATGTGCAAATATCGTAAGGTCAGCTGCAAGATCGGCAGAGTGCCTTTAAGTCATAAACTGGACTTCCCGTAAATTCAGGGTGCGACCAAAGGACCCCTGCAACCAATCTGTGAGGAGACAAATACCAGCATTGGTATCAAAGGTCATAAATGAATGAATTTAAAGAAGCAGCAAGAAGAAAGTCGTGACCACATGAGTTAACTTCAGATGAAATTACTAGCTGTCGGCTACTTCCGGGCCTGGGTTATCAGGAAACATGGTCTTCCCTAGTAGCTTAGGAGGTAAAGAATCTGTCTGTAATGCAGGAGACCCAGGATTGATCTCTGGGTCAAGAAGACCACCTGGAGAAGACAGTATCTACCCTCTGCAGTATTCCTGCCTAGAGAATCCCACGGACAGAGGCGGCTGGCAGGCCCCAGTCCATGGGGTCGCAAACAGTCAGACACAATTGAGCAGCTAACATTTCGTTTCACTTATCAGTAAACATGAGCAGTTCAACCACAATGCAGTTTTATTCCTTAATAAATCCACTGGTTTCCAAAGTCTCAATTCAGAGGCCATTTAAGGCCAAAGTAGGGGCTCATCTGCCCGTAACTATCCATTTTGTGATTCAGGTAAATCAAAGGAAAAGGGTAAAACCCCAGAGGCATTCATTCCTCTAGAACACACCAGGATTATCCTGGGAGCTTTTAAAGTGAGATGCCTACCTCTGTAGATGTACTGACTCAGTTAGACTGGGGATTCAAAAATGTTGGGCATTATGATTTTTTCAAAGCTCCCCAGGTGTGGACAAAGATGAGACTCACATTCTGGTAGGAAGCTGGCTGGCTTCTCATCACTCCAGAGATGAAAGATTCTGGCTGAACCATAGTTTATAGAGGATTTTCAGCAATGAGTTCCTCCAACTTTAAGAAACATAAAAGCTCCATTTTTCTCACGGAAATGATGGAGCCCTCCCTGAATGTGAAATGACAATTGTAATAGGTGACTGCTTGTGGTTAAAACTGCCTGAAAAGGTGGAAAACTACCCAAATTAAGGTAACCATGTTTGCTATTCTGAGAACATTCCAAAATCCACAATCCTTTTACTGGGAGATTTCCATTTCTATCCTCCTCATTCCCCCTCCAGATGCACTTACAGATGAATAAAAGATGGGAATCAAGAAGACTGGCAGGAGTCCTGGTTACCATGGCAGCACGTGAATGAAATGCCACAGCTCAGGAAACCGATAGTGAGCGCGGGCAGCAGGTAGCCATCACGGAGCTGCGCCTGGCTTGCTGGCTGCTCTGCTTCATGCACAATTCAGGGCACTGCTCGCCTTACATGTCAACCTGCTCCAGGAGGGGGGACACTGCACCGGAGCGGCAGGGAGACCAGGGAGCCAAGACTCAGCAAAGGACTCAGGGAACAGAGGCAAAGGGGCCACAAGAAAAGTCGGTTTAGATTCTGTGCATCTGCTAAACATCACTGTACAGGTTCAGCAAAAATATCAGTCAACTGGATTAAGAGAAATTAAAAAATAATTTAAAAAAATGCCTCGAAAGAGGCAGAAACTTGGGCTTCGGCAAGAGAGTCAGATTTGCGTATCTTGCTGAACAACAGACCCAAACCGTGATTATCGACTAAGCCGCTCACTGCTGTGGTGCTTAATTCAAGAGGTGAGCGGAAGGTTCTTACGGGACCCCACTGCTCTACAGAAAGGAAAGAGAAAGGGCGTGAACTCACAGAAGAATCCAAGAAATCGAAGCACCCTTCAAGAGTCAGTTATCTCCTAGGAAGCACGCCTGTCCTCCCCTAAACCTACACGTGTCTCTCCTTCCACATACGCCTTGTAAGGGTCATTATTTAGAAGTCCACCCCATTCCCGAACCAAGCCTCTTCAAGGTGGCTCCTGAATCATCTTCACCAGATGCTGGACATGCAAAGAACCTGGCACGAAGGATGCATTCAGCTAACATCTGATCAGTACGTACACCAAAGAACTCACAAGGAGAGGTAGATGAGACATGGAAGCTACTAAGCATACTTGATTCAACTTGAAAGGAAAAACGAGTTGAACTAAAAAATAAAATAGAATTCAAGGAGAAAGCTCTCCACTGCAAAAGAAGAAAACAGCACACACACGTAACTATACATTTTATATATAATGTATGTATATAAAGGCAGAGACATGAGAGACAGTGTCTCTTCTTAGTCAAAATCAGAGAGGTAACCATGGCTATCTGAGAACTCAAAATCCACAATCCTTTTACTGGGAGATTTCCATTTCTATCCTCCTCATTCCCCCTCCAGATGCACTTACAGATGAATAAAAGATGGGAATCAAGAAGACTGGCAGGAGTCCTGGTTACCATGGCAGCACGTGAATGAAATGCCACAGCTCAGGAAACCGATAGTGAGCGCGGGCAGCAGGTAGCCATCACGGAGCTGCGCCTGGCTTGCTGGCTGCTCTGCTTCATGCACAATTCAGGGCACTGCTCGCCTTACATGTCAACCTGCTCCAGGAGGGGGGACACTGCACCGGAGCGGCAGGGAGACCAGGGAGCCAAGACTCAGCAAAGGACTCAGGGAACAGAGGCAAAGGGGCCACAAGAAAAGTCGGTTTAGATTCTGTGCATCTGCTAAACATCACTGTACAGGTTCAGCAAAAATATCAGTCAACTGGATTAAGAGAAATTAAAAAATAATTTAAAAAAATGCCTCGAAAGAGGCAGAAACTTGGGCTTCGGCAAGAGAGTCAGATTTGCGTATCTTGCTGAACAACAGACCCAAACCGTGATTATCGACTAAGCCGCTCACTGCTGTGGTGCTTAATTCAAGAGGTGAGCGGAAGGTTCTTACGGGACCCCACTGCTCTACAGAAAGGAAAGAGAAAGGGCGTGAACTCACAGAAGAATCCAAGAAATCGAAGCACCCTTCAAGAGTCAGTTATCTCCTAGGAAGTACGCCTGTCCTCCCCTAAACCTACACGTGTCTCTCCTTCCACATACGCCTTGTAAGGGTCATTATTTAGAAGTCCACCCCATTCCCGAACCAAGCCTCTTCAAGGTGGCTCCTGAATCATCTTCACCAGATGCTGGACATGCAAAGAACCTGGCACGAAGGATGCATTCAGCTAACATCTGATCAGTACGTACACCAAAGAACTCACAAGGAGAGGTAGATGAGACATGGAAGCTACTAAGCATACTTGATTCAACTTGAAAGGAAAAACGAGTTGAACTAAAAAATAAAATAGAATTCAAGGAGAAAGCTCTCCACTGCAAAAGAAGAAAACAGCACACACACGTAACTATACATTTTATATATAATGTATGTATATAAAGGCAGAGACATGAGAGACAGTGTCTCTTCTTAGTCAAAATCAGAGACGTGCGGTAAAGGAACCAGGAATAAACAGGTGGAGGGTGGAAATAAAGACAGAGTGGGAGACTCATAAACATGCCTCCAAACTGCTACAAGTTCTTGGGATGTAATAAACTAGTGGACATTCGACTCTTAAGAGTGTACCAGAGAATATTACAAGACTCAAGACTCTGAAAACCTAGGAAAACTTCTGGTAACTGAGTCAGCAAGTCTCTTAAGAGTGTACCAGAGAATATTACAAGACTCAAGACTCTGAAAACCTACGAAAACTTCTGGTAACTGAGTCAGCAAGTCTCATGTAGAGACAACAGTATTTTACAGAGTCTACTCTAGGGCATGACAACAAAATTTCAAATTAGAACTGGAAAGAGTAAAACCCAAAGAGCCCTCATTCAGCTGTACTTCCTTTTCCTGCCAGTCTCAACTCAGCAGCATGCACCCTGGAGTGCTGCATTCAAACGTGGGAGGTCACATGTCCAAGTTGTCTAACTCCTAAGATAAGCACAATTTCTCAGCTCCCACTGTGTTTCTGGCTGGCCACGTGTTTTTAGGATAAGGCAGAAATGGGCTCTGACACTTCTAGCTTCAAAAGCTAAGTGAACTGTGGATACCATGATTTCCCAGCAAGTTGGAGGCTTCAACAGGAGATGCCACGCTCCCTTCTGAAAACCTACAGAGCAGTGTTGTCATCGTCGTTGTTTTAAGGTACAACTCTGCAAGAATGAGGAAGATGGGAGGGGAAAACAGGAATATGATTTTAGAAGAAAAAAAAAGCAGATGGAAAAAGCACCAAGGGGAAAACCAACAGTCAACCATTTTACTGTAGACCTGTCTCAAAGATCTGGGGACAGGCAACACTGAGCACACCCTAAAAACAAGGGTGAGGTGGGAACTAAACTAAAGTTGCTTGAAAGTGTATGGAGAAGCCTGGACCCCCAGAAACACATCTGGAGGCTGATCCTGTGGAGCGGCTAAAACAGAGAAGCGTGTGGACGGCAGGACCCAGGCACAGCTGTAAGGGGCGATGCTACTCATGCTCAGTCCTGTTTGACTCTCTGTGATTCCATGAACTGCAGCCCCCCAGGCGCCTCTGCCTATGGGGTTCTCCAGGCAAGAACACTGGAATGGGGTGCCATTTCCTCCTCAAGGGATTTCTAAAGGAACCAGGAATAAACAGGTGGAGGGTGGAAATAAAGACAGAGTGGGAGACTCATAAACATGCCTCCAAACTGCTACAAGTTCTTGGGATGTAATAAACTAGTGGACATTCGACTCTTAAGAGTGTACCAGAGAATATTACAAGACTCAAGACTCTGAAAACCTAGGAAAACTTCTGGTAACTGAGTCAGCAAGTCTCTTAAGAGTGTACCAGAGAATATTACAAGACTCAAGACTCTGAAAACCTACGAAAACTTCTGGTAACTGAGTCAGCAAGTCTCATGTAGAGACAACAGTATTTTACAGAGTCTACTCTAGGGCATGACAACAAAATTTCAAATTAGAACTGGAAAGAGTAAAACCCAAAGAGCCCTCATTCAGCTGTACTTCCTTTTCCTGCCAGTCTCAACTCAGCAGCATGCACCCTGGAGTGCTGCATTCAAACGTGGGAGGTCACATGTCCAAGTTGTCTAACTCCTAAGATAAGCACAATTTCTCAGCTCCCACTGTGTTTCTGGCTGGCCACGTGTTTTTAGGATAAGGCAGAAATGGGCTCTGACACTTCTAGCTTCAAAAGCTAAGTGAACTGTGGATACCATGATTTCCCAGCAAGTTGGAGGCTTCAACAGGAGATGCCACGCTCCCTTCTGAAAACCTACAGAGCAGTGTTGTCATCGTCGTTGTTTTAAGGTACAACTCTGCAAGAATGAGGAAGATGGGAGGGGAAAACAGGAATATGATTTTAGAAGAAAAAAAAAGCAGATGGAAAAAGCACCAAGGGGGAAAACCAACAGTCAACCATTTTTACTGTAGACCTGTCTCAAAGATCTGGGGACAGGCAACACTGAGCACACCCTAAAAACAAGGGTGAGGTGGGAACTAAACTAAAGTTGCTTGAAAGTGTATGGAGAAGCCTGGACCCCCAGAAACACATCTGGAGGCTGATCCTGTGGAGCGGCTAAAACAGAGAAGCGTGTGGACGGCAGGACCCAGGCACAGCTGTAAGGGGCGATGCTACTCATGCTCAGTCCTGTTTGACTCTCTGTGATTCCATGAACTGCAGCCCCCCAGGCGCCTCTGCCTATGGGGTTCTCCAGGCAAGAACACTGGAATGGGGTGCCATTTCCTCCTCAAGGGGATCTTCCCTACCAGGGACTGAATCCAAAACGGAATACAGATGGGCATACTGCATGCTGAAGACCCCCATGCTCTTATCTTTCACTCCAAGAACCTCTGGAGAATCTGACCTGCTCTAAAATGACTGCAGGAGCCGTCCAACCAGAAGTCGGGCCCTGAGGCAGACTACGAGTTCCACCCCTCTCGGAGCATTTCCGGCCCACCTTACTAAACATACGCAGACCACCAAAGAGCAGCACACACTTGTGAAAAGCCTATAACATGAGAGACCCACACAAACAAAATAAAAACTTAGAGGAAAAAACACAGAAGAAAACACCTTCAGCATCTTTTAAAGATGAGAAAATAACAGCATCCATGAAGGCCACTTAAAAAAGAGAAAGATCTGGGGAACAAAGGACCTCTTAAAACCCTGACAGAAATTTTAAAGAAATTCTTTTTTAAAAGAGGGGCTGGGAGGTAAAGTTTAAACACACCTCCGAAAGACTAAATGACAGGTGAAAAGGTCCAACTTTCACCAGCCCAGATGGTCCAACTGGTTCCAAAAGGGGAGAAAAATTAGTCCAAACTGAAGGACATGGGGTTGACGAAAAAGGTCACTGAGGGCAAACACCAGTGAAAGAAAAGCTTTGTTCAAGGCACACGATCATGACATTTTAAAACAGGGATTCAAAGCTAGGAAATAATAGTCTTATGCTTACACATTTCTGAAGGAAAACACCCCCAAGTCCAGTATTCTATATTCAGCCAAACTTTCAAACAAATGAGTAGCATGGAAAACATTTACCTGTGCAAAAACGTTAATTCTAAGGAGCTGAAAACTGGGGAAAAAATGAGTAAATAACACGTCTTACCGGATTTGTTGATGTTGGAGAAGGGGGAGACAAACTTAGCGGGGGAGGCTAAAAGGAAACCTCTGGGGCTGGTTTAGAATGGAGGCATCAGTAGATATATGTGTGTGAACTTCCTAAGTCTGTACACAGAGCATGTTTACCTCTGCAAGAATGAGCACACCCAGACCTTCGTCTCTAAATACCACACCCTACTAAATGCTTGATCCCGAATGAGGAAAGAAAAATACAAGATGAGCCTGGACCACCTTGTCGTGCGGTCAAATAGTGTGCGCGGTTCAGTCGCGTCCAACGCTGTGTGGCCCCAAGGACTGCTGCCCTCCGGAAGCCTCTCTGTCTATGGGACTTCCCAGGCAAGAGCACTGCAGTGAGTTGCCATCTCCTCCTCCAGGTGATTTTCCCAACTCAGGGACTGAACCCGTGTCTCTTATGTCTCCTGCCCTGTCAGGGGGATTCTTTACCACTGAGCCAGTAAGTACTCAAAAAACGATGGCAGGCACCACAGAGGACACAAATCTAAAAAGAAAAAATCTTAGAGGAAAAACACAGAAGAAAACACCTTCAGCATCTTTTAAAGATGAGAAAATAACAGCATCCATGAAGGCCACTTAAAAAAGAGAAAGATCTGGGGAACAAAGGACCTCTTAAAACCCTGACAGAAATTTTAAAGAAATTCTTTTTTAAAAGAGGGGCTGGGAGGTAAAGTTTAAACACACCTCCGAAAGACTAAATGACAGGTGAAAAGGTCCAACTTTCACCAGCCCAGATGGTCCAACTGGTTCCAAAAGGGGAGAAAAATTAGTCCAAACTGAAGGACATGGGGTTGACGAAAAAGGTCACTGAGGGCAAACACCAGTGAAAGAAAAGCTTTGTTCAAGGCACACGATCATGACATTTTAAAACAGGGATTCAAAGCTAGGAAATAATAGTCTTATGCTTACACATTTCTGAAGGAAAACACCCCCAAGTCCAGTATTCTATATTCAGCCAAACTTTCAAACAAATGAGTAGCATGGAAAACATTTACCTGTGCAAAAACGTTAATTCTAAGGAGCTGAAAAACTGGGGAAAAAAATGAGTAAATAACACGTATTACCAGATTTCTTGCTGTTGGAGAAGGGAGAGACAAACTTAGCGGGGGAGGCTAAAAGGAAACCTCTGGGGCTGGTTTAGAATGGAGGCATCAGTAGATATATGTGTGTGAACTTCCTAAGTCTGTACACAGAGCATGTTTACCTCTGCAAGAATGAGCACACCCAGACCTTCGTCTCTAAATACCACACCCTACTAAATGCTTGATCCCGAATGAGGAAAGAAAAATACAAGATGAGCCTGGACCACCTTGTCGTGCGGTCAAATAGTGTGCGCGGTTCAGTCGCGTCCAACGCTGTGTGGCCCCAAGGACTGCTGCCCTCCGGAAGCCTCTCTGTCTATGGGACTTCCCAGGCAAGAGCACTGCAGTGAGTTGCCATCTCCTCCTCCAGGTGATTTTCCCAACTCAGGGACTGAACCCGTGTCTCTTATGTCTCCTGCCCTGTCAGGGGGATTCTTTACCACTGAGCCAGTAAGTACTCAAAAAACGATGGCAGGCACCACAGAGGACACAAATCTGGAAACATCCACACAAAATAATAATAGCAATGAATTATCACCTACTAAATACAACACGAGTTCAAACTGATAAATACACAGAGAAAAGGGGAAACAATTTCAGTCTGGTAAAAAAAAAAAAAGTTAGAAAAATCAGTTTCACACCACCATAGTAATAAGTTGCTCAGGCAAGAATTATCAATGGGCTTCTCTGGTGGTCCAGTGAGTAAAGAGTCTGCCTTGCAGTGCAAGGGGCACTGGTTTAATCCCTGGCACAGGAAGATGCCACGTGCCACGGAGCAGCTGGACCGGTGTGTCCAATTACGAGCCAATGCTCTGGAGCACATGCGCTCAGAGCTGGTGCTCTGTAACGAGAGGCCACTGCAATGGGAGGCCCACACAGGCTAAAGAATAAAGATGGGTGAAAAATAAAGAAACACAAATCAATTTAAAAAATAGGCCAAAATTAAAAAAAAAATTTAAAAAAGAATTATCAACAGATGCTAAAACTATGGGTTTAAGTTTGATGAGGAATATTATAAGTTCTTTACATAAACTCTATTTCCCCACAATTTACTTACTACCAAAGGGGAAAATGGTAAACTAGACAGTGGACAGACCTGGTCAAGTACTATCTGAATCAAGTATCCAAGTTAATGTGAAGAGTAATGAGACACATCACACGCCTCCCAGTGTGCAGCTATGGGGACATTACATTGTAGTCCTGCCCAAAATGCGCAGACTGAGTCAAATTATGAGGAAACAACCCTAAGGAGAAGTGGCATTCGCAGAATGACAGGCCTCTAAACTTCAAAACTCTCAGTATCCAAAAGACAGAAGAACAGCTGAGAAATTATTTCGGACTCTTAAAAGAGACCAGCATGAAAGCTAAATGCAATGAACTGGTTACTGAACTTTAGAGAGAAAAAAAAAAACAACTTGCTATAAAAGGACATTATTAAAACAGAAACTTTTGGGTAAAGATTCTAGATTAAAAATTTTTGTATCAAAATGGGTTCCCAGCAACTGCAGTGAGTTGCCATCTCCTCCTCCAGGTGATTTTCCCAACTCAGGGACTGAACCCGTGTCTCTTATGTCTCCTGCCCTGTCAGGGGGATTCTTTACCACTGAGCCAGTAAGTACTCAAAAAACGATGGCAGGCACCACAGAGGACACAAATCTGGAAACATCCACACAAAATAATAATAGCAATGAATTATCACCTACTAAATACAACACGAGTTCAAACTGATAAATACACAGAGAAAAGGGGAAACAATTTCAGTCTGGTAAAAAAAAAAAAAGTTAGAAAAATCAGTTTCACACCACCATAGTAATAAGTTGCTCAGGCAAGAATTATCAATGGGCTTCTCTGGTGGTCCAGTGAGTAAAGAGTCTGCCTTGCAGTGCAAGGGGCACTGGTTTAATCCCTGGCACAGGAAGATGCCACGTGCCACGGAGCAGCTGGACCGGTGTGTCCAATTACGAGCCAATGCTCTGGAGCACATGCGCTCAGAGCTGGTGCTCTGTAACGAGAGGCCACTGCAATGGGAGGCCCACACAGGCTAAAGAATAAAGATGGGTGAAAAATAAAGAAACACAAATCAATTTAAAAAATAGGCCAAAATTAAAAAAAAAATTTAAAAAAGAATTATCAACAGATGCTAAAACTATGGGTTTAAGTTTGATGAGGAATATTATAAGTTCTTTACATAAACTCTATTTCCCCACAATTTACTTACTACCAAAGGGGAAAATGGTAAACTAGACAGTGGACAGACCTGGTCAAGTACTATCTGAATCAAGTATCCAAGTTAATGTGAAGAGTAATGAGACACATCACACGCCTCCCAGTGTGCAGCTATGGGGACATTACATTGTAGTCCTGCCCAAAATGCGCAGACTGAGTCAAATTATGAGGAAACAACCCTAAGGAGAAGTGGCATTCGCAGAATGACAGGCCTCTAAACTTCAAAACTCTCAGTATCCAAAAGACAGAAGAACAGCTGAGAAATTATTTCGGACTCTTAAAAGAGACCAGCATGAAAGCTAAATGCAATGAACTGGTTACTGAACTTTAGAGAGAAAAAAAAAAACAACTTGCTATAAAAGGACATTATTAAAACAGAAACTTTTGGGTAAAGATTCTAGATTAAAATATTGTATCACTGTTACCTTCCAGATTTCGATAACTGTTATTATGATTACATGGGTGATTATTCTGCTTTTAAGAACTATCCACCCAAGTACTCAGGGGAAAGGGGAGTGAGGACTGCAACTTGTGTTTTCAGATAGTTCAGGAAAGGACCTGAAATGACAAAGCAGCTGTGTCAAGATGCTGACTACTCTACGTCTGGAGGAAAATGACTCCTGGGTTCCTCACAATATTCTTACAACTCTCCTACATTTTGCCATTATTTCAAAACTAGAAGTGAAAAACTAAGCCGATTTTTATTTACTAGACCTAAGTGTTCTATTCTCAGTCATATTTGCAAGTCCATGCTTACCAAGGTAAAGAAGGGCAATCCCTGGTAGGGGAAACCCACTGGAGTTCTTTATGAGCCCAGAGAAAAGGAACCGAGACCCCAGCTCCTGAGGACTGACGTGTGCTCATACTGAAAATACTCAGTCACAGACATGTCCATTTTTCATTTTATTCAAAGTTGGTACAGAAGTGCTAACGTTTCCATAAAATAATTACTATACTTCAGTTACAGGACAAAATACCACAGAAAGGAATATACTTTGCAAGAAATGTAGTTCATCTTAAATTTCCAAGTACTTTTAAAGGCTAACGCAGCAGCTGGCAAAATAACACACAGTACACAAAGTAGAGTGTATTTTACAGAGTCAGTGATGAAAACTGACACCTTTAGCAGATTTGCTTCATTTTTTTTAAACACTTTTAAAAACACATTAAACCAAGATCATACATGTCTACGATTTTAAAAAATCAGATTGTATACAATAGGTTAGAATAATCAAGTTAGAACTGCCATGTATGGTTAACAATCCTAAATCTACAATTTCAATTGTATTCCTTTCAATATGGAAGTTACCTGGTTTATACCAAATTCTACTTTCTGCTTGCAACTAAAACATTGTACAATGATATGGACCTGATCAATGAAACCTTAAAAAAAAGAAAAAAAAAAAAAGAAAAGAATGCTGCAAACAAGGAAGGGTACACTGGAAATCAATTTACAATTCAAGAAACTCACCAATAACTCAACAACTTCATTTAAGGTCACATTTGGTCTACAATGCGTAACTGATCAAACAATCCATGTACACCATACACAGCCCAGTGCACAGACTGGTCTCTCACAGAACATGGGAACACAGCTTAAGAGGCAGGACACTGGGGAAAACATTTCTCAATGAAGACATCTGTTAAAAATGCGTTAATACTTACATATCAAAATTACTAGATAAAAGCAGCAGTACTCTGCTGACATTTGGCTTAAAAATAAAGGAATGAATGAAGCCATTTCACAGGATATTAGAAAAGGAATTGGTTTTCTTCTTGAAGAAGACTACTAACTTTTGCACAGCAACTATTTTTGATATCCACCTTATCAAAAAAAAAAAAAAAGCAGCAGCAGCACGGAGAAACATAACACAGTTCATATGTGACTGCCAACACAGGTCCAGGCAACGGAAAAAGGGATGTCCACGCAAAGAAAGGGGAAATGCTCGCTTTTACTTCTGAACTCTGTTGGCAATCGATCAACTGAAGTGATATTGGTCAGGGAAGCAGGGCAACAGATTCCATACCGTCATCTGACACTAAGGGAATATATGATTATTAATAAAAATAATAAAGCTTTTGCATTTTAATAACCCCACAGAAAAGTCCATGAGCAAACGATGTGTCGATCTGTTTGCGACTCAAAAGTTAAGAGATCTCACAGTGAAATTAGAAAATTTTCATTATACATATTTACACCACTAGGACGACGCTCACCTAGACTAATTAGTTTTACCTGGAATTATAGATGAAAGATATTCTGCCAAAAGAATCTTCGAAAGCATCCTTTTAAGTTCTTACAAACAATTTTAAATTTAAAAACAAAATTTAAAGGTACATACAAACAGTTTACATGGGACTAACAGGTTATTACTGCTTTGCCTTATAACACATGGCTAAGCCAAAGATGTTCCCCAAACCTCTCTTCCTTCCTGCATCTCTCCTTCCTCTCAACTCCACCACAGCCCGAGGTCTCACATCCTTACACACTGCTGGAGGTACACACCTCGTGACTTTCTGCTGGAGGCAGGACTCTGTCTCTCAAAGTGCTCAGGTGAATTCTGCAAGACTATGATGCATCAGTCTACACCAGCATCTATTATTCAAGTTGACTAGCTCTAAGAAGATAAATATATGAATAGAGGAGAATGGGAACGAAGACAGTCACTTCTCTTCATTGTGAGAGTTCTCCTCTATCTTTTGACATATGGGCAAAAGCCAAGACAGACAGATGTATTTATTCATTCTTGATAAACAGGGACCATTCCAGTCAGGAAAGTGAGGAGCAAAATAAGGGCAACGCCAAGTACAAGAAAACATATTATTTTCTTTTTTTTGCAGGCATATTCATAGATTTCATCTAATCTACTCTTGGAATGAAACAGGCAAAAGAATCCTTTAGACTCTTGCAACCACTGTGAAAAGCAAAAGTAGTTCATTTGGCAGATCTGTCTCAATTTGTCTGATGCTTGTGACACCTGGATCAAATTCTGCTCTATTAGAATGAAGTGCAGTCAAGCACATGAAGAAATAACTTCATTACATTTAGATTAAACTTACACAAAGATGAAAGATTAGTATTCTACTGAAATGTGAGATTCCTCCATGCTTTCAGGGTACTACCGACAGGAGGTAAAATTTCCAACAGATTTTATGATTAAAAAAAAAAAAACTCCAATAGTTCTACAGCTTAAAGCAGAAGTTTGTCAAGATGTTCCACCCACCAAAAACCTAGAAGTCTGCTCCTGCTACTCCAGCTCCAGACTGTGGCGCACAGCCCACAGCCCGCCCTGGCTGGTAAGCCCCGCACCGCAGCAGCTGCCCTGACACTGTATCCTCGCCTCCAGCCACACAGCACCCACACCGAGCCCCTTAGGGTTGAGGGCCCCCATCTCAGGGACCTCACTGTCTAGGGCTTTCAACACTGCAGGCCTCATCCTGACAACCCCGGAGACGACCCCTGGCGGGCTTCAAAGGCCGGCACTGGTGGGGCACTGAGAACACCGAGAGCCTTGTGCTTTTGACGTGTGGAGTCACACACATGAGGGAACGTGGTTTTGTGCTTTCTACGGACATTTAAGCTTCTTCCTTATCATGGAGTGGGAAACTGCTGTTACATATACATTCTCAGATACGCCTACCCAACCTACACTAGAAAACGATAAAGGTTAAAAAATACTCACAGAATAAGTAACCTTAAATTTTTAATAAAGGATATAAAGGAAACAAACACAGACGAATAAATAACATTTAAGCTGCAACACAAGCTAGACCTACCTGGTTCCTTGAACCTAAATAAATGCTGCATATAAAGTATGTAAATATAAATATATTTCCTTCACTAGTCATAGCAAAGTTTAAAAAGAGGAATTGTAACAAGAGTTATGTATCAAGAAAGGGAAAGGTGTGAACTAGCAGATTCAATATCGGCAACCAGAAGGCACTAATCAAAACATAAATTTTCAGAAGCTGATTATATTATGGAATACCCTACAGAATGGCCTTTGCCAATTTGGACTATCTATATTTCAATAATATAGACAGCAGTGAGCTTAATTTCAGTTTCCAACTAGTATCACAAAAAAGTGAGTTATTAACAAACATTCCACTTATAGAGGTATAGGCTACACTGATGCACTGAAAAATAATCCAGACGAGTTTGTCCAGAGGATGATGAAGTGCAGTCAAGCACATGAAGAAATAACTTCATTACATTTAGATTAAACTTACACAAAGATGAAAGATTCTTTTCCATGCTTTCAGGGTACTACCGACAGGAGGTAAAATTTCCAACAGATTTTATGATTAAAAAAAAAAAAACTCCAATAGTTCTACAGCTTAAAGCAGAAGTTTGTCAAGATGTTCCACCCACCAAAAACCTAGAAGTCTGCTCCTGCTACTCCAGCTCCAGACTGTGGCGCACAGCCCACAGCCCGCCCTGGCTGGTAAGCCCCGCACCGCAGCAGCTGCCCTGACACTGTATCCTCGCCTCCAGCCACACAGCACCCACACCGAGCCCCTTAGGGTTGAGGGCCCCCATCTCAGGGACCTCACTGTCTAGGGCTTTCAACACTGCAGGCCTCATCCTGACAACCCCGGAGACGACCCCTGGCGGGCTTCAAAGGCCGGCACTGGTGGGGCACTGAGAACACCGAGAGCCTTGTGCTTTTGACGTGTGGAGTCACACACATGAGGGAACGTGGTTTTGTGCTTTCTACGGACATTTAAGCTTCTTCCTTATCATGGAGTGGGAAACTGCTGTTACATATACATTCTCAGATACGCCTACCCAACCTACACTAGAAAACGATAAAGGTTAAAAAATACTCACAGAATAAGTAACCTTAAATTTTTAATAAAGGATATAAAGGAAACAAACACAGACGAATAAATAACATTTAAGCTGCAACACAAGCTAGACCTACCTGGTTCCTTGAACCTAAATAAATGCTGCATATAAAGTATGTAAATATAAATATATTTCCTTCACTAGTCATAGCAAAGTTTAAAAAGAGGAATTGTAACAAGAGTTATGTATCAAGAAAGGGAAAGGTGTGAACTAGCAGATTCAATATCGGCAACCAGAAGGCACTAATCAAAACATAAATTTTCAGAAGCTGATTATATTATGGAATACCCTACAGAATGGCCTTTGCCAATTTGGACTATCTATATTTCAATAATATAGACAGCAGTGAGCTTAATTTCAGTTTCCAACTAGTATCACAAAAAAGTGAGTTATTAACAAACATTCCACTTATAGAGGTATAGGCTACACTGATGCACTGAAAAATAATCCAGACGAGTTTGTCCAGAGGCAGTAAAAAGTAAACACTCTTGATCCAGCAGCACTAGGGTACAAGGTGAATTTACCAGGATAAATACAAGTCTCCAATAAAGGTGTGGTGATCTACTGTCAACCTGTGCTGTTGCCGAAATCACTGCAAAAAACGTACCTGCCTCACTGATGGAGTTCACTTACTGTAAACTGTTTTGAACGGGGGGTGGGGGGCCTCCAGGATCTGGGGCAACAATTACAATCCAGCGCTTCTCTGAGGAGAGCAAAGGCGCTCCTGCGCTCACAAGAATGAGACCACTGTGCTTTGTTTTAGCATCCCTCTCCCCAGACACGCTGTACATCCAGGGAACCAAACCGACCTCCAAAAGCCATGTGCATCTGGGCTACTGGTTTAAGTCACGTCTCAGACTGTGGTCCTCCCCCCAAAAGTAAAGTGCATGAGATGAGTAATGATGCAGATGTATCAAACCTTTTTACTTCTGAATGAAAGGCTGCATGCCAATGGTTAAGGCTATCAGTTACCAGATAAACGAGGTGCTTCACCCAAGGCAAAAAGCTAAATAATGTCTTTCATAAAGGATCTGAGATGGAAACAGAAACATAAATTATACCAATTCACACAACGTTCCTTTAAAGGTGAATCAGTAGTTTAATGCCTTAGTCCCAGCACTGGAGAGAGAAGTTTAAATAAAAACATTTATCTGACAATGTGAATAATGGTGTGGGACTCCGCGGTGGCAAAGCCTATCAATTATTTTGAACCTTAGCTAAATTCTATTCTGGAGTCAAAGTAACTGAGCATCTACTTTTCCAACGGAGGTGAGAGTTTAACAACAACAACAAAAAAAAAACACACCAAATTAGGAGAAGTTAGCTTAATGAAGGAAAAGGGGATTTGCAGTCCTGAGATAAGTCAACCAAGAAAACCAAGTGTAGTGATCAAAAGATTACTTACATAATCCATCTTCACACCTAACTAGCACAAAAAAGTTTCTCTATATGCCGACTAGTTCCAACTTTTAATTGCTGCAACAAAACAAAGTCCATTCCTCTCTAAGGTGTGACACCATCATTTTGAAGGGATGGGTGTGAATTTTAAATATTTTTGCCTAATCTTTGAAAAATGAGCTTCGAGAATAAAATTCTGATGAATTATTAGGGCTTTTGTTATTAGCGAAGACAAAGTCTGAAAATATAATTCTGGAGCATTAACAGCTTAAGTTAATAGAAATTTTAGTATATTTAAATACTATTATGTAGTGAATCATTATTTGGATCCAGGCCTTCAAATCTGGGGCAAAGCACCACTTGTGCACACTGTGGCAATAAGCCTGAAAGTGAATTAAGCTGACGAAAGATCAAAACAGGAATATGGTGTTGAAACAAAGAATAGGTGAATAATCAAAGCAATGCGAGGGAAGACATGTCAAGGGGAAAACCAGTCTCTCTGAATGGGAGGTGGGCCAAACCTAGGAGTAAGTCCTATCTGTAAAGTCTGCTCAGGCTATGTTCAAAACGAATGAGATGAGTAATGATGCAGATGTATCAAACCTTTTTACTTCTGAATGAAAGGCTGCATGCCAATGGTTAAGGCTATCAGTTACCAGATAAACGAGGTGCTTCACCCAAGGCAAAAAGCTAAATAATGTCTTTCATAAAGGATCTGAGATGGAAACAGAAACATAAATTATACCAATTCACACAACGTTCCTTTAAAGGTGAATCAGTAGTTTAATGCCTTAGTCCCAGCACTGGAGAGAGAAGTTTAAATAAAAACATTTATCTGACAATGTGAATAATGGTGTGGGACTCCGCGGTGGCAAAGCCTATCAATTATTTTGAACCTTAGCTAAATTCTATTCTGGAGTCAAAGTAACTGAGCATCTACTTTTCCAACGGAGGTGAGAGTTTAACAACAACAACAAAAAAAAAACACACCAAATTAGGAGAAGTTAGCTTAATGAAGGAAAAGGGGATTTGCAGTCCTGAGATAAGTCAACCAAGAAAACCAAGTGTAGTGATCAAAAGATTACTTACATAATCCATCTTCACACCTAACTAGCACAAAAAAGTTTCTCTATATGCCGACTAGTTCCAACTTTTAATTGCTGCAACAAAACAAAGTCCATTCCTCTCTAAGGTGTGACACCATCATTTTGAAGGGATGGGTGTGAATTTTAAATATTTTTGCCTAATCTTTGAAAAATGAGCTTCGAGAATAAAATTCTGATGAATTATTAGGGCTTTTGTTATTAGCGAAGACAAAGTCTGAAAATATAATTCTGGAGCATTAACAGCTTAAGTTAATAGAAATTTTAGTATATTTAAATACTATTATGTAGTGAATCATTATTTGGATCCAGGCCTTCAAATCTGGGGCAAAGCACCACTTGTGCACACTGTGGCAATAAGCCTGAAAGTGAATTAAGCTGACGAAAGATCAAAACAGGAATATGGTGTTGAAACAAAGAATAGGTGAATAATCAAAGCAATGCGAGGGAAGACATGTCAAGGGGAAAACCAGTCTCTCTGAATGGGAGGTGGGCACACACACCAATAGGAGTAAGTCCTATCTGTAAAGTCTGCTCAGGCTAATGTCAACATCAAAACGACAAGCAATTTAACACCCAGCTAATGAGAAATCTTATGAATACTGAAGCCTAAAAGCATTTTTTTCCTACTAAAGAATCATCAAATATCACTTCAGCCTCAACTATGTTAATAAACTCTTATTTTACAATATTTAACACTGAATCAGGGCTTCACATGCTGGACCTTCTTCACCGGCACCCTAGCTACATGCGGAGTGGTTTAAACTAGCTGATGGCAAAGAGGCCTCAAGTTCTAGAGTACAATGAACATGCTTTTACATCTGACACACTTGAAGCTCACTGTGTCTTCTACCAACTTGTTCAGTCTGCACCACCCTGGTACTTCTCAGCATCTGGCTAAGTCGTTTTTCTGACTTCTTAAGAAAGTCTTGTCCTGGCAAGTCTCTGGACTCAAGTAATTTAGTAGCAAAGGTCTTTAAACATCTCTCAATTCAACTCAGGATATGGGGAGGTGTCCCTGCTAGATACCTGTGTGGTCATGACACAGGGGAGGTCAGTATAAGAAAAGCACTGCCACGTGGGAGCATGAATGGGTCTAACTTTTTAATAGCTAGTAATACAGGATCTACAGGGGGGTGAAGACTGAGAATAACCTGTATTAAATGGTCTCTAAAGAGAGAGGGGAAGACTCACACAACCCAACCCAGAGAAGACAGAAATGGACTGAGGAACACAGAAACTTATAGGTTCTAATCTCTCTGCACAAGACTTTCAAGCCCCTTCTTAGTCTCAGGTTAGAGAACTGAGAAACAACCCTCCCCCCTCAATTCTTAAAATGTGAAGTTTCATGAGGCAATATGCCCCTGTTAATTACTTGATGTGCCATGCCTAAGAGTTAGGGCTTTGTGACCCAGGCCGGCCTCTTTGCACAAAAAGACAATGGAGCCTTTGAGCCAACTGAGAAAGTAGCCTCGGGAGATCAGATCTGCTGGATTTAGGCCAAAGGACACAGCAGCACTGCTACTGCTTGATGCTTCTCTAACCAGAAGATAAGAATGATAACTTCACCAGGAAAGAAAGGCCGGGGCAGAAGGGACTGGTTCTGCTGTTTCAAAAGCCACTTACTATCTCAGGGTAGCAGGACAAACTACTCTTAAACAGGGAAATCAGACGTCCCACAAAGGACCCAGTGATCATTCTGCAAGCCAGGGCAACAAGTTCTCCTCAGATGGAGACCAGCACTGCCCGAGAGGACAAAATCTATGAACTGGAGAGACCAGAGATAAGTCAGATATTTTTTGCCACCTTTGAACACCACTGTCCTCACTCAATTCCAATTCTCAGCTAACTATTTTACTCAATCACTCTTAGCCAATTCTCAACTTTAGCTTGAGGCAATATGAAAATATATACACGCTAATGTCTAGGTATCAATGTCATCATTTAGGACCCATTTAGTGTAAAGTATGCCTATTTTGCTAGCTTTAAGACAAACCATGTATCATTTCATGATCATTCTAATGAAATACAGACTGAAGAATGGTCCCCTGAAATGAAGCGGCAATCGGGAATTCACATACTCATTCAAGCACATTATCTATTACCGGGAAGCAATAACAAGGGCAAGCTTCAGGGACTTCAGTCTAAATAAAGTGATGTTTACACTGGCAAGAATAAACAATCCTAATGGATATGCTAATAACCATTCCTTATTTACAAACATTAGTACTCTAAACTTGACCTATTGCTATATACACACAAATAGACACAAGATGATGTATTTTATGTATCATACTAAGACACAGCAGAGAGAAGGTAGGGGGACGTTAAGACCCCAAACTATTAGGAGTCAACATTAAAGAAAGGGGGGTAAACTCCACTTAAACACCACCTATTCATTTATACTTTTAACAGAAGGAGTAAGAAGGCTGCTCAGTCAACAGATCAAACCTCACTGCTGGGTTACCCAGCAGTGTGTTCAGAGTCCAAGAAAAAATCTTAATTCCTACAACTTAACGCAATTTGAAAACTCAAAGATCCTGTTATTTCCCCAAATACCAAAAGGCTGTCTCAAAAGAAGAAGAGTTCCTCTGAGAAAAGCAGAGGATAAACCGTGAGTCCAGAGCTGGACACCTGGTCTCCCCGCTTGCCCACAGACTTTGTAACCTTGGGCACGGCACAGCCTCAGCCTCCACTCAAGGACAGTCCTCACTTCACTTGGCCCCCAGCTTATAAACCTTCAGAATGAAATTAAGAAAAAAAAAAATTCCACAAGGTACTCGAGTAAGCTCTCGGAAATCATACCATTCATACACGAATTTTTTCTTCTATAGACTCAGTCCATCAGAAAGCCTCCTGGAGATGGGAAGACATGATTCCACCTGCTAATTTCTAAATTCAACTTTGAGCTTATTAAGTCCATCATAATGAACCTAGTTTATAAATACAAAAAATTTAAAGTCATTAGGACTGAGTTTTGATTCAAAATCTACAAAAGTATCTAAAAAAGTAATAATTCTTCCCTAAAGAATACAAGGATAACAAAATCATGCAATTTAAAAAATATCCAAGATTACAGAAAAGTCAAAGAAAGTAGATACACAATTAGTTTCCTTCATCTGCTGCAGAGGAAAAAGGACAGCATGCACCAAGAACGACCTCAGGGTAGAGCTTCTCTCACTGTCTTTTGTACCCCTTCTTCCTAAAGGGGAATCTGCCTGTGAAAAATGGATTCTCTTCTGGGAACGCTGTAGCTGGATACCAAGCCAGGTCAAGAGAGTGGGTCCTGCGATTACTCAAGTCCTGTTCTCTCCTCCACAAGACACACCACTACAACTGTACAAGTTCTTGTTCATGTCACCACCTGAAGATGCTAACTACTCTATACACAAGATGATGTATTTTATGTATCATACTAAGACACAGCAGAGAGAAGGTAGGGGGACGTTAAGACCCCAAACTATTAGGAGTCAACATTAAAGAAAGGGGGGTAAACTCCACTTAAACACCACCTATTCATTTATACTTTTAACAGAAGGAGTAAGAAGGCTGCTCAGTCAACAGATCAAACCTCACTGCTGGGTTACCCAGCAGTGTGTTCAGAGTCCAAGAAAAAATCTTAATTCCTACAACTTAACGCAATTTGAAAACTCAAAGATCCTGTTATTTCCCCAAATACCAAAAGGCTGTCTCAAAAGAAGAAGAGTTCCTCTGAGAAAAGCAGAGGATAAACCGTGAGTCCAGAGCTGGACACCTGGTCTCCCCGCTTGCCCACAGACTTTGTAACCTTGGGCACGGCACAGCCTCAGCCTCCACTCAAGGACAGTCCTCACTTCACTTGGCCCCCAGCTTATAAACCTTCAGAATGAAATTAAGAAAAAAAAAAATTCCACAAGGTACTCGAGTAAGCTCGAAATCATACCATTCATACACGAATTTTTTCTTCTATAGACTCAGTCCATCAGAAAGCCTCCTGGAGATGGGAAGACATGATTCCACCTGCTAATTTCTAAATTCAACTTTGAGCTTATTAAGTCCATCATAATGAACCTAGTTTATAAATACAAAAAATTTAAAGTCATTAGGACTGAGTTTTGATTCAAAATCTACAAAAGTATCTAAAAAAGTAATAATTCTTCCCTAAAGAATACAAGGATAACAAAATCATGCAATTTAAAAAATATCCAAGATTACAGAAAAGTCAAAGAAAGTAGATACACAATTAGTTTCCTTCATCTGCTGCAGAGGAAAAAGGACAGCATGCACCAAGAACGACCTCAGGGTAGAGCTTCTCTCACTGTCTTTTGTACCCCTTCTTCCTAAAGGGGAATCTGCCTGTGAAAAATGGATTCTCTTCTGGGAACGCTGTAGCTGGATACCAAGCCAGGTCAAGAGAGTGGGTCCTGCGATTACTCAAGTCCTGTTCTCTCCTCCACAAGACACACCACTACAACTGTACAAGTTCTTGTTCATGTCACCACCTGAAGATGCTAACTACTCTATACAAAGACTATACTGACAATCCGCCAATGGCAAGGCATGCTCTCTCGAGTCTTCCGTTACTGATGATGGGTTTGCATTCAAGTATCCTCATGCTCTAAGTCGCTGTAACTTTTTAAACAAAAATGCAGAAGGTGTGTACATATTTTGTCTTTTGGGGGAAAAAAAAAGTAAATTGGAAAAAAAACCTTATCAACAATACACTATGATCTTAGAATGATATTTTCACTCTAAAAACTCAACTTAAATGTATCACAATCTAATCAAAGGCAGAGTTAGTTTTTCTTCAAATGTCCAGACGTATTTTTCAAATGGATCCACTTAGGGAGGTACCTGGCTAATAAAGAATGTTACCAAATGACAAGAATAAAGCCAGAGAATTAACAGCATATGGGTAATCACCTGTTCAGCTGATCAAACACTGCTTAGGGGATGCCAATTTCCAAGCTATATAAATGATCTTAATTTGGTCAGTAAACTTGGGGAACATCAGTAACGTTAACTTCATTTTCTCCCCCCATAATCATTTACAATACAATCATGACAAACAACTTTATAAAGACAGACTACTTGGTAGTCATTTGAGTATGGTTCACTTAAATTTCAAAATAGGGAAAAAAAAAAAAAGAGAAAAACAACTGGAACTTTTTTCCAACATTCCATACACTGGTGGTACAGGGACAGCTACAGGAAAACGTTCCTCTTCCTTTCTTTCAGCATCCAGAATCCATAGGCTCATGCTCACAAAGGAACCTAGCCAGCGAACCTGCCCTGAAACAAGTACTCAACAAGCACATGTTCGATTTTCGGTACATAATTGATCATACAATGTATAAATTCAGTTCTTTAAAATGGGAGTAGGGATTACAGAGACAGAGAAAAAACTTTAAATTGAGCACGTCTTCTATTTCAGGGTAAGAAGGCCTACCAAGTTTTGGCAGTGCAGACGGTCTATCTTATTCGTGATACCTTAGTGTGTACTCTGCTCTAAGTGCTCTGAGAATAATCAGTCTCTCCTTACTTTGGTATGGAAAATTTTAAACCACATTTGCACAATTCAGTCAGTTTGAACAAGTTTCACTTCATTTAGGTTGAAATTTTACTTTCATCCATCTCTGGGAAAATAAAGTCTTGCAAATAGATGATCTTTCTGCTAAGTAAAATTTGGCTAAAACCTACAGCGTAAACAATGCCTGAGAGATGCAACGGTTACGTAAGTTTGTTTTTTGTTGTTGTTTTTTCCAAAGACCAGTCTTTTCTTAAGTTAGTGTCTTGTTTTATCCTTAAAAGTTCACAAGGAGAAATAAACAAACATGAAAATTCCAAGTGAACACACAGCAAAAAGTCCAATATTGAGTATTACTTTAACCTGTGGAGTTTCTTCCAACATTTGTAAACAAACAGCCTCCTCCTCCATCAGGTCTCTGAGACTCCTCTTGCTGAGGCTCTTACTTTTAAAGCCACAGAACCAATCTATGAACTTCCAGTACCGGCTTCCATCCTCTGTTTCCTTCTTTCTCTCTTTCTCACCCATGAGAGCCGCCTGCCCATTGGAATACGCATCTACAGGGGTTTCTGCTTCCGAATGGCCTAAGGAAGCCACTGGGTTGCCCTCCTCTCTGCAGGTCACCAACAGGTTAACATCTTCTGGCTGCAGGCCCTTGATGCTGTCCTCAGACTTCCCGTTGGGGATGACGTGGTTGACGGCCTCGTTATTCTCGCTGCACCTCAGAATGCTCTTCTCCTGCATTTTGTATGGTTCATCTTTCGGGGAGCAGCTCTCCTTTACCACCAGGCTCTTCTTAGACCAAAAGGTGGTGGTGCGAATCTGTTCCTTTGTAGGAGGGGGCGTAAGGAGGCTAACGATTACAGTGATGAGCCCTGTGATCCAAAACAACGCTGTGGCCACATACATGTAATGGATGTCTTTGATGAAGCCTGGCCTGTTGTCAGGTTGGTCACACTCTGGGGCACGGTAGGCAAAGGCCAGGGTCAGGCGGACTGCTCCGAGGATAAAGCCCGCCATTCCACCATAGAAGGCCCCTTGCATCAGCGCTTGAAAATCGCCAGAAGGAGAGCTGACGAAAATCGCCCCATTGGGATCTCCACGATGAAAATTTTAAACCACATTTGCACAATTCAGTCAGTTTGAACAAGTTTCACTTCATTTAGGTTGAAATTTTACTTTCATCCATCTCTGGGAAAATAAAGTCTTGCAAATAGATGATCTTTCTGCTAAGTAAAATTTGGCTAAAACCTACAGCGTAAACAATGCCTGAGAGATGCAACGGTTACGTAAGTTTGTTTTTTGTTGTTGTTTTTTCCAAAGACCAGTCTTTTCTTAAGTTAGTGTCTTGTTTTATCCTTAAAAGTTCACAAGGAGAAATAAACAAACATGAAAATTCCAAGTGAACACACAGCAAAAAGTCCAATATTGAGTATTACTTTAACCTGTGGAGTTTCTTCCAACATTTGTAAACAAACAGCCTCCTCCTCCATCAGGTCTCTGAGACTCCTCTTGCTGAGGCTCTTACTTTTAAAGCCACAGAACCAATCTATGAACTTCCAGTACCGGCTTCCATCCTCTGTTTCCTTCTTTCTCTTTCTCACCCATGAGAGCCGCCTGCCCATTGGAATACGCATCTACAGGGGTTTCTGTTTCCCGAATGGCCTAAGGAAGCCACTGGGTTGCCCTCCTCTCTGCAGGTCACCAACAGGTTAACATCTTCTGGCTGCAGGCCCTTGATGCTGTCCTCAGACTTCCCGTTGGGGATGACGTGGTTGACGGCCTCGTTATTCTCGCTGCACCTCAGAATGCTCTTCTCCTGCATTTTGTATGGTTCATCTTTCGGGGAGCAGCTCTCCTTTACCACCAGGCTCTTCTTAGACCAAAAGGTGGTGGTGCGAATCTGTTCCTTTGTAGGAGGGGGCGTAAGGAGGCTAACGATTACAGTGATGAGCCCTGTGATCCAAAACAACGCTGTGGCCACATACATGTAATGGATGTCTTTGATGAAGCCTGGCCTGTTGTCAGGTTGGTCACACTCTGGGGCACGGTAGGCAAAGGCCAGGGTCAGGCGGACTGCTCCGAGGATAAAGCCCGCCATTCCACCATAGAAGGCCCCTTGCTCATTGCAGCGCTTCCAGAAAATCGCCAGAAGGAAGAGAGCTGCAACCGGAGGTGTCAGGTAATCCGCCACCTCCTGGATGTAGAGGTACATCTGGCCTCCCTGCATCTCC
The DNA here is from genome assembly GCA_022376925.1 of Tragulus kanchil. NCBI lineage: Eukaryota > Metazoa > Chordata > Mammalia > Artiodactyla > Tragulidae > Tragulus > Tragulus kanchil. Next base: position 234,835,555 of record JAIOJX010000028.1, on the reverse strand, counting down.
ACGATGATGGGCACCCACGCGATGCTGATTACCACCATGAAGGCCACAAAGATCCTACCCACGATCATCAGCTCCCGGGAGCTGGCGCTCTTGCGGATGAGCTTGTACACGTCCAGGGTGAATATGGTACTGGCACTGTTAAAGATCGAGTCCAAGTCACTCATCAGAGCGGCGATCATCACAGCCATCATCAAGCCCCGGAGGCCCACGGGAACCAGCTTCATCACCAGGCGTGGGTAGGCAATGTTAGAGCACCCGGCTCGGCTCCCACACACGTGCATGCAGTGCTCAGGGTTGATGCAAGCGATGTCATCTGCAAACAGTATCCTGGAAATCATCCCCGGGACAACAATGATAAACATCGGCAGAAGCTTCAGGAAGCCAGCCATCAGGGTGGAGCCCTTGGCGTGAGCAATGTTTTTAGCCGCTAGGACCCTCTGCACAATGACCTGGTCGGCACACCAGTACCACACAGACGCCGGGGTCTGCCCGAGAATGAATCCAGGCCAAGGAACGTCTTCATCGGTCGGATTCCGCAGCATCTTCAGCGCATCTTTCTTAGGGTGGACATTACAGGAATTTGTGTTGGAGAGGTTGTATGTCAGCAAGATGGAAGTGACATTGGGTGAGGCCAACATGTACCTTCTCTTCACTTCCTCAAACCCGCCAATCTCCATCATGCTGATGATCATAAGTGTGAGTGCGCCAACGATCATGAGCAGAGCCTGCAGCGTGTCTGTGTAGATCACGGCCACGAGGCCTCCGGTGACGGTCAGCAACGCAGTCATGCCAATGAGCAGGATGACAGACACATACAGGTTCCAACCCAGAGACTCCTGGATAAAGAGGGCACCCGAATACAGATCCACTGAGAGCTTGGTGAAGATATAGAGAATCAGAGACAATGCTGCAAAATAGACCTGAATCCTATGGCCACCAAATCGCTTGGACAAGTATTCAGGCATGGTGTATACCCCCGACCGAATGTAAATGGGGATGAAAACCCATCCCAGAAGTTGCAAGAGCAGTAAGGCATTGAATTCCCACGCGCCCACTGCAAATCCACTCGCCGCTCCAGATCCTGCCAGCCCAATGAAGTGCTCACTCCCAATATTGCTCACAAACAGAGAGGCACCGATCGCCACCCAGGTCATCGAGCGCCCCGCCAGGAAGTATCCACTCACGGTGCTTCTGTTAGACTTCCACATGGCAAAGAAACCAATGCCCATGACCAGGATAAAATACAGGGCCACTATGGCAATGTCTGCTGTCTCCAGCACAGCCCTCATTTTGGTAACTTTGTGAATCAAAGTGTCCAACGACAGAAGTGTCCGACTTTTTTATTTACTCATTAAAAACCCCAGCCAAGTCTGTACACCATACGTGAACCGGACTACACAGAGCAACACAGCAGGTCAAAGTCTTTGTCCTTTGGTTTGCTGTCTTGATGGTGGTGGTTGTGAAAAACTTGGAAGGAGACAGTTTAAATTTTCCTCCGCTTCTTAATTGGGATTGAGAACTTAGCTCGTACTCTTAATCCACTCTCCACAAGACCATCAGCATTTACTCAGGTGCTGGAGGAGAAATTCTGAGTTGCAGCTAAGTCTAGTGAAGCCTACTGTACCAACCCTGCAAGGCAGCAAAGACAAAAGACAAAGATTGAATTAGAGGAGGGGCGCACCAAGCGACGAGGCAACTTTCAGTCTAGCAAAACGGCGCGACAAGACATTATAAAAAGAAAAAAACCTTTTAAAATACATGAACTTTAGTTCCACAGGAAAGAGCAAGGGAAAGCACTCATCATTTTGAGCTAAACACAAAAATACACTGACCTCCTAGGTAAGTGGTCTAACTTGCCTGGCAGCTGAGACTCCCGCCAGGACACTGCCCTTTTGCTCTTACTGTAGTAGCCTCAGACCGGAAAGACACCGAGGCCTTAAGGGTCCCTAGGGGTGGGGCACTCACTGTTCATAATAAATAAGGTCACCTATATGAATCTTTGGGACCTCCAGGTGACTCAGTGGTAAGGAATTCATCTGTCAATGCAGGAGACGTGGGTTCGATCCTTGGGTTGGGAAGATCCCCTGGAGGAGGAAATGGCAACCCACTTCAGTATTCTTGTCTGGAAAATCCCATGGACAGAAGAGCCTGGCAGGCTCCACGGGGTCACAAAGAGTCAGATACAACTTAGTGACTAAACAACAACAAAATGAGCCTTCCAATGCTGAGAGTCCTGAAAGTACTGTATTTTGTAGCTAGTTAGAGCCCTGGAGAGAACAGGTATTTACTATGTACTATCATTCACCCCAAAGACAATACCAGGTATTGCTTGGTCTATGTAGACTACTGTCAAAAAAATTTCCCTAAAATCCTACTACAAATGTACATCTGTACTAATCATCACACATTAACCTAGAAATCGTGACATGACTGTTGCCCTAAAGGGAAACCAGATGTTCCACACACAAAAAAACAAGGAACATACAACTTACAGACAACCCTAAAATTGTATTCTGCTAGCTAGAAGGAAAACATTGAAAAAATTTTTTTTCTAAAGCTAAAGAAAGTCATTTCCTTCCCTTTTAACAGGCATCATTTTCAAGAGAACCTCTGAAAGGATTAAGGCACCAGCGCAAGGTGTGATTTCACCAAATAATTTGTCCTTTTAATGCTTTCTCATTGAAGGGTACATAAAGCAAAGACAAGAGGAAGAAGGAGAAAAATGCTCTGGAAGACTGAAAAAATAACGTCATTATTGTGACAGCTTCCAAACCTAAATGAAACAGTATCTATGAACCATTAGGTAACAAATGAATCAGATTTTTTTCAGTCCCAGATTTAAAAAAAAAAAAAAAACACTGAAAAAAAGACATTGAAATTTACCTAAAATTGCATTTATGAATATGACAGGTTTTCTCCTGGAAAGAGACAAATTTTGAACCTTCAAAGTTAATTTTAACTGGAAGCTGAAGATCAACATGAAAAACATTTTCTTATTCAACCTACTATCTTCACATATTAACTCCTAAAGTGATTTCTCTTTCTGAGATATGGCAACCTCCAAGTGAGATGTTTTTCTATACTTGACAGATCAGATGCTTTTTGATGACTATACCCAGATAAGTAGCAAACTTATAAGTCTTATAAATGATACCTCAGTCACCTCTTTCCAAAACACACCACAGTACTAAACACTTAACAGTATTACCTCTAAAGGAGCTGGAAATAATGCTTAAAAGATAAACACTCTACCTTATTAGCTATTAAGTCTAATTAATAACAGATACAACTTAGTGACTAAACAACAACAAAATGAGCCTTCCAATGCTGAGAGTCCTGAAAGTACTGTATTTTGTAGCTAGTTAGAGCCCTGGAGAGACAGGTATTTACTATGTACTATCATTCACCCCAAAGACAATACCAGGTATTGCTTGGTCTATGTAGACTACTGTCAAAAAAATTTCCCTAAAATCCTACTACAAATGTACATCTGTACTAATCATCACACATTAACCTAGAAATCGTGACATGACTGTTGCCCTAAAGGGAAACCAGATGTTCCACACACAAAAAAACAAGGAACATACAACTTACAGACAACCCTAAAATTGTATTCTGCTAGCTAGAAGGAAAACATTGAAAAAAATTTTTTTCTAAAGCTAAAGAAAGTCATTTCCTTCCCTTTTAACAGGCATCATTTTCAAGAGAACCTCTGAAAGGATTAAGGCACCAGCGCAAGGTGTGATTTCACCAAATAATTTGTCCTTTTAATGCTTTCTCATTGAAGGGTACATAAAGCAAAGACAAGAGGAAGAAGGAGAAAAATGCTCTGGAAGACTGAAAAAATAACGTCATTATTGTGACAGCTTCCAAACCTAAATGAAACAGTATCTATGAACCATTAGGTAACAAATGAATCAGATTTTTTTCAGTCCCAGATTTAAAAAAAAAAAAAAATCACTGAAAAACAGACATTGAAATTTACCTAAAATTGCATTTATGAATATGACAGGTTTTCTCCTGGAAAGAGACAAATTTTGAACCTTCAAAGTTAATTTTAACTGGAAGCTGAAGATCAACATGAAAAACATTTTCTTATTCAACCTACTATCTTCACATATTAACTCCTAAAGTGATTTCTCTTTCTGAGATATGGCAACCTCCAAGTGAGATGTTTTTCTATACTTGACAGATCAGATGCTTTTTGATGACTATACCCAGATAAGTAGCAAACTTATAAGTCTTATAAATGATACCTCAGTCACCTCTTTCCAAAACACACCACAGTACTAAACACTTAACAGTATTACCTCTAAAGGAGCTGGAAATAATGCTTAAAAGATAAACACTCTACCTTATTAGCTATTAAGTCTAATTAATAATACTACCACAAAGATATGCCTTAAGCCCATCTTTATGCCTTTTTAAAGCTTAACACACTGCAACAATTATACTAAAAAAAAAACTGACTAAAATCCTTGCTCCTAAAACCCAATGTCAATAATGACTGGCATGAGTAAACCTGCAGCCCCGCACAAACATAAAACACACTAAAAGTTGGGAGTTATATCACTTCATGTTTGCCAAATCCTGAAGCTGGTAGTATTTCTATGACTACTTTCTCTGACTCTGACACAAGTTATTTTCTAAAAATGCTTGGGTATTATTTAGGAAGAATCACCTGAATTTTTAACAAAATCTAACCAAATGACTAATAAGCATTATTCAAAGGGTACCTTTAATGTGTCTGTAGCTGGCAATTATGAGATCCCTCCTTGCCGACAACAAAGCTCCCACCAACACCCAACATCCAGCCACAGTCTTGCCATTCTCTTCCAACTTACACACAGATAAGCCTAGGTCATTGGTTAGGAGGGCCATTCAAGCGTCTCTCCTCAACAGCAGTTGCTGGTTGTCTGCTCCAGAAGGGACAAACACCCAGTGTGTTTCTTCTTGTTCGGGGGGAAGGTGGAGTGGGGTACGCGTTGTAGTAGCCAGTGCAGCAGCTTATTCGTTCAAAGAACAAAGTGCTCAGGCACAAAATAAGCCCTTCCTTCTACTAAGAAGCACTACAAATCGACACCACTGCTTCCCACTGTCAAATACGATGCAAGTCAGGTGCTCCCTGATGAGTGCTCAGGCTGGTTGAACCCCTGACTTCCCTAGAACAGCAAGCAGGCCAGCTAGAGAAAAGACCTTCTGCCCACAGGAGAGGAGGCAGGAAGAGCCCAGGCACTAGCTCAGGGCTGAGTTCTCAACACTCTGCTTCATCAGATCCTTGAAAAGCCACGGCCAGCAGCCCCATCTCACAGGACACTTATCAGTCTGAACCAACTTAACATTTTCCCTATTTAAACAAAAACATCCAGAAACCAGCACCTAGTAAAGATTGGAAAAGGAAAACAAAAACAAAAATTGGTCAAATTAGTTTATAAAAGGATATAAAATACTACAATACAATGCAGCCAAATTCCCTTTCTAGTCATTGAGAATGGTGAGCCTTGAACTCCAGTCTTTTAGAAGACAGACTGTGTGATTCCTAAAAATGGCTCCAAATAAAATATACCATATGTTTTGCATATTTTCCTCATTCTTTTAAAGAAATAAACATTTCTACAACAAAAATACAATGAAAAAATACAATGAACACTATCCAGAGTTCCTTCATTATGAGAAAGAATACACATGGAAACATTTTTTCTCTAGCAAAAATGAAGTTTATGTTTTTATATTTTCTAGGACTAAGTTGGTTCACAGTTCAGATATATCCCTCAAGTGAGAAATGTGGGACAATGAATAAAGCAGGTATAGTAATGATATGTGGGCTGGCTCGTTGGTAATGTATTTTTAAGAAAACAGTTATTTCTGTAGTGAGCATTACCGTCTCACTACACAACTGCATAATGGTTATAATGTATAAATGGTTATAATGGCCAGTGTAATAAACACAGCCAATTTCAATCACAAGAGGGTTGTGAAACAGAGAGATTCCCTCCAACAGGAGGGGGCTTCCTTCTCAGAAAGCAGTGTTTTGCAGACAGTTCTGCACAAAAACCAGAATATAACCTTAGTACATTAAAGTACTATGTCCTGTACTTGGATGAATTACAACAGTTTGAACCAGAGTAAAATAGGAAAGACCAAATTTAAATCAGCTATTAAACTCCTTCAAGTATTCTAATCAAAACATAATTAGTTATACTGACCAAATCCAACGTCTCTCTTCAATTATCTAGGGAGACCGCACCATTTACCTTCCAAACTAGGAAGTTCTTCTGGGACACTCTGTAAGACCCAGGATGTACAGTCATTCTAAAAAAAAATCATCTGGGCCACTAAGAACCCAGGAAAATAAGCATGCCCCTTTCAACACTCTGCTTCATCGGGAAACCCCCCTAAAATTCAGTCTGAACCAACTTAACATTTTCCCTATTTAAACAAAAACATCCAGAAACCAGCACCTAGTAAAGATTGGAAAAGGAAAACAAAAACAAAAATTGGTCAAATTAGTTTATAAAAGGATATAAAATACTACAATACAATGCAGCCAAATTCCCTTTCTAGTCATTGAGAATGGTGAGCCTTGAACTCCAGTCTTTTAGAAGACAGACTGTGTGATTCCTAAAAATGGCTCCAAATAAAATATACCATATGTTTTGCATATTTTCCTCATTCTTTTAAAGAAATAAACATTTCTACAACAAAAATACAATGAAAAAAAAATACAATGAACACTATCCAGAGTTCCTTCATTATGAGAAAGAATACACATGGAAACATTTTTTCTCTAGCAAAAATGAAGTTTATGTTTTTATATTTTCTAGGACTAAGTTGGTTCACAGTTCAGATATATCCCTCAAGTGAGAAATGTGGGACAATGAATAAAGCAGGTATAGTAATGATATGTGGGCTGGCTCGTTGGTAATGTATTTTTAAGAAAACAGTTATTTCTGTAGTGAGCATTACCGTCTCACTACACAACTGCATAATGGTTATAATGTATAAATGGTTATAATGGCCAGTGTAATAAACACAGCCAATTTCAATCACAAGAGGGTTGTGAAACAGAGAGATTCCCTCCAACAGGAGGGGGCTTCCTTCTCAGAAAGCAGTGTTTTGCAGACAGTTCTGCACAAAAACCAGAATATAACCTTAGTACATTAAAGTACTATGTCCTGTACTTGGATGAATTACAACAGTTTGAACCAGAGTAAAATAGGAAAGACCAAATTTAAATCAGCTATTAAACTCCTTCAAGTATTCTAATCAAAACATAATTAGTTATACTGACCAAATCCAACGTCTCTCTTCAATTATCTAGGGAGACCGCACCATTTACCTTCCAAACTAGGAAGTTCTTCTGGGACACTCTGTAAGACCCAGGATGTACAGTCATTCTAAAAAAAAAAAATCATCTGCCACAAAACCCAAACAAAGGCCACGTAAACCAATTCCTAAAGAAAGCCACCAGGGCTCCACGTCTCCACATCATAATAAACTCTACAAGGCACGTGGACTGCCAAAAGAGTAGCACACAATGACTCTCCAAGCGCCAAAACCACCATCGTTTCAGCTTTGGGGTCGAATAACCCCGAAGCAGCTCTGTCAACGCTCCACAGGGCATCAGAACAGGCAGAGCCCAGCACCGACAGCAGGCCTGCCAGGTCTCGAGCCTCTTCTGACCCAGCGGAAAATCCTGCCTTTACCAACTAGCAATTTAAGGGGTACAGGACACACAGACACCTCAAACTCATGTGTAGTTGGCGTGGTCAAGAAAGCAGACAAGCTTTAAAGGGCTGGGGCCTAAGCTCTGTCACTTCCTAAGTGTAGGTTCTCAGGCCAGTAAGATCTCTTGAGCCTCAACTGTCTAACCTCTAGAATGAAAACCCCAACGCTTTGCAAGGAGAAAGTAACACCTAGAGAGTGTGTCATCCTACCCAGGGCAACAGGCAGGTGCCCAGGAAATGTCACTTCACCACCTACAACAACTTGCACAGACCGGAAGTGGTGACATCAGCCTCTTTCAAATTAAACTGTCAACGATCCCCCCCGGGCTTGTTAGGAGCCTCATAAAAGTTATTTATAGATACAAAGAACCAGATAAAATAATGTATGAAATATGCACATGTATTTTAAACAGGCTCCCAACCACCTCATCAGCTATTAGCACCTATCTATCCACTTCATTCAAGTAAAACTCAAGTAAAAGAAGAAACTCATTGAATTTATATAAAAATCTACTTTTCAGGCATATTTTCCCTTTTGTCATCTTGATTCAAAGTCTAATAAAGCAAATTCCACTAGTGGAATAGGTTCCTCATGCTTGGTGTAGAAACATTCCTAACAGAACCTTCCCTCAAGCCCTGTTTACCTTAAAAATGTAGAGCGTGACCACGAGAGCAGGTTACCAGTGACACCAAAACGGAAATGGGTGCTTCTAAAACAACTTACATGAACGCCAGCCAATTCTAAATCACAAGTGGAGCTGAAGACAACATTATATGTAATCGTGTAGCAGTCCCTAAAACATTTAAGGAGTTTGCCCTAAAGTTTCTATACCTACAATCTCCCTAGTCAAGCTTTTGGAAGTATTTAAGAAATGTATGAAGCCCTGAATTAAACTCAGGTAGCTTATGTGAGGGGTTTATATTCCAAGGGCTGCCAGTCCCTGGGTCGCATCACAGGGGTGGGAGGTGAGGCAGAACGAGCAGGGGTTGAGCCCTGCTCCAGCAACCCTCTACCAACCAGAACAGTTCCTCTACCAACCAGAACAGTTCTACTTCTAGGTGGGCGGTGAGGTGGGATGGTTTCCCATGTCAGCAGACCATGCCTTCAAATAAAATCTTACTCACCTAAAAAAGTTTGTAAACCACAAGACGTATCCCTTTATCCATATACACACCTTTCCTGGGATATAGTTATTTTAATTTGCTTCTACAACTGTAGAATGTAGCTCACAGGGGTCTTCTTCATTTTGTTTTTCTAAAGAAGTCTCAGGGAGTGAAGACCTTTAGCGTATGGAGGCAACTCTGAAACTACTACTGGTTTCAACCTTTATTGGATGACACTAGAACATACGTATGGTGCAAACTACAATAACCTCTCTGAGAGAAATGAAAATAGAAAATAACAGAGCTGCAGCACCTATGATGCCATACCATGTAATTCCAACAGCTAAACATTTGGGTGAACTTAATAGGAAGAATTCAAGAGGTTCAGCGCTGCTTGTTTGTAAAAGACTGATTATCATATTAAAGTTATACATAATGGAGATTAAAAAATAAAACTAAGTCTTGACACCTTGTAGGTACTGTGCGTGGAGAGAGTGCCGTATGAATTATTTTAATCCTTACAATAATTGTGGAGAAGTACAATTATTATGATCATATTACACCCAAGAAAACTGAAACCAACGAGGTGGTATAACACCCCAGATTCACCAGTGGAAACATTCCTAACAGAACCTTCCCTCAAGCCCTGTTTACCTTAAAAATGTAGAGCGTGACCACGAGAGCAGGTTACCAGTGACACCAAAACGGAAATGGGTGCTTCTAAAACAACTTACATGAACGCCAGCCAATTCTAAATCACAAGTGGAGCTGAAGACAACATTATATGTAATCGTGTAGCAGTCCCTAAAACATTTAAGGAGTTTGCCCTAAAGTTTCTATACCTACAATCTCCCTAGTCAAGCTTTTGGAAGTATTTAAGAAATGTATGAAGCCCTGAATTAAACTCAGGTAGCTTATGTGAGGGGTTTATATTCCAAGGGCTGCCAGTCCCTGGGTCGCATCACAGGGGTGGGAGGTGAGGCAGAACGAGCAGGGGTTGAGCCCTGCTCCAGCAACCCTCTACCAACCAGAACAGTTCCTCTACCAACCAGAACAGTTCTACTTCTAGGTGGGCGGTGAGGTGGGATGGTTTCCCATGTCAGCAGACCATGCCTTCAAATAAAATCTTACTCACCTAAAAAAGTTTGTAAACCACAAGACGTATCCCTTTATCCATATACACACCTTTCCTGGGATATAGTTATTTTAATTTGCTTCTACAACTGTAGAATGTAGCTCACAGGGGTCTTCTTCATTTTGTTTTTCTAAAGAAGTCTCAGGGAGTGAAGACCTTTAGCGTATGGAGGCAACTCTGAAACTACTACTGGTTTCAACCTTTATTGGATGACACTAGAACATACGTATGGTGCAAACTACAATAACCTCTCTGAGAGAAATGAAAATAGAAAATAACAGAGCTGCAGCACCTATGATGCCATACCATGTAATTCCAACAGCTAAACATTTGGGTGAACTTAATAGGAAGAATTCAAGAGGTTCAGCGCTGCTTGTTTGTAAAAGACTGATTATCATATTAAAGTTATACATAATGGAGATTAAAAAATAAAACTAAGTCTTGACACCTTGTAGGTACTGTGCGTGGAGAGAGTGCCGTATGAATTATTTTAATCCTTACAATAATTGTGGGAGAAGTACAATTATTATGATCATATTACACCCAAGAAAACTGAAACCAACGAGGTGGTATAACACCCCAGAATACAGTAGGTGTGTTAACATCTGGATTTGCCCTCCCATATCTTTCTACACTGTTTCTGCCCTTAACTACTATCTTTATACAGTACTACTTATCATGAGAAGGGCAATTTATTAACAGAAACAAACAATAGTAACAAAAGATCATTCAACATCATCCATGGTTAAAAATTTTGAGCTTACCAGGAAAAGACTTGAGATTTATAAATACCAAATGTAAACAGAAGAGACTGCAAATAGTGCATAGGATATAAAGTCCAATTGAAGTATCTATGTGACGGATGGATGAAGAAAATCGATTCAAATAAAAATAAGGCCCAGGCACAGGCTTCTTGTGTAAGTAAAAACACGCAGGCCAGAACATCCAGCTGGAAGACCAAGGTTTAACCAGCTTATCCTCCACCAACAGGGCTCCTGCCTCCATTCTCTTTCAGAGCCAGCACGAAAAAATTAGGTCCCCAGGTCTATTCTACTCCAACCGTGTTATCAAGGCTCTGCATCTCAGGCAACCTTCCTTCTTCGGCTAACTTCCTTCCTCTGCTAACTTCCAGCTTTAAGACACTGGGTTGAAAGGATGGGCGCTCTGCTCTACAGATGCGGCTTCTCATGGTGAAATCACAGACCACGGCCCTTCCTGACTGAGGTCTTTATACGCTCCTATCCGCTTCCCTGGGAGTATGAATAACTTATCCGCCTGAAATGGTTCCACTCGCAGTCCTCCTCGTCTCAGTGAATGGTTAACTCCATCCTTACCACTGCTCAAGCCAAAAATGAAGAGCCATCCTCGAAGGCTTGGCTCCCTTTCCCTCAAGCCACACACAACCAATCCATAAGCAAAATCTGTTGGCTTTCTCTCAAAAATGCAACCATCATCAGACCACTCATAACCTCAACCGCCAACATCCTGATCCAAACCACCCCCCTATCTTACCAGTTACGACTCTGGCTCTTATCCTGTCTTCAAGCTCTGGCTCTTGGCCCATTACAGGGCCTTAACAGCAAGCAGTCACCTCTTCGCTCGGGACGCACGACGTACCAGATGTGCCCGGGGACCCTGACGCTGGCTGTCGCCTAGGCAGGACACACGCGTGCACCTCCACTAACACTTGAAGAGTTCAATGAAAAACTTACTTCAGTAACGAGGACTTACCAACACCATGTTTACACTACATGCCCCAGATCATTTAATCTTCACAAAATCCCCCAAGTCAGGCGTGCTAACTGCCCCCAATTTACAGATGAGAAAATTGAGAACATATCCAAGAATGACTAAGGAAGTCCTGAACCATCCCCTGCCAAGGAAAGATAAAGACTGTAGCCTTTCACAACCCTCCCTAGGGAGATACGTAAAAAGGATGAATAAACACAATTCAGAAAAAAATCTGCTCCATAGATTCTAATGAGATAATATCCTGAGGCAAGATTATCACAGATGCTAAAAGGTGGAAGAAAGAAGGCTTGATGGAGATTTCAGAACGGAAGGATGGAGCCGACACCTGCTGCCTCCTGCTGTGACGCTGCAGGAACTCTTGCAAAAACATCAAATAAGTAAAACCTGTCAAGCTTGCTTGGGTTCAGATTGCAAACAGTCAAGACACTTAGGTCCGGTCTGATCAAGGCTCTGCATCTCAGGCAACCTTCCTTCTTCGGCTAACTTCCTTCCTCTGCTAACTTCCAGCTTTAAGACACTGGGTTGAAAGGATGGGCGCTCTGCTCTACAGATGCGGCTTCTCATGGTGAAATCACAGACCACGGCCCTTCCTGACTGAGGTCTTTATACGCTCCTATCCGCTTCCCTGGGAGTATGAATAACTTATCCGCCTGAAATGGTTCCACTCGCAGTCCTCCTCGTCTCAGTGAATGGTTAACTCCATCCTTACCACTGCTCAAGCCAAAAATGAAGAGCCATCCTCGAAGGCTTGGCTCCCTTTCCCTCAAGCCACACACAACCAATCCATAAGCAAAATCTGTTGGCTTTCTCTCAAAAATGCAACCATCATCAGACCACTCATAACCTCAACCGCCAACATCCTGATCCAAACCACCCCCCTATCTTACCAGTTACGACTCTGGCTCTTATCCTGTCTTCAAGCTCTGGCTCTTGGCCCATTACAGGGCCTTAACAGCAAGCAGTCACCTCTTCGCTCGGGACGCACGACGTACCAGATGTGCCCGGGGACCCTGACGCTGGCTGTCGCCTAGGCAGGACACACGCGTGCACCTCCACTAACACTTGAAGAGTTCAATGAAAAACTTACTTCAGTAACGAGGACTTACCAACACCATGTTTACACTACATGCCCCAGATCATTTAATCTTCACAAAATCCCCCAAGTCAGGCGTGCTAACTGCCCCCAATTTACAGATGAGAAAATTGAGAACATATCCAAGAATGACTAAGGAAGTCCTGAACCATCCCCTGCCAAGGAAAGATAAAGACTGTAGCCTTTCACAACCCTCCCTAGGGAGATACGTAAAAAGGATGAATAAACACAATTCAGAAAAAAATCTGCTCCATAGATTCTAATGAGATAATATCCTGAGGCAAGATTATCACAGATGCTAAAAGGTGGAAGAAAGAAGGCTTGATGGAGATTTCAGAACGGAAGGATGGAGCCGACACCTGCTGCCTCCTGCTGTGACGCTGCAGGAACTCTTGCAAAAACATCAAATAAGTAAAACCTGTCAAGCTTGCTTGGGTTCAGATTCCAGCAAGTCACAGAAGAGACACATGTGAGACAAGTCAGGGCATTTGAATATGGATGTTAGATGTCTCGGCATTGTAGTCAGGTGTCATAAAGGCACTGTCATTTGGGTGCTTTTTTTTTAAACCATTATCTTTTAGATACTAAATATTTACAGGTGGAACTTTACATCTGCATTTGCTTTAAAGTACTCCAGCAATAACTGATTCAGAATCATCCATAAATGCTAAATCCGGTGGAAGATTACTGGAGAAAAGAATATTCAGTTTCAAGTTTATCACTCCAAAAATCACTTTATAATTACTAAAGGAACATTTATAATAGAGCAATCTGCTGGGCATCACCTAAAGCAAAGAACTGCTAGACATCTCCAATAGTAGGACAAAATGGCATGCCCCGATATGATGCACTGACATCCCATCCCTATGTAATATTCCTGCCAATAACGTTTAACCTATCTCTAAACTCTTGAGAGAGCAACTAGACAAATTCAAATCAAGGGATTCTCCAGACGAGAGGGCCGGGACTCTTCAAGGTGACACTGTCTTTAATGACAAAGGTTTGAGGACTGCTCAAGGATCAAGGAAACTAAGTAACAACCAAATGCATGATCCTTAACTGAATACTGGATTAAAGAACTAAAGGCCAACACTGGAATGAGGCAAATTTAAACACGAATTGTTTGAACATTATATAACTGTACTGTAGCGATGTCAAATTTGAATGTAATGGTCATGTTACGGTTAGGAAGAAAAGTCCTATTCCCAGAGAGGCACACCAACAACGCCTACAACTCTCATGGTACACATAAAGAGCCAACTCAATAAACTTTAATTGTTCATGACCCAGGTGCAAAGCCTACAAGTGTCAACTGAATGGGTCTTATAACTCTTCTAAAGGTGTAAAAAAGGCAAAGTTAAGAAAATATAAAATACTCCAGTAAAAAAAAAATTGAAGGAAGCGGTGGTGGAGATAAAGCCAGAGTGGTAAATGTTGATAATTTTGAAGCTGGGTGATGAGTACAATACAAAGGTTCGTTAAACAAGCTACTTGTGTGTGTGCTCCAGTCCACATCTTTAGTTCTCACTTCTATAAAATGGAAGAAACAGACTTCAAGCCAATGTCCTCAAGACAGATTACTAGATAAAGCTCCTGTGGAAAAAATGTAAGCATTAAACCACCATCACACACTGTCAATTTTTTTGAGAAAGGCTTGGAGATGACCTATACAACAAAACCCTGCTAAACTGAACGCATGTTAATATAATCACTCCAAGACATCTGTGCTCGTCCCTGCTCTTCTGCCCCAACGAATGCCCGTGACTTGCTCCCTCACTCAAGCCTAAGCCTGACCTGAGCACTGAAACGGAAAAATCAGGCCACCCTTTGTCCCTTCATCCTATCTCTTCACAGCATTTGCTAATTTGTCTCCCTCATCAGAATGTAAGCCCCGGGAAAGCTGGAGCTTTGTCCTAGAGTCCTGAGCCCTCATTGGGACTCATAGAAAGGACAAAATGGCATGCCCGATATGATGCACTGACATCCCATCCCTATGTAATATTCCTGCCAATAACGTTTAACCTATCTCTAAACTCTTGAGAGAGCAACTAGACAAATTCAAATCAAGGGATTCTCCAGACGAGAGGGCCGGGACTCTTCAAGGTGACACTGTCTTTAATGACAAAGGTTTGAGGACTGCTCAAGGATCAAGGAAACTAAGTAACAACCAAATGCATGATCCTTAACTGAATACTGGATTAAAGAACTAAAGGCCAACACTGGAATGAGGCAAATTTAAACACGAATTGTTTGAACATTATATAACTGTACTGTAGCGATGTCAAATTTGAATGTAATGGTCATGTTACGGTTAGGAAGAAAAGTCCTATTCCCAGAGAGGCACACCAACAACGCCTACAACTCTCATGGTACACATAAAGAGCCAACTCAATAAACTTTAATTGTTCATGACCCAGGTGCAAAGCCTACAAGTGTCAACTGAATGGGTCTTATAACTCTTCTAAAGGTGTAAAAAAGGCAAAGTTAAGAAAATATAAAATACTCCAGTAAAAAAAAAATTGAAGGAAGCGGTGGTGGAGATAAAGCCAGAGTGGTAAATGTTGATAATTTTGAAGCTGGGTGATGAGTACAATACAAAGGTTCGTTAAACAAGCTACTTGTGTGTGTGCTCCAGTCCACATCTTTAGTTCTCACTTCTATAAAATGGAAGAAACAGACTTCAAGCCAATGTCCTCAAGACAGATTACTAGATAAAGCTCCTGTGGAAAAAATGTAAGCATTAAACCACCATCACACACTGTCAATTTTTTTGAGAAAGGCTTGGAGATGACCTATACAACAAAACCCTGCTAAACTGAACGCATGTTAATATAATCACTCCAAGACATCTGTGCTCGTCCCTGCTCTTCTGCCCCAACGAATGCCCGTGACTTGCTCCCTCACTCAAGCCTAAGCCTGACCTGAGCACTGAAACGGAAAAATCAGGCCACCCTTTGTCCCTTCATCCTATCTCTTCACAGCATTTGCTAATTTGTCTCCCTCATCAGAATGTAAGCCCCGGGAAAGCTGGAGCTTTGTCCTAGAGTCTACCCCTCGAGTCTCCAATACATGGCAGTGCCAAGCACTCATAACAGATGTGAGACACTGCCCTCAGTCTAAAGGACTTTTCCGCTCTAATACTATTACAGTCGATGCAGTGACCAAAAGTTTAGCTTGTTTGACACTGTCTTTAGGATCTGAACTTGGCCCCTTACTGAGCTGTGTGTCAGGTACCTTCCTGCTTCAGTTTTTTCATGTGTAAAATGGAGATCACACTATCTAATCCTTAAGATGGCTAACTATTCAAGGGGTGGGGGGACACACCACACCTGCTTAAACCAGCCGCTAAGAACTGGTATTACAATCCATAACATTTACAGATGCAGGACATCCAACCAACTCAACCTGGTTGTTTACCTTCATGTTTTCTGTTCTTATCCTACCTGGTTGCAATTTTATGTTCCTAGAAAAATTGTTCCTAGAAGAACAGAAGCCAAGAAGTTTCACATTTTTCCACTGAGGCCAGAAAATGTAAACACAAGAGTCTTCCCGGTAGACCAGATTCAAACTTTCCCAGGAGGCCAAGTCATAAAATAGAAAGTTCTGACACTGGGATGTTTCCTCAGGCAGATGCTTTTGGTCAGAAAATTTTAAAACCTTCTAATCTTCCCCAAGGTTTGGGAAATACAGGATTTTCAAGAAGTAAGCAACAAGACCATAAACAGGTAACAGTTTTGGGAAGGAATGGTAAAAATTACACCCTGAACTGAACCTAACAAGTGAACATAAAACGGAAACACGGTTTTATAGATTACAAATGCATTTGGGTATTTTTCTCTTACATTTCAAAGACACAGCAAGTAAAATCCAGAGAAGCAAGATCAGAAACAGCTTTCCTTGGATGTCAGAAGGTAGGAGATCTTGAAATAAGTAACTTCCAATTAGTTCACCCTAATCAGATAAAATATTTAATAAAGAAAACGGTATTAGGGGGAATTTCTTCACTTTAATCTTCTTAAACTGGATTTGCACAAACTCCTGGCCATCAGTCTATACGTAAGAATGGCATTCCTGATATCAACCTGGCTACCAGAGTCTGCTGGACTAAAGATCATCCCTGATGGAAACTTGGTGTCTAAGGTCTTCAAGAGAGAAAACTCCACAACATTGCATTCTTCTGTCACTCCCAACAGAACAGAAAGGCTGCAGTGCACCAGCACAGAAAAAATGAGAAGCAAAGCAACTTACTCTTGGATTATCTATTTACTCTGGTTGAAGCAACTATTTTACAAGGACACTGACGTGCACCGTCCCTAAAATATATCCCTGGCAAAGATCTTACCCCCCAATATGGCTTTTTCCTCAGCAGCAGAAACTCACAACTTTAAATCCGAACGAAACCCAGTACGGAGCAATGTCTTCAAGTCATAATCTCCACACAGATCATCTGAACACAAACTGCACACAGGGCAGGTACTTGGGACCTTGGTCCTCCGTTCTTCTAACAAAAGGAAAGACTCACATGGGGTCCCACAACACGAGGACCTTCCCAGCACATGAAATCCAGGCTCAGCCAGGACCTGACCGCCTCACAGTCAAGGTGTTCTCACACCGAACTACAGCCACACCAGCCTGGCTGTCACAGCTGTCCTTAGCTTTCTTCACCTGACACAACTGAAGCATTTCAATAGCCAAGGAGACACTTTAAATACCGACGTCAGCTGTAACCCAGACTTGAAAGGTAGGGGAGAACAAACTGGACCTGAGTTTATTTGCAATTTGCTGTTGTGTATCTGCAGTGGGAGTGGGAAGTGACAAAGATAAAAAGGGAAAGTCAGTCAGAGTGGTGACTTGGCTTCCATTCTATGGAAACATGAAGGCTGGCCAAAAATTGTAACACCCCTTGTGCTATACTCTGAGTAGAAGAGCACTGAAATTGTTTTTCATCATAATACTAAATTCCAAGGATCATGTGTCATATAAGCTAACATGAATTTTATAGATATACCCTGAGTAAAAAATGTCCTCTTCCAGATAAAGCAGTCTTTTCCAAGAAGCAGTATTTCAAACCTGTAAGACCTCAGTACAGCAGGTGTAAACCAAACTGCCCTAAGGCATGTTAAAAAATAAGCCATCACCTAAACATCCAAAGAAAAAATGGACTATGAACACCCACTTCTGACAGCATACACCAAGTCAGACTTCAGCCATTGTGCAACTCTCTCAAGTCTGTATGTGCACTCGGCCTCAATGGGCATTCATAATCCACTGGTCCAAAACCAGATACAAACCAGTTCTACTTTAAAGACCTGGACGTGTCTGCCATTTACTAAGTACCAGTCCTACTCAATCAATGGTCAATTAACTAGATAGGTTTTGTCAACATGAGTGGCAATTTTTACAACCTAAATGCTGAAAGAGATCTAAAGACAATGAAGAACATCTAAAGTCCATTATTTAAATCACAAATTACAAGATGGTAGCCTTATCTGACCAACAGATCCATATTTCATTAGATCTATGGTGCTTAAGTATTTTCAGTTGCAAACATCTAAAAATGTAACAAAGACAACAAGCAACCGAAAAAAATTTTGACTTCCTGTAAAACCTGGAGTTCTGGCTAATAGGACAGAAAAAGACAAGCTGGCAAAACCAGCCCCACCCCCCCGTGGCAGTAACACCCTACAGCAGTGGGCCCCAGGGCCGCCAGCACTCGTGCAGGCACACGCCCCTCTCCCCACCCAGCAGCTCTACCATTTTGCCACAAGCCCACATAATCCCTTTCCGTCTTGAATTACAACATTTCAAACAACAAAGTAATCGAAGGCTAGTTCATACTTACCCAGTTTTAAAACACCAAAGGCAAAAGAACCCAACCTTTCTATTTCTTAGGCAACTTTGTTAAATAGTTTTCATTAACTGATGAACACATCATACTGCCATCTCGGACAACAATGAAAATGATTTTAAAATTACCACCATTACTATTCAGTCTTCTTGGTCACGTTCTTATTTCCTCATTCACTATTATACACACACATACACACACACTTCTCAACTCTGCTTCGCACAGTGCCCAATACCCTATATCATCCAATATTTCATTACACAACTTCCAAGAAAAACAATCAGGTACAAAAAAATTACAAATTCAGTCTGAAACAAAATTGGACGTAGAGACTGACAGTTAATATACATCAAAGTAAAATGTGCATTCTCTTGTTAACGGTCTTAAAGACTTGAATCATAGGTACCCCTGGCTTATAGGATATTTAAAATCAATCAAGCATGTTAATGATATATATACATTGCACTAACACATGCTACAATGCAAAATAATACTGTTTTATCATTCCTTTATAAAAAACAAAATCTGTCAATAACCAGTTCTACTTTAAAGACCTGGACGTGTCTGCCATTTACTAAGTACCAGTCCTACTCAATCAATGGTCAATTAACTAGATAGGTTTTGTCAACATGAGTGGCAATTTTTACAACCTAAATGCTGAAAGAGATCTAAAGACAATGAAGAACATCTAAAGTCCATTATTTAAATCACAAATTACAAGATGGTAGCCTTATCTGACCAACAGATCCATATTTCATTAGATCTATGGTGCTTAAGTATTTTCAGTTGCAAACATCTAAAAATGTAACAAAGACAACAAGCAACCGAAAAAAATTTTGACTTCCTGTAAAACCTGGAGTTCTGGCTAATAGGACAGAAAAAGACAAGCTGGCAAAACCAGCCCCACCCCCCCGTGGCAGTAACACCCTACAGCAGTGGGCCCCAGGGCCGCCAGCACTCGTGCAGGCACACGCCCCTCTCCCCACCCAGCAGCTCTACCATTTTGCCACAAGCCCACATAATCCCTTTCCGTCTTGAATTACAACATTTCAAACAACAAAGTAATCGAAGGCTAGTTCATACTTACCCAGTTTTAAAACACCAAAGGCAAAAGAACCCAACCTTTCTATTTCTTAGGCAACTTTGTTAAATAGTTTTCATTAACTGATGAACACATCATACTGCCATCTCGGACAACAATGAAAATGATTTTAAAATTACCACCATTACTATTCAGTCTTCTTGGTCACGTTCTTATTTCCTCATTCACTATTATACACACACATACACACACACTTCTCAACTCTGCTTCGCACAGTGCCCAATACCCTATATCATCCAATATTTCATTACACAACTTCCAAGAAAAACAATCAGGTACAAAAAAATTACAAATTCAGTCTGAAACAAAATTGGACGTAGAGACTGACAGTTAATATACATCAAAGTAAAATGTGCATTCTCTTGTTAACGGTCTTAAAGACTTGAATCATAGGTACCCCTGGCTTATAGGATATTTAAAATCAATCAAGCATGTTAATGATATATATACATTGCACTAACACATGCTACAATGCAAAATAATACTGTTTTATCATTCCTTTATAAAAAACAAAATCTGTATAAATAGGAGTGGGGAAAAAAACTCTTAAAAAATCAACAAAAGGAGGACTTCCCTGGTGGTCCAGCCTTGCAGTGCAAGGGGCGCCCGTTTGATCCCTGGCCTGGGAAGATCCCACATGCCGCGGAGTGACTGGACCAATGTGTCCAATTACCGAGCCGGAGCTCTGGAGCGCGTGCACCCAGAGCCAGTGCTCTGCGACAACAGAGGCCACTGCGATGGGAGGCCCACACAGGCCAAAGAACAAAGATGGATGAAAATAGATAAATGAAAGACCAATAGAAGTAGCCTGCCCGCCTCCCTCCCTCCTTAGCCCCCCCAAAAATAAATAAATAAATAAAATAAAAAATCAACAAAAGGAAAGATATCTTATAATGCACCGCTCCATCAAAAATTAAAAAGTAAAAAAAAAAAAAGAAAGAAAGAAAGAAAAAATACTAACTGAAGTTACCACATAGCAACAGAAATCGATTAGGCTATGATTCATATGCTCCATGTGTTAATTTTACTGAAACAGGGTCATCCCTAATGCTTCAGCGATTTGACAGAGATCATTTATTCAAAATTAAAATACTAAGCTCTCCCCACACCTGCCTCCAATCACCTTAACACCTAACAGCCTACCTAAAATAATTCTTTTCTACAGATTTTCTCCCAGCCTTCTTCTCACTTAAAAAACACATAAGTCTAACTAAGTACTAGTTTTACAAGGTCTTATGAGAGAGAGAGACAGACAGAGACAGAGACAGAGACAGAGAGGTGAACACAAAGCCCAGCTGCAAAGGTTAGCTCTTGATGAGGAATCCCAGTGTACTCAGCCTGGCAAAGGCGGGCAGCTGATGAATAGACACTGCACATGTGTCTGACATGAGAGGCCGTTCCAAGTGGTAAAGTTCACTTACTGGATCCTTCGCACACACGCTACATTTCACTGATGCAAAAGCTCAACCCTGCTTAATTAGCACACAAGCTATTATGCAGTGTGGCTCATGGTCATTAAATCAAAAATTTTTGAGCAAGTGCTATATTCCAGGTTTGACTCAGTCTTGCATTCTGGTAGCTTAAAAGTAACAAAATTTATCTTTTGTTGAAGACTCTTCATTAATCAAGTGCGGATAATGCAAAGTTATACAGAAAAGTTCAATGATTTGCCTGGGATCACAAAGCTACTTTAATGGTATGCTGAACACCTACCACTTCTGAGGCCATGTTACCAATTTATCTTCCAAGATGCTCCAACTGAGCGATCACTCCCATTACACAGATAGAAATGAGGATCCAAGAGGGTTACCATTCCTAACAGGCAGGCAGGTACTAGAAACCAAACCCAGGTTCAGTGTCTAAAGCCCTTTCTGCCGCCCAGTGTCAGTTCTTTGTTCATTCCAACATAACACAACCAGGACCTTCATTTCAGATCTTTTGCTCTTCATTCAGAAACAAAAACTGGAGCACTCACTGAAGCAGACAGCCTCTGTATCCAAAACAATCAAACACAAAAGTAATGAGTAAAAAGGCGGTTAAAGCTACAATAGGAAATCAAAAAAACCATATATATATACCTAATACGTTTTATCTACATTTAACATATAAATGGGTTTGCCAATTCTAATTGGGGGGGAGGGTCAAGCACTTGGAGAATGGGACTGATGTGGAGCTCCCTGCAGACTGAAGCTCCTTCTGCTTCATCTATACTGTTATCTGTAAATCCATCAACTACAATCTCCATTTCAGTTTCACCAAAGTGGAAAGCCTTAAGAAGTCCTTGTCACACAGCCTACATGCAGCAGCATCCCGAATCAGTGTTAGCCTTCCTCCAAAACGGTCTTACAGCCATATCTGATTCTACTACAGCTGTTATAATAGTGACTCACTTTTAGCATGTTTTTCCAAAGAATTCAACTTGGTTTTCAGGAGGAAAACGAAAAGTCTGTACTGCTTTCATCAGTTTACATATTTAAATTATTATAAAAGCAAGATTATCTGCCATGAAACAATCCTAGAAACCAACACAACTTTTGGCAAGCATAGACCTTTCTCAGGGCAAAATGCACTGACTTGAAAGTAACTTCCTAGCACCAGAGGTCAGCACATTAGCTCATGTTCAAGACCGGCTTTAGAAAGACGAGAACAGGAGTCCCCATAAGGCAGCTAAGTAAGCATCAACCCTGTGTGCAAAGCAGAGGAGAAGACAGAAATACACAGACCTCGGGAACATGCAACCTACCAAAGGGGACAGGACACATTTCCCAATAAACTGTAATAGTAGGGAGACGGTGGGCCATCGGATAAGACACAGGAACACACCATGCACGTCCACAGGAAGATGATTACATCCTCATAGTGCAGGTCCTCAGTATGTATGTCATGTACCAAGTGAGCTAAAATGAACTTGAGCCATGTTTTCATGGAGATGATGAGGGCTTTCCAAGAAAAGCACTGTGACACAGGCACCAAAGGACCTAACAGGGAATGGCATTTATAGCGATCTACAACAATTTTCTTTACTCAGGACTATATATAAAAACACAAAATTAAAGAAATTGAGAAATGAAGTTAAAAAAAGACTGGAGTCGTACCACTGGTGACCTTGGATGCCTTTACCCTAAAAAATTGAGTAAAAGGCGTTAAAGCTACAATAGGAAATCAAAAAAACCATATATATATACCTAATACGTTTTATCTACATTTAACATATAAATGGGTTTGCCAATTCTAATTGGGGGGGAGGGTCAAGCACTTGGAGAATGGGACTGATGTGGAGCTCCCTGCAGACTGAAGCTCCTTCTGCTTCATCTATACTGTTATCTGTAAATCCATCAACTACAATCTCCATTTCAGTTTCACCAAAGTGGAAAGCCTTAAGAAGTCCTTGTCACACAGCCTACATGCAGCAGCATCCCGAATCAGTGTTAGCCTTCCTCCAAAACGGTCTTACAGCCATATCTGATTCTACTACAGCTGTTATAATAGTGACTCACTTTTAGCATGTTTTTCCAAAGAATTCAACTTGGTTTTCAGGAGGAAAACGAAAAAGTCTGTACTCGTTTCATCAGTTTACATATTTAAATTATTATAAAAGCAAGATTATCTGCCATGAAACAATCCTAGAAACCAACACAACTTTTGGCAAGCATAGACCTTTCTCAGGGCAAAATGCACTGACTTGAAAGTAACTTCCTAGCACCAGAGGTCAGCACATTAGCTCATGTTCAAGACCGGCTTTAGAAAGACGAGAACAGGAGTCCCCATAAGGCAGCTAAGTAAGCATCAACCCTGTGTGCAAAGCAGAGGAGAAGACAGAAATACACAGACCTCGGGAACATGCAACCTACCAAAGGGGACAGGACACATTTCCCAATAAACTGTAATAGTAGGGAGACGGTGGGCCATCGGATAAGACACAGGAACACACCATGCACGTCCACAGGAAGATGATTACATCCTCATAGTGCAGGTCCTCAGTATGTATGTCATGTACCAAGTGAGCTAAAATGAACTTGAGCCATGTTTTCATGGAGATGATGAGGGCTTTCCAAGAAAAGCACTGTGACACAGGCACCAAAGGACCTAACAGGGAATGGCATTTATAGCGATCTACAACAATTTTCTTTACTCAGGACTATATATAAAAACACAAAATTAAAGAAATTGAGAAATGAAGTTAAAAAAAGACTGGAGTCGTACCACTGGTGACCTTGGATGCCAGACTTCATTCTGCCTATCTCTGAAAGAGAGCATATTTCTGAATGTGCTGTAACTTGGCAATGGTGTTGACACAATCAACCGCTATGGGAAGGTGAAGAAGTATTCAAAAAGGCATCACTATAGAATGCTTTGTAACAAGGGTTTGCATTATTTCCTTAAAAATGCATCCCAATTTAATTCTTCCAAAGTATTTCAAGAACTTACATTTCTGCACTCCAAAAAGCATGTTTATGGGCACTGAGCATCCTCCCCTAGCAGCACCTAAGAGACCAGCCAGGAAGCTCTAAGGACCCAAGCAAGAAAGTGGCTCAGCTAGGGAAGGGAAGAGACTATGGGGGACTGAGATTGCAGGAACAAAGAGCTGAATTAGTTTAGCCCCAAGGGACAGAAAACAGGAGCCACAAACAGAAGTACATCAGACAGTTCGGAGGTAGGAAACTCTAGGTTTGAACCACACTGAGTCTGCAGTGCCATGGGAACATCCAGGAGGTTACAACCAGCACAGAAGAATGCAAAATGCCAGAGCTCTTGGCGTGTTACCAAAGAAAGAAAAAAAGCAAATTATATGAAGGTCAAATCATATGAAGGCAAAGATACAGTCTATCAAGAGGAAGGAAAGGAAGCAATCAAAGCAGAAATCTAGAAAACAGCTCCAGAAGTAGCCAAGACAAACAGTGAACCTAGGAAAGTACGTCTGCATCCTCTGAATCAGGGAGCAGCAATATTTGGGGGAGGTAAAGTACCAAATAATAAATACAAACAAATGAACAGGGTTACATTCCAACACATCTGTATTTATGGGCTCCGATCTTTGCATTTCATATTTTAACTTTCATGAAATCTTCTTATGTTTCCCCAACTACTTAAAAATATAAAATCCTCCCTTAAGCTCACAGGTCACACAAATGCAGGCAGCAGGTTGGGTCTGGGCTGTGAGCCATGTAGTTCAACAACCCCTGCTCAGAGCGCAAGGATAACAGGACTGGATTAACTGTCTTCTTCCAAAGTTCCGAGGGGAGATTTTCCTTTAGATAAACTGATAACTTACCATTCATTAAATTTTAATGACATCTTTAAATCTGACTAATTCCTTCAATTTGATTCCCCTGAGAGAAATTAACTACATGTGCTGGTAACAAGCCCCATTTAGCCTTCCACTAAAAAGATGCATCTCTCATGCTAAAGAGAGAAATTCTACCTGTACTACAAACACAGAGGAGGTACAAAACGATAAACATTACTCTAGAATTTCGTCACTGCTTTCAAGCTCAGTTTTCTTTACAGTGATTTACATTCAATCGCAGTCTGCCTACGAAACCATCAAGATTTTGCAAAGCAGTAAACATCTGCATTAAATAAGTGAGTCAAGCAACAACAAAAAACAGTTGAGTATAGAACGTCAACCTTCTGTCTAGCAGTCTACACACATACAAACCGCATCTGGTGAGGAAGGATTCCTCAGCCCCAAGCCACTCCTGGTACCTTAGCCGTAGCTCAGGGGCAGGAACAGGGCTCCTTCTTCAATCGCTTGCTGCGGCAATAAGCCGTAACCCAGGAAAACCTTAATACCAAGTCAAAGTACGACAGCACCCACAGGCTCAATTCTTTTATTACTGGGTAACTATTTTAAGTGGTCTGCTTTTAAGTAGACAAAACACAAAGGGTGATTACTTTAGCTAAAGATACAAGCTAAGCTGTTAAGGGCCAGTTCTGAGAAGGGGGGAAAAAAATAGCCTAACCTAGCCCTCTGACACCTAAAAGATGTTTCCATTTCAACTTTTGTCTGCCACCACCTGACAGCAAAAACACCACTAGTTGCCAGTTCTCAACTACTGCCAAGCAAGCCAAGACACAATGACTTCAGGCTGGCCAGTCTCACACTTGAGTTAACTATTAGACACCTGTGTCTCCAAAAAGCATCCACAATGCAAACATCTGGCAGGAATTACTTTCCCAAGATCCTAAACTTGGGATACAACTCTAGAACACACAACTTTTGCCAGGTTTTCTAATCAAAGAGGTTTGACTGGGGAGAAACAGAAGAGACTCTTCACTACTTTATCAGAAAACCTACTGCTTTGTACAGTTTTAGGAACTAGGATATCACTATACTGCTATTTCTAAATTTATAAAGCCATCTTTAAATCTGACTAATTCCTTCAATTTGATTCCCCTGAGAGAAATTAACTACATGTGCTGGTAACAAGCCCCATTTAGCCTTCCACTAAAAAGATGCATCTCTCATGCTAAAGAGAGAAATTCTACCTGTACTACAAACACAGAGGAGGTACAAAACGATAAACATTACTCTAGAATTTCGTCACTGCTTTCAAGCTCAGTTTTCTTTACAGTGATTTACATTCAATCGCAGTCTGCCTACGAAACCATCAAGATTTTGCAAAGCAGTAAACATCTGCATTAAATAAGTGAGTCAAGCAACAACAAAAACAGTTGAGTATAGAACGTCAACCTTCTGTCTAGCAGTCTACACACATACAAACCGCATCTGGTGAGGAAGGATTCCTCAGCCCCAAGCCACTCCTGGTACCTTAGCCGTAGCTCAGGGGCAGGAACAGGGCTCCTTCTTCAATCGCTTGCTGCGGCAATAAGCCGTAACCCAGGAAAACCTTAATACCAAGTCAAAGTACGACAGCACCCACAGGCTCAATTCTTTTATTACTGGGTAACTATTTTAAGTGGTCTGCTTTTAAGTAGACAAAACACAAAGGGTGATTACTTTAGCTAAAGATACAAGCTAAGCTGTTAAGGGCCAGTTCTGAGAAGGGGGGAAAAAAATAGCCTAACCTAGCCCTCTGACACCTAAAAGATGTTTCCATTTCAACTTTTGTCTGCCACCACCTGACAGCAAAAACACCACTAGTTGCCAGTTCTCAACTACTGCCAAGCAAGCCAAGACACAATGACTTCAGGCTGGCCAGTCTCACACTTGAGTTAACTATTAGACACCTGTGTCTCCAAAAAGCATCCACAATGCAAACATCTGGCAGGAATTACTTTCCCAAGATCCTAAACTTGGGATACAACTCTAGAACACACAACTTTTGCCAGGTTTTCTAATCAAAGAGGTTTGACTGGGGAGAAACAGAAGAGACTCTTCACTACTTTATCAGAAAACCTACTGCTTTGTACAGTTTTAGGAACTAGGATATCACTATACTGCTATTTCTAAATTTATAAAGCCCAAATCACAAACTCAGTTCATCATAAAACTCTTTACTCACAAAGAACTATTTCAATGGGTTGTCTTAAATTGTAAATATAACCTTTCAATGAAATATGAAGGAAAATGAACATAAAGTAACTTGTGAAATCTGTTTTAATGAAAATGATTTTCAAAGTAGACACCTGTTCTTTTACTTGTATTTGAAAAATATACATGAGGATGTATAAATGCTATTTCATTGTACAACACTTGCATTCACTTAGAATTACACTGATTATCATTTAAACCATTAACCTTTAATACGTCATGGAAAAATTCCTGAATAGCAATGAAAAGATTCAGGAAAAAATATTTTTCCAGGGCTTTCACAATTCTAAATATGCCAACTGGTTATCATCCTTTGGGCAAACGTGATAAGACATGATAATTTAAGTGTTCCTAAACTAAGTAACCAAAAAATATACATGTTCTGCAGAGATCTTTTTCAACCTCAACCTCTTTTTTCCTCTTCCTGGGCCTATCTCAATGTACAAATTTTTCTACAAAGTTCAAACAGTACATGGCTTTAAAATTCATAAACTGTCAATTCATTCTTTTACCTAGCTGAAATGAAAGGGCAATCTTTTTAATCAAATTTCAAAGTGAACTCGACAGACATAAGCCATTTCTCAAACTCTAAAGAGAAAGGACCTCAGAAGTCAGAGTCCGATCTCACCCACCAAATCCAGGACCTCTCCTCTATCCACTGGAACATCCCCACAGCAAGAGGTCAGAGTGGACGAGGACAGGAAACTCATCATCTCACAGGCAATTTGTTACTTTTTTAGTTGCTGGAAAATGTCTTCCACATGCTGAACTGAGACTGCCTGGAACCTGCCACGTGTGGTCTCTCCTCTGCCGCTATGTCCTTCCACACTACAGCCTTGAACACCTTGTTCGCGCAGTGAATGGCTCTCACGTTACTTTTTAAATTGCTGGAGACAACTCTAGAACACACAACTTTTGCCAGGTTTTCTAATCAAAGAGGTTTGACTGGGGAGAAACAGAAGAGACTCTTCACTACTTTATCAGAAAACCTACTGCTTTGTACAGTTTTAGGAACTAGGATATCACTATACTGCTATTTCTAAATTTATAAAGCCCAAATCACAAACTCAGTTCATCATAAAACTCTTTACTCACAAAGAACTATTTCAATGGGTTGTCTTAAATTGTAAATATAACCTTTCAATGAAATATGAAGGAAAATGAACATAAAGTAACTTGTGAAATCTGTTTTAATGAAAATGATTTTCAAAGTAGACACCTGTTCTTTTACTTGTATTTGAAAAATATACATGAGGATGTATAAATGCTATTTCATTGTACAACACTTGCATTCACTTAGAATTACACTGATTATCATTTAAACCATTAACCTTTAATACGTCATGGAAAAATTCCTGAATAGCAATGAAAAGATTCAGGAAAAAATATTTTTCCAGGGCTTTCACAATTCTAAATATGCCAACTGGTTATCATCCTTTGGGCAAACGTGATAAGACATGATAATTTAAGTGTTCCTAAACTAAGTAACCAAAAAATATACATGTTCTGCAGAGATCTTTTTCAACCTCAACCTCTTTTTTCCTCTTCCTGGGCCTATCTCAATGTACAAATTTTTCTACAAAGTTCAAACAGTACATGGCTTTAAAATTCATAAACTGTCAATTCATTCTTTTACCTAGCTGAAATGAAAGGGCAATCTTTTTAATCAAATTTCAAAGTGAACTCGACAGACATAAGCCATTTCTCAAACTCTAAAGAGAAAGGACCTCAGAAGTCAGAGTCCGATCTCACCCACCAAATCCAGGACCTCTCCTCTATCCACTGGAACATCCCCACAGCAAGAGGTCAGAGTGGACGAGGACAGGAAACTCATCATCTCACAGGCAATTTGTTACTTTTTTAGTTGCTGGAAAATGTCTTCCACATGCTGAACTGAGACTGCCTGGAACCTGCCACGTGTGGTCTCTCCTCTGCCGCTATGTCCTTCCACACTACAGCCTTGAACACCTTGTTCGCACGCAGTGAATGGCTCTCACGATGTGAGCCTACGGCAAGCTTTTCAAAGCCTTTTCGTTCTGGAGAGCCTTCTACATAAAGGTCTAAGAGTGGCCTGAGCAACCACCGTTTCAAATGGCTTTCTTTAGGCGTCACCTGTAAAAGTCTGGTTTCACCGCACCCATTACTGCATCAACTTTCAGAACTGACCCCTTTTATCTACTTTTCACATTAAATTTACAGGAAGGGGGTGGGAGGATATGGAAATAAGACAACTTGATATATACATGTTTTAATAAAATTCAAGTTAAATGGTACCTGCAAATAAATTTCTTCTTGGGAGGTCTAGTATGTACATTCCTAAGTGCACAAACTTGCAAGTGCAACAGGAAAAAAAAAAAGCAGACCCCGTAGTACCGTAGTATTAACTTCCAATTGCAAACTGAGAGAAAGCACTGACATGTCTAAGTGGCTAACACACAACTGTATATAGTTCAATAAGGAGTCACTCTATACACTACACCCCGACTCTTCCAGTGGAGACCCCCAGGAGAGGCTGTGCCCCAATGCAGTGGACGCCCAAGCAAGAACTGCTGAGAGCCTCAACACACTAGCTGCATCTTAAACTTCACACACCTTCTATGCTTAGTTTTAAAGACTCTGAGCTCGGGGGTCAAAGGGAACAGAGGGAAAAGGAATACACCCTAAAGAGATGACGAGTGCACTCTTCAGGCCTACAAAGCACCACCAAAAAAAAAAAAAAAAAAACCAGGAAAATCTCTCTGGGAATATACGAAAAGAGTGCAAAAATTAGTCTCTCAACATCCCCATCTGTTTTAAGAACTGTCTTAACAGAGATTATTTCCTCAAGTTCAAAATAAATGACCTGAAGGAGGTGGGGAAAGAAAGGAAGTCATCCAAAAAGGGTACACCATAAGCAGTATACACATTTCAGAATCTAAAAATATAAAAGACCTGCTACCTAAAACTGAGGGGTTACATGCAATAGGCTACCTGCCACAGAACCACAAACTGCTGCATATTGGAAAGGAGGCTTCCCTACAGTGTGTCAAAGATGTACAAGCTCCTGATGGCAGTTTTCATTCACCCCCCAGTACTAATCTTATTTTAAAATCCAATTTTCCCAAACTGGAAGCAAGCAAAACCATTCAAAACCAGCAAGTTTTGTGTTTGCTACTCACTGACAACCTACTCAAACATCAGTTTTATAAATACAAAAAAAGAGAAGTTTCTTATTGTTTAATCTTACTTTATTCAGGTCAAGGATCTCTTCAACACAACTTCATCATTGTTACAACGTCCTGATTTGTAGCCATGGAGGCCTGGGCCTCCAGGGAGGAGTTCACCTCGATCTGCAAAGCCCCCCTCCTCCACATACTTGCCAGGATTTCAAGAAAGGTTAATTGAATTATCATTTTAATCAAACTGCACTATGGAGCTTATCTGAACTGGAATTAAAAAAAAAAAAGTGTGCTCGACACCAAGGATTGTTGAATACTGGTTATTAGAGGATACAAAAAAAAAGGATATAACATCGTAAATATTTAACTAACATACTTGAAACTCTGTTAACAAAGATACAGTACCTGGCAGATACGCTACAGACAAAAGTTCTGAATTTTCATTTCAAAGTTTATGGAATGAACGAACACCATATATTGACTCTTTAGTACTTGTTTTCTCCCTGAAACACGGTGAAACAAAAGAAATCTCAGTAATTCCATTTTCCAGGTTCTGATACCTCCTAAAATGGGTAAGTAAAAGCAAAGACTTTTCCCTGTTCCTATTCTCTTCGAGCAGTGTATTGTAGAGGGAAAAGGTCCAAGAAAGCGGTCATAATACTCAAGAGGCTAAACAATGCAACCTTATCTTCTCCCAGGTTCAGGAAGAGCAGACTGGGGGCACAAGGGCATGCCAGACCCGCCTCTCCAGACCTGATCCAGAGACACTCGTGGCTCTTCCCACTTCAGTGTGCAAAGAACCTAACAATTTTCTAATGCTCTGTGACTGGTAGTTTTCCAACAGCCTCAGGGTTAAGTGCTACCAAACTTTCTAACAGCTTCTATTCAAAACTAACCCTAAACATAAAATATGCCCAAGCCTCTAGCACTGGAAGAAGCTAGCTCTGGTCCCAAAGTCCAAACACAGTATTGTTGTTGCAGTCGTTACATATACCTGCAAGGGAAAGAGGGGAGAAAAAAGCAGACACCACGCGCTACATTACCGAATTCACGGAAGAATGGGGATTTCGGCGACGGCTTGAAGAGTACCTGACCCAGAACAGAGAACGAAGAGCTGCTCCGGGCTGCGGGTCCCTGTCCTTGGCCACACCATTCCCTGGAGTGGACGGGCTGCAGGATCGCTTAGCATCCCTCCAGACCTGCAATCCCCTACCTCAACAGCAATCAAAAGCAGGGGGGAGCAAAGTTTCTTCCGGAAGGCGCAAAAGAGGCCACAACTTGGATGAATGAAACGGGGCTAAGGGCACCCGGAGCAGGGCTGTCGCTGAAGTCAGAAAAAGAGAAGTCAAAGATTTTTTAACGTGAGAGCCGGTTCGACGCGACCGTGGTCCAGACAACCGCACAAACACGCTTCGGAGAAGGTTTTACGGAGCGCGGATGGTTCCGGGGCGGCCGGCGGGCGCTAGAGTGGAAGGCGGGCGGCGGAGGCCGGCGGAGGCGAGTGGGCGGCGGAGCGGGGCCGGAGCGGGCGGCGGCGGCGGCGGCGGCGGCGGGGCCGGCGACGAGGCGGCTTCGCGGCGGCGGCGCGGGGCCCGGGCCGGGCGCTGGCGCGTGTCCTCCCGCGGACCTTCCACAGGGATCCCGGGGCCGCCCCGCCCCCCACCCGTCCCCCGCCCGCCCGGCGGCCGCGTGCGAGGCACACCCTCCCGCGGCCGCGCTCCCGCGCCGGCACACCCCCGCCTCCCGCGCGCACGCGGCCTCGCCGGGCCGGCGGGCCCCCAGCGCCCCCTCGGCGCGGGCGCCCGCCGCCAGCCCGCGGCCCCGGCCCCCTCCGGCCGCGCCGGGAGGGCAGGGGGCGGCGGCCTAGCGGCTGCAGGGCGCCCTCGCGGGAAGGCGGGCTCGAAAGGGAAGGTCACTTACCCGCTGCATGGCTTTCAGGATCAAAGCCAGCTCGTAGCGGGGCATGCCCGAGCGCACGGCGCGCGGCTCCGAACCGAGCCGGCTCCCGGGGACTCAGGAGGGCGGGGACCGCGGGGACCTGACGGGCAGCTGAGCCGGAAGGCTCCCAAGCGGCGAAAGCACGCTCCGGCCGCGCGAGCCCGGGCTTAAAGGCTCTGGCAGCTGCGCAGACGGGCGGCCACGCCCCCTCGGCGAGCCACGCCCCCGCGCGCCGCGCCACGCCCCCTGCTTAAGGCGGCCGCGCCGAGCCCCCTCGCAAGCCGGGCTCCCTGCGGCGCGCAGCCCCACCCCCACCCCCCATTGGGACCCCCACCCGCAGTCCCGGCAGGCGGGCTCTGCGGACGGGAGGCGCGGCGGGTTCGGCCGGGAGCCGCCAGTCGCCGCCGCACGCCCCCTCCGACCCTGCCGCCGCCGCTGCCGCCGCGCTTGCTACGTACGGTTCTCGAACCAGCTGGAACTTTCCATGCCTTCCGTCTCATCCTGGGCGGCGGGCGAGCCTGCGCCCCCGCGTGCGCGTGCGCTGCGGTGCGGTCTGGTCCGTGCGCGCGCCCCCAACCCGCGACTCCTTGGCGCGAGGGGCCTTCTCCGCGGGCACGCTGCTCCGCGCGGGAGGTCGGCCGCATCGGGTGTTCTCCCCGCCCCCGGCCGCTCACCCGGATTCCCGCTTCGGGCTGCGCCCCGCACCCGCGCTCCGCGGGGGATACCCGGGTGGGGGCCTTCCCCTAGCGCCCCTGCCCACAGCTCTCCCTTCTAGCGCGGCTGCTGGGGCGGCTTCCCGGGCCCCCTTCACCGGGGAAGTAGCCGCCAGGCGCAGGCAGTGGGCCAGACGGCTCGGGTCATACACCGTCCTTCGCGGGCTGCCTGACCTTGGGCCGGCTCCTACCCAAAGGGGATACCCAAGGGCCCCGACTGCGCAGGGCTGTGATACCTGTGAGTGACTCCGTGCTCATAAACCGCTGAGAATGATGTCTGCACAGACTAGTATTTGTTGTTGTGTGAGCATGGCCTGACCCACGTGTTGTTGCTAAGGACAGGCTAATACTCTGGCTCAAAGCAATATTCTTTAAATGTTTACTGGGCGTTCACTTAGCCAACCAGATGAGTGCTTGGAAGGCCACTTAGTAACTGCCTGGGATCCTACGTGCCATGGACGCAGTGGAGCCTCATCCTGCAAACCCTCAGCCCACTCCCCCAACTTGCACACACAGCTTACCGCTCTCGGGCCATTGGCTGTACTCTCCCAGGCATCTTTCTAAAGCTCAGGTGCTAAATGCATCTTTCTCCAGCTCAGCTCCGTAAGAGATCGAGTCCCCTGCAACGGTCGCCTCCCCATGCTTGCCCCATTAGAAGGGTCTGTAGAAATATTTGTCAAATACTGTATAAGGCCCCAAACTGGGGCTTTTACGTGTCTTAAAAGAGTCTCACGACAGCTCTATGAGGCAAGAATAATTACTAAGCCCACTTTAGGGACTTAGACATACAGGCACCCAAGACTAGCCCCAGGTATGATAGTAATAGGGACCAAGTTTGAATCTAACCCATACGGCCGCTGAGCTTATACTCTTATGCCAGCTAGTAAACCAAGATTGAGACTCCCATTGCACATCCGTCTCATCCTGGGCGGCGGGCGAGCCTGCGCCCGCGTGCGCGTGCGCTGCGGTGCGGTCTGGTCCGTGCGCGCGCCCCCAACCCGCGACTCCTTGGCGCGAGGGGCCTTCTCCGCGGGCACGCTGCTCCGCGCGGGAGGTCGGCCGCATCGGGTGTTCTCCCCGCCCCCGGCCGCTCACCCGGATTCCCGCTTCGGGCTGCGCCCCGCACCCGCGCTCCGCGGGGGATACCCGGGTGGGGGCCTTCCCCTAGCGCCCCTGCCCACAGCTCTCCCTTCTAGCGCGGCTGCTGGGGCGGCTTCCCGGGCCCCCTTCACCGGGGAAGTAGCCGCCAGGCGCAGGCAGTGGGCCAGACGGCTCGGGTCATACACCGTCCTTCGCGGGCTGCCTGACCTTGGGCCGGCTCCTACCCAAAGGGGATACCCAAGGGCCCCGACTGCGCAGGGCTGTGATACCTGTGAGTGACTCCGTGCTCATAAACCGCTGAGAATGATGTCTGCACAGACTAGTATTTGTTGTTGTGTGAGCATGGCCTGACCCACGTGTTGTTGCTAAGGACAGGCTAATACTCTGGCTCAAAGCAATATTCTTTAAATGTTTACTGGGCGTTCACTTAGCCAACCAGATGAGTGCTTGGAAGGCCACTTAGTAACTGCCTGGGATCCTACGTGCCATGGACGCAGTGGAGCCTCATCCTGCAAACCCTCAGCCCACTCCCCCAACTTGCACACACAGCTTACCGCTCTCGGGCCATTGGCTGTACTCTCCCAGGCATCTTTCTAAAGCTCAGGTGCTAAATGCATCTTTCTCCAGCTCAGCTCCGTAAGAGATCGAGTCCCCTGCAACGGTCGCCCGTCCCCATGCTTGCCCCATTAGAAGGGTCTGTAGAAATATTTGTCAAATACTGTATAAGGCCCCAAACTGGGGCTTTTACGTGTCTTAAAAGAGTCTCACGACAGCTCTATGAGGCAAGAATAATTACTAAGCCCACTTTAGGGACTTAGACATACAGGCACCCAAGACTAGCCCCAGGTATGATAGTAATAGGGACCAAGTTTGAATCTAACCCATACGGCCGCTGAGCTTATACTCTTATGCAGTATTTCTACCACGTACTCAAGTAAACCAAGATTGAGACTCCCATTGCCACCTTATCCAGAGACCTTATTAGTTCTTATTCCCCAACCTCTCATCCGCCTCCAAAGGTAAGGATGGTTTGAATACACGCTCTAATGTGATACCTGGATTTTGACATTTGCTTTTCTTGGACCTCTCCATCACCCATGTTCTTCCAAAGAGAAACCTTAGAAGTATTAGTGCAAATTACCTGGTTAGTGTAATTTCGTCTTTGGTTAAAAAGAGTGTGAAGAAATAAAAAGAAAGGAAGGAATTTCTGAACCTTCAGAAGTGAGTTAAGGTTTCCCAGAATGGTACCTAGTTCAAGGCTCCCCTGCCCCAGTATCAACCACATGTCGCAATTTGAATGAGAAAATGTGGGCCCTCAAAGGAATATGCCAAAGGCCAGGACAATACCGTGAGCTGACTTCAACTTTTAGCATTTCCTCTAGATCCACCATAATTTCCCCAATGTCCAGGGTTTGCGTGAGAATCTTTTCTTCCTCTCCTCCCTCTAACCTGAGAAGTAGCATAAGGAAATTAGCCTGGTTGCATAATGCCTCAGGGTCAGCACCCCAACTCTCCTGACTTGGTGGCTGTCTGAGGGCTCATCCATTTCTTCTGAAAAGGAGAAAAAGGAAAGTTGTGCTCCTTTGATTACTTGAAATGTTGATTAAAACATGCCTTCTGCAGTTGAAACATGTAAATAAGGAAGTATCCCATTACTGTTCCTTTTTTTTTTTTTTCGTTTTGGTTGTGAATAAACTTTGTGCTGTGTGCTCAGTCGCTCAGTCGTGTCTGACTCTGCGACCCCATGGACTGCAACTGGCCAGGCTCCTCTGTCCATGCAATTTTTCAACCAAGAAATGCTTTAGTGGGTTGCCATGTCCTCCTCCAGGGGATCTCCCCAACCCAGGAATCGAACCTGAGACTCCTGCATTGAAGGCAAATCCTTTTGCTGCTGAGCCACCAGGGAAGTCCCCATTAACAAATTTTACAACCCTTCAAAAAAGTTTTAAACATGGTAGTAGAATACTGGTGGGTTCAGTTAAAAATAATAATAATATCATAGACAATGCTGCTGCAAATTTAATGTCTTGCTACAATAACTATAAATGTAAATTCACCAAAAAAAGATTTTTTTTTACTTTGTACCATATATAGTCCTTTAGGGGGCTTCCCATGGTAGCTCAGATGGTAAAGAATCTGCCTGCAATGGGAGAGATCAGGTTCGATCTCTGAGTTGAGAAGATCTCCCAGAGAAGGAAATGGCTACAGACTCCAGTATTCTTGCCTGGGAAAACCTATGAACAGAGGAACCTGGGGGGCTACAGTCCATGGGGTCATAAAGATTCAGACACAACTGAAAGACTAATACACACACACATCTAGTCATTTATAATTATAAAATATTTCTATAATATTCGTGTGTTAATTTTAAAAATTGCTCTGATACTTAGGAATAAGCTTAACCAAAAAGGTGAACTATCTATATACTGAAAACTGTAAAAAAAAAAAAAAAAAAAAACTGCTGAGAGAAATTAAAGCAAACATAAATAAATGGAAAGATATCCATGTTCATTTGTTGGAAGAATTAATATTGTTAAAATGCCAGTACTACCCAAAGCAATCTACAGATTCAATCCTGTTCTTGTCGAAGTCTCAATGATTTTTTTAAGAGAATTTTGAAAAAACTCAATCCTAAAATTCATATGAAGTTTCAAAGTAGCTCTGAATAGCCAAAGCAATTTTGAGCAAGAACATTGGCCTTGGTAATCATTTCTTGGGGACATCCCTGATGGTTCTGTGGTAAGAATCCACCTGCCACTGCAGGGGACATGAGTTCGACTCCAGGTCCTGGAAGATCCCACATACCTTGGGATCATCATCTGGGGAATGCAAATCAAACCTGCAATGAGATGTCACCTCCCACCTGCTGAAAGGACTATTACTAAAAAATCAAGAGTTAACGTATGGCGAGAGTGTGAAGGAAAGAGAACCCTATAATCTGTGGGTAAGAATGTAAATTGGTGCAGCCACTATAGAAAACAGTATGACGGTCCCTCAAAAAATCAAAAATAGAACTACCATGTGATCCAGTAATCCTTCTTCTGATTATATATCTAAGGGAATTGAGATCAAGGTGATAAAGAGACGTCTGCACTCATGTTCATTGTAGCATTATTCACAACGGCAAAGACAGGAAAGAAAACGTCCAGGAATGGGGCTACCCTGGTGGTCCAGTGGTTAAGACTCCACCTCCCAGTGCAGGGGACACAGGCTCCATTCCTGTTCCTGAAAGATGCCATAAACAACTAAGCCTAGGTACCAGTTATGAGCCCACTCACTGCAACTACTGAAGCCCAAATACCTGGAGCCCCTGCTCCCCAACAAGAGAAACCACCACAAAGAGAAGCCAGGGCGCCACAATGAACAGTAGTCCCGACTCACTGCAACTAGAGAAAGTCCGTGCACAACAACAAAGATCCAGCAAAGACAAAAAATAAAATAAGTAAATCAGTCTTTAAAAAAATATTGTCCATGAGTAGATAAAGATGGTAAATGGGACATTATTCAGCCTTTATTATTATTATTCAGCCTTTAAAAAGAGAAACTTTGGGGCTTCCCTGGTGGTCCATTGGGTAGAGAGTCCACCTTGCAGTGCAAGGGTCACTGGTTCAATCTTTGGCATGGGAAGATCCCACATGCTGGGGAGCAGCTGAACCAGTGTGCTCATTTATGGGCCAGCACTCTGGAGCGCATGCTCCAAGAGCCGGTACTCTGCAATGAGAGAGGCCACTGCAATGGGAGGCCCACACAGGCCAAAGAATTAAGATGAATGAAAATGAATAAATGAAGGATCAATAGAAGAGGCCAAAATTTGAAAAAAAAAGAGAGAGAAAGTTTGCCATTTGTGACAACATGGATGAACCTGGAGGACACTGTATAAGTGAAATAATCCAGTCACAGAAAGGCAGATGCTATACAACACCACATATAAGAGGTATCTAAAACAGCTAAACACAGAGAAACACAGAGGAGATTGTTGACTGGGAGGACCTGTGAGAAGTGAGGAACCGGAAAGTATAAGTTAAAGAACACAAAGTCTCAGTTGACCAAAAAAAAAAACAAAACACTAATTTATTAGAGTCTCCTAAACATTTGGTAAGGTATATGTTTAAGATTTGATTAGCCAGAAATTGTAATTCATTTTCAAGTAAATTTGTATGACAAGGGGCTTCCCTGCTGGTCCATTGGGTAGAGAGTTCGCCTTTAAGGGCAAGGGTCACTGGTTCGATCCCTGGAAGATTCCACATGCCGCGGAGCAGCTGGACCGGTGTGTCCAATTACGAGCCAATGCTCTGGAGCGCATGCACCCAGAGCTGGTGCTCTGCAAGGAGAGGGGCAACTGCAATGGAAGGCCTACACTGGCCAAAGAATAAAACTGGATGAAAATCAATAAATAACCAATAAAAGAGACCAAAATAAAAAAAATGTGAACTCTATTAAAAAAAAGATTTATGACAGGGAATAGGTGGCACAGCGGTAAAGAATCCACCTGCCAGTGCAGGTGATGCAACAGATGCAGGTTCGACCCCTGGGTTAGAAAGATCCCCTGGAGAAGGGCATGGCAACACACTCCAGTATTCTTGCCTGGAGAATCCCAGGCATGGACAGAGGAGCCTGGGGGGCTACGGTCCATGGGATCACAAAGAATTGAACACGACTGAGCACATACATTACATTACCTTATTAGAAAAAAAAAAATTACAGAAGTCAATGGAATTCCCTGGTGGTCCAGTGGCTACTCTGTACTCCCAATGCAGAGGCCCAGGTTTGATCCCTGGTCAGAAAACTGATCCCACAAGTCACAAGTAAAGATCCCACGTGCCACGACTAAGAACTGGTATAGCCAAAAAAAAAAGTCAAAATCTGATCTTTTCCAAAAAAGTAACTTCAGTGTATGCCCTAGGTCGGTTGTATCACCTGTACCTTCTTATTTTATATGTGTTAAGTCACTTCAGTCACGTCCGACTCTTTGCAACCCTATGGACTGTAGCCCACCAGCTTCCTCTGTCCATGGACTTCTCCAGGCAAGAATACTGGAGTGGGCTGCCATGCCCTTGTCCAGAAGAATCTTCCTGACTCAAGGACCAAACCCAGGTCTCCCGCATCGCAGGCAGACTTTCTACCGTCTGTGTCACCAGGAAAGCCCAGGAAACCAGTAGTATTTCCTATCCCCCTGCCTGCACCTTTGCCCTTCCTTTTAGATCCTTTTAGTCATGTTGATTTGCCTGCAATTGTCTGTCTTCTCAACAAGCCTCTAGGAAATATTTAGACTAATCTTTACCTCTCTCGCCCCATCAGCTTGCATGGGCTATTGGCTCTGTGCCTTGCAGAATGAAATTCTGTAGGCAACATATATGATTAGGTCAGGCATTAGGCAGTTTCCTAAACATTTTCCTCTCTTTGGATCCACCAATTTCCAAGTTATTTTTTTAATTTTGAAAACACAAGATTTCTTTCTTTCTTTTTGGAGGGAGTGAAGAGCTCAACTTTGTGCTCCACTTATAAGGAAAAATGAAAAGATTAAGCAAAGTGTGCCTAAATGGGATGTCCTCTTACTTTCACCCCTGTGTACCCTCCCCTGCATATAAATTATGGAATATTTGTGGGAGATGTTCTCCTGAGCACAATATCTTTTTTTTAGGAAAGAAATGCTTAATGTATTTTTAAATTTTATGACTTTAAAAAGACAAAACACTTCCTGCACCTCCACTTATTGAAACAGTTTTTCTTCTAACATTATTGTGAACCATCGCCAACTGCCTATTGCAGGCCCATAATTATTGAATGTCAATAATGTTGGAGATACTAAACAGCTTTGTGTTCCTTCTCCCCAAGTGCAAAGTCCAAAAGAACACACATGGGAAGGATTTGAGTTTATATTAAGAAAATGAGCAAAGGCCATGAACTGGTGAAGACTGCAGATGGATGAGATAGCGTCTGCAGGGGTCTTAGAGGGGCCAGGTTTCTAGGTTGAGGTGAGAGCACCTGGAAAAATATACTAGGGGCTTCTCACTTGGCTCAGCAGGTAAAGAACCTGCTTGCCAATGCCAGAGACGCAAGAGACACAGTTTTGATCCCTGGATTCGGAAGATCCCCAGAGAAGGAAATGGCAACCCACTCCAGTATTCTTGCCTGAAGAATCGCATGGACAGAGGAGTCTGGCAGACTGCAGTCCATGGGGTCCAAAGAGTCAGACGTTACTGGACATGTATGCGTGATAAGATTTTAGATTTATGTTAATAAAATGAACAAAGGCCCTGAGCTGGAGAAGGTTGAAGATAGATAAGATAGCATCTTTGGAGTCTTGGAGGGGCAAGGCTTCCAGGGTGAGGTGAGAGCACGGGGAAAAATAAACTAGGGGGACAGTCATTTGGGAAGTGGCCTGCGAGGCTTGTGATCCCTGTCTGTTCAGCACATAGAAGCTCGACGGCTGGAAGGTATCAGGGCTGAATGGATCCAAAGGGGGCAGCTGTGGAAGTGTGCACCTGCAGAAGCATGAACGCGTTCAGAGGGCACCATGCCGGCCAAAGAAGAAGTGGGGGCTCACAGAGGTTGAAGGAAGGAGTGTGAGGGGTAGAACCTGTTGGATTTGGAGACTGATCAGATATTTGAGGAGCAGCCAGAGAGGCAAGGGTCAACCGTAGGTACAAACTCTCCTGACTGACTTACCTTTGTCACTCCCATGTGCTGCTTCCTCAGCTCCTAACTCATCACACTTAGATTACAGGTCAAGATTGCTATTTTCTTCTCTAGTTGTCTTATCTTCATGAATCTTCATAGCAAGGGTATAATCTTCTGAAGAATCTAGGTGATGCTTTTTATTACTCGAAACAGTCTCTCTGTTCAGGACTTTAACCAAAGGAAGGAAGGGGATAGTCCTGAAGCCTGCAGGAGAAGCACCACAAAATGACCTGGCCAGTGGAGGAGGGTCGAAAGGTGGGTGTTGTGACACTACAGAGCAACACTTCCTGGTGAGTAGGTCAACATACAAGTACCATGTCAAAGTCTCGCCCTCTGGGAGGATCATTGCACTCTGTCTTGCTTGGGCTCTGTTGATGGACATTGGCGAGAAGGTCCACATATCATCAGACAGGACTGAATAGAGATTTACTGAAAAATAAGCAAAGCCCACAGGCACTAGATCATGTGCAATAGCTACTCAGCCCCAATTGGCTCCCAGAGAAGAAATGGCAACCCACTCCAGTATTCTTGCCTGAAGAATCGCATGGACAGAGGAGTCTGGCAGACTGCAGTCCATGGGGTCCAAAGAGTCAGACGTTACTGGACATGTATGCGTGATAAGATTTTAGATTTATGTTAATAAAATGAACAAAGGCCCTGAGCTGGAGAAGGTTGAAGATAGATAAGATAGCATCTTTGGAGTCTTGGAGGGGCAAGGCTTCCAGGGTGAGGTGAGAGCACGGGGAAAAATAAACTAGGGGGACAGTCATTTGGGAAGTGGCCTGCGAGGCTTGTGATCCCTGTCTGTTCAGCACATAGAAGCTCGACGGCTGGAAGGTATCAGGGCTGAATGGATCCAAAGGGGGCAGCTGTGGAAGTGTGCACCTGCAGAAGCATGAACGCGTTCAGAGGGCACCATGCCGGCCAAAGAAGAAGTGGGGGCTCACAGAGGTTGAAGGAAGGAGTGTGAGGGGTAGAACCTGTTGGATTTGGAGACTGATCAGATATTTGAGGAGCAGCCAGAGAGGCAAGGGTCAACCGTAGGTACAAACTCTCCTGACTGACTTACCTTTGTCACTCCCATGTGCTGCTTCCTCAGCTCCTAACTCATCACACTTAGATTACAGGTCAAGATTGCTATTTTCTTCTCTAGTTGTCTTATCTTCATGAATCTTCATAGCAAGGGTATAATCTTCTGAAGAATCTAGGTGATGCTTTTTATTACTCGAAACAGTCTCTCTGTTCAGGACTTTAACCAAAGGAAGGAAGGGGATAGTCCTGAAGCCTGCAGGAGAAGCACCACAAAATGACCTGGCCAGTGGAGGAGGGTCGAAAGGTGGGTGTTGTGACACTACAGAGCAACACTTCCTGGTGAGTAGGTCAACATACAAG
The DNA here is from genome assembly GCA_022376925.1 of Tragulus kanchil. NCBI lineage: Eukaryota > Metazoa > Chordata > Mammalia > Artiodactyla > Tragulidae > Tragulus > Tragulus kanchil. The sequence continues at coordinate 234,793,316 of JAIOJX010000028.1, read as the reverse complement.
TACCATGTCAAAGTCTCGCCCTCTGGGAGGATCATTGCACTCTGTCTTGCTTGGGCTCTGTTGATGGACATTGGCGAGAAGGTCCACATATCATCAGACAGGACTGAATAGAGATTTACTGAAAAATAAGCAAAGCCCACAGGCACTAGATCATGTGCAATAGCTACTCAGCCCCAATTGGCTCAGGGTCAAGTTTGCCTTGGCAAAACAGAGTTGTGCCCTTGATCCAAACTTCACTGACCATCCTTTACAAAAGAAGAAGAATGCAGCCAGCTAAGAGAATGCAGGAGGCAGAGGGGATTCCAACAGAGAGCCTATTCAGGAGGTAAATGATTGTTTTACTGGAAAAGGTATCTAGTAGGTAGCCAACGTCCTCAAAACCTGCTCTGAGGAAGATTCTCCACTTTAGAATGCATCAGCTCTAGAGACAGTATTTTCGTATTAGGTAGTGTCTATTTTTTCAAATTGCCCATTATTTTTGAGACTCTCTAAACAAAACCCATAAACTTTGTAAAAATGCTTAAAGTTATTTCCTATACCATATGATTAGCTTTCACAGGCTAATCTCCTTCCTTGCTGCTACTTTGCTGTGATAAGTTGCTTCAGTCGCGTTCAGCTCTTTGCCACCTTATGGACCGTAGCCCACCAGGCTCCTCTGTCCATCGGATTCTCCAGGCAAGAATACTAGAGCGGGTTGCCGTGCTGTCCTCCAGGGGACATTCCCAACTCAGGGATCAAACTCTTCTGACTCTTTGTCTCCTGCATTCAGGCGGGTTCTTTACCACTAGTGCCACCTGGGAAGCCCAATCTCTTTCCTTAGAGATCTGTAAACCAAAGGTTACCTTGCAAACCCTAAGCAGTGGGACCAATCTGACCTGCTGTCTGTTTGTGTAAATAAGGTTTTATTGGAAGAACACTAAGGCTTTACATATTTTATTCTCTCTGTTCAGGACTTTAACCAAAGGAAGGAAGGGGATAGTCCTGAAGCCTGCAGGAGAAGCACCACAAAATGACCTGGCCAGTGGAGGAGGGTCGAAAGGTGGGTGTTGTGACACTACAGAGCAACACTTCCTGGTGAGTAGGTCAACATACAAGTACCATGTCAAAGTCTCGCCCTCTGGGAGGATCATTGCACTCTGTCTTGCTTGGGCTCTGTTGATGGACATTGGCGAGAAGGTCCACATATCATCAGACAGGACTGAATAGAGATTTACTGAAAAATAAGCAAAGCCCACAGGCACTAGATCATGTGCAATAGCTACTCAGCCCCAATTGGCTCAGGGTCAAGTTTGCCTTGGCAAAACAGAGTTGTGCCCTTGATCCAAACTTCACTGACCATCCTTTACAAAAGAAGAAGAATGCAGCCAGCTAAGAGAATGCAGGAGGCAGAGGGGATTCCAACAGAGAGCCTATTCAGGAGGTAAATGATTGTTTTACTGGAAAAGGTATCTAGTAGGTAGCCAACGTCCTCAAAACCTGCTCTGAGGAAGATTCTCCACTTTAGAATGCATCAGCTCTAGAGACAGTATTTTCGTATTAGGTAGTGTCTATTTTTTCAAATTGCCCATTATTTTTGAGACTCTCTAAACAAAACCCATAAACTTTGTAAAAATGCTTAAAGTTATTTCCTATACCATATGATTAGCTTTCACAGGCTAATCTCCTTCCTTGCTGCTACTTTGCTGTGATAAGTTGCTTCAGTCGCGTTCAGCTCTTTGCCACCTTATGGACCGTAGCCCACCAGGCTCCTCTGTCCATCGGATTCTCCAGGCAAGAATACTAGAGCGGGTTGCCGTGCTGTCCTCCAGGGGACATTCCCAACTCAGGGATCAAACTCTTCTGACTCTTTGTCTCCTGCATTCAGGCGGGTTCTTTACCACTAGTGCCACCTGGGAAGCCCAATCTCTTTCCTTAGAGATCTGTAAACCAAAGGTTACCTTGCAAACCCTAAGCAGTGGGACCAATCTGACCTGCTGTCTGTTTGTGTAAATAAGGTTTTATTGGAAGAACACAGCTAAGTGACATTTTACATATTTTCTAAGGGCTGTTTTCATGCTGTAACTTCAGAATTTTTTTTGCAACTATTTTACAGGCCACGAAGTCTAGATATTAAGTCTCTAACCTTTTACAGAATGTTTGCTGATCCCTGTTACAGATAAAAAGATGCATAGGAAAAAAAAAAGAAAAAGATGTATAGGAAACATTCCAACAAAATACAAGGTATGGAACTTTTCTGAATCCTGATATGAACAAACCAAAGATAAGAGAACATTTTTAAGACAGGAAAATCGACAGATAGATTATAATAAGGAAATATGGTTAATTTAGTCAAATTGGCCATGTTTTAAAAATAAATACAATGGCAACAATAGCAACTATTCATGCTGCTGAAAGAAAGAAAAAATTTCTTCACATTTAATTAAAATTACAAGATAATTGGGAACCATTAGGAAGTTCCTTCCACAATAAATCGTCTTGAACTCTCAGCCTAGATTTACTGAAGCCTTAGGATAACATGCAGGAAATATTGGGTTAGCTATAAAATTCATTCAGAAATTATTATGAAAAAGCCTGAACAAAATTTTTCGATTGGTCAGTATCTTGGGAATTCAGTTCCTGACTTGAATAAAGAAGCCCACAACTGACCTTAAAGTCAAATACATAATCACTAAAAAAAACCCTCCCCCCTCTTCAAAGCATTAATTAAAAAAAAAACAAAACAAAGCCCTCCGCCTGTTAACCAAATGCTCATCTATACTTTACTGCAGATGTAACAGGTCATTTCCTTGACAAAGAATCATTATATATACCATGTATATATATATATACAATATATATATATATATTGTATATATATTGTATATATACTATATATATATATATATATATATATTATATATATATATTATTAAGTGATTTCTACAAAGGGTGAACTTGTGAGATGATCAGTTATTCACAAATCCTTTTGCTTGTTTTTCTTTTTCGCTCTCCTCCACAATGTTCTGCATCTAAATGAGAGGGCCTCTGGGACCCAGGATGACGGCTCTCCTCAGTCATTAATATGCCTGATCGACACTACAGAGCAACCGGGTAGGGACCCTCCTCCTGTTATTAGTGATTCAGTGACTGAGAAACGACACGTCCCTGGAGCACCACAGCTGGGCAGTTGGCCCACTGGAGATGAAGACTGGCCACCAGCAACACCTAGGACCAGGCCCCCTCCGCCTTCCCCCACCTCCCCGCCACTCACCTGGACCTATGAGGCACTTCCTCACATTGGGGCCGAAGGATCTTCTGGAAATAAATCTGATTCAGTCTTTCCATAGCTTAAATACTTCAGTGGCTCCCTATTGCCCTCTGGATAAAGTTCAAGCTCGTCCACAGGGTTGACAAGGCCCCTCCTTCGGTAGTGACCTCTGTCTACCTCCATCACCCGCCACACCTCCCCAGGTCACCCCGCTGTGACCGCGAGTCCCTGAGCCCTGCACACGCCTCCCCTCCTGTCCTTTGCCCTCTGCAGGAACACACCCCACTTCCTCCATTTAGCTTTCTCTTATCCTTCTCCTTACAAAAAAAAAAAAAAACCTATGAGATACACAGACAGAGATTGCATGAAGCACATATGAAGAATTCAGAGAAAAATTATTCAGTAAGCATCCTGAAATCTCCCATTCCAGATCCTCTTCTGTGCCTCTTCAGAAACACAACCCCAAAAAGTTAAAAGTAAAATAAAAGTTTAAAAAAAAAAAGGAACACAACCCCAACTAACCCATTTTCCCTGCTTTTCTTTTTTGATGTTTATTTACTTGATTGCCTAAGGCCTTAGTTGCACCATGCAGACTTAGTTTCCTCGAGGTATGTGGGATCTTGGTTCCGGGACTAAGGGTTACACCCATGTACCTGCACATTGCACATTAATCACTGAACCTCTCAGGAAGTCCCTCCTTGTGTCTTTTTATCATCTTACAATCTATGTGTACATTCCCTAAGCAGTACCTCATTTCCGCCTCCTTTTAAAATGTTACGTTAGTGACTTGACTTTCCCCCTCAACATTGTGTTCATGATCCAGGTTATTGCGTGGAGGTGTAAATTCACTTATCTTCCTTGCTGATACTGTTCCATTGTACCACAAACCATCTGTTCTGCTTGTGGACGTGGGTTGTTTCCTTTGTGAGTGCTTATCGCCGATGATGCTGCTGGGAACATTTTTGTACACACAGACCAGGGCATACACGTGCACATGCAAAGATTTCCTCTAATTGCTCTCCACAGGAGTGGGATGGGATGTTACTGCCCAGGACATCCAAAGCTTCAACTTTCTACATGATACCCATGGTTTTCCCAAGCCATAGTACCAGTATGCACCTGCAACAGTGTGTGTGAATTCCCTAATTCCTCTTCTTTCCTAGACAGCATATTACAAAGCAGAGACATTCCTTTGCTGAGAAAGGTCTGCCTATTCAAAGCTGTGGTTTTTCCAGTGGTCACGTATGGATGTGAGAGTTGGATTATCAAGAAGGCTGAGTGCCAAAGAATTGATGCTTTCCAACTGTGATTTTGGAGTAGACTCTTGAGAGTGCCTTGGAATACAAGGAGATCGAACTAGTCAATTCTAAAGGAAATCAACCCTGAATATTCATCAGAAGGACCGATGCTAAAGCAGAAACTCCAATACTTCAGCCGCCTGATGTGAAGAGAGGACTCATTGGAACAGACCCTGATGCTGGGAAAGACTGAAGGAAGGGGTCAACAGAGGAGGAGATGGCTGGATGTCTTCACCAACTCAATGGGCATGAATCTGAGCAAGCTCTAGGAGATGGTGAAGGACCGGGAAGCCTGGTGTGCTGCAGTCCATGGGGATGCAGAGTTGGAGTTGGACATGACTGAGTGAATGAACAACAACTTCTTCACTCAGGTGTCAGTTTGGCCACCGCATCATAGAAAGCTTGCCCTAACCCTGAAGGTCTGAATTAGGTATTCCTCTCTAATACTCCTTTTTTAACACCTGTATTCACTTCGTCACCACACTAATCATGCCCTTTGGCATACACATGACAGATGTGAAGAGATGCTGCTGATTTCACTAGGTGCTGTCTCTCTGGACCCCCATTATACTCATACTGAAGGCACACATCCCTCAGGCTGCTCCCAGCCAAGGACTGAGCACAGCAGAGGTCCAATTCCAGGCTCGCTTCTATTACACCCAGGACTCCTCTGATAGATGACTTGGGCTCAAGGACTTCTCAGTGAGCTGGCACGTCCTTTCTTGGAACTACACTGCAGTCCAAAATTGTCTGTACCCACCTCTCCTTCCTTCCCCATGCCTTGTACAGATGTCTAGTAACGCAGTCTGAAAGCTCTCCCCACCTTCTCTGGTTCCCTCCTTCATAGGTCTGTCCTTCATACACATTTCCTCCAAGAAATCTTTTACGCGAACATGTTTCTAGTGTCATCTGAAAAGCAGGGGAAAACTTCTTGGCTAATCTTGATAGCTCTCTTATTTCCAGGGCAAACCTCAGACTGTACTTCCATAATTAAAAGGTGTGGCCAGGGTGCAATAGTGAGCAAAGGAGCTAAGATTCACCTTCTTTTTTTTTTTTTTTTTTTTTTGAGGGGAAGGCAAGGTCTTCTAGGTCATTGGTTCAGGAATGCTCTCACTGACTTCTCATTCCACAGTTTAAAAGTCTCTGGCCACAACCCCACCTGTCAGACTTGTGGGAATCCTAGCAAAAGGAAGGGGCCAGTCCTAAGGACTCTCTCAGGTGCTCTCCTAGGACCCCCACCTACTGATGTTATACATCAGATAATTCCCTGTCCTTGAATCTGAATCAGATTTAGAGACTAGCTTCTAGAGTACAGCCTGGAGAAAAAAATGGCAGCCCAGTACTCTTGCTTGGAGAATTTCATGGACAGAGGAGATTGGCAGGCTGCAGTCCATGGGGTCACAAAGAGTCAGACACGACTGAGTGACTATGCAACAAGAAAATTAATTTCTAAATACTATGAGACCTGAAAGTACTGTATTTTATAACTAGTTAGGATCCTCGATAGAACAGATATTTATTCACGCACTCTAGAGTACTGAATACAGCAGAAGTGATAGAAGATAACTTTAGAGGTTAGGTTATAGGGGGCTTCCATTATAGTCTCAGCGATGGACTGGAAAAGTCGGGGATTAAAAAGAACAGATATTTATTCTAAGTACCTTGATGTGAAGAGATGCTGCTGACTAGGTGCTGTCTCTCTGGACCCATTATACTCATACTGAAGGCACACATCCCTCAGGCTGCTCCCAGCCAAGGACTGAGCACAGCAGAGGTCCAATTCCAGGCTCGCTTCTATTACACCCAGGACTCCTCTGATAGATGACTTGGGCTCAAGGACTTCTCAGTGAGCTGGCACGTCCTTTCTTGGAACTACACTGCAGTCCAAAATTGTCTGTACCCACCTCTCCTTCCTTCCCCATGCCTTGTACAGATGTCTAGTAACGCAGTCTGAAAGCTCTCCCCACCTTCTCTGGTTCCCTCCTTCATAGGTCTGTCCTTCATACACATTTCCTCCAAGAAATCTTTTACGCGAACATGTTTCTAGTGTCATCTGAAAAGCAGGGGAAAACTTCTTGGCTAATCTTGATAGCTCTCTTATTTCCAGGGCAAACCTCAGACTGTACTTCCATAATTAAAAGGTGTGGCCAGGGTGCAATAGTGAGCAAAGGAGCTAAGATTCACCTTCTTTTTTTTTTTATTTTTGAGGGGAAGGCAAGGTCTTCTAGGTCATTGGTTCAGGAATGCTCTCACTGACTTCTCATTCCACAGTTTAAAAGTCTCTGGCCACAACCCCACCTGTCAGACTTGTGGGAATCCTAGCAAAAGGAAGGGGCCAGTCCTAAGGACTCTCTCAGGTGCTCTCCTAGGACCCCCACCTACTGATGTTATACATCAGATAATTCCCTGTCCTTGAATCTGAATCAGATTTAGAGACTAGCTTCTAGAGTACAGCCTGGAGAAAAAAATGGCAGCCCAGTACTCTTGCTTGGAGAATTTCATGGACAGAGGAGATTGGCAGGCTGCAGTCCATGGGGTCACAAAGAGTCAGACACGACTGAGTGACTATGCAACAAGAAAATTAATTTCTAAATACTATGAGACCTGAAAGTACTGTATTTTATAACTAGTTAGGATCCTCGATAGAACAGATATTTATTCACGCACTCTAGAGTACTGAATACAGCAGAAGTGATAGAAGATAACTTTAGAGGTTAGGTTATAGGGGGCTTCCATTATAGTCTCAGCGATGGACTGGAAAAGTCGCTGGGTTTAGCATTAAAAGACATGAGTGCAGTCTTTCTCTGTGTGCACTGGCCAAGTTATTTCATCTCTTCATCCTAAGTTCTTTATCTGTTATAGGGAACAATAATACCTAACTAGCTCCTGTGATTGTTTTACGCAGGAAGTTATATAAAAGTTTTATTAAATGTTGTTCTATATACTTTTTTGGATCAACACAATGATCACAGCAATCCACTGCAATGAGTGAATATGTCATCATCCCTGTTTCACAGATGGGTAAACTGAGGCACAGAGATATTAAAGAATTTGCCTAAAGTAATACAGCCAGTGGGCTTTCCTGTTGGCTCAGCAGTAAAGAATCTGCCTGCAATGCAGGAGATGTGGGTTTGATCTCTGGGTCAGAAAGATCCCCTGGATGAGGGCATGGCAATCCACTCCAGTATTCTTTCCTGGAGAATCCCATGGAGAGAAGAGCCTGGTGAGCTACAGTCCATAGGTTTGCAAAGAGTTGAACATGACTGAAGCAACTTAGCACGCATGCACAATATAGCCGGTAGTGCTATAGCTAGGATTTGCCCATAAGTAATTTGGCTCCAGAGTCCACATCATGAACATAGCACTATATCTATGGGTGAAAGCACTTTATCTAAAACACCATAGGAATATAAATCATGCAGTGACATGTCAGTGCAAAGACAGACACAACAATCATTAGAACAGAGTAGAGGCCGTGAATAGACCCACGCACATATGGTCAACTGATTTTCAACAAAGTTGTAAAGCCAATCCAGTGGAGAAAGAATAGTCTTTTCAACAAAGATTCTGGAACAACTTCATGTCTTTACTTGAAAAAAGTAAACCTTGAGCCTTGATCAATACCTCATACCATATGCAAAGTTAACTGAAAATTTATCATAAACCTATTTGGGAAAAAAATAAAGTTATACAACTTCCACAAGAAGCAAGTCTTTAGTTGCAACACCAAAAGCACGACTCATAAAAGAATACTGATAAATTGGACTTCATCAATATTTAAAGCTTCTACACTTGAAAAACACAGTTAAGAAATAAGTCAGGGGGCTTCCCTGATGGTCCAGTGGGTAAAGAGTCCACCTTGCAGTGCAAGGGGTACCAGTTCAATCCCTGGCCGGGGAAGAGCCCATGTGCCCTGGAGTGGCTGGACCAGTGTGCGCCAGTGCTCCGGAGCACATGGGCCCAGAGCTGGTGCTCTACAAGGAGAGAGGCCACTGTGATGGAAGGCCCACACAGGCCAAAGAATAAAGATGGATGAAAATAAATAAATTAAAAACTAATAAAAAGGGCCAAAATTAAAAGAAAAACTCAGAGACCATGAAAAAATATTTACAAATCATGTGTATGGTAAAAAAATAATTGTGTCCAGAATATATGGAGAACCATGAAACACAAGAGTAAGAAAACAACTCAATTTTAAAAATGGAAAAAGGTATGAACAAACACTTCATCAAAGAAGATGACAAATGAGCACATGAAAAGATGTTCGTCATTAGTCATTAGGAAAATGCAAACGAAAGCACAGTGAGCTAACACTCACTATAATGGCCAAAGTTTTTTTTGTTTGTTTGTTTTTTAAGAGCAACTATTGGTGAGGAGACGGAGCAACTGCAATTCTCCTACATTGCTGATTTCTGGTGGGAATGAAAATGGTCCTATCATTTGGGTAATTTCTTAAAAAGTTATACATAGACTTACCCTCAAGCCAAGCCATTCTACTTTTGGGTTTTTACCTAAGATGAATGAAAGCATGTGTCCATGCAAAGATCTGTATAAATATTCAAGCAGCTTAATTTTAATAGCCCAAAACTGGAAACAACTGAACAACTCAAATGACCATCAACAGACAAGTAAATTGTGGTATGCTCATGCAGTGGAATACCACTCAGCAATAAGAAGGAGTGAACTATTGATCTGTTCAACATGAGTGAATCTCAAATAATTAGGCGGAGTGAAAGAATCTAGACAAAAAGAGTACATACTGAATGATTCCATTTATATTAAATTCTAGGAAATTCAGACTATAGTGACAGAAAACAAATCACCAGTTGCTCAAGGTAGACATGAATGAAAATGACTATAAAGAGGCATAAGCAAACTTTCAGGAGATGGTAGATATATTTATTATCCCTATTAGGGTCATAGCTTCATGGGTGTATACATATGTCAAAACTTGACAGGTATGTGCAGTTTTGTATATCAACTATAACGCAAAAAATCTCTAAAAGATGCAAATAACTTGTAACATTATTATAACCTGGAAAAGATTGTTTCAAGTCATTGTCTGACTTACCTCTACCTTCATATTCTCCTGTTTCCTCTCCCCCAAGTTCCTGGATAAGGAGTCAAGACATACCCACTTCTGGTATCCATATCAATTAGGGGAAGAGAAAGTCCACGTGGAAGGAATTTTGTGAAGTTCTACAGGAGATGCAAAGTTGAATGAGAAATAGTTCATGTCTTCAAGAAGTTATAATCAGAATATAGAGAGAAGAGGTCAGTATGTTTAAAGTTAAATTATCCAACAAGGTATAAGTATCAATTCTAAAAGAGATTTAAAAAGAGAATGATTAAATTTCTAGTGAAGCATACAGGCAAACATTCTCAAAGAGTTACAGGAATGTTTCACATAGGATATAGGACCTCAATTGAGAATGTGAAGAATGGATATCATTTAGATAGATAGGAGAAGAAAAGGGAATACATATAAGATGTTTCGATGGGATCAGAGGATGGGGGCATTGAGTGAATAAGCTGGATGGGAAGAAAGAATTTTATAGATGAATCACAGAATTTAACTGTACAAAAGTAGCACTAGAGTTGGAGGGTCCTGAGTATCAGGCAGAGTCTGAACTCCTGGCATTTATTTCAACTAAACATGACAAAGAACTTGTGAGGCAGTAAACCTTTCATGGTTGGAATCATTCAATAGAGAGTATATGAGCATGTGTGAGTAATATAGAACAGAGATAAGTTCCCCGAATGGATAAATTCTTTCCAGTCCCAAGACACAGGTCACAGATTCACGGGCTTTGCAAGAATCTTTAGAGGTGGCACTGGGTATTTGTCTGATAGTACCTTGATTCCTCCTGGAGGTGGTGCCTGACTTCCATATCAGTTAACAGGGCGTTATTTTCCCCTAGTCCACCCTGCCTTTAGCCAGGGAATGGAAGACGATCTAGGTGCAACTATAAGACTCTCTCCCATGATTCTGACTCCTGAGTGAATGACTCAGTGATATGAGGACCAGTTAGAAGTCATTCATCACGCTGATCAGACCTTGGTCTGTTCCATGGCTGTGGCTATACTTCCTGCTAACCATCCCTCCAGATACTATTGATTCCTGGCCAGCACTCTGTGCTTAGTTGCTCTGTTATGTCCAACTCTTTGCGACTCTTTGGGCTATAGGCCGCCAAGCTCTGCTGTCCTGGGGATTTTCCAGGCAAGAATACTGGAGTGGGTTGCCATTTCTTTTTCCAAGGAGTCTTTCCAACCCAGGGACTGAGCACTCATCTCCTGTATCTCCTGAACTGCAGGTGGAGTCTTTACCCACTGAGACATTGGGGGCTAGTATTCTGATATATGGTTAATTCTGTGATTCCCCCCAAATATCATTCCAACAAGTTTTGTTTTGGGCTAGGAGATTAGAGTCTGTTTCTATTGTTTAAAGCCAAGAACCAGAACTGACATGGAACTCTGGATCTTAGTGCTTCAATTCCCTACATATTTCACTGGCCTTACGTTAGCCACTTGGGACCATGTGGAGCAGGTAGAGCGATTCTCTTTTCTGCATGAGTTCTTCCAAAGTTCGATGACAGCTTTCCAACTATCCTAACCTTTTTCCTCCCTAGGTTAAATGCCCTATGTTCTTTGGGGCACTCCTCATTTCATATGAGCTGGATGGCTTCACTAGCCTGAAAACTTTTCCAAGGGTACTCGGCTGTTCACATGCACGTACAGACCTTTGTGACACAATAAATATTTGTTGAATGAGTGAGTTTCATGAATTTAAATGTTTACTTTCGGCTGCACTTCCCTTTGCAGAAAGCTGTAATTCATTTCCTTTTTTGCATGTAAGGAACTGTGTTATAGTTAAGGGACTGGCTCAGCTACTGAAACAGCAGTCAAAATAGTAGGCACTTAAATAAGATGGTTTATTTCTTTCACTTGGAAAGGTCTAAATGTAAGTAGGGCTGGGGACCCTGACTCTTTCTAGATTTTTGATTTCTATTTACAAATGTGGCTTGCATCCTGTGATCCAGCATGGCTGGACCGGCTGCCAGCACCATGTTCAGATTCAAGGAGAAGGAAAGGAAAACGTACACAAGGCTTGGGACATTCCTTTAAGGAAGGTTCTGATGGCTGCATCATGTCCACTCCTTTTTATGGCTCAAAACTTAGTCTTATGGCCTTACCTTGCCTTCAAGAGGGGCTGGGAAATGTAGCTTTTGCTGAGAGATAATGGTGAACTAACAGTTTTAACCACAGACAATACAAATGCAATTTAGAGAATCTCTCGGTAGACTAAGTATAATGAGATGCCATACAAGTCACAAGTGGTTGATGGGCTGTAATTTTCTTACACGCACTCAGTTTGGGTACTTTGCAAGCGATTGTCAGGCCAGAGTTACTCTAATAGTTGAGTTTTAGGGAAATTTAATTTTGTGTCCTTATCAGGGGACATACTTTGGACTAGTACTTATAACCCAAAGGTCAGATTTACATTGGAAAGTTCCTCTAATTGAGACAACCAAGTAGGTATTTCTTTTTTAAAATAAAACCCATGAGTTTGACTCATATGAAGAGTTTAATATCTTTTCAGGCACATTTGATAGCACTTTTTGGTTACAAATAATAGAAACTGACTCTGTTTTGCTCAGAAGGGAGAGATGAATTATTATTAGGGTACCAGATATCACCCAAGACTCAGGCTATGTGTAGCTGACTGAGCAGACAAGAACCTGATGCTCTCCACCTTTTTTTCAGTTTCTCTGCCATTAGCTTAATTTTTCTTTCTCTGAAAGGACCCTTTTTCTCTACTCTCCAATCTCCAAGAGTAGACAAAAGCTATTTCCAGTTCTTTTATTGATATATGATCTTTTGGACACCTAGAGACAATCTGAGGCTCTCTTTCAATTGGCACTGTTACTAATCTTGCTTAGATTAGTGGTCACCTTGGACCAATCAGTCGAGTCTAAATCAAATCATATCATTATGGCAGCTAAGATACCTCCAAGCTCTATAGATTTAGGAGTTTGGAGGTGGGGAGAAACAGTATGCAGCAAAGAGGAGGCTAGGCAAGCCTCCCAGTGGGCATCGTCTCCACACATATGCGTGTGGAGGGTTGTCATAGGCAGAACAAAATTTAGAAATATAGCCATGATATCTGTGACACTGAGAAAAAACTAGAAACATGATAAAATGGGGTTAGGAAGGAAACTGAGTCTTCCTCAAGACATTCTTCGTTGTAAATAACAGAACCTATCCAAAGGCTCATAAACATAGCACTTGAGATTTTTAATATCTGAGGAAGGCTTTTATGTGCAGAGGACCAGTCTTCCCTGGTGACTCAGTGGGAAAGAATCTTCCTGCCCATGCAGGACACATGGGTTCGAGCCCTGATCTGGGAAGCTCCCACATGCCACAGAGCAGCTAATTGAGCCTGTGCGCCACAACTATTGGGCCTGTGCTCTAGAGCCCATGAGCTGCAACTATTGAGCCCATGTGCCCCCAGATTCTGAGGCGTGTGTGCCCCAGAGCCGGTGCTCCACAACATAAGAAACCACCTCATGAGAAGCCCACACACCACGGCTAGAGAGTAAGCCTCCTCTCACCACGACTGGACAAGGCCCACTGGTAGCAATGAAGACCTCAGTGTAGCCAAAAATAAATAGATATATGCAGAGAATCACCAATAGCTACCTGTTTTAATTAATATCCAGGCTGTGAAAATTGAAATTTTTTTACATCCCTGGTATTTATTTATCTTACATTCTTATTACTTTAGAGAAGGAAATGGCAACCCACTCCAGTATTCTTGACTGGAAGAGCCCATGGACAGAAAAAACTGGTGGACTGCAGTCCATGGGGTTGCAAAGAGTTGGGCATGACTTAGCAAATGAGTGTGCCTAGTACGTATGTATCTTCTAACTGGAAGTTTCTACCTTTTGGCTACCTTCATTCAAGTCAACTCCCCCCAGCACCCTGATAACCACAAGTCTGATCATTTTGTCTATGAATTTGTTAGTTTTTGAAGTGCAATTGACCTACAAAATTACATTATTTCCTATTATACAAGATAATGATTTGATATTTCTATTTCAAAGTGATTACCATAAGCCAAGTTATGATCTGTTACCATACAAATATGTCACATAATTACAAAGGTATTACAATTACCAAATATTTCCACACATATGCGTGTGGAGGGTTGTCATAGGCAGAACAAAATTTAGAAATATAGCCATGATATCTGTGACACTGAGAAAAAACTAGAAACATGATAAAATGGGGTTAGGAAGGAAACTGAGTCTTCCTCAAGACATTCTTCGTTGTAAATAACAGAACCTATCCAAAGGCTCATAAACATAGCACTTGAGATTTTTAATATCTGAGGAAGGCTTTTATGTGCAGAGGACCAGTCTTCCCTGGTGACTCAGTGGGAAAGAATCTTCCTGCCCATGCAGGACACATGGGTTCGAGCCCTGATCTGGGAAGCTCCCACATGCCACAGAGCAGCTAATTGAGCCTGTGCGCCACAACTATTGGGCCTGTGCTCTAGAGCCCATGAGCTGCAACTATTGAGCCCATGTGCCCCCAGATTCTGAGGCGTGTGTGCCCCAGAGCCGGTGCTCCACAACATAAGAAACCACCTCATGAGAAGCCCACACACCACGGCTAGAGAGTAAGCCTCCTCTCACCACGACTGGACAAGGCCCACTGGTAGCAATGAAGACCTCAGTGTAGCCAAAAATAAATAGATATATGCAGAGAATCACCAATAGCTACCTGTTTTAATTAATATCCAGGCTGTGAAAATTGAAATTTTTTTACATCCCTGGTATTTATTTATCTTACATTCTTATTACTTTAGAGAAGGAAATGGCAACCCACTCCAGTATTCTTGACTGGAAGAGCCCATGGACAGAAAAAACTGGTGGACTGCAGTCCATGGGGTTGCAAAGAGTTGGGCATGACTTAGCAAATGAGTGTGTCTAGTACGTATGTATCTTCTAACTGGAAGTTTCTACCTTTTGGCTACCTTCATTCAAGTCAACTCCCCCCAGCACCCTGATAACCACAAGTCTGATCATTTTGTCTATGAATTTGTTAGTTTTTGAAGTGCAATTGACCTACAAAATTACATTATTTCCTATTATACAAGATAATGATTTGATATTTCTATTTCAAAGTGATTACCATAAGCCAAGTTATGATCTGTTACCATACAAATATGTCACATAATTACAAAGGTATTACAATTATTCTCCATGTTTTATACCTGTGACTCCTTTATTTCACAACCAGAAGTTTGTACCTCTTAATTTCCCTCACTTATTTCTTTCTTCCCTCACCCTCTCCCCTCTTTTTATTCTCTAGAAGACTGTTTCTATTTTGTTCTGTCTTTTGTTTTTTCAGATTCCTCATATAAGTGAAATTGTGCAGTATTTGTCTTTTTGTGCCTGATTTATACCACCGAGTATAATACTCTCTAGGTCCATCTATGTTGTCACAAAGGGTAAGACTTCACTCTTTCTTAACAGCTGAGTAATAGTTCACACACACATATATTGACCGTGTCTTCCTTATCCATGCATCTATTCATGAGCACCTGGTTGCTCCCACAACTTCGTGGCTGTAAATAATGCTACAATGAACATAGGAGAACAGATTTATTTTTTCAAATGAATGTTTTTGTTTTCTTCAGATGAATACCCAGGAGTGGCATTGCTGGATCACATGGTAGTTCTGTTTTTAATTTAGGGGGGATCAACATGCTGTTTTACATAGTGGATGCACCAGTTCACACTCCCACAACAGTGCATGAAGATTCCCACTTTTCCACATCCTTTCCAATACTTGTTATTTCTTGTCTTTTTGATAATTACCATTCTGACAGGTATGAGGTATTCTGCACTAACGGAAGTTCAAAGAAAGATGGAGTAACCACACTTATATCAAACAAAATACACTTTAAAACAGAGACCGTGACAAGAGACAAAGAAAGATACTACATAATGGTCAAGGGACCAACCCAAGGAGAAGATATAACAATTGTAACTATGTATATACCCAACATAGGAACACCTAAATACATAAAACAAATATTAACATACAAAGAGAGAAATTGACAATAACACAATAATAGTACAGAGCTTAAACACTCTACTTATATCAATGGGCAGATCATCCAGACAGAAAAATTCATAAGAAAATGCTGACTTTAAACAATGCATTAGGAGTTTCCTGGTGGTCCAGTGGTTAAGAATCCTCCTGCCAATGCATGGGACACAGGTTCAACCCTCAGTCCAGGAAGATTCCACATACCATGAAGCATCTAAGACCATAAGCTTCAACTACTGAAGCCCATGCACTCTAGGGCTTGTGCTCCACAAGAGAAGCCACCACAGTGAGAAGCCAATCCATCACAATGATATATATGTGAACACACACACACACATATATATATGTAAAACATTCCATTCAGCAGAATACACTTTCTTTTCAAGTGCTCATGAAATATTATCCAGGATAGATCACATGTTAGGCCACAGAAACAAGTCTTTGTTATTAAGAAAATTGAAATCATATCAAGCATCTTTTCCAAACATAACACTGTGAGACTAGAAATCAACTATAGAAAAGAAAAAAAAACTGCAAAAAATCCCACACAAATAATTGAAGGCCGAAAATGTGCTAAACAAGCACTGGTTCACTGAAGAAATCAAAAAAGAAATTCAAAAATAGGAGAACAGATTTATTTTTCAAATGAATGTTTTTGTTTTCTTCAGATGAATACCCAGGAGTGGCATTGCTGGATCACATGGTAGTTCTGTTTTTAATTTAGGGGGGATCAACATGCTGTTTTACATAGTGGATGCACCAGTTCACACTCCCACAACAGTGCATGAAGATTCCCACTTTTCCACATCCTTTCCAATACTTGTTATTTCTTGTCTTTTTGATAATTACCATTCTGACAGGTATGAGGTATTCTGCACTAACGGAAGTTCAAAGAAAGATGGAGTAACCACACTTATATCAAACAAAATACACTTTAAAACAGAGACCGTGACAAGAGACAAAGAAAGATACTACATAATGGTCAAGGGACCAACCCAAGGAGAAGATATAACAATTGTAACTATGTATATACCCAACATAGGAACACCTAAATACATAAAACAAATATTAACATACAAAGAGAGAAATTGACAATAACACAATAATAGTACAGAGCTTAAACACTCTACTTATATCAATGGGCAGATCATCCAGACAGAAAAATTCATAAGAAAATGCTGACTTTAAACAATGCATTAGGAGTTTCCTGGTGGTCCAGTGGTTAAGAATCCTCCTGCCAATGCATGGGACACAGGTTCAACCCTCAGTCCAGGAAGATTCCACATACCATGAAGCATCTAAGACCATAAGCTTCAACTACTGAAGCCCATGCACTCTAGGGCTTGTGCTCCACAAGAGAAGCCACCACAGTGAGAAGCCAATCCATCACAATGATATATATGTGAACACACACACACACATATATATATGTAAAACATTCCATTCAGCAGAATACACTTTCTTTTCAAGTGCTCATGAAATATTATCCAGGATAGATCACATGTTAGGCCACAGAAACAAGTCTTTGTTATTAAGAAAATTGAAATCATATCAAGCATCTTTTCCAAACATAACACTGTGAGACTAGAAATCAACTATAGAAAAGAAAAAAAAACTGCAAAAAATCCCACACAAATAATTGAAGGCCGAAAATGTGCTAAACAAGCACTGGTTCACTGAAGAAATCAAAAAAGAAATTCAAAAATACCTGGCGAGAAATGAAGATGAAAACACAGTAATCCAAAATCTAGGGAACACAGCAAAAATAATTCTAAGACAGAAGTTTGTAGCAATACAAGCTTACTTCAAGTAACAGTAAAAATCTCAAAATAACTTAACCTTACACCTAAAGAAACTAGAAAAAGAAGGACAAAAATACAGTAGAAAGAAAGAAATCATAAATATCAGAGCAGAAATTAAATGAAATAGAGGCTAAAAAACAATTGAAAAGATTAAAAAGCCAGTTATTGAAAAGATTAAGTTGATAAACCTTTAGCTTGACTTTTCAAGAAAAATAGAGAGAACCCAAATCAATAAAATTAGAAATGAAAAAAGAGGAGTTACAACTGTTATCAAAGAAATACAAAGGATGATAAGAGATTACTCTAATTATACGCTTATAAAATGGACATCCTAGAAGAGATGGACAAATTCCTAGAAATGTGCAATCTCCTGTGACTAAACCAAGAAGAAACAGAGAATATGAAGGGAGACTAATTACCAGTAATGAAATTAAATCAGTAATTTTTAAAATTCCCAATATTAAAAGTTCAGGGCCAGAAGACCTCATGGGTAATATTTTCTAAGATTATTTCTTTAGTGCTGTTTTAGATTCATAGGAAAATTGAACAGAAGATACAGAGATGTCTCATAGAATCCCTGCCCCGACATATGCATAGCCTGCACCACAGCCAACACCCCCCACCAGAAGAGGACGTTTGTTACAGTTGATAAACCTATATTAACACATCATCACCCAAAGTCCAGAGTGTACGTTAGCGTTCACTCCTGGTGAACTCTCTCGATGTTAGTCAGTCCATCGTGTCTGACTGTTTGCAACCCCATGGTTTGTCCATTGGATTCTCCAGGCAAGAATACTGGAGTGGGTTGCCATTCCCTTCTCCAGGGGATCTTCCTGACCCAGGAATCAAACCTGCATCTCCTGCCATGGCAAGCAGATTGTTTACCATCTGAGCCACCAGAGAAGCCTGAGATTGGACAAATGCATAGTAACATGTTTTCACTGTTACAGTATCATACAGAGTATTTTCACTTCTCTAAAAACCCTCAAACAAAATAAAAAAAAAAAACTTGAGATTGTGGAAAATAAAATCAAAACCGTCTATGCTCTACCTATTTATCCTTTCTTCCTTCTAGCCCCTGGCAATCAGTGATCTTATTACTGTCTCCATAATTTCACCTTTTCCAGAATGTCATGTAATTGAAATAATATAGTGTGTAGTCTCTTTAGATACAGTACTAAAGGCACAATAATATGAAAGAACAAACAACTCAATTATAAAATAGACCAAAGATCCTAACAGAGCCTTATCAAAGAAGACACACACATGGCAAATAAGCATGAGAACATACTCCATATCGTGGGTCATCAGAAAAATGCAAATAAAAGCAACAGTAATATATCATAACATACCAATTAGAATGGTCAAAACCAGACCACTGATAGCATCCAATCCAACAGGAATTGTGGGAATTCAAAATCATACAGCCAGTATCAAGGATAGTAGAGTGATTTCTTATAAAATTAAATACACTCAACATACAATTCAGCAATTCATACTTTTTGGTGTTTACCCAAAGGAATTTAAAAACTTATGTCCACACAGAAACTTGCACATGGATGTTTATAGCAGCTTTATTCATAAAATTTCAAAAAAATGAAATGTGAAATAAAATGGAGCCACTTTTGGTTTAAAAGGCATTAGTATTCATGGGTAATATTTTCTAAGATTATTTCTTTAGTGCTGTTTTAGATTCATAGGAAAATTGAACAGAAGATACAGAGATGTCTCATAGAATCCCTGCCCGACATATGCATAGCCTGCACCACAGCCAACACCCCCACCAGAAGAGGACGTTTGTTACAGTTGATAAACCTATATTAACACATCATCACCCAAAGTCCAGAGTGTCGTTAGCGTTCACTCCTGGTGAACTCTCTCGATGTTAGTCAGTCCATCGTGTCTGACTGTTTGCAACCCCATGGTTTGTCCATTGGATTCTCCAGGCAAGAATACTGGAGTGGGTTGCCATTCCCTTCTCCAGGGGATCTTCCTGACCCAGGAATCAAACCTGCATCTCCTGCCATGGCAAGCAGATTGTTTACCATCTGAGCCACCAGAGAAGCCTGAGATTGGACAAATGCATAGTAACATGTTTTCACTGTTACAGTATCATACAGAGTATTTTCACTTCTCTAAAAACCCTCAAACAAAATAAAAAAAAAAAACTTGAGATTGTGGAAAATAAAATCAAAACCGTCTATGCTCTACCTATTTATCCTTTCTTCCTTCTAGCCCCTGGCAATCAGTGATCTTATTACTGTCTCCATAATTTCACCTTTTCCAGAATGTCATGTAATTGAAATAATATAGTGTGTAGTCTCTTTAGATACAGTACTAAAGGCACAATAATATGAAAGAACAAACAACTCAATTATAAAATAGACCAAAGATCCTAACAGAGCCTTATCAAAGAAGACACACATGGAAAATAAGCATGAGAACATACTCCATATCGTGGGTCATCAGAAAAATGCAAATAAAAGCAACAGTAATATATCATAACATACCAATTAGAATGGTCAAAACCAGACCACTGATAGCATCCAATCCAACAGGAATTGTGGGAATTCAAAATCATACAGCCAGTATCAAGGATAGTAGAGTGATTTCTTATAAAATTAAATACACTCAACATACAATTCAGCAATTCATACTTTTTGGTGTTTACCCAAAGGAATTTAAAAACTTATGTCCACACAGAAACTTGCACATGGATGTTTATAGCAGCTTTATTCATAATAGCCCGAAGTTGAAGCAACCAAGATGTCCTTCAGCAGGTGAATGAACGAAGAAACTGAAATGTGAAATAAAATGGAGCCACTTTTGTAAAAGGGTTTTTCAATGGAACTGAAAGGACATTAAGATCATGTATGCACATCCTCCCCAAGTGGAGCTGTGAACTTTTGAACTGGACCAACACACAATTATTCCAAGGACTCTGCAAAAACACCTGCAACCTATCACATTAATGAACATTTTCTTCTCTCTAGTGATAGCATTAGCAATCAATCATGTTTAGCCAAGACTTATTTCTGCCTCCAACACCAATTAAAATTCTTTGTAATGCAAACCTCTCTTCTTTATCTTTAAAAGCCCCTGACTTTTATTCCCTATTGGGACTCTGTTTGGTTGCTACCTGAGCTTATGTGTCCCAAACTGTAATTCTTCAACACCAAATAAACACTTCTTGCATGATTATTGCCTCCTAAGTTTATTTAGGTTGACAAAACTATGGTACATCCAAACAGTTGGATATTATTCAGCAATTAAAAAAATAAATGAGGCTTCCCTGGTGGTCCAGTGAGTAGAGAGTCCGCCTTGCAGTGCAGGGAGCACCGGTTCAATCCCTGGCTCGGGAAGATCCTACGTGTGGCAGTGCAGCTGGGACGGTGTGTCCAATTAGGAGCCAGTGCTCTGGAGCACATGCGCCCAAAGCCAGTGCTCTGCAGCGTGAGAGGCCAATGCAATGGGAGGCCCACACAGGCCAAAGAATAAAGATGGATGAAAAATAAATGGTGATCTAGAGGCAAATAAATAAATAAATGGACCACGAGGCCATGAAAAGACAAAGAGGAAATGTAAATACACATCAGTAAGTATAAGAAGTCAATCTGAAACATTGTAGCATTTTTAAACATAGGATTTTTGTAACTATTTTTGTTTAACTCACAATTTTATTCTTTTTTTCTTTTTCTTTTTTTTGGGGGAGAGGGGCGGGTGGGCCACTTCTATTGGTCTTTCATTTATCTATTTTCATCCATCTTTGTTCCTTGGCCCGTGTGGGCCATCCATCGCAGTGGCCTCTGTTGTCGCAGAGCACTGGCTCTGGGCTCACACGCTCCAGAGCTCTGGCTCGGCAATTGGACACATCGATCCAGGATCTTCCCAGGCCAGGGATCGAACCAGCGCTCCTTGCACTGCAAGGCCACAGTGTCCTTACCCACTGGACCACCAGGGAAGCCCACACAATTTTATTCTTAATTATGTGTAGTATTTTTATATAAAAATATTATTTGCTTTCATTTTTCTCTGATTAATGTTGAATTGACTCGTAAGCTTAACATAGTAAATTATCCTAAATAATTAACCCTATTTATAAACATATAACTTAATTTCCTGAAACATATCAAGCACCTTTAAAATTAAAATATATCTGTTTCTCTAAAACACTTCAACCACCTGCCACAGCAAACTTACAAAAATGACAAGTGAAATCTTTCTAAGTCTTTAAGCAATTAGTGAAATTTAACAACCTAATCTACTGAGTGAAGTTTCTTAAGGCAGATGACTGCCAAATATTTTCTAGTGTTAATTCTCCCATTTCTCCCTTTAGCTAAGCCCCTGAATTCCTGCTAGATGCATGTCCACCCAATAGTAGGCTACAATTTGCAGCTACTTGTGATCATGTGACTGAGACTGGACCAATGAGATATGAGCAGATATGATGTATGCTCCTTTAAGATCCTTGCCCTGGACTCACTTCTTTCCTACTTCCTTGGATGCGATGGTGTGCCAACATCATCCAGGGTGATGAAGATAACACCTCAGGCCATGGCAGAGCCAAAGTAGAGAAGGATCCAATTGCCTAGAGACCTCACATAGCAACCCTGTTTGCCCCACAGCTCTGGACCACATGACCACCTGACTGTTGACAGGAGCATGAAGTAAACTTCTATCATCTTTTAGCTATTGTATTTTAGGGTTGGATTATACCCCAAGAATACAATTTCCAAAGACCATCTGGAAGCTTAATTAACTATATAGTCTTAAACATTTCCAATTAAAATCACAAGTCTACTACACCAGGTTACCTGAAACTATCACAGCATTGTTAATTGGTTATACCCCAATACAAAATAAAAAGTAAAAAAAATATTTCTAATCTTAGCACAAAAAGAATGCCATAGGGCTTCCCTGGTGGTCCAGTGGGTAAGGACACCGCCTTGCAGTGCAAGTGGCGCCGTTTCGATCCCTGGCCTGGGAAGATCCCACATGCTACCGAGCGACTGGACAGATGTGCCCAATTACCGAGCCGGAGCTCTGGAGCGCATGCGCCCAGAGACGGTGCTCTGCGACAACAGAGGCCACTGCAATGGGAGGCCTACACGGGCCAAAGAACAAAGATGGATGAAAATAGATAAATGAAAGACCAATAGAAGTAGCCTGCCTGCTCCCCTCCCTGCCCACCCCACCCCCTCAAAATAAATAAATAAATAAATCTTAAAAAAAAAAAAGAGAATGCTATATAGTTGACCCTTAACCAATGCAGGGGTTAGACATGCTGATCCCTCCTGTAGCTGAAAAATCACATATAACTTTGACTCCTCCCACAACTTAACTACTAAAAACCTACTGTTGACAGGAAGCCTTATAGATAACATAGTCAATATACATATTTTGTATGTCACATGTATTGAATACTGTATTATCAGGATAAAATGAACGACAGAAAACATTTTTTATTAAAAACTCGTACAGAAGAGAAAATACATTTATAGTACTATACTGCACTTATTGATATACATGTACATCAAGTCATGTGTATTACTAGTACTAGATGTCAAAATTGAAAAATAATGTGAAACAAAAATTTGCATTTATTTACCGTAGTGATTCATGCATTGATAACAAAGAAGCAGCCGTATGATTGCCTTACTACAGTCTAGTGTAATCAGTCTGATTGTTTCACAGTAACCTAGCCTGTACACAAATGAGCAAACTGTTATAAAATATTTACGGCATGCAGTATTACAGTCATAGTCACACATAGTACAGTATTGGAAACATCGTTATATTTTCTTAAACCACTTAGCTGTGATGATAGGGTGATACAAAGTTTTCCCGATTACAAAGGAAAGAGGTGTACTGTCAGGTAATGTCATTCTTTGAAAGTAAAGTTGCAAAACAGCAAGAAAACTAATGTGTTACTCATTTTGTGTTCCCTATCACTTACCATATGTCCATGTAAGGATAGGCTGTCCACTTCAATACAAGTCTTGCTCATGACAGTCTACATGGTGACTCCTTAGGCCATGATGATGGCCCAAAAGCGTCTCACACAGTTTTTGCTGAACGGTTATTAGATTTTCATACAAAGACACTCATGTGTGTACAAAAGATATGTTTATGAGCTACACGGCAAGATGATTATTTACAATACTTTAAGTGGAAGTAGATCATCATAAAGCTCTGTGCCCTCATCGTCTTCATGTTGAGGAGGCTGAGGAGAGGGGGAGGAGGAGGGACTGCTCCCGCTGTCTCAGGGCTGGAAGAAGGGCCAGGGGAGAGGCGAGGCAGGAGGGATGGGCGCACATGGTGTAACTCTAAAGGAATACATCATGGTTTCTATCTGACTTCTTTGCTTTTTTGGGGGGGCGGAGGGCACTTCTATTGGTCTTTCATTTATTTGTTTCCACCCATCTTTGTTCTTTTGGCCAGTGTGGGCCTCCCATCACAGTGGCCTCTCTCGTTGCAGAGCTCCAGCTCTGGGTGCATGCGCTCCAGAGCTCCAGCTTGGTAGTTGGACACATCGGTCCAGCCACCCGCAGCACGTGGGATCTTCCCAGGCCAGGGATCAAACCAGCACCCCTTGTACTGCAAGGCGGTGTCCTTATGCACTGGACCACCAGGGAAGCCCTCTTTGCTTTTTTATTTCTCTAAAAGTATTTCTACATGGTACCAATCATTCTCATCCCCACTGTCTGCTTTAGTTTTGTCCATATCATAAAAGGATTCGGGTCAAAGAAGTCAAAAGCAGTCTTGAATAATCAGAACTCTTCTACCAGATCGTCTGAAGTCAGTTTGTTTTCTGGCACTGTCTTTTCTGTCTTCTTCTTCACTGTCTGGCAATGGTTCGGAAGCATTCGTGTCCATTGAGTCCTCTTCTGTTAATTCCTCTGGCGGGTTGCCTGTTAGCTCTTGAATAGCTCCAAGACCTGTATCTTAAACCCCTTTACTCTCATCTTTTTTTTTTTTTTTTTTTTATCATGCCCACAATCTCTTTCAGGATTTCCTCGATTCGCTCTGTCATAAGTCTTGTGAAGTCATGCACAACATCTGGGCACAGTTTGCTCCAGGAGGAATTCATTCTTTCAGGCTTGATGGCTGTCACAGCTTTTTCTACAAAAAAACGATGGCATCTTCAATTTTGTAATCCTTTCAGACTTTCATGATGTTCCCTCTATTGGGGTTCTCTTCTACAGCACTCATCTTTTCATAGAGTACCGGGTATAATGCTCCATAAAGGTTCTTATGATCCAGAGGCTGAATTAGAAATACAGTGCTTGGGGGCAAGTAGACCACTTTAGCACTTTCAGTGTAAATTCGTGGGGTTTTCAGTGGTTGGAGCATTGTCCAATAACAAAAGAATTTGAAAAGGCAGTCCCTTACTGGCAAGAATTTGAAAAGGCAGTCCCTTACTTCCTGACTTTGGGGATAATACATTGGTGGAACCAATCCAGACAGAAAGGGCTGTCATTCAAGCCTTCTTGTACAACCCTGATCATAAACCCAACTCTGTGTGTGCTCAGTCATGTCTGACTACTTGCAACCTTGTGGATCTTAGCCTGCTAGGCTCCTCTGTCCATGGGATTTCCCAGGCAAGAATACTGGAGCGGGTTGCCATGTCCTTCTCCAAGGGATCTTCCCAACCCAGGGATCAAACCTGAATCTCCTGAGTTTCCTGCATTGCACCAGATTTTTTAACAAACCCAACTGTATCTTCACAAAACACTAGAGTCAACCTATCATTTCCTACCTTAAATCATGGTGCTCACTTCTCTTCCTTACTAATAAATGTTTTTGTGGCATTTTTTCCAGAATAGGACACTTTCATCAGCATTTAAAATCTGTTCAGGCGCAGTTCTTTCTCAGTGATTTTCTTAATGGTGTCTGGGAACTCATCTGTCTCTTAGTTGGTAGAAGTTCCTTCTCCTGTTATCTTGACCTTTTTTAAGCCAAATGTCTTTTTAAAAGGATCAATCCAGCCTTTGCTGGCATTAAATTCTACAGTTTTAGATCTTTCACCTTCCTTTTGATTTAAGTAGTTATATGATGACTATGCCTTTTCTCAAATTATAATAGAGTCCATAGGAATACTAATCCTGCACCCATCCTATAGTTACATTTACAATACAAGATAGAAAGGTACTTCACAAAAGCTCAAGTTTTTCACACCAACTGATGTAGCTTCCACAGATGGCTCTACAAATGTCTTCTTTTCTTTTCATCATGGTCCTTACTCTAGATTCATTTGTTTTGAAATGGTCAGCAGCTACCATCTCTATGGCACATGTTGAGCAACTCAACTTTCTCTTGTAATGTCATGGCTCCCCTCTGTTTCTTGGGAGCACCTCCACCATCACGAGTGGCACTTTGTATGGGTCCCAGTGTGTTACCCAAGGTTTATGGTATGGCATTAAATCCAATGAAAAGTAAGCCAGAAACCGTGATCACTTTTTACCTTGAAACACAGAATACTGGGGAGAGGAGCTGCTCACTCAGAGAGGATGAGCATCACATGGTGTTTCAACCAGACCTTACAGCACTTGCACTCACTGCCATCCCACAGAAGGAAAACATTGTCACAGTAACACAGTATGTCCTACAGTTCATTTTATATAGCTGAGACCCAATACTGTATCTTTACATTTCTTTTTACATTTCTCTTAGCAGCAAATGGTACCATGTGTGATTTTGTGTTTGTGTGCATGTTTTGATAAAATTTAACTCTTTATAAGAGACTTTCTGTATGTGCTAACTTGCTACAGTCGTGCCTAACTCTTTGCAACCCTGTGGACTGTAGCTCTTCAGGTTCCTCTGTCTATGGGATTCTTCAGACAAGAATACTGGAGTCGGTTGCCATGCCTTCCTCCAGGGGATTTTCCCAGATTTCTATATACTTTAAGGTAACAAATTATAAAATAGAGTAGCATCTACATATATTGTGTGCATTCATGACTTACCTGTTTTTTTCTGTCTGTCTTTAGGGGAACGGGCTATGTAATTTGTAAGTTTTTTCAAATTACTTCATATCTCAAAAAAAAATTCCAAATGTATTTATAGAAAAAAATCTGCATATAAGTGGACCTGCACAGTTTAAACCTGTGTCATTCAAATGTCAATAGTATTCCATCAGCTCTACGATATCTTCGGTTATAAGATGCAACAGGACTTCCTCAGTGGTACAGTGGATGCCAGTGGATGCCAATCCAGGGGAAATGGGTTCCATCCTTTGTCCAGGAAAATTCCACAAGTTGCAAAGCAGCTAAGCCCATGTGCAGCGACTACTGAAGCCTATGTGTCTGGACCCTATGAGCCTATGCTCCACAACAGGAAAAGCCACTGCAGTGAGAAGTCCACACACCACAATGGAGAGTAGCCCCTGCTCGCCACAACTAGAGAAAGCTCAGGGACAGCAATGAACACCCAGCACAACCAAAACATAAGGAAATAAAATAAATTAATTTTTAAAAGAGGCAGCATTTTAATATCATTAAAATGTTACGCCATTTACAATCATAGGACACCACGGATGGCACTCCAATTTCTAAAGTGTTAAAAATCAGGAAACATAGCAACATTCTGGTCCTGCTTTTGCTCATTTTCTATTCTCATCTCCACATTTTCCAGGGGTTACAAAATCATTGAGCAGCCAAGAAGAAAGTATGTGCTATCTTAGGTTAAATGAGTCTAGCTGTGAAAAATTCAGGACTTTGAAGTAGTTACAGATTCAAGTTCTTGACAGAGAAGTGAAGACTGTAGGGGGCATGGGAGCACGGTACTTCCAGAATGACTCTGAGCAGCTATATTCACTAGAGTTGGAATATAAAAGCTGGAATCTATCTACAGGGTCAAAAGGAATTTCTATGCCTATACCTTTCACGATTTTGGTTTCATTAACATTGTATTTCATGGCTTTAAAGAACTTTTTTAAACAGTCGTGCCTACCTCTTTGCAACCCTGTGGACTGTAGCTCTTCAGGTTCCTCTGTCTATGGGATTCTTCAGACAAGAATACTGGAGTCGGTTGCCATGCCTTCCTCCAGGGGATTTTCCCAGATTTCTATATACTTTAAGGTAACAAATTATAAAATAGAGTAGCATCTACATATATTGTGTGCATTCATGACTTACCTGTTTTTCTGTCTGTCTTTAGGGAACGGGCTATGTAATTTGTAAGTTTTTCAAATTACTTCATATCTCAAAAAATTCCAAATGTATTTATAGAAAAATCTGCATATAAGTGGACCTGCACAGTTTAAACCTGTGTCATTCAAATGTCAATAGTATTCCATCAGCTCTACGATATCTTCGGTTATAAGATGCAACAGGACTTCCTCAGTGGTACAGTGGATGCCAGTGGATGCCAATCCAGGGGAAATGGGTTCCATCCTTTGTCCAGGAAAATTCCACAAGTTGCAAAGCAGCTAAGCCCATGTGCAGCGACTACTGAAGCCTATGTGTCTGGACCCTATGAGCCTATGCTCCACAACAGGAAAAGCCACTGCAGTGAGAAGTCCACACACCACAATGGAGAGTAGCCCCTGCTCGCCACAACTAGAGAAAGCTCAGGGACAGCAATGAACACCCAGCACAACCAAAACATAAGGAAATAAAATAAATTAATTTTTAAAAGAGGCAGCATTTTAATATCATTAAAATGTTACGCCATTTACAATCATAGGACACCACGGATGGCACTCCAATTTCTAAAGTGTTAAAAATCAGGAAACATAGCAACATTCTGGTCCTGCTTTTGCTCATTTTCTATTCTCATCTCCACATTTTCCAGGGGTTACAAAATCATTGAGCAGCCAAGAAGAAAGTATGTGCTATCTTAGGTTAAATGAGTCTAGCTGTGAAAAATTCAGGACTTTGAAGTAGTTACAGATTCAAGTTCTTGACAGAGAAGTGAAGACTGTAGGGGACATGGGAGCACGGTACTTCCAGAATGACTCTGAGCAGCTATATTCACTAGAGTTGGAATATAAAAGCTGGAATCTATCTACAGGGTCAAAAGGAATTTCTATGCCTATACCTTTCACGTACGATTTTGGTTTCATTAACATTGTATCAGGTGTTTTCCAGGTGGCTTTCAAATCTCTCCTTTCTAATATTTTAATTGAAGCTTCTTTCAACTTTTTGTCCTCAATAAATATATGCAGGCTCACGCCCACACACAGACAGTGGATTGCAGCTAATCTCTTATCCGTAAGATTAGGGTTAATTGAATGCTGACATTCTTTTTATGTTTTTGCCTGTCTCATTGACCATTATTTGGTAATTATTATAGTGAAGAAGCAAAAATCAACACTTACTAAAGGATTCCAAAGTATATCCTAGAATCCAGGAACAGAATGTGAAGCTACAACTCCTGAAGAACTAGATGTGGAAGTCTTGGTGTCTCTGGGACTACACACATCTGCTCTGCTCTACAAGTATCTGACGTGGTCCCTCTCTCCCCCAGCCCCATTTTGTCTCTTTGCTATGCCGCCCCCACCCTGCACTGTGGAAGACATCTGCCCCATAGCCCAACTCTGCTGAGGACTTATGTGCTGAATTCAAGTAACTGCTGACATTGACCAACATTTTTGGTTTGAATAAGGGATCTCACTTGAGATCCAGCCTGGAAAGTACATCCACCTTGAGTCCAAGAGAGTGTAGCCATGGAGTTCAAATACATGGTCCTCAGGGAGGAGCTGTCCGTGGCTGTTTGGGGGCAGTAGAACTTGCTGGGAAAGGGCACAGAGCCAAAGCTAAGAAAGAGTAGCCATGGAGTTCAAATTTTAATATCATTAAAATGTTACGCCATTTACAATCATAGGACACCACGGATGGCACTCCAATTTCTAAAGTGTTAAAATCAGGAAACATAGCAACATTCTGGTCCTGCTTTTGCTCATTTTCTATTCTCATCTCCACATTTTCCAGGGGTTACAAAATCATTGAGCAGCCAAGAAGAAAGTATGTGCTATCTTAGGTTAAATGAGTCTAGCTGTGAAAAATTCAGGACTTTGAAGTAGTTACAGATTCAAGTTCTTGACAGAGAAGTGAAGACTGTAGGGGACATGGGAGCACGGTACTTCCAGAATGACTCTGAGCAGCTATATTCACTAGAGTTGGAATATAAAAGCTGGAATCTATCTACAGGGTCAAAAGGAATTTCTATGCCTATACCTTTCACGTACGATTTTGGTTTCATTAACATTGTATCAGGTGTTTTCCAGGTGGCTTTCAAATCTCTCCTTTCTAATATTTTAATTGAAGCTTCTTTCAACTTTTTGTCCTCAATAAATATATGCAGGCTCACGCCCACACACAGACAGTGGATTGCAGCTAATCTCTTATCCGTAAGATTAGGGTTAATTGAATGCTGACATTCTTTTTATGTTTTTGCCTGTCTCATTGACCATTATTTGGTAATTATTATAGTGAAGAAGCAAAAATCAACACTTACTAAAGGATTCCAAAGTATATCCTAGAATCCAGGAACAGAATGTGAAGCTACAACTCCTGAAGAACTAGATGTGGAAGTCTTGGTGTCTCTGGGACTACACACATCTGCTCTGCTCTACAAGTATCTGACGTGGTCCCTCTCTCCCCCAGCCCCATTTTGTCTCTTTGCTATGCCGCCCCCACCCTGCACTGTGGAAGACATCTGCCCCATAGCCCAACTCTGCTGAGGACTTATGTGCTGAATTCAAGTAACTGCTGACATTGACCAACATTTTTGGTTTGAATAAGGGATCTCACTTGAGATCCAGCCTGGAAAGTACATCCACCTTGAGTCCAAGAGAGTGTAGCCATGGAGTTCAAATACATGGTCCTCAGGGAGGAGCTGTCCGTGGCTGTTTGGGGGCAGTAGAACTTGCTGGGAAAGGGCACAGAGCCAAAGCTAGAGTACCTGGATTCAAACCCATGGTCACACCACTTAGTGAACTAGGTGACCTTGACCAACTGAGTGGACTCTCTGGGTCGCAGTTTCCTCCTCTGTTAACACAGCCATACCCAAGACAAAGGAATGTAGTAAAGATTATATGATAGCATGTGGAAAGCATGGGGAAATTTGCCAGCCATGTGGGAGGTGTTTAAAACCTGTTGACTGTGTATTCTGATTGAAAAGACAGACAAGTAGACAGATGGAGGTTGCATGAATTTGCTTCCCACCAGAGGTGCTAAAATTATTGCATTCATTAATTAACCTACCTATCTACATATCAATCTAAAGCAGATCCTCTGGTTTGGCTCCCAAGCCTGACAAAAGATTTTATCTCAGTTGTGATTTGTCCCTGGAATGCCCGTTCTCCATCTAGAGCAAAGGGACGGATCCAAAGATATCAGACCCCATCCCTCCAGGCCAAGGATGGGTGTGAAGTTCACTGATGGACTCACTGTGCTGTGGTCAGTGTATGTGCTACGGACTTGACACAATGGTGACCAAAACCTCACATCCTTCGGCCTCTCGAGGAAAACCTTAAAAGGTAAAAGCAAGAAGGCTTGCTGACCGAGCGGAGGTGGAGGGTGGGGCAGAAGAAGGTGTCAACAGAGACTTCTGGCTCTGATTCTCTGTCACTGGATGGACACTGGTGACATTCAGGGAAACGACGCAAGAGGGAAATGACATTGTGCTAAGGGAATAGGAGAACTTACAATGGCATGGGGCAATGGTCCGGAGGGGTGGGATGAGGGGAACTGGGGGGGTGGGGACCAGGGATATGCATATGCCTGATCTGGGAACATACATGCCTGTGAACAACAAAACTCTGTAAAATCTTTAAAATAAAGAATAATAATAATAAAAAAAACTAAAACTTAAAAAAAAAAAAGAGGAAATGACAATTTTGTTTACGGGCAAGAAGCAGGAACTTTGGTAGCACACAGAATCAGGTTGCCCATGTCCCAGTCCAGCTCTTTGTCCACCAGCTGCCCATCAGGCAAGTCCCTTCGCCTCTTTATCAGCTTTCTTCTCTTAAGATGAAAAAGGTACTGTTGTAAAGATGGACTCGTGTATAGGTGTAAAGCGTCAAAAAGAGCACCTGGCTCCATGTCAGCCTGTAGAAGATAATGTGCTGTCTTTGAGACATCAGCATGATGCAGGCTCCCCAGAGCAAGGGTTTAGTCTAACTGCTGTTGGTCTTGGTCCCTGATACAAAACCCCAAACACAGAGGGAACTCAATGCCTGTTCATTGGCAGGACAAGGTAGGATTTCATCTAGAGGGAGTGCTGAGGGTGTCAGTCTGTGAGTTCTGGAGTGGGTGACACCTGAGTCAGCTCAATGAGCCCCGAAGGATAGAGACTAGAGGACAGAGAAGAGCGTCAAACTTGGGGCCATGGGTTCCATTTGGGACATAGATCACTGTCCCAAATCCCTACCCCCTAAGGAGTCCCTGAGTCCCTAAGAACATTGTAGGAAGAATTCCCAAGACAGCTCAACCTTAGGACAAATGCCAGCCGCCCTATCCTACTGCCGAGTGGAACAGGGTGGCATTCTCCTTTCCTGGGTCTACAGTTGTCCTCCAGGCCAAGGATGGGTGTGAAGTTCACTGATGGACTCACTGTGCTGTGGTCAGTGTATGTGCTACGGACTTGACACAATGGTGACCAAAACCTCACATCCTTCGGCCTCTCGAGGAAAACCTTAAAAGGTAAAAGCAAGAAGGCTTGCTGACCGAGCGGAGGTGGAGGGTGGGGCAGAAGAAGGTGTCAACAGAGACTTCTGGCTCTGATTCTCTGTCACTGGATGGACACTGGTGACATTCAGGGAAACGACGCAAGAGGGAAATGACATTGTGCTAAGGGAATAGGAGAACTTACAATGGCATGGGGCAATGGTCCGGAGGGGTGGGATGAGGGGAACTGGGGGGGTGGGGACCAGGGATATGCATATGCCTGATCTGGGAACATACATGCCTGTGAACAACAAAACTCTGTAAAATCTTTAAAATAAAGAATAATAATAATAAAAAAAACTAAAACTTAAAAAAAAAAAAGAGGGAAATGACAATTTTTGTTTACGGGCAAGAAGCAGGAACTTTGGTAGCACACAGAATCAGGTTGCCCATGTCCCAGTCCAGCTCTTTGTCCACCAGCTGCCCATCAGGCAAGTCCCTTCGCCTCTTTATCAGCTTTCTTCTCTTAAGATGAAAAAGGTACTGTTGTAAAGATGGACTCGTGTATAGGTGTAAAGCGTCAAAAAGAGCACCTGGCTCCATGTCAGCCTGTAGAAGATAATGTGCTGTCTTTGAGACATCAGCATGATGCAGGCTCCCCAGAGCAAGGGTTTAGTCTAACTGCTGTTGGTCTTGGTCCCTGATACAAAACCCCAAACACAGAGGGAACTCAATGCCTGTTCATTGGCAGGACAAGGTAGGATTTCATCTAGAGGGAGTGCTGAGGGTGTCAGTCTGTGAGTTCTGGAGTGGGTGACACCTGAGTCAGCTCAATGAGCCCCGAAGGATAGAGACTAGAGGACAGAGAAGAGCGTCAAACTTGGGGCCATGGGTTCCATTTGGGACATAGATCACTGTCCCAAATCCCTACCCCCTAAGGAGTCCCTGAGTCCCTAAGAACATTGTAGGAAGAATTCCCAAGACAGCTCAACCTTAGGACAAATGCCAGCCGCCCTATCCTACTGCCGAGTGGAACAGGGTGGCATTCTCCTTTCCTGGGTCTACAGTTGTGCAAAACAACAACATGGCAACACCACTGGTGTTTTATGTCCCTAGCAATTCACCCCGCAGAGAGCCAACTCTTAGTGCTGACTGGCCCTCCTGTTCCTGTAGCCCCGCCCTACGTTACTGCGCCATCCAGTAGTCCCTCCCCCTCCTGCCTCTGCTGCCGTCCACACACAGCTCAGGTACCAGAAACTGGTACTGGACCCTGCTGTCTCTGGTGTGTCTTCCTGGGCCAGCTGTCTGCTGGCTTGCCACCCCGCAGTTTCCTGTAATACCATCCCCTTGCCTTTTTAATTGGAGTATAAATGGTTTACAAGGTTGCATTCGTTTCTGCTGTACAGAGAAGTGAATCAGCTATATGTGTACATATATCCCCTCCCTCTTGAGCCTCCTTCGCACCCACTCCCCCTATCCCACCCCCTAGATCATCACAGAGCGCCAAGCTGAGCTCCCTGTGCTACACAGCAGCTTCCCACTAGCTTTCTGTTTACACATGGTAGTGTATATATGTCAATCCTAATCTCCCAGTTTGTCCTACCGTCCCTTTTCTCCTATTCTGTGTCCTTAAGTCCATTCTCTATGTCTGCATCTGTATTCCTGTAAATTGGTATCTCTGTACCATTTTTCTGGATTCCACATATATGCATTGATACACGTTATTTGTCTTTCTCTTTCTGACTCACTTCGCTCTGTATGGATGGCCTGAGAGTCCACTTTGGGTGCACCAGGGCAGGGCACTAACCGGGGCGTCCACAGGAGGCTGAGCGCCCACCCTCAGGAATATACCAGGGACTTCATGACGAATGTCAGGGACAGGGTGTGGGAATGACTCTCAGTACTGTCTGGTAGTTTTTGTTCAGTTTCCTAAGGGTCAAACTTGAGGGCCATGGAGTTCCATTTGGGACTAGAGGACAGAGAAGAGCGTCAAACTTGGGGCCATGGGTTCCATTTGGGACATAGATCACTGTCCCAAATCCCTACCCCCTAAGGAGTCCCTGAGTCCCTAAGAACATTGTAGGAAGAATTCCCAAGACAGCTCAACCTTAGGACAAATGCCAGCCGCCCTATCCTACTGCCGAGTGGAACAGGGTGGCATTCTCCTTTCCTGGGTCTACAGTTGTGCAAAACAACAACATGGCAACACCACTGGTGTTTTATGTCCCTAGAAATTCACCCCGCAGAGAGCCAACTCTTAGTGCTGACTGGCCCTCCTGTTCCTGTAGCCCCGCCCTACGTTACTGCGCCATCCAGTAGTCCCTCCCCCTCCTGCCTCTGCTGCCGTCCACACACAGCTCAGGTACCAGAAACTGGTACTGGACCCTGCTGTCTCTGGTGTGTCTTCCTGGGCCAGCTGTCTGCTGGCTTGCCACCCCGCAGTTTCCTGTAATACCATCCCCTTGCCTTTTTAATTGGAGTATAAATGGTTTACAAGGTTGCATTCGTTTCTGCTGTACAGAGAAGTGAATCAGCTATATGTGTACATATATCCCCTCCCTCTTGAGCCTCCTTCGCACCCACTCCCCCTATCCCACCCCCTAGATCATCACAGAGCGCCAAGCTGAGCTCCCTGTGCTACACAGCAGCTTCCCACTAGCTTTCTGTTTACACATGGTAGTGTATATATGTCAATCCTAATCTCCCAGTTTGTCCTACCGTCCCTTTTCTCCTATTCTGTGTCCTTAAGTCCATTCTCTATGTCTGCATCTGTATTCCTGTAAATTGGTATCTCTGTACCATTTTTCTGGATTCCACATATATGCATTGATACACGTTATTTGTCTTTCTCTTTCTGACTCACTTCGCTCTGTATGGATGGCCTGAGAGTCCACTTTGGGTGCACCAGGGCAGGGCACTAACCGGGGCGTCCACAGGAGGCTGAGCGCCCCACCCTCAGGAATATACCAGGGACTTCATGACGAATGTCAGGGACAGGGTGTGGGAATGACTCTCAGTAACTGTCTGGTAGTTTTCTCTGTTCAGTTTCCTTTTCAAAACCTCTGTTTAATAGGTTTTGCACATTTTGAATGCCAACACCCCAGGACAGAGCGCTACCTGCCTCCCACCCCCAAGGAAGGGATCTAGTTTCCAGGGGAGGCCCTGCCTAGAAGGTTCTAGCCTCCTTCTGTGAACTTCCCAGATCAACAGATAAACTGCAGAGGTTAGAGGGAGTCAATCGGAAGACCAGGAAAGCCTGGTTCTTGAAAAGCCTGAGAGGAGAAGGTAGCTTTCAAATTAGATTTCAGGGTTTTAAAACGTTATTTTTATTGTATGTATTTTCCATTGTAAGATCAATATAACCTCATTAAAGATACATTAGGAAATAGAAAAAAATGCCCATAATCCCACAATTCAAACACAGTCACTGTTGACATTTTAGAGTTTCCTTTCTAGATTTCTTGTGTGTTTCTATTTACATAGCTTTAATCACACTATACACATCATTGTATTCCCTTTCTTTCCTTAATATTTAATCAGCAGCATTTCCACGTTCTTTTTTTTTTTAAAGATTTATTTATTTTATTTATTTTGGGGGGAGGGGTGGGGAGGGAGGGGAGCAGGCGGGCTACTTCTATTGGTCTTTCATTTGTCTATTTTCATCCATCTTTGTTCTTTGGCTCCTGTGGGCCTCCCATCGCGGTGGCCTCCGTTGTCACAGAGCACCGGCTCCCTGCGCATGCGCTCCAGAGCTCCGGCTTGGCAACTGGACACATCGGTCCAGCTGCTCCGCGGCACGTGGGATTGTCCCAGGCCAGGGATCGAACCAGCGCCCCCTGCACTGCAAGGCGGTGTCCTTACCCACTGGACCACCAGGGAAGCCCCATTTCCACATTCTTAACTACTCTTTGTAACTAGTGTTAAGCCTGTTGTGTTAGGGACTTCTCTGGCGGTTCAGTGACTAAGACTTCATGCTCCCAACGCAGGGAACCTGTGTGTTATTCCTGGTCAGGGAACTAGATTCCACATGCTGCAACAAAGACCCTGCACAACCAAATGAATAAATAAATAAATACACACACACACACACACACACACACATATATATATATATATATATATATATATATAAACTGTTGCATTGTAGTCTACCCAAGGAAATGCCATTATCCCCTTAATCATTCCCCTGTTTTTGGCCATTTCGTTTCATCAGTTTTCATTCTTCAGTCTTAAAATCAATCCCTAGATGAACATTTTTGGGCATTGACTTTTTCTGCATTTAGGAACACCTCCTTCACTTGAGGTCCCAAAGAAGAGTTATCCAAACAGTTTATGGTCTGTGGTTGCATGATTTTCCCAAAGAGGGCACAGTGGTGTGGAGCAGGCCTGAGTAGAATGAGAACCTGGGGGAATTGAGACCCAAACAGCAAGGATTCTAAGTGCTCAGTCTCCAAGAAACTACAACCAAACTTCCCCAGAACTAGGGTAAGAGGTCAGAGGATCCAGGAAGAGGAACTGGGAATGGCTGGAAATGCCTGATTTATGTGGAAATCTGTGCCAGAGAATGTGAGTAATGAGTCTAGCTGTGTAATTGCCCGTGTGTGCAGACGGTGCACGGGGCCTCCCTCCACCTGCACCGCCCTGAGTTGCTCGAGTGCTGTAGAGCCAAGGCTGGGCGGGGGAGAAGTACGGGTGAAGGCCATGCTCTCAGGGGCAGCACACTTAGAGACGCTCTAAGCACCTGGGAGATGGCATTGAATGTTACAGAAAGACACAAACCAGCCCAGTCCTGTGGAAGCCACCCCACTCAGCACCTCACCCAGAGCGTCATCAAAATCCTGACACCTCTCCCAGCTTGTTCCAAGCTGCCTGCCTTGGGATTGTCCCAGGCCAGGGATCGAACCAGCGCCCCCTGCACTGCAAGGCGGTGTCCTTACCCACTGGACCACCAGGGAAGCCCCATTTCCACATTCTTAACTACTCTTTGTAACTAGTGTTAAGCCTGTTGTGTTAGGGACTTCTCTGGCGGTTCAGTGACTAAGACTTCATGCTCCCAACGCAGGGAACCTGTGTGTTATTCCTGGTCAGGGAACTAGATTCCACATGCTGCAACAAAGACCCTGCACAACCAAATGAATAAATAAATAAATACACACACACACACACACACACACACATATATATATATATATATATATATATAAACTGTTGCATTGTAGTCTACCCAAGGAAATGCCATTATCCCCTTAATCATTCCCCTGTTTTTGGCCATTTCGTTTCATCAGTTTTCATTCTTCAGTCTTAAAATCAATCCCTAGATGAACATTTTTGGGCATTGACTTTTTCTGCATTTAGGAACACCTCCTTCACTTGAGGTCCCAAAGAAGAGTTATCCAAACAGTTTATGGTCTGTGGTTGCATGATTTTCCCAAAGAGGGCACAGTGGTGTGGAGCAGGCCTGAGTAGAATGAGAACCTGGGGGAATTGAGACCCAAACAGCAAGGATTCTAAGTGCTCAGTCTCCAAGAAACTACAACCAAACTTCCCCAGAACTAGGGTAAGAGGTCAGAGGATCCAGGAAGAGGAACTGGGAATGGCTGGAAATGCCTGATTTATGTGGAAATCTGTGCCAGAGAATGTGAGTAATGAGTCTAGCTGTGTAATTG
This sequence comes from Tragulus kanchil, assembly GCA_022376925.1. Taxonomy (NCBI): domain Eukaryota; kingdom Metazoa; phylum Chordata; class Mammalia; order Artiodactyla; family Tragulidae; genus Tragulus; species Tragulus kanchil. The sequence goes on along the minus strand of JAIOJX010000028.1, from coordinate 234,755,570 downwards.
CCCGTGTGTGCAGACGGTGCACGGGGCCTCCCTCCACCTGCACCGCCCTGAGTTGCTCGAGTGCTGTAGAGCCAAGGCTGGGCGGGGGAGAAGTACGGGTGAAGGCCATGCTCTCAGGGGCAGCACACTTAGAGACGCTCTAAGCACCTGGGAGATGGCATTGAATGTTACAGAAAGACACAAACCAGCCCAGTCCTGTGGAAGCCACCCCACTCAGCACCTCACCCAGAGCGTCATGCAGTAAGGGAGTCCTGACACCCTCTCCCAGCTTGTTCCAAGCTGCCTGCCTTGGTCCATTCCTTCACACCACACTCCATCCTGGATTTTATTGTTTCAACTTTCAGTCTTACTGGTCATTCTTTCAATGCTTCAATTGTGCTCCAAGGCAAAATCCTTTTGCATCTGACATCGGTCCCTTCAAACTGGAATTCTTGGTCGACCATCATCTCTGAAGCACTTGTGGTCACCTCTCTGCCTCGGCCTTTCACGAGTCCCCAGGACCCCTGCAGTCCCCACCCCAGAGGGCCCCCTCCCTGAGCTGCCTCCTCACGCTGTCAGGTTCCACACACTACCTAGACACTGCTGGCTTCCAGAGAGATCTTCCAGGCCAGATCTCTCTCTTGGGCTCTAGGCCCACATTTTGGCTGACTATTGACTTCTCTACCAGAATGTTCCAGATGTAACTCAGGAGTCCAGCTGAGCCCAGTAGCTCCTCTTTGGGTCCCATGTTTTGTGTGTGGCACCAACAAACACCTAGTTCTTAAGCCAGAAATTTGACCTTGCTTCTTCTATCCCATCCAGTCAGTTACCAAGTAACTCTCAAATCCATCTCATCCTTCTGACCTACCTCACTCCAGGGTCCTTAAATTCACTCCTCACCACCCCTCACTGACTTGCGTTTTCTTTCTTCTACTTCCAGAGTGGTCTGTCTCAAGTGGCAATCTGATCAGGTCCCCCTCCCTACTGAAACTCTACCTGGCTCCTGAAACAATGGATACTCTGGAGTAACACTCCAAATTCATTCACTCTTTCAACAAGTATTTACTGAGATCCTTCCATCTGACAGGCACTGTGCCAGCAGTGGATATACACTGGGAAATAGAGCAGATGTGGTGATATAAAATTCAATGAAATTCAAAGTCATCTGTGAGTGGCCCTTTTGCCCCAGCAAATAAAGGACCCACTTTCTTGAGTGCTCAGTGCGTAAGGGGAGAAGTACGGTGAAGGCCATGCAGGGCAGCACACTTAGAGACGCTCTAAGCACCTGGGAGATGGCATTGAATGTTACAGAAAGACACAAACCAGCCCAGTCCTGTGGAAGCCACCCCACTCAGCACCTCACCCAGAGCGTCATGCAGTAAGGGAGTCCTGACACCCTCTCCCAGCTTGTTCCAAGCTGCCTGCCTTGGTCCATTCCTTCACACCACACTCCATCCTGGATTTTATTGTTTCAACTTTCAGTCTTACTGGTCATTCTTTCAATGCTTCAATTGTGCTCCAAGGCAAAATCCTTTTGCATCTGACATCGGTCCCTTCAAACTGGAATTCTTGGTCGACCATCATCTCTGAAGCACTTGTGGTCACCTCTCTGCCTCGGCCTTTCACGAGTCCCCAGGACCCCTGCAGTCCCCACCCCAGAGGGCCCCCTCCCTGAGCTGCCTCCTCACGCTGTCAGGTTCCACACACTACCTAGACACTGCTGGCTTCCAGAGAGATCTTCCAGGCCAGATCTCTCTCTTGGGCTCTAGGCCCACATTTTGGCTGACTATTGACTTCTCTACCAGAATGTTCCAGATGTAACTCAGGAGTCCAGCTGAGCCCAGTAGCTCCTCTTTGGGTCCCATGTTTTGTGTGTGGCACCAACAAACACCTAGTTCTTAAGCCAGAAATTTGACCTTGCTTCTTCTATCCCATCCAGTCAGTTACCAAGTAACTCTCAAATCCATCTCATCCTTCTGACCTACCTCACTCCAGGGTCCTTAAATTCACTCCTCACCACCCCTCACTGACTTGCGTTTTCTTTCTTCTACTTCCAGAGTGGTCTGTCTCAAGTGGCAATCTGATCAGGTCCCCCTCCCTACTGAAACTCTACCTGGCTCCTGAAACAATGGATACTCTGGAGTAACACTCCAAATTCATTCACTCTTTCAACAAGTATTTACTGAGATCCTTCCATCTGACAGGCACTGTGCCAGCAGTGGATATACACTGGGAAATAGAGCAGATGTGGTGATATAAAATTCAATGAAATTCAAAGTCATCTGTGAGTGGCTCTTCCATATATCCAGCTTACTCTCTCGATGCATCCCTGCCTAAAGTTCCCCTAAAGGACCCACTTTCTTGCTTTTAATCATTGGTGCCATTTACAGGTTTCCCTCTTACTCAGATAATTATTATGCTCTTCCCAACTCAGCTACATTCTCAACTCCTCTTGAAAGCTTTCTTTAACACCCCACTGCCATTCAGTTCATACTTACCTGTCCTTCCTCTAAGCCACCAGCACCTGTGTTTACCTTGGCATTTTTTTGCCTGTCTTCTCTTTTCTACCCCCCCCCTCCCACACACACACACACACACTCACACTTAAAATCTCCTTCTATGTTAGGGTTCATTTTTATCACCCATACCTAACTTGCATGGTACACAATCATCATTTGGTAAATGAATGGTATAGAGATGACAAATATCATTCTTATTGAATTAATATCATATGTAATGTATGTAACCCTGAACCACACAGGTTTGAACTGTGGGGATTCACTTCTACACAAATTCTTTCATTAAATATATTACATATATGAGGAATATTTGCAACAGTTTGAAAAAAATTCACAAACTGTGTAGCCAGCCAAGAAAGATCTTTAAAATTAAGAAAAAGTTAGACACATCATGAATGCATAAAATATATTTAGGTGTGCCTACAACATACAAAATATATGTAAACTGACTGTTACTTTATCAGCGAGGTTTCTAGTCAACAAGGTGGCTAGGAGTTAAGTTTTAGGGGAGTCAAAATTTATACACAGATTTCTGAATGCACAGGGAATCAGTGCCTCTAACCCCACATTATTCAACAGTCTACTTTTTTAATTTTCATAACTCATTATAAATGCAAGTAACTTTATTGGTCACTTTGAATGTACTATAATAAGCTCTGGTGGAACTGGGATTAAGCTCACCTGTTCAGTGCCTATGGAACAGTTTTCTGGACTGGTGTCAGGCATCATTCTGGCACTTGGGTCACTGCCAAGTCCCACTCCTCTTGGATCCTGTCTTCTAGTGGGAAAGGTGGCCACAGAAACGTGTGTTAGTCACTCAGTCATGTCTGACTCTTTGCGACCCATGGACTGTAGCCCAACTGGCTCCTCTGTCCATGGGATTCTCCAGGCAAGAGTTCTCGAGTGGGTGGCCAAATCCTTCTCCAGGAGATCCTCCCAACCCACAGATCATACCCACATCTCTTATGTCTCCTGCATTGACAGGTAAGGTCTTTACCACTAGCACCACCTGGAAAGTCCCTATAAACACACAGCAGTGTTAGTTGTTCCGTCGTGTCCCACTTTTTTGAGACCCCGTGGACTGTAGCCCACCAGGCTCCTCTATCCATGGGATTTCCCAGGCAACAGTACTTGGGAGGGTTGCCATTTCCTTCTTTGAGAATCTTCCCAACCCAGGGATTGATCCTAGGTCACCTGCATTGCAGGCAGATACTTTACAATCTGAGTCACCAGGGAAATCCTATAAATACACAATCATCATTTGGTAAATGAATGGTATAGAGATGACAAATATCATTCTTATTGAATTAATATCATATGTAATGTATGTAACCCTGAACCACACAGGTTTGAACTGTGGGGATTCACTTCTACACAAATTCTTTCATTAAATATATTACATATATGAGGAATATTTGCAACAGTTTGAAAAAAATTCACAAACTGTGTAGCCAGCCAAGAAAGATCTTTAAAATTAAGAAAAAGTTAGACACATCATGAATGCATAAAATATATTTAGGTGTGCCTACAACATACAAAATATATGTAAACTGACTGTTACTTTATCAGCGAGGTTTCTAGTCAACAAGGTGGCTAGGAGTTAAGTTTTAGGGGAGTCAAAATTTATACACAGATTTCTGAATGCACAGGGAATCAGTGCCTCTAACCCCCACATTATTCAACAGTCTACTTTTTTAATTTTCATAACTCATTATAAATGCAAGTAACTTTATTGGTCACTTTGAATGTACTATAATAAGCTCTGGTGGAACTGGGATTAAGCTCACCTGTTCAGTGCCTATGGAACAGTTTTCTGGACTGGTGTCAGGCATCATTCTGGCACTTGGGTCACTGCCAAGTCCCACTCCTCTTGGATCCTGTCTTCTAGTGGGAAAGGTGGCCACAGAAACGTGTGTTAGTCACTCAGTCATGTCTGACTCTTTGCGACCCATGGACTGTAGCCCAACTGGCTCCTCTGTCCATGGGATTCTCCAGGCAAGAGTTCTCGAGTGGGTGGCCAAATCCTTCTCCAGGAGATCCTCCCAACCCACAGATCATACCCACATCTCTTATGTCTCCTGCATTGACAGGTAAGGTCTTTACCACTAGCACCACCTGGAAAGTCCCTATAAACACACAGCAGTGTTAGTTGTTCCGTCGTGTCCCACTTTTTTGAGACCCCGTGGACTGTAGCCCACCAGGCTCCTCTATCCATGGGATTTCCCAGGCAACAGTACTTGGGAGGGTTGCCATTTCCTTCTTTGAGAATCTTCCCAACCCAGGGATTGATCCTAGGTCACCTGCATTGCAGGCAGATACTTTACAATCTGAGTCACCAGGGAAATCCTATAAATACAGAGCCAAAGACAAATCTTAGAGTGATAAGTGCCGTGAAGAAAACCCCAGAACAATGGGAGAGAGCGTTGGGGTGGATGCAGTGGAGAGGCACTCTGAATAAACTAGAGGGATTTGGGAAGGCGTCTCTAATCTCAACTTCCTCATCTGTGAGGTGAGACCCTTAAGAACAGCTCCAGTGTCAGGATGCTTGAAGGACTGAATGAGAAAATACGAAAACAGCACAGACATTTCATAAAAGTCACCTTATTTCAGAGTTTTAAGTCAGGGAGAGAGGTGGTCCAATTTTTGCTCTAATAGGAACACTCAACCGCGGGTGGGAAATTGGTTGCTTGACTGGGAGCGGCACCAGCGAGACCACCCAGAAGCCTATGGTGAGGGCAAGGTGAAGTTTCAGACTTCATGTTTCTGGAAGCAGATCTCGTCAGGTGTCTCTGTGATTTACTGACACTCCCCACTACAAAGGCAAGTTGAAATGATTTCCTGCTGGGTATGAAGAGCACACCTGTGCCTGGCGGGATGTGCAAGAACAAGCCTGGGATTCCCCCAGCTCACGGGAATCACATGCTTGTGTCAAGCTCCGTGTGGATCACACCTAGGAAAAACGTCACATCTGGTTCTCCAGTGTGATGGTGTCTCTGCTGTTCCTTTCCTGTCTCCTTGGGGCTTCGTATCCATCACTGTGTCTGTTTGAATCCTTAATGTTTCAACATTTCCCCTAGAGTTTCCCCAGAGTACCAGAAGTACCTCTGTCATTGTTATATATGTATGACTCTTAAAGATTTGATGAACTAAATAAAGGAGTACAGTGCAATTCTTAAATTGGGTAACTAAACACTCAGAAATGCACACATTTCTTATAAACATGATCTACTTGCCACCTTTTAATGGTGAATGTTACCTTTTTAAATGTCACCAGGGTGAAATGCTATCGTCCAATACTTGCCCATTTAACGGCTGAACCAAAATATGAAAGTTACAAATGCGTTTACTTTAGGGAACACAATAATACACAAGGTTGTTGAATGAATGAATGAATGAACTAATTTTTGATTAATGGCACCTCCAGGCATGGAAGTTAAGAAACAAACATCTAGTGAAGCTGCCTAATTTGTTCAACTTTTAAAGCATTGGTTGTGAGACATTCTGTGGTTGGACATTGTTATGGAGAAGAGCTGGGGCTGTTCTGCTGACCAATGACGGCTGGAGGTATTTCAGTTCTCACTGCATTTCATCAATTTGTGGAGCATACTTCCCAGATGTAATGGTTTTGGTGGGATTCAGAAAGCTGTAGTGGATCAGAGGAGCAGCAGACCATCAAACAGTGACCATGACCTTTTTCTTTTTTTCTGATGCAAGTTTGGCTTTGGGAAGTGCTTTGGAACTTCTTGGTCCAGCCACTGAGCTGGTCATTATCAGTTGTTACATAAAATCCACTTTTTGTCACACATCAAAAATCCAGTCGAGAAATAGTTCATTGATACTATATAGAATAAGAGAAGATAATACTTCAAAACTGATGATTTTTAAAATTTTGGATCAGCTCATGAGGTACCCATTTATCAAGTTTTTTCACCTTTCCAATTTGCTTCAAATGTTGAATGACCATGGAATAGTCAATGTTGAGTTTTTCAGCAGCATCTCATGTAGTTGTAAGAGGATCAGCTTTCATGATGGCTCTCAGTTGGTCGATGTCAACTTCCAGTGACTGACTACTATGCTCCTTATCTTCAAGGCTCTTGTCTCCTTTACAAAACTTCTTGAGCCACCTCTGCACTGTACATTTGTTAGCAGTTCCTGGGCCAAATTGTGAGTTGTTTCCACTGCTTTATGACATTTTGAACTCGAATTTAAAAATCGCTCAAATTTGCTTTTGGTCTAACATCATTTCTAGAGTCTAAAATAAATACAAAATAAACATCAAGTAGCTGGACACAACTGAGCAAATGAACAAGTCACTAGCAAAAAACATAAAGCGAGAAATGCACATTCAAATGATGTATAACCTAACCAGATTTATCTATCAAGTGGCAAAGTTCAACACAAAGGGGGGCTTTCTTAGTTCCAGTTAGAAGTACTTTTCTTCTCTATTTTAGTTTCATTTTGTTTATTTCTTCCTCTGCAGTTTCTAAAGTGAATTCTATAGTTAAACTTTTATTACATAATCTCATTAAATTCATATCTTAATTTTTATATCAACAGAGGCTACATTGGAGGCTAGTGTGAAAGGGTGGTGCTTTTTGGGGATTCAATGAGGCCCAGAGCAAAGGGACAAGGAAACCAATTTGGAGAGCCACTGGAGAAGGAAAAACAGGAAGTCATTGGAAACACTACAGGAAACATGAAGAAACTTTCAAAAACTTTTCTTTTTTCATCCTTATCTCAGCTTTTCAGGCTGCTATAACAAAAATGCTATAGCCTAGGTAGCTTATAGCAATAAGAATCTATTTCTCATAACTCTGTAGCCTGAGGAGTTCAAGATCAAGGCACCGGGAGATTCAGGGTCTGGGAATGGCACTCTTTTTGATGCACAGAAGGTTGTCTTCTTGCTAAATCATCACACAAGTTCTCTCAGGTCTTTTTTTCTTTTTGATTTTATGCAGTCATTTATTTGTTCATTCTTTTTTTTTTTTTTTTTGGCTTTTTAAAAATTTTTTGCCTCTAAGGCACCATCTGCTTTTTCATCCATCTTTAGTCTTTGGCCTGCGTGGGCCTCCCATTGCAGTGGCCTCTCTCATTGCAGAGCACTGGCTCTGGGAGCATGCACACCAGAGCACAGGTTCATCGTTGGACACACCAGCCCAGCTGATCCGCCGCACGTGGGATCTTCCTGGGCCAGGGATCAAACAGTTGCCCCTTGCACTGCAAGGCGGACTCTTTACCCACTGGACCACCAGAGAAGCCCTTGAATCTTTTAAAATAAGAAACACTAATCACACAGATGTAGAAGGACAAGGGTGAATAAATTGGGAGACAAATTGAAATATACATGTTCCTATTTATAAAAGATAATGGATGAAAACCTACTGTATAGCACAGACAACTCTACTCAATGCTCTGTAATGACCTATATGGGAATGACAGTGAATGCATATACGTATATGCATATGTATATGTGTAGGCTTCCCAAGTGATGCTAATGGTAAAGAAGCCACCTGCAAATGAAGGAGACATAAAGAGATGTGGGTTCTATCCCTGGGTTAGATCGCAAAGATCCAGACCCGAGTAAAGTGGCTTAGCAGGCACACACGCCTGATTCACTTTCCTGTATAGCAGAAATGCACACAACAATGTAAATAAACGTACTCCAATTTAAAACTTAATTTTAAAAAAAAACAACACTAATCATATTCATGAAGGCTAGTTAGGGAGTTTGTGATGGTCACATACACATCGTTAAATTTAAAATGGATAACCAACAAGTGGGCTTCCCTGGTGGCTCAGACAGTAAAGAATCTGCCTGCAATGTAGAGACCTGGGTTTGATCCTTGGGTTGGGATCCCCTGGGAGAAGGAATAGCAAGCCACTCCAGTATTCTTGCCTGGAGAATTTCATGTACAGAGTAGCCTGGCAGGCTACAGTTCATGGGTCAAAAAGGGTAGGACTGAGCACCTAATACATAACCAGCAAGGACCTACTGTATGACATGGGGAACTCTGCTCAGTGTTATGTGGCAGCCTGAATGGTAGGGGAGTTTGGGGGAGAATGGATACATGTATATATATGGCTGAGTCCACCTGAAACTATTACAATATAGTTAATCAGCTATACCCCAATACAAAATTAAAAGTTCCAAAGAAAAAAATCTTAAAAAAAAGAAAAAGCTAAGATTTAAAACTGAAAAATAAACTCATCTGTTGAAGGACTGAGACCTCCAGTCAGCAGCCATAGGAATAAACTGGGAAGCTGATCTTTCACTCCTGGTCAAGCCATCAATGACCACAGTCTCTGCTGAAATCCTGAGCCAGAACTACCCAACTAAGTTGTTTGAAATTTTTTGACCACAAAAATTGAGAAACAATAAATATTTGCTGTTTTCAGCTCAGTTCAGTCACTCAGTTGTATCTGACACTTTGTGATCCCATGGACTGCAGTATTCCAGGCTTCCCTGTCTTTCAAGTCACAGAAAAAAACAAACAACAACAAAAAAACCTACTAATCATGTTCACAAGGGTTCCACCACAATGACCTAATCATCTCCCAAAGGCCCCACCTCCCAATATGTCACATTAGGGATTAGGTCTCAACATATGAATTCAGGGGATGATACAACCATTCAGTCTACAACAAATTTTATATCCACAAAGCAAGCTGCTATAAAAATGGAGACAATATTCTAGAAGTTTTTTTTTTTTCTTTTAAGTACATCAAAATAACTTCAATGGGGATGCTGAACAGTAAAAAAAGAGCACGTCTGAAATTCAATGCATGAATAACTAAAAAAAAAAAAATCAAAAAATGAAACCAAAGAAAAAGACATTTTAAGACTAAGATAAGAAACATGAGGAAAGATCTAAGAGAGTAGCCACTTAAATGAGTTCCAAAAGACAACAATTTACTTGGAAGAGAACCCATAGTCCAGTAAGTAATAAAGGAAAATTTCCCTGTGTTGAAGAAAGACTTGCATCTTCACATCAAAAGAACAGGACAAACATTAGGTAGGAATACTGAATAGAAAACAGTCAACCAAAACTGTCATAGTGAAACGCTTTTTATTTCCCTCAGTTTCTTTGAGGTATAATTAACAAATAAAAATTATACATATGAAAAGTATATAACAAAATGATTTGATAGATGTGTACATTGTGAAATGATTATCACTCTGTCTTGGGTTTGGAGACAAGATCATAGGGAGGCAAGAGGGAATGAACAGAGACAGTTAAGGGTCTATTGTGATGACCCAGGAGATATGTGACATTGTTTTATAGCAGGAGGACACTAGCAGAGGAAGTGGAGATTACACCGAAGACAGAAACAACAGATTTTACCAATGGATTGCATTTGTAGGGGCTTCCCTGGTGGCTCAGACGGTAAAGAATCTGCCTGTGGGCTTCCCCTGGTGGTCCAGTGGGTAAGGACACCGCCTTGCAGTGCAAGGGGCGCCAGTTTGATCCCTGGCCTGGGAAGATCCCACATGCCGTGGAGCGGCTGGACCGATGTGTCCAATTACCGAGCTGGAGCTCTGGAGCGCATGCGCCCAGAGCCAGCACTCTGCCATGACCAAGGCCACTGCAATGGGAGGCCCACAGGAGCCAAAGAACAAAGACAGATGAAAATAGAGAAATGAAAGACCAATAGAAGTGGCCCACCCGTCCCCTCCCTCCCCACCCCACCCCAAAAAAAAAAAAAAAAAAAAAAGGGATTCCTACTGATTTCTTTAAAAAAAAAAAAAAAAAAAGAATCTGCCTGCAATTCGGGAGAACTAAGTTCGATCCCTGGGTTGGAAAGATCACCTGGAGAAGCGAATACTTGAGTATTCTTGCCTAGAGAATTTAATGGACAAAGGAGCCTGGCGGGCTACAGTCCACAGGGTCACAAAGAGTCGGACAACTGAGTAACTTTCACTTTTACTTTGAATTTGTAGAGCATAAGAGAGAGGGTATAAGTTTGATTCTCAAGCTTTTGACCTGAGTAACTGGATTAATCAGTTAATTAATTAATGTGGAAAAAAGTTGAATTACTAGAATGTGGCTCTCAGAGCTGGAGAAGATGAAACAAGATCCAGTTTGTGTCTGGTTTTGGACATGTTAAGTTTGAGATGCTTATTGAACATCCAAGTGGAGCTGTCAAATTGGCAGGTGGAATTTAGGGGAAAGGTCAGGATTGAGGATACAAACTCTAGCATTATCTAAGAAAGTGTTTAAAGCCATGGGACTGGGTAAGATCACCTAAAGTCTGAGATAAATGAAGACAATAGATTTGAAGACTCAATCTTGTGGCACTCCAGTATCTAGGAGAGCCAAGTCTCCTACAAGTAAGAAAACAGTGGGATTCTATGGTGTCATAGGAGCCACAGAAGGAAAATGGCCCTAAGAGGTCAATTAAGGGACTTCCCCGGTGGTTCAGTGGTTGAGAATCTGCCTGGCAATGCAGGGGACAAGGGTGCAACCCCTGGTTGGGGAACTAAGATCCTACATACTGTAGGGCACCTCAGTCCACAACTAGAAAAGCCTTCACACCGCTACAAAGATCCTCTGTGCCACAAGTAAGAACCAACACAGATAAATAAATAATTGTTAACAAAAAAAAAAGAAAGAAAGAAATCAGTACAAAAAAAACATGGATACTGTAGTTACTTAACTTAAAACTGAAGGAAGCTTAAAATAGAAGACAGAATTCTTTTTAAAAAGTCTCTCAACAGTCTGAGGAGCAGTTTGAGGTGGAAGTTAAGGGTTTGGAAAAAATGAGACAATGTGTATAAAACAAACAAGTACATAGCACTTAGTACTCAGTAAGTAATAATTATATTTCTATTTCCACTATCATTATCAACAACAAAATCTAGGTTGTAGAGAGGTGAATAGGGAGAATAAACACATTAAATTCTCAGACTGTGGAGATAACAGAAAGGAAGGTAATTTATAAGTGCTATTTAATTCTTGATGTTGATAGATAAATGAGGTTTAAAATAGATCTGTTAAAAACTCAGAATACCCAGTGGTCCAGTGGTTTAAGATCCACCTAACAGTGCAGGGGACATGAGTTCAATCCCTGACTGGGAAACATCCCATGTGGCATAGGGCAGCTAAGCCAATTCCACACAACTACTGAACTTGTGTGCCCTAGAGCCTGTGTGCTACAACAAGAGAAGCCACCACCATGAGAAGCCCACACACCCCAACTAGAGAGTAGCCCGTGCTTTCCACAGCTAGATAAAGCCATCTCCCATCTCTTTTTTAAAATTCCTTCTTTATTTTTAAATAATTTTTTTCTTCTGCTGTTGTTCAGTCACTAAATCATGTCCAACTCTGCAACCCCATGGACTAAAGCACACCAGGCTCCTCTGTCCTCTACTACCTCCTGTAATGTGCTCAAACTCAAGTCCATTGAACCGGTGAGGCCATCCATTTTGTCCCTCGTTGCCCCCTTCTCCTCCTACCTTCAGTCCTTTCCAGAGAATTGGGGTCTTTTCCAATGAGTCAGCTCTTTGCATGAGGCAAAGTATTGGAGCTTCAGCTTCACCATCAGTCCTTCCTGTGAATTTTCAGACTTGATTTCCTTTAGGATTGACTGGTTTGATCTCCTTGCTGTCCAAGGGACTCTCAAGAGTTTTCTCCAACACTACAGTTCAAAGGCAGCAATACTTCAGTGCTTGGCCTTCTTTATGGTTCAGCTCTCACATCCGCACATGACTACTGGAAAAACCACAGCTTTGACTATATGGACCTTTGTTGACAAAGTGATGTCTTTGCTTTTTAACACACTGTGTAGGTTTGTCACAGCCTTCCTTCCTAGGAGCAAGCATCTTTTAATTTCATGGCTGCAGTCACCATCTGCAGGGATTTAGAGCCCAAGAAAATAAAGTCTGTCATTGTCTTCCCATCTATTTGCCATGAAGTGACGGGACTGGATGCCATGATTTTTGTTTTTTGGATGTTGAGTTTTAAGTCAGCTTTTTCACTCACCTCTTTCACCTTCATCATGAGATTTTTTAATTCCTCTTTATTAGATGAATAATATTCCATTATATAGATATAACATTTGTTTACTGTTCAACAGTTGGTGGAAATTTAGATTGTTTTCACTTTGTAGATACTCTGAACAACTGTCCTGTGAATGTTCATGTGCGAGGTTTTGTGTCAACGTATGTTGTCATTTCTCTTGAGTATGTATCTGAGGGAAGAATTTCTGGGTCATGTGGAAACTCTTTGGTGAAATGTTAAACTCTTTTTCAGAGCAACTGCACACTTTTATATCCCTGTCAGTAATGTATGAGGAGCTCAGTTTCTCCACATCACTGTCAAAATTGGTTATTGTCTGTCTTTGATCATAAACAACCTAATGGGTGTGAAGAAGTATCTTACTGTGGTTTTTATTTACATTTCCCTCCTGATTAATGATATTGATCATATTTTCATATGCTTATTACTCATTCATACATCTTCACTGGAGAAATATCTACTCAATTCTTTCCCAATTTTTTTTCTTTCCCAATTTTTAAATTGGATTATTTGCCTTTTTATTGTTGAATTGTTGTAGTTATTTTATATTCTGGATACTGGATCTTTATCAAATATATTATTTATAAATATTTTCTCCCATACTCTGGCTAGTCTTTTCATTTTCTTGGTAGAGTACTTTGAAGTACATGTTTCAAAATTTTGTATAAAATTGAGTTTATCTATTTTTCCTTGTGGTTTTTGTGTCATATCTAAGAAAAAGTTGCTTAATCCAAGGTCATGAAGACTTATACCTATGTTTTTCTCTAAGAGTGCTATAGTTTTAGCTCCCACTTTCTGCCAAGAAGTTCTTTGTGTGTCCTGGGAGACACTATAAACATTCAGTCAAGCACTTTACAACTTCCTCTTAACCAGTGGTGAGAACGCGAACCTCATCAGCTCTTTTCTAAACACATGCACGCGCGCTCACACACACACACACACACACACACAGCCCTGGGCATTCACAAAGCTATATATATTTGCAGGTCCTGCTAGACGCCCAGGAATACCATGGAAATTTTTTAAAGTCCCATATGGATATCCATTCCCCCGATTTTCCTTTTAAACTTTTTGGTTTGTCTATTATTTGTCCCAACTTTTATTCCATTATCTCAGGTAACCATGATGCTCAAGAATTGCCTCTGGTGCTTCCCTGGTGGTCCAGTGGGTAAAGAGTCCGTCTTGCAGTGCAAGGGGCACCGGTTTGATTCCTGGCCCGGGAAGATCCCACGTGCCACGGATAAGCTGGGCCAAGTGTGTCCAATTATGAGCCAGTGCTCTGGAGCGCATGCACGCAGAGCCAGTGCTCTGCAGTGAGAGAGGCTACTGCAATGGGAGGCCCACACAGGCCAAAGAATAAAAAGATGGACGAAAATAAATAAATGAACAACCAATAAAAGAGGCCAAATTTTTTTTAAAAAATTAAGAAAAAAAAGAATTGTCTCTGATTGTTTTCAACCCCCGCCCCTGTGAACAAGGCTATTTGCACTAGATGAGCTCTGAGCAAGACAAAAATAAAGACAGCCTCGCAAGGAGGCTTCTCCCGAACTCGCAGACAAGTCAGTTACGACAGTTCCCAAAGGCTGGTGCTTCAGAGGAGCTTCTAGCCCATTTTGCCCCCTCCACTGGCTACTGGGCTGCTGGTTCTCACTGTGATTGCAGATTCTTGGATTTCAAGGCTGCTGTGGTGCTGGGGAGGGAATAATGGAATATGACAAGAGAAAGTGACACAAAGCTCATTGTTCCCACCCGGATTCATCTCTTTTTCTTGCATAAAAGCTCCCAGATTGCTGCAAGCCTTTGGTTAATTTCCAGAGTTCTGAAAATGTTGATTCTAACATTTTTGCCAGCGTTCTTGTTGCTTTTATGGAGGAGAGAATTTTTGGAGGTCTTTATTTTATCAATTTTGCTGACACCTTAGAATATAGTTTTGATGGAGATTTTCAAACCTCTAAAAGTACACTGACTAGCACAGTAGCCATGAGTCACATGGGGCTAATGAACCCTTGAAATGTAGCTAGTGTGTACTGAGATGTACTATACATGTAAAACACATACTGGATTTCAAAGACAGTACAATAAAAAAAAAAAAAAGAAAAGGATTTTAATCGTCTTCCTACGACGAGTTTTTTACTTTGAATATATTTTTTTAAAGATTTACTTATTTATTTATTTTGGGCGGGGGTCGGGTTGGGGAGAGAGGGGAGTGGGCAGGCCACTTCTATTGGTCTTTCATTTCTCTATTTTCATCCATCTTTGTTCTTTGGCTCCTGTGGGCCTCCCATCGCGGCGGCGTCTGTCGTCGCAGAGCACCGGCTCTGGGCGCATGCGCTCCAGAGCTCCGGCTCGGTGATTGGACACATCAGTCCAGCCGCTCCGTGGCACGTGGGATCTTCCCAGGCCAGGGATCGAACCGGTGCCCCTTGCACTGCAAGGCGATGTCCTTACACACTGGACCACAGGGGGAAGCCCGAATATTTTTTTTTAAATTGAAGAATAATTGCTTTGCAATGTTGTGTTTGTTTCTGCTATCCATCAACGTGAATCAGCTACAAGTATACACATATCCCCTCCCTCTTGAACCCCCTTTCCACCCGACTCCCATTCAACCCCTCTAAGTCATCAAGAGCACCAAGCCAAGCTCCCTGTGGTATAAGGAAGCACCCTGTGTGGTACAGCAGCTTCCTACTAGCTACATATTTTATATAGAGAAGTGTATTTATGTCAACTCTACTCTCTCCATTCATCCCATCCTCTCCTTCCCCCACTATGTCCACAAGTCCATTCTCCACATCTGCGTCTCTAGCCCTGCTCTACAAATAGATTCATCAGTACCATTTTTCTAGATTCCATATATATGCCTTAATACATATTTGTTTTTCTATTTCTAACTTACTTCACTCTGTATAACAGGCCCTAAGTTCATCTACATGACTGCATATGACCCGATCTCATTCCATTTTTATGGCGGAGTAATATTCCATGGTATATATGTACCACAACTTTCTTTTTTCAGTAATGATTCCTTTCTGCTTTCCTGATTGTCAAGCCCAAATAGACTTACAGGTGTCCTGATCAAACAAAGAATCAAACAAAAAGAGCAACAACTCCCATGTCCCTCTGTGATTCACCTGCATGTTCAGAAACTCAGTGCCTCCTTCTTCAGTACTCATAGCCTCACCTCATCTCTTTGCATATGTCCACACAGACCCCAGATAAGACATGTACCACAACTTCTTTCTCCATTCATCTGCCAATGGACATCGAGGTTGTTTCCATGGCCTGGCTATCGTAAACAGTGCTGCAATGAACTGCCCTGGGGTACATGTGCCTTTTTGAATTATGGTTTTTTTCAGAGTATATGCCCAGTAGTGGGATTGATGGGTCATATGGTAGTTTTATTCCTAGTTTCTTATGGAATCTCCGTACTGTTCTCTATAGTGCCTGTATCAATTTACATTCCCACCAACAGTGCAAGAGGGTTCCCTTTTCTTCACTTCCTCTCCAGCATTTATTGTTTGAAGATTTTTTTGATGATGATCCCTCCGACCAATGTGAGATGATTCCTCATTTTAGTTTTGATTTGCATTTCTGTAATAAAGAGTGATGCTGAGCATTTTTCTTGTGTTTGTTAGCCATCTGTATGTCTTCCTTGGAGAAATATCTGTTTAAGTCTTTTATCCATTTTTTGATTGGATTGTTTGTTTTACTGATATTGACCTGCATGAGCTGCTTGTATATTTTGGAGATTAATCCTTTGTCAGTTGCTTCATTTGCAATTATTTCCTCCCATTTTGAGCTTTCTTTTCATCTTATTTATAGTTACCTTTGTTGTGCAAAAGCTTTTAAGCTTCATTAGATCCAATTTGTTTATTTTAATTTCCATTACTCTTGGAAGTGGATCAAAGAGTATTTTGCTGTGATTTATGTTGAATATATGTTGAAATAATATATTGATTACCTTGGGCTAAATAACATATATTTTTAAATTAATTTCACTTTTTTAAAAACCTTTTTTAATATGTGTGGGAGTTAGCATTCTCAGATGATGCCCAGTGAGTCATGCTTTCATGGCTGCTAGAAAATTTTAAATTACATATATGGCTCTCATATTTCTATTGGACAATGTTTGCCTGGAATGAGAAAAAGCACAAAGGAAACTACTTATCCATTAGAATAAAATACAAAATCTATTGAAATTACAAGGAAACAGCAAGAACGAATACTAAACAGAAAATATCAAACATGGCTACAGGAATGAGACTAAACATATTTGTTAGATTCTGTATGATGGTATACTCTGCAGATATTGAGAAGACAGACATTGTCTTGACTGGGTCACGGGACACTGACTCTGAGATGGAGGTTTGTGAGCTGGAGTTTTACTGAGAAATGCCCTCAGGTATAACACCTGTACAGTAATGAAAGTGCTAGTGTTAGTCACTCAGTCGTGTCCAACTCTTTATGGAATTCTCATATGGTAGTTTTATTCCTAGTTTCTTATGGAATCTCCGTACTGTTCTCTATAGTGCCTGTATCAATTTACATTCCCACCAACAGTGCAAGAGGGTTCCCTTTTCTTCACTTCCTCTCCAGCATTTATTGTTTGAAGATTTTTTTGATGATGATCCCTCCGACCAATGTGAGATGATTCCTCATTTTAGTTTTGATTTGCATTTCTGTAATAAAGAGTGATGCTGAGCATTTTTCTTGTGTTTGTTAGCCATCTGTATGTCTTCCTTGGAGAAATATCTGTTTAAGTCTTTTATCCATTTTTTGATTGGATTGTTTGTTTTACTGATATTGACCTGCATGAGCTGCTTGTATATTTTGGAGATTAATCCTTTGTCAGTTGCTTCATTTGCAATTATTTCCTCCCATTTTGAGCTTTCTTTTCATCTTATTTATAGTTACCTTTGTTGTGCAAAAGCTTTTAAGCTTCATTAGATCCAATTTGTTTATTTTAATTTCCATTACTCTTGGAAGTGGATCAAAGAGTATTTTGCTGTGATTTATGTTGAATATATGTTGAAATAATATATTGATTACCTTGGGCTAAATAACATATATTTTTAAATTAATTTCACTTTTTTAAAAACCTTTTTTAATATGTGTGGGAGTTAGCATTCTCAGATGATGCCCAGTGAGTCATGCTTTCATGGCTGCTAGAAAATTTTAAATTACATATATGGCTCTCATATTTCTATTGGACAATGTTTGCCTGGAATGAGAAAAAGCACAAAGGAAACTACTTATCCATTAGAATAAAATACAAAATCTATTGAAATTACAAGGAAACAGCAAGAACGAATACTAAACAGAAAATATCAAACATGGCTACAGGAATGAGACTAAACATATTTGTTAGATTCTGTATGATGGTATACTCTGCAGATATTGAGAAGACAGACATTGTCTTGACTGGGTCACGGGACACTGACTCTGAGATGGAGGTTTGTGAGCTGGAGTTTTACTGAGAAATGCCCTCAGGTATAACACCTGTACAGTAATGAAAGTGCTAGTGTTAGTCACTCAGTCGTGTCCAACTCTTTGCGATTCCATGGACTGTAGCCTACCAGGCTCCACTGTTCATGCGCTTTTCCAGACAAGAATACTGGGGTGGGCTGCCATTTCCTTCTCCATGGAATCTTCCCAGCCCAGGGATAGATCTGGGTCTCCTGCATTGCAGGCAGATTCTTTATTGTCTGAGCCACCAGGGAAGCCTGAAATGCAGTTGAAACAGGGTTCTCAGCTGTTCCCACAGGAGACTCTGGAGCTGGGAAGGCTTTTCAGAGCAAAGGCTGGGCCTTCCTAACCCTGCATTGACCAGTCCCTGGATGTGAGCTGTCCCCTTGGAGAAGGCGTCACCTTGGCCAAGGCCAATTCCAGCAGTAGAACTTTTAGCTATGATCTATCAATCAGCTTCCAGATGGCTGTAGAAATGAGTGTCTTGACTCTGAAGCAGGATCTGGAGAGCATACCATACCACCCACTGTAGAAGTTGTCTATTGAAAAGAAGCATATTTTAGATACCAGTTCATACATAAAGTATTGTAAGGTATGTTCATATGCAAGTAAATCACTAGCAGAGACTGTTTGGGGAGAGCTAAGGAAAGAGCCTAGTCTAAGTAAGGGTGAAAGAGGAGAGTGAAAAATCTGGCTTAAAATTCAACATTCAAAAAATGAAGATCACAGCATGCAATGCCATCACTTTATGGCAAACAGATGGAGAAATAATGGAAACAGTGGCAGATTTTACTTTCTTGTGCTCTACAGTCTCAAAATTAAAAGACGCTTGCTCCTTGGAAGGAAAGCTATGACAAACCTAGACAGCATATTAAAAAGCAGAGATATCAACAAACGTTTGTATAGTCAAAGCTATGTTTTTTCCAGTAGTTGTATATGCATGTGATAGTTGGTCCATAAAGAAGGCTGTGGGCAGAAGAATTGATGTTTTCGAACTGTGGTGCTAGAGATGGCTCTTGAGAGTCCCTTGGACAGCAAGGAGATCAAACCAGTCAATTCTAAAGGAAATTGACCCTGAATATTCATTGGAAGAACTGATGGTGAAGCTGAAGCTCCAATATTTTGGCCACCTGATATGAGGAGTTGACTCATTGGAAAGATCCTGATGCTGGGAAAGATTGAGGGCAGGAGGAGAAGGGGACGACAGAGGTTGAGACGGTGGGATGGCATCACTGATGCAATGGACATGAGTTTTAGGAAACTCCGGGAGATGGTGAAGGACAGGGGAGCTTGCCATGCTGTAGTTCAATGAGGTCGAAAAGAGCAGATACAACTTAGTGGCTGAACAACAACAAAGAAAGGGTTGGCAGTTGCTGTGATGGGAAAAAATATGTACTTTCTACTATTCTCATTTTTTATAATAACCATAAACTATGGGGGTGCATGCATACATGCTAAGTCACTTCAGGTATGTCTGACTCTTTGTGACCCTACGGATTGTAGCCTGACAAGCATCTCTGTCCATGGGATTCTCCAGACAAGTACACTGGAGTGGACTGTTATGCCCTCTTCCAGAGAATCTTCCCAACCCACAGATTGAACTCACATCTCTTGCACTGGCAGGAGGGTTCTTTACCACTAGTGCCCCCTGGGAAGCCTGTAGTAGGTGGTGAACATACGGCAATAAACAAGATGTTTCCAGTATGAGTAACCCCTATGGTTACCAACTGTGGTTCGGAATTTAAAAGCTTCAAATTAGAATTGCCTTCTAAATTTTGTCTCCAACATGTCCCAAGACAAATAGACAACAACCAAGGTAACTCTGATGTTACATAGAATGATCCCATCGTCATTGAATTCCTTCTGGGCCAGATGACATCTGCCTCACTGTACAAAACTAATCTTTTTAGGTCTGCTTATTTCATCATGTCAGTGACTTTCTTACTCTGCAACCTCTCCCTTAAAAAATAGCTGACATTGGGCTTCCCCTGGTGGTCCAGTGGGTAAGGACACCGCCTTGCAGTTCAAGGGGCGCCGGTTCGATCCCTGGCCTGGGAAGATCCCATGTGCCGCGGAGCGGCTGGACTGATGTGTCCAATTACCGAGCCGGAGCTCTGGAGCGCATGCGCCCAGAGCAGGCACTCTGCAATGACAGACGCCACCGCTATGGGAGGCCCACAGGAGCCAAAGAACAAAGACGGATGAAAATAGAGAAATGAAAGACCAATAGAAGTGGCCCGCCCACTCCCCTCCCTCCCCAACCCGACCCCCACCCAAATAAACAAATAAATAGAATGTCTGGAGAAAAAAAAAAAAAAAAACAGAAATACAACAATAACCAAAAAAAAATAGCTGACATTAATTCTGGTCCTTGTCAATGGAGGGTCTTCTTTCAATTTGATTTTCTCCATAATCTAAACAAAGACAATGCTTAGGGTGTCCTTTCATCCTGGAAAAACTATGGAGACTTTTTCAAGCAAAGGAACGGATGGCACCTGACACTATCCCAAACAACTATTTAATGGTTACTTGCCTCAAACTATTACTTACATCAAATGACAACTATTTAATGATCAATGTAATAAAAGGCATTGACCAATCAGAATGAACACAGACCCGTGTGGTTGTTGGAAAGTGTACAGTCAGTGGTTATTTAGCAACCAACTTGAAAGTAGTTCAATATTTTAATAGACTGAGCAATACGTGCCAAATATCAGTACTGACCACAGGTGCAAATGCAGACACATGATGAGGAGGGCAGGTCAATTAAGCTTACTGGGTGAATGAATGGTCCCAAATCCAGAGTGGTCTAATAGTCCTTCTAATTAAGCCC
This sequence comes from Tragulus kanchil, assembly GCA_022376925.1. Lineage (NCBI taxonomy): Eukaryota > Metazoa > Chordata > Mammalia > Artiodactyla > Tragulidae > Tragulus > Tragulus kanchil. The sequence goes on along the minus strand of JAIOJX010000028.1, from coordinate 234,734,757 downwards.
TGGAACATGTCAGATGGATAGGAAAGCACATACACATAATTCATTTATGACTCACTCATGTGTTCCCTATGGTTTTTTTTTTTTTTTTTTTTCAGAAAAATGGCTTTTTTTTTTTTTTTTAAATTTTGGCCTCTTTTATTGATTATCCATTTATTTTCATCCATCTTTATCCTTTGGTCCATGTGGGCCTCCCACCACAGTGGCCCCTCTCTTGCAGAGCTCTAGTTCTGGGTGCATGTGCTCCAGAGCTCCGGCTCATAATTGAACATACTGGTCCAGCCTCTCCAGGGCACGTGGAATCCTCCTGGGCCAGGGATTGAACCAGTGCCCCTTGCACTGCAAGGCAGACCCTTTACCCACTAGACCACCAGGGAAGCCCGTTCCCTATGATTTAACCTGAGTCACCAGCCTCTATAGGTTTGCCATACACTTTCCTTCAGTAAAGATGGAGGTGCCCAAATCAAGGGTGAATAGCCTTCACTTGATGGATAGTTCATGTGTGTGCTGCCGGCTCCAAAAGACCAGGAGTAGGAGGCAGGAAAAGGAAAAGCGAGGGCAGTTATTACACTGAAAAATTCCTCTGGACTTGGGATAAATTGAAACATTGTTTTAAGGAATTGTAGGTATTTCCAGGCAGGAGAAATATGAGATCAGCTCAGCTGAAATAATGTTGACTTTAATTTTAACGAGTGTTCCTTGGGCAGGAATCTAAAACCATTGTGGACAAATGATTGTTCTTAAACACCTCACCGTGGGCAGAGCACTAAAGGTTTAGGACATGCTGCTGCTTCTAACTTAAATTGAAGAACAGCACAAGCTGTCCCTTTCCACAGCATCTGACCTTGGTCATTAGACCCCTTTATGGGTCAAATCAGGTGAGGACCCTCACCAAAGTCCTATCTCCTCACTGAGTCCAAATTGCCTCCATGGAAGCAACCTAGATGTCCATCGACGAACAAATGGATACAAAAGTTCTGGTACATATATATAATGGAATACTACACAGCTGTAAAGAAAAATGCAGAAGAATCAGCCCTAATGAGGTGGCTGGATCTAGAACGTATCATAAAAAGTGAAGTCAGTCAGAAAGAGAAGGACAAATACAGTATATTAACACATATATATGGAATCCAGTAGGATGGTGATGATGGCACACGCAGTGAAGCAACAGAAAGACAGACATGGACAGTGGACATATGGACATTGTGGGGAAGGAACAGAGGGTGGGAGGCGTAAAGGAAGTAGCATGAAGGCCTGTACTATCATAGATGAAGAAAATAGCTATAGTCATTGCTCTATGAGAAAAGGGAATCCTTCAGGGGTTCTGTGTGATTGCTGGGAGGGGTGGGAAGGGGGGGATATACATATGACTAATCTGGGAACATGCATATCTGTAAACAACAAAACTTGGTAAAAGTTAAAAGTAAACTAAAGGTTTTTTTTTATAAAAAAACAAAACAAAACAAAACAAATTGCCTCCATGGGTATCATTTTCCTCTCTAAGTAACAACCTTCTCATTGGGTATCATCCTCTGGACCAAGTACACCCTCCTCTCTGTATCCTAACCTCGTTACAAGCTCCCACCTGATCTCTGAGTGCTCATCCCCTTACTACTGCCATTTCCCACCAAGGACAAGCACTCTCTCATACTGCCTGAATACACATTGCCTCCCAGCCAAGAGCAACTATCACCCACCTCCATGTGACCTTAGCAGTTGACCAGACATGTACATTCACAGGTCTGCTTTGACCTTCATCCTTGCCCTGGGAGGAAGGTAGAGTAGCATTCTCCATTTGATAGCTGAGAAAGTGAGAACCTAAGATAAGTAAACAACTCCATCCACATCCTCATCTTCAGACCCCAGGCCCCTGTTCTTTTCACAGTGCTCTACAGTATCATGGTTCTTACAGGGGTGTAGACTTCTGTGCTCCACTTGAAGGGGAAAACTGCCTGCCTGTACCTGCATGAGGTTCCCCCATTCTAGAAACACGGGGTGCAGGCCCTCAGGGTGTTTAGCTTGAGAAGAGATGGGGAAGTGTGAGCGCCTGAAAGGAGTTGCCCAACTGTTTCCCTGCTCTCTTTCAGATCAGGTGCGAAGATGAAGATATGAGGTGGGTCAAGCATACATTATCAAGTCTAGTACAACAAATGGCCAGTGTTGGTAAGAGTTCAGCAGAGGAGGTGCTCTTGGAGGAAAATCCCCTGTAAACCTTTCACAGCCTTTTCCATTCCAAGGACAGTGTCCTGAGTATTTCCACCTCTCACTCAGCTGCAGCATCAAGCCCAAGCCCAGGGGCCTATCCAAATACCTTCCTGGCAAAGCCATGCACACACTACCCAGGAGGCTTCCACTTTTGTGCAAGTTCATGCTCGTACCACATGCTCGCATTCCAGAGCTTTCAGGACTTCAGGGAGAGAACACGTCCTGCCGTGTGCAAAGAGGGTTCCCAAGCCAACATCCTGCCAGGCCCGGCATGGGGGCCCCACTCAGTCACACCAAGGACCATCCCTGAGTTCCAGGACTAAACATCAGGACGGATCCAGCCCCCTGATATTGCACCCCTTGACCCCCAAGGGTCCCAAATGACAGCCCGGACCTTGAGTTCCCAAGGATGTCAGCCCATCCAGCCGACCATGGAAATATACCAGAGTTTATACGGATGTAAGCTCAGAAGGTCTAAATGATGCAACAGAATTTAACACGGGATCATAGGAAGGCTCTGGCTTAGAAGATAACAGGCCATGCAGGTACTACTATGTGGGTATCATAAATGAAAAGGGATGGAAGAAGTATTTCAGGAAGCTGATAGACCATTTTTTTAATAGCTCAGTGGTGTACAAGGGTTTCAGAATCATGGGGGGATAAACCAGCTGACCCTCAAATTCTAGACTTCTTTCAGGTGTCAACACTGGGCTCACCAAGATTGTATCTAGAAAACAGTGTTCTCTTTGTTCTTGAGTTTAACCTCAGAAAACTTCTGGAATCTAGAGGGATAGAGGTTGGAAGTAGCTCTGGCAGATTTTCTACAGGTGGAAAAAAACACCAAAAACAAAGCAACAATAACAATGACCACCCCCCCTCACAACGAACACCCACAGGTAGGCACAATTTCCCCCTTTCTTCCATGGTCCTTTTTCTCTGAGTGTCTTTATCAACTCCTGTTGGGGGAGGCATCTGAGCTACTGGTGTTTTTCTACTTAGAGGAGCAAGAAAATTCCATTAACTGAAGAATAACATGGTTGACTGCCCCAGTGGGAAAGGTGTTCAGTGTGCTGTGTTCTTGCTTTCTGTGCCGCTGTCAGGGCCCTGAGGTCTAGACTTGCCGGCTCCTGCTCGCTGGGTCGCCCGGGCCTTTGGGGTTGTGACTTCCACCCACAGAGAAAGTACAGTGTGTGCTAATGGAGCACACAGAGACAGAGGGAAGAGAAAAGAGGGTGGGAGGCAGGTGAGTTATTTCTTTTTCAAGAAATGAAAACAAAGAGAAAAAAAATCATGCATAAATCTGTCCTAAGGCTCATGCTGTGGGCTCCAGAAATACTGTCAGGTCCTGGAACCATCCAGAAAGGACCCAGGAATCGACTCCCATCAGCATTCCTGATCTTTGGGAGTGAACAACCTCAGTCTTATTTTTGTAAGAAAATCAAGTATCATGCTGTGTCGGCAGACATATGGAATGGTATAATCAGTGTAAAAACTGGCTATTTTCTATTAAACTAACACACATTCACTCTGTGCCACAGCAATTCCATTCTGAAGTATATTTACCCAAGAGAAATGAAAAGATATGACACACAAAGACCTGTATAAAAAATATTCCTAGCAGCTTAATTCAGAATAGCTCCAAACAGCAAACAACTCAACTGTATCAAGAAGTGAATGGATAAATCAATTGTGGTAGGCTTCTCTGTCCATGGGATTTTCCAGGCCAGGATACTGGAGTGAGTTGTCATTACCTTCTCCAGAGGGTTTTCCCAACCAGGGATCAAACCAGGTCTCTTGGATTGCAGGCAGATTCTTTACTATCTGAGCCACCAGAGAAGACCAGTATAAGCATTCAATGAAATAATAATAATTTCCTATTCCTGTTATAACAAATTCCCACCAAATGGATGCCTTATTCTCCAACTGTTCTGGAGGTCAGAAATCTGAAATTATTTTAATGAGGTTAAAAATCAAGATGTTGGCACAGCTTGGGGTTTCCTTTCTTCCATGGTCCTTTTTCTGAGTGTTTTTTGTTGGGGAGGCATCTGAGCTACTGGTGTTTTTCTACTTAGAGGAGCAAGAAAATTCCATTAACTGAAGAATAACATGGTTGACTGCCCCAGTGGGAAAGGTGTTCAGTGTGCTGTGTTCTTGCTTTCTGTGCCGCTGTCAGGGCCCTGAGGTCTAGACTTGCCGGCTCCTGCTCGCTGGGTCGCCCGGGCCTTTGGGGTTGTGACTTCCACCCACAGAGAAAGTACAGTGTGTGCTAATGGAGCACACAGAGACAGAGGGAAGAGAAAAGAGGGTGGGAGGCAGGTGAGTTATTTCTTTTTCAAGAAATGAAAACAAAGAGAAAAAAAATCATGCATAAATCTGTCCTAAGGCTCATGCTGTGGGCTCCAGAAATACTGTCAGGTCCTGGAACCATCCAGAAAGGACCCAGGAATCGACTCCCATCAGCATTCCTGATCTTTGGGAGTGAACAACCTCAGTCTTATTTTTGTAAGAAAATCAAGTATCATGCTGTGTCGGCAGACATATGGAATGGTATAATCAGTGTAAAAACTGGCTATTTTCTATTAAACTAACACACATTCACTCTGTGCCACAGCAATTCCATTCTGAAGTATATTTACCCAAGAGAAATGAAAAGATATGACACACAAAGACCTGTATAAAAAATATTCCTAGCAGCTTAATTCAGAATAGCTCCAAACAGCAAACAACTCAACTGTATCAAGAAGTGAATGGATAAATCAATTGTGGTAGGCTTCTCTGTCCATGGGATTTTCCAGGCCAGGATACTGGAGTGAGTTGTCATTACCTTCTCCAGAGGGTTTTCCCAACCAGGGATCAAACCAGGTCTCTTGGATTGCAGGCAGATTCTTTACTATCTGAGCCACCAGAGAAGACCAGTATAAGCATTCAATGAAATAATAATAATTTCCTATTCCTGTTATAACAAATTCCCACCAAATGGATGCCTTATTCTCCAACTGTTCTGGAGGTCAGAAATCTGAAATTATTTTAATGAGGTTAAAAATCAAGATGTTGGCACAGCTTGTTCCTTCTGGAGGTTCCAGGAGAGAATGTTTTCTTGCCTATTCCAGTGTCTAGTGACCCCTCCTACATATATTCCTTCGTTGATGGCCCTTTCAGAGTGCACCAATTAAATCTGTGACTCTGGTCACATTGCTTTCTCCTTATCTATAGTCAAACCTCCCTCTTCAATGTATTTGTGACTTACTTAGGACCCACCTGGAAAATCCAAGCTGATCTTTCCATTTCAAGTTCCTTCGCCTAGTCACACCTGCAAAGTCCCTTTGGCCACATAAAATGAGATCCATATGTTCCAGGAATTAGGACCTGGATATCTTTGAGGCCAATATTCAGTTGAACACAGGAAAATACTACCCAGAAAGAAAAAAAACAAAGAGGATGAGGTGCTAACATGAATGAAGTTTGCCAACAGGATGTGGAGCAAAAGAAGGCAGACCAAAAAAAGAGAGAGACAGAGAGCAAGAGAACACCTGTATGATCCCATTTATATGAAGTTTCAGAAGAGGCAAAAGTAACCTATGATGATAGAAATCAGAACAGTGATTGCCTGGGGGTAAGGGAACATACTGAGAAAGGACACGGAGAACTTTCTTGAGAGACAAAAATGTTCTGTATCTTGAGTGATGACTGTACATGAATGTGCACATTTATCAAAACTCCTGGAACTGTCTGTATGCTCCAGATCTTTGCATTTCAGAGTATATAAGTTGTTCCTTGAGCTTCTCCATGATTCAGTAAGGAATCCACCTGCAATGCAGGAGATGTGGGAGATGCAGGTTTGATCCCTGGGTCAGGACGATCCCCTGGAGGAAGAAATGACAACCCACTCCAGTATTCTTGCCTGAAAAATCCCATGAACAGAAGAGCCTGGTGGGCTACAGTCCAAAGGGTCACAAAGAGTCGGACACAACTAAGTGAGCACAAATTAGTCCTCAGTGGGGAAAAAAAAAGAACGGAGGGTGCAAGGAGGAAATAACAACAAGGGGAAAAAGAAGAAAGACGGCAGACAGAATAAAGCAAAGCTCAATATATAATTTTTTAGGGAAGTTTTCTTTTTTTCATTTTAGGGAAGTTTTATTTTTTATTTTGGCTGCTCTGGGTCTTTGTTGGGGCATGCAGTCTGAGCTGCCCCACAGCATGGAGGATCTTAGTTCCCTGACTAGGGATTGAACCCATGTCCCCCACATTGGAAGGTGAACCCTTAACCAATGGTCCACCACAGAAGTACCAAGACCAATGTATAAGGACATATTTTCCTCCCTCACTATCACTGGGACAAGTTCCTGGAGTGGAAGGAGACTGGATGCAGAGGGGGGAGGACCCGGCATCTCACCCGCGTGAGGTCAGCCAGTCTCCAGCAGCTTCTGGCATTTAAGACACCTGAAGCCATTGGTCTATCTTGGATAAGCTTACAAGACAAGACACTCAATAAAAAATCTTGAATATACTGAAAACTTCCCTCCTCTCATAAGTGAGAAAATAGCCGTATTTTTTACACATTGCTATATCTTTTGTAGATTGTTGTTATTATGACAGAAGGATCATTTATCCTCTGTCTTTATCCTTGAATGTTGCACAAAAATACGTTCTTGTTTTGTTAGAGAGATTTCATAAACATCCCCTTTGATCACTGGATAATATTTCAGTGAGGTGATTGATACCATAACTCACTTAGACTTTTCCCGTTGGATATTAGACTATTTATTTACTTTTTTCCCTATAGAAAAATAATCGAGCTCTGGTTGACTTTGTTCTTCTTTTGAATTATTTAAGAAATAAATATTGAAATAAGAAATCAAGAAGAGGAGAAGGAAGTAGCAAAGAAACCCATAGCACAGACTTCAGAGCTTCTGGAGGAACCTCCAGAATTACCTGGTATAAAATCCTAATTTTACAGAAGCAGAAACCAAGGCCAGGGCACAATTGAAACGAAATGCCCAGCACTACAGTTGAGTCACAGAGTCGGGACTCAAGCTCAGAAGCCCTGAATTTAATTGAAACAAAATAAATATAAGCTACAATCTCTGCTTTGCCTACACAGCAAGCACCAACAGGGACAAATTTCTCCCATCTAACCTTGTCTTAAAAGTGTGTCTCCCAGATAAATTGTGAGAGAAATAACTTAAACAAAAATGGAACAGTTGATTAACAGAGACACGATGTTGTACATAAAATAGACAAACAACAAGGACGTACTGTAAAGCACAAGGAACAATATCATGACCTTGCAGTAACCTTTAATGGGAAAGACTCTAAGAGAGAATGAATACATATATGCACATACATATAATGGAATCACTTTGCAGTACACATGAAATGTTGTAAATCAACTATATTTCAATTTAAGAATTAGTTAAAGAAAGAACAGTGGACAGAACCTCTAGTGTTAACATAAGATTAGAATTTAAGATACCCTTTAGTTCAGCTGGAAAGGAAAATACCTCATCTGAAAAATGGAGAGAAGAAACTGTCTTTCCTTTGTGTGTCTGGGAGATCCTCTGGTCACATGGGTGTTAAAACTGTTGGCTCTCAGTTAACTGGACTAATAGCAGGAAGCCCTGTGGCAGATCACACAAAGGAGAAACATATGCAAAAATAATTTTCAAGTGCTTCACATAATTTTCCAGCAACAGATTTACCTTCTTATGTTTGCCACAAAACTTGGGTTTCTAGAATATTCATCAATTGGAGCATAGAACATGGTTTGATCTATAGCGTGCTAGGAGGAGACAGACAACAGAGACAACAGCTATTTACAATGTGTCTGTCTGATGCGCAATAAACCAGACTCTACCATACCACTGTGGATTTTCATCCCCAGTAAGCACGAATCTGAGCCTCAGCTTCATTAAGTAACTTTCCCAAGGTCACTCAATTACAGTATCAAAGTTCCAGCACTGTCTGAAGCTGAAGCTCATGTGTTTTCAACTCTACCAGAAAACTCAGACCACATTTTATTCAATAAATTCTTGTTTATGGGCTACCTCTGTTTCAAATCCTGTTTGCTAGGTAACAAGGATATAAAAATAAATAAGAGAAATAGCATTCCTAGGTAATGCACAATCTAGCAGGTGAAAAGAGAAGCAAAGACACACAGTAGAATACACATAAATATTGGATCACTGAGGGAATGAATATTCACGTTTCTGAAGCTGTTCATATCTGTATGGTAGGTCAATGACAGACTGGGGGATAATTTTAAATTTAATTTTTTGAAATACATTTGATTTATGATATTGTATTAATTTCTGTTGTATGGTAAAGTGATTCAGTGATACATATATATACATTCTTTTACATATTCTTTTACATTATGGTTTATCACAGGGTACTGAATATAATTCCCTGTGCTATACAGTAGGACCTTGTTGTTGTTTATCCATCTTTGTTATTATCGTTCAGTTGTCCATCTGTGTTCAATTCTTTTTTTTTTTTTAGACACTTCTACTGGTCTTTCATTTATTTCCATCTTTGTTCTTTTGGCCTGTGTGAACCTCCCATCACAGTGACCTCTCTCGCTGCAGAGCTCCGGCCCCGGGCGCATGTGTTCAGAGCTCCGGCTCGGTAGTTGGACACATCAATCCAGCTGCTCCGTGGCACATGGGATCCTCCAAGGCCAGGGATTGAACTGGCACCCTTTGCACTACAAGGTGGTGTCCTTACCCACTGGACCACCAGGGAAGTCCCCCTGTGTTCAATTCTTTGTGATCCTATGGGCTGCTGCACGCCAGGCTTCTCTGTCCTTCACTATCTCCTGGAGTTTGCTCAAACTCATATCCATTGAGTCAGTGATGACATCCAACCATCTCATCCTCTGTCACCTCCTTCTTCTGCCTTCTATTTTTCCCAGCATCAGAGTCTTTTCCAGTGAGTCATCTCTTCACATCAGGTGGCCAAAGTATTGGAGCTTCAGCTTCACCATCAGTCCTTCTAATGAATATTCAGGGTTGATTTCCTTTAGGATTGACTAGTTTAATCTCCTTGCTGCCCAAGGGACTCTCAAGAGTCTTCCCCAGCACTATAGTGTGAAAGAATCAATTCTTCAGTGCTCAGCCTTCTTAACCTGTATCTGCGAATTCCAAATTCACAATCTATCCCTCCTTCTCCCTCCCTCTCCCTATTGACAACCACAAGTCTGTTCTCTACATCTGTGCATGTTTGTATTGTATGCATATAAGTTCATTTGTGAATGACAGGGTTTTTTTTTATTGGTCCTTCATTTATTTATTTTTGTCCATCTTTATTTTTTGGCCTGTGTGGGCCTCCCATTGCAGTGGCCTCTCTTGTTGCAGAGCACTGGCTCTGGGCCCATGCGCTCCAGAGTGCTGGCTCACAATTGGACACTCCAGTCCAGTCGCTCTGCAGTATGTGGGATCTTCCTGTGCCAAGAATTGAACCCATGTCCCTTGCATTGCAAGGTGAACTCTTTACCCACTGGACCACCAGGGAAGCCTTGAATGACAGGTTTTAAAAATGTCAATTGGCATGGTCATTTTCTTGATTGTTTTTTGTAGAATGTGAATTTCATGTAAATATTCAGTCCCACTATAACCCCTAGACAAAACGTATTTTGATTCCCATTTCCAAATGGGGTTGTAAAAAAAATATCCAACTAGTCTGAGTTTCCTGAAACCCAGACCAGTTTGTTGTGTTACACCACTTTGCCTAAAATAAAATATAATAATCTAAGGGCAATAACTTGTTAAACAATGTAATCAGATTCATGATTTCTAAATGGAAATATTTTGTGTTGTAAGTCAGACAAAACCCAATTCGCTAATTCAAAAAAGTTCAGTAAGGAAAAATTTGCTATTTCTCATTAAAAAAAAAAAAATCTAGAAAAAGCACAGCCCCAGGTTGATTAAATTGGCTACTTAGCGATGTTGTCATCAAGGACTCAGTTTCTTTGCATCTCCCCCTACTTTCACCTTAGCATGCTAGGTTAATCACCCTCATAGTTGCGCTGTGGCTGGCAAATTCCAGACATCACATGAATGGCTTTTCAGTTCCAGGCCCCAAATACCTCTCCCCTCACTGAAATGGTCCTAGCTCACACTGTCACCATCTTGCTCCAAGACCATAGTGGAGTATCTCACTGTTCCCGGCTGTAGAAGCCCAGATCTTATTATCACTTTGACATTGCACACTTTGCCTTTATTTCCCTCAGAAGAAAATCCAAAATCTTTTCCTTGGTTTACAAGGCCCTTCAGGATCTGGCCCAGTCCACCTGCTCATCTCATCTCCCCACAGCTCAGGTGGCTCAGCTGTGAAGAATCTGCTTGCTAATGTAGAAGACACAGGGGACACAGGTTCGATCGCTGAGTCAGGAAGATCCCCTCCAGTAGAAAATGGCAACCCACTCCAGTTTTCTTGCCTGGGAAATCCCATGGACAGAGGAACCTGGCAAGATACAGACCATGGAGTAGCAAAGAGTTGAACATGACTGAGAAAGCCCACACAGGTAATACTCCAGCCAAACTAACTATTATAGACTGAATGGTTGTATCCCCAACCGCAAATTCTTATGTTTACAACTGATCCCCAGTGTGATAGTATTTGGACATGGGACCTTTGGGAGGTGATTTGTCATGAGGGTGAAGCCCTCACAAGTGGGATCAGTGCCCTTATAAAAGAGACTCTAGAGAGCTCCTGGGCCCCTCTACCATGAGAGGACCCAATGAGAATATGGCTAGCTGAAAACCAAGAAGAGGACCCTCGTCACACACCAAGCATGCTAATAACTTGGTCTTGAACACCCATCTCAGAACTGTAAGAGATAAACGTCAGTGGTTCATAAGCCCCCTAGTCTATGATATTCTGTTACAGTAGTCCATACAGACACCAAGATATCAAACACCTGCACTCTACCTCCTGATTCTTACTTGTGTTTCTCACCTGGAATATTCCTTTCTGTTCATCTAACACTTATATTTCCCATTCATCCATTCAACAAAAACCTGCCGAGTGCCTCCTCTGTGCCATGAACTATTCCAGGCAGTAAAGATACAGTCAAGAACAAAGAGAGCATCTAAAGGTATGAGCTTATATTTCAGTTGTGAGAGAGACACAAAACATAAACAAGTAGCCATGTAGCATGTGTCAGATGGCAATAAGTACATTAAAGGAAAATAAAGCTGGAAGGGGGACAGGGTGTACAAGAGCCTGTGCTAAGTTTTTAAGTAATGTGGGCATGAGACTTCTCACCCAGAAGATGCCATTTAGACTCCATTTGGGCATTCCTTCTCACTAGAAGACTTTTAAAATTTTCCAAGTCTAGGTTAAGTGCCACATTTATGAACTTCCACATAGTCTCTATTTCCCCATGACAGCCCTTTACATGTCATAGAGTATTTTTCTGTTTACTTGTAAATGTCAATAATAAATTTTGGGCCACAGGGAATGAGTTTGTTTTTTACTGTATATCACCAGGTCCCTGTAGATGTTCATGCTATTTGTTGAACCAACAAATGAAGTGACTACCCACATTATTCACAAGTCTTACAAATCATTTATATAATGTTTATGCAGCACTGTTTACAAGGTACTCCAGCCAAACTAACTATTATAGACTGAATGGTTGTATCCCCAACCGCAAATTCTTATGTTTACAACTGATCCCCAGTGTGATAGTATTTGGACATGGGACCTTTGGGAGGTGATTTGTCATGAGGGTGAAGCCCTCACAAGTGGGATCAGTGCCCTTATAAAAGAGACTCTAGAGAGCTCCTGGGCCCTCTACCATGAGAGGACCCAATGAGAATATGGCTAGCTGAAAACCAAGAAGAGGACCCTCGTCACACACCAAGCATGCTAATAACTTGGTCTTGAACACCCATCTCAGAACTGTAAGAGATAAACGTCAGTGGTTCATAAGCCCCCTAGTCTATGATATTCTGTTACAGTAGTCCATACAGACACCAAGATATCAAACACCTGCACTCTACCTCCTGATTCTTACTTGTGTTTCTCACCTGGAATATTCCTTTCTGTTCATCTAACACTTATATTTCCCATTCATCCATTCAACAAAAACCTGCCGAGTGCCTCCTCTGTGCCATGAACTATTCCAGGCAGTAAAGATACAGTCAAGAACAAAAGAGAGCATCTAAAGGTATGAGCTTATATTTCAGTTGTGAGAGAGACACAAAACATAAACAAGTAGCCATGTAGCATGTGTCAGATGGCAATAAGTACATTAAAGGAAAATAAAGCTGGAAGGGGGACAGGGTGTACAAGAGCCTGTGCTAAGTTTTTAAGTAATGTGGGCATGAGACTTCTCACCCAGAAGATGCCATTTAGACTCCATTTGGGCATTCCTTCTCACTAGAAGACTTTTAAAATTTTCCAAGTCTAGGTTAAGTGCCACATTTATGAACTTCCACATAGTCTCTATTTCCCCATGACAGCCCTTTACATGTCATAGAGTATTTTTCTGTTTACTTGTAAATGTCAATAATAAATTTTGGGCCACAGGGAATGAGTTTGTTTTTTACTGTATATCACCAGGTCCCTGTAGATGTTCATGCTATTTGTTGAACCAACAAATGAAGTGACTACCCACATTATTCACAAGTCTTACAAATCATTTATATAATGTTTATGGCAGCGCTGTGTTTTACAAGGTACTCTTGCACACTCACCCTCTTGTGAGACAGACAGGTAGCGTTGTCCCTTATAACAGAATCCACTTGCCTGTACAGGAGACCCCGTACAGACCCCAGTTCGATTTCTGGGTCAGAAAGATCCCCTGGAGAAGGGAATGGCAACCCACTCCAGTATTCTTGCCTGGAGAATTCCATGGACAGACCATGGTGTTGCAAAGAGTCAGACACTGAGCGACTTTCACTTTACTTCTCTTCACTTCAGAAAGCTTATGTTTCGTGCCCAGGGTGTTACAATGAGAGGAAATTCCAGCTCAATCCCACCTCTCATGTCTCCAGAACCAATGTTCTTCCCAGAAAAATCCCACTGCCTTCCGAATCATGTTCTGTAAAAACACAAACCAGTGACTCAAGTGCATTTGCCATGCTCAGCCAATGTCTAATCACTTTTTATCACGAAAAATACCCATCAACCTGCTTTTCCCTGAGGTTGCAGATTCCCACCCCCTAGAAAGTGTCAGGGTGAATTCGCTCGGGTGTGTCCGACTCTTTGTGACCCATGGACGAGCCATGAAATTCTCCAGGAAAGAATACTGGAGTGGGTAGCTTTTCCCTTCTCCAGGGGACCTTTCTAACCCAGGGACCAAACCCATGTCTCCACTGCTAGGCGGATTCTTTACCACTGAGCCACCAGAGAAGCCCATAGAAAATATTCACCAAATGCTAAAGCCAATGTGTAAACTGAGAGGTAAACTTTCAAAAATTCCTTGATGGAGCCACTGCATGGTTTGCCTGTATTCTCACACTGTTTTCCAAATATTTACTGCCCTCCTCTGAGAACGCTTTTAGCCGATACTTTCAGACAACCAGAGTGGGGATCAACCGAAGTATACTCTCACTCCTGGCACGTCTGAGCTGATGCTGCCTTTGTGATGTGTTAATTAAAATGTGTGGGGTTCACAAAAGCTGCAAGCAGAATCGCAGGCAGGAGTCATTTAGCAATAATGAATACCCTCCCCACCCCCCACCTGTCACTTGCCAACCACCGCCCCCCTACACTGGACAAAATGTCACCAGTTTGGACAAGAGGAACTGAGAAAGGGAGCTGGGTAAGAAAATTCAATGTTTAGCAAAATCTCTGCCCCTTAGAGCAGTTGGGTGCTGAAGGAGCGCAGAGGAGGGAAGTGAACCCAAGGGCCCCTCACTTCAGTGAAGTGACGTGAGCTGCAGGCGGGGTTAAACAGTTCTTGGTAGTTTTCCACTTGCTGCTGATAAGTCCTTACCCTCTTTGGTTCTTTGTCACTCAGCGCCATAAAAACGCCCACTTCAGGGAACTAGAAGGCTTGCTCACACCACCCACCACTCCACTGGCATGTGGGGAAGAGGGTTAGAAGTTCACATACTCTTCCGCCTTTGTTTTCTTGTGGTTCTTTCTGCACCTGTAAACAAGCCAAATGGTTGACGTTGTTGTCTCGTGATTTTGTACCAGTGGCTTCCTTCCATCCACCCATCCTCTAGGTGGGTGGGCAGCAGGAGAGAGTTAACTATTTGATGAACAGTTTATAAGATGAGTGGGCGCAGACAACAAAGCAGGCCTGGATGCTCTGAAATGGGCCACTTTGTAATCGGAGGGCTTATTTCCACCTGCAAGACTTCTTTGCAGTTGAACAGACACAGCAAAGAATAAGCACTCCTATCTTTCTTAGGAAAATAAATGTGTTTTTCTCAAGGAGCTGGAAAATTCTCCCCTAAGTATAATCGTTTAGAGGGAAAAAAAGAGATGAACTCCCTAATTCCAACAACTAAAAGTAACCTATTGGATCACATGTTCTCACCTTCATCAATCACAGTTTATATCTAAGGTCTGGGCAGCCTGAGTTCTGCCCACATTAGCTTTCAAGAAATGAATAAGCAATCCTTCCATTCCTTTCCCCACTTCCAGCTCAGAGCATTCAAACAGCTGGAAGCCTCTGAAAAAAATGACTTTAATCATGACAAAAACATATTACTTGCAACACAGAATGAGAGAGACAAGATAAACATTTTCTGTGATCATTTTTCCTTTGCATTTATGAAAGCAAAGGAACTCTTCATTTTTTTTAAAAAAAAGAAGTTGTCTCAGGATTCCCTCTGCATAGATGAGAGAAGAGAAACATGAATAGAAATTACAGAATGAGAACACAGCACCATTCTGATCCTCCATTCCCTGTTTTCAGAAGTGGATTTTTCCAGAAGCTTCTAACCATCTAAGAAAAGGTCAAATGTTGTTAAGTTATGAGTGACTTTTCAGAAAGGTGTCCCTTTGCCTCAATGATACGACAAACAAAAATGAAAAAGATAAATATGAATGGAAGAAAGAACTCAATCAAAATGAATCCGTTTCCTTCTCAGTTAGAGATTTGTCTAAAGGATTGTGTTGAACCATTATTCTTGGTGACTGTGGAGTGAAATCTCTGGAAACAGAAATGTTCTGGCCACAGGAGAGACAGGGAGTGTGGTCAGAAGCGTTCCTTTAGGTTTGTATTCAGTTCAAATCCACACGGAGTCATTTCCTAATTGTGTCCCCTTGAGTAAGATACTCAGTTTCTCAAAACCTGAGTCTCCCCGTCTACAAGCCAGAAATAAAAATAAATACAGCCCCATCCATCATAGGTCCTCAAGAAGATGAAAAAGATTAAGACAAAATGCTTTGAGATACTAACTGCTCAGGATGGCACCTGGTATCTCTTAAGCAACTGTTAAAAGAAAACCACCATTGTTATCAACATATGGAATAGTCAGAAAGATGATTTACGGCTGCTGGCATATGTGACTTTTCCTCCTGTGTGCAAGGACTGGAAGCTAAAGCAAACCATTGGAGGTTTTCCCAGACGGAAGCACATTTAATGTGGACTCAAAACCAGACTGAATCATACTCACAAAACCAGCTAACAAACTTCCATCATATCAGGTCCCATGGGGAGGCTCTTGGGGATGAGAACAGAGTGTTATAGACTGAATTTTGTCCTCTCAAAACTCACATGTTGGATACTTACTTACTTACTGAGTGAAGTAACTGACAAAGAAAGAGAACTATCTTTACAATATCTGTTATGTGCAGAACTGACAGATAAAAGAAAATGATACAAATAAACAATTATTTACAAAACAGAAACAGACTCACAGACTTGGAGAACAAGCTTATGGTTACCAGGGGGAATGTTGGAAGGAAAGGGATACTTTGGGAGTTTGGGATCAACGTGTACACACTGCTGTATTTAAAATGAATAACCAACAATACCCACTGCAGAGCACAGGGAACTCTGTTCAGTGCTCTGTGGCAGCCTGGATGGAGGGCAGTTTGGGGGAGAATGGATACATGTATACATATAGCTGAGTCCCTCTGCTGTCCACCTGAAACTGTCACAACATTGCTAATCAGCTATACCCCAATACAGAACAAAAAATAAAAACAAAAAAATTTAAACTGAAAAAAACCCTCATACATTGGGAGTGATTGCACTTGGAGCTAGAGCTGTTAAGAACTAAATAAAGGTTACATGAGGCCATAAGGGTAGGGTCCTAGTCAAGTAGGATTAGTGGACTTCTAAGAAGAGAGAGATCTCTGTCCTCAAATGGAGGCACCAGATAAAGGCTGTGCAAGGACAGAGCAAGAGGGTGGCCACATGCAAGTGAGGAAGACAACTCCCACCAGGATCTGAACTGGCCAGCACATTAATCTTGGATTTCCCAGTGTCCAGAACTGATAATAAATGTTGTTCAAGCCACCCAGGCTGCAGTACTCTTTTTTTTTTTCCACGAAAATTCAAAATGACTAAGATAAAAAGAAAGATGTCACTTTTTTCTTTCCCTACCAGCAATAAATTGAAAATGTGCCTTAATGAACAGAGAGAGCCTCCTTTCTCAAATAGCTCTGTCCTAGTCATGAGGATGGCCAAATGTGCATAAAATTTATAATGTTTTTTCCTGACTTGGGGAGATAAACACATCAAATCCCCTTTTTAAGGTTAAGTAACTTTCACATGTGGAAGAAGATTCACCTCCCACTGGAGAGCCATGGTGTACACAACCGTCAACGGGAGAATACATTTTGCTGCACAATTTGAACCTCTTGTTAGGACTGAGCCAGAAAGCCAGTCCCAATGACTTTTGTAAGAAAACCTCCTTGAAGCTAGAAGCCTTAGTTCTCTGCTGACATACATTTCTGCAACAGATTCGTGTGTCTGAAAACAGATGTTATCATCAGTTATTGAAATTATAGTTTCCCCAAGGGAGTGGGCAGTACACCAAGAGAGATAAAAATGTAGATAGAGGATGAGTAAAGTCTGAAACGTCCTAGTAGAGTCTGATAGAAACATATTAGGTGACTTCCAGCTCTACTCTGAGAAAAATGCTGCACAGTCCTTTAAACTTTCCACAGGTGGCTGCTGCCAGACAGTGGCAAAGGCATGGGGCTGAGTGACAGGAAATTCCAGTTCAAATTCACTAGTTGAATGACTATTTGTTGAGGACCTATTATTACACATTATGGCAAAGTGGAAGGGAACAGACACAAAACAGAACCACCAGGTCAAGGCCAGGCTTTGACCAGGGCCAGGTGACCTGGGATGATGAGTCAGTCACTGTTCCTATACCTTTGTTTCCCAAGTTGATGAGATGGCCTGAGAACAGTCCCTGCACATCCTCAGAGGCCCCATGTGTGTTTGCTGTTATCATCACTGCCACCTGGGCCTGGGTCCATCCCAGGCACTGGCATTGGCATCTCCTTTCCAATCCTTCACAGCTCTGTGTGACTTTTCAAGAAACTTTAAGCTTGCAAGTGCTTCAGTTTCCTCATCCATAGAATGGAGATGGTAGTGCCTGCCTCTTGGGATTGTAGAAGGATAACTTGAAATAAAATATTCAAAATGCATGGTATAAAATGATTGCTCAGAGGCTTCCTGGTAGTCCAGTGGGTAAGGACAATAAATTGAAAATGTGCCTTAATGAACAGAGAGAGCCTCCTTTCTCAAATAGCTCTGTCCTAGTCATGAGGATGGCCAAATGTGCATAAAATTTATAATGTTTTTCCTGACTTGGGAGATAAACACATCAAATCCCTTTTAAGGTTAAGTAACTTTCACATGTGGAAGAAGATTCACCTCCACTGGAGAGCCATGGTGTACACAACCGTCAACGGGAGAATACATTTTGCTGCACAATTTGAACCTCTTGTTAGGACTGAGCCAGAAAGCCAGTCCCAATGACTTTTGTAAGAAAACCTCCTTGAAGCTAGAAGCCTTAGTTCTCTGCTGACATACATTTCTGCAACAGATTCGTGTGTCTGAAAACAGATGTTATCATCAGTTATTGAAATTGTGGTTTCCCCAAGGGAGTGGGCAGTACACCAAGAGAGATAAAATGTAGATAGAGGATGAGTAAAGTCTGAAACGTCCTAGTAGAGTCTGATAGAAACATATTAGGTGACTTCCAGCTCTACTCTGAGAAAAATGCTGCACAGTCCTTTAAACTTTCCACAGGTGGCTGCTGCCAGACAGTGGCAAAGGCATGGGGCTGAGTGACAGGAAATTCCAGTTCAAATTCACTAGTTGAATGACTATTTGTTGAGGACCTATTATTACACATTATGGCAAAGTGGAAGGGAACAGACACAAAACAGAACCACCAGGTCAAGGCCAGGCTTTGACCAGGGCCAGGTGACCTGGGATGATGAGTCAGTCACTGTTCCTATACCTTTGTTTCCCAAGTTGATGAGATGGCCTGAGAACAGTCCCTGCACATCCTCAGAGGCCCCATGTGTGTTTGCTGTTATCATCACTGCCACCTGGGCCTGGGTCCATCCCAGGCACTGGCATTGGCATCTCCTTTCCAATCCTTCACAGCTCTGTGTGACTTTTCAAGAAACTTTAAGCTTGCAAGTGCTTCAGTTTCCTCATCCATAGAATGGAGATGGTAGTGCCTGCCTCTTGGGATTGTAGAAGGATAACTTGAAATAAAATATTCAAAATGCATGGTATAAAATGATTGCTCAGAGGCTTCCCTGGTAGTCCAGTGGGTAAGGACACCATCTCACACTGCAAGGGGCGCCGGTTCGATCCCTGGCCTGGGAAGATTCCACGTGCCGCGGAGCAGCTCAACCGATGTGTCCAACTACCAAGCCAGAGCTCTGGAGCGCATGCACCCAGAGTTGGTGCTCTGCAATAAGAAAGGCCACTGTGATGGGAGGCCCACACAGGCCAAAGAACAAAGATGGATGGAAGTAAATAAATGAAAGACCAATAGAAGTGGCCAAAAAAGAAAAAGAAATGATTGCTCGGGAAATGACTTCTGATTAGTAGGTTTAATATTGGAAGGAAATCAAAAACAGAGGGGATAATATACCTACACATATAGCCAATTCACTCTGCTGTTCAGCAAAAACTAACACAACGTTGTGAAACTGTACTCCAATAAGTGCTTTCCAGGTGTTGCTAGTGGCAAAGAATCTACCTGCAGGGCTTGCCTGGTGGTCCAGTGGGTAAAGAGTCCACCTTGCAGTGCAAGGGACACCGGTTCAATACCTGGCCCAGAATGATTCCACATGCCATGGAGTGGCTGGACTGGTGCGTCCAATTCCGAGCCAGCACTTGGAGCTCATGCACCCAGAGCTGCTGCTCTGCAGCGAGGGAGGCCACTGCAATGGGAGGCCCACACAGGCCAAAGGATAAAGATGGATAAAAATGAATAAATAGAAAACCAAAGTGAAGAAAATAGCTATAGTGAAGAAAATAGCTATAGTCATTGCTCTGTGAGAAAAGGGGATCCTTCAGGGGTGCTGTGTGATGGTCAGGAGGGGTGGGAAGTGGGGGATATACATATGACTAATCTGGGAACATATATATCTGTAAACAACAAAACTCTGTAAAAGTTAAAAGCAAAATAAAGGTTTAAAAAAAAAAAGAAAAGAAAAGAAAACCAATAAAAGAGGCCAAAATTTAAAAAAAAAGAATCCACCTGCCAATGCAGGAGACGCAAGGGACATGAGTTTGAAAAGACCCCCTGGAGTAGGAAATGGTACCCCACTCAACAAGGGATGGCCTTGGGGCAGCAATTGCAACTTGATCCCTCTGCATGACTGTCCGTGACTGTCCTGCATGTGTTGAGTGGAAGCCATTTCTAAGAAGGATCTGTAGGCATCAAGGCCTATAAGTTGGTGAGGGAATGAATAATAGTCTGGGGTTAGACCTTGGAATATCCACTTGGCATCAGGATTCCCTGGTACCTCAACTAGTAAAGAAACAGCCTGCAGTGCAGGAGATTCCAGTTCAGTTCTTGGATTGGGAAGATCCCCTAGAGAAGGGATAGGCTATCGACTTCAGTATTCTTGCCTGGAGAATTACATGACTTGTTCATGGGTCACAAAGAGTCAGACACAACTGAGTGACTTCATTTTCACTTTCACTTTCAACCTTGATTTAGGGCTTCCCTGGTAGCTCACCTGGTAAAAATTTTCCTGAATTTACCTGCAATTCAGGAGACCCCAGTTCAATTCCTGGGTCAGAAAGTTCCCCTGAAGAAGGGATATACTACCCATTCCAATATCTTTGCCTGGAGAATCCCCATGGACAGAGGAGCCTGGAGGGCTACAGTCCATAGGGTTGCAAAGAGTCGTACATAACTGAGTGACTAAGCATAGCACAGCAACCTTGATTTAGCCCATGACAATGAAATACAGAAGTTGTACAATATTCAGAGTGTCCAAGACACAGTACTGCCAAATTCGGCTCTATTTCAAGTTCTTGCTTATGACAACACTCGCTATATCTATAGTGGGAGGCAACCCCAGTCTTGTACCACCATCTAGTCTGTCCTTAACATGCACAAGGCACCAGGCTAAGAGCACTTAAAATAGGTTCTTCACAATCATCCTTAAAACAATACTGTGGTCAGAAGTGCTTTTGAGTCCATTTCACAGATGAAGTATCCAGAGTTGAGTACGTTCAAAGGCATGTGGCAGAACGCATGACCAGGTTGGTCAAACCTGAAGTCTGTGCTCTCAACCACGAGCACAGACTGAAAATATCTCTCCTTCAGTTATATGCTGGATTTAGCTGCAAGTAACAGAAACTCCCAAAATATCAACTGAAACACAATAGGGGGTTTTCCCCTCACGTAAGAAAAGTTCAGTGGTAAATAGTGCAGCACAACACCCTGCAGAAGCAATGTTTCTTCTATCTTTCTACATTCCTATCCTATCTGTAGACTTTGCACTTGTGGTCATATCATGGTTACAAGGGGGCAACTCTACCTCCAGCATTGCATCAGCCTTTCAGGCAGAAGAAAGAGAAGGATGGAGGACAAAAGGTGCATGTCAGTTTATTCCCTCCCACTCCACCTTTCTTTCTAAAAGTCCTCTTTAGAGTATACCTGGAAGCTTCGCCTCACAACATCTGCTTAGATCTCATTGGCTGGAACTGTCACTGGCCCTCTCTGGCTGAAAGTATAGAACTGCAGCATTCTACTGCAGCTTCCATTGTTTCTCTAGCAAGCCCTTTTGCCAACATTGCTAAGGCACCATGCATTCTTTGAGATTAAAATAAAAACCACATAGTGTTACAAGAACGTTTCTGTAAATGTGAAGTGTGGTTATATCACAAAGAAGCCCTTAATTATCATCTGAAGGAAATACAGAACTTCAGAATAACCGATGCCACCCTGGGAGGAATAGAATCCAAGAACAACGCAACTGTCAAAATTCATCCTCTGATTTCCGAAAGCATTCCCCAAGGCTCTGAGTATTCACAAAGGCGACAGGCATGATTCACCCAGGGTTCACTGCACCAACATCCTTAGAAGTTAGAAAAACCTCTCTTCTTTCTCTTTTGTCTTGGAAAGAAGACCCCTCCTCTTTGACTAAATAGAATTCATCCTTCCAAGGAAACAAGATGCTCTTAAATCAGCTACATATGTATCTGGTGGGTTAACTCCAGCATGCTTAGGGTTAGTGAGAGCATCTTCCATTTGTGTGGTCCATTTACTGTGATCAATGAGCCAATATTGATACCTCATTATTAACTGAATTTCATAGTTTATATTAGGGCTCATTTCCTTTTTTTAATTTTTGGCCTCTTTTGTTGACCTTTTTTAATTTATTTTCTTCCCTTTTTATTCTTTGGCCTGTGTGGCTCCCATGAGCACAGACTGAAAATATCTCTCCTTCAGTTATATGCTGGATTTAGCTGCAAGTAACAGAAACTCCCAAAATATCAACTGAAACACAATAGGGTTTTCCCCTCACGTAAGAAAAGTTCAGTGGTAAATAGTGCAGCACAACACCCTGCAGAAGCAATGTTTCTTCTATCTTTCTACATTCCTATCCTATCTGTAGACTTTGCACTTGTGGTCATATCATGGTTACAAGGGGGCAACTCTACCTCCAGCATTGCATCAGCCTTTCAGGCAGAAGAAAGAGAAGGATGGAGGACAAAAGGTGCATGTCAGTTTATTCCCTCCCACTCCACCTTTCTTTCTAAAAGTCCTCTTTTAGAGTATACCTGGAAGCTTCGCCCTCACAACATCTGCTTAGATCTCATTGGCTGGAACTGTCACTGGCCCTCTCTGGCTGAAAGTATAGAACTGCAGCATTCTACTGCAGCTTCCATTGTTTCTCTAGCAAGCCCTTTTGCCAACATTGCTAAGGCACCATGCATTCTTTGAGATTAAAATAAAAACCACATAGTGTTACAAGAACGTTTCTGTAAATGTGAAGTGTGGTTATATCACAAAGAAGCCCTTAATTATCATCTGAAGGAAATACAGAACTTCAGAATAACCGATGCCACCCTGGGAGGAATAGAATCCAAGAACAACGCAACTGTCAAAATTCATCCTCTGATTTCCGAAAGCATTCCCCAAGGCTCTGAGTATTCACAAAGGCGACAGGCATGATTCACCCAGGGTTCACTGCACCAACATCCTTAGAAGTTAGAAAAACCTCTCTTCTTTCTCTTTTGTCTTGGAAAGAAGACCCCTCCTCTTTGACTAAATAGAATTCATCCTTCCAAGGAAACAAGATGCTCTTAAATCAGCTACATATGTATCTGGTGGGTTAACTCCAGCATGCTTAGGGTTAGTGAGAGCATCTTCCATTTGTGTGGTCCATTTACTGTGATCAATGAGCCAATATTGATACCTCATTATTAACTGAATTTCATAGTTTATATTAGGGCTCATTTCCTTTTTTTAATTTTTGGCCTCTTTTGTTGACCTTTTTTGTCCATTTATTTTCTTCCATCTTTATTCTTTGGCCTGTGTGGGCCTCCCATCACAGTGGTCTCTCTCGTTGCAGAGCTCTGGCTCTGGGCGCATGCACTCCAGAGCACTGGCTCAGAATTGGACACACCGGTCCAGCGGCTCCTCAGCAGGTGGGATCTTCCTGGGCCAGGGATCGGACCGGTGTCCCTTGCACTGCAAGGCAGACTCTTTACCAACTGGACCACCAGAGAAGCCCTGGGGCTTATTTCTTGTCTATCCATTCTGTGGGTTCAGACAAATTATAATGATGCATTTCACCATTGTAGTATCACACAAAGTAGCTTCACTGCTCTAAATCCTCTGTGCTCCACTTTCTTATCCCTCTCTTTCCCCAGCCTGTGAACACCACTGACCTATTCACTGTCTCCATAGTTCTCCCTTTTCCAGAACATCATACCACTGGGATCATAGTGTAGGTAGCTTTTACAGGTTGACTTCTTTCACTTAGTGATATGTATTTAGTATGTCTTTTCCCAGCTTGATAGCTCATTTCTTCTAATTGATGAATAATATTCTGTTGTCTGGGTGTACCACACTGACTCAGTGGAATTCATAGTTTATATTTATGTTTATGAGTTTGAGCAAGCTCTGGGAGATAGTAAAGAACAGAAGATGGTGAAGCCTGGCATGCTGCAGTCCATGGTATCACAAAGAGTCGGACACAACTGAGCAACTGAACTGAACTGAACTGAACTGTGCTATTTATCCATTTACCTAGTGAAGAACTTGGTTGATTACACCTTTGGACAATTATGAATAAAACTGCTATAAACATATTTGGGAAGGTTTTTGTGTGGACATAACTCTTTCATTCCTTGGGGTAAGTATGAAAAAGTGGCATTGCTGGAGTGTATGGTAAGAGTATGTTTAGTTTTGTAAGAAACTGTCAAAACAAGTTCCAGTGGGGGGCTACCATTTTGCGTTCCCATCAGCAATGAATGAGTGTTCCTTTTGCCCCACACCCTCCTCAACCCTTGATGCCGTCACTGTCTTGAATTTTAACCTCTTCAGTATTTGAAAATTTATTCATTCAGTACGTATTTAATGTACACCTAATTAGTGCCATACATTAGTCACTCTCTTAAGGTGTTCAGAGTTCAAAATGTCTTTAGTTTTAAGACTGACAGTTTGGGAGAGTCCTGCATCCTTTTGATCAATGGTTTCTAAGCTTTATCGGGCACTTGAATCACTTCCAGGGCTTGTTAAAACATAGATTGTAATGGGTAGGGAGGAGACAGGGCTCACCTCCAGAGTGTCTGATTCAGTAGGTCTGGGATGGGACCCAAGAACTTGTGTTTCTAACAAGTTCCTAGAGGTTGCAGAGGCTCTTGGTCCAGGAGCCAACCCTTGAAAATCACTGATCTAGATGTTTCTCTGGTTAAAGAAACACACCAAATAGGACAACCACAGCCTCCATATTAACTTCTACCTTAAGACTCTGGGGACACACCTAATCCCAGGGAAAGTCCATGATATCTATGCTTCATCTGCTCCAAAAAGGTCACAAGACTCTCTAAAGCACCTTAGCTTAAATACTGTTTTCCTTCCAGAACAGGAAACACTTGTTAGGCTCATCATCACTGTCTGGAGGCAGTGAAACCCTAGCATGAAGATCCTTCGGGAACCTCAAGCATACGTTAACTTTTCCCCAGCTTGGATAGGGCTCATTTCTTCTAATTGATGAATAATATTTTTTGTTTTTTTCTGGGTGTACCACACTGACTCAGTGGAATTCATAGTTTATATTTATGTTTATGAGTTTGAGCAAGCTCTGGGAGATAGTAAAGAACAGAAGATGGTGAAGCCTGGCATGCTGCAGTCCATGGTATCACAAAGAGTCGGACACAACTGAGCAACTGAACTGAACTGAACTGAACTGTGCTATTTATCCATTTACCTAGTGAAGAACTTGGTTGATTACACCTTTGGACAATTATGAATAAAACTGCTATAAACATATTTGGGAAGGTTTTTGTGTGGACATAACTCTTTCATTCCTTGGGGTAAGTATGAAAAAGTGGCATTGCTGGAGTGTATGGTAAGAGTATGTTTAGTTTTGTAAGAAACTGTCAAAACAAGTTCCAGTGGGGGGCTACCATTTTGCGTTCCCATCAGCAATGAATGAGTGTTCCTTTTGCCCCACACCCTCCTCAACCCTTGATGCCGTCACTGTCTTGAATTTTAACCTCTTCAGTATTTGAAAATTTATTCATTCAGTACGTATTTAATGTACACCTAATTAGTGCCATACATTAGTCACTCTCTTAAGGTGTTCAGAGTTCAAAATGTCTTTAGTTTTAAGACTGACAGTTTGGGAGAGTCCTGCATCCTTTTGATCAATGGTTTCTAAGCTTTATCGGGCACTTGAATCACTTCCAGGGCTTGTTAAAACATAGATTGTAATGGGTAGGGGAGGGAGACAGGGCTCACCTCCAGAGTGTCTGATTCAGTAGGTCTGGGATGGGACCCAAGAACTTGTGTTTCTAACAAGTTCCTAGAGGTTGCAGAGGCTCTTGGTCCAGGAGCCAACCCTTGAAAATCACTGATCTAGATGTTTCTCTGGTTAAAGAAACACACCAAATAGGACAACCACAGCCTCCATATTAACTTCTACCTTAAGACTCTGGGGACACACCTAATCCCAGGGAAAGTCCATGATATCTATGCTTCATCTGCTCCAAAAAGGTCACAAGACTCTCTAAAGCACCTTAGCTTAAATACTGTTTTCCTTCCAGAACAGGAAACACTTGTTAGGCTCATCATCACTGTCTGGGGCAGCAGCTCTGCAGTGAAAAACCCTAGCATGAAGATCCCTTCGGGAACCTCAAGCATACGTTAACATTGAAGGCTATGTTAATGCATTTTGATAGAATGAATCACAGGAGTGGGGTGGGAGAAATCGGCAGCGCATGCCTTACCTCCTGGTGCTAAGTTTTGTGCTGAGCCACCATATGCCAGGCAACCCCAAGACCTCTATCATTTATGGTTTACTTCTCAAAAACAATGTCATCTGCAGGACAGACCTGACTGTGCCCGGGACTCAGCCCATTCTGCCGCCACTTCTTTGACTCTGCCTTTATAGCCTGGGTTAATCACAGCCTCTTCTGTGTCTCTGTCCTAAGAATCAGCTGACACCCAAGACAATGCCACCTCCAGAGGGGATACCTGTCTTCATTGCCATTTTTCATGCCAGCAGCATGTCATTTTGCAGCAGCAGTTGTGCCTGACTGCACCAGACACTGTGCCAGGCATTCCACATGCCTCCTGCTTACTCTTCCCAGAGGCCTCTAAAGGTGGGTCCTATTGGCATCACTATCCCCAACCTACAGGTGAAGTGACAGAGATATAGTGTGACTGAGACATGGGCTCCAGGTCACACAGTTAATAAGTGGCAGACCAGAATTTAAACTCAAGTCAAACTGATATGACAGACCCTTATGTAGAAGGGAAGATATGAGCCAAACTAACAAGATATGGCCCTAGAAGATGGGAGATAAAGTCTAGAATCAAGAACAAATATTTCTGTGAAATCGATCTCCAACTGGAAACTTCCTTGTACCTTCCAGTTATCATGGAGATTAAGGCATACCCCATGAACAGCACTTCTCTTGGAGTAATAGAATTATTTGCATTTCATTTGTCTCATCTGCTCCAGAGTCTTGTCCAAAGATGGAACTGGGAAAGGTGTATATTTTAAGAAATGGATGGATGGATTAAAAGTGGTCAAACTGAGCACATCTAGCATCTAGATCTTGTTTTCTAAAATTGTTCTCCAACATAAGGATCCAGGGCTCCTTAGAGAATTGGCTGATTCTAGGACTAGAGAAGGAAACATACAAGATGAGCCTAATATAGGATGTAGTAGTAGAAAGTAAGTACAAGCAGGTAGGGTAGGGGGTCCCCAGAAAAAGAGAACTAGGTATGGCTTTCTTGACAGAAGAGAAGTCATTTTTGCCTTAGACCATTTTGTGATCTAAGCTTGACCACTGATCTAAGCACTCGTGATCAGTGCTTGCCCTTAGACAAGTCTCAGTAATTACAAATCTTGAAAGGATAAAAGAATATAGAAATAAACTACTGGTTTCAGGCAAGAGAAGTAACAATAACAATGACAAAATATCAGTTGTAAAGACTCCTGGGCTTTCCAGGTGGTTCAGGCAGTAAAGAATCCGCCTGCCAATGCAGAAAATGCAGGTTGGATCACTTCTTTGACTCTGCCTTTATAGCCGGGATCAGCCTCTTCTGTGTCTCTGTCCTAAGAATCAGCTGACACCCAAGACAATGCCACCTCCAGAGGATACCTGTCTTCATTGCCATTTTTCATGCGAGCAGCATGTCATTTTGCAGCAGCAGTTGTGCCTGACTGCACCAGACACTGTGCCAGGCATTCCACATGCCTCCTGCTTACTCTTCCCAGAGGCCTCTAAAGGTGGGTCCTATTGGCATCACTATCCCCAACCTACAGGTGAAGTGACAGAGATATAGTGTGACTGAGACATGGGCTCCAGGTCACACAGTTAATAAGTGGCAGACCAGAATTTAAACTCAAGTCAAACTGATATGACAGACCCTTATGTAGAAGGGAAGATATGAGCCAAACTAACAAGATATGGCCCTAGAAGATGGGAGATAAAGTCTAGAATCAAGAACAAATATTTCTGTGAAATCGATCTCCAACTGGAAACTTCCTTGTACCTTCCAGTTATCATGGAGATTAAGGCATACCCCATGAACAGCACTTCTCTTGGAGTAATAGAATTATTTGCATTTCATTTGTCTCATCTGCTCCAGAGTCTTGTCCAAAGATGGAACTGGGAAAGGTGTATATTTTAAGAAATGGATGGATGGATTAAAAGTGGTCAAACTGAGCACATCTAGCATCTAGATCTTGTTTTCTAAAATTGTTCTCCAACATAAGGATCCAGGGCTCCTTAGAGAATTGGCTGATTCTAGGACTAGAGAAGGAAACATACAAGATGAGCCTAATATAGGATGTAGTAGTAGAAAGTAAGTACAAGCAGGTAGGGTAGGGGGTCCCCAGAAAAAGAGAACTAGGTATGGCTTTCTTGACAGAAGAGAAGTCATTTTTGCCTTAGACCATTTTGTGATCTAAGCTTGACCACTGATCTAAGCACTCGTGATCAGTGCTTGCCCTTAGACAAGTCTCAGTAATTACAAATCTTGAAAGGATAAAAGAATATAGAAATAAACTACTGGTTTCAGGCAAGAGAAGTAACAATAACAATGACAAAATATCAGTTGTAAAGACTCCTGGGCTTTCCAGGTGGTTCAGGCAGTAAAGAATCCGCCTGCCAATGCAGAAAATGCAGGTTGGATCTTTGGATTGGAAAGATCCCCTGGAGAAGGAAACGGCAACCCATTCCAGTATTTCTGCCTGGGAAATCAGTATGGCAAGAGAAGCCTGGTGGGCTACAGTCCACGGGGTCGCAAAAATAGTGGGACATGACTCAGCAACAACAAAGACTCCCAGTTCTGTTTCAGTGCTAAATATTAGCCCAAAGGTCAACCACCTGATCAACTGGAACCTAAGGGATGATGATGTTGACCTTTTCTAACCCTCACGACTTCAATCAACTAAAGCCTGGATTCTATCAACAGCCCAAGCCTGTTCATGAATATGCATGTGCCCTGAGCCTAAAGTTTTAGCTAAAAACTTTAGCTTAAAACTTACCCAGTTCTGCTGTTCAGGGAAATACTGCTTTGGGAAAGATCTTCAGTGTTCTCTTTACTTACAGTAAGCAATAATAAATCCTTCCTTCTCCTAATCTTTGGCTTGGTTTTGCTTTTTGGGTCAACATCTACCAAGAGACAAACTCAGTTTCGGGGTACCAGGGGGGATCAGTATAGAAAATGGAAAGCATTTACAGTTCACAACATGAACATTTTCCCATGAAGGATTGATTTTACAGATAGATCACTGTTCCAATAAGTGCTATATTTTCTTGACCATATTACATCAATACATCAGCTAAATAGTGTAAGTCAGTACAACTAGCCAAAGGCATACACCTTTCCTTGGAAAGAACCAGTATGGCTGTTACCTGTGTGACATCTTTTATTTCACTGTCTACTTCAAAGATGTCTTTAAAACTAAGCACAGAGAGAGAAGATTCACAAGCCCAGTCCACAAGAGGATCTCTGAAGGTTGTAGTCCTTTTCTTAGCAATCCTCACAGGACTTCTAGTTCTATTTTTAACCTCTATCAGAACCACCACACTGCCCCAGGCAGTCACCACAGGTAGATGCCAAGTACTGTGGTTACTCCATGCAGTGGGTAAAGATCTGCTTTGGCCTTATCTGTATGGACGATCATGGCCTATCGCACTCAAGCAAATAAACGATTCAGAAGGAAAGTTGCCCTTCTGTGGGTGGTCAAGGTGATGGGCCAGAATCACAGTTGTTATTGTTAGCTACTCGGTCATGTCCAACTCTTTGTAATCCCATGGATTGTAGCACATTGGACTTCGCCGTCCTCCACTGTCTCCTGGAGTTTGCTCAAGCTCGTGCCCATTGAGCTGGTGAGGCTATCCAGTCATCTCATCCTCTGTCACCCTCTTCTCCTCCTGCCTTCAGTCTTTCCCAGCATCAGAGTCTTTTCCAATGACTCAGCTCTTCACAGCAGGTGGCCATAGTATTGGAGCTTCAGCTTCAGAACCCATCCTTCCAATGAAAATGCAGGGTTGATTTCCTTTAGGATTGCCTGCTTTGGTCTCCTTACTGTCCAAGGGACTCTCAAGAGTTCCTTAGTTCAATGAATTTCGTGTTTGACAGTAAGGAGGTCCTACCATGTTCCCAGCGGGTGATGTGTCAAAATTGCCCTCCTTCCCTGTGCTAATCACATGGAGACTAACCTCTGTTTTAGCTAAAAACTTTAGCTAAAATACCCAGTTCTGCTGTTCAGGAAATACTGCTTTGGGAAAGATCTTCAGTGTTCTCTTTACTTACAGTAAGCAATAATAAATCCTTCCTTCTCCTAATCTTTGGCTTGGTTTTGCTTTTTGGGTCAACATCTACCAAGAGACAAACTCAGTTTCGGGGTACCAGGGGGGATCAGTATAGAAAATGGAAAGCATTTACAGTTCACAACATGAACATTTTCCCATGAAGGATTGATTTTACAGATAGATCACTGTTCCAATAAGTGCTATATTTTCTTGACCATATTACATCAATACATCAGCTAAATAGTGTAAGTCAGTACAACTAGCCAAAGGCATACACCTTTCCTTGGAAAGAACCAGTATGGCTGTTACCTGTGTGACATCTTTTATTTCACTGTCTACTTCAAAGATGTCTTTAAAACTAAGCACAGAGAGAGAAGATTCACAAGCCCAGTCCACAAGAGGATCTCTGAAGGTTGTAGTCCTTTTCTTAGCAATCCTCACAGGACTTCTAGTTCTATTTTTAACCTCTATCAGAACCACCACACTGCCCCAGGCAGTCACCACAGGTAGATGCCAAGTACTGTGGTTACTCCATGCAGTGGGTAAAGATCTGCTTTGGCCTTATCTGTATGGACGATCATGGCCTATCGCACTCAAGCAAATAAACGATTCAGAAGGAAAGTTGCCCTTCTGTGGGTGGTCAAGGTGATGGGCCAGAATCACAGTTGTTATTGTTAGCTACTCGGTCATGTCCAACTCTTTGTAATCCCATGGATTGTAGCACATTGGACTTCGCCGTCCTCCACTGTCTCCTGGAGTTTGCTCAAGCTCGTGCCCATTGAGCTGGTGAGGCTATCCAGTCATCTCATCCTCTGTCACCCTCTTCTCCTCCTGCCTTCAGTCTTTCCCAGCATCAGAGTCTTTTCCAATGACTCAGCTCTTCACAGCAGGTGGCCATAGTATTGGAGCTTCAGCTTCAGAACCCATCCTTCCAATGAAAATGCAGGGTTGATTTCCTTTAGGATTGCCTGCTTTGGTCTCCTTACTGTCCAAGGGACTCTCAAGAGTTCCTTAGTTCAATGAATTTCGTGTTTGACAGTAAGGAGTCAGTCCTACCATGTTCCCAGCGGGGTGATGTGTCAAATCCATTGCCCCTCCTTCCCCTGTGCTAATCACATGGAGACTAACCTCTTGTTGATCATCTATTCCAGGCTTCCTGGTGCATCTGGCTGAAGGACAGCATTAGAAAGAGACGGAGGAGGAGGAGGAAGGGAGAACCCAGGTGTCACTGTTTCTCTCTTAGCTCCATGGGATGTCTCAGCAACAACTACGAGCCCTGCATGGCTCCAGCTCCCACCAGACATGCCCACTATAGGTGCTGGCTGACTCAGCTCCTAACTCTGCCAAACCCCCTCCTTCCTCTGAGTCCCCAGCCTTGAGGACTGGGGGCCGCCTGCTGTTGTTGACTTTTGGATTCCTTCATTGCCCTTTGTTTGGCTCCTCGGAACTTTGGTCACCTGGTTAACCAATTTCCTGTATTAAATATCCTCTGTTTTAAGTATTCAGAGTGGGACTTCCCTCATGGTGTGGTGGTTAAGAATCTGCCTGCCAATGCAGGAGACATGGGTTCCATCCTGGTCCAGGAGGATCCCATAGGCCACAGGCTAGCAAAGCCTGTGCTTCACAACTACTGAGCCCACGTGAGGCAATTACGGAAGCCCGAGTGCCTGGAGCCTGCGCTTTGCAACAAGAGAAGCCACCGCAATGAGAAGACTGTACATTGCCATTAGAGAGTAGACCCCACTCACTGCAACTAGAGAAAGACTGCCCACAACAATGAAGACTCGTTGCAGCCCAAAATAAATAAATAAATAAATAAAACACTTAGAGTGGATTCTGATTTCCTGATTAAACTTCTCAATGTCTTGGGACCTGATATTGTTCATTTTCATTGGATCAAGAATAGGAAACAGGGCTTCCCTGGTGGTCCAGTAGGTAAGGACACCGTCTTGCAGTGCAAGGAGTGCCAGTTCAATCCCTGGTCTGGGAAGATCCCCTGTGCCGCAGAGCGGCTGGACTGATGTGTCCAACTACCGAGCCAGTGCTCTGCAGCGACAGAGGCCACTGTGGTGGGAGGCCCATGTAGGCCAAAGAACAAAGATGGATGAAAATAAATGAATGAAAGACCAATAGAAGTGGCCAAAAAAATAGAAAGAAAGTATAGGAAACAAATACTTTTTGAGGTCACTTTTCATCTGTCCTGTTCATTTTATATCACTTTTCATAACAGTGTTTCTTAACAAAGTGGATCTCCATCACTGTGATGGAGTAATAAAAGGACTTGAGAGGACTGTCCAGAGAAGCATGGTTAGACTTTATAGGACCTCCTGGTCTAACGACTCCACCAAAATCAATGTATCTCCTCTAAAACTAATAAATTTGTGGGCTACATAGTTTTAAGACTTTCCAAGGTCACACAATGAAGAAGCAACATTCTTTGCTCACTAGGTTGTCTCAGAACATCCCCTTTGGTGTTTCTAGGTTAACTAGACAAACTATAGAGAGTTTCCTTGATGGCTAAAAACTTCTTTCATTCGTAAGAAGAAAGATGCAGCTTTGGTTTAATGTTGATGTTTTAATTTTGTCTGATTGAGTCCATGTGGCCACTCCCTAGATGCCATGGCTT
This sequence comes from Tragulus kanchil, assembly GCA_022376925.1. Classification (NCBI taxonomy): domain Eukaryota; kingdom Metazoa; phylum Chordata; class Mammalia; order Artiodactyla; family Tragulidae; genus Tragulus; species Tragulus kanchil. The sequence goes on along the minus strand of JAIOJX010000028.1, from coordinate 234,702,007 downwards.
GGGGTATGTTGGAGAACTAGAGTGGTTTTGTAGTAATTAAGGACTATTCAGTTGAAGATTCACATGTTACTCTGTGGGGGAGAGGTTATCATTTGTTTTCATTGCTGTCTAATATAATAACTTTGCCTAAGGTAACCAAATAATTTAAAACTAAATTTGTCCTAACATAAGCAATTTAGATAGGGCTTCCCAGGTGGTGCAGTGATAAAGAATCTGCCTGCCAATGCAGGAGAGGCAGAGACTTGGGTTCGATCCCTGGGTAGGGAAGATCCTCTAGAGGAGGAAATGGCAACCCACTCCAATATTCTTACCTTGGAAAGTCCATGGACAGAGGAGCCTGGTGGGCTACAGTCCATGGCGTCTCAAAGAGTCAGACATGACTGAGCCACTGAGCATACATACACAAGAAATTCAGATCCTCCAAAATTTATCAGAAAATACTCACTGCTCTTTCCAACTCCCTGCTACATTGATCTAACATCAGTGTTCTTTCAGCAACCAAACATCATTCTAGATTCAGGTATAGTGTAAATTCCAAAAAGCATGCTTTTTGTGGACCAGGCAACTCAGCATTTTGGACGATCATATGTGCGAGGATCAGCATATAAATACACAACTCCATATGCCTCCTATCACATCAGCTCCTGAACAGTAAGTTGCACTGAATTTTATATCACTTTTCATAACAGTGTTTCTTAACAAAGTGGATCTCCATCACTGTGATGGAGTAATAAAAGGACTTGAGAGGACTGTCCAGAGAAGCATGGTTAGACTTTATAGGACCTCCTGGTCTAACGACTCCACCAAAATCAATGTATCTCCTCTAAAACTAATAAATTTGTGGGCTACATAGTTTTAAGACTTTCCAAGGTCACACAATGAAGAAGCAACATTCTTTGCTCACTAGGTTGTCTCAGAACATCCCCTTTGGTGTTTCTAGGTTAACTAGACAAACTATAGAGAGTTTCCTTGATGGCTAAAAACTTCTTTCATTCGTAAGAAGAAAGATGCAGCTTTGGTTTAATGTTGATGTTTTAATTTTGTCTGATTGAGTCCATGTGGCCACTCCCTAGATGCCATGGCTTGGGGTATGTTGGAGAACTAGAGTGGTTTTGTAGTAATTAAGGACTATTCAGTTGAAGATTCACATGTTACTCTGTGGGGGAGAGGTTATCATTTGTTTTCATTGCTGTCTAATATAATAACTTTGCCTAAGGTAACCAAATAATTTAAAACTAAATTTGTCCTAACATAAGCAATTTAGATAGGGCTTCCCAGGTGGTGCAGTGATAAAGAATCTGCCTGCCAATGCAGGAGAGGCAGAGACTTGGGTTCGATCCCTGGGTAGGGAAGATCCTCTAGAGGAGGAAATGGCAACCCACTCCAATATTCTTACCTTGGAAAGTCCATGGACAGAGGAGCCTGGTGGGCTACAGTCCATGGCGTCTCAAAGAGTCAGACATGACTGAGCCACTGAGCATACATACACAAGAAATTCAGATCCTCCAAAATTTATCAGAAAATACTCACTGCTCTTTCCAACTCCCTGCTACATTGATCTAACATCAGTGTTCTTTCAGCAACCAAACATCATTCTAGATTCAGGTATAGTGTAAATTCCAAAAAGCATGCTTTTTGTGGACCAGGCAACTCAGCATTTTGGACGATCATATGTGCGAGGATCAGCATATAAATACACAACTCCATATGCCTCCTATCACATCAGCTCCTGAACAGTAAGTTGCACTGAATTGCTTTTTTATCACTTGAACACTGCTTGCTTCAGAAAAAATGAGAAATTCAACAAAACAATTTGACTGTTTCTCTCTTGCTTTTATCAACATGTTGCAATCACATAGACTGAAGGAGAAAATCTTTCCAGAAGACGCACAGAAACAACTTCTTAGAAACACTGTTCTCGGGCAGATGATGACCCATAACAGAATGCAGAAGATAAACGTAATAGTCAGCAAAAGTAAAAAAAAAAAAAAAAAATCTTTTGTGGTTCAGACATTCCTGTCAACCAACATACAGTTAAACAAGTTCAAAAAGAAACCAGTCTCATTCTTTTTACATCTAGTAACTCACAAACTGTGAGGTAGATCAGGATTACCTGTGGGTTGGTACAATGCAAATTTTTGGCTCCAGTTCTCACCTGTTTGGAGATTGTGTGTGAAGTCACTTCAGTTGTGTCCAACTCTACAGCTCCATGGACAATGGCCCGCCAGGCTCCTCTGTCCATGGGATTCTCCAGGCGAGAGTACTGGAGTGAGCTGCCATGCCCTCCTCCAGGGTAACTTCCCAACTCAGGGATCAAACCCACACATCTCTTATGTCCCCTGCACTGGCAGAAGGGTTCTTTATGACTAGCGCCACCTGGGAAGCCCTGTTTGGTGATTAGGAGCCCCCATCTGCAAATGAAACAATAGATCCCCAGGCTCTGATGCAGGAGGGCCTCAGGAACATGTTTTGAGAAATGCTGGATGAGGCACCGTTCAGAAGACACAGCTCCAACCCCTGAGCATAATTTTATCTTAAAGCCAATTTCAATTTTAACTGACAAGTGTCATCAGTTGTGTGTACATGCTCAGTAGCTAAGTCACATCCCACTCTTTGCTACCCTATGGGCTGTAGCCCGCCAGGCTCCTCTGTCTGTAGGATTTCCCAGGCAAGAATACTGGAGTGGGTTGCCAGTTCCTTCTCTAGAGATCTCCCCAACCCAGGGATCAAATCTGCATCTCCTGCATTGGCAGACAGGTTCTTTATTGCTGTGTCACCTGGGAAGCCCCTGCTACTGGCTGTTCTGTAGTTGGATTAGCTGATGAGGACGGGTATGCTAGGAATGGACAAAGCGTGCTTTACTTGGTTCACGCATGGAGGGTCCTTGATGCCTTGTCTTATACAAAACTCCTGTGGGGGCACCAGAAGTACCTTGCACATTTTCACCCCATACGCTCTCCCCCAAGGAGGGAAAGGTTGTTTGAAGAGCAAACCATGTATCCTCCTCAACCGGACTTCCTGGGGAGACTCAGCAAGTATTTTTTAGAGCGTGGCATTCTGCCCAGATCCAGAGGTCCTCTCCTAACTGGTGCCTGGACAAGGTCTGACAGCCTGAGCCAAATCTGGAACGGGCTTCTGAAAGCCAATATTGGAGTGTCTGTGATCGAGACCTGCCAAATCATGTGTCAGGAATGTCTAGTTCCTTCCCTGTGAAGAGTGACAGTGTTTAATGGAAAAATACAGCTCTGAAAATTGAGACATTCTGTGCATTATCTGTATTCATTAAAACTGAAACAAAACTCCAGAAATGTGGACACCTCCTGTCATCAACGCCTCACCTTTTCCTAGTGGTTATTTAACATGATGCCACGGAAGTCTCTCTCCAGGAATATAACAGGTAGTGGCATCTGCCAGGCTGCTGTTTCCTTTATTCTTGTCCAGCCTGATGCTGGGCCATGGTGGGGAGGGCAGGGTGCACATTAAATGAAGTCTTTAAAAACAAGATTGTGGCTGGGTTGTCTACTGGACAGATTACCAAGGGGATAGGCATTTTATTTTGCTAAATGAAAGGGCTACTTTATATCTTCCCTGGATCGTTTTCTAACCTAGCTGCAGTGGAAACATTCTCAGAAAGAAAGACTCTCTTGTCCGCTTGCCCTTTATATTGCCACTGGTCATCCCACTCTTGGAACTTGGGCCGGGATCTGCTGGTTCTGCTTAGGGACTAGGCCAGCCAGCAAAGTCCTCCAGGAGGTGACTGACACCAGCGTTTCATGAGATCCATTAACTCAGAAGCCCTCAGCAGTGTTAGGTGGAAGGGCAGAGGGCATTCCAAGCCCGTCTTTCCTGGAGGGACATGATTTGTTTCTCTGGCTCCTCTAGACAAGGAATCACAACTAACCCAAGCTGTACAAACTCTATAGACTGGTCTTTAGCTTGCTTGTTTGGGGTTTTGTTTTTGCTGTTAGGCATCTAGTAGTTCTCCTCTGAAAGAATCCATGAAAAGATGCCTTCCCTATATAGCACAGAGAACTATATTCAGTAGCCAATGATAAGCCATGAAAATGTACCTTACTTTTAAAGAAGGGGGGGCAAACCATGTATCCTCCTCAACCGGACCCAGACTCAGCAAGTATTTTAGAGCGTGGCATTCTGCCCAGATCCAGAGGTCCTCTCCTAACTGGTGCCTGGACAAGGTCTGACAGCCTGAGCCAAATCTGGAACGGGCTTCTGAAAGCCAATATTGGAGTGTCTGTGATCGAGACCTGCCAAATCATGTGTCAGGAATGTCTAGTTCCTTCCCTGTGAAGAGTGACAGTGTTTAATGGAAAAATACAGCTCTGAAAATTGAGACATTCTGTGCATTATCTGTATTCATTAAAACTGAAACAAAACTCCAGAAATGTGGACACCTCCTGTCATCAACGCCTCACCTTTTCCTAGTGGTTATTTAACATGATGCCACGGAAGTCTCTCTCCAGGAATATAACAGGTAGTGGCATCTGCCAGGCTGCTGTTTCCTTTATTCTTGTCCAGCCTGATGCTGGGCCATGGTGGGGAGGGCAGGGTGCACATTAAATGAAGTCTTTAAAAACAAGATTGTGGCTGGGTTGTCTACTGGACAGATTACCAAGGGGATAGGCATTTTATTTTGCTAAATGAAAGGGCTACTTTATATCTTCCCTGGATCGTTTTCTAACCTAGCTGCAGTGGAAACATTCTCAGAAAGAAAGACTCTCTTGTCCGCTTGCCCTTTATATTGCCACTGGTCATCCCACTCTTGGAACTTGGGCCGGGATCTGCTGGTTCTGCTTAGGGACTAGGCCAGCCAGCAAAGTCCTCCAGGAGGTGACTGACACCAGCGTTTCATGAGATCCATTAACTCAGAAGCCCTCAGCAGTGTTAGGTGGAAGGGCAGAGGGCATTCCAAGCCCGTCTTTCCTGGAGGGACATGATTTGTTTCTCTGGCTCCTCTAGACAAGGAATCACAACTAACCCAAGCTGTACAAACTCTATAGACTGGTCTTTTGCTTGCTTGTTTGGGGTTTTGTTTTTGCTGTTAGGCATCTAGTAGTTCTCCTCTGAAAGAATCCATGAAAAGATGCCTTCCCTATATAGCACAGAGAACTATATTCAGTAGCCAATGATAAGCCATAATGGAAAAGAACTTTTAAAAAAGAATGTGTATATATGTGTATGTATAACTGAATCACTTTACAGCAGAAATTAACATAACATTGTAAATCAACTATGAAAGTGCTAGTTGCTCAGTTGTGCCCAACTCTTTACAACCCCATGGACTGTAACCCACCAAGTTTCTCTGTCCATGGAATTATCCAGGCAAGAATACTGGCATGCAGGGACTTCCTTGGTGGTCCAGAGGCTAAAACTCTGTGCTCCCAAACCATGGGGCCCGGGTTCAATCCCTGGTCAAGGAACTAGATCCCATGTGTCACAACTAAGAGTTCACACACCACAACTAAAAGATCGTGCATGCCACAACTAAGACCCAGTGCAGCCAAATAAATAAAATGGCTTTTTTTCTTTTTTAAAAAAGAGAATACTTGAGTGGGTAGCCTTTCCCTTCTTCAGGGAATCTTCTTGACCCAGGGATGGAACCTGGGTCTCTCCCATTGCAGGCAGATTCTCTACCATCTGCATCATCAACCATACTTCAATTAAAAATTTTTAAAATGAACCAAAAAAAAGCAAACAAAACAAAATGAACAAAAAATAAAGAAAAGATGGCTCTCCAAGAACCTCAGGGAATCCCCTGCACCTGGTCCACAGTGGATCCTCTGTTAGAATCAACCCCTAGGTGTCCTTCTAAGAATAAAAGTAAGAAAGTGGGCGTGGCCAGTGGCTGCCTCTCCCGGGGTCTGATACTCCTGGGGCTGAACTCTCTGCTTCTACCCCTTCTTTCCCCTCTTTCTCTGATAGGCTTCAGTTCTGAGCCACCTTAGGGACAGAAATTCATGTTTCATGAGATCCATTAACTCAGAAGCCCTCAGCAGTGTTAGGTGGAAGGGCAGAGGGCATTCCAAGCCCGTCTTTCCTGGAGGGACATGATTTGTTTCTCTGGCTCCTCTAGACAAGGAATCACAACTAACCCAAGCTGTACAAACTCTATAGACTGGTCTTTTGCTTGCTTGTTTGGGGTTTTGTTTTTGCTGTTAGGCATCTAGTAGTTCTCCTCTGAAAGAATCCATGAAAAGATGCCTTCCCTATATAGCACAGAGAACTATATTCAGTAGCCAATGATAAGCCATAATGGAAAAGAACTTTTAAAAAAGAATGTGTATATATGTGTATGTATAACTGAATCACTTTACAGCAGAAATTAACATAACATTGTAAATCAACTATGAAAGTGCTAGTTGCTCAGTTGTGCCCAACTCTTTACAACCCCATGGACTGTAACCCACCAAGTTTCTCTGTCCATGGAATTATCCAGGCAAGAATACTGGCATGCAGGGACTTCCTTGGTGGTCCAGAGGCTAAAACTCTGTGCTCCCAAACCATGGGGCCCGGGTTCAATCCCTGGTCAAGGAACTAGATCCCATGTGTCACAACTAAGAGTTCACACACCACAACTAAAAGATCGTGCATGCCACAACTAAGACCCAGTGCAGCCAAATAAATAAAATGGCTTTTTTTCTTTTTTAAAAAAGAGAATACTTGAGTGGGTAGCCTTTCCCTTCTTCAGGGAATCTTCTTGACCCAGGGATGGAACCTGGGTCTCTCCCATTGCAGGCAGATTCTCTACCATCTGCATCATCAACCATACTTCAATTAAAAATTTTTAAAATGAACCAAAAAAAAGCAAACAAAACAAAATGAACAAAAAATAAAGAAAAGATGGCTCTCCAAGAACCTCAGGGAATCCCCTGCACCTGGTCCACAGTGGATCCTCTGTTAGAATCAACCCCTAGGTGTCCTTCTAAGAATAAAAGTAAGAAAGTGGGCGTGGCCAGTGGCTGCCTCTCCCGGGGTCTGATACTCCTGGGGCTGAACTCTCTGCTTCTACTTTCTTTCCTCTTTCTCTGATACCAGCTGAGTGGCAAAAACAGACCAGCCCTGGAAAGTGTTGCATCCCCATTCTACCCACATGATTATCGGCCAGTTTCTAAGCTGTTCTGAGCCACCTGGCCTCAACTGATGAAATCAGTGCAGATAATCCCTCAGGATCTGGGGGAGAATTTGATGAGCTAGGGAAGATTTAAGGGACCTAAAGGATGGGTCTTTAATTTTGTTTGGTTATTTTTCTATGAGAGGGAAAAAGATTCCAGGGTGGGAGGAAACTGTGCTTGTTCATTAAGTACTTGGAAAATCTTTTCGTTGCTGATGCTTTGGGGTGCCTTCATCCCAACCACACAACTGTAGGAATGCTTTAGTCATATCACTGCCCGGGTCTGCCTATCTAAATCCAAGTGCACTGTACACCGTGTACAGGGGAGTTTTCCAGACAGCCTCTTTGATGACAACGATGAAGAAACCATTTTCTGGCTGGAGGAACACAGTAGTGCTTCTCACTAAAAATGATCTAATTTCACAAGAACTGTCTTTGTGCGTATTTTGAGTGTAAGTGGAAAACCACCTATAAAGGGACTTCCCTGGTGGCTCAGTGGTAAAGAGTTTGCCTGTCAATGCAGGAGACACAAGTTCAATCCCTGATCCAAGAGGATCCCACATGCTGCGGAGCAACTACACCCATGAGCCACAACTATGGAGCCTGTGCTCTAGAGCCTCTGAGCTGCAACTACTGAAGCCCGTGTGCCCTAGAGCCCAACTTCCACAACAAGAGAAGTCACCACAACAAGAAGCCTGCTCACCTCACTTAGAGAGTAGCCCACACTCCCTGCACCTAGAGAACAGCCTGTGGCAACAGTGAAAACCCAAGATAGCCAAAAATTAATTAATTTATTAATTAAAAAAAAAACTCTGTAAAAATATTCATTCAGAGTTACATAGCTGGGACTTTAAGGAGTCTTCTAATATATTTTCTTTAACCCAATATACCAATGTATTATCATTCAAACATGTCACCAATATTTAAAAACTGTTAGAGAGATTTTACATATTTCTCTTTTTTTTTCACAAAGTTCATATCCTCATGTGCATCTTAGTTCAGACTAGCTCTGTTTCAGGTGCTCTATAGCCAGCTGTGACTTTCTCTGATCAGCTAGGGAAGATGTTGACCTTACCCACATGATTATCGGCCAGTTTCTAAGCTGGTCCTCAACTGATGAAATCAGTGCAGATAATCCCTCAGGATCTGGGGGAGAATTTGATGAGCTAGGGAAGATTTAAGGGACCTAAAGGATGGGTCTTTAATTTTGTTTGGTTATTTTTCTATGAGAGGGAAAAAGATTCCAGGGTGGGAGGAAACTGTGCTTGTTCATTAAGTACTTGGAAAATCTTTTCGTTGCTGATGCTTTGGGGTGCCTTCATCCCAACCACACAACTGTAGGAATGCTTTAGTCATATCACTGCCCGGGTCTGCCTATCTAAATCCAAGTGCACTGTACACCGTGTACAGGGGAGTTTTCCAGACAGCCTCTTTGATGACAACGATGAAGAAACCATTTTCTGGCTGGAGGAACACAGTAGTGCTTCTCACTAAAAATGATCTAATTTCACAAGAACTGTCTTTGTGCGTATTTTGAGTGTAAGTGGAAAACCACCTATAAAGGGACTTCCCTGGTGGCTCAGTGGTAAAGAGTTTGCCTGTCAATGCAGGAGACACAAGTTCAATCCCTGATCCAAGAGGATCCCACATGCTGCGGAGCAACTACACCCATGAGCCACAACTATGGAGCCTGTGCTCTAGAGCCTCTGAGCTGCAACTACTGAAGCCCGTGTGCCCTAGAGCCCAACTTCCACAACAAGAGAAGTCACCACAACAAGAAGCCTGCTCACCTCACTTAGAGAGTAGCCCACACTCCCTGCACCTAGAGAACAGCCTGTGGCAACAGTGAAAACCCAAGATAGCCAAAAATTAATTAATTTATTAATTAAAAAAAAAACTCTGTAAAAATATTCATTCAGAGTTACATAGCTGGGACTTTAAGGAGTCTTCTAATATATTTTCTTTAACCCAATATACCAATGTATTATCATTCAAACATGTCACCAATATTTAAAAACTGTTAGAGAGATTTTACATATTTCTCTTTTTTTTTTTTTCACAAAGTTCATATCCTCATGTGCATCTTAGTTCAGACTAGCTCTGTTTCAGGTGCTCTATAGCCAGCTGTGACTGAGGGTCCCATACTGGACAGGCCCTGGTAGCTCAGCTGGTAAAGAATCTACCTACAATGCAGGAGATCCCAGTTCAATTCCTAGATCAGGAAGATCCCCTGGAGAAGGGATAGGCTACCCACTCCAGTATTCTTGCCTGTAGAATTCCATGGCTCATCCGTGGGGCTGTAAGGAGTTGAACACAACTGAGCGACTTTCACTTTTTCACTCTCACACTAGACAGGGCATCTCTATACCTTTTGTCAGCCTTTTGCACTCCCTTCCTACAATTTGGCAATTCGGCAGTCAACAGCAAAAGATCATCACTGAAAATTCCAAAACTGACTTCTTGGTGGTCCCGATTACAATTCGCATTTCTCCTTACAAGCTCAAAAGGACTTTCAGAAAAATGATCTCATGAGATCACATAACAACACATGACATGAACAGGGAAGATATCATTTCCTCATATTACAGCTGAGAAAACTAAAAGCTTAAAAATATGAATAATTGGCCCAAACTCAAAGAGCCAGAGGCTGGTGAGTGAGGAACTTGAACTGAGGCCGGGATTCTAGATCCCGAGGTCTGACTGAGGAGGTGACAGCCACCTCCCTGTCACCACGTTGCTGTGGAAAGCACGTCTGTCTGTGCCCCCCACTTAAGCATAAGCTCCAAGAGGGTAGGAACTGATAGACCTCCTGTCCACAGTGCCTGGCGTGGACCAGGCACACAGTTCATACCTGAATTAAATCCAACTGAACCAAAAGAGTAATCCGCGTCAGACCCCTCATAAAGATCATCCAAACCGCCCCATCTCTGGGAGCTTCTGGAGCCCAAAAACGTGAAGCCACAGCCTGTGGCAACAGTGAAAACCCAAGATAGCCAAAAATTAATTAATTTATTAATTAAAAAAAAAACTCTGTAAAAATATTCATTCAGAGTTACATAGCTGGGACTTTAAGGAGTCTTCTAATATATTTTCTTTAACCCAATATACCAATGTATTATCATTCAAACATGTCACCAATATTTAAAAACTGTTAGAGAGATTTTACATATTTCTCTTTTTTTTTTTTTCACAAAGTTCATATCCTCATGTGCATCTTAGTTCAGACTAGCTCTGTTTCAGGTGCTCTATAGCCAGCTGTGACTGAGGGTCCCATACTGGACAGGCCCTGGTAGCTCAGCTGGTAAAGAATCTACCTACAATGCAGGAGATCCCAGTTCAATTCCTAGATCAGGAAGATCCCCTGGAGAAGGGATAGGCTACCCACTCCAGTATTCTTGCCTGTAGAATTCCATGGCTCATCCGTGGGGCTGTAAGGAGTTGAACACAACTGAGCGACTTTCACTTTTTCACTCTCACACTAGACAGGGCATCTCTATACCTTTTGTCAGCCTTTTGCACTCCCTTCCTACAATTTGGCAATTCGGCAGTCAACAGCAAAAGATCATCACTGAAAATTCCAAAACTGACTTCTTGGTGGTCCCGATTACAATTCGCATTTCTCCTTACAAGCTCAAAAGGACTTTCAGAAAAATGATCTCATGAGATCACATAACAACACATGACATGAACAGGGAAGATATCATTTCCTCATATTACAGCTGAGAAAACTAAAAGCTTAAAAATATGAATAATTGGCCCAAACTCAAAGAGCCAGAGGCTGGTGAGTGAGGAACTTGAACTGAGGCCGGGATTCTAGATCCCGAGGTCTGACTGAGGAGGTGACAGCCACCTCCCTGTCACCACGTTGCTGTGGAAAGCACGTCTGTCTGTGCCCCCCACTTAAGCATAAGCTCCAAGAGGGTAGGAACTGATAGACCTCCTGTCCACAGTGCCTGGCGTGGACCAGGCACACAGTTCATACCTGAATTAAATCCAACTGAACCAAAAGAGTAATCCGCGTCAGACCCCTCATAAAGATCATCCAAACCGCCCCATCTCTGGGAGCTTCTGGAGCCCAAACCACAAATACCACCCACATGCTAAGAGCCTGAATTGCCTTTGTTCACCTTTGCTGCCCTTTTATTTCTAACGACACAAAACACAGCTTAGGAATGTTTTTTTCCAGGCTTCACTGTGACTCTGTTTGGGTGCTTACTTGGTACTTTTTAATGGAAATTTACATCTCTAGATGAAAAAACACCTTGAAAGTAGATTCAAGGTTCCTTAAAAACTAGAACTACCATGTGATCCAGCAATCCCACTCCTGGGTATATATCCAGAGAAAACTGTACCTCAAACAGATACGTGCACCCAGTGGTCATTGCAGCACTATTGACAATAGCCAAGACATGGAAGCAACCTACATGTTCGTTGAGAGAGGAATGGATAAAGACAGTCTGGACATACACACAATGGAACATCATGCAGCCTTAAAAAGAGATAAAATAACACCATTTGCAGCAACGTGGATGGATCTAAAAATTAGCATACCAAGTGAATTAAGTCAGATAGGAAAAGACAAATATCATATGATATTTATATGTGGAATCTGAAAAATGATATAAATGAGCTTAATTACAAAATAGAAATAGGCTCACAGATTTTGAAAAGCAATTTAGAATTACCAAAGGGGAAAGGTTAGGGGGAAGGGTTAACTTAGGACATTGGGATCGTCACACTACTAAATGTAAAAATAGATAACCAACAAGAACCTACTGTAGAGCGCAGGGAGCTCTACTCAGTGCTCTGTAATAACAAATAAGGGAAAAGAATCTGAAAAAGAATGCATATGTGTATAAATGAGCCAATTTGCTATACACTTGAAACGAACACAATGTTGGAAATCAACTCTATTCCAATATAAAATTTTTTTAATTTTTAAAAGAAAGTAGATCAAGTCTGACTTATGATTGGATGCCAATCTCTACCCACTCAAGACCACCTGGAGGAGCTCAGGGACCACTCGTGAGCGTCGTGAAGGCACAGCACAAGGGAAACACCGCATTGCCCCTCCACTTTGCCAGCAGAACTGGGTTGAATCACGCGCACACCTGGGAGAGGGGTACAACCCTGACAAGCACCGCCAGAGGATGGCTTGAAACCCTGGTGGAGACACCAGCCTTTTCCCAGCAGCCCCCGGGACAATCTCCAGCCGGCCCCTAGCTCACTTCTCTGCCTCTGTCAACACCAGCCTCCTTCATGGAAGGTCTCTTGCCCGCCTGTGCAGCTGCCTGGCATTTTGGGTGACTGTGCCAGGGTTTCACGGAGACCCTGGACCAGGAGCTGAGAGCCGCTATCTTCCCAAAAGTGTTAGGATGTCCGAACAAGGCAGAGATCCAGGACTGGCCCTGTCTGCCCCACGCCTTCATCAGCCATTTCTTGCCAGCTTCCTCTGGGCATGAAAGAGGAACCTGAGGGGTGAAGGCTTATTCTGAACTTTGTATGAGCTCATTAAATCAGACCCACAAGCATTCCATAGTTCAGGACCCTGCATGTGCCCCTACAACTGCAAACTGGGATCCAACTGAGTCCCATATGTTTCTGTCAAATGAGTCTTATTTTTGTAATGCTTTTCCATGAATTAGCTTTTCTGGAAAACACCCAAAATCATAGCCACATTTTGGTTGAAATAATAAATTTTAAAGAGCTTTGTTAAATGAGCTAACTGAGTTAAATGCACTGAGAGAGTCATGATTAATTCCAGTAATAATTGAGTATCTCTTGTTCCTGAATGTCAAAGTCACCAACACTAGAGAAACTGAAGTGATTAAACCATAGAGCCCCTTGTGAAGGTTGTAATTTAGTGGGGGAGGACAGACAATAAATAAGAAAACAAATCAATAAGTAAGATCATTCTAACGGTCATACCTGCAATGAACACATCAAAACAGGGTAATGGGGCATAGAATCATGCTGCGTTGGGGAAATCTACTTAGGAGGGTGGTCTGAGAGAGGTTTTCAGAGAAGGCAAGATTGAGGCTGTGGAATGAATGACTGGGGCAGCCAGCCACAGGGAGATCTGAGAGGAGTGTATTAAGCAGAAGGAACAGCTAAGGCAGGAGTGAGCTTGAAGAGTTGGGAGAGGCCAGTATGGCCAAAGTGGAGTGAGCAAGGGAGAAAGTGGTGAAGAATGATGTTGGGGGTCATTAGAGGCCCTGTGGTGACGAGTATGGATTGTATTATAAGCATCAACCAGGGTCATTGGATGGGGAAGTGATATAAGCTCACTTAGGCTTTCTGAGGCCCATCCCAGCTGCTGCTGCAGACGGATGATGGAAGGGATCGGAAAGAAAGCAGAGAGTGTGATGGCTTGCATGGAGGACATTTCAGTCTAGAGAAGGGGCAGACACAGCATACCTTGAATGTAGGTCAGAGTGAGTTAAGTTTTACAACAGAACTTTAAACCACAGGCTGAGAAAGCAGCCATGAGAAGAAACCCATCCTGGCTGAAGAGACAGGAGGATTCCCCTGGAGGGTGCATCATGAGCTGGGTCCCCATTGACGTTGCCGTGGCCAAGTTTTAAGCCCCCACGCCTTCATCAGCCACGCATTCCTCTGGGCATGAAAGAGGAACCTGAGGGTGAAGGCTTATTCTGAACTTTGTATGAGCTCATTAAATCAGACCCACAAGCATTCCATAGTTCAGGACCCTGCATGTGCCCCGACAACTGCAAAGTGGGATCCAACTGAGTCCCATATGTTTCTGTCAAATGAGTCTTATTTTTGTAATGCTTTTCCATGAATTAGCTTTTCTGGAAAACACCCAAAATCATAGCCACATTTTGGTTGAAATAATAAATTTTAAAGAGCTTTGTTAAATGAGCTAACTGAGTTAAATGCACTGAGAGAGTCATGATTAATTCCAGTAATAATTGAGTATCTCTTGTTCCTGAATGTCAAAGTCACCAACACTAGAGAAACTGAAGTGATTAAACCATAGAGCCCCTTGTGAAGGTTGTAATTTAGTGGGGGAGGACAGACAATAAATAAGAAAACAAATCAATAAGTAAGATCATTCTAACGGTCATACCTGCAATGAACACATCAAAACAGGGTAATGGGGCATAGAATCATGCTGCGTTGGGGAAATCTACTTAGGAGGGTGGTCTGAGAGAGGTTTTCAGAGAAGGCAAGATTGAGGCTGTGGAATGAATGACTGGGGCAGCCAGCCACAGGGAGATCTGAGAGGAGTGTATTAAGCAGAAGGAACAGCTAAGGCAGGAGTGAGCTTGAAGAGTTGGGAGAGGCCAGTATGGCCAAAGTGGAGTGAGCAAGGGAGAAAGTGGTGAAGAATGATGTTGGGGGTCATTAGAGGCCCTGTGGTGACGAGTATGGATTGTATTATAAGCATCAACCAGGGTCATTGGATGGGGAAGTGATATAAGCTCACTTAGGCTTTCTGAGGCCCATCCCAGCTGCTGCTGCAGACGGATGATGGAAGGGATCGGAAAGAAAGCAGAGAGTGTGATGGCTTGCATGGAGGACATTTCAGTCTAGAGAAGGGGCAGACACAGCATACCTTGAATGTAGGTCAGAGTGAGTTAAGTTTTACAACAGAACTTTAAACCACAGGCTGAGAAAGCAGCCATGAGAAGAAACCCATCCTGGCTGAAGAGACAGGAGGATTCGGTGGAGCTGCAGCAGGGCCGTGCCCGAGGCTGCATCATGAGCTGGGTCCCCCATTGACTTGCATTTCTCAGTTTCTGCATAATATTAGTCTGATATCAAATAACCATCCTCAATTTCTCCACTCCCATGGAGGACACAATTAGTGTCTTTTAGAGCCCGATACCCCAGTCATGGGGTAGAGAACCAACCTTTCCATGGAAATGGTACAGTCACTTCCATGTAGGTAATAACAGGAAGACATCTGATTTCTTTGACGTGGAGAATTCGGAAGGTGCTGGAAGCCACAAAGGGCAAGATCTTACGTCCTGATTAGATACTAACACACATCCTGGGTGGAGCTCACTTTGGTGAAACTCTGAAACCCTCCCAATCTGCACAGATCAAAGCAGAACTCCACAGACCCTCACTCACCATCAGTCTAGCAACTTCAGATGCCAAGGGTGGTCCCTGGGCGGCAGCAGCAATATCCCTGGAGCATGCTGGAAATGCAGTCTTCAGGTTCACGATCTCAGGAACCATCATTGGCATTTTCATAAGGCCATCAGGGGATCTGTGTGCATATTTCACCATATGAGACACTGCCCTAGAGGCTCTCACCTTCAATGGCAACAAAATCACCAACAAAGTTTTACAAAATACTATACAGATGCTTAGATTCTATTCCAAAGTCTCCATTCCAGTTGGTCTGAAGTGAGCCCAGATAGAATATGTATTATATAATATATAAAACATGTATATATTATATATATTAATAAAGGTCCCTGAATATCCAGCAGAATCTCTGATGTAATTTAAAGTCTTTATCTGATACATGTGAAACTCAGGTTCAATAAGTTGAGAAGATTTATGTCGTGGTAAAATGCAGGCATTTTGTTAAAGGCAGATTCTGTGGCAGGGCCCAAGATTCTGCATTTCTAACAAGCTCTCTGGGGAGACCAACATTGTTCCTTGAACTATACTTTAAATAACAGGTATAATGGTTAATTTTATGTGTCTACTTGGCTTGGCTACAGGGTGCCCAGATACTTGCACAAACATCTGAACAAATGTCACACACATTTTGGTGTTTCTGGATGGGACTGACATTTAAATTCTTGGACTCTGAGTAAGCAGATTGCCCTCCTAGTATAGGTGAGCCTGACCCAATCAGTTGAAGGCCTGAGCAGACTGAAGACCAGCCTTCCCAGGTCAAGATGGAATTCTCCAGGAGACTGGCTTCGAACTCAGACTGGACATTTGCTCTCCAGGCTCCCCTGGATCTCCAGCTTATCGACCCCCACTGAAGATTTTGGACTCCCCAGCCTCCATAATCACATGAACTGATTCTTTATAATAAATCTTATAAAAATTCTTCACAATAAATATATACAGAAATCAATCTTATATAAGATTTAGATAAATCTTATACTATATAAGATATATAAATATATCCTATAAAATAAGACATTAACCTTTATTTTAGCTTATATAGATCTTATAATTCCTTATTATAAATATAATTATATATACATGTAAGTGACAAGGTACATAAATATATATAAAAAGGTATTTACATATATTCTTTATTTGGAGTAATAGAGCATGGTTGCAGAGTATTCTATTGAGGTTCCCGTTCCTGCCATAAGGAAAATTCACACAAACCATTACCTGTCTCGTTGAAAGTCAGCTCAACTGAGATAGGAAAGCCAAAATCCAGGAAACAAGGAAAAGTCAGGCTCAGCAGCTGGTGCCACTCTAGAAGAATAAAGTAGGGAAAGCAGCTTAATTTCTGTTCCTCTTCCCTATAATTGCCATGGGGCAATCAATAACTGCCTTCCCTTCAGACATTAATAGTTACATCCCAGGCTGCTGGTCTAGGAGCAAAACTGAAGCAGCTCAGAAGTCCCATTCCAATGAAACCTTTCTGAACACAAGTGAAGGCGGAGTAGCCTCTCCACTGATACATGTGAAACTCAGGTTCAATAAGTTGAGAAGATTTATGTCGTGGTAAAATGCAGGCATTTTGTTAAAGGCAGATTCTGTGGCAGGGCCCAAGATTCTGCATTTCTAACAAGCTCTCTGGGGAGACCAACATTGTTCCTTGAACTATACTTTAAATAACAGGTATAATGGTTAATTTTATGTGTCTACTTGGCTTGGCTACAGGGTGCCCAGATACTTGCACAAACATCTGAACAAATGTCACACACATTTTGGTGTTTCTGGATGGGACTGACATTTAAATTCTTGGACTCTGAGTAAGCAGATTGCCCTCCTAGTATAGGTGAGCCTGACCCAATCAGTTGAAGGCCTGAGCAGACTGAAGACCAGCCTTCCCAGGTCAAGATGGAATTCTCCAGGAGACTGGCTTCGAACTCAGACTGGACATTTGCTCTCCAGGCTCCCCTGGATCTCCAGCTTATCGACCCCCACTGAAGATTTTGGACTCCCCAGCCTCCATAATCACATGAACTGATTCTTTATAATAAATCTTATAAAAATTCTTCACAATAAATATATACAGAAATCAATCTTATATAAGATTTAGATAAATCTTATACTATATAAGATATATAAATATATCCTATAAAATAAGACATTAACCTTTATTTTAGCTTATATAGATCTTATAATTCCTTATTATAAATATAATTATATATACATGTAAGTGACAAGGTACATAAATATATATAAAAAGGTATTT
Source organism: Tragulus kanchil (assembly GCA_022376925.1). Lineage (NCBI taxonomy): Eukaryota > Metazoa > Chordata > Mammalia > Artiodactyla > Tragulidae > Tragulus > Tragulus kanchil. The sequence goes on along the minus strand of JAIOJX010000028.1, from coordinate 234,684,506 downwards.
ACATATATTCTTTATTTGGAGTAATAGAGCATGGTTGCAGAGTATTCTATTGAGGTTCCCGTTCCTGCCATAAGGAAAATTCACACAAACCATTACCTGTCTCGTTGAAAGTCAGCTCAACTGAGATAGGAAAGCCAAAATCCAGGAAACAAGGAAAAGTCAGGCTCAGCAGCTGGTGCCACTCTAGAAGAATAAAGTAGGGAAAGCAGCTTAATTTCTGTTCCTCTTCCCTATAATTGCCATGGGGCAATCAATAACTGCCTTCCCCCCTTCAGACATTAATAGTTACATCCCAGGCTGCTGGTCTAGGAGCAAAACTGAAGCAGCTCAGAAGTCCCATTCCAATGAAACCTTTCTGAACACAAGTGAAGGCGGAGTAGCCTCTCCATCCCCTGCTCTCCCAACCGAGGATTGCGATGACCACCTGTGATTTCTTCTCCCCAGGGCTGTTCCACCTCAGAATCTGAAGGGGGAGACTTGGGCTCAAGAGTTGCTTGGTGGGTGATACCAAATGTAGGTGCTCTATTTGGGCCTTTCCCCTGGATTCCCCTGTTTTCTTTCCTTGTTCATGAGAACAAAGGGATATGAAACAAAAACAGGGAGAAATATAAGGTATGAAAATTAAATAATGAGGATGAATTATACAGTAAGTCTGCTACGTGGTTAAATGGATATAGCTTTAAATGGATTAGCAAGTTGGGAAATCAGATGAGACCTCTCCAGAAAGAAAATAGGGAAAGATTCAGAAATAGCAAATAGGGCTTCCCTGAGTTCAGTGGTAAAGAGTTTGCCTGCCAATGCAGGAGACACGGGTTCGATCCCTGATCCGGGAAGATGCCACATGCTGCGGAGCAACTGAGCCCGTCAGCCACAACTATGAAGCCTGTGCTCTAAAGCCTCAGAACCACAACTGTTGAGCCCATGTGCCGCAACTACTGAAGCCCGGGTGCCCTAGCCCGAGCTCCACAACCAGAGAAGTCACCACAACAAGAAGCGTGCTCACCTCAACTAGAGAGTAGCCCCCACTCCCTGCAACTAGAGAAGAGCCTGCAGCAGCAGTGAAAACCCAGAATAGCCAAAAATAAATAAATAAATAAATAAGTTTTAAAAAGAAAAGAAATAGCAATAGACAGATCTAAAGCAATGCACACCAGACTCACTCCAGAAAGAGAAGACATTGATAAGGATGGAAAACAGGAAACCAAGCCTTTGTCTTGCAGCAAAAACTTAGATGCTGGTGGAGATTTTGAAAGGGATCTCAACGTGATCTTCCACCACTCAGTTCTGAGACACCCAGCAGATAGGCAGGGCCTGGTGAGAGGAGCCCCGCCCACCCGCATTCCCACAGAGGGCTAAGGGCAACGAAAGAAAGAGGAACAAAGAGAGGAAGCACACGCTCTGCTCACGTGAAGAAGTGACAGCCACTGGTACAGGAGAGCAGCCGTTTCCTAAGAGGAGGCAGGGTCCTTAAGCCAAAACCGTATTTGTTTTGCGATTGGATTGGACAAAGGAGTGTCCTTCGTTTAAAAACAAACACACACACACAACTAGTTTCTGAATGCAAGAGGAAAACTGGGGGCAGGTGGTAAGTGTAAGGCACAGTAAAACACACACACACACACACACCCATCATCACAAATCGCTGAAGACAGGCGGACGCAAGACTGAGGAGAACTGAAGATGGTGAATGACTCAGAGGAGAAAAAATCTCTGGTGACGTCGACAGACTTGGAGTCACGTGATAGGGGCAGCCAGCGCTGACCATCCTTGTGGAGAGCCCCAGCTCTGTCCGCGATCACAAGGGGCTCTGAGGCACAGACCAACACATGAAGTGGAAAAGTACCCGTCTTAGATGGTTGCACCGTGGTTTCTCTCCGGGAATTTCCTTAGCAGGCTGGTATGTCTCACCCACCACCCGGAAGGGGTAAGGCTGGAGATAAGTCAAGTTCCGGGGTGGGGCGTGCACAGCAAATCCCTGGCAGCTGGTTGCATCTTTGGCACCTTCTTCTCTCCCTAATGGAAGCCCTTCCTACCGCCTAGACCTTCCGTACCATGTCCTTGTCTTCCTCGCCCCAACTCACCCAAGGCTGCCACACTCCAAACCCGTTCGAGAACAATCTCTCAGAGCCCTCCTCTGCACCCCCACACCCTACACCCCACACTATAAAGCTACTTGAACTCCACAGTATGTCTGGGATGGCAGCCAGGTAAAGTCTAGAGCAACACTACCTCCCCAGGGCTGTTTATAATTTAAAATGGAGCCCTGTTTCACACCCCTGAGCCTCCAAAGCAGTAGCTCAACCCAGGTGAGGTGTCTGAATCCTCGTGGAACTTTACAAAATACAGATTTTGGATTGCCACTCCTCATCGGGGTAAACAGAATATCTAGGAAAGGGGGTGGAGTGAGGAGGTGACGTTTTCCATCTTTTGCTTTAAGGGATCTGACGCCTGCCAAGTCTGAGAGCCAGGGCCGGAGGTGATGTCAGAGAGACTTGGACACTTTAACACTCTAGCTCCACTGACTCTCAAGGTGTATAAAGTTAGAAAGAGAGTGAGATATACCAAGACCGACAGACTTCCAACTGTTGTTCTTGCCTATTAAGAGCCTAAATTAGCTTGCTAATACGTATTCTCTCTTTAAGGACATAATCCTGAACAATCACACAGACTTTGTCAACCTCAAATGTCAATTACATTGAGTTACTCATTGAACCTGGCCATCATATCTTTTTTTTTTTTGGCCACTTTTATTGTTCTTTATTTATTTTCATCCATCTTTGTTCTCTGGCCTGTGTGGGCCTCCCATCACAGTGGCCCCTCTCACTGCAGAGCACCTGCTCTGGGCACATGCACTCCAGAGCTCCGGCTCAGTAGTTGGACACATCCGTCCAGCCGCTCCACTGCACATGGGATCTTCCCAGGCCAGGGATCGAATCAGCACCCCTTGCACTGTGAGGCAGTGTCCTCACCCACTGGACCATCAGGGAAGCCCCATCACATCTTAGATTAAAACCAGATTTCCCATCAAGGCTCTCCACCATCAGCCCTTCCTTGCCTCATAGCTTTCTTCTTGTATCTCTCGTCCCTAGTGGGTGTCTTCCATCCCCTCTTCCTGGAATATTCTCCTCACGATGTTATCTGGCAAGCTCTCCTTCATCCTTTAAGATCGAGACCTACAGCCCCACTTTCTCTTTCTAGGAAGCCTTCTACACCTTTTCCAGCAAGGTTTGCATCTTCTTCCTCCAAGGCTGCCTCTACCAGAGCTCAGATATATTGTCCTTTAATATCTGCACCTCCATCCTCATTAACTTTGAACTTTACAAGTGCTGGAAATGGGGCTCAATAATCACTGTATCCCCAACGACTTACACAAAACCTGTCTAAAGTGAACAGTCAGTAATAAATGCTGGAGCAACTGAATGAAAGTACAAATTTTTAAAAAGCCCACTTGCAACTTATTTACACAACGCTCACTCTTCTTTTTCTCAACTTTCATTCTTTAGGTACGAAAGAACCTGAGAACCATATACCTACCATGAGGGCAAGGATGGTGTTCATCCTATTCTCTCGTGCATCTCCAGTGCCTAGGACCATGCTTGGCACATTGTAGATGTTCAAGAGCTCTCTGCTAATTATATGTCAGTCCTTCAAACCTATTACTCAAAATCCTCTACTCAACTGTCTGCATCCCCTCAACTGTCCACTGTCCCCAACAGTGCCCTCTTGCTGTCATAGCCCCATGGCGTGACTGGGTCAAACATGACAGAGGAAGCAAACTCAGGCTTGGATATATCAATCATTTAAGGAGCTTCCTTCCCTAAAGCAGATAGGATCTGACAAGCCCCTCGATTACCACTCAAGCAAAGAGGAAAGTGTTAGAATGAAAAGCCGTCTTCTGTTAATCTCCATCCCTCCTACCATTCTGTCTCCATCTAGAATTTTGATACAAATATACTGGTTTGGAGCTTAGGCAAATTTTTTCCAAGGTGATGCAATCCAGAAATTGACTATGTACTCATTTTTCCCTAGGTACAAAAGAGGAAAGAAAAGAAACCGCCATGCAGACTTTATAGGTAACTATTATTTATTATTATTAGTCAGGTAACTGAGTAGGTAGAAGAACAGTGTATTCTGTTCCATTAAACATGGTAGATAAAGAATTGCTGTTTACATTCTCTAAGCTTCCAAGAATTAGAACACAATGAATTGAACTTCACAGTAAAAAAAAAAATCCTATTAAACATGATATGATCTTTCTTTGTTGACTTCTGGACCTACGTGACCCCAAGATCTCTCTGAGTGGCCTTATCTTTTTACAGAAGGAACAGAAGTTCTGTGGTTAAAGAACCCACTTGAAAGGGTGTAGTGTGCGTTGGCTGGGCACACGCTGCCCCTCTGCACGCTCTGGGTGTGCCTGTGCCTTGGTGCCCACCCTGTAGGCAGTTTCATCTGTGAACCAGACTCCTTTCAGCTGGAAATGGGGCTCAATAATCACTGTATCCCCAACAAAAAGTCAAGTAACAGTCAGTAATAAATGCTGGAGCAACTGAATGAAAGTACAAATTTTTAAAAAGCCCACTTGCAACTTATTTACACAACGCTCACTCTTCTTTTTCTCAACTTTCATTCTTTAGGTACGAAAGAACCTGAGAACCATATACCTACCATGAGGGCAAGGATGGTGTTCATCCTATTCTCTCGTGCATCTCCAGTGCCTAGGACCATGCTTGGCACATTGTAGATGTTCAAGAGCTCTCTGCTAATTATATGTCAGTCCTTCAAACCTATTACTCAAAATCCTCTACTCAACTGTCTGCATCCCCTCAACTGTCCACTGTCCCCAACAGTGCCCTCTTGCTGTCATAGCCCCATGGCGTGACTGGGTCAAACATGACAGAGGAAGCAAACTCAGGCTTGGATATATCAATCATTTAAGGAGCTTCCTTCCCTAAAGCAGATAGGATCTGACAAGCCCCTCGATTACCACTCAAGCAAAGAGGAAAGTGTTAGAATGAAAAGCCGTCTTCTGTTAATCTCCATCCCTCCTACCATTCTGTCTCCATCTAGAATTTTGATACAAATATACTGGTTTGGAGCTTAGGCAAATTTTTTCCAAGGTGATGCAATCCAGAAATTGACTATGTACTCATTTTTCCCTAGGTACAAAAGAGGAAAGAAAAGAAACCGCCATGCAGACTTTATAGGTAACTATTATTTATTATTATTAGTCAGGTAACTGAGTAGGTAGAAGAACAGTGTATTCTGTTCCATTAAACATGGTAGATAAAGAATTGCTGTTTACATTCTCTAAGCTTCCAAGAATTAGAACACAATGAATTGAACTTCACAGTAAAAAAAAAAATCCTATTAAACATGATATGATCTTTCTTTGTTGACTTCTGGACCTACGTGACCCCAAGATCTCTCTGAGTGGCCTTATCTTTTTACAGAAGGAACAGAAGTTCTGTGGTTAAAGAACCCACTTGAAAGGGTGTAGTGTGCGTTGGCTGGGCACACGCTGCCCCTCTGCACGCTCTGGGTGTGCCTGTGCCTTGGTGCCCACCCTGTAGGCAGTTTCACATCTGTGAACCCCCATGACTCCTTGTACTGGCCTGTTTGCTAATGAAACCAGCCACTGACCTACCCCTCCAACCCTTGCACTCCCAGCCTTCATCTTCTTAGAAATTCTAACAGGAAGCTCAGTTGTTTTACTTTATATTACTCTTTCAATTTCCTCTTCCTGACATTTATGTTTCTTAAGGTTTGTGCTACAAAGGACTTTGGGTACACCCGATGAGCCATAGCTTTATGAAACAATGCTGGAACACTATGCATCATAGGATAAAACAGCAAGAAAAACCTTATGCTTTGAGCTTAGGGTAATCCTTTTTAAAACACCTGCATTTTGATGGCTGTCATTTGAGGCAAGGAAAATGAGTTGACCATCTGTGTCTGGAGAGACTGGTGGAAAATCTGGACGAATGATCTAATCAGACCTTGTAGTTAAGCCTGGAGTCCATGACACATGGCTACTGTGATATTTCTAATAATAACATCAACAATGATAATAATATATTGGTACCATTGTATGACCAGTAGTCATGTATGGATGTGAGAGATGGACCATAAAGAAAGCTGAGCGCCAAATAATTGATGCTTTCAAACTGCAGTGCTGGAGAAGACTCTTGAGAGTCCCTTGGACAGCAAGAAAACCAAACCAGTCAATCCTAAAGAAAATTAACTCATAATATTCATTGGAAAAACTGATGCTGAAGCTCCAATTCTTTGGCCACCTGATGTAAGAGCTGACTCATTGGAAAAGACCCCAATGCTGGGGGAAAATGAGGGCAAGAAAAGAAGCAGATGACAGAGGATGAGATGACTGGACAGCATCACTGACTCAACGGACATGAGTTTGAGCAAACTCAGGGAGATAGTGATGGACAGAGAAACCTGATGTGCTGCAGTCCATGGGGTTGCAGAATCAGACACTACTTCGTGACTGACAACAACAACCATTTTACAAGGTGTTATTATTCCCCTTTCACAGGTGAGAAAACTGAGGCTTTGGGTGTAAAAAGCCAAGACTGAAAGCTCGTAAGTGAGGTTGCTGATGTGCAGACCCATCTGTGTGATGCTAAAGCTCATTCTCTTAGCTACTCTGCAATGTGAGGTCATTGCCAGCCCCATCCTGTCCCTGGGTGCACACACACGCACATGCCATCATTAGAGCGCATCTGTGACCCAGCATCCCTGCATTTGTGGATGCATCTGGTGGGAGGCAAAGTCAAGAACATCATCATACAGAAGCTGAAAACATGGGCTCAAGCACATGGCTTAGGCTCCGCCCATCCTGAGTCTGACTCAAGGAGCGGTGATGGTGAGAAGCAGGGACCACAATAAACTGCCCCAGTGCAGCCAGAGGCCTCCACACTGCAGGTCTGGGCCGAGGGCCAGGGCCCAGGGTGATGGTTGGCTGGGATCCTGGCTAGTCTTGACTTTCTTCTGTCTTGTCCACCATTTCCTGTTTTGCTTAATGAACTTGGACTGCAATCAAGATAGGTCCCACCAAATCCAAGCATCTCAACATTGAGGGTATCATTGCCAACCAAGTATGTCACGAGAGTGCCTGGGGGTGGAGGGGAGCTGACCAGCCTCCACCACGTGACCCCTTAACTCCACACATGACCAAAAGTGGGAATAGTGTATACAACTTTTCCAAGCTGGACAACTCATTTAATAGTCTGCTCAGGCTGCCCCAGACTAGACAGCTTGAACAACAGATTGTTATTGTCTCATAGTTCTGAAGGCCAGAAGTCCAAGATCAAGGTGCTGGCAGGGTTGGTTTCTCCTGAGGCTCCTCTGTTTGGTTTGTGGAGGGCCATCTTCTGGCTGTCCTCATACAGTTATTCCTCTGTGCCTTTCTGTGTCCTAATCTCCTCTTTTTCTAAGGACACCAGTTTGATTGGATTAGGACCCAAACTTATGGCCTTATTTTAACTTAACTTAATCCTCCTAGCAAAAAAGGATGACAGAGGATGACTGGACAGCATCACTGACTCAACGGACATGAGTTTGAGCAATAGGTGTTAGCTGTGCTGCAGTCCATGGGGTTGCAGAATCAGACACTACTTCGTGACTGACAACAACAACCATTTTACAAGGTGTTATTATTCCCCTTTCACAGGTGAGAAAACTGAGGCTTTGGGTGTAAAAAGCCAAGACTGAAAGCTCGTAAGTGAGGTTGCTGATGTGCAGACCCATCTGTGTGATGCTAAAGCTCATTCTCTTAGCTACTCTGCAATGTGAGGTCATTGCCAGCCCCATCCTGTCCCTGGGTGCACACACACGCACATGCCATCATTAGAGCGCATCTGTGACCCAGCATCCCTGCATTTGTGGATGCATCTGGTGGGAGGCAAAGTCAAGAACATCATCATACAGAAGCTGAAAACATGGGCTCAAGCACATGGCTTAGGCTCCGCCCATCCTGAGTCTGACTCAAGGAGCGGTGATGGTGAGAAGCAGGGACCACAATAAACTGCCCCAGTGCAGCCAGAGGCCTCCACACTGCAGGTCTGGGCCGAGGGCCAGGGCCCAGGGTGATGGTTGGCTGGGATCCTGGCTAGTCTTGACTTTCTTCTGTCTTGTCCACCATTTCCTGTTTTGCTTAATGAACTTGGACTGCAATCAAGATAGGTCCCACCAAATCCAAGCATCTCAACATTGAGGGTATCATTGCCAACCAAGTATGTCACGAGAGTGCCTGGGGGTGGAGGGGAGCTGACCAGCCTCCACCACGTGACCCCTTAACTCCACACATGACCAAAAGTGGGAATAGTGTATACAACTTTTCCAAGCTGGACAACTCATTTAATAGTCTGCTCAGGCTGCCCCAGACTAGACAGCTTGAACAACAGATTGTTATTGTCTCATAGTTCTGAAGGCCAGAAGTCCAAGATCAAGGTGCTGGCAGGGTTGGTTTCTCCTGAGGCTCCTCTGTTTGGTTTGTGGAGGGCCATCTTCTGGCTGTCCTCATACAGTTATTCCTCTGTGCCTTTCTGTGTCCTAATCTCCTCTTTTTCTAAGGACACCAGTTTGATTGGATTAGGACCCAAACTTATGGCCTTATTTTAACTTAATAACCTTTTGGAAGTCCTCCGTCTCCAAACACAGTCACACTCTGAGCTACTGGCGGTTAGGGCGTTAACCTATAGATTTGGAGAGGGGACACGATTCAGCCCATTGCAGTGTCAAATGATTTCATTTGTCCTCATTATACTTTAATACGTGTTAAACGTTAGCATATGTTCAGTGAGGGTCTACTGAATGAGGATATGTTCATAAAACATTGGAATTGGTATTTCATGCATCACAACATCACCTAGACTTGAAATATGAATTTGAGGAAGTGGGAGACACATCAGCCTAGACAGCCATGGTGCACAGCCTGGGTCACTGGCTCCCAGGGTCGGACACCGAGCAGCTGGAGCCTGGTGTCCAGTCAGGGTGACGGTCCAAAATCCGAGCTGGCTGCTGCCACACGGAGGCTTCACAGGGAGGAGCAGCACTTCCTCCAGCCTGCCTGTGGGGTCGCCCTGTGTCCCCAGCCACTCGATGATCCCTTGGGGTCTGTGGGCTCAGACTCCACACTCTCAGATCCAAATCCATCTCGAGGTCACCACGGGCTTGGAGCAGGACTCCGCCTTTCTCTTTACCTGCTACCTGAGCCTGTGTTTAAGTGGAAAGAAGTGATTACCAAAAGGGTGTTGCTTTAAACTTAGGCTGCACAGCGCACCTGGGCCTTCCCTTGAGTCCAGTGGTAAAGACCCTGCACGGCCCACGCAGGGAACATGGGTTTGATCCCTGGTCAGGGAACTAAGGTCCCACAAGCTGTGCAGCACTGCCAAAAGATTAAAATAAAAGTATCTACTGTTTAAAAAAGAACAAAGTGAAGTTAAAAACGCATGTGTTCAACAAAGATTGAGGGAGAAAAGGTAAGGCTGCCCCAGACTAGACAGCTTGAACAACAGATTGTTATTGTCTCATAGTTCTGAAGGCCAGAAGTCCAAGATCAAGGTGCTGGCAGGGTTGGTTTCTCCTGAGGCTCCTCTGTTTGGTTTGTGGAGGGCCATCTTCTGGCTGTCCTCATACAGTTATTCCTCTGTGCCTTTCTGTGTCCTAATCTCCTCTTTTTCTAAGGACACCAGTTTGATTGGATTAGGACCCAAACTTATGGCCTTATTTTAACTTAATAACCTTTTGGAAGTCCTCCGTCTCCAAACACAGTCACACTCTGAGCTACTGGCGGTTAGGGCGTTAACCTATAGATTTGGAGAGGGGACACGATTCAGCCCATTGCAGTGTCAAATGATTTCATTTGTCCTCATTATACTTTAATACGTGTTAAACGTTAGCATATGTTCAGTGAGGGTCTACTGAATGAGGATATGTTCATAAAACATTGGAATTGGTATTTCATGCATCACAACATCACCTAGACTTGAAATATGAATTTGAGGAAGTGGGAGACACATCAGCCTAGACAGCCATGGTGCACAGCCTGGGTCACTGGCTCCCAGGGTCGGACACCGAGCAGCTGGAGCCTGGTGTCCAGTCAGGGTGACGGTCCAAAATCCGAGCTGGCTGCTGCCACACGGAGGCTTCACAGGGAGGAGCAGCACTTCCTCCAGCCTGCCTGTGGGGTCGCCCTGTGTCCCCAGCCACTCGATGATCCCTTGGGGTCTGTGGGCTCAGACTCCACACTCTCAGATCCAAATCCATCTCGAGGTCACCACGGGCTTGGAGCAGGACTCCGCCTTTCTCTTTACCTGCTACCTGAGCCTGTGTTTAAGTGGAAAGAAGTGATTACCAAAAGGGTGTTGCTTTAAACTTAGGCTGCACAGCGCACCTGGGCCTTCCCTTGAGTCCAGTGGTAAAGACCCTGCACGGCCCACGCAGGGAACATGGGTTTGATCCCTGGTCAGGGAACTAAGGTCCCACAAGCTGTGCAGCACTGCCAAAAGATTAAAATAAAAGTATCTACTGTTTAAAAAAGAACAAAGTGAAGTTAAAAAAAAAAACGCATGTGTTCAACAAAGATTGAGGGGAGAAAAGGTAAGTGTCCTTAGCTGAATCAGACACCCATTTGCACAAGCCCTGCCTTTCTTCCTTGTTGTAAATGGATTCTCTAGGTCCTCTCCTCCAAGCATGGAGAGGAGACACCATCTTTTCCCCCAGAAGAATGACTCCTGAGAGACCTGCAGGCCCTCTGGGAACACTGACGCTCCCAGCAGCAGCCCCCCGCCCGGCCCTCCTCCATCCTCTGGCAAATCAAGCAGCCTCTATGGAGGGTTCTTCTCCAAGGGTATCTTCCTCCCTGAAGAAGCTGCCTCCACCCAGAAGTCGAGTCAGTTTGGGAAAGGAGACTTGAACCAGAACTCAGAAGAGAGGACTCCAGTTTCACTCGAGGCTTACTGACTCGGGGACCCTGGGACAGTCATGGTACGCACTATTCCCCTGCTCTAAAACAGAAACGACAGGCCGGCCCAGTCCACCCAGGAAGCTCTTTGAGGAAGCAGACAAGACTACACACCAGAAGGCGTCTGGGAACGGCACAGAGTTCAATCGCCTGTCGCCTTCCTTTCTTGCCTGTTAAGGTTCTGCCCATCCTAGCCTGCGGGTGGGAAGAAGTGAGACGCCGGGAGCCCAGGTTTCTGCTATGGGAACGAACCTTGAGGCTAGAGCCACATGACCTGCAAGCACAGCTGCAGGTCACTTTCCTCCACGGGGAAGACAGACCTATGCCAGGACCCTGCCTTGAACGTGCTGTGATTCAGAGGGAGGCTGAGCCATGGGGCAGCAGAGGGTGTCCTAACCAAGCCCCAAATCCAGAACCAACTGAGCCTAGTTCGGTGTCATCTTCTGGGTTCACTTGCATAAAATTGGCACTCACCAGGCTTCCCTGGTGGTCCAATGGGTGGAGAGTCCGCCTTGCAGTGCAGGGCGCACTGGTTCAGTTCCTGGCCCAGGAAGATCCCACATGCCTCAGAGTGGCTGGACTGGTGTGTCCAATTCCGAACCAGCGCTCTGGAGGGCATGCAACAAGAGAAGCCACTGCAATCGGAGGCTCACACAGGCCAAAGAATAAAGATGGATGAAAATAAATAAATAAATAAAAACAACAAAAGAGGCCAACATTTTTTTAAAAAATTGACACTCACCAAGGCTACCAGGAAAATCTTGTTGAGGGAGGAGAGTTTAGAGGTGAATTGGTTCTTTTGGGCTCAAGGACTGGGTCTGAGCCCCAGTGGAGAGAAAGCTACAAGAGTTTTCTATTTTTGAATAAATGGGATGAATGGGTGAGGCATGGTGACAGTGGGTCTTTTAGTCTCTTTGGACTGCTGTGACAAAATACCCTGGGTGGGGCAGCTTATAAACAACATGATTTCTTTTCTAACAGTTATAGAAGTGGAAGTCCAAGCTCAGAGCTAGCATGGTCAAGTGAGGGCTCTGTCCGGGGCTGCAGACCTCTCGTTGTGCCCTCACAAGGTAGAACGGCCAGCGAGCTCTCCAGGGTCTCTATCATAAGGGCACCAATCCCATTCCTGTGGGCTCCACCCTTATAATTTAATCACATCTTAACACTGTCACACGGGGCATGAATTTGGAGGGTGGGACAAACATTCATTCTCCAGCTGAATGCAGAGCTCCAGAGAATAGCAAGGAGAGATAAGAAGAACTTCTTAAACGAACAATGCAAAGAGGTGGAGGGAAACAGTAGAGTGGAAGGAACTACAGATCTCTTAGGAAAACTGGAGATGTCAAAGGAACATTTCATGCAAGGATGGGCATGATGAAGGACAGAAACAGAAAGGACCTAACAGACACAGAAGACGTTATGAAAGCTGGTAAGAATAAACAGAGGACTACACAAAAAACTATATAAAAAATTCTTAATAACCTGGATAAAAACAAACGTATGGTCACTCACCTAAAGCGGACATCCTGGAGTATGAAGTCAAGTGGGTCTTAGGAAGCATTACTAACAAAACTAGTAGAGGTGATAGAATTCCAGCTGTGTTGTGCTTAGAGGGCCATGTCCAAGTCTTTGCAACCCCATGGGCTGCAGCCACAAAGCTCCTCTGTCCTTGGGGACCTCCAGGCAGGAATAACTAGAGTGAGTTGCCATTTCCTCTTCCAGGGGATCTTCACAACCTAGGGATTGAACCCAGGTCTCTTGCATTGCAGGCAGATTCTTTACCAGTTGAGTTGCCAGGGAAGCCTAGAGTTCCAGCTCAGCTATTTCAAATCCTAAAAGATGCTACTGTTAAAGTGCTGCATTCAATATGCCAGCAAATTTGGAAAACTCAGCAGTGGCCACAGGAGTAGAAAAAGGTCAGTTTTCATTCTGATCTCAAAGAAGAGCAATGCCAGAGAATGTTCAAACTACTGGACAGTTGCACTCATTTCACATGATGGTAAGGACATCCTTCAAGCTAGGCTTCAGCACTACATGGACCAAGAACTCCAAATGTGCAGGCTGGGTTTGGAAAAGACAGACGAACCAGAGATCAAATCTATTAGATCATAGAGAAAGCAAAGGAATTCCAGAAAAATTCTACTTCTGCTTCATTGGCTATGTCAAAGCCTTTGACTGTGTGGATCACAACAAACTAGAAAATTCTGAAAGAGATGGGAATACTAGACTACCTTATCTGTCTCCTAAGAAACCTGTATGCAGGTCAAGAAGCAGCGGTTTGAACTGGACATGGAACAACTAACTGGTTCAAAATTGGGAAAAGAGTACATCAAGGCTGCATATTGTCACCCTGCTTATTTAACTTATATGCAGAGTACATCATGTGAAATACTGGGCTGGATGAATCACAAGCTGGAATCAAGATTGCCAGGAGAAATATCAACAACTTCAGATATGCAGATGATACCACTCTAATGGTAGAAAGTGAAGAGGAACTTAAAAGCCTTTTGAAGAGGGTGAAAGAGGAGAGTGAAAAATCTAGCTTAAAACTCAACATTGAAAACACAAAAATCATGGCATCCAATCCCATCGCTTTATGACGAATAGAAGAGGGAAAAAGTGGAAGCAGTGACAGATTTTATTTTCTTGGGCTCTAAAATCACTGCAGATGGTGATTGCAGCCATAAAATTAGAAGACGCTTTCTCCTTGGAAGGAAAGCGATGACAACCCTAAACAGCATATTAAGAAGCAGAGACATCACTTTGCTGACAAAGGTCCGTACAGTCTGTATATTTTGTGGCTTTTCCAGTAGCCATGTATGAAAGTTGGACCATAAAGAAAGCTGAACATTGAAGAACTGAGGCTTTTGAACTGTAGTGCTGGTGAAGACTCTTGGGAGTCCCTTGGACAGCAAGGAGATCAAATCAGTCAATCTTTTTTTAAAAAAAATATTTTTATTTTACTTTTAACTTTTACAGAGTTTTGTTGTTTACAGATATGTATAATCCCAGATTAGTCATATGTATATCCCTGGCCCCCTCCCTCCTCTACCCCCTCCCAGTGCCCCCCATCCCACCCCTCCAGGCCATCTCACAGCACTCCGCAGGATCCTCTATTCCTACAGCGCAATGACAATAGCTATCTTTTTCACATAAGACAGTATAAGTTTCCATGTTACTCCTTCTATGCCTCCCACCCACTGTTCATTCCCCACAATGTCCATACGTCTATCAGTCAATCTTAAAGGAAATCAATCATACATATTCATTGGAAGGACAGATGCTGAAGCTGAAACTACAGTACTTTGGCCACCTGATGGGACGATCATTGGAAAAGACTCTGGTGATGGGAAAGACTGAAAGCAGGAGGAGGAGGGATAGCAGAGGATGAGCTGGTTAGATGGCATCACTGACTCAGTGGACATAAATGTGAGCAAACTCTGATGCAGGTCAAGAAGCAGCGGTTTGAACTGGACATGGAACAACTAACTGGTTCAAAATTGGGAAAAGAGTACATCAAGGCTGCATATTGTCACCCTGCTTATTTAACTTATATGCAGAGTACATCATGTGAAATACTGGGCTGGATGAATCACAAGCTGGAATCAAGATTGCCAGGAGAAATATCAACAACTTCAGATATGCAGATGATACCACTCTAATGGTAGAAAGTGAAGAGGAACTTAAAAGCCTTTTGAAGAGGGTGAAAGAGGAGAGTGAAAAATCTAGCTTAAAACTCAACATTGAAAACACAAAAATCATGGCATCCAATCCCATCGCTTTATGACGAATAGAAGAGGGAAAAAGTGGAAGCAGTGACAGATTTTATTTTCTTGGGCTCTAAAATCACTGCAGATGGTGATTGCAGCCATAAAATTAGAAGACGCTTTCTCCTTGGAAGGAAAGCGATGACAACCCTAAACAGCATATTAAGAAGCAGAGACATCACTTTGCTGACAAAGGTCCGTACAGTCTGTATATTTTGTGGCTTTTCCAGTAGCCATGTATGAAAGTTGGACCATAAAGAAAGCTGAACATTGAAGAACTGAGGCTTTTGAACTGTAGTGCTGGTGAAGACTCTTGGGAGTCCCTTGGACAGCAAGGAGATCAAATCAGTCAATCTTTTTTTAAAAAAAATATTTTTAGTTTACTTTTAACTTTTACAGTTTTGTTGTTTACAGATATGTATAATCCCAGATTAGTCATATGTATATCCCTGACCCTATCGCCTCTGCCCCTCTCCCAGTGCCCCCATCCCACCCCTCCAGGCCATCTCACAGCACTCCGCAGGATCCTCTATTCCTACAGCGCAATGACAATAGCTATCTTTTTCACATAAGACAGTATAAGTTTCCATGTTACTCCTTCTATGCCTCCCACCCACTGTTCATTCCCCACAATGTCCATACGTCTATCAGTCAATCTTAAAGGAAATCAATCATACATATTCATTGGAAGGACAGATGCTGAAGCTGAAACTACAGTACTTTGGCCACCTGATGGGACGATCATTGGAAAAGACTCTGGTGATGGGAAAGACTGAAAGCAGGAGGAGGAGGGATAGCAGAGGATGAGCTGGTTAGATGGCATCACTGACTCAGTGGACATAAATGTGAGCAAACTCTGAGAGACAGTGAAGGACAGAGGAGTCTGGGGTGCTGCTGTCCACGGGGTCTCAAAGGGTTGGAAATGACTTAGTGACTGAACCACAAACAGAGATTAAAGAAAAGTAAGACAGTTAGATGTGGTGTGAGGTGAGGTGTGTACGTGTGACGGGGTACATGTGTGGTGTGGTGTGAGAGCCATGTTGGGGGTGTGTGGTGTGATGTGAGATGCATGTGGGAGGCGTGGGTGCATGTGTGGTGTGGTGGGTAGTACTGGGCTTGTGTATGTGCTGGACCTGTGATGTGCACACATACACCCTATGACATACATGGGCCATGTGTGTGGTGTTAGTATATGTGCGGTGTGGTGTGTGTGGAGGGTGTGAATGGGGGTGAGCAGGAGCTGGAGCAGGAGGAGCTCAGAGAAAAAGGCTTCCCTCAAGCCCCACCCCTCTTCCACCCAGACTCTTTATTTACCTTCACATCATCTTAGGGGTTCCCTTGTAGCTCCGCTGGTAAATAATCCGCCTGCAAGGCAGGAGACCCCGGTTCGACTTCTGGGTTGGGAAGATCCCCTGGAGAAGGCAACAGGCTACCCACTCCACTATCCTCGCCTGGAGAATTCCATGGGGTGTCCACGAGGCTGCAAAAAGTCAGACACAACTAAGCAACTTGACTTACAGCCTAGAGAGCAACTTGACTTACAGCCTAGAGCAGAGAATGGAAGAGAAAGAAGGAAACACCCGGCCTTCCAAGAAACTTCTCCTTTCCATTTTCCTCTCCTCGTGTCCCCGAGACCCTGTGCCAGCGTCAGCCTCGAGAAATGAGGTGAGCCGACATTTTCTGAGCAAGTGGTTCAGTTCTGGGCCCTGCAGCAAAAAACAGACGTCTGTCTTGTTCTTTGGCTGAAAAAAAAAAAAATTGGCGAGCCAAAAGCACACAAACACAAAATAAAAGCAGAAGATGACACTGACCCTTCCACTATTTATGTCCCTTCCTTCCCCAGACGGGTATCTACAATTATAAAATATTGTGTGGACACTAAGCCAAGCCTGCAGCACAGCCTAGGAGATGGGAGCAGATTTCAAGGAAAATGAGGCACATGCACTGGGAGGGGCGTGAGCACCCCTAGAGACATGTCCACTGCCTGTGAAATCCTGAGTCTCGCACAGAGCACCCCAGGGGAGGCCAAGGCCAAAAGCCAGGCCTGGAGGCTCATTCCTGAACGTACAGCCGGGTTCTCTCCAGAGCTGAGAGGCAGGGGCCGGCGAAAATTATGCGGCCTCATGTGCCCAGCGGGGTAGCTCATGCGCCTGCATATTTTGGGCCTTCCCTCCACCAGTGGGGACTGTTTGCATGGAGTGACCGGGCGCCGCCAGGCCAGGGGCAACTGTTTTTGAAAACATCACTTCCCGTAATAGCTTGTGAAGAACTAAAAACCAAAATGGAATGCATCTGGGCGCCAGAAACTCTCCTGCTGCATTTCCCAGACGAGATGACTCTCTTCTCCTCAAACTTCCTCCGTCTCCTCAAACTTCCTCCTGAGGCTGCTTCCAGCCAGGCCTCCACTTCCAGAATGTTCTTCAATGGACTCCCAGTAGGAAGACGCAGCAGGCTGTTTGGTCACCCAAGGCAGGCAATGGTAAGCAATGGCTCCAGGGACTTCCCTGGCGGTCCCGTGGTTAAGACTCTGCACTTCCAATGCAGGGCCCACGGATTGGATCCTTGGTTGGGGAGCTGAGATCCTACAGGCTCTGTGGTGCCACTGGAAAGGAAAAAATGAAATGCCTGCAATCCATCCAGGGAATCAAAATGCTGCCATGTGAAAGAATGGTTCTGATCGACTCCCTCACAGTAAGCCAGAAACATGGTTCATGGGGTTTTATCCCCACATAAGAGGAGAAGAGGACATGTGTGACCAAGCTCACAGTGTCAGGTCAAGGGATGCTGCGACCCCACACTCTCTGTATCACTGAGCATGGATAATACATTTACTTACGTAGCTCAGCCCATTTGGTTGTATATCAGTGAGTTATCGTGAGTTCTGTGTGAGTTATTGTGAGTTCATGCTGTGTGTCTGAATATAAACTGAAATGCCTTTTCTTCTTCCCTAACAGACAGTAGAGTGTTCTTTGAGGATAAAAGAGCTGTAAGAGCCAGCCCACTGTGCACTGGAAGAACAGGGGTAGATTAGGGAGGGCAGGAAAAGAAAGCGTTCAGGACAAGAGACTAGCTCAAGGGGCCAGCAGATCCATTATAGCAGAGTAAGGAGTTGTTGGGAGATGTGGACTCGGGGTGGACAGATCCCCGAAACTTGATTCCTCAGCCAGCAGGGCCAAGCAGCCAGGAAGAGGGACTGGAATAAGATCAAGTCCAAGACCACGGGGACTATCTCTATGCTGGACGGACCCGTCCTCTGTCCCCATGAATGCTGCAGAGGTTCTGGTCAGCTGCACCCATATCCTCCCTCTCCGGTCAGTTCTCTAGTTCTGGAAGACCTGCCCGAATGATGGCTATGAGTGACCTACCAGGAGAGGTCACCAAGGGGACCAGAGTGGGTGACCCGCTGGCTGCTCCCAGGGCCACCAGCCACAGCAAGAAAGAGAGAAAGACAAGCAGCTGGCTTGCCCAGAGTGGCATTATTGCATTTAACAAACCAAGTATTGAGACATTATCCAGGAGAAACTGAAACCCTCATGCATGCTGATGGAAATACGCAGTGGCACAGCCGCCGTGGACAACAGCCTGGCAGTCCTCAACACATCAAACATAGAGCTACCATATCTATAGCTATACACACTATGTGGGCGTGCTTTGTCGCTACAGTCCTGTCCAACTCTTTGCAACCCTATGGACTGTAGCCCACCAGGCTCCTCTGTCCTTGGGATTCTCCAGGCAAGAGTATTTGAGTGGGTTGCCATTTCCTTCTCTAGGGATCTTTCTGATCCAGGGGTCAAACCCACATCTCTTGCTTCTCCTGCATCGGCAAGCAGGTTCTCTACCACTAGTGCTGCCTGACAATCCCCAGAAGAAATGATGCCTATCAACACTGTTTCTGCCCATATGTGAAGCCCATGCGACTCAACAATTCCACTCCTAAGTGTGTACCCCAAAGAACCTGAAAACAGGTGTTCCAACAAAAATACACAAGAATGTTTATAATAGCACTACCACACTAGCCAAAAGGTGGAAAGGACCCAAAGATTCAGCAATGAATGGATATACAACCTGTAGCGTATCTACACAATGGAATGTTATTCGGCCATAAAAATGAAATACACACGCTACAGCATGAGTAAGTCTTGGAAACTTTATGTTAACTAAAAGAAGCTAGACACAAAAGACCACAGGTTGGGTGTATCCATTTAAAGGACGCGTTCAGAATAGGCAAATTCATAGGCAGAGAAAGTAGATTTATGATTGCCAGGGGCAGCTGGTGGGGCTGGGCAGATGCGAGGAGCTGCTGCTTGGCAGGAACAGGGCTGCAGTTTGGGATGAGGAAATACTCTGGAACTGGAAGGTACTTGAAAAGCGGAAGTGTTAATGACTCAGCCATGTCCAGCTCTTTTGCCACCCCATAGACTGCAGCATGCCAGGTTCCTCTGTGCATGGAATTCTCCAGGCGACAGTACTGAGAATGGGTTGCCATTTCCTCCTCCAGGGGATCTTTCCAACCCAGGGATTGAACCCAGGTCTCCTGCATTAGCAGGCAGCTTCTTTACCATCTGAAAATGTATTTAATGCCACTGAATTGTACACGTTGAAATGGTTAAAAAGATAGTTTCTGCTGTGTCTGTTTTACTACAACTGGAGGGAGAAGGGGAGACTGGGGGAGAAAGGTTATCCAGCAATTTTTCCACTTGACAAAATTGAATTTATTGAAAAGAAACTGGATCCACGACAGATGAAATGCTAAGCGTTGGGGTTTTAGTCATTCTGTGATGTCAGGTTTGCTTCATCTGGAAACAACACGTTTGCAGAGTGCTTGCAGGGTCCAGGTCCTTGGATTTCTTCTCATCCTCATGAGAGAATGAGAGATGCAGTACCAAGAGAGAGACGCGCTCATGTCCTTCCTGCAGAAGGAGCTGGGGCTCGTGGGGACCAGAAGCAGTGACCTGCTGAAGGTCATGCAGCCTGGGGGTGGCAGCCTTTAGTCTCTTGGTACAGTGCTCCTTCCCAACGGTCTCCTTGCTGCCTCTTCACAATGCATCTCAGACCTGGGGCTGGAATCTCTGGCAGAAAACCTCTACCTGAAACTCAGGCAACTTCGCAGTGGGTTGCCTGAGCTCACTAATGATATCAGAGAAGTTGGTGTTCTTCTCCTGCCCTAATTCTGTTCATGGGAGGCAGCCACTCCACCCAAAGGCAGTGGGGAATTGGTGAGGATCCTAAAACCAATAAAAGGAGTCTCCTGACTGTGTCCTTGGTTTGTTTGTCGGGTTTTTTTGCTTTTGTTTTTGGCTAAACTGGGTCTTGGTCGCTGCCCTAGGGCTTTCCTTAATTTCAGTGGAGAAAGCGGGAAGAAGGAGAAGAGGTGGGATGCTCTTTGTTGTAATGCACAGGCTTCTCCTTGTGGTGACTTCTCTTGTTGAGGAGCCCAGACCCCAAGGCTTGCGGCCTCAGTGGCTGTGGTACGTGGGCTTAACTGCCATGCAGCATGTAGGATCTTCCTGAACCAGGTATCGGACACGTGTGCCCTTCATTGGCAGACAGATGCTTAACCACTGAACTACTGGGAAAGTCCTGACTGTGCCCTTTAAAAAAAAAAAATCTCAAGAACTCAAGCACGCTTAGATCAAACCACGTGACCTCAGTGTGTGCAAGTGTCATGGGTAGAACCGTGTCTCTCAAAGGTAAGTCAAGTCCTCACCCAGGTGCCTGCAAATGTGGCCTTATTGGGAAATAAGATCGGGTTTTATCTCTCAAAGGTAAGTCAAGTTGAATTAAAAACTTGAACAACTGGAGGGAAAAACTGGGGAGAAAGGTTATCCAGCAATTTTTCCACTTGACAAAATTGAATTTATTGAAAAGAAACTGGATCCACGACAGATGAAATGCTAAGCGTTGGGGTTTTAGTCATTCTGTGATGTCAGGTTTGCTTCATCTGGAAACAACACGTTTGCAGAGTGCTTGCAGGGTCCAGGTCCTTGGATTTCTTCTCATCCTCATGAGAGAATGAGAGATGCAGTACCAAGAGAGAGACGCGCTCATGTCCTTCCTGCAGAAGGAGCTGGGGCTCGTGGGGACCAGAAGCAGTGACCTGCTGAAGGTCATGCAGCCTGGGGGTGGCAGCCTTTAGTCTCTTGGTACAGTGCTCCTTCCCAACGGTCTCCTTGCTGCCTCTTCACAATGCATCTCAGACCTGGGGCTGGAATCTCTGGCAGAAAACCTCTACCTGAAACTCAGGCAACTCGCAGTGGGTTGCCTGAGCTCACTAATGATATCAGAGAAGTTGGTGTTCTTCTCCTGCCCTAATTCTGTTCATGGGAGGCAGCCACTCCACCCAAAGGCAGTGGGGAATTGGTGAGGATCCTAAAACCAATAAAAGGAGTCTCCTGACTGTGTCCTTGGTTTGTTTGTCGGGTTTTTTTGCTTTTGTTTTGGTTAAACTGGGTCTTGGTCGCTGCCCTAGGGCTTTCCTTAATTTCAGTGGAGAAAGCGGGAAGAAGGAGAAGAGGTGGGATGCTCTTTGTTGTAATGCACAGGCTTCTCCTTGTGGTGACTTCTCTTGTTGAGGAGCCCAGACCCCAAGGCTTGCGGCCTCAGTGGCTGTGGTACGTGGGCTTAACTGCCATGCAGCATGTAGGATCTTCCTGAACCAGGTATCGGACACGTGTGCCCTTCATTGGCAGACAGATGCTTAACCACTGAACTACTGGGAAAGTCCTGACTGTGCCCTTTAAAAAAAAAAAATCTCAAGAACTCAAGCACGCTTAGATCAAACCACGTGACCTCAGTGTGTGCAAGTGTCATGGGTAGAACCGTGTCTCTCCAAAGGTAAGTCGAAGTCCTCACCCAGGTGCCTGCAAATGTGGCCTTATTGGGAAATAAGATCTATGAAGATGTGATCCACTTGATTTCAGACTTGAATCTTCTAAAATCATGAGACAACAAATGTCAGAGTTACCTGGTATTGTGGTCATTTGTTATGGCAGCCTTAGGAAATTAACACAGTGAGGAAAACAAGACTGGACATCAACCGTTTCACGTGGTTCTGTCTAATGGAGGTATCTCTCAAGGGCACTCTGCCCTCAGCCATCCAGAAGATGCTAACTAAAGCCTCAGTGCAGGAGATGCACAGCCCTCGCTTGCTGGGTCTCCAGACATTGCCGTCTTGGTGCCTGGACTTCCAAGGGCAGTGGCTGACCCCTGAAAGGCCCTGCACAGGCCTTAGCCCCTACCCCTCTTCTCTGTCTTCCCTCTCTCACTCCCTCCCTAGGCCAAGAAAGCACCCACAGGTGATACATCCACCCATGAGCACAGCTGGGTACCTAGAAAACTTTACTGGTGAACACTGCGGTTTGAATTTTATATAATTTTCATGTGTCAAAAAGTTTGCTCTTTTCAACACTTTTTTCCAACAATCAAAAATGTGAAAAAAAGAGAACACTCTTGGCTAACCATTGGTACAAAAAGAGGCATCGAGTGGTGGCCCCATGGGTGGTAATTTGCTGACCCCCGACCTAGACAATCTTACTGGGCCCCTGTGGCTAAAATGCTAAATATGTATGACAACCCACAAATCAAATTCCAATCTTTTACCCAGCCTTCTCTCTGAGCTTCAAAGACCTCAATCCATGCCTACTTTCTTTACCCCGTAACATTCTAGACATATTCTTCCCTAACCTGTTTTTGTCCCTCAGTGGCTGTGGTACGTGGGCTTAACTGCCATGCAGCATGTAGGATCTTCCTGAACCAGGTATCGGACACGTGTGCCCTTCATTGGCAGACAGAAGCTTAACCACTGAACTACTGGGAAAGTCCTGACTGTCCCCTTTTAAAAAAAAAATCTCAAGAACTCAAGCACGCTTAGATCAAACCACGTGACCTCAGTGTGTGCAAGTGTCATGGGTAGAACCGTGTCTCTCCAAAGGTAAGTCGAAGTCCTCACCCAGGTGCCTGCAAATGTGGCCTTATTGGGAAATAAGATCTATGAAGATGTGATCCACTTGATTTCAGACTTGAATCTTCTAAAATCATGAGACAACAAATGTCAGAGTTACCTGGTATTGTGGTCATTTGTTATGGCAGCCTTAGGAAATTAACACAGTGAGGAAAACAAGACTGGACATCAACCGTTTCACGTGGTTCTGTCTAATGGAGGTATCTCTCAAGGGCACTCTGCCCTCAGCCATCCAGAAGATGCTAACTAAAGCCTCAGTGCAGGAGATGCACAGCCCTCGCTTGCTGGGTCTCCAGACATTGCCGTCTTGGTGCCTGGACTTCCAAGGGCAGTGGCTGACCCCTGAAAGGCCCTGCACAGGCCTTAGCCCCTACCCCTCTTCTCTGTCTTCCCTCTCTCACTCCCTCCCTAGGCCAAGAAAGCACCCACAGGTGATACATCCACCCATGAGCACAGCTGGGTACCTAGAAAACTTTACTGGTGAACACTGCGGTTTGAATTTTATATAATTTTCATGTGTCAAAAAGTTTGCTCTTTTCAACACTTTTTTCCAACAATCAAAAATGTGAAAAAAAGAGAACACTCTTGGCTAACCATTGGTACAAAAAGAGGCATCGAGTGGTGGCCCCATGGGTGGTAATTTGCTGACCCCCGACCTAGACAATCTTACTGGGCCCCTGTGGCTAAAATGCTAAATATGTATGACAACCCACAAATCAAATTCCAATCTTTTACCCAGCCTTCTCTCTGAGCTTCAAAGACCTCAATCCATGCCTACTTGGATGTCTAATGTGTATCAGACTTTCCAAATGTAACATTCTAGATACAACTTTTTATTTCCCTTCCCACCTGAAACCCTGTCTTATTCCTCTGGTCCCCATCTCAGTTAATAGGGTCACTACTTCCTATCAGGCTAAAAATCAGTAGTCATCCTTGACTACTTTCTTTCTCTCAGACTCCATATTCAATCCATCTGCAAACCTGTCAACACAGGGAAGCCCGGTGTGCTGCAATCCACGGGGTCAGAAAGAGTCAGACAAGACTGAGCGACTGAAAACCAACCAGGTTAGTAGTGGATACTGAGAATGGGGGAGGCAGCACCCATGTCAGGGAAGGGTATAAAAGAAAATCTCTTGTACCTTATGCTCCATTTTGCTGTGAAGCTAAAATTGCTTGTGGAAAAATTTGTTTAAAAATCCTCTGCCAACTATTAAATAAACACAATAATAATAAAGCAAATATTTCTATTACCAAAAAAAAAATCCTCTGCCCCCCAAAATAAAAGCATGAGACTCGCTTTTGCGCTTCTATTAAAAAAAAAACCAAAACAAAACAAAAACCTGTCAACTCTATACTATCCTCACAGTTGCCCAAATCTGACAGCCTCTCTCCACCTCCCTGATCTCGTCCTCATCCAAGCTACCAGCACCTCTCAATTCATCTCTGGGGTCGCCTTCCATCTGTTCTCCACATGGCGGCCACTGAGATCCTTTTGAAGTTGAGCATCCTGTTCCCTTGCCCTCAATCCTGCCTCTCTTCCTCCAGATCCTACCACTCTTAGAATAAAATCCAACACCTGAAAATCAAAGCCACACTGAGGTACCACCTTACACCACTTAGAAGGCTACTGTTAAAAAAACACAATTCAAAAGATGCAAGCAAAAAAAAAGAGAACACTCTTGGCTAACCATTGGTACAAAAAGAGGCATCGAGTGGTGGCCCCATGGGTGGTAATTTGCTGACCCCCGACCTAGACAATCTTACTGGGCCCCTGTGGCTAAAATGCTAAATATGTATGACAACCCACAAATCAAATTCCAATCTTTTACCCAGCCTTCTCTCTGAGCTTCAAAGACCTCAATCCATGCCTACTTGGATGTCTAATGTGTATCAGACTTTCCAAATGTAACATTCTAGATACAACTTTTTATTTCCCTTCCCACCTGAAACCCTGTCTTATTCCTCTGGTCCCCATCTCAGTTAATAGGGTCACTACTTCCTATCAGGCTAAAAATCAGTAGTCATCCTTGACTACTTTCTTTCTCTCAGACTCCATATTCAATCCATCTGCAAACCTGTCAACACAGGGAAGCCCGGTGTGCTGCAATCCACGGGGTCAGAAAGAGTCAGACAAGACTGAGCGACTGAAAACCAACCAGGTTAGTAGTGGATACTGAGAATGGGGGAGGCAGCACCCATGTCAGGGAAGGGTATAAAAGAAAATCTCTTGTACCTTATGCTCCATTTTGCTGTGAAGCTAAAATTGCTTGTGGAAAAATTTGTTTAAAAATCCTCTGCCAACTATTAAATAAACACAATAATAATAAAGCAAATATTTCTATTACCAAAAAAAAAATCCTCTGCCCCCCAAAATAAAAGCATGAGACTCGCTTTTGCGCTTCTATTAAAAAAAAAACCAAAACAAAACAAAAACCTGTCAACTCTATACTATCCTCACAGTTGCCCAAATCTGACAGCCTCTCTCCACCTCCCTGATCTCGTCCTCATCCAAGCTACCAGCACCTCTCAATTCATCTCTGGGGTCGCCTTCCATCTGTTCTCCACATGGCGGCCACTGAGATCCTTTTGAAGTTGAGCATCCTGTTCCCTTGCCCTCAATCCTGCCTCTCTTCCTCCAGATCCTACCACTCTTAGAATAAAATCCAACACCTGAAAATCAAAGCCACACTGAGGTACCACCTTACACCACTTAGAAGGCTACTGTTAAAAAAACACAATTCAAAAAGATGCAAGCAAAAAAAAAAAGATACAGGCGCACAAAGTTCAAAGTAGCACTATTTACAATAGCCAGGACAGGGAAGCAATCTAAATGGCCATCAACAGAGGAGTGGATAAAGAAGATATATATATATATATATATATATATATATATATACACAGATAGATAGATGGAATATTACTGAGCTATAAAAAGGAACAAAATTGGTTCACTTGTAGAGATGTGCATGGACCTAGAGATTGTCACCCAGAGCAACTTAGAAAGAGAAAAACAAATCTCATATATTAATGCACATATATAGTCATTTATTTATTTTTAACTAATTTATTTATTTATTTCATTTGTGGCTGTGTTGGGTCTTCATTGCTGGGAATGGGCTTTCACTAAATGTGGCAAGCCCGGGCTACGCTCTAGTTGCGGTACACAGGCTTCTTATTGCAGTGGCTTCTCCTGTTGTGCAGCCCGGGCTCTAGGACGCCTGGGTTTCAGTAATTGCAGCTTGCAGGCTCTAAAGCATTGGCTCAATAGTTGTGGTATATGAGCTTAGTTGCTCCAAGGCATGTGGGATCTTCCTGGACTAGGGATAGAACCCATGTGCCTGGCATTGCAAGGCAGATTCTTAACCACTGAACCAGCAGGGAAAGTCCAATGCACATATGCAGAATCTAGAAAAATGGTATAGATGATGATCTTTGGCAAAACAGAAATGAAACACAGACATAGAGGACAAATGTATGGACACCAGACATGGAGTTGACTCGCTTTGCTCAAAAACAAAAACCTGTCAACTCTATACTATCCTCACAGTTGCCCAAATCTGACAGCCTCTCTCCACCTCCCTGATCTCGTCCTCATCCAAGCTACCAGCACCTCTCAATTCATCTCTGGGGTCGCCTTCCATCTGTTCTCCACATGGCGGCCACTGAGATCCTTTTGAAGTTGAGCATCCTGTTCCCTTGCCCTCAATCCTGCCTCTCTTCCTCCAGATCCTACCACTCTTAGAATAAAATCCAACACCTGAAAATCAAAGCCACACTGAGGTACCACCTTACACCACTTAGAAGGCTACTGTTAAAAAAACACAATTCAAAAAGATGCAAGCAAAAAAAAAAAGATACAGGCGCACAAAGTTCAAAGTAGCACTATTTACAATAGCCAGGACAGGGAAGCAATCTAAATGGCCATCAACAGAGGAGTGGATAAAGAAGATATATATATATATATATATATATATATATATATATACACAGATAGATAGATGGAATATTACTGAGCTATAAAAAGGAACAAAATTGGTTCACTTGTAGAGATGTGCATGGACCTAGAGATTGTCACCCAGAGCAACTTAGAAAGAGAAAAACAAATCTCATATATTAATGCACATATATAGTCATTTATTTATTTTTAACTAATTTATTTATTTATTTCATTTGTGGCTGTGTTGGGTCTTCATTGCTGGGAATGGGCTTTCACTAAATGTGGCAAGCCCGGGCTACGCTCTAGTTGCGGTACACAGGCTTCTTATTGCAGTGGCTTCTCCTGTTGTGCAGCCCGGGCTCTAGGACGCCTGGGTTTCAGTAATTGCAGCTTGCAGGCTCTAAAGCATTGGCTCAATAGTTGTGGTATATGAGCTTAGTTGCTCCAAGGCATGTGGGATCTTCCTGGACTAGGGATAGAACCCATGTGCCTGGCATTGCAAGGCAGATTCTTAACCACTGAACCAGCAGGGAAAGTCCAATGCACATATGCAGAATCTAGAAAAATGGTATAGATGATGATCTTTGGCAAAACAGAAATGAAACACAGACATAGAGGACAAATGTATGGACACCAAAGGAAGAAGGGGAGGAGAAATGAACTGGGAAGTTGGAGTTGACATATACACACCATTGATGCTACATATAAAATAGATAAATAATGAGACCTAATGTATAGTATAGCTCAGGGAACCCTACTCAGAGTTCTGTGGTGACCTAAATGGGAAGGAAATCCAAAAAAGAGGAAATACGTACATAAGTTTAGCTGATGCATTTTGCAGCACAACAGTGTAAAGCAACTATACGCCAATGAAAATTGATTTAAATAAATAAAGTTTTTTTAAAAATTAGGAAACAACTGTTGGAGAGCATGTAAAGAAATTGGAACCCTTGTGTACTTTTGAAGGGAATGTAAAATGATACAGCAACTATGGAAAACAATATGTGGTTGCTCTAAAAAAAAATAAATACAGAATTACCATGTGCTCTGGCAATTTAGAGTCCATACCCAAAGCTGTGAAAGCAGGATCAGGAAGAGATATTTGCACATCCATGTTCATAATTGCTATACTCACAACAGCCAAGAGATGGAAGCAACCCACATGTCCAACAACCAACAAATGGAGAAGCAAAATGTGATATATAGGGCCTCCCTGGTGGTCCAGTGGGTAAGGAATCTGCCTTGAAGTGCAAAGGGCTTCGGTTCAATCCCTGGTCTGGGAAGATCCCACGTGCCTCAAAGCAGCTGGACTGGTGTGTCCAATTACGAGCCAGTGCTCTGGAGCGCATGTGCCCAGAGCTGGTGCTCTGCAACGAGAAGAGGCCACTGCACTTGGAGGCCCACACAAGCCAAAGAATAAAGATGGGTGAGAATAAATAAATAAATAACCAATAAAAGAGGCTAAAATTTAAAAAAAAAATTTTTTTTCTGAGTGTGATATATATACATACAGCAGAGTTGTATTCAGCCTTAAAAGGGAAGGAAATTCTGACACATGCTCCAACATAGAGGAGCCTTGAGGATGTTATGCTGAGTCAAAGAAGCCAGACACAACAGGACAAATTCTGCATGATTCCATTTGTATGAAGTGCATAGGGTAGTCAAATTCATACAGACAGAAAGTAGAATGGTGGCGACCAGGGGCTGGGTGCTGGAGAAATTGAAACTGTTGTTTATTGACTAAAGAGTTTTAGTTTTATTAAAGAAAAGAATTTTGGAAATTGGTTGCACAACGTGAGTGCACTTAACACAATTTGTACACATAAAAATAGTTAAGATAGGGCTTCCCTGGTGGTCCAGTGGGTTGAGTCCACCTTGCAGTGCAAGGGGCACCAGTTTGATCTCTGACACAGGAAGATCTCACATGCCACAGAGCAGCTTGACCTGTGTGTCTAATTATGAGCCAGCACTCTGGGGCGCATGCACCCAGAGCCGGCGCTCTGCAGTGAGAGAGGCCACTGCGATGGGAGGCCCACACAGGCCAGTGAATTAAGATGGACGAAAATAAATAAATGAAGGACCAATAAAAGAGGTCAAAATTTTTAAAAAAGAAAAAACAGTTAAGATGGTAAGCATTATGTCATTTGTTGTTTTACCACATTTTTTTAAAGTGCAATTCTTGGGGCTTCCCTGGTGGTCCAGTGGTTAAGAATCCACCTGCCAATGCAGAGGACAAGGGGTTCGAACCCTGGTCCAGGAAGATCCTGCATGCTGCAGAACAACGAAGCCTGTGCCCACAGCTCCTGAGCTCTTGCACCCTAGAGCTCTCCAACAAGAGAAGCCACAGCAACGAGAAGCCCACACACACCAACCAAGACCCAGTGCAGCCACAAATAAACAAATAATAAATAACTGTTTAAAAGACAGATCAATGGTTCTGATGTGGAGAGATCTCCAAAGCCTACAGCTGCTAAAAAATTTTTTAAAAACTTAAAATTTAAACATAAGCTGTTTTTCCATTCCCTTCCAACCACAAGTCAAGCTCCTGGTCTGGGGTCAGGATATCTGAACTCTAGTGCTGGTGCCACCAGATACTTGCTTTGTGACCTTGAGCAAGCTGCTTTCCCTCTCTGGGCCTTCCTTTTCTTTCTGCTCTTGTAAAAGGATTAAGAGGGTCTCCTGTGAGTCCTTTCTCCTCGAGGATACTGCTGCTCCTGCTCAGCCACTTCAGCCACATGGGTCTCTATGTGAGCAGCCCGCCAGGCTCCTCCATCTACGGAGTTCTCCAAGCAAGAATACTGGAGTGGGCTACCATTTCCTTCTCCCCGTGAAGATACTAGCATCTTTGAAAAGTTGTAGTTCATTCTTCCATCATGATTGTTGAGATGTTAAGTTCATTTCATATTACTAATCAATCTGACTCTTTTTCGCTTCCATCAGTTGGCAATGCAGTGCAAGGGGTACGAGTTTGATCTCTGACACAGGAAGATCTCACATGCCACAGAGCAGCTTGACCTGTGTGTCTAATTATGAGCCAGCACTCTGGGGCGCATGCACCCAGAGCCGGCGCTCTGCAGTGAGAGAGGCCACTGCGATGGGAGGCCCACACAGGCCAGTGAATTAAGATGGACGAAAATAAATAAATGAAGGACCAATAAAAGAGGTCAAAATTTTTAAAAAAGAAAAAACAGTTAAGATGGTAAGCATTATGTCATTTGTTGTTTTACCACATTTTTTTAAAGTGCAATTCTTGGGGCTTCCCTGGTGGTCCAGTGGTTAAGAATCCACCTGCCAATGCAGAGGACAAGGGGTTCGAACCCTGGTCCAGGAAGATCCTGCATGCTGCAGAACAACGAAGCCTGTGCCCACAGCTCCTGAGCTCTTGCACCCTAGAGCTCTCCAACAAGAGAAGCCACAGCAACGAGAAGCCCACACACACCAACCAAGACCCAGTGCAGCCACAAATAAACAAATAATAAATAACTGTTTAAAAGACAGATCAATGGTTCTGATGTGGAGAGATCTCCAAAGCCTACAGCTGCTAAAAAATTTTTTAAAAACTTAAAATTTAAACATAAGCTGTTTTTCCATTCCCTTCCAACCACAAGTCAAGCTCCTGGTCTGGGGTCAGGATATCTGAACTCTAGTGCTGGTGCCACCAGATACTTGCTTTGTGACCTTGAGCAAGCTGCTTTCCCTCTCTGGGCCTTCCTTTTCTTTCTGCTCTTGTAAAAGGATTAAGAGGGTCTCCTGTGAGTCCTTTCTCCTCGAGGATACTGCTGCTCCTGCTCAGCCACTTCAGCCACATGGGTCTCTATGTGAGCAGCCCGCCAGGCTCCTCCATCTACGGAGTTCTCCAAGCAAGAATACTGGAGTGGGCTACCATTTCCTTCTCCCCGTGAAGATACTAGCATCTTTGAAAAGTTGTAGTTCATTCTTCCATCATGATTGTTGAGATGTTAAGTTCATTTCATATTACTAATCAATCTGACTCTTTTTTCATGCTTCCATCAGTTGGCAATGCAGTAACAAGAGAAAAAAAAAAAAATTCTCCCCAAGGGTAAAACCGCAATGAGTCATGACTTCTTAAACCTAGATGTCATGGGGGAGGGGAGGAAATGCAGAGGAAAGGGGAAATTTACTGATTCTTGGAAGAAGAAGGAGCTTCAGCTCACAGCTGCATTATTCACAGTGCCATCACTCATCCGGACAAGCTGTTGTGCTCTCATGAGCGCAGAAGAGCGGTTCCTCAGGTATTCAGCCGATCTGTGGATGGTGGAGTCCCCCTCCCCAGTGAAAATCCAATCAGCTCTGTTTCTAGGAGTGGGTCTCAAGGGAGGGGTACAGAGGGTGACGCTGTTCTGGGAGCCGTGCCTGGGACTGGACATAGAGTGTCCTGGACCTGGAGACTTTGGGGATTGTTGATTCTCGAGGCCCTTCCCACAAGCTCACAACCGACTCGGTCCACTGAGATGAAACAGGAAGTCGGGCAGGCGAGCAGACCCAGCTCAGCGCTGGCAGGAGGGCAGCGGGGACTTTCAGAGCATGGCTGTAGGAAATTTACCAAGTGGAACCTGGGACTGGAAAGAGTGCATGTGCTTTCCCAAAGGAAAGCCCAGAGGCACTTCGGCCAAAAATAGGTGAGTGCGTGTGTGTGTGTGTGTGTGTGTGTGTGTGTGTGTGAGTGTTCGTGCGCTCCAGGTTCTGGACATTCATGGAGCAGGCTCTGTGGCTCTCACCACAAAAATCCCCTGACCCCTACCCTTACCCTCACACCCACCTCTCGGGTCTGAGCATGTCTGGCAGGTGACATTCTGCACCCCCACCTGCCGCACCCCCTCCCCGAAGCTAATCTGCATGCACCGAGCCGCTCAAGTGAATACCTGAATGGAATGGAAAGGTGGGCTGAAAAGTTGGGCTTAACTGTGAAAAAAATAATAATAAAACTGTAATTGGCAAACGGGAGGGTCTGAGCAGCCCGCCAGGCTCCTCCATCTACGGAGTTCTCCAAGCAAGAATACTGGAGTGGGCTACCATTTCCTTCTCCCCGTGAAGATACTAGCATCTTTGAAAAGTTGTAGTTCATTCTTCCATCATGATTGTTGAGATGTTAAGTTCATTTCATATTACTAATCAATCTGACTCTTTTTTCATGCTTCCATCAGTTGGCAATGCAGTAACAAGAGAAAAAAAAAAAAATTCTCCCCAAGGGTAAAACCGCAATGAGTCATGACTTCTTAAACCTAGATGTCATGGGGGAGGGGAGGAAATGCAGAGGAAAGGGGAAATTTACTGATTCTTGGAAGAAGAAGGAGCTTCAGCTCACAGCTGCATTATTCACAGTGCCATCACTCATCCGGACAAGCTGTTGTGCTCTCATGAGCGCAGAAGAGCGGTTCCTCAGGTATTCAGCCGATCTGTGGATGGTGGAGTCCCCCTCCCCAGTGAAAATCCAATCAGCTCTGTTTCTAGGAGTGGGTCTCAAGGGAGGGGTACAGAGGGTGACGCTGTTCTGGGAGCCGTGCCTGGGACTGGACATAGAGTGTCCTGGACCTGGAGACTTTGGGGATTGTTGATTCTCGAGGCCCTTCCCACAAGCTCACAACCGACTCGGTCCACTGAGATGAAACAGGAAGTCGGGCAGGCGAGCAGACCCAGCTCAGCGCTGGCAGGAGGGCAGCGGGGACTTTCAGAGCATGGCTGTAGGAAATTTACCAAGTGGAACCTGGGACTGGAAAGAGTGCATGTGCTTTCCCAAAGGAAAGCCCAGAGGCACTTCGGCCAAAAATAGGTGAGTGACGCGGTGTGTGTGTGTGAGTGTGTATGTGTGTGTGTGAGTGTTCGTGCGCTCCAGGTTCTGGACATTCATGGAGCAGGCTCTGTGGCTCTCACCACAAAAATCCCCTGACCCCTACCCTTACCCTCACACCCACCTCTCGGGTCTGAGCATGTCTGGCAGGTGACATTCTGCACCCCCACCTGCCGCACCCCCTCCCAGAAGCTAATCTGCATGCACCGAGCCGCTCAAGTGAATACCTGAATGGAATGGAAAGTTGGGCTGAAAAGTTGGGCTTAACTGTGAAAAAAATAATAATAAAACTGTAATTGGCAAACGGGAGGGTCTGTTATATTTACACTCTGATCCCTGCGACCAGAATGTGTCCTGATGGGATGTAGCCAGAGGAATTGCAAGTGAATGTGGCAGGAGTTGTTTTACCCAAAATATTAAGAAGCCAGCCCAAGCAGCATAGGATCCCACGCCCATTCATCACTGTGGCACAGAGAGCCCAGTCGGGAGGCTGCAGTTTTCTGAGAACCTCAGAGGATGCAGTGTCCCTCTGGCCCTCTGAGCACCCCATGGTGTTTGGGCACAATAAGCGAGAGTGGCATTGGTTGTCCGGAGAAGTGACATGGGCTACTGCGGGCAACTTTCACCAAAGACAAAAATGAGGTGATTTCCTCCAGCTCTACAGGCAGTGGTGGGGCTCTCCTTGAATGTCACGGAGCAGGGGAGGAAGACCACACAGAACACTGAGGAGTGGTGGACAGTTATGCCCATCAGCCCTTGATGTGTGCTTTCAGGGCATGCCCAGAAAAAACTGGGACTGGTCATATTCTAAGACAACCAGACACACAAGAAAACATGACACCATGTGTAAGCCAACAGACAAGAGAAATACAAAGATTTCAGATACTTGAATTACTAGACACAGACTCAATCAAGTCTGTCAAAGAAATTATCAACAGGATTGAAAATTTTAGCAAAGAACTGGAAATGATGAAAAGGAACCACAGTTGATAATAAAAAAAAGTTCTAAAAATGGAAAATACATGAGCTAAAATTAAGGGCCTAATGGATGACTTTTTAATGATGTTTGTAATAATTATTCACCTAAGAATGTTAACGGGAATTTCTTTTTCTTTTTATTTTTTGGCCGTACCATGTAGCATGCAGAATCTTAGTTCCCTGACCAGGGATTGAACCCAAGTCCTTCACAGTGGACCAGAGAGTCTTAACCACTGAGCCACCAGGGAAGCCCCTGAGTGGATGATTTTAACCACACTTTTAGATACAGCTCCAGAGAGAATTTGTATCCCAAAACTAAAGCAGAAGAAACTATCAAGATTATAGTTTGGAAAAACAAAAAGATTCAAAAGAAGAGAGGGTAATACAGTATACAGTGAGTAGATTTAATAAACATTCAATGTAAGCAACAGAAGGAGTAAAAAGAAAGGCACTGAAAGAAATATTTGAATACAGGCTGCTAGATGATCATCCCTAACTGATGATACTCACCCATAGAATCAAGACAAATGAATTCCCAGCAAGGTAATAAAAAAGACACCCTTATATTTATACAAGAAAAAAGAGAGGAAATTTTTTAAAACAGCCTGAGAAAAGGGAGATTGCCTTTAAAGAATCCATCCATAATTCCGTAGTTACACTGCTACAACACAACCGCTGCTAGCAATTGAATGGAAGTATTTCCTTCCACTAACATAAGGAAGAGAGCAACCATTAAAAGGAGCAACAGTGGAAGTGTTCGTCACTTAGTCATGACCCCACTCTTGGTGACCCTGTGGACTGCAGTCTACCAGGTTCTTCTGTCCAAGGGTTTCTCCAGGCAAGAACATTGGAGTGGGTTGCCATGTCCTTCTCCAGGGGATCTCCCTGACCCAGGGACTGAACCTGGCTCTTCTTCATTGCAAGCAGATTCTTTACCATGTGAGCCATCAGAATAAACACTCAACAGACTCCTCAAAAACGTGAAAGCTAGAACACTGTGCCCTGATGTCTTTGATTTACCAAGAGAAAAATCGAAATCCTCTACCCATGGAAAATATCCTTCAATAATGAAGGTGAAGTTCAGGTATTTGGGGATAAGGAAAATAAATGCAGAAAACCATTTGCCACCAGCAAAATGGCATGACTTTTTAATGATGTTTGTAATAATTATTCACCTAAGAATGTTAACGGAATTTCTTTTCTTTTTATTTTTTGGCCGTACCATGTAGCATGCAGAATCTTAGTTCCCTGACCAGGGATTGAACCCAAGTCCTTCACAGTGGACCAGAGAGTCTTAACCACTGAGCCACCAGGGAAGCCCCTGAGTGGATGATTTTAACCACACTTTTAGATACAGCTCCAGAGAGAATTTGTATCCCAAAACTAAAGCAGAAGAAACTATCAAGATTATAGTTTGGAAAAACAAAAAGATTCAAAAGAAGAGAGGGTAATACAGTATACAGTGAGTAGATTTAATAAACATTCAATGTAAGCAACAGAAGGAGTAAAAAGAAAGGCACTGAAAGAAATATTTGAATACAGGCTGCTAGATGATCATCCCTAACTGATGATACTCACCCATAGAATCAAGACAAATGAATTCCCAGCAAGGTAATAAAAAAGACACCCTTATATTTATACAAGAAAAAAGAGAGGAAATTTTTAAAGCAGCCTGAGAAAAAGGGAGATTGCCTTTAAAGAATCCATCCATAATTCCGTAGTTACACTGCTACAACACAACCGCTGCTAGCAATTGAATGGAAGTATTTCCTTCCACTAACATAAGGAAGAGAGCAACCATTAAAAGGAGCAACAGTGGAAGTGTTCGTCACTTAGTCATGACCCCACTCTTGGTGACCCTGTGGACTGCAGTCTACCAGGTTCTTCTGTCCAAGGGTTTCTCCAGGCAAGAACATTGGAGTGGGTTGCCATGTCCTTCTCCAGGGGATCTCCCTGACCCAGGGACTGAACCTGGCTCTTCTTCATTGCAAGCAGATTCTTTACCATGTGAGCCATCAGAATAAACACTCAACAGACTCCTCAAAAACGTGAAAGCTAGAACACTGTGCCCTGATGTCTTTGATTTACCAAGAGAAAAATCGAAATCCTCTACCCATGGAAAATATCCTTCAATAATGAAGGTGAAGTTCAGGTATTTGGGGATAAGGAAAATAAATGCAGAAAACCATTTGCCACCAGCAAGTCAACATCTGAAAGGAAAAGGAAAATAACTCCACATGGAGGGTTAGAAGTACAAGAAAGAATGAGAATTAAAGAATGATGAATATCTTAATGTTCAAATTAGAAGTTTATCAAATCGGGCTTCCCCTGGTGGTCCAGTGGGTAAGGACACCGCCTTGCAGTGCAAGGGGCGCCGGTTCGATCCCTGGCCTGGGAAGGTCCCACGTGCCGCGGAGCGGCTGGACTGATGTGTCCAATTACCGAGCCAGAGCTCTGGAGTGCATGCGCCCAGAGCCAGTGCTCTGCGACAACAGATGCCACCGCGATGGGAGGCCCGCAGGAGCCAAAGAACAAAGATGGATGAAAACAGAGAAATGAAAGACCAATAGAAGTGGCCCGCCCGCTCCGCCCGTTCCCCTCCCTCCCCAACCCGACCCCCGCCCAAAATAAATAAATAAATAAATAAATAAAAGAAGTTTATCAAATCAGAAGTGCATTTGTAAGAACCTAAGCTTGGGCTCCATAGCATGTGAGTCACTGACTTTGAGGAGCCTTGTGTGTGCATGTGTGGGTGTGCTTAGTTGCTAAGTCACACCCGAACCCCATGGACTATAGCTCACCAGGCTCTTCTGTCCATGGGCTTCTCCAGGCAAGAATACTGGAATGGGTTGCCATGCCTTCCTCCAAGGCAGACCCACAGATCAAACCCACATCTCCTGCATTGTAGGATGATTCTTTACTGCTGAGGCACCAGGGGAGCCCAAAGGAGCCTTGAGTAGACCTCAAAAAAACTAGGTCAGCAGCCATTCTCAGCTGAAGCTGAGCCAGAGGGACCCACCTGGCAACTGATCAGGAGAGGCCTGCCATGTCTAGTAAGATTCAGAGAAAGCAAACCAGGTGTTCTAACATGAGCCCAGAAATTGAACATCATAGAGACACTTGCAGTGGGCAGAACAACAGGAATACGTGATTCTCTCAAGACACTCTTCAATGTGACCCAGGGTGAGTAACCTCAAAGGGTCTGTTTATTCAGCATTGGTTAATGAACACCCAGTCTTTCTAGAAATCAATGAAGGAAAGAAAATCTGTACAGTCATGCAAATTGGAAATGACATTGGCTTGGAAGGGAGCGGTAGCTGTGCAGGTGGAACATGAAACATGTATTTTGGAGGGAAATGCATCTCATCTACAAATGGACTAGATAGGAAATCTGGGGTGGTGACCAAGGATTGCTCAAAAAAAAAGAAAACATAAAAGACTCAGGATGCCTTTGACTGAGAAAAGAAAGACATCCCCAGGTGCCAGGGTGGGAACCCATGTTCCAGTTTAAGCAGAGTTCCCCTGGAACAAGAGGAGAAAGAGAACCACAGGGAAGCACTCAGTGGTTGGTGGGTCCCAATAAGAAGGATCCTCTGTACCCACCCCATGCCAAGAGTTGGACCAACCTCCATGTGGATTCTGATTGAGGCGGAGTCCTGGGTCACTTTGCTCAGGCAGGACCCAATGAGTAGGGCCTACACACCAGAGGAAAAGCTGCCAGGTGAAGGGGCCTTGGCCCCCATGGTAGGGGAGAAGCAGGGGCAGGTAGTAACCTGCACCCAAGCGTGGACAGGAAACATAGAGCTCCTGGCAGGAGGGGGATCCTTGGCAACCCGTGCAAACCATCAGCCATGGAAAACTCCACAGACATCAGCAGAAACTGGAGGGAACCCCGGAGTTATCTTGGCACATCAAAGCCCCTTGGGAGATATATAACCCCATGGAAAACATGGAGCCCTAGGATAACATGGAAACATGGGGGCTCAAAATAGGACTTAAATTCTGCTGGAGAAGAATTTTTTCATTTTTTGGGGGCAGGGGCGGGTTGGGGAGGGAGGGGCGGGCAGGCCACTTCTGTTGATTCATTTATCTATTTTCATCCACCTTTGTTCTTTGGCCCGTGTGGGCCTCCTCATCGCAGAGATTCAGAGAAAGCAAACCAGGTGTTCTAACATGAGCCCAGAAATTGAACATCATAGAGACACTTGCAGTGGGCAGAACAACAGGAATACGTGATTCTCTCAAGACACTCTTCAATGTGACCCAGGGTGAGTAACCTCAAAGGGTCTGTTTATTCAGCATTGGTTAATGAACACCCAGTCTTTCTAGAAATCAATGAAGGAAAGAAAATCTGTACAGTCATGCAAATTGGAAATGACATTGGCTTGGAAGGGAGCGGTAGCTGTGCAGGTGGAACATGAAACATGTATTTTGGAGGGAAATGCATCTCATCTACAAATGGACTAGATAGGAAATCTGGGGTGGTGACCAAGGATTGCTCAAAAAAAAAGAAAACATAAAAGACTCAGGATGCCTTTGACTGAGAAAAGAAAGACATCCCCAGGTGCCAGGGTGGGAACCCATGTTCCAGTTTAAGCAGAGTTCCCCTGGAACAAGAGGAGAAAGAGAACCACAGGGAAGCACTCAGTGGTTGGTGGGTCCCAATAAGAAGGATCCTCTGTACCCACCCCATGCCAAGAGTTGGACCAACCTCCATGTGGATTCTGATTGAGGCGGAGTCCTGGGTCACTTTGCTCAGGCAGGACCCAATGAGTAGGGCCTACACACCAGAGGAAAAGCTGCCAGGTGAAGGGGCCTTGGCCCCCATGGTAGGGGAGAAGCAGGGGCAGGTAGTAACCTGCACCCAAGCGTGGACAGGAAACATAGAGCTCCTGGCAGGAGGGGGATCCTTGGCAACCCGTGCAAACCATCAGCCATGGAAAACTCCACAGACATCAGCAGAAACTGGAGGGAACCCCGGAGTTATCTTGGCACATCAAAGCCCCTTGGGAGATATATAACCCCATGGAAAACATGGAGCCCTAGGATAACATGGAAACATGGGGGCTCAAAATAGGACTTAAATTCTGCTGGAGAAGAATTTTTTTTTTCATTTTTTTTGGGGGGGCAGGGGGCGGGTTGGGGCGGGAGGGGGGCGGGCAGGCCACTTCTGTTGATTCATTTATCTATTTTCATCCACCTTTGTTCTTTTTGGCCCGTGTGGGCCTCCCATCACGGTGGACTCTGTTGTCGC
The DNA here is from genome assembly GCA_022376925.1 of Tragulus kanchil. NCBI lineage: Eukaryota > Metazoa > Chordata > Mammalia > Artiodactyla > Tragulidae > Tragulus > Tragulus kanchil. Next base: position 234,645,820 of record JAIOJX010000028.1, on the reverse strand, counting down.
AGAGCACTGGCTCTGGACGCATGTGCTCCAGAGCTCCAGCTTGGTAGTTGGACACATCCATCCAGCCGCTCTACGACTCATGGGACCTTCCCAGGCCAGGGATGGAACCGGCGCCCCTTGCACCGCAAGGTAGTGCCCTTACCCACTGGACCACCAGGAAAGCCTGGGGAAGAATTTTTTTAAGTTATGCTTCCTGTGGTGTATCAATAACCATTGATAGACAGGTTGGGAATTCCACAAGAGCAGGTACAAACAAAAGTGGAAGAAACACCATCCATTACTATTCATGGCACAGCATTGTGTCCCCCAAGGTGATGGGGCTTGGGAAGGAGGTAAGGGAGGCAGAGAGGGACAGAGGGGAGGAGAGAGAAGGGAGAGAATGGAGGGAGAGAGGGGAGAGAGTGAAAAAACAGAGGGAGACCCCTCTCCAGTACCAAGGACACAGATGATGAGCTTGGGGAGAACACCAATCATGCCCAGTTCACCCATCATTGTTGCAGTGCCTCACTCAGTGTTAAGCATCTTATAAACATTTGTGAAATGACTGAATGGTAGGAACACAATAAATATTTATTTAATAAATACATACTGCATGTATGACATATAGACCTTATTGAAGCAACATATTAATACTATTGTTGGAGAACAAAATAGAAGAAAAATTAATCTCACCTAAATCCCATTGTCCCCTGAAATCCAAGCATTAAAATTTTCAGTACTCCCCCTTGCTGTGTTCTGGATAATGGTGGGATTAGAACAGAGGCATGACTTATTTTCCTTCTCTTGTGAAAGCATTTGCAGTTATAGCCATGAGCCTCCTAGAGGCAGAAGTCTCAGGCCCAAGTCCCCACTGCCAATGCGAAGGTCTGGATCTGGCATACTCTACTGGTGCCTACCCACTGGGACCACAGCCTCCCACCCCAGTGGATTCTGAGGGCAGAAGCAGCTTAGGGATAAGGCTGACCCACCTTCAGCAGCATGTGGACCCCACTGTGATTCAGACATTGGCACCCTCCATTAGCAGTCCAAGCATTTCTTTGTCATCTGAGTGCTTGATCTTTGACATGCTTTTCAGCTTAAATGTTTGATGCTTCTCAACTTCTTTGATTACATCAGATGTGTGTTGTGGAGGATCAATTCCAGACTTATATGTCAGCACTGAAGCTGTCATATGAAGAAGTCAGGACTTCCCCAGGATGGGAACCCCAGGCACAAGGAACATTCTCCTGCCTGGCCAATGAGCCAGGCTTAAGAGATACCCAAAGTAACAGACAGGTTTGGCCTTGGAATTCAGAATGAAGCAGGGCAAAGGGTATCAGAGTTTTTCCAAGGGAATACACCGCTCATAGCAAACACACTCTTCCAACAACGCAAGAGATGACTCTACACACAGACATCACCAGACGGTCAACACTGAAATCAGATCAATTCTATTCTTCGCAGCCAAAGACACAGAAGCTGTATACAGTCAGCAAAAACAAGACCTGTAGCTGACTGTAGCTCAGATCATGAGCTCCTTGTTTCAAACTTGAAGAAATTAGGGGAAAACACTAGACCATTCAGGTATGACTTGAATCCCTTATGATTATGCAGTGAAGATGACAAATAGATTCAAGAAATTAGATCTGATAGACAGAGTGCCTGAAAAACTATGGATGGAAGTTCCTAACATTGTACAAAAGGCGGTGACCAAAACATTCCAAAGAAAAAGAAACACAAGAAGACAGAATGGTTGTGCTGTGGGAATAGGGGATCCTATAGGGGTGCTGTGAGATGGCCTCCAGGGATGAGAATGGGTGGGTGGGGAGAGGGGGGACTGGGATGGGGGTGGAGGAAGGATGGGGGCCAGGGATAAACATATGACTGGGATTATTCATATCTGTAAACAACAAAACACTGTAAAAGTCAAATTTAAAAAAATAATAATTTTTAAAAAGAAGACAAAATGGTTGTCTGAAGAGGCCTTACAAATAGCTAAGAAAAGAAGAGAAGCAAAAGACAAAGGATAAAAGGAGCAACATACCCAACTGAATGCAGAGTTCCATAGAATAGCAAGGAGAGATAAGAACGCCTTCTTAAGTGAACAATGTGAAGAAATATAGGAAAACCATAGAATGGAAAAGACTAGAGATCACTTCAAGAAAAATTGGAGATACCAGGGGAACATTTCATGAAAAGATGGGCACAATGAAAGATAGAAATGGCAAGGACCTAATAGAAGCATAACAGTTAAGAAAAGGTGGCAAGAATACACAAAAGAACTGTATAAATCACCTGGATTTTTGGGGAGGATCAATTCCAGACTTATATGCCTGGCCATATGAAGAAGTCAGGACTTCCCCAGGATGGGAACCCCAGGCACAAGGAACATTCTCCTGCCTGGCCAATGAGCCAGGCTTAAGAGATACCCAAAGTAACAGACAGGTTTGGCCTTGGAATTCAGAATGAAGCAGGGCAAAGGGTATCAGAGTTTTTCCAAGGGAATACACCGCTCATAGCAAACACACTCTTCCAACAACGCAAGAGATGACTCTACACACAGACATCACCAGACGGTCAACACTGAAATCAGATCAATTCTATTCTTCGCAGCCAAAGACACAGAAGCTGTATACAGTCAGCAAAAACAAGACCTGTAGCTGACTGTAGCTCAGATCATGAGCTCCTTGTTTCAAACTTGAAGAAATTAGGGGAAAACACTAGACCATTCAGGTATGACTTGAATCCCTTATGATTATGCAGTGAAGATGACAAATAGATTCAAGAAATTAGATCTGATAGACAGAGTGCCTGAAAAACTATGGATGGAAGTTCCTAACATTGTACAAAAGGCGGTGACCAAAACATTCCAAAGAAAAAGAAACACAAGAAGACAGAATGGTTGTGCTGTGGGAATAGGGGATCCTATAGGGGTGCTGTGAGATGGCCTCCAGGGATGAGAATGGGTGGGTGGGGAGAGGGGGGACTGGGATGGGGGTGGAGGAAGGATGGGGCCAGGGATAAACATATGACTGGGATTATTCATATCTGTAAACAACAAAACACTGTAAAAGTCAAATTTAAAAAAATAATAATTTTTAAAAAGAAGACAAAATGGTTGTCTGAAGAGGCCTTACAAATAGCTAAGAAAAGAAGAGAAGCAAAAGACAAAGGATAAAAGGAGCAACATACCCAACTGAATGCAGAGTTCCATAGAATAGCAAGGAGAGATAAGAACGCCTTCTTAAGTGAACAATGTGAAGAAATATAGGAAAACCATAGAATGGAAAAGACTAGAGATCACTTCAAGAAAAATTGGAGATACCAGGGGAACATTTCATGAAAAGATGGGCACAATGAAAGATAGAAATGGCAAGGACCTAATAGAAGCATAACAGTTAAGAAAAGGTGGCAAGAATACACAAAAGAACTGTATAAAAAAATGGTCCTAATGACCTGGATGACCACGATGGTATAGTCACTCAGCTAGAGTCAGACATCCTGGAATATGAACTCAATTGGTCCTTAAGAAGCATTACTGTTAACAAAGTTAATGGAGGTGATGGAATTCCAGCTAAGCTGTTGCAAATCCTAAAAGATAATGCTGTTAAAATGCTGTACTCAATATGCCAGCAAATTTGGAAAACTCAGCAATGGCCACAGGACTGGAAAAGTCAGTTTTCATTCCATTCCCAAAGAAAGGAAATGCCAAAGAATGTTCAAACTACCACACAATTGTGCTCACTTCACATGCGAGCAAGGCCATGCTCAAAATCTTTCCAGCTAGGCTTCAACAGTACATGAACTGAGAACTTCAATATGTACAAGCTGGATTTAGAAAAGGCAGAGGAAACAGAGATCAAATGGCCAACATCCATTGGATCATAGAAAAACAAGGAACTCCAGAAAAACATCTACTTCTGCGTGACTATGCTAAAGCCTTCAACTGTGTGGATCACAACAGACTGTGGAAAATTCTTAAAAGATATGAGAATACCAGACCACCTTCCCTGTCTGAGTACATCAAGGCTGCATATTGTCACCCTGCTTATTTAACTTATATGCAGAGTACATCATGTGAAACGCCAGTCTGAATGAATCACAAGCCAGAATCAAGATTGCCAGAAGAAATATCAACAGACTCAGATATGATAACACCCTAATGGCAGAAAGTAAAGAGAAACTAAAGAGCCTCTTCTCCAGGGTGAAAGAGGAGAATGAAAACGTTGACTTCACATGCAACATTCAAATAACTAAGATCATGGCATTTAGTCCCATCACTTCATGGCAAATAGATGGGGAAATAGTGGAAACAGTGGCAGATTTTATTTTCTTGGTCTCCAAAATCACTGTAGACAATGACTGCAGCCATGAAACTAAAAGACACTTGCTCCTTGGAAGAAAAGCTGTGACAAACCTAGACTGTGTATTAAGAAGCAGAGACATCACGTTGCCAACAAAGGTCTTTATATTCAAAGCTGTGGTTTTTCCAGTAGTTACGCGTGAATGTGAGAGGTGGACCATCAGGAAGGCTGAGCACCAAAGAATTGATGCTTTTTGAACTGTGGTGCTGGAGAAGACTCTTGAGAGTCCCTTGGACAGTGAGGAGATCAAATCAGACAATCCTAAAGGAAATCGACCCTGAATACTCATTGGAAAGACTGGTGCTGAAGTTGAAGTTCCAATAGTTTGGCCACCTGATACAAAGAGATGACTCGTTGGAAAAGACCCTGATGCTGGGAAAGATTGAAAACAGGAGGAAAAGGGTCCAACAGAGGATGAGATGGTTGGATGGCATCATCAACTCAATGGACTTGAGTTTCAGCAAACTCCAGGAGATAGTGAAGGACAGGGAAGTCTGGCATGCTACAGTCCATGGGGCTACAAACAGTTGGACACAACTTAGTAACTGAACAACAAAAACAATACAAACTAAATTTTTTAAAAAAGAAAAAATATCACATCTGATTATTATCACATTGATCCTAGCACAAAAAAAAATATTCATTTGTAGGATTGAAGAAAAGAATTTGGCTAAAACTGAAATGCAAGAAGTTACAAATATAGGTTTTAAACAAGAGAAGAATGGGATGTGATTTATACTCTGTGACGAGGCACTCTGAAAAGAGGAAACATCAGGGTCAGGTAAGAACAGAAGTGAGTTCTATGCTTGTCCCTGGGCTGCTGATAATGAAGAAGGAAAGAAACAGGTCAATCTGGAAGGTATTTCAGAGGTTGACTGGACCATACCTGCTGGTGGCTGAAAGATGGTGGGTGAGTGGTCAGGGAACGGCCCTGGAGCTCTCTACCCTCAGCTTCTTGAGCTCAGCTCTTCCTGTTCTTCGCTAATCTGTCTTCTTTCCTCATTCTCATTTCTCCAGGCTTGGCCTTGGCCATTCCCACAACTTGACACCTAACTTTGAACTCCTTTCATATTTATTGTCTCATCTCTTTTCTCTCATCACACAACCTCCAGTTCTACTACAAGCTTCTGTGTGTGTCTTACTGCCAGGTGGCCAATGCCCACATTGGCATGTCCCACTTGGATCCCACCCGGGATTCCAAAATTCATATCTCCAGCTGCCCTCTTGGTACCTCTGTTATAAGAGCTAAGGGCATCTCAGGTGAAATTTATTCAGCACTGAGCTCCTAAGATGCCCCCAAACTGCTCTTCTCCACTCACTTCTCCTCTTGGTTGATGGCAACTTTCTTCTCATTATTCAGGCCAAGAAGCTTGAAATCGTCTTTGTTCTGATGACCTTTACTTTGGGCTCTGCTCTACAAATGCACCCTGATACAAAGAGATGACTCGTTGGAAAAGACCCTGATGCTGGGAAAGATTGAAAACAGGAGGAAAAGGGTCCAACAGAGGATGAGATGGTTGGATGGCATCATCAACTCAATGGACTTGAGTTTCAGCAAACTCCAGGAGATAGTGAAGGACAGGGAAGTCTGGCATGCTACAGTCCATGGGGCTACAAACAGTTGGACACAACTTAGTAACTGAACAACAAAAACAATACAAACTAAATTTTTTAAAAAAGAAAAAATATCACATCTGATTATTATCACATTGATCCTAGCACAAAAAAAAATATTCATTTGTAGGATTGAAGAAAAGAATTTGGCTAAAACTGAAATGCAAGAAGTTACAAATATAGGTTTTAAACAAGAGAAGAATGGGATGTGATTTATACTCTGTGACGAGGCACTCTGAAAAGAGGAAACATCAGGGTCAGGTAAGAACAGAAGTGAGTTCTATGCTTGTCCCTGGGCTGCTGATAATGAAGAAGGAAAGAAACAGGTCAATCTGGAAGGTATTTCAGAGGTTGACTGGACCATACCTGCTGGTGGCTGAAAGATGGTGGGTGAGTGGTCAGGGAACGGCCCTGGAGCTCTCTACCCTCAGCTTCTTGAGCTCAGCTCTTCCTGTTCTTCGCTAATCTGTCTTCTTTCCTCATTCTCATTTCTCCAGGCTTGGCCTTGGCCATTCCCCACAACTTGACACCTAACTTTGAACTCCTTTCATATTTATTGTCTCATCTCTTTTCTCTCATCACACAACCTCCAGTTCTACTACAAGCTTCTGTGTGTGTCTTACTGCCAGGTGGCCAATGCCCACATTGGCATGTCCCACTTGGATCCCACCCGGGATTCCAAAATTCATATCTCCAGCTGCCCTCTTGGTACCTCTGTTATAAGAGCTAAGGGCATCTCAGGTGAAATTTATTCAGCACTGAGCTCCTAAGATGCCCCCAAACTGCTCTTCTCCACTCACTTCTCCTCTTGGTTGATGGCAACTTTCTTCTCATTATTCAGGCCAAGAAGCTTGAAATCGTCTTTGTTCCCTTCTGATGACCTTTACTTTGGGCTCTGCTCTACAAATGCACCCTCAGCCTGATCACTTCTCACCATCTCTCTGACCCACCTAACTTCAAGTTACCACCATCTGTCAGGTGGATAAAGGCCTCCGATGGCATCCTTCAGGTTCTTCTCTTCTCTGACATCACTTGGTGCTGCTCTGCCTTCCCTGATCCCCTCCTCACCTCCGTCTTATGCTCCTCTTTTGCCATGGTGGGCTTGCTCCCACTCAGAGCCTGTTTGCTGTTCCATTTACCTGGAAGGCTTTCCCCCACATACCTTCTCAGCACATTCCTTGTCTCCTTACACAAATCCACCTTCTTGGTGAGCTCTTTCCTGATGGTCCCACTGAAAAGAGAAAATAACCTCCTTCTCTGACCCCCTAACCTCACTTTCCAGATCCATTTCTCCCATCACACTGATGATCTCCTAGTATATATTTTTGTTTAGTACTTTTTTTTAATTTTTGGCTGTGCAGGTCTATGTTGCTGTCCAGGCTTTTCTCCAGTTGTGGTGAGCGGGGGCTACTCTATAATTGCAGTGTGCCAGCTTCTCATTGTGGTGGCTTCTCTTGTTGCAGAGCGCAGACTCTAGGCATGCAGGCTTTAAGAGTTGCAGTTCCCAGGCTCTCGAGCACAGGCTCAGTAGTTGTGGCCCAGGGGCTTAGTTGCTCTAAGGCATGAGAGATCTTCCCAGACCAGGGATTGAATTCATGTTTCCTGCATTGGCAAGCAGACTCTTTGCCACTGAGCCATCGCGGAAGCCCTATATATTTTTATATAACAAAAATATTGTAGTAAATATATTGACGATCTTCAATATATTTTTATTCAGGGAGACTTACTAGTTAATTTTGCTATCTTTTATTGTATTTATGGTCTACCTCTTCTTGCTGGAACATAACTCCACAAGGGTAGGAGTGTTTGTTTATGTCGTGACTGTTGTGTCAACTGCTCCTAAAACACTGCCAGCAGGGCCAGCTGCGTGGCCAGCCTGTGCAGCATGTTGGCCTCATGCTCAAAGGGCCTTGCACTTGGTCTAACACTCTGCTGTCCACATCTTGAAATCCTTAATACATTCTGAATAAACCCTCTCCCCAACTTTTATTTCCCATGGAAATGATGACTGCCAGGCATACAGTAGGCACTCAGTAAATTATTCGGCAGGTGGAGTCCATTTTTAAGTCACCTCTGAGGAATGACAGGCAGTGCTCCACCAAGAAGGACTGGTATTTATTTATTTATAAGCAATAAAAGTGTGTTTATTTATTCTTGGCCATGCCAACACAGCATGGCGGAATCTTAGTTGCCCAACCAGGGACTGAATGCATGCTCCCTGAAGTGGAAGCATGGAGTCTTAACCACTGGACTGACAGGGAAGTCCCCACCAAGAAGGACTTTTGAACCTAGGAAGCAAGTGGTGAGGCCCTGGGATAAGTAGGGACTCCAAAGCCCTGAAGCTACCCCATGTGTCCACAGAGGAGCACAGGCCCCAGGGAAAAGAAATGGAAAGATAGTCTGACTTTTGGTTAGAGTCTAGAAAGCTGTGAAAATCTAGGGAAATCCATCTGAGTGACATCTTTTAAAAAAAAGAAAAAATGGGGGCTTCCCTGGTGGTCTAGTGGGTAAGGACACTGCCTTGCAGTACAAGGGGCACTGGTTCGATCCCTGACCTGGGAAGATCCCACGTGCCGCGGAGCGGCTGGACCGATGTGTCCAATTACCGAGCCAGAGCTCTGGAGCGCATGCGCCCAGAGCCGGTGCCCTGCGACAAAAGAGGCCACTGTGATGGGAGGCCCACATGGGCCAAAGAACGAAGATGGATGAAAATACATAAATGAAAGACCAATAGAAGTGGCCCGCCTGCCCTCTCCCTCCCCAACCTGCCCCCCAAAAATAAATAAATAATAAATATTTTAAAAAGAAAAAATGAAGGTGGTTAATCATAGGATGAATTTTGTTAGACAAAAATGGCAATTCAGGCAGAAACACACATATATAGGTTCTGAAGAAAGCACAGCTGACATCTCATAGAGGTGGAGTGGTTAAGTCAGAAGTTACCATCTGCATCCTTGGGAACTTACAAGCCAAAAATGGGGACAAGACCTTATTTATGAAATACACAGAAAACCAGTGTTACACGAGTCAGATGAAAATATGGCAATTCCATGTTTGAAATGGATAGCCAACAAAAAGATCTATTGTTTAGCACATGGAACTCTGCTCAATGTTATGTACCAGCCTGGATAGGTGGGGGTTGGAGGGGAGAATGGATACATGTATATGTATGGCTGAGCCCCCTCACTATTTACCTGAAACTATCACAAAATTGTTAATTGAATATTCCTCAATAAAAGTGTGTTTGGTATTAAAAAATAATAATACAAATATATAACCAAGTTAAAATATATTCTTCTTGTTAAAAAAATATATTTAGAAGTTCCAAATATTTGACCTTGGTATTTGTCTTTGTAGTTTCTTTTGAAAATGGAGTATGTCTGAAATTCTCAGAATTTATGAAATTTATGAAATACATAATAGTATGATATAGAATATAAATGTGAAAATAATCAATAAAAATAAATCTATGACCACATTTTCTACCTAAGTATAAGCACAATGGTGGTGGTTGTTCAGTCATGAAGATGTTTTCAACTCTTTCACAATCCCATGGACTGTAAGCGCACCAGGCTCCTCTGTCCATGGGATTTCCCAGGCAAGAATACTGGAGCGGATTTCCATCTCCTTCTCCAGGGGATCTTCCCAACCCAGGGATCAAACCCATGTCTCCTGCATTGGCAGGCAGATTCTTTACTGTTGAGACATCACAGAAGCCCTTATAATTACAACAAGTAATAATAAATGTTATATGTCTTTCTCCTAGCAGGGACATGTGATCCTGTGGACAAGGTGGACAGCTCAGCTTGGCCACATACCCCTCCCTTGCCCTTCCACGTTGACAGGAGCCATGAGGGCCCCTGATTGGCCAGACCTCGCCATTGTCACCACCTCCCAGGAGCCACTGAGGCTCAGCCCCTCACCAGCTTGGGAAGAAGCAGCTTCTCAAAGGAACAGGAAGGAAACAGCAACTATACTCTCAGCCCTCTTTTTTCTTTTTACCATACCAACAAAATAATCAGAAATTTTGTTAGACAAAATGTTCAGGCAGAAACACACATTATAGGTTCTGAAGAAAGCACAGCTGACATCTCATAGAGGTGGAGTGGTTAAGTCAGAAGTTACCATCTGCATCCTTGGGAACTTACAAGCCAAAAATGGGGACAAGACCTTATTTATGAAATACACAGAAAACCAGTGTTACACGAGTCAGATGAAAATATGGCAATTCCATGTTTGAAATGGATAGCCAACAAAAAGATCTATTGTTTAGCACATGGAACTCTGCTCAATGTTATGTACCAGCCTGGATAGGTGGGGGTTGGAGGGGAGAATGGATACATGTATATGTATGGCTGAGCCCCCTCACTATTTACCTGAAACTATCACAAAATTGTTAATTGAATATTCCTCAATAAAAGTGTGTTTGGTATTAAAAAATAATAATACAAATATATAACCAAGTTAAAATATATTCTTCTTGTTAAAAAAATATATTTAGAAGTTCCAAATATTTGACCTTGGTATTTGTCTTTGTAGTTTCTTTTGAAAATGGAGTATGTCTGAAATTCTCAGAATTTATGAAATTTATGAAATACATAATAGTATGATATAGAATATAAATGTGAAAATAATCAATAAAAATAAATCTATGACCACATTTTCTACCTAAGTATAAGCACAATGGTGGTGGTTGTTCAGTCATGAAGATGTTTTCAACTCTTTCACAATCCCATGGACTGTAAGCGCACCAGGCTCCTCTGTCCATGGGATTTCCCAGGCAAGAATACTGGAGCGGATTTCCATCTCCTTCTCCAGGGGATCTTCCCAACCCAGGGATCAAACCCATGTCTCCTGCATTGGCAGGCAGATTCTTTACTGTTGAGACATCACAGAAGCCCTTATAATTACAACAAGTAATAATAAATGTTATATGTCTTTCTCCTAGCAGGGACATGTGATCCTGTGGACAAGGTGGACAGCTCAGCTTGGCCACATACCCCTCCCTTGCCCTTCCACGTTGACAGGAGCCATGAGGGCCCCTGATTGGCCAGACCTCGCCATTGTCACCACCTCCCAGGAGCCACTGAGGCTCAGCCCCTCACCAGCTTGGGAAGAAGCAGCTTCTCAAAGGAACAGGGAAGGGAAACAGCAACTATACTCTCAGCCCTCTTTTTTTTCTTTTTTACCATACCAACAAAAGGTATTTTGTCTCTGAGAGTGATACAAAGAAAGCACCGCTTTTTAAAGAATGTTTATGAAGCCCCTTCTCCTGGATATTTCCATAAACCAGGTGTTTTGCATTCTAGTCAAAGACTTGGATGAAAAATTCCTCAATCTAAAGATCAACTTATTTCTTATTTTGAGAGCAGTTAATAAAATGTGGGCTCTGACATTAAACTGAGAAACTTCTGCACAGCAAAGGGAACTAGCAACAAAATGAGAAGGCAACATACTGAACTGGAGAAGATATTTGCAAATTTTATATCTGATAAGGGACTAGTAGCAAAAATATATAAAGAACTCATACAAATCAATAGCAAACAAACAATCTGATCTTAAAAATGAGCAGAGGATATGAACAGACATTTTTTCAAAGAAGACCTACAGATAGCTAAAACATATAGATAGTTAAGACAGAAGCAAAGATGCTCAGCATCACTAAGCATCAGGGAAATGCAATGAAAATCACAATGAGATACCACCTCACACCTGTTAGAATGCTTATTATATTTATATATATATATTTTTTTTTTTTTTTAAAGACCAGAAATAACAAACATTGGCCAGGGTATGGAGAAAGGGGGTACCCTTGCATTGCTGATGGGATTGCAGACAGTACAGACTCTATGGAAGACAATATGGAGGTTTCTCAAAAAACAGAAAATAAAACTACCATATAATCCACCAATTCCAGTCCTGGATATTAACTGGAAGAGAATGCAAACACTGATTTGAAATGACATATGCACTCCCATGTTCACTGCAGCACTATTTATAACAGCTGAGACATGCAAGCAAACTAAGTATCCACCAACAGATGAGTGCATGTAGAAAGTAATTACATATATATAATAATCTCATATTTTCTGATTGCATATGTATAATCTCATATCTTCTATTTACAATGGAAAATTACTTGGTCATAAACAAGAACGACATAGGGCTTCCCTGGTGGTCCAGTGGGCAAAGGGTCCACTTTGCAGTGCAAGGGGCACTGGTTCGATCCCTGGCCTGGGGGGATGCTGCATGCCACAGATCGGCTGAACCATTAGAAGCCAGCACTCTGGGGCACATGCACCCAGAGCGGATGCTCAGCAGCAAAGGAGGCCACTGCAAAGGCCCCAGAATTCATAGATACAATGAGAAGATAGGTAGTTGCCAGAGGCAGGTAGGAGACGGAGTTGAGTGAAATGTCTGAAGGGGATCAAAAGGTACAAATTTCCATTTCTAAAATAAGTCGTGGATGTAGTGCACAGCATGCTGTAACCATAGTTCAACTAGACTTGGATGAAAAATTCCTCATGCAACTTATTTCTTATTTTGAGAGCAGTTAATAAAAGGGGACATTAAACTGAGAAACTTCTGCACAGCAAAGGGAACTAGCAACAAAATGAGAAGGCAACATACTGAACTGGAGAAGATATTTGCAAATTTTATATCTGATAAGGGACTAGTAGCAAAAATATATAAAGAACTCATACAAATCAATAGCAAACAAACAATCTGATCTTAAAAATGAGCAGAGGATATGAACAGACATTTTTTCAAAGAAGACCTACAGATAGCTAAAACATATAGATAGTTAAGACAGAAGCAAAGATGCTCAGCATCACTAAGCATCAGGGAAATGCAATGAAAATCACAATGAGATACCACCTCACACCTGTTAGAATGCTTATTATATTTATATATATATATTTTTTTTTTTTTTTAAAGACCAGAAATAACAAACATTGGCCAGGGTATGGAGAAAGGGGGTACCCTTGCATTGCTGATGGGATTGCAGACAGTACAGACTCTATGGAAGACAATATGGAGGTTTCTCAAAAAACAGAAAATAAAACTACCATATAATCCACCAATTCCAGTCCTGGATATTAACTGGAAGAGAATGCAAACACTGATTTGAAATGACATATGCACTCCCATGTTCACTGCAGCACTATTTATAACAGCTGAGACATGCAAGCAAACTAAGTATCCACCAACAGATGAGTGCATGTAGAAAGTAATTACATATATATAATAATCTCATATTTTCTGATTGCATATGTATAATCTCATATCTTCTATTTACAATGGAAAATTACTTGGTCATAAACAAGAACGACATAGGGCTTCCCTGGTGGTCCAGTGGGCAAAGGGTCCACTTTGCAGTGCAAGGGGCACTGGTTCGATCCCTGGCCTGGGGGGATGCTGCATGCCACAGATCGGCTGAACCATTAGAAGCCAGCACTCTGGGGCACATGCACCCAGAGCGGATGCTCAGCAGCAAAGGAGGCCACTGCAAAGGCCCCAGAATTCATAGATACAATGAGAAGATAGGTAGTTGCCAGAGGCAGGTAGGAGACGGAGTTGAGTGAAATGTCTGAAGGGGATCAAAAGGTACAAATTTCCATTTCTAAAATAAGTCGTGGGGATGTAGTGCACAGCATGCTGACCATAGTTAATAATCCTGTATTGCATAGTTGAAAGTTGTAGCGAAACTAGATCATAAAAGTTTTCATCACAAGAAAAAAGTTTGCAACTACAAATGGTGATAGATGTTAACTAGACTGATTATGGTGAGTCTTTTGCAATATATAAAAATAAAGGAAAAAATAAAGAATCATTACATTGAACACCTGAAACAAGCATAATATTACCTGTCAAATAGACCTCAATTTAAAAACAGAACAAAACAAACAACAATGAAACATGGGCTCTGAAGTCAGACAAACCTAAATGTAAATTTCACTTCTGCAGGAGCATGTAGCAACTTGGGAGCATTATTTAGGTTCTGTGGGCCTCACTTTCCTTGTCGGTAAAATGGGGATAAAATTACACCCCTCTTAGTTCCATGACGAAGATTAGACAAGATTATATGTATTACAAATGAGAAATGAAAATATCTCCTGCTATATTAATAAATAAGAAATGTCACAGCCATCAGTGATTTCTGGCCTCCAAGTGTGAATGAGAGATCCCTGAGCTGCGGAAGGCTGCTCCCCCAACAGTGATTGCTGAGGAGCTGGGGAATGCAAGAGGAAAGGTGAACCAGGAAACAGGATTGGCCCCAGATAGCTAAAGTACAGATGAAAGGAATGAATTCAGTACGCCAAGGGCTTGCATTTTCCTATACATAGGATGCTAAATTCCTTAACTTCATACCTGGTCTTTGCTGTTCAGACTGCCTACTCCCTTTGTTGCAAACTTACATATAGCCTGGCATCCCCCTGCCTCCTTGGAGCAGTTTTTTTGGAGCATCTGAGATGCTGTCTCCCCCAGGCTCAGAGTCCTAAACATTTCAACCAAATAAAAGTCTCTGCTTTCAGGTTGTAACTATATTTTTTAGTCAACACAAAATAACAGGGCCTCACAGATGTTCTTTTATTTATCTTCCCCTTCAAGTACCAACTGGGTAGTTCTTTATCCCTTGGGAAGTCTTAACAAAAGTTGATCTCTTTCCCGTGGAACAGTCAGCAGCCATTCAGAGTTGTTGGGTCACTTTGCATCCTTGACGTGGAGAACGGCTACTAGACTATCTCTGTGTTCTGTGCTTCAATTCCTGTCATCTCCTTCCAGCAAAGAAAAGGTGGAAAGAGACTGGGGATGGGGAGATGATTATCCTTCCAATTCTTTGAGGGCAAGGTCAAGAAATGACTCCCCTCTCTTCTGCCACCTAGTCACAGGACCAAGTCCACTGCAAAGGAACCTGGGAAACGTAGTCTTTTTAGTCAGATGGCCATGTTGCCAGCTAAAATGTTGCAGTGTAGAAGGACAGAAGAACCAAAATTGGAGGACCATCAGCTGCCTGCCAGAGCCTCTCAGGTCCTTATTTAAAAAGGCAAGAGTGATCGTCACCTTTCAAGAGGGTTTTTGCTGGATCCCCGCAGCAGCAGTGCAGAATACAAAGCCAAACTCCCCACAAACCAGAAGGGAATTTAAGAAATGATTCAGGCTCCCTGGCTGACTCATATATCGAACATCCTGGAGAGAAAAATAGCCATACACCCATTTGAGGCTTGGGGTTTCGTTTATAATAATAATAATGACTCTGGCACAGAAAACTTCCTGAGGGTTAATGAATGACTGGCTTGGATTAATAGCCAAAATCGCTGCCTGAAGCCTATCAACTCCTTCCAGCTTCATTTAAACTACAGGAAATTCTTTGTACAACCCAGCTATTACTGCTTCAGCCTCACAAAATGAAAATGAATGGATGCTTCACTGGAACTTGGTAAAAAAAAAAAAAAAAAAAGAAAAGAAAACTTGGTCACCATTGTGTGCGTCCCCCAGGCTTTTTAAATTTTTTCAGACACATTTCCTACAATTTTTTTTTCATTCTCTTTCTGGCTTCCATTTGCTTCAGTGGTAGCAACAACAGCAGCAGCTGGCCCTCTAGATTAGCTTTAATCCCCTTGCTATTTATAGCACACTCTGTAGACCTCATCATACTTGTGACTCCCTATTTAGGCGTGTCTTCATCACTAGATTGGGAGCTCCATGAGGTCAGAGGTAAGGAGTGGATGCTGTGACCGCTCGGTAACCATCTGTTGAATTTAACCAGAGTAGCTACTAAATTTTGAACAAGTTGCCACCAGTCCAGTGCCTGCCTCCAAGGCAACCTGGGAACTCTGCATTTAGCTGGATTTCAGATAGGGCACTCTGAGCCCATACAAATTTAATCAGTTTCCCAAAAGAACAACTTGCAACAGAAAGGCAAGTTTGTAGAAGTTGTTGTAGAAGATGATGCCTAAGGGCATCAGGCTGTCAACTGTGAAGTGAAGCCAAGGACAGGCTAACGTAGCTGGTGACTCGTCCTGCCTGTAGGGACACCCACTTCTCCCTCAGCCTCAAAGTCTCTGCCAGTAGATGTCAGGGACAAAATAGGCATGTTACCTGTGGCAAAGTCCTCAGGTACAGGGAATTAGCATTAGGAATTAGCCTTCCGGATGCCTCTAGAGTTCTTCTCCATGGCATTTAAACTCCTACCTTTTTTTTTTTTTTTTTGGATTTATTTATGGCTGCGCTGGGTCTTTGTTGCTGCATGTCAGCTTTCTCTAGTTGTGGAGACCAGGGGCTACTCTCCGGTTCCAGTGTTCAGGCTTCTCGTTGTGGTGGTCTTTCTTATGGAGCTCTAGGTGCATGGTCCTCAGGAGTTGCAGGTCTTGGGCTCTGAAGTACCGGCTCAGTAGTTGAGACACACAGGCTGAGTTGCCCCGCAGCATGTGGGGTCTTCCCAGAACAGGTATCAAATCCATGTTCTCTGCATTGGCAGGCAGATTCTTAGCCACTGGGCCCAAAGGGAAGCCCCCAAACTCTGACCTTTTTGTCCGGCATGCAGTTGGCATTCGTGAGAACTTGTCAAACAAAGGGTGCAGGTCCTGAGGAACAATCTCCCCAGCACTTCTTGTCATTGTTACTTGGTGAGCCAAGTAAATGTAGTGGTATTGGTAGGACCTTGTCTCTGTGGAGGATGGCTTCCTAGACTATCAATAAGCTATCTTGATTCCACACTGCTCCCCCAAAGTGAGCTTCAGACAGTCTCCACCTCAACCCCCTAATTAAAACAAGCCAGGACTTTCCTGACGGTCCAGTGCTTAAAACCTTCACACTCCCAATGCAAGGGTCCTGGGTTGAATCCCTGTTCAGAGAACTAGATCCTGCATGCGGTAACTAAGACTCAGCACAACCAAATTAAACAACAACAACAAAAGCTGAGCGAGTCCCAGCTACAGAAAATTCCTGGCAACAGAGGAGGCGTTGGTGGCTTTAAAACCAGTGGTGGAGATTGAGTTAAAGAAACAGGAAGCCTGGCACAGTCAGCCAGTGAGGTTAGGTGGGAATAGGATTAAGGGTTTAGAAAATGCGCGTTTCCTTCTGTTGTTCTCCTGAGAGCTGATAAGGGGATTTCAGAGTTTTCGAGGGGAGCCTTGGAAAAGAATGAGAGAGTTTAACCAACTAGAGGGACCAACCCAACCTACTTTCCTCAGTGTTTGCTACATGGTATATTTCCCCAATTTAAAGATGCCAAAAATAGAAATCAAAGCCCATCACATTGACCTTTGACCTGCTGTCATCTTCTGGCTAGAGGTCTTTGACTTTTATTTTTCTCTTCAACCCAGGACATGAAGTGTACTGTGATCTCTTAGATAATACTATGGTATTGTACACAAGTAATATCCATCCTGAACGGACGAGCCTGGCGTCTGCTGTCCATGGGGTCACAAAGAATCAAACACGACTAAGGGGCTGAACAATAACAATATACATATAAATATACATTATTTCTACATAAACATAGCTCAGCTGGTAAAGAATCCATCTGCAATGCAGAAGACCCTGGTTTGGTTGCTGGATGGGGAAGATCTCCTGGGGGAGGCATGGCAAGCCCCTCCAGCACGCTTTCCTGGAGACTCCCACGACCAAAGGAGGCTGGCAGGCCACAGCTCATAGGGTCACAAAGAGTTGAACATGATAGAAGGAACTTAGCACACAGGCATGCACTGATAAGCCACTGGGGAAGCTCCATATTATGTTACTTATTTGGGCTGCTTTCAAGAACTTGCCATTGCATTTGATTTTTGTCAGTTTGATTATGATGTGTTTAGGCATAATTCCCCTTTTGTTTATCCTGTTTGAGATTTGTTAAGCTTCTTGCATCTACAAATATTTTTTTTCACCAAATTTAGGATATTCAAGTAATTAATGCTTCACATATTTCATTTCTACTTCAATTTCCTTCCTCTCCTCTTTCAGTGTTCCAACAAGAATGCTAGAAATTTTGACCTTGTTCCATAAGCTGCTGAGATTATTAAATTTGTTTTTCATCATTTTTATCTTTATCCTTCAGATTTAATATTTTTTAATCAAAGGTGTGCACAACAATGGACAAAAATGGTAAGGACCTAACAGAAGCAAAAAACGTTAAGAAGAGGTGACAAGAATACACAGAAAACTATATAAAAAAGGTCTTAATTACCCAGATAACTACGATGGTATAATCACTCAACTAGAGCCAGACATCCTGGAGTGTGAAGTCAAGTGGGCCTTAGGAAGCATCACTACAAACAAAGCTAATGGAGATCATGGAATTCCAGTGAGCTATTTCAAATCCTAAAAGATGATGCTGTTACAGTGTTGCACTCAATATGCCAGCAAATTGGAAAAACTCAGCAATAGCCACAGAACTGGAAAAGGTCAGTTTTCACTTCAGTCCCAAAGGACAATGCCAAAGAATATTCAAACTACCATACAATTGTACTCATTTCATATACTAGCAAGGTCATGCTCAAAATCCTTCAATCTAGGTTTCAGCAGTCAGTTAACCAAGATCTTTCAG
The DNA here is from genome assembly GCA_022376925.1 of Tragulus kanchil. NCBI lineage: Eukaryota > Metazoa > Chordata > Mammalia > Artiodactyla > Tragulidae > Tragulus > Tragulus kanchil. The sequence continues at coordinate 234,627,316 of JAIOJX010000028.1, read as the reverse complement.
ATGTACAAGCTGGATTTAGAAATGGCAGAAGAACCAAAGGTCAAATTGTCAACATGTGTCGAATGATTGAAAAAGCAAGGGAATTCCAGACAAACATCTACTTCTGCTTCATTGACTGTGCTAACGTCTTTGTGTGGATCACAACAAATTGTAGAAAATCCTTAAAGAGATGGGAATACTAGACCACCTTACCTGTCTCCTAAGAAACCTGTATGCAGGTCAAGAAGCAGCAGTTAGAACTGGACATGGAACAACTAACTGGGTCAAAATTGGAAAAGAGTACAAAACCAAGGCTGCATATTGTCATCCTGCTTACTTAACTTATATGCAGAGTACATCGTGTAAAATGGCTGGATGAAGCACAAGCTATAATCAAGATTGCCAGGAGAAATATCAATAACCTCAGATACGCAGACTACATCACCTTAATAGCAGAAAGCTAAGAGGAACTAAAGAGCCCCGTGATGAAGGTGAAAGAGAAGAATGAAAAAGCTGGCTTAAAGCTCAACATTCAAAAAACTAAGATCATGGCATCTGGTCCCATCACTTCATGGCAAATAGATGGGGAAACAATGGAGACAGTGACAGACTTTATTTTCCTGGGCTCCCAAAACACTGCAGACAATGACTGCAGCTATGAAATTAAAAGACACTTGCTCCTTGGAAGTAAAGCTGTGATAAACAGAGCATTAAGAATCAGAGACATCACTTTGCCAACAAAGGTCTTTATAATCAAAGCTATGGTTTTTCCAGCAGTCATGTACGGATGTGAGAGTTGGAACATCAAGAAGGCTGAGTGCTGGGCTTCCCTGGTGGTCCAGTGGGTAAGCACACCGCCTTGCAGTGCAAGGGGTGCCGGCTCGATGCCTGACCTGGAAAGATCCCATGTGCCACGGAATGGCTGGACCGATGTGTCCAGTTACCGAGCCGGAGCTCTGGAGTACATGCGCCCAGAGCCGGTGCTCTGCAATAACAGAGGCCACTGCAATGGGAGGCCCACACAGGCCAAAGAACACAGATGGATGAAATAGACAATTGAAAGACCAATAGAAGTGGCCCTCCTGCCCCTCTCCATCCCCATCCTAGTCCACCCCACCTCCTGAAACAAAAAAGTTTAAATAAAAAAAAAAAGAAGGCTGAGCGCCGAGGAATTAATGCTTTCAAACGGTGGTTCTGGAGAAGACTCTTGAGAGTCCCTTGGACAGCAAGGAGATCAAACCAGGCAATCCTGAAGGAAATTAACTCTGAATATTCACTGGAAGCACTGATGCTGAAGTTGAAGCTCCAATACTTTGACCGGCTGATGTGAAGAACCAACTCATTGGAAAAGACCCGGACACTGGGAAAGATTGAGGCAGGAGGAGAAGGGGGTGACAGAGAATGAGACAGTTGGATGGCATCACCAACTCAATGGACATGAGTCTGAGCAAACTCCAAGAGACAGTGAAGGACAGGGAAGCCTGCAGTCCATGCGGTTGGAAACAACTGAACAACAAGAACGACTGTCAGGTTAGTGGTCAAAGCCTTCACAGTACGGCTTTTAGGTTTGCTCTGGGCATAGGTAACTGTGGACCAAGTGCAAGATTTGTGTGGGTTCACCCATAGATTAATTCATCTCCCTGCTCTCTACAAGGTCTTGTACTTTCTAGCTCTCAGGATCCCCTTTTATTAGTCTTCTGGCCAGAATATAAGATTTCCCTCAGAATATATGATGACAACAAGACTGCTTTCCGATCAAAGTTGGGACATGAAAGGAAGAAAAATGAGAAATTTACTCCTGAATGAGTCATTCTTCATGTTTTGACCCCCCTCCCTAGTCTGATTGCTATCACCTGAGAGCCCTTCTAGTAGTGACTCATTTTGTCCAGTGTTTTGGGTGTAATTAGTCGGGGAGTTGGGGGGCAGATACACTTAAAGAGGGTACACTCCATCTGCACCAGGAGAGGAAACTAATCTTTTCTTTCAGGTTATTTTTAAAAGCACTTCAAATACTGTTGGATATACACTAATATGTCCTTCACTCATCCCCTTTTCTTCCTTTCATGTCCAAAAATCAACAGTCTGAACTTGGACTTGGATTTACTGCTTCCATGTTTTATGCTTATGGCTTTTTAAACATTATATAACATGGCCTCATAATATAAATGCCTGGTATATAGTCAACTTCTATAAATGTTCCGCAGTTGCTTAGAAAGAGCACATTTGCTCTATTGTTGAGTGTAAATTACGTATGATTATTGCTTAAGCTTATGCATTGTATGGGCCTCCTAGGTGGCACTAGTGGTAAAGAACCCACCTACCAATGCAGAGACGCAGGTTCGATCCCTGGGTTGGGAAGATCTCCTGGAGAAGGGAATGACTATCCATTCCAGTATTCTTACCTAGAGAATCCCATGGACAGAGAAGCCTAGTGGACTACAGTCCATCGTGTTGCAAAGAGCTGAACACAACTAAAGTGACTTAGCACAGACACACGCCATTCATTGCATTGTGTAAGTCTCCTAAAACCTTTCTAATTTTCTGACTTCCTGCTTTATCAATTACTGTAGATATATGCTAAAATCTCCCACCATAACTGTGAATTTGCCAATATTTGCCCCTAATTATGTAGCTTTGCAATAAATTTTAATACCTTGTTAAGTGCAATCAAAAGGTAACTGTGGACCAAGTGCAAGAATTTGTGTGGGTTCACCCATAGATTAATTCATCTCCCTGCTCTCTACAAGGTCTTGTACTTTCTAGCTCTCAGGATCCCCTTTTATTAGTCTTCTGGCCAGAATATAAGATTTCCCTCAGAATATATGATGACAACAAGACTGCTTTCCGATCAAAGTTGGGACATGAAAGGAAGAAAAATGAGAAATTTACTCCTGAATGAGTCATTCTTCATGTTTTGACCCCCCTCCCTAGTCTGATTGCTATCACCTGAGAGCCCTTCTAGTAGTGACTCATTTTGTCCAGTGTTTTGGGTGTAATTAGTCGGGGAGTTGGGGGGCAGATACACTTAAAGAGGGTACACTCCATCTGCACCAGGAGAGGAAACTAATCTTTTCTTTCAGGTTATTTTTAAAAGCACTTCAAATACTGTTGGATATACACTAATATGTCCTTCACTCATCCCCTTTTCTTCCTTTCATGTCCAAAAATCAACAGTCTGAACTTGGACTTGGATTTACTGCTTCCATGTTTTATGCTTATGGCTTTTTAAACATTATATAACATGGCCTCATAATATAAATGCCTGGTATATAGTCAACTTCTATAAATGTTCCGCAGTTGCTTAGAAAGAGCACATTTGCTCTATTGTTGAGTGTAAATTACGTATGATTATTGCTTAAGCTTATGCATTGTATGGGCCTCCTAGGTGGCACTAGTGGTAAAGAACCCACCTACCAATGCAGAGACGCAGGTTCGATCCCTGGGTTGGGAAGATCTCCTGGAGAAGGGAATGACTATCCATTCCAGTATTCTTACCTAGAGAATCCCATGGACAGAGAAGCCTAGTGGACTACAGTCCATCGTGTTGCAAAGAGCTGAACACAACTAAAGTGACTTAGCACAGACACACGCCATTCATTGCATTGTGTAAGTCTCCTAAAACCTTTCTAATTTTCTGACTTCCTGCTTTATCAATTACTGTAGATATATGCTAAAATCTCCCACCATAACTGTGAATTTGCCAATATTTGCCCCTAATTATGTAGCTTTGCAATATATAATTTAAGGTGACCTTGTTAAGTGCAATCCAGGAGGATGCATCCTAATGAATTGTTTCTTTTATGATATGTAGTATTTTTCTCCCCCATAGTGCTTTCATGCTTAAAGACTATTTTGTCTCATATTATAGAAGCTACACTAGGTTTCTTTTGATTTGTATTCTATTGGTGTGTGTTTTCTCATTGTTTTATTCTCAACATTATTGTTTTATTCTTGAATAATGTATTTTACATATATATTTATTATAATTACTCATATTTTAGGCTTATTACTATTGCCTTATCTTGTAGTTTTTTCCTTACCCTACCTTTTTTTTTCTCCTTTTCTCCCTTTATTGGATTTTGAGTTTTCTTGATTTTTTTCTTTCCACTTACACTACAGATATATATAGATAGATAGATATTTAAAATTCTGCTCAGGACTTATTGGACTTCTTGATTTTTTAGGATCCAAGTCTTTAATAAATTTGAAACTCTTTTTTAGCCATTATCACTTTGAATAGCGCTTCTTCTTCATGATCTCTCTTCTTACTTTCTGAAAATCCCATTATACCTGTGTTGAAAATCTCATTGTCCTACTTGTCTCTTAACTTCTCATATTTCCAATCTCTTAATCTCTCTGAGCTGCTTTCTGTGAAATATCCTCTAGTCTACCTTCCAATTTCCTAGTTCTCCTTCAGTTTTGCTGGAGAAGGAAATGGCCACCCACTCCAGTTTTCTTGCCTGGAAAATTCCATGGACAGAGAAGCCTGGTGAGCTACACTCCATGCAGTCTTGAATATATATAATATGGGGTTTCCCTGATGACTCAGTGGTGAGGAATCTTCCTTCCCTGAAGGACACCCAGGTTCCATCCCTGGGTTGAGAAGATCCCCCTGGAGGGGGGTATGGCAACCCACTCCTGTATCCTTGCCTGGGGAATCCCCATGGACAGAGGAGCCTGACAGGCTGCAGTCCACAGGGTCACACAGTCAGACACGACAGAAGTGACTGCAATGCAACAGCTTCAGCTTTGCATGACTTTCCCACTGACTCTTTAATGACTGTATCTTTTTCATTTTTATTAATATTATTAGATTCATTTTTCAGAACTGCCTAATTCTTTTTAATAATGTCTACTTCTTTTCACATATGCTTAATACCTTCTTTTAAGTCCTTACTCATTTTAGATATATTTATTTTATAGTTTATTTGATAGTCCTATTATTTTAAGTTGCTGGGATCTAATCTTGCATTTCCTCATTTACTGGCCCCAGCTCATGCTGGTTTATAATGTTAGCCTGTGAACTCATATTTAGCGTGCTTCTATTTTTTTAAAGTGATTTTCTACTTTTTTAAATATAATTTTATTTATTTATTTATTTGGATATTCTGGGTTTTCACTGCTGCTGCAGGTTCTTTTCTAGTTGCAGGGAGTGGGGGCCACTCTCTAGTTGAGGTGAGCAGCCTTCTTGTTGTGCAGACTTCTCTTGCTGTGAAACTCGGGCTCTAGGGCACACGGGCTTCAATAGTTGCGACACATGGGCTCCACAGTTACAGCTACGGGGCTCTAGAGCACAGGCTCAACAGTTGTGGCTCATGGGCTTAGCTGCTCCGCAGCATGTGGGATCGTCCTGGACCAGGGATCAAACTCATGTCTCCTGCATTGACAGGCAAACTCTTTACCACTGAGCCACCAGGGAAACCAAGCATGCTTCCATTTTAACAATCTTGAACTCCCTGGATTAATGGCATATTCTCTGAAGAGGTTTTTTTATTTGCTTCTAGCTGGCATTTCAGGGATATCATCACTGCTTGAGAACATTTTTATATTAATTTCTCAGCTTGGGTATTTCCAGCACAGTGTACATTTAAACCTTGAATCTACATGAGGAATTTACAGCAATATCAATAAAACATCAAATACCTATGTGTTAATGTAATGGAAGTTGTATAAGAGCTTTGCCATGTTCATACATTGGAAGATTCAAAATTATAAAGATATAAACATGCTACATTTTGATATGTTTAGAGTTTTCAAAGCAATCTTAATTTTTAAAGTCCCAGGAAGTTTAGTGAGTATGCATGGAAATCAAAAAGCTGATTCTAAACTGTACATATAAATGCAGAGGATCAAGAGGAACCAAGAGAAACTTAAAGAAGTTGGAGGACTCTCTCCACCAGATATTAAGACTCATTCATTATAAAGCTAAGTAATGATATACAACGTGATTCTGTCACAAGAGCAACAAACGGACTAGTGGAAGAGAATTTAGAAACTGACCAATACATATACAGTCACTTGATTTATGGCAAAGATCACAATGCAGTACAAGGAAGGAAATAATACAATTTTTAATTAAATGGTTGGAATCAATTGGATAACTAGATAGGGAAATGCAATATCAACCTCTATATATACAAAAAAATCTATATAAAAGTGGAGTCCAGATAGATTGTAGATATAATTATGAAAGGTAAAACAATAAAGCTTCTAAAAGAAAACATAGGAAATACCTTTATTACTTTGGAGTAAAACAAACATGTCTTAAATAGATCATACAAAGCAAGTGCTATGATGAAAAGTCTAATAATTGGATTGTATTAAACTCATGAACATCTGTTCATCAAAAACATTACTAGGAGAGTGGAAAAGCAAGTCACGGGAAAAGATATTTGCAATACACAGACCTGACAAAGATTGATACTTTAATACAAAGAACTATAAATCAAGTAAGAAAAAAAACAGAAAAATTAACAAAATACTTGAACAGGCATGTCATAAAAGCATATACCAAATTACCAAAATATTTATAAAAAACTATTCATTCTCATTAGTCATTATGGAATCACAAATTTAACCAGAGTGGCTGCAATGAAGCAGAGAAGAAAAGACAATATCAATTGTTGAGGAGAATATGAAGCCACTGGAATGCTCACGCATTGGGAATTTAAAAGTCAACCACATTGAAAAGCTGTATAGAAGTCTCCTCAAGATTTGAGTTTATGAATACCTAAGATCCAATCATTTTTCTCTTAGATAGTTGTCCAACAGAAATGTCTTATGTTCAATCAAAATTGACAAACTCGAATATTCAAAGCAACACTATTCACAATATCCCCAAACTGGAAGCAGCACAAATATCATGGATAAACCTTCAAACCCAAGTGTCTAAATTACCAAAAGCAATATGCCCATCCCCAGTTTTCAAAGCAATCTTAATTTTTAAAGTCCCAGGAAGTTTAGTGAGTATGCATGGAAATCAAAAAGCTGATTCTAAACTGTACATATAAATGCAGAGGATCAAGAGGAACCAAGAGAAACTTAAAGAAGTTGGAGGACTCTCTCCACCAGATATTAAGACTCATTCATTATAAAGCTAAGTAATGATATACAACGTGATTCTGTCACAAGAGCAACAAACGGACTAGTGGAAGAGAATTTAGAAACTGACCAATACATATACAGTCACTTGATTTATGGCAAAGATCACAATGCAGTACAAGGAAGGAAATAATACAATTTTTAATTAAATGGTTGGAATCAATTGGATAACTAGATAGGGAAATGCAATATCAACCTCTATATATACAAAAAAATCTATATAAAAAGTGGAGTCCAGATAGATTGTAGATATAATTATGAAAGGTAAAACAATAAAGCTTCTAAAAGAAAACATAGGAAATACCTTTATTACTTTGGAGTAAAACAAACATGTCTTAAATAGATCATACAAAGCAAGTGCTATGATGAAAAGTCTAATAATTGGATTGTATTAAACTCATGAACATCTGTTCATCAAAAACATTACTAGGAGAGTGGAAAAGCAAGTCACGGGAAAAGATATTTGCAATACACAGACCTGACAAAGATTGATACTTTAATACAAAGAACTATAAATCAAGTAAGAAAAAAAACAGAAAAATTAACAAAATACTTGAACAGGCATGTCATAAAAGCATATACCAAATTACCAAAATATTTATAAAAAACTATTCATTCTCATTAGTCATTATGGAATCACAAATTTAACCAGAGTGGCTGCAATGAAGCAGAGAAGAAAAGACAATATCAATTGTTGAGGAGAATATGAAGCCACTGGAATGCTCACGCATTGGGAATTTAAAAGTCAACCACATTGAAAAGCTGTATAGAAGTCTCCTCAAGATTTGAGTTTATGAATACCTAAGATCCAATCATTTTTCTCTTAGATAGTTGTCCAACAGAAATGTCTTATGTTCAATCAAAATTGACAAACTCGAATATTCAAAGCAACACTATTCACAATATCCCCAAACTGGAAGCAGCACAAATATCATGGATAAACCTTCAAACCCAAGTGTCTAAATTACCAAAAGCAATATGCCCATCCCCAGCCCCAGGAATAACCCTGCTTCTGTCATGTGCTTGAGATAGTTTGCAACTCCCTTTTCATTTGACCCCTGGAGATTTCCTTTACTTCCTTATGGTCTCAGATCTACACTTAAAAGTCTGTACCTGACAGTTTATCCAGACCATCAAGTGGTTTTGCAACAGAAATGTCACCAAGTTACATAATTTATAACATGTCCTACCATCTTTCCACATCCCCACCAGGATATGAAGTCTTCCTGACACTGTTTATACGGTCTAAAGGTGATGTTCAGTTGTAAAGGAAAAGAAGAGAGGAGAAATGAAGAGAGAAAACACTTTTACGTAACACCGAAGGGTCAGGGGCGCTAGTGGAGGGGAAGAACCTCTCCCTGAATGTCCTCTGCTGAGAGGCCCAAGTGTAATACATTCTACATTTCTTGGTGCCCTGCCTGGCCAGACCCCAACTGCTTGGCTGCTCTCAGAACGTCTCTCTGGTCCCATGAGGTTGGCAGCTATTTGTGGAGACTCTGTCAGCAACTACTCCACCCCCATCAGGCCCCAGGGTTCTGCAATCCAGCTGGGATTTAGGTTGTCAAGCCCTGCTGACAGGTGTGCAAAGAGGGCAGATGTGAGGGCAGCCACTCCCGCGTGTTGCCTGCCTCATGGTTTCGTGAAACCCCCTTCAAAGCGACACCCCTGTGATGGAAGAACAGACTTAATACCTGGGCGCAACTTGGACTTCTTGTGTCCTAATTTTCAATAGCCCGTGAGGCACCAGTGCTAGAGTGAAAGTCAAGTCACTCAGTTGTATCTGACTCTGCAACCCCATGGATGAGCCATGGAATTCTCCAGGCAAGAATACTGGGAGTGGGTACACTTTCCCTTCTCCAAGGGATCTTCCCAACCTAGGAATCGAACCAGGGTCTCCTGTATTGTAGGCAATTCTTTGCCAGCTGAGCTATGGTGAGTTTTCTGCAGATCACTTCTCTGTGGTTGAGTGGAACAGCTTTCACATTTTGAGGTAGAATTGGGGCTTCTTACAACCCATTGCCACGTCTAACTCATACTGAAAGAACAAAAGTAAATAGCTTCTTTTCCAGAGGGATACTTAGGTCATAACAACAACAAATAAGAATTAAACATTCTGGAGGATTGTGTGTGCTAGGCACTGTCCCAGGAGCTTCAAATGGATTATCTTGTCTCAAAATAATCCCAAAGGTATGTACTATTATCCCCATTTTTCCTGATGAGGTAACTGAGGTTCCAAGACATTAAATGACTTGCTGGAAGTGACACAGCCGACAAAGCCAGGACTGAGAGTGAGTAAGTCTGGCTCATGTTCCCTGACCATATTTCTAGATGTGAGTATTTTGTCAGCGATGCTGGACTCCAGCTCACCTCTACTGGACAGTGTCCTGACTTTGGAGGAATCCTTTCTGCCTCTTCATGGTTTGGGGCTCCAAAGCACCCTTAGGTGGGGATAGGAGTAGCAGAGCCCCTCCCTGGTAGGACTCCCAAGAGCCCTTGCTCACCCATTTCCCTCTGTCTGGCCAACAGGGCAGCCCTCCCTATTCTCACAGACAGGGTCTCCCAGACCCACTGGCCCACGTGTCTCCTTTGAATTTACTTTGCTCATCAGTCTTCTCGCTCAACTCTGACCTGGAGTAAACCTAGACTGGTCCCTTGTTCTTCTTCCCAAGGTCCTCAGAAGAAGTGCCTTCCCCACAAACCATGGGGCATGGCTGCCTCAGGCGAGAGCTGAGGCTGGTCTGTTTGGTTCTTCCTTGGCTGGAAACACCAGGTCAGAAAGACCCCAGCTTTCCTTCAGGGGGCATGGTTTCCCCAAGAGTGAATGGTTCCAATTCTTGAGTGTGACAAGAGGAGTCTTTAAATGAAAAAAAAATAGTATTCTGGGTAATAACCATGGAGGACTTGCTGGCACTAACCATTTTAAGTGGTTGTGGTTTAAAAGCCAGAATTAGAAAGTCAGCTTCAGATAAAGCATCCCACATATTTCCTGTTTAAGAGATCAGCCTCAATGGGCATTAGACATAGCTCTACTGGCCTCAGCAGAGGGGGCATAAAGTTGGCAGAGCTGTTGGAGGAAAACCAACAGTCATCTTCCCAGGTTCCCAGGGAACACCCTTTAGCTTTATCGGACCTCCATAAAATTCCAGGTCTTGGCCATCACCAAAACCTTTCAGTCAATTGAAGGTTCCTGTCAGCCAATATCGTTCAGTTCTATAAGGAAGAACACTGGTCCAATGTAAGGTCCCCAAAGCCAAGAGATAGCTTTAAGGAAGGTGACAGACACATTCAACCCAATCACCAAACATCAACCATGATAATCCAACTGAATCCACTCCCCCTTATTCACTGGAAGAAGTAGGTGAATTAGCATTCCAAGACATTGTTGCTAAGTGACACAGCCGACAAAGCCAGGACTGAGAGTGAGTAAGTCTGGCTCATGTTCCCTGACCATATTTCTAGATGTGAGTATTTTGTCAGCGATGCTGGACTCCAGCTCACCTCTACTGGACAGTGTCCTGACTTTGGAGGAATCCTTTCTGCCTCTTCATGGTTTGGGGCTCCAAAGCACCCTTAGGTGGGGATAGGAGTAACAGAGCCCCTCCCTGGTAGGACTCCCAAGAGCCCTTGCTCACCCATTTCCCTCTGTCTGGCCACCAGGGCAGCCCTCCCTATTCTCACAGACAGGGTCTCCCAGACCCACTGGCCCACGTGTCTCCTTTGAATTTACTTTGCTCATCAGTCTTCTCGCTCAACTCTGACCTGGAGTAAACCTAGACTGGTCCCTTGTTCTTCTTCCCAGGGTCCTCAGAAGAAGTGCCTTCCCCACAAACCATGGGGCATGGCTGCCTCAGGCGAGAGCTGAGGCTGGTCTGTTTGGTTCTTCCTTGGCTGGAAACACCAGGTCAGAAAGACCCCAGCTTTCCTTCAGGGGGCATGGTTTCCCCAAGAGTGAATGGTTCCAATTCTTGAGTGTGACAAGAGGAGTCTTTAAATGAAAAAAAAATAGTATTCTGGGTAATAACCATGGAGGACTTGCTGGCACTAACCATTTTAAGTGGTTGTGGTTTAAAAGCCAGAATTAGAAAGTCAGCTTCAGATAAAGCATCCCACATATTTCCTGTTTAAGAGATCAGCCTCAATGGGCATTAGACATAGCTCTACTGGCCTCAGCAGAGGGGGCATAAAGTTGGCAGAGCTGTTGGAGGAAAACCAACAGTCATCTTCCCAGGTTCCCAGGGAACACCCTTTAGCTTTATCGGACCTCCATAAAATTCCAGGTCTTGGCCATCACCAAAACCTTTCAGTCAATTGAAGGTTCCTGTCAGCCAATATCGTTCAGTTCTATAAGGAAGAACACTGGTCCAATGTAAGGTCCCCAAAGCCAAGAGATAGCTTTAAGGAAGGTGACAGACACATTCAACCCAATCACCAAACATCAACCATGATAATCCAACTGAATCCACTCCCCCTTATTCACTGGAAGAAGTAGGTGAATTAGCATTCCTTGTTGGTCTGAATCAAATAATATCTTAAATTCCCTTTCAGAAGGGACATATGCATACCTATGGCAGATTTAGGTTGATGTGGGGCAGTAAACAACAAACTCTGTTAAAAAAAAAAATAAGTGGTTAAAAAAAAGATTTCCCTTTCAACTGAATCTTCTGTGATCCACTCAATCCTTGGCATTTTTTTGTTGTGTTGTTCAGTTGCTATATCGTATGCTACTCTTTGCGACCCCATGGTGTGCAGCACACCAGGCTCCTTTGTCCTCCACTTTCTCCCAAAGATTGCTTGAATTCATGTCCATTGAATCAGTGATGCTATCTAATCATCTCATTCTCTGCCACCCCCTTCTCCTTTTGCCTTCAGTCTTTCCCAGCATTGGGGTCTCTTCCAGTGAGTTGTCTCTTAGCATCAGGTGGCCAAAGTATTGGAGTTTCAGCCTCAGCATCAGTCCTTCCAATGAATATTCACGGTTGATTTCCTTTAGGATTGACTGGTTTGATCTCCTTGCAGTCCAAATGATTCTCAATGTTTGTAACATCTGCCCTTTCATATAAACACTGGGGGCCAGGTATATTAATGCACTGACACATTCAACCCTCCCCCAAACCCAGTGAGCTGGTGTTTCACATTGTTTTCAGAAATGGGGAGAGAAACTTGCCCGCTCTTGCCAGAGCTGGCTGAGGAAGAAAAAGGATTTAAATTTAGGTCTGTCTCACTCTAAAGCTGATACTCTTCCCTGTCCATCCCTCTAACTCTAGCACTTAATCAGTGCTGCCTCTCGAAAGGAAGTAAAAGGCACAAACAGCTGGGGCCCATGTGGAGACCCCACTCAGAAAAATGGGCACTTCCGGAGCAAAGCTGCCACGGCGTCCGGACCTGCAAAGGACAGCCTCCATCGGTTAACCACATGGCTATCGTCCATGTAGAAATAGGCTCCCTTTGTCCACACAGCCCTCTGCACAGACAATAGCTTCATCACCCCGGAGACCACAGAACAAAGGGAGGAAGATATAATATGGACAGAACAGGGTGTAAATAAGATGCTGTATGGGCAGAAAGAGCGAGAGAAAAATGATTTAAAGGCAGAACACACCAGGACAGTTGACATGCAGGCTTTTAAAGTATGCCTACACTCCTCATGTGAAGAGCGTACACAAATGAACCTGTATTTTCAACTACGTCACATGCCCTGCTTTGCAACCAAAAACAATATTTGCGCTTCATGTGCTGCCCTGTGGTGTTTCACCCACAGAATCACCTGGCACGGGCACTGCACCCTAGATGCAAATGAATACTTCCCTGGAGGAGGGGTGGGAGGGCAGCCAGGGGAGGCGTGTCCTGCAGGCCACACTCACGCGCTGACATTGCTGGGCATAACGGGGGCTGCCAGCACTGTTGCTTAGCAACCCAATACCCTTCGAGAAAATCCAGCAGTCTCGCTGGCTCGAAGACGCAAGCAGGATTGATTGGTTCAGCATAACGGTGGACATGAAGATAATAATGGGTTTGTCCCAGATATTAATAATCATTGTTTCTGATTTCCTGTATAGATCAGCATACCTGAGGACCCCCAGAACCCTGCGCTAGACTGGAGCGGAAAAGAATTAAAAGTCCAGGGTTTTTCAATTACCTCCAAATCAGCTCCAGAGAGTAGTGGAATTTTACTGGCTGGTCCCATGATGCGCCTTCAATCTCGGTCTTTTCCACAACATAAAGGCGGATCTCCACGCCGTGACTCACCAGCATACCTCCAGATAGCTGTTTGTCAGCCCTGTCATGAGTCATGCTTTCTTCAGCTTTCTTTTTTTTCAAAACTGAAACACTTGACATTTTAGAACGGGGCTGGGGGAAGGTTTTGATTGTTTTTAATTTTCTTTAAGTCACTCTGTGGCTTTGTATGCCGTGTGGGGGGGGTGTGGGACGAGGCGAGGAATGGCGGCGAGAACAGGTGAGCAGCAGGGAGGATCTCCAGCCGACAGTCATCTGGAAAGCCCCCATGGGCAAGGATGCTGTCATTCGTGTCACGCAAGAACGGAACGCCCCTGGGCTGTATTCTAGAAGGGATGGCACCCTGGTCAGGGGCGCACTCTTCCACCGCTTCAGGGTTAACCCCCCATGGCCTATCGTCCATGTAGAATAGGCCTTTGTCCACACAGCCCTCTGCACAGACAATAGCTTCATCACCCCGGAGACCACAGAACAAAGGGAGGAAGATATAATATGGACAGAACAGGGTGTAAATAAGATGCTGTATGGGCAGAAAGAGCGAGAGAAAAATGATTTAAAGGCAGAACACACCAGGACAGTTGACATGCAGGCTTTTAAAGTATGCCTACACTCCTCATGTGAAGAGCGTACACAAATGAACCTGTATTTTCAACTACGTCACATGCCCTGCTTTGCAACCAAAAACAATATTTGCGCTTCATGTGCTGCCCTGTGGTGTTTCACCCACAGAATCACCTGGCACGGGCACTGCACCCTAGATGCAAATGAATACTTCCCTGGAGGAGGGGTGGGAGGGCAGCCAGGGGAGGCGTGTCCTGCAGGCCACACTCACGCGCTGACATTGCTGGGCATAACGGGGGCTGCCAGCACTGTTGCTTAGCAACCCAATACCCTTCGAGAAAATCCAGCAGTCTCGCTGGCTCGAAGACGCAAGCAGGATTGATTGGTTCAGCATAACGGTGGACATGAAGATAATAATGGGTTTGTCCCAGATATTAATAATCATTGTTTCTGATTTCCTGTATAGATCAGCATACCTGAGGACCCCCAGAACCCTGCGCTAGACTGGAGCGGAAAAGAATTAAAAGTCCAGGGTTTTTCAATTACCTCCAAATCAGCTCCAGAGAGTAGTGGAATTTTACTGGCTGGTCCCATGATGCGCCTTCAATCTCGGTCTTTTCCACAACATAAAGGCGGATCTCCACGCCGTGACTCACCAGCATACCTCCAGATAGCTGTTTGTCAGCCCTGTCATGAGTCATGCTTTCTTCAGCTTTCTTTTTTTTCAAAACTGAAACACTTGACATTTTAGAACGGGGCTGGGGGAAGGTTTTGATTGTTTTTTTTTTTTTTTCTTTAAGTCACTCTGTGGCTTTGTATGCCGTGTGGGGGGGTGTGGGACGAGGCGAGGAATGGCGGCGAGAACAGGTGAGCAGCAGGGAGGATCTCCAGCCGACAGTCATCTGGAAAGCCCCCATGGGCAAGGATGCTGTCATTCGTGTCACGCAAGAACGGAACGCCCCTGGGCTGTATTCTAGAAGGGATGGCACCCTGGTCAGCGTTCTGCCCTCCACCCGGTTCTTTTCCAGGAGCTGACTGCTTCCCGCATCCCAGACAAAGAGATCTGTTTCACTCTGTGCAGCAGAGATGACAGCATCATGGAAGGCTGTTAGAAAAATCCTGCAGGAGTTCTAAGGAGCACAGGAAATTTGGATTTTCAAATTAAAAAGAGAGAGAGAAGTTCCGTTGGCACACAGAGATTGTGCTGGATCGAACAGACGGCAGAATCCAGGGCTCCAGTTCTGATTCTGACATTCCCTGGGAATGGGATGAACTTCCACTTCCTTTGAAAGCCTCCTTTTTCTCTGTAAAGCCCTCGCTTGACCTCTTAGATTTATTCTTTTAGCATAGCGTTCTCCCCAAGTGTGAGTGCCTCAAGGTCAGGCACTATTTTATACATTTCTGTTGTCATGTCCGCGGACACCCTGTCAGATGTCTAGAAGGTACTCGGTGCATGCTTCTTGTTTGGAGGAGAGACAGATAACAAAAGAACGAATTAACCAGTCCAGTCACTAGATCTAGTTAACCTCTTGGAACCCTTATTTGTTCCCATGCTTCACAATACACACTGTCTACTCACAGAAAAGAAACAAGGCTCTGGGAATAGCTAATGGAAGCATTTTGAACACTGCATAACACCATATTATTACAAAGCATCATTAGAAAAAAACGAAAAAGTAATGATAAGCAAAAGTGTCCCCGAAGGCAGGGATCAGGAACAATTTCGCACTTAGATAAAGTAGGGACGGAGAAAGTTGCAGCTAATACAAAATATGTCTCCTACCAGATAGGGATGATGATGGAAATTTCCAGAGTATTTCCTTCTTTAGGTTAACACATTGCAGATCCTTATTTAAAATGCAAATGCTGGACTTCCCTGGCAGTCCAGTGGTGAAGATCCACTGCAGAGGACACAGGCTCAATCCCTGGTCAGAGAACCAAGGTCCCACATGCCCCATGAACAAAAAAGTAAAAAAAAAAAAAAAAAAAAGTAAATGCTTTCTTACAGTAATCACATGTTAATCCATTATTAACCTCGAGTGTTTTAGTTATACATATTAAATCCACTCGCAGAGAGTAAGAGACATGAGACAGGAAATTACTTTTTACTCTTCATTATGAAAATATTCAAGCATACAACTAGAGGCAACAGTATAGTAAGCTTCTATGTGTTCATCAGCCAACTCCAACAACTATCATCCTAAAACTGATCCTGTTTCATTCTACTGACTAAACTGGATTATGTAGAAGAAAATTCAAAACTTCTTAGTATTTCATGTATATGTATTTTGTATAGAACTCTTAATATAGGCACCCCTTTCAACATAACCACAATATCAGTATCATACGTAAGAAAATTATACCTTGTGTGTGGGGTGGGAGGTAGGGGTGTGTGTGTGTGTACTTAGTCGTGTCCAACTCATTTGCAACCCCATGCAAAAACCACACCAGACTCCTCTGTCTATGGCAAGAGTACTGGAATGGGCTGCCATTTCCTCGCTTTAGAGGATCTTCCTGATCAAGGTTGAACGAGTGTCTCCTGCCGCTCCTGTACTGACAGGCAGATTCTTTGCCCCTGAGTCACCTGAGAAGCCCTAGTTCTTCCTTAATATCCTCAAATATCTGGTCAATAAGTGGTTTAAGTTTCCCTGATAGAAGAGTTCAATTTTTTAAAAAAAACATTTATTTATTTTTGGGGGGTGGGGGTCGGGTTGGGGAGGGATGGGGGTGGGCAGGCCACTTCTATTGGTCTTTCATTTCTCTATTTTCATCCGTCTTTGTTCTTTGGCTCTTGTGGGCCTCCCATCGCAGTGGCCTCTGTTGTTACAGAGCGCCGGCTCTGGGCGCATGCGCTCCAGAGCTCCGGCTCGGTAACTGGACACATCCGTCCAGCCGCTCCGCGGCACATGGGATCTTCCCAGGCCAGGGATTGAACCAGCGCCCCTTGCACTGCAAGGCGGTGTCCTTACCCACTGGACCACCAGGGAAGCCCAAGAGTTCAATTTTGAGGTAAAAGTAACATTAGATTTGGAACATGGCAGGACTGGACCTAGGGCTGGTCTCACCCATGGGGGGAAGACATGAATTTTGCTCATTTCACTGTGTTGTGCTGTGTTGTTTTTCAGTTTCACAATTACCAAGAGCAATCTAAGCATAAGGAAAGAGATGGATATGTAAGCCAAAATATGACCTTCTCTCCCTACTGGCTGATTCAAAAGCATACAACTAGAGGCAACAGTATAGTAAGCTTCTATGTGTTCATCAGCCAACTCCAACAACTATCATCCTAAAACTGATCCTGTTTCATTCTACTGACTAAACTGGATTATGTAGAAGAAAATTCAAAACTTCTTAGTATTTCATGTATATGTATTTTGTATAGAACTCTTAATATAGGCACCCCTTTCAACATAACCACAATATCAGTATCATACGTAAGAAAATTATACCTTGTGTGTGGGGTGGGAGGTAGGGGTGTGTGTGTGTGTACTTAGTCGTGTCCAACTCATTTGCAACCCCATGCAAAAACCACACCAGACTCCTCTGTCTATGGCAAGAGTACTGGAATGGGCTGCCATTTCCTCGCTTTAGAGGATCTTCCTGATCAAGGTTGAACGAGTGTCTCCTGCCGCTCCTGTACTGACAGGCAGATTCTTTGCCCCTGAGTCACCTGAGAAGCCCTAGTTCTTCCTTAATATCCTCAAATATCTGGTCAATAAGTGGTTTAAGTTTCCCTGATAGAAGAGTTCAATTTTTTAAAAAAAACATTTATTTATTTTTGGGGGGTGGGGGTCGGGTTGGGGAGGGATGGGGGTGGGCAGGCCACTTCTATTGGTCTTTCATTTCTCTATTTTCATCCGTCTTTGTTCTTTGGCTCTTGTGGGCCTCCCATCGCAGTGGCCTCTGTTGTTACAGAGCGCCGGCTCTGGGCGCATGCGCTCCAGAGCTCCGGCTCGGTAACTGGACACATCCGTCCAGCCGCTCCGCGGCACATGGGATCTTCCCAGGCCAGGGATTGAACCAGCGCCCCTTGCACTGCAAGGCGGTGTCCTTACCCACTGGACCACCAGGGAAGCCCAAGAGTTCAATTTTGAGGTAAAAGTAACATTAGATTTGGAACATGGCAGGACTGGACCTAGGGCTGGTCTCACCCATGGGGGGAAGACATGAATTTTGCTCATTTCACTGTGTTGTGCTGTGTTGTTTTTCAGTTTCACAATTACCAAGAGCAATCTAAGCATAAGGAAAGAGATGGATATGTAAGCCAAAATATGACCTTCTCTCCCTACTGGCTGATGGCATTCACCAGCTTCTCCCAGCTGTTATAAAGATCATAGAGTTAGGTTTCCCTAACCTGGCAGTAGTAGGGCTTGATTACTTAATCCTCTTGTCAGCTGCATGTGATCATAGGTAAGTCAGAGGTACTTATCTGAGCCTCTGTTTCCTGGTACAATGCAGGTAATAGTGGACCTATGCCAGAGGACTCATAAGAGTGATAAAGAACATAATGCATGGAAAGCACTTAGGAAAGCTCTTGGCACAGTAAACCTATAATGCACATGAACCATTGTGTTGTTATTTCCCAGTCTCCTTGGAAACCAAAGCTTGGGCAAGCTGATGCTTGATGAGGAAGATCCTAACGGCCTTATCTTGGTGGTCTCCTCCACTTGACAAAATACTGCACTTAAAATATTTTAAGCTAGTATTCCTCAATGTGTGCTTGTCAGGCCTGCATCAAAATCACCCTGAACAAGTATTTAAATTGTGGGTCACTAAGCCCAGACAAAGGATGAGATGGTGTATGGCATCACCAACTCAATGGGCATGAATTTGAGCAAACTCCAGGAGATGGTGAAGGACAGGGGAGCCTGGTGTGCTGCAGTCCATGGAGTTGCAAAGAGTCAAACCCAACTTAGCAACTGAACAACAACAATGCCCTAGACAATTCATAAGAATACTAAAGTTGAAGAGGTTCTGCTTTCAACATGTGGGCTTCCCAAGCGGTGCTAGCTTGAGTGGTCATAGTGTGATTTTCCCAACCAGAAAGGCAAAGGGGTGTCTGAAAGAACACAAGGGGCAGCAGAAGGGATCTGGGACCTGGAGTCAGGAGGCTACCAGAGGAAACTAGCCATCCATTTACTTGTGTGATGGAACTGGTATCTCCCTAGTGATCCCACAGAGAGAGCTCACACATAGCATTAGATTTGGAACATGGCAGGACTGGACCTAGGGCTGGTCTCACCCATGGGGGGAAGACATGAATTTTGCTCATTTCACTGTGTTGTGCTGTGTTGTTTTTCAGTTTCACAATTACCAAGAGCAATCTAAGCATAAGGAAAGAGATGGATATGTAAGCCAAAATATGACCTTCTCTCCCTACTGGCTGATGGCATTCACCAGCTTCTCCCAGCTGTTATAAAGATCATAGAGTTAGGTTTCCCTAACCTGGCAGTAGTAGGGCTTGATTACTTAATCCTCTTGTCAGCTGCATGTGATCATAGGTAAGTCAGAGGTACTTATCTGAGCCTCTGTTTCCTGGTACAATGCAGGTAATAGTGGACCTATGCCAGAGGACTCATAAGAGTGATAAAGAACATAATGCATGGAAAGCACTTAGGAAAGCTCTTGGCACAGTAAACCTATAATGCACATGAACCATTGTGTTGTTATTTCCCAGTCTCCTTGGAAACCAAAGCTTGGGCAAGCTGATGCTTGATGAGGAAGATCCTAACGGCCTTATCTTGGTGGTCTCCTCCACTTGACAAAATACTGCACTTAAAATATTTTAAGCTAGTATTCCTCAATGTGTGCTTGTCAGGCCTGCATCAAAATCACCCTGAACAAGTATTTAAATTGTGGGTCACTAAGCCCAGACAAAGGATGAGATGGTGTATGGCATCACCAACTCAATGGGCATGAATTTGAGCAAACTCCAGGAGATGGTGAAGGACAGGGGAGCCTGGTGTGCTGCAGTCCATGGAGTTGCAAAGAGTCAAACCCAACTTAGCAACTGAACAACAACAATGCCCTAGACAATTCATAAGAATACTAAAGTTGAAGAGGTTCTGCTTTCAACATGTGGGCTTCCCAAGCGGTGCTAGCTTGAGTGGTCATAGTGTGATTTTCCCAACCAGAAAGGCAAAGGGGTGTCTGAAAGAACACAAGGGGCAGCAGAAGGGATCTGGGACCTGGAGTCAGGAGGCTACCAGAGGAAACTAGCCATCCATTTACTTGTGTGATGGAACTGTCCGTATCTCCCTAGTGATCCCACAGAGAGAGCCAAATGAGATCTGGAGAATGGGAAAATAATTTCCATTAACCGATTGATATGTGATGTTACTTGTATTTTTATCCCAATTTCAATAACCTAAATATAGAATTCCTGTTTGGTGCTTCCAAAAGAAGACCATGTGGTCCAATGATGTTTATGACAAAGAACATCATTCATGAACATCTCATCCATTCATTCATTAACAAATATTTGTTAAGTGTCAGTTCTTTGCCGGGGACTGTGCTGGCACAACTCAGGAGAAAAAGCAATAACATTCTTCTGCCTTCCTGAGCACATGGAGGACTCCTAACTAACCACGAACAAAGAGGGGACAAGAAGAAACTTAAGCTCACAAGAGCCTACAGCAAGGAAAAGGACTTTAATGGACACAATTCCTTCATCAAACTGATGAGAGGACAGACTCAAAGAGACAGAAAAGTGCCGTGTCACCAAGAGATTTGGGGGCTACAAACGCATTCATTCCTTATTTCGTAGAACTCTTCCTACCTTGTTTCAACCTTTGCTGTACCAAGAAAAGCAAAGAAGCAAAGCAGATATTGAGTTTCTCTTTCTCCATGTCATCAGAGTGAGTCATTTGAGTTGCTGGTGACAAAATTCTTCCCACTTAATGCAATGCTTTTAAATGTTCATTTTTTGTTCAATTTTAAAACGAGCTACAAAACAGAAGGCAGAGTGGGATCTCGTTTTTGTAAACAGCCTGTCTGTAGTGCATATGTGTGCAGAGATAAATGGCCATACAAATCAAAGATTTTCAACAGATAGTCCCTAGGGGCTAGGATTAGGGGTGCTTTTTTATTTTCTCCTTTACATTCCTAGAAATTTCTTGGAATTTTCCAAATCTTCTAAAATGAGCACAAATTACTTCTGTAATGAATCAAAAGGTTATTTCAGAAATAACAGTTCTTTTTTAAGTCATGGATTTTCCCAACCAGAAAGGCAAAGGGGTGTCTGAAAGAACACAAGGGGCAGCAGAAGGGATCTGGGACCTGGAGTCAGGAGGCTACCAGAGGAAACTAGCCATCCATTTACTTGTGTGATGGAACTGTCCGTATCTCCCTAGTGATCCCACAGAGAGAGCCAAATGAGATCTGGAGAATGGGAAAATAATTTCCATTAACCGATTGATATGTGATGTTACTTGTATTTTTATCCCAATTTCAATAACCTAAATATAGAATTCCTGTTTGGTGCTTCCAAAAGAAGACCATGTGGTTCAATGATGTTTATGACAAAGAACATCATTCATGAACATCTCATCCATTCATTCATTAACAAATATTTGTTAAGTGTCAGTTCTTTGCCGGGGACTGTGCTGGCACAACTCAGGAGAAAAAGCAATAACATTCTTCTGCCTTCCTGAGCACATGGAGGACTCCTAACTAACCACGAACAAAGAGGGGACAAGAAGAAACTTAAGCTCACAAGAGCCTACAGCAAGGAAAAGGACTTTAATGGACACAATTCCTTCATCAAACTGATGAGAGGACAGACTCAAAGAGACAGAAAAGTGCCGTGTCACCAAGAGATTTGGGGGCTACAAACGCATTCATTCCTTATTTCGTAGAACTCTTCCTACCTTGTTTCAACCTTTGCTGTACCAAGAAAAGCAAAGAAGCAAAGCAGATATTGAGTTTCTCTTTCTCCATGTCATCAGAGTGAGTCATTTGAGTTGCTGGTGACAAAATTCTTCCCACTTAATGCAATGCTTTTAAATGTTCATTTTTTGTTCAATTTTAAAACGAGCTACAAAACAGAAGGCAGAGTGGGATCTCGTTTTTGTAAACAGCCTGTCTGTAGTGCATATGTGTGCAGAGATAAATGGCCATACAAATCAAAGATTTTCAACAGATAGTCCCTAGGGGCTAGGATTAGGGGTGCTTTTTTATTTTCTCCTTTACATTCCTAGAAATTTCTTGGAATTTTCCAAATCTTCTAAAATGAGCACAAATTACTTCTGTAATGAATCAAAAGGTTATTTCAGAAATAACAGTTCTTTTTTTTAAGTCATGGATTTTGCCTTTTTGAGACTAAATCTATTCTCATGAGAGATGTCCAGAATCCTTTTGTCCAGAAAACAGCTAAAAATTAAGCTCAGCGTTGGTATGCCAACAGAAGAGAGGAGGCACAGATTAGCCATCTATTGACAGAACCCCTCTAGGCTGTTCCTTGGATGCGTCGGGGCAAAGATTCACTGCAGTCTTAAATGCAATCAACTCTTCCACAACTATTTTCCTAAGTTCTCCCAAGTTTAAGAAATTGCACTACACCTTGTGCAAAACATGCATAAGACATGATCCCAGTCTTTAACATACTCAGGGTTTCGCTCAGGAGAGCAGATGTAAACATATACAAAGTTCAGTAACAAAACATGAACAGCAAAGTGATATTGAAAAGCATAATGTGTGAGTGTGTGTGTGTGTATTGCTTTTTTTTTTTTTTTTGGTGGGGGGGGGTGGGGAGGGAGGGGTGCCCGCGGGCCACTTGCATTGGTCTTTCATTTATCTGTTTTCATCCATCTTTGTTCTTTGGCCCGTGTGGGCCTCCCATCGCAGTGGCCTCTCTCGCTGCAAAGCACCGGCTCTGGCTCGGTAATTGGACACATCGGTCCAGCCGCTCCATGGTACGTGGGATCTTCCCAGGCCAGGGATCGAACTGGCGCCCCTTGCACTGCAAGGCGGTGTCCTTACCCACTGGACCACCAGGGAAGCCCTGTGTGTTGCTTTTTAACACAACATTTTTTTTTTGGCTTTTTTATTGCTTTTTTTATGTATTTATTTTCATCCATCTTTATTCTTTGGCCTATGTGAGCCTCCCACTGCAGTGGCCTCTCTCGTTGCAGGGCACCGACTCTGGGAACATGTGCTCCAGAGCACTGGCTCATAATTGGACACACCGACCCAGCTGCTCTGTGGCATGTGGGGTCTTCCGAGGCCAATGATCAAACTGGCACCCATTGCACAGCAAGGTGGACTCTTTACCCACTGGACCACCAGGGAAGCCCACAGCTTTATTTTTTAAGTGTTTTTTTATTATTATTTACTTTTGGCTGTGCTGGCTCTTCGTTGCTGCGTGGGTTTTTCTCTAGACTAGGGGCTGCTGTCTAGTTTCAGTGCAGGGGCTTCTATATGTGGTGGCTTCTCTTGTAGCTCCTGCACTCTAGAGCATAGGCTCAATAGTTGTGGCACATGAGCTTAGTTGCTCTGCAGCATGTGGGATCTTCTCAGATCAGGGATCAAACCAGTGTCTTCTGCATTGGCAGGCTGATACTTTACCACTGAGTCACCAAGGAATCCCAACACTGTGCGTTGAACCAACAAGACTAGTTTATTTCAGACGCCAAGTGGCAGAGAAAACAGGGAGTCATGATGGATTTTCAGCAGGAAGGTGGTCTAAGATCGGTGTTTCAGGAAGACTTAAGTCTGTGCAGTGAATGACCATAGTTGAACAGGAAGCCTGAGGAGAGGGAAGAAAACTAAAGCAAAAGACATCAAGTGAAAAGAATGCTGGGTTTGGGGTCCAGCTCAGCCACTAATAAGGCACCTCTGAACATGTCACTTCTACTATTTCTTCACCTGCCAAGGGAGAGAGCAGGACTAGACTCCCCAAAATCCTTTGCAGCTGTCCAGATTCTTTAGTTCCACCATCCAGGCAAGAATATTAAAGGCCTAAAAGAGGATGCTGCCGTGGCAAGGGCAGGAATGATCTTATTCCAGCAAAGGCCTCCCAGAAGATGTGGTTAAATCATCCTTAGTACAGGTACCAGCAAAATCAGATCAGACTTTTTTTTCCCCTACCCTTCTTCCCCTGGGGAGGTTTGGCAGCAAATCTCTTTCTCTCTTTTTTTTTTTTTAAATGAGATATAATTTATATACCATGAAATTCTAGAGTCTTCACAAAGTGGTGTGCTCCCACTGCAGTGGCCTCTCTCGTTGCAGGGCACCGACTCTGGGAACATGTGCTCCAGAGCACTGGCTCATAATTGGACACACCGACCCAGCTGCTCTGTGGCATGTGGGGTCTTCCGAGGCCAATGATCAAACTGGCACCCATTGCACAGCAAGGTGGACTCTTTACCCACTGGACCACCAGGGAAGCCCACAGCTTTATTTTTTAAGTGTTTTTTTATTATTATTTACTTTTGGCTGTGCTGGCTCTTCGTTGCTGCGTGGGTTTTTCTCTAGACTAGGGGCTGCTGTCTAGTTTCAGTGCAGGGGCTTCTATATGTGGTGGCTTCTCTTGTAGCTCCTGCACTCTAGAGCATAGGCTCAATAGTTGTGGCACATGAGCTTAGTTGCTCTGCAGCATGTGGGATCTTCTCAGATCAGGGATCAAACCAGTGTCTTCTGCATTGGCAGGCTGATACTTTACCACTGAGTCACCAAGGAATCCCAACACTGTGCGTTGAACCAACAAGACTAGTTTATTTCAGACGCCAAGTGGCAGAGAAAACAGGGAGTCATGATGGATTTTCAGCAGGAAGGTGGTCTAAGATCGGTGTTTCAGGAAGACTTAAGTCTGTGCAGTGAATGACCATAGTTGAACAGGAAGCCTGAGGAGAGGGAAGAAAACTAAAGCAAAAGACATCAAGTGAAAAGAATGCTGGGTTTGGGGTCCAGCTCAGCCACTAATAAGGCACCTCTGAACATGTCACTTCTACTATTTCTTCACCTGCCAAGGGAGAGAGCAGGACTAGACTCCCCAAAATCCTTTGCAGCTGTCCAGATTCTTTAGTTCCACCATCCAGGCAAGAATATTAAAGGCCTAAAAGAGGATGCTGCCGTGGCAAGGGCAGGAATGATCTTATTCCAGCAAAGGCCTCCCAGAAGATGTGGTTAAATCATCCTTAGTACAGGTACCAGCAAAATCAGATCAGACTTTTTTTTCCCCTACCCTTCTTCCCCTGGGGAGGTTTGGCAGCAAATCTCTTTCTCTCTTTTTTTTTTTTTAAATGAGATATAATTTATATACCATGAAATTCTAGAGTCTTCACAAAGTGGTGTGCAACAAACACCACCATCTAAGTTCCTGAACATTTTCATCACATGCAGAAAAGAAATGCTGAGACTTGCCTGGTCGTCCAGTGGTTAAGAATCTACCTTGCAATGCAGGGGATGTGGATTCGATCCCTTATCAAGGAACTAAGATCCCATAGGCTGCAGAGCCAGTAAGCCCACGCACCGTGAATGCTGAACCCTACATGCTCTGGAGCCTGAATACCGCCCCTGCAGAACCCATGTCCTGCAATGGAAGATCCCCCATGACACAACAAAGACCCCAACTGCAGCCACTAAGATGCAAGAGACGGCCACAGAAAGAAAGAAGCCCCATACCCATCAGCAGTCATTCCCTGCTTCTCCGCCCCCAGCCCCTGACGACTACCCATCTGCTTTCTGTCTGTAGATTTGCCTCTTCGTGGACATTTCACATACACAGAATCATATAATCTGTGACCTATCGTGTCTGGCTTCTTTCACTCAGCATGCAGTTTTCAAGGTCTATCCATAACTGATAGCACATGTCACTACCTCATTCCTTTTTAGTGGCTGAGTACTATTTCATTGTAAGGATAGGCTACATTTGGTTTATTTGTTCATCCACTGGTGGACATCTGGGTTGTTTCCACTTTTCAACACTGCACTGAACCACATACCCTCGTTAATCAGAAGGACAGCTGCCACATAAGCTTCCACTATTTAATTTAAAAAGAAGTGAAAATTAGGAGTGGAGGGAACATTGTCAATTTTGGACAGTGATAAAACCCACTTCAGCTGCGATAACCATTGTAGACACCACTCTGACAAATTGTTCCATAGCTACTGCAGGGGTAAACAAAATATCAGTATCCCCAAAGAGTGTGTGACTTCAAGTGAAAATTTTGGAGCAGCAAAGCCCGTTCTGTGGATTTAAAAATGCCACAGGATTAGGGGATAATCTTCAGCTTTCATGCTCTGCCAATGAGCAGGCACTGAGCTTGCACATCCCCAGGCATGACGGAAGCCGCATCTCAGCCTGTGTGTGACCCGCTCTTCACTCTATGAACCCATGCCTATTCAAGTTTCTCCATAACTTCTCCTTTCCAAGGTCCAAGCTGTTCGTTTTTTGCTGTATTTTTACGAGCCGGGAAAACATGAGCTGTCACTAAACCGTCAATGTTCGTGTTACATTATAATACCCGAGATATCTTTGTCTTTTCTTAAATCTACCTTGCAATGCAGGGGATGTGGATTCGATCCCTTATCAAGGAACTAAGATCCCATAGGCTGCAGAGCCAGTAAGCCCACACACCATGAATGCTGAACCCTACATGCTCTGGAGCCTGAATACCGCCCCTGCAGAACCCATGTCCTGCAATGGAAGATCCCCCATGACACAACAAAGACCCCAACTGCAGCCACTAAGATGCAAGAGACGGCCACAGAAAGAAAGAAGCCCCATACCCATCAGCAGTCATTCCCTGCTTCTCCGCCCCCAGCCCCTGACGACTACCCATCTGCTTTCTGTCTGTAGATTTGCCTCTTCGTGGACATTTCACATACACAGAATCATATAATCTGTGACCTATCGTGTCTGGCTTCTTTCACTCAGCATGCAGTTTTCAAGGTCTATCCATAACTGATAGCACATGTCACTACCTCTTTCCCTTTTTTAGTGGCTGAGTACTATTTCATTGTAAGGATAGGCTACATTTGGTTTATTTGTTCATCCACTGGTGGACATCTGGGTTGTTTCCACTTTTCAACACTGCACTGAACCACATACCCTCGTTAATCAGAAGGACAGCTGCCACATAAGCTTCCACTATTTAATTTAAAAAGAAGTGAAAATTAGGAGTGGAGGGAACATTGTCAATTTTGGACAGTGATAAAACCCACTTCAGCTGCGATAACCATTGTAGACACCACTCTGACAAATTGTTCCATAGCTACTGCAGGGGTAAACAAAATATCAGTATCCCCAAAGAGTGTGTGACTTCAAGTGAAAATTTTGGAGCAGCAAAGCCCGTTCTGTGGATTTAAAAATGCCACAGGATTAGGGGATAATCTTCAGCTTTCATGCTCTGCCAATGAGCAGGCACTGAGCTTGCACATCCCCAGGCATGACGGAAGCCGCATCTCAGCCTGTGTGTGACCCGCTCTTCACTCTATGAACCCATGCCTATTCAAGTTTCTCCATAACTTCTCCTTTCCAAGGTCCAAGCTGTTCGTTTTTTGCTGTATTTTTACGAGCCGGGAAAACATGAGCTGTCACTAAACCGTCAATGTTCGTGTTACATTATAATACCCGAGATATCTTTGTCTTTTCTTAAATCACGATGAATTTTTAAAAGCCCAACAAAACGTCCACGAGGTTGACAGGAGATCTCTGAGTTCAGGCTTTCATAAATGGAACAGGGTGGAGGGGCAAGGAGCAGAGTCAGCTGCCAGTTTTCTTCCTCTGGTCATTTAACATAATTTTTTTTTTTTTTTAAAAAAGATTTATTTATTTATTTACTTTGGGCGAGGGTCGGGTTGGGGAGGGAGGGGAGTGTGGGCGGGCCACTTCTATTGGTCTCTCATTTCTCCATTTTCATTCGTCTTCGTTCTTTGGCTCCTGTGGGCCTCCCATCGCGGTGGCATCTGTTGTTGCAGAGCACCGGCTCTGGGCGCATGCGCTCCAGAGCTGCGGCTCGGTGATTGGACACATCAGTCCAGCCGCTCCGCGGCACGTGGGATCTTCCCAGGCCAGGGCTCGAACCGGCGCCCCTTGCACTGCAAGGCGGTGTCCTTACCCACTGGACCACCAGGGGAAGCCCTAACATAATTTATTTTATTTTATGATGATAATGATGATGATTTTTTGGCTCTTCTGGGTTTTCACGGCTGCCACGGGCTCTTCTCTGGTTGCAGGGAGTTGGGAATACTCTCCAGTTGAGGTGAGCAGGCTTCTTGTTGTGGTGAATTCTCTTGCTGTGGAACTCGGGCTCTAGGGCACATTAGTTCAGTAGTTGCAGCACATGGGCTCAACAGTTGCAGCTCCGAGGCTCTAGAGCACAGGCTCCATAGTTGTGGCTCACAGGCTTAGTCTCTCAGCAGCATGTGGGATCTTCCCGGATCAGGGATCAACCCTGTGTCTGCTGCATTGGCAGGCAAACTCTTTGCCACTGAGCTACCAGGGAAGCCCCTTTAACATAATTTTTAAATTATCACACAGATTTTTTTTTTAAATGGAGAGTCTTAAGGTTCAGAGCTTTATCATTAAGAAGAAGAAAAAAAATTTACTTAGCACCTAGTTTTTGCCAGGAAGAGTGATAAGTTCCAGTCTCTTGTAATCTAGTTGAAAAGATTTAATTTTTAAGAATCACCATAATTTGCTAGGGGCAGATGGGGACAGAGAATGGGAGGTATTGCTGAAGGGTGTGGAGTTTCTTTTTTAATCAGGTGAAAGTGTTCCTGGATTAGACAGTGACAATAGCTGCACAGAGGTACAATATCCGCCTGCAATGCAAGAGATGCAGGAGACCCAGGTTCAATTCCTGGCTCTGAAAGATCCCCTGGAGAAGGAAACGGCAACCCATCCTGTATTCTTGCTGGGAAATTCCACGGACAGAGGAGCCTGGTGGGCAAAAGTCTATGGGGTTTCAAAGAGTTGGACACGACTGAGCACCCATCTGACCTGTGAATACACTAAAAACCACTAAAGGGTACATCTTAAAAGGGTGCATGACTTGTATGGTATGTAAACCATCTCTCAATAAAATCAAACACTGAGATAACAGTCATGTCTCACTATTGTATTACAAATAAGACTGAAAAAAAAAAAAAAGCCTGGGGGTAGACGATAGGTTTTCTTCTAAATGTGAATTTCACTACTGAGCAATAACTGTAGTAGATTTCCCTGCATCCTGTCTCTGCCCAAGTTTCCCAAAGCCCTCCCCAAGCTGTTCCCGCTGTAGGCAGCTGGCCTCCCCCAGATCCCCAGCCTTCTCCCCTTGGCTCAGTGGACACCCCCGCCACAGACTTTGGTGGAGGTTGTCTTAACTGCTTGGCCCTGAGAATGTTTCTAGAGAATGCTGCCTGACTTACAAAGTGATTTGGAAACATGCTGCTGGCTGTGTTTTACGCATTTTATCAAGTGCTCTTAACTTGGCTCCGGCTGGGACCACGAAGGGCACAGTTTTCAAAGGTTGAAGTTAATAATTTCACACCAGAAAATGATCAACCCGGGCTGCCGAGCAGCCACCTGCCTGGGTCTCAGCAGTCTTGAGCCCTGCAGGCAGCCTGGCCTGTGGAGGTTGCGCAGTGGCCCCTGGTCAAGTTCAAGGCTGGATAATCATAGTTAGGCTTCCCTCATAGCTCAGTCGGTAAAGAATCTGCCAGCAACGCAGGAGACCTGGTATCGATTCCTGGGTAGGGAAGATTCCCTGGAGAAGGAAATGGCAACCCACTCCAGCAGTCTTGCTTGGGAAATCCCATGGACAGAGGAGCCTGGTGGGCTACAGTCCATGAGATTGCGAGAACTGGAGACGATTTAGTGACTAAACCACCAATATAGGAGTTGCGTATAGGGTTTCTTGGATACAAGCTGAGCGGCCGTGTAATCTCAGGCATGTTCATTAATCTAAAGCCTCAGTTTGCTCATCTGGACAATGGGGTAGATAACCTATGGGTTTTTGAGAAGGTTCAATAAAACGCCTGGACAAGTGCCCGGCCAGCACTGCCGCTCACTGAGCGGTGGCTGCTGCCAGACCTGCCGTGACCCCCGCGCTGCTGCTTTACAACCGGCCTGAAGGGAGCCAGGGGTCTGCCTCATCTGCTGCTCCCCAAGGGGACTGGGAACCTGCCTGGGTGTATTTGGCTGTCATTCCATCCAAACATCTCACGTTCTAAAACAAGGCAGCCAAGGAGCATGGGTCCAACGACACCCTGGGGGAACTTAGTCAGCGTTCAGGCTAGAACCCACAGACCGGTCTTCACATTCACCATGTTCCCGCAATAACTGTAGTAGATTTCCTGCATCCTGTCTCTGCCCAAGTTTCCCAAAGCCCTCCCCAAGCTGTTCCCGCTGTAGGCAGCTGGCCTCCCCCAGATCCCCAGCCTTCTCCCCTTGGCTCAGTGGACACCCCCGCCACAGACTTTGGTGGAGGTTGTCTTAACTGCTTGGCCCTGAGAATGTTTCTAGAGAATGCTGCCTGACTTACAAAGTGATTTGGAAACATGCTGCTGGCTGTGTTTTACGCATTTTATCAAGTGCTCTTAACTTGGCTCCGGCTGGGACCACGAAGGGCACAGTTTTCAAAGGTTGAAGTTAATAATTTCACACCAGAAAATGATCAACCCGGGCTGCCGAGCAGCCACCTGCCTGGGTCTCAGCAGTCTTGAGCCCTGCAGGCAGCCTGGCCTGTGGAGGTTGCGCAGTGGCCCCTGGTCAAGTTCAAGGCTGGATAATCATAGTTAGGCTTCCCTCATAGCTCAGTCGGTAAAGAATCTGCCAGCAACGCAGGAGACCTGGTATCGATTCCTGGGTAGGGAAGATTCCCTGGAGAAGGAAATGGCAACCCACTCCAGCAGTCTTGCTTGGGAAATCCCATGGACAGAGGAGCCTGGTGGGCTACAGTCCATGAGATTGCGAGAACTGGAGACGATTTAGTGACTAAACCACCAATATAGGAGTTGCGTATAGGGTTTCTTGGATACAAGCTGAGCGGCCGTGTAATCTCAGGCATGTTCATTAATCTAAAGCCTCAGTTTGCTCATCTGGACAATGGGGTAGATAACCTATGGGTTTTTGAGAAGGTTCAATAAAACGCCTGGACAAGTGCCCGGCCAGCACTGCCGCTCACTGAGCGGTGGCTGCTGCCAGACCTGCCGTGACCCCCGCGCTGCTGCTTTACAACCGGCCTGAAGGGAGCCAGGGGTCTGCCTCATCTGCTGCTCCCCAAGGGGACTGGGAACCTGCCTGGGTGTATTTGGCTGTCATTCCATCCAAACATCTCACGTTCTAAAACAAGGCAGCCAAGGAGCATGGGTCCAACGACACCCTGGGGGAACTTAGTCAGCGTTCCAGGCTAGAACCCACAGACCGGGTCTTCACATTCACCATGTTCCTCATCTTTGGACCTTAAGCTATTTAAGCTCAAGGGCCCACTCCTTGAAGGTTCCCAAAGGGTGGTACCAGGGAGTCTGTCAGAAGCACAGAGCATGTTTGTTTAACATAGACCATTCCCAGGCTCTCCCCAGACAGACTTCACCAGTGCCTCCAGGGAGGAACCTGCCTGTCAGCAAGCTCCTCCCAGCCTCTTCCGCCTGCCGGATTTGAGAAGACCCAGCTTCTGCAGTCCACTCGCCTGAAACTGTCAATGTTTAGCACACAGCAGGTGCTTCAGAGGCATCTTTTCTTAATAAATAGAAAATAACATTACATACTTTGAATAGAAAAAATTTAAAGGTGAAGTAGAAATCCTGAATGAATGCATGAGACAGTTATGTGTGTCCAGATTCTTTGCTCCTTCTCGCTACATTGTTCCTAACATTTATTGAAGGAGTTTTTCCCCAGTACAAAAGCAATATACAATTGGTGGTTAAAACTCAGAAAACAGAGAAAAACGCCAAGAAAAAGACAAACCAGGCTTCTCTGGTAGCTCAGTGGTGGGGAGTTCACCTGCCAGTGCAGGACACACAGGTTCAATCCCTAATCTGGGAAGATCCCACACACTGTAGAACAGTTAAACCTGTGAGCCACAACTATGGAGCCTGTGCTCTAGGGCCTTGGAGCTGCTACTGAAGCTCGTGTGCCCTAGAGCCCGAGTTCCACAACAAGAGAAGTCACCACAACAAGAAGCCTGCTCATAAAACCAAATATCACTAGGAGATCTACACTGCAAGAAAGCTTAAAAGTCCTTTAGTCAGAAGAAAAATAAAGCAATATGGAAATGTGTGTGCATGCATACTAAATCACCTCTGTCATGTCTGACTCTGTGCGATGCTATAGACAACCTGCCAGGCTTTTCTGTCCATGGGATTCTCTAAGCAAGAATACTGGAGTAAGTTTCCATGCCCTCCTCAAGGGATCTTCCTAACCCAGGGATCAAAACCCTGCATCTCACGTTCTAAAACAAGGCAGCCAAGGAGCATGGGTCCAACGACACCCTGGGGGAACTTAGTCAGCGTTCCAGGCTAGAACCCACAGACCGGGTCTTCACATTCACCATGTTCCTCATCTTTGGACCTTAAGCTATTTAAGCTCAAGGGCCCACTCCTTGAAGGTTCCCAAAGGGTGGTACCAGGGAGTCTGTCAGAAGCACAGAGCATGTTTGTTTAACATAGACCATTCCCAGGCTCTCCCCAGACAGACTTCACCAGTGCCTCCAGGGAGGAACCTGCCTGTCAGCAAGCTCCTCCCAGCCTCTTCCGCCTGCCGGATTTGAGAAGACCCAGCTTCTGCAGTCCACTCGCCTGAAACTGTCAATGTTTAGCACACAGCAGGTGCTTCAGAGGCATCTTTTCTTAATAAATAGAAAATAACATTACATACTTTGAATAGAAAAAATTTAAAGGTGAAGTAGAAATCCTGAATGAATGCATGAGACAGTTATGTGTGTCCAGATTCTTTGCTCCTTCTCGCTACATTGTTCCTAACATTTATTGAAGGAGTTTTTCCCCAGTACAAAAGCAATATACAATTGGTGGTTAAAACTCAGAAAACAGAGAAAAACGCCAAGAAAAAGACAAACCAGGCTTCTCTGGTAGCTCAGTGGTGGGGAGTTCACCTGCCAGTGCAGGACACACAGGTTCAATCCCTAATCTGGGAAGATCCCACACACTGTAGAACAGTTAAACCTGTGAGCCACAACTATGGAGCCTGTGCTCTAGGGCCTTGGAGCTGCTACTGAAGCTCGTGTGCCCTAGAGCCCGAGTTCCACAACAAGAGAAGTCACCACAACAAGAAGCCTGCTCATAAAACCAAATATCACTAGGAGATCTACACTGCAAGAAAGCTTAAAAGTCCTTTAGTCAGAAGAAAAATAAAGCAATATGGAAATGTGTGTGCATGCATACTAAATCACCTCTGTCATGTCTGACTCTGTGCGATGCTATAGACAACCTGCCAGGCTTTTCTGTCCATGGGATTCTCTAAGCAAGAATACTGGAGTAAGTTTCCATGCCCTCCTCAAGGGATCTTCCTAACCCAGGGATCAAACCTGCATCTGTTATGTCTCCTGAATTGACAGGTGGGTTCTTTTCCACTAGTGCCACCTGGGAGGTGCATGGAAATATGAGTCTTCACAAAAGAATGGAAATCACTGGAAATAGTACTTACGTTGTAAAATTATATGTGTCTTAGAATTTATATTTCTTTTAATAAGCAAATGTTATAATAATATAGTGTTCTACAATGTATATAAAAATAAAATGTATGAGGTAAAAGAAAAAAAGAAGCCTGCTCACCTCAACTAGAGAGTAGCCCCCACTCCCTGCAACTGGAGAAGAGCCTGTGGCAGCAGTGAAAACCCAGAATAGCCAAAAATAAATAAATAATTGATTTAAAAAAAAAGACTCTGTCGTTTAAAAAAAAAAAGGCAAACCATGATTACCACCTTGGGTGTATTCGTATGAGTCCTTCTGGCTTTTTCCTTTTAATAATTGTATTTAGATAGCTAGTTTGGGCTGCCCTGGGTCTTCATTGCTACACGCAGTCTTTCTCTAGTTGCAATGCTCGGGCTTCTCACTGTGCTGGCTTCTCACCTTGCAGACCATGGTTTCTGGTGCTTGGGCTCAGTGGCTGTGACTCATGAGTTTAATTGCCCCGCCAGATATGGGGTTTTCCTAGACCAGGGGCTGCACTGGCGTCCCCTGCAATGCAAGGAGGACTCTGACCCACTGGATGACCAGGGAAGTCCCCTGCTGGCTTTTCGTACAATGCATATGAAAGGGCTTTACCTCCATTTGAGACTTCAACCCAGGGCCCAGACCTGATCAAACCCTGCTTGGGACTTGAACTCACATGGCTGGAACTTGAATTCCAGCCAAAACCCTGTTTGGGACTCAAATCCACGTGGCTAAGGCTTAACCCCAACTGAAACCCTGCTTGGGACTGGAAACCACGTAATCAGGACTCAATCCCCACCAAAACCCTGTCTGGGACTTGAACCCACACGGCCAGGACTTAATCCAGCACTCACCCAACGTCTGGACCCACTGAGGCTCAGGTTCTTCCTGCCTCCACGCAGAAGGAATTCAACGAGAAGCAGAGTGACAGGCAAGAAGAGGATTTATTAGAATAGGGTACTTATAAGAGGTGCAAGCGGGCAGGCAGGAAAGCTCTGCTCTCCCTTCAATTGATTGGGCAGCCATATATATAGGATGGTAGAAGACCGCCCTCCTCAAGTAGACACAGATGCAGCACATACATCATTGGCTGCTTCTTCGCCAGGTCCTCCTTCATCAACTGCTTATACCCAGTCGATCCTGCTTTACTGAACAAGGAGCAGCTCTCCTGAGTTATCGTCAACTCACTGGCCTCCCAACCTTTCTCAGGTGTCTCCCTTCTACCTACCATCCCCTACTAGGCCTCTACAACCACCGACCTATTCTACTCTGTCCCTATCACATATACATGTGTGATTATTTAACAAAAATATCATCATATTATGCACTGAATACTCGTTCCCGCCTGCTTTTTTTAACTTAGCAATGCATCATGAGTATGTTCTCAACTCAGGGATTCTTCCTTACTATAATTTTCTGTAATTACTTACATATTTATTTTGGGCTATGCTGGCTTTTCTCAAGTTGCAGTGAGTGGGGGCTACCCTGTGGGGGTTCTCAAGCTTCTCATTGCAGTGGCTTTTCTTGTTGTGGGGCACAGGTTCTGGGTCACTAGGGCTTCTGTAGTTGTGACACTTGAGCTCAGTAGTGGCAGTTCCCAGATTCTAGAGCACAGGCTCAATAGTTGTGACACATGGGCTTAGTTGCTCCAAGGCATGCAGGGCCTTCCCAACCTAGGGATCAAACCTATGTCTCCCGTAGGTGGATTCTTCACCACTGAGCCACCAGGGACGCCCTCTTCTTCACTATAATTTTAAACGGCAGCAAGGCATTCTATCTAGACACACTACAATTGATTTACGCCCTATGTAGTCATTGAACATTCAAGCTCAATAATTAATTTAAAATAAAACGTACACACAGGGCTTCCCTGGTGGTCCAGTGGGTAAAGAGTCCACCTTGCAGTGCCAGGGGCACTGGTTCAATCCCTGGCCCGGGAGGATCCCACATGCCGCGGAACGACTGGGCCGGTATGTCCAATTACGAGCTGGCACTCTGGGGCGCATGCGCCCAGAGCCGGTGCTCTGCAATGAGAGGCCACTGCAATGGGGGGCCCACACAGGCCAAAGAATAAAGATGGATGAAAATAAGTGAATGAAAGAAAAAAAAAACAATAAAGGAGGCCAAAATTAAAAAAAAAAAAATGTACATGCAAACTCCAATTCACATGCCTTCAGTGGACATCCGTAGTTTTCTAAATTCCACAACTGATTTCCATTAGTAGCCAGGATTGATGGCTACTGCCGTGAAAGACTACTTCTATGATGTTCTATTAGGAAAACTCTGGAGTTGGAACACAAGTAAGGAAAATGCCCATGCCTCAAGAATGCTAGCAAGCCTGAACTACAATAACGCTGTTGATTCCAGAGTGACAGCACTGTAACAGGTCCTGGGTAGAGCAACCATTGCTCCTTTTGTCAGAGTCAAAAATGGACCCATTTGATCCAGTGCCACCAAGAGGGTATCAGATTTATTTAAACAACCACTTTGAGAACTGTAGTGGGCTACCAGGGATTCTTCCTTACTATAATTTTCTGTAATTACTTACATATTTATTTTGGGCTATGCTGGCTTTTCTCAAGTTGCAGTGAGTGGGGGCTACCCTGTGGGGGTTCTCAAGCTTCTCATTGCAGTGGCTTTTCTTGTTGTGGGGCACAGGTTCTGGGTCACTAGGGCTTCTGTAGTTGTGACACTTGAGCTCAGTAGTGGCAGTTCCCAGATTCTAGAGCACAGGCTCAATAGTTGTGACACATGGGCTTAGTTGCTCCAAGGCATGCAGGGCCTTCCCAACCTAGGGATCAAACCTATGTCTCCCGTGGGTGGATTCTTCAGCACTGAGCCACCAGGGACGCCCTCTTCTTCACTATAATTTTAAACGGCAGCAAGGCATTCTATCTAGACACACTACAATTGATTTACGCCCTATGTAGTCATTGAACATTCAAGCTCAATAATTAATTTAAAATAAAACGTACACACAGGGCTTCCCTGGTGGTCCAGTGGGTAAAGAGTCCACCTTGCAGTGCCAGGGGCACTGGTTCAATCCCTGGCCCGGGAGGATCCCACATGCCGCGGAACGACTGGGCCGGTATGTCCAATTACGAGCTGGCACTCTGGGGCGCATGCGCCCAGAGCCGGTGCTCTGCAATGAGAGGCCACTGCAATGGGGGGCCCACACAGGCCAAAGAATAAAGATGGATGAAAATAAGTGAATGAAAGAAAAAAAAAACAATAAAGGAGGCCAAAATTAAAAAAAAAAAAATGTACATGCAAACTCCAATTCACATGCCTTCAGTGGACATCCGTAGTTTTCTAAATTCCACAACTGATTTCCATTAGTAGCCAGGATTGATGGCTACTGCCGTGAAAGACTACTTCTATGATGTTCT
This sequence comes from Tragulus kanchil, assembly GCA_022376925.1. Taxonomy (NCBI): domain Eukaryota; kingdom Metazoa; phylum Chordata; class Mammalia; order Artiodactyla; family Tragulidae; genus Tragulus; species Tragulus kanchil. Next base: position 234,590,456 of record JAIOJX010000028.1, on the reverse strand, counting down.
ATTAGGAAAACTCTGGAGTTGGAACACAAGTAAGGAAAATGCCCATGCCTCAAGAATGCTAGCAAGCCTGAACTACAATAACGCTGTTGATTCCAGAGTGACAGCACTGTAACAGGTCCTGGGTAGAGCAACCATTGCTCCTTTTGTCAGAGTCAAAAATGGACCCATTTGATCCAGTGCCACCAAGAGGGTATCAGATTTATTTCTGGTAAACAACCACTTTGAGAACTACACAGCGATGCTCTGCCAACAGGAATGATTTATTTTTATCATTTCTTTTCCTTCCGTTACTTCGATCAGTCACCAGGATATGATAGGAGGAGCTTGCTGCCTCTTAGGAGCTCAGATATAGAAAGGATTCCTACAAATGCGAAGATTTAAAGATTAAAGAAAGCCCACACCATTTATAAAATTACGTTGCAATTTAGTTAGTTTGATTTCTAGCCCAACACCCATACCAATGTCTTCTCCAATATGTAAAACAAAGGGAAGATCATTTTTTTAAAGTGAAAAAACTGGGACTTCCTGGTGATCTAATGGTTAGAATTCAATGCTTTCACTGCTGCAGCCTGGGTTCAGTCCCTGCATGAGGAAACTGAGGTCCCACAAGCCGCACAGCATGGCCAAATCATTTGTTATAAAAATAAAAAGTGAAACACTGATTTAAAGGGAACTGGCAAGCTTCTTGAAGGTAGAGTATGCCTTGGTTGCCTTTATTCTCTGCAGCACCTAGTAAGAGCATGATCTCTAACACACAGCTGTTTGTGAAATGAATTAATGCCTGAAAGAATGAATGAGGACATGGTCCTCTACAAACCATATGATATAAATGATGGGAGCTACCAATTTTCCTGCAGATGGGCCTTAATCATCAAAGACCACCCCACCCATAATCCTCCCATTGCTGAAAAACTCAAAAAAATAGATAGCATTTATTCACCTTGCAATTCAAAGCAAAGAAGCAAAACCCCCAAAAACCCAAGGCTGTCACATGCCTTCAGTGGACATCCGTAGTTTTCTAAATTCCACAACTGATTTCCATTAGTAGCCAGGATTGATGGCTACTGCCGTGAAAGACTACTTCTATGATGTTCTATTAGGAAAACTCTGGAGTTGGAACACAAGTAAGGAAAATGCCCATGCCTCAAGAATGCTAGCAAGCCTGAACTACAATAACGCTGTTGATTCCAGAGTGACAGCACTGTAACAGGTCCTGGGTAGAGCAACCATTGCTCCTTTTGTCAGAGTCAAAAATGGACCCATTTGATCCAGTGCCACCAAGAGGGTATCAGATTTATTTCTGGTAAACAACCACTTTGAGAACTACACAGCGATGCTCTGCCAACAGGAATGATTTATTTTTATCATTTCTTTTCCTTCCGTTACTTCGATCAGTCACCAGGATATGATAGGAGGAGCTTGCTGCCTCTTAGGAGCTCAGATATAGAAAGGATTCCTACAAATGCGAAGATTTAAAGATTAAAGAAAGCCCACACCATTTATAAAATTACGTTGCAATTTAGTTAGTTTGATTTCTAGCCCAACACCCATACCAATGTCTTCTCCAATATGTAAAACAAAGGGAAGATCATTTTTTTAAAGTGAAAAAACTGGGACTTCCTGGTGATCTAATGGTTAGAATTCAATGCTTTCACTGCTGCAGCCTGGGTTCAGTCCCTGCATGAGGAAACTGAGGTCCCACAAGCCGCACAGCATGGCCAAATCATTTGTTATAAAAATAAAAAGTGAAACACTGATTTAAAGGGAACTGGCAAGCTTCTTGAAGGTAGAGTATGCCTTGGTTGCCTTTATTCTCTGCAGCACCTAGTAAGAGCATGATCTCTAACACACAGCTGTTTGTGAAATGAATTAATGCCTGAAAGAATGAATGAGGAGATGGTCCTCTACAAACCATATGATATAAATGATGGGAGCTACCAATTTTCCTGCAGATGGGCCTTAATCATCAAAGACCACCCCACCCATAATCCTCCCATTGCTGAAAAACTCAAAAAAATAGATAGCATTTATTCACCTTGCAATTCAAAGCAAAGAATCAAAACCCCACACAAATAAGTCACCAGTCTCCCCCTTAGGAGGTGCTGTCAATTCATATAGAAATAATAATAATAATAATACAAGATGTTGCAAACAAGAAAAAGTTTATTTGTGGTCTTAAGAACTGCAATTCAGGGGCTTCCCTGGCAGCTTAATGCTAAAGAATTCGCCTGCCAATGCAGGAGACACAGGTTCAATCCCTGGTCCGGGAAGATCCCACATGCCTCAGAGCAACTAAGCCTGTGAGCCACAACTATGTGAGCCTGTGCTCTGGTGCACAGAAGCCACAACTACTGAGCGCACTGACGGAACTACTCAAGCCCTCAAGCCCTAGGGCCCATGCTCCCCAACAAGACAAGCCACCGCCAAGAGAAGCCTGTGCACCACACCTAGAGAGCGGCCATCACTCCCTGCAACTGGAGAAAAGCCCACGCAGCAATGAGGACCCAGCACAGCTCCAAACAAACAAATACATAAATCATTTCTTTTGTTTTGTTTTTTAAAAAAAGAACTGCTATTTGAGAGACACAGATTCAGGTTACTCAGAAAATGTTCTAGGGAAGACAAAAAAGTCAGGGGCTTATAAAGCCAAAAAAATTTTAAAGTTGTTAAAAAGATGCCTGGAGATAATTATGATTGATTCTTATGCAAATCAAAAAACATTGTCCTTGAGGAAGCATGATCTGTTTTAGGGTAGGGGTCTGATATGTAGGCATCCGGTCCCAATGTTGTGAGACGCGCTCAGTGAAGCACCCAACTCCGCTCGTGGTAGATGGAAAAGAGGTTTATTAGGCTGGTGCCAGCGGCCACATGCAAGAAAGTAGGCTTCCTGCGAGGGCCCTGACTGGAGATAAAGGGTGGTTTTTTTTGTTTGTTTGTTTTTGTTTTTTTTTAATTTTTAAATTTATTTTTATTCTTTATTTTAAAGGTTTTACAGAGTTTTGTTGTTGTTCACATACATGTATGTTCCCAGATCAGTCATATGCATATCCATGGTCCCCACCCACCCAGATCCCCCCATCCCACCCCTCCAAACCTTTGCCCCAAGCCATTGTAAGCACTCCTATTCTAAAGGGTGGTTTTTAAAGGCTGGTCCAATCAATGGTGCAAGACCCTCCCCTTTGATTGAGATTAGCCACACATGCGCCTTCCCCCTTACAATCAACAGAATAGTCTAGAGGTTTCTTCATAAATTGCAGTCAATTATAATCAATAAAGATTTAACAGAAAACAATCGATGCTAACAGATGAATCACTAACCAATAACCATCAGTAAACCATTATGCATTCCCTTTTACACCCAACACTTCATGGCAAATAGATGGGAAACAGTAGAAACAGTGGCAGACTTTATTTTCTTGGGCTCCAAAATCACTGCAGTGACTGTGAAAGCGTTTTACCTCGATTTGAGACTTCAACCCAGGGCCCAGACCTGATCAAACCCTGCTTAGGACTTGAACCCATGTGGCTGGAGCTTGAATTCCAGCCAAAACCCTGTTTGGGACTCAAACCCACGTGGCTAAGGCTTAACCCCAGCTGAAACCCTGCTTGGGACTGGAAACCACGTAATCAGGACTCAATCCACCAAAACCCTGTCTGGGACTTCCCCCGGACTTAATCCAGCACTCACCCAACGTCTGGACCCACTGAGGCTCAGGTTCTTCCTGCCTCAGACAAAAGTCAGGGCTTATAAAGCCAAAAAAATTTTAAAGTTGTTAAAAAGATGCCTGGAGATAATTATGATTGATTCTTATGCAAATCAAAAAACATTGTCCTTGAGGAAGCATGATCTGTTTTAGGGTAGGGGTCTGATATGTAGGCACCCGGGTCCCAATGTTGTGAGACGCGCTCAGTGAAGCACCCAACTCCGCTCGTGGTAGATGGAAAAGAGGTTTATTAGGCTGGTGCCAGCGCCACATGCAAGAAAGTAGGCTTCCTGCGAGGGCCCTGACTGGAGATAAAGGGTGGTTTTTTTTGTTTGTTTGTTTTTGTTTTTTTTTAATTTTTAAATTTATTTTTATTCTTTATTTTAAAGGTTTTACAGAGTTTTGTTGTTGTTCACATACATGTATGTTCCCAGATCAGTCATATGCATATCCATGGTCCCCACCCACCCAGATCCCCCCATCCCACCCCTCCAAACCTTTGCCCCAAGCCATTGTAAGCACTCCTATTCTAAAGGGTGGTTTTTAAAGGCTGGTCCAATCAATGGTGCAAGACCCTCCCCTTTGATTGAGATTAGCCACACATGCGCCTTCCCCCTTACAATCAACAGAATAGTCTAGAGGTTTCTTCATAAATTGCAGTCAATTATAATCAATAAAGATTTAACAGAAAACAATCGATGCTAACAGATGAATCACTAACCAATAACCATCAGTAAACCATTATGCATTCCCTTTTACACCCAACACTTCATGGCAAATAGATGGGGAAACAATAGAAACAGTGGCAGACTTTATTTTCTTGGGCTCCAAAATCACTGCAGTGACTGTGAAAGGGTTTTACCTCGATTTGAGACTTCAACCCAGGGCCCAGACCTGATCAAACCCTGCTTAGGACTTGAACCCATGTGGCTGGAGCTTGAATTCCAGCCAAAACCCTGTTTGGGACTCAAACCCACGTGGCTAAGGCTTAACCCCAGCTGAAACCCTGCTTGGGACTGGAAACCACGTAATCAGGACTCAATCCCCACCAAAACCCTGTCTGGGACTTGAACCCACACGGCCAGGACTTAATCCAGCACTCACCCAACGTCTGGACCCACTGAGGCTCAGGTTCTTCCTGCCTCAACGCAGAAGGAATTCAGCGAGAAGCAGAGTGACAGGCAAGAAGAGGATTTATTAGAATAGGGTACTTATAAGAGGCACAAGCGGGCAGGCAGGAAAGCTCTGCTCTGCTCTCCCTTCAATTGATTGGGCAGCCATATATATAGGATGGTAGAAGACCGCCCTCCTCAAGTAGACACAGATGCAGCACATACATCATTGGCTGCTTCTTCGCCAGGTCCTCCTTCATCAACTGCTTATACCCAGTCGATCCTGCTTTACTGAACAAGGAGCAGCTCTCCTGAGTTATCGTCAACTCACTGGCCTCCCAACCTTTCTCAGGTGTCTCCCTTCTACCTACCATCCCCTACTAGGCCTCTACAACCACCGACCTATTCTACTCTGTCCCTATCAACTACAGCCATGAAATTAAAAGAAATTTTCTCCTTGGAAGAAAAGCTACAACTAACCTAGACAGTGTATTGAAAACCAGAGACATCACTTTGCCAACAAAAATCCGTGTAGTCAAAACTGTGGTTTTCCCAGTGGTCATGTATGGATGTGACAGTTGGACCATAAAGAAGGTTGAGCACCAAAGCATTGATACCTTCAAACTGTGACATTAGAGAAGACTCTTGAGAGTCCCTTGGACTGTAAGGAGATCAAACCAGTTAATCCTAAAGGAAATCAACCCTGAATATTCCTTGGAAGGACTGATGCTGAAGCTGAAGCTCCAATACTTTGGCCACCTGATGAGTCCTGAGGACTCATTGGAAAGACCCTGATGTTGGGCAAATAGAAGGCAAAAAGAGAAGGGGATGACAGAGGATGAGATGGTTGGATGGCATCACCAACTCAATGGACATGAGTTTGAGCAAGCTCTGAGAGATGGTGAACAGGGAGGCTTGGTGTGCTGCAGTCCATGGGGTCAAAATAGTTGGACACGACTGAGCGACTGAACTGAACTGATAAGTAGATAGTCTGCCATGAGCTTCCAGTAGATGCTCTGAATGATTTGATCAAGCCAAAGGAGAGATTCCATCAGACTGAGACCTGCATCTGTCACCCTCTCAGTGGCCTCCTGGCCCCATTGCAGAGAGCTTTCTTCGCACTATCAACTTCATTTTGATCTTCCTTTCCCAGTACCCAACTAGCAATAAGAAAAGGCTCGGTGTTCCTTATCACTTCTGGGTCACAAGGTCCACCTGCAAGGTCACACTGATTCATTTGCTACAGAGACAGCGGCTGTCTTTAAACTCAGAGGTGAGAAAAAGCCTCCTTATTCTCAAGTCTCCTCATCCCCTTTACCAGAAACCTCAAAGCAAGCGTGCCTCCCTGTGTGTTTCTTTATTAAAAACGACACAGTGGCTGGCCTGCCACCAGGAAGGATTCATCACCACTTTCTTGGGTGGAGCATCCCACTGTGGGGTCCAGGATAATCCCATCTCTCTGTTGGGCGTTTCAAAATTGGACTCCACCACCACCATTCACTTTCTTGTGTTCTGGGAAAGCTTTTTCTCCTGTGTACATTTCATTCCCTGACTTTTCTTTTCCCTTTTGCCACAGCGAAATAATCAAGCAAAGAGAAAAATGTTTCATTTTTTTCTTTACCATGTAATTTCTTTTTTCACACCAAACTCCTACAAAGCCTTCACTGTTCTCACATTTTTACTTGCAGCAAATATACATACTCCTTTCTTAGAAAAAGTAAACAGTGTTCAGTGCTTTCTTATTTACCAGTTTATCCTGAGAGGTGACTGTTCTAAAACCACTTGTCTGTCTTCTCTTATAACCTTCCAGATGAGGAGACAGAGATGGGACTCACCCACTGTGGTCCCTCCCCCTGCAGGTCAGCTTCTTCAAAAAGGGGGCTGGCTTGACAATAAAATGATCTTGACTATAATCATTTCCCAGTTTTCGGAAGCCATGATGAAGCTCTGTTCTACATTCTGAGCCATAATTCACGAAGGAGATAAAAATAAGAAAATTCCATAATGAAGAATGGACCTAGGTTGGGACTTCCCTGGTGGTCCAGTGGTTAAGAATCTGCCTTCCAATGCAGGGGACATAGGTTCAATCCCTGGTCAGGGAACAAAGAGCCCGCATGCTTTGGGGCAACTAAGCCCAAATACTACACTAGATAAGCCACAAGGAAGACTCAGTATGACAGAAAAAAAAAAAAAAAAACACATGAACAGAAAGAATGCCCCAGGTTGTGCTCCTCCTGCCTCTGTAGGAAGACTATATTTAGAGAGCTGATCTTGTGAACGAGAGTAACAGCTCGAGTTATGGCGCACTGACACAGCACCAGCACTGTGGTCAAATCCCCCTCAGGCCTGAAGTCACAAACGACCTGGATGGTTCCTTCCTACACTCTCCACGTGAGGAAACTGAGGCACAGAGTTAGGGGGCTCACAGGAGCCACACAGCTGGTGAGTGGCAGGGCCAGGCCGCAGGCTGCAGAGCCAGCCCCTGCCTCTGCAGCCACAGCAGGTAATGATCAAACCACAGCATCACTCCCCCACCGCCACCCCCAACCCCGTCTTCCCCATGCCCCCATCCTTCCTCACCTCCGCCCAGCCCCCAAACCCCAGCAGGGACACCAAATAGAATCCAGAAGGAAGCTGCAGATGGCTTCCTTACATCAGAAAGGCCCCCAAACCAACGCTGCTTACTGTGGGCCCTGCTTTTCTCAATTTACAGTCAGCATCTTTATCCAACCAACAAACAGAAGAATGCTCTACATTTACCATTTGTGCCTTCCTTCTGTCATTACCATCTCCCAGAACAGGACACCCAGTGAATGATATAACTTTTCCCTGAACTGACCCCAACCCAGAAAGAAAAAGGACTTCAAGGAAGAAAGACTTAGGTGGGGACGTCCCTGGCATCCAATGGTTAAGCACTCTGCACTCCCAAGGCAGGCGGAATGAGTTTGATCCCTGATGGGGGGAACTAAGATCCCACACAGCCAAAACACTAAATAAACAAATAAATAAGGGACTTAGGTCCACTCTAACCCAGGAGGGATGTTCTCTAGAGTCTGTGGAAAGTGTTAGACCCAGTCATATCTTTCAGACCCCGTGGACTGTAGTTCACCAGGCTCCTCTGTTCATGGAATTCTCCAGGCAAGAATACTGGAGTGGGTAGCCATTCCCTTCTCAAGGGATCCAGGAATCCATCAGAGGTCTCCTGCACTGCTGGCATGTTCTTTTACTGTCTGAGCCAGAGCCTGTAGATGCAGGTGCCAAACCAACTCTGGGAAGCTTGAGGACTGGGGAGGAGGCGGCGCCGGCGCGACTCACAAGAACGTGGAGGGAGAGAGGAGCCCCTGGGGGTCCTAGGACTGGCTTCCCCCCACCACGCGTGACAAGAACAAGAAATTCCACCCGCCTGAGCTCCGAAACACAAGGAGCCCGGATTAGAGCATCTCTCAGGAGTCAGCTCGTTAGTCAATCTCACAACACTCCGATTCGTATTTGCTTGCGTGAGCTGCGACACAGAGGTTTGAATGCAGAAAGCTCTAGAAAGAAATTAATTCCAAAACCAGGGGCTGAGTTGACAACGTGAGGAGATGGAGCCCCCCAGTGGCAGGATGGTGCTTCCGCCACCTGGACCGGGCTGAGCGTGAGCGGCGACCTTGAGCGCTGCCTAGGTGATGCTTCAAGGTAGGCGCGACCCACCGCCGCCCTGGGAGGGCGACTGGTTCCTGCAGTACCTGGTTCTCCCTCTCTCACCGTCCAGATCCCGGTTCTGTGCGGCGGATCCAACTAACGCAGCTTTCTCCAAAGACTTAAAACACCACCAAGCCGTACTTTTGTTTTATTCACTCTTTTCCTTTGTAGTAGATGTACCAGATCCCAAGGATAAATAGTTTAAAATCCTATAGGTCACAGCGCCTAGGGTCCCACTGTCCATTTTCTGCAACCCTTTTTCTTATTCAAACCAGATCAGTTCCCGCCCAGGGGCCTCTGCTGACTGCAGGACTGCTCTTACACCCTCTTTAACACCATAGAACGTGTAGCGAGCTGCCGGAGGCACGTTCCCATTCTTAAATGGAGGCGGAATGAGTTTGATCCCTGATGGGGGGAACTAAGATCCCACACAGCCAAAACACTAAATAAACAAATAAATAAGGGACTTAGGTCCACTCTAACCCAGGAGGGATGTTCTCTAGAGTCTGTGGAAAGTGTTAGACCCAGTCATATCTTTCAGACCCCGTGGACTGTAGTTCACCAGGCTCCTCTGTTCATGGAATTCTCCAGGCAAGAATACTGGAGTGGGTAGCCATTCCCTTCTCAAGGGATCCAGGAATCCATCAGAGGTCTCCTGCACTGCTGGCATGTTCTTTTACTGTCTGAGCCAGAGCCTGTAGATGCAGGTGCCAAACCAACTCTGGGAAGCTTGAGGACTGGGGAGGAGGCGGCGCCGGCGCGACTCACAAGAACGTGGAGGGAGAGAGGAGCCCCTGGGGGTCCTAGGACTGGCTTCCCCCCACCACGCGTGACAAGAACAAGAAATTCCACCCGCCTGAGCTCCGAAACACAAGGAGCCCGGATTAGAGCATCTCTCAGGAGTCAGCTCGTTAGTCAATCTCACAACACTCCGATTCGTATTTGCTTGCGTGAGCTGCGACACAGAGGTTTGAATGCAGAAAGCTCTAGAAAGAAATTAATTCCAAAACCAGGGGCTGAGTTGACAACGTGAGGAGATGGAGCCCCCCAGTGGCAGGATGGTGCTTCCGCCACCTGGACCGGGCTGAGCGTGAGCGGCGACCTTGAGCGCTGCCTAGGTGATGCTTCAAGGTAGGCGCGACCCACCGCCGCCCTGGGAGGGCGACTGGTTCCTGCAGTACCTGGTTCTCCCTCTCTCACCGTCCAGATCCCGGTTCTGTGCGGCGGATCCAACTAACGCAGCTTTCTCCAAAGACTTAAAACACCACCAAGCCGTACTTTTGTTTTATTCACTCTTTTCCTTTGTAGTAGATGTACCAGATCCCAAGGATAAATAGTTTAAAATCCTATAGGTCACAGCGCCTAGGGTCCCACTGTCCATTTTCTGCAACCCTTTTTCTTATTCAAACCAGATCAGTTCCCGCCCAGGGGCCTCTGCTGACTGCAGGACTGCTCTTACACCCTCTTTAACACCATAGAACGTGTAGCGAGCTGCCGGAGGCACGTTCCCATTCTTAAATGGAGGAACAGCTGCATATGGAATTCTAAATTGGGGCTGCCAACCTGGGTCCACCAGACAGCAAGCAGTTCTGGTCTGCTGTAAAGGATCCATGAAGAACTGTCAAAATAAACTCAGAGGGGGAAAGAACTAAAGGAAAGAGAAAATCAATGTGAAATTCAGTCCCGAATAAATATATGAATGCAAAGATTTCCCAGGTCCTTTCAATGTTACAAAATGCACAGGGTAAATCTTAATATGCGTTGCTCTGAAGACACCATCCTTAGATCCTTTGTGCCAAGTTGAAGAAAATGTTCACTGGGGCGGTGGAGTCAAGTTGAAGCTAATCGTGGGAAGAAAACTTAGAAATCCTTAATCTAACTTTGGAGCCTGGCCCTTTGCGGGACTTCTCAACTTGAAGCATCACCCTCCAGGTTAGACCTGAGCGTTGTCAGAAACAACATGGATGGATCACTTCTTTATGGGGGTACCTAGTTAACGGACAGGATCATGGCATCTCCCCCCGCTCCCGCCCCTTTTTTTTCTTCTGATTATGGTAGCAACACGTGCTCTTTATAGAAAAAAACACAGAAATGTAGTTTGGAATTTTTCCTTTGGTGTCATTAAGTATTTTTCTATGCCTCTAAATACTTTTTGAAAATCTCGTGGTAACAGCTGCACAATATTCCATTTTTAAAAACGTTTTCTTATGGTCAGACATTTGTTTCCAATTTTCTGCCATTTTAAAGTGAGTGCAGTGAACATGTTGCCCATTAACCTTCATCCAGATTTCTGAGTTTTGAAGGTTCTTCCTTGGGTCAAAGGGAAAATCACTTCATTTTTTTAAACATGTGCCATTGAGGGTCTCAGGACACCACGCTGCTGTCTTTCATGTGAACATATGGTGCCTTTTGCAGAGAAAACAAAATGGTCAGAAATATTTGTTTTGAATTGAAAGTCCGCACGAAACAAGAAAGCTGAAATTCGATGTCTGGGTCTCACTACCCCTGCAGGCCTGGACTGTGGACCTGGGCAAGTCCCCGTGGCTCCGTCAGCCTCAGCTGTTTAAAATAACTACTTTTTAAAGTAATTACATTTGTACAGGAGGAAAACAGTCTAAAAGAAAACAGCTAAGTCTTTTCCCTTCTTTTCCCTTCGTGAGACGAAATTCTTTTCTCCTTTCAAATTCTCTCCTGTTGCACAAAAGAAGGTTGGATGGGGCCACAGCTGAGACATTGTTTGCAGCTTGTATCTGGTGAGACTTTGCCTCCGAGACCCTGGCTTTGCCGGCCTTTGCCTGCTGTGAGAATTCAGCAGACACCCAGGAATCTAAGAGCAGCGAAGGAAGGTTTGACTGCAGAGGCATCAGGGTCAGGGTTCTTCCGTGTTTTTCCAACTGTCCACATTACCAAGATGGAAGCAGCATTCACTGGCATCAAAATCTCACGCCTAGACTGGGACTTCTCTGGCGGTCCAGTGGTTGGGACTCCAAGCTTCCAATGAAGAGGGCATGGGTTCAATCCCTGGTCAGGGGAAATAAGATCCCACATGCCTCGAGTGACCAAAACAAAAACAGTTCCACGCCCTGAAATACATCCTGAGACCCAGAACAGCCATTTCCTAGACGAGCTGTCTAAACAGGATCCAAGAAGCCCCAGTGTTGTGCCCAAGTCGTAGAATCCCCCTGAACGCACCACAGGAGTCAGGCCCGATGCAACAGCAAGAGGAACTGTTTATTCAAGCTCGAGCAGGGACCCCCATTCACACCGACGCAGCGGCTGTGGGATGGGAGCCCTGAGCAAGGTGGGGCGCAGGCTTTTATTACAAATTTCTGCAGGGGAGGGGATTTCCAGTCCTGGGCACACTTGATAGGTTAACTGTTGGCTTAGGCTCGTGTGTCTTACTTTGATTGGCTGCAGTGTATAGGTCAGCTCTGGAATTCTAGGCTCTTCCTTCTTTCTAGTGATTGGTTCCTCACATCAGGTGAGGGTGGTCTTGGCTCTGGTGGTTTTCGGGAATTCCTGGATGTCTAAAATGGAGGGCTTTTAAAGTGGAGTCACTTGAAAAGGGTGGTCTCCGCACGAAACAAGAAAGCTGAAATTCGATGTCTGGGTCTCACTACCCCTGCAGGCCTGGACTGTGGACCTGGGCAAGTCCCCGTGGCTCCGTCAGCCTCAGCTGTTTAAAATAACTACTTTTTAAAGTAATTACATTTGTACAGGAGGAAAACAGTCTAAAAGAAAACAGCTAAGTCTTTTCCCTTCTTTTCCCTTCGTGAGACGAAATTCTTTTCTCCTTTCAAATTCTCTCCTGTTGCACAAAAGAAGGTTGGATGGGGCCACAGCTGAGACATTGTTTGCAGCTTGTATCTGGTGAGACTTTGCCTCCGAGACCCTGGCTTTGCCGGCCTTTGCCTGCTGTGAGAATTCAGCAGACACCCAGGAATCTAAGAGCAGCGAAGGAAGGTTTGACTGCAGAGGCATCAGGGTCAGGGTTCTTCCGTGTTTTTCCAACTGTCCACATTACCAAGATGGAAGCAGCATTCACTGGCATCAAAATCTCACGCCTAGACTGGGACTTCTCTGGCGGTCCAGTGGTTGGGACTCCAAGCTTCCAATGAAGAGGGCATGGGTTCAATCCCTGGTCAGGGAACTAAGATCCCACATGCCTCGAGTGACCAAAACAAAAACAGTTCCACGCCCTGAAATACATCCTGAGACCCAGAACAGCCATTTCCTAGACGAGCTGTCTAAACAGGATCCAAGAAGCCCCAGTGTTGTGCCCAAGTCGTAGAATCCCCCTGAACGCACCACAGGAGTCAGGCCCGATGCAACAGCAAGAGGAACTGTTTATTCAAGCTCGAGCAGGGACCCCCATTCACACCGACGCAGCGGCTGTGGGATGGGAGCCCTGAGCAAGGTGGGGCGCAGGCTTTTATTACAAATTTCTGCAGGGGAGGGGATTTCCAGTCCTGGGCACACTTGATAGGTTAACTGTTGGCTTAGGCTCGTGTGTCTTACTTTGATTGGCTGCAGTGTATAGGTCAGCGCTCTGGAATTCTAGGCTCTTCCCTTCTTTCTAGTGATTGGTTCCTCACATCAGGTGAGGGGTGGTCTTGGCTCTGGTGGTTTTTCGGGGAATTCCTGGATGTCTAAAATGGAGGGCTTTTTCAAAGTGGAGTCACTTAGGTATCACACCAGCCCATCCTGAGCCTCAAAATAAAAATGAACCCATACATGGGCAACTGCTCGATAAACCCTTAAAGAAAAGACCGAAAACTGCTGTTTCGGCAACATGCAAAGGGCTGAGGAGAGAAGGGAGTCAATACAAAGGACACAGAGGGAATCTCCTTGCTGCTCTGCATTCCGCAGCTTGCAGGCGTGCTCAGCCTCTTCGGTTGTGGCCGACTCTGTGCGACCCTGTGGACGGTAGCCCTCCAGCCTCCTCTGTCCATAGGGTTCTCCAGGCAAGGATACTGGAGTGGGTTGCCATGCCGTCCTCCGGGGGATCTTTCCCACCCAGGGATCAAACTAGTATCTCCTTTGTCTCCTGCACCACAGGGGGTTCTTTACTGCTGAGCCAGCGGGGAAGTCATGGCTTCCTTACAGCTACTTACAGTTCCTAACCTTACAGCTTACTTACACTTAATTATCAATGCGGTAGTCTAGAGTTTTCCAAGGATTTTTTGGCCCCAGAACTTTTGACTTGAATTACATCTAATGACACCCACACATGAGGAAACATGGGGTTTGTAGTTTCGTTCCACATAGAACATAAGGTCTGTGAAGGTAAGCACTTTGTCTTGTACTCTGCTGTACCTCACAGAAGAGCACAGAAGGGCATAGAAGAGCCACCTGCACATAATGTTGTTATTGAGTTGCTAGTCATGCCTGACTCTTTTGCAACTCCAGGCAAGAATACTGAAGTGGGTTGCCATTTCTTTCTCCAGGGGATCTTCCTGACCCAGGGATCAAACCCATGTCTCCTGCATTGGCAGGTGGATTCTTTACCACTGAGCAATTGGTGCTCAATAAAATGGTTGCATAATGAATATACTTCCCCTTAGACTTATTTGAAAAAAGCCTTCTAGAAAAATCTGCAGAGGGAATTAAAACAGGGCTGCTATGCACTGCTAGTGAAGGTTTAAAGTGGTTAAAAGTTTTGAAAAGAGCATGCTGTTGTTCATCAAAGACTTTTTAAACTATTTATTTACTTACTTGACTGTGCCAGGCAGGTCTTATTTGCAGCATGCACGATCTTTGGCATAGGGGACTTGTCGGGGCGTGCAAACTCTTCATTGCTGCACATGGGATCTAGTTCCTTGATCAGGGATTCAACCTAGGCCTCCTGTGTCAGAAGTGCGGAGTCATAGCCACGGGACCATCAGGAAAGTCTCTCATTAAAGACTTTTAAAGTGTTCATACCCTGTCACCAGCTCTGGAAATCTACTTGGAAGTTATCCTAACTAGAAAAAAACAAAAGTTTGTGTCTAAAGATGCACAGAAAATGAAGCACTGTTTAAAAAGGGGGAAAAGGCAATCATCAAGTTATGTTCAAAAGATGGGGAAACAGTGACAGACTTTATTATCTTAGGCTCAAAAATCACTGTAGACAGTGACTGCAGCCATGAAATTAAAAGATGCTTGCTCCTTGGAAGAAAAGCTATGACAAAACTGGACAGCGTATTAAAAAGCAGAGACATTACTTTGCCAACAAAAGTCCATATAGTCAAAGCTATGGTTTTCCCAGTAGTCACACATGGATGTGAGAGTTGGACCCTAAAGAAGGCTGAGCACTGAATAATTGATGCCTTTGAACTGTGGTGCTGGAGAAGACTCTTGAGAGTCCCTTGGCCTGCAAGGAGATCAAACCAGTCAATCCTAAAGGAAATCAAGCCTGAAAATCCATTGGAAGGACTGATGCTGAAACTGAAGCTCCAATACTTTCATCACCTGATATGAAGAGACAGTTCATTGAGAAGACCCTGATGCTGGGGAAAAGAAGGAAAAGAGGACGACCAAGGACGAGATGGTCAGATGGCATCATAGACTCAATGGACCAGAGTTTGAGCAAGCTCTGGGAGATGGTGAAGGACAGGGAAGGGTGGTGTGCCGCTGTCCATGGGGTTACAAAGAGACAGGACTAACTGAACTGACTGACTGATCGAATTATGTGCAAAAGTTACTGACTGATTAAGTTACAGAATATCTACTTGATGGGTGACTCTGTACATTAAAATTATGTTTATGAAAATCTTAAAACTCGGAAATATGCTCATATCACACTGTAAGCATATATTTACAAACCATATATAATTTAGTAGCCTTTTTTCTTATATTAAGGGAAAAAGCAAGATACTAAATTATGTACAGACTGTACATAATAAAAACAAAATAAAGAACATTATTGAGTGCCAATCTGTCAGACAATTGTTCCATATCTTGTTCATTTTTCCTAACAGCCTGTAAAGTAGGTGCTATTGTAATACTCATAGATAAGAGCACTGAAGCATGGAGACATTATGTAACTGAATCAGGGTCAATTAAAGGACTGGGATTCAAGACAAGCCTGGGCAGTTCAGGCTACTATATGAAAAAATAATAGGGAAGAACCCTCTAAAATATTGACAACAGTTGCCCTTGGGCGGTCCAAAATAAGGCAATTAGATTCCGTCCACTTTTCTGCATTTTAACAACATTTTGGTAATGATGAGGAAAGTGCACTCAAAATGGGGAAATTAATGACTTAATCTGTGTTCTTATTATAGATTCGAGCAGAAAAACACCTAAAAATTGACCATAGGACCCCATTAGTGCAATCAGGAAACTCCAACCATGCTCTGACTGAAAACTCTTTTCTGCACAGAAGAGAAAATTAGTGTTCTATTTAGGGAGAAATGGGTTGAGAATTGGTTATTTTTATGAATGCAGAGAACCTAGCCAAAGCTGGTGTTGGGTTCTCAGTTTCAAAGCCACACTTACTCAAACACCAGCTCCATTTTTTAGGTCTGGTTCTCAGCTAATTACTCTGCCCTACCCTGAAGGAAAGTATTTAATCAGTAGAACCTCACGCGTCCGCACAAACCAAGGGGTCAGTGCTGCACTCAGGTAAAATGGAGCAAAGATGGGGCAGAGGTACGCAGGAGCAGTCCCGATCCTGGCTCCGCCACGTAGTGCCGCTGCCGGAGCTGTAACGTTGCAGACGCACAAAGAGCGCGGGGAAGCAAGCTTGAGACACCCTTTGGTGCGGTAGGAGAGAAAACAGGCTAATTATGCTACTGATGACTGTGAAGTGGAGCAAAATGCCACCGTACTTAATCTAAATGTAAATTCAAAACTAGGGGCAATGAATCGACTCCACAGTCAGGGCCACTAAGTAACTCCAGAATTTCAATTTCAGGTGCGATCCGAGCCCTCTAGCCCCACGCCCAGCCCTGTGGGTCCAACCCTGACGGCGCGCTTCTACGGACTACAACTCCCAGCGGGCACGAGACCCTTGCGCTTGCGGCCTGACGACCTGCGCCTACATTTCCCAGCAGGCCGAGTGGCCACGCTGACGCACGCATGCGCTCTCGCGCTCTCGCGCTGACTCGGGTTTGACCTACACCGGCCAGGAGAAGATGGCCGCGCCAGCAGTGTCCGGGCTCTCCCTGCAGGTGAGAGAACGGAAGACCTGAGAGCCCGCACGGGCTCTTAGGTCCTACACTTCCAGGCCACAGCTGGGGAGCCTGGCGGCCGTTCAAGGCCGTGCGGCCAGGAGAGTCGGGGCGACGCCGGCGGCCTGGGCTGTCCGGCTTTGCCCCGACCCCGGGGCGCGCGGGGCCGTGGGCGCTGGGCGCTCGGGTCCGACCTTGACGCCCTCCGCGCGCAGCCCCGGGAAGCGGCGGGTTTGGGAGACGCAGTGGAAGGGGTGTCCGTCTTTGTCGTTGTGGTCAGACCTGCCAGGGATCGCCAGTAATACTAAAGAATATTTGTGAAGCCTGTTTTACATTTCTATAAAGACGATGAGAATGGAAATTTTAAATGACTCGTCTTTGGCTGCTCAGCCCATAAGGGGTAGAGCTGAGATTCGAACCGACTGAGTCACCCAGATAAATTGTGCTCCTTATACTGTGTGATGCTTTATATATCATGACACCTTGCAGCTTCCTTAAGTTTTCCCTAAGTGTTATATAGTCAAATCCTCGCAGCCGGTCAGTACACTCTAGAGCTGGAATTGTTTGAAGGTGACCTATGTCCTTGCGACTGCTTTTTAAACTCTGGATTCCAACTGTTGATAGACAAGATACCATCTCAACAATATCAGGGTAGTGTTTTGCTAGGCAAGATACTAGGGCCTGTTCTCTGACTGCTAGGGTAGCCAAAGAGCTCATCTTTATCTTCAGACAGCATCTGGAGTCTAAGAAGGTACATCTCTTGCAGCTCATGCCTTGAATCCTGCCAAATTCAAACTAGGGGTGCGATCCGAGGGCCACTAAGTAACTCCAGAATTTCAATTTCAGGTGCACGACGCCCACCCCCTGTGGGTCCAACCCTGACGGCGCGCTTCTACGGACTACAACTCCCAGCGGGCACGAGACCCTTGCGCTTGCGGCCTGACGACCTGCGCCTACATTTCCCAGCAGGCCGAGTGGCCACGCTGACGCACGCATGCGCTCTCGCGCTCTCGCGCTGACTCGGGTTTGACCTACACCGGCCAGGAGAAGATGGCCGCGCCAGCAGTGTCCGGGCTCTCCCTGCAGGTGAGAGAACGGAAGACCTGAGAGCCCGCACGGGCTCTTAGGTCCTACACTTCCAGGCCACAGCTGGGGAGCCTGGCGGCCGTTCAAGGCCGTGCGGCCAGGAGAGTCGGGGCGACGCCGGCGGCCTGGGCTGTCCGGCTTTGCCCCGACCCCGGGGCGCGCGGGGCCGTGGGCGCTGGGCGCTCGGGTCCGCCCTTTGACGCCCTCCGCGCGCAGCCCCGGGAAGCGGCGGGTTTGGGAGACGCAGTGGAAGGGGTGTCCGTCTTTGTCGTTGTGGTCAGACCTGCCAGGGATCGCCAGTAATACTAAAGAATATTTGTGAAGCCTGTTTTACATTTCTATAAAGACGATGAGAATGGAAATTTTAAATGACTCGTCTTTGGCTGCTCAGCCCATAAGGGGTAGAGCTGAGATTCGAACCGACTGAGTCACCCAGATAAATTGTGCTCCTTATACTGTGTGATGCTTTATATATCATGACACCTTGCAGCTTCCTTAAGTTTTCCCTAAGTGTTATATAGTCAAATCCTCGCAGCCGGTCAGTACACTCTAGAGCTGGAATTGTTTGAAGGTGACCTATGTCCTTGCGACTGCTTTTTAAACTCTGGATTCCAACTGTTGATAGACAAGATACCATCTCAACAATATCAGGGTAGTGTTTTGCTAGGCAAGATACTAGGGCCTGTTCTCTGACTGCTAGGGTAGCCAAAGAGCTCATCTTTATCTTCAGACAGCATCTGGAGTCTAAGAAGGTACATCTCTTGCAGCTCATGCCTTGAATCCTGCCACTTTTTATTAAAATCATGCTCCACGGTGGTAACTTAAATGCTGAAAATCTTGTTAAAATTATTTGGAAAGCTTCATTTCCCCAAACTTGGGCTTCCCCAGTAGTTCAGTGGTAAAGAGCCCTCCTGCCAGTGCAGGAGACATGGGTTCCATCCCTGGGTGGGGAAGATCCCCTGGAAAAGGAAATGGCAACCCACTCCAGTATTCTTGCCAGGAAGATCCTATGGACAGGGGAGCCTGACAGGCTACAGTCCATCGGGTCTCAAAAAGTCCGACACTACTCAGTAAACAACATTTCCTCCAATTTAGTGTTTCCTGTCATACTGGCACGCTAGCCTCATAGTAGGAAAGCAGTTTTCCCACGCAGCTTGGGATGACTCTCAGCCAGAAATTTTACTCCTAGGTGATGAAGAGCAGCTCGGCCTCGTATAATCTATGTGGAATAATTTTATAATCTATAAGGAAACATAAGGAGCGAATCGTTTACTTTTTTTTTTTTTTTTACTATTAGTTTAAATGCAGAAATCCTTCAGTAATCTCACTTGGTCTCTCTCTTTTTGTTTTAAAGGTGCGATGCTTCAGTACATCTGTGATCAGGCCGTTTTCCAAGCTTGTGAGGGTATGTCAACTTATTTTTTTGCAGTTGTAAAGCAAATGAATGTATATGATTTCAGACGGCAGTACACTTAGGCATGGATTTTGTATAATTAACACTTAAACCTTTCTGCATGATTTTCGGTTCCCCAAATATGATGGGGAGTGGAGGGCTAGGGAACAGAACAGTGCTGAACACCTGCCGTGGGACAGACCCATGAAGAGCCTTTAAGGTGGAAAAGTTCTCAAAACCCGGTGACAGTGATGGAAGGCAGCTGGTCTTCCCATTTTACCAAAGAGGAAGGGCCGTTCAGCCTAGTCTTCGAGCTGGGCTGGACAGAAGGTCAGTCGTGCTTATTCAAAAACCTAAACTTTTCCAATATGATCCCACAGTACCACTAAGCATATGTGGTCATGTGTTGATGGTAGTGTGGTTCATTGTAAAAAAAATAATTCAAGCATCAGGCACTTAGTAAATTGGTAAAAGGCTCCATTAAACTGAAATTTTATGGAGAAGCTCTGTAGGGGAAATGTGCAGTAGTAGCAGTACTATGAAATGTATAAAAGGATGCTTGTTTACATTTCGTAGATAACCTGTTATCCTGGCTCTAACAGGTTCAAAACCTATAGAAGGCGTCAAGCTTCCGTCAGTGTTTAACGCCTCCCACACGGGGAGCTAAGTGGTTATTGAATTCAAGGGAATGCAGATTCATCTCAAAATTAGCCTAGTTGAATTATAGGTAGAATGGAAAGGGGCTTTAGACACCGTGTTTCCTAAATCCCTCAGTTTAATATGAGGAACTAGAAGTCCAGAGATCGAGTGGCCTGCCCGAGGAAACATCCCTTACTTGTCTGAGACTCGTCATCAAGGTAGCACTCTGTTGACATAGTGAAACTGTTCTGTGCTATAGAAGATGTCTTTTTAAATTTTAACTGTTTCTTTCTGCTCTTGATACCATAATATTGTCTTAACTGATTTCCCTTTTCTCTTCCTCCCTACTCCACCCCTTTTTTTAAAAGCCACCTGTTCAGATATATGGCATTGAAGGTCGCTATGCCACAGCCCTTTATTCTGCTGCATCTAAACAGAATAAACTGGAGCAAAAAAAAAACCTTTTTCAAAATATGGATGAAGTCGTAAAGAAAATGAATGTATATGCTTTCAGACGGCAGTACACTTAGGCATGGATTTTGTATAATTAACACTTAAACCTTTCTGCATGATTTTCGGTTCCCCAAATATGATGGGGAGTGGAGGGCTAGGGAACAGAACAGTGCTGAACACCTGCCGTGGGACAGACCCATGAAGAGCCTTTAAGGTGGAAAAGTTCTCAAAACCCGGTGACAGTGATGGAAGGCAGCTGGTCTTCCCATTTTACCAAAGAGGAAGGGCCGTTCAGCCTAGTCTTCGAGCTGGGCTGGACAGAAGGTCAGTCGTGCTTATTCAAAAACCTAAACTTTTCCAATATGATCCCACAGTACCACTAAGCATATGTGGTCATGTGTTGATGGTAGTGTGGTTCATTGTAAAAAAAATAATTCAAGCATCAGGCACTTAGTAAATTGGTAAAAGGCTCCATTAAACTGAAATTTTATGGAGAAGCTCTGTAGGGGAAATGTGCAGTAGTAGCAGTACTATGAAATGTATAAAAGGATGCTTGTTTACATTTCGTAGATAACCTGTTATCCTGGCTCTAACAGGTTCAAAACCTATAGAAGGCGTCAAGCTTCCGTCAGTGTTTAACGCCTCCCACACGGGGAGCTAAGTGGTTATTGAATTCAAGGGAATGCAGATTCATCTCAAAATTAGCCTAGTTGAATTATAGGTAGAATGGAAAGGGGCTTTAGACACCGTGTTTCCTAAATCCCTCAGTTTAATATGAGGAACTAGAAGTCCAGAGATCGAGTGGCCTGCCCGAGGAAACATCCCTTACTTGTCTGAGACTCGTCATCAAGGTAGCACTCTGTTGACATAGTGAAACTGTTCTGTGCTATAGAAGATGTCTTTTTAAATTTTAACTGTTTCTTTCTGCTCTTGATACCATAATATTGTCTTAACTGATTTCCCTTTTCTCTTCCTCCCCTACTCCACCCTTTTTTTTAAAAGCCACCTGTTCAGATATATGGCATTGAAGGTCGCTATGCCACAGCCCTTTATTCTGCTGCATCTAAACAGAATAAACTGGAGCAAGTGGAAAAGGAATTGTTGAGAATAGGAGTAAGTAGCTTCCCTTTTGTTACTTATTAAGTTCTTATTGTGTGTCTTCTCCTTAGATGTTTGACTGTGCATCCCTAATGAAGTATAGTCTAAAAGGGAAAAAAAACTTGAAAAAAACTAAAAGGAGAAGAAAAAACACATTTTCTGTAATCATGTTGATAGCAACAACACTGGGTGCAACTGGTCTGAACCATTGTGTAATAGGTACATACGAGAATATTAATCTTAGGAACCGAGATTTGCGACTCAGGGAAGAAGTAGAAATAGAAAACCTAAATTTAAGATAGTGATTTAAGAAGCAATTGCCATTTCAAAGGAGAGTTAAAAATCGCCTTGAGAATCTATGCTTGTATTTCTAGGTATTTCCGAAATAGTCTTTAGAATATAGTAGGATTGTGTTTTACTGGGAATATAGTTTCCTTTTGCAGTCTTTTCCGTAGTTTCAGTTACTGTTTTGTCCCCAAGATGTGAGGGGGAGAAGGAACAGAGCTCACTGGGCAGCAACTTAGTGAAGGCACCGGAGCTTCATGACGATAACAGAGTTGGCAAAGGAGGAGCACGAGCTTGCAGGACGTTGATGTTTCTGTTTCTTTTAAACATGAAGAGTGCGTGAACTGAATCCACAGAAGCCTGCCGTGTCGCCGAAACGGGAGACTCGCCGGTGCAGTCTCCTCCGGTCGTCTTGGTCACAGGTGGCTGCAGGTTTTGCTGCTCGCCCTCCCCCTTCGCTTTCTGGTCGCCACCTCCAGTGTGTTTTGGTTTTGGTTGTTTTTAGTCTTAGAAGGGGAAAACCCTTCACAGACTAGCCATATAGAACAATACTTAAATGTTTTGCTCATATTTTCATGATGAGCTTTTGTGGGAACTTCTGTCCTAATGGACGGTGCCTGGAGCTCTGTGTTCCTCCCTCTGTCCGGGTGGCCAGGGCTCTTGGTCGGCACCATCACCTAGGTGGAGGGTCCCCTCGGGGACCCGCCGCCCCCCGAGTCTGTTCAGATATATGGCATTGAAGGTCGCTATGCCACAGCCCTTTATTCTGCTGCATCAAAAATAAACTGGAGCAAGTGGAAAAGGAATTGTTGAGAATAGGAGTAAGTAGCTTCCTTTGTTACTTATTAAGTTCTTATTGTGTGTCTTCTCCTTAGATGTTTGACTGTGCATCCCTAATGAAGTATAGTCTAAAAGGGAAAAAAAACTTGAAAAAAACTAAAAGGAGAAGAAAAAACACATTTTCTGTAATCATGTTGATAGCAACAACACTGGGTGCAACTGGTCTGAACCATTGTGTAATAGGTACATACGAGAATATTAATCTTAGGAACCGAGATTTGCGACTCAGGGAAGAAGTAGAAATAGAAAACCTAAATTTAAGATAGTGATTTAAGAAGCAATTGCCATTTCAAAGGAGAGTTAAAAATCGCCTTGAGAATCTATGCTTGTATTTCTAGGTATTTCCGAAATAGTCTTTAGAATATAGTAGGATTGTGTTTTACTGGGAATATAGTTTCCTTTTGCAGTCTTTTCCGTAGTTTCAGTTACTGTTTTGTCCCCAAGATGTGAGGGGGAGAAGGAACAGAGCTCACTGGGCAGCAACTTAGTGAAGGCACCGGAGCTTCATGACGATAACAGAGTTGGCAAAGGAGGAGCACGAGCTTGCAGGACGTTGATGTTTCCGTTTCTTTTAAACATGAAGAGTGCGTGAACTGAATCCACAGAAGCCTGCCGTGTCGCCGAAACGGGAGACTCGCCGGTGCAGTCTCCTCCGGTCGTCTTGGTCACAGGTGGCTGCAGGTTTTGCTGCTCGCCCTCCCCCTTCGCTTTCTGGTCGCCACCTCCAGTGTGTTTTGGTTTTGGTTGTTTTTAGTCTTAGAAGGGGAAAACCCTTCACAGACTAGCCATATAGAACAATACTTAAATGTTTTGCTCATATTTTCATGATGAGCTTTTGTGGGAACTTCTGTCCTAATGGACGGTGCCTGGAGCTCTGTGTTCCTCCCTCTGTCCGGGTGGCCAGGGCTCTTGGTCGGCACCATCACCTGTGAGGGTCCCCTCGGGACCAGCGACCTGACTGCCGGAGACGCCTGGGGGGAGCCGGAGCCGACAGGGTCGCGCAGGCTCCTGGGTTTACCCTTGCCCCCTCTGCCTGTCACACACGCCCACTGTAAACCTCAGCAGCGCTGCTCTCAAACAAGACGGTGGCCTGGCTCGTGGGCATTAGGACGGGGTTAAGTTAAAACCTAAGTCAGTTAAGCTGTGGAGACATATAAAAGAGCCAGCCTGAAGACTCTTTATAGGAGATCAGCCATTTTTTTGGCTCCAGGAGGAAAACACGACACTGCAGAGGGGTCACTAGCTGCCCGTGGAGGGTGCAGCAGGAGCAAGTGAGAGACGTGGGCACTGGGTAGGTCCTGCTCCAGAAGGCTCGCAGTTCGTATAGAGCCAGCACTTTCCATGGGAAAATGTCGCTTCTTTGGGGTCGCTCAGCTGAAGTTTTAGCATTTGACGGCATGTCGGCAGACGGCTGAGGTCAGAGGCGGAAGTTGTCCGGGCGCACGGGAGAGGGTGCAGACACGTGCTGGAGAGGCTGGCGGAGGGGTGGGCTGAGAGGCCCCTGCCTGGGAACGGCGTTCGGGCTGCTGGGGCCCCGGCCTGACGCTGGGGAGCAGGTGCTGGAAGCTGCCCGTGGCCACTTCCCTGAGGCTTGTGATGTCGCGTGCTGGACACAGAGTTGTCTCTCATGGTAGTGGCACTTGGGCTTTTTGGCCAGTTTTCCTCCCAGGCCCAAGCTGCCCTGGAAGCTCCAGAGTTCCTGCCTGGCGCTGGCATGGTTCTCCCCAGCTCTGTGAGAGGGAGCGGCCCCTCCGAGGGAAAGGCCAGGCGGCCGCCTGCACTTCGTGCATCTCGTTAGGTCTGCACCTGCGTGTGGGCATCGCTCGCATCCTCTTACCAGGGGAAGACTAGACCGTGGTAGATACATTAAAATAAGCAGTGGGCTGACCCTCTTGGCTGCTTAGTGTTCTGAATGTCTCTTGAAAAGCAAAAGTTAAGAAGCTTCATTAGAGTGGGTTTGAATGTGTTCACGAAATACTGTATCCTGTGTAAAATTGCATGTGATACATTCTTAAAGGCAAAAATTTGACTGTAAACTTTTCTTCATGTGTTCTGGGAATGCTAATTTTATTCATGAAATATATGATTCATCAGAAAGTACATGTACAGTAGCTGGAATCATTTATGCTCTAAAGACTCTAAGAAATTATCTTTATGGTACTTTTCAGCAAATCTTGAAGGAACCCAAAATGGCTGCTTCTATTATGAATCCCTATGTGAAGCGTTCCATTAAAATGGAAAGCCTAAACAGCATGACAGCAAGAGAGAGTTCTCCAGCCTCACGTCCAACCTGATCCGTGAGTATTCGCTCTCTTTTATTGACATCTCTGAACATTCTGCGGCTGAAACTGTGACCCATGGCCCAGGAACACCAGCATCACGGGCCTGCTGACAGTGAGGAGTGTGGGTCTTAGCCCCGCCTGCTGAGTCGGCATCTGCTTCCTAACAAGCTCCCCAAGTGAAGTGTTTGCGCATTCTTGTCTGAGGAGCGCGGCCAGAAGGGGGTTAAGATGCACGGCTGTCTCTCTGCATGGTTCACCCCACAGCAGAGACCAGCAGGATTCCTTCCTGGAAAACGGCTTGAGGCCAGTGACTGTGCTGCCTCCTTGGAGACGTTTGCATACTTTAGTACCGATGAATTCTGAGTGACCCCGGCCAATGTTGGAATCTGTGGCATAAACCTGAAAATCAGATTGCAGGCCGTGGTCAAGAAACCTCTTGCAAATCTGTATAAGACACACACCCCCTTACAAATGTAAATCCTCGTTGGTGCAGTCTTTAAAAAAACAAAAACAGAACAAGCAAACATTGACTCTTTATAATACGCTGCGGTTTCTCCATCCACATTCTTAAGTGATGTTGAATACAGTATTTAAGGCCATGTAAATTTGTGTTTGAGGAAACCAGGTACTGTTCCGTGAATTGATTAAAGTGCGTGTGGGCATCGCGCATCCTCTTACCAGGGAAGACTAGACCGTGGTAGATACATTAAAATAAGCAGTGGGCTGACCCTCTTGGCTGCTTAGTGTTCTGAATGTCTCTTGAAAAGCAAAAGTTAAGAAGCTTCATTAGAGTGGGTTTGAATGTGTTCACGAAATACTGTATCCTGTGTAAAATTGCATGTGATACATTCTTAAAGGCAAAAATTTGACTGTAAACTTTTCTTCATGTGTTCTGGGAATGCTAATTTTATTCATGAAATATATGATTCATCAGAAAGTACATGTACAGTAGCTGGAATCATTTATGCTCTAAAGACTCTAAGAAATTATCTTTATGGTACTTTTCAGCAAATCTTGAAGGAACCCAAAATGGCTGCTTCTATTATGAATCCCTATGTGAAGCGTTCCATTAAAATGGAAAGCCTAAACAGCATGACAGCAAGAGAGAAGTTCTCCAGCCTCACGTCCAACCTGATCCGTGAGTATTCGCTCTCTTTTATTGACATCTCTGAACATTCTGCGGCTGAAACTGTGACCCATGGCCCAGGAACACCAGCATCACGGGCCTGCTGACAGTGAGGAGTGTGGGTCTTAGCCCCGCCTGCTGAGTCGGCATCTGCTTCCTAACAAGCTCCCCAAGTGAAGTGTTTGCGCATTCTTGTCTGAGGAGCGCGGCCAGAAGGGGGTTAAGATGCACAGCTGTCTCTCTGCATGGTTCACCCCACAGCAGAGACCAGCAGGATTCCTTCCTGGAAAACGGCTTGAGGCCAGTGACTGTGCTGCCTCCTTGGAGACGTTTGCATACTTTAGTACCGATGAATTCTGAGTGACCCCGGCCAATGTTGGAATCTGTGGCATAAACCTGAAAATCAGATTGCAGGCCGTGGTCAAGAAACCTCTTGCAAATCTGTATAAGACACACACCCCCTTACAAATGTAAATCCTCGTTGGTGCAGTCTTTAAAAAAACAAAAACAGAACAAGCAAACATTGACTCTTTATAATACGCTGCGGTTTCTCCATCCACATTCTTAAGTGATGTTGAATACAGTATTTAAGGCCATGTAAATTTGTGTTTGAGGAAACCAGGTACTGTTCCGTGAATTCGATTAAAGTGAGAAACCTTCACTTTCCCAGATTTGCTTGCCGAGAATGGCCGCTTGACCAATGCCCCTGCGGTCATTTCCGCCTTTTCCACCATCATGAGTGTCCACCGTGGAGAAGTGCCATGCACGGTCACCACGGCCTCGGTGAGTACGGAGTGGTTGCTGCTGCATCTGTCTCGACGTCCCTCCATGTCACATTTCGTAGAACAGAAAGAAAAAGGCTAAAATCAAGAAATGGGGAAAGGGGACTTGTCTGCTGGGAGGTGTCTTCACTTACACCAGCTTCTGCTCTGCCAGGCCCAGCAGGGTCTTCCTCTCGCTTCCCAGTCAGCGGTTATTCGTAAAGACTGTAGGTGGGGTTAAAACGCGTCAGGAAATACTGGTTTGTGTTTCCCTGCAGGTTTGAGTTATTTGTCAATACACTGAGTAGTTTACTGAAATGAAACCTGCTGCCCTTTGGTGGTGGTGAAGGGGAGAGGGGAGGCAGGGGGCCTTTGGGCTGCTGCCCTGCTGACGTGCTGATGCTCTCCAGTCACTGGAGCACCCTGTGTGCTGGCGCTTCATAATTATGTCACTTACTATCCAACGTCTGCGTGGAGCAAAAGTGTTGTTACCCTTTTCTGCTAGTGAAGAAGCTGAACCCCAGGGAAAATAGATGGCTTATCGGAGGTCACAGAAGGTGGAGCTACGGTTTGAACACAGGCCTGTTTCCCAGAAGTCCATGTTCCCCAAATGGCGCTGCCTCTCCGAAATTATTTTCATCGTTATAAATGAATACGTATTCTCTTCGCCCCGGAGTTCAGTGTAGAAGAATGTTCTGTGGGGCTTAGTTATCCGTAGAGCCTGTTGGAATTACTTGGGGTCTGCAGCACCTGACCTTGCCTAGATTAGTGACCCCCCAGGAGAGCAGAACAGGGGCTCCTGTAAGGCAGGCGTTCGCGCACCCCGGCACAGCGCCGCCGAGCGACCTGGAGTGCAGCTCCGGAACGGCTCCCGGGTACGGAGCGCGGCATTTCACAAGGGCTGCCTCGGTGAAATGTTACCAGGGATTGTCTTTCTCTCCTTCTACTGTTGTGGCTTGTTTTGCTTTATCTAAATTTAAAGGATGTTTTGTCCTTTTTTAGCCTCTAGATGAAGCCACTCTTACAGAATTAAAAACAGTCCTGAAGAGCTTCCTAAGTAAAGGCCAGGTTTTGAAGTTGGAAGTTAAGGTAGGTTTTTAATTATGTACAGTACATTTCTTCGGGTTATTTGGCATTTAAAATGGCGATAGAAGGTGGAAAATGAGATCTGATTATGTAAAAGCTTGCCTATAATAGTAGAACCTTCATGTTTATTTTTAATATAAATGATCATCGATCCATTCACTGTTTTCCTTCTTTCTCTAGATGTAATTATTACATCTTACAATTACACAGCACATGAACTTCTCAGAGCACTTTCTCATCTTTCTTTTTGATTAATGAAATGTCAGAGTATTTTCACATTTGCAACCTATTTTCTTTCCTAGATTGATCCATCAATCATGGGTGGAATGATTGTCCGTATTGGAGAGAAGTATGTTGATATGTCTGCAAAAACCAAGATTCAGAAGCTGAGCAGAGCAATGCGAGCGATTCTGTAAAAGTATTGATTTCCTAAAAGTGAAAATTCTTAAAAACTTGGAGCAACAATAAAATGCTTCCTGAACAAAGTACACTATGTTTACAGTCTTTTAAAAGTGGAAATACAGGGAGCCATTTGTCTCAGGACCACTAGTTTAAGGGTTAAAATGCCTTTTGAAATCTGGTTTGTGTTGATTATTCTTAGAAATTGGAGGCCTATATCCCTTAGGAAAGGCAGCCCCTCTGCCAGGCACTCTTGAGTAGTCCGCGTATCTCACCTCCTTCCGCTCGTCTCCGAGCCCAGAGCCTGGCAGGGGCTGAGCCTGCTGGGGAGTGAAGTCTTGCTCTCTGAGCTTCAGCTGTCGGCTTTGTCTCTGGTCAGGTGCTGAAAGGGGCTCCCGAGCCCACGCTGGTCAGACACCCGCCACTGCTCCTGCCCTGTGGCTCTTAACAGCTTCTGCAGCACGTGGGCCGGCCCCCACAGCCGTACCGCCAAGGCCTCGGTCAGCCAGGTGACTGGGCTGCTTAACGTCCTTGAAACAGGACCAGTTTGTGCTCACCTGTGTGTTCTAACAGGTACCTCCCGCGTGGGCCTTCTGACGTGAGCCGAGAGTGATTTGTCCTGCTCTCCCCTCTGTGTTATCCTATCTTTGAAGGCAGTGATGTCCCTGAGAGTTTCCAGAGAGATTCTGGCCCAAAACATCTCTTCGAGAATCTAGAGGATCTACAAGCAGCGACAAGCATTCATTCGCTCCCTCCACCCCCGTGGTGCAGAAGTCTTGATCAGAGCTGCACACGCAGAAGACGGCAGCTTTCTCGGCTGGCTGGCACAGTCCCTAGCATGTCCTCAGAACCAGGGATGGCCAGGAATGTCAGCTCAGCAGAGAGGATTTTCTCCCCTCTTGGGAGCACTGACTGCAATGGAACGTACACTGATTGCTAGAAGTCACTGCTTGTTAGTCGAGCTTCCCGTTTCGGTGTTAGTCGCTCAGTCATTTCCGACTCTGTGGGACCCCATGCACTGTAGCCCGCCAGGCTCCTCTGTCCGTGAGATTCTCCAGGCAAGAATACTGGAGTGGGTTGCCACGCCCTTCTCCAAGGGATCTTCCCAGCCCAGGGACTGAACCTGGGTCTCCAGCACTGCAGGTGGATTCTTCACTGTCTGATTGACTGCCACTTAAGGCCTTTCCAGCCAGGCTAGGGGGCACCAAACACAAAACATAGACAACGACCCCGAGATTGCCAGGAGATACACTTCAGAGACTTACCTGGTACACCTTCAGCCACCGCACTTCAGGTTATAAAACTCGCCCTGACAGGACCAGAACGTTTGTGGCCACAATAATGTGTTACTTCACTAAGATAGTAGCCCTTTCCCAGACTGAAGAGGGACCTCGCCGGGAGTAAGAACCACCTACAGAATCTTCTAGCAGGAAGTTCCAGTGGGGGACGGTGGCTTAGTCCCTAAGTCGTGTCCAACTCTTTGCAACCCTGTGGACTGAAGGGACTCAGCTCTTGCGGTACCTGATCCTGGAGCGAAGTTCCAGCAGATGAGAAGAGAGGAAAAGTGTCCCCTCCCAACTGGCCTCACAAGGAGGCCACAGGCCCCTTTCCTTCTGGCTAGATGCAGACGAGTGGAAACCACCTTCTTCAAGGTAAAAGCCAAGTGATTGCAAGCCCCTGCCGGCCTGACCTCCGCCCCCTGGGCTGTTCCCACGGGGGAGGAAAAGCCTCTCATTGAAGCCACCGGACGAGTCTCTAAGTCTCAGCAGCTGCGTCTGTAACACAAACAACACCCCTGGTTCCCCAAGAGCCACCCGCCTTGCTCCCAGCTCGCCCTCTGACCGCAGCATGGGGCTCACACGGCCCCAGACCGCATCAGGCGCTGCACACCCCTGGCAAACCACAAGCTTCTAAAACATGTGTCAGAGCATAAAATACCTTTAGGGTTAATACTGCCCAATCCTTCAGAATCGAATTCAACAGCTCCCTGTAGGTTAAGAACATACAAACGGGGGGAGGGGTGGGGTGGTGGGGGGAGATGAAATGCGGGGAAGAGCAGAAACGCTTGAAACTGCCGCCTATGGTCATCAGAGGTGAGCCCGGAAACCAGTGTCCAGTGATAGTCTTCGCAGCACCTTTTCTAGATGAAAATTTCAAAGCAACCTCAACATGGAACCATTCAGGATTCTTTTTAAAAATCAGAGTAGGGCTTCCCTGGTGGTCCAGCGGGTAAGGACACCGCCCTCAGTGCAAGCGGCCCAATTCCATCCCTGGCCTGGGAAGATCCCACCTGGACTGATGTGTCCAACTACTGAGCCGGAGCTCTGGAGCGCATGCACCCAGAGCCGATGCTCTGTAGCGAGAGAGGCCACTGCGATGGGAGGCCCGCACGGGCCAAAGGAAAAAGATAAATAAATGAAAGATAAAAAAAAAAAAAAAAAAAAAGTTAAAAAAAAAAATCAGGATAAACTGGAATACATTCAGGCAGTGGGGTTCTATTCTTAAAAATCAAGTTGTTCAAAGACAGATCGAGACGATAGATACAGCTGTAGAGTGGAGGAGGGAGGGCGCAGCAACCCACCTCAGTATTCCTGACCGGAGAGCCCCATGGACAGAGGAGCCTGGTGGGCTGCCATCGACAGGGCCTCAGAAAGTTGCACACAACTGAGCAACTTAGCACACATGCATACACAGCTGTATAGACAGAATAGACCTGATTTAAAAGAAAACAAAATGTAAGTGATTTATGTAAATAGTGTCATTGAACAGGGCCATGCATAAGAGAAGTGCTCAATGTATAATAGTTATTAAAGAGCCCAAGAGCATCTAAAATGCACACACACAGGAAAATAACAGGAATGACGTGCATCAAAATTGTTATGTGAAAAAATACCTCCATTAAGTAATTTCTTTTCCTTTGTATTTTTCTATGCTCGCTGAACTTTCTGCATTAACAAATACTACTTCTGCAATTAGCAGGAAAGCAATAGATATTCTAGAATAAAATATTGCCTTGATTATGCTGGTTACTACACATAGTGAAACAGTCGTCATGCAGTGGTTTTATATCATCAATTCCTTCCACTCACCAAGCTGTGCCCAGGGGACCTTGTCAGTCTTCGAGGCAGCTAGGTGTAGTTTGGAGAAAATACTTCATTTTCTCTGTGTTTTAGTGACATTTAGTTTTAAAATTTCAAATAACAACCAAGGAAAGGGCCCAAGATTGTTCATGTTTATCAAAAATGGGATATACTGGTTTAAAAAAAGGCAAAGATACTCTGCTTCAGGGTCAGTCTTTCTATGGATTATTCAATGATTGATATCTATTTGATTGCACTGAGTCTTCATTGCTGCGTGAGGGCTTTCTCTAGTTGGGGTGAGCATGGGCTGCTCGCTACTTGCTGTGCACTGGCCTCTCTCTGTGGTGGCTTCTCTTGTGACTGAACAGCAACACCATCTGCTCAGAAAGGAGGTAAGGCAGAAAGAACCCAAAGCAATCGACTATAACGAGGTTGGTTTTTCTCCTTTTATTCACGAACTATGTGAATTTCAACCGTACAGGTCAAAATGACCAAAGAATTGTCTGGAAGAGATTGTTCTTTTTAGATCCCAGATACACAGGAATAGTCATCTGTAGTGATGTTGCTACCGGTTTCATAAAAACAAAACTCAGTTATCAGAACCTTGATCGGTCAAATGTAACATTTCTTACATAATAAGGTGCCAAAGGAATGCTCACACAGCCAACCTAACCTCAGCTCCTTTTTAACAAAAAAGAAACCTAATGTTTTGGCCTTGCTTCATCAATCCTTAGACACATACAGAATTCTACAATGTATCATAGTGTCTAGTAATTTTTGGAAGTTCATTGACATTACACATCAAACAATAGAGTCTCCCTTTGATGGGAAATGAAACAGGACTGTTATTGGGCAACACAAGTATATTACAGGCAACGGGCTGTCCACGGGGCAGGCGGGGCGGCCCATCCCACCCCTGGGCCGCGCTGTGGGGAAGCAGCACGCCACCAGCACTGGGACCATCTGCCACCGCAAACACAGGGACTCACGCAGGACAGATACATTCTTTTCTAAATAGGCAAAGGCTAACTGGTCAATGGTCACTGTGGGAGGCCCCGGGCTGAGACATTTAGGCATCCCACATAGTGAAACAGTCGTCATGCAGTGGTTTTATATCATCAATTCCTTCCACTCACCAAGCTGTGCCCAGGGGACCTTGTCAGTCTTCGAGGCAGCTAGGTGTAGTTTGGAGAAAATACTTCATTTTCTCTGTGTTTTAGTGACATTTAGTTTTAAAATTTCAAATAACAACCAAGGAAAGGGCCCAAGATTGTTCATGTTTATAAAAAATGGGATATACTGGTTTAAAAAAAGGCAAAGATACTCTGCTTCAGGGTCAGTCTTTCTATGGATTATTCAATGATTGATATCTATTTGATTGCACTGAGTCTTCATTGCTGCGTGAGGGCTTTCTCTAGTTGGGGTGAGCATGGGCTGCTCGCTACTTGCTGTGCACTGGCCTCTCTCTGTGGTGGCTTCTCTTGTGACTGAACAGCAACACCATCTGCTCAGAAAGGAGGTAAGGCAGAAAGAACCCAAAGCAATCGACTATAACGGGGTTTGGGTTTTTTCTCCTTTTATTCACGAACTATGTGAATTTCAACCGTACAGGTCAAAATGACCAAAGAATTGTCTGGAAGAGATTGTTCTTTTTAGATCCCAGATACACAGGAATAGTCATCTGTAGTGATGTTGCTACCGGTTTCATAAAAACAAAACCTTATCAGAACCTTGATCGGTCAAATGTAACATTTCTTACATAATAAGGTGCCAAAGGAATGCTCACACAGCCAACCTAACCTCAGCTCCTTTTTAACAAAAAAGAAACCTAATGTTTTGGCCTTGCTTCATCAATCCTTAGACACATACAGAATTCTACAATGTATCATAGTGTCTAGTAATTTTTGGAAGTTCATTGACATTACACATCAAACAATAGAGTCTCCCTTTGATGGGAAATGAAACAGGACTGTTATTGGGCAACACAAGTATATTACAGGCAACGGGCTGTCCACTGGGGAGGCGGGGCGGCTCATCCCACCCCTGGGCCGCGCTGTGGGGAAGCAGCACGCCACCAGCACTGGGACCATCTGCCACTGCAAACACAGGGACTCACGTCAGGACAGATACATTCTTTTCTAAATAGGCAAAGGCTAACTGGAATGGCTTGCAAGTGGTCACTGCTGGGCAGGACCCCATGTTCTCTGGCTTTTCTTGACCCCAGACATTTTAGGAACAGCCAGGACCCAAGTTTCCACATACAGCCCTCTCGCCACGCCAGCCACGAGGACGTGGTACCAAGAAAGGAGGTCAGGACTTACTCTGGGTGGGTCAATAGAAATTGGTCGACTTCTGCTGGCTGGCTTTAGATGGTCTTCCCAGGCTGCCTTGAACAAAGAGATCTTAAACAGCTCCACTTTGGGAAATACCGTCAGTTACCGCCACCCCGACCGTTCCTCAAGGTGATTTGCCGATTACTCCTATGATAACAGAGCCCAGGAAGCTTCCAGAAATCACAGTTCCCCACACCCCTGAACCCTGAATTCTAGGAGGTCACCTGGACTCCAGCATTTGCCAGTTTCAGGTGCACAAGAAAGGACTTTGTTGGTTGACCGCACTGGGAAGCCTACAGTTCATTGAAAGAAATGTCGAGAACCTAAGCCACACATTCCGCATATGTCTGGAGCCAAGGCCCTCAGCTTTCCACAGTGACCCCCATGCAGCACGCCCAGCTCACAGGAACTGGCTGTTTTCCCCGCTCCGTCATTCCCAGTCTGATAAGGGAAGCTGAACTCCCAGGACGGGCACCTCCTGAAATGACCTCTGAATGTACCTCTCAGGGGGTTGCACCTTAAGTTTCATAGGATTCTGTATTCCATCCCTCCCTAGGTGGCCTGTGGGGACATTGCCAGGGGCAAAGTATGAAAAATCTGTGCCCCAGAAGCAGCCCGGCCCTCCGACCTGTTTCTGCGTCAGGGATCAAGAGGAAGGCCCCTTCCCCTGGGATCTCATCACGGACACAGCACCTAGGAGGCTGCTCTGGGCCACCTGCTCTGGGGTATGCCAGAAACAGGACTGCAGAAAGCCCCAGATTTCACCCTTCACCCCACCCAACAGAGCCACGCATGAAGACGGCAAGGATGCCCCGAGAAAATTAAAATGCAAACACAAAAGATTCCTGATCCATCCTCCAGAACCTGTGGAAGCTTCCAGAACACATCATACACGTCTGACGGGAAACAGGCTCTCAAGCCTCCCGTCCCCACTGATGCAAGCACCTTCCCAAACATGTCACCTGTTTAACGAAACACAGGGGCCTCACCCAAGGTCATGGCTAGAGGCTGCTCATCCTCTTATCGGAACACCGCCCCATTTCATTTAAATTCATCACATTCTACGCCTTCAAGATAACGTCTTTGAATTTCTAACATATGCAACTCAGATTTTCTTTTTAATATATGGAATTTAGTTGGGGTGAACCCAAGTAATCAGATTAAGCATTCTCTACTCCTGGAATAGGTTTTTAATTTTTTTTCTATAGTTTTATGCACTTAAATTAGATTCCTAAAATACTCTCATATACATACAGAAAATAATCTTTCAATGACAAATCACATTTTACAAGAACAAGTTACATATTTATAACTACAGAATCTCGTTAGTTTATGCAACACGTAACAGCATAGCCTCTTACGCATATGTACACAGTATAGACATTCCCATCAACATACAGCAGAGATTTCTGGACAATCCTACTTTGAAAGAAATGTCGAGAACCTAAGCAATCCGCATATGTCTGGAGCCAAGGCCCTCAGCTTTCCACAGTGACCCCATGCAGCACGCCCAGCTCACAGGAACTGGCTGTTTTCCCGCTCCGTCATTCCCAGTCTGATAAGGAAGCTGAACTCCCAGGACGGGCACCTCCTGAAATGACCTCTGCATGTACCTCTCCGCGGGTTGCATCTTAAGTTTCATACGATTCTGTATTCCATCCCTCCCTAGGTGGCCTGTGGGGACATTGCCAGGGGCAAAGTATGAAAAATCTGTGCCCCAGAAGCAGCCCGGCCCTCCGACCTGTTTCTGCGTCAGGGATCAAGAGGAAGGCCCCTTCCCCTGGGATCTCATCACGGACACAGCACCTAGGAGGCTGCTCTGGGCCACCTGCTCTGGGGTATGCCAGAAACAGGACTGCAGAAAGCCCCAGATTTCACCCTTCACCCCACCCAACAGAGCCACGCATGAAGACGGCAAGGATGCCCCGAGAAAATTAAAATGCAAACACAAAAGATTCCTGATCCATCCTCCAGAACCTGTGGAAGCTTCCAGAACACATCATACACGTCTGACGGGAAACAGGCTCTCAAGCCTCCCGTCCCCACTGATGCAAGCACCTTCCCAAACATGTCACCTGTTTAACGAAACACAGGGGCCTCACCCAAGGTCATGGCTAGAGGCTGCTCATCCTCTTATCGGAACACCGCCCCATTTCATTTAAATTCATCACATTCTACGCCCCTTCAAGATAACGTCTTTGAATTTCTAACATATGCAACTCAGATTTTCTTTTTAATATATGGAATTTAGTTGGGGTGAACCCAAGTAATCAGATTAAGCATTCTCTACTCCTGGAATAGGTTTTTAATTTTTTTTCTATAGTTTTATGCACTTAAATTAGATTCCTAAAATACTCTCATATACATACAGAAAAATAATCTTTCAATGACAAATCACATTTTACAAGAACAAGTTACATATTTATAACTACAGAATCTGCGTTAGTTTATGCAACACGTAACAGCATAGCCTCTTATACGCCATATGTACACTTAGTCATAGACATTCCCATCAACATACAGCAGAGATTTCTGGACAATCCACTTAAAGAGCGTTAACTTTTTCACTTTGTGGAGTGGAATTCTGCATTTTTCTCAGCTGGAAACTGTAGAAAATGCAGGAAATCAGGAGCTGAGAGCTGATTATCATACACAGGACATTTCTGTGGCAGACTCTCATCTGTATACATGTATTTACACATATGCTGACCACCTAGAGATGTGAGGGTATACGCTGATGTAGCTAAGGCAACAGGACAGGAATTATGAGATTGCCAATGTCTCTATCCAGGCAGAACTATGAAAGGGCAGAACAAGGGGCCCAGAGGGTACAGACCTCAGCCTGCTGGGCTTCAGCAAACAAGATCTGAAGTTGGTTTTACAGTTCAAAGACACTTGGGCTGTTGGCAATGTATGTTTTAAACACGTGTGTTAAAATAAATATCATTACCAAAGATCTTGCTAGAATATCTACTTTCCAATAGTGAATATTTATACCAGATGACACTGGTAGGGTGTAGATCTGTAAAATGTACATCAAAAGGTTCCCTCATGAAAACGAACGCTGACACAATATTAATTAAATGCCTCTAGAAAACACATTCGGAACTTTCTATAGTTTGGAGGACTGCAATACAAGTATAAACAAAGCTATGATTTGCTATTTCATTCAAAGTGACACAATCAAACTCATGCAAGATGAATCTGATATCTCTATACAACTTTCTTTCAGTATTTTTACTTAGCAAACTTTATAATCCCAGACAGAATCGGGAAACATAGACGGGATTATTGCTCTGTGTACATAGACATGAAGTAAATTGATTAAGTAGACGTGAAATTGATTTGGAAAATCAAGCAATGGTTTTGGAGTATCCAGGCTAGTGCTAGAAAAGACTTCTGAAAGAAAGTAACAAGCACACATCAGGAGGGGCGACTTCAGGTCAGCTGCCTCCCGGGCTTGTGGTCTTCTAGAACCTGCGGCTGCTCACACAGGGGGGGGTCTCTCCTCTCCCCTCCCAGCACCCCACTCATGGATGGGGTTGTGTGGTGGAGAGTCCAGCTGGGAAGTCACTGCCTCTCAGAAGCAGGCACCCTGAAGCCACCTGTGGACCAAGGCATCCCCCGGCAGGCAGGCAGCTGGCTTCACTCTCTCGAGGGAGTGGAGATGGCGGAGCAGCATCCAGCCCTGGGGAAGGGGCCCGGGCACCACCCCCCCACCCCTCACCGGCTCCCTGCTTCCTATTACCATCACCCAGATGGTCACTTGGAAGGCAGAGACTGGAGCAGCAGACTGTCCTACCAGCAGAGAGGAGAACAGTCGCCAGGAGAAGACTAACGACTAAAACGAAAGGTTTTGTTTCAAGTCAGTGGGTTTCGTGGTGAAGACTTGAGGGCCTCTTGGCACGTCTGCCCTCTTCCCCAGACTGGGAGCCCAGGGACCAGGAGCATCCGTCAGCCTGGGGCTTGGGTCCTGCGCCCTCTGACGAATCCAGACCGTTTGTGCTTTTATAAGCAGACATTTTGAAAATTATAACACCCCAGTTCTCCACTGCCTGACAGGGAGACTTTACAAAGTAAGATGCAGAAAGTGAAGCCCCACCTGCTTCCAAAACCACTTCAGTTGACCAGGGAGTCTTACTTTCCAATAGTGAATATTTATACCAGATGACACTGGTAGGGTGTAGATCTGTAAAATGTACATCAAAAGGTTCCCTCATGAAAACGAACGCTGACACAATATTAATTAAATGCCTCTAGAAAACACATTCGGAACTTTCTATAGTTTGGAGGACTGCAATACAAGTATAAACAAAGCTATGATTTGCTATTTCATTCAAAGTGACACAATCAAACTCATGCAAGATGAATCTGATATCTCTATATAACTTTCTTTCAGTATTTTTACTTAGCAAACTTTATAATCCCAGACAGAATCGGGAAACATAGACGGGATTATTGCTCTGTGTACATAGACGTGAAGTAAATTGATTAAGTAGACGTGAAATTGATTTGGAAAATCAAGCAATGGTTTTGGAGTATCCAGGCTAGTGCTAGAAAAGACTTCTGAAAGAAAGTAACAAGCACACATCAGGAGGGGCGACTTCAGGTCAGCTGCCTCCCGGGCTTGTGGTCTTCTAGAACCTGCGGCTGCTCACACAGGGGGGGGTCTCTCCTCTCCCCTCCCAGCACCCCACTCATGGATGGGGTTGTGTGGTGGAGAGTCCAGCTGGGAAGTCACTGCCTCTCAGAAGCAGGCGCCCTGAAGCCACCTGTGGACCAAGGCATCCCCCGGCAGGCAGGCAGCTGGCTTCACTCTCTCGAGGGAGTGGAGATGGCGGAGCAGCATCCAGCCCTGGGGAAGGGGCCCGGGCACCACCCCCCCACCCCTCACCGGCTCCCTGCTTCCTATTACCATCACCCAGATGGTCACTTGGAAGGCAGAGACTGGAGCAGCAGACTGTCCTACCAGCAGAGAGGAGAACAGTCGCCAGGAGAAGACTAACGACTAAAACGAAAGGTTTTGTTTCAAGTCAGTGGGTTTCGTGGTGAAGACTTGAGGGCCTCTTGGCACGTCTGCCCTCTTCCCCAGACTGGGAGCCCAGGGACCAGGAGCATCCGTCAGCCTGGGGCTTGGGTCCTGCGCCCTCTGACGAATCCAGACCGTTTGTGCTTTTATAAGCAGACATTTTGAAAATTATAACACCCCAGTTCTCCACTGCCTGACAGGGAGACTTTACAAAGTAAGATGCAGAAAGTGAAGCCCCACCTGCTTCCAAAACCACCTGAAAATGCAGTGTGACCAGGGCCGGCTTCCCAGGCGTCTGATCTGTGCAGTCACACGAACCCTGTGTTTAGGAGGGCCTGTTCTCTGTGTAGTTCTCTGCTGTTATCACTTTGAAATCCTCTATAATTCTGAACAAAGGGCCTCACATTTTCATTTTGCACTCAGCCCACAAATCACGCAGCATGTCCTGACTTCAGCTGGAGAAGAGTCAGACCAAACTGCTGGTCTGTCCAGCCCATGTATCCACTCATTCCCCCTGGCGCACGCGCGCACACACATGCACACACGCACACACACACACACACATGCAATGATCTGCATCGCTCCAACAGTTCCTTTACATCTGAAATCCCAGATGTCACACCTCCACGTAGAAGCTGTGATCCAGTCCAAGCAGAGAGGACCTGACCTCTAGAACCCTGGCTGGAGAGACAGTGCCTGCCTCCTCCTCCGGTAGCCCCGCGCCGGGTCGGGGCAGCAGTCGAAAGGGACACCTCCAATTTACACCTGAGGCCCCGCAGGGCTGAATTTCAAGGAGGCCTTCACCAAAGCCGGTGCAGGAAAGGCAAGAAGACTAAGGACCCCTTATGTCCCCAATCTCAGCGGCAGAGAAAGGCAAGGTGTCACCAGATGTCACCCAAGAGGGCAGGGTTCGAGTCCCGCCAAACCGCTACGTTCCCTCCCCCACCATCCGACTCAGGCCCAGTAAGGCCATTCTGATTTACACAAGAGCAATGCCCGGGAGCTGCTGTAGGTGGAGCCAGTGCCCTGAGATCCGCTAGTGGGACCCGCTAGTTTCCAACGGCGGCGATCGCCCCCTAGCGGTGACGGTGGGTAGAACGGCAGGCGCTGGCTTCTCAACCAGACACTGCAAGGCCACCACTCCGCTTTCTCTGATTTCTGCATCACCCCCAGACATCCGTCAGCCTGGGGCTGGGGGACGAATCCAGACCGTTTGTGCTTTTATAAGCAGACATTTTGAAAATTATAACACCCCAGTTCTCCACTGCCTGACAGGGAGACTTTACAAAGTAAGATGCAGAAAGTGAAGCCCCACCTGCTTCCAAAACCACCTGAAAATGCAGTGTGACCAGGGCCGGCTTCCCAGGCGTCTGATCTGTGCAGTCACACGAACCCTGTGTTTAGGAGGGCCTGTTCTCTGTGTAGTTCTCTGCTGTTATCACTTTGAAATCCTCTATAATTCTGAACAAAGGGCCTCACATTTTCATTTTGCACTCAGCCCACAAATCACGCAGCATGTCCTGACTTCAGCTGGAGAAGAGTCAGACCAAACTGCTGGTCTGTCCAGCCCATGTATCCACTCATTCCCCCTGGCGCACGCGCGCACACACATGCACACACGCACACACACACACACATGCAATGATCTGCATCGCTCCAACAGTTCCTTTACATCTGAAATCCCAGATGTCACACCTCCACGTAGAAGCTGTGATCCAGTCCAAGCAGAGAGGACCTGACCTCTAGAACCCTGGCTGGAGAGACAGTGCCTGCCTCCTCCTCCGGTAGCCCCGCGCCGGGTCGGGGCAGCAGTCGAAAGGGACACCTCCAATTTACACCTGAGGCCCCGCAGGGCTGAATTTCAAGGAGGCCTTCACCAAAGCCGGTGCAGGAAAGGCAAGAAGACTAAGGACCCCTTATGTCCCCAATCTCAGCGGCAGAGAAAGGCAAGGTGTCACCAGATGTCACCCAAGAGGGCAGGGTTCGAGTCCCGCCAAACCGCTACGTTCCCTCCCCCACCATCCGACTCAGGCCCAGTAAGGCCATTCTGATTTACACAAGAGCAATGCCCGGGAGCTGCTGTAGGTGGAGCCAGTGCCCTGAGATCCGCTAGTGGGACCCGCTAGTTTCCAACGGCGGCGATCGCCCCCTAGCGGTGACGGTGGGTAGAACGGCAGGCGCTGGCTTCTCAACCAGACACTGCAAGGCCACCACTCCGCTTTCTCTGATTTCTGCATCACCCTCTCCGCACTAGGCTCCCATTCTGTTCCGACAGAGAAACAGGAGGAAATCAGGGGTTTGGGTATGAGAGGGAAAATGCAAAGGCTTAGTTTTAGAAACAGCCGCACAGGAATGTTATTCTTTTTCAATGAAAAAAGTATAAAACCAGAGTTCCTAGAAGAAAAATATGCATTCTTTCCACTGCATAGAAAGAAACCCTGGTTACTGGATAGTTCTCAGTAAATATCAGAGAGAGAAATGCTCGATTTGTTTCAAGGCTGATCCCATAAGCCCACTTGTGAACAGGTTTATTTGGTGGGCTTTGAATCCTAAAATATTCACACGCTTTAGATGGTTTTAACAAGATAGGCTGGTATAGAAAATAGAACAAAATCCTATTAAAAATGACTCACAAAACACCCTGACATACAGTAGGAGCGAATTTACCCTGAAATCTGATAACCACACATAGTGTTGAAAAAAGTTATCCTGTGGGTGTTATCTGGTTCCCTACGGCCAGATTAAAGCGATTCCTTTCAGTGCTGGAATTAATTGAAACTTCATGTCACTGAAATAATTTTTGGAGGCGAAGGTGAATTTTTACCAGCATTGGGTGTTATTCAAAGGACTTAAAATTAAATCTACAATGAGGCTGTGAAAGCCATGAAGGCAGGCCCCCTCCTCACCACCTCCCAGCCCCTGGGATGGTGGTCAGGCCCAGGAATGGGGGCTCCCTGAATGACCATGGACTGTTAACACCACTGGCGGGGTTACCGAGAGGTCACAACCCAGAGATAAGCCCTTCCACCTGCTGGCATCTGAGTTTTAATGTTCCCAGGATAGAGCTGTTAAAGGTTTTCTATCTTTCATGCGGAATGAATTTTCCAGGCTTATCAGGAATAGGTTTTGGCTCCTCAAGGTATCAGGTTATATACTTTAGTTGAGCCTGGTGGCTGATGAAGAAATTCTGGATCTGACACAAGGCAGGGTGAGGAAGTGGGAGTTCTAGAATGTTCGTTTTCTCTAGCTCAAAGAAGTGGCTGCTTTCCAAGTACAATCAACAT
Source organism: Tragulus kanchil (assembly GCA_022376925.1). Lineage (NCBI taxonomy): Eukaryota > Metazoa > Chordata > Mammalia > Artiodactyla > Tragulidae > Tragulus > Tragulus kanchil. The sequence continues at coordinate 234,548,629 of JAIOJX010000028.1, read as the reverse complement.
CCCAACCATATTGACACAAGACCGAGTGACCCCATAACACATGACTCCAAGCACCGCCAGCTGCGTGTTGGCACCTGACTGGAGCCATTCCCTGCAGCCAGGAGAAGCCTCTGGTAGAGACGATGGTATTCATTTTATCAAATACCCCCAGGGTGGCTCAGACTGCAGCGCCTGCAGGCTTCACCATGTCTCCGATTCACCAATGATGCTTCCATCAGCTAGGAACTGAAGTCCTAGTTCTGAAGCCAGTCAAGGACACCCAGCCTCGTCTGTGGCCGTCGCCTCACTTTCCTGCTCTGAACTCATAACACAAGGGCATCTGGAGCAGGCAGACCCGTCGCTAACCTCACACAAACCTCAAGCCTGAAATGACCCCGCCACCTCTCAAGCACACAGGTGTCCGCTTCAGAGTGCTCTTGTCCCCTGGAAAGCTCATCTACAGCCCCCAAGAGAGGGAGAAGACTGTGAACTGAAACACAATGAAAACCTACTTGCTGTTCCCAGTGGAAATTCTCAAAATTGTTCCATGCGCAAGACCAATGCTCTTCCCATGAACCAAAATGCTCCGACCCACTAGGAAAAAGAACTATTTGGACTACACAGAGAGGTTTTTTCTGCCCATCAGAGGATTGGCCAGCTCTAAAACAGAGCTCCGTTATCTCCTTCCAAGAAAAACCAGAAACATCCCCACTTTGCTCTGCAGCTCACCTGGATCCTAGAACACCCCTGTTCCACTGTGGTCCAGTGACTTACGCTTGCACCAGGTAACTCCCAGAGACACAGGAGTTTGGGGTACCAGGTCACTGAGACAACGCCAGTGGTCAATTTATCCGTTTTCAGATGGTTTCCAATTTTACTCCCTTTAAATGTTCCCAGTAGAGTGTTGCTATCTTTCATGCGGAATGAATTTTCCAGGCTTATCAGGAATAGGTTTTGGCTCCTCAAGGTATCAGGTTATATACTTTAGTTGAGCCTGGTGGCTGATGAAGAAATTCTGGATCTGACACAAGGCAGGGTGAGGAAGTGGGAGTTCTAGAATGTTCGTTTTCTCTAGCTCAAAGAAGTGGCTGCTTTCCAAGTACAATCAACATCCCAACCATATTGACACAAGACCGAGTGACCCCATAACACATGACTCCAAGCACCGCCAGCTGCGTGTTGGCACCTGACTGGAGCCATTCCCTGCAGCCAGGAGAAGCCTCTGGTAGAGACGATGGTATTCATTTTATCAAATACCCCCAGGGTGGCTCAGACTGCAGCGCCTGCAGGCTTCACCATGTCTCCGATTCACCAATGATGCTTCCATCAGCTAGGAACTGAAGTCCTAGTTCTGAAGCCAGTCAAGGACACCCAGCCTCGTCTGTGGCCGTCGCCTCACTTTCCTGCTCTGAACTCATAACACAAGGGCATCTGGAGCAGGCAGACCCGTCGCTAACCTCACACAAACCTCAAGCCTGAAATGACCCCGCCACCTCTCAAGCACACAGGTGTCCGCTTCAGAGTGCTCTTGTCCCCTGGAAAGCTCATCTACAGCCCCCAAGAGAGGGAGAAGACTGTGAACTGAAACACAATGAAAACCTACTTGCTGTTCCCAGTGGAAATTCTCAAAATTGTTCCATGCGCAAGACCAATGCTCTTCCCATGAACCAAAATGCTCCGACCCACTAGGAAAAAGAACTATTTGGACTACACAGAGAGGTTTTTTCTGCCCATCAGAGGATTGGCCAGCTCTAAAACAGAGCTCCGTTATCTCCTTCCAAGAAAAACCAGAAACATCCCCACTTTGCTCTGCAGCTCACCTGGATCCTAGAACACCCCTGTTCCACTGTGGTCCAGTGACTTACGCTTGCACCAGGTAACTCCCAGAGACACAGGAGTTTGGGGTACCAGGTCACTGAGACAACGCCAGTGGTCAATTTATCCGTTTTCAGATGGAATTTTCTCCCGTTAAATTCAGTGATACTCAACCTGAAGTCAATTACTTTCATAGACTTAGGGCATGCCAAAATTGTTTCAAAAGCAAAGACAAGAAACAATTCCCCCTTTAACATGAACAGTCCTTGGAAGAAGAGCTCTCTCTCCTCCACCATCAAAGATCAGGGACATGGAGGAGGCCTGGCCCCAGTGTCTCAAGCACCCCTGAAGACCCCAGTCTAGAAAGGTCTCTGCGTGTCAGGTCAGCCCTGGATCTGAATGAACCACATGCTCAGGCACTCGGGGTCACAGCTGCCCTGGTTCCAGAAGACATGCTACCCACCTGCCTGCCGGACAGACCCACCCCAGGGGGCGTGGGATGTAGGCTGTCCCTTCATAAGAGCTGGCTGACAAAGGAGGCCCGGCCCAACGGCTCCTGTCCACAGCGCATGGCTCTGTGAGCAGAAAGGCCCCTTGTTGGACGTAGAAGAGGTCAGTGTGGCTCAAAGAAAGACGCTCACAAGGATGTCCGGAGGGCTGGAGTCAGAGTGTAAGAAGGCAGTGGCCCGGAGAAACCCTGTATGTGGAAAGCAAAGAGCTAGGAAGGTTATTGGTGGGGACATTTCATCTCTATGAACTACAGCCCAGGCCACCTAAAAGGCAGAAGTAAAGGACTAGTCTCAAAGAAGTTGAGACTCCATGCGTCACCCACATTCTATGAGTCACAACTGGATCTGAGAGCCAGCCTAACTCATCCGTAAGGAAGATCAGTCACCTTACACATTACCCCTGTAAGTACAGGGCGCCAATCCAGAATCTCTACCCTGAAGGAGCATCTAAAGGATGCTCAATATAGTCACCTGGGAAAAAAGACTCACATATTGTTTCTTCATGCTATGTTAATTCCTGTAATGGGACTCTGTGGGTGGGTGACCTGGTGGACCTCAAAAGGCGACAAGACAGTTGTCATTGAGCACATCACATCCACCCTACGTGAATGGTGATGCCCAACATTCTCATGCAGAGAAACCCACTGGAGAAAAGGAAAATAGAAAGAAAGGGATTGGAATGGGGCCCAATATGACTCCATTCATACAGGTAACCCTTCTTTTTCTACCATAGTTACCTGTCCTTTGAACTGTGGTTTTGGAGAACTCTTGAGAGTCCCTTGGATAGCAAGGAGATCAAACCAGTCAATCCTAAAGGAAATCAACACTGAATATTCTTTGGAAGGACTGACGCTGAAGCTGAAGCTTCAATTCTTTGGCCCCTGATACAATGAGCTGACTTATTGGAAAAGACCCTGATGCTGGAAAAAATAGAAGGCAGAACGAGAAGGGGACAACAGAGGATGAGATGGTTGGATGGCATCACTGAGTCAATGGACATGAGTTTGAGCAAACTCCGGGAGATAGTGAAGGACAGGGAAGCCTGGCGTGCTGCAATCTATGGGGTCACAAAGAGTCAGACATGACTGAGCGACTGAACTGAACTGAACATGTCCTTCATAAATATACTGAACAAACTGTATTGAGTACAGAAACAGGAAAGCATGGTCGGTAGATCTATTCATAATTTCATTTAAAACAGTTTCCTAACAGCATCAAAACATATAAACTTAAAGTATCTGAGCCATGTTTGCTGCTGGAAAATGGCAAACTACTGCATGCTTGACATTGAACCTGGTCTCTAAGATCTTCAGCTGAGAGTTTCTAACTAAAAGGGTAGATCTGCTGTTTCAAAAAATACTTCTGTCTGTTCTTGATACAAAAGGCTACACTATCTTTAATAAATAAATAAATACAGTGTTTCTTAAAAGTATGAAATGTAAACCTTATTGCCCTTTCCAACACACACATTTTAAACATTGCTTGCATGATGACAGGGCTCTTACGGGAAAGGATGACATGACATATTCAGTTCCTAACAAAGTGGGTCGTTCACTGGTCACTGTGTGGATGCTATCTTTTTTCCTTTTTTCTCCATTTCAAACCGTACCACGTGGCACATGGGGATCTTAGATTTCCAACCAGAGCTGGAACCTGTGCCCCCCACAGTGGAAGCATGGCATCTTAACCACTGAAACCACCAGAGAAGTCCCAATCCTATCTTTGGAAAGCACTTCTAGCATCCTAATTAATTTCTAAGGACCTATCGAAGAGGACACCATCTCACACAGGAAAGCTAGATTGCAAGACCGACTGAACATGCAAAGGATATTTCATGAAAACAACCAACTGGGATTATGAGAACTTTAACATGCGAACAAAATAGAACCCACGCTTTTCATTAGTCCATCAGGCTCTTATCTAGTCAACCAGCCGACCTACTGGCATTTAGGAGAAAAACTCAAAGAACTCAAAGCAATAGTACTCAGCCATGAAAAGGAACAAAAACAGTGCCATTTGCAGACGTGGACCCTGATGCTGGAAAAAATAGAAGGCAGAACGAGAAGGGGACAACAGAGGATGAGATGGTTGGATGGCATCACTGAGTCAATGGACATGAGTTTGAGCAAACTCCGGGAGATAGTGAAGGACAGGGAAGCCTGGCGTGCTGCAATCTATGGGGTCACAAAGAGTCAGACATGACTGAGCGACTGAACTGAACTGAACATGTCCTTCATAAATATACTGAACAAACTGTATTGAGTACAGAAACAGGAAAGCATGGTCGGTAGATCTATTCATAATTTCATTTAAAACAGTTTCCTAACAGCATCAAAACATATAAACTTAAAGTATCTGAGCCATGTTTGCTGCTGGAAAATGGCAAACTACTGCATGCTTGACATTGAACCTGGTCTCTAAGATCTTCAGCTGAGAGTTTCTAACTAAAAGGGTAGATCTGCTGTTTCAAAAAATACTTCTGTCTGTTCTTGATACAAAAGGCTACACTATCTTTAATAAATAAATAAATACAGTGTTTCTTAAAAGTATGAAATGTAAACCTTATTGCCCTTTCCAACACACACATTTTAAACATTGCTTGCATGATGACAGGGCTCTTACGGGAAAGGATGACATGACATATTCAGTTCCTAACAAAGTGGGTCGTTCACTGGTCACTGTGTGGATGCTATCTTTTTTCCTTTTTTCTCCATTTCAAACCGTACCACGTGGCACATGGGGATCTTAGATTTCCAACCAGAGCTGGAACCTGTGCCCCCCACAGTGGAAGCATGGCATCTTAACCACTGAAACCACCAGAGAAGTCCCAATCCTATCTTTGGAAAGCACTTCTAGCATCCTAATTAATTTCTAAGGACCTATCGAAGAGGACACCATCTCACACAGGAAAGCTAGATTGCAAGACCGACTGAACATGCAAAGGATATTTCATGAAAACAACCAACTGGGATTATGAGAACTTTAACATGCGAACAAAATAGAACCCACGCTTTTCATTAGTCCATCAGGCTCTTATCTAGTCAACCAGCCGACCTACTGGCATTTAGGAGAAAAACTCAAAGAACTCAAAGCAATAGTACTCAGCCATGAAAAGGAACAAAAACAGTGCCATTTGCAGAGACGTGGATGGACTTAGAGATGGTCATAGAGAGTAAAGTTAGTCAGAAAGAGAAAAACAAGTATCGTGTGTTAGCACATGTATCTGAATCTAAAAAAATGGTACAGATGATCTCATCTGGTGGAGACATAGAGAGAACAAATGGATGGATACCAAGGGGAAAGAGGAGACGGGATGAATTGGGAGACTTGGATTGACATCCATACCCTATGGACACTACTATGTATAAAGATAACTGATGAGAACTTACTGCAGAGCACACGGAACTCGACTCAGGGCTCTGTGGTGGCCTAAATGGGAAGGAAATCCAAAACAAGTGGGGATATGTGTATATGGAATGATGATTTACTTTGCTGTACAGCAGAAACCGGCACCACAGTCTGAAGCCACTATACTCCAATAAAAATTTTTAAAATAAAAAAGAATTCAAACCAAGCTTGGCATGTGGTCACACGCTCCCAACTCTGGCAACATGCCGGGTATTTTTCCATTACTGAGAGGTCGGTTGTGTACGGCCGGGTCTGGGAAGGAGTCTCAGGTCTTCTTTCCAGGAGCAGAGGGACTCGCGTGCTCCTAGCCTCTCTCCCCCACCACGGTGGTAGATTTCCTCCACAGACTGTCACTTTTCCTTTGCACACCTTGGGAATGCCTTTGGGAGGAACATTCCAAAGACACCTGCTGAAATTTCCCATGACAATGAGGCAGGGGGAGGCTCAGAGCTGGTCACCAGCAACCACTCTTCTGGTGAAAGAGAAAGGACCAACAGGGCGAGAAACTGGGACCCAAAAACATCGTAAAAAAAAAAAAATGGTGACCTGCAGTGATCTAGTCTGGCAGAGTATACCAGGTAGATAGCAGCCTCCCTTACCCATCTTTTGAGGGTGCTGGAATTCAGAATCAGACCACCTGATGGTAACCAGTGATAGTTTTCATTAACATCTAGCAATAAAACACTGGGAGGAGAATGGAGAAACCCTAATCACAACCCTACTGGCATCTCCCGTGGACCAGCTCTTCAAAGAGCTGGACCAGGATCGGATCAGAAGACCATCTCCCCCAGCAATCAGATCGAGGGCAGCATTTCAAAGGAGGTCCCAGTGGGGAAATGAGATTCTGAAGCAATGACATCCTCATGATTATTTCTAAACACACCAAGGACTCGGCATCCTGGAGGGCCTGCTTGGAGGCTGGTAGAGGTAAGAAACAGGAGGGTTCCTGAGTTCTCCAAAAAATACAGACATTGTGTTTATATATCTATGTTCAGTAACCAGATCCAAGCCTCAGGCCCGAGGATGGGCCAGACTCCCCACCCAGTGTAGCTGGGAGTAATGGGATTTCAAAGACCCTAGACGCTGTGATGAGCCCCGCAGTGAGAACAAAGGAAAGCACAGACTTGTTTCATAAAATGGGAACCGTTTTAGGGGGAAGGATTGTCGAGAAGTATTCTCAGAAGCTTTGAGGGGCCTGTCTCCTCTGTCCTGTTGCCCTGTGGCTGAACCCCAAATGCTGGTCCTCCAAAAGCAATGCCATTTCCAGACAAGACAGCATCTGCTGCCATGGGCTGGGAGCTCTACCAAGCATGCCCCGGCTGGGCTCCCTACGGCTCATCGAACAGCTGCAGGTCCAGGCGGACCACGATCTCTCCCGTGGGGACTTCGTGCAGCAGGAGACACTTCGTAACTGGACCCTTGGAACCCTGGTCCTTCTTGATGTCAGCCACGCGAATCTCCGTCCGACCCAAAAAATCTGAAAGGAGAAACGCACAGACCCTCCTCAGCGAGGACTGCTTCTCTTCAGGGTAGGGCCCTGGCACACTGGGAATGTCCCAGCGCGTTGGTGTGCTCTCCCTTCTTCCAAGAGGGAGTCAGGGCTCTCTCCAGGGACCCCGGGATGACAGCGACAGCGTCATTTTTAAACGGAGTGAAAAGCAATGGGTACCAGGCTGGGTGTGAAGAAGAGTCTAGAACATGCTCAAAAGGTAGACTTCCTCGCATCCAGGGGGCCCCTAAAGGGGTACGAGCTTCCTGAGAGGCGATGCAAAGCCAGATGACCCATCAGGTGCACGATTTGCCATGTAAGTGGAATTTAAAGAAATCTTCCAGAAGAAAGGCAGCTATTTCTTGTTCTCCTCTCTCTTCATTGATTTCGGGGGAAGAGGTGACAGCACAGGTGCCGCGCACGTCCACCCCGCTCCACCAGGACAGTCTGAGCACGGTTTTGTTTTTTTTTTTTTTGCCATGCCATTGTGGCATGTGGGGATCTAAGCTCCCTGCTAGGGATCAAACTCACATCCCCTGCATTTGAAGCGCTGAGTCTTGCCCACTGGACTGCCAGGGAAGTCCCTCAACACCACTTTCTATCAAAGATTGAGTGTCAGGGACTTCTCAGCTGGTCCAGGGGTTAGGATGCGGAGCTTCCACTGTAGAGGGCATGGGTTTGATCCTTAGTCTGGAAACTAAGATCCTGCATGCCACATAGCAGGACCGAAAGAAATCAGGTATACTGAGTGTCAGGAATGGACATGAGCATGGTTGAAATTTCCTTTTAATGCTACGCAAATACAGGATGGCATTATATAGGCCTCCAGACCATGAATTCTTTCATTTTCTTCACTCAACAGTTCAACATTGGAATATACTATGACCCAGGCACTCTTGTATAGGAAATAGCTTTTCTTTCAAGGTTTAAAACTTGGGAATTTCTTCTCGTGGAAGATACCGGTTTATGTTGCCCCTTATGCATTTTATGGAGAAATAAGAACACTAGGATTTGCAATTTACACTTTAGTGGAGCCGCCATTGAGTCATGGATATTTCACTATTTAAAAAAAAAATCCAACCTCAATTGTCATTTGTCAGAATAAAAATTGTCAGGGAAGCCCCATGGTTAAGAGCCCAGATCGGAGTTCGATGGTTCCGGTCTTGCTCTAACAGTTAGCCAGCTATGTGACCCTCTCTGGGCAAATAGTTCACAGTACCTAACTCACAGTGAGATGATTCATATGAAAGTACTAAAAGACAAAAGCCACATGGAGCAATTTAAGCCTTTCACAGACCATGCCTGCGTTGGACCCTCACTCCTAGCCCTCAGTTATCCTCCTTTGAATATAATTGACACCGTAATTTTTTTTTTTGAGACCCTAATCTTTAAACTTACTGTTATTTTTATGGGTTGAGGAAGAGAGAGAGAGAAGTATCTTGGAATTGCTGGCCAGACCCATTCTTCTCCAGGTTCAAGCAGAAACAGGAAGATGGTTGAATGGATGATGCCCCCAACATATTCCCATCCGACCCATTCTTCTCCAGGTTCAAGCAGAAACAGGAAGATGGTTGAATGGATGATGCCCCCAACATATTCCCATCCCTTTGATCAACCAGAAAGGTCACTCGAAGGGCACTGGTTGACTCAGTGGACTTTGTGGACTATACTGTTCTTGCTCAACTGGCTCGTTTTACCCATTTTTTCCATAGCTTTTGGCCAAGGACTAAAGAACGAAGCTGAGGCTTTGGGGTGTGGCCCTCTCTGCAGTGATCTCCTTTGGGGAAGCATGGGACCATGGCTTTGGTCTAAGGCAGCTGGACCACTCTAGACCAAGCATGCTTTGTCCACATCCTCTGAGACGCCCTGGCATTGGTGAAGGCCTCTTCCCAGTGGAGATCAACCTCATGTCTCTGGCAGGAAGCCCAAGAAATTCTGGGCACCAAGTTCCCATGGAGAAAGCCAAGGGGCAGGGAAAGGGGAAGGTGACTGGTCTGCTGTCGACTCACCATCAGGGGAGAACTGGTCCCTCTCAAACACGGTGATGCACAGGACCTCCTGCTCCAGGTCTCTGATGAAGAACTGGCAGTTGGAATTCCACTTGGGATTCAGGGTGTCCTGGATTGTCTTGGTGATGTGACACTGGGAGCCCATGGTCACCTCGCAGTACGGGTTACTCTTTCCTGGAGGGGAAAAGAATCTGCTCGGCTCCTGCCGGCTGCCTGGCTCTTCTGGGTGCTTGTGGTGCGGGTCACGGCCCCGTGGCAGCTCTTCCCCCTACACCCCTCATTCTGATCCCCCTCCGATGCCACACTTAATGTGCAGCATGAAATAGAGAATCCAGGGGAAAACTCACCCAGTACTGCATCATAACTTACACTGGAGCAATTTAAGCCTTTCACAGACCATGCCTGCGTTGGACCCTCACTCCTAGCCCTCAGTTATCCTCCTTTGAATATAATTGACACCGTAATTTTTTTTTTTGAGACCCTAATCTTTAAACTTACTGTTATTTTTATGGGTTGAGGAAGAGAGAGAGAGAAGTATCTTGGAATTGCTGGCCAGACCCATTCTTCTCCAGGTTCAAGCAGAAACAGGAAGATGGTTGAATGGATGATGCCCCCAACATATTCCCATCCGACCCATTCTTCTCCAGGTTCAAGCAGAAACAGGAAGATGGTTGAATGGATGATGCCCCCAACATATTCCCATCCCTTTGATCAACCAGAAAGGTCACTCGAAGGGCACTGGTTGACTCAGTGGACTTTGTGGACTATACTGTTCTTGCTCAACTGGCTCGTTTTACCCATTTTTTCCATAGCTTTTGGCCAAGGACTAAAGAACGAAGCTGAGGCTTTGGGGTGTGGCCCTCTCTGCAGTGATCTCCTTTGGGGAAGCATGGGACCATGGCTTTGGTCTAAGGCAGCTGGACCACTCTAGACCAAGCATGCTTTGTCCACATCCTCTGAGACGCCCTGGCATTGGTGAAGGCCTCTTCCCAGTGGAGATCAACCTCATGTCTCTGGCAGGAAGCCCAAGAAATTCTGGGCACCAAGTTCCCATGGAGAAAGCCAAGGGGCAGGGAAAGGGGAAGGTGACTGGTCTGCTGTCGACTCACCATCAGGGGAGAACTGGTCCCTCTCAAACACGGTGATGCACAGGACCTCCTGCTCCAGGTCTCTGATGAAGAACTGGCAGTTGGAATTCCACTTGGGATTCAGGGTGTCCTGGATTGTCTTGGTGATGTGACACTGGGAGCCCATGGTCACCTCGCAGTACGGGTTACTCTTTCCTGGAGGGAATAGAATCTGCTCGGCTCCTGCCGGCTGCCTGGCTCTTCTGGGTGCTTGTGGTGCGGGTCACGGCCCCGTGGCAGCTCTTCCCCCTACACCCCTCATTCTGATCCCCCTCCGATGCCACACTTAATGTGCAGCATGAAATAGAGAATCCAGGGGAAAACTCACCCAGTACTGCATCATAACTTACACTGTAATATTAATACTTAAACATTTATAATATTTAAATAATTATATAAGTAGTTAAATTAGCCTCTCCTGTCTCCTTACTTTAGCCTAAAATTGCGTCAAGTCCACAATCACCCCTCAGTATCCACAGGGATTGGTTTCATGACCCCACAAATATCCAAATCCTCAGATGCTCAAGTTCCTTATAGAAAGTGGTCTAGTATTTGCATACAATCACCCACATCCTCTATAAACTTTAAATCCTCTCTAGAGGACACAGAGGGGCTTCCCAGGTGGCTCAACAGTAAAGAATTCGCCTGCCAGTGCAGGAGATGCAGGTTCAAATCCTGGGTCAGGAAGATCCCCTGGAGGAGGGCATGGCAACCCGCTCCAGTATCCTTGCCTGGAGAACTCCTTGGACAGAGGAGCTTGGCGGGCTACAGCCCATAGGGTTGCAAAAGAGTCAGATGTGACTTAGCCGCTAAACAACAGATGGCATATAATACCTCATACAATGTAACTGCTATGTAGATAGCTGCTCGTATGTGGGAAATTAAAGTTTTGTTTTTTGGAACTTTCTCATAGTTTTATTTTCAAATATTTTCACTCTGCCATTCGGAACCCACAGATACAGAGGGGTTGACTGCATTGTGAAAAGGCAGCCACTCAGATCTCTCTGGAAAGCAAAACATGCATGGGGATTAAAAAATTAAAAAACCAGTGCTAGAAAAGCCAACGCTGGAAGGAGATTCAGGATTATGGAAATAGCATGTTTGTTTTAAAACCAGGTAGAGGGCTTCTCCTGGTGGTCCAGTGGGTAAGGACACCGCCTTGCAGGGCAACGGGCGCCAGTTCGAGCCCTGGCCTGGGAAGATCACGTGCCGCTGAGCGGCTGGACCGATGTGTCCAATTACCCGAAGCCCGGAGCTCTGGGAGGCCACAGACATCTTGGTGATGTGACACTGGGAGCCCATGGTCACCTCGCAGTACGGGTTACTCTTTCCTGGAGGGAATAGAATCTGCTCGGCTCCTGCCGGCTGCCTGGCTCTTCTGGGTGCTTGTGGTGCGGGTCACGGCCCCGTGGCAGCTCTTCCCCCTACACCCCTCATTCTGATCCCCCTCCGATGCCACACTTAATGTGCAGCATGAAATAGAGAATCCAGGGGAAAACTCACCCAGTACTGCATCATAACTTACACTGTAATATTAATACTTAAACATTTATAATATTTAAATAATTATATAAGTAGTTAAATTAGCCTCTCCTGTCTCCTTACTTTAGCCTAAAATTGCGTCAAGTCCACAATCACCCCTCAGTATCCACAGGGATTGGTTTCATGACCCCACAAATATCCAAATCCTCAGATGCTCAAGTTCCTTATAGAAAGTGGTCTAGTATTTGCATACAATCACCCACATCCTCTATAAACTTTAAATCCTCTCTAGAGGACACAGAGGGGCTTCCCAGGTGGCTCAACAGTAAAGAATTCGCCTGCCAGTGCAGGAGATGCAGGTTCAAATCCTGGGTCAGGAAGATCCCCTGGAGGAGGGCATGGCAACCCGCTCCAGTATCCTTGCCTGGAGAACTCCTTGGACAGAGGAGCTTGGCGGGCTACAGCCCATAGGGTTGCAAAAGAGTCAGATGTGACTTAGCCGCTAAACAACAGATGGCATATAATACCTCATACAATGTAACTGCTATGTAGATAGCTGCTCGTATGTGGGAAATTAAAGTTTTGTTTTTTGGAACTTTCTCATAGTTTTATTTTCAAATATTTTCACTCTGCCATTGCGGAACCCACAGATACAGAGGGGTTGACTGCATTGTGAAAAGGCAGCCACTCAGATCTCTCTGGAAAGCAAAACATGCATGGGGATTAAAAAATTAAAAAACCAGTGCTAGAAAAGCCAACGCTGGAAGGAGATTCAGGATTATGGAAATAGCATGTTTGTTTTAAAACCAGGTAGAGGGCTTCTCCTGGTGGTCCAGTGGGTAAGGACACCGCCTTGCAGTGCAAGGGGCGCCAGTTCGAGCCCTGGCCTGGGAAGATCCCACGTGCCGCTGAGCGGCTGGACCGATGTGTCCAATTACTGAGCCGGAGCTCTGGCACACATGCACCCAGAGCCAGCGCTCTGCAAGGACAGAAGCCACCACGATGGGAGGCCCACAGGAGCCAAAAGAACAAAGACGAATGGAAACAGAGAAATGAAAGACCAATAGAAGTGGCCCGCCCACCCCCCCCCCCCCCCCAACCCAACCCCCGCCCAAAATAAATAAATAAATCTTTAAAAAAAAAAAAAAAAACAGGTAGACTCGATGCTCTTTGGCGACCTAAATGTGAAGGACATCCAAGAAAGAGGAGATGTATGTACACATATGGCTGATTCACTTTGCTGTATAGTAGAAACTAACACAACATTGCAAAGCAGCTATCCTCCAATAAAAATTAATTTAAGGGCTTCTCTGGTGGTCCAGTGGGGAAAGAGTCAGCCTTGCAGTGCAAGGGGCACCAGTTCGATCCCTAGCCAGGGAAAATCCCATGCGTAGCGGAGTGGCTGGACCAGTGTGTCCAATTAGGAGCCAGTGTTCTGGGGTGCATGCGCCCAGAGCTGGTGCTCTGCAAAGAGAGACGCCACTGCAATGGGAGGCCCACACAGGCCAAAGCATAAAGATGGATGAAAATATATTTTAAAAAATAATAAAATAAAATAAAAAGAGGCCAAAACTTAAAAAAAAATTTTTTTAAACATAAAATAAATTCAAGTGGTGGGAACACAGAAAAGTCTTCCACCACTCATACATGCTAGAGGGGGCTTCTGGGGTCCTTACCATGCGACCGACAGGGTTTCAGTTCAATGCCTTCAACCACGTTCACCATCAACCTTCCGATTTTAAAATGCAAATTCAGATTTTTTTGTTTTGGAATATTTTCACTCTGCAATTGCGGAACCCACAGATACAGAGGGGTTGACTGCATTGTGAAAAGGCAGCCACTCAGATCTCTCTGGAAAGCAAAACATGCATGGGGATTAAAAAATTAAAAAACCAGTGCTAGAAAAGCCAACGCTGGAAGGAGATTCAGGATTATGGAAATAGCATGTTTGTTTTAAAACCAGGTAGAGGGCTTCTCCTGGTGGTCCAGTGGGTAAGGACACCGCCTTGCAGTGCAAGGGGCGCCAGTTCGAGCCCTGGCCTGGGAAGATCCCACGTGCCGCTGAGCGGCTGGACCGATGTGTCCAATTACTGAGCCGGAGCTCTGGCACACATGCACCCAGAGCCAGCGCTCTGCAAGGACAGAAGCCACCACGATGGGAGGCCCACAGGAGCCAAAAGAACAAAGACGAATGGAAACAGAGAAATGAAAGACCAATAGAAGTGGCCCGCCCACTCCCCTCCCTCCCCAACCCAACCCCCGCCCAAAATAAATAAATAAAGCTTTAAAAAAAAAAAAACAGGTAGACTCGATGCTCTTTGGCGACCTAAATGTGAAGGACATCCAAGAAAGAGGAGATGTATGTACACATATGGCTGATTCACTTTGCTGTATAGTAGAAACTAACACAACATTGCAAAGCAGCTATCCTCCAATAAAAATTAATTTAAGGGCTTCTCTGGTGGTCCAGTGGGGAAAGAGTCAGCCTTGCAGTGCAAGGGGCACCAGTTCGATCCCTAGCCAGGGAAAATCCCATGCGTAGCGGAGTGGCTGGACCAGTGTGTCCAATTAGGAGCCAGTGTTCTGGGGTGCATGCGCCCAGAGCTGGTGCTCTGCAAAGAGAGACGCCACTGCAATGGGAGGCCCACACAGGCCAAAGCATAAAGATGGATGAAAATATATTTTAAAAAATAATAAAATAAAATAAAAAGAGGCCAAAACTTAAAAAAAAATTTTTTTAAACATAAAATAAATTCAAGTGGTGGGAACACAGAAAAGTCTTCCACCACTCATACATGCTAGAGGGGGCTTCTGGGGTCCTTACCATGCGACCGACAGGGTTTCAGTTCAATGCCTTCAACCACGTTCACCATCAACCTTCCGATGCCTGTGGCCCTTTGGGAACGGACTGTCATGGCAGGAAAAACAACACAAAATGCTCCCATTTAGCATTTGCTGCCTTTCCATTTTGCCTCCTGATCCATTTCATGCCCTTCTTCGAGAACAATTCTCCTCCTCCTCCCTTAGATTCCCACTGCCTGGATTTTGGAGTCTCCCCTCCATGCCTCACCCTACACCCAGCCCTCCCTCTTCCGTGCGCCTCCAGCCTCAGGCTCTCCTCTGTCCCCAGGATACCCCTCCAGCTGCGAGGGTTCCGGGCCCAGCCAGATGGCTCTCTGCCCCCACACTGTGGGGTCCCAGGGCCCCGCTGCCCAGCAAGGCATTACCCAGGTACGCCTTCTCCCGCTTCTTCTTCTCCGTCTCTATGTAGAGTTCAGAAGCAGCTTTGATTTTCTGCACCCAGGCCGTCCTTGGAAAAGGAACAGACAGAACAGTGCCAAACAAAACTCGGGCTTCAGGTCTGTACAGATTCAGTTTCCAAGACTCTACTTTGTTCGTTTGACTTTTACAACAAAGGTTCAGCAGAGAAAGCCGGGTTGGAAGTCACATGGTGCTAATAAATGATCTCTGCCATTCACAACAAAGGCACAAGCGACATTTATTATTGATTTGCTCAAAACCACCGTTTGTATCCCCATGGAAGAAAACCTATCATGATAAACGCTGCCCTAGAGGAGATGTTCCCAACAGCTCCTCTTCTTTCTTTACTGAAAAAGCATCACACATTTGCCTATTCTGATAAGGCCAGAAGGATGTCTCTGACTAAACTATCCAAAGAAAGAAACAGTTGCCCAGAGAAGGAATCACTTTCTGTGAAAGAGTGAACGTACACTGGGAGAGCAGCTTGGTGTGATGTTTTTTGCTTGTCCATTTTTCTGAGAACCATACGCATGACAGCTTTAGTCAATTTCTTGCTTGGCACAAACGCTCTTGGAATGTTGTTGGTCTTAAATCAAATTCATCCTTCAGAAAATAATCTGTTTCATTTGGCTCTAGGGCAGAACCCCAATTAAGGCAAAAATGCCCACAGCTCTAGGATCCAGGGTGTTTGTCCAAGAGAGGGCGTCAGGATTGGGAGGTCCTGGAATCCCCAAATCCCCGCTTTCCTATTGGTTTCTGCCACCTGGAAGACCTTGGGAAACTTGAAATGCTCCATTATCTCCAAGAATACTGAAAATCACTGTTTAAAAAAATTCTCAAGCAAGAGTCATTTCAATTCACTTTATTTTGAAAAGTCAACTTCTGAAAGATCCTAGAAAAAATGAATTAAGACCACTTCATCCTATGCCCCACCCCCACCTCCAGGCAGAAGTGAGGGCATGCTGGCACCTGTTGATCCATTAAATGCCCCGCATCTGTTCTGTGCCTGGTGGAACCCCGGTGCCCAAGGCCAGGGAGCAGGCGGGTCTTACCTTTCGTTTATGCTTTCAGCTCGGAGAGTGTAGACTCGGTCAATGTGGGAAATGTGGAAGATGGGTTCGTCCCCAGAAGGGTCAGTGGGTAACTTTACTAGAACCTCATTTAAGAAAATAGGCTGAAAAATAACACACAGGCATTACAAGACTGGACTGGGGGGTCTGCGTGTTCCTGTAAACCATGAGGACGTTGTGAGTGCTTGTGAGCACATGATCCAGTAAACTAAACTGAAGCGGAGGGGTGTGTGTGTGTGTGTGTGTTTGATGGTTGAGGGGGGAATAATGTGTGTTCTGTCGCTCAGTTGTGTCCAACTCTTTGCTATCCCATGGACTGTGTAGCCCGCCAGGCTCCTCTGTCCATAGTATTTTCCAGCCCAGAATACTGGAGTAGATAGCCATTCCTTTCTTCAGGGGATCTTCCTGGCCCAGGAATTGAACCTGGGTCTCCTGCATTGCAGGGGGATTCTTTACCAGGGAAGTCCCCATCAATTCTACTTCCAAATAATCCCTCCAAGATGTTCATACAACGCTGCTAGTGATGACCTACATAAGTACCTTGTTCTTTTTCCCAAAAGAAGGCTAACTGCTGCTTCAGAGAAAATTCTTCTGTGAAAACACCCCCAAAGAGATAAATTTAAAAAAACAATACCCCATGACAGGAAAACACACAAACACAGCCATATACATAGAAGCAAAGCAAATAAACAGCTCAGGAAAACTGTCTACACACTGACTATTTTTATGGGCTTTTTCTGGAAAAGATGAGGGGCACAGATGCCCCAAGCCATCTTGAGAAGTTAGGAGAGGGATCTGGGAATGTTTGACAAGGGCACGCTTGAGTTCTAGCCTCGAGCTTTCCCACGCCTGCTGCGTCTGGGCACTAGCAGGTGGACCTCACTGGAACAGAGCAAGCCTTCATCACACCTAGGGGACCCACAAAAGCTCCTTGGCGGCTAACAGATCTTTTGTCAATTGAACGGAGCATAGTTCCTTTTCTGAGCTGCTGGACCCCTGCTTGTGGTCACCCTAGTCCTGGGTCATCTCCCCTGGGCCCCAGCTCCCAAGCCCTGCTCAGATGCTGACTCCTTCGCAACGCTTTCTCCTCCCCCAAATGTCAACCCTGATATGGCCATCTAGACTTGAACTTACTGTTTTGTACATTTTATACTGCAGGTTTGATTTGGGGCTGAAGACTTTGTCGGTGCCCGAGGAGCCCAGGGGCTTGATGATTTGGGTCAGCAGCAAGAAGTCATTGAAGAGGAAGCCATACAGCTCCTTGTTGCTCTTGGCCTTGTAGAGCTTCCCACTGTGCAGAAACTTGCGCGGCCCCAGGCAGTTGGTCACCGAATTGAACACGAGTTGCTGAGAAAGGAAGACAAAACCCAAAGGAGATACGATGAAGCGAGATCATTTATGCGGTTGTTGTTTGTTCGTTTGTTTTTCTGCATCGGACAGCATGAGCTCCGTCAGAATCTGAGCCCACATCTTAGGTTCAAACCAAGGATGGCTTTGAAAACTTCAGGCAGGGGCTCCAAGCCAAGAAGTAAGGTTCTGAAAACTAGGTCATCCCCAATTAACTGCCCATGCTTCCAGAATAATCCCTCCCAAGATGTTCATACAACGCTGCTAGTGATGACCTACATAAGTACCTTGTTCTTTTTCCCAAAAGAAGGCTAACTGCTGCTTCAGAGAAAATTCTTCTGTGAAAACACCCCCAAAGAGATAAATTTAAAAAAACAATACCCCATGACAGGAAAACACACAAACACAGCCATATACATAGAAGCAAAGCAAATAAACAGCTCAGGAAAACTGTCTACACACTGACTATTTTTATGGGCTTTTTCTGGAAAAGATGAGGGGCACAGATGCCCCAAGCCATCTTGAGAAGTTAGGAGAGGGATCTGGGAATGTTTGACAAGGGCACGCTTGAGTTCTAGCCTCGAGCTTTCCCACGCCTGCTGCGTCTGGGCACTAGCAGGTGGACCTCACTGGAACAGAGCAAGCCTTCATCACACCTAGGGGACCCACAAAAGCTCCTTGGCGGCTAACAGATCTTTTGTCAATTGAACGGAGCATAGTTCCTTTTCTGAGCTGCTGGACCCCTGCTTGTGGTCACCCTAGTCCTGGGTCATCTCCCCTGGGCCCCAGCTCCCAAGCCCTGCTCAGATGCTGACTCCTTCGCAACGCTTTCTCCTCCCCCAAATGTCAACCCTGATATGGCCATCTAGACTTGAACTTACTGTTTTGTACATTTTATACTGCAGGTTTGATTTGGGGCTGAAGACTTTGTCGGTGCCCGAGGAGCCCAGGGGCTTGATGATTTGGGTCAGCAGCAAGAAGTCATTGAAGAGGAAGCCATACAGCTCCTTGTTGCTCTTGGCCTTGTAGAGCTTCCCACTGTGCAGAAACTTGCGCGGCCCCAGGCAGTTGGTCACCGAATTGAACACGAGTTGCTGAGAAAGGAAGACAAAACCCAAAGGAGATACGATGAAGCGAGATCATTTATGCGGTTGTTGTTTGTTCGTTTGTTTTTCTGCATCGGACAGCATGAGCTCCGTCAGAATCTGAGCCCACATCTTAGGTTCAAACCAAGGATGGCTTTGAAAACTTCAGGCAGGGGCTCCAAGCCAAGAAGTCAAAGGTGTGGTTCTGGAGATATCATGTATCCAGGCGCCTCTTGGCTGTCATCCCTGATGTTCTTCCTTGAGGTCTGCTAGTGTCTCAGGGTTACTGGGGCTTTTCCCCTTTTATTTACTGGGGAAACTGGGCAGCAGGGAGAAAACCCTCAGTCCTCTCCCTCCTGGATGAGCACGTGTTGTGTGCAGGCTGGTCGGCTGAAAGTGGTGTGAACCGGCTCCAGCGGCGGCCCCGCCCAGGCTCAACCAGGCCTGCACAGTTTCTGGAAACAGCAACACCTTTCTCTGTACAATTCCACGGGACAAAGGTCACTTTCCAGGGTGCAGCTCGAGTTGAGACCCCTACCACAGGGTGGACTGCAAAACACAGGGCTGCTGACAGACGCCTCAAAGTCAAGCGGAACAGCCACTGTGTTAGTATGCATTCAGTCTCACCCATCTCACTGGTCCTGAAGAGGTGACAGGGACAGCTCTCTTCCTGCCACTTCCCACACCTCAGAGACAGCTTGCAAGGACCAAAATGAAACTCTACTGTTGCCCCCTGGGCTTTTCATCTCATGGTCTATCTCCGTCTTGGGCTCCATCATCTCATGCTCTATCAACCCCCCTGGGCTCTATGCTTCCCTGTGAGCAGGTCCTACAGGGGCAGAGGGAGTTGGTAGAAGATATGACCTCACTAAGATCTCCGCATCTGGATACCGGAGGAGAGACTAAGAGAAGGGAACACCACAGCTATGCCCAAGAAGCAATATGGTCAAGGCAGGAGTCAGACCTTCGGGGTCGCCACCTGCCCACACTTGGGTCCCAGGGGTATGCTCCATCCAGCAACATTCAAGGCTGAGGCTTTCCAGGGCTATGAACCCTACACATTTCCCTGAGGAGAGTATTCATGAAGAGGTGACAGAGTTCACGGCACGCAACTCCCACGAGATGCTGCCACCTGTGTACCTCTAGTGTGGAAGAAAATTGTCAATGGTGCCTCTATGAGGAGAGACCTACAGGCATCCAAGAAGGGGGCCCACTCAGGTCGACTCCAAGGTATGAGGAGGAGCCCCACCGAGGCTCTGAAGGAGCTCAAACGACTGAAGATGACACCCCAAAGGGAGCCTTCCAAGAGCATTCCTCTGAACAAGAGTCTGGAGGTCAGTCTAGCCCTTGCTATCCACTAAGAGAGAGTTTAAGTCCCTTGCGGCAATGAATCCAGTGAGTCACTTGGATGACATAGAGGTGATGTGGTTTCTTCTTACTCCAAGGTCAGAGCCTCTAATTGTTCAGGCTAACATTGAACATATGTGAACTGGGAACAGCCTTTATAATTCTTGATCTCAAGAATGCCAAAGACAGCATTTATGTGAAACTTAATCGCTGGTGAATGTTTAGATCTGTGCCAGGAAATGGAGGCCCACATGCCTCGTTCCCATGATCGTGAACCCAGACCACACAGACAAAATAGACTGTAGAGAAAGCTGGTGTACAATCGTCTGGAAGGACTGGTTGCTTAAGAAGGACAACCGTCTATTTCAAAGAGGGTATACACACCACTGAAAGCAAATGACAAGGGTTTATGTTTTTCTTACTGTTGTGGGGTTTTTGTTTGGCCATGCCCTGAGGCATTGTGGGATCTCAGGCTCCCAAACCCTTGCCCCCTGCAGCGGAAGCATGGAGTCCTCACCACTGGCCCTCCAGGGAAATTCCTATTCATAATGTTTTATCATGAAGACCCAGGCGTCACTGAGGCCCATGACTGCAGCCATGAGACTCCGGGGAGGTCCCCTTTAAAAGGACACTGTAAGGGGAATTTCCTAGCAGTCCAGCACTTAGGACTTTGTACTTCACCACTGGGGCAGGGTTGGCTCTCTGGTTGGGGAACTAAAATCTTACATTCCACATAGTGCAGCCAAAAGGGAGAGAGAGAGACAGAGGAACATTTAAAAAAAGAAAAGGGGCTCAGTGGCACTTTCGCCCAGCAGACTCAGGAGCTGTTCAAGTCCACTGTCTTCAGGATCAAGTTCATGCTCCTCAGAATGATATGCCATCCTTCCTTGCCCTGGTTGCAACTTGCCCTAAAGCCTACTCCAAGAAGGGGCCCACTCAGGTCGACTCCAAGGTATGAGGAGGAGCCCCACCGAGGCTCTGAAGGAGCTCAAACGACTGAAGATGACACCCCAAAGGGAGCCTTCCAAGAGCATTCCTCTGAACAAGAGTCTGGAGGTCAGTCTAGCCCTTGCTATCCACTAAGAGAGAGTTTAAGTCCCTTGCGGCAATGAATCCAGTGAGTCACTTGGATGACATAGAGGTGAT
This sequence comes from Tragulus kanchil, assembly GCA_022376925.1. Taxonomy (NCBI): domain Eukaryota; kingdom Metazoa; phylum Chordata; class Mammalia; order Artiodactyla; family Tragulidae; genus Tragulus; species Tragulus kanchil. The sequence continues at coordinate 234,527,555 of JAIOJX010000028.1, read as the reverse complement.
GTGGTTTCTTCTTACTCCAAGGTCAGAGCCTCTAATTGTTCAGGCTAACATTGAACATATGTGAACTGGGAACAGCCTTTATAATTCTTGATCTCAAGAATGCCAAAGACAGCATTTATGTGAAACTTAATCGCTGGTGAATGTTTAGATCTGTGCCAGGAAATGGAGGCCCACATGCCTCGTTCCCATGATCGTGAACCCAGACCACACAGACAAAATAGACTGTAGAGAAAGCTGGTGTACAATCGTCTGGAAGGACTGGTTGCTTAAGAAGGACAACCGTCTATTTCAAAGAGGGTATACACACCACTGAAAGCAAATGACAAGGGTTTATGTTTTTCTTACTGTTGTGGGGTTTTTGTTTGGCCATGCCCTGAGGCATTGTGGGATCTCAGGCTCCCCAAACCCTTGCCCCCTGCAGCGGAAGCATGGAGTCCTCACCACTGGCCCTCCAGGGAAATTCCTATTCATAATGTTTTATCATGAAGACCCAGGCGTCACTGAGGCCCATGACTGCAGCCATGAGACTCCGGGGAGGTCCCCTTTAAAAGGACACTGTAAGGGGAATTTCCTAGCAGTCCAGCACTTAGGACTTTGTACTTCACCACTGGGGCAGGGTTGGCTCTCTGGTTGGGGAACTAAAATCTTACATTCCACATAGTGCAGCCAAAAGGGAAGAGAGAGAGAGAGAGAGAAACATTTAAAAAAAGAAAAGGGGCTCAGTGGCACTTTCGCCCAGCAGACTCAGGAGCTGTTCAAGTCCACTGTCTTCAGGATCAAGTTCATGCTCCTCAGAATGATATGCCATCCTTCCTTGCCCTGGTTGCAACTTGCCCTAAAGCCTATCATCTTACATTTATCGCCCAGGCTCTGTTTGGGCTGTGCCCTCCGCTGCAATGTCCTCCCCCTGGATTCTTTCCTGGAAAGATATCGTCATCCTTCAACACCCAGCCAAGTGTCACCTTCTCAAACACATCCCTGAATCACCCATGACTGTTCCCTTTCTCCTCACTGAGTGTCCAGCAGCACTCGGTACCTGGATCTGCCTCATAATTTCTTATACTGCATTGTGAATGTTGGACCTCTATCTGTCCCCAGACTGTAGGGTTCTTGAGAGGAGGTAGGGCACATCTTACTGATGTTCATGTCCTCGGGGTTTAGTACTGAGCAGAGCAAATGGGCAGGTGCTCAGTAAATGTTTATTGAATAAATGAATGAATAACTGTGCCAACCCACCAGTGAATACCCCTGGACTGCGTATCAACACAGTTCCATACAGGAACCCACATCCATCGCCTTGGCTTCTACATGGATTCCTCTGTAACTTTGTCTATCCCATACTTATGCTGAAGTGGGACAGGAGGCGGGGCAGGGAGGCAACCATGGGGTAACTTCCTCAGGTAGTGAATGTCTTTGGAGCTTGTAGAGAAGAAAAGAGTCACAGGGAGTGTAGGTGGGGGAGGTGGTCTGCCTGGGCATTTTGGTAGATCCTAGTGAATGGTGTGTGTGAATGTGTGTACAGAGACAAAGAGATAAGGAGAGAACAAGCAGAGTTAATGTGACTAAAGGAAAGATAAAAAGGTCAAGGAGAGAATCAAATACTATAGAAGAGACTATTTCTGGCAGTATCATGGACTAGAGACTCACCAATGAAAAAAGTTAAAACCAGATAAAAAATATAGAACTGTACTTTTTAAACACAAGCAAGCTGGTAAAAATAAAAGTAAAACATTTTGCAGAAGCAGAAAACAGCATAAAAATGTGAACCCTAGAAGATAAACAAGCATCAAAGCTGGCTTTAGCCTTGAGAATCTGTCTGAAATCTGGCGACCTTGAGCTTCCCTTTTAAAGACCACTGAGGTGGGGTGCAGGAGACAGGAGATATATTTAGTGTCTGCAGGAGGTGAGGGACATAACGGGAGATCCCAAAAACTGAGCCATGGAGGAAGAATGACAAGTAAACTCAGAACAGAGGGGGTGAGCAAGAAAACTTGCTTGTTTTTGAGCTTGGTATAAGTCGGGGGGTAAGATGTCCCTGAGAATTTGTAATCACAATGCAGCTCTCATACAGGTTTATAACCACAATTCACACACTAGTGTAACCCAAAAGCTCCCTCTATATTAAATTTAGGGTGGTCCAGGTAGCGATTTTTGCAGGAAGATACAACCTCAAGCCTCAAAGACCCTACAGATCAAGTTTCAAGGAACATTGAGTTCACCATCAAAAACTAAAGTACACGGAGAGAAGCAGACGTATGTGGTGAGAGCTAACAGGAGCAACAGAAAAAAATAGTGAAACCTATAACTTGAGACAGTTTAATGATCAGATCTGAAATACGTAAGGATATATTTAAAATATGTTAAGAAATAGGACTTCCCCGGTGGTCCAGTGGGTAATGTTAGACCCCGGGAATCCTAGGCTGATTATTCTTACCATGGATTCCTCTGTAACTTTGTCTATCCCATACTTATGCTGAAGTGGGACAGGAGGCGGGGCAGGGAGGCAACCATGGGGTAACTTCCTCAGGTAGTGAATGTCTTTGGAGCTTGTAGAGAAGAAAAGAGTCACAGGGAGTGTAGGTGGGGGAGGTGGTCTGCCTGGGCATTTTGGTAGATCCTAGTGAATGGTGTGTGTGAATGTGTGTACAGAGACAAAGAGATAAGGAGAGAACAAGCAGAGTTAATGTGACTAAAGGAAAGATAAAAAGGTCAAGGAGAGAATCAAATACTATAGAAGAGACTATTTCTGGCAGTATCATGGACTAGAGACTCACCAATGAAAAAAGTTAAAACCAGATAAAAAATATAGAACTGTACTTTTTAAACACAAGCAAGCTGGTAAAAATAAAAGTAAAACATTTTGCAGAAGCAGAAAACAGCATAAAAATGTGAACCCTAGAAGATAAACAAGCATCAAAGCTGGCTTTAGCCTTGAGAATCTGTCTGAAATCTGGCGACCTTGAGCTTCCCTTTTAAAGACCACTGAGGTGGGGTGCAGGAGACAGGAGATATATTTAGTGTCTGCAGGAGGTGAGGGACATAACGGGAGATCCCAAAAACTGAGCCATGGAGGAAGAATGACAAGTAAACTCAGAACAGAGGGGGTGAGCAAGAAAACTTGCTTGTTTTTGAGCTTGGTATAAGTCGGGGTAAGATGTCCCTGAGAATTTGTAATCACAATGCAGCTCTCATACAGGTTTATAACCACAATTCACACACTAGTGTAACCCAAAAGCTCCCTCTATATTAAATTTAGGGTGGTCCAGGTAGCGATTTTTGCAGGAAGATACAACCTCAAGCCTCAAAGACCCTACAGATCAAGTTTCAAGGAACATTGAGTTCACCATCAAAAACTAAAGTACACGGAGAGAAGCAGACGTATGTGGTGAGAGCTAACAGGAGCAACAGAAAAAAATAGTGAAACCTATAACTTGAGACAGTTTAATGATCAGATCTGAAATACGTAAGGATATATTTAAAATATGTTAAGAAATAGGACTTCCCCGGTGGTCCAGTGGGTAAGGACACCGCCTTGCAGTGCAAGGGGTGCCAGTTTGATCCCTGGCCTGGGAAGATTCCACGTGCTGCGGAGCGGCTGGATTGATGTGTCCAATTACCGAGCCGGAGCTCTGGAGCGCATGCACCCAGAGCTGGTGCTCTGCGACAACAGAGGCCACTGCGATGGAAGGCCCACACAGGCCAAAAGAACAAAGATGGATGGAAATGAATAGATGAAAGACCAATAGAAGTGGCCAAAAAATAAAATAAAATAACATATGTTAAGAAATAAACAAGAAGCATGGCCATTTGTGAAAGGAACAAGACAAGAAAGAAACCAGTAGACTAGAGAAGAGAAGCAGAACTGCTGGAAAGGAGAAAAGAAAATAATCAAAATAAAAAATTCAGTAGATGGATTACATAGCAGATTAGAAGCAGTTGGAGAGAGAATGAGCAAACCAGAGGTCACAGAGGAGGACGACTCATGGTTTTTCTTGTCCTCTTCTGCTGGTTTGCGAGGCTCGGGAGGGAGGCCCGCGTCCCATCTAGGGCGTTGCTACCTCAGACAGGCCTTCGCACTGCACGTGGGCCTGGATCCACTCCAGTCGGTCCGAGTTCTCCTTCTCCCGCACGCCTTCGTTCACCTGGGAGCACAGCTCCTCCGCCTTCTCCAGGGCGTGCTTCAAGTGGCTGTGGTCCGGGTGGTTCTCGGGAGTGTTTTCCAGGATCTGCGTTGGAGAAGAGAAGACCCTAGCGTCAAGCAGTCTACGTGGGACTGGGGCTCCCTGTCCTGGGCTGTTACCACTATTCCACGCTCCTCTCAGAAAGGTCTGGCTATTAAAAGATACATTCTCAGGCTTCCCTGGTGGTCCAGTGGGTAAGGACATCACCTTGCAGTGCAAGGGGCACCAGTTCAATCCCTGGCCAGGGAAGATCCCACATGCTGCGGAGTAGCTGGACCAATGTGTCCAATTACTTAGGAGCCAGCACTGTGGAGCTCATGTGCCTGGAGCTGGTGCTCTGCTATGAGAGAGGCCACCTCAGGCTATGCATTTCACCTATTTTTCTATTCAGGTACTGATCTTTTTTTCTGAGCTGTGAGTGCCGTAGATAGATACCTACGATTTTCTTCCTTTGTACTCCACTGTGTCTGACTCTTTGCCGCCCCGTGGATGGTAGCCCACCAGGCTCTTCTGTCCCTGGGGTTTCCCAGGCAACAACACTGGAGGGGGTTGCCATGTCTTTCCCCAGGAGATCTTCCCAACCCAGAGATCAAACCCACGTCTACTGCGTCTCCTGCATTGCCAGCAGATTCTTTACCACTGAGTCACCAGGAAAGCCCAAATACATACACACATATACACATACATCTGTAATCCTTATATATCTCACTGTCTACTTATATACAGTTAAAATGTGTATGTGAGTCATTCTTTATTTCTTAATAAAGAAATTTATTTATTTATATGGTCATGCAGCATGAGGAATCCTAGCTCTCTGACAGAGGGTCAAACCTACGTCCCTTGCAGTGGAAGCATAGAGTCTTAACTACTGGACCACCAGTGAATTCCTAGAACACCTATTGTAAAAGCTTGTTTCCAACTTTATTGCACAACTAAACACTGGGGGAAGTGAACAAAGTATTGAGTTAGTTTGATAGTAACTATCCAGTTGGAGAAAAGGAAACAGCAGATTGAAAACTTCTTCTAAGACTATTTCATTCAGCCATTGTGGCCACGGTGTATTCTGTGGGGTGGAACTGGGGCTGGACTGAGGAGAGGCTTACATGAGAGAGAAGTGTGTTACATATAAGAAGATCCCACAAATAAGTAAATATACTGAGGATAATGAGAGCCAGGCTTCTCATAGAGAAATGAGTTATATATATAGAAAGGTGGAAGACTAGAATAAATTCTGATATCAGATTAGAACAGGAAGTATTGGCGTGCACTCATGGGTTTTCATATGTATTATAATACTCATATACTGGTCTTGAAATAAATGCTTGTACACTTATGAATATGTAAATGTGCATGTGAATATATACACCTATGCATATATACACATATATCCCGAGTCTGCCACTGAGAGACTCAAGAGGCAGCAACACCCCGTGGCAGTGAGGGCACCGGGGTCCAGATGTGGTTTCTAAATTCTCCACTGAAAGGAACCTGATGAAACCTGTCTCCAGGATGGGTACTGATCTTTTTTCTGAGCTGTGAGTGCCGTAGATAGATACCTCGATTTTCTTCCTTTGTACTCCACTGTGTCTGACTCTTTGCCGCCCCGTGGATGGTAGCCCACCAGGCTCTTCTGTCCCTGGGGTTTCCCAGGCAACAACACTGGAGGGGGTTGCCATGTCTTTCCCCAGGAGATCTTCCCAACCCAGAGATCAAACCCACGTCTACTGCGTCTCCTGCATTGCCAGCAGATTCTTTACCACTGAGTCACCAGGAAAGCCCAAATACATACACACATATACACATACATCTGTAATCCTTATATATCTCACTGTCTACTTATATACAGTTAAAATGTGTATGTGAGTCATTCTTTATTTCTTAATAAAGAAATTTATTTATTTATATGGTCATGCAGCATGAGGAATCCTAGCTCTCTGACAGAGGGTCAAACCTACGTCCCTTGCAGTGGAAGCATAGAGTCTTAACTACTGGACCACCAGTGAATTCCTAGAACACCTATTGTAAAAGCTTGTTTCCAACTTTATTGCACAACTAAACACTGGGGGAAGTGAACAAAGTATTGAGTTAGTTTGATAGTAACTATCCAGTTGGAGAAAAGGAAACAGCAGATTGAAAACTTCTTCTAAGACTATTTCATTCAGCCATTGTGGCCACGGTGTATTCTGTGGGGTGGAACTGGGGCTGGACTGAGGAGAGGCTTACATGAGAGAGAAGTGTGTTACATATAAGAAGATCCCACAAATAAGTAAATATACTGAGGATAATGAGAGCCAGGCTTCTCATAGAGAAATGAGTTATATATATAGAAAGGTGGAAGACTAGAATAAATTCTGATATCAGATTAGAACAGGAAGTATTGGCGTGCACTCATGGGTTTTCATATGTATTATAATACTCATATACTGGTCTTGAAATAAATGCTTGTACACTTATGAATATGTAAATGTGCATGTGAATATATACACCTATGCATATATACACATATATCCCGAGTCTGCCACTGAGAGACTCAAGAGGCAGCAACACCCCGTGGCAGTGAGGGCACCGGGGTCCAGATGTGGGTTTCTAAATTCTCCACTGAAAGGAACCTGATTGAAAACCTGTCTCCAGGAGCCATCCTCCACAGGCAGGCTCAGAGGGTGTCTAAGTCTGCTCACTCACTTTACGGATGGGCACACTGACACCCTCATTTGTTTCTTTTGGCATTGGCTTTCTTAAAACCACAGGGGAACAGCAGATCATCTAATAGCAACAGAGCATCTCACAATGGCTGAAGACAGGTGGTAAAAACTATGCTCCTTTCTCTCTTTCTTACCAGGAAAATCAAGGCATCAGGACTGCCTGTTTTAGGAAAGGAACTCAGCTCTCATGTACCAACTTTCAAGATGGAAGCCACTTGGCTGCTTAGCTGAGGTGTGCATTACTAGCTCTGTTCACAGTAAACCTTCCCAGGGCTTCCCTGGTGGCTTGGATGGTAAAGAATCTGCCTACAATGCGGGAGACCCCGGTTCAATCCCTGGGTCGGAAAGATCCTCTGGAGTAGAGACTGGTCACCCACTCCAGTATTCTTTCCTGGAGAATCCCATGGACAGAGGAGCCTGGTGGGCTACAGTCCATGGTGTTGCAACAAGTCTCACAATAAGCCAGCTTTTCTCTCTGAGTTACCATGAAGAGGCCTCCCACAGCCTGTTGGTGTATGGTTTCTACACAAGAGATACCAGGCATGTTGGCTGGGGAACCTGCCAACGACCCCAGATCCCAGAGCTGCTGAAAAGCATTCCTCTGCTCGAAAAGGCAAGACAGTGACTTACATTCTTAATGATCAGTGGGTATCTCGTTACTCGTTGCATAGGCTTCAGTATAAAACTAGACAGTGGCATTCCCTTACAGCGAGGGTCCATGGCCAGTCTCTGAAATAAGAGATTTTTTTTTAATGTACTTAAGAAATTTGCAAAGTTCAGTCAGTGACATCAAACTGATTCAGGATTCCCCACCCATCACATTGTCTCATGTATCTGGATGACAACTGGGAAGCCTGGAGCTGGAAGGGCTGGGCTGGTTACCCATCAACATTGTCTCATGTATCTGGATGACAACACTGTTTTTGACCCGGACTCAAGAGGCAGCAACACCCCGTGGCAGTGAGGGCACCGGGGTCCAGATGTGGGTTTCTAAATTCTCCACTGAAAGGAACCTGATTGAAAACCTGTCTCCAGGAGCCATCCTCCACAGGCAGGCTCAGAGGGTGTCTAAGTCTGCTCACTCACTTTACGGATGGGCACACTGACACCCTCATTTGTTTCTTTTGGCATTGGCTTTCTTAAAACCACAGGGGAACAGCAGATCATCTAATAGCAACAGAGCATCTCACAATGGCTGAAGACAGGTGGTAAAAACTATGCTCCTTTCTCTCTTTCTTACCAGGAAAATCAAGGCATCAGGACTGCCTGTTTTAGGAAAGGAACTCAGCTCTCATGTACCAACTTTCAAGATGGAAGCCACTTGGCTGCTTAGCTGAGGTGTGCATTACTAGCTCTGTTCACAGTAAACCTTCCCAGGGCTTCCTGGTGGCTTGGATGGTAAAGAATCTGCCTACAATGCGGGAGACCCCGGTTCAATCCCTGGGTCGGAAAGATCCTCTGGAGTAGAGACTGGTCACCCACTCCAGTATTCTTTCCTGGAGAATCCCATGGACAGAGGAGCCTGGTGGGCTACAGTCCATGGTGTTGCAACAAGTCTCACAATAAGCCAGCTTTTCTCTCTGAGTTACCATGAAGAGGCCTCCCACAGCCTGTTGGTGTATGGTTTCTACACAAGAGATACCAGGCATGTTGGCTGGGGAACCTGCCAACGACCCCAGATCCCAGAGCTGCTGAAAAGCATTCCTCTGCTCGAAAAGGCAAGACAGTGACTTACATTCTTAATGATCAGTGGGTATCTCGTTACTCGTTGCATAGGCTTCAGTATAAAACTAGACAGTGGCATTCCCTTACAGCGAGGGTCCATGGCCAGTCTCTGAAATAAGAGATTTTTTTTTAATGTACTTAAGAAATTTGCAAAGTTCAGTCAGTGACATCAAACTGATGTTATTCAGGATTCCCCACCCATCACATTGTCTCATGTATCTGGATGACAACTGGGAAGCCTGGAGCTGGAAGGGCTGGGCTGGTTACCCCGGGCCAGGGTAAGGCACGTTCCAGAAGGAGCATGGGAGATGACCTCGGGTGTGACTCATCTACAGGGTTAACCCCTGCTCCAAGGTCCCACAGACTTTCCATGGGACCTCAGCTCCTAACTTCTAGAGATGGGATTCTGGTTTAACAGGGAATACTCTTTCTTGATACCCGCCCAAACTCAGGGACATTCCTAGGAACAAGGAGAGCTGCAAGACTACAGGATCAGAATAAAAATTCCCCCTAAGTCTCAGAGATGCTGGCAGGGCCAGATCTCACTGTCTCTTCTGGGTACAGCTTGTACCTGCCATGAGAGCCCAGGCAGGGTGAGGACGGTAAGGCTGAGACACAAAGGTCAGCCCCGTGGAGCTGCGGTCATCTCCACCCTGGATACCCAGCCTCCTTTTGTCCACTTTTGTCAACTTGACTGGAGGATGAGAGTCCTTCTAGGCCACAAAGGTGACCCTGTCTACAAGGCACAGGGGTTAAACGGTGATAGCTTTCAAAGGCTGATCTAACTTAATGTCTTAGGAACAGGTTTAACGCCAAGATCTGGGCCCCAAGCCCCAGGATCTGTCAGCGCCTGAACCTGCTCCAGCCGTGGACACCCTTATTCCAGGAACTCCTTGCAGCTGGCAAAGGCAGGACAAAGTCCCACAGGCATGAGGCAGGGAGAGGTGAGGACCAGCTTGAGCAGGGGAGAGGCAATGAGGCCCCTCCCTGGGCTGATGTCAGCATGTCCCTGAAGTTCAAGTGCATCCAGTGATGAACTCATCCTACGTGCACCCAGGGAGGACCTGGCCCTTGGACTCTGGCACCCAACATCCCAGAACCTGCTCTCCCATATCTGGCCCACCTAGGCCTACTTCTCAGAAGTGTTTCTCTTCTTAGCACAACTTTTGATGTTCTGTTCATTGGATAGCAAACCCAACGTGTGAGCTGGCCTGGCCAGCAGGGACCCATCCCCGTGAAGGCCAAGACCCAGGGCAGCAGGCCCAAAGCCTGGGGCCACTAGCACCATGGGGCTCTCTCCCTCCCCGCCATATCCCTTGGTGGGCACATGGCTCTCCAGACCCTTGTTATCCTCCAAGACAGAGGTCCTAGCATCTCACGCTCACTCTCACAAGCTTCTTAGAGCTTAAACTCATCAGGAAAACCAACTGGGGTTGTGAGGGAGAGTCCTTTGGAATTCCCTTTGTAGATAAAGGGCAGCGAGCTGCAGAAGAACGAGGATAAAATAGACTAAATGGAAGAGGAGACCTGAGACCTGGCACTCCTCCTAGGCCTGAAAATGAGATGAAGGATCTAAACCAGTATTCAAATAACACCACTTGCACCTGGACTACAGATCAGAGCTTCCAAGCTGGTGCCAGCCCCTCCCCTCCAGGCCCACCCCCAGGGCCCCAGCCACACCTGTCAGTGAGGGCCCTTCCCCTCTGGTTCAGCTGAGACCTCACCCTCGCTGGCCTTCCGTATACGTGTGAATCAGCCCCTCACACACCCAGCCGCCTGGAGACGGCCCCTTGGGGAGCAGGGACGCGGCTCAGCCGGTGCTCCTTACTTTGACAAACTCCTTGAAGTCCGGGGCTTCATCTGTCTTCTGCTGGATCAGGGCGGCCCCATTGAGCTGGCAGCTGCAGAAGCGGATATAGGGCTGCATGTGCGGCAGCTGGGCCGTCAGGATGTCCCCAATCATCTTCACGGGCATCTTCTCCCCAGACATCTTCTTGCGAACCCTCAGCGCTCTGCACGGAAACACGAGAAGTGAGCACCCCACCTTCATGCTCTCTGATGGGAACACGGCACACTTCTAGGTGGTACAGAAACAGGATGTGTGTAAGGGGCACAAACTCAGGGCCACTAAGTATCTATGTGGGAGACAAGGAACAGACAAACAGATGAGTCTAGTGCTACAAAGAGCGTCGTGGGCATTTTTCTTTGGGATGATGGCTGTTGGCTGGCTTTTAGAAAGAAAAACTAAACCACCAAACTCTGCCAAACACGTCAGCCTGGGGCCATTTTAGTTCTGTTCATTGGATAGCAAACCCAACGTGTGAGCTGGCCTGGCCAGCAGGGACCCATCCCCGTGAAGGCCAAGACCCAGGGCAGCAGGCCCAAAGCCTGGGGCCACTAGCACCATGGGGCTCTCTCCCTCCCCGCCATATCCCTTGGTGGGCACATGGCTCTCCAGACCCTTGTTATCCTCCAAGACAGAGGTCCTAGCATCTCACGCTCACTCTCACAAGCTTCTTAGAGCTTAAACTCATCAGGAAAACCAACTGGGGTTGTGAGGGAGAGTCCTTTGGAATTCCCTTTGTAGATAAAGGGCAGCGAGCTGCAGAAGAACGAGGATAAAATAGACTAAATGGAAGAGGAGACCTGAGACCTGGCACTCCTCCTAGGCCTGAAAATGAGATGAAGGATCTAAACCAGTATTCAAATAACACCACTTGCACCTGGACTACAGATCAGAGCTTCCAAGCTGGTGCCAGCCCCTCCCCTCCAGGCCCACCCCCAGGGCCCCAGCCACACCTGTCAGTGAGGGCCCTTCCTCTGGTTCAGCTGAGACCTCACCCTCGCTGGCCTTCCGTATACGTGTGAATCAGCCCCTCACACACCCAGCCGCCTGGAGACGGCCCCTTGGGGAGCAGGGACGCGGCTCAGCCGGTGCTCCTTACTTTGACAAACTCCTTGAAGTCCGGGGCTTCATCTGTCTTCTGCTGGATCAGGGCGGCCCCATTGAGCTGGCAGCTGCAGAAGCGGATATAGGGCTGCATGTGCGGCAGCTGGGCCGTCAGGATGTCCCCAATCATCTTCACGGGCATCTTCTCCCCAGACATCTTCTTGCGAACCCTCAGCGCTCTGCACGGAAACACGAGAAGTGAGCACCCCACCTTCATGCTCTCTGATGGGAACACGGCACACTTCTAGGTGGTACAGAAACAGGATGTGTGTAAGGGGCACAAACTCAGGGCCACTAAGTATCTATGTGGGAGACAAGGAACAGACAAACAGATGAGTCTAGTGCTACAAAGAGCGTCGTGGGCATTTTTCTTTGGGATGATGGCTGTTGGCTGGCTTTTAGAAAGAAAAACTAAACCACCAAACTCTGCCAAACAAGTCAGTATAAAAGATAATATTTTCTGTGGAAATATATACAATCCTTAAAAAGAAATAACTCAGATATGATCCCTGGGTGGATGTCTTACTTGAGGGAAGACCCATCCAGGCTGGTCTGGCACTGGTTGCCCAGGGGAAGCTGTTGTTGCTCAGGGCCATGGAAGCTCAGTTTCAGATCAAACAAAGCATAATTAGGATGGTAAATCAACTGCCCCAGGAAAATAACCCCATTATGTTCACGAAAGCCAGGTTTAAACGATGGTCTGAACTATGTGTGCTTCATGGCTTCCCTAAATTGACTGGATTAAGAGAGTTCTGAAGAGAGATGCCTATTCATATGATAATGGACCAATGAATCCCAATAATTTATATCCTGGAGATATAGAAGAGACTTGAGGGACTGGAACATGTTTGTTCAGGAGTCTACCTGCCTGAGTGCTCAGGGCCATGAGAGCCAGGACTGTGGATCCCACCCTTCTAGCCTGTATTGTCAACTCCTAAGTCAGCATGTATAAGAAGGTCGTGGTACCAAGCTTCTACACAACAAGGATAGCAATGCACTTGGAGGGCAGGCCCATGACATATGAGGCCACGGGTGTGCTCTCCTACCCTAGTGATTATGGATGATGGATGGAATGGATGGATGGATAGATATAACAAAATGATATGAAAAATTATTTTAACATAAGTGTGGCAGGACGTGACTATGAATTCTTCTGGTAGTCTTCATGGTCATGGGTAGGTCTTATGATTCCAAAGAGGCTCTGCAATCTTAGTATTAAAAGCTTCAGATTACTTTGTTTCTCCTCCACCTTTGGTTAAAGAAAAAGGATCTTTGAACTGAGTGAACAAGCTGAGAGAAACTTTACGGACATTATATGCTCTAAACAATGAGGAATTCCCCCTCAAGCAGATGCCTTTGTGGGGAGAAGTGCTGGTCAGTGCTGGGGTGTGAGGAATGCCAGCTTGATATCCTCAGAATGGCCAGGTGGCCATTGCCCATCAGGAGGTTGGTGGGAACTATCTTCCAGCATGAAGAAATTTGCTCAAGGGTGATATTACCACCAATGCTGGGGGCCAAGTACTGAGTAACCATGCTACAAACTTGAAAAGACGGAAACAGGAAAAAATTTTGTCATTCCATGATTTTCCAATGAGGAACAACACAATCCTTCTGCAAGGGAATCAAAGTATGTACCTGCCCCTTTTCTTTTCTTTTTTTTTTTAATTATGGGGAGATAAGAGAAAGGGAAAAGAAAAAAGATGGCATGCAGATCATTACTGTGTTGAGAAAGTTAAGCCAGTTCCTGAGTTCTGGAGGCCTACATCTGTATTCTTGAGTTGCCCCACCAAAAGGCAGACCTAAACCAGGCACCTGAGATGCACCAGGCTCTATTAGGTTCAGCTGTGGATCTCCTTCTGAGATGTTCCAGTGCACAGTCAAGGCTTTTGACGACTGGGATTGCATGGGTTGAAACAGGGGCCATCACATGACTCAGGGATCACGTGACTTCACTGCTGCAGCCACAGTCCCGCCCTCTGGGGAGCTGATTTATACTCTCAAACAGAGGCCTACAGATTCAAGGTCTTGAACTGCAAAAGAAATCAATCAGCCCATGAACATATCAGAGCGTTCAACATTTGCCGAAGTTGGCAAATCAAGGGAACTGTCAAGAGAGTTGACTTTTATGAACATGTCCTATGTGTCAAACACTTTTTTTCTTTAATGTGTATGACTTACTGGGTTGGCCCAAAAGTTCATTCTGGTTTTTCTATAAGATGGTATGAAAAACACATACAAACTTTTTAGCCAACCCAACGCTGTCCCTCTTGATTGTTGGGAAAACTGAGGCAGGTGGAAATCAAGTGACTTGACCAGAGTCACACAACTCATGCATGACAGAAAACTCTGGAACCCAGGGGGGTCTGACTCCAGGGTCTGTCATTTGTCAGCACCGAGCATGGGGACAAGCATGGCGAGCAGCCCCGCCTCCGCTCCAGCTGCCTGGTCTCCTGGCTTGGCCTCGCTCCAGAAGCAGCTCTGCTGTGGAAGCAGCAGGGTCTTCCCCAGCCCCTCGGCTTCCCCGGCCCCTCTGTTCTGCCCTCCCTGCCTTCCTCTGCATTCCTTCCAGGCCCTCCCTCCATCCTTCTCACCCTACCCACTCCCAGCCAAAGCCCCTCCTTCCTTCCCCCCTCCCTTCTCTCCAGCCTGTCTACCCACCAAGGTATCTTTTTTTTGTAATTGGGATATAGTTTGCCTTACCATGTTGTGTTTCTGCTGTACAACAACATGAATCAGTTCTAAGTATACATATATCCCCTCCATCTGGAGCCTTCCACCCCTCCCGACCCCACCCCCTGCCATCCCACCCCTCTAGGTCACTACAGAGCATCAGGCTGAACTCCCTGTACTATATAGCAGCCTCCCATTAGCTATCTATTTAAGGAATCTTTTTATTTTTAATTTTCCTTTGTATTTCTGACAAATAAATTTGTGTCTTATTCTTAAGTTATTCTTGTTATCTTCTTAAGGAAAATTGAATCCTTAATATTTAAGAATATAAAAATTTTTTGAGAAGCTCTTTCATTTATTTATTTTTTTCCTTCAAGCAAGGAGATAAGAAAGTATCTCTTTTTTTTTCTTTTTTTTCCATCCATATTTACTCTTTAGCCTGTGTGGGTCTTCCATTGCAGTGGCCTCTGTCATTGCAAAGCACCAGCTCTGGGCGCATGCACTCCAGAGCTCTGGCTCATAATTGGACACACCGACCCAGCTGCATGCGGGATCTTCCTGGGCCAGGGATCGAAGCAATGGCCCTTGCACTGCAAGGAGGACTCTTTACCCACTGGACCACCAGGGAAGCTCAAGAAAGTATCTTGTTAGATAAAAGAATTGCCAGCACCTGATTCTACATGTCTTATCTCACTTCTACATTCCTTCTCCTATCCCTTTTTCTTTTTTTCTTCTATCATTTCTTAATAGCCACCCCTAGGGGCGTGCACCTAGCTCTTAATTTTAAAATGTCCTAAATTATTCTGTCTTACTCTACTTATTGAAGACAAATTTATCAGGTCTCTGCTCACAGGTCCGAGAGCCAACCATCCGTTGTAACCCTCAGCCAGAGACAGGATTAGTAGGAAGCCTGCGTACCCCAGGTAGCTCCCTTTTATGTTCATTTTAGTGCTTCCTTACTTATCTGTTGGATAAACCCTATGTCTCCCTCTAAGTACCAGGAGTCACTGGCCCTCGGATCAGGAATGGCTGATACGAGACTGTTCACTGCAGCCCTGCACAGAGAGCGGCCTTAAATCTCTTCATCCCCAAATGCCTCCCTCTTCCATCCTGGCAGAAGCCCTAAATCATCCCACAGTTGGGATTAGTCCTTGGCAGGAAGAACTGAAGTCTATGCAGCAAAACTGTATGATCTGCAATATGGGCCGTCACCATACAATTCTCTCTGATTTTTCTGATATGTTTGAAACATTTCATAATAAGATGCTGAAAAGGTAAAAAAGAGAAAAAAAAAAAAAGAAGAAAGAAAGAAAGAAAACAGGTCCCTAGAAAGCTACTGCTAAATACAATTAAAAATTAACATTTTATCTGCAAGATGAAAAGTTTAGCCAAACTGACCAATCAGGTCATCAGAGATGGGAGAGGGTGGGGCCGGGGGGCGCTGTGATTGGCAGGGTGTCCGCTGTGCACCTGATCTCCTTGCTCCTCAGGATAAACCTGCGTGAAACAAAGGGCTGAGGAATGATCTGCCTGGGGTAACTGCCCAAAATGAGTTACGAGGCGCTGGAGCCCAGCTGAAAACTTGAGATGCCTGCCACCAAGTTTCATCTGCTTTCCATCCAAGGCAGGACAGGGTGGAACCCCTAACAGGGCCCTGAGTGTCGTCCACAGAGCAGCCCGGGGCTCTGATTGCCTTCTGTGTGACAAGTTACTCCACCTCTCTAAGCCTTGTTTCTGCAACGGCAAGAGTGTTCTTAATTCCTATCGGGGCTGTGGAGCCCATTAGCGCTGATAGGAGGAAGGAGCACGTGGGCCTGGCCTTGACAGAGTTCAAGATGCCTGCCCATCCTTCCCCTACAGCTGCCCAAGGAAAGAGGTGTTAACGTGTCAGTGTATTTTCAACAGATCTTCGTGTCTGTTTTCAAATAACTTATCTCCAACACTTTAGGTTTAGTACTTGTAGGTTCAGGGCTTAATGAACCCACCTGCCCCCAAGTGACAAGGCAGCCTCTCTCCAAGGCAAGAGTGGGTGCTCAGCTCACCTGGGGCCCAAACCCAGGACTTACGAGGGGCAGGCACTCTGTCTACACGCTCCTTAACAAGACCCCTGTGTAGAGGGTACTATCGTAGCCTCACTTTACAGATGAGGACACTGAGGTCCAGGGAGCATAAGTGACTTGTTCAGAGCAGATAAGGCAACAGCAGGGTGTGATCCCAAGAGACTGACCCAGACCAACGCTGGAAACCTCTGCAGCATCTTCCTCAAGGAAGTAATGGAAATACCTTCTCTAAACTACCCTCAGCCCGTCATCTTTAACTATTTGTCTTCTAGAACATACAGAGAGAAGACATTATATTTTTTCTTCACATCCACCTCGCTGCATCTCTCTGTCCATCCACTCCCAGACACACTCAAAACAGAGATC
The DNA here is from genome assembly GCA_022376925.1 of Tragulus kanchil. NCBI lineage: Eukaryota > Metazoa > Chordata > Mammalia > Artiodactyla > Tragulidae > Tragulus > Tragulus kanchil. The sequence goes on along the minus strand of JAIOJX010000028.1, from coordinate 234,510,901 downwards.
TGAAATCACTTTGTCAAATCCCAGCGACCACATTCAAGAAGCAGATGCTTCCCGTTTACATGAACCTAGAGATCACCTGGGCTTCCCTGTCAGCTCAGATGGTAAAGAATCTGCTGCCACGCAGGAGATCCTGGTTCTATCCCTGAGTTGGGAAGATCGCCTGGCGAAGAAAATGGCAACCCATTCCAGTATTCTTGCCTGGAGAATCCCACGGACAGGGGAGCCTGGAGGGCTACAGTCCATGAGGTCGCAAAGATGCAAGCCATTTGACATGCATGCACGCAGAGATCAGAAGGGACCACTAGTTCCCAGGGCCTGTGCTGCCTCCGGGCTCCCAAGATTACTGTGGACTTAATCTGTGTTCTAGAAAGTGATGTTTTATTGAGGGCCTGGAGGACACGGATTTGGAAGTTTTCTTAGGAACTCGAAAGGGCTTTTGTGATGATACAGTCCAATCCCTTCCTTTACCGGTGGTGAAACTGTGGAAGGGCAGCAAGTTGGGCTCCAAGCCCAGGTCCTCTAGACTCCTGGCCCAGTGTTTCTCCCTGGCCCTGCAGCTGCCTCTGGGAGCTAAAATACGAGTAACATATCCACTGCTCCAGGCCAGCATCTCAGAGGGCCACTGCTGACCATGGCCATGAACGGTCCCACCAATTCCCACCTTCGGGAGCCAAGAAAGTCCCGAACCAGTGTTCCCTCACCGGTGGAACCTGGGTCTGAGAGAAGGCGGGGGTTGTCCCCACCCGGTTTAGTACTTGTAGGTTCAGGGCTTAATGAACCCACCTGCCCCAAGTGACAAGGCAGCCTCTCTCCAAGGCAAGAGTGGGTGCTCAGCTCACCTGGGGCCCAAACCCAGGACTTACGAGGGGCAGGCACTCTGTCTACACGCTCCTTAACAAGACCCCTGTGTAGAGGGTACTATCGTAGCCTCACTTTACAGATGAGGACACTGAGGTCCAGGGAGCATAAGTGACTTGTTCAGAGCAGATAAGGCAACAGCAGGGTGTGATCCCAAGAGACTGACCCAGACCAACGCTGGAAACCTCTGCAGCATCTTCCTCAAGGAAGTAATGGAAATACCTTCTCTAAACTACCCTCAGCCCGTCATCTTTAACTATTTGTCTTCTAGAACATACAGAGAGAAGACATTATATTTTTTCTTCACATCCACCTCGCTGCATCTCTCTGTCCATCCACTCCCAGACACACTCAAAACAGAGATCTGAAATCACTTTGTCAAATCCCAGCGACCACATTCAAGAAGCAGATGCTTCCCGTTTACATGAACCTAGAGATCACCTGGGCTTCCCTGTCAGCTCAGATGGTAAAGAATCTGCTGCCACGCAGGAGATCCTGGTTCTATCCCTGAGTTGGGAAGATCGCCTGGCGAAGAAAATGGCAACCCATTCCAGTATTCTTGCCTGGAGAATCCCACGGACAGGGGAGCCTGGAGGGCTACAGTCCATGAGGTCGCAAAGATGCAAGCCATTTGACATGCATGCACGCAGAGATCAGAAGGGACCACTAGTTCCCAGGGCCTGTGCTGCCTCCGGGCTCCCAAGATTACTGTGGACTTAATCTGTGTTCTAGAAAGTGATGTTTTATTGAGGGCCTGGAGGACACGGATTTGGAAGTTTTCTTAGGAACTCGAAAGGGCTTTTGTGATGATACAGTCCAATCCCTTCCTTTTACCGGTGGTGAAACTGTGGAAGGGCAGCAAGTTGGGCTCCAAGCCCAGGTCCTCTAGACTCCTGGCCCAGTGTTTCTCCCTGGCCCTGCAGCTGCCTCTGGGAGCTAAAATACGAGTAACATATCCACTGCTCCAGGCCAGCATCTCAGAGGGCCACTGCTGACCATGGCCATGAACGGTCCCACCAATTCCCACCTTCGGGAGCCAAGAAAGTCCCAAGAGACCAGTGTTCCCTCACCGGTGGAACCTGGGTCTGAGAGAAGGCGTGGGGGGTTGTCCCCCACCCCGGATGGAGGCAGTCAGGAATCAAGACCCAGAATCGGCCCCGCTCTGTTCATTCTAGAACCACAATCAAAGCAGGAACTGGAGACCTGAGCCATCCACCCTCCCAAGGGAGAAATGAAGACTCAGTTTCTAGAAGGTCCCAAGGCGAGAGAGAGTGATGGCGCCTGTGAGCGGAAATGAGCGAGAGGTAGGAAGACACACAGGGCGGCATGCACAGAAGGGACACACGGGGGAGGCCACGCGGGGTGCTAGTGTGTGAGCGCGAAGCCAGGCTGGGGATTAGAGACGAGAGGCTTACTTCAGTAGTTTGATATTACACATAATCAGCTCCTTCCAGTTAACAAAAATCATAGCACCCTCTTTTTCTGTCAGCAGTTCAGACTCCATCAGGGGTTTCTGAAAGATCTACAGATGCAGAAAACGAAGCAGTTCAGAAAGCAAACAGTTAGCTTAAACTGTCACACGCGCACACACCGATCTGTTCAGAGCAACGGGACGGCCTGAGGCATCTGCAGCTTTGCTCAGAGGCTCAGAAGCTGCAGAGTTTCTGAAGCAGGTGGTCCTCCCTCTGCCTGGGGACATAGAGGCAGGCGCTCCACATCAGGTCCACACACTGTTTTACAAGCAGGCTGACTAAACTCCGGAGGGCCAGCCTGAACTCTGCCAGAGGTCTGGACAAAGGCCCTCAAGCTCTCGCCAGCTGGCCCCAGGGAGGACGCGGGTGCTGAGAGAAGCACTCTAGGGCAGCTCCCGCTTTCCTGCCCCTAGCATCGGCTGCACAGACAAACCTCGGGAGCTCCAGGGTAGCAGCCCTGGGAGCCAGGCCTCCAGCCAGCAGCCTCCGGGAGGGGATGGACACCACTGCTCTACCTGCAGCCGAGGCTGAACCTGGGACAGAGCCAGTGTGCACAGGCCTGGTACAGGGCGGGCGTGGCTCTGCCCATGCTCCGTGTGGGTGAATCTCAGAGGGCCACTGCTGACCATGGCCATGAACGGTCCCACCAATTCCCACCTTCGGGAGCCAAGAAAGTCCCAAGAGACCAGTGTTCCCTCACCGGTGGAACCTGGGTCTGAGAGAAGGCGTGGGGGGTTGTCCCCCACCCCGGATGGAGGCAGTCAGGAATCAAGACCCAGAATCGGCCCCGCTCTGTTCATTCTAGAACCACAATCAAAGCAGGAACTGGAGACCTGAGCCATCCACCCTCCCAAGGGAGAAATGAAGACTCAGTTTCTAGAAGGTCCCAAGGCGAGAGAGAGTGATGGCGCCTGTGAGCGGAAATGAGCGAGAGGTAGGAAGACACACAGGGCGGCATGCACAGAAGGGACACACGGGGGAGGCCACGCGGGGTGCTAGTGTGTGAGCGCGAAGCCAGGCTGGGGATTAGAGACGAGAGGCTTACTTCAGTAGTTTGATATTACACATAATCAGCTCCTTCCAGTTAACAAAAATCATAGCACCCTCTTTTTCTGTCAGCAGTTCAGACTCCATCAGGGGTTTCTGAAAGATCTACAGATGCAGAAAACGAAGCAGTTCAGAAAGCAAACAGTTAGCTTAAACTGTCACACGCGCACACACCGATCTGTTCAGAGCAACGGGACGGCCTGAGGCATCTGCAGCTTTGCTCAGAGGCTCAGAAGCTGCAGAGTTTCTGAAGCAGGTGGTCCTCCCTCTGCCTGGGGACATAGAGGCAGGCGCTCCACATCAGGTCCACACACTGTTTTACAAGCAGGCTGACTAAACTCCGGAGGGCCAGCCTGAACTCTGCCAGAGGTCTGGACAAAGGCCCTCAAGCTCTCGCCAGCTGGCCCCAGGGAGGACGCGGGTGCTGAGAGAAGCACTCTAGGGCAGCTCCCGCTTTCCTGCCCCTAGCATCGGCTGCACAGACAAACCTCGGGAGCTCCAGGGTAGCAGCCCTGGGAGCCAGGCCTCCAGCCAGCAGCCTCCGGGAGGGGATGGACACCACTGCTCTACCTGCAGCCGAGGCTGAACCTGGGACAGAGCCAGTGTGCACAGGCCTGGTACAGGGCGGGCGTGGCTCTGCCCATGCTCCGTGTGGGTGTGCAACTCGCAGTACGTCACAGATCTTGGCTGAGCCCCACGTGGGAGAACCCACTACCTAGAAAGAAGTTGTAGCTACCACCGGAGGCAGGCCATTCATTGGAAGGTGCCTTAGGGACCAGGGCAGCTTGTCTTTGAAATAAACTTGTCTGGGCTGAGGTTGACCCCAGGGAGCCCTACTCTTCATGAGTCCTTAAGCTGATGTTGAACCTGCCGTCCACTAGGAACATGCACAAAGTACCACACTTTAGGGCGTGACATCCAATATTGTATAGTGACCATCCCGTGTCTTGAAAAAGAGGCACTTTTTTCCTCCCAATGCTTCTTAAGCATTCATGACAGCCTTGGGGGTCATCAACCCATCCTGCATCCTGTACTCCTCAACGTGGGTCAGCGAGCCTTCTCTTTCCAGGTTAGTTAAGGGGAGAGGATCAGAGGGGATGTTGAGGTTGGGGGAGGGTTTACCCACACGATCACAGTACTTTTCAAACTATAGGGTGACTCAGACATTCAGAGCTGCAAAGCCTTGTTCCCTAACATGGCAATATCCCATGTGTATGGACCAAAGGCTTCCTGAAAAGCAGGGGCTCCCCACTCTGCATCTCCCCATCCATCGGACCAGGCGACCAAGGCCCGTGAAGACCTCTCTGAGAGGAAAGCCAAAGTGAGGCATTGTCCCTGATGGGGGAAGGGCATGTGCACAGGGCACCTGTATTCTTTTTTTTTTTTTTTAATCTTTATTCTTTTCAACAGATTTTTCTCAGAGGCGAAATGTAGCACGAGAACTAGCTCAGGATATCAGCACAGAGGCCATGATTTTCAGACGCCACCACTGCGGGTGAGGGAGATGATGCTCGGTGGCATTGATGAGTTGGTGGTTGGACTGCAAGCCCTCTGAATGAGCCTCGCATCTCACTGCCCATGTGTCTCCCCCGTGCACTCTCACGGGCTCACCTGTGCCTGGTTTGAGGGATCGCTGCCCCTCTGTGGGTAGAACTCACAGTTGACCATGGGTGAGAATGAACCACCTTCTCTCAGGTAAGGATCTCCTACATGATGTACCGTCCAGAGGCTCCCACACATCAGAAAGCTTCTCAGACCGGGCATCAGGACCCAGCCTCCTCGCAGAGGCCCCGCCCAGCCACCCCGGCAGCCCCAGCCGCCCTCACCTCTGTGACCAGCTGCAGGTCATTCACGTAGTTCTCCTCTGTGACAATGAGCTCGTGGATGTACCCCTGTCGCTTTCTCTCCGTGGGGGTCAACATATCCAAGAGATGTAAGTCTGAACACCCTGCAAAACACAACCATGGAAACAATTCAGTCCGGGTCTGGGGAAGTCCACAGAGTTTCATAGGGAAGGTCCCCAGGGTCCTCAGGCCACCAGACCCTGTGGTCTTACTCCAGTTAGACAGTGTAGTCCCCTAAAATGTTACCTGCAAGTCCTAACTCTGGCGCCTGTGAAGGTAACCTTATTTGGACATAGAGTCACCAGATGGAATTAAATTAAGATGAAGTCATACTTGGGACTCCCCTGGTGGCCCAGTGGTTAAGCCTCTGTACTTCCATTGCAGGGGACCCAGGTCTGATGCCCTGGATGTTCTCAGAATCCCTGCGTGCTGTGCCATGTGACTAAAAAATATATTCTTTTAAGATGAAGCCATCATTAGGGCAGGCCCTCAGTCAGTATGACTGTGGTCCTTATAAGAAGAAAACACAGACAGGAGGAACACCACGTGACAACAGAGCTAGAGACGAGAGTGATGCGTCTACAAGCCAAGGAATGTCAGGGAGTGCCTGCAGCCTCAGGAGCTCAGGGAAGGGCACAGAACAAATTCTCTTCTGAAGCCCTGAGAGGAACATGGCCCTGGCCAAACCTTGATTTTGGACATCTCACCTCCAGAACTAGTGTTGTGAGGCACGCTCAGTGAAGCACCCAACTCCGCTCGTGGTAGATGGAAAAGAGGTGTATTAGGCTGGCACCAGCGACCACCGCAAGAAACTAGGTTTCCTGCCCCAAGCGCTCGTGGTAGAATGGAAAAAAGCAGGGCTTCTATGTAAATTGCAGGGATCGCTGCCCCTCTGTGGGTAGAACTCACAGTTGACCATGGGTGAGAATGAACCACCTTCTCTCAGGTAAGGATCTCCTACATGATGTACCGTCCAGAGGCTCCCACACATCAGAAAGCTTCTCAGACCGGGCATCAGGACCCAGCCTGCAGAGGCCCCGCCCAGCCACCCGGCAGCCCCAGCCGCCTCACCTCTGTGACCAGCTGCAGGTCATTCACGTAGTTCTCCTCTGTGACAATGAGCTCGTGGATGTACCCCTGTCGCTTTCTCTCCGTGGGGGTCAACATATCCAAGAGATGTAAGTCTGAACACCCTGCAAAACACAACCATGGAAACAATTCAGTCCGGGTCTGGGGAAGTCCACAGAGTTTCATAGGGAAGGTCCCCAGGGTCCTCAGGCCACCAGACCCTGTGGTCTTACTCCAGTTAGACAGTGTAGTCCCCTAAAATGTTACCTGCAAGTCCTAACTCTGGCGCCTGTGAAGGTAACCTTATTTGGACATAGAGTCACCAGATGGAATTAAATTAAGATGAAGTCATACTTGGGACTCCCCTGGTGGCCCAGTGGTTAAGCCTCTGTACTTCCATTGCAGGGGACCCAGGTCTGATGCCCTGGATGTTCTCAGAATCCCTGCGTGCTGTGCCATGTGACTAAAAAATATATTCTTTTAAGATGAAGCCATCATTAGGGCAGGCCCTCAGTCAGTATGACTGTGGTCCTTATAAGAAGAAAACACAGACAGGAGGAACACCACGTGACAACAGAGCTAGAGACGAGAGTGATGCGTCTACAAGCCAAGGAATGTCAGGGAGTGCCTGCAGCCTCAGGAGCTCAGGGAAGGGCACAGAACAAATTCTCTTCTGAAGCCCTGAGAGGAACATGGCCCTGGCCAAACCTTGATTTTGGACATCTCACCTCCAGAACTAGTGTTGTGAGGCACGCTCAGTGAAGCACCCAACTCCGCTCGTGGTAGATGGAAAAGAGGTGTATTAGGCTGGCACCAGCGACCACCCGCAAGAAACTAGGTTTCCTGCGAGGGCCCGGACGGGAGGCAAAGGGCGGTTTTTAAAGGCTGGTCCAATCAATGGTGCAAGACCCTCCCCGTTGATTGAAACTGGACACACCTGCACATTCCCTTTTACAATTAACAGAATAGTCTAGGGGCTTCTATGTAAATTGCAGTCAGTTACAATCAATAAAGATTGACAGAAAGCAATCGGTGCTAACAGATGAATCATTAACCAGTAACCATCGGTAAACTATTATGCATTCCCTTTTACACTAGGAGAAAGTAAATTTCCATTGTTTAAAGTCCGCCTAATTTGTGATCATTTGTTACAACAGCTTCAGAAAACGAATACAGACGATGCACTCCTGCTTCAACAGAACCTCTGTGCTCGCTCAGTCATGTCCGACTCTTTGCAACTCCATGGACTGTAGCCCACCAGGCTCCTCTGTCCATGGAATTTTCCGAGCAAGAATACTGGAGTGGGTTGCCATTTCCTTCTCCAGGGCTGCAGAGGCTGAATAAGAGTTGGCTGCCATTTCCCAAGCGTTCACGCCATGCCAGGGGCAGTACCAGGAGCTGGGCACTGACAGGTGTGTTTAATGCTCACTTAGACCCTACAATTATCTCCATTTTACAGACAGGGAAACTGAGGCTTAGAGAGGTTGTCTCACCCCAAGCTCTGTTAGTGGGGTGATGTGGAAGCAGGGAGGGGACCATGACACTGTGACCCCAGAGATTGGGCTTGACCCCAGATCACTTCAGTTGAGTCCAAGCTACAGTGAGGCAGATGGCTTTCCTGAGGTCGGTTTTGGAGGATGAAGCGGCTATGCTGAGGCTCCCAGTGGGCCTAGGGACAAGGCAGATGTGGGGGCACACCCAGACACTGACGGGCAAACTCGCCTGCTGCCCTATATCCATGGGAGCTGAGGGGTGAGCCTACGGATGGGCAGGAAGCTTCTCCAGGAGGCAACCAGACAAATTGTGGCTGTGGGTCCCCAGGGAGTGGGTTCTGTGGGCCTGGGGTGGGGGCATGCACAACAGGTGATATCCCTGTGGCCTTTACACACTTAGGGTTATTTGGGGTTTGTCTGCTTCAAATGTTCTCAGGTTATGGGCAGAGGCTGCCCCCTGCCACAGATACAGGGGTAGAGAAGCTTGATTCTAAGGGAGACCCCCTCATGCAGGTCTGGACCCACCTCTTCCAGGTCAGCGGTCATGGCACCCTCCTCCTTTTTGACAAGGGTTCTTTTTTCAATCACAGACACCAGATACGTAAAGAAGACTAGGAGGTGTCTTGGATGCAGGTGGAGCGGAGGGCCTGGAGTTCCATTCACTGGCTTTCCTCATGCCTTGCTTTTCTTTTCCCACAAGGGGGCGCCATGGAGCAGAGTGGGAAACCCCTCAATGGACACCAGCAGTTCTCAAAGAGAGGTTCCCAGACCAGCAGCATCAGTAGCACCTGGGAGCGTCCTAGACATGCCGATTCTCAGGCTTCTGCTGAATAGACTGTGGAGTCAGGGCCAAGGACTGATCTGACGAGCTCTGATTTAATCAGAGCTTGAATCTGATTTAACAAGCTCTTTAGTTGACTTTTTAGATATACTATAGTTTGGGAAGCTTGCTCTGAACCTGGTTCCTCAGGTTCCATCCTCCCCTGATGGAGTTTTCCAGGTTCATGACTGATCTATCCTATATGGTGGAAGCTTCTACAAAGAGTGATCACTCTGGGGCAAATGATACCGTAGACCCTACAATTATCTCCATTTTACAGACAGGGAAACTGAGGCTTAGAGAGGTTGTCTCACCCCAAGCTCTGTTAGTGGGGTGATGTGGAAGCAGGGAGGGGACCATGACACTGTGACCCCAGAGATTGGGCTTGACCCCAGATCACTTCAGTTGAGTCCAAGCTACAGTGAGGCAGATGGCTTTCCTGAGGTCGGTTTTGGAGGATGAAGCGGCTATGCTGAGGCTCCCAGTGGGCCTAGGGACAAGGCAGATGTGGGGGCACACCCAGACACTGACGGGCAAACTCGCCTGCTGCCCTATATCCATGGGAGCTGAGGGGTGAGCCTACGGATGGGCAGGAAGCTTCTCCAGGAGGCAACCAGACAAATTGTGGCTGTGGGTCCCCAGGGAGTGGGTTCTGTGGGCCTGGGGTGGGGGCATGCACAACAGGTGATATCCCTGTGGCCTTTACACACTTAGGGTTATTTGGGGTTTGTCTGCTTCAAATGTTCTCAGGTTATGGGCAGAGGCTGCCCCCTGCCACAGATACAGGGGTAGAGAAGCTTGATTCTAAGGGAGACCCCCTCATGCAGGTCTGGACCCACCTCTTCCAGGTCAGCGGTCATGGCACCCTCCTCCTTTTTGACAAGGGTTCTTTTTTCAATCACAGACACCAGATACGTAAAGAAGACTAGGAGGTGTCTTGGATGCAGGTGGAGCGGAGGGCCTGGAGTTCCATTCACTGGCTTTCCTCATGCCTTGCTTTTCTTTTCCCACAAGGGGGCGCCATGGAGCAGAGTGGGAAACCCCTCAATGGACACCAGCAGTTCTCAAAGAGAGGTTCCCAGACCAGCAGCATCAGTAGCACCTGGGAGCGTCCTAGACATGCCGATTCTCAGGCTTCTGCTGAATAGACTGTGGAGTCAGGGCCAAGGACTGATCTGACGAGCTCTGATTTAATCAGAGCTTGAATCTGATTTAACAAGCTCTTTAGTTGACTTTTTAGATATACTATAGTTTGGGAAGCTTGCTCTGAACCTGGTTCCTCAGGTTCCATCCTCCCCTGATGGAGTTTTCCAGGTTCATGACTGATCTATCCTATATGGTGGAAGCTTCTACAAAGAGAGTGATCACTCTGGGGCAAATGATACCGTAGACTTCTTGGTAAATGCTTCACAGTGCCCGAGATAGACTCAAAGCTGGAATGCTTCCAGCCTTTAAGTTTTGTCCCCTCCACTGGCCAACTTCCCTCTCTAGAATTCTGCAGCTTCTCTTCCTAGGATAGAACAATCCCAGGATGGACCAATGGATGCTGGAAAAGCACCAGGGATGACCCACCACCATGTTAGCACCTTCCACGTCCTTCCATCCAGACCTCGTTCAAAGTCACTGAAATGAGGCTAAACCACACTTCCACAGGGCCAAGGACTGAGGAGGAGCCTTTGTGAAGGTCTGCAGATGTTTCTGGACCTTGAGCCCTCTGCTCAGCCACCAGCCTGGCCCAGCTGTTTTTCCTGTGTTGTGCTTTATTTAAACAATTGCATCGACAGTGAATTCTCAGGAAGGAAGCAAGTCATGATTGCTCACTCGCTAGGCTCAGCCAAGCTCTGCTGAACTGCTGCTTGAGTCCCAGTTTACGGGAAGCAGGTGATGTCGTGCACTTCTCTGGCTTTCTTTAGGAAAGTTACCCAGGAAACATTCCTGAGTCTGGAAGGAAAATAGCTCACTCCTGTCCTATTCTTACCAAACTCTCCCATTAGTGAGTCCAAGTGCCTAGGAATAAGACCATTTCTTGTTAAAGGGTAGAATACAGCCCTTGCACTACAGAGATTTGTATGAACTCAGGGGAGCAGTCTCCCATGCAATTCTCAAGAACAGTCCTTTCCGCAAGGGTATCTGGGTATTAGTACGGACCAGCAGCTCCACAGCTCAGCTCACAGCCACGACATTTTCAATGGTACACACATCCAAGCTTAGAGTGAACACTAGTTAGCCCAGTCATCCCAACATCCTTGGAAGTCACAATTTCCCTTGGAGAATATAGTGGATGCTAAGAATCCTCACCTCAAGAAACATATGTATACAGTGCACACAATATACAGACCCATTTTGCATACAATTTTACAGGATTCACAGGCCTTCTTGAAGCTTGTTCACGGATGTCATTCCTTCATTCATTTAATAAATGTTACTGATATCCTACCACAAGTCTCGCACTAACAGTGCTGGGTGCTGGGAACTCATGATGGAAGAGGAGAAATGCCTGACTCTCAGACATATAGCTAAGAACTCTGGGGTCTTAAGCAGGGGGTAGTGCCCTCCCCAGGCTGAAGAGGGTACTGCTCCCTATAGGCTGAAGAGGGTACTGCCCCTCCCGCAACAGACTGACATTGGTACTGTCCCCCAGGCTGAAGGTAATATTGCTCCCCACCAGGTTAAGGGTCCACCCCCCGAACTCCAGGCTGAGAATGAATTCTTCATTGTCATAATCACTGAACTGAAGCAGGACTGCTAGATGATCTGCAGTATATGGGACAGAGAAGGGCCCCCTCAAATACCAATGGCACCCCACTGAGAAATGATGACATTCCCAGAACCTGACCACTTTGCAGAAAGGGGAACTGGACATAAGAACCTGTGAGGATTTCAGCAGTCCATTCTTCTGAGTCTTCAAGTTTTACCCAGTGTGGTTCGGAAGCAGCTCAGAGCCAGAGAAAGAGGGGAAGGGCCAGGGTGGATTGGGGCCATTGGTCCATTAATCCCAGGTGCAGGGGCCAGTTCAGGGTGAGCACTTCTCTGGCTTTCTTTAGGAAAGTTACCCAGGAAACATTCCTGAGTCTGGAAGGAAAATAGCTCACTCCTGTCCTATTCTTACCAAACTCTCCCATTAGTGAGTCCAAGTGCCTAGGAATAAGACCATTTCTTGTTAAAGGGTAGAATACAGCCCTTGCACTACAGAGATTTGTATGAACTCAGGGGAGCAGTCTCCCATGCAATTCTCAAGAACAGTCCTTTCCGCAAGGGTATCTGGGTATTAGTACGGACCAGCAGCTCCACAGCTCAGCTCACAGCCACGACATTTTCAATGGTACACACATCCAAGCTTAGAGTGAACACTAGTTAGCCCAGTCATCCCAACATCCTTGGAAGTCACAATTTCCCTTGGAGAATATAGTGGATGCTAAGAATCCTCACCTCAAGAAACATATGTATACAGTGCACACAATATACAGACCCATTTTGCATACAATTTTACAGGATTCACAGGCCTTCTTGAAGCTTGTTCACGGATGTCATTCCTTCATTCATTTAATAAATGTTACTGATATCCTACCACAAGTCTCGCACTAACAGTGCTGGGTGCTGGGAACTCATGATGGAAGAGGAGAAATGCCTGACTCTCAGACATATAGCTAAGAACTCTGGGGTCTTAAGCAGGGGGTAGTGCCCTCCCCAGGCTGAAGAGGGTACTGCTCCCTATAGGCTGAAGAGGGTACTGCCCCTCCCGCAACAGACTGACATTGGTACTGTCCCCCAGGCTGAAGGTAATATTGCTCCCCACCAGGTTAAGGGTCCACCCCCCGAACTCCAGGCTGAGAATGAATTCTTCATTGTCATAATCACTGAACTGAAGCAGGACTGCTAGATGATCTGCAGTATATGGGACAGAGAAGGGCCCCCTCAAATACCAATGGCACCCCACTGAGAAATGATGACATTCCCAGAACCTGACCACTTTGCAGAAAGGGGAACTGGACATAAGAACCTGTGAGGATTTCAGCAGTCCATTCTTCTGAGTCTTCAAGTTTTACCCAGTGTGGTTCGGAAGCAGCTCAGAGCCAGAGAAAGAGGGGAAGGGCCAGGGTGGATTGGGGCCATTGGTCCATTAATCCCAGGTGCAGGGGCCAGTTCAGGGTGAGCTGACCGTCTCCTGCTCGTGGGGTCAGGGGACATGAGAAGGCTGTATGGCTTCCTACTCCAGGCAGCTCCGCTTTCAGTCAGTCCACCCAGGAGGCTGCAACGTTTGGGGGGCAGTGCTGTATGAGTCTGGTCTACTTGCCCCAACAAACCCCACCCTTCATTGGCCCCCTACCAGCCTGCCTGGAGACAGAGGGATGGTGCAGATGACGAGCTTTCGGACCCAGAACACAATGAAAAGCAAAGATTTTGGAGGGAGAGATTCGTCTTAGCATTATATGCCAACAATGTTGGCTTGAAACAATCTTTTTAGCTACTGAACCGACCCATAGGATGCTGTTTTTAAAATTCTGGCTGGTGAATGTCAGACTGAAAGAACCATTTAAGACTTGAAGCAGGCAATTTGAACTCAAAAATATCCCTTCCTCTGAAATTTTAATATTTAGAAAAACAAGGGAGTAAAAACTCCATTATTCACAGTAGAGTAAAAGGAAAGGACATTTCAAATGAGAGGGTTTTCTTTAGGGATGGAAGGACATGGTTCTTCTCTCCTTTGGGAACCAGAATAAACATGCTATGTCGACTTCCTTTCCCAGTGAAAAACGAGAGGGCAAAACACAGCAAAATAAATTTCATGGGCATCTCAGTGTGATGGAGGGATTCTTATAACTATAACCCGCTCACAGCTGAAATAATATTGCAAATGACTCCAGGCAGTCAGAAATGATCCCCAATTACAACCCACATAAAATTCCTAATCCATGTGCTGTCCCATAGAGTTTCATGTCATTACACACATTTACAGAACAGAGAGAACCACGATGCACCTCAGAAAGGATTTGAGTCTGGGGCACTAGAGAAAGGTATCATACCCTAAAAGATCATCTTGTCCTCTCAGTGGTTCATTGTTCACAGGGACAGCCTAGTCTAAATAACTTGCTTTATTACAAAAGTAATCCTTGAACACATGCTTATTGTAAACAGTTCAAAAGGCATAGAAGTATTGAGCATAAAAAGCCCCTCGCCTGAACCCCAATTATTCTACTTCCTTTCCCAACAGGGACCAGAACTTTTCAAACCAAACCAGGCCCCACAGCAAGCTGGCTACAGAGCAAAGCAAACAAACAAGGTTCATGCCTGTTATGAACGGGCCAAAATATACTATGAGGTGGTCAATAAATATGCATTAAATTCCCCTTGAAGTCCAAGAGACACAGACATAAGCAAGGCAATGTCTTTGTGCTCAAGGAAACTCACAGCCCTGGGGGAAACTCGATGCGAAAATTAAATTCAAAAGAGCAAGCAATAAAGAATGGTGCTGCAGGCTGTGCCAGTGGTGGAGGCTGCAGGAACTCCAAACGTAGGTGTTCTCTTTCCTGTTGGAGGAAAGTTCGAGGAGGAGCTGATCCTGCTTGTGCCGGGTTCCTATACAGCTGGGAGGGAGGGGGCCATTGTGCCGGGGGCCACGGGGCCAGGGTGTCGGGTAGATGCAGAGCCGTTGCAGAAGATAAGGAGGAGAGTAGGAAGTAGATGAAGAGGGACATAGATGACGGGGATCCTGATGCCAGACAGATATGGAAGCTTGGGCGCTGGTTTTTCATCTTTAAGGGAAAGGATCTACCACTATCTTTGAGACCTTCAGTCCAAGTCCTCTGGTTAAAGGCCCCAGGGGGCTTCCCTGGTGGTCTAGTGGTTAAGACTTTGTGCTTCCAGTGCAGGGTGTGTGGGTTTGATCCCTGGTTGGGCAACTATGATTTCACATGCCACTTGGCGCAGCCAAAATTATTTAAAATAATAACGGTAAATAAAATGCTAAAGACATTTAAAAATAAACAAATGGCCCCAGGTCAGAAGGATCCACATTAGTCTGGCTCCTGGAGCTGCTGTCTACATGGAAGGCTTCAGTATACACATTGAACAAGCCTTCAGAAAGGATTTGAGTCTGGGGCACTGGAGAAAGGTATCATACCCTAAAAGATCATCTTGTCCTCTCAGTGGTTCATTGTTCACAGGGACAGCCTAGTCTAAATAACTTGCTTTATTACAAAAGTAATCCTTGAACACATGCTTATTGTAAACAGTTCAAAAGGCATAGAAGTATTGAGCATAAAAGCCCTCGCCTGAACCCCAATTATTCTACTTCCTTTCCCAACAGGGACCAGAACTTTTCAAACCAAACCAGGCCCCACAGCAAGCTGGCTACAGAGCAAAGCAAACAAACAAGGTTCATGCCTGTTATGAACGGGCCAAAATATACTATGAGGTGGTCAATAAATATGCATTAAATTCCCCTTGAAGTCCAAGAGACACAGACATAAGCAAGGCAATGTCTTTGTGCTCAAGGAAACTCACAGCCCTGGGGGAAACTCGATGCGAAAATTAAATTCAAAAGAGCAAGCAATAAAGAATGGTGCTGCAGGCTGTGCCAGTGGTGGAGGCTGCAGGAACTCCAAACGTAGGTGTTCTCTTTCCTGTTGGAGGAAAGTTCGAGGAGGAGCTGATCCTGCTTGTGCCGGGTTCCTATACAGCTGGGAGGGAGGGGGCCATTGTGCCGGGGGCCACGGGGCCAGGGTGTCGGGTAGATGCAGAGCCGTTGCAGAAGATAAGGAGGAGAGTAGGAAGTAGATGAAGAGGGACATAGATGACGGGGATCCTGATGCCAGACAGATATGGAAGCTTGGGCGCTGGTTTTTCATCTTTAAGGGAAAGGATCTACCACTATCTTTGAGACCTTCAGTCCAAGTCCTCTGGTTAAAGGCCCCAGGGGACTTCCCTGGTGGTCTAGTGGTTAAGACTTTGTGCTTCCAGTGCAGGGTGTGTGGGTTTGATCCCTGGTTGGGCAACTATGATTTCACATGCCACTTGGCGCAGCCAAAATTATTTAAAATAATAACGGTAAATAAAATGCTAAAGACATTTAAAAATAAACAAATGGCCCCAGGTCAGAAGGATCCACATTAGTCTGGCTCCTGGAGCTGCTGTCTACATGGAAGGCTTCTCCAGTGTTGGAAACAGAAACCTTGCGGCCCTGGTGTCTCCTACCAGGTGAGCTTGCTCCCCTCAAGGCTTCCCTGAATTCTTCTGGGGAAATGAATCTGATGCTGTTACCCTCAACCTCTGGGGCAGAGTAGCACACATGGGGTGGCCTGTCATGGAGAAAAGGCAGATGGAGCCCACAATGGATGGGATGAAAAGAAGGTTCAGTAGTCAAAGCCTTTTTTTCCTCTCCCTGAAGCTGAGGTCTGCACCCCTCTTCTCTCGGCTGTGCACTTCTGTGTGTGTGCTCAGTCTCTCAGTCATGTCTGACTGTCTGACCCCATGGATTGCAGTCCGTCAACCTTCCCTGTCCGTCACTGTCTCTCGGAGTTTGCTAAAATTCATGTACCTGCAGTCACTGGTGCTATCTAACCATCTTGTCTTCTGTCACCCCCTTCTCCTCCTGCCCTCAGTCTTTCCCAGCATCAGGGTCTTTTCCAATGAGTCAGCTCTTTTCATCAGGTGGCCAAAGTATTGGAACTTCAGCTTAAGCATCAATCCTTCCGACGAATATTCAGGGTTGATTTCCTTCAGAAACAACTGGTTTGATCCCCTCGCTGTCAAGGACTCTCGAGAGTCTTCTCCAGTATAATTCAAAAGGATCAATTCTTCGTTGCTCACCCTTTCATATGACCACTCATATCCGTAATGACTTCTGGAAAAACCATAGTGTTGAGTGCATGTTTGCATTCCCACTGTGACCATGACTGTACTTGATGTTCAGATTCAGTGATGAAGAAGGACAGGTGTTTGATCTGTGGAAGCCCTTGGTCCGCTGTCAGCTGAGCCATCCCATGCTCACTCTGATCCTTGTTGATGTCCAGTCACCTCGTAGAGGGCACTATGTACCTTGTCATTCACCCCTGAGACCTCAGAGTTGCAAATCCATGAGACAGGATTTTTAGGGGGGAAGGGGGGACTACAGATGCCAGGTGGGCATGGAGGCCTGTAGGGAGAGCTGGGGGAAAATTCCACCCAATGGCACCAAAGACTCACTGGGCTACGTCCAGCTGAGACCAGGCATCCGTCTCCAATCTGTCCTGGGGACTCCCAGGGCCTTCTACTCAGCTGCACTTAGTCATAACCCAGAAGCATGCGAGTGCCAGTATGTTGCCCGGATAAGCTTAATTCTCTCCCAAGGAGAATCCAGCTCCACGGGCTGCTGGGAAGTGTCATGCCTGTTGAGAAGTGGTGAAAAATCAAATTATCCTCAAGGATAGAACATCTCTTAATTTTGCATCAAGAATAGCATTAGTAATTTTTTTAAATCAAAGGTATATCATGCATGGCTTTATAACCAACGCTATAATTCTTGGTGCAGTGTCAAGGGCCCCACGGTCTGCATTTGTTGGCTCGTTCTTGGCCCCTTTTATGTCACATCCTTGTTTTTCTTTCCTTCTGAGGTCCTGCTTTCAAGGTACACCACCATGCAGTATTTAGGGGTCTTTGTTGTTGTTGCTTAGTCATTAAATCAAGCCCTACTCTTTTATGTCTCCATAAACTATAGCCCACCAGGCTCCTCTGTCCATGGGATTCTCCAGGCAAGAATACTGGAGTGGGTTGCTATTTCCTTCCCCAGGGGATCTTGCCAACTCAGGGATCAAATCCAAGTCTCCTACATTTCTTGCATTGGCAGGCAGATTCTTTACCACTGAGCCACCTGGGAAGCCCCTAAGGGGTCCTCACTAGCCACCATAAATGAGTCTTTTGGGTAAACAAGGCAGATTGGGGTATTGGAAGTACAAACACATGTTTATTGCAGTATGATGGCGGAAGCTGTAGTTTTGACTGGAGGGAATCTAGGAATATTTTCCAGAGGAAGAGGAATTCAGGTTGGGCTTCATCAGGCAAATGTCAGCGTGGGTGGACAGGAGTGAGGGAACGGAGCAGAGGGAGCGGTCAGAGAAAAGGAGGGTCCGAGTAGGATGGTACAGCCAGGAGGCAGGTGAGGAAGAGGGAAGCAGAGGCTGCGGTACCAGGGAGAAAGGAAAGCTAACGTGGCTGCTACAGGGTCCAGGGACAGGGTTCGGCACTGTCCATGCACTCCCAGAACCCTCCCCAATAATCCAGTGCAGTAGCTACTGCTGTTATTCCCCCCTGAACAGACAGGGCAGCGGAAGCACAGAAACGTTAGGAACTTGCCAGAGTCTCAGCTGATGAAAAGTAGAGGGAACCGGGCCCTGTGTTCTTGCCCCTGGTCACGCTGCCCTTCTCCTGGTGGAAGGCTGATGTGTCCGTTGGCCGGGCTGCAGTAACCGAGACTGAGGGGCTAAGACAACAGGTGCTGTCTCACAGGTCTGGAGGCCAGAAGTCCAGGATCAAGGTGAAAACACATCTGGTTTCTTTTGAGACCTCTCTCCTTGGCCGGCCGTCTTCTCCCTGTGTCCTCACACAGCCTTCCCTCTGTGCGCGATCATCCCGGTGAGTCTTCGTGCCCCAAACTCCTCCGCTTATTAAGGACACCAGTTGGGTTGGATGTGGACCTGCTCTGACGGTACACCACCATGCAGTATTTAGGGGTCTTTGTTGTTGTTGCTTAGTCATTAAATCAAGCCCTACTCTTTTATGTCTCCATAAACTATAGCCCACCAGGCTCCTCTGTCCATGGGATTCTCCAGGCAAGAATACTGGAGTGGGTTGCTATTTCCTTCCCCAGGGGATCTTGCCAACTCAGGGATCAAATCCAAGTCTCCTACATTTCTTGCATTGGCAGGCAGATTCTTTACCACTGAGCCACCTGGGAAGCCCCTAAGGGGTCCTCACTAGCCACCATAAATGAGTCTTTTGGGTAAACAAGGCAGATTGGGGTATTGGAAGTACAAACACATGTTTATTGCAGTATGATGGCGGAAGCTGTAGTTTTGACTGGAGGGAATCTAGGAATATTTTCCAGAGGAAGAGGAATTCAGGTTGGGCTTCATCAGGCAAATGTCAGCGTGGGTGGACAGGAGTGAGGGAACGGAGCAGAGGGAGCGGTCAGAGAAAAGGAGGGTACGAGTAGGATGGTACAGCCAGGAGGCAGGTGAGGAAGAGGGAAGCAGAGGCTGCGGTACCAGGGAGAAAGGAAAGCTAACGTGGCTGCTACAGGGTCCAGGGACAGGGTTCGGCACTGTCCATGCACTCCCAGAACCCTCCCCAATAATCCAGTGCAGTAGCTACTGCTGTTATTCCCCCCTGAACAGACAGGGCAGCGGAAGCACAGAAACGTTAGGAACTTGCCAGAGTCTCAGCTGATGAAAAGTAGAGGGAACCGGGCCCTGTGTTCTTGCCCCTGGTCACGCTGCCCTTCTCCTGGTGGAAGGCTGATGTGTCCGTTGGCCGGGCTGCAGTAACCGAGACTGAGGGGCTAAGACAACAGGTGCTGTCTCACAGGTCTGGAGGCCAGAAGTCCAGGATCAAGGTGAAAACACATCTGGTTTCTTTTGAGACCTCTCTCCTTGGCCGGCCGTCTTCTCCCTGTGTCCTCACACAGCCTTCCCTCTGTGCGCGATCATCCCGGTGAGTCTTCGTGCCCCAAACTCCTCCGCTTATTAAGGACACCAGTTGGGTTGGATGTGGACCTGCTCTGACGGCCACATCTTCGTGACCCTTTAAAGGCACCATCTCCAACGACAGTCATATTCTGAGGCTTGAAGAATAAGGATATGCGCTTTGACACATGAATTCTGGAGACACAATTCAGCCCCTAACAGGTGAGGAAGTACAGTCCACGGAGATTTGAATGACAGAGGGAGGCATGTGCATTTGGGGGTGGGGGGTGGCGGAGGGGATGCCATCCTGGGTCTTGGTTGTTGCACGGGCTTTCTCTGATTGCAACGAGCAAGGGCTATGCCTTGTTGTGCGATGCAGACCTCTCACAGTGGTGGCTTGTCTCGTCGTGGAGCATGGGCCCTAGGGTGCGAGGGCTCAGTAGTCGTGGTGTTTTGTGGCATGTGGAATCATCCTGGATGATTGAACCTGTGTCTCCCGCATGAGCAGGTGGATTCGTAACCACTGGACCACTGGAGAAACCTGCTGTCTGCAATTTTGTCTTTGGTTGGGGAGCCTGGGAAGGTCTGGCTGTATTTCAGGAGGGTCACTGTGGCAGCTTCATGGAGGAGAGAGAGGGGCCATGGCTCTCGAGTTTGGCTGCACATCAGAATCACCTAAGGAGACTTAAAAAAGCCCAGTGTCCCTGCCGTACCCAAGATCCATCAAATCCGACTGGATGAGGTGCAACTCGGGTGTCTGTGGTTTGAAGAGCTTCCAAGGGGTTCTGATGCAGCCAATGAGGAACTTGCCAGAGTCTCAGCTGATGAAAAGTAGAGGGAACCGGGCCCTGTGTTCTTGCCCCTGGTCACGCTGCCCTTCTCCTGGTGGAAGGCTGATGTGTCCGTTGGCCGGGCTGCAGTAACCGAGACTGAGGGGCTAAGACAACAGGTGCTGTCTCACAGGTCTGGAGGCCAGAAGTCCAGGATCAAGGTGAAAACACATCTGGTTTCTTTTGAGACCTCTCTCCTTGGCCGGCCGTCTTCTCCCTGTGTCCTCACACAGCCTTCCCTCTGTGCGCGATCATCCCGGTGAGTCTTCGTGCCCCAAACTCCTCCGCTTATTAAGGACACCAGTTGGGTTGGATGTGGACCTGCTCTGACGGCCACATCTTCGTGACCCTTTAAAGGCACCATCTCCAACGACAGTCATATTCTGAGGCTTGAAGAATAAGGATATGCGCTTTGACACATGAATTCTGGAGACCCAATTCAGCCCCTAACAGGTGGGGAGGTACGGTCCACGGGGATTTGAAGGACAGGGGGAGGCATGTGCATTTGGGGGGGGGGGGTGGCGGAGGGGATGCCATCCTGGGTCTTGGTTGTTGCACGGGCTTTCTCTGATTGCAACGAGCAAGGGCTATGCCTTGTTGTGCGATGCAGACCTCTCACAGTGGTGGCTTGTCTCGTCGTGGAGCATGGGCCCTAGGGTGCGAGGGCTCAGTAGTCGTGGTGTTTTGTGGCATGTGGAATCATCCTGGATGATTGAACCTGTGTCTCCCGCATGAGCAGGTGGATTCGTAACCACTGGACCACTGGAGAAACCTGCTGTCTGCAATTTTGTCTTTGGTTGGGGAGCCTGGGAAGGTCTGGCTGTATTTCAGGAGGGTCACTGTGGCAGCTTCATGGAGGAGAGAGAGGGGCCATGGCTCTCGAGTTTGGCTGCACATCAGAATCACCTAAGGAGACTTAAAAAAGCCCAGTGTCCCTGCCGTACCCAAGATCCATCAAATCCGACTGGATGAGGTGCAACCCCGGTGTCTGTAGTTTGAAAAGCTTCCAAGGGGTTCTGATGCGCAGCCAAGAGTGAGGACCACACTAGGAGAGAAAAGCTTGCCTGGAAACAAGCTGCCTTGTGTGGAAAGGGAGCAGGATTCAGAAACTAGATCTGTCCAGCCACATGCAAGATGAGAGTGGCCACAACCACTGAACCGAATCCAGCCCCAGGCAGGGCACTCCAAGCACTCGTCCAAGGAGACGTGGTGGCCGTGACCGCCGGATGCCATCCTCTGAGGCCATTCACATGCAGGAGCCCAGAGAAGCTCTGAGGCTTCGTTCCCAGAGACCACACTGCCACCACCTGACCCCCAGAGCCAGGGCTGGAGTTCGAAAGTTCACTATGCTCGCTGCCCTCATTTCACAGATGGGACAGCGGAGTCCAGACATGGATGAAGATCAGGAATAAAATGTTTGCTCTTGCTGTCTTGGGAAATGCAGACTCACAAGGAAATCATGAGCTTGTGAAGGAGTGGGCCTGAGGGTGGTCCATACCCCTGGCTCTCCCAGTCCATTCCCAGATGGCCCAGTTGAGAGGACGCGCTTGTCCTTGGAGGCGGAGGCTGTTGGGGGCCAGCGCCAGCCAGGCTGGGTCAAGGCAACTGGTCTCCTCTGAAAATGACCTTGGTTGACCAGAACCAAGGGCAGCTCCTGTCCAAGGGAAGCTCTGAACACCAAACCAACTCTGAGTGGTGCACAGACAGGTGGGGATCTCTCACCAAAATCGAACTTTCTTCACAAAGGTCTAAGAACAGCCTGGTCCCCTGCGGTGTCTCCTAACTCAGCCAACTGACCCCGCGGGAACACAAGAGACCACCTGAGCCCGTGACATCTCCTGCTCATCCTCAGCAGCTGCAGAGATGTGCTCAGGTCCCTGCTTCCAAGGAGCTTCCATTCTAGTGGAGGGGAGACAGAAAACCAAACACAGAATCAATACGTAGTGCACAAGGTGGTATACAGCTGATGAGTAACAAGTCTTAGGATTCAAAACAAAGGCTTCCGACTGGATGAGGTGCAACCCGGTGTCTGTAGTTTGAAAAGCTTCCAAGGGGTTCTGATGCGCAGCCAAGAGTGAGGACCACACTAGGAGAGAAAAGCTTGCCTGGAAACAAGCTGCCTTGTGTGGAAAGGAGCAGGATTCAGAAACTAGATCTGTCCAGCCACATGCAAGATGAGAGTGGCCACAACCACTGAACCGAATCCAGCCCCAGGCAGGGCACTCCAAGCACTCGTCCAAGGAGACGTGGTGGCCGTGACCGCCGGATGCCATCCTCTGAGGCCATTCACATGCAGGAGCCCAGAGAAGCTCTGAGGCTTCGTTCCCAGAGACCACACTGCCACCACCTGACCCCCAGAGCCAGGGCTGGAGTTCGAAAGTTCACTATGCTCGCTGCCCTCATTTCACAGATGGGACAGCGGAGTCCAGACATGGATGAAGATCAGGAATAAAATGTTTGCTCTTGCTGTCTTGGGAAATGCAGACTCACAAGGAAATCATGAGCTTGTGAAAGAGTGGGCCTGAGGGTGGTCCATACCCGTGGCTCTCCCAGTCCATTCCCAGATGGCCCAGTTGAGAGGACGCGCTTGTCCTTGGAGGCGGAGGCTGTTGGGGGCCAGCGCCAGCCAGGCTGGGTCAAGGCAACTGGTCTCCTCTGAAAATGACCTTGGTTGACCAGAACCAAGGGCAGCTCCTGTCCAAGGGAAGCTCTGAACACCAAACCAACTCTGAGTGGTGCACAGACAGGTGGGGATCTCTCACCAAAATCGAACTTTCTTCACAAAGGTCTAAGAACAGCCTGGTCCCCTGCGGTGTCTCCTAACTCAGCCAACTGACCCCGCGGGAACACAAGAGACCACCTGAGCCCGTGACATCTCCTGCTCATCCTCAGCAGCTGCAGAGATGTGCTCAGGTCCCTGCTTCCAAGGAGCTTCCATTCTAGTGGAGGGGAGACAGAAAACCAAACACAGAATCAATACGTAGTGCACAAGGTGGTATACAGCTGATGAGTAACAAGTCTTAGGATTCAGAAGCTCATTTCCAAATCTAGGGTCTTCTCCTGTGGATGTGTCTTTTCAACAGTGGTGCCTCCCCAGGCAGAACCCAGACAGGGTTCTAAGGGAGACTGGACCCTGGGGCACTCTTTCCCTGCAGCCTTGCTGGGGAGGAAGAAGTGAGCCTGCAGAACAACAGGTGGCAACACAACAGGACTGTCCAGCCCCCGCCACTTCCTGAACAAGGCACCCTGGATGATACTCAAATGTGACAGGTAGGCTCCACCCTCCAGGTTCTAAGCACATGGGGAGACTGGGTGCCACTCAGTACTACGTACAAAGGCAGGTACCACTGCCATTTATTGGTGTTTGTAGGTCTTCAAGGGATAGAACCTGGCCCCCGAGAGGCTCACAGTCTAAGGAGGGAGGTAAGAGTATCTGTCTGTGGTCAGTCTCCATCCACTCAGCTTATGCACAAGAAGTGACTAGGTTTCAACAAAGAGCTCAGACTTGGCGGGTTAGTGGAGCTGCTGAGGCAGCACAGAGAGGAGGGGTGAAGGTGGACAGACCGGCAGGGAATTGGGCAAGGGCATTCAAGCTGAGGCCGACCAGTGGCTTCTGTTTCATGCAAGAATCTTGGACAGGCGATGAGGAGAGTATGATGATAGAAGGTTGGGTTTGGTGAGACTCAACGGGCCGGGAAAGGCTGGATGATGGGGTCCACTGACCCAAGCCCGAGCACCCACTGGATGTGCAGGCATACGGAGCCCTGGGAGGAAGATGAAGCTCAGGGAGGTTGGGTTGTGCCATCTCCAAGGCGAGGAGAGTCTCCGCACCCATGCCATCTCCCAGCCAGGATGCCACAGTGGAGACCAGTGAGGAACGTGGACCTTTCCATTGAGTAGTTTGGAGGTCAGATGAGACAGTTTCCAAGAGAGCCAGCTGAAAACCTATTGAGGCATCAGAAGCCTGGCCTTCTGTTTAGGGTTGCTGTGATGACCCGAATGGTAGCAAGAAGAACTAGAAAGAACATTAGTTCTTTCTAACGATGTGAGAGATCAGCTTGGGACTTCACCTCATAAGCATCAGCATCTCCTCCTGGAAGCCAGAGTGGCTGTAGCCCCTGCTCCCTCAACCCGTTCTGATGCCAGAAACCTGGAGGGGTTTTAGGTAACAGCAGCCACCTAAGGGTGCTCTCCTCAGCAGCTCAGAAAGGAGGGCCCTCGTTGGGGAAGGCTGAGCTCAAATGGGCAAATAGGCAGGAGCAAACGAGGAGCGAGCTGGGCGGGGCGAGGGTTGCACATAGGCAGAAGAAGGGAGCCAAGCAAGCCGGATGCAAGATTTAAGACGTTATTGCAGGAGAACTGGGACACCCCTGGATGATTTTAAGCAGAAACAGCTGCGCATGCGTGCACGCATGTGTGTGTGTGTGTGTTTAATTTTGGCCTTCTTTATTGATCTTTCATTTATTTATTTCCATCCATCTTTACTCTTTGGCCTGCGTGGACCTCCCATTGCAGTGGCCTCTCTCATTGCAGAGCACCGGCTTTGGGTGCATGTGCTCCAGAGCGCTGGCTCGTAATTGGACACACCAGTCCAGCCACTCTGCCGCATGTGGGATCTTCCCGGGCCAGGGATTGAACCTGTGCCCTTTGCAGCGCAAGGCGGACACTTTACCCACTGGACCACCAGGGAAGCCCTGTGTGTGTTTTAATATTTATTTATTTGGCTATCTCTGGTCTTCACTGCACCGCACAGAAGTTTTCATCATTGTGCCCAGACTCTAGTTGTGGTTCCTGGGCTCCGGAGTGCATGAGCTCAGCCGTTGGGACACGTGGGCCTTAGTTGCTCCGAGGTATGTGGGACTTCAGTTCCCTGGCCAGGGATCCAACCCACATCCCCTACAATGCAAGGTGAATTCTTAACCACTGGACCAGCAGGGAAGTTAGGAGTTGTTGGGTTTTCAAAATGACTCTGCCCACAGTATGGAGGAGAGGCTGGCACAGCAAGCATGGAGCAGGTACCAGGGAGAAGACTAGTGCCTCTCCTAGTGGAAGGAGCAGGAGACACTCATCAGCCCTCTGGGCCTTTGCATGGCTGTTCCGGGGGCTCAGAACGCACTTCCCCTTGATGCGTGCACTCCAATCCCTTCTCTGCAGGCCAATCTCCACCCCGTGCCACCTCTCCAGAGAGACCATCTGCTACAGCCCTGGCCTTCCAGCACACGCGTCCCATTTCACCCTCCATGGGCTGCAGTGATTCTGCTTCTGGCCTCCTCTTGCTCCTACAGGCTTCAGGCGGGCAGGTGCCTCGTCCGCTGGATCGTCACCTGACCTGCATTCCTCAGCCAGAGTTCCCAGGAAGCAGCCGAAGAGCAGCTGTCTGCGGGAAATCCCAGGCAGGCTGGTCTCGCAGGCGGTGTCCTGAGCTTCTGAACCCAGTTGGTGGGGGTGGGGGTTGGGTAGGATGGGAGGGAGAGGACAGGCAGATGTCCTTCTGCCCCTTGAGGATGGGGTGGGCGGAAGCTTCCCGCCAGAGATCACATCAGCAGGAGATTCAGACTGTGGGGTCCTTCCCACGGGGGCCTCAGGACGCCAAGGCAACACCCCACTGTGCCTCCCCTGCTGGGGCCGACCCTTCGGCTTGTGCTCTGTGGGAGGGCCAGGGACAGGGGCAGAGGTTCCCAGGCCCAAGGCTCTGGATCCTGAGAAGCATCTCGGGGTGTGCTCGGGCCCGGGAGGGAATTAACCTCCGGTCTTCGAGTGTGCTGGGGGTGGCTGCTCCGGAGACGGTACCTTGGAGAAGCACCCCTTGGAGGCACACATTCCTTAGCCAAGCTGCAGGATTGCTTTAAAAAACAACGAGCTTCTGGCATGCTTGGGGGCTGAACGTTCCAGTCTTCGCTGGCAGGAGAACACAAGGCCACAGAACGCAGGGAGGAGAAATAAAGGACCCAGTGACTCGATGCCTGTGTGACAGGTTTATTGTGGAGCGCCGCACGGGCCTGCCAACAGTGTCCACAGACGTGACATTTAAAAGCCTCGCGCATTCCACCGGCTCTGTCGGCCCCCCCACGGCCAACCAGCCGTGTGAAGCCCAGGGCAGCTTCTCCGCCTCTGCTAGAGGCGCTGCTGCGACTGGGCCCCGGTGTCCCTGCACACTGAGAGAACACGGGAAGGTACCTCAAAAAAAGCTGCTGGCTTCAACACGGGCGGGCCTCCCACGGACACAAAAGCGGCCCCGCTTTGCGCACACATGCATGAGACAGTCTGACAGTTTCCAGGGAAGCTGTCCAAGCTCTTCTCTCTGAAATCCCCATCTGCAAAAGCATGTTTTCTGAAAAGTCTTAAAAAGCACACGATCCTCCTGGGCTGCCTGAGTTTAATGCAAGAAAGCAGGAAGTCAGTTAAATGCACTCCGTTAGTCTCACCAACCAGCCACAGTATATATGTCTCTTCTCTCAGCAACAGTAACAACGAGGCTAATATCTACTGGGAGCTTAATATCTCCTGGACGTTCCTGGTAGCTTTCCATCTGTAAATGAGGGAACTGAAGCACAAAGAGGGTAAGTCATTGTATCCACACGATCCGTAAGAGGCAGAGCTAGAATTCAAGTGCCTGCTCTGACCTGCCATCTTTATTGTTTCTAGCCTCTCAAAGGGTCCAGGATAGCGTTATGTGGCTCCCCAATGCTTCCCTCTCCCATCTCCCCATAGGAAAATGAAGCATTGCAGGAAATTCCCTGACGGTTCAGCGGTTGGGGTGGCTCAGTGGTAAAGAACCCACCTGCCAATGCAGGAGAGCCAGGTTCCATCCCTGGGTCAGGAGACTCCCTGAAGAAGAAAATGGCAACCCACTCCAGCAGTCTTGCCTGGAGAATCCCATAGACAGAGGAGCCTGGGGGGTCACAGTCCATGGGGTGCAAAAGAGTTGAACACGACTTCGCAACTAAACAGCAAGCATTAGGACTCAGTGCTTTCATTGCTGTGGGCTCAGGTTCACTCCCTGGATGGGGAGCTAAGATCTCACAAGTGGCATAGTGCAGCCAAAAAAACGGGTTCCAAAATTTTAAGAGAAATCGAGTCAAATATTACACTAAACTTGTCGATAAGCTGTGTTATTATATATGGCAGCCAAGAAATGAACATTGAGAAGCTAGGCTGGCACAGGGCGAGGAGGGAAGGGCAATGTCTGTGGAAAATCTGCCTGCCGTTGGGGTGCAAAGGACTGAAGGCTGAGGAGGCCAGCGGCGGCTTGAGCCCCTGTGTTGAAGGCGCTCGGCCCCTCCCCTCCCACAGAGCCCCAGAAGGGGGAGGACCACGAGAGGGCAGGGGAGCTCTCTCTCCATCTTCCCACAGATGCTGTCCCTGGTTATGTGGAAGCAGGCGGCTCTCAGGCTCTGGCGGCGACGGGTGTGAAGGAGGAGCATCCGGGGAATCCGGGAGCTGCCTTTCAGAATGTCACTGCAGCTCCCAGACCCTCGGCGCCTCCGCTACAAACTGCAGGCTGTGTGCCCAGGGTTCTCCGAGATTTTAACTCCATTGAGTCATCCAGGGAGGCGGGGTGGGGGAGCATCTTTGCACGTTCCTGCTGCCACCCGAGCCCTTTCCCTGTGTCGGGGGCCGGACGGCCACAGAGTGGGGTGGCGGGCCTGACTGCGTGTGGCAGGGGCCGAGGAGGGAAGGAACAGCCTGGGGCTTGTCAGGAAAGCCAGGCTGTGCAACACTCTGACAGGGGAGCAGCATCCTTGATGGACAAAATGGCAGCTCAGGTGTGCCTTCCCCTTCCTGGGTCGGCTAGGAGTCACAAACATCCAGAGGATGCTATAACTTTCTAAAACATGGTGCGCTGGGTCAAGGGAATGCACACTTCTCTTTCGAGGCTTGAGACATCATCTGACACTACATGCCTAGCAGATGTGGTGAGAGCAGCCGTCAGCCTCTGCCGGCATCTTTGCTAAGAGTGATACTGGTCTGCTGGCAGGGGCTACTGGGAGCTCACCATTCACCCCGTTAGCAAGCTACGGATATGGGCTACTGACCACCTTCACCCAACACATGGCACTTTCATTGCTGTGGGCTCAGGTTCACTCCCTGGAAGGGGAGCTAAGATCTCACAAGTGGCATAGTGCAGCCAAAAAAACGGGTTCCAAAATTTTAAGAGAAATCGAGTCAAATATTACACTAAACTTGTCGATAAGCTGTGTTATTATATATGGCAGCCAAGAAATGAACATTGAGAAGCTAGGCTGGCACAGGGCGAGGAGGGAAGGGCAATGTCTGTGGAAAATCTGCCTGCCGTTGGGGTGCAAAGGACTGAAGGCTGAGGAGGCCAGCGGCGGCTTGAGCCCCTGTGTTGAAGGCGCTCGGCCCCTCCCCTCCCACAGAGCCCCAGAAGGGGGAGGACCACGAGAGGGCAGGGGAGCTCTCTCTCCATCTTCCCACAGATGCTGTCCCTGGTTATGTGGAAGCAGGCGGCTCTCAGGCTCTGGCGGCGACGGGTGTGAAGGAGGAGCATCCGGGGAATCCGGGAGCTGCCTTTCAGAATGTCACTGCAGCTCCCAGACCCTCGGCGCCTCCGCTACAAACTGCAGGCTGTGTGCCCAGGGTTCTCCGAGATTTTAACTCCATTGAGTCATCCAGGGAGGCGGGGTGGGGGAGCATCTTTGCACGTTCCTGCTGCCACCCGAGCCCTTTCCCTGTGTCGGGGGCCGGACGGCCACAGAGTGGGGTGGCGGGCCTGACTGCGTGTGGCAGGGGCCGAGGAGGGAAGGAACAGCCTGGGGCTTGTCAGGAAAGCCAGGCTGTGCAACACTCTGACAGGGGAGCAGCATCCTTGATGGACAAAATGGCAGCTCAGGTGTGCCTTCCCCTTCCTGGGTCGGCTAGGAGTCACAAACATCCAGAGGATGCTATAACTTTCTAAAACATGGTGCGCTGGGTCAAGGGAATGCACACTTCTCTTTCGAGGCTTGAGACATCATCTGACACTACATGCCTAGCAGATGTGGTGAGAGCAGCCGTCAGCCTCTGCCGGCATCTTTGCTAAGAGTGATACTGGTCTGCTGGCAGGGGCTACTGGGAGCTCACCATTCACCCCGTTAGCAAGCTACGGATATGGGCACTAATCTGTAAATCACCATCTCTCTGTCACACACACACATCCACACACACGGCCAGCCTGTGGACAACATCAAATAACACCCCTGTAGCTTAACAGGGAGCTGTACTGACACCACAATTTTATGGTTGATTCTCATCTTCTACAAACAAAACCTCACACATTTGTGACTCAAGTTAGACTTCTTTTTTTAATGCCTGGAGAGTTTTCAATTTAAAGAACAGAAGCTTAAGAGGCAATGGAAATGTGGAACTGCCACACACCAGGAAACATTCTGGAAGTCGAGCTTTCACGTGTGGGCTTTTCTTAAAGAAAGACCCAGCAGAGTCCTGGCTGTGGTGAAAGAGCCACATCAAGCTATTACGATCCTTGGCCTTATTATGTTTCTCTATCCTCCTAGATCCAAAATATCAGACGTTTTGAAGAAAGGGCTAGTTTTCTGGACCGTTTTGGAACTGTTGGCATTCCATGTCGTTTCCATAAAAATCCTCTTGGGTATTTCGGGAACGAGAAAGAATGAATAGGATTGACTAATCATTTTACTACAAGGAAAAATGAATATTCACTTTCTCTCAGCAGTGATTTTCTCTGCCAGTAAGTAGGACTGACTGCCCCCCAGCATCTCTGGACCTCAGCCTCCTGGACTGACCACTGATGAGGGGCTTCAGGGGCAGCCCCTCCCAAGGAGGCTTGCTCTGCAGAAGTTCACGCCTAAGCAGAGGGGAAGGGCAGATGCAGTGTGCTCTCCTCTCCAGGGTGAAGGACTTCTGTGCCAAGAAGCAGAAGTCAGCACTTCCCTCTCGTTCACGAATCCCCAGACCCACCCACCACAGGCATTCTTGAGCACTCACCCTACAATGTGCCCGGGTATCATACAGTGCATTAGGTTGAACCACATGACACTTCTGTTTTATGTAAGTAAGGAGAATACTGGCAAATATTTCATAGGGTTAAACCACATTGAGGGGTTTCCTAAACTAAGACTAGCAGGTTTTTTTTCTGATGGCACCCAGGAAGGTGGTGGTGGTGCTCGGCCACTCAGTTGTGTCTGACTCTGCAACCCTCCGGACTGCAGCACGCCAGGCTTCCCTGTCTTTCACTCTCTCTTGGAGCTCGCTCAAATTCATGTCCATTGAGTAGGGGATGCTATCTAACAATCTTATCCTCTCAACCAGAGAAGAATTCACCAAGTGTTTGTTCACCCAGTAATAAGCTGGGTTTAGAGAGGTGACACGGGTTAGTTTTACCGTACTGATGATGCACTGTTGTTGCCATGGTAATCCTGCTTGATATGAGAGGAAGCACGGAGGACCAGTTTCCACGTGCTAGGGGGATCTGGGCCTGACCATTCTCCTTCCAGAACAGGGTGGACATGCAATGATGCAAAGCTCTATAACTTTAAGAGGCGTGAATCCCTGCTTCAGATCTGCTTCTCCCAGTCACCATTACACTCAGAGACAGCCTGGAGCTCAGGGCACGTGGCTGCCTTCAGTGCTCTGTGGGTCCTGCTCTCCCCGGCAGGGGCAGCCAGACACAGAAAAGCAAGTCAAAACCGCAAAATGAAGGCCCTCTCATTTGTCCAAGTGGTGCTGGGGCAAAACCCGCAGTTTCCCAGGAACTAGACTAATCATTTTACTACAAGGAAAATGAATATTCACTTTCTCTCAGCAGTGATTCTCTCTGCCAGTAAGTAGGACTGACTGCCCCAGCATCTCTGGACCTCAGCCTCCTGGACTGACCACTGATGAGGGGCTTCAGGGCAGCCCTCCCAAGGAGGCTTGCTCTGCAGAAGTTCACGCCTAAGCAGAGGGGAAGGGCAGATGCAGTGTGCTCTCCTCTCCAGGGTGAAGGACTTCTGTGCCAAGAAGCAGAAGTCAGCACTTCCCTCTCGTTCACGAATCCCCAGACCCACCCACCACAGGCATTCTTGAGCACTCACCCTACAATGTGCCCGGGTATCATACAGTGCATTAGGTTGAACCACATGACACTTCTGTTTTATGTAAGTAAGGAGAATACTGGCAAATATTTCATAGGGTTAAACCACATTGAGGGGTTTCCTAAACTAAGACTAGCAGGTTTTTTTCTGATGGCACCCAGGAAGGTGGTGGTGGTGCTCGGCCACTCAGTTGTGTCTGACTCTGCAACCCTCCGGACTGCAGCACGCCAGGCTTCCCTGTCTTTCACTCTCTCTTGGAGCTCGCTCAAATTCATGTCCATTGAGTAGGGGATGCTATCTAACAATCTTATCCTCTCAACCAGAGAAGAATTCACCAAGTGTTTGTTCACCCAGTAATAAGCTGGGTTTAGAGAGGTGACACGGGTTAGTTTTACCGTACTGATGATGCACTGTTGTTGCCATGGTAATCCTGCTTGATATGAGAGGAAGCACGGAGGACCAGTTTCCACGTGCTAGGGGGATCTGGGCCTGACCATTCTCCTTCCAGAACAGGGTGGACATGCAATGATGCAAAGCTCTATAACTTTAAGAGGCGTGAATCCCTGCTTCAGATCTGCTTCTCCCAGTCACCATTACACTCAGAGACAGCCTGGAGCTCAGGGCACGTGGCTGCCTTCAGTGCTCTGTGGGTCCTGCTCTCCCCGGCAGGGGCAGCCAGACACAGAAAAGCAAGTCAAAACCGCAAAATGAAGGCCCTCTCATTTGTCCAAGTGGTGCTGGGGCAAAACCGTCCCCAAGGTTCAGTCACAAACATGTCCACCCAGAGCAGTATTGCCCACGGAAGCCTAAGGGATGAGACCAGGGTTTCTCAGCCTTGGCACTGGTGACATGGGACCACGTTCACTGGGGGTGGGGGTGGGGGAGGCGCGTCTTGTGCACTGCAGGGTGTTGAGCAGCACCCCCAGCCTCTCCCCACCAGATCCCGAGGTCTTCCTTCCCTCTGGTTGAGAAGCTCAGGGTCAGATGGATACTCTACAATCAACAGCAAACTAAACCATCTGTGAGGAGGAAAGAGCAAGATTCCTGGGGACAAACCTGTGCCGACAAAGCCGGAAGACAGACTAGGGGGCTGATCTATAGAGAGTTGTGGAGAGGATCACAGAGTATCACCCACCTTGACAATTGCATCTCTGCTAGCCAAACTCAACGCTGGAAACACTGACTTACACGAGTGAAGGGGGTGGGGCGCGGTCCTGGGCAAGAGATCGGGGGGTGGGCTGCGGAACAGTGATGGGGCCTCTCCCCCTGCCTTGGGGCCCCTGTGTGACATTTCTGCCTCCAACAGCCACTTCTCTTCTGCCTCCATTGGGCTCCTTCTCATCCTCGTCTCAGCCTAAAGGTCCCTTTTGCCTGAAAGGGTTCTCTGAGCTCTCCCTGCAGCTGCCCTCCCCACCTGGTTGGCTCTGGATGGCCTGCTCAGTGTCCCCTGGCACCCGTACTTCTCCCAGCACAGAGTGGATCACCTAATCATATGTTTATGTACATAGATGTAGGGAGTAGTTGGGTTTTCTGCTTGTTCCTCCCACTAGAATGTGCACGGAGGACCAGTTTCCACGTGCTAGGGGGATCTGGGCCTGACCATTCTCCTTCCAGAACAGGGTGGACATGCAATGATGCAAAGCTCTATAACTTTAAGAGGCGTGAATCCCTGCTTCAGATCTGCTTCTCCCAGTCACCATTACACTCAGAGACAGCCTGGAGCTCAGGGCACGTGGCTGCCTTCAGTGCTCTGTGGGTCCTGCTCTCCCCGGCAGGGGCAGCCAGACACAGAAAAGCAAGTCAAAACCGCAAAATGAAGGCCCTCTCATTTGTCCAAGTGGTGCTGGGGCAAAACCGTCCCCAAGGTTCAGTCACAAACATGTCCACCCAGAGCAGTATTGCCCACGGAAGCCTAAGGGATGAGACCAGGGTTTCTCAGCCTTGGCACTGGTGACATGGGACCACGTTCACTGGGGGTGGGGGTGGGGGAGGCGCGTCTTGTGCACTGCAGGGTGTTGAGCAGCACCCCCAGCCTCTCCCCACCAGATCCCGAGGTCTTCCTTCCCTCTGGTTGAGAAGCTCAGGGTCAGATGGATACTCTACAATCAACAGCAAACTAAACCATCTGTGAGGAGGAAAGAGCAAGATTCCTGGGGACAAACCTGTGCCGACAAAGCCGGAAGACAGACTAGGGGGCTGATCTATAGAGAGTTGTGGAGAGGATCACAGAGTATCACCCACCTTGACAATTGCATCTCTGCTAGCCAAACTCAACGCTGGAAACACTGACTTACACGAGTGAAGGGGGTGGGGCGCGGTCCTGGGCAAGAGATCGGGGGGTGGGCTGCGGAACAGTGATGGGGCCTCTCCCCCTGCCTTGGGGCCCCTGTGTGACATTTCTGCCTCCAACAGCCACTTCTCTTCTGCCTCCATTGGGCTCCTTCTCATCCTCGTCTCAGCCTAAAGGTCCCTTTTGCCTGAAAGGGTTCTCTGAGCTCTCCCTGCAGCTGCCCTCCCCACCTGGTTGGCTCTGGATGGCCTGCTCAGTGTCCCCTGGCACCCGTACTTCTCCCAGCACAGAGTGGATCACCTAATCATATGTTTATGTACATAGATGTAGGGAGTAGTTGGGTTTTCTGCTTGTTCCTCCCACTAGAATGTGAACTCCATGAGGTCAGGCACCCAGTCTCCACTGACAGAGCAGCACCCTCTTCCTCAGAACCAGAGGGGCATCCACACCCAATGAGTCTCTCCCCACACCTATCTGCTGAACTGACGAAGGAAATCACTTTTCCACCGAATGGCAGGGGAGGCCCCATACGCCATGCTCCCGAACGGAACCAAGTGCATGGTGAGTCGTAGCCAACGGTTTCATCAGTGTGCACACGGGTCTGCTCCTGCACGTGCAGCTGGAGTGTGCAAGGCAGAAACAGAGGGCAAACAACCGCGTGCCGGAAATGGACATTTCAGTAGTGACCCACATCTGTCTGTTCAACCGACCCTTCTGCGAAACGCTTTTTGGACAAATGTTCTGTCCTCTGAGTCACGTCGCTCACCTGTCAGTGCGTCAGCGGCACAGACAGAAAGCCTGATGAGCGAGTTAAGCACGAAGTGGAGTCTTAGGTCTATTCTTTTTGTTTATTCTATTTTGTTTGGCTTCGCCGTGCAGCATGCAGGGATCTTAGTCCCGGACCAGGGATCACACTCCTGCCCCCTGCAGTGGAAGTGCGGTGTCTTAACCACTGGACCCCCCACCAGGGAAGTCCTGGTCGCTCTGTTCTTTAAAACCAGCATGAGGAGGGGTAACTGGCTGCGTGTCGACCAGGGAGGGGAAGGCAGCAGGGCAAGAGTGAGAGCCCTCACAGCGTCTGCGTCGTATACCCACTCGGGTCTAGTCTGTCTGGTTCCCCGTCACCACTGCCGGCTTCCAGCATCAAAAACACAGAGACATTTCCGTCTAACTTTTATATGAAGAATTTAATTATCTATACACATAACTAATTCAAAAGGTTGTATTACAGTTGTTAAAGCCGCAGGTTTATATATTTATATATTTTACATTCATATCCATGAAAAATACTGACGCGCCACCAAACGAGGGGGTGCCCTCGTTCTCGACACCATGTGAGTGGAAAAGGACCTCTACGCGATGGCCAGTACAGAACCCCCGAGGGGAGAGATGTGAAAACAAGATCGCTACTGTTAAAAAGTCATTAGTAGAACCACTAGGTTGTGCTTGAGGCTCCCTGCTCCCCCACCCCGTTCCCTGTGCTGTTGGCCAACGGCGTTTTTATTGAGCTTCCAACTAGTGTTTAAAAGACAAACATGGCTTCAGCTACAACATCCAACACGTCAACGGACCATGAGCTCCATTTCATATTAATCTGTAGAAATTCCACAGTCTAGTTAAAAAATGTAAACATTGGAAATTAATTGCAGGGAGATTCCTATACATTCTTTCTTGTCAAGAAAATGACTTGTTCGCAATATGTCATTCCATGAAAAGTCACCGGAATAAAAGGTGGTGTAACAGAGACTAAGGCGAGATTTGTAGATATTGTTGACCGTGACCACCTCAAGGGTGGTGTCTACGGATTCATGGTATGAAAACACACAAAATTAAAAACCCAAAACAGGAGACACCAACTCAGCCAGATAAATCTGAGACCGAACAAAAACACACGTGCTTTCTCATGGGGCTACAAGGTCACTGTGCAAAATAAAATTAATAAAATATGATTAGAGCATCATACAAGGTAATAGCATTTGCCATGGAAAGAACTAATTTCTTATGTACAGGATGTATTATTACATGCTCAGCAAGGTACATCTGATACACACAAACAAGCACAAAACACCGCGGTTTAATTGGCCTCATTCTACACGTCTTTGAAACAGATACACTAAACTTCTCTCTACATCTACAGTAGGGGGCAAACACCCAAGCTACACAGTTCAGTTGGTAACACCGGACAAAATGAAAAGAAAAAAATTTATACCCACTCGGGTCTAGTCTGTCTGGTTCCCCGTCACCACTGCCGGCTTCCAGCATCAAAAACACAGAGACATTTCCGTCTAACTTTTTTTTCTATACACATAACTAATTCAAAAGGTTGTATTACAGTTGTTAAAGCCGCAGGTTTATATATTTATATATTTTACATTCATATCCATGAAAAATACTGACGCGCCACCAAACGAGGGGGTGCCCTCGTTCTCGACACCATGTGAGTGGAAAAGGACCTCTACGCGATGGCCAGTACAGAACCCCCGAGGGGAGAGATGTGAAAACAAGATCGCTACTGTTAAAAAGTCATTAGTAGAACCACTAGGTTGTGCTTGAGGCTCCCTGCTCCCCCACCCCGTTCCCTGTGCTGTTGGCCAACGGCGTTTTTATTGAGCTTCCAACTAGTGTTTAAAAGACAAACATGGCTTCAGCTACAACATCCAACACGTCAACGGACCATGAGCTCCATTTCATATTAATCTGTAGAAATTCCACAGTCTAGTTAAAAAATGTAAACATTGGAAATTAATTGCAGGGAGATTCCTATACATTCTTTCTTGTCAAGAAAATGACTTGTTCGCAATATGTCATTCCATGAAAAGTCACCGGAATAAAAGGTGGTGTAACAGAGACTAAGGCGAGATTTGTAGATATTGTTGACCGTGACCACCTCAAGGGTGGTGTCTACGGATTCATGGTATGAAAACACACAAAATTAAAAACCCAAAACAGGAGACACCAACTCAGCCAGATAAATCTGAGACCGAACAAAAACACACGTGCTTTCTCATGGGGCTACAAGGTCACTGTGCAAAATAAAATTAATAAAATATGATTAGAGCATCATACAAGGTAATAGCATTTGCCATGGAAAGAACTAATTTCTTATGTACAGGATGTATTATTACATGCTCAGCAAGGTACATCTGATACACACAAACAAGCACAAAACACCGTCGGTTTAATTGGCCTCATTCTACACGTCTTTGAAACAGATACACTAAACTTCTCTCTACATCTACAGTAGGGGGCAAACACCCAAGCTACACAGTTCAGTTGGTAACACCGGACAAAATGAAAAAGAAAAAAAAATACATCAAGTCTCAGATCTATGGACATTTGGAACATTTTAATAGCACATGCAGCATTCCTTGATAGTGGGTCTTTTTGCAAAACCAAAATAGCAAAGAAGTAATTCATTTATTTATTTTTATTAAAAGGCTAAAAGATTTATTGAAAAATAATTTGAAAACTCTTGAAAGCACCTGTGTAAAGGTGGGGGGAAGTCAATTTGTCACTAGGAAAGCCACAAAAGGACCCACTACCCTGTGTATTTTCGTAATTTTTTTTTTGCTTCTGTCTCTGCAAGTAATAACTTGACATTGCCATCACATGCAACTAAGGTAAAATGAGGTAAACTGCTCTGCAGTGAGTTCTTCTACTCAGAAGGCAGTAGGGGATCATGCTGGAAGTCACATGATCAAGGCTGCATCTCCCATCATCCCTCGGGGCAGTGATATGGGATAGTGGGTCTCTTTGAGGACTTTCAAGCCTGAGGGGGGGATGGACAACATATGATTCCTAGAAAAAGGAGGAAAACAACACATAAGCAAAACAAAACAATGAGCAAAATTCGAGCTAGGAAAATGAGTCAGGCATGTAAACAGCATGGCGCCAAAATGATTAAAAAGAGAAACAAAAAAAAAAAAGGAAAAAGTGGGGGAGGGAAGGGAGGGGACATGCTACAGAAGGAATGATTTAAAAAAAAAACAAAAACCAACAATATGAAAACCCCACGAGATAAAAGTCTTGCATTACGGAAGGTCTTCAAAGAGACTTGCGAATGCAGCAATGGTCTAGCTTTAAGTTCTGCAAACAACGCTCGGCAGAATCAGAGCAATGCTGCATGTTTCACCGTGAGACACCAGAGAGGAGACCGGGCCGCCGGGGCACTTACATTGCTGGCTGGGGTCCATGTCTGTGGTCAGCTTCACGTAGTTGGATGGGAAGAGCCCCACCTGCCCGTGGACTTCTCCTTTCCACCAGTCGGGATCCTCCTTGTTGAGGACGTTGATGATCTGGCCCTTGTTGAAGGCCAGTTCATCGTCATTCTGCGCGGTGTAGTCGTACATCCCGATCACCTGGCACACTGTGGGAGACAGGCCCGTGAGCGGCGGGGGTGCAGGGCTCGCGGGCGGGGCTCCCCGGGGCGCCAGGCCCTCTCGGGCCTCCTCTGTGTCCCTTCTGAAGAGCACAGATCTACGTGGAGGGGCTCTGTGTCATGTGGGCCGTGGAGGAAGATGGAGGATTGAAAACCAAGACAACAGCAAAAGTGTCAGACCAAGCCTTTGGTTTCTAGCCTATCTTCTTCCTCTTTCGCATGTGCTGCTGTCAGCAGAAACTGTACACAGATAAGTGAAAGCTGCTATGGAATAATTTCTATTTGAGTGTCGTGGCGTTCCTTCAGAATGCTGACTCGGAACATAAGCCCAACTGCACACACAGCTGTGAATCACAGGGACTTTACCGCAACTCTTCCCTTCTTTTTGGATTTTTTGTTGGGTTGTTTTGTTTTTAAGGTGGAAGGTAGTTTATATCTGACCTCCAGAAAGTTCAACTCTTAGGCTCAGCCGTGTCCAGTGCTTTGGGACTCCATGGACTGTTTGCAGTCCACCAGGCTCCTCGGCCCATGGGATTTTCTAGGCGAGAATACTCCCTTCTCCGGGGGGTCTTCCCGACCCAGGGGTGGAACCTGAGTCTTGCATCTCTCGTGCCTCCTGCTCTGGTAGGTGGACTCTTTACCACCGGCACCACCTGGAAATCTCTTAGTGAAAAGTAACACTAGAGTCTTACTCTGCTATACCTCTGGGTCTCAAACTTTTGTCTCCAAGAAGCAATTCCCATATTTAAGGACAATTTTTCTTTCCTCATTTTCCCTCAAACCTATAGGAGGTTACACTGGTTTTATTCCCTGGCATTTTTACACTTCAGAGAAGCCTGCCTGGTTACGTTTTACCCCCAATTCATCCTTCCTGACCAACCTAGATACAGGCTCAGCCTTTAACGATGTACTGGCTAATCCCATCACCTCGGCAAACGATTCCTGTGGGTTTCAACTAACCTGACAAGGGAGCTGCTGCCAGGCCTTCCCAAGGGAGAGGAGGCCCAGCTGGCACCATGCCTCCCTGCCCAGGCTCAAGGATAGGGGCCCAGGTGGGGTCAGGAAGCAGACATCAAGTTGGCCAGTCCTTTCATTTCTTGCAAAGGCTGCCAGGTTTTAATCTGATTTCACTGGGGATATATAGCGTGGACATTTACCCACCAGGTACTGCAAGGAAGTCTGCATTTTCAACAAACGCCACCCACGATTCCATTAATGACTTAAAGACCCAAAGAAGAAGTCCACTTCCCTAACCTCACCCGTTTTCAGTGTTACCAAAGCATCTAATTTGGTCTCTTCAATCAGAAAATCGCCAACCGTCTAGCTGCGGGGCCGTCTGTTCCTTTTTAGTCCTGTAGGAGAGCGTGTCTAACATCTGCCCATTAAGCGAAGCCCCTCTGTTCACAGGAAATGTCACAGGGGAGCTATTTCAGTCTTTACTGAGCAGCACATTACAACCAACAGACCCCCATGGCCTCTCAGCTCAATCTCCTGACCTATTTAGACCCTGGCCATTTATTTATAGACCTCCAGTTCTTTGGGACTCCATGGACTGTTTGCAGTCCACCAGGCTCCTCGGCCCATGGGATTTTCTAGGCGAGAATACTCCCTTCTCCGGGGGTCTTCCGACCCAGGGTGGAACCTGAGTCTTGCATCTCGTGCCTCCTGCTCTGGTAGGTGGACTCTTTACCACCGGCACCACCTGGAAATCTCTTAGTGAAAAGTAACACTAGAGTCTTACTCTGCTATACCTCTGGGTCTCAAACTTTTGTCTCCAAGAAGCAATTCCCATATTTAAGGACAATTTTTCTTTCCTCATTTTCCCTCAAACCTATAGGAGGTTACACTGGTTTTATTCCCTGGCATTTTTACACTTCAGAGAAGCCTGCCTGGTTACGTTTTACCCCCAATTCATCCTTCCTGACCAACCTAGATACAGGCTCAGCCTTTAACGATGTACTGGCTAATCCCATCACCTCGGCAAACGATTCCTGTGGGTTTCAACTAACCTGACAAGGGAGCTGCTGCCAGGCCTTCCCAAGGGAGAGGAGGCCCAGCTGGCACCATGCCTCCCTGCCCAGGCTCAAGGATAGGGGCCCAGGTGGGGTCAGGAAGCAGACATCAAGTTGGCCAGTCCTTTCATTTCTTGCAAAGGCTGCCAGGTTTTAATCTGATTTCACTGGGGATATATAGCGTGGACATTTACCCACCAGGTACTGCAAGGAAGTCTGCATTTTCAACAAACGCCACCCACGATTCCATTAATGACTTAAAGACCCAAAGAAGAAGTCCACTTCCCTAACCTCACCCGTTTTCAGTGTTACCAAAGCATCTAATTTGGTCTCTTCAATCAGAAAATCGCCAACCGTCTAGCTGCGGGGCCGTCTGTTCCTTTTTAGTCCTGTAGGAGAGCGTGTCTAACATCTGCCCATTAAGCGAAGCCCCTCTGTTCACAGGAAATGTCACAGGGGAGCTATTTCAGTCTTTACTGAGCAGCACATTACAACCAACAGACCCCCATGGCCTCTCAGCTCAATCTCCTGACCTATTTAGACCCTGGCCATTTATTTTTAGGCGGCTCTTTTTGTCCCCTTGCCCCCCAGCCCCAAATCCCAATTTAAATAGTTGGAAGGAAATCAAGAGAAAAATCTGGCCTCAATGGCACAGCATTCAGGGCCCCTTTAGGAAGCCGGCTCCAACAAGGACTCTGTTGTACCCAGCACAGCAAAGCTGCTTAGATATTTGGTCCTTTTGAAAAACATATTCCATATCACATTAGTAGGGTGCAGCGCCAGCAAGTACAAGACAGGCTCACAGCCCATGTGAAGGCCTATCTCAGCGACTTCATGGGAAAATGGAGTGGAAAGGCGTCATGACGCGCAGACCATGTTCTGAGCAGCGTATACACCACGTACCTGCTGGGAATGCCGTTGGCTTAGGTGGCTCCGTTGGAGTGATTTTGCTTGTCCCAGGGCTTAAAAGTTTGACATAATTGGCAGGGAACCAGCCTATCTGGCGCTTTTTCCCACGTGCCTAATAAAAAACAAATTTGTATCAGAATATTTCAAAGGTTCCTGTTCTCTCAGGTTATAGTTTGCACTTAGGCCAAGTTTCCATATAACTGAAAAACAAACTACCTCAGAGGTAGAGTCTAGGGATTACTCTATGACAAAGTGAAAACCCGGCAGCTAAAATTCCAATTGTGGCAGCCGCCAGTCAGCAAAACCTGTAATGCTTTCACATGGGCTCGACTGTGTGGATCAGTCAGAGGATAATGCAGTGC
Source organism: Tragulus kanchil (assembly GCA_022376925.1). Lineage (NCBI taxonomy): Eukaryota > Metazoa > Chordata > Mammalia > Artiodactyla > Tragulidae > Tragulus > Tragulus kanchil. The sequence goes on along the minus strand of JAIOJX010000028.1, from coordinate 234,469,806 downwards.
ATACAGAATAGAAAACCTTGCTCATCTACCAGCACTTGGATGTCAATTTCAGGTAAGGCAGAGACTATGGTTTATGCCAACATTATATACGCATTTTAGGAATAATAATAATATGACAGCAACATGTACGGGGAGCTTCCTGTCAACCAGGTCTGTGCGAAGCAACTTATATGTACGTACCTACACAACACTGCTAGAAAAATACTACTACTTCTATTTCCATTTCCCATTTTCACTATTCCCAGTTCTCAGATAAAGAAAGTAAGGCTCAGAGAAGTTAAGTGATACTCTCAACATTACAGGCTAGGTAACGGCAAGTCAAGATTCACACTCACATCTATGATCTTCTTATGGATATTAACTGTAATAGACAAGATGACGTACATGCCATACATGCAGGCCACAAGGAGGCCAGGCTTGACCTTGTTTTCAAAAGCCACCAGGCCTACAAGACAGGTCAGCCACGTTTCTAGTCCTTTCTCCTTCACTTTAATCTAATTCAACACAGAATCCATTCATTACATGCCGGGAGTTGCTGGAAATGGACAGTATATGACGTGAAGAAACTTATAAAGCTGGTGAAGCATGACTCACAATCCTGACGTACTTCTGAGAGATGAGGACTCTAGTCAGGGATGATACGTGTTGTACCTACTCCTCTCACACCACCAGAAGCAGAGAATTCAAAACAATGTACACACACACACACCCTCTACCTACTCCCCAAATAAGGAAATAAAATTAAGAGAAAAGGAAGTTTTCCACATCATACACCTGCCCTCTTATCTGACTCAATCGATCATGAAGGATACTTCTGGGTTACTTCAGAATGCAGATAAAATTCCACTTTCCTTGTGGTCTGATAGATGTCGTGCCTTTGGCTCAAGGACTAAAGCTTTTATCTTCACAGTGAATTCACCCATGGTTGAAACCACTGCTTAACAGTTCCCCCAGGGCACTTCCCTGGTGGTCCAGTGGGTAAAGAGTCCCCCTTGCAGTGCAAGGGGCACTGGTTCGATCCCTGACTCGGGAAGATCCATGTGCTGTGGAACAGCTGGACCGGTATGTCCAATTAAGAGCCAGCGCTCTGGAGCACATGTACCCAGAGCCAGTGCTCTGCATGGGAGGCCCACACAGGTCAAAGGATAAAGATGGGTGAAAATAAATAGATGAAAAACCAATAAAAGTGGCCAAAGTTCCAAAAAAAAAATTTCCCCCATAGGGCCATGGGGCTCACAGTGATCCATCATTTCCCACATGTGGTTGGCAGGGAGGACCATTCGGGAGATGCTATGGGCAAAGGCAGGGTGGCATCAGGGTCTGAAGGCTGCTGCTTGTTTTCAAGAGAGCAAATAACTGAATGAGGCTGGAGCAGGTGAGAGGAGATTCACAAGTTCTCAGATAAAGAAAGTAAGGCTCAGAGAAGTTAAGTGATACTCTCAACATTACAGGCTAGGTAACGGCAAGTCAAGATTCACACTCACATCTATGATCTTCTTATGGATATTAACTGTAATAGACAAGATGACGACATGCCATACATGCAGGCCACAAGGAGGCCAGGCTTGACCTTGTTTTCAAAAGCCACCAGGCCTACAAGACAGGTCAGCCACGTTTCTAGTCCTTTCTCCTTCACTTTAATCTAATTCAACACAGAATCCATTCATTACATGCCGGGAGTTGCTGGAAATGGACAGTATATGACGTGAAGAAACTTATAAAGCTGGTGAAGCATGACTCACAATCCTGACGTACTTCTGAGAGATGAGGACTCTAGTCAGGGATGATACGTGTTGTACCTACTCCTCTCACACCACCAGAAGCAGAGAATTCAAAACAATGTACACACACACACACCCTCTACCTACTCCCCAAATAAGGAAATAAAATTAAGAGAAAAGGAAGTTTTCCACATCATACACCTGCCCTCTTATCTGACTCAATCGATCATGAAGGATACTTCTGGGTTACTTCAGAATGCAGATAAAATTCCACTTTCCTTGTGGTCTGATAGATGTCGTGCCTTTGGCTCAAGGACTAAAGCTTTTATCTTCACAGTGAATTCACCCATGGTTGAAACCACTGCTTAACAGTTCCCCCAGGGCACTTCCCTGGTGGTCCAGTGGGTAAAGAGTCCCCCTTGCAGTGCAAGGGGCACTGGTTCGATCCCTGACTCGGGAAGATCCATGTGCTGTGGAACAGCTGGACCGGTATGTCCAATTAAGAGCCAGCGCTCTGGAGCACATGTACCCAGAGCCAGTGCTCTGCATGGGAGGCCCACACAGGTCAAAGGATAAAGATGGGTGAAAATAAATAGATGAAAAACCAATAAAAGTGGCCAAAGTTCCAAAAAAAAAATTTCCCCCATAGGGCCATGGGGCTCACAGTGATCCATCATTTCCCACATGTGGTTGGCAGGGAGGACCATTCGGGAGATGCTATGGGCAAAGGCAGGGTGGCATCAGGGTCTGAAGGCTGCTGCTTGTTTTCAAGAGAGCAAATAACTGAATGAGGCTGGAGCAGGTGAGAGGGGAGACTGGAAAGACGGACGTGGAAGGGCAACAGGGCGCCTGTGAGGGTGGAGGAGGAGGGCCAGTGGGGACCCCTTAACTCTTCATAACAGGGAGTCATCTACAGATGGGAAAGCCACTAGGTGACAACTCTCTACGGGAAAAGAGACCCACAAGTCTGAGGCAGGCCTCCCCCACTCAGTGAAGGGAGAGGAAAGGAATCCCTTGGTGGTCCAGTGGTTAGGACACGTGCTTTCACTGCCATGGCCCCAGTTCAATTCCTGGTCGGGGAACTAAGACCCTGTAAGCTGTGTGGCACAACCAAAAAAAACCCAATAAATTAAAGAAAAGAGTTTTTTTTAAAGGATGGAGGAATGGATCCTAGGACCCCAGATCCAGAGCCAATGAACTGTATCTCATCTGCCCTGCTGGACAGGGTTTCTGTGGCTGCCTACCAGCAAGTTCCCAGGGGAAGTTCTGCCTCTGGCTGCGCCAGGCTGTGCCTTCTGTCCATGCCAAGACAGATTTCTTTAGTCCACCAGCTCACACGTCACCCTTGGGCACTCTAGTTTGTTTTTAACTGGCTGCCCCACATGCCCAGAAAGGACTGTGTTTCTTTACTTCACCACAATGTAAATCTTCCTGATCAAAGTCTAGGTTGACAGAATGATGAACTGAGGATGGATGGATGGATGGAAGCACACACACACACACACACACACAGGAACTAAAACTATCGTGCCTTACAGATGCGGCACCACACCCCACAGCGTGTGGAGGGGCAGCTCCGCTCCTGTAAGCCTGTGATACTTAAGGATGGAAGACGCTGTCACCACCTCTCATCTGCCCACCACTCACTGTCTCAACTCAAGAATCCAATAGATATGTATACATCTTCAGAAGAATCCTCAGTCCTCACTGTTCTGTTCCTGGCTGCCCAGAACTTAGGAACCAAATGGACTCAGATACCGTGGCGTCTCTTGTTACACAAATGCGGGGGTTAGGCAATGCAGGGTTATCTGCACTTTGCCAGGAAACAGCATCTCTATGATCTTGCATACTGAAAGTGGGGCAGAGAATTGTAAACCAATGAAAAAGACACTAACTTGCAGCTCTCCTTCCCACCATCCACCTGGGTTCTTTTTTCGGATCAGTATCAGCTGACCGGGGGCCAGGGTAAGCTGCTCCGGACCGGTAGCTGTGTAGGAGGCGATGACCTGGGCGATTTCTGGAAAACAAGACCAAACACGGCCATGGGTCGTTAGAGTCAGGAGAAGGAGCGCCAAGACACTGCCACCTCCCAGGTTCACAGGTCAACATCCTCAAAGCCAGTGCATGGGGCCAGGTTTCTACTCAGTGAAGAGGGCTCCATGGATCCCCGTTCCCCACAGGGCAAATGCAGTGCTCAGGGACTAGACTCCTCTTCTCATTCTGCCTGGTTTACCTGAGGGTCCTCTCATCTCTTGAAACCTACCAACCTGCTTCCACAAACGCCCCCCCCCCCACCCACCATGGCCTGTGCCAACAGTGGCTGCCTACCAGCAAGTTCCCAGGGGAAGTTCTGCCTCTGGCTGCGCCAGGCTGTGCCTTCTGTCCATGCCAAGACAGATTTCTTTAGTCCACCAGCTCACACGTCACCCTTGGGCACTCTAGTTTGTTTTTAACTGGCTGCCCCACATGCCCAGAAAGGACTGTGTTTCTTTACTTCACCACAATGTAAATCTTCCTGATCAAAGTCTAGGTTGACAGAATGATGAACTGAGGATGGATGGATGGATGGAAGCACACACACACACACACACACACAGGAACTAAAACTATCGTGCCTTACAGATGCGGCACCACACCCCACAGCGTGTGGAGGGGCAGCTCCGCTCCTGTAAGCCTGTGATACTTAAGGATGGAAGACGCTGTCACCACCTCTCATCTGCCCACCACTCACTGTCTCAACTCAAGAATCCAATAGATATGTATACATCTTCAGAAGAATCCTCAGTCCTCACTGTTCTGTTCCTGGCTGCCCAGAACTTAGGAACCAAATGGACTCAGATACCGTGGCGTCTCTTGTTACACAAATGCGGGGGTTAGGCAATGCAGGGTTATCTGCACTTTGCCAGGAAACAGCATCTCTATGATCTTGCATACTGAAAGTGGGGCAGAGAATTGTAAACCAATGAAAAAGACACTAACTTGCAGCTCTCCTTCCCACCATCCACCTGGGTTCTTTTTTCGGATCAGTATCAGCTGACCGGGGGCCAGGGTAAGCTGCTCCGGACCGGTAGCTGTGTAGGAGGCGATGACCTGGGCGATTTCTGGAAAACAAGACCAAACACGGCCATGGGTCGTTAGAGTCAGGAGAAGGAGCGCCAAGACACTGCCACCTCCCAGGTTCACAGGTCAACATCCTCAAAGCCAGTGCATGGGGCCAGGTTTCTACTCAGTGAAGAGGGCTCCATGGATCCCCGTTCCCCACAGGGCAAATGCAGTGCTCAGGGACTAGACTCCTCTTCTCATTCTGCCTGGTTTACCTGAGGGTCCTCTCATCTCTTGAAACCTACCAACCTGCTTCCACAAACGCCCCAATCCTCCCTCCGCCCACCACCCTCAACTCCCGAGTCTGGCCTGATGCCAACAGTGGGCCTCACCCACCCCACCGGCCTTTGGCCCCACACAGAGCTTAGTAGCACAAGATCCACGGAAAGATGGTTGAGTGAACCGAGGAAGTCAAGTGAAGCTCTTCCACCTGCCAAGTACAGCAGAAAGACAAATTCTGTTTTCTTGAGAAACCACGGGGAGCGTGCACTAGCTGACGTGTATACTATGACTTTCTCCAGCCTCTCTCTTCCATCCAGACCATTTCTTCTGTGGTTCCCATTGTTAAGGGTGATCCCTGAATATCAGGGTTCACGTCAATGGAAGTTTACTTCTTTTGACTGTAAGTTAAAGGAGGATCCTAGAGTCAAGAGGGGGATTTTACGCAAAATAGCAACTCAGCACAGAAAACAATGTAAACGGTTCTGTACTTGTCCTGAATGTGAACAGTCTCGTGGGAAAGAGCCCAGAAGACCAGGCTCTGAAAAACACATTTCTCCTGGCACAGGCGGTCAACTACGAAAGGACAAAATCCTCAGACTGAATTCTGGCGCATTCAGAGGGACTGCCTTGGGAACTTCTCGAAGCAAGATAGAACAGACTGTTCTATTCCTCTACACTCTCTCCCCACTGTAACTGTTCTCGGAAGAGAGATGAAGACAGAAGGAATGAAGTAGAGACAGAAGGAAAGAGGTAAAAGGCTCATCTTTGACAGTATTTCCTGCTTCCCTGAAGACACGCGCGTGACCCCCAGGACCCTGTTCTGTGATCAGAGGCTGCCGCGCTGGGAGTACTGGGATGTCCTGGTGCAGACTGGCCCTGCCAGACGTGCCCCAGAGCCCGGAAGCAAGACAGAGCCCAGCTCACACTGTCTGGGCTTCCTGAGAGCCCAAGACACTGCCACCTCCCAGGTTCACAGGTCAACATCCTCAAAGCCAGTGCATGGGGCCAGGTTTCTACTCAGTGAAGAGGGCTCCATGGATCCCCGTTCCCACAGGGCAAATGCAGTGCTCAGGGACTAGACTCCTCTTCTCATTCTGCCTGGTTTACCTGAGGGTCCTCTCATCTCTTGAAACCTACCAACCTGCTTCCACAAACGCCCCAATCCTCCCTCCGCCCACCACCCTCAACTCCCGAGTCTGGCCTGATGCCAACAGTGGGCCTCACCCACCCCACCGGCCTTTGGCCCCACACAGAGCTTAGTAGCACAAGATCCACGGAAAGATGGTTGAGTGAACCGAGGAAGTCAAGTGAAGCTCTTCCACCTGCCAAGTACAGCAGAAAGACAAATTCTGTTTTCTTGAGAAACCACGGGGAGCGTGCACTAGCTGACGTGTATACTATGACTTTCTCCAGCCTCTCTCTTCCATCCAGACCATTTCTTCTGTGGTTCCCATTGTTAAGGGTGATCCCTGAATATCAGGGTTCACGTCAATGGAAGTTTACTTCTTTTGACTGTAAGTTAAAGGAGGATCCTAGAGTCAAGAGGGGGATTTTACGCAAAATAGCAACTCAGCACAGAAAACAATGTAAACGGTTCTGTACTTGTCCTGAATGTGAACAGTCTCGTGGGAAAGAGCCCAGAAGACCAGGCTCTGAAAAACACATTTCTCCTGGCACAGGCGGTCAACTACGAAAGGACAAAATCCTCAGACTGAATTCTGGCGCATTCAGAGGGACTGCCTTGGGAACTTCTCGAAGCAAGATAGAACAGACTGTTCTATTCCTCTACACTCTCTCCCCACTGTAACTGTTCTCGGAAGAGAGAGATGAAGACAGAAGGAATGAAGTAGAGACAGAAGGAAAGAGGTAAAAGGCTCATCTTTGACAGTATTTCCTGCTTCCCTGAAGACACGCGCGTGACCCCCAGGACCCTGTTCTGTGATCAGAGGCTGCCGCGCTGGGAGTACTGGGATGTCCTGGTGCAGACTGGCCCTGCCAGACGTGCCCCAGAGCCCCGGGAAGCAAGACAGAGCCCAGCTCACACTGTCTGGGCTTCCCTGAGAGCCCAAGATAGGAAACCTGTGCTGGGGATGAGAGTTATCGCCCAGAATACCGAGGATTAGCTCTAGACGCCAGAGTTTTCAGTTCGGAAAACATCCATATGAGAGTCCTATGTGGTGCCTGGTGCACCTGCCCCTCAAAGGATTCAGCCCACTCAGACGGTGATCTGCCCTGATACACTCTTCCCTCTTTTTGAGCAGCGCGTTGATGTCAGCGTGATGTTAAGCCCCTCTGGACCCTCTGGAATGATCATTCAGAATATACAAGGTTGGTCAGAAAGTTCCTTTGGGTTCGCCTGTAAGACGCTAAGGAAAAACCCAAATGAACGGCTAACCCCACGGCATCCTCAGGATTAAAACAGAGATGTGACTGGGGTGGGCCGTATCTTGTGTCAGTCTAAAATCCTACAATGACTGGAAATGCCACCTTTCCTTGTCAGGTGAGGCTAACAGGGGCTGAGCCCCCCACACAGGTCCACACATCCCTTCTCAGCCCTGTGGTGACTCTCAACCTGTAATTTCTTAAGGCTGTAATAGCAAAAGAGCTCTAATGACCTGGATGAGGAAGACTGGCCATGCCAACCGTATGATTTCCCAGCTGCTGCTTTCGTCTCTCTTTTGTGTTTCTATTAACAGAACATGTGATTTTGTTTGAATAAACTGAAACACTTTTGAGTTCAGGGGAATGACTGTCATTCTGCATCTTCACTGTGTACCCGAAGAAAACCACTCAAAGGCTTCTCAATTCACAGGACCCACTGTCTGATAATACGGGCTGCTCCTCTAATCTCCTGCACTACTTACGTCCTGGGACTGAATATGCTTTCAGGAAGGGAAAAAGTACTTCCTGAACCTAACGAGAGGAGGACTAAGCAGCAGCTGATCCCAAACCCTACAGCTCCAAGCATGATAACGTCCCACCATCTTGCCTGAATTATTTCTTCACATCCCAAGAGAACATTCTGTCTGGTAACGTCCCTACTTCCCATGTGTGAAGCAACAGCCATATTTCATAACCATGGATACACATTATTAATAAATTCCAAGGAAAGGATCTATTCCAGCCACACTTAGGACATATTTTTTAGTCTTTTCTTTCATTTTTTTTTTATTTTATAAACAGGTTTCTGGCCCTAATAAACAAAGATTGGGAGCAACTATCAATTACATGAAAAACATTGAAAAGTAATCATCAGGGTTTGTCACTTACCAGGTTTTTTTCCTAAACTCCCTGTTTTCCCAGCAGTTCCAGAGCCCTTGAAACAGAGCAGAAGGTCTCATTTGCATACTGAAGAGCTTTGGTCAAGCAACTTAAAAAACGATGAATGCTGACACGAACCCGCTTGAGCCCCTAAATTCCTTTTTCATTCTGGAGAAACACAGCAGCATTTTATCTCCTGACATTACAATGTGTATTGAGGAAAAAAAAAAACGGGGCAAAAAACGTACTTTAAAGCACACAGGCTTTACTCTCTTTTAAGAGAAAAATGAGCAAAGTGAATGGCGCTGTAAGGTCCCCCAGGGCTTGAGTATTGACCGTGTGTAACATGGGGACATCCTGCTCCTGGGTCAAATCACACAGGGGCTGCCCAGTAGGAAGACTGTCAGCCTACATCCTAAGCACTAAGCTCAGGCTTGATGTCCAAATGGTTCATTATTAAACCTTGCACATATAAAGAAGTACAGAGATTATCAAAGACATCCATGAGCTCAACATCCTGATTTAGTACATGAAAATATTCATATTTTGGTACATTTTCTTTAGTGCTTTTTTTCTTCTAAAGAAGGAAAACAGCTAGTAAAATTTCTAACTATTCCAATACTTCATTCTGCATTTGTACCGAAAACCACTCAAAGGCTTCTCAATTCACAGGACCCACTGTCTGATAATACGGGCTGCTCCTCTAATCTCCTGCACTACTTACGTCCTGGGACTGAATATGCTTTCAGGAAGGGAAAAAGTACTTCCTGAACCTAACGAGAGGAGGACTAAGCAGCAGCTGATCCCAAACCCTACAGCTCCAAGCATGATAACGTCCCACCATCTTGCCTGAATTATTTCTTCACATCCCAAGAGAACATTCTGTCTGGTAACGTCCCTACTTCCCATGTGTGAAGCAACAGCCATATTTCATAACCATGGATACACATTATTAATAAATTCCAAGGAAAGGATCTATTCCAGCCACACTTAGGACATATTTTTTAGTCTTTTCTTTCATTTTTTTTTTATTTTATAAACAGGTTTCTGGCCCTAATAAACAAAGATTGGGAGCAACTATCAATTACATGAAAAACATTGAAAAGTAATCATCAGGGTTTGTCACTTACCAGGTTTTTTCCTAAACTCCCTGTTTTCCCAGCAGTTCCAGAGCCCTTGAAACAGAGCAGAAGGTCTCATTTGCATACTGAAGAGCTTTGGTCAAGCAACTTAAAAAACGATGAATGCTGACACGAACCCGCTTGAGCCCCTAAATTCCTTTTTCATTCTGGAGAAACACAGCAGCATTTTATCTCCTGACATTACAATGTGTATTGAGGAAAAAAAAAAACGGGGCAAAAAACGTACTTTAAAGCACACAGGCTTTACTCTCTTTTAAGAGAAAAATGAGCAAAGTGAATGGCGCTGTAAGGTCCCCCAGGGCTTGAGTATTGACCGTGTGTAACATGGGGACATCCTGCTCCTGGGTCAAATCACACAGGGGCTGCCCAGTAGGAAGACTGTCAGCCTACATCCTAAGCACTAAGCTCAGGCTTGATGTCCAAATGGTTCATTATTAAACCTTGCACATATAAAGAAGTACAGAGATTATCAAAGACATCCATGAGCTCAACATCCTGATTTAGTACATGAAAATATTCATATTTTGGTACATTTTCTTTAGTGCTTTTTTTCTTCTAAAGAAGGAAAACAGGACAGTGGCGAGTCAAACACCCCTTCTCCATTTCATTATCCAAAGAGGTGGCCACTCTCTCCTGGGTGTCCTTTCTACCCAAACTTTACACTGTCTAAACACTGAAATTTTTATTTTAATGCTGGACACGCAGCTCACACAAGCAGATTGTTTTTCCCCCAACTACTAAGTGTTCCAAAAGCACTCTGGGGTTGAATTCCTTCATGGATACTCATGGAATTTTAAACTAGCTGCGGAAGCCAAGCCAGCAGAGACTTGGCTGGGACAGGGGCCAGGCTGTAATCTGTCGTTACAAAGTGCTTTATTCCGAATTAATTTTCACTCGTGTGTCCCTATCTTCCAGTAAATTAAGTATTCCAATTAAAGCAGAACAAAGCAAAAGGTTTAATTATCTAAATGAGAGTAACTGTAAAATAAAAATATGTAATTTATCGACCAGGAACACAACTTCTCATTGGCTCTATACTTATAAGGAAATTCAATAACCATCTAGCAGGGAAAGTTTGAATTAAAATGTTTACTCTGATTTTGCTTTCTGTATTAACAAAGATACACAATATCCACCTCCCTCGGAATTTTCATAGGCTGTGGATCAACAGGAAGGAATACTAATGCTACAGGATTCCAAATAGTCAGCCACTTTCCCACTGCAGGCTTGTAACATGCTCTCTCTCTATTCCATTAAAAGAACAAAGCGATTGGCAAGCCAGTGATGGAGTTCAAGCGCTTTAGTGTGCTCCCTTTGAAACACTGCAGCCAGCACTTAAGTTGAGACTGACTCAGACAGCCACGTTTGGTCCTGGCTCGTCAAGAATGCAGTGGAAAAGCTGATCCAGGCAACCTGCCCAAATCCTGCTCATGCGAAGAAGGGAAGCAGGCTTAGGATGATCTACTTCTCAATCCAGGGGTCACTTTGCGTATCTAACACTGGGTCTTGTTTTTAAGTTTGACGGGATACTGCCTTATACACTGAGCTGTATCTCCTAGTAGGATGAAAGCGCTGCCTTTTTTTTCCCATTATGAAATAATGTGGCTAAAGGTTTGTCCAAAAATCTTCAGCACTGCTAGTTCTTCGGTGGCTGATAATTTAAGGCTGCGGTTAAGAAAGCACTTGACTGTTCAACTTACCTTTAGAAAACATCACAGTGCATTTTTCCTAAACTTACTAAACTTTGGATGGAGAGAAAACCTGAATTTATTAAAAGATAGTAAAAGTAACGGCTTTGGTGTTTAACTGATCTCAAAGGTAAAGCCACTTTAAGAGCGTCTGTGCCTGGGAGCAGAAACTGAGTTTAGTGTATCATGTTTTCCCTCTGCTCTCCTGAAATATCATCTCCGTGGTTCCTACTGGACCCAACGAACGAACCTGGAGAAGAACATTCCCTCTCCAGGTCTGTGGAGGACAATACAACAACTATCCTGCAGAAAAGAAGTCCTTTCTTTCCAGCATCTGCCAAATTCTCCAAGGGTAAAACAGACTTACACAAATCCCTCCAGAGGAATTTCAGCAAGCTGCTAACAGGACCAATGCAAGGGAAAACAAACAAAAAACAAACAAAATGACACTCCCCAAAACAACAACAACAAAACAGTCTCTAGCAAATATACCGACTCTTGGGAACTGCAGAGATGGAGAGCAGGCCGTCTGGTGGTGGAGGTACCACAGCTCACACCTGGCCCCGCCAGGCTCCTCAAATGACCATGTCTTTGTTAAATGGCTACATTTATCACCTGAAATTCCTGGTAATTTGAAACTGGCCACTAGCAGATGGGCTCCCATGTTCTGGCAGGCCCATATCACCATTTCATTAATCCAGTACCATCTCAAGACTACATTTTACCCACCTGGATTTTTAGGGCCGCATTGACAACAATTGGAGGCCATTTTCGCTTTGTTAAGGATGACAGCATTTAAAATAAACTGAGGCTCTGACCAGTCTCTGATCAGGAGCTACTAAGGTGTAGCCAAAGTGTACCAGTCTCAGTACTTCCCTGGTGGTTCAGTGGCCAACACTCTGTGCTCCCAACATAGGGCCCAGGTTCAATCCCTGCCCAGGCGCATTTGTCCAAAAATCTTTCAAGTTTGACACTGCTAAGTTCTTTCGGCTTTTTTTTCCCATTATGAAATAATGTGGCTAAAGGTTTGTCCAAAATCTTCAGCACTGCTAGTTCTTCGTGGCTGATAATTTAAGGCTGCGGTTAAGAAAGCACTTGACTGTTCAACTTACCTTTAGAAAACATCACAGTGCATTTTTCCTAAACTTACTAAACTTTGGATGGAGAGAAAACCTGAATTTATTAAAAGATAGTAAAAGTAACGGCTTTGGTGTTTAACTGATCTCAAAGGTAAAGCCACTTTAAGAGCGTCTGTGCCTGGGAGCAGAAACTGAGTTTAGTGTATCATGTTTTCCCTCTGCTCTCCTGAAATATCATCTCCGTGGTTCCTACTGGACCCAACGAACGAACCTGGAGAAGAACATTCCCTCTCCAGGTCTGTGGAGGACAATACAACAACTATCCTGCAGAAAAGAAGTCCTTTCTTTCCAGCATCTGCCAAATTCTCCAAGGGTAAAACAGACTTACACAAATCCCTCCAGAGGAATTTCAGCAAGCTGCTAACAGGACCAATGCAAGGGAAAACAAACAAAAAACAAACAAAATGACACTCCCTAAAAACAACAACAACAAAACAGTCTCTAGCAAATATACCGACTCTTGGGAACTGCAGAGATGGAGAGCAGGCCGTCTGGTGGTGGAGGTACCACAGCTCACACCTGGCCCCGCCAGGCTCCTCAAATGACCATGTCTTTGTTAAATGGCTACATTTATCACCTGAAATTCCTGGTAATTTGAAACTGGCCACTAGCAGATGGGCTCCCATGTTCTGGCAGGCCCATATCACCATTTCATTAATCCAGTACCATCTCAAGACTACATTTTACGCAACTGAATTTTTAGGGCCCCATTAACAACAATTGGGAGCCATTTTCGCTTTGTTAAGGATGACAGCATTTAAAATAAACTGAGTCTCTGACCAGTCTCTGATCAGGAGCTACTAAGGTGTAGCCAAAGTGTACCAGTCTCAGGACTTCCCTGGTGGTTCAGTGGCCAACACTCTGTGCTCCCAACATAGGGGGGGCCCAGGTTCAATCCCTGCCCAGGAAACTAAATCCCGCACGCCGCAACTGAGCATTCTCATGCCACAGCTAAAGGTCCGGCCCACAAGCTGCAACTAAGACCCTGTGCAAACAAGTAAATTTAAAAAAAAAAAAAATTAAACAACAACAACAACAACAACAAGGTGTATAATCTTGTGAAATCTTGTGTCTTGCTACTGTGTAAGTAAAAATATAAATTCTAGCAGTAAACAAAATCTATATATAAATTGCAAATTTATCCAACTGATTTGTTGAAATAATTCCAACAAATTGGAACTGTGAAGACTAAGGACATCCAAAATTTACTGCTTTGAGTCCAAACTGTAATAGATTTTCCCTTACTATACAGACAGAACCTCATCAGTCTTGTGTTTATGTGGGTAGGTTTCCTAAAACTCTACAAATGTTATTAATACACTTCTAGCCTGTGGTAAGATGATGTTACAAAGAAACTGGTTTTCTTCTGTTACTGTTCAGCTCAGTCATCTTCACATAGGCTCAATCCTTACTAGTCATTTCTGTTATTTCATTTTCTTCTGAGTTTCCCTCCTCTTGATATATTAGTGTGTGTATTACAGGTTTCTACGAACTCATTTATGACTCGGGATGCTAACCATTTGTCATGCAATGCCAATGAAATACCGTATTTTATTGCCTTCACTTCACTCTGGTTATTTTATATTTTGGTTGTGTCACGTTTCATGAAAGATAAATAAATAAATTCTAAAAAGTCTCTGCCCAATATTCTGGAGCCAGTACCACACCAAAGTACATTTGTTTACATGGGAGAAATACTGCTGTGTATCTTTCTTGGGGTGTCCCAAATCAGTAAGCATGGAGACTTAACCAAGGACATTTACTCTGAACCCTGAGTTGGTTATATTCAGTAATACAGATGGGTCCTGAGCATTACCCCAGCGGACGCAGACCAGCCTCACTGAGGGCGGCCTCCGCCAAGCCCCGGGAGCTTCTCCTGTGTCCGGGAAGCCAAGGCTGACCCTGAACACCACTAGGCACGTTCACACAAGGGCATGCCACACTGTATTTGCTGTCACATTCCAGACCTTAGCAAAACCCAACAAGGATGTCCCACCGGCAAACCTCATGACTCCCTGAAAAGAAAACCACTGCACAGAGAGGGAGAGGAAACAGTTAATGGGGTTTACCTCTGAATCTTTAAGCCTCACATAGTTAGAAGGGAAGACGCCGGACTTGTCGCCCACTGTTCCTGTCCACCAGTCACCATCTTTCTTGGTAACCAAAATCACATCCCCTTGCTGAAAGGTTAAATCGCCTTGCTCAGAACTCTCGTAAGTGTACATGGCAATAAACTCTGGTGGGGAGAAATATTGAGATACGGAGAGAGCGTGGTTGTTTACAGAAATCCCAGACAACTTTGCAAAAGCAAGTTTATGAATAAGGACATTAGAATAAGGTCCAGGCTAGTCACAGATAAAATACAGAGTTGCAGAACCCCCTGGGCTCCAAATTCACCAACCTGTACATAAAATTCAGTAACTGTGGCCAGGGAGGCAATTCCTATGAAGACCCGGACCCAGGAACAACAACAACAACAAAAAGTCTTGCACGTCCACCAATAACAGTACAGAGAGTGATCTCTGATTTAACGCCATGTTTCCTTTTTTGCAGAGCATTTTTACGTTTACGTTTTTCCTTTAGGATTTTGTTTTTTAATGAAATATAGTTGATTTACAATGCTGTTAATTCCTGTTGTACAACACAGTGATTCGGCTATACATATATATACATTTTTTTTAACATTTACTTTGAACTATATTTACTCAGTACTTAGGTTGTGCTGAGCACTGGGTTAAAGGCACTGGCATGTAGGCTCTTGGTGAGCTCATCAAATATCTGTAATTCACTCCTAAAGGTACCAAGTCACCATTTTAGAAAACTTTTAGATGTGGCATATCCTTTATGTAAATTGAATAAGACACATTTTTTCACTATTCAAGTGTCTTGGTGAAAATGTAAGTCTTATTGTGCCATAAACACAGATGCCAGGAAACTGTCAGACAACAAAATGTATATATATCATTTAGTTAAAAACAGACATATATTTGTCATTCAAATAAAAACAGGTAGAACGGACTGCTGATAAAAGTATTTACCCAACCCCAGAAAATAATCACACCTTTCTGGACAAGTTGAAAAGACAAATCATAGTTTCTGACATTTCACCATTCATGTAATTTAGTCTTAAAAGACAAGAATTAAAGTTTTGCACTGTTTTGAATGTGAAACCAGAGCATTCCAGAGCAAACTTTTCCTCTATTAAACTGCTGGTTTTACTAAGACTTAGAAACTAAGTCATACTCTCAGAAAGATCACTTGACACAAAATTCTAGATACCATACTAGGTACAGAATAAAAATTTCTAGAAAGATGAACATACATTTCTTGTTGCCACTTTTTCTCATGTTATCCCATGCTTTTGTATAGTTTTTAAAAGCAATTGGAAAAACTAACTGCATTTACCCAAAAGGTTTGTTTTATGATGGATAATGAATGATGTGTTTCTAACTGTCTTATGGTAGTCCTTAAATGCAGAGCTTAATGTCAATTAACAGGCAGAGATCTAGTATGGAGGACTCTGATGGCGAGTTACAGGAGCCTCTGCCGGAGGCACTGAGGAAAACTAAAACACCAGAACACACAAACTATCCTGATGCTTATGCTAATGTGGGCAGCTCTCCAAGGGGCCACTTGAGCCTCAGCTGGACTGATCTGCTGGTTGTGGTCAGCAGATCCCCAAGATGCAAGGCCATCCAAACGTGCGAGAGAGAACAGAACCCTCTCTGTCTTCAGCCCTCCGGCCCTGATGACACACACCTCCACCATTAAAACTGGAAAAATGATTTCCCGCACAAGGAAATCAGAGTTTGGCAGCTTGAATAAGGACACTGCATTTTCATTAATATATTCCCTTTTCTGATTTCTCAATATTCTGACCCTTCCCTTTTCATTCTGTTCCATTACTTGTTCCTTAGCTCATGTTTGGCTGTTCACGACTGGATCCTTGGCCATCAGTCCTTTCCCTGGTGATTCTTGCACTTTCCTAAAAACAGATCCAAATCTTGAAGTCACTTTTGAAACGCTTAGGAAACTTCAGAAGCATGAACTCTGGCTGAACTTCACACTGCAGTAGAAGATACCAAGGAGATGGGAAAGACTGCGGCTCGACATGCCTTGTGTGCACACAGGCATCTGTGAGGACTTTCAGGATTCAGTGAAGATAGGGAGACGTTAGGATGGCTATCCGGGGCTCCTCACCACCCAGACCCTCCTCGCCAGTCGTGTAACACAGGGCATTGGCCATTCCCAAGCCTGTATCTTAAGTGCGACCCAAACCGGCCATCTGTTTATTTGGAATCTGATTTACTTTAAATCTGATAACATTTGACACAGTATTGCTAAAGGCACTAATATACATAAATGCCTTTTCTTAGAATTTCAGATGCCAATGTCCTCCCACACCCCTCCAGAAAGCCAGCAATCTTTCCTAATATTTATAATACTTAAATGATTACAAAATGGATGGAATAAATGTCAAGCGAGATTAGATATATAACTCTCTTCCACTGCCCAATTTAAGTATATGTGTGGCTCTTCTGTGACCTATGTTCTGAGCAGGTCAAGTGTGGAGGCCGCTAAACATGTTTCAAAACAAACCGACATTCCTCAGCACTGATGCCAGGTGAGAAAGCTCACTGCCTTAAGCGGCTCCATCAATAATCCAGGAACTGAAGCAAAAAGGAAATAACAGTAGCAGATACTTACTGATCTTTATTCTAAAAGCTTACACTATTGTCTCATGATTCCCATAATAATGTTCTACCTCAAGTGGTGATTCTTATGTTCATCTTACAGATGAGGGAGTTGAGACATGACTAAAGTTATACAGTCACTATGAGAGAGAGCCAGGTGGCGCTCCTGTGAGGTTTAGTATAATGTAACCCATTGAATCTGGGGCAGGGAAGGTACCCTACTTTGTCTGACACAATACTGACTACATGTCCTGTGTTTAAAAGACCTTTTGCCTTGGTCTCCTAACAGCGGACATAAAAAGTTATGAAGATGACAAGAAGGTAGGAAGCGAACTATCCTAATGATTGTTTTGGAGGTAGTGGCAAAAACTTGGTACAATAAAAATACTAAATTTATTTAGTGATGATGAAGGTTTACAGCTATACCTATAAACAAAAAAAAAAAAAACCTTTTTACTTCTGAAATTTCTCTTGAAAAAGTAACTCTGTCACTATTTGAAACACCATTACACTGTAACCCTTGGTTTGATAATTCTATTTTTCATAAAGCAAAGTTTCTAAAGAACCTAAGTCTCACAATGGCAAACAAACTAGACAAAAGATTCCACCCTGGTGGAATGTATTCACGGAATCCATGAAACTGGATAGATATCTGTTTGCAACAAACACTGTTCTTACTTCCAACACGGAAAGCCTGTCTGACTTGGGTCACGGTCACTCTTCAATTAGCGCTCTGATAACAGCTACACCAGATGTAGAAAAGACACGAGATGTTTACCATCAGAGCCTGAATTATGTAGGTTTTGTTCACTGTTAAACTTGTATCATCCACTGGCATATATAGGCTTGGCCAAGAAGGTTGGCCAGTATCGTCCTAAAGATGATGTTATGAAGTAAAGATGGGGAAACAAAGCAATTATTTACTTGTATAATGAACACTCAGGATAAAACTTTTCCATCTAAATAATCTGGTGTGGTTACTTCCATGGAACACAGAAATGACACTTCTGTTTCATTTGGGTACAAATGGCACTGATGTTACTGCGATGGCTTTACTGAACTCATAGTTACGGCTTTAAGCCAAAATACTTATCTATAAATTAGAAAAATAGCATTCATCACACACAGGCTATAGAGATGCTCAGAAACCTATAACATTATGTCTTCTTTTTGTTCTTTTCTTACCCATAATAATGTTCTACCTCAAGTGGTGATTCTTATGTTCATCTTACAGATGAGGAGTTGAGACATGACTAAAGTTATACAGTCACTATGAGAGAGAGCCAGGTGGCGCTCCTGTGAGGTTTAGTATAATGTAACCCATTGAATCTGGGGCAGGGAAGGTACCCTACTTTGTCTGACACAATACTGACTACATGTCCTGTGTTTAAAAGACCTTTTGCCTTGGTCTCCTAACAGCGGACATAAAAAGTTATGAAGATGACAAGAAGGTAGGAAGCGAACTATCCTAATGATTGTTTTGGAGGTAGTGGCAAAAACTTGGTACAATAAAAATACTAAATTTATTTAGTGATGATGAAGGTTTACAGCTATACCTATAAACAAAAAAAAAAAAAACCTTTTTACTTCTGAAATTTCTCTTGAAAAAGTAACTCTGTCACTATTTGAAACACCATTACACTGTAACCCTTGGTTTGATAATTCTATTTTTCATAAAGCAAAGTTTCTAAAGAACCTAAGTCTCACAATGGCAAACAAACTAGACAAAAGATTCCACCCTGGTGGAATGTATTCACGGAATCCATGAAACTGGATAGATATCTGTTTGCAACAAACACTGTTCTTACTTCCAACACGGAAAGCCTGTCTGACTTGGGTCACGGTCACTCTTCAATTAGCGCTCTGATAACAGCTACACCAGATGTAGAAAAGACACGAGATGTTTACCATCAGAGCCTGAATTATGTAGGTTTTGTTCACTGTTAAACTTGTATCATCCACTGGCATATATAGGCTTGGCCAAGAAGGTTGGCCAGTATCGTCCTAAAGATGATGTTATGAAGTAAAGATGGGGAAACAAAGCAATTATTTACTTGTATAATGAACACTCAGGATAAAACTTTTCCATCTAAATAATCTGGTGTGGTTACTTCCATGGAACACAGAAATGACACTTCTGTTTCATTTGGGTACAAATGGCACTGATGTTACTGCGATGGCTTTACTGAACTCATAGTTACGGCTTTAAGCCAAAATACTTATCTATAAATTAGAAAAATAGCATTCATCACACACAGGCTATAGAGATGCTCAGAAACCTTGATCCTTAGTGACTCTGACTCTCTTTCAAGAGTCAAAGCGCTCATGACTGAACATAATTAGAAGATTCAGTTTTATGTTCACTATATCTGAGAGTATTTTGAAGGTGCCTGTAAAGTGCTATGACTTTGTAAAGAGCTAAACCTCATTTGACCTTGAGGTTTAATATAATGAACATAAACTAATGCAGACTCTTGAAACATGAAATCCGACCTCATTTCCAACGTTCACGGTCTGTATTACGTAGTTGCCTCTACTGTCTAAAGATCATAATTGGACTCGGGTTCTCACCTTCTCCCGACACAGTGGGCTTCGCTGCTGGGGAAGCTACTCTCTTCAGATTCGCAGGACTTTCTGAAGAACCAGAATCCATACTGAAAGAGAGGGGAAGGTATTTGAGTTTTACTTTCATCCTTAAAGAAAACAGTACAGATGACAATGATACTTCTTTTTTAAAACTGCTTAACATTTGATTACTGTTTCTTTAAAAATTATTTATTTGGCCAGGTCTTAGTTGTAGCATGTGGGATCTAGTTCCCTGACTCGGGATAGATCCTGAGCCTCCTTGCAATGGCAGTATAGAGTCTTAGTCATTGGACCACCAACGAAGTCCTTGCTTCACATTTAAAACACTGATAGGGCTTCCCTGGTGGTCCAGTGGGTAAGAACACCGCCTTGCAGTGCAAGGGGCGCCAGTTCAATCCCTGGCCTGGGAAGATCCCACGTGCCACGGAGCAGTTGGACCGATGTGTCCAATTACCGAGCCGGAGCTCTGGAGCGCATGCTCCCAGAGCCGGTGCTCTGCGACAACAGACACCACCGCGATGGGAGGCCCACGGGAGCCAAAGAGCAAAGACGGTTGAACATGGAGAAATGAAAGACCAATAGAAGTGGCCCGCCCGCTCCCCTCCCTCCCCAACCCTCTTCCAATAAATAACTAACTAAATAAAAACACTGATAATCTACAGTTGAAATGGATACACTTTAAGTCAAAATGCATCACAAGGGGCCATGGAAGCCTGATTCTAAGCTCACATCCTTGCCTGCTAGCACTCTGCTTTGCTAGATGTATAGCCAAGAGTTGTTGTCAGTCACTTAGTCGTGTTCGACTCTTTGCAAGTCCATGGACCATAGTCCACCAGGCTCCTCTGTTCATGGAATTTTCCAGGCAAGAATACAGGCATGGGATGCCATTTCCTTCTCCAGGGAATCTTCCCGACCCTGGGATCAGACCTGGGTCCCCTGCCCTGGAGGCAGATAGATTCTTTACCATCTGAGCCACCAGGGAAGCCACCACATAGCCAAGGCACTGGTCTATTTCAAAGTTTGAGTGACAGACTTTCATTCAGCATTTAAGAAGAGCTTCTATTCTTGAAGCTCTTAGTTTATTCTGACCACCTATTAGAACAATCAAATAATAACCTTCAGAGTAAGGTTGCATGCTATAAGGTTCCTAATTAAAAAGATAATTCACAGGCTTCCCTGGTAGTCCAGAGGGTAAAGAGTTCGCCTTGCAGCACAAAGGGCACCAGTTCAATCCCTGGCCTGGGAAGATCTCACATGCTGTGGAGCGGCTGGACTGGTGTGTCCAATTACTAGCCAGTGCTCTAGAGAGCATGCGCCCAAAGCCGGTGCTCTGCAATGAGAGAGGCCACTGCAATGGGAGGTCCACACATGCCAAAGAATAAAAAGATGGATGAAAATCAATATAAATTTAAAAAGAGGCATGATAGGGAGAAGAAAAAAAACTATTAAAAAAAAAGAGATAATTTACTCTTCTAATAATTTGCCTAAGAACTCTGGGCTCTAAGTATTTGTGGATATCTGGCACAGTCCTGGGTACTAAGCATGAAGTGGGGGAGAATCTCCAGCAAACCCACGAGAATTTCCCTCTTGCACAAGTCAACGAAAAACAAGATATGCAGGCTTCTATGAGCAAGGAACAAATGACCATTATCTGGGTGAGGCTCTCTTCTGTAGACATGTACACTGACTTTTGCAGTTAAAAGATCCAGAAGACAAAATAACATGGCACCTCCTGCCTGTGAATCTCAACCAGTGCAAATAATAATTTCATGCCGAACATGGTTTTCATCCAATGGAAGCAGATAAACACAAACATACCTTGTCGATTTCCTTATGGGCCCTGAAATGAGTTTCACATAGGACTTGGGGAACCAGCCCTTCTGGCCTTGAACTTCTCCAAACCACCACATGTCCTGCTGCTCCAGGACCGTGATGACATCATTTTTGTTAAAATTTAAGTGGTTGTCTTTCTTGGCTCTCCAAGGATACAGGGCTTGCGCCTGTAGCCCCTCCACCTTCTCGCCCTTGTGTGGAAGAACATAAAGGACCTCTCGTTACTTTGTAAGGTTACCAGTTCACGTCATGCGAACGCCGGCAGCCCCGGCGATGGGTACCCGCGGGCACCTGAGCAGTCATGGCAGACCCCACCCCCACCCCCGCCTCAGCCAGCCCGGGTGCCACACGCTCTGTTGTTCCAACAGCTGTGTATTTTCCAAAGTGGAAGGGAAACCTGCCAGCCTATCCACAAAGCCATGGTCTGACCATCTAGAGTTCTCTATCTAAACAAGCCAAGAGGTCGTATTTATTCTGTTGCACCTGGCTATGTGCCTTTTCTATTCTGGTTCTATTTTTAACCTCAAGTTGCCCAGGGCATCCCCATTCCTGCCAATTTTCAATTGGACTTGGATGTTTGGTGAAGGACCAACACCAGAGCAGAAATCTTACAAACACTCAAAAGGTAATTAATTCATATCTAGTTTAGGTGGACACAGGCAAACAGGTCTTATATTGGATCAGGCTTGTTTTAGTTCCTTTTTAGAGAAACAGGAGCTTGGCGAGCACAAATCCTCTGTAATCCCCATTTACTCTACATTTTCCTGTAAATCCTATACGAAGATGAACAAAATGCCACCTCTGCCTCCCCAGAATAATTTAGGGTAAAACACTTTATTAAGCAGAAAGCACTATAAAAATGGGCAGTAGGATATTATGACCAAGGAACTCATAATTAATGAAGAAGAAAGAAGTACAAATAACTGTGTCTACCGCTGGGCAGAACGAAATACGCTGAAAAGAGGCCGCAATGATTTGCTGTGGGAACAGAGAGGATCGGGGGGTGAGAGTGGCCTGCAGGCAAGGGGGACGGTTCACAGAGGAGGCAGCGCTTGAGCTGGGCCTTGAAGGATGAGAATTTCGATAGCTAGGGCTTCGGAGGGAGGGAACTCCAGGCGGAGGGCACAGCCAAGAGATGCTCTCCTGCCAAGGGTCCAGGAGGAGGAGCAGAATCCGAGGGTGTGTGTGGCCTAGTCTCATGGAGGGGCGGAGTAGAAGATGAGGCTGGAAAGGCAGGGTGAGGCATTTATTATCTTTTTAAAAACTATCACATAAAACCATCACAGTAGCTTAACACTATTATAAAAAAATACAACATCAACTTTCAACTATATATATATTAATAAATAGGTAAGAACAAGGGATCAAGCCCAAGGACAGTTCATGCAGAACCAACCTGGACATGCCTTTAGAAGATACTTATTTTCGTAATGACATTTAACTGTGACTACGTCTGATAACTGGAGAACTGATAAAAAGATCAAAGCGTTTCGGCTTCCATGTGGGGAACGTCCAACTCCTGGTCTCTGTGGGGTTGCGTCTTCTGAGAGGGTCCCACGACATGCCCATTTCCTTTCATCTCAGGTGTCCGCTCTACCCAGTCTTCAGCGCGGAGGAGGCTCTCTGGACGGCAGACGCCCCCAGGACCACTGCGCCTCCGCCCCCACTGCCCGCCTCGTGGTCGCCTCCCACTCGAGCCTCGGACCTCGGCACTTCAGAGTCACCTGTGTCCTCTCTGCCACTCCCATCTAGTCTCTGCCGTGTCGCCTGCGGCCCTCGCTGGTGTTTCTTAGCCTCTCTCCGTGAGACGTCTTTGCTGCACTTGCCCTCCTTCTCTGACCCTATGTGGAGTCGCCCACAAATAACCAGTCTGGAGTCAGGCAGAACACAGACTCTGGGTGCCAATCCCCAGTCACACAATCACAACTGCTCAATCTCTCCAGGCCTCCAGCTTCCACATCTCTGGAGCAGGGACACTTTCTTCAAGAAGTTATGAAAGTTTAGGGCAGTAGGATATTATGACCAAGGAACTCATAATTAATGAAGAAGAAAGAAGTACAAATAACTGTGTCTACCGCTGGGCAGAACGAAATCGCTGAAAAGAGGCCGCAATGATTTGCTGTGGGAACAGAGAGGATCGGGGGGTGAGAGTGGCCTGCAGGCAAGGGGGACGGTTCACAGAGGAGGCAGCGCTTGAGCTGGGCCTTGAAGGATGAGAATTTCGATAGCTAGGGCTTCGGAGGGAGGGAACTCCAGGCGGAGGGCACAGCCAAGAGATGCTCTCCTGCCAAGGGTCCAGGAGGAGGAGCAGAATCCGAGGGTGTGTGTGGCCTAGTCTCATGGAGGGGCGGAGTAGAAGATGAGGCTGGAAAGGCAGGGTGAGGCATTTATTATCTTTTTAAAAACTATCACATAAAACCATCACAGTAGCTTAACACTATTATAAAAAAATACAACATCAACTTTCAACTATATATATATTAATAAATAGGTAAGAACAAGGGATCAAGCCCAAGGACAGTTCATGCAGAACCAACCTGGACATGCCTTTAGAAGATACTTATTTTCGTAATGACATTTAACTGTGACTACGTCTGATAACTGGAGAACTGATAAAAAGATCAAAGCGTTTCGGCTTCCATGTGGGGAACGTCCAACTCCTGGTCTCTGTGGGGTTGCGTCTTCTGAGAGGGTCCCACGACATGCCCATTTCCTTTCATCTCAGGTGTCCGCTCTACCCAGTCTTCAGCGCGAGGAGGCTCTCTGGACGGCAGACGCCCCCAGGACCACTGCGCCTCCGCCCCCACTGCCCGCCTCGTGGTCGCCTCCCACTCGAGCCTCGGACCTCGGCACTTCAGAGTCACCTGTGTCCTCTCTGCCACTCCCATCTAGTCTCTGCCGTGTCGCCTGCGGCCCTCGCTGGTGTTTCTTAGCCTCTCTCCGTGAGACGTCTTTGCTGCACTTGCCCTCCTTCTCTGACCCTATGTGGAGTCGCCCACAAATAACCAGTCTGGAGTCAGGCAGAACACAGACTCTGGGTGCCAATCCCCAGTCACACAATCACAACTGCTCAATCTCTCCAGGCCTCCAGCTTCCACATCTCTGGAGCAGGGACACTTTCTTCAAGAAGTTATGAAAGTTTAGGGAGACCTATAGGCAGAGTTGTTATGAGAGGAATGCTTACAATAGGAACAGCTTATATCGCGATTATTTCTAGCTCCAGACTTTGCTGGAGAAAGCCAAGACAATGCGCGACGATCAGTTACAGATGCAGCTTAAATTCAGCCAAGTCAGGCTTCATCCTTCTGTGCTCAGTTCCGCCCCTGCAAGCCCAGCAGGGCCTGGGGGCCCCCTCGGAGAAAGCCGTCTGGAGAACAACCTCAACTTCTTTCCCTCTGTCTCCAACCTCCCTTCACCCTTCCTCTCCCAGATGAAAAAGCAGCCTGTGCTTTCTCTGCGTCTAATGCTGTTTCCACGTGGAGTCTCTGATGCTCGACGGCTGTCTCTTTCTCCACGGGCCAGGTAGCTGGCTGCTTCTTGTCCTTCTACTCTGCTCCTTCTCTCCTTTCACCCAGTCTTTCCACTCCCCCTCCTCTCATGCGCTCTGCATCCCTCTGTACTCTGGTGCGGTCTGCTCTTTCCCAGACCACAGGCGCGCCTGGCCCGCCTCTCTGCCCGGACCGCCGCCTTCCACACGCGCACCATCACAGCCCACCGCCTCCCGCTCCTGCACCTGCGCCTCCACCCCTCTGGGCTCAAACCCCGCGCCCGCTGAGCCAGACAGAGACCAAGAAAATCCACCGCTCCTGTCCAGAGCCGCCCTTCCCTCCAGATCGGAGCAGACACCCTGCGTGCAGTTGCCATCTTTCCGCTGCCCTCTCGCGCCTCCGAAGGGCTCACTCGTTTCCTTAGATCTGACCTGTGTTCCAACCCCTGCCAGGCAGGACCCGAATGTCCTGCTCTCACCCGACAACCAACGCGTCTGAAGTCTCACTTCTTCTGGTGCTAAACGTCGGCTTCTCTTTCTGCCTCACGTATTCCCCGTTCCCCAGGTCAAAACTGTTCCTCGATCTTTTCCGTTTTCACTCCCATGGGCGTTGGGGTTCCACCCTCTTTACCTGCTGTCACTTCCCGCCGGCTCCCCCAGTCGATGACGCCCGCACACGCCACCTCCGCGTGGATTTTCCCAGAGCCTGTGTTCAAGCTGGCTCTTCCCAGAGCTGAAGGCGTCCCTGACCCCCAAATGTCTGCCAGATGGGCAATTTCTCTGTTTGATTATTTATAGAAATGTCATTCCTTTTATCATATTAAGTAGAAATCTTGCCCTTTCAGCAATTACTTTCTTAGTAAGGCATTTAAGGGCTTCCCACTTCACCTGCAGTCAGTCTATCTTTTCTGATAAATACTCAATGGTCTCGCTAAAGGGATGGACCCATGACTTCCTCAAAATGCACTCTGGCCTCCTACCTAAAGCCTCTCTCCACAGTATTTTCTGTCTGAATCCAGCCCTCTCTGCTTCCTAATCGGCTCCTACCCACTGGGCAAGATGGAGTTCAAATGCCATGTCATCAGTGACGCCTCCCTGAACACCCGGGCAGTCTACTCTCTGAGCTATCACGATTCCCTCCTCTTGTGAGGAACATGTGACCTGGATTCTGCCCTGACAGCCGACCCAGATGCACATGACAAGGCCTACCTTTTCCTTTTTTTTTTTGGCCATGGTATGTGGCTTGTGGGATCAAACGCAAGCCCTCGGCAATGAAAGCACTGAGTCCTAACCACTGGATTGTCAGGGAATTCCCGAGGCTAACTCCTAAATGACACTGACGACAAGCGCTGGCCGAGTCTCTCCGCCTTGTATAAAGCACAGGGGCCTCCCGCTCCCAGTCCCGCTGTTACCTGGCCTAAAACAGGAGATGGAGAAGAGCCTGTGGCCGCGGCTGGTGTGAAGGCCGATCTCTGCCTCAGCTGCCCGGCGCCTGGCACGGTGAGGGAGGGCTGGGCGGCCCACGTGTCCCAGTTGTCAGTTTCTGATTTCTCATTCGTGCTGGTGGGCCACCTGGAAGGGAAAGCATGCCACCGTGAGTGGCAAGGACCTCCCCACGCACCAGTGTCTCTCCCCCTGTACACACACCCAGGCTGGGCTTAGCACTTGTTCAAGATCAAGGATGGGACGAGGGGGAAAAGCCCTGGACGTGGGCTTGGGTCTGAGCATCACAAACTAGCGACAGGCCTCAGGCAAAGGGCCGTAGCTTCTCTGAGTCTTGATTTCCTCATTGATAAAACAGGAATGATGGTGTGCCACTCCAGTTAGTAGTCAGGAGACATGAAATCCACATAAGGGAAACACTCTGTAACTCCAAAGCACCAGAGAACACCCTCACATGATCCTGATCTTCATCTGCAACAACAATGCCAATGCAGCAAAAGAGAAGTCTCACCCCACGTAGGAAAATGTGCCGGCTGGCAGCTGGTGCTTCGTAAGGCCATCTCTCTGCCCCAGCACTGCATGGCGGGCCCTGGGCCACGCGCCCGGGCGCCACAGTAACTCCACAGGTGGCGTCCTCAGGGGAACCTGTCGGCCACAGCTCAGGGACAGTTTTAATTCTGTGATTTTCTAGTTTTAAAGAAACCCATCTGTGCGAGTGCAGATCGAAATGCAGTTGACTTTTAAAAATCTTTATAAGAGGTAAACAAATTTGCAAATCAAAACACCTCCTTCGTCAGATGGCCGGCACACCCTGATTCAGGGCTTGGAAAATAAGATGCCCAGAATTATAGCCGGAGAGCTGCAGACCACACTTTCATTGAGCAAGCGAGTCTTTGCTGTGACTGGATCCACAGCAAAATGAAAGCCTGAAAAAAGTATCTGTCTTCTATTTTAGCGTAAGCTTTAGTTTAAAAAGTCAGAGCTCTCCAATCAAGGTCGAGTGGAAATATAAACTGCTATATGCAAATTAGATAAGCAGCATGATTTACTGGAGCGCACAGGGAACGATAGTCAACATCTTATAATAACCTCTAACGGAAAAAAGTCTGAAAAAAAAAAGAATCCATATATACACGCACATAACTGAATCACTTGGCTGTACACATGACCCTAACGTAGCCTCATAAATCAACCAACCACATGCAGCAACAACTAACAGACCAAGAGAGGAGACTCTGAACACGGTTTCAGTCACGCTAATGGAACACTGCTTCTTAGCAGAGATTAGACAAGGAGGACCTTCTTTAACACTTTCAACCATTTATGTGGAAATACAAGTATGGAAACCTCCTCTTTGATATACTCCCCCCCCCACTTCCTCCTGCCCTTGGTCATCACACGCCTCTCTTTCCTCTGTCTGATCCACTTGATCCTTCGCCAGCATTGTGCCTCGATGCCTTGCCTTCTATTTGTTTTTTTTTTTTTCCTCTCAAAGGTGATTAGACTTTAAAACACTTCTTACTCATATCATTTTACTTGAATGCCAGTATAAACTATTTATAGACCACGGCATACCTGGACCAATCCTATAACTAGAAGTGCAGCCACGCTCTATGAACCCTTTCAAACCTCCGCCTCCACACTGTTTCAAATGCTATTTCCTGATGACCAAGGGTGCGGCACCAGAAGAGGCCACGCACACACATCTCTTTGCCCTGCTGTCCTCTCGTCCAGGACTGATGAAAGAGGAAAGCCTTAGAGGAAACAGCTTTCTATCTTACTCAGAACCACATGACAAAATTCAGTTTCTGTCCAGCCAAAAAAGAAAGTGCTATTTCCATGCAGGAAATGACTCTAAATATTTGCTGACAGGGTATCAAGCAGATTATTAGGAAACTGTATTTCTCCATTTCTTCCACAAGAATGAAAGATACAAATTATTGGATGAAACAAGGGTCACAGGCTTTAGTTTATCCTAGGGAAAATCACCGTGGAGCAATGATTATCATTAAATCCAGTTCAGAGACCATAACTCACAAATTGCCAGAAGACCAGTCGGAGAAAGCGGCCATGCACGTTACTCAGAGGTACAGCCCGAGGACGGTAACCACATTTTAAAAGATCACTAAGGTGGGATTTCAAAAAGCGTCAGAAACGGCGCCTGACACATACGTGGAGCTGAAGTCGGCCCAGTTGTTGGGGGTCTCGGAGGGCTCTGCAGGGGCTGCAGCCGAAGGGGCGGGAACCTCACGCACAGCCAGTTTGGGTGTCGGGGTGGAGGCGGCATCGGTCGCTGGTTTGACTGGGGCAGGAACCTCGTTTTCTGGGATTTTCTCTGCGTAGTTTGCAGGGAACCATCCTGTCTTTCCTTTTAATTCTCCTCCAAGCCATCCCGGTTCTCCAGTTTGGCTTTCGTCCACCTGCAGGAAAATCATAAAGCTTAACTTAAGCGGAACTAAATCAACTCCTGAAGACAAAGAACACTCTTAACAGAACAAAGCCCCCATCACTGACCCGGCCAGACTAACACACGGCACAGACATTTCTTCGCCTTATTCTTAGCCTAACAGTCTGGAAGAATGGTCTCTAAACATGAGCTCTGAAGGAGCAGCAGGTGCTACAACTCAGGTTCTTACTCTTTTGTGCCTATTCATCTTTTTCTTCCAGAAATAGCAGTTAAGATAAAGTGCCTGGAGTCCTAAGCAGCCCCATTGTTTAAATATTCTGAGTTCCTTTGAATGATAAAGTGATGCGACAGACTTCATCAGTCAGGAACTCGTGTGATTATTAAAAAATAATTTGGCTTAGGTTTATTATTTAAAAGTGAAAGCAAAGGGTGCAATCAATATAAAGTTAGCCCTTTAAATGCCTCCAGTAACTAAGCAGTACTCATTCAGCACAGGGACAAGAAAGATAGAAAACACAGCCTGAGATGGTTTCCACAGGCAGGAGAGCTGGGCTGCTGTGTACAGTCTTTTGAAATCTGCACAGATACATGAAGAGAAAACAGAGAAAACCACTATTTAGAGCAATGATTAATTTTTATTAAAGTCCTTTTGTTTTCTTCTGTAGAAGTTTCCCAGTAACACTCACAAATGTGCCCAGGAGAAAACAGGATTCTGTGTACAAATTTCAGGAGATTTATTACAACTGTGCTTTTAACGTTTGCATTTTATCTTAATTCTGACTCAAAAGGATTAGTCAGAAGCACCAGAATGGCTCTAATACTTGTCTTTACTGTTTTATGATCA
Source organism: Tragulus kanchil (assembly GCA_022376925.1). NCBI lineage: Eukaryota > Metazoa > Chordata > Mammalia > Artiodactyla > Tragulidae > Tragulus > Tragulus kanchil. The sequence continues at coordinate 234,440,237 of JAIOJX010000028.1, read as the reverse complement.
ACAGGAAATCAATTTGAAGATAATTACGTTCACTAATAGAAAATTATTTTCAGTACAATAAGTCAAATACAGTTCTGTCAGAGACCTTATATTTTTATATCGAAAAATATGGCCTCAGAAGGTAGTACCCTGAACACTTGACTGGACCTGAATGTCGCTTTTTTGAAATGACAGAAATGAGCACTAAGGTCTTAACAATGACTTTGGAAAAAGGCGGCGAAACTTAACAGTTTGCTAACCTGTTCAAATACTCAGTAAAACGAAGAAGAGGGAGGGGACGCACACATCCCTATGCATAGTTCGTGCTGAGTCTAGCAGAAGCCAAAGCAATACTGTAAAGCAATTATTCTTCAATTAAAAATAAATAAATTAAAAAAAGAAAAACAAAACAAAATAATAACTAACCAGGGAACCAAATATCTATTTCTTCAGTGTGGAGTAATATGGTATGATGTCTGTTTGAATTAAGAAAAAAAAAAACACCCTGGGGTAGGAGTGGAGAAAGTAGAATTCAGGGCTTACTAGTTAATCCTACACGTTGTTTATAAAATTCTCAGTCTGTAGGAGAGCTTCCTGACTGCTCTACCTTAGGGAATCCTTATCACCATGGGTAAAAGTAATTTTTAAAGCTGAGATTTCTCCAAAAGGGAGTTACTGGAGATAAAGAGCAACATCGCTTCCGAAAGTTCTATTTGTGGCTTCACGGAACCAGTGCTACACCTCCACACTGTTTTCTTCTTTCTGCCTTTTCTGGGCAGCCCCATGTGTTTCATGAGATGAGGATTTAAGATGACGTTTTCCCCACTTGGATCTTATTCTCTACTACACTCAAATGGCTAGATGCCTTTCCTCCCTCGCTGATATTTGTTGGTGACACGATGGTGCGTTTTAACTTTATAGCTGATTCCTACTGGAGACATGGCTGTTAGTAGGCCAGGCTCTTCCAGGGCCTCCCCAACTTCTCAGAAGGTTCAACAGCCAAACTCCGCCCTCTGCATGGGTCCCAGGACCAATGGGAGGTCAGGGAGCAGTGAATGGGAAGCTAGAGTCAGACAAGGCAGTACCCCCTCCAGCGGCAAAGCGTCATGGTCAAAAGTAGAGCTCTGCAATCCGACTGCCTCGGTTCTCCTTTGGGCTGGGTCTCTGTCTCTGTCGACAGTGGAGGCTACTCTCCGTTGCGGTGCGCAGGCTTCTCACTGCGATGGCTTCTCTGGCTGTAGAGCCGGGCTCTAGAGCACAGGCTCAGCAGTCGCGGCACAGGGGTGTCCTGCAGCATGTGGGATTCTCCCAGATCAGGGATGGAACCCGTATCTCTGGCATTGGTGAGTGGACTCTTCACCTCCGAGCCGCCAGGGAGGCCTCTGGTTCACTCAGGCGTGCCTGACTCTGTGACCCTGGGGACTGCAGCACTCCAGGCTCCACTATCCTTCCGTCTCTCCAGGAGTGCCACTATCCTTCCGTCTCTCCAAAGAAAAACAAAACAAAATAATAACTAACCAGGGAACCAAATATCTATTTCTTCAGTGTGGAGTAATATGGTATGATGTCTGTTTGAATTAAGAAAAAAAAAAACACCCTGGGGTAGGAGTGGAGAAAGTAGAATTCAGGGCTTACTAGTTAATCCTACACGTTGTTTATAAAATTCTCAGTCTGTAGGAGAGCTTCCTGACTGCTCTACCTTAGGGAATCCTTATCACCATGGGTAAAAGTAATTTTTAAAGCTGAGATTTCTCCAAAAGGGAGTTACTGGAGATAAAGAGCAACATCGCTTCCGAAAGTTCTATTTGTGGCTTCACGGAACCAGTGCTACACCTCCACACTGTTTTCTTCTTTCTGCCTTTTCTGGGCAGCCCCATGTGTTTCATGAGATGAGGATTTAAGATGACGTTTTCCCCACTTGGATCTTATTCTCTACTACACTCAAATGGCTAGATGCCTTTCCTCCCTCGCTGATATTTGTTGGTGACACGATGGTGCGTTTTAACTTTATAGCTGATTCCTACTGGAGACATGGCTGTTAGTAGGCCAGGCTCTTCCAGGGCCTCCCCAACTTCTCAGAAGGTTCAACAGCCAAACTCCGCCCTCTGCATGGGTCCCAGGACCAATGGGAGGTCAGGGAGCAGTGAATGGGAAGCTAGAGTCAGACAAGGCAGTACTTCGCCTCCAGACGGCAAAGCGTCATGGTCAAAAGTAGAGCTCTGCAATCCGACTGCCTCGGTTCTCCTTTGGGCTGGGTCTCTGTCTCTGTCGACAGTGGAGGCTACTCTCCGTTGCGGTGCGCAGGCTTCTCACTGCGATGGCTTCTCTGGCTGTAGAGCCGGGCTCTAGAGCACAGGCTCAGCAGTCGCGGCACAGGGGTGTCCTGCAGCATGTGGGATTCTCCCAGATCAGGGATGGAACCCGTATCTCTGGCATTGGTGAGTGGACTCTTCACCTCCGAGCCGCCAGGGAGGCCTCTGGTTCACTCAGGCGTGCCTGACTCTGTGACCCTGGGGACTGCAGCACTCCAGGCTCCACTATCCTTCCGTCTCTCCAGGAGTGCGCTCAACCTCACGTCCATCAAGTCGATCGTCCATCAGGCCATCCATCAAACTCACGTCCGTCAAGCCACGCAACCATCTCACCCTCTGTCACCCCTTCTCCTGTAGTCCCTGCTTCCGTTTTAATACCACTACTTTATGAGCTGGCTGAGTTTGGGCAAGTTTACCCTCTTGGTGCCTCAGTTTCCTTACCTGTAAAATGGAGGATAGTAACAGTACCTGTTTTATAATAGTTGTTGTGGGAACTATCCAAACACTGCCTGCCATCTGAGATGTGCTTAATGACAGATTTTCTTCTGCTTTTTTTTTTTTTTTAAAGATTTTTCTTGATGTGGACCTTTTTTAAAGTCTTTATTGAACTTACTATAATGTTGCTTTTATGTTTTGGTTTTCTGGTCACAAGACATGTATCTGCCCAAGCAGGGATCAGACCTGCACCCTCTGCACTGGAAAGTAAGTCTTCACCACTGGACCGCCAGGGAAATCCCGACAGATTTTCTAAGGTTACCTCTCCTGGTGTCCAGCTCTGCATCTCCTGCAGTTCTCTTTTGCCCTGGAAAAGGCTGGGCTGTGTTTGACCCTGGTAACTTTGGATGACCAGAGATTTGGGTTCTCTGTGGGGACTTCCCTGCCCCTGAAATCTGTCTAGTACCCTAGGCCCTCTGGATTGGCCTTCTTGGCTTCCTGTAGGAGCTGGAACATGATCCCAGATCCCAGCCTGTCTGAAACCCCTTCCTGGTCTGTCCTAGTAGGAGTTCCTTGAATGCCCACTGCTTTCCATAATGATGCTCTATGACTCACTGTCATTCCCTTGAGACCTGGGTCTTAACTGGTTAGCCAGATTTTTCGTTGACACCTGAAATTGGATCTGAAGCCCTGAGGGAATGCTTCACCCCATGAGCAGGTCTAGCTCGTACCCTACCTAGTTATTCACACCCAGCCCTGCCCGCTAAGATGACAGAAAACAGGCATCACCACTGAGACGTGCCTGTGCGCACTCAGGAAGGGGAGAGGGTGCCACGCCAGCCCTTATCCCTGCAACCAAAAGCTCCTGCCACCCTTCAGGGTCATAGTGAAACCAGCAATTCACTGGTAATCAAGGGAATCCATTTCTTTTAACCAAAGAAATTGTTTGTTAATTGAACAGACAATGGTCTCAATTAGTTTGATTTTTTCTTATAGGAATCCACTGACTTTAATGAGCAACTACATTTCAATTTTAAGGTTCAAAGAATATAAGTTAAAAGTCGCACTTAATTTTAAGTTAAATTAACCACTTAGCCTGCGGGGGGTCTTGAAAATGGAGGATAGTAACAGTACCTGTTTTATAACAGTTGTTGGTGGAACTATCCAAACACTGCCTGCCATCTGAGATGTGCTTAATGACAGATTTTCTTCTGCTTTTTTTTTTTTTTTAAAGATTTTTCTTGATGTGGACCTTTTTTAAAGTCTTTATTGAACTTACTATAATGTTGCTTTTATGTTTTGGTTTTCTGGTCACAAGACATGTATCTGCCCAAGCAGGGATCAGACCTGCACCCTCTGCACTGGAAAGTAAGTCTTCACCACTGGACCGCCAGGGAAATCCCGACAGATTTTCTAAGGTTACCTCTCCTGGTGTCCAGCTCTGCATCTCCTGCAGTTCTCTTTTGCCCTGGAAAAGGCTGGGCTGTGTTTGACCCTGGTAACTTTGGATGACCAGAGATTTGGGTTCTCTGTGGGGACTTCCCTGCCCCTGAAATCTGTCTAGTACCCTAGGCCCTCTGGATTGGCCTTCTTGGCTTCCTGTAGGAGCTGGAACATGATCCCAGATCCCAGCCTGTCTGAAACCCCTTCCTGGTCTGTCCTAGTAGGAGTTCCTTGAATGCCCACTGCTTTCCATAATGATGCTCTATGACTCACTGTCATTCCCTTGAGACCTGGGTCTTAACTGGTTAGCCAGATTTTTCGTTGACACCTGAAATTGGATCTGAAGCCCTGAGGGAATGCTTCACCCCATGAGCAGGTCTAGCTCGTACCCTACCTAGTTATTCACACCCAGCCCTGCCCGCTAAGATGACAGAAAACAGGCATCACCACTGAGACGTGCCTGTGCGCACTCAGGAAGGGGAGAGGGTGCCACGCCAGCCCCTTATCCCTGCAACCAAAAGCTCCTGCCACCCTTCAGGGTCATAGTGAAACCAGCAATTCACTGGTAATCAAGGGAATCCATTTCTTTTAACCAAAGAAATTGTTTGTTAATTGAACAGACAATGGTCTCAATTAGTTTGATTTTTTCTTATAGGAATCCACTGACTTTAATGAGCAACTACATTTCAATTTTAAGGTTCAAAGAATAAAATTTAAAAATTGCACTTAATTTTAAGTTAAATTAACCACTTAGAAAAAGCATAAATGGTCTTGCATGAAAATGAGAAATATTTCTTCCTGGAGTTGAAAAGCTTTCCTCAGATGCCAACCCAATTGTGGAAAAAAAAAAAAGACATAAAATTAAGATAGAATAAGCACTGTCAAGCACACAGACTTCTGTGTAACTTCTCTGGCTGGCTATAAGGCAGACTTTTATGTACAAAGGGAAGATTCATCTATCTGTGGCTGTAAGTCAAGGGAGTTTTTATTTTAATAATATTGGACTTAATACAATTTCATTTAGCCACCTCGCTGTAACACCTCAAAGCATTTGGGGATCATTCCAGTGAAATGTCAAAGTGGGAAGCACAAAACTCAAATGCCGCTTAAACGTCTGGGAGTAGCTTAGAGATTGTCTATGAACTGGTAATAATTATGCACTGCATTCTGGTGGGCACCAAAGCAACGGTCAAACGAACACATTATATCAGGGCCGAGTGCACATGACTGAAGCCCAAGAATATCCTACCTCTTTTCTCAACGTTTATGTGCCTCATGACCGCCATTTTTGTTAGGTGACACCTCTGACCTTGTCAAAAAGAAGGGTAACAGGGAACCCCTCCTCCTCACAACCAGGACAAAAGCGCATGGACAACAAACAAGTTTAACCTGTGTATTGACTTAGACCTGCTGACACAGCTGCCTGAGACGTGCTGAGAGTGTGAAAAGCAGCACATGTTTCATGCATTTGCCAGTTTGGAAATAAAAGGTTGCCCCCTAAACTCCCGGATAAAGCTATTAAAACTTTTCTAGAGATGCAGATCTACAGAACAGACTTATGGACACAGTGGGGGAAGGAAAGGGCCGGATGAACTGAGAGAGAAGCGTGGAAACATATACACTACCATATGCAAATCAGAGAGCCAGCCAGCCCTTATCCCTGCAACCAAAAGCTCCTGCCACCCTTCAGGGTCATAGTGAAACCAGCAATTCACTGGTAATCAAGGGAATCCATTTCTTTTAACCAAAGAAATTGTTTGTTAATTGAACAGACAATGGTCTCAATTAGTTTGATTTTTTCTTATAGGAATCCACTGACTTTAATGAGCAACTACATTTCAATTTTAAGGTTCAAAGAATAAAATTTAAAAATTGCACTTAATTTTAAGTTAAATTAACCACTTAGAAAAGCATAAATGGTCTTGCATGAAAATGAGAAATATTTCTTCCTGGAGTTGAAAAGCTTTCCTCAGATGCCAACCCAATTGTGGAAAAAAAAAAAAGACATAAAATTAAGATAGAATAAGCACTGTCAAGCACACAGACTTCTGTGTAACTTCTCTGGCTGGCTATAAGGCAGACTTTTATGTACAAAGGGAAGATTCATCTATCTGTGGCTGTAAGTCAAGGGAGTTTTTATTTTAATAATATTGGACTTAATACAATTTCATTTAGCCACCTCGCTGTAACACCTCAAAGCATTTGGGGATCATTCCAGTGAAATGTCAAAGTGGGAAGCACAAAACTCAAATGCCGCTTAAACGTCTGGGAGTAGCTTAGAGATTGTCTATGAACTGGTAATAATTATGCACTGCATTCTGGTGGGCACCAAAGCAACGGTCAAACGAACACATTATATCAGGGCCGAGTGCACATGACTGAAGCCCAAGAATATCCTACCTCTTTTCTCAACGTTTATGTGCCTCATGACCGCCATTTTTGTTAGGTGACACCTCTGACCTTGTCAAAAAGAAGGGTAACAGGGAACCCCTCCTCCTCACAACCAGGACAAAAGCGCATGGACAACAAACAAGTTTAACCTGTGTATTGACTTAGACCTGCTGACACAGCTGCCTGAGACGTGCTGAGAGTGTGAAAAGCAGCACATGTTTCATGCATTTGCCAGTTTGGAAATAAAAGGTTGCCCCCTAAACTCCCGGATAAAGCTATTAAAACTTTTCTAGAGATGCAGATCTACAGAACAGACTTATGGACACAGTGGGGGAAGGAAAGGGCCGGATGAACTGAGAGAGAAGCGTGGAAACATATACACTACCATATGCAAATCAGAGAGCCAGCAGGAGCTTCCTGCAGGATGCAGGGAGCTCCACCAGGCGCTCTGTGACAACCCAGAGGGTGGGAGGGGGTGGGGTCGGGGGGCGGGGGTCGGGGATGTGCGTATACCTATGGCTGAGTCATGCTGATGTACGGCAGAAACCAACACAGTATTGTCAAGCAATTTACTCTCCAGTAAGAAAGAAGGAAATTTTTAACAAATTAAAAAAAAAAAAACAACACTGTTTTCTAAAGTGTTTATCTAGAGGTCAGTCAAAAAAATTATTTAAAAATACTTATCTATGGACTGTGTCTAGTCTAGTGTTAGCTGCAGTAGGCAGGATCTTGGGTTGAGGCTAGTGGACACTTAGCTGCAGCAGGTGGACTCTGGTTCCCTGATCCCCGCACTGACAGCGTGGAGTCTTGGCCCCTGGGCACCAGGGAAGTCCCCTTAACTTTCCCAAGGACTCATCCCTGCAGCTGCAGCACAGAAGCCTTGGCGGCAGTATGTACATGGATGTGCCTCAGTGTGTTCCAGTGAAACTCATCAGAAAACAGGCCTGGGCCGGAGGTGGCTCACTCTTGGAATTGTGCGTATACTGGTCCCTGAACAGAGCAATGGCTCAGATGGCTAGGTTACGAAAATCTAAGAAAGGCAGGAAAGAGAAGGTACTGACTACATTAAAAAAAAAAAATAAAAACTCCATCAAAAGAAGGGGAAAAATGAGTTTAAATTGTTATAAGAGTAATACTAAATTAAAAGATAAATAATTTTCTGAATGAATGGACTGTTTGATGGACCCCTAAAGCAGGCTTTTTGGATATTTCTAATAAAATGATGTTTTCAATGACTTGGGATAAGCCTTGACTGAAAAGAGATTAGGCTAACTCAGTGGTTCCCAAAAGCATGTATTGACTTAGACCTGCTGACACAGCTGCCTGAGACGTGCTGAGAGTGTGAAAAGCAGCACATGTTTCATGCATTTGCCAGTTTGGAAATAAAAGGTTGCCCCCTAAACTCCCGGATAAAGCTATTAAAACTTTTCTAGAGATGCAGATCTACAGAACAGACTTATGGACACAGTGGGGGAAGGAAAGGGCCGGATGAACTGAGAGAGAAGCGTGGAAACATATACACTACCATATGCAAATCAGAGAGCCAGCAGGAGCTTCCTGCAGGATGCAGGGAGCTCCACCAGGCGCTCTGTGACACCCCAGAGGGTGGGAGGGGTGGGGTCGGGGCGGGGTCGGGGATGTGCGTATACCTATGGCTGAGTCATGCTGATGTACGGCAGAAACCAACACAGTATTGTCAAGCAATTTACTCTCCAGTAAGAAAGAAGGAAATTTTAACAAATTAAAAAAAGAACAACACTGTTTTCTAAAGTGTTTATCTAGAGGTCAGTCAAAAAAATTATTTAAAAATACTTATCTATGGACTGTGTCTAGTCTAGTGTTAGCTGCAGTAGGCAGGATCTTGGGTTGAGGCTAGTGGACACTTAGCTGCAGCAGGTGGACTCTGGTTCCCTGATCCCCGCACTGACAGCGTGGAGTCTTGGCCCCTGGGCACCAGGGAAGTCCCCTTAACTTTCCCAAGGACTCATCCCTGCAGCTGCAGCACAGAAGCCTTGGCGGCAGTATGTACATGGATGTGCCTCAGTGTGTTCCAGTGAAACTCATCAGAAAACAGGCCTGGGCCGGAGGTGGCTCACTCTTGGAATTGTGCGTATACTGGTCCCTGAACAGAGCAATGGCTCAGATGGCTAGGTTACGAAAATCTAAGAAAGGCAGGAAAGAGAAGGTACTGACTACATTAAAAAAAAAAAATAAAAACTCCATCAAAAGAAGGGGAAAAATGAGTTTAAATTGTTATAAGAGTAATACTAAATTAAAAGATAAATAATTTTCTGAATGAATGGACTGTTTGATGGACCCCTAAAGCAGGCTTTTTGGATATTTCTAATAAAATGATGTTTTTCAATGACTTGGGATAAGCCTTGACTGAAAAGAGATTAGGCTAACTCAGTGGTTCCCAAAACTCCCTGACAAAACCACCTTGTTGTTCAGCTGCAAAGTCATGTCCAACTCTTGGCAATCCCATGCATGTCTGGCTCCGCTCTCCTTCACTGTCTCCCAGAGCTGGCTCAAACTCATGTCCACTGACTCAGTGATGCCATCCAACCATCGCATTCCCTGTCACCCCCTTCTTCTCCTGCCCTCAATTCTTCCCAGCATCAGGGTCTTTTCCAATGGGTCAGCTCTTTGAATCAAGTGGCCAAAGTACTAGAGCTTCAGCATCAGCATCAGTCCCTTCAATGAATCTTCAGGTATGATTTCTCTAGGATTGACTGCTTTGATCTTCTTGCTGTTCAAGGGACTCGTAAGAGTCTTCTCTAGCATCATGGTTTCAAAACATCAATTCTTCTGTGTTCCGCCTTCTTTTTGAATTCTAAATATGGATTAAAATTTCCCAGAGTGTTTGAGAGTGAGCCTTGGATTTGGCGTGTTTGTGTATGTGTGTCTGTGTCTGTGTACAAGATCCTTGAGTAGGACTGATTGTGTTTTTTTAACTACAACATTCATGAAATGAAAAAATGGTTACTATTACATGTCAATTTTCACTGTTTGGGGTCTGAGTGTTAGCCTCACAAAGATAACACAGTTGAATGCCATTTGGGGTGTCTTCTTGTATTCTATGATATAAAATGAAGATACCACTCCCGTCCCATTCAACAAGAGTATATAGGATGCCTCACAGCACAATCCCTTCATTACATATTTGGGATGTCTGAGATAAAGTAAACAGCAAACTGGGCCTGTATGGACATTCTCTGTTATATTTGTCAAAGCTGGATTTGTCTTTAGTGTTTTATTAAAAATTAAAAATGCTGATCCATTTTTAAATATGAATATGGTGTTGGTGCTTTAGTCCCTAAATTGTGTCCAACTTACTGCAACCCTCATGGATAGTATCTGTCCATGGGATTCTCCAGGCAAGAATATTGGAGTGGGTTGCCATTTCCTTCTCCAGGGGATCTTCTGGACCCAAGGATTGAACCCAGGTCTCCTGCATTGCAGGCAATATAGAAGTAGATAAAATTAAACACAAAACCCCCCTCTCTACTGCCCATCAGCAACCACTGTTAACAGTTTGATGCCTAACAGTGCGAGACTGTAAGCTATATACACATAAACATTCACATAAACACACCCCTGGTTTTTCTACAATTATGGCAATCCCATGCATGTCTGGCTCCGCCTCCTTCACTGTCTCCCAGAGCTGGCTCAAACTCATGTCCACTGACTCAGTGATGCCATCCAACCATCGCATTCCCTGTCACCCCCTTCTTCTCCTGCCCTCAATTCTTCCCAGCATCAGGGTCTTTTCCAATGGGTCAGCTCTTTGAATCAAGTGGCCAAAGTACTAGAGCTTCAGCATCAGCATCAGTCCCTTCAATGAATCTTCAGGTATGATTTCTCTAGGATTGACTGCTTTGATCTTCTTGCTGTTCAAGGGACTCGTAAGAGTCTTCTCTAGCATCATGGTTTCAAAACATCAATTCTTCTGTGTTCCGCCTTCTTTTTGAATTCTAAATATGGATTAAAATTTCCCAGAGTGTTTGAGAGTGAGCCTTGGATTTGGCGTGTTTGTGTATGTGTGTCTGTGTCTGTGTACAAGATCCTTGAGTAGGACTGATTGTGTTTTTTTAACTACAACATTCATGAAATGAAAAAATGGTTACTATTACATGTCAATTTTCACTGTTTGGGGTCTGAGTGTTAGCCTCACAAAGATAACACAGTTGAATGCCATTTGGGGTGTCTTCTTGTATTCTATGATATAAAATGAAGATACCACTCCCGTCCCATTCAACAAGAGTATATAGGATGCCTCACAGCACAATCCCTTCATTACATATTTGGGATGTCTGAGATAAAGTAAACAGCAAACTGGGCCTGTATGGACATTCTCTGTTATATTTGTCAAAGCTGGATTTGTCTTTAGTGTTTTATTAAAAATTAAAAATGCTGATCCATTTTTAAATATGAATATGGTGTTGGTGCTTTAGTCCCTAAATTGTGTCCAACTTACTGCAACCCTCATGGATAGTATCTGTCCATGGGATTCTCCAGGCAAGAATATTGGAGTGGGTTGCCATTTCCTTCTCCAGGGGATCTTCTGGACCCAAGGATTGAACCCAGGTCTCCTGCATTGCAGGCAATATAGAAGTAGATAAAATTAAACACAAAACCCCCCTCTCTACTGCCCATCAGCAACCACTGTTAACAGTTTGATGCCTAACAGTGCGAGACTGTAAGCTATATACACATAAACATTCACATAAACACACACCTGGCTTTTTATTCAACCAAATACAATTATACTGAACACACTGTTTCTGATTTTTTACTGGAGAGTTTATTTGTATTGAGGTGGCCAAATCATACAGAAAAACCTGCATGAACTTTGGGCCAACCCAATACGTGTAGATATGTATAAGTTTTAAAAACATCTTTATATATTTATCATTTAGCCATATCATAATTTATTTATACCGTCTCCTTACTGGTGGATAGTGGGCTGTTCCTGCTTTGCTTTTACCAGCAGTGCTGCAGTGAACCTCCATGGACACATTTATTTGTGCATTTGTCAAAAAGAGCCAACAGGAAGGAGAATAACAGAGTTCCTGGGTCAAGTGGAATGAGAGTCTTAAACCTGAATAGGCAAATTGCCTTCCAAATGCATTAGCCAGTTCATACAACCAAGCTGGTGATGTGTATTATAGCTACTTTTCCACACTTGTGACAAAGCTGGATATTGTCAAACTCTTGAACTTGCTCAGCTGAGAGATGAAAAACCTTATCTCATTTTAAAAATTTCCATTTTCCTCATCACCAAAGAAAGAAGCATCTTTTTGTATATTTTAAAAATCATTTACTTTTCTTTACCTGTATATATCTTTTTATAGTCTCAGCCAAGTGTTTAAAAGCTGGGGGTTTCTTTCCTACTAACTTTTCAGATTCTCTGTGTATTATGGATGGTGACCCTTTGTCTCTCATGTATTTTGCAATCGACAGGATTTAATTTTGTAATTTTGTCAAATCCATCCATGTTGGTCATTGACGGCCTCTAGTTTTAACTCAGAAAGGCATTTCTTAGAAAATTATTCCAAGACTCTTCTTTAAAAGAAGAAAAAAAAACTTTTTAAAAATAATTTCATCTTTTAGGTTTAACCTACTTGGAAGTTTTGTCCACGACCTTAGAGATCTGACCTAATAATCTGCCTTCCCAAGGATTGAACCCAGGTCTCCTGCATTGCAGGCAATATAGAAGTAGATAAAATTAAACACAAAACCCCCCTCTCTACTGCCCATCAGCAACCACTGTTAACAGTTTGATGCCTAACAGTGCGAGACTGTAAGCTATATACACATAAACATTCACATAAACACACACCTGGCTTTTTATTCAACCAAATACAATTATACTGAACACACTGTTTCTGATTTTTTACTGGAGAGTTTATTTGTATTGAGGTGGCCAAATCATACAGAAAAACCTGCATGAACTTTGGGCCAACCCAATACGTGTAGATATGTATAAGTTTTAAAAACATCTTTATATATTTATCATTTAGCCATATCATAATTTATTTATACCGTCTCCTTACTGGTGGATAGTGGGCTGTTCCTGCTTTGCTTTTACCAGCAGTGCTGCAGTGAACCTCCATGGACACATTTATTTGTGCATTTGTCAAAAAGAGCCAACAGGAAGGAGAATAACAGAGTTCCTGGGTCAAGTGGAATGAGAGTCTTAAACCTGAATAGGCAAATTGCCTTCCAAATGCATTAGCCAGTTCATACAACCAAGCTGGTGATGTGTATTATAGCTACTTTTCCACACTTGTGACAAAGCTGGATATTGTCAAACTCTTGAACTTGCTCAGCTGAGAGATGAAAAACCTTATCTCATTTTAAAAATTTCCATTTTCCTCATCACCAAAGAAAGAAGCATCTTTTTGTATATTTTAAAAATCATTTACTTTTCTTTACCTGTATATATCTTTTTATAGTCTCAGCCAAGTGTTTAAAAGCTGGGGGTTTCTTTCCTACTAACTTTTCAGATTCTCTGTGTATTATGGATGGTGACCCTTTGTCTCTCATGTATTTTGCAATCGACAGGATTTAATTTTGTAATTTTGTCAAATCCATCCATGTTGGTCATTGACGGCCTCTAGTTTTAACTCAGAAAGGCATTTCTTAGAAAATTATTCCAAGACTCTTCTTTAAAAGAAGAAAAAAAAACTTTTTAAAAATAATTTCATCTTTTAGGTTTAACCTACTTGGAAGTTTTGTCCACGACCTTAGAGATCTGACCTAATAATCTGCCTTCTAGTTAGTCCTTATGGGGAATCCAGCAAAGAGAAGCGTAGCACACAGACTTTTATACCTTTCTTTTCTTCCTTTTCTATTTTAAGCACAACCTACTACACAAACGCAAAACATCTTTTGACTGCCATGACAACACCCAAAGCATGTGTACTTAACACAGAATTAAAGTGACTGAAAAGAACAGAACATTTAATAAGGTGCAGACTTCCTGACAGTGACAAGGCACTCACCCATTCCCCTTTAACCTCCACCAGGAAAGCAAAGGTTTGAAAGCAAGGCAAAACACATGTTTAATGAAACGTTTCATTCTCATGGTATATATGCACTCTGCTCTTTAGGAAGGGCGGGGGCTTAGCTAGTCAATTGAAGGAAAAAGTCTCAATATCATTCTAACAAGAGAAGGCATCATTGTAACAACATTCTTTCCCTCAAAAATAGCAATATTTACTCATTAAAATATATATTGTCTGTAACATTTCCTTAGGATAACATTTGGTAACACTTCCTTATCTCAAGAAGAGAATATTACTTTTTCTGCACTTGTGTTGCAACAAAATTCAGTTCAAAAATGCTAGGCTTTTTTTTTTTTTTTAAGCAGTATAAAAAAGTCAAGTTTGGAGCTTCCCTGGTGGCCCGGTGGGTAAGGAGTCCACCTTGCAGTGCAAGAGGCGCCAGTTTAATGCCTGGGCTAGGAAGATTCCACATGCCGCGGAGCAGCTGGACCAGTGTGTCCAGCTATAAGCCAGCGCTCTAGAGTGCATGTGCCCAGAGTGGGTGCTCTGCGACGAGGGAGGCCACTGCAGTAGGAGGCCCACAAGGGACAGAGAACAAAGATGGATGAAAATAAATAAAAGACCAACAAAAGAGGCTAAAAATTTAACAAAAAAAAAGAGTCAAGTTTGTAATAACGTCTTACCTGCTATGGCATTGTACCTTCATGTTTAGATTTCTGAGATAAATTAAAATTCATCTGCTTTAAAAGGCACAAGATATTTCAAAGACTGGCAAGAGGAGTAAGCAGCCTGAGGCCATTAGGAAAGAGAAGCCAGGGAAGAAGCTGAGAAAAACACCCTGCCTTGGGTCACCATTCTTGGCAGGGTGTTCTGGGAAGCTCTCAGGCATTCAAAACGTGGGTTTCATCATAGTTAAGGGAATGCTGGTTTTGAAAGATTCTGGACCATCAGATATGACCATCTTATTTCCAGTCTATAAGAACTAGAAAAAAAGTTATCAGAAAATAAGGGGTGAGAAGATTAGGTTCTCTGAGGACCAAACTCACTATTCTTCTATATGTTTTGGCCCAGGAAAGGCCACATACTCTAAATAAAGCTGCAAGATGAATGTCTGGGTAATTACAGTGCCTGCACAACACGCTTTACACTTCTAAGACATAGGGTCCCAAGATGGGAAGCGTGTTGGTCTCAATTTTTAATTTTCATAGTTCTTGAAAAATTCCGTGCCATTTCTATGTTAAAAAAAAAAAAAAGCCAACAGCAACGCAAAGTTTGACAACTTCTAAGACTTATGTTAACTAGATCAGTGGACTACTGCTTTCTTGTAGGAAAGAATTAAGGTCAACCATGTGGTTTTACTCTTTCTTAAACTGGTTACCACAGCTTTAGTCACAATCGCAAGATTATATTTAATTACTATTATATTTAAAGAAACAAGCTATGACAAGCAAAATTCTAAACTCTTTCATCTGTTCATGTACAGAGTAGGAGGGCAGATCAACTGTATTTAGTTCATTCTTCTTTACACAATTCAAAGTTTACACGAGTAAAGGGGAAAAAAGGATTGTTTTGACCCAAAGATACAAAAATTATCAGTGGCAACCAAGATCAAGTATTTTGCACTTAAAACTATTTCTGAAAGACTACTTACTGTATCTAAGTAGTAATATAAACTTGGAAATTACCAGAGCTGTATAGATTTGAAAACATGAAAGGCTGTGTTAAGGACCCATTTTCTTTAATGATTTTATTTTAAGGTGATGCCGGGACACGTTTTTAGACAAGACCAGGTGCGTTCAGGGGGGTAAAGGCCGTAGACAGGATACATTTTTAAATGTCCACTCTCATTCAAAGAGAAAAGGAGGAAGATCGAGTCTACACCTGAACGACACAAATGCTGGCCTGTTGGATTTTACACTCGCCCACAATTTTACGACAGTCATATAAAGCACGAGATGTGGACAGATGCTGACCACCACCAGAGGCTGCACCTCTGCGGGGGGCTCTCTTACCATGACTATGTCTCCCGGCTGGATCGTGATTTCATCGTGACTTCTGGATTCAAAGGGATAGAGTGCTCGGTAATACACCACTTTTACATTCTCCTGTGCAGAAATCGTAAGGGGCCCTTTCTCTGTGTATAAGGAAAGGAGGGGAAGGGAACAACAACAACAAAAAGTTAGAGGGAATGCAAACGCATGACACAAGTCAAATTACTGACATCTGTCTTCCCTATCACCTATATTAACAATTTCCATGGACTCAAGGAATTTCTGGAACACCTAGTGAGGACGTGTGTGTTTGGGAAACCAGGGAGAGCCAAGTTGGATGTCAGCCGCTCCCTCCCATCAGAGCTCATGAGTGGACGCACACTAAGGCTGCTGCAATGCGGAGTGCCCTGGGGCTGCCTCAGAGCACATCTGCCGTAGGCGCCAGCAGTGCACATCTGTAAAGCGTCAGCACCTCTTCCTCCCCCATCAGTGGGTGTCTAGCACGATCCGGGGAATCGAATGAGGCGCAAATCTAAATCAGCCGGCTCATATGGGAGGAGCAAAGAAGCACAACTTTAACTTTTCTTATTAGGCGACGTGGAAAGGTTGATGTTGTTAGGCCCTTATCGAGGTCATATAAAAGATAAATTACGAGGCAATTTGGGTTTACAGGGCAAAATATTCAATTGTAAAAGGTAAGAACACAATTGAGCAGCGCAGACTGAGGACAGTGAATGCCACGTCAGTGTAGGCCAGCGGAAGCAGTGCCACTTCCGGCTGCTGAGACAGCTCCACAATTCCCAGAGGAAGGAACAAGCCAGAGAAGCAGCAGGTTCCTCTTCTGCAGGAAGGGCTATGACCTCCATGTGGAATACAGGTGTATCAGTGGCGGTTGGCAATGAAACTTGACGCCACTGCTGTCTGCAAAAGCCTCCTGAATGCCAGTGTAAAGGGGCCAGGAGTGGCCATGGTGCGGGGGGAACTAAACAGACATCTAAAATGATTCTAGAGAATGAACAGCTACACCATCCAAAAACAGACGCTGATGTTCTCATGGCTGTGAACATAGCCAAGACAGAGCCTGAATCGATATGGATATTCCCCAGGAGGGTCTGGGAGGAGGGCCTATCTGCTAGCACATTCTGGCCTCTCATACCTGCGGTGGACCAGGGTGCCTGGATGGCCGGCTTAGCTGGCTCTTGATGTTGATGGAAAAGCCGACTCAGCTTGTATAAGGAAAGGAGGGAAGGAACAACAACAACAAAAGTTAGAGGAATGCAAACGCATGACACAAGTCAAATTACTGACATCTGTCTTCCTATCACCTATATTAACAATTTCCATGGACTCAAGGAATTTCTGGAACACCTAGTGAGGACGTGTGTGTTTGGGAAACCAGGGAGAGCCAAGTTGGATGTCAGCCGCTCCCTCCCATCAGAGCTCATGAGTGGACGCACACTAAGGCTGCTGCAATGCGGAGTGCCCTGGGGCTGCCTCAGAGCACATCTGCCGTAGGCGCCAGCAGTGCACATCTGTAAAGCGTCAGCACCTCTTCCTCCCCCATCAGTGGGTGTCTAGCACGATCCGGGGAATCGAATGAGGCGCAAATCTAAATCAGCCGGCTCATATGGGAGGAGCAAAGAAGCACAACTTTAACTTTTCTTATTAGGCGACGTGGAAAGGTTGATGTTGTTAGGCCCTTATCGAGGTCATATAAAAGATAAATTACGAGGCAATTTGGGTTTACAGGGCAAAATATTCAATTGTAAAAGGTAAGAACACAATTGAACGCAGCGCAGACTGAGGACAGTGAATGCCACGTCAGTGTAGGCCAGCGGAAGCAGTGCCACTTCCGGCTGCTGAGACAGCTCCACAATTCCCAGAGGAAGGAACAAGCCAGAGAAGCAGCAGGTTCCTCTTCTGCAGGAAGGGCTATGACCTCCATGTGGAATACAGGTGTATCAGTGGCGGTTGGCAATGAAACTTGACGCCACTGCTGTCTGCAAAAGCCTCCTGAATGCCAGTGTAAAGGGGCCAGGAGTGGCCATGGTGCGGGGGGAACTAAACAGACATCTAAAATGATTCTAGAGAATGAACAGCTACACCATCCAAAAACAGACGCTGATGTTCTCATGGCTGTGAACATAGCCAAGACAGAGCCTGAATCGATATGGATATTCCCCAGGAGGGTCTGGGAGGGGAGGGCCTATCTGCTAGCACATTCTGGCCTCTCATACCTGCGGTGGACCAGGGTGCCTGGATGGCCGGCTTAGCTGGCTCTTGATGTTGATGGAAAAGCCGACTCAGCTTGTCTTGCATTTCCTGTCTGCCCTTCTCCTCACTGTCCTTCTTTCTGACGCTCTCCTCCCTTTTGACCCTTTCCGCCTCGGGGGGTCTTCTTGGCCGCTGACGCTCATCCTCCTGGTGCATGTGCTCCGGCCACTGCTGCTCCCTTTCCTGAGCTCGCCTGCCAACAGAGCACCTGATTACAGTGTGGAAGCAACCCCACGTTCACACTGTGGGTGGTCTCTTTTCACAAAGAGCTCCATCTAGTCAACAGGATGCTAAATGCCAAGGGATACTGTTCTTCAGATGGAGGCTCTGAGTCACTGACACAGAGGCTCACAGGGTTCCCGTCTTCTGGGGGAGACGAGATCACATGAGTTAGAGAGACAGAGAAAGAACATTCCTGATGTGGCTTACAAAGGGAACAGAGAATGCAGGAAAATACTCCTCAATTTAAAAACTGTACTATAACTGCAAAGAAAAATAAAAGCCATAAAACACACACTAGGGGCTTCCCTGGTGGTCCAGTGGGTGAGAACACCACCTTGCAGTGCAAGGGGCGCCAGTTCAATCCCTGGCCTGGGAAGATCCCACGTGCTGGACCAATGTGTCCAATTACCGAGCCGGAGCTCTGGAGCGCATGCGCCCAGAGCCAGCGCTCTGACAACAGAAGCCACTGCAATGGGAGGTTCCCAAAAAAGTGATGAACTAAAAGGACCAACAGAAGTGCCACCTGACCCCCCCCCACAGTCCAATTGAGGAAGGAACAAGCCAGAGAAGCAGCAGGTTCCTCTTCTGCAGGAACGGCTATGACCTCCATGTGGAATACAGGTGTATCAGTGGCGGTTGGCAATGAAACTTGACGCCACTGCTGTCTGCAAAAGCCTCCTGAATGCCAGTGTAAAGGGGCCAGGAGTGGCCATGGTGCGGGGGGAACTAAACAGACATCTAAAATGATTCTAGAGAATGAACAGCTACACCATCCAAAAACAGACGCTGATGTTCTCATGGCTGTGAACATAGCCAAGACAGAGCCTGAATCGATATGGATATTCCCCAGGAGGGTCTGGGAGGGGAGGGCCTATCTGCTAGCACATTCTGGCCTCTCATACCTGCGGTGGACCAGGGTGCCTGGATGGCCGGCTTAGCTGGCTCTTGATGTTGATGGAAAAGCCGACTCAGCTTGTCTTGCATTTCCTGTCTGCCCTTCTCCTCACTGTCCTTCTTTCTGACGCTCTCCTCCCTTTTGACCCTTTCCTCCTCGGGGGGTCTTCTTGGCCGCTGACGCTCATCCTCCTGGTGCATGTGCTCCGGCCACTGCTGCTCCCTTTCCTGAGCTCGCCTGCCAACAGAGCACCTGATTACAGTGTGGAAGCAACCCCACGTTCACACTGTGGGTGGTCTCTTTTCACAAAGAGCTCCATCTAGTCAACAGGATGCTAAATGCCAAGGGATACTGTTCTTCAGATGGAGGCTCTGAGTCACTGACACAGAGGCTCACAGGGTTCCCGTCTTCTGGGGGAGACGAGATCACATGAGTTAGAGAGACAGAGAAAGAACATTCCTGATGTGGCTTACAAAGGGAACAGAGAATGCAGGAAAATACTCCTCAATTTAAAAACTGTACTATAACTGCAAAGAAAAATAAAAGCCATAAAACACACACTAGGGGCTTCCCTGGTGGTCCAGTGGGTGAGAACACCACCTTGCAGTGCAAGGGGCGCCAGTTCAATCCCTGGCCTGGGAAGATCCCACGTGCTGGACCAATGTGTCCAATTACCGAGCCGGAGCTCTGGAGCGCATGCGCCCAGAGCCAGCGCTCTGCGACAACAGAAGCCACTGCAATGGGAGGTTCACACGGGCCAAAGAACAAAGATGGATGAAACTGAATAAATGAAAGACCAACAGAAGTGGCCCACCTGCCCCCTTCCCTCCCCAACCACCCCTCACCCCCCCAAAATAAACCTCTCTCTAAAAAAAAAAAAACACACACACACACTAATATAACTTCCATGGAGAGAAAGTACACCCAACATGCAAGGCACAGACTGCTTAGAGAAGTTCATGAAAAATCTGATCATGGAGGGCACACGCCATGTGTACGTGCACAGAGGAAGCTCCCTGGAACTAAAGTGGAAACCAAAAGCCAACTGTGAACCCTGGAGGCAGTAACCATCACTGAACAGCACATTTATATCTTAGCCTTGAAAAGTACAATGACCTCAACGCGAAATCCATAGGAAAAGATCAGGAGTGATTTTTTATTTTTTGAACTAGGAATGATGTTTCTTCGATTCCACAACATTTTACAAAATCAGGAACCTCTTTAAATGATCACACTTTGTTTTTTGTTGGCCACACTGCATGGCATGTCAGATCTTAGTTCTCTGACCAGAGATTCAACTGCAGCACCCGACCTGGAAGTGCAGAATCCTAAGTAGTGGACCATAAATGATGTCATGTTAATAATAACTAGTCTTCCACAGTTGTTCACTACTTACTTAACCCTCCCACAAAGTGCTCAGTCGTTCAGTCTGTCCAGTGCTTTGGGATCCCATGGACTCTAGCCTGTCAAGTTCCTCTGGCCATGGGGCGTTTTCAGCAAGAATACTGGAGTGGGCTGCCGTCTCCCTCTCCAGAAGATTTTCCCAGCCTAGGGAGTGAAGCTGAGTCTCCTGTATTGGCAGGTGGATTCTTTACCACTGAGCCACCTGGGAAGTCCACCAGGCAAGCAGGTCCTAATAATCCACATTTTATGGGTAAGCAAAATAAGGCAGAGGGAATCACGGACTTGGCCAAAGTTACTCAGTCACACAGGCGTTCAGATCCATCCAGGCCACTCGGTTCTAAAGTCCACAACCTGAATGGCTAGCCTGTGACGCAGCCAACTTACAAAGGTCACTTTGCGGAATGAGGAAACAGCCAAGGGAACATAACCTAAGCAAATTAAACTTTTATTCTCCATTTAAAAATACTACATTTATTTCTACTCTGAATAATCATGAAGATTCAGCATAGTAGAATTCTACCTTAAATCTTAAGCATTTCACTTTGAGCTTTCAAAGTATCTTTTAAGAAAGCATAAAACGTTCTTATTTTTGTTTTTGGAGGGGTAGGAATGCTCATTGTTAATCATAACACAAGAAAAAGTACAAGAAAATTTGCTTAAGACACTTCACTAACAAAGGGCCACACCCTGCACCCACAGTGTAGGAGAAGGTGGGACGAACAGCAATGGAAACACGCACACCGTCACACGCAGGACAGAAGGCCAAGACTCAGGGAGCTCGACCAGCGCTCTGACAATCCAGAGGCATGGGATGAGGTGGGAGATGGGAGGAAGGTCAAGAGGCAGGGAACACATGGATACCTACAGCTGATTCCTGCTAATGTATGGCAGAAACCAGCACGATACTGTAAAGCAAGTGTCTTCTAATAAAAAATTAAAAGTAAAATAAAGTCGAGTAAAAAAAAAGGTACATAACCATATAATTTCTAAAGTTAAATTTGGGGTACTATTTATCCATGATTACACATGGAAAGTTTAAACTTCTTATAACATTGTGTATTTACTTATACTCTGTAGGGACGTAAAATTCTGGTGCAGGATATTATAAATAACAAACTCTGTAGATAAGAAACAAATGGAGATAATCAACACAACAAAGGAACTAATCCTTGGGGCATAATCCTAGACCTACCCCAAAGGAAAAAATAAAATAGTTTTCAAAATTGGTTTGAGACCCCACCTACCTACCCACTGGAATGCTAAAAAAAAAAAAAAAAACACCAGATGAAAAATCTTAATCCAGTATGTACTGATAACAATAAGTGCACCAAAAGTGCACCCTGGCAGTTAAACTGAGCTCAGCCCAGTCAGAGCTGTGACTTACTTAAAGTGTCTGTCTGCTTCATCTTTTTAGTCTAATCTCAATAACCATATCACTTATACCTGTATCATCAGGATAGTTGGTCCTTTTTTGTCCCTTGGGAGTCGAAAGTCAGTACCACAAAATCACACACAACAAAAGTTAAGCAATAAACTTCTATTCTCCATTTAAAATACTACATTTATTTCTACTCTGAATAATCATGAAGATTCAGCATAGTAGAATTCTACCTTAAATCTTAAGCATTTCACTTTGAGCTTTCAAAGTATCTTTTAAGAAAGCATAAAACGTTCTTATTTTTGTTTTTGGAGGGGTAGGAATGCTCATTGTTAATCATAACACAAGAAAAAGTACAAGAAAATTTGCTTAAGACACTTCACTAACAAAGGGCCACACCCTGCACCCACAGTGTAGGAGAAGGTGGGACGAACAGCAATGGAAACACGCACACCGTCACACGCAGGACAGAAGGCCAAGACTCAGGGAGCTCGACCAGCGCTCTGACAATCCAGAGGCATGGGATGAGGTGGGAGATGGGAGGAAGGTCAAGAGGCAGGGAACACATGGATACCTACAGCTGATTCCTGCTAATGTATGGCAGAAACCAGCACGATACTGTAAAGCAAGTGTCTTCTAATAAAAAATTAAAAGTAAAATAAAGTCGAGTAAAAAAAAAGGTACATAACCATATAATTTCTAAAGTTAAATTTGGGGTACTATTTATCCATGATTACACATGGAAAGTTTAAACTTCTTATAACATTGTGTATTTACTTATACTCTGTAGGGACGTAAAATTCTGGTGCAGGATATTATAAATAACAAACTCTGTAGATAAGAAACAAATGGAGATAATCAACACAACAAAGGAACTAATCCTTGGGGCATAATCCTAGACCTACCCCCAAGGAAACAATAAAATAGTTTTCAAAATTGGTTTGAGACCCCACCTACCTACCCACTGGAATGCTAAAAAAAAAAAAAAAAACACCAGATGAAAAATCTTAATCCAGTATGTACTGATAACAATAAGTGCACCAAAAGTGCACCCTGGCAGTTAAACTGAGCTCAGCCCAGTCAGAGCTGTGACTTACTTAAAGTGTCTGTCTGCTTCATCTTTTTAGTCTAATCTCAATAACCATATCACTTATACCTGTATCATCAGGATAGTTGGTCCTTTTTTGTCCCTTGGGAGTCGAAAGTCAGTACCACAAAATCACACACAACAAAAGTTAAGCAATAAACTTCTACAATTCAGTACAGAAGGTTATGGATAAAAACAAAAGTCTACAGAGACAAATCTTCAAACAAAAACTAACAAAAATGTGTCTGTACACTAGGCAGCAGCAGCAACAACAACAGAGTTTCTTCTTTTGACCTCAAGTTTCATTTTGTAGTTGAAAAACGGAAGAAAGAAGGCCACACTGGAGGAACGGTGCGTGCCCAGGGATTTCAGACGGCCACTGTTACTAAACGGGCTGTTCACATTTTGGCCACTGGCATGCAAATGAGCATACCAAGTGCTCCAATTTCCTTGTGCAATTCCATTTATCTACACAGTCGCAGCCTGAGAAAGTTCTGGACACCAACTGTAAACTTCAGGGCTTACTTATATATGCAAAGATTGATATACGTGTGTGCTTTTGCTTGTTTTGTGGTTGGTCACTAAGTCGTGTCTGACTCTTTTTGCAAGCCCATGGACTGTAGCCCACCAGGCTCATCTGTTTCTGGAATTTCCCAGGCAAGAATATACTGGAGGGGGTTGCCATTTCCTTCTCCAGGACATCTTCCCAACGTAAGGATTGAACCCGTATTTCCTGCATTGGCAAGTGGGTTCTTTACCACTGAGCCACACATATAAAAACTGATGGCTCATAAAAAGGAATGCATGTGAGTCAGTTCTAATGAGGTTCACGAACCAAGAGCCTACTATACGGAGTAAGTGAGAAAAAAAAAAGATAAATACTGTATACTAGCGCATATATATGGAATCTAGAAAAATGGTACTGATGAATTTATCTGCAGGGCAGCAATGGAGAAAGAGACACAGAGGACAGACTTATGGACACGGAGGTGGGTGGAGGGAGGAGAGGGTAAGATGTATGGGAAGAGCAACATGAAACTTCCATTACTATATGTAAAATAGCTAACCAATGGAAATCTGCTGGAAGACTCGGGGAGGAGCTTCCCTGGTGCTCCAGTGGGTAAAGAGTCCGCCTTGCAATGCAAAGGGCACTGGTTCGATCACTGGCTCGGGAAGATCCCACGAGCCACGGAGTGGTTGGACCTGTGTGTCCAGTTACAAGCCAGCACTCTGGAGCGCATGCGCTCAGAGCTGGTGTTCTGCAATGAGGGAGGCCACTGCAATAGGAGGCCCACATAGGCCAAAGAATAAAGGTGGATGAAAAATAAATAAACAAAAAAAAAAACCAATAAAAGAGGCCAAAAAAGAAAAAAAAAAGACTCAGGGAACTCAAACAGGGGCTCTGTAACAACCTGGAGGGGTGGGATGGGGAGGGAGATGGGAGGGAGTTCAAGAGGGAGGGGACATATATGTATACTTATGCCTGACTCATGCTGATGTTTGGCAGAAAACAGCAAAATTCTGTAAAGCGATTATCCTTCAATTAAAAAAATAAATTAACTAAAACAAAACAAAACAACTGAGGGCTCTTTCTGGAGCAGTAAGAACTTGGAGAAGCCCAGCAAAGAGTAGTGAATACCCAAAGTTCCTTGCAGATGGGTTCGTCACTAAGTCGTGTCTGACTCTTTTTGCAAGCCCATGGACTGTAGCCCACCAGGCTCATCTGTTTCTGGAATTTCCCAGGCAAGAATATACTGGAGGGGGTTGCCATTTCCTTCTCCAGGACATCTTCCCAACGTAAGGATTGAACCCGTATTTCCTGCATTGGCAAGTGGGTTCTTTACCACTGAGCCACACATATAAAAACTGATGGCTCATAAAAAGGAATGCATGTGAGTCAGTTCTAATGAGGTTCACGAACCAAGAGCCTACTATACGGAGTAAGTGAGAAAAAAAAAAGATAAATACTGTATACTAGCGCATATATATGGAATCTAGAAAAATGGTACTGATGAATTTATCTGCAGGGCAGCAATGGAGAAAGAGACACAGAGGACAGACTTATGGACACGGAGGTGGGTGGAGGGAGGAGAGGGTAAGATGTATGGGAAGAGCAACATGAAACTTCCATTACTATATGTAAAATAGCTAACCAATGGAAATCTGCTGGAAGACTCGGGGAGGAGCTTCCCTGGTGCTCCAGTGGGTAAAGAGTCCGCCTTGCAATGCAAAGGGCACTGGTTCGATCACTGGCTCGGGAAGATCCCACGAGCCACGGAGTGGTTGGACCTGTGTGTCCAGTTACAAGCCAGCACTCTGGAGCGCATGCGCTCAGAGCTGGTGTTCTGCAATGAGGGAGGCCACTGCAATAGGAGGCCCACATAGGCCAAAGAATAAAGGTGGATGAAAAATAAATAAACAAAAAAAAAAACCAATAAAAGAGGCCAAAAAAGAAAAAAAAAAGACTCAGGGAACTCAAACAGGGGCTCTGTAACAACCTGGAGGGGTGGGATGGGGAGGGAGATGGGAGGGAGTTCAAGAGGGAGGGGACATATATGTATACTTATGCCTGACTCATGCTGATGTTTGGCAGAAAACAGCAAAATTCTGTAAAGCGATTATCCTTCAATTAAAAAAATAAATTAACTAAAACAAAACAAAACAACTGAGGGCTCTTTCTGGAGCAGTAAGAACTTGGAGAAGCCCAGCAAAGAGTAGTGAATACCCAAAGTTCCTTGCAGATGGGTTCCGAATCCACAGAAAAGACTCACCTTTGGGCTTCTTCTTTTTGTTTTTCTAGTTCTATGATCTTTCGTTCTTGTTCTTTCTGTTTCAGTCGTTCAGCCTCTATGGCCTTCTGTTTCTGGAGCTGCTGCTTACTATGTATTTCTCTTATTTCCTATAAAGAATTAAGAAACAGTTCATGTAGTCATATGTGCTGAGAGACATTTCTCCTGTTTTCATCAGCAGGCAACATTTCATGGTGGGGAAGCCTAAACACATAGGAGATAATGCTTCAGGTTTGAAAGACATTAACTTGGAAAACTAAACTCATGCTACATGACGTGACAGGAGCTTGGCGGGCTACAGTCCATGGAGATGCAAGAGAATCAGACACGACTTAGCAACTAAACAACAGCAGCAGCAGCCTGGCTCAAGAGTTTAGCCATGGAGACACCCAGGAAGAGTGGAGACTGGCAAGTGATGATGAAGCCTTGCTCTGTATACAATTCTAAGAAAAGAAAATCCACACCAGGAAAAAAAGAATTCCATTCTTCATCATCTTTCTCACAGCCATACCATGGGATGTAAAATTTCAACATGCTCAACGTTTATCAGTGTTGCTTTTCATAGTAATTTTGAATCAAGCATAATTAGTAATCCTTAAAAATATGAATGAAAAATCTGGTTAGTATTTGGGATCTGATATTTTAGAGGCAAAGATAAGCGTCAATTTCTATAAGAGTTATTTGTACTCTTGGTTCAAATTAATATTGCTACATGAAATGCAAGACTGCAGTGGAGTGCTATGAACTGAAACTCTACATGTCCTACAAAAGGAACCTAAAAGTCAGCCCCAACACAGACAGGGATGGCCCACCATGTCCTTGGCTCAGTGGCTGAGACTCTTTAAAAGTAAGGGTAAGGGGTGATGAAAACAATGGATTTTTTTCAATTTCTTTTTCAATTGTATGAAAGTCTCAAATAGGTTCAGAAGAATAAATTACGGCATGCATGCTCAGTCGCTAAGTTGTGTCTAACACTTTGCAACCCCACGGACTGTAGCCCGCCAGGCTCCTCTGTTCATGGAAATCTCCAGACAAGAATACTGGAGCAGGTTGCCATTTCCTTTTTCAGGGGATCTTCCCAATTGAAGGATTAAACCTGTGTTTCCTGCATTGCCAGGCAGATTCTTTACTGCTGAGCCACCAGGGAAGCTTGGGAACAAAGATACCAGGATTTTAATCTCAGGTTCCTGATAACAGCCCAGCAGCTGAAGCAGAGTAGATGATCTTTAGGATTGTTTTTGTTTGTTTTTTAGTTTTAACATTTATTAAATTCTTAGTGTTCATCACCATAAACATTTATTCTTAATTTATCTCAATGTCTCTTTTCTTTGTGATTTTATTTTTATTGCATAAACTAAAAATGTATAACCAGTAAGCAAAACGATTCTGAGTTGAAATTAAACACAAAAGAGCAAGAAATGACAGAGGAGGAATAACATTTTAGTTTTATATTTAGGAAACTAACTATATTAAAATAGACAAGTTCTTCATTCAGGAAAAATGCATTTTAGGCCTAGCGATATTCAAAACATTTAATAACACATAATTACTGCATAAACACTAGCTAATTAGGATGGACTCTGGCAATGGGGGTACAAAATGAAAATTTTTCATTTTACTAAAAAGTTACACTGCTTATTTCTATACTGGGCTCTTGTAATTGGGTATTAGTTTACAGATCAATAATTACCAAATGCAAAGTCAATTCAGATGTAAATAAAGCTAAGAACATATTATGAGGCACTATAAAATAAAAAGCAATCAGAAATAAATTTAAAGAATCTATAGGGAAAACATCACGTTAATGAGAAAGTTTTAAAACAATCTTTAATGTATCAAATACATGAAGGAAGATATTTAAAAATTTCTAAAGCACATTTATTTTTGAATATGAGAGAATTAGAGGACAGGCTGAACCTATCTTTGGAACTGTCTAAATATGTTGCAGCTTCAAGTACCTCCAAGGCAATGGAGCTTATAGGAGCCATAAAATAACAGATGTCAAATGAGGTCACAGAAGACTCTGACATCTCATGATCAGATGTGAAGACTGCAAAATTTTTCTGTCATTTCCTTCACCCAAGTCAAATACTGCTGAGATACACCCTCAAGGGGAAGAAAATCAAGACGCTATGAATAGAAAAGCATTCTAGATGTTCCTCTTTTCCTTGGACTTGGGAGGTTAAGAAGGCAGGCACTAAATAAGCAGAAAATGTATGATGCCTAAGCTGATTGTGTTTTTAAAAGCTGGACTTCAGAGAAGGCAACCTACAGAAGGAAGAAACAAGAACTGAAAACGAATGACCCGCCGCCTCGGGCAGGACAAGGAGCAACGGATCCTTTGACAGGGCGGGCAGAGGGCTCCCCGATCATTCATTCTTTCTCAATACTGTTTCAGAAACTCAAGTGCAAATACAATTATTTTGAAAGATGCCTTTTAATTCTTTCAGGGAAAACATTTTCCAGGTGACAAATCTTTATATGTCATTAAATTCTTGGTTTACTTATTAGGAAGTGAGAGAAATAATGGGAAAACTAGTTAAGAAAACCTTCCCCACAGTCAGCTCAGCCCTCCTGGAGATCTCCTGACCTAGGAGATGTCTGCGAGTTCTGTTAAATTTTGTCACAGTTGTTTCTCTATTATGACTAAGATAAGTAGAACAAATAAGAAGGTAGTATGAATCAAAACTCATACCTCACTTGTAGCTCTTCCTCAAATTAACCTACTTTTTCCTAAAATCAGTTTGTTCTACAATCACATATTTATTTACTGACTGGATATTTTTCTAGCTATGCCGTTTTGGGTGTACAACTCTGTTGATCTTTCTTCTGCGTTCTACTCAAAGGTGTATGTTTAACACTGGATACGGTGAACAATAGCTTACTATTAACTCCTAATAAAGTATGATGACTTTCTTAATAAACAAGAAAAGATTAAGCAGTCATTCAATAAGGTCTAATTACTAATAAATACATGGAAAAACTAAAACTCCAAGAAAATGTGCTCGGTTCCTTAATAATGTCCGACTCTGTGACCCCATGGACTGCAGCCCACCAGGCTCCTCCATCTGGAATGGAGCTTATAGGAGCCATAAAATAACAGATGTCAAATGAGGTCACAGAAGACTCTGACATCTCAGATCAGATGTGAAGACTGCAAAATTTTTCTGTCATTTCCTTCACCCAAGTCAAATACTGCTGAGATACACCCTCAAGGGGAAGAAAATCAAGACGCTATGAATAGAAAAGCATTCTAGATGTTCCTCTTTTCCTTGGACTTGGGAGGTTAAGAAGGCAGGCACTAAATAAGCAGAAAATGTATGATGCCTAAGCTGATTGTGTTTTTAAAAGCTGGACTTCAGAGAAGGCAACCTACAGAAGGAAGAAACAAGAACTGAAAACGAATGACCCGCCGCCTCGGGCAGGACAAGGAGCAACGGATCCTTTGACAGGGCGGGCAGAGGGCTCCCCGATCATTCATTCTTTCTCAATACTGTTTCAGAAACTCAAGTGCAAATACAATTATTTTGAAAGATGCCTTTTAATTCTTTCAGGGAAAACATTTTCCAGGTGACAAATCTTTATATGTCATTAAATTCTTGGTTTACTTATTAGGAAGTGAGAGAAATAATGGGAAAACTAGTTAAGAAAACCTTCCCCACAGTCAGCTCAGCCCTCCTGGAGATCTCCTGACCTAGGAGATGTCTGCGAGTTCTGTTAAATTTTGTCACAGTTGTTTCTCTATTATGACTAAGATAAGTAGAACAAATAAGAAGGTAGTATGAATCAAAACTCATACCTCACTTGTAGCTCTTCCTCAAATTAACCTACTTTTTCCTAAAATCAGTTTGTTCTACAATCACATATTTATTTACTGACTGGATATTTTTCTAGCTATGCCGTTTTGGGTGTACAACTCTGTTGATCTTTCTTCTGCGTTCTACTCAAAGGTGTATGTTTAACACTGGATACGGTGAACAATAGCTTACTATTAACTCCTAATAAAGTATGATGACTTTCTTAATAAACAAGAAAAGATTAAGCAGTCATTCAATAAGGTCTAATTACTAATAAATACATGGAAAAACTAAAACTCCAAGAAAATGTGTGCTCGGTTCCTTAATAATGTCCGACTCTGTGACCCCATGGACTGCAGCCCACCAGGCTCCTCCATCTATGGGATTTGCCCGGCAAGAATACTGAAGTAGGTTGCCATTTCTTACTCCAGAAAACAAAATGTGTAGTATATATAAAATAAAATAAAATGGTTTTTTTCACCAGTAATATCTACAGAATCCTAAGATAAACAGGAGTTTCTCATCCAGGGTCAAGGAATAAGCTTTGGATCTGTGAACACTATTAAGATCACACACAAACTGGGGTGTATAGGCATTTTTTTCTTGCTGAGAAGGCACATGACTGATTTTATTTGGTTCTCAAAAGGGTGTTGGATCAAACACAGATCATAAACCACAATAAAAAACTGATTGGCAAATAGCGACTGTCTTTTATTAGTTCAGATAAATGAAAATCAGGTTGCCTCTAACTTTCCTCTTTCAACTATCGGGGGAAAAGTCACTTCTTTCCCCTAAGGAATTCAGTTATTTGCACCATAAAACATCTTTGGACATCCTATGGCAGATGTCCAAAGTATTTCAAAAGCAATATGCTTCACAAATTGAATACTTTAGAAGATCCAATTTTTTTGCCCTGAGAAATATGGCTCACTTTCAAGTTTACTAAAGACAGTTGTCCTATTGATATGCAAGTGGCACAGAATCACTTGATTAAAAAACTGTGACTGTTTCTTCTTCATTTGGTCTTAGAGTGCCTCAAAAATAAATGTGTTATATGACATGATATTACATGAAATTAGAGAAGTATCCACCTGCATAATATGAATGGCATTCCTTTTCATAAACATTATTTTGTAGAAACATTTGTGAATAGAGCAGAAAAAATGAACTAGCAATAGGGAGCCTATGAAAGACTAGCTGTTAATGGAAATACATTGCTATTTTGTCATCGAACTCTTGAAGGACTCACCTGCTTCTGGTTTTCCCTTCAGGCTATCTCTTAGAACAGAAAGACAAAAATAACTGATTAATTACCAGAAATTCATGGGTTTTCTTGGAGACTCAGATGGATAAAGAATCCGTCTGTAATGCAGGAGACCCAGGTTCAATTCTGGGCTGGGAAGAGACCCTGGAGAAGGAAATGTCAACCCACACCAGTATGCTTGCCTGGAGAACCCCATGGGCAGAGGAGCCTGGTGGGCTACAGCCCATGGACGCGCAAAGAGTCAGAGATGACTGAACAACTAACATTTTCACTCTCACGAACTCAGCACTACAAATCAAAATAAAATTGAGGCAGGGATATGCATATGAATGATCTGGGAACATACATGTAAAAAATAAAAATAATTAAAAAAAAAAGAAGCTGTGGTACATATATACAATGGAATATTACTCAGCCATAAAAATAAATGCATTTGAGTCAAAAAAAAAAAAAAAGAAAGAAAGAAATACCTTAAAAAAAAAATAAAATAAAATTGAGGGGAAGACATCTCTTATAACAATCTTGGTACTGTCAACAATTTACTGATGTATTTATACATCTTTTGTTACCTGAACGTTACTGACCGGAAATGTTTCAATATTCACTTACATAACACATCACTGGCCATAGGTATTAGTTTCTGCAAAAATCCCCCAATCAACAATGTGTTTATATCAAAAGGACCTTGATGCTTCCTGGTGGTTCAGTGGTTAAGCATCTGCCTGTCAATGCAGGGCACATGGGTTCAATCCCTGGTCCAGGGAGATCTTGCATGCCATGAAGCTACCAGGCCCGTGCACCACAACTTCTGAGCCTGTGCTCTGGAGCCCAGGAGCTGCAATTCCTGAAGCCTATGTTCCACAACAAGAGAAGCCCACACATCCCAACTAGAGAAAAACCCACACGTAGCAACAAAGACCCAGCACAGTCAAAATAAATAAAAATTATATATATTAAATGAACCTCATAGGATATTGATCTGGGTACCAGCAGCAGAAATCGCAGCTGTCTGCTTTGTCTAAATCTAATACCTACAGAAAGTTAGCTGCGCTGCTATTTTATTCATGTACTTATTTTCCACACTCTACCCAAGACACTAGGCTCAAATCTTTCCTGGCTTCCACAAAAAACTTCAATGAATGCTAGAACTTTCAAAGCCTCCAGAGCTCCCTCCAGACCCAAGTTGATTGGGAATCCGCTTGATAAGGAAGGACTGGCAGGTCCTTCTCTAAGCGTCTGTTACTCACCTGCAAGACTTGAGACATTGTACATGTGCTACCTACAGCAAAGGAAAAGTGCTGCCAAGAGCAAACAAAGGAATCCCCTAGGAAAGAAGCACCTTATAAACTGTCCTGTTTTTATAAAAAGTTGAGGCAGAGGGGGAGTTAAAGATTTCACAGGTAGACATGATTTTGCATAAGTAAACATCATTTTATTCCTCACCCAGGGATACTGTGTAGCACTCAACATTAGACTTTTTTAATAAAGGTATTTTTTTCTTTTAATTTTGGCCTCTTTTATTCGTTATTTATTTACTCTCATCCGTGTTTATTCTTTGGCCTGTGTGTGCCTCCCATCGTAGTGGCCTCTCTCGTTGCAGAGCACCCACTCTGGGCACACGCGCTCCAGAGCAGTGGCTTGTAATTCGACACACCAGTCCAGCCGCTCTGCAGCACATGCAATCTTCCTGGGCCAGGGATCGAACTGGTGCCCCTTGCACTGCAAGGTGGACTCTTTACCCACTGGACCACCAGGGAAGCCCCAGAATTTTTTTTTTAAAGATTTTTGAGTCTTAAAATTTAGTGCAAGCAGGCACAGTCTCTCAGTTGTGTTGTACTCTTTGCTACACCATGAACTATAACCCGCCAGGCTCCTCTGTCCATGGGACTGTCTAAGCAACAATAGTGGAGTGGGTTGCCATTTCCTCTTCCAGGGGATTTTCCCAACCTAGGGACTGAACCTGCATTTCCTGCAGCTTCTGCATTGGCAGGTGGATTCTTTCCCAAAGATCCACCTGGAAAGCCCAAAAATACAGTAACTTATCCTAATTAAGTGGCTATGAAACAAGTGGAAAGTCATTCAAGAAAGCCAATCAACAAGCCTAATGAAGAGAGGGGAAATTCTACCCGTGTGGAAAAATAAGAAAAACCACTATTTCAAAACAGAAATATTACCCAAATCAAGATAAACTGATATTTTGTTTACTATAAAATGATAAAATACATTCATTCCTGATGCATGAAAAGCAGGAAGAGTATAAAAAATATATTGATTAGAAAAAAATATATAGATAGACTGGTTATTTAAATTCTCAGAACATGCTTAAATATTATTTTAAATCTGTAGTCAATATTCAACCAATAGAAAGTTCAACCCCTCATGGCACAAACTGGCAGTCAGTGTATCTCTCTTAAGTGCTATGGGAGAGCCAAAGAGGGATGAGAGAGAGAGAGAGAGAGAGAGAGAGAGAGAACGTGTGTGTGTGTGTGTGTGTGTGTGTGTGTGTGTGTGTGTTACTGTTAAGGGGTGAGGGGATAGGAGAACAAACAACGGGGAGAAGAGTTAGAAAACTGTCCTTTCTGCAATAGAAATGGCTAAGAATATTCTGTCTCCCATAGGTCTTTGTTAGGTACCCTTATATTCCCAGAAAGAGAAAACTAACTCCATTGTGTCCTGAAAATCTGCGTTTTCCCCAGAAGTCTCAGCTTTATCAAGAAAGCAATAGCCATACATACATACATACATGTTTTAAAATGCACGTCATTCTTTAGGAACAAATTACAAGGGGTGTGGCTAATGAAGAGACTAGAAAAAGAAAACCTTTTTTTTTTAGACTGAGTTCCATTTTTGTCCCTCCCCCAAATCATCTTTTGGTAAGTACTTTTTTAAAGCCTCAAAAGAAAAACCCACACCATTACTAAAAGACTCAACCAATCAACCAACCAATGAACAAGCCTACCGGATATGGTACAGAATCTAATATACAACATCTGTTACTATTTTCAGTCTTAGGAGTGTTCTAATTATTTTTCTAGATTGAATCAATCTGTATAAAGTTTCCACAATCACAAGTACATTGAATGAAAGTTACAGCATTTTATTACTTCTATGCAAAAACTAGTCTTTTCAAAAGGATTACACAGGTAAAAATAAAATTGAATCTTGAACAAACCACACAACAGTCAAACGTTATTCTACTAATACAAGTAAGCAACACTGGTACTTAAATTCAGACTGATTTCTCTTGCTGTCTCTTGCATCTCCTTTTTGTGGATCTTTTCCTTCCTTGTTTCCCTTCACATGCATTTTTTCCCTCTGACTTCTCATTCTGTTCTGCAGCTTTTTCTCCAGCTCTTTTCTTTTCTCCCCTGGTTTCTAAACATTTTGCCTTTCACTGCCTTCATAATGAATGAGCTTGTCATGAAAACAAGTGTCTGAAACCAAGAGCATAAAAGCCTCCATTAAGCCAAAAACCTTATTTACTCTGGCTCTCTCATTTCAACAGCAATTCAGCTCCTAGGAGCAATTCTTAGTTCAGGTATCATTACAGGCTGAGTTAATATTTCTAACAGTCTCTTGCTTCTAATTTACAAAGCCTGGATTTCCCAAGTATATTAAGGAACATAATTCTACGTAACTCTGAATTCTACGTATTCTCATTTTTCTAAGCAATAAGACTATTCAGTTCTGGAACAGTATATATTGACAATACTATTTGCTGGTGAAAACATGCATATTGACCCCTAAATGACTAAGTGTTGTCTTTCAAATTTTTGCAGCCACATGGCAAATTCAACAATCTAAAACAGACTTGGTATAAAGGCTATAGTATATAGTACCTCATCCAGCTTGTAGCTCAGAGCTTCCAGCTCCACCACCTCCCACCCCTCACCCCACGCAATTTGTCAAGAGGAAAGATTCATGCATACTCCATGATTTATAATGACTAATCATTATTGACTTCTACAAAGAAGGCTTATTAGCACTTCATGGTAAACACTCTGAGGCACTCACCTGCATGGGGGAAACGGAAGCACAGAGCTAGAGATGGTTCATCATTCTCAGCCTGAGAAAGATGTGCATGGCCTAAGTAGGGCGTGGAGACCTTTAGAAAAGTCTAAGTGGATGACGTAGCCCAGAACGGCCAGCCACTGCCACCCTGCCTCCTCCACTGCCACTGACTGGAGGAAAGAAACGCTCCAATGTAAGTAACATTCCTTAGGACGGGGCCAGCCCACAGTGAGTAGACGGGGACCATCAAGGACTCAACTTTTCAACATAGACACTTGGGTGGATTCTCTCTATTTGGCTTGCAGTGGTGCCCTGAACACTCTAAGCTGTACTTTATGTATGTTGCTGTTCTGTATCATACTGAGGATACTAAAATATGGAACACAAAGCTATCAGGACCAAGGAAAACCGTGACAGTTTAACTACTAACATTGCCAAAGGCAAGGTGAGGTCAAGTGCTCCTGTCTAAAAAGTTCCTACTGGTAATGGTATTTGACACCTGCTAGAACCATAATTTAACACCTACAGCTAAGCATTGTAGATAAGAAAAATAACGATCAGAATGATTCTATTTGACCGTAGGCATACAAATTCTCCAAAACATTTTGAGAGTTTTGATTTTCCTATAAAATGAGGTAAAAAAGAGAAAAGTCATATATAACTGAATTTTAAATTGACATTTCTAGAGCACAAATATGAGACTATTGATTCCTAAGCATATAAAATATTTGCTGCGTATAGAATACATTGTAATAGCAGAAAATTCGATAAATACATTTGGTTCACAGAATTAAAACCACTTTAAGAAATGTTAATTCACGCTAGCAGTAATTACTAACAAAATCAATTACTTCTCATAAAATCACTGGTCAAATTTTTCATTTGATCATCAAAAATTTACTATTCACACAAAAGGCAGTAAAAATAAATGGCCATCAATTGGGAATTCGAAGACAAAACCTTTAAGATCAGAATACTATCATTTCCCCCTTAACAGACCTACAAAAGGCAAAATTATTCGCTCTGTTTACTTTTTAAAGTAATTCTTGATTTTTTTCCCTTAACATTATTATTTCAATTATTTTAGTTACTTCAACATTAATGCTTTTATTTTTTAATTTTTTTTTTCCCATCATGCCTCTTTTATTTATATTTATTTTCATCCAACTTTTTATTCTTTGGCATGTGTGGGCCTCCCATCACAGTGGCCTCTCTAGTTTCTGAGCACTGGCTCTGGGCGCACGCGCTCCAGAGCACTGGCTCGTAACTGGACACACTGGTTCAGCTGCTCCGTGGCATGTGGGGTCTTCCCAGGCCAGGGATGGAACCGGTGCCCCAGTGCACTGCAAAGAGGACTCTTTAACCACTGGACTACCAGGGAGGCCCTAATTCCTGATTTTGAGTGACAAATGAGAAAGACATTTCTGTCTTGGGATCGATTCTGGATTACAAAAATACCACATCTATAAGGCAGGTGTCCACTAAGAATGCATGGAAAAATGGCCTTTACTAAAAGGGGCGGGGAAGAGTCCTCAGTCTCCATGAGATCAGACAGACGTGGAAACAGCCCTGAATAACGCTTGACCAGAACTCTAAGTATGCTTTATATTTTCAGTAGGTTTCTACCAATCTAAAACAAATATATGTTAACCTAACTGCAAAAGTAATTTTTTCCCTCTTTAATTAATGATGAGTATTTCCATCCTTGGTTATCAGATATTGGGTGAGGAAACATAAACGTGATTTTGTTTGACTGAAGAAAAAAGGAGAGAAAAAACCTAGCAGCACAAATATGAGACTATTGATTCCTAAGCATATAAAATATTTGCTGCGTATAGAATACATTGTAATAGCAGAAAATTCGATAAATACATTTGGTTCACAGAATTAAAACCACTTTAAGAAATGTTAATTCACGCTAGCAGTAATTACTAACAAAATCAATTACTTCTCATAAAATCACTGGTCAAATTTTTCATTTGATCATCAAAAATTTACTATTCACACAAAAGGCAGTAAAAATAAATGGCCATCAATTGGGAATTCGAAGACAAAACCTTTAAGATCAGAATACTATCATTTCCCCCTTAACAGACCTACAAAAGGCAAAATTATTCGCTCTGTTTACTTTTTAAAGTAATTCTTGATTTTTTTCCCTTAACATTATTATTTCAATTATTTTAGTTACTTCAACATTAATGCTTTTATTTTTTAATTTTTTTTTTCCCATCATGCCTCTTTTATTTATATTTATTTTCATCCAACTTTTTATTCTTTGGCATGTGTGGGCCTCCCATCACAGTGGCCTCTCTAGTTTCTGAGCACTGGCTCTGGGCGCACGCGCTCCAGAGCACTGGCTCGTAACTGGACACACTGGTTCAGCTGCTCCGTGGCATGTGGGGTCTTCCCAGGCCAGGGATGGAACCGGTGCCCCAGTGCACTGCAAAGAGGACTCTTTAACCACTGGACTACCAGGGAGGCCCTAATTCCTGATTTTGAGTGACAAATGAGAAAGACATTTCTGTCTTGGGATCGATTCTGGATTACAAAAATACCACATCTATAAGGCAGGTGTCCACTAAGAATGCATGGAAAAATGGCCTTTACTAAAAGGGGCGGGGAAGAGTCCTCAGTCTCCATGAGATCAGACAGACGTGGAAACAGCCCTGAATAACGCTTGACCAGAACTCTAAGTATGCTTTATATTTTCAGTAGGTTTCTACCAATCTAAAACAAATATATGTTAACCTAACTGCAAAAGTAATTTTTTCCCTCTTTAATTAATGATGAGTATTTCCATCCTTGGTTATCAGATATTGGGTGAGGAAACATAAACGTGATTTTGTTTGACTGAAGAAAAAAGGAGAGATCCTCAAAAGAATGAATCTGAAATAGACTTCTAGCAGGCAGGACTAAAGGGGATTGCATATTAAAAAGAAAAAAAGGGCTTCCCTTGTGGCTCAGGGGATAAGAACCCGTCTGCCAATGCAGGAGACACAGGTTCCATCCCTGATTTGGGAAGATCCCACATACCGCAGAGCAGCTAAACCCACACATCAACAAAGACCCAGCACAGCCAAACATAAATAAATAAAAGTTTAAAAAAAAAAAAAAAAAAGAAAGAGCATAATTACCCTCTCATTCAAGAACTAAACACAAGTATACTTCCTGAACGCAGTCTTATGTTTAAGAATCCGGGCTAAAGCTGGGTGTTATTGTTCCCTGTACTACTGTGTGCCGTGCTCCATCGCTCTCTGCGACCCCGTAGACTATCGCCCACCAGGCTCCTCTGTCCGCGAGGTTTTCCAGGCAAAAATACTGGAGTGGGTTGCCACTTGCTACTCCAGGGAACCTTCCCAACCCAGGAATCAAACCTGCATCTCCTGCAGGTGGATTCTTAACTTCTGGCTAGTGCTACTGTTCCCTACACATGTCCTCATTCCTAAGGAACTGGACATGACCTTGTATGTGCATCAAAAGAAGTGAACGGCTTTTTTAAAAAATTTATTTATTTTTGGCTATTCTGGGTTTTCACTGCTGCTACAGGTTCTTCTCTTGTTGTAGGGAGTGGGAGCTACTCTCTAGTTGAGGTGAGCAGGCTTCTTGTTGCAGTGACTTCTCTTGTTGTGGAATCAGGCTCTAGGGTACACAGGATTCAGTAGTTGCAGCACATGGGCTCCATAGTTGCAGCTCTGAGGCTCTAGAGCACAGGCTCAATAGTTGCGGCTCACGGGCTTAGTTACTCGGCAGCATGTGAAATCGTCCCGGATCAGGAATAGAACCCATGTCTCCGGCATTGGCAGGTAGATTCTTTACCACTAAGCTACCAGGGGAGCCCTGAAAGGCTTATTATAAGTAGTTTTGCACCAAAGAAACTAAGAGAGTTGGATTTTGCTAAATGGAACCCTCATTTACGGGGCCAGACATTGAACATAGGTTTAATGTTCTGATCAAGTACTTTTTTTGTTTGCGGCATGTGGCATCCTTGATTCCTGACCATGGATCTCACCCGCACACCCTGTACTGGAAGCACAGAGTCTTAGCCACTGGACGGCCAGGGAAGTCCCCTCCGATCTCTCTAAGAAACTGTGCTCTATCAGGTATTTCTCCAGTGTCACCATATTTCTTGGTAATGAATGAACTGAACTTTCTTTCTCTAGATGAACAATCTATATGAATGTAAAATACAACAAAACCAAGGACTTCCCTGGTGGTCCAGTGGGTAGAGTCCGCCTTGCAGTACAGGGGGCATTGGTTTGATCCCTGGCTCGGGAAGATCCCACGTGCCGTGGAGAGGCTGGATCAGTGTGTCCAATTACGAGCCAGCACTCTGGAGTGCATGCATCCAGAGCTGGTGCTCTGCAAGGAGAGAGGCCACTGCGATGGGAGGCCCACACAGGTCAAAGAACAAAGATAGACGAAAATAAATAAATAAAAAACCAATAAAAGAGGACAAAATTAAAGAAAAAAAAAACAAGCTCTAATTTCTATACTCTCCAGGCTGGTTTTCTCTGGGGAGAGGAAGGTTTAGGATAGAGCAAATTCACACCATTAAATGTGATATGTGGAATAACTGGACAGGTGATGTGTCTCATTCACAGCAAAGTAGAGGTGATTTCTGCCATCGTTAGTGAGGATGCTGTGAAGACACTGCCACATGCTGGCTGACCTAGCGCATCTCAACTTCTAAGAAATTACAGCTGTTAGTGGTAAAGAATTCACCTGCCAATGCAGGAGACCCAGGTTCCATCCCTGAGTCCGGAAGATCTCCTGAAGAAGCAAATGGCTACCCACTTCAGTATTCTTGCCTGAAAAATCCAATGGACAGCAGAGCCTTGTGGCCTACAGTCCACAGGGTCACAGAAGAGTCAAACATGAGTGCTCCCCTGGTAGCTCAGTGGTAAAGAATCTACCTGCTAATGCAGGAGACACAGGTTCAATCCATGATCTGGGAAGATTCCACATGTTGCCAAGCAAGTAAGCCCATGAGCCACAACTGCTGAGCCTGTGCTCTGGAGCCTCGGAGCCACAACTACTGAGCCCATGTGCCATAACTACTGAAACCCGTGTGCCCTAGAGAGCCCTTGCCCAACAACAAGAGAAGTCAATGCAATAAGAAGCCTGCTCACCACTACTAGAGAGCAGCCCCACTCCCGGCAACCAGAGAAAAGCCCTTGCACAGCAATGAACACCCAGAACAGCCAAAAATGAATAAATAAATTTATTTACCAAAAAACTCAGACACAACTTGGCAATTACAAAACAACAAAGTGAACATGCTCTAAAAAAAAAAAAAAAAAAAGCAATAAAAATGCTTCATATTCTCCAGTGTGACTACAACAAAGAAAACAGATGGGAAATATGCAAGAGGCTAAAATCTTAAACGTGCCTCTGAGCTGTCTCAATCAAATTATAAACCTTTTTTGGAAGGAGAAGGACAGAGTGGCTTTACTTCTTTGACAAGCAAAGGAGGAATACACTAGGCTACTGCCTCAAGAATTGTGGCCCTCAAGTTATAAACCTTTGGATTCTTCACTGTAACTGTTTTGATCTCACTAGGTTTGAGAGGAATACTAGAAAGAATAATCGTCAAGTAACATAATATAGTCACTATGCCCTCCAAAGTTAAACTTAACTTGTTTTAAATAACAAGATAGCTACATACTGGCTTGTGATTTGTTTTTTGTTTTTTTTTTAAATTGACTTAAATTTAAAATAATAATGGACAACTTAAATAAAAATAACAACAGAAAGAAATATCCTTATTTAAATATAAACTGGACTTGGAAAAGGGTCATGGAATAAAGGACTAAAAACTTAGCTTTTGTATGAGTAACTCTCTCAATACTGAAGGCAGCATTAGTCAACTAAACACTGTGAGAGAGGCTCACTCCACATTTTAAGGGTATTCTCTATAGACATGACAACAGTGCCATAGACAAAATAATTTGTCAGGGACCGAAGTATTACCAAAAACCACCCACCAGAATACCATCTTTTGAATGGGAACCTTGCTTTGGGTCAAAAAAAAAAACCGTGCAGGAGACACAGGTTCAATCCATGATCTGGGAAGATTCCACATGTTGCCAAGCAAGTAAGCCCATGAGCCACAACTGCTGAGCCTGTGCTCTGGAGCCTCGGAGCCACAACTACTGAGCCCATGTGCCATAACTACTGAAACCCGTGTGCCCTAGAGAGCCCTTGCCCAACAACAAGAGAAGTCAATGCAATAAGAAGCCTGCTCACCACTACTAGAGAGCAGCCCCACTCCCGGCAACCAGAGAAAAGCCCTTGCACAGCAATGAACACCCAGAACAGCCAAAAATGAATAAATAAATTTATTTACCAAAAAACTCAGACACAACTTGGCAATTACAAAACAACAAAGTGAACATGCTCTAAAGTAAAAAAAAAAAAAAAAAAGCAATAAAAATGCTTCATATTCTCCAGTGTGACTACAACAAAGAAAACAGATGGGAAATATGCAAGAGGCTAAAATCTTAAACGTGCCTCTGAGCTGTCTCAATCAAATTATAAACCTTTTTTGGAAGGAGAAGGACAGAGTGGCTTTACTTCTTTGACAAGCAAAGGAGGAATACACTAGGCTACTGCCTCAAGAATTGTGGCCCTCAAGTTATAAACCTTTGGATTCTTCACTGTAACTGTTTTGATCTCACTAGGTTTGAGAGGAATACTAGAAAGAATAATCGTCAAGTAACATAATATAGTCACTATGCCCTCCAAAGTTAAACTTAACTTGTTTTAAATAACAAGATAGCTACATACTGGCTTGTGATTTGTTTTTTGTTTTTTTTTTTAATTGACTTAAATTTAAAATAATAATGGACAACTTAAATAAAAATAACAACAGAAAGAAATATCCTTATTTAAATATAAACTGGACTTGGAAAAGGGTCATGGAATAAAGGACTAAAAACTTAGCTTTTGTATGAGTAACTCTCTCAATACTGAAGGCAGCATTAGTCAACTAAACACTGTGAGAGAGGCTCACTCCACATTTTAAGGGTATTCTCTATAGACATGACAACAGTGCAATAGCCAAAATAATTTGTAAGTTACCGAGGTATTACCAAAAACCACCCACCAGAATACCATCTTTTGAATGGGAACCTTGCTTTGGGTCAAACTCTTAAAGAAAGCAAACTTAAGATGAATCTGAAATACTGCCTGGGGTTCAGAAGAAACCTGAACACTTAAGTTTATATTCTAAGAGATTAGTAAGAAGAACTACAAGGTCGCCATAGTGTCATATTCTTCTTGTTTGAAGTAGTGACAAGTTATAATGAGTGGTGAGGTCAGTGTCTCTACTGTACTCATCCCAGAGAAGAACTGAGAGCTGTAATTCCAATACTTACATATGACACATAACCATATATGTACACATGTAGAAAACATAGAACACACACACAGAGACACAAATGCATATGCAGCATAAGCATGAAAGCAGTATTTTTTAAAAAACTCAAAACAGTAAGTTGGCTCAAATAATATTTCCCCTAAGGTCAACTTCCTGGAATTGTGCAATTGCAAAAAGCTCATTACTTATCACTCTGAAAAAAAATAGTGCAAATACCTCAAACTCGAATGTCTAGACAGCTTGGCCTAGCCTCACAATTCTAAAGTCAAATAAAAATCTTAAATATGCTTTCTGATTTGTTTTTATATTTCTAATAACAAAGAATAGAATTTAAACTTTTTCCTGGTGTCCAAAGCTAAATCAACCAGAATCAAGTATAAAGGATTTTAGTGTGGAAAAAGAAAATACTTGGGAGAAAAAAGTGTAAAATCCAACTTTTTATAAGAATATACGCAATGAACAACTTCAATATCTACTTAAATCTAAAGTATATGATTGTTGTTAACAAAGCTGCATTCAAGATATTTTATTAGAAGACAATAATCATTCTTAAGATGAATTTAAAGACAATTAAAAAAAGAAAGAAATATCCTTATTTAAATATAAACTGGACTTGGAAAAGGGTCATGGAATAAAGGACTAAAAACTTAGCCTTTTGTATGAGTAACTCTCTCAATACTGAAGGCAGCATTAGTCAACTAAACACTGTGAGAGAGGCTCACTCCACATTTTAAGGGTATTCTCTATAGACATGACAACAGTGCAATAGCCAAAATAATTTGTAAGTTACCGAGGTATTACCAAAAACCACCCACCAGAATACCATCTTTTGAATGGGAACCTTGCTTTGGGTCAAACTCTTAAAGAAAGCAAACTTAAGATGAATCTGAAATACTGCCTGGGGTTCAGAAGAAACCTGAACACTTAAGTTTATATTCTAAGAGATTAGTAAGAAGAACTACAAGGTCGCCATAGTGTCATATTCTTCTTGTTTGAAGTAGTGACAAGTTATAATGAGTGGTGAGGTCAGTGTCTCTACTGTACTCATCCCAGAGAAGAACTGAGAGCTGTAATTCCAATACTTACATATGACACATAACCATATATGTACACATGTAGAAAACATAGAACACACACACAGAGACACAAATGCATATGCAGCATAAGCATGAAAGCAGTATTTTTTAAAAAACTCAAAACAGTAAGTTGGCTCAAATAATATTTCCCCTAAGGTCAACTTCCTGGAATTGTGCAATTGCAAAAAGCTCATTACTTATCACTCTGAAAAAAAATAGTGCAAATACCTCAAACTCGAATGTCTAGACAGCTTGGCCTAGCCTCACAATTCTAAAGTCAAATAAAAATCTTAAATATGCTTTCTGATTTGTTTTTATATTTCTAATAACAAAGAATAGAATTTAAACTTTTTCCTGGTGTCCAAAGCTAAATCAACCAGAATCAAGTATAAAGGATTTTAGTGTGGAAAAAGAAAATACTTGGGAGAAAAAAGTGTAAAATCCAACTTTTTATAAGAATATACGCAATGAACAACTTCAATATCTACTTAAATCTAAAGTATATGATTGTTGTTAACAGGAAATCAGCTCTTGCCATTTCAAGATATTTTATTAGAAGACAATAATCATTCTTAAGATGATAAAGTTGTAAAGTTAAGCCAAAATCATCAAAAGGCTGTGATCTAACCACTTGTAACTTCCGCAAGAGCTTTGGCATTTTCCTGAGTTACACTGTGAAAATATAACAAAACCACACACCTCTTGTGCCACAAAGACGAAGGCAATTACTCCATTATATGACAATATTTTAAAATGCAAGGTCACAAAATAAAGATCTATCTACATTCAAGGACACTCTTGAAGGTAAAAACTGGAAGAAAAATCCTTAGCTTTAAAAGAGAAAACAGTTCCTTTTCAGTCGTCTTCAAAGAACATTTAAGAAAGATGAAGATTTTGGAGCCCAGCTTTTGGAAATTCAACCTGATGTTAGTTCTTTTTTTTAAACCTCCCTCCCATCTCCGTCCCCATCCCATCCCTCCAGGCTGTTATAGAGCCCCTAATCGGGTTTCCTGATTTATATAGCAAATTCCCATTGGCTATCTATTTTACATATAGTGACATAATTTACTCTCTCCAAACATCTTATGAT
This sequence comes from Tragulus kanchil, assembly GCA_022376925.1. Taxonomy (NCBI): domain Eukaryota; kingdom Metazoa; phylum Chordata; class Mammalia; order Artiodactyla; family Tragulidae; genus Tragulus; species Tragulus kanchil. The sequence continues at coordinate 234,396,011 of JAIOJX010000028.1, read as the reverse complement.
GTAGTTCTTACTTGAAACAAGGATGAAGATGTGTACAAATGTAATTCAGGTAAAAGACCGATGTTATATTGGGGCCATTCACTCAGCTCCAACTTCGACATGCCAGACTTGTTTTTATATTTTAAAGAAGAAAACTTCAATTTGAATTGTTTAATGGTCATCCACAAATGAAAAGGCTTTCATGATGGCTGACAAACCAGCATAATATACTTTTCTGTCCAGAAGTCAAATATCAACTAATCATCTTGGCCAGTTAGAAAAATATTTAAGGTAGGAAATATATGTAGGTACACACAGAATAGCTACCTTCAGCTGATTGTTGAAAATATCAATCTCCTGTAATTTGGATCTCGTTTCTTTCTCCACTTCATCCAGTTGCTCTCGTAGCTGCTGCCGAGCCAGTTCTTTTGCTTCTAAGGCTCTTTTGAGTGTAAGAAGCGAATCCCCTATTTTAGAAAAACATGGCCACATAAGAAAAACCAACTGGCAGTGAGGAAAAATGGTCTCTCACGTTCTCATTTCTTGCCGGTGAGAAAGGAAAATGTCAACTTTTAAAAAACACCTACTGTGCAAACTGTTTTGCTGAACTTGTTTCAATTGGTCATTGAGTATCTGTTTTTCTGGAATAAGTCTTCCAAGCATTTGTTGGGACTCCTAGGAGAGAAAGAGAGCACAGCAGTGAATGGCTGAGAAAGTCACCATGTTTAGATCCAAACTCCTGGCAAGCAGAGGTCAATCTTCTGCTCCCTCAAAGATTTTCCTAACCTCATCCCAAATTCTCTATGGTGAAACCACATTTAATCACTAGTTGGGGTTGTTTACTTTTGGTTTTCTTCTTGCCAAGGGATTAGTTGTTTGCCAACTGTTCTTCACTGAATGTTTAAGACAGTGATAGCTCCCCTGACACTTCTTACATTTTTATTGACTTACTGCCTATTGGTAAGCTTTTAAAAAGTACCTCAAATACAGCTCAGTAGAGACAATGGAAAGGAATGACCTCTCAAATTGCACTGGGAGGGTCCCAATACAAACGCAGTGACCCTGCTGTCTGTAAACTGACTCAGTAGTTTAAACAGGAACTGTTCTGTCCTGAACTTTGATCCTTAATCGGGTTGAACTGAGGATGACCATACACCTGAAGTTGGGAAGAGGACTCAGAAAAGAACTTTACCAATTAGAATCTTAGCTGCCATATGTTGCTCTTCCACTCAGAGCCACAATTTTAAAAAACTACACAGAAATCTTGAATCAACTACTTTTTAGCTAACATAGATAAAAGCTAAACCAAACTGGAAAACCTTTTAGGAGTTTTCATGGGTGATCTGACAAGCCAACTGTATTTGCCTAAGTCTACCTTAAATTACTCAATATAGTTTCTACATATATTAGGAAAAAAGACAGCTTTTCTATTCTTTATTAAGGAATATTTGACTTGTGAGGTTTCCTGGGTAGCTCAATGGTATAAAAAATCCACCTGCAATGCAGAAGACACTGTTCAATTCCTGGGCTATAAGATCCCTGGAGGAGGGCATGCCAACCCACTCAGTATTCTGGCCTGGAGAATCCATGGGCAGGGGAAGCTGGTGGGCGACAGTCCATAGGGTCAAAAAGGACGTGAAGACTTAGCACGCACACATTTGACTTTTATTTGTGCAAACTGTTTTGCTGAACTTGTTTCAATTGGTCATTGAGTATCTGTTTTTCTGGAATAAGTCTTCCAAGCATTTGTTGGGACTCCTAGGAGAGAAAGAGAGCACAGCAGTGAATGGCTGAGAAAGTCACCATGTTTAGATCCAAACTCCTGGCAAGCAGAGGTCAATCTTCTGCTCCCTCAAAGATTTTCCTAACCTCATCCCAAATTCTCTATGGTGAAACCGCATTTAATCACTAGTTGGGGTTGTTTACTTTTGGTTTTCTTCTTGCCAAGGGATTAGTTGTTTGCCAACTGTTCTTCACTGAATGTTTAAGACAGTGATAGCTCCCCTGACACTTCTTACATTTTTATTGACTTACTGCCTATTGGTAAGCTTTTAAAAAGTACCTCAAATACAGCTCAGTAGAGACAATGGAAAGGAATGACCTCTCAAATTGCACTGGGAGGGTCCCAATACAAACGCAGTGACCCTGCTGTCTGTAAACTGACTCAGTAGTTTAAACAGGAACTGTTCTGTCCTGAACTTTGATCCTTAATCGGGTTGAACTGAGGATGACCATACACCTGAAGTTGGGAAGAGGACTCAGAAAAGAACTTTACCAATTAGAATCTTAGCTGCCATATGTTGCTCTTCCACTCAGAGCCACAATTTTAAAAAACTACACAGAAATCTTGAATCAACTACTTTTTAGCTAACATAGATAAAAGCTAAACCAAACTGGAAAACCTTTTAGGAGTTTTCATGGGTGATCTGACAAGCCAACTGTATTGGCCTAAGTCTACCTTAAATTACTCAATATAGTTTCTACATATATTAGGAAAAAAGACAGCTTTTCTATTCTTTATTAAGGAATATTTGACTTGTGAGGTTTCCTGGGTAGCTCAATGGTATAAAAAATCCACCTGCAATGCAGAAGACACTGTTCAATTCCTGGGCTATAAGATCCCTGGAGGAGGGCATGCCAACCCACTCAGTATTCTGGCCTGGAGAATCCATGGGCAGGGGAAGCTGGTGGGCGACAGTCCATAGGGTCACAAACAATTGGACACGATTGAAGTGACTTAGCACGCACACATTTGACTTTTATTTTTACTTTGACTGAAGAAAAAAATCTCTATGTATTAAACTTTGGTTTGAAAAATATCTTCATTAAAATCTTCACCAAAGACTAAGAACCAGACCTTTCTGGAACAAACATCTATAATGACTGGCTTGTGTGTAATAAATCTGTGTGCACTGTATGTCCCAACCGTAGGGCAACACACCTCACCGGAGAACATTTGGAAGCATCCTTTCATACGAATAACCCACACAAACAAAATAACTTTCCTCCATCCTGCCAAATTTTGACAAAACAGGAATACACAAATCAGGTCATTTTCCCAAAAAAGCATAGCCAAGTGATCTTCTCCTCTTATTGTCCTCACTAAATCAAAGCACCTCTGACCCAGTCCCAAAGTTTCTTTCCTGAACCAGGACAAATAATGGAGTAATAAGAGGAAAATGAAGCCTGGCTCAAAATCAGTGAGATGCGGAATCTTAACCACTGGACCACCAGGGAAATTCCAACATTAAAAATGTACAACCTAAGTTTCTAAAACAGGGTACATGACTCATTTGCATATCAAGAATCTGCCAAATCATACAAAGAAAGAAAACCAATATATCATTGCCTACTATGTACCTGGTCTTCTTCAAACCATGCATTATTTTTAACTTTACAGCTATTTCAGGAAACCTGACTGGTATTTTATTTTCAATAACTACACAGAAATCTTGAATCAACTACTTTTAGCTAACATAGATAAAAGCTAAACCAAACTGGAAAACCTTTTAGGAGTTTTCATGGGTGATCTGACAAGCCAACTGTATTTGCCTAAGTCTACCTTAAATTACTCAATATAGTTTCTACATATATTAGGAAAAAAGACAGCTTTTCTATTCTTTATTAAGGAATATTTGACTTGTGAGGTTTCCTGGGTAGCTCAATGGTATAAAAAATCCACCTGCAATGCAGAAGACACTGTTCAATTCCTGGGCTATAAGATCCCTGGAGGAGGGCATGCCAACCCACTCAGTATTCTGGCCTGGAGAATCCATGGGCAGGGGAAGCTGGTGGGCGACAGTCCATAGGGTCACAAACAATTGGACACGATTGAAGTGACTTAGCACGCACACATTTGACTTTTATTTTTACTTTGACTGAAGAAAAAAATCTCTATGTATTAAACTTTGGTTTGAAAAATATCTTCATTAAAATCTTCACCAAAGACTAAGAACCAGACCTTTCTGGAACAAACATCTATAATGACTGGCTTGTGTGTAATAAATCTGTGTGCACTGTATGTCCCAACCGTAGGGCAACACACCTCACCGGAGAACATTTGGAAGCATCCTTTCATACGAATAACCCACACAAACAAAATAACTTTCCTCCATCCTGCCAAATTTTGACAAAACAGGAATACACAAATCAGGTCATTTTCCCAAAAAAGCATAGCCAAGTGATCTTCTCCTCTTATTGTCCTCACTAAATCAAAGCACCTCTGACCCAGTCCCAAAGTTTCTTTCCTGAACCAGGACAAATAATGGAGTAATAAGAGGAAAATGAAGCCTGGCTCAAAATCAGTGAGATGCGGAATCTTAACCACTGGACCACCAGGGAAATTCCAACATTAAAAATGTACAACCTAAGTTTCTAAAACAGGGTACATGACTCATTTGCATATCAAGAACCTGCCAAATCATACAAAGAAAGAAAACCAATATATCATTGCCTACTATGTACCTGGTCTTCTTCAAACCATGCATTATTTTTAACTTTACAGCTATTTCAGGAAACCTGACTGGTATTTTATTTTCAATAACTAAATGTACTAAGCATCAATCTTAAATATATGTTTGTACATATAGCACTCAATGAAATAATAAATAAATCTGTGGTCTTCAGTCCTAAACTTCTCCAAGGGCATATTTTATGAAACTTCTCATACATAGTGAAAGACACAGAGAGCTACCTTGGAAAAGAATATAACTGAAAAAGGTGCATGCATTTTAAACTATTTTCAAGTAATTTCTAGCAGTGAATTTCTGATACTACTTACATTATATATCATGTCCTAATATTTCAAATCTCAAATTGATTAGGATTTCTATGATAATCAGAAAGAACACTGAAGATATAAACAATGCTAAGAATCAACTTCACCTGGCTTCCCAGTGGTGACCTGCCAATGCAGGAGACTCAGGTTCGATCCCTAACCTGGGAAGATTCCACATGCCAGGGAGCAACTAAGCCTGTGGACCACAACTACTAAGCCTATGCTCTAGAACTCATGGGCTGCAACTACTGAGCTCATGGGCCACAAGTACTGAAGCCCGAGCACACTAGAGCCTGTGCTTCTCAACAAGAGAAGACAACACAATGAGAAGCCCAAGCCCTGCAACTAGAGAGTAGCCTCTGCTCGCTGCTACTAGAGAAAAGTCCACGAAGCAAGAAAGATCCAGCACAACCAAAAACAAATGAATTGTTTTTAAAAAAAGACCTTGATCAACTGACATTTATGGAACACCCTACCCAGCTTCAACAGAGTACACATGCCTCACAAATGCACATGGAATATTCGCCAAGACAGATCAACATGATGCGCCATAACATTCATCTCAATAAACGTAAAAGGGATAAAATCATACAGCGTGTGCTCACAGATCATACCATAAATAATTCAGAAATCAATAAGACAGTTGGCAAAAAAAAAAAAATCCACTTATTTGGAAACTAAATTGCATAATTCTAAATAACCCTTCAAAGAAATGACAAAGGAAGTCAAAAAAAGGTTCTAAGTTGAATAAATATAAAAATGTAACATATTAAAATTTGTATAATATGGCTATGACAATGCTGGGAAGGAAATTTATAGCTTAACATGTTTATCCATATCAGAAATCAAGAAAGGTGCAAACTAAATAATCTAAGCTTCTTATTAATAGGCTAGATAATAGCAAATTAAATCCAAAATAAGTAGATGGAAGGAAATAAGAAACAGCCTAAGTAAATGAAACAGAAATCAGACATACCATAGGGGTAAAAAAATCAATGAAATACTTATTTTAAAAAAATCAGGGTTTGCCTGGTGGTCCAGTGGGTAAGGATACCGCCTTGCAGTGCAAGGGGCACCGGTTCGGTCCCTGGCCTGGGAAGATCCCACGTGCCGTGGAGCGGCTGGACCGATGTGTCCAATTATCGAGCTAGAGCTCTGGAGCTCATGCGCCCAGAGCCGGTGCTCTGCGACAACAGAGGCCAACGCAATGGGAGGCCCACACTGGCCAAAGAACAAAGATGGATGAAATCAGACAAATGGAAGACCAATAGAAGTGGCCTGCCCGCCCCCTCCTTCCCCACCCCACCCCACTCCTCCCTAAAATAAAAAAAATATATATATATATAAAAAACAAAAATCAATAAAGCCAGTAAGTTCCTAGCTAGACTGATGGAGAAAAGAAGGAAGAGGAAGAGAAGGGAGAGAACGAAGAGAAAGAGGAAGGAGAGGAGTTGGAGTGGGAACTAAATGACTCAAATCCCCAATATCAGGAATGAAATAAGAAACATCACTACAGACACTACAGACTTACAATGCATAATCAGAGAATACTCTAGACAATTTTATACAAATACATTAGATAAAACAAATTAATTGAAAGACACAAATTATTGAGAGAATACAGAATAAATATAAAACTGGAATAGCCTTGTAGTTACTAAATACATTTTATAGTAAAAAATCCTACCACAGTGGCCCTGAAGGCTTCACTAGTGAATGCCACCAAAAATTTAAGAAAGAAACAGTAATTCCTTGGTACCCATGATGGACTGGTTTCAGGATCTCCTCAATAACAGAATCTAAGGAGGTTCACGTCCCTCGCAAAAAATAGCAAAGTATGATTGGCCCTCTGAATCCTAGGGTTGCTTGAATCTGCTGCACAGGTGGACCAAAAGCACTGAGGCTGGAAGCTGATAACTGGGTCAGGAAGTAAAAGAAAGTTTTTTAGAAATACATAGGATTTTAATCTTCTTTGGTGGCTCAGATGGTAAAGAATCTGCCTTCAATGCAAGAGACTCAGGTTTGAACCCTAGCTCCAGAAGATCTCCTGGAATGGAATGTTGTCAACCAACTCCAGTATTCTTGCCCAGTTACTCCCATGGGCAGAGAAGCCAGGCGGGCTACAATCCATGAGGTTGCAAGAGCTGGACATGACTAAGGGACCAAGTTTCATACCTGCATAAAGGATTTTAACAGAGAAGTTGAAGGGGTTAGCTAGGGAGGCAGTGTGGTGTCAAGTTTAAAAGGAAAGTCTGCGAGTCACATAAACCTGTATTTTACATGATTCGTATTGCCCAGCTAGAAACTGAATGCTAAAAAAACTGATTCCAGAATGTCCCCTTCTAGAATCTTCACTTTCTCACTTACGAGAGTAAAGATACTCCCTTTACTAGGTCATTGCAGAGTTCTATCTAATATTCACATTACATCATAATTCATGGAGACTGAATGCTTTCACCCTAGGATCAAGAACAAGACTCTTACCACTTCTAATGAACATGGTACTAGAGGCTGTGATTAATGTAATTAAAAATAAAGAAAAGGTATATATATTGTAAAATAAGAAATAAAGTTATCTTTACTCACAATGTTTAAGCATGCAGAAATTCTAAGGAAGGCTACAATAAAGCTTTGGAACTAATAAATGAGTTAAGCAATACTGCAGATACAAGGTCAGTGTATAAAAATGAATTCTATGTCTATACTCTGGAATCAAACAATTACAAACTGAACTTCAAATATGTAATATACAATAGCATTGAAAACCTCAACATAATTAGGGCTAAGCTCTACACAGTATGTGTCAAGACTTGTATATTGAAAACTACAAACCACTGCTGTAAGAAATTTATAATAACCCAAATAAAACTGAGAGATTTACCATAAGATTCAATACTGTTAGGATGTCAACTCTTCCCACACTGAACTATCAATTCAATGGAATGTCAATAAAAATTCTAAATACTTTTGTAAAAACTGACAAGCTGATTTTAAAGCTTATATGGAAATGCAAAGGACCTAGAATAGCCAAAATAATTTGAAAAAAAAAAATACTGAAGAACTCACACTACTTGATTTCAAAAGTTATAAAACTAAAATTATCAACAGAGTCAAACACTGGTAATAGGACCGACATAGATCAATGGAACAAAAAAGAATCTAGGAGAGAATTTTACAAATGTGGTCAAATGAATATCAACAAGTAATAAGGCCATTCAATGGGAGAAAAGAACAATGTTTTTAATAAATATTGTTAGAACAACTGGGTGTTGATGTGGAAAAAAATGACTCTCACTCCCTTATTTTGCACTTATTTAAAAATAAATTGAAAATGGATCACAGACATAAATATGTAAGAGAAAAGTGTAAAACTTCTGGAAGAAAACATTAATTGAAAACATCTTTAACCTTGGGATAGTCCAAGATTTCTTGGATAGAACACAAAAGACCATAATAGAAAAAATTAATAAGTTGAACTTTATCAAAATTTAAAACATCTGCCCTTTAAAAAAACACCATTACAAAAATGAAAAGGCAAGTCAGAGACTAGGTGAAAATATTTGCACAACACCTATCTGACAAAGGACTTCTTATAAGAATATGTCAAGAAGTTTGCTAATATGATAAACAGCTCAATAAACAAGGAGTCTAAGATATGTTCACAAAATACAGGCAGAAGATGCACGCTAATACACATGTCAAACAGTGCCCAAGAGCATTTAGCCTTCAGGGAAATGCAAACTAAAGCTCCGGGAGACACTTTTACCCACACACCAGAGATGTGAAAAATAATGATGAAACCAAGTGTCAGGAAGAGTGAGGAACAACTGAAGGACTCATACACAGCTGGTGAGAATGTAAAATGGTGCAACCACTTTAGAAACAGTTTGATAGACTCTGACATAGTAATTCTCTTCCTAAAGTTTAACCAAAAGAAATAAAATATAATTCCACATAAAGACATATACGTGAAAAATCACTGCAGCTTTAGTCATAAAAGTCCCAAATTGGGAAAAACCTTAATGCCCCTCAACAGGTGAGGGGATATATAAGGAAATACAACTCAAAGGTGAAAAGGAGGGTTTCCGTGGTGGCTCAGTGGTGAAGAGTTTGCCTGCCAATGCAGGAGACACGGGTTCAATCCCTGACCCGGGAAGACCCCACATGCGGTGGAGCAACTGAGCCCACGAGCCACAACTATGGAGCCTGTGCTTGAGAGCCCAACTACTGAAGCCCATGTGCCCTAGAGCCCGAGTTCCACAAGAGGAATCACCGCTACAAGAAGCCTGCTCACCTCAGCTGGAGAGTAGGCCCACTCCCTGCAACTAGAGAAGAGCCTGCGGCAGCAGTGAAAACCCAGAATAGCCAAAAATAAATTAATTAATTAATAAAATAAAAAATAAAATTAAATTTTAAAAAATGATGAAAAGGAAGAGGACTGATTCACTCAACAATATGGCTCAATCTCAAAACCACCAGGCTGAGAAAAAGAAGCTGAAAAAAAAAAAAAGCTGAAATTAAAGTCACAATGTGTTAAGCTGATCATCTGTTAGGATGGTATGCCAAACAGTATCTACATGAATTTGATGCCCTCCAAGGTCAACACTTGAAACCAAACCAGGTGAAAGTTTAATGACTTGGTGGTGAAGGTTGAATAGGTAATAAAATGAAAGAAGAACTGCTTAGAGTACTCTATTGTGTCTGCAACTATTCTTATACGTAAATCTCTGGAACGCCCCTGATACAGTTTGTGAAGCCAAAGTCCCACGAATGGACTACAGGTCCTGTGTGATCCAGACCCCATTTGCTCCAGCCTTACCTGTCTTCCGGCTGTAACTGGCATTCCAGAAACCAGCTTACAGCCTCAGGTCTTTTGTACAACTATTTTCCAACCTAGAACTTGTTCTGCTAGGCATCTGCCTGGCTCAGTCAGACTCTTTGAAGTCTCTGCCCAAACAGTATGCTCACAGAGACACCTGTCCTGAACACATTACTTAAAATCACAGCCCTCTTCATTGAGGACTCTCTCCCCTACTCACTCTCCAGAGCAACTTTTCCTCTTCTTATAGAGAACATACTTGTGTTATTTCCTGAGTCCTGGTCTACCTTGTGAACAGAAGGTAAGCTCCACGAGGGCGGGGTTCCTGTCTCTGTGGGCCGCTGCTGAATCCTGAGTGCTTATCAGTGCTTGTACTGAGTGTGAGCACGCAGCAGTCCCAGCAAGTGTGCTGAAATACCAGACTGCCTACTGTCAGAGGATGAGATGGCTGGATGGCATTGCTGACTCAATGGACATCAGTCTGAGAAAACTCTGGGAGACGATGAAGGACAGCGAAGCCTGGAGTGCTACAGTCCATGGGGTCGCAGAGTCAGACAGGACTTAGCAACTGAACAACTATTCTCAGGCAAGTACTCAGTCTATTTCATCTGGGCCTGCTAGGCCTTTGATCTTTGCTGAGTGAATAAATGAATGAAATGAATCGGAGAAAGGCATGGAAGCCAAAAGCTTTTAAGGGACACATTTTCTCACCTGTAATTGCTGCTGTAGGTGAGTGATTTCTGCAATTCTCAACTCTCTAGATTTGTTTGTACTCTCGATTTCTTGCCTTTGGGTTGTCAGTCGACATCTGATATCCTGGAGTTTTCCTTCTAGTTGATGTTTTTTATCATTCTTTAACAAGTTAAAAACAGTAAGAATTATTAGCATTTTAACAATTTAATGGAAGCAGATTCCCAAAGCATAATTGAACTACTCACTAGAGCTTCTAATTCAAATTCCAAAGTCTTTTTCTTTGCTTTCAGCACAACTATGTCTTCTTGTTCTTTGTTTCTTTGATTTAATAGTTCTTGTCTTCGATTCCGTTCCCATTCAAGCTGTCTTTGCCTTTCCAGCTCCCGTTTCGCAGCCTGTGACACACACAAATAGACGATTCACTAACTGCTCAGTTCTTACACTCTTCAATGTCTCTCGATAAACATTACATCTGGTGAGTCTTTCCTTTTAGGGATGAAATAGTCTTAAACAGGACAAAAGACTTTTATTATAAAATAGCATACAATGTCATACAAATACAGTATTACATCCATATTCAGAAGTAAAATTAGAATATTCAGAAAGGCTATTGTAGTCACATGAGTTGAGAAGAGACAGAACAATTTCACCACTGACATTCCCATTCTTTATGCCTTTGAGAATGCTTGGTGTGCTAAATAAACCTGCTCGTCCTTATTTACTGACTCGGAAAAGGAAACGAGGAAAATTATAGGATTTATCTGGTGGCTATGACTCTGAGCGCCCAGTGCATGGGGCCCAGGTTCAAACCCTAGTCAAGGAACTAGATCTCCCATGTTGCAACTAAAGATCCCACATGCCACAAGTAAGATCTGGAGCAGCCAAATAAGTACAATAAAGTTATCTTTTCAAACAATTAACCTAGGAAAATCAAACTGAAACCCCCAGGACAAAAACATGAAATCAAAACAGCTTTCTTCCATCAAATGAGTAATTATTATTTCTCCTGTCACAGGAGAAATGATTGTTTATCTCAAGCTTTAAAAGTCTGCGACTCCCATCTCCCTAATCATTGGTTCCCTTGTTAGCCCAGAAGGTTCTGCAATGTCTCCAGCAACGCCAGCTCTCTTCAGCGCTGACTCTGGCGGCTGCTCAGCAGAGGCTGTGCCGGGAAGACCGAGTGCTCTATTGCATTGCAGTTGCTTCGTACATATTTGTGCCCCAGTGATATGGTAAGGGCCTGGAGAACGGCTGAGTACCTATTCACCACGGCATCTCCAGGGACAACCAATGCCTGGCGCACAGTAAATGCCAAGTCAATAACGCTGAACAAACACTCTCAAATGCTTGAAAGAAAAAAAAAACTGAATAAGAAAAGGTTGTCTATTTTTCAGTTATTATTCTGGAAATGAAAATCTTGTTAGTATCTGTGCGTGTGTGTGTGTGTGTGTGTGTGTGTGTGCATGCCTGAATGAAAGTCAACTTACAGTTACAAATTTTCTACAGCAATCATCAGGAGATGAAACCAGAGTAGTACCTTTTTATAAGAAAAATCTCTCATCGTTAAAATATATTTTATCCACACACAAGAATCATGGCATTGCTTTTGTCGCAACATACTAAAACTGGAAAGACAGATAAGAGCTGGCTTGGCACCAAACTGAGGAAGCCACATTCAGATATGGCACCAAGTTTAGGAAGCCTTCCATAAAACATAATAAAGATTCCTAGACATATTTTCTTAAGTGCAAAAGGAAAAAGATACCAAACCATATAATTAGTATGGTACCATTACAGTGGCTTAAAAAACAATTTCAGGGGCTTCCCTGGTGGTCCAGTGGCTAAGGAGTCTGCCTTCCAGTACAAGGGCATCAGTTTGCTCCCTGGCCAGGGAAGATCCCGTGTGCCCCAGAGCTGCTGGACCAGCGTGTATAGTTTTGAGTCAGTGCTCTGGGGTGCATGCACCCAGAGCTGGTGCTCTGTGTGAGAGGCCGCAAAAGTGACAATCTGGAGCAGGCAAATAAGTACAATAAAGTTATCTTTTCAAACAATTAACCTAGGAAAATCAAACTGAAACCCCCAGGACAAAAACATGAAATCAAAACAGCTTTCTTCCATCAAATGAGTAATTATTATTTCTCCTGTCACAGGAGAAATGATTGTTTATCTCAAGCTTTAAAAGTCTGCGACTCCCATCTCCCTAATCATTGGTTCCCTTGTTAGCCCAGAAGGTCCTGCAATGTCTCCAGCAACGCCAGCTCTCTTCAGCGCTGACTCTGGCGGCTGCTCAGCAGAGGCTGTGCCGGGAAGACCGAGTGCTCTATTGCATTGCAGTTGCTTCGTACATATTTGTGCCCCAGTGATATGGTAAGGGCCTGGAGAACGGCTGAGTACCTATTCACCACGGCATCTCCAGGGACAACCAATGCCTGGCGCACAGTAAATGCCAAGTCAATAACGCTGAACAAACACTCTCAAATGCTTGAAAGAAAAAAAAAACTGAATAAGAAAAGGTTGTCTATTTTTCAGTTATTATTCTGGAAATGAAAATCTTGTTAGTATCTGTGCGTGTGTGTGTGTGTGTGTGTGTGTGTGTGCATGCCTGAATGAAAGTCAACTTACAGTTACAAATTTTCTACAGCAATCATCAGGAGATGAAACCAGAGTAGTACCTTTTTATAAGAAAAATCTCTCATCGTTAAAATATATTTTATCCACACACAAGAATCATGGCATTGCTTTTGTCGCAACATACTAAAACTGGAAAGACAGATAAGAGCTGGCTTGGCACCAAACTGAGGAAGCCACATTCAGATATGGCACCAAGTTTAGGAAGCCTTCCATAAAACATAATAAAGATTCCTAGACATATTTTCTTAAGTGCAAAAGGAAAAAGATACCAAACCATATAATTAGTATGGTACCATTACAGTGGCTTAAAAAACAATTTCAGGGGCTTCCCTGGTGGTCCAGTGGCTAAGGAGTCTGCCTTCCAGTACAAGGGCATCAGTTTGCTCCCTGGCCAGGGAAGATCCCGTGTGCCCCAGAGCTGCTGGACCAGCGTGTATAGTTTTGAGTCAGTGCTCTGGGGTGCATGCACCCAGAGCTGGTGCTCTGTAGTGTGAGAGGCCGCTGAGGTGGGAGGCCCCCACAGGTCAGGGAGTGGAGATGGATGAAAATAGATAGATAGAAGAACAAATAAAAGAGGCCAAAAATTAAAAAAACAAAAGAAAAAAACAATTTCGGTAAACCTTCAACCTCTCTACCATATGAACCTTTCTATCTCTGCATGTGTATATAAATGCAGAAAAAAAGGCTTAAAAACATGTAATTGATAGCAATGGTTTGTTACAAAGGTCAGTTATCAAAACACTTGTACATGAATGTTCACAACAACATTATTCAAAAGAGCCAAAAGGCAGAAATAACCCAAATGTCCATCAAACTGATGAATAGATAAATAAATAATGTTGTCCATCCATGTAACGGAACATGATTCAATTATAAAAAGGTCTAAGTACTGACTCAGGTTACACATTGGATGAACCTTGAAAACATTACGCGAAGTGAAAGCCAGACACAAAAGGCCACATATTCTATGATTCCATTTATTCAAAATGTCCGGAGTAGGCAAAGCTATAGACACAGAACGTAAATTTGTGGTTGTTAAGGGCAGGGAGGAGGGGCAAAGGGGAGTGACTCCTTAATGAGTTTCTTTTTGGCGTGATGAACCTGTGGTGGTGGTTGTACAACTCTGTAAATAATTAAAAAGTTATACTCCTGAAATGTAAAAATAAAAAATGGAAGACTCTGTTAATATATTATTGTTGTGCTATGCCCAGACGCTCAGGTGTCTCCGACTCTTTCTGACCCCATGGACTGTATCAGGCCAAGCTCCTATGTCCATGGAATTTTGCAGGCAAGAATACCTGAATGGGTTGCTATTTCCTCCTCCAAGGGATCTTCCCATTCCAGGGATCCAACCCGCTGGTCTCTTGCACTGGCAGGCGGATTCTTTACCAATGAGCCACCAGGGAAGCCCATATTTGTATACCTTTGTTTCAATTAAATTGCATTTCTTTGAATTTATTTATTTATTTATTGCCTGTGCTGCATAGCATGTGGGAATCTCAGTTCCCCGACCCCGAATCAAATCCACGTCTTCCGCATCTCTTGCACTGCTGACAGGTTCTTTGCTCGCTGAGCCGTCAGGGGAGACCCAACATATGACCGACCTAATTCTAGACGCGCACCCGTGTTAACTCAGGGGACGGCACCCCGGCGGCTCACCTCCCGCCTCTCGATCTCCTTCCGCCGCTCCTCCTCCCTCTGCCGCTCCAGCTCCCGCTGCTTCTCCAGCTGCTTCTCCAGCTCCAGCTGCCTCTTGCGCTCCTGCTCCGCCCGCTCCCGCTCCTTCCGCTCCTGCTCCGCCCGCTCCAGCTGGGCCAGGCGCTCCTGTTCTTTGCGCTGCTGCTCCAAGAGCGCTTGTCTCCGCTTCTCCAGCTCCAGATTGCCCCGTTCAAAATTCTCCCGCTTCTTGTCTTCAAAGGTTACTTTCAGACAAGAGACAGAATGATAAGGAAACGCCATGACGTTCAACATACTATTTTCAAAGGGAAAACGCAATGGCGCATTGGAAATGGGTAGCAGACCTTCAGACAGGATCTCCCTAAGCTTCCTGCCCGTCTGTGCTCTCTCTGATCATGTCCAGGCCCCTCGCTCGGCCTCCTGTTTACATCCTCTCCCCGTCAGATGAACCATATCATAGTGTTCAAAACGCCCACTGCGGTTTCTGGAATCATCTTTTGACAGCAGTTATGCATCATTACCGCATCTCCCTATCTTCCCCTTTTCTATGACCTTGATTCAGCAACTGATCCACTATCTCCTCTCTACCACAAATCTCTCCCTTTCTACCTTTTTTTTTTTCCGCCACCAGGCATGCCCGGATCTTAGTTCTGTGACCAGGGATCGAACCCATGACTCAGCATTGGGAGTGCACTGGACCACTAGGAAAGCCCTTCCCTTTCTATCCCTTTTTCCTTTGCTTACAACTGTGCTATTCTGTTTTCAATGTCAACAAACAAGACAATCTCTGAAAGTAGAGGTAAGACGCTGTATGCCCTCCTGGGTTTCTCCCTGAAGAGCCGCGTGTGCCCTCATCCTTATACAGAGGAGATTCAGTGAACTTGGTTTTCTAACCTGTTACTCAGTTTCCTTCTTTGAAGAACATCGCTTTAATGAATTTCAGACCTGTCTCCAGGTCATTAGCATTTTTTTTCTGATCCTTGCTGACACTGTTTGCACTCATCTTACTTTAAAAAGAAAAAATTCACCCTCCATGTCCCTTCTGTGTTTTCAGCAGTGTCTACTCTGTTTTGTCTGCCTCACATGCTTCTCCTTGGAGCCCGCTCCAGACACTGGAAGCTCTTGCCGCCAGCCGGTGCAGCACGCAGTTCTCATTGTTTCCAATCTATTTCAAGAACTGTCACTTCACACTTCGTCTTGAGATGTGTAGCTGTGAGCATCCTTTCTTGGCTTCTTCCCACATTCCTGTCTGGGCCTCACTGAAGACGGACTTTCCTTATACACGCTGGTTAGATTAGAGACCAGAGATGGCAAGCAAGTTTTGGGGGGGTGGGAGGGGATTGTTCTTTTTGCTCCTCTAGCGATTTAAGAGGCCACATCCATTTCACTCTGCCACCTTAAAACTACAAGTCCCTCAGCCAAAGAAAGGAATGAAGGAAGGACACATGCAAACCTGGACAGCGTATTTAAAAGCTGACACATCACTTTGCCAACAAAGATCCATGTCCAAAGCTATGGTTCTTCCAGTAGTCATGTATGGACCTCTCCCGTCAGATGCTTTCAAAACGCCCACTGCGGTTTCTGGAATCATCTTTTGACAGCAGTTATGCATCATTACCGCATCTCCCTATCTTCCCCTTTTCTATGACCTTGATTCAGCAACTGATCCACTATCTCCTCTCTACCACAAATCTCTCCCTTTCTACCTTTTTTTTTTTCCGCCACCAGGCATGCCCGGATCTTAGTTCTGTGACCAGGGATCGAACCCATGACTCAGCATTGGGAGTGCACTGGACCACTAGGAAAGCCCTTCCCTTTCTATCCCTTTTTCCTTTGCTTACAACTGTGCTATTCTGTTTTCAATGTCAACAAACAAGACAATCTCTGAAAGTAGAGGTAAGACGCTGTATGCCCTCCTGGGTTTCTCCCTGAAGAGCCGCGTGTGCCCTCATCCTTATACAGAGGAGATTCAGTGAACTTGGTTTTCTAACCTGTTACTCAGTTTCCTTCTTTGAAGAACATCGCTTTAATGAATTTCAGACCTGTCTCCAGGTCATTAGCATTTTTTTTCTGATCCTTGCTGACACTGTTTGCACTCATCTTACTTTAAAAAGAAAAAATTCACCCTCCATGTCCCTTCTGTGTTTTCAGCAGTGTCTACTCTGTTTTGTCTGCCTCACATGCTTCTCCTTGGAGCCCGCTCCAGACACTGGAAGCTCTTGCCGCCAGCCGGTGCAGCACGCAGTTCTCATTGTTTCCAATCTATTTCAAGAACTGTCACTTCACACTTCGTCTTGAGATGTGTAGCTGTGAGCATCCTTTCTTGGCTTCTTCCCACATTCCTGTCTGGGCCTCACTGAAGACGGACTTTCCTTATACACGCTGGTTAGATTAGAGACCAGAGATGGCAAGCAAGTTTTGGGGGGGTGGGAGGGGATTGTTCTTTTTGCTCCTCTAGCGATTTAAGAGGCCACATCCATTTCACTCTGCCACCTTAAAACTACAAGTCCCCTCAGCCAAAGAAAGGAATGAAGGAAGGACACATGCAAACCTGGACAGCGTATTTAAAAGCTGACACATCACTTTGCCAACAAAGATCCATGTCGTCAAAGCTATGGTTCTTCCAGTAGTCATGTATGGATGTAAGAGTTGGACCATAAAGAAGGATGAGCACAGAAAAACTGATGCTTTCGAATTGTGGTGCTGGATAAGACTCTTGAGAGTCCCTTGGATTGCAAAGGAATCAAACCAGTTGATCCTAAAGGAAATCCACCCTGGATATTCATTGGAAAGGCTGATGCTAAAGGTCAAGCTCCAATACTTTAGCCAACTGATGCGGAGAGATGACTCACTGGAAAAGAACCTGACGCTGGGAAAGACTAAGGGCAGAAGCAGAAGCAGATGACAGAGGATGTGACGGCTGGATGTATCACCAGCTCAATGGGCATGAGTTGGTGCAAACTCCGGGAGATGGTGAAGGACAGAGAAGCCTGGCATGCTGCAGTCCATGGGGTGGCAAAGAGCCAGACATGACTTAGCAACTGAATAACATCATTATGAATGAAATCTCAAAAATACTATGGTAAGTGAAAGAAGCCAGACATAAAAGATCACCTACTGCATAACACCATTTATATGAAATTTTCAGAAGGGGTAAATCCAAAGAGACAGAAAGCAGACTGGTGATCACCAGGGCTGGGGAAAAGGAAGAGTGGAGAGTGATTAGCTGTGGCCACTGTTTTGGACTGAATGTTTCCCAC
The DNA here is from genome assembly GCA_022376925.1 of Tragulus kanchil. Taxonomy (NCBI): domain Eukaryota; kingdom Metazoa; phylum Chordata; class Mammalia; order Artiodactyla; family Tragulidae; genus Tragulus; species Tragulus kanchil. The sequence goes on along the minus strand of JAIOJX010000028.1, from coordinate 234,378,175 downwards.
CCTATCAATTCATATGTTCAAGCCATAACTCCCAGTAGGCTGATATCTGGAGAGGAGACCTTTGTAATTCAGGCTAAGATAAAGTCGTGATATGGGGCTGTCATGATGAATTAGTGGCCTTAAGAGAAAAGGGAAAGCCACCCTTCTCTTTTCATGTGCACACATCAAGGAAAGGCCATGCGAGGAGCTAGTGGGAATGTAGCTAGGAGAAAGTCAGGAAGAGCACCCCACCAGGAATGGAACTGGATGGCATCCTGAAAGCGGATTGGGGTTTTGGGGGTGGGAGGATTGTTCTTTTTGCTCCTCTAGCGATTTAAGAGGCCACATCCATTTCACTCTGCCACCTTAAAACTACAAGTCCCCTCAGCCAAAGAAAGGAATGAAGGAAGGACACATGCAAACCTGGACAGCGTATTTAAAAGCTGACACATCACTTTGCCAACAAAGATCCATGTCGTCAAAGCTATGGTTCTTCCAGTAGTCATGTATGGATGTAAGAGTTGGACCATAAAGAAGGATGAGCACAGAAAAACTGATGCTTTCGAATTGTGGTGCTGGATAAGACTCTTGAGAGTCCCTTGGATTGCAAAGGAATCAAACCAGTTGATCCTAAAGGAAATCCACCCTGGATATTCATTGGAAAGGCTGATGCTAAAGGTCAAGCTCCAATACTTTAGCCAACTGATGCGGAGAGATGACTCACTGGAAAAGAACCTGACGCTGGGAAAGACTAAGGGCAGAAGCAGAAGCAGATGACAGAGGATGTGACGGCTGGATGTATCACCAGCTCAATGGGCATGAGTTGGTGCAAACTCCGGGAGATGGTGAAGGACAGAGAAGCCTGGCATGCTGCAGTCCATGGGGTGGCAAAGAGCCAGACATGACTTAGCAACTGAATAACATCATTATGAATGAAATCTCAAAAATACTATGGTAAGTGAAAGAAGCCAGACATAAAAGATCACCTACTGCATAACACCATTTATATGAAATTTTCAGAAGGGGTAAATCCAAAGAGACAGAAAGCAGACTGGTGATCACCAGGGCTGGGGAAAAGGAAGAGTGGAGAGTGATTAGCTGTGGCCACTGTTTTGGACTGAATGTTTCCCACCCTATCAATTCATACGTTCAAGCCATAACTCCCAGTAGGCTGATATCTGGAGAGGAGACCTTTGTAATTCAGGCTAAGATAAAGTCGTGATATGGGGCTGTCATGATGAATTAGTGGCCTTAAGAGAAAAGGGAAAGCCACCCTTCTCTTTTCATGTGCACACATCAAGGAAAGGCCATGCGAGGAGCTAGTGGGAATGTAGCTAGGAGAAAGTCAGGAAGAGCACCCCACCAGGAATGGAACTGGATGGCATCCTGATCCTGGGCTTTTCTATTCTCCAGAACTATGAGAAATAAATTTCTGCTGTTTAAGCCACCCAGACTAGCCGACTTAGAATGATCAATGCTGTGTTAAGTAAATTTTACCTCAATTATCAACAACAACAAAAAAAACTGGGGGGCTTCCCTGGTGGTCCAGTGGGTACAGTCTGCCTTGCAGTGCAAGAGGCGCTGGCTCAATCCCTGGCCTAGGAAGATCCCACATGCCGTGGAGCAGCTGGAGCAGTGTATTCAATTACGAGCCAGCGCTCTGGAGCACATGCGCCCAGAGCTAGTGCTCTGCAATGAGGCCACTGCAGTGGGAGGCCCACACAGGCCAAAGAAAAAAGATGAATGAAAATAAATAAATAAAAAACCAATAAAAGAGGCCAAAATTAAAAAAGAAAGAAAGAAAGAAAGAAAGAAACTGGAAGTCCTTATATATCTTTTTTAAATTTCCCAAAAACCGTCCCTATTTCTGATACACAGGGCACATAATAAATGGCTGTTGAAAGGAAAACACATTAATCAAAACTCTTAATAATGTCACATCCTGTTCAGAATTTGAAATATTGGACTTCCCTGGTAGCACAGTAGGTAGGAATCCACCTGCCAATGCAGAGGACACGAGTTCAATCCCTGGTCCAGGAAGATTCCACATGCTAAGGGACAATGAAGCCTGAGAGCTCCAACTACTGAAACTAGCATGTCCAGAGCCTATGCTCAACAATGAGAAGCTACTGCAATGAGAAGCCTGCGGGCTGGGGAAAAGGAAGAGTGGAGAGTGATTAGCTGTGGCCACTGTTTTGGACTGAATGTTTCCCACCCTATCAATTCATATGTTCAAGCCATAACTCCCAGTAGGCTGATATCTGGAGAGGAGACCTTTGTAATTCAGGCTAAGATAAAGTCGTGATATGGGGCTGTCATGATGAATTAGTGGCCTTAAGAGAAAAGGGAAAGCCACCCTTCTCTTTTCATGTGCACACATCAAGGAAAGGCCATGCGAGGAGCTAGTGGGAATGTAGCTAGGAGAAAGTCAGGAAGAGCACCCCACCAGGAATGGAACTGGATGGCATCCTGATCCTGGGCTTTTCTATTCTCCAGAACTATGAGAAATAAATTTCTGCTGTTTAAGCCACCCAGACTAGCCGACTTAGAATGATCAATGCTGTGTTAAGTAAATTTTACCTCAATTATCAACAACAAAAAAAACTGGGGGGCTTCCCTGGTGGTCCAGTGGGTACAGTCTGCCTTGCAGTGCAAGAGGCGCTGGCTCAATCCCTGGCCTAGGAAGATCCCACATGCCGTGGAGCAGCTGGAGCAGTGTATTCAATTACGAGCCAGCGCTCTGGAGCACATGCGCCCAGAGCTAGTGCTCTGCAATGAGGCCACTGCAGTGGGAGGCCCACACAGGCCAAAGAAAAAAGATGAATGAAAATAAATAAATAAAAAACCAATAAAAGAGGCCAAAATTAAAAAAGAAAGAAAGAAAGAAAGAAAGAAACTGGAAGTCCTTATATATCTTTTTAATTCCAAAATCCGTCCCTATTTCTGATACACAGGGGCACATAATAAATGGCTGTTGAAAGGAAAAACACATTAATCAAAACTCTTAATAATGTCACATCCTGTTCAGAACTTGAAATATTGGACTTCCCTGGTAGCACAGTAGGTAGGAATCCACCTGCCAATGCAGAGGACACGAGTTCAATCCCTGGTCCAGGAAGATTCCACATGCTAAGGGACAATGAAGCCTGAGAGCTCCAACTACTGAAACTAGCATGTCCAGAGCCTATGCTCAACAATGAGAAGCTACTGCAATGAGAAGCCTGCACACCATAACGAAGAGTTGACCCAGCTCATCTCAACTAGATAAAGCCCTCACACAGCAATGAAAACCCAGCACAGCCAAAAAAAAAAAAAAATTAAGTATCTTCTACCAACAGAAAAAGAAAATTCCAGATTCTAAGGATTCCTGTCTTTATTTGCTTTAGGACTTTATTCCTATTCTTATTAACCTGAAATGTTCCTCCTTCTCCCCTGGAATGACCCTGTTAATCTTCGACTCTCAACTCCACTGTGACCTCCCCCAAAGAGATTTCATTGCCAGTGTATTTGTCAGCCTATGTCAACCAGCCATAAGCAAGCTCTGCTGTGCATCTATTAATTCTGCCTTCAGGAATTTATCACAATTATGCATTACTTTGATGATTTTTCATACTGATGTCTTAAATCCTCAGTTGTATCATAATCTTCTAGAGGGCACGGACTATGTACTTTAGTGTTTAAATTCTTCACTCTACACAACACACTTGCACAAAGAACATTTTCAGGAAGCAATTTATGAGTAAACAAAAAGTAATTTGGTTAAAGAGAAGACCAGGAGAGCTGGTGTCCTGAGCAGGTCAATTACTCCCTCAGCAATTGAAAGGCAGCAAATGGATACTGACAAGAGTATTTATTTAACATTAAGAGACTCCATAATAAATTCCATGAAAGTGTCTTAGTATCAATTATCATCTCCCATTAATAATTCATAGCTACCAGAGAATATTTTAATAGTATGATGAATTTCTCACTGTAAATGAGGATAACTTAAATTAGGTTCATATTAAATTTAAAATAGCTTCTTGTTAACAAGGAGCTTCCAATTCTAGAACATGAGAAAACAACAGTAGGAAACTTTACATTCTATTTCTACACTCATGGTACTAAGCCATCACCCTAAAGGCTCATCAACTTTGAGCATTTTATAGATAACATTTATAAAATTTCTGTCCAGTGGCACATAGATTTCAATTTAAGAGCTAGAACAAACGTGCATCAGCAGAATACATAATGTTCTTAGTTCTATACATATATTAAAATCCCAAAGTGTATAGAAAGTATCTTCTTTCTGACTAAGGTCAGTTAAAGAAAAATAAAAGGAATGTCAAAAGCTAAATTTATTTTGACTTCCATCTTTGCTTTAGAGACTGAAAATCTCTAATATGCTATAATTCAAATATAAACACTGTCTTACCAGGCAGTTTCTTTTCCAGCTGTTGCTGTTCATCCTCTAAAACTGGTTCCTCTGGTAACCTCTGATCCACCGAGGTTGAGCTTATGACAGATATACCACTGCCAGACCGAACTCTTCTGCAAGTATGGAAAAAAGAAAGAAAACCAAAAATGGATTCACATAAAGCTGTCTAGGTAGAACTGAACAAATTATGAAAAACAAGCTTTTAAAGATTATGCCAGAGATAATGGAGCAAATTTTATTTGCTCTTCTCTAGTAACAAAAGTTTTTTTTTAAAAAATTATTATTTGTATATCATCAGACTCTGAGTGCCAAGTTCAGTCAAATGTTTAGAACCACCACATCATTCGGATCATTTCAAAAGATTAAATCAGTTAACAATCCTCAAGTAGTTAGAGAAATACCTGAGGCAGAGTATTCATCCTATGGAATACTAAATTCTTCCAAGGGAAGATCAGCAACTCAGCCCTCTGTGAGCATTTCCTTCCCTTTTACTGAGGCTCTATATGTGTTCTCTTAATAAACACATGAAATGTCTACGCTTCATCGTTCTTAAGACAAATCACTTAGTTTACTGGTTAGTTTCACTTCCCATCATTAACCCTGGTCTTAGAAACCAATCTACCTCTCTTCTTTTTATGCTTTTTTATGTCACCTTTCAGTGTTAAGTGTCTCTTAGGAAGCTTGCAGCTGTGAGATTTTATGGACAACTACCAGCTGCTGGTTTCTTTCTATACAGTCAGTTTTCTCAGCGTCCCCCATACTTTGAATGTGCTGGCCATGATGACTCTATGGCTCAGACTCTTACGGGGACTTTCCCTCTAGTCTTCCCCAGCGTTGGAGGAACCAGTACAGAAATTTTTATCTGCGCTTCTTTTGTGCTTCTTTGCACTTGTAGGAGCTCATATTTGTCCTTTTGAGGTAAAGTTTTGAGAGTCAGTTGTCCGAAATCAAATGTATAGAAAGTATCTTCTTTCTGACTAAGGTCAGTTAAAGAAAAATAAAAGGAATGTCAAAAGCTAAATTTATTTTGACTTCCATCTTTGCTTTAGAGACTGAAAATCTCTAATATGCTATAATTCAAATATAAACACTGTCTTACCAGGCAGTTTCTTTTCCAGCTGTTGCTGTTCATCCTCTAAAACTGGTTCCTCTGGTAACCTCTGATCCACCGAGGTTGAGCTTATGACAGATATACCACTGCCAGACCGAACTCTTCTGCAAGTATGGAAAAAAGAAAGAAAACCAAAAATGGATTCACATAAAGCTGTCTAGGTAGAACTGAACAAATTATGAAAAACAAGCTTTTAAAGATTATGCCAGAGATAATGGAGCAAATTTTATTTGCTCTTCTCTAGTAACAAAAGTTTTTTTTTAAAAAATTATTATTTGTATATCATCAGACTCTGAGTGCCAAGTTCAGTCAAATGTTTAGAACCACCACATCATTCGGATCATTTCAAAAGATTAAATCAGTTAACAATCCTCAAGTAGTTAGAGAAATACCTGAGGCAGAGTATTCATCCTATGGAATACTAAATTCTTCCAAGGGAAGATCAGCAACTCAGCCCTCTGTGAGCATTTCCTTCCCTTTTACTGAGGCTCTATATGTGTTCTCTTAATAAACACATGAAATGTCTACGCTTCATCGTTCTTAAGACAAATCACTTAGTTTACTGGTTAGTTTCACTTCCCATCATTAACCCTGGTCTTAGAAACCAATCTACCTCTCTTCTTTTTATGCTTTTTTATGTCACCTTTCAGTGTTAAGTGTCTCTTAGGAAGCTTGCAGCTGTGAGATTTTATGGACAACTACCAGCTGCTGGTTTCTTTCTATACAGTCAGTTTTCTCAGCGTCCCCCATACTTTGAATGTGCTGGCCATGATGACTCTATGGCTCAGACTCTTACGGGGACTTTCCCTCTAGTCTTCCCCAGCGTTGGAGGAACCAGTACAGAAATTTTTATCTGCGCTTCTTTTGTGCTTCTTTGCACTTGTAGGAGCTCATATTTGTCCTTTTGAGGTAAAGTTTTGAGAGTCAGTTGTCCGAGAGGGCTGTGTGGGCAGCGCTGTGTGGGTGACACGGTCACCACAGAGCCCTCCCAGCTGGACGCTGAATGACCCTCTCGACATCTCCACTGAGACTGTATTTCAGACCAGGATAATTTTCTTTCATCATTTTGCTGATTATCACTTGTACACTGCCAGCATTTTGACACCTCTGGAATGTGTAGAATTCATAGGCAGAATCTCCATGATTGATTTCCTGTGTGCAGGCTGATGGTGTTTCACTTTAACTGCTAAAGGATTTCATGAATTCTGATTATGTCTCAAAATCACCAATTCGGTGATATTTTACCAACGTCCTATAAGTATTTTAAAGAACAGAACAGGGGAAGATTAACACAAAACCTGCCTAAGATTCGGTTGCCCTCATGGAGATTTTATTCACTTCCCAAGATAAAAAATGACTGTAAGATATACAGCCAACAAAGCCAAGTTGGAAATTCACAGACTCAGCATGAAATTTCTTATGAGAAGCAAATATCCCTTACCTAAAGGAAGGTGGAATGTATTCCGGGGGAAGAACAGGCGGCAGGGGCTGGCCGGACATAGCGACATCAATGAGGTGCATGGCCAGGATAAACTCTTCCGCCGTGAGTTTTCCATCTTGATCAATGTCAGAGAGATTCCTGTTCAACAGAAGGTCACTGTCATCTAGTTTCATGAAAATGCATGCTTGTTACTATTCATGGGTGATTTCAATGATCTGCTTTCTTATTCTGACTCGATGCCAGTTGAGTCCCTGTGTGCCTCAGTTTACAGAAACTGTGCCTACCCAACACCCCTGTTGCAAAGACCAAATGAGTTTATGCCCTTCTTGGGTTTTGGTGAGATTTTATGGACAACTCATGGTTTCTTTCTATACAGTCAGTTTTCTCAGCGTCCCCCATACTTTGAATGTGCTGGCCATGATGACTCTATGGCTCAGACTCTTACGGGGACTTTCCCTCTAGTCTTCCCCAGCGTTGGAGGAACCAGTACAGAAATTTTTATCTGCGCTTCTTTTGTGCTTCTTTGCACTTGTAGGAGCTCATATTTGTCCTTTTGAGGTAAAGTTTTGAGAGTCAGTTGTCCGAGAGGGCTGTGTGGGCAGCGCTGTGTGGGTGACACGGTCACCACAGAGCCCTCCCAGCTGGACGCTGAATGACCCTCTCGACATCTCCACTGAGACTGTATTTCAGACCAGGATAATTTTCTTTCATCATTTTGCTGATTATCACTTGTACACTGCCAGCATTTTGACACCTCTGGAATGTGTAGAATTCATAGGCAGAATCTCCATGATTGATTTCCTGTGTGCAGGCTGATGGTGTTTCACTTTAACTGCTAAAGGATTTCATGAATTCTGATTATGTCTCAAAATCACCAATTCGGTGATATTTTACCAACGTCCTATAAGTATTTTAAAGAACAGAACAGGGGAAGATTAACACAAAACCTGCCTAAGATTCGGTTGCCCTCATGGAGATTTTATTCACTTCCCAAGATAAAAAATGACTGTAAGATATACAGCCAACAAAGCCAAGTTGGAAATTCACAGACTCAGCATGAAATTTCTTATGAGAAGCAAATATCCCTTACCTAAAGGAAGGTGGAATGTATTCCGGGGGAAGAACAGGCGGCAGGGGCTGGCCGGACATAGCGACATCAATGAGGTGCATGGCCAGGATAAACTCTTCCGCCGTGAGTTTTCCATCTTGATCAATGTCAGAGAGATTCCTGTTCAACAGAAGGTCACTGTCATCTAGTTTCATGAAAATGCATGCTTGTTACTATTCATGGGTGATTTCAATGATCTGCTTTCTTATTCTGACTCGATGCCAGTTGAGTCCCTGTGTGCCTCAGTTTACAGAAACTGTGCCTACCCAACACCCCTGTTGCAAAGACCAAATGAGATACCCATCTAGTTGGGATGGTGTTCAGCATTCAACAGATGCTAACTATGCTTATAATTACATACTCATCTATCCTCGCAACCCATTTGAAATATGTCACACTCACATTCCATGTGTCTAAACATCATACTCCACAGACATGGGTCAGATACTAGATATTTAAGCTTTGCAGAATATACCATCTCTATCACACTGAATTCTGCCGCTGTAGCAGGAAAGCAGCCACAGACAGTATAAAAGAAATGAATGGGCACAGCTGTCTTTACAATAAACTTTGCATACAAAGCCAGTTGCAGGCCAGATTCAGCTCACTAGACCTACCCTGATCTAGGACAACAAGGGTGAGTCTCTGTGGGTTCCGGCTCCAGAGGCAAGGCATTTTCTGTTCCTTAATCTCAGGATTCAATCGCCACCCTTCTTCATAATCAACTTGCCCTGGTGACTAATTCAATCGATTTTTCTAGCAAGTCCAAGAATGTGACTTCATTTAACAACTTCTGGGCACCCCAAAAGAGGCTGTAGGACAATGAAGCTGTTCACTAAAATGCCAGCAGGGCAGATGCCACACTGGGCAACTAGCTGGGCTTTGCTGAGGCCATAAATCAAGAAACTCCTCTTAAGTCTGAAATCTCCTCAGGGAGATTTCCAGGTGCCACACTCCAGTTCTCAGGCACAGCAGAGCCGTGGATGAAAACTCGGCCTGTTCTACCTCGTTCTCTCTTCCTTTCCACTGCCCACTCTTAAGTAAAGGTGATTAAAAGGCAGGTATAGTTCCTGTTTGTTTTTTCCCTCCATACTTGCCTAAAGAATGGTTGTACGTGTTTAATTAGTTTTTTTACAATGTAGAAGAAAATATAATATTCTGGTAGGAGAAGACTCAAGTATTTCTTCAAAGAAGGCAGGTTGTAAATGAGATACTTAAAAACATTTCATATACACTAGTGTCCAGAGAATAACTAACCTCCATAAATGTGAGTTCTTTAGTTTTTATTTCAGAGGGCCCTTGAATACTGGTACACCCCCAGACTTAAACAGGGCAGGATGGGTCATGGCGATGTTTTATAATTGCTCTATATTACCCTATTGCAAAAGGCAGACTCTTTAATACAAAATAGAAGGAACGAGGATGGGCAAAGGAAGACGTACAAGAGTCTGACTGCTTATGAAACAACCATATTAATGTTTCTGCAGCAAAATCAGAAACCTAGCAGATCAGTGGTATGGACCGGATTTATCTTAAAGGCAGAATCAATGGATAATGCATAACTGAGGGATAAAGAAACCATTCTAGTTAATATTTAAATGTAAAGAATCCAGGCTTCCCCAGTGGTCCAGTGGGTAAAGAGTCTGCCTTGCAGTGCAGGGGGCGCCAGTTCGATCCCTGGCCCAGGAGGATCCCACGTGCTGTGGAGCAGCTGGACCAGGGTGTCCAGTTGTGAGCCAGCGCTCTGCAGCAAGAGAGGCCATTGCGGTGGGGGGCCCACACGGGCCAAAGAATAAAGAAAATAAACAAATGAAAAAAAGAAAACCAATAAGAGCCCCCCCTGCCAAAAAATGTGAAGAATCCTATAGGATTTAGGCAATACTCACAATGCCTACTAAAAAGTCATTACAGAGAATCCCCTGGTGGTCCAGTGATTAGGACTCTACATTTCCATTGCAGGGGGCACAGGTTCAATCCCTGGTTGGAGAACTAAGCTCCAACAAGCTATTTGGCATGGCCAGAAAACGTTAATTGCAAAACAGACAAAGAGACATTTATGTACATCTGATGTGAGTACTCAGACTCATCTCTGATGTATTTTGCAAAAAAATAAAAAAGAAATCAAACTTGAATCTGACGAGTGGTTTTTGACCAGTTGACTTGGTACTGCAAAGGACATCTGTCAATGGCTGAAGACCTTTTTGATGGTCACAACTGGGGGTGAGGATCATGGGACTGAAGTAGGTAGGGGCCAGAGATGCTACTTAACCAGCAGAGTTATCATGCTTAAAATGTCAACAGAACTTGAAGTGGAGAAACTCTGCTCTAGATCGAATGTCTAACCTACAGGAAATGCAAATATGAATTATCACCACAAGGGTGCAATCAGTTAAAGGTGGGCTATAAGAAACTAGGGGACAAGTGATCTGGGGTTTGAGGGGAAAGCAGGGTCGGGGAAAGCAGAGAACAAGACAAGGGGGAATTCATAGGTTAAAGGAGACTTAATAGGTGTATCTAATGATAAGAACTGATATGTGGACTTTGGGTACTATAATCATGTAGAGATACAGGTTGAAATATTTGCAGATGGAGATGATATCATGACTGCGATTTGGCTTCAAATAACTGAAAGGAGGAGGGAAGAAGCAGGACTAGCCACGCATGGACACTTGTTTAGGTTGTGCAATGAGTTCCTGAGGATTCATTATATTAACCTCTCTGCTTTTGTATTTTTCAAAGACCAAAGGGTAAAGTAAGAGAGGTAATCAATAAAACTCACTGAAAAATTAAGCACACTCCATATATTCCCCTTATAAATGATAGTGTTAATCTAAAGACTCATGAGACCCTATCTATTGAAGAAATAAACTTTTCACTTTATACAAACCAAGGAACTTTTCACTCCTTACCATATCGAAGCCAGTTGAGCCTGTGGTAAACTTGATTGCATAAGAATAGTCCTTGCTTGGGGACCTAAATGAAAACCAGGAAACAAACAAACAAAAAAAATATATATATATAAAGATGAATCAGCAAATTGTCACAGTCTAGGAAGATCAGTGTTTTGCACACAGGTACCATGCAATCTCACGCAATCACAGTGCTTTAAACAGTATTTGCTACTATTCAAGGGGCTCTTCAAAAAGGAAATTAAATCCCAATGAAAAAGGGAGAAAACAGAAAGCATAGCACCTGGCACACAATCACTAAATTTTTGTTAAGTAGATGTTTAATGAGGAATGAGTATGTAAAAGATCAGCGTTTGAAAATGTAACCTGCCCTTTGGTCCAAATATCTATCAGGTTTTTATTTACAAAGCTGAGACGTATCCTCTTTAAATTCCAACATCATCTGCCACACCTTGCCACCTCCACCATGATGACTATCATATTTAGACGGTCAACAGAAGCTCTGAATGGAGAACCTCTGCTCTAGATCGAATGTCTAACCTACAGGAAATGCAAATATGAATTATCACCACAAGGGTGCAATCAGTTAAAGGTGGGCTATAAGAAACTAGGGGACAAGTGATCTGGGGTTTGAGGGGAAAGCAGGGTCGGGGAAAGCAGAGAACAAGACAAGGGGGAATTCATAGGTTAAAGGAGACTTAATAGGTGTATCTAATGATAAGAACTGATATGTGGACTTTGGGTACTATAATCATGTAGAGATACAGGTTGAAATATTTGCAGATGGAGATGATATCATGACTGCGATTTGGCTTCAAATAACTGAAAGGAGGAGGGAAGAAGCAGGACTAGCCACGCATGGACACTTGTTTAGGTTGTGCAATGAGTTCCTGAGGATTCATTATATTAACCTCTCTGCTTTTGTATTTTTCAAAGACCAAAGGGTAAAGTAAGAGAGGTAATCAATAAAACTCACTGAAAAATTAAGCACACTCCATATATTCCCCTTATAAATGATAGTGTTAATCTAAAGACTCATGAGACCCTATCTATTGAAGAAATAAACTTTTCACTTTATACAAACCAAGGAACTTTTCACTCCTTACCATATCGAAGCCAGTTGAGCCTGTGGTAAACTTGATTGCATAAGAATAGTCCTTGCTTGGGGACCTAAATGAAAACCAGGAAACAAACAAACAAAAAAAATATATATATATAAAGATGAATCAGCAAATTGTCACAGTCTAGGAAGATCAGTGTTTTGCACACAGGTACCATGCAATCTCACGCAATCACAGTGCTTTAAACAGTATTTGCTACTATTCAAGGGGCTCTTCAAAAAGGAAATTAAATCCCAATGAAAAAGGGAGAAAACAGAAAGCATAGCACCTGGCACACAATCACTAAATTTTTGTTAAGTAGATGTTTAATGAGGAATGAGTATGTAAAAGATCAGCGTTTGAAAATGTAACCTGCCCTTTGGTCCAAATATCTATCAGGTTTTTATTTACAAAGCTGAGACGTATCCTCTTTAAATTCCAACATCATCTGCCACACCTTGCCACCTCCACCATGATGACTATCATATTTAGACAAGATTCAGAGAAACTTAGAGGAGGAAGGGCCCTTAGAGAGAACTCTTCTACCCATTTCATTATACAGACTTAAAAAAAACTGCTGATTGTTGCATAAATGGCCAGTATCACAGCCATTTCCTAGTTTCGTGATAAAGAAGAATTCCTGGAATTTCAACTCTCAAAATCAGTTCTCATTTCTTAAAATAATTATATATATATATATATATATATATATATATATATCTTCATTTCTGGGCACGAAACTAGCCTTAGATACAATGGGAGATTTTGAATGTTTAAATAAACTAGTGTTAAGAAGGAAGAGACAAATGTGAGACAATGTCTTCTATCCATCACTGATTTCCAAGGCGTGACAAGTAATACAGTAAGGAAAGGAAAGTGGTAGCCCGACGGTTGGAAGATTACCACGTGTAACATTTTGCTTGGTCAGTATACCGGAATGAGGAAAGTTCACCGATCATTTTATTTAGTCTCTAACACTGTATTTAGAAGGCGTCTCTAGTGGCTGAGTCAGTAAAGAATCTGCCTATAATGCAGGAGACCTGGGTTCAACCCCTGGGTTGGGAAGATCCCCTGGAGGAAGGGAATGGCTACCCACTCCAGGATTCTTGCCTGGAGAACTCCATGGATAGAAGAGCCTGGCAGACTACAGCCCATGGGGACACAAAGAGTCAGACACAACTGAGCAACGAACACTTTCACTTTCTCTCTTTCACTGTATTTATAATGTTGGCAATATTAAACTAGAACTGGCAAAAGTTTAGTGAATCTTTCATTTAAACTTGTAACAATATTGCGCCCAAGGCTTTCCTGGTGGTCCAGTGGGTAAACAGTCTGTCTTGCCAGTGCAAGGGACACTGGCCTGATCCCTGGCCCGGGAAGATCCCACAAGTCATGGAACGACTGGGCTGGCATGTCCAATTACGAGCCAGTGCTCTGGAGCGCATGAGCCTGGAGCCAGTGCTCTGCAATAAGAGAGGTCACAGCAATGGGAGGCCCACACAGGCCAAAGAATAAAGATGGATAAAAATCAATCAATAAAAAAAACCAATAAAAGAGGCCAAAATTAAAACAAAAAAAGTAAAAAAAAAAAAAAATGGTGCCTACTATAGAACTATATAAAAGAAAGTTCCTATTTCATCTCCTTAATAAAAATGTAACAATAAATTTTAATAACCAGCCCTGGGCCCAGGGCTGGTTATCAGGAGATATGGATTCTATTCTTGACTCTTCCACTCCCTAATGACAGGTGACATTAACAAAATCAATCCCCCTCTCTAGGATGAAGTTCTTTTGTCTCTGAAATGAAGGAAATGATCTAGAACAGAGATTGGCAAACAGCAGTCCACAGGCCATCTCTAGCTCTCTACGTATTTTTGTAAATAAAGTTTTATTGAAATATAGCCATGCCCATTCCTTTAAACATGTCAAGGCTGCTTTCAGACTGTCAGGGCCAAGCTGAACAGTTGAGACAGTGTATCACTACGAGCCTAAAATATTTAGTATTTTGCTATTTACAAAAAAAGTCTGTGGACCCCTGCACTAGAAGATCCCTACTGTCTTGCAATTCTAAACGCAGGACCCTGTTAAATCCAAAGACAAGGTTAAGAAACATTCAACTAAACCAGCAACAGTAAAGGCAGTATGTTACCATTACAGAGCAACATCCTGTAGAAGCCTACACTCATGAAGACTACTGGCTTATAAGGAACTGTAAAACAAAACCTCAAGTTCACAAAGCCTACAATGGGCATCCACGTTTTACCTTTTAGCTTTTGAGATAAGCATATGAATAACCAAATAACACAGAATAAAAGGTGAAAGTCAACTCAGTTGTGTCTGACTCTTTTGTGACTCATGGACAAGTCATGGAGTTCTCCAGGCAAGAAGGCAAGAATACTGGAGTGGGTAGCCTTTCCCTTCTCCAGGGGACCTTCCCAGTCCAAGGATTGAACCCACGTCTCCCACCTTGCAGGTGGGTTCTTTACCGTCTGAGCCCCAGGGAAGCCCACAGAATGCAAGGAGATAATAAAATACCTCTTTGAGAAAAGGACTAGCAAGAACAGCATTTTCAGATTGTTACAGCTACTTATATAACTTTGATTAAAGAACTTTCTTTTTTTTTTTATAAGATTGTCTCTTCAAAGAGCACGTAACAGCATATACACCCAGCTGGGAAGGAACAGGGGGCGGGGCAGGTACCACCTAACCAGGTGTATCAGTTAAGTCAACCCAGGTGATCAGTGAGGTATCTCCTTAATAAAATGTAACAATAATTTTAATAACCAGCCCTGGGCCCAGGGCTGGTTATCAGGAGATATGGATTCTATTCTTGACTCTTCCACTCCCTAATGACAGGTGACATTAACAAAATCAATCCCTCTCTAGGATGAAGTTCTTTTGTCTCTGAAATGAAGGAAATGATCTAGAACAGAGATTGGCAAACAGCAGTCCACAGGCCATCTCTAGCTCTCACGTATTTTTGTAAATAAAGTTTTATTGAAATATAGCCATGCCCATTCCTTTAAACATGTCAAGGCTGCTTTCAGACTGTCAGGGCCAAGCTGAACAGTTGAGACAGTGTATCACTACGAGCCTAAAATATTTAGTATTTTGCTATTTACAAAAAAAGTCTGTGGACCCCTGCACTAGAAGATCCCTACTGTCTTGCAATTCTAAACGCAGGACCCTGTTAAATCCAAAGACAAGGTTAAGAAACATTCAACTAAACCAGCAACAGTAAAGGCAGTATGTTACCATTACAGAGCAACATCCTGTAGAAGCCTACACTCATGAAGACTACTGGCTTATAAGGAACTGTAAAACAAAACCTCAAGTTCACAAAGCCTACAATGGGCATCCACGTTTTACCTTTTAGCTTTTGAGATAAGCATATGAATAACCAAATAACACAGAATAAAAGGTGAAAGTCAACTCAGTTGTGTCTGACTCTTTTGTGACTCATGGACAAGTCATGGAGTTCTCCAGGCAAGAAGGCAAGAATACTGGAGTGGGTAGCCTTTCCCTTCTCCAGGGGACCTTCCCAGTCCAAGGATTGAACCCACGTCTCCCACCTTGCAGGTGGGTTCTTTACCTGAGCCCCAGGAAGCCCACAGAATGCAAGGAGATAATAAAATACCTCTTTGAGAAAAGGACTAGCAAGAACAGCATTTTCAGATTGTTACAGCTACTTATATAACTTTGATTAAAGAACTTTCTTTTTTTTTTTATAAGATTGTCTCTTCAAAGAGCACGTAACAGCATATACACCCAGCTGGGAAGGAACAGGGGGGCGGGGGGGGCAGGTACCACCTAACCAGGTGTATCAGTTAAGTCAACCCAGGTGATCAGTGAGGTGATCTGGGCACTGCTAAATATTTCACATGTGCCTCTTTCCATTCTGGGAACTCTTCTCAACTTTCCTGATATTCTTCTTACTCTTACTCAGTTCTCTAGCTGACCTGTGTAACTGCTATGGGGGTTGAGGATCCATGCAAGGATTTTCACAGACGTTGTCACGACAATAAACCTTGTATGCCGTCCACCACAGCAAACCTGCTCTACTTCCAACCACAGTCTCATTTAGCTTAAAACACACCCTCCATGGACTCCTCACAAAGGGAAAACCAATTAAATTTCTTTTATTTACTCCCATTTCAAAATGTACTGTAATAAATACTTCAGGGGCTTCCCAGACAGCTCAGTGGTAAAGAGTTCGTCTGCCGAGGCAGGAGACAAGAGTTCGATCCCTGATCCGGGAGGATCCCACATGCTGCCGAGCAACTAAGCCCGTGAGCCACAACTACGGCGCCTGGGCTCTAGAGCCTCGGAGCCACAACTATGGAGCCCATGTGCCTGCAACTACTGCAGCCCCTGTGCCCTAGAGCCGGAGTTCCACGACAAGTCACCACACCAAGAAGCCTGCTCACCTCAACTAGAGAGTAGCCCCCACACCCTGCAACTAGAGAAGAATCTGTAGCAGCAGTGAAAACCCAAAATAGCCAGAAATAAATAAATAAAATTTAAAAAATACAACTTCAATTTGCCATGACTATATAAAGATTCGGTTTAAAAATGAAATTCCTGGGCTTTCCTGGTGGCCCAGTGGGTAAAGAGTCCACTTTGCAGTGCAAGAGGCGCCAGTTCAATCCCAGGCCTGGGAAGATCTCACATGCTGCGGAGCGGCTGGACTGGTGTGTCCATTTATGAGCCAGCGCTCTGGAGCACATGCGGCCAGAGCTGCTGCTCTGTGATGAGAGAGGCCACTGTGATGGGAGGCCCACACAGGCCAAAGAATGATCATGGATGAAAATAAATGGATTAAGAAATCAATAAAAGAGGCCAAAAAAAATTAAAAAAAAAAAAAATGAAATTCCCACCTTACATGCTTTCCAGGACAAAACAGTACTAATTAGCCCATGGAGCGACTGACAGTTTTTTTCACTTTTATACAGATAAAGTGTAGCAAAACTCAGTCTGTCCATTATATTTCAATTCTATTTTCTGTCTCAGATACTGAAAGCTCTATACATTGAAGTGCCTGGGTCACAGACCTTTTAATGTGATACTATACTTCCATAACAAAACACACATTCTGCCAAGAAAACAGAATTTTGGTACCAATCTTCCATCTGAATACTATTTTAAGTAACTTAGCAAACACCAACAATGCTTTGAAGAAATACTTTCAAATTTACTGACTATGCAGGTCTGGGCTGGTCTGACGCATGGGTGTCAGATCTTGTTAAACAGTACTTAAAACTACACCGCTGACTACTGGGCGCTGAAGGAATAAGAAAAGCCATGCTGTGCAGAAAAGTGACAGCTGCTGCTTCAGCAGAGGGAGCGAGGCAGACAGAGAATTCTGTCTACTTATAATTCACCACAGCAAATACAAATAGCCTGTGCCTAGAAGCCGGAGACACGGCACCTGGGCTCTAGAGCCTCGAGCCACAACTATGGAGCCCATGTGCCTGCAACTACTGAAGCCCCTGTGCCCTAGAGCCCGAGTTCCACGACAAGTCACCACACCAAGAAGCCTGCTCACCTCAACTAGAGAGTAGCCCCCACACCCTGCAACTAGAGAAGAATCTGTAGCAGCAGTGAAAACCCAAAATAGCCAGAAATAAATAAATAAAATTTAAAAAATACAACTTCAATTTGCCATGACTATATAAAGATTCGGTTTAAAAATGAAATTCCTGGGCTTTCCTGGTGGCCCAGTGGGTAAAGAGTCCACTTTGCAGTGCAAGAGGCGCCAGTTCAATCCCAGGCCTGGGAAGATCTCACATGCTGCGGAGCGGCTGGACTGGTGTGTCCATTTATGAGCCAGCGCTCTGGAGCACATGCGGCCAGAGCTGCTGCTCTGTGATGAGAGAGGCCACTGTGATGGGAGGCCCACACAGGCCAAAGAATGATCATGGATGAAAATAAATGGATTAAGAAATCAATAAAAGAGGCCAAAAAAAATTAAAAAAAAAAAAAATGAAATTCCCACCTTACATGCTTTCCAGGACAAAACAGTACTAATTAGCCCATGGAGCGACTGACAGTTTTTTTCACTTTTATACAGATAAAGTGTAGCAAAACTCAGTTTGTCCATTATATTTCAATTCTATTTTCTGTCTCAGATACTGAAAGCTCTATACATTGAAGTGCCTGGGTCACAGACCTTTTAATGTGATACTATACTTCCATAACAAAACACACATTCTGCCAAGAAAACAGAATTTTGGTACCAATCTTCCATCTGAATACTATTTTAAGTAACTTAGCAAACACCAACAATGCTTTGAAGAAATACTTTCAAATTTACTGACTATGCAGGTCTGGGCTGGTCTGACGCATGGGTGTCAGATCTTGTTAAACAGTACTTAAAACTACACCGCTGACTACTGGGCGCTGAAGGAATAAGAAAAGCCATGCTGTGCAGAAAAGTGACAGCTGCTGCTTCAGCAGAGGGAGCGAGGCAGACAGAGAATTCTGTCTACTTATAATTCACCACAGCAAATACAAATACAAGCTTATCTGAAATGATTGCTGACATTCTTTTTTTTTTTTTTGGCCACTTCTATTGATCTTTCATTTATTTATCCTTGTTCTTTGGCATGAGTGGGCCTCCCATCGCAGTGGCCTCTCTCGTTGCAGAGCACCTGCTCTGGGCGCATGCGCTCCAGAGCTCCGGCTCGGTCGTTAGACACATCGGTCTGGCCGTTCCGTGGCATGTGGGATCTTCCCAGGCCAGGGGTCGAACCGGCGCCCCTTGCACTGCAAGGCAGTGTCCTTACCCACTGGACCACCAGGGAAGCCCCTGACATTTTTAAATAAGGATGAATTTTTCTTTTGGAAGTAAAAATTGCATTTTTAAGTGATAGCAGGAAAAAGAAAAGTGAAAATAAAAGATTTAAAATGCTTTATATGTTAAATACCAGTGCTTCTCTACCCCAGGAAAATGAACCCACGTTCTCCTTCTTTTGTATTTTTTAAAGAGCAGTTACATTTTCCCCTCTTTCACACTTAATCTTCGTATTGGAGGTTTCTATTTTCCTTTCTTAAAATTATCCATCCCCTTATACCTCTCTAGGGACTTCCCTGGTGGCTCAGCAGCAAATACTCCACCTGCAATGCTGGCGCCACAGGAAGCTCAGGTTTGATCCCTGGGTCGGGAAGATCCCCTGGAGGAGGGCACGGCATCCCACTCCAGTATTCCTGCCTGGAGAATGCCATGGACAGAGGAGCCTGGCGGGCTACAGTCCCTAGAGGTGCAATGAGTTGAACACAACTGAAGTGACTTAGCACACTTGCATGTATAACCAATCAATTTTATGTGTTCAACCCTTTATTAGAAAGGTTTCTGGACAGTATCATAAAATCCTTTGAGTCCTTCTGATGTAGACAACAGAAGCTTTTTTAAATCCATAGAGACCACGGAACTTAACTCTGACCTTTTATACATAAGCAAATCAGATCCAAGTAGGTAAAAGGACCTCCAGCTGGTAAGTGCCAAGGTCAGGTTCCAAGCTCCCCACTCTTTCACCTTTCACCTTTCACCCTGTCCCCCTGCTGTCAGCACAGATTCTGAGTAAGCAGTTTCAAGTTCACCTCCTAAGTTGGACTTCAGGACACGCATCAGGGTGTGTTCACAGCAGTGTTTCTCTGCTAGTGCTCTGACTCGCACCCTGGTGGCATTCGGGGTGCTGGGGATCCTTGGTCTAGGCTCTCTACACAGAGAAGCAACAGCCCGAGGCACTTATCAGTCGATGGGAACTTGAGGTAAGAACAATGAAAACACTGTTTAGAAAGAAGTGAAGGTAAATAGAGGAAGACATCCAGAAAATCTTTGGCCCAACATCTAGAAACAATCTGCCTTTAGAACAGAGACCATACTTTGCTAAATTAAAATTCTCGTTTGTGCATACCTGTCAAGTGTCCACTCATGGTCTTGTCATGGCTGTTGAAGAGCTGTCTGTACTTCAGCCTGGACGACTGAGGGACAGCCCACTCGGCTGCGGGAGGGACACTGCAGAGAGACGGGAGGAAGGTGAGCGGCGAGCACTCGCATACTGCAGTTCTTTCGAGACTAAGAACTTTCTGCAAAACTACCTTTAACAGGTTATTCACTTTCTAATCACTATTTCTGAGTTTTCCGTAATGATCCTTTCCATTTCTTAAGGTTAAAAACCTTTCTCTCCATACAGGTAAGCTCATTATTTTGAATTTCCCTGAATCGAGGGTAAACAGGACAGCCCAACTGGCTGGTTCCAGTTATAGGTACAATTAAACTAATTTAAAGGTTCTAAGAAAGAATGGAAAATCTCCTTGGAACTGAAGTGATTACAACAGCCAGACTCTTCTCAGCTTCCACAGCAGTCTTCTTTTGGTTTAAAAAGCAAGCTGATAGTAAACTAAAGCAACTGCCTTTAAAGGCATGAATTTTTTAAATTGTTTAACGTTTTTATACCAAAATACAGGATGTATTTCTTAATGAAGGGAAGTTCTTTCATTCTGAGAATTTAAATGCCCACAGATGGAGTTTCCCCGCGAGAAGAGAACATTCTCTGCAGCTCAGTGAGAAAGGGAAGGAGTTCTGTTTCTGTCAGTGATCCAGGGTTGGGCTTTCCTGCCAATGTGCCGCGGCCCTGACCTCAGGAAACCCCTCACCAGAAGCCAGTCCGGGTGTAGACCGCCTGGCGATCAGTTCCTTAGGTTAGTTCCCACACAGCATCACGCAGATGGCACCCCTGGTGTGTGAAGAGCCAGATGTTTACATTGGAAAATTTAAACACAGTGGCTGAGCTGACAGTAAAAACTGGCGTTTCCCTTCCAGGAAAGATGATAGCTAATGGCCCATGGGCAAGGTCCCCTACCTATCGTTTAACCTCATTTTATGGGAAGAGGAAGACATCTTTGGGGGGCCCAGAAAATCTTTGGCCCAACATCTAGAAACAATCTGCCTTTAGAACAGAGACCATACTTTGCTAAATTAAAATTCTCGTTTGTGCATACCTGTCAAGTGTCCACTCATGGTCTTGTCATGGCTGTTGAAGAGCTGTCTGTACTTCAGCCTGGACGACTGAGGGACAGCCCACTCGGCTGCGGGAGGGACACTGCAGAGAGACGGGAGGAAGGTGAGCGGCGAGCACTCGCATACTGCAGTTCTTTCGAGACTAAGAACTTTCTGCAAAACTACCTTTAACAGGTTATTCACTTTCTAATCACTATTTCTGAGTTTTCCGTAATGATCCTTTCCATTTCTTAAGGTTAAAAACCTTTCTCTCCATACAGGTAAGCTCATTATTTTGAATTTCCCTGAATCGAGGGTAAACAGGACAGCCCAACTGGCTGGTTCCAGTTATAGGTACAATTAAACTAATTTAAAGGTTCTAAGAAAGAATGGAAAATCTCCTTGGAACTGAAGTGATTACAACAGCCAGACTCTTCTCAGCTTCCACAGCAGTCTTCTTTTGGTTTAAAAAGCAAGCTGATAGTAAACTAAAGCAACTGCCTTTAAAGGCATGAATTTTTTTTTAAATTGTTTAACGTTTTTTATACCAAAATACAGGATGTATTTCTTAATGAAGGGAAGTTATTTCATTCTGAGAATTTAAATGCCCACAGATGGAGTTTCCCAGAGAGAAGAGAACATTCTCTGCAGCTCAGTGAGAAAGGGAAGGAGTTCTGTTTCTGTCAGTGATCCAGGGTTGGGCTTTCCTGCCAATGTGCCGCGGCCCTGACCTCAGGAAACCCCTCACCAGAAGCCAGTCCGGGTGTAGACCGCCTGGCGATCAGTTCCTTAGGTTAGTTCCCACACAGCATCACGCAGATGGCACCCCTGGTGTGTGAAGAGCCAGATGTTTACATTGGAAAATTTAAACACAGTGGCTGAGCTGACAGTAAAAACTGGCGTTTCCCTTCCAGGAAAGATGATAGCTAATGGCCCATGGGCAAGGTCCCTTCATTTCAACAAAAATACCTAGTTCTCGCTTTAATCCTCATTTATGTATGTTATCCAGGTCCTTATACTTACTATATATGCTGCTTAAAGCACTGAAACGGCTCCCAAACACTTGAAGAGTACTTAAAACAGCTTACCTTTTCAATTTTTCTATATTTCTTAGTAAAATCATTTGCGAAGGTCTATTCTCTTATGCATAGTTCTGCAATAAATCTCTCCTTCTAAACTAACATTCTGCAGATTCCAAGCCTCGCCTATCTGTCAAGAAGCCTTTCTCTCCCTCCCGCAGCCCAGGGACATAAGACACAAACACAAGATGCCCAAGACTACACTGACCAATCACAGGTTCTGCCAAATTCCTGAGAATTTCAATAGGACTAAAAACGCATTAACCAAAAAGTTAGATGCCAATTAACACAAACTTTCTAGAAATTTAAACTACGGAAAGGCAGCTATTTAAAAACAAACAAACAAACAAAACATAACAGTGTTCTTATAACCAAGCAGGAACCCACAGGGTCTTCCCAGGACAGACCTCTCCCCACATTCCTCTGGCTGTCTCTCTTTTTTTTTCCCCCACTGCCTGTCTCTTGTTTGTAGAAAAGCTGTAGTCTCCCAGGCCTCCCTTGAGGAAAAGCCTGCCTCAAGAATTAATAATTGAAAGGATGTGAACAAGTAAGTGACAAAAGTCGCAATTGGGCAAGGAGAACTGGTAACAATTTAAACAGCAAATGGGCCATATGGCAGTTACATAATCCTTATGCCTCCCTAAAGTACCTAGATAATAGTATCTGATGCACATTCCTGACTTTTTTTTTCTTTAACAGATGCTGCAACTCCACGAAAGGGAAACTGGAGTCTAAGTCTAACTGATGACATTAACCCCTGTCGGTGCTATTCAGTTGCTAAGTTGTGTCTGAGTCCTGAGTTTGCTCAGATTCATGTCCATTGAGTCGGTGATGCTCTCCAACAGTATCATCCTCTGCTGCCCTCTTCTCCTGCCCTCCATCTTTCCCAGCATCAGGGTCTTTGCCACTGAGTCAGCTCTTCACAGCAGGTGGCCGAAGTGTTAGAGCTTCGGCCGCAGCAGCAACCCCTGCGGCACTGCCCTCTTTTGTCACCGTCGAGAAACCCGAGACGTGAGCACAAGCTGCTCACACACCCTGCGGCTCCCTTTCCCCACCTGGCCTTTAAAACTGCTCCCCTGTGGGGAGCCTGGGGTTTTCATTCACTCAGAAAAGATTCTTAATGAGGACTGAAACAAGAAAAGATGGAATCGTTCATTTACATCTCTTTTTCATTTGAAAAGAGCTTCCCGGGTGGCTCAGATGGTAAAGAAGTCACCTGCAATGCAGGAGATCCTGGTTCTATCCCTGGGCTGGGAAGAGCTCCTGGAAAAGGGAAAGGCCACTCCAGTAGTCTTGCCTGGAGAATCCCATGGACAGAGAAGCCTGGTAAGCTACAGTCCATGGCGGTCGTAAAGAGTCTGAGATGACTGAGCAAGTAACATTTCATTTAAAAGCTTTCAGACAGCTTATCAAGAGACTTAAATTTTCATTTTAGTGCAGCAGTATGCAAAGGGGGAAAATGGGTAAAATAAAAATATGAAAGACAAAATAAACCTAGATTGACCAAAATACAAGCCAACAGGTCACATAAGCTTTACCAAAATTCTGCCACATATTCGATTAATAACTGTCCACTCACTTGAATAACTCATTTCATAAAAACTGATCTGAAGTTTTACTGATAACCCACAGACTCCATAAGATTATCTTAGGTAAAATTAGAGCCAGTTTTGGCTCTATTTTTCATATAAACTTTTTTATACATAGACATTTTTGGTTTTACAGCACATGGTCTTTGGTAGCGATTGGCACGTGGGCTTAGTGGCCCCACATTTGAGATGGATCTGGTGTCCCCTCCATTGGCAGGTAGATTCTTAACCACTGGACTACCAAGGAAGCCCATAAATATAAACTTTAATGACTGACACAAAATAGCTAAACATTTACTACTATCTATTTATCAGCCTCTTTTTTATTTTAAAAAAATACATCAACATGCAATGTTTTTAAAGGAAAAGTAGTGTTCCTGATTCTGTCACACATATAAAATCTAGAACATTATCCAGAATTAAGAAATTATTAGCATTCTACAAAATAAGAAAATACAGCTAATTCAACTTCAAATTTATGAGTTAATCAGACATTAGTTTTAACCAAACCACTCACTTAAAAACAAACTTACCTGGCCACATCAAATGATTGTGCCTTCTGTAATTTCGTGTTTAACTGTGACCCCGGGCCAGATCTACTAAAAGAAGAACTCTTTGGCAATGTGGCAGCTGTAAAAATAAATCAATGTTGAGTAATTTTAATTCTACAAAAATAAGAAACGTTTTCCTCCTTACAAAAATCAAAATGCACAGTCCTCAAATCTGAGGCAGCATTTATGCCTCCCTTCTTACCATTCTGGACTCAAAAAGAGTCATTCCCTCCCTGCTTCCTGCCCTCTAGTTGAAAATATTCTACTTGTTCCTTCAGAAAAACCACCCTACTTGGAAGTAATGTTTCCATCCACAAAGTTGACTCTTCATTAAACATTTAGCATCACATTTTATAGGATCTGTTGCAACAGCTGGAGAAGTAACAGCTTAAACAGAGAGCTGGCATGTCCTTAACTGCACAGAAGCAGCTGAGGCATTATTCCAGATGTTAGAGCCAGAGAGCCACAGACCTGTCTCGGCCAGATGGCACATGATGCCAGCGAGGGCCAGCTTTTGTGTCTGAGTCTCCTTCAGGCTGGTTAGCTGAGGGTTAGGAGTAAAACTCAGAGCCTTAACCAACATTCCCCACAGCCATGCCAACAGCCTTGCAACACTGGCCGTTCAACACAAAAGAAAACAAGGCAGTGCGTGGATTCACTGCCACTCCTGGAAAAGTGATCGCAAGCACTTTCTCAGCTGCCCTCACACCTGCAGCTGTGGTCACCTATGAAAAATACACTACTTGTGACAAGAACAGCTTAAAAACAAGAGGTCCATTGAGGTCCCATGACTGTAACTTAAGAGACATATCCTGACAAAGGTAACAAATTCAGGGGTTTAGGCAGGTTCACATATTAGGCTCAAACCCTCACTGTCAATCACGACTGAACTGATTCAGACATATTTGATTAAAAAAATAAAACAAAAAAACCTTTCCATATTGTTATGAACCCAATCAGATTTGTTAGACTAAGCCTATCCTCATCAACACTTTATGCTTTTCTTTGATGGCGTTGTTCAGTCACTAAGTCATATCCGACTCCTTGCGGGTCCATGGACTGTGGCCCACCAAGTTCCTCCATTCCATGGGATTCTCCAGGCAAGAATACTGGAGGGGGCTGCCATTTCCTTTTCCAGGGGATTTTCCTGATCCAGGGACTGATTTGCCTGACCCTGTCTCCTACACTGGCAGGGGGGTTCTTTACCACTGAGCCACCTTCTTTAAAGAGAAAAAGACTTTGAACAAAGTCTCAAAATGAAATCAGCTAATCCGGGAACTTTGTAATCCTTTGTTCAATTAAGCAAGCATGTAATACTATAACCTTAATATATTTAGTCATTCACTAAACTTCCTTCCCTCTCTCTGTCTGATTAGCTACCTCTTCAAAGGAAAAAAAAAGGCAATGTTCTGTTTTATCGCTCACATTAATTCTACTCCTAAGCGATTGACTTGTTTATTAGCAATTCACAGCCGCTGAAGAAAACAGTAACTTATACATGGAACCAAAAAGTGTTCAAATCCTGTTCAAACTTGAGCTGCCCTCATCAAGCCCTTGAAAGGAAATTATGCTTTTGTTTTAGCCATTGAGTGCACCTCTAGGCCCAACAGTGTCCGAAGGCTGCATAATTTCATTCTTCTTTCCCTCTCTTTAGCCTAGCTCATTCTTAAAATGAGACATTAAATGAAAAAAAAAAAAAAAGAAAAGAAAATGATTTCTTCTGGAATAAAATACTATTTAAATATAATCAGAGTGAGAAGACAGAAGACTTGATAAGAACGAGGAGTGAAATACATGTAGCAGTTCAGCCTGTGGCTGAGCAGGTCACATACCAGGATGAGCGAATGCAGGCAGAGGCTGTATGACAGGCGGCGCCCCGTTAGCCAGGGGCACCTGCTAGAGAAAATACACTACTTGGGCCTTAAAAACAAGAGGTCCATTGAGGTCCCATGACTGTAACTTAAGAGACATATCCTGACAAAGGTAACAAATTCAGGGGTTTAGGCAGGTTCACATATTAGGCTCAAACCCTCACTGTCAATCACGACTGAACTGATTCAGACATATTTGATTAAAAAAATAAAACAAAAAAACCTTTCCATATTGTTATGAACCCAATCAGATTTGTTAGACTAAGCCTATCCTCATCAACACTTTATGCTTTTCTTTGATGGCGTTGTTCAGTCACTAAGTCATATCCGACTCCTTGCGGGTCCATGGACTGTGGCCCACCAAGTTCCTCCATTCCATGGGATTCTCCAGGCAAGAATACTGGAGGGGGCTGCCATTTCCTTTTCCAGGGGATTTTCCTGATCCAGGGACTGATTTGCCTGACCCTGTCTCCTACACTGGCAGGGGGGTTCTTTACCACTGAGCCACCTTCTTTAAAGAGAAAAAGACTTTGAACAAAGTCTCAAAATGAAATCAGCTAATCCGGGAACTTTGTAATCCTTTGTTCAATTAAGCAAGCATGTAATACTATAACCTTAATATATTTAGTCATTCACTAAACTTCCTTCCCTCTCTCTGTCTGATTAGCTACCTCTTCAAAGGAAAAAAAAAAGGCAATGTTCTGTTTTATCGCTCACATTAATTCTACTCCTAAGCGATTGACTTGTTTATTAGCAATTCACAGCCGCTGAAGAAAACAGTAACTTATACATGGAACCAAAAAGTGTTCAAATCCTGTTCAAACTTGAGCTGCCCTCATCAAGCCCTTGAAAGGAAATTATGCTTTTGTTTTAGCCATTGAGTGCACCTCTAGGCCCAACAGTGTCCGAAGGCTGCATAATTTCATTCTTCTTTCCCTCTCTTTAGCCTAGCTCATTCTTAAAATGAGACATTAAATGAAAAAAAAAAAAAAAGAAAAGAAAATGATTTCTTCTGGAATAAAATACTATTTAAATATAATCAGAGTGAGAAGACAGAAGACTTGATAAGAACGAGGAGTGAAATACATGTAGCAGTTCAGCCTGTGGCTGAGCAGGTCACATACCAGGATGAGCGAATGCAGGCAGAGGCTGTATGACAGGCGGCGCCCCGTTAGCCAGGGGGGGCACCCCTGCTGCAGGGACAGACGAAACTAGTGGGGGAGACATTCCAACAACGGGAATGGAACCCATTGGCACTGGAGCGACGGCGGTCAGCGGTGGCATGCTGGCAATACCTCCCATACCTAGGAAGGGAAAACATCAACAAGTCACGTGGAACCACATGTCAACATTCACGAAGAATTTACCCAGGACTGTATGGAGAGGCAAACCCCTTTTCAGATGTAATACACTCCCATCTAAAATATGAATTCAGATTAATCACTTTGAAAAGTACTAAACATTGTCAAGGGTCCAAAGGGCTCAAGATCCAACATAGAGAGATCTACGGGCCAATACTGAGGATCAATAAGATTAATAACCACAGTGGACTTGAAGCCATCGAAGAGAAATCAATTCATAAATTCATAGTGATATATATATTTTTTAAAAATCCTAATTGGTCATCATAGGAAATCTATCTTGAAAATTAGCACATAAAGGCAAAAAATAAACATTTAACCTGCCCTCTCTGGTAGCTCAGATGGTAAAGAATTGCCTGCAATGCAGGAGACCCAGTTTCGATCCCTGGGTTAGGAAGATCCCCTGGAGAAGGGAACAGCTACCCACTCCTGTTTTCTTGCCTGGAAAGCCCCGTGGACAGAGGAGCCTGACAGAATACAATTCATGGGTCACAAAGTCAGACGTGACTGAGCAACTTTCTCTTTCCCTTTATATACTGAATTTCAAAGTAATCAAACATTTGATGAGGAAGTTTCTCTTTACAGAAATAGTCTAACCAAAAAAGTAAAGAAATGATAGAACCAGAATAAATGTCTCTATTCTTTGTTTTTCTGTTCTAATTTACGACAGTGTGATATAATAAGGAATATATAATAAGGAATCTGATCTTTGTTCCCAGGCCCTGACTCCTGGTGTAGCTCCTGAGTGTGTGATCACTCAGTCATATCCGACTCTTTGCAACCCCATGCACTGTAACCTGCAAGGCTCCTCTGTTCATGGAATTCTCCAGGCAAGAATCCTGGAGTGGGTAGCCATATCCTTCTCCAGAGGATCTTCCTGACCCAGGGATCCAACTGACTGGTGTCTCTTGCATCTCCTGCACTGCAGGCAGATTCTTTACCACTGAGACATCCGGGAAGCCAACAGAGCTCCAAAAACCCTTTTAATTTCCTGACTGACAAGAACATCTTTTGCCAGAATATTTGGTTTCAGTCCCTGGTTTCTGACACAAGAGCTTTTAAGATCTTTGGAAGCTCTGGAGTAGCTGTTGCTCAGTCACTCAGTCGTGTCCAACCATGTGACCTTACAGACTGCAGCACATCAGGCTTCCCTGGCCTTCACTGTCTCCTGGAGTTCATTCAGATCCACTGAGTCAATGATGCCATCCAACTATCTCCTCCTCTGTTGCCCCTTCACCTCCTGCCCTCAGTCTCCCCCAGCACCAGCATCTGGTGTGGCAAGAGTGTCTTTCTGTGTTTGATGAGAACTCAGGGGAGGGCCGAGGGGCTGGAGAGTGAGCTAATCAAAGGCTGATGATTTGATCAATGAGGACTGCATTATGAAGGCACGGAGAGCTTCCAGGCTGGTGAACACACCCACGTCCAGGGAGAAGGGTGTACCCCAACTCCAAGAGGACAGAAGCTCTGGCACTCAGGACCCTTTAGGACTGCATCCTGCGCACCTCTCCATCTGTCTGTTCACAACTGTCTGTAAACAACATCTTTTACAGCAAACCAGCAAATGTCAGTAAATGTTTCCCTAAGTTTTATGGGCTGTACCAGCAAATGATAGAAAGGGGAAGAAGGGTTTGTGGGCACCTCTGCAGTCAAGTCAGACAGTACTGGGGTCCAGGACTTGTGACTCAAGATTAAAGTGAGGGCCATTTTGTGGGACTAAGCCCTTAAGCCTGTGGAGTCTGACACTAACGACCAGAGTTAGTGTCCAAATTGAATTTAATTATAAGATATAAAGTCAAGATCCACAGAGTCGGAAAATGGTTGGTGTGGTTTTTCTGGACACAAAATTCTTGGTTTGTTTTTCCTTTGAGAATCCTAAATAGTCACTCCATTTCTGCAAGGCTCCTCTGTTCATGGAATTCTCCAGGCAAGAATGAGTGGGTAGCCATATCCTTCTCCAGAGGATCTTCCTGACCCAGGGATCCAACTGACTGGTGTCTCTTGCATCTCCTGCACTGCAGGCAGATTCTTTACCACTGAGACATCCGGGAAGCCAACAGAGCTCCAAAACCCTTTTAATTTCCTGACTGACAAGAACATCTTTTGCCAGAATATTTGGTTTCAGTCCCTGGTTTCTGACACAAGAGCTTTTAAGATCTTTGGAAGCTCTGGAGTAGCTGTTGCTCAGTCACTCAGTCGTGTCCAACCATGTGACCTTACAGACTGCAGCACATCAGGCTTCCCTGGCCTTCACTGTCTCCTGGAGTTCATTCAGATCCACTGAGTCAATGATGCCATCCAACTATCTCCTCCTCTGTTGCCCCTTCACCTCCTGCCCTCAGTCTCCCCCAGCACCAGCATCTGGTGTGGCAAGAGTGTCTTTCTGTGTTTGATGAGAACTCAGGGGAGGGCCGAGGGGCTGGAGAGTGAGCTAATCAAAGGCTGATGATTTGATCAATGAGGACTGCATTATGAAGGCACGGAGAGCTTCCAGGCTGGTGAACACACCCACGTCCAGGGAGAAGGGTGTACCCCAACTCCAAGAGGACAGAAGCTCTGGCACTCAGGACCCTTTAGGACTGCATCCTGCGCACCTCTCCATCTGTCTGTTCACAACTGTCTGTAAACAACATCTTTTACAGCAAACCAGCAAATGTCAGTAAATGTTTCCCTAAGTTTTATGGGCTGTACCAGCAAATGATAGAAAGGGGAAGAAGGGTTTGTGGGCACCTCTGCAGTCAAGTCAGACAGTACTGGGGTCCAGGACTTGTGACTCAAGATTAAAGTGAGGGCCATTTTGTGGGACTAAGCCCTTAAGCCTGTGGAGTCTGACACTAACGACCAGAGTTAGTGTCCAAATTGAATTTAATTATAAGATATAAAGTCAAGATCCACAGAGTCGGAAAATGGTTGGTGTGGTTTTTCTGGACACAAAATTCTTGGTTTGTTTTTCCTTTGAGAATCCTAAATAGTCACTCCATTTCCGTCTGGCAAGATGAGTTGTCTGAAGATGCTCTAATTTTCTTAGTTTCTTTCTTGTTATTTGTGTGCTTTCTTTCTGTGCCCAGATGATTTTTTTTGTTTTACTAGAATGGATCTTAGTGTTGATCTCTCCAAGTCGATGTTCTCAGGCACATGCTCTATTTGTTCAAATTTAGTTTCAAACCTTTTGTGTCAAGAAAGCTATCTGGAACTAGTTTTTATCATTTGTTTTATTCCCTTGCTTTAGTTTTCTTCTTCAGAGGCCCCAACTAACCATCTATTCAATTCTCTTTACCTTCATCACTTGCCACTTTTTCTCAAATTCTTTTTTTATCTCTTTTGTCATTTCCTTTTAATGCTTAAAGTCTTCCTCTTTTTGCCTTTTATTTCTCTTCAGTCTCTCTGGTGTTGCTTCTGGTTCACTCTTCATTTCTGAAATGACCTTCTTTTATGTCTCATTCTATCCTGAGTGGTCACCTGATTTCTGGGGTGTTAAAATTACAGTCTTTCAGTCTTTCATGATTTGCAGTGCCTCTCGGCTTGTTCTGAAACCACAGGTTACTGTGTGCTGTTATTGTCCATGGGGATGTTGCTCAGCTCTTCATCCTCTTTTTTCTAATAATAGCTGTGTGGGGGATTTGACCTTGCCGGATACTGCCTGTTGCTCATTCTGATGTCAGTCTGGCTTCCTGGGATTTCCAGGCTCCTCCTCTCCTTTGGTCTGGATCTTCTTTCCTTCTGTCTCTATGTCCCTGCTTTGTTTAATTTTTATTCCACTCCCAGACATTTCTCCTCATTGTGGGATCCTGTTCCCAGAGGCAGCCTTGTTGGTTGGTGTTAAGAGTTCAGAGGGACCAGATCTTGCAGATCTTGCAGATCCAGGGACAGCCCTCATCATTATTCTCTCTAACACCATAATCTGTCCATTTAAGGTACCTACTCAGCTTTCAAATTGCCACTGCAAAGACTTTTACCAAGTGACTGCCTCTTCTGAATGAATGGCATTTTCTGGATACCTCTAAATAAACACATCCCCCAGAGGCTGGGTTGCCGATGCCATCCCTCTTGATGGTGCTATCTCAATTCATTTCTACTCTCCTCAATCTTTGCATTTTCCCCTCTACTCTTAAAATACAGGAGCACTTCCCACCAAAAACACGCCATCCTTCAGCTGCCATGCTCCCCCTCGCAGGTGAACTCTCCCCTCTTCCAAGCTTCTCTCCCTACCACTCCAAGGAAACAGCTCATCAAGGCCGGGCTCAAATCCATCTTGTCAAATCTAATCACTCTCATGGCCTATTCTTATTCAGTCTCTCAGAAGTAACTTAAACATGGAACACTCCCCCCCTTTGAAACAAGGCATGGTCCTAAGCGTTCCGCCTCCTCCAGCTACACTCTGTCAACCTAAATTTTTAAAGCAGGAAACTGAATCACTAGAAGTTGAGTTTATGCAGGAACAGCAGAAGAATTGCAATTCTGATATGTACTTTTTTTCCCCTTAACTGGGAGGCCTGTGAGATCTTAGTTCCCAAACCAGGGATCAAACCTATGTCCCCTGCATTGGAAGCACTAAGTCTTAACCACTGGACTGCCAGGGAAGTCTCAAGAATTGCAATTCCAGACATATCAACTGTGGCAAGCTATGAGCTAGTTCTCTCTCTGAGGCTTTGGGGTGGGCTGGATTTATGGGCAAGGATTCAGTTAAAATCCAAACAGCAGGTTCACTGGCTTAAGGAAGAGGAGAGACTCAGTGGAGGTTCATTAGCCAAGGGATCACTTTCAGTTTTCTGTAAAGGCCTTATCAGTACTTAAGTTTCACTTTCCTGAGGAAAACCACACACAAGATCTTGTTGTTTAATCTTCTTATTCCTTCTGTCTCTATGTCCCTGCTTTGTTTAATTTTTATTCCACTCCCAGACATTTCTCCTCATTGTGGGATCCTGTTCCCAGAGGCAGCCTTGTTGGTTGGTGTTAAGAGTTCAGAGGGACCAGATCTTGCAGATCTTGCAGATCCAGGGACAGCCCTCATCATTATTCTCTCTAACACCATAATCTGTCCATTTAAGGTACCTACTCAGCTTTCAAATTGCCACTGCAAAGACTTTTACCAAGTGACTGCCTCTTCTGAATGAATGGCATTTTCTGGATACCTCTAAATAAACACATCCCCCAGAGGCTGGGTTGCCGATGCCATCCCTCTTGATGGTGCTATCTCAATTCATTTCTACTCTCCTCAATCTTTGCATTTTCCCCTCTACTCTTAAAATACAGGAGCACTTCCCACCAAAAACACGCCATCCTTCAGCTGCCATGCTCCCCCTCGCAGGTGAACTCTCCCCTCTTCCAAGCTTCTCTCCCTACCACTCCAAGGAAACAGCTCATCAAGGCCGGGCTCAAATCCATCTTGTCAAATCTAATCACTCTCATGGCCTATTCTTATTCAGTCTCTCAGAAGTAACTTAAACATGGAACACTCCCCCCCTTTGAAACAAGGCATGGTCCTAAGCGTTCCGCCTCCTCCAGCTACACTCTGTCAACCTAAATTTTTAAAGCAGGAAACTGAATCACTAGAAGTTGAGTTTATGCAGGAACAGCAGAAGAATTGCAATTCTGATATGTACTTTTTTTCCCCTTAACTGGGAGGCCTGTGAGATCTTAGTTCCCAAACCAGGGATCAAACCTATGTCCCCTGCATTGGAAGCACTAAGTCTTAACCACTGGACTGCCAGGGAAGTCTCAAGAATTGCAATTCCAGACATATCAACTGTGGCAAGCTATGAGCTAGTTCTCTCTCTGAGGCTTTGGGGTGGGCTGGATTTATGGGCAAGGATTCAGTTAAAATCCAAACAGCAGGTTCACTGGCTTAAGGAAGAGGAGAGACTCAGTGGAGGTTCATTAGCCAAGGGATCACTTTCAGTTTTCTGTAAAGGCCTTATCAGTACTTAAGTTTCACTTTCCTGAGGAGCCACACACAAGATTCTCCACTGTACAGCCTCTGGTTCCATTTAAGACTGAAATCCTCTCACGACATTCTCTCTAAGATACTGTGTCCAGACCTGGGGCTTTCAGTGCTGTCCATACTCACACACCACAAAGGTCCATAGAGTCAAAGCTATAGTTTTTCCAGTAATCATGCATAGATGTGAGAGCTGGACCATAAAGAAGGCTGAGCATCAAAGAATTGATGCTTTTGAACTGTGGTGCTGGGAGAATACTCTTGAGAGTCCCTTGGACTGCAAAGAAATCAAACCAGTCCATTCTAAAGGAAATCAACCCGCATATTCACCAGAAAGACTGATGGTGAAGCTGAAGCTCCAATACTTTGGCCACCTGATGTGAAGAGCTGACTCTCTTGGAAAAGACCCTGATGCTGGGAAAGACTGAGGGCAGGAGGAGAAGCAGGTAACTGAGGATGAGATAGTTGGATGGAGACAGTGAAGGCCGGGGGAGCCTAGCGTGCTGCAGCCCATGGTATCACAAAGAGTCAGAAACGACTTAGTGACTGAACAATTATTCAAACTCACCAGAGCTGAGGAGCCCTTCTGAGTTGCAGACACAGGAGTCACTTGCCTCCTTAACATCTCAACTTGGAAATCAGCCAGACCCCTCACACCTAATATGGTCAAAAATCTGATGTACTTTTCCTCCACAATACAGGATATCAGGAATCTAACTCTACCCTATTTTCCATGTTGATTATCACCAGCCAGATCTAAATTACCATAATCTCTTGCCTGTGGAAGAAGCCTCCTTACTGATTTCCCTGATTCTACTCTTGTCCCCTGCAATCCAGTCTTCAGATAACACAGTTTATACTTCCCTAAGTGTCTATCAACCATGTCACACCCTGTTCAAAAAAATGCTAGCTTCTTAGTGGTTTTATCAGGTCCCAGACCACTTGGTTCCTGCCTTATCTCCTTGACCAAAGGATAGCAGCTGCAAGCCTCTCATTTTTGTTCCTCTCACACACCAGGTTTGCTTTAGGACCTGTTGCTTTTGCCTGGAGGGTCCTCTCCTCTCATACCTAAGCCAACTCAAAAATTAGCTCCTGGGGAAATTCTCCCCTTACCACCTGGTCCTCTATGTGTCTATCATATGATGCCTGCGTGTATGCTAAGTCACTTCAGGTATGGACTATAGCCTGCAAGGCTCCTCTGTCCATGGGACTCTCTAGTCAAGAATACTAGAGTGGGTTGCCATGCTCTCCTCCAGGGGATCTTTCCAACCCAGGCATCGAATAAAAGTGACTTCTTTACCACTAGTGCCCCCTGGGAAGCCCTGTGTCACTGTCATATCCGCCTAGTGTACTATTTATCTACCTGTTTTCTTCCCCTAACTTGCCATCAAATTCCACAGCAACCAGAGCCATGATGTTACTCACCATCCTCTTCCCAGCAACTAGGACGCACAGTCGGGGCTTAAAAATATTGACTGGTTTGACCCAGTAAAACCATGGACTCTGGCAAAAAACAAAAATAATCACAACCACCTCCCTCTAGAGTAAAAGCAGAATGATGCTGTGTGCAAATACACTGAAGGTAGAAAGGATGAGGCATACTCACAGAATGTTCTAGAATACAGCTGGGTACCCTTAGGCAAGTCACAGTATCACTGCATACCATTTTCCTCTTCCTAACCAGATGATTATTCAACCCCTAACCAGCCAGAATTCCACAGTGTGCTACCATTAACCTCGGGAGAGGGACGACACCCCATGCCACCCTGACAATGTGGCGATAATGAAGGTGGGAGGAGAGAAGGAACTGAGGAAACACGGGCCTTTGCGAAAATTGAGTTTAAACAGGCTCTGCCTCCTTTCCAGAAACATGGTCTTAAGCAAACTGTTCAACTTGGCATCTCAGTTCTCTCATTTCTTTAAGAGGGTCAATAGTCTCTGCACACCTTTAGGATTACTGCTGTGACCAAAGGAAATACTATCATGTGAAGAGAGGCCACAGGACTGGAAAATTCATGGTCAGAGAACGTTTCATTATTAATTAGAAAACGACAATAATAGTAATACATTATGTTTTCAAGCAGTCAGAAGAATAATAAGATAAATCAAGGTAATTTGAGTAAACTTGGGCAAAGTGAACTGGGGCCATTTTAACTTTTCTTTATTTCCTGTTATTCTCTCATGATTTATCCTCTTGAAAAGAGTTTGCTGGGAAGGCTGATGTGATGAGAAAAATGGAAGGGAAGACAGTGGAGAAGCCGAGGGGAAGAGCTAAGGTCTGAGTGGTGGGAGAGCAGCTAAGAAATCCCAGATTCCGGGGACTTCCCTGGGAGTCCAGTGGTTAAGACTCTGTGCTTCCACTGCAAGAGGCATGGGTTCGAGCCCTGGTCAGGGAACTAAGATTCTGTACGCCTTTGAGGCATATGGCCAAAAACTTTTCTTTTTTTTTAAATTTTTAAGTTAACATCTAAAAAAATCCTGGCTTCCTTTAGAGACTGGACAGCTTACTCCAGTGACTATAAAGCCTTCTGTACAATGAGGGCACCACTCCTTAAAATCAATCAGCGGTATCCCTAGAGCTGAAATTCCTACAGCAGAATGGAATAAGAGAAGACTCATTACATCTCAGAGAAAGAGTTACGGACACCCGGGTTCGAGAGAAAAAGAGGAAATGGGATGCCTGTGGTTATCTGACACTTTCTCCATACCAAGGTTTCTTCTTGCAGCCCAGGAAGAGAGGCCAAAAGAAAACCAAACACCCGTTAGCTATTTTGGCTACAGGGGCCGTCAGAGATTCAGAGCGACTTCTACTCTGAAATAAGTGGCTAACTCAGAGCTTGGAACTGGGAACACACGGTGGACAAGATGGCCAGGACCCTGGTCCCTTGGAGCCCACAGCACTGCTCACCTCTGCTCTTCCTGCCTTTGCTCCCTTGTGAGTTTTTGAGTTTTTCCTCCTTCTCTTGAAACACTGTCCTACTTGCCTAATCCAAAACCTGACCTTTCCCCTTAAAATACCCAGACTTGTGTGGCACAGCCTCCCTAAAAGAAAGGCAATGCAGAGTTTGCTTTTAAGAGTGAACCTCGCAAGTACAGCATTTATGTATCTCAGCTGATCACTAATTGTGGGGCTTCACAGGCGGCTCAGTGCTAAAGAATCTGCCTGCCAATGCAGGAGACGCAGGTTTGACCCTTGCATCAGAAGATCCCCTGGAGAAGGAAATGGCAGCCCACTCCAGTATTCCTGCCTGGAAAACCCCATGGACAGAGGAGCCTGGCAGGCTACAGTCCATGAGGTTACAAAGAGTTGGACGTGTCTGAGCAACTGAGCACACACGCCTCATAACTGTATCAGAGCCAAGCTGAACGACGATGACTGCCCCGTCCCCAATCTCTTTCACTTTATCACCTGTCATCAGATCCATGCAGATGAAAGAAGAGAGGGAAACTCTAGCCACAATTTCTGTGTTCTGTTTAAACTCTCTAAGAACTTTCCCATGAATCAGATGTTGTATCGTATTACTGTATCTTCAAATCAAGCTAAATAATTAAAGTCTAGGGTGAGAACAGTGAAGAAATCAAAACTGTTGGGGACGTCCTTGGTGACCCAGCAGCTAAGACTGCTAGCTTCCACTTTAGGGGCACGAGTTCAATCCCTGGTCAGGGAACTCAGATCATACATGCCGCACAATGTGGCTTAAAAAGAAACGAAAAAGCAATCAGAACTGCTTGGGATCTTAGTCAACTAATTACCGTTTAATTCTCTTTCTTTTTTTGGCCATGCCATACAGCACGTGGTATTTAGTTCCCTGACCAAGAACTGAACCCATGCTTCTTACACTGAAGTTCAGCGTCTTCACCACTAGACTGCCAGGGAAGGCCCTACCATTTTCTTTTTAAGAAAAACACTGGAATAAAAGACATCTTTTTACGGAATTATGTTTTAATTGAGATGGATATATTCCTCACCCCATCTCCTTGGGCGTTTTGTTCTAAGCAACAGAGTGTGGCCTAGTGCCTCAAATACTATAAGTAAAATGCGTATCTCTTAATACCATAAGCAAAGGGAGGACAAGGAAACAAAACAAGGCTCTGGGGACAGAAAATCAAAAGGAAGTATGTGATACTGTGAAGAAGGGTCAAGAACCCAAGAGGAGCAGAAAAGAGAAAGAAGATGCAAGAGACTCTGCAGTTGGTCCCTTTTCCCCGACAGCTGCACCTTCGCTTTCCTTTCAACCGCTCTCCTCCTGGGTCAGATGGCAACCACTCTGCTTCCCTCCCATCGCTGCCTCTCTGCACGGGGCCACCATTTTTCAGACACACTCCCTCTTAGCGTTTCACAATGCTACAAACTGAAGGGGGCAGGGAGAGAAATATTCATTTTAAAAACACAGAATGAAATATAGGAACCGATTCCTCTGCAACTCACCAAATGCTGGCGCACTAGAAATAGCAACTGGTTGCTGTTTCATGACAGGGGGAAGTGCGGAGGGGAGCTGATACCCTTGGAGCTTCAGCTTGATGAGCTTCATAGCGATGGAAAACTCCACTTGATCCATCCTTCCGTCATTATTCATATCAGCGAGTGCCCTGCAGAACGGCATGGGCGTGGAATGGCTGTGACCTTAAAAGAACCTTTCCCAAACCACCACTCCCACCCACACGGAAACCCAACAGTCAGCTCCCTTGGTCCCAGAGAAAACAAAACAAAACTTGTTTACTAAGCTGCTGGGAAAAACTGAGAAGGTTCTGCATAACTACAAATTATGTTTTACTGTGTTACTCTTCTGTGCATGCATACCTTATAGGATACACAAGGTACTTTTCAGTCTGAATGTCAGGACATATATCACGGACATCAAATGAAGTTTGTTTTTGGAGTGATGAAAATGTTCTCAATTGGATACTGATTGAGACATTCTTAACAGACTAAAAGCCACTGAACTGTACACTCTAAAAGGGTGAATTTTATTATGTGGCTCGTGTGACAATAAAGCTATTGGGGGAAAAGGTATTTAGAAACAAGAGTTTATTTCTCGATTCTTGATTAGACTGCATCCATTCCTCTGTGGGGTGCTACAAATCTCACCATGGGGTTGTGACACGATAGACTCTACTATAATGTAAAACTAGCCTACTTGTAATGCTGGGAAATTCAATTAAATGAACTTACAAACACACTTACAAACATGAAACATAAATGGTCAAGCGTAACTTCCAATGAACTGTTATATAA
This sequence comes from Tragulus kanchil, assembly GCA_022376925.1. Classification (NCBI taxonomy): domain Eukaryota; kingdom Metazoa; phylum Chordata; class Mammalia; order Artiodactyla; family Tragulidae; genus Tragulus; species Tragulus kanchil. The sequence continues at coordinate 234,339,487 of JAIOJX010000028.1, read as the reverse complement.
AGTATTTCTCCCAAAGAAGAGAAAGCAAAGGGAAGAACAGAGTCTGGACTTGCAACTGGAAACTACATTTTGGCAAACTAAAACTGCATGTGGCTTAACCTCTTCTACACAAAAAAATGTTGACTCACATTTTTATTTGTTTAAGTCTAGATATGAAAGGCCTGCGGATTTATTTTTTAAACCTATCTTAAGAAAATTTTTATTTGAAACTTCAGTTGGTAAAACCAGCCACTCCAACTAAAACTCCTCCAATGAATCCTTAGACCTCTTTTAAACAAGCCACATACAGACTGTGTTCACGGAAGGAAATTAAGTTACACAGAAAAATAACCCTACATTGCTGGAGTGAACTCACTTAGAAAACATGAGGCACAATAAAACATGCAATAAAAAGACTACAAATCTTTAAAAATGTTAAGAATTCTAAAAGTCAACACTATCCCTTGGGAAAATTTTTAAAGCTCATAAAATCATAAAGGAAACGCCACCGGCACAGGAACCGCCCCTCCGCCTCAGATAGGCGCTCCTGGGCATCCTGCAGCCAAGGACCCCGCCAGCAGCCCACAACGTGCAGCCTGAATTTCCCTCTCTGCGCTTGGGCTTCAGCGTCACTTGCCATGTTTTAGGGGCATCTGGACTCATGCTTCTATGAACTGCTCATTCACATCCTTTGCCAAGCTTTCTGATGGACTGCATATCTCTTCCTGGTCAGTTTAAAATAGTTCATTGTATAGACACATCAACTGTTTAATGCTGAAAGAGTTGTTTTGTAAACTTCTCCATTTTGTGTATACTCTCCCCATACAGAAATTCTAGATTTTATATACATAAAATATTTCCTTGATCACATGGCTTTCTTATCTAAGACTGTATTATTTGATTACATTTCAATCTTTAAGCCAGTTGCAATATGTGTGTGGTATGTCACGCCAGGGTTCAATCAGATCTCCTTCAGAGAGATGGATACCTAACTTTCAACAAGTATTTAGGAACCAGTCCATCCTCTTCTCACTGAAGTAAACATTACTTTTGTGTTTTATTAAATGTTCATATGAAAGAAGAAATGTGTCTGTATTACCTACTCTGAACAATTCCCAGATCAGCTGAGAAGAATCTGACTGCACTGACCCTACAGTTTCCTCTGCTATCTGGCGAGGCTTATTTTTAAAAACTTGCTGGGGCTTCCCTGGTAGTCGAGGGGGTAAAAAGCCCACCTTGCAGTGGAAGGGGCACCAGTTTGATCCCTGGCCCGGGAAGATTCCACATGCCGAGGAGTGGCTGGACTGGTGTGTCCAATAACGAGCCAGCTCTCTGGAGCGCCCAGAGCCGGTGCTCTACAGCGAGAGAGGTCACTGCGATGGGAGGCCCACACAGGCCAAAGAATAAAGATGGATGGAAGATAAATGGATAAAGAACCAATAAAAGAGGCCAAAATTAAAGAAAAAAACCTTGCTGGATGGACCTAGAGGCTATCACAATGAGTGAAGTCAGTCAGAGAAAGACAAATATCACATGATATTGTTTATACGTGGCACCTAAAAGAAGAGAGAGTGAGTACAGATGAACTTACCTCAAAACAGAAACAGAGTTACAGATGTAGCAAACAAACCTACGATTATAAGGGGTTAAGGAGGGGAGGGATAAACTGGAAGATTAGGGATTGATATGTACACACTACTATATATAAAATAGAAAACTAATAAGGACCTATTGCATTGCACCCGGAACTCTACTCAATACCTTGTAATGGCTGATATGGGGAAAGAATGGAAACAAGAATGGATATATGTGTATGTGTAACTGATTCACTTCACTGTATAGCAGAAACAAACAACATCGTAAACCAACTATACGCCAATAAAAATTAAAAAAGAAAAACAACCTTGCTTGGCTATTCACAGACATTTCTTTTTCTCTAATTTTAAGATCATTTATATTTTACAAATAACTCTACTAAAATCCAGGATGTAACTGCATTAGACACGTATTTTTTAGAGAATGAATACAATAGTTTGTCCAAAGAAAATAGTATGTTTAGTTCCTCTAATATTTTCTTCAATAGCCTCTGAACACAGTACCTCATACATCGTGTGTCTGTAAACAAAAGAGCTATGAAGCAACCTTGAACACCACCGAATAGGCTTGAGTTTGTAGTGGACAGGAGTGTAGTGATCCTGAAACCATCCTGTCTGCATACGGGATTCAAAAAAGACTGGCCTATCTCCGTCCCATCTCATTCACTACACCAGACCATTCCTGTAGGAGCCCACCTCCCCTGCAAAGGCCCACTGCAGGCCTCTCACCTCCCCCGTGCAGATCAACCTGATCTGGTCACTCACTCTCTCTTTATTTATTCAACAACAAAATTTATTTTTCAGTCTCACAGCACAGCTTGTGGGATCTTAGTTCCCAACTAGAGACTGAACCCGGGGCACCGCAGTGGAAGTGTGGAGTCCTAACCACTGAACCAACAGGCATTTTCCAATATTTTTTGAAAAGATTACCTCCAAAGGTCTTCATCCAGGAGCAGGGCTTACAACTAAGAAAAGACCAAGGGCAAGGTGCCTGCCCTTGTTTCAGTGTAAGCAGATACTCAAGAAGGAAACTTAAGATTCCTCCACATAATGATAAGTGCTATTAAGAAATAAAGCGGGCTTCCTTGGTAGTCCAGTGGGTAAGGACACCACCTTGCAGTGCAAGGGGCGCTGGTTCGATCCCTGGCCTGGGAAGAACCCACGTGCCGGGGAGTGGCTGGACCGATGTGTCCAATTACTGAGCCGGCGCTCTGTGACAACAGAGGCCACTGCGATGGGAGGCCCACACAGACCAAAGAACAAAGATGGATGAAAAATAGATAAATGAAAGGCCAATAGAAGTGGCCCGCCTGCCCCCTCCCTCCCCAACCCGCCCCTCACACACACACACACAAAAAAATAAAGCAAGGGAACTTTCCTGGTGGTCCAGTGGTTAGGAATTCATCTTCCAATGTAGGGGTTGAGGGTTTGATTCCTGGTTAGGGAGCTAAGATCCCACATACCTCATGGCCAAAAAAAAAAAAAAAAACCCAAAACATAAAACAGAAGGAATATTTAACAAATTCAATAAAGACTGGTTCACACCAAAAATTTTAAAAACAAAAAACAAAACAGAGAAACCAAGCAAGAAAGGCAAAAAGAAAGAGAAGATGTTGGCAGAAGCAGGTGTCAAGAGTGGAAGTATTTTATGTTTCTGCCTTTTTAAACTTTTTATTTTGTATTGGGATATTGCTGATTAAGAAACAATGTTGTGACAGCTTTAGGTAACGAGCAAAAAGGCTTAGTCGTACACACACCTGTATTCATTCTCCCCCAAACCCCTTTCCCATTCAGACTGCCATAGAACACTGAGCAGAGTTCCCTGTGCTATATGGGGTTAAAATGAGTAACCTTGTGGGTTACTCATTTTAAATACAGCAGTGTGTACATGTCCATCCAAACTGAGAGGGACGTACTTTAGACCAGTCAGAGCTCAGGAAGCCCTGCTCTGGGAAGGTGACCTACGAACAGAAACCTGAAGGGTAATCAGTAAGATACGTGAGGGTCTAAAAGAGCTGCATTATAGGAAGAGGAAATGCCAAGTGCAATGACCCTAAGGCAAAAGGAACCAACTTAAAAAACAGAAAGAAGGTCTGCGAAACAAGAGAGCAAAAAATTAAGAAGGAAATTATACAAAATAAGAGAAGACAGAAACAACAAGAATGGGGGGGAAATGGGATATACATATGATTAATCTGGAATTACACATATCTGTAAATAACAAAACTCTGTAAAATCAAAACAGCAAAATAACAACTTGTGATTGTCAATAAGAAAAAAAGAAACAAGAGCCCAGTTCACGTGGGTCTATGGCCTTGGTAATGATTTGAGGTTTTCTTCTCAATGAAGAGTTTTACAAGGATTGACTTTTTCTTTTATTTTTTGGATTTGCTTTTTGGAAAGATTGTTGGGTTGTTGCTAGGAGAACGGAATCTATAGGGACAGGTGTGAAAGACAGACTCCAGTCAGGGCGCTCGGATCATGGGCTCAGCTGAGAGGCCCACCCTGACAAATTAGGATGGCAGCAAAGGGGACAGAAAGCAATGGCCAGGCCGAGGTTACAGTCCGTAACGGAGCTGAAAGTACACACTGGTGGGTTGGTTGTGTAGGGTAAGGAAAGGAGAGGAATCAGGCGTGGCCCCCAGCAGCTGGAGAGATGCTCAATGCCACAGACTGAGATTTAAAACAAAAACAAAAAAAAAACAGAGAAACCAAGCAAGAAAGGCAAAAAGAAAGAGAAGATGTTGGCAGAAGCAGGTGTCAAGAGTGGAAGTATTTTATGTTTCTGCCTTTTTAAACTTTTTATTTTGTATTGGGATATTGCTGATTAAGAAACAATGTTGTGACAGCTTTAGGTGACGAGCAAAAAGGCTTAGTCGTACACACACCTGTATTCATTCTCCCCCAAACCCCTTTCCCATTCAGACTGCCATAGAACACTGAGCAGAGTTCCCTGTGCTATATGGGGTTAAAATGAGTAACCTTGTGGGTTACTCATTTTAAATACAGCAGTGTGTACATGTCCATCCAAACTGAGAGGGACGTACTTTAGACCAGTCAGAGCTCAGGAAGCCCTGCTCTGGGAAGGTGACCTACGAACAGAAACCTGAAGGGTAATCAGTAAGATACGTGAGGGTCTAAAAGAGCTGCATTATAGGAAGAGGAAATGCCAAGTGCAATGACCCTAAGGCAAAAGGAACCAACTTAAAAAACAGAAAGAAGGTCTGCGAAACAAGAGAGCAAAAAATTAAGAAGGAAATTATACAAAATAAGAGAAGACAGAAACAACAAGAATGGGGGGGAAATGGGATATACATATGATTAATCTGGAATTACACATATCTGTAAATAACAAAACTCTGTAAAATCAAAACAGCAAAATAACAACTTGTGATTGTCAATAAGAAAAAAAGAAACAAGAGCCCAGTTCACGTGGGTCTATGGCCTTGGTAATGATTTGAGGTTTTCTTCTCAATGAAGAGTTTTACAAGGATTGACTTTTTCTTTTATTTTTTGGATTTGCTTTTTGGAAAGATTGTTGGGTTGTTGCTAGGAGAACGGAATCTATAGGGACAGGTGTGAAAGACAGACTCCAGTCAGGGCGCTCGGATCATGGGCTCAGCTGAGAGGCCCACCCTGACAAATTAGGATGGCAGCAAAGGGGACAGAAAGCAATGGCCAGGCCGAGGTTACAGTCCGTAACGGAGCTGAAAGTACACACTGGTGGGTTGGTTGTGTAGGGTAAGGAAAGGAGAGGAATCAGGCGTGGCCCCCAGCAGCTGGAGAGATGCTCAATGCCACAGACTGAGATGGTGCAGACTCAGGAATCTCCAGGATGACCTCCGGGGGTTGGTCAGTGACCTTAGCGAATTGCTCTTGCTGGGGGCTGAAGGTTGTCCTGACGTGTGCTCAGAGGTTCGAAAGATGGTATCCTAAGGGGTGACGTGGGTGTCTGCCCTGCCCCTCGGCTTGCTTCTCCTCCCTCAGGGGCCGTCTCTGGGTGGTGCTCCCTCTTCCCCTCGTTTCTCTCTTTAACAGCTTCTACTCTCCGTTTCTGTGGTCCCTACCGCCTCTGAGTCCCAAAGCCTCCTTCACCTTCTTTGTCTTCCCTCTGCTTCAAGACTCTTATTGCCCTCTGCTTTGTTCTTTCCTATCTCCAGCAGCCTAAGACTGGAACGATGTTAAGCATTTAAGCTGCCAAAAGGATATAGGATATAGGCAGGTTTCCTTCTAGCTCCTTATTAGTAAGACATTTTCTAGGAAGATATCTCATCTTTGGTGTCTGTTATAATCTGGCATTACACACACGGACTTGACTCCATCCTCTGAGGGAGAATTTAGGTTTTCCTGTATTCTTAATTACAAACTGGTCTGGAGAGAGAGGTAACTCCAAAGTATTCATAGATTACAGTTTCCAAGTTCATAAATTAATTACCTGGAATACAGTTTCTATATGAATTCTGAGAGATATTCTCCAGTAATCCACATCGGTGATGTGGATTCACGCAACTGAGGCCCACAGCAAAGAAAGGCAGAGAGAGAAAGAGAAACTCGAAAAGTTCCTAATTTACAATCTAAAATGTTCTTCTTTCCCAGATGAGTGGCAAAGGGACTGCCTAAAACTAGCCAAAATTTTCAAGAAGGGTTTTCTTTTATTTTTGGTTTCAAGATTGTTGGGTTGTTGCTAGGAGAACGGAATCTATAGGAAGAGAAGTCGGGCCGACCCTGACCAAATTAGGATGGCAGCAAAGGGGACAGAAAGCAATGGCCAGGCCGAGGTTACAGTCCGTAACGGAGCTGAAAGTACACACTGGTGGGTTGGTTGTGTAGGGTAAGGAAAGGAGAGGAATCAGGCGTGGCCCCCAGCAGCTGGAGAGATGCTCAATGCCACAGACTGAGATGGTGCAGACTCAGGAATCTCCAGGATGACCTCCGGGGGTTGGTCAGTGACCTTAGCGAATTGCTCTTGCTGGGGGCTGAAGGTTGTCCTGACGTGTGCTCAGAGGTTCGAAAGATGGTATCCTAAGGGGTGACGTGGGTGTCTGCCCTGCCCCTCGGCTTGCTTCTCCTCCCTCAGGGGCCGTCTCTGGGTGGTGCTCCCTCTTCCCCTCGTTTCTCTCTTTAACAGCTTCTACTCTCCGTTTCTGTGGTCCCTACCGCCTCTGAGTCCCAAAGCCTCCTTCACCTTCTTTGTCTTCCCTCTGCTTCAAGACTCTTATTGCCCTCTGCTTTGTTCTTTCCTATCTCCAGCAGCCTAAGACTGGAACGATGTTAAGCATTTAAGCTGCCAAAAGGATATAGGATATAGGCAGGTTTCCTTCTAGCTCCTTATTAGTAAGACATTTTCTAGGAAGATATCTCATCTTTGGTGTCTGTTATAATCTGGCATTACACACACGGACTTGACTCCATCCTCTGAGGGAGAATTTAGGTTTTCCTGTATTCTTAATTACAAACTGGTCTGGAGAGAGAGGTAACTCCAAAGTATTCATAGATTACAGTTTCCAAGTTCATAAATTAATTACCTGGAATACAGTTTCTATATGAATTCTGAGAGATATTCTCCAGTAATCCACATCGGTGATGTGGATTCACGTCAACTGAGGCCCACAGCAAAGAAAGGCAGAGAGAGAAAGAGAAACTCGAAAAAGTTCCTAATTTACAATCTAAAATGTTCTTCTTTCCCAGATGAGTGGCAAAGGGACTGCCTAAAACTAGACTCAAACTCACTCTTCTCTCCATCAAGAAGGGTGTCAGCCTTCCCTGTGACCCCATCAGAAAAAAACATGAGAACATAAGACTAGTATGAAAGATAGGAAGAAAAAACTATTTCATTAGGTCAGCTGTTATTGATAAACTTAAAAACCGAAATGTGAAGAGGTGAAGTACTGCTTAGGATTACAAAGTGAATAAGCATCTACGTTCAGTGTGATCAGCTGCTAAGTCACGTCTGACGCTATGCAACACCGTAAACTGTGGCCCACTGGGCTCCTCTGTCCATGGCATTTCCTCGGCAAGAATACTGGGGTGGGTTGCCATTTCCTCCTCCTGGAGATCTTCCCAACCCAGGGATCGAACCCGCATCTCTTGAGTCTCCTGCAATGACAGGCAGATTCCTTACCACTGTGCCACCTGGGAAAGCCTGAATAAGCTGGTGCTAAAAGACAGATCTTCCTCATATTCTATACCACAGCATTCCAGCATCTTAGCAGGACATCTGTGGCTCATAAAATTTATAATAACTTTCAAAGATATTTCTTCTAGGAAAATACACTTAGAGGTGGTTTTTGGTTGTTTCATTTTTTTTAAATTTTGGCTATGAGGGCTCTTACTTGAGGCACGTGGGGTCTAGCTCCCCAGCCAGGAATCAAACCTGCGCCCTCTGTCATTGGCAGTGTGGAATCTTAGCCACTGGACCACCAGTGAAGTCCCTAGAAATATGTTTTGTTTTTTTTCCCCCAGTAGCAATTCTTGATGAAAGTAAAACATGCCATCACAAATTTAACAAAAAGTCAGAAAAAAAGTAAAGATTAAAAAAAAAAACAAAAAAAAACATTTTGAGGCTTCCCTGGTAGCTCAGTGGTAAAGAGTTCAACTGACAATGCAGGAGACATGGGTTCGATCCCTGATATGGGAAGATCCCACATGCTGCAGAGCAACTAAGCCCATGACCACAACTATGGAGCCTGTGCTCTAGATCCTCGGAGTCACAACTATTGAGCCCTGGGCCTGAAGCTTATGTTCCCTAGACCGCAAGTTCCACAGCAAGAGAAAGAAATCACTGCAACAAGAAGCCTACTCACCTCACCTAGAGAAGAGCCCCCAGTTCCTGCAACTAGAGAAGAGCCTGTGGCAGCAGTGAAAACCCAGAAGAGCAAAAATAAATAAATAAAGAAAAATTTAAAAAGAAAACAAACACACACTCTGGAATTAACCTCAGTCTGCCAACTCGTTATCTTTACTAGTTAGCAAAAATTACTTTGGTGCACTCTGGTAAAACAAATGAAAACAAAAAGCAGTTTTTGTTTTGCTTCTTCTTTTTCAATTTGGCCACGCCACTTGGCTTGAGGCATCTTAGCTTCCTGGCCAGGAATCAAACCCAGGTCCCCAGCAGTGGAAGTGCAGAGCTATGAGCTCTGGACTCCCAGGGAATTTCCCCATATCAAACCCCGCGCTGCCCCCCTCCACGCCGAAAGAGAAAACAGTTTGTAAAATTAACTGTCTTAACTGAAAGAAGTCAAACTTATTAAATAAGGCTTTATTGTTCTCCATTACACTTATTAACATGTGACTCATTTCATTGACCATCTCTTTCCACTGGATTACAATTTCTATGAAAGCATAAATCAGGTCAATTTTGTTCACAGCTATGTTTCCAGCACCTACAGTCATTGGTCTACAGTAGGCATCTGATGGATATTTTTCCACAGTTGAGTGAATAAACGTTAAGTGAGACTTTCATGCAGCAGAGTATTCATTACAAGACTGCTTTCTGAATGAATCTTGACAGATTGCAAATACAGTATAGAAGAAGAATGCAGTGAAAGCAGTTATGTCTCGGAAAGGAAGAGTCTAGTGAGTAACCTTGGAGGATGGTATGACACACAATCACCAGAACACAGAGCAGAAGTTTAACACAGATGTCACATTTAGACTTAGGCACTTAACAGGGCTTCCCAGGTGGCACTGGTCATAAAGAATCTGCCTGCCAACACAGGAGACATAAGAGATGTAGGTTTGATCCCTGGGTCCAGAAAATCCCCTGGAGGAGGGCATGGCAACCCACTCCAGCATTCTTGCCTGTAGAATCCCATGGACAGAAGAGCCTGGCAGGCTACAGTCCATGGAGTTGCAAAGAGCTGGACACAAGTGAAGTGGCTTAACACACAACCAACACGTCAGTGCCCGGGCTCACATGTGCATGTGTGTTCCCTGTTTCTTTGTAAGTGCTTCTCTCTCTGCCTTTTTCTTTAATTTCAAAAACCTGGGTTGTCTCATTTTTCTACTTCAAAGAGATCAGAAGTCAGCACTAGAAAAGTATCACCGTTAAAAGGGACAGTCTGGCAGCGAACATGCTGACAACCAGGAAAAAGAAAATAAAAGCAGACACCAAAAAAAGCACCAGAATCTGGTATCATTTAATTTCAATTCAGAAATATCCACACATGAATAACATATAATCTCCCATGAAAGTTTTGCTATGTCAGAGCACTGTAAATGATTTTCATACTTACAGTTAAGTTTATGTTCTGCAGACTCTGCTTAAAGGCAACAAGGAACTATGTCAACTTCATTCAGTTCCATAAAATCAAAAATATTTTAAAGCTAATGCACTAAGGGGAAAAGGAATTAGTTGGACAGTATGGTCACCTGGGACACCCAGTTTCTGCCGATGACAGCGGCCACTATCCTGAGGCTCTGTTGTGAGGACCTGTTATATGCCAGGGCCCACAGTGAGGTCTTCCTATACAGTTTCTCTGCTAACCCACTCTATAACCCTCTAAAGAAAAGTTCATCTTCCCATTTTCTAGATTTGCAAATGGAGGCTGGGGGAAGGGAAAGTAAATACATGTTCCAAACCATAAAGACAGAAAGTTGTACAAATGGCAGGTAACGACACATGATGAGTTCTTTTCACTACAGCAAGTTTGTCTCCACAACACTAGTACACCCAGGTAAATGAATTAACTGTAAGAACCATACATTGTAGGAAAATGTGGCCTCTTGGCCAAAGAACTCAGCATGGCTTCCCAAAGTCATAAATCCAAAACTATTTACTTCTTCTTTTCATTCACTCTCTTTCCTATGGTGTCAAAAGATAGTACTTAACTTGTGCTAGTTAATAAAAGGGGATTCAGCAATACATATGGTGTGCTCACCTTGTACCACATTGTAAGAAATAATGATTATTTCACTGTTCAGACTCAAATTTTTACTGAAAGATACTATCACATTTATAAACCAAGAAATGTAGGCTATTCAGTTGAGTATGGGTGATGATGAAGCTAAAGCAAATGTGAGAAAATATCAAAATGTAGATTTCTCAATTGGAAAGTCAACTCTATAACCATGTTATATTACAGATGTCACTGTTTCTTTCCTTTTTTAAAGTTCTGTATCAGAAAGCTACTTTTCAAAAGTATTTCTCTGGTAAGAAGTAGTGGCATATTTCAGACTAGAGATACATGTTTTCCTTCTGTAACTTAAGAAACTAAGATCAGATATTACTGAACTATTTTGGTATCATTTAATTTCAATTCAGAAATATCCACACATGAATAACATATAATCTCCCATGAAAGTTTTGCTATGTCAGAGCACTGTAAATGATTTTCATACTTACAGTTAAGTTTATGTTCTGCAGACTCTGCTTAAAGGCAACAAGGAACTATGTCAACTTCATTCAGTTCCATAAAATCAAAAATATTTTAAAGCTAATGCACTAAGGGGAAAAGGAATTAGTTGGACAGTATGGTCACCTGGGACACCCAGTTTCTGCCGATGACAGCGGCCACTATCCTGAGGCTCTGTTGTGAGGACCTGTTATATGCCAGGGCCCACAGTGAGGTCTTCCTATACAGTTTCTCTGCTAACCCACTCTATAACCCTCTAAAGAAAAGTTCATCTTCCCATTTTCTAGATTTGCAAATGGAGGCTGGGGGAAGGGAAAGTAAATACATGTTCCAAACCATAAAGACAGAAAGTTGTACAAATGGCAGGTAAACGACACATGATGAGTTCTTTTCACTACAGCAAGTTTGTCTCCACAACACTAGTACACCCAGGTAAATGAATTAACTGTAAGAACCATACATTGTAGGAAAATGTGGCCTCTTGGCCAAAGAACTCAGCATGGCTTCCCAAAGTCATAAATCCAAAACTATTTACTTCTTCTTTTCATTCACTCTCTTTCCTATGGTGTCAAAAGATAGTACTTAACTTGTGCTAGTTAATAAAAGGGGATTCAGCAATACATATGGTGTGCTCACCTTGTACCACATTGTAAGAAATAATGATTATTTCACTGTTCAGACTCAAATTTTTACTGAAAGATACTATCACATTTATAAACCAAGAAATGTAGGCTATTCAGTTGAGTATGGGTGATGATGAAGCTAAAGCAAATGTGAGAAAATATCAAAATGTAGATTTCTCAATTGGAAAGTCAACTCTATAACCATGTTATATTACAGATGTCACTGTTTCTTTCCTTTTTTAAAGTTCTGTATCAGAAAGCTACTTTTCAAAAGTATTTCTCTGGTAAGAAGTAGTGGCATATTTCAGACTAGAGATACATGTTTTCCTTCTGTAACTTAAGAAACTAAGATCAGATATTACTGAACTATTTTCTTTTATAACCTTCTGTTTATATGAAGCTCGCGCTTACCATCTCTGTGCTAAACCACGCCGAGGTAACCCAGATTGAAAAAAAGTTTCTGGCTTGATCACCTGTAAATTAAAAGGAAAAAGTTTTAGAAGAGAACAGTGGATGACAGAAATCTCCTATGGCAAAACTGCAAAAATGAAAGAGACGAGTAATCTAGTAAACACTACACTGAATACATTTTAAAAGTCAAATGATAAGTTTATAAGTAACAGTAAAATGAATACATCAGCATTGACTTTAGAACACTTAAAAAAAAAATCATCTCAAAAAGGGTATAACATTATGTAGGGGTAGACTGTCCATTTGAATAAATCTGCTAGTAATTCAGATGGTAACAGCTACAGATTACGACAAAGTGCACCTACAGGAATTCCCAAGAAACTGATGACCCATGCTTCTCCTTCGCAAAAGACGTCCTTGCTATTCCCATTTGTCTGCACTACCAAATTTGTGGTACCACTAACATATTTATGGGGAATGAGTAACAGTGATTAAGAGAACCACATCAGGGCTTCCCTGGTGGTCCAGTGAATAAAGAGTCCGCCTTGCAGTGCAAGGGGCGCCGGTTTGATCCCTGGCCAGGGAAGATTCCACGTGCCACAGAGCAGCTGGACTGTCCAAAACTATTTACTTCTTCTTTTCATTCACTCTCTTTCCTATGGTGTCAAAAGATAGTACTTAACTTGTGCTAGTTAATAAAAGGGGATTCAGCAATACATATGGTGTGCTCACCTTGTACCACATTGTAAGAAATAATGATTATTTCACTGTTCAGACTCAAATTTTTACTGAAAGATACTATCACATTTATAAACCAAGAAATGTAGGCTATTCAGTTGAGTATGGGTGATGATGAAGCTAAAGCAAATGTGAGAAAATATCAAAATGTAGATTTCTCAATTGGAAAGTCAACTCTATAACCATGTTATATTACAGATGTCACTGTTTCTTTCCTTTTTTAAAGTTCTGTATCAGAAAGCTACTTTTCAAAAGTATTTCTCTGGTAAGAAGTAGTGGCATATTTCAGACTAGAGATACATGTTTTCCTTCTGTAACTTAAGAAACTAAGATCAGATATTACTGAACTATTTTCTTTTATAACCTTCTGTTTATATGAAGCTCCAGCTTACCATATCTGTGCTAAAACAGGCTGAGGTAACCCAGATTGAAAAAAAAAGTTTCTGGCTTGATCACCTGTAAATTAAAAGGAAAAAGTTTTAGAAGAGAACAGTGGATGACAGAAATCTCCTATGGCAAAACTGCAAAAATGAAAGAGACGAGTAATCTAGTAAACACTACACTGAATACATTTTAAAAGTCAAATGATAAGTTTATAAGTAACAGTAAAATGAATACATCAGCATTGACTTTAGAACACTTAAAAAAAAAATCATCTCAAAAAGGGTATAACATTATGTAGGGGTAGACTGTCCATTTGAATAAATCTGCTAGTAATTCAGATGGTAACAGCTACAGATTACGACAAAGTGCACCTACAGGAATTCCCAAGAAACTGATGACCCATGCTTCTCCTTCGCAAAAGACGTCCTTGCTATTCCCATTTGTCTGCACTACCAAATTTGTGGTACCACTAACATATTTATGGGGAATGAGTAACAGTGATTAAGAGAACCACATCAGGGCTTCCCTGGTGGTCCAGTGAATAAAGAGTCCGCCTTGCAGTGCAAGGGGCGCCGGTTTGATCCCTGGCCAGGGAAGATTCCACGTGCCACAGAGCAGCTGGACTGGTCTGTCCAATTATTCGCTGGAGCTCTGAAGCGTGTGTGTCCAGAGCCAGTGCTCTGCACTGAGAGAGGCCACTGCAATGGGAGGCCCACACACGCCAAAGAACAAAGATGGATGAAAATAAATAAATAAAAAACCAATAAAAGACGCCAAATTTAAAAAAAAAAAAACAAAAAAGAGAACCACATCAGTGACTAAGAATTAGTAAGTTAAAGAGAACTAAGACAAAAAAAAAAAAAGAGAGAGAGAGAACTAAGACAAACATACACAAAAACAGGTCTCCAGGAAATTTCGATTCCATTTTTTTCTAAAGCTAATTCCTGAAGAGTAATCAAACAGGAAAGAGACTAAAAAAGGCAAAGTACAGAAGGATCTTTAAGGACACACCAAGTTTTTAAAAAAATTTTGGCCTCTTTTATTGTTTATTTATTTATTTATTTTCATCAGTCTTTATTCTTCAGCCTGTGTGGCCCTCCCATTGCAGTGGCCTCTCTTGTTGCAGGGCACTGGCTCTGGGTGCATGCACTCCAGAGAGATGGCTCATAATTGGACACACGGGTCCAGCCACTCCGCAGCACATGGGATCATCCCGGGCTTGGGATGGAACCAGTGCCCCTTGCACTGCAAGGCAGACTCTTTACCCACCGGACATAGCAATTTTTTTTAAAAAAAGTAAATACTGTAAATATTTGTAAACACTGTAAATATTCCAAATCTGTTAATTTACTCAAGTTTTTCTTTTTTTTTTTAAAGATTTATTTATTTATTTTGGGCGGGGGTCGGGTTGTGGAGGAAGGGAAGTGGGCAGGCCACTTCTATTGGTCTTTCATTTCTCTATTTTCATCCGTCTTTGTTCTTTGGCTCCTGTGGGCCTCCCATCGCGGTGGCCTCTGTCGTTGCAGAGCACCGGCTCTGGGCGCATGCGCCCCAGAGCTCCGGCTCGGTAATTGGACACATGGGTCCAGCCGCTCCGCGGCACGTGGGATCTTCCCAGGCCAGGGATCGAACTGGCGCCCCTTGCACTGCAAGGTGGTGTCCTTACCCACTGGACCACCAGGGGAAGCCCTACTCAAGTTTTTCAAGCCAAGTTCAAGATCAGAATTAACGAAGTGTTTTTACTTAAGGACCACAGTCCAATACTACAATTACTTTAAGAATGCGATTCATTAATTTACCCAATTCCCACGAGTGATGTGTCTAAAACAGTGACTTGGCATCCATTAAAAAACTGCAGAAGGGCTTGAGTATATTAGAGGAAAAGCAACTGTGAAAATACAGACTCCAGGCTAAGATAAAACAGGTAATGCATACCCCTGGTCAAGTTGCCCACTTTCACTCTGTATAATAGATTCTCCATAGATGTATGCACTATAAGCAAAAATGTAAACAACTCTAATTACCAGTAATAAATCCAGATATTGGCTTTAAACTATGGAACTGTTGATCATGCTTTGCTCTTTCCTCTACAGTTATGGCCCAAATATCCAGGCTACCTACAACCCAAAGAAAAGACAAAGAAATTATTCAACAAGAAAAGAAAAACAATGTGCTCACTTACACAGTTTCCATGGTACTTATATTACCAGTATGTTATAAATGACTTGTTAAATGGCCATCTGTTTGGCCTTGGATGTTTTGAATATAAAGACAGAAAAGAAAACTTAGAGTAGATACATACATACTACTACATACAAAATAGAAAACTAATAAGGACTATATAGTGTAAAAAACTCCACTCAGTACTCTGTAACATCCTACATTGGAAAAGAATCTACAAAGCATAGATATATGTCTACATATAAGCGATTCTCTTCCTATAAACAAACTAATACAACATTGTATATCAACTATATTCCAATTTATAAAAAATTTTTAAAGCAAAAAAGAGAGAAAATGAAGTGCAGCAGGCAAATAAAAAGACATTAACACAAATTATTTTTTAAGAAGCTTGTCCTATAATACTATAGCTAGCAGGACTGTATGAAGACATAAGTTAATAATCATCATTTATTTACATAAACTTAATCAATACTCTAATTTAAAATTTTAGATCCTTTACATAAACCGCCAGAGCTCTGGGCGCATGCGCCAGAGCTCCGGCTCAATTGGACACATGGGTCCAGCCGCTCCGCGGCACGTGGGATCTTCCCAGGCCAGGGATCGAACTGGCGCCCCTTGCACTGCAAGGTGGTGTCCTTACCCACTGGACCACCAGGGGAAGCCCTACTCAAGTTTTTCAAGCCAAGTTCAAGATCAGAATTAACGAAGTGTTTTTACTTAAGGACCACAGTCCAATACTACAATTACTTTAAGAATGCGATTCATTAATTTACCCAATTCCCACGAGTGATGTGTCTAAAACAGTGACTTGGCATCCATTAAAAAACTGCAGAAGGGCTTGAGTATATTAGAGGAAAAGCAACTGTGAAAATACAGACTCCAGGCTAAGATAAAACAGGTAATGCATACCCCTGGTCAAGTTGCCCACTTTCACTCTGTATAATAGATTCTCCATAGATGTATGCACTATAAGCAAAAATGTAAACAACTCTAATTACCAGTAATAAATCCAGATATTGGCTTTAAACTATGGAACTGTTGATCATGCTTTGCTCTTTCCTCTACAGTTATGGCCCAAATATCCAGGCTACCTACAACCCAAAGAAAAGACAAAGAAATTATTCAACAAGAAAAGAAAAACAATGTGCTCACTTACACAGTTTCCATGGTACTTATATTACCAGTATGTTATAAATGACTTGTTAAATGGCCATCTGTTTGGCCTTGGATGTTTTGAATATAAAGACAGAAAAGAAAACTTAGAGTAGATACATACATACTACTACATACAAAATAGAAAACTAATAAGGACTATATAGTGTAAAAAACTCCACTCAGTACTCTGTAACATCCTACATTGGAAAAGAATCTACAAAGCATAGATATATGTCTACATATAAGCGATTCTCTTCCTATAAACAAACTAATACAACATTGTATATCAACTATATTCCAATTTATAAAAAATTTTTAAAGCAAAAAAGAGAGAAAATGAAGTGCAGCAGGCAAATAAAAAGACATTAACACAAATTATTTTTTAAGAAGCTTGTCCTATAATACTATAGCTAGCAGGACTGTATGAAGACATAAGTTAATAATCATCATTTATTTACATAAACTTAATCAATACTCTAATTTAGAGCAGCATTTTCAGATACCTTAAATACCACAAGTGAAAGTTCTGGAAAAACTGAGTTTCACTGAATTAGTATCCTATGTGATTTCATGAAAATCTTTCTGGAATGATAAAAATATTCAAACTCTAGGCTGTAGTGGCTTTTATAGGATGTAGATTATAACTCACTGAAACTGTTTTTAAAAATGGGTATCCTGAGGAAGAACGAAAAACCAATGGCAAACCAAAGGAAACAAGGTCTAGGTTCTTCTTCAGTTTCAGCTCTTGGACTGACCAGATGGCCCGTCATTTCTGAGACTGTCCTCATTTTAGTACTCCGTCAGGCTCCTCTGCCCATGGGATTCTCCAGGCAAGAATACCAGAGGGGGTAGCCATTCCCTTCTCCAGAGGATCTTCCCCACCCAGGGATCACATCCATATCTCCTGCATTCCAGGCAGATTTGGTACCATCTGAGCCACCTGAGAAACGCACTGTAGTGCTAGGTTTCATCAAATAAATTCACCAAAATAACTCTAGATGACATAGGCAAAAGGCTTTTAAGAGTTCAGACATTTTCCTAAACAGTGGGAAGAGACAATATTTGAGGGTGTCTAGCATAGAAGCAGTGTCTGAACAGGGAGCTCCCCGTCTCTGCAGGGTCTGCTATGACACCAACAGCAGAGAAGTCATTCATTCCATCATTGGAAACGTGCTCGCAGAAAGTGCCAGAGGCTTGACGTTGGACCTCAGGGGCAGGAGGGCGACTCAGACACACAGACCCCTCCCCTCACAGTCTTACAGCCCGGCAATTTCTAGGACGCTGCCAAAATTCATCAAACAAAAGCAAACCCCACCAAACAAACACATAAAAGAAAAAACTTGCTCAGTAATTAAGAAGGGAGACAAAAACTAAACTCAAAACAGTAACATCAGAGGTTTTGAAAAGGTTGCAGACTTCTGTACAAATCTCACAGAGACTTTTATGTATGATCAGAAGGGTGAGGCTTTAGACTACCTCACTCTCCTCATGGTGACTGGGTGAGACGGCTGTCAGGAGATATTCATTAATATGGCATGCTCTCTTTACAAAAACAAAAACAAAAAACAAAGCCTGGCCAGTAAGTGAAAGCAACATTTAATACTTCCTTAATAATCTTAGGAAAAATACCTGAAAAACACATTTCGTACAGATTGATGTTTCAAGTAGATAAACTAAAGTAAAACAAAAATGCCATGCTTCAAATCCAGTCTTTCCAAAAAAGTACAGAATAAATGACCCAGTCACCTGAACAAATAAATTGCAAAACAAAAAACAAATAGATTGGGGGCAGGGAGGAGCAAGTTCACAAAAAAAGCAACGTAGGAGACACATGAACTCATTTTAATGTGTCTTGTTCAGATCCTGACTTGAACCAACCATGACAAAAAATAATACCTGAAGAATATGAGGAAAACTTTTAACACTGACCCAATAGTTGATGACATTGAGGAGTTCTATACATTTCACAGGAGTGGGGAACAGTATTACAGTTATATATTTAAGTGTTACCTTTTGGAAATGCCCACTAAAATATCTGTGTATGAAATGATCTGATGTATGGAGGTGCTCAAAGAATCTGGGTGAAACAATATTGACCAAAAGTTAAATGATAATCCTCGAACTTACATGATGGGTTGATTATACTATGCCCTCTACTTATGTGAATATGTGAAACTTTCCATAATACTAAGTTTAAAAAAAATACAGCTCCAAAGTACATTAAAAAGGAAAAAAACCTTTGAAAACTTACCACCAAAAGGTGTGGGAAACTGAGCCATGGTTCTGTTCCTTTCACCTTGCTAATCGACGCCTGTAATTGAAATGCAACATTTAAGTTTATAAAAACGTCACTCCTGAATACTTCTAAACAAACTAACTGGCTGTCTTTAGTGACCTGAGGCTGGCTATTAGAGCTAGGGTAACACCGCGAATCAACTAAGGGTTGATCCATTGATTCCTTCTCTGCACAGTTTCTTAATCCTGAGTGCAGTGATGGACGCTAAGGAATGTGGATGAAAAGCTGTAGGGCAACAAGCAACTTCCAATCTGGTGAGTGATCCTATAATGTTATCCCACTAATAGCACTGTTGTATTTGTTATTTTTTAAATATATCTTTTTCCTAAGTACCACGTACACTAGTCCATTGGCGTGCTGGTCACAACAGCTGCTCTTCTTAATCAGCACTAGTACATGCAGTGCACTGTCTTATCTTTTTGTTTTTGGCTACACCAAGCAGCATGCATAACTGTCCCTCAACCAGGGATCAGACCCGTGCTCCGTGCAATGGAAGAAAAGAGTCTTAACCACTGGACTGCCGGGGAAGTCTCTCATTTCTTTCCATCTTATGAGAACCCTATGACATAGGTATTATATTATCATTCCCATGCTATACCCAAAGAAAATGAGACTCAGAGAGATAAAGTGATCAGAGTAACATTAAACATTCGATGACCAAGATGGACTTGAGGAGAGACGGCAAACTCCACAGCCTGCGTTGCTCTTATGAAAAATACTGTCTACCATTCCTGCTTTAAGATGTAGGTTATACCTCTGTCTGCCCAGAACACCAAACACAAACCCAGGCTCAACAATCCCAATCAACCATTATTTATTCGCGAGCAGTCAGCGTGAAACCAAGCAGTCCTCTTCTCCAAGTGAAACAATCCAAAGTCAATGTGTTTCCTTATGATTATCTAAAAACCACAGTAAATGCACAGTTAAAAACGAATACTAGGCCTTCCCTGGTGGTCCAGTAGGCAAAGACCCTGCCTTCCAGTGCAAGGGGCACTGGTTTGGTCCCTGACCCGGGAAGATCTCACGTGCTGCGGAGTGGCTGGACCGATGTGTCCAACTACCAAGCCAGTGCTCTGGAGCCCATGCGCCCGGAGTCGGTGCTCTGCAATGAGAGAGGCCACTGCAATGGGAGGCCCACACATGCCAAAGAATAAAAGGATGGATGAAAATAAATATAAATAAAAGAGGCATGATGGGGAAAAGAAAAAAATATATATATGTATATATATATATATAAAATGAATACTAAACAGGGACTTCCCCGGTGGTCCAGTGGTTAAGACTGTGCTTCTAATGCAGGGGGCCCGAGTTTGATCCCTGGTCAGGGAACTGGATCCCAGATGCCACAACTAAGACTCAGTGCAGCCAAATTAAGGTAAATAAAGCAATAATTTTTTTAAAAAAGAATACTAAACAGTCAAAGAAAAAAAACAGTATGTTTAGCATTAAAAGGGACCGCCCTTGCCCTAATACTCAATTTCATCTGTCCACGGAATTTCAAAATTCCAAAAGCTCTTTCTTGCTCCCAAATACTTGTTCCTAGTGTCCTTCCTCCCTCTTTCTTCAAATGGACTCAACGTCTTTTAGTCTTCTGATCTTTTTGTTTTTAATGCATTTTACTTATTATTTATTTATTTGGGGCTATTCTGGGTTTTCACTGCTGCCCAGGCTCTTCTCTAGTTGCAGGGAGTGAGGGCTACTCTCTAGTTGAGGTGAGCGGGCTTCTTGGTGTGGTGACTTCTCTTTTGGTTTTCACTGCTGCCAGGCTCTTCTGCAGACCAAGATGGACTTGAGGAGAGACGGCAAACTCCACAGCCTGCGTTGCTCTTATGAAAAATACTGTCTACCATTCCTGCTTTAAGATGTAGGTTATACCTCTGTCTGCCCAGAACACCAAACACAAACCCAGGCTCAACAATCCCAATCAACCATTATTTATTCGCGAGCAGTCAGCGTGAAACCAAGCAGTCCTCTTCTCCAAGTGAAACAATCCAAAGTCAATGTGTTTCCTTATGATTATCTAAAAACCACAGTAAATGCACAGTTAAAAACGAATACTAGGCCTTCCCTGGTGGTCCAGTAGGCAAAGACCCTGCCTTCCAGTGCAAGGGGCACTGGTTTGGTCCCTGACCCGGGAAGATCTCACGTGCTGCGGAGTGGCTGGACCGATGTGTCCAACTACCAAGCCAGTGCTCTGGAGCCCATGCGCCCGGAGTCGGTGCTCTGCAATGAGAGAGGCCACTGCAATGGGAGGCCCACACATGCCAAAGAATAAAAGGATGGATGAAAATAAATATAAATAAAAGAGGCATGATGGGGAAAAGAAAAAAATATATATATGTATATATATATATATAAAATGAATACTAAACAGGGACTTCCCCGGTGGTCCAGTGGTTAAGACTGTGCTTCTAATGCAGGGGGCCCGAGTTTGATCCCTGGTCAGGGAACTGGATCCCAGATGCCACAACTAAGACTCAGTGCAGCCAAATTAAGGTAAATAAAGCAATAATTTTTTTAAAAAAGAATACTAAACAGTCAAAGAAAAAAAACAGTATGTTTAGCATTAAAAAGGGACCGTCCCTTGCCCTAATACTCAATTTCATCTGTCCACGGAATTTCAAAATTCCAAAAGCTCTTTCTTGCTCCCAAATACTTGTTCCTAGTGTCCTTCCTCCCTCTTTCTTCAAATGGACTCAACGTCTTTTAGTCTTCTGATCTTTTTGTTTTTAATGCATTTTACTTATTATTTATTTATTTGGGGCTATTCTGGGTTTTCACTGCTGCCCAGGCTCTTCTCTAGTTGCAGGGAGTGAGGGCTACTCTCTAGTTGAGGTGAGCGGGCTTCTTGGTGTGGTGACTTCTCTTGTTGTGGAACTCGGCCTCTGGACATGGGCTCCACAGCTGCGGCTCTGAGGCTCTAGAGCACAGGCTCAGTAGTTGTGGCTCACATGCTCAGCTACTCTGTAGCACATGGCATCTTCCCGGATTAGGGATTGAATCCGTGTCTCCTCCATTGGCAGGTGAGCTCTTTACCACGGATCTTTTTTCAATTTACTCTTTAGTTTTCTTCCATTTCTTGCAACATGATTCCTATTTTGCTGTTGGCTGACAGTTTGCTTGGGGTCATTCTCTCTCGCTCTTGAGGCTTTCCTCATATAGCTGGTAATCCCTGGATGCATCTTCCTATTTAAGAGGGAAGCTCTAAAAGCACACTTGGAAGCCGGACAGGTGGCAGGCCTATCAACCGATGGGCGTCTCCATATGATGACTGGATACAGCCAGTCACCTTTCCTCTGGGAGATCTCCAAATATCAGTGCGTAGATGTCTTTTTATCGAAGCTGTTCAGCTAGATGTGGTATTTCCAGCTGGCCTCTGCGAAGAGTGGCAAAGGGAAAACCAAGTGAGGGGCTTATACTTCAGTGGGGGGAACCTGCACAAAATTCCTTTATTTTCAGCCCCATGTTTCACCTTTCTCTGGTCTATGGCTCTTGCCATCTCCTCAGAGGAAGGAGGCTGAAGGAGTCACCTGTCTGCTGGGGGTGCAGAAGAGGATGGTTCAAAAGATCTGAGCTTCCAATGCAAGAAGCATTAGTTCAATACCTGGACGGGGAACTAAGATCTATAAGTTGTGAATGCTCAGTTGCTGAGTTGTGTCTGACTCTGCAACGCCGTGGACTGTAGCCCACCAAGGTCTTCTGTCCATGGGATTTTCCAGGCAGGAAAACGAGTGGGTTGCTGTTTCCTCCTCCAGGGAATCTTCCCAACCCAGGGAAAAATCTATGTCTCCTACATCTTCTGCATTGCAAGTGGATTCTTTACCACCAAGCTATGTAGGAAGTCCAAGTATATGCCTCAAGGCATGGAAAAAATTTTTTTCTAATCTTAAAAAAATTTGAACATAGACTATTAAAGAATTTCCATTTTCAGGACTTCGCTGGTGGTACAGTGGATAGGGATCCACCTGTCAACGCAGGGGGTGCCGGTTCCATCCTTGGAAGGGGAAGATTCCACGTGCCTCGGAGCAACTAAGCAGGTGCACCACAACTACTGAGCCCTGGTGCCTAGATCCTGTGCTCTGAAACAAGAGGAGCCATTGTAAGGAGAAGCCTGTGGACCTCAATGAACAGAAGCCCCAGCTCACCTCAACTAGAGAGTAGCCCCTGCCCATCACAACTGGAGAAAAGCCTGTGCAGCAACAAAGACCCAGCACAGCCAAAAATAATAAATAAATAAAATTATATTTTAAAAACCCACTCTAATTTAAAAAAAGAAAACTCATTTTAAAAAACTCAGAAACCTAAGATTAGTAAAATAGATACAGGGCATCTATAAAAAACCTATAACCAGCTAAAGGCTGAAGACTAAGTTTTTCCGCTAGAGATCAGGAAGGAGGCAAGGGAAGGGTCCCAACCACTGGACCCTCAGGGGAGTCCCAACCACAGTGATTTTTCTAAAGAACAAAATTGAAGGATTTATTCTTGAATGACATCACTGACTCAATGGACGTGAGTTTGCACAAACTCCGGGAGATGGTGAAGGACAGGGAAGCCCGGCATGATGCTGCAGTTCATGCAAAGAGTCGGGCATGACTTAGCGAATGAACAACAGCATTCTACCTGATTTCAACTTAATCAAAACCTCTTAGGACTGATGTAAAGGAAGACATAACAGATCAATGGAACAAAATGTTCAGAAACAGATATACACATGTTTAGTGAATTCATTTGGGGCGAGCAAATCATTAAAGGAAACTCTTCTCAACAAACTAAAGTGGATCGATTAGCTGGATATTCTAAGGAAGGGTGGTGGTGAACACTGATCCTTATGTCAAAAAATACACAACTAATTCAAAATGAATCAAAGTTAAACTTGACATACATTAAAATCATATAGTTCTTTTTTTTCTAACAGAGTTTTGTTGTTTACTGTCACACATCGACCTGAAAAATTATAGAAAAATTCTAAAAGACAGAATATCTTCATGACCTTGGACTAGGCAACAATTTCTTAGAACAGGAAAAAAGCACCATTATTTCCATTAAGTTTTGAAGAAACAGAGTTCAAAATTGAAGTCTCAAAATGAAATGTTAGGAACTTGTCTAGTGGCTCAATGGCAAAGAACCTGTCTGCCAAGACAGGGGACATGGGTTCAATCCCCACTCCAGGAAGATCCCAAATGCCTTGAGGCAATTAAGCCTGTGTGCCACAGCTGCTGAAACCAGAGTGCCCTAGAGCCCATGCTCCATGGTAAGAGAAGCCCCCACAATTGAGATGCCTACACATCTCAGCTAGAGAGTAGCCCCTGCTCACTGTAACTAGAGGAAGCCCACACACAGCAGTGAAGACCCAGCACAGCTATAAATAATCAAATAGAAGGTAATGGAATGGCTTAGATGGTAAAGAATCTGCCTGCAATGTGGGAGGCCCAGGTTTGACCCCGGGGTTGAGAAGATCCTATGGACAAGGGAATGGTAACCCATTCTAAGATTATTTCCTGGAGAATTCTATGGACAAAGTTTGGCGGACTACAATCCATGGGGTCGCAACGAGTTGGACATGCCTGAGTGACCAACACACATGGAACATTCATGAAGCAGCCTGGAAAACCAACCAGAGTGGGAGCTGGCGGGTGGAGAATAAGGGAAGACTGTCTCAGACGATAAAAGGACTGGTAGACAAAAGAGACCATGGAAGGGAAACCAGCGTGTTTGTTGTTTTAAAGTGTCAAAGCAGACCACAAGAAAACTGAATGTAGGAAATAAGTTGAATAGAATTTTGCCAGAGAAGTCCAATGAGCTTTTATTTCTTGTACATTGAAAGGGTTTGGGGAAACTTCAAATTAAAGGAAACTCTTCTCAACAAACTAAAGTGGATCGATTAGCTGGATATTCTAAGGAAGGGTGGTGGTGAACACTGATCCTTATGTCAAAAAATACACAACTAATTCAAAATGAATCAAAGTTAAACTTGACATACATTAAAATCATATAGTTCTTTTTTTTCTAACAGAGTTTTGTTGTTTACTGTCACACATCGACCTGAAAAATTATAGAAAAATTCTAAAAGACAGAATATCTTCATGACCTTGGACTAGGCAACAATTTCTTAGAACAGGAAAAAAGCACCATTATTTCCATTAAGTTTTGAAGAAACAGAGTTCAAAATTGAAGTCTCAAAATGAAATGTTAGGAACTTGTCTAGTGGCTCAATGGCAAAGAACCTGTCTGCCAAGACAGGGGACATGGGTTCAATCCCCACTCCAGGAAGATCCCAAATGCCTTGAGGCAATTAAGCCTGTGTGCCACAGCTGCTGAAACCAGAGTGCCCTAGAGCCCATGCTCCATGGTAAGAGAAGCCCCCACAATTGAGATGCCTACACATCTCAGCTAGAGAGTAGCCCCTGCTCACTGTAACTAGAGGAAGCCCACACACAGCAGTGAAGACCCAGCACAGCTATAAATAATCAAATAGAAGGTAATGGAATGGCTTAGATGGTAAAGAATCTGCCTGCAATGTGGGAGGCCCAGGTTTGACCCCGGGGTTGAGAAGATCCTATGGACAAGGGAATGGTAACCCATTCTAAGATTATTTCCTGGAGAATTCTATGGACAAAGTTTGGCGGACTACAATCCATGGGGTCGCAACGAGTTGGACATGCCTGAGTGACCAACACACATGGAACATTCATGAAGCAGCCTGGAAAACCAACCAGAGTGGGAGCTGGCGGGTGGAGAATAAGGGAAGACTGTCTCAGACGATAAAAGGACTGGTAGACAAAAGAGACCATGGAAGGGAAACCAGCGTGTTTGTTGTTTTAAAGTGTCAAAGCAGACCACAAGAAAACTGAATGTAGGAAATAAGTTGAATAGAATTTTGCCAGAGAAGTCCAATGAGCTTTTATTTCTTGTACAAAAAAGTGAAGTGAAAGCATTTATCAAATGGAAGCTAAAAGTCTTATATTAAAAAAAAAATCTAATAGCACAGTTTAAAAAAACAAAAAGGTGTGAGTGAAGGCAGAAGTTCAACCCATATGATGGGATTTTAGCAGTTACCTATGATGACAGAAGCCAGCTCCCAGATCACAGACTGATACTGGTCTGAGGCCTGTTAAGAACTGGTCCCCACAGCAGGAGATGAGCAGCGGGCAAGCAAAGCTTCATCTGTATTTACAGCTGCTCCCCATCACTCACATTACCACTTGAGATAGCCGATGACTGTGGCCTTGAAAGAATGCTCAAGACAACTTCAAATGTCCATACGTTCTGGATTAAAGTCAAGGCAGAATATGCTGAGACTGCCCCAAAAAGCACTGAAAAGCCTGCTTCCACTTCCACCCTCCTCTCTCCATGAAGCACAAGATTACAGAGCAGACTGGACACAAGTGAGTGACGCCCCCTCTCATCACTCCATGTGGGACCATCCATTTGCAGGAAAACAAGCTCAGGGCTCCCACTGAGTCTGAATCATGGTGAATTATATAATTCTTCATCTTATCAGCCTTGTCACCGGCCACCCAGGTCTCCTCCCGGGCAATGGTGGCGGTTTAGTGGCTCAGTTGTGTCTGACTTTGCAGCCCCATGGACTGTAGACCTCCAGGTTTCTGTCCATGAGGTTTTCCAGGCAAGAATACCGGAGTGGGTTGCCATTTTCTTCTCCGGGGCATCTTCCCGACCCAAGAATTGAACCTGCATCTCCTGTGTCTCCTGCATCACAGGCAGATTCTATACTCACTGAGCTATCGGGGAAGCCCTGAGCTGTATAATTATTTCATTGTGATATATAATGAAATAAGAGTTGCATAATTATTTATTACTTATAGAGGAGACTGGGGTTGGCACATACATACTACTGATCCTATGCATAAAATAGACAACTGATGAGAACAGACGGCCTGGCACAGGGAGCTCTACTCAACACACAGTGGTGAACTGAGTAGGAATGAAGTCCAAAAGGGAGGAGATCTATGTGCATACGGCCGATTTTGCTGCACAGTAAAAACTAACAGAACACCGTAAGGCAACTGCATTTCAATAAAAATTAATTTTTTTTTAAAGTGGAGGGAAAAAAGGAAGGAAAATGAGCCCTAACAATTAGACAAGCAAAGCCTACAGAAGAGACAGAGACCTGACTTATGCTGTGAACACACCACTGACCTATGCAGCTTGCTGGATTCCTCTCCAGAGAACACCTGGTCTCAATATTTTTTTTTTTCTTTTCCCCTTCATGCCTGTTTTTACTTACATTTATTTTCATCCACCTTTTTACTCTTTGGCCTATGTGGGCCTCCCATCGTAGTGGCCTCTCTCGATGCAGAGCACTAGCTCTGGGCACATGTGCTCCAGAGCGCTGGCTCTTACTTAGACACACCGGTCCAGCCGCTTTGCGGCACGTGGGATCTTCCCAGGCCAGGGATCAAACCGGTGTCCCCTGCACTGCAAGGCGGATGCTTTACCCACTGGACCACCAGGGAAGCCCTGGTCTCAGTATTTAAAAGACATGCTCCTAGTAGAAAAGGCATTTCATGTACAATGGAACATTTATAGTCAAATTAGGCTTATATTCTCCTCACTATTCTCCTTGTTTGCTGTTTAGTCGCTAAGTCACTTGGCTCCTTGTCCATGGAATCTTCCCAGCAAGAATTTGCAGTGGGTTACCATTCCTCTCCAGATTATCTTCCCAACCCAGGGATCAAACTCACATCTCCTGCACTGGGCACTTTACCACTGACCCACCAGGGGAGCCTTAAGCTTATAGTATTCCAACAGTTCTAGATTGCTCGCAACGACATATGCTGCCAGAGAAAGGCAAGCTGGCTGGAAGGTATCAGAAGAGAGGTAAGGTATCTGAAAGGAAAGGAAACAAGAGGCCTATTCTTCCTCATATTTAAAATAACTTCATTGCTAGTCTGCATTTTCACAGGTCTACTGTCTATATCCAGTTCACAGTGTCCTTTCCTAGTATTCAGGCTTTTAAAAGTTTTCATAGGACAGACCCTCTACTCAACACACAGGGGAACTGAGTAGGAATGAAGTCCAAAAGGGAGGAGATCTATGTGCATACGGCCGATTTTGCTGCACAGTAAAAACTAACAGAACACCGTAAGGCAACTGCATTTCAATAAAAATTAATTTTTTTTTAAAGTGGAGGGAAAAAAGGAAGGAAAATGAGCCCTA
Organism: Tragulus kanchil; assembly: GCA_022376925.1. Classification (NCBI taxonomy): domain Eukaryota; kingdom Metazoa; phylum Chordata; class Mammalia; order Artiodactyla; family Tragulidae; genus Tragulus; species Tragulus kanchil. Next base: position 234,311,592 of record JAIOJX010000028.1, on the reverse strand, counting down.
ACAATTAGACAAGCAAAGCCTACAGAAGAGACAGAGACCTGACTTATGCTGTGAACACACCACTGACCTATGCAGCTTGCTGGATTCCTCTCCAGAGAACACCTGGTCTCAATATTTTTTTTTTTCTTTTCCCCTTCATGCCTGTTTTTACTTACATTTATTTTCATCCACCTTTTTACTCTTTGGCCTATGTGGGCCTCCCATCGTAGTGGCCTCTCTCGATGCAGAGCACTAGCTCTGGGCACATGTGCTCCAGAGCGCTGGCTCTTACTTAGACACACCGGTCCAGCCGCTTTGCGGCACGTGGGATCTTCCCAGGCCAGGGATCAAACCGGTGTCCCCTGCACTGCAAGGCGGATGCTTTACCCACTGGACCACCAGGGAAGCCCTGGTCTCAGTATTTAAAAGACATGCTCCTAGTAGAAAAGGCATTTCATGTACAATGGAACATTTATAGTCAAATTAGGCTTATATTCTCCTCACTATTCTCCTTGTTTGCTGTTTAGTCGCTAAGTCACTTGGCTCCTTGTCCATGGAATCTTCCCAGCAAGAATTTGCAGTGGGTTACCATTCCCCTCTCCAGATTATCTTCCCAACCCAGGGATCAAACTCACATCTCCTGCACTGGGCACTTTACCACTGACCCACCAGGGGAGCCTTAAGCTTATAGTATTCCAACAGTTCTAGATTGCTCGCAACGACATATGCTGCCAGAGAAAGGCAAGCTGGCTGGAAGGTATCAGAAGAGAGGTAAGGTATCTGAAAGGAAAGGAAACAAGAGGCCTATTCTTCCTCATATTTAAAATAACTTCATTGCTAGTCTGCATTTTCACAGGTCTACTGTCTATATCCAGTTCACAGTGTCCTTTCCTAGTATTCAGGCTAATTTATTTGAAATAGATTTTCATGGTACTAAGGCAATAAACTTTAAATTCATTTATTATAAAAATTATTTTTACAATTTTGTTGTAAAGTTGCTCAAAAGGTTTAGTTTTATGTTAAAGGACCTACAGGATAAGAAGATACAGAAGAGAAATTTTAAAGTTCCGGAAATTTGGTATCAATGAAACCTTGAGAAAGAAAGGAAAGAAAAACTATCAAAACATGGGAGGAAAATGAAAATATATGTATAAATAAAATGAATGATATATAAAAATGTTGATACATTAATCAAAGTACGCAATATATCATGATATTATCTGGTATTTGAGAGTTGTGAGGGTCTGGTTTTAGGCACTGTTCTACTCTCCATGACCACTCTCGTTCTAGAACAAAAATGAAAAGGAATCACAAAAAATAAAAATCAAATGAAAACAAACAATGTGCCCCCACATCTCTTACTTCTAGAGGCCATTACATCTCCAAAAATTTTAAATTAGAAAATCTTTTCAAAAAAATGAAATCTCTATTATTTAATAATAATAATTAAAAAAGTCTGCAATGAATGGGAAACAACTCAACTAGAAGAGCCTGCCCCTGTGCTTTATAAGCAAGTCTTAAACCAAATTCCTCTCCTGTGAAAAATGAGCAGGAGATGAACAAAAGGCAGAAAGTTGTCCTGTAAGATTACACATAAAGGCAGGACGTACACAAAGCTCTTTTGAAATACGGAGAAAAGGTACTGAAAGCCAAACAATACATGGACAAAGGAGCTGACAACCCCCAAACATGCAGTCACCCTGATCAAGGCCGAATTGTCATGTCTGAAGTCATGGGCCTCAAGTGCAGCTTCTCAATGTGCCACAGTGTGACGCTGGACAAGATGACCTGTCAGGATGTGCAGCGTGTTCATGAGTGAGATTTTAAAACCGCACGAAGGGTGAAGAACCCCATAAAAAAGAGAGCTAGGTTCAAAGAGCCAATGTCAATGTTCTGTCTGAAAAGCTGTAGTGAATATTCAGGTTGTCCTCTCAAAAGAAAACAGGCATGCCTCCCAGATTTCTGTTGTTGGGGGAAGGGGTGGTGGCGGGGGACTGAGGTGAAAGGGGACGGGTCAGGCGCGACCAGGGGCCAGCGATCACTGTCAGACCCAGCTGTCAGCCCATCTCTTGGCAACACACGCTGGCATTTGATGGCTCGCCATTCACTCCTGCTTAATGTTCCACAAAGAGAAATGCCAAGGAATCTCGCCTATAGAGCTCAAGGGGCAGATTTTAACCCCGGTTCTTCTAAATCACCCTTATTTTAATATTTGCAATGGGAGAGAATTCATCAGGGAGCAATAAAGTCAAAGCGTAGCTACAAAGTTGAAAAATGAGGGACAGCAAACAACAAGGCAGAGAAAGGCATTCTCGTTTGAAGAGAGAAATGGAAATTAACCAGCCCCTCTTTGAAGCTTACTAGCACCTCCAGACCACCAACCAGCTGCCAAGTCACATCTGAAAAGTAAGTCATTAACTTACAGCTTGTCGTACTTTTCTAAGAGATCAGACTCTAGAGCACTAAGTTGCAGATAGGATAACCAATCATAAAGCTTCAATAAATGAAAGACTTTATTTCTTCCAGAAGGTCCCATTTTCAAGAGGGTTATTAAGAATAAAACAGAAAGGTACTGAAAGTTGAATAAGTAATTCCTAGAAGAAAGCAGATTACCTCAAACCAGTAATTACCCCAAACAGCAATAACCTTAAGAACCAATGAGTGGATGTGTATACACATATGGCAGATCCTAACAAAACACTATAAAAAATTTATACTCCCATTAAAAAAAATTTTAAACATTAAGAAAACAAGGTTATACTAAGATAACAACAAAAAGATCAATGAAGGGAAGAAGGGTATTTCAGATTAAATTTTATTTTAAATATAAAACTTTTGGAATCACAAGATCAGCCAATTAATGAGACTATATAACCTTAATCTGTTATCAACTCACTTTCTAGTTTCTTCCCAAATAAAAAGAAGTAACCAAAAATTGAAATTTCACAGGTAAGTGTAAATACTCATCACATGAGAAAAAAAAAAAAAAAAAGTAATGAACTAGGTAATGGGAGAACAAAATATTGTCCCTTGTGTCATGTGGATAAATCCAGTCATTAAAAAGAGATGATCTAAAGGTTTTCTTCTAAATAAAAACTGAATTCTCAACAAATTACAAGGCACATTTAAAAGAAAATATCAATACTAAAATAACCTTCCATGTTGTATCACCAGAAATGATATCACCCTTAGTCTTAAATCAGCACACTGTACTTGGTTGGCTATTATCACTAGCTAATGAACCTATAAACCTCTAAACATGGGCAGCAGCCAAGTCTGGTCTTATCTGTTCCGCTTCAGGAACAGTGATCAAAGCTAGGGAAGAGAAAAGTTTTAGAGAAAGTCTCAGTTTTGGAAAAGAAGTGAAGAAAGTACCCAGAAAGAACCAACTGTTCAAAACAGCACTGTACCACTGGAAAGAGCAAGAAGGTAGCAAGGTTTCCTGCCAGATTCTTAAGCCCTGTTCCACAAAAATAGTGCAACAGCTGCAACCGGGTAAATTAAACACGGGTTTAGAGATCATAGTAAAAGAAGAAATGAAACATACGCATGCTGTACAAAAAACAGCCATGTGCTAGTACTGATAAAATGCTCTACATTTGAATATATTCATCAGAACGAAATGTGGCTACATGGAAGCCTTGACAGGGCTTTCCTGGTGGCTCAGTGGTAAAGAACCCACCTGCCAATACAGGAGATACGGGTTCAATCCCTGGGTCGAGAAGATCCCCTGGAGAAGGAAATCGCAACCCACTCCAGTATTCTTGCCTGGAGAGTCCCATGGACAGAGGAGCCTGGTGGGTTACAGTCCATGGCATCACAAAGGCAGACTCAACTGAGCACTAGTACCAAGCCGTGATGGAGAGTACACAACGGAGAAGCCAGAGAGCATTTCACATCTTGGGCATCTTCGCAGACGCAGGGTGCCACAATGTACAGTAAGGACAATTAGACCAACTCATGATGCCAGCAAGTGAAAACCTCAGGGGAGACTTGTTTTAATCTCTTCCTTGAGTCTTTGCTAAGTACTGGTAAGTGTTTACCCAATCAGGAGACAAAGGAAATAAATCTACAGGGCTGCTTATTGATCATCTCATTCATGCGTAGCCGCTGGCTGTCTCCTGTGACAGCTGAAGATTATTTACCAACGGGTAACGAATGGGCCAAGTCCAAGGGAAAAGCCTTAACTGCGACGTCAATGAGAAGTGACCAAGTGCCGTGAATGAAAGTAATGGACAATGCAGTCATTAACAAAAACCAACTGCGCCCTGCTAGGGGGCCTCGAGGACTTCTGTGCAGGACAAGATTTATCGACACGACACGGGCAACTTGAAGGGATAAAAACTGCTCAGTGACAGAGCGTGACTAAAACACTCAACAGACTGCAGCCAAGAGAAGACCAGAGGGCTTCAGGAGGCAACAGATACCTGATTCAAATCTTTAATTTCACTTTACTTGACTGAATTACACTGAAATATACTTAAGCCCAAGGAAAAAGACAAAAGCTGAAAAGATTCCTGGTTATCAATTACTGAGGATTTCATTCAATTTAAGTGGATCTGGTGGTACCATTAAAGTACAGAAAAGCTTGGAAGTTTCTGTTAAAAATCGCAAATACACTGTGGTCTGGAATAAAACTGAAAAAGAAGACAATTCCAGAGTTTCTCAATTTCATATTTTCTTTAAAAAGGTTCAACTTCAAGCTTCCCTGGTAGCTCAGTGGTAAAGAGTTCACCTGCCAATGGAGGAGACACGGGTTCGATCTCTGATCCAAGAAGATCCCACATACTGCAGAGCAACCAAGCCTGTGAGCCACAGCTTTAAGCCTGTGCTCTAGAGCCTTGGAGCCGCAGCCATTGGGTACATGTGCCGCAACTACTGAGGCCCGTGTGCTCTAGGGCCCGAGTTCCACAGCAAGAGAAGTCACCGCACCAAGAAGCCTGCTCACCTCAACTAGAGAGTCGCCCTCACTCCCTGCAACTAGAGAAGAGCCTGCAGCAGCAGTGAAAATTCAGAATAGCCAGAAATAAATAAATAATGTTTTTTTTTTTTTAAAAAGGTTCAACTTTCCATAATATGAAAAACTTTATAGAAGCCAATTTTATTTGCAAAATGTGAATTCTAGTTCAGTTTATCTGGAATTACAATTTTAATCATGTTTGTACATGTAAAGTTGATCGCATTTGATTTCAATGTTGTGGAATGCAGAAGAGCTATTTATAATTCCCAATAACATTCAAAAGATTCTGAAAAGATAACTATTGTTACTGAAGGGAAGAAAAGTTAATTCATTCAATATGCAGTTCAGTGACTAACATTCATCTATGTGGACATCAGTAAACTAACCCTTTATTTCCTCTCTGACAAAGCTTTTCTTATTTCCTTTATACCCCAACCTTTAAAATGGACTTTACAAAGTTTTAGTCAAAGGAAATTTTACTTTACTTGACTGAATTACACTGAAATATACTTAAGCCCAAGGAAAAAGACAAAAGCTGAAAAGATTCCTGGTTATCAATTACTGAGGATTTCATTCAATTTAAGTGGATCTGGTGGTACCATTAAAGTACAGAAAAGCTTGGAAGTTTCTGTTAAAAATCGCAAATACACTGTGGTCTGGAATAAAACTGAAAAAGAAGACAATTCCAGAGTTTCTCAATTTCATATTTTCTTTAAAAAGGTTCAACTTCAAGCTTCCCTGGTAGCTCAGTGGTAAAGAGTTCACCTGCCAATGGAGGAGACACGGGTTCGATCTCTGATCCAAGAAGATCCCACATACTGCAGAGCAACCAAGCCTGTGAGCCACAGCTTTAAGCCTGTGCTCTAGAGCCTTGGAGCCGCAGCCATTGGGTACATGTGCCGCAACTACTGAGGCCCGTGTGCTCTAGGGCCCGAGTTCCACAGCAAGAGAAGTCACCGCACCAAGAAGCCTGCTCACCTCAACTAGAGAGTCGCCCTCACTCCCTGCAACTAGAGAAGAGCCTGCAGCAGCAGTGAAAATTCAGAATAGCCAGAAATAAATAAATAATGTTTTTTTTTTTTTAAAAAGGTTCAACTTTCCATAATATGAAAAACTTTATAGAAGCCAATTTTATTTGCAAAATGTGAATTCTAGTTCAGTTTATCTGGAATTACAATTTTAATCATGTTTGTACATGTAAAGTTGATCGCATTTGATTTCAATGTTGTGGAATGCAGAAGAGCTATTTATAATTCCCAATAACATTCAAAAGATTCTGAAAAGATAACTATTGTTACTGAAGGGAAGAAAAGTTAATTCATTCAATATGCAGTTCAGTGACTAACATTCATCTATGTGGACATCAGTAAACTAACCCTTTATTTCCTCTCTGACAAAGCTTTTCTTATTTCCTTTATACCCCAACCTTTAAAATGGACTTTACAAAGTTTTAGTCAAAGGGAAATTTTACTTGGGAATTTGAGCCAATTTAATTAAGGTCAATCTAGCTTGGAAGGCTCACCACAAAGGAATGAAGCAAAACCTCAGAATAAGTAAGTTTATTATTGCAGATTTCCAATGTTAACAACTGTATAACAACTAGAGCCCCTTCTCCCACTGCTGGTGGGAGGACAAACTGCTACATTTCCTTTGGAAAGCCATGTGACAATAACACTCCAAGAGTGAAAAAAATGTTCTTTATCCATGTAACCAATAATTCAGTTCCTGGGAATTTTCCCTAAAAAAAGAATTAAAATGCAAAGACCAATGTCCAAAGCTGCTTACTGTGACCCCTGGTAGTCCAGTGGTTAAGAAGCCACTTGTCGAGACAGGGGACATGAGTTCGATCCCTGGTCTGGGAAGATCCCATGTGCTGTGAAACAACTGAGCCCTGGCACCACAACTACTGAGCCCAGGCTCTAGAACCCACGCTCTGCAACAAGAGAAGCCATCGCAACAAGAAGAGAGTAGTCTGTGATTGCCGCAACTGGAGAAAGCTTGCACATAGCAATGAAGGTCTTCATAGCAATGAAGCCAAAAATAAGTACATAAAAATTTTAATAAACTAAAAACTATCTTCCATGTTCAGAACATCAGAATATTTACAGAATATTTATGGTTGTATTTCAATAGATGAGACTCAGACATTTGACTGAAAAATATTATTCTGTTGAATATACAAAGAAAGATAGAAATGTATATAGATAGATAACAGTTACACCCTCTATCAGGAACTCTAATAAAGGCTGGAAACATTTAAATTTCCATTCTTCTTGCAACCTGAGTACACTGCTCCAGTGGGACGCATGGCCCTTTCAACAAACAGCATAGGCAATAGCAAGGCCATGAGTGATTCTCAAAGAGAAGTAGACTTGCAACAACCCTCACAGTAGGTTAGCAAGAATGAACTGAGCATTCACAGGCGGGGCACGTCCAGAAAAGGATCAACAGCTTCAAGTCTTCAGAAAGAACACACCCAGCTCTGATACTTACTGGCCAAGGATGTTGTGGAAGTTATTTAGACAATTTCTAAGCTTTAGAGTCTTTACTTATGAAATACAATAACTAGTTTATTGATTAAAAAACTCATAACGGGCTTCCCTGGTGGTCCAGTGGGTAAAGAGTCCACCTTGCAGTGCAAGGGGAACAGGTTCGATCCCTGGCCTAGGAGGATCCCACGTGCTGACTGGTGTGTCCAATTAGGAGCTGGCGCTCTTGAGCGCATGCACCCACTGCAATGGGAGGCCCATACGGGTCAAAGAACAAAGATGGATGAAAATAAATAAATGAAAGACCAATAAAAAGAGGCTAAAATTAAAAAAAAAAAAAAAACTCATAATGACAAAGACTCTTTCCATGATCAAACTTTAATCAGGCTCCCCTGAGCCCTTTTCTGGGTGAGGGCTCAGCCTCGGCCCTGTCCTGTCCTCCCTAGCCTAGTTTTAGCAAGAATCCTCTACTCAGTTTAACAGAGCATCCCTGCCCCTGGTATATGATCACATCTGATATCTGATCAAGACCCTCCTCTCCAGCCTTTGATGTACACCAATCCTTGGTCTGCCTTAAGCAAGATTCCTGTTGGGTCAATACAGCAAGAATCCCCCTACCCTTAATGTCTCCTCTTAATAAATTTCCATCTGCCGACCTCTTTCATACTGTTCCTTGGCTATAGATCCTCGCTCATCCTGTTGTATGCAGACTTGGGCTGCAATAGTTGCAACTCTCTCCTCTGTTGCAATGGTCATCAATAAAGTCTTCCTTACAATTTTAACAAGTGTCAGAATAAGTTTTTGTTTAACAAGGGGAATAAAATCAGTTTGAACGTCAACAAAATGCTTGGACCATCAATAATGTGCTTTTGCTCAGTCATGATTATCATCCAGTATATATAAGACCAATTTAATGTTTAAAGGCTAAACTGTTCAGCTTAAACCAGTTGATGGCTACTTATTACACAAGAGCTTTTTTTTTTTTTTTTTTGGCTGTGCTCTGTGGCATGAGAGGTCTTAGTTCTCCAATCAGGGATCAAATCCACGCCCCCTGCAATGGAAGCGCAGAGTCTTAAGCAGTGGATCTCCAAAAGTCCTACACAACAGTTATTGTGATAACCATGAAGATCCACAGAGAGAAATATCTAGGTGCTGCCTCAGAGAGCTCAAAGTTAGAACAGGAACAGAGACTCACTCTGTGCATGCTTCATACAACAGTGGACAGCAGGTCAGGGTACAAAGTCAGCAGAGAAGAGAAACTATCAACTGAGTGTAGAGAAAGGTCACCAGATAGGCTCTGAAGGAGGAAGAGAAGTTCCAGAATCCCTATCCAGGTGGAGCACGAACACTAGGGAAGCAGGAAGCCATCCCAAGGGCAAAGGTGTGGACATGGAGTTGAGACTAGGCCACGGCCCACTGGCAACACCTGGGCAAGGGAGCTACTGCAAGATTTAGAAGGAACAGGCCAGGACCATATTTATCTTTTCCAATTTATTTTTTCCAGTTTGTGCTCCTTTGCAACTAAGAAGCCGGATTGGAGAGATGGTAGTTTGAATCCAAATAAATGCACACTACAGAATTGGCAAGAAAACATAGACACTGCCCATTAACAAGAACAAAATTGACAAGGGAAAAAATTGAGCACAGACAGTTTGTAGAAACATACCAAGGGAAAAAAGGATCCAAAATCAATACGACAACATTAGGCAACCTTAAGGATTTTATTTACTGTTCAACTATTACAGATCGGTAACTACTAACTACTGAATTATTCTTACAAAAGAACTGAATTTATCCTCTACAAAACTCTACCCACAGGGCTTCCCTGGTGGTCCAGTGGGTAAAGACACTACCTTACAGTGCAAGCGGTGCTGGTTCAATCCCTGGCCTGGAAGGACCCCACGTGCTGCGGACAGGCTGGACCAATGCTGGAGCTCTGAAGCACATACACCCAGAGCTGATGCAATGGAAGAGGCCCACACAGGCCTAAGAACAAAGATGGATGACAATAAATAAATGAAAGACCAATAGAAGTGGCCAAAAAAAAAAAAAAGAAGGCAAGACTTAAAAATATATTACCTGCAAGGAATTACAAAGGAATGACAGAAGCAGCAATGCAGAAGAAAAAAAAAAAAAACTCCACCCACACTCTCTCTGTGCCCTCCCTCCTTGACCTGGCTAACTCTTCTTGCTATTCCAAACTTGGGCCACATGTTCTATTTGAAAGTTAGAAAGGTTTAAATGGATTTTCTCTATTGTCCCCCTGGCATGCTCTAATCATAGAACTAAATTCACTGTAAGTTTGCTTGTTTAGTGTGTGTTCCTTAGACAAGACTTTGGTCCCTTGAAAACAAGGACTTGTTTCTGCATTTGTAGCACCTATTACATGATTTGGCCCAAGTAATGGCATGAATAACACACAATGCATACTGAATGAATGAGTCTTAGGACAAATGAATGAAGTAAAGATTGAGAACTCTGTGGGATCATCCTTCCACCTTCAGTGCTCACCTGCATAACCTGAGTTGAGACCACGGCCCACTGGCAACACCTGGGCAAGGGAGCTACTGCAAGATTTAGAAGGAACAGGCCAGGACCATATTTATCTTTTCCAATTTATTTTTTCCAGTTTGTGCTCCTTTGCAACTAAGAAGCCGGATTGGAGAGATGGTAGTTTGAATCCAAATAAATGCACACTACAGAATTGGCAAGAAAACATAGACACTGCCCATTAACAAGAACAAAATTGACAAGGGAAAAAATTGAGCACAGACAGTTTGTAGAAACATCCCAAAGGGGAAAAAAAGGATCCAAAATCAATACGACAACATTAGGCAACCTTAAGGATTTTATTTACTGTTCAACTATTACAGATCGGTAACTACTAACTACTGAATTATTCTTACAAAAGAACTGAATTTATCCTCTACAAAACTCTACCCACAGGGCTTCCCTGGTGGTCCAGTGGGTAAAGACACTACCTTACAGTGCAAGCGGTGCTGGTTCAATCCCTGGCCTGGAAGGACCCCACGTGCTGCGGACAGGCTGGACCAATGCTGGAGCTCTGAAGCACATACACCCAGAGCTGATGCAATGGAAGAGGCCCACACAGGCCTAAGAACAAAGATGGATGACAATAAATAAATGAAAGACCAATAGAAGTGGCCAAAAAAAAAAAAAAGAAGGCAAGACTTAAAAATATATTACCTGCAAGGAATTACAAAGGAATGACAGAAGCAGCAATGCAGAAGAAAAAAAAAAAAAACTCCACCCACACTCTCTCTGTGCCCTCCCTCCTTGACCTGGCTAACTCTTCTTGCTATTCCAAACTTGGGCCACATGTTCTATTTGAAAGTTAGAAAGGTTTAAATGGATTTTCTCTATTGTCCCCCTGGCATGCTCTAATCATAGAACTAAATTCACTGTAAGTTTGCTTGTTTAGTGTGTGTTCCTTAGACAAGACTTTGGTCCCTTGAAAACAAGGACTTGTTTCTGCATTTGTAGCACCTATTACATGATTTGGCCCAAGTAATGGCATGAATAACACACAATGCATACTGAATGAATGAGTCTTAGGACAAATGAATGAAGTAAAGATTGAGAACTCTGTGGGATCATCCTTCCACCTTCAGTGCTCACCTGCATAAACTGAGAACTAAACAGGGAGTCTTTCTCCAGTCACATTCCTGATATATTGTATAATCCTGCAACTGTCCAGGAATCAAACCAATTTCAATTCTTCAAAGTGCATAAAGAATTCTGGGCACCGAAGAATTGAAGCTCTTGAATTGTGGTGCTGGAGAAGGCTCTTGAGAGTCCCTTGGACTGCAAGGAGATCACACCAGTCAATCCTAAAGGAAATCAACCCTGAATATTGGAAGGACTGATGCTGAAGCTGAAGCTCCAATACTTTGGCCACCTGATGTGAAGAGACAAGTCATTGGAAAAGACCCTGATTCTGGGCAAGATTCTGGGCAGCAGGAGAAGAGGGCAGTAGAGGTTGAGATGGCTGGATGGCATCACCAACTCAACAGACATGAGTCTGAGCAAACTTCAGGAGATAGTGAAGGACAGAGAAGTCTGGCGTGCTGCAGTTCATGGGGTTGCGAAGAGCTGACTATAACTTAGTGACTGAACAACAACAAAGCAAAAACTAAATATGGACTTTAAAAGTTCCAAGGGGTCGGTTCTCCTTTGAGCTGACCTGCTGTTCTAACAGCATCTTCCACTGTAACAATGTTGGTTCTCCCTTGAGCTGGCCCACTGTGAGGCCTGCTGTTTTCACAGTGTCTCCCACTTTCTCCCTTAAACCAGCCCACTGTACCGGCAGCAACTCTCCCTTCCCTCACGCCAATAAACTTTATTTTCCCCTCAAAATAAATAAATAAATAAAAGTTCCAAGGAATATAAAATATACAAGAAATACAACAGAAATGAACTTGCTCCCTAAATTTCACAGTACTACATTCGTCATTCTAATTTTCAAATTAATTATCTGGAGTTAAAACAGAAATACATAAAACACAGTCCAACTAATAAAGCTGATAGCTTAAACATATGCCTTTTCAGGGAAAAAATAAAGCTATGAATGAAAACACCAATGACTTTCTCCTACTGCTTTACTTAATATTTTAACAGAGGTGAAGCAGTTTCTTCTTCTTCTTCTAAATAAATCAGTCAACCATGCTCTAGAAATTTGCTATTTTGGAAGCAACAATCAAAATGCTTAGGATGCTTCTCTTTATCTGCTCAGAGCATAAGTTTCTCCTTGAAACAGTCTTCATTGATTTGGCCCTAAAATCAAATAAATTCAGCTTAACATCAGAGGCTGCCTTTGCTTATTTTATTTACTCAGTACCACTGCTTTTTAAGGACCTTTTCAAAGCCAGGCTGTTGTCACAGGATGCCTACAATTCAAGTTGTAGGACACAATGAGCCCACTGACAACAGTTTCTCTCTATCCATTTGGAAAGCCTCGGAAGCAACTCCTCTCTCTTAGTTTCAAAAGTTAATTCATTTCCAAATGTAACAGAAACCAATCCTTTGAGTAGGTCAATATAACAATGTAACAAAGGGGACTATCCGGCTGCAAAGAGAAACCATTTTCCCTGAAGTACCACCACCCCAAGTCTTAGGACCCTCAAGTTCTGTAAGCTAGAAACATCAAAATCTAAATATACCCCATTCTCCTTATGGGAAAAGCTCATGCCTATAGAAGCATCGAGATGTGTCAGGGGCATCCTTTCAATAACACCCAAGTTTGAATTCTTCCACCTTAACCAAGTCCGAGGTTGGACAACCGTTGTTGGGGCTAAAAGAAAACGAATCTTCTGCAAAATGTACATGAAGCTTGCCCAAACTTTTGTCAAAGATACAACCCAGGTCAGAGAAGGAGAACAATTTCATCCATACGCACAGAAGAAGTCCAGAAAACCTGAGGAGTCTTGTCACAGATCTGCTCTAATTCTTGCCACCTAACACAAAGGACCTCATTTTGACTTTATGAGGCAGCACTAAGCTTCCCTGAAGTAGTTAGCCAAGGAGATCACCCACCCTGAGATGAAAGATGTAAAATAAAGATGGGGGAGGGGAGCAGCCACACATCACTTTCAAGACAGCCAGGCAGCAAGCGCCCGGATTCAGACTTCCCAGGCCCAGACAGCGAGAGACTGGCACTGTAAACAGTAACTCTACCCCGCGAGGGGAGGGGCCCCAGGCGTATAGTGCAGTTCAATTGCCTGGCCATTCACCGAACCATCTCTCCACACTCCTCCTCGTGCACTAAAAATAGGACACAAGATGGCTTTTAGAGCATCCCAGCTGCTAAAAATGTTAAGAGAACAAATTTCAAAACACGGAGCAGAATCAGTATACAGGGAAAAGGGAGAAGGCATTATGTGCTTCTAGCGTCAAAAACACAAATCAAGAAAAAATGAGATGTTCATAATAACACCTCACTTCTATATAGTACCGATCTGTGAAATATTTTTGCAAATTAAAAAAATCTAATTATAGGACTTCTAACAATATCCCTGTGAAATAGATAGAATGTAAATATAATTACTTCTGTTTAGCTACTGAGGAAAAGCAGACACATATTTAATCACAGGACACGTTAGACTCCTGATCTGACTCAATCCAGCCCAATTAGCATCCCATACAGCCAAGTCACCAAAAACCTAGGGATCTTAACAAAGTAAAATATCAAAGTGAAAAAAAGAAAAAAATGTCAAAGTGAACCTTATGGGTTTCTATGCTCAAGAGCTAAACTCTAAGAATTAACAATTAAGTCAAAATTGGTATTAGTTTTAGAAGGAAAACAGTTCAAGAATTCTATTTAATCTACTTTTTAAACTTCTTTTGAATCTACTTTTTTTTAGGAGTCAAGAAACCATTATGATGATGATATTAAAGCCACTTAAATTTAGAAGTCATAGAGAAAAATGAACTCGGTTTCTCACACTCACCTATATAAATGTAACAGTTTACATCTCCTTCAAAGGACAAAAAGAATTCAGTTTCAAGTGCAAGGTCAAAGTATACAAAAAGACACACTGGCCTGGGAAACCAATAGGCTTAACAACAAAAGATGAGTCAACCAATACTTGCAAATCTTGAAAGAATATTTTATTGTGACTCAGAAAAGGAATTAAATTATCCCACTGATGACTAGGAAAAGAGATCACTTTTAAGTGTTTTGTTTGTGCTTTTTAAAAGCTATTATTATGAGGGGGCCTTTAAAAGCTAGTATATTATTACAGCATTAAGGGGCACTTCCTAAATATATCCAATATAGCCACCTTCTCTCTAAGCCAACCCCTGGTGAAATAATTCTTTCTTCCCTTCAATACTGTTTAGATAAGGCACAGCCAAGGCAGTACAGGATAACTAACCTGAACTTGCTATAGGAATTTCCAAACAGATAAGAAGAACTTTGCAAATACGTGCCTATTTGAAAGACAAGAGAAACTTGAAGAAAGTATCCAGTGAAAATATGAGCTCCTTTCTCACAAGGGAAGCTCTTCAATGGAGAGTCTGTCTCCTTATAAATTCTATTCAGCCCTGAGAGTCTTTGCCAGGGCCAAGAAGGAAAGCGGCTTCTACTGTCACTATCAAAAGAAATTCACTTAAACGAAATGATATTATGTCTAGAATCTGTTTCAAAAAAATCTAGAGTTGGGGCTGGTGAGAAAGAGGAAATAACCATGACCGAGAATGAACACTTCCTGAAGCTGGCTAGTGGCGTTACCACTAAGCCACTTCTTTAGTGGCTGGAATTTTTCATAATAAAAAGTTAAACAGAGAAAGAAAAAAGCTACTTTTAGAAAGCAAATACCTCTCTGCTAGCCTATTTGTGTAAGACCAGCTTATAGAAATACATAACAGAGAACTGAAAAGGAATATATCATAGCAAAAAATATTTAAATTCTTTACAGTTATAAAACAATTAGGATGGCCAACAGCTTTTCTGTTACTCACACAGGTGTGAAAGGATGGATTAAGCTATTACCTGTCGCCACAAGGCTATCTTTTCTCCTTTATGTCACTGTAATTAAGCCTGATTAAAAAGAATGACTGAGCCTTTTTTTCCCCCCTTCATCCTGACAAAAAGTACTCATTCCAAAATGAAGGGAATTAAAAAAAAAAAAAAAATGAAGGTAATGGAGATACCCTGGGGACACTGTTTCAACCCCTCAAATTCAGATTTTAATAAAGCTTAGCAAATTTTAAACTATCTTTTACATCAGCTCCTAAGAGTTAAGCTTAAACCAAATTAAGCTGATTTTTAACATATTACTTTTATCTTGATAAATATTTTCACAGCGCATGCAAGCACATATTTGGAAATTTTCATTCTTCTCTTTCATTTTTTTTTCATTCTTTTAAATTCTGCTAAAAATTGCAAAACAAGAGAGACTAAAGGCCTGAGGTCTTTTATTCAACAGAATCAGTCCCCTAGGTGATTGTCATCAAGACTGCTTTCGCCTCCAGAATTGATTTGAGACACTTGACAACCAAGATGAATGTCTGACCTGTGAATGAATGTCTGATCTTAATAATGGACACCTTTTTTTTAAGGAGATAAATGTTAGATAAGTAATCACACAGAAACCCCACATTATCACTGAATCCCCTTTCTTTAAGAAGTTATCGACACTCTCTTCATACAGAATTTACCAAGATGCCCTAATAGAACTGGGAAAATTAAACTCCAGGATGGGAACACAAGAACCCCGGGGAGGGCCCACATTCCTCCCTAGCAGATGGCACGTGGTCCTTCATTTTCCGCTCTACCCCCTTTTCTCCTTTGGATCTGGGAGCCTGACTTAGAGGCATCTGCTTCAACAGCAAACATTCAGATTATTTAAACTGCCGCTCTCCACACACTCCTAACTTATCTGGCAGAACAGGCATTTCAAAACTCTACAGTTGTGAAAATTAAAAACAGAAAAATTCGCCCAAATTCAAAACTTGGCCCCGGACCCCATGAGTTTACATTTAGTATTTCAAAATACTTGAAAATTACAACAAGTACAAGAGTATTCAAAACAGTTTAATAGTTTGGTTAATCATGTCATCTGTAGGGTAACTTTTACAAGCCCAATCAGATCCCTTGGTAAAAACGACACAAATGCTGTCATTTAGTAACATAAAAGGAATTCGGTCTATGCATTTCAAGAGACAAACCCGTTCTCAGATCCATACTGAGAGAGCAAATATTTCATGCATGCGCCTCAGCAGGGTGGATCTCCAGTACTGGGAAGGGCTGGATGACTCAAGAGTCGGCCATGTTTCCAAGGCTTAGCGGGAAGATGATTAATGACACTAAAGAACAAGGCATGTGAACGTTTACAATGGGTTGCTTACAAAAGCTCAGTTTCTAACTAAGTGCTCTGACCTTAGATAAAGAGGGTACTCAACACAGAGGTTCAAACAGGGGCTACATTCTGGAACGACTCACATTAAACTTATCTAGTACATCACAAAAAGATACCAGAACTAAAATCAACATTTTAGCAAGTTTTTGACTTTTCAAGAGACTGCAAAAACTTCAAGTTACAAAAAAGCGATTTCTTACTAAAAGAAGAAGAAGAAAAAGATTTAAAAAGAGAATGAGCTTGATGCTCTGGGAGATGACAATTTCATTTGCGAATCACTTCCCCACCTTATTTTTCAGGCTTCTGGTCTACTTTTCACCATTCTTTCGCCCATTTCCATGCTTGCTGCATGTGAGAATGTGAGAAAGAACAGGAATAAAGTGTAGCTTTTTTTGGTTGAGTGAATAGTACACAGGGAGGAGAGCAGAACAGGGAAAGTTAAGACTAATTTTGAGACTCCTTTATGTCATCTATGACCCTTACAACTGTTAATTCAAGACAGGATGCGTTAAGCAAGAGACATTGCAAAAGGTAGAGTAAGCGATCACAATGACTGTTAATATGGACAACATTCAAAAACCACATGGAGAAAGAAAGGAGGAAAACACCATGCAATACATCATACACATTATCAGCAGTGTTCTGAGCAATCCAACAGAAGATGAGCCTTTCCTCAGTTGTATTTAATGCAAATCTTCTATAATGAACGTGTAGGTCCTTGAGAAAACAATTTCTTTCATAGCAAAAATGATCCCTGAAAAAGCATTTTTCATATAATATATAAGAGGTGCAGTTCAACTGCTCTACAAAATTGTTTCAAGTTAAGCTGCAAAAAACACAAAAGATAATGAAAACAATGGCCCTGCTACTATTGTTAGAAATTCTCATCCACTCATCCAACATTTACATTATCATGTTTTAAATCCAATGTCTGCTGAGATCCCTAATTAAGACAGTCAATTCTGACTATCAAGGCGCTTAAAAATACAGGCTGCAAACCCTTCTGCCCCATCTCCAACTTTGAATATCCCTCCAAAAAACAAAAAACCCTGAGGGATTTCTTGGTAAGGTCACTACATCCAAAAATGCAATGCAACAGATAGTGTTATGATCAAAATAATTGCTGTCCTTCCCCTGCTAGATCCTTCCCTACTCACCCATCTCTGGATGGGATTATACTTCTTGTCCCCTGAGGCCATATATGATTATGTGACTTGCTTTGACCAATGAAGTATGAGTAGCAACAGCAAATGCCACTTCTGCACATAAGCATTAAGAACCATGGAGAGGGTCAATCATGGCTCTTCACTCTTGCATCCTGAGCTCTGAAACAAAACCCATCAAAGGAATTAAAATGAGGAATAAATTTTTGTTATTGGAAACTATGGGGATTGTTGCCACAGCATAACTTAGCAAAAGTTGACTAATTCACATATCCTTAACTAAACTCTAATACATTAAAGACACCAATGGGCAGAAGGAAGAAATAAGTAACCTTTTCTATAGTTTCCAACTTAATCTTGAAGAAGTTGACAATACTTTGCCCCAACCAGGTAATCACTAGCCTACTGCTTGTTTTGTTTTGATTTGTTTTCTTTCCAAAAGTCTGGGCAAACCAATTTTGTTCTTCAAGCATTTGCAAGGACTTTCCTTGTGGTCCAATAGTTAAGACATCACACTTTCAATGTAGGTGGCATGGGTTCAATCCCTAGTCAGGAAACTAGGATCCCAAATCCAGGCAATGAATTCAAGGAAAAAAAAAAAAAAAGCATTTGCAGTTGTCCCCTCATTCAGCACTACAGACATGTATGAAATGCCCTTCCTTGACAAAAACCCTTAAAATATGACACAGTGAAATCCTCAAAATATGATTCCACAGGACATAGAACAAGAAATGCCTAGAGGAATAAAATCTACTACTTTTTTCTGAAACAAATTAGCTATTAGAATCACTGTTGCATACCTAGAACTAATATAATGTTATATATAGGTCATTATATCTGAGTGAAAAAAAAAACTTAACTGTAGGGAATTCCTGGTGGTCTAGTGGTTAAGATTTGGCACCTTCACTGCCAGGATTCAGGTTCAATCCCTGGTTGGGGACTAAGATCCCACAAGAAGCATGGCTCCGGCAAAAATAATAATAAAATAAAAGACATTAAAAAATCAGAAAAGACACCTGAAAATTGGTTCAAGATGGCAGGGTAGGAGGACATATGCTCATCTCCTCTTACAGGAACACTGAAGTCACAACCAGCTGCTGAATAACCACTGACAGGAGCACGGAGAGCCCGTCCAAAGACCAAGAGAAACCACATGGGCTTCTGCCTGAGGCCATATATGATTATGTGACTTGCTTTGACCAATGAAGTATGAGTAGCAACAGCAAATGCCACTTCTGCACATAAGCATTAAGAACCATGGAGAGGGTCAATCATGGCTCTTCACTCTTGCATCCTGAGCTCTGAAACAAAACCCATCAAAGGAATTAAAATGAGGAATAAATTTTTGTTATTGGAAACTATGGGGATTGTTGCCACAGCATAACTTAGCAAAAGTTGACTAATTCACATATCCTTAACTAAACTCTAATACATTAAAGACACCAATGGGCAGAAGGAAGAAATAAGTAACCTTTTCTATAGTTTCCAACTTAATCTTGAAGAAGTTGACAATACTTTGCCCCAACCAGGTAATCACTAGCCTACTGCTTGTTTTGTTTTGATTTGTTTTCTTTCCAAAAGTCTGGGCAAACCAATTTTGTTCTTCAAGCATTTGCAAGGACTTTCCTTGTGGTCCAATAGTTAAGACATCACACTTTCAATGTAGGTGGCATGGGTTCAATCCCTAGTCAGGAAACTAGGATCCCAAATCCAGGCAATGAATTCAAGGAAAAAAAAAAAAAAAGCATTTGCAGTTGTCCCCTCATTCAGCACTACAGACATGTATGAAATGCCCTTCCTTGACAAAAACCCTTAAAATATGACACAGTGAAATCCTCAAAATATGATTCCACAGGACATAGAACAAGAAATGCCTAGAGGAATAAAATCTACTACTTTTTTCTGAAACAAATTAGCTATTAGAATCACTGTTGCATACCTAGAACTAATATAATGTTATATATAGGTCATTATATCTGAGTGAAAAAAAAAACTTAACTGTAGGGAATTCCCTGGTGGTCTAGTGGTTAAGATTTGGCACCTTCACTGCCAGGATTCAGGTTCAATCCCTGGTTGGGGACTAAGATCCCACAAGAAGCATGGCTCCGGCAAAAATAATAATAAAATAAAAGACATTAAAAAATCAGAAAAGACACCTGAAAATTGGTTCAAGATGGCAGGGTAGGAGGACATATGCTCATCTCCTCTTACAGGAACACTGAAGTCACAACCAGCTGCTGAATAACCACTGACAGGAGCACGGAGAGCCCACGTCCAAAGACCAAGAGAAACCACAATGAGATGGTAAGAGGGGCACAGTCACAATAAAATCAAATCCCTCACCTGCACATAGGTACTCCACAAACTGGAGAACAATAACACCAAAAAAGCTCTCCACGGATGTGAAGGTTCTGAGCCCCACATCAGGCTTCCCAGCCTGAGGTTCTGCAAAGGGACTAGGAATCTCCAGGGAAACTTGAAGGCCAGAGGGATTCGATTACAAGACTTCCACAGGTCTAGGGGAATTAGACTCTTCACTCTTGGAGGGCAAAAACAAAATCCTGTGTGTACCAGCACCCAGGAGAACGAAGCAGGGAGGCTAAAGGACACTGAGCCAGACCCACCTGCTCGTGTTAGGCGGTCTCCGGCAGAGGTGTGGGTTGGCAGTGGCTCCCTGCGGGACAAGGGCACTGGTGGTGGTAGTCCTGGGAGGTGCCCCTTGGGGTGAGCCTCATGGGGGTACCATTAGTCCTACCACACAGCCTGTAGACGCCTGGGCTGGATTGCCTGGGGCCAAACAACTCAGAAGAAGGGAGTGCAGCCAGCCACAGTCATCCACAGAACAGTGGATTAAAGTTTTACCGAGCCCTGCCCACCACAACTAGACCCAGATTTTCCTAGCCAGTCCCTCCCATCAGAAAACCTTGCACAAGTCTCTTAGCCTCAGGCACCAGAGGGCAGACAGAAGAATCAAGAACTATAATCTTGCACCCTCCAGAATGAAAACCACCATCATAGAAAGTTAAAAAAATGAAAAGGAAGAGGATTATGTACCAGGTGATGGAACACAACAGAAGTCCAGAAAAACAACTAAATGAAGTAGAGATAGGCAACCTTTTGAAAAAGAATTTCAAATAATGATGGACTTAGAGACTGTCACTGAATGAAATAAGACAGACAAAGAAAGAGAAATACTGTATGACATCCCGTATGTGAAAGTGAAAGTGTTAAGTCAGCCACATCTGACTCTTTGCAACTCCATGGGCTAGAGTCCACTGTACCCAGCCAGCCTCCTCTCTCCGTGGGGTTTCCCAAGCAAAAATAATTTTTTATTTTCATAAAATGTACTATCAACATTGAAAACAACAGTTGTAAAAGTTTATACTCCCAATACTATAAAACATGAAAGCATATAAGGGAGAAACAACAGGCAATCTCTTTGAACTTATTGGTAAAAATGTGGCAAGCAATAACATAAAACACTATTGGTGGCAGTTTCTAATTAATAAGAGTAGCCAGAAACTAAAAATATTGAAATTGTCACAGGATGACTGTTAGAAAAATCAACTAGTATTTAGGAAGTAGTCACTTGGGTAGAATATTAATGCAGTGAGGAGTTAAAACAGGAAACTTACAAGTCATAAAGTAGACTATCATATACATATAGATTGAGAAGATAAGTTTATATATATATATGAATAACACACCTAGAACATAAATATTTATACAGTAAAGCTACACAAATGCTTTGGCTTGAGATACAGGAAGCACTCTTTTAAAAGAGTAAACAAGGGCTTCCCCTGGTGGTCCAGTGGGTAAGGACACCGCCTTGCAGTGCAAGGGGCGCCAGTTCGATCCCTGGCCTGGGAAGATCCCACGTGCCGTGGAGTGGCTGAACCGATGTGTCCAATTATCAAGCTGGCGCTCTGCAACAACAGACGCCACCGCAATGGGAGGCCCACAGGAGCCAAAGAACAAAGACGGATGAAAATAGAGAAATGAAAGACCAATAGAAGTGGCCCGCCCGCTCCCCTCCCTCCCCAACCCGACCCCCGCCCAAAATAAATAAATAAATCTTTGAAAAAAAAAAAAAGAGTAAACAAAAGATGATACAATCTTATAATCATCCCTAATCAATCACCCTTTAATCAATAGGATTAAAAACAATCTACGTTAAATAATTATTTCTTTTTTTAAATCTATGGTATGCCATTCAGGATGTAAAGAAAAAGTACCTTCAAGCAGGAAATGTTTAAAATCAGGCTGCACTCATGCCTGGCCATCCAGGCTGAAAGGTCAGGAATCTTATTACCAGTATTCTTAGGAAGTGAATACAACACTGTTGACAGAAATGTCAAATTAAAACCTCTTCTTCCTTTACATTTTCAGAGTAAATTCCTATCTTCTAAGGAAATTATCTTCAATCTTTTGTCAACCAAGAACACTTTCTGTAAACAAAACCTCACACCAGCTCCACACTGAAGAGCTGAGCTGCTCGGATTCCAGTGGGAGTAAGGAAGGGCTACAGGCTGGAAAAAGAATCACAAGTGCCTACATCCCACCAGGAAGGAGCATCATGAGCCAAGCACCAGGCTAAGAAGCCCATGGAATCCAAAGGGAACAAAACAGAGTCTCTGTCCCCAGAGAGTTTACATCCTAGAATGGGGAAGCAAGCTAATAAACAAGGAAACAAACAAATATGACCATTTCACACACAGAGAACTCCAAAGAAAATGAGGTCGGGGAACAAGGCAGATGGTGGCTGGAGGTGGTATTTGGAATTTCTTTGTGTGCTTGAGTAGGCAAGGGGAACCACTCTAAAAATAACTGGCGTCTTTTGGGGGAAGGTTCAGCCAGTGCAAAGGCCCACAGAAGGAAAAGAACCTGTCCAAGGAAAAGAAAGAGGCCAGTCCAGCTGGAGCAAAGGGAACCAAAGGAGTGGAGAAAGAGAGGAAATTGGAGGGGCAATGAAGGCCAGAATACAAGCATCTCTTACAGCGAGGCTTGGATTAAGTGTAATGGGAAGGCTCTGAAAGGCTTTGAGCAAGGGAACAACTTGACCTGATTTATAGTGCAAAGCTGCTATGTGGAACAGATTCCATGCAGGCAGAGAGGAATCAAGAAAACAAGCAAAGAGACCATGGCAGATATTCATCTGAGAGGCAGTGGTGGCCAGCAGTAACATTTTAACAGTGGAAACAATGAGGAGTGGCCAGATTTGAGATATATTTTGAACAGAAAGCCTACAGAATTTAACAATGGAGTAGAAACAGAGTAGACAGAAGACAGAGGAATCAAGGAGAGTTGTGAAGTTTCTGGCCTGTACAAGTGGGTGGAGGAGGGCACCATTCACTAGGACAGAAAGGTTGGGAGTATATAGATTAGACTGGGCACAGCATCAAGAATTATTTTTACTGATGGTCAACAGGCACCTAAAAGATGTTCATCATTGCTAATATTAGAGAAGTGCAAATCAAAACCACAAATAAGGTACTACTTCACACCCGTCAGAATGGCCATCATTAACATGTCTACAAATAACAAAATGGAGAAAGTACTGAGAAAAGGGAACACTCCTTCATTGTTGGTGGGAATGTAACTTGATGCAGCTACTATGCACGGAAGAGTATGGAGGTTCCTTTAAAAAGTAAAAGTAGAGCTACCATATGATCCGCAATCCCACTCCTCGGTACTTCTCTAGATGAAAAGATACATGCACCCCTGTGTTCACAGCAACACCATTTACAATAGCCAAGACATGAAACAACCTAAATATCAGATAGACAGATGAGTGAATAAGGAAGAAGTGGTACATTTGGAATATCACTCAGCCATAAAAAAGAATGAATTGCCATTTGCAACAATATGGGTACAACTAAACTCTAAACTATGACACAAAAGGATCTACAAAACAGGGCTTCCCTGGTAGCTCAGTGGGAAAGAGTCCACCTACTAATGCGAGAGACATGGGTTCAATCCCTGATCCAGGAAGATTCCACATGCTGCAGAGCAACTAAGCCTGTAAGCCACAACTATGGAGTCTGTGCTCTAGAGCCTCGGAGCTGCAACAATGGAGCCCATGGGCCACAACGATTGCAGCCCATGCACCCTAGAGTCCAAGTTCCACAGCAAGAGAAGTCACCACAACAAGAAGTCTTCTCACCTCAAAGAGAGAGTAGCTCCCACTCCCTGCAACTAGAGAAGAGCCTGCAGCAGCAGTGAAGACCCAGAATAGCCATAAATAAATAAATAAACAAAATGCATTTCCCAAAAAAAAAAAAAAAAAAGGAGGATTTATCGACAAAGCAGAAATAGACTCACAGACACAGAGAACAGACTTTTGGTTGACAAGAGATGGGGAGAGGGAGGGATAGATCAGGAGTTAAGGATTAGTAGATGCAAATGCGTGTGTGTAATTCAATCACTGTGCTACACACCAGAAACGAACACAGCACTGTAAACCAACTATACCTCAATAAAATGAATTTTTTAAAAAAGAATTCTGTTTTGACCATGTTAATTTTCAATAGTCTGTAACTAGGTACCCTAGTAGATCCTTCGTTGGCCATTGAAGTCCATATGTTCTTGATGAGGCTGGAGCTGGAAATATCCATATTGACTCTCATACCTCTATTCCCACAATAAACCTTTTAAGGCTTCTCAGAAACTCCAGTGTTCCACAGAGCACTGTAAAACTTAATGCTTACCTCCAACTTGCTAACCTAAACATGCCTAGTGTTTGCATTGTGTGGCCAAAAAACTACGAAAATATGAAGTGTTTGCCCGCACTACAATTTGTTGACACCAAAACAAATTAGAGTTAGCTTGAAGATTAAAGTGAAGTACAGTCTACTGACGCATATATATGGAATCTAGTAAGATAGTAATGATAACACACATAGTGAAGTGATGGGAAAACAGACACAGAGAACAGACCTACAGACATTGTGGGGAATGAACAGTGGGTGGGAGGCGTAGAGGGAGTAACATGGAAACCTATACTGTGATATGTGAAAAAGACAGCCATTGTCATTGCATTGTGGGAATAGGAGATCCTGTAGGGGTGCAGTTCAACAGCCTAGAGGGGTGGGAGGAGGCACTGGGAAGGGAGCGGAGGAGGGAGGGCCCAGGTATATACATATGACTAATCTGGGATTATACATATCTGTAAACAACAAAACTGTAAAAGCAAAAGTAAAATAAAAATAAAATTTAAAAAAAGACAATTGAGCTCTTAAGCGACACAATGAGGATACAATAAACCAGTTGGATTTAATTGTTGAAAAGAAAAGATTAAAGTGAAAAAATAAAAATGAAACCGATGAAAGTATGCTAGAAGATAATACAGGTTAATACTGATAAAATCTCAAAGTGAGATGGGACTTCCTCATTTGACCATGGAGGTGGCACAAGTGGTAAAGAACCCACCTGTCAATGCAGAAGAGACACAGGTTCAATCCCTGGGTGGGGAAGATCCCCGGAAGAGGCAATGGCAACATACTCCAGGATTCTTGCCTGGGAAATCCCAAGGACAGAGAAGCCTGGCAGGCTACACTCCATGGGGTTGCAAAGACTCAGACATGATTGAGCACGCGTGCACACACACACAAACACACACAGAGAAATTCTTAAAAACATAAAATAATGGTGAATTGGGGGAAGGGAGGTTTAAATACTTAGATAAAAGAAAAAGTCACAAAGCTTAAAAGCAAATGGAAAAATGGCAATAAGGAAATATCCTTAAATATTTATATAAGGAGCTCACATAAATTAAAAGAGTAATTCCAAAAGAAAATGTGACATGGGAAAATTCAAAAGAGAAGAAATATAAGTAAGCAATTAACACAGGGGGAAAAAAGTGCTAAACTTCTTATCAGGAAAAGGATAAAAGGAATTAAAATAAGGAGATAGAAGTTTTCACCTAACAAGCTCATAAATGTTAAAATGGCAATGAGTATAGACTTGGAGCCTGGCTAGTAATTACCAGACTCCTCGTGGAGACAATTTGGCAAAATGCATCAGGAGCCTTAGAGTCTGCATGCTCTTTGACCTTCCAGTTTCACTGCAGGGAATTCATTCAAAAGTCAGCAGTGTTGGAGGGTTGATTGAAAAGATTTAGGCACAAATTATATTTAGCAGATGCTTCAGAATAGCATTTAATGACATGAAAAACAAAAAAGATAAAAAATAGGGAAGGGAGCGGAGGAGGAGGGCCCAGGTATATACATATGACTAATCTGGGATTATACATATCTGTAAACAACAAAACTGTAAAAGCAAAAGTAAAATAAAAATAAAATTTAAAAAAAGACAATTGAGCTCTTAAGCGACACAATGAGGATACAATAAACCAGTTGGATTTAATTGTTGAAAAGAAAAGATTAAAGTGAAAAAATAAAAATGAAACCGATGAAAGTATGCTAGAAGATAATACAGGTTAATACTGATAAAATCTCAAAGTGAGATGGGACTTCCTCATTTGACCATGGAGGTGGCACAAGTGGTAAAGAACCCACCTGTCAATGCAGAAGAGACACAGGTTCAATCCCTGGGTGGGGAAGATCCCCGGAAGAGGCAATGGCAACATACTCCAGGATTCTTGCCTGGGAAATCCCAAGGACAGAGAAGCCTGGCAGGCTACACTCCATGGGGTTGCAAAGACTCAGACATGATTGAGCACGCGTGCACACACACACAAACACACACAGAGAAATTCTTAAAAACATAAAATAATGGTGAATTGGGGGAAGGGAGGTTTAAATACTTAGATAAAAGAAAAAGTCACAAAGCTTAAAAGCAAA
The DNA here is from genome assembly GCA_022376925.1 of Tragulus kanchil. NCBI lineage: Eukaryota > Metazoa > Chordata > Mammalia > Artiodactyla > Tragulidae > Tragulus > Tragulus kanchil. The sequence goes on along the minus strand of JAIOJX010000028.1, from coordinate 234,285,321 downwards.
TGGAAAAATGGCAATAAGGAAATATCCTTAAATATTTATATAAGGAGCTCACATAAATTAAAAGAGTAATTCCAAAAGAAAATGTGACATGGGAAAATTCAAAAGAGAAGAAATATAAGTAAGCAATTAACACAGGGGGAAAAAAGTGCTAAACTTCTTATCAGGAAAAGGATAAAAGGAATTAAAATAAGGAGATAGAAGTTTTCACCTAACAAGCTCATAAATGTTAAAATGGCAATGAGTATAGACTTGGAGCCTGGCTAGTAATTACCAGACTCCTCGTGGAGACAATTTGGCAAAATGCATCAGGAGCCTTAAAGTCTGCATGCTCTTTGACCTTCCAGTTTCACTGCAGGGAATTCATTCAAAAGTCAGCAGTGTTGGAGGGTTGATTGAAAAGATTTAGGCACAAATTATATTTAGCAGATGCTTCAGAATAGCATTTAATGACATGAGAAGATACTACACTTTAAAAATTAGGTTTTAAAATTGTATGGTCAGAATAACACATAGCAATAGGTGTACTCACATAAAGAAATCACTAGGGGGGTACTCTCCTACTCCTTTCCTGTGTCTTTTGCTGGAAGCTTTCTCTATTGCTTTTTATTTTAGTAACACTTTTGCTGCATGAAAAAAAACAAAGATCACTAAGAATGCATTAGAGGGGGCTTCCCTGGTGGTCCAGTAGGTAAGGACACTGCCTTGCAGTGCAAGGGGCGCCAGTTCAATCCCTGGCCTGGGAGGATCCCACGTGCTGTGGAGCGGCTGGACCGATGTGTCCAATCACTGAGCCGGAGCTCTGGGGCGCATGCGCCCAGAGCTGGTGCTCTGGGACAACAGAGGCCACTGCGATGGGAGGCCCACGCAGGCCAAAGAACAAAGATGGATGAAAATAGATAAATGAAAGACCAATAGAAGTGGCCCGCCCGCCCCTCTCCCTCCCTAACCCGCTCCTCCCCGCAAAAAAAAAAAAAGTCTCAAGAATACATTAGAGGTAATTAACACCAGTAGCATCTAGAAAAATTATGTTCTTTACGATCTTTTTTTCATTAAAATAAGCTTATATCATTTAAAAATAAAAACTTCATTTGGAGGAAAAACAAAACTAAAAGTCCTATGCATAAAAGATAAATTGAATAGAAATTACCAAAAATTTAATAGGAGATATTCAAGTGACAAATTATAATTTGGGAAAATTTTCCATCCCTTCTAGAATAGAAAACTCTCTATTTACATACTTTCCACTATGAAGATGCACTACTCTTACTTTTTTAAAAAAAAGGAAAAACAAACTTAAAAATGAAGGCCTGTACTATCGTAAGTGAAGAAAATAGTTACAGTCATTGCTCTGTTAGAAAAGGAGACCCTTCAAGGGTGCTGTGTGATGGTTGGGAAGGGTGGGAAGAGGGGGATATACGTATGACTAATCTGGGAACATGCATATCTGTAAACAACAAAACTCTGTAAAAGTTAAAAGTAAAATAAAAGTTAAAAAAAAAAAAAAAGACTCTCCAGGGCTTCCCCTGGTGGTCCAGTGTGTAAGGACACCGCCTCGCTGTGCAAGGGGCGCTGGTTCAATCCCTGGCCTGGGAAGATCCCACGTGCCACGGAGCAGTTGGACCGATGTGTCCAATTACCGAGCCGGAGCTCTGGAGCGCATGCGCCCAGAGCCGGTGCTCTGCAACAACAGAGGCCACCTCGATGGGAGGCCCACACAGGCCAAAGAACAAAGATAAATAAATGGAAGACCAATAGATGTGGCCAAAAAAATTTTAAAAAAGACTCTCCTTTCTCTTGTTGTCTGAAGCTGAACATGTTTTACTACTACCACACAGTACTTCCAAGGGTTCATATCCTTTCCTTCACGTACTAGGGCCAGTTTTTCTTTCTCTATTATTCAAACTAGTTTAGCGGGCACGAAGTGTTTCTCCTGAAACATGCTAGCTCTCATATCTCCCTCCAAGGGACTCCCTTTTGTGGACTTCAATACTTCAGCTCCATGGTTCTCAAAGCCTTCTCCTAGACAGCAGCCCCAGCATAAACAAGGAGCTGGCAGATGCAGATTCTTGGGCCCCAGCTCAGATCCAGAGAAGAAGAAACAGGGTAGGACTCAACAGTGTGTTTTAGCAAGACTGTCCAGCTGACCCTGATGCAAGGTCGTTTTGGAAACTCACTGTTGCAGCCTAGACAGCTTCGGGCCTTCTGCATGCAGGAACCCTCCTGTGGGAGTGCTGCGTGCTCAGGGACTCGGTCGTGTCTGACTCTTTGTGACCCCACGGACTGTAGCCCTCCAGACTCCTCTATCCATGGGACTGTCTAGGCAAGGATACTGGAGTGGGTTGCCATTTCCTCCTCCAGGGGATTCTCCCAACCCACAGATCAAACCTGCATCTCCTGTGTTGCCAAGCAGATTCTTTACCACTGAGCCACCTGGGGACCCAGAAACTCTCCCAAAGACACTCAAACCATTTTTCAAATTACATCTTTCAGAATCCTAATGGTAATACATTAAATCACTCGAGGGAACTGAGCTGCTAAATCTTGAATCTTAACAGCTGAAAACAACATTTACGAAAAATAAAAAGATAACAAGGAAAGAAAATCATACCTGTAGAGACGCTTTAAAGGGATCGGTGAGGCCTAGAGACATCACTTCAAACCTTCGACAGCCTCTGAGATAAACACACTAGGCCTCCTCAAGGAACACACTGCATGATCCCACGTGCCGCGGAGCGGCTGGACTGATGTGTCCAATTACCGGAGCTCTGGAGCGCATGCGCCCAGAGCCGGTGCTCTGCAACAACAGAGGCCACCTCGATGGGAGGCCCACACAGGCCAAAGAACAAAGATAAATAAATGGAAGACCAATAGATGTGGCCAAAAAAATTTTAAAAAAGACTCTCCTTTCTCTTGTTGTCTGAAGCTGAACATGTTTTACTACTACCACACAGTACTTCCAAGGGTTCATATCCTTTCCTTCACGTACTAGGGCCAGTTTTTCTTTCTCTATTATTCAAACTAGTTTAGCGGGCACGAAGTGTTTCTCCTGAAACATGCTAGCTCTCATATCTCCCTCCAAGGGACTCCCTTTCGTGGACTTCAATACTTCAGCTCCATGGTTCTCAAAGCCTTCTCCTAGACAGCAGCCCCAGCATAAACAAGGAGCTGGCAGATGCAGATTCTTGGGCCCCAGCTCAGATCCAGAGAAGAAGAAACAGGGTAGGACTCAACAGTGTGTTTTAGCAAGACTGTCCAGCTGACCCTGATGCAAGGTCGTTTTGGAAACTCACTGTTGCAGCCTAGACAGCTTCGGGCCTTCTGCATGCAGGAACCCTCCTGTGGGAGTGCTGCGTGCTCAGGGACTCGGTCGTGTCTGACTCTTTGTGACCCCACGGACTGTAGCCCTCCAGACTCCTCTATCCATGGGACTGTCTAGGCAAGGATACTGGAGTGGGTTGCCATTTCCTCCTCCAGGGGATTCTCCCAACCCACAGATCAAACCTGCATCTCCTGTGTTGCCAAGCAGATTCTTTACCACTGAGCCACCTGGGGACCCAGAAACTCTCCCAAAGACACTCAAACCATTTTTCAAATTACATCTTTCAGAATCCTAATGGTAATACATTAAATCACTCGAGGGAACTGAGCTGCTAAATCTTGAATCTTAACAGCTGAAAACAACATTTACGAAAAATAAAAAGATAACAAGGAAAGAAAATCATACCTGTAGAGACGCTTTAAAGGGATCGGTGAGGCCTAGAGACATCACTTCAAACCTTCGACAGCCTCTGAGATAAACACACTAGGCCTCCTCAAGGAACACACTACATTCAAACTCATTTAATTACACGTGTCAAAGGCAGGGCCTCATAATCAAACAATCAACCAGACTCCTGAGCAATAACAATACTGAAGCCATACCTAGACGTAAATACAACAATCAGACGTCCTAAAAATAGGAGAAACATCTTCAGCTGAGTCGACTGATGAGCCCACCTTGGGCAAGATCTTTTGGCATTTGATATGAACAATTAATATAACTGCTTACCTGTGATAGAGGTATAATCATAATAGGAATGAGACGAAGTCTACTCACAGCCCAAGGAAGTACCAAATATTTTGCCACTTTCATTAGTTCAAAGAGTCAGGTACTGAACTAGTGCCAGAGACAAAATAGTGTCTAAAATACCCTTTCTGCCCCCCAGAGGCCTGCGGTTACTTGGAGATTGGCCAGGGCCACACAGCGACCGCCACTCAACCGAGGGAAGAAACTTCACATATCTTATCTCTAACACTGGAGGTTCAGTCACTTGGTCAAGGCCACCCAACGCCCTACAAGTCCATACTCGGCTCTTGCCCCTCCACTCATACATAACATGAGCACCAAAGAGACTTAAGTGTGCACCGCTCCATTTACATGAGGCTGTGCTAAGAACAGAGCTTCCCAGGGGGCCCTAGTGGGAAAGAACCCGCCAGCCAATGCAGGGGATGCAAGAGACGTGGGTTCAATCCCTGGGTCTAGAAGATCCCATGGAGAAGGAAATGGCAACCCACACCAGTGTTCTTGCCTGGAGAATTCCCTGGACAGACGAACCGGGCAGGCTATAGTTCACGGGGTCACAAAGAGAAGGACATGACTCAAGTGACTTAGCATGCATGTGCTAAGAATAAAGTCAAGAATAAAAACAGTATTTTTTTAAAAAAATGATATTGTTGTTACTAAAAGAGAGACATCCAAGTTCAGTAAAATCACACAGTGTCAAGCCAAGTAAAACAGTTTTTAAAGGATCCTGTTTCTGAATAGGAAAAATGACCCATTCTGAAGAACAACCTCAAAAAAGGGCAAGATCTATATGGAATAAAATATCAATACTAACTATACTCAATGGGGAGACTATAGGCAACTGTTATCCCAAGTTGAAATTCATCTCTAATGTAAATTATTTTTTCTAATTGTCATCCAACATTTTTTAAAAATGATTTTTTTTTTAACCCAGCCAAGAGTCCATTCATCAGTGGTTCTCAATAAGAGTGTTCCCCTCCCCTGGAGATGTGAAGGGAAATGTGGGGTATTTTTAGCTGTCACGTTCAGTGGGAGGCACCACCGGCACTCAGCAGGTTACTCAGAGCAGTCCCACACCAAGAACTGTCCCAAGTGACCTGAATGCGTTCTCAGCCATTCCTATAGGGGGAAAAAGCCATTTACAACTATCGGAGCCGAGAACCAAATGCCATTTTACATATAAACACAAAGGACTTTTTGCAAGTTTTTACTATAGATCTTAGTCAGGTGCTCGTAGTGTAAAGCAAAAGAACATTGTCTTCAGCTTTGTCATAAGTGGTTCACAAGCTTGGCGAAGTGGTCAACTACTGTGCCCTTCTCCGTAGCTGCATCACGTCCACCAGGTGCACTGGCAGCCACTGCATCTGCAGGCAGTGTCTCACGTCTGTTTCTCAGGGCTAAGCTCAGACGTCCTCAAATGCCAAGGAAACACTTTGATAGAAAAAGTCGGGGCAACACACTGAGAGCTTTGAAATGTGTATGTCACTGAAGAATTTAACTTCATGAAAACCAAGTTGTCGGTTTAAATTTTTATTTATTTACTCTTTATTTTTGGCTATTCTGGGTTTTCATGGCTGCCACAGGCTCTTCTCTAGTTGCAGGTAGGGTTACTTCCAGTTGAGGTGAGCAGGCTTCTTGGTGACTTCTCTTGTTGTGGACTAGTTCAATGGGCTGACAGACGACGGCATATAGTTCACGGTCACAAAGAGAAGGACATGACTCAAGTGACTTAGCATGCATGTGCTAAGAATAAAGTCAAGAATAAAAACAGTATTTTTTTAAAAAAATGATATTGTTGTTACTAAAAGAGAGACATCCAAGATCAGTAAAATCACACAGTGTCAAGCCAAGTAAAACAGTATTTAAAGGATCCTGTTTCTGAATGGGAAAAAATGACCCATTCTGAAGAACAACCTCAAAAAGGGCAAGATCTATATGGAATAAAATATCAATACTAACTATACTCAATGGGGAGACTATAGGCAACTGTTATCCCAAGTTGAAATTCATCTCTAATGTAAATTATTTTTTCTAATTGTCATCCAACATTTTTTAAAAATGATTTTTTTTTTAACCCAGCCAAGAGTCCATTCATCAGTGGTTCTCAATAAGAGTGTTCCCCTCCCCTGGAGATGTGAAGGGAAATGTGGGGTATTTTTAGCTGTCACGTTCAGTGGGAGGCACCACCGGCACTCAGCAGGTTACTCAGAGCAGTCCCACACCAAGAACTGTCCCAAGTGACCTGAATGCGTTCTCAGCCATTCCTATAGGGGGAAAAAGCCATTTACAACTATCGGAGCCGAGAACCAAATGCCATTTTACATATAAACACAAAGGACTTTTTGCAAGTTTTTACTATAGATCTTAGTCAGGTGCTCGTAGTGTAAAGCAAAAGAACATTGTCTTCAGCTTTGTCATAAGTGGTTCACAAGCTTGGCGAAGTGGTCAACTACTGTGCCCTTCTCCGTAGCTGCATCACGTCCACCAGGTGCACTGGCAGCCACTGCATCTGCAGGCAGTGTCTCACGTCTGTTTCTCAGGGCTAAGCTCAGACGTCCTCAAATGCCAAGGAAACACTTTGATAGAAAAAGTCGGGGCAACACACTGAGAGCTTTGAAATGTGTATGTCACTGAAGAATTTAACTTCATGAAAACCAAGTTGTCGGTTTAAATTTTTATTTATTTACTCTTTATTTTTGGCTATTCTGGGTTTTCATGGCTGCCACAGGCTCTTCTCTAGTTGCAGGGAGTAGGGGTTACTCTCCAGTTGAGGTGAGCAGGCTTCTTGGTGCGGTGACTTCTCTTGTTGTGGAGCTGAGGTTCGAGGGCACATGGGCTGCAGTAGTTGCGACACATGCTAGTTGCAGCTCCGAGGCTCTAGAGCACAGGCTCAACAGCTGTGGCCCACGGGCTTAGTTGCTCTGCAGCATGGAGGATCTTCCCGGATCAGGGATCCAACCCGTGTCTCCTGCATTGGCAGGTGAACTCTTTACCACTGAGCTACCAGGGAAGCCTCCATGATGATGTTCAGTCACTAAAATCATGGTGTTTTTTTTCTTTTAAATTCTATTGGGGGGGGGCGAGTTGGGGAGGGAGGGGGGCTGGTGGGCCTTCTATTGGTCTTTCATTTGTCTATTTTCATCCATCTTTGTTCTTTGGCCCGCGTGGGCCTCCCATCGCAGTGGCCTCTGTTGTCGCAGAGCACCGGCTCTGGGCGCATGCGCTCCAGAGCTCCAGCTCAGTAATTGGACACATCGGTCCAACCGCTCCGCAGCACATAGGATCCCCCCAGGCCAGGGATCGAACCAGCGCCCCTTGCACAGCGAGGCGGTGTCCTTACCCACTGGACCACCAGGGAAACCCCACTAAATCATCTTTGACTCTGCCACCTCATAGACTGTCCCCGCCAGGCTCCTCTGTCTATGGGATTCTCCAAGCAAGACTACTGGAGTGGGTTGCCATTCCCCTCTACAGGGGATCTTCCTGACATGGGGAATCAAAATCATGTCTCCTTCTTTGCAGGAATTACCTGCAAAGAATTACCACTGAGTCACGTGGGGAGAATGAAAGTAAAAAGTGAAAGTGAAGTTGCTCAGTCACGTCTGATTCTCTGCAACCCATGGACATGGATGAGCTATGGAATTCTCCAGGCAAGAATACAGGACTGGGTAGCCTTTCCCTTCTTCCCAGGGATGTTCCCAACCCAGGGATCGAACCCAGCTGTCCCACATTGCGGGTGGATTCTTCACCATCTGAGCCACCAGCGAAGCCCAAGAATACTGGAGTAGGGAGCCCATGCCTCCTGACCCAGGAATTGAACCGGGGTCTCCTGCACTGCAGGCGGATTCTTTACCAGCTGAGCTATAAGGGAACACGGGGAGAATAAAAGAAGCATTACAAAAAGGGAGTGTTGGGTCAGACAAGATCCAGAGCTTGCCGTGCTGACCCAGGGAATGTAATGATGAGAACCCAGCTGACTCTACGAAGCCAGACATAGATGAGATCTGCAAAAATGAAAAACAAGATAGAGACTAAAAAATGAAATAAAACAACAACAAAAAAAATTAAACATTAAAAAGGGCAAAAAAAGCAAAACGGGGCCACTCTTCTCACTACAATTCTTTGTTATGAAAAACAGGGATATTTTCATTAATGTGTTATGTATGCTAACTTGGGATGGCAGAGTTTTAAACGAATAGGAGTGTTAAAAATAGGTAATTTTTCAGTTTCAATCTTAATATGGAATATCAATAAACGGAACATACATAAGCAAAAGCTCTTTGATAGTCTTCCATACATTTTACGTGCAGGAAGGGATTTAAAATGAAAATATTTGAACACTGTTGCTCTTATAGAAAAAGCCAAGGAAAAAGGCTTAACCAGCTGGAGGGAGACCAGGTCACAGACACAGGGCAGTGGCTGAGTAGAGGAAGGAAACTTCTAGAACCAAGCCAGATCAACAGTGCTGGATTGTAAGTGGTGAAGGGAGAGGAAAGGATTTCGGATGAGGCAGAAGTCTCCAGGCAGCTGAGTATAACACCACCCAGAGAGATTTTAATATCATAAACTTCCTGACATGGGGAATCAAAATCATGTCTCCTTCTTTGCAGGAATTACCTGCAAAGAATTACCACTGAGTCACGTGGGAGAATGAAAGTAAAAAGTGAAAGTGAAGTTGCTCAGTCACGTCTGATTCTCTGCAACCCATGGACATGGATGAGCTATGGAATTCTCCAGGCAAGAATACAGGACTGGGTAGCCTTTCCCTTCTTCCCAGGGATGTTCCCAACCCAGGGATCGAACCCAGCTGTCCCACATTGCGGGTGGATTCTTCACCATCTGAGCCACCAGCGAAGCCCAAGAATACTGGAGTAGGGAGCCCATGCCTCCTGACCCAGGAATTGAACCGGGGTCTCCTGCACTGCAGGCGGATTCTTTACCAGCTGAGCTATAAGGGAACACGGGGAGAATAAAAGAAGCATTACAAAAAGGGAGTGTTGGATCAGACAAGATCCAGAGCTTGCCGTGCTGACCCAGGGAATGTAATGATGAGAACCCAGCTGACTCTACGAAGCCAGACATAGATGAGATCTGCAAAAATGAAAAACAAGATAGAGACTAAAAAATGAAATAAAACAACAACAAAAAAAATTAAACATTAAAAAGGGCAAAAAAAGCAAAACGGGGCCACTCTTCTCACTACAATTCTTTGTTATGAAAAACAGGGATATTTTCATTAATGTGTTATGTATGCTAACTTGGGATGGCAGATTTTTAAAAGCGAATAGGAGTGTTAAAAATAGGTAATTTTTCAGTTTCAATCTTAATATGGAATATCAATAAACGGAACATACATAAGCAAAAGCTCTTTGATAGTCTTCCATACATTTTACGTGCAGGAAGGGATTTAAAATGAAAATATTTGAACACTGTTGCTCTTATAGAAAAAGCCAAGGAAAAAGGCTTAACCAGCTGGAGGGAGACCAGGTCACAGACACAGGGCAGTGGCTGAGTAGAGGAAGGAAACTTCTAGAACCAAGCCAGATCAACAGTGCTGGATTGTAAGTGGTGAAGGGAGAGGAAAGGATTTCGGATGAGGCAGAAGTCTCCAGGCAGCTGAGTATAACACCACCCAGAGAGATTTTAATATCATAAACATTGCGTGTCACAAAAAACAATTTTTCAGTAGAAAATAAACTCACAGACATAAAAATTTAAATGAAAATACAAGCACAAACAGCCCTTGTTTAGGCATATCTAATACCTTCTCTCTCTGCTTCTGACACATGTAGACAACCCATAACATCTGGCAGCAGTGCTGGCGGGAGCCCACTCCAGGCAGGACCCGCCCTCCGCCCTCCCCCGCCCCACCTGTCTGCCCACCTCCACCCCACCAGACTGCCCTCGCCAGCATCTTCAAGGAGTCCACACAGTATTTCTTTACAGATTCAGCTTCAAAAACCCTTTAAAGTAGAGATGTTCAAAGAAGCAGGAAGGAGGGACCGCCTACTGCCCCCTGGCAGGTTTCTGAAGAGCTCCCGAGTTCAGGACCAAGTAACGGATGTGGCCACCCACCCCTTACGGAAATGCCCACTAACGCCCAACTTTTAACACTTGTGGAGCCTCCCCAGCACATGAACTGCCTGGAAAATCCTGGGGCCCCACTCCTTATTCCCCCATCACCCCAGTGGCGCAGTGGGACTGAGAATAGGAAGAGACACAGGAGAAGGTGGAGGACATACCCTGGGGCCCCAGGGCAGCTCTCCTGGCAACCTTCCCTCGGAGCCCAGGGCTAAAGGCCTGGGTTACTCAGCCTCTCCCCACCCCAGTGATGACAAGCCTGGAGGCGCCCACGGCAAGGCAGGTGACATTCTCAGAGGTTAATAACTTTTTTTTTTTTGAATCCCAAGGACCCATATCACCACTAATAACTGTAGCTACTATTTCTAACTTACTTTTTAAAAAGTTAACTTTAATACCCTCTTCCCACCACAATCTTTTCTCTCATTTCTAGGTGGTAGTAAAAACCTTTAGAAAGGTTCAATGATTAGAAGAAAACTGTGAAAATCTAACTCATTCTCAAGGGCTGCAGAAAAGGGGAGAGATGCTCCTACAAGCCATAAACTGACCTAATCCCTAGGAAGGAAACACCTAACTAGAGAACTGGACCAAGGGTGTTTGGGGGAGAATGGATACATGAGTATGTGTAGCTGAGTCCCTTCGCTGTTCACCTGTGACTGTCTCAACATTGGCTCTATCCCAATACAAAATAAAAAGTTAAAACAAAAACAGGGCTTCCCCTGGTGGTCCAGCCTTGCAGTGCAAGGGGCACTGCTTCGATCCCTGGCCTGGAAAGATCCCACGTGCCACAGAGTGGCTGGACCGATGTGTCCAATTACCGACTAGGGATATCCTGGGCAAGAAGTCTGACTCTCTCCAGCTCCCCATTCTCCTATCCTTGCTCCCCACATCTCCTTAAACCACATCTTTCTGGGAGCCTTGTCCCCAGGCACGGACCCAGGCCTCCCAACCCCACCACCACCTCACACAGTACGGCAGGGAGGGAGGAGTGTGGGCAGGCCTTCCAAGTGGGAACTAAGTACATTCCCAGAGAGCTATTAATACACCGTGTGCACACACGGGCGTGGCACAGAGTACAGCGCTAACAGTGCAGACTCTGGAGTCAGACTGCATGGGTCCGCATACGAGGTCTACCATTCACCAGTTGTGGGATCGTCGGTAAGTGGCTTCACCATTGTAACGGTACTTCTTGGGCAGTGCCGTGGGGAGGAGTGGATGAGTTGTCACATGGGGCGACACCTAGAACACTGCCTACACATAGCCGGCACTCAGTAAACATCAGCTGTTAGGATGCTTCAAATACTTTATGTGTTCTAGAAGTTTGGGGCAATGGATGATGATAATGTTAACCAACATATCTAGTATCTTTCCTACTATACAATGTGTTTAGATTTAAAACCACAGACTTAATGAATAGCTGAGAGATCCTTTCTCTCAATCCCAAGGACCCATACCCCTAATAACTGTAGCTACTATTTCTAACTTACTTTTTAAAAAGTTAACTTTAATACCCTCTTCCCACCACAATCTTTTCTCTCATTTCTAGGTGGTAGTAAAAACCTTTAGAAAGGTTCAATGATTAGAAGAAAACTGTGAAAATCTAACTCATTCTCAAGGGCTGCAGAAAAGGGGAGAGATGCTCCTACAAGCCATAAACTGACCTAATCCCTAGGAAGGAAACACCTAACTAGAGAACTGGACCAAGGGTGTTTGGGGGAGAATGGATACATGAGTATGTGTAGCTGAGTCCCTTCGCTGTTCACCTGTGACTGTCTCAACATTGGCTCTATCCCAATACAAAATAAAAAGTTAAAAAAAAAACAGGGCTTCCCCTGGTGGTCCAGCCTTGCAGTGCAAGGGGCACTGCTTCGATCCCTGGCCTGGAAAGATCCCACGTGCCACAGAGTGGCTGGACCGATGTGTCCAATTACCGACTAGGGATATCCTGGGCAAGAAGTCTGACTCTCTCCAGCTCCCCATTCTCCTATCCTTGCTCCCCACATCTCCTTAAACCACATCTTTCTGGGAGCCTTGTCCCCAGGCACGGACCCAGGCCTCCCAACCCCACCACCACCTCACACAGTACGGCAGGGAGGGAGGAGTGTGGGCGGGCCCTTTCCCAAGTGGGAACTAAGTACATTCCCAGAGAGCTATTAATACACCGTGTGCACACACGGGCGTGGCACAGAGTACAGCGCTAACAGTGCAGACTCTGGAGTCAGACTGCATGGGTCCGCATACGAGGTCTACCATTCACCAGTTGTGGGATCGTCGGTAAGTGGCTTCACCATTGTAACGGTACTTCTTGGGCAGTGCCGTGGGGAGGAGTGGATGAGTTGTCACATGGGGCGACACCTAGAACACTGCCTACACATAGCCGGCACTCAGTAAACATCAGCTGTTAGGATGCTTCAAATACTTTATGTGTTCTAGAAGTTTGGGGCAATGGATGATGATAATGTTAACCAACATATCTAGTATCTTTCCTACTATACAATGTGTTTAGATTTTAAAACCACAGACTTAATGAATAGCTGAGAGATCCTTTCTTAAACTGGAAACATACCATGTCCCGAAAAGTATACCTGAGCAATAAGGAGGGAAAACCACCACCATCAAAAAAAATTAAAAAAAAAAAAAAATCATTTGGCTTATAATTGTTTTCCCTCTATTTTTAAAAATCTGTAACGCAGGCACTTCATACAAGTTCTTTTTATTATTATTAGCACATAACATTTTCACTAAGACACTGATTCTCTTAACTTTCTGGCCTCAGGACTCTTTTACTCTAATTTTTTTCAGATTTTTTGGGACCATTTCAAGAAACATGTGGGATCTTGGTTCCCAGACCAGGGATCAAACTTGTACCCCTTGCACAGAGTCTTAACCACTGGGTCACTAGGGAAATCGCTTACATTCTTGAAAACTACTGAGAAACTCAAAGAGCTTACTTTAGAAAATCTAAAAAGTAAACACATATTAGCATCTAAGGGCTTCTCTGGCAGCTCAGATGGTAAAGAATCTGCCTGCAGTGCAGGAGACCTTGGTTTGATCCCTGGGTCGGGAAAGATCCCCTGGAGAAGGGAAAGGCTACCCACTCTGGTATTCTTGTCTGGAGAAGACAAGGACATGCACAGAGGAGCCCGGCAGGCTACAGTCCGTGGGGTCACAGACAGTCGGACACAACTGAGTGGCTTTCACTTTCTTTCACTCAGCATAATGTTTTCAAGGTTCATCCATTTGGGGCAGGCACCACTGATTTGGTTCTACAGCTGGATAATACTCCATTATGAGAATATACCACATTTTGTCCACTGACAAACAAGTTGATGGACATGAGTATTTCCACCTTTTGGCTACTGTAAACAGTGCTGCTATGAAAATTTCAGGTACAAGTTTTTGCTTAAGTACCTATTTTCAATTCTTTGGGAATACCTGGGAATAGAATTGCTAGGCCATGTGACTGTATTTAGCTCATCAAGGAAGAGCTAGCACAATTCTACATCCCTGCCAGCAATTCCAATTTGTCCACATCCCTGACAAAACTTTATTTTCTGTTACTGTTGCTTTCTATTAGCCACTCTAAGGAGTGTGAAGTGGCACTCCGCCAACATCAGCTGGCACTTCCCTTCTCGAGGCACACTGAACACTTCTTTGTATGCTGGTGGGCATCTGTACATATCTTCTTTGCAGAAATGCCTCTTCACACCTTTTGCCCGTATTTTTAAATTGGGTGGTTCCTTTGTGTTCTTGGATTGTGAGAGTTCTTATTTTCTGTCAGTAGAGGAAAGGATTTTAAACCTAGCAGGCTTCAGGTCGTCTCCTCTCTCCCAAGTCCAAGACAAATGCCAGCCTTCCAGATGACAGAAAGGCAAGTGAGAAACTAGAAGAGGTCACAGGATCAATTGGCAATAATTCTATATAATGCCTTCATTTACATCTTAAATTGTAAGTCCAAGATTAATCACAGATGATGATAAAACAATAGTCATTCTCAAAAAAGAGCTTACTCTTTAGTGAGACTCCATCCCAAGGGCTTTAACACCCTCAAACAACCCCACGAGGCAAGAACTGTGACCTGCCTCGTTTTATAAATGAGGAAATAGGCAGAAACAAGCGACATGGCTGGTTTATGGCCGGACAACCAGCAGTTGGGGCAGCCTGACTGCAGCATCGGCGCTCTTAATCCCTTTGCTACTGCCTCAACCATGAAATGACAAGCCTTGCCTGAATGCCTGACTGACGACTCTTTTAGAAACTGCTAACAGCTGCATTTTTGATACGTCACTTGCACGTTCTAACCTCACTTGCAAGTTCTAACCTCTGCTGCCAGCACAAACCCCATGGTTCTAGAACTCTTTAACTGGGTTTAGGGAATGTCACAAAGACAGAAGCCCAGTGCTAGGTGTGAAATGTCATTTTATCATTCCAATTTAAATCTTTTCTAAGACTTTTGAATCTGACAAAGTCTATTCAGGATAATGTGACTCAACAGTTTCCAAGAGCATCTGGTGTGCATCTTGACTGCAATTATCAGAGGTTTCAGTTCCCGCAAATCTTAAAAGTCCACCTAACTCAAACCCATAATTTGTCCACATCCCTGACAAAACTTTATTTTCTGTTACTGTTGCTTTCTATTAGCCACTCTAAGGAGTGTGAAGTGGCACTCCGCCAACATCAGCTGGCACTTCCCTTCTCGAGGCACACTGAACACTTCTTTGTATGCTGGTGGGCATCTGTACATATCTTCTTTGCAGAAATGCCTCTTCACACCTTTTGCCCGTATTTTTAAATTGGGTGGTTCCTTTGTGTTCTTGGATTGTGAGAGTTCTTATTTTCTGTCAGTAGAGGAAAGGATTTTAAACCTAGCAGGCTTCAGGTCGTCTCCTCTCTCCCAAGTCCAAGACAAATGCCAGCCTTCCAGATGACAGAAAGGCAAGTGAGAAACTAGAAGAGGTCACAGGATCAATTGGCAATAATTCTATATAATGCCTTCATTTACATCTTAAATTGTAAGTCCAAGATTAATCACAGATGATGATAAAACAATAGTCATTCTCAAAAAAGAGCTTACTCTTTAGTGAGACTCCATCCCAAGGGCTTTAACACCCTCAAACAACCCCACGAGGCAAGAACTGTGACCTGCCTCGTTTTATAAATGAGGAAATAGGCAGAAACAAGCGACATGGCTGGTTTATGGCCGGACAACCAGCAGTTGGGGCAGCCTGACTGCAGCATCGGCGCTCTTAATCCCTTTGCTACTGCCTCAACCATGAAATGACAAGCCTTGCCTGAATGCCTGACTGACGACTCTTTTAGAAACTGCTAACAGCTGCATTTTTGATACGTCACTTGCACGTTCTAACCTCACTTGCAAGTTCTAACCTCTGCTGCCAGCACAAACCCCATGGTTCTAGAACTCTTTAACTGGGTTTAGGGAATGTCACAAAGACAGAAGCCCAGTGCTAGGTGTGAAATGTCATTTTATCATTCCAATTTAGATCTTTTCTAAGACTTTTTGAATCTGACAAAGTCTATTCAGGATAATGTGACTCAACAGTTTCCAAGAGCATCTGGTGTGCATCTTGACTGCAATTATCAGAGGTTTCAGTTCCCAGCAAAGCTAGGGCTTAAAAGTCCACCTAACTCAAACCCATAATTTGCAGTACAATTATACAGCAGTTAATGGCTTTGTAAACTGAATCTCAAACTTGAGAAGAAATCAAAAAGATAATCTCTTTCATAATAAAACCAGTATGAATACAATGCTGGAGTTGATAGATTTCATTTTCTGAGCAATAATTACAGGCATCAGTGCCTGGTATTTCCAACACTTGCTTCCACTGCCTGGAGTTATGGAACCTCAGAATTGGAAGGATTCTTAGGCCAATCTAAAATAATCCTTCACCAACAATGCTGTTTCCTCTAGAATTAAAAGGTGGACTGAAGCCCTGGAAGTTTGCCCACCTGATAAATGCTCATTTATACCAAGGGTCATTTCATAATGTTACTCTCCTGTTTACTTCTGTGGTAACTCAAGACATTTTTTTTATTTAAGTTCAGCTATTCAATACGCCATTTGTAAATGTTTTCATTACTACAAAAGGTAGCAAATGTGAGGTTCTGTTTCCTTATCTGCAACATATGGGTATTTACCATCTATCTCACAGAATGGTGGGAAACATATTTTAGATGGGATACGTGAAAGAGCCTTGAAAAACATCAGAGCAGGGACAGGTGTTCGGGAAACATTACTCGGAGGGCAGGGTGATGGGTGTGGGGGGGGGTGGGGGGGCAGAGATGGGTGTGGTCAGATCACCAGAAACATACTTTACATAAGCTAAGCACCACTCAGACTACTTATCTGAAGATCACTTATCTGATGTACTTTTCAGTTAGTTCAGTGACTAAGTCCTGTCCAATTCTTTGCACCCCACGGACCACACTGTGCCAGGTTTCCCTGTCCTTCACCATCTTCTGGAGTTTGCTCAAACTTATGTCCATTGAGTTGGTGACGCCATCCAACTATCTCATTCTCTGCCATCCCCCTCTCTTCCTAAACCTGGTTGTATATAACCTCAAATCTAGATGATGCCAAAAGATCTTGTTATTTATTAATTAGGAAAATGAGTATCATTTCTATAGTTATTAAAGGAAATTAATTATTCCTTGGGTAGGTCAATCTATAATACCATTGCTGATAAAGCAGAACGCTCTAAACAAATATCTCACCACCTAGTTTATTTAAATGGTTCAGTGAATGAGGGTTAAGAAAGTTCAAAACATTAGTATCGATAAGCTTATCCTCTAAGGTTGTAATCAGTGTGGTCTGGGGATCCTTGGAATTCCCAACCCCCTTTCAGGGATCCTGAAAGTCAAAATCATTATAGTACTCAGACAGCACTTTCCCTTTTCACTGTATTGATTTCTGCACTGATACAAAAAGGGGGGGACCGGGGGCAAGAAGGGGGGGATTTACAGCCACATTAAGAGAGACACCAAACTGAACTAGGGTTACTGTATTCTTTACTGCCACACGCCCACATTTTAAAAAATTAATTTTTTTAAACTGAAAGACACTTTCATATTGAAAGCTTAGGAGGGAAAGGGGCAGGGCACAATTTTTGAAAAGGATGACAGCCCAGGGGCACAGCATAAACCCATTAGAATCAAATGGGTCCAAGATGGTAGACCAGACCTTGATCCTCAGTCAGCAAGCTAAATGACACACCCAGAGGCGCCATGACAGTTCCACCCCTCCCTAAAAGAGCTGGAATAACCCTCCCACTCATTAGCATATGGAATTACCCAGCCTATAAAAGCTAAGAACGCCATTCTTTTGGGGCCACTGGATTTGCTCTGCCATGGCCCACACTCTGTCTGTGGAGTGTGCTTTCTCTGAATCTGAATAAATCCATTTCTTACCTATCACTTTGTCTCTAGCTGAATTCTTCTCTGCAAAGAGACATGAAGAACCTGAACCTCAGTGGGTCTAGACATTGGGTGAGTGGTTTTAATTACCATGGTTTAGACTGGGTTCAAGTCCCAGCTGCATGGGTTCAAGTCCCAAACAGGCTTTCGGCTGGGTTCAAGTCCCAGCTGCCTAGGCTGGGTTCGAGTCCCGGGCGAAGTCCCAAACAGGGTTTAGGCTGGGTTCGAGTCCTGGCCGCGTGCGTTCAAGTCCCAAACAGGGTCTAGGCTGGGTTTGAGTCCCGGCCACATGGGTTCAAGTCCCAAGCAGGTTTGATTAAGTCTGGGCCCTGGGTTTAAGTCTCAAATTGAGGTTGAACACTTTCAACGTCACAACATCCCTGATGAGTTATTAAAACAATGCTTTATTAATTCTCGGTCTTTAACTTCATGTGTTTAGTACCAGTACAAAAAAGGGGCAGGAGTCATGAAGCACTTACGTGTGTGCGGCTTATGGAATGTTAAGTTTCCCAACCAGGGACTGAACCAGTGCCCTCAACAATGAAAGCCCAGAGTCCTAACCATTCGATTAACCAGGAGAGTCCCTTCTATGGCACACCATGACCAATGTCTCCAAGAAACACACGCA
The DNA here is from genome assembly GCA_022376925.1 of Tragulus kanchil. NCBI lineage: Eukaryota > Metazoa > Chordata > Mammalia > Artiodactyla > Tragulidae > Tragulus > Tragulus kanchil. The sequence continues at coordinate 234,267,118 of JAIOJX010000028.1, read as the reverse complement.
AATGAGTTACAAGCTGAACTAAGCACTATTTTCATGGCACGCAATGCTTATTTGGCAGAATGCCAAGAGAAAAACTATGGCTATTCACATGAGTATTTGGCAGATGGTTTCTTAAAAATGAGGGCTTCTCAGGTGGCTCAGTGGTAGAGAATCCACCTGCCAATGCAATAGATGTGGGTTCAATCCCTGGATCAGGAAGATCCCCTGAAGAAGGAAATGGCAACCCTCTCCAGGATTCTTGCCTGGAGAATCCCATGGACAGAGGAGCCTGGGGATCACGTCAAAGGCAAGATGGTAGACCAGACCTTGATCCTCAGTCAGCAAGCTAAATGACACACCCAGAGGCGCCATGACAGTTCCACCCCTCCCTAAAAGAGCTGGAATAACCCTCCCACTCATTAGCATATGGAATTACCCAGCCTATAAAAGCTAAGAACGCCATTCTTTTGGGGCCACTGGATTTGCTCTGCCATGGCCCACACTCTGTCTGTGGAGTGTGCTTTCTCTGAATCTGAATAAATCCATTTCTTACCTATCACTTTGTCTCTAGCTGAATTCTTCTCTGCAAAGAGACATGAAGAACCTGAACCTCAGTGGGTCTAGACATTGGGTGAGTGGTTTTAATTACCATGGTTTAGACTGGGTTCAAGTCCCAGCTGCATGGGTTCAAGTCCCAAACAGGCTTTCGGCTGGGTTCAAGTCCCAGCTGCCTAGGCTGGGTTCGAGTCCCGGGCGAAGTCCCAAACAGGGTTTAGGCTGGGTTCGAGTCCTGGCCGCGTGCGTTCAAGTCCCAAACAGGGTCTAGGCTGGGTTTGAGTCCCGGCCACATGGGTTCAAGTCCCAAGCAGGTTTGATTAAGTCTGGGCCCTGGGTTTAAGTCTCAAATTGAGGTTGAACACTTTCAACGTCACAACATCCCTGATGAGTTATTAAAACAATGCTTTATTAATTCTCGGTCTTTAACTTCATGTGTTTAGTACCAGTACAAAAAAGGGGCAGGAGTCATGAAGCACTTACGTGTGTGCGGCTTATGGAATGTTAAGTTTCCCAACCAGGGACTGAACCAGTGCCCTCAACAATGAAAGCCCAGAGTCCTAACCATTCGATTAACCAGGAGAGTCCCTTCTATGGCACACCATGACCAATGTCTCCAAGAAACACACGCAAATGAGTTACAAGCTGAACTAAGCACTATTTTCATGGCACGCAATGCTTATTTGGCAGAATGCCAAGAGAAAAACTATGGCTATTCACATGAGTATTTGGCAGATGGTTTCTTAAAAATGAGGGCTTCTCAGGTGGCTCAGTGGTAGAGAATCCACCTGCCAATGCAATAGATGTGGGTTCAATCCCTGGATCAGGAAGATCCCCTGAAGAAGGAAATGGCAACCCTCTCCAGGATTCTTGCCTGGAGAATCCCATGGACAGAGGAGCCTGGAGGACTAAGTTCACGGGGTCACAAAGAGTGGGATAGAGCACTTGTGTCCTGTGCATGCGCGTTCTCAAAAATGAACTGGGCCTGCTGCTTCAAGAAAAACAACTGGCGGTCTATTCATTGCTGATGATGAAAGTTAAGCTTTAGGCTAAAAACTAAATTTGGAAAACCAGTATCTGCCATTGTGAGTTTGACTGCATTCCCCAAATTTAGAGAATTTTCTAATAAGATGGGTGCTAATATTAGCAAATAGGATTTCATGATTTTTTTTTTTTTAATTTTTTTGTGGGGGCGGAGGGGTGGGTTGGGGAGGGAGAGGGGCGGGCCACTTCTATTGGTCTTTCATTTATTTATTTTCATCCATCTTTGTTCTTTTGGCCCATGTGGGCCTCCCATCGCAGTGGACTCTGTTGTGGCAGAGCACCGGCTCTGGGCGCATGCGCTCCAGAGCTCCAGCTCAGTAATTGGACACATGGACCCAGTCGCCTCCGCGGCACGTGGGATCTTCCCAGGCCAGGGATCAAACAGGCACCCCTTACACTGCGAGGCGGTGTCCTTACCCACTGGACCACCAGGGAAGCCCTCATGAGATTGTTTAATGAAACATGACAACATCTGGAAGATCTGTGTAACTCAGTGAGGCAACTGACCGATATACAATGTTACAAACTCACAGAGGAGTAAAATATCCATTCAAATTGTAGGATGGATCGACAGGTTTTATTGTAACAGAGCATGAAGAGTTCCTAATATAACTTCAGATTCCACACAGCCACTAACCCTTAAAAGACCACCACATAGGGCTTCCTCTGGTGGTCCAGTGGATAAGGACACCGCCTTGCAGTGCAAGGGGCGCCGGTTCGATCCCTGGCCTGGGAGGATCCCAAGTGCTGCGGAGCGGCTGGACTGATGTGTCCAATCGCCAAGCCGGAGCTCTGGAGCGCATGCGCCCAGAGCTAACGCTCTGCGACAGCGGACGCCACCGCGATGGGAGGCCCTCAGGAGCCGGGGAACAAAGACGGATGAAAATAGAGAAATGGAAGATCAGTGGAAGTGGCCCGCCTGCACCCCTCCCTCCCCAACTCGACCCCCGCTCAAAATAAATAAATAAATAAATCTTTAATTAAAAAAAAAAAAAAAAGACCACCCCATTGGCTTCCCCTGGTGGTCCAATGGGTAAGGACACCGCCTTGCAGTGCAAGGGGCGCCGGTTCGATCCCTGGCCTGGGAAGATCCCACGTGCCGCGGAGCGGCTGGACCGATGTGTCCAATCACCGAGCCGGAGCTCTGGAGCGCATGCGCCCAGAGCCGGCGCTCTGCAACGACAGACGCCGCCGCGATGGGAGGCCCACAGGAGCCAAGGAACAAAGACGGATGAAAACACAGAAATGAAAGATAGAAGTGGCCCGCCCGCTCCCCTCCCTCCCCAACCCGAACCCCGCCCAAAATAAAGAAATAAATAAATCTTTAAGGAAAAAAAAAAAAAAAAACCACCACAGCAAAATTTTGGTATAGTATCAAAGAATAACCGCACTTTTCTGGAAGTGCCAATAAAAGAGACCTGCTTTCTCCAACTATGTATCTGTGTAAGACCAGATTTTCATCAATTATTTCAACCAAAACATTTCCCAATATTCCACTGCAGAGCAGATATGAGGAGCCAGCTGTCATCTATCCATCAAACATTAAAAAGATTCACAAGAACCTAAAACGGTGCCACTCTACTCACTAAATTTTTGTTTGTTCTTGTAAGACAGTTTTCATAAAAAATCTTTTTTTTACATAAGTGTGTAATGGACTTATGACAGGTATTTTCAATAAATAAATTAACATTTTATAACATTCTCAGTTTTAATCTCTAATCTGACAAAGAGTGAGAAAACTCACTAATGAAACATTCCTTGGGGTCTTCAATAACTTTTAGGAGTATACAAGAGCATTTGCTATTCAGTTACTGAGTCATGTTGGACTCTTTGCAACCCCGTGGACTGCAGCACACCAGGCTTCCCTGTCCTTCGCTCTCTCCCAAAGTTTGTTCAGACTCATGTCCATTGAGTCGATGATGCCTTGCAACCATTTCATCCTCTGTAGCCCCTTCTCCTCCTGCCTTCAATCTCTCCCAGTGTCAGAGCATATAAGAGTATACATCCCAGTATACAAGAGTATACACGTTTGAAACCAATCCCATAAGAGATGAAACCAAAGAGGATGAAACCACAGGCTTGCGTGGTCTAGTGGTTAGGACTCCTGGTCTAGGTAACTAGGACTCTGCTTCCAGCTCCACTCGCTGCTGCTTTCTGGGAGCTGCTGCTCACTGCTGCACATGTCCAAAATCAATTTCAAAATGAGGCAGCACCTGTACCAATACACTTCTCTGGCAACATTGCGCAGGTGCAATCAGATGGATGAGGGAAGCCAAGCCAGCCAGGAGGCAGCAAGCAGTAAGAGCAAAGCAGTGGAGTGAAGAATGGCCACTGCCTGGACTAAGACAACAGCAACAACAAGAGAGAAAAGGGTCAACTCCAAACTCCCGTGAAGACAGAACTGACAAAATCTAGCAACTTCAAAATCAGAAAGAAATCTGGCTGCTGCTTGCATGGCTGGATTGTAACTGGCTATCCACCTGTCTGGCTTAGGAAAAGGCACTAAGTCTATGTCATACACAGTCAGCTCTCTGTATCCACAGGTCCCACAGCTGTGAATTCAATCACCCTCAGATCAAAAATATGAGGGAAAAATTTCAAAGAATTCCAAAAAGCAAAACTTGAATTTGCTGAGCATCAACAACTATCTGCAGAGTATTCATATTGTATTAAACACGTGCATGCGTGCATGCTCAGCTGTGTCCAACTCTTCACAACCCCGTGGACTATAGCCCACCAGGCTCCTCTGTCCACAGGAGGCAAGAATACTAGAGTGGGCTGCCACTGACTTCTCCAGGGAAACCTGGATCTCCTGAGTCTCCTGCATTGGCAGGCAGATTCTTCACCATTGAGCCACCTGGGAAATCCATGTGCAAACACTATGACATTTTATATCAAAGACTTGAGCATCCAGGAATTCTGGTATCTGGGAGTGGGAGGAGGGGTAGTCCTGGGAACCAAATCCCACTCGCTACCAGGGTCTCTCCCAAAGTTTGTTCAGACTCATGTCCATTGAGTCGATGATGCCTTGCAACCATTTCATCCTCTGTAGCCCCTTCTCCTCCTGCCTTCAATCTCTCCCAGTGTCAGAGCATATAAGAGTATACATCCCAGTATACAAGAGTATACACGTTTGAAACCAATCCCATAAGAGATGAAACCAAAGAGGATGAAACCACAGGCTTGCGTGGTCTAGTGGTTAGGACTCCTGGTCTAGGTAACTAGGACTCTGCTTCCAGCTCCACTCGCTGCTGCTTTCTGGGAGCTGCTGCTCACTGCTGCACATGTCCAAAATCAATTTCAAAATGAGGCAGCACCTGTACCAATACACTTCTCTGGCAACATTGCGCAGGTGCAATCAGATGGATGAGGGAAGCCAAGCCAGCCAGGAGGCAGCAAGCAGTAAGAGCAAAGCAGTGGAGTGAAGAATGGCCACTGCCTGGACTAAGACAACAGCAACAACAAGAGAGAAAAGGGTCAACTCCAAACTCCCGTGAAGACAGAACTGACAAAATCTAGCAACTTCAAAATCAGAAAGAAATCTGGCTGCTGCTTGCATGGCTGGATTGTAACTGGCTATCCACCTGTCTGGCTTAGGAAAAGGCACTAAGTCTATGTCATACACAGTCAGCTCTCTGTATCCACAGGTCCCACAGCTGTGAATTCAATCACCCTCAGATCAAAAATATGAGGGAAAAAAATTTCCAAAGAATTCCAAAAAGCAAAACTTGAATTTGCTGAGCATCAACAACTATCTGCAGAGTATTCATATTGTATTAAACACGTGCATGCGTGCATGCTCAGCTGTGTCCAACTCTTCACAACCCCGTGGACTATAGCCCACCAGGCTCCTCTGTCCACAGGAGGCAAGAATACTAGAGTGGGCTGCCACTGACTTCTCCAGGGAAACCTGGATCTCCTGAGTCTCCTGCATTGGCAGGCAGATTCTTCACCATTGAGCCACCTGGGAAATCCATGTGCAAACACTATGACATTTTATATCAAAGACTTGAGCATCCAGGAATTCTGGTATCTGGGAGTGGGAGGGGAGGGGGTAGTCCTGGAACCAATCCCACCGCCCAGTACATACTGAAGGACACTGTACAGACACTTCCAGACTCTACAGTCTGACCATGGGCTCTAATGACGACTCTCTAATACCAACTGAGTTTCATACAATTCAGCTTAGTGCAGACCCCAGAGATTAAGGGCTCAGTCCCACTTGAATGTCCAAGCCTCAGGGATCACCAGGCTACCAGCACTTCTGCCGGGCAGGCTACAAGTCCACAAGGTCCCACAACCACATGCATTCCTGTCCCTCCAGTTTCAATAACTCACAACTCACACAACTGAGGAAGTCGCTATACTTGCGATTATGGTTTTATTATAAGGGATATAACTCAGGAGCAACCCTTGGGGCTAAGAGGCAGAGTGTGGGGGAAGGGAGGTACAGGGGCTCCACACCCTGTCTCCTCCACGGAACACAGCTTTTCTGTGGGTGCTCCAAACCAGAAGCTCCCTGAATCTGATCATTCTAGGAGTTTTACATGGGATTCCATCACACAGTCATGACTTACTAAAAAAGCGTCCATGTAAATGAACACAAGTCTCCGGTTTCCCCTTTTCCCTTTCTCTGAGGTAGTGGTAGTGGACAGCAGAAAGGCACAGTCTTCTTTGAATCTGTTACAATATAGCTTCTGTTTGATGTTTTGGTTTTTTGGCTGCAAGGCATGTGGGATCTTAGCTCCCTTACCAGGGATGGAACCTGCGCCCTCTTCCGCTGCACTGGAAGGCCAAAAGCAAAACTTGAATTTGCTGAGCATCAACAACTATCTGCAGAGTATTCATATTGTATTAAACACGTGCATGCGTGCATGCTCAGCTGTGTCCAACTCTTCACAACCCCGTGGACTATAGCCCACCAGGCTCCTCTGTCCACAGGAGGCAAGAATACTAGAGTGGGCTGCCACTGACTTCTCCAGGGAAACCTGGATCTCCTGAGTCTCCTGCATTGGCAGGCAGATTCTTCACCATTGAGCCACCTGGGAAATCCATGTGCAAACACTATGACATTTTATATCAAAGACTTGAGCATCCAGGAATTCTGGTATCTGGGAGTGGGAGGAGGGGTAGTCCTGGAACCAATCCCACCGCCCAGTACATACTGAAGGACACTGTACAGACACTTCCAGACTCTACAGTCTGACCATGGGCTCTAATGACGACTCTCTAATACCAACTGAGTTTCATACAATTCAGCTTAGTGCAGACCCCAGAGATTAAGGGCTCAGTCCCACTTGAATGTCCAAGCCTCAGGGATCACCAGGCTACCAGCACTTCTGCCGGGCAGGCTACAAGTCCACAAGGTCCCACAACCACATGCATTCCTGTCCCTCCAGTTTCAATAACTCACAACTCACACAACTGAGGAAGTCGCTATACTTGCGATTATGGTTTTATTATAAGGGATATAACTCAGGAGCAACCCTTGGGGCTAAGAGGCAGAGTGTGGGGGAAGGGAGGTACAGGGGCTCCACACCCTGTCTCCTCCACGGAACACAGCTTTTCTGTGGGTGCTCCAAACCAGAAGCTCCCTGAATCTGATCATTCTAGGAGTTTTACATGGGATTCCATCACACAGTCATGACTTACTAAAAAAGCGTCCATGTAAATGAACACAAGTCTCCGGTTTCCCCTTTTCCCTTTCTCTGAGGTAGTGGTAGTGGACAGCAGAAAGGCACAGTCTTCTTTGAATCTGTTACAATATAGCTTCTGTTTGATGTTTTGGTTTTTTGGCTGCAAGGCATGTGGGATCTTAGCTCCCTTACCAGGGATGGAACCTGCGCCCTCTTCCGCTGCACTGGAAGGCCAAGTCTTAACCACTGGACTTCCAGAGATGGTGATGGTTTAGTCGCTAAGTCATGTCTGACTCTTGTGAGCCCAAGGACTATAGCTACCAGGCTCCTCTGTCCATGGGACTCTCCAGGCAATAATACTAGAGAGGGTTGCCATTTCCTTCTCCAGGAGATCTTCCCAGGAATCGAACCTGGGTCTCCTGTATTGCAGGCACATTTTTTACTAACTGAGCTACAAAGGAAGCCTCAGGGAAGGCCTCAAAAGGATTCATTTTGAACAACAAAAGGCATCCCTATCAACTCAGGAACTCTATCTCCTGAGTCCAAAGGTTTTTAGGAAAGTCCAAAGGTTTTAGGATCTCTGTAACAGAAACCAGGAAAAGTGACCGTTTTTTTTTTTTTCTTAAATTACACCAGAGTATTTAATAACATAGTTGTTGATATATGGTAGATACTCAATAAACAATTTCTAGGGGCACTAGGCCTGGTAAAGAATCCACCTGCCAATACAAGAGACATAAGAGACACTGGTTTGATCCCTGAGTTGAGAAGATTCCCCTGGAAGAGGAAATGGACAACCAAGAAAAGGTTGTCGGGTTGTAAGCTCTGTGTCAGACCCACCGTGCTGAAGGTGCTCAAGGATGGCGGGAGGAACTCAGATAAAGGATTAGAGCTCAGAAGAAAGGTCAGAGCTTCAGGTATGGACATGCAGATAATGGGACTAAATCGTGGCAGCCATCCTAGAGGACAGGGTAGGATCAAAAGAGAAAACAGCCTTGGGGATAAGGAGCCCCTCAGAGGAGACTAAGAATTCCTAGGAATGAGAGGTACAAACAGAAGGCAGAGAAAGGCAAGGCAGAAGAGTGTTTCTACAGAACACGCTGCCACGGAGACTGAGAAACCTACTGACAAAAGCCGGTGCACAGAAATCGAGACACAGGGGCAGAGGCTGAGCCAGACTGCAGTGAGCAATAGGAGCAAGGTAGACACGCAGCACAGACCACGGCTGAGGGAAGACAGGGATGAGAGGGGCCAACAGGGCAGCATCGAGGGGTCAAAGCCAAGTGGGTGGCAAGGAGCGAGCAGGGCACAGGAGGGCACGGAGGACTCAAGAGGCAGAGGACAAGCATGATTCAGACGGGGGCTCCAAGATGACCCTTCTGGACATGCCTGCGAGGCCCTATGTGGTCTAACTTCAACTCCCTCTCCAGCCTCCCCGCTGGGCCATGGGGGCCTTCGACTCAAATACACTCCTTTAAGCCACAGGCCCTGTCCGTGCTGGTCTCCCAGCCCAACAACTTCTTTCCTTCTCTGTGACCTTCAGATGCCAAGGAAATGTCACACCTTCCCTAGACTCTAGGACTACGTTAGGTCTTCCTGGACACTTTCTTAGCAGCACTTACAATAGTGGAGAATCATTTATTTCTGTGATTGAGGGTGGATATGGGGGGTATGTCTGTCTGTCCCAATAAAGGATAGACTGAGGACAGTGAGCTGCCATGGCCATCCCCTTGGCCTCTACCATAGCAACCGCATGAGGTGGTCACGCTGGGCGGGGCTGGGCATTATTGAGGAGACTTAAAGCACAAGAGCGAGACACAGAGCCTCTGAGGAAACCAAGGAAGACAACATTTAGAACCGGGGAAGGGAAGGAGCCATCTGCCTCTTGCTTCACCCTCTTATCTCAAGAAGCAAAGTGTGAACCAGATAGAAGCAGCTGGGAGGCAGGCAGCTGGCCCAGACTGGAGGCAGAGCCGCTCCTGAGAGCAAAGGTGCCGAGGCCTCTGGGGAAAAGCGTGGAGGCCTGAGGAAAGGGGCATACCTGGTACAGTGTCTGTGAGGACTGGAGAGGAAGCTGAGGCATAAACCTATTTGAAGGGAAGGGATAGTGATGCAGACGTGGAGAACAGACTTGTGGGCACACGGAGGGAAGTGGAGAGTAGGATGAACTGGGAGATCAGGACTGACATATATACACTATGATGGGGGGGCGGGGGGTGCGCGGGGAGCGATTCCCTGATGGCTCAGACAGTAAAGAATCTGTCTGCAACGCAGGAGACCTGGGTCAGGAAGATCCCCTGGAGGAGGGAATGGCTACCTACTCCAGTATTCCTGCCTGGAGAATTCCATGGACGGAGAAGCCTGTGGGCTACAGTCCATGGGGTCACAGAGTGTCAGACACAACTGAGTGACTAACACACACATGTGTAAAATAGGTAGTAGGAACCTGCTCTGTAACATAAGGAGCTCAGCTCAGTGCTCTGGGATGACCTAGAGGCATGGCTTGGAGGGGAGGAGGGCGGAGGTCAAGAGGGAGGGCATGCATGTGTACACAGAGCTGGTTCACACTGCTGTACAGCAACCATGTGAAACCGACACAGCACCGCAAAGCAACTACATCCCAACAAAAACACAACAGAACAAAATTTAAAATATAGTCTTTCTTTTTTTAATTAATTCATTAATTAATTTGTATTTTATTTTTTACAGAGTTTCATTGTTTACTGCCACACATTGACCCGCATCTGCCACGGGTATACATACGTCCTCCCCACTCCCGGAACGTCCCCTCCACCCCACCCCTCTCACCACAGAGCCCCTGTTTGAGATCCCCTAGTTCCACAGCATATTCCCCTCCCTCACCCCAATGTCCATAAGACTGTTCTCCATGTGCACCTCTCCACTGCTGCTCTGTTCTTTTTTTCCATAAGCTGAGGAAGACTACAGCTAATTTAGAACCGGGGAAGGGAAGGAGCCATCTGCCTCTTGCTTCACCCTCTTATCTCAAGAAGCAAAGTGTGAACCAGATAGAAGCAGCTGGGAGGCAGGCAGCTGGCCCAGACTGGAGGCAGAGCCGCTCCTGAGAGCAAAGGTGCCGAGGCCTCTGGGGAAAAGCGTGGAGGCCTGAGGAAAGGGGCATACCTGGTACAGTGTCTGTGAGGACTGGAGAGGAAGCTGAGGCATAAACCTATTTGAAGGGAAGGGATAGTGATGCAGACGTGGAGAACAGACTTGTGGGCACACGGAGGGAAGTGGAGAGTAGGATGAACTGGGAGATCAGGACTGACATATATACACTATGATGGGGGGGCGGGGGGAGCGCGGGGGGCGATTCCCTGATGGCTCAGACAGTAAAGAATCTGTCTGCAACGCAGGAGACCTGGGTCAGGAAGATCCCCTGGAGGAGGGAATGGCTACCTACTCCAGTATTCCTGCCTGGAGAATTCCATGGACGGAGAAGCCTGTGGGCTACAGTCCATGGGGTCACAGAGTGTCAGACACAACTGAGTGACTAACACACACATGTGTAAAATAGGTAGTAGGAACCTGCTCTGTAACATAAGGAGCTCAGCTCAGTGCTCTGGGATGACCTAGAGGCATGGCTTGGAGGGGAGGAGGGCGGAGGTCAAGAGGGAGGGCATGCATGTGTACACAGAGCTGGTTCACACTGCTGTACAGCAACCATGTGAAACCGACACAGCACCGCAAAGCAACTACATCCCAACAAAAACACAACAGAACAAAATTTAAAATATAGTCTTTCTTTTTTTAATTAATTCATTAATTAATTTGTATTTTATTTTTTACAGAGTTTCATTGTTTACTGCCACACATTGACCCGCATCTGCCACGGGTATACATACGTCCTCCCCACTCCCGGAACGTCCCCTCCACCCCACCCCTCTCACCACAGAGCCCCTGTTTGAGATCCCCTAGTTCCACAGCATATTCCCCTCCCTCACCCCAATGTCCATAAGACTGTTCTCCATGTGCACCTCTCCACTGCTGCTCTGCACATTCATAAAATATATATAATATTGAGAGTGAAGGGAAAAAAAAAATTCCCTGCAGAATATAAGCTGAGGAAGACTACAGCTAAATGGTAAAGACAGAAGTCCACGAGTTTGTACAGTCTTTTTTGGCTGATTCTTTTTTTTTTAAATTTTTTAAAAAGATTTATTTATTTATTTATTTTGGTAGGGGTGGGGTGGGGAGGGAGGGGAGCAGGCGGGCCACTGCTATTGGTCTTTCATTTGTCCATTTTCATCCATCTTTGTTCTTTGGTCCCTGTGGGCCTCCCATCGCGATGGCTTCTGCTGTCCCAGAGCACAGGCTCTGGGGCGCATGCGCTCCAGAGCTCCGGCTCAGTAACTGGACACATGGGTCCAGCCGCTCCGTGGCACGTGGGATCTTCCCAGGCCAGGGATCGAACTGGCGCCCCTTGCACTGCAAGGTAGTGTCCTTACCCACTGGACCACCAGGGAAGCCCTTGGCTGATTTCTAACAGCACAAATACAGGAAACAGAACCCAGAGAGCTGGGTGGGTCATGCAACGGAGGTCAACAGGTTAGAAGTGACGGATAGACAACGGGGCAAGGGACTGGCTGGGGTGACCCACTCTAAGGTCCCAGGTGCAGGTGGAAGGAAACGAAACTAGGAGGAAACCGACAATTTGAGATAAAAGGAAGAGGGTCCAGGAACTAGAATTTTGGGGTGGAATTGTGGTGATCAGGTGTGAAATACATGACACCGCAGATACAAATGTAAATAAGAGCTGGTTCACACTGCTGTACAGCAACCATGTGAAACCGACACAGCACCGCAAAGCAACTACATCCCAACAAAAACACAACAGAACAAAATTTAAAATATAGTCTTTCTTTTTTTAATTAATTCATTAATTAATTTGTATTTTATTTTTTACAGAGTTTCATTGTTTACTGCCACACATTGACCCGCATCTGCCACGGGTATACATACGTCCTCCCACTCCCGAACGTCCCCTCCACCCCACCCCTCTCACCACAGAGCCCCTGTTTGAGATCCCCTAGTTCCACAGCATATTCCCCTCCCTCACCCCAATGTCCATAAGACTGTTCTCCATGTGCACCTCTCCACTGCTGCTCTGCACATTCATAAAATATATATAATATTGAGAGTGAAGGGAAAAAAAAAATTCCCTGCAGAATATAAGCTGAGGAAGACTACAGCTAAATGGTAAAGACAGAAGTCCACGAGTTTGTACAGTCTTTTTTGGCTGATTCTTTTTTTTTTAAATTTTTTAAAAAGATTTATTTATTTATTTATTTTGGTAGGGGTGGGGTGGGGAGGGAGGGGAGCAGGCGGGCCACTGCTATTGGTCTTTCATTTGTCCATTTTCATCCATCTTTGTTCTTTGGTCCCTGTGGGCCTCCCATCGCGATGGCTTCTGCTGTCCCAGAGCACAGGCTCTGGGGCGCATGCGCTCCAGAGCGCCGGCTCAGTAATTGGACACATGGGTCCAGCCGCTCCGTGGCACGTGGGATCTTCCCAGGCCAGGGATCGAACTGGCGCCCCTTGCACTGCAAGGTAGTGTCCTTACCCACTGGACCACCAGGGAAGCCCTTGGCTGATTTCTAACAGCACAAATACAGGAAACAGAACCCAGAGAGCTGGGTGGGTCATGCAACGGAGGTCAACAGGTTAGAAGTGACGGATAGACAACGGGGCAAGGGACTGGCTGGGGTGACCCACTCTAAGGTCCCAGGTGCAGGTGGAAGGAAACGAAACTAGGAGGAAACCGACAATTTGAGATAAAAGGAAGAGGGTCCAGGAACTAGAATTTTGGGGTGGAATTGTGGTGATCAGGTGTGAAATACATGACACCGCAGATACAAATGTAAAAAATAAGTGAGTTTTGCAGCCTGCCATAAGCTCTCACCACCTACAGTTACCAGTCTCTTAGGACAAAACAAAACAGTTCTCAAGAACAGGCCCATGCCCTTCTGAAAAAGGTCAAGTTGGAGTCTAATTTAAGAAACAACATCCCTTTCCAGTTTCAACTTTCCCCAGTATACACGTGTTTCCCCAGCAGTTCCAGACAAACCTTAAGAAAGAAAACCTCCAGATGTGAGCCAAGAGAATGCTAACATACCTTCAGGAATGGAAGAAATCTGATATAATCTGTCACTGATAGATTTGTCAGGCTGATAAAATAAGGCCCACAGTTCTAAAACCAAAGTGATCTAACCATGTTAACAGATGAGCCTCCTAAACGTCATTCTATCTGGAGCAATCACAGGACAGCAAAATACATTTTGTTTAAAAATGAATGAATAATATAAATTCCTGGGCAGCATGGTGAAGATTTAAATTTAAAGAGTAAACTTTATTGAGAAGAAAGGTCATGTATACACTGGGTTGCTTTGATGTCTTTGTATTACTGTTTCATTAAAGACTATTATTCAAAAGGGAAAAACAGGGTCACCATCACCCCCTTTCTGCCCAGTCACTGCATATGAGTGGGCAGGGCATGCATTTAACCTGCCCAGCATTCTCCCTTCTCAGAATTGATCCACTTGCCTTCCTTCTGCTAATTCCAGGGGTCTAGCCACTGACTTCAGCAACTGGTATGAAAACTGAACCCAAATGCCCAGGACAGCCAATGAGAGGCTTGTATTTCATGGCCCTGATGACTGGTCCAGGCATGTGATCACACCACACACCCTTTGAACTTGACAGATAAGTCAATATGTTTCTGTTTTTTTCCTTAAGACAGTTTGTGCTTCTTCCACTTGCAAATGAAAAAGTTCAGACCAGTACATTTATGCAGAATTACAGCACTGAGCTCTCTTCCTTTTCCTACAATTCTTTCCTACTCTTTCTATTTTATATATATATTCCCATTCTTATATATATATATATATTTCCATTCTTTATATAAATATATATACACATACACACACATTTTTTCAATTTATTTAACTGGGTCTTAGATGTGGCACACAGGATCTTTAGTTGCATGACCAGGGATCAAACCCAGGTCCCCTTTATTGACAGCAAAGAGTCTTAGGCCACTGGACTACCAGGGAAGTCCCTAGCATTCTTTTTTTTTTTTTTTTTTTCCTCTCCATTCAACTCCTTTATGATAGTAGACAACTTCAATTTAGCACTGAGTACTTACGACATTGTCAAGACAGAAAACTAACTTAAGAATAAGCCTAGCCCCAGGCAAATTACACTGTGATTCAGTTTCTTGATATTTAGATATTAAAGTTAATAGTCATCTTTCAAAAAAAAAAAAAAAGCGTCTTCTTTCAGTTGCTGGAAAGAAAAGGTTTAAACAGACCCCCTACACTGATGCAGTGTCATTCTGTTCAAGATGCTATATGTATAGGAAGAGAAATTCTAGGATATTTGGAAATAAATTCAGAATCTCTTCCTTTTTGTTTCGCCTCAGCTAGAGATCTGAACTGGCTTAAGAGAGGTCAGAGGGGGCTTCCCTGGTGGTCCAGTGGGTAAGGACACCACCTTGCAGTGCAAGGGGCGCCGGTTTGATCCCTGGCCTGAGAAGATCCCACGTGCCGCAGAGCGGCTGGACTGATGTGCCCAATTACCAAGCCGGAGCTCTGGAGCGCATGTGCCCAGAGCTGGTGCTCTGGGGCAACAGAAGCCACCGGGATGGGAGACCCATGCGGGCGAAAGAACAAAGATGGATGAAAATAGATAAATGAAAGACCAATAGAAGTGGCCCGCCCGCCCCCCTCCCTCCCGAACCTGCCCCCACAAATAAATAAATAAATAAAATTAAAAAAAAAAAGAGGTCAGAGGTAGCATTCACATTTGCAAAATGGACTTTCCAATAAAACTGTAATAGACTGAATGAGCTTAAATTTATGTACTTCTGTATCTTTTGCTGCCCGTAATTTATTTATTTATTTATTTTGCTGCCCTTAATTTTTAAAATTTAATTGTTATGTTATATTGCAGTTAACTAACAATATTGTGTTAAGTTTCAGGTGTACAGTAAAGTGATTCAGTTGTACATACAGATATATCCATCCCTCTTCAGATTCTTTCCCCATATAGGGTATTACAGAATTTTCAGTAGAGTTCCCTGTGCTGTCCAGTAGGTCCTTGTAGAGTATCTAAATTCACAACTTCCTCAGACAATAGTCAAGATATACAAGAGACAAGGTAGGATTATATAAAGAATACAGGGCTGAAAATGAAAAGGAGACTTTAGTTGAAGCTAACGACCCAATCTCAACTGGCTTCAAAAAAGTGTGCTGGGGGTATGGGGGGCTGTTAATCTTAAGAATGTAGGAGGACTTCACAGAACTCAGGAAGAGGGAAACAACCAGCCCCAGAAAGGACTGGAAGAGGTTTAAAAGTTATCAGTCTGGGCTTCCCTGGTGGTCCAGTGGGTAGAAAGTCTGCCTCGCAGTGCAAGGGTCACCACTTCAAACCCTGGCTGGGGAAGATCCTGCGTGCCTCGGAGAGGCTGGGCCAGTGTGCCCAGTTATGCGCCAGCGCTCTGGAGCGTATGCGCCCAAAGCTGGTGCTCTGCAATAAGAGAGGCCACTGCAATGGGAGGCCCACACAGGCCAAAGAATAAAGATGGATGAAAATTAAAAATAACTAAGAAAGAGCTTGTGGCACGAAGTTAAAAACAAAAGTTATCAGTCTCAGGTAGTGTTCTCTCTTCCTGTTTCACTACAGGTATCTTTTATTCTCTCCATCATAAACTACCAGACACAACAGCAGAACACAACTGCCCAGGACTCCCAAGTTTTTATGTAATGGCCAATGAACACACTGAGGTCAAACTCTACTCTCTTGGGCCCAGTGTCAAATTTCCAAGAAATGGATCCTGATTGGACTAGCTTGGGTCAGGACTGAACTGAACCTGGTTCAATTTTTGGGATCTTCTGCTGGGAAGAAGTATGCAGGGGAGTGGACGTGTAGGCTTAAAGACAGTTACGTTTGAGTTAGACAGACCCTCCAGAAGTTTCCACTACACAGTCCCAGCCTTGCACCCTGGTTTTCTCATCATCACAGTAAGGGAACCGGTCACCAAAGTCCACCTGAGACTCTTGCTGACAGTCTAGAGTTTAACAGAACTTAAGAGAATTAACTGAATTTAAGAAATTAGAGGGTAACTAGTATCCACCACTGTCTGGGGCGGCGAGGGCGGGGGGCTGGGAGTCATGTCAATAAGAAATACAAGCCGCATCCCAATTACAAATTAAAAAATTATCTTTTATAAACATGATGGTCAATATGATAAACTCAAGAGAAATTTTTAAAAATCATTGAAGCTAACGACCGCGGAGGAGTCCTAAAAGGGGCGTGCAACCCCTCAGGCTTCAAAAAAGTGTGCTGGGGGTATGGGGGGCTGTTAATCTTAAGAATGTAGGAGGACTTCACAGAACTCAGGAAGAGGGAAACAACCAGCCCCAGAAAGGACTGGAAGAGGTTTAAAAGTTATCAGTCTGGGCTTCCCTGGTGGTCCAGTGGGTAGAAAGTCTGCCTCGCAGTGCAAGGGTCACCACTTCAAACCCTGGCTGGGGAAGATCCTGCGTGCCTCGGAGAGGCTGGGCCAGTGTGCCCAGTTATGCGCCAGCGCTCTGGAGCGTATGCGCCCAAAGCTGGTGCTCTGCAATAAGAGAGGCCACTGCAATGGGAGGCCCACACAGGCCAAAGAATAAAGATGGATGAAAATTAAAAATAACTAAGAAAGAGCTTGTGGCACGAAGTTAAAAACAAAAGTTATCAGTCTCAGGTAGTGTTCTCTCTTCCTGTTTCACTACAGGTATCTTTTATTCTCTCCATCATAAACTACCAGACACAACAGCAGAACACAACTGCCCAGGACTCCCAAGTTTTTATGTAATGGCCAATGAACACACTGAGGTCAAACTCTACTCTCTTGGGCCCAGTGTCAAATTTCCAAGAAATGGATCCTGATTGGACTAGCTTGGGTCAGGACTGAACTGAACCTGGTTCAATTTTTGGGATCTTCTGCTGGGAAGAAGTATGCAGGGGAGTGGACGTGTAGGCTTAAAGACAGTTATGTTTGAGTTAGACAGACCCTCCAGAAGTTTCCACTACACAGTCCCAGCCTTGCACCCTGGTTTTCTCATCATCACAGTAAGGGAACCGGTCACCAAAGTCCACCTGAGACTCTTGCTGACAGTCTAGAGTTTAACAGAACTTAAGAGAATTAACTGAATTTAAGAAATTAGAGGGTAACTAGTATCCACCACTGTCTGGGGCGGCGAGGGGCGGGGGGCTGGGAGTCATGTCAATAAGAAATACAAGCCGCATCCCAATTACAAATTAAAAAATTATCTTTTATAAACATGATGGTCAATATGATAAACTCAAGAGAAATTTTTAAAAATCATGAGGTCTTGGAGAGCTGAGACCTCAATGCTGGTTCAAGGCTGGACACCCACAGAGCAGATGCTCAAACATTCACTGAACCACTGATCAACCTCAGAAGTTATCAACTGCAGCTCTTTACCATGGGTTACGGGTGTGCTCAAGGTACTGATGCCATCAGATTGGGGAGTGACACCTGCCATTAGTACTATTAACTAGGATTAATGGGTGGCAAATACAAAATGTTACAAAAGCTGAGAAGCACTGAATAAATGACCAAAACACTAACTGGAACTCAGAGTTCTAGCAAGGTGGCTGGTTACCAAGCAAAGGCTAATAACATTTAATAAATGTTCAACTCATTTTTGTTGTTTAGTTGCCAAGTTATGTTCCTGGGCTGACCTATCTCCAGCCCCCTGAGTCACGCCTCCCAGACTGAATACACCTAACTTTCTAGGACATCTGAGCAAGCTGACACCTCCCAGCGCATGGACAGGCCTTCTCTCCAGACAGTGAGATGTGGGGTATGCTCTTTATTTCCTTCCCTGTGGTTTCAAAAGTTGTCTTCAATGAACATGTACTATTTGAGGAATAAGAAGAAACATATTATTTTTTTAAATTCTCAAATCACAACTACCACATCACTTCATCTAATGAGATCACAACAACTACAGATAACAGATAATGACCACGGTTTAAAATTAATTGAACTAAGGGAGTAACGTTAAGGTAACAGTATGCCCAGACGTGTAGGCTTAAAGACAGTTAGTTTGAGTTAGACAGACCCTCCAGAAGTTTCCACTACACAGTCCCAGCCTTGCACCCTGGTTTTCTCATCATCACAGTAAGGGAACCGGTCACCAAAGTCCACCTGAGACTCTTGCTGACAGTCTAGAGTTTAACAGAACTTAAGAGAATTAACTGAATTTAAGAAATTAGAGGGTAACTAGTATCCACCACTGTCTGGGGCGGCGAGGGGCGGGGGGCTGGGAGTCATGTCAATAAGAAATACAAGCCGCATCCCAATTACAAATTAAAAAATTATCTTTTATAAACATGATGGTCAATATGATAAACTCAAGAGAAATTTTTAAAAATCATGAGGTCTTGGAGAGCTGAGACCTCAATGCTGGTTCAAGGCTGGACACCCACAGAGCAGATGCTCAAACATTCACTGAACCACTGATCAACCTCAGAAGTTATCAACTGCAGCTCTTTACCATGGGTTACGGGTGTGCTCAAGGTACTGATGCCATCAGATTGGGGAGTGACACCTGCCATTAGTACTATTAACTAGGATTAATGGGTGGCAAATACAAAATGTTACAAAAGCTGAGAAGCACTGAATAAATGACCAAAACACTAACTGGAACTCAGAGTTCTAGCAAGGTGGCTGGTTACCAAGCAAAGGCTAATAACATTTAATAAATGTTCAACTCATTTTTGTTGTTTAGTTGCCAAGTTATGTTCCTGGGCTGACCTATCTCCAGCCCCCTGAGTCACGCCTCCCAGACTGAATACACCTAACTTTCTAGGACATCTGAGCAAGCTGACACCTCCCAGCGCATGGACAGGCCTTCTCTCCAGACAGTGAGATGTGGGGTATGCTCTTTATTTCCTTCCCTGTGGTTTCAAAAGTTGTCTTCAATGAACATGTACTATTTGAGGAATAAGAAGAAACATATTATTTTTTTAAATTCTCAAATCACAACTACCACATCACTTCATCTAATGAGATCACAACAACTACAGATAACAGATAATGACCACGGTTTAAAATTAATTGAACTAAGGGAGTAACGTTAAGGTCACAATTACGGCAGTATTGCCCTCCCTTGGATACTAATTAGAACACCAGATTGGACAGACAATATTAGCACTTTACAAATTAGAGCCTCCTCCCATGAACAGCTTCTATAGACACTCAACTCATAAAGCCCTTTTCTAAAGATTCATTTTGATATATTAAGTTTCTTTCACCTAAAAAAAAAAATGTAAACAGAGAAATCTCTTCTACCGGAAATCTATAGCCATAATCTCAATTAAATTAACAGTTAAAAAGTTAAATAATTGCTGATCATTATTTTATATTATTGTGTTTTACCTGATCCATAAGAACAGCGGTTCTGTGGGGTTTTCTTTTCCTCAGAGAACTTCAGAAAGTTTATACAAATCACCATTCACCTCAGCCTATCAAAGAGTAAATCATATTACCTCGTGGTAAAGAGGAAGCACAAGGACAGGCAGAAACGTCATCTCTCAGGTAAATGACAGAGGGTCACTCGGCCTTCCTCTCTCTCTTTCCTTATGTCCACTCCCACGAGACATTCAGGGAGATCATGCAAACATAAAATTGACATTATGCCTGAAACTGACATTAATGTCCTACTTCACTGACTCTGAAGAAAATCCACGCCAGCCCCTGTCTTCTTTACCTCTCACCTCTCTCGTCCGTGCTCACCTCTTCTGGGTGACAGTCCAGAGCCTCCAGCGCTCATCTATTGAGCATGCCAGCCCGTGACCGCTGACTGTTCTAGGTCCTAGCACAAAACTTCCTCTCTCGTGGAACCACATCCAACTCAATGCCTCTATCACATTCTCTTCCTCATTTTCTCTAAATATTTTTTCATTTCTTTTTATTTTGAGAGTGCTTGTTTTATATATATAATTTGATTTATTTATTCATTTTTAGCTGTGCTCATTCTTTGTTGCTGTGTGGACTTCTCCCTAGTTGTGGAGAGCAGGGCTACTCTCTGAGTACAGAGTACAGGCTCTAGGGCACACAGGCTTCAGTAGTTGTGGCACATGGCTCAGTACTTGCAGCTCGCAGGCTCTAGAGCACAGGCTCAATAGCTGTGGCACATACCACGGTTTAAAATTAATTGAACTAAGGGAGTAACGTTAAGGTCACAATTACGGCAGTATTGCCCTCCCTTGGATACTAATTAGAACACCAGATTGGACAGACAATATTAGCACTTTACAAATTAGAGCCTCCTCCCATGAACAGCTTCTATAGACACTCAACTCATAAAGCCCTTTTCTAAAGATTCATTTTGATATATTAAGTTTCTTTCACCTAAAAAAAAAAATGTAAACAGAGAAATCTCTTCTACCGGAAATCTATAGCCATAATCTCAATTAAATTAACAGTTAAAAAGTTAAATAATTGCTGATCATTATTTTATATTATTGTGTTTTACCTGATCCATAAGAACAGCGGTTCTGTGGGGTTTTCTTTTCCTCAGAGAACTTCAGAAAGTTTATACAAATCACCATTCACCTCAGCCTATCAAAGAGTAAATCATATTACCTCGTGGTAAAGAGGAAGCACAAGGACAGGCAGAAACGTCATCTCTCAGGTAAATGACAGAGGGTCACTCGGCCTTCCTCTCTCTCTTTCCTTATGTCCACTCCCACGAGACATTCAGGGAGATCATGCAAACATAAAATTGACATTATGCCTGAAACTGACATTAATGTCCTACTTCACTGACTCTGAAGAAAATCCACGCCAGCCCCTGTCTTCTTTACCTCTCACCTCTCTCGTCCGTGCTCACCTCTTCTGGGTGACAGTCCAGAGCCTCCAGCGCTCATCTATTGAGCATGCCAGCCCGTGACCGCTGACTGTTCTAGGTCCTAGCACAAAACTTCCTCTCTCGTGGAACCACATCCAACTCAATGCCTCTATCACATTCTCTTCCTCATTTTCTCTAAATATTTTTTCATTTCTTTTTATTTTGAGAGTGCTTGTTTTATATATATAATTTGATTTATTTATTCATTTTTAGCTGTGCTCATTCTTTGTTGCTGTGTGGACTTCTCCCTAGTTGTGGAGAGCAGGGGCTACTCTCTGAGTACAGAGTACAGGCTCTAGGGCACACAGGCTTCAGTAGTTGTGGCACATGGCTCAGTACTTGCAGCTCGCAGGCTCTAGAGCACAGGCTCAATAGCTGTGGCACATGGGCTTAGCTGTTCCATGGCATACGGGATCTTTCCAGATCAGGGATCGAACATATGTAAGCAGCAATTTTATTGACTATATCTCAAGGTATCTGAAAATAAGCAGTGCTACCTATAACAGACTTGTTATTATTTACTGACTTTGTCTAATAATATTTCTTGGAAGTGAAGGAGAGAGGAGAAATAAAAGAGGGACCTTGAATCACTGAAACTTGGTATATATACCAGAACGTCAACATAAACGTGTTAGTCGTGTCCAATTCTTTGCAACCCCGCCAGGCCCTTCTGTCCATGGGACTTTCCAGGCCAAAATACTGGAGTGGTGGTGCCATTCCTGTCACCAAATATATATATACCAGGAATAACACAAATTTTTGGTCAACTTTTCAATGTTTCTCTAATTACTAGATATATGGCTTTTATATGTTAGTGATCAAAATGAATAATTCAATTCTGTTAAGAATGGAGAAGTTGAATTTCATATGATTCCAGAAACTAAAAGACTAGTTGCTTCTAGAATCTATTATCTTAAGATTATTGGAGAGGGCTTCCCTGGTGGTCCAGTGGGTAAAGAGACCGCCTTGCAGTGCAAGGGGCACCAGTTCAATCCCTGACCCAGGAAGATCCCATGTGTGGCAGAGCAGCTGGGTGGGTGTGTCCAATTGTGCCCAGAGCCAGTGTCCTGCAACGAGAGAGGCCACTGCAATGAGAGGCCCACATGGGCCAAAGAATAAAGATGGATGAAAATAAATAAATAAAACACCAATAAAAGAGGCCACACACACACACACACACATACACACACACAATGGCATCTTGTTCTCAAGCTTTTATCATAAGAAGCAGTGTCCTCTTTCACCAGGTTGGTGAAAGTATGGCACTAAAAACCAACTGGCTTTTTCCATTTCCTGCAGCTGTACCTACCCATCACCAGAAGGACTTTCAGACAAGATGAGGGATGAACAAAACCATTCCTCATTGGGAGTCGTTAAGTCATGTGCAACTCTTTTGGATGACTGTACCCCGAGTGGCACATGGCTCAGTACTTGCAGCTCGAGGCTCTAGAGCACAGGCTCAATAGCTGTGGCACATGGGCTTAGCTGTTCCATGGCATACGGGATCTTTCCAGATCAGGGATCGAACATATGTAAGCAGCACTTTTATTGACTATATCTCAAGGTATCTGAAAATAAGCAGTGCTACCTATAACAGACTTGTTATTATTTACTGACTTTGTCTAATAATATTTCTTGGAAGTGAAGGAGAGGAGAAATAAAAGAGGGACCTTGAATCACTGAAACTTGGTATATATACCAGAACGTCAACATAAACGTGTTAGTCGTGTCCAATTCTTTGCAACCCCGCCAGGCCCTTCTGTCCATGGGACTTTCCAGGCCAAAATACTGAGTGGTGGTGCCATTCCTGTCACCAAATATATATATACCAGGAATAACACAAATTTTTGGTCAACTTTTCAATGTTTCTCTAATTACTAGATATATGGCTTTTATATGTTAGTGATCAAAATGAATAATTCAATTCTGTTAAGAATGGAGAAGTTGAATTTCATATGATTCCAGAAACTAAAAGACTAGTTGCTTCTAGAATCTATTATCTTAAGATTATTGGAGAGGGCTTCCCTGGTGGTCCAGTGGGTAAAGAGACCGCCTTGCAGTGCAAGGGGCACCAGTTCAATCCCTGACCCAGGAAGATCCCATGTGTGGCAGAGCAGCTGGGTGGGTGTGTCCAATTGTGCCCAGAGCCAGTGTCCTGCAACGAGAGAGGCCACTGCAATGAGAGGCCCACATGGGCCAAAGAATAAAGATGGATGAAAATAAATAAATAAAACACCAATAAAAGAGGCCACACACACACACACACACATACACACACACAATGGCATCTTGTTCTCAAGCTTTTATCATAAGAAGCAGTGTCCTCTTTCACCAGGTTGGTGAAAGTATGGCACTAAAAACCAACTGGCTTTTTCCATTTCCTGCAGCTGTACCTACCCATCACCAGAAGGACTTTCAGACAAGATGAGGGATGAACAAAACCATCCCTGACCAAGTACATGTGTGGTCAGTCGTTAAGTCATGTGCAACTCTTTTGTGACCCCATGGACTGTAGCCTGCCAGATTCCTCTGTCCATAGGATTTTTCAGGCAAGAATAACTAGAATAGGTTGCCATTTCCTACTCCAGAGGGTCTTCATGACCCAGGGATCGAACCCAGGTCTGTCACGCTTCTGCATTAGCAGGTGGATTCTTCACCACTGTGCCACCTGGGAAGCCCCCTTCCCTAACAGAGAAACAAGTCAAAATGTCAAAATGCTCACCAAGGCATCAAAGCTGGTCCTCTTGTATTAAGGAGAGGATGTTTAATTTTAACCATCAAGAACTAAAACAAAACAAAACAAAAACTCTGACCAACTGCTGTGACCTTATCATTTGCACATTCAAATTCAGATGAATCTGAAGTTCTTACCACATCTCTCGGTTCAGCTCCTGGCTCCACCACTGGGTGAGGAGTGAAGGGTCCTCAGGACTATTCCTACATGGCCTGGGTGGAGCCCTGACCCACACAATGGTGACAATGGGTTTTGGTGACCAGCTTAACACTGAGCCATGGCAGTCTTGCCTTGTTCAGCAGCACAAACTCAGGTCAGAGAGCTGAAGCCAAAGCAATTTCACCAACCCTATCTGGGAGATAAGCTAGCAAGGTAAGCTGCCAATCATTAATCTTACTAGAAAAAGGTGAAGAGCGCAACGATGAATTCAAACAGATTAGCTTACTGGAAATACACCTTGTTAGGGGGCTAGTCATTAACAAGAAAACATCAAAGGTCTTCTATCCATCACACTTACGAATAGAAGATTTTTTTTTTTTAATCTCCCAGTGGATGGGTGACATTCTCTACAGTAAAGTCCTTGCATTCCTGAACTGAACTTCCACCAGGCATTTCAATCCTCCAGCCTGAACGATGGGAAATGTTTGCACAGACACCCGGCTGCCTTCCTAAGGACACTTCTGCATGCTATCTCGTGTTTCCAAGGCAAGTCCACCCCAAATCAACTGCCATTTCTAACATTACCAGTCTTCCCAGGGGTGCTTTAGGAAAACCACTGCAGAGTAAAGGGTAGCACTCTGTCTTAAAAGGTGAATGCTAGGGCTTCCCTGGTGGTCCAGTGGGTAAGGACACTGCCTTGCAGTGCAAGGGGCGCTGGTTCGATACCTGGCCTGAGAAGATCCCACGTGCCGTGGAGTGGCTGGACCGATGTGTCCAATTACTGAGCCAGAGCTCTGGAGTGCATGCGCCCGGAGCTGGTGCTCTGGGACAACAAAGGCCACCGTGATGGGAGGCCCACAGGAGCCAAAGAACTAAGATGGATGAAAGTAGATAAATGAAAGACTAATAGAAGTGGCCCGCCCATCCCCCTCCCTCCCCATCCCCCCAAAAAAGGTGAATGCTAGACAGGACAGGAGGTTTATTGGGGAGCTAAGTTATGAGACTAATTCCTCAATGTGCTGTGCTGTGCTTAGTCACTCGGTCGTGTCCGACTCTTTGTAACCCTAGTGACTGTAGCCCGCCAGGTTCCTCTGTCCATGGGATCCTCCAGGCAAGAATACTGGAGTGGGCTGCCATGCCCTTCTCCAGGGGATCTTCTCAACCCAGGGATCAAAACCAGGTCTCTCACATTGCAGGCATCTGAGCCACCAGCGAAGCCCAAGAATACTCAAATGAGTAGCCTATCCCTTTCTCCAGGGGATCTTCCTGACCCAGGAACCAAACCAGGGTCTCCTGCGTTGCAGGCAGATTCTTTACCAGCTGAGTTACCAGGGAAGTCCTCTGTATCCCACCTACTTTATAATGAATACACACCAGTAAACTGCTAGGTGATTCCAAAACAAAGATCAAGAATGCCAAAAGTACCCCAGTGCCCATACAGCATGTGCAGGAACTAAGCAGTCCAGCACAGTGGCTAAGAGTTTGGGCTCTAGAGTCACAATTCTGCAAAACCACTTACTGGCTCTGTGACAACTAAGGGTATCTCAGTTTCCAAGTCACATTCATCTAAAAAAAAATAAGAATTTGTGAAAATTAAGCAAGTAAATGCTCATAAAATGCTGTAAACAGACTCGAGAATTGTTAGCTATTATTATTACAGGTGTATTAATCTCCAACTTTCAGATCACATCAAACTGGTCACAGTAACAACTCATTCTTCTTCCAAAGAGCTTCCCTGGTGGTTCAGACGCTAAAGAATCCACCTGCAATTTGTTAGACCTGGGTTCGATCCCTGGGTCGGGAAGATCCCCTGGAGAAAGGCACAGCAATCCACTCCAGTATTCTTGCCTGGAGATCTCAGAGACAGAGGAGCCTGACAGGCTACAGTCCTTACAGTCACAACAAGTCAGACACAACAGAAGTGACTGAGCACACACATACCTCTTCCTAAAGATAAAAACAATTCCCTAGGTTTGTCACTGGTTAAATCATTCCTCCAAAAAAGGAAGGGGGAGGGAAATGGAACTTTCATACACCATGCTAATAGTATAAACTGTTACCTTTTTAAATGCTAATGGGAACTATGTATCAAAATCCCTTAAAACACAGGATGCACTTTGATCCGACAATCAAACTACTAGCAATTTATCCCAAGGAAAAAATCTCTAAGGTATATATAGAGATGCACGGAAGATAGTCATTGTAGAGAAAATGATAATTTGTTGTTTAGGTGCTCAGTAGTGTCTGACTCTGCGACCCCATGGCCTGAGGCATGCCAGGCTTTCCTGTCCTTAACTATTGCCTCGAGTTGGCTCAAATTCATGTCCATTAAGTTGATCCCATCTAACCATCTCATTCTGCCACCCCCTTCTCCTCCAGCCCTCGATCGTTCCCAGCATCAGAGCCTTTTCCAATGAGTCAATGAACTCTCTGATGATGTCTCCTGGCATCAGAGAGTTCTGAAAAATCACGGTCCACTGGAGTAAGAACGGCAAATCACTTCAGCATTCTTGCCTTGAGAACCCATGCACAGTACAAAAAGGCAAAAAGATAATGATAATAGTGGTGGGGAAAAAATAATGTTTTATAAAAATAAACTAGTTGGGGACTTCCCTTGTGGTCCAGAGGTAAAGAATCTACCTTTCAATATAGGGGATGCAGGTTTGATCCCTGGTCAGGGAACATGCCTTGGGGTAACTAAGGCTATGTACCACAACTAAGATCCAATGCAGCCAAATAAATAAATGCTCATAAAATGCTGTAAACAGACTCGAGAATTGTTAGCTATTATTATTACAGGTGTATTAATCTCCAACTTTCAGATCACATCAAACTGGTCACAGTAACAACTCATTCTTCTTCCAAAGAGCTTCCCTGGTGGTTCAGACGCTAAAGAATCCACCTGCAATTTGTTAGACCTGGGTTCGATCCCTGGGTCGGGAAGATCCCCTGGAGAAAGGCACAGCAATCCACTCCAGTATTCTTGCCTGGAGATCTCAGAGACAGAGGAGCCTGACAGGCTACAGTCCTTACAGTCACAACAAGTCAGACACAACAGAAGTGACTGAGCACACACATACCTCTTCCTAAAGATAAAAACAATTCCCTAGGTTTGTCACTGGTTAAATCATTCCTCCAAAAAAGGAAGGGGGAGGGAAATGGAACTTTCATACACCATGCTAATAGTATAAACTGTTACCTTTTTAAATGCTAATGGGAACTATGTATCAAAATCCCTTAAAACACAGGATGCACTTTGATCCGACAATCAAACTACTAGCAATTTATCCCAAGGAAAAATCTCTAAGGTATATATAGAGATGCACGGAAGATAGTCATTGTAGAAAATGATAATTTGTTGTTTAGGTGCTCAGTAGTGTCTGACTCTGCGACCCCATGGCCTGAGGCATGCCAGGCTTTCCTGTCCTTAACTATTGCCTCGAGTTGGCTCAAATTCATGTCCATTAAGTTGATCCCATCTAACCATCTCATTCTGCCACCCCCTTCTCCTCCAGCCCTCGATCGTTCCCAGCATCAGAGCCTTTTCCAATGAGTCAATGAACTCTCTGATGATGTCTCCTGGCATCAGAGAGTTCTGAAAAATCACGGTCCACTGGAGTAAGAACGGCAAATCACTTCAGCATTCTTGCCTTGAGAACCCATGCACAGTACAAAAAGGCAAAAAGATAATGATAATAGTGGTGGGGAAAAAATAATGTTTTATAAAAATAAACTAGTTGGGGACTTCCCTTGTGGTCCAGAGGTAAAGAATCTACCTTTCAATATAGGGGATGCAGGTTTGATCCCTGGTCAGGGAACATGCCTTGGGGTAACTAAGGCTATGTACCACAACTAAGATCCAATGCAGCCAAATAAATAAATAGGTTAAATTATAAAAGATCCATAAAATTATTGAATTAATAATACAACTGAGCATATAAATAAGAAAAGATTCATGATACGATGTTAAAAGAAATGCAGGTTATGAAATAACCATATGTATATTAGGATCCCTTATTTGCTACCAAAAATCATACATGTTAACAAACAGCCCCATGAAGAGAGGAAAAGGATTTGGAGAGAAGTGTATTCAGGTAGTGGACCTCAAAGTGTATTATGGGTTTCTGCTCTTTACTTTTCTGTATTTCAATTGTTCTGCCATAAACACGCAATTCTTTAAAATACAAGGAATGTTCTAAATTGACTAACAGATTCTTTCTGAAACAGTACTATAAGTTGAAAGGAATGACAGCTGTATCTTCATTTAGGAAAAAAATCTGCATAGAACTTGATGTTTTATTAAATACTTTTAATATTTAGTCTTATTATTGTTGTAATTTTAAAATCATACATTTTCAGTGCCAGGAAATTAGCAAGAGACTTCTTTTTAAGCAATGGATTTCTGCTTACTACCATACAGAACAGTAGTACAAACACTGAATGGACTAGCTAGAGTTTCATATACTTTTATAGATCTCAATATTTCATCATCATCATCATAACTACCATTTCTTAAATGAATGTGTCTCAAGAACTGAAGGAAGCACTTAGAAGTATTAAAATTTTTTAATAATTTCATTTTTTTATTTCATTTTTAAATTCTTGGCTGCACGGGGTCTTCTGTGCTGCTTTCTCTAGTTGTGGTGAGCGGGGGCTACCCTGTAGTTGTGATGCACGGGCTTCCCATGCAGTGGCTTCTCTTGTTGCAGGGCTTTAATGAAAGACAAATCTAGTTGGGGACTTCAGCATTCTTGCCTTGAGAACCCATGCACAGTACAAAAGGCAAAAGATAATGATAATAGTGGTGGGGAAAAATAATGTTTTATAAAAATAAACTAGTTGGGGACTTCCCTTGTGGTCCAGAGGTAAAGAATCTACCTTTCAATATAGGGGATGCAGGTTTGATCCCTGGTCAGGGAACATGCCTTGGGGTAACTAAGGCTATGTACCACAACTAAGATCCAATGCAGCCAAATAAATAAATAGGTTAAATTATAAAAGATCCATAAAATTATTGAATTAATAATACAACTGAGCATATAAATAAGAAAAGATTCATGATACGATGTTAAAAGAAATGCAGGTTATGAAATAACCATATGTATATTAGGATCCCTTATTTGCTACCAAAAATCATACATGTTAACAAACAGCCCCATGAAGAGAGGAAAAGGATTTGGAGAGAAGTGTATTCAGGTAGTGGACCTCAAAGTGTATTATGGGTTTCTGCTCTTTACTTTTCTGTATTTCAATTGTTCTGCCATAAACACGCAATTCTTTAAAATACAAGGAATGTTCTAAATTGACTAACAGATTCTTTCTGAAACAGTACTATAAGTTGAAAGGAATGACAGCTGTATCTTCATTTAGGAAAAAAATCTGCATAGAACTTGATGTTTTATTAAATACTTTTAATATTTAGTCTTATTATTGTTGTAATTTTAAAATCATACATTTTCAGTGCCAGGAAATTAGCAAGAGACTTCTTTTTAAGCAATGGATTTCTGCTTACTACCATACAGAACAGTAGTACAAACACTGAATGGACTAGCTAGAGTTTCATATACTTTTATAGATCTCAATATTTCATCATCATCATCATAACTACCATTTCTTAAATGAATGTGTCTCAAGAACTGAAGGAAGCACTTAGAAGTATTAAAATTTTTTAATAATTTCATTTTTTTATTTCATTTTTAAATTCTTGGCTGCACGGGGTCTTCTGTGCTGCTTTCTCTAGTTGTGGTGAGCGGGGGCTACCCTGTAGTTGTGATGCACGGGCTTCCCATGCAGTGGCTTCTCTTGTTGCAGGGCACAGGCTCTGGGGCGCACAGGCTTAGATGAGCCATGGCTTATGGAATCTTCCAGGACCAGAGGTCAAAACCACACTGGCAGGGAGATTCTTAACCAATGGACCGCCAGGGAAGTCCTAGAAGTATTAAATTTTACTACAATGATTTCCATTTTCAGCTGAGAAAACTTAGGTACTGAGAGGTTCAGTGATTAGATCAAGGTCACAGCCTATGTGTGGTCAAACCGTATATTCTCCAGAAGCTGCACTCTTAACTAGCCATACCCTCAACTCCACGGCAGACGCTCTGATTTATGGGGCCTATGTAGGGCTCTGACAGAAAGGAGAGAAAGTCGTATATTAGGTGTATGAAAAATAAAATCAGAAAACACACTAATTTTCTTTATTTTTGGAAACCAATTTTTATTGCTTTAGGTTGGACTTATATCATAGCTTATAAAATGGCATTTTGATGTAGTGCTAACACAGTAGTTTATCACGACCCTGTGACTTAAATTTACATTTTGAGTCTAAGCAAACATTTTGCTAGGAGCCTTCTTTCCAGCTTATCATCTTGAATAGTCCATGTGTGGGAAAGGTTCTCTCCTTTCAGAGCCAACCAAACTTACAGAAATAACTGGGCTACAGTACTTGTGGCCCCTGGTTAATAAAATCAGTAACTACGAAGTGATAAGATTAACTTTACAAATTAAAGTTTAAAAATGTGGCCTTGGGCTTCCCCAGTGGTCCAGTGGGTAAAGAGTCAGCCTTGCAGTGCTAGGGGCACCGGTTCCATCCCTGACCCAGAAGGATCCCACATACCGCGGAGTGGCTGGACCAGCGTGTCCAATGACCAGCCAGCACTCTGGAGCGCATGTGCCCAGAGCTGCTGCTCTGCAACAAGAGAGGCCACTGCGATGGGAGGCCCACACAGGCCAAAGAATAAAGATGGATGAAAATAAATAAATACATAACCAATAAAAGAGGCCAAAATTAATAACAACAACAAAAAGAGGTGGCCTCATTGTGACGTAATTCACTCAAGTATTTCATGGAGGTCCTCCAGGCACTGTTCTAGGCACGGGAGGTACAATTGTGATGCCCCTCAGAGACGTACATCATAGGTGCCTTACATAGCTGCTGGTTATGGTTTTTTATTAGGCGCCTAAGTATGAAAGCTATTCTGTCACTTAAAAAAGTTGTCAATCTCTTCAGGACAGTCTTGGGCCACACTAGTGAAAAGGAAGCACAATGCCAGTGGCCCTCCAATGCTGCTGTGTAGAAGAAAACTTCCTGGAGCATCTGCTGGAAATCAGATTCCAGGAGCCTGTATTTTTGACAAGAACCTCATGTAATGCTGATTTAAGTGATCTGAGGTCCAGACTTTGAGAAACCTGCCAGTAAGGGGAACAATTCAGAAGACTGACCATTCACAGGAGAAGAGCCCTGTGGCAGTGGAATGTGAACTGAGTAATATAAACTGGACCAACTCGTTAATTCCTGTAATTCACAAATCCATGAAAAGCTGAGCAAGCGTGGGGATCTGTCCGCACCTTCTCCTTAACCCCCTTCATAGGAGATTTGAGTTGCCTCAATATAGTAATTTGGAGAAGACATGAACTTAAGCAGACTCTTACTACCAATAACAGAGATAGGCACTAAGAAAAAGGAAATTTCTAGTCAACTGCAAAAAAAAAAAAAAAATAGCTAAGAAAAACAAACATTTCATGGAACTAACTTGGTACTACTCATTTATGCCCTATTTCACAATGCTTAGTATCTGAACAATCCACAGGGCTCCAAAGTACATCAAAAATTTGTTCATTTCCTCTCTTACTCAGGCAGAATAATAGACTTTTGTGAAAATACCATGTGCCTCAGAAATTTCAATAGATCTTAAATAAAGAAATAGCCTTCGAAACAACTGTATCAGAAATGCATGCTACTGGAGGTACTTACAGAAGTCTTAAGCAGTTTTTGAACCATTCCTAAATTAGTGGCTCTCATTTCTCAACTTAGATTTCCTAAAGTTTCTCCTACAGAAAGAACCCAATATTTAAAAATGGGTTTTTTTTTATTTTGTTATAAGCAAACAATCATAAAAGCAACATAAATGTTTCAGGTAAACTATTAAAAATTTTAAAAAATAGCATTTTGTTCTCAGTGATAGGTAGAAATCATAATAACTTGGGGGCAGGGGGTGCTAAGCTTCTGCACCTTAAGTTATACAAAAATCAGGGTATCTCAACAACTACATTTCTCCTCTTTCAGAGGTTAAGAGTAGCATTCTGTCACTTAAAAAGTTGTCAATCTCTTCAGGACAGTCTTGGGCCACACTAGTGAAAAGGAAGCACAATGCCAGTGGCCCTCCAATGCTGCTGTGTAGAAGAAAACTTCCTGGAGCATCTGCTGGAAATCAGATTCCAGGAGCCTGTATTTTTGACAAGAACCTCATGTAATGCTGATTTAAGTGATCTGAGGTCCAGACTTTGAGAAACCTGCCAGTAAGGGGAACAATTCAGAAGACTGACCATTCACAGGAGAAGAGCCCTGTGGCAGTGGAATGTGAACTGAGTAATATAAACTGGACCAACTCGTTAATTCCCTGTAATTCACAAATCCATGAAAAGCTGAGCAAGCGTAGAGGGATCTGTCCGCACCTTCTCCTTAACCCCCTTCATAGGAGATTTGAGTTGCCTCAATATAGTAATTTGGAGAAGACATGAACTTAAGCAGACTCTTACTACCAATAACAGAGATAGGCACTAAGAAAAAGGAAATTTCTAGTCAACTGCAAAAAAAAAAAAAAAATAGCTAAGAAAAACAAACATTTCATGGAACTAACTTGGTACTACTCATTTATGCCCTATTTCACAATGCTTAGTATCTGAACAATCCACAGGGCTCCAAAGTACATCAAAAATTTGTTCATTTCCTCTCTTACTCAGGCAGAATAATAGACTTTTGTGAAAATACCATGTGCCTCAGAAATTTCAATAGATCTTAAATAAAGAAATAGCCTTCGAAACAACTGTATCAGAAATGCATGCTACTGGAGGTACTTACAGAAGTCTTAAGCAGTTTTTGAACCATTCCTAAATTAGTGGCTCTCATTTCTCAACTTAGATTTCCTAAAGTTTCTCCTACAGAAAGAACCCAATATTTAAAAAATGGGTTTTTTTTTATTTTGTTATAAGCAAACAATCATAAAAGCAACATAAATGTTTCAGGTAAACTATTAAAAATTTTAAAAAATAGCATTTTGTTCTCAGTGATAGGTAGAAATCATAATAACTTGGGGGCAGGGGGTGCTAAGCTTCTGCACCTTAAGTTATACAAAAATCAGGGTATCTCAACAACTACATTTCTCCTCTTTCAGAGGTTAAGAGTAGCACTACACAAACCCGCCGGCCTGCTGGATCCATGGCTCCAGTTCCTACCCTAAGATTCTGTCCACTACAGAATCCATGAGATCCCTGAGCCTGGTCTGCATCCTTTCAAAGGGATTAGTACACACTGCCTCCCCGATCACAGAATTGAGATTTTCCAGATTCATTTTCTGGGTATGGTATGGTACTCGTTTTTATTATCTAGACTTTTGCTGTACTTGTTTTTATTATTTGGACGTTCCGACCATGGAAACATCAAGACTAGGATGCCAGCAGATAAGCACAAAGAAACACATCTGTTCCGAGTCTGCATCTATTTAAAATTTCAGGCTGGTGCTGCCTTCAGAATAGCACTGAGGATGGCAAAGTTCTAAAGGAAACTTTCATATTAAGAAGCTATCAAAAATCTCCATAGCCTTCAACTCCGCACAGAAGCCGCTAATGTATTTCTTCCAAAGCAAAGCCTTTCGTCTCAATCACAAACAAAAGATGCCCATAGGAAATGTAATCTACGAAGTTGCTTCCTCATCCAAAGGCAAACAAGAAGTGAAGGACGGCGCAACCCATTCCTCGTTGGTTTCCTTTTCCTAGGGATTCTGATTACATTTCCTCGTTCAAGCCAGAGCCGGTAGTTGCGCCTTCGGTCCACACCGTAAAACCGTGTCAGTGCGCAAAGAAGGGAAAGGGAAGCGGCGGACGCCGGGGACGCGCTCCCGCGGAACGGAGAGCCGCTCTCTGTTAAATACCAGGAGAGTCAGTAGAGGAGGACAGAAGTCTTAAGCAGTTTGAACCATTCCTAAATTAGTGGCTCTCATTTCTCAACTTAGATTTCCTAAAGTTTCTCCTACAGAAAGAACCCAATATTTAAAAATGGGTTTTTTTTTATTTTGTTATAAGCAAACAATCATAAAAGCAACATAAATGTTTCAGGTAAACTATTAAAAATTTTAAAAAATAGCATTTTGTTCTCAGTGATAGGTAGAAATCATAATAACTTGGGGGCAGGGGGTGCTAAGCTTCTGCACCTTAAGTTATACAAAAATCAGGGTATCTCAACAACTACATTTCTCCTCTTTCAGAGGTTAAGAGTAGCACTACACAAACCCGCCGGCCTGCTGGATCCATGGCTCCAGTTCCTACCCTAAGATTCTGTCCACTACAGAATCCATGAGATCCCTGAGCCTGGTCTGCATCCTTTCAAAGGGATTAGTACACACTGCCTCCCCGATCACAGAATTGAGATTTTCCAGATTCATTTTCTGGGTATGGTATGGTACTCGTTTTTATTATCTAGACTTTTTGCTGTACTTGTTTTTATTATTTGGACGTTCCGACCATGGAAACATCAAGACTAGGATGCCAGCAGATAAGCACAAAGAAACACATCTGTTCCGAGTCTGCATCTATTTAAAATTTCAGGCTGGTGCTGCCTTCAGAATAGCACTGAGGATGGCAAAGTTCTAAAGGAAACTTTCATATTAAGAAGCTATCAAAAATCTCCATAGCCTTCAACTCCGCACAGAAGCCGCTAATGTATTTCTTCCAAAGCAAAGCCTTTCGTCTCAATCACAAACAAAAGATGCCCATAGGAAATGTAATCTACGAAGTTGCTTCCTCATCCAAAGGCAAACAAGAAGTGAAGGACGGCGCAACCCATTCCTCGTTGGTTTCCTTTTCCTAGGGATTCTGATTACATTTCCTCGTTCAAGCCAGAGCCGGTAGTTGCGCCTTCGGTCCACACCGTAAAACCGTGTCAGTGCGCAAAGAAGGGAAAGGGAAGCGGCGGACGCCGGGGACGCGCTCCCGCGGAACGGAGAGCCGCTCTCTGTTAAATACCAGGAGAGTCAGTCCCAGCAGGAGGACTCAGGGCCAAACGGCATTGACTGCCCTTCACTGACAGGCATTTTGCAGGCACCGGAGAGAGAAAAAGGGATGAGCCGGGAGGAGAGGCCGGCGAGGAGAGGCGGGAGGTGCGACGCCGCTCCCCGCGAGCTCCAGATCCCCGGGAGGCCGGCGGGGAGGCGAGGCTTGGCCGGCCCGCCACACTCCGGCGGCCGAGGGCGGCGAGGTCAGCCCTGGAAGGACCGAGCGCCCCGCGTCCCCCCGGGGAAGGAGGGACCCCGCTCGGCCGGCCACGGCTGCGGACGCCCATTCAACCCGAGGCGCGTCCCGCGGCCGCCACCCCCTCGGAGCCCCGGCCTCCCGGCGCCCGCCAGCCGGCCGCCCCGCCGCCGCCCCCGGGAGGATGGGAAGGACGAGGCACCGGGTGCCGCGCCTCCCGGGCGCGCGGCACAGGGTGAAGGGCGCCGAGGGACGCGCCCCGGCGCGGGGGACGGGCGCCCCGGGCGGCCATCGCGCCGACCCCCGCGCCGACCCCCGCCCCCGCCGCCTTCCCGGCCCAGGCCGATTCGGTCCAGCCCGCTCCTCACCTCATCTCCAGGCGGGTCCACGCTGCCGCCCCAGGGACAAATCAGTGCAGCTCACTCGCCGCGGGTGGGGACGCAGGAGCCGCAGCCCTCCCTGCACACCATCCCCGCCCGCCCGCCCGCCTCTCCGTGCGTCCAGGAGCCCGCTCGGGATTCTCCCTCGCGAGCCGCCGTACTACGGAGCAACCAAGCTGCGCTCCCTCCCCTCTCCACCTCTTTTCTCTACCTCCTTCGCTCCCTCCCTCGATCCCTCGCTCCCGCCTATCTTCTCATCTCCCTCGGCCGCCTCCCCCGCTTCCATCCACCCCGCCGTCTCCGCCCACGGGTAGGTGGGGACAAAAAGACCCTGCCAATCGGAAGAAGGGGTCCACACCTCCTCCCCGCCTCCTACCCCTAGCCCCGCCCACCGCGGGGACCGAAGGGAGGGGAACTGAAAAAAAAAGAAAGAGGACGGGGGACGCCGGGGACGCGCTCCCGCGGAACGGAGAGCCGCTCTCTGTTAAATACCAGGAGAGTCAGTCCCAGCAGGAGGACTCAGGGCCAAACGGCATTGACTGCCCTTCACTGACAGGCATTTTGCAGGCACCGGAGAGAGAAAAAGGGATGAGCCGGGAGGAGAGGCCGGCGAGGAGAGGCGGGAGGTGCGACGCCGCTCCCCGCGAGCTCCAGATCCCCGGGAGGCCGGCGGGGAGGCGAGGCTTGGCCGGCCCGCCACACTCCGGCGGCCGAGGGCGGCGAGGTCAGCCCTGGAAGGACCGAGCGCCCCGCGTCCCCCCGGGGAAGGAGGGACCCCGCTCGGCCGGCCACGGCTGCGGACGCCCATTCAACCCGAGGCGCGTCCCGCGGCCGCCACCCCCTCGGAGCCCCGGCCTCCCGGCGCCCGCCAGCCGGCCGCCCCGCCGCCGCCCCCGGGAGGATGGGAAGGACGAGGCACCGGGTGCCGCGCCTCCCGGGCGCGCGGCACAGGGTGAAGGGCGCCGAGGGACGCGCCCCGGCGCGGGGGACGGGCGCCCCGGGCGGCCATCGCGCCGACCCCCGCGCCGACCCCCGCCCCCGCCGCCTTCCCGGCCCAGGCCGATTCGGTCCAGCCCGCTCCTCACCTCATCTCCAGGCGGGTCCACGCTGCCGCCCCAGGGACAAATCAGTGCAGCTCACTCGCCGCGGGTGGGGACGCAGGAGCCGCAGCCCTCCCTGCACACCATCCCCGCCCGCCCGCCCGCCTCTCCGTGCGTCCAGGAGCCCGCTCGGGATTCTCCCTCGCGAGCCGCCGTACTACGGAGCAACCAAGCTGCGCTCCCTCCCCTCTCCACCTCTTTTCTCTACCTCCTTCGCTCCCTCCCTCGATCCCTCGCTCCCGCCTATCTTCTCATCTCCCTCGGCCGCCTCCCCCGCTTCCATCCACCCCGCCGTCTCCGCCCACGGGTAGGTGGGGACAAAAAGACCCTGCCAATCGGAAGAAGGGGTCCACACCTCCTCCCCGCCTCCTACCCCTAGCCCCGCCCACCGCGGGGACCGAAGGGAGGGGAACTGAAAAAAAAAGAAAGAGGACGGAGTGACAGCCGAATGGACAAATCAGCAAGCCCCAAGGGGGCGTGCCCTGCCCCCCCTTTCCCAAAGGTGTCTGGTGTAGGGTTTCCTGACGCTCCTAGAGGCGTCCGGTGTGGGGCTTATGGACGTTTTGTTGCACGATTCCGAGGCATTCCGTGGCCGTGTGAGGCGAGGTACTAGTTAGGATGCATTCAACTAACGGAAGTTGTTAAAGGAGAGAACAATGTGGAGGCAAAAGGGAAAAGGGAGGAGGGGCACAGTCCAAGGAAGGTGATGGGGATACGGTCGGGATGAGGAAGGGTGTGGTCTTATCGGAAATTTACATAAAACTGAACCCAGCGGTCACTAGGACTTTGCGCATTTATTGATAGCCCCTGGCGCGTCGCCTCCGAGCATGCCGGGAGGTGTAGTTCCGTCTTTGGTTGCTATGGCGCTCTCCACAGCCTCCGAGTCCGAGACTGACGAGCGACCTGTCCAATGGGGACCGCCGCTGGCCCATAGGGGGCGGGCCCTCCGCTGACGGACTCGAAGGTGGCGGCGGTGAAGGTGCAGGCCGCTGCAGCCGCTCCGAGGCAGGTGAGCATTAAGCAAACACGCTGTGTGTCTCGGGAAACCGAGCTTTGGGCGAAAGATCGGGAGACGCCCCGCGGAATCGTCCAGCCCTGGGGCGCATGGTGGTTTCCATCGCACCCCAACCTTAGACCTCTCGGGGCCCAGGCCTAGCTTAACTGAGTCCGCTAAGGGGCGGGTGAGACTTGGTTTGATGATTTCCTGGTCGTTTCTGGTTTTGACGGTAGATTTCTTTTTTCTCAGTTTGCGTCTTCCTCCACATTTATGGAGGCAAATATCTGGAAGTTCCCTTCGACTGAGGTTCCCATGTTGGAAATTTTGCCCCCTCCCGCAGCCTTGTTCCTATATTTTGAGTTTCCTTTTCTTTCTGCTTTAACTCCTTCTATGCTATCGCTTTCTCCTCCTTCCCTTTTTTTTTCCCTTTGGTGAACAATCACTTAAAGCAAGGCTATTCGTATTTTTGTAACTACAGAGCCAGATTTGTCCTCCAGGTTAAGCTAAACCCAGGAATACTCTGGAACTGTGTGTGAGAATCTCTTCAGAATTGTTTTGAAGTGAGTGCTAATTCTGTAGGTCTGGGTAGGTCCTGAGAATCCACATTTCTGATAAGCTCTCAGGTGCTGCTAGTTCATGTTATGAGCAACAAGACTCTGCAGATTTGATGGGAACCACATCTTTTAAAAATGAGAAGAAATACGTGACATTAATGTTAGAATTTTCTTTAACCCAGTATATCTAAAATAGTATCGTTTCAACACATAATCAGATATTTAAAAATCGAGATTTCATACATTCATGTCTTCTTCATATTAAGTCTTTGAAATCTGATGTTCTTCGTATGCTAACAGTATATCTCAAGGGCTACTAACAGGTACAGTTCAAGGGCTACTAGGTGATACAATCCTCTGCAGAAATTAAAAGGTGTTAAAACTCAGGTTGCGCCTGACAGAACCCCTTACTGTTCTTTGAGATGGCCTTTAGAATTTCTTTACAAGGTCTCCACTCCATTTACAAAAATAATAGTAAAAAAATAGCCAGCATTTACTGAGCACCTACTTTTTGCCAGGTATTGTACTCAGTGCTTTGCATGTATTATTTAAGCCTTACTGTCCTTTCCCTGTTTTACAGGTATGCAATCTAAGGCCCAGATAGTTAAAATTATACAGTGTACGTAGGCCATACAGTGAATAAGAAGGAAAGCCAGGATTCAGAGTAGGGTCAGTTATGATATCTAAATCCTATCCATTAATCACTGTGGTGTATAATTATTACATTTTGTTACTAATTTCAGCTCATTGATGCCTCTCCTCTAGTTTTGGGCAGATGTTGAGACATTCAGATTTCAAACAGAGGGGGTTCACCATGCAGGGCAAAGTCCTGTCATTTGTAGTGAAATATTTGGTAGTCTTACAAATCTCTGTGCTGTGCATTTAATATCAAAGTTATAAATTGAAGAAGAGTGTTCAAAATCTCTAGGAGATATATAGGCTTTTGAGTCAGTATTCTATGCTTTACAGTAATATGTCTTGGTTTGTCCTTGTACCTCTTGGACGGAGGAAAATGAGAAGGCTTGGGAATTCTTAAAATGCAAAACTTTGCAATCA
Organism: Tragulus kanchil; assembly: GCA_022376925.1. Classification (NCBI taxonomy): domain Eukaryota; kingdom Metazoa; phylum Chordata; class Mammalia; order Artiodactyla; family Tragulidae; genus Tragulus; species Tragulus kanchil. Next base: position 234,227,740 of record JAIOJX010000028.1, on the reverse strand, counting down.
CAATGTTTTGGGGGTTTGTTTTTGGCAAAACCTTTTATTCATTGATAAAAAATGAATCTTTTCTTGCTCATGTGAACTTTACATAAAATAGTTCAAAAACTTCATGATTTTTCTAGACCCAATAAACAGTACTAGATTGATCTGAAGAGAGTTTTATGAGTTGAAAAGCAAAGACACACATATCCACATATACTAAAATGTAGTATCTTTTCAACTCATAATCAGATATTTAAAAATCGAGATTTCATACATTCATGTCTTCTTCATATTAAGTCTTTGAAATCTGATGTTCTTCGTATGCTAACAGTATATCTCAAGGGCTACTAACAGGTACAGTTCAAGGGCTACTAGGTGATACAATCCTCTGCAGAAATTAAAAGGTGTTAAAACTCAGGTTGCGCCTGACAGAACCCCTTACTGTTCTTTGAGATGGCCTTTAGAATTTCTTTACAAGGTCTCCACTCCATTTACAAAAATAATAGTAAAAAAATAGCCAGCATTTACTGAGCACCTACTTTTTGCCAGGTATTGTACTCAGTGCTTTGCATGTATTATTTAAGCCTTACTGTCCTTTCCCTGTTTTACAGGTATGCAATCTAAGGCCCAGATAGTTAAAATTATACAGTGTACGTAGGCCATACAGTGAATAAGAAGGAAAGCCAGGATTCAGAGTAGGGTCAGTTATGATATCTAAATCCTATCCATTAATCACTGTGGTGTATAATTATTACATTTTGTTACTAATTTCAGCTCATTGATGCCTCTCCTCTAGTTTTGGGCAGATGTTGAGACATTCAGATTTCAAACAGAGGGGGTTCACCATGCAGGGCAAAGTCCTGTCATTTGTAGTGAAATATTTGGTAGTCTTACAAATCTCTGTGCTGTGCATTTAATATCAAAGTTATAAATTGAAGAAGAGTGTTCAAAATCTCTAGGAGATATATAGGCTTTTGAGTCAGTATTCTATGCTTTACAGTAATATGTCTTGGTTTGTCCTTGTACCTCTTGGACGGAGGAAAATGAGAAGGCTTGGGAATTCTTAAAATGCAAAACTTTGCAATCACAATGTTTTGGGGGTTTGTTTTTGGCAAAACCTTTTATTCATTGATAAAAAATGAATCTTTTCTTGCTCATGTGAACTTTACATAAAATAGTTCAAAAACTTCATGATTTTTCTAGACCCAATAAACAGTACTAGATTGATCTGAAGAGAGTTTTATGAGTTGAAAAGCAAAGACACACATATCCACATATACTAAAATGTAGTATCTTTTCCAAAATAATTTTCTCTTTTTATGCATTGTAGTATAGATGAAATCCCTTGAATTATTTTCGCTTGATGGTGAATCTATTAGTAAATATTTAATCAAAATTACAGTCCCCAGGCTTTCCTGGTAGCTCAGTGGTCAAGAGTTCGCCTGCCAATGCAGGAGACACAAGTTCGATCCCTGAGCCGGGAAGATCCCACATGCTGTGGAGCAACGAAGCCCGTGAGCCACAGCTATGGAGCCTGGGCTCTAGAGCCTCGGAGTCGCAACTATGGAGCTCTTGTGCCGCAACTGCTAAAGCCCTTGAGCCTTAGAGCCCCAGTTCCACAACGAGAGAAGTCTCCGCAACAAGAAGCCTGCTCGGCTCCACTAGAGAGTAGCCTCCACTCCCTGCAGCTAGAGAAGAGCCTGTGGCCGCAGTGAAAACCCAGAACAGCCAAAAATAAAATAAATAAGAAGACACAGCACAGCCAAAACAAATAAAGATTAAAAAAAAAAAAAAAATTACAGTCCCTACTTTGCATCTGAATTAAGAAATAATCCTGTAGTGATTTAGAGGAATAAATGTTGACAGACTGCAATAATGTTGGCCTCTGGGGAAGAAAATCCATTAAGTCAGTAGGAGAGGAGGGAGAATGTAGTAAAAATACAAGGAGGGTCCCTTGCTTGCTATCTTCCTCATCCCCTGCCTTGTCCCACTGTCACATGATTAAGTCCATCATCATTCATGGCACCATTGGCTGTACTCTTCCCTGGTACGATACAGTTTTCCCCAGTAGTATGATATGGGAAAATAGGATCCTAGCTCGGAAATATAAATGAAAATTAAGTTTCTGTTGTTCTGGATCTTCTTGTATCAAATGACCCTGCATCAAATAGAAACTGGGCCAACGACTACTATTATGTGAATTAATGACCTTCCCATTTTCCTAAACCACCCACTACCCACCCCTCAGCAGTACTGGCAAAGGGGTCCTACTAGTAAGAATCCTTAAGTGAAAGGTATTTTGTAAATCAACAAATAGCAAAAGTTAAGCTTTCTTGGTGGGAAGAGAATTAATCAGAACTTCGTTTGAGGGGCTTCCCTGGTATCTCAGTGGCAAAGAGTTCGCCTGCTAATGCAGGAGACACGGGTTCAATCCCTGATCCGGGAATATCCCACATGCTGTCTAGCAACTAAGCCCATGAGCCACATCTATGGAGCCTGTGCTCTAGAGCCTCGGAGCTGCAACTACTGAGCCCCTGTGCCCTAGAGCCCCAGTTCCACAACAAGAGAAGTCACCGCACCAAGAAGCCTGCTCTCCTCAACTAGAGAGTAGCCCCCACTCCCTGCAACTAAAAAAGAGCCTGTGGCAGTAGTGAAAACCCAGAATAGCCAAAAATAAATAATAAATAAAATTTATTAAAAAAACCTCCTTTTGAGATTCAGTGGCTTCTTTTGAAAGCCACTTGTTGCATGATTAGTCAGCAGTTTGACATACTTAAATCAGATGCCTTTTGTTGCTTCTACCTAAAACCTTTATCAAAAAAATTCTTTTCCTTTCCTAATTCACCTGTCTTTAGATTTTAGGTTATGTGACAGGTAAAGATGATGCCACACTTGTACACCAGTTCAATGGAGTATGCCTGGATAAGGTCCATATAAATCTAGACTTTCGTAACTAGAAGAGACTTAAATAAGGTCATCTCATCCCCATCCCCCTCAACAGATGTTTGAATCTCCTTTCTGATGCCCCTGTAAATGTGTATGCGGCCTCTAGTTTACATCTATCTAGTAATTGGGACCATGCCGCTGCATGCATTTTCCTAAGTTTTAAATTGTATATCTAAAAAGTGAAAGTAAAAAAGTTCTTACGATATGTGTTACTAGCTAGAAATGCTTTCCAGGGTTTCAGCTAGGTATGAGCCACTGTCACAGTGTCTGCCGTGGCCAGCTTGTAGCAACAGGCACAGGGGAGCAGGGCAGTGTGTAACACCAGTGCATGCATGGCTAATGAAAAGTGTCCTTGGAATATACAGAATTCTGGAGACTGCTCCCTGCACAGTGCAGAGATGTGCCTCCCTCTCTAGGAAGCAGAGCTGACTTCTCTAGTTAGAACCATCAGTCTCCTCCACAACCTGCAAAGAAAGCATGGTATTGGAGCCAGACTTCCAGCTGGTTATGTTGATTTTACTGACCATATGTTTTATGGGTACATGGTTTAAAATTCTTCTTTATCTGATATGTGGATATGTGTGAAAAGTCCCACGTGTGGGTAAGAACATGAGTAAAACTTAAGTCTTCGATGTAACTGAAGATTTACCCCTGACAAGCCGCCTGGTATTGTGTGTTGTCCACCAAACCCAGCAAGATGGTGAGCATCTGGGGCCACATTTTAGAGCTGACGTCATCTGGTGTTTTTAAGTAGCCTAGCTGCTTAACAATGTGTCTACTTTCCTTAAAATAAAAATGAGGGACTGCTAGAAACTGAATCCCAAAACTGAAGTGGCCACCATATTATGAAGTTTGTGCTGGGAATAATGAACATGTGAGCATGGAACATGAGTTTGAACTTTGAAGTGGTCCACAGGTGTATTGGATGAGGGGGAGAAAGGAAGCCATGCCCTAGCCTGTGGCCAAGGCCCAGGCCTGAGGCATCACAGTGTTGGCCTGTCTTTGTGCTAACATCCAAGATAGGCAGGTAAGCCAGGACATTGGAGAGGAAAAGGAAGCCTTGTGTTGATCGCGTAATACAGAGGAAGGAGTTAGAAACGATGCTGAGAAAGCCTCGGTCGCTGAAGTTGCCACAACAAATTCTTGTTTGGGAAGAAAAGTGAGTCTAGTTTTACGTCTGTTGAATTTGAGGTTGACCTAATACTCAGAACACTTTAGGTCTGAAAGTGTAGGTAAGCATTGATCTGTAGAGGTGTTATTATCAGTGATTAATACATGAGCTCCTTGGGGAATTAAGTGTAACAGGGAAAGAGCAAGTGAAGTTCATATTGTGATAGCAAAGAGGAAACCATTTGAGATTTCTTCCCATTGACTTATTTTTAGAAATCCTTTAAAAGATGAATACTTTCATTATCTGCTTTCTTAATGTTACTTATGGTAAGTGTTTAATTTATACAAAGTGCTCCTCTCTAGTGCAGAGATGTGCCTCCTCTCTAGGAAGCAGAGCTGACTTCTCTAGTTAGAACCATCAGTCTCCTCCACAACCTGCAAAGAAAGCATGGTATTGGAGCCAGACTTCCAGCTGGTTATGTTGATTTTACTGACCATATGTTTTATGGGTACATGGTTTAAAATTCTTCTTTATCTGATATGTGGATATGTGTGAAAAGCCCCACGTGTGGGTAAGAACATGAGTAAAACTTAAGTCTTGATGTAACTGAAGATTTACCCTGAAAAAGCCGCCTGGTATTGTGTGTTGTCCACCAAACCCAGCAAGATGGTGAGCATCTGGGGCCACATTTTAGAGCTGACGTCATCTGGTGTTTTTAAGTAGCCTAGCTGCTTAACAATGTGTCTACTTTCCTTAAAATAAAAATGAGGGACTGCTAGAAACTGAATCCCAAAACTGAAGTGGCCACCATATTATGAAGTTTGTGCTGGGAATAATGAACATGTGAGCATGGAACATGAGTTTGAACTTTGAAGTGGTCCACAGGTGTATTGGATGAGGGGGAGAAAGGAAGCCATGCCCTAGCCTGTGGCCAAGGCCCAGGCCTGAGGCATCACAGTGTTGGCCTGTCTTTGTGCTAACATCCAAGATAGGCAGGTAAGCCAGGACATTGGAGAGGAAAAGGAAGCCTTGTGTTGATCGCGTAATACAGAGGAAGGAGTTAGAAACGATGCTGAGAAAGCCTCGGTCGCTGAAGTTGCCACAACAAATTCTTGTTTGGGAAGAAAAGTGAGTCTAGTTTTACGTCTGTTGAATTTGAGGTTGACCTAATACTCAGAACACTTTAGGTCTGAAAGTGTAGGTAAGCATTGATCTGTAGAGGTGTTATTATCAGTGATTAATACATGAGCTCCTTGGGGAATTAAGTGTAACAGGGAAAGAGCAAGTGAAGTTCATATTGTGATAGCAAAGAGGAAACCATTTGAGATTTCTTCCCATTGACTTATTTTTAGAAATCCTTTAAAAGATGAATACTTTCATTATCTGCTTTCTTAATGTTACTTATGGTAAGTGTTTAATTTATACAAAGTCCTTATTCTACTTTGTACAAAAATTATTTAAAACAGGTGTTCTAATTTTTGTTTCTCCAGATTTTTAATAGGTTTAATATGTGACCATTATAAAAATGTAAAGTTTTACAGGCATAATCTTCAATTTGTGGACTTATGTCAGATATACTTAAAATTGGATATACCTGAAAAATTAGAAAATCTTTATGCTTTTTATGGGGCTTTTTACATAAACCTACATTTTTTTAAACAAGTTTATTTTCATTTAAAAGTTTTATGTAGCACTTTTTGATAAAGGAAAGTTTGCAGTAGAATGTATAATTATGAGGTTATATGACATGCATTCTCAGAAATTACATGATAAATAGTATATATTTCATTTATGTATATTTTTAGGAGATGTTCGTCATTTTATTTCCTGTCTGCAAATATCTTTATACTCAATAAAAATTTTATTAAATAATGGATTAAGTGTTCCATTTAATCTGGAACAGCACCTAAGGAACTAAATGGGCTTTGAATACCATCCATTCTCTCCCTTTTCTCCATGTTAAGAACTCAGTATTTTTGGTCTTTCAAAACAAATAATATTTCTTCAGTGTTCTTCTGGTCACTTTTATTAAAACATTTCTCTTTCTTCACTTTGTAGCTTTGAGAGGCGATTTTTGTTCCCACATGGTTCCTTATTAGACCAACTAAACTTTTTTTTTTTTTTTTTACCAGCCAGGCTGATTGTAACCCAGAAGAGCTATTTAGGATGATCTGACCCAAAAAGTTGACATTATTATATAGATAATAGTCGTCTTAAAGACACTAGGGTGCATAAAAACAGCTTCCAGGATCTTTGAAATTGGGGTGCATACAATATGAGCTTCATCCAGCTGTGGATCTGGGAGACTCGCCGTATGTTTTCAGATGCAGTGGGCAGAGGAGAGACTGGCTTCCAGAGTTACAAAGGGAGATTGTTTCGAAATCAAGGTGTTGATGTGTAATTACTTTGTTTCTCAAAAAGAGAATTTTGGTAGCTCCACATTGAGTAGAAGCAGAGATTTATTCAATAATCATGGATATCAACTCTTTAAAGCTGGCAGAACCCACTAGCTGAATGAATAAGGCAAAGATTTGTGTGCTAGTGTGTAACAGAGTCTAGAAGTGGGGAACAGATGGGGTAGATTGTGTGTCACTGGGAGGTGGTTTCAGAGAGGGAGTAGGACTTGAGCTTTATTTACTTCGCAGAATCTGTAGAGGTAGTACAGCAGTCTCAGCGAGCAGGCAGTGCCTGCAGCCCTGTGACAGCCGTGCCATATGGTCTGAAGTCACACTGAGCTTCCCTGGTGGCGCGGTGGTAACGAATCTGCCTACCAGTGCAGGAGGTGCGATCCCTGGGTTGGAAAGACCCCCTGGAGGAAGACATGGTGACCCACTCCAGTATCGCCTGGAAGAACCCATGGACAGAGGAGCCTGGCGAGCTTCAGTCCATGGGGTCACAAAGAGACACGACAGAGCACATACACATGATTACTGAGTAGATCAGACAGGGGATGTGTTGGAAAATGAAGGTCAGTGGGTATGCATTTTAGATGACCTTGACAGCTAGGCAGGAGAGGTTAAATTTGTGTCAGAGGGAATACACAGCTGCTGTTCCACGCTTAGGTTCTTCCCCTCTCCACTACCTCTCCAGTAAACTCATCGATGTACATGTACACTCTCTCTCTCTCTCTCATTCTCTCTCTCTTTGTGTGTGTGTGTGTGTGTGTGTGAGAGAGAGAGAGAGAGAGAGAGCTTCCCTAACCAGAGGGCTAGATTTAATTTAGTCATCTGACCTGGCTTATCCCTTTTTTATATATTTTATTGAGAGATGCTATATACATAATTTCTGTATGTGTCTGAAATGTGGACTCATTTCTGTTAGTTCCAGCATTTGATTATTACCTTCTAGAAAGTAGCAGCCATTACTGAACTGCTCAGTAAAAATCCTTTATAAAGTCCATTAGATCCACTACGATTCAGCTTGCAGGGCCAGCTTCATGAGCTCAGAACCCCTGCAGTCACACTGGGCCTCACTGGACCCACAGTCAGAAGGGACTTCAATGCTTGGCTGTCAAAACACCTTGAAATATTTATAATTTCTGGACAAGGTTCCCCATTCCCTCTACAAGCACTTATTAATTACCCATCTGATACTAAGGGCGATAAGAATCTAGTTTTACATCTAATGTAAGCAGCTCAATAGAAAACCATTAAGTATAACAGTTAAGAGAAATGACTTTGGAATGGCAGTCCCTGATGTGTCACAGCTCTGGCCTGGCTGGTGCCGTGAGACCCTAGGAATGTGCCTTAGCCAAAGCCTGTTTCCTCATTCATAAAGTCAATAATGCTATATAGTACTTTCACCAAAAAACATGTGCAAGAATGTTCGTAGCAGGATAATTTGTAAATCTTAAACTGGAATTAATCAGCTGTCTATCTTTAGTGGAATGGATGTATAATAATTTTTTTATACGACAGAATATTACTGAATGAAATAAGTACAACTGTAGGCAACAGCTTGAGGGAAGTGCATGAACATAGTACTGAGAGAGAGAAACCAAACCATGAAGGATAATGATTCATTCACAGAAAGTCAAAGACAGACAAAGCTAATCTCCACTTGAAACTCAGGATAGAGACTTTCCTCAGGCGAGGATAGTGACTAGAAGGGGAGCCAGTGAGCCTCTGGAGTGCTGGTGACATGCTTCCTGCTGCCATAGGGCCACGTTCACTTTGTAGAATTCAGCAAGCTGTGCACTTAGGATCTGTCAACTTTTTTATGATTTTATACAAAACTTCTATAAAATAGACATTAAAAAATAGTCTTGTCATACAGCTACTATGGAAATCAAAGAAACAACTGTGGAATCCTTCAGTGCTTCAAGACACCCACAGAATGCAGGTTTACATACTTCAATTAAATGGCTTATAAAATGATACAGAGGAATTAAGGGCACAGTTTCAATGTCTTGGCTTTTCACTTTTTCCTTCCTAGTGGTCTTTTTTAAGACTTTGACAGCCCTTTAAATGACACTTTTGGTTATTAAAATGGATCCCTCTGGCCTGCATATATTTTAAAGTATATCTCGTAATTTTTGTTGCATAACGAGATGAAGTTAAGCACATGCTCACCTTGGTGTGAAAGGTTGAACTATAAGCCCATTCTCAAACACATACCAGAGGTGGCATGTTCTTTTAATTGTTTTTAAGAACTAATTATCTTAATTCATTTGAAGACTACACTTAGAATTGTCATTTTATCCTTTATCAGAGCTATTGTTCAGTTTACACTTTCACCTGATCTGGAAAACATTTTGTTGGTTAGTATATTTCATGTATTTTTTTCTTTTATTGTTTTTAGGTGACTATGAAAGGCTTGTATTTTCAACAGAGTTCTACAAGTGAAGAAATAACATTTGTATTCCAAGAAAGGGTAAGAAAAATGGTTTAATCATTAAATGAAACAAGAGTGTGTTTTCCATATGTGACAGGTCTTGTTTTAAATGCCCTGTTACACGTTATTTTGAATGGCACCCTATAAATTACTTTAATCTTATGTAAAAACAGTGGTCCATATTGTGGTATAACTGTATTTTTAAAAGAGTTTCTACAAAAAGGAAAAATAAAGAGTTGCTACAAAAAAGTTTTTAAGGGCTTCCCTGGTGGTCCACTGTGTAAGGACACCGCCTTGCAGTGCAAGGGGCGCCGGTTTGATCCCTGGCCTGGGAAGATCCCATGCGCTGCGGAGCGGCTGGACCAATGTGTCCAATTTCCGAGCGGGAGCTCTGGAGCGCGTGCGCCCAGAGCCGGTGCTCTGTGACAACAGAGGCCACTGCGATGGGAGGCCCACAAGGGCCAAAGAACAAAGATGGATGAAAATAGAGAAATGAAAGACCAATAGAAGTGGCCCGCCCGCCACCCTCCTTCCCCAACCCGCGCCCCCCTCCAAAAAAAGTTTTTAAGTTCCTCAAGGTGGTATGGTAGTATAAAAGATATTAGGAAGCTGAACAACTTCAGTAGTCTTATGTGTTGCGAAATTAACCCGACTTATTCTGAATATCACAGTCAAGTGAGTTTTTAGATTGTAGACCTATTTCAGAAAATACTTTCATGTTGTGAACTAGAAGAGGTGGAAAAAGGTTTTCACACTAACTTCTCAGCTTTGCAGTTACCACATTCACTAAGCTTTAAATGGTTTCCAGGGTTTTTTTTTTACCACTTTAAGCATAGAGTAGATTTTTCATCTGTTAGTGATTATTTGAAAGATTTGTGGAGGCCAGAGTCATTCCACTGTAATTTTAAGGATGAAAACTAAGGTATTTAGGTATTTCACGACATATGTATATTTTCATAGTGATAATAAGAATTTCTGGATCATGAACCCAATTCCATTTTTTTCCATGTCATCTTTCAACAAATCCAAAATCATGAGAAGTCTAATCACACAGCTTGCTTCTACCACTGGGTCAGGATGAAGGTCTAAGGGGCCGGGCTCACACAAGCATGAGTATCCGCAAAACCACCAGTATTGCTTGATATCTCCATATTATCACCAAATACTATCAAGTCTGAGTTTTGGGGCTTCCTGTGTAGCTCAAACAGTAAAGAATCTGCTTTCAGTGTACCAGACCTGTGTTCAATCCCTGGGTTGGGAAGATCCCTTGGAGAAGGAAATAGCGATGCATTCCAGTATTCTTGCCTGGAGAATTCCATGGACAGGGCAGCCTGGTGGGCAACAGTCCATGAGGTTGCAAAGAGTTGGACACAACTGAGCGACTAACGTTTTCACTTTTGAGAATACTGTGTTCATGTCAAATAAAGACAGTGATCCCTTTGATAGGACATGGTACAGGTAGCTGTTCTAGCCAACTTTTGATCTAATTTGAGGACATATTAGGAGTTGAAGAGAGCATTTTAATCACTGGTGTCATTGGTGGGTGATGCTGAATATCTGAGTTTGAAATGTCTTTGCCTTTAAAGTTATATCTAGCTGTGGAATATGAGAGGTAATTAAGTTCCCATTAAGTTTGTATTTTGACCCCAGCGTCCCATGGCGCATGCTGAAATGTCAATGTCAAATGTTAAATAATCTAGAGACCAACAAGTGACACTAACGAACTTTATGTATAGCCTTAAGAAAATTCCATAATCAGTACAGTGTTTATATTATGTATATATGTGCTTAAGGGTAACCCCCCATAAAGGTTTGATATTTTAAGATTATTTAAATTGAAATGAAGCACAATATTTGTTGATCTACTTTGTTATCAGGTGTTGATTGCCTACGCATATATTCTTGTCAGTGTCTTGAAAGTACATTTTCAAATAGATACCCTAAGATTTTTAAAATTTATCCCCAAATTTCCTATATTCTTTTATATTATACATTATAGAATAATTGCCTACAGGCTTTTCAGTTTAACTGGGTGTAAGATTTGGAGTCTGTTTGATTTTGTTCAGTTATATATGAAAAATTTTGCAATGTGAAAGCAATATTCTCACAGGAATGTATAATTATCATTTGGTTCTAGGAAAATCTTCCTATTACAGAGGATAACTATGTGAAACTTCAAGTTAAAGCTTGTGCTCTGAGCCAGATCAATACAAAGGTATGATTACAAAGATACTGGTGCTTTGATTTTGGCCAAAAGTCAAATAAGAGTTTCACAATATATTTAGTATACAGAATTATAATAATAGTAATAACTGACTTCTGATTATCAGGAAGTTATCATTCCTAGAAGAATAGAATAGCTGGGGAAAAAAATCTAATGTTCATTTGTATATTTCTATATTAGGGTAAATTCTTGGTCTAATTGAAGTCATTTATTGTATATTATTATATGAAAATATTTTATAAATGCATTTACATTGTGGAAAGCTAAGGATTTATAATTGCTAATGCCTATCGTCAAGGAGGAAGTTTGCTGTTTAATTGCAGCCAAGATAGAAACTAAAAACCTAATGAGTTTATTTATTAACTCTCTCGTCTGTGGCTATCTCTAGTTGAAGAGAGCATTTTAATCACTGGTGTCATTGGTGGGTGATGCTGAATATCTGAGTTTGAAATGTCTTTGCCTTTAAAGTTATATCTAGCTGTGGAATATGAGAGGTAATTAAGTTCCCATTAAGTTTGTATTTTGACCCCAGCGTCCCATGGCGCATGCTGAAATGTCAATGTCAAATGTTAAATAATCTAGAGACCAACAAGTGACACTAACGAACTTTATGTATAGCCTTAAGAAAATTCCATAATCAGTACAGTGTTTATATTATGTATATATGTGCTTAAGGGTAACCCCCCATAAAGGTTTGATATTTTAAGATTATTTAAATTGAAATGAAGCACAATATTTGTTGATCTACTTTGTTATCAGGTGTTGATTGCCTACGCATATATTCTTGTCAGTGTCTTGAAAGTACATTTTCAAATAGATACCCTAAGATTTTTAAAATTTATCCCCAAATTTCCTATATTCTTTTATATTATACATTATAGAATAATTGCCTACAGGCTTTTCAGTTTAACTGGGTGTAAGATTTGGAGTCTGTTTGATTTTGTTCAGTTATATATGAAAAATTTTGCAATGTGAAAGCAATATTCTCACAGGAATGTATAATTATCATTTGGTTCTAGGAAAATCTTCCTATTACAGAGGATAACTATGTGAAACTTCAAGTTAAAGCTTGTGCTCTGAGCCAGATCAATACAAAGGTATGATTACAAAGATACTGGTGCTTTGATTTTGGCCAAAAGTCAAATAAGAGTTTCACAATATATTTAGTATACAGAATTATAATAATAGTAATAACTGACTTCTGATTATCAGGAAGTTATCATTCCTAGAAGAATAGAATAGCTGGGGAAAAAAATCTAATGTTCATTTGTATATTTCTATATTAGGGTAAATTCTTGGTCTAATTGAAGTCATTTATTGTATATTATTATATGAAAATATTTTATAAATGCATTTACATTGTGGAAAGCTAAGGATTTATAATTGCTAATGCCTATCGTCAAGGAGGAAGTTTGCTGTTTAATTGCAGCCAAGATAGAAACTAAAAACCTAATGAGTTTATTTATTAACTCTCTCGTCTGTGGCTATCTCTAGTCAGTGTCTTGATACGGTTCCTGTTCTGCTTGTTGCTTCTACTTCTCTTTGTCTCTGTCGTACACCGCTTCACACGGCCCCAGTTAATCTTCCATCACTCACCACTGAATACACGGAACATCTTCAAACAGTACAAAAAAAGTATGGCCAGGGATTTCCCTGGTGGTCCATGCTTCCACCAGGGGCAAGGGTTTGGTCCCTGGTTCAGGAGTAAAATCCCACAGGCCACATGTTGTGGGCAAAAAAGCATTTTAAAGAATAAATAAATAAAATATAGCTAAGTATACCATGATTAATAGATCAGGTCTATTTACGCAGTTTTAGAAAGATAGGTATTATAGTTTTATTGGATCCTTAATTTATTGCATTATGATGTCAGCATAATTTCTAGGAGTCTCACAGTAAAATCCCATTTAGAGAAACTACAGAACAAGGGTATAGGCTTCCACTAGGCAGCTCTGTAACAGGAGCGTGGCTTGAGAAGCGCATTAGCGAGAGGCCCTCAAGTCCCTCAACCAGGAATACTCTGCTGTTCTTTATCTGCAGAGGTCTGTGCTCAGCCTGTCCAACCTGTTCTTTTTAAGACTACAAAAAAACTCCACTAAAATGCCAGTCTAGTAAGTTACCTCCATGTCTAACAGAAAGAAATGATAAATTACAGTAAAATCAGTTTGACTTTACAACTCTTAATCGTAATGGTTATGAAAACTGTAGGAATGTGAGAAGATGGTCATGGTACATGAAGGAGGCAGGGTGCAACTGCCCTAACCGTGATGTTAGCTCTGCTTAAGGAGCGAAATGCTGCAAACACCTCCACTTCCTGTAAGAATGTTATATAGGCATCTTAGGAAAAGTATAAAGTTCTCCATCAAGAGACAGACTCTTTTTGACAATCAAGTATATAAATAGGAGATCAGAGAATTAAAAATAAAAGACATATACAAGAATAAAATACCTTTGTCAAAAAAAAAATTTTGCATTTACATTGTGGAAAGCTAAGGATTTATAATTGCTAATGCCTATCGTCAAGGAGGAAGTTTGCTGTTTAATTGCAGCCAAGATAGAAACTAAAAACCTAATGAGTTTATTTATTAACTCTCTCGTCTGTGGCTATCTCTAGTCAGTGTCTTGATACGGTTCCTGTTCTGCTTGTTGCTTCTACTTCTCTTTGTCTCTGTCGTACACCGCTTCACACGGCCCCAGTTAATCTTCCATCACTCACCACTGAATACACGGAACATCTTCAAACAGTACAAAAAAAGTATGGCCAGGGATTTCCCTGGTGGTCCATGCTTCCACCAGGGGCAAGGGTTTGGTCCCTGGTTCAGGAGTAAATCCCACAGGCCACATGTTGTGGGCAAAAAAGCATTTTAAAGAATAAATAAATAAAATATAGCTAAGTATACCATGATTAATAGATCAGGTCTATTTACGCAGTTTTAGAAAGATAGGTATTATAGTTTTATTGGATCCTTAATTTATTGCATTATGATGTCAGCATAATTTCTAGGAGTCTCACAGTAAAATCCCATTTAGAGAAACTACAGAACAAGGGTATAGGCTTCCACTAGGCAGCTCTGTAACAGGAGCGTGGCTTGAGAAGCGCATTAGCGAGAGGCCCTCAAGTCCCTCAACCAGGAATACTCTGCTGTTCTTTATCTGCAGAGGTCTGTGCTCAGCCTGTCCAACCTGTTCTTTTTAAGACTACAAAAAAACTCCACTAAAATGCCAGTCTAGTAAGTTACCTCCATGTCTAACAGAAAGAAATGATAAATTACAGTAAAATCAGTTTGACTTTACAACTCTTAATCGTAATGGTTATGAAAACTGTAGGAATGTGAGAAGATGGTCATGGTACATGAAGGAGGCAGGGTGCAACTGCCCTAACCGTGATGTTAGCTCTGCTTAAGGAGCGAAATGCTGCGAAACACCTCCACTTCCTGTAAGAATGTTATATAGGCATCTTAGGAAAAGTATAAAGTTCTCCATCAAGAGACAGACTCTTTTTGACAATCAAGTATATAAATAGGAGATCAGAGAATTAAAAAAATAAAAGACATATACAAGAAAATTATTTCAATTTCTCTTACTTACTATTTCCAAAATATACCTGCAAATAAGTTCAGCATCTCTAATATTATTAGGAAAACATAATAACTTTTATACTTTTCAAAAATATAATAATTTTTGTACTTTTAGAGAAGTATAAAAGAAACTTAAACCACAGGCTTGTCTATCTGTCCTCTGTCACTTTGAAAATCGAGTGCTCGATTTGGTCAGAATCTAACAAAATACCAGTCTTTGAAAAATAAATACTTTTTCCTTTAAAGAAGAAACTTCAGTCTGAGATGATGATGTGGCAGCTTCTTTGTGTGTATCTATCACTTCTACTCACCTGCTGCATAACCCAAGACTTACGAGGAGTACTCATAATTTTAAAGGCTTGTGGAAATGGAGAACCCATATGCCCTCTCCACATTTCCCCACCCCACCCAAATGAGGTGACTGGTACAAAGTGTCTAACCAACTGAGAATTGTTCTGGCTAAAGTTTCCCTTCATGTCTGGCAGAATAAAGATGGTAGACAAAGTATGTCCATGGGAATTTGAATGATAATACTCATACCTAAGTCCTACATATCAACTGATTCCTCAGCAAACTTGGGGTCCTACTCTGCTCAGTCATGTCTAACTTGTTGGGACCCCGTGGATGGCAGCACTCCAGGCTTCCCTGTCCTTCACCATCTCCTGGAGCCTGTTCAAACTCATGTCCATTGACTCAGTGATTTCATCCAACCATCTCGTCCTCTGTCGTCCCTTTTCTGTGTTTCTCGCTAAAATTTGCCAGTCTAGTAAGTTACCTCCATGTCTAACAGAAAGAAATGATAAATTACAGTAAAATCAGTTTGACTTTACAACTCTTAATCGTAATGGTTATGAAAACTGTAGGAATGTGAGAAGATGGTCATGGTACATGAAGGAGGCAGGGTGCAACTGCCCTAACCGTGATGTTAGCTCTGCTTAAGGAGCGAAATGCTGCGAAACACCTCCACTTCCTGTAAGAATGTTATATAGGCATCTTAGGAAAAGTATAAAGTTCTCCATCAAGAGACAGACTCTTTTTGACAATCAAGTATATAAATAGGAGATCAGAGAATTAAAAAAATAAAAGACATATACAAGAAAATTATTTCAATTTCTCTTACTTACTATTTCCAAAATATACCTGCAAATAAGTTCAGCATCTCTAATATTATTAGGAAAACATAATAACTTTTATACTTTTCAAAAATATAATAATTTTTGTACTTTTAGAGAAGTATAAAAGAAACTTAAACCACAGGCTTGTCTATCTGTCCTCTGTCACTTTGAAAATCGAGTGCTCGATTTGGTCAGAATCTAACAAAATACCAGTCTTTGAAAAATAAATACTTTTTCCTTTAAAGAAGAAACTTCAGTCTGAGATGATGATGTGGCAGCTTCTTTGTGTGTATCTATCACTTCTACTCACCTGCTGCATAACCCAAGACTTACGAGGAGTACTCATAATTTTAAAGGCTTGTGGAAATGGAGAACCCATATGCCCTCTCCACATTTCCCCACCCCACCCAAATGAGGTGACTGGTACAAAGTGTCTAACCAACTGAGAATTGTTCTGGCTAAAGTTTCCCTTCATGTCTGGCAGAATAAAGATGGTAGACAAAGTATGTCCATGGGAATTTGAATGATAATACTCATACCTAAGTCCTACATATCAACTGATTCCTCAGCAAACTTGGGGTCCTACTCTGCTCAGTCATGTCTAACTTGTTGGGACCCCGTGGATGGCAGCACTCCAGGCTTCCCTGTCCTTCACCATCTCCTGGAGCCTGTTCAAACTCATGTCCATTGACTCAGTGATTTCATCCAACCATCTCGTCCTCTGTCGTCCCCTTCTGCTCTGTGGTCTTCTTCTTCCTACTCTATAGAGGAACCTGTTTTGTGAAATTACTTGCTTTTAGTCTTGATACCAAAAATGGAGTCATATTTGCTTTTCTGTGTGGTTTTATTTTTGCTCCTGCTTTCCTCTTTGTATGAAGAGGGGTTAGGACTTATTCTTGACAATAAATGCAAACCTTGTCATTATTTAGCTTCTGGCAGAAATGAAGATGGAGAAGGATTTCTTTCCTGTTGGAAGAGAGGTTGCTGGGATTGTGTTAGATGGTAAGTTTATAGATCAAAGTATCTGTATTATTTTCTAAGATAATAGCAATTAAATGGTAGCTAATCACACAACAATTAGTTTAGTAATTCATTTTCTTCAGTATAAAAGTTAATTATACAAAAGTGTTTTTTCCTTTTTTTATTAAAAGAAAAATAGAACTTGATTGGTATTTTATAACTGAAGAGCTTATTACAATTTAGTAAGTAAATATTTAGAGATTATATATTTATATCCATGAGCAATCAAGTTGAATAGAATGACCAGTATTGTCCTTTTTTATGATGTTTACAAACCAGTATAAATTACTTGTGTAACGTGACTTTGGGTCAAAATTTATATGGTCAGTAACTATATTCACAGTAACTTCTTGAGGTGTGCCTAAAATTGAGTATTTTAGATTTATTTTTAATTGAAGGGTAATTGCTTTGCAATGCTGTGTTGGTTTCTTCCATGCATCAGTGTGAATCAACCATAGGTATTTCACAGGGTCCAAATGAGGTGACTGGTACAAAGTGTCTAACCAACTGAGAATTGTTCTGGCTAAAGTTTCCCTTCATGTCTGGCAGAATAAAGATGGTAGACAAAGTATGTCCATGGGAATTTGAATGATAATACTCATACCTAAGTCCTACATATCAACTGATTCCTCAGCAAACTTGGGGTCCTACTCTGCTCAGTCATGTCTAACTTGTTGGGACCCCGTGGATGGCAGCACTCCAGGCTTCCCTGTCCTTCACCATCTCCTGGAGCCTGTTCAAACTCATGTCCATTGACTCAGTGATTTCATCCAACCATCTCGTCCTCTGTCGTCCCCTTCTGCTCTGTGGTCTTCTTCTTCCTACTCTATAGAGGAACCTGTTTTGTGAAATTACTTGCTTTTAGTCTTGATACCAAAAATGGAGTCATATTTGCTTTTCTGTGTGGTTTTATTTTTGCTCCTGCTTTCCTCTTTGTATGAAGAGGGGTTAGGACTTATTCTTGACAATAAATGCAAACCTTGTCATTATTTAGCTTCTGGCAGAAATGAAGATGGAGAAGGATTTCTTTCCTGTTGGAAGAGAGGTTGCTGGGATTGTGTTAGATGGTAAGTTTATAGATCAAAGTATCTGTATTATTTTCTAAGATAATAGCAATTAAATGGTAGCTAATCACACAACAATTAGTTTAGTAATTCATTTTCTTCAGTATAAAAGTTAATTATACAAAAGTGTTTTTCCTTTTTTTCATTAAAAAGAAAAATAGAACTTGATTGGTATTTTATAACTGAAGAGCTTATTACAATTTAGTAAGTAAATATTTAGAGATTATATATTTATATCCATGAGCAATCAAGTTGAATAGAATGACCAGTATTGTCCTTTTTTATGATGTTTACAAACCAGTATAAATTACTTGTGTAACGTGACTTTGGGTCAAAATTTATATGGTCAGTAACTATATTCACAGTAACTTCTTGAGGTGTGCCTAAAATTGAGTATTTTTTAGATTTATTTTTAATTGAAGGGTAATTGCTTTGCAATGCTGTGTTGGTTTCTTCCATGCATCAGTGTGAATCAACCATAGGTACACACGTGGCCCCTCCCTCTTGGGCCTCCCTCCCACCCCTCCCAGCCTCTAGGGCGTCACGGAGCACCAGGCTGAGCTCTCTGTGCTTCGCAGCAGGTTCCCTTTAGCGGTCTGTTCTCTGCATGCTAACATGTGCAGCTCAGTGCTCCTGTCTCAACTTGTCTTACCCTCTGTTTCCCTCTGTGTCCGTAAGTCATTCCCTCCCCTAGGAAAATAAAAGTAAGAATTATACTGCTAATGTAAATCTAGGTGTTCCGTGAGTATGTGTGCATGTATATATACTGAGACATCTAGAAACATATCTACCAAAATACTAACACCAGTTTCATCTGAGTTGTGGAGATTTGATGTGTTTAAATTTTTTTTCTGTTTTTACATGCTTAATTTTTAGTTGTATATAATTTTTTAAAAGTCATTTTAGGGCTTCCCCTAGTGGTCCAGTGGGTAAGGACACCGCCTTGCAGTGCAAGGGGCGCCGGTTCAATCCCTGGCCTGGGAAGATCCCATGTGCTGCAGAGCGGCTGGACTGATATGTCCAGTTACCGAGCTGGAGCTCGGGAGCGCATGCGCCCAGAGCCGGCACTGTGCAACGACAGACGCCACCACAATGGGAGGCCCACAGGAGCCAAAGAACAAAGATGGATGAAAATAGAGAAATGAAAGACCGGTGGAGGTGGCCCGCCTACTCCCCTCCCTCCCCAACCCGACCCCCCCCAAAATAAAATAAATAAATAAATCTTTAAAAAAAAAAAGTCATTTTAATTCTAAGAACAAAATAAAAGATTTAAGAGGGAAAAAATAAGAATTATAATAGCCAGAAGATGATCAATCAGTCATTCACTCATTCATTTAGTTATTCATCATATATAAACATTTGCTAAGTGCTTGGGATGTGAAGATAAAGTCCCTACCCTTTAAGAGTTCACAATCTAAGGGAGAGACAAACATACACATAAGCCAGATTATTCTGAAAATTCTCAACCAGCTAGAGGAAACAAGAAACCTTCTTGAAGTTAGCCAGACAGTAAGGGGCAGGCAGGAGGAGAATGACACTCAGCAGAGAAGAGGAACTAAATTCGCAGAAGCAAGAGCTAAAACTCATGAAGCTAAAACGCAGAAGCAAAAATGTGATATATGTAAGAATTTCGGAGTTTTCTGTCCTTAGAGCAAAATTGAGTTCTGAGCCTGCCTATGCGGGTTACTTGAGAGAAGAAAAAAAACAAAGCACTTTGTCAAGAAAATTCCCCTTCAAAAAGCACAGGATAAAAGATACTGAACAAAATCTTTTAATGATGATATGAACACTGATTCCTTCCCCCACAAACAGTGAGGCAGGAGGGTAGGCCAGGGCCAGATCCATGTTGAGTCCCGTGTCTCAGATCGGCTTGTAGAGAGTATTAGCATGGCCACATGAAGGGTGGATTTGAGGCAGACCCAGCTACCGGCAGGAGGACTGTTTGGGCTGTAGATCCACAAGCAAGAAATGACAAAGCCCATCACCTGGACAGCGGTGGCAGAGGCAGTGAACGTGTTCAAGAAATAAGTGAGAAAGTCAAGTCAGCAGAACTAATAACTGACACGAACGGGGAATTCAAAACAAGTAAAAGAAAGGAGTGATTTACAAGATTCTAGTTATTTTTGAAAGTTGTCAGCTTATAGGTTGTGTTGGAAATAATAGAATGGTGATGTGCTCATGCAGGGAGCGAGTAGAAATGAAGGAGACACATCGAACCCTTGGCAGTGCTGCTGTTTGAAAGACAATGAAATGAGTATGCAGGATGCCATGATAAAAGGATCAGTGTGATTTCAGGAAGATGAGAATCCTCAGCAGGAGGGAGAGAGAAAAGCATAGAAGGCAAAAGCTCTAGGGGACGGTGGTGCAGGAATGGTCCAGGGAAGCAGCAGGCTGGGCCCCTCTGCGGACAGAACCAGCCGGAGGCGCCCCGCCCGGACTGCACGCTTATGCCTTCCTTCCCCACCGCGCCTCTGTTTCCTTGTTTGTTACAAGCAAGCATAATCATACCTACTTAACGGGTGTGCCCTGAAGATTAAATGTGAAAACACACTAAAATGCTAGGCACAAGTAGGCATTCAGTGAGATTTGGGTTTTTTCCTTCCATTTCCTCTTGTAGTTGTTAGAACAAAAATATTCTACAGAATTAATTGATGCTGGAGGCCTTTTCTCTAACTTCTGTATCGTCCCCAAATTTCTTGGCACCATTCTGAAATCTGTTTTCATAATTCCAAATCAAAGTAATTTCATATGTGACTCTAACCACAATTCCCATTGTATGTCTGAGATTCTACACCTAAAATAATGACAGGTTGGACTGGCGACAGGAGGAGTGGAACCCAGTGTACTCAGTGTGATCCTCATAGGAACTACAAAGTGGATTACTTTCCTTCCTTCCTTCCTTCTCAGCTAAACAGACATCCATGGTGTCAACAACCACATGGTCCAGACTTTACAGAGAATCCAGATTTGAAGTGTTATATTCTATGGTCCTTACAGATTCTCAGAATATCCTAAAAGTTCTTGACCTTTTCTCTGAGTTAGTGACTTACCAGTCTATGGCTTTGAATTTTTATTGTAATCATTAGGTTATATTCAATAATCTCATAATAGCACTTACTAATTTTCTCTACTTTTTAGTTGGAAACAAGGTGTCATTCTTTCAGCCAGATGACGAAGTAGTTGGTGAGTTACAGGTCATAGTCCTATTTCATAGTCCTGTTTCCTCTCTTACTGTTGTCTCTTCTTTTTTCTTTACAATTGCTAATGTTTAGTGTGACCTCTGGAGAAGGAACCCACTCCAGTACTCTTGCCAGGAAAATTCCATGGGCGGAGAAGCCTAGCAAGCTATGGGTCTATGGGTTCCCGTATATACATATATATGGGGCTTCTTGATGGCTCAGTGGTGAGAAATCTGCCTGTAATGCAGGAGACCCAGATTCCATCCCAGGGCTGGGAAAATCCCCCTGGAGGGCATGGTAGCCCACTCCAGTATTCTTGCCTGGAGAATTCCATGGACAGAGGAGCCTGGCGGGCTGCAGTCCATGGGCTCACACAGAGTCAGACATGACTGAAATGACTAAGGAATAGCAGTGTGCCCTTGCATCGTGCACAAGTACTTACCTAAGTTTTGGAATTTAGTTTGAAATATCCATTGATGAAGAAGATCGGGATTTTTGTCTCAATAGCAGAACATTCATGACTTTTCAATAAGTGGCTATAGGTAGGACAGAGAGAAAGCCGCAGTTGTTGCTGTCCTTGGTATAGTCCTTGCCCGCCAGGACCTCAGTCTATAATTAAACTGAAGGCTGCTGACTGACTTGGCTGTAGAGAAGCTCTTCTCTCCACATCCAAGTAAATTATATAGAGCTGCTCCCTTAATACCCTCGTAAAATTAAACATTTACTGGAGACATTTTATTATTTTTTATCCACAGTTAATATCATTTTTTAAAAATATATATTTATACTTGTATCTTAGACATTCACACAAGGAGGTATGAAATATGACTTCAGTCATAGTCTTTGAAACTGCCATTTCTCTGTAGAAAATATTCATATAAATTTTGAAAATGCATAGCTTAAAGCTATTAAGAATACATTTATAGGAAAGTTTTCATCAGCTTTTAACAGAATTGTCTTTGACTTGGGAATTTTCTTTGAGAATTTACTATTTCTGTCTTATCTTTATTATTTTGCCCAAAAGCTCAGCAACACTATATTGTTCAAGATTCTCTTGGAAGAGATCAAACTAAGACCAGACTAGCTCAGGGAAAATGGGATTTTATTGGACGCAGACTGAGGTGTCCTATAGAAGCAAACTCTGGGGAAGGAGCCGTGCCTCAGGGGCCGGTTTAGAGAGCAGCCCAGACGCCCACGGACTCTGACCAGGCTCTGGAGTCAGCCAGCCTCTGTCAGCAGTCGGAGGTGGAAGAGGAGGTCGTGTTGGTGTTGGAGTGCTCATATCAGAAAATCAGCTGTCCGCTCCCTTTCCTGGTGTCTAAAGTCTCTCCGTTTTCTGCACTAGTCCTGGAAGCTTCCTCAGAATTCCACTGAGGAAAACTTAGGTTACTGCTTACTGGCATCTCGCTAGGAGTGAATTCATTGTTGGATAGGTTCCCTCAAGTTTCTCTGTTTAATTTTCAGGAATTTTACCCCTGGATTCTGAAGACCCTGGACTTTGTGAAGTTGTTCGTGTTCATGAGCATTCCTTGGGTACGTAGCAGTGCACTGTTTCAGAGCTCATCTAAGTCTTAACTTCACAGACTTGTGAGGTTTTTATTAACAATACGATTTCTTTGCATAAACCCTGAGTATTGCTAGGACGTAACTATTGGGTGGTAATTTGCTTTCTTCTAGCTTAAGTACGAAACAGTGGGGCTTTTTGGTTTCGTTTGTTTTTTAATATTTTTTTTCTTATTTTTAATTTTTGGCCTCTTACTGCTTTTTTATTTATTTGTTTTCATCCATCTTTATTCTTCGGCCTGTGTGGGCCTCCCACTGCAGTGGCCTGTGTTGTTGGCTAGTGCGCACGCATGCGCTCCAGAGCGCTGGCTCGTAATTGGACACACCGGTCCAGCCGCTCTGCAGCACCTAGCATCTTCCCGGGTCAGGGAGCAAATGGGTGCCCCTTGCACTGCAAGGCGGACTCTTTACCCACTGGACCACTGGGGAAGGAAGCCCAACGAAACAGTGTTTTGACCTCTAAGTTTCCTTTACGCTGATCATGGAAACAGGTTTGAACAATCATTTTTCCCTTGGCTCTGAAATTACATCACTAATCTGAATTGTTTGCTTCTTATTTTTGGTTATTACTTAAAATTTTTTAATGTATTCATCTAGACAGTATATGAAAAATTTAAATGTGTACATCTAGAGTACATGTAGAGCCTGAGTCAGGAAAGACTCAAAACAGTTATTCTTGGTTTCTGTTGCTAACATCTTTTGACCGGTATTCAGTTTAAAGTAAATGTTAACTTAAAATTCTCTTACAGTAATTTACTTTTAAAATATTTAAAGTGATTAAATTATATATACATACAAAACATACTGCATCGCCTTAATAATAAGGGGAAAGCAAATTAAAACCACTGAGAGGTATCATTATGCAGCCACAAAACTGACAGTTATAAAGTTTGACCGTCCCAAGTGTTGGCAAGGATGTGGAGCAGCAGAACTTTTTAGGCAGTGGAAGCATAAGTTAATACAAATGCACTGGAAAGGAACTCAGCATCGTTTAATAAAGGTGGTGACGTGTTAACACCTCAGACCTGGTACTTCTGCTGGTTCTTCGTGCCCAGGAGAGGCCTGGTGTGCACCGGTAGACAGCACAGGACCTCATGGTAGCGTGGCTTGAGGAACAGCCTCAGTGTTCATCACCCGAAAAAGGGACAACTAAAGATATTTCTAGTTAACTCATCAACGAAAATTAATAAGTCAAACATATCAAGATGGATGAACCTCACAAACTGTGCTGAGTGATAAAAAAACAAGTTGCAGAAGGATATGAACAGTGTGATACCATTTTTATTTCTATAAGGTATACAAATGCAAATATACGCATATCTCAGTTAAAGGTATAAGGAGCAGGTAGGGATGAAGAGCGATGTGGAAGTATCCTTTGTGGGTAGGGAAAGAGGACATGAACAGAGCAGATCCACCGGACCCCAGCGGCACAGCCAGTCAGCCGTTCCTTATTCTAGGTCCCATGTTCTCTTCATATCTTATCTATAGGTCATCATACATTTTTTTCTGTTCTTGAGCTATTAGAATTTTTCCTGACTTCTTTCTTGAATAATATAATTGTAGTCAGACCATGGGGGGCCAATTTGGACTTTGGACTATTAAAAGTAGTAGATTTATACATGTCTTAGCAAGTCTGTTCTTTCACCAAATCAAAAAACTAGTCTCCGAACAACTCCCAAAAGATGTCTTGTTGCAGAATATTGAGGATAGAGTAAAAAGCAGAGTAATTCTTCCAGCTCTTGTGTGCTTTCAGTTCTCAATTCACTCTGTCAAACATAAAAATAATTTTATGTTTTTATACAAACAGCTCATGCAGCTCAATATAAAAAACAACATCACCCACAAATGGCCAGAAGATCTAAACAATACATTTTTCCAAAGGAGGAATACAGATTGTCAATAAGCACATGAAAAGATGTCCAGCATTACTAATTGTAGGAAAAGTGCTGGTCAAAACTACAGTGAAGGTATCACCTTACCAGTTAGAATGGCCGTCATCAAAAAGTCTACAGACAATACATGCTGTAGAGGGTGTGGAGAAAAGGGAGCCCTCCTACACTGTAGTTGGGAATATAACTTGGTGCGACCACTATGGAAAACAATATGGAGGTTCCTTACAAAACTGAAAATACAACTACCCTATGATCTAGCAATCCCACTCCCGGGCATATATCTGGAGAAAACCATAATTCGGAAAGATTCATGCACACAAGGTTTATCGCAGCACTGTTTACAATAGCCTGACCTGGAAGCAACTTGCATGTCCATCAACAGAGTAATGGATAAAGAAGCTGTGGTATATAAATACATGATATTTGTACATATATACATATAGATAGATATAATGGAATATTACTCAGCCATAACAAAGAATGGAATAATGCCATTTGCAGCAACATACATGGATCTAGACATTCTCATACTAAGTGAAGTAAGTCAGACAGAGAAAGACAGATATCACTTATTTGTGAAATCTAAAAATCTATACAGATGAGCTTATTTACAAAACAGAAACAGACTCATAGACTTAGAAAAAAAACTTACAGTTATCATAGGGAAAAGGTATGGGGGAGGAATAAATTAGGAGTTTGGGATTAACATGCAGAGCACCACATATAAAATAGATTTATCAATGGAGAGCTACTGTATAGCACAGTATTCTTTGGTGACTTATATGGGAAAAGAATCTGAAAAAGAATGGATACGTGTATATGTATAATTGAATGCCTTTACTGTGCACCTGAAACTAGCACAATATTGTGAGTCAACTGTACTCCAATAACAAAAGAAAAAGTAAATTTAAAAATCAGCACACATTTTCAGCATCATTCTTTTGGACCCGAAGTAGAAAAATTTTAATTGTGATTATAAAGAATTATAATACTCTTATTATTGACTCTCTTTTATTTTCTTAGTTTTCATAATATAACAAATAATACCTGTGGCGCACCTAACACAAAAGCAAGGATCTCAACATTAACCCACATCTAAGCATGTAATTTTAAGCCTCTGTAATCTTAACTGGTTTTATTACTGTTAGCATTTCTTTTATTGGTCAAACCCCTTTAACTTATTTTTAATTGGAGGATAATTGCTTTACAGTGTTGGTCTCCTCCATACAACAACGCAAATCAGCCATAAGTATACCTATGTCCCCTCCCTCTTGAACCTCCCCCCACCTCCAGCCTCAGCCCACCCCTCAAGGTTGTCGCAGAGTGCCAGGTTGAGCTCCCAGTGTTATACAGTAGCTTCCCATTAGCTCTCTTTTGTACATATGGTGATGTATGTATTTTGATTTCCTAATGAAAATGTAGGTAGTCCATCAGGATAGATGATGTTCCCCAAAATATAAATAAGTTGTACATAGATTGAACATGCACTGTTAAAATAGATGGGCTTTAGAGTCAGACTTTCAGACTTGTGGCATCAGGCAAATTAATTAACCTGAACCCCATTTTATTATCAGTAAAATTGGTAAGATTGCTATCTCGAGTTTTGTAAGGATGAAAGCACTGTGTGAGATATGCCTCTGTTGTTAGAATATTTTACTTTTTTAATGCCTTGCTTGGCTGTCTGACCATTTTCATCATAGGCTTGGATACTTTACTTCCCACTAGATGGCACTGGTTAGTCAGTGAATTTAATACTAACTGCCCGTACTAACCCAATGAATCTATTGCCCTTAGAGCAGAAATCCTTGTGGTAAAGACTAAGCAAAGTGCTATAAACTTAATTGAAAGTAAAGTGAGAGAGGATTACCTATACTGTAAAAAAAAATTACATTCGGTATATATATGGAATCTAGTAGGATGGTAATGATAACACACGCAATGAAGCGATGGAAAAACAGACGTGGAGAACAGACATACGGATCTTGTGGGGAATGAACAGTGGGTGGGAGGTGTAAAGGAAGTAGCATGAGGACCTATACTATCATATGTGAAAAAAATAGCTATTGTCATTGGGCTGTGGGAAAAGAGCATCCTGCAGGGGTGCTGTGCGACAGCCTGGAGGGGTGGGAAAGTACATATGACTAATCTGGAATCATAATATAACAAATAATACCTGTGGCGCACCTAACACAAAAGCAAGGATCTCAACATTAACCCACATCTAAGCATGTAATTTTAAGCCTCTGTAATCTTAACTGGTTTTATTACTGTTAGCATTTCTTTTATTGGTCAAACCCCTTTAACTTATTTTTAATTGGAGGATAATTGCTTTACAGTGTTGGTCTCCTCCATACAACAACGCAAATCAGCCATAAGTATACCTATGTCCCCTCCCTCTTGAACCTCCCCCCACCTCCAGCCTCAGCCCACCCCTCAAGGTTGTCGCAGAGTGCCAGGTTGAGCTCCCAGTGTTATACAGTAGCTTCCCATTAGCTCTCTTTTGTACATATGGTGATGTATGTATTTTGATTTCCTAATGAAAATGTAGGTAGTCCATCAGGATAGATGATGTTCCCCAAAATATAAATAAGTTGTACATAGATTGAACATGCACTGTTAAAATAGATGGGCTTTAGAGTCAGACTTTCAGACTTGTGGCATCAGGCAAATTAATTAACCTGAACCCCATTTTATTATCAGTAAAATTGGTAAGATTGCTATCTCGAGTTTTGTAAGGATGAAAGCACTGTGTGAGATATGCCTCTGTTGTTAGAATATTTTACTTTTTTAATGCCTTGCTTGGCTGTCTGACCATTTTCATCATAGGCTTGGATACTTTACTTCCCACTAGATGGCACTGGTTAGTCAGTGAATTTAATACTAACTGCCCGTACTAACCCAATGAATCTATTGCCCTTAGAGCAGAAATCCTTGTGGTAAAGACTAAGCAAAGTGCTATAAACTTAATTGAAAGTAAAGTGAGAGAGGATTACCTATACTGTAAAAAAAAATTACATTCGGTATATATATGGAATCTAGTAGGATGGTAATGATAACACACGCAATGAAGCGATGGAAAAACAGACGTGGAGAACAGACATACGGATCTTGTGGGGAATGAACAGTGGGTGGGAGGTGTAAAGGAAGTAGCATGAGGACCTATACTATCATATGTGAAAAAAATAGCTATTGTCATTGGGCTGTGGGAAAAGAGCATCCTGCAGGGGTGCTGTGCGACAGCCTGGAGGGGTGGGATGGGGGGAATGTACATATGACTAATCTGGAATCATACATATCTGTAAACAACAAAACTCTGTAAAAAGAAAAGGTAAAATAAAAATTAAAAAAAAAAAGATAGGGGAGAAAACCACCCATTAAAATTAATTAAAAGGTTTTAATTCTTCTGATGCTGAAAAAAAAATTAAATAGTTAAACATATTAAGGAGCAGCTTAATAGTCAGAAAATATAGAGCTAATATGACTTAAACTATATTAGGAGTTTGCATTTTGATCTAGGTATAATAGAAACCCATTGATGAATTTTAAGCAAAGAAATGTGAGAACATTATTTATGTTTTTAAAAGATCATTCTGACACCTCTGTGTTTCAAAGACACCATTAAAGAAATTGAAAAGACAAGCCATAAAGTTGAAAGTAATATTTACAGTACATGAGCACACAAATTACTCATCAAAAATATATTATGAAATATATTTTATGTATAAAATATATCCTGAAAATAAATAAGAATAAGACAACAATAAAAAAATTGATAAAACACCTAAACATTCACTTTACAAAAGGAATTCTAGGCATCATTCCCTGATGCCTCTTGATGGTCCCTTGGACAGCAAGGAAATCAAGCCAGTCAATCCTAAAGGAAGTCAGCCCTGAATATTCATCAGAAGGACTGATGCTAAAGCTGAAGCTCCAATACTTAGATTCAAAGAGCTGATTCATTGGAAAATACCTTGCTGCTGGGGAAGACTGAGGGCAGGAGGAGGAGACAGAATGAAGTGGGTAGATGGCATCACCAACTCAATGGACATGAGTTTGAGCAAACTCCAGGAGATAGTAAAGGACCTGGAAGCCTGGCATGCTGTAGTGCATGGAGTCGCAGAGTCAGGCAAAACTTTGAAGCTGAACAACAACAACTTGAGTTTATTAAACTGTGAAGGCAGATAAGAAATTATGTTAAAATGGTGGCGGCCTCTGATATCAGTTACACTTCAGTTTTAAAAATATGCCTCTGGGGCTTCCCTGGTGGTCCAGTGGGTAAGGACACCACCTTGCAGTGCAAGGGGCGCCAGTTTGATCCCTGGCCTGGGAAGATCCCACGTGCCGCGGAGCGGCTGGACTGATGTGTCCAACTACCGAGTCAGAGCTCTGGAGTGCATGCGCCCAGAGCCGGTGCTCTGCGACAACAGAGGCCACCGCGATGGGAGGCCCACACGGGCCAAAGAACAAAGATGGATGAAAATGGACAAATGAAAGACCCATAGAAGTGGCCTGCCTGCTCCCCTCTCTCCCCACCCCCACCCCCACCAAAATAAATAAATAAATAAATCTTTTAAAAATGTATATATATATGCCTCTGGTGGGAGAGGCAAGGCTGTTGGCATGAGCAGTGTTCTCTTTCAACCAGGATGGTAGTTACTTGTGTACTTGCTGTATATTTATACACCCAGCTTCACTGTTTCATGTGCTTTGCTGCATATGTTTTACTTTAACCTTGAAATGTTTTTAAAAAAACTGCACACACTGGCTGCTGTGTTGAAAGTGGAGTGTGCATGGGCGAGAATAGAAGCGGAGAAACCATAGTGTGGGTGAAGGATAGTGGGAGTGGCGGCTTGGACCAGGGCTTTGGTGGGAGCAGGGGTGGAGTGAACAGATCCAGGAGACAGGTCTAAAGGGATCTGCTAACAGATTGTTTCCACTTGTTCTTTGTGATAGTTCACAAGCCAGAAAAAGTCACATGGACAGAAGCCGCTGGAACCATTCGAGATGGATTACGAGCCTATACAGCCCTGCATTATCTTTCTCATCTCTCTCCTGGAAAATCAGTGCTCATAATGGACGGAGCAAGCGTAGGTGCTAATGGTTTTGTTAACAGACCATAATAGGATAAATTTAGGCAACTGAGAAATGGATCATCCATTTGCTAATATAATTTCATGCCAATTACCTAGTTCACTGATCTTTCACCAAATTCCCATTTTCTAAAATAAGCAGCTTTTATCAATAGAAGATGAGAATGTTTACTTTCTGACTATGAATCTGCTGGTACTTTAAAAAAGTAGCCATGACTGTTAAACAAAGCCTGAAATGGGTCTTAATCTTTGAAGGCAGACCCCAGTGCTCCCTGTCGATTTCATGTCATATCCCTCATACTTACATTTACATGATTAAGGTTTTGCATTTATAGGTAGATCACACAAGACCAAAACTGTACTCATTTAAACATATTACACATATAATCAAACTATAAAGACACTAAAGGAGTATATAAAAAATATAATCTAAAAAATGTCACAAAACTTGGGGTGAATTTATAATTTTATCTTCTATCTGGCTATTGATGAAAATGCTTTTTACTCTGGTTTTTCTTGGAGAAAAAAAAAGGCACAACTGTCTTCAGCATTGGCTTCGGCTGTATGTCTAACCTCAGGACAGAAGTGCTTCCCTGAACTTACCCACAGGCCAGCAAAAGGACAGAATTTATGCAGTGCTTATGCAGTGCTTTGACTTTCAAAGAGAGGTTGTTGGGCTCACTGCTGTACTACATGCTGTACTACATAATTAGCCTCGTCCGTGATGCTGACAGGGCCCTTAATGGCCTGTTTTTCTCTTCCCAAAACAATGCTCTGAATCCAGCCTCTGTCCTTGAAGTTATGTGCTGTGATCAGGCTGGCTGGGAGCCGGTGGCACCCAGAGCTTTTCCAGCTCCCCTCTTGAGGAAGACTGTCAAATGATTCCCTTTCTAAACTTGTTCGTGATTTTTTTCTTTTCTATCAGACAACATTTAAAAATATACCAAAGTAGCACTAAACTTTTATACTTTATGAAACAACCTAGAAGATATTTTTAACCCCATTGTGTGTTTTTTTTGCACACAGGCACTTGGTACAATAGCTATTCAATTAGCACACCATAGAGGAGCCAAAGTAATTTCAACAGCGTGCAGCCTTGAAGATAAGCAGTTTCTTGAAAGATTTAGGCCTTCAATAGGTGAGTAATAGTGCTCAACACAGACTTTAATACGTCAGATTTTGAGGAGATATCTTACCACCTTAAAAAACTCCGCTGTACAACAAACTGCAAAATGCCAAATACATGTCATTTTGAAAATACACTTAGTACCTGTGCTAAATCCAAGTTTATTTGCATTATACTTTGAATTATAAGTATTCATTTTTATTATTTGTTGCTATTGTTTTCTTTTGGCCACACTGTGTGGCATGCAGGATCTTAGTTCCCCGACCAGGGATAGAACCTTCCAGTAGAAACACTAGACCGCTAGAGAAATCCCAATTACTTGTTTTTTAAAACTATGGTTTTTTGTCGTCTTTGCCCCATGATTAACAATTTACCCAAGTTCGAATTAAGTGAACTTTGACACAGTTTAGAAACACGTTGATGCCTCTTTCATTTTAGTCAATAAATCAATATATTTTTGCATTGTTCTTATGTTTAGCAACCTCTTTTACCCAGTGATATGTCCCTAAAGTTGCCTATTTCCTATGATTCACTGGGAAGGGAGACAATGAGCCACTTACACAGAAGCCCAGGTGAGATATACTGTAGGATAAATAGGACATGGTGGAGGCTGGGGAGCTCTTGAAAGGACTGAACCTATCCCAACAGCACTGAACATGGAAAAGAGAACGAAAATAAAGATTAACAAAATGCACACAGAGAAGAAAAGATGGAGTAGAATTTAGAGTTGACAGAAATAACAGTGGAGTTTAACCAGTGAAGAGAAGAGTGTGACTGAAGGGCAGGCAAGAAGGAACGTCGGGCTCATTGAGTATTAATATGGGTGATAGTTCCTTAAATCCTCAGCAGGCCTGTGTCAACTGATGGGGAAACATTGTCTCAGAATTTGGCTCGTCCAAGGATGTACCACTGGGGCAGGAATGGGAATGGAACCCAGGCCTTCTAGCAGTAAAGCCTGAGTTAATTCTGTGGTTATGTTGTGCTTCTGACAGAGATAAGCAAGAAATGGAAGGAAGGTTGAAGCAGAGACTGAGAAAAGAGGCAGATAAGAAAAAAAGAAAAATAAGAGATTGAAAATGGAAGGAAGGGGCTTCCCTGGTGGTCCAGTGGGTACGGACACCGCCTTGCACTGCAAGGGGCGCCGGTTCGATCCCTGGCCTGGGAAGATCCCACGTGCCGCAGAGCAGCTGGACCGATGTGTCCAATTACCGAGCCGGAGCTCTGGAGCGCATGTGCACAGAGCCAGTGCTCTGCGACAACAGAGGCCACAGCGATGGGAGGCCCACGCGGGCCAAAGAACAAAGATGGATGAAAAATAGATAAATGAAAGACCAAGAGAAGTGGCCCGCCCGCCCTCTCCCTCCCCAACCCGCCCCCCCATAAATAAATAAATAAATCTTTTAAAAAAAAGAAAGAAAATGGAAGGAAGGAGCATGTTTCCTCTTGGTTGACCTTGCCCTTCCCTCAGGTCCCGCCACCCGCCTCCCCACCCCACCCACAGAATTCAGTCACCACTGGACCATACCTCAAATCTGAGCAGCTCCGAGTGGAAATCTCTTTAATGAGAAGGTGTTCAAAAATACAAACATTCATGTGTCTTTGCCTATTCAAATTCTGAGATTTTTTAATATTAATTAATTAATTTGGCTGCACCAGGTCTTAGTTGCAGCATGTGGGATCTCATTCCCTGACCAGGGATTGAACCCAGTCCCCCTGCATTGGAAACAAAGAGTCTTAGCCACTGGACCACCAGGGAAGTCCCTAGTTCTGAACATGGAAAGAGCGAAAATTAACAAAATGCACACAGAGAAGAAAAGATGGAGTAGAATTTAGAGTTGACAGAAATAACAGTGGAGTTTAACCAGTGAAGAGAAGAGTGTGACTGAAGGGCAGGCAAGAAGGAACGTCGGGCTCATTGAGTATTAATATGGGTGATAGTTCCTTAAATCCTCAGCAGGCCTGTGTCAACTGATGGGGAAACATTGTCTCAGAATTTGGCTCGTCCAAGGATGTACCACTGGGGCAGGAATGGGAATGGAACCCAGGCCTTCTAGCAGTAAAGCCTGAGTTAATTCTGTGGTTATGTTGTGCTTCTGACAGAGATAAGCAAGAAATGGAAGGAAGGTTGAAGCAGAGACTGAGAAAAGAGGCAGATAAGAAAAAAAGAAAAATAAGAGATTGAAAATGGAAGGAAGGGGCTTCCCTGGTGGTCCAGTGGGTACGGACACCGCCTTGCACTGCAAGGGGCGCCGGTTCGATCCCTGGCCTGGGAAGATCCCACGTGCCGCAGAGCAGCTGGACCGATGTGTCCAATTACCGAGCCGGAGCTCTGGAGCGCATGTGCACAGAGCCAGTGCTCTGCGACAACAGAGGCCACAGCGATGGGAGGCCCACGCGGGCCAAAGAACAAAGATGGATGAAAAATAGATAAATGAAAGACCAAGAGAAGTGGCCCGCCCGCTCCTCTCCCTCCCCAACCCGACCCCCATAAATAAATAAATAAATCTTTTAAAAAAAAGAAAGAAAATGGAAGGAAGGAGCATGTTTCCTCTTGGTTGACCTTGCCCTTCCCTCAGGTCCCGCCACCCCGCCTCCCCCCACCCCACCCACAGAATTCAGTCACCACTGGACCATACCTCAAATCTGAGCAGCTCCGAGTGGAAATCTCTTTAATGAGAAGGTGTTCAAAAATACAAACATTCATGTGTCTTTGCCTATTCAAATTCTGAGATTTTTTAATATTAATTAATTAATTTGGCTGCACCAGGTCTTAGTTGCAGCATGTGGGATCTCATTCCCTGACCAGGGATTGAACCCAGTCCCCCTGCATTGGAAACAAAGAGTCTTAGCCACTGGACCACCAGGGAAGTCCCTAGATTCTGAGATCTTTTAGTTCTCTCATTGGCTTCTATTTAATATATTACTTTAAAATAGCCAGTTAAAATTAGTTTAATTTTCACTAACTCTGCTTAGAATAATCCTGGATTTTGTTTTGTTTTTTTTCACTTGCAGGAGTTTTTGTTTTGGAGGGCAAGTCAGGGTATGCCTGTGTGGGTTGGGATTTCTATGACAGAAAGGATAAAACTACCTCTAATAGAGAAGTACCAAATCCATAAACAGATCTTTGTACTTTAGAGCTCTGAACTCCATTAAATCTGAGCGTACTTCAGAAATTGCTTAATCTTTCAGTTCATATCTTAATATACATGTACCTTTGTGGTTTGGAAATTCTCAGTTCTGGAAAAAAAATTCCTTTAGCTGTAAACAACAATCCTCTATGTCAAGAAAACAGCCTTGTAACACATTATCTACAGAATGCTCATATGTTAATTTTATTGAATATACCAGTTTCTCAGTTTAAATTGATCCATACCAATACTGGGTTCAACGGTATGTGAACCGAGAACTTCCACATGTACAAGCTGGATTTACAAAAGGTGGAAGAACCAGAGATCAAATTCCCAACATCTGTTGGATCACAGAAAAAGCAAGAGAATTCCAGAAGAACATAGACTTCTGCATCATTGACTATGCTAAAGCCTTTGACTGTGTGGATCACAGCAAACTGTGGAAAATTCATAAAGAGAGAGGAATATCAGACCACCTTACTTGCTTCCTGAGAAATTTGTATGCAGGTCAAGAAGCAACAGTTAGAACCAGACATGGAACAATGAACTGGTTCAAAATTGGGAAAGGAATACATCAATGCTGTATATTGTTGCCCTGCTTATTTAATTTATATGCAAAGTGCATCATGTGAAATCAGGGGCTGGATGAAGCACAAACTGGAATTAAGATTGCCAGGAGAGGGTTTCCCTGGTAGCTCAGTGGTAAAGAGTTTGCCTGCCAATGCAGGAGACATGGGTTCGATCCCTGATCTGGAAGATCCCACATGCAGGGGAGCAACTATGCCCATGAGCCGTAACAATTGAGCCTCAGCTCTAGCGCTTCGGAGATGCAACTACTGAGCCCGTGTGCCCTAGAGCCCGAGTTCCAGAATGAGAGAAATCACTGCAACGAGAAGCCTGCTCACCTCAACTAGAGAGTAGCCCCCACCCCCTGCAACTAAAGGAGAAACTATGGCAGCAGTGAAAACCCAGAACAGCCAAAAATAAATAAATTTTAAAAATTAAAAAAAAAAAGATTGCCAGGAGAAGTATCATAACCTCGGATATGCAGATGACAGCACCCTTACAGGAGGAAGTGAAGAGGAACTAAAGAGCCTCTTGATGAAATTGAAAGAGGAGAGTGAAGAAGCTGGCTTAAAACTCAGTATTCAAGAAACAAAGATTGTGGCATCCGGTCTCATCAATTCATGGCAAACAGATGGGTAAACAATGGAAACAGTGACAGATTTTATTTTCTTGGTCTCCAAAATCACTGCAGACAGTGACTGCAGCCATGAAATTTAAACAGTGCTTGCTCCTTAAAAGAAAAGCTATGACAAACCTTGACAGCGTATTGAAAAGCAGAGACATTACTTTGCCAACAAAGGTCCATACAGTCAAAGCTGTGGTTTTTCCAGTAGTCATGTGTAGATCTGAGAGATGGACCATAAAGAAGACCGAGCACTGAAGAAATGATGCTTTCAAACTGTGGTGTTGGAGAAGATTCTTGAGAATCCGCTGGACTGTAAGGAGATCAAACCAGTCAGTCCTAAAGGAAATCAATCCTAAGTATTCATTGGAAGGACTGGTGCAGAAGCTGAAGCTCTAATTCTTTGGGAACCTGATGCAAAGAACCAACTCATTGAAAAAGACCCTGATGCTGGGAAAAATAGAAGGCAGAAGGGGAAGGGGATGACAGAGAATGAGATGGTTGGGTGGCATCACTGACTGAATGGATGTAAGTTTGAGCAAACTCCAGGAGATGGTGAAGGACAGGGACGTCTGGCGTGCTGCAGTCCATGGAATTGCAAAGTGTTGGACATGACTGAGTGACTGAACAACAAATACTGGGTTAGATGGAAAACAGTATCATTTGTATTCAGTAACTGATTCAACCATTTAATTCATCTCAGAGACAAGGCACTTACTTGCTTTTGTTTCGCTTCTTCTGGGAATTGTGTTGGCTGCATAGAGAATAGTACAATCACCTGACTTCCTGTCCTTTGCAGCTCGAGTGATCGATATGTCCAGTGGGAAAGCCCATGTGGCTGAAATCTGCTTAGAAGAAACAGGTGGCCTCGGAGTAGATATTGTCCTCGATGCCGGAGGTGGGTACTTTACTAAATCAGTAGTCTCTGTCATTTTTTGTTTTTTTGTTTTTTCCTTATGGTGATGGGTAAATTTCTGGGGGAAGAAATATATGTTTAGGTGGTGTGGTTTTTTTTAATTAAAAAATTTTTTTGGCTTTAAATTGAAGTTTATTCATTTTATTCCCATTTGAAACACTGAAAGAGAGAACGTGTTTACCTTGTAAAGTATGCATGAGTACTAAGTTGCTTCATCATGTCTGACTCTTTGCAACCCTACGGGCTGTACCCTGCCAGGCTCCTCTGTCCACGGGATTCTCCAGGCGAGAATACTGCACTGAGCCATGCCCTTCTCCAGGGGATCTTCCCAACCCAGGGACTGAATCTGTCTCTTATGTCTCCTGCATTAGCAGACAGGTTCTTTCCTGCTAGCATCACCTGGGCAGCCCTTTTAAGTATAAGCAATGGAATTTAAGTATCTCTCCAAAAAATCTGGGGCTTCTCTGGCTGTGCTTTTTGTTGTGTTCAGTCACTCAGTCGTGTGCAACTCTTTGTGAACCCACAGACTGCAGCCCGTGCTCCTCTGTCCATGGAGTTGTCCAGGCAGAAGTACTGGGCAGGCAGATTCTTTGGGAACCTGATGCAAAGAACCAACTCATTGAAAAAGACCCTGGGAAATGACAGACAGAGAATGAGATGGTTGGGTGGCATCACTGACTGAATGGATGTAAGTTTGAGCAAACTCCAGGAGATGGTGAAGGACAGGGCGTCTGGCGTGCTGCAGTCCATGGAATTGCAAAGTGTTGGACATGACTGAGTGACTGAACAACAAATACTGGGTTAGATGGAAAACAGTATCATTTGTATTCAGTAACTGATTCAACCATTTAATTCATCTCAGAGACAAGGCACTTACTTGCTTTTGTTTCGCTTCTTCTGGGAATTGTGTTGGCTGCATAGAGAATAGTACAATCACCTGACTTCCTGTCCTTTGCAGCTCGAGTGATCGATATGTCCAGTGGGAAAGCCCATGTGGCTGAAATCTGCTTAGAAGAAACAGGTGGCCTCGGAGTAGATATTGTCCTCGATGCCGGAGGTGGGTACTTTACTAAATCAGTAGTCTCTGTCATTTTTTGTTTTTTTGTTTTTTCCTTATGGTGATGGGTAAATTTCTGGGGGAAGAAATATATGTTTAGGTGGTGTGGTTTTTTTTAATTAAAAAATTTTTTTGGCTTTAAATTGAAGTTTATTCATTTTATTCCCATTTGAAACACTGAAAGAGAGAACGTGTTTACCTTGTAAAGTATGCATGAGTACTAAGTTGCTTCATCATGTCTGACTCTTTGCAACCCTACGGGCTGTACCCTGCCAGGCTCCTCTGTCCACGGGATTCTCCAGGCGAGAATACTGCACTGAGCCATGCCCTTCTCCAGGGGATCTTCCCAACCCAGGGACTGAATCTGTCTCTTATGTCTCCTGCATTAGCAGACAGGTTCTTTCCTGCTAGCATCACCTGGGCAGCCCTTTTAAGTATAAGCAATGGAATTTAAGTATCTCTCCAAAAAATCTGGGGCTTCTCTGGCTGTGCTTTTTGTTGTGTTCAGTCACTCAGTCGTGTGCAACTCTTTGTGAACCCACAGACTGCAGCCCGTGCTCCTCTGTCCATGGAGTTGTCCAGGCAGAAGTACTGGGCAGGCAGATTCTTTACCGGTATAGTGGTTTTCAAATTAGTTCAGCCCGTGGCCTCTTGGGTCAGTTCTGCGTGACTGCCCTCTGTTGGATGGTGGGCTGCTGCAGTCCATATTTGGAAAACACACAGAATTTTTTGCATTTTCACCTTCCTTGAACTTTCGTTGTTTAACCGATGTTTATTTAACACCCAACTTCT
This sequence comes from Tragulus kanchil, assembly GCA_022376925.1. NCBI lineage: Eukaryota > Metazoa > Chordata > Mammalia > Artiodactyla > Tragulidae > Tragulus > Tragulus kanchil. The sequence goes on along the minus strand of JAIOJX010000028.1, from coordinate 234,189,941 downwards.
GCACAGTTAGGTAATGTCCTTGCACCTTAAGAATAGGTTTCATAAGCCAGCAAAGAGATTCAGTTTATATTTTGTTAGAATTATCTTCTAAGATTCATCATGAATAGAGCTATGACTCTGGGTGTTTCTTTATAGCCATTATTTTCAAGATTTAAAATTAATTTAGGAAAATCAGTGGAAGTCAATGTATATTTCACTAACTTTTCACATGGACATTTCAGTAATGATGGCAGAGTATTACTATCTTGAATCTATCCGTTTCTTACTCAGTAGCAACTTTTCTCAGAGTACTAAACTATCGCTGGTATGATTAAAACTGTCAGACCTAGTTGTGTGTTCTGTTATCTTGCCTTATTTTCAAATTACAAACAGTTTTTTAAAAATTATTATTTTATTTTATTTTGATTTTACAGAGTTTTGTTGTTTACAGCTCTATATAATCCCAAATCCATCATAGGCATATCTTTGGTCCCTCCCACCTGAACGCCCTTCCCACTCCCCCCCATAAAAACACTTTGTATCTTTAGTTATCTTACTTACAATTAAATCTAAAGTAAATTTTATGACCAGTTTTAATGCAAAAAGTGTACTTTATAGTGTCTGAACATATTGAATGTTACCTTGTCTTAAGAAAAATGCTTACTTGTTGGTTAAAAGAGAACTAGTTTGAAGTATAAATTTTTATCAGATTACTATAAAATATATTTTCTCTCCCTCTCTCTCTTGAAACAATTCCTTTATAAGTGAGATTATATAGTAAAGATGATGAACCAGCTGAAAAATTACAACTACTACCGCATAAACATGACATCATCACCCTTCTTGCTGTTGGGGGCCACTGGGTGACCACAGAAGAAAACCTGCAGGTATTATCAGAAACAATAAAGCAGTAGTGTTACCCTGAAAAAATGTAATTAAAAAGAATAACGCCTAAGGCTTTTAGTGGGGTGTGGCTAAATTTGTGTAAATTTTTAACTTTATCCTACTCTTAAAGAAATATAACTTTTATTTAATTTTTTTTAACTAGCTGTTGGCCAGACTGTTGAAATATAGTACCTATCAAAGGAGTTCACTTCACGTTTTAGTGGTTTGGAAGTAATGACCTCTAAAGTTTTTCTTTTTTCTTAATGTTGGCCTCTTTTCTTTTTTTATTATTTATTTATTTTTTCATCCATCTTTATTCTTTGGCATGTGTTGGGCCTCCCATTGCAGTGGCCTCCCTCGCCTCCTGCGCTCCAGAGCGCTGGCTCGCAATTAGACACACCGGTCCAGCCACTCCACGGCATGTGGGATCCTCCCAGGCCAGGGATCGAACCAGTGCCCCCTGCACTACAAAGTGGACTCCTTACCCACTGGACCACCAGGGAAGCCCCTCTAAAGTTTTTTTTTTTTTTTTCCCCGCCACATTCTGCCCCCCTCTAAAGTTTTTAATAGTGTTTCAAATAAGATTTTTTCCCTTGGTAACAAACATTCTTATTAACATACACTTAGCAAAATATTCCTATATAAAATTATGACAATTTCTCCATTATTCAAATTAGAGTTTACTATATATGTCCCTGTGTGTGTGTGTATATATATATATATGCATATGTGCGTATACAGGTGTATATATACACATTGTCTTCCAAAGTTATATTTCTCAACAAGATTCAAGGATTTTTATCATGGTTGATACACACATACCAGAATTCTGATATTCCAGTTTTGAATGATTTTCTAAGATCTTCATGAAAATGACTGGTGAGTAGCAACCAGAAATCTCACAGACACGTGCACACAAACACACACACATGCCTATATGTATCGAATGCCACTTCATCACCTCTGGATTGCCTTGCATTTAACCTTGCTGTTTCATCATTTGGACAGTGAATTAGGAAAGAAAACATTATAGTATATATACTATTACTAAAGTGTGTGTGCTATTTGTGATTTGGGTATTATTTAATTTGTGTAATACTTTTTCTAGCCAAAAATACCAATCATTCACCTGCTAGGAAACCCACAGTAACCGAGTGCTCTCTGTGCGTTCTCTCCAAGCTGGATCCTCCAGACAGCCATTGCCTTTTCCTCAAGGGAGCTGCAGTGGCTTTCCTTAATGATGAAGTTTGGAACTTGTCAAATGTACAGCAGGGGAAGTATCTTTATATCCTTTTTTCCTACTGACTTGAATTTTGGGCTTGAAGTTTACCTTGTATTCTCATCATGAAATCCTTTAATAATGATACTAATTAATAATAATAGTGGCTAACTTTCACTGAACATGCCAGAGTTCCACGTACTTTATAGATGTTTCTTTAAATGGGAAAACAGCCCTGTGAAATTAAAGTACTATTATTATCCCATGTCACAGGGAAAGGATCCTGCCCAAGGCTGCAGCCGGCAAGTAGTAGGACAGGATTCACAGCCAGACTGTCCTACTCATTTCTGAATGAGAAATAAACTATAGGAGACATGGAAGAGTTGGTTTCATTTTAACCTGGCCTTATCACAATTAGAGGTCACCTCTAGAGACTGTACCTTTGCTCCTGTGGTGGCGCCATTGTGCAAAGCATTTCAGAATATTCATCTAAACGTAGGGGATGTGTTTTTCTTTTTTTTAATTTTTATTTGACTTTTAAACTTTGTTTACAGAGTTTCTGTTGTTTACAGATATGTATGATCCCAGATTGGTCATAAGTGTATCCCCCCCATCCCACCCCTCCAGGCCGTCGCACAGCCGCTTGCTGCAGGATCCGCATTTCTCACAGGGCAATGACAATAGCTATTTTTTTCACATATGATAGTGTAGGTTTTCATGCTACTTCCTTTACGCCTCCCACCCACTTGTAGGGGGTGTTTTTAAGAATAGCATTGCTAGGAAATCTTTATCAAAGAAAGATGGCTTTGATTATGATTTTTTTTAATTTTGGCCTCTTTATTGGATTTTTTAAAGTTATTTATTTTCATCCATCTTTTTATTCTTTGGGCCTCCCATTGCAGTGGCCTCTCTCACCTGCAGAGCACCGGCTCTGGGCACATGGGGTCCAGAGCACTAGCTCATAATTGGGATGGAACCAGTGCCCCTTGCACTGCAAGGTGGACTCCTTACCCACTGGACCACCAGGGAAACCTGGATTTGATTTTTTTTTAATGGAAGTGAATCAGTGACACTACCTGTGAATGAAATCTAATCATTCCATTTTGTTACATGTACTAAAAACATTTCTTGAGAATCTGAAAGTAGTTCCGGAAGAAAGGTCCAGCCCTCTTTAGAGCAGAGTCAATTAACACATTATATAAAAAATATTAATAAGTTTTTGTTATAGAGTGTAATTGTGCATGAAGAGGCTTGGATAACCATATGTCTTCTGAATATCATTGTTTCTATTAAATGCAAGTTGTTAGGTAGTCATGCTGCACACACAGGCCAGCCGCCTCTAAGAGCAATGGCAAACTTTCAAATAGTGGTGTTTAATCAGTATACTTCATATGTGGAGTTTTAAAGAGTTTGTTTCAAAACCACAGTATCCCCTTAGCGTAGTGAAGGTGTGTGTTTAAGAATTTATGATTAAATATGTTTGTATCAAATTTGGAAATTAAACCTGATTTTTAGCTTTCTAAAAGAATTATTTAAATTTAAGCTTTAAATAATGAAATGTCCAATAACATTGTAATTACCGAGAATACCCAGGTATGTTAATTATAGAGAACATATAAAGCAACATAAGTTAGCATGGTTTTTTTTGGTGGGAGAGGGGGGAGCAGGGGAAGGGGGCGGGCGGGCCACTTCTATTGGTCTTTCATTTCTCTATTTTCATCCATCTTTGTTCTTTGGCCCATGTGGGCCTCCCATCGCAGTGGCCCCTGTTGTTGCAGAGCTCCAGCTCGGTGATTGGACATCAGTCCAGCAGCTCCGCAGCACATGGGATCTTCCCAGGCCAGGAATCAAACTGGTGGCCCTTGCGCTGCAAGGCAGTGTCCTTACCCACTGGACCACCAGGGAAGCCGCAAGTCAGCATGTTTTGAATCTTACATGTGTCAGAAGGTTGGCTGGCTGCTCTGCCTGTATTACTTAATTTTCTCAATTGCTTCCATTCTCCTCTCCGCCACCATGAGACTTTAACCTATTTGACAAACCTGTGAACCAGGTTGAAACATGACATGTTCATTCAGAAATGGTAAATTTTCAAAAATCAGAAGTATACATTTTATATATATATATATATATATATATATATATATATATATATATATATTACACATACCATTGGAAATTTCATTAACAGAAGTAGAAGGAGAATTTGCAGTACACAATCAGTATTCTTTAGGTTCTTTTAAAAATATCTTTAAAGTAGCTTATGTTCATATTTTCTAATATACATCTTCTAAGGTTCTGAAATCTAATGTCCTAAATCAAACTTCAGTCCTCACTTATGCAACTCCCTCTCGACTGTGTCACACGAGCCATTTGATGCTTATGATTTATCATAGATCGCCTTCCAGTTGTGTGATTATACACCATAAATATCCTCCTGCACTAGCAGTTATATAGGCTCTCAGCTCTCACAACTTCAGTTAAATGACCAGAATTTTAAATTTTACAGTATTTTTTAATTCTCTTAGTTGCATATACTATATACACGGAGATTATTAACTTTCTTGTATACCTAGATGATCAGCTGGTTTAGTAAATAAATGTGAACCCAAAGTAAAAAATGTTAAGTGCTAAAGTTAACCCTGACACCATTCTGTTATTAAGACCATGCATTTGGGACCACACTAGGCATTTTAAGAACAAGCATTAGGTTTTTATCACTTGTCATTTGAAGTTTACACTCTACTATGTCACCACCTCTTTCAAATCAGTTTCCCCTTTTTCCTGTTTTAGAGGTAAACTTGGACAGCTTACAGGATTTCTGGTGAAAAAAAAATAACAGGTGACCTGCCTAGCATCTTCTGCTTATCCAGTGGTTTTATTTACTCCTCTTCGTTGTCACCTTAACGTTGCCCTAAAGATCTTCGGTCGTACATCAGTCCAGCAGCTCCGCAGCACATGGGATCTTCCCAGGCCAGGAATCAAACTGGTGGCCCTTGCGCTGCAAGGCAGTGTCCTTACCCACTGGACCACCAGGGAAGCCGCAAGTCAGCATGTTTTGAATCTTACATGTGTCAGAAGGTTGGCTGGCTGCTCTGCCTGTATTACTTAATTTTCTCAATTGCTTCCATTCTCCTCTCCGCCACCATGAGACTTTAACCTATTTGACAAACCTGTGAACCAGGTTGAAACATGACATGTTCATTCAGAAATGGTAAATTTTCAAAAATCAGAAGTATACATTTTATATATATATATATATATATATATATATATATATATATATATTACACATACCATTGGAAATTTCATTAACAGAAGTAGAAGGAGAATTTGCAGTACACAATCAGTATTCTTTAGGTTCTTTTAAAAATATCTTTAAAGTAGCTTATGTTCATATTTTCTAATATACATCTTCTAAGGTTCTGAAATCTAATGTCCTAAATCAAACTTCAGTCCTCACTTATGCAACTCCCTCTCGACTGTGTCACACGAGCCATTTGATGCTTATGATTTATCATAGATCGCCTTCCAGTTGTGTGATTATACACCATAAATATCCTCCTGCACTAGCAGTTATATAGGCTCTCAGCTCTCACAACTTCAGTTAAATGACCAGAATTTTAAATTTTACAGTATTTTTTAATTCTCTTAGTTGCATATACTATATACACGGAGATTATTAACTTTCTTGTATACCTAGATGATCAGCTGGTTTAGTAAATAAATGTGAACCCAAAGTAAAAAATGTTAAGTGCTAAAGTTAACCCTGACACCATTCTGTTATTAAGACCATGCATTTGGGACCACACTAGGCATTTTAAGAACAAGCATTAGGTTTTTATCACTTGTCATTTGAAGTTTACACTCTACTATGTCACCACCTCTTTCAAATCAGTTTCCCCTTTTTCCTGTTTTAGAGGTAAACTTGGACAGCTTACAGGATTTCTGGTGAAAAAAAAATAACAGGTGACCTGCCTAGCATCTTCTGCTTATCCAGTGGTTTTATTTACTCCTCTTGTACGTTGTCACCTTAACAGTCTTTCCAGCTACGTATCTTAAAAGATGTGATGGAGAAGCTGTCGACTGGTGTCTTCAGGTATGCGAAATGACCCAAGTCATTGTTCTTGTTTATTTTTCTGTCTCCAGGAGATAAAGTGGGCATTCCCATTTTTTGTTTCAGCTTTCTCCGTACACTTGTTGCCTCCATATGTTATCATTTTGCTTAGAAAACTAGCTGCTCTTTAGTATTTCCCAAGGTATATCCTGTGATACACCAATTGAGTATTCCCTAAGATAGGAATGGTTCATGATTTTCTTTCCATCCTGTACCCCACCTTCGCTTATCAGTATCACCCCTCCCTAAGCAATTTGAAATAGCCTACAGGTTGACAAGAGGAAAAAGTACAGTTTTTTGTCAGCTCGATCTGTTTATCAAAAAAGAGGGAAGTGATAAAATGGGTATTATCCCCCTTCAAAATTTAACCACTCTTAGCAGTGGAAATTTTAAAGGACAAATTTTATTGAAAGTAATAAAGTTAAACTGCAGGAGTTGAAAACTACCCTGCCAAGTACTCTGCTCATCCTTAACTAGACATTTCTAATAATTTCATTCTTCCTCAGACCTCAGCTGGATGAACCCATTCCACTATATGAGGCAAAAGTTACCATGGAAGTTGTTCAGAAAGGTCAAGGAAGAAAGAAGCAAGTGGCTCAGTTTTAATGTTCTTTCTCAGACCTCAGTTGGACGAACCAGTTCCAGTATCTGAAGGCAGAGCTTCCTTGGAAATTGTTTATAGAAGTCAAGGAAGAGAAAATCAAGTTTTTATGTTCTTAAGCATGTGTTTCTGCTGAAGATGCTCAGTTATTTGAAGTATTTGAAAAGTATCTGATAAAACCATACACACAGGTCAAGACAGTTATAAACTTTAACATCTGAAGGGAATATTCTGAAAGCCTTTAAAAGTATTGTTGCTATATATTTGACTCTTAGAAGTTCTTTACATGAAGAAAAACTGCTTTCATCGATGTCCGTAAAGTTGTTGAAGTCTTTTTGCTATGTCAAAATACCATTATCACTTTTGTATCAACTCCATTCTCTGCACCTTCCTTCTTTAGCATCCTTTGCTGCCAAAATTTAATACTTTGAGTATATTCTCAAGTCTCAAAGGATCTAGCCCATAGAAAGCTAAAGTTTTGTCAAATATTCATTCACTCCAGGGTTTCCTCAAGATGGAACCAGAGCATCACGGTGACTCGCCCGAGACCGCTGCAGTGTTTGCTTGGAAGGCTGCAGTGGCGATGCTGGGGACGCGGGCGGGAGGCCGCGTGCTGATTTTAAACAGGGGCCTCTGTTTTGGGGGTCGGGAGGGGCGCCCAGGCACCTCTCTGCAGCTCTGGACGTCTCCGCTGCGCTCTGGAAGCTTATCAAAGCGGCTGCTCAAGTGGGGCGGTTCCTTTCCATCCCGGCGCCCTGCTGCGGATTCAAATAACGCTGAGCTCTTCCTGGTGCCCGGGAGCCTGTGCTTCCTAGCCTAGCCCCCGGAGGCCCAATCCCAGCTCGGGACCCGGCGGGAGCGCCCAACGGGGAGCCTGCAAACGTGCGACGCCGGGACGCGCAGGGGCGGGGCGGGGCCGGCGAGGGCCCCGCTGTGCACGCGGCGCCGGGGGCGGGGCCGGGGCGCGCGGGAAGCACCGTGGAGCTGCGGGCCGGCCCGTCGGCCTCCGCCGCGCATCATGGCCCTGTCGGTGCCGGGCTACTCGCCCAGTTTCAAGAGGCCGCCCGAGACGCTGCGGCTCCGACGGAAAAGGGGCCGGAGCCTTGGGGCCGCCTTCTCGCCCGCGGAGCGGCCCGAGCCGCCGACCCGCCGCGCTGCCCTAGCGGCCGGGCTGCTCCTCCGCCCTTTCCCGGCGGCGAACAGAGGCGGCGGCGGCCCGGCCGGGGCCCCACGGAACCCCTTCGCCCGCCTGGACAACCGGCCCCCGGCCGCCGCCGAGCCTCCCGAGGGCCCGCCTCGCGGCCGGCAGGAGGAGCCGGGCCCGGTGAGTGTCTCGGTGCCGGGGAGCCGGGGGTGCGATCGGACGAGCCGGTGGGGCTGGAGGGGGCTCGCGTTCCGGGAGGGAAATGGGCGCGAAGTTCAAGCCGCCCGCCCCCAGCGAGCCCGCGGGGCGGCTGCTCTGCGGAGTCGGGCGGCGTGCAGGGCGCTCCGCGGGCCGCCCCGGGGCGTGCGCGGCCGGCCGGCCCCGGGGAGCGGGCCCTGTGCCCGCCTTCCCGCCGGGGCCCGTCCCGGGGCCGCCTGGAGGGTGCGGGGCCTCGGGGAGGGCGGCGCGGCGGCGGCCGGCAGCTGCTCGGGGAAGGCCGCCGTTTGATGGCGGGGAGAACACAGGACCCTCTCGCTTGCGGGACGCGGGGCCTCCCTTCCCACGCGCGCAGCGATTCTGGGCTTGGAGGATGAGCGCGCCTACCCGGGGTCAGGGTTTATTGCTAGTATTTGTCTCACTCCAGAACCTTTCGGATCTTTTGAGTTGAGACTGCTGAGTTATTAGTTGTGCAGACCGCCTGCCTTCTTCTCTGTCCGTTTTGATGAAGTTGAGACAAGAAAGCCCAAGTGGTGAACACTCCATTATAGGGACTTGTGAATTCTTGGGTTTATTTAGAAACGTGTGTGCCCGGTGAGGTTCAGCGGGTTTGAAGCGAACTCCAGCATCGTTTAGAATTTAAAAGGATCATTTTTTTAACCTCAGTTTTTAGAGTCTAACCAAGAAAATGGTTTGCTATGGGAAGAGAAGGTGCCCGAGAGAACGACCGTTACTGAATTACACCAGGTAATACTTTTTAAATGTCATTAGAGTGTATGTTTTTATAAATTCATACTAAAGAGAAGCGATTGGAAAATAGCTGAGCAGAGAACGCTGTGGGATCATTTCTGCTCGACGTGGAAAGGTGGCCGGCGTCGGCCTTGGTAAAGGACTGTGTATGTAGTGGTACATTTATGATGGCCCAAAGCTAAAGCAGGTGTCTGTGTGAGTTTCCCTTCTGCCCCAACAGTTTCCTGATTCTTTCATGGGTAGTGACGACCTCAGCGCCAGCGCCTCCACGCTCCGCCGTTTTTTGAACATAATCCCTCACCGAATCTGCCTACCACATCCCCGGATTAGCTCCACAGGGTGTGGTACTGAACCTTAGTACCAGCCGCTCAACACCACACGCTCCTCTAGACTCCATTCCTCAGTCACTTCTTTGGTGACAGTTTGTGCTAAGGAGCCCAGGCTAGAGGAGTTCCCCACCAAGACCCAGTCTTTCTTACAAGTAAATGGCCTTCACGTGGAAAATAGTACCTCCTTCCCTGTTATTTTTAAATAATGTCACTTAAATCTTTGAATGTGAGGAGTACTGACCGACAGCAGCAGTTGGGGAGGAATGTTAGAGGCCAGCACAGGGCTTCTTAAAATATAGCCTCGAAGCACCCAACCCAAGTTACCAACAAGGAGCCCTGATCCCAGAGTTTTGGAGGCTTAAAAGGTACTTTTGAAAAAATACTTGAAAGATTTCTGGTATGATAGCAGTATCAGTAGTAAATTTTTTACAAAATTATGATCATGAAAATACTATGTCTCTTGTAACTGAACTGTATAGAATTATAGTAAGCTAAAAAGGGAAAACTGCCCTTCCACCCCTACCAACACCCCCAACAACAAATTTCCACTTTGCAGAGAGGTTCCTGGCTTAGTGTAGCTCTCCCCAGACGCTTTCACGATGTACAATTAATTTTCAATGCTATTGTGTAGTTCATAACGTTTTGAGACTTTAGTGACCGTGAACGTGTTAGTTGATGACTTATATAGATTGAAGAATTTTTCCTTGGTATTTTACTGATTTTTGTGTTCCTTGTTTTCCAAAAGACTCCTCATGTACCATTCTCCGAATCTGATACTCCACCCTCAGGAAGTACTGAGTTACCTGTGGACTGGAGTATTAAAACACGACTCCTTTTCACCTCTTCTCAACCCTTTACCTGGGCAGATCATTTGAAAGCCCAGGAAGAGGCTCAAGGTGTCATCCAGCATTGTAGGGCAACAGAAGTTACTTTGCCTCAAAGTATACAGGTAATTCTGTGAGAAAATTGCTATGCTTTAAAGTAAAATATTAAGTGTCAAATGTATTTCTCTGCAAATTGTCAGCGATATTTCCCTCCATTAAGTTTTTCTTTGGATATTTAAAGACACAGGTTTGGGAATTTTTTTTTTCTTCAAATTCTACTTTGATAAAGTTTTTAAAATCAGATGCAGTAACTGTCCATTCAGTTTGTAGACTTGTGCTAAGAATTAGTCATTGTTGCTGGCAGGAATTTTTTGAACTAAACCATTCTTTTCTAATGCCTTTTGAGAAAGAAAATATAAGGAAATGAAAAATAACTGAGGAGTAGGATTGCAAGACAGATTGGTTATTTTACTGGTTTCTTCACATAATGTATACTGTTTTTTAAATCCACTAATTCTTATCACTTGGGTGCTGGTGTAAATTTCGTAAAGTTAATGATTTCTAGAAAGTTTTTTTTTTTTTAATTAATTTATTTATTTGACTGTGCTGGGTCATAGTTGCAGCATGTGGGATCTAGTTCCTGACCAGGGATCAAACCCAGGCCCAAAGAATTGGGAACATAGAATCTTAACCATTGGACCACGAGGGAAGTCCCTAGAAAGGTTTTTTGTTTTTATTTCTGTTTTTAATTTTGGCCTCTTTTATTGGTTTATTTATTTTCATCCATCTTTATTCTTTGGCCTGTGTGGGCCTCCCACCGCAGTAGCCTCTCTCACTGCAGAGCACTGGCTCTGGGCACATGCGCTCCAGAGCACTGGCTCGGTAATTGGACACACCGGTCCAGTCGCTCCATGGCACATGGGATCTTCCCAGGCCAGGGATCACACTGGCGTCCCTTGCACTGCAAGGCAGACTCTTAGCCACTGGGCCACCAGGGAAGCCCACCTAGAAAGGTTTTTTAAAAATGTAATTGTATTACTTTCAAACAGCTCATCAACTGCTAGGTTAAAAGAGATTACCTTGTTTACATCTTTTTAAGTCAATACATCCTGGTGATTTGTGACTGGGATTATCAGCTTTTACTGGCTACTTTTGAAAGTGTTTTGAGGGAAAGGAGTTGAATATAGTGTTACCTATACTCATGCACCCCTGCCTAGGTGATACAGAGTGATCATCACGGTGATCATCATTGCTTTTTAGGATGGTAGAGAGACAAATGTTCTGTCCAGGCGTCCTTTCTAATATGTGGTTTAACAGACTGTTGGTGCTGGCCAGGAAGGTTTTCCCGAACAATAATAAACTACACTTTAGACCCTGTAGCTGTTCAACTGTTGGGTATATTCATTGTCCTTTTGATTAAATTTACGATGCAGTAACTGTCAAAGACTTGTGCTAAGAATTAGTCATTGTTGCTGGCAGGAATTTTTTGAACTAAACCATTCTTTTCTAATGCCTTTTGAGAAAGAAAATATAAGGAAATGAAAAATAACTGAGGAGTAGGATTGCAAGACAGATTGGTTATTTTACTGGTTTCTTCACATAATGTATACTGTTTTTTAAATCCACTAATTCTTATCACTTGGGTGCTGGTGTAAATTTCGTAAAGTTAATGATTTCTAGAAAGTTTTTTTTTTTTTAATTAATTTATTTATTTGACTGTGCTGGGTCATAGTTGCAGCATGTGGGATCTAGTTCCTGACCAGGGATCAAACCCAGGCCCAAAGAATTGGGAACATAGAATCTTAACCATTGGACCACGAGGGAAGTCCCTAGAAAGGTTTTTTGTTTTTATTTCTGTTTTTAATTTTGGCCTCTTTTATTGGTTTATTTATTTTCATCCATCTTTATTCTTTGGCCTGTGTGGGCCTCCCACCGCAGTAGCCTCTCTCACTGCAGAGCACTGGCTCTGGGCACATGCGCTCCAGAGCACTGGCTCGGTAATTGGACACACCGGTCCAGTCGCTCCATGGCACATGGGATCTTCCCAGGCCAGGGATCACACTGGCGTCCCTTGCACTGCAAGGCAGACTCTTAGCCACTGGGCCACCAGGGAAGCCCACCTAGAAAGGTTTTTTAAAAATGTAATTGTATTACTTTCAAACAGCTCATCAACTGCTAGGTTAAAAGAGATTACCTTGTTTACATCTTTTTAAGTCAATACATCCTGGTGATTTGTGACTGGGATTATCAGCTTTTACTGGCTACTTTTGAAAGTGTTTTGAGGGAAAGGAGTTGAATATAGTGTTACCTATACTCATGCACCCCTGCCTAGGTGATACAGAGTGATCATCACGGTGATCATCATTGCTTTTTAGGATGGTAGAGAGACAAATGTTCTGTCCAGGCGTCCTTTCTAATATGTGGTTTAACAGACTGTTGGTGCTGGCCAGGAAGGTTTTCCCGAACAATAATAAACTACACTTTAGACCCTGTAGCTGTTCAACTGTTGGGTATATTCATTGTCCTTTTGATTAAATTTACTGTTTCTAATGGGACAAAAGCTATCCAATATCATCTTTGGATTTTAGGATCCCAAACTCTCCACTGAGCTCCGCTGTGCCTTCCAGCAGAGCCTCATCTATTGGCTCCACCCTGCCTTGTCTTGGCTGCCACTGTTCCCTCGTATCGGAGCTGATAGAAAAATGGCTGGAAAGACAACACCTTGGTCAGATGATGAAACCCTGCAGCACATTTTAATGAGTGACTGGTAAGATGAGTTAAAACTTGTGAATCTTGGTAGTGAATTTTCATCTTAGCAAGTATTCTCTCATTTTATTTATGACGTGGAAATGTACAGTAGTAGATGGATTTATGTGTCCTTCTGAATGTTAATGACTAACTGCTAGAGAAGACTCTTGGGAGTCCCTTGGACTGCAAGATCAAACCAGTCAATCCTAAAGGAAATCAGTCCTGAGTATTCATTAGAAGGACTGATGCTGAAGCTCCATCCCTTTGGCAACCTGCTGCAAAGAGCCCACTCATTGGAAAAGACCCCGATGCTGGGAAGGATTGAAGGCAAGAGAAGAGGGCAGCAGAGGATGAGATGGTTAGACAGCATCACTGACTCAGTGGACCTGAGTTTGAATAAACTCTGGGAGATGGTGAAGGACAGGGCACCCGGTGTGCTGCAGTCCACGGGGTCACAGAGATTTGGACATGACTTAGTAACTGAACAGTAACTGCAGAGAGTAACAATTTAAACTAATTTAGATTATTTACTTTGGGAATTCTCCAGCTGTCCATCGGTTAGGACTTACGGCCCAAGCTCACTCCTGGTCAGGGTACTAAGATCCTACATGTTTTGTGGTGCAGGCTACCCCCTGCCAAGAATTTTTTTCCCACATTCACATTGTTTGCTTTTTTAACTCTTACTCACTTTTTCTTTGTTTTTTTCCTGGCTGCACTGCAAGGACTCTGGGATCTTGGTTCCCCAGCTAGGGTTGAAAACTATGCACCCTGCAGTGAAAGCAAGGAGGGCTAACCACTAGCCTGACAGGGAATTCCCAGCTCTTACTTGCTCTGTATGTACTTGTGGAATGTATATGTATTTGATAAATACATGAGATAATTCTTTAATGTTACTTCTTGTTCATGGCTATGCCTCTTCTCATCTGTATAAGCCGCGTATTATTAAAAGTCAGCAACCAAGTATCAGTTAAGTTTTGTTTAAGGTAAAAATGACTAGTGTTTAAATGTTAAACAATACTTGTTAAAGTATCTAGAATTCATCAGTGAGTCCCGTGACCAATTTCAGTTCTTTAAAAAGCCAAGTTCTATGTCTGGGAAAAATTCAGACCTTTACCTGTAATATTTGTGTTTAAAATCAGGTGAGGCTCAAATTAATAAAATTAAATTTCAGATGTTGAGTTAAGTTTTAATGATGCCTAAAGAAATATATTTTTCTTCCTAGGTCTGTGAGCTTTACTTCTCTGTATAACCTGCTGAAGACAAAACTTTGTCCCTATTTCTACGTTTGTACCTATCAGTTTACTATTCTGTTCCGTGCAGCAGGATTAGCAGATGATGTAATCACGGCCCTCATATCTCCTACAACTAGAGGTATAAGAGAAGCTATGAAAAATGAAGGTAAAGCTGTAGCTTCAAAGTGAGAATATCACACTGTGAATACCTTAAAAACTTTGAGCTATCATTTAGCAGTTGGAGTTTTACTAAATAATTAGATAAAATAATTATCTAATTATTTTAATAATTATTTTATTTCTTCTCTTTTTCATTTTTTTTCTTCAGCATATAATTAAGCTCTCCATTGTAAATAGTTTTAAGTTATATAACCTCTGGTTTCTAAACATATAATTGAGCTGGAAAGTCTCAATCTGAATATGCTAGTGTAGAAATTTCTCTTATGGTACAAATTCTACTAACGTGATTTTTAAACTTTGTCAACACATTAGTAGATCATGAAATCCATTCAGTGGGCTTATTCAGCATGATTTTAAAAAATGAAGTAGAGTAGCATATACTCGATGACAGAGAAGGATGTGTAGTGAGAATATGCATGGTCCTGAACCACTTGTTTCAAGGAGGCACGTGTGTTGTCAGATGCTGTCAAAAGAGCATGGAAAGGGCTTCCCTGGTGGTCCAGTGGGTAAGCACACTGCCTTGCAGTGCAAGGGGCGCTGGTTCGATCCCTGGCCTGGGAAGATCCCACGTGGCTGGGACCGATGTGTCCAATTACCGAGCTGGAGCTCTGGAGCGCATGCGCCCAGAGCCAGTGCTCTGCAACAACAGAGGCCACCGCGATGGGAGGCCCACGCGGGCCAAAGAACAAAGATGGATGCAAATAGATACAGACCAATGGAAGTGGCCCGCCCGCTCCCCTCCCTCCCCACCCCCCGCCAAAATAAAAATAAATAAATAATAAAAGAGCATGGAAAACACTGCTTTAAGGATCAAGTGTAAAAACCCATTTTCAAATGCTGTCTATGAGTCAACAAGACTGTTCAGTTCTTTCAGAGTATATTAAAACACAGTTATATCTTTCTTTTCTCATGTAGGTATTGAGTTTTCTCTACCTTTAATAAAGGAAAATGGCCACGAGAAGAGGAAAGCACCTGGAACAGGCCTGGGATACGGGGAGTATGTGATTAAGATAACGTTTTACATCATCTGCTCACTTACGGATTCAGTTTGAGGAAACAGCCTTATGAAATGTGAACCTAACTAACTGTAGCAATGTCCTAGGGAGCAAGCCGTCAGTGATGAGGACGAAGAAGAAAGTTTTTTGTGGCTGGAAGAGATGGGTGTGCAAGATAAAATTAAAAAACCAGACGTACTTTCTACCAAGCTGTATCCTTTCAGTTACTGTAATCCAGAATTGATTTTCATTGACTTAGAGATATAATTGTCTTTTCTTTTCTTGGATGAGATTGCAGGATCTTAATTCCCTGACCAGGCATTAAACCCATGTCCCCAGCAGTGGAAAGGCAGAGTGCTAATTACTAGACTGCCAGGGAATTCCCTTGAGCAATGTAATGTTGACCAGATGTTTTACTATAATTTTAAATTATCCTTAAGATCACGTTCAAACTGATTTCCCACCATTACATTAGAAAACAAACCCCTAAGAGCAGTAAAATAAGAACAATTATTGTAGGGTTTTTTTAAGTAAGAATATTCCATTTTGGTAAAATTTATGAGGGGTGGAATGTTTTTTTGACTAGAGAAGAAATTCATTTTTGTTATGGAATCAATTTTGAGTAAGTTCAGATAGTCAGAAAATCATTTGGATTATTATGATGGCTTATAATTGCAAGGGCTTCCCTAGTGGCTCAGGTGATAGAGTCTGCCTACAGCGCAGGACTTCGATCACTGGGCCGGGAAGATCCCCTGGAGAAGGAAACGGCAGCCCACTCCAGTATTCTTGTCTGGAGAATCCCAGGGACAGAGCAGCCTGCCAGGCTACAGTCCATAGGGTCACAAAGAGTCAGACATGACTGAGCAACTAACACTTCCACTTCACTTTTGTGATTGCAGTGAAGAGAATTAGCAAAGGCATTTCCAGTTTGGAGTAGGGAAAAGGGTTCTGGGTGATTCAGGATTGAGATATAATGACTATTCCTGTTGATATGGGATTTGCATATGTAATTTCCTTGATTGTCACATTCAGGCGTAAAGAGATACATGAAGTACAGATGGATCACAGACCGGAATCTGTTGTGTTGGTGAAGGGGATGAATACCTTTACACTGCTAAATTTTTTGATCAACTGTAAGAGTTTAATTGCTACTTCAGGTCCACAGGCAGGACTTCCGCCAACCCTCTTATCCCCTATAGCTTTCCGAGGCGCCACAATGCAAATGCTTAAGGTAATAAAAGGAAAAAAAAAATTCTGTTGGTCTTCATCACCTAACTTTTAAAGACATAACTTTTTTTGATAGGATACATTCTTGGTTTTTGAATAACTCTTAAACTTTTTAAAATGGTGCATATTTTCTTTCCTGACAGTAAGAAGTCCTTGAAATAAAGCTCTTGTCAAAGGAATTACATGAAATATACTGTCTGAAATGTTGTATTTGAATTGCTGCCATAGGAAAATTTGCTGAATTTCATTTTGTCTTTCTTAATCACCGAAAGAACAGAGCCAATCAAGAATGTTTGCTTAGTTGTCTAGTCGTGTCCGACTCTTTGTGACCCCACGAACTGTAGCCCACCAGGCTCCTCTGTCCATGGGACTTCCCAGGCAAGAACACTGGTGTTGGTGGCCACTTCCATCTCCACATCTTACCGACCCAGGGATCAAACCTGCGTCTCCTGCATTGGCAAGCAGATTCTTTACCACTGAGCCACACGGGACACCCATTTTAAATATAGGTCTCATTAACTGATCATAGATAAGTGAAAAGAATCTGTATGGTATTTTAAAAATTACACATGTAATTTTCATGTGAATTACATGCTGAGTTTTTCTAATATTATGCACTGAAAGTCTGTTAACAAATCATAAAGGACACCATAATATATTTGCTAGAACTAATACATTGGCAGTCTCATAATTTGAAGAGGGTGCTGGGAGCTGAGAATGTTTTTACTGTTAACATTCTTTTGTATCTTATGAACTACTTTTGTTCCTTAAATGCCCAAATGAGACATTATTGATTGCATTTGTAGCTAGGGACAAAAGCTTGAGATATGGGACCATAATTTTCTTTAAAATTTCTTTTGAAGGCACGAAGTGTAAATGTGAAGACCCAAGCCTTTTCTGGATACAGGGATCAATTTAGTTTGGAGATTACAGGCCCTGTCATGCCTCATTCTTTACATGCTGTGACAGTGCTTCTCAAGTCTTCACAGAAGGGGTCATTTTCTGCAGGACTTTATACCCATGAGCCAACTGCTGTGTTTAACATCTGCCCACCAGAGGATAAAGTACTGGATGAGGTAAGTAGACAGCTGGTAACAAGTCTAGTTGTAGTGTTCTCAAACCAAGTGGATGAAGAAATCAGTTGTGATGAGCCCAACTGGTGGTCTGTTACTCACCTGTAAAATAAGTAGTTTTTTTTAACTACTTAAACATTTACGATATTGTGAATTCAGACTCTTGTAGTCAATATGGCCTGAAGAACTTCTGCAACAAAAAGCAAGTTATTTTCATCGTCTTCTCAGACGTGGAACTTATCATATAGTACCTGATTCCTTTATAATTATTGTGGGGGGGGTAAGTAAATAATTGTGGATGTTATTAAACTCCGTGTGCCTTTTTTCTATATAAGTTTTTTAAGATTCGGGGAGGGGAAGAACTATTTGATGTTTTAGGTAATCCAGAAGTTTCTAGACAGGTATCCATACTTTTCCTCTGTCCATGGGACTTCCCAGGCAAGAACACTGGTGTTGGTGGCCACTTCCATCTCCACATCTTACCGACCCAGGGATCAAACCTCGTCTCCTGCATTGGCAACTTCTTTACCACTGAGCCACACGGGACACCCATTTTAAATATAGGTCTCATTAACTGATCATAGATAAGTGAAAAGAATCTGTATGGTATTTTAAAAATTACACATGTAATTTTCATGTGAATTACATGCTGAGTTTTTCTAATATTATGCACTGAAAGTCTGTTAACAAATCATAAAGGACACCATAATATATTTGCTAGAACTAATACATTGGCAGTCTCATAATTTGAAGAGGGTGCTGGGAGCTGAGAATGTTTTTACTGTTAACATTCTTTTGTATCTTATGAACTACTTTTGTTCCTTAAATGCCCAAATGAGACATTATTGATTGCATTTGTAGCTAGGGACAAAAGCTTGAGATATGGGACCATAATTTTCTTTAAAATTTCTTTTGAAGGCACGAAGTGTAAATGTGAAGACCCAAGCCTTTTCTGGATACAGGGATCAATTTAGTTTGGAGATTACAGGCCCTGTCATGCCTCATTCTTTACATGCTGTGACAGTGCTTCTCAAGTCTTCACAGAAGGGGTCATTTTCTGCAGGACTTTATACCCATGAGCCAACTGCTGTGTTTAACATCTGCCCACCAGAGGATAAAGTACTGGATGAGGTAAGTAGACAGCTGGTAACAAGTCTAGTTGTAGTGTTCTCAAACCAAGTGGATGAAGAAATCAGTTGTGATGAGCCCAACTGGTGGTCTGTTACTCACCTGTAAAATAAGTAGTTTTTTTTAACTACTTAAACATTTACGATATTGTGAATTCAGACTCTTGTAGTCAATATGGCCTGAAGAACTTCTGCAACAAAAAGCAAGTTATTTTCATCGTCTTCTCAGACGTGGAACTTATCATATAGTACCTGATTCCTTTATAATTATTGTGGGGGGGGTAAGTAAATAATTGTGGATGTTATTAAACTCCGTGTGCCTTTTTTCTATATAAGTTTTTTAAGATTCGGGGAGGGGAAGAACTATTTGATGTTTTAGGTAATCCAGAAGTTTCTAGACAGGTATCCATACTTTTAAAACTGAAATATTATTTGCTTTCAGTTTTGGACATGAAGTTATGACTTTTTAAAAAAGTTTTGTTTGCCAGACTTACTAGTATTTTTGGATGCTGTCATTATGCAAACATTCCTAGGGTAAGCTTTGTGCATTGATGATGAATTTGCCCTTATCTTGTAATCATGAACGAGGCATCTGTTTGTCAAAGATTCCATGGTAATTTCAAAAACTCACCAGTGTTCAGAGACTATGATCTGCTTTTTACTGACTTGCATACAAATTTCCACAGGAGGCTCTTCATGAGGAGCTTGCCAACTGTGGATTGCACCCTAAAACTCTGCACTACCTTTGTCAAACACCGATACTGGGGAAGTCGTCCTTACGGCATGTGGAAATGAGTGACTACATTTATAATTGGAGATCCTGAACACCAAAGTAAGCCTAAAAGGAATCTGTGAGGAATAAAGCCTTCTAGCAAGGAAATTCAAGATTCTTGTACCTTTGGCTTTAAAATTCACTTTGAAAGTTATCCAGATGTTTATAAACATTAACCTTTTAACAATAAGTTTTATTACATGTACTAAGCAGTTAAGAGGAGGATTAAGGTTTTAAAGTCGCCATTTTTTGTTTTTACTCTTTTGATTATTCAGATGTGAAGATACATTTTTTTAAAAACCTCAAAAAAACCTGAATGAAATTCTAGACCCATTAATCTAAACTGGGTAGAAAACTGAGTGTTTTCTTGCAAATGGAAACTGAGGATTAGTGTCAGTTACCTTGTGGCACTGTGACTAATGCATGAGGGCAAAACCCTCTTGAACATGACCTGATGCTCCCACCTTAGCTGTCTTCCTGTTTATAACTCTTCTGTTCTCAAATATAGTACTTATTTCAAAGCATGTTAATAGGGTATTCTGTATTCCACATATAATAGTCAAGAGTTGTAAAGTACACTCAGCTATCATGACAAATTAAGTTTTTAATATGTTCTTGTAGGTTATGTGTGTGTGTGTATATATATATATAATTCAAATTCTCTTAAATAAAAGTGCTTAGAAATCAAAAGCATTGGGTGAAGAAGTAACAGTAGTGACAAGTATGTGTTCACTTTGTTAATCCAGAAAATAAAACACCACATTTATTCCAGAGAAGTTTATATTTGGGCCTTAAGCTTTTGAAAATAAAGTTTAGAGACATAGCATATGAATACCACTGTAATACACATGAAATTTCTATCAGACCCTAAAAATTAACATAAACTTAAACTTTCTCATAGTCAACAAAATAGTGGCTGGGTGCCGATTTTATTAGATAAGTTGGTTACAGCATTTTAGTTATTTACTTCTATCTAGGTGTAGCTGAAATTCAAAATGCACATCAGAGTAAAACTATTATCACAACTCAATGACATACTAAATGTACTTGGCCTCTGCAGTAAAATTCTAGTCAGACTTCATTTGGACGCCCTTCCCATTCATGGCCCAAGTGGCTTTGACAGAAACACAGGACTTAGTGCTGATCATCACACAACATACCACTGTTGTCTTTTTTTAATAACCTCTACAAATGTTACAGGGGAGGTGGTGGCATTAGCCCTGTGGAACAGACCTTGCTTGATTACCTCAGTAACACTGGCCCAGTATCTGTCCAGCAGAACCCATTGTGAACTAGTACAGGTGCACAGCCCTTCACTGATTACAGGCGAGTGTTACACAGCCGAGCCGTAAGGAAGGGGAGTTACATCATAGTACAAAATACTAAAAACCTCAAAAAAACCTGAATGAAATTCTAGACCCATTAATCTAAACTGGGTAGAAAACTGAGTGTTTTCTTGCAAATGGAAACTGAGGATTAGTGTCAGTTACCTTGTGGCACTGTGACTAATGCATGAGGGCAAAACCCTCTTGAACATGACCTGATGCTCCCACCTTAGCTGTCTTCCTGTTTATAACTCTTCTGTTCTCAAATATAGTACTTATTTCAAAGCATGTTAATAGGGTATTCTGTATTCCACATATAATAGTCAAGAGTTGTAAAGTACACTCAGCTATCATGACAAATTAAGTTTTTAATATGTTCTTGTAGGTTATGTGTGTGTGTGTATATATATATATAATTCAAATTCTCTTAAATAAAAGTGCTTAGAAATCAAAAGCATTGGGTGAAGAAGTAACAGTAGTGACAAGTATGTGTTCACTTTGTTAATCCAGAAAATAAAACACCACATTTATTCCAGAGAAGTTTATATTTGGGCCTTAAGCTTTTGAAAATAAAGTTTAGAGACATAGCATATGAATACCACTGTAATACACATGAAATTTCTATCAGACCCTAAAAATTAACATAAACTTAAACTTTCTCATAGTCAACAAAATAGTGGCTGGGTGCCGATTTTATTAGATAAGTTGGTTACAGCATTTTAGTTATTTACTTCTATCTAGGTGTAGCTGAAATTCAAAATGCACATCAGAGTAAAACTATTATCACAACTCAATGACATACTAAATGTACTTGGCCTCTGCAGTAAAATTCTAGTCAGACTTCATTTGGACGCCCTTCCCATTCATGGCCCAAGTGGCTTTGACAGAAACACAGGACTTAGTGCTGATCATCACACAACATACCACTGTTGTCTTTTTTTAATAACCTCTACAAATGTTACAGGGGAGGTGGTGGCATTAGCCCTGTGGAACAGACCTTGCTTGATTACCTCAGTAACACTGGCCCAGTATCTGTCCAGCAGAACCCATTGTGAACTAGTACAGGTGCACAGCCCTTCACTGATTACAGGCGAGTGTTACACAGCCGAGCCGTAAGGAAGGGGAGTTACATCATAGTACAAAATACAGTATAAAAGCGTTATTCAACATTCCACACTGAAGATTACGGATGCCTTCAAACAATCGTTTGGATGTTAGCCACTTAAACAAATACATCACTAAGGTAAACAATATAAACATACCAAAACCCTGTATGGTTAAATACAATTTCCATGGTACAAAAATCAAAGCCTGGAGATGTTTGTACAGATTGCTTTTTACACAATGTCTTAAATTGCCAAATATTTACAACATTAAAGAGGAAATACATTTTGATGCAGAGTAAAATTATCTGAAATGATTTAATATAAAACCTCAATCTATCTACGTGAGGCACTCCTGAAGCAAGTGGCATTAGCCATGAGGTCCTTTGGTACAAGGCCCATTGCTTGAAGAACCACAGTAGCTGCTGTGGCTTTAGCATGCTTCTTATTAGGGCTGGCAAAGCTGGGCTGGTAAGCGCTTCCATTTATCAATACCTATTCAAGAAAAACATACAATTGGGCTGGTAAGGGCTTCCATTTCTCAATACCTATTCAAGAAAAACATACAATAAGAACAGCATCAAACTTTAATATCTATTAGCTTTGTACTTTTTTTCACTAAATGCTAGAAAAATAACAAAGATGTAAAACCCATACTATGTGAGTCAAATTGATCTCAACCCCAAAAGAAGCAAATCACTTGGGAAAAGGGACTGCAAATTTAAGAGCAGGTCTCCAGTTGAAGAGAAAGGAAAAACCTGCTTAAAAACTACTTAATCCCCCATGTTCCACTAGAAAAGCTCAACAAATTGTTCACCAGATTTTGCCCACATCTTTCCCTCCAACATTTAAAAACTGATAGGCTATTAACAGGCCATATTAAAGCATACCGAAGTGTTCAAACTTTCTACCTCTCTTCCCACACGTATACACACTCCCAGCCCACCAACATTATATAACCCTGTAATCACAGAATGCTTATCCCTCACCCTCTATTATTGAGCCATCAAATTAATCAGTGTATACAATTAGTGCAGAAATTCATATTTACCCTAAAGAGAAAATGTTTGCGATGATCAGGGCCACTATCATGGACCAGGAGAAATTCAGGCGGTTGCCACCTTCTCTTATTACAGATTTCCATCAAGGCAGACACAGGATGTTTGCCTGCAGAGGAACAATAACCAGTCATTAATTATCTCGTCATCTGTAGAAACAAATTATGAATTCAAGGAGAGGTTGGGACAAAAGGAAATTAAAAACTTTACTCCCACCTGATAGATCTTTCATTGCAGCAGAGAAGTTTCCGGACCTCTTTTGTGCTCTTTCTCCTACTGCAACAAGACCTTAAAAAAAGAAAAGCCAATCAATGATCACAGAGTAAATTTCAAAGCATTTAAAAATCACAATATGGCAAAACAACTACTCCCTCTGTAGGAACCAATACCTCAATCCATGCCCCTCAGATAAAATACTGGACACTCACTCGTCACTATTTATAAATCTATTTTGCTTTTTTTTTTTTTTTTTGCTATTTCAATACATAAATCTATACTTCAGTCATTCATCTTTTTCAAAATTGTATAAAAATGTTCAGAAAAGAAAATTTAATATGTGAATAAAACAAACTGCCATAATTATCAACCATTCTATATCGGTTTGAAAAGTCTTAGCAAAAAAAAAACAAAGTGGATATTTGCAAATAATTTCTGAAGGTTTCTCATCCTTTAAAAAATGCTCAGTTTAAGTACACTCCCCCAGATTCGAGGGTTTTAGGCCAAAACAAATTGAGAAAAGCTCTCCTAGATAAATGCGTCCACTTTTTCTAGCAAAGCCCTTTCTGACTTCAAATGTCAGATGTACACAAAAGACAGACCCCACCTCACTTTCCAAAAGGGCTAATAAACTGCATTAATGTTATTTAGATACTAAGTCACGTCTGACTCTTAGCAACCCTATGGAGTGTAGCCTATCAGGCTCCTCTCTCCATGGGGTTTTCTAAGCAAGAATATTGCCGTGAGTTGCCATTTCCTACTCCAGCTATATTATATTACTATCTAAAAATCAACGCTATCCATTTAGCCTAGGGAGAAATCTTCAAACAGTTCTTTGCCAATTCTGCTCCTCGTTTTCCCAAACTTTCAGGCCACACTGCACAATCCCAAAGGGACTGTTCCATGGAATAATGCAATGTACACACTGATGCGTTCTACCAGTAAACCACCTTTCATGACAAAGAATCTATTCAACTTGTATAAAAGCAGTATGTACCTATGCCAATATAATTTTTCTAATTTGGAATTGGCACTAATACTACATTATAGGGTGATTGTGTTATTTCTTGCCTATTTTTGTTTACCAGTATCACAATAAATTCCAATTTTGAATAGAATGGCAACATAGTTATCTTTTAGATGACAAGGCAGAAATTGTTTAAGAAAAACCTTTTTTTAAAAAAAAAAATTTTTGAAAATATCAAATTTAGTCAGAGCTAGTTGGTTTCTCAAGTTTATTAGGACAACAGAACCTCAACTTAACTATCTGATCACAGAGATAAGGAAAATAAAATTGTTTTAAATGTTCCAGTTTTTAAAAATCAGGTTTAAAGAAGCTACTGAAATCACGTTTAGCTGGCAGCCCCATGTGATTCTACAATGGACATTATTCCACATAGAAATGCAGTCTGGAAGGCCTTCCCTGTCTGCTCAGTGCTGAAGAGTTCACCTGCCAACCCATGAGACATGGGTTTGATCCCTGATCCAGAAGACCCCACATGCCGCAGAGCAGCTAAGCCCATGAGCCACAACTATTGAGCCTGTGCTCTAGAGCCTCAGACACACAACTACTGAAGCAAGTGTGTCCTAGAGCCCGAGTTCCACAAGAGAAGTCACGCAACAAGAAGCCTGCTCACCTCAGCTAGAGCAGCCCCCACTCCCTGCAGCCAGAGAACATGTGGCAGCAGCTAAAACCCAGAATAGCCACAAGTAAATTTTAAAAAACTTTAAAAAAGAAAGTATGCTGTATAATTTTAAGAAACTGCAGTGTGAAAAGGTAACGCTGTTGTCAGCAGGTGGTCTATTCTCCAGCCCATCCGATCCAACTCAATCAATGAGTCTGATAAAAAGGGACATGCAAAAGGGGTTTACAAACAGAACTCTTACCAAGAGATGTGGGATAAGTCTTAGAAGTAAAAATCTCTAGAAACAAAATAAATCCTAGAAGCCTATGTTCCCTGTCTAAATAAAATAGAAATTCAACTTTCAAAATAGGAAATCTAATTAAAAGATAACCATACATTACATACATTGCATGTGGCCTTTTATGCTCAAATTAGTGTCTCTATCTATTATTTGTATAAAGCTTCCGAAAATGGGTTGAACATTTTCCCCCTAAGAGCTCTGTAAGTACTACTACAAGTGCCTCTGGTTCGGGATCACTGACAGCAGAAGAACTTAATGAATATGTAAGAGTAATGAAACCCTGAATGTTTAAGGAGGTATAATATACATTCTAAAGAAAATCTTTACCTTTTCGATCTGTCTTAAAATCAACTAGGATGGGTTCCTTATTTCCTTCTTTGTTTTTTCCTAATCCCTCTCCTAAATTTAAGAGCAGGTCTCCAGTTGAAGAGAAAGGAAAAACCTGCTTAAAAACTACTTAATCCCCCATGTTCCACTAGAAAAGCTCAACAAATTGTTCACCAGATTTTGCCCACATCTTTCCTCCAACATTTAAAAACTGATAGGCTATTAACAGGCCATATTAAAGCATACGACGTGTTCAAACTTTCTACCTCTCTTCCCACACGTATACACACTCCCAGCCCACCAACATTATATAACCCTGTAATCACAGAATGCTTATCCCTCACCCTCTATTATTGAGCCATCAAATTAATCAGTGTATACAATTAGTGCAGAAATTCATATTTACCCTAAAGAGAAAATGTTTGCGATGATCAGGGCCACTATCATGGACCAGGAGAAATTCAGGCGGTTGCCACCTTCTCTTATTACAGATTTCCATCAAGGCAGACACAGGATGTTTGCCTGCAGAGGAACAATAACCAGTCATTAATTATCTCGTCATCTGTAGAAACAAATTATGAATTCAAGGAGAGGTTGGGACAAAAGGAAATTAAAAACTTTACTCCCACCTGATAGATCTTTCATTGCAGCAGAGAAGTTTCCGGACCTCTTTTGTGCTCTTTCTCCTACTGCAACAAGACCTTAAAAAAAGAAAAGCCAATCAATGATCACAGAGTAAATTTCAAAGCATTTAAAAATCACAATATGGCAAAACAACTACTCCCTCTGTAGGAACCAATACCTCAATCCATGCCCCTCAGATAAAATACTGGACACTCACTCGTCACTATTTATAAATCTATTTTGCTTTTTTTTTTTTTTGCTATTTCAATACATAAATCTATACTTCAGTCATTCATCTTTTTCAAAATTGTATAAAAATGTTCAGAAAAGAAAATTTAATATGTGAATAAAACAAACTGCCATAATTATCAACCATTCTATATCGGTTTGAAAAGTCTTAGCAAAAAAAAAACAAAGTGGATATTTGCAAATAATTTCTGAAGGTTTCTCATCCTTTAAAAAATGCTCAGTTTAAGTACACTCCCCCAGATTCGAGGGTTTTAGGCCAAAACAAATTGAGAAAAGCTCTCCTAGATAAATGCGTCCACTTTTTCTAGCAAAGCCCTTTCTGACTTCAAATGTCAGATGTACACAAAAGACAGACCCCACCTCACTTTCCAAAAGGGCTAATAAACTGCATTAATGTTATTTAGATACTAAGTCACGTCTGACTCTTAGCAACCCTATGGAGTGTAGCCTATCAGGCTCCTCTCTCCATGGGGTTTTCTAAGCAAGAATATTGCCGTGAGTTGCCATTTCCTACTCCAGCTATATTATATTACTATCTAAAAATCAACGCTATCCATTTAGCCTAGGGAGAAATCTTCAAACAGTTCTTTGCCAATTCTGCTCCTACGTTTTCCCAAACTTTCAGGCCACACTGCACAATCCCAAAGGGACTGTTCCATGGAATAATGCAATGTACACACTGATGCGTTCTACCAGTAAACCACCTTTCATGACAAAGAATCTATTCAACTTGTATAAAAGCAGTATGTACCTATGCCAATATAATTTTTCTAATTTGGAATTGGCACTAATACTACATTATAGGGTGATTGTGTTATTTCTTGCCTATTTTTGTTTACCAGTATCACAATAAATTCCAATTTTGAATAGAATGGCAACATAGTTATCTTTTAGATGACAAGGCAGAAATTGTTTAAGAAAAACCTTTTTTTAAAAAAAAAAATTTTTGAAAATATCAAATTTAGTCAGAGCTAGTTGGTTTCTCAAGTTTATTAGGACAACAGAACCTCAACTTAACTATCTGATCACAGAGATAAGGAAAATAAAATTGTTTTAAATGTTCCAGTTTTTAAAAATCAGGTTTAAAGAAGCTACTGAAATCACGTTTAGCTGGCAGCCCCATGTGATTCTACAATGGACATTATTCCACATAGAAATGCAGTCTGGAAGGCCTTCCCTGTCTGCTCAGTGCTGAAGAGTTCACCTGCCAACCCATGAGACATGGGTTTGATCCCTGATCCAGAAGACCCCACATGCCGCAGAGCAGCTAAGCCCATGAGCCACAACTATTGAGCCTGTGCTCTAGAGCCTCAGACACACAACTACTGAAGCAAGTGTGTCCTAGAGCCCGAGTTCCACAAGAGAAGTCACCGCAACAAGAAGCCTGCTCACCTCAGCTAGAGCAGCCCCCACTCCCTGCAGCCAGAGAACATGTGGCAGCAGCTAAAACCCAGAATAGCCACAAGTAAATTTTAAAAAACTTTAAAAAAGAAAGTATGCTGTATAATTTTAAGAAACTGCAGTGTGAAAAGGTAACGCTGTTGTCAGCAGGTGGTCTATTCTCCAGCCCATCCGATCCAACTCAATCAATGAGTCTGATAAAAAGGGACATGCAAAAGGGGTTTACAAACAGAACTCTTACCAAGAGATGTGGGATAAGTCTTAGAAGTAAAAATCTCTAGAAACAAAATAAATCCTAGAAGCCTATGTTCCCTGTCTAAATAAAATAGAAATTCAACTTTCAAAATAGGAAATCTAATTAAAAAGATAACCATACATTACATACATTGCATGTGGCCTTTTATGCTCAAATTAGTGTCTCTATCTATTATTTGTATAAAGCTTCCGAAAATGGGTTGAACATTTTCCCCCTAAGAGCTCTGTAAGTACTACTACAAGTGCCTCTGGTTCGGGATCACTGACAGCAGAAGAACTTAATGAATATGTAAGAGTAATGAAACCCTGAATGTTTAAGGAGGTATAATATACATTCTAAAGAAAATCTTTACCTTTTCGATCTGTCTTAAAATCAACTAGGATGGGTTCCTTATTTCCTTCTTTGTTTTTTCCTAATCCTTCTCCTTCTTTCCAGCCCATTTTTCTCATCAAAACGGCTCCCATTCCTCCAGTTACTGGGGCTGCTCTTAAGAACTGATCCTATCCAAAGAAAGAAAGGTAAAATATCCCCATTTTGTAGTTAGAATTTGACTACAAACTCAGTGTCACTTTTTAAAGAAAGAAAGCTTACTTTACTTCTAGATCTGTTATAGTTAACAGCAATTAAATACTTCTATACTTATATGTACATACTGTAGTGTATATGTTCTAAATTATTTTCACATAAACAACAGTATTTTAGAAGTCAGATAAGTCAAATGGCAGTTTAAAACAGTGGCCCTCATGCCCCCCTCAAAAAAAAAAAAATTAGAACACTCCTGTTTTCGTCCACTATTTAGGTTCACTGGTATCTCTTCTTAGCTTGCAAAATAAAAAGAAGGCAATGTTAAAACAGTCATTAATATTAATTGTCCCAGGTGTACCTAGTTAATGAATAAAGCCCAGAAATCATTTAGAAATAGTCTGAACACTGAAGAAGCATAGTATTATCATCCAAAGCTTTTTTTCCCTTTCTACTGTATATCAAGTATATAAATTTTACTTAGAAAAGCCCTATGAAGCAAAAAGACAACACATACAATACCCTGTAATTAAACCAAACTGAATTTGACTTCTTTTTAAACCTAGCTTGCTGTTAAAAGACTTTTAAAAAACTCCTTAAACATTTACATACCTAGGCCTCGGTAGCAGCAGTGTTGTGAATAGTAGGGCTGGCACTGACCGGGGCAAGAAGACAGCTACAAGGATTTGGCCCTGAAACAAGTTTCCATACAGAGGGGTGAAAGTTCACAGGTTATTCTGTGAACAATCATCTCTCCTGTATCCAACCCACTGAACCATAATTTCCATCAAAGCAGTAAACCACTTAATGTCGTAAGATGCACAATTGTATATAATTAGCATGGTTAACAGTCCATTATTTTCACACATTAAGAAGTAAGTGATGCCTCTTTTTAAAGGGCATCCATTGTATATTAATGAACTGAATTCTACTGTTGATCTTTATCGTCGTTTTTTAAACATTTAAAATGTACTTCTCCAAATCATGTTTTGTTTTCCCTTGTTACTAAATATTTTACGTTTACATTCTCTAGCAAAGCTAAGCAAAGGTCACTTATCAACAGAGGGAGTCAAAAATTTTGGTAGTTCTAGACTAGTATAATCACTTCCTCTACTGATAAGTTAATATTAGATTTTTAACTTTTGGTTTTTACACAGTAGTAAAACTGTATAGTGCTATTTTTGCCCCAACTATTTAATTATAAGTTGAGGAGAAAACATGCCAATGGTATCTGACTACTAGACATTAAGTTCAACAAGGTGCTCTGATGGAAGGAGGCAACTGTGGAGGTAAAAACATAGCCCTGGTTCAGTTCCTTATGTGGTACAGGCCATGCAGTGTTGATGTATAGAAAGAAAAGTTAGCTGATGCTTGGGAACCAACTGTCTTGTTTCTACACACCTAGAAGGACTTTTACTTACTTTCAGGTTCATCCGCCCCTCTTTTCCAGGAAACACTCCTAAAAAAAAGGGCAACTGTGCAGAATACAGTACAAATCCCCAAATAACACAGGTTTCTGACTTTGTTCCCATTTCCTAATGTCTTCAAATATTTCTTTGTACCAGTTGTGTATATACAATTCAACAAAAAGCTAATTAATCTGACTACAATAGTAAACAATACTCAAGTCATGTTCTTTCAAATCAATAATCACTTCAGATTTCTTACTAATAACTCATTCTTTTTCATCTAAGAATATACTACAGCAAACGGAAAAAGAATATGGCGAATGCTGGTATTCCCTGTAGTCCTTTTAGCATTAAAAGAGGATGTTACAAGGCAAGGAACACCAAATGAATTAACAAATTTTGAAAAAGTATTTCTATACAGAGGGTGAAAGTTCACAGGTTATTCTGTGAACAATCATCTCTCCTGTATCCAACCCACTGAACCATAATTTCCATCAAAGCAGTAAACCACTTAATGTCGTAAGATGCACAATTGTATATAATTAGCATGGTTAACAGTCCATTATTTTCACACATTAAGAAGTAAGTGATGCCTCTTTTTAAAGGGCATCCATTGTATATTAATGAACTGAATTCTACTGTTGATCTTTATCGTCGTTTTTTAAACATTTAAAATGTACTTCTCCAAATCATGTTTTGTTTTCCCTTGTTACTAAATATTTTACGTTTACATTCTCTAGCAAAGCTAAGCAAAGGTCACTTATCAACAGAGGGAGTCAAAAATTTTGGTAGTTCTAGACTAGTATAATCACTTCCTCTACTGATAAGTTAATATTAGATTTTTAACTTTTGGTTTTTACACAGTAGTAAAACTGTATAGTGCTATTTTTGCCCCAACTATTTAATTATAAGTTGAGGAGAAAACATGCCAATGGTATCTGACTACTAGACATTAAGTTCAACAAGGTGCTCTGATGGAAGGAGGCAACTGTGGAGGTAAAAACATAGCCCTGGTTCAGTTCCTTATGTGGTACAGGCCATGCAGTGTTGATGTATAGAAAGAAAAGTTAGCTGATGCTTGGGAACCAACTGTCTTGTTTCTACACACCTAGAAGGACTTTTACTTACTTTCAGGTTCATCCGCCCCTCTTTTCCAGGAAACACTCCTAAAAAAAAGGGCAACTGTGCAGAATACAGTACAAATCCCCAAATAACACAGGTTTCTGACTTTGTTCCCATTTCCTAATGTCTTCAAATATTTCTTTGTACCAGTTGTGTATATACAATTCAACAAAAAGCTAATTAATCTGACTACAATAGTAAACAATACTCAAGTCATGTTCTTTCAAATCAATAATCACTTCAGATTTCTTACTAATAACTCATTCTTTTTCATCTAAGAATATACTACAGCAAACGGAAAAAGAATATGGCGAATGCTGGTATTCCCTGTAGTCCTTTTAGCATTAAAAGAGGATGTTACAAGGCAAGGAACACCAAATGAATTAACATTTGAAGAGTTTTCTAAATGAAACAAGTAGTTTGTGACATTTGACACTTAAATGTTACAGTTGCCTAATGACTCTGTCCATGTTTTTGCTCGTTTTTATAAAGAAACTGTTCCTGCCTTAATTGATATTAGCACCATATATTTTTCAGCAACATACAAACAGAAGTTTTCCTGAAAGCACTGCTTTCTGTAATTATTTTAAAATTTGGTCTGATGAAAACATATCTGTATATTGTGATACATTATCAAATATGATTTACAGCTACATTTTAAATGACGTAAATTATTTAAAATCTCCAAGTCTACAAGGACTGGAAATGAAAAAGAAAAATCATGAGGAACCCAATTTAATCACTTTTTAAAGTTATGTTAATATGATGTTCAGGAGTCTATAGCATTTATGTGTGGATTAGAACGTCACTATTCAAACGAAGACCAGCACTTTCAATGAAATCACATTCTGAACTTTCTACCTAGTAATGTACATGACTATTATTATGTGCCTAAACACCCCAACACACCCTGACAAGTCTTAACTTTCTGAAACATGGAGTACTCAGATTCACCATTAAATACTGTAATATAATTAGTCCAAAATTAATTCGAGCTTAAAAAATATTTTGCTAGTTTTCATCTTTTTTCCCGACACCACCCTCTAGTAAACTACGGGAGCTGTCATGTTTAATCCAATCTGACTGTGTACTCACAACGTACCAACACACATGAGCGCAGCTCGTCCCACCTCCTAAAAGGGGGCAGGCAAAGTAAGGGTATGCTTTATATTAACTTGTGAATAAGATCACCAGAGATAATGCTATCAAAATCAAAAACAATGTTATGAGATTAAAAGGTCCAAAGCAACCAAAAACCTAATTTTTCAGAAAAACTCAGCTCATTCACTGGCACTCAGCAGCTGTCTATTACCCATGACACTGGACTGATCATCACCTCACGAGGCAGTAAGAAGGCACTTGGGAGGCTGAAATGCCGAGTCATTACTTGCCACACTCACAACAGGAGTCAGGAGGACAGCACGATAAAGAAACCTTCCCAATCCGTTAGACCAGGCAGCCTCCCAGTCTCAGTCTCAGCACTGCTATGCTGCCAGACTCCTGAAACAAAGTTCCCGTCACCCATCCAGCCAAGCCACATCCCCTTCACCAGAACCCGTTTCTTCCAAAAGCCCTTGGTAACCACCTAAGACTCCCCCAACAATGAGGCAGCCGTAGGTGGAGTCCACAGGTCTCGCTGCGGGAATGTGAAACCAGGAGCACCCACATCTTCACAGCACGAGGCGTCCGTCCTCTCCCTTGCATTTAGGTCTTACATATCCTGTTTTCTCCCGGAATCGGTAGTCTCACACTGAACCTGCGGATCACCAGAGGCCACCAGGGCCTAAATGGTGGTCCACAGATTGCATTCTCCACCCCATCCCACCCAACTCGCCACCCTTCAGCACGGCCCACCCAAGACTCAACCATCCCCCCCCGGCCTTCCAGTCCCCCGGCAAGGTCACCACATGCAGCACTAATATTGGGGCCTCCCAACCACTTGCTGTAACCAACAGCTGATAACCACATGGACCTGGGGCTGGAGGTCACAACAGGAAGGAGGACTAGGGCCAAGGGCGCTTACAGGAGGGCGCGGGCACTAGGGAAGAGGGAAAGAAGGGCACAGGAATAAAGGCAAGGAAAACCAAGTGGCAGGTTCTTGGGGGCAGTGATTCACCAAAAATAAACCTGTAATAAAGTATCCCATGATGAGAAAAAAATCTGAGAACCACTGCTTTGAAATCATTAGATCAGTTGTCCAACAGGAACTGGAATATTCAGCAGCTGAGATACACTGTTAGCATTCAAAACACAGTTTAAAACCACTCCCCCTCCCCCCCCCCCACAAAACCCAGGAGCTTCAGGATACAAACTGAGTGGCTCTTGAGCTGTATTTATACATTAGTCATCGTCTCAGGAATCAATTCGTCTTCAGTGTCCATGCTGAAGTGTATATACACATAGCAAATTTACTCATAAACTTTGGTTAGATTCACTGGCCTCTTTGTGCACTTTTAGTAAAACAGTTTCTTAAAAATATTAACTTTGTACATGGACACTTTTGTCTGCATATGTTGTGTACCTTTTTAATCCAGGCTTGGGCACCAGTATTGGCCAACTGTTCTTGTGTCAAAACCTGTACACCTGTACTTCCTGTGAACTGGCCAGGAATAGAGTTCAGCTGCGCCCAGGCATCAATCTGGAGAAGAGAAAAGGCCTCAATTACGTAAAGTAGCTTCTCTAGTTAAAATGCCACTTATTAATTGCCTAAATGAAATGGTTTATTTAGTTCCTAAAAAGGCTAAATAACAAGCTTAATATTCAACTTTTTAAAAACAATATACTACATTTATACATCTTTAAAACTGTTTTCCTAAACATTAGAAGGCAGTTCAGTAACTGCTCAGTGGATCCCATTAATAACAAAATTTCAGATTCTCTCTCTAAAAAAGCATAGTTGTTGATACTTACTCTTCAAAATATCACACAGATGAAAATATCACACAGATGAAAAACACAGAAAATCACTCGTGGCCAAGGATCCTTGCCCTCCTGCTTATTATATCTCATAAATGCATACTAACATAAGCTGATAGCCTCAATTTTTACTTTCGTTGAAGTGTTCGCAGCTGTCCACTGTGAAGAGCACGACTCTGGATTCAGACTGTCTAGGTTTGGATCCCGGTCCCCCTACTTACTAGTCCTGTGACCTTGGGCTTTACTTAGCCACTCTTTCTAAACGGAAACTCGAATGTCTCACAGGGTTATGGTGGGCATTTAAGCCATTTCTAAATATCTGACTGATTATAAGTTCTATGACGGCAGGTGATTTTTTCTATTTTTATTCTCTCAAATAGTTTCTGCCCCATAGTGCATATTTACTGAATGATCAAACAGCAAATCACTTTCACTTAAAGGAAGCTTAATGGATAAATGATTTTCAAGGAACTACATGTCAACAGCACGCCACAGACTTTGCTTATGTCAGAAGCCTCTAGTTAGTGAAATCGTCATTGAAATGTTAAAGCCACGACATACCGCTCCTGAGCACGATTCAACATGCTCATAGCTGGTAATATTAAACTTTGTTAGATTCACTGGCCTCTTTGTGCACTTTTAGTAAAACAGTTTCTTAAAAATATTAACTTTGTACATGGACACTTTTGTCTGCATATGTTGTGTACCTTTTTAATCCAGGCTTGGGCACCAGTATTGGCCAACTGTTCTTGTGTCAAAACCTGTACACCTGTACTTCCTGTGAACTGGCCAGGAATAGAGTTCAGCTGCGCCCAGGCATCAATCTGGAGAAGAGAAAAGGCCTCAATTACGTAAAGTAGCTTCTCTAGTTAAAATGCCACTTATTAATTGCCTAAATGAAATGGTTTATTTAGTTCCTAAAAAGGCTAAATAACAAGCTTAATATTCAACTTTTTAAAAACAATATACTACATTTATACATCTTTAAAACTGTTTTCCTAAACATTAGAAGGCAGTTCAGTAACTGCTCAGTGGATCCCATTAATAACAAAATTTCAGATTCTCTCTCTAAAAAAGCATAGTTGTTGATACTTACTCTTCAAAATATCACACAGATGAAAATATCACACAGATGAAAAACACAGAAAATCACTCGTGGCCAAGGATCCTTGCCCTCCTGCTTATTATATCTCATAAATGCATACTAACATAAGCTGATAGCCTCAATTTTTACTTTCGTTGAAGTGTTCGCAGCTGTCCACTGTGAAGAGCACGACTCTGGATTCAGACTGTCTAGGTTTGGATCCCGGTCCCCCTACTTACTAGTCCTGTGACCTTGGGCTTTACTTAGCCACTCTTTCTAAACGGAAACTCGAATGTCTCACAGGGTTATGGTGGGCATTTAAGCCATTTCTAAATATCTGACTGATTATAAGTTCTATGACGGCAGGTGATTTTTTCTATTTTTATTCTCTCAAATAGTTTCTGCCCCATAGTGCATATTTACTGAATGATCAAACAGCAAATCACTTTCACTTAAAGGAAGCTTAATGGATAAATGATTTTCAAGGAACTACATGTCAACAGCACGCCACAGACTTTGCTTATGTCAGAAGCCTCTAGTTAGTGAAATCGTCATTGAAATGTTAAAGCCACGACATACCCGCTCCTGAGCACGATTCAACATGCTCATAGCTTCAAGGTCAAATGCATTCTCGCTGAGTCTTTTCTGAGCAAGTGCCCGTTCACTCATTGCTGTAGAGATGTCCACAGGCTAAGAAAGAAAATATAGATAATTATCTCAAATAACGATAGACTCCCTAAATTATGAAAAATGCTCACGTGTTTAGTTGCTTCATGTCAAAAACGAAGTATTGGTTTTAGGTAAAAACTTGTCTATATGAATATATTAAAAATTTGTGTATGTAAATATAAAATTATTTACAATAAAATATAAAAATATATATATATAATTTTGTCAAGAAGACTAAAAAGTAAAATAACCTTGGAAAATAGACAGATTGTTATCAATAAGCAGTCGAACTCAACTGAAAATCCAACTGTTTTCATACTCTCTACTACCTCAAAACTGTGATCACAGAAAGTTCCATGAAGAAATTTTAAAAATCTCTATAGCTTTCACTAAGAGTCACTTGAGTTTTCATTCCACCCTGCTTCTCAGCATAGCTCTTAGAGGCAATCAGTAAAGTTTTTAAATAAGCAACAGACAACCACTGCCACGTCAGTGACTGTTCCTTTACTCGTGGTCTGCATGTGTTTTTACCTACTTCATATAGTCTAATCTACAGAACTCAGCTTCTTCAAAGAATATATTCACTATATAAGTAAATGAATCCTTTATTTTCAATTTAGTAATATATACATTGATGATGGAAGTTAGATTATATATGTGGGGGTACATAACTATAAACTGGAACACAGTTAAGTAAGTTTGAAGTGTCTTCAGGTTCTTTTCAATGTTCATGTTCTACCTACACGAAACTTCCACTATGCAGATGCAACTCAGCTTTATAAGAAGCTTCATAATGTCCAGGACAACATTAGACCCAATATCCTATTTGCTGAATTTGTGGAAGGCTCAACCACAGAAGGAAAAAAACATTAAGAGCTCAGGTTGATTTGTACCAACTCACCAATTTTTAATACTTGTTTTTCTTCTAACACTACTAAACTCATTATCTGGTACTTCACCCAAGAAAATTTGATTACTGGAAAACACTTATCTGACAAGAAAAGATTTATCTAAATTCACATACAAAGAATGGCTAGTAGGGACTGCACGGATGTGGCAAATATAAGGAAGTCAGTAAAATAAGTTAACAGGCAAAGTTTTGTTAAAAAGCTAAACTAAGGTAACCTGTAATTTTACTGTATAGCTTTTTTTTTTTTTGCTTTTACAGAGTTGTTTACAGATATGTATAATGCCAGATTAGTCATATGTGTACCCCTGACCCCTTTAACTGTATAGTTGAGTATGAAATAGTTCTTTTAAAAATGAGAAGATCTATATAGTTGAGAAGAGCATGTGACTATTACAGAATTCTATATCGAGCATAGGATTACTCATCTTCAAAACCCCTTAATCACTCCATTCCTTAGTTATCTTACTGAATCAACTCATAATACTACTTTAGCAAAATTAAAATTTTCTTCCACAAGGTATCAGAAAGTACAGATTTATATTTGCCTTCTTAAAATGAAAGCATGTTAAAAAAATTAAAAACTAAAAAAAATTAAAATAAAACCAGAATTAAACAATTCATTCTGTAATATTCATTCATTCTGTAATTATGAGATTGCTTACAGATCTCACTAGTGAAAGATTCTAATTTCTTAGTTAACTTAAGTAAATTACCCACCCTAACTGGAATATTTCTGGGACTACATAGGCAAAGTCAGATTAAAACATTAAAAAACACTATAAAAAAAAACCCCACTATGTTCACTTCTTATTTTTTATTGTAACTGTGATCACCTGCTATGACTTTTAAGTGGAAACCCAGGTATTCCAGGTCAGAATTACATTCTTTTGGCCTTAGGTGTTTCCTAAACCTGTCAGGTAAGATCAAGTAATTTTTGGAGGCCCACTAAATATATGTGGAGTACTATTCTTTAACTTAGCTGGAATTACTGTGGGTTTCATACTCATCTACAAATCTAAGCACACTAGGGTATTTAGGTAAAAATAATAGGTTTTTATTCTAAAAAGTTGAAACTCGGAGGAGATACTAGGGAAAATGTACCTACCCACCACCATGCCAAGATTTATAACTGTGAATTAGCCATAAAAATGTAGTTAAGATGGCTCTGAAAATTCCAACTTTGCTAGAGTAAAATTACTCCTTCCCAACTGGAAAGCAAATTAACATACCTATCTGTGAATTTGTCCTTCTGAATAGATTTTATTTTATATCTTCACACTTTTTTCTCTTTTTACCCATATTCAGTAAAAAGATAACCTAAATACCTCATCATTTATCCTCAGGATGAAACTTCATTCAAACCTCAGTATTATGTTACATTTCACATCTCTGAAAAAAATATTTATTTAAATAGTATTTATCTCATGTAGCACCAATGAGATTTTACCGTAAATTTACTTTAGATCAGTTACAACTACTTTTTTCCTAAGGTAAAACAACTTCATTTATTCTTAACAGGCTTACCAAGTGAGCTGCAAGTTCGTGTCAAAACTTTATCACCAAATAGTAATTTGACTATTAATTTCATATTCATACTTTTTAATGTGAAGAAACATACCTAAAATAGGATCAGGATTATCTTAATTTCTTAAGAATCCTCCAAAGTTTGTATCAAAAAAGCATTATTTCCAGGTTTCCAAGGTAACTCAGGATGTGCAATAAAAAACTATGATGCCCAAAATATTAATATTCAAAGATTAGACCAAATGTTACGAATCAGTATTAAAATACTCATAAAACATCACAGCTACCCTTCAGAACAGCACTGTCCCAACAGAAACTTTTACCATGAAAGCAACTGAGCATCTGAAATGTGCTAGGCAATTGAAAGACTAACTTTTCACTGACTACTGTATTCAACTGCATAGGATTTGTGCGTGTTTATCTGTGTGGCTCTGTGCGCACATATATGTATATTATTGAAGGAAAATAGCAACCCACTGCAGTATTCTTGCCTGGGAAGTCCACAGAGGAATCTAGCAATGTGCAGTCCATGGGGTCCTAATAGTCATGACTTACAGACTATATCACTAACCACCAAGCTCTACAAAGCAGAGCTTGAGTCTTAACCTAATGTTGCTCAAAAACAGTAATGTGTGAAAGGTACCAAAATGATGCTGCAAGTTTTAGAATGCTAAAAAGTCTGGGGGTAAAATTATCTTAAAATGTGCAAAACACTGTTATCAAGCAATCATCAACAAACCTCATTTATTTCCTTCCGCTAGTACACAGCAGACTTTCTATGTGATGTGTAGTAATATTCTAGGTATTATAATGAGGGGAAATGTTTAATTTCCCTCTCCCTAGAACTTGTTCTAAAAAGTGAAATACACGTTAAGAGTCCAGTTCTCACATCAATAAAAAAAAAACTGTTCAAGTTATTTCACCCCTCT
Organism: Tragulus kanchil; assembly: GCA_022376925.1. NCBI lineage: Eukaryota > Metazoa > Chordata > Mammalia > Artiodactyla > Tragulidae > Tragulus > Tragulus kanchil. The sequence goes on along the minus strand of JAIOJX010000028.1, from coordinate 234,150,956 downwards.
ATTTCACACAGCAGATTACTACTGTGGAGTAACACAGCAGATTACTACTACTGTGTAGTAACACAGCAGATTACTACTTCTGTAACCTAAAAGGTTGTCAGGACTAATAAATAAAACACATAATGTGACTGACACTACATAACATGCATTTCATGACCTAGGTGATTAGCTGTGTACCTTTTATAGCTTCTTCACTTTAAAAATCCTTCCAAGTCAATCCACCTCCCCACTTTGCTAACCCAACTGTTCACACAAATAGAAAAATCATATTCAATTATTCAATGAAAAGTTATAAAAGAACTAAAGAGAATTAATTATTAGAAGGCAGTAATTCAGTTAAGGAAAAAATAGTACCTACAGAAAGAACTGCAGTTATCTCAAAAGATGGTATAAAAGGAAATCTTTAAATAAAAAGAGTTAAAGCACCTAACCTACATACAAAACGTGATTTTAACATATTCAGCAAAAGTTAATAAAATACAAAGAGAATGACAACTATATATACAAAATCCACACTAAATACAGAATGCCTCAGCTGTTATGTGGTTTAATTGGTTTTAAAAACTGATTTATAGGGCTTCCCTGGTGGTCCAGTGGGTAAGGACACCGCCTTGCAGTGCAAGGGGCACCGGTTCCATCCTGGCCTGGAAAGATCCCACGTGCAGCGGAGCGCTGGACCGATGTGTCCAACTACCGAGCCAGAGCTCTGGAGCACATGCGCAGTCCATGGGGTCCTAATAGTCATGACTTACAGACTAAAAAGCTCAAAAGAGCTTGAGTCTTAACCTAATGTTGCTCAAAAACAGTAATGTGTGAAAGGTACCAAAATGATGCTGCAAGTTTTAGAATGCTAAAAAGTCTGGGGGTAAAATTATCTTAAAATGTGCAAAACACTGTTATCAAGCAATCATCAACAAACCTCATTTATTTCCTTCCGCTAGTACACAGCAGACTTTCTATGTGATGTGTAGTAATATTCTAGGTATTATAATGAGGGGAAATGTTTAATTTCCCTCTCCCTAGAACTTGTTCTAAAAGTGAAATACACGTTAAGAGTCCAGTTCTAACATCAATAAAAAAAAAACTGTTCAAGTTATTTCACCCCTCTATTTCACACAGCAGATTACTACTGTGGAGTAACACAGCAGATTACTACTACTGTGTAGTAACACAGCAGATTACTACTTCTGTAACCTAAAAGGTTGTCAGGACTAATAAATAAAACACATAATGTGACTGACACTACATAACATGCATTTCATGACCTAGGTGATTAGCTGTGTACCTTTTATAGCTTCTTCACTTTAAAAATCCTTCCAAGTCAATCCACCTCCCCACTTTGCTAACCCAACTGTTCACACAAATAGAAAAATCATATTCAATTATTCAATGAAAAGTTATAAAAGAACTAAAGAGAATTAATTATTAGAAGGCAGTAATTCAGTTAAGGAAAAAATAGTACCTACAGAAAGAACTGCAGTTATCTCAAAAGATGGTATAAAAGGAAATCTTTAAATAAAAAGAGTTAAAGCACCTAACCTACATACAAAACGTGATTTTAACATATTCAGCAAAAGTTAATAAAATACAAAGAGAATGACAACTATATATACAAAATCCACACTAAATACAGAATGCCTCAGCTGTTATGTGGTTTAATTGGTTTTAAAAACTGATTTATAGGGCTTCCCTGGTGGTCCAGTGGGTAAGGACACCGCCTTGCAGTGCAAGGGGCACCGGTTCGATCCCTGGCCTGGAAAGATCCCACGTGCCGCGGAGCGGCTGGACCGATGTGTCCAACTACCGAGCCAGAGCTCTGGAGCACATGCGCCCAGAGTTGGTGCTCTGCAACAACAGAGGCCACCGCGATGGGAGGCCCACACGGGCCAAAGAACAAAGATGGATGAAAATGGACAAATGAAAGACCAATAGAAGTAGCTCGCCTGTTCCCCTCCCTCCCCACCCCTCCCCCACCAAAATAAATAAATAAATCTTAAAAAAAAAAAACTGATTTATAAAATCATTTTCTTATTACTTCACATAAAATTCTCTAGTGCAACTCTTTATCACATTTAATCCAAGCAAATTACAATAAGAAATAGATAAACCATTAAATAATAACGAATAACCTAGGAGAATCTAGCTAGAAGAATGAATTTAAAAAGCTACACTTATTTAATACATTCTATCACTATTAGGACCTATATGTTCATTTTTAATTAAAATTTTCATTTTACCACAAAAACTCAGCTTTCTTAAATTTCCAAAGTACAGAGTTCCTAAATATAAGGGAGTTTTAGCTCCACTAGGACATGGAAGTATTATTCAATTGTGATAAATCAAGCATAGTTGCCAGAGATAAAAACTGGCCTAACATGTAAGCAATCACTAGACTTGATGGCAAGCTACCTCTACATTTATGATGAACAGTAAGCCCAAGGAAATTTTATGTTAGAGACTACACTTGTATCCTCTACCCATTAAGTCTTTGCTATCTTTATTACAAAGAAGTAATGCTCCCAAGGACAACTTTTTAAATGCTTTCCAACACTCTTGATTTCACTGTTTATAAATCAAAATCCACACAAATATGATCAAGGTTCTGCGTCACTCCTTACTGAGGATGCTGCTGGTTGACTTCTGGGCAGGAAGACGATGCTATGGCAGTAGCGCCCAGTCTGCTGAGCTGGTATTTCCATAAGATATAGATTTACGTTGACCCATCCACGTCTATCCACTCATGCTTATGTCAAAGAGCACTCATGTACAAGACAACTGGTAGGATTATGGATCATAATCAAAGTCGAGATAAAATCTGTAATCTGTGCCTAAAGGTTTTATGCTCAAAACTAAAGAACCACAAATTCCATTTATATTTATTAAGATGAACAAGAACAAAATGGAAAAAAATTCACTATTCAATTAAAATACTGACCATTTAAAAGAGCTTTCCTTTCTGTATGAAGTCTTTATTTCAAACCTTGACAAGGAATCAAGAGTCAATGCTCCCATAAAATGTCACAATAGTATTCTACAAACATTAGAATGTAGGAACATTAATCTTACAAATAGATTTGTAAGATACAGCTAAGTAAATATAACTCAGCATTTTATCTTGTGAGCATTTCCTTTTAAGTGTTTCATATTACTTCTAGGTAAAAGTATATAGACCTGAAAATAAGCAAAATTCTGTCCCTTTCTAAAATCCTGGGATTGTTTTACTTTAAATTGTAACAGATATATGTATTTTTTTAGAGTAATTGTCTAAGAAACTAGCTCAAGAGTTTTGACATCAATAGTTGTATATATCCTCCCACAGGAGAAACCTCCTTCATGAACAGAACTTAGGCTCCTTTACTTATTATTAAATCTGAATACCCACTTAGTCCCCATTCCCAGATTCCTTTGGAATAATTCCCCACAACTAGGACATGGAAGTATTATTCAATTGTGATAAATCAAGCATAGTTGCCAGAGATAAAACTGGCCTAACATGTAAGCAATCACTAGACTTGATGGCAAGCTACCTCTACATTTATGATGAACAGTAAGCCAAAGGAAATTTTATGTTAGAGACTACACTTGTATCCTCTACCCATTAAGTCTTTGCTATCTTTATTACAAAGAAGTAATGCTCCCAAGGACGCCTTTTAAATGCTTTCCAACACTCTTGATTTCACTGTTTATAAATCAAAATCCACACAAATATGATCAAGGTTCTGCGTCACTCCTTACTGAGGATGCTGCTGGTTGACTTCTGGGCAGGAAGACGATGCTATGGCAGTAGCGCCCAGTCTGCTGAGCTGGTATTTCCATAAGATATAGATTTACGTTGACCCATCCACGTCTATCCACTCATGCTTATGTCAAAGAGCACTCATGTACAAGACAACTGGTAGGATTATGGATCATAATCAAAGTCGAGATAAAATCTGTAATCTGTGCCTAAAGGTTTTATGCTCAAAACTAAAGAACCACAAATTCCATTTATATTTATTAAGATGAACAAGAACAAAATGGAAAAAAATTCACTATTCAATTAAAATACTGACCATTTAAAAGAGCTTTCCTTTCTGTATGAAGTCTTTATTTCAAACCTTGACAAGGAATCAAGAGTCAATGCTCCCATAAAATGTCACAATAGTATTCTACAAACATTAGAATGTAGGAACATTAATCTTACAAATAGATTTGTAAGATACAGCTAAGTAAATATAACTCAGCATTTTATCTTGTGAGCATTTCCTTTTAAGTGTTTCATATTACTTCTAGGTAAAAGTATATAGACCTGAAAATAAGCAAAATTCTGTCCCTTTCTAAAATCCTGGGATTGTTTTACTTTAAATTGTAACAGATATATGTATTTTTTTAGAGTAATTGTCTAAGAAACTAGCTCAAGAGTTTTGACATCAATAGTTGTATATATCCTCCCCACAGGAGAAACCTCCTTCATGAACAGAACTTAGGCTCCTTTACTTATTATTAAATCTGAATACCCACTTAGTCCCCATTCCCAGATTCCTTTGGAATAATTCCCCACAACTTTTCATTCAAATCGGACAATCACTTCTGATGACAGACATGGTAAGGTACCACTGTTTCAGTGTTAAGACTGAAAAGGGCTAAGGACTATTTTATATATATATATACACATATATACACACACACTTACATATTAATTCTCAATTAATAAAACTGTAATCACCAAAATTCACTAAGTATCCTCCCCATGTTCAACTGAAGTTAAATAGTTATGGTTACTTATTTTCCCGGCAAAATTCTTTGGAATTATGCAGTATTTATAGGGCTTCACTACAATGGAAAATTTTTCTTACATAAATCTCTCTTTATGGTTTTTCTCTTTTGTTAAATGCTTATTAATTTTTAGGAAATTACTAAAGCATGTGTATTAGAATTTCTAAGTGAATCAGTTCAGCCTTCTTACCATGGTTTATATTCAGCTACTACAAGATTTAAATTAGTTACAAGTATCAGGTAACCTTTCCCTCTTGAGATGTGCAGTCTGATTTGGGAATTAGCAACTGAACTACTCAACTGGCTTCACTAAAAATTGTCCAAGTAAGCCAGCTATCTCTCCTTCACTGCTAATGGTATAACTTGCTTCAACTGCTGAACCTAAGATAAATATCAACGACTATAAGTTGCACTGGCTAGTTATGCCCAGCTTCATTTTACAGAAATTGCTCTTTTTTCAAATGCCACAGGTCAAAAAAAAAAAAAAACCAATGAAAATGTCTCCTGTAAATAGCTCAGGGAAAAAAAAAACTATCAAAGTTTCTGATTTGGGTTCTGTTTACTTTTAACTTTATAAACAGAATCTTTTTTGGTTCTTAGTTATGGCCGGGAAACAGGTTTTAAGTGTTTCATATTACTTCTAGGTAAAAGTATATAGACCTGAAAATAAGCAAAATTCTGTCCCTTTCTAAAATCCTGGGATTGTTTTACTTTAAATTGTAACAGATATATGTATTTTTTTAGAGTAATTGTCTAAGAAACTAGCTCAAGAGTTTTGACATCAATAGTTGTATATATCCTCCCACAGGAGAAACCTCCTTCATGAACAGAACTTAGGCTCCTTTACTTATTATTAAATCTGAATACCCACTTAGTCCCCATTCCCAGATTCCTTTGGAATAATTCCCCACAACTTTTCATTCAAATCGGACAATCACTTCTGATGACAGACATGGTAAGGTACCACTGTTTCAGTGTTAAGACTGAAAAGGGCTAAGGACTATTTTATATATATATATACACATATATACACACACACTTACATATTAATTCTCAATTAATAAAACTGTAATCACCAAAATTCACTAAGTATCCTCCCCATGTTCAACTGAAGTTAAATAGTTATGGTTACTTATTTTCCCGGCAAAATTCTTTGGAATTATGCAGTATTTATAGGGCTTCACTACAATGGAAAATTTTTCTTACATAAATCTCTCTTTATGGTTTTTCTTTTGTTAAATGCTTATTAATTTTAGGAAATTACTAAAGCATGTGTATTAGAATTTCTAAGTGAATCAGTTCAGCCTTCTTACCATGGTTTATATTCAGCTACTACAAGATTTAAATTAGTTACAAGTATCAGGTAACCTTTCCCTCTTGAGATGTGCAGTCTGATTTGGGAATTAGCAACTGAACTACTCAACTGGCTTCACTAAAAATTGTCCAAGTAAGCCAGCTATCTCTCCTTCACTGCTAATGGTATAACTTGCTTCAACTGCTGAACCTAAGATAAATATCAACGACTATAAGTTGCACTGGCTAGTTATGCCCAGCTTCATTTTACAGAAATTGCTCTTTTTTCAAATGCCACAGGTCAAAAAAAAAAAAAAACCAATGAAAATGTCTCCTGTAAATAGCTCAGGGGAAAAAAAAATACTATCAAAGTTTCTGATTTGGGTTCTGTTTACTTTTAACTTTATAAACAGAATCTGTTTATTTGTATTATCAGAGGTGTTTACTGGATGATGATGATATGGCCAATAAAAGGAACCTGTAGGTGGAAAGTACAGGTCTCTCTGATCCACATATCCCTGAACTGCAAGCATAGGAACTGGAGAAGAATCCCTACACTGTAAGGGCATCAGATATCCAGTCTGGTCCTTGGACAAATGTCTGGGTTTTGGAAACCAAGGGCAAAAGGTGATGACTAGTCTACTGTATCCTTTAAAACTCCCACCCCCCTAGAAAGTCTCCACCCTCCCAGATCCCCCAAGCGTGATTTTGCACAACAAGTTAAATAAAAGTAAACTGTTTATTAAAAGATACAGCAAAGATACAGATACAGAGATACATACAAAGATACAGATATATATATATATTTACATATATATACAGTCTTGCTGTTTTCATGTGCACTGTATTTAGCAGCACATTATTTAATCAGGCGGCATTTTAATGGGGCTCTTTTGACACTTGGCATTTTTACTGCATCATTCTGACAAGATACAACTATAGCCTCCTGGAAATTTCAAGGGGTGAATTCCACTTCTCCAACTTTTAACAGTAGCAAAAAGGGAAAGGAGAAGGGAAATGGAGTACCAAGGCAGAGCAGTAGGTTAAACACAAGAATCCAAAAGGGCCAAGGTAGCACACAGAAGGGAGAAATCATTAAAATTAAAAACTATCTGACAAAACCACTCAGAGAAATATAAGAAACCATTATTTAAGGGCAACAGGCTATGTAACCAAGATGCTCACATCAGTCTACAATGACCTTTTCCAATCCAATTCTTGTGTTGAACCTGAGGATCTGCCTCTCTCTGCTCAAGTCCCTCCCCAATTTGCTACCACCAAAATCTAGAACTATAGAGTCTTGAAGCAAAACGGGAAGCTAAGTAGTTGTACCTTGGGCTACCTTCCCACAAGTGCAAGGAGGGCCCAATGTCAGGTAGGGATGTGACAACACTGTTCTCTGCAATTCGATGCTTTTCACTTTGTGGCTTGCTTCCACAAAGTGAACTGCATCGAGTTACTGTCAAATGAGAAGCTGCGGGTTGTTTCATCTGTCGTCTAACCCGGCCCTGCCGTTTAACCCGGCCCTAAGAAGAGTGAAACAGAATCCAAATCAGATATAAAATAACAATAAAATGCAGATTCAGGTATATAAAAGGAAATATACATAATAGTCCTCTTACTTACCTCAGAGGGCAAATTGCTGCTGAAAACATTATCATCATCTTTGTTTTCTTCACCGTTTTTCTCTACAGGAACCCACTCGCCATAAACACTATCTGCTTCTTTCTTCCGATGTTGAGATCCAGATGATACAGGGAATTCTTTTGTTAATGTTACCTGGCTTTTTGGTGGTGTTGGCTTTGCTGCAGCAATCTAAAAAGATAATGTTTTCCTTAATTAAAATAAAAAAGATGTGCAACATAATCAATGTCTTACAATATTTAACCTAAATTAAAAACTAAATTCTATTCCAGTTTTACTGAAATAATTGCACAAGCTGTGCTGTTGCACCAAATCGAAAGCACTAATACTCACATTCAGATTGAAAAAAATGGGTTTGGGTTCACTGAGTTTAAAGGGATGATGATAAAAAGGAGGTTCTTCTTCCTCTTCATCCGAAACATGAGGCTTATTCACTATTACATCATCATCTTCTTTACTCTGTGCAATCTGTTTGCATTTCTTAAAAAGTAAAAACAAACAAAAGATAAATCTTACACTTTATGTAGAATAAGATGTAATTTCTTAAAAAATTCAAAACCACATAAAATCAACTTTCAAAATTAAAACAAGATTAATGATAGGGTACAGACAGGCTATGTAACCAAGATGCTCACATCAGTCTACAATGACCTTTTCCAATCCAATTCTTGTGTTGAACCTGAGGATCTGCCTCTCTCTGCTCAAGTCCCTCCCCAATTTGCTACCACCAAAATCTAGAACTATAGAGTCTTGAAGCAAAACGGGAAGCTAAGTAGTTGTACCTTGGGCTACCTTCCCACAAGTGCAAGGAGGGCCCAATGTCAGGTAGGGATGTGACAACACTGTTCTCTGCAATTCGATGCTTTTCACTTTGTGGCTTGCTTCCACAAAGTGAACTGCATCGAGTTACTGTCAAATGAGAAGCTGCGGGTTGTTTCATCTGTCGTCTAACCCGGCCCTGCCGTTTAACCCGGCCCTAAGAAGAGTGAAACAGAATCCAAATCAGATATAAAATAACAATAAAATGCAGATTCAGGTATATAAAAGGAAATATACATAATAGTCCTCTTACTTACCTCAGAGGGCAAATTGCTGCTGAAAACATTATCATCATCTTTGTTTTCTTCACCGTTTTTCTCTACAGGAACCCACTCGCCATAAACACTATCTGCTTCTTTCTTCCGATGTTGAGATCCAGATGATACAGGGAATTCTTTTGTTAATGTTACCTGGCTTTTTGGTGGTGTTGGCTTTGCTGCAGCAATCTAAAAAGATAATGTTTTCCTTAATTAAAATAAAAAAGATGTGCAACATAATCAATGTCTTACAATATTTAACCTAAATTAAAAACTAAATTCTATTCCAGTTTTACTGAAATAATTGCACAAGCTGTGCTGTTGCACCAAATCGAAAGCACTAATACTCACATTCAGATTGAAAAAAATGGGTTTGGGTTCACTGAGTTTAAAGGGATGATGATAAAAAGGAGGTTCTTCTTCCTCTTCATCCGAAACATGAGGCTTATTCACTATTACATCATCATCTTCTTTACTCTGTGCAATCTGTTTGCATTTCTTAAAAAGTAAAAACAAACAAAAGATAAATCTTACACTTTATGTAGAATAAGATGTAATTTCTTAAAAAATTCAAAACCACATAAAATCAACTTTCAAAATTAAAACAAGATTAATGATAGGGTACAGACAGGGAACTTAGCTTATTACTTATTTAAACACACTCTAGCTGGTCAGTCAGTTAACAACATTTATTGAGCACCTACTATGTGCAGAGCACTGCACTGGGCACTGTCCAGGGAATACAAAAAAATAAAAGACATGGTCCCTGCTCTCAAGGAGCTTACAATCTAGTTCAAAAGACGGAATACATATACATGAGATAACTGAGGAACGCTTTTACAGAGCAACACAATTAACAAGTGCAAACTGATATAATACAAACTGAGTACATAAGTGCTCAAAGAACAAAAGCTTAAAGAGAGAACAGAATCAGGCAGAATCGGATAATCAAGGAATATTCCCTGAAGAGTTCTAAGCCAGATTTTCATAGTTAAGAATAAAGAGTTGCAGGGAAAGGAAAAGAAAGTCACTCTAGTCAGGTAGTGCCAAAGAGGTGAGAGAAAACTTGTTGAAAAGGACAAGAGGGCTGAAGACGAGGCTAAAATATATCGGGAAACAGTAAGTGTTCACAAGGTTTTCGATAAAGAGCTTGGATTTGATAAGCAAGCAACAGAAGCCTTCACTAGGTCCTTAAACTTAAAAAACAAAATTGCAATTCATACTGCAGTAATCTAAGTGAGGAAAGAGATGAGATTAAGAAACCATATGATCCCCAAATGTATGGCTAAATAAAATTTGAAACACTTGCAATTGGGTTAGATAATAGCATGTCTTTCCATAAATGTTTTGTAGGTTGAGCCTGTAAAAAGGAACAGAACTCAAGAATGGAATATAAGGCATGATAGAGAGGGTGGAATTCATGAGGTCTGACATATAAAGCAAAGTCAATTCCTCCTTGAGAAGCAAAGGAACAGACTATATTACCTGGCTTTATAAAAAGGTCAGAGCAAATTTGGGTGAACTTGTCTCTATACAAGCAGTAGAATTTGTCATATCCCTTATCAATTGAAAATATTGTAATAGGATAAAAAGCTCATTTAGCCAAAAACACAGAGTATACCAAGCTTGTAACCAAGGGAAACAGAATATATTGACAGTGGCAGGCTGGCATAAGGCTAGCCAATAACAAGTTTCAATATCTGAAACAGTGTGGTATTTCTGGATCCTAGCAGCAATATTTCAGCGTCCTCCAAAAAAAAAAAAAAACAAATTTTAATAAAATAAAGCCAAAAGACAAAAAAAAACGCCTCAATTGAAAAGATCAAATTCTTAAAAACAAAAATAACTGCTTAAAATATATATGTTACTGCCAAAACCCGAACCGCAGGAAGAACTGATAATGGCCGGCCATTATCACCAATGGCTGGTACCAAACAGTCAAAACCCGAAATGTTGATGCGAAAGAAGTTCCTTTCAGGCAATGGCCAGCTATTCTCATTAATTTCCAAGCTCCGGTGGCAAAAGATCATTTCTGAAGATTGTCTGTGTCTTTGCGAATATGCAGTACACTCGTGGCGATCAGTGAACGCGTCGTGAATGGAAACGAAACTGTAGGCGAGCTTCTGCGTGTTGCTCACTCAACACCTCCTCCATTCAAACGAACCGTCCCACTCCTCAGTCAGTTTGGCTTCTAAAACTGGAAAGCAAAAGTAATGGGAAGTAACTTTTAGCTAGCGGAGCTTAGCCATCCCGGATAATGGCCTGCTAAACAGAGCTTCTGCCGCTGCCACGTCTGTATTTCGGGTTTTGGCCACTCGGTGCCAGCCATTATCAGTTCAGCCCACAATTCGGGTTTTGGCACGCTCCAGAGTCAACATCACTGGAGTAATCCATTTAAGAATGAAAACAAATTCTGTCTAGCTTACCTCGGTTAGTTCTTCTATAGTAGCTCCTCCCGACTTTTTAGCAACTTTCTCTTCTATTGTAGGCGGAGGTGCAGGCTTTAGGTTTGGCGGTAAAGGAACACCAGCCTTAGCACACATGGCAGCTGCATTAGCTTTGGCTATTTCAAGTAACTGAGCCTTATCTGCAAGAGGAAAAATATAAGAAGCTGTTTTCCTGAAAGGCTACACATTTTGTATTATCTATGTTCTATATGTTAACAAAATTAAAAGCACCAATTTTCTGTCCAAGCTTAAAAGTTGTGACAAAATCACTCTGGCTCAAAGGTTTAACGAAAATGCTTCATATTTTAAAAAGAATTAAGTCCACATTTAGCTTCCCAAACACTATACAAAACAGCTCAACTATACAACTATTATAATCACTCTGCTACACACGCAAGTCACACATCTGCCAAAGCCTACTTTATTTTCTGAAACTATCATACCGCTTAAATTACTCTCCTTCTAATCTCTTAACATTTTAAATCACCCTTTAAGCCAAGGTTCAAAACTTGCACTGCTTTAAAGTAACCAGTCTTAATTTAACCAATCAGAATTTAATATTCCTCTCCACCATCTTACTAAAATACCTAATCTGTACCAGTAATTACAGCAATCATCACCCAAAACCTATTTGTTATACCAAACCATTCTTCCTTAGGGTTCTGCTAAGCGTTTTCTTTAGACTGCACTGGAAATGTCCAATCTACTAGGATAATGATAAGTTATCCATTACCAGTAGTCACACATTATCCATCAAGTTTTTAGTCACCTCTGCACACTTTCCCTAACTTCCCACATGCAAAACTCCCTCCTCACTTCCATACCAATCAGAATTACCTTATATGTGGCCATTTTAAGACATGTAACTATTTAACAAAGAAACATCTGACTTTAGGCTGTTTGCTTATCTGCATTGAAATGCACACAACACCAGTCTGAGCAGATACTGGTATTATGCTTAACTGGACTTCTCCTTGACATTTTTAGTTATGGTATACGGTTCAAGCAGAAAGAAAACATCAAAGTATGGAAATAACCTGGCTCCAATATACTTCAAAGTAAATCTTTTAAAAGCTAATTACAAATGTACTTATTCCTACATTTTCTAAACAGAAGCTTACCTAATTACAAATACTTAAAAGAAATATTTACCCTAAACCAGGTACCCCAAATATTCCACTGAACTCACAGGAAAACATTAGCTGGCTATTTCAAGTAACTGAGCCTTATCTGCAAGAGGAAAAATATAAGAAGCTGTTTTCCTGAAAGGCTACACATTTTGTATTATCTATGTTCTATATGTTAACAAAATTAAAAGCACCAATTTTCTGTCCAAGCTTAAAAGTTGTGACAAAATCACTCTGGCTCAAAGGTTTAACGAAAATGCTTCATATTTTAAAAAGAATTAAGTCCACATTTAGCTTCCCAAACACTATACAAAACAGCTCAACTATACAACTATTATAATCACTCTGCTACACACGCAAGTCACACATCTGCCAAAGCCTACTTTATTTTCTGAAACTATCATACCGCTTAAATTACTCTCCTTCTAATCTCTTAACATTTTAAATCACCCTTTAAGCCAAGGTTCAAAACTTGCACTGCTTTAAAGTAACCAGTCTTAATTTAACCAATCAGAATTTAATATTCCTCTCCACCGTCTTACTAAAATACCTAATCTGTACCAGTAATTACAGCAATCATCACCCAAAACCTATTTGTTATACCAAACCATTCTTCCTTAGGGTTCTGCTAAGCTTTTTCTTTAGACTGCACTGGAAATGTCCAATCTACTAGGATAATGATAAGTTATCCATTACCAGTAGTCACACATTATCCATCAAGTTTTTAGTCACCTCTGCACACTTTCCCTAACTTCCCACATGCAAAACTCCCTCCTCACTTCCATACCAATCAGAATTACCTTATATGTGGCCATTTTAAGACATGTAACTATTTAACAAAGAAACATCTGACTTTAGGCTGTTTGCTTATCTGCATTGAAATGCACACAACACCAGTCTGAGCAGATACTGGTATTATGCTTAACTGGACTTCTCCTTGACATTTTTAGTTATGGTATACGGTTCAAGCAGAAAGAAAACATCAAAGTATGGAAATAACCTGGCTCCAATATACTTCAAAGTAAATCTTTTAAAAGCTAATTACAAATGTACTTATTCCTACATTTTCTAAACAGAAGCTTACCTAATTACAAATACTTAAAAGAAATATTTACCCTAAACCAGGTACCCCAAATATTCCACTGAACTCACAGGAAAAAATTCAGATGTAAATCATTCTCTAATACCATTAAATTTTCAAATGACTCACTCAGATCCGTCAGGCGTTTAGGCGATCTGCCTCGTTCAGAAGACCTGGATCGTTTGCGTCGGATTGGAGATCGGCTAAACCTCCTCCTCAAGGGTGTTCGTGATCGCCGCAGTCTGACCGGGGATATGCTGAAGCTTCGTCTTCTTACCACTGATCTTGATCTTCTCCGACGGCTCGGGGTCCGGCTCCGTCGACTTGGGGTTCGGCTCCGTCGGCTTGGGGTCCGGCTCCGTCGGCTGGGGGTCCTACTCCGCCGGCTGGGGGTGCGGCTCCGCCGGCTGGGCGTCCGGCTCCGCCGGCTCGGGGAAATGCTAAAGCTCCTTCTCCCCCCAGACCTGGATCTTCTCCGACGACTGGGAGTGTGACTCCGGCTCCGACGACTTGGTGTGCGGCTTCGAGCTCTACCCGTTTTCCGGTTATCCCTGGAGCTTGATCTTTTTCTTTTTCTTTCCCTGGACTTGGATCTGTGCTTTGGCGATCTTTTGCGCTTCTCTTTTGATACAGATCGCCTTCCTCTAGACTTGGATCTTGACCTGCTGCTCCTCCTCCTGCGTCTTGATCGTGACCGTGAACGTGTTTGAGAGCGATGAGACTTGGACTTAGATGATCTCTTCCTTGCCCTAGAACGAGATTCACTGGTGCGCTTTCGTGATTTGTGCTCAGAAGACTTGGAACGCTTACTTCTCGACCTCAATGAAGAGTCCCTTTTCTTCTCTTTCTCGCCTTTGTCACGGTTCTTATTTTTCTTGCTTTTTTCATGTGTGTCCTTAACTTTTACAAAAATTTCATAATCATCTTTTTCCTCTGATGAAGACTCTGAAGCTCTTTCTGGTAGACTAATTACAACTGGACTGGCAGCAGATTTATCCCGTTCCACCTCACTGGAAAGTAAAGGTCCTTCAATACCAGCTCTTAGGCTGGCAAGACGTTCCATGTCCTTAGGAAGTAAAGGTCTCACTAAATCAGCTTCATTAATATCATCAATGCTGGCAGGAAATCCTGAATCAGACAGTATCTCTTTAGTAGGGAAAGGTACTTCTTTATCTTCCCCACTACTTTCTTTAGGACTGACAGCAGCTGCTAATGTCTGGTCACTCTCCTGTATAGGTAATGATCCTTCTCCATCCTTATTAATAAAGGTATTATTAGATGATAAATCAGGATGAATGTCTTTAGCAGGCAAAGGTCCCTCTATGTCAGCTTCACTGCCACCACTGGGACTGGTGGAAATCACCATGTCATGTTCAGTATCTTGAGTCGTTACAGATACATCAGCATCATATTTACTAACTGAGCTGAGAGCAGATGCTGTCCCAAATTCAAGATCCTTACCAGTTCCCACTGCATCAGGTTCAAGAGCAAGGGGACCAGTGGAAGACAGAGTTCCTCCTGCATCGCTTTCACTAACACTAGGACAGGTATCCAATACTGTGCATTGTTTAGTCTCACTGGTGGGCAAATTTTTCTCTTCACCGATTTCAGCAACAGCACCAGTGCTGGCAGCAGACACTGAGCTATGTTCCATATCCTTAGCAATTAAGTGATTATTTATACTAAGGTCTATATTTAAACCATTTTCAGTTTCATTATTGTCATTCTTCAGGTGTCTTTCAGCATGTAGCTCTTCATCTGAATGCACTGGTATCTCCTGCATGCCAATCTCTGGAGCAAGATTTTGATCACCAGACAGTAAATTCACTCCTTTTATAACACTAGATTCCAGTATTACTGGTGTAGACTCTACAACTGTCTCAGTTGGTGTAACTTGAACCTGCTCTGGGGCAGTGGCAGGAGGCTCTGAAATGGTCACAGTGGATTCTTGGACACAAAAAGACGGTTCTGAAACAATCATGCTAGGTTGAAGGATGGACACCACTGGTTCCAGGATAGGCACAGAAGGCTCCAGGGCAGAAACAACTGGCACAGGAATGGTAACGTGCTCTGGCGCAGACAAGGCCAGGGGCTCTGGGACAGCCTCGGCTGGTGGGTCCTGGACAGCCACAGCTGGAGGGTCGAGGACAGCCTCAGCCTGGGGCTCTGGGACAGCCACGGCTGGGGGCTCTGGAACAGTCCCAGCTGGTTGCTCCAGGACGGCCCCAGCCGGCAGCTCTGAGACAGCTGTGGCCGGCAGATCCACAGTGCTCTGTGACAGCTCTGCAGTCGGTACTGCTGGCTCCAGCAGGGCCACAGAAGCCCTCATGGAATCGTAAGTTTCTGCTGTCTCTGACACAGCAGAAGGCTCTGATGCTAACATAGTCACTTCAGCTGATGTTGTGGGAGTCTCAGACATCATGTAAGTCACCGGTCTCTCTGCGACGGTTTCATGCTCTTCTGCTGCAGCAGCAGGCTCTACAGGTGTTGACATAACTGAGGACTCTGGCTCTCGGGGTGGTTCTGGAACAGTTGTGGCGGCCTCTGCAGGTAACACTGAAGTCTCCAATGCTGACACTGAATAGTGAGCAGTCACTGCTGAAGGCTCCCCCATCTCACTTTGACTCACAGGAGGTTCAGGCAGCGATGCAGACTCGTCAGGAGGTAATGTGGGCACCTCAGTAGACCACGTACTCTCAGCTGCTAATGCGGACTCCTCAGTGGATAATGCTGGACCCTCTGGCGGTTCCTCAGGAGGCAATGGTGGTGTCATTGGTGGCTCTTCAGGTGGCAATGGTGGCATTGTTGGAGGCTCTTATATTTAAACCATTTTCAGTTTCATTATTGTCATTCTTCAGGTGTCTTTCAGCATGTAGCTCTTCATCTGAATGCACTGGTATCTCCTGCATGCCAATCTCTGGAGCAAGATTTTGATCACCAGACAGTAAATTCACTCCTTTTATAACACTAGATTCCAGTATTACTGGTGTAGACTCTACAACTGTCTCAGTTGGTGTAACTTGAACCTGCTCTGGGGCAGTGGCAGGAGGCTCTGAAATGGTCACAGTGGATTCTTGGACACAAAAAGACGGTTCTGAAACAATCATGCTAGGTTGAAGGATGGACACCACTGGTTCCAGGATAGGCACAGAAGGCTCCAGGGCAGAAACAACTGGCACAGGAATGGTAACGTGCTCTGGCGCAGACAAGGCCAGGGGCTCTGGGACAGCCTCGGCTGGTGGGTCCTGGACAGCCACAGCTGGAGGGTCGAGGACAGCCTCAGCCTGGGGCTCTGGGACAGCCACGGCTGGGGGCTCTGGAACAGTCCCAGCTGGTTGCTCCAGGACGGCCCCAGCCGGCAGCTCTGAGACAGCTGTGGCCGGCAGATCCACAGTGCTCTGTGACAGCTCTGCAGTCGGTACTGCTGGCTCCAGCAGGGCCACAGAAGCCCTCATGGAATCGTAAGTTTCTGCTGTCTCTGACACAGCAGAAGGCTCTGATGCTAACATAGTCACTTCAGCTGATGTTGTGGGAGTCTCAGACATCATGTAAGTCACCGGTCTCTCTGCGACGGTTTCATGCTCTTCTGCTGCAGCAGCAGGCTCTACAGGTGTTGACATAACTGAGGACTCTGGCTCTCGGGGTGGTTCTGGAACAGTTGTGGCGGCCTCTGCAGGTAACACTGAAGTCTCCAATGCTGACACTGAATAGTGAGCAGTCACTGCTGAAGGCTCCCCCATCTCACTTTGACTCACAGGAGGTTCAGGCAGCGATGCAGACTCGTCAGGAGGTAATGTGGGCACCTCAGTAGACCACGTACTCTCAGCTGCTAATGCGGACTCCTCAGTGGATAATGCTGGACCCTCTGGCGGTTCCTCAGGAGGCAATGGTGGTGTCATTGGTGGCTCTTCAGGTGGCAATGGTGGCATTGTTGGAGGCTCTTCAGGAGGCAAAGGTGGCACCATATATGCCTCCGTATATGTATCAGTATAAGAATCGGCGTAAGAATCAGCTGCCATAGACATCATTGAACGATCAGCAGTATATGATGACATCATAGACCGGTCAGCTGCAGAGTACGATGACATCATAGACCGGTCAGCAGCAGAGTATGACGACATCATTGACCGGTCAGTACCCATGGACATCATAGATCGGTCAGCCATTGGGGACATCATGGAGCGCTCGTAAGCTGACATCATAGAGCGCTCGTAAGCTGACATCATAGAGCGCTCAGCCATAGGGGACATCATGGAGCGCTCGTAGGCAGACATCATAGAGCGCTCGTAGGCGGACATCATAGAGCGCTCAGCCATAGGGGACATCATAGACCGCTCATAAGACATCATAGAGCGCTCATAAGATGACATCATGGAACGTTCTGCAGCATAGGACATCATCATAGAACGCCTAGATGCTAACATCAGGGGTCTAGGTGCTAACCTATATGGCCTGGGAGCTATTCTATAGGACCTGGGAGCTATCCTATAGGGTCTAGGTGACATCCTATAGGGATCAGGAGTTAGTCTGTAGGGATCATGGCCTAATCTATAAGGGTCCTGCCCTAGCCTGTAGGCATCATGACCAAGCCTATAAGGGTCATGACCTAGCCTATAGGGATCCTGAGCTAACCTGTAAGGATCCTGAGCTAACCTATAGGGATCAGGAGATTTTGAACCCATCATAGCAGAATCTTGGGTACTAGATGCTAACATCTGGGCATCCATGGTGCCGGAAGCTAGCATCTGTGCATCCATGGTGCCGGAAGCTAACATCTGAGAGTCCATAGTGCCGGATGCTAACATCTGGGAGTCCATAGAGCTGGTTGCTAACATCTGGGAGTCCATGGAGCTGGTTGCTAACATCTGGGAGTCCATGGAGCTGGTTGCTAACATCTGGGAGTCCATGGAGCTGGTTGCTAACATCTGGGAGTCCATGGAGCTGGTTGCTAACATCTGGGAGTCCATGGAGCTGGTTGCTAACATCTGGGAGTCCATGGAGCTGGTTGCTAACATCTGGGAGTCCATGGAGCTGGTTGCTAACATCTGGGAGTCCATGGAGCTGGTTGCTAACATCTGGGAGTCCATGGAGCTGGTAGCTAACATCTGGGAGTCCATGGAGCTGGTTGCTAACAGCTGGGAGTCCATGGAGCTGGTTGCTAACATCTGGGAGTCCATGGAGCTGGTTGCTAACATCTGGGAGTCCATGGAGCTGGTTGCTAACATCTGGGAGTCCATGGAGCTGGTTGCTAACATCTGGGAGTCCATGGAGCTGGTTGCTAACATCTGGGAGTCCATGGAGCTGGTTGCTAGCATCTGGGAGTCCATGGTGGTGGATGCTAGCATCTGGGAGTCCATGGTGGTGGATGCTAGCATATGGGTCTCCATGGTGTTAGAAGCTAACATATGGGATTCCTGGGCCATCAGGGGGTCCACTCCTACAGTTACAGAAGTCTCCCCCACTAATGTAGCAGGCAGCTCCTGTGCTACCGTATTATAGGACTCCAGCGCTGTCGTCGAGGGCACCTCCAAGGACTGCGACACGGTCATCGTTGACAGCTCCGTTGTCACCACAGACTGAACAGAGATCTCCAGCGCCACAGTTGCCACAGGTTGCCCGGGCAACTCTGGCGCCCCAGGTTGCCCTGGCAACTCCAGCACCCCAGTTGCCAAAGGCTGCCCCAGAAGCTCCAGTGCTCCAGCTGCCCCAGACTGCCCCGAGAACTCCAGTGCCCCCGTTGCCATGAGCTGCCCCTGCAACTCCAGCGCCCCCGCTGCCATGGGCTGCCCCGACAACTCCAGCGCCCTAGTTGCCGAAGGCAGCCCTGGCAACTCTGGCACCCCAGTCACCGAAGGCTGCCCCGACAACTCCAGCGCTGTTGTTGCCACTGGCTGTCCTGGCAACTCCAGCACCACTGCTGCCTCAGGCTGCCCCAGCAACCCTGCTGCCGCTGTCACCTCAGGCTGCCCAGGGTGTTCCACCGCCGTCATCCCCACAGGCTGCTCCAACTCTGTCGTCATCACAGGTGGTTCGGTCAACTCCACCGCTACTGTCACCACCGGCTGCCCTGGCAACTCTACTGCTGCTGTCACCGCAGGCAGCCCTGGCAACTCCTGTGCCGTCACAGGGGGCTCTGGTACCTCCTGTGGTGACTCCAACCCCACGGATGGTGCTGGAAGCCCTGGCAATTCCTGCGACAACTGTGGCACTGATGTCACAGAGGGCCCCGGCAACTCAGGCACTGCTGTCGCAGGGGGCCCTAGCAACTCAGGCACTGGGGTAGAAAGGGGCCCGGGCAACTCTGGCGCCGGGGTAGCAGAGGGCCCAGGTAACTCCGGCACCGGAGTCACAGGGGGCCCCTGCAACTCCGGCCCGGAGGTCGCAGGTGGCCCCGGCAACTCCAGCACTGAGGCCACCGACGACTCCTGCAGCTCCAACGCTGTGGTCTTGGGCAGCTCCAGCATCTCCTGCGGTCTTGTCATGGATGAATCTGCAATCTCTGATGGTACTTCGACGGGCTGCTCTGGCAATCTCAGCACTTCAGTTGCAGACGACTCAGGAAAATCCACTGTTGTTGATGTGCTTGGCTCAGGGTGCACCTCTGTAGGCATCTCTGATGACACGAGGGTTTCCGACGGCTCTAGCAGTTTTGCTACCGGAGGCTCTAAGAACATGTTCTTTGATGGCTCTGGAGATGTGCTCTCCAAAGAACTCTGCCCAGATTTCATCTGAAACTGATACTCCACTGACATCGTTTCCACTGGCTCAGATGACTTTAGCACTCCTGTTGTCGTAGGCAATGGTGCTGTTGCAAACGAATCCAGGATCTGTGTGGTGGATGGTTCCAGCGTTACTGCCACAGACTGCTCTGACTGCACTGAGACTGCTGACGTGGATGCAATTGACAGTTCTGTGGGTTTCAGAGCCGGCTTCAGAGTCTCGAAGGTGTGTGGCTCGGAGACCTCCATCGAAACGACAGGAGATTCAAGCACAACTGCAGGAGATGCACTGGTGTCAGACAGGCCGAATGCTCTCACAGAAGGCTCCAGGGCCATCCCTGAAGTTTCAGAATCAAACTTCAAAAAGGAATCCGATTCTAAATCTATGTTCCCATCATGATGTGATTTTGGCTTTGACTCGGATTCTTCTGGCTGTCTTTTATACTTTTTCTCTTTTTCTTTCTTCTTTTTCTTCTTTTTACTTTTGTGCTTTTTATGCTTCTTTGATTTTTTGGTAGGAATTTCTTCAGTAGGATCTGTTTGTACAGACACACATCTACTTTTTCTGGAAGCCTCCTTCATGTCTGAAATTAAGGAAAACTAACTTTAATTTGTCAAACCTCCCCTAAAATAGATAAATCATATAAACCGAAACTTACATTCCGAAACCCGTTAAAACTGGCGCCGGGGGTAGCAGAGGGCCCAGGTAACTCCGGCACCGGAGTCACAGGGGGCCCCTGCAACTCCGGCCCGGAGGTCGCAGGTGGCCCCGGCAACTCCAGCACTGAGGCCACCGACGACTCCTGCAGCTCCAACGCTGTGGTCTTGGGCAGCTCCAGCATCTCCTGCGGTCTTGTCATGGATGAATCTGCAATCTCTGATGGTACTTCGACGGGCTGCTCTGGCAATCTCAGCACTTCAGTTGCAGACGACTCAGGAAAATCCACTGTTGTTGATGTGCTTGGCTCAGGGTGCACCTCTGTAGGCATCTCTGATGACACGAGGGTTTCCGACGGCTCTAGCAGTTTTGCTACCGGAGGCTCTAAGAACATGGTCTTTGATGGCTCTGGAGATGTGCTCTCCAAAGAACTCTGCCCAGATTTCATCTGAAACTGATACTCCACTGACATCGTTTCCACTGGCTCAGATGACTTTAGCACTCCTGTTGTCGTAGGCAATGGTGCTGTTGCAAACGAATCCAGGATCTGTGTGGTGGATGGTTCCAGCGTTACTGCCACAGACTGCTCTGACTGCACTGAGACTGCTGACGTGGATGCAATTGACAGTTCTGTGGGTTTCAGAGCCGGCTTCAGAGTCTCGAAGGTGTGTGGCTCGGAGACCTCCATCGAAACGACAGGAGATTCAAGCACAACTGCAGGAGATGCACTGGTGTCAGACAGGCCGAATGCTCTCACAGAAGGCTCCAGGGCCATCCCTGAAGTTTCAGAATCAAACTTCAAAAAGGAATCCGATTCTAAATCTATGTTCCCATCATGATGTGATTTTGGCTTTGACTCGGATTCTTCTGGCTGTCTTTTATACTTTTTCTCTTTTTCTTTCTTCTTTTTCTTCTTTTTACTTTTGTGCTTTTTATGCTTCTTTGATTTTTTGGTAGGAATTTCTTCAGTAGGATCTGTTTGTACAGACACACATCTACTTTTTCTGGAAGCCTCCTTCATGTCTGAAATTAAGGAAAACTAACTTTAATTTGTCAAACCTCCCCTAAAATAGATAAATCATATAAACCGAAACTTACATTCCATGTTAAGATACCATAAAACACCTCCTGTTAAATAATTTTCCATAAACCAGTTATCTGAAGACTGACACTTTTCCAATACTTCTACAACTAAAGCCAGAGTTAAAAATAAGTTCTTAATTATAAAAACTTTAAGAATTACATCAAAATGTATTTTTCTATGTTCATTTAAAACAATTATCATCTAGCTCTCAATATACATAGCAAATTACTTTTAAACTACACTTATAAGATGAATGTCTTTTGTATTATTAACCATCAGGATTCCTAAAAATATACATATCGAGTAACTTTTATGACTATCTCATAACCCTTATTTACTTATACAAGCAGCAGCGTGGCAATGGCTTTGGAAAAAGACTCTGCTTTTGCATACTGAATCAATGCACCACTCAACTGCTGACACTGTCAGAGGCAGAGGACAAACTGAGTTAAAACATACAAAGTACACTGAATGATGCCTGGCATCAAAGCAAGCCCTCAGCAAATACTAGGGATTGTTTTTAAATGGTATGACAAAGTCTGAGCAACAGATCTAAAATATAAACCTAAATTTTCACCAATGCTGCAGTCTAATAAAAATAACATCTCTTGGGCTTCCCCTGGTGGTCCAGTGGATAAGGACACCGCCTTGCAGTGCAAGGGGCGCCGGTTCGATCCCTGGCCTGGGAAGATCCCATGTGCCCCAGAGCGGCTGGACTGATGGAAACCATGGAGCAGGCCGAATGCTCTCACAGAAGGCTCCAGGGCCATCCCTGAAGTTTCAGAATCAAACTTCAAAAAGGAATCCGATTCTAAATCTATGTTCCCATCATGATGTGATTTTGGCTTTGACTCGGATTCTTCTGGCTGTCTTTTATACTTTTTCTCTTTTCTTTCTTCTTTTTCTTCTTTTTACTTTTGTGCTTTTTATGCTTCTTTGATTTTTTGGTAGGAATTTCTTCAGTAGGATCTGTTTGTACAGACACACATCTACTTTTTCTGGAAGCCTCCTTCATGTCTGAAATTAAGGAAAACTAACTTTAATTTGTCAAACCTCCCCTAAAATAGATAAATCATATAAACCGAAACTTACATTCCATGTTAAGATACCATAAAACACCTCCTGTTAAATAATTTTCCATAAACCAGTTATCTGAAGACTGACACTTTTCCAATACTTCTACAACTAAAGCCAGAGTTAAAAATAAGTTCTTAATTATAAAACTTTAAAAATTACATCAAAATGTATTTTTCTATGTTCATTTAAAACAATTATCATCTAGCTCTCAATATACATAGCAAATTACTTTTAAACTACACTTATAAGATGAATGTCTTTTGTATTATTAACCATCAGGATTCCTAAAAATATACATATCGAGTAACTTTTATGACTATCTCATAACCCTTATTTACTTATACAAGCAGCAGCGTGGCAATGGCTTTGGAAAAAGACTCTGCTTTTGCATACTGAATCAATGCACCACTCAACTGCTGACACTGTCAGAGGCAGAGGACAAACTGAGTTAAAACATACAAAGTACACTGAATGATGCCTGGCATCAAAGCAAGCCCTCAGCAAATACTAGGGATTGTTTTTAAATGGTATGACAAAGTCTGAGCAACAGATCTAAAATATAAACCTAAATTTTCACCAATGCTGCAGTCTAATAAAAATAACATCTCTTGGGCTTCCCCTGGTGGTCCAGTGGATAAGGACACCGCCTTGCAGTGCAAGGGGCGCCGGTTCGATCCCTGGCCTGGGAAGATCCCATGTGCCACAGAGCGGCTGGACTGATGTGTCCAATATCCGAGCCGGAGCTCTGGAGCGCATGCGCCCAGAGCCGGTGCTCTGCAACGACAGACACCACCGCGATGGGAGGCCCACAGGAGCCGAAGAACAAAGATGGATGAACATAGAGAAATGAAAGACCCATAGAAGTGGCCCACCGGCTCCCCTCCCTCCCCAACCCAACCCCCGCCCAAAATAAATAAATAAATAAATAAATCTTAACAACAACAAAAATACTCTCTCAAATCACTAAGAAGTTAATCTTTTTTAACATTTCAACTTTAAAAATGATAACAAAGTCATTTAGGGAAGGAAATTCTTACAGTCCATAACAGGTAATTTAAGAATTTTTCAATTTGCTTATCTAAAAGAAAAAGTGGTTTATAATATGCTTTTTAACTAGATGAAATTTACCCTAATGCCAATATCAAATTTGATACACCTTAGTGATCTCAGAAAAAGGTCATCAGAAATCCAGGTCATCAAGATTATGGAAAAAATAAATCAACTGATGGCAAGACCTATTTCAAAGCAAAACTACACATTTTCAAATTGTTTATTATGTACCAAATGTTAGCTAACTACATTATACTTCCAAGAAAAAGTCACTCAAGCCATGAAACTAAGTGTGGCCACAAGTCTATGCTATTTTTAAAAAAATCATACTCTACACTAATAATAAAAAACTACACTAATAAGGGCTTTTCAGGTGGCACTGGTGGTAAAGAATCTGCCTGCCAATGCAGGAGACATAAGAGACTCACGTTTGATAGATCCTTGGGTCAGGAAGGTCCCCTGGCAACCCACTGCAGTATTCTTGCCTGGAGAAACCCTTGCTGACAGGCTACAGTTCACAGGGTCACTAAAGTCAGACACGACTGGGGCGACTTAGCAGGCAGGCAACAAAACACTAAAACCAACACCATGGCCCCTTGTTTCCACAACAAAAAGCTTTATTTTTGAAAAAAATTCATAGCAACAGATCTAAAATATAAACCTAAATTTTCACCAATGCTGCAGTCTAATAAAATAACATCTCTTGGGCTTCCCTGGTGGTCCAGTGGATAAGGACACCGCCTTGCAGTGCAAGGCGCGGTTCGATCCCTGGCCTGGGAAGATCCCACGTGCCGTGGAGCGGCTGGACCAATGGGTCCAATTACTGAGTCGGAGCTCTGGAGCGCATGCGCCCAGAGCCGGTGCTCTGCAACGACAGACACCACCGCGATGGGAGGCCCACAGGAGCCGAAGAACAAAGATGGATGAACATAGAGAAATGAAAGACCCATAGAAGTGGCCCACCGGCTCCCCTCCCTCCCCAACCCAACCCCCGCCCAAAATAAATAAATAAATAAATAAATCTTAACAACAACAAAAATACTCTCTCAAATCACTAAGAAGTTAATCTTTTTTAACATTTCAACTTTAAAAATGATAACAAAGTCATTTAGGGAAGGAAATTCTTACAGTCCATAACAGGTAATTTAAGAATTTTTCAATTTGCTTATCTAAAAGAAAAAGTGGTTTATAATATGCTTTTTAACTAGATGAAATTTACCCTAATGCCAATATCAAATTTGATACACCTTAGTGATCTCAGAAAAAGGTCATCAGAAATCCAGGTCATCAAGATTATGGAAAAAATAAATCAACTGATGGCAAGACCTATTTCAAAGCAAAACTACACATTTTCAAATTGTTTATTATGTACCAAATGTTAGCTAACTACATTATACTTCCAAGAAAAAGTCACTCAAGCCATGAAACTAAGTGTGGCCACAAGTCTATGCTATTTTTAAAAAAATCATACTCTACACTAATAATAAAAAACTACACTAATAAGGGCTTTTCAGGTGGCACTGGTGGTAAAGAATCTGCCTGCCAATGCAGGAGACATAAGAGACTCACGTTTGATAGATCCTTGGGTCAGGAAGGTCCCCTGGCAACCCACTGCAGTATTCTTGCCTGGAGAAACCCTTGCTGACAGGCTACAGTTCACAGGGTCACTAAAGTCAGACACGACTGGGGCGACTTAGCAGGCAGGCAACAAAACACTAAAACCAACACCATGGCCCCCTTGTTTCCACAACTAAAAGCTATTGTTATTTTTGTGCTTCATCATAAATCTTTCATTTCTAAGCAATTATTTCATCAATTTCCCCAAATACCCAGCAGTGATTCCTTCCCACTCATTGTACCTTTAAGAAGAGCAGGTGTAAAAACAAGGTAATCTCTAAGCGTGAGCTTTAAAATAAAACCTTCCAGGGTTTTAACATCATTACAGATTTGGTCCATATTCCTGTACCTTCCAAAACTTTACATTTACACAACCGTTCGATGAAAATCCACATTCAAAATCTTAGCATGGAGGCACTTCAAGACCGAACCAAATACAATTATACTCTACCAGTAAAGCAAAAAAATATGACTGTATTTTCAAAAAAAAAAATAGAAAGACAGTCTTCAGTAAGTTAAATTAAAAATTCTATTTACTGATGTTTTAGATCTAATGAACATCTTAAATACCCTACAATCAAGAAATACTGTCAACTATTAAAAAAAATTTTAACTTTTCAAGACAGCTAATTATCTCCAACTTACCTGGCTTATACCGTAATTCTGTATCTAAGACCCCAGAAAGTACTTCCTCTATCTTCTGAACTATGTCTTCATTTGGTAGGCTCCTGGCAGAGGCAGCTGCATCACCTGCCTGGTTTTCTTCAATAGGTGTATTTGTTTCACCATTGAGCTGTCCTTCACTCCTTCC
This sequence comes from Tragulus kanchil, assembly GCA_022376925.1. Taxonomy (NCBI): domain Eukaryota; kingdom Metazoa; phylum Chordata; class Mammalia; order Artiodactyla; family Tragulidae; genus Tragulus; species Tragulus kanchil. The sequence goes on along the minus strand of JAIOJX010000028.1, from coordinate 234,124,517 downwards.
ACTTGACAGAAAAAGTCATTAAAATTCATTAATAATTCTATCAAAATGGACATATAGACAATCATATTCATACATTTCAACATTTTGTTTTTATTTTGGATGATATTCCCCGTGTCCTCATCATCAGTGTTTTCAGAAATAACACTACTTACATTTTTACTTTCACAGTTTCTTAAAGTTTTCAGAACTGTGAAAGTTAGTCTTTAAAACAGGTTTCTAATCTCATCTTTAAAACAAACAAAAAAACCCCAAATACTCGCCTACCAGCATATTTATCACAGGGGGAAAAATATTATTAAGATCAATACCAAAGACAAATATATGACCTAACATTATGATAAAAGTTATAGCGACAGTAAAGCTACACCTCTGTCTGGACCACGATCACCATCAGCAACAGGAAGGAACACAAATTTAGTCGCATTAAGTCAAAAGCATAACCTGTAGCATCGAATCAGGTTTAGACTGTTCAGTTATTGAAATGCCATAATGTTGAAAAGGAAAAATACATTTATATAATTTCCACCCAGTATCAAAAATCACGTAAACCAATTCATTTAATATTAACAGTAAATGAACAAATTGTTTAACATAGTTTTAATTCACAGAACAGAACAATCTGGACGGACATAAGAACATAACCTTTACTTAGCCTTCTGTACTACTTCGTGTGAACTTACAAAATTGTTTTGAAAAAGTCTCACAAGAGCACATCTGACTTCATGTAACTTAAAGTTTTAACTAACAAAATAGGTCAACAATATGCTCCACAACCTGATTAAGTCTACACTGTCAAAAAACAAAAAAATCAGTAGTTAACCAAGTACTACTGAAGCACATTTAGTTTTCTAATACAGTGAACCATACAATAATACTCAACATTTACTAATAATTAGGCTCACATAGTTCTACATTTCGTTTATCCTAACAAACTCTAAATAATCAGCATTACTGTTCTGATTTCTCAAATGAAAGTACTTCCTCTATCTTCTGAACTATGTCTTCATTTGGTAGGCTCCTGGCAGAGGCAGCTGCATCACCTGCCTGGTTTTCTTCAATAGGTGTATTTGTTTCACCATTGAGCTGTCCTTCACTCCTTCCACTTGACAGAAAAAGTCATTAAAATTCATTAATAATTCTATCAAAATGGACATATAGACAATCATATTCATACATTTCAACATTTTGTTTTTATTTTGGATGATATTCCCCGTGTCCTCATCATCAGTGTTTTCAGAAATAACACTACTTACATTTTTACTTTCACAGTTTCTTAAAGTTTTCAGAACTGTGAAAGTTAGTCTTTAAAACAGGTTTCTAATCTCATCTTTAAAACAAACAAAAAAACCCCAAATACTCGCCTACCAGCATATTTATCACAGGGGGAAAAATATTATTAAGATCAATACCAAAGACAAATATATGACCTAACATTATGATAAAAGTTATAGCGACAGTAAAGCTACACCTCTGTCTGGACCACGATCACCATCAGCAACAGGAAGGAACACAAATTTAGTCGCATTAAGTCAAAAGCATAACCTGTAGCATCGAATCAGGTTTAGACTGTTCAGTTATTGAAATGCCATAATGTTGAAAAGGAAAAATACATTTATATAATTTCCACCCAGTATCAAAAATCACGTAAACCAATTCATTTAATATTAACAGTAAATGAACAAATTGTTTAACATAGTTTTAATTCACAGAACAGAACAATCTGGACGGACATAAGAACATAACCTTTACTTAGCCTTCTGTACTACTTCGTGTGAACTTACAAAATTGTTTTGAAAAAGTCTCACAAGAGCACATCTGACTTCATGTAACTTAAAGTTTTAACTAACAAAATAGGTCAACAATATGCTCCACAACCTGATTAAGTCTACACTGTCAAAAAACAAAAAAATCAGTAGTTAACCAAGTACTACTGAAGCACATTTAGTTTTCTAATACAGTGAACCATACAATAATACTCAACATTTACTAATAATTAGGCTCACATAGTTCTACATTTCGTTTATCCTAACAAACTCTAAATAATCAGCATTACTGTTCTGATTTCTCAAATGAGCAAAATGAGGTCCAGAGAAGACCAAAAAAAATCTAGCTGAAGGTTACACATCTATTAAGCAGTAAAGCTAGCATTCAAAACCAAAGCTCATACTCCTAAGCATCTATATATGAAAACTTAACTATCAAAATGTCAGTCTACTCATTCGAACCAATTATACATAAAAATATATGAGAAAAAAAGAACTACAGTTAACTAAAATGACAACCTTGACACTGATATTGTATATGTTACTTGAAAAGAAACTGAATATTCCTCTAGTAATAAGTTGCTAATATCTGATATTCTTTTTAGACTTTCTTCCTGGAGCTCTTTTACACGTCCCCTAGGCACTTACACTGAAAAGTCCACGGATTTAAAAATCAGAATAGTAGCGCTTAGAAATAGAAAAAAGTCACTAAAATAAGAAAGTAATTAAAAGTGATCGTGAAAAAAAAAAAGTGATCGTGATAGCATTAATGCTATCAGGATGTTTATTCAGCTACTGAAAATGGATGGAAATTTCAAAGCACCTAAATATCCATCAATACAATCCTACAACAGAATTCTATGTAGCCCTGAAAAATGATCCAAACCCTACTTAAAGACTGTGGTAAGAATTCACAATATACAGGTGAAAAAAGCAACCGACACAAAACAGGATGATCATATTTCACCAAACATGTGCAGCTGTATGAACATAAAAGAAATGAAAGAACATAAAAATCAATAACCATGTGGTGTTTTAAAATTCTTGTATTTTTTTCCTAATCTTTCTACAACACAAACTTTCAATACAAAAACTGGTTTTTACAAGGTACAGAAACAAGACATTACAACTAGCGAACACAACCACATATTATATGCAACTGTTAAGGTATCCAGGAAAATTATATTCCCTTGGTTCCGGTCATTTCTCAGTATCCTAAAAATAACTAGCATATAACAAAATTTCAAAAAGCAACTAAGTCAATGAACAAACATATTTTCCACTTAAAAAACATATTGAATAAAGATAGATGAAAAGAATAAGGATGGATAAAAAACAAATGATGACTTAGAGACAAAAACAAAACCCAGTATATTACGCAAAAACAATTCTAGCAAATCTACACCAATAACCTATGTTAATCTGAGCTTCCAGTTTACAACTGGGTTTTCGGCTTATTTTCAAATTCACGTTACATCTGACTCTTGTTCTCAACTTTTAAAACACAATTAACAACGCATTTGAACTCGGAACAAATGTTTACATTATACAAAGCAAAAATGCAAAAAGGCAAACACTGAGGAACATGACCCACGCGATTTTCCTTTCTGAGTAAGCAACTATTTCTTTGAAAGTCTCTATCCATTCAAATTCCGTGGAACCAAGGGCAAACGATGATAAAAGCTAATGGTGGTGGTCAAATATGTCAATTGGGGCAGAGGGAGCAAAAATACTTAGACCTCCACACCAAGTCTACTTTTCACTCGCTCAATTTAATAATCCCTCGTCATTCAAGGTTTCCTTCCACCCTTGCCTCGAATATTCTGTCAAAGTGGCAGCGTTAATCTGAGCTCTTTTAATTCAAATTTCCAGCCTACTCGACTATGAGAACGCTACCTGGTGGAAGCCACAGGACACGAGGACCCAAATAATCTCATCCAACGATCCCGACCGGCCCGAAATTGTCCGGGGCTTCCACTAATAAAGCGCATGTAAGATTGCCCAAGAAACGGCCGTTAGACCCCTTTCCGGTCAAAGACACCGGCCGGCGAAAGCGGCGGAGGCGGAGAGGGGGAGGGGAGGCGCGGCGGCGGAGGAAGAACTAGGCCCGTCCCCGGCCGACGGCCAGGCCTCGGGGGCGAGCCGGCAGGGCAAGGCCGAACAGGACAGAGGGCCGAGCATCTTAGGTCGGTTCGGCAAGAGGGCGCCTGGGATTACCTCCGAGCGGGCGAAGTTCCTCGCCGGGAAGGAGGGAGCAGATGGGGGGGGGGGCGGAAAATGGATCCCAGGCCCAGGCGGGGCCGGAGCCGGGCCTGAGACGAGCAACGACAGCGTCTCGGAAGAAAGGTTCCACGGAAGGCTACGCGGGCTCCTATCGGTCCTGGGAGGGTAAAATCGCCTGGGGAGCGCCTACCTTGTCAGCTCCTGTTGAATTTCTCGGAATTTACTGACCACGAAAGACCTAAAAATCTGCTCGATGTTGGTCGCCATGGCGTCCGCTCCGTTCTCGCAACTCCTCCTCGCCAGTCCTCCAGGCTCCCAGCATGCCCCGGGAGCAGGCGCAGCGGCCAATTCCATCTCCCGGCGTCCTGATTGGCTCCTCTGCGAGCGCCGAGGCCCGCAGGCTCCGCCCCCGAGCCTATCAGCGAGCGCGGCCCCGCTCGCCTCCGCTGTTTCTGAGCGTCTGAGGGAGAGCTGCTGACGTTTGCGCCGCGCACGACTTGTGTCCGCCATGTTAGTGACTGACGCAGGCGCCATTACAGGAGAAGGCTTTCGAGGCTGCTGTGCCAGCTTAAGTTGTCCGTCTTCAAGAGTGTTCGGGGGGCTTTAGAGGTTTATTTCAAATATGTCAATTGGGGCAGAGGGAGCAAAAATACTTAGACCTCCACACCAAGTCTACTTTTCACTCGCTCAATTTAATAATCCCTCGTCATTCAAGGTTTCCTTCCACCCTTGCCTCGAATATTCTGTCAAAGTGGCAGCGTTAATCTGAGCTCTTTTAATTCAAATTTCCAGCCTACTCGACTATGAGAACGCTACCTGGTGGAAGCCACAGGACACGAGGACCCAAATAATCTCATCCAACGATCCCGACCGGCCCGAAATTGTCCGGGGCTTCCACTAATAAAGCGCATGTAAGATTGCCCAAGAAACGGCCGTTAGACCCTTTCCGGTCAAAGACACCGGCCGGCGAAAGCGGCGGAGGCGGAGAGGGGGAGGGGAGGCGCGGCGGCGGAGGAAGAACTAGGCCCGTCCCCGGCCGACGGCCAGGCCTCGGGGGCGAGCCGGCAGGGCAAGGCCGAACAGGACAGAGGGCCGAGCATCTTAGGTCGGTTCGGCAAGAGGGCGCCTGGGATTACCTCCGAGCGGGCGAAGTTCCTCGCCGGGAAGGAGGGAGCAGATGGGGGGGGGGGCGGAAAATGGATCCCAGGCCCAGGCGGGGCCGGAGCCGGGCCTGAGACGAGCAACGACAGCGTCTCGGAAGAAAGGTTCCACGGAAGGCTACGCGGGCTCCTATCGGTCCTGGGAGGGTAAAATCGCCTGGGGAGCGCCTACCTTGTCAGCTCCTGTTGAATTTCTCGGAATTTACTGACCACGAAAGACCTAAAAATCTGCTCGATGTTGGTCGCCATGGCGTCCGCTCCGTTCTCGCAACTCCTCCTCGCCAGTCCTCCAGGCTCCCAGCATGCCCCGGGAGCAGGCGCAGCGGCCAATTCCATCTCCCGGCGTCCTGATTGGCTCCTCTGCGAGCGCCGAGGCCCGCAGGCTCCGCCCCCGAGCCTATCAGCGAGCGCGGCCCCGCTCGCCTCCGCTGTTTCTGAGCGTCTGAGGGAGAGCTGCTGACGTTTGCGCCGCGCACGACTTGTGTCCGCCATGTTAGTGACTGACGCAGGCGCCATTACAGGAGAAGGCTTTCGAGGCTGCTGTGCCAGCTTAAGTTGTCCGTCTTCAAGAGTGTTCGGGGGGCTTTAGAGGTTTATTTTAATCACCAAACACCCGTGATTAAATTCCGTGAAGAAAGAGGGCGGGGAGGGCCCCAGGGTGTTTCACCGGGGCCTCCAGCGTTCCTGGATTGGCTGCGAGTTTCGGCAGGGAGATCCCAACCGGGAAAAGCATACATCACCGCCTGCCCACCATACGAAGAACACTTTTTAATCCCCCACCTCTCCCTCACGGCATCCTATAATCGCCTTTGGTGTTTTTTTTCTATTTTAGCATTAAGCCAGAGCTCTTGAGCCACTTATGCTCAAACCCTGGTGCATCCTAATCTCGTCTGGAGCCAGGCGTGTCACGAGGCTTTTGCACGGTAGCTGGTCAGTTCTGATTCGTACGCTACACACAAGTAGCTGACCAGGGTGTTAATATTTTCGGCGCGCCCCCTCAGAGCCCAGGAGGCCCTGGGAGGAGGGCTAGAGACGTGACAGGACGCCTGACATCTAGTGTTATATTGTAAACGAGTAGGGATTAGAAGGTTTGCTCTGCGGGAGGCTCAGGCCGCGCCCGAGAGCGGGAGGGACTCTCTCTGCCTCAGGGTGGGGACCACGGGCGGATCCGACCAATAGGGAAGCGAATCCAGTGGGGGCGGGGCGCGCGCCGGATCCCCTCGGCCCACTTCCGGCGCGGGGCGGGCGCTCCTACTCCGAGCGCGGCGCGGTCTGCGTGCGAGCGCCGAGGCCTTGTGTTGGCGGGTAAGTTTTCTCCGCTTTTCAGTTAAGTGCCTTTATGGTTTGGTTTGAGAATTTCGTATCAGGCATGAAATGAAGCTGTATGAGTTGGTTCGGCTGTATGAATTTTCTTCATCTGTGTAAATGCCATGGATGAAGGCCATGTGCTTTTCAGTTTTAACTGAAGTTTGCAATGAATTTGGCATTTTCTCTGCTGTATAGCGCATTTTCGTACTTGAATGCTTTTTTTTAATGTCATGCACCAACATTGTGTTTCCTTGTTAATGTACCGTTTGGCTCTAGCAGATTACCTAAGCCCATGTTGTAGTTAATTTCTATTTTGTATTATCCACCAAAGTCTTTTGAAATGGCTTTTCCTGGCGCTCTATTCTCGCTTTGTTACCAATTTAGACAACTGAGGCCCAAGAAGGTTAAATCCTTCCAGGTTTCCCAACTAGTAAGTCTACCCAACCCCAGGCCCTCTGACTGGATTCTACACTTCTGGGTGTAGATTCCTTAGGCTGAGTCCTAAACCTGTGTAGGCAATCTACTGCAATAAACACACGCTGCCCCTGTGAGTCACACTAATATTTTCTCTAGACTTAAAGGTACGTTTATTTCAGATATTTCAATACACATGGGAAGTCTGTATTTTCCATTAACCATTTTCTTCTCCGAGATAGCATAATAAAATTTTTTCCTTCATATTTTCAATTTAAAGAGTAACTGAAGCCAAATTGTCTCCATTGGAATGCAGCTTTCACCCTCTTATCTGTGTGACCTGCAGCAAGTTATTTAACCTAACTGAACCTCAGTTCTATTTATCTGCAAAGTAGACATGTTGATCTTAACATCAGAGAACTTTAAGATTAAAAGCATTTAGAATAGCAAGAAGTGTTTTTTATATTATTATATTATATTTTTATAATATTTCTTTTCCTCGGCTCTTGTCCCTTTGCAACAAAAATTTGGAGCAGTGCACCAGAGGGTGTAGAATAAATGACAAGTTACAGCCCGGTTCCACTCAAGCAGGCAGGTCTTTTATTAGGTAGACGCTCCCAAGACATGGGAGCAGGCTGATCCCAGAGGGGTCCACCTCGTCCTCCTTCTGGATCCTTTTTGACCTGCCCCCTTTCATGCTTCCAGTCTCCTCCTTTTGGTTATGGTGTGTGCAAAGTAGGGCTTGCACGCACCACCCATCAGTGGAAGGTAATACAAATGGGGCATATACTCAGGGCTGTGTTGTGCTCCTGCTGCATCCTGGGGGCTAGGTTGCCGCTCAGCATGTGGGCTCTTGGTTCCCCAGCCAGGGATTGAACCCGCATCCCCTGCATTGGAAGGCAGATTCCTGACCACTGGACCATGACGGAATTCCCTCCACCAGTTTTCTAGCATATTGCACTTTCTTCTCTTTTTTTTTAACATTTATTTACTTACTGGTATTTTTGGCTGCACTGAATCTTTGTTGTTTTGCTCTTGCTTTCTCTAGATGCAGAGAGCAGGGGCTACTGTACGTGGCAGTAAGTGCATGGCCCTCTTCTTGCGGTGGCTTCTCTTGTGGAGCAGGGCCCCTAGGGCCAGGGGAGCTCAAGAGTTGCTCCCAGGCTGCTGGGGTGATAGCTCAGGAGTTGTGAGACACAGGCTTTAGATGCTCCGTGGCATGGGGGATCTCCCTGGACCGGCAGTGGAACCTGTGTCTCCCACACTGGCAGTTAGATTCTTAGCCACTGCACCACCAGGGAAGCCCTGCACCAGCTTCTTAAATGGGGGTCAGCAGACTGTAGCTCTTGGTGCCAGTCCTCCCTGCTACTTGTTTCTGTACAATTCACCAAATAAGAATAGCTTTACGTTTTTAAATGGTTAGGGGGAAAAAAAGGAAAAGTGATGTTTCTGTGACAGTTATGCAAAATAAATTTCTGTGTCCATAAACAAAGTTTTCTTAAAACACAGCCACAGTTATTCTTTATAAACCTCTTAGAGCTGCTTGTTGTTTAGAACAGAACTAGGCAAACTGTCACCCACAGCACGCTGCCTGTCAATGTAAGTTTTCACTGGACATAGGCAGGCCACGTTTGTCTCTGGTCCAGGGCTGCTCTGTGCCAGTGGCAGAGTTCAGTAATTGCAACAGAGGCTATATAACTGTCAGAAAATATTTATTTGCTTGACTGTGTCGGGTCTTCTTTGTGGTGCAGAGGCTTCACTCTCATTGTGGCAGGGAAGCTGTGGCACAGGCTCAGTAGTAGCAGCACGAGGACTTGGTTGCCCCATGGTGTGTGGTATCTGAGTTCCCCGACCAGGGATCAAGCCCATGTCCCTGGCATTGGAATACAGGTTCTTAACCACTAGAACAGCACTACGCTGAGATTTGATGATTATTAACCCTTCTAAAAGGGAAGCCCAAAGAAGGGTGACTGTTCATAGATTTTCTTTTGTTTTAATGGGATAAGGAACTCAGTCGCCACTCTTTAATCGAGCTCTCTAGGCCAATCTGCCATATTTTTAAAATACCGCCCTAATGCTTAAGAGTACAGTTATAATTTCTCAAATTGTTAATACCAGCTTAAAACTGTCAACTGAGAAAAAAACAAACAGAACTGTCAGCTGTGGTTTTCTTTCTGTAGCTTTCATCTTCCTGCTGAATTCCTGCTTTGCAGATAGAGCAATGGCAGCCCGAGTTCTTGTCATTGGCAGTGGAGGAAGGGAACACACGCTGGCCTGGAAACTTGCACAGTCTGCTCACGTCAAACAAGTGTTGGTTACCCCGATGGGGATCTCCTGGACCGGCAGTGGAACCTGTGTCTCCCACACTGGCAGTTAGATTCTTAGCCACTGCACCACCAGGGAAGCCCTGCACCAGCTTCTTAAATGGGGGTCAGCAGACTGTAGCTCTTGGTGCCAGTCCTCCCTGCTACTTGTTTCTGTACAATTCACCAAATAAGAATAGCTTTACGTTTTTAAATGGTTAGGGGGAAAAAAAGGAAAAGTGATGTTTCTGTGACAGTTATGCAAAATAAATTTCTGTGTCCATAAACAAAGTTTTCTTAAAACACAGCCACAGTTATTCTTTATAAACCTCTTAGAGCTGCTTGTTGTTTAGAACAGAACTAGGCAAACTGTCACCCACAGCACGCTGCCTGTCAATGTAAGTTTTCACTGGACATAGGCAGGCCACGTTTGTCTCTGGTCCAGGGCTGCTCTGTGCCAGTGGCAGAGTTCAGTAATTGCAACAGAGGCTATATAACTGTCAGAAAATATTTATTTGCTTGACTGTGTCGGGTCTTCTTTGTGGTGCAGAGGCTTCACTCTCATTGTGGCAGGGAAGCTGTGGCACAGGCTCAGTAGTAGCAGCACGAGGACTTGGTTGCCCCATGGTGTGTGGTATCTGAGTTCCCTGACCAGGGATCAAGCCCATGTCCCTGGCATTGGAATACAGGTTCTTAACCACTAGAACAGCACTACGCTGAGATTTGATGATTATTAACCCTTCTAAAAGGGAAGCCCAAAGAAGGGTGACTGTTCATAGATTTTCTTTTGTTTTAATGGGATAAGGAACTCAGTCGCCACTCTTTAATCGAGCTCTCTAGGCCAATCTGCCATATTTTTAAAATACCGCCCTAATGCTTAAGAGTACAGTTATAATTTCTCAAATTGTTAATACCAGCTTAAAACTGTCAACTGAGAAAAAAACAAACAGAACTGTCAGCTGTGGTTTTCTTTCTGTAGCTTTCATCTTCCTGCTGAATTCCTGCTTTGCAGATAGAGCAATGGCAGCCCGAGTTCTTGTCATTGGCAGTGGAGGAAGGGAACACACGCTGGCCTGGAAACTTGCACAGTCTGCTCACGTCAAACAAGTGTTGGTTACCCCAGGAAATGCAGGCACTGCTTGCTCTGAGAAGATTTCAAATACTGGTAATCTTTTTTTTTTTAAGTAAAAGTGAACAATTGTAAATGACAAACTGTCCACCACATCTGTTCTTTGTAAGGGTAGATCGCTATTCAGATTTGAATGCTTTGCTTAACCCCAAAAATGTAAGTGGTAATTTGAGTACGTGCCATATGTTGTAAGTTTAAGGTATCTTATTGTTCAGAGTATAGCATTTCCTTACCTTAGATTAAACCTTTAAACCTTATGAAACATGTCGACTAAGAAAGTCACGAAGTATCTAATATAGGTTAAAGGTTTTTGGGTGTGTGTTTTGGGGAATGAAAAATAGAGCGGTGCTATTAAATGTAAGTTTTACTAATTCTTACTCCACAATAGATCTCAGGCTTTATCTCTTCCACTGGTAAATATAAAAAGTTGATCAGTTCTTATGCTGAATTAAACTCTCCAGTGACTTCTTATAGTAGTTAGCATAAAACTCAAATTTCTCACTGTTCCTTACAAAATCCATTGTGGTCTGGCCTCCATCTGCCTTTCCTGCCTGACCTTTTATGTTCTGTTTTCACTGTGGTCTGTCCCTGTGGTCCTGGCAGTTTCCCAAACAGAGCTCCCTTGGACTTTGTTCTCACCCCTGGTGTGACTGACTCCTCATCATTCAGGTCTCAGCGTATGTTACCTCTTAAAAGAGATCCTAAAATGGACTGTTATCTTTATCTTCTTTTACTTTTCTCTTGTCTGTCTCCTATCTTCATTTCCCTCCTAGAACATAGCTCTAGAATGTAAACTGCATGAGGGCAAGGAACTTGCCTGTCCTATTTTGCACTGTGCCTAGTACCCTATGTGGCACATAATATATATGGAGAGAATATAGATCAAGTGAGCCATAAACTGGGAAAAGATAATTGTGTACAGAGGACCTCAAATAAGAGTTAAGAAAATATCTGTTTCCCTGGGATCTTAGCCCTGGGTATTGCATTTAAAAAAAAAAAAAAAAAATTTGCATATTTTTATCTAACTGCAGTTGATGTTATACAGATCAGCCCGTGAAAATCTCCCCAGATTTTCATGAGGCTTCTGTCACTTGTATTGACAGGTTAGGTATGTCAACTTCTTTTGCTTCGGTAGTTGTCTCTGCTCAGAGTGCATGGTATTCCATCCTTAGCCCACTCAGGCAGTTCCTGTAGATTGAGAACTCTACTTTTTCTACAGTTATTCACTACACATCACAAATACCACATATGTTCAGAGTAATTGGAGACTTCAGCCAGCTTAAGAATGGTGGCCCAGATACAATGAAGCAGAAAAGCGCCTATAAAACCAACTCATGCTTAGTATATGGTTGATCCTCCTACTATTTAGGACTTCATCCAGAAAGAAAATTTTACCTCATTTGTAGGTTGGAGAAGGGAGGATGGTGTAAAATCACTATTCCATTCTTCGCTTAAACATGTTTGCACAGAGCCCATTCTTGGCTTAATCAGAAGTAGCCTTCCAATTTATCTCATATCACATTTGCCTAGTTTTATTTTGCTTGGCTACTTAAAACATCCCAATAGTGAAGTACAAGCATCCTAAGTGGAGGGACCCTGTTTGTGTGTACATGTTAACTCAGAAACTGGGACAACATGTAGCACATAGTAATTCTCAGTAAATCTTGAATGAATGACATTTAAAAGAACCAGTTTCTGAGTATATTGTTTGATACAGTTTTGTTTACAATTAACACTAGTGACATGAACACCACAGTACTTTACAGCTCTTAGGAAACTTCGTCACTTCTCTATCACTGTAGTGATAACAAAGCACAGAATTCAGCTTTGTTGGTTAGCCTGATGTTCTCTGAATGTCTCATGGTGAAACTCTTTTGCACCAGTAAAAGAAAATCAACAATGAGTAGGCATACCCAAGTATAGACTTCAGCAAGACACTTAGTTAACTTAAAGAACGTTTTTATAAACAAGGTGGGTTTGTTTCTTTTCTCTTTTCAGACATCTCGATCAGCAATCACACTGCCCTTGCACAGTTCTGCAAAGATGAGAAAATTGAATTTGTAGTTGTTGGACCAGAGGCACCGCTGGCTGCTGGTAAAGTGTGTTTCTATTGTTACAATATACACTGTGCCTACAGGAGTTTAGAGATCATCTAATCTGATATGTTTTATAGATGATGTTTTCTAATATAATGCTGCATCAGAAAAAACTTTTACCCCCTTGAAATTTATGGATTCTAGGATTTTTTTTTCTCCTAAACATCAGTAGTGTGACTAATATCAATAATAATATGAATAAATTTGAATGGGAGATCAAATTGGCAGCCATGAGAAGTATTTTTTTTTTATTCTGCTCTATCCATATAGTTGAATATAACAACTTTTGTGGGATCCGAATCATGTGAAAGGAGCACTTTGTTATATCCTGTAGAAAACATGAAAAATACTGTTTCCTATTCTCTGCCATCTGCCTTGTCTCAGTGTTGATTTAGTCTAACCCTAGTTCTTCAGAATGGAAAGGCCCTGCAGAGACCTGGACTAAGGATGCTTTTTTCCATCATTAGGAATTGTTGGGGACCTGACCTCTGTGGGAGTGCGATGCTTTGGCCCTACAGCAGAAGCAGCTCAGTTAGAGTCCAGCAAGAGGTTTGCCAAAGAGTTTATGGACCGACATGGGATCCCAGCTGCACGATGGAGAGCTTTCACCAACCCTGAGGAAGCCTGCGACTTCATTATGAGGTAGAAAGAAGACAGCCTCTGGAGGGCAGTGGTCTTATTAGGATATGAGTCACCCTTGTGTTACAAGTTTATAGTAAGGTAATTCTAGAGGGAACTCACAGAAGGTAGATTGCCTTTTTCCAACATCAATATAAGATTCACTCTTGTGGCCTTGCAGAAAGATAAATTTTTTAATATTTATTTCTGAACAGTTTATAGGAGAAAGGATACATTGGGTTCTGTAGTCATGCACTCTTAGCCAGATGATTTTTTTTTATAAATAATTAACTAGAATGAGGACTCATCACTTGGCCTTCTGCCAAGTTCAATCCTAAATTAAACATCCTATTCTTTATCATATGGAAAACATTGAGCAGTAAATGAATGTTGATATATGTCTTTGCCCTTTTTTTGTTGCCACATCTGGTTATGTGATAGGTTTTCATTTTAGTTGGGTCAGTTTCATTCTTCATTTGTTCTTCATTCTACATTGAAGCTCATTATTTCCTAGCAGACAGATTCCTTGGATGTGACAATTTAGTCGTTCCTTTGAGTAAGTCTCCTTCTGGATCTCTAGTTCTACTCAAAAGTTTCTTAAGTATACTTGGGGAAATGTGTGTTTTCATGCTTATACTGGTCTTATGCTCACTTTATGTCTTAAAAGATCGTTCCATATCCACACTATACTGGTGTTTTTTTCCTCCAAAGATTCTGTTGATATGCTCTCATGATAGGTGAGAAAACCAAAATTGAATCTACATACAATCATAATTAGCTACAAAGGAATATATAAGAAAAGAATCCTGACACAAAGTATGTCAAAATGGTATTAGCCCCTTTTTCTCTTTCTGCTTTTCAAATTGTTGCTATAGTGTATCGTCGCAAAATCTGAGAGTATTCTAAATTGTAAAAATTTACTGAATGTTGAAATTTTACTGTGTTCACAGTGCAGATTTCCCCGCTTTGGTTGTGAAGGCCAGTGGTCTTGCAGCTGGGAAAGGGGTAATTGTTGCCAAGAGCAAAAAAGAGGCCTGTAAAGCTGTCCAGGAGATCATGCAGGTAAGTTGATCACTCTGAAAGTTTGAATTTTTAGTCACATGGATAAGTAAATACTCTCAAGCTTACATAGTGAGCCTCTGGAGGGCGGGGTTGAAGTCCTTATTAGGATGATGAGTCACCCTTTTTTGTTACAAGTTTATAGTAAGGTAATTCTAGAGGGAACTCACAGAAGGTAGATTGCCTTTTTCCAACATCAATATAAGATTCACTCTTGTGGCCTTGCAGAAAGATAAATTTTTTAATATTTATTTCTGAACAGTTTATAGGAGAAAGGATACATTGGGTTCTGTAGTCATGCACTCTTAGCCAGATGATTTTTTTTTATAAATAATTAACTAGAATGAGGACTCATCACTTGGCCTTCTGCCAAGTTCAATCCTAAATTAAACATCCTATTCTTTATCATATGGAAAACATTGAGCAGTAAATGAATGTTGATATATGTCTTTGCCCTTTTTTTGTTGCCACATCTGGTTATGTGATAGGTTTTCATTTTAGTTGGGTCAGTTTCATTCTTCATTTGTTCTTCATTCTACATTGAAGCTCATTATTTCCTAGCAGACAGATTCCTTGGATGTGACAATTTAGTCGTTCCTTTGAGTAAGTCTCCTTCTGGATCTCTAGTTCTACTCAAAAGTTTCTTAAGTATACTTGGGGAAATGTGTGTTTTCATGCTTATACTGGTCTTATGCTCACTTTATGTCTTAAAAGATCGTTCCATATCCACACTATACTGGTGTTTTTTTCCTCCAAAGATTCTGTTGATATGCTCTCATGATAGGTGAGAAAACCAAAATTGAATCTACATACAATCATAATTAGCTACAAAGGAATATATAAGAAAAGAATCCTGACACAAAGTATGTCAAAATGGTATTAGCCCCTTTTTCTCTTTCTGCTTTTCAAATTGTTGCTATAGTGTATCGTCGCAAAATCTGAGAGTATTCTAAATTGTAAAAATTTACTGAATGTTGAAATTTTACTGTGTTCACAGTGCAGATTTCCCCGCTTTGGTTGTGAAGGCCAGTGGTCTTGCAGCTGGGAAAGGGGTAATTGTTGCCAAGAGCAAAAAAGAGGCCTGTAAAGCTGTCCAGGAGATCATGCAGGTAAGTTGATCACTCTGAAAGAGTTTAGAATTTTCTAGTCACATTGGATAAGTAAATACTCTCAAGCTTACAAATTCTACTCAAGGCAAGGAAAATGTGTAGCAGATAGTTACTATTCATAGTACTATGCATGGTAATCCATCTCTTAAGAAAGTATCTGTCCTTGGTGTCTCAGAGCTAAGAAAAGTGAAGCAGTGGCAATATATATTGGGATTTTTTTTTTTTTTTTTAGAAAATTAAGGCTGTTCTATGGCTTCACCGTTCTGCACAGGCTTTCTCTACTTGACAGTAAGCGGGGGTCCACTCCTCGCTATGCTGTGCGAGCTTCTCACTGCGGTGGCCTCTCCTGCTACAGAGGACAGACTTCAGGCACATGAGTTCCAGCAGTTGCAGCACATGGGCTCAGTAGTTGTGGCACTTGGGCTTTGCTGCTCCGTGGCTGCAGGACCCTCCCAGACCAGGGACTGAACCCATGACCCCCGCACTGCTAAGCAGATTCCCAGTCATAAGACCACCAGGGAAGCCCCTAAATATGTTTGGCTTTTATGATCCATCTTGGTGTGGATTTCTTCTCTCACAGATACTATAGTATAATTAGTGTAAGCAACCATAATTGTAATCAGAAATAAGTGGTGAGTAGTAATGGTGAAAACATAAGCTTTTATTTTGCCTTATTGAACCTGGAAAGCTGGTTTGCCAGGAGAGTTCTAATGATGCGTTCATTTCTAATGGTGTGTACCAGGGCTAACTCTGTATCATTGTCACTTAAAAAATAGGAGACATTCCTGTGTTCCTTTGTGACTTTCAAAAAGGGAAAGAGAAATTATAAAACTAATGCATTGGTTCATTATACAAGTGGTGCAAAGTGACAGTAGCCAATTAAGTAAATAATGAAGGCTTATCATTTCTCTTTTTATTATCTACAATAAGGATAAAGCTTTTGGAGAAGCTGGAGAAACAGTTGTCATTGAAGAACTTCTTGAAGGAGAAGAGGTGTCTGTATGTATATTCATCTTTTGCTTTTGGACTTTATGTCATAGACTGACTTGTGATCCCCAGGAAAGTCTTGATTTATTCTGATTCCTTCATCCAAGAGGCTAAACTTTGAGCAATACAAAGATACTTGTATATGTTTAGTATTTTAGATACATATTAAAAAATAATTTATCTTTTAATCATCCCTAGTATATCAGTAGGACCTGGATCACACATTTATAAAGGAAAAAGGTTAAAATATTTTACTTTGGGAGTAGCTTGATCTCCTCTCCTCTGAACCTAGCTCAAAAATTACAGATTCTTCAAAATTGAATATACAAAGTCTGTTGATTCTTGATCTAAGAAACTTAAGTTATATATCATTAAAATCATTAATGCTTTAAAATCATTTTGCTCTAAAAAAAGAAAACTCTTTCCTCTCATTTGAGTTAAAGGTACATATAGTTCTCTGTATTAAGTTACTTTTTTGCTTTCTGGCATTGAAGGCTAAGTGGACTGTTTTTCCTGCAGTGTCTGTGCTTCACAGATGGAAAGACCGTGGCCCCCATGCCCCCAGCCCAGGACCATAAGCGACTGCTGGAGGGCGATCAGGGCCCCAACACCGGGGGAATGGGAGCCTGCTGCCCAGCCCCGCAGGTAGTCATGGTTTGGTCTTCTCAGAGAGCTCTTAGACACTTCCTGGTTTGTTTGTTTTTTTTCTGAAAGTGATATTACTAATCAGCAAATGGGTTTTTCTGGTAAGTGAAAAGTATCTTTTATGGTCTCACTCTTAAAACCTTTTCCAAAAGCCTTCAAGGAACTAATAACTTAAGCCTGGATTGAATAGATCCTTCCAGCCCTCCTTTCTACACTGTTTTTACCCTGTGAGGCAGTTATCACCTAGAATTACCTCTTACTCATCTTTAGGTATCTTTGGCTGGACAAGTTTTCAGTAAGAGTGGGTGTGTTGCATTGAGAACCAAGTCAGACTATCATATGTTCTTTATGAAAAATCTGCATTGAGTATATCACAAGTAGATTGGCATTTCAGAAACTCACTTTCCCTTTCACCAACGACAGTTACAATTGTTTGTACTAATAATATGGTGCCTTTTAGATATGTTCCTTAATTAAAGGATAAAAAACCAAATAGAGTTTACTTTAAACTATATGTATTAAAGCTACCATTTGGTAAAAAATGATTTTAATATGAGAACTAACTCTAGCTCTGATTTTTATAATTTATAAACTCTAGGTTTTCAACTCGTAGGCTTACAAAGTTTGCATAAACTATATTTGAAGTATACAAAAGAGCCTCAATGTGCACGAGGACTTTTTAGTTTAATACCAGTTACATTTAAATGTTTCTCTTTGTTCCCCAGGTTTCTAAGGATTTGTTGCTAAAAATTAAAAATACAGTTCTTCAGAGGACAGTGGATGGCATGCAGCAGGAGGGTGTGCCGTACACAGGTAAGCACGCTGATGTCATCGGGCATATGATTTACAGAGTAAGTTTACACTGTTTTCTCTTTTTTAAACCACCAGTTTATTGGCCACTGTTGTAACATTAGTTATGGTCATTCCAAAACTTTGAGTTTGTATTCTAAATTTCATAGTCACAATACAATGGCTTCATTATAGTTGTTATTGTTTTTTGTTTTGTTTTTTTGACTTTTTTAATGAAGGTGTCCTCTATGCTGGTATAATGCTAACCAAGGATGGCCCAAAAGTTCTGGAGTTTAATTGCCGTTTCGGTGACCCAGAGTGCCAAGTGAGTAAAAAAGATAATAATATAAAGTATTACTTTGTAGAAGATGTGTGCTATTATAATCTTAGGATTTTTCAGCCTTGAAATAATTCCCTTTGAGAAATGTGTGCAAGTTCAGGTATCCCAGGGAATAAAAGCTCTCAGGCAAACTAAAATTTCTGTTGGTTGTCACATTGATTGTGTTTTTCCAGGTGATCCTCCCACTTCTTAAAACTGATCTTTATGAAGTGATTCAGGCTACTTTGGATGGTCTGCTCTGCACATCTCAGCCTGTTTGGCTGGACAACTGCTCTGCTATAACTGTGGTCATGGCAAGTAAAGGCTATCCAGGAGACTACACCAAGGGTGTGGAGATAACAGGTGAGCAGCAGAGTGAAGGCTGGAGGCTGCTGTGAGCAGTGTCACAGTGGGCCTTTCTCCCATGCACAGTTGTTCTCCCTTTAACAGTGGGAGGCCACCAATACCCATTCAGGGGGGTGGGTAACATAACTGTGTTGCTTATTGCTTGGATATGGATGTCCAGATACCTAAAATTACTGTGTTCAAGAACTGCCATCCAGTTCTCTTTCAGCAGTGAAGGCTTAAGTGGGCCTAGCCAAGTTGCCAGAGAAGCCCAGTCCTGCCTTGCTCATTTATCCTCTGAGAGCCAGGAAGATGATAGGCATATAGGAGAGTCATAGGAACATAGTATAAAGTACATCAAGGAGGTAAATTTCAGATTTCCCAATGATGACAGATGAACTCCCTAGTTTGCATAGCACCCCATAATCACTTCAATGACAGAATCAAAGCAGTTTCGGAAGTACAGCCTTCTCTTCTGTTTCTCTTTATAGGAACAGAGGCACCTATTAATAATTAAATGATGTTAAATAATAGTGTTTTTTTGTTTGTTTATTTTAAGATTTATTTATTTATTTATTTATTTTGGCGGGAGGGGTGGGGAGGGAGGGGAGCAGGCGGGCCACTTCTATTGGTCTTTCATTTGTCTGTTTTTCATCCATCTTTGTTCTTTGGCCCGTGGGGGCCTCCCATCGCGGTGGCCTCTGTTGTCACAGAGCACCGGCTCCAGGCGCATGCGCTCCAGAGCTCCGGCTCGGTAATTGGACACATCGGTCCAGCCGCACCGTGGCACGTGGGATCTTCCCAGGCCAGGGATTGAACCGGCGCCCCTTGCACTGCAAGGCGGTATCGTTACCCACTGGACCACCAGGGAAGCCCCAATACAGTGTTTTTAAAAAGTTCCAGACACCCTATTCACTGTCATACCCAAACAGGAAGTCCATTGCCCTGTAAATACCACGCATGGCAGCTGGGCAGTTAGAACTGATTGCCTTTTAAAATGAAGAAAGGGAAGGAATAGAATCAAAATCTTTGTATTGGTGAAATTTGCCTGAAGTTGGAGTGACAAGTGTAATACTTTCTGACACACTAATACTGGATATTACTGATACCACTGAATATTAACAGGTTACTAAATATGGTGCTACAAGAAAAATGGAAGAGAAAAACCTGAGGATATAAAAAAAAGTTTAAGAAGTTATCTTTGTATAAACTGTCCATTTCAGAATTTGGAGAATACATCTAGTAATATTTAAAAAGGAAAAAATAACCTTATGGTAAAGCAAAAAAAATGATTTTACTCATCATTGAAAAGTGATCAGGTTTTATTTATTGATGTTTATGTTTTTAATTTCTAACTTTCCAGGAGAAAATAACTTTGTGCTTCTAGTTCAAACTTTCCAGGCCTTACCTTTTTTTTGCCTTCATTGAAATAATGATTGTTACATGAGTTTTATGATAACAAGGCTTTAGTGTAGTACACTTGTCACCCTAGAGCAGAAAAGCCTTTTCTTAGGAGAAAGGATCAATTTACTATTATATTACATAATTATTTTCTGATAGATTTTTTTGAAGATTCATTTAAGTGAAATATTTTATTTTTAAAAAACTCTGGAAACCAATAAATCACAGTGTACAATATTATTACTGCAATTGATGATATCTAATGTCCTCTCCTAACAGGGTTTCCTGAGGCTCAGGCTTTAGGACTGGAGGTGTTCCAAGCAGGCACTGCCCTGAAGGATGGCAAGGTGGTGACTAATGGGGGTAGGGTCCTTACTGTCACGGCCATCCAGGACAATCTCAGCTCAGCTCTTGAAGAAGCCAGGAGAGGACTCGCCGTTATCAAGTTTGAGGGAGCCGTCTACAGGAAGGACATCGGCTGTCGAGCCATCGCGTTCCTCCGACAGCCCAGGTAAACCTGTGACCAGGTGATCATAGCAGAGCCTCAGAGCCGGCCGCGATGGCAGGGTCGGAAACCCCACTGAGCCTGTGCTGAGTCATTCTGTATTCTGAACTCTGTGAGACTGATCCAGTTGATTTGCATTTAGTTTGAATCAAAACTATTAGTTATATTCAAATAAAATGGAAAAACTTCACAGTAGCTCATATTTGAAAAGTACTGTTAGAATCAAAATTTTTTTTCTGAAGTTAGAGTGACAAGTGTAATACTTTCTGACACACTAATACTGGATATTACTGATACCACTGAATATTAACAGGTTACTAAATATGGTGCTACAAGAAAAATGGAAGAGAAAAACCTGAGGATATAAAAAAAAGTTTAAGAAGTTATCTTTGTATAAACTGTCCATTTCAGAATTTGGAGAATACATCTAGTAATATTTAAAAAGGAAAAAATAACCTTATGGTAAAGCAAAAAAAATGATTTTACTCATCATTGAAAAGTGATCAGGTTTTATTTATTGATGTTTATGTTTTTAATTTCTAACTTTCCAGGAGAAAATAACTTTGTGCTTCTAGTTCAAACTTTCCAGGCCTTACCTTTTTTTTTCCTTCATTGAAATAATGATTGTTACATGAGTTTTATGATAACAAGGCTTTAGTGTAGTACACTTGTCACCCTAGAGCAGAAAAGCCTGTTCTTAGGAGAAAGGATCAATTTACTATTATATTACATAATTATTTTCTGATAGATTTTTGTGAAGATTCATTTAAGTGAAATATTTTATTTTTAAAAAACTCTGGAAACCAATAAATCACAGTGTACAATATTATTACTGCAATTGATGATATCTAATGTCCTCTCCTAACAGGGTTTCCTGAGGCTCAGGCTTTAGGACTGGAGGTGTTCCAAGCAGGCACTGCCCTGAAGGATGGCAAGGTGGTGACTAATGGGGGTAGGGTCCTTACTGTCACGGCCATCCAGGACAATCTCAGCTCAGCTCTTGAAGAAGCCAGGAGAGGACTCGCCGTTATCAAGTTTGAGGGAGCCGTCTACAGGAAGGACATCGGCTGTCGAGCCATCGCGTTCCTCCGACAGCCCAGGTAAACCTGTGACCAGGTGATCATAGCAGAGCCTCAGAGCCGGCCGCGATGGCAGGGTCGGAAACCCCACTGAGCCTGTGCTGAGTCATTCTGTATTCTGAACTCTGTGAGACTGATCCAGTTGATTTGCATTTAGTTTGAATCAAAACTATTAGTTATATTCAAATAAAATGGAAAAAACTTCACAGTAGCTCATATTTGAAAAGTACTGTTAGATCACAGGGCTGGGCTTCCCTGGTGGTCCAGTGGGTAGAGTCCGCCTTGCCGTGCAAGGGGCACCAGTTCAATCCCTAGCGCAGGAAGATCCCATGTGCCACGAAGCAGCTGGACTTGTGTGTCCAGTTATGAGCCGTCGCTCTGGCAAGCATGCAGCGAGAGCTGGTGCTCTGCAACGAGATAGGCCACCGCAATGGGAGGCCCACACAAGCCAAAGAGTAAAGATGGATGAAAATAAATGAGTGAAAAAATAAATAAATGAAAGAGCCCAAATGTTTTTTAAAAAATGCAGTGCTTTGAAAAGTTTTTATCACATTTTGCGTTTTATATATATGCAATCAGCTGTCAGTTCATCAAGGAAAAGAAGGGATTTTTATTCATTGAGTTATATATTTCTGTATTACTTTTGTATTTATACTTTAGTTTCTAATTTTTTCAAAGAATTTAAGGTGAAAATATTGGTTATTAACTTTACAACTTTGATTATACTGTAAATTTTAGGCATCTGAATTGGTCACTGCATTTATATTTATTTCTGGAGTGTACTTTATAACTCCTTTTGCTTCACTATTGTCCTAAACAACTACTCCTTTGTAAAAAATATCAATGAACTATTAACAAGTTTATATAATTGAATTTTTTTAATTGACATTAAAATAACATGCTAAAATTTTATTTTTTGTTAATTTTAAAATAATTCCCTGGTAGTCCACTGGTTGAGACTTCACCTTCCAGTGCAAGGGATGCAGGTTCAATCCCTGGTCAGGGAGATAAGATCCTACATGCCTTGTGGCCAAAAAAAAAAAAAAAAACATAAAAACAGAAGTAGTATTGTGACAGATTCAATAATAACTGTAAAAGTGGTCCACATTAAAAGAAATAATAGAGGGCTTCCCTGGTGGTCCGGTGGCTAAGGACACTGCCTTGCAGTGCAAGGGGTGCCGGTTCGATCCCTGGCCTGGGAAGATTCCACGTGCTGCAGAGTGGTTGGACCGATGTGTCCAACTACTGAGCTGTTGCTCAGGAGCGCATACACCCAGAGCCAGTGCTCTGTGACAAGAGAAGCCACTGCAATGGGAGGTCCACACAAACCTAAGAACAAAGATAAATAAATGAAAGATCAATAGAAGTGGCCAAAAAAAAAAGTTTAAAAAAAAATAATAGACTCGATTCTTTTGAAATGACCTATTCCTAATCAGTAACACTTCATTTCCTATCTGAGTATGACCCTGGATGGCTTTTTTGGAGTTAACTGCCAAAGTTCTCAAGTCTGTTTATTCCATAACACCTTGTTTCTAATAAAAGTAGATGTATTTCTTTAAGTTTCCCTGATTCCCACTAGGCCAGCGGTATCATTTTTGTAAGCCATGACTGTTGAAGTCACAGTACCGTTTATTAACTTGATCTCTAAATGCACTGCTTCAGTTTGTTGGCACTATTATAGAGGTGGAAATGACACCCTAATTGTCATTACCTGGTTTTGCTTTTATTAGAGTTTTTTTTAACTCTTATTCCTTACAGTCTTTAGCCATAAGGAAACTGATGCAGTTCTCTATTGTTGCAATAAGAGCTCAGTTTCATTATTGAAAGATTTCTGTCTAGAGTTACTATATATAGTCCTAGTTCTCACTTTTTTTTTTTTTTTTTTTTTCACTTGTTTGACTCAGTTTTGGCACTCCTTCCCATATACCAGAATAGAACAGAGAAAGGGTGCGGTCAAGTGTTGATATATTTACCTGCCTGAGACAAGTACTTCTGGAAGAAATAGTTAAGTTAGAGAAGTAGTTGCAAGTAATGATGATCAACTGGGGAAGTTGTTTAAATACATTTCAATTCCGAGGACCTGCCCTAGATCAGCCAAATCAAAATCTCTGGGTGGGGGTGAACACATTAGGGGATCTGAAAAACCGTCAGTGATATCTTCTACTTTAAATAATATTTTAAGGTTAAAATAAATTTTCCCTGTTGATGTCTTAGTTTATTTTTTTGAACTTTTTAGGGGCCTGACATATAAGGAATCTGGTGTAGACATTGCAGCTGGTAATATGCTGGTCCAGAAAATTAAACCTTTAGCAAAAGCCACCTCCAGACCAGGTAAGTAGGATCCTGTCCTTCGCTAGTTCAGTAATCATGACAAATATTGTGTATTGATTTGAGGCTTTGTACTTAACTGAAAAAATATTCCAGTTATTAATTGATGCATACCCAGAATCACAGAGAAGCCACTAGGAAAAAGAACAAAGATAAATAAATGAAAGATCAATAGAAGTGGCCAAAAAAAAAAGTTTAAAAAAAAATAATAGACTCGATTCTTTTGAAATGACCTATTCCTAATCAGTAACACTTCATTTCCTATCTGAGTATGACCCTGGATGGCTTTTTTGGAGTTAACTGCCAAAGTTCTCAAGTCTGTTTATTCCATAACACCTTGTTTCTAATAAAAGTAGATGTATTTCTTTAAGTTTCCCTGATTCCCACTAGGCCAGCGGTATCATTTTTGTAAGCCATGACTGTTGAAGTCACAGTACCGTTTATTAACTTGATCTCTAAATGCACTGCTTCAGTTTGTTGGCACTATTATAGAGGTGGAAATGACACCCTAATTGTCATTACCTGGTTTTGCTTTTATTAGAGTTTTTTTTAACTCTTATTCCTTACAGTCTTTAGCCATAAGGAAACTGATGCAGTTCTCTATTGTTGCAATAAGAGCTCAGTTTCATTATTGAAAGATTTCTGTCTAGAGTTACTATATATAGTCCTAGTTCTCACTTTTTTTTTTTTTTTTTTTTCACTTGTTTGACTCAGTTTTGGCACTCCTTCCCATATACCAGAATAGAACAGAGAAAGGGTGCGGTCAAGTGTTGATATATTTACCTGCCTGAGACAAGTACTTCTGGAAGAAATAGTTAAGTTAGAGAAGTAGTTGCAAGTAATGATGATCAACTGGGGAAGTTGTTTAAATACATTTCAATTCCGAGGACCTGCCCTAGATCAGCCAAATCAAAATCTCTGGGTGGGGGTGAACACATTAGGGGATCTGAAAAACCGTCAGTGATATCTTCTACTTTAAATAATATTTTAAGGTTAAAATAAATTTTCCCTGTTGATGTCTTAGTTTATTTTTTTGAACTTTTTAGGGGCCTGACATATAAGGAATCTGGTGTAGACATTGCAGCTGGTAATATGCTGGTCCAGAAAATTAAACCTTTAGCAAAAGCCACCTCCAGACCAGGTAAGTAGGATCCTGTCCTTCGCTAGTTCAGTAATCATGACAAATATTGTGTATTGATTTGAGGCTTTGTACTTAACTGAGAAAAATATTCCAGATTATTGCCAAATTGCTATAACTCTTGCTCTATTTAAGCCAGACTCATTGTCTTCTGCTTTCTTATCTATTAATAGTAGGGAAAGCATTTCTTATCTAGGATGTTAAACTCAAAAGGATATATCTGTCTCTTTAATATCTGCTTTCTTGATCAGTGATTTGCTGTTGAAATGCACAAGAAACAAATTTCTCTTCACCAGGCTGTGATGTTGATCTTGGAGGTTTTGCTGGTCTTTTTGATTTGAAAGCAGCCGGTTTCACTGATCCTCTTCTGGCCTGTGGAACAGATGGTGTTGGAACTAAACTAAAGGTAATCAGATACCTATGTGCATAAAGGCCTTTTGTGAAAGATATGAAAGAATTTACCATGTATAAATACATATCTTTCCCCTCTTGGCATGTATACACTACAGAGAACCATACCAAATAATCCCATGAAGTGCTACAATAGCTACATGTTTGTAATAACATAGTGTTGTTGAGGCTCTGTCTGGATAGGAGGGTTATCTTTAGGGACAGGGAATACTTTTGGACCAGGTAGCTTTTTAGAAATTTAGCATTCTTTTTGTCTTTGGGTGTCCACAGAGCCCTAACCAAAGTCATTATTTGTTAGCCTCCACTGATGATTGACAAGATATAGTTTGGAGCTTCTTCTCTTATGTGGATGTTTATATTCTCCTGTAGATTGCCCAGCAGTGCAACAAACATGACACCATTGGTCAAGACTTGGTTGCGATGTGTGTAAACGATATCCTGGCACAAGGAGCGGAGCCCCTCTTTTTCCTTGATTACTTTTCCTGTGGAAAACTTGACCTCCATACGACTGAAGCTGTTATCACTGGGATCGCTGAAGCTTGCAAGAAAGCTGGATGTGCTCTCCTCGGTATGCTTTCCCATGTTAATCACGCACTCTTCTTACAGTATTTCAGCCCTACGTATAAGCGTGACTGGTGACCAGTATAGCCAGCTAGACAGGCTATGTGCCCCAAGATGAGGCAGACGAAACAGCACCAGCTAAGACCCACACTTCCACACCATCAGCCACGACTTCTCTTTTTTCCTGATCACGGGCCACATTTTTTAGGCCAGGGCATATAGAGTTCGGCTCTAAGCCTATGCCAGTGTAGGAACATGAAATGATTATAAAGATCAAATGTGGACGCATATTGTATCCAAGGTGTCAGGATGTAGAGGGCTTTTGTAATTTTATGAGAATTTGTACTACTGATTTTTATATATTCTTGTTTTTGAGATGAATTGATCTTGGGAAATTGCTGCATTACAATTGTATTTCACTGTGATCCCTCTCAAGCTCAGATCAGTTCTCTAACCTAATGACAACTTGTCTCTGGTTTACTGTCCTGCGAAATGTCAGCTCCGTTTCCCCAGAAGTCGTGTGTTTACGATGAGTCAGTGCTTTTCCTCAGTGTGAAAGCTTCGTCAGCCTTCTATATTTTGGTGTATGTGCTTAATTCAAAGTCTCTAAACCTGTAGTCTGATCTGTACATGCTCTGTTAGTTGTATTGATGATTTCTATCTGGCTTGAAGATTGATTTGTACTTTTTTAACTTGATAGAAATAGTTTTTTCTGCTTAAAAAAAAAAATACAGATGCATTTACATTTCTGAAACTGCTAGAGAAATGGCGTTGTGTTCAACTGAGTTTTCATCCTGTAAAAATTACGAGGTTTGGAGGCTATGCTCACCCTTTGTGGAAGTTAAGTGTTGTTTCCCCTGAAATCATGCTTGGTTGAGAATTCTGTCAGGTGGCTCTTAGAGAACATTTTACTGTTTGCAGAATACAGCTTCTGTTTAATTGTGCATATGGAGAGTAGCTGCTGTCACTACTTCCTACACTGGTTTATAAACATTTGCTTATTTCTTTGCTCTTGTTTCCACTTTCTACCAGGAGGTGAAACAGCAGAGATGCCTGACATGTATC
The DNA here is from genome assembly GCA_022376925.1 of Tragulus kanchil. Classification (NCBI taxonomy): domain Eukaryota; kingdom Metazoa; phylum Chordata; class Mammalia; order Artiodactyla; family Tragulidae; genus Tragulus; species Tragulus kanchil. The sequence continues at coordinate 234,097,762 of JAIOJX010000028.1, read as the reverse complement.
CTCCTGGAGAGTATGATCTAGCTGGCTTTGCCGTCGGTGCCATGGAGCGGGATCAGAAACTTCCTCACCTGGAAAGAATCGCTGAAGGGGATGCTGTTATTGGCATAGCCTCATCTGGTCTTCACAGCAATGGGTTCAGCCTCGTGAGGAAAATTGTAGCAAAGTCCTCCCTGCAGTACTCCTCTCCAGCACCCGACGGCTGCGGCGGCCAGACCTTAGGTACTCAGCCCCTGCTTGGAAGTGACCGAGCAACCACTCGGTGGGGTTAGGCTTTCGTTACTTAGAATGGAAAAAAATTTTTAATACTTGTCCTGTGGTTTGGCAGTGTTCTAGAACTGGTGGATCTGGCAAGGTCACAATCATTCTCTATTTCAGAATATTTTTATATATGCTTTGTTTTCAGTTTATAGACTTACGTTTTTATCTTCTTTTAACATACAGGAGACTTACTTCTAACTCCAACCAGAATCTACAGCCATTCACTGTTACCTGTCCTACGTTCAGGACATGTTAAGGCCGTTGCGCATATTACTGGTGGAGGATTGCTAGAAAACATCCCCAGAGTCCTCCCTCAGAAATTGGGGGTGGATTTAGGTAAGATTGCTAAAAAGAAATTTTGCTCAGAAAACCGTTAGGAGAAAAAATACATTATGGAAGTTGGGTCGTTTAGGTACATATATGATTATACCTAGAAATTCTTAATCATTGGGACTTCTTGAGGAAAAAAATAAGACTGACCCTTTTCTATCTCTTCATTTTATTGGCCATGTTTATAAGGCATACGGCCTTATGTAACTGGTTTAAATCAGATGAAATTCTGTAAGCAGGTTCTCCAAGGAGGTTGGTAAGCTCAAGCTCTTTCAAGACAGAATCAGGAACATGCTAGGAAGGGAAGTGGTAGTTATGAAATAGTCCAGGTCGGGGATAAAGAGCACCCAAACCAAGCCATAGAAAAGCAAGACAGATAGGAGAATCATTCTGTACTTAGAAGGGAAAAAGAAGTCCCAAATTTCTAGTTAAAGTGCATAGATAGTAACGTGCACGGGAATCTAGTAACTCCTACACTGGTTTATAAACATTTGCTTATTTCTTTGCTCTTGTTTCCACTTTCTACCAGGAGGTGAAACAGCAGAGATGCCTGACATGTATCCTCCTGGAGAGTATGATCTAGCTGGCTTTGCCGTCGGTGCCATGGAGCGGGATCAGAAACTTCCTCACCTGGAAAGAATCGCTGAAGGGGATGCTGTTATTGGCATAGCCTCATCTGGTCTTCACAGCAATGGGTTCAGCCTCGTGAGGAAAATTGTAGCAAAGTCCTCCCTGCAGTACTCCTCTCCAGCACCCGACGGCTGCGGCGGCCAGACCTTAGGTACTCAGCCCCTGCTTGGAAGTGACCGAGCAACCACTCGGTGGGGTTAGGCTTTCGTTACTTAGAATGGAAAAAATTATTAATACTTGTCCTGTGGTTTGGCAGTGTTCTAGAACTGGTGGATCTGGCAAGGTCACAATCATTCTCTATTTCAGAATATTTTTTTATATATGCTTTGTTTTCAGTTTATAGACTTACGTTTTTATCTTCTTTTAACATACAGGAGACTTACTTCTAACTCCAACCAGAATCTACAGCCATTCACTGTTACCTGTCCTACGTTCAGGACATGTTAAGGCCGTTGCGCATATTACTGGTGGAGGATTGCTAGAAAACATCCCCAGAGTCCTCCCTCAGAAATTGGGGGTGGATTTAGGTAAGATTGCTAAAAAGAAATTTTGCTCAGAAAACCGTTAGGAGAAAAAATACATTATGGAAGTTGGGTCGTTTAGGTACATATATGATTATACCTAGAAATTCTTAATCATTGGGACTTCTTGAGGAAAAAAATAAGACTGACCCTTTTCTATCTCTTCATTTTATTGGCCATGTTTATAAGGCATACGGCCTTATGTAACTGGTTTAAATCAGATGAAATTCTGTAAGCAGGTTCTCCAAGGAGGTTGGTAAGCTCAAGCTCTTTCAAGACAGAATCAGGAACATGCTAGGAAGGGAAGTGGTAGTTATGAAATAGTCCAGGTCGGGGATAAAGAGCACCCAAACCAAGCCATAGAAAAGCAAGACAGATAGGAGAATCATTCTGTACTTAGAAGGGAAAAAGAAGTCCCAAATTTCTAGTTAAGTGAGTGCATAGATAGTAACGTGCACAGCACAGGAGAAAGAGTAGATTTGGACAGGAAATGAGAAAACAGTGTCTTAATTATTGACATGCTTATTGCAGTATTTCTGTGGGAAGTTAAATTGGTGCTCATATGCTGAGAGTAACACTTATAGCCGCGGGAGTGGAAGGAACTGAAAGGTTGTTCTTCCATGTTCCATTCGTCTTAGTTTGTCAGAGGTAGAATTTCTAAAAAGAGAGCTGTCCGAATCAGGGAGTAAACCATGTAGAAGTATCAACTCCAAGCCAGGATTTCCACGTGACACTGGCTGGCAGTGTCAGCCTGCTGAGGGGTAGTTACCACCCCCCAATTATTGGAGTGCGGGGGATGATGGCAGAGGTCCAGTGAGTGAAGACTGCTGTTTGAAGAAACGTGCTGGTGGGAATGCCCTGGTGGTCCAGTGTTGAGGACTTAGCACTCACTGGCGGCCTAGTTCAGTCCCTGGTCCGGAACTCAGATCCTGCAAGCCGTGCAGTGGGGCTGAAGAAAACGTTTTTAAACAAACCTAAGTCTAGTTTTGTTTTGTTTTGTTGTGTTTTTTGCCCCCACTGTGCAGTTTGCATGATCTTAGTTCCTTAACAGAGATTGAACCTGGGCCTTGGCAGTGAAAACACTGAGTCCTAACTGCTGGACTGACAGAGAGTTGCCTATATTTGAAAATAAATACAGAGGGACAGAGTATTGCTCTTAAACTTTATTTTATATAGCATACATTTTCTACAATAATATCTGCATTTCCTCTGAAGTGTATATAGGCTAGTTTTACATCATGCTTAAGGTGCATTTTGGTCATCTCTAAGACCCAGCTAGACATTCACAAAGGGGTAGAATGCCAGCTTTTACTGAAATTCAGCCATTTAGAGTATCTGATTCATTCAGGGGATTCCTAAGAACCTAGTTAGTTAATGCAATGCAAAACTAATGGAGCAAAAAACTTGCTCAATTGTGAACACTGGCCCAGTGTCCTTAATGCCTTAGGTACAGACAGCTCGCCAAATGGCTTCCAAAAGGCCAGTCGATGGTTTTACCTTCCATAAAGTAGCAGTCCTGGTGTTAATTTCCATCACTTTGTATGTGTGCCTGCTTTTATACTTTGTGTCAACAATAGGTTAATGGAACAACCCTTGCCTGTTCTCAGATGCCCAGACCTGGAGGGTCCCAAAGATCTTCTCGTGGTTACAGCAGGAAGGCCACCTCTCTGAGGAGGAGATGGCCAGAACCTTTAACTGTGGCATTGGGGCCGTCCTCGTGGTATCACAGGACCTGGCCAAGCAGACTCTGCAGGATGTTCAGCAGCTCCAGGAGGAAGCCTGGGTGATCGGCAGAGTGGTTGTGTGTCCCGAAGGTAACCGCACCTTACTCGGCTGCTCTTAGATCTGTAACCTTAAATATAACTGTGCCCTGCCTTACAAGCTCTCTGCCCAGCTTTTATTCGAAGCCATTGCTATGGCCACTCTCTTTACACAGCTGTCACATGAAAACACCCCAGCCAGTAATACCAAGCGTCTCTTCATCTCTGCCTCAGGGTCTGACCCCTCTGTATAGCAGTCACATGCACAACCGCACCCCACAGGGCAACCCTTGACCAGTACAGTGAGAGTCAACGCCCATTTGAGAGACAGAAGGGAGTGGTTCTGAGGCACAGTCTGTCTGCATGGCTCCTCTGAGGGTCCCAGTGGAATCAAGCCCCGGTTGAGTTGCATGATCTTAGACTTGAAGGGCCTTGGCAGTGAAAACACTGAGTCCTAACTGCTGGACTGACAGAGAGTTGCCTATATTTAAAAATAAATACAGAGGGACAGAGTATTGCTCTTAAACTTTATTTTATATAGCATACATTTTCTACAATAATATCTGCATTTCCTCTGAAGTGTATATAGGCTAGTTTTACATCATGCTTAAGGTGCATTTTGGTCATCTCTAAGACCCAGCTAGACATTCACAAAGGGGTAGAATGCCAGCTTTTACTGAAATTCAGCCATTTAGAGTATCTGATTCATTCAGGGGATTCCTAAGAACCTAGTTAGTTAATGCAATGCAAAACTAATGGAGCAAAAAACTTGCTCAATTGTGAACACTGGCCCAGTGTCCTTAATGCCTTAGGTACAGACAGCTCGCCAAATGGCTTCCAAAAGGCCAGTCGATGGTTTTACCTTCCATAAAGTAGCAGTCCTGGTGTTAATTTCCATCACTTTGTATGTGTGCCTGCTTTTATACTTTGTGTCAACAATAGGTTAATGGAACAACCCTTGCCTGTTCTCAGATGCCCAGACCTGGAGGGTCCCAAAGATCTTCTCGTGGTTACAGCAGGAAGGCCACCTCTCTGAGGAGGAGATGGCCAGAACCTTTAACTGTGGCATTGGGGCCGTCCTCGTGGTATCACAGGACCTGGCCAAGCAGACTCTGCAGGATGTTCAGCAGCTCCAGGAGGAAGCCTGGGTGATCGGCAGAGTGGTTGTGTGTCCCGAAGGTAACCGCACCTTACTCGGCTGCTCTTAGATCTGTAACCTTAAATATAACTGTGCCCTGCCTTACAAGCTCTCTGCCCAGCTTTTATTCGAAGCCATTGCTATGGCCACTCTCTTTACACAGCTGTCACATGAAAACACCCCAGCCAGTAATACCAAGCGTCTCTTCATCTCTGCCTCAGGGTCTGACCCCTCTGTATAGCAGTCACATGCACAACCGCACCCCACAGGGCAACCCTTGACCAGTACAGTGAGAGTCAACGCCCATTTGAGAGACAGAAGGGAGTGGTTCTGAGGCACAGTCTGTCTGCATGGCTCCTCTGAGGGTCCCAGTGGAATCAAGCCCCGGTTGCCCACAGCGGTGATCAGCTAAATACTCTTCAGTTGGCTATTCCCCATTGTCCTTCTGGTTCCCTGAGAGCACTTCCCAAAGTTATCTCCTCTCGTGTGAGACCTTGTCTCAGACTCTACTTTGTGACTCATCTCAATTCAGAGAGCAGTGAGCAAGCACTCTGACAAGTACTGTGCTAGAAACTGACAGAATGGCAGGCAACTCAATCAGATTCTCTAACAGAGATGTCAAGACCTGTTAATTTTGCCTACATTCCTTTTATTGTGTGGATTTCATTTTCAGCCAGGCTCTCTAAATACTGGAAAGATGTCTTAAGTCCACATCCTTCAACTCACATTGCACTGAGAGAGGCCCTCTCTGTCGCAACGTGCTATATCAAACCTTTGAATGGTCTTGCTTGGTCGCATGACTGCCCTTGAAGCCAGGAGGTCGTAGCACCACTATGGATGGAAGAGCTGCAGAAAGGGAGACAGGACACTGACAGGCCTAACATATGTAGCTTTAGTTGAAGTGGGAAGTTCTATATGTTCACCTTTAGGAAGTTTCTGTGAGTGAGAAATGATAAGTAAAGCAAACCTTTTATTTGTTTTAGTCTTTGCATGTTTTATTTTCAGAATAAAATACAAGGGCCTCCCCTGGTGGTCCAGTGGGTAAGGACACCGCCTTGCAGTGCAAGGGGCGCCGGTTCGATCCCTGGCCCAGGAGGATCCCACATGCTGCGGAGCAGCTGGACCAATGTGTCCAATTACCGAGCCGGAGCTCTGGAGCGCATGCGCCCAGAGCCGGCGCTCTGCAGCGACAGATGCCACCGCGATGGGAGGCCCACGGGAGTCAAAGAACAAAGACGGATGAAAATAGATAAATGAAAGACCAATAGAAGTGGCCCACCCGCTCCCCTCCCTCCCCAACCCAACCCCCGCCCAAAATAAATAAATAAATAAATAAATCTTAAAAAAAAAAAAAAAGAATAAAATACAGAATAAAATAGTTATAAAATACAGGTTTTTATAAAACACTTCTATTTGTATATTATTGTTAATTCACATTTGTTCTTGACTGACTTACTGAATACGTTTGCAACAAAGGTTCTCCTCGTGTGAAAGTCAAGCATCTGATTGAAACCATGCAAGAGAATGGCAGCCTGAAAAATCATTTCTCTGTTCAACCAAAAAAGGCAAGAGTAGCGGTCTTAATATCCGGGACAGGTGAGATATGGCTTCCTCTTCACTGTAGAGCTGTAGAAATGCTCCTCCTCTTCTCCCATTCTTCCCCCTAAAAAACCTTACTTCTGAGTTTGAGGAGAGTGGGGCTGAGTGTTACTTTTCCACATCCTCAGTCTTTCCACTTTTCTCGGGCATTTTAGACAGTTTCTAAAGAAAAATTACAGGGTGTTTGGAAGATGGTTTAAGAGAGAGACGCTTTTCTAGATGGAATGGAAATTACAACTTTTTTTTCAATCATAGCTTTATAGTTGAAAGGTCTAAAGATCACAGTTGAGGCTTTTTTTTTTTAATGTTGCTATGAACATTCTTATAAATATCCAGTAAGTTCATAAGTGCATATCAGATAATTTAAGTTACATTCCCAACATAAATGCTTTGAAGTGTTGGTTTTTCCCTTGCTAAATTTAGCAGCTTGTTCCTCATCCATCAGTTCTATACATGTTAAACTGTTTCTGCTGGTATGCAAAATCATATTTTGTGCCTATGTTTTTATGAGATACTAATCCATTATTCCAAAAGGAAGGGGATTTAAAAGCCTCACATCTTTGCAGATCTTTTCTTTTTGCCAGTCTTTTCTAAGACATCTTTATCTTTAATCTTAAATCTTGACCATTTACTATTCAAAGTGGTATAAACCTTTTAAAGAAGTACGTCCTCTGCATCAAGGGGTCACATGCCACTTTGAAATATTTCTACTGAAGATACAAAACTAGGAATTTACCACACTACCTCACGTAGATAGAAAGACTTTTCAGTAATCCTGGTGGTGTCCTGGAGTCCCTTTTTAGGACTAAAAATTACTGGATAGTTTAAGCTATTAATTATTAAAAACAGAAGTGATATATCACCTGTCTTTCATCCCTAACTCTCCAAATAAACAAAGACACAGCAGAGATTGATACCAAAGTTAGGCTAGGACAATCACTGCACGTACAGAGGACCTAATACCTTAAAATGTTTGGGCACAAGTGCATCTGGAATTCTTGTCAAAGACCATGCAAGACCTGTGAAACTTGGCATGTGTTTTAGGTGAAGGGTCTGCTCTCATGGCTTTGAATTTGTAAGGACAGGTCAGTGACAACTTGGCCTGAACAGAAACTGTACAAACTCTTTCTGCTACAGTTTACTATAATATTTAGACCTGATTAAGGGAGGCTTTAGCAACACGTGAAGTAGAGGCCCCTGCATTCACTGCCCTTTACATGAAAGGCCATTTGGTTCCGCTCTAGGAATTGGCAAATTCATGAGACATTTCACAATTCCAGTGCATACTGCAGGTTACTTAGCTAAGCAGTATGCCCTGTCAAAGAACTGTTCTGAGTGATAGCAACAAACAAAAAATGAAGCAGCAGCATGCCCCTCCCTGTGTTTTCTCTCGTTCAGGATCCAACCTCCAAGCTCTCATAGACAGCACTAGGGAGCCAAGGAGCTCGGCGCACATTGTCGTTGTCATCTCCAACAAAGCGGCAGCGGCGGGTTTGGATAAAGCAGAAAGAGCCGGAATTCCCACCAGAGTAAGTTCCTTTGGAAAGTATCTTTCCAGATCCTTGGAGCTTACAGTCTGCCTCTGAGTGTTCTTGGGACATCTGGGTTTGAGGTGAGTGCTGGGCCTGCCTTTCCACTTGTCCTGCCCATTCCTTCACTCTTGACATCCTGTGTATCTTCAGAAGGTGAAGGTGGTCTATGTGAAGGCTGGGTTTTAAATTATTTTTGGTAATTTGTTGCAAACAGGTGGTATTTAACCTGTTTCTCTTCTAGGTGATTAATCATAAATTATATAAAAATCGGGTAGCATTTGACACTGCAGTTGGAAGTCCTTGAAGAGTTCTTCACGGACATAGTCTGTCTTGCAGGATTCATGAGAATTTTATCTGGCCCTTCACGGTACATAGTAACTTGCAATGATTTGAGAAGTGATATATCACCTGTCTTTCATCCCTAACTCTCCAAATAAACAAAGACACAGCAGAGATTGATACCAAAGTTAGGCTAGGACAATCACTGCACGACAGAGGACCTAATACCTTAAAATGTTTGGGCACAAGTGCATCTGGAATTCTTGTCAAAGACCATGCAAGACCTGTGAAACTTGGCATGTGTTTTAGGTGAAGGGTCTGCTCTCATGGCTTTGAATTTGTAAGGACAGGTCAGTGACAACTTGGCCTGAACAGAAACTGTACAAACTCTTTCTGCTACAGTTTACTATAATATTTAGACCTGATTAAGGGAGGCTTTAGCAACACGTGAAGTAGAGGCCCCTGCATTCACTGCCCTTTACATGAAAGGCCATTTGGTTCCGCTCTAGGAATTGGCAAATTCATGAGACATTTCACAATTCCAGTGCATACTGCAGGTTACTTAGCTAAGCAGTATGCCCTGTCAAAGAACTGTTCTGAGTGATAGCAACAAAAAAAAAATGAAGCAGCAGCATGCCCCTCCCTGTGTTTTCTCTCGTTCAGGATCCAACCTCCAAGCTCTCATAGACAGCACTAGGGAGCCAAGGAGCTCGGCGCACATTGTCGTTGTCATCTCCAACAAAGCGGCAGCGGCGGGTTTGGATAAAGCAGAAAGAGCCGGAATTCCCACCAGAGTAAGTTCCTTTGGAAAGTATCTTTCCAGATCCTTGGAGCTTACAGTCTGCCTCTGAGTGTTCTTGGGACATCTGGGTTTGAGGTGAGTGCTGGGCCTGCCTTTCCACTTGTCCTGCCCATTCCTTCACTCTTGACATCCTGTGTATCTTCAGAAGGTGAAGGTGGTCTATGTGAAGGCTGGGTTTTAAATTATTTTTGGTAATTTGTTGCAAACAGGTGGTATTTAACCTGTTTCTCTTCTAGGTGATTAATCATAAATTATATAAAAATCGGGTAGCATTTGACACTGCAGTTGACGAAGTCCTTGAAGAGTTCTTCACGGACATAGTCTGTCTTGCAGGATTCATGAGAATTTTATCTGGCCCTTTCGTCAGCAAATGGAATGGTAAGCAAAAAGAAATTGTTACTCCATTGAGAAATAGAGTGAAAATGACTCTAGGGTGGTTAACTTGCCCAATAATCCCAGTTGTGAGATACCTATTATTATGACATTTCATTTTGATACACATCATACTTGAATTTCCTTTGTCCAAAGAATGACCCAATGATGATTTATTATCCCATCAGTTTTTTTGGTGTACTATAATTACAGTTTCTAAGGTAGGTGAGGTTGGTTTCACACTACTACAAACATAATATTTTTATCTTCTGGATAAATATTTATTGGAAAGAGACTTTTATTTTACTCATTTAGAAGCATGAAGTTCAGAAGATGGCAAGGAAGGCACTATTGCCAGATGACGTAAGATATACTGTTCATATCTTTTCCTCAGGAGTTTTGACTGCTTCCTGTGGTCCTTTTTTGTGCACACATTTGGCCAGTAAGCACATTTTCTCTCCAGAGAGTTTGTTTTCTTAAGTGAATATCGTTAGAGCATTTGTGGTGTGATATACAATAGGAAATGCTTTTGCCAACATGAGGCACACAGATGGACAGTCTAGCATCTGGCTAGTGGACGTGCCACTTCAGGGTTAGGAGTCAAGCATACAGACCCTCTGCAGGGACCTCCTGTCTCTTTCTGTTATTATGTGTCAGCAATAAGCTCCGTTTTCTTCTGTGAGCCCGAGGAGACCCTTCCATCTGCCTGAGTCCCCACAGGCGCCTGCTGAGAGTCTGGCCGTGTGGCTTTGGCTCTGCAGGCCAGAGCTCCTCGGTCTGCTTGGATGAGAACCTGTGTTTCACGTCTCCTCATTTCTGTCTTCCACAACAGGAGCACTCATCCTAGAGAAACCTTGCTCCTGTTGACTCCTCGTTCTAGACAGGAAAGCATATGTTCCGAATTCTGACCACATTTTAATTAACTTCCAGGAAAAATGCTCAACATCCACCCATCCTTGCTCCCCTCGTTTAAGGGCTCAAATGCCCACGAACAAGTCCTGGACGCCGGTGTCACAATCACTGGGTGCACCGTGCACTTTGTAGCTGTGAGTATGTTTCACGATCAGTATCTATTTATTTGTTTGTTTTGTTTTTTAATTTATTAGCTGTGCTGGGTCTTCATTGCTGTGTGTAGGCTTTTTCTCTAGTTTTGGTGAGCAGGGCTCTACTCTCTCATTGCAGTGCAAGGGCTTCTCATTGCTGTGGCTTTTGGGTGTGTGAGTTTCAGTAGTGAGGACTCCCAGGCTCTAGAGAACAGGCTCAGTAGTTGTGAGTACATGGGCTTAGTTGATCCACAGAATGTGGGATCTTCCCGAATCAGAGATCAAGCTCATTTCTCCTGTGTTGGCAGGCAGATTTTTTACCACTGAGCCACCAGGGAAGACTGTCATGATTAGTATGTAAATGTCAGTTGCACTTGCCAGAGGTAATGTTCAAAACTTCCGCTTTCTTTTCCAGGAAGATGTAGATGCCGGTCAAATTATCTTACAGGAAGCTGTTCCGGTGAAGAGGGGTGACACTGTTGAAACGCTGTCTGAAAGAGTAAAATTAGCAGAACATAAGATTTTTCCCTCAGCCCTCCAGCTGGTGGCCAGTGGAGCTGTACAACTTGGAGAAAATGGCAGGATCTGTTGGGTCACTGAAGAATGAAGCATCCTCCTGCAGGAATGGAGCCAGATTTGAAAGCATTCTGGGTGCTGCAGGGTGACTTTTTATCATGGACCCAGCCTCAAAGAATGTGTGAGACATGTGTTGCCTCCAGTGGTCTTTCAGGTTTTACCTGTTTGGGGTCGTCTTGTTCATAATCAAGTGAGGCCTTCAGAATTCCTTTTACTCTCAGCCAAATAAGATACCAAATCTTGGTCTCTCTTACAAAGAGCTAACAGACCCAATAAGTTTATGATTATTCTGATAAGTCGGTGTCATAAAATTTCTGGGTAGCTCCCATTGAGGGATACGCCTCATTTCTGTCTTCCACAACAGGAGCACTCATCCTAGAGAAACCTTGCTCCTGTTGACTCCTCGTTCTAGACAGGAAAGCATATGTTCCGAATTCTGACCACATTTTAATTAACTTCCAGGAAAAATGCTCAACATCCACCCATCCTTGCTCCCCTCGTTTAAGGGCTCAAATGCCCACGAACAAGTCCTGGACGCCGGTGTCACAATCACTGGGTGCACCGTGCACTTTGTAGCTGTGAGTATGTTTCACGATCAGTATCTATTTATTTGTTTGTTTTGTTTTTTAATTTATTAGCTGTGCTGGGTCTTCATTGCTGTGTGTAGGCTTTTTCTCTAGTTTTGGTGAGCAGGGCTCTACTCTCTCATTGCAGTGCAAGGGCTTCTCATTGCTGTGGCTTTTGGGTGTGTGAGTTTCAGTAGTGAGGACTCCCAGGCTCTAGAGAACAGGCTCAGTAGTTGTGAGTACATGGGCTTAGTTGATCCACAGAATGTGGGATCTTCCCGAATCAGAGATCAAGCTCATTTCTCCTGTGTTGGCAGGCAGATTTTTTACCACTGAGCCACCAGGGAAGACTGTCATGATTAGTATGTAAATGTCAGTTGCACTTGCCAGAGGTAATGTTCAAAACTTCCGCTTTCTTTTCCAGGAAGATGTAGATGCCGGTCAAATTATCTTACAGGAAGCTGTTCCGGTGAAGAGGGGTGACACTGTTGAAACGCTGTCTGAAAGAGTAAAATTAGCAGAACATAAGATTTTTCCCTCAGCCCTCCAGCTGGTGGCCAGTGGAGCTGTACAACTTGGAGAAAATGGCAGGATCTGTTGGGTCACTGAAGAATGAAGCATCCTCCTGCAGGAATGGAGCCAGATTTGAAAGCATTCTGGGTGCTGCAGGGTGACTTTTTATCATGGACCCAGCCTCAAAGAATGTGTGAGACATGTGTTGCCTCCAGTGGTCTTTCAGGTTTTACCTGTTTGGGGTCGTCTTGTTCATAATCAAGTGAGGCCTTCAGAATTCCTTTTACTCTCAGCCAAATAAGATACCAAATCTTGGTCTCTCTTACAAAGAGCTAACAGACCCAATAAGTTTATGATTATTCTGATAAGTCGGTGTCATAAAATTTCTGGGTAGCTCCCATTGAGGGATAGTGTTCTCTATGAAATATCCATATACATTCCTCTCATAACTGACAGTTTCTATAATACCCAGCTTCTAGCTTTACAGTTTGGGAGAATGGAAGGCAGTCTACTCAGACAAGTAAAGTATATAAAGGGACCACATAGTTTCCTTCCGTCGCCAGTCGTTTCCAATCTGGACAGGCAGTTCTGGCACTGGGAGGTGTAGGTGACATTACTGGACATATGCACATCACCCTACAAACAGGGCCACATTTCTGTCATAGCTGAGCAAGCCGGGAATGGCCACCTGGCCCATAGCCAGCCAGCCAGCCAGCCCTAGAGTGCTGAGCCACCTAGGGGGCCGAAGAGCTCTGCCTGCCCAACAGTGGGCACCTTACTGGAAGGATCTGGAAGCCCTATTCAAGTCTTCCCTTGGACTTTAAACTCAGAACCTCAGCAGTACAGGGACCCTCATCACTGCCTCTGGTACAAGTCCGTTTTCCCTGGCAGCTGGCCAGCATCGCCCTACCTCTCGTTGACGGTCGTCAGCAGCCACTGTCAAGCAGTGTTCAGGTGCATCAGCTCATACAGGGACCTTTGCTGCAAGAGTAGTTGACTCCTTGTTTCTAGAGAATTCACTCAGCATAATTCAGCAGATACTCCGTACTTGCCAAACACTACCCTATAGCGTTTAGAAAGCTGGAAAAAGGAAAACATTATTGTTTGGTAAGATCACATACTTTAATAAAAATAAAAGCTGGTACCAGGATGTAAATAAGAAAAACCAGTAAGTTTATGACTTAAGAAATACACTAATAGCCACAAAAGGGAACCTGGACTCCATGGAAGGTGGCTGATTTCAGTAGTTGTAGAAAAATCAAAATGTGCCAGAAATACCTGATGGGCAGAACAGAAAAACAGTTGAAAGCAGCAGGGATGATACTGAAAGGACGAAGGAGTCAAAGGGTGTCCTACCGTCTCGTCTGTGATAAGCGTCTTATTTGGGCACGTGAGTATGGGCACAGCCTCTGGTTTATAGTGATACTCAGAAAAAGTCATTTAACTTATGAAAAAAGCAATGCATAGGAGGGTGGGAACAAGATGTTAATCATTTGTTAATGGAATAAATACAGATATTTGTCTGCTTCTAGTTGTGTGAACAGGAGTAAAACAAATGAGCCTCTACATTATGTCCACAGGGTGGATAGGGGAAGGGGGCTTCAACTGTCAGTCATTTCCATTGGGTAACAGATTAAAGTGGCAATTCCAAAATGACAAGCCAAATATTCTATAAAGGAATGTTGTAACACTTTCTAAGAGATTTTAACCTCTAAGTGTTCCTTCTTAAATTTTTTTTATCACTTTACAATACAAACTTTTTAAAATAAAAATAGTATAAGGAATAACCTGGCAGTCCAATGGTTAGGACTTGGCACTTTCACTACCAAGATCCCAGGTTCAGTCCCCTTGGCTGGGAAACTTGAGATCCCACAAGGTTTACATAATAGAAACAAATAAATATAAATAAAGATAAGTACAGTGTGGCATTTAATCACAACAGAGCTTAATAACTGATACAACTAGTCCCTCATTACTTTTTTTCACCAGAATTTTCTTGGCTATTCCCCATGCTCAGCAACCAGAACCACAGCCAAGATCCTGCCCAGGAAGAGGCTGGCAAGGACACGCGGCCATGGCCAGTTCTGGCCCCTCAGCCTCACTTCAGTGAGCGCTCAGTCTGTAGCTGCTCCCATGATCGAAATGCACCCTGAATTCCTCTGTCTGGGGGTCTCTTGTCCAGGCAGGGTTTTCTGATTGGTCAAGTCTAGCTCACTCACAGTTTTCTCGTGGCCTGGGGTAAAGAGAATAGGAAGTGGCCTTTGGGCTGTGGACTGTAAAACTGCCTCACATAGGTGAGTGCCCTGGACAGCAGATCCCCATGCTGAGAGGCCCTGATTTGACAGGGGCTCAGTTCCACAGGTCCCGTGACCCATGCAGCTGCAAGTAGTTCTGGAAGATTAACAACATTAATTGTTTTGGTTTTGTTGGTTTTTTTTTTTTTTTTTGAAGTTCACATGCTCACCGTTCCTCTTTGTATTGCCCTGGTATCTAATACATAATGTCTACCTCCTCCATCACTGTGCTCATTAAAGACAGTCCTGTAGCTATTCTTTCCCTAGCCATGTAAACCTGTCCCTAGCCATGTAAACCTGTTAACCACAACACAAGGCCATGAGCAGAAATAATCTGTCCATCACCTAATGAACAGAAAAGTAAAATACAGACTATCCATTACAAAGCAATATTACTCTACCATAAAAAAGGAAAGAAGTACTGATACACCCTAGAACGTGGATCAGCCCTGAAACGTGCTAAGTGAAAGGAGCCAGTCACGTGACTGCACATAAGGTTCCATGTGTGTGGAATGTCCAGCACAAGCAAATCCTTAGGGACAGAGGAGATGAATAGTCTCCGGGCTGTGGGAATAGGGGTGGCTGGAGAGCGTGACTAAAGGTGCGGTGTCTCTGGGGTTGTGAGAATAGCTATCCAGAGGGGTTCAGTCCCCTTGGCTGGGAAACTTGAGATCCCACAAGGTTTACATAATAGAAACAAATAAATATAAATAAAGATAAGTACAGTGTGGCATTTAATCACAACAGAGCTTAATAACTGATACAACTAGTCCCTCATTACTTTTTTTCACCAGAATTTTCTTGGCTATTCCCCATGCTCAGCAACCAGAACCACAGCCAAGATCCTGCCCAGGAAGAGGCTGGCAAGGACACGCGGCCATGGCCAGTTCTGGCCCCTCAGCCTCACTTCAGTGAGCGCTCAGTCTGTAGCTGCTCCCATGATCGAAATGCACCCTGAATTCCTCTGTCTGGGGGTCTCTTGTCCAGGCAGGGTTTTCTGATTGGTCAAGTCTAGCTCACTCACAGTTTTCTCGTGGCCTGGGGTAAAGAGAATAGGAAGTGGCCTTTGGGCTGTGGACTGTAAAACTGCCTCACATAGGTGAGTGCCCTGGACAGCAGATCCCCATGCTGAGAGGCCCTGATTTGACAGGGGCTCAGTTCCACAGGTCCCGTGACCCATGCAGCTGCAAGTAGTTCTGGAAGATTAACAACATTAATTGTTTTGGTTTTGTTGGTTTTTTTTTTTTTTTTTGAAGTTCACATGCTCACCGTTCCTCTTTGTATTGCCCTGGTATCTAATACATAATGTCTACCTCCTCCATCACTGTGCTCATTAAAGACAGTCCTGTAGCTATTCTTTCCCTAGCCATGTAAACCTGTCCCTAGCCATGTAAACCTGTTAACCACAACACAAGGCCATGAGCAGAAATAATCTGTCCATCACCTAATGAACAGAAAAGTAAAATACAGACTATCCATTACAAAGCAATATTACTCTACCATAAAAAAGGAAAGAAGTACTGATACACCCTAGAACGTGGATCAGCCCTGAAACGTGCTAAGTGAAAGGAGCCAGTCACGTGACTGCACATAAGGTTCCATGTGTGTGGAATGTCCAGCACAAGCAAATCCTTAGGGACAGAGGAGATGAATAGTCTCCCGGGGCTGTGGGAATAGGGGTGGCTGGAGAGCGTGACTAAAGGTGCGGTGTCTCTGGGGGTTGTGAGAATAGAGTAAAATCTAGTGTATGGACATAGTTGCACCATCCCATGATCACACCTACACCACTGAGCCATCGTGTGGCATAAGAATTATAAGTTGATAAAAACTTCCCCAAAAAAGAGATACAACTCCTTCTCTGTTACCATAAAAAGATAAATTCATATAGTTGTTCTTATATAAATCAAGATTCCATTTGATCTTATGCGTCAAACTTACATTTAAAATACTTCACATTCACCATGAAATCACTTCTATGAATGCAGCAGGATTTCCAGACTTTGCGGCAGAAAGTATGCCACAGACTTTATAATGCCTAAAACTCAGCCTCCTTGCACCAATGCCAAATTGAATCTCAAAAGATGTGGGTGAAGCAGAGCCTTATGGCTTTGCCAGGTAAAGGTGAATACAGAAGGCTTCTGCCTTGAAAAAACTGTGTCCCAACCCAGAAGAATTTGTGGAGTTTTATAAAAATTCCTTCAAGGGTGGGATTGCTGACAAGACTGAAATGTGTTCAGGGTCTCAGGGGGTCGGTCTCCCAATCTTGGTAAATTCTCTGGTCCCTTTAGTCTTGCCTCAGGTGGCTTCTTGGCTCCTCCTCCCTTTATTAGCATCTGTTGGAATCCACCCTTTGGAACTCAGGGACCATCATAGAGCCTGGAGTCTTGCCTACAAGAAATGGGGGACAAAAAAGGGCTTCCATGTCCAGGAGCCCACAGGGTGCCCCTGGTTTCAAAACTATACTAAAGACTATGCACCTGAACAGCAATTCTAATCCTAAAATCCTCCATCTGTTAAGCTGACAGTTCCCTACATAAGCTTAAAAATACTCCTGAGCCCCACCTGTATTGTCAGCATTGCAACAAAGCATTGCATGAAGACTCTGTGTACCCTCTGCATTTCAGTGAGACCAACAGTGTGTCATTCTAAAGTGGTTCTTAACAAAAAAGGAGCAGTTTGGTTTTGATTTTTTATTAATAAAAACCCTGACCCCTGGAGTTTCTGCTGTTGGCAGCCCTGGTTCTCTGCTTTTCTCATGTTAGAATCTTTCAGAATCCTGGTCCTAGCCTCAGCCAAGACCAGTTAAATCACAATGTCTGAAAGCAGTGATTAGCAAGTTCCTCAGGTAATTCAGATGTGCACAAAATTTTGGCAACCAGTAGTAAACCCCAGTTCGATTCCTAGGTCAGGAAGACACCCCAAAGAAGGGATAGACCACCCACTCCAGTATTCTTGGGCTTCCCTGGTGACTCAGATGGTAAAGAATCTGCTTACAATGTGGGAGACCTGGGTTCAATCCCTGGGTCAGGAAGATCCCCTGAGAAAGGAATAAAGTTCAAAGGGCTTCCCTGGTGGCACAGCAGTAAAGAATCTACCTGCCAACATATGAGACATGGGTTCAATCCCTAGGCCAAGAACATTTCCTGCAGGCAAGGAAGAAAAGGAAAGATACCCAACCAAATGAACACTTGGGTGCAATCTCAACAACTACAGAATGATCTGTTTGTTTCCAAGGCAAATTATTCAACATCACTGTAGGAAGATCCCACTTGCCGTGGAGTGGCTGGACCAGTGTGTCCAATTACAAGTCAGTGCTCTGGAGCCCATGTGCCGAGAGCCGGTGCTCTGCAATGAGAGAGGCCACTGCAGTGGGAGGCCCACACATGACAAAGAATAAAAAGATGGATGAAAATAGATAAATAAATTGAATAATATTTTTTTTTAAGTAGGAAGTCAAGAGAAACCTGTAGTAACAGGCAAGTTTGGCCTTGGGGTACAAAATGAAGCAGTGCAAAGGCTAACAAGAGTTTTGCCAAGAGAACACCCTGGTCATAGCAAAAACTCTCTTCCAGCAACATAAGAGATGACTCTCTACATGGACATCACCACATGGTTAGTACCAAAATGAGACTGATGATATTCTTTGCAGCCAAAGATGGAGAAGCTCTATACAGTCAGCAAAAACAAGACCTGGAGCTGACTGTGACCAGATCATCAGCTCCTTAGTGCAAAACTCAGGCTTAAATGGAAGAAAGTAGGGGAAACCACTAGGCCATTCAGGTATGACCAACTTAAATCCCTTATGATTATACAATGGAGGTGATGAATAGATTCAAGGAATTAGATCTGGTAGACAGGATGCCTGAAGAACTATGGATAGAGGTCTATAACACTGTACAGACAGCGGTGACCAAAACCATTCCAAAGAAAAAGAAACGCAAGACGGCAAAGTGGGTGTCTGAGGAAGATTTACAAACAGCTGAGAAAAGAAGGAAGCAAAAGGCAAAGGAGAAAGATATATCCAGCTGAATACAGAGTTGGAAACAAGGAAATCTTCTTAAGGGAACAATGTAAAGAAATACAGGAAAACAATAGAATGGGAAAGACTAGAGATCTAGACAAGAAAACTAGAGATACCAAAGGAACATTTCATGCAAAGATGGGCACAATAAAGGGCAGAAACAGTAAGAACCCAACAGAAGCAGTACAGATTGAGATGGCAAGAATAAACAGAAGAACTATACAAAAAAAGTCTTAATGACTCACATAACCATGATGGGTGTGGCCATCTACCTAAAGTCAGACATCCTGAAGCATGAAGCCATGTGGACCTTAGGAAGCATTACTAGGAACAAAGCTAGTGGAGGTGATGGAATTCCAACTGAGCTATTTCAACTCCTAAATGATGATGCTGTTAAAGTGCTGCACTCAGCTTGCTAGCAAGTTTAGAAAACTCAACAGTGGCCATAGGACTGGAAAAGGTCAGTATTCATTCCAATCTCAAAGAAAGGAAATGCCAAAGAATTTCCAGATCTTCCAAAAGGAAAAGTAGGAAGTCAAGAGATAACTGGAGAAACAGGCAAGTTTGGCCTTGGGGTACAAAATGAAGCAGTGCAAAGGCTAACAAGAGTTTTGCCAAGAGAACACCCTGGTCATAGCAAAACTCTCTTCTAACAACATAAGAGATGACTCTCTACATGGACATCACCACATGGTTAGTACCAAAATGAGACTGATGATATTATTTGCAGCTAAAGATGTATAAGCTCTATACAATTAGCAAAAACAATACCTGGAGCTGACTGCCTTATATCATGAGCTCTTTATTGCATGATTGAAGCTTAAATGGAAGAAAGTAGGGGAAACCACTAGGTGATTCAGGTATGACCTAAATCAAATCACTGTGATAATACAGTGGTTGTGATGAAAAGATTCAAGGGATTAAATCTGGTAGACAGAGTGCTTGAAGAACTGTGGATGGAGGTCTATAACACTGTACAGACAGCGGTGACCAAAACCATTCCAAAGAAAAAGAAACGCAAGACGGCAAAGTGGGTGTCTGAGGAAGATTTACAAACAGCTGAGAAAAGAAGGAAGCAAAAGGCAAAGGAGAAAGATATATCCAGCTGAATACAGAGTTGGAAACAAGGAAATCTTCTTAAGGGAACAATGTAAAGAAATACAGGAAAACAATAGAATGGGAAAGACTAGAGATCTAGACAAGAAAACTAGAGATACCAAAGGAACATTTCATGCAAAGATGGGCACAATAAAGGGCAGAAACAGTAAGAACCCAACAGAAGCAGTACAGATTGAGATGGCAAGAATAAACAGAAGAACTATACAAAAAAAGTCTTAATGACTCACATAACCATGATGGGTGTGGCCATCTACCTAAAGTCAGACATCCTGAAGCATGAAGCCATGTGGACCTTAGGAAGCATTACTAGGAACAAAGCTAGTGGAGGTGATGGAATTCCAACTGAGCTATTTCAACTCCTAAATGATGATGCTGTTAAAGTGCTGCACTCAGCTTGCTAGCAAGTTTAGAAAACTCAACAGTGGCCATAGGACTGGAAAAGGTCAGTATTCATTCCAATCTCAAAGAAAGGAAATGCCAAAGAATGTTCAAACTACCCACAATTGCATGCATTTCACATAACAAGGTAATGCTCAAAATCATTCAAATTAGGTTTCACCAGTATGTGAACTGAGGACTTCCAGATGTATAAGCTGCATTTAGAAAAGGCAGAGGGGGATTTCCCTGGTAGTCCAGTGGTTAAGAATCTTCCTGCCAAGGTAAGGGATGCAGGTTCGATTCCTGGTCAGGGAACTAAGATCTCACATGCTGCAAGATGACTAAGCCCACATGCCACAGTGAAAGATTCTGTGTGCAGCAACTAAAACTCAATGCAGCAAAATAAATAATAAGATAGTTAAAAAAAGAAAGAAAAGGCAGAGGAACCAGAGATCACATTGCAAACATCTGCTGGATTACAGAAAAAGCAAGGGAATTAAAAAAAAAAAAAGGCTACTTCTGTGTCACTGACTACACTACAGCCTTTGACTGTGTGCATCACAACAAACTGGAAAATTTTAAAGAGATGGGAATACCAGACCACTTTAGCTGTCTCCTGAGATACTTATATACAGATCAAGAACCAATAGTTAAAATTGGACATGGAACAACTGACTGGTTCAAAATCGGGAAAGCAGTGCACCAAGGCTGTATACTGTTACCCTGTTTATTTAACTTATATGCAGAATACATCACGTAAAATACCAGGCTGGATGTATCACAAGCTAGAATCAAGAATGCCAAGAGAGAGATCAACAACCTCAGATATGCAGATGATGCCATCCTAATGACAGAAAATGAAGAGGAACTAAAGAATCACTTGGGGAAGGTGAAAGAGGAGAGTGAAATAGCTGGCTTAAAACTCAACATTCAAAAAACGAAGATCAGGCTTCCCTGGTAGCTCAGTGGTAAAGAGTTCACCTGCCAATGCAGGAGACAGGAGTTCGATCCCTGATCCAGGAAGATCCCACATGCTGCGAAGCAACAAAAGCCCATGAGCCACAACTATGGAGCCTGTGCTCTAGAGCCTCGGAGCCACAACTACTGAAGCCCATGTGCCCTAGAAACCAAGTTCCACAAAAAGAAAAAAAGTCACCGCAACAAGAAGCTTGCTCATCTCAATCAGAGAGTAGCCCCTACTCCCTGCAACTAGAGAAGAGCCTGTGGCAGCAGTGAAAACCCAGAACAGCCAAAAAATGAATAAATAAATAATTTAAAAATAAATAGTAGCATATCTTAAAAAACCCCGAAGATCATGGCATCTGGTCCCATCATTTCATGGCAAATAGAGAGGGAAACAATGGAAATGGTGACAGACTATTTTCTTGGGCTCCAAAATCCATTGTGGATGGTGACTGCAGCCGTGAAATTAAAACACGTTTGTTCCTTGGAAGAAAAGCTATGATAAACCCAGACAACATATTTTAAAAGCAGAACATTATTGTGCCAACAAAGGTCTGTACAGTTCAAGCTATGATTTTTCCAGTAGTCATGTATGTATGTGAGAGTTGGACCATAAAGAAAGCTGAGTGCCAAAGAATTGATGCTTTCTGTGGTGCTGGAGAAGATGCTTGAGAGTCCCTTGGACAGCAAGGAGATCAAAGCAGTCCCTCCCAAAGGAAATAAACCCTGAATATTCATTGGAAGGACTGTTGCGGAAGCTGAAGCTCCAATGCTTTGGCCACCTGATATGAAGAAACGACTCACTGGAAAAGACCCTGATGCTGGGAAAGACTGAAGGCAAGAGGAGAAGGGGGCAGCAGAGGAAGAGATGGTTAGATAGCATCACTGACTTAATGGACAGGAATTTGAACAAACTCTGGGAGAAAGCGTTGGACAGGGAAGGCTGGCAGGCTGCAGGTTGCAAAAAATTTGGACACCACTTAGTGACTGAACAACAACAATGACTAATGATGTTAAGCATCTTTTAATGTTTTAGTGATCATCTGTACATCTTTGGTGAAATGGGCTTCCCCGGTGGCTCAGATGATAAAGAATCTGCCTGCAGTGTGAGAGATCTGCGTTTAACTCCTGGGTCGGGAAGATTCCCTGGAGAAGGGAATGACAACCCACCCCAGTATTCTTGCCTGGAGAATCCCATGGACAGCGGAGCCGGGAGGGCTACAGTCCACGGGGCTGCAAAGAGTCAGACACGACTGAGTCACCAGCACTTTCACTTTAGTGAAATATTATTCAAATTATTTGCACTTTTTAAATGTGGGATCTTCCTCGACCAGGGATCAAATCCATGTCTCCTGTGTTCGCAAGTGGATTCTCTACCACTGAGCCACCAGGGAAGCCCCACTTCTTTGCACATTTTAAAACAGGTAGATGTCTATTTATTGATAACTTTTAAGAGTTCTTTATATATTCTGGATATCAGACCCTTATCAGATAAATGATTTGAAACTTTTTTCTCACATTATGTGGTTTGCATTTTAAGTTTACTATGGTATTCATTGAAGCACAAATATTCTTAACTTTGATGAAGTCTAATTAATTTTTATTACTTGTACTTTTGGTATCATATCTAAGAAATCATTGCCAAACACAAGGTCACAGTGTTACATATTTATTTGCTTCTAAGCATTTTATATCTTTAGCTGCTTACATTTAGCTGTTTGATTCATCTTAAGTTCATTTTTTTATACAATGTGACGCAAGGGTTCAACTTCATTCATTTGTAAGTGGATATACAGTTATGCTGGCACCATTGGTGAAGTCCATTTTTTTCCCCATTTTTCCTGGCACGCTTATCAAAAATTTATAGATCATAAATGTGTAAGTTTATTTCTGAACTTTCAGTAACATTTCATTGAGCTATATGTCTATCCTTAGGCCAGTACCACAGAGTCTTGTGGTGAGTTTTGAAATCAGGAAGTGTGACTCCTCAAACTCTGTTCTTCTTTTCTTTTTTGGAGTTTTTTTTTTTTTGGCGGGGGGCGGGTTGGGGAAGGAAGGCGGCAGGTGGGCCACTTCTATTGGTCTTTCATTTATTTTTCATCCGTCTTTGTTCTTTGGCTCATGTGGGCCTCCCATCGCAGTGGCCTCTCTTGTCGCAGAGCACAGGCTCTGGACGCATGTGCTGCAGAGCTCCGGCTCAGTAATTGGACACATCGGTCCAGCCACTCCGCGGCACGTGGGATCTTCCCAGGTCAGGGATCGAACCAGCACCCCTTGCACTGCAAGGCAGTGTCCTTACCCACTGGACCACCAGGAAAGCCCTCTGTTCTTTTTCAAGAGTGTTTTTGATATTCTGCGTTCCTTTTTTGTTGTTGTTATATTTACTTGGCTGCATTGAGTCTAAGCTGTGGCATGTGGGATCTAGTTCTCTGACCAGGGATCAAGCCCAGGCTTCCTGCATTGGGAGTGCAGAATCTTAGCCACTGAACTACCTGGGAAGTCCCTATTCTCTATTCCTTGACTTGTCATATAAATTCAGGATCAGCATGTCTACTTTTTTCAAAAAGGCTGACTGAGATTTTGAAAGGCATTTACTTTAACTTGTAGATTATTTTGGAGAGTATTGCCATCTCAACAATATAGTCTTCCAATTAATGAGCACAGGAGATTAATTTTCAGGGGAGTGTGATTTTGGTTGCTATGGCACCACAACTTTTAGGAAATATATCGACTTCTTTGCAGTTACCACAGAACCAGCAAAAGAAAGAAAGAAAGAGAGAGGGGGGCTTCCCTGGTGGTCTAGTGGTTAAGAGTCTGCCCACCAATGCAAGAGGTGCAAGTTCAATCCTTGATCCCATAAGATCCCTTATGCCTTGGGGCAACTAAGTCAGTGCACCACAACTACTGTGTCTACAAACTTGTAGCCCGAGCACTGAGACCCTGTGTTCCGCAGCAAGAGAAGCCATCACAATGTGGTGCACCGCACCAGTGAGTAGCTCCTGCTCCCCTGCAACTAGGGAACTAGAGAAACACACATGCAGCAATAGAGACCCAGCCTGGCCAAAATAAATTTTTTTTTTTAAAAGAAGACAGATGGAGCCTCGCAAGCTTTAGTCAAAGCCCAAAACTTTTGTGCAAAATAGAGGAAGGAGGCAGGTCCTCTATTGGTCTTTCATTTATTTTTCATCCGTCTTTGTTCTTTGGCTCATGTGGGCCTCCCATCGCAGTGGCCTCTCTTGTCGCAGAGCACAGGCTCTGGACGCATGTGCTGCAGAGCTCCGGCTCAGTAATTGGACACATCGGTCCAGCCACTCCGCGGCACGTGGGATCTTCCCAGGTCAGGGATCGAACCAGCACCCCTTGCACTGCAAGGCAGTGTCCTTACCCACTGGACCACCAGGAAAGCCCTCTGTTCTTTTTCAAGAGTGTTTTTGATATTCTGCGTTCCTTTTTTGTTGTTGTTATATTTACTTGGCTGCATTGAGTCTAAGCTGTGGCATGTGGGATCTAGTTCTCTGACCAGGGATCAAGCCCAGGCTTCCTGCATTGGGAGTGCAGAATCTTAGCCACTGAACTACCTGGGAAGTCCCTATTCTCTATTCCTTGACTTGTCATATAAATTCAGGATCAGCATGTCTACTTTTTTCAAAAAGGCTGACTGAGATTTTGAAAGGCATTTACTTTAACTTGTAGATTATTTTGGAGAGTATTGCCATCTCAACAATATAGTCTTCCAATTAATGAGCACAGGAGATTAATTTTCAGGGGAGTGTGATTTTGGTTGCTATGGCACCACAACTTTTAGGAAATATATCGACTTCTTTGCAGTTACCACAGAACCAGCAAAAGAAAGAAAGAAAGAGAGAGGGGGGCTTCCCTGGTGGTCTAGTGGTTAAGAGTCTGCCCACCAATGCAAGAGGTGCAAGTTCAATCCTTGATCCCATAAGATCCCTTATGCCTTGGGGCAACTAAGTCAGTGCACCACAACTACTGTGTCTACAAACTTGTAGCCCGAGCACTGAGACCCTGTGTTCCGCAGCAAGAGAAGCCATCACAATGTGGTGCACCGCACCAGTGAGTAGCTCCTGCTCCCCTGCAACTAGGGAACTAGAGAAAACACACATGCAGCAATAGAGACCCAGCCTGGCCAAAAATAAATTTTTTTTTTTTTTAAAAAGAAGACAGATGGAGCCCTCGCAAGCTTTAGTCAAAGCCCAAAACTATATTCAAGAATGCAAAAAGATGTTACTATTTTTGCTGTGCTTCCTGCAGCAGCTCAGAAAGTATTTAATATAACCATAAAGTTGAAAATTTTGTTTAGTAACTTTTCAGAAAGATCGTATCTATTTCCTACCCACTCAGAAACACAATTAACGATTAAGTGTTGGTGTACTAACTAAATTCAAGCCAACTCTCTGCCCTTCCTTGTTTGTGGGGAAATTTGTTTCAAAAGGCTCGATTCTATTGTGAGAGTACAGAATTACGAAAACGAAGTTCCAAACTAGGAAATGTCACAAAATGTAATCCAATATACTTTCATTTAAAGCCAGTCCTTTAAAAAAAAACAAATAGCCTCTTTGTGCAAGATTATACCACATCCCAGCATTCAAGCATGTCGATTTGAACCATGACATAATCTTAAAGTGGTTAACAATTTTATACTGAAAATGAACAGATTTTAAAAGTCTACGGAGGGCTTCCCTGGTGGCTCAGTGGATAAGAACCCATCTGCTGATGCAGGAGACACAGGTTCGATCCCTGATCCGGGAAGATCCCACATGTCATGGAGTAACTAAGCCCACACATCAGTGAAGACCCAGCACAGTCACAAATAAATAAATAAAAGTTAAAAAAAAAAAAAAGTCTATGGAGTTTGACTAAGTGAGGCAGCATGATCACATGAAAAATGCTGCTTAATTGGGTGTTCCCCGGTGACCTAGTGTTTAGGATTTGGCATTTTCACTGCATGGGCCAGGTTCAGTCAGTCCCCGGTCTTGAGAACCACCTGCAAGTGGCTTGGCCAAAATTTTAAAAATAAATAAATAAATGCTAGTCAACCTAGTGTTTAGTTCTTACTCTAAATTTGATCCTTTGATCACATCTTATAATCACTAGGCCTACTGATTGCAGAGTATGCAGTCATCTCCTAAAAGAAAAAAAAAAAAAAAAACTATAGTTTTCTTTTGTAATATTTGTTTATTTGGCTGCACGGAGTCTTATGCGAGGCATGCAAACACTTGGTTGCAGCCTGTGGGATCCAGTTCCCTGATCAGGGATGAAACCCCGGCTCCCTGCATTGGGAGTTCGGAGTTTTAGCCACTGAACCACCAGGGTGGTCCCCATACTTTTGTTTTTAAATGAGAACTCTATTTGCAAATGGTGAATTCTTTCTACTCCTCCTAACTAAATTGGGCAAAAATGCTTTGGTTTATCACTCATTTGACTTGCTAACTTAAAAGTCTATGGATTACTCTCAAAGACATCATTAGGACAACTGTTGACACTGTACATTAAAAAATAGTGTCTATATAAAATCTGTTGATTTGTTAACAGCACTATGATGATGTCTAGTTTTTTTTGTTGTTGGATTTTTTTTTTTTTTGGATGTCTAGTTTTGAAGAAACAAATACTGAGGTATTTTTGAGTAAAGGGACACAATATATGCAATTACTTTTAAATGTTTCAGGGAAAAAAAAAATATATATATATATATATACATATAGATGCAGGAAGAGAGAGAATGGTAAAGCACCTCTTGGTAGCTGAACCCATACCAGAAACTGCCTACCTCCACGTTTCATAATACCTAAGAAAAATAATCTCCCAGGTCAGGTAATTTACACTTTGCAGCTGAAAGTGTGCCTTACCGATTATTCAGCTTTCAATTCACTTTCCACATGTACAGAATCGTACTATAAAACTGACATTCTGAAAAGAGGAATGGACTTAAGAGTCCCAGTAACTTAGAAAATCCAGTCTCTTAACCAAGTGATTTAACTACTTGGGGCTAAAATATAGTAACTTTTAAGATGCAAACATCAAAATGGCATTTGTGACAAATGCATTGTAATGAATAAATTGCGAAGTGCTACATAAGTAGTTTCTAAAACAGTATGCTTTCCCCCCCTTTTATAGCTATGTTTAAAATGTTGGCTACAAGAATTAAAACTTGTACAATCATTGTTAGCCTATAAAAAAATCTTTCTGAATCAAAATTTAAGTCATGGGGTTTCCCTGGTGGTTCAGTGGCTAAGACTCCAGGATCCCACCACAGAGTGCCTGGGTTCAATCCCTGGTCAGGGAACTAGATTCCACATGCCACAACGAACAGTTCACATGTCACAGTGAAGATCCCAGATCCTGCACACAATTACTAAGATCTGGCACAGTCAAAGAAAGAGAGATTAAGTCATGTTCTGCACACCTGCTAGAAGGCAACAAATTACTATATTGTCTATTACTCACAAACCTTTCTACCTTAGTACCTATTTCTGGCTTCTTTCCGGAGACATAGTCATTAAAAAAAACTATTTAACGTGCCAGGCAGACACTATGCAAAGTAGTTTACATACACTTTGTAATTATCACAAAAACGACTGCATTTGATGCAATTCTTTCATCATAAGTAAAATGAGGAAACAATAGCACTTACTTCATAGGGGAGCTGTGAGGATTTTAAGACTATCTACATGAGCATTTAGTACAGTGCCTGGCAAAAGTAAATGCTAAACACACGTGTAACATGTGTTGGGACCCTCATTTTACAGATCAACAGAGAAACCAATTGAAAGCAATAGGATTTTCAACTCAGGTCTGATTCCCCAAGCTTACACCTTTCTTTTTTTAAAATTATCTCCCAGTACATTAGGAACAAAGAGTAAACCCTCATGAACGTGTCTGAACCTCAAGCCGGGAAACACGTAATTTTGTCTTCGACTGTCCCCATTCACTACCGACGCATGGCTAAACGAGCTGCTCGCTTTCCTCGTGAACTAATCACTGGCTTTCTAACCTGAGGTAGCTAGATCTCTTTTTTTTTTTTTTTTGGAGGGCGGCGGGTAAGGAAGGGAGGGGGTCGGGCGGGCCACTTCTACTGGTCTTTCATTTATCTATTTTTCATCCGTCTTTGTTCTTTGGCTCATGTGGGCCTCCCATCGCGGTGGCGTCTGTTGTCCCAGAGCCCCGGCTCCGGACGCATGCGCTCCAGAGCTCCGGCTCGGTAATTGAACACATCGATCCAGCCGCTCCGCGGCACGTGGGATCTTCCCAGGCCAGGGATCGAACTGGCGCCCCTTGCCCTGCAAGGTGGTGTCCTTACCCACTGGACCACTAGGGAAGCCCTAGATCTTTCTGAGTTAGGTAGAATTCCCCGAGAAATCTCGGAGAGGATATTCTCGGCTGCAGACTCAAAGAGGCTGTTCAGGTTCTGCTAGGGAAATGAACTCTAATCAAAACAATTTACCGACAGGCGTCACCCTCCGAACCACTCGGACTTCAGAGGTCCCAACCTGTTCTGCACACCTGCTAGAAGGCAACAAATTACTATATTGTCTATTACTCACAAACCTTTCTACCTTAGTACCTATTTCTGGCTTCTTTCCGGAGACATAGTCATTAAAAAAAACTATTTAACGTGCCAGGCAGACACTATGCAAAGTAGTTTACATACACTTTGTAATTATCACAAAAACGACTGCATTTGATGCAATTCTTTCATCATAAGTAAAATGAGGAAACAATAGCACTTACTTCATAGGGGAGCTGTGAGGATTTTAAGACTATCTACATGAGCATTTAGTACAGTGCCTGGCAAAAGTAAATGCTAAACACACGTGTAACATGTGTTGGGACCCTCATTTTACAGATCAACAGAGAAACCAATTGAAAGCAATAGGATTTTCAACTCAGGTCTGATTCCCCAAGCTTACACCTTTCTTTTTTTAAAATTATCTCCCAGTACATTAGGAACAAAGAGTAAACCCTCATGAACGTGTCTGAACCTCAAGCCGGGAAACACGTAATTTTGTCTTCGACTGTCCCCATTCACTACCGACGCATGGCTAAACGAGCTGCTCGCTTTCCTCGTGAACTAATCACTGGCTTTCTAACCTGAGGTAGCTAGATCTCTTTTTTTTTTGGGGCCACTTCTACTGGTCTTTCATTTATCTATTTTTCATCCGTCTTTGTTCTTTGGCTCATGTGGGCCTCCCATCGCGGTGGCGTCTGTTGTCCCAGAGCCCCGGCTCCGGACGCATGCGCTCCAGAGCTCCGGCTCGGTAATTGAACACATCGATCCAGCCGCTCCGCGGCACGTGGGATCTTCCCAGGCCAGGGATCGAACTGGCGCCCCTTGCCCTGCAAGGTGGTGTCCTTACCCACTGGACCACTAGGGAAGCCCTAGATCTTTCTGAGTTAGGTAGAATTCCCCGAGAAATCTCGGAGAGGATATTCTCGGCTGCAGACTCAAAGAGGCTGTTCAGGTTCTGCTAGGGGAAATGAACTCTAATCAAAACAATTTACCGACAGGCGTCACCCTCCGAACCACTCGGACTTCAGAGGTCCCAACCTGCATCAGCCACAGTCTACGATGAGCCCTGCAAGTCTCCAGCCCGGCCACAGCCACTTTCCGCCGCCTCCCCTCTCCCTTGCCCTCCCGGAAGGCGCAGGCTCTTCCCCGCGGACTACATCTCCCAGAATTCCAGGCGATCGATCCATCTTCCGCTCCAGGTGAGGGCGGAGGCGGAGCTGATGCCCGGGGAAGGGCGTAGCCTCCTGAAATGTCCTCCTCGAGTGCTCTTGGGAATACTTCATTTTAAAAGAGATTCTGGGGTTCCCTGGTAAGGTAGAACATATGTTCGTATAGGTATAATACTGCCCTCAGCACCCAGAGGGTCCCCTCCGTGTAAAACGTGGATGGTCTAGTCCAGCGGGGAAGCTTGCCGCGGGCTACCGCGGAGACGCCTGGCGGGTGAAGGGCAGATGGCGTACGCATGCGCAGAGGCGCAGCATGGGAACGGGAGCCCCTGAGCCCTTTCCCGGAGTCCTAGAAGGTGAGTAGGGAGCGGGGAGGGACGGGGAGAGGCGTGTCCAAAGTCGGGACTGATCACTCCCCCGCGACGTCTACAGTTGGCACCTACGCCAAAGTCCCAATTAACTCTGAAAGTCCTCGATCCCAATTGTCCAGAATATTTGAGTCCCCAGGAACTCAGTATTAGCATTTACGCATCAAAATCCTATTTTAATTAAACCACTCCCAGCCTTTCATTACCATTATCTACGTACAAGACTGTCTCCTACACAATGCGTTTTAAAAATAATACGCTAACGACGTATTGGGAGGGTTCACCTTTCATCTTGGTTTTCCTGACTTGCAGCGAATAGCTCCTACCTAACAAGCTGCAGAGCTTAAAAGTCTTTTTAGACACTTGATTCTATTCAATTTAGTGTCAGACTTGGTATATACTTTGTCATATTCTCTGACTATTTCGCCTAAGTCTCAAGAGAAAACTCCTTGGGACGAAATAATGGTGCTGATGAAGTTCAAAATCTGCTGGGGATACAGACAATTAATCAAGAGGCGTATTGTGCCCTGACCCTAACCATTTTGCTTCCAACTAGCTATGGGACTTGGTTATGCTGCTTAACGTTCTGGGTCTACATTTTCTCATAAAATGAGAAGATTGGATTAGATGATCTCTGAGATCTTGTCAACTCTAAAATTCTAGGGTTAGTTAAGGAGGAGTAGAATGCACGGTCTATCACAGTATGTTAATGCAAGACATCGACTTCCATTTCTCTGCTAACATAAATGAAAAATAGCTATAAAAATTTTAGAAGCAGTCTTAGAAAGAACTGCCCTTATTGTACTTGTAATTCACCCTTATTACTGATAATATACATTTAGCCAGTAAGACAACTTTCTTCATCTATATTTGTTGTTGCTTTATAGATCGCAGCTAGGAAGAACTCGGTACAGTAATGAACACAATGCAGACGATGGCTCAGATCTTAAGATCTCATCTGATTAGGGCTTCAGTGATTCCTAATCGAACGAAAATGGGCCCATATCTTGGTGTCCTTAAAACTAGGATGATGTCAACTCATAAATCCAAAAAGAGGATGAGAGAATATTATGGGCTGCTGAATCTGGATGAAGGCTGTTCTGCAGATGACGTCAGGGAAGCTTTCCGGAAGCTTGCCAAGCAGTACCATCCAGACGGCGGCTCTAGCAAGGCTGATTCTGCAACGTTTATCAGGATCGAAGAAGCTTATAGGAAGGTACTTTCCCATGTGATAGAACAGACAAATGCCAGACAGAGCAAAGTGGAAGATACAGAAGAAGAAGAAGACAAATTCAAATATAAAACACCCCAACACCGGCATTACTTAAGTTTTGAGGGTATTGGTTTTGGGACTCCGAGTCAACGAGAGAAGCAATACAGACAGTTCAGAGCAGACCGTGCAACTGAACAGGTGATGGAATACCAAAAGCAGAAACTGCAAAGCCAGTATTTCGCTAATAGTGTCACTGTTAAAGATGTAAGACACAGTAAGGAACGAAAGATGACTCAAGCAATAGAGCGTTTGGTGGAGGATCTCATTCAGGAATCAATGGCCAAAGGAGACTTTGACAACCTCAGTGGGAAAGGAAAACCTCTAAAAAAATTTTCTGGCTGTTCATATATTGATCCCATGACTCACAACCTGAACAGAATACTGATAGATAATGGGTACCAACCAGAATGGATCCTAATGCAAAAGGAAATAAAGGATACCATTGATCAACTCAGAGAGGCCATTTTAGTGTCAAGGAAAAAATTTGGGAATCCAATGACACCAGCCGAACAGAAACAGTGGAACCAAGTTTGTGATCAGTTTCAAGGAAACATCAAAAAGCTAAACAAGCGAATTAATGATTTTAATTTAATTGTTCCCCTCCTGACCAGGCAGAAAGTCCATTTTAATGCACAGAAAGAAATTGCCAGAGCCCAGGAAATATACGAGACCCTTATAAAAACAAAAGAAGTCAGGGATAAAAACCCAAAGAACATTGATCAGGGAGAAAGAGAGAAAACACCTGAAGTCAAGACAGGTTTCTTTAACTGGATGAATGTGTGGAAATATATTAAAATATGACCATCTCAGTGCTCACTGCCCCAAATCATTTTCAGTAGTACTGACATCACACATAGAGGCTGAGATCCCTTTCTATAACACAAGAAGCTGAGAACTGCACACTGCTGTACTGTTCACAAAACAAACCACATCTCCAGTGATGTGGAAATGAGCGATCTGTAAGAGGTTGAGTCAGAAAGATACGCTAGGAATCAAAGGGTATTCCAAAATCTTACTGTAATTTTAAGCTCTAATTAAAAACAGTTGCGGTATCCCATCTTCAAACACAGATACTTCAACAACAACTACAGTGTATTATGATAGGTCTAAAAATGAAAGAAGTATGGAATGTAGGCAAGTAAACCTCCAAATGATGTTTTCTGCAAGTTTGCTGCATTAATACACCTGAGTTTATTATAAAACACAAAACTATTCTCAGACTTTGGGACACTCACTATATGGTTGGAAATGTAAAGATCAGGAAATTAGCTTTAATGGAGTTATGGCACTCTTCAAGCCCTTCTCTGTGGGAACTGAATACAGAAACCACCAGCTATCTGGGTTGTATGTTTTCCTACCTAACTTCATGAGCTATTGGCAGCAAAGATCCATCAGCCAAGCTAACTGATTTAGCTATTCTAGAAATAGACTCCAGTGTACACTTTCAAGAGTCTGAGTATATTTTCTGATCTTTCAGAAGTGAGAAAAAAAATCTCTGGGTTCGGTAGAAACAAAATTTCACTTCTGGCTTCATCTAATCAGAGTCAAAATGTTGGTTTTGCATAAACCTACCTGAAGCCTCTAGCTCTTCTGTATCAAACTACCCTTTTTCAGTGACTTGAACATCTCAGTTTACTGTCTTTGGGATTCAGTTTCCTATTACAAGAACTTTTTAAAGAAACAAAGACAAAATTGGGAATTTTGTGCTCACTTGCACCTTTGGGAAATGAGAAGAGACTGATATCCATGAGATTGTGTCCCGTCCATTTTAAGACTGATTTGACTTTTTTAGGTGTGTGTAATTGTCTTATTCACAGAATTGGACAACTAGAAGGATATGGAGATTGGGCAAAAGAAGCCAGTCTGTTTCCTTGTTTAATTCAGAGTGTGGTATGGAGGTACCTCAGAAGATGTCATTTGTCCTGATTTTGGAAGAACGAGTTATTTTATAAAGTGATAGTGAAATAAAATTACATCTTCAGAAGGAAATTTCAGACCTGTTTAGATGATGGGGCATTAATTGGTATAATATGTGATTATTTTGTTGAATGAGTTATCCTTAGCTTCTGCAATCATATAGTACTATAAATAAAATTGAACAGTGTGAAATAAGAGCTTTAGAATAAAAACTGCAGGTCCAAAACATTTTAGAAGGTGATGATTCTGTGAATCTTGTTAAATATTAGAATCAGATATATGATATCTAATTACCTTACAGCAACATATATAAAGGAAACCCCCTTTTTTTAAGTTGCACTTGGTCTTTGTTGCTTCATGGAGGCGTTTTCTAGTTGTGTGAGTGGGGTCTATCCTTCACTGAGGTGTGTGGGCTTGTCACTGGTGGCTTTACTTGTGGCAGAGCACGGGCTCCAGGACAAGTGGGCTTCGGTAGTTGTGGTGGACAGGTTCAGTATTTGTGGCTTATGGGCCCTAGAGCACGGGCTCGGTAGTTGTGGTGCATAGGCTTAGCTGCTCCACGGCACGTGGAATCTTCCTGGACTAGGGATCAAACCACTGTCCCCTGCATTGGCAGGCGGATTCCTTTCACTGAACCACCAGGAAGTCCAAAGAAACCATTTTTGTTATAATATAATGAGAAGGTAACGTTATGAGAACACTGGTAATTCCTAATTTCAGCACAGCACACTTTATGATTGTAAATGTCTGTATTAATGTATTTAATCAATAAAGTTAATTTTAAATTATTCAATGGCCCAGTGTTCTCTAAACAACTAATGGTAATGACAAACATATTTTTTTCGATTTTTTTAAATTGAAGGACAATAGCTTTACAGAGTTTTGTTGTTTACTGCTGAACATCAACATGAATCAGCCATAGCATATTTTTGGTTGACCATCGAAATGTTTTTTATGTTCTCGCTTGATGATGTCAAGCTGACAGACATGGACTCTTGTTGTTAAGAAAGCAAGTTCACTGTGTACAAACAGATTCACTTATTTAAATCACTTGCAGGCCAGAACACAAGATTTTGGCCAGTTCATCAGAGTTTGTGGAATTGGAGTCTGCCCCTTAACCTCTGTTTTGATCAATCACTGACCTTTTTCTGTTGGGTTTTTTTTTTTTTTTTTGGTGGTGGGGGACAGGTTGGGGAGGGAGGGGGGCAGGCAGGCCACTTCTATTGGTCTTTCATTTATCTATTTTCATCCATCTTTGTTCTTTGGCCCCTGTGGGCCTCCCATCGCAGTGGCCTCTGTCGTCGTAGAGCACCGGCTCTGGGCGCATGCGCTCCAGAGCCCCAGCTCGGTAATTGGACACATCTGTCCAGCCACTCCACAATACATGGGATTTTCCCAGGCCAGGGATCGAAGCAGCGCCACTTGCACTGCAAGGAGGTGTCCTTACCCACTGGACCACCAAGGAAGCCCTTCTGTTGGTTTTTCACCGTGTAACTTTGTCAGCTTTCCAGATGTAGTAATAATTTATTAAGATCTCTGAACTTATTAATAGACATGTATCAAACTCTGTCTGGTGCCCAGCCTTTTCATGGCTCCTTCAAGCTGGAGGCCAGGACCCTGGCCCAGTACCTTGAGGAGAGAACCTCCGGGTCACAGTGGCTTTTGTCTCTGTGTCCTTGTTCTGGGTGGCTGAGGCATGGCCTCACTCAGCAGTCCAGTCCCTCAGGGCTATAGTTTGAAGTGCCTTGACAGAATGACTGCATTGGTGTTTTGTTTTGTTTTTCACTTCGAATAACTCTGGACTTTTACTGTTAATATAGCATCAACATTTTCTCATATCAACACATACAGCTCTATCTCATCTGTTAAGCTATCATGAGATTGTTGTATGCACTCACGGAAAATAGAACTAATCAATACTGAGCCAAGGACATAAATACCAAAGATGACAAAGGCATCAAGAGGACAAATGCAAGCGGAAGTCATCATGAATCAGGCACACGAGACATGAGTCACAGACTATAAAAGGCAGAAAAGTTTTTCAAAAGCTCACACTTGTTGAACACTTTTGTTGCACTAACTTAATCTTCACAGCAACCCTATGATATAGGTACTGTTATTAACTTTTTAAGAGATGGAAAAAGTAAGGCACAGATAAACTTACCTTGCACACAGCTGGAAAGTGGCAGAATTGGAATTTGAATCCTGACTGACTGTAGTTGGTCTGATTCCAGAGCCCCGGTTCTTACCCACACACAAGCTCTGGGGTTGGCCCAGAGGAGACTAGAACAGATCGCATTTCTGAGTGAAGATCTAATATCATTTATTTATTTAGGCTGCACCTGGTCTTCATTGCAGCATGTGGGAATCCAGTTCCCTGACCAGGGATGGAACTCAGGCCCCCTCCTCTGGGAGCAGGGAGTCTTAGCCACTGGACCGCCAGGGAAGTCCCTGAGTGAAGATTCTAGAACTCCATACACTGAGGCTCTTGGGGCTGACTTAGATTCTTTTTTTAGGGGGCAGGCATTGTGATTTCCCACCTTGGACCACCAATGGAAGCCTCTGTCTTGGGTTGGTTTTCACCGTGTAACTTTGTCAGCTTTCCAGATGTAGTAATAATTTATTAAGATCTCTGAACTTATTAATAGACATGTATCAAACTCTGTCTGGTGCCCAGCCTTTTCATGGCTCCTTCAAGCTGGAGGCCAGGACCCTGGCCCAGTACCTTGAGGAGAGAACCTCCGGGTCACAGTGGCTTTTGTCTCTGTGTCCTTGTTCTGGGTGGCTGAGGCATGGCCTCACTCAGCAGTCCAGTCCCTCAGGGCTATAGTTTGAAGTGCCTTGACAGAATGACTGCATTGGTGTTTTGTTTTGTTTTTCACTTCGAATAACTCTGGACTTTTACTGTTAATATAGCATCAACATTTTCTCATATCAACACATACAGCTCTATCTCATCTGTTAAGCTATCATGAGATTGTTGTATGCACTCACGGAAAATAGAACTAATCAATACTGAGCCAAGGACATAAATACCAAAGATGACAAAGGCATCAAGAGGACAAATGCAAGCGGAAGTCATCATGAATCAGGCACACGAGACATGAGTCACAGACTATAAAAGGCAGAAAAGTTTTTCAAAAGCTCACACTTGTTGAACACTTTTGTTGCACTAACTTAATCTTCACAGCAACCCTATGATATAGGTACTGTTATTAACTTTTTAAGAGATGGAAAAAGTAAGGCACAGATAAACTTACCTTGCACACAGCTGGAAAGTGGCAGAATTGGAATTTGAATCCTGACTGACTGTAGTTGGTCTGATTCCAGAGCCCCGGTTCTTACCCACACACAAGCTCTGGGGTTGGCCCAGAGGAGACTAGAACAGATCGCATTTCTGAGTGAAGATCTAATATCATTTATTTATTTAGGCTGCACCTGGTCTTCATTGCAGCATGTGGGAATCCAGTTCCCTGACCAGGGATGGAACTCAGGCCCCCTCCTCTGGGAGCAGGGAGTCTTAGCCACTGGACCGCCAGGGAAGTCCCTGAGTGAAGATTCTAGAACTCCATACACTGAGGCTCTTGGGGCTGACTTAGATTCAGTGGGATTTTTTGTTTATTCAGTGTTTTCCTGTTGTTGTTGTTATTTATTCTGTTATTTAGTTTATTTTTTAAAATTTTTATCGGCATATAGTTGATTTACAGTGTTATGTTTCTGCTCTACAGCAAACTGAATCAGTTATACATAAACGTATATTTACTCTCTTTGTAGCTTTGGTCTCCATATAGGTCAATGCTGTATCTATTGAGTAGCGTTCCCTGAGCTCTACAGTACGTAGGAGCCAGTGTGTTTTATAGCTGGATTATTATTCTTGCCCTTTATTTCTCTTGAGGTCCCTGCCTCCCTGACTACCTATAAAACCGATGAGCAAGAGGAAATGTGATGTAGGGGAGAGGCAATGAATGGGCTTCCGAGCTCTAGTGACTTGAATTCAGATCCAGGATTTTCCACTCACTAGCTATGAGACCTTCCCGGGCATCTGTTTTCTCTAGTCAGATGAGCAGCATTAGACTCAACTTGTAGGACTGTTGTATTCCTTTGAGATGATGAACATGAAACGCTGGGTGTGGAGATGCAGGGGTGGGTGTGACCGTGCCTGCATGCTCAGTCACGTTCTTTGCCACCCCATGGACTGTAGCCCTCCGGGCTCCTCTGTCCACGAGATTTCCCAGGCAAGAATACTGGAGTGGATTGCCATTTCCTTCTCCAGGGGATCTTCCTGACCTCATCTCTTGCAAGGAGGGTGTGGCCCTCAGTGGTTAATCAGTAGTTCTCAGCAGAGGCGTTACTGCCCCCCAGAGGACATCTTGGAAGGTTGTGAGAGAATCTTCAGTTGACAGGACGTTCAGAGAGGCGCTCCTGGCAGCCCATTTGGATCAGGACGTCATGTTGTTTGTGTCTGTGTCGGGGATGCTCACTTGGTTAGTCGTGTTCGATTCTTTGCAACGGCATGCACTGTGTAGCCTGTCCAGCTCCTCTGTCCGTGGGATTTTTCAGGCAAGAATATTAGAATGGGTTGCCATTTCCTTCTCCAGGGGACTCTTCCTGACCCAGGAATTGAACCGGAATCTCCTGTGATGGCAGCTAGAGTCTTTACCACTGAGCCACCTGGGAAGCCCAGGCGGTCATGCTGGCTGGCATCTATTCTAATTGGCTGATAAGTCCATGCAGCCCTAGTTGATAAGTATTTTGATAAGAAGCGATTTAGCACGCATGCACGCATGCCCACAATGGAGTAAACATGACAGTATGTCTCTTCCGAGGCTAGAACCTTCCTGTTCTCTCTCAGATCAGTCCCTCTGGGTGAAGCCAGTCGCCATATCTTGAGGCAATCTTGTGGAGAAGGCACACATCTCCAGAAACCAAGGCCTCCAGCCAACAGCCAAATGAGTGAGCTTTATAGGAAGCAGAACCTCAGGCAAATCTTCAGATGTTTGCAGCCCCAGGTAACAGTTCAATTTTATAGTCTCATGAGGAATCCTGAGCCAGAACAATTCAACTAAGCTGCTCTCAGATTCCTGACCCTTAGAAATTGTACAAGATTATAAATAAACAGTCCATGTTTTAAAGTGTTAAGTTTCAAGATAATCTGCTACGTAGCAATAAATAACTAATACAGAAGACGTGAAACTCAGTAATCTCACGAAATTCATCAAGAAGCATTGTTTTAAAAACATTTTGTATGTGCTATCCTTCCAATATAATTAAAGTCAATCTATATTACAAAAATTACATTTGAAATGATTTATTAATTTGGGGGCCACTATTATATTTGTCTTATTCTGTCCCCAGAGGCCTTCTTTTTAAAAAATATTTATTTATTTGTTTGGCTGTGCCAGGTCTTAGCTGAAGCATGTGGGGGTCTTTCTCCCTGATGAGGGATTGAACCCAGTTCCTCTGCATTGGGAGCATGGTGTCTTAGTCACTGGACCACCAGGGAAGTGCCCTATATAACTTCTTTAGGACTTCTTTTTTTTTTCTTTTTTTTTATGGCTTCTTATACTAATATACTGTTATATCTTCTTCTGATTCATCCTCTGTTCCCTGTTACTCACTGAATAATTTGTCTCCGTGTCAGTGTTTTAAACACTAGTGTCTGAATATATCCTTCACATAGAGTACATGTGCTATCTCTTCACTACCCTGGCAGCTCAGTCAGTAAAGAATCTGCCTGAAATGCAGGAGTCCAGGGTTCAATCCCTGGGTCAGGAAGGTCCTCTGGAGAAGGAAACAGCAACCCATTCCAGTATTCTTGCTTGGAAAATACTATGGACAGAGAAGCTTGGTGGGCTACAGTCCATGGGGTCGCAGAGTCAGACACACAGATTGAGAACACACACACACACACACACACACACCCTTTTTCCTGTATAGAAGATTATTTTAACATGATACATTAAAAAAAGCATGACTCATTTGTAAGAGTATCATATGTCTCATTATTTTTGTGTGAAATTGGAGGATAATTGCTTTACAATGTTGTGTTAGTCTCTGCTGTACAGCAACATGAGCCAGTGGTATGTATGCATGTAGTTCTTCCCTCATGAGCCTGCCTCCCACCTCCCTGTGCGATTTCTAGTTAAACTGAGATCATATCCTCCTTTTTTCTGTCTAAACCTAGTTGTTGTTTTTTCTTTTTTACTACTCTAAAAAGCCAGTTTGAGGTTATTTTCTTTCCTGTTATTTGTAACTGAAAGAAAACCAACTGATAAATGTATCCTTTGTCATCAGAGTCTAGACTTCAGAAAGAAGTGTTTACTCTTCTGCTGGAATCAAATGATCTTCCAAGTTTTAGTATCTTATTTCCCCTCTAAAGGACCATCTTGACATGTGTGTACCTATGGCTGATTCATGTTGATGTACAGCAGAAACCCACACAATATTGTAAAGCAATTATCCTCCAATTAAAAATTAATAATTTTTTAATAAATTAAAAGACTATCTTTTACTTGCAAGAAAAACACAGGATTTACAATCATGCTTTCCGTTGGTATTGATCCTCTGATTTTTGTAAATGTTCTGGTTTTGTAGGAAAAAACGCCGACATTTTTACCCAGATGACTGCCCTATATAACTTCTTTAGGACTTCTTTTTTTTTTCTTTTTTTTTATGGCTTCTTATACTAATATACTGTTATATCTTCTTCTGATTCATCCTCTGTTCCCTGTTACTCACTGAATAATTTGTCTCCGTGTCAGTGTTTTAAACACTAGTGTCTGAATATATCCTTCACATAGAGTACATGTGCTATCTCTTCACTACCCTGGCAGCTCAGTCAGTAAAGAATCTGCCTGAAATGCAGGAGTCCAGGGTTCAATCCCTGGGTCAGGAAGGTCCTCTGGAGAAGGAAACAGCAACCCATTCCAGTATTCTTGCTTGGAAAATACTATGGACAGAGAAGCTTGGTGGGCTACAGTCCATGGGGTCGCAGAGTCAGACACACAGATTGAGAACACACACACACACACACACACACACCCTTTTTCCTGTATAGAAGATTATTTTAACATGATACATTAAAAAAAGCATGACTCATTTGTAAGAGTATCATATGTCTCATTATTTTTGTGTGAAATTGGAGGATAATTGCTTTACAATGTTGTGTTAGTCTCTGCTGTACAGCAACATGAGCCAGTGGTATGTATGCATGTAGTTCTTCCCTCATGAGCCTGCCTCCCACCTCCCTGTGCGATTTCTAGTTAAACTGAGATCATATCCTCCTTTTTTCTGTCTAAACCTAGTTGTTGTTTTTTCTTTTTTACTACTCTAAAAAGCCAGTTTGAGGTTATTTTCTTTCC
Organism: Tragulus kanchil; assembly: GCA_022376925.1. NCBI lineage: Eukaryota > Metazoa > Chordata > Mammalia > Artiodactyla > Tragulidae > Tragulus > Tragulus kanchil. The sequence continues at coordinate 234,057,455 of JAIOJX010000028.1, read as the reverse complement.
TGTTATTTGTAACTGAAAGAAAACCAACTGATAAATGTATCCTTTGTCATCAGAGTCTAGACTTCAGAAAGAAGTGTTTACTCTTCTGCTGGAATCAAATGATCTTCCAAGTTTTAGTATCTTATTTCCCCTCTAAAGGACCATCTTGACATGTGTGTACCTATGGCTGATTCATGTTGATGTACAGCAGAAACCCACACAATATTGTAAAGCAATTATCCTCCAATTAAAAATTAATAATTTTTTAATAAATTAAAAAAGACTATCTTTTACTTGCAAGAAAAACACAGGATTTACAATCATGCTTTCCGTTGGTATTGATCCTCTGATTTTTGTAAATGTTCTGGTTTTGTAGGAAAAAAAAACGCCGACATTTTTTACCCAGATGACTGACACTGAATATCCACCCTTTCAGAAGAGGGTCATTTGAGACCCACAGGAAGGTGATCTTAATTCCAAGTCCAAATACAACGGTTCTAATTGACTGACTAACAAGTTTCACAACCCAATAAGGTTATGGAGAAAGACAATACACACACACACACACACACACACACACAGGATGATACAATATATATATATAGTTCCTGTTGTTCAGTTGCTCAGTTGTGTCTGACTCTTCACAAACCCACCAACTGTAGCCTGCCAGGCTGTTTTTTATTTTTCTTTTTTTTGGCCTCTTCTATTGATATTTCATTCATTTATCTTTGTTCTTTGGCCCGTGTGGGCCTCCCATCACAGTGACCTCTCCTGTTGCAGAGCACCGGCTCTGGGTGCATGCGCTCCAGAGCTCCGGCTCAGTAGCTGGACACATCAGTCCAGCCTCTCCGTGGCACGTGGGATCTTCCCAGGTCAGGGATTGAACCGGCACCCCTTGCACTGCAAGGCAGTGTCCTTACCCACTGGACCACCAGGGAAGCCCCAAGCTGTTTTTCCCATGGGAATTTTCCAGGCAAGAATACTGGAGTGGGTTGCCATTTCCTTCTCCAGGGGATCAACCCAGGGATTGAACCTGTGCCTCCTGAAAGTCTTCTGCATTGCAGGTGGATTCTTGACCACTAAGCCACTGGGGAAATCCCTGTATATACATATATACTTCCTCAGTACTGACACTGTATATATATACATGTATATATATATAATGATTTATTTATTGGCTGTGTCAGGTCTCAGTTGTGGCATGTGGGGTCTTTCATTATGGCACACGGACATGGACTTTCGTTGCAGCATGCAGGCTTAGTTGCTCTGAGGCATGTGAGATCTTAGTTTCGCAACCAGACATTGAACCCAGGCTGCCTGCAATGGGAGCTTGGAGTCTTAGACACAGGATGACCAGGGAAGGCCCAGAAAGACAATACTTTTGGAAGTACAATTTGCCTTACACAACCTATGTCCTGTAGAACACTTTTAAGTGTGTACTCTTAAAAGACTGGACATGAATGCCATCCATTAGAGTAAGTTCATGAAGCAGTCTCAAGAAGTAAGAAGAAACAGAAACCATGGAATTTGATATGAAGAACAATCTGGGTTGTTCCTTTCTCTTAGATAGCTTTAACCAACTGGACTAGATTCTACCTGACCAGGTTTAGTAGGCCTTTTAGAATGTGTCCTGGCTCAAATTTGAAAGGTTTCCCTGGTAGCTCCGTTGGTAAAGAATCCGCCTACAACGCAGGAAACCTAGGTTCAGTCCCTGGGTGGAGAAGATTCCCTGGGGAAGGAAATTGCAACCCTCTCCAGTATTCTTGTCTGGAAAATTCCATGGACAGAGGAGCCTGACTGGCTACAGTCCAGGTATTGCCAAGAGTCGGACACAACTTAGTGACTAAACCACCACCATTAAATTTGAAAGTAGTTAAAAGTAAAATAAAAATTAAAAAAAAAACTGAAAGTGCTTCTGAAGTCACAAAGACTCCAGAATCTATGAAGGTAATAGGAATTTAAGAAAACATATGCTTAGGCAGCTACCTAATTGAATACCACCTGATCAGAGCATGTGTGGAGGTTTTATTTATTTTTTTAATTGATTTGCAACTGGGCTTCCCTGGTGGTCCAGTGGGTAAGGACACTTGCAGTGCAAGGGGCGCTGGTTCGATCCCTGGCCTGGGAGGATCCCATGTGCCATGGAGCGGCTGGACCTATGTGTCCAACTACCGAGTCTGCAGGCCAAAGAATTAAGATAGATGAAAAAAAGTAAATGAAAGACCAATAACAGAGGCCAAAATTAAAAAAAAAAATTGATTTGCAACTTTTTGTTGTTCAGTTGCTAAGTCATGTCCAAACTCTTTTTGACCGCATGGACTGTAGCACACCAGGCTTCCCTGTCCTTTACTATCTCCCAGTTTCCTCAGCTCATGGAACTTTACTAAAGATTTAAATCAGTACATTTGAAATGCTGACATCAGCAACTTAATCAGAGTATCTTTCAAATTCCTACATTTTGAAAGCATAGCTCTATACACCTTTGACTCTCTGTGAAGGAGAGGCTTATAGGATGACACAGAATCAAGCTGCATTAGTGGAAGTCCTCTCTCAGGTCTGGGAAAGCAGGTCGAAGCCTGTGTATCTTAATGGCAGGTCAAGAACAACATCTTCACACATGGAACTAAGTGTTTGCTCACAGGTATTCCTCTATAATAAAGTTTAAAAATCTCAGGGAATCTTTTTATTTTCCTTTTTCTAAACATTTATTTGGCGGCTCCTGTTGTTAGCTACAGCATGTAGGATCTTTAGTTGTGGCATGTGAGATCCACCTCCCCAGCCAGGGATTAAACTCAAGCGTCCTGCATTAGGAGCACAGTCGTAGCCATCGGACCACTAGGGAAGTCCCTCGGGGAATGTAAGAATGCTTAATACTTTCAACAGTGATGAGTTGTAAGACTATGGTAGAAACTTACACTTGTTGCCTCACATCTATTCATCCTTTCTTCCTCAGTACCGAAACTGTATTTTCTAGCCTCCCCTGCAGTTGAGTGTAGCTATGTCACTAAGTTTTTGAAATGGTATATGTAAACTCTGGGAAAGGTTCTTAAGGAGATGTCATGGTCCCTAGTTCTCTCATCTACTGGTTGGAATGCAAGCATCATGGCTGGAGCTCCAGCAGCTCTCTTAGACTATGAGGAGACATTGGGAATGGAGGCTAATATCTTCCAAATGCCCATATACTTGAAAGCATAAATAAATTCATGTCTGTGAATTTACTGTGTGACTTCCTTGGATGCACTAAGAAGATTGCCCCTGTCTCCATGAAGTATCAGAGCGGCTCTAGAGTAACACTGGACTTCTTAAACATCCAAAGGGGAATACCAATTTTTGTTTAAGCCAATGATACTTTGTGGTTGTTTTTCTCTCTCCTTGAAGCCAAACTTAATCCTAATACAATAATCAAAACAGAAATAAGGGCCTCCCTGGTAGCTCAGGGGTAAAGAGTTCGCCTGCCAATGCAGGAGACATGGGTTCAATCCTTGATCCAGGAAGATCCCACATGCTGCAGAGCAACTGGGCCCGTGAGCCACAACTATTGAGCCCATGCTCTAGAGCCTCGGAGCTCCAACTATTGAGCCTATGTGTCACAACTATTGAAGCTGTTTGCCCTAGAGCCTGAGTTCCACAACAAGTGAAGTCACTGCAACAAGAAGCCTGCTCACCTCAACTAGAGAGTAGCCCCCATTCCCTGCAACTAGAGAAGAGCCTGTGGCAGCAATGAAAAACCCAGAATAGCCAAAAATAAATAAATAAAATGAAAAAGAAAATCCTTGTTAAAAAAGTAATTTATTCAATAAATATTTATTGAATACCTTGATTCTAGCATACCTATCAGGATGATGAATACTGTAAGCGCAAATGTTTTTACGAATGTACATGAAGAAAAATGGTATCCATGAAAATGAGAACCCATAGTGGAAACATTAACAAAACCAGGGATCATTCCTTTTCATACTGTTCCTACTGTTCATGGGGTTCTCAAGGCAAGAATACTGAAGTGGTTTGCCATTCTCTTCTCCATCCAGTCCCATCACTTCATGGCAAACAGATGGGCAAACAATGGACACAGTAACAGAATTTACTTTCTTGGGCTCCAGAATCACTGCAGATGGGAAAGGTTCTTAAGGAGATGTCATGGTCCCTAGTTCTCTCATCTACTGGTTGGAATGCAAGCATCATGGCTGGAGCTCCAGCAGCTCTCTTAGACTATGAGGAGACATTGGGAATGGAGGCTAATATCTTCCAAATGCCCATATACTTGAAAGCATAAATAAATTCATGTCTGTGAATTTACTGTGTGACTTCCTTGGATGCACTAAGAAGATTGCCCCTGTCTCCATGAAGTATCAGAGCGGCTCTAGAGTAACACTGGACTTCTTAAACATCCAAAGGGGAATACCAATTTTTGTTTAAGCCAATGATACTTTGTGGTTGTTTTTCTCTCTCCTTGAAGCCAAACTTAATCCTAATACAATAATCAAAACAGAAATAAGGGCCTCCCTGGTAGCTCAGGGGTAAAGAGTTCGCCTGCCAATGCAGGAGACATGGGTTCAATCCTTGATCCAGGAAGATCCCACATGCTGCAGAGCAACTGGGCCCGTGAGCCACAACTATTGAGCCCATGCTCTAGAGCCTCGGAGCTCCAACTATTGAGCCTATGTGTCACAACTATTGAAGCTGTTTGCCCTAGAGCCTGAGTTCCACAACAAGTGAAGTCACTGCAACAAGAAGCCTGCTCACCTCAACTAGAGAGTAGCCCCCATTCCCTGCAACTAGAGAAGAGCCTGTGGCAGCAGTGAAAACCCAGAATAGCCAAAAATAAATAAATAAAATGAAAAAGAAAATCCTTGTTAAAAAAGTAATTTATTCAATAAATATTTATTGAATACCTTGATTCTAGCATACCTATCAGGATGATGAATACTGTAAGCGCAAATGTTTTTACGAATGTACATGAAGAAAAATGGTATCCATGAAAATGAGAACCCATAGTGGAAACATTAACAAAACCAGGGATCATTCCTTTTCATACTGTTCCTACTGTTCATGGGGTTCTCAAGGCAAGAATACTGAAGTGGTTTGCCATTCTCTTCTCCATCCAGTCCCATCACTTCATGGCAAACAGATGGGCAAACAATGGACACAGTAACAGAATTTACTTTCTTGGGCTCCAGAATCACTGCAGATGGTGACTACAGTCATGAAATTAAAAGACCCTTGCTCCTTAGAAGAAAAGCTATGACAAACCTAGACAGTGTATTCAAAAGCAGAGACATCACTTTGTCAACAAAAGTCCATATAGTTAAAGCTATGGTTTTCCCAGTAGTCATGTATGGATGTGAGACGTGGACCATAAAGAAGGCTGAGTGTCAAAGAATCGATGCTTTTGAACTGTGGTGCTGTAGTACACATCAGTGACTGAGCTGAACTGAGGGATCATTCCTCTTGCAGCTATAAGATCTATACAAGTAACAGGAGTATAAGAGGAGGGCATTTTGTGATAACTTGGGACACAAAACCTTTTATTTCATTCTACTTTAGGTAGAATTTCACACTCATTTCACACGCTAGCAAAGTAATGCTTAAAATCCTCCAAGCTAAGCTTCAACAGTATGTGAGCCAAGAACTTCCAAATGTACAAGCTGGATTTAGAAAATGCGCAGGAACCAGAGATCAAATTCCTAACATCCACTGGATCACAGAAAAAGCAAGAAAATTCCAGAAAAACATCGACTTCTGTATCATTGACTATGCTACAGCCTCGGACTGTGTGGATCACAACAAACTGTAGAAATTCTTAGAGACAGGAATACCAGACCACCTTACTTGCCTCCTGAGAAACCTGAATGTGATCAAGAAGCAACAGTTAGAACCAGACATGGAACAATGGACTGGTTCAAAATTAGGAAAGGAGTATGTCAAGGACATATATTGTTACCCTACTTATTTAATTTATATGCAGAGTACATCATGTGAAATCAGGGGCTGGATGAAGCACAAGCTGGAATCAAGATTGCCAGGAGAAGTATCAATAACCTCAGATATGCGGATAACACCACCCTACAATAGAAAGTGAAGAGGAACTAAAGAGGCTCTTGATGAATGTGAAAAAGGAGAGTGAAAAAGCTGGCTTAAAACTCAACATTCAAAAAATGTAGATCATGGCATCTGGTTCCATCACTTTATGGCAAATAGATGGGGAAACAACGGAAATAGTGACAGACTTTATTTTCTTGGGCTCCAAAACCACTGTAGACGGTGACCGTAGCCATGAAATTAGAAGATGCTTGCTCCTTGGAAGAAAAGCTATAACAAACCTAGACAGCATATTAAAAAGCAAGGGACATCACTTTGCTAACAAAGGTCCATATAGTCAAAATTATGGTTTTCCCAGCAGTCATGTATGGATGTGAGAGCTGAACCATAAGAAGGGAGCATGGAAAACCAATGCATTTGAACTGTCAAAACTCTTGGTTTTCCCAGCACTCATGGAGTGAAGCCTGTCAATCTAAAGGACTGAGCATGAAAACCAAATTGAATGTGTGCTGGGAAGCTCTTGAGAGTTCCTTGGACTACAAGGAGATCAAACCTGTCAATCCTAAAGGAACTCAACCCTGAATAGGTAGAATTTCACACTCATTTCACACGCTAGCAAAGTAATGCTTAAAATCCTCCAAGCTAAGCTTCAACAGTATGTGAGCCAAGAACTTCCAAATGTACAAGCTGGATTTAGAAAATGCGCAGGAACCAGAGATCAAATTCCTAACATCCACTGGATCACAGAAAAAGCAAGAAAATTCCAGAAAAACATCGACTTCTGTATCATTGACTATGCTACAGCCTCGGACTGTGTGGATCACAACAAACTGTAGAAATTCTTAGAGACAGGAATACCAGACCACCTTACTTGCCTCCTGAGAAACCTGAATGTGATCAAGAAGCAACAGTTAGAACCAGACATGGAACAATGGACTGGTTCAAAATTAGGAAAGGAGTATGTCAAGGACATATATTGTTACCCTACTTATTTAATTTATATGCAGAGTACATCATGTGAAATCAGGGGCTGGATGAAGCACAAGCTGGAATCAAGATTGCCAGGAGAAGTATCAATAACCTCAGATATGGGATAACACCACCCTACAATAGAAAGTGAAGAGGAACTAAAGAGGCTCTTGATGAATGTGAAAAAGGAGAGTGAAAAAGCTGGCTTAAAACTCAACATTCAAAAAATGTAGATCATGGCATCTGGTTCCATCACTTTATGGCAAATAGATGGGGAAACAACGGAAATAGTGACAGACTTTATTTTCTTGGGCTCCAAAACCACTGTAGACGGTGACCGTAGCCATGAAATTAGAAGATGCTTGCTCCTTGGAAGAAAAGCTATAACAAACCTAGACAGCATATTAAAAAGCAAGGGACATCACTTTGCTAACAAAGGTCCATATAGTCAAAATTATGGTTTTCCCAGCAGTCATGTATGGATGTGAGAGCTGAACCATAAAGAAGGCTGAGCATGGAAAAACCAATGCATTTGAACTGTGGTGCTGGAGAAGACTCTTGAGAGTTCCTTGGACTACAAGGAGATCAAACCTGTCAATCCTAAAGGAACTCAACCCTGAATATTCATTAGAAGGAATGATGCTGAAGCTGAAGCTCCAATACTTTGGCCACCTGCTGTGAAGAGAGGACTCACTGGAAAAGAGCCTGATGTTGGGAAAAACAGAAGGCAAAAGGAGAAGGGGATGATAGAGGCTAAGATGGCTGGATGGCATCACTGAGTCAATGGATATGAGTTTGAGCAAACTCTGGGTGAAGGACAGGGAAGCCTGGTGTGATGCAGTCCACGGGGTCACAAAGAGTCAGACACTACTGAGCAACTGAACTGAACTGAATTTCAGGTAAAAACTTTTTAAGATTCCTATAGATAATAACTGGACTTACATCATGTTGTTTCCTTAAGCAACTAAATGACATTTTACACTCTCTAGGAAATTTAGACGGATAGAGCTTTAAATTACACTGAAAATTCAAGATGTTGCGTCTTTAAAGGAGACAGTAGGAAGAAATCTGACTGTAAGGAAAACAATCTGGATGGCCTGGAAAAGCATCAGGACAGAATCAGATTAGTCAGTCGTATTGTGCTGGGTTACAGTCCTGGTTAGTAAGCTTGGACGAGTAACTTCACCTTTCTAGGCTTCCATTTCTGAGTGGTGGGGTTTATAAAAGGACATCTCTACAGACCTGCAGTTACAGAGACTCCTTCCGGAGCACCAGCCGCCTGCGGCCAACGCCGACGCGCCTATAGGCAAAGACAGCCCCTGAGCCTGGGTCCTGGGCTCCCTTTGCACGTGATCTCATGGATGCTGCACTTGAAGTTTCTGAGCGGAAAAGCAGCGGTGCTGCCACCCTGAAGACAGCAGGACAGGTCAGGTGCATGCATCCGCGAATCGTAGGATGTGGAGGCTCACCCACGGCTCGCCAAGACCCTCAGAACAGCTGCGCCCTCGCCCCGCCCCCTGGCGTCCTCGCCCGCTCTCAGGGCCCCGCCCCTCCCCGCCCCGGCCGGCCACTTGCTGCGCGCGGATTGGCTGCTGCGGTGCGCACGGCGCCGCGCTCCGCCCCACCCGCGCCCTAGCGCTGCGCCCGCCGGCTAGCTCCCGGCTCGCGGGCGTAGGTGGAGCGGAGGACGGCAGTCCGGCCGCGGCGAGGCCGCCTTCTTCTCTGGACGCGCGCGCCTGGGGTCGGCGTGGGCGTCGGGGAAGCCGGGTGAGTACCCGCGGCGGGTTTCGGGGCGCGAGAGGGGCTAGCGCCCGCCGCCGACGCGTCGGCAGGCATCCTCGGCCCGCCCGGCCCGGCCGCCGAGGAGCGGCGGAGCCCGGCCGGGCCTCTCCGGTGCGCGGCGCCGCCGGGCCGAGCGGGTCAGCGGAGCGTCCGGGCGGCCAGCAGGGCGGGAGCCTCCGCCGGCCCTCCGCTCCAGCCAGCGCCCCCGCCGGCGACCGTGGCCGGCGCTCGGGGCGGGGAGGCACCGCACCGCCGCGGTGTCTCGCGGTCGGGTTGCTTCTCTGAAAGGGTTCCCGGGCGCGACGGGCGGGGAGAGGGGCGAAGAGGCGCGGCCGGCGCGGGGCGTCGGAGGCCCCTCGCCTTTGCTCTGAACCCCTGCTCGGAGCGTTGTCAGTGCTTGGCGGACTTTCCCGACTCTCCTTAGGACAGTCAGGTACAGAGAGGCGTGGAGTGGAAATAGAAGAGGATCAGCATTCTTTCGACGGTGAATCATAAAGTGTTGGGTGTCCTTTTAGATCAAGAGCTGCCCCTGCAGCAAAGCTTGTTGTACTGCGGAAGACCGTTGCGGATTTTAACTAGTGTATTGGCACCCGAGTTCATCCCTGGAAGGTGCTTAATTTGAAAGCTAAATAGATGACCTTTTAAAGCCAGAGCACTGTTGAGATCGCCTGTGCTCGCTCCCTCCCTGCGTGTGTGTGTGTCTGTGTGTCTGTGTGTGTGTGTGTCTGTGTGTGTGTGTGTGTCTGTGTCTGTGTGTGTGTTGTGGAAGGACTCAAGCCTCCGACTGGAGTGAATCTGTCATCCGCGTTGTGCTTCTTAAAGGCACTGATTTCTCTTTGGAGTGCCCCACCTCTTCTCTCAAACTCTTCACCTGCCTGCTCTATGAATCCCTTTTCTTAACCATTCCCAAGCCTCTGGCTCTCAGGATCTCAGCCTTTTCTTTTACTAGAACAAACGTTAGACATTTTCTAAGCCGATAGGTGGGACCCCGGGGAGGACGGCAGTCCGGCCGCGGCGAGGCCGCCTTCTTCTCTGGACGCGCGCGCCTGGGGTCGGCGTGGGCGTCGGGGAAGCCGGGTGAGTACCCGCGGCGGGTTTCGGGGCGCGAGAGGGGCTAGCGCCCGCCGCCGACGCGTCGGCAGGCATCCTCGGCCCGCCCGGCCCGGCCGCCGAGGAGCGGCGGAGCCCGGCCGGGCCTCTCCGGTGCGCGGCGCCGCCGGGCCGAGCGGGTCAGCGGAGCGTCCGGGCGGCCAGCAGGGCGGGAGCCTCCGCCGGCCCTCCGCTCCAGCCAGCGCCCCCGCCGGCGACCGTGGCCGGCGCTCGGGGCGGGGAGGCACCGCACCGCCGCGGTGTCTCGCGGTCGGGTTGCTTCTCTGAAAGGGTTCCCGGGCGCGACGGGCGGGGAGAGGGGCGAAGAGGCGCGGCCGGCGCGGGGCGTCGGAGGCCCCTCGCCTTTGCTCTGAACCCCTGCTCGGAGCGTTGTCAGTGCTTGGCGGACTTTCCCGACTCTCCTTAGGACAGTCAGGTACAGAGAGGCGTGGAGTGGAAATAGAAGAGGATCAGCATTCTTTCGACGGTGAATCATAAAGTGTTGGGTGTCCTTTTAGATCAAGAGCTGCCCCTGCAGCAAAGCTTGTTGTACTGCGGAAGACCGTTGCGGATTTTAACTAGTGTATTGGCACCCGAGTTCATCCCTGGAAGGTGCTTAATTTGAAAGCTAAATAGATGACCTTTTAAAGCCAGAGCACTGTTGAGATCGCCTGTGCTCGCTCCCTCCCTGCGTGTGTGTGTGTCTGTGTGTCTGTGTGTGTGTGTGTCTGTGTGTGTGTGTGTGTCTGTGTCTGTGTGTGTGTTGTGGAAGGACTCAAGCCTCCGACTGGAGTGAATCTGTCATCCGCGTTGTGCTTCTTAAAGGCACTGATTTCTCTTTGGAGTGCCCCACCTCTTCTCTCAAACTCTTCACCTGCCTGCTCTATGAATCCCTTTTCTTAACCATTCCCAAGCCTCTGGCTCTCAGGCTCGTCACACTTCTTTCGCATCATCTTCAGACACCTGCCTTCTGTTTTGCAAGCCTAGTTTTCAGACGTAGAACAAACGTTAGACATTTTCTAAGCCGATAATAGCGGTGCAAGCCTCTTCGTCCTTAAAAAGAAAATCAGAAGTTATCTTGAATATCGATGCAGCAGGAAAGGCTGCTTCAGGGAGAGCAGGGGAGGATGCGGTGTTCCTCTTCCGGAGACATGCCTTCCCCACCCCCAGCCTCCCCGGCCTCCTAGGATTAGAGCAGCCTTAACTGGCTGGTCGTTGCTGAATTCACTTCTGGACTTCAGTATAAAGAATTGATCTTATTATTTTGTCATTATCGGCCCCTTCTAAATGCTTACGGCAATATATTCAGGTTGTAAACTTTTTTTTTAATGTTATAGAAGAATATCAAGTAAAGAAACAAGGGCAGTCCAGTGGTTAGAGCTCTGTGCTTCCACTGCCGGGGGGCACGGGTTCTATCCCTGGTCTGGGAAGTAAGATTCCAAGTGCCAAAAAGAAACAGCACAGAAATGTATCAAGTGAAATATTATAGTTAAGTTAGAATTCCTTGTTTCTTTGCTTTGCACCCTCAGTTCCAGTTCCTTAGGAGGGGATGTGCCGTGCTAAGTCACTCAGTCATGTCCGACTCTTGGTGACCCCATGGACTGCAGCCCACCAGGCTCCTCTGTCTGTGGGATTTCCCAGGCAAGAACACTGGAGTGGGTGCCATGTCTTTCTCCAGGGATCTTCCCAACCCAGGGGTTGAACCCGTGCCATTGGCAGACAGCTTCTTTGCCACGGGTGCCACCTGGCAAACCCCAGGAGGGGATAGTACCATGATACTGTTGGGAAACCTACTTAATATGCAGACACGTCTCCATTTCAGCATGGACCTACCTCATTTTAAAAATGCTAGAAAGCATGCCACTGTTTAGATGTGAAAGTGAAAGTCACTCAGTCATGTCTGACTCTTTTCAACCCATGGATGAGCCTTGGAATTCTCCAGGCAAGAATACTGGAGTGGTAGCCTCTCCCTTGACCAGGGCGTCTTCCCAACCCCAGGATCGAACCCAAGTCTCCTGCATTGCAGGCAGATTCTTTACCAGCTGAACCATCAGGGAGGCCCCTGTTTAGATATACTCGTAATATATTTTATTGGTCCCTTAATGATGTCTGTTTCTGAGTTTTATCCATTTAAAGATTTACTGTGTGAATATATTTTAGAAATGATAGGGTCTCAGGTAGATAGTTTAAACAGATTATTGTGTTTTAAAGTATAATTTTAGTGCTCTTTTTACAAGGAATCTTTTGTAACCTGAAGGACTTTATAATTTAAAGGCAAGAGCTGGGGAATTCCCTGGTGGTCCAGTGGCTAAGACTCTGTGCTCCCAATGCAGGGGGCCCAGGTTCGATCCCTGGTTAGGGAACTAGAGCCCACATGCTGCAACTGACACCCAATGCAGCCAAATAAATATAAATATAAATAAAATAAAAAAATAAATAAAGGCAAGAGCTAATTTGTTTGATTTAAAAGCATTTCTTAGTATCTGTGTGTCTTTTTAAATTTAGAGACTGAATTAAAATTTTTTTGAGTACCAGGTTAAATAATGGTGAATTTTTTAGCCTTGTTACCACTCAGTAGTGTTGACTTTAAGGTAATATTGACTCTGTTGATGGGCTTGGCAAGAATGAATAGCGAGGGCCTTTAGGAAGAGAAAATGTGAACAGACATGTTGTGTAATACCCTTCTGTGGTATTCCCCTGCAATATGCAACAGTAACAGGAATTCTTGTTCTCTTTTTAAATAAGTTTGTTTTGTTGTATGTATTTCAGGTATCAAAACCTGTGTGGAATATATAACCATATCATTTAAATAATTGCTGTGATCAACATTATGTCTATAACCAAGTTAAGAAATAAAACATTTACGTCTTCCAGAGGTAGCCTCTATCCTGATATAAGTTAAATCTTTCTCTTGCTTTTTCAAATATGCAGTACACATGAATGCATCAGTATACACATGTACATAAATGTACATGTATGTAAACATTTACACACCTTAAACAGTATATTTAGTTTTGGGTGAATAGTGTTAAAATTCTCATACAAATAGCATATTTCAAAGTTTTATTTTATTGTTATTGAGAGTGCTGCAAAGAATTGTTTTTTAAAGAGGACTTAAGTAGATATCTAGGTAGTCCATAGGGAAAGGAATGTCTCAATACAGTTGGCTGTGTTAGATGTAATTGGGTAATGTTCCAGACCTTTGTGATTAATCATTTCTACAAGGCTATAAAATCATAACACCGTATGAATTTCTGAAGTTAACTCAAACCTTATAGAGTGATACTGCGTAAGGAAAGGACAGTATTGTCACTTTGAGATGAAAGCTTCCAGCAAGATGAGCAGGACAGAATGGCTTTCGCTTCCCTGAGTTTTTTTGCTGGGGGTTGGGAGCAGGGGCTTGTCTGAGGAGATACGTGAGCAGTGTTCCGAGTGAGTGTTTGGAGACCCGGGTCCGCACAGTCAGGGCATCTGGAGGGCCCTTCCAGTACTGGAAGGACAGCAGAAATAGGGTCAGAGGAAGTGGGCTACGCTCTGGGACCTCCCTGCGTTGTCAGGGTAGGTCAGAGGAGAACCTTCAGTGAGGGAAGTGAATGTCCTTGGCTGCTGAAGGGCGCAGGGCTGGGAAGGAGAGCAGGAGCTGCAGCAGTGTATGGTCAGGATCAGGCCAGGCCCAGCTGAGTGCAGATAGGAATCTGGGCCAGGCTCATGGGGCACTCGGTCCTCAGGGGAGAAAGCTGGCGGAGCAGTGGACCCTGCTTCAGGCTGGCCTCCTCGTCCTCCTCTGGGGCTCAGTGAATTTTCTGTAACTCTCCTCTGTGGGGTCTTTCCTGGGTTCTGTGGATTTTTACTCTTCCTGGTGGCACTCAGATTCCACTAGTTCCTGACAAGAAGAGTTATCATTAGGATTCCTGATCCTTTGTATGTGAACCTTTTTGTTTGTTTATTTTTAAAATTTCTGCAGACTGTTTTCTGCTTTGACTTCAGTGAGTTGGAGCCTCCCAGGTGGTGCTGATGGTGAAGAATCTGCTTTGCCAGTGCAGGAGACTCAGGTTCGATCCCTGGGTCAGGAAAATCTCCTGGAGAAGGAAATGGCAACCCACTCCAGTATTCTTGCCTGGAAAGTTCCACGAGGTTGCAGAGAGTAGGACATGAGTAAGTGTGCTTGTGCGTGCACACACACACACATTTTCTGCTTTGACTTCAGTGATTTGAAATTGAAGATAGTCTGCCTTAGTGTGCGTCTCTTTTCATCTATTATGCTGAGTATTTGATGGGCCCTTTAAATCTGGAAATACAGTTCTTTCTATCTGGAGAAATTTTCCTGAATATTTTGTTCTTTTTCTTCGTATTTTCTCCGTAGTTCCTCCTGAAACACCTGTTATTTACATGTGAACCCTTTAAATGTCTTCAGTTTTCTTACCTGTTTTCTTCTGGTTTCCATCTACTTACTGCTAGATTTTCTTAACTTTTATTTCCCAGACTTTATGTTTGGATTCAAAAAAAATCCCATAGTTATACTTTTAATTTTCAAAGGTTATCGTTTTAGTCTTTGAATGTTTCTTATGATAGCATCCTATTCTTGCTTTAAAATGCAGTATGTTCTCTTATCTCTGAGGTTGTAATGATTTTACGTTTCTCTTCTCTGGGTGGCTTTCCAGCGTCCTCTCTGGAACGCGTCTGGCCGCAGTGCCTGCACCAGATCAGGGGAACGGTGGTCCCTTCTGTCCACTTTCCAGCAGGACACCCACCTCTGCTGTTGTGCTTGGTATTCCTCAGTCCAGGACACAAGACATAGGGGGAGCCTCAGATTTCTGTCAGGATATGGAAGAGGCAGTTGTAGTTCGTGAAGAGAGGAGGGCCAGGTTCTGGGACCTCACTTGTCTTCCTGCCTCCCTCAAGTCTTCACTGTGTTGGTTCTCAGCTTTTCCTGCTACATGCGTTCTTGTGCATGCCCGTTGCCCGTCTGCTTTCCAGCTTTCAAAATTTCACTGCTCTTGTCTCCTTTTCTCTTCTCCCTGTGCTTAAGTGTTCCAGCTCCTTTTCCCGATTGCTGTTTTAGTGAAGTTTCTAGAGGGAGCAACATGAGATGCTTATGTACGTTTGCCGTCTTCATCCAGAGACGGCAATAGTTGTTTTTTTGAGTAAGTGGTAACGGCAGAACTGCAGGAAGAGAGTGCCACCTGCAAAGTCGTATGTTTGTGAGCCCTGTTCTTGGTGGGTAGTGGCTGGGAGTGCGGAGTGATCCCATGGGCTGGACACTGCCTTTCTTCTTAATTCTCACTTGCCGAGGGCTGTGCTGTCGTATCTCCAGTTTATACAGCGGAAGACCATAGCCTAGGGATGTGGAAAGCTTGAACAGCTGTCGACACCACAGAGGAAGGAGAGGGTGGGATGAACGGAGGGAGCAGCACTGACATATACACACGGCCGCGTGTGCTCTAGACCGCTGGTGGGAAGCCGCCAGAGAGCACAGGCGGCTCGGCTGGATGCTCGGTGACATCCCAGAGGGGTGGGTGGGTGGGGAGGCTCCAGAGGGAGGGAGTAGATGTCTACTTACAGCTGATTCCTGTCGGACAGCAGAAACCAACACAACATTGTAAAGCAGTTATTCCAATGAAAATTAGTAATAATGAAAAGAGTTTGAACAGTGCCAGTCACACAGCGCTATGTCATTAAAAGTGAGGTGGATAAATGCCCGGCCAGGTAGGCACAGCTGGGAAGAGGCTGAATGTAGGCGAGGGCCCAGGCCAGGGCTGAGGCCACAGCGTGCCCTGTTAGCTGCCGGTGTGGTGCCTCGGGCTGCAGGAAGATAATTGGTGCTTCAGGGCGCCTTCTTCCTTTGAGCTCTTTGAAATGTTCTTACTCTAGGTCTGCCTTCCCAGTTCTGCTTGCCAGGTGGGCTCCCTTTCACCTACTTGGGTTCAGAGCTGTAACCTGAGGCCAGTGTCTCTGAACTGGGGAGGAGGGCATTTTCTGAGCAAGCCCAGAGGAGGCAGCGATGCCTGAGCAGGGCCCAGGGCCCCTGCGGGAGGATGACCTCAGAGAGGAGTGCTGTTTTCCGCGGCTCGATCAGCGCTGGGCTTGGGGAGCGGTCATCTTAGTTGTCTCTGGAAAAGGACGTGGCAGCCCACTGCTGTGTTCTTGCCTGAAAATTCCACGGACAGAGCAGCCTTGTGGGCTGTGGTCCATGGGGTGGCAAAAGACAGCCATGCGTGAGCAACTGAGCGCATCTTAGTTAGGTGACAGTTCATCATGTGCCTTTCCATTCTTTTCAGCTATTTATTATAAAATATTTTTAAACGTCGTATGTTTTTTGAGCACTGTTCTTGGTGGGTAGTGGCTGGGAGTGCGGAGTGATCCCATGGGCTGGACACTGCCTTTCTTCTTAATTCTCACTTGCCGAGGGCTGTGCTGTCGTATCTCCAGTTTATACAGCGGAAGACCATAGCCTAGGGATGTGGAAAGCTTGAACAGCTGTCGACACCACAGAGGAAGGAGGGGGTGGGATGAACGGAGGGAGCAGCACTGACATATACACACGGCCGCGTGTGCTCTAGACCGCTGGTGGGAAGCCGCCGTAGAGCACAGGCGGCTCGGCTGGATGCTCGGTGACATCCCAGAGGGGTGGGTGGGGTGGGGGGAGGCTCCAGAGGGAGGGAGTAGATGTCTACTTACAGCTGATTCCTGTCGGACAGCAGAAACCAACACAACATTGTAAAGCAGTTATTCCAATGAAAATTAGTAATAATGAAAAGAGTTTGAACAGTGCCAGTCACACAGCGCTATGTCATTAAAAGTGAGGTGGATAAATGCCCGGCCAGGTAGGCACAGCTGGGAAGAGGCTGAATGTAGGCGAGGGCCCAGGCCAGGGCTGAGGCCACAGCGTGCCCTGTTAGCTGCCGGTGTGGTGCCTCGGGCTGCAGGAAGATAATTGGTGCTTCAGGGCGCCTTCTTCCTTTGAGCTCTTTGAAATGTTCTTACTCTAGGTCTGCCTTCCCAGTTCTGCTTGCCAGGTGGGCTCCCTTTCACCTACTTGGGTTCAGAGCTGTAACCTGAGGCCAGTGTCTCTGAACTGGGGAGGAGGGCATTTTCTGAGCAAGCCCAGAGGAGGCAGCGATGCCTGAGCAGGGCCCAGGGCCCCTGTGGGAGGATGACCTCAGAGAGGAGTGCTGTTTCCGCGGCTCGATCAGCGCTGGGCTTGGGGAGCGGTCATCTTAGTTGTCTCTGGAAAAGGACGTGGCAGCCCACTGCTGTGTTCTTGCCTGAAAATTCCACGGACAGAGCAGCCTTGTGGGCTGTGGTCCATGGGGTGGCAAAAGACAGCCATGCGTGAGCAACTGAGCGCATCTTAGTTAGGTGACAGTTCATCATGTGCCTTTCCATTCTTTTCAGCTATTTATTATAAAATATTTTTAAACATATGGAAAAATTGAAATGTAGATTCAACATTTTGCCATTTTGCCATGTTTGCTTTATTATTTTTTTATTTGCTCAACCATGTGATCAGACGTTGCTGACATTGACACCTCGCGCCTAAATTGTAAGCCTGCGTCTCCTACCAAAGTCATTCTCTTTACACAACTGCAATTCTGTCGTTATCACACCTGGGAAAATAATTCTGTAATGTTCTCTGTCTGACCTGTATTCTGATTTCCCCAGTTGGCCCAGACTGCCTTAAAAAAGGTTGTTTTCTTTTTTTTTTTGGAAACCAGGGCCAATAAAGGTTTACACGTTTCACTTGGTTTGTTAATTGTTTGTTTAGTCATAGATGAATTGAATGGTGGATCTTTTGAACTTTTTTTTTTTTAGCTCATATTGCTCTTGGAGACTCCTTCATTACTGAGAAAATGATGGTTCTCTGAATCTTAGCAGTGAAAGGGACCCTTGATGTAATCTGGTTCATTTCTTTCCAAACTTGGCTGACGTGTGTCCTGAAGGTTGAATTGGGAGTTTGTAGATAAGAAAGAGGCATTCCAAGGAGATAGATATATAGAAGTAAATACAGAAGTATATAAGTAAATATATTAAAAATATGTAACAATTTGCCTGACAGTAGGTATTCAATAAGTATTGGCTACCTTCTCCCTTTTCTTTCTTTCTGGCTGAAGTAAAGAGTGCATCAGAATAGTAGGAGATAAGAAATCTGTATTAGGGGGAGGCTGTAAGTACCCTGCATCATTTGACTTTATCTTGGTCTGTTGAAAGTTTTTGAATAGAAGACTTGATCTGGTCTGAGTTTGTTTTTAAACTACTTTTTTTGTTTGTTTTTTTCGGCTGTGCTATGTGGCTTACTGGATTTTGACCCCCCCGTGAGGATGGAGCCCATGCTCCCTGCAGTGGAAGCAGGGAGTCTTAACCACTGGACCTCTAGGACCTCCAGGAAAGTCCCTCAATTTGAGTTTTAGAAAATTCTGGCAGAATATGGGCTTGAGAAAGCAGGGAGGGTGGTTTTAAGAAATAATATGTTTAAATATATTATCATGGCAAGAATTATTTCCTTCACTGGAATGATGCTTCTTACTGCCAGTGTCTACAAATTACTCATGTACATGAACCTAGGTATGAGTAGACCCTTCCTCTTTTTTGTTTTTTTGGTGACAGGATAATGAGCCATGTATAGCGTTTCAAAACTTGAAAGGCAAAATGGATTGTCATTTAACAAATACCTGAGTGCCTGCTGTAAGCCAGGCAGCATGCTGGGCTCCGGGAGAGCTACCGTGAGCAGAAATGGACACGGATGTCCTTTGTGGAGCTTGCTCTCCCCAGGGGGAGGTAAGGAGTAATCGCATACAAGATTACCCTGAAATGCTAGGGGGATTAGGTCTGCCCATGGAGTCAGGCATCATGGAAGCCATCTCCACAATCTTTACCTGGTCCTGCTCCTTCTCCTCCTGTTCTCCCTACAAGAGCCTGAGGGATCCTTTTAAGTATAAGTCACTCTTACCAGACTCTCTTAGGGCTCCTTGTCTTAGGCAGTGAAAACTGAAGTTCTCCAGGAGGCTAGGAGGCCCCCCGGTGCCTTCTCTCATCTCCTTTCCCTTTCGCCCCTCTCCACTGCAGGCGCCGGCTTCCATGGTGCTCCTTGAAACCCAGGGCCACCCTGGGGCCTTTGCCCTGCTCTTCTCTCTGTCAGATGCCTGTGTGACTAACCGGCTCCCTGCCCTCGAGACTCGTCCTCCCTGGGGGCCTACCGGACCACCAGTTTGACATTTCTGCTGGCCCCACCGTCGCCTGTACGCCCGATGCCCCAGTCTGCTTTGTCTTTTCCCTCACGGCATTTATCATTTTCTAACATGGTATATAGTGTACTGTCTAAATAGTTATCAGGTTGTTCCTGTTCCCCTCCTTCCCTGGAGCCAGAGCTCCCCGGAGCCAGTGCTTTTACCCCTTCATTGTTGGATCCACTGTCCATGCAGTGCCTCGCCTGTAGCAGGCGCCCACAAATAAACGCTGAATGGATGAAAGGAAAGCCAGTGTTGGGGTTGAGAAGTGACAGCTAAGCAGACAGCTAGCTTTGTGAGTAGGAGTTGACCAGGTGAGCTGGGGATGGAAAGGTGGGTTATCAGGCGGAGAGGGTGTGGCTTTATGTGGGGTGATTTAACCAGGTGTAAGGCACTAAATGAGGACGGAGGTTCAATGGAGGAGAGAATGTTTCAAGACGGGGTGCCTAGGTATGGTAGCCCCCAGGATAATGAGCCATGTATAGCGTTTCAAAACTTGAAAGGCAAAATGGATTGTCATTTAACAAATACCTGAGTGCCTGCTGTAAGCCAGGCAGCATGCTGGGCTCCGGGAGAGCTACCGTGAGCAGAAATGGACACGGATGTCCTTTGTGGAGCTTGCTCTCCCCAGGGGGAGGTAAGGAGTAATCGCATACAAGATTACCCTGAAATGCTAGGGGGATTAGGTCTGCCCATGGAGTCAGGCATCATGGAAGCCATCTCCACAATCTTTACCTGGTCCTGCTCCTTCTCCTCCTGTTCTCCCTACAAGAGCCTGAGGGATCCTTTTAAGTATAAGTCACTCTTACCAGACTCTCTTAGGGCTCCTTGTCTTAGGCAGTGAAAACTGAAGTTCTCCAGGAGGCTAGGAGGCCCCCCGGTGCCTTCTCTCATCTCCTTTCCCTTTTCGCTCTCTCCACTGCAGGCGCCGGCTTCCATGGTGCTCCTTGAAACCCAGGGCCACCCTGGGGCCTTTGCCCTGCTCTTCTCTCTGTCAGATGCCTGTGTGACTAACCGGCTCCCTGCCCTCGAGACTCGTCCTCCCTGGGGGCCTACCGGACCACCAGTTTGACATTTCTGCTGGCCCCACCGTCGCCTGTACGCCCGATGCCCCAGTCTGCTTTGTCTTTTCCCTCACGGCATTTATCATTTTCTAACATGGTATATAGTGTACTGTCTAAATAGTTATCAGGTTGTTCCTGTTCCCCTCCTTCCCTGGAGCCAGAGCTCCCCGGAGCCAGTGCTTTTACCCCTTCATTGTTGGATCCACTGTCCATGCAGTGCCTCGCCTGTAGCAGGCGCTCCACAAATAAACGCTGAATGGATGAAAGGAAAGCCAGTGTTGGGGTTGAGAAGTGACAGCTAAGCAGACAGCTAGCTTTGTGAGTAGGAGTTGACCAGGTGAGCTGGGGATGGAAAGGTGGGTTATCAGGCGGAGAGGGTGTGGCTTTATGTGGGGTGATTTAACCAGGTGTAAGGCACTAAATGAGGACGGAGGTTCAATGGAGGAGAGAATGTTTCAAGAGCAGGTTGAGGCATATGAGGGCTGGGCTGCGCTGTGTCGTCTTTGTCTTTATAAATGTGGAGTCAGTTCCAGGTTTGAAGCCGGAGGCAGGTGCCAGCTTTGTGTCTTAGAAACATTCCAGCTGCGCTGTGGGGGGCCTGCCGGTGGGGACAGGAGGGGATGGGGCTGGATCCGTGGAGAAGCTGTTGTGATGGGACCCGAGGGCGTGGTGCTCCGGTGGTGCTCCGGTGGTGGTCGTGTAGGGCAGACGTGAGACGTGAGACTTGAGACGGGTTCAGGAGGCCTGGTTGTGCGAGGTATGAAAGAAGTGAGGAGGGCGACACCTGCGTTTCTGTGTCATCGGCTGAAGGGTGATTGCTCAGTTGTAGAGAATCCTGGAACAGGGTCAGATTTGGAGGAGGGGGTCATGAATTTGGGTTTGGATGTGTTGACTTTGAGGTGCCTTTGAGACAGCCAGGGTCTGTCAGGCTGTATTCAAATCTGTGAGTCTTCTGCATAGAGAGGCAGTACTAGGGAGGGGTCACCATTTTGAATACTTCATATTTGGAATAATTAAAAGTTGTTAAGGATATGGGGACAAGTCATATAATTATAGAATTAAAGTCTGAAAACCTAAGCTCTCTGTCCTTTACTTTGTTTTTTTGTTGTTGTTGTTGTTTTGTTTTATTACTTTATTTTTATTTTTATTTTTAAATTACTGTTTTCCCAAAATTGGTGGTACTTACCAAATTTTATTCTTGTTAATGGATGTTGTCAGAAGGCAAATAAGCATTCTGAGATTGAGTATGTAAGATGTCTTTTCCCTAAGTGCTTAGCTCTCTGAATAATTCATACTGTTGGATATTAAGGCCTATAAAATATTCACACTGGGAGTGCCTAGAAACCAGGTTTATAGCAGCCCAAGAAGAGAACTTGTATTCTCCAAACTCCTTTGGCAAGATGTGACTCAGCAGTAATCACCGCTGACACTGTCGACCTCACCGGGGCTGCCTGCTTCTGTTTCCAGGTGGTCCCAGGGTTCCTCTGAACTGGGGCTCGCTCTCTTCCATCTCGATCTTCTGGCTCTCTTCACCACAAGAAGTAGAAGAGTACCTTTCTCCCCAGGAAACCAGAAATGAGAGAAATGCTGTGAAACTCTCTGGCAGCGGGACAGTGTAATGGTCATGAAACAGGTCTTGAAATCAGATGTGACCTTCAGTGGAAACCTAGCTTTCTTTCGTGCTCGCTGTGTGATCTTGGGCCAGCTATTCTCTAAGCCTTTTGCCAGATAATCATAGTAAATGCCTTAGAGATTTGTGAGGAGTCAGTGGAATAGTCTATGAAGAGTTTTTCTGAGGATGGAGTGCAATTGTTTGTAACATGTGAGTACCCTGTAACTAAGAGCCAGTAGTAGTAGAGAAGATGTATATTTATATTTTATTTTTTACAAGTTTTTTTTTTGTTTTGGCTGCCCGTGTAGCTTTTTGGATTTTAGTTCCCTAACCAAGGATTGAACTTGGCAGTGAGAGTGCAGAGTTTTAACCACTGGACCACCAGGGAATTCATGTAGAGTTTATTTTTGTTTCATTTGAGTCAGCTGTTTGGCTATGTAGACCTAATATCTTGAACAATTTTTAAATTTTGTTAATTTCCTGCTTTTTTGGTGGGTAACAGATTTCTTAATGGTACAAATTGTAATTTGATTTTAAAAGCATCTTAATTGATTTCTCTGCAGTTTGTAAATCCCCTGATGATGAGTGCCACATTTTATTTATCTTTATTTTTCCCACAGTGCCTTGCTTGTAAAACACATTCTGTAAGTATTCCACATGTGTTCTGGAGGAGTTTTGTGCTGATTAAATCCTTTGTAGGGGTGAGTCTGCTGTAATGCCTGGCACACAGTAACGCAGGAAGACAGGAAGTGAGTCAGAGGTGAGCTCTCATCAGTCCCCATAAGATTGAGTATGTAAACTTGTCCCTAAGTGCTTAGCTCTCTGAATAATTCATACTGTTGGATATTAAGGCCTATAAAATATTCACACTGGGAGTGCCTAGAAACCAGGTTTATAGCAGCCCAAGAAGAGAACTTGTATTCTCCAAACTCCTTTGGCAAGATGTGACTCAGCAGTAATCACCGCTGACACTGTCGACCTCACCGGGGCTGCCTGCTTCTGTTTCCAGGTGGTCCCAGGGTTCCTCTGAACTGGGGCTCGCTCTCTTCCATCTCGATCTTCTGGCTCTCTTCACCACAAGAAGTAGAAGAGTACCTTTCTCCCCAGGAAACCAGAAATGAGAGAAATGCTGTGAAACTCTCTGGCAGCGGGACAGTGTAATGGTCATGAAACAGGTCTTGAAATCAGATGTGACCTTCAGTGGAAACCTAGCTTTCTTTCGTGCTCGCTGTGTGATCTTGGGCCAGCTATTCTCTAAGCCTTTTGCCAGATAATCATAGTAAATGCCTTAGAGATTTGTGAGGAGTCAGTGGAATAGTCTATGAAGAGTTTTTCTGAGGATGGAGTGCAATTGTTTGTAACATGTGAGTACCCTGTAACTAAGAGCCAGTAGTAGTAGAGAAGATGTATATTTATATTTTATTTTTTACAAGTTTTTTTTTTGTTTTGGCTGCCCGTGTAGCTTTTTGGATTTTAGTTCCCTAACCAAGGATTGAACTTGGCAGTGAGAGTGCAGAGTTTTAACCACTGGACCACCAGGGAATTCATGTAGAGTTTATTTTTGTTTCATTTGAGTCAGCTGTTTGGCTATGTAGACCTAATATCTTGAACAATTTTTAAATTTTGTTAATTTCCTGCTTTTTTGGTGGGTAACAGATTTCTTAATGGTACAAATTGTAATTTGATTTTAAAAGCATCTTAATTGATTTCTCTGCAGTTTGTAAATCCCCTGATGATGAGTGCCACATTTTATTTATCTTTATTTTTCCCACAGTGCCTTGCTTGTAAAACACATTCTGTAAGTATTCCACATGTGTTCTGGAGGAGTTTTGTGCTGATTAAATCCTTTGTAGGGGTGAGTCTGCTGTAATGCCTGGCACACAGTAACGCAGGAAGACAGGAAGTGAGTCAGAGGTGAGCTCTCATCAGTCCCCAGCTGTCTTCTTTGTGTTGGCCTCGAGCTCCCCGAGCTGCGCCATGACTTCAGTTGCCACTTAATGACTGCGAACCTCTAGTCTGTGCCTCTGAAACCAGTTTCATCTGTACGTCTGTCTTAGGTACATCTCCGCCTGCATGTCCTTGAGTTGTATCAAACACATTGTGCTCAACCTCTCCCATGTTTCCTTCCCTCTGTGGTGTCTTACCAGCCTTTGGGCGCCAGACATTCTTAACACCTTCCTTGCTGGTCGACAATAGCATGCTAATATTTCTCAAATGAAACCCTTTTCTTTAGCCTGTAGCAATATGGCCTCAGCTATATCCTTATTCTCTTCCTGTCCAGAAGCTGTCTGTAAGATCTTCCTTCAGCCCCTCCTCCATCCTGCTGCCCCCAGAATTATCTTTCTAAGTCGCAGCACTGGTCTTGTCACTTCCCTGCTGACAAGCCTGCGACAGTTCTCCAGTGCGTGGAGCAGGGGCTGTAGACTCTGCGCTGCGGGCCAGGTCTGGTCTGCCGCCTGCCTTGTGAATTAAGTATTACTGCAGTACAACCATGCTCATGTGTTCACATCTTGTCTGTGCTGTGTTTATGTTATAAGAGCAGAGATGAGTGGGTCTGACAGAGGTCTTTTGGTTTGCGAACCACACCGTCTGGTTCTTTATAGAAGTTGGCTAATCCCTGGCTTAGAGGGTAGAAATCAGATTTGCATAGGCTGAACACTTCTTCATGATCTTGTCCCAAACAGGTTAATCACCACCACTCTTTGAAATACCATAAACTTTACCCAGTTCTCTTGCGTGCCTGCATAATTTCACATACTTTATTCCTTCTTTTTCATCTGTCAAACTCCTATTGTTGCTTTACAGCCCAGCCAAGTTGATTTTTCCTTTATCAAACTTCCCTCAGCTCTTCCTGGCAAGTAGTATCCTGTAACACTCTTTTTATATTTCTTTTATAGCACTTTTTGTTGTAGCCCATAGTGTCTGTGTATTCTTCTGACAGTGTCCCTAACTAGACTGTTCTCTGTGCAGATTGTCGTAATTGTTTTTCTTTTTTTTTTCGGCCACTTCTGTTGGTCTTTCATTCATTTATTTTCATCCATCTTTGTTCTTTGGCTCGTGTGGGCCTCCCATCGCAGTGGCCGCTGTCATTGCAGAGCACCGGCTTCGGGCACATGCGCTCCAGAGCTCCAGCTCGGTAGCTGGACACATCGGTCCAGCCACTCCGCAGCACGTGGGATTTCCCTGGGTCAGGGATTGAACCGGCACCCTTTGCACTGCAAGGTGGCGTCCTTACCCACCGGACCACCAGGGAAGCCCTGTCGTAACCGTTTTTGTGTACACAGCACCAAATGTTAGAAGCATTTGACAGCTGGTGATGAGGTGGATGAACAGGCAGATGTTAGTATGATAGTTTGTTCAGAGGGAAAATTTTCAGTGAGATGTAGTGTCTGGGACTTGGGAGCACATGAAGATTACTCAGACCATGTTTATGTGTTAAAGTGTCTATTTGTCTTCTCTTGTTTTTTTGCGGCTCTCCTTTGGTTTCCTAAACTGAGTCTTTGGAAATGAATTTTGGAAATGAATTTTCACAATTGAATCACTTAAAATGCCCTCTAAAAGGGGCTAATTTCTGGGAATCCCCTGGTGATCCAGTGGTTAGAATTCTGAGCTTCCACTTAATGGGGCCTGGATTCAGTCCCTGGTTGGGGAACTAAGATCCTGTATGCTGTGTGGTGCAGCCAGAGAAAGACTCCCTTTTATAAAGAGTTGCCTCTCTCAGGAGTAGGAATAATTAGTTCAGTTTAATATCTTGTTTTTTAAAAATTGGTGCCAGGGTCAGTTTTGTGGGAGAACATACCAGTAATTTTCTTGACCCCAAAAAAGTTTAAGTTTATTAAAAATAGTAATAGACATAATACGGGACTTGCTTGGTGGTCCAGTGGTTAAGGCTCCGTGTTCCCAATGCAGGGGGCCCAAGTTCAATCCCTGGTCAAGGAACTAGATCCCGCATGCCACAATTAAGACCCAGTGCAGCCAAATAAATAAATAATTTTAAAAATAGTTATAGACACAATACATTATATAAGCGGTTTCTCAACAGGCAAGAAGAATCAACAATTCATTGAGTTAATTACAGTAATGTTAAAAAGCAGTTTGCATTAAGAAAATGTAATTCATCTTCAGCTCAGCAGACTTTGAAAATAGATGAAAAGCAGAAGAAACCATAGATAAAATAGATACCATAGATAAACACCATAGATAAAATAATATTATGAAAATACCAGTATATGTACTTTCTAGCATTTTTTATGGGCATATATGTTTATGTATTCTGCTGATTATTTTTTCTGAAAAGGATATAATGCTATAGATAGTTTTAATACACTGCTTTTTTCACTTAGTATTAGTTATTTACTCATGCCATTAAATATTTTGCAAAAGCAGATATAAAAGAATTTTTTTGCCACACCTCATGGCTTGTGGGATCTTAGTTCCTCAACCAGAGATTGAACCTGCATCCCATGCTTGGAGGCATCAAGTCTTGCTACTTAACTACCCAGGGAAGTCCCACAAAAATAGATTTTTGAATGATTTTCTGCATTAAGTAAACTATTTTCCTTAAATATTTATCGTACTGTTGAACATTTGGATTTTTTTCCCAAGTAGTCTTTGCCTTCATTAAGTCTCCAAAGGCCTGTTATCTTATGTTAAATAGTATGTTGTTGTTCAGTTGCCAAGTCATGTTGACTCTTCCCGACCCCATGCACTGTAGCACGCCAGGCTTCCCTGTCCCTCACCATCTTCCAGAGTTTGCCCATGTTCATGTCCATTGCATTGGTGACGGCCTCCAGCCATCTCATCCTCTGTCGCCCTCTTCTCCTTCTGCCTTCAACCTTTCCCGGCCTCAGGGTCTTTCCCGATGAGTTGACTGTTCACATCAGGTGGCCAAAGTATTAGAACTTCAGCATCAGTCCTTTTCATAAATATTCAAGGTTAATTTCCTGTAAGTTTGATTGGTTTGATCTCCTTGGTGCTCAAGGGACTCTAAAGAGTCTTCTCCAGCACCATGGTCCAAAGGCATTAATACTCTGTCTTCATTATGGTCCAGTGGTTAAGGTCTGTTCCCAATGCAGGGGCCCAAGTTCAATCCCTGGTCAAGGAACTAGATCCCGCATGCCACAATTAAGACCCAGTGCAGCCAAATAAATAAATAATTTTAAAATAGTTATAGACACAATACATTATATAAGCGGTTTCTCAACAGGCAAGAAGAATCAACAATTCATTGAGTTAATTACAGTAATGTTAAAAAGCAGTTTGCATTAAGAAAATGTAATTCATCTTCAGCTCAGCAGACTTTGAAAATAGATGAAAAGCAGAAGAAACCATAGATAAAATAGATACCATAGATAAACACCATAGATAAAATAATATTATGAAAATACCAGTATATGTACTTTCTAGCATTTTTTATGGGCATATATGTTTATGTATTCTGCTGATTATTTTTTCTGAAAAGGATATAATGCTATAGATAGTTTTAATACACTGCTTTTTTCACTTAGTATTAGTTATTTACTCATGCCATTAAATATTTTGCAAAAGCAGATATAAAAGAATTTTTTTGCCACACCTCATGGCTTGTGGGATCTTAGTTCCTCAACCAGAGATTGAACCTGCATCCCATGCTTGGAGGCATCAAGTCTTGCTACTTAACTACCCAGGGAAGTCCCACAAAAATAGATTTTTGAATGATTTTCTGCATTAAGTAAACTATTTTCCTTAAATATTTATCGTACTGTTGAACATTTGGATTTTTTTCCCAAGTAGTCTTTGCCTTCATTAAGTCTCCAAAGGCCTGTTATCTTATGTTAAATAGTATGTTGTTGTTCAGTTGCCAAGTCATGTTGACTCTTCCCGACCCCATGCACTGTAGCACGCCAGGCTTCCCTGTCCCTCACCATCTTCCAGAGTTTGCCCATGTTCATGTCCATTGCATTGGTGACGGCCTCCAGCCATCTCATCCTCTGTCGCCCTCTTCTCCTTCTGCCTTCAACCTTTCCCGGCCTCAGGGTCTTTCCCGATGAGTTGACTGTTCACATCAGGTGGCCAAAGTATTAGAACTTCAGCATCAGTCCTTTTCATAAATATTCAAGGTTAATTTCCTGTAAGTTTGATTGGTTTGATCTCCTTGGTGCTCAAGGGACTCTAAAGAGTCTTCTCCAGCACCATGGTCCAAAGGCATTAATACTCTGTCTTCATTATGGTCCAGCTCTCACTACCATGTGTGACTACTGGAAAGACCATAGTCTGATCATATGGACCTTTGTTGGCAAAATGATGTCTTTGGTTTTTAACACATTGTCTAGGCTTGTCATAGCTTTCCTGCCAAGAAACAGTCATCTTCTGATTTTTGGCTGCAGTCACCATCCGCAGTGATTTTAGAGCCCAAGAAGAGAATCTGTCACTGCTTGCACATTTTCCCCTTCTGTTTGCTACTGAGTGATGGGGCCAGATGCCATGATCTTAGGGGTTCTTTTAATATTTAGTTTTAAGCCAGCTTTTTTCACTTTCCTCCTTCATCAAGAGGTTCTTAAGTTCCTTTTTGATTTCTGTCATAAGAGTGGTATCATCTGTGTATCTGAGGTTTTTGATGTTTCTCCTGGCAGTCTTGATTAGCTTATAACTCATCCTGTCTGGGATTTTTCATGATGCGCTCTGCTTATAAGTTAAATTAACAGGATGGCAATAAAAGCCTGCTGTACTCCTTTCTCAATCCTGAAAGTTGTTCCATACAAAGTTCTGTCTGTTGCTTTTTGATTGCATACAGGTTTCTCAGGAGACAGGTAAGATGGTCTGGTATTCCCATCTATTTAAGTGTTTTCTATAGTTTGTTATGATCTACACAGATAAAGGCTTGAGCATAATCAGTGAAACACGGGTAGATGTTTTCTGGAATTCCTTGCTTTCTATGGTCCATCAAATGTTGGCAACTTGATCTCTGGTTTCTCTGCCTTTTTAAACCCAGCTTAGACATTTTCTATAGTTTGAGTTATGAGTACCTTTCATGGGAGACGAGTATAATTCAGTTGCCATTGCATTGGGTTGCCCCCCGGCCTTCCAGCCCCATCTCATCCTCTGTCGCCTCTTCTCCTTCTGCCTTCAACCTTTCCCGGCCTCAGGGTCTTTCCCGATGAGTTGACTGTTCACATCAGGTGGCCAAAGTATTAGAACTTCAGCATCAGTCCTTTTCATAAATATTCAAGGTTAATTTCCTGTAAGTTTGATTGGTTTGATCTCCTTGGTGCTCAAGGGACTCTAAAGAGTCTTCTCCAGCACCATGGTCCAAAGGCATTAATACTCTGTCTTCATTATGGTCCAGCTCTCACTACCATGTGTGACTACTGGAAAGACCATAGTCTGATCATATGGACCTTTGTTGGCAAAATGATGTCTTTGGTTTTAACACATTGTCTAGGCTTGTCATAGCTTTCCTGCCAAGAAACAGTCATCTTCTGATTTTTGGCTGCAGTCACCATCCGAGTGATTTTAGAGCCCAAGAAGAGAATCTGTCACTGCTTGCACATTTTCCCTTCTGTTTGCTACTGAGTGATGGGGCCAGATGCCATGATCTTAGGGTTCTTTTAATATTTAGTTTTAAGCCAGCTTTTTTCACTTTCCTCCTTCATCAAGAGGTTCTTAAGTTCCTTTTTGATTTCTGTCATAAGAGTGGTATCATCTGTGTATCTGAGGTTTTTGATGTTTCTCCTGGCAGTCTTGATTAGCTTATAACTCATCCTGTCTGGGATTTTTCATGATGCGCTCTGCTTATAAGTTAAATTAACAGGATGGCAATAAAAGCCTGCTGTACTCCTTTCTCAATCCTGAAAGTTGTTCCATACAAAGTTCTGTCTGTTGCTTTTTGATTGCATACAGGTTTCTCAGGAGACAGGTAAGATGGTCTGGTATTCCCATCTATTTAAGTGTTTTCTATAGTTTGTTATGATCTACACAGATAAAGGCTTGAGCATAATCAGTGAAACACGGGTAGATGTTTTTCTGGAATTCCCTTGCTTTCTCTATGGTCCATCAAATGTTGGCAACTTGATCTCTGGTTTCTCTGCCTTTTTTAAACCCAGCTTAGACATCTAGGAGTTCTGAGTTCATGTAATACTGAAGCTGAGCATGCAGTATTTTGAGCATAACCTTGCTAGCATGGGAGACGAGTATAATTGTCTGATGGTTTAAACATTCTTTAGTACTGTTCTTGGGAATTAGGATGAGGAGTGACTTTTCCAGTCCTGTGACCACTGCTGGGCTTTACAAATTTGCTGACGTATTCAGTGCAGCATATTGATAGTCTCATCTTTTAGGATTCTAAATGGCTCTGCTGTGCAGCAGTGCTTCCTAAGGCCCACTTGACTTCACTCTCCAGAATGTCTGCCTTAGGGTGAGTGACTACACCATAGTGGTTATCCAGGACATGAAGGTCTTTTTTATACAGTTCTTCTGTGTATTCTTTCCATCTCTCCTTGATCTCTTCTGCTTCTATTACATCTTTACCATTTCTGTCCTTTGTTGTGTTCATCTTTGGATGAAATATTCCTTTGAAACTTCCAAACTTAAGAGATCTCTAGTCTTTCCCCTTCTGTTTTTTTTTCCGTCTACTTCTTTGTCTTAAGTATTGTAATTTTATACTTATCTCTACTTTAAGCCAGAGGATCCATGTTATTATTGATTACCATTAAATCAAGACTATCATGGTAAGATATGCTTATTTTTTGGTAAAAGTCAATAATAATAAAGCCCATATAAAAGTTGGTCTTCTCACTTCGGAGCATTGGCTCTTAATACATCAGCCCTCACTTTGCTCTACGAGATGTTTACTGAAGTGGCTGTTCATCTTGGTGCCTTTACTCTTTATCCTCACGTTCTTCACTTGGTTTCCTATTGTACTTGCCCCAGACCCATCATGAAGTCCACATTAATCTGCAAGGTGAATCTGGTACCTACTTGTCTCTCTTCATATTTCTTCCAAGCCACTTCCTCCCCAGGATTTCTGTATCCTGATTCTCTTTGGTACAAGTTCATTCTTATTTGCTGGTTTCAAAGGGACTCAGTGGCTTTTATACATAATTTTTCCTCTCTCTCCTCTATCTCTTTTGCTTTTCCTTAATCTAGGTAACTTTACTCAGCTTTCAATTTTCAATGTGTTTTACAATTTTAGCAAACATTTCCTCTTTAGAGAGGCCTTCTCTGACCATTCTAAAATAGGTCTCTCCTTTATTTTTTTTCTCATGTATTTTGAATTAGAATCCTGTGCATTTCCTTTATAGTAACTGCTCATATTCTTTGATGTTCCTCTGCCCTACGCCATGCCCTGACCCTCCAGTTTAAGCCTTAGGAGGGAGAAGACCATGACATTTCAGAAATGAGTGTGTGGGAATAACTGTCCATGTCCTTGGGTTCCACATCCACAGATGCAGCCAACTTGGGGATCAACAATACTCAGGGAAGGGCTTCCCTGGTGGCCCAGTGGGTAAGGACACCACCTTGCAGCTCAAGAGGCGCCGATTCGATCCTTGGCCCGGGAAGATCCCACGTGCAGCGGAGCGGCTGGACTGATGTGTCCAATTACCGAGCCAGAGCTCTGGAGCGCATGCGCCCAGAGCGTCTCTTTTTGCTTTTTTTATTACATCTTTACCATTTCTGTCCTTTGTTGTGTTCATCTTTGGATGAAATATTCCTTTGAAACTTCCAAACTTAAGAGATCTCTAGTCTTTCCCCTTCTGTTTTTTTTTCCGTCTACTTCTTTGTCTTAAGTATTGTAATTTTATACTTATCTCTACTTTAAGCCAGAGGATCCATGTTATTATTGATTACCATTATATCAAGACTATCATGGTAAGATATGCTTATTTTTTGGTAAAAGTCAATAATAATAAAGCCCATATAAAAGTTGGTCTTCTCACTTCGGAGCATTGGCTCTTAATACATCAGCCCTCACTTTGCTCTACGAGATGTTTACTGAAGTGGCTGTTCATCTTGGTGCCTTTACTCTTTATCCTCACGTTCTTCACTTGGTTTCCTATTGTACTTGCCCCAGACCCATCATGAAGTCCACATTAATCTGCAAGGTGAATCTGGTACCTACTTGTCTCTCTTCATATTTCTTCCAAGCCACTTCCTCCCCAGGATTTCTGTATCCTGATTCTCTTTGGTACAAGTTCATTCTTATTTGCTGGTTTCAAAGGGACTCAGTGGCTTTTATACAAAATTTTTTCCTCTCTCTCCTCTATCTCTTTTGCTTTTCCTTAATCTAGGTAACTTTACTCAGCTTTCAATTTTCAATGTGTTTTACAATTTTAGCAAACATTTCCTCTTTAGAGAGGCCTTCTCTGACCATTCTAAAATAGGTCTCTCCTTTATTTTTTTTCTCATGTATTTTGAATTAGAATCCTGTGCATTTCCTTTATAGTAACTGCTCATATTCTTTGATGTTCCTCTGCCCTACGCCATGCCCTGACCCTCCAGTTTAAGCCTTAGGAGGGAGAAGACCATGACATTTCAGAAATGAGTGTGTGGGAATAACTGTCCATGTCCTTGGGTTCCACATCCACAGATGCAGCCAACTTGGGGATCAACAATACTCAGGGAAGGGCTTCCCTGGTGGCCCAGTGGGTAAGGACACCACCTTGCAGCTCAAGAGGCGCCGATTCGATCCTTGGCCCGGGAAGATCCCACGTGCAGCGGAGCGGCTGGACTGATGTGTCCAATTACCGAGCCAGAGCTCTGGAGCGCATGCGCCCAGAGCCGGTGCTCTGCGACGAAAGAGACCACTGCGACAGGAGACCCACGCAGACCAAAGAACAAAGATGATTGAAATAGATAAAGACCAAGAGAAATGCCCCCCCTTCTCCAATCTGCCCCCCCCCTCCCCAAAATTTATGAACAGTACTCAGGAGAAAAAGTTCCAAAACGTTCTTAAAAGCAAAACTTGGACTTGATGAGTGCTCATGACTATTTACATAGCATTTATGCTGTATTTGCAACTGTTTTGCAGTGTGTTTACACTGTCTTAGGTATTGTAAATAATTTAGAGATGATGTTACAGGATATAAAGGTGGTTGTATACAGATAGTATGCCATTTTATATAAGAGACTTCAGCATCCACAGATTTTAGTATCCGAGGGGAGTCCTGGAACCAAGCCCCTATAGATACTGAGAGACGACTGTATGTTTTCTGCTTGTAGAACTGTTTATAAATTATTTGGCTGTGTTGGGTCTTAGTTACAGCATGTATGATCTTTCAGGATCTTTCATTGTGGTGTGCTGGTTTCTCTTGTAGTTTGAGGGCTCTAGAGAGAATGGGCTCAGTAGTTGCAGCAGGCAGGCTTAATTGCCCTGAAGCATGCAGGATCTCAGTTCTCTGACCAGGGATTGAACCCACATCTTCTACACTGAAAGGCAGATGCTTAACCAGTGGACCACCAAGGAAGTCCTGGGAAATAAACTTTATAATAGGAAGCACAACTTTTGTTTTAGCCTTCAGACATTGTCTTAAATTCGTGGTGAGCTTCCCTAAACTTTCTTAGTTAATATTTAATCTTTTTTTTTCTTTTCTTTTCTTTTTTAATTCTTTATTTTAAAGGTTTTACAGAGTTTTGTTGTTCACCAACATGTATGTTCCCAAATATTTAATCTCTGATAACAGTTTATCTCCATGTCTGCAGATCCTTGTGATAAAGTATACCCATAATTCATACAGAGTAAGTCTTTAGTGCTGCTAAAGCATATCTAAATGATACAATTTTAAAAAGATTTTTATGGATACAATTTTCATACCGTAAAATACAAAGATTTTAAGTGTACATGTCAGTAACTTTTGATAAATAAATGTGGCTACATAATCAGTATCCCAAGCAAGATAGAGACCATTCACGTCACCTTGAGAAAGTTCCCTTGTAGTCAGTCCTCACCTCTGTATGCAATCACTGTTCTGATTTCTGGGAACATTGATTAGCTTTGCCTCTTACGCTTAATGTAAATAGCATCATACAGTGTATACTCTTTTGTGTCTTTTTTCACATAAATCAGGTTTTTGAGATTTTTTTTTCCTCTGGTTATATGTATCATTCATCCTATTTGTTGCTGAATAGTATTCCATTTTATGAATTAATCATAGTTTGTTTTTTCATTCATCTGTAGATGAACATTTAGGTTGTTTCAGTTTGGAACTAATATGAATAAACCTGCTCTAAACTTCCTTGTAAAAGTACTTTTGTGTATGTGGACTTATATTTTTGCTTACCATGGTAAATATTTAGGAATGAAATTTCTATGTTATAGGAGGCTTATGTTTAACTTTGTAAGAAGCTGCAGCCAAAAATGTGTAGGATTTATGGTTGTTGTCGCACCAACAGCCAGTCTTTAAAAAAAACCTTAGCTCTTCTGGATATGGTGTTTTTTTTTTTTTTTAGACTGTTTTGTTGTTATGATATTTCTTTAATTTGCATTTCCTTGATGACTAATGATGTTTAAGATGCTTTTGCTCATTGTCTTTTTTCTTTCTTTTTATTTTTTAAAATTTTGGCCACTTTTATTGGTTTATCTATTTATTTTCATCATCTTTATTCTTTGGCCTGTATGGGATTCCCATTGCAGTGACCTCTTATTGCAGAGCACCACCTCTGGGCGCATGCACTCCAGAGCGCCGACTCTTAATTGGACACACCCATCCAGGCACTCCAAGGCACGTGGGATCTTCCTGGACCAGGGATCGAACCAATGCCCCTTGCATTGCAAGGTGCACTCTTTACCCAGTGGACCACCAGGGAAGCCCCTGCTCATTGTCTTTTAATTTAATTAATTTACTTTTGGCTGTGCGGAGTCTTCGCTGCTGCATGAGAGCTTGCTTTAGTTGCAGTGTTCAGGCTTCTCACTGTGGTGGCTTCTCTTGTTGTGGAACACAGGCTCTAGGCACATGTGCTTCAGTAGTTGGCAGTGCTCAGGCTCAGTAGTTGTGGCACACGGGCTTAGTAGCTGTGGCACCCTCAGGCTCAGTAGTTGTGGCACATGAGCTTAGTAGCTTGGCACACTCAGGCTCATTAGTTATGGCACACGGGGTTAGTTGCTTCATGGCATGTGAGAGCTTCCCAGACCAGGGATCAAACTCATGTCCCCTTCATTGGCACGTGGATTCTTATCCACTGACCACCAGGGAGGTCCTCGTCATTGTCTTAAGTCCTTTGCCCATTTCAAATCTCTTTAACACTTGGGCATACTTTTTATTGACTACATCTTGTTTATCTTTTAATTATTATTCTATATGAGTTCTTTCTATATTGTATGTACAAATCCTTTGTCAGGTATTTGTTTTGCAAATGTTTTCTCCCACTCTGTGTTTCCAGTGTTTTTTTCATATTAGCAGTTGGACTTGTTACTTTAAATTTAGAAGAATTTCACCTAAATCCATGTTTAAGCTTATTATTAAAAATATAAGTGATAGTGCTTCCCTGGTGGTCCAGTGGTTAAAGAGTCCACCTTGCAGTGCAAGGGACACCAGTTTGATCCCTGGCCCAGGAAGATGCCACGTGCCATGGAGCAGCTGGACTGGTGTGTCCAATTATAAGCCGGCACTCTGGAGTGCATGCGCCCAGGGCAGGTGCTTTGCAGTGAGAGGCCACTGCAATGGGAGGCTCATACAGGCCAGAGAATAAAGATGGATGAAAATAAATAAATAAAAAGCCAATAAAAAAAGAGGCCAAAATTAAAAAAAATATATATATATATATATATAAGTGATATACTATTTTGAAATAAGTTTATCTTTGTGGACATCCTATACAGTGTTATAATTTTTGCTGTACACAGTTACCTTTCAAATAAAAAGAAGGAAATAAAAAATAGTCTTGTCTTCATCTACATACTGATTTTTTCTGGTATTCTTCGGTTCTTCCTATAAATCTGAGATTACTCTGGTGTCATTTCCCTTTAGCCTGAAGAATTTCCTTTTGCATTGTTTAGTGCAGATTTGGTGATCTATTAGCATAGTTTTTGTTTGCCTGAAAATATTTTTATTTTAGCCTTTTTAAGAAAGCTTTGTGCTAAGTTGCTTCAGTTGTGTCTTACTCTTTTTGATTCTTCGGACTGTAGCCCACCAGGCTCCTCTGTCCATGAGATTCTCCAGGCAAGAATAGTGGAGTGGGTTGCCATGCTCTGCTGCAGAGGAGCTTCCCAATCCAGGCAGTGAACCAAGCCTCTTAGTCGCCTGCATTGGCAGGTGGGTTCTTTACCACTAGTGCCACCTGGGAAGCCCCTCCCCTTCAAAAAGCTTCATTGAGATACAATAAAGATATAATAATGTTCGTCTGGTGTTTTGGGGTTCTTTTGGGTCACTTTTTTTTTTATTGGTCTTTTGTTTATTTATTTTCATCCATCTTTATTCTTTGGCCCGTGTGGGCCTCCCATTGCAGCGACCTCTCCCGCAGCAGAGCACCAGCTCCAGGCGCATGTGCTCCAGAGTGCTGGCCTGCAATTGGACAAGCTCCAGAGGACTGGCCCGAAATGGACACACTGGTCCCGCCACTCCACGGCATGTGGGATCCTCCCGTGCCAGGGATCGAACCGGCGCCCCTTGCAGTGCAAGGCGGCCTCTTTACCCACTGGATCACCAGGGAAGCCCCTGTTTGTCTGTTTTAAGTGTACAGTTCAGTGACTTCTGGTGTATTTGGAATTGTGCAGTACTCAGCCTGATTTTATAATGTTGTGCCTATTAGCACTCTCTCCCATTTACACTCCTCTTCCATCTGCCCATCACTAGACAACAGCTGACTTACTTTCTGTCTGTAGTTTTGCCTCATCTGGACATTTTATTTAAATGGAATATACAGTGTATGGTTGTCTTTCATGTAGCCTAATACTTATGGGGTTCGTCTATGGTGTGTTGTGGATCAGTATTTCCTTTTCACTGCTGAATTTGTATTCCATTGTATGGTATTGCACATTTTATTAATTGATACCTGTTGGATGACTGCACTCCTTGGTTTTTTTTTTTTTTTCCTTTATTTTAAAGATTTTACAGAGTTTTGTTGTTCACCAACATGTATGTTCCCAGGTCATTCATATGCATATCCCTGGACCCTCCCCCCACCCAGTTCCCCCCCGCCCCCATCCCTCCAGACCATCGCCCCAAGTGGTTGTAGGTACTCCTATTCCCCTAGCAAAATGACAATAGCTATCTTTTCCACACATGACAGTATAGGTTTCCATGTTACTCCCTCCATGCCTCCCTCCCACTGTTCGGTCTCCACAATGTCTTTATGTCTATTCTCTGTTTTTTCATGAGTTCACAGCGTGTGTTATCATGATCATCTTACTAGATCCCATATATATGAGTTAGTACTCCTTGGTTATTATGAGGAATGCTGCTGTGAACATTTGTGTACAAGTGCTTGTGTAGAGGTATGTTTTCATTTCTCTTAGGTAGGTAGATAAGTGTAGAACCTGACTTATGAAGAATATTTTTGCTGAATAGAGAATTAGAGATTGATTTGGGACTGTGCTGTGTGACTTGTGGGATTTTAGATCCCTGGCCAGGAGAACCCAGGCCTTTGTCAGTGAGAGCTTAGAGTCCAAGAACTCTGAATCCTAACTGGACCACCAGGAAGCCCCTGTTTGTCTGTTTTAAGTGTACAGTTCAGTGACTTCTGGTGTATTTGGAATTGTGCAGTACTCAGCCTGATTTTATAATGTTGTGCCTATTAGCACTCTCTCCCATTTACACTCCTCTTCCATCTGCCCATCACTAGACAACAGCTGACTTACTTTCTGTCTGTAGTTTTGCCTCATCTGGACATTTTATTTAAATGGAATATACAGTGTATGGTTGTCTTTCATGTAGCCTAATACTTATGGGGTTCGCCTATGGTGTGTTGTGGATCAGTATTTCCTTTTCACTGCTGAATTTGTATTCCATTGTATGGTATTGCACATTTTATTAATTGATACCTGTTGGATGACTGCACTCCTTGGTTTTTTTTTTTTTTTCCTTTATTTTAAAGATTTTACAGAGTTTTGTTGTTCACCAACATGTATGTTCCCAGGTCATTCATATGCATATCCCTGGACCCTCCCCCCACCCAGTTCCCCCCCCCCCACCCCTCCAGACCATCGCCCCAAGTGGTTGTAGGTACTCCTATTCCCCTAGCACAATGACAATAGCTATCTTTTCCGCACATGACAGTATAGGTTTCCATGTTACTCCCTCCATGCCTCCCTCCCACTGTTCGGTCTCCACAATGTCTTTATGTCTATTCTCTGTTTTTTCATGAGTTCACAGCGTGTGTTATCATGATCATCTTACTAGATCCCATATATATGAGTTAGTACTCCTTGGTTATTATGAGGAATGCTGCTGTGAACATTTGTGTACAAGTGCTTGTGTAGAGGTATGTTTTCATTTCTCTTAGGTAGGTAGATAAGTGTAGAACCTGACTTATGAAGAATATTTTTGCTGAATAGAGAATTAGAGATTGATTTGGGACTGTGCTGTGTGACTTGTGGGATTTTAGATCCCTGGCCAGGAGAACCCAGGCCTTTGTCAGTGAGAGCTTAGAGTCCAAGAACTCTGAATCCTAACTGGACCACCAGGGCCTTCCCATGGTTGCTTTTTTAAAAGCACATCAAAAAATGGCCTTCTGGGCTTCCCTTGTGGTCCAGTGGGTGGAGAGTCCACCTTGTAGTGCAAGGGGAACCGGTTCGATCCCTGGCCCGGGAAGATCCCATGTGCCGTAGAGCGGCTGGACTGGTGTGTCGAATTAGGAGCCAGCGCTCTGGAGCGCTTGCTCTGCCGTGGGAGGGGCTGCTGCAGTGGGAGGCCCACACATGCCAAAGAATAAAAAGATGGATGAAAAGTAAGTATAAATAAAAAGAAACATGATGGGGAAAAAGAATAAAAAAATCCTTCCATTTTTCTCCTGACCTTCATTGTTTTTGATGAGAACTCAGCTGTCATCCATTTTGTTCTACTACCTCTGCATGTAGTTTGTTGATTTTCCCACTAAAGTTGCTTTGTTCTTTTTTTAACTCTGGTTTACAGCAATTTGGTTTGATTATGATTTTCCTTTGTGTTTATCCTCTTTGGAGTTTGCTGTACTTCCTGGATCATTTGCAAATTACTATTTTTCACTAAATGTGGGAAATTACTAGCCATTATTTCTTTTTTTTTTTTCTTTTTTATTTATTTATTTATTTATTTATTTTTGTACATGTATGTTCCCAGATCAATCAGATGCATATCCCTTGACCCTCCCCCCACCCAGTTCCTCCCTCCCGTCCCTCCAGACCATCGCTCCAAGTGGTTGTAGGTACTCCTATTCCCCTAGCACAATGACAATAGCTATCTTTTCTACACATGACAGTATAGGTTCCCATGTTACTCCCTCCCATTGTTCGGTCTCCACAATGTCTTTATGTCTATTCTCTGTTTTTTCATGAGTTCACTGTGTGTGTTATCATGACCATCTTACTGGATCCCATATATATGAGTTAGTATACTATACTTGTCTTTCTCTTTTTGACTTACTTCACTTTTTATGATAGGTTCTAAAGCCAGCCACCTCATTATGACCGACTCTTCTGCATTTCTTTTAACAGCTGAGTATTATTCCATTGTATATATGTACCAGAGCTTCTGGATCCATTCATTTGTCGATGGACATCTAGGTTGCTTCCATGTTCTGGCTATTGTATAGAGAGCTGCAATGAACATTGGGGTACAGGTGCCTCTTTCAGTTTTGATTTCATCAGGATATAGGCCTAATAGTGGGATTGCTGGGTCATAGGGTGCTTCTATTTTTAGTTTTTTAAGGAATCTCCATATTGTCTTCCATAGAGGTTGTATTAATTTACATTCCCACCAGCAATGCAAGAGGGTTCCCTTTTCTCCACACCCTCTCCAGCATTTGTTGTCTGTCGATTTGTTGATGATGGCCATTCTGACAGGTGTGAGGTGGTATCTCATTGTGGTTTTAATTTGCATTTCTCTAATAATAAGCGAGGTTGAGCATCGTTTCATGTGCTTTTGGACCATTTGTATGTCCTCTTTGGAGAGGCGTCTCTTTAGATCTTTTTCCCATTTTTTGATTGGGCTGCTCATTTTCCCTGTGCTGAGTTGTCTGAGTTGCTTGTAGATTTTGGAGATTAATTCTTTGTCTGTTGTTTCATTTGCTATGATTTTCTCCCACTCTGTGGGTGTCTGTTGAACTTTTTTGTAATTTCTTTTGCTGTACAAAAGCTTTTAAGTTTCATGAGGTCCCATATGTTCATTTTTCTTTTCAGTTCTGCTATTTTAGTTGGTGGGTCAGAGAAGACCATTATTTCTTCAAATATTTTTTCTTTCTCATTTTATTATTTTTCTGGGACCCAATTAAACATGTGTTAGATCAGTTGTTAGTGTTCCTCAGTTTCCTCAGGCTTTATTCATTTTTTCCCCTAATTAAAAAAACAAACAAAAAAACCCCTGTTCTCTAGATTGAATAATGTCTTTTGATCTGTCTTCAAGTTTACTGTACTTTTCGCCTACTGTCTCTAACCCATTAAACGTGTATAGTTAATTTTAAATTTCAAATGTTGCAGTTTTTTGTTCTAAAATTTACATTTAAGTTCCTCTTTCTCTACTGAGATTCTCCATCAACTCAGTTATTTTGACCATGTTTTTTGTCTTTGAATGTGCTTATGCTGGCTGTTTTAAAGTCATTGTCTGCTAATTTTCAGTATCTGAGTCATTGGGGGTTTGCTTCTGTTGACTTTTTTTTTTTTCTCCTTGAACAAAACACTTTTTTTTTCTGCTTCCGTAAAGTCTAGTTTTTTTTTTTTTTTTTAGACTGTATAGTTGACCCTTCAACAACACAGGTTTGACTGTTTCTGTGCAGTGAAAAACTTAGGTTTAACTTTACAGTGGCCCCCCATATCTGCAGTTCTGCATCTGTCGGTTCAACCAACCGTGTATCATGTAGTACTGCGGTATGTATTTAGTGAAAAAAAAAAACCCACATATAAGTGAATCTACACATTTTAACTTTGTGTTATTCAGGGGTCCTTTTCTCCACACCCTCTCCAGCATTTGTTGTCTGTCGATTTGTTGATGATGGCCATTCTGACAGGTGTGAGGTGGTATCTCATTGTGGTTTTAATTTGCATTTCTCTAATAATAAGCGAGGTTGAGCATCGTTTCATGTGCTTTTGGACCATTTGTATGTCCTCTTTGGAGAGGCGTCTCTTTAGATCTTTTTCCCATTTTTTGATTGGGCTGCTCATTTTCCCTGTGCTGAGTTGTCTGAGTTGCTTGTAGATTTTGGAGATTAATTCTTTGTCTGTTGTTTCATTTGCTATGATTTTCTCCCACTCTGTGGGGTGTCTGTTGAACTTTTTTGTAATTTCTTTTGCTGTACAAAAGCTTTTAAGTTTCATGAGGTCCCATATGTTCATTTTTCTTTTCAGTTCTGCTATTTTAGTTGGTGGGTCAGAGAAGACCATTATTTCTTCAAATATTTTTTCTTTCTCATTTTATTATTTTTCTGGGACCCAATTAAACATGTGTTAGATCAGTTGTTAGTGTTCCTCAGTTTCCTCAGGCTTTATTCATTTTTTCCCCTAATTAAAAAAACAAACAAAAAAACCCCTGTTCTCTAGATTGAATAATGTCTTTTGATCTGTCTTCAAGTTTACTGTACTTTTCGCCTACTGTCTCTAACCCATTAAACGTGTATAGTTAATTTTAAATTTCAAATGTTGCAGTTTTTTGTTCTAAAATTTACATTTAAGTTCCTCTTTCTCTACTGAGATTCTCCATCAACTCAGTTATTTTGACCATGTTTTTGTCTTTGAATGTGCTTATGCTGGCTGTTTTAAAGTCATTGTCTGCTAATTTTCAGTATCTGAGTCATTGGGGGTTTGCTTCTGTTGACTTTTTTTTTTTTCTCCTTGAACAAAACACTTTTTTTTTCTGCTTCCGTAAAGTCTAGTTTTTTTTTTTTTTTTTAGACTGTATAGTTGACCCTTCAACAACACAGGTTTGACTGTTTCTGTGCAGTGAAAAACTTAGGTTTAACTTTACAGTGGCCCCCCATATCTGCAGTTCTGCATCTGTCGGTTCAACCAACCGTGTATCATGTAGTACTGCGGTATGTATTTAGTGAAAAAAAAAAACCCACATATAAGTGAATCTACACATTTTAACTTTGTGTTATTCAGGGGTCCACTGTATATTGGGCATTATAGACAGTATATTATAGACACTCTGGATTCAGTTTTCTTCATCTGAAGGGTGTTACTTCTTGTTCTAGCAGGCAGATAAAATACTGGCTGATCACCTTGAAAATGGTGGGATTTGGGGTTTTAAAAACATTTTTTTTATTTACTTTTTACTTTTACAGTGTTTTGTTGTTTACAGATATGTATAATCCCAGATTAGTCATATGTATATCCCTGGCCCCCATCCTCCTCCACCCCCCGCCTAGTCTCCCCTGCCCCCCTTCCCATCCCTCCAGTGCCCCTGCAGGATCCCCTGTTTCCACAGTGCAATGACAATAGCTGTCTTTTTCCATTTGGTTTTATTATATTTCATTGGCGTATGTCTGGAAATCCCAAAGTATTTACTAATCTCTCACTTGGTGGAACTCATATTCCAAAATGTCTCTCAGGGGACAGCAGCTGAAATCTGTCTGATTCTTTTAGCTTGTGTTTGTTACTGCTGAGGTCCTTGGAATCTCCTCCATGCATGTGCTGTTCAGGGGTTAATCAGGTATTTAAGAGAGTTTGAGGCTCTCTCCTGTGACTCCCCTCTTTCCAAGATTTGCTCTTCAATTTCCAGCTGCTCTTGTAATGCTGAACTTCAGCCTCTGATCCCTGTAGCCCCAAAGACTGACTTTTTGGTCAAATTTTGGCAATGGGTTCCAGTGCTCTGAGATTCTCCATCAACTCAGTTATTTTGATCATGTTTTTGTCTTTGAATGTGCTTATGCTGGCTGTTTTAAAGTCATTGTCTGCTAATTTTCAGTATCTGAGTCATTGGGGGTTTGCTTCTGTTGACTTTTTTTTTTTTCTCCTTGAACAAAACACTTTTTTTTTCTGCTTCCGTAAAGTCTAGTTTTTTTTTTTTTTTTAGACTGTATAGTTGACCCTTCAACAACACAGGTTTGACTGTTTCTGTGCAGTGAAAAACTTAGGTTTAACTTTACAGTGGCCCCCCATATCTGCAGTTCTGCATCT
This sequence comes from Tragulus kanchil, assembly GCA_022376925.1. Classification (NCBI taxonomy): domain Eukaryota; kingdom Metazoa; phylum Chordata; class Mammalia; order Artiodactyla; family Tragulidae; genus Tragulus; species Tragulus kanchil. Next base: position 234,014,483 of record JAIOJX010000028.1, on the reverse strand, counting down.
GTCGGTTCAACCAACCGTGTATCATGTAGTACTGCGGTATGTATTTAGTGAAAAAAAAAAACCCACATATAAGTGAATCTACACATTTTAACTTTGTGTTATTCAGGGGTCCACTGTATATTGGGCATTATAGACAGTATATTATAGACACTCTGGATTCAGTTTTCTTCATCTGAAGGGTGTTACTTCTTGTTCTAGCAGGCAGATAAAATACTGGCTGATCACCTTGAAAATGGTGGGATTTGGGGTTTTAAAAACATTTTTTTTATTTACTTTTTACTTTTACAGTGTTTTGTTGTTTACAGATATGTATAATCCCAGATTAGTCATATGTATATCCCTGGCCCCCATCCCTCCTCCACCCCCCGCCTAGTCTCCCCTGCCCCCCTTCCCATCCCTCCAGTGCCCCTGCAGGATCCCCTGTTTCCACAGTGCAATGACAATAGCTGTCTTTTTCCATTTGGTTTTATTATATTTCATTGGCGTATGTCTGGAAATCCCAAAGTATTTACTAATCTCTCACTTGGTGGAACTCATATTCCAAAATGTCTCTCAGGGGACAGCAGCTGAAATCTGTCTGATTCTTTTAGCTTGTGTTTGTTACTGCTGAGGTCCTTGGAATCTCCTCCATGCATGTGCTGTTCAGGGGTTAATCAGGTATTTAAGAGAGTTTGAGGCTCTCTCCTGTGACTCCCCTCTTTCCAAGATTTGCTCTTCAATTTCCAGCTGCTCTTGTAATGCTGAACTTCAGCCTCTGATCCCTGTAGCCCCAAAGACTGACTTTTTGGTCAAATTTTGGCTATAGTGCATCACAGGGATTCACTTGGTTGGGAGTGGGAGGTTAGGGAGTGCTTTGGGGGAGAAGCTGTATAGAAGTGGATTGTGCTCACTGTGTTTTCTTTCAAGGGTCAGATCTCTCCAGTTTCTGCCCGTTTTTCAACACTCTTCAGTGCTTTCAAATAGCTTCTCCCCTCTCCTCCTTTTTCTTTCTGGAAAGAAATAAACACGGTGTTCCTGAATCATCACATCTGAACATACTCTATTTGCTTTGAAAATTCCCACAGTATACTGTAGCCATATATTCTGTATGCATGTGATTTTTCTCCTTCCATTATCTACTGCTGCATTACAGATAACTCTAAAACTTAGTAGTTTAAAACAGCCATTTTATTAGGTTTATAGTTTATAGTTTCTATGGTCAGGAACTTGGAAAGGGCACAGCCAGAATGACGTGTGTCTGCTCCATGTATCTGGGGCCTCACCAGGGAAGGCATAGGGTTTGTGTGGGGTAATGCTAACAGCGGGAACATTCATCCCCTTGAGTGTTTATGCACAGCTGCCAGTTGAGGGCTAGCTGTTGGTGGGCCACCACCTGGAGCTGTGGGCCAGAACACCTATATGTGGTCTCCTCACAGCACTGTGGCCTTGGATTTTTCACAAAGGAACTCAGGACTCCAGAATTAGTGTTCCAGAGAACCAGCTACAAGCTGCATTGCCTTTTATGAACTAGCCTGAGAAGTTACATGGTGGAAGTTATGTGGTGTCACTTCCTCTACTTTCTTGGTCACCCCAATTTTATTATTGACCTCAATTCAAAAGAAGGGACATGGATCCACCCTCAGTGGGAGGAGTGTCAGATACTTTGCAGGCATGTCTTAAAACCACACTGCTCATTTTCCAAAATGTCTCTCAGGGACAGCAGCTGAAATCTGTCTGATTCTTTTAGCTTGTGTTTGTTACTGCTGAGGTCCTTGGAATCTCCTCCATGCATGTGCTGTTCAGGGGTTAATCAGGTATTTAAGAGAGTTTGAGGCTCTCTCCTGTGACTCCCCTCTTTCCAAGATTTGCTCTTCAATTTCCAGCTGCTCTTGTAATGCTGAACTTCAGCCTCTGATCCCTGTAGCCCCAAAGACTGACTTTTTGGTCAAATTTTGGCTATAGTGCATCACAGGGATTCACTTGGTTGGGAGTGGGAGGTTAGGGAGTGCTTTGGGGGAGAAGCTGTATAGAAGTGGATTGTGCTCACTGTGTTTTCTTTCAAGGGTCAGATCTCTCCAGTTTCTGCCCGTTTTTCAACACTCTTCAGTGCTTTCAAATAGCTTCTCCCCTCTCCTCCTTTTTCTTTCTGGAAAGAAATAAACACGGTGTTCCTGAATCATCACATCTGAACATACTCTATTTGCTTTGAAAATTCCCACAGTATACTGTAGCCATATATTCTGTATGCATGTGATTTTTCTCCTTCCATTATCTACTGCTGCATTACAGATAACTCTAAAACTTAGTAGTTTAAAACAGCCATTTTATTAGGTTTATAGTTTATAGTTTCTATGGTCAGGAACTTGGAAAGGGCACAGCCAGAATGACGTGTGTCTGCTCCATGTATCTGGGGCCTCACCAGGGAAGGCATAGGGTTTGTGTGGGGTAATGCTAACAGCGGGAACATTCATCCCCTTGAGTGTTTATGCACAGCTGCCAGTTGAGGGCTAGCTGTTGGTGGGCCACCACCTGGAGCTGTGGGCCAGAACACCTATATGTGGTCTCCTCACAGCACTGTGGCCTTGGATTTTTCACAAAGGAACTCAGGACTCCAGAATTAGTGTTCCAGAGAACCAGCTACAAGCTGCATTGCCTTTTATGAACTAGCCTGAGAAGTTACATGGTGGAAGTTATGTGGTGTCACTTCCTCTACTTTCTTGGTCACCCCAATTTTATTATTGACCTCAATTCAAAAGAAGGGACATGGATCCACCCCTCAGTGGGAGGAGTGTCAGATACTTTGCAGGCATGTCTTAAAACCACACTGCTCATTTAACAGATACTAACAGTATAAGCTCCCTCTGTCCTCTCACAGTCTTAGGTGCATCTCAGTAGGTACACATTGTGGTACTGGATTTTTCTTCTTACCTACTGTAGATATAGATCCAAAGTAAGTTTGTGTGTAAAGTTTTAAGTAAGAAAGGAGTAAGATATTTCACTTCTTAAAAACATTTCCTTAACTGGATTATTTTTTTGTCTTTTTTTTTTTTTTTGGTAGAATACAGTATTTAATGAACAGTCCGTGCGTGAGTGGTGAAAATGGCAGGCTTCCTCGATAACTTCCGTTGGCCGGAATGTGAATGTATTGACTGGAGTGAGAGAAGGAACGCGGTGGCTTCTGTGGTCGCCGGTGTGCTGGTGAGTAAGACGGCGTGGCGGTGACGATGCTGCTGACCTTGTGTATTCACAGCTTACTTGATTCCTTTGAACTGTGAATACACAAGATAATATAATTCTTGTAGGCAATAGTATTTTTTTTCTTTTTTTTCAAATTTTATTTATTTTTACTTTTTTGGCCACACTGGGATTTTGTTGCTGTGTGCAAGCTTTCTCTAGTTGCTGCGAGTTGGGGCTGCTCTTTGTTGTAATGCCCAGGCTTCTTGTGGTGGCTTCTCTTAGTGCAGAGCATGGGCTCTAGGACACCAGGCTCCTATAGTTGCTGCTCTCAGGCCCCAGTGCTCGGGCCCGTAGTTGTGGTGCACGGGTTCAGCTGCTCTCAGCATGTGGGATCCTCATGGACCAGGGATTAAACCTGGGGGTTGGGTCTCCTGAGTGTTTATGCACAGCTGCCAGTTGAGGGCTAGCTGTTGGTGGCCACCACCTGGAGCTGTGGGCCAGAACACCTATATGTGGTCTCCTCACAGCACTGTGGCCTTGGATTTCACAAAGGAACTCAGGACTCCAGAATTAGTGTTCCAGAGAACCAGCTACAAGCTGCATTGCCTTTTATGAACTAGCCTGAGAAGTTACATGGTGGAAGTTATGTGGTGTCACTTCCTCTACTTTCTTGGTCACCCCAATTTTATTATTGACCTCAATTCAAAAGAAGGGACATGGATCCACCCCTCAGTGGGAGGAGTGTCAGATACTTTGCAGGCATGTCTTAAAACCACACTGCTCATTTAACAGATACTAACAGTATAAGCTCCCTCTGTCCTCTCACAGTCTTAGGTGCATCTCAGTAGGTACACATTGTGGTACTGGATTTTTCTTCTTACCTACTGTAGATATAGATCCAAAGTAAGTTTGTGTGTAAAGTTTTAAGTAAGAAAGGAGTAAGATATTTCACTTCTTAAAAACATTTCCTTAACTGGATTATTTTTTTGTCTTTTTTTTTTTTTTTGGTAGAATACAGTATTTAATGAACAGTCCGTGCGTGAGTGGTGAAAATGGCAGGCTTCCTCGATAACTTCCGTTGGCCGGAATGTGAATGTATTGACTGGAGTGAGAGAAGGAACGCGGTGGCTTCTGTGGTCGCCGGTGTGCTGGTGAGTAAGACGGCGTGGCGGTGACGATGCTGCTGACCTTGTGTATTCACAGCTTACTTGATTCCTTTGAACTGTGAATACACAAGATAATATAATTCTTGTAGGCAATAGTATTTTTTTTCTTTTTTTTCAAATTTTATTTATTTTTACTTTTTTGGCCACACTGGGATTTTGTTGCTGTGTGCAAGCTTTCTCTAGTTGCTGCGAGTTGGGGCTGCTCTTTGTTGTAATGCCCAGGCTTCTTGTGGTGGCTTCTCTTAGTGCAGAGCATGGGCTCTAGGACACCAGGCTCCTATAGTTGCTGCTCTCAGGCCCCAGTGCTCGGGCTCCGTAGTTGTGGTGCACGGGTTCAGCTGCTCCTCAGCATGTGGGATCCTCATGGACCAGGGATTAAACCTGGGACCCTTGCATTGGCAGGTGTTTCCTTAACTGCCAGGCCACCAGGGAAATCCTCCAATTTTTTTTTTTTAAAACTTTCTACTAAAAATATCAAACATATAAACAAAAATAGAATGGTGTAGAGTCCCTTCTTACCCCCGTACTTATCATTGAGCTTCAGAAAAACTAAATCATGGACTTCTCGGGTAGATCAGTGGTTAAGCATCCACGCTTCCACTGAAGGGGACATGGGTTCAGTTGCTGGTCAGAGAACTAAGACACCATATTCCATATGCCACAGCCAAGAGAAAAAAGTCAGATCATGAGCAGTCTTGCTTTAGCATTTCATAAAGCACTCTCTGTCCCCTCTGCATAAAATACTCGCTGTATTTTACATGCTGTCTGAGAACTCCATCATGAAGTTTCACATTAATTTTCTTGGTCAGAACATACTTATTATTAAACTTGTCATTTTTGAAGCTAAATGTATTCTGGTGCCTCTCAGGCCTGGAATGAGCCACGTTTCCTTTCTGGGAGCTCATTGTTGAAACCACAGTCACCTCAAACTGGGACAAGAAAGATGCTGTTTTACGCTTCATTTGGATTTGTCTTTTCCAGTATAGAACTCTACACCTGAAGTCCAATAGAGAGAAAGTAAAGTGGAGTAAGAATTAAAGATAATTATTAAGCAGTGTGCATGCAGAATTCTTTATATGTGTTTGTTGCTCTTGATGGTCTTCTGGCCTGTACTTAATTTGCCTGTAAAATTCCTTAGCAACTGGTCTGCTTCACACAAGATAATATAATTTTGTAGGCAATAGGGTTTTTTTTCTTTTTTTTCAAATTTTATTTATTTTTACTTTTTTGGCCACACTGGGATTTTGTTGCTGTGTGCAAGCTTTCTCTAGTTGCTGCGAGTTGGGGCTGCTCTTTGTTGTAATGCCCAGGCTTCTTGTGGTGGCTTCTCTTAGTGCAGAGCATGGGCTCTAGGACACCAGGCTCCTATAGTTGCTGCTCTCAGGCCCCAGTGCTCGGGCTCCGTAGTTGTGGTGCACGGGTTCAGCTGCTCCTCAGCATGTGGGATCCTCATGGACCAGGGATTAAACCTGGGACCCTTGCATTGGCAGGTGTTTCCTTAACTGCCAGGCCACCAGGGAAATCCTCCAATTTTTTTTTTTTAAAACTTTCTACTAAAAATATCAAACATATAAACAAAAATAGAATGGTGTAGAGTCCCTTCTTACCCCTGTACTTATCATTGAGCTTCAGAAAAACTAAATCATGGACTTCTCGGGTAGATCAGTGGTTAAGCATCCACGCTTCCACTGAAGGGGACATGGGTTCAGTTGCTGGTCAGAGAACTAAGACACCATATTCCATATGCCACAGCCAAGAGAAAAAAGTCAGATCATGAGCAGTCTTGCTTTAGCATTTCATAAAGCACTCTCTGTCCCCTCTGCATAAAATACTCGCTGTATTTTACATGCTGTCTGAGAACTCCATCATGAAGTTTCACATTAATTTTCTTGGTCAGAACATACTTATTATTAAACTTGTCATTTTTGAAGCTAAATGTATTCTGGTGCCTCTCAGGCCTGGAATGAGCCACGTTTCCTTTCTGGGAGCTCATTGTTGAAACCACAGTCACCTCAAACTGGGACAAGAAAGATGCTGTTTTACGCTTCATTTGGATTTGTCTTTTCCAGTATAGAACTCTACACCTGAAGTCCAATAGAGAGAAAGTAAAGTGGAGTAAGAATTAAAGATAATTATTAAGCAGTGTGCATGCAGAATTCTTTATATGTGTTTGTTGCTCTTGATGGTCTTCTGGCCTGTACTTAATTTGCCTGTAAAATTCCTTAGCAACTGGTCTGCTTCATGTTTTCAGCTGAGTTTACAAAGAAACTTTGCATTTTGCAAACTCATGTTTCTTCGTTTTTACAGTATCCAGTTAAATTATATAACTAATTAATTATAGCAGGCGTAGAGATTTTGTGGAGACATGGCAGCTCATTTGTGGAAGCAAAAGTTCTTGGGCTCATTAAAAAGGAATGTTTACACACAAAAAACGAATGTTCACATTCTTTTTAATATGAAGCAGAGAATGAAACGAATCAGGTTATCAGGGAGCTAGTTAGTTGGAGGTTAGTTAAGAGCTTTAGTTGTACATAATTTCATGGTGCACTTGTGTATTTTATGGCTGTATATAAATTTATGGTGAAAGAAGCAGCTAATTCACTGCTAGATGATACATTTTTCATCTTGCATTGAGAGCAGAACTTAAGAAGCTTACACTGACTTGATTAGATTCACCTAATAAGCTATAAAAATAAGTAAACAAGGGATGTGTATTTTTTATATTTCAACATCTAAAACTCAGAGGAGACGTATTCAATTATACGGTCTACAGAAGCCATGAAATGTTAAGGAGTAGGTATCGTGCTAAGGCAAAGTGTCAGTATTACCTATTTTAATAATATGGGCTCTTCCTCAAGTTTTTTACAGGTTGGTGGATAATGATAGACGCAGCCGTGGTGTATCCTAAGCCAGAACAGCTGAATCATGCCTTTCACACATGTGGCGTGTTTTCCACACTGGCTTTCTTCATGTAAGTATGCAGGTAACTCTCAAGATTATTTTTCTAAAAACATTTTTCCCTCAAAGATGAATGCTACCTGAATAACTTTGATTCTTTAACATGATAAAATACATGTGAATTTAGTCAGATTATCTTTTTTATCCTCTATAATGATGAGCATGTGATTTTTGACCTTATATTTGTTAAACTGACAAATTACTATGTTTTATAAGTCTTAAGATTATTTTTTAAATTACAACATTTCTGAATATCAGCATGCTTCTTGCAGTTGTTGGTATCTTATAATTTCCTTGGCAGCATGAAAAATAATGGTTCGTCTGAGAAATGACTGGCATTTTAGGTTTAATGAAGTATATACATTTCTAGATGTTTTAGTAGAGAGGCATTCTTAAATATTCTCATGTATTCAACTTGTACCGTGGAATATTATATTTTTAAGGGTGTTACTTGACTGTATTTGCCAGCCTTTGGGGGAGGACAGGATTGACCTTAAATGAGATTGATCTATGGCTTTTCTTTTTCATTAAATCATTTTCAGATTTAGCCATTCTCTCCATAATAGTTTGGAAGCTTTTCATTGATGTCTTTTTTATTATTATTATTGATATCTTTTAATAAGCAAAAAATATGTTAGACACTAAAATTGTGTAATTGTCTTATACTGTCTTTAAAACGTTTAAATTTGCAGAAGATGAAGCTACTTATATTCATTCAGGATGCTAAGAAAAGAAATTCCTACTACAAATGTACCTGCTCTAACAAAAATGAAAAGAGAAGCTGAATAAAGTGGACCTATTTATTATAAATAGACCACATGTTCTCTGGATTTGAGAAATGGATGAGAGATAATCACTTGACTTTTAACACAAAGAGAAACTTTTGAACACTTGGTCATAATGAGAACCGTAAAATGGGGTTATTCACAGTGGGTCATTCATGTTTAAATGCAAGGTAGGCAAGGAAGTCAGAAAATTGGCATCACTTTCATAATCTCTGGAGACACGTGATAAAGTAATCCCTTGAAATGAAGTCTGTTTTCTGAGTGTACTTTAGGAGAGCACAAGTAGCCTAAGGTTTCCATCGACTGGCACATTTCAGTTAGGAGCGGTGTTCAGTTACTCAGAGGCTGACTTCAGTTAGGAAGTGTTTCCCTTCTGAATGACCTGGGCACATCTGTGGCAGTTTTAGCAGCACGGAAGCTTATTGAGTGATTTTTCATTGTTCTAGGATAAATGCGGTGTCCAATGCCCAGGTGAGAGGCGACAGCTATGAGAGCGGCTGTTTGGGAAGAACAGGTAAGGCGCTTCTGAGTTGTCACTGCATGCAGGTGAAAGAGGAATTACCAGCAGAAAAAAACAGAGCCTCTTGTGAGTCTGTGTTTAGGGATGGTAATGATGTGGAATTTCTAAAATTTTGCTTTAAAAAATTTTTTTTGTGTTATTTACATCTTTAAGAAAGTTGAAATTACTCGTTTTTGTCATGTTGTATTATTGCCCATGGACGTAGGAGCCTGGTGAGCTGAAGTCTTATGGGGTTGCAAAGAGTCGGACGCGACTGAACAACTAACACAACAATTACTACTGACAGTGTGTAGATAAAATATGATCATTCAGAATTAGCAGATCTGGACTCCAGAGTTTTCTTCCTATACTAATGGTGGATTTATTCTTATCCCCAGTGTTGACCAATAGTATTACTTACAAGATGGCTGACCACAGTAATACTTAACCAGCAAAGCACAGACACATTAAGAGACGAAAGCTAGGACTATAGTGTTTTTCCGTTTAGTTCTGATCACCTGAACAACCACCCATCCACTACAGCAAAAGCATTTAGAAGAATCATACTGTCTGTCTACATACACATTTTTTGTTTGAATTCTTTTGGTTTGTCATCCAATAGTATTTTTCTTTTATTCAGATTATAACACATTCTATTAGAATCCAAAGGTTTTTAGAATAAAGAATAAGAGAACATGTATTAGCAAGTGAAAATGTTGTGCATGGAGCACACATTAATTTATTTTATCATTAAAAAAATATTTCACAGACTTTTCTGTTACGTTACTATTATCTGTTTTCTATAGAAAATTGCATTGTAAGTTACCCAAAGCTTTTTAGCTTAAATGTAGAACTTGAATTTGCCTTGGGTCTGTCTGGTTCCAAAGCCTTTGCTTTTTACTCTTATTAAGTGACTGTTACATTTTATTTCATGATTATTCCCTACTTAGTTAAAATTCATAGTACAGTTTATATTTATACATGGTGCCTTTAGTACAGGTTCTGTCTAGTGCTTCAGAAATTAAGGGCAAAAAAAAAAACAGCAACAAAAGGACAAGATCAAAAGAAATGGTTGATTCAGCCAATTTTGGAAAAATAAAAGTCACTAATGAAAAAAAAAAGAAAGAAATTAAGGGCAAACTGTCTTACACATGTTCAGGTATTGCCACACTAAGCTTTCAGACTAATAGCTTATTTGTGATTTGTTCCCATTTAATTCCCCAGAGGAATTCGCAGGAGAGTGTTATCAAAGTAATACATACACAACAAATGGAAAGGTTAAATAAGAAGGAACAGGCACTAGGAACAGGTAGAACGAAGATCATGTACTTAGAATCTAGGACAAAATGGTTACTCTTAATTGTTTATTAACCTGACTCTGAGCTTCCGTTTAGTCAAAGCAAAACGTTAGTCTTTTATTTTTTGCTTAAAAAAAAGCATACACATTTTTCAAGGGAATTTTTTTTTCTTGTTCACTTCTATTAGAAAAGTTTTATGTGATCGTATGTGAAGGACGTGAAGGAAAATGATTATAAGGATTTTTGATAGTCCCTTTCATTCATTTTAGAAAAAAAACTGTGATTGGATTTGGAGGATGTCTTTCTCCAAGGAACTAACCATTACCGTGTATCTCTGGAACTCTGCTTCGTAGTGTGGTGGCAGTGGTGCAAAGTTGTGTCTGACCCTTTGTGACCCCACCAGGCTCCTCTGTCCATGGGTTTCTCCAGGCAATAAACCTGGAGTGGGTTGCCATTTTCTTCTCCAGAGGAGAAGGGATCGCTCACCAAGGAATCGAGCTTGCGTCTCTTGCATCTCCTGCACTGGCAGGCAGGTTCTTTACTGTGCCATCTGCTTAGTATTATAATAAAACTGAGATAATCTAGGGACCCGTTTCTCTCAAATATCACCTCTCCTAACCATACTGAACTTTGAGCTTCCTGCATATCTGGTGTCTAAAATATATGCCTTATCTGTTTACTTAGTGACAGAATATCTACGGTTGAGGCAAATTTAGCTTTCTGTTGTGGAAATTGGCTTGGGTTTTATCTTTCCTCCAGTGGAGCTTTATTTCCTTTCCATTGGGTGACAGGCTTTTAGTATACCTGTGATTGGGGTCTGGCACAAATGCCAACTGGCTTTCCTAAAAATATGTTGAGTCTACAAGTGTCCAGATGATCACTGTATTGATATTCTGTTGTATAAATTCAAAACATGCTCCATAGTAGACGAGGGACTGAAGAGATGCTTTTGTTCTTGAACTTTTCAAGGGTACCTGGCACAGGTTGGCTGCCTCAGCCATAAGAGAGAGATGTATAACTGCTCTTAGTCCCGTACTATGGAGAAGCATGATACTAACACTGATGGAAAGGGAACATATGGTCTTTATTCATTTGCAGTCTCTCATTCCTGTGTGGTAACGGCTGTCTGAAATCCATTTGCTACGTCTAATAGAGCAATTACTTTGATAATGTGTACTACAGGGTAATTTTTCGGTTAGGGTTTAATTAGTCAGTTTAGTCAAGTAATTACTTATGAAGCCTGCCTACTTGAGTTTGCTCAGCTGTTAATTTCCCTAGCCAGTAGAACGGCATATTACCCTTTTTACCTTTCCAAGTATTACTTAACCACTTTTAGTTTCTTTTTTAAAATCTTCATTCAGTTAATTGTTATAAATGTTAGTCACTCAGTCATGGTTGACTCTTTGTGACCCCATGAACTGTAGCCCACTAGACTCCTCTGTCCATGGGGATTTTCCAGGCAAGAATGCTAGAGTAGGTTCCCATTTCATTCTCCAGGGGATCTTCCTCATCCAGGGATTGAACCTGGACCTCCTGCATTGCAGGCAGATTATTTACTGTCCAAGCTAACCAGGGAAGCCCAATTATTACAGCAGGAGTATATAAATATGCAACTGTCTTTGATGAGCGTAGTGTATACTAAGGTAACAGTATTCTAGAGTTAGTATGCTAAGACATAGAGCTGTAGAAGTGAGCAAACTCATAAAGCCCGTTTTTCACCCAGGTGCTCGAGTCTGGCTCTTCATTGGTTTCATGTTGATGTTTGGGTCACTGATAGCTTCTATGTGGATTCTTTTTGGTGCCTATGTTACCCAGAGTAAGTATTTATTCCTCCTTTCTTTCATAGGAGAGATTCAGATATGTCTGTTCTATTTGGCTTAGTCTGTTATCTCCCCGTGGAGTAAAATATAGTATAATGACTCAGCTTTAAGATAAGACTCTGTGTAAAGATATAAACTGTTTAATAAAACTTCCCTGTGGGGTCACTGAGTGCAGTGGGGTAGCCTCATTGGGAAATGCACACCGCTGACAAGACCAGACAGCTCCGCTGTCTCCAGAGTTCTCATCCTTTCCTGCCCCGGGCAGCCAGGCTCTGTCCTCGAGGCCTCGTGCTGGGGTTCGTGGTGAAGGTGAGAGCCCTGTGCAGGGCTGCCCCTTACACACAGTTCTGAAATCCACAAAGCGCCAAAGGTCACGTTGTTCAAAACCAGTTTGGCAGCACAACCTGACCTAAATTGACCTGGGGCTGATTATAGTCTTTATTTCCTTTGATAAGTATTCAAATGTTTTATTATAGAAATGTGGTTGTATTTGATTGTGGGATGCTGGTCCAAGCCCAGCTGGGGGTGGTAAGTAATATTATGATCTGTGTTACCATTCTTAAATCTGAAAAATTCTGAGTTCTAAAACATGTCTGATCCCAAGAATTTCAAGATAATGTGTTGTGGACGCCAGTTTCTTTTTGGCTACTGATACGTCTTCTCTCCAACCCCAGCCTCTAATTTTTCATTCATAAGTACAAGGGGAGTCTTTTATTTATTTATTTATTTTTATTATACTTTTTACTGTTACAGAGTTTTGTTGTTTACAGACATGTATGATCCCAGATTAGTCCTATGTATATCCCCCCCCATCCCACCACAAGGGGAGTCTTTTAAGTACAAAATTAAGATGTGTGTCGCCTTCATGCAGAGACTGTGGATGCAGTGGAGTGAGCTCTTAGTTCACATGGAGTCTCGTGACTGTTCAGTCACTGTAACTTTTCATCAGGGTTGGTGAGAGGTTTTGAAAGGCAGGCACTCACTCGTAGCGTGTGCTCCTGGAAGCGTCGGAAGACCCTCTCCCTGGCATGCGCTCTTCACTCCCAAGACAGGATCATTCATATTTCTTCAGATACCACTTTATTCATCTTCTGATGCCTCTGTCTTGGGCATCTCTTTGTCACTCCGCTTAACTGTCACATCTCCTTGTCGTGACCCACAGCTGACCTTTTAATATGATAGGATCCTTCAAGTATCACAGATTGATCAGTATTATATTTTGGAATACCTTTGACTTTCATTTTGTAGAAAATGAATCCATACAAGCAGTCAGTTGTTGACTGATGTCTAAAATGTGTTATCTTGGCTAATTAAAAATAATCTGGGTAATGCAGTTCTCGCATGAGGCTTGTTCCCCCTCCAGTGAAAGTGTAGAGCCGTAATCTGTGGACCACCAGGGAATTCTGTTAGTGGTTGTATCTGAATCTTTAAAGAACTTGTGCGTATTGAGAAACCTCTCAGTTATGGCTCTCATCTTCATATTTCTACAGCATTGCTCATTAACATACACTTAAAAATTTGTATTTTGGCCCCCAGGGTCTATTCCACCAGGGATTCAAATGTTTTATTATAGAAATGTGGTTGTATTTGATTGTGGGATGCTGGTCCAAGCCCAGCTGGGGGTGGTAAGTAATATTATGATCTGTGTTACCATTCTTAAATCTGAAAAATTCTGAGTTCTAAAACATGTCTGATCCCAAGAATTTCAAGATAATGTGTTGTGGACGCCAGTTTCTTTTTGGCTACTGATACGTCTTCTCTCCAACCCCAGCCTGTAATTTTTCATTCATAAGTACAAGGGGAGTCTTTTATTTATTTATTTATTTTTATTATACTTTTTACTGTTACAGAGTTTTGTTGTTTACAGACATGTATGATCCCAGATTAGTCCTATGTATATCCCCCCCCATCCCACCACAAGGGGAGTCTTTTAAGTACAAAATTAAGATGTGTGTCGCCTTCATGCAGAGACTGTGGATGCAGTGGAGTGAGCTCTTAGTTCACATGGAGTCTCGTGACTGTTCAGTCACTGTAACTTTTCATCAGGGTTGGTGAGAGGTTTTGAAAGGCAGGCACTCACTCGTAGCGTGTGCTCCTGGAAGCGTCGGAAGACCCTCTCCCTGGCATGCGCTCTTCACTCCCAAGACAGGATCATTCATATTTCTTCAGATACCACTTTATTCATCTTCTGATGCCTCTGTCTTGGGCATCTCTTTGTCACTCCGCTTAACTGTCACATCTCCTTGTCGTGACCCACAGCTGACCTTTTAATATGATAGGATCCTTCAAGTATCACAGATTGATCAGTATTATATTTTGGAATACCTTTGACTTTCATTTTGTAGAAAATGAATCCATACAAGCAGTCAGTTGTTGACTGATGTCTAAAATGTGTTATCTTGGCTAATTAAAAATAATCTGGGTAATGCAGTTCTCGCATGAGGCTTGTTCCCCCTCCAGTGAAAGTGTAGAGCCGTAATCTGTGGACCACCAGGGAATTCTGTTAGTGGTTGTATCTGAATCTTTAAAGAACTTGTGCGTATTGAGAAACCTCTCAGTTATGGCTCTCATCTTCATATTTCTACAGCATTGCTCATTAACATACACTTAAAAATTTGTATTTTGGCCAAACCACACAACAGGTAGACTCTGAGTTCCCTGACCAGGGATTGAACAAGCTTATCTGCAGTGGAAACTTGGAGTCTTAACCACTGGACCACCAGGAAATTCCCTGTGTATACTTTTTAGTTTGTAAACTGACTATGTGTTTACTTCGGAGAACATTTCTAACACACTTCAAATCTTCTCCTGTTCAGATTTTCGGGAACTAAAAATATTTACAGTAGCAGCTAAAATTTATATATAGCATTTTATGAGCAAGGTTACATAGCGCTTCATGAGCTAGTATTGGTTTGAGTACGGCGTGCAATCTATGTCTGTCACTTGTGGAGTAGGTGTGGTTAGAACGCCACTTTTACAGATGAGGAAAGTAAGGTGTAATGAGGTTAAATAATTTGCCTATGATCATACATTTAGTCAGTGGTAGAGTTGGGGTTCTAATCCAAGGGTGTGGCTCAAACTTGGAGCTTTTAACCATGTAGGTATATTGTTTGCTATGATTGTAAATACTACAAATGGACTATTTCTTCATCCTGTCTAGTATTTTAAATCAACATTGATCATTTTATAAAAGTTAAATACCTACAAAATTTGAGTAATTTCCAGTGTTTTCCTTTTCCTTTCTATAAAGAGTAGTGTGACTCTTTTTTCCAGGAGAATATGGTGATGAATTACAGTGATTTTTTTTTGCATATGTCAGATTGAGGCAATAAAACTTGTGAACTCATGAAAGAAAATCAGATGAACAGACTGTTCAGTCATCAAAAATGTAACTTTCATCTTTATAACATCATGGATTCCTTTATTGGCCTTAGGAGGGGGGCTGAGCTGCTGCCCCTTCAGCAGTCAGATGTGGCTGGAACCATAGCAAATACTTTAGACAAAAAGAAAACCCAGGGGCTTTCCTGGTGGTCCAGTGGGTAAAGAGTCCGCCTTGCAGTGCGAGTGGCATCGGTTCCATCCCTGGACCTGAAAGATCCCACATGCCACAGAGCAGCTGGACCGGTGTGTCCAGCATGCGCCCAGAGCCAGTGCTCTGCAACATGAGAGGCCACTGCAGTGGGAGGCCCACACAGGCCAAAGAATAAAGATGGATGGAAATAAATAAAAACCAATAAAAGAGGCCAAAATTTAAGAAATAAAAAAATTTAAACAAACAAAAAAACCCAATAAATTCATTGTCTTTTATCCAGAGTGGAAGTGATCCTTTGTTTTGAGAGAGTAAGATTGGACTTTTCTAATTTCGCTTTCATTGTGGATTTCTCTTTTTTCTCTTTTTGTTTGGCTGTACCATACGGCTTGCGGGATCTTAGTTCCCTGACCAGGGCTTGAACCCTGGACTCTGATAATGAAAGCACAGAGTCCTAAACACTGGATCCGTGCCAGGGATTCCCTCGTTGTGGATGTCCAAGAGTTAATGAATAATAGTAGTATTTTGTAAGATATTGAGTATTATGAGTGGCAGGAATACTTTGCTACTGACGTTTGCCTTTTGTAATCTTCTGATCTGTTTTACTTTGTATTTTGTTTTAAGGGCTAGCTGTGTTTTCAAAATGCACTTATATTTTATTTAGTGGCAGGAAAATACTTTGCTACTGACGTGTTAGGACTATTTCTTCATCCTGTCTAGTATTTTAAATCAACATTGATCATTTTATAAAAGTTAAATACCTACAAAATTTGAGTAATTTCCAGTGTTTTCCTTTTCCTTTCTATAAAGAGTAGTGTGACTCTTTTTTCCAGGAGAATATGGTGATGAATTACAGTGATTTTTTTTTGCATATGTCAGATTGAGGCAATAAAACTTGTGAACTCATGAAAGAAAATCAGATGAACAGACTGTTCAGTCATCAAAAATGTAACTTTCATCTTTATAACATCATGGATTCCTTTATTGGCCTTAGGAGGGGGGCTGAGCTGCTGCCCCTTCAGCAGTCAGATGTGGCTGGAACCATAGCAAATACTTTAGACAAAAAGAAAACCCAGGGGCTTTCCTGGTGGTCCAGTGGGTAAAGAGTCCGCCTTGCAGTGCGAGTGGCATCGGTTCCATCCCTGGACCTGAAAGATCCCACATGCCACAGAGCAGCTGGACCGGTGTGTCCAGCATGCGCCCAGAGCCAGTGCTCTGCAACATGAGAGGCCACTGCAGTGGGAGGCCCACACAGGCCAAAGAATAAAGATGGATGGAAATAAATAAAAACCAATAAAAGAGGCCAAAATTTAAGAAATAAAAAAATTTAAACAAACAAAAAAACCCAATAAATTCATTGTCTTTTATCCAGAGTGGAAGTGATCCTTTGTTTTGAGAGAGTAAGATTGGACTTTTCTAATTTCGCTTTCATTGTGGATTTCTCTTTTTTCTCTTTTTGTTTGGCTGTACCATACGGCTTGCGGGATCTTAGTTCCCTGACCAGGGCTTGAACCCTGGACTCTGATAATGAAAGCACAGAGTCCTAAACACTGGATCCGTGCCAGGGATTCCCTCGTTGTGGATGTCCAAGAGTTAATGAATAATAGTAGTATTTTGTAAGATATTGAGTATTATGAGTGGCAGGAATACTTTGCTACTGACGTTTGCCTTTTGTAATCTTCTGATCTGTTTTACTTTGTATGCACAGATACTGATGTTTATCCAGGACTAGCTGTGTTTTTTCAAAATGCACTTATATTTTTTAGGTAAGTTGCCTGACTTGTAAACTGTACACCTGTAACATTTAGAGAAATACCATCTTTATTATAAGAGCAGCTTATGCAGTAGAACATGTATAAATCTACAGTGTATAAAGCTTCTTTTAAAAAGTGAAAATCAAAAAAATAAAAGATGAAAATTCTATTATTGCATGAAAGTATATATAAGCCATATAATTAGGGGTCTTGCTATATGCCAAGACCTCAGCTGGATGCTTTATACATGTTACTTTTAAATTCCCATGTAACTGTCTTGTATGTAAACCAAATGGTGCTCCCATTTTATAGATGAGGAAATAAGATCCAGAGCTCACTTAACGCTCACTGAATTAGCAAATGCAGAACAGGGATTTGAACAGACTGCTGCTTCCATAGCCTGTGTTTTGTTAAGAAACCACATCATGAACTTTTAATAAAAAAAAAAAAAAAAAGCTAATACATAGTATGCATGTCATATACAAAACCTGACTGGGGAACTGAATTGGATTTTCTTACTGAGTTTTTAAGGTGACTTAAACTTAAGTATAAAAATAAAACAGTATCAAAAGTATTTTTTAGGGGCAGTCTTCTAGAAAGCTTCCAAAATGAAGCCTGTATCTTTTGCTTTTCAGAATGGAATGTATGTTAGTGTAAAGTCAAGCATTTCCAGCATTATTTATAAAATTATATCCCTCACTCACCACCCCAGCCACAAAAGCATTACAAGCTAAGCCTTGAAGAAGTTTGTTTTCTTCATTGGTTCTAAGCAGTTGGATTATGATGGGCTGTGGAGTCATTTTCTTTGTATTTCATCTTTTGGGGGTTCATTGAGTTCCTTGGATCTGTGGGTTTATAGATTTCATTGTACTGGGAATCTTTTCATTTCGTCAGACCTTTATTTTTCTGCCCACCCTGCCCTTGGGCTCCGGTTGCACATGCTGTAGACTGCTGGAGCTCATCCCACCGCTCACCGGTGCTGAGTTCTCTCGGTGGTTTTTCTGCCCCTCCACTGCAGCTCTTACTCCCACTGTGTTCTCTTTTGTTTTCTCTCTGTGTTTCACTGGGGACAGTTTCCATTGTTACACCTTTAAGTCCACTGAGCTCTACTTCTGTCACATCCAGTCTGCTGTTACTCCTCATCCAGTGTGTTTTTCATCTCAGACATTGTATCTTTCATTTCTGTCTCTTAACTTGAACTTTTTTTTTTTTGCCATTTCCACATTTCTCCCTAACATATGTGTGGGTTCTTCTGCGTTCTTAAACATATCAAGTATGTTTATCACTGTCTCAGCATCCTTGTCCGATTGTGTTAACTCTCAGTCTGTTCCTATTGATTATTTCTGGTGGTTTTTTTTCGTTCTCAGTCTCTTCCTCTATTTGCTCTTTGCATGCACCTGTTTGGGGGCTGGACTTTGGGGTGTTCCTTTAAACACTTACGAGCTTTGTTCTGGACACAGCTCAGTCACTAGGAAACAGGTCAATCCTTTTGAGCTTTGCTTTTAAGCTTTGTCAGTCAGGCCCAGAGCAGCTTCCATCTGGGATTAGTATGGCCCCCTTACTAGCGCACTGCTCTCCTGAGTATTCTTCCTGATGCTTCATGTGTTTTGAGGTGTCCACTGTCCTGGGAGATTGTGAGGTATTCCCAGCCATGTGGGCCTCAGGGAATCGTTCTTTCCAGGGGCTTCTTCCCTTTTCTTGGGCAGTTTCCTCCCACGCCTCTAGTATCAGACCTTGGTGGCAGCCTCGGGAGCCTCTGCGGATCTCCTGGGCTGCCGCCCTCTAGCTCTCCGCACGCCAGCTTGCTCACTCCAGCCGCTTGGCCTCCCTGAGCCCTCCACTCTGTTCCCTCACCTCAGGAGACCACTGTGCCCTGCCTGGGTTTCCTCTGCTTGCACTCTGGCCGGGACACTCTTCCGGGTTAAAGTATCGGAGCTTCAGCTTCGGCATCGGTCCTTCCGGTGAATTGTCAGGGCTGAATTCCTTTAGGACTGACTGGTTTGATCTCCTTGCCGTCCAGGGGATTCTCAAGAGGTCAAGAAACTACTTTATAAAACAAGCAAGTTCAGATCACCACCACCACAATCTTTAATTTTAGAAATTAATACGAAGGGATCAGTGAGGTACCCAACAAAACATACTTAGAAACTGAATTCTCTTATTGTGTTTCTATGTGAGTTTACCTCATGATTTATTTTAATATCTTTCTAGCACTCTGATCTACAAATTTGGAAGAACTGAAGAGCTGTGGACCTGAGATCACTTCTCAAATCACATTTTTCTTTTGTTATATTCCACTTGTAGATAAGTTTTTATCTCAGTATAATTTACACATCGCCAAATGGAATAGACTGTACATTAAATGTTTTGTTTCTTTACACTTTTATGCCTGAGTTTCTAAATAGTTTTATGAAATTTCTGTCCTTTTTTTCCCCATTGAATTAGATTGTTAATATGTACATAGTATAAGACTATATAGATGAGATGATGTGTGTCGGTTTTTTTTCTTGTTTATCTTTGGGGTGTTCCTTTAAACACTTACGAGTTTTTAAGGAAACAGGTCAATCCTTTTGAGCTTTGCTTTTAAGCTTTGTCAGTCAGGCCCAGAGCAGCTTCCATCTGGGATTAGTATGGCCCCCTTACTAGCGCACTGCTCTCCTGAGTATTCTTCCTGATGCTTCATGTGTTTTGAGGTGTCCACTGTCCTGGGAGATTGTGAGGTATTCCCAGCCATGTGGGACTCAGGGAATCGTTCTTTCCAGGGGCTTCTTCCCTTTTCTTGGGCAGTTTCCTCCCACGCCTCTAGTATCAGACCTTGGTGGCAGCCTCGGGAGCCTCTGCGGATCTCCTGGGCTGCCGCCCTCTAGCTCTCCGCACGCCAGCTTGCTCACTCCAGCCGCTTGGCCTCCCTGAGCCCTCCACTCTGTTCCCTCACCTCAGGAGACCACTGTGCCCTGCCTGGGTTTCCTCTGCTTGCACTCTGGCCGGGACACTCTTCCGGGTTAAAGTATCGGAGCTTCAGCTTCGGCATCGGCCCTTTCCCGGGTGAATTGTCAGGGCTGAATTCCTTTAGGACTGACTGGTTTGATCTCCTTGCCGTCCAGGGGATTCTCAAGAGGTCAAGAAACTACTTTATAAAACAAGCAAGTTCAGATCACCACCACCACAATCTTTAATTTTAGAAATTAATACGAAGGGATCAGTGAGGTACCCAACAAAACATACTTAGAAACTGAATTCTCTTATTGTGTTTCTATGTGAGTTTACCTCATGATTTATTTTAATATCTTTCTAGCACTCTGATCTACAAATTTGGAAGAACTGAAGAGCTGTGGACCTGAGATCACTTCTCAAATCACATTTTTCTTTTGTTATATTCCACTTGTAGATAAGTTTTTATCTCAGTATAATTTACACATCGCCAAATGGAATAGACTGTACATTAAATGTTTTGTTTCTTTACACTTTTATGCCTGAGTTTCTAAATAGTTTTATGAAATTTCTGTCCTTTCTTTTTATTAGATTGTTAATATGTACATAGTGTAAGACTGTATAAATGAGATGATGTGTGTCGGTTTTCTTTTCTTTTTTTTATTCTTGAAGACTTTAAGCTTAATCTGTTCCCTGAGCTCAGGTTGTATCATCATGTTAGAGTTAACTACTTTGCCATATATCTGAGCTAAGCACTGAGCCACTAAAAAGAGTATTTCAGCTAGTTGTAATTTATTTTGGCTTAAAAATGAGATTTTGTTTTGAAGAAGAAATGTTTGTTCTTATATGTAAAAGGAGTGGACTTTTATATGAAGATTTTTAAAAAGGCCTGAAGGACTAGTTGGAAAACTTCCTTTAAAAAGAATTCCTCTAATAAGACTTTATTTGAGAAAAGGTTGATACATGATCAGATCAGCTCAGTTTTACACAGTTGATGTAAAAAGACTGTTTGGCAGCCCAGCAACATGCTTTTTAACAAAAGCAGCTTAAAAGGTTCTCTGGTGCTGTTATCTGATGTTACAAAATTCTGTATCAGGCAAGTCTGAGACAACTGCAGTTTAAAAGCAGGAACAATGTAACAAAGGGCAGAATAATTACTTTCAGGATAAAAGCATTTCTTCCCAGAGAGGATCCTCATGGCCTGGTGAAACATGAGGCATGTCATCCACTCAGTGACTGACTGCAGGTTTCTTTCTGTTCTAGCTCTCTGCAGAATACACCTTTAACCCAGAAGTCCTTACTCCAGTCAGAAACTTCTTTTCCTGAGTTTGAAATACTGTATTTGCACCGTGTGTCCACCACCACAATCTTTAATTTTAGAAATTAATACGAAGGGATCAGTGAGGTACCCAACAAAACATACTTAGAAACTGAATTCTCTTATTGTGTTTCTATGTGAGTTTACCTCATGATTTATTTTAATATCTTTCTAGCACTCTGATCTACAAATTTGGAAGAACTGAAGAGCTGTGGACCTGAGATCACTTCTCAAATCACATTTTCTTTTGTTATATTCCACTTGTAGATAAGTTTTTATCTCAGTATAATTTACACATCGCCAAATGGAATAGACTGTACATTAAATGTTTTGTTTCTTTACACTTTTATGCCTGAGTTTCTAAATAGTTTTATGAAATTTCTGTCCTTTCTTTTTATTAGATTGTTAATATGTACATAGTGTAAGACTGTATAAATGAGATGATGTGTGTCGGTTTTCTTTTCTTTTTTTTATTCTTGAAGACTTTAAGCTTAATCTGTTCCCTGAGCTCAGGTTGTATCATCATGTTAGAGTTAACTACTTTGCCATATATCTGAGCTAAGCACTGAGCCACTAAAAAGAGTATTTCAGCTAGTTGTAATTTATTTTGGCTTAAAAATGAGATTTTGTTTTGAAGAAGAAATGTTTGTTCTTATATGTAAAAGGAGTGGACTTTTATATGAAGATTTTTAAAAAGGCCTGAAGGACTAGTTGGAAAACTTCCTTTAAAAAGAATTCCTCTAATAAGACTTTATTTGAGAAAAGGTTGATACATGATCAGATCAGCTCAGTTTTACACAGTTGATGTAAAAAGACTGTTTGGCAGCCCAGCAACATGCTTTTTAACAAAAGCAGCTTAAAAGGTTCTCTGGTGCTGTTATCTGATGTTACAAAATTCTGTATCAGGCAAGTCTGAGACAACTGCAGTTTAAAAGCAGGAACAATGTAACAAAGGGCAGAATAATTACTTTCAGGATAAAAGCACTTCTTCCCAGAGAGGATCCTCATGGCCTGGTGAAACATGAGGCATGTCATCCACTCAGTGACTGACTGCAGGTTTCTTTCTGTTCTAGCTCTCTGCAGAATACACCTTTAACCCAGAAGTCCTTACTCCAGTCAGAAACTTCTTTTCCTGAGTTTGAAATACTGTATTTGCACCGTGTGTATCCCCTGAGAGATTTCAAAGGGAGAGCTGGGTCTCGATTCTCCTTTTGCTTTCCTTGGTTAGACAGGTTTTGTGTTGCACTTTTTTCCTCCAGAGGGATTTTTCTAAGAGCCTTTTGTTGTAAGACAGAATAATATCAATAGTAGTATATGCAGCTTCTGATACAAGCCTTATTTTGCTCAACGTCTCTCCTCTCTGAGGATTTCCTGTGCACAGAGTATGAAGCAGTTGTGGAATGCTGTGCCTCTGTCTAGATACCATCTTGTACAATTCCTTCTTTCTTTGTTGTTTTTGCCTCAGAAAAACTCTGTCTTGCTTCCAATAAATTGTAAGACATGTTCCCACTCCTTTGTAACCTGTTGCAATAAATATTACTTCCACACATTCTAATATTGTTAAATATGTTGGAGAAAATGAACTATAAAATTTGGTTTGCTGTTTAGTTTTCATTTATTCCAGAGGACCTGGTCAAAAAAGCAATTTCCCTTTATAAAATCAGGAGAAATGTAAATACTATTCACACTGACATTTCACAAATCTAACATTTCACAAGTATATGAAATGCTTATGTGAAGGCTAATGAAGGGCATCTAGAAATAGTGGCTGCTTTTTCTATTTTTGACTCTGTCATGAGTTTTTTTAAAAATTTTTTTGGGGGAGGGGCCACTTCTATTCGTCTTTCATTTATCTTTTTTTTTTTTTAACATTTATTTATTTATTGGGGGGCGGGGTGGGGAGGGAAGGGGGACGGGTCTTTCATTTGTCTATTTTTTCACCCATCTTTGTTCTTTGGCTCCTGTGGGCCTCCCATTGTGGTGGCCTCTTTTGTCGCAGGGCACCGGCTCTGGGCGCATGCGCTACAGAGCTCTGGCTCGGTAGCTGGACACATTGGTCCAGCCGCTCCGCGGCACGTGGGATCTTCCCAGGCCAGGGATCGAACCGGCGCCCCTTGCACTGCAAGGCGGTGTCCTTACCCACTGGACCACCAGGGAAGCCCTGAATTTGTTTTTAATTGTGAGCAAATCACTTAATTTCCCTGTTTATTTCCTCATTAAAAAAAAAAGGAGATAAATGTTACTGTCCACTCCTACCAGACACTATGAGTTACAATAGAGTCCTTTTTAAACCTTTAAAGATACATGTGTTTCCCTTAACATAAATGTCTCCCTGTTACACACATTCAGTGACTGTTGAATCAGTGTCTTTTGGTGTTTTGTGTGAGACCAGCATTACCTGAGCGTTGTATTAATTATACTATTGCAGAGATCCTCTTTGTATATTTTGTATTGTTGCCACAGAGGCTACATTTTCCCATTATGTAAATTTTTGACATACATCAACATAATGAGGTGGTGCGATGGTAGGCTGGAAGATCAACGCCTTGCTGCTTGTGCAAGAACCCCGGAGTGTTTGGCACAGAGGCGTTGATTCCAGGTTTGCTATACTTTTCCGTGACGGGAGGGTTTTCAAACATAGTGTTAACTCTGGACCTTTTTTTTCTCCTTTATTGTTCCTTTTTTTTTTTTTTTTTAAAAAGGAATTCCATTGTTCCGTCTTGTATTTAATTGGTTCGTATCAAATATGAAATCTCTGCCAACCTTATATATTTATCCCTTTTTTTTTGTACTCTCCTGTCATCACACCTCATTTTGATTTTGTTTCAAGTTTATAAAAGATAGGGGTTGCTTTTAGACAGTTTCATCTCAAATAACAACCTGTTACATCCTAAAAGAGAAACAGCTGATGCTGATGCTATGCCAGCCTAGTTTGTCACATTTGGTTTTGACAGCCTGTGCTCTTATTTCAGAGCCCTTTCTTCGCCGTGTCGTCTGTTCAGACTGGGAGGATTGAAATAGAAATGATTATTTTAGTCCCTTTGTTGATCATTCTTATTTCTTTGAGAACAAAGTAATAACATGATGGATAGGTTGAATGCTTTTCTGAAAAATTACTGAGGAAAATCAGAACATGGTCTTTTAATCCTGGAGTAGTTCTTTAGGAAATTGTGAAGCCATTCTTGTTTTCACAGCCTACTATTGTGAAATAGTAGGGACACAGGGACTATTTTCCCTGAAAATAGTCTTTATTATGTTTGCATTTTATTTAAAACAAATTACATATCCATCCTGGTTCTTTCATATCTAAAGACAGTGTACTTTTCTATTCTCCCCACCCTCAATTTCATTATGACCAAGCCCCAAATATTTTCTCCACCTCTTCTGTTCCCTTCCCCCATGCCTTAAGCTTTCAAGCTTCCCAAATACAGTCAGTTCTCATTTTTAAAAAATAATTTGTTTATTTACTTTTGGCTGTGCTGGGTCTTCGTGGCTGCACAGGTTTTTCTCTAGTTGCAGGGAGCGAGGACTATTCTAGTTGCCATGCTTAGGCTTCTCGTCTGGCTTCTCATCACAGGGCAGGGCCCGGGGCATGGGAAATTTTTGACATACATCAACATAATGAGGTGGTGCGATGGTAGGCTGGAAGATCAACGCCTTGCTGCTTGTGCAAGAACCCCGGAGTGTTTGGCACAGAGGCGTTGATTCCAGGTTTGCTATACTTTTCCGTGACGGAGGGTTTTCAAACATAGTGTTAACTCTGGACCTTTTTTTTCTCCTTTATTGTTCCTTTTTTTTTTTTTTTTTAAAAAGGAATTCCATTGTTCCGTCTTGTATTTAATTGGTTCGTATCAAATATGAAATCTCTGCCAACCTTATATATTTATCCCTTTTTTTTTGTACTCTCCTGTCATCACACCTCATTTTGATTTTGTTTCAAGTTTATAAAAGATAGGGGTTGCTTTTAGACAGTTTCATCTCAAATAACAACCTGTTACATCCTAAAAGAGAAACAGCTGATGCTGATGCTATGCCAGCCTAGTTTGTCACATTTGGTTTTGACAGCCTGTGCTCTTATTTCAGAGCCCTTTCTTCGCCGTGTCGTCTGTTCAGACTGGGAGGATTGAAATAGAAATGATTATTTTAGTCCCTTTGTTGATCATTCTTATTTCTTTGAGAACAAAGTAATAACATGATGGATAGGTTGAATGCTTTTCTGAAAAATTACTGAGGAAAATCAGAACATGGTCTTTTAATCCTGGAGTAGTTCTTTAGGAAATTGTGAAGCCATTCTTGTTTTCACAGCCTACTATTGTGAAATAGTAGGGACACAGGGACTATTTTCCCTGAAAATAGTCTTTATTATGTTTGCATTTTATTTAAAACAAATTACATATCCATCCTGGTTCTTTCATATCTAAAGACAGTGTACTTTTCTATTCTCCCCACCCTCAATTTCATTATGACCAAGCCCCAAATATTTTCTCCACCTCTTCTGTTCCCTTCCCCCATGCCTTAAGCTTTCAAGCTTCCCAAATACAGTCAGTTCTCATTTTTAAAAAATAATTTGTTTATTTACTTTTGGCTGTGCTGGGTCTTCGTGGCTGCACAGGTTTTTCTCTAGTTGCAGGGAGCGAGGACTATTCTAGTTGCCATGCTTAGGCTTCTCGTTGTGCTGGCTTCTCATCACAGGGCAGGGGCTCCGGGGCATGTGGGCTTCAGTAGTTGTGGCTCACAGGCTCTAGAGCATAGGCTCAGGAGAAGCTTAGTGGTTCCACGGCATGTGGGGTCTTCCTGGATCAGGAACCAAACCCATGTCTCTTGCATTGGCAGGTGAATTCTTTATCACCGAGCCACCAGGGAAGCCTTAGTCAGTTCTCATTATTTGCAGTAGGTAGATTCTATAAAGCACCCCCAAGACTGCCTCTTTGCTCCTGGTGGAAATGCTGGGTTAGGTGAGCTTTTGGCCACACATTTTCCTCAGCCATCAATACATAACCTCATTTCATGTACACCTTCTTTAATATAGTTGATTCACAACCTTGAGCTCAAAGCATCACTGTAACTTATCCCTGAAGGAAGCTTCTAACTCATGCATTTTTTCTGGAAGACCTATCCCCATCTTTGACTCAGTGAAATCAGTAATAGCACACGAAACTGTGGAAAACATGGCACAAAATAGGCCACTAAAAGGACAGTTCTGGCATAGGAAAAATAAAAGGCAGAACGAGAAGGGAATGACAGAGAATGAGATGGTTGGACGGCATCATTGAGTGAATGGACATGAGTTTGAGTAAGCTCCGGGAGATGGTGACGGACAGGGAAGCCTGGCGTGCTGCAGTCCTTGGGATTGCAAAGAGTCAGATATGACTGAGCAACTGAACTGAGTTCTTTATGGCATGAGAGCTGAAACAAGATGGCAGCCCTTCATCTCATTCCACCTCAGCTGGGAATCTGTGGGACTGGTGACTCCGGTTACCACTTGACCCATGTCCACAAATGACCAGGATGTGCCATGAGTGTTGACTTGGAACTGACAAGTATTTTTATCACTTTATTACTTGAGTAAGTGAACTTGCAAATAATGAAGGTTGATTGCAGTTTATAAAGAGGTCTGATTGAGCCTGTCTTCCTTTAGTGTTAGATTTTCATCATGCTCCACCTTATTGTTTATTTACTTTTGGCTGTGCTGGGTCTTCGTGGCTGCACAGGTTTTTCTCTAGTTGCAGGGAGCGAGGACTATTCTAGTTGCCATGCTTAGGCTTCTCGTTGTGCTGGCTTCTCATCACAGGGCAGGGGCTCCGGGGCATGTGGGCTTCAGTAGTTGTGGCTCACAGGCTCTAGAGCATAGGCTCAGGAGAAGCTTAGTGGTTCCACGGCATGTGGGGTCTTCCTGGATCAGGAACCAAACCCATGTCTCTTGCATTGGCAGGTGAATTCTTTATCACCGAGCCACCAGGGAAGCCTTAGTCAGTTCTCATTATTTGCAGTAGGTAGATTCTATAAAGCACCCCCAAGACTGCCTCTTTGCTCCTGGTGGAAATGCTGGGTTAGGTGAGCTTTTGGCCACACATTTTCCTCAGCCATCAATACATAACCTCATTTCATGTACACCTTCTTTAATATAGTTGATTCACAACCTTGAGCTCAAAGCATCACTGTAACTTATCCCTGAAGGAAGCTTCTAACTCATGCATTTTTTCTGGAAGACCTATCCCCATCTTTGACTCAGTGAAATCAGTAATAGCACACGAAACTGTGGAAAACATGGCACAAAATAGGCCACTAAAAGGACAGTTCTGGCATAGGAAAAATAAAAGGCAGAACGAGAAGGGAATGACAGAGAATGAGATGGTTGGACGGCATCATTGAGTGAATGGACATGAGTTTGAGTAAGCTCCGGGAGATGGTGACGGACAGGGAAGCCTGGCGTGCTGCAGTCCTTGGGATTGCAAAGAGTCAGATATGACTGAGCAACTGAACTGAGTTCTTTATGGCATGAGAGCTGAAACAAGATGGCAGCCCTTCATCTCATTCCACCTCAGCTGGGAATCTGTGGGACTGGTGACTCCGGTTACCACTTGACCCATGTCCACAAATGACCAGGATGTGCCATGAGTGTTGACTTGGAACTGACAAGTATTTTTATCACTTTATTACTTGAGTAAGTGAACTTGCAAATAATGAAGGTTGATTGCAGTTTATAAAGAGGTCTGATTGAGCCTGTCTTCCTTTAGTGTTAGATTTTCATCACCATTCCTATCATGCTCCATTCTCCTCATTCAATATTCTACCACCAGGTAAATCCTCCCACTGTAGGGCCCTGTTTTATCATGTCATGTTTCTGCTTAACACTGATTGCTAACATGTATGGGGCTTCCCTGGTGGCTCTGACGGTAGAGAATCTGCGAGCAATGCAGGAGACCCGGCTTTGATCCCTGGGTCAGGAAGATTCCCCTGGAGGAGGGCATGGCGACCCACTCTAGCATTCTTTTTTTTTTTTTTTTAAATTTATTTTGGTGGGGGTGGGGTGGGGAGGGAGGGGTGCAGGCGGGCCACTTCTATTGGTCTTCCATTTGTCCATTTTCATTCATCTTTTTTCTTTGGCCCGTGTGGGCCTCCCATCGCAGTGGCCTCTGTTGTCCCAGAGCACCTGCTCTGGGTGCATGCGCTCCAGAGCTCCGGCTCGGTAATTGGACACATCGGTTCAGCCGCTCCACGGCACGTGGGATCTTCCCAGGCCAGGGATCGAACGGGCGCCCCTTGCACTGCAAGGCGGTGTCCTTACCCACTGGACCACCAGGGAAGCCCATACTCTAGCATTCTTGCCTGGAGAATTCCATGGACAGAGGAGCCTGGTGGACTACAGTCCAGGGGGTCGCAAAGAGTCGGACAGGACGGAGTGACAGCATACACATACACACTTCCCCAGTAGCATACTGGACAACTTCCGACCTGTGGGGCTTATCTTCCAGTGTTCTAACTTTCTGTCTTTTTATATTGTCCATGGGGTTCTTCAGGCAAGAGTACTAAGAGTGGGTTACCTTTCTCTCCTCCAGTGGACCACATTTTGTCAAATGTCTCCACTGTGACCCGTTCGTCCTGGGTGGCCCTCCCAGCATGGCTCATAACTTCATGGAGTCACACAAGCCCCTTTGCTACGAGAAGGCTGTGGTCCATGAAGGGGTTAGGTTGGTTTACTTTTCCCTAATTCTGCCACTGCCACTTAACCAGGTATGTGTCCCCAAGGCTGTTTTGTCCTTCTGTAAGTGTGGTTTGAGAATTAATAGAAGGAAATGGAAACAGTGATGAGTAAAGCTGGATTCTTTCTTTCCCTGGTGGTTTTGCCTGAAGGTGTGTTTCATTTGTCACTGGATGACTTTTTTTTTAGCCTTTTGTCACAAGGTGGCGTGCTACCTTCAAGAAAATCTGGAGTCGGTTTTTGTTTTGAGCCTGCTAGTGTTTCTTTTTCTTTTCTTTTATAGCAGTTTTAACATAGCTTAACTCATTTTACATAGGTTTTAGACGATAGTATAGGGCTCTTTAAGTCTTTTCTTTTTAATTATTATTATTTGACTGCAGTGGGCCTTTATTGCTTCACTCAGAGAGCAGGGCTACTCTAGTCGTGGGCGTGTGTTTTTCTTTTTATTGCAGTGGCTTCTCTGGTCGAGGAGCATGGGCTCTAGGGCCCGAGGGCTTCAGAAGTTGTGGTTCCCAGGCTCTAGGGCGTGGGCTCAGGAGTTAGTTGTCCCATGGCATGTGGGTTCTTCCGGGATCAGGGATTGAACCTGTGTCTGCTGCATTGCACGGCAGATTCTTAACCACTGGACCACCAGGGAAGCCCTGTCTTCAGTTCTTTAAGCTGCACCAAATAGGGTATTTTAAATTTCTACAAGTAAGAGTAGCAAGGCAAGCTTTCTAGAACCCTGTGGATTATGCCAGTGCAGAGTTCACCAACTCTGTGACACGGAAGCACCTTGTCCAGGGGTCGAAAACGGACAGGACGGAGTGACAGCATACACATACACACTTCCCCAGTAGCATACTGGACAACTTCCGACCTGTGGGGCTTATCTTCCAGTGTTCTAACTTTCTGTCTTTTTATATTGTCCATGGGGTTCTTCAGGCAAGAGTACTAAGAGTGGGTTACCTTTCTCTCCTCCAGTGGACCACATTTTGTCAAATGTCTCCACTGTGACCCGTTCGTCCTGGGTGGCCCTCCCAGCATGGCTCATAACTTCATGGAGTCACACAAGCCCCTTTGCTACGAGAAGGCTGTGGTCCATGAAGGGGTTAGGTTGGTTTACTTTTCCCTAATTCTGCCACTGCCACTTAACCAGGTATGTGTCCCCAAGGCTGTTTTGTCCTTCTGTAAGTGTGGTTTGAGAATTAATAGAAGGAAATGGAAACAGTGATGAGTAAAGCTGGATTCTTTCTTTCCCTGGTGGTTTTGCCTGAAGGTGTGTTTCATTTGTCACTGGATGACTTTTTTTTTAGCCTTTTGTCACAAGGTGGCGTGCTACCTTCAAGAAAATCTGGAGTCGGTTTTTGTTTTGAGCCTGCTAGTGTTTCTTTTTCTTTTCTTTTATAGCAGTTTTAACATAGCTTAACTCATTTTACATAGGTTTTAGACGATAGTATAGGGCTCTTTAAGTCTTTTCTTTTTAATTATTATTATTTGACTGCAGTGGGCCTTTATTGCTTCACTCAGAGAGCAGGGCTACTCTAGTCGTGGGCGTGTGTTTTTCTTTTTATTGCAGTGGCTTCTCTGGTCGAGGAGCATGGGCTCTAGGGCCCGAGGGCTTCAGAAGTTGTGGTTCCCAGGCTCTAGGGCGTGGGCTCAGGAGTTAGTTGTCCCATGGCATGTGGGTTCTTCCGGGATCAGGGATTGAACCTGTGTCTGCTGCATTGCACGGCAGATTCTTAACCACTGGACCACCAGGGAAGCCCTGTCTTCAGTTCTTTAAGCTGCACCAAATAGGGTATTTTAAATTTCTACAAGTAAGAGTAGCAAGGCAAGCTTTCTAGAACCCTGTGGATTATGCCAGTGCAGAGTTCACCAACTCTGTGACACGGAAGCACCTTGTCCAGGTGACAAACAGGGGATCCCATATAAGGCAAAGCATATTTACTTCCTGTTAGGAAAAGTTATGAATGTAGAAGTTGGCTAACTTTTTATTTTGCAGTAACTTCAGACTTACAGGAAAGTTACAAAAATACTCAGAGAATTCCTGTATAACCTTTAGTTGCCCCATATGGTAGCATTTTACCACAGTGCATCAGTCTGTTTTTCCGCAAAATTTGACAGTGTGCTACAGAAAAGATACCTCTTAACTCCTGAACACTTTCGTGTATTTCTGCACATCACAGCTGCTCTACAAGACCAAAATCAGGAAGTGAATGTTGATTCAGCACTGAGCACTTCATTTGAATGTTGCCAAGTGTCCCACTCGTATAGTTTATTGTGAAGAAAAGGTTTTTCCTGTTCCAGAATCCAGTCGGTGATCACACACTGCGTTTAGTTGCCTTGACCCTTTAGTGGTTCTTTTTTTTTTGGCCTCTTTTATTGTTTTTGTTTTTGTTTTTTTAATTTATTTATTTTCATCCATCTTCTTTCTTCGGCATGAATGGGCCTCCCATTGCAGTGGCCTCTCTTGTTGCAGAGCACCAGCTCTGGGCACATGCGCTCCAGAGCTCTGGCTTATAATTGGACACACCAGTCCAGCTGCTCTGCGTCACATGGGATCTTCCTGGGCCAGGGATCAAACCGGTGCCCCTTACACTGCAAGGTGGACTCTTTACCCACTGGACCACCAGGGAAGCTACCCCCCACCCCATTTTTGGAATTTATCTTTGGTTGTGCTTGGTCTTCATTGCTGCTTGGGCTTTCTCTAGTTGCGGAGAGAGAAGACTTCTCTCTAGTTACAGTGTGAGGTTTCTCACTGCGGTAACTTCTCTTGCAGCAGATCACGGGCTCCAGGGCACATGGGCTTCAGTAGTTGTACATGTGAGCAGTTCCCAGGCTCAATAGTTGTGCTTGGGCTTAGTGGTTCTGCAGCAAGTGGGATCTTTTTGGATCAGGGATCCAATCCATGTCTTCTGCATTGGTGGGCGGATTCTTTACCACAGAGCCACCCTGGAAGCCCTCTTTCAGTGACTCTCAACTTGGAACAACTTCAGCCTTTGACATTCATGACTAGTTATTTTTTAAAAATATGTTTATTGTTGTTGGCTGCACTGAGTCTTTGTTGCTGCCTGGGGGCTTTCTCAGGTTACAGTGAGCAGAGACGCCTCTGTAGGTGTGGGTGCAGGCTTCTGTTGCTGAGGAGTCCAGGCGTGCAGGCTTCAGTCGGTGTGGTGCACTGGCTTAGTTGCCCCAGGCATGTGGGATCTTCCCAGACCAGGGATCAAACTCGGGTCCCCTGCAGGATTCTTAACCACTGGACCACCAGGGAAGTCCATGATTGTTGTTTTTTTCTTCTTTTATTTGAACAGAACATACTGGCCATCCCAGACACGATAGGTATTTTTGAAGAATGCAGACCAACTGTTGTATAGTATACCCCTCAATTTTGGCTTGTCTGATATTCCATCATGATTAAACACAGGTTATGCAAGCTGGGCAGCAATAACACAGACATTACATTTTCAGGACATCAAAGCAAGCATGCATCTGTCCCTGTACTGGTGGTTTTAACTTGCTTGCTCTCAAGGAGGGTCCATTACGTATCTCTAAAGCATTAATGGGCCTCCCATTGCAGTGGCCTCTCTTGTTGCAGAGCACCAGCTCTGGGCACATGCGCTCCAGAGCTCTGGCTTATAATTGGACACACCAGTCCAGCTGCTCTGCGTCACATGGGATCTTCCTGGGCCAGGGATCAAACCGGTGCCCCTTACACTGCAAGGTGGACTCTTTACCCACTGGACCACCAGGGAAGCTACCCCCCACCCCATTTTTGGAATTTATCTTTGGTTGTGCTTGGTCTTCATTGCTGCTTGGGCTTTCTCTAGTTGCGGAGAGAGAAGACTTCTCTCTAGTTACAGTGTGAGGTTTCTCACTGCGGTAACTTCTCTTGCAGCAGATCACGGGCTCCAGGGCACATGGGCTTCAGTAGTTGTACATGTGAGCAGTTCCCAGGCTCAATAGTTGTGCTTGGGCTTAGTGGTTCTGCAGCAAGTGGGATCTTTTGGATCAGGGATCCAATCCATGTCTTCTGCATTGGTGGGCGGATTCTTTACCACAGAGCCACCCTGGAAGCCCTCTTTCAGTGACTCTCAACTTGGAACAACTTCAGCCTTTGACATTCATGACTAGTTATTTTTTAAAAATATGTTTATTGTTGTTGGCTGCACTGAGTCTTTGTTGCTGCCTGGGGGCTTTCTCAGGTTACAGTGAGCAGAGACGCCTCTGTAGGTGTGGGTGCAGGCTTCTGTTGCTGAGGAGTCCAGGCGTGCAGGCTTCAGTCGGTGTGGTGCACTGGCTTAGTTGCCCCAGGCATGTGGGATCTTCCCAGACCAGGGATCAAACTCGGGTCCCCTGCAGGATTCTTAACCACTGGACCACCAGGGAAGTCCATGATTGTTGTTTTTTTCTTCTTTTATTTGAACAGAACATACTGGCCATCCCAGACACGATAGGTATTTTTGAAGAATGCAGACCAACTGTAGTATAGTATACCCCTCAATTTTGGCTTGTCTGATATTCCATCATGATTAAACACAGGTTATGCAAGCTGGGCAGCAATAACACAGACATTACATTTTCAGGACATCAAAGCAAGCATGCATCTGTCCCTGTACTGGTGGTTTTAACTTTGCTTGCCTGCTCAAGGAGGGGTCCATTACGTATCTCTAAAGTAGCTATTTTTAAGGTACTTTGTGGGGTGACAGGCTGATTAAGTCAAGTAGAACAAGTGTTTGTACTTGTTACTAAGAGCACTGTGTAGACTTGAACTAACTTGGTCCTGTGATGTGACAGAGGAGATAAACAATTTGTGTGTCCCAAGTTATAATCTTTACATATATAAATGCTTCTTGTTTGGTTGAAGAAAAATCCAGATGTAGAGGGGAAGAGAAGATTTAACCTCATCCTGAAATCAGCCTGTTCTCTGTCTCTTCCACGCTGGTGTCTCTTGAGCCAGAACATTGAGCTTTCATTTTATACACAATCTGTGATCTTATGTCAGTATAAAAAGGAGTATTCTCTAGAAAATGGCTGGGAAGCATAAGTGTAGAAAGAAGAAACTCTTGTTACTGTCAAAAGTCTCCTAGTGGCCTTTGGGTATGTCAGTTTTAAATCTGATTTTGCAAGTTAGTATGAAAACCCACCATTAAGTTTGACAGTTTTTCAAGAAGAAATTCTATGTCTCAAAGAAACCAAACACACTTGTCTTCTGTGTATGTACGTGGCACCGCGGGGCTGTGCAGTGCACAACCTGTGCAAGTGTACACATGGCCGTGACTATTGGTGGGCCCTTTACTTGCTGTTGGCCAGGACCTCAGACTCCTTTCTTCAGCTCTTGAAGGGCTTAAGGCTTCTCTCATGCTCTCAACTACAAAAAGTAGACTTACTATCCACAGGGATAATATCAACTAGTTCTATTCACCTGAGTGCAAAAATGAAGTAAGTCCAGTTCATATTCACTATAAATCGTTAATCCACACCACTAGTTCATTACAGTGTGGTGTGATTACATTAATTGATGACATACGTGGTGCTGGGGGAGATTCTTGAGAATCTCTTGAACAACAAGTAGATCAAACCAGTCAATCCTAAAGGAAATCAACCGTGAATGTTCATTCGAAGGACTGATGCTAAAGCTGAATCTTCAATACTTGGGCCATCTGATGGGAAGAGCTGACTCACTGGAAGAGACCCTGATGCTGGGAAAGATTAAGGGCAGGAGAAGAAGAGGGTGACACAGGATGAGATAGTTGGATGGCATCATCAACTCAATGGACATGAATCTGAGTGAACTCCAGGAGATGGTGAAGGACAGAGGATCCTGGTGTGGTGCAGTCCATGGGGTCACAAAGAGTCAGACATGACTGCGCGACTAAACAGCAACATAAGGTTTACCATCTTGACCATTTTTAAATGTCCAATTTGATAGTGTAAAGTCTATTCACAGGGTTGGGCAACCATCACCATCACTGAGGGGCTGAACAACAATTACATAGTGATTTTTGCAAGTGATTATGTTTTAACTAGATAAATGCTTTAAAGAAGCCCTAGGGGTCTACCTCTCACCGTTTTTAATAAATAGGAGGCCCGGGGAAGCCACTCTTGCCTGTGTTTTGCTATCAGGATGAGATTTTAGGCGGCATCGTTCTCAGTCTTCCTAGAGTGCCAGAGAAAGGCACTGACGGACCCTTCCACCCAGGCAAGCACGGATCAGGAACCCACTCGCCCTCCCAAGGCAGCCGGCCATCCTCTTCATCTCAGACCGGAAGCGAGGAGAAGAGGTCACGGTCAGTGTGTTCCAAGAGAGAGCTCCCTTCCTAGGAGGGTCTGTGAGCACAGTGAGGAGCAGAGGCCAGACTGCTCCACAGGAAGACACCTGCATGGATCCATCCTCTCACCAAACAGCAGGGGCGGTTGAGGATGCTCTTGCCTAAAAATACAGGCTTTCTGGCATAGAACACCTTTATTTTGGAGAGCCTTGGGGCACTTTAGGGGTACACGGCTGTTTTCCAGTACCTGAAAGTCCAGTTCATATTCACTATAAATCGTTAATCCACACCACTAGTTCATTACAGTGTGGTGTGATTACATTAATTGATGACATACGTGGTGCTGGGGGAGATTCTTGAGAATCTCTTGAACAACAAGTAGATCAAACCAGTCAATCCTAAAGGAAATCAACCGTGAATGTTCATTCGAAGGACTGATGCTAAAGCTGAATCTTCAATACTTGGGCCATCTGATGGGAAGAGCTGACTCACTGGAAGAGACCCTGATGCTGGGAAAGATTAAGGGCAGGAGAAGAAGAGGGTGACACAGGATGAGATAGTTGGATGGCATCATCAACTCAATGGACATGAATCTGAGTGAACTCCAGGAGATGGTGAAGGACAGAGGATCCTGGTGTGGTGCAGTCCATGGGGTCACAAAGAGTCAGACATGACTGCGCGACTAAACAGCAACATAAGGTTTACCATCTTGACCATTTTTAAATGTCCAATTTGATAGTGTAAAGTCTATTCACAGGGTTGGGCAACCATCACCATCACTGAGGGGCTGAACAACAATTACATAGTGATTTTTGCAAGTGATTATGTTTTAACTAGATAAATGCTTTAAAGAAGCCCTAGGGGTCTACCTCTCGCCGTTTTTAATAAATAGGAGGCCCGGGGAAGCCACTCTTGCCTGTGTTTTGCTATCAGGATGAGATTTTAGGCGGCATCGTTCTCAGTCTTCCTAGAGTGCCAGAGAAAGGCACTGACGGACCCTTCCACCCAGGCAAGCACGGATCAGGAACCCACTCGCCCTCCCAAGGCAGCCGGCCATCCTCTTCATCTCAGACCGGAAGCGAGGAGAAGAGGTCACGGTCAGTGTGTTCCAAGAGAGAGCTCCCTTCCTAGGAGGGTCTGTGAGCACAGTGAGGAGCAGAGGCCAGACTGCTCCACAGGAAGACACCTGCATGGATCCATCCTCTCACCAAACAGCAGGGGCGGTTGAGGATGCTCTTGCCTAAAAATACAGGCTTTCTGGCATAGAGCACCTTTATTTTGGAGAGCCTTGGGGCACTTTAGGGGTACACGGCTGTTTTCCAGTACCTGAAAGCAGCATGACTAGTGATTTTACAGACGTTTAAAACCTCTGTGGACAAAGATAAGCGAGGGAATTGAAATAAAAGTCAGAAAGGCAGCCGAGCACAGGTTAGGACCTGAGCTGTTCTCCACATTGGCAGGACCTGGGCAAGAGGGCAGCAGTGTTTTTTGCAGTTACAGAACACCAGCTGGTGGTGGCCTCTGATCTCCAGATACAGAGGAAGTCTCCCTTCTCTGCCCCCACTGCCTCCCAGCTGGGATTCTCCTCTCTGCACCCTCCGACCCATCGGCTCCTCATCCTGTTGACCTTGGGTCCATCCAGTGCAAGAAGGGCCCACCCAGCCCCTTCCTCTCCCAGGGCACAGAGGGCCTGTCTGCAATCTGCGTGCTGAGCGCCGTGGCACCCCAAGGGGGCGCTATTCACAATGACGACATCGGACATGAGTATGTTCACTTGAAATTCATGGCACGAAGCAAAGGGTCTTGAAGGACAGGATCACATAGTGGGAACGTATGGGCTTGCAGTGGCCTCGACCCCCACCCATCATCTCTGAGTGACCTCTTATTGATCCAGGGCCTACATTTCTCCATTGATCTTCCTACTCCTAGACTATATCCAGCCTTTCCTAGGACGTAGGCCATAATGTACCTCATAGAAGACATGCAAGAAGCAAATACCCCTCCTCCCTCATAATGTATGACCCTTGAATTAAGTCTCAGTGTCAAATGGGGTGGGGTCTTGTTGGGACCCTCTGTAACTGTATAAACCTAAATATGGGAGTAAGTCTGTTGGTTTCTATGCAGTGAACACTTCACTCTACAGACCAGAGGTCGTCATATTTTTCCTCTTCAGGGTTAGATAGTAAATATTCTAGGCTTTGTAGACAGACAAGCTCCTGCAACTATTCAGTTCTGCCTCGCAGCACAAAAGTAACCACAGACTGTACATAAATTGAATGAGCATCACTGGGTCTCAGTAAAAGTTTTTTGGTGTGTGCGTGCATGCATACTCACTCATTAGGTCATGTCTGACTCTTTGCAACCCATGGGCTGTAGCCTGCTAAGATCCTCAGGGATTTCCCAGGCAAGAATACGGGAGTGGGTTACCATTTCCTTCTCCAGGGGATCTTCCCAACCCAGGGATTAAACCCATGGCTCCTGCATTGGCAGGCAGATTCTTTACCACTGAGCCACCTGGGGACCCTTTACTTAGGGACATTCAAACGTATATTTCATATCCTTTTCATGTATGATGAAATCTTTTGAGTTTTTCAGTCATTTAAAGATGTGAAAACTATTTTTTGGCATACTAGTTATACAAAAACAAGGTGCAGGCTGGATTTGGCATGTGGGTTTTAGTTTGCCGTTTTATAATTTATAGATTATTTCCAGCTCAAACAGGATGATGTATGTAGCTTGACTAGAAATGTTTCCTATGTAATAGCTGATTTACTTTGTTGTACAGCAGAAACTAACACAATATTATAAAGGAACTATACCCCAATTAAAGTAAATAAAAGGAAATTAATGTCCCAAGTTAGTATTATTAATCTCATTGATTAGTCATATATTTGACAAAGAAGAACCAGATGTTTTTTGTTTTTTGGAAAATACTATTAAAAAAAGAGCGTATGTGTGTCAATGTGTGTCAGTCACTCAGTCGTGTCTGACTCCGCAACCCCGTGGACTGTAGCCCGCCAGGCTCCTCTGTCCAAGGAGGTCTCCAGGCAAGAATCCTGGAGTGGGTCGCCATGCCCTCCTCCAGGGGGTCTTCCCGACCCAGGGATGGAAGCCAGGTCTCCTGCACTGCTGGCAGATTCTCTACCGTCAGAGCCACCAGGGAGGAAGTGTCTTGCTCAAATAATTCCTGTCCTCCCCCTCTGGATAAGAGGCCCGCCCCGCGCCCCCTGGGGATGCTCCCCGAGGAAGATGGTGAGGGCCCTGAGGGCCCCTGGTGAACTCAGTCGGGTGCCAGTGTGGCCCCTCCGCCGTGAGGCAATAACCTGGAGAGCCCGGCCCCTGAGGGGCCCCTGGAAAGCGCTGGCCCTGCGCTTGGGCTCTGAGTCTGTCACTCATGGAAGCTGCCACCTTCAGCTAAGAAGGGCCTTTCTGGCTCATTCTGCCTCAACACAGTGAACTGACTCCACCGTGCTAAGATCCTCAGGGATTTCCCAGGCAAGAGTACTGAAGTGGGTTACCATTTCCTTCTCCAGGGGATCTTCCCAACCCAGGGATTAAACCCATGGCTCCTGCATTGGCAGGCAGATTCTTTACCACTGAGCCACCTGGGGACCCTTTACTTAGGGACATTCAAACGTATATTTCATATCCTTTTCATGTATGATGAAATCTTTTGAGTTTTTCAGTCATTTAAAGATGTGAAAACTATTTTTTGGCATACTAGTTATACAAAAACAAGGTGCAGGCTGGATTTGGCATGTGGGTTTTAGTTTGCCGTTTTATAATTTATAGATTATTTCCAGCTCAAACAGGATGATGTATGTAGCTTGACTAGAAATGTTTCCTATGTAATAGCTGATTTACTTTGTTGTACAGCAGAAACTAACACAATATTATAAAGGAACTATACCCCAATTAAAGTAAATAAAAGGAAATTAATGTCCCAAGTTAGTATTATTAATCTCATTGATTAGTCATATATTTGACAAAGAAGAACCAGATGTTTTTTGTTTTTTGGAAAATACTATTAAAAAAAGAGCGTATGTGTGTCAATGTGTGTCAGTCACTCAGTCGTGTCTGACTCCGCAACCCCGTGGACTGTAGCCCGCCAGGCTCCTCTGTCCAAGGAGGTCTCCAGGCAAGAATCCTGGAGTGGGTCGCCATGCCCTCCTCCAGGGGGTCTTCCCGACCCAGGGATGGAAGCCAGGTCTCCTGCACTGCTGGCAGATTCTCTACCGTCAGAGCCACCAGGGAGGAAGTGTCTTGCTCAAATAATTCCTGTCCTCCCCCTCTGGATAAGAGGCCCGCCCCGCGCCCCCTGGGGATGCTCCCCGAGGAAGATGGTGAGGGCCCTGAGGGCCCCTGGTGAACTCAGTCGGGTGCCAGTGTGGCCCCTCCGCCGTGAGGCAATAACCTGGAGAGCCCGGCCCCTGAGGGGCCCCTGGAAAGCGCGCTGGCCCTGCGCTTGGGCTCTGAGTCTGTCACTCATGGAAGCTGCCACCTTCAGCTAAGAAGGGCCTTTCTGGCTCATTCTGCCTCAACACAGTGAACTGACTCCACCGTGAATCCAGTTCAGCCTCATCAGAATGTGGTCCCTGCAGCCAGCCTGCCTGCCCCTGGCTCGCTGGCACCTCCTTTTATGAAGGGTGGCACAGACGAGCTTATTCCTAGCAGAGCGTATCTGTCCCCTTTTCTGCCAAGCTCAGACTCTTTTTAACTGTTTTCCTCCCTGGTGTACAATGTCCTTCTCTCCTCACCCAGCTGCATCGTATGGCCCAACAGAGGAAGCTTTTTTTTTTTTTTTAAACTTTTATTTATTTATTTTTGGCTGTGCTGGGTCTTTGTTGATGTGTGGGTTTAGCTGCTCTGCGGTATGTGGGATCTTCCCAGATCAGGGATCGAACCTGTGTCTCCTGCATTGGCAGACGGGTTCTTATCCACTGAGCCTCAAGGGAAGCCCCAGAGGAAGCTTTTGTATCTTAGATTTCCTAAATGATTTGAGGGAAGTCTTTACAATTTCTACGGACTCTACGAGATGCTGAGGGACAGGGAAGCCTGGCGTGCTGCTATCCAGGGGTCACAAAGAGTTGGACACAACTGGGCCACTGAACAACAACTTTCTCCAAATCTGTCCCAACTCAAGGTGTACCTGATCGATCAAGGGGACCCACCCGGGGTGGGTGAGGGCTGTGGGTGGGTGGCCTTTCCTCTCATCGCCCTGGATGGCAGGGTTCACAATGATTGGTTACAGCCAGCCCAAGAGCCAATTCCTCGCCAGCGGCACAGAGCCCGCCCGCCGAGACAGAAGGCGACTCCATCAGCCACGGCCAGACGCTTCGTGGGCCCGCACCAGCATCACCGCCTCCCCCTGTCGAGGTCAGGGGCCTCTTCCTGCAGCAGAGCTACGGCGACAAGTCACCCTGTGTGGGTGTTGGAGGGGAGGAATGAACCTACACACTCACTTCCTGAACCTCAGAAGTCGTGTACATGGATTTTTAATCCATATCTTCCGAATAAAATGGCCCATCAGTACTTGTACCGTCCAAAGACAGGCAGCCTGGTGATCAGCTCGTTCCCTGTACCGGCCTTGCTCAACGCACGCGACACGTCACATACGGACACAGTGCTGGTGCAGCTTCTGAAAGCCCCCCTTCCCACCTGTTCAAGGAACCAAGTGACACAGGTCGGAAGTTCTTGCTGCGTGACCAGGAGGCCTCGGGGTGGCCCTGCTGGCTGTTAGTTAAGAAAACAAAAATTTAGAGCTCGTCATGTTAAAAAGTTGAAACTCTTGCAGAGAAGAGGCTGAAATAAAGAAGTTGCAGAGAAAATGTTACAAAGATGGCACTTGAATAAATAAACTTTGAAAAACTCTGCTCTGAGGAACTAACGGGAGAGGGGTGTTCTAGGCAGTACTGTTTTTCAAGGTTTTCTAACTGGTGGACCATCTTGTCAAATAAAATCTTCCATAGAGCCCCAGAATATAGCATAGGTAGAAATTGCCAAGCATCTTTCTCTTCTAAAAATAAGCAAAGAAATTATATAGTTTCTGAATAAGATGATTGTTAAAGACCAATCAATAAATATATTTCTGATAAAAAAAAAAAAAAAAAGAAGTTGCAGAGAAGAGGCTAAAATAAAGAAGTTGAAGAGCAAAGCCTTCACGCAGACTTTAAAAGTGTTTGTTTATATTGTTGCCGCACTATGCAGCACGTGGGTTCTTGGTTCCCTGACCAGGGATCAAGCCCACATGCCCTGCATTGGAAGCACGGAGTCACTGGATATCCAGGGATGCTCCCCCCACAGGTTTTTAAAAAGTTAACTCTTTAGTCTTTTATTTGTAGCTTGGGGAAAAAAAAGGCCCTTAAATTACTAGGAAATTATTTACAGGATTAATCACATTTTAAGCCAGGAGATGGGACGTGAAGGGCCACTCAGTGTCCCTTGTTGGGAGAGGCTGGGACGGGTTAGGAGACCTTGGCCAAAGCCAAGGAGAGTCCGGTCTCCTGACTGCCCGGCCCAGTCAACAGTGTCCAAAATATGGAGGGGTGTCATTCCCCATTTGCTAACACATAATGACATGCCTTTTTAGTGTTTAAGCAAAAACATTTTTTTTTTCATTTTGGTAGGCAGAATCTGTCCAGAAACTTGCATGATTCAGGAAGGTCTTAGTTAAAAAAAAAAAAAAAAAAGTTTGTCTCTCTCATGGAATCCATGACCAAGAGGCACCCTTCCCCAGGGTCTCTTGGTGACGACACTAAGGAGCAAGTGGCTTCATTCAGTCCAGACAGGCACGTTGCAGCTTCATTGGCTCAGAGCAACTCCTTCTGTGGGTGGGTGGCTGGGGTCAGCCGTTGGGGTCAAAGTGCTGTGGAGAATGTCCTCTTGGTCATTCTTTGGAACTATCACGATCGACACAGAGTCCCAGGAGTCCTCCTTTGGCGAGCTGTTCTGGTCCAAGGCATCCAAGATGGGCTGAACTGGATCCTTGAGATACTTGAAAAAGTTGAAAACGACCACCATAATTAGTAAGTTCAAATCCCAGGCCTTTTGACTTCAGTTTCAGTTGACAGAATCCTATTTCCTTTAGGTATAACTTCTGTCCACCAGCTAAACCATGTCTAAACCCTGAAAAACCTCCTCACACCCCTCATCTCAATACCTTTCACAGGAATCCAAGGGCCAACCAAGACTGCACGAGGGCCTAACTTGAGAGAAGCATGTTCTGACTTGCTGCACTGGGCTGGAATTTTCTAAAAAAGTAGATGTCAATGATAAAAAAAAAAGAAGTTGCAGAGAAGAGGCTAAAATAAAGAAGTTGAAGAGCAAAGCCTTCACGCAGACTTTAAAAGTGTTTGTTTATATTGTTGCCGCACTATGCAGCACGTGGGTTCTTGGTTCCCTGACCAGGGATCAAGCCCACATGCCCTGCATTGGAAGCACGGAGTCACTGGATATCCAGGGATGCTCCCCCCACAGGTTTTTAAAAAGTTAACTCTTTAGTCTTTTATTTGTAGCTTGGGGAAAAAAAAGGCCCTTAAATTACTAGGAAATTATTTACAGGATTAATCACATTTTAAGCCAGGAGATGGGACGTGAAGGGCCACTCAGTGTCCCTTGTTGGGAGAGGCTGGGACGGGTTAGGAGACCTTGGCCAAAGCCAAGGAGAGTCCGGTCTCCTGACTGCCCGGCCCAGTCAACAGTGTCCAAAATATGGAGGGGTGTCATTCCCCATTTGCTAACACATAATGACATGCCTTTTTAGTGTTTAAGCAAAAACATTTTTTTTTTCATTTTGGTAGGCAGAATCTGTCCAGAAACTTGCATGATTCAGGAAGGTCTTAGTTAAAAAAAAAAAAAAAAAAGTTTGTCTCTCTCATGGAATCCATGACCAAGAGGCACCCTTCCCCAGGGTCTCTTGGTGACGACACTAAGGAGCAAGTGGCTTCATTCAGTCCAGACAGGCACGTTGCAGCTTCATTGGCTCAGAGCAACTCCTTCTGTGGGTGGGTGGCTGGGGTCAGCCGTTGGGGTCAAAGTGCTGTGGAGAATGTCCTCTTGGTCATTCTTTGGAACTATCACGATCGACACAGAGTCCCAGGAGTCCTCCTTTGGCGAGCTGTTCTGGTCCAAGGCATCCAAGATGGGCTGAACTGGATCCTTGAGATACTTGAAAAAGTTGAAAACGACCACCATAATTAGTAAGTTCAAATCCCAGGCCTTTTGACTTCAGTTTCAGTTGACAGAATCCTATTTCCTTTAGGTATAACTTCTGTCCACCAGCTAAACCATGTCTAAACCCTGAAAAACCTCCTCACACCCCTCATCTCAATACCTTTCACAGGAATCCAAGGGCCAACCAAGACTGCACGAGGGCCTAACTTGAGAGAAGCATGTTCTGACTTGCTGCACTGGGCTGGAATGTCTCTGGAATTCTAACTTTTCAGGGAAGGAGGAAACAGACTCCTGGTCACCTACAGTGGGGCCAAAGAGGGAAACTTCACAGGCATTTTTCTTGCTACTCCACCCACTGGGTGTTTCTTTCTTTTTTTTTTTTAATTTTTATTTCCACTGGGTGTTTCTGCTTCACGTGACACACCCGGCACAGGGGGTGTGGTAGATCTGCACTGTGTGTCCCTGGGGGAATGAGAAAGGGCGGAGCCTCGATGCAAAGTGCTAATCCACACCCTTAACCTGCTCTGTCCCCCCTGCTTCCGCTGTGGGCTTAGACATCAATTCCTAAGTTATCAGGGCTTCCCAGGTGGCGCAGTGGTAAAGATTCTGCCTGTCAGTGCAGGAGACACAGGTTTGATCCCTGGGTTAGGAAGATCCCCTGGAGAAGGAAATGGCAACCCACTCCAGTATTCTTGCCTGGGGCATCCCATGGACGGAGGAGCCTGGCGGGGACAGTCGATGGAGGTCACAGAGAAGTCAGACATGACCCAGTGAGTGAACAGCCACCACCACAAGCAAGTTACCAAGAACTGACTGCCTGGCTCTTGGAAATACTGAGAGACACTGAGATGCAATCAGCTTAGAGGTGGCTGATGAAAAGAGGAACGAC
The DNA here is from genome assembly GCA_022376925.1 of Tragulus kanchil. Lineage (NCBI taxonomy): Eukaryota > Metazoa > Chordata > Mammalia > Artiodactyla > Tragulidae > Tragulus > Tragulus kanchil. The sequence continues at coordinate 233,970,255 of JAIOJX010000028.1, read as the reverse complement.
GCGAATCACGTGCTCTTGTGAAACCTCACAAATACAAGTGAAACATGAGTCATTTTTCTCATGTATCCTCAGTTTTAAAACCTTTGACAGATTGGGGTCAAAGTGCTGTGGAGAATGTCCTCTTGGTCATTCTTTGGAACTATCACGATCGACACAGAGTCCCAGGAGTCCTCCTTTGGCGAGCTGTTCTGGTCCAAGGCATCCAAGATGGGCTGAACTGGATCCTTGAGATACTTGAAAAAGTTGAAAACGACCACCATAATTAGTAAGTTCAAATCCCAGGCCTTTTGACTTCAGTTTCAGTTGACAGAATCCTATTTCCTTTAGGTATAACTTCTGTCCACCAGCTAAACCATGTCTAAACCCTGAAAAACCTCCTCACACCCCTCATCTCAATACCTTTCACAGGAATCCAAGGGCCAACCAAGACTGCACGAGGGCCTAACTTGAGAGAAGCATGTTCTGACTTGCTGCACTGGGCTGGAATGTCTCTGGAATTCTAACTTTTCAGGGAAGGAGGAAACAGACTCCTGGTCACCTACAGTGGGGCCAAAGAGGGAAACTTCACAGGCATTTTTCTTGCTACTCCACCCACTGGGTGTTTCTTTCTTTTTTTTTTTTAATTTTTATTTCCACTGGGTGTTTCTGCTTCACGTGACACACCCGGCACAGGGGGTGTGGTAGATCTGCACTGTGCGTCCCTGGGGGAATGAGAAAGGGCGGAGCCTCGATGCAAAGTGCTAATCCACACCCTTAACCTGCTCTGTCCCCCCTGCTTCCGCTGTGGGCTTAGACATCAATTCCTAAGTTATCAGGGCTTCCCAGGTGGCGCAGTGGTAAAGATTCTGCCTGTCAGTGCAGGAGACACAGGTTTGATCCCTGGGTTAGGAAGATCCCCTGGAGAAGGAAATGGCAACCCACTCCAGTATTCTTGCCTGGGGCATCCCATGGACGGAGGAGCCTGGCGGGGACAGTCGATGGAGGTCACAGAGAAGTCAGACATGACCCAGTGAGTGAACAGCCACCACCACAAGCAAGTTACCAAGAACTGACTGCCTGGCTCTTGGAAATACTGAAAGACACTGAGATGCAATCAGCTTAGAGGTGGCTGATGAAAAGAGGAACGACGGCGAATCACGTGCTCTTGTGAAACCTCACAAATACAAGTGAAACATGAGTCATTTTTCTCATGTATCCTCAGTGACCTTTGATAGACTTCACACTTTCCCAGGAAAGTGAATCAAAAGACCATATGTTTTAGATTCAAGTTCCAAAGGAACAGCTAGTAGTAAATTCACTTACTAGGGCCCTGCTGCTAGTTCCGTGAAGCAGGTCTTTTTTTTTTTTTTTTTCTTTTTTTATATGTGTTCATTTTTTGGCTGTGTTGCACAGCAGGCGGGATCTTAGTTCCCTGATCAGGGATTGAACCTGCATCCCCTGCAATGGAAGTGCAGAGTCTTAACCACTGGACCAGCAGGGAAGTCCCCAGACAGATTACTAATACAAATAAAACTCTGGGTTGACAGCTGTTTTGTTGTGACGATATTAACCAGGCTAGCAGGCTAGGTGTTTGTGTGTATATGTGTGTATGTGTGTGTGGTAAGAACACCTAACATGAGTTCTACTGTCTTAACACATTTTTAAGTGCAGGTGCATGCTCACTCACTCGCTCATGTCTGATACTTTGTGACCCCACGGACGGTAGCCCACCTGCCTCCTCTGTCCACTGGATGCCCCAGGCAAGCACACTGGAGTGGGGTGCCATTCCCTTCTCCAGGGGATCTTCCTGACCCAGGGATCGAATCTGTGTCTCCTGCATTGGCAGATGGATTATTTACCACTGAACCACCTGGGAAGCCCCTTTCAGGGCACAACACAGTACTAATTATAGGCACGATGTTGTACAACAGAAACCAGAACTTACTCATCTTGTGTAACTGAAACTTTCTACCTTTTGAAAGCAACAGCCCCCTTCCCCCTCCCCTGGCAGCCACTGTGTTACTCTCTGCTTCTGTGAGGTCGACTATCAGTCCACCTAAGAGTCTTCATAGAAGCAGAAACCTGCCGCATCTGTACGGAGGTTCCAGTAGAGAATTTAACATGTATGTCACATAATGTCTGTGTACTCTGAACATCTCAGGACGTATGAAGGAAAACGAGTGACCACAGCTCTTTCTAGAAGCACCACTCTGTCAATATAGATGAGGTGTAACAACGTAAGATTCGGTTTCCAGTACTTTTACCCTGATTTTACTGAAGAATGATAACCCTCAGTTTTAAGTATGCTTCTGTCAGCTAGCTTCTAACCCCAAGACTGTACGGAGGGCTCTGCCCTCAGAGGGCCTGCCTGCCTCACTGAGCCTCAGGCAGCGGGGTTGGGCAGGGAGACAAGACATTCTATAAGACCCACTGGACCGTAAAAAAGGCTGAGCGCTGAAGACTTGATGCTTTCAAACTGTGGTGCTGGAGAAGACTCTTGAGAGTCCCCTGGACAGCAAGGATATCAAACCAATTCAACCTAAAGGAAATCAACCCTGGAAGGACTGATGCTGAGGCTGAAGCTCCAATACTTTGGCCACCTGATGGGAAGAGCTGACCATTGGAAAAGAGCCTGGTGTTCAGAAAGACGATATTAACCAGGCTAGCAGGCTAGGTGTTTGTGTGTATATGTGTGTATGTGTGTGTGGTAAGAACACCTAACATGAGTTCTACTGTCTTAACACATTTTTAAGTGCAGGTGCATGCTCACTCACTCGCTCATGTCTGATACTTTGTGACCCCACGGACGGTAGCCCACCTGCCTCCTCTGTCCACTGGATGCCCCAGGCAAGCACACTGGAGTGGGGTGCCATTCCCTTCTCCAGGGGATCTTCCTGACCCAGGGATCGAATCTGTGTCTCCTGCATTGGCAGATGGATTATTTACCACTGAACCACCTGGGAAGCCCCTTTCAGGGCACAACACAGTACTAATTATAGGCACGATGTTGTACAACAGAAACCAGAACTTACTCATCTTGTGTAACTGAAACTTTCTACCTTTTGAAAGCAACAGCCCCCTTCCCCCTCCCCTGGCAGCCACTGTGTTACTCTCTGCTTCTGTGAGGTCGACTATCAGTCCACCTAAGAGTCTTCATAGAAGCAGAAACCTGCCGCATCTGTACGGAGGTTCCAGTAGAGAATTTAACATGTATGTCACATAATGTCTGTGTACTCTGAACATCTCAGGACGTATGAAGGAAAACGAGTGACCACAGCTCTTTCTAGAAGCACCACTCTGTCAATATAGATGAGGTGTAACAACGTAAGATTCGGTTTCCAGTACTTTTACCCTGATTTTACTGAAGAATGATAACCCTCAGTTTTAAGTATGCTTCTGTCAGCTAGCTTCTAACCCCAAGACTGTACGGAGGGCTCTGCCCTCAGAGGGCCTGCCTGCCTCACTGAGCCTCAGGCAGCGGGGTTGGGCAGGGAGACAAGACATTCTATAAGACCCACTGGACCGTAAAAAAGGCTGAGCGCTGAAGACTTGATGCTTTCAAACTGTGGTGCTGGAGAAGACTCTTGAGAGTCCCCTGGACAGCAAGGAGATCAAACCAGTCAATCCTAAAGGAAATCAATCCTGAACACTGATTGGAAGGACTGGTGCTGAAGCTGAAACTCCAATACTTTGGCCACCTGATGGGAAGAGCTGACCATTGGAAAAGAGCCTGGTGTTCAGAAAGACTGAGGGCAAAGGAGAAGGGGGCAGCTGAGGATGGGATGGATGGATGGCATCCCTGACTCAGTGGACGTGCGTCTGAGCACACGCCAGGAGACAGGACAGGGAAGCCCAGCAGGCGGCAGTCCATGCAGTCACGAAGGGTCGGACATGACTTAGTGGCTGAACATGACAAACGTGTAACGTTAAGATTCACCCTCTTGACTGATTTTAAGTGTGCAGTTGAGTAGGGTACAGTTTATCCACATTGTTGGGCAACCATCACCACCATCTGTCACTAGAACATTTTTTTTATTTTTTCACAGTAAAACTGAAACTGTCCCCATTACACATGAACTCCTTATTTCTCCCCTCCCTCCTGACCCAGGCAACCGCTGTCCTACATTATGGCTCTGTGAATGTGAGTACTCTACATGTCTCATATGAGTGGAATCTTGTAGTATTTGTCATTTTGTAACTAGTTTATTTCCCTTATCATAACGTCCTCAAGGTTCATCCTTGTTGTAGCGTGTCTCAGGATTCCTTTCCTTTTTAACGCTGAGTAACCTTCCATTCATACATATATACCACATCTGGTTTCTTTTCAGCCCCTCCATGAGGCTTGGAGGAATCTTAGTTTCCCAACCAGGAACTGAACCCCAGGCCACAGCAGTGAAAGTGCTGAGTCCTAACTCTATGAGGAATTTCCACCACATTTGACCACAGCTCTTTCTAGAAGCACCACTGGGTTTTTCCCTCAGTTTTACTGAAGAATGATAACCCTCAGTTTTAAGTATGCTTCTGTCAGCTAGCTTCTAACCCCAAGACTGTACGGAGGGCTCTGCCCTCAGAGGGCCTGCCTGCCTCACTGAGCCTCAGGCAGCGGGGTTGGGCAGGGAGACAAGACATTCTATAAGACCCACTGGACCGTAAAAAAGGCTGAGCGCTGAAGACTTGATGCTTTCAAACTGTGGTGCTGGAGAAGACTCTTGAGAGTCCCCTGGACAGCAAGGAGATCAAACCAGTCAATCCTAAAGGAAATCAATCCTGAACACTGATTGGAAGGACTGGTGCTGAAGCTGAAACTCCAATACTTTGGCCACCTGATGGGAAGAGCTGACCATTGGAAAAGAGCCTGGTGTTCAGAAAGACTGAGGGCAAAGGAGAAGGGGGCAGCTGAGGATGGGATGGATGGATGGCATCCCTGACTCAGTGGACGTGCGTCTGAGCACACGCCAGGAGACAGGACAGGGAAGCCCAGCAGGCGGCAGTCCATGCAGTCACGAAGGGTCGGACATGACTTAGTGGCTGAACATGACAAACGTGTAACGTTAAGATTCACCCTCTTGACTGATTTTAAGTGTGCAGTTGAGTAGGGTACAGTTTATCCACATTGTTGGGCAACCATCACCACCATCTGTCACTAGAACATTTTTTTCATTTTTTTCACAGTAAAACTGAAACTGTCCCCATTACACATGAACTCCTTATTTCTCCCCTCCCTCCTGACCCAGGCAACCGCTGTCCTACATTATGGCTCTGTGAATGTGAGTACTCTACATGTCTCATATGAGTGGAATCTTGTAGTATTTGTCATTTTGTAACTAGTTTATTTCCCTTATCATAACGTCCTCAAGGTTCATCCTTGTTGTAGCGTGTCTCAGGATTCCTTTCCTTTTTAACGCTGAGTAACCTTCCATTCATACATATATACCACATCTGGTTTTTTCTTTTTCAGCCCCTCCATGAGGCTTGGAGGAATCTTAGTTTCCCAACCAGGAACTGAACCCCAGGCCACAGCAGTGAAAGTGCTGAGTCCTAACTCATGGACTGCCAGGGAATTTCCACCACATTTTATGTATCCATTCATCTGTCAGTGAACACTTGGGGTCTTTCTGCCTGTTGGCTATTGCGAATATGGCTGCTATGATGACACATGCACAAGTAACCAAGTACCGCTTTGAACTCCAATCTCCGTGTCCATGGTTCTGTCCCCTGCTCTACTCCAAGTGTAACTGGGGGCATGAAGAACTGACACATCACCCTCATAGATGGGTACACACATACCTCTTCTATCTGTGATGGGATGCTTGGTGGAGTGTGAAACCAGTGTTTCACCAGGCCTCTGTATTTTAGAACCAGGAAGAAACAGGTTCCTACTACCACCAGCAGTACCAAAAAGGTTACTGCAATGGTCAGGATGTCTTGCTGAAGCTTGATAGAAGCTAGAGATAAGAGAAAAGAGAACAAGATGATCCTCCCACGATACAAACATCAGGTAGTGTCTCATCCACCACTACAACAAATAAGAGTTCAGCATGTCCCAGGAAATGAATGGATACTGCTCCTCTTCTACCCAGCCCCATGGGCTTTATCTAACTCTTGAGAGTCCCTTGGACTGGGAGGAGATCCACCCAGTCAACCCTAAAGGAAACGAACTCTGAATACTCATTGGAAGGGCTGATGCTGAAGCTGAAGCTCCAATACTTGGCCACCTGATGCGAGCAGCTGACCCACTGGAAAAGACCCTGATGCTGGGAAAGACTGAGGGCAGGAGGAGAACGGGGCAGCAGACAATGAGATAGTTGAATGAAGTCCATTGGACTTCGTGTACATGAGCTGGAGCAAACTCCGGGAGATGGTGAAGGTCAGGGAAGCCTGGTGTGCTGCCGTCCACGGGGTCGCAAAGAGTCAGACGTGACTTAGCGACTGAACACCAACAACAGTAAAGGCAATCCCCAAACAAAACAGGTGTTACCTGTTTGGCAGCTCTTGCTATAGAGATTTCAGTACAAGCTCATTATGTCTGCTGTGAATTGCTGTCTTAGCCCCTTCTCTCTGGGTCTCCCCAACTCCCCACCCTTCACCAAGTAACTAATTCCTGCTTTTTCTCCCAGCTCCCCCACAACTCCCATTTAAAATTGGTTTCTTTTCAGCCCCTCCATGAGGCTTGGAGGAATCTTAGTTTCCCAACCAGGAACTGAACCCCAGGCCACAGCAGTGAAAGTGCTGAGTCCTAACTCATGGACTGCCAGGGAATTTCCACCACATTTTATGTATCCATTCATCTGTCAGTGAACACTTGGGGTCTTTCTGCCTGTTGGCTATTGCGAATACGGCTGCTATGATGACACATGCACAAGTAACCAAGTACCGCTTTGAACTCCAATCTCCGTGTCCATGGTTCTGTCCCCTGCTCTACTCCAAGTGTAACTGGGGGCATGAAGAACTGACACATCACCCTCATAGATGGGTACACACATACCTCTTCTATCTGTGATGGGATGCTTGGTGGAGTGTGAAACCAGTGTTTCACCAGGCCTCTGTATTTTAGAACCAGGAAGAAACAGGTTCCTACTACCACCAGCAGTACCAAAAAGGTTACTGCAATGGTCAGGATGTCTTGCTGAAGCTTGATAGAAGCTAGAGATAAGAGAAAAGAGAACAAGATGATCCTCCCACGATACAAACATCAGGTAGTGTCTCATCCACCACTACAACAAATAAGAGTTCAGCATGTCCCAGGAAATGAATGGATACTGCTCCTCTTCTACCCAGCCCCATGGGCTTTATCTAACTCTTGAGAGTCCCTTGGACTGGGAGGAGATCCACCCAGTCAACCCTAAAGGAAACGAACTCTGAATACTCATTGGAAGGGCTGATGCTGAAGCTGAAGCTCCAATACTTGGCCACCTGATGCGAGCAGCTGACCCACTGGAAAAGACCCTGATGCTGGGAAAGACTGAGGGCAGGAGGAGAACGGGGCAGCAGACAATGAGATAGTTGAATGAAGTCCATTGGACTTCGTGTACATGAGCTGGAGCAAACTCCGGGAGATGGTGAAGGTCAGGGAAGCCTGGTGTGCTGCCGTCCACGGGGTCGCAAAGAGTCAGACGTGACTTAGCGACTGAACACCAACAACAGTAAAGGCAATCCCCAAACAAAACAGGTGTTACCTGTTTGGCAGCTCTTGCTATAGAGATTTCAGTACAAGCTCATTATGTCTGCTGTGAATTGCTGTCTTAGCCCCTTCTCTCTGGGTCTCCCCAACTCCCCACCCTTCACCAAGTAACTAATTCCTGACTACACTGTTTTAGGAATGTTCTGTTCCCAGCTCGGAAAGCACTAAAGAAAGCATACGTTACCATCTGCTGCTGTTTTGGAGCAAGATGTGTTGCTTAAACTCCCAAGTCGAGAGATTTTTTCATTTATCAAAACCAGTTCTGCATTGATTTGAAAACAGTATACTCTTAAGGGTTTCAAATCCTTCAGCGTGATGAAGTTGCTCCTAAAAGGGGGTGTCACCTGTGTAAAAAGCACCAACAGCCCCACGTGAAAATTACCCACACAGGCGTGGTCAAGCCGCTTCCATCTTCTCCATTGTTTCCTCAAATTCACACTGCACACAGTAACCAAAGAAGAAAAGGTAATTCTGCTTTTAAAGAGACAGGATAAGAATTTGATACGTATCACGTTTACAGTGGATGAATTTGACATGTGAAAGCTGGTGAGGCGCGTGGAGAACACGCCTATAGGGTCGGAGCTGTTCCTGGCTGTGAGGTCTGAGGCCCCACTGCAGCCACGGAGGGTCCAGAGCTGAAGTTTAGCAAGTCCCGGGTTCCAGGATGAGATTTTCTTCTTTGATAGGAACCTTTTGTGTTTCACGGTTAGTCTTGTCTAGAAACCGAAGTTCGGTTGACAAACAGAGGGAAAACGTCATTCTAGGAAGCAGTGATCTTGTGGTTCCTCATCTGCTTCTGGTTTTCACTGAAATGTGCTGATTCCTTGTAGTTTTGGTCAACGTGATCTTCGTGATTTATGTTACCAGGAAAGACTTGGGTCCCAAATTCTTAGAGGATTTTGTCCCTTTCCTCCCGGGCTCCCTCCTCAGGCTTGTCACCTCCACCTGCCCTCGCTCTCCTCCCGACCAACTGTCCCTGTTCCCCAGGAAACAAGAACAAGAGGCCCGTGCTATGGCAACATGGCGTTTCTCATAGCGACTGCTTTGTTATGCTGAGATACAGAAGAATACAGCCATTTGAAATGGTGGCATATCACACATGCTCCAGAATGTGGTCATGACATGGCTTATTATACTCTTTCCGACTTCTACAAGCTCATTATGTCTGCTGTGAATTGCTGTCTTAGCCCCTTCTCTCTGGGTCTCCCCAACTCCCCACCCTTCACCAAGTAACTAATTCCTGACTACACTGTTTTAGGAATGTTCTGTTCCCAGCTCGGAAAGCACTAAAGAAAGCATACGTTACCATCTGCTGCTGTTTTGGAGCAAGATGTGTTGCTTAAACTCCCAAGTCGAGAGATTTTTTCATTTATCAAAACCAGTTCTGCATTGATTTGAAAACAGTATACTCTTAAGGGTTTCAAATCCTTCAGCGTGATGAAGTTGCTCCTAAAAGGGGGTGTCACCTGTGTAAAAAGCACCAACAGCCCCACGTGAAAATTACCCACACAGGCGTGGTCAAGCCGCTTCCATCTTCTCCATTGTTTCCTCAAATTCACACTGCACACAGTAACCAAAGAAGAAAAGGTAATTCTGCTTTTAAAGAGACAGGATAAGAATTTGATACGTATCACGTTTACAGTGGATGAATTTGACATGTGAAAGCTGGTGAGGCGCGTGGAGAACACGCCTATAGGGTCGGAGCTGTTCCTGGCTGTGAGGTCTGAGGCCCCACTGCAGCCACGGAGGGTCCAGAGCTGAAGTTTAGCAAGTCCCGGGTTCCAGGATGAGATTTTCTTCTTTGATAGGAACCTTTTGTGTTTCACAGTTAGTCTTGTCTAGAAACCGAAGTTCGGTTGACAAACAGAGGGAAAACGTCATTCTAGGAAGCAGTGATCTTGTGGTTCCTCATCTGCTTCTGGTTTTCACTGAAATGTGCTGATTCCTTGTAGTTTTGGTCAACGTGATCTTCGTGATTTATGTTACCAGGAAAGACTTGGGTCCCAAATTCTTAGAGGATTTTGTCCCCTTTCCCCCTCCCCGGGGCTCCCCTCCCTCAGGCTTGTCACCTCCACCTGCCCCTCGCTCTCCTCCCGACCAACTGTCCCTGTTCCCCAGGGAAACAAGAACAAGAGGCCCCGTGCTATGGCAACATGGCGTTTCTCATAGACGACTGCTTTGTTATGCTGAGATACAGAAGAATACACTATAGCCATTTGAAATGGTGGCATATCACACATGCTCCAGAATGTGGTCATGACATGGCTTATTATATACAAGGAGTGAGAAAACGCAGCTTATTCAACAGGATATAGGACATGATTTTTTTTTTGGCCACTTCTATTGGTCTTTCATCTATTTATCTTTGTTCTTTGGCCTGTGTGGGCCTCCCATCGCTGTGGCCTCTCTCGTTGCAGAGAGCCGGCCCTGGGCGCATGCGCTCCAGAGCTCCGGCTCGCTGATTGGACACATCGGTCCAGCCGCTCCGCGGCACGTGGGATCTTCCCAGGCCAGGGATCTAATCGGCGCCCCTTGCGCTGCAAGGCGGTGTCCTTACCCACTGGACCACCAGGGAAGCCCAGGATATGATCTTAAAAAATACAAAATGATCATATTATATTTGAACAGTAGGATTACAGACAATTTGAAAAAAAAAAAAGGTTCCCCCTGTTTAACCATGCTGACTACCAGGACAGAGAGGAAAAGCTCTTGCTCATGATGCCACAGAAAGCCGTTTCAAGGGAAATCCGTGGGGTCCAGTGGTAAGGACTTGGCGCTCTCACTGCCATGGCTTGGCTTCAATTCCTGGTCAAGGAACTAAGTTCCTACAAGCCGTGTGGCACTGCCAAATTTTTTTTTTTTAATAAAAACATGATTTTATTTTAAAAAGGCAGTTTTAAGGACAATATTAGCTTTTTTTTTTTTAAGAAAAACTTATTTACTTATTTGGCTGTGTCGGGTCTTAGTTGCCACACTTGGGAGTTTTGCTTGTGACGTGCAGGCTTAGCTGCCCCTCGGCATGTGGGATCTTAGTTTCCTGACTCATGTCGGGAGCCCACGGCCCCTGTCTTGGAAGGCAGATTCTTAAGCACGGTTCCCAGCAGTATTCTTTTTAAGTTTATTTCAGCAGCCGGTGGGCTTTTCCAGGAGAATCACAGACTGCAGGGAGGCCTGAGACCGCTGTCCTTAGAAAGCTTTGCTTGCAAGGTGGGCCCAAGGCTGGACCCTGGGAACGTGGATGTGGGGAGCGCTCCCACCATTCCCTAAGCGATAGGGTGGTTTAGTATATAAGCAAGGCTTTTGGTGCTGAACACCTGCTCTCGAGTCTGGAGCTCCAGTGTTTCTGCTGAGCAGAGGGTGCCCGTGTGCCCAGCGCCCCGTTCACACCCTGGACCCTGAGTCTCTAGTGAGCTTCTCTGGGATGAGAGTTCCCATGTTCGGTCACCCTCGCTGTTGGGGGAATTGAATGTATTCTGTGTGACGAGCAGAAGACTTCCTGGAAGCATACGCCTGGATTCTTTCAGACTCTGCCTCACGTGCCTCTTCCCTTGGCTGACTCTATTTTGCGTTTTGTCTCTGTGGTACGTCAAGGCCTTAAGTACAACTGTGCGCTAAGCCTCTGAGCATCCCTGGAGTAAGTCTAGGGGTTGGGCTTGGGGGCCCCTCCCAGGCAGACTGACAGCTGGAATGGAGGCAATACCAGTGACTTTCAGAGGCCCATTAGCCCCAGAATCTTTCATTCACAGAGGTCAAAGGAAAGAAGCTCTGGCTGAAAAGGGAATCCCTTGTGGATTCTTCAGGCCTTTTCTGTTCCAGTTGATGAGACCTTGAACTTGCATTTTGGGAAATAATGATTTCTTTCTTCTGTATGGGCTGAGAGTCTGTTCTTCAGTGAGTTTGCTTCTTCAGTGTTTTACACGCGCCATAAAGAGAGCAAGGGCGGGCACCAGCTATGTGGGAGAGAAACACGCTGACGAGCACAGGCTCCGTGGCTAGATACCTCCTCCGTTGACTACCGGCAGCCCTTCACCCCTCGCTTTCCCTCTCAGTGAAACAGTGGAAAGCTTAAATGAGACGATGCATCCAAAGTGCTCGGCCTGGTGCCAGACATAAGAAAGCTCTGGATAAACATAAAACTCTTAACATTCTTATAAAAATGATAGTGATGTTGAACTTAGGATATCATGAAGCTTGCGCAGATGGTATCGTGAAAGGTAGCCTGGAGGGACTTCCCTGGCAGTCTAGTGGTTACGACGGGGCTTCCACTGCACGGGGCACGGGTTCGATCCCTGGTGGGGGACTAAGATTCTTCCGTGTCACACAGCGCAGCCAAAAAATAGGGGGAAAAAATTGCAGCTTGGATAATCAGACACTGGAGATGATGAAACGCCATCAGTTCTTCCTTGCGTGACCCCTGGGGCTGACCAGGTGGCGCTAGTGGTAAAGAACCCGCCTGCCAATGCAGGAGACAGGAGACATGAATTCAGTCCCTGGACTGGGAAGATCCCTTAGGGGAGGGAATGGCAATCTACTCCGGTATTCTCGCCTGGATAATCCCATGGACAGAGAAGCCTGGCAGGCTACAGTCCACGGGGTCGCAAAGAGTCGGACACGAGTGAAATGATTTAGTGTGAACTCCGGGGCTGACCAGGATCCTTTGGTCTGACCCACCTTTGTCAACCTTACCCTGCCTGAGCCCCTCACACGGCCCGCGTTTCTTTCTTTTTAAAAAATTTTTAATTTAGTCATTTATATTTTATTTCAGTTGTGCTGAGTCTTTGTCATGGCGCATGGGCTTAGTTTCCCCACAGCACATGGGATCTTAGCTCCTCAACCAGGGATTGAACCCGTGTCCCCTGCACTGGAAGGCGAACTCATAGGAAAGTTCTAGGCTTGCACATCTGATGGATCTGATGCTTTCCCCAATGCATCAAGCCTTCTCAGACGCACTGGCCCATCTCCCTGGAACGCTCTCTCCCCTTCACTGAGACTCTTCACCTATTCACATGGTCCTCTTTGAAAACCACTGAAATTAAAGAATTCACGTAGGTAAGCCTTGCAGAGTCTGTCAGTCATGTCCGACTCATTGCAACCCCACGGACAAGCCATGGGATTCTCCAGGCAAGAATACCAGAGTGGGTTGCCATGCCCTTCTCCAGGGGATCTTCCTGACCTAGGAATTGAACCCGGGTCTCCTGCATTGTGGGTGGATTCTTTACTAGCTGAGCTACCAGGGAAGCCGGCCTTGCAGACGGCAGGAATAAAAATTCCTTGCTGGAGAAACAGAACCTCCCAAACTCCAAAGTGTGGCAAAGACAACCTGGGCACCGGCTGAGTCCAGCTGCAGACCGTGGGAACCATGTGATACCAGACAGAGAGGGCCCTGCAGACAGGTTTCAGCCTCTAAGCGGGCCTGGGATACCCTGCTGTCCTTGGCCATCTTACTTCCCCTTTTCTTTTTGGCTGCACAGTGCAGCTTCTAGGATCTTAGTTCCCTGACGATGGATTGAACCCACACCAACTCCGAGTGGGAGCTCAGAGTCTTAAGCATTCGACGGCCTGGGAAATCCCCTCCTTGGCCTTTCTTTTGATTTCCAGAAACTCCAAAGAAAAGAAAATCAAAAACAGACAATCTACTCCGGTATTCTCGCCTGGAGAATCCCATGGACAGAGAAGCCTGGTAGGCTACAGTCCACGGGGTCGCATAGAGTCGGACACGAGTGAAATGATTTAGTGTGAACTCCGGGGCTGACCAGGATCCTTTGGTCTGACCCACCTTTGTCAACCTTACCCTGCCTGAGCCCCTCACACGGCCCGCGTTTCTTTCTTTTTAAAAAATTTTTAATTTAGTCATTTATATTTTATTTCAGTTGTGCTGAGTCTTTGTCATGGCGCATGGGCTTAGTTTCCCCACAGCACATGGGATCTTAGCTCCTCAACCAGGGATTGAACCCGTGTCCCCTGCACTGGAAGGCGAACTCATAGGAAAGTTCTAGGCTTGCACATCTGATGGATCTGATGCTTTCCCCAATGCATCAAGCCTTCTCAGACGCACTGGCCCATCTCCCTGGAACGCTCTCTCCCCTTCACTGAGACTCTTCACCTATTCACATGGTCCTCTTTGAAAACCACTGAAATTAAAGAATTCACGTAGGTAAGCCTTGCAGAGTCTGTCAGTCATGTCCGACTCATTGCAACCCCACGGACAAGCCATGGGATTCTCCAGGCAAGAATACCAGAGTGGGTTGCCATGCCCTTCTCCAGGGGATCTTCCTGACCTAGGAATTGAACCCGGGTCTCCTGCATTGTGGGTGGATTCTTTACTAGCTGAGCTACCAGGGAAGCCGGCCTTGCAGCGGCAGGAATAAAAATTCCTTGCTGGAGAAACAGAACCTCCCAAACTCCAAAGTGTGGCAAAGACAACCTGGGCACCGGCTGAGTCCAGCTGCAGACCGTGGGAACCATGTGATACCAGACAGAGAGGGCCCTGCAGACAGGTTTCAGCCTCTAAGCGGGCCTGGGATACCCTGCTGTCCTTGGCCATCTTACTTCCCCTTTTCTTTTTGGCTGCACAGTGCAGCTTCTAGGATCTTAGTTCCCTGACGATGGATTGAACCCACACCAACTCCGAGTGGGAGCTCAGAGTCTTAAGCATTCGACGGCCTGGGAAATCCCCTCCTTGGCCTTTCTTTTGATTTCCAGAAACTCCAAAGAAAAGAAAATCAAAAACAGAGAAGAGGGCTTCCCTGGTGGTCCAGTGGGTAAGGACACCGCCTTGCAGTGCAAGGGGTGCCAGTTCGATCCCTGGCCTGGGAAGATCCCACGTGCCGTGGAGCGGCTGGACTGATGTGTCCAGCTACCGAGCTGGAGCTCTGGAGCACATGTGCCCAGAGCCGGCGCTCTGGGACAACAGAGGCCACTGTGATGGGAGGCCCATGCGGGCCAGGAAACAAAGATGGATGAAAAAAAGATAAATGAAAGACCAATAGAAGTGGCCCGCCTGCCCCCCTCCCTCTCCAAACCGCCCCCCTCCCCCCACACACAAGAAAACAAAGAAGAAAATGCTCTTGCCTGTTTGACTTCTGCCCTCTCCCAGTAGGAGACATAATACAAAAAATAGGCCTCGGAGGCACGAACGTCAAAGGGAGAAGAAAACCTGATGATAAGGGAGCCTTCTTCTGGGGTCACACAGATGTTTTCTGGAGGCCCGATAGTAGCTGAAATAGAATTACAAACAAGATCAATCAATCTATGTAGATGTGTGTATGTATGTATTTATGTGTGTGTGTGTGTGTATGTGTATATATAATGCATGCATGCTCAAGTTATGTCTGACTCTTTGCAACCCTATGGGCTGTAGCCTGCCAGGCTCATCTGACCATGGAATTTTCCAGGCAAGAATACTCGAATGGGTTGCCATTTCCTCCTCCAGGGGATCTTCCCAAACCAGGGATCGAACCTGCATCTCTTGCATCTCCTGCATTGGCAGACAGATTCCTTACCATTATGCTACCTGGGCTTCCTCTCTATGTATACATATACGCACACACACACACACATGTATACCGTACATGTGTATATATATATGCACACAATATGTATATTGTATATTTACTATTATACACACTAATTACACATACGGACACATGCATGTATTTATACACACAATGAGATTGCATTCAGGCACACAAGACTTCCACAGGCTGTTCCGGGCACCAGGTCTAACTGAAGGCTACAGGGCAGGAAGTCCCGTGGAGCTACAGAGCAGCAGCAGGCATTTTGACCTTCGGTCGAAGGAGGGGTCCTGGAAGTCATCCACGTGGCTGCTCCCCGTCCTGCCCTAGCAGACCGCTCAGGTGCAAGGACCTGAGGATCACACTGGGAGGCACAGGGGCCTCCCTGGCTTAGCACAAGAGCCAGTATCTCTCCTAACAATTCCACAAGAAGCGTTTCCAGAGCCCCAAAGGGACACGCCCTCTCCGCAGTGCCCCCAGTACAGTTTCCTACCAGATCATTAGGGCTTCCCAGGTGGCTCCGCAGTAAGGAATCTATCTGCCAAGCAGGAGATGCGTGTTTGATCCCTGAGTCAGAAGGATCCCCTGGAGAAGGAAAGGGCAACCCACGCCTGTGCTCTTGCCTGGGGGATCCCACGGACAAAGGAGCCTGGCGGGCCACGTGAGATCGATGACTGAGCGACTGAAGAACACCACCACAACATACACCTATTTGTTAAAGCTTTCTATATCCTGGGATACATAGTACTGGACGGCCAAGGGCTGTGATTCTGATATGCTATAAGAACGATGGTACAGTTTATTAAGCAAGCATCTAAACTGTGTCATGAACCAGAGGAACTCCGATCAAAGAACAGGCTGTGTTCCCCGAGTTCTAAGGAGTCAGTTTCTGCACATTTTACACACAGACAATCGCATCACTGGAAACAGACCCCTTCACGAGAGTGGGGCTGGATTTCTCTCCAGCTTCCACGCCCCGCCCAGGGCTCTCCTGGGTTGGGGAGGATTACTCACATGGTCGGGCCACCTTTCTCTCTGGGTAAAAGTAACAGGTCCCCGCAGGGCCTGCACATGTGATCTCCTTTGTTCTGGGGGAGGAACTAAGTCCAGACAGAAGGTAGGGTGGGGCGGGGCCCACGTCAAGCACCCGTGTTGTTGGCAGATGCGCCACAAGTAACAACGTTCTCAACAAACCCGCACACAGACGCCTGCTTCAAGCTGTCCTTTAGCCAGCGCGGTGCCCAGAGCAGGGCTCAGCCTGCCGACGTGCAGGGCCAGGGCCAGGAGCAGACTCTCTAGCCTCCTGTGACTCACCCGAGGGAGGGGTGTGGCTGCCTGGATGACTAACGCCTTCCCCACTGAGAGGTCGGCACCCAGGCACACAAGACTTCCACAGGCTGTTCCGGGCACCAGGTCTAACTGAAGGCTACAGGGCAGGAAGTCCCGTGGAGCTACAGCAGCAGCAGGCATTTTGACCTTCGGTCGAAGGAGGGGTCCTGGAAGTCATCCACGTGGCTGCTCCCCGTCCTGCCCTAGCAGACCGCTCAGGTGCAAGGACCTGAGGATCACACTGGGAGGCACAGGGGCCTCCCTGGCTTAGCACAAGAGCCAGTATCTCTCCTAACAATTCCACAAGAAGCGTTTCCAGAGCCCCAAAGGGACACGCCCTCTCCGCAGTGCCCCCAGTACAGTTTCCTACCAGATCATTAGGGCTTCCCAGGTGGCTCCGCAGTAAGGAATCTATCTGCCAAGCAGGAGATGCGTGTTTGATCCCTGAGTCAGAAGGATCCCCTGGAGAAGGAAAGGGCAACCCACGCCTGCGCTCTTGCCTGGGGGATCCCACGGACAAAGGAGCCTGGCGGGCCACGTGAGATCGATGACTGAGCGACTGAAGAACACCACCACAACATACACCTATTTGTTAAAGCTTTCTATATCCTGGGATACATAGTACTGGACGGCCAAGGGCTGTGATTCTGATATGCTATAAGAACGATGGTACAGTTTATTAAGCAAGCATCTAAACTGTGTCATGAACCAGAGGAACTCCGATCAAAGAACAGGCTGTGTTCCCCGAGTTCTAAGGAGTCAGTTTCTGCACATTTTACACACAGACAATCGCATCACTGGAAACAGACCCCTTCACGAGAGTGGGGCTGGATTTCTCTCCAGCTTCCACGCCCCGCCCAGGGCTCTCCTGGGTTGGGGAGGATTACTCACATGGTCGGGCCACCTTTCTCTCTGGGTAAAAGTAACAGGTCCCCGCAGGGCCTGCACATGTGATCTCCTTTGTTCTGGGGGAGGAACTAAGTCCAGACAGAAGGTAGGGTGGGGCGGGGCCCACGTCAAGCACCCGTGTTGTTGGCAGATGCGCCACAAGTAACAACGTTCTCAACAAACCCGCACACAGACGCCTGCTTCAAGCTGTCCTTTAGCCAGCGCGGTGCCCAGAGCAGGGCTCAGCCTGCCGACGTGCAGGGCCAGGGCCAGGAGCAGACTCTCTAGCCTCCTGTGACTCACCCGAGGGAGGGGTGTGGCTGCCTGGATGACTAACGCCTTCCCCACTGAGAGGTCGGCACCCAGTGACCTGCCTGCCCGGACCAGGAATCAGATACACCAGGACAGCTCTGCCTCTCCAGGAAGGTCAGTCGGCCTGCGCGCCAGGCCCGCGAGGAGGGCTCGAGGGATCTATGTGGTCACCGCTGACAACAGCGTCCATGCCTGAGCAGTCACTCTAACCTGGTCACACGAATCTTCCATGTGCGTCCACACAGATCCACAGGATACAGCCATGGACAGCCATTCCCCTTTCGCGGAGGGGGAGACGGAAGCCCAGAGGGATACGACTTTCCCAGAGTGACAGCCAGCAAGTGGCCCTGTCGAGGTCTGAACCCAGGGGACATGTGTGTACCTATGGCTGATTCATGCTGAGGATTGGCGGAAACCAACAAAATTCTGTAAAGCAATTATCCCTCAATTAAAAAATAAATTAAAGATAAATACATCTCTCTCTCTCTCTCACACACACACACACACCAAAACCTGCCTCTTCCAGCCACCATCTCACCCCCTCCCCTCAAGCCCTTGGTGCGGCACCTTCAGGCCGGTGACCCCTCCCAACTTGACTGTGAGTGCTGTACGCAGTGGGGGCTCTGAGGACACCAGCGCCTCGAGGCGACGCCCTGCCAGTAACTGGCTCATGACACAGACTCCCAGCGCTGGTGGGAAGCCAGCGCGGCAGCCGCTGACATGGGACCCGCGGCTTCGCGGCAGGGCCTGCTCCTGCCACCACCGTTACCTGGTCCCCCCCGACTCCCACTTAGGTGACGCTGCACAGCTCAGATGCGTGGCAGCGCTCCACGCAAGGACGGAGGACTTGTCCACAGCAGATGACCAGCCAGCATGGAGCACACTCTCTTCCTGTCCCATCCTCAAGTCGCTCGCTAGCAAAACCCATTGATTTTTCCCCTATGGCCGAACTCGTGTATGCTTCATGCAACTGTAAATCAACCATCAAGTCCCGGCCAGTTTTGTTTCTGCTGTGCCCATCTGCCTTGTGAGGACCACCTCGACCCTCCCACTCTCTGGATTATTTGAAACAAATCTCAGACATTACATCACTGCATCTATAAATACTTCAATATGTATTTATCATGCATATTGGATTTACAATATTGTGTTAGATTCTATACTTTTTCAGATTATTTTTCATTGCTCAGTCGCTTCAGTCTTTGTGACTCCATGGACAATAGCCCTCCAGGCTCCTCTGTCCATGGGATTATCCAGACAAGAATACTGGAGGGGGCTGCCGTGCCCTTCTTCATATTTTCCATTCTAGATTATTATAATTTCACTGTGTTATACAGTAGGTCCTTACTGTTTATCTATTCCATATATAGTAATGTGTATCTGTTAAGCCCATGCTCCTAATTTGTCTCTCCTCTCCCCCTTTGCGTGTCTGACTCTGAGATCCGTGGACTGTAGCCTGCCAGACTCCTCTGTCTATGAATTCCCTGGGCAAGAATACTGGAGTGGAATCTTCCAGACCTAGGCATGTAACATAGGTCTTCTGCACTGCAGGCAGATTCTTTACCATCTCTCTCTCTCACACACACACACACACCAAAACCTGCCTCTTCCAGCCACCATCTCACCCCCTCCCCTCAAGCCCTTGGTGCGGCACCTTCAGGCCGGTGACCCCTCCCAACTTGACTGTGAGTGCTGTACGCAGTGGGGGCTCTGAGGACACCAGCGCCTCGAGGCGACGCCCTGCCAGTAACTGGCTCATGACACAGACTCCCAGCGCTGGTGGGAAGCCAGCGCGGCAGCCGCTGACATGGGACCCGCGGCTTCGCGGCAGGGCCTGCTCCTGCCACCACCGTTACCTGGTCCCCCCCGACTCCCACTTAGGTGACGCTGCACAGCTCAGATGCGTGGCAGCGCTCCACGCAAGGACGGAGGACTTGTCCACAGCAGATGACCAGCCAGCATGGAGCACACTCTCTTCCTGTCCCATCCTCAAGTCGCTCGCTAGCAAAACCCATTGATTTTTCCCCTATGGCCGAACTCGTGTATGCTTCATGCAACTGTAAATCAACCATCAAGTCCCGGCCAGTTTTGTTTCTGCTGTGCCCATCTGCCTTGTGAGGACCACCTCGACCCTCCCACTCTCTGGATTATTTGAAACAAATCTCAGACATTACATCACTGCATCTATAAATACTTCAATATGTATTTATCATGCATATTGGATTTACAATATTGTGTTAGATTCTATACTTTTTCAGATTATTTTTCATTGCTCAGTCGCTTCAGTCTTTGTGACTCCATGGACAATAGCCCTCCAGGCTCCTCTGTCCATGGGATTATCCAGACAAGAATACTGGAGGGGGCTGCCGTGCCCTTCTTCATATTTTCCATTCTAGATTATTATAATTTCACTGTGTTATACAGTAGGTCCTTACTGTTTATCTATTCCATATATAGTAATGTGTATCTGTTAAGCCCATGCTCCTAATTTGTCTCTCCTCTCCCCCTTTGCGTGTCTGACTCTGAGATCCGTGGACTGTAGCCTGCCAGACTCCTCTGTCTATGAATTCCCTGGGCAAGAATACTGGAGTGGAATCTTCCAGACCTAGGCATGTAACATAGGTCTTCTGCACTGCAGGCAGATTCTTTACCATCTGAGCCACCAGGGAGCCCCTTTTCTACTTTGGTAACTGTAAATTTGTTTCCGATGTCTGTGAGTCTGTTTCTGTTTTATAAACAAGTTCATTTGTATTATTCTTTAAGATTCCTCATATAATAATAATATATGATAATATAGCATTTATC
Organism: Tragulus kanchil; assembly: GCA_022376925.1. Taxonomy (NCBI): domain Eukaryota; kingdom Metazoa; phylum Chordata; class Mammalia; order Artiodactyla; family Tragulidae; genus Tragulus; species Tragulus kanchil. The sequence goes on along the minus strand of JAIOJX010000028.1, from coordinate 233,949,747 downwards.
TTTCTTTGTCTGGCTTACTTTATGTACTGTGATAATCTCTAGGTTTACCCACATTGCTGCAAATGGCATTATTCCATTCTTTTTTTATGTCTGAGTAATATTCCTTTATGTATGTGTATACACACACACCACAGTTCTGGTAAACTTTATTTTATTTTAATGAAAACTTTACTTATGAAAACAGATTGGTGGCTGGATCTGACCTACAGGCTATGGTTTGGGCCCCCCTGGTCTAGCAAATCATGCTCCGTAGCCCCAGCCTCCATGGTCAGTGCTGGGCTGACCACCATACCCCGCCGGGTGCCGGTGACTTAGGCCGAGAGGCAGGGTTCTGGAGCATGGCGTCCGCACCATTTAGCAAAGAGCAGAGTGAAGAAAACCTGAACATGCTAAAGGAATTGGTACCCAAGTCCTCTTACCATTCCGATAGTGTTCAAACCAAGGTGCCATTGCCCAGGCAGAAGCGAGGTCCCCCAGCTTAGCTCGAACACGTAAAGAGATGTTGAAAGTCCACGGGAAACCCTCCAAGAGGCTGTTTGCGGTGAAGTTACACTGCGGCCTGGTGAGGCTCATGCAGTCCACACTGCTGTCCCTTTTGTTGACGTCATACCAGTTATTACTGGTGCTGCTGCGAATGCAAAAAAGGATTTCACTTAGCAGAAGTCTCTCTTTAATCACGTGTCACAGTTCCCCCAGAGTTGAGTTTTTTTTGGCCACTTCTATTGGTCTTTCATTTATCTATTTTCATCCATCTTTTGTTCTTTGGCCTGGGTGGGCCTGCCATTGCAGTGGCCTCTCTCCTTACAGAGCGCCGGCTCTGGGCACATGCGCTCCTGAGCTCCGGCTTAGTAGTTGGACACATCGGTCTAGCCGCTCTGAGGCACGTGGGATCTTCTCAGGCCAGGGATCGAACTGGAGCCCCTTGCACTGCAAGGCAGTATCCTTACCCACTGGACCACCAGGGAAGCCCCCAGAGTTGAGTTTTTAAAATGATTTTTTAATTGAGATACAACTCGCAGCCCCTACACTGCACTCCAAGTGACAGCTCACAGGGAGGTGCAACCCTCAGCACGCCCGCTTCAGAACACCCTCATCATCCTCGACAGCCCCCAACTTCAGCAGTCACGTCCCCTCTCCCCAGCCCCTAAGCCCTCGGCTACCACTGGTCTATCTTGTCGCTACAGGCGTGCCTCTTCGGGACATTTCATAGAAATGGGATCATAAACTCTGTCGTCTTTTGTGATTATGCCTTTCAGCTAGTCTGTCTTTCTTAGTGTATTTTCAGCGTGGTGCCTGTGGTAGCATGTATCAGCACCGTCCCCTCTTAAGGCCAAATTAACGTCCCATCGGTGTGCACGCCACATTTAGTCTATTCACTCATGTGCTGATAGACATGTGGGCTGACTCCACTTTTTGGCTACTGTGAATAATGCTACGAACAGGCACATAAATTTTTGTGTGAAATTATGTTTTCAGTTATCTGGGGTGTATACCCAGGTGCCATTGCCCAGGCAGAAGCGAGGTCCCCAGCTTAGCTCGAACACGTAAAGAGATGTTGAAAGTCCACGGAAACCCTCCAAGAGGCTGTTTGCGGTGAAGTTACACTGCGCCTGGTGAGGCTCATGCAGTCCACACTGCTGTCCCTTTTGTTGACGTCATACCAGTTATTACTGGTGCTGCTGCGAATGCAAAAAAGGATTTCACTTAGCAGAAGTCTCTCTTTAATCACGTGTCACAGTTCCCCCAGAGTTGAGTTTTTTTTGGCCACTTCTATTGGTCTTTCATTTATCTATTTTCATCCATCTTTTGTTCTTTGGCCTGGGTGGGCCTGCCATTGCAGTGGCCTCTCTCCTTACAGAGCGCCGGCTCTGGGCACATGCGCTCCTGAGCTCCGGCTTAGTAGTTGGACACATCGGTCTAGCCGCTCTGAGGCACGTGGGATCTTCTCAGGCCAGGGATCGAACTGGAGCCCCTTGCACTGCAAGGCAGTATCCTTACCCACTGGACCACCAGGGAAGCCCCCAGAGTTGAGTTTTTAAAATGATTTTTTAATTGAGATACAACTCGCAGCCCCTACACTGCACTCCAAGTGACAGCTCACAGGGAGGTGCAACCCTCAGCACGCCCGCTTCAGAACACCCTCATCATCCTCGACAGCCCCCAACTTCAGCAGTCACGTCCCCTCTCCCCAGCCCCTAAGCCCTCGGCTACCACTGGTCTATCTTGTCGCTACAGACGTGCCTCTTCGGGACATTTCATAGAAATGGGATCATAAACTCTGTCGTCTTTTGTGATTATGCCTTTCAGCTAGTCTGTCTTTCTTAGTGTATTTTCAGCGTGGTGCCTGTGGTAGCATGTATCAGCACTTCGTCCCCTCTTAAGGCCAAATTAACGTCCCATCGGTGTGCACGCCACATTTAGTCTATTCACTCATGTGCTGATAGACATGTGGGCTGACTCCACTTTTTGGCTACTGTGAATAATGCTACGAACAGGCACATAAATTTTTGTGTGAAATTATGTTTTCAGTTATCTGGGGTGTATACCCAGGAATGCACTTGCCAGGTCATACGGTTACTCTCTTTTAACTGTTCTCCAAAGCGACTGTACCATTTCACTGTAGCCTGCCAGCTCCTCCGTCCATGGAATTCTCCAGGCAAGAATACTGGAGTAGGTTGCTATTTCCTCCTCCAGGGGATCTTCCCAACCCAGGAATCAAACCCGAGTCTCCTGCACTGCAGGCAGATTCTTTACCGACTGAGCTATATGAGGGAAGCCCTCACCACATCAACAAAATGAATAAAGACCATATGACTATCTCAATAGATACAGAAAAAGCTTTTGGCAAAATTCAACACTCATTTATGATCAAAACTCTCTAGAAAGTGGGCACTGCGGGAACATATGTCAACATAATAAAGGCCATAAACAACAAACTACAGCTAACATCAAACTCAATGGTGAAAAGCTGGAAGTAATGCCTCTAAGACCAGGGACAAGACAAGGATGTCCACTCTTGCTACTTGTTAAACATAGTTCTGGAAGTCCTAGCCACAAAAATTAGAGAAGAAAAACAAATAAAAGGAATCCAAATTGGAAAAGAAGAGATTAAACTGTCATTGTTTGCAGATGGCATGACATTACACACAGAAAATCCTAAAAGTGCTACCAGAAAACTACTAGAGCTCATCAATGAACTTGGCAAGTTTCAGGGATTACAAAGTTAATAGACAAAACTCTGTTGCATTTCTGTATGAAAGAATGACTTTTAAAAGTGTTTCTTAAAAGGGGTCAGTTTAAAAAGCACAAACCATTTGAATTTAAATGACACCTGACGTTGGCATTCTGGAATGCTGGCTCCCCATCTGTTTACAAAGGGTAAAAATAAAGGGCTGTGGGCCCTGTTTAAATGTGACATCGCCCAGGCCAGACCCCAGTCTCTTGCCCAAGCTTATGCTGAATCAGCCAGTCTCAGCGTTACCCAGCAAAGTGGTCCTGGCTCTTGGCAATTAACGTCCCATCGGTGTGCACGCCACATTTAGTCTATTCACTCATGTGCTGATAGACATGTGGGCTGACTCCACTTTTGGCTACTGTGAATAATGCTACGAACAGGCACATAAATTTTGTGTGAAATTATGTTTTCAGTTATCTGGGGTTTATACCCAGGAATGCACTTGCCAGGTCATACGGTTACTCTCTTTTAACTGTTCTCCAAAGCGACTGTACCATTTCACTGTAGCCTGCCAGCTCCTCCGTCCATGGAATTCTCCAGGCAAGAATACTGGAGTAGGTTGCTATTTCCTCCTCCAGGGGATCTTCCCAACCCAGGAATCAAACCCGAGTCTCCTGCACTGCAGGCAGATTCTTTACCGACTGAGCTATATGAGGGAAGCCCTCACCACATCAACAAAATGAATAAAGACCATATGACTATCTCAATAGATACAGAAAAAGCTTTTGGCAAAATTCAACACTCATTTATGATCAAAACTCTCTAGAAAGTGGGCACTGCGGGAACATATGTCAACATAATAAAGGCCATAAACAACAAACTACAGCTAACATCAAACTCAATGGTGAAAAGCTGGAAGTAATGCCTCTAAGACCAGGGACAAGACAAGGATGTCCACTCTTGCTACTTGTTAAACATAGTTCTGGAAGTCCTAGCCACAAAAATTAGAGAAGAAAAACAAATAAAAGGAATCCAAATTGGAAAAGAAGAGATTAAACTGTCATTGTTTGCAGATGGCATGACATTACACACAGAAAATCCTAAAAGTGCTACCAGAAAACTACTAGAGCTCATCAATGAACTTGGCAAGTTTCAGGGATTACAAAGTTAATAGACAAAACTCTGTTGCATTTCTGTATGAAAGAATGACTTTTTAAAAAGTGTTTCTTAAAAAGGGGTCAGTTTAAAAAAGCACAAACCATTTGAATTTAAATGACACCTGACGTTGGCATTCTGGAATGCTGGCTCCCCATCTGTTTACAAAGGGTAAAAATAAAGGGCTGTGGGCCCTGTTTAAATGTGAACACAGCCTCGCGGTGTGACATCGCCCAGGCCAGACCCCAGTCTCTTGCCCAAGCTTATGCTGAATCAGCCAGTCTCAGCGTTACCCAGCAAAGTGGTCCTGGCTCTTGGCAATCTGCTCATATAGAGAACGTGTTCCTAAATCTGTCTAGCTTTGAAAGCAACTTTATCAGAGGGAGTATAGCCTCGTGATTAATCACATGACCTCTAGAGCCAGACTACCCAGATTCAAGTCCCAGTTCACCTCACTTCCCTGTTCCTCAGTCTCCTTATCTATAAGATGGCGATATGACCTATGGCATCCGATTCTTAGGGCTATCTTGACAATTGATCTGGTGGACGCCAGAAACATGCCTGGACAAGGGCCTCGGATGCCTAGTTAGCATCATCCCAAAATATGTGTTCAACGGGGCAGCCAATGATCTCACTGTCCACCTTCTGTTACGTCACTTTTAGAAATGACTAAGTCAGTCTGTCCCCTTTGAACCTAGCGAGTCATCATTCAGAAATGTAAGAAAACAACCATCAATGATTTCTGTCTGAGCACATTACTGATAACAGCCGAAAACTGTCATTCACACCACTCAGGAGTGGGGAAAAGTTAAAAAAAAAAATCATGAGTGATACATCATATAACAAAACATAGAATAAAAATGTTCACACAGAAATAACTGTCTGAAAAAAATGGTCATACACTTAACACAAGTTGTGCTGTGCTTAGTCCCTTAGTTGTATCCGACTCATTGCGACCCCATGGGCTGTCGCCTGCCAGGCTCCTCTGTCCATGGAGATCCTCTAGGCAAGAATACTGGAGTGGTCGCCATGTCCTGCTACAGGGATCTTCCCAATCCAGGGACTGAACCTAAGTCTCCCACATTGCGGGCAGATTCTTTACCAGCTGAGCTACAAGCGAAGCTCACATTACATTAAAAGTGAAAAAAAAAAAAAAAAGGAAGTAGGACCCAGACATGTAACCCCAGTTTTGTTTCAGTCTTATATACATGCTGAAATATTGGCAATTAAGTCCATGTATTTAGAAAAAAATGTCTAGAGAAACACACTAGAATGATAATAGTGATTTGTCTTGGATACCAGGTTGTTTTAATTTTATTCTTTTTACTTTTTCTGGGTTTTCCAGATTTTTATAGAAGGTGGATTGCTATTAAAATTAGAAAAACAAAAAATGAAGTTAAAATGAAATAGCACTAGGAAGATTGGGCTGGGCAGGTGCTGGCCTGGCAAGAAACCGGGGGCATGACCCAGAAAGGGCCCTGTTGCCGTCCTGTCTTTATTTTCAAGAAAAATCAGAAATTTGGTGTGTTTTTTTTGTCTGTCAAGTAGAATTTTCAGGTTTTTTTTTTTTTGAAATTTTGGCATCATTTATTGGTTCTTTATTTATTCATTTTCATCCGTCTTTATTCTTTGGCCTGTGTGGGCCTCCCACTGCAGTGGCCTCTCTCGGTGTAGACCGCTGGCTGGGGGCACACGTGCTCCAGAGCGCTGGCTCATAACTGGACACATCGGTCCAGCAGCTCCGCAGAGTGTGGGATCTTCCCAGGCCAGGGATCGAACCGGTGCCCCTTGCACTGCGAAACGGACTCTTTACCCACTGGACCACCAGGGAAGCCCTCAGATTTTTTAAATGCTGGCACTAATTAGAAAATAAAACACTGTGGGCCACACACTAAAGGACAGAGGATCTGCAGTCTCTGATTTAAACTTAAAACTTTTCCCACTGTGTGCTCTATATAATTTTGGCCTTACTGCTGTGGCTATAAAAACACAGTGGCATGTTCATCTAGGATTACAGCAGTGTCTGCTGGAGAGAAACAGAATGGACAGTTCTGAGTCCCCAAATCCCTGAACTAAATTATTTGATGTCCTAAAGGTGTGAAAGTATCTAGAAACAAACCAACGAAAAAACACAAAGGCCCACTTCCACGATCAGGTCTGTAACTGGGGACTTCCCAGTGGTCCAGTGGTTAGGACTCTGTGTTCCCAGTGCAGTGGGGCCTGGGTTCAGTCCCTGGTCAGGGAACTGGATCTCACATGGTGCAACTAAGACCCAGTGCAGCCAAATAAATAATTTTTTTTAAAGTTTGTAATTGGAAAAGAAAACAAAATTAGCCTCCGTTTGAGTTTTCGAGACCCCCTCAGCTTTTCCAGACGAGAACGTGCATATGTGCGTGCGCTAAGGCGCTCAGTCGTGTCCGACTCTTGGAGACCCCATGGACGCAAGGCTCCTCTGTTTGTGGGATTCTCCTGGCGAGAATACTAGAGTGGCTTTCCATTTCCTCCTCCAGGGGGTCAACTCAGGGACTGAACCCAGGTCTCTTACGTCCGCTGCATTGTCTTTGTTTCTTTTACCGAAAGCAATCTCTAACCTAAAAAAAAAAATTCTACAAAATACTTTCCCCAATAGAAAACAAAGTGAAACAGATGAGTCCGTAATACTCCTAGTATTTAGAGATGCTCTATCAACCCACAAATGTACTTCCCCAGTCAGGGCTCAGGAATACTAGCAGCAGATGAGTTGTGACTTCCTCTTACTGAAAGCTTCTCGCAGGGCTTTAGGAGACCATGTTTGCTGAATGCCGAGCAGGGCCAGCTTCAGACACGGGACCTGTGCAGTGGCACAGAGCTGTACTCCTAATAGGGCACCTGAGCTGAAGCTCTGCTCGCCATCCTGAAATTCCCAACAGTTTTTGAACAAGGAGTCCCCCGTGTTCATTTTATACTGGGCCCCACAATTTATGTATCAGGTCCTCACAGATTGGTCTGTGTATTATAGATGATCATGTGTGAGATGTATAATTACTTAAGACATAGATGGGGGGGTTCCCTGGTGGTCCAGGGGGTAAAGAGTCCCCCTTGCAGTGCAAGGGGAACTGGTTTGATCCCTGGCCCGGAAGATCTCACGTGCCGTGGAGCGGCTGGATCAGTGTGTCCTATTATGAGCCAGTGCTCTGTAGCGCATGCGCCCAGAAAATCAATCAATCAATCAATCAAAGAGGCCAAATAGGAAAAAAAAAAAAAAAAAAGATAGGGATTTCCCTGGTGGTTCAGTGGCTGGGACTTTGCTTTCCAACTCAGGGGGCAGGGGTTCAATCCCTGGTCAATAACTAAGATTTCACATGCCTTGTAGCTAAAAGCAAACCATAAAACAGAAGCTTGTAACAAGCTTAATAAAGACTTTAAAATACTAAAATGATCTTTAAAAAGTCTCTGAAACAAAAATAAAATTAGCCTCCGTTTGAGTTTTCGAGACCCCCTCAGCTTTTCCAGACGAGAACGTGCATATGTGCGTGCGCTAAGGCGCTCAGTCGTGTCCGACTCTTGGAGACCCCATGGACGCAAGGCTCCTCTGTTTGTGGGATTCTCCTGGCGAGAATACTAGAGTGGCTTTCCATTTCCTCCTCCAGGGGGTCAACTCAGGGACTGAACCCAGGTCTCTTACGTCCGCTGCATTGTCTTTGTTTCTTTTACCGAAAGCAATCTCTAACCTAAAAAAAAAAATTCTACAAAATACTTTCCCCAATAGAAAACAAAGTGAAACAGATGAGTCCGTAATACTCCTAGTATTTAGAGATGCTCTATCAACCCACAAATGTACTTCCCCAGTCAGGGCTCAGGAATACTAGCAGCAGATGAGTTGTGACTTCCTCTTACTGAAAGCTTCTCGCAGGGCTTTAGGAGACCATGTTTGCTGAATGCCGAGCAGGGCCAGCTTCAGACACGGGACCTGTGCAGTGGCACAGAGCTGTACTCCTAATAGGGCACCTGAGCTGAAGCTCTGCTCTCGCCATCCTGAAATTCCCAACAGTTTTTGAACAAGGAGTCCCCCGTGTTCATTTTATACTGGGCCCCACAATTTATGTATCAGGTCCTCACAGATTGGTCTGTGTATTATAGATGATCATGTGTGAGATGTATAATTACTTAAGACATAGATGGGGGGGGTTCCCTGGTGGTCCAGGGGGTAAAGAGTCCCCCTTGCAGTGCAAGGGGAACTGGTTTGATCCCTGGCCCGGAAGATCTCACGTGCCGTGGAGCGGCTGGATCAGTGTGTCCTATTATGAGCCAGTGCTCTGTAGCGCATGCGCCCAGAAAATCAATCAATCAATCAATCAAAGAGGCCAAATAGGAAAAAAAAAAAAAAAAAAGATAGGGATTTCCCTGGTGGTTCAGTGGCTGGGACTTTGCTTTCCAACTCAGGGGGCAGGGGTTCAATCCCTGGTCAATAACTAAGATTTCACATGCCTTGTAGCTAAAAAAGCAAACCATAAAACAGAAGCTTGTAACAAGCTTAATAAAGACTTTAAAATACTAAAATGATCTTTAAAAAGTCTCTGAAACAAAAATAAGAAATAGATAAATCCAGAGATAGGTCTCAGATCCCAGTTTAGAATTCATTTTTATTGTGCACTCAGTCATGTTCGACTCTTTGTGGCCCCATGGACTGTAGGCCGCCAGGCTCCTCTGGCCATGGAATTTTTCCTGCAAGAATACTGGGGTGCGGTGCCATTTCCTACTCCAGGGGATCTTCCCAACCTAGGGATCAAACCCATGTCTCTTGCATCTCCTGCTCTGGCAGATGGATTCTTTACCACTAGGGCCACCTGGGAAGCCCGTTGTATTTGAAGCAAATATTGTTACATTGGGCAGTTGAAGATGAAAAAAGTCATCTGGAAACCTGCTCCTCTAACAAACTCACTGCCTGTAATTTTTCCGCATTCCATATCTGACTATAGATTCATTCCAGACGGTTGCACCTGCTGTCATCTGACACATAACTACCCTTTTCACTGGTTGCATAAGGCTCATCCACAAGCCAACTTGACACAACTTGCCACTTTATCAATAAAGGATATGAATAGACACTTTAATACGTATCTTCATGAATATAAGGGGTTCTTTTCCTGATGGAGAAGGTTTGTATTGTCCGCCTATGATAAAAAGTAATATGGACATTCCTATAACTCTAAGTGAACAGCAGAATTACTTTCCAAGAGGACTCTGCTCATAGCTGATCCTGATTCACCATACATCCATCAGCCACATTCTTACAAGCAAAAGGCATTCCCATTTTAACACTTTTATTTATTTAGTAATATGAAAACGACTAGCCAATGATTCTTCTTTTTTTTTTTGACTGCACCTCACGGCATGAGGGATTTTTAGTTCCCTGACCAGGGACTGAACCTGTGTCGCACGCATTAGAAATACAGAGTCCTAACTACTGGACCACCAGGGCACTCCCACAATAATTTTAACTTAGGCGTCACTTAATGCATCTAACAGGGTCAACAAGGACTTAGATTTTGCCTTTCTCCTTCCTCTGTGTGTCTATACTGCAAATCGAGTGATGACCAATTGTAAAAAAAAAACTTAAAAGGGAGGTGAGAGACTGAATGAGGGACCAGAATAAAACGCAAAGTGGAACCCTGGTTTAGAAACTGCAATTAATTGTTCATTAAATGAATAATCTCCTTATTAGACTGAATTTGGCCCATGAAGCTAAATAAACCAGATTTTGAAACCTGAAGAAGTTGAAGATAAAGATGCCTCCTGCCCTGTCCAGATAAGCGCTTTCACAAAATCTTTACCTGAAACGGATGAATCAACTTCTACCAAACTAAGCAGACCCAAGTAGCTGAGTTCCCAAGTAGTCGGGAGTGGGAGGAAGTTGTGAAATCTCTGTCCTTGGAGATTTAAAAAGTACAAGAGAGGAACTTCCCTGGTAGTATAGTAGTTAAGACTCCAAGCTGCCAATGCAGAGGATGCAGGTTCGATGCCCGGTCAGGGAACTAAGATGCCACATGCCTCAGGGTGTGGCCAAAATGTGAAAAATAAAAGTACAGGAGAACTGTCTGCTTCTCGTGAATTTGCTTACAGTTCTGCCGAGAGGGAGAGTAAGCAGCTGGCCTCAGGTTCCGGAGCCATCCCCTGCTCCCAGCTCCCAGTAGAAGGCCAACGGAAACATGGCTTACAATTTATATTGCACCTGGTAGACCACCGGCCTCGAGTCATTGTCCAGGGACACCGGATCCCAGCTCAGCGCCTGTTGAGCGTTGTACAGGTGAACCTTCAGGTTTTGAGGAGCAGGCAGCTGGGAAAGGGAGTCTTCAAAGAGAGAGAGAATAAGAGAAGGGGAAGATGAGGAAGTGCAGGGAAGGAGAAAAGGAGAAAAATCAATTACAAAAATACTCCAGTCCGTACTCTACCAGAGCATTCGTACCCCTCGGGTTTGGTATTAACCTGTTCTCCCATGCACGTCCCCTATGCCTTTAGCCTTTGACTAAAAACAGCGCCACTGACACAGACTGTGGGGAAAAGGGTCTTGGGGCTGCCTTCCCCTTGCAGGTTCCAAGTTCTTATGAGCAGGTCCTGGGTGGGGGGCTCTGGCCAAACCAGAACTCCCATCTACCTTTAGTAAACGTGGGTAGCTTAAGAGCCTGAGCCTCAGTTTCTTCTTCAGGAATAAGGAATAAATCATGGTACCCTGCAGAAGGTTCTGGAGAAGATTAACCTGATGGCTACTGGGCATACATGAGATCCAGACTTATACCAAAGGAGCATGTGGGAAGCATCCGTAAATGTGTACACACACACAGACACACACACACACATGCACCAAACCAGGCGTGCAAAGACCAAAGACAACGGGAGGGTGGGGACCTTCCTTCTAGGTTTCATCAGAGTTGCTGTGTTTCTCAAAGACTCCCCCTCAACATCACAGTTACTGAAACTACAATGCAGATTTCCAGGCCCCAGACCAGGAACTCTGTCTTTTCAAGAAGCTTCACAGCTGATTTTCACACACAAGAACCACAAACGATGGAATAACACATCCGCAGGAGCCCACTGCCACTATCGGAGTCCCCTCCTCGGGATGGGCCGGGAGACACCAGCTCAGCCGCCCCGGCAGGTGCTTTACGGAACTGGGCCAGAGGCGGCCAGCGGGAGAGGCCTTTCTCTAGTAAGGAAACAGATGGCAATGATAAGACTTTCTCTGAGATTGAAAGATTAATGAGAAACACCAGAGGTGGAAAGTTTGAAGAATACACTGTTCCAGAGTTCAAAGCAGGAAATTCAAACCACGCATTTTCAGTAAAGGCGTTTAGATGGGCCGAGCCTGGTCAGCCTCTTCTTCTGAAAGGTGCATTACCTGGGTGGCCTCTCCAGCCCCAGCGCCTGTTGAGTTGTACAGGTGAACCTTCAGGTTTTGAGGAGCAGGCAGCTGGGAAAGGGAGTCTTCAAGAGAGAGAGAATAAGAGAAGGGGAAGATGAGGAAGTGCAGGGAAGGAGAAAAGGAGAAAAATCAATTACAAAAATACTCCAGTCCGTACTCTACCAGAGCATTCGTACCCCTCGGGTTTGGTATTAACCTGTTCTCCCATGCACGCCCCTATGCCTTTAGCCTTTGACTAAAAACAGCGCCACTGACACAGACTGTGGGGAAAAGGGTCTTGGGGCTGCCTTCCCCTTGCAGGTTCCAAGTTCTTATGAGCAGGTCCTGGGTGGGGGGCTCTGGCCAAACCAGAACTCCCATCTACCTTTAGTAAACGTGGGTAGCTTAAGAGCCTGAGCCTCAGTTTCTTCTTCAGGAATAAGGAATAAATCATGGTACCCTGCAGAAGGTTCTGGAGAAGATTAACCTGATGGCTACTGGGCATACATGAGATCCAGACTTATACCAAAGGAGCATGTGGGAAGCATCCGTAAATGTGTACACACACACAGACACACACACACACATGCACCAAACCAGGCGTGCAAAGACCAAAGACAACGGGAGGGTGGGGACCTTCCTTCTAGGTTTCATCAGAGTTGCTGTGTTTCTCAAAGACTCCCCCTCAACATCACAGTTACTGAAACTACAATGCAGATTTCCAGGCCCCAGACCAGGAACTCTGTCTTTTCAAGAAGCTTCACAGCTGATTTTCACACACAAGAACCACAAACGATGGAATAACACATCCGCAGGAGCCCACTGCCACTATCGGAGTCCCCTCCTCGGGATGGGCCGGGAGACACCAGCTCAGCCGCCCCGGCAGGTGCTTTACGGAACTGGGCCAGAGGCGGCCAGCGGGAGAGGCCTTTCTCTAGTAAGGAAACAGATGGCAATGATAAGACTTTCTCTGAGATTGAAAGATTAATGAGAAACACCAGAGGTGGAAAGTTTGAAGAATACACTGTTCCAGAGTTCAAAGCAGGAAATTCAAACCACGCATTTTCAGTAAAGGCGTTTAGATGGGCCGAGAGCCTGGTCAGCCCCTCTTCTTCTGAAAGGTGCATTACCTGGAGGCTGTGGCCACTTGTTGACCTACAGAATGCCCATCGTCTTCACAGCTACGACCTTGGGCGGGTCTTCATTCCAGATCTTAATTCAGCGAGCGACCTGACACTCCTGCCAGCTCGGCCTCAGAGAGGCCGGGCCAAAGGCACAGCACGGCGGGAGCCTGGTCTCCTGGGCAGGCCCGTCCTGCTCACCACGGCTGCTGTGGCCCAGCGGATCCCAAAGTGAGCTCAGGGATGAAGTCCTGCTTCCAGGCGGGCTGTGTGGGATCTCAGGGGTGAGAGCTTCGTTAGGGCTGGACATCTGTCAAAGCATCTCAGTGGCCTTCTCTCAAGCTTCATCAAGTTTCCTCTTGATGCTGAAATAAACGACCCCAGATGTGGTGTCATAAACTTTATCTATTTCCTTTTGGCTGTGCTGGGTCGTTGTGGCTGTGCAGGGGTGTTCCCTACTTGTGGCGAAGTGGGAGCTACTCTGGTTGTGGTGCGTGGGCTTCTCATTGTGCGGTCTTCTTTCGTTGCAGAGCACAGCCTCTAGGGTGCGAGGACTCAGGAGTTGCAGTGCATGGGCTCAGCTGCTCCGAGGCATGGGGAATCTTCCCGGGGCAGGGAGAGGCTGAACCCACACCCCCTGCACAGGCAGGTAGATTCTCAACCACTGGACCAGCAGGGAAGTCCAGGGAAGTCTTTTAAAACAACCCAGATTTGCACTCCTTCTGTTTGAGAGCTCAGAGCTTTGCAACAGGTCTCACCAGGCCAAGGCCAAGGTGTCAGCAGGCTCCAAGTTCCTTCTGGAAGTTAGGGGAGAAACCATTCCTGCCTTTGTCCTTGCCAAGAATCTGCTCGCATTCTTTGATTCATGGCCTCTTGCTCCAGCAATGCTGGGCTGACCCTTTCTTGTGCTGCCATCTCTTCGGTTCTGAAGTCCTTTTCCATCTTTCAAGGATCCGTGTGCTTGCACTGGGTCCACTGGGTCCAATAATCCAGGATAATACCCCCAGCTCGGGACCCCGAACTTAACCACATCCACCAAGTTCCACATAAGGTCATATGGCCTCAGGCTCCAGGGGTCAGGACGTGGACATCTTTTGGGGACCCTTATGCTGCCTGCCTCCTCATCGCTGGGGAGGAATCAGAAGGCGACCCTGTCTCTCCGCCGCCTCGCCTCCGCCGATCTAGAGGTCTAGACAGTCAGTTAAGCAGGGGAGCATCAGGGGACCCAGGCGTCTTCTGCCGCCACGGGCCACATGATCGCCTTCTCAGTAACAGTCGGAGTCTCTGGTTGAGTCTTCCGCCGTCTCTGTCTTTCGTTTTACGGAGGTGTGGAGAGGGGACCTGCAGTTTTGCTCTCGCATTTGAGTTTCTTGGAATCCCCTATCTCACCACATTCAGAGAAGAAACTGAGTGTCAGGGCTGTGGGTTTCACAGTGAAGCACGAAGGCCGTCCTCCCACTCCCATCGCCAGCCCCGACCCCGCAAGGATGTCTCCTCCGGAGGCCTGACCGGGCTGCCTCCGAGCTCCTGGGACACGCCGGGCCCCCCGCCTCGCTCCGCTCTCCTCTGACCTCTCTTTTCTCCCTGTGCCGAGCTCTCGCTCCCGCTCCCTTCAGGTCTCTGCTCCGGTGCCAGCATATCAGTGCAGTTTTCTGCCTGAAAAGCCCAGGACCCGGGGCTCCCCATCCCTGTTTTCCTTTCCTCCTGGCTTTCCCACCACCTGGGTCCTGTGTTTACACGTGGAGGGGGTGAGGAGCATGGCTTCCCGAAGTAAACCGCCTGGGTTCAATGCCCCGTGCCCTTTGAGGGGTCTTGGGCGGGTTGTTTTCCCCGTCTGTGCCCCGGTGGCCTCATCAGTGAAAGGAAAGTGATCACAGGGCAGACTTCAAAGGGTTGTTATGAGGCGCGAGCAGGTTTATTTCACGTGCGATGCTGAGAACCATGTGAGCACCAGGGGACTGTTTCCTCTCCCCTAGACAAGAGAGCAGGAGCTCCGGGGAGGCGTGCTCAGTTGACCTCAGTTGTATCTGACTCTTTGCGACCCCAAGACTGTAGCCGATCAGGTTCCTCTGTCCTCTATCTCCTGGAGTTTGTTCATACTCATGTCCATTCAGTCGGTGATGCCATGCAACCATCTTATCCTCTGTGGTTGTCTTCTCCTCCTGTCTTCAGTCTTTCCTAGCACCAGGGTCTTTTCCACTGAGTCACCTCTTCGCATCAGGTGACCAAAGTATTGGAGTCTGAGCTTCAGCATCAGTCCTTCCAGTAAATAATCAAGTTTTCTTAAGGACTGACTAACTCTGGACCATGGACTTCTCTAGATGGCTCTAAGGGTTGATAAGAGTCAGAGCCATGTCACTTGTGGTTAATGGTATCGCAGGGTGAGGAGAGAATTTCTAGACAAAGGGCTTTGGCTGGAATCCTGAGCCTGCTACCAAACCATGGAAGCTGGCCACATCCCCACCTGAGCCTGTTTCTCCATGAAAAATGAAATCTCTCCCAGAGATCAGAGTGAGGGGCAAATGCAGGACCACAAATGAAAGGCAAACCAGACATTGCTAACTGTGATTTTGTTTGTTTGTTTGTTTAATTAATTAATTAATTTATTTTGGGCGGGGGTCGGGTTGGGGAGGGAGAGGAGCAGGCGGGCCACTTCTATTGGTCTTTCATTTCTCTATGTTCATCCATCTTTGTTCTTTGGCTCCTGTGGGCCTCCCGTCGCGGTGGCATCTGTCGTTGCAGAGTGGTAGCTCTGGGCGCATGTGCGCCAGAGCTCCGGCTCGGTGATTGGACATATCAGTCCAGCCCGTGGGATCTTCCCAGGCCAGGGATCGAACCGGCGCCCCTTGCACTGCAAGGCGGTGTCCCCACCCACTGGACCACCAAGGGAAGCCCTAACTGTGATTTTTAAGACATACCTATTTCAAGGTAGGGGTACCTGGGTGGGTCAATGGTAAAGAATCCACCTGCCAACAGAGGATACGTGGGTTTGATTCCTGGGCCAGAAAGGTCCCCTGGAGGAGGAAATAGCAGCCCACTCCAGGATTATGGCTTGGGAAATCCCATGGGCCGAGGAGCCTAGTGGACTACGGTCTATGGGGTCACAAAAGGGTCGGACATGACTGAGTGACTATCCCCTCTTTTCTGACTCTTTGCAAAAGTTACATCGGTTCCTCTGTCCTCTATCTCCTGGAGTTTGTTCATACTCATGTCCATTCAGTCGGTGATGCCATGCAACCATCTTATCCTCTGTGGTTGTCTTCTCCTCCTGTCTTCAGTCTTTCCTAGCACCAGGGTCTTTTCCACTGAGTCACCTCTTCGCATCAGGTGACCAAAGTATTGGAGTCTGAGCTTCAGCATCAGTCCTTCCAGTAAATAATCAAGTTTTCTTAAGGACTGACTAACTCTGGACCATGGACTTCTCTAGATGGCTCTAAGGGTTGATAAGAGTCAGAGCCATGTCACTTGTGGTTAATGGTATCGCAGGGTGAGGAGAGAATTTCTAGACAAAGGGCTTTGGCTGGAATCCTGAGCCTGCTACCAAACCATGGAAGCTGGCCACATCCCCACCTGAGCCTGTTTCTCCATGAAAAATGAAATCTCTCCCAGAGATCAGAGTGAGGGGCAAATGCAGGACCACAAATGAAAGGCAAACCAGACATTGCTAACTGTGATTTTGTTTGTTTGTTTGTTTAATTAATTAATTAATTTATTTTGGGCGGGGGTCGGGTTGGGGAGGGAGAGGAGCAGGCGGGCCACTTCTATTGGTCTTTCATTTCTCTATGTTCATCCATCTTTGTTCTTTGGCTCCTGTGGGCCTCCCGTCGCGGTGGCATCTGTCGTTGCAGAGTGGTAGCTCTGGGCGCATGTGCGCCAGAGCTCCGGCTCGGTGATTGGACATATCAGTCCAGCCCGTGGGATCTTCCCAGGCCAGGGATCGAACCGGCGCCCCTTGCACTGCAAGGCGGTGTCCCCACCCACTGGACCACCAAGGGAAGCCCTAACTGTGATTTTTAAGACATACCTATTTCAAGGTAGGGGTACCTGGGTGGGTCAATGGTAAAGAATCCACCTGCCAACAGAGGATACGTGGGTTTGATTCCTGGGCCAGAAAGGTCCCCTGGAGGAGGAAATAGCAGCCCACTCCAGGATTATGGCTTGGGAAATCCCATGGGCCGAGGAGCCTAGTGGACTACGGTCTATGGGGTCACAAAAGGGTCGGACATGACTGAGTGACTAGACAACAACTGCAGGGTACCCTGATGGCTGGCTGTTTCTGCAGGTGGCGAGCGGCAACCTGTCATCCAGATCCTGCCTTCAGGGATCCACCCACAGGGGGCCCAGCCTCTATGCTGACGGCTCTTGTCAATGATCAGACCCTGCTGTAGGCAGAACAGTGCCCCCAAGATGTCTGTGTCTTGGAGGAAACCAAGATGGGAGAGTAGAAGCCCCCACACTCATCTTTTCCTGCAAGAGTGCCAGAAAGGCAACCAGCTGCTGAAAACCCACTGACAGGAGGAAGTTGGATTCCACCAAAAAAAAAAGATACCCCACATCCAACAGCAAAGGGGAAGCTGTGACAAGCCGGTAGCAGGGGCACAATTATAGTTTTAAAATCAAACTTCAAACCGACCAGAGACACAGGGAGGGTGCAAACAAAACCTTGTGCACGCCTATACCCAGGGAAATGGGCAGTGACCCCCAAGAGACTGGGCCAGACTTGCCTTTGAGGGGCTGAGTGTCCTGAGGGTCTCCTGCGGAGGCACGGGTCTGCAGCAGCCTGCAGCAGCCCTGGGAGGCGCGGTGCATGGCGTAAGTCCTCCTGAAGGAGGTCACCATTAGCCAGACTACAGAGCGGCCGAGTAGGGCTAGGGAAACAGACCCTGGGGGGCACAGACAAAACTGTGTGCACTAGAATCCTGGAGAAAGGAGCAGCGACCCCACATGAGACCAAGCCAGACTTATCTTTGAGTGTTCTGGCGTCTCTGGCAGAGGCATGGGTCTAGAGTGGCTTGCCGTGGGGTCTGGGACTCTGACACAGCAGTCCCGGTACAGCAGGTGCAACCTTTTGCAGAAGGTTGTGAAGATCACCATGACCTCTACCATAGTTTGGCCTGAGGCCAAACTCCAGGGAGGGAACACAGCCCTACCCACCAGTAGATAATTGGATTAAAGATCAAGTGCCGGACACTCCTGGTGTGTGTGTGTGGCTTTTTGTGCTTTAACAGGCGGAGCTAAAGAAAGGACTAGTGAAAGAGGCCTTCTGATAGATTGCCAGCAGCCAGCGGTGAGGAAAAGACTGTGGAGGCAGTCTGTGTCCACACGGTGCTAGACAACAAGGGGTCACAAAAGGGTCGGACATGACTGAGTGACTAGACAACAACTGCAGGGTACCCTGATGGCTGGCTGTTTCTGCAGGTGGCGAGCGGCAACCTGTCATCCAGATCCTGCCTTCAGGGATCCACCCACAGGGGGCCCAGCCTCTATGCTGACGGCTCTTGTCAATGATCAGACCCTGCTGTAGGCAGAACAGTGCCCCCAAGATGTCTGTGTCTTGGAGGAAACCAAGATGGGAGAGTAGAAGCCCCCACACTCATCTTTTCCTGCAAGAGTGCCAGAAAGGCAACCAGCTGCTGAAAACCCACTGACAGGAGGAAGTTGGATTCCACCAAAAAAAAAAAGATACCCCACATCCAACAGCAAAGGGGAAGCTGTGACAAGCCGGTAGCAGGGGCACAATTATAGTTTTAAAATCAAACTTCAAACCGACCAGAGACACAGGGAGGGTGCAAACAAAACCTTGTGCACGCCTATACCCAGGAAATGGGCAGTGACCTCCAAGAGACTGGGCCAGACTTGCCTTTGAGGGGCTGAGTGTCCTGAGGGTCTCCTGCGGAGGCACGGGTCTGCAGCAGCCTGCAGCAGCCCTGGGAGGCGCGGTGCATGGCGTAAGTCCTCCTGAAGGAGGTCACCATTAGCCAGACTACAGAGCGGCCGAGTAGGGCTAGGGAAACAGACCCTGGGGGGCACAGACAAAACTGTGTGCACTAGAATCCTGGAGAAAGGAGCAGCGACCCCACATGAGACCAAGCCAGACTTATCTTTGAGTGTTCTGGCGTCTCTGGCAGAGGCATGGGTCTAGAGTGGCTTGCCGTGGGGTCTGGGACTCTGACACAGCAGTCCCGGTACAGCAGGTGCAACCTTTTGCAGAAGGTTGTGAAGATCACCATGACCTCTACCATAGTTTGGCCTGAGGCCAAACTCCAGGGAGGGAACACAGCCCTACCCACCAGTAGATAATTGGATTAAAGATCAAGTGCCGGACACTCCCTGGTGTGTGTGTGTGGCTTTTAGTGCTTTAACAGGCGGAGCTAAAGAAAAGGACTAGTGAAAGAGGCCTTCTGATAGATTGCCAGCAGCCAGCGGTGAGGAAAAGACTGTGGAGGCAGTCTGTGTCCATGCACACTTGGCATCGCCAGGGTGCCTGTGACCCAAGCCATTGTGCTTCCTTCACACCCAGTCCTCCCTGGGGCAGAGCTGCCACAGGCTAGAAAAGGCCCTCACAGCGCTTTCTCTCCTGTGCAGCTAGCACGGCCAGGGTCCCTGTGACCCAGGAAACCACGCCGCCTCCATTCGAGATCCCTACTGGGCCAGCACTGCCAAAGGCTAGAAGAAGTCCTGGGTCTGTGCAGGAGGGGGCACTTAGGTCATGTGGATTCTTGGCGATCCTCTGGACGGTGGCTTGCCGGGCTTCTCTGTCTGGGGAGCTCTCCAGGCAGGAAAGCTGGAAGGATTGCCATTCCCCTACAGAGCACCGCCTTTCCAGCTACCCTGGCCGCTGGCCGCCCTGAATACCTGGTTCTGCCAGAGCGCCTGAGACTTAAGCAGCTGCCCCACCTCCACCAGGGCAGACCCAAGTCCGCTAGGGCAGCCTCGGGAGCAAACCCTGGTGGCCGACCCACACGCGGGGGTGAAGATAAAATCACAATGGAAACCCAGGGGCAGGATGGCTACGGAGGAGGACACAAAACCTTCCCGCCAGCTGTACAAGCTGCACACTGAAACCACACAATCCACTAGGCAGACTCTGTGTCTATGGAATATATAAAAGACAAGGACAGTTCCCACCAAAGAAAACACACTCGTTCTGACACGTGCACACGGGAGGCAAGCGCACACAGGAGAAAGGCCAGGTTAGAGCTGATCTGCCCCCACAGGAGGTCCAGAGAGCAGCCCAGTGATGGAGCACACCCTAGGCAGGTGAGCAAGGGAAAGGACGCTAGCAGCAGAGACTAAAAAAAAAAAAAAATTATTATTTTTACATGTTGACTTGTTCTGGAGTTGCTTCTGCATTTTTTCCCCTCTCTCCTCTCCACCTTTTTTTTTTTATTCTTCCTCTGCTGTTGTAGCTGTCAAGTTTATTAGTACTATTAAATATATTTAAGCTTTTCAGATTTATTTTTATTAAAGCATGCTTTTTATCTCGGTCATTATTTCTACAAAGGCCTTTTGTGGTTCTGTGGGGTTTTTGTTTTTGTTTGTTTTTCTATACTTTTCTCTCTTTGTTTTATTTTTTATATCTATTATTATTTGTTCTACCACTATTCCTTTGCTTCCTCTACTGTTCCTTTCCTGTTGCACTAAACTTTAGTATAGATGTCTGTGTCTTACAAATATATTAGGACATGGAGCAAAGGAGAATTGAAGCTGCGGATGAAATTTAGGATACCAATCAGAAGATCTAAAAACAGAGACTATCCTGGAGCATTTGGGTAGACCCAGTGTCACCACAAGGATGTTTCTCTAGAAGCTGGGAAGGGTAAGGAAATGATTCTCCGCCTAGAGCCCTCAGAAAGGAACACAGCCTTACGACATCTTCATTTAGCCCAGTGGAACCTGCATCTGACTGTGGACCTCCAGAACCGTACAATGCTGAATCTGGTTCTAGGTATCTTCACTGTAATCTTGGCCACAAGCATTTTTACAGCAAACATTTTCACCGAAAAACTAATTGCCCATAAGGCAATTTAGCTTATGTAAATTGTAAAGGCACCTTTCACAAACTTTTTTTTTTTAAGTTTTGGGCTCTTTTATTGGTTCTTTATTTATTTTCATCCATCTTTTTTCTTCAGCCTGTGTGGGCCTCCCATCGCAGTGGTCTCTCTTGTTGCAGAGCACCGGCTCTGGGCCCACAGCACTGGCTTGTAATTGGACACACTGGTCCAGTCACTTTGTGGTACATGGGATCTTCCTGGGCCAGGGATCAAACCGGCGCCCCTTGCACTGCAAGATGGACTGTTTACCCACTGGACCACCAGGGAAGCCCCATTTCACAAATTTTATCAGAAGTAAAATTTGTGAGAAATAAAAGAGAGACATCAGATATAATGCATGAAAAATAAACAATAAAATTTAAAAGACATTATTGCAAAATACAAAATCTGAACACATTTAAAATGTGTGTAGAGGGTTTCCCTGGTGGTCCACTGGGTAAGGACACTGGTAAGGACTCATAGAAGTGGCCAAAAAGAAAAAAAAGAAAGCTAGCTAAAATGTGTGTAGATTCACAGTAATACTGTGGAAACAGTTGCTTTTATTTTGTCAGCTTTATGAAGCACTTGTTTTCAAAGTCTTTTGTTCATCATATTATACATTGATTTATTTATTTTTTGCTTACTGATTTGTCTCATGCTTTTTCTTTTTCACTAAGATTTCTTTCATAAACGAGGTGTCAGCTTCCAAACACTAGGGCACATGTCTGTCATTGAGCTCTAGACCGTGGCGTGAAGGCCCAGCACTATTATCTGCTGCTGGCACATGGTCACATGTCTGTTGATAAACGTTTAGTTCTATGGGAATCGCTGGCTCGACTCTGCACCTTTAATTAAGGCCATTGGCCTCTTTCCCTTCCAGGGCAGTGTGTTTCATAATAAGAAACCAAGTCATCATCGTCTGTCAGCTTGTTGAAGCCATCAGTAACTTCACTAGGAAACGCTCACACATTTCAACTACTTGAAACCAAGCTGTCAGATCTATTATGGCAAAGTTGCCTGATGGCCAATGAGTTACGCAGTAAAAATGAGATGGAGAATGATTGCAGCAAAAATGTCCATGGTAAAGAAACTCACAGCAAAGATGCTCGGCACACACACATGCGCGCACACATACACTCATACAAAGGACACTAGGCACAAATAAGTTTGTATTACATTAAGGCACCAAGTTGGTGGACACTGGTCACAGCAACAACAGGAAACTCAGAGAGTCCCTGGAGGTGGACACCAGGCCTTTAATGGCACCCTAGTTCCTACAAGATGAAGCTCACAGTCCTAAGTAGGGTGTGCAAAGCTCCACTCTGTTCCCATCTCCACGGTCTCTGGAGCAATGATTCACTGCTGATGGTTAAGAAGAGATAACCCAGGGAGACGCCAAATGTGTCCTCTGCACCATACAGTCACGTTTCCTTCTGTTCCACCTTCCTGCCCCAACCAGCACCTCGGATCAACCCTGGATCTAGGTGTTTGAGATTTTCTATTTTTTAAGAATAGGCTCTCCTGAGTCTTAACACCATAGTTTGATTCCCACAGAGATAATAAAGCTCCAATACTGTGTCCATCTAATGTGAACAGATGACTCATTGGAAAAGATTCTGATGTTGGGAAGATAGAAGACAGAGGAGAAGGGGACAACAGAGGACGAGATGGTTGGATGGCCTCACTGAGTCCATGGACATGAGTTTGAGTAAGTTCAGGCAGATGGTGAAACTCAGGGAGGCCTGGCGTGCAGCAGTCATGGGGTCACAAAGAGTGGGACACGACTGAGCGACTGAACTGACTAAAGTACCACTAACATCAAAATGAATCATTTAATCTTGACAATCAAAGACCCTTTTGGATCTTCCCAAGGATGGGTCATTATGATGAACATCAATGATCCCACCTCCAATAAACCCTGAAGGTGAGGAGAAGTTTTTAAAAATAAACATTCCCCAAATCTTCATGCATAACCAGAAAGTTGCTCTCATCTATAAATACTGGAGCACTTCCCTGGTGGTGCAGTGGGTAAAGAGTCCGCCTCGCAGCACAACAGGCACTGGTTTGATCCCCGGCCTGGGAAGATCCCATGTGCCGCGGAACGGCTGGACTGGCGTGTCCAATTACGTGCCAGTGCTCTGGAGAACATGTGCCCATAGCTGGTGCTCTGCAACGAGAAGGGCCACTGCAACGGGAGGTCCACACAGGCCAAAGAATAAAGATGGATGAAAATCAATAAATAAAGAACCAATAAAAGGCCCAAATTAAAAAAACAATATAAATACTGGATATCAGCTTATTTACCTAGACCATTTGTCTTTTCCTAAAAAGAATGGCTTGGTTTTCCAGGGAGTAAAATGGGGCTACTATCTATTTCAAAAGAATGGATGAGAAAATTAGGAGAGATAATATCTATCAAACCCTTAACAGCTTGTCCGAGTTAAAAGGGTAGCCCAACAAAAGGTGGCTACTACAATCATTTATAGAGTTTGCCCCAAAACGTTCCTGCTACATACTAGTTTCCACTGTTGAGATTCTGGACAAACAGGAGTCACTTAATATACCTTAATTTGCAATTTTCTATTTTTAAGAATAGGCTCTCCTGAGTCTTAACACCATAGTTTGATTCCCACAGAGATAATAAAGCTCCAATACTGTGTCCATCTAATGTGAACAGATGACTCATTGGAAAAGATTCTGATGTTGGGAAGATAGAAGACAGAGGAGAAGGGGACAACAGAGGACGAGATGGTTGGATGGCCTCACTGAGTCCATGGACATGAGTTTGAGTAAGTTCAGGCAGATGGTGAAACTCAGGGAGGCCTGGCGTGCAGCAGTCATGGGGTCACAAAGAGTGGGACACGACTGAGCGACTGAACTGACTAAAGTACCACTAACATCAAAATGAATCATTTAATCTTGACAATCAAAGACCCTTTTGGATCTTCCCAAGGATGGGTCATTATGATGAACATCAATGATCCCACCTCCAATAAACCCTGAAGGTGAGGAGAAGTTTTTAAAAATAAACATTCCCCAAATCTTCATGCATAACCAGAAAGTTGCTCTCATCTATAAATACTGGAGCACTTCCTGGTGGTGCAGTGGGTAAAGAGTCCGCCTCGCAGCACAACAGGCACTGGTTTGATCCCGGCCTGGGAAGATCCCATGTGCCGCGGAACGGCTGGACTGGCGTGTCCAATTACGTGCCAGTGCTCTGGAGAACATGTGCCCATAGCTGGTGCTCTGCAACGAGAAGGGCCACTGCAACGGGAGGTCCACACAGGCCAAAGAATAAAGATGGATGAAAATCAATAAATAAAGAACCAATAAAAGGCCCAAATTAAAAAAACAATATAAATACTGGATATCAGCTTATTTACCTAGACCATTTGTCTTTTCCTAAAAAGAATGGCTTGGTTTTCCAGGGAGTAAAATGGGGCTACTATCTATTTCAAAAGAATGGATGAGAAAATTAGGAGAGATAATATCTATCAAACCCTTAACAGCTTGTCCGAGTTAAAAGGGTAGCCCAACAAAAGGTGGCTACTACAATCATTTATAGAGTTTGCCCCAAAACGTTCCTGCTACATACTAGTTTCCACTGTTGAGATTCTGGACAAACAGGAGTCACTTAATATACCTTAATTTGCAATTTTTTTTTTGTGTGGTTGGGGATTTACTGTCTTTCTTTGTGATCTCTAAATTCTGAGAAGTTTGGATGTTCACGTCAGCAAGTAACGGTAAGAGAATTTTGTGGCCTAAGTCCATTCTGATCCACTAGGAAATAAGCAGGAACTAGAATAATTACAAGTGGAAGCCTTCATTCTTCAACACTCGGGCAGTGAAATTACACAGGAGTGTGCTGACTTAGTGCACTTTAATGCTTTGATTAGCTTTCTATCTAAAGCAAATAGCCACCGTTGACTATCAGCTGGGTCAGTTCTGATGTTTTACTTATGTTATCATTATAACAACTCTTGCTGTTCAGTTGCTAAGTTGTGTCTGACTCTTTGCGACCCCATGGACTGCAGAAGGCCAGGCTTCCTTGTCCATGGAGTTCTCCAGGCAAGAATACTGCAGTGTGTGGCCATTCCCTTCTCTAGGGGACCTTCCTGACGCGGGATCAAACCCAGGTCTCCCTCACCGCGGGCAGATTCCTTACTATCTGAGCCACCAGGGAAGCCTGTAACAACCCTAAGGGGTAGATAACTGCAAGTCTCCTTTAGAGAATTTTGTTTCCTATACTCAAATTTTTCTCCCCTCTGGCCAAAAAAGCAACCGTATGCCTACTGAGGGGCACATGTCAATTATGGAAAAGTCTGGAAAATGTTCTACTTTTACTATGTAATCATTGTTAATATTTTCACTTTGTGTTTTGGCTAACAAAGAGCTCTTTTTAAAAATACCCCAGTTAGTTTTTAATTGTTTATTATGCAAAATTTCAGATAGTGACAAAAAACAGACTAGTATAATATGGGGCTGCTTTGCAAAGGATGAAGGACCAGCTTATTTCCAATGCATCATCACTAGCAAGATGGACCTGGGACTTCCCTGCTGGTCCAGGGGCTAGGACCCTGCACTCCCAATGCAGAGGGCCAGGTTTAATTCCTGGTCAGAGAACCAGATCCCACATGCCGCAACTAAGATCCAGCTCAGCCAAATAAATAAATAAATATTAAAAAGAAAGAAAGATGGACCGGCCTGTGGATGGTGTGGCAATATCAGATCACCAGGTTTCTAAATACTTCTTCAACCTCTGGACCCATGGCAGACAAATCCCAAACAATTCACAGACTAGTCAGGAGTGGCACAAGTACAAAGGACCACCTTGAGCAATTGCCAATGCCCACGGCCTATCTGAGGGCTTCCCCAGAGACTCAGACCGTAAAGAATCAGCTTGCGATTCAGGACACAGCACCCGGCTTCCATCCCTGGGTCAGAAAGAGTCCCTGGAAGAGGGCATGGCAACCCACTCCAGTATTCTTGTCTGGGAAAGCCCCATGGACAGAGGAGCCTGGTGGGCTACAGTCCACAGGGTCGCAAAGAGTCAGATCAGCGACTGAGCACAAATCTCATCTGAAGGAAGCCCAGGGAAGAAGCAGACACAGGTTGTCCAAGACTGGAAGCTGGGGAGGAGCCAAGTGAAGATTCAAGCCCATCTGTCAAACCCCCAGAGGGAATATTTCCCTTAGGGCTTTCTCCATGGCTCAGCCGCAGGCATGGGAGACACTACTTTCTAAAGGGCTGCAAAGAGCCAGAGGGTCTCTCTCTCTCTCTCTCTCTCACACACACACACACTTCCTTAAAGCAACAGCTTCCCTTCTCCAGGATCTATGGAATTTAAGGGCTTTGTAACAGATACTGATAAAAAGAACAAGCCAAAACAACACCTTGAGAAAAGGGAGAGAAAACTTCTAAACTCTTGAGACTTTTAAAGCATTACCCAATCTATGATACCAGCCTCTCCATGGGAAAGACCCCGGCAAAACACAAACACATAGACATGCACAGGGAGAGTGTTCTCATCCATCCGCCTCTGTCACTTCTCCCTCTCTCTCTCTTCGGTAGCTTGTCTTTTTGGCTCAATAGGAAGAGTCAGAGGTCAGCAGGAGGCTGAGCTTAGGTAAGGGGCTGGTCAGATGGGAGCGGAGCTAGGATTAAGTCTGGCTCAACTGACGTCCTACCCACCGCAAGGCAACATTGCTGGGTCCTGCGGTCCCACCATCTCCCAGGCCCCCTTAATCTATCGGATCCCGGGAAAATGCCCACTTGGATTTCACATCCGCTATCAAACACAGCCGGCCACTGCAAGACTGAGGTTCAGTCACAGTCTCCAGGACGGAGGTCCCTGCCGGTGGCTGGCCTCCATGGCACGAAGCTGCCAGGAAAGCAGGCCGAGGACCTGGTTCTAGCTCCGGCCCTTAGGGAGGACATGGCAGGCAGGCTACGTTCCGGCGGCTCGAGAGAAGAATCTGTGCCCTTTTCTCCAGCTCAGTTCGGTTTTTCCTTTGCTCATCTGGAGACATTCGGAGTCGAGCCGCGCTAGTTTGGGGGCAGCGGCGCGAGGGTGCGGAAGGAGACAGAGTGTCCAGATTCACGCCGCCGCAGCGTGAGCGCCTCCCTCCCGGCAGTGCAGCCCCGGGCGCCGGGAGGGGCGACGGCCTCCCCGCGGCTCCAGATCTCCGGCGAGACTGCCCGGAATCCCCCGCGACCCGCCCACACCCGCCCCGGGCTCCCCCGCACCGCGGGCTCCCCCGGACCCCACCCGATCGGAGCAGCCCTGCAGCCCCTCAGCCGATCCAGGCTCTGTGCGGACCCCACCCGCTCGGGACCCCTCCGTTGACTCCCCCAGCCAATCGGGATTCCCGCGGATCCCCACCTACTGCCGGCTCCCCGCGGACTCCCACCCGCGCGGCACCGCCTCCGACCGGCCTCGGGGGGCTCTGGCCCCGCTTACCTGCCGGGGGCGCCGCTGCTCCGCAGCCGCTGAGCAGCAACAGCAGCAGGAACGGCTGCGGCGGCCGCATGGCCCAGGGCTCCGGGCGCCGCAGGCTCCGCGGCGCTGGGGGCGCAGCCCGGCCCGGGAGCGGGTCGCCGAGCCGCTCACGTCGCCGCCTCGGCGGCCATGGCGACCGCAGGGCGCGCGGGCCNGCCTCTTCCCGNGCGCCGNCNGCGGCAGCGCGTCCCGGGCGGCTGGAGGGGGCGGAGCTAGGATTAAGTCTGGCTCAACTGACGTCCTACCCACCGCAAGGCAACATTGCTGGGTCCTGCGGTCCCACCATCTCCCAGGCCCCCTTAATCTATCGGATCCCGGGAAAATGCCCACTTGGATTTCACATCCGCTATCAAACACAGCCGGCCACTGCAAGACTGAGGTTCAGTCACAGTCTCCAGGACGGAGGTCCCTGCCGGTGGCTGGCCTCCATGGCACGAAGCTGCCAGGAAAGCAGGCCGAGGACCTGGTTCTAGCTCCGGCCCTTAGGGAGGACATGGCAGGCAGGCTACGTTCCGGCGGCTCGAGAGAAGAATCTGTGCCCTTTTCTCCAGCTCAGTTCGGTTTTTCCTTTGCTCATCTGGAGACATTCGGAGTCGAGCCGCGCTAGTTTGGGGGCAGCGGCGCGAGGGTGCGGAAGGAGACAGAGTGTCCAGATTCACGCCGCCGCAGCGTGAGCGCCTCCCTCCCGGCAGTGCAGCCCCGGGCGCCGGGAGGGGCGACGGCCTCCCCGCGGCTCCAGATCTCCGGCGAGACTGCCCGGAATCCCCCGCGACCCGCCCACACCCGCCCCGGGCTCCCCCGCACCGCGGGCTCCCTCGGACCCCACCCGATCGGAGCAGCCCTGCAGCCCCTCAGCCGATCCAGGCTCTGTGCGGACCCCACCCGCTCGGGACCCCTCCGTTGACTCCCCCAGCCAATCGGGATTCCCGCGGATCCCCACCTACTGCCGGCTCCCCGCGGACTCCCACCCGCGCGGCACCGCCTCCGACCGGCCTCGGGGGGCTCTGGCCCCGCTTACCTGCCGGGGGCGCCGCTGCTCCGCAGCCGCTGAGCAGCAACAGCAGCAGGAACGGCTGCGGCGGCCGCATGGCCCGGGGCTCCGGGCGCCGCAGGCTCCGCGGCGCTCCGGGCGCGGTCCGGCCCCGGCGCGGGGTCCCCGAGCCGCTCACGTCGCCGCCTCGGCGGCCATGGCGACCGCAGGGCGCGGGGGGCCCGCCTCTTCCCGAGCGCCGGCGGCGGCAGCGCGTCCCGGGCGGCTGGAGCCGCGCCCAGGCCGGCCCTCCCTGCGCCCGCGCCCCGCCCCGAGAGGCCGGCGCGCTCCCTCGCCCCGCCCGCCGCGGGGACTTTCCCGGCGCCCCCTCCCCGCGCCGGCGCTCCCGGAGCCGCCAGCGGGGCCCCCAGGCTCCCCGCGGCCCGAGCGCCCCGCGCAGCCCGGCCTCTGCGGCCGCCCGAGCCGGGGTCTCCCCGAGGCCGGCCTCCTTCAGCGATCGCGGAGCCCGCCGGCCTGGAAACTGGCTCAGCGGAGCGGGAGAGAGGGAACCCCGCCAGACGCCGCCTTCGCGGGGCTTGAGGGCCTTCTGGAAAGACCCCTCGAGACCCAAAAGCCCCGGGTGGGTGGGCCTCGCGCGGAGCCCTGCACCCTCACGCACTCCCTCTTGCGCATCGCTCCCTGATTTCTGGGGTTGCACAATTGGAGCATGCCTCCCTGGAGTTTAAGCGTCTGCTTGCGTATTAGTCTTGAAAGTACATAGTTAGCTTTTAACCCTTTAAAAAAAATAGATTTTAAGGGTAGAGTGATTAGAAAGAGCCCCAGTGAAGAAAGGAGTGGAACTTTGGGGGCTAATGGGCGCCCGGCAAGGCGGAGGCAGAGGGAAATGTCCCACATTTCACAATGATTTGTGGCTTTGGCCCTGGTTCAGGCTGTGAAGAGGGGTATGAGGAAGTAACCTCAGGAGCTGGAGGTGCGGGGGTGGGGTGGCGGAGGCCTGCTCTCTGGATCCCAGTCGGCTCTGTTTCCTGTCTGATGCCATCAAGGACTTGAGGTCACTCTTGTTCCCTCCAGATGGAGCCGTAAACCAAGCTTAGCAGCAAAGGAAGGGGGCAAAAAAGGGGTGTGCGGGACCGAGAGCGAAGGAAGGGGATCCTTGGTTCCCGGTTCCCTCGGCGGCAGCGAGCCTGCTGCTCGGTAACTTGGCTCGTTTGGTGACATCCAGCTTTCCTTTGGGGCTTTTTGCGTTCCCTACTGGAGACCTCTTTTGAAACTGGCCACTCTGGTAAACACATGTGATGAAATACCTAGCAGTATTTGAATGATGCTTTGGGTGAGTTTTTCCAAGACAAAGACATGTTTACAAGGTAAGCGAAAGAAGCAGAATCCTTGCAAAAATGACGCGTTGAGAATGACTGCAGGAAATATGCTGAAAGGCTGATGTGAAATAGGGTGTGGGATTATGAAGGGTTTTTTCTTTTCTTTTAACGTTTTTATCTACTTCCCACAATGGGCATATTTTACTTTTATAGTTAAAAAAAAAAATCAAGTGAAAGGAAAGGACATACGGTGCTTGTGTCTCAGCTCAGGCCAGGGAGAGCTTGTTGTCTCCCTTGATGTAGAATAATCCCGAGCAGCCACAATGAGGCCTATGATCCTTGAGGGTCCATGAGAACCCCCTGAGAATCTCCTTCCAGAGTTTTCTCTGCTGAGATGTAGAGGGTTTATGTGTTCCTTATAGTCCCTGGCAGAGCACTAAGCCTACCTAATTTGCTTCTTGGGTGGGCATACTGCTGTTACCTCAGGCTCATAGTATCCCCACAGCGGGTAATGACCCCCCGCTCCAAGACAGCTCTCCCTAGAAAGTCAACTGCTCTCAACGGCTGGCATTTCTGTTTCCTGTTTCTCCTGGCTGGACTGATGTCACGGATGGATAACTGGAATTTCCAGGGAATCCTCAATCTGGAGAGAACAGGAAGCCCGTCTCCCTGGAGTTTGTTGTGAAGGCCATCCAGCATCCATTGCCCTTTGTCTGGTTCCATGTCTGTCCCGCCAGGGCATCATGTCAGAGCTGGGTTTGCTGCCTATAACCTTGGTAGGTGGGAGCTTCTCCTTGGGAGGCAGATTTACTGAGAAGCCACTGACAGCAAACACCTCAGGGGCCTCCCTTTCCACCACCCCTCTTCCACGGCCATGGAAGGGGCTCCCCATACTTGGTCATATGCTTTGGTGAAATCTGCCAAGTAAGCACTTTTAACCACAGTTGAGACAAAGTTGTCTCCTTCCTCTTCGACTTCTCCTTTAACACTCTCCTGCAGGATGGCGTAGGGGTGGCTGTGGCGTTTTTGAGAGCTGTCTCGGCGTGATGTGCAAAGCCCGTGGTGCAGAGTCCAAACCACTGGCAGTATTTGAATGATGCTTTGGGTGAGTTTTTCCAAGACAAAGACATGTTTACAAGGTCGAAGAAGCAGAATCCTTGCAAAATGACGCGTTGAGAATGACTGCAGGAAATATGCTGAAAGGCTGATGTGAAATAGGGTGTGGGATTATGAAGGTTTTTTTCTTTTCTTTTAACGTTTTTATCTACTTCCCACAATGGGCATATTTTACTTTTATAGTTAAAAAAAAAATCAAGTGAAAGGAAAGGACATACGGTGCTTGTGTCTCAGCTCAGGCCAGGGAGAGCTTGTTGTCTCCCTTGATGTAGAATAATCCCGAGCAGCCACAATGAGGCCTATGATCCTTGAGGGTCCATGAGAACCCCCTGAGAATCTCCTTCCAGAGTTTTCTCTGCTGAGATGTAGAGGGTTTATGTGTTCCTTATAGTCCCTGGCAGAGCACTAAGCCTACCTAATTTGCTTCTTGGGTGGGCATACTGCTGTTACCTCAGGCTCATAGTATCCCCACAGCGGGTAATGACCCCCCGCTCCAAGACAGCTCTCCCTAGAAAGTCAACTGCTCTCAACGGCTGGCATTTCTGTTTCCTGTTTCTCCTGGCTGGACTGATGTCACGGATGGATAACTGGAATTTCCAGGGAATCCTCAATCTGGAGAGAACAGGAAGCCCGTCTCCCTGGAGTTTGTTGTGAAGGCCATCCAGCATCCATTGCCCTTTGTCTGGTTCCATGTCTGTCCCGCCAGGGCATCATGTCAGAGCTGGGTTTGCTGCCTATAACCTTGGTAGGTGGGAGCTTCTCCCCTTGGGAGGCAGATTTACTGAGAAGCCACTGACAGCAAACACCTCAGGGGCCTCCCTTTCCACCACCCCTCTTCCACGGCCATGGAAGGGGCTCCCCATACTTGGTCATATGCTTTGGTGAAATCTGCCAAGTAAGCACTTTTAACCACAGTTGAGACAAAGTTGTCTCCTTCCTCTTCGACTTCTCCTTTAACACTCTCCTGCAGGATGGCGTAGGGGTGGCTGTGGCGTTTTTGAGAGCTGTCTCGGCGTGATGTGCAAAGCCCGTGGTGCAGAGTCCAAACCACTGGACCACCATAGAATTCCAAGGGCTGTAGAGGCAAAGATGACACAATCAAATATGTAGGTAAAAGAGTTATTTTGGACCGTGCCATGTGGAACGCACGATCTTCATTGCTCAACCAGGTATCGAACCTGTGCCCCCTGCAGTGGAAACACAGAGTCTTCATCGATGAATCACCAGGGAAGTCCGAAAAAGTATTAGAGAGGTGTGTCAGGCAGTTGGCGAACACAAATGTTATATTTCTGAATTTTGGAATGTTAGTGGTATTTGGCAGCTTTAAACATTGTGTTACTTATGATTTATTTTTTCATTCTCAATGAACATTTTTCTACCTAATTGTATGCTTTTAGTTGCGTGTGCTTTTGCAGGTATTAGATGAACATATAAACACCAGCCTTCCATGACCTGAGTTGCCTCATTCTTTTCCGTTAATTTGCCACCTTCTGGCCTAAGGACCTTCCTGAAATGTTTTCCCTATTTGAATAATCTAGAGGTGCTCCTCTCCTCTTCCTCAGGAGCGTGGTGAGGGGTGGAGACAGAAACCCACATTGGCTGATGGCCAGGGGTGCTGCTGTGTGTGTTGTGGCCCTCAGCCCCCCACCCCTTAGGGCTCTCCTGACTGCCATGTGGCAGATGAGGAGACCGAGGAGAATTAAGTAACCTTCCCTGAGGTGGATTTGTATGGTGTCAGTAGAGTCCTGTGGCTTCCCAGGTGGGGCAGTGGTGAAGAATCCACCTGCCAGTTTAGGACATGTGGGTTTGATCCCAGGGTCAGGAAGATCCTCTGGAGGAGGAAATGGAAACCCACTCCATTATTCTTGCCTGGGAAATCCCATGGACAGAGGAGCCTGGCGGCCTACGTACAGTCCAGACACGCCTGTGCACACATTAGCATTATACCGTGGAGCCTTATACCGAGGCCACAGGTCTGAGAACTTGGACCAGGACCACAGAAGTGGACCAGAAACAAAGTCACCTCGGGAACTGACTGAACCCCTTTGTAACCATTCTCAAAAGCCCGGCTTCCTGATCCCATATTGGGCGAAAATGCCCACCGCTGTGCTCACCCTAAGCACTGGGAAATTCCAGTGGGAGTTTTCTTTATCTTGAGACTGTAAACCGATCAAAGCATCAGCTCTCCCTGGCCTATCAGGAGACTGCTCATAGCGCTTTTATCATCTCTGCACTTTGCTCTTAATAAACTCATCTCCTCCTGAAATGCTCTGTGTCTGAAATTCTTTTCCAGTCTGCACTCCGACAGCCATGACAGGGTCCATTTAGCTAAACCATAACTGCATTGCCTAGAATTCCCTCCTTGCTTAGTTCCGAGTTAGCATGGGTCAGGGGGACGGTTTGTTAACAGAAACTTAGAGGTAGAATGTGGCTATATTCCTGTCTCTCAGGAGACGGCGGCAGAGCGCGAGGCATTGCTGCTGTTCACAGCACTGTGGCTTGTCTGCCATCGCCCTGGAGCGCGGGGACGCAGCCAGGCCGGAGATTCCTCCAGCACCTCCAGATCCCCTGCTATGGCTTTCCTGTCTCCTGGGCCAGGTGCCCGCCTAGCTCTCTGGCAAAGGACGCCAGCTTTTCCTGCAAGGCACCGTGCTGGAGGCTTGGAGGCTGTGACAGACTCAAGGTGTTTGCAGCGTGTCCTTGCTCTCATCCACCTCCTCTTCCTGCTCCTGCCCTGAGAGATTCAGGCTGCAGCACCAGACGCACACACACACACACACACACACAGAGTCTCACATAGATTGTGTAGCCAATTCCCACGATATATATATATATATATATATATATATATATATATGTGTATATGTATATACACACACATATTTTTTTTTCTCCTCATCATGCCTCTTTGATTTTTTTTTAATATTTATTTTCATCCATCTTTTATTCTTTGGCCTGTGTGGGCCTCCCATTACAGTGGCCTCTCTTGCAGAGCACCGGCTCTGGGCACATGCACTCCAGAGTGCTGGCTAGTAATTGGACACACTGGTCGAGCTGCTCCGTGGCACGTGGGATCTTCCTGGGCCAGGGATCGAACTGGTGCCCCTTGTACTGCAAGGCAGACTCTTTACCCACTGGACCACCAGGAAAGCCCCGCTATGTATTTTTAAAATATTTATTGATTTGACTGCACCGGGTCTTAGTTGCAGCACGAGGGACATTTGATCTTCGTTGGGGCTTGCGGGATCTTTCGTTGCAGCATGAGAGTTCTTAATTGTGGCATGTTCCCTGACCAGGGGTCAAACCCAGGTCACATGCATTGGGATGCAAGGTCTTAGCCACTAGACCACCAGGGGAAGCCCTCCCATATTTTTAGGTCGATCTCACCCTTTTTGAAAACATTTGCTCTGTGTCTGAAATTCTTTCCAGTCTGCACTCCGACAGCCATGACAGGGTCCATTTAGCTAAACCATAACTGCATTGCCTAGAATTCCCTCCTTGCTTAGTTCCGAGTTAGCATGGGTCAGGGGGACGGTTTGTTAACAGAAACTTAGAGGTAGAATGTGGCTATATTCCTGTCTCTCAGGAGACGGCGGCAGAGCGCGAGGCATTGCTGCTGTTCACAGCACTGTGGCTTGTCTGCCGTCGCCCTGGAGCGCGGGGACGCAGCCAGGCCGGAGATTCCTCCAGCACCTCCAGATCCCCTGCTATGGCTTTCCTGTCTCCTGGGCCAGGTGCCCGCCTAGCTCTCTGGCAAAGGACGCCAGCTTTTCCTGCAAGGCACCGTGCTGGAGGCTTGGAGGCTGTGACAGACTCAAGGTGTTTGCAGCGTGTCCTTGCTCTCATCCACCTCCTCTTCCTGCTCCTGCCCTGAGAGATTCAGGCTGCAGCACCAGACGCACACACACACACACACACACACACAGAGTCTCACATAGATTGTGTAGCCAATTCCCACGGTATATATATATATATATATATGTGTATATGTATATACACACACATATTTTTTTTTCTCCTCATCATGCCTCTTTGATTTTTTTTTAATATTTATTTTCATCCATCTTTTATTCTTTGGCCTGTGTGGGCCTCCCATTACAGTGGCCTCTCTTGCAGAGCACCGGCTCTGGGCACATGCACTCCAGAGTGCTGGCTAGTAATTGGACACACTGGTCGAGCTGCTCCGTGGCACGTGGGATCTTCCTGGGCCAGGGATCGAACTGGTGCCCCTTGTACTGCAAGGCAGACTCTTTACCCACTGGACCACCAGGAAAGCCCCGCTATGTATTTTTAAAATATTTATTGATTTGACTGCACCGGGTCTTAGTTGCAGCACGAGGGACATTTGATCTTCGTTGGGGCTTGCGGGATCTTTCGTTGCAGCATGAGAGTTCTTAATTGTGGCATGTTCCCTGACCAGGGGTCAAACCCAGGTCACATGCATTGGGATGCAAGGTCTTAGCCACTAGAC
The DNA here is from genome assembly GCA_022376925.1 of Tragulus kanchil. Classification (NCBI taxonomy): domain Eukaryota; kingdom Metazoa; phylum Chordata; class Mammalia; order Artiodactyla; family Tragulidae; genus Tragulus; species Tragulus kanchil. The sequence goes on along the minus strand of JAIOJX010000028.1, from coordinate 233,914,492 downwards.
CACCAGGGGGGGAAGCCCCCTCCCATGATTTCTTAAGGTCAGATCCCTAGCACACATGTCCGCGCGCACACACACACACACACACACACACACACACACACATGGATCACACGGTGGCTCTGCTTCTCTGATCGAAATCTGACTGATCGGGCTTCCCTGGTGGTCCAGTGGGTAAGGACACCACCTTGCAGTGCAAGGGGCGCCGATTCGATCCCTGGTCTGGGAAGATCCCACGTGCCGCGGAGCGGATGGACCGATGTGTCCAACTACCGAGCCGGAGCTCTGGAGTACATTTGCTCAGAGCCGGTGCTCTGCGACAACAGAGGCCACTGCTATGGGAGGTCCACACAGGCCAAGGAACAAAGGTGGATGAAAATGGACAAATGAAAAACCAATATAAGTGGCCAAATAAATAAATAATTTTAAGAAAAATCTGACTGATCATGTTCCCAAATTATACAGCTGATGCACGGTAGGGGTGTGGTCTTAGCAAGCCCTGTCTAGCACCAGGGCCCCTTGTATTTCAGGTCAAACTTCTCATCCTCTCTTTTCAATTTCTCCCTAATCAGGCCTGGCTCTGCCTGCCCCATCATACTTTCCAAAACTCTCCAACAGGATCCTGCTGTTCTATCTATGAGACTTCAAGGATTTTTTTCATTCAAGTATAGTTATTTACAATATTGTGTTAGTTTCAGGTATACAGCAAAGTGGTTCGAATACACATACGTATTCTTTTTTCTGTTCTTTTTAAAAATTATTGTGTATGACGACTTCTTGTTTTCATTCAGTACCGGCTCTGGGCTCCGGTGCTGGCTAGTAATTGGACACACTGGTCGAGCTGCTCCGTGGCACGTGGGATCTTCCTGGGCCAGGGATCGAACTGGTGCCCCTTGTACTGCAAGGCAGACTCTTTACCCACTGGACCACCAGGAAAGCCCCGCTATGTATTTTTAAAATATTTATTGATTTGACTGCACCGGGTCTTAGTTGCAGCACGAGGGACATTTGATCTTCGTTGGGGCTTGCGGGATCTTTCGTTGCAGCATGAGAGTTCTTAATTGTGGCATGTTCCCTGACCAGGGGTCAAACCCAGGTCCCATGCATTGGGATGCAAGGTCTTAGCCACTAGACCACCAGGGGGGGAAGCCCCCTCCCATGATTTCTTAAGGTCAGATCCCTAGCACACATGTCCGCGCGCACACACACACACACACACACACACACACACACACACATGGATCACACGGTGGCTCTGCTTCTCTGATCGAAATCTGACTGATCGGGCTTCCCTGGTGGTCCAGTGGGTAAGGACACCACCTTGCAGTGCAAGGGGCGCCGATTCGATCCCTGGTCTGGGAAGATCCCACGTGCCGCGGAGCGGATGGACCGATGTGTCCAACTACCGAGCCGGAGCTCTGGAGTACATTTGCTCAGAGCCGGTGCTCTGCGACAACAGAGGCCACTGCTATGGGAGGTCCACACAGGCCAAGGAACAAAGGTGGATGAAAATGGACAAATGAAAAACCAATATAAGTGGCCAAATAAATAAATAATTTTAAGAAAAATCTGACTGATCATGTTCCCAAATTATACAGCTGATGCACGGTAGGGGTGTGGTCTTAGCAAGCCCTGTCTAGCACCAGGGCCCCTTGTATTTCAGGTCAAACTTCTCATCCTCTCTTTTCAATTTCTCCCTAATCAGGCCTGGCTCTGCCTGCCCCATCATACTTTCCAAAACTCTCCAACAGGATCCTGCTGTTCTATCTATGAGACTTCAAGGATTTTTTTCATTCAAGTATAGTTATTTACAATATTGTGTTAGTTTCAGGTATACAGCAAAGTGGTTCAAATACACATACGTATTCTTTTTTCTGTTCTTTTTAAAAATTATTGTGTATTTTTGGTTGTGCTGCATCTTTGTTGCTACTCGCCAGTGTTCTCTAGTTGTGGAGAGCAGGGCCTGTTCTTCATTGTGGTGCTGTGGCTTCTCATTGCGGTGGCTTCTCTTATTGTGGAACACAGGCTCTAGGCTCGTGGGCGTCAGTGATTGTGGCTCCCAGGCTTAGTTGCTCCTCAGCATGTGGAATCTTCCTAGACCAGGGATCAGACCTGTGTCCCCTGCATTGGCAGGCAGATTCCTATCCACTAGGCCAATAGGGAAGTTCTCTCTTCTTTTCTATTTTAGTTTATCACAAGATAGTGAACATAGTTCCCTGTGCTGTATAGTAAATCCTTGTTTGGGCCACCTACCACGTGGTATGTGGGATCTTAGTTCCCAGATTAGGAATCAAACCCACACCCCCTGCATTGGGAGTCCAGAGTCTTAACCACTGGACCATCAGGGAAGCCCCACTAAATCCTTCTTCTTTATCTGTTTTCTATATGGTAGTGTGCATCTGTGAATTTTGTACTCCTAATTTATCCCTCCCCCACCACCCATCCAGTATCTGCTGAAGAATGATGCTTTCAAAGCTGTGGCGTTAGAGAAGACACTTGGGAATCCCTTGGACAGCAAGGAGATCAAACCAATCAATCCTATAGGAAATCAATTCTGAATATTCACTAGAAAGACTGATGCTGAAGCTGAGGCCCCAATCCTTTGGCCGCCTGAGGCGAAGAGCTGACTCACTGGAAAAGACCCTGATGCTGGGAAAGACTGAGGGCAGGAGAAGAGGGTGACAGAGGACGAGATGGCGTCACTGACAAAATGGACATGAATCTTGAGTAAACTCCGGGAGATGGTGAAAGACGGAAGCCTGGCGTGTAGCCGTCCATGGGGTTTCAAAGAGTTGGCCATGACTGAACGATTGAAACATCCGTGGGTCTTTGAGGGTATACTTCTCGAAAGCCATGTGTGTGCTACTTTCTTCCGATGCTGTCCACCTCACCTGTGGACCCCCTCTTATTTCCTTCATTTCTCCCTCCCTCCCCAAACCCACAGTCTGAATTCTAAACTTCCGTTACTTGTCTCAGTTTCCACTTCCTGTTCTTGTCCCAGATTACTGTCTTCTGCTGTACGGCACCATCCTGGGTCACTGTGGGTCTCTGTTGAGGTGGGCGTAGGGAGGTGAGTGCTCCCCATCCATCAAGCAGAGCAGCAAGAACTCTGAACCGGAAGTAGGCCCTGACCATTGCTTCATGGTGTGTCCTCTGGTCCAAGACACTGTAGCAGCAAGATCAGGGGGACTGGCATATAAGTAAAAGGCCACATTCATCTCGGTCTCTAGGGACTGTGTCCATCACGGGTCACAGTGCTCTCTTTTCAACTCCCTGTAAGTGTTGCGTTTCTGCTTCCCCGGTGGGACCCCTGCAAAAACCCCATTCCAAAAGTCAGACTAGTGTCTTCTGTATTCCTTCCTGAGACGAGCCCTTGCCAAGAGTAACTCATTTAAAACGTGACATTCTGCATTTCACTCCACTGTAGAAACAGGAAATGGATGATACCCAGAAATCTGGCAGGGAGAAGAGAGAGTACACAGAGAGAAGGAAATCTACAGGTCCTTCTAACCCCTATAAAAAGAGATGCCACACCTACCTTTTATGTAAATACCGAAGCTTTAATATTCCTGCCCCGGGTGAGTCTCCTGGGAAAACCTCTGCAGCTCCAGGAAAGAAGCCCAGGGCTTCAAAAAGCTGCCGGTGGGACTTCCCCGGTGGTACAATGGATATGAATTTGCCTGCCATTGCAGGGGACACGAATTCAATCCCCGGTCCAGGAAGATTCCACACGCCGCAGGACAACTAAGCCGGTGTGCCACGGCTACCGAGCCCGCCCACCACAGCTCCAGGGCCTGCACACGGCAGCTACTGAAGCCCGTCCGCCCAGAGCCCCTGCTCAGCAATGAGAGAAGCGACCTCAGTGAGAAACCCGGGCCCTGCAAGGAAGAGTAGCCCTCGCTGCCTACAACTAGAGAAAGCCCACTCATAGCAACAAAGACCTAGTGGAACCAAAATAATAAATCAATATTAAAAAAAAAAAGAAAAAAGCTGCCCATGGGAGCTGGGAGGGTCTGGCAGGAGAATGTCTTCACTGGTTTTCCAGGCAGGGTTTGTGTAATTAATTCAGAGAAACTCGAATGGATCTCTTTTTTCTGGATGAATTTTACGGAAAGATTCAGATCATATCCTTTTCCTTCTATGTTTAAACTTGCCATCTGGATCCTGTAGACTTTTCAGGAAGAACCTGGCAGGTTGGATGTGAGTCAGAGAGGCTCATTAACAGACAGGCTCCGACGAGGCAGTGGCTGCTGCCCGTCAGCACAGTGTGGCTGGGAGGTGTCCCCGAAGCTCCTGATGAGTCACCGCACGCAAAGTCGCCACTAGCGCAGTGGGAGTCCAGCCTACACCCTCCTATGAGACCCTGCTCTGGGCAGTTCTCCACTTGATGACAAGTCTATGAGATCAGAGAAGAGATCATTCTGCTTGGCACTGTGGTTGTTTTTTTATTTTTTGGCTGCATTCAGACTTTCTCTAGCTGCTGTGCATGGGCTCCAGAGTGAGGCTAGAGTGCAGAGTAGCTGTGGTGGATGGATTTAGCTGCCTCGCAGCGTGTGGCATCCTTCCAGACCAGGGATTGAACCTATGTCCTCGGCATTGGCAAGGGGATTTTTAACCACTAGGCCACCAGGGAAGTCCCTGCTCAACACCTTTTGAACACCCGTGGTGTATCTGGGGAGATGTCAGTCTTTTGAGTCCTCCCCTTCCCCAAAACTCCAGTTCCCAGCCCCCAACGCTGCCCCGTTACTTAGCCTGAGCCAAGCCTCTTTCTCTTGACTGAAAAATCATGAAACATTTTACCCTGAGAACCGCCAGGAATTCCCCCTGATGCCTCAGTTCTTCAATAATTTCTCATGAGAGAATCACTTCACTGTACAGCTGAAACTACTGTAAAATTGTAAAGAAACCATATCTTAATTTAAAAAAAAAATGGGGGGAAAAGGAAAATCAGTTGAAGATGTAGAAAATCAGCACTATATAATCAAAAGAATTTTATGTTATGTACCATAAAAGTTAACAACACATTTTATTCTACCTACCTGCCCTGTATGTGAGTCACCAAAAGGTTTGTTTTTCACGCTGCCCATGGGAGCTGGGAGGGTCTGGCAGGAGAATGTCTTCACTGGTTTTCCAGGCAGGGTTTGTGTAATTAATTCAGAGAAACTCGAATGGATCTCTTTTTTCTGGATGAATTTTACGGAAAGATTCAGATCATATCCTTTTCCTTCTATGTTTAAACTTGCCATCTGGATCCTGTAGACTTTTCAGGAAGAACCTGGCAGGTTGGATGTGAGTCAGAGAGGCTCATTAACAGACAGGCTCCGACGAGGCAGTGGCTGCTGCCCGTCAGCACAGTGTGGCTGGGAGGTGTCCCCGAAGCTCCTGATGAGTCACCGCACGCAAAGTCGCCACTAGCGCAGTGGGAGTCCAGCCTACACCCTCCTATGAGACCCTGCTCTGGGCAGTTCTCCACTTGATGACAAGTCTATGAGATCAGAGAAGAGATCATTCTGCTTGGCACTGTGGTTGTTTTTTTATTTTTTGGCTGCATTCAGACTTTCTCTAGCTGCTGTGCATGGGCTCCAGAGTGAGGCTAGAGTGCAGAGTAGCTGTGGTGGATGGATTTAGCTGCCTCGCAGCGTGTGGCATCCTTCCAGACCAGGGATTGAACCTATGTCCTCGGCATTGGCAAGGGGATTTTTAACCACTAGGCCACCAGGGAAGTCCCTGCTCAACACCTTTTGAACACCCGTGGTGTATCTGGGGAGATGTCAGTCTTTTGAGTCCTCCCCTTCCCCAAAACTCCAGTTCCCAGCCCCCAACGCTGCCCCGTTACTTAGCCTGAGCCAAGCCTCTTTCTCTTGACTGAAAAATCATGAAACATTTTACCCTGAGAACCGCCAGGAATTCCCCCTGATGCCTCAGTTCTTCAATAATTTCTCATGAGAGAATCACTTCACTGTACAGCTGAAACTACTGTAAAATTGTAAAGAAACCATATCTTAATTTAAAAAAAAAATGGGGGGAAAAGGAAAATCAGTTGAAGATGTAGAAAATCAGCACTATATAATCAAAAGAATTTTATGTTATGTACCATAAAAGTTAACAACACATTTTATTCTACCTACCTGCCCTGTATGTGAGTCACCAAAAGGTTTTGTTTTTCACTTGAGTCTTAAATCCTTTACACTTCATTATTTCATTCTCATAAATGCTTATAATGTCCTTGTAATAAATCTTTTTGGGGAAAGAAAAGACTCAAAAAAAAAAAAAGGAAAAGAAGTCTTTTAAAAAACAAATTGCTAAAAGGACTCTCTATGCAAATTCTAATAATCACACAGCTTCCTTAAAATTGCTTGCCAAAGACAAATACAGATTTTGAAAGACTTCCACAAATAATGAAAGACTTTAGTCATCTGAGTGAGTAACCAATTTATTCCAACTGATATTTACAAATTGATATTTATAAACTAGTGAGTTTTATATCATACCTGATTTATGATTAAAGCTTTCAAATTAAAACTAAAAAAATCGAAATCAACATGTATTATTTTAATACTCTTTCTCTGCAAACATTTATATGAATGTCTTTTCAGATATATTCCCTATCTTGTTTACTGTGATTTCCTTAGTTTTAAAATATATGCTTGAATTTTTTTCAGACATGTATTCTAATTTTTTTTTTTTTTAAAGATTTATTTATTTATTTTTGGGCGGGGGTCGGGTTGGGGAGGGAGGGGAGCGGGCGGGCCCATGTATTCTAATTTGATTACTGCTTGTGTTTAGAAAATGTACACTGACTACTGAAATTAAAAGATGCTTGCTCCTTGGAAGGAAAGCCATGACAAACTTAGATAGTGTATTAAAAAGCAGAGATATCACTTTGCCAACAAAGGTACATATAATCAAAGCTGTGGCTTTTCCAGTAGTCATGTATGGATGTGAGAGTTGGGCCCTAACTGAGTGAGGCTGAGTGCTGAAGAACTGGTGCTTTCAAATTGTGGTGTGAGAGAAGACGCGAGAGTCCCTTGGCCCGCAAGGAGATCAAACCAGTCAATTCTAAAGGAAATCAACCCTGACTATTCATTGAAAGGACTGAATCTGAATCTGAAGCTCCAAGAATTTGACCACCTGATACAAAGAGCTGATTCACTGGAAAAGACCCTGATGCTGGATAAGACTAAGGGCAGGAGAAGAAGGACGAGGCAGAGGGTGAGATGGTTGGATGGCACCACTGACTTAATGGACGTGAATTTGAGCAAACTCCGGGAGATGGTGAAGGGCAGGGGACCCGGCATGCTGCAGTCCATGGGGTCAGAAAGACAGCGACAGAGCAACAATACTGGAATTGCTTGTTAGATGTAGATTGTTTGTTTCTTGGAAGAAACAATGACCTTCCTTCCCTTTGTGTCTGTTTTTTAAGAGGTGTTATGGACTGAATGTGTCGTTTCCAAATTCATATGTAAAAGTCCCGACTCACCTGCCGCCCCCCCTTCACCTGCCCTGAGATAGAATTTGGAGACAGGGCCTTTGGAAAATAATTAGGGTTAAATAGGTTTATGAGGATAGGGGCCCCATGGTGAGATTAGTGACTTTTCTGTAAGCCAGTGGCAACTTCAATAAACCCAGCAGACAAAAATCAAGGAAAAATTGTTTATTTGGGATCGTGTGTGCCAAGTCAGTTCATTTGTGTCCGATTCTTTGTGACCCTATGGATTGTAGCCCACCAGTCTCCTCTGTCCATGGGATTCCCTAGGCAAGGATACTGGAGTCGGTTGCCAGGTATCTTCCTGACCCAGGGATTGAACCTGCATCTCTTATGTCTCCTGCATTGGCAGATTCTTTACCACTAGCGCCACTTAGGAAACCCCCAAATATATTTGTAATCAAAGACTTGAAATTCAGAATACACAGATTCCAATGGCATCTTGAACAGTGTCTCATAAGAGACTAAAAGTCAGAGACTTTTAAAGGCCAAGAAAGAAATCTGCATTACAATGAATATTAGTTAGAGTTGGGAGCAGAAACTAGTCTTGGCTAAACAAGATTGAGTGCTAAGACTCTCACTTGAGGGAGGTAAGAGCTCCTTCCTGTGACAAGTGGCAGGTGTTCTTACGGAGTCCTTGGAACGTTTATGGTGTCCCAGTTCAAAAGTTTATGGTTCCACCTGGTGAGGATGTGTGTAAAGGTCAATCTCCTTAATGGTCTCCTAGCTCTATTAAAAAGTCTCTTGACATAATCTCATTTTATTTCACATTCTGCACCAGGGAGAGAGCTCTAACCAGAACCCGACCATGCTGGTACCCTGGGCACAGATTTCCAGACCCAAACTGTGACAAAATAATTTCACGTGTTTAAACCATCTGTTGTTGTCACAAAGTCATGTCAGACTCTTTGTGACCCCATGGACTGTAGCACACTAGGCTTCTCTGTCCTTCACTATCTCCCGAGTTTGCTGAAGTTCATGTCCATTGAGTCTGTGATGCCATCTAGCCATCTCATCCTCTGTTTTCCCGTTCTCCTCCTGCCGTCAATGTTTCTAGCATCAGGGTCTTTTCCAGTGAGTTGACCCTTATGTCTCCTGCCTTGCAGACAAATTCTTTACCACTAACACCACTTGGGAAGCCTCTGATGGCTTGAAGGGAAATCAGTTTCCTTGCCTTCCCTCTTCTAGAGGCCACCTGCATTCCTTGGCTTGTAGCCCCTTTCTCTATCTTTAAAGCCAGCTTTGTAGTGACTTCAACTCTCTCTAATATGTGGTTCCATTATCACATCTCCTTTTCTCTCTCTTTTTTTTTTTTAAATTGAGGGCATTCCTTAGTAGTCTTGTGGTTAGGATTTTGAGATTTCACTGCTGGGGCCCAGGTTCAATCTCTGGTTGAGAGAGATCCCACAAGCCTGGAAATGCTGCCCCCCAATTTTTTCCTATTAAAAAAATAAAATTTGAGATATAATTGGCATATAACTGTATATTAGTTTCAGGTAAACAACATAATTGGGATTCCCATGTGGCTCAGTGGCAGACTCCATCTGCCAATACAGGAGATGCAGGAGGCATGATTTTGATCCCTGGGTCAGGAAGACCCTCTGAGGGAGGAGGAAGGCAGTATTCTTGCCCTGTCCCATGGACAGAGGAGCCTGGTGGGTTACGGTCTGTGAGGTTGAAGAAAGTGTGACATCACTGAGTGATTAAACAACAGCAACAACACTATCATAAATCTATTTCTTAATGCTTTTCATATCCTAGGATACACAAACAACATAATATTCAATATTTGTATGTTTTGCAAAATAATCTATACAGTAACTCTACTTAATATCCATTGCCACACAGTAACAGAATTTTTTCCATGTGACGAGAACTTTTTAAGTTCTACTTTCATAGCAACTTTCAAGTATGCAATATGGTATTATTAACTAAAGCCACCTGTACATTGTGCTCTGAGGACTTAATTATTTTATAACTGGATGTTGGTATACCTTTTGATCACCCGCACGAATTTTTTTCCCACCCCCTGCTTTCGAAAACCATCAATCTGTTCTCTGTACTCATAAGTTTAGTTTCTTTCTTTCTTTTTCAGATTCCATATGTCATTGACATATTATGGTATTTGTCTTTCTCTGTTTGACTTATTTCACTCAACACCATACCTGTAAGGCCCGTCCAGGTTATCACACATGGCAGGATTTCCTTCTTTTTTATGGCTGAATAATATTCTGTTGTATATATACCACATTTTCTTTATTCATCCATCAATGGATACAACTTCTTTTCTGACCCTCCTGCCTGCCATCCCTTATAAGGATCCTGATGATTACATTGGAGCCCCATACATAATTGAGGGAAAGCTTCCCATCTCAAGATCTTTAACCTCTTCACGCTGGCAAAGTCCATTTTGCTGAGGATGGTAATGTATGTGCAGGTTGTGGGGATCAGGCTGTGGGCAGATTCGGGGACTATTATTGAGCCCATTACAGGGCTGCACAGAATGACGACACCAGGCAGGTGGGTGCTTGCTCTCAGCGTCTGTACTTCGGGCACAAGTTCAGTCCTGCACGGCCCCTCACCCAGCATGCCCACACGTCTGAAGCATGGCATTCTCAGGTTGGTCACTCTGCCAACACCCCCCTCTCAAACTCTGAAGGCTATGAGCTTGCAGGGCTGTTCCTTCTGGGGCTGGTGTTCATTCTTTTCTTGTTAAACTCATACGTTGCTAACTTGGTGGGTGTAAAAGCTTGCCTTAAAAAAAAAAAAGAGGGGATAGAAGAATTAACCTTGTTTTCTAGAGCTTGGCAACCCATTCCAGTATTCTTGCCTGGGAAATCCCATGGACAGAGGAGCCTGGCAGGCTACAGTCCATGGGGTCACAATGAGTTGGACATGACTTAGTGACTGAATAACAAGAGTTGAACAAAGCCTTGGAAATGGGAGGAGAGCCTGCTATGTCCACAGCTGACATGCTCCCCAATCTGTTCAAAGTGGATGAAACTGCATCTGCGGGGCTCCCTCAGGGCATCCCTAGTGCCCCAGGACATCTACATCGGGGTTCTCCCTCCGCTTCTTGCCACTCAAGGACCTGCTCCACCCTTAACCCCACCCTGCATCCTCAGCACCAGCGGGAGGAGAGGGACAGTCCTTTCACAAACATTTCCTACGCCCATCTTCCACTCCAAAACTACAGCACTGGTCAGCATCAGGACAAATGCAAAGCTGGAGACTGTTTCTAGTCTTTGAATTAAATTCCTCTTTAGTCTCTTCACTTTGAAACAGTTTAGTCTTATTTCCAAGGATTAAAATATGAACCTTCTGCTCAATCTTGCGTTTAGAAGTGGTCATGATGGACAGGTAAAGGACCCCACAGGCAACAATGAAAAGATCTAGGAGAGATAATAAAACCCATGATAAGTAAGAGGCAGCCCTAGAAAGTGACATGTGTGTTGTTGTTACTTCTAGAAAACAGCGTAGATGTAGTGGCTTGCCCGTTGTTTAGAGGTCTAATAAAGTCTTTGATAGTTGAAAGATAGCACCTGTGAGAAAATGTGATTTTCCTTGAGTAACTGTCATTGGATTCTTTTTTATGTAAATTGTACACATTAAGGAAAGGTGCACAGACGGTACAGAGGGTTCCCATGCCCTTTGCTCAGGTTTCAGTTTTTCCTAAAGTTAGCATCTTACCTTTATCAAAACCCGGAAACCAAACTGACACCTCTTTATTAACTAAACTCCTCACTTTGTTTGGGTTTCATCAGTTTTCACGCTGATGTCCTTTTTCTGTTCCAGATGTCAGTTCAAGGCATCACATTACATTACACTGGATTCTTTTTTTTTTTTTTTCCCTAGAGAAATGGATTTTTATTTGTTAAGAACCAAGGGACTAAATAAAGGTCCATCAATATACCAGGTAATTCTAATTAACTACAGTAAGCAAAGGGTTTGTCTCACTACACTGGATTCTTTTTGAAGGGGGAGATACAGGATTACAAAAAGAGTAGAATTAATTAGATGCTTCTCTGTTGGTACTGTTGGAATCTAGTCATACTTCTTTTTAAGTTTTGTTTGGCTGAAAAGCAGATCAAAAAGACAAACAATTGGATTCGTCCCTTACAGGCAAGCTATTCTGAAGGGAGGGGACTTTATTTATTTATATTTTACTATTTATATTATTTATTTGTTTGTTTGGCTGCGCCATGCCTTAGTTGAGACATGTGAACTCTTAGTTGTAGCCTGTGGGATCTAGTTCCCTGACCAGGGGTTAAACCTGGGCTCCTGCATTGGGAGTGGAGAGTCCTAGCCACTGGACCACCAGGAAGTCATTAAGGGAGGAAACTAAATTTCCTTATAATCTCGGCATGCTTTATTTTATTTTATGACATTTAGTACCTCTTTTTGGCGGGGGGGGAGGGAGGGTTGGGGAAGGAGGGGAGTGGGCGGGCCACTTCTATTGGTCTTTCATTTATCTGTTTTCATCCATCTTTTGTTCTTTGGCCCGTGTGGGCCTCCCATCGCGGTGGCCTCTGTTGTCGCAGAGCACCGGCTCTGGGCGCATGCGCTCCAGAGCTCGGGCTCGGTAATTGGACACATCGGTCCAGCCGCTCCGCGGCACGTGGGATCTTCCCAGGCCAGGGATCGAACCGGCGCCCCTTGCACTGTAAGGCGGTGTCCTTACCCACTGGACCACCAGGGAAGCCCTATTTTATGACATTTATTATGTTTTATTTGAAGTATAATTACTTTACAGAACTTTGTTGTTTTCTCTCAAATGTCAGCATAAATCAATATGCTTTATTTTAAATTGTGCACAGTGAGGAAACCTTGAGGTGATGGATCCTCATTATTTTGATTGTGGCAATGGCTTCACATCAGTAAAAACTCTTCCAGGGGCTCTCCCCTGGTGGCTCCGTGGTAAAGAATCCATCTGCCAATGCAGGAGACATGGGTTTGATCTCTGATCCAGAAATTTTTTTTTATTTCCCTAGAGAAATGGATTTTTATTTGCTAAGAACCAAGGGACTAAATAAAGGTCCATCAATATACCAGGTAATTCTAATTAACTACAGTAAGCAAAGGGTTTGTCTCACTACACTGGATTCTTTTTGAAGGGGGAGATACAGGATTACAAAAAGAGTAGAATTAATTAGATGCTTCTCTGTTGGTACTGTTGGAATCTAGTCATACTTCTTTTTAAGTTTTGTTTGGCTGAAAAGCAGATCAAAAAGACAAACAATTGGATTCGTCCCTTACAGGCAAGCTATTCTGAAGGGAGGGGACTTTATTTATTTATATTTTACTATTTATATTATTTATTTGTTTGTTTGGCTGCGCCATGCCTTAGTTGAGACATGTGAACTCTTAGTTGTAGCCTGTGGGATCTAGTTCCCTGACCAGGGGTTAAACCTGGGCTCCCTGCATTGGGAGTGGAGAGTCCTAGCCACTGGACCACCAGGAAGTCATTAAGGGAGGAAACTAAATTTCCTTATAATCTCGGCATGCTTTATTTTATTTTATGACATTTAGTACCTCTTTTTGGCGGGGGGGGCGGGTTGGGGAAGGAGGGGAGTGGGCGGGCCACTTCTATTGGTCTTTCATTTATCTGTTTTCATCCATCTTTTGTTCTTTGGCCCGTGTGGGCCTCCCATCGCGGTGGCCTCTGTTGTCGCAGAGCACCGGCTCTGGGCGCATGCGCTCCAGAGCTCGGGCTCGGTAATTGGACACATCGGTCCAGCCGCTCCGCGGCACGTGGGATCTTCCCAGGCCAGGGATCGAACCGGCGCCCCTTGCACTGTAAGGCGGTGTCCTTACCCACTGGACCACCAGGGAAGCCCTATTTTATGACATTTATTATGTTTTATTTGAAGTATAATTACTTTACAGAACTTTGTTGTTTTCTCTCAAATGTCAGCATAAATCAATATGCTTTATTTTAAATTGTGCACAGTGAGGAAACCTTGAGGTGATGGATCCTCATTATTTTGATTGTGGCAATGGCTTCACATCAGTAAAAACTCTTCCAGGGGCTCTCCCCTGGTGGCTCCGTGGTAAAGAATCCATCTGCCAATGCAGGAGACATGGGTTTGATCTCTGATCCAGAAAGTTCCTTCATGCCATGGAGCAGCTAAGCCTTTGTGCTGCAGCTGCTGAGCTTGTGCGCTAGAGCCCATGTATTGTAACTACTAAGCCCCGAGCTCCCTAGAACTTATGCTCTGAGACAAGAGAAGCCAATACCATGAGAAGCCCAAGCACCTCAGTTAAGAGTACCCCTTGCTTGGATGGGAGGGAGGGGAATGAGATATCCATATGACTAATCTGGAATTATACATAACTGTAAACAACAAAACTCTGCAAAATCAAAAAAGCAAAATAAAAACTTGTGATTCTTAAAAAGAAAAAGAGTAGCCCACACTTGCTGCAACTAGAGAAAAAGTTCACCCAGCAATGAAGATCCAGCACAGCCAAAAATAAATAAATTTTAAAAGTTAAAAGAACTCATCCAAAGGTGCTTGTCAAATGTGCACAGCTAAACACATACCAATTATACTTTAATCAAGCTGCAAACAAAGAAACAAAAAGATTGCATGTCATGTTTAAGATCTTAAAATAGGGTTGCAAAATGCCTGGTCAATGATTACTGAGTCATCAGATCAATCTACATACTCCAGGGGTCAAATTCTACCTTTTAGAAAACCTCAGTGAGAGAACATTTTAACTCTAAAGATATTCCATCCTTAAATGTGAATTAGGAGATTCTCCCTTTGGAATCAGATCAGGAATGTTATAAAAAATGATCCCAGCTCAAAGTTAGAGGCTCTGATCCTCTAAGGTGGTTCCAAGACCTAGGGAAATTCCAGGGTTATTTTGGGTTTGGCAGTATCAACAACCCAGTGACATCATATGCAAACTGGGGCTCACCCTACCTACCTGGCCAAAGGTCACTGGAACTGATAAGAAGTGACAGTGTACCAAGAAGCCAAAGCCATCTTCACTAAGAATTGGATAGTCATATGTCAGGCTGGTGTTGAAGGAGTTCGAAAAACCGAGTATCACAGAATAAAATGATTAGGGCGTGAGAAACTACAATAGATGTGTGTGTGTGTGTGTGTGTGTGTGTGTGTGTGCACCCTTAGTCATGTCCAACTCTTTGAGACCCCACGGACTGTAGCCTACCAGGTTCCTCAGTTCGTGAGATTCTCCAGGAAAGAATACTGGCATGGGTTGCCATTTCCTTCTCTAGGGACCCAAGGATTTAACCTGTGTCTCTTGCATCTCCCTGTATTGACAGGCAGGTTCTTTACAGTCTGAACCACCAGGGATGCCCCAAAATACAGGTGCAGAGTTCTAATCCACAACCCCAACATCCAAAGAGCTTTTAAAATCACAAACTTTTGTAACTCATAACCCGAGTTAACACAAGGCTATATGTAGGCTTTAATTATGCCATTAAGTGGGAAAGGTACACGTTTCCCTTGAGAATGAGAAATGCTGTGACTACAGGCACTGGTCCTACACTGCTGCAGCTGTTAAAAAGCAAAATAAAAACTTGTGATTCTTAAAAGAAAAAGAGGAGCCCACACATGCTGCAACTAGAGAAAAAGTTCACCCAGCAATGAAGATCCAGCACAGCCAAAAATAAATAAATTTTAAAAGTTAAAAGAACTCATCCAAAGGTGCTTGTCAAATGTGCACAGCTAAACACATACCAATTATACTTTAATCAAGCTGCAAACAAAGAAACAAAAAGATTGCATGTCATGTTTAAGATCTTAAAATAGGGTTGCAAAATGCCTGGTCAATGATTACTGAGTCATCAGATCAATCTACATACTCCAGGGGTCAAATTCTACCTTTTAGAAAACCTCAGTGAGAGAACATTTTAACTCTAAAGATATTCCATCCTTAAATGTGAATTAGGAGATTCTCCCTTTGGAATCAGATCAGGAATGTTATAAAAAATGATCCCAGCTCAAAGTTAGAGGCTCTGATCCTCTAAGGTGGTTCCAAGACCTAGGGAAATTCCAGGGTTATTTTGGGTTTGGCAGTATCAACAACCCAGTGACATCATATGCAAACTGGGGCTCACCCTACCTACCTGGCCAAAGGTCACTGGAACTGATAAGAAGTGACAGTGTACCAAGAAGCCAAAGCCATCTTCACTAAGAATTGGATAGTCATATGTCAGGCTGGTGTTGAAGGAGTTCGAAAAACCGAGTATCACAGAATAAAATGATTAGGGCGTGAGAAACTACAATAGATGTGTGTGTGTGTGTGTGTGTGTGTGTGTGTGTGCACCCTTAGTCATGTCCAACTCTTTGAGACCCCACGGACTGTAGCCTACCAGGTTCCTCAGTTCGTGAGATTCTCCAGGAAAGAATACTGGCATGGGTTGCCATTTCCTTCTCTAGGGACCCAAGGATTTAACCTGTGTCTCTTGCATCTCCCTGTATTGACAGGCAGGTTCTTTACAGTCTGAACCACCAGGGATGCCCCAAAATACAGGTGCAGAGTTCTAATCCACAACCCCAACATCCAAAGAGCTTTTAAAATCACAAACTTTTGTAACTCATAACCCGAGTTAACACAAGGCTATATGTAGGCTTTAATTATGCCATTAAGTGGGAAAGGTACACGTTTCCCTTGAGAATGAGAAATGCTGTGACTACAGGCACTGGTCCTACACTGCTGCAGCTGTTACATGATATTGCCGCAGGCAGGTCACTTTTTTTTTTTCTTCTTCTTAATTAGGTTTTTTAAAAAACTTTTTGTTTTTCTATTGGAGTATAACCAAAGCAATGTTCTGATAGTTTCGGGTGAACATCGAAGGGACTCAGCCAGACATACACATGTGTCCATTCTCCCCCAAACTCCCCTCCCGGCCAGGCTGCCACACAACATTGCGCAGAGTTCCCTGTGCCATAGATAGAGGTGAGGTCACCTTTCTAAAACCCATGACTGGTCTGACGATTCCAGGTAAAAGGTTGTGCCTCTGTGCTGGTAACCACTCCCGTTGATTACGCATGTGTACGTGATCTATCTTGGGGAATCTTCTCAACCAGTTTGCAAAGAGCAATGTGGTTTTTTCCCCTTTTTACCCGAGGCTCTTCACTGAAAGTCAGGATCTAAATTGGAAAAATAGAACCCACCCTAGCTAGATTAGGTGGAAGGTAAGTGTCTGAAAGGGTATCAGAAAGCAGAATCCTTGAAGAGACAGAAACCAGGTCTGGGGGCGCCTCATAGACAAGAGTGGCCTTCACATCACTCTCTGGGCATTCTACGGTGCGCTTTCCTTTCCTACAGCTTCACGAGCACCAAGATAGTAAACTGGGTGTTTTTTTGCTCGTGTGGTAGGAAATAAAACTTGTCAGATTCATATCTTTTGACCATGAACGAGATTGACCGTCTTTGGTTTAAGAACATTTGAACTTCCTTTGCTATAACTCTGTGATCACATCTTTATCTTCTTTCTGGAAAACTCCAAAAAAGAAGCTCATGTGTCCTTAAACCAGATAATCAAACTTCAGTCATAGTCCAGATAATCAAAGATTTTCATGTCCAACTCTTTGAGACCCCACGGACTTCCTCAGTCCCGTGAGATTCTCCAGGAAAGAATACTGGCATGGGTTACCATTTCCTTCTCTAGGGACCCAAGGATTTAACCTGTGTCTCTTGCATCTCCCTGTATTGACAGGCAGGTTCTTTACAGTCTGAACCACCAGGGATGCCCCAAAATACAGGTGCAGAGTTCTAATCCACAACCCCAACATCCAAAGAGCTTTTAAAATCACAAACTTTTGTAACTCATAACCCGAGTTAACACAAGGCTATATGTAGGCTTTAATTATGCCATTAAGTGGGAAAGGTACACGTTTCCCTTGAGAATGAGAAATGCTGTGACTACAGGCACTGGTCCTACACTGCTGCAGCTGTTACATGATATTGCCGCAGGCAGGTCACTTTTTCTTCTTCTTAATTAGGTTTTTTAAAAAACTTTTTGTTTTTCTATTGGAGTATAACCAAAGCAATGTTCTGATAGTTTCGGGTGAACATCGAAGGGACTCAGCCAGACATACACATGTGTCCATTCTCCCCCAAACTCCCCTCCCGGCCAGGCTGCCACACAACATTGCGCAGAGTTCCCTGTGCCATAGATAGAGGTGAGGTCACCTTTCTAAAACCCATGACTGGTCTGACGATTCCAGGTAAAAGGTTGTGCCTCTGTGCTGGTAACCACTCCCGTTGATTACGCATGTACGTGATCTATCTTGGGGAATCTTCTCAACCAGTTTGCAAAGAGCAATGTGGTTTTTTCCCCTTTTTACCCGAGGCTCTTCACTGAAAGTCAGGATCTAAATTGGAAAAATAGAACCCACCCTAGCTAGATTAGGTGGAAGGTAAGTGTCTGAAAGGGTATCAGAAAGCAGAATCCTTGAAGAGACAGAAACCAGGTCTGGGGGCGCCTCATAGACAAGAGTGGCCTTCACATCACTCTCTGGGCATTCTACGGTGCGCTTTCCTTTCCTACAGCTTCACGAGCACCAAGATAGTAAACTGGGTGTTTTTTTGCTCGTGTGGTAGGAAATAAAACTTGTCAGATTCATATCTTTTGACCATGAACGAGATTGACCGTCTTTGGTTTAAGAACATTTGAACTTCCTTTGCTATAACTCTGTGATCACATCTTTATCTTCTTTCTGGAAAACTCCAAAAAAGAAGCTCATGTGTCCTTAAACCAGATAATCAAACTTCATTCATAGTCTAAAGATACAGACCTGACAGGTTTTTTGATCTGTATTAGTGATATTAGCCCCCTTCAGTCATATGGGTTGCGAATATGTCCCCCAGATTGTATTTTGTCTTTTGAATTGTTTTGTGACCATATTTCCCATCTAGAAATAGGGTTTTTTTTAAAATTTATTTTAATTTTTACTTTTACAGAATTTTGTTGTTTACAGATAGAAATGAGTAATTTTAAAATAATTAACTTAAGAACAATGTAATATTACATGACAGGAAATGAATGAATCAGAGACACATTGGCAGGTAGAAGTGATGGGGACAGAGCAGAATAGTTAGGTAGTTGCGGAGTCCTAGTAGGGGACTGTAGGTGGAAAGGTAAAACCTGGAATAAGTTGGGAGGCTATTAAGTTAACGGTAACTCAAGAATGCTGCTCTTTATTCAATAGAGCAGGAAGAGCTGGGGAAGGAGGAGCTAATGATGTATGCCCTGTGTCTGCATCTGCATCTACTTGAGGAAGGCGGTCTTCTACCCTCCTATATATATGTTGCCGCCCACCCAAAGAGGAGGAGCAGAGCTTTCCTGCCTGCCCGCTTGCACCTCTTACAAGTGCCCTATTCCAATAATCCTCTTTTTTTCTATCACTCTGCCTCTCGCTGAATTCCTTCTGCGTTGAGGCAAGAAGAACCTGAGCCTCAGTGAGTGCAGATGTTGGGTGAGTGCTGGGTTAAGTCCCGGGCGCATGGGTTCGAGTCCAGATAGGGTTTTGGCTGGGATTGAGTCCTGATTATGTGGGTTCAAGTCCCAAGCAGGGTTTTGGCTGGGGTTAAGCCTTAGCCATGTGGGTTCAAGTCCCAAACAGGGTTTTGGCTGGGGTTGAGCCTCAGCCATGTGGGTTCAAGTCCCAAGCAGGGTTTTGGCTGGGGTTAAGCCTCAGTCACGTGGGTTCAAGTCCCAAACAGGGTTTTGGCTGGGTTCAAGCCCTGGCCACATGGGTTTGAGTCCCAAACAGGATTTTAGCTGGAATTCAAGCTCCAGTCACGAGGGTTCAAGTCCCAAATGGGATTTGATTAGGTCTGGGCCCTGGGTTTAAGTCTCAAATCGAGGTAGAACACTTTCAGAAATAGATCTCTTGGAGCAAGTGAAAAATCTCAGGGGCAGGAGGATGTGTATAGTGTACTCATACACATATATAAAAATATGGTTGTACATGTCCTGGATGTCTTGTAAGACACACAAGAAAACATTAACGTTGGTTCAGTGCCTGAATGTGTATTGTATTTGTGTGGCTATATACTCTTTGGACAAATTTCTTTAAAAATTTTGTGATCTGTGGATACGCTACCTTCTAGAAAAGATCAATCAATTAGTAAATGTAATTAAAGTGATGATTTCTTCCCTTTTTGCTTCACAATTTTTTTCCTTATAAAGAAAGGGATTCTGTAGTTTAACATTGTTAACTGACTTATTCATGGTTTCTTCTAAGACTTCCATTGTTTTCTGTTTAATTGTAATTCATATATATATATATATATATAAAGAATAAAGTTAGAATCTCAGTCTTGTTTTTCCTGTTGGAATTTTAGTTGAGATGCTCCTGATGGCTTCCCTGGTGTCTCAGATGGTAAAGACTCTCCCTGGAATGCAGGAGATCTGGGTTCGATCCCTGGGTTGGGAAGATCCCCTGGAGAAGGGAATGGCTACCCACTCCCGTATTCTTGCCTGGAGAATTCCATGGACAGAGGATTACAGTCCATGGGGTCACAAAGAGTTGGACACAACTGAGTGACTTTTAATCCTGAATTTAAAAAATCATCTGGTGAGAAATGATGCATTTTACAAGAACCAAAAGGATCTTTCAGTGTACTCAGGTCTTTTTTACATAGCTTAAAAGAAGTCTTTTATAGCTCTTGCTAAATGTGTGCTTCAGCGTTTTATCTTTGGATGTGCTGTTACCATGATTGTAGAAGAGATCTTTTCTTCCATTGTGTTTATTTGCTTTTCTAATAGGAAGTGCTTTTTAGTGTTTTTGTCCTGAAAGCAGGTGTAGGTATTGGAAGTAATTGTTTAAAAGCTGAGATGTAATGGACATAAAACATTGTGTTAGTTTTAGGTATATAGCCTAATGATTTGATATATATATATATTACAAAATGATCATCACAACAGGCTTAGTTAGTGCTTATCACCACACAGTTACAACTTTTTGTTCGTGTGTGTGAGGAGAGATTTCAGGCGCAGCTGTCTTAGTAATTTCAAATGTACACGACAGTACTGTTAGCTGGAGTCACCATACTGTACACTGCATCCTCAGCACTTACTCCTCTTATAACTGGGACTTTGGACCTTTTGCTCACTTTTCACCTGTTTTGCTCCCAGCTTTTTTTTTTTTTTTTTTTAAAGCAGTCACCGGTCAGTCTCCTTTCGGTATCTATGAGGAGGTTTCTTGGTTTGTTCTCACCGGTTGGGTGAGATCATACAGTATTTTTCTTTCTGTCTCTGACGTATCTCAGTTAGCATGATACCCTCGAGGTTTGTCTACGTTTTTGTAAGGGGCAGACTCTCCATTTTTTTCTTTAATGGATGAATAGTATCCCATCCCATCCATGATATCTACTTCAGCTGGCTTTTGTCTCTCTGTAGGAAATTTGCGTTTTATAGATTTGTGATGAGGTCGAAGCTTAAACGTCCTGACTGTGTCCAATACTGTTCCCGTTGCTTGTCTCCGGTTCCTGCCCTTCACTCTCGCATCATCTTCAGCGGGACTGTCTTGGCTTCCTCTTTCACCTGCCATCGCACACCATTCGGATGAAGCCCGCGTTCTGATGTGTTGTTTCCAGAGACCTAAAAACATAGAGATCTGGATGACACCTTGGTGTTGCTGAGAATTAAAATGTAAAAAAGTCTTTTAAAAACATGGGGGCATTTTACAAGAACCAAAAGGATCTTTCAGTGTACTCAGGTCTTTTACATAGCTTAAAAGAAGTCTTTTATAGCTCTTGCTAAATGTGTGCTTCAGCGTTTTATCTTTGGATGTGCTGTTACCATGATTGTAGAAGAGATCTTTTCTTCCATTGTGTTTATTTGCTTTTCTAATAGGAAGTGCTTTTTAGTGTTTTTGTCCTGAAAGCAGGTGTAGGTATTGGAAGTAATTGTTTAAAAGCTGAGATGTAATGGACATAAAACATTGTGTTAGTTTTAGGTATATAGCCTAATGATTTGATATATATATATATTACAAAATGATCATCACAACAGGCTTAGTTAGTGCTTATCACCACACAGTTACAACTTTTTGTTCGTGTGTGTGAGGAGAGATTTCAGGCGCAGCTGTCTTAGTAATTTCAAATGTACACGACAGTACTGTTAGCTGGAGTCACCATACTGTACACTGCATCCTCAGCACTTACTCCTCTTATAACTGGGACTTTGGACCTTTTGCTCACTTTTCACCTGTTTTGCTCCCAGCTTTTTTTTTTTTGTAAAGCAGTCACCGGTCAGTCTCCTTTCGGTATCTATGAGGAGGTTTCTTGGTTTGTTCTCACCGGTTGGGTGAGATCATACAGTATTTTTCTTTCTGTCTCTGACGTATCTCAGTTAGCATGATACCCTCGAGGTTTGTCTACGTTTTTGTAAGGGGCAGACTCTCCATTTTTTTCTTTAATGGATGAATAGTATCCCATCCCATCCATGATATCTACTTCAGCTGGCTTTTGTCTCTCTGTAGGAAATTTGCGTTTTATAGATTTGTGATGAGGTCGAAGCTTAAACGTCCTGACTGTGTCCAATACTGTTCCCGTTGCTTGTCTCCGGTTCCTGCCCTTCACTCTCGCATCATCTTCAGCGGGACTGTCTTGGCTTCCTCTTTCACCTGCCATCGCACACCATTCGGATGAAGCCCGCGTTCTGATGTGTTGTTTCCAGAGACCTAAAAACATAGAGATCTGGATGACACCTTGGTGTTGCTAAACAGCCGCACGGCCTCAGCTGGCGGGTGGTCCGAGCATGAGGCTTCCCAGTGGTTGGCATTCATGACCTTACCCTCTAGCCCAGCCTGCCCCTGAGCAGATAGATAGTTGCTCCTCTGTCTCCTGGACTCTGGGCAGGATTTAGAAGCTGGGTGGCTTGACTGCCAAATAACAGCATTGGTTATTTAACGCATCTCCCCTTAGTCCTGACAGGGCCACCCCAAAGGGATGTGGTATGTGAACAGTAGGACTCTTTCTTTTTTTTCTTTTAAAAAAAATCTATTTATTTGGCTGTGCCGAGTCTTAGTGGCCACACTTGGAATCTTCAGTCTTTGTTGCAGCATGAGCGATCTTTAGTTGCAGCATGTGGAATCTAGTTCCCGGACCAGGGATCGAATCCAGGTTGCTGCATTGGGAGTGTGATGTCTTAGCCCTTGGACCTCTAGGGACGTCTGGTGCGGTAGGAATCTGAAGAGTCCTCTGGGTTGGAAGGAGGTGGGCCCTGAGAAAGTGCTGAGACTCGCAGGGGGCACCCCTAGGACAGCTCTCACAGTTTAACGTTGGGGTCAGTTTCCCCACCAAAAATGGGAGAGCAAGGACTGGACGCCATTGAGGAGTTCAATAATTCCCCCGGGAGACGAAGGACAGCGATGACTCACTAAGGAGAACACTCAAGTTTCTCAGCTGGTGGCTTCCTCAGGGGAGTCACCCCTGTTGGGGCCAGAGAAAGAGGGGAGCAAGTTTCCCAGAGGTGGGGCTGTGGGGCAGTGCAGGACCTGGGCTGACAGCTCCCCTGGGGAAGGTAGACTTTCAGGATAGGCAGCATCTGGACTCCTCCTTGGAGAGGAGAGGGGAGCAGTGGCTAGGAGGTGAGTCCAGACCCTCGATACTGGTGGCCTGGCCCTGACCCCCACACCCACCGAGCAGCACCTGCCTTCCTGGGAGCACGTTCCACTAAAGCTGGGGAAAGGTCAGAGGGCAAAGGAAGGAGGCGTGAATGTATCTGGAAAGGTCCTGAACACGCCTAGCCTAGCTAAACAGAGACTGGACATTCCTGATGGCAGCATCCAAAAGACCTTGGTATGTGGCACCAGCCCCAGGGCTGGTTACGAACTAAGCAGGAAAGAAAAGCTAGAGGAGGCTTGTCTCTCCTAGTAGAGTGTTTTGGCTAGCCCATACTCCGTGAGTCCAAACGGTTATGCAATTGCCTTGTAATTTGTACGTAACCTGCTCTGTGCAAATAGCCACCTGGTTTGTATCACACTGTGTGCTGTGCGGTTGATGTGAGAACACACTTTTACCAGTGGTTAGTCCTTCGGATTTTTCACCGTTGAAGACAAAGCGACATGTGGTTATTATGTTATAACCACATAGTATCAAAGGTTACTTAGCTAAGTGTGAAAGTCATCGTAAGCACTGCAACATCAAGAAACTCAGGAAACCATTCCTCGAAGCCTTCTGAATACATCCAGTGCTGCACAGAAGGCAAAAAGTTCTTCTCAGGTCGAGCTCATGTGCTAAAACCCCCTCTCAAGGGTGCGGAGAAATCAGACCCTGGTGAAACACTGTCCTTGCTATTTTTTTTTTTAAGTTTATTTTTTAGTTGAATGTTGTGTTAATCTCTGCTGTAGAGCAAAATGACTCAGTTATATATATAATTCTTTTCTATACTCTTTTCCATTATGGTTTATCTCAGGAGACTGGATATAATTCCCTGTGCTATACCATAGGATCTTGTTCATCCATCCAGCCTACATGGAGTAGTTGGCATCTACCTAATCCCAAACTCCCAGTGCATCCCTCCCCTCCCCCGTCTCCCTTTGGCAGCCGTCAGTCTTTCTGTTTTTGTGTCTGTTTCTGGTCTGTATATAGGCTCACTTGTGCCGTATCTTAGATTCCACCTGTAAGTGATATCACGTGGTATTTGTCTTTCTCTGTCTGATTTATTTCATTTAGTATGATCAGCTCTAGGTTCATCCAGGTTGTTGCAAATGGCATTATTTCACTCTGTTTTAGGGCTGAGTAGTATTCCACTGTATCTATGTACATGGTACTTTCTAAGGTCTCAAGAAAGAGGGATTGAGAGGTTCCTGATCATTTTGTGAGAGGTAGGGTGGCTTAGAATGGGATGGGTGGACTCAGTCTCCTTCTGGAAATACATGTAAACAAACAGGTCAGCTTCACACCCCCCAATATGGAAGAACTGATTAGGCATGTGACATTCCAAAGGATGTACGATGACAACATAGACTGCCTCCAGGATCTTGCAATCAAATAGGCAAATCAGATGGGAACACAAAGAAGGCAGAGGAGGAAGAAGGCAAAGGGAGCTCTTGGAACGAGGGGGCTGGGCCCTGCTGAAGAGCAAGAAGATGGGATCAACGCGTGGGGCGTGGTCGTCGGGGGCTGCGGCGGCTTTCAGAGAGCCGCAGGCGAAGAAGCCGAACTGAGAGGGACTCGCTCGTGAGTGGGTGTGCGGAAGCCGAGACAAGTGCAGCCACGGGGCACAGTGGTGAGCCCAGGAAGTGGTAGGGCAGCTTCTGTCAGTTTTCAGTAGAGGGAGACCTGGGGATGTTACGGGGTGGGGGAGGAGGCGCCCGTGGAGGAGGGATTAAAGATGCCGAGGACTGGACCTTGGTCACCAGTCTCTCTCCAAGCCCCGTGTGCAGACCTTGCTGGGCTTCTTAACTGCTGGAGCGCATTCTGAGCTCGAGTGTTCTGTCCCTTGATGAGCAATGTGTTGAGATCTGCTTGTCGTACGATGAGAACCTATTCATATTTTATTCGTGAGTTTAGAAACAACAGCCAGAACAGGTGTTCGCTGAGGTCTACCTTGTTTCCTGGAGGAACTCAAGACAAGGTTGAGCTCAGCTCACATCTTCAGTAGACGTAACAACTGGGGATAAACAGATGTGTGTCTGTGCTCAGAACGGGATAGTATTCAGGTGTGAAACGGGACAAAGTACTGACGTGTGTTACAACACAGGTGATCCTTGAAAACATTATGTGAAGTGAAACAAGCCGGACACAGGGGTCAGGAGCTGTGTCATTCCGTTTATAGGAAATGGCCGGAACAGGCAAGTCCGCAGAGGCAGAAAGTAGGTTGGTGGTTGCTGGAGACCTCGGGGAGGATGAGGAGGGTGTGACTGCTTAATTTGTACAGAATTTTCTTTGGGGATGGTGAAGATATTTTGGAATTAGATATAGGTGGTGGAGTGATGAGGGAAAACCTCTCTCATAGCTCAGCTGGTAAAGAATCTGCCTGCAATGTGAGAGACCCGGGTTCAATTCCTGGATCGGGAAGATTCCCTGGATAAGGGGCTGACAACCCATGCCAGTGTTCCTTCTACGAGAATCCCACGGACAGAGGAGCCTGGCAGGCTACAGTGCAGGGGCTGAAAGAGCTGAATATGACTTAGCAGCTAAACCAGTATAGCTGGTGTGTGTACGACATCGTCAATGTACTAAATGCCACTGAAACAAATACTTTAAAATGGCTGGTTTTATGTAATGTGATTTAAAAAAACTTTTTGGCCACTTTTATTGGTCTTTCATTTATTCATTTTCTTTGCTCGTTGGCTTGGGTGGGCCTCCCATTGCAGTGGCCTCTCCTGTAGCAGAGCCCCGGCTCTGGGCGCATGTGTGCCAGAGCGCTGGCTCGTGATTGGATACACCGGTCCAGCCGCTTCACGGCAAATGGGATCTTCCCAGGCCAGGGATCAAACCAGCACCCCTTGCAGTGCAAGGTGGACTCTTTACCCATTGGACCACCAGGGAAGCCCTGTAATGTGGCTTTTATCTCAATTATATAAAAGAAAACAATAACTCAAAGGATGCTGGGTCCTGCCCATGGCTGGACTCTGCATGGTTCTCTTCAAGTATTTGTTACTCACCAGCTCTGCAATGTGGACAAGTCACCACAGCCCACAGTTTGCCAATCTCTGAAGCGGGGATCCTAGCAGTCATTGGACCAGATTGACCACCTGCCCCCTATAAACCCAGCTGTTTACCTGCCGTCTTCCCTTCAGCGTAGATGAGTGCCTCTTCCTAGCGCTTCATTGCACCTCCATCTTTAGCTGACATTGTGGTGGAAATGTACCTTCCTATGCAGGTGACCCAGTGTCCTGGTTAGGCTGGGATCGAGCATTTCCTCCGATGATGGACTTTCAGCCCTGAAACTGGACAGGTCCCAGGTAAACTGGTGTGAGGATATTGCCCTATCTTGTGCTCTGTTCCAGTGCTTTCAGAAGTTAAGGCTTTAACCTCATTCTGAGGGGAGTGGATTGGCAGTCCCAGCTTCTCTCATCCTGAGATGATCTTCCGCCAAATCATATGGTCACATCACAGAGACACATTATAGGGTTCCGATGGGTCAGAGCAAAATAATTTGCCCTGATTTTTTTTTTTTTTTCTGACTATGTGGCTTATGGGATGTTAGTTCCCTGACCAGGGATCGAACCTGGGCCCTCAGCAGTGACAGCAAGGAGTCCTAACCACTGAACCACTGGGGAATTCCCAGGAAGTCTGGCTCTCAAGATTAGTGAAGCTGAACCAGCACTAGATTATGGGCTATATCAGTTTCTCCTTTCATAATGGAAACTGGGATTGTTTTTTTCTGAGATCCACTTTGAGGTCAGGGTGCATGCGAGGACAGAGATACAAGGCAACTTCCCAAGGGCAATGCTAATGGTGTGCATGGTGGAGAGCTAGTCAGGACCCTTCAGGCTGCAGGAAACCCAGGTTCTATCCCTGGATGGGGAAGATCCCCTGGAGAAGGGCATGACCACCCACTCCGGTGTTCTTGTTTGGAGCATCCCATCATCCCATGGACAAAGGAGTCTGGTGGGCTACAGTTCACGGGGTCACACAGAGTTGGACACAACTGAGTGACTAACACTCAGGTTGGACAAGGACCTGAGACTTAGATGCAGTCAGGGGGAAATGAGGAGATGCCTCCACCTGTGAGATTCCCATTAGAAAAGATGCCAAGGAGACTTGGAGAAAGAATGAGGGGACTCTTCACTGTTTTGCTTGGAAGTCCCATGTTATGGGAGCCTGTCTGTCGCATGGAGGTGAGGGAGCGCCACTGAGGCTGACGCACGAAAGAACAGTGGGGTCCCAGATCCACCCTGAGGGCCTGGGTCTGAAGAGCTTAGGACTGAGGGGCTCTGAATGGCCCTCCTGGAGCCGAAGTCATTTGGGAGGAGCGTTAATCTGGTCAGCCTGTGAGGCACACGGCCGTGAGCGCGTGGCGGGGCGCCCTCTGCAAGTGGCTGCACATGAACCAAATGTGGGCATAGACTCACTCTTCGTGACAGTCCCAAAGGGCAACTGTGCAGCTAGCCACCAACTTGGAATGGATCAACAAATTCTGGCCTATCCATAGAACAAAACATATTCAGCCATTAAAAAAAAAAAAAAAAGGACTTCCCGATGGTCCAGTGGTTAAAACTCCACACTCCCACTACAGGGGGCACAAGTTCGATCCCTGGTCAGGGAAGACCCTGCATGCCTGGTGGTGAGGCCCAAACAAAACAAAACAAATGCTCATATATATTACAACATGTATGGGCCTTGGAAACCTTGCGCTCAATGAAAACGACTAGTCAGAGGTCATATGTTTGATTCTCTTTATATGAAATGTGCAAGGCTTCCCTGGTGGTCCAGTGGGTAAGGACACTGCCTTGCAGTGCAAGGGGCGCCGGTTCGATCCCCGGCCTGGGAAGATCCCATGTGCCATGGAGCGGCTGGACAGATGTGTCCAATTACCGAGCTGGAGCTCTGGAGCGCATGCGCCCAGAGTCGGTGCTCTGCGACGAGAGAGGCCACCACGATGGGAGGCCCATACGGGCCAAAGAA
This sequence comes from Tragulus kanchil, assembly GCA_022376925.1. Taxonomy (NCBI): domain Eukaryota; kingdom Metazoa; phylum Chordata; class Mammalia; order Artiodactyla; family Tragulidae; genus Tragulus; species Tragulus kanchil. The sequence goes on along the minus strand of JAIOJX010000028.1, from coordinate 233,886,441 downwards.
CAAAGATGGATGAAAAATAGATAAATGAAAGACCAATAGAAGTGGCCCACCCGCCCTTCCTCCCCAACCTGCCCCACCCTCGCCCCCTCCCCCCCACAAAAAAGAAATGTGCAAGCTAGGGAAATCCGTGGACAGAGTAGAGATTAATGGGTGCCGGGGGGTGGGAGGAAGGGGACGGGAAGGGCCATCTGAGGGGTGCGTAAGATCAACTTAGGGTTCACACAGTCCACCAGTGTGCCCCTGGGGTCACGCTATTTAACCCCTGTGGGCTTAAATATCATCTGTGGGCTCTGTTTATGCATCAAGATCAGCTCTTTGCTATTGCTGTTGTTTATTTTTTAAAAGATTTATTCATTTTTATTTTTCGGCTGTGGTGGGTCTTTGCTGCCGCAGGCGGGCTTTTTCTAGTTTCAGTGAGCAGGGGCTACTCTTTGTTGCGGTGTGTGGGCTTCTCATGGCAGCGGCTTCTCTCTTGCTATAGAGCACAGGCTCCAGGCCCGCAGGCTTCAGTAACTGCAGCATGCGGGTTCAGTAGTTGTGGCGTGCGGGCTCTAGAGCCCATGATCCTTGTGCTGCAAGGCAGCATCTTCATCACCGGGAAAGCCAAGCCCAGCTCTTTGTGAGGGGGTCTCTGACGGTGAGTGGAGTTAGACCAAGTAGACATAGTCAGAGTGAGGACGGCAGGGCCCAGCGTCCTTAGTCGTTTTAGTTCAAATGTGGGTTTTCTGGGCCACAGAGTCGCTTGTTCCCCTGAGGTTTTTGCTTCCTGTCTCTTGCCAAGCTTCTGTTTGCCATCCGTTTGTGTGAGTTAGAGCAAGTCATAACTGAAGGTGTGAGAGGTCTGACTGCACCTTAGGTGTGTGTGGGTCTGTTTAAATGCTAGCAACACCCAGGCCTGTCCCTAAAGCGTGAGTCAATGGAGGTGGGTGGTGGGGACCCACACCTTTGACTCTTCAGCCCTGATAAGAACCCCTCTTCTGCACAGAATATTACATAATAGATCAAAGTGCACACAGGCAGAAACAAAGGGAAAAGGCAAATATTAGAGAGATGGCTCAGGCCGTTGATGCAAGTGTTGTGTTATTTTCCTGGACTTTGTGATGTCCATGATGTTTGATTCTTTTTTGAGATTCGTAATTTGTAATTTCATTTTCTCATTCTATATACACATTCACTTTTGCACCTAATTTTGTTTTCTTTTTCTTAAAAAGAGACTTCCAGGATTCTATGGGTTTCATCCCCCCAAACATTTGGGATCTGCCTCTTGTCAAAAGGCTGACTTACGTTCAGGTTTAACATTTGGGAACGAATGTTTCATATCCATACCTCACATCAGCACGCCCGTGATGTCTGCGTCTCTCAATTCGAGTGACCACTCAGTTCAGGTGGGGACAGCCGATCTGTCCACCTGACCCACTGCCACGACTAAGCAGTCAGTGGAGTCGTATGCTGTCACTGTGCAAATACCTGACTCCCTGACTTATCACCAAATGGTTTTAACAACCACGGATGAGCCTTTCCTGAGTTAGTTATACCACTGGGCACTGCAGCAATGCTAATTGTATGATTCTTTCACTCATTTTGCTTCTACTGGTTGGAATTCTTCTATGAAAAAAGCTTTACATCACTGATTTCACAGATAAATTTAAAGTCAACCAACTATCATATGTATGGAAACACTCATTAAGTCCAACAGCCTCATTTATCAATGAGAAATACCAAGGTTCATGGAGATATAAAGATTTGCTCAAAGTCACACAGTCATTAGCAATTAAAAGCTACTTTTTTTTTTTGATACTCTACAAAAAAGAACGACAATCTTTCCTTGAAACAATTCCAAAATACTAGAGCAGTGCATCCCAAACTGTTGTTTTGTCAGAACTCTTGTTTCCAACCATACAGCCATGGTTTTCTCTGTCTCTTGCCAAGCTTCTGTTTGCCATCCGTTTGTGTGAGTTAGAGCAAGTCATAACTGAAGGTGTGAGAGGTCTGACTGCACCTTAGGTGTGTGTGGGTCTGTTTAAATGCTAGCAACACCCAGGCCTGTCCCTAAAGCGTGAGTCAATGGAGGTGGGTGGTGGGGACCCACACCTTTGACTCTTCAGCCCTGATAAGAACCCCTCTTCTGCACAGAATATTACATAATAGATCAAAGTGCACACAGGCAGAAACAAAGGGAAAAGGCAAATATTAGAGAGATGGCTCAGGCCGTTGATGCAAGTGTTGTGTTATTTTCCTGGACTTTGTGATGTCCATGATGTTTGATTCTTTTTTGAGATTCGTAATTTGTAATTTCATTTTCTCATTCTATATACACATTCACTTTTGCACCTAATTTTGTTTTCTTTTTCTTAAAAAGAGACTTCCAGGATTCTATGGGTTTCATCCCCCCAAACATTTGGGATCTGCCTCTTGTCAAAAGGCTGACTTACGTTCAGGTTTAACATTTGGGAACGAATGTTTCATATCCATACCTCACATCAGCACGCCCGTGATGTCTGCGTCTCTCAATTCGAGTGACCACTCAGTTCAGGTGGGGACAGCCGATCTGTCCACCTGACCCACTGCCACGACTAAGCAGTCAGTGGAGTCGTATGCTGTCACTGTGCAAATACCTGACTCCCTGACTTATCACCAAATGGTTTTAACAACCACGGATGAGCCTTTCCTGAGTTAGTTATACCACTGGGCACTGCAGCAATGCTAATTGTATGATTCTTTCACTCATTTTGCTTCTACTGGTTGGAATTCTTCTATGAAAAAAGCTTTACATCACTGATTTCACAGATAAATTTAAAGTCAACCAACTATCATATGTATGGAAACACTCATTAAGTCCAACAGCCTCATTTATCAATGAGAAATACCAAGGTTCATGGAGATATAAAGATTTGCTCAAAGTCACACAGTCATTAGCAATTAAAAGCTACTTTTTTTTTTTTTTGATACTCTACAAAAAAAAGAACGACAATCTTTCCCTTGAAACAATTCCAAAATACTAGAGCAGTGCATCCCAAACTGTTGTTTTGTCAGAACTCTTGTCAACATTTCCCAGAACAGGATCTGGCTTGCAAAATACAGCCATGGTTTCAGAAACATTAAGAGGCTTTTTGTTTCATCCAGGAATTAAATTAGCTCCCCACTCTCTTGTGGTCATTATTTACCACCGCTCCAGCAGCGTATGCTATGTCACTTCAGCCGCGTCCAACTCTTTGTGACCCTATGGTCTGTAGCCCACCAGGCTCTTCTGTCCATGGGGGTTCTATAGGCAAGCACACTGGAGTGGTTTGCCATGCCCTCCTGCAGGGATCTTCCTGATCCAGGGATTGAACCCATGTCTCTTATGTCTCCTGCATTGGGCAGTCGCTCACTGTGACTGGAGAAGTCCACAGTCCGCAACAAGGACCCAGTGCAGCCAAAAATAAATAAAAACTTCAAAAAAATTACTTATTGGGCTTCCCTGGTAGCTCAATGGTAAAGAATCCACCTGCCAATGCAGGAAACACAGGTTCAATCCCTGATCCAGGAAGATCCCACATGGTGCTGAACAACAAAGCCTGTGGGCCACAACTATTGAGCCTGTGCTCTAGAGCCTGGGAGGTACACCTATTGCACCCACATGCCACAGCTACTGAAGTCCATGCACCCTAGAGCCCTTGCTCTGCAGCAAGAGAGGCCACTGCAGTGAGAAACCTGCTCATCACAAGAGAGGAGACCTCACTCCTCACAACTAGAGAAAAGTCTTCAAGCAGCAATGAAGACCCAGAACATCCAAAAATAAATAAAATTTATTTTAAAAAATTACTTATTAATTCATTCAGAAGTAAACAAACCAACTACATGTGAATGCAACAAATTCTTATGAAAAATAATTTCCCAAACAAAAAGCATTTAGGGGCCTCCCTGGTGGTCCAGTGGGTAGACAATCTGCCTTGAATGCAAGGGGTACCAGTTCAATCCCTGGCCCCGGAAGATCCCATGTGCCACGGAGTGGCTGGATGCTGTGTCCAATTACAAGACAGTGGTCTGGAGTGCGTGAACCCAGAGCTGGTGCTCTGCAGTGAGAGAGGCCACTGCAATGGGAGGCCTACACAGGCCAAAGAATAAAGATGGATGAAAATTAATAGATAAAGGACCAATAAAAGAGGCTAAAATTAAAAAAGAAAAAAGCATTTGGTAAGAATAGTGCTTCTTTTTTGTAGCTTCACAGATCTCTTTAACTTCAGGCCTGCTGGAAGGCAGCTGGGCCCTTATATCTGCACACAACAGGTGGGCTGTCACACTTAAAGCAGTTGGTGGGGAATTCCACTTCACATGAGAAAATGAAAGTGAAAAAGGCAAGTAACCTCTTGGTTATTATTTTGAAAATGATTTTGACTTTGCAGACCCCCTGAAAGGGTTTCTGGGGCTATACTTGAGAGTCACTGTTCTGGAAGACACAGGAGACTCAGCTGAAAGTTTTACTAGTTTCTGTTAGCTTGCCGAAGTGGCTGGCTAAATGTCTGCCAAGTCATGTCTGATTCTTTGTGAACCCGTGGACGCCAGGCTTCCCTGCCCCTCACCATCCTGCAGTTTGCCCAAGCTTGTGTCCATTGAATCGGTGATGGTGATAAAGATATGAAGAAAAAAAAATATATGGAGACAAGTTGCTTTCTCATATACCAATATCTCTAGAATGTCCCAGGCTCCACACTGTGTGTTCCCACTGTGCAAATCTGGAGTCTCAACATCTATGGCTCACGCTGCTGGGAGTCGAGACTTCTCAGAGATTTCTTTCCTTAACCATTACTTCTAGGGCTCCTGGATGGGAAAAAAAGAGCAGACAGGGACAGATAGTTCCCAGATCTTTCCAGGAGACCTATGACTTCTTGCAGTTAAATCCAAAAGATGCTTTTTCGTCTCTTGATCCCAAAGCAGTGGACATTTTCAGTATCATTCAAATTTATAACAAAAAAACATCTTTCTTTTGTGAACAGAAAAAATAAATTAAAAAGATTATTTTCTAGGCTTGTCAGAATCTTGTTCATGGTACTAGTTTTCAAATATTCCCAAATATTTATCCTAATTATGTTGAAATACTGTAGAGTTTTCTTTTGTCTCAGCCCTGGAATTCTCTTGTTTGGATGCTTTTGTGAAACAGAAGTGGTTTTACATGTCTAACAGTTCATTTATTACCCAATTAATTTTTAGAAAAATAGATTTTCAGCCATAATTTATATACCTAACACAACTATCTTAAGTATACAGTTCAATAATTCTTCATAATTTTATAGAGTTGGGTAACCACTACCACAGTTCAAAATATTTGCTCATTTTGTTTAACTCTTTGAAATATCTTAAGTATGGTTAACACTAGAGAAAATATGGATGTCTACTTTAAAAAAAAAACCCTGGGATGTGCAAGTATTTTTTTTTAACTTTTATTTTACTTTTAACTTTTTTTTCCTTTTTTAAAAAAATTTATTTTATTTTTAAATTTTTTTTTACACCTTTATTTTACTTTTAACTTTTACAGAGTTTTGTTGTTTACAGATACGTATGTTCCCGGATTAGTCATATGTATATCCCCCCCATCCCACCCCTCCAGACTGTCACACAGCACCCCTGCAGGATCCCCTTTTCTCACAGAGCAATGATTATAGCTATTCTCTTCACATTTGATAGTACAGGCCTTCATGCTACTTCCTTCACGCCTTCCACCCACTGTTCCTTCCCCACAATGTCCATATGTCCACTGACCATGTCTGTTTCTCCATCGCTTCACTGCATGTGCCATCATCACCATCTTACTAGATTCCATATATATGTGTTAGTATATTGTACTTGTCCTTCTCTTTCTGACTGACTTGTGAAAGCATTTTTAAGGAGCATGTTTTCTTTCAGTGACTATGCCTTACACTCAGCCAATGAACTAAGTTTAATGAATCAGTCAGCAATTCGATAATTTATTAAGAACTTCCCTGGTGGTTCGGTGGTTAAGAATCTACCTGCTAAAGCAGGGGACACAGGTTTGATCCCCTGGCCAGGAAGATTACAAAGGCCTCAGGGCAACTGAGTCTGTGTGCCATGATAAGAGAGTAGTCACACAGCAATGAAGACCCACTGAAGCCAAAAAAATACGTATATCCAGCCTCACCCTGTTACCAAAAAGTATGTGCATGGTGCGTGTGGGTGCTTCTGCTGAAAAGCCAACCAACAGGCCAGGTTGTTGGAAGAAAAGTTTCCTAATGAGAGGAGTAAGGGGGAGGAACCTGTCCAAAGGCTGAATCTCACCCCTGCCCCGCCCCCGCAAGCTAAGGTGAGAGCTTTTACTGATGGGAGGGCTTACACGCGGAAACAGCACAGTCCTCTGGAATAGCCATCTTCCCCTGGGTCATGAGCAGTCTGACCAGCATCCTCTTGGTTGTTTTAGGTACAGTTAACCTTCAGAGCCAGCGTCCACTTGTTCCCATGCCTTTGCGACCAGCTCTCAGAACTGTGGCAGCTCATGGCCTGGGTACAGTCTGGTCAACATGCAGTTAACTTCTCCACCTGCTGTTTTGGTGTCTATAAGACAGCTCACAGGATGTGGCTCAGAATGTTATCTACAGCCCCTGAGAAGGAACTAAAGGTCCTTGACTATGCTTAATGACTACACTATTACTATTGGGTCTCCTTTGACTGTTTTCCTTTGTTTTTACATTTCTCGCTTCTCTGACTAAACTTATTCTTTGACTAAAGTTTTCCACAAAGGCAGGCAGAGGACATGGTGGGGCGGGAGGTGGGGGCAAAGACCATTGGGTGTCAGAATCATGGTTCGTTTTACGTGTCAGTCTGGCTTGACTAGTTCAGTCACTTGGTCCGTGTCTGACTGTTTTGCGACCCCATGGACTGCGGCACGCCAGGCTTCCTTGTCCTTCAGCATCTCCCAGAGCTTGTTCAAACTCATGTCCATTGACTCAGTGATGCCATCTTGTCTTCTGTTGTCCTTTTCTTCTTTTGCCTTCTATTTTCCCCAACATCAGACTCTTTTCCAATGAGTCGTCTTTTTTGCATCTGGTGGCCAAAGTGCAGAGAGAGGGCCTGGGAAAACGAGTATGCAGAAAAAACTTGCAGGAACCCTGGAATACTGAGAGCAGCCTGGAGAAAACTGCCTGCAGGCCCTCAAGCCGGGCCTTTGAGTGTCTCCTGAGGTCTCCTTTGGAGGCATGGGTCAGTGGAAGGCCTAGGGCAGTCCCAGGAAGCATGGTGTGTGGCATAGTCCTCTTGAAGGAGGTCGCCATAACCTGGACTTACAGAGCTGCTGAGCAGAACTGAGCAACTGACTCCGGAGGGCGCAAACAAAACCGTGGGTGCACCAGCACCTCTGTGAAAGATTGAGCCAGACCTGCCAGAGCGTACGAGTGTCTCCTGCAGAGGGCACGGCTCAGCAGTGGCCTGCAGTAGTCCTGGGATGCACGGTGTGTGGCATACGTCCTTCTGAAAGAGGCTTGACTGTAGCACCCAGATATTTGGTCTAACGTTATTCTAGATGTTTCTATGAAGGTATTTTTTTTTGGTGTGTCCTTTGCGACCAGCTCTCAGAACTGTGGCAGCTCATGGCCTGGGTACAGTCTGGTCAACATGCAGTTAACTTCTCCACCTGCTGTTTTGGTGTCTATAAGACAGCTCACAGGATGTGGCTCAGAATGTTATCTACAGCCCCTGAGAAGGAACTAAAGGTCCTTGACTATGCTTAATGACTACACTATTACTATTGGGTCTCCTTTGACTGTTTTCCTTTGTTTTTACATTTCTCGCTTCTCTGACTAAACTTATTCTTTGACTAAAGTTTTCCACAAAGGCAGGCAGAGGACATGGTGGGGCGGGAGGTGGGGGCAAAGACCATTGGGTGTCAGAATCATGGTTCGTTTTACGTGTCAGTCTGGCTTGACTAGTTCAGTCACTTGGTCCGTGTCTGACTGTTTGCGACCCCATGGACTGCGGCACGCCAGGCTTCCTTGTCCTTCAGCATCTCCCAGAGCTTGTTCAAACTCATGTCCATTGACTCAGTGATGCCATCTTGTCTTCTGTTGTCCTTTTCTTCTTTTGCCTTCTATTTTCCCCAACATCAGACTCTTTTCCAATGAGTCGTCTTTTTTGCATCTGGTGGCCAAAGTGCAGAGAGAGGGCCTGGGAAAACGAGTATGCAGAAAAAACTTGCAGGAACCCTGGAATACTGAGAGCAGCCTGGAGAAAACTGCCTGCAGGCCCTCAAGCCGGGCCTTTGAGTGTCTCCTGAGGTCTCCTTTGGAGGCATGGGTCAGTGGAAGGCCTAGGGCAGTCCCAGGAAGCATGGTGTGTGGCATAGTCCTCTTGAAGGAGGTCGCCATAACCTGGACTTACAGAGCTGCTGAGCAGAACTGAGCAACTGACTCCGGAGGGCGCAAACAAAACCGTGGGTGCACCAGCACCTCTGTGAAAGATTGAGCCAGACCTGCCAGAGCGTACGAGTGTCTCCTGCAGAGGGCACGGCTCAGCAGTGGCCTGCAGTAGTCCTGGGATGCACGGTGTGTGGCATACGTCCTTCTGAAAGAGGCTTGACTGTAGCACCCAGATATTTGGTCTAACGTTATTCTAGATGTTTCTATGAAGGTATTTTTTTTTGGTGTGTCCTAATCTCCTTTTCTCATGGAGACAGAAGTCATATGGGACTCGGGCCTACACGAATGACCTTATTATTATTTTTTTTTTTTAAACTTTTATTTATTTATTTTTGGTTGTGCTGGGTCTTCGCTGATGTGTGGGTTTAGCTGCTCCGCAGTATGTGGGATCTTCCCAGATCAGGGATCGAACCTGTGTCTCCTGCATTGGCAGATGAGTTCTTATCCACTGAGCCACAAGGGAAGCCCACGAATGACCTTATTTTATCTTCATTACTTCTTCAAAGACTATGTCTCCAAAGACAGTCACATTCTGAGGTACTGGGCGTCAGGGCTTCAACATCTAAATTTATAGGGGATGAGGAGAAACACAATCCAGCCCATGGCAGATGGAAAACTAGTCTACTTGACGAACTTCCTTTAAATTTTTTAAAATTATCTTTCTTCTTATGACATTCACTTGAAAAGAATGATTTCACCCAGTCTCTGAGTCCGTTCGGACTGTTTTAGAGGCTGGAAGTCTGAGGTCAGGGTTGAGTTTTGGTGGAAGCCCTCTTCCGGTTGCAGGCTGGTGACTTCCTTTGTTGTCCTCCCCCAGAGTGGGGCAAAGAGGGGAAGCGAGCTCCCTGGTGACCTTTACAGGGGCACCAGCCCCACTCATGAGCACTCCACCCTCCAGACGGTGTCTAATCCTCCGCACCTCCCCGAAGCTCCACCTCCTAATGCCATTGTGGGGGGCAGGGCTTCAACAGATGAATTTGGAGGAGACATAAACACTCAGTCCAGAACACCGAGACTCAAGCTCCACCTCCTAATGCCGAAGGAGGTCGCCATAACCTGGACTTACAGAGCTGCTGAGCAGAACTGAGCAACTGACTCGAGGCGCAAACAAAACCGTGGGTGCACCAGCACCTCTGTGAAAGATTGAGCCAGACCTGCCAGAGCGTACGAGTGTCTCCTGCAGAGGGCACGGCTCAGCAGTGGCCTGCAGTAGTCCTGGGATGCACGGTGTGTGGCATACGTCCTTCTGAAAGAGGCTTGACTGTAGCACCCAGATATTTGGTCTAACGTTATTCTAGATGTTTCTATGAAGGTATTTTTTTTTGGTGTGTCCTAATCTCCTTTTCTCATGGAGACAGAAGTCATATGGGACTCGGGCCTACACGAATGACCTTATTATTATTTTTTTTTTTTAAACTTTTATTTATTTATTTTTGGTTGTGCTGGGTCTTCGCTGATGTGTGGGTTTAGCTGCTCCGCAGTATGTGGGATCTTCCCAGATCAGGGATCGAACCTGTGTCTCCTGCATTGGCAGATGAGTTCTTATCCACTGAGCCACAAGGGAAGCCCACGAATGACCTTATTTTATCTTCATTACTTCTTCAAAGACTATGTCTCCAAAGACAGTCACATTCTGAGGTACTGGGCGTCAGGGCTTCAACATCTAAATTTATAGGGGATGAGGAGAAACACAATCCAGCCCATGGCAGATGGAAAACTAGTCTACTTGACGAACTTCCTTTAAATTTTTTAAAATTATCTTTCTTCTTATGACATTCACTTGAAAAGAATGATTTCACCCAGTCTCTGAGTCCGTTCGGACTGTTTTAGAGGCTGGAAGTCTGAGGTCAGGGTTGAGTTTTGGTGGAAGCCCTCTTCCGGTTGCAGGCTGGTGACTTCCTTTGTTGTCCTCCCCCAGAGTGGGGCAAAGAGGGGAAGCGAGCTCCCTGGTGACCTTTACAGGGGCACCAGCCCCACTCATGAGCACTCCACCCTCCAGACGGTGTCTAATCCTCCGCACCTCCCCGAAGCTCCACCTCCTAATGCCATTGTGGGGGGCAGGGCTTCAACAGATGAATTTGGAGGAGACATAAACACTCAGTCCAGAACACCGAGACTGGAAAGTCAAATTTTAATTTGTAATCCTCTGAGTTCATTAAGGGTTTAACTTAACATCCTTGTCAAAGTGATGATGTCTGGAGAATTAGAGTAGTCATGAGTGCCTTTGTTTGCTCAGGTTTTCAAAGGCCTAGAATAAACTGAAATGTTTGTGAAGAAGGTTGAGTTGGGGCTTCCCTGGTGGTCCAGTGCGTAAGAATCTGCCTTACAAAGCAAGAGACAAGGGTTCGATCCCCGGTCCTGGAAGATCCCACCTGCCTCGGGGCAACTAAACCTGTGTGCCACAACTACTGAGCCTGCACTAAGGAACCTGTGTTCTGCAACGAGAGAAGCCACTGAAATGAGAAGTCAGAGCTCTGCAACTAGAAAGTGAGATCCTGCTCACCCCAACAGGAGAAAAGCCTGGGCAGCAACAAAGAGTAATCACAGCCAAACATAAATGAATATATATATATATATATATACACATATATATATACATATATATATATATATTTTTTTTTTTTTTTGTAAAGAAGAAGGTGGCACCTCCAGTGTGACTTTCCCTCCTACGAGTCATTCCAAGTTAAGTCAGCAAATAGGGCTTAACACTTTCAGCTTTTCTTAACACTTAGTAATTTAGTGAGTAAATCACTTATCAGTTCATTCATCATTTAACCATAAGCTATTATTGAACATCTATTGTACAGAGGTGCCAGGTACTTTCCAATCTCTTTTGCTGTGATCAAAAGCAATTAAAAGAGCACAATAAAATTCTCCCCTGCTAGAACTCACATTCTAGTGGGGGATACAGAAAATATTCAAGATATGTAAGAATTTTTTTTCCTAATGAGAATATTAAGTCAGGAAATAGGGTTAGGAAATGTGTGATGTGTGTGTCTGTGAAGGGGCAGTGGGGTGTCATTTAAAGTCGAGTGAGCAGAACAGGACTCCCTGAAAAAATAACATTGAAGTCAAAACTTGAAGTGAACCTGTGGGCCATGGGGCTAAGCATGGAAGCGCAGAGCTGGGCAGAGCAATTGGCAAGTTCAAAGATGCTGAGGCTGGAGTGGAGGGAGCAAGGAGGAGGTGAAGTCAGAAGGGTTATGAGGTGCCCTCATGAGAAAGGTTTTGGGATTTTATCTTAAGAAGGGTCCATCTAGTCAAAGCTATGGTTTTTCCAATAGTCATGTATGGATGTGAGAGTTGGACCATAAAGGCTGAGCACTGAAGAATTGATGCCCTTGAACTGTGGTGCTGGAGAAGACTCTTGAGAGTCCCTTGAACAGCAAGGAGATCAAAGCAGTCCATCCTAAAGGAAATCAACCCTGAATATTCATTGGAAGGACTGATGCTGAAGCTGAAGCTCCAATACTTTGACCACCTGATGTGAAGAATGAACTCACTGGAAAAGACTCTGATGCTCGGAAAGACTGAAGGCAGGAGAAGAGGGAAACAGAGATGAGATGATTGGATGAAATCATTGACTCAGTGGACACGAGTTTGAGTAAACTCCAGGAGACAGTGAAAGATAGGGAAACATGGAGTGCTGTGGTCCATGGGATTGCAAAGAGTTAGACATGACTGATGGACTGATCAACAGTAGGAGGGTTTGGGGTCGACAAGAAGTGTGATTGAATTACAGTGGGATTGAACAGTTACCTAAAACAATGGCGGAGAGGGAAGGGATGAAGGAGGAAGGAAGATCAACCAGGAAGCAATGCAACCATTCACAAGAGGATGGTGACTTAGACCAGGTGCTAGTCTCAGGGTGAGTGAAAATAGTCAGATTTGAGATGCTTGGGTGGGATTTCCCAACAGATGGAATGTGAGCTGGGAGTCAAGAGCAGCACGAATTTTCTGGCTTTGAAAAATGAAAGAAGGGAATTGCTGTTTATTGTGATGGGGAAGACTGAGGGGGCAGGAAGGTTGACAAATAAAAAGCACCATGATAAATGGAGAGATCATGGAAGAAAGGAAGAAGCATCATATTTAAGTATCTTTAAAGGTTTGTTTCTTTCCCTCGTTTTGAACAAGAGGTCCTGCATTTTCGTTTTGCACTGAATCTTAAAAATTCTATAGTCTTGATGAGAAAAAATATTATCATCAGCATCTCTTAAAAAAAAATACTGTATCTGAGGCACATAGTTCTAGAAGTTTCTAGGTAATCTGCAACCATCAATTATCCCCCAAACAGGACGTGCATCACTGCTTAGCTCCATAATTGCTTATCATAGCTCATCCATGTGACACGGTATGATGTGCCTAATTTCTATTACTGTATGATGTATTTTGTTATGCCTATGTTGTAATTAATGATCACTCATGCTTAGCAAGAACTTCTTGGGCTTCATGTAGAGGTTTGCCCAAGCTCATCCAGTCAGTTGGGGGCAGAGAAGGGACCAATTTGCTGTCCCTCTGAGACATGGATTGGTGCCTAATTGCCTACTGTGCCATATCAGAAAGAAGTGTTTGATAATATTCTGAATTATCCATCCACATGCTTGTGAGCAGTGAACTCAGCAAAATATTTGTTCTTATGGTAGTTGAGTTTTTGCTTAAGTCCCAAACTTGAAAAAATAAGCTTTACCCATTAGAGGAAGTGTAACTAGATAACTGTAAGCTTAGTCAAGGGGAAATTTTTGAAATAAAAGACAGTATCCTTTTGAGGAAGTGGGTTAACTTGCCATTGAACAACAGGGCAACAAAGAATCAGAGAAACCAACACTTCTCCATAATCATTGTTGACGATAGAATGGACAATGCAAAAACAGTGAACATCCTGAATTTGTAATCAGTCTGAGTTGATGATCCTTGAAAAGACCTGCATGGTGAGGGGCGTACAGCTCACAGCTGAGGTTTGCAGGTGAATGAACACTCTCAGTCTTCTTCTTTTTTTAATTTTTAATTTTTCTTTATTTAGGAGAACATTAAATAACAAATGAAAAGCACCATGATAAATTGAGAGATCATTGAGGAAAGGAAGAAACAGTATATTGTAGTCCCACAGCGACTCTCGACCTTCTTCTTTTGCTCCAACTTCCTTTCCCTGAAACGACAGACAGCAACGGAACTAGGAACCTTGGCGGTTATCACCAAATGTGAGTTACAGGAAGCAGATATGAGCTGGTACAGGCCAAGTTACAGAAGAAAGTTTTGGGTGCAACCTCAGTATAGTTTCTGAGGAAAACAAATATGCAAGACAAATGCTTCATTTTGCCAAATCCTCTCTTTCTGAAAAAAGAAAAGCCCAAACCCAAGAAACTCCTCAAAATGCATGTATTATTTTCCATATGGCTATGATTTTAATAAACCAAATAAACACTGTTCATTCAGGGTAAATATGCACTCAAATCCTGTAAGTCAGTGGTCGTTTAAGACGAACTCTCTCAGTTTCTAAGTCTCCAGGTTTGTTGACCACACCATGTAGGCATGACTAGGTGGTCTGCTCAACACATTATAAGGTAGAAATCAGAGTGTTGGCTGGACTGAGGGCTTGTCTGGAGGCCCTGGGGGAAAACCTCTTCCTGAAGCTTGCTCTTGTTGGCAGAATTCAGTTCCTCGAGCTATAGGACTGAGGACTTGCACCTGATTTCCATGCTGGATGTTAGCCAGTGACTCCAGGCTGCCTGAATTCCTTGGTGTGGGGCTCCTACCCTCTAGCAACAGTGTGTCAGATTTTAGTGCTTTAAATTTCTGATTTCCTTTTCTGTGATGAGCCAGAGAAAATGCTCTGCTTTTAAAGGGCTGGTAAGTCATGCCCACCAGGATAATCTCCCTATCTCCAAGTCAACTGTGCTCTGTTTAGGAGAGTAAAATCCATTGTACTCACAGCCCTGGGGATCAGGCAGGGTGTTCACACCAGGTGTGAGGATCTTAGACATCATATTTGAATTCTGCCACCACATCCAGCTTCAAGGACCCCTGGCAAAAATTATTTCACCTTGTTGTAGAATCAGCTTCCTAAGAAGCAGGCTCTGATATGAAGGTTACCTTACTGTTGCTCAGTCACTTAGGCATGTCTGACTCTTTGTGACCCATGGACTGCAGTCTACCAGGCTTCCCTGTACTTCACGATCTTCTGGAGTCTGCTCAAACTCATACCCATTGCCTCACCCTCTGGCACCCCTTTCTCCTCCAGGCCTCAGTCTTTCCAGCATCAGGGTGTTTTCCAATGGGTCAGCTCTTCACACCAGGGGGCCAAAGCATTGGCACTTCAGCTTCAGCCTCAGTCCTTCCAAGGAACAGTCAGGGTTGATTTCTTTTAGGATTTACTGGTTTGATCTCCTTGCAGTCCAAGGGGCTCTCAAGAGTCTTCTCCAGCACCACAGTTCAAGGGCATCAATTCTTGGCTCAACCTTCTGTATGGTCCAAATCTCACATCATAGATGACCACTGGAAAGGCCGTAGCTTTAACTAGATGGACCTTTGTCAACAAAATGATTTCTTTGCCTTTTAATACACTGTCTAGGTTTGTTATCGTTTATCTTCCAAGGAGCAAGCATTTTAATTTCATGGCTGCAGTAACCCTCTGCAGTGATTTCGGAGCCCAAGAAAATAAAGTCCGTCACAGCATCTCCTTTCCCCCTTCTATTTGCCATGAAGTGATGTGAAGATAATAATCTCACTTTTTTGAATGTTGAGTTTTAAACCAGCTTTTCACTCTCCTTTTTCACCTTCAGCAAGAGGGTCTTTAGTTCTTCTTCACTTTCTGCCATTAAGGTTGTATCATCTGTATATCTGAAGTTGTTGATATTTTCTCCTGGCAATCTTGACTCCTGCTTATGATTTATCCAGCCTGACATTTCACACAATGTACTCCACATGTGAGTTAAATAAGCAAGGTAACAATATACAACCTTGTCCTACTCCTTTCCTAATTTTGGACCAAAATGTTGCCTTAGAGTAAAATCCATTGTACTCACAGCCCTGGGGATCAGGCAGGGTGTTCACACCAGGTGTGAGGATCTTAGACATCATATTTGAATTCTGCCACCACATCCAGCTTCAAGGACCCTGGCAAAATTATTTCACCTTGTTGTAGAATCAGCTTCCTAAGAAGCAGGCTCTGATATGAAGGTTACCTTACTGTTGCTCAGTCACTTAGGCATGTCTGACTCTTTGTGACCCATGGACTGCAGTCTACCAGGCTTCCCTGTACTTCACGATCTTCTGGAGTCTGCTCAAACTCATACCCATTGCCTCACCCTCTGGCACCCCTTTCTCCTCCAGGCCTCAGTCTTTCCAGCATCAGGGTGTTTTCCAATGGGTCAGCTCTTCACACCAGGGGGCCAAAGCATTGGCACTTCAGCTTCAGCCTCAGTCCTTCCAAGGAACAGTCAGGGTTGATTTCTTTTAGGATTTACTGGTTTGATCTCCTTGCAGTCCAAGGGGCTCTCAAGAGTCTTCTCCAGCACCACAGTTCAAGGGCATCAATTCTTCGGCGCTCAACCTTCTGTATGGTCCAAATCTCACATCATAGATGACCACTGGAAAGGCCGTAGCTTTAACTAGATGGACCTTTGTCAACAAAATGATTTCTTTGCCTTTTAATACACTGTCTAGGTTTGTTATCGTTTATCTTCCAAGGAGCAAGCATTTTAATTTCATGGCTGCAGTAACCCTCTGCAGTGATTTCGGAGCCCAAGAAAATAAAGTCCGTCACAGCATCTCCTTTCCCCCTTCTATTTGCCATGAAGTGATGTGAAGATAATAATCTCACTTTTTTGAATGTTGAGTTTTAAACCAGCTTTTCACTCTCCTTTTTCACCTTCAGCAAGAGGGTCTTTAGTTCTTCTTCACTTTCTGCCATTAAGGTTGTATCATCTGTATATCTGAAGTTGTTGATATTTTCTCCTGGCAATCTTGACTCCTGCTTATGATTTATCCAGCCTGACATTTCACACAATGTACTCCACATGTGAGTTAAATAAGCAAGGTAACAATATACAACCTTGTCCTACTCCTTTCCTAATTTTGAGCCAGTCCACTATTCCATGTAAGGTTCTAACTGTTGCTTCTTGTCTTGCATGCAGGTTTCTTAGGAGGCAGGTAAGGTGGTTTGATATTCCCATCTCTAAGAATTTTCCAGTTCGTTGTGACTCACACAGTTAAAGGCTTTAGCATAGTCAATGAAGCAGAAGTAGATACTTTTTCTGGAATTCCCTTGCTTTTTCAATGATCTAATGGCTGTTGGCAATTGGATCTCTTGTTTTGCAATAAGGAGCTGATGATCTGAATCACAGTCAGCTCCAGGTCTTGTTTTTGCTGACTGTAATAGAGCTTCTCCATCTTTGGCTGCAAAGAATATAATCAACCTGATTTCGGTGTTGACCATTTGGTGAAGTCCATGTGTAGAGTCATCTGTTGTGTTGTCGGAAAAGCGTTTTTGCTATCACTGATGTGTTCTCTTGACAAAACTCTGTTAGCCTTTGCTCTGCTTCATTTTGTACTCCAAGGCCAGATTTGCCTGTTATTCTGGGTATCTCTTGACTTCCTACTTTTGTATTCCAATCCCCTGTGATGAAAAGAACCTCTTTTATTTTGGTGTTAGTTTTAGAAGGTCTTGGAGGTCTTCATAGAACCTGTCAGCTTCAGTTTTCTTGGGTATCAGTGGTTGGGGCACAGACTTGGATTATTGTGATGTTGAATGGTTTGCCTTGAAAATGAATAGAAATCATTCCGTTGTTTTTGAGATTATACCCAAATACTGCATCTCAGACTTTTTTGTTGACTATGAGGGCTGCTCCATTTCTTCTAAGGGATTCTTGCCCACATAATAGATATAATGGTCATCTGAATTAAATTCACCCATTTCTATCCATTTTAGTTCACTGATTCCTAAGATGTTGCCATCTCCTGCTTGGCCGTATCCAGTTTACCTTGATTCATGCACCGATCAGACTTTACTTTCACTAGCGTCCTTTCTGCTTTTGCCTGGCTGGTTGAGTCTCTCTGAAGCTATTAGTAACTGCCTTCCGCTCTTCCACAGTAGTGTGTTGGACACCTTCTGAACCTGGGGGCTCATGATATCTCTTTGCCTTTTCATTATGTTCATGGGGTTCTTGCATCAAGGATACTGGAGTGTTATACCATATGAGTTCATCAGTAAATATTTCAGTACTATTACATCTACAAACATTTCAGCACATCTTTGAAATACTGGAAACCACAAAATCTATCTCATCAAAAATAATAATTCATATCATAAACATGCAATTACTGGGCTTCCCTGGTGGTCCAGTGGGTAGAGTCCACCTTGCACTGCAAGGAGCACCAGTTCAATCCCGGGCATGGGAAGATCCCACATGCTGCTGAGCAGCTGGACCGGTGTGTTCAATTACGAGTCAGCGCTCTGGAGCGCATGCGCCCAGAGCCGGTGCTCTGCTATAGGAGAGGCCACTGCCATGGGAGGCCTACACAGGCCAAAGAACAAAGATGGATGAAAATAAGTAAATGAAAGACCAATAAAAAATGCAATTACTGCTAATGTTTAAAAGCAACAAGTATCTGTATTATTTTTAAAAAATGTTCATGTATTTATTTATGGCCACGCAGGGTCCTGGTTGTTGCACTCGTACTTTTTCTAGGTGCAGCAAGCGGGGGGCTTCTCTCTAGTTGTGGTGTGGGGCTTCTCATTGCAGGGACTTCTCTTGCTGCACAGCTCTGGCTCAAGGGCAAGCAGGCTTCAATAGTTGTAGCATGCGGGCTTAGTAGGTGTGGCACACAGGCTTCGTGGTAGCATGTGGGATCTTCCCAGACCAGGTATAGAACCGGCATCCCCTGCATTGTATAGCAGATTCTTAACCACTGGTACATCAGAAAAGACCCCAATGTTTAAAAATTGTCTCATAAATGTCACAACTCCTTCCTCCTCTCCACCTATTTCTCTAAAGTTTGCTTGTTTAAATCAAGATTGAAAATAAATGAGCGCTCTCTTTCCCCTTGAACTTGATTTTTTAATGAAATCAGAGCATACGTCTTACAACTAGGTCTTTAATACATTTTGAGTTAGTAGATGGTATAAGGTAAATGTCCAACTTCATTTTTTGGTGTGTGGACACTCAGTCTTCCCAATATTATTTTTGGAAGAGGCTGCCCTTTCCTCATTGTGTGGTCTTGGTACCCTTGTCAGAATTTATTGGAGGATATGTACAATCAAAATTTTTATTGAGTTCAGTTGACAAAGAAGGAAGGAGGGCTACCAGACGGTGCCCACACTGCACTCTATGCTCAGCCTCAAAGGGGTCCCACCATGGCCTCTGCCTGGAGGTGATGGGGCAGGAGAAGCTAGTGTCAGTTATCTGCCTGGGGTAAGGGCGCTGATGCTTCTCCATCCTCAGGAGGTTGTTCCAATGGTGAGAGGGGTGAGTCAGAGTCAGCTCAGCCAGGAGGGTGTGCAGGACGGGCTGAGACACCTCCCTTCAGGTCCAACTCAGCTCCGAAGCAGGACCGACGAATTCCCATCCTCTGCAGGGATATTTCTACAGATGCGGGGCTTTCTTCTCAATGATGCATTTACTGCAAAGTTCAACTTATTAAAAGGCAAAGGTGGTTGCAGTAGAGGAGGTCATGGCTATGTGTTTTTACTTAATTGTTTTATCTTGCTTAGCAGAACTAATAATCAAATCATGTTTGGGTCAGGTCATGGGGGCCAACCCAATAGTCTTATTTTTTCCCTTCCCTTATTGTTCAAGAGGCAATATTCACAACTCAGGGACTGAACCCACATCTCTCATGTCTCCTGCATTGGCAGGCGGGTTCTTTACCACTGGTGCCACCTGGGAAGTCCCAGGTAGTTTTGATTAGAATTCATTTATAAATTTGATTTGGTTTTGTGGTTTTATGAGAGCTATAAGCTATTTACTTTTATTTTATTTATAATTTTTAAACTTCTTGGCTGTGTAGCATGTGGGATCTTAGTTTCCCAACCAGGGATTCAACCTGTACCCCCTGTATGGGAGTGGAGAGTTGTAACTGTTGGTCTGCTATACTTGGTTTTAAATTCACATGTATTTAAGGAATATTATTATAATTGAAAAATTGTCAGTATTGGGAGATGCCAAATAATTCAATTTTTATCCAGCTTACCACACAAAAAAGCTCGAATCAACATGGTTTCACTGCTGAATTTTGTAAAACATTAAAGAAATTAACACTAATTTTTCATAAGCTCTTCCAAAAAATAGACAAGAGGGAAGTCTTTTCCAGTTCATGACAGGAGGCCAGCATCACCTTGATACCAAAACTAGACAATGACATCAGAAGAAGATTACAAATCAATGTCCTTTATGAATATAAGTGTACAAACCCTCTACACAATACTAGCAAACCAAATCCAGCAATATGTAAAAAGAATTATACACCGTGATCAAGTGAGAGTTATTCCATAATTGCAGGTTCATTTAACATAAAAAATCAATCAAAAAACCCCAATCAATATAATGTGCCATTTTAATAGTAGAAGGGGAAAAATGATCTCAGGAGACACAGAAAAAGCATGTGACAAAAATATAATACTTGTTCAAGATAAAAACAGATAACAAACTAGGAGTAGAAGGGAACTTCCTCAGTCTAATAAAGGACATCTACAATCACACCCCCTTACAGCTAACATCTTAGTTAATGGTAAAAAAATCACAAGCTTTCTCACTAAAATCAGGAACAGGGCACTCTCGTTTCTGTTCAACATTGTATTAGGCCTCAACTAGAAAAACAAACAAAAGGAAAACAAATTAAAGGGATCTGGATTAGAAAGGAAGACGTAAAACTGTCTCTATTTACAGATGATGTAATTTTATATAGAGAGACTTCCAAGGAATTCACCATAAAAACAAAACACCTCTATGAGATAATAAATTCAGTAAGGTTACAGGATATAGGGGATTCCCAGGTGGCACAGTGGTAAAGAATCCACCCATCAATGCAGGGGATGCAAGTTTGATTCCTGGGTCAGGAAGATCCCCTGTAGTAGGAAATGGCAACCCACTGCAGTATTCTTGTCTGGAAAATTCTATGAGATTGGAAAGAGTTAGACATGACTGAGTAACTGAGCACACACTCACACACAGAGGAAACAAGATAAGTACAGAAACAATTTTGTTTCTATATATTAACGGTGAGCAATTTGATAATTAAGTTAAGAGAGCAATTCTATTTACCAGGGCATAAAAAAGAATAAAACAATTAGGAGTAAATTTAACCAAAGGAGCAAAAGGCTTTCACACTGAAAACTAAATAATATTGAAAGAAATTAAAAGAGAACTAAATCAACAGAAAGCTATCCCATATTCATGGACTGGAAGACAACACTGTCAGAATGGCTCTTTTCCTCTAAACTGGTCTAGAGATTCAGTTCGGTTTCTGTCAAATTCAGTGGATTCTTCTGTAGAAATTGAAAAACCGATCCTAAAATTTATTCTTCCTTGTTCTGTGCATTGTAGAATATTTAGCAGCATCTCTGGTCTCTACTTTGAGTCACTTTGAGAGTTCCTTGGACAGCAAGGAAATCAAACCAGTCAATCCTAAAGGAAATCAACCTTGAATATTCTTCGGAAGGACTGATGCTGAAGCTCCAATACTCTGGCCACCTGTTGTGAAGATCCAACTCACTGGAAAAGACCCTGATGCTGGGAAAGACGGAAGTTAGGAGGAGAAGGGGACAATAGAGGACGAGATGCCTGGATGGCATCGCTGACTCAATGGACATGAATCTGAGCAAACTCTGGGAAATAGTGAACGACAGGGAAGGCTGGTGGGTTGCAGTCCGTGGAGGCGAAAAGAGTGACATACGACTTAGTGACTGAACAACAGGCCTCTACTTGCTTGATGCCAGCTCTCATCCACCCTTGGGTAAAACGGGCTCTGGAAACTAGAGATTTGGGATTTCCCTCAGACTTGGAAGCAGTAAAGGCCAAGGAGCTATGGGGAGGCACCAGTAGCATCTACTACGTGCTGTGCTAAGTTGCTTTAGTCGTGTCTGACTCTGCTGCCCCATGGACTGTAGCCTGCTATGGAATTCTCCCGGCAAGAATACTGGAGGAGGTTGCCGTTTCCTTTTCCAGGGAATCTTCCTGGCCCAGGGATCGAACCCACATCTCTGCATGGGAGGTGAATTCTTTGCCACTCAGCCACCAGGGAAGCTGAGGAACTTAGGATAACCAGGTTTTAGCCTCGGGTCTAGTGCAATCCTCTGTCCTTTTGCAAAGCACCCCCTTACTCTCATCAGGAGACAGAGATTTCTAGTCCAGCCCAGGGAGACCCTGGGAGTGGTGGTGAGAGATGTCACTAGGCGTCCATCCCATGGTCCCCCGATCTTTGACTTCTACTAATCAGTGACCAGTACCCCAATCCTCAGGGTTCACCTGGCAGCTGATGCAATAGCTGTGGCATTTCTGGAAGACAACACTGTCAGAATGGCTCTTTTCCTCTAAACTGGTCTAGAGATTCAGTTCGGTTTCTGTCAAATTCAGTGGATTCTTCTGTAGAAATTGAAAAACCGATCCTAAAATTTATTCTTCCTTGTTCTGTGCATTGTAGAATATTTAGCAGCATCTCTGGTCTCTACTTTGAGTCACTTTGAGAGTTCCTTGGACAGCAAGGAAATCAAACCAGTCAATCCTAAAGGAAATCAACCTTGAATATTCTTCGGAAGGACTGATGCTGAAGCTCCAATACTCTGGCCACCTGTTGTGAAGATCCAACTCACTGGAAAAGACCCTGATGCTGGGAAAGACGGAAGTTAGGAGGAGAAGGGGACAATAGAGGACGAGATGCCTGGATGGCATCGCTGACTCAATGGACATGAATCTGAGCAAACTCTGGGAAATAGTGAACGACAGGGAAGGCTGGTGGGTTGCAGTCCGTGGAGGCGAAAAGAGTGACATACGACTTAGTGACTGAACAACAGGCCTCTACTTGCTTGATGCCAGCTCTCATCCACCCTTGGGTAAAACGGGCTCTGGAAACTAGAGATTTGGGATTTCCCTCAGACTTGGAAGCAGTAAAGGCCAAGGAGCTATGGGGAGGCACCAGTAGCATCTACTACGTGCTGTGCTAAGTTGCTTTAGTCGTGTCTGACTCTGCTGCCCCATGGACTGTAGCCTGCTATGGAATTCTCCCGGCAAGAATACTGGAGGAGGTTGCCGTTTCCTTTTCCAGGGAATCTTCCTGGCCCAGGGATCGAACCCACATCTCTGCATGGGAGGTGAATTCTTTGCCACTCAGCCACCAGGGAAGCTGAGGAACTTAGGATAACCAGGTTTTAGCCTCGGGTCTAGTGCAATCCTCTGTCCTTTTGCAAAGCACCCCCTTACTCTCATCAGGAGACAGAGATTTCTAGTCCAGCCCAGGGAGACCCTGGGAGTGGTGGTGAGAGATGTCACTAGGCGTCCATCCCATGGTCCCCCGATCTTTGACTTCTACTAATCAGTGACCAGTACCCCAATCCCTCAGGGTTCACCTGGCAGCTGATGCAATAGCTGTGGCATTTCAGGCCATCTTAATGTTTGAACAGACTGGTAACTTCTAGATGATGTTTCAAACAGCAGGATCACTAAAGCTTATGATCATGTGCCCATTTGACGTGATGTGGAGCCCCTGGTCTGAGGCAATGTATAGGTATTGAGTCAGAGAGGCGCGGCCACTCTGAGGGACATAGAATAAGGTATTTTTTTTCTTTTTGATCATGCCATGTGGCATATGGGATTATAGTTCCCCAGCCAGGGATCAAATCCATCCCCCCTGCAATGGAAGGGCAGTTTTAACTGCTGGATTGCCAGGGAAGTCCTTCACAAGCTTTTTAACACTAAACAATCCATAATTGTCTTTCTATAAGGAAAATGCCGGAGTATCCAAAGCACTGTACAACAAATTTTTAGTAATGTCCCATGCACTATTTGGAATACACTTACACCAATTATTCACTGTCTACCTGAAATTTAAATTCAATTTAAACTTAACTGGGTGTCCTGTATTCTTGTTAAATCTAGCAATTCTAAATGGTCTACGCAGTCTTCAGATACCACACGGCTTTCTTCATGTTCTCTCGTGACATAGCCAGTTAGGAAGTTGTTTTGAAAGACACCAGCTAGTTGTGAGCCTAAATAGGGTGACTTGGCTTCCCCTAGTGGCGAACCCAGTCAGTGTGTGTCATTCAAGGCCCTGTTTAATCACTTACTGAACACTTGACAAGTGTCGGCTGTAAGGGGTGAAAAAATAGTCCCTGTTTTCATGGCGCTTGCCATTAAGACAAGGGGATGTGTGTTGACAGAGGCTGTGAGATCTCCCCTAGGGCCGTGTCTCTGACTGACCTGCGGGCACAGGTTGGCACAAGGTAGAGGCCTTGAAGGAAGATTTCAGAGTGGAGAGAAACAGGCCCCCTGGTGTGCTGGTGAGCCCTCCAGACTCTGAATTTGGAGTGGATGTTGCATCTTTATTCTGAAACATCAGAATCATCTCTTTCCTTTCTGGCTGCTCCACGTGGCATGAAGGACCTTAGCTCCCTGACCAGGGATCGAGTCTGGGCCCACGGCTGTGAAAGCTCAGAGTCCTAACCAAGGGACCGCCAGAGAATTCCCATGTCTTTCTAAAAGTTAACTTCCAGAGAATTAAAGCATTATAAAATCTGAATCAGACAATAGTACAGAAAAAGGCACTCTGCTGTTTATTATACAGGTAAGGAGTAATTCCAGTCTACTAGAAAAAATGGTCCATCTTTCTACTGGAGAGAGAGGAAAATGTTTTTCTTCCTATTCAGTTATTGACCTTCCCCACTGCTTTCTTTTTGATGGATCCAGGAAATTTGGGGGAGGACAGGGAGTAATGAAGGCATTGGTGAGAAGCACTGTGAGGAGAAATGTTTAATTTATTAAATAATTTTTTTTTTGGTCATGATGTTTTCCAACCAGGGATTGAACCCCTGCCCCCTGCACTGGGAGCCTGGAAGTCTTAACCACTGGATTACCAGGGGAGTCTGAGAAACGTTTAATTTATAACTGCTTCTGAGATCTGATGGTCCAGTCGAGAAACGTTTAATTTATAACTGCTTCTGAGATCTGATGTCATTTTCCCATTTCCTCCCTCTTTCCAAGATCTTTTCTAAGTCAGAATATTGATTCTGCCCTTTTCTTCTCTCGTGACATAGCCAGTTAGGAAGTTGTTTTGAAAGACACCAGCTAGTTGTGAGCCTAAATAGGGTGACTTGGCTTCCCCTAGTGGCGAACCCAGTCAGTGTGTGTCATTCAAGGCCCTGTTTAATCACTTACTGAACACTTGACAAGTGTCGGCTGTAAGGGGTGAAAAAATAGTCCCTGTTTTCATGGCGCTTGCCATTAAGACAAGGGGATGTGTGTTGACAGAGGCTGTGAGATCTCCCCTAGGGCCGTGTCTCTGACTGACCTGCGGGCACAGGTTGGCACAAGGTAGAGGCCTTGAAGGAAGATTTCAGAGTGGAGAGAAACAGGCCCCCTGGTGTGCTGGTGAGCCCTCCAGACTCTGAATTTGGAGTGGATGTTGCATCTTTATTCTGAAACATCAGAATCATCTCTTTCCTTTCTGGCTGCTCCACGTGGCATGAAGGACCTTAGCTCCCTGACCAGGGATCGAGTCTGGGCCCACGGCTGTGAAAGCTCAGAGTCCTAACCACTGGACCGCCAGAGAATTCCCCATGTCTTTCTAAAAGTTAACTTCCAGAGAATTAAAGCATTATAAAATCTGAATCAGACAATAGTACAGAAAAAGGCACTCTGCTGTTTATTATACAGGTAAGGAGTAATTCCAGTCTACTAGAAAAAATGGTCCATCTTTCTACTGGAGAGAGAGGAAAATGTTTTTCTTCCTATTCAGTTATTGACCTTCCCCACTGCTTTCTTTTTGATGGATCCAGGAAATTTGGGGGAGGACAGGGAGTAATGAAGGCATTGGTGAGAAGCACTGTGAGGAGAAATGTTTAATTTATTAAATAATTTTTTTTTTTTTTGGTCATGATGTTTTCCAACCAGGGATTGAACCCCTGCCCCCTGCACTGGGAGCCTGGAAGTCTTAACCACTGGATTACCAGGGGAGTCTGAGAAACGTTTAATTTATAACTGCTTCTGAGATCTGATGTCATTTTCCCATTTCCTCCCTCTTTCCAAGATCTTTTTCTAAGTCAGAATATTGATTCTGCCCCTTTTCTTCTCATGGCCTGTCAAATACCACTTCGTCCTGCAGAAACTTATCTTCTGCTGGAACATGAGTTCCACTGGGGACAGAACGTGATGGGAAACTGGTACCATGTCTCCTTTGTATTAAAGACACATCAATTCTTTCTGCCCTCCCCCGGGCTCCTTACGTGAACAAACTGGATGTGACTGGTATTTGTCACTAGTGTTAAGTAACAGGGAATTTCTCGGGCATCATCGTGAAGTTACTAATAGTTACTTTTCTGTACATTTTGGAAAAAAAATTGAGGAAGCTTGCTAAGAACACATGATGGGTTTTCAGCTTGAATGTCACTGGTGTTTAACTTCAGCTCAATTTGCATGTGGAAGTGGGAAGTCTCCTTAAAGAGCTTATCTGGAGAAGAAATGCTGGTAGAAGGAAATGGCATGGTTTGAGGGAGCAGTCTGCAAAGCCCCCGGAGACCCAGTGGTCAAGGCTGTGGCTGCCAAGTCTAAAGCTGAGGTTGTGAAAAAGCAAAGGGCATGCAGGAGAGCTCCTCGCCCAGTGGCAGCCCCTTCGGGATGCCGATGCAGGTGTGGGCACGCCCCGTGCGAGGAACCAGCCCCGTCATGAACACCGTGTGAAGGCAGCAGGACCTGTGACGCATAGGTTTAATCAATTCAAACAAAACCATCACAAACTCCAAGACTTTTGGCCTCAGTGTTTATTACAGAAACTGTTTAAAAACAGCAGTGGGGGTTACGACAAAGCACACATGGAATATGACACAAATACTAGAAACACTAGCTGTGTTTCACAGAAGCACTGGAAATACGGCTGTCTTCTTCCACAGCTCGACAAGACACGCAAACAGAAACACCTGCTTGGTTCAAATGCTAGGTTTCTGTCATTAGACAACTGTCTCTCGGCCACTTTCTATGTGCAAGGCACCACAGGCGCTGGGGATACAGCAATAAGCAAATTCCTGAGCTCACAGAGCTTCTGGTCCCCTCTGGGGCAGACAGACACCAGACGCGACAAATAGGAACATGTCAGGCTGCCTACGAATTATGGGGAGTGGAAAGAGGTAGGAAAGGTTCTTCTTTTTGGCAGAATATTGATTCTGCCTTTTCTTCTCATGGCCTGTCAAATACCACTTCGTCCTGCAGAAACTTATCTTCTGCTGGAACATGAGTTCCACTGGGGACAGAACGTGATGGGAAACTGGTACCATGTCTCCTTTGTATTAAAGACACATCAATTCTTTCTGCCCTCCCCCGGGCTCCTTACGTGAACAAACTGGATGTGACTGGTATTTGTCACTAGTGTTAAGTAACAGGGAATTTCTCGGGCATCATCGTGAAGTTACTAATAGTTACTTTTCTGTACATTTTGGAAAAAAAATTGAGGAAGCTTGCTAAGAACACATGATGGGTTTTCAGCTTGAATGTCACTGGTGTTTAACTTCAGCTCAATTTGCATGTGGAAGTGGGAAGTCTCCTTAAAGAGCTTATCTGGAGAAGAAATGCTGGTAGAAGGAAATGGCATGGTTTGAGGGAGCAGTCTGCAAAGCCCCCGGAGACCCAGTGGTCAAGGCTGTGGCTGCCAAGTCTAAAGCTGAGGTTGTGAAAAAGCAAAGGGCATGCAGGAGAGCTCCTCGCCCAGTGGCAGCCCCTTCGGGATGCCGATGCAGGTGTGGGCACGCCCCGTGCGAGGAACCAGCCCCGTCATGAACACCGTGTGAAGGCAGCAGGACCTGTGACGCATAGGTTTAATCAATTCAAACAAAACCATCACAAACTCCAAGACTTTTGGCCTCAGTGTTTATTACAGAAACTGTTTAAAAACAGCAGTGGGGGTTACGACAAAGCACACATGGAATATGACACAAATACTAGAAACACTAGCTGTGTTTCACAGAAGCACTGGAAATACGGCTGTCTTCTTCCACAGCTCGACAAGACACGCAAACAGAAACACCTGCTTGGTTCAAATGCTAGGTTTCTGTCATTAGACAACTGTCTCTCGGCCACTTTCTATGTGCAAGGCACCACAGGCGCTGGGGATACAGCAATAAGCAAATTCCTGAGCTCACAGAGCTTCTGGTCCCCTCTGGGGCAGACAGACACCAGACGCGACAAATAGGAACATGTCAGGCTGCCTAAGAATTATGGGGAGTGGAAAGAGGTAGGAAAGGTTTCTGTACACTCCCCAAATTCTTAGGAGCCATCTGAGGCTGCTTTGCAGGTCAGTTTGGGGAAAAGATATTCTACAAACTGTAACTATATGCATAGATACGGATGTAGTTTAAAAAATTTATTTGACAGCACCGGTCTCAGTTTTGGTATGTGAGATCTAGTTCCTTGACTAGGGATTGAACTTGGGCCTCCTGCATTGGGCGCTTGGAGTCTTAGCCACTGGACCATCAGGGAAATCCCGTATGTATTTTCATTCTTTCTTTTTCAACTTTACTTTTACAGAGTTTTGTTGTTTACTGCCATACACAGACCTGAATTAGCCATAGGCATACATGTCCCCTCCCTCGTGAACCCCCTCCGCATCCCACCCCTCTAGGCTGTTACACAGCCCCTGTGCAAGTTCCCTCAGTCGTAGAGCAGATCCACACTGGTTTCTTGTTTATATATCGTAATGTAAGGTTCCATGTTGCTCTTTCCATACATTTCACCTATTCCTCCCTCTCGCTGACGTCCACAAGTCTGTTCTCCATGTCTGTTTCTCCACTGCTGCTCTGCACATACATCTAGCAGTACCATCTTTCTAGATTCCATATATACGTGCTGGTATACAGTATTTATCTCTTTCTGACTTACTTCATTCTGTACAATAGGTTCTAGGTTCATCCACCTCATTAGGACTGACTCAAGTGAATATTCCTTGTATATATATGTACATAGCTTCCTTATCCATTCAAAAAAACACAGAATGCTTCACGAATCTGCATGCTCTCCTTGCACACGGGCCATGCTAATCTCTGTATTGTTCTGATTTTAGTATGTGTGCTGCCAAAGCGAGCACCTAAAAATATTTTTTTAAGGCACAATTTTTATTTTGACTTTTTTTATTTTGGGGGGGTGCTGGGGAGGGAGGGGGATGGGCAGGCCACTTTCTATGTGCAAGGCACCACAGGCGCTGGGGATACAGCAATAAGCAAATTCCTGAGCTCACAGAGCTTCTGGTCCCCTCTGGGGCAGACAGACACCAGACGCGACAAATAGGAACATGTCAGGCTGCCTAAGAATTATGGGGAGTGGAAAGAGGTAGGAAAGGTTTCTGTACACTCCCCAAATTCTTAGGAGCCATCTGAGGCTGCTTTGCAGGTCAGTTTGGGGAAAAGATATTCTACAAACTTTAAATATATACATATATACGTATGTACTTTAAAAATTGATTTGACAGCACCGGTCTCAGTTTTGGTATGTGAGATCTAGTTCCTTGACTAGGGATTGAACTTGGGCCTCCTGCATTGGGCGCTTGGAGTCTTAGCCACTGGACCATCAGGGAAATCCCGTATGTATTTTCATTCTTTCTTTTTCAACTTTACTTTTACAGAGTTTTGTTGTTTACTGCCATACACAGACCTGAATTAGCCATAGGCATACATGTCCCCTCCCTCGTGAACCCCCTCCGCATCCCACCCCTCTAGGCTGTTACACAGCCCCTGTGCAAGTTCCCTCAGTCGTAGAGCAGATCCACACTGGTTTCTTGTTTATATATCGTAATGTAAGGTTCCATGTTGCTCTTTCCATACATTTCACCTATTCCTCCCTCTCGCTGACGTCCACAAGTCTGTTCTCCATGTCTGTTTCTCCACTGCTGCTCTGCACATACATCTAGCAGTACCATCTTTCTAGATTCCATATATACGTGCTGGTATACAGTATTTATCTCTTTCTGACTTACTTCATTCTGTACAATAGGTTCTAGGTTCATCCACCTCATTAGGACTGACTCAAGTGAATATTCCCTTGTATATATATATGTACATAGCTTCCTTATCCATTCAAAAAAACACAGAATGCTTCACGAATCTGCATGCTCTCCTTGCACACGGGCCATGCTAATCTCTGTATTGTTCTGATTTTAGTATGTGTGCTGCCAAAGCGAGCACCTAAAAATATTTTTTTAAGGCACAATTTTTATTTTGACTTTTTTTATTTTGGGGGGGTGCTGGGGAGGGAGGGGGATGGGCAGGCCACTTCTATTGGTCTTTCATTTATCCATTTTTCATCAATCTTTTCTTTGGCCCGTGTGGGCCTCCCATTGCAGTGGCCTCTGCTGTCGCAGAGCACCGGCTCTGGGCGCATGCGCTCCAGAGCTCCGGCTCGGTAATTGGACACATCGGTCCAGCTGCTCCACGGCACATGGGATCCTCCCAGGCCAGGGATCGAACCGGTGCCCCTTGCACTGCAAGGCAGTGTCCTTACCCACTGGACCACCAGGGAAGCCCTAAAAATATCTTTGAAATAACTTTTTTTACAGGTTGCGAGTTTCTGGTCAGACTCTGAAGTTCATAGGTCCAGGGGAGCATTTATACTTTTCTAACTTTAATCTATGTTAAGTCTTTATGGCTGTCCTAGTGGAATGTAGCCAACATCATGTGTGTGCACATGGAGGGCTAAGTATATGTGCGTGTTTAGAGACCCATGTCACTATGTATGCATTAACCTACATTATGTATTAACATAACATTATTTCTGGCTGTCACGATACAGATATTCTACATGGATTCTTAGAGGATATCCAGCCTCTCCAAGAACTCTCAGTATGATAGATCTGAGGCAGTTTACTGCTGTTCTCAGGCATATGGTATTTACAAGTCAACTATTCTTTAGGAAAAAGTGCTTATCATCTTACAAGTAGGCGCATCCTGACTTAAGTTCCATGTGGACCATAGTAGAGGATGGGATGGAGTGCAGTCTTAGGTCTAGAAGACACGGCAAAAATGAAGGGGTTGTGTTCGGGGCCACTCAGACACTTGTTCACTGAAAACCACAGGGGGTCTCAAACCCCAAAGCACCCAGACTCCTCATCCAGGGACCTAGTGAGCTCTGCAGCATCTTTTCATCTTAATGCCCTGGTTTTCCCTCTTCCATGTGCCACAAAGGCGCTGTTTCTAGTCTGAAGCAGCCTTCTTTCTGTGGCAATCTCAGGCCCGAGGGCTGGCCAGGCCGGTCACACTGACCCAGCATGGAAGCTGGCTGGGGGCAGGGTCCTGGGAGTCCTCCCGACAGGGGCAAGTTCCCACTGACAGGGGCCTTCACGAGCAAAGGCCCACCCTAGACCGGCCTGAAACCACATGCCTCTGGTCAGAGGATCAGAGGTACATCTGGGTCCTCAGGGGGATTCTGCAGCAGAGAACTGCCTCGGTGGGAGACCCTGACCCTGGGCTCCCGAGCAGCTCCACGGCACATGGGATCCTCCCAGGCCAGGGATCGAACTGTGCCTTGCACTGCAAGGCAGTGTCCTTACCCACTGGACCACCAGGGAAGCCCTAAAAATATCTTTGAAATAACTTTTTTTACAGGTTGCGAGTTTCTGGTCAGACTCTGAAGTTCATAGGTCCAGAGGAGCATTTATACTTTTCTAACTTTAATCTATGTTAAGTCTTTATGGCTGTCCTAGTGGAATGTAGCCAACATCATGTGTGTGCACATGGAGGGCTAAGTATATGTGCGTGTTTAGAGACCCATGTCACTATGTATGCATTAACCTACATTATGTATTAACATAACATTATTTCTGGCTGTCACGATACAGATATTCTACATGGATTCTTAGAGGATATCCAGCCTCTCCAAGAACTCTCAGTATGATAGATCTGAGGCAGTTTACTGCTGTTCTCAGGCATATGGTATTTACAAGTC
The DNA here is from genome assembly GCA_022376925.1 of Tragulus kanchil. Classification (NCBI taxonomy): domain Eukaryota; kingdom Metazoa; phylum Chordata; class Mammalia; order Artiodactyla; family Tragulidae; genus Tragulus; species Tragulus kanchil. The sequence goes on along the minus strand of JAIOJX010000028.1, from coordinate 233,854,916 downwards.
AACTATTCTTTAGGAAAAAGTGCTTATCATCTTACAAGTAGGCGCATCCTGACTTAAGTTCCATGTGGACCATAGTAGAGGATGGGATGGAGTGCAGTCTTAGGTCTAGAAGACACGGCAAAAATGAAGGGGTTGTGTTCGGGGCCACTCAGACACTTGTTCACTGAAAACCACAGGGGGTCTCAAACCCCAAAGCACCCAGACTCCTCATCCAGGGACCTAGTGAGCTCTGCAGCATCTTTTCATCTTAATGCCCTGGTTTTCCCTCTTCCATGTGCCACAAAGGCGCTGTTTCTAGTCTGAAGCAGCCTTCTTTCTGTGGCAAATCTCAGGCCCGAGGGCTGGCCAGGCCGGTCACACTGACCCAGCATGGAAGCTGGCTGGGGGCAGGGTCCTGGGAGTCCTCCCGACAGGGGCAAGTTCCCACTGACGGGGGCCTTCACGAGCAAAGGCCCACCCTAGACCGGCCTGAAACCACATGCCTCTGGTCAGAGGATCAGAGGTACATCTGGGTCCTCAGGGGGATTCTGCAGCAGAGAACTGCCTCGGTGGGAGACCCTGACCCCTGGGCTCCCCGAGCAGCTGGATGGAGGCCCAAGGAAGCACGAGGTGCGCTCTGCAGAGGGCGAGCTGAGAGCCACGGCCCTTCCCACCGCAGCGGCCTTCAACCTCGCCTTCCGCCCGAAGGCCCGGCGCGCCACTCTGCGCCGTCTCCCCCACTCCTGCTGCAGTAACTGAAGCGAGCCCTCGGCCGCGGCGGCCGCCAGAACCCCCACCCGTCCCTTCTCTGCAGGATCCCCACGGCGCTGACACTCCGTCGTGTCGGCTCTCTGTGACCCGTGGACTGCAGCCCACCAGGCTCCTCTGTCCCTGGGACTCTCCAGGCAATGACACTGGAGAGGGTGGCCGTGCCCTCCTTCAGGGGATCTTCCCGACCCAAGGACTGAACCCACGTCTCCTGTGGCTGGTATAAAGCGACTGGTATACATGGAGAGAATGCCCCTGAAAAGCCGTAAGGACCATGTTTCTGGCATCTGCAGCTGTTTTCCAGAGTGAGCTACTTTCTCAGAAAGCCAAGTGATGGTGGTATTCAGGTTTTTCTAAAGACATGGCCAAAGGGCCCACTTCAGTGTCCAAAAACCAAACCTGTCTCCTGGAAAAGAAGGAACGGAGACGCTGGGAAGGAGAAGGAACGAACGACAGGCGGCAGCAGCAAGCAGCAGAGGACGGCAGCGGCTGCGGGAACACAAGCCCCCGCGCCCCAGGACGGCACGGTGGTGCCCCAGGCAGCCCCAGGGGGACGGCGGGGGGCCCTCTGGATTTAACTCCTCTCCTCCAGGGCGGCTCCAATGACAGGCCTTCCAAGACTTGACACGTGGAGAAGATTGGAAAACTCACCTCCAGCTTCACGTGCGATAGTGAAGGGCTCGCCCGCGTCTGCAGGGCCTGCAGTCTGAAGCTGAGTTATCTCCCCCACGAGCCCTCTTCCCCTGACGATCACCGAGAGGAGCAGAAAGCCCAGCCTGCCACCGAGACGCTGGAAGACGCCCCAGAACTTTAGAGGCTGTTCCTGGTCACTCGGTTTCCTGTGACAGAAATCCTTCCCCCAGTTTACTTCCACTGTTCTCATCTTCGTTTGAGTAGACTCCTGAATCTCGACTCGTCTGGGAACTGTACTTTTTGGGATCTTCATCAGTTTCATTGGTCTCTTCTATTACAGTAATCGTGCTTGCATTTTCAATGATAAAACATCTTTCAGTTTGTTCCTCAGAAGTGTAGAGGAGGAGATTCCATGATGACTGTTCAGAGAGATCCTAATTCAAGAGGGAAAGAACAGAAACACACTGTTTAAAATAACAGAAAAAAAGTTTTTGAGTTTGAATAAGCTTTAGTTTCTTAAACCCTTCATCTAGGCACCCTATCTTGACATGCATGTTAAAAAGCGAGCTAAGAGCATACCCACCGCGCACTCGTGTCTAGACCGTCACCCGTGAGGTCGCAAACCTCTTAGTCCTGTTTTTGGGACGTTATCCGAAGGGTCCCTAAGAAAGGTCCACGGTGCTGCAAGGGGCAGCGGGTGGAAGGGCGTGGTGAGGAAGGCCCGGGGAGGGCACTGGGATGGGGGACTTTTGTGGTGAAATAATAAAAATGTTGGTATCCAATCCACAACCATCCAGGAGAAAGTACAAGGGAGAAATTAATTTTTCCCTCTTCTGCTTAGAGTAATGAGCTGCTGTAATTTAAAGTTCTTTAAATAACAGCTCTGAACAGAAGAGCACATAGAAACGATACTAAACAACTCAGGGATAAGACAGTCAAATAGTTCCTATTTACAGAACTCTGGTACCGCAGTGGGCCTTTCTGGCTTCTCTCCCTCGCTCGTCACAGCTCCATGGGACGGCACGCCCGGCCCTCTTTCCAGCTGTGGGCACTAGTTCAAGTACTCGGAAGAGAGCTGCCCGAGGCCACGGAGCCACGCTGTGTGAGTACACCACGGCCCATCAGTGATTCACCCCCGGCCTCCAGCTCCCAGGCCCGTGAGCCCGCAACACGGCAGGCGGCGTGGGAGCCACTCCAGGGGCACGTGCCGCCCGCGGGGCAGCGTTCTCACTCTGACAATTATCGCTCCGTTTCCACTAACAGTGCCGACTGCACGGACGTGTCCACAAAACATACAGGTACTGCGAGAGGAAACGCATGCTTCTGCTATTTCGTTTTCTGTGATCTCATCTACAGAATAGTTTTTGCATGGGGGGTAATGTTTTCATCTTTTTGTGAATACAGATGGCAAAACAAATGCCACAGCAGCCAACTGCAAGAAAAATCTGAGATCAAGGACAAGCCTTACTATCCCATGTGACATTGTGTTAAGTGACTGTTTCTGAAATTAATTTTCTGAAACAAGAAAAGAACCCCACACCAGTCTGTATTATTTTTTGAATATCAAGAACACATTTACATTCTGTTGAAAACAAATATATTTCCCATTCATTTTAAGAAAAATCCAGTTAGCGGTTGATTGAGAAAAGTAACCTACCTTATCAAAAGTGGAAGGAGGTTTACTGGATGGAAAGAACACATAATTGATACATCTCCAGAAGACTTTCACAACATGTACGACCACAGGGATGGATAATAGTGCACTGCAGATTCCAATGATAAGCCCGGTTTTGGAAGTATTTTCTAAAAAGAAGTAAATGGTACTTACCATCAACACAGGTTTTGACACATGAGGACCTAGGTACATATATATTAGGACTTCTGATTGTTTGTTCGAAAGAAATAGAGCCATGGGAAAGGAAATCTACATTCTATTAAATAATACTAACAATATCAACAAAAAATTCACAACTAATTAAGCGATTTCCACATGATAATGTGAAAATGACCATACTATCAAATATCATCTACAGATTCAATGCAATACCTATTCAACTACCACTGACATTTTTCACAGAACTAGACCAAATAATAACACAGTTCATATGGAAACACAGAAGACCTCGAATAGCCAAAGCAATCTTGAGGAAGAAAAATGGAGTTGGAGGGATCAGCCTCCCTAACTTCAGACTCTACTACAAAGCAACAGTTATCAAGACAGTATGGTACTGGCACAAAAACAGAACTATAGATCAGTGGAACAAGATTGAGAACCCAGAGATCAACCCACGCACCTATGGGTACCTTATTTTTGATAAAGGAGGAGAAACTATAAAATGGGACAAAGACAGCCTCTTTAACAAGTGGTGCTGGGAGAATTGGACAGCTACATGCAAAAAAAATGAAATTGGAACATTCCCTGACACCATACACTAAGATCAACTCAAAATGGATTAAAGAACTAAATGTAAGACCAGAAACCATCAAACTCTTAGAGGAGAATATAGGCAAAACCCTCAAGGACATCAATCAAAGCAAGATCTTCTCTGACCCACCAACTAAAATAGCAGAACTGAAAAGAAAAATGAACATATGGGACCTTATGAAACTTAAAAGCTTTTGTACAGCAAAAGAAATTACAAAAAAGCTGAACAGACACACCACAGAGTGGGAGAAAATCATAGCAAATGAAACAACAGACAAAGAATTAATCTCCAAAATCCAGATTGATTGAGAAAAGTAACCTACCTTATCAAAAGTGGAAGGAGTTTACTGGAAAGAACACATAATTGATACATCTCCAGAAGACTTTCACAACATGTACGACCACAGGGATGGATAATAGTGCACTGCAGATTCCAATGATAAGCCCGGTTTTGGAAGTATTTTCTAAAAAGAAGTAAATGGTACTTACCATCAACACAGGTTTTGACACATGAGGACCTAGGTACATATATATTAGGACTTCTGATTGTTTGTTCGAAAGAAATAGAGCCATGGGAAAGGAAATCTACATTCTATTAAATAATACTAACAATATCAACAAAAAATTCACAACTAATTAAGCGATTTCCACATGATAATGTGAAAATGACCATACTATCAAATATCATCTACAGATTCAATGCAATACCTATTCAACTACCACTGACATTTTTCACAGAACTAGACCAAATAATAACACAGTTCATATGGAAACACAGAAGACCTCGAATAGCCAAAGCAATCTTGAGGAAGAAAAATGGAGTTGGAGGGATCAGCCTCCCTAACTTCAGACTCTACTACAAAGCAACAGTTATCAAGACAGTATGGTACTGGCACAAAAACAGAACTATAGATCAGTGGAACAAGATTGAGAACCCAGAGATCAACCCACGCACCTATGGGTACCTTATTTTTGATAAAGGAGGAGAAACTATAAAATGGGACAAAGACAGCCTCTTTAACAAGTGGTGCTGGGAGAATTGGACAGCTACATGCAAAAAAAATGAAATTGGAACATTCCCTGACACCATACACTAAGATCAACTCAAAATGGATTAAAGACCTAAATGTAAGACCAGAAACCATCAAACTCTTAGAGGAGAATATAGGCAAAACCCTCAAGGACATCAATCAAAGCAAGATCTTCTCTGACCCACCAACTAAAATAGCAGAACTGAAAAGAAAAATGAACATATGGGACCTTATGAAACTTAAAAGCTTTTGTACAGCAAAAGAAATTACAAAAAAGCTGAACAGACACACCACAGAGTGGGAGAAAATCATAGCAAATGAAACAACAGACAAAGAATTAATCTCCAAAATCTACAAGCAATTCAGACAACTCAGCACAGGGAAAATGAGCAGCCCAATCAAAAAATGGGAAAAAGATCTAAAGAGACGCCTCTCCAAAGAGGACATACAAATGGTCCAAAAATACATGAAACGATGCTCAACCTCGCTTATTATCAGAGAAATGCAAATTAAAACCACAATGAGACACCACCTCACACCTGTCAGAATGGCCATCATCAACAAATCGACAGACAACAAATGCTGGAGAGGGTGTGGAGAAAAGGGAACCCTCTTGCATTGCTGGTGGGAATGTAAATTAATACAACCTCTATGGAAGACAATATGGAGATTCCTTAAAAAACTAAAAATAGAAGCACCCTATGACCCAGCAATCCCACTATTAGGCCTATATCCTGATGAAATCAAAACTGAAAGAGGCACCTGTACCCCAATGTTCATTGCAGCTCTCTATACAATAGCCAGAACATGGAAGCAACCTAGATGTCCATCGACAAATGAATGGATACAGAAGCTCTGGTACATATATACAATGGAATATTACTCAGCTGTTAAAAGAAATGCAGAAGATTCAGTCCTAATGAGGTGGCTGGCTCTAGAACCTATCATAAAAAGTGAAGTAAGTCAAAAAGAGAAAGACAAGTATAGTATACTAACTCATATATGTGGGATCTAGTAAGATGGTCATGATAACACACGCAGTGAACTCATGAAAAACAGAGAATAGACATAAAGACATTGTGGAGACCGAACAGTGGGAGGGAGTAACATGGAAACCTATACTGTCATGTGTAGAAAAGATAGCTATTGTCATTGTGCTAGGGGAATAGGAGTACCTACAACCACTTGGAGCGATGGTCTGGAGGGACGGGAGGGAGGAACTGGGTGGGGGGAGGGTCAAGGGATATGCATATGAATGATCTGGGAACATACATGTACAAAAATAAATAAATAAATAAATAAAAATTAAAAAATTAAAATAGTCTCATTACATTCTAAGAGCCATAACAAAATAAAATTAATTATGCGGATAAGCATGAAATATAAAGCATGCAGAAACCACTGAACTAAGTTGAGTCTTAAAAATATTTTCTGAAATGAAACAGCTCAGTGTGAAGGTCTATTTTTGACTCACATAGTTCATGAAGAAAATATTCTGTGTTTTTGTGGTAAAAAGGAAGTATCTTACAGCTTTCAACGAACTGGTCATTTGTCTTAAATCTGGTGACATTAACAAAGAAAGGGCATGATAAAAGACCCCGACCTGGGCTTGTCTTCTCGCACACGGTGTCACTGAAAACGCTGCTCCTGTTCCCGCTGCCAGCTTCGACAAGGGCTCTGGCTTTCATGCAGTACACAGTCAGCGGCTTCAGGCTGGGAAATGTGAAATCTGTTCTTTTCTGTACAACTCTCCCCTATTAAAAAAAAAGTTAATCACTGGTAAAATTTAACCCGAATCTATGGAGAGTCCTAAAAAACTAAAAATAGAAGCACCCTATGACCCAGCAATCCCACTATTAGGCCTATATCCTGATGAAATCAAAACTGAAAGAGGCACCTGTACCCCAATGTTCATTGCAGCTCTCTATACAATAGCCAGAACATGGAAGCAACCTAGATGTCCATCGACAAATGAATGGATACAGAAGCTCTGGTACATATATACAATGGAATATTACTCAGCTGTTAAAAGAAATGCAGAAGATTCAGTCCTAATGAGGTGGCTGGCTCTAGAACCTATCATAAAAAGTGAAGTAAGTCAAAAAGAGAAAGACAAGTATAGTATACTAACTCATATATGTGGGATCTAGTAAGATGGTCATGATAACACACGCAGTGAACTCATGAAAAAACAGAGAATAGACATAAAGACATTGTGGAGACCGAACAGTGGGAGGGAGTAACATGGAAACCTATACTGTCATGTGTAGAAAAGATAGCTATTGTCATTGTGCTAGGGGAATAGGAGTACCTACAACCACTTGGAGCGATGGTCTGGAGGGACGGGAGGGAGGAACTGGGTGGGGGGAGGGTCAAGGGATATGCATATGAATGATCTGGGAACATACATGTACAAAAATAAATAAATAAATAAATAAAAAATTAAAAAAAATTAAAATAGTCTCATTACATTCTAAGAGCCATAACAAAATAAAATTAATTATGTGGATAAGCATGAAATATAAAGCATGCAGAAACCACTGAACTAAGTTGAGTCTTAAAAATATTTTCTGAAATGAAACAGCTCAGTGTGAAGGTCTATTTTTGACTCACATAGTTCATGAAGAAAATATTCTGTGTTTTTGTGGTAAAAAGGAAGTATCTTACAGCTTTCAACGAACTGGTCATTTGTCTTAAATCTGGTGACATTAACAAAGAAAGGGCATGATGAAAGACCCCGACCTGGGCTTGTCTTCTCGCACACGGTGTCGCTGAAAACGCTGCTCCTGTTCCCGCTGCCAGCTTCGACAAGGGCTCTGGCTTTCATGCAGTACACAGTCAGCGGCTTCAGGCTGGGAAATGTGAAATCTGTTCTTTTCTGTACAACTCTCCCCTATTAAAAAAAAAAAAAGTTAATCACTGGTAAAATTTAGAACCCCAAGAAATCATAGAGGAAGTATCTCTTTTCTGAATTCCTTACATATTTATTCTAAGATTGGCCTCTCCCAAACACTTAGTTTAAGAAATATGAATTATTTCTTTTGGACAACCTATCATTACCAAACTCAAAAGAGAAATGTGCTGCTGCGAAAGAATACAATGTAGTCCTCAGACAGCTTCGAGTCATTCGATCAGCACATGCTGATTTGCTTTAACCACCCTCCAACCTCTGGTTCGGGGCAGAACAATTGACGGTCTGGCCTCAAACTGCCTGGATCAAGACGTGACTTTCCTTCATGTGGCCTTGGGCAAGTTACTTAATTTCCCTGGGCCCTATTTCCCAGATCTGTAAAGTGAGGACAATTATTACTTCTATTGGTGTTAGCTAGCTATGAACACAATAAAGTTGTGTAACAAAACATATTTTGTTGAATTAAACTTTTTATTTTGTACTGGAGTGGAGCCAATTGACCATGTTGTGAGAGTTTCAGGTGGACAGCAAAGGGACTCGGCCATACGTACACATGTGTACACAATGTATCTGTTTTTCTTACTCGTGAGCAAATCGTGAGTTCACTGGCTGGGGGAGCTCTCACTGAGGCCACGGGCGGGTTCAGGCGTTTGCTCCAGCCTCTCCCCTGCCTCGGGCCCAAGACCACGTGGAGTCTGCTTTCCTCTAGGCAAGGGAACCACTGAACTAAGTTGAGTCTTAAAAATATTTTCTGAAATGAAACAGCTCAGTGTGAAGGTCTATTTTTGACTCACATAGTTCATGAAGAAAATATTCTGTGTTTTTGTGGTAAAAAGGAAGTATCTTACAGCTTTCAACGAACTGGTCATTTGTCTTAAATCTGGTGACATTAACAAAGAAAGGGCATGATAAAAGACCCCGACCTGGGCTTGTCTTCTCGCACACGGTGTCACTGAAAACGCTGCTCCTGTTCCCGCTGCCAGCTTCGACAAGGGCTCTGGCTTTCATGCAGTACACAGTCAGCGGCTTCAGGCTGGGAAATGTGAAATCTGTTCTTTTCTGTACAACTCTCCCCTATTAAAAAAAAAAAAAGTTAATCACTGGTAAAATTTAGAACCCCAAGAAATCATAGAGGAAGTATCTCTTTTCTGAATTCCTTACATATTTATTCTAAGATTGGCCTCTCCCAAACACTTAGTTTAAGAAATATGAATTATTTCTTTTGGACAACCTATCATTACCAAACTCAAAAGAAATGTGCTGCTGCGAAAGAATACAATGTAGTCCTCAGACAGCTTCGAGTCATTCGATCAGCACATGCTGATTTGCTTTAACCACCCTCCAACCTCTGGTTCGGGGCAGAACAATTGACGGTCTGGCCTCAAACTGCCTGGATCAAGACGTGACTTTCCTTCATGTGGCCTTGGGCAAGTTACTTAATTTCCCTGGGCCCTATTTCCCAGATCTGTAAAGTGAGGACAATTATTACTTCTATTGGTGTTAGCTAGCTATGAACACAATAAAGTTGTGTAACAAAACATATTTTGTTGAATTAAACTTTTTATTTTGTACTGGAGTGGAGCCAATTGACCATGTTGTGAGAGTTTCAGGTGGACAGCAAAGGGACTCGGCCATACGTACACATGTGTACACAATGTATCTGTTTTTCTTACTCGTGAGCAAATCGTGAGTTCACTGGCTGGGGGAGCTCTCACTGAGGCCACGGGCGGGTTCAGGCGTTTGCTCCAGCCTCTCCCCTGCCTCGGGCCCAAGACCACGTGGAGTCTGCTTTCCTCTAGGCAAATGGGAGATGAGCAAGGGCCAAGCCAAACCAGGCACACGTGCTTAAGGCTCACACCACACCCACTCATGGTCCATCGCCTACAGCCCAGCGGCACTGAGGCAGTAACGGACGCTCCATCCTAAGTTTTGCTGTACAGTAACTTAATCGATCAAACTATCTGACAGGGTTGTTTGGAAGAATGATTGAGACAATTCATGTAAAATACTTAGCCCAGTACCCAACACAAAATGAGTATTCAATACATTTGAGTTGTGGTTATGGCTGTAGTTGTTGATGTATTACCCAGCATAGGACAGGATGGAGCATAAAGGTTACTGAATCTCTACTATTTGTCAAGGTGTTTTTTTATACATGTTTTTTAAAACATTAAGTTACTGTGACTACCACCACTTTAGAGAAGAGGAGACAAAGTTTCCGTGGTTAGGCACCTTGCCTAAGCTTACAAATTTGGTAGCCTGAACACAAATTTAGGTTTTCCAGATCCAGAGATGACTGAAAACTAACTATAGTACTCAGTGGGGATAAATTATGCTGTGGTTACCGCGTGTTCAGAGAGTTAAGATGAAAGTAGCCAAGTCACTGGAATTTTCTTAGATTTTCAATAGAAAATGAAGTGAAGTTATGGAATTCCCCAACTTAATAGTACAAGACTTTTAAAGGCCGATTCCTTGATTAATTCTACAGGGAAGTGATCTAGGAATAATGTGGATTATGAGCTATGTATTAGCTTTGTCAGTGGTTTCTGAATTTCAGGGTTTAAATGAATGTTTCTCAACCTGTGTGTCATGACGAGTTCCCTAAGGAGTCTTTCTAGACCATTTTTTCCCTAATCTTTCCCCCTTTACAAAGCTTAGTAGGACTTTGTTGGGCAAAGTTGAACTCTGGAGGCAAGTCTTCCTCCTGGAGCATCACAAACCACAACAGTAGCCAAGACTCTTTTGTGCCCTGAACACCAGTTTCTGTCCTCTGGGAGGTGCCGCCCACGGCAACACCTGGAGGTTCGTCTGGGCTGTCGTACCTGGGAGGGAGTGTCACCGGTGTCTAGAGGGGAGTGGGCACGGGTGTCACTAGACGCCCCACAGTGGCACGGCAGCTCCTGCCCAAAGAACTGTCCAACCCAAATGTCATGAGTGTTGAGAAACCTGGTTCATGGATCATGTTAAAAAGACAAATTCCTGAGTTCTACCCCAAGAAATTCCAACTGAATAGGAATGAGCTCAGGATCTGAATTTTATAAACTAACTGGCGGGAACTTCCTGGTGGTCCAGTGGCGAGGACTCTGTGTTTCCACTGCAGGGCAAACTCCATCCCTGGTCAGCGAACTGAGATTCTGCGTGCTGCTGGACAAGGCCAAAAAACTCCCCCAAACCAACAACTAACTGGGCCCCAGATGCAGGTGATCCTCTTACCATGTAAAACATGGGAAATGCCAATTTCTTCCTATTGTAAATATCTGAGTTAATCATGTAGTCTAAAAGTTTAAAAATGTCTCTGAATTTCCACTTCAAGCTTTCTTTCCCCAAGTCATAGTTATAAATCTCTACTACGCAGTCTTTTTACCTCAGCATTTGAACTGTTTTCCCAAAAAATAACTTCATAAATTAGTGGGTAGAACTGATTCACAGACTTGGTTTTGGACTCTTTCGAAGCACCAACATGGACCTGCAGTAAATCGGCCCTGATGGATTTCACGCTGATGACAGGAGGAAGTATGATAGCTAGGGGAAAAAAAAGTGGAAAGACACAAAGTTCAAATTGGACTACAAAACAACTTTAAGAACTCACACCGAATTGGAGAATTACAACATAAAGTGTAAAGAGAAAACTATTGGCTTACTTTTCATTTGGGCATTAAATTTTTTCTCTTCAGACCAAAACGATGTACCATTTCTATTAGATGCCTGTACGCGGAAAAAGTAAATTCCTTCTGAGAAAATATCTTGAGGAAGGACGCAATGGGTGGCTGTGCGTTTTCACAGTTCGGTATTTGTTTCCATTTGCTTGAAAGCTTCCCAGGAATCTTTTTAAAAACGCACTTTAAGAGAAAAAATTTTCATTCCAAACACATATACAGTTTGGTCAACATTTACTGAGTACCTACAATAGGGTCGTCGGGTGTCACCGGGGGGTGCCCCTTAGAGGGAGTGGGCACGGGTGTCACTAGACGCCCCACAGTGGCACGGCAGCTCCTGCCCAAAGAACTGTCCAACCCAAATGTCATGAGTGTTGAGAAACCTGGTTCATGGATCATGTTAAAAAGACAAATTCCTGAGTTCTACCCCAAGAAATTCCAACTGAATAGGAATGAGCTCAGGATCTGAATTTTATAAACTAACTGGCGGGAACTTCCTGGTGGTCCAGTGGCGAGGACTCTGTGTTTCCACTGCAGGGCAAACTCCATCCCTGGTCAGCGAACTGAGATTCTGCGTGCTGCTGGACAAGGCCAAAAAACTCCCCCAAACCAACAACTAACTGGGCCCCAGATGCAGGTGATCCTCTTACCATGTAAAACATGGGAAATGCCAATTTCTTCCTATTGTAAATATCTGAGTTAATCATGTAGTCTAAAAGTTTAAAAATGTCTCTGAATTTCCACTTCAAGCTTTCTTTCCCCAAGTCATAGTTATAAATCTCTACTACGCAGTCTTTTTACCTCAGCATTTGAACTGTTTTCCCAAAAAATAACTTCATAAATTAGTGGGTAGAACTGATTCACAGACTTGGTTTTAGACTCTTTCGAAGCACCAACATGGACCTGCAGTAAATCGGCCCTGATGGATTTCACGCTGATGACAGGAGGAAGTATGATAGCTAGGGGAAAAAAAAGTGGAAAGACACAAAGTTCAAATTGGACTACAAAACAGCTTTAAGAACTCACACCGAATTGGAGAATTACAACATAAAGTGTAAAGAGAAAACTATTGGCTTACTTTTCATTTGGGCATTAAATTTTTTCTCTTCAGACCAAAACGATGTACCATTTCTATTAGATGCCTGTACGCGGAAAAAGTAAATTCCTTCTGAGAAAATATCTTGAGGAAGGACGCAATGGGTGGCTGTGACGTTTTCACAGTTCGGTATTTGTTTCCATTTGCTTGAAAGCTTCCCAGGAATCTTTTTAAAAAACGCACTTTAAGAGAAAAAAAAAATTTTCATTCCAAACACATATACAGTTTGGTCAACATTTACTGAGTACCTACAATAGGCCAGATATTCTGTTAGAGGCCAAAGTTACAGAGATAAGTGGTCCTCACCCTCAGGAACCTCACAGGACAGTGGCAAAGACATGCTCACAAAAGAGAGCCAAAGACTTCGCTCCAGAGTGGGGGAAGGAGGTTGTGTGGAGAGCTGTCTCATCCTCGCACACAAAACAACCCTAACCCATCTCCAGGAGTGCCGCCAGCTGGTTGCTAAATGTGGCCATTATTAAGTCATACAAACTTACAAATAAATAAAACCGTATTAAAAAGAAAAGTAATAAATGAGCCTCCAAACTCCTCTTGTCCAAGTTATTTTCCTACATTGTATTGTGTGTGCTCAAGGCTATTTACGTCTCTCACGTCTCAACAGTGGAATCGATGGAGGCCTCACTGTGCGTCTGCCCAGCTCCATGTCCAGTGGCAGACATGCTGTGGGGAGCCTGAGAGCGGGCCCGCGCAGGAGTAGCTGCATTATAACTAGTGGCAAACATGAAAGGAAAGCTTTTCCCTTCTGGAAAACCAGCTGCTGGACACGCGCCAGCACACCCGTGGGCAAGTGCCACACAGAGACACACACTGGGGTCCTAGCAGCACGTCTGAACAGAGTCGGAGCGGGCCTGGAGCGCTGGACAGACCGCCAGGAGACCAGCCGCTCCGAGCGTCTCAGTCAGGCCCGGACTCAGCAGCCTCCCAGCTGGCTCCCTTGTCCTTAGTCCATGGCACCACATGTCCGCAGACACATGCCTTGCTGGTCGAGGGAGAACACAAAATTCCCATTGGCCACTGCACAGGAGAGTTACAACATAAAGTGTAAAGAGAAACTATTGGCTTACTTTTCATTTGGGCATTAAATTTTTTCTCTTCAGACCAAAACGATGTACCATTTCTATTAGATGCCTGTACGCGGAAAAAGTAAATTCCTTCTGAGAAAATATCTTGAGGAAGGACGCAATGGGTGGCTGTGACGTTTTCACAGTTCGGTATTTGTTTCCATTTGCTTGAAAGCTTCCCAGGAATCTTTTTAAAAAACGCACTTTAAGAGAAAAAAAAAATTTTCATTCCAAACACATATACAGTTTGGTCAACATTTACTGAGTACCTACAATAGGCCAGATATTCTGTTAGAGGCCAAAGTTACAGAGATAAGTGGTCCTCACCCTCAGGAACCTCACAGGACAGTGGCAAAGACATGCTCACAAAAGAGAGCCAAAGACTTCGCTCCAGAGTGGGGGAAGGAGGTTGTGTGGAGAGCTGTCTCATCCTCGCACACAAAACAACCCTAACCCATCTCCAGGAGTGCCGCCAGCTGGTTGCTAAATGTGGCCATTATTAAGTCATACAAACTTACAAATAAATAAAACCGTATTAAAAAGAAAAGTAATAAATGAGCCTCCAAACTCCTCTTGTCCAAGTTATTTTCCTACATTGTATTGTGTGTGCTCAAGGCTATTTACGTCTCTCACGTCTCAACAGTGGAATCGATGGAGGCCTCACTGTGCGTCTGCCCAGCTCCATGTCCAGTGGCAGACATGCTGTGGGGAGCCTGAGAGCGGCCAGCGCAGGAGTAGCTGCATTATAACTAGTGGCAAACATGAAAGGAAAGCTTTTCCCTTCTGGAAAACCAGCTGCTGGACACGCGCCAGCACACCCGTGGGCAAGTGCCACACAGAGACACACACTGGGGTCCTAGCAGCACGTCTGAACAGAGTCGGAGCGGGCCTGGAGCGCTGGACAGACCGCCAGGAGACCAGCCGCTCCGAGCGTCTCAGTCAGGCCCGGACTCAGCAGCCTCCCAGCTGGCTCCCTTGTCCTTAGTCCATGGCACCACGTGCAGTGTGGCCATCTTCATGGTCCGCAGACACATGCCTTGCTGGTCGAGGGAGAGGTCCCTCAACACAAAATTCCCATTGGCACTCACATGCCTACAGGAGAGTCTGAGGCTAAGTCTAATCTTACTGCAGAGTCTAATCTTACTGCATCCTGTTAACGTTTCCTCTCACTGCTTTCCTGGGCCCCAGAGTTGTGCTATTCCTGAAGCAGGTCGTTCCCTCTTGTAGGCAGAATTCCCAACTGGCCCCAAGATTCCTACCCCTGGGGCATAAGCCCTACTCCCCTCAGTGTGGGCAGGATTCAAGAACTGTTGATTAGGTTATATTAGTTGGCAAAGGAGAAGGGATTTTACAGATGAAATCAAGGTCCCAAACCAGGTGACTCTGAGTTCATCTTGTGAGAGCCTCTCTGGGTGGGCCTGACCTGATCAGACGAGCCTTTAAAAGAGTGTCTCGGGGGCAGAGAGTGTCTCTGCTGACAGCCTCCAAGCAGCAGGCCACCACGCGTTCTGCAGGTGCCAGGATGGATTCTGCCAAGCACCAGGTGAGCTTAGGAGACCCCACTGCACAGTGGGATGAGAGAGCAGTCCCGGCTGTGACACCCTGATGGCAGCCCCTGAGCCGAGGACCCAGCTAAGCCACCCGTGGACCCTGACCGGAAGTCAGCGAGAGATAATAAGCAGTGGATTTAAACTGCTGAGTTTGTGGCAGTCTGTTACAGCGCAATGGGAAATGAGCACCTGCTTGTTACCCTCATCTAATTCTGTGTCTTCATATCTTGCTCTTTCCCTTGTATGTAGCCCTCTCTTGTCATTTAAAAATACGTGACTCAACAACCAAGGCCTCATTCATGTTGCATCTCCTTCCACATGGCCTCTCTGGCCCCATCTATTTCTGAGCTCTATAACCCTTGTAGTCTGTGCTCTACTCACCCAGCCTTAAATCACACTGTGCGATGCAATTTCAGATAACCACATCGGTCTTCTAGAACCACCTGCTTTACTCTACTGTACCCTTACAATTTCTCCAGCACTGTCTGTACAGCATGTTAAGTACCCAAAAGCAACTCAGCGACCAGCCCTCAGAAACCCTTACGCCTGCTAGACTGTGGCACTGCTGTGCAACGTACTTCTAAAAGGGAAGCATATATAACAGCCTCCTGTACAACTTCCTCATCAGTCTGCGTGTGTGTGTGTATCCATCTGCAAGAGCATGTGTGCATTTATCATACAAACTGTGCTGCCTCAAAACAAGCACCAAAGGGTCGAGAGTAATTGGTGGCAGCCGCACCGACTCCCCTTCTCCCTCACTTTCTCTGCGTCTTTCTTCTCACTCTTCCTTTCCTGCCTGACCTAGTTGTCTCTGGTCCCTCTATTCCTCTGTCCCCAGTACCTCTTTCTCGCCCGTTCCTTTTCTTCTCAGAGTCTATTTCACTTCCCACTTCATCATCCTCTTCTCTCCCTCTCCTCTTATCCCCTCCAAGCTTCCAATCAACATAAACCACACACGGTCCTCGCCACTCAGGTGGTGCTGAGCTTCGCTCATCTTCGGCTGGTCTCTACTCAATCAATCACACAGAGCACGGTGCTCTCCATCTTCCTTCATTTCCCACTAAAGAAACCACTAACGAATCTGTCAGAGCCAGTGAAAGAATCCAGACAATGGGAGGACTGACTTGAAGTGAATAAGACCGAGTGACTGGACCAAGATCATTTCCAGGACTCGTGGAAGGAGTGGGCTGTGAAGAAAAGATCTCAGTCACGTGTCAGGTATTCCAGACTGAGGAAACAACACATGCCACCAGAATCACACCTTAACGACAGAGTCAGTAAATCCACGGTGGCTCAGACAGTAAAGGATCCACCTGCAGTGCAGGAGACCTGGGTCTGTTTCCTGGTCGGGAAGATCCCCTGGAGAAGGGCATGGCAATCCACCCCAGGATTCTTGCCTGGAGAATCCCACGGACAGAGGAGCCTGGCGGGCTACGGTCCATGGGCTCACAGAGTCAGACACAACTGAGTGACTGACACTACTAAGCACATGAGATATTATTCGAATAGACCCATTTCACAGCTAGTGAAGAAACTGAGGCCCAAGTGATGAGCTCAACAACATTCCAGATGGTTACTGGCAGAGCTGGGACTAGAATTAAACACCCCAGTTCCAACGTATCATAACCACCTTTCCATCAGGCCGCATGTGTGCACAGAGCAGTAGGTGGCTGAAGCAGAGTGAAAAGAAACCTAACAAGCTGGGCAAAAACACACGGCAAAAGGACGTTTATGGGACAGAACTTACCGGAGCCACTGAGCTCGAAAAGTTGTATTTTCATACGCGTAATCCCACTCGAGAACAAAGACCTCGTTTTCAGCACGGATTTGTATATTTTCTGGTGTAGGCACTTTATTTTCCTCTGGAAGACAAGGAACACACAACAAAAGCACACACGTTGACTCTAGTGAGATCACAGAGGGCAAGAATTCTTAACAGGACTGGCGAGAAGATAAAAGACTTGCATTTTATCATTATGAGGTTAACAGCTAAATAAGTTACGGTGTGTATTTATGCAAGTTAATGTTACATGGCCATGTAAAAGAATGTGATAGGTCTACATGTGCTGACATAAAAGGGAGCCTCAACATGCTGGGTTAAGCAAGCAAGTTTAAAATATATCTGACAGGACTTTATTTTTTTTTAACTTTTTATTTTGTATTGGGGCACAGCCGATAAATAATGCTGTGATAGTTTCGGGAGAACAGTGAAGGGGCTCAGCCATACATAGCCATGCAGCCGTTTCCCCCGAACTCCCCGCTCATCCAGTCTGCCACATAGCATTGAGCAGAGGTCCACGTGCTGTATAGTAGGTCCCTGTGGGTTATCCACTTTAAACAGAGCAGAGTGTACACACAACTTTATTTTCTAATTTAAAAGATAAAATCTGGGCTTCCCCTGGTGGTCCAGTGGGTAAGGATACCGCCTTGCAGGGCAAGGGGCGCCAGTCCGATCCCTGGCCTGGGAAGATCCCACGTGCCCTGGAGCGGCTGGACCGATGTGCCCAACTACCAGCTGGAGCTCTGGAGCACATGCGCCCAGAGCCGGCGCTCTGCAGCGAGAGAGGCCACTGATGGGAGGCCTACATGGGCCAAAGAACAAAGATGGATGAAAATAGGTAAAGGAAAGACCAACAGAAGTGGCCCTCCACCAAAAAAGATAAACAACATTCCAGATGGTTACTGGCAGAGCTGGGACTAGAATTAAACACCCCAGTTCCAACGTATCATAACCACCTTTCCATCAGGCCGCATGTGTGCACAGAGCAGTAGGTGGCTGAAGCAGAGTGAAAAGAAACCTAACAAGCTGGGCAAAACACACGGCAAAAGGACGTTTATGGGACAGAACTTACCGGAGCCACTGAGCTCGAAAAGTTGTATTTTCATACGCGTAATCCCACTCGAGAACAAAGACCTCGTTTTCAGCACGGATTTGTATATTTTCTGGTGTAGGCACTTTATTTTCCTCTGGAAGACAAGGAACACACAACAAAAGCACACACGTTGACTCTAGTGAGATCACAGAGAGCAAGAATTCTTAACAGGACTGGCGAGAAGATAAAAGACTTGCATTTTATCATTATGAGGTTAACAGCTAAATAAGTTACGGTGTGTATTTATGCAAGTTAATGTTACATGGCCATGTAAAAGAATGTGATAGGTCTACATGTGCTGACATAAAAGGGAGCCTCAACATGCTGGGTTAAGCAAGCAAGTTTAAAATATATCTGACAGGACTTTATTTTTTTTTAACTTTTTATTTTGTATTGGGGCACAGCCGATAAATAATGCTGTGATAGTTTCGGGAGAACAGTGAAGGGGCTCAGCCATACATAGCCATGCAGCCGTTTCCCCCGAACTCCCCGCTCATCCAGTCTGCCACATAGCATTGAGCAGAGGTCCACGTGCTGTATAGTAGGTCCCTGTGGGTTATCCACTTTAAACAGAGCAGAGTGTACACACAACTTTATTTTCTAATTTAAAAGATAAAATCTGGGCTTCCCCTGGTGGTCCAGTGGGTAAGGATACCGCCTTGCAGGGCAAGGGGCGCCAGTCCGATCCCTGGCCTGGGAAGATCCCACGTGCCCTGGAGCGGCTGGACCGATGTGCCCAACTACCAGCTGGAGCTCTGGAGCACATGCGCCCAGAGCCGGCGCTCTGCAGCGAGAGAGGCCACTGATGGGAGGCCTACATGGGCCAAAGAACAAAGATGGATGAAAATAGGTAAAGGAAAGACCAACAGAAGTGGCCCTCCACCAAAAAAAAGATAAAATCCCTAAAGCTCTAAGTCTGAGTATATGCTTATATAAGCCCTGAAAAAAAGCACGAAAGGTTGTACGCACACTATGGGGATGCTTCTCTCTGGTGAATGGAATGGGGTCGGAAGGCAGGAGAGGAAATGTTGCCTTTAACCTCTTCTATACTGTTTAGGAACAAAGTATATTAAATTTATAACTGAAATAATAAATCCAAGCTTCTACCCGCCTTAACCCTTAATTGTTGGCAGGATGCCACTGATAAAATGTATTAGGACGCTTTCATATACTAACGCTACATCGATAAAGGTATGTTTTTTGGAATACTAACTGTTCTAGTGACTACCTCTCCTCGTAGATTCTCATCAAATAAAAAGAGCTTCTGTCACTAGAAAATATTTGAACTTTTTCTCTTTTCCCATCACGCTTCTTTTATTTATATTTATTTCCATCGATCTTTTTATTCTTTGGCCCGTGTGGGCCTCCCATTGCAGTGGCCTCTCTGATTGCAAAGCACCAGCTCTGGGCACATGTGCTCCAGAGTGCTGGCTAGTAATTGGACACACTGGTCCGGCTGCTCTGCGGCACGTGGGATCTTCCCGGGCCAGGGATCAAACTAGTGCCCCCTGCACTGCAAGGCAGTCTCTTTACCCACTGGACCACCAGGGAAGCCCAATACTTGGACTTCTATGTAGAACTTTCATTACTATTTGAGACAAAACTCCCAAATAACATGGTCACTTGTGTAAAGGCTGTTAGAATGCGGTTTAAAAAATAAATAAAGGGGCTTTCCCTGGTGGTCCAGTGGGTAAGGACACCGCCTTGCAGTGCAAGGGGTGCTGGTTCGATCCCTGGCCCGGGAAGATCCCACATGCCGCAGAGCGGCTGGACCGATGTGTCCAATTACCGAGCCGGAGCTCTGGAGCGCATGTGCACAGAGCCGGTGCTCTGCGATGACAAAGACCGCCGCGGTGGGAGGCCCACAGGAGCCAAAGAACAAAGACGGATGAAAATAGAGAAATGAAAGACCAATAGAAGTGGCCCGCCCATCCCCCTCCCACCCCACCCCAACCCCCCAAAAGATAAATAAATAAATAAATAATTCAAAATAAATAAATAAATAATTTATTTTGAACTGGAGGATAATTGCTTTACAATATTGTGGTGGTTTCTGCCATACACTAACATAAGAATGCTTTTGTTCTGATGTCTATTGTGTGATCAGATAAATTTCAGGAGCTATGAGGAAAATGCCAAAATTAATAGTTTGCCAATTAATCAATACATTGCAAGGAGCTAAAACCAGTCAATCCTAAAGGAAATCAACCTTGAATATTCCATTGGAAGGACTGATGCTGAAGCTCCAATACTTTGGCCACCTGATGTGAAGAACCAGCTCATGGGGCCTTGATGCTGGGACGATTGAGGGTAGGAGGAGAAGGGGGCAACAGAGGATGAGATAGTTGGGTGCTGTCACTGGCTGAGTAGACATGAATTTGAGCAAATACTGGGAGGCGGTGGAGGGCAGAGGAGCCTGTGTGTAGTCCATGGGGCCGCAAAGGAAACGACTCAGCGACTGAACAACAATAATTTATATATATAGTTACTGAATTGAAAGCAGAACTTCTTTCTTACCTGTGGTGTTTATGCAATACACTGGACTATAGCAACCAATTTTACTTGATAAACGTAGTTCTGCTTTAACTTTTAAACAATAAGTGGTTCCTGGTGAGAGTCTATAAATTTTAGTTTCAGGATAAACAGTTTCAGTTCTTTCCTATAATTAAAAAAAACAGAAGTCTGTTCCTTAAAAAAAAAGTATAAAGTCAAACTTTACAATTAATAAATGTCTTTCTTCTCTTACATCAACGAGAAGAATAATGCTTACTTCTAAACCTGAAGAGTTTTTCCAGATAACGATGCTATACTTAAATCTCAAACGGTCTGTAGCCCATAATTTTGAAGGACCCCAAGGGGTGCTGGTTCGATCCCTGGCCGGAAGATCCCACATGCCGCAGAGCGGCTGACCAT
This sequence comes from Tragulus kanchil, assembly GCA_022376925.1. NCBI lineage: Eukaryota > Metazoa > Chordata > Mammalia > Artiodactyla > Tragulidae > Tragulus > Tragulus kanchil. Next base: position 233,833,999 of record JAIOJX010000028.1, on the reverse strand, counting down.
TACCGAGCCGGAGCTCTGAGCGCATGTGCACAGAGCCGGTGCTCATGATGACAAAGACCGGCCGTGGGAGGCCCACAGGAGCCAAAGAACAAAGACGGATGAAAATAGAGAAATGAAAGACCAATAGAAGTGGCCCCATCCCCTCCCACCCCACCCCATCCCCCCAAAAGATAAATAAATAAATAAATAATTCAAAATAAATAAATAAATAATTTATTTTGAACTGGAGGATAATTGCTTTACAATATTGTGGTGGTTTCTGCCATACACTAACATAAGAATGCTTTTGTTCTGATGTCTATTGTGTGATCAGATAAATTTCAGGAGCTATGAGGAAAATGCCAAAATTAATAGTTTGCCAATTAATCAATACATTGCAAGGAGCTAAAACCAGTCAATCCTAAAGGAAATCAACCTTGAATATTCCATTGGAAGGACTGATGCTGAAGCTCCAATACTTTGGCCACCTGATGTGAAGAACCAGCTCATGGGGCCTTGATGCTGGGACGATTGAGGGTAGGAGGAGAAGGGGGCAACAGAGGATGAGATAGTTGGGTGCTGTCACTGGCTGAGTAGACATGAATTTGAGCAAATACTGGGAGGCGGTGGAGGGCAGAGGAGCCTGTGTGTAGTCCATGGGGCCGCAAAGGAAACGACTCAGCGACTGAACAACAATAATTTATATATATAGTTACTGAATTGAAAGCAGAACTTCTTTCTTACCTGTGGTGTTTATGCAATACACTGGACTATAGCAACCAATTTTACTTGATAAACGTAGTTCTGCTTTAACTTTTAAACAATAAGTGGTTCCTGGTGAGAGTCTATAAATTTTAGTTTCAGGATAAACAGTTTCAGTTCTTTCCTATAATTAAAAAAAACAGAAGTCTGTTCCTTAAAAAAAAAGTATAAAGTCAAACTTTACAATTAATAAATGTCTTTCTTCTCTTACATCAACGATAAGAATAATGCTTACTTCTAAACCTGAAGAGTTTTTCCAGATAACGATGCTATACTTAAATCTCAAACGGTCTGTAGCCCATATGAGACTATCTTCTCCTCCAGGGGGAGAGAGGTTTACTATTATTGCCTTATCTTCAGCTTCTAGATGTACATCTGGAGGACCAATCTGAGCTGTAAAAATCCAAATATTTACTATGTAAGTTCACTAAGACAAGCCAAAACATGCAGGCAATAAACAATTTGAAGCGTTTAAATATGTGCCTGGCATCTAAAAAGGAGAAAATCCCTCGTGGCGCTTACACTTCAGCGGGAGATATGTCGCAAAATTCATATAATGTCATGCATGCTGTAAGAAGAAATGAAGAAACGTAAGAGACAGAGAAGAGCAGCAACGGCTGTTTTAGGTAACTCAGCGAGGAAAAGGCTCCCTGAAACGTTTGAGCTGAGACCTGAATGAGGTGAGGGCTCAGCCACGCCAGCCTCTAAGGGAAAAGCACCCGGGCTGAGGGGCACCAGGGCAGAACCCCTCAGATGGGACTGTGCTCACCATTTTCAAGAGACACTAGGGGGCGCTCGAGTGACTGAGCAGTAGAAAATGAGATCAAAGAGGCAAGCTAGACGCGGGATAACAAACAGAACTTTGCAGTTTGGGTCTGTAAGGTCGCAGAGACCAGACGTACAATTGGGAAAGTCCGCCCTGGTTAACGGGTGAAGAAGCAGGAAAGTTCCTGCAGCAGTTCTAGTGAGAGATGAAAGTGGCCAGGGAAGGCTGGTCGCCGGGCTGGAAGTCAGAAACAGCCTCATTGCTCAGAGTCTGTTGATGGGGTCTGGATGGAGGACCAGAGAAAGAGAACTCAAAGGTGATGCCAGGGCTCCTGGCCTGAGCAAATAAATAGGCGATGCTGTTAACATAGATGGACCAAACTGCAAGAAGAGCAGGCCTGCAGCGGGAAAAGCCAGAGCACTGGCCAGTTTAAATTTTAGACAAGGGGCTTCCCTAGCGGGCTGGTGATTGTGAATCCACCTTTCTAACGCAGTTACACAGATTTGATTCCTGGTCCAGGCAGATCCTACTCTCCAAGGAGTAACTAAGCCTGTGCACCACAACTACTGAAGCCCGGAACCGTAGAGCCTGTGCTCTGAAACAGAGAAGAGAAGCCACCGCAACGTTAGAAGCCCGTGCACTGCAACTACAAGGTAGCCCATGAGCAGCCAAAAACGAAGCCAAAAATAAATAAACAAAACTTCATAAAGTAAGTAAAACCACCAGCACAGCCCAAAATAAATAAATAAAACTTAAAAAAAAATTCTTGAGATGACCTTTAGACCTCTACGCGGAGTGGTGGTGACCGAGTCTCAGGTAAGGGGAGGGCCGGAGCTGGGAGGTCGCCCAGGGAGCCGAGTGGAGGGTACCGACAGCCAGACGATTCCTGGTGGGGGCTCATCGAGAGAAGAGGCTCAACGCCCGAGCCCTGCAGACTGAGCTCCACTGCCGCCCGACGTTTTAAGGTGCGGGGGACGAGAAGAAACTGGCAAAGGAGCAACCAAGGAGCTGGAGGAGAGCATGGAAAGAGGAGGGCCCTCGGGAACAGGGAGGGAAGGGTTTCAGGCAGAAAAGACCGCCGACGCCACAGAGGAACTGGGAGTCCACTCGCCCTTGTGGAGGTCACAGTGACCTTGGCGAGAGCGGTTTCAGCACAGTGATGGGAAGCTCAAATGGAGAGGGCTGAAGAGGGAGGGGGAGGAAAAGTGTACAGATACGGGGTACAGATCACCCATGTGTGAGGGGACAGGGCGGTGGTTCTCAAGCTTTCTGGTCTCAGGGTCCCTTACACTCTTAGAGAAACTGAGGGTCCTGAAAAGCCCTGTTCACATGGGCTGTGCCTTTGAATATTCAGCATATTAAACATTAAAACTGATAAAAATTTAAAATACCTATTAGTACATTAAAGAATAGTAATGATAAAACCCATTACATGATAAAAAGTGATTGCATCGCCCAAAACAACCAAGCCACAAAACTTAGTGAGAAGAGTGTGCTGTTTCACATTTGGTTCAAATCCCTTTTATATCTGGCTTAACAAAGAAGACAGCTGTGTCTCAATCCTACTTCTGTATCCAACCAGCCATCTCACATCAGACAGCCTCTAGAAAATTCCAGAGGACACTCATGAGAGAATAAAGATGAAAAGGGAAAGTACATCTTAGAACTATTAGGAAAATGGTTTTGACCGTAAAATCCTCTTGGAGACCATACTCTTGGGATTCTGGTTTAAGGGAATCTTTATGTGTTTTGTTTTTTTTTTTAAAGATGGGAGATTTTATATCATGCAAATGAGTGGGCTTTGGAAGTGAACTGTTCTGGTAATATTTAATAAGGAACTCAGTGTAATTCAGCTGGAAACTTTTTCTTACCTTCTAGAAATGGCACAAATGGCTCAACCTCATACCATGTATAAGTGCTGTTTCCTTCTTCTGCTCTTATGCGCAATTCAATTTTTTCAAAAACAGTTTTAAGCTCGACTGAAGAAAAGTTGCATTTGGTACTAGTAATATGTTGACATCCAGGCAATTTTTCCCAATTATCCGTCCCTGATCTTCAAGATAAAAAAGCAAATGAATGAATGACCATTAATAAATACAAGAGTGACAAACATGTCTCTCTATTGATGTTAACATTATAAAGCTAGTGTGCACGTGTTCGTGGCCGACTCTTTGCAACCCCATGGTCTGTAGCCTGCCAGGGTCCTCTGTCCATGGGATTCTCCAGGGTTCTATTCCTAGTCTGGGAAACTCCCAGAGGCAGCTAGGCCTGTGCACCGCAGCTACTGAGGTCCTTGCGCCTATGAGAGTCTGTGTTCCATGGCCAGGAAGTAGCCCCAAACTGCTGCAACTAGAGAAAATCCTCACGCAGCAACAAAGACCCAGCACAGCCAAAAGTAAATAAATACATATTTTTTTAAAAGGTATTCTATATTTATTATACTTTATCATATATAAAATTTAATTTTATATATTTCACTTAAAATATATATTTTATAGTACAGAATATTATATATAAATATATATTATATGTATGTTCTTTACTAAAAGCTACTGGAATCTAGAGGTGATATCTAAATGATTTTTGTGCTGACTCCAATTCAAATCTACCTTATTTTTCAAAAAAAGAAACATTCTTAAAAAGTTACCAATGATATACACTGCCATATGGGGACACTTCATTCCTAGAGAGTTTCCCTTTCTACTTTACCTCCCTGAGCTCTGAGATTAGACTTGACATTAATAACACCTTAATTTAAATGCAAATCCTCTTGAGAAACCCCTCATAAGAATCTATTTTAAAATATTAAGACTTTAAACATCTAAACCCAAAATTCAAGGTTTCCCCTCAAATATCATTTATTAGAAAGGACAATTCTAGGGAGATTAAGGGATATAAGGATCGGGAAATGGAATGGTACACAGACCTCTTTCAGTCAAGGGCACAGACGGTCAAGTAAAATGAGCTCTAAGCAAAAAGCCAGTAATGTGCCTCTGCTCCTCTACCTGGAGAGCACTGTTTCTCTTGCATGCAATTCAATTTTTTCAAAAACAGTTTTAAGCTCGACTGAAGAAAAGTTGCATTTGGTACTAGTAATATGTTGACATCCAGGCAATTTTTCCCAATTATCCGTCCCTGATCTTCAAGATAAAAAAGCAAATGAATGAATGACCATTAATAAATACAAGAGTGACAAACATGTCTCTCTATTGATGTTAACATTATAAAGCTAGTGTGCACGTGTTCGTGGCCGACTCTTTGCAACCCCATGGTCTGTAGCCTGCCAGGGTCCTCTGTCCATGGGATTCTCCAGGGTTCTATTCCTAGTCTGGGAAACTCCCAGAGGCAGCTGGGCCTGTGCACCGCAGCTACTGAGGTCCTTGCGCCTATGAGAGTCTGTGTTCCATGGCCAGAAAGTAGCCCCAAACTGCTGCAACTAGAGAAAATCCTCACGCAGCAACAAAGACCCAGCACAGCCAAAAGTAAATAAATACATATTTTTTTAAAAGGTATTCTATATTTATTATACTTTATCATATATAAAATTTAATTTTATATATTTCACTTAAAATATATATTTTATAGTACAGAATATTATATATAAATATATATTATATGTATGTTCTTTACTAAAAGCTACTGGAATCTAGAGGTGATATCTAAATGATTTTTGTGCTGACTCCAATTCAAATCTACCTTATTTTTCAAAAAAAGAAACATTCTTAAAAAGTTACCAATGATATACACTGCCATATGGGGACACTTCATTCCTAGAGAGTTTCCCTTTCTACTTTACCTCCCTGAGCTCTGAGATTAGACTTGACATTAATAACACCTTAATTTAAATGCAAATCCTCTTGAGAAACCCCTCATAAGAATCTATTTTAAAATATTAAGACTTTAAACATCTAAACCCAAAATTCAAGGTTTCCCCTCAAATATCATTTATTAGAAAGGACAATTCTAGGGAGATTAAGGGATATAAGGAAGTCTGGGAAGTGGGAATGGTACACAGACCTCTTTCAGTCAAGGGCACAGACGGTCGAAGTAAAATGAGCTCTAAGCAAAAAGCCAGTAATGTGCCTCTGCTCCCTCTACCTGGAGAGCTCTTACTATAAGCAGAAAACCTTATAAAGAATTTACAAATAAGCCTTGACATGATTTCAACCCCACCCTCACTCCACATCTGACTTTCTTGCTAAGGATGCTTACATGCAGATTTCTTTCAGTAAATACATATTTTACAGTACCATAAGACCTAGGGTTGGGTGAATCCATGGATGCAGATATGGAGGGTCTACTATAATCCTTTCTTCAGTAGCTCCCTGTCTGTCTATCCTCTTGGCGATCATTAAGTAGAAAAGTTAGCCCCAGGGAGGAGGCAGAGACTCTAAAAACAGTGAGTCTGGGAATGTAGGGCTCCACACACTGATACTTACACACAGTGTATCTAGAATTAAGCCTTTACGCGTGATAGAGAAAATAGGAAAGCCCGGCCACAGAAGACCCGGTGGCTGATTCCAAGACTGCGGTTAGGCCTTTAGGGACGCTCTCCCATTTCCTCTGGGTCAGACCCTAGTTTATACCTAAAGAAGTTGGACCTTCCAGAACAGAAGGTATGGCTGCAGACTACAGAAGCTGTCTGCTAGCCCAGTCCCCCAGGTGTCCTGTTTTGAAACCCAATGATGAAGTCTGAGGTCTTAGTCTTAGGCTAAGTCTCTGACTGTAGAAAAGAAGTTCAAAATATTACGCAAAACTGTCATACAGTTTCTTTAAAAAAAAAAATGGAAAAACCAAATGTTTCCCAAATTTGAGAATTTATTGTGTTAAAATGATAAAAATTATTTGGCAAACCTGTAACATACATTTGATAATCTGCTGAAAAAGTCAGATTCCTGGCAGACGCATGGCTGCTGTTCCACTTGAGGAAAAAGTTGTCATCGATGATGCGGACCTCGACATTTTCAGCCTGTAGATGTGCTCCCGCTGGAAAGACTGTGAGACAGAACAGTAGCAGGCATATGACACAGCCACACACACATGCACGCTACAGATACTCAAAGAAATGTTTCTCTTTCCTTCACATCAGTGACTGGAGGGTAATACATTTAAATATAACTAAAGTATAAACTAAAGTATATTAAAAAAAAAAACCTAAAAATCCTAGTGCTGGCTCTTAGTATGGGTAGGCTGCTAATTATTTCTATCTCTGCATTCAAGAGAGTTGGAAAATGGCGGAGGTTTTTCAAATCTATAAAAAACAAACATTTTATGTCAATTATATTTCCAGAAAGGTGAAAAAAATGAATCATGAAAAGGTAATTGACTTTTAACTGCAAAAAAGTCCCTGTGTAAAACTAGCATTTTCCCTTTGATTCTAGAAGCGACAGTGAAGTGAGCAGGGCTCGACTGCTCAGCAGCCTCCCCTTGGATTCTCACGCTTTGTTCGGACGGGGCTGCACTCTGACAGAGGACTGAACAGATGTGGTTTCAGAGCTGGGTTATTCATAGGAACCCAACAGTCACCTGACATTCATATGACAGAAGTGACAGAGATGTACAGTTTATCCTGCCAGCCAAGCCCTACAGGACCCTGAAAAGGTCCTGACTGCTGAACATACCAAGCCTGAACCCTTCTGTTTAAGGACTTCCAACTAGAGCCCTAGTTCAATTCTTACACTTTTAAACTATTTGAAGTACAGCTGATAAACAATATTGTGTTAGTTTCAGGTGTACACCAAAGTGATTCAGGTATATGTACATGTTTATAATTATGACTCAAACTGTCCACCAGTTGGACTACCCTTCTGATTTTTTCTTTTGGCTGCTCCCCAACCCCCAGCAGCTTTTCTCTTCCTCTCTGACCACCCAAATCCTCCAAGACCCAGCTCAAGCTTGCCCCACAATAGAAAGCCTTCCTCAAATACTGGAGCACGTGCCAACCTTGCTTTTATCACACTCTGTGTCATGCACCTGCAGCCCTCAATCTGACACTAAAGCAGATGCACTCCGCATGGTACCTGACATCGAGCAGGCTCTCAAAACTTGCTGTGTGAAGGTGTCTTCTACACAATTGCTTCCTTATTTTAAACACAACCTTCACCCAGAATGCAAGTTTCTTAAAAGGCAGGGTCAATAGAGTTTCATCCTTAACTTGACTTTTTCACAGTGTTCAGACTAAATGGTGGGTTCACAAGAACTTTTCCCGAATCAGAGGACTGATCTTTCACTATGATAAATAAAAATCTTTAGAAGATTAGTTTTTAAGTGGATGCTTTTTTCTTACAACATTTCTGCCACAAGACAAGGATGTCATCTCCTCACAGACTGTCTGCTTTAGGGGTCTTCCTGGGGAAGGTCATCTACACGCTGCTGTATTTAAAACAGATGACCCACAAAGACCTGCTGTAGAACCCAGGGAGCTCAGCTCAATGTTACACGCCAGCCTGGATGGCACGGGATTTAGGGGAGAATGGATACATGTATATGTGTGGCTGAGTTCCTCTGCTGTTCACCTGAAACTACCACAACATTGTTGATCAGCAAATGTTTTTGGTGTCGAAATAATTAAATCTATCTATATACATATAAAAAAATATAAAGAACTTTAAAAAACTGGAATTGCTGCCTCTACTTTCCAGTTAAGAGATATTATGGTATAGAGTCAAAGGGGAAGATACCTGGGGAAACATTTTCTGATTTTTTTAAATAATTTTAATTTGGAGAGGTATTTATTAAGTCTCCCCCTCTAAATTTTCTATTTTACACTCCTACTCTCCAAGATTTCATTGCCAAATACAATTACTTCCCCTTATTCTACTCTAAACTTAATTCCCATGCCAAGGTGTTGGAATTCTATGTAGAGATTTTACATAGCCAAAAGAGAGTGACTGGTTTACGGGGTTAATAAAAGGTTTGATGGCATTTGTAGTCTCCAACCCAGAATACTCTAATGTTAGTAATTCTTGGCCTTGAGACAGGATGACAAAATCTAATATCTGGGGGCATTTCCTCGGGGAAGAAATCCTTCTGTGCTAGGAGAAGGAGATACTGGAGTTACAGGTATCTTGGCTTTTGCGAGACCAACATATAATTGACTGATGAATGGACTGGGATTTGGGAATAGTTATTAAATAAGATTTTAGAGTTCACAGATTTTGTTCTATTGGGCCTCCCTCAGCTTTTATTTTAAACAAACTCTTTCACCCATGAATGCAAGTTTCTTAAAAGGCAGGGTCAATAGAGTTTCATCCTTAACTTGACTTTTTCACAGTGTTCAGACTAAATGGTGGGTTCACAAGAACTTTTCCCGAATCAGAGGACTGATCTTTCACTATGATAAATAAAAATCTTTAGAAGATTAGTTTTTAAGTGGATGCTTTTTTCTTACAACATTTCTGCCACAAGACAAGGATGTCATCTCCTCACAGACTGTCTGCTTTAGGGGTCTTCCTGGGGAAGGTCATCTACACGCTGCTGTATTTAAAACAGATGACCCACAAAGACCTGCTGTAGAACCCAGGGAGCTCAGCTCAATGTTACACGCCAGCCTGGATGGCACGGGATTTAGGGGAGAATGGATACATGTATATGTGTGGCTGAGTTCCTCTGCTGTTCACCTGAAACTACCACAACATTGTTGATCAGCAAATGTTTTTGGTGTCGAAATAATTAAATCTATCTATATACATATAAAAATATAAAGAACTTTAAAAAACTGGAATTGCTGCCTCTACTTTCCAGTTAAGAGATATTATGGTATAGAGTCAAAGGGGAAGATACCTGGGGAAACATTTTCTGATTTTTTTAAATAATTTTAATTTGGAGAGGTATTTATTAAGTCTCCCCCTCTAAATTTTCTATTTTACACTCCTACTCTCCAAGATTTCATTGCCAAATACAATTACTTCCCCTTATTCTACTCTAAACTTAATTCCCATGCCAAGGTGTTGGAATTCTATGTAGAGATTTTACATAGCCAAAAGAGAGTGACTGGTTTACGGGGTTAATAAAAGGTTTGATGGCATTTGTAGTCTCCAACCCAGAATACTCTAATGTTAGTAATTCTGGGCCTTGAGACAGGATGACAAAATCTAATATCTGGGGGCATTTCCTCGGGGAAGAAATCCTTCTGTGCTAGGAGAAGGAGATACTGGAGTTACAGGTATCTTGGCTTTTGCGAGACCAACATATAATTGACTGATGAATGGACTGGGATTTGGGAATAGTTATTAAATAAGATTTTAGAGTTCACAGATTTTGTTCTATTGGGCCTCCCTGGTGGCTCAGACAGTAAAGTATTATCCATAGCCCTTCAATAATAGTTTATTTCAAGCTTAGCATGTAAAACACATAAATGGGTACCTGCGTGCATCTGTGCTCAGTCACGTCTGACTCTTTGTGACCCCATGGACTGCAGCCCACCAGGCTCCCCTGTCTATGGGATTTCCCAGGCAAGAATACTGGCGTGGGTTGCCATGGTCTGGTGCAGGTGATCTTTCCAAACCAGGGATCAAACCTGAGTCTCCTGCACTGGCAGGTGGATTCTTTACCACTGAGCTACCAGGGAAACCTTAAATGGGTATGTAATCCAATACTTTTTATACAATTGGTTGTTTCCAGCCTTTCAGATTCATACTGATGGCTATAAACAGTTTACTGTCTTTTTAAGTCTGACATAAACCCAAACACATACATCTATACTAACATAAATTTTCTCCCTTATTTTGAACAGTTTTCTTAGACTAGGATCTCAAGAGTTGCATTTACTGGGTTTGAAAGTATAAACATTTTGATAACATTGAAACACAGCAACATTATGATCTCAAGTTAGGGTTAATGTTACATTTAGTTTTGTTTTTCTTGCGGAGGGGAGGTTGGGGAGGCGGGCGGGCCACTTCTGTTGGTCTTTCATTTATCTATTTTTCATCCATATTTGTTCCCTGGCCCACATTGGCCTTCCATCGCAGTGGCCTCTGTTGTCGCAGAGCACCGGCTCTGGGCGCATGCGCTCCAGAGCTCCGGCTCGGTAATTGGACACATTGGTCCAGCCGCTCCGCTGCACGTGGGATCTTCCCAGGCCAGGGATCGAACCAGCGCCCCTTGCACTGCAAGGCGGTGTCCTTACCCACTGGACCACCAGAGAAGCCCTACATTTAGTTTTGGACACTACACTTCCTTTGTGAAAAAAGGAGGTTAACTGAAAGATAACTAAGTCCTTACCATACAGATAAATAAATAAGAACTAAATTGTGTGGCCTTCAGAAAATGGCTAGCCTTAAGTCCCAGGGTTCTGGGGCCAGATTCCCAGGGCCTAATTTCCTCCTAAAGCATGGGCTAGCTATACGGCCTCAGCCCACTCCTCTATAAAATGAAGATAACAGTGATTAGTTTTGTTCTGGAAGCTAATGAGTTTGTACCTTTAAAACACTTAGAGCAGTGCCTGGTACATAGTTAAAAGAGCAAAAAATGCCAGTTGTGTATGAAATTTATTTTAACTCTCCTCTAATCTAGATTAAAATCCTGATCTTAATGAACACTTTGCTGAAATGTTAATTTTACATGAAATGTCTGGGGAGATTCTTTTGATACAAAAGTAAACACGAGTTTAATGCAAAAGTTTCATGAACAAAACAATCCGAAGAAATTACAGGGGGTTACTCCCGGGCCTCCAAGGTAGTACTACTGGTATTACGCAGGAGACATAAAGAGACACAGGTTCAATCCCAGGGTTGGGAAGATCCCCTGGAGGAGGACATGGCAACCCACGCCAGTATTCTTGCCTGGAGAATCCCATGGACAGAGCAGCCTGGAGGGCTACTGTCCATAGGGTCGAAAACAGTCAGACATGACTGAAGCCACTTAGCATGCACACTAGGACCCTACTACGCATATACTATTCACTATATTTGTGGGAGAGTCTGAGAAATGGGTGTGAAACAGAATAAAGGAAACCTCTATAAAAACAAAGTCAGGAGGATGGAAGCTCGTTGGTGCCTTCACATTCTTTCATTCCCCATCAGTTCCACACTTCAACACCAAGGACTCTCCTGCCCCAGCAATAAGGCCAGCCACCGGGAAAAGCTGCACCATCCCAAAGTTCTGCTTGCCTTCAACAGACTTTCTTTCAAAACAACTCCACCCAGCTTCCTCCTTTCATCCTATAAGGTTATGTACTTCTTTCTTTGTGGCTGGACTTGGCTATGGTTTTTGCTATAGCTTATTGTTGTTTTAGTCGCTAAATATGTATTTTTTTAATTTTTTTTTTTAAACACCAAGAACATTTTGTATTGGGGTATAACCAATTAACAATGTTGTGATAGTTGCAGGTAAACAGTGAAGGGACTCGGTCTTACCTATACAGGTGTCCATTCTCCTCCAACTCCCCTCCCATCCAGGCTGCCAGATAACATTGAGAAGAGTTCCATGTACTGTACAATAGATTTCTGCAGGGTATCCATTTTATGTAACAGCGTGTTGGTTGCTAAATCACAACCAACTCTTTAGTGACTCCATGGACTGTAGCCCTCCAGGTTTCTCTATCCATGGGATTCCCCAGGCAAGAATACTGGCATGGGTTGCCACGGTCTCCTCCAGGGAATCTTCCCAACGCAGGGACTGAACCTGTGTCTCCTTTATTGGCAGGTGGATTCTTTACCACTGAGCCACCTGGGAAGCCCCTGTGATAGCTTGTTTGTCCCAAACTGCAGCTCCTCTGCTGTTCTGGAAGACACCTGTCAGGTCGCTAAAATAACCGGCTGTTTTATTTTTTAGGATAAGATGGGTAAGATATTATGCAGCCCAGAAAATCAGGGTATGATTTTCCAAACAATTAAGTATTTTAAGCCCATTAGGCTTCCTAGGTGGCACTAGTGGTAAAGAACCCGCCTGCCAAGGCCGGTAAATATAAGAGAGGTCCCTTTGATCCCTGGGCTGGGAGGATCCCCTGGTGTAGGAAATGGTAACCCACTCCAGTATTCTAGCCTGGAGAATCCCATGGACAGAGGAATCTGACGGGTTACGGTCCACAGAGGTCGCAAAGAGGGCACTACAGAAGTGACTCCGCACGCAAGCAGGCAGCCTCATCAACTCGTGGATTCCTGCCGCCCTCTTTGTCTCTGGGTATCTCTTCTCACTACAAAGTCAACCTTATAATAGCTGTCATTTCCCCCAGGCATCTCTGCTACATTAAGACAGGCAGAAAGTTAGCTTGATGGCTCCCAGCCTTTGCATTCTGGTTGTATATTTACTATTATTATTAAACTGTATGAATCCTGAAGGCTGAGAAATCCTTGCAAAGCTTACAGGGCACTCCCCAACGCCACTCCTCACCCCCATGTGGGAGCAAGCAACTGTCTACTGAATGGAGGAAACAGCGGCTCAGCTCTAATTATTACGAAACAGTCCAGTGGAGCTGCCTGATTTTTCGGAAGCAATCTGACACCAAAGCTAAGCACACCCAGTCCCACGGGGCTGGGGGGCCAGGCAGGATCCTCAGGGAGGAAGGTATGGCAAGGAGAGACCCCCCAAGCAAGCGGCCGTGGAAGAATCTCTTTTTTTAAGTCAAAACTTTATGTATTTATTTATGCATTTACTCATTGTACATAGCCTTGAACGTCAGGTTTCCAGGGGCAAGTACATTCGTTCTGTAAATATTTACTGGTTGCCTATGATTTTGCTAGACATTAGTGGAGAAATGTGAGAATATAAAGATGACAGTTACATTCTCTGCTCTTATGACGTGTACCACTGAGCTGGAGAAACATAAATGCACACAAACACGTTTTACTGCTATATAACAACTATGCTGAGTCGCTTGAGTCGTATCCGACTCGGCGACCCCATGGGCTGTGGCCTGCCAGGCGACTTTCCAGGCGATTCCTCAGGCAGCAATCCTGGAGTGGGTCGCCCTCCTTCTCCACCGAGGAAGAATCGCTTTTTTGAAGCTTCCTAGGTAAAGAACCCGCCTGCCAAGGCCGGTAAATATAAGAGAGGTCCCTTTGATCCCTGGGCTGGGAGGATCCCCTGGTGTAGGAAATGGTAACCCACTCCAGTATTCTAGCCTGGAGAATCCCATGGACAGAGGAATCTGACGGGTTACGGTCCACAGAGGTCGCAAAGAGGGCACTACAGAAGTGACTCCGCACGCAAGCAGGCAGCCTCATCAACTCGTGGATTCCTGCCGCCCTCTTTGTCTCTGGGTATCTCTTCTCACTACAAAGTCAACCTTATAATAGCTGTCATTTCCCCCAGGCATCTCTGCTACATTAAGACAGGCAGAAAGTTAGCTTGATGGCTCCCAGCCTTTGCATTCTGGTTGTATATTTACTATTATTATTAAACTGTATGAATCCTGAAGGCTGAGAAATCCTTGCAAAGCTTACAGGGCACTCCCCAACGCCACTCCTCACCCCCATGTGGGAGCAAGCAACTGTCTACTGAATGGAGGAAACAGCGGCTCAGCTCTAATTATTACGAAACAGTCCAGTGGAGCTGCCTGATTTTTCGGAAGCAATCTGACACCAAAGCTAAGCACACCCAGTCCCACGGGGCTGGGGGGCCAGGCAGGATCCTCAGGGAGGAAGGTATGGCAAGGAGAGACCCCCCAAGCAAGCGGCCGTGGAAGAATCTCTTTTTTTAAGTCAAAACTTTATGTATTTATTTATGCATTTACTCATTGTACATAGCCTTGAACGTCAGGTTTCCAGGGGCAAGTACATTCGTTCTGTAAATATTTACTGGTTGCCTATGATTTTGCTAGACATTAGTGGAGAAATGTGAGAATATAAAGATGACAGTTACATTCTCTGCTCTTATGACGTGTACCACTGAGCTGGAGAAACATAAATGCACACAAACACGTTTTACTGCTATATAACAACTATGCTGAGTCGCTTGAGTCGTATCCGACTCGGCGACCCCATGGGCTGTGGCCTGCCAGGCGACTTTCCAGGCGATTCCTCAGGCAGCAATCCTGGAGTGGGTCGCCCTCTCCTTCTCCACCGAGGAAGAATCGTGAAATCACCTTCTCTGGTTTGATTTCCGAGCCCAAGTCGGTTTCAATGTCGCCCTGCGACCGCGGACAACCAGAGGCCTCCCACGGAGGGCGTCGGTCCCTCCACCCACGCCGCCGTCCGGCCCCCGAGTCGGCCCCGGGACCCCGCTCTCACCTGAGGCTGCGGGCAGCACCCCCGGCCCCGCCACCAGCAGCAGGGTCGTCGCGCGCAGGAGCGCGAGCATCGTCCGCGGGCCGCCGGCCGCTCTCCCGTCACATCTTCGATCACCACCGGCGGCGCGAGCTTAGGTTCCGGCGCCCAGGCCGCCCCCCGGCGCGCGCCCCACGGCCCCCGCGTCCTCTCACGCCGCGCTCGCGCAGCCCGGTCCCCACGCCCACTGCCTCCCGCGCACGCGCCGTGCCCTCTTCATGCGCGTTACTGTCCGCGCACGCGCGTGGCCAGCCCCGCCCCCGCCGCCCGCCCCCTCTTTCCGGGCAGGGACTGCACGCCGGCGATGGGACCTCGGTTCCGGGAAGACCGCGCCTGGCTGCCGGCCTTGACCTTGGCAGGACTGCGGAGCTCGCCAGTGCGCCTGCGCCCACCGCGTGGCCTGCCCTCCGCCCTTCCTGCTCGTTGCAGCCGGAGGGCGCGGGCCGGTTCGCGGAACGCGGAGCCTGGGGGAGCGGCGGCGGGCGCGGCGTCGCGGAGGCTTAGGGAGGAAGGAAGAAAGGAACGCCTTCTGGGCGGATCAAGCCCTTTCCTCCGTGCGGAGCTCAGTGAGCGAAGGCTGGTGGATGATGTTTAGTCGCTAAGTCGTGTCCACCTCTTCTGCGATCCCCTTGGGCGGTAGCCCACCAGGCTCCTCCGTCCCTGGGCTTTCCCAAGCGAGAGTACTGGAGAGGGTTACATTTGAGTAGGTGAGTCCAGAATTAAGCCGAGGCAGGCAGAGCGCTCGTTTTCTCGGGGGCAACCTGGCCGGGGGAGCCCGGGTACCTTGTGAGGATCCTGACGGCCTTGAGATGGTGTCCCAAGCAAAGGTCTCTAAGCTCTTCGGCGACCCCATGGGCTGTGGCCTGCCAGGCGACTTCCCACGCTGGGTCGGGGCCCTCTTCTCCACCGAGGAAGAATCGTGAAATCACCTTCTCTGGTTTGATTTCCGAGCCCAAGTCGGTTTCAATGTCGCCCTGCGACCGCGGACAACCAGAGGCCTCCCACGGAGGGCGTCGGTCCCTCCACCCACGCCGCCGTCCGGCCCCCGAGTCGGCCCCGGGACCCCGCTCTCACCTGAGGCTGCGGGCAGCACCCCCGGCCCCGCCACCAGCAGCAGGGTCGTCGCGCGCAGGAGCGCGAGCATCGTCCGCGGGCCGCCGGCCGCTCTCCCGTCACATCTTCGATCACCACCGGCGGCGCGAGCTTAGGTTCCGGCGCCCAGGCCGCCCCCCGGCGCGCGCCCCACGGCCCCCGCGTCCTCTCACGCCGCGCTCGCGCAGCCCGGTCCCCACGCCCACTGCCTCCCGCGCACGCGCCGTGCCCTCTTCATGCGCGTTACTGTCCGCGCACGCGCGTGGCCAGCCCCGCCCCCGCCGCCCGCCCCCTCTTTCCGGGCAGGGACTGCACGCCGGCGATGGGACCTCGGTTCCGGGAAGACCGCGCCTGGCTGCCGGCCTTGACCTTGGCAGGACTGCGGAGCTCGCCAGTGCGCCTGCGCCCACCGCGTGGCCTGCCCTCCGCCCTTCCTGCTCGTTGCAGCCGGAGGGCGCGGGCCGGTTCGCGGAACGCGGAGCCTGGGGGAGCGGCGGCGGGCGCGGCGTCGCGGAGGCTTAGGGAGGAAGGAAGAAAGGAACGCCTTCTGGGCGGATCAAGCCCTTTCCTCCGTGCGGAGCTCAGTGAGCGAAGGCTGGTGGATGATGTTTAGTCGCTAAGTCGTGTCCACCTCTTCTGCGATCCCCTTGGGCGGTAGCCCACCAGGCTCCTCCGTCCCTGGGCTTTCCCAAGCGAGAGTACTGGAGAGGGTTACATTTGAGTAGGTGAGTCCAGAATTAAGCCGAGGCAGGCAGAGCGCTCGTTTTCTCGGGGGCAACCTGGCCGGGGGAGCCCGGGTACCTTGTGAGGATCCTGACGGCCTTGAGATGGTGTCCCAAGCAAAGGTCTCTAAGCTCTTCTGACCGTCTGCCGTTGCTGTTCCGTCGCTCAAGTCCGATCGGACTCTTTGCTACCCCGTGGACTGCACACGCAGGATTGCAGTCCACCACTTAACGGTTAAATACCCTAATAGATTATGTACATTGCGAAAATAAGCAAAAGAGAAAATATAAAGGATGAATGATGAAATAAGCCGTCAAAGGCGTAGCTGTTCATTCTAACAACTAGACAATTTAACTATCAATAGTAAGGTAAAATGAGTTTTTGTGAAGAACCGTGCGCTTGAATATGGCCTTATAAACAATTGAGGTATAAAGTAGATGAGCTTCCCTGGTGACTCAGACTGCAAGCAAACCGCTGGCAATGCAGTTCTATTCCTGGGCTGGGAAGATACCCCTGGAGGAGGGAATGGCTACTCACTCCAGTATTCTTGCCTGGAAAATTCCTTGGACAGAGGAGCCTGGCGGGCTACAGTCTCCGTGGGGAAGCAGAGAGTCAGACGCCAATATGTGAGTAACACATAATTTAAATACCATGAAATCCACGCATTTCAAGTGAACAATGACTTTCAGTAAGTCTGTTAGGTTATTAGGCCTCATTTCTACAAACTTCGTATTATTACTTTGTGATTCATAAATTTTTATGTTTGGTTCTGAGTGTGTCAGTGTTTTGCCTCAGGGAGGTTGGAGATGAAAAAATACCCCTGAGAATATGTGGATCTAAATGGAAGAAGGAAGTTCCTGATTGCACTTACTAATCATACTCTCATTAAAAGTGTAGAAAATGACTATTTGACTTGTGGTTTTCATTAAAATGTTTGTTTCCTGCTGTCCAAAAGTCATTTTTGCAAACTAGTTGGTATAGAACAATGGGGCCCAAACATTTCATCAACTGAAATATTTCATTTGAAATATTGTAAAATATGTTGAAATTTTTCCCTTCACTTTGGTGGACAACTAAAGGTTTTTTAGATGCTGGCAATGAAAGTTTCGTTCAAATGGAAACATTTCCAAATATATTTTTAAATGCCAGAACTGTATATTGTAGTTTCTTTTGCATCTCATGTGTTCACAGTAAAACCAATTTTAAGGGATTTAATGCTTTGTTTTTCAATATTGCTGGATGACATAAAATATTTTCCACTTGTTCAAGAAAAGGTCAATCAATATATTTTGTAGGGCTTCCCTAGTGGTTCGGTGGGTAAAGAGTCCGCCTTGCAGTGCAAGGGCCACCAGTTCAATCCCTGGCCCAGGAAGATCCCACATGCCGTGGAGTGGCTGGACCAGTGTGTCCAATCACTAGCCAGTGCTCTGGAGCGTATGCATCCAGAGCCGGTGCTCTGCAGCCAGAGAGGCCACTGCAGTGGAAGGCCCAAACAGGCCAAAGAATAAAGACGGATGAAAATGAATAAGTAAAATACCAATGAAAGAGGGCCAAATTTAAATGTATATATATATATTTTGTAAAACCACACTTCACCTTTAAGTTGACACTGCGTGGCTCAGAAGACTTTTTTTTTCTAATTTTACTTTTTACTTTTACAGAGTTTTGTTGTTTACAAATATGTATGATCCCAGATTAGTCATATGTATATCCCCCCCATCCCACCCCTCTAGAAAGTCTCACCTCACCCCTGCAGGATCCCCTTTTCTCACAGCACAATGACAATAGCTATTTTTTTCATATATGATAGTATAGGTTTTCATGCTACTTTCTTTACGCCTCCCACCCCCTGTTCATTCCCGACAATGTCCATATGTCTGCTGTCCATGTCTGTTTTTCCATCGCTTTACTGTGTGTATTATCATTACCATCCTACTAGATTCCATATATATGTGTTAGTATATTGTACCTGTCCTTCTCTTTTTGACTGACTTCTCTTTTTATGATAGGTTCTAGTTCCATCCACCTTGTTAGGACTGATTCTTCTGCATTTCTTTTTACAGCTGTGTATATATTCCATTATATATATGTACCAGAGCTTTTGTATCCATTCATTTGTCGATGGACGTCTAGGTTGCTTCCATGTTCTAGCTGTTGTAGAGTGCTGCAGTGAACATTGGGGTACAGATGTTTCTTTCACTTTTGATTTCATCAGGGTAAAAGCCTAATAGTGGGATTGCTGGGTCGTATGGTGCTTCTATTTTTAGTTTTTTAAGGAATCTCCATACTGTCTTCCATAGAGACTGTATCATTTGACATTCCCACCAGCAATGCAAGAGTGTTCCCTTTTCTCCTCACCCTCTCCAGCATTTATTGTCTATCGATTTTCTGATGATGGCCATTCTGACGGGTGTGAGGTGATATCTCATTGTAGTTTTGATTTGCATTTCTCTAATTATAAGCGAGGTTGAGCATCATTTCATGTATTTTTTGGCCATCTGTATGTCCTCTTTGGAGAGGTGTCTGTTTAGGTCCTTTTCCCATTTTTTGATTGGGTTGTTCATTTTTCCAATGTTGAGTTGTCTGAGTTGCTTGTAGATTTTGGCGATTGATTCTTTATCTGTTGTTTCATTTGCTATGATTTTCTCCCACTCTGTGGGTTGTCTGTTCAGCATTTTTGTAGTTTGTTTTGCTTTGTACAAAAGCTTTTAAGTTTCATTCGGTCCCACATGTTAATTTTTGTTTTTAGTTCTGCTATTCTAATAGGTGGGTCTTGAGTTGATCTTTGTGTATGGTGTCAGGGAATGTTCCAACGTCAGTTTTTTGCATGTAGCTGTCCAGTTTTCCCAGCACCATTTGTTGAAGAGGCTGTCTTGTCCCATTTTATATGTTCACCTCCTTTGTCAAAAGTAAGGTACCCATAGGTGCGTGGGTTTCTCTCTGGGTTCTCTATCTTGTTCCATTGATCTATATTTCTGTTTCTGTGCCAGTACCATACTGTCTTGATGACTGTTGCTTTGTAGTATAGGGCTCAGAAGACTTTTACAGTCTTTCCCATCTTAATACAATAATTGTAAAATTTGGATCATTTTAATAAAATTGGATTGAATTAAAAAATGACACCTTGTAATACTTTGTGCACTTCAGTTTCAACTTACTTGCTGTGCAAGTTTGTCTCTGGATGAAGCATGTGTCAGTTTCCTGGGTGGTGCTAGCCCTGTTCTTAGCACAACCTAGAACCTCTCTCTCACCGCTTTTATTCAAGTCAGAGTGATCCATCAGAGGCTATGTGACTGAGCAGGACCCTATGAGGCTTCCCAGAATAGACCCCACCCTTTTCCATCTGCCTTTTGTCTGTAGAAGAGCTTTGGTCAAAGAGTAAATTCGACCGAAGTGAGAAAATGCAGAAAGAAAGGAAAAGAGTCCAGTAAAACAAGATACTAATATTGATAAAAGAAAGTCAAAGACCTCGAGTGCTTCCTCAAGGACTGTAGATAATATTCTGAGCCGTGTCCTCGGAGCTGTTCTGCACATACTGAACCCCCACCAGGTGGAAGCCCTCAACTGTGTGCTGCCCATAAGCACATGCACCCCAGACCTTTTGAAACCAGAAGGTTGATGATGCTGACCCCTAGCTTTCTCACCACCAACCAATCAGAAGAATGTCCCCAAGTGCATCACACCCTGCTCCTGGAAACACTGTAAGACTCGTCACTACCTGCCCCTGGGAGGGACACGCAGTCTTAAGGGCTATAGCCCATTGTGGCCCTTTTGCCTGGCAGAGCCATGAAGACTTTTTTTTCTTTTTTTTAGTTTTTTTTTTTTTTCCATCTTGAATCTAATTTAAGACTTTTCTTTCTACTTTACTGCAAACCGTAAGATTTATATACACTGTATATATACAGAGGCTGAAATTCAGCATTGGGCATTCGTTTTTTCATAAAGCATGGTCTTTGGGGCTTCTCAGATAGTGCTGATGGTAAAGAATGTGCCTGCTAATGCAAAGCATGTAAGAAATGTGGGTTCAGTCCCTGGGTCGGGAAGATCCCCTGGAGGAGGGCATGGCCACCCACTCTAGTACTCTTGCCTGCAGAGTCCCATGGACAGAGGAGCCTGGGGGGGCTACAGTCCATGGGGCCATAAAGAGCTGAACACGACTGAAGCAACTGAGCATGCGCACATGCAGCATGCATACATGGTCTTTTTAACTTTTTACTTTGAAGTAATTTCCAACCTACAGAAAAGCTGCAAAAACCATAAAAGAACTCTGCATACACTTTGCTCACATTGAGCACATTGATATTTTGCCATATTTGTGCTCTGTATACACACACAGTATGCATACAAACTTCTTTTTCAACTGAGCTGCTTTCACTTTCATCTGGAGCAGTTACCTTGCCTTGGTCTTTCACAACACCAACTTTATTATTATTCTTTTTAATACGGGCTAATTTTTTTATTTGTTGTTTAGACACTAGGTCGGGAAGGTCCCCTGGAGAAGAAATGGCAGCCCACTCCAGTGTTCTTGCCTGGGAGATCCCGTGGACAGAGGAGCCTGGTGGGCTACAGTCCATGGGGTTGCAAAGAGTCCAACGTGACTTAGCGACTAAACAGCACCAATGTGTTCCTGACTGAAGTACTGCATAGATTGTTCTGTGTCCTCTGATATCTCACCTGAAGACACACGGGGTAAGGGAACCCCCGTTTTGAAACCAGAAGGTTGATGATGCTGACCCCTAGCTTTCTCACCACCAACCAATCAGAAGAATGTCCCCAAGTGCATCACACCCTGCTCCTGGAAACACTGTAAGACTCGTCACTACCTGCCCCTGGGAGGGACACGCAGTCTTAAGGGCTATAGCCCATTGTGGCCCTTTTGCCTGGCAGAGCCATGAAGACTTTTTTTTCTTTTTTTTAGTTTTTTTTTTTTTTCCATCTTGAATCTAATTTAAGACTTTTCTTTCTACTTTACTGCAAACCGTAAGATTTATATACACTGTATATATACAGAGGCTGAAATTCAGCATTGGGCATTCGTTTTTTCATAAAGCATGGTCTTTGGGGCTTCTCAGATAGTGCTGATGGTAAAGAATGTGCCTGCTAATGCAAAGCATGTAAGAAATGTGGGTTCAGTCCCTGGGTCGGGAAGATCCCCTGGAGGAGGGCATGGCCACCCACTCTAGTACTCTTGCCTGCAGAGTCCCATGGACAGAGGAGCCTGGGGGGGCTACAGTCCATGGGGCCATAAAGAGCTGAACACGACTGAAGCAACTGAGCATGCGCACATGCAGCATGCATACATGGTCTTTTAACTTTTACTTTGAAGTAATTTCCAACCTACAGAAAAGCTGCAAAACCATAAAAGAACTCTGCATACACTTTGCTCACATTGAGCACATTGATATTTTGCCATATTTGTGCTCTGTATACACACACAGTATGCATACAAACTTCTTTTTCAACTGAGCTGCTTTCACTTTCATCTGGAGCAGTTACCTTGCCTTGGTCTTTCACAACACCAACTTTATTATTATTCTTTTTAATACGGGCTAATTTTTTTATTTGTTGTTTAGACACTAGGTCGGGAAGGTCCCCTGGAGAAGAAATGGCAGCCCACTCCAGTGTTCTTGCCTGGGAGATCCCGTGGACAGAGGAGCCTGGTGGGCTACAGTCCATGGGGTTGCAAAGAGTCCAACGTGACTTAGCGACTAAACAGCACCAATGTGTTCCTGACTGAAGTACTGCATAGATTGTTCTGTGTCCTCTGATATCTCACCTGAAGACACACTATGTTCCTTAGGGCCTCATTGGTGATGCTAATTTTGAGCAGATGGTCAAAGTGTTATCCAATATCCTATTGTCTTCTTGCAGTAATCTATGGAGGGATGCCCTGAAATTCTGCAAATATCCAGCTCTTACCAAACTTTTACATCTAGAATTAGCATCCACTAATGATCTCTGCCTGAACCAACTGAAGAAGGAAATGGCAAGCCACCCCAGTATTCTTGCCTGGAAATTTCCATGGATGGAGAAGCTTATGTGTCTAGGGCTTCCCCGATGGTTCAGTGGTGAGGAATCTGCTTGCAATGAAGGAGACCTGGGTTCCATCTCTGGGTTGGAATGTCCCCCAAGGGCATGGCAACCCACTCTAGTATTCTTGCTTGGAGAATCCCATGGACAGAGGAGCCTGATGGGCTGCAGTCCATGGGGACATGCAGAGTCAGACATGACTGAAGTGACTAAGCAGCCTGATCCAATCTACTCTGATAGTTGGGAAATGGTCAATTTCAACCGTGTCTCTCCAATGCAAGCATTGGTCAGTATTGGTTGACATATTGTAGGAGAGAGCTTTCTCTTCTTTCCATTTATTATCAGTATGGATTCATAGATTCTTATTTTATTCAGTGTTTTAGTTCATTACTGTCCTTATGTATTTAAAAACTTTTAAAATTAATTGGGCTTCCGTGGTGGCACAGATGGTAAAGAATCTACCTGCACCTGCAGTGCAGGAGACCTGAATTCGATCCCTGGATTGGGAAGATCCCCTGGAGGAGGGCATAGCAATCTAGTACTCTTGCCTGGAGAATGCCCATGAACAGAGGAGCCTGGCAGGCTACAGTCCATGGGCTCACAAAGAGTCGGACATGACTGAGTGACCAAGAACGCAAAATTAATTCGACTTCACTTTTTTTGTGTGGGGAGGGGCAGGTGGGGGAGGGAGAGGCCGGGCGGGCCACTTCTATTGGTCTTTCATTTCTCTATTTTCATCCGTCTTTGTTCTTTGGCCCGCATGGGCCTCCCATCGTGGTGGCGTCTGTAGCTGCAGAGCACTGGCTCTGGGCGCATGCGCTCCAGAGCTCCGGCTCGGTGATTGGACACACTGGTCCAGCCGCTCTGCGGCGCGTGGGATCTTCCCAGGCCAGGGCTCGAACCGGCACCCCTTGCACCGCAAGGCGGTGTCCTTACCCACTGGACCACCAGGGAAGCCCTTGACTTCACTTTTTGAAGCAGTTTTAGATTTATAGAAAAATAGAGCAGAAAGGGAAGCAGTTCTCTTCCATTCCCCCTCAGTTTCCCCATATTTAATATCTTGCAATGGTATGCTTGTTACAAATAATGATTCTATATTGGTACATTGTTATTAACTAAAATAGTATCTAGAAAACAAGATCAGAACACTGAAACTTTGGTTTTAATACAGACTGCAAATCGAAAAGTCAAAAGGAAACAAGCTAAGGAAGTCTATTCGGCTCAATGTCTAGTCCAGCTGATAACTGTATATCAGCATTTTTTTTCCTTTTCAGATTTTTTTTTTCAGATTGTGGAGCATATGGATAATTAATAATACCAGGTCGACATGACTGAAGTGACTAAGCAGCCTGATCCAATCTACTCTGATAGTTGGGAAATGGTCAATTTCAACCGTGTCTCTCCAATGCAAGCATTGGTCAGTATTGGTTGACATATTGTAGGAGAGAGCTTTCTCTTCTTTCCATTTATTATCAGTATGGATTCATAGATTCTTATTTTATTCAGTGTTTTAGTTCATTACTGTCCTTATGTATTTAAAAACTTTTAAAATTAATTGGGCTTCCGTGGTGGCACAGATGGTAAAGAATCTACCTGCACCTGCAGTGCAGGAGACCTGAATTCGATCCCTGGATTGGGAAGATCCCTGGAGGAGGGCATAGCAATCTAGTACTCTTGCCTGGAGAATGCCCATGAACAGAGGAGCCTGGCAGGCTACAGTCCATGGGCTCACAAAGAGTCGGACATGACTGAGTGACCAAGAACGCAAAATTAATTCGACTTCACTTTTTTTGTGTGGGGAGGGGCAGGTGGGGGAGGGAGAGGCCGGGCGGGCCACTTCTATTGGTCTTTCATTTCTCTATTTTCATCCGTCTTTGTTCTTTGGCCCGCATGGGCCTCCCATCGTGGTGGCGTCTGTAGCTGCAGAGCACTGGCTCTGGGCGCATGCGCTCCAGAGCTCCGGCTCGGTGATTGGACACACTGGTCCAGCCGCTCTGCGGCGCGTGGGATCTTCCCAGGCCAGGGCTCGAACCGGCACCCCTTGCACCGCAAGGCGGTGTCCTTACCCACTGGACCACCAGGGAAGCCCTTGACTTCACTTTTTGAAGCAGTTTTAGATTTATAGAAAAATAGAGCAGAAAGGGAAGCAGTTCTCTTCCATTCCCCCTCAGTTTCCCCATATTTAATATCTTGCAATGGTATGCTTGTTACAAATAATGATTCTATATTGGTACATTGTTATTAACTAAAATAGTATCTAGAAAACAAGATCAGAACACTGAAACTTTGGTTTTAATACAGACGTGCAAATCGAAAAGTCAAAAGGAAACAAGCTAAGGAAGTCTATTCGGCTCAATGTCTAGTCCAGCTGATAACTGTATATCAGCATTTTTTTTCCTTTTCAGATTTTTTTCTTTTTTTCAGATTGTGGAGCATATGGCTGATAATTAATAATACCAGTCAGGGATAAAGACAGTCTTAAAGATTGGATGGAGGAAAGATAAGGATGTCCTTTTTACTCTGTCAGCTCTGTGGTGGTTTAGTTGCTAACTCATACCTGACTCTTGAGACCCCAAGGACTTGAGCCCACCAGGCTCCTTTGTCCATGGGATTTCTCAGGCAAGAATACTGGAGTGGCTTGCCACGTCCTACTCCAGAGGATCTTCCTGAGCCAGGGATCAGACCCAGTTCTCTGCATTGTAGGTGTCTTCCGCATTGCCAGCAGACTCTACTGTTCCTTAAAGCTACAGAATCTGTCTTCTTAGTATGGGTTGAACAGTGACCTGTAGCCGCTTTAGTAGGGAGGTGAAGGGTTTGCCGTAGGACAGCAATTATATGGCCATTAGCAGTAGGAGTCCCTACCCAGATAAAGAATCCAGGGAATTTCCAAGCTGAGCCAACAGCATGACAAATTGTGAAAGAATTTTGCTAAGGTGCACACTCTACTAAAGGCGATTAGTTCAGCAGCTTGAGCTGGTATTACAGTGGACAAAGACCATGCTTCCAGTGTTTCCTGTGGAGAAGCTACGGTGTAACTAGTTATGATGTTTCTCTGGATATCTCACTTATAATAGCCGTCACAAAATAAAAGTAGGTCTGGGTTGTCTGAAGGAGAGGCTGAGAGGTCTTGTGGCTTTGAGACCATTTTTGTGGTTGCAGGGCAGTCATGTGGAATGGAATCGGGCTCTCTCCTTTTGGTGTGAACGTGCTGCATGCTATGAACTGCAAGATATCAGACACAGCGTGGGGAGCAGGAAGTTGCAGGGCAGAGTGTCTTGTTAGGGTACCGGCTTTGTCAATCAAGGTATCAGCTGTGCCCAAAGCAGGTAAGCGTGGGGCCTTACCTAATGCTACAGGGTCTAACTGGCACCAGAAATAAGCTGGAGGACTCATCTGAGGGGCAAAAGGCGGTTCTGTAACAGCTGTAGCAATTCCACTATTTTCACGGCAGTGTGATGAAAAGGTTTGTTCATATGAGGTTAAGCCAACATCTGGAGGTGTAGCCACAGTCAATTTGAAGGCTGCCAAAGAAGAAGCAGAAGGCTTGCTGGTGAGGAGTTGAAAACTGGAAAAGTTAAGACTGCCCTAGAGATATGGTGGTGGACTGAGACATGGCCAATGAGGCAGGCTGCCCAGAGACTCCAACTACTTGAATAGATTCGGAGGTAGCCCACCAGGCTCCTTTGTCCATGGGATTTCTCAGGCAAGAATACTGGAGTGGCTTGCCACGTCCTACTCCAGAGGATCTTCCTGAGCCAGGATCAGACCCAGTTCTCTGCATTGTAGGTGTCTTCCGCATTGCCAGCAGACTCTACTGTTCCTTAAAGCTACAGAATCTGTCTTCTTAGTATGGGTTGAACAGTGACCTGTAGCCGCTTTAGTAGGGAGGTGAAGGGTTTGCCGTAGGACAGCAATTATATGGCCATTAGCAGTAGGAGTCCCTACCCAGATAAAGAATCCAGGGAATTTCCAAGCTGAGCCAACAGCATGACAAATTGTGAAAGAATTTTGCTAAGGTGCACACTCTACTAAAGGCGATTAGTTCAGCAGCTTGAGCTGGTATTACAGTGGACAAAGACCATGCTTCCAGTGTTTCCTGTGGAGAAGCTACGGTGTAACTAGTTATGATGTTTCTCTGGATATCTCACTTATAATAGCCGTCACAAAATAAAAGTAGGTCTGGGTTGTCTGAAGGAGAGGCTGAGAGGTCTTGTGGCTTTGAGACCATTTTTGTGGTTGCAGGGCAGTCATGTGGAATGGAATCGGGCTCTCTCCTTTTTGGTGTGAACGTGCTGCATGCTATGAACTGCAAGATATCAGACACAGCGTGGGGAGCAGGAAGTTGCAGGGCAGAGTGTCTTGTTAGGGTACCGGCTTTGTCAATCAAGGTATCAGCTGTGCCCAAAGCAGGTAAGCGTGGGGCCTTACCTAATGCTACAGGGTCTAACTGGCACCAGAAATAAGCTGGAGGACTCATCTGAGGGGCAAAAGGCGGTTCTGTAACAGCTGTAGCAATTCCACTATTTTCACGGCAGTGTGATGAAAAGGTTTGTTCATATGAGGTTAAGCCAACATCTGGAGGTGTAGCCACAGTCAATTTGAAGGCTGCCAAAGAAGAAGCAGAAGGCTTGCTGGTGAGGAGTTGAAAACTGGAAAAGTTAAGACTGCCCTAGAGATATGGTGGTGGACTGAGACATGGCCAATGAGGCAGGCTGCCCAGAGACTCCAACTACTTGAATAGATTCGGAGGTGGACAGGTAGAGAGAAAGCCTTTGAGTGCATGGGAGAAAGTCTTTCCAGTGTCAATCAAGAAATCCAGTTAGCAGCCTCGATTTTTCCTTTTACTGGTAGTCTTTTGGGGTTGAACTGAGAATCAGCTGAGAAAAAATTGTCCTTCGGGAGGAGGAAAATGAACCTGGGCTTCCCTGGTGACTCAGATGGTAAAGAATCTGCCTGTCATGCAGAAGACCTGGGTTCGATCCCTGGGTTGGGAAGATCCCCTGGAGGAGGGCATGGCAACCCACTCCAGTATTCTTGCCTAGAGAGTTCCGTGGACAGAGGAGCCTGGTGGGCTACAGTTCATGAGGTTGCAGAGTGGTACACAACTGAACGACTAGCAATTTTTGTCCCTCAGTTCAGTTTAGCCGCTCAGTTGTGTCCAACTCTTTATGAGCGCATGGACTGCAGCACGCTAGGCTTCCCTGTCCTTCACCATCTCCCAGAGTTTGCTCAAACTCATGTCCATTGACTCGTGATGCCATCCAACCATCTTGTCATCTGTCGTCCCCTTCTCTTTTTGCCTTCTATTTTCCCCAACATCAGGCTCTTTCCAATGAGCTGTCTCCTCACATCAGGTGGCCAAAGGATTGGCGCTTCAGCTTCAGCATCATTCCTTCTAATGAATATTCAGGGTTGATTTCTTTTAGGAGGGACTGGTTTGATCTCCTTGCAGCCCAAGGGACTCTCAAGAGCCTTCTCCAGCGCCACAGTTCAAAAGCATCAATTCTTCTTTTGTCCGTCAGGAGGAGAGAAATAAAGTTGAGAGTGTTAGGGCTTTGAGGGTTTCCTTTCTCTCAAGTGCAGGACGATTTCTTTTCCAATGTCTATGATTTCTTACAATATCTGCAATTGTCTGGAGGCAAATAAGAAGAGCTCTGAGTGGGGTTTAGAGTTGCTCTTTGAGTCATGGTTTTTGTTTTTCCAAAGGTTCCAGTTGCAAAGCAAGAACTGTTGCTTTTAAATCTTTTTAAAAATCTCCCCAGCATTCCTGAAATTATTTTCAAAGAATTAGCTGAAGTTCCATTATTAGTTTAGTGATGGCCCAAACAAACCAACTACACTATTTTCTAAAAATTCCATATACTTTTTTCAATATTTTATTTGTTTATTTGGCTGTATTGGGGCTTAGTTGCGGCCTGTGGGATCTTTGATCTTCCCTGGGATATGCAGGATCTTCAGTTGTGACGTGTGACCTCTTACTTGCAGCATGTGGAATCTAATTCCCTGACCAGGGATTGAACCTGAGCCCCCTGCATCTTGGCGTCTTAGCCACTGGACCACCAGGGAAGTCCCTGACCACATTATTTTTATCATGCAGGTTGCCAGAGAGGCATGGCAACCCGCTCCAGTATTCTGGCCTAGAGAGTTCCGTGGACAGAGGAGCCTGGTGGGCTACAGTTCATGAGGTTGCAGAGTGGTACACAACTGAACGACTAGCAATTTTTGTCCCTCAGTTCAGTTTAGCCGCTCAGTTGTGTCCAACTCTTTATGAGCGCATGGACTGCAGCACGCTAGGCTTCCCTGTCCTTCACCATCTCCCAGAGTTTGCTCAAACTCATGTCCATTGACTCGTGATGCCATCCAACCATCTTGTCATCTGTCGTCCCCTTCTCTTTTTGCCTTCTATTTTCCCCAACATCAGGCTCTTTCCAATGAGCTGTCTCCTCACATCAGGTGGCCAAAGGATTGGCGCTTCAGCTTCAGCATCATTCCTTCTAATGAATATTCAGGGTTGATTTCTTTTAGGAGGGACTGGTTTGATCTCCTTGCAGCCCAAGGGACTCTCAAGAGCCTTCTCCAGCGCCAC
The DNA here is from genome assembly GCA_022376925.1 of Tragulus kanchil. Taxonomy (NCBI): domain Eukaryota; kingdom Metazoa; phylum Chordata; class Mammalia; order Artiodactyla; family Tragulidae; genus Tragulus; species Tragulus kanchil. Next base: position 233,804,856 of record JAIOJX010000028.1, on the reverse strand, counting down.
AGTTCAAAAGCATCAATTCTTCTTTTGTCCGTCAGGAGGAGAGAAATAAAGTTGAGAGTGTTAGGGCTTTGAGGGTTTCCTTTCTCTCAAGTGCAGGACGATTTCTTTTCCAATGTCTATGATTTCTTACAATATCTGCAATTGTCTGGAGGCAAATAAGAAGAGCTCTGAGTGGGGTTTAGAGTTGCTCTTTGAGCCATGGTTTTTGTTTTTCCAAAGGTTCCAGTTGCAAAGCAAGAACTGTTGCTTTTAAATCTTTTTAAAAATCTCCCCAGCATTCCTGAAATTATTTTCAAAGAATTAGCTGAAGTTCCATTATTAGTTTAGTGATGGCCCAAACAAACCAACTACACTATTTTCTAAAAATTCCATATACTTTTTTCAATATTTTATTTGTTTATTTGGCTGTATTGGGGCTTAGTTGCGGCCTGTGGGATCTTTGATCTTCCCTGGGATATGCAGGATCTTCAGTTGTGACGTGTGACCTCTTACTTGCAGCATGTGGAATCTAATTCCCTGACCAGGGATTGAACCTGAGCCCCCTGCATCTTGGCGTCTTAGCCACTGGACCACCAGGGAAGTCCCTGACCACATTATTTTTATTTTATTTTATTTAATAACAGGGAGAAAATTCGCACTAAAGCAGACATGAAGAGATTCCTGAAGCCCGTATGTTCTGAGGCTTCCAGTTTCAGTGCAGTGGGCCTTTGAAAAGTTTGTATAAAACGGCTCACAATGGCTTTTGGATGGTCTCCATTCTTCTGAGTGTATAATTCAAACTAAGACCAAATAATTTGGGGGGTGGAAGGTGGGGGAAGGCCTCTACTAGTGCCTGAACAGCAGGCTTATGCAGGTGTTCCGCTCTATAATTCTTCCTTCTGACAAATGACACAACAGACAGAGACAAAGGAAAACAGTGACCATCTGGGAGAAACAGTAAAAACCAAGAACACTCATTTACCAAATGCCAGAGGCTCTATGTCATAAAGAACTGGCTCCAAAACTGCGAATCTAAATAGATGAGAGAAAAGGGACTCCCATCACTTCCCCTTCAACCATGCCCTGCAGGCAGAGACCTGGGAGGCAGACTCTATAAGAAACCTTCTGCTGGAAGATTCAGCCCTAATGAGGTGGCTGGCTCTAAAACATATCAAAAAAGTGAAGTCTGTCAGAAAGAGAAGGACAAATACAATATACTAACACATATATATGGAATCTAGTAGCATGGTGATGATGGCACATGCAGTGAAGCGACGGAAAGACAGACGTGGACAGTGGACATATGGACATTGTGGGGAAGGAACAGTGGGTGAGAGGCATAAAGGAAGTAGCCTGAAGGCCTGTACTATCCTATGTGAAGAAAATAGCTATAGGCATTGCTCTGTGAGAAAAGCAGATCCTTCACAGGTGCTGTATGATGGTCTGGAGGGGTGAGATGGGGGGGATATACATATAATTAATCTGAGAACATACATATCTGTAAACAACAAAACTCCGTAGAAGTTAAAAGTAAAATAAAAGTTAAAAAAAAAAAAAGAAACCTTCTGCTGGTCTTTTGGGTATCTCAGGGTCTCTCCACTGTAGCAGCCTTGTGGTGGGAAGGGTCTGGCCGGTCTCCCGGCTGGCTTACCAACTGTCAGGGAGGAGGAAGTTTCCTTCGCTTGACTTCTTGCAACTGGACTACTAATACAATTGACACGGACAGGTTAACAGGAGAAAAGAAACAACTCCATCGCATGGAGTTCTCATAGAAATGGGCCCTAAGAAGTGGCCAAAACAGGCAGTTTATATACTTTTTTGATAAAGAAATAATAAATCTGTGAGGAATTAACAGGACAAGGAAACTTAGTTTTAGGTGCTTAGTGAAGAATCTAAACAGAATTTGGGTTCTGATAGTAAATTAAAGAAATAATAAAGTTTGTTTGCATAGGCTTCTTGGATTTCCTAGCTTTTGAATTCCGTATCTCTCCGTATAAAGGTGTCCTACTTCCTATTTTTCACGTGGGAGACTTACTGTTTTCAGGGGAAGTCCAGTTTTTTTCTTGCATTCGCTGTTTCTCTTTTATCTCAGGGGGATGATCCAAGTTTGCTATTCTGAAGGATCACGCGACCTCAAAAATGGTAGCTTCTTTGTCTAAACTCAACGGGGCTGAAATTTAAAACCTTCTGCTCTCGCTGCAAATCTCTGCCTCACCACTTCTCACTTTCAACAGATGTTCCACTCAACTACTTTCTTGAAAAATTCAAGCAATCAACAGGCCGGTTTCTCACTACCCAAATCTCACCTGAGCCTGCAGCCTTCCTTTCTCTCTCTCTCTCTTTTAAAGCCCTTTATTGAGAGGTTTAATTTTCAGACTGAAGGCTGTGGAGGTTACCTGAAAGGGGTTCTTTAAAAGGAGAAATAACTTGGTCGTGAATTAGACAGAACAGTGGGCGAAAGAAAGGTTTCTGAAAATATGATTGCATGTATCCTTATGGACCATGTTCTTTTTCAGATATGTGCCCAGGAGTGGGATTGCTGAATCATATGATAGTTCTGTTTTTAGCTTTCTGAGGAAATTCCATACTGTTTTCCTCCATGGCTGTACCAACTTACATCTCCACCAACAGTGTAGGAGAGTTCCCTTTTCTCCACAGTCTCTCCAGCATCTGTTATTGGAAGAGTTTTAAATGATGGCAGTTCTGACTAGTGTGTGGTGAAACCTCATTATAATTTTGACCTGCATTTCTCTAATGATAATCATCAATGTTGAGCGGTTTTTCATGTCTGTGCTTAATATTAATCCAACTTCATTTGCATGTGTGGCCCAGAGACTAACTGGGATATCTTTTCAAGACTCTTCTTCAGAGGCATTTAAATCAGACTGAGTTTCTGGTAAGAAATGTAGGAAACTTGGGGTTTATTTGAGAAGGGGGTGGCAGAGGATGAGATGGCTCGATAGCGTCACCAACCCAGTGGACATAAATTTGAGCAAACTCCGGGAGATAGTGGAGGACAGGGGAGCCTGAGCGTCCATGAGGCTGCAGAGTTGGACACAACTTACCGACTGAACAACAACAAAGCCATGGCTCCCATTTTCTCTCTTTGACGCCTTCTCCTCAACCATAAAACATTCCAAGCCTCTTCTGTCTTCAAAAATCATAGCCTTTACTCCCCTAGCTGTTGTTTTTTCTCCTGCCATTTACAGCCAACTTCGGCTACATTTATTCCTACCATCTTTGTTTTCTCACTTCCCAGGTATTCCTCCACCTGCTAAGGCTGGCTTCTCTCCCTACCTTTGTGTTTACCTTGTTTTCAGCATGATCACCAGCTAGTTTCTATTCAAACCCATAGACTCTTTACAGCTGTTATCTTGCTTCTCAGTAGCTTTATCTATCATTCCCTGTTCCCTTCTCAGGCCTCAGTTGACCTCAAACTTAGTTGCTGTTCCTTCTGTGCCCTGGCCACTCTCTTATCTCCATCACAAACTCACACCACCTTTTTTAACATAATATTGGTGTCCTCACTGCTTTGTCCTGGTCCCTCTTTCTACTCATGTTAAGTGATCTCCCCTGATGGTCTCTTCCCCTCCACATCATTGACTATTGTTGCGGGCACTATGTAGTTACTTATCCCTGATTAATAGACGCGAGGAAATGCTCAATTACCTCTATACTATTTTCGGAGAACTTCAACCTACACAATGTTGCTCCCTCTAATTTAAGAGAATAGAACTTCAACAGTAGAAAGGCGTGGAGTTCAAATCAAGATCTTTTTGAAATTTTTTTTTGTTTATAAGTTACAGAACATTGGCATACTGTATCTATTTCAAGTGTGGTGAAACCTCATTATAATTTTGACCTGCATTTCTCTAATGATAATCATCAATGTTGAGCGGTTTTCATGTCTGTGCTTAATATTAATCCAACTTCATTTGCATGTGTGGCCCAGAGACTAACTGGGATATCTTTTCAAGACTCTTCTTCAGAGGCATTTAAATCAGACTGAGTTTCTGGTAAGAAATGTAGGAAACTTGGGGTTTATTTGAGAAGGGGGTGGCAGAGGATGAGATGGCTCGATAGCGTCACCAACCCAGTGGACATAAATTTGAGCAAACTCCGGGAGATAGTGGAGGACAGGGGAGCCTGAGCGTCCATGAGGCTGCAGAGTTGGACACAACTTACCGACTGAACAACAACAAAGCCATGGCTCCCATTTTCTCTCTTTGACGCCTTCTCCTCAACCATAAAACATTCCAAGCCTCTTCTGTCTTCAAAAATCATAGCCTTTACTCCCCTAGCTGTTGTTTTTTCTCCTGCCATTTACAGCCAACTTCGCTACATTTATTCCTACCATCTTTGTTTTCTCACTTCCCAGGTATTCCTCCACCTGCTAAGGCTGGCTTCTCTCCCTACCTTTGTGTTTACCTTGTTTTCAGCATGATCACCAGCTAGTTTCTATTCAAACCCATAGACTCTTTACAGCTGTTATCTTGCTTCTCAGTAGCTTTATCTATCATTCCCTGTTCCCTTCTCAGGCCTCAGTTGACCTCAAACTTAGTTGCTGTTCCTTCTGTGCCCTGGCCACTCTCTTATCTCCATCACAAACTCACACCACCTTTTTTAACATAATATTGGTGTCCTCACTGCTTTGTCCTGGTCCCTCTTTCTACTCATGTTAAGTGATCTCCCCTGATGGTCTCTTCCCCTCCACATCATTGACTATTGTTGCGGGCACTATGTAGTTACTTATCCCTGATTAATAGACGCGAGGAAATGCTCAATTACCTCTATACTATTTTCGGAGAACTTCAACCTACACAATGTTGCTCCCTCTAATTTAAGAGAATAGAACTTCAACAGTAGAAAGGCGTGGAGTTCAAATCAAGATCAGATTTATTAACACAAAGAACATTAACTTTGTGATTCATCTTAGTGATTATCATCAGTACATTGCATCAAAGTTAAAGTTCAGAACTTAAACAGTAACAATTCAAGGCTTTAAGATTATTACAGAAATAATTCAGAACTTTAAAATCATTTCAGAACTTTAACATTATTTCAGAACTCTAACATTATTTCAGAACTTTAACATTATTTTAGAACTTTAATATTATTTCAGAACTCAATCAACAAAATAACAGAAAATCTTACCCCAGAGTTTGAGAGCAGTAGTCTCACCCCAGACGCAGCTGAGTTCAGTGAGTGTACTCCCATACAATCTATTCTCCCCTCTTTATAGGAAAAACCCGTTGTCACTTGTCCCCCATGCCACTTTCCAGCCGGTAAAGGGTCGAGGGCCGAGCTAAACTCCCGAGTGGACAACTTCCATGTGGTCAATTTCCAAGCGGCACTCTGCCATCCCCTTATCTTCTATCAAAAGTACAAGCCTTGTAAATCATTATAAGCATTCAAAGTTCAACAGAAAGGAACAATAAAAGCTAATCACAGCTGCACATATTTTCACTTCTATTTTTATTCATATTCTAAGAATCATATTTATTTATTTATTTATTTATTTTTATTCTTTATTTTAAAGGTTTTACAGAGTTTTGTTGTTCACATACATGTATGTTCCCAGATCAGTCATATGCATATCCATGGTCCCCACCCACCCAGATCCCCATCCCACCCTCCAGACCTTTGCCCCAAGCCATTGCACCCATTCCTAAAATCCATCTTACTTTATCTCCATCATCTAAGTAGCTCACCAACTGGCCCCCACTCTCTTATCTCCATCACAAACTCACACCACCTTTTTTAACATAATATTGGTGTCCTCACTGCTTTGTCCTGGTCCCTCTTTCTACTCATGTTAAGTGATCTCCCCTGATGGTCTCTTCCCCTCCACATCATTGACTATTGTTGCGGGCACTATGTAGTTACTTATCCCTGATTAATAGACGCGAGGAAATGCTCAATTACCTCTATACTATTTTCGGAGAACTTCAACCTACACAATGTTGCTCCCTCTAATTTAAGAGAATAGAACTTCAACAGTAGAAAGGCGTGGAGTTCAAATCAAGATCAGATTTATTAACACAAAGAACATTAACTTTGTGATTCATCTTAGTGATTATCATCAGTACATTGCATCAAAGTTAAAGTTCAGAACTTAAACAGTAACAATTCAAGGCTTTAAGATTATTACAGAAATAATTCAGAACTTTAAAATCATTTCAGAACTTTAACATTATTTCAGAACTCTAACATTATTTCAGAACTTTAACATTATTTTAGAACTTTAATATTATTTCAGAACTCAATCAACAAAATAACAGAAAATCTTACCCCAGAGTTTGAGAGCAGTAGTCTCACCCCAGACGCAGCTGAGTTCAGTGAGTGTACTCCCATACAATCTATTCTCCCCTCTTTATAGGAAAAACCCGTTGTCACTTGTCCCCCATGCCACTTTCCAGCCGGTAAAGGGTCGGGGGCCGAGCTAAACTCGAGTGGACAACTTCCATGTGGTCAATTTCCAAGCGGCACTCTGCCATCCCCTTATCTTCTATCAAAAGTACAAGCCTTGTAAATCATTATAAGCATTCAAAGTTCAACAGAAAGGAACAATAAAAGCTAATCACAGCTGCACATATTTTCACTTCTATTTTTATTCATATTCTAAGAATCATATTTATTTATTTATTTATTTATTTTTATTCTTTATTTTAAAGGTTTTACAGAGTTTTGTTGTTCACATACATGTATGTTCCCAGATCAGTCATATGCATATCCATGGTCCCCACCCACCCAGATCCCCCCATCCCACCCCTCCAGACCTTTGCCCCAAGCCATTGTAAGCACTCCTATTCCCTTAGCACTGTGACACTAGCTATCTTTTCCACACATAACACTATAGGTTTCCTTGTTACTTCCTCCATGCTTCCCCCTCCCTATTTATTCGCCACGATGTCCCTATGTCTATGCTCTGTCTTTTTTTTTTTTTTATGAGTTCCCTGTGTGTGATATCAAGACCGTCCTACTAGATTCCATATATGTGTGTTAGTATACTGTATTTGTCTTTCTCTTTTTGACTTACTTCACTTTTTATGATAGGTTCTAAAGCCAGCCACTTCATTAGGATTGAGTCTTCTGCATTTCTTTTAACAGCTGAGTAGTATTCCATTGTATATATGTACCAGAGCTTCTGGATCCATTCATTCGTCGATGGACATCTAGGTTGCTTCCATGTTTTGGCTATTGTATAGAGAGCTGCAATGAACATTGGGGTACAGGTGCTTCTTTCAGTTTTGATTTCATCAGGATATAAGCCTAATAGTGGGATTACTGGGTCATAGGGTGCTTCTATTTTTAGTTTTTTAAGAAATCTCCAGACTGTCTTCCATAGAGGCTGTATCAATTTACATTCCCACCAGCAATGCAAGAGGGTTCCCTTTTCTCCGCACCCTCTCCAGCATTTATTGTCTGCAGATTTTTTGAAGATGGCCATTCTGACGGGTGTGAGGTGATATCTCATTGTGGTTTTAATTTGCATTTCTCTAATAATAAGCGAGGTTGAGCATCGTTTCATGTGCTTTTGGGCCATCTGTATGTCCTCTTTGGAGAGGCGTCTCTTTAGATCTTTTTCCCATTTTTTGATTGGGTTGTTCGTTTTCCCTATGCTGAGTTGTCTGAGTTGCTTGTAGATTTTGGAGATTAATTCTTTGTCTGTTGTTTCATTTGCTATGATTTTCTCCCACTCTGTGGGGTGTCTGTTGAGCTTTTTTGTAATTTCTTTAGCTGCACAAAAGCTTTTAAGTTTCATGTAGTCCCATATGTTCATTTTTCTTTTCAGTTCTGCTATTTTAGTTGGTGGGTCAGAGAAGATCTTGCTTTGATTGATGTCCTTGAGGGTTTTGCCTATATTCTCCTCTAAGAGTTTGATGGTTTCTGGTCTTACATTTAGGTCTTTAATCCATTTTGAGTTGATCTTAGTGTATGGTGTCAGGGAATGTTCCAATTTCATTTTTTTGCATGTAGCTATCCAATTCTCCCAGCACCACTTGTTGAAGAGGCTGTCTTTGTCCCATTTTATAGTTTCTCCTCCTTTATCAAAAATAAGGTACCATAGGTGCGTGGGTTTATCTCTGGGTTCTCGATCTTGTTCCATTGGTCTATAGTTCTGTTTTGTTCCAGTACCATACTCTCTTTTAACAGCTGAGTAGTATTCCATTGTATATATGTACCAGAGCTTCTGGATCCATTCATTCGTCGATGGACATCTAGGTTGCTTCCATGTTTTGGCTATTGTATAGAGAGCTGCAATGAACATTGGGGTACAGGTGCTTCTTTCAGTTTTGATTTCATCAGGATATAAGCCTAATAGTGGGATTACTGGGTCATAGGGTGCTTCTATTTTTAGTTTTTTAAGAAATCTCCAGACTGTCTTCCATAGAGGCTGTATCAATTTACATTCCCACCAGCAATGCAAGAGGGTTCCCTTTTCTCCGCACCCTCTCCAGCATTTATTGTCTGCAGATTTTTTGAAGATGGCCATTCTGACGGGTGTGAGGTGATATCTCATTGTGGTTTTAATTTGCATTTCTCTAATAATAAGCGAGGTTGAGCATCGTTTCATGTGCTTTTGGGCCATCTGTATGTCCTCTTTGGAGAGGCGTCTCTTTAGATCTTTTTACCATTTTTTGATTGGGTTGTTCGTTTTCCCTATGCTGAGTTGTCTGAGTTGCTTGTAGATTTTGGAGATTAATTCTTTGTCTGTTGTTTCATTTGCTATGATTTTCTCCCACTCTGTGGGGTGTCTGTTGAGCTTTTTTGTAATTTCTTTAGCTGCACAAAAGCTTTTAAGTTTCATGTAGTCCCATATGTTCATTTTTCTTTTCAGTTCTGCTATTTTAGTTGGTGGGTCAGAGAAGATCTTGCTTTGATTGATGTCCTTGAGGGTTTTGCCTATATTCTCCTCTAAGAGTTTGATGGTTTCTGGTCTTACATTTAGGTCTTTAATCCATTTTGAGTTGATCTTAGTGTATGGTGTCAGGGAATGTTCCAATTTCATTTTTTTGCATGTAGCTATCCAATTCTCCCAGCACCACTTGTTGAAGAGGCTGTCTTTGTCCCATTTTATAGTTTCTCCTCCTTTATCAAAAATAAGGTACCATAGGTGCGTGGGTTTATCTCTGGGTTCTCGATCTTGTTCCATTGGTCTATAGTTCTGTTTTTATGCCAGTACCATACTGTCTTGAGGACTGTTGCTTTGTAGTAGAGTCTGAAGTTAGGGAGGCTGATCCCTCCAACTCCGTTTTTCTTTCTCAGGATTGCTTTGGCTATTCGAGGTCTTTTGTGTTTCCATATGAACTGTGTGATCCTTTGGTCTAGTTCTGTGAAAAATGTCAATGGAAGTTGAATAGGTATTGCATTGAATCTGTAGATGATATTTGGTAGTATGGTCATTTTCACAATATTGATTCTTCCGACCCAGGAACATGGAATATCTCTCCATCTGTTTAAGTCTTCTTTAATTTCTTTCATGAGTGTCTTGTAATTTTCTGTGTACAGTTCTTTTGTTTCTTTGGGTAGGTTTATTCCTAGATATTTTATTCTTTTGGTTGCAATGGTGAAGGGGACTGCCTCTTTGATTTCATTTTCTGATTTTTCATTGTTTGTGTATAGGAATGCCAGTGATTTCTGTGTGTTGACTTTGTATCCTGCGACTTTGCTGAATTCGTTGATTAGCTCTAGTAGCTTTGTAATAGAGTCTTTGGGATTTTCTATGTAAGAATAATATTTATTAAAAGAGCAAACTATCCCTTAGTTTTATTCGAACTCATGACCTAAAGGAAAAACATTGCTCCAGGATTTTATGACACGCAATTTACAACCTGAACTAGGGCCGGAGCAGATTACTCAGTTTAGGAATTAAACTAATTTATTCTTTAGAAAAGTAAATAGATAAGATTGGAATGTTGCCATCAGGGCTTTCCTGATCTGCTGGGAGCTTTCAAGCTTTGTTTACGGGTAGCAGTTCTACGATTGTAGGGTCTACTGGTGGAAGGTTTACGGGTGGTAGCCTGCCGAGGCATCTGGCAGCAAGTCATAAATTCTTCATTGCTGGTGGACAAGTTCTGGCACACCTGACCATAACTTCTCTTAGAGACAAACTTCTTTCCTTTAGGGTTAGTATACATGCCTCCCTTGGGCAACATCATATTCACCCATTTCTCAGCCTCATCAGAACTAATATCACTTTCTAGTGGACGGATTAAAAGTCTTGGAGTTTTATGTGGGGTTTGAGGATCGTCTGAATCACTCTCTTCCTCTTCACTAAATTCCCTATATCCTTAAGCCCAATACATCCCCAGAAATTCTCCGGTATTTTCCCATGACAGTATTGTGTACATTGAGGGCTTCCCCAAATTGTGATCAGCTTAGATTTCTCTCCTGATTTCCGGAATGGATATCCAGCAGCATATTGGAAATATGTCTCAATTGTTCTTCTCCCCTTTTGAGGATTCTGCTTGCGGGCCAAAATCTTATGTGGAATATTTTAGTCCAGACCACAGGCAAGAATAAGGCTTTGCCTTGTGTCTGAGCGGGGTGGGGGGTGGGGTGGTGGTGTGTGTGCTCATAAAGGGAGACTGCCTTCCATACACCAACCTTAACAACCGCAGTGGACTGCAGTTTTCCAGAGAGAGCTGGAGCTGAGGATCAGCATCTATCTCTCCCCTCCAGGTAAGACTAGTTAACTTCATAGGCATATCTACATTCTATGCTTCTCCATTCAGAGGCCTCAGCTGGGGTACTTTACTGTATTGTTTATATTTATTGATTTATTTGACCATGCTGCGTCTTAGCTACAGCATGCTGGATCTTTGATCTTCGTGTCAGCAGGTAGGTTCTTTAGTTATAGCATGAGGGAGCTTTTTAGTTGCAGTATGTGGGCTCTAGAAGTATGGCAACGCTCAGTTGCAGTCTGCGAGATCTAGTTCCCTGACCAGGCATTGAACCTGTGCCCCTGGCGTTGGGAGGGCAGAGTCTTAACCGCTGGTCCATCAGGGAAGTCAACTTTCCTCTGCTTTGATTCAGTACCTTTTCTCTCCCAGCTCTTCTCCCCGCACCTCCACCCCTGACACCCACTCCCCTCTTGTTCAGGGGTCCTTGGCAGAGAGACACGTCTCTTGTCTGTGTGTATCTACCTGGCTAGCTGAGCAGTGCTGTGGGGAAAGGGAATGCTGGGGGCCTCCACCATGGTGCCGCCTCTGCTTGCTCCGTGGAAGTAGTGAGCAAAGGCTTGTTGCTTTCAGTTTGGCTCTTGCTCTAATGGATCATCTGGACCCTTTGATGGCTGGGCCTCATTCACTGGGCCCTTTCCACTTGAAAACGGTGTCTCTTTGCAGCTTGAGGAAATAGAGTTGGTTAAGCTTCTTGGATCTATGTGTGTTTATAGTTTCCATCAAGTCTAGAAAAGTATTTGGCATTACTTCTTCAGAGACTTTTTTCTTTCTAGCCCCCTCTTTCTAAACACACATTAGGTTGCTTGAAGTGTGTCAGAGCTCACTGATACACTCTTTTTGCTTTTTTCCAGTCTCTCATTTTAGATAGTTTCTATTGCTATGTCATCAAGTTCATTGATCTTTTTTCCCTGCAGAGTCTAATCTGCTGTTAATATTAATGTAGTGTATTTTTCATCATCAGAAGTTTAAACCTTTTTAACTTTCATATCTGTTAACATAAGAATGCTTTCTTCTATTTTCTTGAACATATGAAATATGGTTTTAATGTTCCAATCTACTAACTCTATGGTTTTTTAAAAACTATTTTTTCTCCTCATTATGTGTTCTATTTTCCTGCCTTGTTGCATGCCTGATAATTTTTGAGTAGATGCCGTACATTGTAAATTTTACATTGTTTGGTGCTTGAAATTTCTGTATTCCTATAAATATGCTTGAGTTTCCTTCTGAGAAGCAGTTAAGGCATTTTGAAGGAGTCTGTTTGTTTGGAAGCTTGGTTTTGTTAGATGGAATCAGAGAAGTGTTCAAAATGGGATTTGCCTGAGTTTCCTGACCAGGCATTGAACCTGTGCCCCGGCCGTGGGAGGGCAGAGTCTTAACCGCTGGTCCATCAGGGAAGTCAACTTTCCTCTGCTTTGATTCAGTACCTTTTCTCTCCCAGCTCTTCTCCCCGCACCTCCACCCCTGACACCCACTCCCCTCTTGTTCAGGGGTCCTTGGCAGAGAGACACGTCTCTTGTCTGTGTGTATCTACCTGGCTAGCTGAGCAGTGCTGTGGGGAAAGGGAATGCTGGGGGCCTCCACCATGGTGCCGCCTCTGCTTGCTCCGTGGAAGTAGTGAGCAAAGGCTTGTTGCTTTCAGTTTGGCTCTTGCTCTAATGGATCATCTGGACCCTTTGATGGCTGGGCCTCATTCACTGGGCCCTTTCCACTTGAAAACGGTGTCTCTTTGCAGCTTGAGGAAATAGAGTTGGTTAAGCTTCTTGGATCTATGTGTGTTTATAGTTTCCATCAAGTCTAGAAAAGTATTTGGCATTACTTCTTCAGAGACTTTTTTCTTTCTAGCCCCCTCTTTCTAAACACACATTAGGTTGCTTGAAGTGTGTCAGAGCTCACTGATACACTCTTTTTGCTTTTTTCCAGTCTCTCATTTTAGATAGTTTCTATTGCTATGTCATCAAGTTCATTGATCTTTTTTCCCTGCAGAGTCTAATCTGCTGTTAATATTAATGTAGTGTATTTTTCATCATCAGAAGTTTAAACCTTTTTAACTTTCATATCTGTTAACATAAGAATGCTTTCTTCTATTTTCTTGAACATATGAAATATGGTTTTAATGTTCCAATCTACTAACTCTATGGTTTTTTAAAAACTATTTTTTCTCCTCATTATGTGTTCTATTTTCCTGCCTTGTTGCATGCCTGATAATTTTTGAGTAGATGCCGTACATTGTAAATTTTACATTGTTTGGTGCTTGAAATTTCTGTATTCCTATAAATATGCTTGAGTTTCCTTCTGAGAAGCAGTTAAGGCATTTTGAAGGAGTCTGTTTGTTTGGAAGCTTGGTTTTGTTAGATGGAATCAGAGAAGTGTTCAATATGGGCCAGATTTGCCTGATTGCTTAATGCCCTATGAGTCACGAGGGTTTCTACTCTGGTGGACGAACTGTTCCTACTCTGTATGAACCCTAGGTTTTGATTCTGTGGTTGTTTCGGGTGGGTCTTTCCATAGCCTCAAGCTTTCTCATGACACATGTTCTGATCAGTGTTTAAGAAAACACTTGAGACCCTTTGCAGGTCTCTAGAGCTTTCTCTCTGTCAGAATTCTCCTCCCTGTTATCCTGCCCTGTGAAATTTAGCCGCCTCAGCCTTTAACCCTCAGGGCTCTAGGTTCCTCTCTGTGTTGGTGCCTGGCAAAAATCACAGAGCTTATCTAGTTGTTCCCCTTCTCTCAAGGATCGCTGTCCTGACTACATATTGATATATATCCAGAACCGGAAGTCCCACCATTGTACTGTTTTTCAGCTACTTTCTCCACTCCATTGTCTCTGTTTCTTCTTATTAGGACATTTTGCTTTCTTTATTGACCCTTGATATCTGTTAATCTTCTCACTCCTTTTTTTTCTTTGTACTTCTGTGCTTGGTATTGGAGGATTTATTTGACTTCTAATGAAAACTTCCTTTCTGCAATTGTGTGCCTAATTTTCAAATGCACTTTATTATTCTGATTTTTTAGAAGTAGCACCTTGTTCTTGTTTTATGGATCCACAAGCATCTCAGATCTTTTAGAACTTAGGTTTTTGTGACATTCTTTTCTGTTCCAGTAGTCTATTTCAAGAGTCAATTTGTTCTGTTTGCTTATCCTTGTATTTCTCTTTTACGCTACTGGTTTTTCTCATTGCCTGATAATCTTTGGGCATATTATTTATTTAGAAAGTCAAAGGTTGTTTATTTTTTCATTCGAAAAGCACCAAAAATAATTCTTGAGCATCATAACTGTTGTTGTCTTATTTAGGAGAGTAAGTCGTGTCTTGGCTGGAGGTAATAAAAAGTTATGAATCCACAACAGTAGGTTCATCTTAACTGTTGAGGCTCAACAACAGCTGAGACCACAGAATTGTGAAAGTGACTCATAAGGGGAGCCATTGAGAGCCATGCACACCCACCTGGTTTTTATTTTGATCATTTGCAAAGCTTATTTGCTGCTTCAGGGATAAATTAAAATAAAACTCCATCCTAAGCAAGGACCGAGTCCCATTTGCCAGTCTTACAAGTGGGACCAGACATTGTTGCTGGCCTTGCATATACCGATGCTGTTGGTAATCCATGACCCTCAGGCTTCCCTTAGCTTGTTTTGTGCATTAACCAGTGTCTGCTGATTGACCTACGTTCAGGCTTCTTGGGACCTGCCCTGTGAAATTTAGCCGCCTAGCCTTAACCCTCAGGGCTCTAGGTTCCTCTCTGTGTTGGTGCCTGGCAAAAATCACAGAGCTTATCTAGTTGTTCCCCTTCTCTCAAGGATCGCTGTCCTGACTACATATTGATATATATCCAGAACCGGAAGTCCCACCATTGTACTGTTTTTCAGCTACTTTCTCCACTCCATTGTCTCTGTTTCTTCTTATTAGGACATTTTGCTTTCTTTATTGACCCTTGATATCTGTTAATCTTCTCACTCCTTTTTTTTCTTTGTACTTCTGTGCTTGGTATTGGAGGATTTATTTGACTTCTAATGAAAACTTCCTTTCTGCAATTGTGTGCCTAATTTTCAAATGCACTTTATTATTCTGATTTTTTAGAAGTAGCACCTTGTTCTTGTTTTATGGATCCACAAGCATCTCAGATCTTTTAGAACTTGGGTTTTTTGTGACATTCTTTTCTGTTCCAGTAGTCTATTTCAAGAGTCAATTTGTTCTGTTTGCTTATCCTTGTATTTCTCTTTTACGCTACTGGTTTTTCTCATTGCCTGATAATCTTTGGGCATATTATTTATTTAGAAAGTCAAAGGTTGTTTATTTTTTCATTCGAAAAGCACCAAAAATAATTCTTGAGCATCATAACTGTTGTTGTCTTATTTAGGAGAGTAAGTCGTGTCTTGGCTGGAGGTAATAAAAAGTTATGAATCCACAACAGTAGGTTCATCTTAACTGTTGAGGCTCAACAACAGCTGAGACCACAGAATTGTGAAAGTGACTCATAAGGGGAGCCATTGAGAGCCATGCACACCCACCTGGTTTTTATTTTGATCATTTGCAAAGCTTATTTGCTGCTTCAGGGATAAATTAAAATAAAACTCCATCCTAAGCAAGGACCGAGTCCCATTTGCCAGTCTTACAAGTGGGACCAGACATTGTTGCTGGCCTTGCATATACCGATGCTGTTGGTAATCCATGACCCTCAGGCTTCCCTTAGCTTGTTTTGTGCATTAACCAGTGTCTGCTGATGGTTAGCACCTATAACTTGGTTGGATGCAGGCTAGACATTCTTGGGACTGATGTGTGGGGGTATAAACATTCCAGCTCTCTAACCCCTTAGACAGAATACTTCTGAGGCATATGTTCTACATCATTTTCTTGAGCTTCTCCATGGGATTAAGATTTACTCACCCATTTTGACAGCTGGTTTACTGGAAACCTTCCTTTCCCTGTATCCTCTTCCCTTTGCTCTCATCTTTGTAAGAGAAGAAAAAGGAGATGACATGCTTTCAAACATCACCTTAGGATCGTCTTCTGGGGGTAATCCAATTCAGGTAGATCATGATGTGAACCAAAGCGGACACCCTCTCCATTTCTACTTTTACCAAAATCCTCACTCTTCTCTCTCTAAAGGTTCATGAAGAGAGCCTGGTGAGGAGGCACAGATTTCCACCTTTGCACTTCCAAGAGTATACTTACCCTGCGAGTGGTAGCAAGAATGCAGATATCCAGAATGTGGCTTATCTGTCTCTAAAACGGTTACACCACAAAGAACACAAACCTGCCGGACAGGCTGGGGGGCAGACCTCAGCTGTCATAAGGAATCCCTTCTGTTGATGTTGCTGTTTCACATCCACTTATCTTCACCACAAGACAGTACATTTTGACTCCTGCAAAACAAGAAGTCACAATAAAACAGAAATCTGCAAATTTCATAATAAATGAACAATTGAATAGCATTTCAGAGTAGTCCTCAAACTTGTGTGTGCCTCAGAATTACCCAAGGGCTTGTTAGAACACAGATTTAATTATAGGTCTCATTCCTGGAGTTTCTGATCCAGCATTATTGGGGGTGGGACCAGAGAGTTTGCCTTTCTGGTAGGTGTTCGGGTGATCGCTGTTGTCCAAAGAACACATTTTGAGAATCATGGCTTTAAGGAATTTTGATGTTCTTCCTACCTTAGCTTAGATGATTATATTTTTACGTCTCTGTCCCTTTCATGGGATTTTCTAACACAATCTGTGTAGTTTTCCATCTGATTGTATTGCATTGGGTTGCCCAAAGAGTTCATTCGGGTTTTTCTGCCTTAGCTTGTTTTGTGCATTAACCAGTGTCTGCTGATGGTTAGCACCTATAACTTGGTTGGATGCAGGCTAGACATTCTTGGGACTGATGTGTGGGGGTATAAACATTCCAGCTCTCTAACCCCTTAGACAGAATACTTCTGAGGCATATGTTCTACATCATTTTCTTGAGCTTCTCCATGGGATTAAGATTTACTCACCCATTTTGACAGCTGGTTTACTGGAAACCTTCCTTTCCCTGTATCCTCTTCCCTTTGCTCTCATCTTTGTAAGAGAAGAAAAAGGAGATGACATGCTTTCAAACATCACCTTAGGATCGTCTTCTGGGGGTAATCCAATTCAGGTAGATCATGATGTGAACCAAAGCGGACACCCTCTCCATTTCTACTTTTACCAAAATCCTCACTCTTCTCTCTCTAAAGGTTCATGAAGAGAGCCTGGTGAGGAGGCACAGATTTCCACCTTTGCACTTCCAAGAGTATACTTACCCTGCGAGTGGTAGCAAGAATGCAGATATCCAGAATGTGGCTTATCTGTCTCTAAAACGGTTACACCACAAAGAACACAAACCTGCCGGACAGGCTGGGGGGCAGACCTCAGCTGTCATAAGGAATCCCTTCTGTTGATGTTGCTGTTTCACATCCACTTATCTTCACCACAAGACAGTACATTTTGACTCCTGCAAAACAAGAAGTCACAATAAAACAGAAATCTGCAAATTTCATAATAAATGAACAATTGAATAGCATTTCAGAGTAGTCCTCAAACTTGTGTGTGCCTCAGAATTACCCAAGGGCTTGTTAGAACACAGATTTAATTATAGGTCTCATTCCTGGAGTTTCTGATCCAGCATTATTGGGGGTGGGACCAGAGAGTTTGCCTTTCTGGTAGGTGTTCGGGTGATCGCTGTTGTCCAAAGAACACATTTTGAGAATCATGGCTTTAAGGAATTTTGATGTTCTTCCTACCTTAGCTTAGATGATTATATTTTTACGTCTCTGTCCCTTTCATGGGATTTTCTAACACAATCTGTGTAGTTTTCCATCTGATTGTATTGCATTGGGTTGCCCAAAGAGTTCATTCGGGTTTTTCTGCCTGGGGTTTTCTGTTTCTGAAGAATGGCTCCATCCATCTAGAGCCTGTTCTGGCCCGGATCCCTCCTCCCCAGAGACTTTACCCTTATAGCGTTAACCTTCTGGGCATGTTTTCAGCCACAAACCCAGGGCAGCAGTACAGCTCGTAAAGCGCCAACCTTTACATTCGTGGCTGTGGAAGGAAGAGTTCTGATGGGCGTGGACGTGAAGGCAGTGATTGATGTGTGCATGGCTCGGGGTGAGGTGGCCAGGAGACAGAACTCGAATGTGACTCAAGGAGAAAAATCACACGGAGTCTTTGTTGCAAGAGACAGACTTTTTGTTGCAAGAGACAGACTTTTTGTTTTTCCTTTTCCCCTCAGGAAGTGGGTTGGCTTGAGTGTTGTCTGCACTAGGGTTCAGGGTATGAGACAGCTTGTCCTTGGTTCTTCTTTTTAAGGAGGGGATGGGATCAGGTTTCCACACAGCCAGCTGCCCATTTTAAACATTAACAAGAGGTTATAGCTGGTCAGGCTGAAACAATGGAGCTCTTGGCTAATCTGGTAGCTTCCTGTAGCTACTTGGACAATTGACCATAAACTGAGTGGTTTAAAAATAACAGTAATTACTCCGCCACAGCTCTGGAGACCAGAAGCCTGGAATCCAGGTGTCGTCAAGATTGTGGTCCTCCAGAGACCCTCAAAGAACATTGGTTCCTTCTGTCTTGGGTGGTTCTGGGTATTTCTCGACCGTGGCCACCTCACTCCAATCTCAGCCTCTGCGCTCATGACCCCTCTTCTCCACAGAATCTTCCCTGTCCCTCAAAGGGCACTTGTATGGGCATTTGGCCATGGGTTCTTCTGGTGCATTGGTTGAGAACTTTGATAGAGGGTGGGACCAGAGAGTTTGCCTTTCTGGTAGGTGTTCGGTGATCGCTGTTGTCCAAAGAACACATTTTGAGAATCATGGCTTTAAGGAATTTTGATGTTCTTCCTACCTTAGCTTAGATGATTATATTTTTACGTCTCTGTCCCTTTCATGGGATTTTCTAACACAATCTGTGTAGTTTTCCATCTGATTGTATTGCATTGGGTTGCCCAAAGAGTTCATTCGGGTTTTTCTGCCTGGGGTTTTCTGTTTCTGAAGAATGGCTCCATCCATCTAGAGCCTGTTCTGGCCCGGATCCCTCCTCCCCAGAGACTTTACCCTTATAGCGTTAACCTTCTGGGCATGTTTTCAGCCACAAACCCAGGGCAGCAGTACAGCTCGTAAAGCGCCAACCTTTACATTCGTGGCTGTGGAAGGAAGAGTTCTGATGGGCGTGGACGTGAAGGCAGTGATTGATGTGTGCATGGCTCGGGGTGAGGTGGCCAGGAGACAGAACTCGAATGTGACTCAAGGAGAAAAATCACACGGAGTCTTTGTTGCAAGAGACAGACTTTTTGTTGCAAGAGACAGACTTTTTGTTTTTCCTTTTTCCCCTCAGGAAGTGGGTTGGCTTGAGTGTTGTCTGCACTAGGGTTCAGGGTATGAGACAGCTTGTCCTTGGTTCTTCTTTTTAAGGAGGGGATGGGATCAGGTTTCCACACAGCCAGCTGCCCATTTTAAACATTAACAAGAGGTTATAGCTGGTCAGGCTGAAACAATGGAGCTCTTGGCTAATCTGGTAGCTTCCTGTAGCTACTTGGACAATTGACCATAAACTGAGTGGTTTAAAAATAACAGTAATTACTCCGCCACAGCTCTGGAGACCAGAAGCCTGGAATCCAGGTGTCGTCAAGATTGTGGTCCTCCAGAGACCCTCAAAGAACATTGGTTCCTTCTGTCTTGGGTGGTTCTGGGTATTTCTCGACCGTGGCCACCTCACTCCAATCTCAGCCTCTGCGCTCATGACCCCTCTTTCTCTCCACAGAATCTTCCCCTGTCCCTCACACGAGGGCACTTGTATGGGCATTTGAGGCCCACCTGGGGCTTCCCTGGTGGTTCAGATGGTAAAGAGTCTGCCTGCAATGTAGGTGACCTGGGTTTGATCCCTGGGTTGGGAAGATCCCCGAAGAAGGAATGGCACCCTCCCAGTATTCTTGCCTGGAAAATCCCCATGGATAGAGCAGCCAGGCAGGCTACAGTCTGTGGGGATCCCAAAAGAATCGGACACGACTGAGTAACTAACACTCTCACCGGATAATCCAAGGCAATGTTTATCTCAAGACCTTGAACTCAATCCCATCTGCAAACATCCTTTTTCCAAATGGAGTCAGACCCGCAGGTTCCAGAAGTTAGGATCTCGGTGTCTTTTTAGAGGACTGTTTTTCACTCCACTACCCCTTCGATCCTTCTGCCCACGTAATTCACGACCGAATGATGGAACGATGGCCCTGTGGGCAGGGGGAGATGACGGCTTAGTCATGGACACGTGAGAGGTGCTGAAATCATGGACTGTAAGAAGGTCATTTCCAAACATTTAGGACAAATTACAGGCACAGTAGGGAGGAAACAGCCTGTGAAAGTGAAGAGGAGTGTAATTAAATACTGTTTGCTCATTTATGTTTTTTGAGCTCAGGCTTAGAGGATCCATTCTAAAGATTCAGGACAGGCACACGACTCTAGGCAAGTGTTTTAGGATGACCAGAACATTCTAATGAGAGTGCTAGAGAGACTGCAGCACCAGAATGAGCCAAGAATCTTCTTGAGATGAACTTCTGGGAAGCCACATTTGCAGCAGAAAGAGCAGGGAAGGCCCCTGCCCAAACAAAATTGGAGCTCTTGGCTAATCTGGTAGCTTCCTGTAGCTACTTGGACAATTGACCATAAACTGAGTGGTTTAAAAATAACAGTAATTACTCCGCCACAGCTCTGGAGACCAGAAGCCTGGAATCCAGGTGTCGTCAAGATTGTGGTCCTCCAGAGACCCTCAAAGAACATTGGTTCCTTCTGTCTTGGGTGGTTCTGGGTATTTCTCGACCGTGGCCACCTCACTCCAATCTCAGCCTCTGCGCTCATGACCCCTCTTTCTCTCCACAGAATCTTCCCCTGTCCCTCACACGAGGGCACTTGTATGGGCATTTGAGGCCCACCTGGGGCTTCCCTGGTGGTTCAGATGGTAAAGAGTCTGCCTGCAATGTAGGTGACCTGGGTTTGATCCCTGGGTCAGGAAGATCCCCCGAAGAAGGGAATGGCACCCCTCCCCAGTATTCTTGCCTGGAAAATCCCCATGGATAGAGCAGCCAGGCAGGCTACAGTCTGTGGGGATCCCAAAAGAATCGGACACGACTGAGTAACTAACACTCTCACCGGATAATCCAAGGCAATGTTTATCTCAAGACCTTGAACTCAATCCCATCTGCAAACATCCTTTTTCCAAATGGAGTCAGACCCGCAGGTTCCAGAAGTTAGGATCTCGGTGTCTTTTTAGAGGACTGTTTTTCACTCCACTACCCCTTCGATCCTTCTGCCCACGTAATTCACGACCGAATGATGGAACGATGGCCCTGTGGGCAGGGGGAGATGACGGCTTAGTCATGGACACGTGAGAGGTGCTGAAATCATGGACTGTAAGAAGGTCATTTCCAAACATTTAGGACAAATTACAGGCACAGTAGGGAGGAAACAGCCTGTGAAAGTGAAGAGGAGTGTAATTAAATACTGTTTGCTCATTTATGTTTTTTGAGCTCAGGCTTAGAGGATCCATTCTAAAGATTCAGGACAGGCACACGACTCTAGGCAAGTGTTTTAGGATGACCAGAACATTCTAATGAGAGTGCTAGAGAGACTGCAGCACCAGAATGAGCCAAGAATCTTCTTGAGATGAACTTCTGGGAAGCCACATTTGCAGCAGAAAGAGCAGGGAAGGGTGGGCCCTCTGCTCTGGGTCAAAGGTGTTTTATTAATGGAGAACCAAGAGGAAACAAAACAAAACAAAACAATCCACCTGCTATTTTTGCTTCTGGCCTCAGTATCAAAGCAGCTCAGACAGGAAAGGACAGATGGGTTAACAATGTGTTGCTAGGCAAATCAAAGCCAGAGAAAGGCGTAGTTAAGGGGCCATTGGAAGGAACTCTGTCTCTAAGGCTAGAAGACTTGGCAGACCTTACTGGACCAGTGAGAAATATGCTGGGGGTGCTGTAGAGGGACCAGTGGAATGAGGGTGAAGGAGGTGCCAGGCACCCAAGAGCCGATGAAGGCCCTCAGATCAGGAACCCCTCCAGTTCATCCCACAATGAAGAGAGCTCATTAACCATTGCCCAAAGGGTGCTTTTGAGTTTGGGGAGATCTGTTGGGGATGGAGCTATTTAGTTGAAAACCAATAATGAGCTATCCAATCCTTTTATACAGAGCCATTTAACCAGGCATTCCTCTCTTTGAATGTTTATTCTTCTGCTCTTCTCAAGGAGAATCAGTCTTGTTGTATCTCTCAAGTCTAATGGATTCAGTTCAGTTCCCTCCTCCATTTTCCTCCCTCAGTTCCCTAACCCAGCCTGGACAGGGATCCTCTTGTCGACAACCTCCTTACCCTATCGCTTTCCTCCTTGAATGCATGTGAGGCAGATGAACGATGGCCCTGTGGGCAGGGGAGATGACGGCTTAGTCATGGACACGTGAGAGGTGCTGAAATCATGGACTGTAAGAAGGTCATTTCCAAACATTTAGGACAAATTACAGGCACAGTAGGGAGGAAACAGCCTGTGAAAGTGAAGAGGAGTGTAATTAAATACTGTTTGCTCATTTATGTTTTTTGAGCTCAGGCTTAGAGGATCCATTCTAAAGATTCAGGACAGGCACACGACTCTAGGCAAGTGTTTTAGGATGACCA
Organism: Tragulus kanchil; assembly: GCA_022376925.1. NCBI lineage: Eukaryota > Metazoa > Chordata > Mammalia > Artiodactyla > Tragulidae > Tragulus > Tragulus kanchil. Next base: position 233,782,530 of record JAIOJX010000028.1, on the reverse strand, counting down.
GAACATTCTAATGAGAGTGCTAGAGAGACTGCAGCACCAGAATGAGCCAAGAATCTTCTTGAGATGAACTTCTGGGAAGCCACATTTGCAGCAGAAAGAGCAGGGAAGGGTGGGCCCTCTGCTCTGGGTCAAAGGTGTTTTATTAATGGAGAACCAAGAGGAAACAAAACAAAACAAAACAATCCACCTGCTATTTTTGCTTCTGGCCTCAGTATCAAAGCAGCTCAGACAGGAAAGGACAGATGGGTTAACAATGTGTTGCTAGGCAAATCAAAGCCAGAGAAAGGCGTAGTTAAGGGGCCATTGGAAGGAACTCTGTCTCTAAGGCTAGAAGACTTGGCAGACCTTACTGGACCAGTGAGAAATATGCTGGGGGTGCTGTAGAGGGACCAGTGGAATGAGGGTGAAGGAGGTGCCAGGCACCCAAGAGCCGATGAAGGCCCTCAGATCAGGAACCCCTCCAGTTCATCCCACAATGAAGAGAGCTCATTAACCATTGCCCAAAGGGTGCTTTTGAGTTTGGGGAGATCTGTTGGGGATGGAGCTATTTAGTTGAAAACCAATAATGAGCTATCCAATCCTTTTATACAGAGCCATTTAACCAGGCATTCCTCTCTTTGAATGTTTATTCTTCTGCTCTTCTCAAGGAGAATCAGTCTTGTTGTATCTCTCAAGTCTAATGGATTCAGTTCAGTTCCCTCCTCCATTTTCCTCCCTCAGTTCCCTAACCCAGCCTGGACAGGGATCCTCTTGTCGACAACCTCCTTACCCTATCGCTTTCCTCCTTGAATGCATGTGAGGCAGATGAAGACACGGAGCCATGAATGAAAATGCTGCCAGCTCTGGACCAGCCAGAGGGCTGGCAGCAGAAATGATAAGATGACAAGACTAATTAAGAAGAGGAAATGCTCAGTGAGCTTGAGGAGGGGGATGAAAAACACCTGAAGTTTTACCAAGAAATATTTCTTGTGGCTTCCCTGGTGGTGCAGTGGTTAAGACTTCACCTTCCAATGTACGGGGTGTGGGTTTGATCCCTGGTCAGTAAGCTAAGATCCCACATGCCTCAGGTCGAACACAAAACAACAAAACAAAACATAAAATGGAAACAGCATTGTAACAAATTCAATAAAGATTTAAAAAATGGTTCTTGTCAAAAAAAAAAAAAAATCTCAAAAAAATTCCTGTCTTACTGTGAGTGTAAAGGTCTTTAGAGTATAAAGGCCTTGAAGAATTGAGGACTTTAAATCGGCAGAAGTCTCAGCAAGTATCTAGTAGCCCCTTTCTTATTCTAATTGCTGGGGGAGACAAGTCCCACCACACTTATAACTAACACTGTGAAGCCAGTGTTGTGAAAAGACTGGCAGTTCATCGAAGACATAAGTATGAAATTGTCCCATGACCTAGCAATTCCAGTCCTGGTTACACTCCCAAGGGAACTGAAACCGCACGTGTCCACAAAAATCTGCTCTATAGAAATGTGCTTAGCAGTATTATTCATACTAGTCAAAAAGTGGAAGCAACCCAATTGTCCATCAGCTGATGAATGGATACATGAAATGTGGTAAAGCCGTACAACGGAATAGTGTGCAGTAATGAAAAGAAATGAAATGTCAGTACAAGCCATTGCATGTATGAACCTTGAAAACATGCTCAGTGAAAGAAGCCAGTCACAAAGGGTCACATATGATATTATTCAACTTCCATGAATTTTCCAGAATAGACAAATCCATTGACACAGGAAGTAGATTCATGGTTGCCTAGTGTGTTGGGTGGAGGGTGGGGAAGAATGGGGAGTGGCTGCTTATGGATAGGGGCCTCTTTTCGGGCATAAAAATGTTCTGCAGTAAGATAGAAATGATGGCCATCACATATTTGTGAATATACACTGACGCTCCAATACTTTGGCCACCCGATGTAAAGGGACGACTCATTGGAAAAGACCCTGATGCTGGGAAAAATAGAAGGCAGAAGGAGAAGGAGATGACAGAGGATGAGAGGATTGGATGGCCTCACTGACTCAATGGACATGAGCATGAGCAAACTCATGAGATGGTGAAGGACAGGGAAGCCTGGTGTGCTGCAGTCCATGGGGTCACAAAGAGTCAGACACAACAGCAAGTGAACTGAATTGAACTGAAAAACTGTCGAATCCTACATTTCAGATGGGTGAGTTATTTGGTGTCTGAATGGTGTCTCAGTGAAGGTGCTGTTTACAGTTTGTTCAGTGCTGACATGGCAGCACACACAGGAGGCAAGGGCAGGACTGAGGAGGCCACCTGAGCGACTTCAGGGCTGCCTGAGAGCTTCCTGCATTCTCGGCACTAACACCACCGGCGTCACTCTTTTGCCCTGCTTCCTGGAGGCGCCTGGCCCTCTGATCATCCACAGAAGCTTCCCCTTGTTCGACAGAAAAGAGAAACCATCTGTGCGGTGTTCCTTTGTTTTACTGTGAAGCCAGTGTTGTGAAAAGACTGGCAGTTCATCGAAGACATAAGTATGAAATTGTCCCATGACCTAGCAATTCCAGTCCTGGTTACACTCCCAAGGAACTGAAACCGCGTGTCCACAAAAATCTGCTCTATAGAAATGTGCTTAGCAGTATTATTCATACTAGTCAAAAAGTGGAAGCAACCCAATTGTCCATCAGCTGATGAATGGATACATGAAATGTGGTAAAGCCGTACAACGGAATAGTGTGCAGTAATGAAAAGAAATGAAATGTCAGTACAAGCCATTGCATGTATGAACCTTGAAAACATGCTCAGTGAAAGAAGCCAGTCACAAAGGGTCACATATGATATTATTCAACTTCCATGAATTTTCCAGAATAGACAAATCCATTGACACAGGAAGTAGATTCATGGTTGCCTAGTGTGTTGGGTGGAGGGTGGGGAAGAATGGGGAGTGGCTGCTTATGGATAGGGGCCTCTTTTCGGGCATAAAAATGTTCTGCAGTAAGATAGAAATGATGGCCATCACATATTTGTGAATATACACTGACGCTCCAATACTTTGGCCACCCGATGTAAAGGGACGACTCATTGGAAAAGACCCTGATGCTGGGAAAAATAGAAGGCAGAAGGAGAAGGAGATGACAGAGGATGAGAGGATTGGATGGCCTCACTGACTCAATGGACATGAGCATGAGCAAACTCATGAGATGGTGAAGGACAGGGAAGCCTGGTGTGCTGCAGTCCATGGGGTCACAAAGAGTCAGACACAACAGCAAGTGAACTGAATTGAACTGAAAAACTGTCGAATCCTACATTTCAGATGGGTGAGTTATTTGGTGTCTGAATGGTGTCTCAGTGAAGGTGCTGTTTACAGTTTGTTCAGTGCTGACATGGCAGCACACACAGGAGGCAAGGGCAGGACTGAGGAGGCCACCTGAGCGACTTCAGGGCTGCCTGAGAGCTTCCTGCATTCTCGGCACTAACACCACCGGCGTCACTCTTTTGCCCTGCTTCCTGGAGGCGCCTGGCCCTCTGATCATCCACAGAAGCTTCCCCTTGTTCGACAGAAAAGAGAAACCATCTGTGCGGTGTTCCTTTGTTTTATTCGGTAGATGCAATCTGTGGTCGTTTTCCTGAAGACTGTATTTTCCAGCCACGAGTTCGGCAGAGAATTTCTGGAAGGCTAGAACAAGAAAAGGAAAACACTAATTTCAAAAACGGAGGTATAATTGACCTGCAATGCTACGTGTGAAATTCACAGTGATTCAGTATTTCACTGTACATTACATAGTGGCTCAGTATGTCTATACATTACAAGTGATCACCATGATAGACCTGGTTACCATGACTATGTAAATTTGTTAAAATATGATTGACTGTATTTCCCATCTGGTACATTTCATCCCCAAGACTGCTTTATTTTGTAGCTGGAAGTTTGTAGCTCTCAATTCCCCGTAGGAACTTTACTCATTCCCACAGCCCCTTCCCTTCTGGCAACCACCTGTTTGCTCTTTGTATCTATGAGAGGGTTTCTGTTCCTGTTTTGTTATTTTTGTTCATTTGTTAAGTTTTTAAGATTCACCATCGAAGTAAAATCGTACTATTTGTTGTTCTTTGTCTAACTCATTTCACTTAGCATAACACCCTCTAGTTCTATCCATGTTGTCAAAAATGGTCAGATTTCATTCCTTTCCTGGATAAGTAAGATTCCATTGCATATTTGTTGCATCATCTTTATCCATTCACCGATCGATGAATCTTAGGTTGTTTCCATATCCTGACTATTGTCAATAATAATAATAATAAGAATGTAGGGATGTGTTTATCTTTTCAAATGAGTGGTTTTGCCTTTTTTTTTTTTGAAAAACTTCCAGAAGTGGAATTCCTGTATCGTATGGTAGTTCCATTTGTAATTATTTGAAGAGACTCCATACTGTTTTTCATAGTCCAGTTACAAATGTTATATCTGAAAAGGAGACAGCACAGATGGGCAGAAAGAAACGTCATGTTTATGGACGAGAAGAATCAATATTGTTAAAATGAAGAGTCAGACATGACTGAGTGACTCACACATGCACACCAACAGTGACAAGAGTTCTTTTTCTGCCACATCCACACCGGCAGTGTTTTTTCTTGCCTCTTTGCTAACAGTCATTCTGGCAGGTATCTTATTTGTGGTATTTTATTGTGGGTTTTTTTTAAAAAAATCGTTTTATTTGTTTATGTATTTTTAACTGTGCTGGGTCTTCATTGCTGCCCAGGCTCTTCTCTAGCTGTGATGAGTAGGGACTACTCTCTAGTTGCAGTGAGAGGGATTTGTCATTGCCGTGACTTGTTTTGTTGAACAGCACCGGCACTAGGACACACAGCCCTTAATAGCTGCGGTGTGTGGGCTCCATAGTTGTGGCTTCAAGACTCTAGGGACAGGGTCAATAGTTGTGGCATACAGGCTTTTTGCTCTGCAGCACGTGCGATCTTCCCGAATCAGGGATCACACCTGTGTCTCCTGCGTTGGCAGGCAAACTCCACCATTGAGTCACCCAGTACGAGCGGCTTCCTTGGCAGCTCAGGGAAGGTGATATATCCTGCTTTTGTTTTTCTTTCTCAAGACTGTTTTGACTATTCAGGGTCTTCTGTGTTTCCACAAAAAAGTTAGAATTGTTTGTCCAAGTTCTGTGAAAAATTCCGTTGACACTTTGTTAGGGATTGCAGTGGATCCATGGATCCCTTTGGGGGTGTGCATGTGTGAGTCACTCAGTCGTGTCTGCCTCTTCATTTTAACAATACTGATTCTTCTAGTCCATAAACATGGTGTATCTTTCCATCTAGCTGTTTTGTCTCTGATTTCATTCATCAATGTCTTGTAGTTTTTTGAGTACAGGTTTTCTACCTCCTTAGCTTGATTTATTTCTAAGTATTTTATCCTTTTTGATGTGATTGCAAATAGGTTTGTTTTCTTAATTTCTCTTTCTGATAGTTTGTTGTTAGTGTATAGAAATACAATAGATTTCTGTGAACTAATTTTGCATCATTGTACTGTACTGAATTCACTGATGAGCTCTAGTAGTTTTTCTGGTGGCAACCTGAGGATTTTCTACATATGGTGTCATGTTGTCTACAAACAGCCACAGTCTTTTTGCTTCCTTTCCAACTGGATTCTTCTTTTTTTACTTTATCTGATTGCTGAGGCTACAAATTCTTCTTCTTTTTTTTTTTAACATTTATTTATTTATTTATTTTTGGGGGAGGTGGGGTGGGGAGGGAGGGGGACAGGCGGGCCACTTCTACTGGTCCTTCATTTCTCTATTTTCATCTGTCTTTGTTCTTTGGCTCCTGTGGGCCTCCCATCGCAGTGGCCTCTGTTGTCGCAGAGCTCCGGCTCTGGGCGCATGCACTTCAGAGCTCCGGGTCAGTAATTGGACACATCGGTCTAGCTGCTCTGCGGCACGTGGGATCTTCCCAGGCCAGGGATCGTTCTGGCGCCCTTTGCACTGCAAGGCGGTGTCCTTACCCACTGGACCACCAGGGAAGCCCTACAAACTCTTATAATACGTTGAATTTGAAAGTGGTAATAGTGCATCATTTTCTTGTTCCCGATCTTTCAGCTTTTCACCATTAAGTATGATGTTACCTATGGGCTTATCATATATGATCTTTATTACAGTGAGGTACAGTCCCTGTACAAGCTTCCCTGATGGCTCAGCAGTAAGAATCTGCTTGCCAATGCAGGAGGCATGGGTTTGATCCCTGGTTGGGAATATCCCCTGGAAAAGAAAATAGCAACCCACTCTAGTGTTTTTGCTTGGAGAATCCCATGGGCAGAAAAGCCTGATGGGCTATAGTCCATGGGGTTGCAAAAGAGTAGGACATGACTTAGTGACTAAACAACAACAACAAAATGTCCCCTCTACACTCACTTTGTTGATGATTTTTAACATGAATAGATGTTGAATTTTGTAACATGAATGGATGTTGAATTTCTTCTGCATCTATTTAAATGATCATATGATTATTATTCTTCAATTTATTAATGAATTATATCATATTGATTGGTTTGCGGATATTGAACAATCCCTGCATTCCTGGCATAAATCCCACTTGGTCATAATGTATGATCCTTTTAATGTGTTGTTGCATTCAGGCTGCTAATATTTTGTTGAGGATTTTTTCAGTCATCTTCATCAGGGATATTTGCCTGTAGTTTTTCAGTGTGTGGTATCTTTATCTGGTTTTGGTATCTGAGTGGTGCTGGCCTTGGACAATGAGTTTGGAATCATTCCTTCCTCTTCAACCTTATAGACTAGTTTGAGAAGGCTAGGGATTAACTCTTCTGTAAATGTTTGATAAAATATTCCTGTGAAGCCACCTGGTCCTGGACTTTTGTTTGTTGGGAGTTTATTGATTGGTGGCTCATTTTCATGACTGATAATCAGTTGGTTCATGTTTTCTATTTATTCCTGATTCAGTTCTGGAAGATTATTTATAGCTAGGAATTTATATATTCCTTCTAGGCTATCCATTTTATTGGTGTAAGACTGTAGTAATCACTTGTGATACTTTGTACCTTTGTGGTGTTGGTTGTAACTTCTTTCATTCCTGAGTTTATGGATGTGTGCCCTCTCTCTGTTTTTCTTGATGCGTCTGGCTAAAGGTTTATCAATTTTGCTTATCTCCTCAAAGAGCAGTTTTTAAATGTATCTGCTATGTTATGATTCCTTTCCTCTTACTAAGGTTTGCTTGTTCTTGTTCTAGTTCCTTTAAGTGTAAGTTTAGGTTGGTCAGTTGAGATTTTTCTTGTTTCTTGAGGTAGGATTTAGAACTATAAACTTCCCTCTTAGAGTGGTTTTTGCAGTGTTCCATAGATTTTGGATCATTGTGTTTCTCTTCTCATTAGTCTCTGGGTATGTTTTGAAAATTGGGGTGTAATTGCTACACAACACTGTGTTAGTTTCTGCTGTACAATGAGGCGAATCAGCCATATGTATACATATATCCCCTCTTTCCTGGACCTCCCTCCCACCTCCCCACATCGCACTCTTCTGGGTCATCACAGAGCACGGAGTGAGCTTCCTGAGCTATACAGCAGGTTCCCACTAGCTATCTGTTTTGCACAGGGCAGTGTGCATATCTTAATCCCAACCTCTCCATTCATCGCCCCCCACTCCATGTCCATCCATTCTCTGCCCTGCAAATAGGTTCTTATGCACTATTTTTCTAGATTCCACTTATATACATTAATATACGATTTGTTTTCTCTTTCTGACTTACTTCACCCTGTATGACAGGCTTGAGGCCCATCCACATCTCTACACCTGATCCAATAGCATTTCTTTCCCACTGTACATATGTACCACATCTTCTTTATCCATTTACCTGTTGATGGCCATGCAGGTTGCTTCTGTGTCTTGGCTACTGTAAACGGGACTGCAGTAAACAGTGACATGAGTCTGTCTTTTGGAATTATGTTTTTCTCAGGGTGAATGCCTACCACTGCATGTCAGATTGGTGGCTCATTTTCATGACTGATAATCAGTTGGTTCATGTTTTCTATTTATTCCTGATTCAGTTCTGGAAGATTATTTATAGCTAGGAATTTATATATTCCTTCTAGGCTATCCATTTTATTGGTGTAAGACTGTAGTAATCACTTGTGATACTTTGTACCTTTGTGGTGTTGGTTGTAACTTCTTTCATTCCTGAGTTTATGGATGTGTGCCCTCTCTCTGTTTTTCTTGATGCGTCTGGCTAAAGGTTTATCAATTTTGCTTATCTCCTCAAAGAGCAGTTTTTAAATGTATCTGCTATGTTATGATTCCTTTCCTCTTACTAAGGTTTGCTTGTTCTTGTTCTAGTTCCTTTAAGTGTAAGTTTAGGTTGGTCAGTTGAGATTTTCTTGTTTCTTGAGGTAGGATTTAGAACTATAAACTTCCCTCTTAGAGTGGTTTTTGCAGTGTTCCATAGATTTTGGATCATTGTGTTTCTCTTCTCATTAGTCTCTGGGTATGTTTTGAAAATTGGGGTGTAATTGCTACACAACACTGTGTTAGTTTCTGCTGTACAATGAGGCGAATCAGCCATATGTATACATATATCCCCTCTTTCCTGGACCTCCCTCCCACCTCCCCACATCGCACTCTTCTGGGTCATCACAGAGCACGGAGTGAGCTTCCTGAGCTATACAGCAGGTTCCCACTAGCTATCTGTTTTGCACAGGGCAGTGTGCATATCTTAATCCCAACCTCTCCATTCATCGCCCCCCACTCCATGTCCATCCATTCTCTGCCCTGCAAATAGGTTCTTATGCACTATTTTTCTAGATTCCACTTATATACATTAATATACGATTTGTTTTCTCTTTCTGACTTACTTCACCCTGTATGACAGGCTTGAGGCCCATCCACATCTCTACACCTGATCCAATAGCATTTCTTTCCCACTGTACATATGTACCACATCTTCTTTATCCATTTACCTGTTGATGGCCATGCAGGTTGCTTCTGTGTCTTGGCTACTGTAAACGGGACTGCAGTAAACAGTGACATGAGTCTGTCTTTTGGAATTATGTTTTTCTCAGGGTGAATGCCTACCACTGCATGTCAGTGGGTGCAGGGAGAATAGTGGCTTTGGCGAGACATTAAGAAATGCACACACAGACAGAGATCAGCAGAAAGGATGGGAATGGGGGACTCCGAATCTGGTGGATCGAGAGCCCCGAGCACATTCTCTCAATCCTCTCTTATTGATAGCTTAAGCATCCAGGAAATGTTTCCAGTCAGTGCAGACTGGGACTCAGTCACGTCCCTGGTCAACCATTACCCTAATGACTCTATCTTCTTACGGTATTTCCTTAAGAAAAATGACTTGCTGCAGCCGGGGGGCAAGCAGACCTGCAGGAACTTCCAAGGAGCCTGGTCTGTGTGCGCATGCAGCCTTCTGACAGGCGTTGACCCAGTGTGCCTCAGTCCACTGAAGCCCTCCCATCTGCTCTTGGCAGGTTAGCCTGACCCCAGCTAATGAGCCCGTATTGTATCTCAGTTCTCCCTGTCATGTTTCTCTTAGCTGTTTTTTCTCCTTGCAAGCCGTGTTTCTCACAGCTCGGCCAAGGCTGCAAAAACTTCTGCTGGCTTGTCTCCCACGTGTGCCCAGTAGTGGGACTGCTGGGGCACAGGTTGTTGTCGTGCATAGCTACTCTGTAAAGTGACAGTGTAACTGTTGGTCACTCCGTCGTGCCTGACTCTTTGCCCCCCTATGGACTATAGTCCACCAGGCTCCTCTGCCCATGGAATTCTTCAGGCAAGAATGCTGGAGTAGGCAGCAATTTCCTTCTCAGGGATCTTTCTGCCCTGCCATCCATTCTCTGCCCTGCAAATAGGTTCTTATGCACTATTTTCTAGATTCCACTTATATACATTAATATACGATTTGTTTTCTCTTTCTGACTTACTTCACCCTGTATGACAGGCTTGAGGCCCATCCACATCTCTACACCTGATCCAATAGCATTTCTTTCCCACTGTACATATGTACCACATCTTCTTTATCCATTTACCTGTTGATGGCCATGCAGGTTGCTTCTGTGTCTTGGCTACTGTAAACGGGACTGCAGTAAACAGTGACATGAGTCTGTCTTTTGGAATTATGTTTTTCTCAGGGTGAATGCCTACCACTGCATGTCAGTGGGTGCAGGGAGAATAGTGGCTTTGGCGAGACATTAAGAAATGCACACACAGACAGAGATCAGCAGAAAGGATGGGAATGGGGGACTCCGAATCTGGTGGATCGAGAGCCCCGAGCACATTCTCTCAATCCTCTCTTATTGATAGCTTAAGCATCCAGGAAATGTTTCCAGTCAGTGCAGACTGGGACTCAGTCACGTCCCTGGTCAACCATTACCCTAATGACTCTATCTTCTTACGGTATTTCCTTAAGAAAAATGACTTGCTGCAGCCGGGGGCAAGCAGACCTGCAGGAATTTCCCAAGGAGCCTGGTCTGTGTGCGCATGCAGCCTTCTGACAGGCGTTGACCCAGTGTGCCTCAGTCCACTGAAGCCCTCCCATCTGCTCTTGGCAGGTTAGCCTGACCCCAGCTAATGAGCCCGTATTGTATCTCAGTTCTCCCTGTCATGTTTCTCTTAGCTGTTTTTTCTCCTTGCAAGCCGTGTTTCTCACAGCTCGGCCAAGGCTGCAAAAACTTCTGCTGGCTTGTCTCCCACGTGTGCCCAGTAGTGGGACTGCTGGGGCACAGGTTGTTGTCGTGCATAGCTACTCTGTAAAGTGACAGTGTAACTGTTGGTCACTCCGTCGTGCCTGACTCTTTGCCCCCCTATGGACTATAGTCCACCAGGCTCCTCTGCCCATGGAATTCTTCAGGCAAGAATGCTGGAGTAGGCAGCAATTTCCTTCTCCAGGGGATCTTTCTGACCCAAGGATCAAACCCAGGTCTCCTACATGAGTAGATTCTTTATCATCTGAGTCACAAATAGTTGTAATTTGGGTGTGCCCATAGGAGGAGAGATGGTTGGATGGCATTACCAACTCAGTGGACGTGAGTTTGAGTAAGCTCTGGGAAGTGGTGAAAGACAGGGAAGCCTGCTGTGCTGCAGCCCCTGGGGTCACGAAGAGGCAGACACCACTGAGCCCCCGGACGGCAGCGCGGGAGAAGGTGAGCTCGGCGTCTTCTTACTTTGCTATTTTCTCTCTCCTTTGAAACAGGACTTTTAGAAAACTTGTTTCTTTAAAAAAGTGTTTCTTTCACAGTATTTGGTTCACTCTTACTACGTTTCTCCATTTCTTTGTTCTAAGAAGCTAAAAAAGCTCATTTGGTGAAAACTCTCCATCATTTATCTTTGTGCGCAAAGATAACTTTTAACATTAAAACGAAGTTTAGAGGGAGGCATGGAGGGAGTGACATGGAAACCTATACTGTCATGTGTGGAAAAGATAGCTATGGTCATTGTGCTAAGGGAATAGGAGTGCCTACAGCCACCTGGGGCGATGGTCTGGAGGGGTGGGAGTGGGGGAACTCGGTGAGGGGAGGGCCCAGGGATATGCATATGAATGATCTGGGAACATACATGTCGGTGAACAACAAAACTCTGTAAAATCTTTAAAATAGAGGAAAAACAAACAAACAAACAAAGTTTACCACTGAGGCTACGATTTCTAACTCACTCTTTTGCTGTTAACTAAAAGAAGGGCTACAGTTTGGCAACAGAACAAAAATATTAAAAATGGGGAACAGAATTGAGATACTGTAAAATTCTGAGTGACATCTGATGTACAGTTGAAGGTGAAAAATAACTTCAACTCCATTTAAAAGTAGGCAGAATAGAATACAACCCTTTTCTTTTACCTGGAATGTTTTTACTGCTTTGATTTTTCTCTTGCATGTGTTTTGTGTGTTTTATTAACTTACTTGAATAGAATTAGCTCTATTTAACCTGCATGTGTTAATGAGTCTTTGTTTGAACTGCGGTGTGGTTGCCAGATATTTAAGAAGACTTCAATTGGTCTTTTTTTTAATTATTATTATCCATTATTTCAACAGACACTTCTTCGTCCTAGGTACTGTGCCAAGTGCTGGCACAGAGAAAAGGGTAGCAGCAGGGAGAATTACTTCCCAGATGACTAGTGGTGAGCCACTCAGAAGCCTGGCGCAGTACTGGAAGGGAAAGTTTTCAGCCATGAACATATTTTCCTGAGATGTCCACAACCCAGGATAACTTCTGACCTTCTTGTAAAAGTAAAGTGTGATAGACAGACCTTTGGTTATATTGTTGAGTCACTAAGTTGTGCCCAGCTTTTCTGTGAGCCCATGAACTGTAGGCCCTCATCTCTTCATAGGATTTCCCAGGAGAGAATACCAGAGTGGGTTGCCATTTACTTCTCCAGGGGATCTTCCTGATCCGCTGATTGAACCCATGTCTCCTCATTGGCAGGTGGATTCTTTACTGCTGAATCACTTGGGAAGCCCTGGTGGACCCTGTAGCTGGGTATTAAAAGCAAGAAGACAGGAGGGCAGGAGTGCTGGGGGACAGGTACTTATAATCTCTCATACCTGCTGTGCCAGGGCAGCAGTCTCTACCTTGGTTGCACACTCACTGGAATACTGGAGAGTTTGAACATCTAGGACACCTGAATCCCACCCCAGAGAGCTCGAATTTAGTGGTCAGGGCAGCAAGTCCTGGCACTGACACTTCTAAAGCTTGTCACGTGGCTGCAATGGCAGCCATGACTGGGAACAGTGGTGAGGGGGAACAGGGTGATCTGGAGGCTAACCTGGCCTGGGAGAGCGGGGCCGGAAGTGCCCATAAGGACATGCTGTACGCACTTCTCCTCTTTGGGAAGAAGCCAGCAAGGGAAAGGCTGGGGGTTATAGGAAGTGGACTCAAGCTGGCTTCTCTCAAGGGGCCTTTAAATATGACACACGCTTCTGCTACAGTATCGTAATGGTGGCCTACAGGAGGATCTGTTGAACACTTCTCTAATCTCAGAATTCTTGGACCTTTTCTCACTAGTAAAGCTCTCCCCACCTTTTCACTTCCTAGCTGCAAAGTCTGCAGCCTCAGCAGCTAGTTGCCCACATCCTCTTCAAGAGAACTGGGGTCCAGATACTTGGCAAGACGTGAGAATCCACCCTGAGTGTGGCAGAGCCGGGGCCACAGCCCTCATTACACATCTGGGGCGGGGGTTCTTAGCACAGCTCCTGTAGCCTGCCTTAGGCTTTTCTTGCCTGGTTGGCTTCAGAGGGTCCTGTGGAGGGTTTAGTCTCAAAGAATAAGTAGGGCCCAGCTTTTCCTGAGATGTCAAAACCCAGGATAACTTCTGACCTTCTTGTAAAAGTAAAGTGTGATAGACAGACCTTTGGTTATATTGTTGAGTCACTAAGTTGTGCCCAGCTTTTCTGTGAGCCCATGAACTGTAGGCCCTCATCTCTTCATAGGATTTCCCAGGAGAGAATACCAGAGTGGGTTGCCATTTACTTCTCCAGGGGATCTTCCTGATCCGCTGATTGAACCCATGTCTCCTCATTGGCAGGTGGATTCTTTACTGCTGAATCACTTGGGAAGCCCTGGTGGACCCTGTAGCTGGGTATTAAAAGCAAGAAGACAGGAGGGCAGGAGTGCTGGGGGACAGGTACTTATAATCTCTCATACCTGCTGTGCCAGGGCAGCAGTCTCTACCTTGGTTGCACACTCACTGGAATACTGGAGAGTTTGAACATCTAGGACACCTGAATCCCACCCCAGAGAGCTCGAATTTAGTGGTCAGGGCAGCAAGTCCTGGCACTGACACTTCTAAAGCTTGTCACGTGGCTGCAATGGCAGCCATGACTGGGAACAGTGGTGAGGGGGAACAGGGTGATCTGGAGGCTAACCTGGCCTGGGAGAGCGGGGCCGGAAGTGCCCATAAGGACATGCTGTCGCACTTCTCCTCTTTGGGAAGAAGCCAGCAAGGGAAAGGCTGGGGGTTATAGGAAGTGGACTCAAGCTGGCTTCTCTCAAGGGGCCTTTAAATATGACACACGCTTCTGCTACAGTATCGTAATGGTGGCCTACAGGAGGATCTGTTGAACACTTCTCTAATCTCAGAATTCTTGGACCTTTTCTCACTAGTAAAGCTCTCCCCACCTTTTCACTTCCTAGCTGCAAAGTCTGCAGCCTCAGCAGCTAGTTGCCCACATCCTCTTCAAGAGAACTGGGGTCCAGATACTTGGCAAGACGTGAGAATCCACCCTGAGTGTGGCAGAGCCGGGGCCACAGCCCTCATTACACATCTGGGGAGGGGGTTCTTAGCACAGCTCCTGTAGCCTGCCTTAGGCTTTTCTTGCCTGGTTGGCTTCAGAGGGTCCTGTGGAGGGTTTAGTCTCAAAGAATAAGTAGGATAATCAATGTAAAGTATCTATCACAAAGCCTGGCTTCAGTTCAGTTCATTTCAGTTGCTCATTTGTGTCTGACTCTTTGCAACCCCATGGACTGTGGCACTCCAGGCTTCCCTGTCCTTCCCCATCTCTAAGAACCTGCTCAAACTCATGTGCATTGACTCAGTGATGCCATCCAACCATCCCCTCCTCTGTCGTCCCCTTCTCCTTTTGCCTTCCATTTCCCCCCCAACATCAGGCTCTTTTCTAATGAGTTGTCTCCTCACATCAGGTGGCCAAAGTGTTGGCGCTTCAGCTTCAGCATCATTCCTTCCAATGAATATTCAAGGTTGATTTTCTTTAGGATTGGCAGGTTTGATCTCCTTGCTGTCCAAGGGACTCTCAGAAATCTTCTCTAGCACCACAGCTCAAAGGCATCAGTTCTTCGGCACTCAGCCTTCTTTATAGTCCAACTCTCACATCCACACATGACTGCTGGGAAAACCACAGCTTTAACTATGTGGACTTCTGTTGGCAAAGCGAGGTCTCTGCTTTTGAATATGCTGTCTAGGTTTGTCATAGCTTTTCTTCCAAAGAGCAAGTGTCTTTTAATTTCATGGCTGTGGTCACCATCTGCAGTGATTTTGGAGCCTAAGAAAATAAAGTCTGTCATTGTTTCCATCGTTTGTCTATTTGCCATGACGTGATGGGACCAGATGCCGTGACCTTCATTTTTGGGATGTTGTCAGTTTTTCGTTGTTGTTGTCTTCAGTTTTTGAATGATATCCACTGGGACAATCAAAAGTGTTTCCAGGCATTGTCAAATGTTCTGTGGGATTCAAATCGGCCCCCTCCTATTAGGGAAATTAAAATGGAGGAAGCCCTGGAGGGTGAAGTTAGAAGTGGCTACAAGGAAGTGCAGTGAGAAGCAGAAGCAAGACAGCAGGCCTCTGGTTTTACTTCTGGTCTGCCTGACGCTGCCTGGATGCTGTGCCTGCCCGCAAGCACAGCTAGTCAGGTAGCACTTTAGATAAGAAAGGGAGAGAATCTTGGAATTCTTGAACCCCTGGAGGTCTGGCCTGGGGTTTAAAGAGATCCTACAATTCACAAGACAAAATAAACAGCATTGTAAAAATGTCAAAGTCAATATTATTTGGACCTTGAACTGTTTCATCTTCAGTTATTCTCCCACTGCATTTTGGTTTAAATCCAGGTTACATTATTATTATTTTATACAGAAAATAGTTGTTTACATTTACTCATATATTTATCAGTTTCTTTCCTGTATTTCTCCCCCCTTTCCTATAGTTCTTCTTACATATCATAACTTCCATCTGGGAATTATTTCCTTCTCCAGAAATACATCCCATAGATCTTTAACTAAAAAGGTCTTTTGATGTTAAATGTCATCCACTTTTGTTTGTCTGAGTATCTCTTTTCCTGAAAGACTGATTTCCCAGTTTATGCCTGGGACTGTAAGTGTAAGCTTCCAAAACTGCAATTTGAAGTCTCACCCGTGGTGTGGATGCAGTGCCTGGGGCCTTTTCCCAGTTGGGATTCCAGATTGCTGTTAACTGGGACTTCTCAGGGTGCTTGTTAAGTCTGGGTGTTGGTCGGCCCAATTTGGTGATGTATGTGCTGCTATTCTTCTCTTATTGTTTCTATTTCTGTTTTTTTAATGATTGTATATTAAAATTAAGTCAAACAATCTTATATAAAAAACAGAAATTGTTTGTATGTTACAAATGGTTTCTTTTGTTAAATCCTTTTTTTAAATTAAAATTTTAAATTTTTATTTATTTACTATTGGCTATTCTGGGTTTTCACTGCTGCCACAGGCTCTTCGCTCGCTGCAGGAAGTGGGGACTACTCTCTAGTTGAGGTGAGCAGACTTCTTGTTACAGTGACTCCTCTTGTTGTGGAACTCAGGCTCTAGGGCCCACGGGTTCAATAGTTGCAGCTCCAGGCTCCAGAGCATAGGCTCAGTCGTTGTGGCTCATGGGCTTAGTTGCTCTGCAGTATGTGGGATCTTCCTGGATCAGGGACTGAACCCATGTCTCCTGCATTGGCAGGCGAACTCTTCACCACTGAGTCACCAGGGAAGCTCTTGTTAAATCCTTTGAACCTAAACCAAAAGCAAAACTTTTGGTGAAACACCTCCCCAGTTAAGAACCACTTCTCTAGGGGCTTCTCTGGTGGTCCAGTGGGTGGGGACACCGCTTTGCGGTGCGGGGGGCGCCAGTTCAATCCGTGGCCTGGGAGTATCCCACGTGCCGCAGAGCGGCTGGACTGATGTGTCCAATTGCCGAGCCGGAGCTCTGGAGCGCATGCGCCCAGAGCTGATGCTCTGCAACAACGCAGGCAGCGGCAATGGGAGGCCCACACAGGCCAAGGAACAAAGATGAATGATAAAATAGACAAATGAAAGACCAATAGAAGTAGCCCGCCTTCTCCCCTCAAAAAAAAAAAAAAAAAAAGGAAAGAACCACTTCTCTAGTAATGAGGTTACTCTAGAAATTTTATGATACTTAACTTATCCATGTCTCAGCTTCATCTTACTCTCTTCTGAAATACAACAGGACCTTCAAACATTTAATTTTGAGTTATTCTCCTCCCTGTGTTTTAGTTTAAACTCAGGGTATGTTAGTATTGTTTTATACAGAGAATAGTTCTTGGATTTGTTCATATATTTACCAATTTCTTTCCTATATTTGTTCTTATGTATCATAACTTCCACCTGGGAATGGTTTATGTCTGTCTAAAACAGTCCTTAGATCTTTATCTAAAAAGGTCTTTTGATGTCAAATATCACCAACTTTTGTTTGTTTGAGTCTTTATCTCTTTTCCTGAAAGGTATTTTTTGCAGGATATACAATTCAAAGTTGACAAAATATTGGTGCACCTGGAATATATCTTATTACTTTTTTACCTCTATTACTGCTGAGAAACCATCCATAATTGTTATTTTATTGAAGGTAATATGCTTTGTCTGTTTTTGATGCTCCAGTTTCACCCTGAATGAAATTCACCCATCCCCATTCATTTTAGTTCACCAATTGCTAAGCTGTTCAGTCTTGTCATCTTCCGTTTGACTATTTCCAATTTACCTTGATTCATGGATATAATATTCTAGGTTCCTATGCAATACTGTTCTTTCCAGCATCAGACTTTGATTTCACCACCAGATACATCCACAACTAAGCATTGTTTCTACTTTGGCCCAGCCTCTTTATTCTTTCTGGATCTATTAGTAACTGCCCTCTGCTCTTTCCCAGTACCATATTGGGCACCTTTTAGCTGGAGGCTTGTTTTCTGGTGTCATATCTTTTTGCCTTGTCTTACTGTCCAAGGGGTTCTTGTATTCAGGGAATACTGGAGTGGGTCACCACTTCCTCCTCCAGTTGACCACATTTTGTCAGAACTCTTTACTGTGACCCGTCCATCTTGAGTGGCCCTCATGGCATGAATGGCATGAATATTCACTGATGCTTTGGCTTCAGCATCAGTCTTTCCAATGAATATTCAAGGTTGATTTCCCTTAGGAATGACTGGTTTGACTTCCTTGCCATCCAAGGGACTCTCAAGAGTCTTCTCCAACACCACAGCTCAAAGGCATCAATTCTTTGGTGCTCAGCTTTCTTTATGGTCCAGTTCTCACATCCATACATGACTACTGGGAAAACCGTAACATTGACTATGTGGACTTTTGTTGGCAAAGTGATGTCTTAGTATTTGGATACACTGTCCAGATTTGTCATAGCTTTTCTTTCTTTCTTTATTTTTCATTCATCTTTATTGTTTGGCATGTGTGGACCTCCCATTGCAGTGGCTTCTCTCATTGCAGAGCACTGCCTCTGAGGGAATTTGCTCCAGAGTGCTGGCTCCTAATTGGACACACTGGTCCAGCCAGCAAGTGGAATCTTCCTGGGCCAGGGATCAAACTGGTGCCCCTTGCACTGCAAGGCAGACTCTTTACCCACTGCACCATCGGGGAAGCCTCAGGTTTGTCATAGCTTTTCTTCCAAGGAGGAATCCTCCCAGTGATGGTTAATTTTATTTATCAACTTGGCAGGGCCACAGAACTCAAATATCTGATGAAACAGATATTTAAATGTTGCTATGAAGATATTTTCTTAAAAACACGAGAAGAGCATTTAAATCAGAAGACTTTGAATAAGCAGATTAACCCTGAGTGGATCTCATCCAGTCAGCTGAAGGCCTTGAGAGAAAAAATGCTAAGGTCCCCAAGGGAAACATAAATGCCTCCATACTGCCTTTGGACTCAGCTGAAACATCAACCTTTCCCTGGGTCTCTGGCTGTCAGTCTGCTTTACATATTTCTTTTCTTTCTATAGTTTCTGGGGTTTTTTTGGCCACTTCTATTGGTCTTTCATTTATTTCCATCTTTGTTCTTTGGCCTGTGTGGGCCTCCCATCGCAGTGGCCTCTCTCATCACAGAGCACCGGTTCTGGGCGCATGCACTCCAGAACTCTGGCTTGGTAGTTGGACACATTGGTCTAGCCGCTCCATGGCACATGGTATCTTCCCAGGCCAGGGATCGAAGTGGCGCCCCTTGCACTGCAAGGCGGTGTCCCTACCCACTGGACCACCAGGGAAGCCCTACTCTACTTATTTCTGACTTGCCAGCCTTCACAACTGCCTGAGGAAATTCCCTAGTATAAATGTCTCACATCCCATTTGCTCTGTCTGAATCCTGACTGATATGCTTCCCTTTCTGCCTAATTTACTTACTTTCACTTCAGTTTTCCTAATCTGCTATTAAGTCTGTCTTCTGACTTCTGAATGTCAGTTACAGTTGACGCTTGAACCATGTTGGGGTTAGGGACACTGACCTCCTGCTCTGTCAGAAATTCCCATATAACTTTATGGTCAGCCCTTATAGCTGTGGCTCCACATTCACAGATTGTGCGACAGTATGGTATGCATTTATTGAAAAAAATCTGTGCCTATGTGCAATTCAAATCTGCACTGTTCAAGGGTCAGCTGTATTATCATTTTCCTTTCCAGAGGTCTGTTTACCACCTCCTCTAGCTTCCCCAGGGATACACAAGCTGCCTCTGACACCGCATCTGTTTGATTGCTTCTTAGTCTGCAGTGGAGTGTAATTATTGTTCCCAATTATCCTCTGTCTTCCTTGTGAGAGAATCCTACCATCCTGACTGCTCCTGTGTGAGTTGTGGTTCTTCCCTGGGGAGGAGTACACTTCCCCATTCTACTGACATTGGACTTGGCCATGTCTTTGGCCAGAGAAAGTAGAAAGCAGTGACGTGCTTCATGTCCAGCAGAAGCTCTAAGGATGATGGTGGTCTGGCGGTTCTTCCCCCCATTTGACAGCCTGTCTAGATCCTAGAATAAAGACATCATGAGATAAGAACAGACCGTCAGTTGACTGCCAGTCACACACAAAAGGAGTGAGAAAGAAGTCTTTGTTCTCCAAGCCACTGAGATTTGGGTTCCTGTGAGTCACTCAGCCTCTTGTGCTGTCCAGATGTTATCAATGCCTTCTTACATTTATTTGACTGTGCATGCTATCTCTTCTCGGGCTGTTTATATAGGCATCTGAAGTCTTGGTGGGCCTGGCTCAGCTGTCTGCTGTTTCTGCTGGCTTTTCCTTATGATGTTTTCCTTTGGGGTTCTGTGATTTCTAATAGTTAACCTGAAGTTTTATTTGATCACCCAGGAAGAGTGATTTGGGGTTGACAATCTACAGTTTGGGGATTATAACTTCTCAGGAAAGATATTATTTTGCCTTTCTAACTCCCCTGAATTTTTCACATCCCATTTGCTTTTAATCCTGACTGATATGCTTCCCTTTCTGCCTAATTTACTTACTTTCACTTCAGTTTTCCTAATCTGCTATTAAGTCTGTCTTCTGACTTCTGAATGTCAGTTACAGTTGACGCTTGAACCATGTTGGGGTTAGGGACACTGACCTCCTGCTCTGTCAGAAATTCCCATATAACTTTATGGTCAGCCCTTATAGCTGTGGCTCCACATTCACAGATTGTGCGACAGTATGGTATGCATTTATTGAAAAAAATCTGTGCCTATGTGCAATTCAAATCTGCACTGTTCAAGGGTCAGCTGTATTATCATTTTCCTTTCCAGAGGTCTGTTTACCACCTCCTCTAGCTTCCCCAGGGATACACAAGCTGCCTCTGACACCGCATCTGTTTGATTGCTTCTTAGTCTGCAGTGGAGTGTAATTATTGTTCCCAATTATCCTCTGTCTTCCTTGTGAGAGAATCCTACCATCCTGACTGCTCCTGTGTGAGTTGTGGTTCTTCCCTGGGGAGGAGTACACTTCCCCATTCTACTGACATTGGACTTGGCCATGTCTTTGGCCAGAGAAAGTAGAAAGCAGTGACGTGCTTCATGTCCAGCAGAAGCTCTAAGGATGATGGTGGTCTGGCGGTTCTTCCCCCCATTTGACAGCCTGTCTAGATCCTAGAATAAAGACATCATGAGATAAGAACAGACCGTCAGTTGACTGCCAGTCACACACAAAAGGAGTGAGAAAGAAGTCTTTGTTCTCCAAGCCACTGAGATTTGGGTTCCTGTGAGTCACTCAGCCTCTTGTGCTGTCCAGATGTTATCAATGCCTTCTTACATTTATTTGACTGTGCATGCTATCTCTTCTCGGGCTGTTTATATAGGCATCTGAAGTCTTGGTGGGCCTGGCTCAGCTGTCTGCTGTTTCTGCTGGCTTTTCCTTATGATGTTTTCCTTTGGGGTTCTGTGATTTC
This sequence comes from Tragulus kanchil, assembly GCA_022376925.1. Taxonomy (NCBI): domain Eukaryota; kingdom Metazoa; phylum Chordata; class Mammalia; order Artiodactyla; family Tragulidae; genus Tragulus; species Tragulus kanchil. The sequence goes on along the minus strand of JAIOJX010000028.1, from coordinate 233,761,450 downwards.
TAATAGTTAACCTGAAGTTTTATTTGATCACCCAGGAAGAGTGATTTGGGGTTGACAATCTACAGTTTGGGGATTATAACTTCTCAGGAAAGATATTATTTTGCCTTTCTAACCAGAAATGCAACTGAAACCAGAAAGGTTCACTTGTGGCCCCTGGGGCGAGGGGAGTGTAGTCCGCTGAACGTGCAGGCGTGCCTGCTAAGTCGCTTCAGTCATGTCCGACTCTCTGCAGCCCTCCTCTGTCCATGGGATTTTCTAGGCAAGAATACCAGAGGGGGCTTCCATGCCCTCCTCCAGGGGATCTTCCTGATCCAAGGGTTGAACCTGTGTCTCTTATGTCTCCTGCATTGGCAGGCTGGCTCTTTACCACTAGTGCCACCTGGGGAGCCCAGTAGGCTGAATAATGACTCTCAAAAGTACTAGGCCCTTGTCTCTAGCATCTGTGAATGTGATCTTATTTGGGAAAAGGGTCTTTGCAGATGTGGTTAAAGATCTTGGAGTTGGGTAAGTTATCCTGGATAGTTACCTGGGTGAGACTTAAATGTAGTCACAGGTGTCTCTACAATATAGAGGAAGAAGGAGACAACAATACAAAGGAAGAGAACGTGATCTGACTATGGGGAAGAGATCGGAGTGATGCTGCTGCAAGCCAAAGACCGCTGGCATTTGGAAAAGGCACGAACAGACTGTCCACAAGAATCTTTGAAGACTTTTCTGAAACCTTCAGTTCAGCCTAGCAATACGGATTGTTTACTTCTGAAGTCCAGAACTGTGAGAGTTAAGTTTCCATTGCTTGAAGTCAACAATTTTGTGACACTTTATGATGGCAGGAAACTGATACGGGGTGGGATGGGATTAATTTATCCCTAGCTCTTTGGGACTTCAGGCTTTTGGGAAGGTCTCCTTCAGACCCCACCTTGGGCGAGCCCTGAGTTTTGTCTTCTCTCCCCTGGGTCCTTGTGAGGGGCTTAAATCTACAGGGTTTGATGCCCTCAGAGTGAAAGGGGGCACACCAGCATCCCTGTCCTTCAGCATCTTCCAGAGCCTGCTCAAACTCATGCCCATTGACTCAGGGATGTCATCCAACCCTCTTGTCCACTGTTGTCCCCTTCTCCTTTTTTCCCAACATCAAGCTTTTTCTGAGTGAGTCGTCTCCTCGCATCAGGTGGCCAAAGTATTGGCACTTCAGCTTCAGTTCTTCCAATAAACATTCAGGATTGATTTTCTTTAGGATGGACTGGTTTGATCTCCTTGTTGTCCAAGGGACTCTCAAGAACCTTCTCCAGCACCACAGTTCAATGGCATCACTTCTTTGGCACTCAACCTTCTCTATGGTCCAACTCTCACATCCATACATGACCACTCTGAAAACCATAGCTTTGACTGTACGGACTTTGGTCGGTAAAGCTATGTCTCCGTTTTTTAACAATAGACATGTCGCCCTCCTAACCAATGTGCAGAGACAGAAGCAGATTTCCTCATTACAGAGGCTGCCAAGAGACACACAGAGGCATGAGGATGGTGAATACGAGGGTGACTTGAGCCAACACCCATCAGTGGCGGGAGCTGGGCGTGTGAGGGGAGGTGAGCCAATAGACCGTGCATCTCTCAGTGTGGCTAGTGACCCTGGACCCCAATATGTCTCTGATTCCACCCCCACTACACTATATATGGGGCAGGACCAGGCAGCAGCTCAGGGATCAGTTCCTGGCCTTGGGGAGCCCGTGCCTTCCTCTGCCCTCAGCTTAGCTGCACTGTGTCCCCTTTTCTTGGTAAGAGGGTGCTCCCCTGTGATCTTCAGTTAGTCAAGCTCAGGCTCCAGCTGGTCCCCTCAAAGTCCCTCGGGACCTCCCAGCCCTGGGGACAGGCGCTGCTGTCACTCCGTCTGCTGGGGAGCCCCTCCGGGATGGCTCACTGCTGTCGTACCCCTGCGCCCCCCTGCTCGGGGTCTAAGTTGCCAAGGAGCTTCCCTCATAGCTCAACCGGTAAAGAATCCACCTGCAATGCAGGAGACCTGGGTTCGATTCCTGGGTTAGGAAGATCCCCTGGAGAAGTAAATGGCTACCGATTCCAGTAGTCTTGCATGGAGAATCTCATGGACAGAGGAGTCTGGTGGGCTACAGTCCGTGGGGTCACAACAGTCAGACAACAACTGAGCGACTAAACCACCCCCACCATTAGAAACTGACTCTGGCTGATAGAGGCAGAAGATAAGTGTCTCAACCTGACTTGGTGGGGAGGCTCACAGAGTCTCAGGCAGGGTTGGAGGAACATTCTCAGGAGGGTGCCCGCAAGAACAATGTCCAAAGCAAACCCAGTAGGGAATCTGCCTGCAACGTGGGAGAGCCGGGTTCGACCCTTGGGTCAGGAAGGTCCCCTGGAGAAGGGAATGGCAACCCACTCCAGTATTCTTGCCTGGAGAATCCCATGGACAGAGGAGCCTGGTGGGCCACGGTCCATAGTGTTGCAAAGTCTTAGACATGACTGAGAGACTCATATTTTCAACACTTACTGCTGGTGCTGAGTCTCCCAGGTTACTGAATGCTTCTGCTGGGACTCCTGCCTCTACTGACGCCCCCGCCCTCCCCATTTTCCAGCCCCAAGCTGGGCCAGCGCCCGGACTGGGAGCCTGTAGCCTGACAGCAAGGGGGCCGGAAAGCAGCAGATGACATTCTGAGCCCCTAAAAAGGGAGAGGGGTTCACAGTTGCCAAGATGAAGACGCCTCAGACACATGAAGGGGTTTAAGCAGGGATCGGATGAATAATGGGAGGCAAAGGAATATTCCATTCCTTCTCTCCCAAGCCAGATGCGTCCATGTGCGTAGAACTCAACAGCCCTCCTGTCACACCCCTGTTGGGGAGGACAAGCTGAAATGGGAATGGAAATTTACTTCTCCTTTGTCATGAGACTAGCCCCAGACCAGCGTAATGAGCTGCGAAACCATAATAGTGTGATCTCTGAAACAATCTCACTCAAAAAAACTGAAACATACTGAATAGGTCAACAGACTTGTGATCTTTTTCCCCGTTGACGTTTCCATTGAAAAATGTCCAATTATGTCAAAAAGTGGTTCCCCCGCCCCCCACCAGTTTTGGGGAACTTTGATGAATCTCCTTTATTGAGCAACCTAGCCCAGAGGAAAGGACATTTGTTGCTGACCTAGGTTTGTGAGGTAAGACCAGCTACTGTTTATCGACTGACTAGTGCTGGCACTGGGGTGGGTATTTTTGAGTGTCAACAGTGAACAACACTGTGGGCTACAGTCCGTGGGGTCACTAAACCACCCCCCACCATTAGAAACTGACTCTGGCTGATAGAGGCAGAAGAGAAGTGTCTCAACCTGACTTGGTGGGGAGGCTCACAGAGTCTCAGGCAGGGTTGGAGGAACATTCTCAGGAGGGTGCCCGCAAGAACAATGTCCAAAGCAAACCCAGTAGGGAATCTGCCTGCAACGTGGGAGAGCCGGGTTCGACCCTTGGGTCAGGAAGGTCCCCTGGAGAAGGGAATGGCAACCCACTCCAGTATTCTTGCCTGGAGAATCCCATGGACAGAGGAGCCTGGTGGGCCACGGTCCATAGTGTTGCAAAGTCTTAGACATGACTGAGAGACTCATATTTTCAACACTTACTGCTGGTGCTGAGTCTCCCAGGTTACTGAATGCTTCTGCTGGGACTCCTGCCTCTACTGACGCCCCCGCCCTCCCCATTTTCCAGCCCCAAGCTGGGCCAGCGCCCGGACTGGGAGCCTGTAGCCTGACAGCAAGGGGGCCGGAAAGCAGCAGATGACATTCTGAGCCCCTAAAAAGGGAGAGGGGTTCACAGTTGCCAAGATGAAGACGCCTCAGACACATGAAGGGGTTTAAGCAGGGATCGGATGAATAATGGGAGGCAAAGGAATATTCCATTCCTTCTCTCCCAAGCCAGATGCGTCCATGTGCGTAGAACTCAACAGCCCTCCTGTCACACCCCTGTTGGGGAGGACAAGCTGAAATGGGAATGGAAATTTACTTCTCCTTTGTCATGAGACTAGCCCCAGACCAGCGTAATGAGCTGCGAAACCATAATAGTGTGATCTCTGAAACAATCTCACTCAAAAAAACTGAAACATACTGAATAGGTCAACAGACTTGTGATCTTTTTCCCCGTTGACGTTTCCATTGAAAAATGTCCAATTATGTCAAAAAGTGGTTCCCCCGCCCCCCACCAGTTTTGGGGAACTTTGATGAATCTCCTTTATTGAGCAACCTAGCCCAGAGGAAAGGACATTTGTTGCTGACCTAGGTTTGTGAGGTCAGTCAGACCCATGAGGTTATGCAGTTGGTAAGACCAGCTACTGTTTATCGACTGACTAGTGCTGGCACTGGGGTGGGTATTTTTTGAGTGTCCCTAATCCTTGGGTCTTTCATCTCATGTACAGATGAGGAAACTCTTAAGTGTCTGAGGTGGAATTCAAAGCCTGTGAGTGCACGCTCGGTCATGTCACAACTCTTTACAACCCCATGCACTGTAGCCCGCCAGGGTCCTCTGTCTGGGAGATTCTCCAGGCAAGAATGCTGGAGCAGGCTTCCATGCCCTTCTCCAGGGGATCTTCCCAACCCAGGGACTGAACCCGCGTCTCCTGTGTCTCCAGCCCTGGTAGGCTAATTCTTTTCCATGGAGCTACTTGGGAAGCCCGGAATTCAAAGCCCTCCATTCTCTGAACCTTCCCAGATGCTGCCGAGGTACGCCCCCCACAGCCCACCGCATACCTGGCACAGTCCCTGGCTGACAGGAGGCAGAGACTGACGAATATCTACTGAACGAATGAACATTAAAGACGGCACATGGGAACCTGGTCACTCTGGCAGCCACAAAGATGGAGTCATTATTACACACGGACTTCATAGAGAATAAGACTTTAATAGAGCACCGGCACTATATGAAATGTGTCTACATAGAAAAATAAACCCAGACAAAGTGTCCCTGAGAATAAAGAGTCTCTGCTTTGTACAGTGTTTGCTGATAGCTAGTTCTGAGTCGAGGCCATTTCCTGTGTCAGTCTATGGGCATCCTCAGATTTTATAGTGTTTTGGTCTTTATTCCTCGTTTTAAATATTTTTGTTTCTTACCATCTAAAACTTTCTCTTTTTTTGTCGGTTTGTTTTATTGCCACGGGGTCTGACCAGGGACTGAACCTGGGCCCCTGACTGTGAACGCATGGAGTCCTAACCACTGGACCACCAGGGAATTCCCTAAAACCTTTTTATATTAGTGAGCACACCGGGCTGAGAATCATACCTTCAGTGGTCAATCTCAACCTTCTTTTTGGCCCCCCCCCGCCATATGGGAGATCTTAAGTTTTTCCACCGAGGATGGAATCTGCGGCCCCCTGCACTGGAAGCATGGAGGCTTAACCACTGGACCACCTGGGAAGGCACAGTGGACGACTGTTTGGTTTTTTTTCCTTTTTTTAAAATATTAAGGCTTCTAAAAAGTGGCAAGTTCCCGAGACTTTTTGCCACATGAGCCTTTAACATCCAGCTCCTTGGTGGGTGGACGTTGTCCCAGCATCTGAGAGTTCTCGATTTGGGGTTTACTCAGGTGGTCTCGGTCCTTGTTGGCTGGTGGCTCTGATCGCCCCCAGAGGCAGGCAGGAGAAGAATTGGGTCACTGTGGTCGGCTGAGTGTCCTTCCTCCTCAGGGGCCAGCTGGACGGATCCCCTGACCACCCTGGGTCCTGAGACGGCAGCGGCCCCAGGATTCGGCTTGTGGCTTTCAGACACTTCCGTGATGATGCTCAGCTTGTCAAAAACTTCGTTCTCATCGGACGGTGGGAAGGAGAGTAAGAGAAGGGTTCTGTGATGGGGGTGGTTCAGAAACTACAGGAGAAAAAGGAAAGAGTTAATGAACAAATTTTCCTATTTCTTTTTCTGGACTTACAATTCTATACAGACCCCTGGCTAGGAAACGCTGTTTAAAATTTTTTTTTTCTTTTACATTTTTTTTTTTTTGGCCACTTCTATGGGTCTTTCATTTATTTCCATCTTTGTTCTTTGGCTTGTGTGGGCCTCCCATCGCAGTGGCCTCTCTCATCCCAGAGCACCGGTTCTGGGAGCATATGCTCAGAGCTCTGGCTTGGTAGTTCTGAGTCGAGGCCATTTCCTGTGTCAGTCTATGGGCATCCTCAGATTTTATAGTGTTTTGGTCTTTATTCCTCGTTTTAAATATTTTTGTTTCTTACCATCTAAAACTTTCTCTTTTTTTGTCGGTTTGTTTTATTGCCACGGGGTCTGACCAGGGACTGAACCTGGGCCCCTGACTGTGAACGCATGGAGTCCTAACCACTGGACCACCAGGGAATTCCCTAAAACCTTTTTATATTAGTGAGCACACCGGGCTGAGAATCATACCTTCAGTGGTCAATCTCAACCTTCTTTTTGGCCCCACCCCGCCATATGGGAGATCTTAAGTTTTTCCACCGAGGATGGAATCTGCGGCCCCCTGCACTGGAAGCATGGAGGCTTAACCACTGGACCACCTGGGAAGGCACAGTGGACGACTGTTTGGTTTTTTTTCCTTTTTTTAAAATATTAAGGCTTCTAAAAAGTGGCAAGTTCCCGAGACTTTTTGCCACATGAGCCTTTAACATCCAGCTCCTTGGTGGGTGGACGTTGTCCCAGCATCTGAGAGTTCTCGATTTGGGGTTTACTCAGGTGGTCTCGGTCCTTGTTGGCTGGTGGCTCTGATCGCCCCCAGAGGCAGGCAGGAGAAGAATTGGGTCACTGTGGTCGGCTGAGTGTCCTTCCTCCTCAGGGGCCAGCTGGACGGATCCCCTGACCACCCTGGGTCCTGAGACGGCAGCGGCCCCAGGATTCGGCTTGTGGCTTTCAGACACTTCCGTGATGATGCTCAGCTTGTCAAAAACTTCGTTCTCATCGGACGGTGGGAAGGAGAGTAAGAGAAGGGTTCTGTGATGGGGGTGGTTCAGAAACTACAGGAGAAAAAGGAAAGAGTTAATGAACAAATTTTCCTATTTCTTTTTCTGGACTTACAATTCTATACAGACCCCTGGCTAGGAAACGCTGTTTAAAATTTTTTTTTTCTTTTACATTTTTTTTTTTTTTTTGGCCACTTCTATGGGTCTTTCATTTATTTCCATCTTTGTTCTTTGGCTTGTGTGGGCCTCCCATCGCAGTGGCCTCTCTCATCCCAGAGCACCGGTTCTGGGAGCATATGCTCCAGAGCTCTGGCTTGGTAGTTGGACACACGGGTCCAGGTGCTCCGCGGCATGTGGGATCTTCCCAGGCCAGGGATCGAACTGGCGCCGCTTGGAGCTGCCTCGCCCCAATTATGCCTCCTGCCCTCTTGCCTCAGCCCCGGACATCTCCAAAGGGCCTCCCCTGGCTCCGGAGCCCCCGTGGGACTGGCATCACATCCCTCACCCCCTCCTGCTGCCCTCTCTCAGTCCAGATATGCCTCCCAAGGCCACGCTCCCACGCAGCCTTCGGAACGCAAATCTCCATCTCAGAGCCTGTTTCCTGGGGAAGGAGACCAAAGACAGGATCACTCGGGGCTGAGCCTGGCACGCTTTTGTTTCTAAATGTGAGACTATAACCGGGACTTCATTTCTTAAGGCCACGGCTGCCCTACAGTCTCTACCCAGGCACATTCTCTCTTTTAGTTGAACCTTTGGAAAGTAGCTTTCCTGAAAAGCAGAAAGAAAGGAAATTGCTTTCTTAAAGGCTGGGGCACGCATCCCATAATTTCAGTGGCTCTCAGACTTGCCCTGGCCGACACGGCTCCTGCCCCTCCTCCCGTCCGCCGCCCTCGGCTGTTGGCCGGCACTCAGCCCAGAGTCTCCTCTTCCTCCTCTTCTCTGCTCTGAGCTTGGCTTGGTCTCTTCCAGCTCCAGGACCTCTGCTCCCTGCCCACCTGGGGCTCCAGGCAGGGAGGGTCAGAGAAGGCAGCACATCCAGGCTGGATGGAGGGCTTCTGGAACAAACCTCTGCCGCGGTCCCCTAGCGCTATTCTGTGAGCTCAGACTCCCCTGAAATGGCACGGGGGATGGGACCTGCACGCAAGGCACGTGCCCTCCTCCAGGAAACCCCACCGTGCTGAGTTAGACGGCATGGCTTAGAAGCCTTGTCTAATCCCCACATGGTTCCGCGCTACCTACCTCCTTCAGGTGCTGTGGGAGAGAGTTCCTCGGGGGGAAGGCACACCTGGCCTTCCTGTAAACACACCGCAGCAGGAAGAAACAGCCAAGGAGCAGCAGGAGGGCAGCGCACACGGAGGCCACCAGGATGATGGCCACGATCCAGGTGGGGGTGGTTTCTGCAGAGACAATGAGCTGGGTCACAGTCCTGTCATGCACGGCTTGGGGGATGGTCGCCATCACGACCTAATGGCAACCCCTCACTGCAGGGGGCCCACGTGTTTGTGTCTGGAGGCAGGAGGAGGAAACACAGCCGTGACTCCAGGATGCAGAGGTTCCAAGTCTCCCCTTTTTCTATCTTCCTCCAAGCTGGGTTTCTGGGGCATGACTACTGACACGCAGAAAAAGCAGCAGCTGCAAGAACTCTGACGCCCTTTATCCACCTGCAGGGAAGCCATCAGCTCCCTGTTCTGGATAAATCTCTTTTGCCTTGAAACAGATAACGGGACTCCCCGGGCCCCTGGAGCCCCAGGGAAACAGTGCTGTGTTCTGAGGTCTGCACAGGGGACCCCCACCTGACGCCTCGCGTGCAGGGACCTCCCCAAACACTCGTGCGGCCACCAGCAGCCTAGCGCTGAGCTCTGGGGTCCTCCCAGTAACCCCGTGAGCTCCTGTCTGGAACAACTCAAGGGCACCAAAAGAATTCACCTTTGTTCCACCAACCTTTGACCTTCCTTTCTTACTACATTTTCATAAAAAGCTCAGGACTCTAAATCCTTCTTCTGTCCCTTTGAGACCTAAATGTATGTCATACAACCCAGGAGGGTCTTCTCCAAGGATGTGAAAGCCACCCCTTTGGCATGCCATCATCAGGAAGGAGCATCAGGACAGAGGAAGGCCCTCTGTCCCGGGGTCCCAGAGGGAAGGGAGACACTGAATATGACAAATTCCAGTTAGCGGTAGACGCAGAAAAGGGACTAACTGCGTTAACCCGCCGCTCTCACCCAGCTTCAGTCATTTTTCACTTCTGTGACTCTGCTCTCTTCTCGTTCCTATTTCCAATTCTGCCTTTAAAACGCCCCATCAGCTCTCCTTCCCCTCTTCCTGTTATAACTGAATCAAAGCTGTTTTTACCACTTAAACAGATGTGCCGCTTGATCTTGGACAGTGTCCAGGGTGTCGCCTTTGGTGGCCCAGCTCCCCTCCTCCAGTACGTGGCCCCTTTGCACACTGCCCTCCTGACCTCCCTGTGACCAGCCCTGGCTGCCAGCACCACCCTCCTAATCCAGACTGAAAGCATCTGGGAGCACGGACCCTGCCCTGGCAGAGGAAGCGGCTCTGGGGGCACTATGTGTGGCAGAGGGTCAGCTCTTACTTCCCCAGGGCAGATCAAAGAAGCCTGATCAGCACACAGTGTGGGAGCCACCAGGATCGCAGCCCCTGCTGGCTTCTCCCAGCACCTGACACGGTGAACGGTGAGGGCATCCACAGAGGGCAGGAGGGCGGATGGGCCTGGTGCCCCTCGTCTCTGTCCACCTGCGTCGTGATCCCACTGGCAGTGACCTTGCAGCCTTTCCAGCTTTTGCCCTGGCCGAGTTCAGCGAAGGCACTCACTCCTTATTCCCGTGCTCCCATTTAGTCTTGTTTCAGTTACTAGAATGGAGGGCTGGTGCCTTCAGCAGGTTCAACTCAGACTTGTTTTCTGGGTGGATGCAGGGTCGTGGGGTGAAGGAACTGGTTGGGGTGGCCCTGGGCTTTACCAACGACAGGAAGTCAGCTTGGGGTCAGATGGTCTAGCTCTGGAGGAAGTTCCAGGTGCCATCTACTCATCCACCTGTCTTTCCATTTAGTATTTCTGTAGCTCTCTAATTTGCCACATATCAGAATCATTCATTAAATACAGATTAAATATCGACTGCTGGCCCCACCCTGGCACGGCTGGTGACCCTGTGATGATTCCCTAGGGGGCATGGCCTGGGTCTCCGTGGGTGTCCAATCCAGACATTTCAGTATCTTATACAAGGACATTATCCCATGGGCACACCTGGTGATGTGATAAAACTCAAAAGATGCTTTTGTGTCTTACCAAGAGGGGGACATGGGAAGGAGAGGGATACTGCTTACACAGGCTGTGGACTGTGGAGAACCTAGTGATCAGCACTCCCCTGTACAGCTCTCGAACTTGTTTCAGTCTGTCTGGTCGTGGCATCAGATGGACTCCCTTTCTCTGTTCCACCCACAGGGAAGGCATGCCTTTGCTTACCCCTGGGATTAATCCTGTAGGCATGGGCTTAGATGTCACTTCCTGTCACTTACTCGCTAAGTGACTTTACTTCATATCTCTGAACCTTCGCCTTCTTTCTGTGAAAGGGAAGAAGAACCCTTCCATGCTCTCACTGAAAACTTTTGAGATTTAAAAAAGAGAACTACATTAAAAAAAAAGCCAAACCTAAACTGCTGTTTGACAAATTTTGACAAAGGCTTTCAGTGGGCTATATTTGTCTTTTACAATGTCTGGATTTTGTTAGTTAATGAGAGATGATTTAGAGTCACAAAATATTTGAAATATTTCTCTTTTGGGTCAAAGTGTGTGCCTCATGCCATGTTTCATGACATAAATCCTAAGTAATAGTTAAAGGTATGATCTTGCTTTTAAAAAAATACTTCCTTCCTTTGCTGTGTCAGGTCTTAGTTGGGGGGTTCTAAAGCACAGGGGCTCCGTAGTTGTGCCGTGAGGGCTAAGCTGCCCCGCAGCAGGTGGGATCCTAGTTCGCTGACAAGGAATCAAACCTGTGTCCCCTGAATCAGAAGGCAGATTCTTACCCACTGCACTATGAGGGAAGTCCCTAAAAGTATGATTTTAATAATGTCCTTACTAATAACAGTAATGATACCTGACCAAGTACCGCGGGATGACTCTGTGCCCGGGACTGTCCTGGGTGATGGCTTTGATTACCCTCAATTTCCAGACGAGGTGATTGAGGCCCTGGGCAGGCCAAGATGTGCGGGCAGGGAAGGGATACAGGACAACCCGGCATGTACTCAGGCTTGGGGAAAGCAGTCGGCAGGTGTTTAGAGGAAAGAGCGAAGATCCCAAGGCCAGGATTCTAGTGATTTAAGCAGGATGGGTGCTCCCAAGGATAAGAATTCTCATGCAAGCACAAATGATTCATGAGCAGAATAAAAAGGTAGGCTTTTGGGAATTCCCTGGCGGTCCAGTGGTTAGGACACTGTGCTTTCACTGCCAAGAGCTGGGGTTCAATCCTTGGTTGGGGAACTAAGATCCCACAAGCCTTGTAGTGCAGCCCCTCAATTTTTTAAAAATTTTATTTTAAAGGTAGGCTTCTTTAAAGGTACTTTTGAGAGGCTTGGCCATGGCAGGTGGAACACAGGCAGGTGGACTTAGTCTTGGACAGTGGCCTGGTACTAGACAGGGGCTACAGAAAAAGAAAAAGAGTTACAGAGAATTCCCTCCAGAGAGACAGCAAGGTTCTCCATCTTCTATGTGGCTCTATAATCATGAGAAAATTTTCTTAATATAATTGCAGAATAGCTTTGGATGACACTGGAAAGACCACATGACTGGGTGAGACGATAGATTCCTAGATTTGGGCAAGTGACTCGTGCATCTACAAAACAAGGCAAAGAAACCTCAACAAGATTCAGGAAACTCCAGGCTGGTAATCTTGATTTAACCAGAAAAAAACACACAACTTCTAGAATGGATCGTTAACTGGCTAACTGTTGTTTGTTTTTTTAGTCACTAAGTTGTGTCTGACTCATCTGTGGCCCCCTGGATTGTAACCCGCCAGGCTCCTCTGCTCATGGGATTTCTCGGCCAAGAATACTGGAGCAGGTTGCCATTTCCTTCTCCAGGGGGATCTTCCCGACCCGGGGATTGAACCCGATTCTCTTGCACTGGAAGGATGATTCTTTATCAATGAGACACTAGTGAAGCCTGAAATTATGGCAAATTGTCGTTCAGTCACAAAGCTGTGTCTGACTCTTTGAGACCCCATGGACTGCGGCACACCAGGTTTCTCTGTCCTTCACTACTCCAAACTTTGCTCAAATTCATGTCCACTGACCTGAATGGATGTAACTTAACCATCTCATCCTCTGTTGCCCCCTTCTCCTCCTCCCGTCAATCTTTCCCAGCATCAGGGTCTTTTCCAATGAGTTGGCTCTTCGTATCAGGTGGCCAAAGTATTGGCGCTTCAGCTTCAGCGTCAGTCTTTCCAATGACTCTTAAGGATGATTTCCTTTAGGATGGACTGATTTGATCTCCTTGCAGTCCAAGAGACCCTCAAGAGTCCTCTCCAACACCACAGTTCAAAGGCATCAATTCTTTGGCACTCAGCCTTCTTTATGGTCTAACTCTCACATCCATACATGTCTACTGGGAAAACCATAGCTTTGATTATTAAGACCTTCATTGGCAAACTGATATTTCTGCTTTTGAATATGCTGTCTAGGTTTGTCATAGCTTTCCTTCCAAGGGACAAGCGTCTTTTAATTTCATGGCTGCAGTCACTGTCCACAGTGATTTTTGGAGCCCGAGAAAATAGAATCTGTCACTGTTTCCCATCTATTTGCCATGAAGTGATGGGACCAGAGAAAATTTTCTTAATATAATTGCAGAATAGCTTTGGATGACACTGGAAAGACCACATGACTGGGTGAGACGATAGATTCCTAGATTTGGGCAAGTGACTCGTGCATCTACAAAACAAGGCAAAGAAACCTCAACAAGATTCAGGAAACTCCAGGCTGGTAATCTTGATTTAACCAGAAAAAAACACACAACTTCTAGAATGGATCGTTAACTGGCTAACTGTTGTTTGTTTTTTTAGTCACTAAGTTGTGTCTGACTCATCTGTGGCCCCCTGGATTGTAACCCGCCAGGCTCCTCTGCTCATGGGATTTCTCGGCCAAGAATACTGGAGCAGGTTGCCATTTCCTTCTCCAGGGGGATCTTCCCGACCCGGGGATTGAACCCGATTCTCTTGCACTGGAAGGATGATTCTTTATCAATGAGACACTAGTGAAGCCTGAAATTATGGCAAATTGTCGTTCAGTCACAAAGCTGTGTCTGACTCTTTGAGACCCCATGGACTGCGGCACACCAGGTTTCTCTGTCCTTCACTACTCCAAACTTTGCTCAAATTCATGTCCACTGACCTGAATGGATGTAACTTAACCATCTCATCCTCTGTTGCCCCCTTCTCCTCCTCCCGTCAATCTTTCCCAGCATCAGGGTCTTTTCCAATGAGTTGGCTCTTCGTATCAGGTGGCCAAAGTATTGGCGCTTCAGCTTCAGCGTCAGTCTTTCCAATGACTCTTAAGGATGATTTCCTTTAGGATGGACTGATTTGATCTCCTTGCAGTCCAAGAGACCCTCAAGAGTCCTCTCCAACACCACAGTTCAAAGGCATCAATTCTTTGGCACTCAGCCTTCTTTATGGTCTAACTCTCACATCCATACATGTCTACTGGGAAAACCATAGCTTTGATTATTAAGACCTTCATTGGCAAACTGATATTTCTGCTTTTGAATATGCTGTCTAGGTTTGTCATAGCTTTCCTTCCAAGGGACAAGCGTCTTTTAATTTCATGGCTGCAGTCACTGTCCACAGTGATTTTTGGAGCCCGAGAAAATAGAATCTGTCACTGTTTCCCCATCTATTTGCCATGAAGTGATGGGACCAGAAGTCATGATCTTAGCTTTCTGAATGTTGAACTTCAAGTCAGCATTTTCACTCTCTTCTTTCACCTTCATCAAGAGGTCCTATAGTTCCTCTGCACTTTCTGCCATTGGAGTGGTATCATCTGCGTATCTGAGGCTGTTGATACTTCTGCTGGAAATCTTTTTTTTTTTTTGGTCACTTCTATTGATCTTTCATCTATTTATCTTTGTTCTTTGGCCTGTGCGGGCCTCCCATCACAGTGGCCTCTTTCGGTGCAGAACACCGGCTCTGCGGGCATGCACTCCAAAGCTCTGGCTCGGTAGTTGGACACATTGGTCCAGCCGCTCCGCGGCACGTGGGATCCTCCCAGGCCAGGGATCGAACCGGTGCCCCTTGCACTGCAAGGCGGTGTCCTTACCCACTGGACCACCAGGGAAGCCCTTGCTGCCCCTTCTTAATCTCTGTCACTTCTGTTACATCCTTGCTGTTTCTGTTCTTTACTGTGCCCATCCTTGCATCAAATGTTTCCTTGATATCTCCAATTTTCTGAAAGATATCTCTAGTCTTTCACACTCTCTTGTAGGCTGGTTTTTCCCAAGCTGTGTTCTTGGAAATTCTTCTTCTCAAAAACGGTGTTCAATGATCAGATAGCTAAAACTATTACTATATAGGATGGCTTTTCTGAGAGGTAGATGTGGTGAACCATCCAAGCACATCTGAATACAGGGCTCTTGTTTTGAGAAATGTCCTAAAAACACTCATGGGATAGAGGTGGGGCAATAATGCACTTGGCACTGGGTATTGATTTCAGTGGATAATTTGCCGAAGTCTTTCATGGTGACTTTGTGGATAACACACAATAGCTTACGTAACAGTCCACTATATTCAGATGGATCGATGACCAGTAAGTAGTTGAGTGGTCTAGAGAAAGGCGTATCCTACATCAATGGTTTAAACAACAGGCCCGTAAAGATCCTAAAGCTCTTCCCAGCAAGTCGCTTTGGTGACACAAAGCAAAACTGGGTGAGAAAGACGTCCAATGACAAAACCAACATTCAAAAAGAACTTGATAAGATGAAGTGATGAATCACTTTACAACAGCACTGCCATGGCCTTAGGACTGCAGTGACACAGAAGATGGAAAGTTTTGCTCTCTCTCTGGAATTTTTGTTTGTCCGTAGAAACCCAGTTGCTTGGCATCATTTCTGGCATTTGTTTTTAGACTTTTTATTTTATATTGGAGTACAGCCAATTAACAATATTGTGGTAGTTTCAGGTGCACAGCAGAACGGCCCAGCCACACATGTACATGTATCCATTCTCCTTCAAACTCTGGAGGGAATTCTTCATTACTTTCCTTTGTATTTCCGTAGCTCCCAGATAAGCACCTTGCTTCTGAAAGGGCCTCCCTAAACGAAAGCGGCCAGGAGCAGACTTGGATGTACGTACCCTTTTGAGGTCTGAGCTGTAATTTAAATGTCTTTAAATTACAAAAGGCCCCCAGTGGCCCATCATTTGTGGGCAGACATCTATGTTCTGAGTTTTTATCATCTCGCAGGCCAATGCAATGCCTCTGTGTACAATTACTCAGTGTTTAGGCCAACTGTTACCATCTTCTTCCTTCCTTCCCTCCCTCCCTGTGTTTTACTTATTTATTCATTTATTTTTAAAACACGAAGCATAGAGGCACTCTGCTAGACACTGGAGTGTCTGTGCATCATACAGGGCAGACTGTGTTGAGGGTC
This sequence comes from Tragulus kanchil, assembly GCA_022376925.1. NCBI lineage: Eukaryota > Metazoa > Chordata > Mammalia > Artiodactyla > Tragulidae > Tragulus > Tragulus kanchil. The sequence goes on along the minus strand of JAIOJX010000028.1, from coordinate 233,745,884 downwards.
TGTGTCAGTAATTCTCAAGGAACCCTAAAACCAGCTTGCTGAGCACAGTGACGGGGCTTCCATGCTCTTCCCATGAGGTGTGTAAAGGAACTGGAGATGTGAGCCTGGGAGAGAAAGGCTTCCAGTGGGGGTGTCAGGGCTCGACTTGTGCTGGGTGGTCTCGGGAGGACTGAGACGAGCTCAGGGAGCCCGCGAGGACAGAATCAGCACCCTGGAGGTGGGTGTGTGTGTGGGGAGACCTCGGCTCCCTGGGCGGAAGGACTTTCCATCAGTCCCTCTGGTCTAGGAGTGAACGAGCTGCCTTGGAAGGTGGTGGTCTCCTTCAGAGCATGAGGCGCAGTCAGTCAGGGCTGACGTGGGCTGCAGTGTGAGCTGGGTGATGATCTCTAAGAGTTCTTCCAGCCTGCACACTTCCTGGGAGTCTCTGAAGCTGTAAGACGCTCGGAGGAGGGAATCCCCTGGTGGTCCAGTGGCGAGGACTCCGCCTCCACTGCAGGGAGCACAGACTCAGTCCCTGGTTGGAGAACTAAGACCACCACAAGTCATGAAGCCTGCCCGCCCCACCGCCACTCGTGTCTCCCCTCCCCACCCCAAATTGGCTCAGAGGAGACAGAACCGAAGATGCTGCATCTCAACACTCACGGTCGATGGTTGTTTGCTCGCAGAGAGGTTCACTCCATTCCCCAGTTTTGTTCCGATCAGAAAGAAACCCTCGAACTTGAACACAGTACGTGGTCTGTGATTCGAGATTTCGTGAGGACTCAAGTCATAATGACCAGTAAGTGAAAACTAGTAACAGAGACAAAAATCAGAACATGCCTCAGAAGTGAAGAGACATCATGTTTACTCCCCTGCCCCTGACCTACTGGTTACAGTCTTTACATCAGGCTCGAGACAGGAGGATGAAGGAAGCAGGTGCTTCTCCCCGCTCACCTCTGGGGAATCTGAGACCGTTCCAAGCGGGGAGGGGCAAGAACTGACTACAGTCTTGACAAACCTCCTCATTCCGAGTTCTCTAGTTTAAATGACATGGAAATCATCCTACTTTCTTTAATAAAAAAAGATAAAACCATTTTTATGGTTTCAAATTTGTCCCCAAATTCTTATGCTGGGCAGACTGTGTTGAGGGTCTGTGTCAGTAATTCTCAAGGAACCCTAAAACCAGCTTGCTGAGCACAGTGACGGGGCTTCCATGCTCTTCCCATGAGGTGTGTAAAGGAACTGGAGATGTGAGCCTGGGAGAGAAAGGCTTCCAGTGGGGGTGTCAGGGCTCGACTTGTGCTGGGTGGTCTCGGGAGGACTGAGACGAGCTCAGGGAGCCCGCGAGGACAGAATCAGCACCCTGGAGGTGGGTGTGTGTGTGGGGAGACCTCGGCTCCCTGGGCGGAAGGACTTTCCATCAGTCCCTCTGGTCTAGGAGTGAACGAGCTGCCTTGGAAGGTGGTGGTCTCCTTCAGAGCATGAGGCGCAGTCAGTCAGGGCTGACGTGGGCTGCAGTGTGAGCTGGGTGATGATCTCTAAGAGTTCTTCCAGCCTGCACACTTCCTGGGAGTCTCTGAAGCTGTAAGACGCTCGGAGGAGGGAATCCCCTGGTGGTCCAGTGGCGAGGACTCCGCCTCCACTGCAGGGAGCACAGACTCAGTCCCTGGTTGGAGAACTAAGACCACCACAAGTCATGAAGCCTGCCCGCCCCACCGCCACTCGTGTCTCCCCTCCCCACCCCAAATTGGCTCAGAGGAGACAGAACCGAAGATGCTGCATCTCAACACTCACGGTCGATGGTTGTTTGCTCGCAGAGAGGTTCACTCCATTCCCCAGTTTTGTTCCGATCAGAAAGAAACCCTCGAACTTGAACACAGTACGTGGTCTGTGATTCGAGATTTCGCAGGGACTCGAAGTCATAATGACCAGTAAGTGAAAACTAGTAACAGAGACAAAAATCAGAACATGCCTCAGAAGTGAAGAGACATCATGTTTACTCCCCTGCCCCTGACCTACTGGTTACAGTCTTTACATCAGGCTCGAGACAGGAGGATGAAGGAAGCAGGTGCTTCTCCCCGCTCACCTCTGGGGAATCTGAGACCGTTCCAAGCGGGGAGGGGCAAGAACTGACTACAGTCTTGACAAACCTCCTCATTCCGAGTTCTCTAGTTTAAATGACATGGAAATCATCCTACTTTCTTTAATAAAAAAAGATAAAACCATTTTTATGGTTTCAAATTTGTCCCCCCCAAATTCTTATGCTGAAATCTTAACCCCTTGTATGTTCAAAAGAGACTTGGTTAGATAGAGGGTCTTTTTCGATGTAATCGAGGTAAATGAGGTCATTAGCATGGGCCCCAGTCTAGTACGACTGGAGTCTTTATAAGAAGAAGACACTGAGACAGAGACATGCACACCGAACGCCACATAAGGATGAAGGTGGGGATCAGGGTGATGCCTCTATACACCAAGGACCCACAGATGGCCAGCACCCACCAGAAGCTGGGTGGGAGACCTGAACAGATCCTTCCTCTTGGTCCTTGGAAGGAACCAATCCTCCTGACACTTTGACCTTGGCCTTCCAGCCTCTAGAACCTTGAGACAATACATTTCTGCAGTGTCACCCGCCCAGTTTACGGTACTTTCTTACAACAGACCTGGCACATGAGCACACCAGTCCTCTCCAGTGAGACTCGACGTGATTTTCAGTTTATGGTACTTTCTTACAACAGCCCTGGCCGGGAACACACCAGTCCTCTCCAGTAAGACTCAGTGTGACTTTTGGCCCTGACTGCCTGGGGCTCTCCTCCGAGCCACTTCTCCATTCACACTCTCGGGCTGTCCTCCCAGAGCGGCTCATCTCACCTTGAGGAAATATATCACAGCCTGCCTCTGGTGAGGCCATCCCAGACTCATTTTAGGTTAATCAGAATATAAAATACCATAATTGATGATGCATTTTTGAATTTGAGAAACCAAAATAGTGTTGCATGGAAGAACAAAATTTGACTCCATATTGGGTGTTTTTTTTTTACTTTAACTGTTGCTTCCAGTTGCTTTTGTTCACTAAGAGGATACTACTTACACATACTGGTCTGCCTGGGGGTACCCTGACCCTCTGCCTGAATGTTAAACCAAAGTACCTTCGGTCAGGACCCTGTCCCAACAGTGAACAGCCCTAGAAGGAAGAAATAATTAACACATCCCCTCCCTGAGGTTGGCCATTCCAGGAGATATTTGCAAGATTAATGGCCTTTTACTTTACTTTACTTCCTCCCCAGCTCTGTTCTATAAAAGAAACTGGCATCCAGATCCCAGTAAGATGGCTATTTCGAGACATTAGTCTGCCATCTTCTCAGATGGCTGGCTTACCAAATATCGTTATTATTCCTTGCCTCAACACCTCGTCTCTGATTTATTGGCTTGTGTGGCAAGCAGAGCAAGCCTGGACTCGGTAACAATTGCTTCCAGCAAAATAAAGGGAATTAAAAGAGTACATGCATGCGTGTATGCCCTTTAGACGTGTCCAACTCTCTGGAACCCTACAGATCAAAGCTCACCAGGCTCCTGTGTCCATAGGACTCTCCAGATAAGAATACTGAAGTCAGTTGCCATGCCCTCCTCTAGGGGGGTCTTCCCAACTGGGGGTCAAACCCTCATCTCTTATGTCTCCTGCACTGGGAGGCAGGTTCTTTACCACTAGTGCCACGTGGTATGGCCTGTATTTCCAGCATGATTACAATCTCTTCAGAGAAGGGCTTATGAAAAATCTGCATGTGAATAGGAGCTTCGACAGAAACTGAGCACAGACTCTGTTTTACTTTAGTAACTGGTTACTTTTCTTTGGGTGCTGGATCTGTTGGCAGCTTGTCTCTACTCCTTTATTGTATGAGAAGCTGAGCTCACCAAAGGCAAGAATCGGATTTTACCAGTGGAAACATGAAGAGTATCTTCTAATGATTAAAAACAGAAATAAAACTGAAACCCCTGGCTTTCAATTCCAGAAACCCAACAGCTCTAAACTTTACAGTGCATTTTTTTCAAGGCTAAACTCAGAGGCTGACGTGTCAGAAGCACGCAGGGAAGACATGTAAAGGCTTTTCTTGTCTTTTTTTTTCACTTCTGGGCAACTTCTGAAATTTTCTTTTTAAAGATGTGTTTGTTTATTTTTGCCTGTGGTGCGTCTTCATTTGCTATGTTCAGCCTTTCTCTAGTTTTGGTGAGCTGGGGCTACTCTTTGTTGAGGTGGGCAGGCTTCTCATGGCAATGGCTTCTCCTGTTGTAGAGCATGGGCTCTAGGACATGTGGCTTCAGTAGTTTGGTGAATGGGTTTAGCTGCTCCATGGCATGTGGGATCTTCCCGGACCATACATGGAATCCACGTCCTTTGCATTGCAAGGTGGATTCTTAACCACTGGACCACCAGGAAAGCCCCAACTTTTGGTTTTACCTCCTCACATTCTCCCACCAGGAAGAAAGAATTTCTAAAAGCTTTTTATGCATTTAGCTCAGGGACCTAATGCAGCATTCTCTCAGAGACACTTGCAGTCTACAAGGGAACCATTTAATCTGATTTCTTTCAGGCTGCTGTAAACAGAACACCAAGGGCTGGGTGGCTTATCAACACACATTTCTTTCCCACTGTTCTGAAGTCTGGGAATCCAAGATCAAGAAGCCAGCAGATCTGGCCTCTCAGGAGGGCCTGCTTCTTGGTCCATAGCTGGGTCTTCGCACTGAGCCCTCACCTGGGGGAACGGCCAAGAGAGCTCTCCGGGGGCCCCCTTTATAAGGAGACTAAGATCATCACAAGGGCTCCATCTTTATGGCCCAATCACCTCCTAAGGTCCACCTCCTAATATCACCATGTTGGGGATCGGGCTTCAACACATGGATTTGCAAGAGAGTGGGGGTGGGCTTGGAAGAGGGGGAAGGAGACACAAACACTGAATCTGGAACACAGTAAAGCGGTAAAGGTGACCCTGCGGGCACCAGTAGAGAGGCACTGGGGAGCAGGCAGCCTTTCCCACACTCTGCATGTTCATACCAAAGCCTTCCACACTGCAGGCAGAGGGAAGGGACAAATGTGTAACCAGATGTATCTGTCCCAAGGGCATATTCTAGATAAGAAGCTACAGACAGACAAGTTTTGCATATCATGCCTATCATGCCTCCACAGGAGACCTCAGGCAGCTGTGGAATCTGAGCCTTCATCACAGCAGGTGCTAGCTCCAGGAATTATCCTTGCATCCCAGAGTTCAGCAGGGATGCCTGCACTCAATAAGTGACCATAAAACTTACTGTTCTGGGTGACCCTGGTGGTCCAGTGGGTAAAGAGTCAGCCTTGCAGTGGAAGGACGGTCAAGGCCAATGTTGACATGGAATCCACGTCCTTTGGCATTGGACATGTGGCTTCAGTAGTTTGGTGAATGGGTTTAGCTGCTCCATGGCATGTGGGATCTTCCCGGACCATACATGGAATCCACGTCCTTTGCATTGCAAGGTGGATTCTTAACCACTGGACCACCAGGAAAGCCCCAACTTTTGGTTTTACCTCCTCACATTCTCCCACCAGGAAGAAAGAATTTCTAAAAGCTTTTTATGCATTTAGCTCAGGGACCTAATGCAGCATTCTCTCAGAGACACTTGCAGTCTACAAGGGAACCATTTAATCTGATTTCTTTCAGGCTGCTGTAAACAGAACACCAAGGGCTGGGTGGCTTATCAACACACATTTCTTTCCCACTGTTCTGAAGTCTGGGAATCCAAGATCAAGAAGCCAGCAGATCTGGCCTCTCAGGAGGGCCTGCTTCTTGGTCCATAGCTGGGTCTTCGCACTGAGCCCTCACCTGGGGGAACGGCCAAGAGAGCTCTCCGGGGCCTCCTTTATAAGGAGACTAAGATCATCACAAGGGCTCCATCTTTATGGCCCAATCACCTCCTAAGGTCCACCTCCTAATATCACCATGTTGGGGATCGGGCTTCAACACATGGATTTGCAAGAGAGTGGGGGTGGGCTTGGAAGAGGGGGAAGGAGACACAAACACTGAATCTGGAACACAGTAAAGCGGTAAAGGTGACCCTGCGGGCACCAGTAGAGAGGCACTGGGGAGCAGGCAGCCTTTCCCACACTCTGCATGTTCATACCAAAGCCTTCCACACTGCAGGCAGAGGGAAGGGACAAATGTGTAACCAGATGTATCTGTCCCAAGGGCATATTCTAGATAAGAAGCTACAGACAGACAAGTTTTGCATATCATGCCTATCATGCCTCCACAGGAGACCTCAGGCAGCTGTGGAATCTGAGCCTTCATCACAGCAGGTGCTAGCTCCAGGAATTATCCTTGCATCCCAGAGTTCAGCAGGGATGCCTGCACTCAATAAGTGACCATAAAACTTACTGTTCTGGGTGACCCCTGGTGGTCCAGTGGGTAAAGAGTCAGCCTTGCAGTGGAAGGGGCACCGGTTCAAACCCTGGCCCGGGAAGATCCCACGTGCCGCGGAGTGGTTGGACTGGTGTGTCCAATTAAGAGCCAGCGCTCTGGAGCGCATGCACCCAGAGCAGGTGCTCTGCAGTGAGAGAGGCCACTGCAATGGGGGGCCCACACAGGCCAAATATAAGAAAAAAGGAGATGGATGAAAATAAATATAAATGAAAGAGGCATGATGGGGAAAAAGCTAAATAAAAAACACAACTTATTGTTCTGTATTTCTTCCTAGGCATGTGTAATCCTGGGGTCTTGATTATAACCAAAATCATCTTTCTTATGAAGAAGGCAGATACTCTGCATCATTTAACAAAGCATTTAAAAAAAGTGAAGTATAGCCAATATACAATATTTTATTGGTTTCAAGAGTACATCATTGTGATCGGATATTTATATATGTTAAGAGTTGATCACCACAGAGCATTTTTTTGTGGGGAAATTAACTTGAGATTTTGGGGGGCTACAAAGCATGTAGATATAAATTTAATTACATCATTCCTCAGACAATACACCTGGGTGACCCTTTCTTCCCAAATGCTTGAGAATTAATAATTTAATGCAAAGGAGATAACTTGTTATGTATATGTATCGCAAATGACATCAGCTTAGAAGTAAGAATTAAAGGTGACCGAAGATAAATGAAAATAGCCGTTTAACCTGTCTACACAGGGGTAAAGGAATCTCATGTACTGATACATTGTTCAGGCAATGGGCCGAGTATACCTTTTTTCTCTTCACTTTTTTCATTACGTCATTAAATTCCTCAACAACCTTATGAAGTAGGCTATTATCCCCACTTTATTAACGAAGTGGGTTAGGTGCGGCTCATTTTGCAGACCTGAGAAGCTGAGGTCAAGAATGTGACCAGAGTCACACGGTGGCAGAGGCAACGTGCCAACAGGGTCTTTCCACTCCCAGCCCATTTTCAAAGGCATTGTTTCTGGAAGAGGAAAGCAGTGGGGAGAAGTGGGGTCGGTCCTGCAAAACACAACACCCACCACTCATCCAGGGCTGAAGCTGCCCTGAATCATGGACTTGACTATTTTGTGCTGGGTGTGGGGCCTCATGCCACGAAACAGTAGTCATTTACTGTTCATCTGATTCTGCTGAGCCCAAGTTTCCCCAGCCAACTGCTAAGTCAGCCTGGCCTTCTCCAGGAACTTCCCTTTGTTCTCCAGCACCAGCACCCAGGAAGTCAGCGCTATGTGTCATCCTTGAACCCTGGGAAGTGTGACCAGACATTCCAGTCACCCTGGAATGGGAAGCTTCTGGAGCTCGAAGGACCAGGCCTGGATCCTCTGGACCATAAGGTGCTGTCACCTGGCGAAGCCTTTCACCATCAACACAGCCTCCAACCAGCACTGAGCAAAGGACAGGGAGCTCACGTCTGCAATACATGGATTCACTGCACTTACCTTTTCATCAGAGCCATTTTTCCAATACTGCACGTGATAAGTCCATGAATTATAAATATTCTTCACGGTCCATGTTTCAGGTTCATTCTCAATTCTTGGGGCGAAGAAACGCATATGTAAAGAATTAGCAAGTGCTTCTACTTGCATTCTGGGAGGCCCGATAGTAGCTGAGGATGAAAACACAGCAAAATAACAATCAAATTTCACTTGTCAAAAACATCAACATTTATTTTTCATAACTGGGCAGGCCAACTGGAGTCCTGAAGTATTCTGCCCTCTGATATACCACTGTGGTGACACTGACTGATGTGGCTAAGGACAATCTGATTTTGTTTCTTCAAAAAAAAAAATCTTTTAACTTCTGCCTTTATTAACCAGGTTTAGTCCATTTATGTTTATTGTAATTTCTGATATACTTGGAATTATTCCAACTACATTACTTTGTGTTTTCTGTAAAGACGGATCTTTTTTTAATGGCTTATTCCTCTCCTCTTTTTTCCTTTCTGTTGGGTTGAATGTTCTTTATTTCCATTGCTGGGTTGGAAGCAACAGATTGTATTTCTATCTTTAGTGTTTAACATATATAACGAAACCACTTTCTAACAAATGCATTTTCCAACAAAGTCTGAAACTACTCCCCTCTCCAAAGTTCTTTAACTAGACACTTGTATGACAGGTTCCTTCATCTCATTTGGTCTCTGGCCAACTGCTGCCAGTTCCGAGAGAACTGACTCACTACCCTATGTGAAGAGAGGCTTCCAGCCCTCCCTGTCCTGGCATCCTGCTTTATTTTCTTTAGAGCCACAGTCACTTTCTGTCATGACATTTATGTGTGTTTGTTTATGGTCTGTCTTCCCCACTAGAATGCACGCTCCACCAGGACAGGGGTTTTGGTCTTGTTCACTGCTGAACAAAAGTGTAAATACTATTTCTGAGTTGAAAATGGATGGTGCAAATATGTATATAGCATATTGTATGTTTTTTAAATTGTATTTATTTATTTATTTTGGTCTATTCAGGGTTTTCACTGCTGCCATAGTTTCTTCTCTAGTTGCATGGAGTGGAGGCTACTCTCTAGTTGAGGTGAGCAGGCTTCTGGTTGTGGTGACTTATGGAACTTGGGCTCTAGGGCTCACGGGCTTCAGTAGTTGCAGCACATGGGCTCCACAGTTGCGGTTCTGAGGCTCTAGAGCACAGGCTCCATAGCTGTGGCTCACAGGCTTAGTTGCTCTGCTGCATGTGGGATCTTCCCGGATCAGGGACTAAACCCGTGTCTCCTGCATTGGCAGGTGAACTCTTTACCACTGAGCTACCAGGGAAGCCCCTTGTTCTGTATGTTTACAATGATCATCGCATGACTCTCTGTTCCACCCCCTTTTCATACTCCATATCTGTCTTCCAGAAACGTCACCTGTCCAAATTTCTTCTGTGGTCTCTTAATCCAATAATTATATTACTACCATTAAAGGATGCAGTTATTGTTATCTTTTAAAAGCAGCAGGTACTGGCACACAGTAGGTGCTCAATAATAATTGTGGAATGAATCATAAATTGCCCTGGGCAACCATGCTGTTGGAGGTACATCCTGTATTCTTCTCTCTCTGGCTGCTGTTACATTTAGGGGCTGCTAATGGGCCTGAGTTAGTATACTACTCTGTTTCTAATCTGCTAGAACACTCATATTTTTCCAAAGTATGTATAAATCGGTCCACGTGACATTTTGAAGCACATCATATACACTTCAAAAGGCAAATATCTGACGTGGGGCAGTCAACGCTAAGAGACCTAACAACGCAGGAGCCTGGGTCTGAATTCCTGTGCTACTTGCTCATTGCCTATGTGACCTTGGGGAAAACTGAGTATCCGTGGATATTCTGTATCAGTTTCTAAAGAGAACTTCCATAGATGGGCCTAAAGTAGGCTTTGAAACCAGCCAGGAACTGTAAGTCTGTTCTGTGAAGGAGCAGAAACCCTTGGCACGTTTACTGCCTTATGCCTCCTCTGTCCTGTCTCTCCCCCATACTTCCTCAAGGTCACAACCCTCTTTACTACATCCTCCCTGCACCTCATCCAAGGTCATCTACTTTGTGGGCACTCAGAGAACTCCTGCCGACGGGCCAACTGAGGGGGAGATAACCAAGGCAAGGTGATGCCATTCCAACAAGATGAAAACCAAGATGGCTTACTGTCATCCACAGGACAGAAGGTGATGTTTATCCAGTCTGAATGCTCATCAGCAAATTCAGCCCTGACTCTCAAGGTATGCTCACCATACTTGGAAAGACTTGAGAAATCACATTCCGTCAAATTTATACTCGTGCACGTATCTTGGAATTCCCTGTAACTACAAAATCAGAAAAAAAAAAAAAATCATAAGAGTTCTATTAGAGAAATTAAAATGCAGGAAGTCTTGTTCAGGCATCAGGAGCACAGACCTCTGACCTTGCTCCTGACCTGCCTGGACACGGCCCAGATTCTGCACCTGCCCAGAGGTAGTTAGTGAGATAGCACTTTAAGTAAGAAAGGGAGTGGGTCTTGGAACGCTTGAGCCCCTGGAGGTCTGGTCAACCACGCCCAGGGTCGAAGGAAATCCTATGACTCACAAGATAAAACAAACAGCATTGTAAAAACGTTAAAGTAAAATAAGAGCTGCCTTTTGGGGCACAAACTCAGGAGGATGTCAGTTTTTGGCCTGGGATTATAAGCAGAAGTCCCCTGAAACTGTAGTTTGAAGTCTTACCCATGGAGTGGACACACTACCAGGGCCCTTAACCCAGCTGGGATTCCAGATTGCTCTTAACCAGGGAATTCCCAGCCCTGTTGAATCTGGATGTTGGTTGACCCAGTTTGGTGAAGCATATGCTGTTATTCTCTATTGTTTCTATTTCTCTTCTTTTAGTGAATGTATATTGAAATTAAATTCAATAATCCTCTATTAAATATGGAAATTGTTTAGTTGTACGTAATGAGTGGTTTCTTTTGTTAACGAATCTTTCGAACTTGAAGTGAAAGTGAAACTTTCAGCAAAACAATTTCTAACTTCAGTCTCTCCACGTATGTGCATTTTCCAAACTGTGCCCCATAGGGCCTTAATGATCCTTGATGTATCGTTAAGACAAGGCATTTCAAAAATAATCCGTCCCATGGTCAAACAATTTGGGGCAAAAACCAGGTGAAACATGAACAGATGTGTCTTCACAACAGAACTCAGAGCACACATCTTTCCAAAAAGGAGTTGAGAATTCAACATATTTGACCAAAAAAACTTCCTGTTTTGATTATGTATTTCTGAACGCTGTGGGACATAGTTTGTGAAATGTTGATACACACGAACTAGCCAAAGTATGCCACAACGATTTCAGTATATCACAATGATTTCAAATACTGTCCTATAAGTGACTATGGTTCAGTTATGCTGAAAAAATTATAAAACAAGTTGGCTTCAGATCTCCAGCCCTGATGCCCATACCCAAGGGGAAGGTGGCAGAGACACAGCGTGGAAGGGTGTCACTTCACCTCACAACCACCTCGGGGACTATAATCAGCTCCATCGACACAAGGAAATCCAGGATCTTGTCTTGCCAAAAGTAAGAGTTCTGTCTGACTGGCTGGCATCTTCCTGTCTTGGTGCCCAAACCAATCTAGCGACCCTAAGAGGGGACAATGAAGTGATAAAAATTATAACCACCAACATTTGTCAAGCATGCAGGTGTCTGGCAGGGTGCTATTTTCGCAGTATTAGCTCAGTGAATTTTCACAACTGCAGGAGGGTAGAAATGACATCACTCTTTCTTTAAAGAGAAGGCTCAGGGAGGGAAAGCCGAAGACACGCAGGCTTGGAGCTCAGGGCCGCTTCACTTCAGAGCCCACTGTCTCAGGCACCAGCCCTGCACTCAGCTGCACTCTTAGGAGGCTTTGTTCCTATCTGCTTTTTTCACTTCATAGATCATAAACATTCCTCCAATCACCACTTCATCACTGCCTAATATCCCATCATTGGGAAAATCCAGGAGTCACTTCATGAAGGGAGTTTTCTCGATGCATTTCTTCCACGCATTTAAACTACTGTGTCAATTGACTGGAACACAGAGGATTTCAAGAGTTGTTCTGCAGGAACTTCCCTTTCACTAGGTCATTTTCATTGCATCTACGCATATTTTTCTTGCCACTAAATAGCTACTATGATCTCTTCCCCATATTTACATCTAACTGTTTTAGATGTTTCCATATTAAAATCACCAATACATTTTCTGACGCCCTACCCCCAACCATGCCTCTGCAATGCACACAGACAATAAGAGTTCCTGCTGGGTGACTGCTCAGGGTGAATTCTAATCAAACATTAGAGCTGTGGTAGGGTAGACACGTTTTTCAGGGTCACACTTCTTCCATATCCGGCACATGTTTTATTTTTCCCCAGCACATGCACATCTGTGCTGAGACTGGAACCCAGGTATCCACTCTTGGTGATTGGGAGCTCTCATCAAAAAGACAGAACACCTAAAACCAAACCCCTCAACTCTAAATAAACAGAGAATAGAACAAGACATACACTACAGGGAGAGAGACAGAGAGGCAAGTTAATTTTCCACAACGAAATCCCTAGAGCTATTAAGACAGAGTGGAGAAAACAGGGAGATGAAATTAACCAATCGGTGCTAGAAAACAAACCACAGGAGAAAAACAAGTCTCACGCTGACCCTTCCTAATCCTTGGGAAACTGATAAAACTGGAATATGGACTCAGATGCAAGGACTGTATCAAAAAATTGGGGAAACTGACCTTGTTCTTAAAACCATGAAAGCATGCAGGTGTCTGGCAGGGTGCTATTTTCGCAGTATTAGCTCAGTGAATTTTCACAACTGCAGGAGGGTAGAAATGACATCACTCTTTCTTTAAAGAGAAGGCTCAGGGAGGGAAAGCCGAAGACACGCAGGCTTGGAGCTCAGGGCCGCTTCACTTCAGAGCCCACTGTCTCAGGCACCAGCCCTGCACTCAGCTGCACTCTTAGGAGGCTTTGTTCCTATCTGCTTTTTTCACTTCATAGATCATAAACATTCCTCCAATCACCACTTCATCACTGCCTAATATCCCATCATTGGGAAAATCCAGGAGTCACTTCATGAAGGGAGTTTTCTCGATGCATTTCTTCCACGCATTTAAACTACTGTGTCAATTGACTGGAACACAGAGGATTTCAAGAGTTGTTCTGCAGGAACTTCCCTTTCACTAGGTCATTTTCATTGCATCTACGCATATTTTTCTTGCCACTAAATAGCTACTATGATCTCTTCCCCATATTTACATCTAACTGTTTTAGATGTTTCCATATTAAAATCACCAATACATTTTCTGACGCCCTACCCCCAACCATGCCTCTGCAATGCACACAGACAATAAGAGTTCCTGCTGGGTGACTGCTCAGGGTGAATTCTAATCAAACATTAGAGCTGTGGTAGGGTAGACACGTTTTTCAGGGTCACACTTCTTCCATATCCGGCACATGTTTTATTTTTCCCCAGCACATGCACATCTGTGCTGAGACTGGAACCCAGGTATCCACTCTTGGTGATTGGGAGCTCTCATCAAAAAGACAGAACACCTAAAACCAAACCCCTCAACTCTAAATAAACAGAGAATAGAACAAGACATACACTACAGGGAGAGAGACAGAGAGGCAAGTTAATTTTCCACAACGAAATCCCTAGAGCTATTAAGACAGAGTGGAGAAAACAGGGAGATGAAATTAACCAATCGGTGCTAGAAAACAAACCACAGGAGAAAAACAAGTCTCACGCTGACCCTTCCTAATCCTTGGGGAAACTGATAAAACTGGAATATGGACTCAGATGCAAGGACTGTATCATTGGTGAAGTGACTAAATCCTGATAACGGCGCAGCAGTGACAGTAAAGATTGTCCTTGTTCTTACGAAACACACAATGAAATATCACAGGACAGAAGGCATTATGTAGGAGACAGAAACTGCGGTGGACCTTAAAAACTGGTGAACCTGGATATAGGCTATTTGGAAGTTCTCTGTATTATACTCGATATTTTGAAATGCTCTATTACCTGGGAATTATTTTGAACCAAAAAGTTTAAGAAAAAAGTAAACAAGGATATTAATCATCTTTCTCCTTCTTCTCAGACTCAGCAGGCCCTCGATAAGTTTGTTAAATAAAAGGCGGGTGAAAAGTGTGGGATCAAAGCATCTGAGAGGCGCACTTCTTCCCCACTCACTGAAGCAGTCTATCTGCCTTCGTTTCTGAGTCACACAGGAAGCAGGTGCGCGGCTCCCTGACCTTTGGCCTCCTGTTGCTGTCTGCACTTAACACAAAGGTATGTCACCCGCCGTCCAGCCTGTGATGTACGGTGGCGGACTGCCAAGGGAGGCCTGGCCCAGGGGCAAACCGACAGGCAGGGCAGATCCTGGGAGCTCAGAGCACCACCGAGGTAATCATGGTAGGTGACACCCTTCCTTCGTAAGACTCTGTTGTCTGCAAAAGGAGAGCTTTCAACAGCCAGCAGCTGTCTTATGCTCAATTTTCGGACACAGCCTCAGAGTAACGGGGCACCCAGTATGCAAATGATCTGCATCCCCAGCACCGGGACGTGCAGTTATAACGGAGACAGGGGTGGCTGGTAACCTAGCAAGGGACTGCCTGCCTACTTTGCGTACCTTGGTTTTCTTGGATAGCTCCCACTTACAAATTGTTGACTTCTAGCAATACTATTCCTGATGGCTCAGACGGTAAAGAATCTGCCTGCAATACAGGAGCTCTGTGTTTGATCCCTTGGTTAGTAAGATCCCCTGGAGAAGGAAACGGTTACCCACTCTAGTATTATCGTCTGGAGAATTCCACGGACAGGGGGGCCTGGTGGGCTACAGTCCACGGGTCGCAAAGAATTGGACACGACTGAGTGGCTAACATTTTCACTTTATGCAGTATTACTCTCATATTGCTGGAAGATGATCATCACAGGCATTTCTCTCTTAAAAAACATCAACTGTGACAAGCCTGTTCACACTATAGTAGGCTGCCACAGCGGCTGACGACACCCACCATCTTCAGGGGAAAATGTCTGCAAACTATGAACCACGGTATTAAAAAGCAGAGACATCACTTTGCTGACCAAAGCCGTAGAGTCAAAGCTATGGTTTTCCCAGTAGTCATGTATGGATGTGAGAGCTGGACCATAAAGAAGACTGAGCTGAAAATGATGCCTTTGAATTGTGGTGTTAGAGAAGACTCTGGAGAGCCCTTGTTAAATAAAAGGCGGGTGAAAAGTGTGGGATCAAAGCATCTGAGAGGCGCACTTCTTCCCCACTCACTGAAGCAGTCTATCTGCCTTCGTTTCTGAGTCACACAGGAAGCAGGTGCGCGGCTCCCTGACCTTTGGCCTCCTGTTGCTGTCTGCACTTAACACAAAGGTATGTCACCCGCCGTCCAGCCTGTGATGTACGGTGGCGGACTGCCAAGGGAGGCCTGGCCCAGGGGCAAACCGACAGGCAGGGCAGATCCTGGGAGCTCAGAGCACCACCGAGGTAATCATGGTAGGTGACACCCTTCCTTCGTAAGACTCTGTTGTCTGCAGAGAGGAGAGCTTTCAACAGCCAGCAGCTGTCTTATGCTCAATTTTAGGACACAGCCTCAGAGTAACTGGGCACCCAGTATGCAAATGATCTGCATCCCCAGCACCGGGACGTGCAGTTATAACGGAGACAGGGGTGGCTGGTAACCTAGCAAGGGACTGCCTGCCTACTTTGCGTACCTTGGTTTTCTTGGATAGCTCCCACTTACAAATTGTTGACTTCTAGCAATACTATTCCTGATGGCTCAGACGGTAAAGAATCTGCCTGCAATACAGGAGCTCTGTGTTTGATCCCTTGGTTAGTAAGATCCCCTGGAGAAGGAAACGGTTACCCACTCTAGTATTATCGTCTGGAGAATTCCACGGACAGGGGAGCCTGGTGGGCTACAGTCCACGGGGTCGCAAAGAATTGGACACGACTGAGTGGCTAACATTTTCACTTTATGCAGTATTACTCTCATATTGCTGGAAGATGATCATCACAGGCATTTCTCTCTTAAAAAACATCAACTGTGACAAGCCTGTTCACACTATAGTAGGCTGCCACAGCGGCTGACGACACCCACCATCTTCAGGGGAAAATGTCTGCAAACTATGAACCACGGTATTAAAAAGCAGAGACATCACTTTGCTGACCAAAGCCGTAGAGTCAAAGCTATGGTTTTCCCAGTAGTCATGTATGGATGTGAGAGCTGGACCATAAAGAAGACTGAGCGCTGAAGAATTGATGCCTTTGAATTGTGGTGTTAGAGAAGACTCTGGAGAGCCCCTTGGACTGCAAGGAGATTAGACCGGTCAATCCTAAAGGAAATCAGCCCTGCATATTCTTTGCAAGGACTGATGCTGAAGTTGGAATTCCAATACTTTGGCCACCTGGTGTGAAGAGAGAACTCACTGGAAAAGACTCTGATGTTGGGAAAAATAGAAGGCAGAGGAGAAGGGGATGACAGAGGATGAGATGGTTGGAGGCCATCACTGAGTCAACGGCCATGAGTTTGTGGAGATGATGAAGGACAGGGAAGCCTGGCGTGCTGCAGTCCATGGGATCGCAAAGAGTCAGACACGACTGAGTGGCTGAATTGAACTAAACCATCACAGGAAACAATAAAATGGACTTTACTTGTCTGTTTTCTGGGACAGAATGAAAAAGGCCAGGATAAATGTTCTCCCTGGGCTGTCATGGTCACTTGGGTGACAGCAATCAGACTCTCTCCTTGGTCGAGCCCAGGGAGCAATCTGGCCAAGGCCACCCTCGTTTGGTATTCTCCTGCCAAGAGCGCCTCAGACTTACCTTTGGTATTGAGCTGTGAACTTCAGATTCCCCTCGGGGAAAGCAGGGGCCTCCCACTGGAGAATATTCTTGAAATTAACTGAATTCATTCTGACATTTTCAGGAGGTGGCACCATTCCTAATGCTGTAAACATAAAGGGGAAAAAGTCGGCAACTCTCTTTTTCAAAAAGGTTGTTCAAGAGAACAACCATGTCCAATACTCAGGTTAGGTACTCAATGGCTCCAGGTCTTCAGATGGGCTTGTGGGGGAGGAAGACATGCTTTGGTGGTGCTGAGGAGTCTCGACTGTATTTGAAGAGAAGAAACTGCCAAGGGGCTGAGGAAAGCAAGGGTGAAGTGGGGCCAGATGAGAAGGACCTGGAATTTGGGTGATGGCAGAAAGGTCGGCAAGCTTCTTCGGTGGCTCAGTGGTAAGGGATCCACCTCCAATGCAGGAGACGTGGGTTTGATCCCTGGGCTGAGAAGATCCCCTGGAGGAACAATGGCAACGTACTCTAGCATTCTTGCCTGGGAAATCCCACGGACAGAAGGAGCCTGGTGGGCTATAGTCCACAGGGTCACAAAGAGTAGGACACAACTTAGTGACTAAACAACAACAGAAAGGTGTGGCGGGGGTGGATTTTAGGTTTCCAGAGGTATAAACTCCACACTTCCTGATACATTTGGTGTGAAGAAATAGATGTTAATATCCACTCCTGGCTTGAGCACGTGATGCTCTGACTGGGGCTGGGGACAGAAATCAAATGACCCTGAATATTCACTGGAAGGACTGATGCTGCAGCTGAAGCTCCAATATTTTGGCCATGTGATGTGAAGAGATGACTCACTGGAAAAGACCTTGATGCCGGGAAAGACTGAAGGCAGGAGGAGAAGGGGGCGGCAGAGAACAAGGTGGTTGGATGGCATCACCAACTCAATGGACATGAGTTTGAGCAAGCTCTGGGAGATGGTGAAGGACTGGGAAGCCTGGTGCTGCAGTCCATGGGGTTGCAAAGAGTCAGACACGACTTAGCAACAACAACAATTTTAGGATTTGCATTAGGTTTAAGACACTGAAGGATACATATGCAGGAGTGTGAGAGACAGCTGGATAAGTGAGCCTGAGGCACAGAGGGTAGATTTAGGTTAGAGATAGAAACAGTTCTTAAACTTTTTAACAGAAAAGGCCAAACATACACAGATGTACAGAGAAGAGTATAATAACTGCCACTCGACCACCACCCAACTAGTGCCAATAGACAGAAATTTGAGAGTCATGAGCCCATGTTGTCGTCATTCACTCACTAAGCTGTGTCTGAGCCTTCTGCAACTCCGTGGACTGTAGCTGCTGGTTCCTTCTGTCTGTGGGGTTTCCCAGGCAAGAATACCGGAGGAGGGGGTTGACAATTCCTGCTTCAGGGGATCTTCCCTGACCAGGGATCGAACCCACATCTGCTCTGGCAGATGGATTCATTCCCAGGGAAGCCCAGTGCAAGTGGTCGTTGAAGTATTTCTCCCTCTGCTGTGTCTGACTCTTTGCAATCCCATGGACTGTAGCCCCCAGGCTCCTCTTCATGGAATTCTCCAGGCAAGAATACTGGAGTGGGTTGCTGTTTTCTTCTCCAGGGGATCTTCCCCATCCAGGAATCAAACCTGGGTCTCCTGCATTGCAGGCTGATTCTTTACTGTCTGAGCCACCAGGGAACCCCAGAGCTGGTATTTAACGCCACTAAAAAAAATGTGGCGGGGTGGATTTTAGGTTTCCAGAGGTATAAACTCCACACTTCCTGATACATTTGGTGTGAAGAAATAGATGTTAATATCCACTCCTGGCTTGAGCACGTGATGCTCTGACTGGGGCTGGGGACAGAAATCAAATGACCCTGAATATTCACTGGAAGGACTGATGCTGCAGCTGAAGCTCCAATATTTTGGCCATGTGATGTGAAGAGATGACTCACTGGAAAAGACCTTGATGCCGGGAAAGACTGAAGGCAGGAGGAGAAGGGGGCGGCAGAGAACAAGGTGGTTGGATGGCATCACCAACTCAATGGACATGAGTTTGAGCAAGCTCTGGGAGATGGTGAAGGACTGGGAAGCCTGGTGCTGCAGTCCATGGGGTTGCAAAGAGTCAGACACGACTTAGCAACAACAACAATTTTAGGATTTGCATTAGGTTTAAGACACTGAAGGATACATATGCAGGAGTGTGAGAGACAGCTGGATAAGTGAGCCTGAGGCACAGAGGGTAGATTTAGGTTAGAGATAGAAACAGTTCTTAAACTTTTTAACAGAAAAGGCCAAACATACACAGATGTACAGAGAAGAGTATAATAACTGCCACTCGACCACCACCCAACTAGTGCCAATAGACAGAAATTTGAGAGTCATGAGCCCATGTTGTCGTCATTCACTCACTAAGCTGTGTCTGAGCCTTCTGCAACTCCGTGGACTGTAGCTGCTGGTTCCTTCTGTCTGTGGGGTTTCCCAGGCAAGAATACCGGAGGAGGGGGTTGACAATTCCTGCTTCAGGGGATCTTCCCTGACCAGGGATCGAACCCACATCTGCTCTGGCAGATGGATTCATTCCCAGGGAAGCCCAGTGCAAGTGGTCGTTGAAGTATTTCTCCCTCTGCTGTGTCTGACTCTTTGCAATCCCATGGACTGTAGCCCCCAGGCTCCTCTTCATGGAATTCTCCAGGCAAGAATACTGGAGTGGGTTGCTGTTTTCTTCTCCAGGGGATCTTCCCCATCCAGGAATCAAACCTGGGTCTCCTGCATTGCAGGCTGATTCTTTACTGTCTGAGCCACCAGGGAACCCCAGAGCTGGTATTTAACGCCACCGGGAAGTGTAGGGGAAGGAGAGAAGAGGGTGGGGTATGAACTCTCTGTATGGCGATTTGGTAGAGGTGGAGGATCCCAGGTAGGAGCAGCCTGATAGGTGGCAGGGAAACCAGAGAATGAGGGAACTTGGAAGGCTCAGGATGAGTTCATCAGAAAGGAAGGAGGGATCCATAGTGTTATCTGCACCTGGGCAGGCAGTTTAGAACAGGGCAGGAAAGGTTTTCCTGGATTTAGAACTCAGAAGCCATAGAGCCGTAGGTTTGAGGGGCAGAATTCTGATCTTGGGGTGCTGGGCCTGACGGCCCGCCCAGGAACTAGTCACTTTGCACCTCTGGTATGCGCTCAGGTGTGGACTTGAGGGTCATCGCTAGGCCTCCAGGTTCCCGAGCGCACCTCCGGGTGGGACGCAGCGCCAGGGCCAGTCCCGGTGCAGGCAGCCTGGCGTTCGAGCCGACGCCCCGGAGGCGGCCCGGCGGCCCCTCCCCGCAGACCCCTCACCTGACACCACGAAGCAGACGCCCAGCCATCTCCGGAGGCTCCGCGCCATGGTCGCGCCGGGAGGCCGGGAGGGCGCTCGGGGACCCGCAGACAGCCGCCGGGTGCCGGGCACACGCCCCCACGCCGGCCGAACGCAGGCGGGCGGGCTGCCAGCCCCGAGGCCGCTTCCGGGAACCGGAGGGGCGGGGCTACGAGAGGCCCCTCTCGGCCCCGCCCCCGAGCGCGCTGCTGTCACCCGCTTAGCTGTGGCCGCAGCAGAGGAGGAAGGGGACTTTCCGCCTGTGCATCAGTGGAAAACACCGTTAGCAAAACAGTACGTAGAAAACTGTTTTACTAACACTCTACGAAACTGTATGTAGAGTGTCCCGATGACATTCAAACAGTGCTTTGAAAGGAGCCCACAGGTTAAATATATACACCCCGGACGATAAAACAATCTGCCTGCAAGGGCAGGAGACCTGGGTTGGATCCCGGGTCAGGAAGATCTCCTAGAGAAGGGCGTGGCAACCCACTCCAGTATTCTTACCTGGAGAATCTCATGCACAGAGGAGCCCGGTGGGCTACCCGACACGAGTGAGTGAAAAACACAAAGCCGAGCCAGAACTGGTTATCTGGATGGTGGAATTCAGGGTGATCGTGGTTTTTCTTTATACCATTCAGTATGCCCCAAATTTTCTCCAGTGAACAGGCGCAGCCTCAGGAATCCCCTATCCCCTCAAATAAACTGATTTCAAAGCACTCCATTAGCAAATCCAGCTGGAAAGGGTCGTCTTTACCGTAACCCTCCTCTCCCCCCAGGGATAAGTGGCAACCAAGAATCAAGCCACTTTTGTGACAGGAATGGTTTCTCTCCTAAGACTTCTGACAAAGGCCTAATTTCCTCTTTTAGAACATATTATTTAACAGCAGTGGTGAGGTTGGAAAACCCAGAGCAGGGTAAGTTCCAGGTGATGTAAGACACTGGCTGACTCCAGTTGCTAGCACATCCCACAGGAATGCAAATTCAGAGAGGCAAAAGGTCCCTCTGGCTCCCAGAGGCCACCACGTAGAGTTGGCGAAGTTGTGTATAATTCAGAAATGCCAGCAGAATTACACATCTACCGCATATATCTCCAATCTCCTAAGAAACAACTCTGAAGACATTCCCAAGTTTATTATTAAAAAGTATATGTTTTATTTTTTACCAATCTCCGTTATACAAAATTAAGTCTAAAAATATGACACAGATTCTATCCCTTTCCCTTATGCAAATGCTTCTCTATTAGT
This sequence comes from Tragulus kanchil, assembly GCA_022376925.1. NCBI lineage: Eukaryota > Metazoa > Chordata > Mammalia > Artiodactyla > Tragulidae > Tragulus > Tragulus kanchil. The sequence continues at coordinate 233,724,528 of JAIOJX010000028.1, read as the reverse complement.
CACCTGTCTGGCACCAGAATTATTTACGTGTAAGTGTCTGTCTTCCTCACTCTGATAGAGGAGGGGTGGACCAGGGGCTGAGAGGTGAATTCTCAAGAGTGTAGCTGACCCAGTATTACCTGGGGGTGCCCCAGCCTTGGAAGGGGTGCCCCCGCTTCCAACTCAACACAGAGCATGTGCACCTGTTTCCTCCTGTGTGGCCCTCCTTCCAAAGGGCCGGCCCTCTCTCCTCTTTTTCTGCCACTTGTTTGCTCTTCCTCAAGCCTGTGAGGAAAATAGAACAAAACACTGCCGACAGCTCCTGCTATGAACCCTGCTGAGTGTCTTCCTTTTCTCTCCCTATTCCACTGTGGTCCAATTTCCCAGAAATCTTATAGGGCCCTGAAACACCCCCTGAAGCCCCCAGGGAACCTTGTTCTTTACTCTGAGAAACATGATGCAGAAAAAATAAGACATCCATGAGAGTAAAGGGAACGGGCAGGGCATTTTCCCATCAAAGCAAATCACCTTGAGCACATAAACAACACAATGACTAATACCGGAATACTCTGTTTCCCACATCTCCTTTCCCCAGACTGAGAACTTGCAGAGATGATGTCTCCAGGCTCCTACTCCTCCCTGGAGACCCTAAAGGAGCAAGTGGGGTGCTGGTGAGGGAGAGCCCTGGAGGTAGTGCATGTCCACGTTAATTAAATATTTTTAGATTCACTTGTCTTATTAAATAACCATCCCCAGTGTCAACATCCGACTCGGAAGTGTCACTTTTATCAGAAGGAGTGTCTTGGGGACTCGGGCACTCCATAGAGGGGTTGGGGAAGGGCAGCTGTGTCCTGTTTTCACTGGCCACCAAAAGGCCTGATTCTGTCTTGCTGGGGTCCTCTAGCAAGGCTGTCTCTTCCGGATGGGATGCTGAGATTGGAGTGACTTCTGAGTCGTTGTCGTCCTCAGGGGCTCTCACACACACAGAGCTCAAATTCACGTTGAAGAGATTTCTGTCCTCAGCCTCCTCAGGGGAGTCACTGTCCTCCTCGGAAGAGGCGTCCTGCGGCAGATTCCCTCTCGTCTGGTAGCCCCCACTTGGGAATTCCGGCTGCCAGGGGCTGGGCCCTGGCGTCATTGGGATCTGAGCACCTCCCTCGGGCTCGGGCAGATCCGGCTCCTCCTCATCCGGGTCGCTGCAGTCCTCCAAGCTGGCTGAGGTGGGGGAGGCTGGACACAGGCTGCCCATTAGTCCGTGCCTGGTGTAGCCACCTGAGCTTACTCGGGGAGCGGCTTCATTTTCATCGTCACTTTCATCATCATAATTATAATTCCACACTTTCTTCTTTCTGTTGATGTGAATGATCTCCACAGTAGACAGTTTTTCCAACGGAGGCTCAGGAAACATGACTGACCATTTAAAAATATTCTTAAGGGAAAAAAAAAAACAGGGAGAGAATGATCAATTCTGTTTGTTCTCTGCTTTCTTGACATAATAAAACTCAGTGAGGTTAACTAATTGCACAGAGATGGGAAAGCGGGTAATGAGGACCATGACAACAACAACTTCAATAATAGCGCACAGTTACTGAGTGTCTACTACTTGCGGGTACTGCTTTTGGTGAACTACACATTATAATTCCTTTTATCCTCAACTGCTTTATGAAGCAGGCTTACTATTCTTGCTGCCACTTCAGAATTGAGAAAACAATGCAGAGAGGTTAAGAAACTTGCTCAAGTTTCAGGAATACCAAGTGGTGGAGTCTGGGTTTCAAGCGAGGAGGCTGCCTACAGCAGAGACTGGCCCACTCCTTCCTCCTGTGGTCCCCTTGCTGCTTCTCACTTATTAGGGGAATCTATCCATTTAGGCTGGATAGATTTCAGGTCTGGATTCCTGACATTCTTAAGGGTGTTATGAAACAGCGAGTGAGAAGAGATTCTAGGGAGCTGATTTCACTGGGGGTCAAAGCTCCCTGGACTGGAGGACCTTAAAGATGCAGGTGATCGCTAACAGATCAGAGATGAGACAAGCACAGAGACTGGTTCAATTTAGTCCCTCAGTCATGTCTGACCCTTTGTGACCCCAAGGACTGCACCACGCCAGGCTTCCCTGTCCTTCATCATCTCCACAAACTCATGGCCATTGACTCAGTGATGCCATCCAACCATCTCATCATGCTCTGTTGTCCACGTTTCCTTCTGTCTTCTATTTTCCCCAACATCAGCATCTTTTCCAATGAGTTGGCTCTTCGCATCAGGTAGCCAAAGCTTTGGAGCTTTAGCTTCAGCATCATTCCTTCCAATGAATATTCAGGGTTGATTTCCTATAAGATTGATTGGTTTGATCTCCTTGCAGTCCAAGGGACTCTCAATAGTCTTCTCCAACAACATAGTTCAAAGGCGTCAATTCTTCGGTGCTCAGCCTTCTTTATGGTCCAGCTCTCACATTCATACACGACGACTGGGAAGACCATAGCTCTGACTATAATGACTTTTCAGTAAAATGATGTCTCTGCTTTTCAAAACGCTGTCTAGATTTGTCATAGCTTTTCTTCCAAGGAGCATGTGTCTTTTAATTTCATGGCTGTAGTCACCATCCACAGTGATTTTGGAGCCCAAGAAAATAAAGTCTGTCACTGTTTCCATTGTTTCTCCATTTATTTGCCATGAAGTGATGGGACCAGATGTCATGATCTTAGTTTATCGAATGTTGAGTTTTAGGCCAGCTTTTTCCCTCTCCTCATTTATCTTCATCAAGAGGCTCTCTTTGCTTTCTGCCATAAGGGTGGTATCACCTGCATCCGAGGTTACTGATATTTCTCCCAGCAATCTTGATACCAGCTTGTGCTTCATCCAGCCCAGTATTTCACATGATGTACTCTGCATGTAAGTTAAATAAGCAGGGTGACAATATATAGCTTGGATATACTCCTTTCCCAATTTGGAACATGTCCATTGTCTCATATTCGGTTTTAACTGTTGCTTCTTGTCCTGCATACAGGTTTCACAGGCAGTATTTCCATCTCTCAGAATTTTCTACAGTTTGTTGTTATCTATACCGTCATAAGCTTGAGCATAGACAATGAAGCAGATGTACATGTTTTCTGGAATTCCCTTGCTGTTTCCATGATCCAGTGGATGTCAGCAATTTGATCTCTGGTTCTTCTGCCTTTTCTAAATCCAGCTTGTACATCTGGAAGTTCTTGGCTCACATACTGTTGAAGCCTAGCTTGGAGGATTTTGAGCATTACTTTGATAGTGTATGATATGTGTACAGTAGTTTGAACATTCTTTGGCATTACCCTTCATTGGTATTGGAATGAAAACTGACCTTTACCAGTCCTGAGACCACTGCTGAGTTTTCCATATTTTCTGGCATATGGAGTGCAGCAGTTTTTTAACAGCAATCCCCCTCTTTTAATATTGTTTTACTCCTTGCAGTCGGCCCGTCTTCTCCAACAACATAGTTCAAAGGCGTCAATTCTTGTGCTCAGCCTTCTTTATGGTCCAGCTCTCACATTCATACACGACGACTGGGAAGACCATAGCTCTGACTATAATGACTTTTCAGTAAAATGATGTCTCTGCTTTTCAAAACGCTGTCTAGATTTGTCATAGCTTTTCTTCCAAGGAGCATGTGTCTTTTAATTTCATGGCTGTAGTCACCATCCACAGTGATTTTGGAGCCCAAGAAAATAAAGTCTGTCACTGTTTCCATTGTTTCTCCATTTATTTGCCATGAAGTGATGGGACCAGATGTCATGATCTTAGTTTATCGAATGTTGAGTTTTAGGCCAGCTTTTTCCCTCTCCTCATTTATCTTCATCAAGAGGCTCTCTTTGCTTTCTGCCATAAGGGTGGTATCACCTGCATCCGAGGTTACTGATATTTCTCCCAGCAATCTTGATACCAGCTTGTGCTTCATCCAGCCCAGTATTTCACATGATGTACTCTGCATGTAAGTTAAATAAGCAGGGTGACAATATATAGCTTGGATATACTCCTTTCCCAATTTGGAACATGTCCATTGTCTCATATTCGGTTTTAACTGTTGCTTCTTGTCCTGCATACAGGTTTCACAGGCAGTATTTCCATCTCTCAGAATTTTCTACAGTTTGTTGTTATCTATACCGTCATAAGCTTGAGCATAGACAATGAAGCAGATGTACATGTTTTCTGGAATTCCCTTGCTGTTTCCATGATCCAGTGGATGTCAGCAATTTGATCTCTGGTTCTTCTGCCTTTTCTAAATCCAGCTTGTACATCTGGAAGTTCTTGGCTCACATACTGTTGAAGCCTAGCTTGGAGGATTTTGAGCATTACTTTGATAGTGTATGATATGTGTACAGTAGTTTGAACATTCTTTGGCATTACCCTTCATTGGTATTGGAATGAAAACTGACCTTTACCAGTCCTGAGACCACTGCTGAGTTTTCCATATTTTCTGGCATATGGAGTGCAGCAGTTTAACAGCATCATCTTTTAATATTTGAAATAGCTCAGCTGAAATTCCACCACCTCCACTTTGTTCATAGTAATGCTTTCTAGGGTCCACTTGACTTTGCACTCTAAGATGTCTGGCCCTCGGTGAGTAATCATACCATCATGGTCATCCAGCTCATTAAGATCTTTTCTGTATAGTTCTTCTGTGTACTCTTTCCACCTCTTCTTAATATCTTCTGCTTCTGTTAGGTCCATATCATTTCTGTCCTTTATTGTGCCTATCTTTGCATGAAATGTTCCCTTGGTATCTCTAATTTTCTTGTAAAGATCTCTAGTCTTTCCTATTCTATCATTTTTCTCTGTTTCTTTGCATTGTTCACTTAAGACTTTCTTATCTCTCCTTGCTATTCTCTGGAACTCCTCATTCAGATGGGCATATCTTTCCTTTACTCCTTTGCCTTTCCATCTCTTCTTTTCTTAGCTATTCATAAGGCCTCCTCAGACAACCATTTTGTCTTATTGCACTGACCACTGCCTCCTGTACAATGTTATGAACCTTTGTCCATAGTTCTTCAAGCACTGCTAATCCCTTGAATCCATTTGTCACTTCCACTGTATAATCATAAGGGATTTGATTTAGTTCATACCTGAATAGCCTAGTGGTTTCCCCTTCTTTCTTCAACTTAAGTCTGAGTTTTGCAATAAGGAGTTCATAATCTAAGCCACAGTCAGCTTCAGGTATTGTTTCTGCTGATTGTATAGAGCTTCTCCATCTTCGGCTACAAAGAATATAATCAGTCTGATTTCAGTATATTGTCTGGTGATGTCATTGCGTAGATTCGTCTCTTGTATTGTTGGAGGAGAGTGCTTGCTATGACCAGTGTGGTCTCTTGGAAAAACTCTGTTAGCTTTTGCCCTGCTTCATTTTTTATTCCAAGGCCAAACTCTCCTGTTACTCCAGGTATCTCATGAATTCCTACTTTGGTATTCCAGTCCCCAATAGGATAAGGACATCTTTTTTGTGTGTCAGTTCCAGAAGATCCTGTAGGTCTTCATAGCACCATTCAACTTCTGTTCCTTCAGCATTAGTGGTGGAGGCACAGACTTGGATTACAGTGATACTGAATGGTTTACCTTGGAAATGAACTGAGATCATGCTGTTATTTTTGAGACTGTACCCGAGTACTGCCTTTCAAACTCTTTTATTGACTAGGGATTCTTCTAAGCGATTCTTGCCCACAGTAGTAGATATAATGGTCATTTGAATTAAATTTACCCATTCCTGTCCATTTTAATTCACTGCTTCCTAAAGTGTCAATGTTCATTCTTGCCGTCTCCTGTTTGACCACTTCCGATTTACCTCGATTTGTGGGACCTAACATTTCAGGTTCCTATGCAATATTGTTCTTTCCAGCATCGGACTTTACTTCCACTACCAGACATATCCACAACTGGTTGTTTTTCCTGCTTTGATTCAGCCTTCTCATTTCTTCTGGAGCTATTTCTCCCCTCTTCTCCAGTGGCATATTGGACACCTACTGATGTGGGGAATTCAGCTTTCAGTGTCATATCTTTTTGCCTTTTCATACTGTTCATGGAGTTCTCAAGGTAAGAACTCTGAAGTGGTTTGTGATTTCCTTCTCCAGTGGATCATGTTTTGTCAGAATATTCTGCCATGACCCGTCTGTCTTGGATAGGCCTATATTGCATGGCTCATGGTTTCATTGAGTTAGACGTGGCTGTGACCTATGTGATCATTTTGGTTAGTTTTCTGTGATTGTACTTTTCATTCTGTCTGTCCTCTGACGGGTGAGGTTCAGAGTCTTGTGGAAGCTTCCTGTTGGGAGGGACTGGCTGTGGGGAAAGCTGGATCTTGCTTTATGGGCAACGCTGTTTTCAGTAGATCTTTAATCCAGTTGTCTGCTGATGGGTGGGGCTGTGTTCCTCCCTGGAGTATGGCCAGGAGCCAAACTGGTAGAGGTAATGGTGACCTTCATGACTTTCTCCAAAAAGGACGTATGCCAGCATGCTGCACCAGGATTGCTGTTTCAGTGTCCCTGACCCCACGGTAAACCACTGTTGACCCATGCCTCTGCCAGAGACTCTGGAACACTCAAAGGCAAGTCTGCTCAGTCTTATGTGGGGTCACTGCTCTTTTTGTGTGTCAGTTCCAGAAGATCCTGTAGGTCTTCATAGCACCATTCAACTTCTGTTCCTTCAGCATTAGTGGTGGAGGCACAGACTTGGATTACAGTGATACTGAATGGTTTACCTTGGAAATGAACTGAGATCATGCTGTTATTTTTGAGACTGTACCCGAGTACTGCCTTTCAAACTCTTTTATTGACTAGGGATTCTTCTAAGCGATTCTTGCCCACAGTAGTAGATATAATGGTCATTTGAATTAAATTTACCCATTCCTGTCCATTTTAATTCACTGCTTCCTAAAGTGTCAATGTTCATTCTTGCCGTCTCCTGTTTGACCACTTCCGATTTACCTCGATTTGTGGGACCTAACATTTCAGGTTCCTATGCAATATTGTTCTTTCCAGCATCGGACTTTACTTCCACTACCAGACATATCCACAACTGGTTGTTTTTCCTGCTTTGATTCAGCCTTCTCATTTCTTCTGGAGCTATTTCTCCCCTCTTCTCCAGTGGCATATTGGACACCTACTGATGTGGGGAATTCAGCTTTCAGTGTCATATCTTTTTGCCTTTTCATACTGTTCATGGAGTTCTCAAGGTAAGAACTCTGAAGTGGTTTGTGATTTCCTTCTCCAGTGGATCATGTTTTGTCAGAATATTCTGCCATGACCCGTCTGTCTTGGATAGGCCTATATTGCATGGCTCATGGTTTCATTGAGTTAGACGTGGCTGTGACCTATGTGATCATTTTGGTTAGTTTTCTGTGATTGTACTTTTCATTCTGTCTGTCCTCTGACGGGTGAGGTTCAGAGTCTTGTGGAAGCTTCCTGTTGGGAGGGACTGGCTGTGGGGAAAGCTGGATCTTGCTTTATGGGCAACGCTGTTTTCAGTAGATCTTTAATCCAGTTGTCTGCTGATGGGTGGGGCTGTGTTCCTCCCTGGAGTATGGCCAGGAGCCAAACTGGTAGAGGTAATGGTGACCTTCATGACTTTCTCCAAAAAGGACGTATGCCAGCATGCTGCACCAGGATTGCTGTTTCAGTGTCCCTGACCCCACGGTAAACCACTGTTGACCCATGCCTCTGCCAGAGACTCTGGAACACTCAAAGGCAAGTCTGCTCAGTCTTATGTGGGGTCACTGCTCTTTTCTCCTGGGTCCTGGTGCACTCTCCAGAGTCTGTTCCCCAAGTCCTGCTTGGCGTTTCTATGGCCTGGCTAAGGGCAGTCTCAAAAGGACTTACGCCACATGCTGCACCTCCCAGGGCTGCTGCAGGCCACTCGTGAACTGTGCTTCCGCAGCAGACACTCAGGAGACACTACGACACGCAAGGGCAGGTTTGGCTCAGTCTCTTGTGGAGGTCGCTGCTCCTTTCCCTGGGTCTTACTGTGCACAAGGTTTTGTGTGTGCCCTCCCAGCACCTCTGGAGGATATGAGGTTTGATTTTAAAAAGGCAGTTGCCCCCCCGCCTACTGTCTTGTTGCAGCTTCTCCATGGCTCTTGGATGACCCCTTGACTAGATGGCGGAGTAAAAGGACGTGCGCCCTTGTCCTGTGAGAACACCAAAATTTCAACTAGCTACTAAAAAACCTTCGACAGGAGGATGTTGGATTCCACCAAAAAAAGATGCCCCACATCCAAGGACAAAGGGAGACTGGAGGTTGCTCTAATACAGCACTTCCAGGACACAGCAGGTGAGGTGTGGGCTAAGGAAAGCAGCTATGATGCAGTTATGGTGAGGAGGGTGGTCATGAGATTCCTTTCACAGACCTCAAATCATCAACATCCTCCTCCTTTCCATTCTCTTGCTCAGGCCGCCCAATTTGACAAGGCTGCTCTTCCCTAACTCTGTCCAGATGTAGTCTTAGGGTGAATTCTTCTGTTGGGTTGTTCATCCTCTCTCTTATTGATTTATGGGGGCTGTTTATATAACCTTGGGCTTTCCAGGTGGCCCTAGTAATAAAGAACCTGCCAATGAAAAGAGACAGGAGAGGTGTGAGTTTGATCCCTGGGTTGGGGAGATCTCCTGGAGTAGGAAATGTCAACCTGCTCTAGGATTCTGGCCAGGAAAATTCCATGGACAGTGGAGCCTGGCAGACAAGAGTCTATGGGGCCACAAAGAGTTGAACACCACTGAGTGACTGAGAACTTATATAACCTAGATGCTAATTATTTGTTGATTATTTACTCTGCAGGTATTTCCCCGCACCCCCCATCTGTGGTTTAACTAATTTTACTCTCATTATGATGACTTTTGATGGAAAGAAAATTTCAATTTTAATTTGAGAAAGTATATTAATTTTCTTTCTCCATGATCTGCTGAATCCTTCTTACCCTAACATAAGACTCCTATATTGCCTTCTAAAACTGTTAATGGTTTTGCTATTACCATTACAGTTTCTAAAATGCCTGAAATTGATGTTTGTGTGCAGTGTGAGGTAAGGATCTGATTTCACTTTCCCCCATATAGGTAATGTTTCCTGATCTGTCAATTCTTCCCCCACTGCAACTCCTACATGTCATGAGTCACGTTTCCACATATGTGGATCTGTCTCTGGGCTCCCTATTTGACTCAATCTTTATTAATGCCTTTCAACAAGGTTTGATAATTTTATCCACAATGAGCTTGTGACATCTTCTGTTATATTTTTCCTTAAATACTTTATTAAAAAATTTTTCCTTAAATACTTTATTGAGGTAGTGGACTTTTTGTGTTTTTTTGGCCACTTCTATTGGTCTTTCATTCATCTATTTTCATCCATCTTTGTTCTTTGGCCTGTGTGGGCCTCCTATCGCAGTGGCCTCTCTTGCTGCAGAGCACCAGCACTGGGTGCATGTGCTCCAGAGCTCCGGCTCGGTAGTTGGGTACATTGGTTGCATAGCAAGGCAGTGTCCTTACCCACTAGAGCACCAGGGAAGCCCCCTTAAATACTTTAAAAATACATTTTATTACTATTGTAATGGTATTGAAAAAACTGTGTGATTTCATTTAACTTGCATGCTTCTATTTAACTGTATGATTCTGTAACTGTAACTAAATTTAAAACTGGGTAAAACTAATCTGTGCTCTTAGAGTGTGGGTTATCCCAGTTGTGGGCAGTGACTAAAAGGTAGAAGACAGACTTCAAGGTGTGGGGGTGTTGGTTGGTCATGTTTTCTTTCTGACCTGGGTGTGAATTAAGTGGGTACATTCAGTTTGTGAAAATTAACAGAGCCTTTTGCTATGACTTGTGCCTTAATTTCTTGGATGTTGAAAAACAACTTACAGAAAAGCTTATTATTTTTTAAGTGATTGCTGCTAGTATATCAAAAGCAGAGTTTTTATATTGATTACTTTGTGTGTAAAACGTGATAAAATATTAGTCCTAATATGTCATCTCTAAATTCTGAATTTCTTATTTAGCCAGTCACATCATCTATAAATGATCATTGTCTCTAACCCCCATTTTCAGACTTTAACCTCCATAAGGGCATGTTTTGTTTGTTTTATTCACATCTAGATCCCCAACACTGAGCACATGTGGATATACAGTAAAGACACAACACCTATTTGTTAAATGTGAAAGAGGAGATGAAAGAGGAGGAAAAGAAGAGAAAGGGGAGGGAGAGGAAAAGACAATGTTTATATTTTTTAACTTCTGTTCTTGATTAAACATACTTATACTAACATAATAGACCTAGGGTGTTCTGTTTGACTATTCCTAGAATTTGTACTTAAACACAGAGCAACAATTTTTTTTTTAAACTTTCTTTTTTTTTTGGGTGAGTCGGGGGGTGGGTTGGGGAGGATGGGGGCAGGCGGGCCACTTCTCTTGGTCTGTCATTTATATATTTTCATCCATCTTTGTTCTTTGGCCCGTGTGGGCCTCCCATCGTGGTGGCCTCTGTTGTCGCAGAGCACCAGCTCTGGGTGCATGCGCCCCAGAGCTCTGGCTCGGTAATTGGACACATTGGTCCAGCCTCTCTGCGGCATGTGGGATCTTCCCAGGCCAGGGATCAAACAGGCGCCCCTTGCACTGCAAGGCGGTGTCCTTACCCACTGGACCACCAGGGAAGCCCTGGATGCATTTTAAGGACAGAAGAACCCCAGGGGGACCTGGGAGGAGGGTTAGTAATGAGTTTCGGTAATTCAGGTAGAAAATTATCCAGAAAGTGATGGGTATGGTGTTGGGGCCCTTATATTTCAAGGCTGCAGGAGAAGCATGAGTTGGAGTGGGATTTCTCTAAGACCTCAAGGCCAAAGCAATACATGGTCAGCAGAAGAGTTGGAGTGATGGCTGAGAGCAACTGAACACTAATGTAAAAAGCTGAAAAAGATCCTCTGTTAATGCTATAAAAGATAAAAGTTACACTGATAGATAAAAAGCCAACCATTCTTGCAAGACAGGGATCATCATATGGATGAAATCCAACACACAGCCACTTACTTCTCATAAGCCACAGCCAAATGCCACCTAGGTTCAAATGCTAATTGTAATTAAAAACTTCCAAAGCACCCCTCTCCCTGAACAATCCTGCCCCCAACTCAACCTAAACAAAGAAGAACAAGAGAAAGAAGAGTCTATGAGTCATAAAGAAAGAAATCATGGTATTTGCGAAAATGCAGATGGACCTAGAGATTATCATATTAAATGGAGAAAGACATAATTAAGAGAGAAAGACAAACACAAGATGCTATCACTTATTTGTGAAATCTAAAAAAAATGATATCAATGAGCTTAAAGGAGCCTGGTGGCTACTGTCCATGTGGTCTCAGAGTTGGACATGACTGAGCAACTAACATTTTCACGGCACTTTTTGATTACTACGTACAAAGTAAGTAAACAACAAGGACCCTACTATATGGCACAGGGAACTATAGTCAATATTTTGCAATAATCCATAATGAAAAAGAATCTGGAAAAGAATATATTCTTCTTCAAATTTATATATATATATATATATATCTATACATACACACACACACACACACACATGAAACTGAATCAGTTTCTGGACACTTGAAACTAACACAAGATTGTCAATAAATGATACTTCAATTAAAAACATTTAAAGAAGCAAATAACAAATAAAAAGAAGACTATAATTTGATCACCTGAAGAGGGTCATTCATTTGTACCTATTCTAAAAAATTCTAAGAGGATAAATGAACTCAAACATAGAAAAATAAGATATTTCTGAATATCTTCTAAGGAAAGTGATCAGATAAGGAAAATGAAATATGATGGGCAAAGTGGTTGAGTCAAAACAAATGAGGAGATGACATAATCAAAGCAAAATCTTCTACGACCTGCCTCCTAGAGTAATGGAAATAAAGACAAACATAGACAAGTGGGACTTAAAAAAACTTAAAAGCTTTTGCACAGCAAAAGAAACTACAAACAAGGTGGACAGACAACCTTCACAATGGGAGAAAACAATAGCAAATGAAACAACTGACAAAGAATTCATCCCCCAAATATACAAGTAGCTCATATAATTCAACACTGAAAAAACAAACGACTCCGTCAAAAAGTGGGGAAAAGACCCAAACAGACATTTCTCTAAAAAAGACATACAGATGGCCAAGAAACACGTGAAAAGGTGCTCAGTGTCGCTCATTATTAGAGAAATGCAAATCAAAACCACAAAGAGACATCACCTCACACTGGCCATCATCAAAAAATCCACAGACAGGCTTCTCTGGTGATCCAGTGGGTAAAGTGTCCACCTTGCACTACAGGGGGCACTGGTTTGATCCCTGGCCCGGGAAGATCCCACGTGGACCAGTGTGTCTAATTGCGAGACAGTGCCCTGGAGCACATGCGCCCAGAGCCGGTGCTCTGCAGCGAGAGAGGCCACTGCAATGGGAGGCCCACACAGGCCAAAGAACAAAGATGGATGAAAATAAATAAACAAAACACCAATATAAGAGGCCAAAATTAAAAAAAAAAAAATACATAGAAAATAAATGCTGGAGGGGGTGTGGAGAAAAGGGAACCCTGTTGCATGGTTGGTGGGAATGTGAACTAATACAGCCACTATGGAAGACAGTGTAGAGACGCCTCAAAAAACCAGGAATAGAGCCACCATATGACCCAGCAATCCCACTACTAGGCATATACCCTGAGGAAATCAAAATTGAAAGAGACACATGCACCCCATTGTTCATTGCAGCACTATTTACAATAGCTAGAACATGGAAGCAACCTAGATGTCCATCGACAGATGAATGGATAAAGAAGCTGTGCTATATATACACAATGGAATATTACTCAGCCATAAAAAGAAACGCATTTGAGTCAGTTCTGATGAGGCGGATGAATCTAGAACCTATTACACAGAGTGAGGTATGTCAGAGAGAAAAAGATAAGTATTGTATACTGACACATATATATGGAATCTAGAAAGATGGTGCTGACAAGTGAATATGCAGAGCAGCAGTGGAGACGTGGACATGGAGAACAGTCTTAAGGACGCTGGGGCGAGGGAGGGGAAGGTGCTGTGGGCCTAGGGGATCTCAGACAGGGGCTCTGTGGTGACCTGGAGGGGCGGGAAGCGGAGGGAGATGGGGGGAGGTTTGGAAGGCAGGAGGACATATGTACACCTATGGCGGATTTGGGTCAATGTGTGGCAGTAAACAGAACCCTATAAAATAATAATAATAAATAAAATTTGTATGGAATTAAAAGAAACAAACCATGTGAGGTTTCAGAAATATGTAAGATCAACACCCAGACCTGAAAAATGAAAGTCACCCACTTGTGTTCGACTCTTTGTGACCTGTGTGTAGCCTGCCAGGCTCCTCTGTCCATGGGATTCTCCAGGCAAGAATACTGGAGTGGGTAGCTGTTCCCTTCTCCAGGGGATCTTCTGAACCCAGGGATCAAACCCAGGTCTCCCGCATTGCATGCGGATTCTTTGCCAGGTGAGTGCAAAAGGTTCTGAGGAGTAAGAATATGCCTCGGGAAGCACACAGAAAACATGAACACAAAATGGCTGGTCTTCCTTACTGTGAACACAAACAGGAGCGCCTCTGGGGACCGTTATGATGAATGAATACAAGTAGAAAAAATGATTAATCAACGTCAGCAGAGCTCTGGAGGAAGGTGTACGCCACTGTGTTGACACTACCATTATAAATGAGTTCTTTATATTTTTACATGAGGTAAATTCACTTTGTGTATATACCAAACTAAAAGACAGCCTATACAAAAATGCTCATATGATGGCCAAAGAGACGAAAGGAAAAGAAATGAAAAGGAAGTCAATCCACATGCCCTACAGCTGTGAAATGATTAAGGAAAAGGGAGAGATCAGTGACAACGGAACACCGTGACCATGGAAAATCATATCTATGGATCAAATATAAGAAGAAAGAAGAAAATGCAAAATATAGGTTTATAGGAATGGTAAAGAACCCAGAGTGATAGAACACCTTAATATTTTGAGAAAATGGGATTTCTTCTATGAAAATATTGAAGAGTATAATCAAAATTCTTAAGTTAAAGTGAAAAATATAGAAATTATAAAAAAATACATACCAAAACTTCAGGGAAATCATTTCTTAACCATATATAACCAATCCGTTTCAGAATCATTACAGTGCTTATGAAGACAGCAGCTATTAAAAACAGAGTAATTGTTCCTCCTATTGTGGCAGATTCTGATGACTCTGTTGATGAAAAATGAAATGGCTTTATTTCACAATCACAGTGAGGAACAAATGCATATTAATCTGGTGGTGGAAGGGTTTATTATGGGAGCAAAACCTACTGTTATATAGCAAAGAATGCAAAGTAATCCAAGTATATACATTTTTAAAAAATATTAAAATTCAGTTTCTCAAAGTACAATTTCTTCCAGTTGTTAATTATGCTCTATGACTGCACTGTGCAATATGGAGGAGATTAAACACATGTGATCATTTTAGTGTAAATTATCAAAATTTCAGAAAAGCTGTTTCTGAGTCACACTATCCAGGTCTCTAGTGCTCAACAGACACAGCATGCACTTCAGGGAGGAAGGAGTGGGAATGAGAGTTTGTCTGAAAAAAAAAAAGAGAAAAAAACTGGGTCACAAGGAAGCTGGACTTTGGCCATGCCAGGACCCCAAATCGCGGCATGGTAGAACTTGCTTTGTTCAGTTATGTGTTCTCCTTTAGTTTCTTGTCAAAATTACTTTTGGAAAATCTGAATGTAAACAGCTTTTTTCTGTAAGCCTAACTGGACTGAGAAGAAATCAATACTTATATAATTAAGATCTCTTTAATTTCCAGAGACACTTTTATTAATATAAAATCCTATCAGTGCAGCCTCAAGCAAAACAACACAGGATGGAAAAAAACTAAAGATGACTCATATTTTTTTTTTTTTTTGGTGGCGGGCACTTCTGTTGGTCTTTCATTTATTTATTTTCATCCATCTTTGTTCTTTGGCCCATGTGGGCCTCCCATCGCGGTGGCCTCTGTTGTCGCAGAGCATTGGTTCTGGGTGCATGCGCTCCAGAGCTCTGGCTCGGTAATTGGACACATTGGTCCAGCTGCTCCGCAGCACGTGGGATCTTCCCAGGCCAGGGATCGAACCGGCGCCCCTTGCACTGCAAGGCGCTGTCCTTACCCACTGGACCACCAGGGAAGCCCGGGTTGTATGTTTTTAACATCTTTCAAAATGTGAAAGAATGAACAGAAAAAAACTAAGTGGCGATCTGCACCCTTAGATGGCAGAAGATTCATGAACCCCTTTAATTCCCATCGAGAATGAAGAAGCCATCATCAAGAAAATCTACAGACAGTGCTGGAGAGGGTGTGGAGAGAAGGGAACCCACCTACACTGTTCGCGGGAATGTAAACTGGTGCAAACATTATGCAGAACAGCGTGGAGGTTCCTTACAAAAGTAAAAACAGAGCTACTATGTGATCTAACCATCCTAGTCCTGGGCATGTATTCAGAGATAATCACAATTTCAGAAAAGCTGTTTCTGAGTCACACTATCCAGGTCTCTAGTGCTCAACAGACACAGCATGCACTTCAGGGAGGAAGGAGTGGAATGAGAGTTTGTCTGAAAAAAAAGAGAAAAAAACTGGGTCACAAGGAAGCTGGACTTTGGCCATGCCAGGACCCCAAATCGCGGCATGGTAGAACTTGCTTTGTTCAGTTATGTGTTCTCCTTTAGTTTCTTGTCAAAATTACTTTTGGAAAATCTGAATGTAAACAGCTTTTTTCTGTAAGCCTAACTGGACTGAGAAGAAATCAATACTTATATAATTAAGATCTCTTTAATTTCCAGAGACACTTTTATTAATATAAAATCCTATCAGTGCAGCCTCAAGCAAAACAACACAGGATGGAAAAAAACTAAAGATGACTCATATTTTTTTTTTTTTTTGGTGGCGGGCACTTCTGTTGGTCTTTCATTTATTTATTTTCATCCATCTTTGTTCTTTTTTGGTCTGTGTGCGCCTCCCATCGCGGTGGCCTCTGTTGTCGCAGAGCATTGGTTCTGGGTGCATGCGCTCCAGAGCTCTGGCTCGGTAATTGGACACATTGGTCCAGCTGCTCCGCAGCACGTGGGATCTTCCCAGGCCAGGGATCGAACCGGCGCCCCTTGCACTGCAAGGCGCTGTCCTTACCCACTGGACCACCAGGGAAGCCCGGGTTGTATGTTTTTAACATCTTTCAAAATGTGAAAGAATGAACAGAAAAAAACTAAGTGGCGATCTGCACCCTTAGATGGCAGAAGATTCATGAACCCCTTTAATTCCCATCGAGAATGAAGAAGCCATCATCAAGAAAATCTACAGACAGTGCTGGAGAGGGTGTGGAGAGAAGGGAACCCACCTACACTGTTCGCGGGAATGTAAACTGGTGCAAACATTATGCAGAACAGCGTGGAGGTTCCTTACAAAAGTAAAAACAGAGCTACTATGTGATCTAACCATCCTAGTCCTGGGCATGTATTCAGAGATAATCACAATTTGAAAAGATACATGTGTTCATTGCAGCACTATTTCTAATAGTCAGGGTCCCACCCCTCTTCCTAACCCCATGAGTCACTTGAACTGGAATTCTGAGTTTGGCTCTGCTTCTAGGGAATGGAAGGTCTCTCCCATTTAAAAGAGACCTGGGACTTCCCTGGTGGCCCAGTGGTAAAGAGTCTGCCTTGCCATGCAAGAGATGTGGGTTCCATCCCTGGTCTGGGAAGAATCCATTTGCCACTGGGCAACTAAGCCCGCGAGCAGCAAGTAAGGCTCAACACAGCCAAATAAATACATAAATATTTTAAAAATAAAAGAGATCTACCATCCTCTACCAGACATTACCCCTTCCCTGCCCTTTCTGCTTAATTTTCTCTACCGTATTACACTTTATCATCACTTAACACACTACATATTTTATCGTTTTTAAAATCTTGTTCTTCTGTCTCCTAATATAAGCTCTATAAGCTCAGGGATTTTTATCTGTTTTATTCACTGCTGCATCCCCACTATCTACAGGGGGAAACTGGCACCTAGTAGGCCCCCATAAATATTTGTCAAATGGATAAGGACAGCTTTCCCTTGGGACCTTACTGGAAAAAAAAAAAAAGCCAACCAACTAGTTTAAGGTTTGACAAAGGGGAAGCATTTCTCCAGGGCTCTGGAATAAATCCTCCTTTATGAGCCCTGCCTTAAGAGATCAGTGTTCATCCACTGAGTCCTGATAAGTTAACTCTGGTCCCAGGGCATCCTTCAAGAATTCGCCACCATCCAAACCTCCCTCGTCCCCGAGTTTGGCTAGTTGAGGGAGGTTCACCTGGCCTGTCTGCAAAGTGAGAGGGGCCACATTACCTGAACCTACTTGGTTCCTGAAGTTTCAGACAAGAACTGGGATATGAAATATTTGGTTAGTGAGGCACGCCTATACTTTAATGGTCTCACGTAATGATAAAAGAATGGAGGCTGAAAGACACAAAATGATGTGTTCACACCAAGGAAACATGAAGTGGTGGAAGTATGCTGCTGCACGACTGCTGCTAGGTGAAACAAAAGGACGAACATCACAGAGCAGGGGCATCACGTTCCAGTGCCTTTGGTCAGACTTAGATCCGCCTAAGTGCAGACTGAGTTTCTAGAGATAATCACAATTTGAAAAGATACATGTGTTCATTGCAGCACTATTTCTAATAGTCAGGGTCCCACCCCTCTTCCTAACCCCATGAGTCACTTGAACTGGAATTCTGAGTTTGGCTCTGCTTCTAGGGAATGGAAGGTCTCTCCCATTTAAAAGAGACCTGGGACTTCCCTGGTGGCCCAGTGGTAAAGAGTCTGCCTTGCCATGCAAGAGATGTGGGTTCCATCCCTGGTCTGGGAAGAATCCATTTGCCACTGGGCAACTAAGCCCGCGAGCAGCAAGTAAGGCTCAACACAGCCAAATAAATACATAAATATTTTAAAAATAAAAGAGATCTACCATCCTCTACCAGACATTACCCCTTCCCTGCCCTTTCTGCTTAATTTTCTCTACCGTATTACACTTTATCATCACTTAACACACTACATATTTTATCGTTTTTAAAATCTTGTTCTTCTGTCTCCTAATATAAGCTCTATAAGCTCAGGGATTTTTATCTGTTTTATTCACTGCTGCATCCCCACTATCTACAGGGGAATCTGGCACCTAGTAGGCCCCCCATAAATATTTGTCAAATGGATAAGGACAGCTTTCCCTTGGGACCTTACTGGAAAAAAAAAAAAAGCCAACCAACTAGTTTAAGGTTTGACAAAGGGGAAGCATTTCTCCAGGGCTCTGGAATAAATCCTCCTTTATGAGCCCTGCCTTAAGAGATCAGTGTTCATCCACTGAGTCCTGATAAGTTAACTCTGGTCCCAGGGCATCCTTCAAGAATTCGCCACCATCCAAACCTCCCTCGTCCCCGAGTTTGGCTAGTTGAGGGAGGTTCACCTGGCCTGTCTGCAAAGTGAGAGGGGCCACATTACCTGAACCTACTTGGTTCCTGAAGTTTCAGACAAGAACTGGGATATGAAATATTTGGTTAGTGAGGCACGCCTATACTTTAATGGTCTCACGTAATGATAAAAGAATGGAGGCTGAAAGACACAAAATGATGTGTTCACACCAAGGAAACATGAAGTGGTGGAAGTATGCTGCTGCACGACTGCTGCTAGGTGAAACAGAGAAGAGTCAGGGGAAGAACTGAATCATCACAGAGCAGGGGCATCACGTTCCAGTGCCTTTGGTCAGACTTAGATCCGCCTAAGTGCAGACTGAGTTTCTGCCAACCACCATCTGTCACGTCCTATTCCTAATCTGAGTTTTTTCCTGTGATATTGTGATTGATAATCAGAAGTACATATTTGCTCTTTGCCCCCAGTTCTGAAACACTTAGCATTTCCTAAGCAATAAGAGCAAAGGAAGTGAAAGGAGCAAGCCTTTCCGTCTCACTTGGTTTATGTTAAGAAGGTGATTTTTTGGAAAGCCCAGGAGGATAGGGGCTGGTTGCCAGGGGAACCAGCCCTGTGATGTACAGGGTTTGAGCTTTCAGCACCAGTCTTTGACCTCTGGCAATGGAAGAAGGGCTGGAGGTTGAGGTGATCGCCAGTGGCCAAGAATTTAATTGGTCACATCTGCATAATGAATCCTCCTTGATGGGGTCTGGAGATCTTCCAAGCTGGTGAACATATTAAGATGCTGGCAGGCTGGTGTGCCCAGAGGGCACGGAAGTCCAATGTCCTTCTCTGCTACTGGGCCCTATGCATCTCGATCTTCTACCTGTTCCTGAGTTGTAGCCTTTATAATAAACCAGGAATCTAGTAAGTAAACTGTTTTCTCAAGTCTGTGGGCCATTCTAGCAAATTATGAAAGCCGACAGATAGTCCTATGAGACCTGCACTAACTCCCAGTACAATCGGAAATGAGTCGAATCTCTGGACATTCGGTTGAGGTTGAGAATTGGTGTTAGAACACAAATGTTAATTCATTTGGGGTTTATATTTTCATAAGAGTCACAGGCATGGAGAGTCTACACACAGTTTTAGGTTTGTTCAGTTGCTAAGTTGTATCTGACTCTTTGGGACCCCATAAACTGCAGCACACTAGGCTTCCCTGTCTTTCACTATCTCCCAGAGTCTGCTCAAACTCATGTCCACTGAGCCAGCGATGCCATCCAACCATCTCATTCTCCGTCCTCCCCTTCTCTTCTTTCCCAGCCTCAAGGTGTTTTCCAATGAGTTGCTGATTCACATCAGGCCTATTGGAGCTTCAGCTTCAGCATCAGTCCTTCCAATGTATATTCAGGGTTGAAGCTGAGGGGGTTATGCTGCACGACTGCTGCTAGGTGAAACAGAGAAGAGTCAGGGGAAGAACTGAATCATCACAGAGCAGGGGCATCACGTTCCAGTGCCTTTGGTCAGACTTAGATCCGCCTAAGTGCAGACTGAGTTTCTGCCAACCACCATCTGTCACGTCCTATTCCTAATCTGAGTTTTTTCCTGTGATATTGTGATTGATAATCAGAAGTACATATTTGCTCTTTGCCCCCAGTTCTGAAACACTTAGCATTTCCTAAGCAATAAGAGCAAAGGAAGTGAAAGGAGCAAGCCTTTCCGTCTCACTTGGTTTATGTTAAGAAGGTGATTTTTTGGAAAGCCCAGGAGGATAGGGGCTGGTTGCCAGGGGAACCAGCCCTGTGATGTACAGGGTTTGAGCTTTCAGCACCAGTCTTTGACCTCTGGCAATGGAAGAAGGGCTGGAGGTTGAGGTGATCGCCAGTGGCCAAGAATTTAATTGGTCACATCTGCATAATGAATCCTCCTTGATGGGGTCTGGAGATCTTCCAAGCTGGTGAACATATTAAGATGCTGGCAGGCTGGTGTGCCCAGAGGGCACGGAAGTCCAATGTCCTTCTCTGCTACTGGGCCCTATGCATCTCGATCTTCTACCTGTTCCTGAGTTGTAGCCTTTATAATAAACCAGGAATCTAGTAAGTAAACTGTTTTCTCAAGTCTGTGGGCCATTCTAGCAAATTATGAAAGCCGACAGATAGTCCTATGAGACCTGCACTAACTCCCAGTACAATCGGAAATGAGTCGAATCTCTGGACATTCGGTTGAGGTTGAGAATTGGTGTTAGAACACAAATGTTAATTCATTTGGGGTTTATATTTTCATAAGAGTCACAGGCATGGAGAGTCTACACACAGTTTTAGGTTTGTTCAGTTGCTAAGTTGTATCTGACTCTTTGGGACCCCATAAACTGCAGCACACTAGGCTTCCCTGTCTTTCACTATCTCCCAGAGTCTGCTCAAACTCATGTCCACTGAGCCAGCGATGCCATCCAACCATCTCATTCTCCGTCCTCCCCTTCTCTTCTTTCCCAGCCTCAAGGTGTTTTCCAATGAGTTGCTGATTCACATCAGGTGGCCAACATATTGGAGCTTCAGCTTCAGCATCAGTCCTTCCAATGTATATTCAGGGTTGATTTTCTTTAGGAACTGACTGGTTTGATCCCCTTGAAGTCCAAGAGTCTTCTCCGGCACCACAGTTTAAAGGCTTCAATCCTTCGGCACTCAGCTTTCTTTATGGTCCAACTCTCACATCCATACACAGCGAATGGGAAAACCATAGCTTTGACTATATGAACTTTTGTTGGCAAAGTGATATCTCTGCTTTATAATATGCGGTGTAGGTTTGTCATAGCTTTTCTTCCAAGGAGCAAGTGTCTTTTAATTTCATGGCTGAAGTCACCATCTGCAGTGATTTTGGAGCCCAAGGAAATAAAAACTTTCAGTTTTTCCCCATTTATCTATCATGGTGATTTTGGAGCCCAAGGAAATAAAAACTTTCAGTTTTTCCCCATTTATCTATCATGAAATGATGGGGCCAGATGCCATGATCTAAGGTTTTTGAATGCTGAATTCAATGTGGGCAAAATATTAGGTTTACCCATTTTTAACTGACATTATAAAAATGATTTAAGCTAAAGCTGTGAGATAGACTTCCTTTAAAATTGATTTGTACATCATCTGACTCTAGATACACTGGAGAATAAATTCACACTGCCTGGAGTTAGAGCAAACACCCGGTACCTTGACGTGTCGGGTTCTCATTAGTGGAGCTCACTTCATCTACAAAGACGCCATTGCACTTACAGTCACTTCCTTATAAATCTCACCTTATTTTGGCGCTGGTAAATCAGGGCAGCAAAGAAACTCTCGCTGGGGTTGGGAAATTCAGAAAAGCTTCTCTGCAGGAGTTTTTCACAGATTTTCACCTTGGGCAAAATAGTTGGCTCCTGAGAAAATAGCCTGCAGTGGATGTTCTGACGGCTGATGCACTGTTCTCTCTGCAAATTCCTCCATTGGAAGGAAGGCTCGAGGAGCAAGCTGTATAATGTTTTGATGCCTTGGCCACAGAAGGGCTTTCAGCCTTCATCCGTGACCAGTTCATCCACACTGGAAAGCTTCCTTTTCATCCATGAGTTTCAGCCAGCCTTCTGGAGAGCCGTCTATGGATTTCACTCATCTATTCTCCTGCCCTTTGGTACCTCTGTAGGCAGTTGCTTCAGGAACTCAGCCTCCTCCAACACTTGACTTGAATAATAGTCAAGCTAAATGTACACAGAACTGAACTTGATCCTGGCTTTCTGAAATAAAAGCATTTCCACCTCAAGAAGGTTTCTGATGTGAAAAAGGAAGATCCTTGATTGTCCCCATGGTATGGCAACAGAAAAGCAACTGCCCCATGGTAGAGACCGACCAACAGAAAACATCTATGTGAAGTGCCTTTGTTGGAAGAAACACCCGTAGTGCCCCATGACTTTTAGATTCTTTTCTTTAAATAGGTTTTCCCCCTGAAGAAAAGGAAAGCATGAATTTTCAAAAACTGCATACCTGATTCTCGTACAGGTTGAAAGACGGTACATTTTAAGGGAGATCTGTTTATTTTTCTTGGATCTTTAGGCTCAAAATAAACAGAAACACAGTAGTTTGTATTTGGAGTTAACTTGTCGATGATGTAATTGAAATTTTCAGTGATGTTTCCATTTAGTTTGGGTTGATGCTGTAAAAAAAAAAAAAATCAGTAAGACTTTAAGTGAGAATTACATTTAGAGGCAGGCTGTAAGAGCGTCTTTGGAAATGAGTCTTCAAATATTAAAAACAGGGAGAGAAATATCATTGGCGTGGCAAAAAAAATTGTAAGTTACTCGGGCAAGTGTTTATCCAAAAATTACATGCACATGTATAAACACACACATCTTTAAACCATGAAATCTAGTCTAGAAACTTTTTTACAAATGAGGAGAAAAATAGGATTATTGTACTTCATTAATGATACCTGTCGACACTTTGGAAAGTGCTTTTAGACATATTAACTCATCAGATTATCGAAAAAGTCTGCAAAGTGGGCATTATTCCTATTCTCCAGATGAGAAACCTGCAGCAGCTCAGAGAGGTTTGGTAACCTCCTCAAGGCCACACAGCTTATCTGTGGCAGAACTGAGACCAAGGTTTAATTTCCCTGTTCTTCTTCCCCAGCTACATCTGTTCTATTTTGGAATTAAAGAGATGACGTGAAGGTTCTTTTATGAAAAATAACTTTTGTAGAATGTTTTATAGTTTTCAAAGTACATTTTTACCAACAGGTTTATAAATGAGGATTTCTACCAGTGTAGACACAGCCTTCTATAATAATATTTTTCTTCAGGTTTCTATTTGGAAGGAAGAGGAAAAACTTTTTTTTTTTTTTTTTTTTACCTCACTTCCCTTCCCCAAAAAACTAAAAGGCAAACAAGCAATGAGGAGGAAAAGAGACAGAGCAGAAGTGTCTTGGTGTCTCTCCTTGAAGGGAAACTGTAAAAGGGTAGCTGAGAGTCAGAATTTTGGGTTCCACATCTGGATGGTCATTATGGTCATCATGCGATCTTAAGTCTGCAATGCTTGCTTCCTGTTACACCGGAAGTTCCCTCCCTCCGTGACACTGGACTTTGCCCCTCTACTGTGACTCAGATGCATAGTTCTTGCTCCGAGCTTGGTCAACCCCTTCTCCTGCTCAGGAGAGTCTGTCCACTCTCATCTTCCCCAGGACATTGCTCCCCTCTCCCCTTATCCCTGCCCCAAACATTCCCTCTGCATAGAACCATGCTGTCATTTCTTCCATCTTCAAAAGCCCCGCCAAGACCCCACTTTCCCTTCCGGCTGTCCCAGCATCTCTCTCCTTCTCTTTATAGAAAAGCTCTGGAGACTTTCCTCAAGTCAGACTGCCCAAGCCCAGATCCTTTGGTTTTAATTGTTTAACTCATTACAGGTCTCTTTTTTTCTTTTAAGCAATGCATCCATTGCCAAGTCAGCACTCTTTTGACCACTTACCTTCTTAACACTGCCCCCTGCTTGCTCTTCGATAAATGCTAAGTAAAACTGTGCTTCTTCTTCAAATAGTACCTTGGGATCGACGGATTGAAATTTCACACTCACATTGATGTGGTCTGTGAAACTAACAATTTCAAACTCTGGTGGGTCCAAAGACTCTGTTTCGAAAACAAAACCAGATGAGAAACCTGCAGCAGCTCAGAAGGTTACTCTCCTTATCTGTGGCAGAACTGAGACCAAGGTTTAATTTCCTGTTCTTCTTCCCAGCTACATCTGTTCTATTTTGGAATTAAAGAGATGACGTGAAGGTTCTTTTATGAAAAATAACTTTTGTAGAATGTTTTATAGTTTTCAAAGTACATTTTTACCAACAGGTTTATAAATGAGGATTTCTACCAGTGTAGACACAGCCTTCTATAATAATATTTTTCTTCAGGTTTCTATTTGGAAGGAAGAGGAAAAACTTTTTTTTTTTTTTTTTTTTACCTCACTTCCCTTCCCCAATAAACTAAAAGGCAAACAAGCAATGAGGAGGAAAAGAGACAGAGCAGAAGTGTCTTGGTGTCTCTCCTTGAAGGGAAACTGTAAAAGGGTAGCTGAGAGTCAGAATTTTGGGTTCCACATCTGGATGGTCATTATGGTCATCATGCGATCTTAAGTCTGCAATGCTTGCTTCCTGTTACACCGGAAGTTCCCTCCCTCCGTGACACTGGACTTTGCCCCTCTACTGTGACTCAGATGCATAGTTCTTGCTCCGAGCTTGGTCAACCCCTTCTCCTGCTCAGGAGAGTCTGTCCACTCTCATCTTCCCCAGGACATTGCTCCCCTCTCCCCTTATCCCTGCCCCAAACATTCCCTCTGCATAGAACCATGCTGTCATTTCTTCCATCTTCAAAAGCCCCGCCAAGACCCCACTTTCCCTTCCGGCTGTCCCAGCATCTCTCTCCTTCTCTTTATAGAAAAGCTCTGGAGACTTTCCTCAAGTCAGACTGCAACGAAGCCCAGATCCTTTGGTTTTAATTGTTTAACTCATTACAGGTCTCTTTTTTTCTTTTAAGCAATGCATCCATTGCCAAGTCAGCACTCTTTTGACCACTTACCTTCTTAACACTGCCCCCTGCTTGCTCTTCGATAAATGCTAAGTAAAACTGTGCTTCTTCTTCAAATAGTACCTTGGGATCGACGGATTGAAATTTCACACTCACATTGATGTGGTCTGTGAAACTAACAATTTCAAACTCTGGTGGGTCCAAAGACTCTGTTTCGAAAACAAAACAAACCCCAAGGTTGATCAATAAATAACTATAATGATAACCACTGTCCTGATAGAACCACACCTCTTGACAGCTGTCTTTTAATTGCCTATGGCCCTCTAGGCATGGGTTATGTATGTTTTGGTTGGTGAAAAACGGAGAACAATGAAAGTGAAGTGATTTGTTTACTATTACCACAAGAAGTGGAGGACAGTTTTGGGGATGCAAGTCAGTATTCCACAATTTTCAGGTTGTTTTCTAAACATAAGAGTGAAAATGACTTCTCATATAATAATACATAACCATTGCATAAATATCAGAAAATCTAGACAGGCCATTGTCCCTGAATGTGGTTCATCCTCTTTTGCGTATGCGTGTAAACACATCTACACAAGTACAAGTTGAACTAGCGCGTACGCACACACACACACCCCTAAACGAAAGTTAAACCATTCTTACACTGTTTCACATGCTATATGTTTTCACTTATTTCACAAACATATTAAGGCATATTTCTTTGTGAGCTGGCAAACTAGAGCCCGTGGGGTAGATTTTGCACAGCCTGAAAGTTGAGAATGGTTTTTATTTTTATTTTTTTGAAAGGGTTGTGAACAAATGAAGGATGTGTGACAGAGGCCATCTATGGCCCATAAAATGCAAAGTTTCTTCTCAAGCCTCAAAAGATTGATTTGCTCCTTTAAACACACGTGCTGTGCGATGTCACTACAGTAATGTCCGACTCTGTGAGACCTTAAGGATTGTCCTCTGCCAGGCTCCTCTGTCCACAGAATTCTCCAGGCAAGAATACTGGAGTGGGCTGCCATTTCCTTCTCCAGGAGACCTTCCCAATTCAGGGATCAAACCCTCATCTTTTACATCTCTTACTGCAACTCTCCTGCATTGACAGGTGGATTCTTTACCACTAGCACCACCTATGAAGCCCTGAATGGAGTCTACATACATACATACATAGCTTAGTCTTTGCATTTGACTATAATCATACTTTTAGGACAAACTATTAGAGGAATTCGGGATTTGAACAGGCGCATGTGCATGTTCTCAATACATACGGCCAAATACCTTCAGAAAGGCTGTATCAAACTACAGTGAATTCCTATGGCCTCTAAGACTCTGTTTCAAAACAAAACAAACCCCAAGGTTGGATAACCACTGTCCTGATAGAACCACACCTCTTGACAGCTGTCTTTTAATTGCCTATGGCCCTCTAGGCATGGGTTATGTATGTTTTGGTTGGTGAAAAACGGAGAACAATGAAAGTGAAGTGATTTGTTTACTATTACCACAAGAAGTGGAGGACAGTTTTGGGGATGCAAGTCAGTATTCCACAATTTTCAGGTTGTTTTCTAAACATAAGAGTGAAAATGACTTCTCATATAATAATACATAACCATTGCATAAATATCAGAAAATCTAGACAGGCCATTGTCCCTGAATGTGGTTCATCCTCTTTTGCGTATGCGTGTAAACACATCTACACAAGTACAAGTTGAACTAGCGCGTACGCACACACACACACACCCCTAAACGAAAGTTAAACCATTCTTACACTGTTTCACATGCTATATGTTTTCACTTATTTCACAAACATATTAAGGCATATTTCTTTGTGAGCTGGCAAACTAGAGCCCGTGGGGGTAGATTTTGCACAGCCTGAAAGTTGAGAATGGTTTTTATTTTTATTTTTTTGAAAGGGTTGTGAACAAATGAAGGATGTGTGACAGAGGCCATCTATGGCCCATAAAATGCAAAGTTTCTTCTCAAGCCTCAAAAGATTGATTTGCTCCTTTAAACACACGTGCTGTGCGATGTCACTACAGTAATGTCCGACTCTGTGAGACCTTAAGGATTGTCCTCTGCCAGGCTCCTCTGTCCACAGAATTCTCCAGGCAAGAATACTGGAGTGGGCTGCCATTTCCTTCTCCAGGAGACCTTCCCAATTCAGGGATCAAACCCTCATCTTTTACATCTCTTACTGCAACTCTCCTGCATTGACAGGTGGATTCTTTACCACTAGCACCACCTATGAAGCCCTGAATGGAGTCTACATACATACATACATAGCTTAGTCTTTGCATTTGACTATAATCATACTTTTAGGACAAACTATTAGAGGAATTCGGGATTTGAACAGGCGCATGTGCATGTTCTCAATACATACGGCCAAATACCTTCAGAAAGGCTGTATCAAACTACAGTCACTGCATTTCCTCTGAGTCTGGGTATTAAACTATTTTATATATTTACCATTTTCAGTCTTGAAACATTATATCTCATTACTATTTGAATATACATTGTTAATGGTCCGAGTACCATGTTCTATACGTTGTTTTTTTTTTCCCCCTAAGTGGACATGTGCACAAGCATGCAATTTCACAATTCCGAGAATTGCCTAAGGATCTAAGTTTGCCCCTGGGATTCGGCTGTCACCACTTTGCTCAGCACAGATGTGCTGGTTGCTGCTGGGTCACTCAGTTGTGTCTGACTCGTTGCAGCCCCACAGACTGTAGCCCACCTGGCTCCCCTATTCATAGAATTTCCCAGGCAAGAAAACCGGAGTGGGCTGCCATTTCCTTCTCCAGGTGGTCTTTCTGAGCCAGGGATCGAACCCACGTCTCCTGCTTGGCAGGTTGATTCTGTACCCCCGAATGTCCTGAAAAACTCTTTAACCAGGGGCCAAAGCCAAGTCTTTCTCCTGGAAACAGGCTGCAGATGAGGATACCAGAGATGTGATGGAGTCTGGCTGAGAGCCACTGCCAGCTGCTGTGGCGATGTTAACACAAGTGCCAGGGGGAGCCCCCCCGTGCTAGGGAAAGGAAGAGTGGGGACACCCACTCTTGGGGTCCCGTCTTCTCTGAGTCTGGACCCCATGTGCACACACACCCGGGCGATCACACCTGCCTATTGATCTGGGCGAGGCACTGCAGTGTTGAGAAAAACACTGGCCCCCAAAGTTATGACAGCTTAGACACAGGCCTTCTGAACCCTTTCCCCACTTCCTGTTGGGCTGTGAAACAAAGCAAAAAGTAGTGGCAACTACAGAGATGAACACAGCATTGTAAATCAACTACACTTCAATGAAAAATAACTCCAAAAAACAAAAAGAGCAGCTCCTACTCCCTGAGTGTCTGCCTTATACAGACACGGAGTCCTTATCTGCAGAGAACAGGTTATCATTCCACTTTTTGGAGAAGAAAACAGAGACTCAGAGAAGCAAAGTAACCACTCCAGGGTGGCAGATAGGAAGCAGCATGACCGGGAGGTGAACCTAGCCCCGCGTCTGAAACTCCTTTGTGGACCTTCCTACTTCAAGGCAAAACAAGGAATGATGATCTTGGTATTGATGATGGAGATAATAAATGAGACGAACTTACTGTCTGACTCCAGGAAGAAAGAACCCGTACAATTGACCAACTCTGTGTTCTCTCTGAATCCAACCACTCGGGGGATGTACATGTCCGTCGTGTCTACCAACTCGTCCGTTAGGTCACAGAACGATCTTGTGATGTTTATACAGCCCTTGACGATCTTCATAGCTTCTGGTTTACTTGGAAAGGCAAAGAAATGGTAAAAGAAAATGTTAGCGTTTATGGGATGGGAATCCATTAACCCCAAGCCCCACGTCCACATTCCTGTCTGGCTCTTCAAAGGTCCCTGTGGGGCTTTTGTTTAATTTTTAATCTTCTTTTTCAACTTTTTATTTTGTATTGGAGTATAGCTGATTAACAATGTTGTGGCCGTTTCGGGTGGACAGCAGAGGGAAATGTCCCTGTGTTGTCATTGGCTGTCACTTCCTTATTTCAAATGGAAATACCCTCCACCCTCAACCCCTCTCTCCTGTCTTTCCTTTTCTTCAAACCATTTGCCACCAGCTAGCCCATAATATCCTTGTTGACTTGGTATCTCTGCCTACTTTCAGAATGTCTGCTCCAAGAGGTCAGAGATTTAGGTTCACAATTTGACCCCCGACATATACTAGGAAATGGCAAGCCACTCCAGTATTCTTGCCTGGAAAATCCCATGGACAGAGGAGCCTGGCAGTTACAGTCCATGGGCTCACAAGGAGTTGGACATGACTGAGCACACACACACACACACACACACACACACACACACACACACAGAGTAGGTGCTCAGTAAATATTGCTGGATGAATGAATAAACAAATGTTGCTTGTTCACAGCAAAGGCCCCAGATCTCTCAACCCTTACAAGACAATCATGAATGCTTCTCCCCGACACCTCCTTCTTTCTCCGGTTGAGGACCACATGGTCTGGACCAGGTGGGAATAAAGAGTTTAGCGGGGTTTCATTCCACTTTTGGAGAAGAAAACAGAGACTCAGAGAAGCAAAGTAACCACTCCAGGGTGGCAGATAGGAAGCAGCATGACCGGGAGGTGAACCTAGCCCGCGTCTGAAACTCCTTTGTGGACCTTCCTACTTCAAGGCAAAACAAGGAATGATGATCTTGGTATTGATGATGGAGATAATAAATGAGACGAACTTACTGTCTGACTCCAGGAAGAAAGAACCCGTACAATTGACCAACTCTGTGTTCTCTCTGAATCCAACCACTCGGGGGATGTACATGTCCGTCGTGTCTACCAACTCGTCCGTTAGGTCACAGAACGATCTTGTGATGTTTATACAGCCCTTGACGATCTTCATAGCTTCTGGTTTACTTGGAAAGGCAAAGAAATGGTAAAAGAAAATGTTAGCGTTTATGGGATGGGAATCCATTAACCCCAAGCCCCACGTCCACATTCCTGTCTGGCTCTTCAAAGGTCCCTGTGGGGCTTTTGTTTAATTTTTAATCTTCTTTTTCAACTTTTTATTTTGTATTGGAGTATAGCTGATTAACAATGTTGTGGCCGTTTCGGGTGGACAGCAGAGGGAAATGTCCCTGTGTTGTCATTGGCTGTCACTTCCTTATTTCAAATGGAAATACCCTCCACCCTCAACCCCTCTCTCCTGTCTTTCCTTTTCTTCAAACCATTTGCCACCAGCTAGCCCATAATATCCTTGTTGACTTGGTATCTCTGCCTACTTTCAGAATGTCTGCTCCAAGAGGTCAGAGATTTAGGTTCACAATTTGACCCCCGACATATACTAGGAAATGGCAAGCCACTCCAGTATTCTTGCCTGGAAAATCCCATGGACAGAGGAGCCTGGCAGTTACAGTCCATGGGCTCACAAGGAGTTGGACATGACTGAGCACACACACACACACACACACACACACACACACACACACACACAGAGTAGGTGCTCAGTAAATATTGCTGGATGAATGAATAAACAAATGTTGCTTGTTCACAGCAAAGGCCCCAGATCTCTCAACCCTTACAAGACAATCATGAATGCTTCTCCCCGACACCTCCTTCTTTCTCCGGTTGAGGACCACATGGTCTGGACCTAAGTCGGCCTATACAGGGATAATAAAGAGATCTGCTCTCTTGAGCTTCACAAAGGCAGGCGAGTGATGCATGCGAGTGACTAAGGCAGGGAGAAACTTCTGACTTTAGCAGTTACCAAAGAGACACCCAATCCTAAAGGAAATCAGTCCTGAGTATTCACTGGAAGGACTAATGCCGAAGCTGAAGCTCCAATACTTTGGCCACCTGATTAGAAGAGCTGACTTATTGGAAAAGGCCCTGATGCTGGAAAGACTGAAGGCAAAAGGAGAAGAGGGTGGCAGAGGATGAGATGGTTGGATGGCATCACTGACTCAATGGACATGAATTTGAGCAAACTCTGGGACCGAGGGAAGAACAGCGAAGCCTGGTGTGCTGCAGTCTAGGGGTCATAAAGAGTTGAATTCAACAACAACAAAAAGAAACCCACCAGAGTTCCTGCAGCGGGTCAGGCAATGGCAGTAAGACCAATGAGCCAAATAAACAACCAACAAAGGGACACTCTGAGGGGCTATTGGATCAATGTAACGGCGTAGGAGGGGGATAGGTGGATGTGGGAAGAAGCAGGCCGCAGAGGACACTGTCCATTGGGGCCCCACTTGCTGTAGCAGGAAGATTAGCACAGAGAGGCTGAGTTCTGCGCCCCAGGTCACAGCTGGTTAGTGACCCAGCCAGACTTTGGACCTGGACCTGTCCTAGTCTGGACCAGGCAGCTTTCTGAGGTGCTGCCAGCCTCTCTGAATCGAGAAAAGTAAACACAGCCCATCAATATGGTCACCAGGTCTTTGGACTTTTGTCCTCAAGAATAATGCAGCACTTTTCAGCACTCAGACTTACTGAATTGGGAAGGAATTGTGACTATTACAATAACTATTTTGCTTCTGAGGCCTTGACCTATAGAAACTGGCCTTGGTTCTAAGTACAAGTTTGTCAAAAATAACTCTGAGGTGTTGACATATTCAGTGTAAGTAAAAATGGAGGGATCTTTTGTCTTTGGACTTTAAAAGCTCTGTTGCAAACAGATCATCTTTTCCCCATGCCCCACAGAACAGAAATATGATACCTTTAGCAAGAGAAAAATGAAATGGCAAACCCACCTCAAGATTGTGTACCATACTGTATAGTGAGTTGGTACAACTGAACGTTTTTTTAATTCCCATGATAAGATGGACTGGAAATTTCGTAATGTCATCTTTAAAGTGCAAGGTGGTCCTTCTGACAAATCTAAAGGGAACAGGACGAAAAAAAGAGATTGAAATCTGAAATCCTGGAACCCAGCATGGTTATCTTAGCCACTGTTTAAATTGTCCCTAGGGACTTTCACCCTTTCTAGCAAGGAAGCCCTCCACGAGCCCTGAGTCTTGCACACCCAAAGGAAATGGTTTTGTTGGACACCAGAAGAACTAATACAAGTAATAAATGCACACCAATGGACATGAATTTGAGCAAACTCTGGGACCGAGGGAAGAACAGCGAAGCCTGGTGTGCTGCAGTCTAGGGGTCATAAAGAGTTGAATTCAACAACAACAAAAAGAAACCCACCAGAGTTCCTGCAGCGGGTCAGGCAATGGCAGTAAGACCAATGAGCCAAATAAACAACCAACAAAGGGACACTCTGAGGGGCTATTGGATCAATGTAGGCGTAGGAGGGGGATAGGTGGATGTGGGAAGAAGCAGGCCGCAGAGGACACTGTCCATTGGGGCCCCACTTGCTGTAGCAGGAAGATTAGCACAGAGAGGCTGAGTTCTGCGCCCCAGGTCACAGCTGGTTAGTGACCCAGCCAGACTTTGGACCTGGACCTGTCCTAGTCTGGACCAGGCAGCTTTCTGAGGTGCTGCCAGCCTCTCTGAATCGAGAAAAGTAAACACAGCCCATCAATATGGTCACCAGGTCTTTGGACTTTTGTCCTCAAGAATAATGCAGCACTTTTCAGCACTCAGACTTACTGAATTGGGAAGGAATTGTGACTATTACAATAACTATTTTGCTTCTGAGGCCTTGACCTATAGAAACTGGCCTTGGTTCTAAGTACAAGTTTGTCAAAAATAACTCTGAGGTGTTGACATATTCAGTGTAAGTAAAAATGGAGGGATCTTTTGTCTTTGGACTTTAAAAGCTCTGTTGCAAACAGATCATCTTTTCCCCATGCCCCACAGAACAGAAATATGATACCTTTAGCAAGAGAAAAATGAAATGGCAAACCCACCTCAAGATTGTGTACCATACTGTATAGTGAGTTGGTACAACTGAACGTTTTTTTAATTCCCATGATAAGATGGACTGGAAATTTCGTAATGTCATCTTTAAAGTGCAAGGTGGTCCTTCTGACAAATCTAAAGGGAACAGGACGAAAAAAAGAGATTGAAATCTGAAATCCTGGAACCCAGCATGGTTATCTTAGCCACTGTTTAAATTGTCCCTAGGGACTTTCACCCTTTCTAGCAAGGAAGCCCTCCTACGAGCCCTGGAGTCTTGCACACCCAAAGGAAATGGTTTTGTTGGACACCAGAAGTGAACTAATACAAGTAATAAATGACCAACACAGTGTCAGAGCGGACAAGCTCAGGAAACAGGAACTCAGGACTTTGTCAACAGAATTTGGGCTCACCCAATTATCGCTCACTCTCAGTGGAAATTTGGATCAAAATAATCCATGCCATCCTGGGTTTCTCCAAGCTCTCAAGCCAACCCTTGACCCCTCCTCGGGTCCCCCCTAACTGGCTCAGCCTATGGCTGAGCAAGTTTTCCTTCCTCCTAATTTTTCACTGCACTTGTACCCCCAACACAGAGCAGGAACGGGACTGTTTGCCCAGACTGGATATCCCAAAGCATTTCTCCCCAAGCCTATGCAGGAGTAGACACTATTCACAGACCCATTTCACAGACTGTGAAATTGAGAAGTTGAGTTATGCAACAGCAGACAGGTGGGAAGTGGCCGTAGCAAAGGAGACTTCACAGTTACATTTGTCAAACCCTGTCTTAAATGGTTACAGTTTCGAAGAGCATCTTGGCTTCCTGTGGTTAAGACCTTAGCTTCTAGGTTGCCAAGTCTTCGTCCTCCAGTGCTCATCATAAGGCTGGATATGTATTTAATACCTACTGAAATTTTGTGGGCACGTTTACATGTAGACAAGAAACTAGATAACAGGTGAAATAATGCAAATTAAAGGGAAATAATTTCTGGAAGATTTGTTTGTTTGGCACAGTCTATGTCTCCTCATTCTTCTACTAATGAGACTATTAAGAGCTGAATGTTCTTTTAAGGGGCTTCCCTGGTGGCTCAGTGGTAAAGAATTTGCCTACCAATGTAGGAAAAGTGGATCCGGGCCCTGAGTCAGGAAGATCCCCTGAAGAAGGAAAAGGCAACCCACACCCACATTGCTGCAGGGGAAATCCCACAGACAAAGGAGCCTGATGAGCTATACCCCAAGCCGAGTATGACTTAATGACTGAACAACAACAACAATTCTTTAAAAGGGTTTAAAAAATTAACTCTAGTGTCACTTTCTTGTAACAGTTTTATGAGACAAATGTGAAAACTAGAATTGGCTAAATTCTCCTTCTACAGAGAAAGTATTTGAAGAAAATGGTTCAAACAAAATGGCAACAGACATGGGGTGAGAAATCCAAGTTCCCACATTTTTGACTTGCTCCATCACTCTAACTATTACACAAAATTTTGTAAAACCAAAAAAATCTCTTACCATGCAAAACATACGAAATACCAAATACGAGGCTGATGTGCACTGGGAAGAAGAGAAACATGTTAGAAAAGCAACAACACTTTCTTCGGGCTCAATTTAAGATTGCTCTCACGCCTGGCATTATCTTCTACACATGTATCAATATTGGACTGAGACTTTCTTGTGCTAAAGAAAGAGGCTCAAGTAAATGGTCCTAGGGCTTTCTAGACGGTGCTGTGGTAAAGAATCCACGTGCCAATGCAGGAGACGTGAGTTTGATCTCTGGGTCAGGAAGATCTCCTGCCGTAGGAAATGGCAACGCATTCCACTATTCTTGCCTGGAGAATTCCATGGACAGAAGAGGCTGGTGGGCTACAGTCCGTGGGGTCTCAAAGAGTTGGACACAACTGAGTGACTGAGCATGCACGTAGATTCCTAGAGAGCTGACACTGGTACCAGCAGTGTGTCTTCCAAGGTTGTCTCATCCTGACCAGATCCCAAATAAGATGTTTGGGAGCTGATACTAGTAATGAGGTTGGTTGGTTGAGCTGGTTGAGGGACTATCGTGCAAATTAAAGGGAAATAATTTTTCTGGAAGATTTGTTTGTTTGGCACAGTCTATGTCTCCTCATTCTTCTACTAATGAGACTATTAAGAGCTGAATGTTCTTTTAAGGGGCTTCCCTGGTGGCTCAGTGGTAAAGAATTTGCCTACCAATGTAGGAAAAGTGGATCCGGGCCCTGAGTCAGGAAGATCCCCTGAAGAAGGAAAAGGCAACCCACACCCACATTGCTGCAGGGGAAATCCCACAGACAAAGGAGCCTGATGAGCTATACCCCAAGCCGAGTATGACTTAATGACTGAACAACAACAACAATTCTTTAAAAGGGTTTAAAAAATTAACTCTAGTGTCACTTTCTTGTAACAGTTTTATGAGACAAATGTGAAAACTAGAATTGGCTAAATTCTCCTTCTACAGAGAAAGTATTTGAAGAAAATGGTTCAAACAAAATGGCAACAGACATGGGGTGAGAAATCCAAGTTCCCACATTTTTGACTTGCTCCATCACTCTAACTATTACACAAAATTTTGTAAAACCAAAAAAATCTCTTACCATGCAAAACATACGAAATACCAAATACGAGGCTGATGTGCACTGGGAAGAAGAGAAACATGTTAGAAAAGCAACAACACTTTCTTCGGGCTCAATTTAAGATTGCTCTCTACGTCTGGCATTTTCCTCTACACATGTATCAATATTGGACTGAGACTTTCTTGTGCTAAAGAAAGAGGCTCAAGTAAATGGTCCTAGGGCTTTCTAGACGGTGCTGTGGTAAAGAATCCACGTGCCAATGCAGGAGACGTGAGTTTGATCTCTGGGTCAGGAAGATCTCCTGCCGTAGGAAATGGCAACGCATTCCACTATTCTTGCCTGGAGAATTCCATGGACAGAAGAGGCTGGTGGGCTACAGTCCGTGGGGTCTCAAAGAGTTGGACACAACTGAGTGACTGAGCATGCACGTAGATTCCTAGAGAGCTGACACTGGTACCAGCAGTGTGTCTTCCAAGGTTGTCTCATCCTGACCAGATCCCAAATAAGATGTTTGGGAGCTGATACTAGTAATGAGGTTGGTTGGTTGAGCTGGTTGAGGGACTATCGTGAGAAGCAGTCATCTGTCTGGGACAACTCTCAGAATATGAATAAGCATGTGGCTAATTTAAAAGCTTCGAGGTAAAGATATTTACTGAGGTTGGTGGAGGGAAAAAGGTCTTGGTGATGGGAACAGGGCAGTCTCATTTGGTTTCTGAACGCCACCATGACTTGGGAAGTGGGGAGGGCTTGGCATTATTAGTAGGAGGGGCCCAAGGGCATCATATACTACCCGAACCACGACACTTCTCAGGGAGAAGTGTCCCACACACGGATCCCTTACTGATAAACTATGGAACAGATGACACAGTGACGCTGAAATAGAACCAAAAGAAAGGCAAAGAAAGGGCACAAATGAATAGGGTGATGGAAAAAAGTTGATAATAAATGAAGTGTGGAAACCAAAGTCCAGGGGTGACTTTTCGGTTTTTTGATGAAAAGGGTGATAGGAGTCTGGTTGTTGTTTTTCGTTGTTTTGTCATTAAGTCGTGTCTGACTCTTTGTGACCTCATGAACTGCAGCCCTCCAGGCATCTCTGTCCATGGAATTTTCCAGGCAAGAATACAGGAATGGGTCGCCATTCCCTTCTCCAGGGGATCTTCCCAACCTAGGGATCCAACCCCGGCCTCCTGCACTGGCAGACAATTTCTTTTCCACCAAGCCACCATGGAAGCCCTAGAGGTCTGTCTGGTCTCTTTCCAAATGCTGGAGCACAGTGATATACTCCACCATGGATTAGAACAACGATATTAAGGGAAATTCCTCTTCAAATTACAATGAAGCCAAGCCCCTTTATTACTGAGCTGAAGGTCAATGATTATTTGGTTGTTTTCCTAAAACATTAGTAGGACAGAAACCCATTGGAAACTATTCCATGGACAGAAGAGGCTGGTGGGCTACAGTCCGTGGGGTCTCAAAGAGTTGGACACAACTGAGTGACTGAGCATGCACGTAGATTCCTAGAGAGCTGACACTGGTACCAGCAGTGTGTCTTCCAAGGTTGTCTCATCCTGACCAGATCCCAAATAAGATGTTTGGGAGCTGATACTAGTAATGAGGTTGGTTGGTTGAGCTGGTTGAGGGACTATCGTGAGAAGCAGTCATCTGTCTGGGACAACTCTCAGAATATGAATAAGCATGTGGCTAATTTAAAAGCTTCGAGGTAAAGATATTTACTGAGGTTGGTGGAGGGAAAAAGGTCTTGGTGATGGGAACAGGGCAGTCTCATTTGGTTTCTGAACGCCACCATGACTTGGGAAGTGGGGAGGGATTGGCATTCTTAGTAGGTGGGGACCAAGGGCATCATATACTACCCGAACCACGACACTTCTCAGGGAGAAGTGTCCCACACACGGATCCCTTACTGATAAACTATGGAACAGATGACACAGTGACGCTGAAATAGAACCAAAAGAAAGGCAAAGAAAGGGCACAAATGAATAGGGTGATGGAAAAAAGTTGATAATAAATGAAGTGTGGAAACCAAAGTCCAGGGGTGACTTTTCGGTTTTTTGATGAAAAGGGTGATAGGAGTCTGGTTGTTGTTTTTCGTTGTTTTGTCATTAAGTCGTGTCTGACTCTTTGTGACCTCATGAACTGCAGCCCTCCAGGCATCTCTGTCCATGGAATTTTCCAGGCAAGAATACAGGAATGGGTCGCCATTCCCTTCTCCAGGGGATCTTCCCAACCTAGGGATCCAACCCCGGCCTCCTGCACTGGCAGACAATTTCTTTTCCACCAAGCCACCATGGAAGCCCTAGAGGTCTGTCTGGTCTCTTTCCAAATGCTGGAGCACAGTGATATACTCCACCATGGATTAGAACAACGATATTAAGGGAAATTCCTCTTCAAATTACAATGAAGCCAAGCCCCTTTATTACTGAGCTGAAGGTCAATGATTATTTGGTTGTTTTCCTAAAACATTAGTAGGACAGAAACCCATTGTGAATCAAGCCATTAACACAGGATTCCTATCTATATTCCATTTGGCTATTGACATTGAGCACCTGATACTGGGTCCTCAGGGCTGGGAAAATCAACTGGCTACTCCCTAACAGGGTCCCTGGAGATGGAGCTGCAAGAAAAAGTGATACTTACCCAAGGGATGCAAATTCAGTGGTCCAATCGCTGAGACATTCTGGCTTAGAAGCATTTTTGTTATTGTATATGTCCTTTCTTTATTTCCACATCTGAAAAGAAATCAATATTAGGTGACCAGAATTCTGAAGTGTCTAATTAAATTGCAAAGACAAGGGGAAAAAATCAGACAATGAAAGATCGGCAGGAAATTCTTTTTATGAATTATGGCTGCCTTGGGTCTTAGTCTTTGTTGGAGCTGAAAATCTGCACAATGTCGGCCCTGTTCCTGTACTTCTCTGGAGTCTGGAATGTTAGAGTGGAAAATCTGCAAAGAGCGGAGGCAGCCCCACCCTCCCCGCAGTCTCTTCGCGCCAGGGACCAAAGCTTTCCTACCTGGGGACTTACGTCAGCACCAGTCCCTCCCCTGGCCACTTCTCTGGCCACACCAGATACTTAACCCCCTCTCTCAGCTGCAATGTCCCTTTCAGCCCAGTGGCCCCGCCTGGGCCCTTTCTTCCCCTTTCTCTCCGAACCCTTCTTCCCTCTTGGACCCCTCGCCATGAGCCCCCTCGCTCTCCCCCTGCTTGTCTCTCTCCCGGTCATGCCTGCATCGCCAGATCCCTCGTGGCGGCTCCTACCTAAGCCCTATGTGAATAA
The DNA here is from genome assembly GCA_022376925.1 of Tragulus kanchil. NCBI lineage: Eukaryota > Metazoa > Chordata > Mammalia > Artiodactyla > Tragulidae > Tragulus > Tragulus kanchil. Next base: position 233,685,861 of record JAIOJX010000028.1, on the reverse strand, counting down.
ACCTGCTCCTCCCTCATTCCCTCAGCCTGCTCTGGTTTCTCTTTAACACTTTTCTAACAGCCATGGCACATAGGATCTATTTCCTTGCGGTGCACAGACTCTCTAGTTATGTCCTGCTGGCTCAATAGTGGACGCATGTGGGCTTCGTTGCTCCAAGCCATGTGGGATCTTAGCTCTCTGACCAGGGATCAAACCTGGGTCCTCTGCATTGCAAGGCAGATCCTTAACCACTAGGCAACCAAGGCAGTCTCCAGCAGGAAATTCCTGATTCCAGATTTCTCTCTGACTTTCTGGGAGCTCGGCCATTCACCGCATTTACATGAGTAGCTTTATCTCAGCACAGCTGTGGGACCAATAGTCATTTGGTTCCCAAAATTTAAATATACAAAAAAGCAAATTTTGAAGTGTCTTTCTTTCTTCAGAAAAGTATTTTTATTATTTTAGTCCTTAACAGGGTCCCTGGAGATGGAGCTGCAAGAAAAAGTGATACTTACCCAAGGGATGCAAATTCAGTGGTCCAATCGCTGAGACATTCTGGCTTAGAAGCATTTTTGTTATTGTATATGTCCTTTCTTTATTTCCACATCTGAAAAGAAATCAATATTAGGTGACCAGAATTCTGAAGTGTCTAATTAAATTGCAAAGACAAGGGGAAAAAATCAGACAATGAAAGATCGGCAGGAAATTCTTTTTATGAATTATGGCTGCCTTGGGTCTTAGTCTTTGTTGGAGCTGAAAATCTGCACAATGTCGGCCCTGTTCCTGTACTTCTCTGGAGTCTGGAATGTTAGAGTGGAAAATCTGCAAAGAGCGGAGGCAGCCCCACCCTCCCCGCAGTCTCTTCGCGCCAGGGACCAAAGCTTTCCTACCTGGGGACTTACGTCAGCACCAGTCCCTCCCCTGGCCACTTCTCTGGCCACACCAGATACTTAACCCCCTCTCTCAGCTGCAATGTCCCTTTCAGCCCAGTGGCCCCGCCTGGGCCCTTTCTTCCCCTTTCTCTCCGAACCCTTCTTCCCTCTTGGACCCCTCGCCATGAGCCCCCTCGCTCTCCCCCTGCTTGTCTCTCTCCCGGTCATGCCTGCATCGCCAGATCCCTCGTGGCGGCTCCTACCTAAGCCCTATGTGAATAAACCTGCTCCTCCCTCATTCCCTCAGCCTGCTCTGGTTTCTCTTTAACACTTTTCTAACAGCCATGGCACATAGGATCTATTTCCTTGCGGTGCACAGACTCTCTAGTTATGTCCTGCTGGCTCAATAGTGGACGCATGTGGGCTTCGTTGCTCCAAGCCATGTGGGATCTTAGCTCTCTGACCAGGGATCAAACCTGGGTCCTCTGCATTGCAAGGCAGATCCTTAACCACTAGGCAACCAAGGCAGTCTCCAGCAGGAAATTCCTGATTCCAGATTTCCTCTCTGACTTTCTGGGAGCTCGGCCATTCACCGCATTTACATGAGTAGCTTTATCTCAGCACAGCTGTGGGACCAATAGTCATTTGGTTCCCAAAATTTAAATATACAAAAAAGCAAATTTTGAAGTGTCTTTCTTTCTTCAGAAAAGTATTTTTATTATTTTTTTGGTAAGTCCTTCAGAAAAACTTCATGCATAACCGAAAACAAATAGATATTCTTTTTGTTTTTGTTTAACAAAGTGTTAAATGAAATTTTATTGTAAAAAGAAATATTCTTACTCCCCCTTTTTTAAAACACTGTGCTAGCAGGTGGTGCTAGTGGTAAAGAATCTTCTTGCCAATGCAGGGAACTTGGGTTCCATCTTTGGGTTGGGAAAATGCCCTGGAAAAGGAAATGGCAACCCACTCCAGTATTCTTGCCTGGAGAATCCCATGGACAGAGGAGCCTGGCGGGCTACAGTCCATGGGGTCCCAAAGAGTCGGACATGATTGAAGCGATGGTGCACACACACAGCATACACATTCCTTGTCCAATTCCTGCTTTTTTCTGATTACAAATAACTTTGGTGGCACTTTCTACATCAGAACCAAAGAGAATTTCTATTTTAAATAGTTACATAGTCTACCTTATGGACATATGATGATTTATATAACCAGTCCCCACAGAGAACGGTTCGAGTGACTTCCAACTGTTTCTGCAGTGCATTGTCTTGAGAATGCCTCGTTCTGGGCATGTCAAGTCTAAGTGTGAGAAAGCTTCCCGGAAGTAGGATTGCTAGCCCAAGAGAGTGTTCAGTCAGGGTCCCAAGCAGGAAAGAGCCTATTCGAGTTAGGATGACTGCAGGAAGGTTTTAACCAAGGGACTATTTACTATGTGTGAGCTGCCTGCAGGCTAACCGTAGAAAGAGTGCGGCATCTGAATGTAACAGCAGCGAGGGCTGTTCTCATCCTGAGCTTGAGGTGCAGAGGGAAGGTCCCCACCCTGGGATTTGGAAGGGGAGCATCCTATGTGAGGAGCTACGGTGAACTGCACGAGGGGACTGAGGATTAACACTCCTCAGTGGCTTCCCTCCCCTCTTCTGGGGGCTCCCCATTGGCTGAGCCAACGGGGACAAGGCAGCGCATGGCAGGGCCCAGTAGAAGGTGGGTAAGTGGAGGCTGGGTTTGGGGGGCGGACAGAAGATGCCTGGCACAAAGGGGCCCTGTATGTCTTTTTTTTTTTTTTGCCTCCTCGAATGCGAGGCTTGTGGGATCTTAGTTCCCCCACCGGGGACGGAACTTAAACCCTCAGCAATGAAAGCGCACAGCCCTAACCACGGGGAACCAGGGAAGTCCCTGCATTTGTAATCTTGATAGAAAGGGCCACACTCTCACGCTTCGGGCTGCAGCGGTTTCCACAACTTCCGGCAGGATCTGGAGGATTTCTCCTTCCCCCACAAAGGAAGAGCTTGTGGGAAATGATCATGATAAATTATGAGTATGATAAGGATAACCATCAAGCACTTAGATTTCTAAAAATCAAATTCAGAAATACAAAGCTGTCTTCAGACTCCTATTAATTTTGTATTTCTGTTATTCTGAGTAAGACTGAGCCTGTTTTCATGTATGGCAGAGGTACTTCCTTTCTAGTTAACTGTCTGTATCTTTGTCTTTTTTCTTTCTACTGTGTTGCTGGTTCTTTTCAAAAAAAATTTATTGGCGGATAGTTGCTTTAACATTGTTGCGTTAGTCTCTGCTGTACAGTAAAGTGAATCAGTTACACATAGACATATATCTCCTCTTTTTTTAGATTTCCTTCTTTTATATTGTTTTGAAGCAGCTTTTTAAGCATGAGGCTAACTGGCCCTTTGTGGTATAAGTCCCGCCTTTTTCATTTTCCTCTGCTGCCGTCACTTGTCCTTTTGATTTGCTTGCGCTGTTTTTTCGGTTTTTGTTTTTTTTTTTTTAACCACATAGAAACTTCTGAATTCTGTGCTTTAAGACTCAAGGGTATTTTCTTTTTTAGCACCTGCCTTTTGAGTTACAGTTTCAAAGTTTTCTTCACTGCAAGCTGAGACAGAAATTCTTCACACATCTGGAGGCACCCCTAGTCAGTCCCCTTCTTACTCTCTCTCGGATCTCTTGTCTCCACCCAAACAAAGGGGGCTTCTTTGGTCTCTGCCAACACTAGGAGCAGCGCCAAGCCCCAAGTCAAAGTGAAAAACGACCACGAAGTAGCAGACAAGTTCAAGCTAAACACACATGAAAATGTCCTGCTGACTATCAAGCTGTCAGGCCCCACCCAGTGTATTCTAGAAAAATCCAAAAGATTCCAAGTCGAAATTGCCGTCTACCAACCATGAGCTATCCGGGCACCTCAACTTGTCCTGTACTACATGTGTGTTCAGTCGTGTCTGACTCTTCACAACGTCCAGGACTCCAGCCCGCCAGGCTCCTCTGTCCATGGGCCTCTCCAGGCAAGAATCCTGGAGTGGGTTGGCGTTTCCTCCTGGGTGAGTTGTCATCCACTCGGGGATGGAACCTGCATCCCCTGCATCTCCTGCATTAGCAGGCGGGCGCGTTATCAGAAAGCCACTTGGGAAGCCATACTATTATACTATCATTAGAACATCCATGGAAATATCTTTGTGCCCTGTGATGTCATTTGCCATTGTTACTCCTTAGCAGAGGGCCTGCGTGGCCGTGGAAGTTCTCTAGATGCTGGAAGCAGCGAGACTGTAGAATGCCACCTTGCAGGTGCCTCCCTTCTACCTGATTGTCTGTCCCATGGCCTCTAGACTCCCTGCTTTGTTCTGATGGCGGCACATTTTTGCCTTTGCTCTGCCTCTGAAGCTGAAAGTACACACTCACAACTACACAACTAGAAGTCTCTCTCTCCTGCTATAGGCCAGAGGAGGCCTTTCTTTGTTCCTGGTGACTCATACTCCCCTCCCAATTAGATATTTCTGGTAGTAGAGTCTTGCTTGTTTAGAAAATCTGATTTCCCATCTTGGCGCCCTGCCTGGGATTGTTCCTGACGCTCTCTGAAATCCTCCCAGCGGCTCAGCCCTCCTGAGGCTCCTGTTACTCTGACCTCTGAAGCCAGGGCAGAGTTCAGTTCCCCAAGGCCCTGCAGGAACAGGGGTCCCACACTTGGTTTCTTGGTCTCCAGTGGTGTCTTGAAATTCTTAACCATTGTAGCTCTGAGCTTGTGTTGTGTTCGTGAAGTCTGATGGGACAACAGGAGTCTGATTCACCCTTGGGTCTTGCTCCTTCATCCCTGCAAGTTGGAGTCCCAGCCTGGTCCCTCTCCGCACCTCATGATTGCTGACAGTCTCCTCTTGTGGGGCAGCAGCTGGGTCTCGTGGTGGGAGAGCGCCCTGCTGCACGATGCCCTCTTGGCGTGTGTGCAGGAAGGGGGGGCCACGCAGAGTGGAAGCTGTCCCTGGCCCGCCTCACCTAGGGGGTGGCTAGCTGGGCTGGTGGGGGTTAAGTGTCAAGGTCAGTCTCGATCTGGGTACCTAGCAGGGCCAGAAGCAGAGGTTTAGAGGCTCTTTGACGTCTCCAGCATGCTGTGATAGGGTTAGATCTTTGGAAAGGGGAGACTCAGTTTGTCTTTCCCAGAGTCTATCTTGGCCTGGAGTGCTGGTGGCTAACAGCTGAGGGTTCTGAGCATCCCGCAAGTGCAAAGGCACACGTGCCCAGGGTTGGCAGGGCAGAAGGGCCCTGGGCACCTGTGGGCAGTGGCACTGGCCCTGAGCACCTTGTGTAAGAAAGTGCTCCTGAGGCTGGCTGTGTGTCTGTAGGGACCCTCTCTTCCTCCTTGCTACCTTCCTGAGGCTGGGCTTGAGTTTGCTGCTTCCAGCTACTTCGAGGGATTCTTCCAAGATGCGCCGGGGAAAGAGATGGCGACCCACCCCAGTACTCTCACCTGGAGGATCCTGTGCACAGGGGAGCCTGACAGGGTGTGGTCCATGGGGTCACAAAGAGTCGGACACGACTGAAGTGACTTTGCACGTGCTAGGAAATGCCAACTGTGTATTATAATTTGGTGATTGCCCACAGGGCTTAAATGCTCTTAAATTTGCACTTAGATCTGGCTGGGCAGACAGTAGAATGGTAAAACTCATGCTCGTAATTAACTTTGTATTATTACTTGCTATGAACATTTAGAATGACATTAAATAGAAGCAAAAAAAGACAAGTTGAGAGAGATCATAGAAGAAACGAAAACACTTTTGACTCTAGTACCTTTAGAGGTATTTTTTTCTGTTTTTTTTTTTTTTTTTAATACATGGGCCCTGCTCTTTTTAAAATTTATTTATTTATCTTTTGGTGGGTAGGGTGGGGAGGGTGATGGGTGGGCCACTTCTATTGGTCTTTCATTTTCTCTATTTTCATCCGTCTTTGTTCGTTGATTCCTGCGGGCCTCCCATCGTGGTGGTCTCTATTGTCCCAGAGCACCGGCTCTGGGCGCATGCACTCCAGAGCTCCGGCTCGGTGGTGGTACCCCCACTATTGTGTGGCGCCTTGCTGCACGATGCCCTCTTGGCGTGTGTGCAGGAAGGGGGCCACGAGAGTGGAAGCTGTCCTGGCCCGCCTCACCTAGGGGGTGGCTAGCTGGGCTGGTGGGGGTTAAGTGTCAAGGTCAGTCTCGATCTGGGTACCTAGCAGGGCCAGAAGCAGAGGTTTAGAGGCTCTTTGACGTCTCCAGCATGCTGTGATAGGGTTAGATCTTTGGAAAGGGGAGACTCAGTTTGTCTTTCCCAGAGTCTATCTTGGCCTGGAGTGCTGGTGGCTAACAGCTGAGGGTTCTGAGCATCCCGCAAGTGCAAAGGCACACGTGCCCAGGGTTGGCAGGGCAGAAGGGCCCTGGGCACCTGTGGGCAGTGGCACTGGCCCTGAGCACCTTGTGTAAGAAAGTGCTCCTGAGGCTGGCTGTGTGTCTGTAGGGACCCTCTCTTCCTCCTTGCTACCTTCCTGAGGCTGGGCTTGAGTTTGCTGCTTCCAGCTACTTCGAGGGATTCTTCCAAGATGCGCCGGGGAAAGAGATGGCGACCCACCCCAGTACTCTCACCTGGAGGATCCTGTGCACAGGGGAGCCTGACAGGGTGTGGTCCATGGGGTCACAAAGAGTCGGACACGACTGAAGTGACTTTGCACGTGCTAGGAAATGCCAACTGTGTATTATAATTTGGTGATTGCCCACAGGGCTTAAATGCTCTTAAATTTGCACTTAGATCTGGCTGGGCAGACAGTAGAATGGTAAAACTCATGCTCGTAATTAACTTTGTATTATTACTTGCTATGAACATTTAGAATGACATTAAATAGAAGCAAAAAAAGACAAGTTGAGAGAGATCATAGAAGAAACGAAAACACTTTTGACTCTAGTACCTTTAGAGGTATTTTTTTCTGTTTTTTTTTTTTTTTTTTAATACATGGGCCCTGCACTTTTTTTTTAAAATTTATTTATTTATCTTTTTGGTGGGTAGGGTGGGGAGGGGGGGGGTGATGGGTGGGCCACTTCTATTGGTCTTTCATTTTCTCTATTTTCATCCGTCTTTGTTCGTTGATTCCTGCGGGCCTCCCATCGTGGTGGTCTCTATTGTCCCAGAGCACCGGCTCTGGGCGCATGCACTCCAGAGCTCCGGCTCGGTAATTGGACACATTGGTCCAGCCGCTCCGCGGCACGTGGGATCTTCCCAGGCCAGGGATCGAACTGGCGCCCCTTGCACTGCAAGGCGGTATCCTTACCCACTGGACCACCAGGGAAGCCCCAGCAGTTTTTTTTCTATAAGAGCTCAGGGGTGCTGAATTCCCCTCGCTCTTTCTTATTTGAGAAAGCTGATTCCGGTTGACTTTCAACTTGAAAGACAACCTGGTTGGATGAAGCAGCCTCTTGGGGAAAAGTTTCTTTCCCTTAGAACTTTTCTCTTGGAGCCACTGTCTTTGGGGATTGAGCACAGCCCTGGAAACATCCGAGAGCAACTTGATGTCATTTTTGTCTCCTTTATTTAATTTTTAAAAAATTCCTAAGTCACTCTTTCTCTTTGAATTTAAACTGTTGACGATATCATGGGAGTAAGCATTCCCATATGAAAATGTCCTGGAAAATGTCATGTTCTTTTGGCCTATGGACCATTTTTTAAGTTCAGTAACATTTATTTATGTTATTTTTCTGTGCATTTTCTGTCTCGGCTTCACTACATCAAGGACCTCAATTATCCTAACACCTGACTGTGCTTTATCTCTCTTCCACATCAAATTCCAAATAAATGACTGCATCTTTGTCTCTGACTTTTTTGGGCTGAGTCAAGCCTTTCCTCCTTTAAATGTTTTCAGCAGAATCTATTCCATTCTTTCCTCTTATTTCTTCTGTAATTATGTTTCAATGACCTTCAGTGTATTCCCATAAGTCTGTAATCTTCCTTTTCATCTCAATTAACATTCTTTTCTTACCATTGTATTTGTCTTATTGAATTCATCTTTTTAAATCAATTTTTAAAAATTTTTAGTTATGTATTTTTCACCCATCTTTTATTCTTTAGCCCGTGTGGGCCTCCCATTGCAGTGGCCTCCCTCGTTGCAGAGCACCAGTCTGTGTGCATGCACTCCAGAGTACCGGCTTGGTAATTGGACATACAAGTCCAGCCGCTCCGCGGCACGTGGGATCTTCCTGGGCCAGGGATTGAACCGGTGCCCCTTGCACTGCAAGGTGGACTCTACCCACTGGACAACCAGGGAAGCCCCTTAAATCAATTTTTGAAGGATCTAAAACTATCATGAGGCTTCCCTGGTGGCTCAGATGGTAAATGCAATGCAAGAGACCAGGGTTTGGCCCCTGGGTCAGGAAGATTCCCCTGGAGAAGGCTATGGCAACCCACTCCAGTATTCATGGCTGGGAAATCCCATGGACAGAGGAGCCTGGGGGGCTACAGTCCATGGGGTCATAAAAGAATCAGACACACTTAGCGACTAAACACCCCCAAAAGCTATTGTAGAGAATGGCCTTCTGTCCCAAGAGTAGTATTTTCTCTTCGGTAAGACTCCTGCAAGGTATCCCGGGGGGGCTCAGGTGGTTAAGAATCTACCTGCAATGTAGGAGACTAGGTTTGATCCCTGGCTCTGGAAGCTCCCCTGGAGAAGGAAATGGCTACCCACTCCAGAAGTCTTGCCTGGAAAATTTTATGGACAGAGATGCCTGGAGGGCTACAGTCCATGAGGTCACTAAGAGTCAGACACAACTGAGTGACTAATCCTTCAAGCTATCACGTTTTGTCCTTTCTTTTCTTTATTTTCCCACACCGCTTCTGAGCACCTTGCTCTTACTTGAATTCCTGTGTTTCCTGCAATTATGCTACAGTGGAGTGAAATTTTGATCTCTTTTTACTAACTATGCCTGATTCCAGTTTGTTCTGTGAAGACAGGGCAGTTTCTCTAACCCAAAGCATCGGTGCTCGGATGCAGGAACTTTCAGCGAGGAAGTGCAGTCAGGGCTCTGCTTTTCCTGGGAAGACTCTGTTATGTGGGCTTTCTTGGTGTGGTTCCCCTGACTTTGCAAGATCATCCTGTCCCTATCCTCAGCCCTGTCCACTCCCTGCTGGCCCACAGAAAGAGCCTGCAGCTCCTTTGTTCGAAAAGAAAACAGCTAAGGAATGCAAAATCTCATGTTTCTTTCTTTCTTATTTATTAGAGAGCACTTTTAAGATTTTTGTTGATTCCCTAGTATTTTTTTTTCCCTAGTATTTCTTTTTAGTGGTCAGGCACACTCAAATTTTAAATAAATTTTAAAAAAAACTTCAGAATTAAAATAACAACAGTGTTTATGAATAACTCTCCCATAATACTAGTTTGTAAAACCCTGGCTTGTGGGGATACTCAGTGGACTCTTTTCCTGCTGGTTCTTGAGAATATTTTCAGTGGTTTGAACTACTTCCTATCCAACATCCATCCGTCTCTTTCCTTTTTTTTTTTTTTTTAATTTTATTCGTTTATTTCTCTCTGGCTATTTTGGGTGTTCACAGCTGCCACAGGCTCTTCCCTAGTTGTAGGGAGTGGGGGCTCCTCTCTAGTTGAGGTGAACAGGTTTCTTGTGGCAATGACTTCTCTTGTTGTGGAACTCGGGCTCCAGGGCACACGGGCTTCATTAGTTGCAGCCCACGGGCTCCACAGTTGTGGCCCCAAGGCTCTAGAGCACAGGCTCCAGAGCTGAGGCTCACAGGCTTAATTGCTCCACAGCATGTGGGGTCTTCCCAGATCAGGGATCAAACCTGTGTCTCATGCATTGACAGGCACTGAACTCTTCACTGCTGAGCTACCAGGGAAGCGCCCCCGCCCCCTCCCACCACCGTCTCTCTTTCTTTCCTGTTCTCTCTTTTCTCCATTCTCTTGACTCCACTTCTCATCACTCAGCCAATTGGCTCTCCCGGCAAACTGTTTTCATTTATTCTTCCTATCTGCATACCACCAACTTCATTCTTTGAAGCAATGAAAAGTCCTCAGGGAAAAATACCATCCAGCTCTGCTCTGAGATCCTATTTCACAAATTATAAAACACACACTTCCTTCTGACATCTGAATATCTGTGAACATTTGTACAGTCATACCTTAGTCATGTCTGCCTCTTAGTGACTCTTAGTGGTTTTTTTAATCCGGTTATATAAAAGTTTTAATTTTGTTTTTTAAAAATTATTTATTTCTTTTGGCTGCGTTGGGCTCAGTAGCTGATGGTGTGGACTTAGTTGCTCTGAAGCATGTGGGATCTTAGGTCCCCAACCAGGGAACGGACCTGCATCCTTTGTGTTGCAAGGCAGATTCTTAACCACTGGACCACTTGGGAAGTCCCCATAAAAGTTTTTTTTTTTTTTTTTTTTAGTTTATTTATTTATTTATTTTATTTTGGGGGGTGGGCTTTGGGGAGGAAGCGGGGGCGGGTGGACACTTCTATTGGTCTTTCATTTATCTATTTTCATCCATCTTTGTTCTTCGGCCTGTGTGGGTCTCCCACCACGGTGGCCTCTGTTGTTGCAGAGCACTGGCTCTGGGCGCATGCGCTCCAGAGCTCCGGCTCGGTAACTGGACACATCGGTCCAGCTGCTCTGCGGCAGGTGGGATCTTCCCAGGCCAGGGATCGAAACGGCGCCCCTTGCCCTGCAAGGCGGTGTCCTTACACACTGGACCACCAGGGAAGCCCTCCCATAAAACTTTTTAAAGTACATTTTATACTCACTGGCATCTTACTTTTTGGTAAAATATGACTGACAGTCAAAGAATACATATGCTCCTGACTCTACAAAGACTTTGCAGGATGACCCTGCAAAGTCAGGTTTATCAATATTACAGGAAGATAAATCCATCAGGCTCTGGGTGCACAAGTGGTGCAGCATGTAAAATACATCTTCATTAAAGTTTCACTTCCAAGACAGTACGTCAGGTAGTGATTCTTTGCCTATTTTTTTAAAGATAAATTATCATGCATCAAATTTCAGGAACCAAATCTCAGGCCTATATTTATTTGAAATAAATATATGAGAAATATTAGAAGACATACTGGTAACTGATAAAAGAGCCACGCAGATGCTTGATGATCCAAATTTGAAAAGCAGCTTGTGAGCGAGAGAACTCAGAAATTCATTTCCTGCAACAAACCGCTCAAATCTCACCACCCATGGGCACACTGCAAGGAAATATTTTCTTTAGAGCAAATTTTGCTATGTCCTTGCTTTCCACCCCTGTCTTCTCTAAGTCAGAGCAGGAGGAGGAGGGTACTTTGAAACCTGGCCAAGATGCGAGACAGGGGGCAGGCCAGTAGGTTTCGGGGACAGTGCGCAGGACACCAGGAGGAGGGGGACGCCAGGCCTCTTGCTGCACCTCCCCCCAACAAAGCTGCATCCTTTGTGTTGCAAGGCAGATTCTTAACCACTGGACCACTTGGGAAGTCCCCATAAAAGTTTTTTTTTTTTTTTAGTTTATTTATTTATTTATTTTATTTTGGGGGGTGGGCTTTGGGGAGGAAGCGGGGGCGGGTGGACACTTCTATTGGTCTTTCATTTATCTATTTTCATCCATCTTTGTTCTTCGGCCTGTGTGGGTCTCCCACCACGGTGGCCTCTGTTGTTGCAGAGCACTGGCTCTGGGCGCATGCGCTCCAGAGCTCCGGCTCGGTAACTGGACACATCGGTCCAGCTGCTCTGCGGCAGGTGGGATCTTCCCAGGCCAGGGATCGAAACGGCGCCCCTTGCCCTGCAAGGCGGTGTCCTTACACACTGGACCACCAGGGAAGCCCTCCCATAAAACTTTTTAAAGTACATTTTATACTCACTGGCATCTTACTTTTTGGTAAAATATGACTGACAGTCAAAGAATACATATGCTCCTGACTCTACAAAGACTTTGCAGGATGACCCTGCAAAGTCAGGTTTATCAATATTACAGGAAGATAAATCCATCAGGCTCTGGGTGCACAAGTGGTGCAGCATGTAAAATACATCTTCATTAAAGTTTCACTTCCAAGACAGTACGTCAGGTAGTGATTCTTTGCCTATTTTTTTAAAGATAAATTATCATGCATCAAATTTCAGGAACCAAATCTCAGGCCTATATTTATTTGAAATAAATATATGAGAAATATTAGAAGACATACTGGTAACTGATAAAAGAGCCACGCAGATGCTTGATGATCCAAATTTGAAAAGCAGCTTGTGAGCGAGAGAACTCAGAAATTCATTTCCTGCAACAAACCGCTCAAATCTCACCACCCATGGGCACACTGCAAGGAAATATTTTCTTTAGAGCAAATTTTGCTATGTCCTTGCTTTCCACCCCTGTCTTCTCTAAGTCAGAGCAGGAGGAGGAGGGTACTTTGAAACCTGGCCAAGATGCGAGACAGGGGGCAGGCCAGTAGGTTTCGGGGACAGTGCGCAGGACACCAGGAGGAGGGGGACGCCAGGCCTCTTGCTGCACCTCCCGCCGCGTTCCACTCCGTTTCCAAGACTTCTCGCCCAACAAAAGGAGATCAAACCAATATTCAAAGAAAGAGCAAGAAAGTGAGAAGGGATATCTGAAGTTGCTCAAAGCTATCCTTATTTACATAAGTGGTGTGATGGATCCTACTCGCAACTGGGTTTAAATGGTTGCATTGGTCAGAGTTCAAACCACAAGCGCCGACTAGCACCAGGTTCCTCATTCCCTTCCGCCCCGGGAAAGGGGCCCACTCCGGTCTCCGCGACTCTGTCCCATCGTCCTGCTCCACTCCATCCCCAGCTTCCAAGCGATGGGTCTGGAAGGACGCAGGATATTCCAGCACCAGCTGCCCCTCCGCGCCCCTCTCCCGCGCGGGGACAAAGGATGCCTAAACTCTTGTTCTCCCGAAGCGCGTACAAAAGACTCCGAACCGGAGACCCGAGCCAGTAACCCAGTTTTGCAAGGCGTTGTTTTAACAGGAGGAATTCGACTCTCACCCTGCAGCGGCCAGAGCCCTTGGGGTGTCAGGTCGGGCGGCCGCCGGCCGCAGTCCGTGGACGCCCTCCAAGGACCTAACAGGCCGCCGGGGCGTGGGGATGGGGCGGCCCCGGGGAGGACAAAGCCCTCCCGCCCGCAGCGCAGGCGAGAGGAGGAGTCCCGCGGAGAGACAGGCTTCTGGAGAGGGATTCCGGGAAACGCCGGCGGGGAGGTGGCGTCTCCCGCCCCCTCCCCCCGCCCCGCCGCCCACGCCGTCCCGAGTTACCGTGGCAGTTGGCCGCTGTCCTTTGGGTGCCAGCCTGCAGCCCACCCGCTCCGGCCGATCTCCGCCGCCGTCGCCCCTCCGCACCCCGCTCCGGCGCTCGCGACCGAGACGCGCGCGGCTGGCGGCCGCTTCGGCAGGGACGGCCGGCGCCGGGCAAAGGCGAGCGGAGTGGCAGGGTGGTGGCCCGCTCCCTCCGCTCCGAAGCTGCTCCCGATCGATCCCCGGGGCCTCCTCCCCGAGAGGTGGAGCAACTCTCCAGCGCGAGTGCACGCGCCGAGCGCAGGCTTGCTGCAGCTCTCTGAGCGCGCGGGCCCGGGCAGGGGCGGGCCGGGCAGGGGCGGGCCCGGGCAGGGGCGGGCCGGGGCGGGGCCATCGCGTCCTGGAATAGACCTACTTGTGAAAGGCCAGAGGAAGCAGAGATGAAATCGTCAGCATCTGCTGGATCGCAGAAAGAGCAAGGGAATTCCAGAAAAACGTCTACTTCTTTGACAAGGCTAAAGCCTTTGACTGTGCGGATCACAACAAACTGTGGAAAATTCTGAAAAAAATGGGAATATCAGACCACCTTATGGGGCTCCTGTGAAATCTATATGCAGGACAAGAAGCAATAGTTAGAACCAGGTGTGGAACAAAGGACTGGTTCCAAATCGGGAAAGGAATGTGTCAGGGCTGTATATTGTCACCCTGCTTATTTAACTTATATGAGGAGTACATCATGTGAAATGCAGGCCTGGATGAAGCAAAAACTGGAATCAAGATTGCCAGGAGAAATATCAAAAACCTCAGGTATGCTGATGATACCATCCTTGTGGCAGAAAGCGAAGAGGAACTAAAGAGCCTCTTGATGAGGGTGAACAAGGAGAGTGAGAAAGCTGGCCTGAAACTCAACATTCAAAAAATGAAGATCATGGCATCCACTTCATGGCAAATAAATGGGCAAACAATGGAAATGGTGGCAGACTATAATTTTCTCGAGTCCACAATCACTGCAGGTGGTAACAGCAACCATGAAATTAAAAGACACTTGCACCTTAGAAGGAAAGCTATGACAAATCTAGACAGCGTATTGAAAACCAGAGACATCACTTTGCCCTTCAAAGTCCATATAGTCAAAGCTATGGTTTTTCCAGCAGTCGATATGGATGTGAGCGTTGGACCATAAAGAAGACCGAGAAACAAAGCATTGATGCCTTTGAACTATGGTGCTGGAGAAGACGCTTGAGAGTCCCTTGGACAGTAAGGGAGTCAAACCAGTCAATCCTAAAGGAAATCAGTCCTTAAGTTCCAGTCCTTTGGCCACCTGATGTGAAGAGATGACTCATTTGAAAATACCCTGGTGCTGGAAAAAAATAGAAGGCAGAAGGAGAAGGGAGTGACAGAGGACAACATAGATGGCATTACTGAGTCAATGGACATGAGCTTGAGTAAGCTCCAGGAGATGGTGAAGGACAGGGAAGCCTGGCATGCCACAGTCCATGGGGTCACGAAGAGCCTGACGTGACTGAGCGACTAAACTGAACTGATCACATTATTAAGAGCATGCCTTCTGTTCCCCCTGCCCCCTGCCCCCCAGCCCTGCCCCTGGCATTGGTGAGGAGACAAAGGATTTTGGCCGTTGTCTTTACTGCAGTGTCCTCAGGGATTAGGACAGCACCTGGCACTTAGAACAATGCACTCAATTTAACCTATTCAATAAAAATGTGTGGAATGAATGAACACATGAGTGAATGGATTTTCTCCTATCCAAACCCCAGTTCTGCTAAACCTCTCAGATCGTAAATTTCCAATCAATAAAACAGAGTGAAAAAATACCATTGAGTTGTAAGGGCTTGATATAGTTCCAGAATCAAGCAGACCTGTGTATATGTTGTAAATACTGGATCCCTTCCCATTTTCTGTGGGTCTTTCCCCTGGGCTTCAGGCTGCCTTTCGAATTGTGCTAGAGAAGACTCTTGAGAGTCTCTTGAATTGCAAGGAGATCAAACCAGTCAATCCTAAGGAAATCAGCCCTGAATATTCATTGGAAGGACTGATGCTGAAGCCGAAGCTCCAATACTTTGGCCACCTGATGGGAAGAGCCAACTCATTGGAAAAGACCTTGATGCTGGGAAAGACTGAGGGAAAGAAGAGAAGGGGATGACAGAGGATGAGATGCTTGGATGGCATCTCTGAGTGGACATGAGTTTGAGCAGACTCTGGGAGATAGTGAAGGACAGGGAAGCCTACTGTGCTGCAGTTCATGGGGTCCCAAAGAGTCAGATACATAATGTTAAAATCCTTTTGAAGGAGAAGGAAAAAATATACACTTACCATCTGTGCTGTGCTCAGTCGCTTTGCTCTGCTCGATTACTTCAGTCATGTCAGACTCTTTTTGACCCCATGGACCATTAGCCCACAGGCTCCTCTGTCCATGGAATTCTTCAGGCAAGAATACTGGAGTGGGGCTTCCCTGGTGGTCCAGTGGGTAAGGACACCGCCTTGCAGTGCAAGGGACGTGAGCTTGATCCCTGGCCTGGGAAGATCCCACCTGCCACGGAGCAGCTGGACCGATGTGTCCAACTACTGAGCCAGTGCTCTGGACCGCATGCACTCAGGGCTGGTGCTCTGCAGTAAGAGAGGCCACTGTGATGGGAGGCCCACACAGGCCAAAGAACAACAACAACAAAAAAGATAAGTGAATGAAAGATCAATAGAAGTGGCCAAAAAAAAAAAAAAGAATACTGGAATGGGTTGCCATGTCCTCCTCCGAGGATCTTCTCAGCCCAAGGATAGACCCCAAGTCTCCCAAATGGAAGGTGGATTCTTTACCATCTGAGCCACCAGGGAAGCCCATCTAGGTTATTCTAATTGAGCATTTAGTTTCGCTTCCAGCTTTCTGACAATGGGGAGGAGAGTATTTCACACTTTTTGTAGATGAGAAAACAGGAACACTTCTATCCATCAAATTAACTAACATTTGCTGATGCCTCTCTTTATGAAAGGCATACAGGTGACCAAAAGAGGATGTCAGAGTGCTTCACATGTTAGTTATCCTTAGTCTTCAGAAGGAGCAGAATTCACACCAGCCCCATAAAACCTGAGAGGACCTCATCGCTGGGTCTTGGAGCTCACAAAAGACATTCAACATTGAAAACATTTTCAACAGCAGTGAAAATAACAGAAGATGCAGAAATCATCCCGGCCACCTGATGGGAAGAGCCAACTCATTGGAAAAGACCTTGATGCTGGGAAAGACTGAGGGAAAGAAGAGAAGGGATGACAGAGGATGAGATGCTTGGATGGCATCTCTGAGTGGACATGAGTTTGAGCAGACTCTGGGAGATAGTGAAGGACAGGGAAGCCTACTGTGCTGCAGTTCATGGGGTCCCAAAGAGTCAGATACATAATGTTAAAATCCTTTTGAAGGAGAAGGAAAAAATATACACTTACCATCTGTGCTGTGCTCAGTCGCTTTGCTCTGCTCGATTACTTCAGTCATGTCAGACTCTTTTTGACCCCATGGACCATTAGCCCACAGGCTCCTCTGTCCATGGAATTCTTCAGGCAAGAATACTGGAGTGGGGCTTCCCTGGTGGTCCAGTGGGTAAGGACACCGCCTTGCAGTGCAAGGGACGTGAGCTTGATCCCTGGCCTGGGAAGATCCCACCTGCCACGGAGCAGCTGGACCGATGTGTCCAACTACTGAGCCAGTGCTCTGGACCGCATGCACTCAGGGCTGGTGCTCTGCAGTAAGAGAGGCCACTGTGATGGGAGGCCCACACAGGCCAAAGAACAACAACAACAAAAAAGATAAGTGAATGAAAGATCAATAGAAGTGGCCAAAAAAAAGAGAATACTGGAATGGGTTGCCATGTCCTCCTCCGAGGATCTTCTCAGCCCAAGGATAGACCCCAAGTCTCCCAAATGGAAGGTGGATTCTTTACCATCTGAGCCACCAGGGAAGCCCATCTAGGTTATTCTAATTGAGCATTTAGTTTCGCTTCCAGCTTTCTGACAATGGGGAGGAGAGTATTTCACACTTTTTGTAGATGAGAAAACAGGAACACTTCTATCCATCAAATTAACTAACATTTGCTGATGCCTCTCTTTATGAAAGGCATACAGGTGACCAAAAGAGGATGTCAGAGTGCTTCACATGTTAGTTATCCTTAGTCTTCAGAAGGAGCAGAATTCACACCAGCCCCATAAAACCTGAGAGGACCTCATCGCTGGGTCTTGGAGCTCACAAAAGACATTCAACATTGAAAACATTTTCAACAGCAGTGAAAATAACAGAAGATGCAGAAATCATCCCTGAAAATGGAGGAAAGCCAATACAAAACTGCATGCACCTTTTTATAAGAACATGGTACAGTGGTAAAGAATCCACCTGCCAATGCTGGAAATGCTGGAAATGTGTTGATCCCTGGATTGGGGTGATCCCCTGGAGAAGGAAATTGGTGACCCACTCTAGTATCCTTGCCTGGGAAATTACATGGACAGAGGAGCCTGGAGAGCTACAGTCTGTGAGATTGTAAAAGAGTCGAACATGACTGAGTACACACATTCATATGTTACAAATAAAAATACATTAAAGTGTTAACTATGACTAATAGAGGATTGGGTGATTATATATATGACTGTTATATTTTTCTTTTTTACTTTATAACATTTTTAAAAAATTTGGCCTCTTTTATTGTTTTTTTTTTTTTTTTTCAAATTTTCATCCATCTTTATTCTTTGGCCTGTGTGGGCCTCCCATTGCAGTGGCCTCTCTCGTTGCAGAGCACCTGCTCTGGGCACATGCGCGCCAGAGTGCTGGCTCATAATTGGACACACCGGCCCAGCTGCTTCACAGCTCTTGGGATCTTCCCGGGCCAGGGATCCAACCAGTGCCGCTTGCAATGCAAGATGGACTCTTTACCCACTGGACCCCTATGGAAGCCCTACTTTATAACTTTTATAGATAAAAGGTTTTATTGATACAATCAAGGAAAAGATTTGTTTGAAAACAAAGGCAGCCCACTCCAAGATGGAAAGATTTTGGAACTTGTCATGCCACTCTTCACAGAAAAGTTGAATCAATGGAAAAATCAACTCTTCTTAGATTTATTAGTGAATTGAGATCAGAAGGCCAACTGTAGCCCCTGAAACTGGAGAGATGGGCCAACTCAGAGAATCAGTAGACAGCAAACAAAAGCCTCAGAAAAGAGAAAAATAAACCACACTGAACGAATTGCTGGAGGCTGAGCACGGACTAGCTTGAGAGTCAGAAACTCCTGGGGACCCATTCTTAGTGGGTCCTCCTACTTTCTTGAGCTTTTTTCACAGTGCCACACAAGGTTCTCTGGTGAAGAGCAGAGAAAGCTTACTTCCTAATTTGTCCAGAGCGAGGTAAAAAGTAACCATTTGAAATACACTGTGAATGTTCTGTTAAAAAATAGAAATGAAAAATGCTTCAAGGGAAATTATTTCAGCCAAATCTAATCTGTCCTGGACTTTCCCTATGACTTGATGACCCAAAAAAATCTGCCTGCAATGCAGGAGATGCAAGAGATGCAGGTTCAATCCCTGGGTCAGGAAGATCTCCTGGAAAAGGAAATGACAATCCACTCTATTTTCCTAGGAAATCCCAGGGACAGAGGAGCCTGGTGGGCTACAGGCCATGGGGTCATAAAGAGTTGGATGCTGCTGAGTGATGAAACACCACCACCAGTTAGACCCAGTTCAAATGCAATTAGACAGCTCAGCCCCCTCAGACCTTCCTGTCATAAGGGGAGGAAAACCAAAAGGGCAAAGGCTAAGAAACTCCTCCGAAGGTCACAGTACAGCAGTTCAGGCCCATTAAAAAGAAAAAATAAACTTTGAAATGAAACTTTGAGATTATTGAATGCTTCACCTCCACAAAACCTTCCACCACACCCATAAGACTCTGGTGGATGATGATTCTATTTAAGAGGGAGTTTCTAGGGAAACCCAGAGACAACAGGACACAAGATGAAATCAAAACCTCTGACACCTACAGGTGCAAAAAACACTAAACACTGACTAATGCTTAGCCAGGTAAACCTGCTGTTTCACCGTGAAGTATTATTTCTCTCTTTTCCTATTATCTGATGCATCATGTCCAGTTTTCTACAAAATGTACAAGGCATGCGAAAAAGCAGGAAAAGCACAATCTGAAGAGACAAAGAGAATCAGACTAAGATATGTTAGAGAATTTGGAATTATTAGACCAGGTGGATACATGACATCATGCATTCACCAAAAGCCATTGAATGGATATACTAAACAGTGAATAATTCTAGTGTAACTATGATAACATTTAGTTCACATTAATGTATAAGTATTGCCTCATCCATTGCTACAAACCTACCACACTAGTGCCAGATGTTAAAGATGGGGAAACTGTAGAGGAGAAGGGGCCTGCGGGAAATCTCTGTGTGTGCTCAGTCATGTCTGACTCTTTGTGACCCTATGGACTGTAGCCTTCTAGGTTCCTCTGTCCATGGGATTCTTTTTTTTTTTTTTTAAAGATTTATTTATTTATTTATTTTGGGCGGAGGTCGGGTTGGGGAGGGAGGGGAGGAGGTGGGCCACTTCTATTGGTCTTTCACTTCTCTATTTTCATCCGTCTTTGTTCTTTGGCCCGCATGGGCCTCCCATCACGGTGGGGTCTGTTGCTGCAGAGCGCCGGCTCTGGGCGCATGCGCTCCAGAGCTCCGGCTCGGTGATTGGACACATCGATCCAGCTGCTCCGTGGCTCGTGGGATCTTCCCAGGCCAGGGATGGAACCGGCGCCCCTTGCACCGCAAGGCGGTGTCCTTACCCACTGGACCACCAGGGGAAGCCCTGTCCATGGGATTCTCCAGGCAAGAATACTGGAGTGGGCTGCCATTCCCTTCCCCAGGGGACCTTCCCAACAGAGGGATCGAACCCGAGTCTCTTGAATCTCCTGTCCCGGAAAACTGATCCTTTACTTCTGAGATACCTGGGAATCCCCACTATACGCTCTATTTTCCCATCAATAAAGTCTAATGTATTTTTAAAAACATGCATTTGTTCATTTATTCAGGAATATTCATTGAGCATACACCCATGCCAAGCACGGTGGTAGGTTCTGGAGACGGCACAGATCAGTAAGTCGCCTACATAAGAACCTTCAAGTTGTGAACTTTCAGAGATTCAGACACGTGTTTGCACATCCAGTCACGTGTCTGGTGAAGGTTGTCCTGTGGGTGCATCCTCTACAATCGCTTGTCCTGTGGTGTACCTTACTGTACAGTGTTGTTTCAAGCCCAGGGTGTGCGGAAGCAAGTGCATTCAGAGCCCAGTGTCTGGAAGCAAGTGGAAAAGCAGCAGTGATGTAGTTAGCACTACTGTGCTTTTCAAGGTACTGTCCTGTGATATTTAAAACATTTTCTTTCTTTTTGGTGTTTTTTTTTTTTTTTTAAATAATTTTATTTATGTATTTTTGGCTGCTCTGGGTCTTTGTTGCTACTCAGGCTTTTCTCAAGTTGTGGTGCACGGCATCTCACTGCAGTGGCTTCTCTTGTTGCAGATTGCAAGCTCTGGAGCACAGCATCAGTAGTTGTGGTGCAGAGGCTTAGTTTCTCTGCAGTATGTGGGATCTTCCTGGGTCAAGGATGGAAGCCATGCCTCCTGCATTGGGTAGCAGATCCTTTACCAGTGAGCCACCAGGGAAGCTCCCAGGTGTTTGTTTTTATGTCTTATTGAGTGAAAAATTTTCAAGACCTATTACAGTACTATATAGTGCTATCATATAATACAGTACTGTCTATTACCTAGTATCATACTGTAGAGCTGGTTGTGTTAGCTGCACACCTAGGCTAACTTGCTTGGACTTAATGAATAAATTGGACTTAATGACTGTGGTCTCGGAACAGAACTCATTCCTCTGTAGGGA
This sequence comes from Tragulus kanchil, assembly GCA_022376925.1. Taxonomy (NCBI): domain Eukaryota; kingdom Metazoa; phylum Chordata; class Mammalia; order Artiodactyla; family Tragulidae; genus Tragulus; species Tragulus kanchil. The sequence continues at coordinate 233,664,836 of JAIOJX010000028.1, read as the reverse complement.
CTTCATGTACACAGCACAGGCCAAGTTCCTGCTGTCCTGGGGTGATGTCCAGTGGGTGGGGAGATTGGGGTGGTAGTGGTACAAGCTCGAAACAACCACGATAACGGCAGAGTGACCCGAAGGCACAACGAGAGACGTGGTGAGGTGGAGCGTTCCTGGGAGAACAGCTGCAGAGGGTCTGGTCTGGGAGTGCCTCCCTCTGCTGAGGACATCTGGGCTGAAACCTGAGCTAAGAGAAGTCTGAGGCCAAGAGTTCCCAGAGGATGGGGCTGCAGAAGCCATTCCTAAAGAGGGGGAACAGAGGAGCTTTACAGTGGCATACACTGGCAGAGGTCATCTTAACCGACCATGCAATCGAACACCATCAAGAGACAAAGTAAAACTGATGTCCCACCATCAGTGGGACAATGTAAAATTTTGAACCACTCAGCAGGGAGCCATGAGAAGAAGGCAGCAAAACCACATCTGTGACACTTCTGCCAAGGGCACATGACCAGAGAGAGGCCGTTCTACCGAATCAGTGACCTGTAGTTAGCACTACTGTGCTTTTCAAGGTACTGTCCTGTGATATTTAAAACATTTTCTTTCTTTTTGGTGTTTTTTTTTTTTTTTTAAATAATTTTATTTATGTATTTTTGGCTGCTCTGGGTCTTTGTTGCTACTCAGGCTTTTCTCAAGTTGTGGTGCACGGCATCTCACTGCAGTGGCTTCTCTTGTTGCAGATTGCAAGCTCTGGAGCACAGCATCAGTAGTTGTGGTGCAGAGGCTTAGTTTCTCTGCAGTATGTGGGATCTTCCTGGGTCAAGGATGGAAGCCATGCCTCCTGCATTGGGTAGCAGATCCTTTACCAGTGAGCCACCAGGGAAGCTCCCAGGTGTTTGTTTTTATGTCTTATTGAGTGAAAAATTTTCAAGACCTATTACAGTACTATATAGTGCTATCATATAATACAGTACTGTCTATTACCTAGTATCATACTGTAGAGCTGGTTGTGTTAGCTGCACACCTAGGCTAACTTGCTTGGACTTAATGAATAAATTGGACTTAATGACTGTGGTCTCGGAACAGAACTCATTCCTCTGTAGGGACTTCATGTACACAGCACAGGCCAAGTTCCTGCTGTCCTGGGGTGATGTCCAGTGGGTGGGGAGATTGGGGTGGTAGTGGTACAAGCTCGAAACAACCACGATAACGGCAGAGTGACCCGAAGGCACAACGAGAGACGTGGTGAGGTGGAGCGTTCCTGGGAGAACAGCTGCAGAGGGTCTGGTCTGGGAGTGCCTCCCTCTGCTGAGGACATCTGGGCTGAAACCTGAGCTAAGAGAAGTCTGAGGCCAAGAGTTCCCAGAGGATGGGGCTGCAGAAGCCATTCCTAAAGAGGGGGAACAGAGGAGCTTTACAGTGGCATACACTGGCAGAGGTCATCTTAACCGACCATGCAATCGAACACCATCAAGAGACAAAGTAAAACTGATGTCCCACCATCAGTGGGACAATGTAAAATTTTGAACCACTCAGCAGGGAGCCATGAGAAGAAGGCAGCAAAACCACATCTGACACTTCTGCCAAGGGCACATGACCAGAGAGAGGGCCGTTCTACCGAATCAGTGACCTGTAGTCTCCACAAGTCAGGAAGGTCAAGCTGAGAAGGTCAAAGTCTGAAGAACCATCCAAGGCTAAAGGAATCCAAAGAGCCATGACCACAGAAGGCATTCCATGACTTTGAGATGGATGCTTTCCACCAGAGTGGATGTGACCAGTGACATGTGAAGAGGGTCAGTGGATTAGACAGTATTCATGTGTCAGAGTTAATTTCCTGATAGTGATGGTTGATTTGTACTTTATGTAGAAAAACACTCTTGTTTTGTAGGAAAAAAACCATGAAAGTATTCAGGGGTGAGGGGGCACCAGAAAATGGTTCAGAAATAAAAGTCTTTGGAAGGTAGTTCAGCTTTTCTGTAAGTCTGTGATTATTTGAGTAAAATTGTATGGATTACGTACAAAGAAGAAGGCAGTTTGGTATACAGTTTTGGGTCTTGGTAGAAAGGGATGAGCTAGAATTACAAATTTGCACATCATCAGAGTTGAAACGATAAATCAGCAGTTGTAAAGAACAGATGGAGTGGACTTCCCTGGTGGCCCAGTGGGTGGAAATCCGCCTCTCCATGTGGACACATGGTAGAGTAGTTCAGAGCAGTTTCTAAAAGTGTCCTGTGTTCCATCCATACGTTCCCCATTTTCTCCTCCTTAGCCCTTGGCAACTGCTGACATTTTTTATTGTCTCCATGGTTTTGCTTTTTCTAGTATGACATACATTTGGAATCATACAGTCCATAGCTTTTTCAGATTGACTTCTTTCACTTAGTAATAATCAATTTTTATATTGAAACCTGAGCTAAGAGAAGTCTGAGGCCAAGAGTTCCCAGAGGATGGGGCTGCAGAAGCCATTCCTAAAGAGGGGGAACAGAGGAGCTTTACAGTGGCATACACTGGCAGAGGTCATCTTAACCGACCATGCAATCGAACACCATCAAGAGACAAAGTAAAACTGATGTCCCACCATCAGTGGGACAATGTAAAATTTTGAACCACTCAGCAGGGAGCCATGAGAAGAAGGCAGCAAAACCACATCTGTGACACTTCTGCCAAGGGCACATGACCAGAGAGAGGGCCGTTCTACCGAATCAGTGACCTGTAGTCTCCACAAGTCAGGAAGGTCAAGCTGAGAAGGTCAAAGTCTGAAGAACCATCCAAGGCTAAAGGAATCCAAAGAGCCATGACCACAGAAGGCATTCCATGACTTTGAGATGGATGCTTTCCACCAGAGTGGATGTGACCAGTGACATGTGAAGAGGGTCAGTGGATTAGACAGTATTCATGTGTCAGAGTTAATTTCCTGATAGTGATGGTTGATTTGTACTTTATGTAGAAAAACACTCTTGTTTTGTAGGAAAAAAAAAAAACATGAAAGTATTCAGGGGTGAGGGGGCACCAGAAAATGGTTCAGAAATAAAAGTCTTTGGAAGGTAGTTCAGCTTTTCTGTAAGTCTGTGATTATTTGAGTAAAATTGTATGGATTACGTACAAAGAAGAAGGCAGTTTGGTATACAGTTTTGGGTCTTGGTAGAAAGGGATGAGCTAGAATTACAAATTTGCACATCATCAGAGTTGAAACGATAAATCAGCAGTTGTAAAGAACAGATGGAGTGGACTTCCCTGGTGGCCCAGTGGGTGGAAATCCGCCTCTCCATGTGGACACATGGTAGAGTAGTTCAGAGCAGTTTCTAAAAGTGTCCTGTGTTCCATCCATACGTTCCCCATTTTCTCCTCCTTAGCCCTTGGCAACTGCTGACATTTTTTATTGTCTCCATGGTTTTGCTTTTTCTAGTATGACATACATTTGGAATCATACAGTCCATAGCTTTTTCAGATTGACTTCTTTCACTTAGTAATAATCATTTAAGTTTTTTTGTATTATTATTTTTTTTATTTTGGCCTCTTTTATTGGTTTATTTATTTATTTATTTATTTTCATCCGTCTTTACTCTTTTGGCCTGTGTGGGCCATCCGTTGCAGTGGACTCCCCTGCCGCAGAGCAGTGGCTCTGGGCAGATGCACTCCAGAGCACGGGCTTGCCACCAGACACACTGGTCCAGTCACCCTGTGGCATGTGGGATTTTCCTGGGCTAGGGATTGAACTGGTACCCCTTGCACTGCAAGGTGGAATCTTTACGCAATGAACCACCAGGGAAGCCCTTTTCACATCTTTTTGTGACTTGATAGCACCTTTCTTTTTAGTTCTGAGTAATATTCCACTATGTGAATGTACCACAATTTGTTAATCCACTCATCTATTGAAAGACATCTTGGTTGTTTCCAAAGTTTGGCAATTATGAATAAAGCTGCTCTCAACACTCAGAAGCAGGCTTTGGTGTGAACATTTTCAACTCATGGGTAAATACCAGAGAGTGTCATTGCTGGATTATATTTTAAGAGTTAGGTTTAGTTTTGTCAGAAACTACCAAACGATTTTCCAAAGTGGCCACACCATTTTCCATGCCTATCAGGAATGAGAGCTTTCACTTCTCCACATCCTCACCAGCATTTGGTGCTTTCAGTGTTTTGCATTTCAACCATTCTAATGGTTGTGTCGTGGTAGCTCATTGTTTTAAGGGATGAGTATTTTTAAGATGGAAGAATGCTATACATGTTCACAGTCTATTGAGAATGGTCCTAGAGAAGGCGGTAAATTGATCATGGGGAAGAGAAGAGATAAAGGCACAAGTGAAATTGTTGTGAGGGGAGTGGTGTGTGGGGGGGTGGATCCAGGAACACTGCAGGGGAAGAGGTGCTGGTCTTAGGTAAAAGGGACTTTTGTATTTTGTAACAGGAAAAGGCAAGCCAAAAAAGTGGGTAGCATTGGTGTTAAATGTAAGAGAGTATCGGAAAACTTCTGCTTTTTGCAGGAAGTATGTGGCCAAGTCATCTTCTGAAAATAAGACATGTAAACAGGGTCATGAATGAAGGTTATAGATAAATAATTTCTAAATTGTGGAACACTCTTGAGTATTATCTGGCTCCATTACTTCATGGCAGATAGAAGGGGAAGAGGTGGAAGTAGTGACAGATTTCCTCTTCTTGGGCTCCAAAATCACTGCAGATGGTGACTGCAGCCGTGAAATCAGAAGACGATTGCTTCTTGGCAGGAAAGCTATGACAAACCTAGACAGAGTATTGAAAAGCAGAGACGCTACTATGCTGATAAAATAACAAGGCTATGGTCTTCCTAATGGTCACATACAGTTGTTGAAAGATGGATCACAAGGAGGCCAGAGCACGAAGGAATTGATGCCTTGGACTGAGGTGCTGGAGAAGACTCCCAAAAGTCCCTTGGACAGTAAGGAAATCAACCCTGAATATTCACTGGGAGGACTGATGCTGAAGCTGAAGCTCCAGTATTTTGGTCATCTGATGCAAACAGATGACTCATTGGAAAATGAGCAATGCTGGGAAAGATTGAGGTGAGAAGGAGAAGAGGGCATCAGAGGATGAGATGGCTGGATGACGTCACCAATGCAATGGACATGACCTTGGGCAAACACTGGGAGATGGTGAGGGACAGGGAGGCCTGGCGTGCCGCAGTCCGCGGGGTCAGGAAGAGCTGTTTCTCAGCAGTTTATGTAAGGCTAAAGAAGATAGAGCGTTTTCCATGGCTGGGCCATAACTATTGTTCAGTTGTTCAGTCATGTCTGACTCTCTGTGACTGACATTGTGGGCGTAGCATCTAGAATCTCAGCCTGGAGTCACCAAGTGGAAGTGAGAGCTGTGCCCCCACTGAGCCATGACTTCTCCCTCAACTGTGCACGTGTGAGGGTGCTGGGGGTCAGCTCCTCCCCTGCGTCTCTGACTGAGAAGCCCCAAATCCATGCAGTGTGACCACATTTAGCTCTCTATGCAGCTGCCCTTCTTATCCCAGAGAGGTGAGAAAGTAGAACAGCAAGGGGCTGCTTCCTTCAACCGAGCTGCCAGCTGTCTCTGCTCACCGTTCAGAGCCCTGCAGCTTTGCTGGCTTGTGGGCCTGTGGGATCCATGCAGAGCAGGTTATAGATAAATAATTTCTAAATTGTGGAACACTCTTGAGTATTATCTGGCTCCATTACTTCATGGCAGATAGAAGGGGAAGAGGTGGAAGTAGTGACAGATTTCCTCTTCTTGGGCTCCAAAATCACTGCAGATGGTGACTGCAGCCGTGAAATCAGAAGACGATTGCTTCTTGGCAGGAAAGCTATGACAAACCTAGACAGAGTATTGAAAAGCAGAGACGCTACTATGCTGATAAAATAACAAGGCTATGGTCTTCCTAATGGTCACATACAGTTGTTGAAAGATGGATCACAAGGAGGCCAGAGCACGAAGGAATTGATGCCTTGGACTGAGGTGCTGGAGAAGACTCCCAAAAGTCCCTTGGACAGTAAGGAAATCAACCCTGAATATTCACTGGGAGGACTGATGCTGAAGCTGAAGCTCCAGTATTTTGGTCATCTGATGCAAACAGATGACTCATTGGAAAATGAGCAATGCTGGGAAAGATTGAGGTGAGAAGGAGAAGAGGGCATCAGAGGATGAGATGGCTGGATGACGTCACCAATGCAATGGACATGACCTTGGGCAAACACTGGGAGATGGTGAGGGACAGGGAGGCCTGGCGTGCCGCAGTCCGCGGGGTCAGGAAGAGCTGTTTCTCAGCAGTTTATGTAAGGCTAAAGAAGATAGAGCGTTTTCCATGGCTGGGCCATAACTATTGTTCAGTTGTTCAGTCATGTCTGACTCTCTGTGACTGACATTGTGGGCGTAGCATCTAGAATCTCAGCCTGGAGTCACCAAGTGGAAGTGAGAGCTGTGCCCCCACTGAGCCATGACTTCTCCCTCAACTGTGCACGTGTGAGGGTGCTGGGGGTCAGCTCCTCCCCTGCGTCTCTGACTGAGAAGCCCCAAATCCATGCAGTGTGACCACATTTAGCTCTCTATGCAGCTGCCCTTCTTATCCCAGAGAGGTGAGAAAGTAGAACAGCAAGGGGCTGCTTCCTTCAACCGAGCTGCCAGCTGTCTCTGCTCACCGTTCAGAGCCCTGCAGCTTTGCTGGCTTGTGGGCCTGTGGGATCCATGCAGAGCAGGTGGCCTCCCTCGCCCCCAAACCCTTTGGGTAAAGCATTAGATCAGAAGCACATGACCTTCTTTCCTCACCTCTGATTCTCAGAATGATTCATTTCCTTCCTCTTTCCCCCTCTTTGAAGGCCAGCACAACCCTCTAGGGCTTGTCTCTACCCACACCTTCACCTTTGTAAACTTGTGTGCGGTAAATAACTGGGCCCCTGTGGCCACTGCAGTTAAATAAAGAAATGGATGCCACCAAGGCTTTAATGGAAAGAAAAAAAGCAAAACGGGAATCTGAGACAATTCTCTCATCTAGAACATGCTGATGAACCCTGTGATTCCTAAAGTCTCTTGAGACTTTGTGTTGTGGCAATGAATTAATCTTGCATATGCATTAATAAATGTATTATTTAGTGAATCACTACATAAATGTAGATTGATTTTTTAAAAGCTTATAGCTCATCGTTTTCCTTCATGGACTACAAGATTCCCAGTGGCCCATGACCATCTGTTGGGAGAACTTAGTGCGTGGAAAGTGGATGGGTTCCCAGGAGACCCTGTCTTTCTAGGGAAGTAACCCAAGAAGGCAGGGAGCTCATATGAGGCTGACAAGGGCAGATCAAGGTATCTGGATTCAATCCTAGGTCCAGGTGGGTCATTTGGAAGCAGTCGCACGAGGGGGAATACAGTAGGGAACTCCAAGACAGGAATTTCCCTGGTGGTCCAGTGGCTAAGGCTCTGTATTCCCAAAGCAGGGGCCTGGGTTGGATCCTAAAGTGAGAGCTGTGCCCCACTGAGCCATGACTTCTCGACATTGTGGGTGTAGCATCTAGAATCTCAGCCTGGAGTCACCAAGTGGAAGTGAGAGCTGTGCCCCCACTGAGCCATGACTTCTCCCTCAACTGTGCACGTGTGAGGGTGCTGGGGGTCAGCTCCTCCCCTGCGTCTCTGACTGAGAAGCCCCAAATCCATGCAGTGTGACCACATTTAGCTCTCTATGCAGCTGCCCTTCTTATCCCAGAGAGGTGAGAAAGTAGAACAGCAAGGGGCTGCTTCCTTCAACCGAGCTGCCAGCTGTCTCTGCTCACCGTTCAGAGCCCTGCAGCTTTGCTGGCTTGTGGGCCTGTGGGATCCATGCAGAGCAGGTGGCCTCCCTCGCCCCAACCTTGGCTAAAGCATTAGATCAGAAGCACATGACCTTCTTTCCTCACCTCTGATTCTCAGAATGATTCATTTCCTTCCTCTTTCCCCCTCTTTGAAGGCCAGCACAACCCTCTAGGGCTTGTCTCTACCCACACCTTCACCTTTGTAAACTTGTGTGCGGTAAATAACTGGGCCCCTGTGGCCACTGCAGTTAAATAAAGAAATGGATGCCACCAAGGCTTTAATGGAAAGAAAAAAAGCAAAACGGGAATCTGAGACAATTCTCTCATCTAGAACATGCTGATGAACCCTGTGATTCCTAAAGTCTCTTGAGACTTTGTGTTGTGGCAATGAATTAATCTTGCATATGCATTAATAAATGTATTATTTAGTGAATCACTACATAAATGTAGATTGATTTTTTAAAAGCTTATAGCTCATCGTTTTCCTTCATGGACTACAAGATTCCCAGTGGCCCATGACCATCTGTTGGGAGAACTTAGTGCGTGGAAAGTGGATGGGTTCCCAGGAGACCCTGTCTTTCTAGGGAAGTAACCCAAGAAGGCAGGGAGCTCATATGAGGCTGACAAGGGCAGATCAAGGTATCTGGATTCAATCCTAGGTCCAGGTGGGTCATTTGGAAGCAGTCGCACGAGGGGGAATACAGTAGGGAACTCCAAGACAGGAATTTCCCTGGTGGTCCAGTGGCTAAGGCTCTGTATTCCCAAAGCAGGGGGCCTGGGTTGGATCCTTGATCAAGAAACTAGATCCCACATGCCAAAACTAGGAGTTTGCATGCTGCAACGTAGACGGAAGATTCCAAGGACCACAGCCAAGACCCCACGCAGCCAAATAAAAAAGTAAGTAAATATTGGGGGAAAAAAAGAGAGAACAAGAAAAAAAGAAACTCCAAGACAAATACTATGAGCCCTCTTGGTGGGCTTAGAGCCCTCTTAAAGAGAGAAAGGGGCTTCCCTGGTGGTTTAGTGATAAGGAATCTACCTGCCAATGCAGGAGACACAGGTTTGATCCCTGGGTCAGGAAGATTCCCTGGAGAAGGAAATGGCAACCCACTCCAATATTCTTGCTTGGATAGTCCCTTGGACAGAGGAGCCTGGCAGGCAGTCATGGGGTCACAAAAAAGTTGGACCTGAATTCACAACTAAACAACAACAACAACAAAAGAAAGAGACTCTCCCCAGGAACCATACTAGTCCAAATCTGGATCTTAGTCTGCCAACCTCCAGAACCCTGAGAAATAAATGTTTGTTGTTTAATACATTCAGTCTGTGGCATTTCATTATAGCAGCTTGAAGGACTTAGACAGTATGGTCTTAATATAATTGAGCTTCCCAGAAATGTAACTGCTGTTTAAATTGAGAGAAGATTGTGCTTTGTTTTGTTCAGAACTTTGCCACGAGTTCTTCTCTATTCTGTAAACTCACACACCAGTAATACCACTCGTGATATTGGAGTCAATGATAGACATACATCTTTACCCTGGGCCTCCGCTTATAGCTCATCGTTTTCCTTCATGGACTACAAGATTCCCAGTGGCCCATGACCATCTGTTGGGAGAACTTAGTGCGTGGAAAGTGGATGGGTTCCCAGGAGACCCTGTCTTTCTAGGGAAGTAACCCAAGAAGGCAGGGAGCTCATATGAGGCTGACAAGGGCAGATCAAGGTATCTGGATTCAATCCTAGGTCCAGGTGGGTCATTTGGAAGCAGTCGCACGAGGGGGAATACAGTAGGGAACTCCAAGACAGGAATTTCCCTGGTGGTCCAGTGGCTAAGGCTCTGTATTCCCAAAGCAGGGGGCCTGGGTTGGATCCTTGATCAAGAAACTAGATCCCACATGCCAAAACTAGGAGTTTGCATGCTGCAACGTAGACGGAAGATTCCAAGGACCACAGCCAAGACCCCACGCAGCCAAATAAATAAGTAAGTAAATATTGGGGGAAAAAAAGAGAGAACAAGAAAAAAAGAAACTCCAAGACAAATACTATGAGCCCTCTTGGTGGGCTTAGAGCCCTCTTAAAGAGAGAAAGGGGCTTCCCTGGTGGTTTAGTGATAAGGAATCTACCTGCCAATGCAGGAGACACAGGTTTGATCCCTGGGTCAGGAAGATTCCCTGGAGAAGGAAATGGCAACCCACTCCAATATTCTTGCTTGGATAGTCCCTTGGACAGAGGAGCCTGGCAGGCAGTCATGGGGTCACAAAAAAGTTGGACCTGAATTCACAACTAAACAACAACAACAACAAAAGAAAGAGACTCTCCCCAGGAACCATACTAGTCCAAATCTGGATCTTAGTCTGCCAACCTCCAGAACCCTGAGAAATAAATGTTTGTTGTTTAATACATTCAGTCTGTGGCATTTCATTATAGCAGCTTGAAGGACTTAGACAGTATGGTCTTAATATAATTGAGCTTCCCAGAAATGTAACTGCTGTTTAAATTGAGAGAAGATTGTGCTTTGTTTTGTTCAGAACTTTGCCACGAGTTCTTCTCTATTCTGTAAACTCACACACCAGTAATACCACTCGTGATATTGGAGTCAATGATAGACATACATCTTTACCTGCTCGTGTGGCAGGAGTAACCTCTGTAGAGAGTCCAAAACAGGAAATTAGCACAATCCAGTTTACAGACTGAGGTGTTCTTCTCTGTGCTATGTTTTGGCAAGACCTAAAGAAGGAGCAATTGGATGCAGAGTGCAGTGCACTCTGGCCCAGGATGTTGGCAGTAGAGATGGATTAGAAATATTTGGGAAGATGAATAAATAGAACTTGAACTGTGTGGAGTAAGGGTTACATTAGGAGTCAAAGCAAACCCTCAGCATCCTGGATTAGACATCTGTTGGATAGTGATACCATTTTCTTTTCTTTTAAAAAAACATTTATTGGACTATTATGATTTACAGTCTTGTGCTAGTTTCAGGTGTACAGAAAAAATGAATCAGTTGTGCATATGCAGCTATTTCCTCTTTTTTAGATTATTTTCTCATATAGGTTATTATAGAGTACTGAGTAGAATATTAGTTACCTATTTTGTATATGTTTATGTAAATCCCATCTCCCAGTTCATCCCTCCACTTATTTCCAACCCTGGTAAGCATAAGTTTGTTTTCTACAACTGTGATGATGTTTCTGTTTCGTAAATAAATTCATTCGCACCATTTTTTAGATTCTACACATATGCAATATCATACAGCATTGATCTTTCTCTGACTTACTTCACTCAATATGACAATCTCTAGATCCATCCATGTTGCTGCAAATGGCATTATTTCATTCTTTGTTTATGATTGAGTTCCACTGTATATATGTGCCACTTCTTCGTTATCCATCCCTCTGTCAATGGACATTTAAGTTGCTTCCATGTTCTGGCTACTGTAAATAGTGCTTCAGTGAACATTGGGATGCAGGTATCTTTTCAAATCATGATTTTCTTTGGATATATGCCCAGGAGATGCATTGCAGGATCACATAGTAACTCTAGTTTTAATTTTGTAAGGAACTTCCAATATTGTTCTCTGTAGCAGCTGTATCCATTTACATTCGGTGGCACCATTTTCTAAGACGGTATGTGTGATGTTTTGTTCAGAACTTTGCCACGAGTTCTTCTCTATTCTGTAAACTCACACACCAGTAATACCGTTTGGAGTCAATGATAGACATACATCTTTACCTGCTCGTGTGGCAGGAGTAACCTCTGTAGAGAGTCCAAAACAGGAAATTAGCACAATCCAGTTTACAGACTGAGGTGTTCTTCTCTGTGCTATGTTTTGGCAAGACCTAAAGAAGGAGCAATTGGATGCAGAGTGCAGTGCACTCTGGCCCAGGATGTTGGCAGTAGAGATGGATTAGAAATATTTGGGAAGATGAATAAATAGAACTTGAACTGTGTGGAGTAAGGGTTACATTAGGAGTCAAAGCAAACCCTCAGCATCCTGGATTAGACATCTGTTGGATAGTGATACCATTTTCTTTTCTTTTAAAAAAACATTTATTGGACTATTATGATTTACAGTCTTGTGCTAGTTTCAGGTGTACAGAAAAAATGAATCAGTTGTGCATATGCAGCTATTTCCTCTTTTTTAGATTATTTTCTCATATAGGTTATTATAGAGTACTGAGTAGAATATTAGTTACCTATTTTGTATATGTTTATGTAAATCCCATCTCCCAGTTCATCCCTCCACTTATTTCCAACCCTGGTAAGCATAAGTTTGTTTTCTACAACTGTGATGATGTTTCTGTTTCGTAAATAAATTCATTCGCACCATTTTTTAGATTCTACACATATGCAATATCATACAGCATTGATCTTTCTCTGACTTACTTCACTCAATATGACAATCTCTAGATCCATCCATGTTGCTGCAAATGGCATTATTTCATTCTTTGTTTATGATTGAGTTCCACTGTATATATGTGCCACTTCTTCGTTATCCATCCCTCTGTCAATGGACATTTAAGTTGCTTCCATGTTCTGGCTACTGTAAATAGTGCTTCAGTGAACATTGGGATGCAGGTATCTTTTCAAATCATGATTTTCTTTGGATATATGCCCAGGAGATGCATTGCAGGATCACATAGTAACTCTAGTTTTAATTTTGTAAGGAACTTCCAATATTGTTCTCTGTAGCAGCTGTATCCATTTACATTCGGTGGCACCATTTTCTAAGACGGTATGTGTGATGTTTAAGGTGCCCATATCATGAGAGGTGATACATAAAGGTTCACATATTGACATATAGGGAAGTCATTCTGGCTTATTCATGAATTAACTTGAATTTTATGCTAGCTAAAACAGTCTGTGACCTATCAAACATATGTTATACATATGCTTTAATAATTAGAAAAAGGGCATCAGAAATTTAAAAAAATAGCTGTGTTGAGAATGAAGATCAAGTGCCTGTCATCCGGGGATTCCACTGCTGGTCCTCCGTTGATGCTAAGACTCCCTTCCCAGATGCCAAGTGTGTATGGGATGAACTCTGTGTGTGTGTGTGTGTGCGTGTGTGTGTGTGTGTTACCTTGAAGAAATGTATCCCGTATTTGTTCAATCTTCTTTGCTCCGACAAGATAGAAAGCTGTGCTGAAAACCACACTCTGGCTTCTGGACTCGTCTTTGTTTTGGCCAGGAAAACTCTTTTCTATTCTTATTATAGATTGTTTTTTGATTATTGGCATAGGCCATGGTATCTAGTTTTTCATTAAAATCTCCATCTAGATATACTGTGAAGGCATTGTTTTAGAGATGATTAATATTTATATCAGTAGATTGAGTAAAGTGGATCATCCCTCATAATAAGGGTGGGTCTAATCCAGTCATTTGAAAACCTGAAGAGAAAAGACTAAAGTCTCTTGAGGAAGAAGGAATTTTGCCTTCAGAACGCTTTCAGATTCCAGTTGCAACGTCATCTCTTCCCTAGATCTCCAGCTCACCAGCCCCAACAATTGCCAGAATGAGCTCCTTCAAGTGAGTATCTTTGTGTATGTCTGTACATATGCACGTCCCTTTGGTTCTGTTTCTTGGGAGAATGCTGACTAATAATACAGTTAACACCAAGGACCTAGCAGAGGTTGGGGAAGGTGGGGCTGGAGAAAATGAAGACCTCCATTTGGGGGACAGTGAATTAGAAGTCTGAGGCTCACTGAAGACACTTCCAGAAGGAAGTTGGTTGTGGGTGTCCAGAGTGAAGAAGGTTTTAGCTCAAGGAAGGATTTGGAGACCAGCAATGTGCAAACAAGACTCTTGAGAGGCGCTTGGACCTCAAGGAGATCAAGTCAGTCAATCCTAAAGTAAATCAACTGTGGATATTCATTGGAAGGACTGTTGCTGAAGCTGAAGCTCCAATACTTTGGCCACCTGATGCAAATATCCAACTCACTGGGAAAGACCCTGATGCTGGGAAAGATTGAGGGCAAGAGGAGAAGGGGGCAACAGAGGAGGAGATGGTTGAATGGCATCACTGACTCAATGGACATGAGTTGGAGCGAACTCCAGGAGATGGTGAAGGACAGGGAAGCCTGGCGTGCTGCAGTCCGTGGGGTCACGAAGAGTCAGACACAGCTTAGATACTGAACAACAACGTCAACAACGGTGTGCCAAGGGCAACGTGTGCTGTGAAAGTAGATGAGCTACTGAAGGGAAACAAGGGAGCAGGACCCAGGGATGTGAGGTTAGAACCACAAACACCCTTTAATATGTGTACAGAACAGGAGAGAAAGATGAGCCTGTGATGAGACAGAAAAGTCAGGGAGACAGTAGAGAAAGCAGGGAGCTGTCCCAATTGCAGGGGAAGAGGACGCAGAGAAGAAGTGGTCCAGACCCAAAGGGTGTCAAAGTGTCAGGAGACTTAAGTGCTGAGCAGTTGCCCGTGACCTGGCGGAGCACACGTGCTGCCCAGTGGAGGGCGAAAGCGTGGGCTGAGGACCGAGACTGAGGAGGTAAGGGTCTTGTTTGCAAGAAGTTTTTCTGGGAAAGTGTGGGAAGGAGCGAGTGTCTCACATGTCGGGTAAAGGGAAGAGAGAGGTCTTGTTTCATTCTTACCTTTTTTTCTCCCCAAATGTGAGAGGCCTGAGTGTATTTAAAGGCATTGAGGAGGTAGAGGCAACAGAAAATCAGGGAGCCGGAGGTCTGACTGGGTGGAAGTGACAGCTCATCTCCCCAGATGCATTCACACTAGGCTTATCTAAGAACAAACGATAATTTCTACTTATGCTTCGGTAGTTTTCCAGGGTGATCAGTTTGTCTTGAAGAAATCAATCATTGCCTTATTGGTGCTGTCTGGAAGCCAAGGGTTTCCCCTGCCCTGGAAGGAACATGCCATTTTTTTTTTTTTTTTATTCCCTGTGCTCTTTCATTTAAAAAGTATTTTTTCTTTTCTTCGTTTTTGATTACACAGAATAGGAATAATTGATCATAATTCTTAGTTCATGATGTTCTCCCAACATTGGTTCATATTTGTCCTGTTTCAAGTTAATTATTTTATTTTTAGTACATTTTAATCTAGTTTTATTGAATTATAATTGAGATATAGAATGAAGTATCATTATTTAATGTCAGGGGCAAGAGGGAGAAGGGGCAACAGAGGAGGAGATGGTTGAATGGCATCACTGACTCAATGGACATGAGTTGGAGCGAACTCCAGGAGATGGTGAAGGACAGGGAAGCCTGGCGTGCTGCAGTCCGTGGGGTCACGAAGAGTCAGACACAGCTTAGATACTGAACAACAACGTCAACAACGGTGTGCCAAGGGCAACGTGTGCTGTGAAAGTAGATGAGCTACTGAAGGGAAACAAGGGAGCAGGACCCAGGGATGTGAGGTTAGAACCACAAACACCCTTTAATATGTGTACAGAACAGGAGAGAAAGATGAGCCTGTGATGAGACAGAAAAGTCAGGGAGACAGTAGAGAAAGCAGGGAGCTGTCCCAATTGCAGGGGAAGAGGACGCAGAGAAGAAGTGGTCCAGACCCAAAGGGTGTCAAAGTGTCAGGAGACTTAAGTGCTGAGCAGTTGCCCGTGACCTGGCGGAGCACACGTGCTGCCCAGTGGAGGGCGAAAGCGTGGGCTGAGGACCGAGACTGAGGAGGTAAGGGTCTTGTTTGCAAGAAGTTTTTCTGGGAAAGTGTGGGAAGGAGCGAGTGTCTCACATGTCGGGTAAAGGGAAGAGAGAGGTCTTGTTTCATTCTTACCTTTTTTTCTCCCCAAATGTGAGAGGCCTGAGTGTATTTAAAGGCATTGAGGAGGTAGAGGCAACAGAAAATCAGGGAGCCGGAGGTCTGACTGGGTGGAAGTGACAGCTCATCTCCCCAGATGCATTCACACTAGGCTTATCTAAGAACAAACGATAATTTCTACTTATGCTTCGGTAGTTTTCCAGGGTGATCAGTTTGTCTTGAAGAAATCAATCATTGCCTTATTGGTGCTGTCTGGAAGCCAAGGGTTTCCCCTGCCCTGGAAGGAACATGCCATTTTTTTTTTTTTTTTATTCCCTGTGCTCTTTCATTTAAAAAGTATTTTTTCTTTTCTTCGTTTTTGATTACACAGAATAGGAATAATTGATCATAATTCTTAGTTCATGATGTTCTCCCAACATTGGTTCATATTTGTCCTGTTTCAAGTTAATTATTTTATTTTTAGTACATTTTAATCTAGTTTTATTGAATTATAATTGAGATATAGAATGAAGTATAATTTTTTTTGTTGCTGTTGTTTAGTTGCTAAGTAGCGTCAGATTCTTTGTGACCCCATGAACTGTAGCTTGACAGGCCTCCCTGTCCTCCACTATCTTTCAGAGTTTTCTGAAATTTATGTCTGTTTGATAGGGACAGAACAGAATAGTTAGGTAGTTGTAAAGTCCTAGTAGGGGACTGTAGGTAGAAAGATAAAACCTAAGTAAAGTTGGGAGGCCAGTAAGCTAACAATAACTCAAGAAAGCTATTCCTTATTCAATAATGCAGGCTTGACTAAGTATAAATAGCTAATGAAAGAACTAGTGAAGGAGGAACTAAAGATGTATGCCTTACGTCTGCATCTACGTCTACTTGAAGAAGGTGGTCTTCTACTCTCCCATATATATGTTGCTGCCCACCCAATCGTGAGAGCAGAGCTTTCCGCCTGCCCAGTTGCACCTCTTATGAATGTCCTATCCTAATAAATTCACTTCTTGCCTATCACTCTGCCTCTCACTGAATTCCTTCTGCGTTGAGGCACAAAGAACCTGAGCCTCAGTGGGTCCAGATGTTGGATGAGTGATTTTAATTCAAAGATTGCTCGAGACTAGGGTTTTGGCTGTCCTGGCCAAGTGGGTTCAAGTCCCAGACAGGATTTTTTGGCCAGGATTGGGTCCCAACTACGTGGGTTCAAGTCCCAGACCGATGAGTCCTAGTCACATGGGTTTAGGTCCCAATTAGGGTTTGATCAGATCTGAGCCCCCACCATATGAGTTCAAGCCTTAAGCAGGGTTTTGGCTGGGGTTAAGCCTCAGCTATGTGGGTTCAAGTCCCAAGCAGGGCTGTGGCTGGGGTTAAGTCCTGGCCATGTGGGTTCAATTGCCAGGCAGGGGTTTAGCTGGATTGAGTCCTAGTCACATGGGTTTAAGTCCCAATTAGGGTTTGATCAGATCTGAGCCCTCGCCATGTGAGTTCAAGCCTCAAGCAGGGTTGTGGCTGGGGTTAAGCCTCAGTCACGTGGGTTCAAGTTCCAGGCAGGATTTATTTGAGCTGAGTTGGGTTTAAGTCCCAGGCAGGGTTTGATCAGATCTGGGCCCCAGGTTCAAGTGTCAATCCAAGGTGGAATACTTTCACATTGAGTCAGCGATGCCATCCATTCATCTCATCTTCTGCCACCCACTTCTTCCCCTGCCCTCAATCTTTCCCAGCGTCAGGGTCTTTCCCAATGAGTCCTCACTTTCCATCAGGTGGCCAAAGTATTGGAGCTTCAGCTTCAGCATCAGTCCTTCCAATGAATATTCAGGGTTGATTTTTTTTTAGGATTGACTGGTTTGATCTCCTTGCTGTCCAAGGTATCCTCAAGAGTCTTCTCCAGCACCACATTTCAAAAGCATCAATTCTTTGGTGCTCAGTCTTCTTTATGGTCCAACTCTCACATCCACATATGACTGCTAGAAAAACCGTAGTTTTTGACTATATGGACCCTTGTTGGCAAAGTGATGTCTCTGCTTTTAATACTCTGTTTAGGTTTGTCACAGCTTTTCTTCCAAGGAGAGTGCATCTTTTAATTTCATGACTGCAGTCACCATCCACAGTGATTTTGGAGCCCCCCAAAATAAACACTGCTTCCAATGTTTTCCCATCTATTTGTTGTGAAGTGATGGGACTGGATGCTATGATTTCAGATTTTTGAATGTTGACTTTTAAGTCAGCTTTTTCACTCTCCTCTTTCACCTTCATCAGGAGGCTTTTTAGTTCTTCTTCACTTTCTGCCATAAGGGAGGTGTCATCTACATGCGTATCTGAAGTTGTCGGTATTTCTGTTGGCAATCTTGATTCCAGCTTGTGATTCATACAACCTGGCATTTTTTCGCATCATGTACTCTGTGTGTGTGCTAAGTTGTTTCAATTGTGTCTAACTCTTGGTGACCTGTGGACTGTAGCCAGACCAGACTTCTCTGTCCATGGGATTCTTTAGGCAAGAATACTGGAGTAGGTTACCATGTCCTCCTCCAGGGAGTCTTCCTGACCCAGGGATTGAACCTGGGTCTCCTGTGTATTCTGCATTACAGGCAGATTCTTTACTGCTGAGCCACTGGGGAAGCAATGTACTCTGCATATAAATTAAATAAACAGCCTTGATGTACTCCTTCCCCAATCTGGAACCAACCCATTTTTCCATGTTCAGTTCTAACTGTTGCTTCTTGTTCTGCAGACAGGTTTCACGTGAGGCAGGTAAGGTGGTCTGGTGTTCCCATTTCTTTCTGAATTTCACAGTTTGTTGCGATCCACACAGTCAAAGGCTTTAGCAAATCATTGGAGCAAATTTTGATTCCTTGTTTGATTTATCTTCCCCTGCCCTCAATCTTTCCCAGCGTCAGGGTCTTTCCCAATGAGTCCTCACTTTCCATCAGGTGGCCAAAGTATTGGAGCTTCAGCTTCAGCATCAGTCCTTCCAATGAATATTCAGGGTTGATTTTTTTTTAGGATTGACTGGTTTGATCTCCTTGCTGTCCAAGGTATCCTCAAGAGTCTTCTCCAGCACCACATTTCAAAAGCATCAATTCTTTGGTGCTCAGTCTTCTTTATGGTCCAACTCTCACATCCACATATGACTGCTAGAAAAACCGTAGTTTTTGACTATATGGACCCTTGTTGGCAAAGTGATGTCTCTGCTTTTAATACTCTGTTTAGGTTTGTCACAGCTTTTCTTCCAAGGAGAGTGCATCTTTTAATTTCATGACTGCAGTCACCATCCACAGTGATTTTGGAGCCCCCCAAAATAAACACTGCTTCCAATGTTTTCCCATCTATTTGTTGTGAAGTGATGGGACTGGATGCTATGATTTCAGATTTTTGAATGTTGACTTTTAAGTCAGCTTTTTCACTCTCCTCTTTCACCTTCATCAGGAGGCTTTTTAGTTCTTCTTCACTTTCTGCCATAAGGGAGGTGTCATCTACATGCGTATCTGAAGTTGTCGGTATTTCTGTTGGCAATCTTGATTCCAGCTTGTGATTCATACAACCTGGCATTTTTTCGCATCATGTACTCTATGTGTGTGCTAAGTTGTTTCAATTGTGTCTAACTCTTGGTGACCTGTGGACTGTAGCCAGACCAGACTTCTCTGTCCATGGGATTCTTTAGGCAAGAATACTGGAGTAGGTTACCATGTCCTCCTCCAGGGAGTCTTCCTGACCCAGGGATTGAACCTGGGTCTCCTGTGTATTCTGCATTACAGGCAGATTCTTTACTGCTGAGCCACTGGGGAAGCAATGTACTCTGCATATAAATTAAATAAACAGCCTTGATGTACTCCTTCCCCAATCTGGAACCAACCCATTTTTCCATGTTCAGTTCTAACTGTTGCTTCTTGTTCTGCAGACAGGTTTCACGTGAGGCAGGTAAGGTGGTCTGGTGTTCCCATTTCTTTCTGAATTTTTCACAGTTTGTTGCGATCCACACAGTCAAAGGCTTTAGCATAGTCATTGGAGCAGAAGTAGGTATTTTTCTGGAATTCCCTTGCTTTCTTTATGATTTAACAAATGTTGGCAATTTAATCTCTGGTTGCTCTGCCTTTTCTAAATCCAGCTTGTACATCTGGAAGTTCTTGGTTCATGTATTGTTGAAGCCTACCTTGGAGGATTTTGAGCATTACCCTGCTAACATGTGAAATGAATGCAATTGTACAGTAGTTTGAACATTCTTTGGCATTTCCTTTGGAACTGGAACGAAAGCTGATCTTTTCCAGTCCTGTGGCTACTGCTGAATTTTCCAAAATTTGCTGACATATTTAGTACAACACTTTAATAGCATCATCTTTTAGGATTTGAAATAGCTTAGCTGGAACTCCATCAGCTCCTCTAGCTTTGTTTATAGTGAAGCTCCCTCAGGTCCTCTTGACTTTACACTCCAGAATATCTGACTCGAGCTAAATGACCACACCATTGTGGTTATCTGGGTCATTAAGACCTTTTTTTTGTATAGTTCTGTGTATTCTTTCTTTTTTGGCCTCTAAGTCATCGTTTATTTTTCATCCGTCTTTATTCTTTGGTATATGTGGGCCTCCCATCGCAATGGCCTCTCTCGTTGCAGAGCACTGGCTCTGGGTACATGTGCTCCAGAGCGCTGGCTCATAAATGGTGACACCAGCCCAGCCGCTCCTCCATGAGGGATCTTCCTGGGCCATCAATGTGCATCATGTACTCTATGTGTGTGCTAAGTTGTTTCAATTGTGTCTAACTCTTGGTGACCTGTGGACTGTAGCCAGACCAGACTTCTCTGTCCATGGGATTCTTTAGGCAAGAATACTGGAGTAGGTTACCATGTCCTCCTCCAGGGAGTCTTCCTGACCCAGGGATTGAACCTGGGTCTCCTGTGTATTCTGCATTACAGGCAGATTCTTTACTGCTGAGCCACTGGGAAGCAATGTACTCTGCATATAAATTAAATAAACAGCCTTGATGTACTCCTTCCCCAATCTGGAACCAACCCATTTTTCCATGTTCAGTTCTAACTGTTGCTTCTTGTTCTGCAGACAGGTTTCACGTGAGGCAGGTAAGGTGGTCTGGTGTTCCCATTTCTTTCTGAATTTTTCACAGTTTGTTGCGATCCACACAGTCAAAGGCTTTAGCATAGTCATTGGAGCAGAAGTAGGTATTTTTCTGGAATTCCCTTGCTTTCTTTATGATTTAACAAATGTTGGCAATTTAATCTCTGGTTGCTCTGCCTTTTCTAAATCCAGCTTGTACATCTGGAAGTTCTTGGTTCATGTATTGTTGAAGCCTACCTTGGAGGATTTTGAGCATTACCCTGCTAACATGTGAAATGAATGCAATTGTGCAGTAGTTTGAACATTCTTTGGCATTGCCTTTGGAACTGGAACAAAGCTGATCTTTTCCAGTCCTGTGGCTACTGCTGAATTTTCCAAAATTTGCTGACATATTTAGTACAACACTTTAATAGCATCATCTTTTAGGATTTGAAATAGCTTAGCTGGAACTCCATCAGCTCCTCTAGCTTTGTTTATAGTGAAGCTCCCTCAGGTCCTCTTGACTTTACACTCCAGAATATCTGACTCGAGCTAAATGACCACACCATTGTGGTTATCTGGGTCATTAAGACCTTTTTTTTGTATAGTTCTGTGTATTCTTTCTTTTTTGGCCTCTAAGTCATCGTTTATTTTTCATCCGTCTTTATTCTTTGGTATATGTGGGCCTCCCATCGCAATGGCCTCTCTCGTTGCAGAGCACTGGCTCTGGGTACATGTGCTCCAGAGCGCTGGCTCATAAATGGTGACACCAGCCCAGCCGCTCCTCCACATGAGGGATCTTCCTGGGCCAGGGATCAAGTCATTGCCCTCTGCACTGCAAGGTGGACTCTTCATCCATTGGACCACTAAGGAAGCCCCAGTTCTGTGTATTTTTGTCGTTTATTCTTAGTATCTCCTACTTCTGCAAACCAGAAGCTGTGAGCCAAAACTGCAGGCTGGTTAGAGTATCAGGAGTTCTCTAAATAATTGAGGAAATTTCAGAAGTGGAATTCCCATGAACTTTGAGCAGTGGCTGGCTGCTAGCCCAGGCATCTAAGAGGAGCAAAGAATGACTTTGGCCTTTGGGTTTTGAAGTAGGTCTTATGAAGGGTGAGTCATCCCCATTACTATGAACCCAGTTCTACTTAGGTTTGTTGGAAACGAGAGGAAATGAAACCATTGACCTCAGACTGGGAATTCAACCCATGTGCGGAAATGCAAATCTGGCCAAAACCCAGTTTGAGACTTGAACTCATGAGGCCAGGACTCGAACTCAGCTGAAACCCACAGTCTTCCAACTGAGATCATAGACATGGTTTCAGGACTTTATGAAGTTCAGGTGCTTGATGTCTTGTCACAGAAAGAATCCAATGAGAGACAAAGTAGATAGGTAAGAAATGGATTTGTTTAGAGAGAAGCACACTCCTCGACAGAGTGTGGGCCACGTCTCAGAAGGTGAGAGCGGCTTTGAAATGAGATGTGGTTAGCTTTTATGGGCTGGGTAATCTCATAGGCTAATGAGTGTGAGGATTGTTCCAACTATTTTGGGGAAGGGATGATTTCCAGGAATTGGGCCATTACCCACGTTTTTTTGCCTTCAACAGTCTTTGCCTATGGGTGTGTCATTTAGGTCGCTGATGTGTCTCAGTGAGCGTAAGCAGAGGCTCCAGGTCTAGTGGAAATCAACTCATTCGCCGTCTCAGACCCATTTGGTTCAATTAGTTTATGTTATGTCCTTGGGCTATGCCATTCTTTCGAAGGTTGTGCCCTGCCCCCTTCCCTTCTGATTCAGATCATCTGTTGGACTGAGTATTTACTAGAAAAAAAAAAATCATTCAAAGAACAAACTACTGTGTTCTCTGTGAATCACCCTGTGGCAGATTCAGTTAGGTCTGTGGGTGGTGGATATTCTCTTTACTTTGAGGCGGTACTTTCTAGAGTTGCTTCATTCTTTGCTTCTATGTCTGAATGATTAATTCTCTCTGTACTGCATTTATGGTTTCAATTATTTAATAACTGGTTTGAAGAAAAGTTATAACATAGTCATAGTAGAAACACCTCAAAAATCAGTCAATACTTGTCCTTACTGCCTGGCGTATGCAATATTCTATTCTATTTCATACTTTATTTTTCTTTCCTACTGTCTGAGGCTCACTAAAGTGATTTTATAACCCGCTAATAGACTCCAGGCTGTAGTCTGTAAAACATAGATTTGGAGGAAAGCAGAGGAAACCCACGTGCGTGTGTGTTTAGTCGTGTCTGACTCTTTGTGACC
Source organism: Tragulus kanchil (assembly GCA_022376925.1). Lineage (NCBI taxonomy): Eukaryota > Metazoa > Chordata > Mammalia > Artiodactyla > Tragulidae > Tragulus > Tragulus kanchil. The sequence goes on along the minus strand of JAIOJX010000028.1, from coordinate 233,642,047 downwards.
TATGAACTGTCGCCTGCTACACCCCTCTGTCCATGAAATTCTCCAGGCAAGAACACTGGAATAGGAGTAGGTAGCCATTCTCTTCTGCAGGGGATCTTCCTGACCTGGGAATCGAACCCAGGTCTCCTGTGTCTCCAGCACTGCAGGCAATTCTTTACCTGCTAAGTCACAGAGGAAGCCCCAAGGAAACCCACAGGCTGCTGCATGTAAGGGTGCGATTAAAAACAAAAACAGAGGCTTTTACTTAGGTTCAAATTAGCCCGGCAAACACGGTGCAGGGCTTCCCCCGCTGGCTGTCCGGGCCAGCTGGGAGGCTTTGCTCCTGCCCATGCTTGGCTGGTGCAGCTACCCTGGGGACAAAGCCGCGTCCCCGGCTGTGCTGGGAGCCCAGCCAGCTGGCAGATTGACGCTCACCTCACAGAGACCTGTGGGTTTCCTCTGCTTCCTTTCAAGTTTGTTTTTCCAAATTCTAGTTCAGCACCTATTTGTGGGTTGTGAAATCAATTTTGTGAGTCTCAGATAACATTAGCAAAAAAGGAGAAATGGATCGGAAAGGAATAGGGTAGAAAACAGGCGAGTACAACGTACCTAGTAGCGATGAGTACTGGCCTGTTTAAAGTGTGCCGTATATGGCGCATGTGTGGTGTGTGTGTGTGTGTGTGTGTGGTAAACAGTATGTGGGAGTGTGTGTGTGTGTGTGTGTGTGTGTGTGTGTGCTGAATGGTGGGTAGCGTGTGGTGTGTGTGGTGTGGATGCACTGGGATGGAATTAGAGTGACCACCTCAAGACTCATGGAGAAAATGCTCAGGTGTTGGATTATGGGAAGGCGTTTTGGTTTGCGGTTTGGCTTGAGTTTTGTGTGAACTAGAACAGCCTGACTCATGACCTGTCAAACAGACATAGCATGTCTCTAACCATTCAGCTCAAGAATGTTCACTTTGAAGACAAATGATGCCATTCCTGGCGTTTTGGTTTTTATAACCCGCTAATAGACTCCAGGCTGTAGTCTGTAAAACATAGATTTGGAGGAAAGCAGAGGAAACCCACGTGCGTGTGTGTTTAGTCGTGTCTGACTCTTTGTGACCTATGAACTGTCGCCTGCTACACCCCTCTGTCCATGAAATTCTCCAGGCAAGAACACTGGAATAGGAGTAGGTAGCCATTCTCTTCTGCAGGGGATCTTCCTGACCTGGGAATCGAACCCAGGTCTCCTGTGTCTCCAGCACTGCAGGCAATTCTTTACCTGCTAAGTCACAGAGGAAGCCCCAAGGAAACCCACAGGCTGCTGCATGTAAGGGTGCGATTAAAAACAAAAACAGAGGCTTTTACTTAGGTTCAAATTAGCCCGGCAAACACGGTGCAGGGCTTCCCCCGCTGGCTGTCCGGGCCAGCTGGGAGGCTTTGCTCCTGCCCATGCTTGGCTGGTGCAGCTACCCTGGGGACAAAGCCGCGTCCCCGGCTGTGCTGGGAGCCCAGCCAGCTGGCAGATTGACGCTCACCTCACAGAGACCTGTGGGTTTCCTCTGCTTCCTTTCAAGTTTGTTTTTCCAAATTCTAGTTCAGCACCTATTTGTGGGTTGTGAAATCAATTTTGTGAGTCTCAGATAACATTAGCAAAAAAGGAGAAATGGATCGGAAAGGAATAGGGTAGAAAACAGGCGAGTACAACGTACCTAGTAGCGATGAGTACTGGCCTGTTTAAAGTGTGCCGTATATGGCGCATGTGTGGTGTGTGTGTGTGTGTGTGTGTGGTAAACAGTATGTGGGAGTGTGTGTGTGTGTGTGTGTGTGTGTGTGTGTGTGCTGAATGGTGGGTAGCGTGTGGTGTGTGTGGTGTGGATGCACTGGGATGGAATTAGAGTGACCACCTCAAGACTCATGGAGAAAATGCTCAGGTGTTGGATTATGGGAAGGCGTTTTGGTTTGCGGTTTGGCTTGAGTTTTGTGTGAACTAGAACAGCCTGACTCATGACCTGTCAAACAGACATAGCATGTCTCTAACCATTCAGCTCAAGAATGTTCACTTTGAAGACAAATGATGCCATTCCTCTGTGTCCCTGTGAACACCCCCTTAAAGATAAGAGTCCCTTCCTGGACACCAGGGTCCAGCCAGCTGTAGCAAACTGTCTCTTTTTAAAAAAATTAAATATAAATATATAATTTATAATAAGACTTTTTCCTTACACAACGAGATTTTCTTTAAAAGAAAAAGCCACAAGGGGATTTTTTCATCAGATCTTCATACAGGACAATCCTTTTGTTGAACAAGAGATATACTGGTAGTGAGTATTTCCAGAACTGAAATAGACTTGAGATTCTGACATAAAAAAAATTAATGTTCATTCGAGTTCACCTATTAGATTCAGAAAGGAAGCATCTGCCTAGAGTTACACAACTCAGTAAAAAGCCATCTCTTTCGAAACCTCGAAGGAATGTTCCTTGTTAGATTAGATGTATGTTCTTTGTTCTGATAAAGTATGACTTTGCTGACTACACAGCAACTTCTCAGAGCCTCCAAGAGGCCGCCTCCAGGGCTATCGCCCTCAATTTGGCTCAAATAAAACTTTCCTTCATCCCTTATTTTTGAGTGATTACTGATTATTTGCCTCGCTAAGGCCAATGAATATGAACTCTCAGGACCGCAGCCCTTTGTGAAGCCCGGTCTCTATATTGGCATTTGGAATGCTGTATTATTTTTCTTAAAGGGGCAAAGCTTTATTGCCCTCAAACCCTGGGCCTGTTCCTGGCTGTGCGGTGGCACACTTTACTTCCTGTTCTTGGGTGCTCGGTCAACTCAGTCATGTCCAACTCTTTACGGCCTCTTGGACCGTAGCCCGCCAAGCTCCTCTGTCCATGGAATCCTCCAGGCAAGAATACTGGAGTGGGTTGCCACCTCTTTCTCCAGAGGATATTCCGGGCCAAGGGATCAAAGCCAGCTCTCCTATATCTCCTGCACTGGCAGGCGGGTTCTTTACCACTAGCGCCACCTGGGAAGCCCTTATTTTCTGGGAGTCACAGTCAAACACAAACAACCCACCAAACCCCATACTCTCACCCACTTTCCACCTAGCAGCCAGTACCGCCTGGGTAAGTGTGTGTTCATTCCCCTGCTTGAACCTCCTGGGAATAAAATGCACACTCCCTAACTGGGCCCAAGGCCACCGGCTCTTGTTCCTGCTGCCGTCTTGTTTGTGCCTCTCCTTATTGCATTCTCTTCGGTCTCTATCAGTCCTGTCTTCCAGCCCTTGGCGTGCCCTCCTCCCTGTGGAGGCTTGCCTGTAAATGCTGTCCCCGGACCCTGGAAGAGCCTTCAACCTTCACTTATCTGGCCACTTCTTTCCTTCCTGGTCTCTGCTGACCTGTCCGTTCCTCTAGGAAGTCCCCTTTCCCTGAGTGTGGGAGAGGGTAAACGACAATGTGGTCCACCATCTCAGTTTTTCCAGTGGTCACGTACAGAGGTGAGAGCTGGGCCTTAAAGAAGCTGAGTGTTGAAGAATGACACTTCCCAACTGTGGTGCTGGAGAAGACTCAGTTTTTCCAGTGGTCACGTACAGAGGTGAGAGCTAAAGAAAATTTGAACCTTGTGATTAGATGTATGTTCTTTGTTCTGATAAAGTATGACTTTGCTGACTACACAGCAACTTCTCAGAGCCTCCAAGAGGCCGCCTCCAGGGCTATCGCCCTCAATTTGGCTCAAATAAAACTTTCCTTCATCCCTTATTTTTGAGTGATTACTGATTATTTGCCTCGCTAAGGCCAATGAATATGAACTCTCAGGACCGCAGCCCTTTGTGAAGCCCGGTCTCTATATTGGCATTTGGAATGCTGTATTATTTTTCTTAAAGGGGCAAAGCTTTATTGCCCTCAAACCCTGGGCCTGTTCCTGGCTGTGCGGTGGCACACTTTACTTCCTGTTCTTGGGTGCTCGGTCAACTCAGTCATGTCCAACTCTTTACGGCCTCTTGGACCGTAGCCCGCCAAGCTCCTCTGTCCATGGAATCCTCCAGGCAAGAATACTGGAGTGGGTTGCCACCTCTTTCTCCAGAGGATATTCCGGGCCAAGGGATCAAAGCCAGCTCTCCTATATCTCCTGCACTGGCAGGCGGGTTCTTTACCACTAGCGCCACCTGGGAAGCCCTTATTTTCTGGGAGTCACAGTCAAACACAAACAACCCACCAAACCCCATACTCTCACCCACTTTCCACCTAGCAGCCAGTACCGCCTGGGTAAGTGTCTGCTCATTCCCCTGCCTGAACCTCCTGGGAATAAAATGCACACTCCCTAACTGGGCCCAAGGCCACCGGCTCTTGTTCCTGCTGCCGTCTTGTTTGTGCCTCTCCTTATTGCATTCTCTTCGGTCTCTATCAGTCCTGTCTTCCAGCCCTTGGCGTGCCCTCCTCCCTGTGGAGGCTTGCCTGTAAATGCTGTCCCCGGACCCTGGAAGAGCCTTCAACCTTCACTTATCTGGCCACTTCTTTCCTTCCTGGTCTCTGCTGACCTGTCCGTTCCTCTAGGAAGTCCCCTTTCCCTGAGTGTGGGAGAGCTGCTAAACGACAATGTGGTCCACCATCTCAGTTTTTCCAGTGGTCACGTACAGAGGTGAGAGCTGGGCCTTAAAGAAGCTGAGTGTTGAAGAATGACACTTCCCAACTGTGGTGCTGGAGAAGACTCTTGAGCATCCCTTAGACTGCAAGGAGATCAAACCAGTCAATCCTAAAGGAAATCAACCCTGAGTATTCCCTGAAAGGACTGAGGCTGAGGCTGAAGCTCCAAAAGTTTGGCCACCTGATGCGAAGAGCTGACTCGTTGAAAAAGACCTTGATGCTGGAAAGACTGAAGGCAGGAGAAGAACGGAGTCGACAGAGGATAAGGTGGTTGGATGGCATCACTGACTCAACGGACATGAGTTTGAACGAACTCTGGAAGACAGTGAAGAATGGGGAGGCTGGCGTGCTGCAGTTCATGGGGTTGCAAAGAGCTGTTCATGACTTGGCAAATGAACGGTAAACAGAGCATGGTACAGCCAGAGGACGGTACAGCCAGCAAGCCACTGCGGCCACACAGACTGTGAGCCCTAGGGAAGCTCAGGATGCAGACAAACTGCTTGCTGCCTAGTGCCCAAGCCCAGCAGGCACCCCCCCATGTTGCACCCTGAGGGGACTCGGGAAGGGACCGAATGGGATGCTGGCCCCGGGAGAGCTAAGGTGCAGCTCCAAGTGACGATTTCAGTGAGCCCAGACTCTTGCATCTTCCCATACAGGGGATAAAAGCTCAGTTCCTTAACTTGAGATGTCTGGTTTTCTTTAATGAACAGTCATCTTTTGCCGTCCTGACTGCCCGGTCTTTGTTGCAAAAGCCCAACATACCCTGGCTCCTCCTTCCTCTCTGTAGAGCAGTCCTTCAGTGGGACCTGAGAGGCTGCTTCCCGGGCTTGAAGTCCCCAGAAAGTCCATCAAATAAAACAGGTGTGTCCGTACTTAGTCACTGCAGTCACGTCCAGCTCTTTCCGACCCTATGGACTGGAGCCCACCAAGCTTCTTGGACCGTGGGGAGTCTCCAGGCAAGAATCCTGGAGTGGGTCGCCGTGTTCTCCTCCAGGGCACCTTCCTGACTCAGGGCTTAAACCAGGGTCTTCTGCATTGCAGGCAGATTCTTTACCACTGAGTCATTGGCGAAGCCCAAATAAAATATAATTCTCAGCTTTTAGGTTGTGCAATTTTTCTTCAGTTGATGTGATCCTTCTGCAAAGCCGAGGGAGTCTCACACTTCCAATGATGACTCCACATTGAGGCTTGACTTGTCGCTCCCCTGTGAGCCTGACACACAGCGGCCCCCGCTACGCTCTTACTCCACACAGGCCCTGCTGCGCAAGCCTTCCCTCACACCAAGCCTGGGAGTCAGCAGCTATAGGGAAGGGGGTGTAAGACAGGTTCAAAGATGTGTTATGTTACACAACACGGGAAATGTGCTATGTAATAAGTGTAAATGGAAAGCAATCTTCAAAAATCATACAAACATTTAAAAAATGAAATGTAAATGTAATCTAAAAAAATCAGAAGGTATTATTCCTGTCCCCATTTTATCGATGAGAAAACAGAAGCCCAGAGAGGTTAAATAATTGGCTCAAAGTCACACAGTAAGTGGTCCAGCCAGAGTTCTGACTTCAGGGTCTGGTTCCGGAATCCCCTTTGTGATCACAATGTCGAAGATATTTAATGGTTAAATGGTTGTTAAGAGGACAAAAAATGTAAAAGTCATACGGAACCTAAGCTTATCTTTGAAAAGAAGGTTTGGGTGAGCCCCCAAAGAGGATTGGAAATGATAGGTGACGTGGGGATAGGTAGAGAGAGCTGACTTTAAGTGCCACTGGGAAACTGAGTGGGCTTAGAGGTAGCCTTGGGGGCGGGAGAGCCCCAGGACTGAAGGTGGGGCTTTCCGTGGGGTAAGCCCAACACAGGAGAAGTGGAACTAGAGGCCGTGCTCTGACCTCAGAGAGGGGCCCCTCCATCCCCACAGGGTGCGATATCTCAGAACCCTTATTGTGATGCTGTTGGCTCTGGATTTTTGTGGTAACCACTGAGCCCTCCATCTCTCACCATGATTCCTTCTGGAATGCTCACAGGGTTTTTTTTGTGGGAGCTGATTGTTTTGTTTTCTGTTTTTTGAGATTCATTCATTTATTTATTTTCGGCCATGGTGGGGTCTTGGTTGCTGCGCTCCGGCTTTCTCTAGGTGAGGCGGTCTGGGGGCTATTTGTTGTCATGTGCAGGCTTCTCCTTGCCGTGGCCTCTCTTGTTGCAGAGCACAGGCTCTGGGCTCTGGGCCTTCGTTAACCCAGGCTCCTGGCTCTAGAGCGCTGGCTCAGTAGTTGAGACACTCAGGTTTAGCTGCTCCGTGGCACGTGAGATCTTCCTGGACCAGGGATGGAACCCATCTCCCTGGCCCTGCAAGGTGGATTCTTAACCACTGGACCACCAGCGAAGCCAGAGCGGGTTGTTTTGACAGAGCTCCAAGAAATCTAAGGAGGCAGGCTCAGGGGGGCTGACCTCATGAGTCCGTGACGGTGACGGGCCTGAGCCCATTTTACTATGTGTGATAAGCAATCTTCAAAAATCATACAAACATTTAAAAAATGAAATGTAAATGTAATCTAAAAAAATCAGAAGGTATTATTCCTGTCCCCATTTTATCGATGAGAAAACAGAAGCCCAGAGAGGTTAAATAATTGGCTCAAAGTCACACAGTAAGTGGTCCAGCCAGAGTTCTGACTTCAGGGTCTGGTTCCGGAATCCCCTTTGTGATCACAATGTCGAAGATATTTAATGGTTAAATGGTTGTTAAGAGGACAAAAAATGTAAAAGTCATACGGAACCTAAGCTTATCTTTGAAAAGAAGGTTTGGGTGAGCCCCCAAAGAGGATTGGAAATGATAGGTGACGTGGGGATAGGTAGAGAGAGCTGACTTTAAGTGCCACTGGGAAACTGAGTGGGCTTAGAGGTAGCCTTGGGGGCGGGAGAGCCCCAGGACTGAAGGTGGGGCTTTCCGTGGGGTAAGCCCAACACAGGAGAAGTGGAACTAGAGGCCGTGCTCTGACCTCAGAGAGGGCCCCTCCATCCCCACAGGGTGCGATATCTCAGAACCCTTATTGTGATGCTGTTGGCTCTGGTTTTTTGTGGTAACCACTGAGCCCTCCATCTCTCACCATGATTCCTTCTGGAATGCTCACAGGGTTTTTGTGGGAGCTGATTGTTTTGTTTTCTGTTTTTTGAGATTCATTCATTTATTTATTTTCGGCCATGGTGGGGTCTTGGTTGCTGCGCTCCGGCTTTCTCTAGGTGAGGCGGTCTGGGGGCTATTTGTTGTCATGTGCAGGCTTCTCCTTGCCGTGGCCTCTCTTGTTGCAGAGCACAGGCTCTGGGCTCTGGGCCTTCGTTAACCCAGGCTCCTGGCTCTAGAGCGCTGGCTCAGTAGTTGAGACACTCAGGTTTAGCTGCTCCGTGGCACGTGAGATCTTCCTGGACCAGGGATGGAACCCATCTCCCTGGCCCTGCAAGGTGGATTCTTAACCACTGGACCACCAGCGAAGCCAGAGCGGGTTGTTTTGACAGAGCTCCAAGAAATCTAAGGAGGCAGGCTCAGGGGGGCTGACCTCATGAGTCCGTGACGGTGACGGGCCTGAGCCCATTTTACGTGGATCTGCCGAGGCACAGGGTCTTAGCCGACTCTCGGGGTCCAGAATGAAGGACTGAGGGGACCATCCTCAGCTCAGTGCTGCCGTCTTCTTTCACTACAGTGGCCCCTCGTCCCACAGCCCCGAGACTATGGAAAGCCTGGCTTGCCTCTGGACCCAGACTCTGGCCTTCCATCTTTTTTTATTAATTAATTAGTTTACATTTTGGGCTCTGTCTGGTCTTAGTTGCAGAACACAGGATCTTCGTTGTGGCAGGTGGGCTTAGTTAGCCCATGGCATGTGGGATCCCAGTTCCCCAACCCTGGATTGAACCCTCATCCCCTGCATTGCAAGGTGCATTCTTTTATTTTAAACTTGTTTTTATTTTACTTTTACAGAGTTTTGTTATTTACTGCTATACATAAACCCGAATCAGTCATAAGAATCCCCTTGGCCCCTCCAGATTGTTACATAGCCCCTGTATAAGTTCCCTTAGTCTTAAAGCACATTCACATTGGTTGTCTCTTTTACCTATGGTAATGTAAGTTTCCATGTTACTCTTTCCATACCTCTCGCCCACTCCTCCCTCCCCACTATGTCAAGTCTGTTCTCTATGTCTGTTTCTCCATTGCTGCTCTGCATATGCATTTATCAGTACCATCCTTCTAGATTCCATATATATGTCTCAGTATACTATATTTATCCTTCTCTTTCTGACTTAGTTCACTTTGTATGATAGGTTCTAAGATCATCCACCTCATTAGGACTGACTCAAATGCATTTCTTTTTACAGCTGAGTAACCTCCCATTGTATAAATGTACCACAGTTTCTTTATGCATTCATTTGTTGATGGACATCTAAGTTGTTTCCATGTGCTAGCTATTGTAAAAGGTGCTGCAGTGAACACTGGGGTGCACGTGTCTCTTTCACTTTTGACTTCCTCAGGGTAGGGGCCTAATAGTGGGATTGCTCTGTTATATGGTGGTTCTATTCCTAGTTTTTTAAGGAATCTCCATGCTGTCTTCCATAGTGGCTGCATCGACTTACATTCCCACCAACAGTGCAAAAGTGTACCCTATTCTCCACACTCTCTCCAGCATGCTATTGTCTATAGATTTTTTGATGATGGCCATTCTGACTAGTGTGAGGTGATATCTCATTGTAGTCTTGATTTGCATTTCTCTAATAATGAGAAATGTTGAGCATCTTTTCATGTGTTTGTTGGCCGTCTGTATGTCTTCTTTGAAGAGATGTCTGTTAAGGTCTTTTTCCCATGTTTTGATTGGGTTGTTTGCTTTTTCGGTGTTGAGTTGTCTGAGCTGCTTATATATTTTGAAAATTAATTCTTGGTCAGTTGTTTCATTTGCTATTATTTTCTCCCATTCTGGGGGTTGTCTGTTCACCTTGTTTGTAGTTTCTTTTGCTGTGCAAAAGCTTTTAAGTTTCATTAGGTTCCACTTGTTTGTTTTTGTTTTTATTTCCATTACTCTAGGAGGTGGTGCACAGAAGATCTTGCTTTGATTTATGTCATCGAGTGTTCTGCCTATGTTTTCCTCCAAGAGTTTTATGGTTTTTGGTCTTCCATTTGGGTGGGATGTAGATTCTTAACCACTGTACCATCAGAGTAGTTCCCTAGTTTTTCATCTTCTTTCCCCCATTTTTTTGGGGAGCCACTTTTATTGGTCTTTTATTTCTTTATTTTCATCCATCTTTGTTTTTTGGCATGTGTGGGCCTCCCATTGCAGTGGCCTCTCCTGTAGCAGAGCACTGGCTCTGGGCGCATGCGCCCAAGAGCACTGGCTTGTAATTGGACACACTGGTCCAGCCACTCTACAGCATGTGGGATCTTCCCAGGCCAGGGATTGAACCGGTGCCCCCCGCACTGCAAGGCAGACTCTTTACCCACTGGACCACCAGGGGAGCCCATTCATCTTTTATAAAACACAAGCTCAACCTCAAATGTCCTGATGAACCCAGCAGGTGCAAGAAACTTATGGTAAAGTAAGTGCACTTTTAGCAAAGAACCCTAAGATCCCCTGGAGAAGGAATTGGCAACCCACCCTGGTATACTTGTCTGGGAAATCCCATGGACAGAGGAGACTGGTGGGCTACAGTCCATGGGGCTGCAAAGAGTCAGACATGACTTAGCAATTAAATAACAATTTACATATATTGTTGTTTAGTTGTATATACATACATATATATATATATATATAATACAATGTTCTCAATGCATAAAATATATATTTTAATATATATTAAAAATATTTTTAGGATTAAAACATAACTGAAAACAGCTAGCTATTATGAGCTGAATTATGTCTCCCCAGCTCCAAATTTATATGTTGAAATCTTAACCCCTAGTATGTCAGAATGTGACTGTATCTAGAAATGGGGCCTCTGAAGAGGTGATTGAGATAAAATGAAGTTGGCAGGCTGGGCCCTAAGCCAATATGACTGGTGCCCTGATAAGAGGAAATTAGACACATACACACACGTAAAAGACCTCGTGAGGATGCAGGGAGAAGACAGAGTTCTAGCCTTCAGAACTGAGAAAATTAATGTCTGTTTTTCAAACTATCCAGTCTGTGGCATGCTGTTCTGGCAGTCTGGCCCGGCTAAGTAAGCAGCCATCCTGTTAGTGGCTAGAACCTCCTTTATGCTGAGGAATGAGTCCCTCTGCTGTGTATTTGTATTAAACACCAAATGCCCTGGTGTTTCATGCTCGGACACCATAGAATTAAGAACAAAGCACTTAGGTGCTTCTCTATAGAATCCTTTATAGAATCCAGAATCCAGAATCTTCATTGAATCATTACAGAATTCATCACCTATAAGCAGGGTTACTATTAAAAATATTCAGAGAAAAATTAATAAAAATATTCAGCACTTAGAGCCTGTCGTGTCAGGTGTGGAGGTTGAACTGGGAGGGGCGGGAGGCGCCTGGGAGGCCGCCTGGCCAGGGCAGCGAGCGGAGGGCAGAGGTGAGGGAGCAGCTGTCCCAGCCCTTAGGGAGGATGCAGCTGTATGCGGTGTCCCGTTGAGGATCAGTTTGTAACCATATCAAATCATTTTCTAATACTTCTTTATGAAACTGCATTTCTAACTTAGTCTAGTGCTCCTAGAAATAGTCCTCAAGCAACGAACCCTAAGATCCCCTGGAGAAGGAATTGGCAACCCACCCTGGTATACTTGTCTGGGACATCCCATGGACAGAGGAGACTGGTGGGCTACAGTCCATGGGGCTGCAAAGAGTCAGACATGACTTAGCAATTAAATAACAATTTACATATATTGTTGTTTAGTTGTATATACATACATATATATATATATATATAATACAATGTTCTCAATGCATAAAATATATATTTTAATATATATTAAAAATATTTTTAGGATTAAAACATAACTGAAAACAGCTAGCTATTATGAGCTGAATTATGTCTCCCCAGCTCCAAATTTATATGTTGAAATCTTAACCCCTAGTATGTCAGAATGTGACTGTATCTAGAAATGGGGCCTCTGAAGAGGTGATTGAGATAAAATGAAGTTGGCAGGCTGGGCCCTAAGCCAATATGACTGGTGCCCTGATAAGAGGAAATTAGACACATACACACACGTAAAAGACCTCGTGAGGATGCAGGGAGAAGACAGAGTTCTAGCCTTCAGAACTGAGAAAATTAATGTCTGTTTTTCAAACTATCCAGTCTGTGGCATGCTGTTCTGGCAGTCTGGCCCGGCTAAGTAAGCAGCCATCCTGTTAGTGGCTAGAACCTCCTTTATGCTGAGGAATGAGTCCCTCTGCTGTGTATTTGTATTAAACACCAAATGCCCTGGTGTTTCATGCTCGGACACCATAGAATTAAGAACAAAGCACTTAGGTGCTTCTCTATAGAATCCTTTATAGAATCCAGAATCCAGAATCTTCATTGAATCATTACAGAATTCATCACCTATAAGCAGGGTTACTATTAAAAATATTCAGAGAAAAATTAATAAAAATATTCAGCACTTAGAGCCTGTCGTGTCAGGTGTGGAGGTTGAACTGGGAGGGGGGCGGGGAGGCGCCCGGGGGAGGGGCCGCCTGGCCAGGGCAGCGAGCGGAGGGCAGAGGTGAGGGAGCAGCTGTCCCAGCCCTTAGGGAGGATGCAGCTGTATGCGGTGTCCCGTTGAGGATCAGTTTGTAACCATATCAAATCATTTTCTAATACTTCTTTTATGAAACTGCGCATTTCTAACTTAGTCTAGTGCTCCTAGAAATAGTCCTCAAGCAAGTACTCTTCAATGAGCAGGAAATCACTGTCTTGCTGGGGTCTGGGGTTGTTCAGCATACGTCTCTCACAAGTCTGATTCAAGGGATTCCTTGGAGGTCCAGTGGTTAAGACACTGAGCTTCCAATGCAGGGGGCCTGGGTTCGATCCTTGGCCAGGGAACTAGATCCCACATGCTGCAACTAAAACCTGGTGTAGCCAAATAAAAATAAACAAATAAATAAACTTAAAAAGTCCAATTCAAGCTATGGACCTTACTCTCCTCCTCGTGGACAAGTTGCTTTGCTTAAGTTACGAACAAGACAGCAAGCCTGGAGACCAAGTCAGGGGCATCACAGTGAGAGGGTTAACCTTTCCATCACGTCCATCACTACAGAACTGGGAGCAAGCCAAGCAGATTGTGTTCCAAAAAGCTACCAAGAGAATGGACGGATCAGCCCTGGGATAGGCGTGCACCGCGGGTGTCCAATAAATCATTCCAAAATAAGTGACTAGCCATTGGGCACCAAGAGCTGGAAACACTTGGCAGCCTGTGTTCCAAGCTTGGGTTATCCCTTGGCTGTTCTAGATTAATTCTACTAAGTGAGGATTGTTTTTTGTTGTCTGGATAACACCTTTTCGAGAGGCCAATGTGAAAGCCGAGGGTGAAAGCAAGAACCTGTCAGGCTCAGCCTCCAAGACCAGTCCGATTAGAGGACTCAGCCTTTGGAAAAGTGGCTGCCTGGCATGTCCAGACTGCACGGAGGGAGGAGTGTGGTCAAGCTAGACTCCTTAGAAGGATAAGGGAGCTTCTAGTGAATCCTGGCTTGAGCCTCCCATTTATTCCGTGACTCACGAATTCAGGAGGCCTTTACCGAGTGCCTCCACGTGCAGGAGTTAATGGCAAGGAACGTGAGGGACACAGACCCTCCTTTCCGGGAGCTTACACATTCACCAGGAGGACCCTTACACAGGTGCCATCGTCCTGATGAGGCTAACTAGGGAGAAGCGCAGGGTGACGTGAGAAGGGAAAACGGAGCAATTCCAGCTGCGAGGGGCCGAGAGGGCTTACCTGAGTCAGTCATCTCCAAGGTGAGGCGAGGGAGAGGAGGTGGAGGGGTGATGGCGGGGGGATGCCCTTCGCCCTGGGCCACTGTCAAAGCGGCAGCCCCAACAGAGTAGACGAGCGGGTGGCATGTGTGGGCAGTGGGTTTCCTCGGTCCCCGAGACGATGCCCATCCTGGACGACTCTGGTCCAGCAGGTATATCTTCACCAAATGGGCACGAGAGAACTTTGGGGCTGGCAGGTCCTGAAGCCTGGCTCATTCAGGGAACCGAAAATATGATGACTTGTGAAGAGCTAAAACCTCCTGGGCAGGTACCAGCTATGACAGTCTTCATCGTCACCTGTTGCCCTACATGGCCCGGACTCTGTTTAGGAAAAGCCCCTCTGCATCCACTGACCTCCTAGGAAGAGACCGCTTATCCCCCTGCATAAACTCTCATCTCCTCTGGATCCAGTCAAGTGCCTCATCTGCTTACGGCCGGTGAGAATCCCCCGAGACCTTGGTCGGCTGCTGTCATTGCCCAGTGCATAGCACACAGTAGGCATTCAGCTAAATGCATAGCTGAATGAAAGAATCTGTTTTCAAAAACATGGGACCTTTCTTTTTTTTCGTAGCTTATTCACTCTTATTTTACAAACAATGATAGCTAATATTTATTCTCCGTGTTCTAGCCTTCCGCTGAATAGAAATCATAAAAGGAAAGCATGGGTCAATTGGTTGAGGAGTGGGAAGGAGGAAAAGAAGTTAGTGGGGTTAGAACTGTGGATGACACTGACAAATGAGAACAAATTGCTAATGCACCATCATTATTCTTGGGGCTTGAGAAGGACCTCACCTTGTCCCCCTCAGGATCAGCTCAGCCCCGCCACTGCTGTTGGGGGCCTTTGCACAATATGCTTTCAGGAACACGTGCCCTGTACACAGTTCTGCTTTTCGGCTCTAGTTCATCCTCGGTCGTTGCCTCTTTGGTGTGACCCCCAGTCACCGGCCACACTGGCATCCTTCTATTTCTTCCTTCTCAGCCTTAGCCTCTGAGGTGCCACAGAGCTGACAATACCTCTTCTGATTACATGCAAAACTGTGTACCAACCATCAGACCATCGAATGCGAGAGCCGACTCATTGGAAAAGACACTGATGTTGGAAAAGATGGAGGGGTGGAGGAGCAGAGGATGAGATGGTTGGATGTCATTTCCTGTTCATCAGATGTAGACGAGCGGGTGGCATGTGTGGGCAGTGGGTTTCCTCGGTCCCCGAGACGATGCCCATCCTGGACGACTCTGGTCCAGCAGGTATATCTTCACCAAATGGGCACGAGAGAACTTTGGGGCTGGCAGGTCCTGAAGCCTGGCTCATTCAGGGAACCGAAAATATGATGACTTGTGAAGAGCTAAAACCTCCTGGGCAGGTACCAGCTATGACAGTCTTCATCGTCACCTGTTGCCCTACATGGCCCGGACTCTGTTTAGGAAAAGCCCCTCTGCATCCACTGACCTCCTAGGAAGAGACCGCTTATCCCCCTGCATAAACTCTCATCTCCTCTGGATCCAGTCAAGTGCCTCATCTGCTTACGGCCGGTGAGAATCCCCCGAGACCTTGGTCGGCTGCTGTCATTGCCCAGTGCATAGCACACAGTAGGCATTCAGCTAAATGCATAGCTGAATGAAAGAATCTGTTTTCAAAAACATGGGACCTTTCTTTTTTTTCGTAGCTTATTCACTCTTATTTTACAAACAATGATAGCTAATATTTATTCTCCGTGTTCTAGCCTTCCGCTGAATAGAAATCATAAAAGGAAAGCATGGGTCAATTGGTTGAGGAGTGGGAAGGAGGAAAAGAAGTTAGTGGGGTTAGAACTGTGGATGACACTGACAAATGAGAACAAATTGCTAATGCACCATCATTATTCTTGGGGCTTGAGAAGGACCTCACCTTGTCCCCCTCAGGATCAGCTCAGCCGCGGCCACTGCTGTTGGGGTCCTTTGCACAATATGCTTTCAGGAACACGTGCCCTGTACACAGTTCTGCTTTTCGGCTCTAGTTCATCCTCGGTCGTTGCCTCTTTGGTGTGACCCCCAGTCACCGGCCACACTGGCATCCTTCTATTTCTTCCTTCTCAGCCTTAGCCTCTGAGGTGCCACAGAGCTGACAATACCTCTTCTGATTACATGCAAAACTGTGTACCAACCATCAGACCATCGAATGCGAGAGCCGACTCATTGGAAAAGACACTGATGTTGGAAAAGATGGAGGGGTGGAGGAGCAGAGGATGAGATGGTTGGATGTCATCATTGACACAAGAGGCATGAGTTTCAGCAAACTCCAGGAGATGGTGCAGGACAGAGAAGCCCAGCGTGCTGCAGCCCATGGGCCGCAAAGAATCGAACACGACGGAGTGACTGAACAGCAACAACAGAGCAACCATGTAGCATTTGGTCCTCAGTTTCTAATTACCTGCAACTAGACGATCACTCAGCCTTGAATGACCTAATTTCATCTGAGCATAGGAAGATGCTTAAAACTGAGAAATTTTTTGCTTACATTTTCTTTTTCTGGCATCTGCCTGTGATTTAGATGCCATATTTTAACTTCTTTCTCAAAGAGTCAATCCAGCTCTGCTGTCTTGCTCCGTTTGGGTGTGTTCCCACTTCTAACCATAGTCGAAAGCTCACCCGTACTTGTCGCATCCTGCTCTCAGCGGGCTCCTTCCCTGGGCTCTGTCCTATAGTAACGTCACTGCCATCTCAAAGATGCCAAATCACCTGACTTGTATAATTCCCATTTTCTGCACATAGATCATACTTAAAAAAAAAAACTAATGTTAGTAAAAATTAGCATTTTTGCTAATACATCAGAAAATATTTAGTTACTTTGTATTTATGGGCCCAGGATTCTGTAAAGCACAGTTGGGGAGATAGGCTGGAAAACCCAATCTCGCCCACTGGAGTCATCTCAGCGGGTGTGAATACAGGAGAGCCTGAGATGGGCAGCCTGGAGCACCCAGCACTGGGCCAGGGCTCCACACCTCTGTCCCAGTGACGCCAGGGAACAGGGTATTTCTAGTCACGATGAATCCCCATAGTCTTGGGGTGCTCTGACCCTTTCCCAACGGAGGTAATTTAGGGAGCAATCAAAGGGGCAACCTTTAAAAGCATCTTTATTTTATATTGAAATGCAGTTGATTGACCATCTTGTGTTAGTTTCAGATGTGCATGTACAGAAAAGTGATTCAGTTATACATGTATCTATTCTTTTCCAAATTCTTTTCTCACTTAGGTTATGACAGAGGATCGGGCAGAGTCCCCTGTACTATACAGTAGGTCCTTGTTGGTTATTTGTTTTAAATACAGCAGCGGGTCCATGTCCATCCCGAACTCCCAGTCTAATCCTCCACCCACCCTTGTCCTATCAATTAACCATACGCTCCTTCTCTAAGTCTGTGAGTCTGTTTCTGTTTTGTATATAAGTTCCTTTGTATTATGTATTTTTAAAGATTCTCATATTAGCGACATCATATGGTACTTGTCTTTCTCTGACTCACTTAGTATGAACATTCCAGGTCCATTCATGTTGCTGCAAATGGCATTATTTCATTCTTTTTAATTGCTGAGTAATATTCCGTTGTGTATATAGACCACATCTTCTTTATCCATTCATCTGTGGATGGACATTTCGGTGGCTTCCACGTTTTGGCTATTGGAAAGCACTGCTATGAACATTGGGGGTGCATGTATCCTTTCCAACCATGTTATTCTTGGGATATATGCCCAGAAGTGGGATTGCTGGGTCATATGGGAGCATGGGTTTTAGCGTTTTGCGGAACCTCCATACTGTTCTTCATGGTGGCTGTACCAAGTTACCTTCCCACCAACAATGCATCAAGGTTTAAAGACACAATCGTAAATATTCTGTACTGTTTCTCAGAGGAGTCATCAGTTTAGAAATGGTGATACTTGGTAACAGATCACCAGATCGCACCTTATACCGAGCCTCATACATGTCTCTTAGGGAGCCGTGACTGAATCTGGCTGGTCAACATAGGGCTGTTTTCTCAGTTCAGATCGCACTTTAAAGAATTCAACTGAGTTCTTGAATTGCCCTTGCTTCCAAACTGCTGCTTACAGCTGGCAAGACAACACTGTGCTGACAGATAAGCCTTAAAAGGGGGTATGTGCTGCCATGCTCTTGTTTGATTGTGGTCCCTCCTTATTCAGGAGGATGGTGTGAACACGAGAGTCTGCCCGCTCCAGCCTGAAACCTGGGACTGTCATTTCTCTGCCTCTCTAAGTCTCCATTTCCTTGTGTTGAAACATGGGGATCTTAATTCCTACCTCACAAGGGCTGTGGTGGAAATTCAATAAATACAATTTTGTGAGAGCTCTTAGCCCTGTGCTGACATTAAGCAGTTGCCTGATAAACATTTTGTGGGGTGGGAAAAAATGGTATTTGCTTAAGAGAATGCTATGCCATTTTTCTTGATAAAAGTACAGAAGTGCTATCTCCCAGTGAGGTCTTGCTAAAAATAAGAGCAGGTGGAGGCTGTCTCACGTGGAATTGCGTATAGAAAAGATGTGTCCATTGCCATTGTTTTATAGGCTTTAGCTCATCCAGTGTGTTCCTTCCTTGCGTTCTTTCCCAGGAACTGTTCCGTGAGTGAACTTTGTGAGCTGGGGGCTGTCATAATTAGACCAAGGTCATGCGTCTGTCCCCTGTGGGCCCGTTAGCTCAGCTTGGCTCCATGTCCATACACATTGATCTCAACCCAGCTGGCAGACTCACAAAAGTGTGACCAGGTCCCCAAGGACACCAGGGGAATGAGTTTCTGTGGATCTGGCAAACAGCTCTAGTCTGCTGGAGAAGCAACTCCCCGGCCGCTGTTATGGTTATTGTGACCTGAAGGTGGCGCTGTTTCTCCAGGAAGAATGGCTTGGGGAAGCTTATTTTCCAGGCTGTGTGAAGTCATAGGACTAAAATTTGGTTCAATTCTTTATTTTTCTAAGCAAGCAAATTGAGACTCAGTGATTAAAAATAAAAAACAAAACACCTCCTGCCTGAAGCCAAACCACAGACTCAAGGCTGGATATAGGTCTCCCAGATTATATAGTCTTGCAAATTTTCACTACACTAAGGGTTTCCTGGTCCTCATGGCATTAGACAATAATGCTTACAACAAAATAAAATAAATCACTGGTACCTAAACAGATGATGCTTCCAAAAGGTTATATTGTCATTGAATTTCAAGTATCTATTATTTCTAATCACAGGCCGGGTTCGTTCTGTTTTGGTTTTTATTATACAAGGCATTTTTATGTATCTATGTTTTAATGGATGATTTATTTTTCTTATCCATACAAATGAAAGAAGAAAAATAGTTGGTATGGGTGGAATTTTATTCTATACGAACCTTTGTTTGGAAACATAAACATGGTTTCTTGTTAAAATGATCACAATATGTGGGTTTTTAAAAGATGTTTGTGGATAGAAGTTTGATAATGAAAATACTTCCAAGGTAGCTATTCTTAGCCCTTTCCTAATTCATAGAAAGCGAAGCACATCAGGGAGTGGATATAGTAGGAACATCCCAGAAGGCACACACGGAATCTAAATTCAGTCTTTTAGAAGGTTTTCACTGTGGGACTCATTTTTTTTCTTCTTTTCTTTTTTTTAAGCAAGCTTTTGCTTACTTTCCAGGGAGAGTGAGGCTGGAAGTGAGAGAAGTGAGTCCTCCATTCTCATGATGGGGCTCAACACCTGTGACCGCTGAGTTCCTCCAGGGGTGCACGGAGCCATAATTAGACCAAGGTCATGCGTCTGTCCCCTGTGGGCCCGTTAGCTCAGCTTGGCTCCATGTCCATACACATTGATCTCAACCCAGCTGGCAGACTCACAAAAGTGTGACCAGGTCCCCAAGGACACCAGGGGAATGAGTTTCTGTGGATCTGGCAAACAGCTCTAGTCTGCTGGAGAAGCAACTCCCCGGCCGCTGTTATGGTTATTGTGACCTGAAGGTGGCGCTGTTTCTCCAGGAAGAATGGCTTGGGGAAGCTTATTTTCCAGGCTGTGTGAAGTCATAGGACTAAAATTTGGTTCAATTCTTTATTTTTCTAAGCAAGCAAATTGAGACTCAGTGATTAAAAATAAAAAACAAAACACCTCCTGCCTGAAGCCAAACCACAGACTCAAGGCTGGATATAGGTCTCCCAGATTATATAGTCTTGCAAATTTTCACTACACTAAGGGTTTCCTGGTCCTCATGGCATTAGACAATAATGCTTACAACAAAATAAAATAAATCACTGGTACCTAAACAGATGATGCTTCCAAAAGGTTATATTGTCATTGAATTTCAAGTATCTATTATTTCTAATCACAGGCCGGGTTCGTTCTGTTTTGGTTTTTATTATACAAGGCATTTTTATGTATCTATGTTTTAATGGATGATTTATTTTTCTTATCCATACAAATGAAAGAAGAAAAATAGTTGGTATGGGTGGAATTTTATTCTATACGAACCTTTGTTTGGAAACATAAACATGGTTTCTTGTTAAAATGATCACAATATGTGGGTTTTTAAAAGATGTTTGTGGATAGAAGTTTGATAATGAAAATACTTCCAAGGTAGCTATTCTTAGCCCTTTCCTAATTCATAGAAAGCGAAGCACATCAGGGAGTGGATATAGTAGGAACATCCCAGAAGGCACACACGGAATCTAAATTCAGTCTTTTAGAAGGTTTTCACTGTGGGACTCATTTTTTTTCTTCTTTTCTTTTTTTTAAGCAAGCTTTTGCTTACTTTCCAGGGAGAGTGAGGCTGGAAGTGAGAGAAGTGAGTCCTCCATTCTCATGATGGGGCTCAACACCTGTGACCGCTGAGTTCCTCCAGGGGTGCACGGAGCCAGTCTTACAGAATTCAGGGCAGGGCGGGCACCTCTGCTCTTGGCACCCGTGAAAACTTCCCTCGATGTCACTTATATGTGGAATTGGTTAAAAAAGATACAAAGGAACCTGTTTATAAAACAGAAACAGACTTACAGGTATTAAAAACCTATGGGTGGGGGCTTCCCTTGTGGCTCAGTGGATAAGAACTTGTCGGCCAATGCAGGAGACACAGGTTCGATCCCTGACCCGGGAAGATCTCACATACCACAGAGCAGCTAAACCCACATATCAACAAAGACCCAGCACAGCCAAAAATAAATACATTAAAGGTTTTTTTTTTTTTTTCTTTAAAAAAACCTATGGTTGGTTATCAAAGGGAACGTGTGGGGTGAGGGATAAGCCAGGAGCGGGGATGAACATCCACACACTACTATATATACAGTCGATAAGGACCTCCCTACAGCACAGGAAGGCCACTCCATATTCTGTGACCACCTATATGAAACAAGAATCTGAAAAAGACCAAAATATATGTGTACGTATAACTGAATCACTCAGCTATCACAACATTGTAAACCAACTATACTCCAATAAAATAATTTTTAAAAATGCAGAAAAAAAGATAGAAGACATCATCCCCGGGTGGTGGTGGGATGAACTGGGTCATTGGGATTCACATGTGTACACTACTGAGCCTTTGTATAAAATAGGTAACTAGTAGAGAACCATAGTGCTCTTGGAAACATAAACATGGTTTCTTGTTAAAATGATCACAATATGTGGGTTTTTAAAAGATGTTTGTGGATAGAAGTTTGATAATGAAAATACTTCCAAGGTAGCTATTCTTAGCCCTTTCCTAATTCATAGAAAGCGAAGCACATCAGGGAGTGGATATAGTAGGAACATCCCAGAAGGCACACACGGAATCTAAATTCAGTCTTTTAGAAGGTTTTCACTGTGGGACTCATTTTTTTTCTTCTTTTCTTTTTTTTAAGCAAGCTTTTGCTTACTTTCCAGGGAGAGTGAGGCTGGAAGTGAGAGAAGTGAGTCCTCCATTCTCATGATGGGGCTCAACACCTGTGACCGCTGAGTTCCTCCAGGGGTGCACGGAGCCAGTCTTACAGAATTCAGGGCAGGGCGGGCACCTCTGCTCTTGGCACCCGTGAAAACTTCCCTCGATGTCACTTATATGTGGAATTGGTTAAAAACGATACAAAGGAACCTGTTTATAAAACAGAAACAGACTTACAGGTATTAAAAACCTATGGGTGGGGGCTTCCCTTGTGGCTCAGTGGATAAGAACTTGTCGGCCAATGCAGGAGACACAGGTTCGATCCCTGACCCGGGAAGATCTCACATACCACAGAGCAGCTAAACCCACATATCAACAAAGACCCAGCACAGCCAAAAATAAATACATTAAAGGTTTTTTTTTTTTTTCTTTAAAAAAACCTATGGTTGGTTATCAAAGGGAACGTGTGGGGTGAGGGATAAGCCAGGAGCGGGGATGAACATCCACACACTACTATATATACAGTCGATAAGGACCTCCCTACAGCACAGGGAAGGCCACTCCATATTCTGTGACCACCTATATGAAACAAGAATCTGAAAAAGACCAAAATATATGTGTACGTATAACTGAATCACTCAGCTATCACAACATTGTAAACCAACTATACTCCAATAAAATAATTTTTAAAAATGCAGAAAAAAAGATAGAAGACATCATCCCCGGGTGGTGGTGGGATGAACTGGGTCATTGGGATTCACATGTGTACACTACTGAGCCTTTGTATAAAATAGGTAACTAGTGAGAACCTACTCTATAGCTCAGAGAACTCTATTCAGTGCTCTGTGGTCATCTAAATGGGAAGGAAATCCAAAAATGAGGGGATATAGTAAACATATAATGGATTCACTTTGCTGCATAGTGGAAACTACCACCACAATGTAAAGCAACTAAATGTCAATAAAAATTAATAGAAAAATCAAGAAAGAAGGCTTCTCCCAGTGATAGCAGCTTCTTTTCCCCCTTTCACCTTGGAGAGATGGCGTTTATTATTCCCGTGTTTGTTTTTTTTTTCCTTCAGAGACAAGGGAGTCTAATATAAACAGATGTTTTCTATTATAAAATTGGGATCTACTGGATTCAGGAAGGTTGGATTTCTACTTTTCTGAAAAATATCTTTTATCAAGTAAGGTAGATTTTTTGAAAATGCCATTGCCAGTTCCTAGGATGTAAGAGGATTGTAGAATCTTCGGGTTGTGATCTGCTCTTTCTTCTGACCTCTCTACACACGCCTTTAAATGACTCGTTCTTACATCAGCATCACCTGGGAGGCGGTGAGGACGGCAGGGTCTCATGCCCATCTTGGACCCGGGGAGTCAGCATCTGCCCAGTTGGGGTTTCCCAGGTGAGCTGACCCCCCACGAGTGTTAAAGGAGCACTGGCTAGCACACACAGATCTATCAACAAGCCAAGATGCCATGGCCATAAACACTCGCCTTCGTTCAGTCTCTGTTTTCCTCCTAGTGCTTTCTCCTTCTCCTGTTCATGCAGTTCCATAGTCCCTTCGTGAGGTCTGTGATGTGGCCGAAGGACTGAGAACACAGATGAGAATCCTTGGCCTCTTGGAGCTGCAGGGTGGAGATAGAAAGTAAACTTTACCTCTGTGTACAGGTGTAGAACACCCAGCATGTCAGAGAACGATAAGCTATGGAGGAGCATGAGGCGGGGTGAGAGTGGGAGTGTGGGAATAAGGAAGGCAGTGGCATATGGGATGGCCCAGGAAGGGCTCTCCAGTGAGTGGGCCTCTGAGCAGGTCCGGGGAGGCAGGTGACGGTGGGAACAAGTGGGGAAGGGGCTGGGAAAATCCTCTGCGCCCCCCTCCAAATTCACTATGTGGGTCACTGGGTGTGAGGGTTGCCAGATTTAGCAAATAAACATTCAAGATGCCCTGCATTTTTGAATTTGAGATTGACCTTCAGATCTGCAATAAGTTTTTGATATAATATACTAGGGCTTTCCTGGTGGTTCAGCTGGTGAGGAATCCACCCACAGTGTGGGAGACCCTGGTTCAATTCCTGGGTTGGGAAGATCCTCAGGGGAAAGGATAGGGTGCCCACTCCAGGATTCTTGCCTGGTGAATGCCCATAGACAGAGGAGCCATGGGGTCCCAAAGAGTCAGATACAACTGAGTGACTAAGCACAGCACATAATATACGAACCTTTTATAATATATGTGTGTATAACTTAATGCATGTGCTAGCACATCTTTGTCCTAAGTCACTATATGTATTAGTATGCCCCATGTAATACTGGGAAATATTCATACTAAACAATGTCACCATTTATCTGAAATATATAATATGCATAATATATGATATATAAAATATATACTTATCTGAAATGTAATACATACTCATCAGCTGGACTGGGTGCCCTGTATTTCATCTGTGACCAGTGGCCCCGGAGCAGGCCATGGCTGGAGGAGGAGTCTTTCCCTGCAGAATCACCATTTCACTTCTCCGTCTCCCCACACCTTGCCTCTCAGGCCTTGGCCAGTGACAGCTGAAAGGCAGCAGCTGTCCCTGACCTTGTTGTTTTATGCCCCTGGGCGATGGCTGCACGGGATTCCCCTGAACCTGTCTTCTGTCGTCAGGAAAGAATTTCCTGAATTAAATACTCCTAAAAAGTCTTTCCTAGTAAAAGAAATGCAAAACCCCACATCTGAGAATATCTCTAGTTACACATTGCCTTGTGATTGTCAGTCATCACCTACCAGAAAAAAATGCTGGTCGTTCCTTTGTCCATTTAATGTCTACGGAGAAGCTAGGTGATGTGGGAATAAGGAAGGCAGTGGCATATGGGATGGCCCAGGAAGGGCTCTCCAGTGAGTGGGCCTCTGAGCAGGTCCGGGGAGGCAGGTGACGGTGGGAACAAGTGGGGAAGGGGCTGGGAAAATCCTCTGCGCCCCCCTCCAAATTCACTATGTGGGTCACTGGGTGTGAGGGTTGCCAGATTTAGCAAATAAACATTCAAGATGCCCTGCATTTTTGAATTTGAGATTGACCTTCAGATCTGCAATAAGTTTTTGATATAATATACTAGGGCTTTCCTGGTGGTTCAGCTGGTGAGGAATCCACCCACAGTGTGGGAGACCCTGGTTCAATTCCTGGGTTGGGAAGATCCTCAGGGGAAAGGATAGGGTGCCCACTCCAGGATTCTTGCCTGGTGAATGCCCATAGACAGAGGAGCCATGGGGTCCCAAAGAGTCAGATACAACTGAGTGACTAAGCACAGCACATAATATACGAACCTTTTATAATATATGTGTGTATAACTTAATGCATGTGCTAGCACATCTTTGTCCTAAGTCACTATATGTATTAGTATGCCCCATGTAATACTGGGAAATATTCATACTAAACAATGTCACCATTTATCTGAAATATATAATATGCATAATATATGATATATAAAATATATACTTATCTGAAATGTAATACATACTCATCAGCTGGACTGGGTGCCCTGTATTTCATCTGTGACCAGTGGCCCCGGAGCAGGCCATGGCTGGAGGAGGAGTCTTTCCCTGCAGAATCACCATTTCACTTCTCCGTCTCCCCACACCTTGCCTCTCAGGCCTTGGCCAGTGACAGCTGAAAGGCAGCAGCTGTCCCTGACCTTGTTGTTTTATGCCCCTGGGCGATGGCTGCACGGGATTCCCCTGAACCTGTCTTCTGTCGTCAGGAAAGAATTTCCTGAATTAAATACTCCTAAAAAGTCTTTCCTAGTAAAAACAAATGCAAAACCCCACATCTGAGAATATCTCTAGTTACACATTGCCTTGTGATTGTCAGTCATCACCTACCAGAAAAAAATGCTGGTCGTTCCTTTGTCCATTTAATGTCTACGGGAGAAGCTAGTGATGTATGTTGCAGGCGACCTTCGTCCAGTGTGTCATTTGCAGTTTTCCAAGTGTTGTCCTCAATGGAGGAAGTGGGGCCCCTCTTGCCTCTTCCCAGAAGAATGTAGGGCATAACATCTGTCTGTCTATCTGTGCTCAGAGTCAAACCACAGTCCTTCCACTTTAAAAAAAAAAAAATTTACATATTTATTTTTGGCTGTGCTGGGTTTTTGTTGCTTCACGAACTTCAGTAGTTGCGGCACTTGGGCTTGGTTTCTCTGTGGCATGTGGGATCTTCCTAAACCAGGGACTGAACCCGCGTCTCTGGCATTGGCAGGCAGATTCTTTAACACTGAGTCAACCAGGGAAAGAAACCTCTTCCACATTTTAAAAATCAAAGTTAATGTCATTTATCTAATCAACTGCTCATCTAACATTTGAACATGCACTGCGTCCATAGTCAAAAGGAAAGAGTGATGCTCCGCTTACTCTAAGGGCCCTTTAGGCCAGGGGTCCCCGACCTCCAGCATCTCAGGCTGGTAATCTGAGGCAAAGCTGATACAATAATAAGAAAAATAAAGTGCACAGTAAATGAAACGCACTTGAATCATCCTGAGCCTATTTCCTGACCTCTCGTCTGTGGGAAACGATCTCTACAAAGCCAGTCCATGGTGTCAAAAAAGGCTGGGGACCGCTGCTTTTGACTCTGCTTCTGCATCTACATAAGAGAGCCCTCCTCTTCTTCTTTTTTTTTTTTTAATTTTTAATTCTTTATTTTAAAGATCCTCCTCCTCTTCTCTACTGATCTGTTTTAAGCCATACCAACGGGCAGGGACCTGGCTGCTGAGGTGACAGCCACGCTGTGGCACTCTTCAGTAATTACTTCTTACAGTGCCCACAGTGGATGAAAGAAGGTTCTAGAACTAGAAACGTTTGTGCTCTCTAATGAGGGGAAGGAGGGCTCAGCGCAAGATAGCCGGAGGGGTCACTCTGCTGTCTTCCACTTGAGCTTCTGAACACTCGCAAGTTACAACCATTCATAACACCCAACGAAACAAACTTGCTAGTAATAAGATCTTCTCTCTTTTTTAAAAAAATACTTTTTATTTTCTGTCAAGGTATAGCAGACTTAACAAAACCGTGGTGTGATAGTTTCAGGTGAACAGCGAAGGGACTCAGCCTTACATAGACGTGTGTCCATTCTCTCCCAAGCCCCTCTCCCATCCAGGCTGTTTCACCACACTGAGCCGAGCTCCCTGTGCCACACCGTAAGCCCTTGTTGGTTATCTATTTTATATATAGCGATGTGCCCCATCTACCCCATCTCCTCTGCATCCTGACCCCAACCCCTGCCCGCAACCATAAGCTCACATAATAACGAACGGCTCTGACCAGAAGTCACAGCTGATGTTAGAAATAGAATTTCCTTTCTCCTGACTTGTGGCAGCAACGGGCAGCAGGGACTCATGGTCAGGTGCAAAGAATTTCTAGATCCTGCTCCGTACATGTGACAGGTGCTGGGGTGGGGCTGGAGGGAGTCAGACAAGCGGACAACTTTGGCCAAAATATTTTGTACAAGTGACACCAACACTGTGAACTCACCTTGAAAACAGCTTTAAAGACATCGGTTCTAAAGTACCCCTGGAGGTGACTCTTTTATCCATGTAATTAGGAATATGCCTTATCTTTGTTTCTTATTCTCTGTTTTCCGTGACGATGAGCAGCGCTGTCTGAAAAGAAATTAATCTGCTGTTTAAATTAATTTGTAGCTTTATTGAAGCTGCAGGCTTAGACCCGATGTCTGCTGTTCTTTGGTGTGCCGCAGTATTTCTACTGAATCAGATGATTTGCAATTCTAAAAACTAGTTTCAAAATTTGGGACTGTGAATTTGACGTGTGTGTGTGTGTGTGTGTGTGTTGCATTTCTATATTTCACATTCTACAGGCTTTCCTACCCATTACGTTACGACTTAAATTTGCAAAACCTGGATTCTTGATAGAAGCTTCAGGATGAAAATAAAATACTCCATAAAAATGGAAAACCAAAACCAGAGATCAAACAAAAGCGATCAATCAACCAACGAATAAGTAAACAATAAGAAGAAAAAAATACTTACATTTTAATTACTCACCAGGGTATAGAAGAATGAATTTGGAAAAATGTAACATATGGGTGAATTTTTAAAACATAATATTTAAGTAAGAAGTTTGATGGCAGTGTTTTTTTTTTTTTTGGTCGATGAATCTAGTTTTCACATGAAGTCGTTTAAAAGTGAAATTATGTGTAATTTGCACATGAGCTGTAGAAGTCATGCTACTTGTAGCAGTTATATATTTTTAAATATAATTCTTTGCTTATTATCATAGAAATACATATGCATTATGGGGAATTGAGGACATACAGATAAGGAAAAAGAGGAAAATAATAATCACAGAAATAATAATAATCATCATATCAGGTAGAGAGGACCTTTGTGAATTTTTAGTGTACATCTTTCCAGTTCTTTCTTCTACCTGTATTTTTTAAAAAGTGGTATTGCCTATGTTCTTTTAAATTTTTCATTTAATTTGTATATTATATGAGGAAGGAGAGAGACTGGAATGGATAGGGAGAAAAATGATATTTTTGTGGTGATTCTGAAACAAAGAACTCCTAGGCAGATAGAAAGCCAGTGCCGTAATTCTCTGCTGCTTTTGTTTACGTCGAAGTAACAATTTCATCATCAGAGTCGTTTATATTTTTTTGCTTAGATTAAAAGTGTACCTCTTCACGATGTAAGGACAAAGGCTACATAGGGTTAAGTTTTCATTTTTAGTTGTGACTCATCATTGTGACTCATTCCAAATGTTCCAGAAACATTTGGAATTTCCACCCTTGACATATTCGAAGCTTGCAACTTTCAAATGTGCATTTAGTCCAGATTAGCACATGGCCCCCTCTGCTTTTAACAGAAATGTCAGGCTCCAGGAGGCCTGTGTTAGAGGCAGGCATGACTGAGGAGAAACTGAGAGGACCATCCAATTAATGTACCCCCAGGCCAGAGACCTCTGCGAGGAGCTGCTGGGTTAAAGACGCGTTACAGTGAAATGTGCAGCCAAAGAAAGTGAAAACCATCACCTGGTCACCCAACCCCTGAAAATAGTCAGGAAAGGATGACTTCAGGAAACAAGTGGGCTTAGGCTTCATCATCAGAAAGGTCTGCCATGGCTGTGCAGACAGAAGCCAGCTTGGAAACAATAAGAACAAAAATAGCCGTGCGTGTCAGCCGGGTGTGCTACCATATTGTACTCAACGTGAGGATATTAATTTCACAGTTTTCACGGATCGGTTTAAACATAGGAACATGTCACAAATAAGCTGCCACCTCCTCGAGGCTGCCTCAGCTGGGATTTCAGAGTCTGCAATTTTTACATGCAGCCGGGTCCCCAAGGGCCAATCAATATTGGTGGCAATTATTCTTAGCACACAGTCCAAATGAAAAGGGTGTGTTTTTTTTATCAAGGTGGGAGATGGTGATAGAGAAATAAGCCAGCTCCCTGGTGGATGGCAATCGGGCCGCGTAACAGCTGCAGCAAGTCGGCTGTGGGTCTCTCTGGCCTGTTTCTCGGGAGTAGTCCAATAATGACCCCATTATTTTAACCCTTCAGCGTGCGCTGCGTTTGATCGCTAGCTTGGAAAAATCTGGCATGTGTCAAACAAAGAGAGCATGAAGGCAAAACAACAAAAATAACAACAAAACAAAAAACCAACCCAAAGCAGCAGCGCCTCCCAAAGCAATTGCTCACAGCATCACCTTATACACAGGTTTTATTTACACCCTGGTTTCTAAGCCACAACCTCCAGAGGGCCCGTGCTTGGGACACAGGGATGTTTTCACGAAGCAGAGTCAGTTTTCACTCTAGAGCCAAAACAATGAAAACCTTAACAATTTTTGTTTTCCTCCGAAAGGTACACGCTGCATTAGGCACATCCCTAGATTTTATTCATTGAAAACTAAAAACTTAGTTTTTTTCTTCTTCTTTGACTTTGGGCCTATTTGGTGGGAATTTTGGGGAGGAAGTAGTGATGGTGGGGAACAGAAAATTGAGGAGAAGTGGGGCTCAGAATAACCGTTCAAGTTCCTTTTCCTGGCAGGGCCCAAGTTTGAGTTGTCAGCCCTTTCGGGAAGGGACTCCGCAGGCAAATGTCGCCAAACCCAGGTCATAGCCGGGCAGAGTAGGAACGGGAAGAGGCATGTCTTATGACACATTAGGCTTGTGTTTGAATTTCCTAATCCTTGGAGTAGGTCTTCTTTGGTCTTCAGCCTCATCTCAAGTTGGGCTTTTTCAATTTGCTTTTAATCTAATCCATCACTTAAGATATCAGCATGCTAGGGATCTAAAATTAGTGTCATTTCACCTGAGCTGATGGAACCCCAAACAAAACCAAGGGTTCTGTTCCTACCTGCGTTGTGTTTCAGAGTACCAGTTTTCTTAAAAAATACATCACAAGAAATGAAACATTCTGGAAAAGAGCCAAAGATACAAACAGAAATGGATCATAACAATAACAACCTGGTGGTTCTTTCTGCAAACTCAACAACCCATTAGCCACTTTGGAATTCGGGATTTTGATGGTGGAATTAGGTTATTTTCTTCTGGCTGACCCTCAAATTAATGGAAGGGAAATTTTAGAAGCATTTTAAGGTCATAAAGTTCAAGGTGCCCGGGTTTCCCTGGTGGTCCAGTGAGTAAGGACCCCTCCTTGCAGTGCAGGGGTGCTGGTTTGATCCCTGGCCTGAGAAGATCCCATGTGCCGCGGGGCAGCTGGACCGATGTGTCCAACTACCGAGCCGGAGCTCTGGAGCGCATGCGCCCAGAGCTGGTGCTCTGCAGCGACAGAGGCCACTGCGATGGGAGGCCCCCAAGGCCAAAGAACAAAGATGTATGAAAATGAATAAATGAAAGACCAATAGAAGTGGCCAAAAAAAAAAAATAGTCTGATGTACCCTTTGCAAGTTCCAGGTACAGGTGGATAATCATCTAGTATTTGGAGGGATTCCAGGAAGGAACTAAGTATGAGTAAATAAATAGAACTGGTTGCTATTGAATTTTAAATAGCATTGAATTCTTTCTTGCCTAAAACATACAGAAGAGGTATTCATTCACTTATTCCGTACTTCCTCTTCCATAATCACAGTTCTTTCAGTTTCTTTGAGTTGGTCAAAGTCACCAGGATGTTAGGAGTCAATATTCTAAAGTTCAAAAATGTATTGTTTTCTTTCCCTATTCCCCTACTTGGAAAATGTTTTAGAATAAAGACTCTCAATTGCAATGGTGATTTGTGGTTAATATCATTAGACTTCTGGTTTGGATTAATGCTGCTAATTAGTTTCTGTCCTTGACTTTTTCCAATTAAAGCATAGAGGCTTTGGTGCTAAACACCTGGGCAGATTACCTAATTAGATGACAGAAACATACACAACGCTCACGGTAATTATTTTAACTTTCACCTAATCCATTCACTTAAAGATATCAGCATGCTAGGGATCTAAAATTAGTGTCATTTCACCTGAGCTGATGTAACCCCAAACAAAACCAAGGGTTCTGTTCCTACCTGCGTTGTGTTTCAGAGTACCAGTTTTCTTAAAAAATACATCACAAGAAATGAAACATTCTGGAAAAGAGCCAAAGATACAAACAGAAATGGATCATAACAATAACAACCTGGTGGTTCTTTCTGCAAACTCAACAACCCATTAGCCACTTTGGAATTCGGGATTTTGATGGTGGAATTAGGTTATTTTCTTCTGGCTGACCCTCAAATTAATGGAAGGGAAATTTTAGAAGCATTTTAAGGTCATAAAGTTCAAGGTGCCCGGGTTTCCCTGGTGGTCCAGTGAGTAAGGACCCCTCCTTGCAGTGCAGGGGTGCTGGTTTGATCCCTGGCCTGAGAAGATCCCATGTGCCGCGGGGCAGCTGGACCGATGTGTCCAACTACCGAGCCGGAGCTCTGGAGCGCATGCGCCCAGAGCTGGTGCTCTGCAGCGACAGAGGCCACTGCGATGGGAGGCCCCCAAGGCCAAAGAACAAAGATGTATGAAAATGAATAAATGAAAGACCAATAGAAGTGGCCAAAAAAAAAAAATAGTCTGATGTACCCTTTGCAAGTTCCAGGTACAGGTGGATAATCATCTAGTATTTGGAGGGATTCCAGGAAGGAACTAAGTATGAGTAAATAAATAGAACTGGTTGCTATTGAATTTTAAATAGCATTGAATTCTTTCTTGCCTAAAACATACAGAAGAGGTATTCATTCACTTATTCCGTACTTCCTCTTCCATAATCACAGTTCTTTCAGTTTCTTTGAGTTGGTCAAAGTCACCAGGATGTTAGGAGTCAATATTCTAAAGTTCAAAAATGTATTGTTTTCTTTCCCTATTCCCCTACTTGGAAAATGTTTTAGAATAAAGACTCTCAATTGCAATGGTGATTTGTGGTTAATATCATTAGACTTCTGGTTTGGATTAATGCTGCTAATTAGTTTCTGTCCTTGACTTTTTCCAATTAAAGCATAGAGGCTTTGGTGCTAAACACCTGGGCAGATTACCTAATTAGATGACAGAAACATACACAACGCTCACAGGTAATTATTTTAACTTTCACCTTTTGTTTGGTATTAAACACATAGATGAAAAGGGCATCTTTTGTATCCTACCAACCTCAGAGTATCAGTTCATTGGCAAGGAAACTTGTACCAGCATAGCCTTATAAATAGACAATGTGGAGTCCTTTTTGGGTGAATATGCACGGAAGTGACAGATTTGAGTCCCCTCTGCCCCCCCGCCATAGGAGAAAACACACATGCTGGTTGTTACCAATCTATCCTTCAAGTGTTCCTTAGAGAAGGCTATTTCCTTTGATGGGTCAAGCAGAACTTGGACTCTCTGTGGTTGCACAGCCATCTTGGGCATTTTGGGGAGTGTGCTTTCTGGTTCCAGTGCTGAATAATTAGAGGGGAGTCTCATGGCTCTAAACATGGGATGTATTCTCTGGTTTAGAATTCAGCACTGAAAACCCAACTTCTGCCTGTACTATCATACATGAAGAAAATAGCTATAGTCATTGCTCTGTGAGAAAAGCAGATCCTTCACGGGTGCTGTATGATGGTCTGGAGGGGTGGGATGGGGGTGATATACGTATGACTACTCTGAGAACATACATATCTGTAAACAACAAAACTCTGTAAAAGTTAAAAGTACAATAAAAGTTTTTAAAAAACACCAACTTCAAAAAAAAAAACAAAAAAAAACACCAACTTCAGGAAGTAGCATGAAGGCCTGTACTATCATAAGTGAAGAAAATAGCTCTAGTCATTGCTCTGTGAGAAAAGGGGATCCTTCAGGGGTGCTGTGTGATGGTCGGGAGGGGAGGGAAGGGGGGGATATACATACGACTAATCTGAGAACATACATATCTGTAAACAACAAAACTCTGTAAAAGTTAAAAGTGAAATAAAGGTTTAAAAAAAAAAAAAAGAAATCTAAAAAAATTAAAAAAAAAAACAAAAAAAACCCCACCAACTTCTGCTCTCTTTATGTTCTTAAAAATGGAAAAGACTAAAAGCTTCTGGGATCCTTTCAGCCATGGGAGTGGCACCATGGATCATTATTCCCAGCTTGCAGGTGCACACAGGAAGGGTCAGGTCCAGATGGAGTTGAGTGGGATGTGCCTGCACTGGGACCCAGAGAACAATCTACCCTTTGGGGCATACATCCTGGAAGCCTGCAACAGATCTCCACCCATGGTGACGACTGGCCTCTGTAATTCAGCCCCATCCCGTCCCTGAGGGCCAGCCCAAGGACAGCACTGGCCATTTTCTAAGCGTTCTTTGGCTTTCCTTCCCTTGGTTTTTGCTCTTACTAATTCCCCTTCCAGCCAGACCTCCTGTCACATCTTCATCCCCTGGGACGCTCTTTCCCCTTTGGGGTCCATCCCCCAAGACGCCCCTTCTCCAAAGCCTTTCCTAGAATTCTCAGTTGATTTGATCTATTTCTTTTTCCCTGGAAACCCTATAGCTTGTGTCTCTCTCCAATGAACCTCCCCCTTCTGTTTTTGTTTGTTTGTTGGGTTAGATGAGGTCATGAGCCCTTATTTATTATTTTATTTTTACAGGGTTTTGTTGTTTACTGCCACACATCAACCTGAATCCGCCATAGGTATACAAACTTATTTATTTTTAATTGATGGATAATTGCTTTACAGTATTGTGTTGGTTTCTGCCACACATCAACATGAATCAGTCATAGGTATACCTATGTCCTCTCCCTCTTGAACCTCCCTCCCACCTCCCACCCCGTCTCAGCCCCCTGGGTTGTCACAGAGCACTAGTTGGAGTTTTCTGAATCATACAGCAGCTTCCCACTGGCTCTCTGTGTTACACATGATGTTGTGTATGTCTCCAGGCTACTCTCTCCATCAGTCCACCCTCTCCTTCCCTTCCCCGAGTCATAAATCTGTTTGTATTCTGTTTTGTATTAATGTCATTTGATGCCTTATCTTAACTATGATACTATCAGTCTCTTCATTAATTTGCTCAGCAAACCTTTGCCAAGGGCTTGACATATACTGCATGCTGAAGAACCAGTGATGACAGAATAAATCTCCTGCCTGCGTTGACTTTACAGTCCAAGAAGGAAGGAGGGCAGAGAGCAAAGAAGCAAAAGCACAAGTAGGTGTCCTAAGATTATTCAGTGATAACACCCATGAAGGAAAGAGGACCACTAAATAGAGTGATAGAAGGTAATTTACAAAATGATGACCCTCAATGAGCAAGCGCGGTTGTGTGTTGCACCTGTTAATCTGCCAAGTCCTCTCAACACTGCTACGAGCTACCACCACTAGCAATCCCACTCTAGAGAAGAGCTGTTGAGATCAGAGGGGTTCAGACGCTTGCCTGAGGTCACACCGTTATTGACTGATAGCCACATGGTCAGCACCTGCTCACCCTTCCTTCCTTCTTGTCCAGCCACAGCATGGCTTGGAGCAGACCTTGGAGGGAGGCCCTTGATGATGACATGGGTCACACCTCTGTGAATTTCTTCCTCCAAAGTGACTGGGTGCTGGGTCAGAGGGGTGGGCTCCCTGCAGCCCGGAGGTCACCTCAGCAAGGTGAGCCCAGCAGATGCCTCTCCCAAGAATTTGACAAGGGGTTGAGTCAGGTGTTTGGGGTGGCTGAACCTGAACCCGGACGTGGCCACCGTGGACAGTCATTTCATGCAGGGACAGCGTGGGAAGCAGGCACAGAGTGGGAGGCACATCCATCCCGTGTCTCCTTGTGCTCCTCCCACAGTACCTGTTCTCTCTGCTGCTCTTACCATCCAGCTGCGTGTCAGAATCCCCACTCCCCAGAAATTCTGCTGGTCCTATTGGCACAGTCTGAAGCTCACCGTTGGGCGTTGGTTGTTGAAAAAGGGATGAGAGAACACTGGGGAGCCCTTACATGACATCAGGGACCATCTGGAGAAGAGGTTAAAATGCTGTCTCAGCCCCCTGGGTTGTCACAGAGCACTAGTTGGAGTTTTCTGAATCATACAGCAGCTTCCCACTGGCTCTCTGTGTTACACATGATGTTGTGTATGTCTCCAGGCTACTCTCTCCATCAGTCCACCCTCTCCTTCCCTTCCCCGAGTCATAAATCTGTTTGTATTCTGTTTTGTATTAATGTCATTTGATGCCTTATCTTAACTATGATACTATCAGTCTCTTCATTAATTTGCTCAGCAAACCTTTGCCAAGGGCTTGACATATACTGCATGCTGAAGAACCAGTGATGACAGAATAAATCTCCTGCCTGCGTTGACTTTACAGTCCAAGAAGGAAGGAGGGCAGAGAGCAAAGAAGCAAAAGCACAAGTAGGTGTCCTAAGATTATTCAGTGATAACACCCATGAAGGAAAGAGGACCACTAAATAGAGTGATAGAAGGTAATTTACAAAATGATGACCCTCAATGAGCAAGCGCGGTTGTGTGTTGCACCTGTTAATCTGCCAAGTCCTCTCAACACTGCTACGAGCTACCACCACTAGCAATCCCACTCTAGAGAAGAGCTGTTGAGATCAGAGGGGTTCAGACGCTTGCCTGAGGTCACACCGTTATTGACTGATAGCCACATGGTCAGCACCTGCTCACCCTTCCTTCCTTCTTGTCCAGCCACAGCATGGCTTGGAGCAGACCTTGGAGGGAGGCCCTTGATGATGACATGGGTCACACCTCTGTGAATTTCTTCCTCCAAAGTGACTGGGTGCTGGGTCAGAGGGGTGGGCTCCCTGCAGCCCCGGGAGGTCACCTCAGCAAGGTGAGCCCAGCAGATGCCTCTCCCAAGAATTTGACAAGGGGTTGAGTCAGGTGTTTGGGGTGGCTGAACCTGAACCCGGACGTGGCCACCGTGGACAGTCATTTCATGCAGGGACAGCGTGGGAAGCAGGCACAGAGTGGGAGGCACATCCATCCCGTGTCTCCTTGTGCTCCTCCCACAGTACCTGTTCTCTCTGCTGCTCTTACCATCCAGCTGCGTGTCAGAATCCCCACTCCCCAGAAATTCTGCTGGTCCTATTGGCACAGTCTGAAGCTCACCGTTGGGCGTTGGTTGTTGAAAAAAAGGGATGAGAGAACACTGGGGAGCCCTTACATGACATCAGGGACCATCTGGAGAAGAGGTTAAAATGCTGATTCTCTGGCTTCTTACTGACTTAGTTGGTCCCAGGGAGAGCCTGAGAATCTGATTAGTTACAAGTCCTCCAGATGTTCTGATACAGGTGGTCTGAGAATCACAGAGATCGATTAGCTACAGCCCCCCAGGTCTGCTAATAATGTCAGTTCTCCAAGAACATCACCTGTAGCATGTTGATTTGGTGCCAGGCTCATGCTCAGGCCCTTACATGGGTCATCGTACTCTGAGTGAGAGTCCCGTGAGGTGGCGGTCCTCTGGTTCGGCAGTGTTGGCAGGTTAAGATCAGATCACAGGCAGGTTAAGCCTCTGGGTGAAGTGTCCACAGGAGCGCTCTGGCCTTGGGGCTTCTTTGAGCATCCTTTCCTTGTTTGGAGATGTCTCCATTTCTTGAGACTGCTCCTCTTCCGGGAAGCACCTGGACATTTGCTTCCCCAGCCTCTAGTGCCATGCGGGACTTGACCCCACCAACAAATGGGTTGGGTTGCCATAACAAAATACCAACGGCTGAGTAGTTTAAACAATAGAAATGTATTTCTAATCATTCTAGAAATTGAGAGGTCCAATATCAAGGTGCTAACATGGTGGGTTTCATTCTGAGGCCTCTTTCCCTGACTTACAGGGGATCACCATCTGGCTCTGTGCTCCCATGACCCTCTTGTTTGTGATTGTGCTCAAGTGGGGAGAGAAAATAGGCTCTCTGGTGTATCTTCCTTTTCTTTTAATTTGTTTATTTTTAAAAAATATTTATTTGTTTATTTGGCCACGCAGGGTCTTAGTTGGGGCACTCGGGATCTTTAGTTGCAGCGTGTGAAATCTAATTCTCTGATCAGGGATTGAACCCAGGCCCCCTGTCTTGGGTGCATGAAGCCTTAGTCACTGGACCGCTAGGAAAGTCCCTCTTCCTTTTCTAATAAGAGCACTAATTTCATCATGAGGACTCATGACCTTATCTAGCCCAATCACCTCCCAAAAGTCCCACCTCCAAATACCATCACATCAGAATCCTGCAGGACCAACAACGACACATTCATCCATAACAACAGAGGATAGTCAATGAAATTGCTAATCTATCTAAAGATCAACCCTGTTACTATCTCTTTTCACAATTGATCAACCAACTGAGAATTTGAGGAGACAATGTGAAGTGTAGACATGTGTAGATTTTGCTTACTGAGTTCAGAAGGTTGGATATATTTCATAATTACGTCTCATGGTCTTTGGTGTAGGGAGTTGAATTCAGAAATTGCGAATGAGATAATGGAAAAGCAAGTTAGCATTTAAATATCATAAGATTTTACATAAATTTCTACATTTATTACTTTTATTGAAACCTTGCAAGACCTGGCTCAGAGATGACCTGTATGAAAAAGAGGCTCTCTGATCATCTAATTTTGATTAGCACCAAACAGGAAATCTCCTGGGAAGATCTCCTGGAGAAGGGAATGCTACCCACTCCAGTATTCTTGCCTGGAGAATTCCACGGACAGAGGAACCTGGGAGATTACAGTCCATGGAGTGCCAAAGAATTAGACACAGCTGAGTGAATTTCACTTCACTTTAAACAGGAAATCTCCTTAGAAACTTTAAAAGCATATTAATGTGAATGACTGAAAAGTCTTAAAGATGTTCATTTAATCTTGTCTGACCACTTGTTCCTCAAATGTATTTGGAATCTCTTTTTAGGGAGCAACGGCTGGAGCAGCTGCTGCCCACTTCTGGTCATTCTAGTCCCCACTGTCTTCAGTGGACTCCCTGGGAAACCAACTTAGATGGGGATTTATAGTCAGAAATATTTGGGGGAGTGGTCTCAGGATGATGGGCTTCACAGGTGATTCAGTGATAAAGAACCTGCCTGCCCGTGCAGGAGATGCAAGTTTGATCCGTGGGTCAGGAAGATCCCTGAAAGAGGGAAATGGCAACCCACTCCAGCATTCTTGCCTGGCGAATTCCATGGATAGAGGATCCTGGTGCGCTACAGTCCATGGGGTCACAAAGAGTCATACATGACTTATTGACTAAATAACAACAGCAGCAGCTCAGGATCACTACTGGTAGTAGGATGAAGGCGAAAGACTTGGATGGAGAGGCTGAACAGCAATGAGGTAAATCAGTTACAACCAAGGTCTCAGTCTGCCCCAGAGGAGGGAGGGTAGTCCATCAGGGCTGTCTTGTCTCAAGGGAATGGAGCCAGAGCTTTGTAAATTCTGGTCCCACGTTGACCATTTCTGGATGTGGGTTGTCCCCAGGAAGGCGCATGACCTTGGGCAAGATGGCTGTTTCTAGCTAAGGACAATTCCCAGAGGATGCCCCTACTCAGTGTCACCGGCATCCACACTTGGAGCTGTGCATTCCCCCTGCAGACGGTCAGGGCAGCTCGCTACAGCATCCACTCCACACCCCTCCACACCTTTACCTCCCTGAGCCTGAAGCCAAAGTCAGTTGTAATCTGCAGTTGCCCTTGAACTGTATGTCTAACGGCAGAGATTGTTTCTCTTTCATCTGTGTCTCTACCAGAAGTGGGGCTTCCCTGGTGGCTCAGTGGTAAAGAATTTGCTTGCAATACAAGAGACACAGGTTTAGTCCCTGGGTCTGGAAGACACCCTGGAGGAGGCCATGGCAACCCACTCCAGGATTCTTGCCTGGAAAATCCCATAGACAGAAGAGCCTGGTGGGCTGCAGTCCATGGGGTTGCGGAATTGGACACAACTCACAACACACGCTGCTAGCAAAAGTGACAGTAGAATACCCAGGGAAGGCGATCTCTTTGAAGAAAAATGGGAAAAAACATTGATCCTTTACTTGCAAAAGTAAAGAATATTCATTCCTGTGTAACTGATTTGCAAACTACTCTACCCACTCCATTCATTGTTATCACTTGCCAGTCACCATTAATGTTTGAGAGCGTGCTCCTGGGGAAATGCTTGGGCCAGACTACTAGCCACGGAGGCCTTTAGTTATCCAGAACCAACGTGAAGTTCTGTGACTTTACTGCTCTTCTCCACATCTGTTCCTGAGATAGACTAGGCCTGGCTGGAGGTGTTCATGAACAGATTCCCTCTAGAGGCATTGATTCTGCAGAGTTTACGGTGGATTATGTTAGTCTCCTATTGTCTCCAGTAGAGCAGAAATATGTGATGTACTTTGTGTAGCTTATCACTCCAAAATCTAGTGGTTAAAGCAATAACAACAGGGCTTCCCTAGTGGTCCAGTGGGTAAGGACACCGCCTTGCAGTGCAAGGGGTGCCGGTTCGATCCCTGGCCTGGGAAGATCCCACGTGCCACGGAGTGGCTGGACCGATGTGTCCAACTACCAAGCCGGAGCTCTGGAGCGCATGTGCCTAGAGCCGGTACTCTGCGACGAGAGAGGCCACTGTGATGGGAGGCCCTCACAGGCCAAAGAACAAAGATGGAAACAAATGAAAGACCAATAGAAGTGACCAAAAAAAAAAAAAACCAAAACACCGACACTCAAAGAAAACAATAACAACGTACCAGTTCTTAGGATTCTGTGGTTTAAGAGGTCAGACGGGGCTTAGCAGGCTGTGCTTCTGCTCCAAGTGATGCTGGCTGGGATCACATCTGCGGCTACATTCAGCTGAGGCTGAAAAGTCCAAGATAGCCACTCCTCCCCGAGTCCTCTCTCTACCCTGCCTCACCCTCTGATGGCATAGCTTCTGATCTGCTATGTTACTTGGCATGGGAACCAGGTAACTCCTGCCCTGTGTTATTGGTCAGTATAGCTGAGAGTCAAGGGGAGGGGCTGAAAGAGACTGTGGCCCTCAACAGGAGCACTGGAAGAAAGGATGGCCATCTTAAATGCACGATAGTGGTAACTCTCTCATTCCCGTAGATTTCAGATGAATCGCTATTAGAAGCAGAACTTCTTCATGCGCCTTGGTCTGGAAGCATACTTTTGGGAAACCCTTTCCAAAATGGCCTGATGCAGACATGGAGAGATGGGCTGTCTCCAGGCAGGCGTTTTTCCCTCCCCACCCTAGGGAGGAAGAGTCAACAGTTCTGTGAATTTCAGCATCAGGAGGTTTTGCTGTTTAGCTTAACATCCCCTGCATAATTCCATTCAATGGCTCCCAGTTGAGATCATCATCGTAACCATCATATCCTCATTATTCATCATCAGGGCAGAGCACCTAATTGCTTGTTGAATGGTGCTAGGAGACAGAAAGCACACACCGAAAGGCTCAGAGCAGGCCTGCCTGGGGTGATGCCCAATGCGGAATCGGAGGCTGCAGAAACCATACGGAGGCCACATAGGCCCGAGCAGGAAGGATGAATGAGCGCCCCAAAGCGTGGTGAGGGGCACCTGTTGTGTAAGCTCAGCAGAGGCGACTGTGTCAGAGAACCACAACATAACTTCTTTTTCTGAAATTTACTTTTTATTTTATCTTGGAATATAGTTGATGTACAATACTGTGCTAATTTCAGGTATACAGCAAAATGATTCAATGATACATATACATGTATCCATTCTTTCTCAGATTTGTTTCCGTAATGACCGTGTAGGTGATTACGGAGCATTGAGTAGAGTGCCCTGCATTCCACAGCAGGTCCTATGTTTTATTTACAGTAACGTGTATACGTAGGGTTTCCCTGGTGGCTCAGTATTAAAGACGGTGCCTGCAATTCAGGAGACCTGGGTTTGATCCCTGGGTTGGGAAGATCCCCTGGAGGAGGGCGTGGCAGCCCACTCCAATATTCTTGCCTGGAGAATCCCATGGATGGAGGAGCCAGGTTGGCTACAGTTCATGGGGTCCCACAGAGTTGGACATGACTGAAGTCACTAAACACAGCAACAGCAGTGTGTATATGCTAATTCCAAGTTCCTAATTCTTCCCCCCGACCCACCAGCAAATAGCATTGCATTTAGTGTCCAAATTCTCCTGGGTCTGCCAGTTACTGGGGCTCAAGGTCAATTTGCAGAGAATGAATTCACAGATCAACCCTTTTTTTGGAACTGGGAGATAGACTCCTCAGTCTAGGTCTGAGCAGATTTTGATTTCTCTACCAGGGCAGAGACAGAGTAGGGGCAAGACCTGGGGGCAGACAGAGCGGACCGTGAAACACATCCAAGGCAGAACTTGTGCGTTCATATGTAAAACCCTAGGGAGGAAGAGCATTATTCCTCATTTTTATTCATCTTTCAAGGCTCCCAGTTGAGATCATCATCGTAACCATCATATCCTCATTATTCATCATCAGGGCAGAGCACCTAATTGCTTGTTGAATGGTGCTAGGAGACAGAAAGCACACACGAAGGCTCAGAGCAGGCCTGCCTGGGGTGATGCCCAATGCGGAATCGGAGGCTGCAGAAACCATACGGAGGCCACATAGGCCCGAGCAGGAAGGATGAATGAGCGCCCCAAAGCGTGGTGAGGGGCACCTGTTGTGTAAGCTCAGCAGAGGCGACTGTGTCAGAGAACCACAACATAACTTCTTTTTCTGAAATTTACTTTTTATTTTATCTTGGAATATAGTTGATGTACAATACTGTGCTAATTTCAGGTATACAGCAAAATGATTCAATGATACATATACATGTATCCATTCTTTCTCAGATTTGTTTCCGTAATGACCGTGTAGGTGATTACGGAGCATTGAGTAGAGTGCCCTGCATTCCACAGCAGGTCCTATGTTTTATTTACAGTAACGTGTATACGTAGGGTTTCCCTGGTGGCTCAGTATTAAAGACGGTGCCTGCAATTCAGGAGACCTGGGTTTGATCCCTGGGTTGGGAAGATCCCCTGGAGGAGGGCGTGGCAGCCCACTCCAATATTCTTGCCTGGAGAATCCCATGGATGGAGGAGCCAGGTTGGCTACAGTTCATGGGGTCCCACAGAGTTGGACATGACTGAAGTCACTAAACACAGCAACAGCAGTGTGTATATGCTAATTCCAAGTTCCTAATTCTTCCCCCCGACCCACCAGCAAATAGCATTGCATTTAGTGTCCAAATTCTCCTGGGTCTGCCAGTTACTGGGGCTCAAGGTCAATTTGCAGAGAATGAATTCACAGATCAACCCTTTTTTTGGAACTGGGAGATAGACTCCTCAGTCTAGGTCTGAGCAGATTTTGATTTCTCTACCAGGGGCAGAGACAGAGTAGGGGCAAGACCTGCGGCGGCAGACAGAGCGGACCGTGAAACACATCCAAGGCAGAACTTGTGCGTTCATATGTAAAACCGTGATGGGCAAGTGCTTGACCTGAGAAACGTGAAACACCAGAAAAGCCAGCATTCAGCTGCACTGGGCCAACAGATGTAGAGCAAATTAACCACAGCAAAAAGACTGGAGTGGAACTGCAGTAAATCTACAGGGAGACGAGGACTTCTGTACATCATCTGTAGATTCAGCAAATTACAGAGATGGTCACTCAGCACGTGCATGATGTGGCCGGTAGCTTTTTGCAACTCAGCTGCTTTCCACGAACGGCTTGAGACCCTCAGCACCTCCTCTCCCTGGAGATGACTAGGTAGCTGCTGTCTCACAAAGTGAGGCAATGTAGGAGAAAGTACTTTGGAAAACGGAGAGTACATAAAAATACTAGTCTTTAGAAACAGAAGCAAATCCACAGCCTTGGAGAACAAGCTTATGGCTGCCAGCGGGAGGGCCGAGGGGAAGGGGTAGTTAAGGAGTTTGGATAAACATCTGTACTCTGCTCTGTTTCGGGTGGATAACCAACAAGGACTGACTGTATGGTACAGGGAACTCTGCTCGGTGCTATATGGCAGCTTGGATGGGAGGGGAACTGGGGAAGAACGGATACATGTTTGTGTGGCTGGGTCCCTTCACTGTTCACCTGAAACTATTAATATCCAATGTTTGTTTGTTAATTGGCTATACGCCAATAAACAACAGAAAGCTAAAGC
The DNA here is from genome assembly GCA_022376925.1 of Tragulus kanchil. Lineage (NCBI taxonomy): Eukaryota > Metazoa > Chordata > Mammalia > Artiodactyla > Tragulidae > Tragulus > Tragulus kanchil. Next base: position 233,599,174 of record JAIOJX010000028.1, on the reverse strand, counting down.
AAACAGTCTTTAAAGAGAGGAGAAGAGGGTAACAGAGGATGAGATGGTTAGATAGCATCACTGACTCAATGGACAAGAGTCTGAGCAAAGTGTGGGAGATGGTGGAGGACCAGGGAGGCTGGCGTGCTGCAACCCATGGGGTCCCAAAGAGACATGAATGAGCAACTGAATAGCAACAACAACAAAAGAGAAGAATAAGTACATGTCAGCAGCAGTCAATGTAAAGATAAGTTCACAGAAAAACTGGAGTGGATCTCCCTGAATGTCTGATTCTTAGCGACCCCATAGACCATAGCCCACCAGGCTCCTCTGTCTATGGACTTCTCCATGCTGGAGTGGGTAGCCATGCCCTTCTCCAGGGATCTTTCCAACCCAGGGATCGAACCACGGTCTCCTGCATTGCAGGAAGATTCTTTACCTCCTGAGCCACCAGGGAAGCCCGGGGAGAATATGGAAGCACCCCCAGGGGCTCTTGTCCGCTAGGTTTCTCTTATATGGGAAGCAGCTTCTGCCCTCCTGGGGAAACTTCCTGGTACAAATAGGCGTTCAGGAACTTCCTACTGTGATTTCTGGTTGAAAACAGGCCTTTCTGACCTCGGTGGGGCCGGGGAGAGGGAGGAAGGTGGTGGTGTGCATGTGGGCTCCATAGTTGTGGTGCTCAGTCTTAGCCTCCCTAAGGGCATGGGGGATCTTCTTGGCCCAGGGATCAAACCTGTGTCTCCTGCATTGGCAGGCCAATTCTTTACCACTGAGTTACCAGGGAAACCCCCTTTTTCTAGTTTCATTGAGTACAACAGATAAGTTTATGCAACCAAGGCAAAGGTGGTGGATGACTTGTATTTTGAATTGAGGGGTAGGTCTTGGTTAGTCTAGTAATATCCAGCCAGTCGCTGCATATGTCTCTCAGTCCAAATCCGACAGAATTTAGCGTCTTTATCCTTTCTGCTTCTCTTAAGATGGTTCTGAACAGCAACAGCTTTCTTAATTAAGTGATAGAGATGTACCTGCAATGCAGGACAGCCCGGTTGGATTCCTGGGTTGGGAAGATCCAGGAATAGGCTACCCACTCCAGTATTCTTGGGCTTCCCTAGTGGCTCAGATGGTAAAGAATCCACCTACAATGTTGGAGACCTGGGTTTGAGTCCTGGGTCAGGAAAATTCCCTGGAGGAAGGCATGGCAACCCCCTCTAGCATTCTTCCATGGAAAATCCTGTGGACAAAGGAGCCTGGTGGACTGCAGCCCATGGTATCCCAAAGAGTGGGACATAGCTGAGTGACTAAGCACAGAGATCCTCAGGAAGATCAGGAGCAAGTCCTTTGAACTTAAGAATTCTCAAGGTTCTGTTGCCTGTCACAGAATGTACTTGTGCAAAGCCATGTGAGTCTCTGAGGGCCACACCGATCTGTGAGGGAGTGAGGCCTTCTTGGCCAGTTTGTGGGTCTGCTTCTTCACGTCCTCAGACATCAGCTTCAGCCAGGATGGGACGCTGGGACCGTGGGGCGGAGCTGACTGAGGCGGGACCCTCTGCCGAAAGTGCATCGACCCATGAAGGCACTGGTTTGGCAGCGAAAAGCAGATAAACTTTCAGGATTTGCCGACAGATTAGATGTGGGGTTAGAGGGAGAGGGGAAGATGCCTCTCAGGTTTTGGCCTAAGTCACAGCTGCCACTCACTGAGATGGGAAAGGTGGCAGTGACCTTTGGGGGGACCATCTGCTAGTTCTGCAAAGTCATGGCCTGCTTGGTCGTTCCCAGGTGGGTTTATCACTTTTTATTTTTGCCAAAATGGCCCAGTGTGTTTCAGCCTTGGGTAGAGTTTTCTACGGAGAGCTCTGACTTTAACCCTACAGACAAATCAACTGCTTTTGATCAAGTGTGATGTTATGTTTGGTTGGCCCATGAAGTGCTCCTTCACAATCATTCATTCTGAGTGCTTGTTTAGGAAGTGCTTAAACGCATGCATTTATACGGTGGGGACTGAGCATTACTGTTAATTTTAGGTCCTTTGGAGTTGAGCTCCCCTTTTCACATTACTTCTGTCTCAGTGATTAAAAAAAAAAAACAAATCCTGTGCGATTTTTAAAAATTGAAACATGTTTGACGCGTAATGGTGTAAATTTCAGTTGTGTAACATGCTGATTTGATACATTTAAAGGCTACACTATGATTGCCCCTGTGGGGCTAGTCAACACTTCTATGGCATCACTTCATTATCATTTCTTTTTTTGTGGTGAGAGTAATTAAGATCTCGCCTCTGAGCAAATGATGTTTCTAATTCGATATTTGTGGTCAGACACGACTGAACAATTAATATGTTGCCTACAATCATTATATTGAACATTAGATCTCCAGGGCTTATTTAGAGACCAGTTGCAAATTTGTATTCTGTTTCTGGCCACACTACAAGGCTTGTGGGACCCTAGCTTTCCTACTTGACCCAGGCCCTTTGCAGTGAAAGCACCAAGTCCTAACCACTGGAAAGTGAAAAACTGAAAGTGTCACGACTTATTTATCCAAGTGAGCGGAGTGGGGGACCTTCTTGGCCAGTTTGTGGGTCTGCTTCTTCACGTCCTCAGACATCAGCTTCAGCCAGGATGGGACGCTGGGACCGTGGAGCTGACTGAGGCGGGTCCCTCTGACGAAAGTGCATCGGCCTAGGAAGGCACTGGTTTGGCAGCGAAAAGCAGATAAACTTTCAGGATTTGCCGACAGATTAGATGTGGGGTTAGAGGGAGAGGGGAAGATGCCTCTCAGGTTTTGGCCTAAGTCACAGCTGCCACTCACTGAGATGGGAAAGGTGGCAGTGACCTTTGGGGGGACCATCTGCTAGTTCTGCAAAGTCATGGCCTGCTTGGTCGTTCCCAGGTGGGTTTATCACTTTTTATTTTTGCCAAAATGGCCCAGTGTGTTTCAGCCTTGGGTAGAGTTTTCTACGGAGAGCTCTGACTTTAACCCTACAGACAAATCAACTGCTTTTGATCAAGTGTGATGTTATGTTTGGTTGGCCCATGAAGTGCTCCTTCACAATCATTCATTCTGAGTGCTTGTTTAGGAAGTGCTTAAACGCATGCATTTATACGGTGGGGACTGAGCATTACTGGTAATTTTAGGTCCTTTGGAGTTGAGCTCCCCTTTTCACATTACTTCTGTCTCAGTGATTAAAAAAAAAAAACAAATCCTGTGCGATTTTTAAAAATTGAAACATGTTTGACGCGTAATGGTGTAAATTTCAGTTGTGTAACATGCTGATTTGATACATTTAAAGGCTACACTATGATTGCCCCTGTGGGGCTAGTCAACACTTCTATGGCATCACTTCATTATCATTTCTTTTTTTGTGGTGAGAGTAATTAAGATCTCGTCTCTGAGCAAATGATGTTTCTAATTCGATATTTGTGGTCAGACACGACTGAACAATTAATATGTTGCCTACAATCATTATATTGAACATTAGATCTCCAGGGCTTATTTAGAGACCAGTTGCAAATTTGTATTCTGTTTCTGGCCACACTACAAGGCTTGTGGGACCCTAGCTTTCCTACTTGACCCAGGCCCTTTGCAGTGAAAGCACCAAGTCCTAACCACTGGAAAGTGAAAAAACTGAAAGTGTCAGTCACTCAATCGTGACTTATTTATCCAACTAATGTTTTACTAATTAATTCCTACCATGAGCCAGGACTGAGTTAAGTACCGGGGACTGAGATGCAGTACCGCCTGCTCTGAGAAACCAGCCTTGATGCAAAGATCTTGAAAGCTCTCTGGCAGAGGTGTGTATGGATCACTTTGTGTTTGGCAGATATCTCTCTTGCTTACAATTTAAAAATGCACCTTGATCCCAGTTAAATTTCCCATGTTGCTTATTAATTAATTAGGGGTACATTACTTAAAGCCCATTTGATCACAAACAGACTTCCTTGGCTTTTGCAGCTTGAATGAAAAGGCTTTCACCACTTCTCTCCCATTTTGTCTCCAAAGTGCACATACAGTGCTTCTGGTTTGGTAGAAGAAACACGTAATAGGAGCTCTATTCCCGGAAGAGAGGGAAGAGCAAGACAGGGAGCATGGCGGGAAGGCTGGGGGGAGGGCAGATGCCGGCAGGGCCCTCAGCGTGACCAAGTCCCCCAGCACCTCCGCAAGGAGTGGGTGGTGCCAGCAGCTGCCTGGGTTTGGAGATGAAGTGACTGAAAATCTGTCAAATGCTGCGAAACACACACACACACACCCACACACACACACGTTGCTCTGGAGCTCTGAGGGTTCCACTTTCATTGTCTGGGCCCGGCTGGCCTAGCACAGGTGAGTGGGGGCACAGCCTCCTTAGGATGGGGGTCCCTACCCGTTTCCCAGCCCCCTTTCCTCTCCTCATTGCCCTGGGTCCTTGGCCCTTGCTGTATGAGACCAGATCTGTCTTAGAAATGGCCACTGCCTGGCCCGGAGAGTGCAGTGGCCTCCAGCCTGGGCAGTGGGGCCGTGATCTGTCCCTGTTCCCTCCTCTCGGGTGTGAGGTCTGGGAGCTGGGCCCGGGCTAGTGGGCTCTCTCCCGAGTGCTTTTGTGGGAAACCAGTTGCAAATTTGTATTCTGTTTCTGGCCACACTACAAGGCTTGTGGGACCCTAGCTTTCCTACTTGACCCAGGCCCTTTGCAGTGAAAGCACCAAGTCCTAACCACTGGAAAGTGAAAAAACTGAAAGTGTCAGTCACTCAATCGTGACTTATTTATCCAACTAATGTTTTACTAATTAATTCCTACCATGAGCCAGGACTGAGTTAAGTACCGGGGACTGAGATGCAGTACCGCCTGCTCTGAGAAACCAGCCTTGATGCAAAGATCTTGAAAGCTCTCTGGCAGAGGTGTGTATGGATCACTTTGTGTTTGGCAGATATCTCTCTTGCTTACAATTTAAAAATGCACCTTGATCCCAGTTAAATTTCCCATGTTGCTTATTAATTAATTAGGGGTACATTACTTAAAGCCCATTTGATCACAAACAGACTTCCTTGGCTTTTGCAGCTTGAATGAAAAGGCTTTCACCACTTCTCTCCCATTTTGTCTCCAAAGTGCACATACAGTGCTTCTGGTTTGGTAGAAGAAACACGTAATAGGAGCTCTATTCCCGGAAGAGAGGGAAGAGCAAGACAGGGAGCATGGCGGGAAGGCTGGGGGGAGGGCAGATGCCGGCAGGGCCCTCAGCGTGACCAAGTCCCCCAGCACCTCCGCAAGGAGTGGGTGGTGCCAGCAGCTGCCTGGGTTTGGAGATGAAGTGACTGAAAATCTGTCAAATGCTGCGAAACACACACACACACACCCACACACACACACACGTTGCTCTGGAGCTCTGAGGGTTCCACTTTCATTGTCTGGGCCCGGCTGGCCTAGCACAGGTGAGTGGGGGCACAGCCTCCTTAGGATGGGGGTCCCCTACCCTTTTCCCAGCCCCCTTTCCTCTCCTCATTGCCCTGGGTCCTTGGCCCTTGCTGTATGAGACCAGATCTGTCTTAGAAATGGCCACTGCCTGGCCCGGAGAGTGCAGTGGCCTCCAGCCTGGGCAGTGGGGCCGTGATCTGTCCCTGTTCCCTCCTCTCGGGTGTGAGGTCTGGGAGCTGGGCCCGGGCTTGGTGGGCTCTCTCCCGAGTGCGGCCACGTGTGCTCAGGCCCCGGAGCTGCAGCCAATATGCTTGGTCCCAGGCCCTCAGGGGCTGAACTGGTTAATTAGCACTGGTGCACAGGAAGTCCCATCAGCTTCCAATGCAAGGTGCTGCTCCAATCCCTCCCACCTCTCTGACTCCCAGATTAGGCAGAATTCCCATCCTCCACCTAGAGACGGTCCCTCCCTAAGTACCTTATCCTGCTAAGCACGTGTGCTAAGTGGCTTCAGTTGTGTCGGATCCTGTGCGACCCTAGGACCCGTGGTCTGCCAGGCTCCTCTGTCTGCAGGACTCTCCAAGCAAGAATGGTGGCCTGAGTAGCCATTTCCTACTCCAGGGAGTCCTCCCAACCCAGGGATTATGTCTCCTGCACTGGCAGGCAGGCTCCTTATCACCAACGAGTGCCACCCGGAAAGTGCCTTGTCATGGGGCCCGAGTCAGTCGTCACAGTCAAGGGGAGTCTTGCTCTCTACCCTGCCTCGGGCCAGGCTGGGACAAGTAGGGGACCGAGGGACAGGGAGACAAGGGAAAGGCAGCTCCCACCATGATGGCTGGACCCTCCCTGCGCAGCCCACAGCCTTAACCACTGGACCGCCAGGCCAGTCCTCAAAGCATAAGATATTTTAAACATTTACACTGAGCAACTGAACACTCTGACATGTTAAAAATGCAATGTCAGAGTATTTAGCCTCAACTGGAGATAACATGAAAGCCTGAGAAGCGACGCTTTCTGAGAATGTGAGCTTCTGGTTCTGGGTGGAATATGGACCAGGGAACTGGAACAGCGTGTTGATCAAAGACCAACCATGAGCAGACATGTGGGTCAAACGATGAGAAAGGGGCAGGCACCACTGAGCCCCATGCTCCTGGGACGACAGGCCGCTTCCCACTGCACAGTGGCCGGTGGGGTTGGGCTGTATATGAGACTATCAGGAGGGGGAGGGGTCCACCTGGAGCAGACTGACAGAGCAGTTGGTGACCCCGTTTCCCTAGCTTTCCGCTGAAGATACCCCAGATGTCCTAGGAGAGCCGTTGAAAACTTTCAGCACTGGGTTTTCATGTCTTTGCCATCCTAGCACTAAACACTGAGCTCCATCTAGCAAGGCTTTTTTTTTTTAAGAGAAAACCCTTTCCTGGAGGACCTAAGACTTGTGGCTTCGGGAAATTTAAATTTAGAAAAACGATCCCACAGGTGAGGGAAGCGGGAGATGCCAGCCCCAGCCCAGCTCCTTGGAACAGGTGTTTGAGGCTTGTTAGTTGCTCAGTCATGTCCGACTCTTTGCGACCTCACGGCCAGCGGCCTGCCAGGCTCCCCTGTCCCTGGGATTTCCCAGGCAAAATACTGGAGTGAGTTGCTGTTTCCTTGTCCAGGGGATTCTCTCAACCCAGGGATCAAACCCAGGTCTCCTGCATTGTAGGCAGACTCTTTACTGCCTGACTCACCAGGGAAGCTTAGATTTGAGGCCTGGATTCAAGAAAAGTGATACTCCTATCCTGCCTTCTAGTCTTCTTAGGACCAGTTTCTTCACCAGCAATCAGAAATACCTCACTCCCATCAGAGCCTGCTCAATCCGAATCTAGGTATAAAACTTCCCTGGTGGCTCAGTGGTTAAGACGGGGACAAGGAAAGGCAGCTCCCACCATGATGGCTGGACCCTCCCTGCGCAGCCCACAGCCTTAACCACTGGACCGCCAGGCCAGTCCTCAAAGCATAAGATATTTTAAACATTTACACTGAGCAACTGAACACTCTGACATGTTAAAAATGCAATGTCAGAGTATTTAGCCTCAACTGGAGATAACATGAAAGCCTGAGAAGCGACGCTTTCTGAGAATGTGAGCTTCTGGTTCTGGGTGGAATATGGACCAGGGAACTGGAACAGCGTGTTGATCAAAGACCAACCATGAGCAGACATGTGGGTCAAACGATGAGAAAGGGGCAGGCACCACTGAGCCCCATGCTCCTGGGACGACAGGCCGCTTCCCACTGCACAGTGGCCGGTGGGGTTGGGCTGTATATGAGACTATCAGGAGGGGGAGGGGTCCACCTGGAGCAGACTGACAGAGCAGTTGGTGACCCCGTTTCCCTAGCTTTCCGCTGAAGATACCCCAGATGTCCTAGGAGAGCCGTTGAAAACTTTCAGCACTGGGTTTTCATGTCTTTGCCATCCTAGCACTAAACACTGAGCTCCATCTAGCAAGGCTTTTTTTTTTTAAGAGAAAACCCTTTCCTGGAGGACCTAAGACTTGTGGCTTCGGAATTAATTCAGAAAAAACGATCCCACAGGTGAGGGAAGCGGGAGATGCCAGCCCCAGCCCAGCTCCTTGGAACAGGTGTTTGAGGCTTGTTAGTTGCTCAGTCATGTCCGACTCTTTGCGACCTCACGGCCAGCGGCCTGCCAGGCTCCCCTGTCCCTGGGATTTCCCAGGCAAAATACTGGAGTGAGTTGCTGTTTCCTTGTCCAGGGGATTCTCTCAACCCAGGGATCAAACCCAGGTCTCCTGCATTGTAGGCAGACTCTTTACTGCCTGACTCACCAGGGAAGCTTAGATTTGAGGCCTGGATTCAAGAAAAGTGATACTCCTATCCTGCCTTCTAGTCTTCTTAGGACCAGTTTCTTCACCAGCAATCAGAAATACCTCACTCCCATCAGAGCCTGCTCAATCCGAATCTAGGTATAAAACTTCCCTGGTGGCTCAGTGGTTAAGACTCCACGCTCCCAGTGCAGGGGGCCCAGGTTCAATTTCTGATTGGGGAAGATCCCACATGCTGCATGGGGTGCCCCTCCCCCCAAAAAAACAAACAGAGAATCTGGTAGAGCAGGGAGGGGCAGAGGTATCTGAGGTGGCCGTTCCACACATTGAGGCCTGGAACCCTCACTTGAAGTTCTGGGGTGCAGGTAGGCTGGAGAAGATGGGAGAAGCTACTGATTCCTGGGGAGCAGGGGTTCGTTGAAGTGGCTGGAAAAGAGGAGGCCTCTGTGCCCGGTGGGCTGGAGGCTGTGCAATCCTGCTGGTGCTGAGCCAGGCAGCACTGCCCGAGCCTCGGTTACTAATCAGTTCTGACTCTGTCACTTCGCCACTCATTCTAGTTACTACTGGTATGTAGCCAACCGCCCCAAGCCCTAGTGGTTTCTTTATTTATTTTATAGATGTTAATTTCTTCCGTGGTGGTGGGTCTTCACTGGGTCATGCGCCATCTTTGTAGAGGCGCACGGACTCTCTGGTTGTGGTTCACAGGCTAAGTTGCTCCACAGCAGGTGGGATCTTAGTTCCCTGACCAGAGATCAAGCCTATGTCTCTTCATGGCAAGGCAGATTCTTTTTTTTTTTTCTTTTTAATTTTGGCCTATTTTTTTTCTTGATATTTTTATTTATATATTTTTCATCCATGATTATTCTTCCGCCTGCGTGGGCCTCCTATTGCAGCGGCCTCCCTCGCTGCAGAGCACCGTCTCTGGGCGCATGCGCTCCAGAGTGCTGGCTTGCAATTGGACACACGGGTCTAGTTGCTCTACGGCACGGCGATCTTCCCGGGCCAGGGATCGAACCAGTGCCCCCTGCACTGCAAGGCGGACCCTCCACCCACTGGACCACCAGGGAAGCCTGCAAGGCAGATTCTTAACCACTGGAGCACCAGGGAAGTCCCAACCATTTTGGTTTCAGCAACAGTCATTTTATTATCTCTCATAGTTTCTGTTGGTTACAGGTTCAGGAACGGCTCAGTTAAGTGGTTTTCTGGGGTCTTTCATTCAGCTGCAGTCAGGTGGTACTTGGACCTAGAACACGAAAGGTCTGGAACTGCTGGGAGCTGGTGTTTTCTTTCTGAGGTCTCACGTGCTTCTCAGGAGGCCTTTCTGTGTGGGATCGTTTGCGCTTCCTGACACCATAGCTGCCTCATGGGCCCTTTTGCCGTGCAGGGGCTTAGAGCTCTGCACACATGGTCCAGTGAGCGAGGTGGAAGCACTGTCTCCTTTTACGCCTCAGCATGAAAAGTCACACAGTATCACTTTTGACACATTCTGTGGTTACAAGTGAGTTACAAGCCTGTCTAGATTCAAAGAGAGTAGACACAGACTGGTACCGCTCAATGGAAGGACTATCAGAGTGGTCATGGACTGTGGACTGAGGATCACGTGGGATGGCAGATGTTCTTGCAGCCCTCTTGGAACATATCTATGCATTAAATATGTATGTGTATATACACATATGTTTGCATGCTAACTCACTTTCCAACCTGGTATGTAGCCAACCCCCAAGCCCTAGTGGTTTCTTTATTTATTTTATAGATGTTAATTTCTTCCGTGGTGGTGGGTCTTCACTGGGTCATGCGCCATCTTTGTAGAGGCGCACGGACTCTCTGGTTGTGGTTCACAGGCTAAGTTGCTCCACAGCAGGTGGGATCTTAGTTCCCTGACCAGAGATCAAGCCTATGTCTCTTCATGGCAAGGCAGATTCTTTTTTTTTTTTCTTTTTAATTTTGGCCTATTTTTTTTCTTGATATTTTTATTTATATATTTTTCATCCATGATTATTCTTCCGCCTGCGTGGGCCTCCTATTGCAGCGGCCTCCCTCGCTGCAGAGCACCGTCTCTGGGCGCATGCGCTCCAGAGTGCTGGCTTGCAATTGGACACACGGGTCTAGTTGCTCTACGGCACGTGCGATCTTCCCGGGCCAGGGATCGAACCAGTGCCCCCTGCACTGCAAGGCGGACCCTCCACCCACTGGACCACCAGGGAAGCCTGCAAGGCAGATTCTTAACCACTGGAGCACCAGGGAAGTCCCAACCATTTTGGTTTCAGCAACAGTCATTTTATTATCTCTCATAGTTTCTGTTGGTTACAGGTTCAGGAACGGCTCAGTTAAGTGGTTTTCTGGGGTCTTTCATTCAGCTGCAGTCAGGTGGTACTTGGACCTAGAACACGAAAGGTCTGGAACTGCTGGGAGCTGGTGTTTTCTTTCTGAGGTCTCACGTGCTTCTCAGGAGGCCTTTCTGTGTGGGATCGTTTGCGCTTCCTGACACCATAGCTGCCTCATGGGCCCTTTTGCCGTGCAGGGGCTTAGAGCTCTGCACACATGGTCCAGTGAGCGAGGTGGAAGCACTGTCTCCTTTTACGCCTCAGCATGAAAAGTCACACAGTATCACTTTTGACACATTCTGTGGTTACAAGTGAGTTACAAGCCTGTCTAGATTCAAAGAGAGTAGACACAGACTGGTACCGCTCAATGGAAGGACTATCAGAGTGGTCATGGACTGTGGACTGAGGATCACGTGGGATGGCAGATGTTCTTGCAGCCCTCTTGGAACATATCTATGCATTAAATATGTATGTGTATATACACATATGTTTGCATGCTAACTCACTTTAGTCACGCCTGACTCCTTGTGACCCCATGGACTGCAGCCTGCCAGGCTCTTCTGTCCATGGGATTCTCCAGGCAAAGATACTGAAGTGGATTCTCATGCTCTTCTCCAGGAGATCTTCCCGACCCAGGGATCGAACCCATGTCTCTTAATGTCTCCTCCATTGGCAGGCGTATTCTTTACCACTGGCACCAACTGGAAAGCCCATATGTAATTCTTTATGTGTAATATAAATATTGGAACATTTTACATATAGTATTTATTCCTATATATAATGTATAGCCCTATATGTGTGTGTATATACATATATATATTTATATTTGATTCAGAGTGTGAAAATATATATACATATTGTGTTACCCCGAATCAAAACATTGTTTTAAACACAGAATTTCTCCTGCTGATCAGTCTGCCGGCGATGGGGAAGCCCCATGTTCTTTTTTTTTTTTTTTTAATTCTTTATTTTAAAGGTTTTACAGAGTTTCGTTGTTCACCAGCCCCATGTTCTTGAACTGTTCTTAAAGAATTGGAGCCTTTTGTTTTGAAAATGAGGAGGTGGGACATCTTTGTTTTTCTGAAAATATGTCAAGTGCATTTTGAGGCCTAAGCCATAAACAATGCTTCTTCAGATATCGCTTAAAATCATTTGCTAGATTGCACATGGATGGGTGCTTAAGAAATACCTCTTCCCATTTCATTGATGAGGAAACTGAGGTTCAAGGCTCAGTATAATCACAGATCTGGGATTAACTAGGAATAAAAATTTTGATTTCCATGTAAATACACTTAACACTGCTGAACTGTACAATTAAAAATGATTCAGAGGCTTCCCTGGTGGTCCAGTGGGTAAGGACACTGCCTTGCAGTGCAAGCAGTGCCAGTTTGATCCCTGGCCTGGGAAGATCCCACGTGCCACAGAGCGGCTGGATCGATGTGTCCAACTACCGAGCCGGAGCTCTGGAGCACATGCGCCCAGAGCCGGTGCTCTGCAACGACAGAGGCCACTGCGATGGGAGGCTCACAGGAGCCAAAGAACAAAGATGGATGAAAATAGAGAAATGAAAGACCAATAGAAATGGCCCGCCTGCCCCCTCCCTCCCCAACCCTCCCCCCTCTACCAAAATACATAAAATAAAATTTAAAAAATGATTCAGATGGTCAATTTCATGTGTTTTTTACCACAATTGAAAATAAATTTCTGGATTCCATACCAGAGCCGCCATCGCAATCTGCATGGGTGTGGGGAAGCTCTTCACAGTGTCCAGGAGCCATGTTGCAGTGTCCGAGCTGATGACATGCCAACAAGACTTGGACAAAACTGGGAATAGTTTGCTTCTTTGCCCCAAGCTCTGCAGCGGTTTCCAGCACACACAGGATCAGGTCTAAATCTCTTTGCAGGATGTTCACAGCTCTCTGGGTTCTGACGAGCCCCCCAAAGGCTGCTTGCGAAGGGAGAGACTGGGTGCTTTGCTGTCTGCCCACATGGTCAGTGTCATCAAGGGGACGAAATGATCCTATTTCTTGTATGTGTGAGGATGTTCAGCTGCTAAGTCATGTCCTACTCTTTGCAACCCGTCAGGCTCCTCTGTCCATGGAATTCTCCAGGTACGAATATTGGAGTGGGTTGCCATGTCCTTCTAAGGAGATCTTCCTGCCCCAGGGATTGAACCCAAGTCTCCTGCGTCTCCTGCATTGGCAGGTGGTTTTTTTATATGTATCATTCCTTAAAATTAATTCATACTTGCTGGAGGCTGACAGGCATTTGTAAAGATAACAGTTTCTGGAAAAGCTTCTCTGTCACTCTCCCCACCCCTGACCCTCACCCTCTTTTTCTTAAAGAGCTCTTGTGGTTTTTAACAAAGGAGAGAGACCCACTTTGAACTTTCCTTTGTTCCATCTGAGACGTGAAGCTGAAAGAGAAGAGGTCTGCCGTCTGCATTGACAGGGGTGATGGGGGCAACCGGCTGCCGAGGAGGCGAGAGGAATCTTGGGGAAGTTTCCATATGCTGAGGAGTTTGTGGAAGAACTTGAAGCCCACGGCGCCCTTTTGAACAGTGCTTGTTCCACACGGATCTGATGTGTCTCAAGCGACCCATAAATTTTTTACTACATTTTGTCCACCCGTGGATTCTGTGACCTGACGTGACCCAATCAGAGATCTGTTTTGGCAGTGTTTTCAGAGAGGACTGAGCGCCCAGGCGGCGGCCGAATTGACAGCGTTTGGTTTAATCAGGACTGATGGCTTCTGGTGGGAGTGGAAGGCAGGTGGTGCGGGGAGCCGTGAACTTTGTCACCAAGTGATGACTTCTGTAAAATTCACAGCAGTTCCTTCCAGGTCTGTTGGAACGAGCTGGAGCGACTACAAATGTGTCTTACGGGCTTCAAAGGAACTGAGTCTTACGTCAGCCTCAAGCTCACGGGAGCGGAGCTGAAATGGAGGACATGTGAATTCTTCCCATTGTTTGAAAGTATTTTATCCTATTCCTTCATCTTAGTAACTCGGATTAAATAAGTGGAAATAGATGAAAAATATGAACCCTGTTTTTAAAAATCTATGACTCTGTTCAGGAAATATGTCTTAATTGTTGTTGAATTCCCCATGGTTGGTTAAGAAGAGCCCAAGAAAAAGGCTGGTTTTACTTTGAGATCCCTGAAAGCCTTGAGGCTTTTCTTAGTGTTTCTGAATGTGGGAGAACAGCCAAAAGTCTGATTCAATAACTGGATACCTTTGAGGAAGCAGTTTTTGGTTCATTTTTAAAAAGACTGTTCTGATATTATACCATACACCTGTTTGGACTTCATGCTTCTTGTTCTTGTTAACCTATCAGACGAGATCCAGGAATCACAGACATTTTATCAATACCATATTTGGCAACAGTAACATTATCTTAATGAATTCTGCCTGCTTTTAGGTGAGTCTGCCTGACCTTGATAGAAATAGAAACAAATAAAAAAGTCTGTCCTTTGGATAAAAATGTACTAGATGGGGGCTTCCCTGGTGGTCCAGTGGTTAAAGAGTCCACCTTACAGTGCAAGGGGCGCCGGTTCAATCCCTGGCCCAGGAAGATCCCATGTGCTGCGGAGCAGCTGGACTGGTGTGTTCAACTATCAGCCAGCGCTCAGGAGCACATGTGCCCAGAGCCAGTGCTCTGTAGCGAGAGGCCTCTACAATGGAAGGGCCACACATGCCAAAGAATAAAAGATGGATGAATTTCTTGGAGATCCAGTGGTTAGGACTCTGTGCTTTCACTGTTTGGGGCCTGGGTCTGATCCCTGGTTGGGAAATTGAGATTCCACAAGTCTCAAGGCGTGGCAAAAGACCTAAAAGAAAAGAAAACAAAACCCTCCAAGTGGGACAAGTGCTTTGCAGATATAAGAGTATTTAAACAACAAAGAATGACCACCAAGCCCACCACCACCATGATGACCCCCACCATCGTCAGAACCCCACAAGTCAAGGCTGTCTAGAAATTCTGATCCTGAAAGGGACAAGGTCACCACTCTGGCCAGCTCAGTGGTGGCTTTTGCTTGTCCCTGATTTTACCATTTTTGCAAGGCAATGGCTTTAGCAATTAGAGCTCTTTAAGACTATCTCTTGGCTTCACTAAGTGTTCTTCTGTGCTATAGGCAAAATAAGGCTGGTGACTGAATCAAAACTCACAAAAATCAAAATAGCCACCACAAATTTTTAATGCCAAGATTTTTTAACTTGGCCAGGCTTGTGGTGTCTGGGTGAGTAAGCAAAACAAACTCTGCTTTTCCCTAGAACTGTGGTCCCTATATTGATGGAGCCATGACCCTCACTATTAGTTATTTGGTTTGGTGACATTTACCCCTATTTCTTTTCTTAAGGTAATTTTATTTGTTTGTTTACTTGTTTTCGGCTGTGCTGAGTGTTTGTTGCTGCTCGGGCTTCTCTCTGGTTGTGGCGTGTGGGGGCCACTCGGGTGACGGTATGAGAGCTGCTCGCGGCAGTGGCTTCTCTTGTCACGGAGCACAAGCTCTAAGAGGCACTCAGGCTTCATTAGTTGCAGCTTTTGGGCTCTAGAGCACAAGCCAGCAGTAGTTGTGACACACAGGCTCACTTGCTTCCCAGCACGTGGGATCTCCTTGGGCCAGGAATCGAACTTGTGTCTCCTGCTTTGGTAAGCAGATTCTTTACCATTGAACCACCAGGGAAAACCTCCCTCCACCCCATTTCTAAAAGAGCTTTATAAGATACACGTGTGTGTGCATTTCAACTTAAATAACATTGATGTAATTTTCTTATGAAGCTATTTCATTGATTTTACTATGCAGCTTGAGAAATTTAGAGATGCTATGGGCTTTATAAAGCCAAGGTTGAGAGTGGCCATTCCTGATGGATCTGCTGCTCTATGTAGCCATCTGCAATGAGCTTTCTCCAATTCCGGAGTGTGGGAAACAACAGGATAGACTCGCTGAGCTATGACTGGCTGCGAAGAGTGAGAAGTTATGGTCTGGATGGGGCTGATTTACAACGCTGCCTGGAAAGAAAGTGAGTGTTACTTGATTAGTTGTGCCCGGCTCCTTGGCAACCCCGTAGACTGTAGCCCGCCACGCTGCCGAGGTCCGTGCAATTCTCCAGGCAAGAATACTGGAGTAGGTAGCTGTTCCCTTTTCCAGGGATCTTCCTGACCCAGGATCTCTTTAAGACTATCTCTTGGCTTCACTAAGTGTTCTTCTGTGCTATAGGCAAAATAAGGCTGGTGACTGAATCAAAACTCACAAAAATCAAAATAGCCACCACAAATTTTTAATGCCAAGGCTTTTTAACTTGGCCAGGCTTGTGGTGTCTGGGTGAGTAAGCAAAACAAACTCTGCTTTTCCCTAGAACTGTGGTCCCTATATTGATGGAGCCATGACCCTCACTATTAGTTATTTGGTTTGGTGACATTTACCCCTATTTCTTTTCTTAAGGTAATTTTATTTGTTTGTTTACTTGTTTTCGGCTGTGCTGAGTGTTTGTTGCTGCTCGGGCTTCTCTCTGGTTGTGGCGTGTGGGGGCCACTCGGGTGACGGTATGAGAGCTGCTCGCGGCAGTGGCTTCTCTTGTCACGGAGCACAAGCTCTAAGAGGCACTCAGGCTTCATTAGTTGCAGCTTTTGGGCTCTAGAGCACAAGCCAGCAGTAGTTGTGACACACAGGCTCACTTGCTTCCCAGCACGTGGGATCTCCTTGGGCCAGGAATCGAACTTGTGTCTCCTGCTTTGGTAAGCAGATTCTTTACCATTGAACCACCAGGGAAAACCTCCCTCCACCCCATTTCTAAAAGAGCTTTATAAGATACACGTGTGTGTGCATTTCAACTTAAATAACATTGATGTAATTTTCTTATGAAGCTATTTCATTGATTTTACTATGCAGCTTGAGAAATTTAGAGATGCTATGGGCTTTATAAAGCCAAGGTTGAGAGTGGCCATTCCTGATGGATCTGCTGCTCTATGTAGCCATCTGCAATGAGCTTTCTCCAATTCCGGAGTGTGGGAAACAACAGGATAGACTCGCTGAGCTATGACTGGCTGCGAAGAGTGAGAAGTTATGGTCTGGATGGGGCTGATTTACAACGCTGCCTGGAAAGAAAGTGAGTGTTACTTGATTAGTTGTGCCCGGCTCCTTGGCAACCCCGTAGACTGTAGCCCGCCACGCTGCCGAGGTCCGTGCAATTCTCCAGGCAAGAATACTGGAGTAGGTTGCCGGTCCCTTTTCCAGGGGATCTTCCTGACCCAGGGATCAAA
This sequence comes from Tragulus kanchil, assembly GCA_022376925.1. NCBI lineage: Eukaryota > Metazoa > Chordata > Mammalia > Artiodactyla > Tragulidae > Tragulus > Tragulus kanchil. The sequence goes on along the minus strand of JAIOJX010000028.1, from coordinate 233,582,407 downwards.
CCTGGCTCTCTTGCTTTGCAGGAAGATTCTTTACTGTCTGAGCCACCAGGGCAGTCCAGGCCTGGACATTTTTATTTTTTATTTTGATTTTTTCTTTTATTCAACTTTTTCTTTTGTGTTGGAGTAGAGCTGATCAACAATGGTGTGATAGTTCCAGGTGGGCAGTAAAGGGATTCAGCTCTGCACATGCATGTGTCCATTCTCCCCCAAACTCCCCTCCCGTGCTGGGCACTTTAAACAGCTCCGACTCTGAGTTTTCATGGACACCATCCTGGCCACCTTGACAGCCAGAGGTTAACTTCAGAGCCTAGAAGCTTTGATTCCCTCTTAGAACTCCTGATGTCAAGAGAGTACCAGAAGTATTGGAATGAAGACTCCATTTTCCAACCTCTTCTGCTGATAGATGTGGTCATAAGGGACTTCCCAAATGATTCAGAGGTGAAGAAATGCAGGAGATGTGGGTTCAATCCCTAGGTTGGGAAGATGTCCTGGAGAAGAAAATGGCAACCCACTCCAGTATTCTTTACCACATGAGCCACTGTGGAAGCCTATAGACTATGAAGAATACTGGGGTGGATTGCCATTTCCTCTGGGAAATTCCATAAACAGAGGAGGCTGCGAACTACAGTCCATGGGATCACAAAGAGTCAGACAAGACTGAGCGATGCACATGGTCATAAGACTCATTTCTGGTCTGTCGATCAGGATGTAAATAGAAGAGCACCACTATGGTTTTGAGGACATTCCTTAAGAGGCAGACCACTTACCTTCTAAAGAAGGGCTATACTAGAAGACATTTTTCCCCAAATTAAGAGGCAGATCCCCCAGGATCTGCAATGAGCTTTCTCCAATTCCGGAGTGTGGGAAACAACAGGATAGACTCGCTGAGCTATGACTGGCTGCGAAGAGTGAGAAGTTATGGTCTGGATGGGGCTGATTTACAACGCTGCCTGGAAAGAAAGTGAGTGTTACTTGATTAGTTGTGCCCGGCTCCTTGGCAACCCCGTAGACTGTAGCCCGCCACGCTGCCGAGGTCCGTGCAATTCTCCAGGCAAGAATACTGGAGTAGGTTGCCGGTCCCTTTTCCAGGGGATCTTCCTGACCCAGGGATCAAACCTGGCTCTCTTGCTTTGCAGGAAGATTCTTTACTGTCTGAGCCACCAGGGCAGTCCAGGCCTGGACATTTTTATTTTTTATTTTGATTTTTTCTTTTATTCAACTTTTTCTTTTGTGTTGGAGTAGAGCTGATCAACAATGGTGTGATAGTTCCAGGTGGGCAGTAAAGGGATTCAGCTCTGCACATGCATGTGTCCATTCTCCCCCAAACTCCCCTCCCGTGCTGGGCACTTTAAACAGCTCCGACTCTGAGTTTTCATGGACACCATCCTGGCCACCTTGACAGCCAGAGGTTAACTTCAGAGCCTAGAAGCTTTGATTCCCTCTTAGAACTCCTGATGTCAAGAGAGTACCAGAAGTATTGGAATGAAGACTCCATTTTCCAACCTCTTCTGCTGATAGATGTGGTCATAAGGGACTTCCCAAATGATTCAGAGGTGAAGAAATGCAGGAGATGTGGGTTCAATCCCTAGGTTGGGAAGATGTCCTGGAGAAGAAAATGGCAACCCACTCCAGTATTCTTTACCACATGAGCCACTGTGGAAGCCTATAGACTATGAAGAATACTGGGGTGGATTGCCATTTCCTCTGGGAAATTCCATAAACAGAGGAGGCTGCCGAACTACAGTCCATGGGATCACAAAGAGTCAGACAAGACTGAGCGATGCACATGGTCATAAGACTCATTTCTGGTCTGTCGATCAGGATGTAAATAGAAGAGCACCACTATGGTTTTTGAGGACATTCCTTAAGAGGCAGACCACTTACCTTCTAAAGAAGGGCTATACTAGAAGACACTTAAAAAGTATTTTTCTTTCCCCCTCATATATCCCTGACCCTTTTAGACCTCGATACATATGCAGTTAGTGACTTTCAGGGAGTCATGAAATTGCGGGGACGGTGGGGGGGGGGGTTGAAATAAGGCAGAACAGATAAGAACCCTTATTTTGCCATTTATTAACTGTGTGCTTTGGGATAAGTGGCTCATCTTTGCTTTTTGCCTTTGTTTCCTCATTGTAAAAGTAAGAATAACAGTTCCCATGTTATAGGGTGACTGTGAGAAAGCAAGTGGGAAGACAGCTTAGCACCACGGGAGACTCATAAAGATAGAAGGTGTTGTTCTTATTAAGGCTGGGGTGGGGGTTGGGAAACAGAGGAGAAAAAAGTTTTGTAAGTTGTTAATTTATAATAAATCCCCAAAGAGATGGTCTTTCAAGTGCATACTTATTTAAGAATTTATTGATAGGGGAAGTGTTCTTAGGAGAGAAAAGGAATTTTTTTTTTTATTTGTAACCTAAAGCTGACTTTCTAATATTCTAGGAACACTTAGAAGGTGTGGCCGGTAGAAAATAGTCCTTTGTCCCTGGGACTTCAAGAAGGTGAAACTATCTTGATGAAACTCAGTCTCATCACCTGATGAAATGAAGAGAATGTGGTGCCAGCTACTCTCTGAAGTCACACACAGCTGGACGTCTGTGTCCTTTGTTACACCACAAAGGACAGCATTTATTGGATGTTTGCCCCGCACAGGTTATATTTAAGATACAAACTTTTCAGGGGGTTAAATTTTAAATTTAAGACAAACTTTTCAGGCAAAATGCCCCTAGTATTCTTTACCACATGAGCCACTGTGGAAGCCTATAGACTATGAAGAATACTGGGGTGGATTGCCATTTCCTCTGGGAAATTCCATAAACAGAGGAGGCTGCGAACTACAGTCCATGGGATCACAAAGAGTCAGACAAGACTGAGCGATGCACATGGTCATAAGACTCATTTCTGGTCTGTCGATCAGGATGTAAATAGAAGAGCACCACTATGGTTTTGAGGACATTCCTTAAGAGGCAGACCACTTACCTTCTAAAGAAGGGCTATACTAGAAGACACTTAAAAAGTATTTTTCTTTCCCCCTCATATATCCCTGACCCTTTTAGACCTCGATACATATGCAGTTAGTGACTTTCAGGGAGTCATGAAATTGCGGGGACGGTGGGGGGGGGGGGTTGAAATAAGGCAGAACAGATAAGAACCCTTATTTTGCCATTTATTAACTGTGTGCTTTGGGATAAGTGGCTCATCTTTGCTTTTTGCCTTTGTTTCCTCATTGTAAAAGTAAGAATAACAGTTCCCATGTTATAGGGTGACTGTGAGAAAGCAAGTGGGAAGACAGCTCAGCACCACGGAGACTCATAAAGATAGAAGGTGTTGTTCTTATTAAGGCTGGGGTGGGGGTTGGGAAACAGAGGAGAAAAAAGTTTTGTAAGTTGTTAATTTATAATAAATCCCCAAAGAGATGGTCTTTCAAGTGCATACTTATTTAAGAATTTATTGATAGGGGAAGTGTTCTTAGGAGAGAAAAGGAATTTTTTTTTTTATTTGTAACCTAAAGCTGACTTTCTAATATTCTAGGAACACTTAGAAGGTGTGGCCGGTAGAAAATAGTCCTTTGTCCCTGGGACTTCAAGAAGGTGAAACTATCTTGATGAAACTCAGTCTCATCACCTGATGAAATGAAGAGAATGTGGTGCCAGCTACTCTCTGAAGTCACACACAGCTGGACGTCTGTGTCCTTTGTTACACCACAAAGGACAGCATTTATTGGATGTTTGCCCACGCACAGGTTATATTTAAGATACAAACTTTTCAGGCTTCCCTGGTGGTCCAGTGGGTAAAGAATCTGCCTTGTGTTGCAAGGGACACCAGTTTGATCCCTGGCCCGGGAAGATCCCATGTGCCACAGAGCTGCTGGACCCGTGTGCCCAATTATGAGCCAGTGCTCTGGAGTGCATGTGCCCAGAGCTGGTGCTCTGCAACGAGAGAGGCCACTGCAATGGGAGGCCCACACAGGCCAAAGAATACAAGATGGATGAAAATAAATAAACAAAAAACCAATAAAAGAGGCCAAATTAAAAAAAATAAACAAAAAGATATATACTTTTCTTTCTTGCTTGAAAGTCTTTGCAGTGAGAGATGTGCTCAGTTGTTCAGTCGTGTCCAAATCTTTGGGACCCCATGGACTGTAGTCCACTTAAGCTGCTCTGTCCATGGGATTCTCCAGGCAAGAATACTGAAGTGGGTTGCCATGTCCTCCTCCAGGGGATCTTCCCAGCCCAGGGGTTGTGCATGTGTCTCCTCTGTATCCTGCATTGGTAGGTGGGTTCTTTACCATAAGTGGCACCTCTGCAGTGAGGACAGGCAGGGTTATGTCTAGGGTGAGATGTTTTTTTGGTGGGCTAGTTTTCTTGATCTTTCGATCAAAACTCTCTTTTATATTTCAATCTATCCCAAAAGTGTGAGTGATGTCCTTGATGTTGAATTACAGGCAGGGGGAAAATTAATCAACACCCAACACCGACATTTCTTCTTTTGGTAAGAGATAGAGAGAGAGAAGAAGGAAGAGGAGGAGGAAAAACATGACTCATGCCACATTCTGGGTTGTCTGTTTTTATTTTTGTTTTAGACAGTGGGTGGGGCAGTATGTTGGTTAGAGAAAGTCTAGAAAGAACAAGATTCTCCCAAATAAATTCATAGTGATGCCCAGGGAGTGGGTGTTGCCCATAGAATTTTCAGGGCTTCTCTGTGTTGTCATGGGGATGAATTAGTCAGGGTCTGTGCCTTATTTTGGAGTCACTATGAGTTAAGCATGTTCAAAGAGCTATGGCTCAGCTGCTAAACTATTTCAAAAGGAAAAGTGTGTGTTAAGGTTTCTGAGCAGTTGGGGCCCTGGTATAGGTAAATATCATGCTCAGAAGCGTTCTTTTGTGCTACATGAATGAATCCTGTCAAAATATATTGACTAATGCTAACTAAAAATGTTTAGCTTCAAGTTAAATTTGCAATGTGACACCTGAGAAGAGTATGTTGGAAATCTAGGGAGAATTGGAATCAACAGGATTTTTAAGAAATTGCCTTCTTTCCTTAATATTTTTTCTTTCCCTCCCCATGACTGCTTTTCTTTTCTTACATCGAACCTGTGTAAGAAAACAGGCCTTTCCATGATATGAAGTCTTTATTGGTAGATTAAACAGCTCAAATTTATTCTATCATTTATGCCATATCTTTTTCATTAAAAACACTAGATAATCCTCATTTATCTTCATAGTCATCAGAACAGATAGAATTGCAACCACTCAGCAGTCATGGAGTGCCATCTCTGTGCCAGGCCCTTGGGTATGGAGTGGTATTTTTGAGCTGTAACTCAATGATTCCACGTCACAGGGACGCCCACAGTACCAGTAGATTTGTCTTTTTATGCAAGTACCTTTCTATATTATATATAAATTACTAGAAGCAACTGATGGTCATAGGGTCTACTTTGCATTCATTAAAGCATAATGCATCTACCACATATCTAAAAGTCCTTAGGTGAAGGACAGGGAAGCCTGCCGTGCTGCCATCCATGGGGTCACAGAGTCAGATACAACTGAGCAACTAACCCTTCTAGGTGCTTCTGTAAACTTCTTGAGGGCAGGCACCGTGATTCACTTCCCTGTGTACCCCTAAGACCTAGTTCTGTATCTGAAACCTAGTTTTAGCTAAATAAATATTTAATTGAATATATACATACTTGTTAGAATCACAGGCCACGCTAGAAAAAGTTCATATAACCTGTAATGTGGCTAAACTCTAGTCCCTAGCACGAACTGTGGAATACCACTTCTAGGCAAAAAATTTTCAGGTTCGTTCATGGGGATGAATTAGTCAGGGTCTGTGCCTTATTTTGGAGTCACTATGAGTTAAGCATGTTCAAAGAGCTATGGCTCAGCTGCTAAACTATTTCAAAAGGAAAAGTGTGTGTTAAGGTTTCTGAGCAGTTGGGGCCCTGGTATAGGTAAATATCATGCTCAGAAGCGTTCTTTTGTGCTACATGAATGAATCCTGTCAAAATATATTGACTAATGCTAACTAAAAATGTTTAGCTTCAAGTTAAATTTGCAATGTGACACCTGAGAAGAGTATGTTGGAAATCTAGGGAGAATTGGAATCAACAGGATTTTTAAGAAATTGCCTTCTTTCCTTAATCTTTTTTTTTTCCTTCCCCATGACTGCTTTTCTTTTCTTACATCGAACCTGTGTAAGAAAACAGGCCTTTCCATGATATGAAGTCTTTATTGGTAGATTAAACAGCTCAAATTTATTCTATCATTTATGCCATATCTTTTTCATTAAAAACACTAGATAATCCTCATTTATCTTCATAGTCATCAGAACAGATAGAATTGCAACCACTCAGCAGTCATGGAGTGCCATCTCTGTGCCAGGCCCTTGGGTATGGAGTGGTATTTTGCGGAGCTGTAACTCAATGATTCCACGTCACAGGGACGCCCACAGTACCAGTAGATTTGTCTTTTTATGCAAGTACCTTTCTATATTATATATAAATTACTAGAAGCAACTGATGGTCATAGGGTCTACTTTGCATTCATTAAAGCATAATGCATCTACCACATATCTAAAAGTCCTTAGGTGAAGGACAGGGAAGCCTGCCGTGCTGCCATCCATGGGGTCACAGAGTCAGATACAACTGAGCAACTAACCCTTCTAGGTGCTTCTGTAAACTTCTTGAGGGCAGGCACCGTGATTCACTTCCCTGTGTACCCCTAAGACCTAGTTCTGTATCTGAAACCTAGTTTTAGCTAAATAAATATTTAATTGAATATATACATACTTGTTAGAATCACAGGCCACGCTAGAAAAAGTTCATATAACCTGTAATGTGGCTAAACTCTAGTCCCTAGCACCGACGACTGTGTGGAATACCACTTCTAGGCAAAAATTCATTACAAAGGTCTTTGCTGGTAAGACAAGTGTTCCGCATAAGGGTTAAGGGGTGATGGGAAGGGTCTTTCGGGGAGGGGAAGTTAGAAGCAGAAGTAAGTCCCAGCCGTTATCAATAGTAATACAGTGACCAAGGGGGAATCCCTGGCGGCTCAGACAGTAAAGATTCCGCCTGCAGTGCTGGAGACCTGGCTTTGACCTCTGGGGAGGAAGATCCCCTGGTGGAGGGCATGATACCCCCCTCCAGTAGTCTTCCCTGGAGAATCCGGTGGACAGAGGGGCCTGCCAGAATGCAGTCCACAGTGTCGCCAAGAGCCAGACATAGCTGAGTGACTAAGCACAACACAACACAGACCAAGGGGAGTATGTGCAGGTCCAGTAGGAGGCTGTGTGTCCTGAGCAAGGACAGCCATTGACATGTGATGGACAGCCATCCCATTTGGGCATCAGAGAGTACTGTCAGCGAAAACCCAGCTGTCTCCCTCTCTGGCTGGACAGGTGGTATTTTCTGGTATTTTTGGAGTGGTTCCAGTCAATCCTAAAGGAAATCAACTGTGAATGTTCATTGGAAGGGCTGAGGCTGAAGCTGAAGCCCTAGTGCCCTGGGCCCCTGATAGGAAGAGCCGACGCCTTGGGAAAGACTCTGTGGCTGGGAAAGACTGAGGGCATGAGGAGAAGAGGGCAGCAGAGGAGGAGACGGTCGAATGGAATCACCAACTCAGTGGACATGAATTTGAGCAAAATCTGGGAGACAGCAGAGAACAGAGGAGCCGGCAGGCTACAGCCCATGGGGCTGCCAAGAATTGGATACAACTGAGTGATTGAGCCACAGCAAGAGGGAACAGGGTGCTGTTCTGCTTGGCTTGTGTTCCCACACCGTGGAGGCTCCGTGGTTCCCGGGCTCCAGCCTGGCTCCCGGGCCTGCAGAGTGGACAGGAGAGGAGCAGGCACTGTGCCCCGGGGAGAGACAGCTCTGTGAGCTCAGCTCACCCACACAGAGACCCGTGATAACTGAGCGCTCAGTCGGCCAAGTCATGAAGGGACCCCTGACACCCTCCTGTGAAAGCCACGTGCCTCAAGGTTAGCGATAGAAAAGGCAGAGGCTTACGTGCCAATGTGAGTTACTTAAAATACTAAACCCAAACCATTCTGAGAGCCTTTGAGAAATCATAGCTGATTGACTGCCAGCTTCAAACCTCTCACTGCTTCTCTCAGACTCCAACTTCCAACAAAACCGGTCAATCTGACTCGAAAAGATTAAGTGCTGGTATTTCAAGTTGGTTCTTCAGTATGATAGTGGCATTCAACCCCCGTGAAATTTAAAGCTGGAATGAGTGAACGATAGTTGCTCAGTCGTGTCTGACTCTTTGTGACCCCGTGGCCTGTAGCCTGCCAGGCTCCTCTATCCGTGGGATCCTCCAGGAAAGAATCCTGGGTAGTCATTTCCTTCTCCAGGATTAGGGTCGGAAGTTGATGGTGGCACAGAGCGGGGAAGCTGGTGGTATTGTGGCCTGATCTTTGGAACAGCGGGCTGTCTTGAATACAGCTGGAATCGAAGTCCCCTGGTTAGGTTTTTATTCTGCTTTATTCTATGGCATCAAACTTTCCAAAGAGAAAATACCCCTTTTGGTCATTTTAAGGGATGTGCGGAGAGAGCAAGGGGTGGAGAAAAGAATATACTGAAAGACGAGATTGTGGAGACAGATGAAGTCCAGTGATGGCTAGCGGCTCTGTCTTGCTGCCGTCCGGCAGAAGGCTGGGCGGAGGGAGGATAAACAGAGGCATCTGGTCCCCCAGCATGGAGCGGCGGGTCCGTGAACCGTGGCAGATGCAGCTTCAGCTGTGATTGGGCACGAGGCACCGGTGTCCAAGCCCGGGTCACGCGCAGGGCCCGTTTTAACTGTGACAGTGCAGTGTCAAACTGCCATTCTTTCTTTCTCGGGTGGTTTTTTTTTTTTCCTCTGAAATCTGCCAGCTCTCGGAAACAGCCTAGACTCGGCCCCTCGGGTTCGCAGGCTGGAGGAAGCGAGTGGGGAAAAGCAGTGAGTGACGTCCAGAGAGGGACGCTGGAGGGCGAGAGCCAGCAGCAAAGCCCGGAAAGAGGAGGGGCCCGCTGGAGTTGCATAACTGATCAGGCCAAGTCATGAAGGGACCCTACCCTCCTGTGAAAGCCACGTGCCTCAAGGTTAGCGATAGAAAAGGCAGAGGCTTACGTGCCAATGTGAGTTACTTAAAATACTAAACCCAAACCATTCTGAGAGCCTTTGAGAAATCATAGCTGATTGACTGCCAGCTTCAAACCTCTCACTGCTTCTCTCAGACTCCAACTTCCAACAAAACCGGTCAATCTGACTCGAAAAGATTAAGTGCTGGTATTTCAAGTTGGTTCTTCAGTATGATAGTGGCATTCAACCCCCGTGAAATTTAAAGCTGGAATGAGTGAACGATAGTTGCTCAGTCGTGTCTGACTCTTTGTGACCCCGTGGCCTGTAGCCTGCCAGGCTCCTCTATCCGTGGGATCCTCCAGGAAAGAATCCTGGGTAGTCATTTCCTTCTCCAGGATTAGGGTCGGAAGTTGATGGTGGCACAGAGCGGGGAAGCTGGTGGTATTGTGGCCTGATCTTTGGAACAGCGGGCTGTCTTGAATACAGCTGGAATCGAAGTCCCCTGGTTAGGTTTTTATTCTGCTTTATTCTATGGCATCAAACTTTCCAAAGAGAAAATACCCCTTTTGGTCATTTTAAGGGATGTGCGGAGAGAGCAAGGGGTGGAGAAAAGAATATACTGAAAGACGAGATTGTGGAGACAGATGAAGTCCAGTGATGGCTAGCGGCTCTGTCTTGCTGCCGTCCGGCAGAAGGCTGGGCGGAGGGAGGATAAACAGAGGCATCTGGTCCCCCAGCATGGAGCGGCGGGTCCGTGAACCGTGGCAGATGCAGCTTCAGCTGTGATTGGGCACGAGGCACCGGTGTCCAAGCCCGGGTCACGCGCAGGGCCCGTTTTAACTGTGACAGTGCAGTGTCAAACTGCCATTCTTTCTTTCTCGGGTGGTTTTTTTTTTTTCCTCTGAAATCTGCCAGCTCTCGGAAACAGCCTAGACTCGGCCCCTCGGGTTCGCAGGCTGGAGGAAGCGAGTGGGGAAAAGCAGTGAGTGACGTCCAGAGAGGGACGCTGGAGGGGGGGCGAGAGAGCCAGCAGCAAAGCCCGGAAAGAGGAGCCCTGGCTTTTGCCTCTGTTTGCCTCTCGCGGGCAGCATAAGTGTAGCGAGGCCCTTAGGCAGTTACGTAGGAGGGCATTTCATTTGATTTACTTATTTTAATTGGAGGACGATTGCTTTACAATGTTGTGTTGGTTTCTGCCGGACAACAATGTGACTCAGTCATAATTCTATATATCCCTTCCCTCGGGTGCCTCCCTCCCCCGCCCCCCTCCCTGCTAGGTCATCACAGGGCAGCCAGGCTGAGCTCCCAGTGTGTTTTACCCACTTCCCACTAACTGTTTGACACATGATAGTGTATATACGTCAATGCTACTTTCTCAGTTCATCCCACCAGGAGGCCATACGTTAAGGCTTTGCTTCTGAGATGGAAATGTGAGCTCTAGGAGAGACTTAAAATGTTCTTTATGGAAAGTTAGGAAGGAAGCCAGGGGCATCACATTTCCTAAGAATAACTTGATATATTTAGGGAGGAAACCAAAAGAACAGGTGTATTTGTAAGAAACATGGCATTTTGGCAAAATAGAACTTTGTTTTCCCCGGTCTCTGGGGTGTTTAATTCAAATAACTGGCCTTGCCCCGGTGTTTGGAGAAATTCGGTGGAATGGACCCTGTTTGGTGATGGCTGCTAACAATTCTGAAATCTCTTCTGGAAGTAACTTGAAATACCAGGCCTTTTTCCATTTCTCCATTTCAGATTCACTCAGTTTCTGGTCCCCTTTCTTATTAGGAAGGAGGGAATGATGTCCGGGACTCGGCTAACGAAAGAAACCACACTACCAGGGCAGGTTTATATTTTCTATTTGCTTCTGAAAGCCTGGAGTTGAGGGTAAGGAGATGAGACTGCAGTTGTTCTCAGAGGAACATCTGTATCAGCTGGCTGAGGGTCTGGTAGTGAGAGTCTCGTGTCTTCCTAACCTTCCCTTCCACAGCCAAGCATTCGTGTTTGGCCTTTTCTATTCTCCTTTCTCTTTTTTTAAGTGCTATGTCCCTCTTGGGGTTCATTCTGAGATTTTTCTTATTTCCTTTTCATTCCTCATCCATCAGGGAGGGACTAATAAGTCAGAAATCTCTAGGCAAAAATACTTCCCACTTGTGGGTGGAGAGACCTGACAAATACCCTAGTGACAGGGCATCCTAGGGGCCTTGGGCCTGCAAAGCCCAGGAAAGTGGATTGGGGTTGTTCTTACAGTCAGAAAATAAATAAACAAGCAAACACAAATCCTAGTCATTTACTTGCCATTGTCTGATTTCTATTAAGCCTAGATTGATTCCTTACGGATGTGGATTCCTGAGCTCCCAAGTCCTGTAATTTTCTATAAAGATAGAACCTTCCTTATTTCCTTTCTTCTTCACTGTCTCTCTAGAGATGTCGACCTCACGTTGTATGTCTTAGAATGTGCTGCCATCTCGCACTATTTATATATTCTATGTTGTTGTTGCTTAGGTTCTCAGTCACGAGATGGAAATGTGAGCTCTAGGAGAGACTTAAAATGTTCTTTATGGAAAGTTAGGAAGGAAGCCAGGGGCATCACATTTCCTAAGAATAACTTGATATATTTAGGGAGGAAACCAAAAGAACAGGTGTATTTGTAAGAAACATGGCATTTTGGCAAAATAGAACTTTGTTTTCCCCGGTCTCTGGGGTGTTTAATTCAAATAACTGGCCTTGCCCCGGTGTTTGGAGAAATTCGGTGGAATGGACCCTGTTTGGTGATGGCTGCTAACAATTCTGAAATCTCTTCTGGAAGTAACTTGAAATACCAGGCCTTTTTCCATTTCTCCATTTCAGATTCACTCAGTTTCTGGTCCCCTTTCTTATTAGGAAGGAGGGAATGATGTCCGGGACTCGGCTAACGAAAGAAACCACACTACCAGGGCAGGTTTATATTTTCTATTTGCTTCTGAAAGCCTGGAGTTGAGGGTAAGGAGATGAGACTGCAGTTGTTCTCAGAGGAACATCTGTATCAGCTGGCTGAGGGTCTGGTAGTGAGAGTCTCGTGTCTTCCTAACCTTCCCTTCCACAGCCAAGCATTCGTGTTTGGCCTTTTCTATTCTCCTTTCTCTTTTTTTAAGTGCTATGTCCCTCTTGGGGTTCATTCTGAGATTTTTCTTATTTCCTTTTCATTCCTCATCCATCAGGGAGGGACTAATAAGTCAGAAATCTCTAGGCAAAAATACTTCCCACTTGTGGGTGGAGAGACCTGACAAATACCCTAGTGACAGGGCATCCTAGGGGCCTTGGGCCTGCAAAGCCCAGGAAAGTGGATTGGGGTTGTTCTTACAGTCAGAAAATAAATAAACAAGCAAACACAAATCCTAGTCATTTACTTGCCATTGTCTGATTTCTATTAAGCCTAGATTGATTCCTTACGGATGTGGATTCCTGAGCTCCCAAGTCCTGTAATTTTCTATAAAGATAGAACCTTCCTTATTTCCTTTCTTCTTCACTGTCTCTCTAGAGAGATGTCGACCTCACGTTGTATGTCTTAGAATGTGCTTCCATCTCGCACTATTTATATATTCTATGTTGTTGTTGCTTAGGTTCTCAGTCACGTCAGCCTCTTTGTGACCAAATGGACTGCAGCATGCCAGGCTTCCCTGTCCTTCACAAGCTCTGTTTGCTCAGACTCATGTCCACTGAGTCAGGGATGCCGTCCAACCATCTCATCTTCTATCACCTCCTTCTCTTACACCTCCAGCCTCTCCAACTTGATGCAGTGTTTCTTGTTTCTCTTCCAGTTGCACATCTGCACGTCTGACTTTCTCCTGTTGTGTTGCGTGTCTCCTCCCCTCCATGCTTTTCTATCCCTCAGGAGCTGATCAGTTTTGGGGGTTCACCATTGCACCTTTTCTACTCAAAACTCTTTGGAAACTAGGTGTAGGATGGTGCTCTGACAACCGACACATGTCTTGGCCTCTGAATAGAAGTTGGGCAAATGCACAGGCTCAGTGCAGGATAAGAGGTGCTGCTTTTAAATGATGTGCTAGATGGGTGTCTCAGATGGTAAAGAATCTGCCTGCAATGCGGGAGACCCGAGTTCAATCCCCGGGTCAGGAAGATCCCTTGGAGAAGGGCATGGCAACCCACTCCAGTGTTCTTGCCTAGAGAATTTCATGGACAGAGGAGCCTGACAGGGGTGGCAAAAAGTTGGACGCGACTGAGGGACTAACACACACACGTGCAGCCGGGTGTCTCAGTCCTGTGTTGTCCACTGTTTGTCCACAGGATGCCTTTTATTCACCCTAAATGAAGTCTGCCCGGAAGACCATCTCTGCATTTATTACACCAGAGAGTACAATAAAGAGTGCATCTCCCCGCCGCTCTTGGTGCAAGGTGCCTTTCCTCTGCAAACATCTGACCCCTGGATAAATCGTGACTGTGCTCCCGGCCCAGCGCGGAGCCTGTGCGCTGCTCTGGATCTGTTCTCAAGTTGTTGCGGGGACCCCGCCGTATGATGACAATTAGGAGCTGTTAGTGTGCACATGAGGCCTGCGAGTGGCAGGTGGTGGGAGCGGGCCTCAATTAACTAACAGGCACCAAATCCCTTCCTAATGAGGCTGGGCCACCCAGAGGAGCCAGGAGGCCTGTGTCAGTGACAGCAGCAGAGGATTTGCCATGGAGAGGGGGAGAGGCCGGTCAACAGGTACCCGGCTGGGCCGCAGACACAGCCGTTTGAAGGGTGTCATGGCTCGAAGAGCCCTGAGCCCTCATGGCTCAGACTCATGTCCACTGAGTCAGGGATGCCGTCCAACCATCTCATCTTCTATCACCTCCTTCTCTTACACCTCCAGCCTCTCCAACTTGATGCAGTGTTTCTTGTTTCTCTTCCAGTTGCACATCTGCACGTCTGACTTTCTCCTGTTGTGTTGCGTGTCTCCTCCCCTCCATGCTTTTCTATCCCTCAGGAGCTGATCAGTTTTGGGGGTTCACCATTGCACCTTTTCTACTCAAAACTCTTTGGAAACTAGGTGTAGGATGGTGCTCTGACAACCGACACATGTCTTGGCCTCTGAATAGAAGTTGGGCAAATGCACAGGCTCAGTGCAGGATAAGAGGTGCTGCTTTTAAATGATGTGCTAGATGGGTGTCTCAGATGGTAAAGAATCTGCCTGCAATGCGGGAGACCCGAGTTCAATCCCCGGGTCAGGAAGATCCCTTGGAGAAGGGCATGGCAACCCACTCCAGTGTTCTTGCCTAGAGAATTTCATGGACAGAGGAGCCTGACAGGGGTGGCAAAAAGTTGGACGCGACTGAGGGACTAACACACACACGTGCAGCCGGGTGTCTCAGTCCTGTGTTGTCCACTGTTTGTCCACAGGATGCCTTTTATTCACCCTAAATGAAGTCTCCCCGGGAAGACCATCTCTGCATTTATTACACCAGAGAGTACAATAAAGAGTGCATCTCCCCGCCGCTCTTGGTGCAAGGTGCCTTTCCTCTGCAAACATCTGACCCCTGGATAAATCGTGACTGTGCTCCCGGCCCAGCGCGGAGCCTGTGCGCTGCTCTGGATCTGTTCTCAAGTTGTTGCGGGGACCCCGCCGTATGATGACAATTAGGAGCTGTTAGTGTGCACATGAGGCCTGCGAGTGGCAGGTGGTGGGAGCGGGCCTCAATTAACTAACAGGCACCAAATCCCTTCCTAATGAGGCTGGGCCACCCAGAGGAGCCAGGAGGCCTGTGTCAGTGACAGCAGCAGAGGATTTGCCATGGAGAGGGGGAGAGGCCGGTCAACAGGTACCCGGCTGGGCCGCAGACACAGCCGTTTGGAAGGGTGTCATGGCTCCGAAAGAGCCCTGAGCCAGCCTGGGCCATGGACGGCCTGGAGCAGGAGTTGTGGGCACAACCTGGGTGGGACTTGGTTCGACTCCCTCCCTCTTTCCAAGAGGTCTCCTCCTCGGTAGGTTAACCTTCTCAGTGTATAGGAATGAAGTGTTTAGACCACCCCCCAGGGTAAGTGGTGTGTGAGATGTGGCCGGTCAGCCTTCAAGGTAGTGATGTCAGACACGTCATACAGGAGCATTATCTTGAGTGGAATTTGAATTCCAAATCAGACACCGCGATAACGTAGCAAGTGTGATACTGGGCTCCCTAGTTAAGGACTGTTTGCCATTTCCATTGCAAATCTTTGGGGGCTTTCTGGGGATGCACAGGATGGAGGACCGTCTGGCTCACTGTGAGCACTTATGGATTAAAAAAAACGAAGAGAAATGGTTAAGAATGCTCTCAGTGTTAGCAAGGGTGGTGTCGCTGAGACAACCTTGGGCTCCTTGTGTGCTTCAGTCCCTCGTCGGATGCCTTGCTGGGAAGTTTTGAGACGTGTCCTAGAGGGTGAATCTCCCCAGTGTTTCAAGAACTTGAAATAAATCAGTGTTCCCCACAGTTCTGCTGCGGTGTGTGGGAAGCACTGATCACACATGCGTTTTCCCAGGACTGCAACTTGTGCCCTAGGGGTTCTCCAGAGGGGCCTTTGTGTGTGGACGATCCTCTAATCATAAACCCATATTCCAGCACATGGGCTGGAACTGTGCTTAAAACTGATTCTCTGCAATTCTTTCATCCCTCCCTTTGCTTTCTGGGAGCACAGAAGGTGTTGAAGGTGGTCCGACACCTTAAAAATCAGGCAGAGAACTAACCCTGGGGCGTGACTGCCCCTTTATCCACACGCATGATGGTGTTTGAATAATACTATGAACCGTATGTGACAAGCTGCAGAGCACAGAGACAAAGGGGGTAAACCAAGAACCCCCGGGGACCACCCCACCCTTCTCTCCTGCTGCTGTTTCTGATCCAAATTTTATTTCATTGGACGTTTCTGTCTTTTCTCTAATATTGTTGTTCTAATAATATATGTCTAGAAAGAGGATTCTCCTTTGGAAGGGGGAATTCTGCCAACCTTCCGTCATCTGATTTTGTCTTTACATGTTTGTAACTCTGTGTCTTGGACAACTGAAGGTTCTCTAAATTCTGTGTCATACGTTTATTTATTTATTTTTAAAATGTTTAGTTGTTCTGGGTCTTCCTTGTGGTACGGGCTTTTCTCTAGTTGTGGTGAGCAGGGGCTACTCTCTAGCTGCAGGACCCGGGCTTCTCATTGCTGTGGCTTCTCTTGTTGCAGAGCATCTGCTCTAGGGCTTGATACTTGGGCTGCACGGCTTGGTGGCTCCATGGCATGCAGGGTCTCCCTGAAGTTGGGGTGGGACCTGCATCCCCTGCATTGGCAGGCGGATTCTTCACCACTGAGCCACGGGGGAGCCTCGACAAATTTATTTATTGTCTTGAGTATTATGTCCTTAGTCTCCAAGTCCAGAAGTGCCAGTGACTGTTGAGCTGTAAGATTAGAAGACAGGGGCTTCCCCTGGTGGTCCAGTGGGTAAAGACACCGCCTTGCAGTGCAAGGGGCGCCGGTTCGATCCCTGGCCTGGGAGGATCCCACGTGCCACGGAGTGGCTGGACCGATGTGTCCAATGACTGAGCCGGAGCTCTGGCGCGCATGCGCCCAGAGCCGGTGCTCTGCGACGACAGTGGCCACCGCGATGGGAGGCCCATGCGGGCCAAAGAACAAAGATGGGTGAAAATAGAGAAATGAAAGACCAATAGAAGTGGCCCGCCCATCTCTCTCCCTCCCCACCCTACCCTCCAAAAAAAGAAAAAAAAGATTAGAAGACAGCACGCACTTTTTTATTTCCTTCCTTTCCCCCCTCCTCCCTTCCATCCTGCCTGCGTCTCTCTCACTGTTTCTTTTCTGGGCAAGAGGTAGCTCCAAAACCACTTCAGGTCAAATATGTCTTTGCTTGTCCAGAAATTCCAGAGGGAATTAAATCCCTCTGTTACCAAATGAAGTCATGTGAACCCTTCTCGGGCTCCAGCCTGGCCTGGAGTTCCTTGGCAGGGCAGGGTCCTTGCTTTGTTCAGGTTTGAGCAGTCGAACGGTGAGTTCAAGGCTGTGATCGAATCAGCCCAAACTTTATTCAGTGGCCAAAGAATGGAGAAACAGAAACTAAGATCACAGATCACCTTGTCACCAGTCTGGTGAAAGGGATTTATTTATTATTTTCTAAACTTTTTAGTTTGTATTAGGGTATAGCTCAGTTGGGGCTTCCCAGGTGGCTCAGTGGTAAAAGTCCATGGGGTCGCCAAGGGTCAGACATGACTGAGCCACTGAGCAGGCATAACTGATTAACGATGCTGTGAGTTTCAGGTGAACAGAGAGGGGACCCGGCCATACCTACACATTTTATAAAAGATGCTCTGAGACCTGGGCTTCCCTGGTGGCTCAGTGGGTAAAGAATCTGCTTGCAATACAATCAAACCTGCTTGCAGGTTTGATTCCTGGGTCAGGAAGATCTCTTGGAGGAGGGCATGGCAACCCACTCCAATATTCTTGCCTAGAGAAGTCCGTGGTTAAGAAGAACCTAGAAGGCTGCTATAGTCCATGGGGTTGCAAAGAGTTGGACACAATTGAACCCCAACCTCTTGCACCCTTATGTCCACATCTCCAAGCTCCTCCACGATTACGCCGAGAGGGATTTCCAGCCAAATCCCCAGTCAATCCTTAGCTTTGCCTCCTCCTTTCTATCCTAGGTTCTATATTAGCTCTCTTCTCTTGTCTTCAGAACCTTGACTTGATTAGTCTAAAACTCAGCATCAAAGACCTCCCAAGATAAAAGTTCCTTTCAGGCAGCAGGGTGAGGTTAAGGTTTAACATCTAGCTCTCTGCGTTCAGGTGGAGAAAGCCCTGATGTTTGGCAGGTACCAGTCTCTGTGGTGTAAATACTGCCACCATGGCTGGTTTTTGAGCCTCCAAGAGAACATCACTAAACACAGAGTTGTGAAGAGACATGACCCGAGCAGGTGCAGGTGCAGGCCAGATCCACAAGCCAGCACTCCAGGCTGCGGAGAGCTACAATGCCCGTCTAACTGGGAGATGTCCCAGCCCTGGACCCCTCCCGTCCCACAGCCCCTGCCATCCAAATCTAATGGTTTGCACCCTCACCGTCCCCAGTCCCTCAGCACTGCCCCTCCCAACTCCGCTAGATCAAGGTTTGGTCCTTTCAAGGTGGCCACTAAGGACAGCTGCACCTTCGGGGTGGGCAGAGGAGGCAGGAGCACCACCTCCCTCCCACCGTGTGTGTGACTGGCTGGTCTGTCCGTCAGGCTTGTCTCCTTCCGCCCATGAGGAATCTGCCGAGGTGACGGACCTCTCTCCAAATCGTTCTGCAAGAAATGTCTTCGTTCATCAGGACGACACTGGGATGGGGTAGGACGTGAAGCTGATGTCGCTCATGCCGTATGCTTAACCGGGTGCTCAGCCAGGCCTGCGTCCAGGATACCTCCTCTGGGAAGCCTTCTGAGACGGCCGTCAGTGTAGACTTCTTTGTTGCTTCTGTTACAGACCTGAGCTCTTTTCCATCCAAGCCCGTTGCTCATCGTTTGTTCTTCATGTTACCCACTCCAATATTCTTGCCTAGAGAAGTCCGTGGTTAAGAAGAACCTAGAAGGCTGCTATAGTCCATGGGGTTGCAAAGAGTTGGACACAATTGAACCCCAACCTCTTGCACCCTTATGTCCACATCTCCAAGCTCCTCCACGATTACGCCGAGAGGGATTTCCAGCCAAATCCCCAGTCAATCCTTAGCTTTGCCTCCTCCTTTCTATCCTAGGTTCTATATTAGCTCTCTTCTCTTGTCTTCAGAACCTTGACTTGATTAGTCTAAAACTCAGCATCAAAGACCTCCCAAGATAAAAGTTCCTTTCAGGCAGCAGGGTGAGGTTAAGGTTTAACATCTAGCTCTCTGCGTTCAGGTGGAGAAAGCCCTGATGTTTGGCAGGTACCAGTCTCTGTGGTGTAAATACTGCCACCATGGCTGGTTTTGAGCCTCAAGAGAACATCACTAAACACAGAGTTGTGAAGAGACATGACCCGAGCAGGTGCAGGTGCAGGCCAGATCCACAAGCCAGCACTCCAGGCTGCGGAGAGCTACAATGCCCGTCTAACTGGGAGATGTCCCAGCCCTGGACCCCTCCCGTCCCACAGCCCCTGCCATCCAAATCTAATGGTTTGCACCCTCACCGTCCCCAGTCCCTCAGCACTGCCCCTCCCAACTCCGCTAGATCAAGGTTTGGTCCTTTCAAGGTGGCCACTAAGGACAGCTGCACCTTCGGGGTGGGCAGAGGAGGCAGGAGCACCACCTCCCTCCCACCGTGTGTGTGACTGGCTGGTCTGTCCGTCAGGCTTGTCTCCTTCCGCCCATGAGGAATCTGCCGAGGTGACGGACCTCTCTCCAAATCGTTCTGCAAGAAATGTCTTCGTTCATCAGGACGACACTGGGATGGGGTAGGACGTGAAGCTGATGTCGCTCATGCCGTATGCTTAACCGGGTGCTCAGCCAGGCCTGCGTCCAGGATACCTCCTCTGGGAAGCCTTCTGAGACGGCCGTCAGTGTAGACTTCTTTGTTGCTTCTGTTACAGACCTGAGCTCTTTTCCATCCAAGCCCGTTGCTCATCGTTTCATGCGATTATTCGTCTCTGTCCATCAACTCAATAGACATGAGTGTGAGCCAACTCCAGGAGATGATGAAGGACTAGGAAATGTGGCATGCTGCAGTGCATGGGTCGCAAGAGTCAGACACGACTGAGTGACTGAACAGCAGTGTCCAGCACTAAGCTCTCTGAAGGAAGAGTGTGTGTCCACTTGGGCACCTTGAGATGTCCCCAGGTTCTAACACATTGCCTGGCACATGATATTGATGAATATTTGTGTGATGAGGGGGAAAAACATTCATAGAACAAATGAAAGACTTGGGGCACTGCTGTTCTCCCCCCGGCTGCCCACTTGGCTTCTTTGGGCTTAAGTAATTTCAGAGAAGGTCTCCCATCTGTTCCATTTCCAGCAACTCAAAAACATCCCACAAAAGGTGTGGAATAGGGGTTCCCTGGTGGTCCAGTAGGTAAAGAGTTCGCCTTGCAGTTCAAGGGGTGCCGGTTTGATCCCTGGCCTAGGAAGATCCCACGTGCCATGAAACGGCTGGACAGGTGTGTCCAATTACAAGCCAGTGCTCTGAAGCGCGTGTGCCCAGAGCCAGTGCTCTGCAACAAGAGAGTCCACTGCCATGGCAGGCCCACATAGGCCAAAGAACAAAGATGGATGAAAATAAATAAATGAAAGACAAATATAAGAGGCCAAAATTAAAAAAATAAAAAAGGTGTGGAATATGAAACACTGTAAAGTTTCTCAAGCTATGCCCTCAGGAGACCCAAATTCATTGATCCATTCATCAGTGGATGAGTGGAGTCAATCCACAAACATTAACTGAGTGCCTACTAAGTGCCAGGAGCTCTGACTGGGCACCAGGAGTAAGGAGGTGTCTTGGAGCTCACTGATGCCTTTGGAATACTTCTATTTTCCTTGAAAACATGCCCCTTTCTTTGGGGTTGACTCTTCCACTCAGCCTGGTGAAAAGCTTGTGTGTTAGCGACTTAGAACTTGCCTCATTTCTGGCTTCTCAAACTTAGTTGGGTTAATCCCTTTACCCGTTTCTTCTGTTACAGACCTGAGCTCTTTTCCATCCAAGCCCGTTGCTCATCGTTTCATGCGATTATTCGTCTCTGTCCATCAACTCAATAGACATGAGTGTGAGCCAACTCCAGGAGATGATGAAGGACTAGGAAATGTGGCATGCTGCAGTGCATGGGTCGCAAGAGTCAGACACGACTGAGTGACTGAACAGCAGTGTCCAGCACTAAGCTCTCTGAAGGAAGAGTGTGTGTCCACTTGGGCACCTTGAGATGTCCCCAGGTTCTAACACATTGCCTGGCACATGATATTGATGAATATTTGTGTGATGAGGGGGAAAAACATTCATAGAACAAATGAAAGACTTGGGGCACTGCTGTTCTCCCCCCGGCTGCCCACTTGGCTTCTTTGGGCTTAAGTAATTTCAGAGAAGGTCTCCCATCTGTTCCATTTCCAGCAACTCAAAAACATCCCACAAAAGGTGTGGAATAGGGGTTCCCTGGTGGTCCAGTAGGTAAAGAGTTCGCCTTGCAGTTCAAGGGGTGCCGGTTTGATCCCTGGCCTAGGAAGATCCCACGTGCCATGAAACGGCTGGACAGGTGTGTCCAATTACAAGCCAGTGCTCTGAAGCGCGTGTGCCCAGAGCCAGTGCTCTGCAACAAGAGAGTCCACTGCCATGGCAGGCCCACATAGGCCAAAGAACAAAGATGGATGAAAATAAATAAATGAAAGACAAATATAAGAGGCCAAAATTAAAAAAATAAAAAAGGTGTGGAATATGAAACACTGTAAAGTTTCTCAAGCTATGCCCTCAGGAGACCCAAATTCATTGATCCATTCATCAGTGGATGAGTGGAGTCAATCCACAAACATTAACTGAGTGCCTACTAAGTGCCAGGAGCTCTGACTGGGCACCAGGAGTAAGGAGGTGTCTTGGAGCTCACTGATGCCTTTGGAATACTTCTATTTTCCTTGAAAACATGCCCCTTTCTTTGGGGTTGACTCTTCCACTCAGCCTGGTGAAAAGCTTGTGTGTTAGCGACTTAGAACTTGCCTCATTTCTGGCTTCTCAAACTTAGTTGGGTTAATGTAAGCAGAGTGCCTCATCTCTTTGAACCCAGTTTTCTCTTCTGTGAAGCAAATCTAGAGCTTACCATGAATTTTGCAAGCAGTAAAAACACCATATCTGCACTTTTTACTCTACATTGCCAACGAGACTTTCCGTTTTCATTTTAGAGAAAGACTAAAAACGGAGTCAGTCCTTTTAAATCCACTGCCCCAGAGTTTTTCCCAACTAGGTTCATCGCCGATATCTTCTTTCTTTCTCCTCCAAACCTCTTGTTTGGGTGCCTGACAAATTCTTCAGAAGACAACACTCACCACAATTTTTAAACATCTGTGAGGGACTCATAAAATTCTTGGCACCAGAATAGAGATGCTGGGCTTAATTGCTGGGCTCACATGCTTGCGACAGTTACAATACCTGGTTTTACATTGCCGCTCACCAAAAGTCACCCGTTGAAACATGTTTTCTTGAACAGTCACTGATAAGTTGTTATCTTCCAGCTTCTCCTGCTAATTAGACATCATGAGTCAAAGTTAATTTGGTGGAAAACATTTCTCAACTTAATGACATTTATGGGCAATTAGGCACGTGTGGAAGGGAACACCGATTTACATATCCAGGGCTTAACAAGAATCTCCTCTTTCCCGGTTGGAGGTTTCTCATTCTCTAAGGAATATGTTCCATCCAGACACCACGGACCTCCTTGTTATGCTAGAAACCAGGGATTGTTTGCATGAAACAAGCTACCACCCAGTAATGAGGTGCAGATCGAGATAAAATTAGGCTCTGGGAATGTTTTTGTGCTGCTCAGACCCGGGTCGCGTAGCAAGAAGTCCTGGGTGTCGATTGCAGTGCAAACCCCACAGACTCACGTCGCTGATGAATGTGTGCCAAGCATGTATTTTCGGCTGCTTGTCAGGAATGCCTTCTGTGTTTGATGCTAACTCATTTGAAAAACACCTAACCATGGAAAAAAGAGCATCCTTAATTTTCGAGATGACATGCCTTTGCTCTTGAGATGACGTCACTGTGTTGGAGGGGAAACATTCTCAAAGGGTCATTCCTGATGCACATCCCTTGCCTCATTTCTGGCTTCTCAAACTTAGTTGGGTTAATGTAAGCAGAGTGCCTCATCTCTTTGAACCCAGTTTCTCTTCTGTGAAGCAAATCTAGAGCTTACCATGAATTTTGCAAGCAGTAAAAACACCATATCTGCACTTTTTACTCTACATTGCCAACGAGACTTTCCGTTTTCATTTTAGAGAAAGACTAAAAACGGAGTCAGTCCTTTTAAATCCACTGCCCCAGAGTTTTTCCCAACTAGGTTCATCGCCGATATCTTCTTTCTTTCTCCTCCAAACCTCTTGTTTGGGTGCCTGACAAATTCTTCAGAAGACAACACTCACCAAAATTTTTTAAACATCTGTGAGGGACTCATAAAATTCTTGGCACCAGAATAGAGATGCTGGGCTTAATTGCTGGGCTCACATGCTTGCGACAGTTACAATACCTGGTTTTACATTGCCGCTCACCAAAAGTCACCCGTTGAAACATGTTTTCTTGAACAGTCACTGATAAGTTGTTATCTTCCAGCTTCTCCTGCTAATTAGACATCATGAGTCAAAGTTAATTTGGTGGAAAACATTTCTCAACTTAATGACATTTATGGGCAATTAGGCACGTGTGGAAGGGAACACCGATTTACATATCCAGGGCTTAACAAGAATCTCCTCTTTCCCGGTTGGAGGTTTCTCATTCTCTAAGGAATATGTTCCATCCAGACACCACGGACCTCCTTGTTATGCTAGAAACCAGGGATTGTTTGCATGAAACAAGCTACCACCCAGTAATGAGGTGCAGATCGAGATAAAATTAGGCTCTGGGAATGTTTTTGTGCTGCTCAGACCCGGGTCGCGTAGCAAGAAGTCCTGGGTGTCGATTGCAGTGCAAACCCCACAGACTCACGTCGCTGATGAATGTGTGCCAAGCATGTATTTTCGGCTGCTTGTCAGGAATGCCTTCTGTGTTTGATGCTAACTCATTTGAAAAACACCTAACCATGGAAAAAAGAGCATCCTTAATTTTCGAGATGACATGCCTTTGCTCTTGAGATGACGTCACTGTGTTGGAGGGGAAGCGAAACATTCTCAAAGGGTCATTTTGTCACAGTGAACTGGCACATCCCCTTCCCCGAGCCGTAGCTGAGAAGCAAAGGCGTGGCCGCTCGGGCACCTCCACCCTGGCTCAGCTCCTTGACAGCACGGTGCCCACCTACTGTGGCCTCAGCCAGCATCCTTCTCGCCTGACTCTCTTCTCTCTAAGAGATGCTTCTGTTAAAGTCCCATGAATGCACTAGTTCTTTTCCTCTGGAAGGGGGAAGTCACCTGTATGTATATGTACACACACACACACACACACACACACAGATAATAAATGGTGGTGATTCCTCCCTTGTTCCCCACTGGTAGACTGGTTGATGGATGTTAGAATGGAGACTGAAAGTAGTCCAGTAATTCCAAAGCAATTCAATAGGCTAGGGTGCTGAGCGGGGATTACGATGAACCAAATCCTTATCCTGGGAGCCAAGGGTCTTTCATATGATGCCGCATATACACAGTTTTGTAAAACCAGAGCATGAGATACCCCTGGTGCCTCAAGATCCATGAAATTCTCATATTCTATGTAACCATTTAAAACATTTATTTGGCTGATATACAACATATGTACACATCATATCCAATTTTTAAAAAAATTTGAGTGGTGAGAATAGATTAAAATTTTGCGTAACAACTAATACTGATTTATAGAGAGAATAGATAAACAACAAGGTCCTATTGTACAGCACAGAAAATGACATTCAATATCCTGTGATCAACCATCATGGAAAAGAATACGAAAAAGAAAGTATATTCATATATATCTGAATCACTCTGCTGTACAGCAACAGCTAACACAGCATTGTGAGTCAGCTATACTTAGGTTAAAAAAGAAAATGAAACCTCAGATATAATACTGTTTAATACTTGAATATTATTATAATATAATACATAAGCATTTATGTAAGCTATAAATAATATATATATATTAAAATATGAGGAATGCACAAAATAAAACAATGTTCAAGTGAAAGCTAAAGTCAGCCAATAAATAGCACTTTCTTTTCATAAAACTTTCCAGGAGATAGATATGGTTTTCTGATGCACTGCAGTTCACTTAGACCCCAACATCCTCCAAGCTAATTCTGTGCTAAGATCTACTTCATCTCGGGGGGAAAGTCCACCCGAAATCCCTGGGGCAGGTATTAGCAGGCAGCTGCAGCCTGGAAGCTGTGAGCCTATGAAATGGTGTAAGGGGATGGGCTGGCTCCAAGGTGCTCATTGGGGCAACCACATGGGACTGCTGGAAAAATGGCTTTTTCATGGAGAATGTCCTTGTACAGCATCTCATCTAGACTGCCAGGTGCGTGTCCCACCCTCCCTGACTGTGTGGTTACGAATTCTCTCTTTCCTTATCTGTAACATGAAGTCAACACTCATACCTACATATACTGTTGTTGTGGAGATTACATGAGCTTGCATATGTAAATTGATTTCAACAGTGCCCATCCCAGTGGCAGGAGGTATAAAAATAAGAGGAACGGCTTCCTACCGGATAGGTTTATCAGTAACGTACAGGCACCAGTTGTGTGAAGAATGTCAAACAGGGAAGTCAGAAGAGCCGGCTAGCCATGGGAGGTCCACCAGAAGCCACCCAACCTGCCTTGAGTTTCAGTCCTGTCTGTAAAATGGAGTTAACGATACCTGCCTTATAAAGTTAATGGAAGCACCAGTAAGATGGTATGTACTGTAAAGGAAATCACCCTGAATAGTGGTTGGAAGGGCTGATGTTGAAGCAGAAGCGCCAATCCTTTGGCCACCTGATGCAATGTGACGATTCACTGGAAAAGACCTTAATGCTCAAAAATAAAGAACACAAAAGGAGAAAGGGGCGACAGAGGATGAAGTGGTTGGATATCCTCCAGCTCCATGGACGTAAGTTTGAGCAAACTCCGGGAGATGGTGAAGGACAGGGAAGCCAGGCATGCTGCCGTCCATGGGGACACAGGGAGTTGGGCATGACTGAGAAACTGAACAGACTGATCGTAGGCTGGGATGTGCTGACCGTGGATGGCGCTGGAGCAGCTGGTCGAGAGAGAGGCTTGGCTTTTCTTTTGGACTTGGAAGCTGACTCTGGTCTCCATCTGGGCGTTGCCTCTGGACCACACGCAGCTCTCCTGGCCTTTCCCCCTCCACTCCCCCATCACAATATGTCTAACCGGTGTCCTTCTCTGCAGGATCCTACTTCCTGTCAGGTGACAGCCAGATAATCCAGCCACACACTCCTTGCTAATGGGGATTAGGGTGCTAATGGGTTCTCTCTCTAGGTTAACATATGTACTTCTATGAGGGGCCTATTGGAAATGACGCTTTGGCCAGAGAAATGACTCTAATGGACCGGCTTTGCAGGCAGCAGGAGGGACCCTGGCAATGCGGTCAGTCACATGGTCCATCAACGGCTTCCGATTTACCTCTGCACAAAAGTCTGGCCAAACCCTTCAACCTACCTGTCCCTCCACTCCATTTCCCATCATATAAAACCCAGATGGCTTTTCTTGAAGGAGAGCAGTGTAACTCCTAATGGATTTATCAATTTATCCAATATTCCCTAAGCATCTTGTAAAGCCCTCATGATACCTATCATCTGTTAAGCACCTGTGATATACCAAATGTTGTACTTGGTGCTTGATGTATAATGATTTCATTTATTTTTCACAACCACCTCTTCCCCACACTTCTGGTGAAGAGATAAGATTTTTTTCCCAACAAATTGTGGCAAAATACATAACATTTTCCATCTTGACCACTTTTCTATTTTTTGATCACACTGTGTGGCAGGCAGGACCTTAACTTCCCTGACCAGGGAGGGAACCCCCA
This sequence comes from Tragulus kanchil, assembly GCA_022376925.1. Taxonomy (NCBI): domain Eukaryota; kingdom Metazoa; phylum Chordata; class Mammalia; order Artiodactyla; family Tragulidae; genus Tragulus; species Tragulus kanchil. Next base: position 233,555,736 of record JAIOJX010000028.1, on the reverse strand, counting down.
GGGCCAGTTTCTTTGCCAAGTACTCCCTGGCCACCCCTCACCCCTGTCCTGCCATCTCTGGATTCCCTATCAGTCTGGAGGGCTCCAGAGCCTCAGGACAGGTGGGATCCTGATTCCCTCACCAGAGACTGAACCCAGGTCCCCTGCATTAGAAGGTGGATTCTTAACCACTGGGTTATCAGGGAAGTCCTTGTGTTTCTTTGCTCTTTTGGAGAATATTAATAGACCTTCTAGTGGATGTAGAGGTGAATGGACTTCAGGACTGTAATGCTCTTGTGTCCTTCTAGAGGTTGGTAAACTAATTCTTATGAAGAGAGAACAATAAGTAACTGGACATGAATGAAGGCGAGGTGGGGCATCCAGAATACATTAGCAGGGAGCCAAAGGGAGCTTTCTGAGTGATGGTGTGACCTGGACTGGACTTTTTTGTAAAGATAGTTGTTGTTTAGTCGCTAAGTCATGTTGGACTCTTCGTGACCCCATGGACTGCAGCAGGCTTCACTGACCTTCACATCTCCCAGAGTTTGCTCAAACTCATGTTCATTGAGTTGGTGATGCCATCCAAACATCTCATCGTCTGTTGTCACTTTTTCCTCTTGCTTTCAATCGTTCCCAGTATCTGGGTCATTTCCAATGAGTTGGTTCTTCTCATCAGGTGCTCAAAGTACTGGAGCTTCAGCATCAGTCCTTCCAATGAATAGTCAGGGTTGATTTCCTTTAGGATTGATTAGTCTGATCTTCTTGCAGTCTAAGTGACTCTTAAGAGTCTTCTCCAGCACCACAGTCTGAAAGCATCAATTCTTCGGCCCTCAACCTTCTTCGTGGTCCAACTCTCACATGTGTACATGACTATGGGAAAAGGCATAGCTTTGATATGGACCTTTGTTGGAAAACTGATGCCTCTGTGTTTAATATGCTGTCTGGGTTTGCATAGCTTTTCTTCCAAGGAGCAAGCATCTTTTAATTTCATGGCTACAGTCACTGACTGCAGTGATTTTGGAAAGGACTGGGGTTAGGAGGGTGTAGCCTGTTGGAAGGGCAGGAACACAGGTTTGCCAAACACACACACAACAATCCCCTGAACGTGAGAAGCAGCTTCCTTCAAATGCCTAAAACCTTACCTAACCTTGTTAGCTAAACCCCTGAGAACCCGAAGGCCCCCACACTGGGCACTGTTCTCCACCAACACAAGGACTGTGACCTCTTATTTTATTTAAGGTGGCACTTTCCCCCTAGGGAATTCCAGGGTTCTTTACAAACTTTAAATTACATAAGGGTTGAATCCTCACAAGCAGGAAAGCAAAATAAAGCTCCTCAGCCAAAACAAACTTCCCCCACCTCTCTGTCTCCCTGTGTGCCAACCCCCTCACCCAAAATAACCCAGGCCAGCTTTTACCACCCCTGCTCCCTGAAGAGGTAAAGGGAAAAAAAAAACTGGACCTGAATGAAGGCGAGGTGGGGCATCCAGAATACATTAGCAGGGAGCCAAAGGGAGCTTTCTGAGTGATGGTGTGACCTGGACTGGACTTTTTTGTAAAGATAGTTGTTGTTTAGTCGCTAAGTCATGTTGGACTCTTCGTGACCCCATGGACTGCAGCAGGCTTCACTGACCTTCACATCTCCCAGAGTTTGCTCAAACTCATGTTCATTGAGTTGGTGATGCCATCCAAACATCTCATCGTCTGTTGTCACTTTTTCCTCTTGCTTTCAATCGTTCCCAGTATCTGGGTCATTTCCAATGAGTTGGTTCTTCTCATCAGGTGCTCAAAGTACTGGAGCTTCAGCATCAGTCCTTCCAATGAATAGTCAGGGTTGATTTCCTTTAGGATTGATTAGTCTGATCTTCTTGCAGTCTAAGTGACTCTTAAGAGTCTTCTCCAGCACCACAGTCTGAAAGCATCAATTCTTCGGCCCTCAACCTTCTTCGTGGTCCAACTCTCACATGTGTACATGACTATGGGAAAAGGCATAGCTTTGATATGGACCTTTGTTGGAAAACTGATGCCTCTGTGTTTAATATGCTGTCTGGGTTTGCATAGCTTTTCTTCCAAGGAGCAAGCATCTTTTAATTTCATGGCTACAGTCACTGACTGCAGTGATTTTGGAAAGGACTGGGGTTAGGAGGGTGTAGCCTGTTGGAAGGGCAGGAACACAGGTTTGCCAAACACACACACAACAATCCCCTGAACGTGAGAAGCAGCTTCCTTCAAATGCCTAAAACCTTACCTAACCTTGTTAGCTAAACCCCTGAGAACCCGAAGGCCCCCACACTGGGCACTGTTCTCCACCAACACAAGGACTGTGACCTCTTATTTTATTTAAGGTGGCACTTTCCCCCTAGGGAATTCCAGGGTTCTTTACAAACTTTAAATTACATAAGGGTTGAATCCTCACAAGCAGGAAAGCAAAATAAAGCTCCTCAGCCAAAACAAACTTCCCCCACCTCTCTGTCTCCCTGTGTGCCAACCCCCTCACCCAAAATAACCCAGGCCAGCTTTTACCACCCCTGCTCCCACCAGGTGCTGCTCTGCCAGGCTCCATCCCTCTCCGGTGAGCAGCTGACCCATTGGGCTTGACTCATACATCTTTACTCGAGAGGGCTTCTTTGGAGAGCTTTAGCAAGGTGCCAGCCTCTCTCTGGTTTTTAACGATTGCCCTCTGACTTCAACCACTTAGAATTAAAATTCATTCTGCTTGCAGGCAACCAATTTTCCCACCAGGAAGTTTGATGTTGAAGGCTTCTTGACTCCTGGATCTGCTGTGATCGCACAGAATGTGTTGGTGGTTATTGGTCTCCTGGGAGAAGCAGATCCCCTGACGATAACGCTGCAGATTAATTCGACTTTGCTGAGACCAGAGTTCGAGACAGGTGTCGTCAGGAGCCTTGAGCTGGGATTTCGAGAGCTGCTATTCCCCCGTGCTCTAAATCCTATGCTCAGAGTTGAAACAAATATGTCAATTTTCAGGGTGACAATCTAGAGAAGCCTGGCAGGCTACAGTCCGTGGGGTCACAAAGAGGAGGACATCCCTGAGCGTGTGCATGCTTGCGCGCCCCCACCCCCACCCCCAGACACAGAAGCCTGTGGTTTTACAACTCACTGGCCAGTAAGGGGCGCTGTTGATTGAGAGACTGTGGCTGGAAGCCGGGCAAGAGAAGTGACCAGCGCTGTTTATGTCCTCAGGTCCTTTGAGGCTTCTCTCTCTGGGGGCGCCGGCCACCTTGCTGGAGCTGGAAAACTCAGCTCAGTGGCTCAGCTTCCGCACTCTCCCTACCGCGTGCTCTCTGAAGAGAGCCCCGGCTGGTTTCTTTGCCAAGTCTTCCATGCTCTCCCCTGGTCGTGCCACCTCTGGACCCCTATCAGCCTGAAGGGCCTCTGGCCACCGCAGACGAGCTCTGGGCTGTGAGTGCTCCAGGCTGAGAACTGCAGCTTTCCTGTCCTATTTACTGTTTCCACTGCCTTTTTTATCTTGAAGAGGTATGGTGGGCAAAACCTATCCTTTTTGCCCTCAGGGTACTGGTCCCTTAGGCGGAAATCTACCCAGCACTCAGCCACACAGACTACTAGAATTGCCCTGTGAAGTTTTCGAACTAGGCGAGGGATAAAGCCAAGAAGGGACGGAAAGGATCCAAAGATACTGGTATCACATAGCCATCCTGCTTGTGATGGCTTCTCGTCTAATAACCGGAAATTACATTAGTCACTCAGTCGTGTCCGACTGCAACCCCATGGACTGTAGCCCGCCAGGCTCCTCTGTCCATGGGATTCTCCAGGCAAGGATACTGGAGTGGGTTGCCATTTCCTTTTCCAGGGAATCTTCCTGATCCAGGGGTCAAGCTTGGGTCTCCTGCATTACAGGCAGATTCTTTACCTTCTGAGTCACCAGGGAAGTCCAATACTATTATACATGTTGTCTTCTAAAAACTCCCTAACCTCATTTAGTCCAGGTTTGAAAGCGTGCCGGAGTTCTGACTCAAAGCAGGAGGCTCATCCTCCTGGCCGGCTCCTTCCAGCGGCCCTGAGGCCTCTGTTCGTCAGGGAAGGCACTTGGAGCCGCCCTCGCGAAAGGCCTATAGAAGTGCAAATTATCAATTGTCATTATGCCAGTGATGCTCACTTAAAACCCGGCTGGCAGCAGATGAAACAGGGAAGGCCTCTTGCCATTTACTTGGGCTTCTCCTGCCATTCTCTCTCAACAGAGAATCGCACCAAACATCAGATGTTTGAAAACTCAGGATACTGGCGCTGTTTTTGTTTGTTTGTTTTGCTTTTATCAGTCAAGTGAGGGAAACCAGGTTTTGAGAGAAAGGTGAGTTTTCTCTCGTGCTGGCAGCGAACTGGTTAAATGCCTACTGTCCCCCTTTCTCGCTCTGAGGTTATATTTGAAGATAAATGTGCCCCTATTAACATGCAGATTGGGATATCCATTTGCAAAGAACGGAGTTATTTCAGATGCTGTATGGGAATCCTTTCTGTATTTTTGGGTGGCAAGTCCAGCTGCCCCAGATTGCAGCTTTCCTGTCCTATTTACTGTTTCCACTGCCTTTTTTATCTTGAAGAGGTATGGTGGGCAAAACCTATCCTTTTTGCCCTCAGGGTACTGGTCCCTTAGGCGGAAATCTACCCAGCACTCAGCCACACAGACTACTAGAATTGCCCTGTGAAGTTTTGAACTAGGCGAGGGATAAAGCCAAGAAGGGACGGAAAGGATCCAAAGATACTGGTATCACATAGCCATCCTGCTTGTGATGGCTTCTCGTCTAATAACCGGAAATTACATTAGTCACTCAGTCGTGTCCGACTGCAACCCCATGGACTGTAGCCCGCCAGGCTCCTCTGTCCATGGGATTCTCCAGGCAAGGATACTGGAGTGGGTTGCCATTTCCTTTTCCAGGGAATCTTCCTGATCCAGGGGTCAAGCTTGGGTCTCCTGCATTACAGGCAGATTCTTTACCTTCTGAGTCACCAGGGAAGTCCAATACTATTATACATGTTGTCTTCTAAAAACTCCCTAACCTCATTTAGTCCAGGTTTGAAAGCGTGCCGGAGTTCTGACTCAAAGCAGGAGGCTCATCCTCCTGGCCGGCTCCTTCCAGCGGCCCTGAGGCCTCTGTTCGTCAGGGAAGGCACTTGGAGCCGCCCTCGCGAAAGGCCTATAGAAGTGCAAATTATCAATTGTCATTATGCCAGTGATGCTCACTTAAAACCCGGCTGGCAGCAGATGAAACAGGGAAGGCCTCTTGCCATTTACTTGGGCTTCTCCTGCCATTCTCTCTCAACAGAGAATCGCACCAAACATCAGATGTTTGAAAACTCAGGATACTGGCGCTGTTTTTGTTTGTTTGTTTTGCTTTTATCAGTCAAGTGAGGGAAACCAGGTTTTGAGAGAAAGGTGAGTTTTCTCTCGTGCTGGCAGCGAACTGGTTAAATGCCTACTGTCCCCCTTTCTCGCTCTGAGGTTATATTTGAAGATAAATGTGCCCCTATTAACATGCAGATTGGGATATCCATTTGCAAAGAACGGAGTTATTTCAGATGCTGTATGGGAATCCTTTCTGTATTTGTGTCTTTGGGGGTGGCAAGTCCAGCTGCCTCTTCTAAGATTGCCCATAACTCTTCACATGTCAACAAATCATTGAAAGGTGTCAGAGTGAGGGAAATGAAAGATAATTATTCCTGCCTTGGAGAGCTACTTTGAAAGTGAATAGAATCTGTCAGATCGTCTTTTGAAAACAGCAGTTGGCTGCTTGTCCTGGCCATATTAAATGGATATATCTAGAGCCCGGCGAGGTTGTTTGAGATGGCGGTAATCAGCTTAAGTTGGTTTTGGTGGAGGGAAAAAAGGCACTAGAAACAGGGCAATTACTGAGTTGGCGTGGAACAGCCGCCCTGATATGGTGACGAGGGGGCTTCTGTTCAGTTCTTGAAAAACCGGATTCTTACATTCTTTGTGGATGAATAAAAGGCAAAGTCCCATAAGGACTTGGTAATTTCCAGATGGGGTGGGTGTGGGGCAGCAAGGAGACTCCAAAGGGACCCCAGTGGTCTGGGGTGTACAGTTCGATCTCCTCTCAGGAACTGAACCAGGAACAGAAGGACAGAGCGACTCTTAGGCCGGATAAGGTGGGCACCATGTGCTTACACAGAAAATGGAAATGGAGTTTCCTCAGACTTGGGTTACCTCTGGAGATGCCAAAGCTTTTAGGAAGTGACTTTAGACAAATGTTCATATTGTATAGATGTCAGGCCTTTTCTGATTCCTGCATCTCAAAGCCAGAATGGGGCACTTGCACTTACCTGTTAAGAGAGGTAACGTTCATCCAATAAAGAGAGAGCCTGGAGAGGAGCCGGGAAGAATCTGCCAGCAATGCAGGAGATGGGTTCGAGTCCGGAATTGGGAAGATCCTCTGAGGAAGGAACGGCAACCCTCTCCAGTACTCTCATCTGGAGAATCCCATGAGCAGAGGAGCCTGGTGGGCTACAGCCCATGGGGTCGCAAAAAGCCAGACACAACTGAACGACTGACAACCGACTGGAGAGGCATCTCCTAGATCCACTTCTTCCAGACATCTTTGGGTGCTCTCTCCAAACAAGGCTGCCTGCAGCTCTGGTCCCAGAAAGCCAACCCGCTGCAAGAGACAACTGACTCTTGACCCCAACACCAGGCCACACTGAAGCACAGGGAAAGAAGGTTTTCTGCAAGCTCTGCCTTTATTCTGCGAATAGTGGAGCTGTTTACACCCTGTTTCAAGGTAGAAAGTGAATCTATAAAGTGGAGACAATTGCCCTTGCTTCAGCATTCTTCATTTGTTAATAGCATGGGAGCCCCCGTTGGTCTGGAGACGCTGGTCTTTGGGAATAGGGTGAAGCAGGCTCTTCCAGTCACAGGACCACCGGGTGGCCGGGTGGCTTTGTGGTCTGTGGCACAGGTCTCTGTGGCTCCCGACCATAGACACTTGTCTACCACCAAAGCAAGGAGGCATTGCTCTGCCCTCCCTGAGACAAGTCAGGTGACGAGAGGCCCTGTCTACCTGTAAACACCCTGCCCTGATGGGGGTTCAAGGGTCTGTGGTGAATGGGTACCCCTTCCAGCCCCTCCCTGCCCCCAACACCTGCAGGGTGTCATATATAGGGTAAACCTGCAGGACAGGAAGCCTGCCCCAAGCAGGCAGCTGTTCAGGATGGGAGCCTGTGCAAGGAGGAAAGGGGTGTTCTATCTTTGGCTGTGTTTCTGCAGAAAATTGTCCAGTCCAAGTTACAGTTATGGCCAGGGATCCTCAATCTTTTGCAATGACTGGTGATCACTGTTGCAGGCAGTAGAACCTTCCAGAAATTCCCAATGCCTTGGAAGAGGTTTGGGCTTCCCTGGTGGCTCAGAGAGTGAAGAATCCACTTGCAATGCAGGAGAGCCAGATTCGATCCTCAAGTCAGGAAAATCCACTGAAGAAGGAAATGGCTGTCCACTCCAGTATTCTTTTTTTTATTATTATTTATCTTTTGAGGGGGTGAGTTGAGGAGGGAGGGGACGGGCGGGCCACCTCTATTGGTCTTTCATTTATCTATTTTCATCCGTCTTTGTTCTTTGGCCCGTGTGGGCCTCCCATCACGGTGGCCTCTGTTGTCACAGAACACCGTCTCTGGGCACATGCGCTCCAGAGCTCTGATTCGGTAATTGGACACATCGGTCCAGCCGCTCCGCGGCACGTGGGATCTTCCCAGGCCAGGGATCGAACCGGTGCCCCTTGCACTGCAAGGTGGTGTCCTCACCCACTGGACCACCAGGGAAGCCCTTACCCACACGATTTTAAGTCCCTGGTCAGCTCTGTCACACTGGCTTGAGTCCATTGTTTGGGGACTGGTTGGTGGGCATTCATTTGGTCACTCTCTCTGTAGGTATTCCCCGTGGGGCCCAGGTTTCAGAAGGCGTTCCAAAAAGGACTCTGCTCCGAGGAGGGATGGACTGGGAGCTTGAGGCTAGTAGATGCAAGCCGCTCCACACAGGGAGGATGAACAACAGGTCCTACCGTACCACGCAGGTAACTGTGTTCAGTACCCTGAGATAAACCACAAAGGATAAGAAAGAATGCACAGGACTTCCCTGGTGGTCCAGTGGGTAAAGATTCCACCTGGCAGTGCAAGGGGCACCAGTTCGATCCCTGGTCCGGGAAGATCCCACATGCCGGGGAGCAGCTGGACCGGTGTGTCCAGTTACAAGCAGGCGCTCTGGAGCTTGTGCGCCCAGGGCCGGTGCTCTGCAATGAGAGAGGTCACTGCATTGGAAGGCCCACACAGACCAAGGAATGAAGATTGATGAAAAATAAATGATACCGTAGAAATAAAAAAAAAACCTTGAAAGAAAAGAAAGAATGCACATACATATGTGTATATATATATATGTATATATACACATATATATATGTCACTTTGCTGTACCACGGAAACTAAAACAACGTTGTAAATCAACTACACTTTAGTGAAAAAGAAGAACGACAAAAGGAACTCAGCATGCCAGTGACCAGTCTTGGAACGGTGAGAGGAGGACCCTCTGACAGTTTCTGCATCTCGGCTCTGCTTTGCATTGCTTTAGGGTGACTGCATCGTTGGGTGTTGTCCCTAACAAGGCTCTGGGCTTCGTTCCAGTCTCCAGAGGCCCAGGTTCTATTTGGCCCAGCCCTGGCCAGCAGTTAGCTGTTTGTCCTTGAGCAAGTCATCTGTTTTGAACGGCCTCAGATTTATTCTGAGTAAGAAAATCTCTTTTCCTTTTACCACATTTCAGATATGTGAGCCTGTATGCTTGCCTTTGGGCTTTCCAAGTGGCCTACGATTAAAGGATCCACCTGCAAACGGAGGAGACTTGAGAGATGCTGGCTTGACCCCTGGGTCAGGAAGATTCCCTGGAGGAAGACATGGCAACCCACTCCAGTATTCTTCCCTGGAGAATCCCCATGGACAGAGGAGCCTGGTGGGCTACAGTCCATGGGGTCACAAAGAGCTGGACATGACTGAAGCAATTTGGCACATACCACCCCCCCCCCAACATGCCTTTGTTTACATGGGGAGGCTGGCCTCATTCTGCTCATTCTTTGACAAACTGCCCCCCAAAGATGAGTTTCAGAACCATAAATATGTGGCTGAATGCAAGAACGTGGGCGCAGATGCCCACTGAGGTCACCAATGTGAGAGATACGAGTGTTTCCATGGTGTTTTGCTGGCCGTGGAGGAGGAGATCGTCTAAGGCAGCTTGTCCACGTATGGCTCGGGTCACCCGCCTGGGCTCAGAGGCCCGAGAAGAGAAGAGCTCTTGTACTGGGAAGTGGGGCACAAAAGGGGAGCCCACAGCCTGGTGAGGAGGCAGGACGGGGTTCCCAGAGCACTGAGACATATGATTCCCCTCCACCGTCACGGCCAGGCATCCTTCAACAAGGAGAATTTCTGTGGGACACTTCATGCTGCCTGACAGTCCCAGCTAATGGGATTGTTTTGTTGGTGAATCCCTACATCTGTTCTCAATTTTTCCCATTTACTAAAAATATTCACTTTTTTGGTTTATTTTATCTTGATCTTTAAGGTAAAAAGATTTCCAAAATGGAAAACAGAGAAAGGGAAAAAGTGAGCTCTAGTTCATTTAAGAAATATTTTTTGGGACTTCTCTCATGGTCCAGTGGCTAAGACTCCATGCTCCCAGTGCAGGGGGCCTGGCTGGGATGTTAAGGAACTAGACTGCACATACCATGCCACAAGTAAGAGTCTGCGTGTTGCAACTAACGATCCTGTGTGCTACCAAGCTAAGACCTGGTACAGCCAAATAAATAAAAAACTATTTAGAGAAAAAGAAATAGTTTCAGACTATCCCACAAAATGCTCAAAAATATGTAAGGAAGAGTCTGAAAACCTGGATTCTAATTCCATATCACTTTCTCATTCTCGACCTTGGGCTAATCCTCAGTTTCTCTGAGCTCCATTCGCTTCTATAGTAAAGAAATTTATGCTTTCCAAGTGGCCTTAAAGGATCCACATGCAAACGGAGGAGACTTGAGAGATGCTGGCTTGACCCCTGGGTCAGGAAGATTCCCTGGAGGAAGACATGGCAACCCACTCCAGTATTCTTCCCTGGAGAATCCCCATGGACAGAGGAGCCTGGTGGGCTACAGTCCATGGGGTCACAAAGAGCTGGACATGACTGAAGCAATTTGGCACATACCACCCCCCCCCCAACATGCCTTTGTTTACATGGGGAGGCTGGCCTCATTCTGCTCATTCTTTGACAAACTGCCCCCCAAAGATGAGTTTCAGAACCATAAATATGTGGCTGAATGCAAGAACGTGGGCGCAGATGCCCACTGAGGTCACCAATGTGAGAGATACGAGTGTTTCCATGGTGTTTTGCTGGCCGTGGAGGAGGAGATCGTCTAAGGCAGCTTGTCCACGTATGGCTCGGGTCACCCGCCTGGGCTCAGAGGCCCGAGAAGAGAAGAGCTCTTGTACTGGGAAGTGGGGCACAAAAGGGGAGCCCACAGCCTGGTGAGGAGGCAGGACGGGGTTCCCAGAGCACTGAGACATATGATTCCCCTCCACCGTCACGGCCAGGCATCCTTCAACAAGGAGAATTTCTGTGGGACACTTCATGCTGCCTGACAGTCCCAGCTAATGGGATTGTTTTGTTGGTGAATCCCTACATCTGTTCTCAATTTTTCCCATTTACTAAAAATATTCACTTTTTTGGTTTATTTTATCTTGATCTTTAAGGTAAAAAGATTTCCAAAATGGAAAACAGAGAAAGGGAAAAAGTGAGCTCTAGTTCATTTAAGAAATATTTTTTGGGACTTCTCTCATGGTCCAGTGGCTAAGACTCCATGCTCCCAGTGCAGGGGGCCTGGCTGGGATGTTAAGGAACTAGACTGCACATACCATGCCACAAGTAAGAGTCTGCGTGTTGCAACTAACGATCCTGTGTGCTACCAAGCTAAGACCTGGTACAGCCAAATAAATAAAAAACTATTTAGAGAAAAAGAAATAGTTTCAGACTATCCCACAAAATGCTCAAAAATATGTAAGGAAGAGTCTGAAAACCTGGATTCTAATTCCATATCACTTTCTCATTCTACGACCTTGGGCTAATCCCTCAGTTTCTCTGAGCTCCATTCGCTTCTATAGAATGGAAATGATAAGATATGCCTCACTTTGGATATGATTCAAACAAATGAACATATGTGAGAGAAGTTTGTATGGTAAATATCTATACATAAATCATTGGTTATAGTAGTAAAAACCAGACAATCTCATAAAAATGACCTAGGTCATCCTTGTTATAAGTTACACTAATAAGAAATTAGCTATGAAAAAAGTCTGGGTCACAGAAAAATACAATCGTATTTTAGTTACAGAAATGACAGCCAGGGTTTCTATCTGCCCCGCGGGCCCCCTTCATCTATTATTAATAGGAGAACAGCGCCCAGTCAGGTCAGGGCCTCTAGTATTGTGCTGGCCAATGAGAAGGGAGTGGAGTCTCTTCTCTCTGTCTTATTGGTTACTAAAGGTTTCAGTCATTGCCTGTCCACTCATAACCCGCTAATAGGCTCCAACGGCCATTGTCTACACCATCTAACCTGGCCCATAATGTTTGACTAGTATTTTTTTTAGCTTTTGAAAGATGAGTGGGATCGTCCCTGTCATTGCACTCCTGGGGATTGTAATTGGTCAATGAGTGACTTAGTCACCTGAAATCAGGTGAAGCAGCTAAAAGGGCAGGTGGAGTTTGAGGTTCAAGGGCGCTGTGGCCAGTGAAGGTCTTGTGTGAGCCAGAGGAATGAAGGCAGGAGGATGGAGTGGGTTTCCAGAAGATGTAGAAACACCATGAGGGTGAGGCTGGGTAGCTGCCTGGGGCCGGCAGTCTTCTGTGTCTGTGTCTCAGTCTCCAGACCCTGAGCCCTCCTCTCTGGGGGACCTTCGTGAGTTTCTACTGGAGATGCTTTTCTACCTCGTATCACCGTCAGGCAAAGGAGTGGACATGAGAGTCCCTGCATCTTAGGGTTCACTCCTGGAAGACTGCTAAGGGGTGAGCAGTGAGAGTGCCTGATCACTGAGACCAGCTCATGCTTTGCCACAAAACCACCCCTGAGTTGGGGTGGATCAAATCATTGTTCATTATATATATATATATATATATATATATATGTTTTGTTTTTTGCCACAGACTTATTGTGCCCAGTAAGTCCCTTAGGGAAGGGGATTGGTTTTTCCCTCTTTGGCTGTACCTCCCTCAGCCTTTGGAATAGACCCCTCTCCCAGTGGGCATCCAAGAACTTTTGCTGGCCAGCTGCCCCCTTCCTTTCTCTTCCCTTCCTCCTTATAAAATTGATGTATGCCATACCAAGAAGGATCAGCACCTTGACAGTGACCTGTTCCTGGGAAACATATTGTTTTAAACATCTAATTTTACGCTGGAATATAGCCCGTTAGCAATGCTGTGATAGTTTTAGGTGAACAGCACAGGGACTCAGCCATACACACATATGTGTGCATAGGTAGGGATAGTTGAGGAGTTCGGGATTGACTGGTACACACTGCTGTATTCAAAATGCTTAACCAGCAAGGACCTGCTGTATAACACAGGGAACTTTTTGGCTCAATGTTATGTGGCAGCCTGGATGGGAGGGAAGTTCAGGGGAGAATGGATACATGTATATGTAGGGCTGAGTCCCTTTGCTGTCCACCTGACACTATCACACCATTGTTAATTGGCTATACTCCAATTCAAAAAAAGTTTAAAAAAATTACAGTTGTGTCCTGCTAAATTGATTTAATACCTGTTACTGAAGGGTCCAGGGCTCCATCTGCAGTTGGTTAAATATGATATTTGTGATCTTTTTTAAAATTTGTATTTATTTATTTATTTTTGGCTCTTCTGGGTTTTCACTGCTGCCACAGGCTCTTCTCTAGTTGCAGGGAGTGGGAGGCTCCTCTCTAGTTGAGGTGAGCAGGCTTATTGTGGCGGAGACTTCTCTTGTGGAACTCGGGCTCTAGGACGCACAGGCTTCAGTAGCGGCTGCACATGGGCTCCATAGTTGCGGCTCATGGGCTTAGTTGCTCTGCAATACATGGGATCTTCCTGGATCAGGGACTGAACCCATGTCTCGAGCATTGGCAGGCGAACTCTTTATCCCTGAGCAGTATACCAGGGAAGCCCCTGTGGTGATTTTTATGAAGAATTATTTCTCTAAGCTCTGGGTCTGGATTGCATCCTTTCAACTAACTGATTGTGGAGAAATCAGCATTCCTCATTTCAACCAAATGACGTCATTTGCAGAAATCAATCTGTCATAAGTGCAAAGGTTACTCTTGAATTACTGCAAGTACTTAATATCTTGGGATTGATTAGAAGTAAGACAAAAGTAAATAGGATCATCTTAAGATACCAAGCTGGTAGTAAAGACTCTACACTTAACATGTGGCAATTGTGTGTGTGGTTTCTCATTATTTTTAAAAATATGATTTTTACAAAAATACTTAATATAAAATTATGGCCAGGTTAATGATGCATGAAGAAAGTTCTATCCAGAAATAGGCTGCAGAACAAGCCAACTGGTAGGACAATAGATAATCCAATTTTGCTAAATAATTTGGGCTTATATCCCAGGTGGCTTAGTAGTAAAGAACCTATCTGCCAATGCAGGAGACCCGAGCTTGATCCCTGGATTGAGAAGATCCCTGAGAGAAGGAAATGGCAACCCACTCCAGTATTCTTGCCTGGGAAATCCCATGAACAGAGGAGCCTGGCAGAATATAGTCAGGAGTTTCAAAGGGCTGGACACGACTGAGTGATTAAGCAGCATACTAAATAATAATGATAGTAAATGTCATTATTTCAATTATTAGTCATTACTATTATCAAGGGTCATTGTGCATTTAAATGGGTGATTGGTGCCCTGGAGCCTATTTTCCTATTGAAATTAACCAGGCGTCAGAGAAGCGAGGTTACCATCGTCTGTTACCATTACTGTCGTAGCTGCTGAGTGTGTGTTAAGTTGCTTCTGTCGTGTTTGACTTCTTACAAGCCTATGGACTGTAGCCCGCCAGGCTCCTCTGTCCATGGGATCCTCCAGGCAAGAATATTGAAGTGGGTTGCCGTGCCCATCTCCAAGGGATCTTCCCGACCTAGGCATCCAACCTGGGTCTCTTAGGTCTCCTGCGTTGGCAGATGAGTTCTTTACCACTAGCCTCACCTGGCAGGCCCAGGTGTCATAGCTACCATTTTTTAAATAAACCCTTGCTATCTGCTAGGTATCATGCTATGCATATATCACACATTTTCCAAATGTAATTCCTGTGAAAAAGAAAACGTCATCTCTTCCTACAGATGAGGAGAGGCACCAAGAGGTAAAGAGATTTGCCTAAGATGGCAGGGTTGGGAAAAGTCCACGGAGGAACTCAACCCTCCTTCCTTTATTCCCAGAAGTAGTGTTTCATCACTGGGCTATGTGCCTCCACCCCGAGGTGAATCTGGCTGCAGAATGATTTAATGCCACCTCGAATTTGGGAAATATGTAGAGATCTTATCTTGTGAGGCATTCCATGTACAGAAGCTTCACTCACAGAAATAGATCAGAATTTCTTTCTTGAAAACACAAAACCGAGCCAGCAGGAGTTGGAACAGGTGGAATGCTTAAGCCAAGCCAGCTTGTGGTCTGTTTTTCATCATGTCTCAGTGTCTGTCGTGAAATTTTCCCACCCAGCAGCTACACAAACGTCTTGGCTGTGGAGACTGAACTGGGTCTTTTCCGGAGAGTGACCCATCTTCCATTGAAACGGCCCCTTTCTTGGATGGGGTGATGGGGCATGAGTGTGTGTGTGTGTGTGTGTGTGTGCACTTGTTTGCCCAGTGAAGCGGGCATTCAGGTGGCGCAATGCTGCAAGTGACTTGTTCGGCTATTTGTGAAGAAGCTGGCAAACTTGGACCTCCTCTCTGGCAGGGAGGAAAATAGGCTGCTTGTTTCCGAAATGTCAGAAAAAAGCCTGGTGCAGGTGGGGACTCCATCAGTGAAATGTTATTGGAAGCCACTGCTGCAGGTGCTGCCTCTGGCCATGGACGTGCACTTCCTGGGTCGGGTGCTGGAGAAAGAGGGCTGCCAATCCCCAAAGAGAACCGCACTGTTGTCCCAGGGGTGAATGAAAAAGATGTTTCAGTGCTGTGGACGGATCTGGATGGTTTGCCACGGAGGACAAAACGTCTCCTATAAAATGCCATTTACATAGTCCTATCTCACTTGGGCTTTTGGTGACCAG
This sequence comes from Tragulus kanchil, assembly GCA_022376925.1. Taxonomy (NCBI): domain Eukaryota; kingdom Metazoa; phylum Chordata; class Mammalia; order Artiodactyla; family Tragulidae; genus Tragulus; species Tragulus kanchil. Next base: position 233,540,455 of record JAIOJX010000028.1, on the reverse strand, counting down.
ATTCAATTGTGCTGGTGTCCCCTGGGCTGTGTGATATCATAGCTTCAGAGGAAGGCTTTATTTAGAGGTCACACTAGTTTGTCCTGGGGATGTAGCGATTTTTTGTGTCACAGACAATGTTTTACTGTGGAGAAACGAGCCAGATGGCTCAGCCACTTGCAGTCCAGAGCTCAACAGTGTCTGTATTGTTGGCGAATAAACAGAATCTATTGTCTCCTGCTCATGAAACTCTAGTGCCCACCACTGTGTAGAGATGAAGTATTTAATAAATTGTTAGGTCTCGCGTAAAGAATCGGTGAAACAACATCTCAGAAGGATGCAGGCCTCCCCAAATATAAATCCCCTGAGTTCTTAAAAACCACCCTCCCCCACCTTTCCGAGGGCTTTCTTCCTGCCCCGCCCCTATCAATTCTTTTACAGCAGCCCAGGAGCTGAGTTTTATCTCTTTCCCGCTGCAATCCATATGCTAATATTATCTGTAATCCTCGGCTAGGAGATGGGAGGGGGAGAACAACACGGGGTCTGTACCGGATCTCCAACTTTGTCACCCCCTCCGAAGCCCCACCACCTATTTGTCAGTCTGACTTGGAAGAGAGAGTGCCACAGAAATGCAGTTTCAGAATTTGGTTTCTTCTGGCTGCCTGAGATGATGCTCGACCCGAAGGCTGAGGTTCGAAGGTGTGGTGCCTGTTTGGCAAGCTCCTTGCACGTGTGTGGACTGGACCTCACACCGCAGGGGGCAATCGGTTCACTCACCCCAAACAACAACAAACAACACAGCCAAGCCACCTGGGAGGACCGCAGCCTATTGCTCTCCCTTTGCAGATTGCATTGAGAGAGTCGCTTTCTGAGCAGGGACCACTACCTCTCCCCCACCGCTCCCTTTCTCTCTCCTCTTTTTCTTCCCAGCCTGCATCTTGTCCGCCTAAATGAAGCACACTCTTGGGCCGAACTTCGCCCAGCTGTGGCTGGGTATCTTGCAATGTCAGAAGTTCTTTAATTGCAGCCCAAGCCAACCTTGACTGGCAAGGAGAAAGCCACTGACAGGTTTGGGCTGTGTCCAGACCTCCTCAGACTTTCTGTCAGCCAACTATTTGACAGTCTATGCAAATACATGCAAATGAGGGGACACTGGCCGAACACCTGCAGAAAGTGACCATCCCCACTCGGTCTCGGCCTCCTCGTACCCGGGGGTCTGGAAACGCCACTCGGTCGCTTTCTGTCAGTTGATTATGCATTTGTCAGCACAACGCTGGGCGGATAAAAATGCCCCTCTTTGTCCTGGAGAGGCGCAGAGCTCCATGTGGGACTGTGAGTGCCAGGAATCGTGGGATGGCTCCCGGCCAGCCCTTGCGAGTCCTCCCCTCTGTCTCCAGGACCCGAGTGGCAGCATCCGAACTCTGTGGGCTCGCCCGTCCGGAGGAGGGCCTTCTGTCTCCCTGGCTGTAAAGACATCGGGTTGGTGGCGGGGCAGCAGAGCGAAAGGCCGGCTCCCTCTAGCAGCTGGAACTTGGTGACTCTGAACCGTAGTCTGTCCTGGATTTTCAAAAGCCAGAAAAAAATCTGCCCGGGCTATCAGGGAATGGGAAACGGGGAGAGGGCCTGCCACCTCAAGTGGGAACCAAACTGCCAGCCACATGCACTGCCTCCAGGCTGTGGGAAGACTGCCCAGTGCTTGGCCCCCATCTGCTCAGGCCTCCGCTGGCCTCTGACAGCCCCTCTCTGTCAGGGCTACTGGGACCAGCCCATCAGCTGTTATTGAAAAGTTGCGTGTGTATGTGTTGGTGGAGGGGGGGCTCTGGAGTTTTAAATTTGGCCTTTTTAAAAGGTAAGGAAAGTGACCCAACCAGTGGGGCCATACAACTGAGGACGAGGGGGACAAGCCCTGGATTCCAGATGTAAGGGGTCAGGCAGGGACACCGCACATCAGTATTCCATGTGGTCCTTAAGCATCCCCTACCAGAACTGGGGAAAATACTTTGCATTTTTTTGTGCAGTTGGGCTTTATCTTCTAGAAGAACAAGCACCTGGGGAGGCTGCACAAACCAGGGTTTCTAAAGCTCCGCACCCTTTCTACTTACAGATTAGAAGGACCTTGACATAGGTCAAGGCCACCTGGACATACCAAGCCTAAATACAGGACCCTGATGTCCCACGGATAGGTCTATCACCAGCTCTGACAGTGTCTGGGAGTAAGTAGTGACTGATGTCAGTGCAGATTCAAGTAATTTGGAATTCAAAGTGGATTTTTTCCCCCTAAAGAATCATTTTGACATTCATGCAATTTCAATCAAATATTTGTCCATTCTTTCCTGTATAAAGAAAAGTTTAAAAAAACCCAAAAAACGAAAAAAGTCAATGTGAAGACAGTTAAGGTGCTTGCCCATCTAGGCTTTTGCCTCTCTAGAAGGAAGAAGCACCTAATTGGGCTTCCCAAAAGCTACTGTTTGGGGACCTGGTAGAAAATTAAAGTGCGTGGCTTTTAAGGCGTGAGTGCCCTATGCGTTCAAACATCTGTTGAGCACCCTGATCAGAATCCTAGTGCATAACAAGGGGCTGACAGACTCCCTCAAGGTAGGGTTGCTTACCTGGTGAGCATCTTGATATTAATAACAGCATGGTGTTGCTAAGGGCTTGTGGGAATAGGATTTTTCAGATGTGAACTTACTGCCAAGGGAGAGAGGGCAAGCTCGCTCAGAAAGGTATATTAGGTGCCTGGTAAGTACGAGCATTGGGCGTTTACTGTTGTGGACAAACTGAGGCACGAAAGCATCCATGAGAACTCAGTCAGGGTCCTTCCCTCATTCATTGGGCCCCCCTTTTTTTACGTTACCCTGAGGCCAGCGAAACTCCCAACCAGTGGGGCCATACAAAGCGTGAGGGGACTCTGGAGTTTTAAATTTGGCCTTTTAAAGGTAAGGAAAGTGACCCAACCAGTGGGGCCATACAACTGAGGACGAGGGGGACAAGCCCTGGATTCCAGATGTAAGGGGTCAGGCAGGGACACCGCACATCAGTATTCCATGTGGTCCTTAAGCATCCCCTACCAGAACTGGGGAAAATACTTTGCATTTTTTTGTGCAGTTGGGCTTTATCTTCTAGAAGAACAAGCACCTGGGGAGGCTGCACAAACCAGGGTTTCTAAAGCTCCGCACCCTTTCTACTTACAGATTAGAAGGACCTTGACATAGGTCAAGGCCACCTGGACATACCAAGCCTAAATACAGGACCCTGATGTCCCACGGATAGGTCTATCACCAGCTCTGACAGTGTCTGGGAGTAAGTAGTGACTGATGTCAGTGCAGATTCAAGTAATTTGGAATTCAAAGTGGATTTTTCCCCCTAAAGAATCATTTTGACATTCATGCAATTTCAATCAAATATTTGTCCATTCTTTCCTGTATAAAGAAAAGTTTAAAAAAACCCAAAAAACGAAAAAAGTCAATGTGAAGACAGTTAAGGTGCTTGCCCATCTAGGCTTTTGCCTCTCTAGAAGGAAGAAGCACCTAATTGGGCTTCCCAAAAGCTACTGTTTGGGGACCTGGTAGAAAATTAAAGTGCGTGGCTTTTAAGGCGTGAGTGCCCTATGCGTTCAAACATCTGTTGAGCACCCTGATCAGAATCCTAGTGCATAACAAGGGGCTGACAGACTCCCTCAAGGTAGGGTTGCTTACCTGGTGAGCATCTTGATATTAATAACAGCATGGTGTTGCTAAGGGCTTGTGGGAATAGGATTTTTCAGATGTGAACTTACTGCCAAGGGAGAGAGGGCAAGCTCGCTCAGAAAGGTATATTAGGTGCCTGGTAAGTACGAGCATTGGGCGTTTACTGTTGTGGACAAACTGAGGCACGAAAGCATCCATGAGAACTCAGTCAGGGTCCTTCCCTCATTCATGATAGAACCCTGAAGCCCAGTCCAAGTTCTACCTCTGTCTCCTTTTTATTATAGGCTTCCCTGGTGGCGCGAGTGGTAAAGAATGTGCCTGCAATGCAGGAGGCCCAGGTTCAATCCCTGGGTGGGGAAGATGCCCCAGAGGACGGCGTGGCAACCCATTCCAGTATTCTTGCCTGAAGGATCCCATGGACAGAGGAGTCCGGTGGAGTGCAGCCCGTAGGACTGAAAAGAATTGGACACGACTGAAGCGACTTAGCTCACACACTCCTTTTAAGGATATCACACAATATGTACAATAAGGAAAACACTTTGGGGGAGGGGATTTTTTAAAAATCTTAATTTATTGATTCATTTGGTCACACTGCACAGCCTGGGGGATCTTGGATCCCCAACCAGGGAATCAAACCCATGCCCTCTGCAGTGGAAACACAGCGCCTTAACCTCTGGACCACTGGGGAAGTCCTATAGCGAAATCTCTTGGTGGGACGAAATAGTCATAGAATCCAGGGGCACCTGCACAGGAAAAGTGAAGGTGCTTTGAATGGTAAAGATAGGAAGCTTCAAGAAGGGCTGCAGACAAAATAGAGAAGCCTCCCTTCCAGTGTTCAGTTGCTTGGAATATCGGTGAGACTAAGAACTGTTTGTAGTTGTCATAACCACCATCGGCAAGGAAGGAAAGCCAGCACATCACGGGCTGAGAGGCTGTGGACGGATTTTTTTTTCAGCCCCAGTGCCTGGCACACAGGGGACAGGATTCCAGTCCTCAGTGCCAAAGCAAGTTCCCCGGGCATCAGTTTTGTTTTACCAAGTGGACAGAGAGCGTCATCACACCAGCTGTGTAACTCATAATATATGGGCATCTCTTATTTAAATTAATCGCTGTTTGCCCTTTTCTTAAAAAAAAAAAAGGCTGGAAAGAAACCAAATGCCACCTAAATCAGACCATTTCGTTCTCTCTTGCTCTCTCCCTCTTTTAAAAATAAACTTTACAACCCAAAGTAGTCGTATTGAACCAGCCTTAATGTCTTTTCAGGGCTGTGTGCAGCGTTGTGGTCACTCAGGCAGCAGTAACTTTGAAAAAATGACCCGTCTACACCCAAACAATAACAGAATCCCCCTTTTTATGTTGGAGACGCCCACGGCTTTCTGTGTATTTGTGGACTCCCCACGTAGACGCAACTGTTTGACCAGCCTTCTACTGAACAACTTAATTAAGCAAAAGAAAACGTGTCAGTTTCTGCCAACCTCACAAAAACAGAGCTGTGGGGGTAGGAAGGGTCGGCCGAATTAACCCACATTCCTGAACGGGTTCACTAAAGCGAGGCTGGTTTTGCTGCAATGCCAAGGGGAGCCGTGCACTGGACGGCTATTCAGATTGATCAAGACATATTGTTCGGCAGATCATACTGAACACAATTAAAGCTGCAATACCTCGGGCGGCTACGGCTCGGGTGTGAGTTTAGCTTAATTTAAAAAAAAAAAATCCTGTCACGACACGGGCCCACCACTGACGTACTGCACAGTTTCAGAGACAAAACAGTTTCGCCCACCATATGAAAACAGCAAGTTGTTTTAGTTTTTTGCCCCTCGTCAATAACCTGCCCTCCCTCCCTACCCCTTCTCCCTCTCCCAGAAAGCACATGCAATATGCAAAGTAACTGTATGCTCTGCATGCAATTTGTACCGGCCAGACCAAACCCGAATTTAATCCTTTTTTTTTTTTATCCTGAGGGCGGGGAAGTGTCCCTGCCTAAATCCTTCTCTGGAAGCTGAGAAAGCACAGGCCCCAGGAATCCTCTTTCCTAGCCAATTAAATTTAGGATTTTTTTTCCCTCCAGGCTTGGGTTTTGATTTTGCTTCCTTTATGTTAAGCCAGCGTGGAGCTTAACGCCTTGCACTTCTCCCCACCCGCAGCCAGCTCCCCACCCCATCAGAGCCTCCTGCGGTCACGGAAAAGCAGAGGGCTTTCAGGGGCAGCCAGAAGGAATTCAGAAGCATCACCATTCATTCGAGATCTAACACTAAACTGGATCACCACCAGTTTAGGGTTGGGGCCATAAGATGGTGGTATTTTTATTCCTCAGGGTTCATGTCTCCCCTCCTCTCTCTTTGTGTTTAGCAAGTCGTCCTGGTCACTCAGGCAGCAGTAACTTTGAAAAAATGACCCGTCTACACCCAAACAATAACAGAATCCCCCTTTTTATGTTGGAGACGCCCACGGCTTTCTGTGTATTTGTGGACTCCCCACGTAGACGCAACTGTTTGACCAGCCTTCTACTGAACAACTTAATTAAGCAAAAGAAAACGTGTCAGTTTCTGCCAACCTCACAAAAACAGAGCTGTGGGGGTAGGAAGGGTCGGCCGAATTAACCCACATTCCTGAACGGGTTCACTAAAGCGAGGCTGGTTTTGCTGCAATGCCAAGGGGAGCCGTGCACTGGACGGCTATTCAGATTGATCAAGACATATTGTTCGGCAGATCATACTGAACACAATTAAAGCTGCAATACCTCGGGCGGCTACGGCTCGGGTGTGAGTTTAGCTTAATTTAAAAAAAAAAAAAAAATCCTGTCACGACACCGGGCCCACCACTGACGTACTGCACAGTTTCAGAGACAAAACAGTTTCGCCCACCATATGAAAACAGCAAGTTGTTTTTAGTTTTTTTTGCCCCTCGTCAATAACCTGCCCTCCCTTCCTCCCCCTTCTCCCTCTCCCAGAAAGCACATGCAATATGCAAAGTAACTGTATGCTCTGCATGCAATTTGTACCGGCCAGACCAAACCCGAATTTAATCCTTTTTTTTTTTTATCCTGAGGGCGGGGAAGTGTCCCTGCCTAAATCCTTCTCTGGAAGCTGAGAAAGCACAGGCCCCAGGAATCCTCTTTCCTAGCCAATTAAATTTAGGATTTTTTTTCCCTCCAGGCTTGGGTTTTGATTTTGCTTCCTTTATGTTAAGCCAGCGTGGAGCTTAACGCCTTGCACTTCTCCCCACCCGCAGCCAGCTCCCCACCCCATCAGAGCCTCCTGCGGTCACGGAAAAGCAGAGGGCTTTCAGGGGCAGCCAGAAGGAATTCAGAAGCATCACCATTCATTCGAGATCTAACACTAAACTGGATCACCACCAGTTTAGGGTTGGGGCCATAAGATGGTGGTATTTTTATTCCTCAGGGTTCATGTCTCCCCTCCTCTCTCTTTGTGTTTAGCAAGTCGTCCTGTAGCATCCTGTATCGTATAGCATGACTCTATGCAGAATGGGTCCCCTCTGGCCCCATCAGAATGACATTGTCCCACATTCTAGGAGGGGAAACAAGGCTCAGGCCAACCTCTAGTTCCTGGTTTTGCAAGGAAACTGAGACAGGAGTGTTTCAAGGTTGGAGGTCTCCCAGTCTGACATCAGAGAGAAATGGGCTCTCCCAGATGAGCTGACCCACCCATGCTTTCCTATGGGGACAACCTTGGGTCCTATCTTTCTCTGCCTCCCGTAATGCAAGAAACCCTTTGCTTAAGAGGTATTTATGAGACTTCCCTGGTGGTCCAGGGGTTAAGATTTCAAACTTCCAATGTAGGGGGCATGAGTTCCATCTCTGGTTGGGCAGTTAGAGTCCCACATGCTGCAGTGTGGTGAGGCCGGAAAAGAAAAAGAGACAGAGACTTTCAGGCTTGATATCTACTGCGACTGTTCTTGTGGTGTGGAGATGTTTCCAATTAAAGATTCAGATGTGGCTGGATCATCAGAAGACTGTGGAGGCAGCTTTTGTTTGCTTAGCCACTTGGAAGAAATCCGCGCAACTTTTGCAAGCTAGGCGGTGCAGAACCTTGCCAGGACTGAAAGGAAAGGCTAGGCAGACAGGACACAGGAACTGGCAGACATTTGGTGTCAGAAGACTAATAGAGTCCCCGTGCAGAAGGCAGTGGCAGTCCCAAACATGTGCTCGTTACAGATGTGCATGGGCCGGGCCGGGCCAGTGCGGCATCTTCTTCTGGCTTGAAGACGATTCCTCTCTTGAGCATTACATCCACAAAAAGTGAAAAGTGCTTCCCATGCAGACATTTCCTACCGACTGGTTGAAAAACGGGAAAAACATGCTAGTTAAGAAAAGCAGAGAACATCAGTGAAGAAATGCGCTTGGGAGTTCCTATTAATATCTGACAATTATCCAGAAAGCTCATCACAGAAGAATTATTTTGTCCTCAGAATACAGATGTTTTTAGCAAAAGCCTTCAAAATCCAACACCCTTGATGAGAAGGGCTTGTTCTTTGAAAGATGCGTCATGTTTACAGAAAATGAGCCATATGTCTTATTGGGATGCTTTAAGATCCAAGACTAGCGTCTATTTCTAATTTCCCCCAATATTTCAGGCCCCAAAGGGGTGTTTTTGTTTTTTGAAGCATGATGCTCCTCCAGGTGGCATTTTTCAGCCCCCAGGGGTCTCTGTGCTGCCCCAAAACAGTTCTTTCGGGGCCTGATGGAAAATTGGAGCCTACGGGCTTGAAGCACCCGCGTGCCCCAAGGACATATCCTCTCCTGCAGGGCCAGGCCGCCGGCCAGCTGGGCCCCAGCTGTGCCTGCACCCCTGTCCTGGCCTCCTGTTCTCAGGGATGCCTCAGACATCTCACTTCATCCCCAGAACAGGAGGTGTTGTCTCTTCAGAGGGCCCACGGCTGCTGTCTAGGCTTCATACCATGTACAGCGTGGCCTCTGAAGCCAGCTACAGGACTTTTCCCCATCATGCCTCTTTTTATTTATATTTATTTTCATCGATCTTTTCTTTTTTACTATTTGGCATGTGTGGGCCTCACATTGCAGTGGCCTCCCTTGTTGCAGAGCACTAGTTCTGGGCGCATGCGCTCCAGAGTGCTGACTTGTAATTGGACACACTGGTCCAGTCCCTCTGCACCACGTGCGATCTTCCTGGGCCAGGGATCAAACCACTGCCCCTTGCACTGCAAGGTGGACTCTTTACTCACTGGACCTCCAGAGAAGCCCCTCCCTTCCTGTTTCTTAACTGCAGTCTGATTTTAGGGTACCATATTTGTATGTGGGTGTGTGTTTTACATGTGGTTGTCCATGTTAAGTAGCGATCAGTAGCTATTAGAGTACACTTTCCAGGCAAGTAGACTTGGGCTTGCATCTTTACTCTAGCACTTTGGTGGCTATGAAAGCCCGAGAAAACGCCCACATCTCTGAATCATGATTCCCCATAAATTATCCACAATTCCAACACCCAGACTTAAACACTGTAAATATTAATTTTCACCTAAATATGGAATAATACACTATTTTAAAAATTCTTCAAAACAGTGTTTTGCCAGATCATAAAATTTTTTTTAAAGAACAGTTCTTTCTACTGTCCTCCTCAATTCTTTCCAGAGTTCAGGCGCTTCAGTTTACCCATCTGTAAAGAAAGCTAATAACAGGTTTACCTCAGGGGCTGTGTTGTGAAGCTTGAGTTAATTTATCGAATGGGTGGGAGCTGTGCCTGGTAAGAGGACAGCGATTGTTATGATCGCCTGCGGTCTTCAGATGCATTCAGGGTTGGAGCAGTACTTTGTGGATTGGAACACTTCCGTGAGGTGCTCAATAAAAGTGCCAGGAGTGAATCTCCAAATTCCCCAGGACACCTTGGGCTTTCCAGCTAAGCTGGAGCCCCAGTGCCTAGAAAGGCTTCCCTTGATCAAAGGACAGCTGCGCAGAGGCTGAAGGTGATCTAACCCTTCCTTGCTGCACAGATGAGCAAAGACCTTGAGGCTCTTAGACTCCAAGGGGACCCAGGCATTTCCCCCCAACCCTCCAGCTCCCTTCCTTCACATCTGAGAACGGACATAAGAGACGGAAAGTGACTGGCGGCAGGGGTCACACAGCCAGGGCCGGGACCAGAAGCTCTCCTTAACCCTTAGCTGTATGGGTTAAGCTGGGTACCATCAGCACGTTCAGATGACAAGATATGTAACACAAGCACTCAACACATCATTACTCTCCTTCAGATGTTTCCTGTCCTGAACTCACCGTCTGAACTTTAGGCTTGAAACCATCACGATGGGGTTTAACATACGTCTCCCGTGGAAGCAGAACCTCCACTACTGTCCTTGTGTGTGTCGTAAGAAAGGGTCTAAGAAAGTCGGCCAATACCCAGAGGCAGAGGGTCACACACACGCGCGTGCACGCACGCACACATGCACACACGTTCGTGGCCCTGGGCTTAAGGACCCTGCACCAGCTCTGGGCCCCCAGCCCAGCCCTCCTGACCCTGGAGCCTCTGAGCCTGTGCATAGCCGCTGTGCCGGCGATTAGTGGCTGGGAGGTTTCCTAACGTCCGAGCTTGATGGGACCTCTTGTTGGATGAAATTTATGACCCAGCACTTCCTCAGGGAGACTTCCCACGTCGAATCACTGAACACTCCTGACCTTACAGCCCCAAACAAGGGAAGGGTGGGGAGGGGAGGGGCGGGAGGGCGGAGGAAGTAGGCTGGGGGACGAGCCCCTTGGCCAGATGTCCGGGGGAGGGGGGACCGCGCAGATGCCGAGTGACAACCTGCGTGGCAGGCGCGCTGGGGCGGGGGACCGGGGTCACCGGGGGCCGGCTCTGCGCAGGGGGCTCCTGCTGATGCTTGCAAAGCCACAGCTCCCCAGTCCAAGTGACCATCGGTGGCCGGCGCGGCCTCGCAAATGGGCCGGAGCCTGGGGCGGGGTGAGGACCGCCGAGACCCAGTTTATCTGGAGTAGCCGCATAAGTGCCCTCAGCGCCAAGGAGAAACGGCTGAGCCTGGGAGAGACGTCGGAGGAGGGGCTGTGGGTTGTGGGTTATGGGTCCTTGTATTTGTTTTGTCTGTGGCTAGAAGAAAGTCCTTGTTGTCGCTACTGTTTCCGCCCCACCCCCTCCCCGCTCCTACTTAGGGGAAGAACAGACTCCTCAGGAGAGTACCCTTGGGTCAGAGCTTCTCAAACTTGGTTGCACAGTGGGTCACCTTCATAAGCAACAACAGTAACAGCACATACCAGGGGCCCAGCCTGCAGAGAGTCTGGTTTAACCGGCCGGGGTATCTGGGGTTTAGCAGCGCCCCTGATCTTGGGGACCACTGGCCCCATTCCCCCCAGCCAGCCCTGCAGGCTGTTTAGGGTCTCAGCTGCACAACAGTGAGCATCTGAGACATGGACGTGACTTCAGACTTAAACATACAGATTTGGAGATGAGAATGAAAAAAAAGGTTACTTCCTGGGGGAGAGGAGCAGGTAGGACATAAAGTACAATAATGTTTCATTGAGATATAATGGATGTATTAGCTTTGGGTGTACAACATCATGATTTGATATCTACATATATTGCAAAATGATTCCAATGAGTCTAATTAACATCCATCACCACATAGTTACACAGTTTTTCCCTTGTGATGCTTTGGGCACGATTTCCTAACGTCCGAGCTTGATGGGACCTCTTGTTGGATGAAATTTATGACCCAGCACTTCCTCAGGGAGACTTCCACGTCGAATCACTGAACACTCCTGACCTTACAGCCCCAAACAAGGGAAGGGTGGGAGGGAGGGCAGGAGGGCGGAGGAAGTAGGCTGGGGACGAGCCCCTTGGCCAGATGTCCGGGGAGGGGGACCGCGCAGATGCCGAGTGACAACCTGCGTGGCAGGCGCGCTGGGGCAGGGGACCAGGGGTCACCGGGGCCGGCTCTGCGCAGGGGGCTCCTGCTGATGCTTGCAAAGCCACAGCTCCCCAGTCCAAGTGACCATCGGTGGCCGGCGCGGCCTCGCAAATGGGCCGGAGCCTGGGGCGGGGTGAGGACCGCCGAGACCCAGTTTATCTGGAGTAGCCGCATAAGTGCCCTCAGCGCCAAGGAGAAACGGCTGAGCCTGGGAGAGACGTCGGAGGAGGGGCTGTGGGTTGTGGGTTATGGGTCCTTGTATTTGTTTTGTCTGTGGCTAGAAGAAAGTCCTTGTTGTCGCTACTGTTTCCGCCCCACCCCCTCCCCGCTCCTACTTAGGGGAAGAACAGACTCCTCAGGAGAGTACCCTTGGGTCAGAGCTTCTCAAACTTGGTTGCACAGTGGGTCACCTTCATAAGCAACAACAGTAACAGCACATACCAGGGGCCCAGCCTGCAGAGAGTCTGGTTTAACCGGCCGGGGTATCTGGGGTTTAGCAGCGCCCCTGATCTTGGGGACCACTGGCCCCATTCCCCCCAGCCAGCCCTGCAGGTTGTTTAGGGTCTCAGCTGCACAACAGTGAGCATCTGAGACATGGACGTGACTTCAGACTTAAACATACAGATTTGGAGATGAGAATGAAAAAAAAGGTTACTTCCTGGGGGAGAGGAGCAGGTAGGACATAAAGTACAATAATGTTTCATTGAGATATAATGGATGTATTAGCTTTGGGTGTACAACATCATGATTTGATATCTACATATATTGCAAAATGATTCCAATGAGTCTAATTAACATCCATCACCACATAGTTACACAGTTTTTCCCTTGTGATGAGAACTTTTAAGATCTACTGTCTCAGCAACTTTCAAATATCCAGTACAGTAGTAATTATTAACTATAGTCACCGTGCTCTGCATCACGTCCCCAGGATTTAGTCATGTTTTAGCTAGAAGCTTGTACCTTTTGACCATCCTTATCCATTCTGCCCACCCCTGACCCCAGCCTCTGGCAACTACCAACCTTTCCTCTGTATTTGTGAGTTCTGTTGTTTTTTGGTTTTGGTTTTAGATTCCACCTGTAAGTGCCACTGTAAAGAATTTTTCTTTCTCTGACTTACTCCACTTAGCATAACGGCCTCAAGTCCACTCCTGTTGTCACAGATGGAATAAGGTTTGACCAATGACTCATCTCAGCTGGGTAATCATTTACTAAAATAAAATCGAGCTAACCTAGAGGGTTTATTTGAGAGAGGAGTGAGTTCCTGCTCCCGAGGACCACGGTACTCAGACGCCCCAACCTCCTCTGGCTTCCCCGTGGCTCCGTTGCTTTTGGGATAAAGACGCACATTCTTAAGTAGGCCTGTGACCCCTGACTCCCTCACCAGCCTCATCTTGGACCCCATGGGGCTCCCAGTGCTCTGTCCTGCGTACAGGCTTTTCACAGCAGCACGCTCTTCATGGACCACCCCTACATCTCCAGTACCCCCACAACATACACCCTGTATCTAGTTCAGACCTTCTCTTTCCTCACTGGTTACATCGGACGTAGCTTCCCTGGAGTACTCCCCACGCCTCCCAGACTGTATGAAGTCTACCTGGTGCATGTGTTCTTGGTTCTGGCAGTTATCACTTTGCTTTTGTTCAGGAAAAACAAGCTGTCTAGCTAGTTGCTTCCTACCTACCTCACCTGCTAAGATGTCAGCTCCACGGGACATAGAGAAGGTCTTATTTATTGCTGCCGTTCCAGACCCACAGTAGGACTGTGGTAGATACTGGTCAAAGGATAATAATAAATGACCTTTATCACTTAAAAAAAAGCCATCCTTGGGGTCCAGTCCTGCATTCATTTGGCTTTTGTTGTCAGCCTGGCTTTATCTGTAGGGGCTGGTGGCTCTGATAGTCTGGCAAAGGAGTTTGGCTCCCTGGATCACTCTGCCACTTTATTTGAATGACTGTGAACCTTGATATGTTACTTCATGCCTCAGTTTACTCAACTGTGAAGCCTGCAGCCTGTGGGAGCTCAGAAGGGGCATGCTACAACTGTGAAATGCTTGCAGAAATGATAATGGTCAGTTGGTTTTGTCCGGAAAGGATGTCAAGGCAATTTGGGGCCGATGGTCATTTCAGGGTTCTCCATAAAGTATCTCTTCCTGTGAAATCAAGATCCAAGCCATGTCATAAATCCTGGGTCACTATGGAGAAGCAAGATAGGTTCTTGGATAACGGCTCTAACTGGATCCTTATCATGGATATGCAAATCATTTGATTAAAAATTCAAATTGTATCCTATGTCCACTAGCTCTGGAATTTTCTTAGGCCTTGAGGTACAAATAGTATTCTTTCTACCTTTTAAAAACATAGAAAAGGCTCATGAAGCTTTACTACGATGGAAAAATAATTTTGACTTTGTTCTAGGGTGAGCAAAGGAAGAATGTGGGGTAGGCTTAGGTCGCCAGTTGGGTGGTGGGTCCATCCAGAGGTGGGGAAAGAGAGGAAGAGCCTAGATTTGTGAAATGGAAGACCACCCCCTTTCAGCGAGGCGGGCTACACTGAAGTGTCATAAGGGAAGTGACAGCCAGCAGTCCGTTTCCCCGACCCACTGAGACGATTGCATAAATGAGCAGCGCTTTTTCCTCGCATTACATTTCTAACTTCTTTTTCATTTCTACTTTCTTCGCCTCATTTATATACTCAAATATGGCATTAAAATGTGTTGAATTTGACACCAAATATTAATAGTAGTTTCAGGTTTCATGAAACTGTGTTTCATGACATTTCTCAAAGAACACCCTGATGTCCCAGGTTCTGTCCACCTCTCAGGAGGCAGGTCACGGATGGGGCCCCGTATCAGAGCCTGGCGTGTCCCTGGGGCTGGGCGTCCTGCTTCCTGACGCCTTTCAGGCCCCTGCCACCCGCCCAGCTCGGGAAATGAGTGAGAACTACCAGCTTTCCAGCAGCGTCCCGGAGGCCTGAGGGCCCTGCACCCTCTGGGCCTGCCCTCACTTCCCAAGTCCCTCTGCTTCTAGCTGGAGAGCCCCGCCCCGCCCTGGGCCCCAGGCTGAGGTTAAGATCCTGCCCCTGGTCTGTTGTTTCCGTGGGCACCGCCTTCTCAAGCTCCTCCCCGGCCCAGATGACGGTCCTTACTGACCTTTCACGGGAGCACTTCAGGCCTTTGTGTGGAGCAATTGGTCTTCCTGCTCTTTCTCTAAAGACCCGGTTGATGCCCTTACAACTGTCGGCCGACCCTGGGGGCCGTGGGGGCCAGGAGCAGCAGGAGCTGTCCCAGAGCCTTGGAAGAGGCCAGGACAATGGTCCCCTCCTCTCCAACCCTCTGGGGTGACTTAGTGCTCAAGTGTGTGTGTGTGCGCGCGCGCGTCTGCACGCATGCGAGTATTACCTGCCTGCGGCCAGAGGAATGTCAGATTTCCCAAACTGATTTGTTCCTAACAGTGTATGGAGACTCAGGTCTGCTGTGGGCTATGACTAGACCGTGCCTCCAAGACGTCGCCCCTCCTCTTTAGACAGCCTCAGCTGTGTATTTTCCCTTATCTCCAGGTCCCTTAGGAAAGTAAGTTAAAAATACCTCCAGTTCCCTGGAGAAGAGTCCTGTGTGGAATTCAGACTGTAAAAAGCACAAACTACAGCACGAATATTACTATTATGGTTGTTAGAGGAATTTCCTTCAGTTCCAGATGACTATCAAAAGAGAGGAAATGAAATAATATGATTCTAGTTTTGTAAACAGTGAACGTATGTCTTCTCACTGGAAAGACCAGTCAGAGGGAAACATTTCAAGATGTTAACAATGGCTCTCTCGGGAAGGTAGGATTACACGCGCCATGTATTTTCTTTCTCTGTACTTCAGCATGTCTTTGAATTTAGCATGAACCTGCAATTTTTGTCCCATCACTTCATGGCAAATAGAAAAGGAAAAAGTGGAAGCAGTGACATACATTATTTTCTTGAGGTCAGAATCACTGCAGACAGTGACTGCTAGCATGAAATCAAAAGATGCCTGCTCTTTGGAAAGAAAGTTATGACAAACCCAGATAGCCATATGCGGAGGTGAGGGCTGGTCCATAAGGAAGACTGTACACTGAAGAGCTGATGCTTTCTAATTATGGTTCTTGTGAAGACTCTTGAAAGTCCCTTGGACAGCAAGGAGATCAAACCATTCCTTTTCTCCTAAAAGAAATCAACTCTGAAGATTCATTGGAAGGGCTGATGCTGAACCTGAAGGTCCAGTACTTTGGCCACGTGATGCAAAGAAATTTCTCACTGGAAAAGACCCTGATGCTAGGAAAGATTGAAGGCAAGAGGAGAAGGGAGAGACAGAGGACGAGATGGCTGGATGGCATCACCAACTCAACCGACATGAATTTGAGCAAACTCTGGGAAATAGTGAAGGACAGGGAAGCCTGGTGTGCTGCAGTCCAAGAGGATGCAAGGAGTCAGATACAACTTAGCAACTGAACCACCACCAGGAACATTTTTTTGTAGTCAGAAAGAAACATTCAATGTTGTCATTGTTTCTTAATGCTCACCTATCTTCTATGTGAGTTCTAAAGACTCTGGAAATTTTCTACTCCTATTCTGTCTGGAAATGAAGTCATTCCTGTTTTTTTGGATTCCCTGGATGAGTTTGGGGTCTTCCCTGGTAGCTCGGATTCCCTATAAAGAATCTGCCTACCGTGTGGGAGATCTGGGTTCAATTCCTGGGTCAAAAAAGATCCTCTGGAGAAGTGAACTGCTACCCTCTCCAGAATTCTTGCCTGGGAAATCCCGTGGACAAAGGAGCCTAGCGGATTACAGTCTGTGGGGTTGCAAAGAGATGGACACGACTGAGTGACCATCACAATGACAACAAGGTGGGTCTGACCTGACATCCGCACCACCTTTGGAGATGACTTCAAAAGGTGGGGAAAAGGGTTTGCTCTCACACCACCTGAGGCACGGAGGAGAGATCCCAGGTCCATGAACAACTGCAATTTTGTCCCATCACTTCATGGCAAATAGAAAAGGAAAAAGTGGAAGCAGTGACATACATTATTTTCTTGAGGTCAGAATCACTGCAGACAGTGACTGCTAGCATGAAATCAAAAGATGCCTGCTCTTTGGAAAGAAAGTTATGACAAACCCAGATAGCCATATGCGGAGGTGAGGGCTGGTCCATAAGGAAGACTGTACACTGAAGAGCTGATGCTTTCTAATTATGGTTCTTGTGAAGACTCTTGAAAGTCCCTTGGACAGCAAGGAGATCAAACCATTCCTTTTCTCCTAAAAGAAATCAACTCTGAAGATTCATTGGAAGGGCTGATGCTGAACCTGAAGGTCCAGTACTTTGGCCACGTGATGCAAAGAAATTTCTCACTGGAAAAGACCCTGATGCTAGGAAAGATTGAAGGCAAGAGGAGAAGGGAGAGACAGAGGACGAGATGGCTGGATGGCATCACCAACTCAACCGACATGAATTTGAGCAAACTCTGGGAAATAGTGAAGGACAGGGAAGCCTGGTGTGCTGCAGTCCAAGAGGATGCAAGGAGTCAGATACAACTTAGCAACTGAACCACCACCAGGAACATTTTTTTGTAGTCAGAAAGAAACATTCAATGTTGTCATTGTTTCTTAATGCTCACCTATCTTCTATGTGAGTTCTAAAGACTCTGGAAATTTTCTCTACTCCTATTCTGTCTGGAAATGAAGTCATTCCTGTTTTTTTGGATTCCCTGGATGAGTTTGGGGTCTTCCCTGGTAGCTCGGATTCCCTATAAAGAATCTGCCTACCGTGTGGGAGATCTGGGTTCAATTCCTGGGTCAAAAAAGATCCTCTGGAGAAGTGAACTGCTACCCTCTCCAGAATTCTTGCCTGGGAAATCCCGTGGACAAAGGAGCCTAGCGGATTACAGTCTGTGGGGTTGCAAAGAGATGGACACGACTGAGTGACCATCACAATGACAACAAGGTGGGTCTGACCTGACATCCGCACCACCTTTAGGAGATGACTTCAAAAAGGTGGGGAAAAGGGTTTGCTCTCACACCACCTGAGGCACGGAGGGAGAGATCCCAGGTCCTCTTTGCTTCACCTTATTGCCGAGTAATCTAGCCAGTTTGTTTGGATTTGCTGATTTTTCTGTTTGACTTGACGCTCTGGGCTGGAGAATGGGCAGAGGACGCCCCCAGGTGAGCAGGTATACTGCAGCTTCATGAGCTGTCATTCACCCACGCGCCCTCCCGCTTGGTCCAGCATTCGTCAGAAGACCAATAGCCAAAGGTGCTTGAGAAAGCACACCCCTATGGAGGAAGGCGGCCTAGGGTCTGCTCCCATTTCAGGTAAATAAATGGTGTTAGTTACAAGTAACCCTTGGAAAACCCAGAGTGCATGTGGCTCATTCCCACCTGGCTTATTTTCCTCATTCCTCTAAGCAAAGTGGGGGTCTTGCAATTGGCTGGAGCAGAGAGTTGGATCAGAGGTTGAAGGATCAGCGTGAAGTGCTGCGAGCCTAGAAGACTATTGTTGGGGATAGTTTCTCTGTCACACTTGCAGTTGGGCAAGTGACCAGGGCTCAGACCCTGGTGTGTCCAGCTTTGGGGCATTGACTCATTTCTACGTGTTGACTGCGTGCTGCTCCGAAGGCAGCCCTGCGTATTTCCGAGCTGGCTTTCTCTGAAGGTGGAGACTCCACACTCTCCTAGGGCTCTTCCTCAGGGACTTGTCCTCTCCCCGCCTTCCCTCTAAATCTTGTCAGATTGCAACACACTCCGGACAATCAACCTATTCTTTCCAAGAAGGGCAGATCACACTCAGAAAACCTCTGGCAACATGAAGGGGCAATGAAAAGAGGAAGATAAATGTTCCAAAACCAGAATTAGACTGTGAGATGGTCCAGGCGCCTGGGCTGATTAGGGACCAGGGACTGCAAAGATTAATTTGATATTTTGCTTCATTTGAAAGGCAGAAAATCTCATCTTCTGCCCTTAAAATCACTACCAAATGTTTACGAAATCCTCTCAAAAACATAATTTCTTTTCAAAAATAAATGTCCTTTTCTGCTTGTAAATGCAATTCTTAATTATTAAACAAAAATCCATAGAGATTTTCCTGGTGGATCAGTGGTTAAGCATCTGCCTTCCAGTGCAGGAGACGTAGACTCTGCCCCTGGAAACTAAGATGCCCCGTGTCCAGGGCAACTAAGCCCAGGTGCCTTAGCTAGAGAGAAGCCCACACAGCAGAAGATCCTGTGTGCTGCAACTAAGACCCAACACAGCCAAATAAATAAATATTTTTAAAAATGTTTATTTAAACAATCAGTAAATACCAAAAAGAGTAAAACTCAACCAAAATCCCACCCTACAGACATAAATGCCAGTAATATTTTCCTAAACATTTTTTTACTACACCCATGAAACTAGACACAAAGTCATATTATACATAAATTCTACAACCTGCAATATGTTATGACATTTTTCTCTAATTTATATATTTATCTATCTAATCAAATACAACTCCAGATTATTATTTCAGCTCATTTCAAATTCAGGTTATTAAAAAGTTTGCATAGAATTTTATTGTAAATTCATACCAACATTTCTTTTTATTTATTTATTCATATTTTTAAATGGAAGGATATTAGCTTTACAGAGTTGTGTTGTTTACTGCCAAACATAAACCTGAATTGGCCACGGCATACCAACATTTCTTAATCTTGTTCCTAAGGAGGGGCATTTTGATCAACTCTTATTTGTCTCAATATTAAAAACAACTTTGTGATGAATGTCCTCATATCTAAATCTTTGAGTCCTTATGCTGTGCCATTTTAGAATAAATTCTTTGAAGGAAGATTGCTCGCTCAAAGGGTAGAATCATTCATCATTTATATCACAATAATGTATGTATTATTTAATATATAATATGATCATTACAATATGTATAATCATGTTATAATTTTTATAGGTATATAAAATTATATATGCAATTGTTTTACCATATAGGTAAAATAATAATTATATTTATTGTTACCTATGTTTAACATATAGGTAAAAAATAATTTTCATAATTTACATATATAGATAAAATTTGCTTGTCACTTTTATGAACTTGAAAGTTTTCAATGTATTTGGGCATTGCATAGAGGCAATTGTGGCTTTAAAATACCATACTTGAACTTCCCTGGTGGTCCAGTGACGAAGAATCCTCTTGTCAATGCAGGGGACATGGGCTCCATCCCTGGGCTGAAGAGATCCCACATACTGTGGAGCAGCTAAGCCAATGCACCACAGTTACTGAGCCCTCATGCCTACAGCCCATGCTCAGCAACAAGAGAAGCCAGTGCAATGGAAGCTGGTGCTCTGCAATGAGGAATAACCCCTGCTTGCCACAACTGGCAAAAGTCAGCATGCACAAATGAAAACCCAGGGTCATTACTATACTTAACTTTTAAATTAAAGTCATGGATATTTGAAATTTCCTAGGGACTCCAAAACAACTAGGGCCTCGATTGCTCTAAACCATGAGATGGACATATCTCCCAAACTTCTTAAAAGAACTCTCTTTAAAGTGGGCACGCAGAAGGAGGCAAACCTTCAGTAACAAAGAAGGAAAGAGCCTGTATTGAAAAATAACTCGGTTAAACGTGGATGGATCTAGAGATTGCCGTAGTGAGTGAAATCAGTGAGACGGAAAAGGACAAATAGATGATATTGCCTATATGTGGAATCTCTAAAAAGGGTATAAACACACTTAGCTATAAACAGGAATAGAGTCACAGATGTAGAAAACAAGCTTATGGATACCAGTGGGTAAGGGGGTAGGAGGGATAAATTGGGAGATTTTAACTGACACATACACCCCACTATGTATAAAATGGATAAGGACCTACTGTAGAGCACAGGGAACTCTATTTTATAGTCTGCAATGGTCTATATAGGATAAGGATCTAAAAAAGAATGGATATGTATCACTGATTCATTTTTCTCTACACCTGAAACTAACCAGACATTGTAAATCTACTATACTCCAACAAAATTAATCCCAAAATTAAACATTTTTTTAACAAAAGAGAAGAAATACCAAATAAATTTTAAAATGACAAAGAAAAAGAGTTCTCTTGGATTCCATGATGGTAACACAAACCTGGACCTAAGTAGGGAAAAGCTGCCATTCCCACGAGCTAAGTTTGGACCTCAAATGATGAATTCTCCTAAGCTGAAGGCAGAGAATAAAGGAAGACAGTGGATCATTCTAGAGGCAATTGTGGCTTTAAAATACCATACTTGAACTTCCCTGGTGGTCCAGTGACGAAGAATCCTCTTGTCAATGCAGGGGACATGGGCTCCATCCCTGGGCTGAAGAGATCCCACATACTGTGGAGCAGCTAAGCCAATGCACCACAGTTACTGAGCCCTCATGCCTACAGCCCATGCTCAGCAACAAGAGAAGCCAGTGCAATGGAAGCTGGTGCTCTGCAATGAGGAATAACCCCTGCTTGCCACAACTGGCAAAAGTCAGCATGCACAAATGAAAACCCAGGGTCATTACTATACTTAACTTTTAAATTAAAGTCATGGATATTTGAAATTTCCTAGGGACTCCAAAACAACTAGGGCCTCGATTGCTCTAAACCATGAGATGGACATATCTCCCAAACTTCTTAAAAGAACTCTCTTTAAAGTGGGCACGCAGAAGGAGGCAAACCTTCAGTAACAAAGAAGGAAAGAGCCTGTATTGAAAAATAACTCGGTTAAACGTGGATGGATCTAGAGATTGCCGTAGTGAGTGAAATCAGTGAGACGGAAAAGGACAAATAGATGATATTGCCTATATGTGGAATCTCTAAAAAGGGTATAAACACACTTAGCTATAAACAGGAATAGAGTCACAGATGTAGAAAACAAGCTTATGGATACCAGTGGGTAAGGGGGTAGGAGGGATAAATTGGGAGATTTTAACTGACACATACACCCCACTATGTATAAAATGGATAAGGACCTACTGTAGAGCACAGGGAACTCTATTTTATAGTCTGCAATGGTCTATATAGGATAAGGATCTAAAAAAGAATGGATATGTATCACTGATTCATTTTTCTCTACACCTGAAACTAACCAGACATTGTAAATCTACTATACTCCAACAAAATTAATCCCAAAATTAAACATTTTTTTAACAAAAGAGAAGAAAAACCAAATAAATTTTAAAATGACAAAGAAAAAGAGTTCTCTTGGATTCCATGATGGTAACACAAACCTGGACCTAAGTAGGGAAAAGCTGCCATTCCCACGAGCTAAGTTTGGACCTCAAATGATGAATTCTCCTAAGCTGAAGGCAGAGAATAAAGGAAGACAGTGGATCATTCTATCAGAGATTGGTTTGGTTTTGTTTTGTCTTTGCTGCTTCTTCATCGTTTTGTTGTCAGTCTGACTATAGCCATTCTGTTCTGTTGCCCTTTGGCAACTTTTTCTTTTTCATAATTTGAAAGAATTAAAAATTATAGCATTTATGAATAAATAGAACTCTTAGCTCCTTCTTATTAACTAAACGCAATCATGGAATAAATACAGTGAGCATTCACAAAAAAAGTAAAGAATAGAAAATTGTTTAAGTGGCCAAAGAAACTTTATCCTCTTGTGTGAAAGCCAAGCTATGCCAGCTATATGTAAATGCAAGCAGTGGCCTGTGTTCATGTGTCCACTTTGAAGTTGCCATCTGAATTTAATTCTGCCTTTGTGATTAAATCAGGCCATTACGTTTAATCTCACTTAATAGTAAGGAACGGCCTTTGTTGTTTTCTATAGGCAACATATTCTGCCCCTAACATATACAGCTTGGTATTCACACTTTACTATTAATCCCCGATGGCTCATAATTGCTTCATCTCCAAGCCCTCTGTCCAATTCACAAGGGGCTGATTGCAACCATTCTTTCCCTATACATTAATGCACTGTTTGGGTCTTGCTTCTTTGGCTCAGTGAACCCCATCAAGCTGTCCACATTTTCTGGGCATGTGGGCGTATTGTGAAATGTTAAATTAGATTCTGTGTTGACCCCCACCCCCCCAAACACCAGAATCTATTAGGCCCTGCAACTTAGCTGATTGACAAGTTTGGACTCCTTTTCCACTCAAAATGCTGCAGTTAAAAAGCAGCAACAGACAGAATATTTTGTTTCTAGGCAAAGTCTGGGGTTTTCTTCACTGCCGTCTTGCCACTTCCATTTTCACAACCACTGCAGGATCCGCTGCAACGCTGCCACAACGTGATTTCATCCATCTTCCATTTGTCTGTCTCATCCTTTCTCTGGGAAAATGATCAGACCCCAGAGAGGTACCATTCGTGGCTTGAAAGCTGGAAATGATTTTCTCCTAAGCTGAAGGCAGAGAATAAAGGAAGACAGTGGATCATTCTATCAGAGATTGGTTTGGTTTTGTTTTGTCTTTGCTGCTTCTTCATCGTTTTGTTGTCAGTCTGACTATAGCCATTCTGTTCTGTTGCCCTTTGGCAACTTTTTCTTTTTCATAATTTGAAAGAATTAAAAATTATAGCATTTATGAATAAATAGAACTCTTAGCTCCTTCTTATTAACTAAACGCAATCATGGAATAAATACAGTGAGCATTCACAAAAAAAGTAAAGAATAGAAAATTGTTTAAGTGGCCAAAGAAACTTTATCCTCTTGTGTGAAAGCCAAGCTATGCCAGCTATATGTAAATGCAAGCAGTGGCCTGTGTTCATGTGTCCACTTTGAAGTTGCCATCTGAATTTAATTCTGCCTTTGTGATTAAATCAGGCCATTACGTTTAATCTCACTTAATAGTAAGGAACGGCCTTTGTTGTTTTCTATAGGCAACATATTCTGCCCCTAACATATACAGCTTGGTATTCACACTTTACTATTAATCCCCGATGGCTCATAATTGCTTCATCTCCAAGCCCTCTGTCCAATTCACAAGGGGCTGATTGCAACCATTCTTTCCCTATACATTAATGCACTGTTTGGGTCTTGCTTCTTTGGCTCAGTGAACCCCATCAAGCTGTCCACATTTTCTGGGCATGTGGGCGTATTGTGAAATGTTAAATTAGATTCTGTGTTGACCCCCACCCCCCCAAACACCAGAATCTATTAGGCCCTGCAACTTAGCTGATTGACAAGTTTGGACTCCTTTTCCACTCAAAATGCTGCAGTTAAAAAGCAGCAACAGACAGAATATTTTGTTTCTAGGCAAAGTCTGGGGTTTTCTTCACTGCCGTCTTGCCACTTCCATTTTCACAACCACTGCAGGATCCGCTGCAACGCTGCCACAACGTGATTTCATCCATCTTCCATTTGTCTGTCTCATCCTTTCTCTGGGAAAATGATCAGACCCCAGAGAGGTACCATTCGTGGCTTGAAAGCTGGAAATGATTTTCTCCCAAAATTCTGCTTCTGATGATTAGTTTTCAGATTCCCTCCCCAGTTATCTGTCCCATGAATTACTTGAGCTTAGGTTTCCGAGAGCAAAACACCAGTTGAATGAGCAGCCTTCTGTCTTTCCTTTTTGCACCCAAGGTAACAGATATGGCTCATTTTAATGTTAAGCTTTACAAAGAAAAGAGGCTTTTCTTTTAGCCACCCATTCATTAGACGGGCAATAGTTGCTAAGGTTTTCATTGGGCTAATTTAGGAATACTATTATTAGCAAGTTAGCTTTGTGGTTCCAGAAGTATTATTAACTGCCTGTGTCTAATTTGTATTAACCACGTAGATTACCTAGAGTTTGAACAGTCGCTTGGGCATCCACATCCCCGTCTGGGTCAGCCGATAGCTTTGCCCAACTGTGTTCAATTTCAGCCTTCCTGTTGCTCCTGGGATTCTTGGGGAAATCCATGTGCCTACTACATTTTTTTTATGATTATGCAGAAACCTCAGAAAAGTGATTTTATTCTATACATAATTATGATGTGAATAATTATATCTGTAAAAATAATGAGAACAATCATATCATTACAGACAAATCTTTAAAGTTCAGAAAAAGGAAAAACCATTCCAAATTCCACAAATGTAGCTGAGGTTATCATTCTGGCATATTTTCTAGGTATATTTACCTGCGCATAGACTCATGATCTACATAAAAATGCACCACGTAATTTTTTGAATTTCCAAAGGAATTTCTTATATTAAATGTTAAATCATTTGGAGTCTGGGTTTTCTGTTGACCCCAAACACCAGAATCTATTAGGCCCTGCAACTTAGCTGATTGACAAGTTTGGACTCCTTTTCCACTCAAAATGCTGCAGTTAAAAAGCAGCAACAGACAGAATATTTTGTTTCTAGGCAAAGTCTGGGGTTTTCTTCACTGCCGTCTTGCCACTTCCATTTTCACAACCACTGCAGGATCCGCTGCAACGCTGCCACAACGTGATTTCATCCATCTTCCATTTGTCTGTCTCATCCTTTCTCTGGGAAAATGATCAGACCCCAGAGAGGTACCATTCGTGGCTTGAAAGCTGGAAATGATTTTCTCCCAAAATTCTGCTTCTGATGATTAGTTTTCAGATTCCCTCCCCAGTTATCTGTCCCATGAATTACTTGAGCTTAGGTTTCCGAGAGCAAAACACCAGTTGAATGAGCAGCCTTCTGTCTTTCCTTTTTGCACCCAAGGTAACAGATATGGCTCATTTTAATGTTAAGCTTTACAAAGAAAAGAGGCTTTTCTTTTAGCCACCCATTCATTAGACGGGCAATAGTTGCTAAGGTTTTCATTGGGCTAATTTAGGAATACTATTATTAGCAAGTTAGCTTTGTGGTTCCAGAAGTATTATTAACTGCCTGTGTCTAATTTGTATTAACCACGTAGATTACCTAGAGTTTGAACAGTCGCTTGGGCATCCACATCCCCGTCTGGGTCAGCCGATAGCTTTGCCCAACTGTGTTCAATTTCAGCCTTCCTGTTGCTCCTGGGATTCTTGGGGAAATCCATGTGCCTACTACATTTTTTTTATGATTATGCAGAAACCTCAGAAAAGTGATTTTATTCTATACATAATTATGATGTGAATAATTATATCTGTAAAAATAATGAGAACAATCATATCATTACAGACAAATCTTTAAAGTTCAGAAAAAGGAAAAACCATTCCAAATTCCACAAATGTAGCTGAGGTTATCATTCTGGCATATTTTCTAGGTATATTTACCTGCGCATAGACTCATGATCTACATAAAAATGCACCACGTAATTTTTTGAATTTCCAAAGGAATTTCTTATATTAAATGTTAAATCATCGAGGCATGTATGCCATAGACTTATTCAGAAGCTCTCTTATTTCTTGAACAAATTTTAATTTTGGAATAATTTTCGATTTAGAGAGTCGTTGCAAAGTCTGTAGAGCACTCTTCAGTCCATGTATTCCTGTTTGTTTTTCTGGTTGTGGACATTTTATAGGGCAATGGCACATTTGTTACAAGCAAGAAACACATATAAATCAGAAAAATGCTATTTTAGGAACATATGGTTTCTTAACCTGCTTTGTCTGTCATTTAAACATTTATTTATTTATTTAATTTTGGCAGGGGTGAGGAGGGAGGGTGGGTGGGCCACTTCCACTGGTCTTTAATTTGTCTAGTTTCATCCACCTTTGTTCTTTGGCTCCTGTGGGCCTCCCATCACGGTGGCATCTGTTGTCGCAGAGCACCGGCTCTGGGCGCATGTGCTCCAGAGCTCCAGCTCGGTAGTTGGACACATCAGTCCAGCTGCTCCGCGGCACATGGGATCTTCCCAGGCCAGGGATTGAACCGGTGCCCCTTGCACTGCAAGGCGGTGTCCTTACCCACTGGACCACCAGGGAAGCCCTGTCCGTCATTTAAATGTGTGTGTACTTATTCACTCATTTATATCTGACTCTTTGCAACCCACGGACTATTATAGCCCACCAGGTTCCTCTGTCCATAGGATTTTCCAGACAAGAGTACTGGTGGTGCATATGAATGATCTGGGAACATACATGTAGAAAAAAAAATTAATTAATTAATTAATTAAAAAAAAAAGAGTACTGGTGGTACTGTGCTGAGTCACTCAGTCATGTCCGACTCTTTGTGACCCCATGGACTGCAAGAGACTTGAGTTCAATTCCTGGATTAGGAAGATCCCCTGGAGGAGAAAATAGCAATCTACTCGAGTATGCTTGCCTGTAAAATTCCATGAACAGAGGAGCCTGGTGGACTGCAATCCATGAGGTTACAAAGAGCTGGACACGACTGAGCAACTAAGCACGCACATATTGTTTATAATATAACATGTTTATACTAGATTATTATAAAGGGTACACCTAAGTAACATGCCATATTATTTCCTGAGAAAATATCCTCAAAGGTAGAATTCATGGGTTAGATCAAGTTAATCTGTTGATGCCTTTCCTGAGCGGTATTTTATAAGAGCTACAGAAAAACTCAAATTCACTCCAGGTGGAGGAAGAACCATAGTGTAAATGTGATTCTCAGAAGAAAAGACCAACCCCTCTTCATAGGTTTGATGATTCCCTGATTAGATGTTTCTATTTAATAAACCAGGTAGCTACCCACTCGCTCCTACACAGGGAGACTGAGGTGTACACACGTCAAGTGTTGAACGGGAACATGGCACCCACAGAGTCTCTCAGGACTGGGCTGACAACTGATCAAAATAAAAACAAAAAGGAGGGAAAAAAATGGAGCCATCACAAACTGTCATTTGGTGAACCAACTCCCCTAATTGCTATTATAGTGAGCTATCAAACAGGTTCAAAACCATAAACAAGATACAAGCAGTTATAGCTAACCCCAACTGTACTATTTCTCGTGAGGAACTGGGATTCGACATTGGAGTGCTTACAGCTGTGTTTCGATTCCAGTAGAATTTTGATCTTTCTGCTGTTGTGACCTTACTAGAACTGATTTATCTGAATGATCTATGAGGGATGACAGCATTGTTCTCTTACTCAGTCGGAGTTGCTGTTTTATTTTTAGTTTATTTTACACTAAATAAGCTATGGGACTAGATACGTGGTTATTTTTATGTTCTGAAAGACTTTATCAGTTATAAAAGAAGACTTTAAAAAGTTACGTGGGAAAATAGAAGAAATATGCTAAGGATATCTCAGCCCCCACTGCTCCCCAACCCTCCATAGACTTGTCCTACCAGCGCGTCACTTAAAAATAAACTTTGCTCATTCAATAAGACACACATCTTGCCTCCACCACCCTCTATTTAAATTGACTGAATGCTTCAAAGTCCCTGAGATTTCTGGTTATTACCTCTACTTTCTGGAAAGCAGAAACCAAACAGTGTATCTTCTAACAGGAGCAAATGAAGACAGGGGCCAGGAAAACGGAATGATGATTGATAAGCTCATGAAATATGGAGAAGAGAACTACCTTGGACGCCAGGGTGTCCCTGTGAAACTGGCCTGTCCTGTGTTGGAAGTGTAAGGTTCTCACATTTCTTCAGTATTTTGTAGCCCCAGGGGGTTCTCGGCAACATCCCACCATCATTTCTTTATTTCAGAACCTACATTGGTGGAGGAAGAACCATAGTGAAATTTTCTCAGAAGAAAAGAACCCCTCTTCATAGGTTTGATGATTCCCTGATTAGATGTTTCTATTTAATAAACCAGGTAGCTACCCACTCGCTCCTACACAGGAGACTGAGGTGTACACACGTCAAGTGTTGAACGGAACATGGCACCCACAGAGTCTCTCAGGACTGGGCTGACAACTGATCAAAATAAAAACAAAAAGGAGGGAAAAAAATGGAGCCATCACAAACTGTCATTTGGTGAACCAACTCCCCTAATTGCTATTATAGTGAGCTATCAAACAGGTTCAAAACCATAAACAAGATACAAGCAGTTATAGCTAACCCCAACTGTACTATTTCTCGTGAGGAACTGGGATTCGACATTGGAGTGCTTACAGCTGTGTTTCGATTCCAGTAGAATTTTGATCTTTCTGCTGTTGTGACCTTACTAGAACTGATTTATCTGAATGATCTATGAGGGATGACAGCATTGTTCTCTTACTCAGTCGGAGTTGCTGTTTTATTTTTAGTTTATTTTACACTAAATAAGCTATGGGACTAGATACGTGGTTATTTTTATGTTCTGAAAGACTTTATCAGTTATAAAAGAAGACTTTAAAAAGTTACGTGGGAAAATAGAAGAAATATGCTAAGGATATCTCAGCCCCCACTGCTCCCCAACCCTCCATAGACTTGTCCTACCAGCGCGTCACTTAAAAATAAACTTTGCTCATTCAATAAGACACACATCTTGCCTCCACCACCCTCTATTTAAATTGACTGAATGCTTCAAAGTCCCTGAGATTTCTGGTTATTACCTCTACTTTCTGGAAAGCAGAAACCAAACAGTGTATCTTCTAACAGGAGCAAATGAAGACAGGGGCCAGGAAAACGGAATGATGATTGATAAGCTCATGAAATATGGAGAAGAGAACTACCTTGGACGCCAGGGTGTCCCTGTGAAACTGGCCTGTCCTGTGTTGGAAGTGTAAGGTTCTCACATTTCTTCAGTATTTTGTAGCCCCAGGGGGTTCTCGGCAACATCCCACCATCATTTCTTTATTTCAGAACCTACATTTGGTAGCTGGAGGAGCTGTCAGTTTTTCACTCAACGTGCAAATTCCCTGATAGAGATTCTTTAAAAAGTTGGGAAATCGTTCCGCTTCAGAGTGATTTTGGTTTCTCTATGAACAGATGATCAGAAAGTTCGATTAAGATTGCGGCGGCCTCTGGGAACATACATATCTGTAAACAACAAAACTCTGTAGAAGTTAAAAGTAAGATAAAAGTTTAAAAAAAAAAAAAAGATTGCGAAGACCTGGAGGGGTGGGATGGGGAGGATATACATATGACTAATCTGGGGTCATACATATCTGTAAACAACAAAACTCTATAAAAGTAAACAGTAAAAAAAAAAAAAAAGATTGTGTGCCGGTCCCTGACTCTACAGCTTCCCCTCTTCTTTTTCTCTTTCCACCCCTGGCCCCCGTTCCCACTTCCTCCCTTCCACATGCATCCAGGGGCTGTGCTGTTTTCAGGCACATTGGAGGAGAGAAGGTGACATTAGGTCTGACCCTTTAGCGGGAAGAATTGCAAAGGAGAGGGAGGGTGCTGAGTGACGAAGAGAAGTGTAGAGGGAAAGGGACGCTGTAGCCAAGTCTTGAAGGGTTCGTGGGGTTGTGACAGGCGGAGGGGACAGGGACCCTGAGGCTGACGGGACAGGGCAAGGGCGCAGCAGAGGCAGGCGGGAGGGAACACATCAGAGGTGGAGCTGCTGAGGATGGGAGCTCAAGGAGAGATGCAGTAGGGGACAGTGGACCAAGGAGGTGAAAATTATTATGTCTGGGGGACTCTATCGTGCAGGGATTTGGCTCGTCAGCCTAAGAAATGTTAATGAAAAGTTCTCAACAGAATACTGCACATCTACGGGGCAGAATATGTGCCTCGTTGAGGGGCTCCCAAGCTTCCTATGGAACGTGGAGAAGCTACCAACTAGGTCTGTGTGTAGCCCACATATTTCACCCCAACAGACTCGCACCCAGGGAAAACATTTCATTTCTGCTGAGCTGGAAGATTATTTTGAATCTATCATGAGCCTGTTTGTACCATTAAAGTGACATTGCGTGATCTAGTCTGCGTTTATGATATAAATAATACCTGCTTCTCTAAAGAAACCATCCCTGGGTCCATAGGGAGCCTAGGAGTCTCAGAGGAGCTGCAAGACTAGAACTCCACGTGGCAGCCTGTGATGAAATCAGAAAGGCGCTGACAGCCCTCTACCCGGAGGGTGGCAATCCTGCTTCAGGATAAACATGTGTATATTTACAGGAATACCACACAGGCCGACCACGAGTGCTGTGCGGACCTCGGGAAACCCAGTCAGAGGTTTGAGGTCAATTGGGTTTCAAAGCCCACGTACCTTTCACACAAGCGCTCCACCCACCAATGTCTGTACACACAACCTAAAGCATTTTATTTTCAGGTCTAGTAAATCTCACTTGTAAGGCGATATAGGAAAGCAGCACTGGGCTCTCATATTAAGAGAGAATTGACGTGCGTGGCCATTATGCTCAGTGCAGTAGGTCAGACCGAGAAAGACACATACTCTGTGACATCACTTATATGTAGAAACTAAAAGATACAACATACGAGTGAACAGAAAGCCAAGAACAACCAGAAACAGACTCACGGGTATGGAGGACAAACTAGCGGTTACCCGTGTGGAGAGAGCAGTGGAGGGGTGAGACGGGGCAGGGACTAAGCGACAGAACTATGAGGCATCAAATAGTCTGCAGGGGACTTCCCTGGTGGCTCAGTGGTGTAGCATCCGCCTCCCGTTGCGGGAGACACAGGTTCCGTCCCTGGTTCAGGAGGATCCCAGGCGCCTGGGGACAATGAAGCTCTCGCACTTGAGAGCCCACTCTGCAACAAGAGAAGCCACGGCAGGGAGAGGCCGGAGCACCCCAACTAGAGAGGAGCCCCGCCCACTGGAGCTAGAGAGAGGTCTGAGCTGCGACGAAGACCCAGAACCGCCAGCATGACCTCAGTAAATAAATAAATAAGACTTTTAAAAAAAGTTCTTTATAAAAAATAAAATAAGCTACACAGAGCTAGCACAGGGAATACAACCCATATTTTATAATAACTGTAAAGGGAGTATAAGTTCCATTAAAAAATGGGGAATCACTATCTTGGATACCTGTAACTTATATAATACGGTCTATAAACGATACCTCAGTTTGAAAGTGTTTTAAGCCTCGTGATCTAGTCTGCGTTTATGATATAAATAATACCTGCTTCTCTAAAGAAACCATCCCTGGGTCCATAGGGAGCCTAGGAGTCTCAGAGGAGCTGCAAGACTAGAACTCCACGTGGCA
Source organism: Tragulus kanchil (assembly GCA_022376925.1). Lineage (NCBI taxonomy): Eukaryota > Metazoa > Chordata > Mammalia > Artiodactyla > Tragulidae > Tragulus > Tragulus kanchil. The sequence continues at coordinate 233,509,001 of JAIOJX010000028.1, read as the reverse complement.
GCCTGTGATGAAATCAGAAAGGCGCTGACAGCCCTCTACCCGGAGGGTGGCAATCCTGCTTCAGGATAAACATGTGTATATTTACAGGAATACCACACAGGCCGACCACGAGTGCTGTGCGGACCTCGGGAAACCCAGTCAGAGGTTTGAGGTCAATTGGGTTTCAAAGCCCACGTACCTTTCACACAAGCGCTCCACCCACCAATGTCTGTACACACAACCTAAAGCATTTTATTTTCAGGTCTAGTAAATCTCACTTGTAAGGCGATATAGGAAAGCAGCACTGGGCTCTCATATTAAGAGAGAATTGACGTGCGTGGCCATTATGCTCAGTGCAGTAGGTCAGACCGAGAAAGACACATACTCTGTGACATCACTTATATGTAGAAACTAAAAGATACAACATACGAGTGAACAGAAAGCCAAGAACAACCAGAAACAGACTCACGGGTATGGAGGACAAACTAGCGGTTACCCGTGTGGAGAGAGCAGTGGAGGGGTGAGACGGGGCAGGGACTAAGCGACAGAACTATGAGGCATCAAATAGTCTGCAGGGGACTTCCCTGGTGGCTCAGTGGTGTAGCATCCGCCTCCCGTTGCGGAGACACAGGTTCCGTCCCTGGTTCAGGAGGATCCCAGGCGCCTGGGGACAATGAAGCTCTCGCACTTGAGAGCCCACTCTGCAACAAGAGAAGCCACGGCAGGGAGAGGCCGGAGCACCCCAACTAGAGAGGAGCCCCGCCCACTGGAGCTAGAGAGAGGTCTGAGCTGCGACGAAGACCCAGAACCGCCAGCATGACCTCAGTAAATAAATAAATAAGACTTTTAAAAAAAGTTCTTTATAAAAAATAAAATAAGCTACACAGAGCTAGCACAGGGAATACAACCCATATTTTATAATAACTGTAAAGGGAGTATAAGTTCCATTAAAAAATGGGGAATCACTATCTTGGATACCTGTAACTTATATAATACGGTCTATAAACGATACCTCAGTTTGAAAGTGTTTTAAGCCTCAGAAAAAGGACGACAACAGAAAAATAAGAACTTCCTTGCCGCCCTCTCTTTCCCTCCTTTTCTCCTTCTTTTTTCACCTGTCTGTCCTATGACGAGGCAGCGTGGCTCCCCGCCCCACCCTGGGAGTCTTTCAGCTATTGTCTGCTGAGCCTGTTTTAGATATTCCCAGGGCAATTCCTTGAATAGAGGCTCCCAAATCAGAAACGCTTCTTATTCTCATCCTTCTTCATGGAGTGGAGATCATGGGAGGGGGCTTGGAGGAGCCTGAGTTTTGCTCTATGAAAATAAGAGGACCCATAATTTTTATATCCTCTCTCTCAGCCAAGCCCCCAGCCTGCCTCTCCTTCTGCTAGCCTCCGGATATCTGTATATTTCAGGTTACTTTGAAACGGAACCTCAGTAAATAAAATCCAAGATTGACAATGAATTGGATTCAGTACAGAAGAATGTTGTTTTTCTGTTTTTTTTGTTTTAAAGAACATTTCAAGCAGAACTTACAAGTTCACCATTCAATAAAATATCATGTCCCAGAAAATCAGTAAGAAGGTTAATGAGGATGGAGCCGTTGGTATTTGCCAGTATCACCCTGGTGTGTGTTAGTATCTCAGTCGTGTGCAACTCTTTGTGACCCCATGGACTGTAGCCCACGAGGCTCTTCTGTCCGTGGGATTCTCCAGGCCAGAATACAGGAGTGGGTAGCCTTTCCCTTCTCCAGGGGTCTTTCCAGCCCAGGGAGCGAACCCAGGTCCCCTTTATACTTTTTTTTTTCTTTTTCTGCCACTTCTATTGGTCTTTCATTTACCTATTTTCATCTATCTTTGTTCTTTGGCCTGTGTGGGCCTCCCATCGCAGGGGCCTCTGTCACTGCAGAGCACCGGCTCTGGGCGCATGCGCTCCAGAGCTCCGACTTGGTAGTTGGACACATTGGTCCAGTCGCTCCGCGGCACGTGGGATCTTCCCAAGCCAGGGCACGAACCAGCGCCCCTTGCACTGCAAGGCAGTGTCCTTATCCACTGGACCACCAGGGAAGCCCCCCAGTTCTCCTTTATTACAGGCAGATTCTTTACTATCTGAACCACCAGGGGAAAAACCAGTTGCAAAAAAATCTGAAAAATCTGAATAATAAATCATTTCTGTAAGAAAGAAAAACATTTTTTTCTGTGTATGTATTGAAAAGAAAATTTGGACAGGGAAGTTGGGATTAGCAAATGCAAACTACTACATATAGGATGGAGAGACAACAAGGTCCTACCATGAAGCACAGGAACTAGATTCGGTCTCCTGTAATAAACCACAATGAGAAAGAATATGCATATGTATAGCTGAATCACTTTGCCATACAGCAGAAATTAAATACAACATTATTAATCAACTATACTTCAGTTTTTTTAAAAAAAAATGTTGGTGGAAATTTGGAAAAAATACAGTCCAGTTATTTGAGGACGTAGGGTTGTAATAGGAGGCTTTAAGGTCAGCGTTTTCCTTTTTTATTTGATATAAATTGATACTGCTCAAATTTTTGCAATGATCTTGCATTGTTTCTATCATCATAGAAAATATAAAATGCAAAGAGACACAGGAACATATTTCCAAAGAGAAGTACCCAGTGAGGTCAAGGTCTTGTGGGTGGGACGACCTTGGTTCTACCTTCTGAGAGGGACCTACTTGCTAAATGCAATCAAAATCTTACTAATGTGATAACATACTCTTTGTTCAAAACAACTTTATTGAAATCTAATTCACACTGCATACAATTCACCCTTTTGTCATGAGGCTGGTTCTTGGAGGCCTTCTCTTATTTTACTTTATTTTATTTAGTTGGCTGAACCGGGTCTTAATCGAGGTACTTGGGATCTTTAGTTTCGGTTTTGTGAGATTTTCTGTTTTTAGTTGCAGCATGAGGAATCTAGTTCCTTGAAGAGGGATCAAAATTGGCCCTCTGTATTAGGAATGCAGAGCCTTAACTACTGGACCACCAGGGAAGTTCCTGATAAGTTTCAGCATGGTGAACTTCACCTCTAGACATTTATCTTAGGATAAACTGTTGGAAGGCACATAAATGATGCATAAGATGCTCATTACAGTATGACTTACAGTAGTAAAACATTGAAGGGGAGAATAAAATGCTCATTTGTAGGGAATTCCTTTGATAAACCAGAGGACAGAACATAGTCAAATCCAGGTTAAAATGATGACAGAAATGTATTTAGAGGCATAGAAAGCTGTCCACCGGCTGTCCACGGTTAAAGGAATAAAGCAGGTCACAGGACAGTCTGTCTAGTTTAACTCTGATCTGTTTCACGTAACTGACTTTGTGTGCAGAGAAGAAAATTTGTAAGCGTCTATACTAGAGGATTGTTAGTGGTTTTCTCAGAGCGGTGAGATTGGGGACAGCTTCTATTTTCTTCTGTATTCTTTTTGAAACGGTCTAATTTATTTAAAATGAGCAAATCTAGTGCTTTTGTTATTTCAGAGGCAATGAAGGTTTCTCTTTAAAGAACTGCCAGAGAAGCCAGTTCCAAAGTCTCCCTCTTTGTTTCTCTCTTAACTGTTTCTAGGTAGAAATAGCCTGCCTCTTCAGGCTGCTCCCAAGGCTGAGTGGGCGGCATGACCAGCACCCACTGTCTGCAAATCTTGTTTCAGAGGCTTTTAACACAGTTTTAGTTGCTAGATCAAGGGAGATCATTTGAGTGACCAAGTATATTTAACAAATTCTCATGGTGGGAGGTTTTCCAAATTCTGTTTACTTTTTAATTTAAAAGCGTGTGCATGGGATCAGTGGCCTACTTGCTAAATGCAATCAAAATCTTACTAATGTGATAACATACTCTTTGTTCAAAACAACTTTATTGAAATCTAATTCACACTGCATACAATTCACCCTTTTGTCATGAGGCTGGTTCTTGGAGGCCTTCTCTTATTTTACTTTATTTTATTTAGTTGGCTGAACCGGGTCTTAATCGAGGTACTTGGGATCTTTAGTTTCGGTTTTGTGAGATTTTCTGTTTTTAGTTGCAGCATGAGGAATCTAGTTCCTTGAAGAGGGATCAAAATTGGCCCTCTGTATTAGGAATGCAGAGCCTTAACTACTGGACCACCAGGGAAGTTCCTGATAAGTTTCAGCATGGTGAACTTCACCTCTAGACATTTATCTTAGGATAAACTGTTGGAAGGCACATAAATGATGCATAAGATGCTCATTACAGTATGACTTACAGTAGTAAAACATTGAAGGGGAGAATAAAATGCTCATTTGTAGGGAATTCCTTTGATAAACCAGAGGACAGAACATAGTCAAATCCAGGTTAAAATGATGACAGAAATGTATTTAGAGGCATAGAAAGCTGTCCACCGGCTGTCCACGGTTAAAGGAATAAAGCAGGTCACAGGACAGTCTGTCTAGTTTAACTCTGATCTGTTTCACGTAACTGACTTTGTGTGCAGAGAAGAAAATTTGTAAGCGTCTATACTAGAGGATTGTTAGTGGTTTTCTCAGAGCGGTGAGATTGGGGACAGCTTCTATTTTCTTCTGTATTCTTTTTGAAACGGTCTAATTTATTTAAAATGAGCAAATCTAGTGCTTTTGTTATTTCAGAGGCAATGAAGGTTTCTCTTTAAAGAACTGCCAGAGAAGCCAGTTCCAAAGTCTCCCTCTTTGTTTCTCTCTTAACTGTTTCTAGGTAGAAATAGCCTGCCTCTTCAGGCTGCTCCCAAGGCTGAGTGGGCGGCATGACCAGCACCCACTGTCTGCAAATCTTGTTTCAGAGGCTTTTAACACAGTTTTAGTTGCTAGATCAAGGGAGATCATTTGAGTGACCAAGTATATTTAACAAATTCTCATGGTGGGGAGGTTTTTCCAAATTCTGTTTACTTTTTTAATTTAAAAAAGAAGGGGGCTTCCCCTGGTGGTCCAGTGGGTAAGGACACCGCCTTGCAGTGCAAGGGGCGCCAGTTCGAGCCCTGGCCTGGGAAGATCCCACGTGCCACAGAGCCGCTGGACCGATGTGTCCAATTACCGAGCCAGAGCTCTGGCGCGCATGTGCCCAGAGCCGGCGCTCTGCAACAACAGAGGCCACCGCGATGGGAGGCCCACAGGAGCCAAAAAACGAAGACGGATGAACAGAGAGAAATGAAAGCCAATGGAAGTGGCCCGCCCACTCTCCTCCCTCCCCAACCCGACCCCTGTCCAAAGTAAATAAATAAATAAATCTTTAAAAAAAAAAAAAAAAAAAGAAGGGAGGGCTTCCCTGGTGGTCCAGTGGTAAGGACACCGCCTTGCAGTGCAAGGGGCGCCGGTTCGATCCCTGGCCTGGGAAGATCCCATGTGCCACAGAGCGGCTGGACTGATGTGTCCAATTACCGAGCCAGAGCTCTGGCGCGCATGTGCCCAGAGCCGGCGCTCTGCAACAACAGAGGCCACCGCGATGGGAGGCCCACAGGAGCCAAAAAACGAAGACGGATGAACAGAGAGAAATGAAAGCCAATGGAAGTGGCCCGCCCACTCTCCTCCCTCCCCAACCCGACCCCTGTCCAAAGTAAATAAATAAATAAATCTTTAAAAAAAAAAAAAAAAAAAGAAGGGAGGGCTTCCCTGGTGGTCCAGTGGTAAGGACACCGCCTTGCAGTGCAAGGGGCGCCGGTTCGATCCCTGGCCTGGGAAGATCCCATGTGCCACAGAGCGGCTGGACTGATGTGTCCAATATCCGAGCCGGAGCTCTGGAGCGCATGCGCCCAGAGCCGGTGCTCTGCAACGACAGACACCACCGCGATGGGAGGCCCACAGGAGCCGAAGAACAAAGATGGATGAACATAGAGAAATGAAAGACCCATAGAAGTGGCCCGCCCACCCCCCTCCCTCCCCACCCCCGCCTAAATAAATAAATATTTTTTTAAAAAAAGAAAGAATTTCTTGGTGGTCCAGTGGTTAGGACTCCAGCGCTTTCGCTGCCATGGAGGATTTTGATTCCTCGTCAGGGAACTAAGATCCAGCAAGCCATGCAGTGAGGCCAAAGAAAGAAAGAAATTTAGAATATTTAAATAAATAAATATTTAGAATTTTTCCTTTGGCGGGAAGGATCATTCCTTTATTCCTGTGTGCACGTGAACCAGGCACCCCTCTTTCTAAAAGTCACAGCAAGCATTTTTTTCAAATGAATGGACTGATTTGAAAACATCTGACGTGCATAATCGTTAACACATTCCAAAGACTTTCAGACAAGGACAGCAACATCGGGAAAGATGGGCTGTTTGCTTCTGGTCCTGGGGAAGCACCTCTCTGGGGCGAAGGCTGTGGTGTGGGGAGAGAGAGAGGGAGGGGTCAGCTGTGTCGACCTGGAAAACAAAGCCCTTTCTTTTACCGAATGCGGCCTGGGGCAACGTGGGGCCATGTTCCCGCCTCCGATATGACCACCGCAGTCTCCCCGTGTGGCGTCACCAGGCCCAGGTGTCACCCGCACCTGCTGAGGTGAGGGGATGCAGCCCCCGGCCTGGCAGAGAGGGTCCCATCATCCCCCAGGGCTTCAGACTGGAGCCCCGGGTGTGGCTCGCTCCAGCTCCCAGCCCCGCCCCTCCTGCTGGGCTGCATTCCCTCCTCTGCCCTCTTCTGCTGACCCCAAGCCCTTAGCACAGGCCTGATGCTAAACAACAAACTGGGAGGGGGTACGATGGTTTAACTCTGCTGCTGTGTGGAGTCTGAGAAGGCAGAGTAACGCTGGTCCACTCTGTATTTAAACTTCTGAGATTTTGTTCATTGTGGACTTTTGCATCAATTTTTTTTTTTTAAATATTGCTTTGAAATTTTATTATGTACCCGAGTTTGTGGTGCCCTATTCAGTTCTGTATCCAGAGAAGGGCCTCATTGGCCTCACCCTAATCCTGGCCCTCCTTGCTTCTCAGTGCCCTATTTCCTCCTGACACCCATGTAGCAAAAACCTGGTCTTATCTCTTTGGTTTTACTTTGGGAGACAAATTTAATTCATCAGAGTATTTTTTTTCTAACCGTGTCCTGTTGACCAGTTTAAGGGGATCATTTAATTCATGAGTTTAAGCAGAAACACAAATACGATTTAAAAGTTCAGTGTTAATAGGGTCATTCTCCCTCCTTCCATCATTCCCTCCCTCTTTTCTTGCCTCTTTCCTCCCTCCCTCTTTTCCTTTCCGGGCTTCCCTCCTTCCTTTCTCATTTAACAAGGATCTGTGATGAGGCGGGATTCCTGCACACAGACTGAAGCTTGTTCTGGGCGGCACCACCCTAGCTGACCACAAACACTGCTTGAGAAGTGAGGCTGTGCAGGTGCCTAGCGGGGAGGCGCTGCCTGGTTGGACGGAGGCGCGGTGGTTGACTGCAGCCCGGCTCAGGAGCGGAGGGAGGAGACCCCTCGCCCCCACAGAGCCCCCCGCCACCGAGTGTCCTTCGGCCTCCACGTGCAGCGATGACTCAGCCAGTGACTTCATTCAGCCAGCCTGCTGTTTACGCCCCTCGCCACAAACCAGTTGATACTGTTTGGAGCTGCCCCGAGCTGACGCTACCCTGGGACAGAATGACATCCACTCAGCTTGTGGCCATTGTGGTCCAAACAGCTGAAACATGGTGGCTTCTGAAGAACCCATTGTCTGCCGGTCCAGCAGCAGGAGGAGCATCCGGGTTCCCACCGCCCTACCTGGGAGAAGCGTTCTGGCTCCGCAGCAGCCGTGGGCCACAGCCGGGCTCTGAGAGGCAGCTTGGAAAGACGGAGCCCAGTGTCAGGGTCCCTAGGAGAAGTCCCTTGAAAGCCACTTTGGGGCTTGAGCTAGTGTCAGGAGGAGCTGAGATTTTAGAAGGCAGCTTTGCTCGTTCAAAATGGGTTTTTACTTGGCTCCATCCAATGCTGTCATAAGCCCCAGTCATGAGTTGCAAGAGAAGATGGAAGATGGATGGCATTTTGTTCATTGTGGACTTTTGCATCAATTTTTTTTTTTTAAATATTGCTTTGAAATTTTATTATGTACCCGAGTTTGTGGTGCCCTATTCAGTTCTGTATCCAGAGAAGGGCCTCATTGGCCTCACCCTAATCCTGGCCCTCCTTGCTTCTCAGTGCCCTATTTCCTCCTGACACCCATGTAGCAAAAACCTGGTCTTATCTCTTTGGTTTTACTTTGGGAGACAAATTTAATTCATCAGAGTATTTTTTTTCTAACCGTGTCCTGTTGACCAGTTTAAGGGGATCATTTAATTCATGAGTTTAAGCAGAAACACAAATACGATTTAAAAGTTCAGTGTTAATAGGGTCATTCTCCCTCCTTCCATCATTCCCTCCCTCTTTTCTTGCCTCTTTCCTCCCTCCCTCTTTTCCTTTCCGGGCTTCCCTCCTTCCTTTCTCATTTAACAAGGATCTGTGATGAGGCGGGATTCCTGCACACAGACTGAAGCTTGTTCTGGGCGGCACCACCCTAGCTGACCACAAACACTGCTTGAGAAGTGAGGCTGTGCAGGTGCCTAGCGGGGAGGCGCTGCCTGGTTGGACGGAGGCGCGGTGGTTGACTGCAGCCCGGCTCAGGAGCGGAGGGAGGAGACCCCTCGCCCCCACAGAGCCCCCCGCCACCGAGTGTCCTTCGGCCTCCACGTGCAGCGATGACTCAGCCAGTGACTTCATTCAGCCAGCCTGCTGTTTACGCCCCTCGCCACAAACCAGTTGATACTGTTTGGAGCTGCCCCGAGCTGACGCTACCCTGGGACAGAATGACATCCACTCAGCTTGTGGCCATTGTGGTCCAAACAGCTGAAACATGGTGGCTTCTGAAGAACCCATTGTCTGCCGGTCCAGCAGCAGGAGGAGCATCCGGGTTCCCACCGCCCTACCTGGGAGAAGCGTTCTGGCTCCGCAGCAGCCGTGGGCCACAGCCGGGCTCTGAGAGGCAGCTTGGAAAGACGGAGCCCAGTGTCAGGGTCCCTAGGAGAAGTCCCTTGAAAGCCACTTTGGGGCTTGAGCTAGTGTCAGGAGGAGCTGAGATTTTAGAAGGCAGCTTTGCTCGTTCAAAATGGGTTTTTACTTGGCTCCATCCAATGCTGTCATAAGCCCCAGTCATGAGTTGCAAGAGAAGATGGAAATGATGGAGTAAACAACAGCATTGCTTTCCAAAGCAAGCATCATCAGGGTGATAACCATGAAAACAGTGGCTTTCTCGCCCATGGAAACAACTGTGAGTGACAACAAGAAAAAACAGCCACCCTTCCAATAGGCACTGGGCTAACAGTGGACATGCACAGTTTCGTATAACCCCCAGCGATGTGGCTCTTGATTTTAGACTTTAGGGCTGAAGAGACCAAGATACGAGGCATTTAAGTAGCCTCTCCAATGTTGTGCAGCCCGTGAATAAGGTGATGGAGCGTGAGGCACAACCAGCGGGCAGAGTGCAGCTGAGACTCTACAGGAAGAAAAACCAGGAGGAAGGAAAGAAGACGTGAGTGGAGATTGGTACCTGATTGCTTGGGAGCACAGCACATGCTCCAGGGAGGGAGGAGATGGGGAGATGAAGAGACTCTCTGCCATCTCTGTCCCTCCCGTGGGCGTGGGTCTGCCCCACCAGCCCCTTCTGCACGTGCCTCCCTCACACGGTCCCCGGGGACGGTTTACATTTCAGAGCCAACAGCTCTCTCTTTCCGGAGATCTGGGTCTTTGTGAGTATCAAATACAAAGAGCATCTTCTGATGTGCTCACAGCCCCTGAAACCACGGATTACACAGTCATGACTGAATCCAAAAGTTGCCTGGTATATGATGCCTTGATGTCCAGTTTTGTTTTTCCTCCCTCCATTGGTGATGTGAAAATTGTTGGTTTTGCCTCCTGATCATGACTGTCTCTGATAAAGTAAAAAAATTATGAAGAGCCAGAATGGCACAGGGAAAGGTGTGACTAAAACTGTCAGAGGTAAGCAAATGAAACCACCTGACCCCAAGAGCAACAGCAAAATGTTCCCTTGAATAGCAAGGGAGGTAGACGAAACATGATCACATCACCTTTCAAAGAAAAATCTGTTTTCTGTCCAGATTTTATTGGCTCAGTGGTAAAGAATCCACCTACCAACACAGGAGACTTAAGAGAAATGGATTTGGTTGCTGGGTCTGGAAGATCACCCTGCAGTAAGAAAAGGCAACCCACTCCAGAATTCTTGCTGGGAAATCCCATGAACAGAGGAGCCTGGCAGCCTATAGTTCGTGGGGTCGCAAAGAGTTGGACATGACTGAAGCAACTTAGCATGTGCGGGTTTTATTAACGCATCAGCTCAACTCTGGATTTGAAGATTTGAGTTAGAGGGCACCAAGTGATCGCTACCTTCAAAGCTTTTGTTCTGCTTTTTATTTTTCATGAATGCTACCAGCGCCGGCAGGACCAGGGCCACTCAATGTCTTGAAGGTGTAGGCTGCCTAAGGCCCGCCTTCTGCCCCAGCTGCCATCCCTAAAACCTCACCAGTGGGAAGTCGCTGTATAACAGGGCGTTCATCCCGGGGCTCTGTGATAACTAGAGGGACGGATGGGGTGGGGTGGGGTGGGGAGGGAGGTTCAAGAGGGAGAGACAGGGTCACATAACAGCTGATTCATGTTATTGTAGGGCAGAAACCAACACCACACTGTAAAGCAATTATTCTCCAATTTTAAAAAATCCTTTTAAAAATATGAAAGTTATAGAAAATTATGAACAGTGAGGATGACTTTATTCCAACTGTGGATTTTATTGCTACTAAAAAAAATAAAAATAAAAAGCTGGAATGAACTTCCTAAAACAGCCACACTGATTTCAGGGCATTTCTAACTCAAGAAAAAGGAAGAGTTGGATGGAGCATCTTTTCCCTGTGTGCTGGGACGTGGTGCATCTCAACCGCACACTGATTAGCTGCGTTAAGAGGGCATCCACTGCAGCCAGGCAGGATGGAAATCTTGGGAGGGTTCTCCCTCTCCCCAGGCAAAGCCCCGTTTCCTTTCAGTGTCTGGTTCTACCACTTTCCTTAACCGGCCTCCTCTTTCTGAGTTTCTACTTTTTCGTGAGTCTGCTTTCTCATCTGTAAAATGGGCCATAGCAGAGCGCGAACAAAATGAAGTCATGCACATAAAAATGCGTAGACCACTGCTGGGCACCCAATAGCACAACGCTAGCTCTTGTCAATGCCAGGATCATTCTTATCCCTGCTCTGCCATCCCCTCGATGAGCGGCTACACTTTCCCACCGGCCTTACCCGGGGTGGGGTGACTTTTCTCTCTCACACTCTTCCCACAGATGGGTTCTCACCTGCTCTTCTTATTGTCGAGTCTTCCGGTTGGATGACTTCGCATCCTCTAAGGGGTTACCCGCGTTACTTAGCAGCTTCTGGGACACAGTGCCCCTTCTGGATCCCACTGCTGGGGCCTGGGACGAGCACTTTTCTCCCATCCGCATCACCTACCTCCGATGGGTGCTTCGCGCGCAAGGGTCCCCTCCAAGTGCCCGTCCTTCATCCTGGGGTTTGGGGGCAGCCGGCACTAACTGCAGAGCAGCCTCTCGGAAAAACATTCACGTACAAGAAAAACACTGCTGAAAAGATGCCACCCTGTTGAGCAAATCACAGTTCGTCATCATCAGAACTTCGTGCGTCGCCATGGAAACACTGAATGTCAGCCCCCGAGATGGAAGCCCCTAAGCCATGCTTTCCCCTCCGCCTTGCTGCCCTTGTCTGTCAATGGTCTATTCCCTCATCTTCTGAACGGGGCTTTGTGGAACCCTAATGGCAAACCTGTAACCATCGGAGGATCTCTCAAAGGGTTTCCTCTGCCCCTGCCACTCCCTGTCACTAACTTGGGCCTCCCTTGGGGCTCAGGGGTAAGGCTGCTGGAGAAAGTTCAGGTGATGAAACCGCAGCCAGGTGGTAGGGGCCTGGCCCTGAGTCTGTCTTTTCTGGATGCAGTGCACAGAGGCAGACCGGGGTCTGAGCAGAGAGGCTGATGGGGCCAGAGGCCAGAGGTTTTCTGGTGAGGCGGGTGTGTGTGGAAAGGATAGGCTCACTTTGTGGCATGATTTCTGTTTCCAGGAGACTCCAGTCCCACCAGGACAAACCAAGAAAGCAACTTTTTGTCTCTGCAAAGCCAATACCAGATCCTTGCATCACCGCCACTGCGTACCCGTGTGGCCTGGGGCGTGTCTCGTGAACTTCCTGTGTCGCAGTGGCCTTTAGTAGGGAGGAGGATGGACAGGTGGCCCTGAGGGTCTCTTGTTCATTGGCTTTCTGTGGGACTCAGAGATGATCTAGTACCTGTGGCTTTTGTCCTGGGTGGTGGTCTCGTGTCCTCTGGTCTGTGAGGAAAGCTGAGTGCCCCAGAGAAATTACTCGCTCTGTTTTCAATGCAGGCATCTCCTGCTCTCGAGCATCAAGCAGCCTGTAGCGTTTAAGGACCCAATTGTCCTAAACTCAGAGTCTGGCCTCTGGCCTGTCCACATCAGCTGGAGGCCAAGGGAAAGTCTTCTAATGGCAGGGTCAATTCTACCTGAGCAGAAAGAACTTGGCTTAATTTCTGATTAGGCATTTCAGCTTTTATGCAAGGCTTAGTTAAAAAGGACAGAACGTAAACTGCTTGAAGAAGTCATTTACAATATCCCCATGGATAAAGAGGCCAGTCTAGGTCTTGAGAACTAACTTGTTACTCTGTTTTCATGTCCTGTATCTGGTAGAATAAGCTGGACTTTGCTTGAAAGCAATGTTTCCTTACAGCTAAAATCTGCTTGATAAAAGCAATCTGTGTTTTAGAAAAACACGATGCTTTTCAATCTGTTGCTTCTTGAGCCTACGTCAAGGAAGGTGGTAATCTCCTTGCTGATATTTTTGAGTGTGCAGAAGAGGGAAGGGGCAGCAAGCTAGCGAGAAAAGGAACTTTCCAATAGATGCGCTGTGTGACATGCTGAGAAAAAAACTCTTCCTAACCATCACCTTGTTTTTGGCAAGATCACAATGTATCTTTGTGTGGCAGAAAAAGAAGTCCTCTGGCCGGCTTCTTTTACCGCCTATCCAAGATCTAGCTAGCAGGCAAACTACTGATGACCAGCTTGGACCCAGCCTCACCTGCATTCCTGGGAAGTCAGCAAAGACTGGATGGGTGACCCTGAACTAGATGCACAGCCTGGAAGCACTGTTGTTATTAATAACAATCCGAACTTTGCTAAAGTGAAATACTTTCCATGCTTGGGGTGGGGCTTCTTTCTTGAGCAGAACACTTGCCTTCTAAGTTACCTGTCTTGCAAGGTTGTATGTTTATGCCTGGTGTAATCAGTCTCCCTGAAAGGACACCTGTAAATAGACATCACTATGGTTGGGGAAATCCCACAGTGCATTGGATGTGTTCTCTGTTTACTGATTGCTCACCTGGCCTCCCGTACAACGAACAGCGTAATTTCTCAGGGCCTCAAGTATCCTCCCCTTAGGTTCTGTTCATTCTCCTCACTGGGATCAAGTTGGCGTTTGGCTGGATCATCCAGCCACATGTTCCTTTTCATCACGCTTCTGAAAGCTGGTGAATCTTTCTCTAGGAGCCAGGCTTACACCCTCTCTGCCTCCCACACCTCCCAAGACCAGCGTCAACTTGTTCCTTCTGCCAAAAGCCTCCTGCAGATTTCAAAATGCAGCTCCTTGCTCTAAAATGTGCATGTGTAGACTCTGTGACTTTGGGCAAAGTCTAATTTACTGCTTAGTGCATTTCAGCTTTATGCAAGGCTTAGTTAAAAAGGACAGAACGTAAACTGCTTGAAGAAGTCATTTACAATATCCCCATGGATAAAGAGGCCAGTCTAGGTCTTGAGAACTAACTTGTTACTCTGTTTTCATGTCCTGTATCTGGTAGAATAAGCTGGACTTTGCTTGAAAGCAATGTTTCCTTACAGCTAAAATCTGCTTGATAAAAGCAATCTGTGTTTTAGAAAAACACGATGCTTTTCAATCTGTTGCTTCTTGAGCCTACGTCAAGGAAGGTGGTAATCTCCTTGCTGATATTTTTGAGTGTGCAGAAGAGGGAAGGGGCAGCAAGCTAGCGAGAAAAGGAACTTTCCAATAGATGCGCTGTGTGACATGCTGAGAAAAAAACTCTTCCTAACCATCACCTTGTTTTTGGCAAGATCACAATGTATCTTTGTGTGGCAGAAAAAGAAGTCCTCTGGCCGGCTTCTTTTACCGCCTATCCAAGATCTAGCTAGCAGGCAAACTACTGATGACCAGCTTGGACCCAGCCTCACCTGCATTCCTGGGAAGTCAGCAAAGACTGGATGGGTGACCCTGAACTAGATGCACAGCCTGGAAGCACTGTTGTTATTAATAACAATCCGAACTTTGCTAAAGTGAAATACTTTCCATGCTTGGGGTGGGGCTTCTTTCTTGAGCAGAACACTTGCCTTCTAAGTTACCTGTCTTGCAAGGTTGTATGTTTATGCCTGGTGTAATCAGTCTCCCTGAAAGGACACCTGTAAATAGACATCACTATGGTTGGGGAAATCCCACAGTGCATTGGATGTGTTCTCTGTTTACTGATTGCTCACCTGGCCTCCCGTACAACGAACAGCGTAATTTCTCAGGGCCTCAAGTATCCTCCCCTTAGGTTCTGTTCATTCTCCTCACTGGGATCAAGTTGGCGTTTGGCTGGATCATCCAGCCACATGTTCCTTTTCATCACGCTTCTGAAAGCTGGTGAATCTTTCTCTAGGAGCCAGGCTTACACCCTCTCTGCCTCCCACACCCTCCCAAGACCAGCGTCAACTTGTTCCTTCTGCCAAAAGCCTCCCTGCAGATTTCAAAATGCAGCTCCTTGCTCTAAAATGTGCATGTGTAGACTCTGTGACTTTGGGCAAAGTCGCTTCACGTTTCTCACTCGAAAATGAAGAAACAGTACCACTTCCCTGATAGGGTCTTTGAGAGAAACACTTGACTTATGTGAAGAGGCCCCATAAAACACCCCAGGCACGATCCCTGAAACAGGAAGAGTTTGGGTCCGAAAGATGTGGGTTGAGTTTTGAGACATTGGGGCCTGCAAAATACATTTCCCTCCATAGACATATGTCCAGAGGTCTAATTTTGCATTTGGTGTGCTGTATGCAATTACCTTTTATTCCTTGGGACGCCTAAATGCCTTCTAATGCTATTTTAGGGGGATGTAAATTCCTTTAAAGAGTGTATCTGCTAATCTTTCTTGGCACATAGACCACTAAGCTGCTACATGCAGGCAGATAAATCATTCGGTGATACTCATGTAGCCTGCATATTCTTGTGATATTTACTCATAATATTCTGGAAACCAGGATGGGGTGTGTTTTTTCCCATTTAAGTGCAAAAAGTCACGCACATCCTGTATTTGTCAGTAGACAGGAGGGAGACCAGGCGCCCCTTTCTGCCCCGTGGCTTTCTGCTTCTCTCTGAGATGGCTTCCAAAGGGAGGCATCTAGGTGACACAGTCGGGACGATGGGAGGAACTGTTTATTTATAGTATCCCAGAAATATTTTGGGTGGGATCTGATTTGTGTTGATTTAGTTGTTCATCTTCCTTATTTTTTCTGTCCATCGTCAAGAGGCAAAGTAAGCAAAGACAGCCACTGAATACACACAAGGTCACAATTGAAGTTTAGTTGTAATAGAAGCCTGTGACGTTTCTGATGGCAGAGTCAGGAAGAAGGAGAAATTCTTCCCCCAGATGGACGGACACCATAGAGTTACTTTCCCTCAGGTCCTCTCCTGCGCCTCTTCCCTGAGCCAGCAGGCACCTAGGGAGGATGGCAGGGAAGAAAATCACGAAGTCCTATCGGTACTCCTCCGGCCAACCCCTTCTGTACTCCCAACTCGAATGTTTATTCTTCCTCAATGTGTCCATGCTTCAGACTTGCCAACGTGAGTAAAATGGACTAAATCCCCTTCTCTGGCCTTTCTCTAATTTCCCACAGGTTAAAGGGGGAACACTATTTCTCCCCTATGGTATCCCTGCCTTCAAATGTGGTTGGATTTCATTAGTAACTATGAATATTTAAATTTTGCATGTGATCAAGTCCGCATTCCCAATTCATTGTGATATCTTCAGACAGAAGAGCTGTGTTCACCTGTTAGAATACAATGATTTCCAAGATCACCTCTTCCTAGGAGACAGTTCCGATGTAACTTAAATGATGGGGGAAGCTCATAGCTGTGAGCTTCTGTCTACTAAGAGAGCAAAGGTAGATTTCTGAGAAAGATGCTGTTCAGTTGCTCAGTCATGTCCAACTCTTAAAGATGATGAGATATAAGTTTCTCATAAATATGTTTCACAACCCATTTTTTCAGAGGCTGAAGTTGTAGTGTAAACAAGACTGACTCCTCAAGTTTGGCTAAGAACTAATTCCTGGAATTCCTCCCTGTCTCCTCTCACCCATCCATTCTGTGATGCCTCCGATCTTGACCTACAGTTGACTTCACTGAATTCTTTTCACAAATCAGGAAGTCAGGTTTAAATATTTGGATCCCCCTCATTTAATTATTACCCTTCAGTCTAAGGTTCTCAAGCCACCAGGGCAGTGGGACTCTTAGTAACAAATCAGACGAAAAATGTAAGGTCTATACATGTTTATTTTGTTGATTCTTCACAGCGCAACGAAACAAAGTTAGAGGACAAAAAATAAAATGCCAGTTAAATTCGGCTACTATCAACAACTCAAAACCTTAAACATAATATTCAAAGCAAGCTGCTGAAAGACCATAAAATCATCTTGGTTGAAGTCATTTGTCAACGTCTGTAACAAATCAATGTTCTTCAATCGCGAACTGGCCGGAAGACCTGCCGCATGCACTGGTCCAAGGTCCGCCGAACGCGAAGGGACCGCGCAGGAAACATGCCACCCCGCCGTCGCCACCGCTGCGGGGATCCTCTGAGTAGCCTGCGGTGTGGGGTTCCGGGTCCCCGCACCGCGTCGTTACCAAGGCAGAAGGTTAATTACAGATCACAGATTGTGCCTTCTGCCAAGCGGGCAACCACAAAACGCATTGTTACCTATTTTTTAGTACACCGGGAAGCTCGTCTGCGGGGAAAAATGTTTGTTTTCAAGCAAGCTCAAATGTTGGTTACGCAACCTGCGGGGAAGGGGAGCCAGAACGATGCCTCTAAACTGCCTTCTAAGAAGACTCCAGATTTAAGAGCGAGTAATCCAGACCCAACACCCGGTCATGCGATTTTCAACAACTGCGTTCCCATAGTCGGGGTGTGAAGGCGGACTTTCCAATCCAGCACACCCATCGAACAGAAACTGTCGTCGCCCCCTCCCGGCCCGGCCTCATAGCTGTGAGCTTCTGTCTACTAAGAGAGCAAAGGTAGATTTCTGAGAAAGATGCTGTTCAGTTGCTCAGTCATGTCCAACTCTTAAAGATGATGAGATATAAGTTTCTCATAAATATGTTTCACAACCCATTTTTTCAGAGGCTGAAGTTGTAGTGTAAACAAGACTGACTCCTCAAGTTTGGCTAAGAACTAATTCCTGGAATTCCTCCCTGTCTCCTCTCACCCATCCATTCTGTGATGCCTCCGATCTTGACCTACAGTTGACTTCACTGAATTCTTTTCACAAATCAGGAAGTCAGGTTTAAATATTTGGATCCCCCTCATTTAATTATTACCCTTCAGTCTAAGGTTCTCAAGCCACCAGGGCAGTGGGACTCTTAGTAACAAATCAGACGAAAAATGTAAGGTCTATACATGTTTATTTTGTTGATTCTTCACAGCGCAACGAAACAAAGTTAGAGGACAAAAAATAAAATGCCAGTTAAATTCGGCTACTATCAACAACTCAAAACCTTAAACATAATATTCAAAGCAAGCTGCTGAAAGACCATAAAATCATCTTGGTTGAAGTCATTTGTCAACGTCTGTAACAAATCAATGTTCTTCAATCGCGAACTGGCCGGAAGACCTGCCGCATGCACTGGTCCAAGGTCCGCCGAACGCGAAGGGACCGCGCAGGAAACATGCCACCCCGCCGTCGCCACCGCTGCGGGGATCCTCTGAGTAGCCTGCGGTGTGGGGTTCCGGGTCCCCGCACCGCGTCGTTACCAAGGCAGAAGGTTAATTACAGATCACAGATTGTGCCTTCTGCCAAGCGGGCAACCACAAAACGCATTGTTACCTATTTTTTAGTACACCGGGAAGCTCGTCTGCGGGAAAAGTGTTTGTTTTCAAGCAAGCTCAAATGTTGGTTACGCAACCTTCGGGGAAGGGGAGCCAGAACGATGCCTCTAAACTGCCTTCTAAGAAGACTCCAGATTTAAGAGCGAGTAATCCAGACCCAACACCCGGTCATGCGATTTTCAACAACTGCGTTCCCATAGTCGGGGTGTGAAGGCGGACTTTCCAATCCAGCACACCCATCGAACAGAAACTGTCGTCGCCCCCTCCCGCGGCACCGCGAGGACGAACGTCTAGCCGCCCAGAGCCTGTAGCCGTCTGCTCCGCCCGAGGCCTTCTGCACCGACTACGTGGCTTCTCTCGGCTCCCCGGGGTCGGGCAGCACCCTCTAACAGGGACTGGCTGCTGGGAACAAGGGCGCCTGTGACCTCTGGCCGAGGAGAAGGAAATACCCCCACCTCTATCCCCCACCCCCGCCCTCCAAGCGCAGCCCCTGGGTCCCCTGGCTGGGCGGGGGTCGACCTGCCGCCGCACCTGGGCTAGCCCGGCGACCTAGAGCCTGCATCGCCCTAGCGAAGCGCACGACTCCAGGAACCGGGAGACACAGGCGCTGGGTGCCAGTCGCGGGGAGAGCGCGCACTTGCGCCCAAAGCGACTGGAATCCACCCAGAACCCCAAGGAGCCCCGACGCTCTGTCGAACGTCCGCTCGGGTCACGTTGATTTCCCCGGGGTGGGGATGGGGAAGGGGGACGCCCAACAGTCCCTTTCTCTGGGCAAGAAGGTTCGAAATGCGCTCCTTGCTCTGCCCTCCTCTCGCGGGGCGCAGGGCGCGAGGGCGCGCAGAAGCTGGACGGACGGAGGCCGGGCCGAGGTTGCGCCCTGAGCCAGCCCTCACTTGGAGAACTGCGCCTGCACCGCCGCCAGGCCCAGGCCAGCCGGAACGAGGTGCGGGAACTTGCAGACGGCGCAGGTGCAGAGGCCGGGGCTGCTCGCGCCGCCGCCGGGGCCACCGCCGGAGAGGGCGAACTGGCCGCACGGCGGCTCCTCGAGCGCCAGGGACAGGTACTTGGCCGGGCGCAGCGCGTCGGGCGGCCCCACGGCGCCGGGCGCCAGCAGCACCGAGCCGGGCGCGGCGGCGAGCAGAGGCAGGCCGGCCAGCAGCAGGCGCGGCGCGGCGGGCCCCGCGCCCTCGCCCAGCGCGCGGCGCAGCTCCTGCAGCGAGCTGCCCAGCAGCAGGATGTAGTTGCGGGCGAGCAGCAACGTGGCGATCTTGGAGAGCTTGCGGCCGGGCGCGCCCTGGCAGTGCGCCGCCGAGTAGGGCAGGATGACCTCGCGCAGCGCGTCCATGGCCAGGTTCAGGTCCTGCATGCGCTTCCGCTCTCGGCTGTTGATCTTGCGCCGCAGTTGCTGCTGCTGCTCCTCCTTGGCGTCGGCCCGGGAGCCGCCGCCGCCGCTGCCCGCGGGCGCTCCAATCCCGGAGCCTGTGCCCGGCGTGTCGGCCGGCGCCTCCGGCTTCTCGCGCGCCGTCTTGGGGAGGAGGGAGGCCGTCGTGCAGGAGGAGGAGGAGGAGGAGGAGGAGGAGGGCGGCTGCCGGTAGCCCACCAGCTCATACAGGGAGGCCCCGAGCTGCACGTCTCCCGGCCGCTGTGGCCTCAGCATGGTCGCGGGGGCCGCGTTCACGCGCGCCTGGGAAACCGCATAATACATCTGGGGGGCGGTGGGGGCTGCCGAGGCGCCCTTCTGGAACGCCCCTGGGTGGGCCTTGGCGCAGGCCGCCCCTCCCCGCAGACCTGCGCGCGGGGAGCGGATGGCCAGGCGGTCGCCCGCGCGCGACCGCTTTAAACCCGGCCTGGGAACCTGCGCGGCCGCGGGCTGCTGGGCGCAGCCAATGCGGGCGCGCGGTCCGGCTCGGGCGTGTGCTCATTGGCCGCTCGCTCCTGGGTCGGGCGCCGGGGTACCGCCGGCGCGGCTTAAGGAGGGTATTGTGAGCACTCGACGAAGAATCACAGGACACCCCACCCTCGCGCCAACCCCACCCCATCCTCGGACCGAGGGAGGGACAGACGTGCCTCTTCGGGTGGAGCGGGGCTCTTGGCTGTCTGGTGAGGCTAAAACTCCTGTGCCCTCTATCTCTACCTTTGTGCAAACATATGCATACTGGTTTGCTTTAAACTGTGGTCAAATACGCTTGCATCTAATTTAGCATCTTCACCATTTAGAAGTGCACAGGTCAGTGGTTTCAAGTGTACTCACATTGTTGTGTATCCAATCCGCAGAACTCTCCATCTTTAAAAGTGAAATTGTATGTATTAAGCAATTCCCCATCCTCCCCGCAACTCCTGGCAACCGTTACTCTGCTATGAATCGACTCTAGGTATCTCATGTAGGTGGAGTCATGCAGTGTTTACCTTCTAACGACCCCTTATTTTGTTTAGCACAGTGTCCTCACTGTTTCATCCGTGCTTCAGTGCTTCAGGATTTCTTCCTTTTGAAGGCTGGATAATAGTCCATGGTATGTATGTGCCACGTTTTGTGTTTCTCCAGTTCTCTACAGGTGGACGCTTGGCTTGCTTCCACCTTTTTGGCCGTTGTAAATCACGCTACTATGAGCGTGGCTGAAACACGTTTTTATAAATAAGTGATTTCCTTCCAGGCTTTGAGCTAAATTTCTGGGCTCAAGGACCAGTAGTGTTAGAATGATGACTTCCAGCCACTTTCTCTCCCCTCTTTCTGACTGAATGGTCTTTAAGGGCTAAGGAGCTTTTGGGGGTGGGTTTCTTTCCTCCCCCAATGGGGCATGTATCCAATTCTTGGTTAAACAAAAACGCAGAAATCTGTCTTTTATCAGGAAAAAAAAAAAACCCAAACCAAAAACCTCACCCATACAGTCGTATCTCTTTGGGTAGAACTGAACCGTTCTCTTCCCCAGATGAAAGAGCTTTTGCTTGGTGACTGTGGACATTTTCTATCCAACACCAGGGCATTCTCCTGCAACTTCTCACAATCACAGGGGAAAGTAGCACGAGGAAGAGGGCCTTTGGTATCTAAACCTTGACCGTCCACTACGGTAGCCACTAGCCACCTGTGCCTATTAAAATTTAATTTATTAAAATTAAATCAAGTTAGAAGCTTAGTTCCTCGGTTGCACTAGCGTTGCTTTGAGTTCTTAGTAGTGGCTATGGTGGGCATCTACTGGATAGCACAGAGAACCTTCCGTGGTCACAGAGAGTTCTATCGGACAGTGCTATTGGTGACACTAACTTAGAGAAAATAAGCTTGTCCACCTGGTCCCCGGGAAATGGATGCTATTGAAGGATCTATTGTCGCAGGGACTGATTTCAGTCCCCTCTGTGCATCCAATCCGCAGAACTCTCCATCTTTAAAAGTGAAATTGTATGTATTAAGCAATTCCCCATCCTCCCCGCAACTCCTGGCAACCGTTACTCTGCTATGAATCGACTCTAGGTATCTCATGTAGGTGGAGTCATGCAGTGTTTACCTTCTAACGACCCCTTATTTTGTTTAGCACAGTGTCCTCACTGTTTCATCCGTGCTTCAGTGCTTCAGGATTTCTTCCTTTTGAAGGCTGGATAATAGTCCATGGTATGTATGTGCCACGTTTTGTGTTTCTCCAGTTCTCTACAGGTGGACGCTTGGCTTGCTTCCACCTTTTTGGCCGTTGTAAATCACGCTACTATGAGCGTGGCTGAAACACGTTTTTATAAATAAGTGATTTCCTTCCAGGCTTTGAGCTAAATTTCTGGGCTCAAGGACCAGTAGTGTTAGAATGATGACTTCCAGCCACTTTCTCTCCCCTCTTTCTGACTGAATGGTCTTTAAGGGCTAAGGAGCTTTTGGGGGTGGGTTTCTTTCCTCCCCCAATGGGGCATGTATCCAATTCTTGGTTAAACAAAAACGCAGAAATCTGTCTTTTATCAGGAAAAAAAAAAAACCCAAACCAAAAACCTCACCCATACAGTCGTATCTCTTTGGGTAGAACTGAACCGTTCTCTTCCCCAGATGAAAGAGCTTTTGCTTGGTGACTGTGGACATTTTCTATCCAACACCAGGGCATTCTCCTGCAACTTCTCACAATCACAGGGGAAAGTAGCACGAGGAAGAGGGCCTTTGGTATCTAAACCTTGACCGTCCACTACGGTAGCCACTAGCCACCTGTGCCTATTAAAATTTAATTTATTAAAATTAAATCAAGTTAGAAGCTTAGTTCCTCGGTTGCACTAGCGTTGCTTTGAGTTCTTAGTAGTGGCTATGGTGGGCATCTACTGGATAGCACAGAGAACCTTCCGTGGTCACAGAGAGTTCTATCGGACAGTGCTATTGGTGACACTAACTTAGAGAAAATAAGCTTGTCCACCTGGTCCCCTTGGGTGCAAGAATAAGGATGCTATTGAAGGATCTATTGTCGCAGGGACTGATTTCAGCCCTCAGAGCCCATTAACTGTGCTTGCTGATTTCAGGACTGTTTTGTTCCATTTTCTTACATTCTCCCTATATGCTCACTCTGATCTCTGCTTCTTTATTATTATTATTATTTAATTTGTATTGAATTATAGTTGCTTTACTGTGTTGTATTAGTTTCTACTGCACAGCAAAATAATCAGCCATGCATATACATACATCCCCTCCTTTTGGGTTTTCCTTTCTATTTGGATCACCACAATGCATTAAGAAGAGTGCCTTGCGCTATACAGTATGCTCTCATTAGTTGTCTCTTTCATACATCGTCTCAATCATGTGCGTGCATCAATCTCAGTCTCCCAATTTGACCTCTACTTCTGCCTCCAGTTTTGCCTATCACATCCTGAGGTTCAGTTCCAACATTACTTTCCTCTCAAAGTCTTGGTGGTTTCTCCTCCTCTCCTCACACTTGGAAGACCATTGACAGCATTTCCCTGTAGCCTAGATTGTGTGACATGGAGGCTCTCTGCATTCACTTGGGATTGTTTTGAGGGCAGAAACCTCGTTTTTATTTTTTCATCCTCCCAAAGCTTTGCATTGTGCTATGACTATGTATTTAAGCAGTAGTCTGAAATCTCACTAGCTCACAGGTTCATCCCTGAAATGTACAAACTCCCCGCTGTAATCTTAGAGTTTCCCTGAGGTTTCATAGAGAAGGAAGGGGTCTAGTAAGATCCCCTAGCATGCTGGGGTCCCACTTAGGGAGAGAGGAAGAGGTCTCAGCAGAAAGGACCAGAAGCCCCAAGCGGGAATGTGTGGGCAGGAAGCAGAGAGACCAATGCCATCACCTTGAAAGTTTCACATAGATAAGTTTAAGTTTAATCATTCCCCCATTTTGTTAAAGCATCCTGTTTCCCAAAACATCTTAAGACACTTTCATTTGACTCTCACGGAAACCCTCGGAGCTGGGCATTTAAAAAAAATCTTTGCTGTGGATGGTGGAACTGAGGTCCCCGGGAGCGATGGGTTTCTGGGACCGATGGGGTGCCTTCAGACAGGACAGGCAGAGCTGCTCGTGGTCCCCTTGGGTGCAAGAATAAGGATGCTATTGAAGGATCTATTGTCGCAGGGACTGATTTCAGCCCTCAGAGCCCATTAACTGTGCTTGCTGATTTCAGGACTGTTTTGTTCCATTTTCTTACATTCTCCCTATATGCTCACTCTGATCTCTGCTTCTTTATTATTATTATTATTTAATTTGTATTGAATTATAGTTGCTTTACTGTGTTGTATTAGTTTCTACTGCACAGCAAAATAATCAGCCATGCATATACATACATCCCCTCCTTTTGGGTTTTCCTTTCTATTTGGATCACCACAATGCATTAAGAAGAGTGCCTTGCGCTATACAGTATGCTCTCATTAGTTGTCTCTTTCATACATCGTCTCAATCATGTGCGTGCATCAATCTCAGTCTCCCAATTTGACCTCTACTTCTGCCTCCAGTTTTGCCTATCACATCCTGAGGTTCAGTTCCAACATTACTTTCCTCTCAAAGTCTTGGTGGTTTCTCCTCCTCTCCTCACACTTGGAAGACCATTGACAGCATTTCCCTGTAGCCTAGATTGTGTGACATGGAGGCTCTCTGCATTCACTTGGGATTGTTTTGAGGGCAGAAACCTCGTTTTTATTTTTTCATCCTCCCAAAGCTTTGCATTGTGCTATGACTATGTATTTAAGCAGTAGTCTGAAATCTCACTAGCTCACAGGTTCATCCCTGAAATGTACAAACTCCCCGCTGTAATCTTAGAGTTTCCCTGAGGTTTCATAGAGAAGGAAGGGGTCTAGTAAGATCCCCTAGCATGCTGGGGTCCCACTTAGGGAGAGAGGAAGAGGTCTCAGCAGAAAGGACCAGAAGCCCCAAGCGGGAATGTGTGGGCAGGAAGCAGAGAGACCAATGCCATCACCTTGAAAGTTTCACATAGATAAGTTTAAGTTTAATCATTCCCCCATTTTGTTAAAGCATCCTGTTTC
The DNA here is from genome assembly GCA_022376925.1 of Tragulus kanchil. Classification (NCBI taxonomy): domain Eukaryota; kingdom Metazoa; phylum Chordata; class Mammalia; order Artiodactyla; family Tragulidae; genus Tragulus; species Tragulus kanchil. The sequence goes on along the minus strand of JAIOJX010000028.1, from coordinate 233,484,410 downwards.
CCAAAACATCTTAAGACACTTTCATTTGACTCTCACGGAAACCCTCGGAGCTGGGCATTTAAAAAAAATCTTTGCTGTGGATGGTGGAACTGAGGTCCCCGGGAGCGATGGGTTTCTGGGACCGATGGGGTGCCTTCAGACAGGACAGGCAGAGCTGCTCTGTCAGTGACCAGCATCCAGGACTCCCTTCACCTGCCCCAGAAACCAGAGATGGAAACACACACACTGCTTTCTCTGCCCCCCAAAGGACCCCTCTTTCCTGGAGGTGACCCTGATGGTCCTCTTTAGCCCCTTTTCTTGTTTATGTAGTTGCTAAGTTGTGTCTGACTCTTTGTGACCCCGTAAACTGCAGCATTCCAGGCTTCCCTGTCCTTCACCATCTCCCAAAGTTTGCTCAGACTCATGTCTTTTGAGTTGATGATGACCTCCAACCATCTCATCCTCTGGTGCTCCCTTTCTCCTCCTTGCCTTCAGACTTTCCCAGCATCAGGGTTTTTTCCAATGAGTCGTCTCTTTGCATCAGGTGGCCAAAGTATTGGAGCTTCACCTTCAGCACCAGTCCTTCCAGTGACTACTATTCAGGAGTAATTTCCTTTAAGATCGACTGGCTCCATCTCCTTGTAATTCAAAGGACTCTCAAGTGTCTTCTCCCACACCACAGTTCAAAGACATCAATTCTTCATAGCTCAGCCTTCTTTATGGACCTATTCTCACATCCATACATGACTACTAGGGCCCTGTACCTCACCAGATCTCTGTCTTGAGAAGGAGAGCTCCCGTGCCTAGCCCCGGGCACTAAGACATGCTAGTCAGTATATATTAAAGTGCTCTTGACTGAGCCCTAGGAGAGGGTTTTGGGTGGCCGTGTGAGCCCAGAATGGGCACAGGACTTGGCGCTTGTTGAAGCGGTCACTTGGATGCCCCTTCTGCTGGACCGGAGCTCCAGCGGCATGCAAAGTGTGGCAGCTGGCAAGGACCAGCAGGCCATTGTAGCCCCTGGCAGGAGCCCCATGGGCCAGCTCAAGGGGAGACAGCTGCCGTGGCCTCCCACATTCAGGACATGCTTGGGGGTTTCCTTGCATCTGCCATAACAACCAGGCTTGTCTTTGCCTAAAGGGTGTGTGTGTGTGTGTGTGTGTGTCTGTGTGTGTGTGTGACTCCTTTCACCCTCTGTGTGGCAGGCTTCCTTTTTCTTGCCTAGAAACTTAAAACGTCCCCTGTCTGTTTCGCCAACCCTTTGGGTGGAGAAGCTGAAAATTTTGCAGTGACAGACAATAGGAGCCCAGAGCGTCAATGAGTGGGCGGCACCCTTCACCCCTCAAACCCCTCAGTCAGCACAGACTGGCTGTGAAGACGCTCTGTTGTCTCTGGAGAGACGGTCTTCATGAAGAAGGCTAGTTAGTGTAGACAGTCATCTTTGCTGAAACATCTTTGTTGAAACTGGTGGGAGTTTGGACCTATAACGAAAGAACAGAGTTGGCTTTAAAGTACTGCTTTCTTCTACGAAGGGCAAAAGTCTCTGGAAAGTTTCCGTGACCCACGAGGTGTTGACGTGTACACGACCACTAGGAGAAGGGACCGCCCAGTCTAATGTGTGCCCTGTGTGGGCTTCCCCAGCCCGTCCACACAGAACTCTGCCTGGAACACAGAAGACAGAGAAGGAGCCTCAGAGAGAGGGGCACTAAGTGTCTTTGTGGATAAAGGATAGGAATAGAGAGAGAAGAGAGGAGGAGGTGGCTTACCCTTTGGTAAGTTTTCTTGATGGAAGAGAGCTCCCTGGATGTGTTGGGGTACCTCTCAGATGAGGATCATCTCAACAGACTCTAAGTCACACTCAGAAACTGTTCAGACTAAATAAAGATCCCTGCTGGGAAAGTAAGAAAGAATATGCATTTTGTTCTGTAAGAGAGTGCAAGTTGGTACAGTTGTTATAAACCAATACGATGTTAATGTATGTGTGTTAGTAGCTCAGTTGTGTCCAACTCTCTGTGATCCCATGGACTGTAGCGGACAGGCTTCTCCATCCGTAGGATTTCTCAGGCAAGAATACTGGAGTGAGTTAGCTTTCCCTTCTCCAAGGGATCTTCCTGACCCAGGGATCCAATCTGGGTCTGTCTCCTGCATTGCAGACTGATTTTTTTTTTTTAAAACCAACTGAGCCACCAGGGAAGCCCATGCAATGTGAACAGTCACTTACAACGTTGTCGTAAGCTCTGCGATGGTCACAGCTGGTCCTGCTTCTAGGGTGGAAGGGCGAAGGCAGCAGGCTGTGATCTCTGTTCCAGTGAAAACATTATAGATCCATAACGGAGTCTGTACAGCAGAAACTAACACAATGTTTTAAATCAACTTGACTCCAATAAAAAATTTTAAGAAGTAAAAAAAAAAAAAGATTATCAAATACAGGGGTATACTTTATACATATTGTAGGAAGGTCTGTTCTATATTCTAATAAATGCCATTTTAACTCGATTTTACTTGAAAATTATTTTCTAAGTCCAAAGTTGTCCCCGCCTTCTTCTCTGTGGGAAAAAAACAGTTGTTCCCGCCTTCTCCTCTGTGGTTAAAAGAAATGTAAGAAAAGAAATGATATAGCATCTCAAGATTTTTCAGATTTCCTTTTAATAACAAAAGCTTGATTTGACACCTGGAGACAGCGTTCAAGCTGATGGGTAGATGAAAAAAATACAGGGTGATATAAAAGAAATAGAAATCTTTATTGTTCCTGTGGGTACTGAATGCTGAAGTTCTCTGTGTTACCTAGAGCAATATAGTAATATATTTTAATAACTCTCACTGGCGTCCTGAAAAGAACTTTTCCTTCCAAGAAATATCAGATAATCATTGTGAAAAGCTCAGGAAAAGAGAAGCACATCTTTTTGTTTCAAAAATGAATGGAGGGCTTCCCTGGTGACCCAGTGGGTAAAGAGTCCACCTTGCAGTGCAAGGGGCGCCCGTTCGATCTCTGGCCTGGGAAGATCCCACGTGCTGCGGAGTGGCTGGACTGGTGTGTCCAATTACAAGCCAGCACTCTGGAGAGCATGCACCCAGAGCTAGTACTCTGCAATGAGAGAGGCCACTGCGATGGGAAGCCCACACAGCCCAAAGAATAAAGATGAATGGAAAAATAAATAAATAAATAAAAGAAGCCAACATTTTAAAAAATATACATTCTTAAAAAAAAAAACAAAAACAAAAAAACAAATGGAGATCGTTCCTGCCGCATGAAAACTTAGAAGCCCATTGACTGAATTTTAGGCAGACAAATAGACTATAACCAACAGGAATCCTCCAATTCCGTGGAAGAATGACTGTGAATTCAGATACGTATCTTAGTCCCTGCAGCTTGGTGTCTGAAGGGCTGGTTTGGGGCCAAACAAAAATATTCTCTTAGTCTCCCCGAAGTCAGAGCTGAAGCCAGCCCTTCCAAAGGCTTACACTGGCACAATAAAAAGAGACAATTTGCTTGGAAGGCTGTGGCTAATTTATAACACAATGTCCAATGTCATGGCTTGTTTTGTTGCAGAAATTTGGCAGTTTCACCCAGAGTCTCAGGCAGCCTGAAAAGATGCGAGCGATTCTGGCCGCAGCCATCTCCCGCTTGCGAGATGTTCCAAATGGTTCAAACAAGCCCTTTCATAGAGACGCGGGGCCAAGTGTGCTCAAAGGAATGAGGGGAACAAAGGTGGCTCTGAAGTCACTTCCCCGCACTGGGTCCAGCCATCCGGTTTCCCTCTTTCCCCATTGAACGGGCAGAATGCAACAGGAAGAGGGCGGATGAAAGGGAACAGACCAGCCGATGTGTTTGGGGAGAGAATGGAGAGAGGCCGGGCTCTGAGCTGCTAAACTTTCATTCTAGGTTTTCAGAAGGGACTGAATGATGAATTATAGAAACCTGAAAGGTAATAAAATATGGGTCACTGCAGCACTGAGGCCAAGCTCCTAAAACACCTGCAGAGACAGAAGGTTCTAGAAGTCAGTGGGGCCCCCATGATCACCCGGGCAAGACACCCTGCCCAAGGCACAGAAGGGGACTGTTGGGAGGCTCACCTGTTGTTTTCCCGTTGGCTGGCAGTCCTTCCCCGTCTGTAAGAGCCGGCAGCTGGATCTGACTCCAGATTAGACCACCGGGAGGGGAGAAAGAAAGGCAGTGTGCAGACTTCCCAGGGTGCAGTTAAGGAGACCGGAGCTGGGGGGCCACCTCCTTCCTCTCCCAAAGGCGCTCTGACCTGGAAACATTCACGCTGGTAGAGACATCCACGTTGAGCATGCAGATTTTCTCCGCTGAAACTGTCAAAGGCTTTTCTGCCCAAAAGCTCAGGCTGTTTATGTCTTACAGAGTCCTGATGCCCGGCTGGTGGATAGGAGTGAGGCTATAGCCTCAGCAGGACTCATCTGAGCCTCTGTTTCCTCATCAGTAAAATGGGAATAGTAGTATTTGTCTCTTAGGGTTGTTATAAAGGTTAGGAGCAAATATAAGGAAGGTGCCTTACCTGGAGTCTGGCACAGAGTAGCTGCTTAGTAAAGTTGTCACATGGCTTCCTGGGTGGCGCTAGTGGAAAAGAGCCCCTCTGCCAGTGCAGGAGACTGGAGAGACATGTTTGATCCCTGGGTTGGAAAGATCCCCTGAAGGAGGGCATGGCAACCCACCCCAGTATTCTTCCCTGGAGAATCCCATGGACAGAGGAGCCTGGTGGCCTACAGTCCACGGGGTCACAAAGAGTCTGACATGACTGACGCAACCGAGCACACAGCATGCAAAAAGGGTAACAGTAGCTAATATTATTGAGTTTTCACTATATACCGGGCACCATGGAAAGACTTATTTTATCATTTTCATTCAAACTGAAGTGGTGTTGCAGTTTTGTTTGCTTTAAGTGCACGCTTTCTCTGCACCGAGGATATGGAGTTTGTACTTATTTATTCACTTGTGTATTTATTTTCGGTTGCTCTGGGTCTTTGTTGCATCATGTGGGCTTTCTCTAGCTGCAGCAAGCAGGAGCTACTCTCTTGGTGTGACACATGGGCTTCCCCTTGCAGTGGCTTCACTCGGCAAGGGCTCTAGGCACATGGGCTCGGTAGTTGTGTCCTGCCCTACAGCATGTGAAATCTTCCCGGACCAGGGGTTGAACCCATGTCCCTGCATTGACTTATGAATCCTTAACCACTCAACCACCAGGAAGTCCTTGCCCATGTGTTTACATGTGCCTGTTTGCTTCTCCACTAGATCAGAGGCTCCATGGGAGTGGTCTCTTCTCTGTACCCCAGGCCTTGAGCAGGGCCGGCCCCTCCCTATTAGGTGCTCAATAAACATTTGAATGAACGAGTGGGGTCCCGGCCTTCTAGTCACTTATAAGCCACTTGGGGGCATGGGCAGACACACCTGAATACCTGACTAGCAATGTCAGGTTACAGGGTATGGATGAACTGGGACGGAATCCAAGCTGCTGTGGTCCAGAGCACTGAGGCCCAGGGTCCTATGAGAGGGCAGAGTCTGGAGTGGGGGGCCAGTGGAGCCCAAGCTGCTGAGGTGTCTCCTTGTGGTCAGTGCACGGGTGATGTTGATGCTGCTGGTCTGAGGACTGTGGCTTTGAGGATGGTGAGGCTTTAAGTATTTAGAAGAGTGAGACTTTGCTTACAGCTGAGGTCTCTTGGAGAAGGGTTTGGTAAGCAGGAGGACCTGGAGGAAAGGGGACAGGAGGGAAGTGGACAGGCCATGGGGGCTGGAATGGAGAATGGGAACAGGATGGAAAAACCAGCCAGGAGAGTGGAGTAGGGGAGAGGGGCCCAGAGGGAAAGGTGCCAGCCACAGCCATGGGGACACACACCCTCTGTGCAATCTTCTGTCTTTAAAAGCGGTTTGTAGAAGGATTGAGACACCGGTGCGCCACCTTCCTCTGGCCTGTCATTTAGTCCAAAACATGTTTTCAGAGATGTTGCAACCCGAGGTTGCCCAACAGGGCGTTGAGGAAGTGACAGAGCCCGCTGTGAGCAAGAGACTGCTGAAGCGGAGGGAGTGTGGGCAGATGTCCTGCTGGGGTGGCCGTGTGACCTGTCTGTGGATACGCTTGCCCTTTGTTTGTTTGATTTAATGTATTTATTTTAAAAAATTGGCGGACTGTGCTGGGTCTTCTTGTGTGCATGCACGTTCTCTAGCTGCAGCGAATGGGAGCTGCTCCCTAGTTGTGGCGTGCAGGATTCTCTTATCGCGGTTAACGGGCTCTAGAGCATGGGCTCAGGAGTTGTGATGCATGGGGCTTACTTGCCCTGTGGCATATGGGATCTTTCTGCAGCAGGGATTGAACTCGTGTCCCCTGCATTGCGAGGCAGATTCTTTTTTTGTTGTTGTCGTTTAATTTTTTTTTTTTGGCCACTTTTATTGGTCTTTCATTTATCTATTTTCATCCATCTTTGTTTTGGGGCCCATGTGGGCCTCCCATCGCAGTGGCCTCTCTCATTGCAGAGCACCGGCTCTGGGGGCCTGCACTCCAGAGCTCCAGCTCAGTAGTTGGACACATCTGTCCAGCACTCCGCTGCACATGGGATCTTCCCAGGCCAGGGATCGAACTGGCACCACTTGCACTGCAAGGCAGTGTCCTTACCCAGTGAACCACCAGGGAAGCCCTAAGGCAGATTCTTTTTTTTTTTTTTAAAGATTTATTTATTTATTTATTTTTGGTGGGAGTGGGGTGGGGAGGGAGGGGAGCAGGCGAGCCACTTCTATTGGTCTTTCATTTGTCCATTTTCATCCATCTTTGTTCTTTGGCCCGTGTGGGCCTCCCGTCGCAGTAGCCTCTGTTGTCCCAGAGCCCCGGCTCCGGGCGCATGCGCTCCAGAGCTCCGGCTGGGTAATTGGACACATCGGTCCAGCCGCTCCGTGGCACATGGGATCTTCCCAGGCCAGGGATCGAACCGGCGCCCCTTGCACTGCAAGGCAGTGTCCTTATCCACTGAACCACCAGGGAAGCCCTAAGGCAGATTCTTTTTTTTTTTTTTAAAGATTTATTTATTTATTTATTTTTGGTGGGAGTGGGGTGGGGAGGGAGGGGAGCAGGCGAGCCACTTCTATTGGTCTTTCATTTGTCCATTTTCATCCATCTTTGTTCTTTGTCCCGTGTGGGCCTCCCATCGCAGTGGCCTCTGTTGTCCCAGAGCCCCGGCTCCGGGCGCATGCGCTCCAGAGCTCCGGCTGGGTAATTGGACACATCGGTCCAGCCGCTCCGTGGCACATGGGATCTTCCCAGGCCAGGGATCGAACCGGCGCCCCTTGCACTGCAAGGCAGTGTCCTTATCCACTGGACCACCAGGGAAGCCCCCTAAGGCAGATTCTTAATTACTGGACCACCAGGGAAGCCTTTGCCCTCCTTGTTTGCTAAATGTTTTCACATCTGTCATCTTGTTAGAGCCTTATGGTGTTCCTGTGAAGCTGCCCGTTTTGCAAGTGAGGAAACCAAGGCCAAGAGAGAGCTGAGGCCAGTCCAGTCTCCCTGGGTGCAGAGCCCAGACTAAGACAGGGAGGAGACCCAGCTTCTTTCACATAGTGCCTCTTGTCTCGATGTTCATACATGTTAACATGTGGACAGGGTTGGAGACCAGCAGTTCTTCCAGGAAGCATGTGGAATGGTGAGCTCTTGATCACCAGGATGGGACCCCATCCAGACTCATGGTCACTGGAATGCCAGAATATTCTAGAATCTCCCCTGGGGGGCCTTGGCCTCCATCAGCTCCTCCCACTCATGGGAGGGAAAGGCGTGCATCTGTGGCAACTGGCACTGCTTCCCACATTGCCTGGAGGCTGAGGTCAGGGCCAATTTCATGGGTCTTCATCCCTTTTTCTATGACCTTTATCTCCTTGGCGCATGGCAGCTGCTTGTGTCCAAACGAGAAGACAGGAAGTATTATATTGCAGTTAATAACACTCAAGGGGAGCCACGACACCACAATGAACTCACTCGATTCTTCCTGATTTTAACGGTAGATTGCTTTAAAGTGATGAAAGGCTCTCGGGGCAAGTTTTCTCTTGCTTCCATAAAGTAGGAACATGCCTGCGTGTTCAGATTCTTGCCCGCTCATCCATCAAGCCAGATTCATGTGCCCTTTGTCCAGGGGAAGAGCTGAGGCAACTAGAAGTCTTCAGGTCTAAACTCCTGGGGTGCTGGGAGTAGCGGGGACCAGGAAGGCAGTGCTGCAGGATCCAGCTTAGGTTAAGACTGTAGCTTCATTCTGTCTCCTGTGCCTGGCGTGGCTCGAGCCAGCTGGCTGTTCCCCCTGCCCCTGCCGGCTTCTTCCTGGTCTCCTCCACTGCTGGTCCCACTTGCTCTGAGCGGAGAATGCTGGAGCCTGGTGGTCTACAGTCCGTAGAGTCAGACATGACTGAAGTGACTTAGCAATAAGAGATGCCGCCTCTTGTCCCCAGAAAGGAAACCAAGCAATATCCCCAAATGTGTCCACCTTGTGGCCTTTCCTGCGCTCAGGCCTGTGTGTGCATGCTCAGTTGCTTAAGTCGAGTCTCTGTGCGACCCTATGGACTGCAGCCCACCAGGCAGGCTCCTCTGTCCGCCAGGCTCCTCTGTCCATGGGATTCTCCAGGCAGGAATACTGGAGCAGGTTGCCATACCATCTTTCAAGGGATCTTCTCAACCCAGGGATTAAACTTGCATCGCCTGTGTCTCTGGCATTACAGGCAGGCTCTTGACTGCTGCACCACTGGGGAAGGCCATGCTTAGGCCTACTTGCCCTTAATGCGCTTTCTTCCCTGTCCTCATACCTATCAGCTTTCCTGTCTATTCCTACCTGTCTCTTATCTCTTGTCAGGCCATGTGGCCTTTAGCAGGTGGAGAGGGGCAAGGGGGAGAGGGGCCCTGGGCTGGGGCTCAAGCCATGTGGCCTCAAAGCCCCGTCTCTTCTATTATCCATGAGGTGGCGTGTTCTCAGCCCTCGCCAAGTGCCCCGGAGAGGACTCTGCACATCATTTATGGTGCTGCTCCCCCATGCCCCACCTCTGCTGGGATGCTGTGTGGATACTGGAAATAGGAAGTATTATATTGCAGTTAATAACACTCAAGGGGAGCCACGACACCACAATGAACTCACTCGATTCTTCCTGATTTTAACGGTAGATTGCTTTAAAGTGATGAAAGGCTCTCGGGGCAAGTTTTCTCTTGCTTCCATAAAGTAGGAACATGCCTGCGTGTTCAGATTCTTGCCCGCTCATCCATCAAGCCAGATTCATGTGCCCTTTGTCCAGGGGAAGAGCTGAGGCAACTAGAAGTCTTCAGGTCTAAACTCCTGGGGTGCTGGGAGTAGCGGGGACCAGGAAGGCAGTGCTGCAGGATCCAGCTTAGGTTAAGACTGTAGCTTCATTCTGTCTCCTGTGCCTGGCGTGGCTCGAGCCAGCTGGCTGTTCCCCCTGCCCCTGCCGGCTTCTTCCTGGTCTCCTCCACTGCTGGTCCCACTTGCTCTGAGCGGAGAATGCTGGAGCCTGGTGGTCTACAGTCCGTAGAGTCAGACATGACTGAAGTGACTTAGCAATAAGAGATGCCGCCTCTTGTCCCCAGAAAGGAAACCAAGCAATATCCCCAAATGTGTCCACCTTGTGGCCTTTCCTGCGCTCAGGCCTGTGTGTGCATGCTCAGTTGCTTAAGTCGAGTCTCTGTGCGACCCTATGGACTGCAGCCCACCAGGCAGGCTCCTCTGTCCGCCAGGCTCCTCTGTCCATGGGATTCTCCAGGCAGGAATACTGGAGCAGGTTGCCATACCATCTTTCAAGGGATCTTCTCAACCCAGGGATTAAACTTGCATCGCCTGTGTCTCTGGCATTACAGGCAGGCTCTTGACTGCTGCACCACTGGGGAAGGCCATGCTTAGGCCTACTTTCCCTTAATGCGCTTTCTTCCCTGTCCTCATACCTATCAGCTTTCCTGTCTATTCCTACCTGTCTCTTATCTCTTGTCAGGCCATGTGGCCTTTAGCAGGTGGAGAGGGGCAAGGGGGAGAGGGGCCCTGGGCTGGGGCTCAAGCCATGTGGCCTCAAAGCCCCGTCTCTTCTATTATCCATGAGGTGGCGTGTTCTCAGCCCTCGCCAAGTGCCCCGGAGAGGACTCTGCACATCATTTATGGTGCTGCTCCCCCATGCTCACTCCCCCATCCCTTCTGCTGGGATGCTGTGTGGATACTGGAAATATCTGCCCGTGCTGAGGGACACCATAGCTGCACGTCTGTGGGAGTGCCTATACTCAAGTGGAAGAGGCTGTCGAGGGAGGATTCATGAATCATCCACGTACGGTCAGACCTCCACGCTCCAAGTTCCCTGAGGCCATGGGCTGCATCCTCAGAGGTGCCAGGCTGCCAGCCCTGGTGTGCTGCTCCCTCCTTGAAGGGTCCCACTTGGGTTTTGCTCTGTCTGTGGCCTTTTCTACGTGGAGGTGACTGCCTGGGGCCGAAGGCATGTGTCCTCCGCAGAACTTGCCCCCTCCCATGGCCGTGGCTGTGCGTGCGGCCTGCTGTGCAGAGTGGAGCAGGGAGAAGGGAGAGAGGTGGAGTGGCAGGCAGGCCTCAGGCCTCCTTTCCTCTCTTCCTCCTGAGCCTCACAACATGAGGAGAAGCCAACCTGACTGTTCGGCTTTTACTTTTTTCTGAACAAGTGACTAACACCTAGGCTTCTTCCTATGAACACAGGACGAGACCACTCTAGCCCCCGATTCTTAACAAACTATAAACAGGTCAGGGAACTTCCCTGGCAATCCAGTGGTTAAGACTTCAAGCTTTCAATCAGGGGGCACAGGTTCGAGCCCTGCTTGGGGAGCTAAGACCCCACATGTCATGTGGCCAGAGCTGGGGGACTATAAACAGGTCAGGTCAGTCCTTCTCTCTCAAAAGCTTGTGGAGTCTTCCCAACACACTTAGAATGAAACCCAAGGGCCCAGAGGCTCTGCCCAATCCTGCCTGGTGTTCTGAGAACCAGCTGCCACTTTGGAAGTCCTGCGCCTGTGCCAGAGGGCCCCGCGGAGAGAGAGGCCTGCCTCTTGACCCCTGATCCTGCCGCTGCTCCACACCATGCATCCTTGCCGTGCAGGCCCCGTGGACCTTCCTGGGACACCCAGTCTCATGCCCACCTTGGCTCCACTGCTCTCATGGTGTCCTCTCTTTGGAGAACTTCCTGGTAGAGCCTTGCTGTGTCCACACTTCTGCCCATTTCCTCTCTAGTCATCATATCCCTGACCCCAGAAAGACACGGGGAGCATTGCCCCTCTCCCGTGAGCTTTGTTTTCTTTCCTGGTCTAACATGTGCACATGCTCAGTCATGTCTGACTCTGCAATTCCATGGGCTGTAGCCCACCAGCCTCCTCTGTCCATGGGATTCTCCAGGCAAGAATACAGGCGTGGGTGGTCATTTCCTCCTCCAGGGGATCTTCCCGGCCCAGGGATGGAACTCATGTCTCCTGTGTCTCCTGCATTGGCAGGCAGGTTCTTTACTACTGTGCCACATGGGAAGTCCTTCCTGTTCCAAATTATAGTATAAATAATTTTGGTCTTGCAGCCTAGGATGCTACGCAGGACATATAAAGTCCTAGAAAAGTACCAGTTGAATGAACGAATGGATCCCAGCCAGCGTGTTCCTTTATCACCTTCAGAGTGTTTTGCTGCCTAAACAGAGATCTTCGCCACACATCTATGTACAGATACCTTTGTGACTCTGGGAAAACTAAGCATCCACAGTGGATGTGGTGCCTGCACACTAAATTGCTTCAGTCGTGTCTGACTCTTTGCAGCCGTATGGACTGTACCCCACCAGGCTCTTCCTGACCCAGGGATTGAGCCCAGTCACCAGCGTTCCCCTGGAAGCCCCAGTGAATTTGGTGAAAGTGAAAGTCGCTCAGTTGTGTCTGACTCTTTGCAACCCCATGGACTGTAGCCTGCCAGGCTCCTCTATCCATGGGATTCTCCAAGCATTTCTACTGGAATGGGTAGCTGTTCCCTTCTCCAGGGGGTATTCCCAACCCAGGGATCGAACCCAAGTTTCCCTTATTGCAGGCAGATTCTTTACCACCTGAGCCACTGGAGAAGCCGGAGAATACTGCAGTGGGTAGTCTATCCTTTCTCCAGGGGACCTTCCCAACCCAGAAATTGAATTGGGGTCCCCTGCATTGCAAGCAGATTCTTTACTAGCTGAGCTATCAGGGAAGTCCCAGTGGATATGGTAACTAACCCCTGTTTTCTCTCTTCCCAGTTTCCTGGGTTATGGCACAGCCTCAGCCAGCCAGCCAGCGCCCGTCTACAGCCACACTCCAATGATCCCTGGACGCCAAGTCCTGTGGGAGGTCGACTCCAGTCTTCCTTGAAGGCAGCCAAACCTTCCCTGGTCCTCTGCGGGACCTGTGCGAGTCCCACTGAGAGGCGGGACACCAGACAGCCTCCCTTTGCTCATGTTGGAATTCCCCTGGGCTGTTAGCCAGCTTGAGCAACTGCTCTCGTGTTGCAGACGGCTCCTGCTCGCTTTTGCATCGGACATTGTCCTTGGCTGGATGGCACCATCCGCCCAGGGATGGAACTCATGTCTCCTGTGTCTCCTGCATTGGCAGGCAGGTTCTTTACTACTGTGCCACATGGGAAGTCCTTCCTGTTCCAAATTATAGTATAAATAATTTTGGTCTTGCAGCCTAGGATGCTACGCAGGACATATAAAGTCCTAGAAAAGTACCAGTTGAATGAACGAATGGATCCCAGCCAGCGTGTTCCTTTATCACCTTCAGAGTGTTTTGCTGCCTAAACAGAGATCTTCGCCACACATCTATGTACAGATACCTTTGTGACTCTGGGAAAACTAAGCATCCACAGTGGATGTGGTGCCTGCACACTAAATTGCTTCAGTCGTGTCTGACTCTTTGCAGCCGTATGGACTGTACCCCACCAGGCTCTTCCTGACCCAGGGATTGAGCCCAGTCACCAGCGTTCCCCTGGAAGCCCCAGTGAATTTGGTGAAAGTGAAAGTCGCTCAGTTGTGTCTGACTCTTTGCAACCCCATGGACTGTAGCCTGCCAGGCTCCTCTATCCATGGGATTCTCCAAGCATTTCTACTGGAATGGGTAGCTGTTCCCTTCTCCAGGGGGTATTCCCAACCCAGGGATCGAACCCAAGTTTCCCTTATTGCAGGCAGATTCTTTACCACCTGAGCCACTGGAGAAGCCGGAGAATACTGCAGTGGGTAGTCTATCCTTTCTCCAGGGGACCTTCCCAACCCAGAAATTGAATTGGGGTCCCCTGCATTGCAAGCAGATTCTTTACTAGCTGAGCTATCAGGGAAGTCCCAGTGGATATGGTAACTAACCCCTGTTTTCTCTCTTCCCAGTTTCCTGGGTTATGGCACAGCCTCAGCCAGCCAGCCAGCGCCCGTCTACAGCCACACTCCAATGATCCCTGGACGCCAAGTCCTGTGGGAGGTCGACTCCAGTCTTCCTTGAAGGCAGCCAAACCTTCCCTGGTCCTCTGCGGGACCTGTGCGAGTCCCACTGAGAGGCGGGACACCAGACAGCCTCCCTTTGCTCATGTTGGAATTCCCCTGGGCTGTTAGCCAGCTTGAGCAACTGCTCTCGTGTTGCAGACGGCTCCTGCTCGCTTTTGCATCAGGGAGCATTGTCCTTGGCTGGATGGCACCATCCATGTGTGCCTACTGCTGGTACTCCTGGGTGGTTGAGGACCAGTGGCCAACCCTCAGGATCTTGAGAAATAATCAAATGGTGCTTTCAAGCAACTATGTTTAGAGGTCATTTTTCTACTATAATATATAGTCAAAACAGCCCCAGCCCTTGCTGGTGCACAGCTCTTGTGAGGGCTGCCCCACCCCTGACCACATGGAGTGAGAAGAGCTCTCATCTCTTTTTGTCAGGGAACATGGAGTTGGCCTGGTGCATCAGTATTAGGGTCACCTGAAGAAAAGGGAAAACACGAAATAATGGTGGCTGAAACAAGATACATTTTTTTCCCCTCTCTTGTAAAGGAAATCAACCCTGAATATTCATTGGAAGGAATGATGCTGAAGCTGAAGTTCCAATCCTTTGGCCACCTGATGGGAAGAGCCAACGCATCGGGAAAGACCTTGATGCTAGGAAAAATAGAAGGCAGGAGGAGAAGGGAATGACAGAAGACGAGATGGTTGGATGACGTCACTGACTCAATGGACATGAGCTTGAGCAAACTCTGGGAGCTGGTGAGGGACAGGGAAGCCTGGAGTACCGCAGGCCATGGAGTTGCAAAGACTCGCACATGATGAATGACTGAACTGAACTGAAAGGGACTCTGGGGATAGGCAATGCCAGGGTGGTGATGGTGAGTCCCTCTGGCTTTTTGCTCTCTTTGATAGTTGGCTTCCACCCTCAGATCGCCTCACTTTTCAGGATGACTGCTGGAGCTCCAGACAATAGGCCTGTATATCAAGGGGCAGGAAAAAGGGGTGCCAGAGGGTACAAAGGATACCACTCAGCTAGATGAGCATCCTTTATATAATGTTCCCCCAAAGTCTCACTTAATACCTTCACTTTGGTCTTATTTAGAGAAGGAAATGGGAACCCACTCCAGTGTTCTTGCCTGGAAAATTGCATGGACAGAGGAGCGTGATGATCAACAGTCCATGGGGTTGCAAAGAGTCGGAGATGAATGAGCAGGCACTTCTTGGTCTTATTAACCAGTATTTATTAATCACATGGCTGAATCTAACGTCAAGGGACAATGGGAGGGACGCTCTTACACTCTTGGTGGGAATGTAAATTACTACAACCGCTATAGAGGATCCTTAAAACACTAAAAATAGACCTACGATATGATCCAGCAATCCCACTCCGGGGCATACATCCAGAGAAAACCATAATTTGAAAAGATACACCCTATGTTCATAGCAACACTATTTACAACAGCCAAGACATGAAAACAAACTAAATGTCCATCAATAGGAATGGATAAAGAAGATGGAATATCTATATACAATGAAATATTACTCAGTCATTAAAAGAACAAAATAATCCCACTAGCAGCAGCATGGATGAACCTAGAGGTGACCATACTAAATGAACCAAGACAGAGAAAAGACAAATATCACTGGCATGCTTAATCTAATTCTAAAGATGGTACAAATGGAGTTTATTTACCAAACAGAAACAGGGTTACAAAACAAACTTATGGTTACCAAAGGGGAACTGCATACACACTACGATATATAAGATAGATAACAGCAAGGACCTGCTGCATAGCCCAAGAAACGCTACTCAGTGTTCTGTGACAATCTACATGAGAAACAGTTCTGAGAAAGAATGGATATATGCGTAAGTGTACCTGAATCACTTTGCTGTACACCTGGAACTAACACAACATTGTAAACTAACTCTACTCAAAAATGTTTTTTTTTTAAAAAAGGGGATACTGGGAAATGTACTCCTATTTCTCAGCCATTGTGACTCTTCATAAAACCAAACTTCTGTTGCTAAAGAAGAAAGAGAGGTAATGGCTGACTAAGAGAAGTTGCAGTGCTAATCGAGCAGGGACGGCAAGCGAGAGGGAACCTTCCAAGCTGAGAGAACGGAGCTCTGCCAGCTGGGTCCATGTCCCAGACAGCTGCAGATTTTGCTGCGCTGCTCTCTCCAGCCCCCGTGGTCTCTGCAAAGCCTGCTTGCGGGCTTCCCTGGTAGCTCAGTGGTAAAAAGTTCACCTGCCCATGCAGGAGAAACGGGTTTGATCCCTGATCCGGGAAGATCCCATATGCTGCGAAGCAACTAAGCCCGTGAGCCACAACTATGGAGCCTGTGCTCTAGAGCCTCAGAGCTGCAACTATGGAGCCCATGGGCCGCAACATCTGAAGCCCATGAGCCCTGGAGTCTGAGTCCTACAACAAGAGAAGTCACCGCAACAAGAAGCCTGCTCACTTCAACCAGAGAGGAGCCCCGACTCCTTGCAACGGAGGAGAGTCTGCGGTAGCCGTGAAAACCCAGAATAGCCAAAAATAAATACATAAATAAAAAGTTTTTAAAAACCCTGCTTGCATAGCCTCCTCCTTTCTCAGCTCTGCCACCTGGCACCTCCTACCACCCCAGCCGCCCTCAGGGAAGTAGTCGCCACCTTTCAGGGCTCTTGTCCCTGTGGGCGCTCAGGCTCCCTCTTTTTGGGGTGCCTATGAGCCTCTCAACTGCACTCAGTAGGAAAAGGGCCCCAGTCCTGCGGCAGCCCTTCCACTGGCTTAGGTTTGATTAAAAGTTTTCTTGGTGAGCGCCGGGCTCCTTGTGTTATATTCTGTTGTGCTGGTCTTGTGGAAACCACACAGTAAGACCACAAGCCTAATGGGATTCCCCCTTCAGCATTTACCCTCCCATTCTCTGTCATCCGGGGAACTGGCTTCTTAAGAAGGCAGGACACTAGGACCCAGAAGCATCTTTGGACAGGCAGGCAGGACAGCCACCACCGCCCTCTCCTTAGGTGTAGAGGGATCACGGGAAGGTGGCGCATGTGACTCTTCATAAAACCAAACTTCTGTCCCTGCAAAAAAGAAGAAAGGATACTGGGAAATGTACTCCTATTTCTCAGCCATTGTGACTCTTCATAAAACCAAACTTCTGTTGCTAAAGAAGAAAGAGAGGTAATGGCTGACTAAGAGAAGTTGCAGTGCTAATCGAGCAGGGACGGCAAGCGAGAGGGAACCTTCCAAGCTGAGAGAACGGAGCTCTGCCAGCTGGGTCCATGTCCCAGACAGCTGCAGATTTTGCTGCGCTGCTCTCTCCAGCCCCCGTGGTCTCTGCAAAGCCTGCTTGCGGGCTTCCCTGGTAGCTCAGTGGTAAAGAGTTCACCTGCCCATGCAGGAGAAACGGGTTTGATCCCTGATCCGGGAAGATCCCATATGCTGCGAAGCAACTAAGCCCGTGAGCCACAACTATGGAGCCTGTGCTCTAGAGCCTCAGAGCTGCAACTATGGAGCCCATGGGCCGCAACATCTGAAGCCCATGAGCCCTGGAGTCTGAGTCCTACAACAAGAGAAGTCACCGCAACAAGAAGCCTGCTCACTTCAACCAGAGAGGAGCCCCGACTCCTTGCAACGGAGGAGAGTCTGCGGTAGCCGTGAAAACCCAGAATAGCCAAAAATAAATACATAAATAAAAAGTTTTTAAAAACCCTGCTTGCATAGCCTCCTCCTTTCTCAGCTCTGCCACCTGGCACCTCCTACCACCCCAGCCGCCCTCAGGGAAGTAGTCGCCACCTTTCAGGGCTCTTGTCCCTGTGGGCGCTCAGGCCCCCTCTTTTGGGGTGCCTATGAGCCTCTCAACTGCACTCAGTAGGAAAAGGGCCCCAGTCCTGCGGCAGCCCTTCCACTGGCTTAGGTTTGATTAAAAGTTTTCTTGGTGAGCGCCGGGCTCCTTGTGTTATATTCTGTTGTGCTGGTCTTGTGGAAACCACACAGTAAGACCACAAGCCTAATGGGATTCCCCCTTCAGCATTTACCCTCCCATTCTCTGTCATCCGGGGAACTGGCTTCTTAAGAAGGCAGGACACTAGGACCCAGAAGCATCTTTGGACAGGCAGGCAGGACAGCCACCACCGCCCTCTCCTTAGGTGTAGAGGGATCACAGTGGGTGGAAAGGGCTCCTGGAAGGAGAAGAGAGGTAGTCTCCACAGCCAGGGCAGCCGGGGTGGCGCCATATTGGAACCTAAGTTGTGTGTGATTATTCTATTCAGTTCCTTTTTTTTTTTTTAATATTTATTTATTTGGCTACACCACATCTTAGTTGTGGCACATGGAACCTTCAATCTCCATGGACAGGGTCTTTTTGGAGGGCGCGGGGCGCGGGCGGGCCACTTCTATTGGTCTTTCATTTATCTATTTTCATCCATCTTTGTTCTTTGGCCCGTGTGGGCCTCTCATCGCAGTGACTTCTGTCGTCGCAGAGCACCGGCCCTGGGCGCATGCGCTCCAGAGCTCCGGCTCGGTAGTTGGACACATGGGTCCAGCGGCTCCGCGGCACGTGGGATCTTCCCAGGCCAGGGATGGAACCAGTGCTCCTTGAACTGCAAGGTGATGTCCTTAGCCACTGGGTCACCAGGGAAGCCCTGTTTACTTCCTTTTTACTCGTGGTGTCCTTGAGCTTCTAATGTCGGTCTGGTTTGCTTTTTTGCTTGCTTAGTCACTCATTCCCCATGGGCTCTTTGCAGCCCCGTGGACTGTAACCTGCCAGGCTCCTCTGTCCATGGGATTCTCCAGGCAAGAACACTGGAGTGGATTGCCATTTCCTTCTCCAGGGGATCTCCCTGACCCAGGGAGCAAACCCCCATCTCCTGTGTCTCCTGCATTGAAGGCAGACTCTTTACTGTCTCAGCCACCAGGGAAGCCCTGTTTACCTGCTAGTCTGGTTTGAATCATTTAGGTAGCTCTCTCCTGCTGGGTGGGGGTGACCGGAAGACTCTCGTGAGTACCTTCGGTCAGGCCCAGAGGAAGAAGATGGGGCCTCTCCTCCTGCCCCCTACAGGGGGAAGAGCGTGGGAAGGAAGGCCAGTTTTTGCTCTCAGTGCCCAATGCCTGTCTTCGCAAAGACTCTCCATCCCCAGGCCTTGTCCTCCAGGGCTGGACCCCACACCAGCCCTTCACTCCACAGGAGCATGGAGGGCCTGCCCTGGGCCAGAAGGCCTGAGCTTCTGAGTGTGCAGACAAAGACAGCAGGACCCTCCCAGAAGTGGAGAGGGAGAGCGAACGCCCCACAGGACAGAGGTGCACCTGGGAGACAGAGGCCCCACTGAACCTGGGGGCCAGGGGCCGTGAGAGCCCTCAGAGAAGCGGGCACTAGACCTCAGTGTTCAGTTTTGTGTCTGTTTCAGCGGAACTAGCATCTCAGATCATGCACCTGGGCAATCAGGTTCCTTTGCACTGTTTCACTTGATGATTCTCAGTCATTCTGATAAGACAGGAGTGCTGAGTGCTTAGTCACTCAGTCATGTCTGAGTCTTTGTGACCCTTTTCAGTGTAGCCTGTGAGACTCTTCTGTCTGTGGCATTTTTCAGGCAAGAATACTAGAATGGGCTGTTGTTTCTTTCTCCAGGGGATCTCCCGACCCAGGGATTGTACCTCCATCTCCTGTGTCTCCTGCATTGCATTCGTTTTTTTCTTTTTTGAGAGTTTCTGCAGTTTATTATTCCCTACCCTAGTAAGCACTGGGAGATAAACAGTGTAGTAAAATCTGTAAGCACATGGTATGCTAGTTTTGAAGAGTGTGAGAGTGTTGCTCTGTCATTTCCAATCTGCATTGCATTCTTTACCTGCTGAGCCATCAAGAAAGCCCTGATAAGACAGTAGACAGATAAGACAGTAGAGCTCCAATTCTCTTTTGTCTAAGTTACTTAAGATTTGTCCTGATCAAATGGAATCTATCCCACATCTAATAATAGGAGCTTCTGTGTGTATCAGTGTCATTGAAGCAAATGTGCTGTGATTCACAGAGACCATTTGTTTACGTCACAAAATACAGGTCCCACAAGAAACACTATTTCCATCTTGCTTTTCTCACTCTGTTAGAATCCCAAGAGTAGAGTTAGACCTCACAGACTTGAGTCCTGTGGCAGTTGGTCACCTGAAAATGTTGGGAAAATGCAGGGAGGACTGGTTCTTCTAGTGGAGAAAACAGGTTATTACTAAAGGCTAACCACACACACTCATGAAGAGAATGCCCAGGGAGCTTGTTGATCTGGTCCCCAGGGGCCTCTGCCTGCGGCTTGGGCCTGGGTTCCCAGCCAGAGACCGGGCTGGGTCACGAAGGTGATAGCACCAGGTTCTAGTCACGAGTCCAGTGGTCAGTGACAAGGGCTCTGACCTTCAGCTTTGCAGAAACGAATTTCCATAAAGACAGAAAGTAGTGAAGCAAGTCAAGTATTTCTTAAGAGGAAACGAGGGGGCTTCCCTGCTGGCTCAGAGGGTTGAGTCTGCCTGCAGCGTGGGAGACCGGGGTTCAATCCCTGGATTGGAAAGATCCCCTGGACAAGGCAAGGGCTACCCACCCCAGTATTCCTGCCTGGAGAATCCCATGGACAGAGGAGCCTGGTGGGCTACAGTCCATGGGGTCACAAAGAATTGGGCACGACTGAGTGACTACACTTTCACTTAAGAAGAAAAGGGTCCAGTACGTATGAATGGACCCATGGGCAGACTCAGAGGAGCCGTCCCTGAGCTGCACTCTTGTGGCTGTTTGAATTAGTTACATGGGGCATTTCTTCCAGTTTTCCTTTGGCCAATCATTTTGATTTGCCTGGTTCACAGTTTATATTTGGTATATCTCAGGATGCTTCCATGTCTGCACACGCATCTCAGCCGAGATGGATCCTACCACAAAGGCCTATGGGTAGCTTAGCATCGCTTGCCTTTGATCTCCAAGGAGCCTTTCTGCACAGGTGTGGTTGGGGAGGTCTCCTGACTTTGATAATGAGAAATCTGTGGTCTGGGCAGGGCCCAGCCTTCTCCGTTAATTGTCCCGCTATTTTGATCTTGGAGTTTCAGTCCTCAGGGAATGAATCTCCAATTGCTTTGCCCCAGAGGACCCATCTGTCTCCTGCCTCACATCCATCAAGGGGCAGGGGCAGTGCTCCAGGCTGTTCTGGGGTAGAGCTGAGAGCAGAGGGCTAGAGGCTGCTGCTGGCCAGACTGCGAGCTGTTCAGGAGACCAAGGACAGTCCCACCTTCAGGGACATGTCTGGCCACTTACGGGCTTTAGGACAGCTCATTTTCTCAGAGCCTTAAGACCCAGGGGAGCAGGACCAGGCCCCCACAGTGGCCAGGACCACTGATGGTAATGGCGACTGCTGCCCAGACGTGAATGGATGAAGGGGGATCAGCCAGGAGAAGAAAATCTTCCCCTCTCTGCTGTGGATTATTTCAGGGAACCCAGGGTGCTGAGAATGGAGACTTCATGCAAATGCACCCTCTGAGTCAGCTGGGTGGGTGGAGGGCATGAGTGAACACGTTTGCTGAGTGGTTGGGTCTGGCCAGGCTCTGTTCTAAACTGTTCACCCAAGTAGCCTCATTTCATCCCATAACCCTATGAGGTCAGTGGGTTCTTTGGTTTGCTTTTGTCTCTTTAATTTTTATGCTTCTTGGCTGTGCCATGCAGCATGTGGGATCTTAGTTCCCCTACCAGGGATTGAACTCACATCCTCTGCATTGGAAGTGGGGAATCTTAACCACTGGACCGCCAGGGAAGTCCTGGTCGGTGTTGTTTAGTATGATTCCTTCTTTCTCAGGTGAGGAAACAGAAGAAGTGATCTGCTCGGAGAAGGGATGTGCTCCTAGCTGGCCTGGCCTACAGACTCACCCTCCTGGCAGTATCTGCCAGCCCTGGGGCCAGAGCTGGGACCCTGTGCCCGGAGCTCCCACACTTGTTCCTTACCTGACTTTTGATATGACGAATCTGGTGGTCTACCACAAAGGCCTATGGGTAGCTTAGCATCGCTTGCCTTTGATCTCCAAGGAGCCTTTCTGCACAGGTGTGGTTGGGGAGGTCTCCTGACTTTGATAATGAGAAATCTGTGGTCTGGGCAGGGCCCAGCCTTCTCCGTTAATTGTCCCGCTATTTTGATCTTGGAGTTTCAGTCCTCAGGGAATGAATCTCCAATTGCTTTGCCCCAGAGGACCCATCTGTCTCCTGCCTCACATCCATCAAGGGGCAGGGGCAGTGCTCCAGGCTGTTCTGGGGTAGAGCTGAGAGCAGAGGGCTAGAGGCTGCTGCTGGCCAGACTGCGAGCTGTTCAGGAGACCAAGGACAGTCCCACCTTCAGGGACATGTCTGGCCACTTACGGGCTTTAGGACAGCTCATTTTCTCAGAGCCTTAAGACCCAGGGGAGCAGGACCAGGCCCCCACAGTGGCCAGGACCACTGATGGTAATGGCGACTGCTGCCCAGACGT
Source organism: Tragulus kanchil (assembly GCA_022376925.1). Classification (NCBI taxonomy): domain Eukaryota; kingdom Metazoa; phylum Chordata; class Mammalia; order Artiodactyla; family Tragulidae; genus Tragulus; species Tragulus kanchil. The sequence goes on along the minus strand of JAIOJX010000028.1, from coordinate 233,462,495 downwards.
GAATGGATGAAGGGGGATCAGCCAGGAGAAGAAAATCTTCCCCTCTCTGCTGTGGATTATTTCAGGGAACCCAGGGTGCTGAGAATGGAGACTTCATGCAAATGCACCCTCTGAGTCAGCTGGGTGGGTGGAGGGCATGAGTGAACACGTTTGCTGAGTGGTTGGGTCTGGCCAGGCTCTGTTCTAAACTGTTCACCCAAGTAGCCTCATTTCATCCCATAACCCTATGAGGTCAGTGGGTTCTTTGGTTTGCTTTTGTCTCTTTAATTTTTATGCTTCTTGGCTGTGCCATGCAGCATGTGGGATCTTAGTTCCCCTACCAGGGATTGAACTCACATCCTCTGCATTGGAAGTGGGGAATCTTAACCACTGGACCGCCAGGGAAGTCCTGGTCGGTGTTGTTTAGTATGATTCCTTCTTTCTCAGGTGAGGAAACAGAAGAAGTGATCTGCTCGGAGAAGGGATGTGCTCCTAGCTGGCCTGGCCTACAGACTCACCCTCCTGGCAGTATCTGCCAGCCCTGGGGCCAGAGCTGGGACCCTGTGCCCGGAGCTCCCACACTTGTTCCTAGAAAGAGGCCCAGGGGCCTCATTTTCTAGAAATGGCACCAAAGTGAAGAGGCAGTCCCCAGCTCTGTCCTGCCCACAGACAGTCTGGACTTCCTTTTCTCCCGTCTCTGAAATGAGGGTCTGCACTGTGACCTCCTTGGGGCCTCTCTGCCTTGTACATCTCTAATTCACTCACTCACAGAAGGAAGTAAATGACCGATGAGGCTCCTTGCATTTTTTTTCAACAAACGGTGTGTTTCAGCTCTATAGACACTTGACACAAACGAAGAAATTAGAAGCTGGAAATTGAGGCTTCCCTGGTGGTCCACTGGGTAAGGACACCGCCTTGCAGTGCAAGGGGCGCCAGTTTGATCCCTGGCCTGGGAAGATCCCATGTGCTGCGGAGCGGCTGGACCGATGTGTCCAATCACCGAGCCGAAGCTCTGGAGCGCATGCGCCCAGAGCCAGTGCTCTGCGACAACAGAGGCCACTACAATGGGAGACCCACATGGGCCAAAGAACAAAGATGGATGAAAACAGATAAATGAAAGACCAATAGAAATGGCTCTCTTGCCCCTCTCCCTCCCCAACCCGACCCGCCCCCCCACCCCCCATAGAAAAAAAGTGAAAAAAAGAAGCTGGAAATTATTGTTTGGAAAGTGAGTAGATGGTGAGCCTTCAGGTAACTTCACAATGGTCTCATGCAGGGGCCACCCGGCTTCCTTGTGTCTAAGAGATCCAGAGACCTTAATGAGATTAAAAATGGTCAGAGGGCACTCACCCTCATTAATATCAAAGCTAAAATGGCTCAACAATTCTCTTCAGCAATTGGAGTGTGATTGAAAACAGTGAGCAAGTGACACCGTTAGTCAGGTTTCCCTGCTTTGGGTCCCCAGGTGCAATCACAGTGTGAAGCAATGTGGCTTTGCTGTTGTTTGCTCATTAAGTCGTGTCCAACTCTTTGCGACCCCGTGGCCCGTAGCCCGCCAGGCTCCTCTGTCCATGTGATTCTCTAGGCAAGAATACAGGAGTGGGTTGCCATTTCCTTTTCCAGGGGATCTTCTCACCTCAGGGATCAAACCCAGGTCTCCCGAAATGCAGGCGGATTCTTTACTGTTTTACAGAGATAATGATCCCAGAAGTTAAAATGGGGTTATTACAATGGGCCCTAATGCCATATGATTGTGTCCTCATAGAAAAGGGATCTCAGAGACAGACAGACAGAGGGGAGATGATGCAAGGGCACAGGGAGACGACGACCATCTCCAAGCAGAGGCTCCTGCACAGCCGCAGAAGGAACCAACCCTGTGGCCGCCCTGGTCTCAGACCTCCAGCCTCCAGGTCTCTGAAAAAGTAAATTTCTCTGAGTTATTTAAGCCTCTCTGTTTGCGGCGCTTTGCTGTGGCAGTCCTCGGAGACTGATACCCAGAGTCAGATAGGGCTCAGCTAAAAGAAATTGAACTTGGTTCTGAGAGGAGAGTAGAGGCCTGGAGTCATGAGATGGATACAGGAAGCCCCTGGGGACCCAGGCACATTCTAGTTTCTGTCCCTCATTGTCACTTTCCACCTTTTCCAAAGAGAAGGTGAGACAGAGGTTGACTTCTCCCCACTTGGTACTGCCCCCAATTCACGTTAGTTTGAACTGATACAGTTTTTCTTCTTTTTTTGAACCGTAGTTGATTGACGCTATTAATAGTGTTTAGTTTCAGATGTACAGCAAAGTGATTCAGTTATATATTATAATTCATTCAATACATATATTCTTTTCCATTGCTGGTTATTACAAGCTATCAGAATAGTTCCCCTTGCTATATAGTAAATCCTTTTTTATCTATTTAACATACAGTGGTGTATATCTATGAATCTGATCCTCCTAATTGATCCCTCTCCCTCCCCTTTGCCCTTTGCTAACCCTAAGGTTGTTTTCTATGCCAGTGAATCTATTTATGTTTTGTAAATACGTTCATTTGTATTGTTCTTTAGATTCCACATCTAAGTGATAAGCCCTATTTGTCTTCTCCATCTGACTTCACGTAATATGATCATCTCTAAGTCCAACTTTGTAGCGATATTTACACATGGTTGTTGCTGTTCAGTCACTCAGTCATGTCTGGCTGGCTCCCCTGTCCTTCACCATCTCCCAGAGTTTGCTCAGACTCATGTCCATTGAGCTGGTGAGGCCATCCAACTGTCTAATCCTCTGTCGCCTCTTCTCCCGCTGCCCTCAGTCTTTCCAGCATCAGGGGCTTTTCCAATGAGTCAGCTCTTCACATCCGGTGGTCAAAGCGTGGGAGCTTCAGGTTCAGCATCTGTCCTTCCAGTGAATAGTCAGGGATGATTTCCTTTAGGATTGCCTGGCTTGATCTCCTTGCTGTCCAAGGGAACGCTCAAGAGTCTTCTCCAGCACCACAGTTCAAAAGCCTCAATTCTTTGCTGCTCAGCCTTCTTTCTGGTCCACCTCTCACATCAGCACATGAGTACTAGAAAAACCATAGCTTTAACTATATGGATTTTGGTCAGCAAAATGATGTCTCTGCTTTTTAATTCTACGTAAGAATTTAAGTTGCTTTCAAAACCTCGCTGAGCTCAGACTTGCTTGCTCTGCATGGGGTGGCCTTTCTGGCTGGAACTGCCTCCTGGTGGATCTGCTTTTCCATGCCTGAAGGTTGCAGCTTCCTAAGAGCATCGTTCTTTGTGTGGAAAACCACCGTGCGGCTGGCACAGCAGACGGGGCCCACGCAGTTTCCCAGGAGCAGAGAGGCAGCTCCAGCCTGGCAGCTGCAGGTGACAGTCCTGACCAGTCCGGGAGCCAATGAGAAGTTCATAGGCTGTTAATAAACTGGAACCAATTGGTGAATGTGGGCTGGGTGTGCTGGAGCCGGCTGGGGCCGCAGGTCCCTGGGAGAGCTGACACTTGCGCTGCCTTTATCTGCATATAGCAGGAGCCTGAAAGCTCCCCGGCCTCTCTGGGTGTTTGTGACCGTGAATAGACATATGTCCCTCACACGAGCACGGGGAATATCTAATTAAGCCGCACAATGATTGCTTATGCCCAAGGCTGTCACAGACCAGGCTCTTCTCACTCTGTCTGAGAACCACAAAACGGGAACTCGCTTTTCATACATGATGATGAATATATTCGACATATATTAGAATTGATTTAGATCCTTAAAAGAACACAACAAAGGCTGTTTTCATAGAAATAGTTTCAACCCCATGTAAATGTTTCTTTTAAATATGTTAAATCCTGTTTATGGTTTGAGGCCATCCAACTGTCTAATCCTCTGTCGCCTCTTCTCCCGCTGCCCTCAGTCTTTCCCAGCATCAGGGGCTTTTCCAATGAGTCAGCTCTTCACATCCGGTGGTCAAAGCGTGGGAGCTTCAGGTTCAGCATCTGTCCTTCCAGTGAATAGTCAGGGATGATTTCCTTTAGGATTGCCTGGCTTGATCTCCTTGCTGTCCAAGGGAACGCTCAAGAGTCTTCTCCAGCACCACAGTTCAAAAGCCTCAATTCTTTGCTGCTCAGCCTTCTTTCTGGTCCACCTCTCACATCAGCACATGAGTACTAGAAAAACCATAGCTTTAACTATATGGATTTTGGTCAGCAAAATGATGTCTCTGCTTTTTAATTCTACGTAAGAATTTAAGTTGCTTTCAAAACCTCGCTGAGCTCAGACTTGCTTGCTCTGCATGGGGTGGCCTTTCTGGCTGGAACTGCCTCCTGGTGGATCTGCTTTTCCATGCCTGAAGGTTGCAGCTTCCTAAGAGCATCGTTCTTTGTGTGGAAAACCACCGTGCGGCTGGCACAGCAGACGGGGCCCACGCAGTTTCCCAGGAGCAGAGAGGCAGCTCCAGCCTGGCAGCTGCAGGTGACAGTCCTGACCAGTCCGGGAGCCAATGAGAAGTTCATAGGCTGTTAATAAACTGGAACCAATTGGTGAATGTGGGCTGGGTGTGCTGGAGCCGGCTGGGGCCGCAGGTCCCTGGGAGAGCTGACACTTGCGCTGCCTTTATCTGCATATAGCAGGAGCCTGAAAGCTCCCCGGCCTCTCTGGGTGTTTGTGACCGTGAATAGACATATGTCCCTCACACGAGCACGGGGAATATCTAATTAAGCCGCACAATGATTGCTTATGCCCAAGGCTGTCACAGACCAGGCTCTTCTCACTCTGTCTGAGAACCACAAAACGGGAACTCGCTTTTCATACATGATGATGAATATATTCGACATATATTAGAATTGATTTAGATCCCCTTAAAAGAACACAACAAAGGCTGTTTTCATAGAAATAGTTTCAACCCCATGTAAATGTTTCTTTTTAAATATGTTAAATCCTGTTTTAACTGGGAATAGGACTGGGGGCTGACAGGGAAAAGCGCTCAGTATACATTGGTTGGTTGATTATGATGTTCCGTGTAACTTGCAACAATTGTGTTTCATGAATGAGCTAGGACCTTAAGGGTGGAAAGTTGTATTTTTCTCAAAATTAACAGAAATGTTTGCATGTATTCCATGGGAGCCAAAAGCTTTGAGCATAAGGAGTAAATATGTTTTTCTTAAGTTAGTCTTCCCTTCCCTTAATATAAGGGGGGCCCACAAAGAAATGTTCTTTACAGTCAAGTCATTTTGGGACTTCAAACTAAAGTCCTGTATCCCCTGCTTAAGCCTTGCATTGCTTCTTTAAAAAAAAAAAAAAGGAGTGTAATTTTTAACAGGGGAAGAAACCCTTATCTTGGTTTTGTTGTTTACTCATGTCCAACTCTTTTTGTGACCGCAGGGACTGTAGTCCACCAGCCTCTTCTGTCCTTGGGATTTCCCAGGCAAGAATACTAGAGTTGGTTACCATTTCCTTCTCCAACAGATATTCTCAACCCAGGGATTGAGTCCATGTCTCCTGCATTGACAGGAGGAGTATTTACTGTTGAGCCACCTGGGAAGCCCCTTATCTTGGTTTAGGAACGAAGAAATTACTTTTCCTTCTATTGTTATGACCAGGAAGGATCTCTGATGAAAGCCACGGATGTGGGGACACTGTGAAAAGTATGAGATACTGTGAAAACCACCTCAAAAAGTTTTTCATCAAGAGCAGGACTGGCTGCCTAGTTTGCAGGGCCCAGTGCAGAATGAACATACAGGTTCCCTCATTTAAGAGTCATTAAGGACTCCTAGTGGGTGACAGCAGAGCCGTGAGCCAACCACAGAGCTCTCCTGAGCATGGGGACTTGGGTGACAGGCTGCCGGGGCCCACACCGATGAACTGCTTCTGCCAAGAGCCGCTTTTGGTCCTCCACAGGGAGGAGAGGAAAAGAGAAGGAGGAGACAAGAGGTGATATTAAATCCAAATTTTTATACAGTCCGTGAGTTCAGAGACACTCAGTCATGATGAAATGAACTGAAAAATGATTTCGAATTTATTTTGTTCATCCTGACCAGGCAAATTTGAAGAGTACAATCGGTCGCTCAGTCCTGTCCGACTCTTAAGGCTCCATGGACTGCAGCCCCCCAGGCTCCTCTGTTCATGAGATTCTCCAGGCAAGATTACCGGAGCTGGTTACCATTTCCTTCTCCAGGGGGTCTTCCCAACCCAGGGATCAAACCCACATCTCCCATACTGGCAGGCAGATACTTTTCCACTGCCTCACCTGAGAAGCCCATTGAAAGAGCAGAGCAGACCTCCCCACACGAGCAGTTGTGTGCTAAAGGCCTTTTTTGGGCTTTTCTCATTTCATGTGTAAAGCTGGGTTTTTGTCTTTCCCTTTTCACTCAAGATTTTTATCCATTCAGAAAAGGAGCTCTGGAAAGAACTATACATTTTGATGAACCGGTCCGAATTCTAGAGAGACGGTAGAGATGGAAAATTCCTGCCTTCTCCAGAAAAACAAGAAACAAAAGACTTGAGTGGCATCCACCCAGGTGTTGGAGGCCTGGCTGCTGTGGGGTTTTGCCTGGCAGAGCAGGTGGGGTGTGATGGCTTGTGACTTGTCTACCTCTTGCTTGCTGTGTCTCTAGGACACAGCATAGATGAAGCTGCCTCCTCATCCTTGGACCCCTGCCCATCCCACACTCACCGCGAGTCTTTCCTGCAGGGGAATGATTCCATCCGGCCCTGCCCGTGAGCCACTGTCCACAGGGAAGTGGCTGGTTTTCCTCAGGGGTGGAGTATGGAAAGAGAACTGTCAGGTTTTTAAAAATTGTGCTAAGAAAAAAAATACCAAACAGAACATCGAAACCATATTTAAGTATACAGTTTGGTAGCATTATCCGCATTCCTATTGCTGTACAACTGACAACTAGAACATGTTTGCACGTATTGGGCAGGGGAAAAAGGAGAAGGGGGCGGCAGAGGATGAGATGGTGGGATGGCATCGCCAACTCGATGAACGTGAATTTGAGCAAACTCCAGGAGATAGTGAAGGACAGGGAAGCTCAGTCTGCTGCCGTCCATGGGGTTGCAAAGAGTTGGACACAACTGAACGACTGAGCAACAACAATAACCACAACCCCCCAGTCATGGTTGCAGACATCTGAAGAGGAAAACCCCTTAAACTCAGAAGGCCCTTAGTAGATGTTCTTAAAAGAATGGGACCACATGAGGCTGTGTAACTAAGACCTTGTATAAGACCCATCCAAGCCCCTGGCCCCCACACTAACTGTATGACATGTTTTTTACTGTCCCCTAACAACTGTCTATTTGCAAAAAAAAAAAAAGAAAAGAAGACTTTGGATCCCTTTGATTCTTTGATCTGTTTCTTATTCTTTTCTCTCTCTCTCTCTTTTTTTTGCTAGCACATGTAGGATCTTAGTTCCCTGACCAGGAATTGAACCCGTGACCCCTGCAGTGGCAGTACGGTCTTAATCACTGGACCACCAGGGAAAGGCAACTATGGATTTGATTGTTAAATAATGTTCTGAACCTTTGTATTGAACAGAGTCTTCACAGTCTCACAGCTATCCCAGACCTTAGTTCAGGGCCTGATATACATCAGGTGCTTCGTAAATGTTGGGCGGACAAATGAGTCATCAAAAAGCTTTTCAGTATTAACAAGGAGGAGAAAGAATAAAGGAAATCATGTAATCATCCCCAAATTCCCCTTACACCAGTGCCCTCAGCCCCCTGCCAGAGAGCATCTTTCAAAGCAAAGGTGATGAAGTGTCGGAGGCCGTGTGCCAAGGACAGGGAAGGACTGGGGTGCGCACAGGGCCCGGTAGCCAGCGACCTCTGCCCTGGGAGGGTTCCCCTTTAGAAGGGGAGGTAAGAGACTCTCTTTGGAAACAGAAAAGCCTAGGGAGGACTAAGGTGGAGGGCGGGGCACTTCGCAAAAAAGGCCAGAGTTGTTTCGAAGCAGCCAAGGGTTGGTCTGAATGCTTTTCGCTCGTCAGATGAGGAAGACGGTTGGGCAACAGATCTGGCGGGGCTGGCAGGAGCTGCAAAGCCTCATGGGAGGAAGTGTTGCAGGAGGACAGAGCCTGCCAGTAGTCTGGCTTAGGGATTCAGAGGCCTCTGGAAAAGAAATCTGGAGGTGAGGGTGGGATAGTAAAATTATAAGAGAAGCGGGGAAGGGCACGATCATTTAGGAACATGAACATGTTTGTCTTGTCTGAAATGCAACAGCACTTCCGTGTTTAAGAATGAAAAGAGAACCTAAACGCATTTTCTAGGAGCCCCTGGGATGACAGACTGGAGGGAATGAAGTTGGACTGAGGAGCCCGAGATGGTGTGTCTGTGACTGGGGCAGCTTCTGAGGCCAAGGTCAAAGGCAAACCAGGAAAAGGCAGCACTGTAACATCAGTGACATTTTTTACCCTCCCGCACCTCTCTAAGGACACATGGTCCGTTTCCAAGCGTAGGTCAAGAAGCTGCTTGCTTTTCCTCCAGGTGAGCGGATTGTTAGCAATGGAGCAGGGGCGAGGCACCGAAGCTTCCACACAGATGCCCTCCAGGACCCAGTGGGGTGTCAGGACCCAGCCCAGGAGATGTCAGGGTCACGCTTGCTTGTCCCTGTAGTGTGGTTTCCCAGCACAGCACGAGGGCAGAGGGCTGGAGGGAATACTTGGAAATTTATCTCCTAAAAGAGTTCACTCGTGACCTTTGGGCTTGTCACCTCCTTCCTCTGGGCCTCTGTTTCTTGTCTTGAGGCGGGATCACTGGACTAGCTCACTGAGTCAGAATCACCTGGTGATGAGAAAGACACCCCACCCCTGGCACCCGCCCCCAGAGAAGCTGACTCGGTAGGTTTGAGGTCAAACCCTGGTGTGGATGTTAAGAATGAACAAACAAACCACCCATGTGGTTTTGCTCTACAGCTAATTTGTAAGCCATGACCTGAGGGTGGAAGTCTTACACGTTACCACAAGCTGGCCTCGCTCCCTGCATAATCAGAAGGATGCCAGCGTTCTCTCGACAGAGTAAACCCAAGGGTGGACTGAGGTTTTGTTGTTGTTCAGTCACTCAGACATGTCTGATTCCTTGCGACCGCATGAACTGCAGCACCCCAGGCTCCCCTGTCCTTCACCATCTCCAAGAGTTTGCTCAAACTCATACCCGTTAGTGATGCCATCCAACCATCTCATCCTCTGTCGCCCCCTTCTCCTCCTGCCCTCAATCTTTCCCAGCATCAGGGTCTTTTCCAACGAGTCGGCTCTTTCACACCCCCAATCCCATGCTCAAATGGAATCCATCTTTAAGGGCCAGTGTAAGTCCCCCATCCTTCCTGAAGTCTTCTCCACCTTTCAGATCTCCAGTCTGCTCTTGCTTTCGCTACCCACCCCTTCCTAAATCACCCATAATGCATCAGTGATCTAGCAACACATGGAACAATGTGACTTGGTGTAACCATATGACCTGTTGTCTCTCTAGTGGGCCTTCCTGGCAGGGTGGGCTCTTCGTGGAGTATCCTTGTCTGAACTTGCCCTGACACCATGGTTACTGACTTCAACTGGACCTCTCTCAGACGGGGTGGCCATCTCAGCGCAGATGATCATCGCCTTGCTTACTGTCAGCTGGGCTAAGGTGGCATCTGCTCTTTGATCTTTCCAATGGGATGTGTTCTAAGTTTGTTCATTTTAGTCCCTTCAGGCCTCCTGTGCACTTACTCCTTGTGATTTCCGTTAGCCTAAAGAGTTAGGTTTGGTCTATACCTTGTTCAGTTCCTTAAGTGGTATGCATTTTTGGCACCTTGCTGCCCTGATTTGAAAAAGACGGTGACATCCGTTCTTCTGGTAAGACTCATGCTTTTCTTGGCCATTATTAAGTAGACTCTCTCTTCTCAGAAAAGAAAAAGACAGAAAGAGATTAATACTCCAAATTAGAAACATACATATGGAGAAAGGCGGAGATTGAGTTGGAAGCCTTTGGGGTGAAGGGAGGAAGCTGTGAGACTGCCGTGGGCGTGGGAGGTCAGGCCGTCTGCCAGATGGAGAAAGGCTGTTCCTAGCGTATCGTGTTTCCTTCTTTTCCATCTCCTGATCTCTCTCCTCTTCTCCAGTACCATTTTACGATCCTTTAAAAAATTACAGTAATGCCTGGTTTTTAAAAAATATTTATTTATTTATTTTTGGCTATTCTGGGTTTTCACTGCTGCCACAGGCTCTTCTCTAGTTGCAGGGAGTTGGGCTCCTCTCTAGTCGAGGAGAGCAGGCTTCTTGGTGCAGTGACTTCTCTTGTTGTGGAACTTGGACTCTAAGGGCACATGGGCTCCCTAGTTGCGGCTCTGAAGCTCTAGAGCACAGGCTCCATAGTTGTGACTCACAGGCTTAGTTGCTCCTCAGCATGTGGGATCTTCCGGAATTAGGAATTGAACCCGTGTTTCCTGCATTGGCAGGCGAACTCCTCGCCACTGAGCCACCAGGGAAGCCCTTAATGCCGGTTTTAATATTGACACTGTGGGGACAGGAGGATGCCTGCTTGTGAGGTTTTGGCGAGAGACATGGCTGTATGTCATTTTGCATGTGTCTCAAATTCAGTGTTGGTTCCTTGCTTTCTAACAGAATTTTACTAAACTTCTCAGTGATTCAGCTAGATGTGTTGGTGGTGTCTTTCACTAAAGGTTCCTGGTCACTTGGCTCTGATAAAGTGGATTCTGGATGTTTATGGTGCCGATTTCAAAGCAACCAGACCCCTTCTGATTACAGAAGTGGGACTTCTCTTGGCAGCTCTGCAATAGGCGTGGCTCTTTTGCTGCCTCTAGAGGCATCCGCGCATAGACTCCGTCTCTTGTCCTCTCGCGTCTCCCCTGGTAAACACTAATCACGCAGCAGCATAAGAGGAAATTACACTCCTACTAAGAAGATTTTATGAGGGAGAGTCTCTCTGGGACTGACTTGCACACGCCATAGTAGAGCCCAGAGAGCTCAGGCTGGTGCTCTGCGATGACTAGAGGGGTGGAGGGAGGTCCGAGCGGGAGGGATATAGGCAGACACCTAGTGATTCGCTTCGTTGGACAGCAGACACTAGCACAACATTGTAGAGGAACATTGCATGCGTGCTAAATCGCTTCAGTTGTGTCTGACTTTGCGCTGCAGGCTCCTCTGTCCCCGGGATTCTCCAGGAAGAATACTGAAATGGGTTGCCATGACCTCCTCCAGGGGATCTTTCTGACCCAGGAATGGAACACTGGGTCTCCTGCTTTCCAGGAGGATTCTTTACTGCTGAGCCACCTGGGAAGTCCAAAGCAACCGGACCCCAATTTAAAAAGTGCATAACCAACAATGTTATAACACAGAGAATGACACTCAGGACTCTGTAATAACCTAAATGGGAAAAGCATTTGACAAAGAAAAGATACCTGTATATGCATAATGGAATCACTTTGCTGTTCAACTTAAATCGTCACAACATTGTGAATCAACCAGGCTCTAGAATAAAACAAGAAGTTTAAAGAAAAGAGGGCGAGTCTCTTGTCACTTTGCAAAAGGGATCCTTCTCTGCCCGGAGCAGCCTTTGTGGCCCTTCTTTCTCCCCACATCCTTTTTTCAGGGCAATCATACTGGTTGTGCCTTAATGAGGAGGTCCCTCAGGATGGCTCAGCCCTTTTCCTCTCTCAGTGAATCTAATACTTCCTCCCAGCATACCACGCTCACCTGATTTCCTCTTAATCTCATAAATCTCCTTTCACTAAATCTTAATCCAGAGGTTCATTAGCTTTCTCTGTCTCCATTTTTCACAACAGGGGGATTTTTGTATAGCATGTCTTATAAGAGCAATATTAGAAGTGCTGTGAGGCAGGCTTTGTTCGACACTTTGGAATATTAAGATGACTTCAAGGCGATGTGGTATCATGGATCTGTACCCTCCACTCTTCTCCGGAAGAGACGGAAGAGACGCTAGTGGAAAAACGGGTGAAATCTAAACAGAACCTATGGTTCTGTTACTCTCAGGGCAGTGATGTTCATTTGGTAGCTGTGCCACATGCTCCAAGGTTATGTCAGATATTACAGGGGAAGCTGCCAGAAGAGGGTATGGGAACTCTCTGTGCTTCTATCATGGCAACTTTTCTGTGACTCTAAATACATTCCAAAGTGAAAAGTTAATTTAAACATCGACTGTTTAAAATATGGTGAGAAAAAAGAGAAAGGGAAGAAAAGAATAGAAAGGCAAAAGAAAACCTGAGATGGAAGATGACCAGCTTTGGGCCGCACGAAGTGACTCAGCTGTTTGTACACGAATACTGAAATGGGTTGCCATGACCTCCTCCAGGGGAGCGTTCTGACCCAGGAATGGAACACTGGGTCTCCTGCTTTCCAGGAGGATTCTTTACTGCTGAGCCACCTGGGAAGTCCAAAGCAACCGGACCCCAATTTAAAAAGTGCATAACCAACAATGTTATAACACAGAGAATGACACTCAGGACTCTGTAATAACCTAAATGGGAAAAGCATTTGACAAAGAAAAGATACCTGTATATGCATAATGGAATCACTTTGCTGTTCAACTTAAATCGTCACAACATTGTGAATCAACCAGGCTCTAGAATAAAACAAGAAGTTTAAAGAAAAGAGGGCGAGTCTCTTGTCACTTTGCAAAAGGGATCCTTCTCTGCCCGGAGCAGCCTTTGTGGCCCTTCTTTCTCCCCACATCCTTTTTTCAGGGCAATCATACTGGTTGTGCCTTAATGAGGAGGTCCCTCAGGATGGCTCAGCCCTTTTCCTCTCTCAGTGAATCTAATACTTCCTCCCAGCATACCACGCTCACCTGATTTCCTCTTAATCTCATAAATCTCCTTTCACTAAATCTTAATCCAGAGGTTCATTAGCTTTCTCTGTCTCCATTTTTCACAACAGGGGGATTTTTGTATAGCATGTCTTATAAGAGCAATATTAGAAGTGCTGTGAGGCAGGCTTTGTTCGACACTTTGGAATATTAAGATGACTTCAAGGCGATGTGGTATCATGGATCTGTACCCTCCACTCTTCTCCGGAAGAGACGGAAGAGACGCTAGTGGAAAAACGGGTGAAATCTAAACAGAACCTATGGTTCTGTTACTCTCAGGGCAGTGATGTTCATTTGGTAGCTGTGCCACATGCTCCAAGGTTATGTCAGATATTACAGGGGAAGCTGCCAGAAGAGGGTATGGGAACTCTCTGTGCTTCTATCATGGCAACTTTTCTGTGACTCTAAATACATTCCAAAGTGAAAAGTTAATTTAAACATCGACTGTTTAAAATATGGTGAGAAAAAAGAGAGAAAGGGAAGAAAAGAATAGAAAGGCAAAAGAAAACCTGAGATGGAAATGACCTAGCCCGCACACATACTTGCTTTAGAAGGTTGCTAGTGTCTGCTGTACTACGAAGTGACTCAGCTGTTTGTACACGTACGTGCCGACCCTCTGAGACCTCCCTCCCTCCCCACGCCCACCCCACACCTCCAGGTCCTCACAGGGCACTGAGCTGAGCTCCCGGCTCTACTGCCGTCCCCTCCAGCTAGCTATTGGACGTCTGGCCGTGTATATATGTCAAGCTACTCTCCCAATCCCCCACCTTCTCTTTCCTCTCCCCCTGTCCTCCACAGGTCTGTCCTCTCCATCTGCCTCCCTATTCCTACCCTGCAAGTGGGTTCCTCTGACTGCCCTCTGCGCATGACTTGCTCTGTATTCCCTCCCAGGCAGTGGGCATTTTTATGGGACTTCCTGGAGACACCACAGACATTATCCAGACATTGGCAAGAGCAGGAGGAGTGCTGAGCCTCCCCGGCAGCTGGTGGGAGAGGACGCGGTGGACACCGGCTTCCCAGTCCTCCCCGCGTGAGCACCAGCTAGCTTAGACAGACTTTGAAGACCAAACGGCAAGGGTTGGCCTGCCTGTCTGTTTCAGAGAGTTAAAGGAAAGGGGATTAAAAGTCCTTTCCGGCTCTTCGTGTGCTTATGGGTACTTCTCTGCCCCGTGTGGAACTGGGGCGAATCTGAGACACTGCCCTCCCTGCGCCGCTCTCATCTTCAGAGGCTTTGCTAAAGTGAATCTTGGCTCCCCGGCCCTGGGGACATGAGAAGGAGAGGGGGCAGCACTGGCTGGACTGCTCAGGTGGAGACACAAAGTCAGCCACCCAGGGGCCTGCCTTCTCTCCTGCAACCTGTGAGTCTCAAGGTGGAAACTCAGCCCAGCCAGCGCAAGCCTTTGCTCCATGGTGAGGGCGGGAAGCGCGATGGTGGCGGCTTCCATGTGGTTTCTTCTCCATGACAGAAGCAGGGACGAAATGTGAGGAGGCCAGGTGCATCCCGCTTAACTACCGTTCCAGAGGAATTTCTTCAGACTCTCTGTAGTCACAAGAAAAGTGAAATGGAAAGTGTTAGCCGCTCAATTGTATCTGACTCTTTGGGACCCCATGGACTGAACCCACCAGGCTCTTCTGTCGATGGGATTCTCTAGGCAACAGAACCAGAGTGGACTGCCATGTCCTTCTCCAGTGGATCTTTTCAACCCAGGGACCGAACCCAGGCCTCCCATATCATCGCAGGCAGATTCTTTACCATCGAAGCCACAAGGGAAGCCCAGTTGCAAGAAAGCTGGGCTTTGTTTTCACAAGTGGGTTACTCGCTCTCCTTAGTGATTCACTGAGAGGTGGGGAAGGAGAGAAGACAGACCTCTCAGAGGAAAGGGAAGAAAAATTAGAATGATACCTCAAACACCAATTCCTGGGGGTTAGAAGAAGACGAGAAACCTGAGCAGTACCCACGAACCAACATGTAGAAACAATACACTATGTGTCTCCCTTCTTCTGACTGTCAATTGTAAGAAACTGCTTCCCCATTCTACAGCACGGCTCTCACAAACCAAGAGCACCCTGCTCCCAGCGAGGCCTCCTTGGCACCTCTGCTCTCCCATCAAGCTCTTCATCCCAGAAGGGGCCCAGCCCAGCTCCTCTGGAGTGCCGTCCTCTCTCCAAAGAGCAGCAGTGCTTGTCACTGGACAAAACGGGAAAGCAGTCTCTGGGCGCTGCATCCTGACCCAGGCAGGCGCCACCCGGGTGCTCTCACAGCCATCTGCTGCAGCCTGTAATGCATGAGCACATGAGCACATGGCCCGCCAGCAGACTCCACATTGTTCTCCCGGACGAGTTGGTTCAGCCGATCTCAACAAAGGAGACAGTTCTGCACTGGGGATAAATCCGTCCAATGAGGAGGGATTTCTTCCCCTGAGGCCATGTAATGTGAATGTTTACGCTGACTGTCTGAATTGAGAAGTGGCAGCCACCCCTCCCACCCTTTCCTGTGGATGTCTTTGGGGAGTTACTAATGGACCAGGAAACACTTTTCGTCTTTCAGAGACGCTCCCATTGGAAAATACATCGAACTGAATGTTTCCTTTTTTTCTTTCTTCTTTTTAACCCAAGGAGTTTGTCTCCCAAAGGATTAGGACAAGTTGTCTGACTATGAATCCACTTAATTTAAAGGTCAGTCCCAGGCCTCAAGGTCTGGATCCTAATTATGCTCAAACACTAACCCAAGGGACTCTAGGAAGAAGCGGAGAATGTCACAGTTTTCGTAAGTTTGTTAAACTCGTAAGTGTGTAAGATGTTAGAGCTTTACTCTTTGCAACCCCACGGACTGTACCCTGCCATGGGATTCCTCAGGCAAGAATACTAGAGTGGGTTGCCACCTCCTTCTCCAGGGGATCTTCCTGACCCAGGGATTGAACCCAGGTCTCTTGCACTGCACACCGTCTCTTTATAGCCTGAGCCACCAGGGAAACCCTTTGTAAATGTGTAGATCCTGACTAATAAGTGATTTCAAGACACTCTTTATTTTCCTCTCATCCCAAGACCAGTATAAGGTCAGCCTCCAAGAGTTGGCCAGTGTTTAAAGAGCACTTTTTGGAAGGCAGACTTCAACAATGCAGTTTTCACAGAAGCAGGTTCTGCTTGTGTTTTCTTAGGTGTCCCAGAGTTTCTGTTCTATTAATTGTTGGGAAAGAGCTTGGCGGCAAAAATCCTCTATCCATCCGTTCATTCAACACTGTTCGTTGACCTTTCTCTATCAGTGATCAAGATGAACTAAAATTGCCTTGTGAGGCTTGATAAACAGATGATAAGCAACAAAATTAAGACATTTTTAAAAATATAGCATGAGGGACAGAGAAGCGCAAAGTAGATTAAGAATGCCTGGGTAAGGGCTTCCCTGGTGGTCCAGTGGGTAGGGACACCGCTTTGCAGTGCAAGGGGCGCTGGCTCGTTCCCTGGCCTGGGGAGATCCCACGTGCCACGGAGCGGCTGGACCGATGTGTCCAATTGCCGAGCCGGAGCTCTGGAGCACATGCACCCAGAGCCGGTGCTCTGCGACCACAGAGGCCACCGCGATGGGAGGCCCACACGGGCCAAAGAACGGAGATGGATGAAGGTGGACAAATGAGGGACCAATGCAGGTGGCCCGCCTGCTCCCCTCCCTCCCCACCCCAGCCCCCTAACATACATAAATAAATAAATCTTTAAAAAAAAAAAGAATGCCTGGGTAAGGCTGGAATATCAAAAAGGAAGGAGGTGATATTAGTATCTCAATTTACAGAGCTTCCATATGCCAAAGAAAAACATCCTTGGGATAATGATTCCTCCTCTGGAATAAAGTCTATCCCCCCTTCTTCTGAGTTCATTCCTATTAGAAAAAGTCAGTTGACCAACCAATTGCAGTCAGGGTTTTGAAGCTCTGAAATGCTAAGAAACAGTCTATTTCTTACCCCTGTTTCTGTATTTTTTCCAACCTGCTCAACGCAGGAGACAGGGTGAAGGACGATGAAGGCGTGTTGAATGAAAGACAGGGAGTTCGGGAGTCAGGATATCAATTTGCACCCTCCCCTGATGTATGTTGAACCCTCATGATCTAGCTCGATGTCTGCTTCTAAATGTGTAGATCCTGACTAATAAGTGATTTCAAGACACTCTTTATTTTCCTCTCATCCCAAGACCAGTATAAGGTCAGCCTCCAAGTTGGCCAGTGTTTAAAGAGCACTTTTTGGAAGGCAGACTTCAACAATGCAGTTTTCACAGAAGCAGGTTCTGCTTGTGTTTTCTTAGGTGTCCCAGAGTTTCTGTTCTATTAATTGTTGGGAAAGAGCTTGGCGGCAAAAATCCTCTATCCATCCGTTCATTCAACACTGTTCGTTGACCTTTCTCTATCAGTGATCAAGATGAACTAAAATTGCCTTGTGAGGCTTGATAAACAGATGATAAGCAACAAAATTAAGACATTTTTAAAAATATAGCATGAGGGACAGAGAAGCGCAAAGTAGATTAAGAATGCCTGGGTAAGGGCTTCCCTGGTGGTCCAGTGGGTAGGGACACCGCTTTGCAGTGCAAGGGGCGCTGGTTCGATCCCTGGCCTGGGAAGATCCCACGTGCCACGGAGCGGCTGGACCGATGTGTCCAATTGCCGAGCCGGAGCTCTGGAGCACATGCACCCAGAGCCGGTGCTCTGCGACCACAGAGGCCACCGCGATGGGAGGCCCACACGGGCCAAAGAACGGAGATGGATGAAGGTGGACAAATGAGGGACCAATGCAGGTGGCCCGCCTGCTCCCCTCCCTCCCCACCCCAGCCCCCTAACATACATAAATAAATAAATCTTTAAAAAAAAAAAGAATGCCTGGGTAAGGCTGGAATATCAAAAAGGAAGGAGGTGATATTAGTATCTCAATTTACAGAGCTTCCATATGCCAAAGAAAAACATCCTTGGGATAATGATTCCTCCTCTGGAATAAAGTCTATCCCCCCTTCTTCTGAGTTCATTCCTATTAGAAAAAGTCAGTTGACCAACCAATTGCAGTCAGGGTTTTGAAGCTCTGAAATGCTAAGAAACAGTCTATTTCTTACCCCTGTTTCTGTATTTTTTCCAACCTGCTCAACGCAGGAGACAGGGTGAAGGACGATGAAGGCGTGTTGAATGAAAGACAGGGAGTTCGGGAGTCAGGATATCAATTTGCACCCTCCCCTGATGTATGTTGAACCCTCATGATCTAGCTCGATGTCTGCTTCTAAAGTGTGATTCCTGTTTATATCGTAACGAGGCCCTGTGCATGCAACAAGTAAGCTGGGTATCTCATCACCAAGTCACAACTGATGAGCATCTGGCTGGGTGTTTAATAATGGAATAACTCACAAAATACTACCCACGTCAGCTGGACTTCTCATTAAGGTTTGGCCTCTCTAAAACCCAAAGATACAGGCTTGTTAGAGGGTCCTGATCCACTGCTGCCTGTCAAGCCCCAGGGCTCTCTTTCGAATGGGGCCCTTGACACAGGGTTGTGGCTGCAAAGACAAACATGGGACTCCTTTCCACAAGTGTCAGGAAGGACTTCCGAGTTGTGAGAAGTCACAGAGGACCTTAACTTGGAATGGGCCTTGCCAGAGTTTTCACTCTATATTACAAACGAGCAGATTGAGACCCAGAAAGGTCAAGCCACTTGCCTTAGAATCTCCCAGCCTGCTCTAGATGTTTAACTCCTAGCCCAGGTTTCTTTTTCAGCATGGCAGGTCACAGGCAATGACCTGGGGAGTTACTCACAAGTAAATGAGACTGTTAACATATGAATGGATACGCAAAATGCAGTGCATCCACACAGTGGAATACTGGTGTTGTTTAGTCTGTAGGTCAGACCTGCCTCTTCTGAGACCCCTTGAACTGTGCTTAGTTTGCCAGGCTCCTCTGTCCATGGAATTTCCCAGGCAAGAATACTGGAGTGGGCTGCCATGTCCTTCTCCAGAGGATCTTCCCAATCCAGGGATCAAATGCAAATCCCCAGCATTGGCAGGTGGATTCTTTTCCACTGAGCCACCAGGGAAGCCCACATGGAGTATTATTCAGCTTTGAAATGGAGTGAGACACTGACACTTGCAACAGGATGAATAAATCTGGAAACCGCTATGCTAAGTGAAAACCAAAAAAGATGTAAAAGTGATGTGTTGCATGATTCTGTGTATATGAAATGTCCTGAGTAGGTCAATCTACAGAGACAGAAAGCAGGTTAGGGGTTCCCAGAGACTGGAGGCAGAGAAAGTGGAGAGAACCTACTTAATGAGCACAGATTTCACTCTGGGGAGATACAAATGTTTGGGACCTAGAGAGATGTGGTAGGTATTCAGCACTGTAATGCCACTGAATTGTTCACCTGAAAATGATTTATTGCATGTTACAGAAATTTCCCTTCAATCAAAACAAACAAAAACCCAACAAGACCTACTGTATAGCACAGGGAACTCAAAATCTTGAAATAACTTATAATGAAGAATCATTTGAAAAAAAAGAATCACTTTGCTGTACACCTGACACTAACACAACATTTTGAGTCAACTGTATTTCAGTAAAAAATTTAAAAAAACAACAGCAAAGAAGCAACTGAGTAAGAGGAGCTGATGGGTTAAACACCAAAAGTGTGACCATAATGACAAACAGGTCCGCCTGGTGGAGGGGATGCTGGGAAGGAGAGAGGGCAGACAGGGTACCCCCGGGGTGGAGGTGTCTTCCAAACTGTCTTTTGGTTTAGCAGCTTTCTGAGTTCCCTGACCCTGCTGCCGCGTTTGCCAGCTCCCGGGCTGTACTGGGTCACTTCCCTCCTGTCTGGCTGAGCCACACGGGCCTCTGGGTTTCCCTTAGCTGCCCTGGCCGGAATAGCAGGACAAGTTCAGGAGGGGCGGGAGGCGAGCTCCCAGCCGGCGCTCAGGAGGCCCCACCACGCCTCTCGCTGCTGTTCCTAGCTGCAGTTCTAGAGTGGGGAGGATCCTTCGTCTTTCAGCTGACCCCTTGCCCTGGGCACCTGAAGGGCACAGATAGAGGCCCGGCCCGGAGACAGAAGGCAGAGAACTGCAAGGGTAAGGCCTCAGCTTCACAGCTAACTTTCCCTCAGTCAATGCTTCCCTGATCCTGGCTCCTGCTCTTAAAGTGATTCTATTCTGGTTTCTACGCAATGTGTGGGCTACGCTCCATTAGGCAATGCAAGGACTATGTGCCAAGCCTGTACCAGGTACCCCGAGGCACGCAGAGGTAAGGACAGGGCCTTCGCCCTGCAAGGAGCAGGGGTGGCTGGACTCTGTATATAGAGTTCACGGGCCTTCTGAGCCTCTCCTGAGGTCCTGGGGTCCTATAGGTCCCCTCCAGATGCTGCAGGGCAGGTCATGTGACTGAATAACAGGGACTCATAGCACCTTCCAGAAGATTCAGGGAGATGACATCCCAGCAGCGAGGCAGACTCTTCTGCCTCACTGGGCCTACCTGGTGTGCCAGGCTCAGGGCCCAGTTCTCCCTTTCAATCCTGACACCCTATGGAAATGGTATTAGGATTATGCCCATTTTGCAGATAAGGAAGTTAAGGCTCAGAAAGCCCAGGTCCCACAGCTGGTGGAGCAGCACACCACCGCTCTATACCCAACCATCTAATCATGGTCTTCATGGCATTGATCAACACCTCCCTCCCCCACCCACTCTTGCCCACCCCAAAACATGACCTACATAGGGCGGCTTCCTTGGGGGCCTAGGCTCATGAGTGAGCGTCCAGCAGCTATACTTTGGCCAGACTCCTGGGCCACCCATTCACAGCTAGCACCAGGCAGGAGGCCATTCAATTAATCTGAGGCCATTTCCTTTCATCTTGGCAGTAACACCACTGTGAGGTACTTACTATTATTCTGCCTACATAAAAAGAGACAGGCTCTCTGGGAGGTCTGATAATCTGGCTCTCCATAATGGGGGAGAGGCAGTCTGAATCCAGCAGCCCTGGGTAGAATTACACTTGCCCACCAGTCTCTAGGACCCAGGGGCAGCTCTCAGTGCATGATTTCCCAGCCTCTCCAACTCCTGTCTCCCCTACCCTCTGTAAACCTCTTCCTTCACTGAGTCTTCCACTTACAATCTTCATTCATTCTTTTACATCAAGTAGGCATATCTAGATACAAGTCCAGATACAAAGGTATCCAAGCCAGTTTCTACCTCGGGGGAGCTAAAAAGCCAAGGACCAATGGTAGTTGTTTCTAGAAGTGTTGGCACTCCCATTTCAGACAGCTCAGACAGCGTATGAAAAACCAGAGACGTCACTTTGCCAGCAGAAGTCTGTATAGTCAAAGATACGGTTTTTTCAGTAGTCATGTATGGCTGTAAGAGTTGGATCATAAGGAAGGTCGAGTGCCAAAGAACTGAGGCTTTTGAACTGTGGTGCTAAAGAAGACGCTTGAAGGGTCTTGGACAAGGAGATCAAACGAATCAATCCTAAGGGAAATCTACCTTGAATATTCATTACAAAGACTGATGCTGAAGCTGAAGCTTCAATACTTTGGCCACCTGATGTGAAGAGACAAATCATTGGAAAAGACCCAGATGCATGGAAGATTGTGGGAAGGAGGAGAAGGGGGTGGCAGAGGATGAGATGGTGGGATGGCATCACTGATGAGTTTGAGCAAACTCTGGGAGATGGTGGAGGACAGGAAAGCCTGGTGTGCTGCAGATCCTGGGGTCGCAAGGAGTTGGACACAACTGAGCAACTGAACAACAACCCATTTCAGCAGAGGCTGAGAATTCCATTGCTTCCTATGTGCCTGCATGCTCAGTCATGTCCGACTCTTTGTGAGCCTGTGGACTGTAGCCGGCCAGGCTCCTCTGTCCGTGGGAATCTCCAGGCAGGAGGCCATTCATTTTGGCCTTCCCATCTTGGCAGTAACACCACTGTGAGGTACTTACTATTATTCTGCCTACATAAAAAGAGACAGGCTCTCTGGGAGGTCTGATAATCTGGCTCTCCATAATGGGGGAGAGGCAGTCTGAATCCAGCAGCCCTGGGTAGAATTACACTTGCCCACCAGTCTCTAGGACCCAGGGGCAGCTCTCAGTGCATGATTTCCCAGCCTCTCCAACTCCTGTCTCCCCTACCCTCTGTAAACCTCTTCCTTCACTGAGTCTTCCACTTACAATCTTCATTCATTCTTTTACATCAAGTAGGCATATCTAGATACAAGTCCAGATACAAAGGTATCCAAGCCAGTTTCTACCTCGGGGGAGCTAAAAAGCCAAGGACCAATGGTAGTTGTTTCTAGAAGTGTTGGCACTCCCATTTCAGACAGCTCAGACAGCGTATGAAAAACCAGAGACGTCACTTTGCCAGCAGAAGTCTGTATAGTCAAAGATACGGTTTTTTCAGTAGTCATGTATGGCTGTAAGAGTTGGATCATAAGGAAGGTCGAGTGCCAAAGAACTGAGGCTTTTGAACTGTGGTGCTAAAGAAGACGCTTGAAGGGTCTTGGACAAGGAGATCAAACGAATCAATCCTAAGGGAAATCTACCTTGAATATTCATTACAAAGACTGATGCTGAAGCTGAAGCTTCAATACTTTGGCCACCTGATGTGAAGAGACAAATCATTGGAAAAGACCCAGATGCATGGAAGATTGTGGGAAGGAGGAGAAGGGGGTGGCAGAGGATGAGATGGTGGGATGGCATCACTGATGAGTTTGAGCAAACTCTGGGAGATGGTGGAGGACAGGAAAGCCTGGTGTGCTGCAGATCCTGGGGTCGCAAGGAGTTGGACACAACTGAGCAACTGAACAACAACCCATTTCAGCAGAGGCTGAGAATTCCATTGCTTCCTATGTGCCTGCATGCTCAGTCATGTCCGACTCTTTGTGAGCCTGTGGACTGTAGCCGGCCAGGCTCCTCTGTCCGTGGGAATCTCCAGGCAAGGATACTGGAATGTGTTGCCATGCCTTCCTCCTGGGGATCTTCCAAACCCAGGGACTGAACCCACATCTCTTGTGTCTCCTGCATTGTAGGCAGATTCTTCATCACTGTGCCACCTGGGAAACATTGGTGCCCACACAGGATGCCGAGGGGAGTTGTTTTCACCCATCATGCTCTCCCTGCCAGCTCCTGGAATCTGCCCAGCGGTGGGCCAGGGCACCAGAGGGCTCAGGTACCCAGCGCCTCGCCTGATCCTCCCAAAACACTCTGGTGGTCACCCAACCTCCAATCTTCAGATGATGAAATTGAGGTCAGAGAGAGCCTGCAGGGCTTCTGAGGGGCCATTCCAACCCTGCTCTGCAAGACCAGCTTCTACTACCAAGAAGAGCTGAGGATGAAGAGGGGCGAATTGCTAAGGGTCCTGGGTCCGCCCTGGCTCTTACTGGGGCTCCAAGGGTTAAGCCTGGATAGGCGAGGGCTCAGAGAGTGGGTTTGAACGGGGAGGTCGGGCCCATAAGGCCTAGAAGGCCCGGGAGGGGACAGATTCCCAGGTTCCTTGAAAGCCAAGGAAGGGGAAGGTAAACGGGGACGGTCCTCTGCCAAAGATCGAAGACCCGCTGTGTCGCCTGCCTCAAGGGTTCGGCAACTTCCAGGGGCTTCCAGACCAAGGTCAAGGCTTCGAGGTTCCAGGTTCGCCAGTGTGCGTGCAAACCGGTGGGCTCGAGTTTAGGTGCGTGAGTCCTTGTGCGTGGGCGCGGATCAGGGTGCCGGGACTCAGATGCCAGAGCCCCGCTGGAGTCCAGGATGCTATTTGGTCCCCACATGAACTTAGTTTTTTCTGGCGGATTCTGCGTGTCTCCCCCACGGGGGTACTCCCAATCCCTCCCACGGCTAGCGGGCTCAGAGGCGCTGCGACCGCCGCAGACTCAAAGCTCCCAATGGAACAGAGCGCGCGGCCTCAGGCAACTGCTTCCCTCCGAGCCCAAGCGGGCCGCCCCGGCGGGCCGGGCGGGCCTGCGAGGCCGGGGCCGCGGGTCCTCCGCGGGCTGCGTTCTGCCTGCTCGCGATCCAGGAAGCCAGGGCACTGCGGCGCACAGCTCGGCCCGAGATCTCGGAGCAAGCCGATTCCCCCGGAGACGCGGCGGCCAGAGGACCCCGGGGCCAGCGTCCCGGATCAGCGGTTCTGATCAGTCACTTCCAGGGGTTGCAAACACGAAGCCCGCGGGCCAACTCGTGCCCCTCTCCCGTGTCTGGGGGGCCCCTCGCGAGGGTGAATCGGGGACCGAGGTCTCCGGGGAAGACAGGGCGCACTGCCAGCTCCCGCGACCCCACCGCTCGCTCGGACATCCCGCCTCCGGCCCGCGGGAGTTTGGGATTCCTTTCCGAGTTGTTGCACGCGGTGTGGACTACGCCCCTGGACAGGAAATGCGGTCCGCGGGCCAGAGGGGGCGGCAGCTGTCCCGCCAAGAACGTCCGTCCCTCTCGGCGTCTCGGGCGCCTAATTAGGGGCCGCCTCGGCTCACCCGCTGCGGCCCTTCTCCGCCCGCGCCGCGCGCCCACCCGAGTCCGCTAATTGCTAAAGCCTTTCGGCCCGCCCGCTGCCCAGATGGGGACGTCGGGGCCAGATGGGGTCCAGCCGCACAGAGGGGGCCTCTAGGAGTGTCACCTAAGGGGCGGGACCTGGGAGGCGGGCAGCAGGAGGACTCCCGAGACGGCCAGAACCTCGGGACTGCGGCGGAGCGGAGGGGAGACGGCTGCGGCGGCCTGGGTATGGATGGGGCGACGTCCCGGAGGAGGGCTCTGGAGCCAGACTCCCGGATTACAACGTTGCCGCCTCCATTTACTGTGCCTTCCCGTGAGCTTCCTCTCTGAGCCTCTGTTTCCTCACCTGTTAAATACTAATTAATGTCTGTAGCCTGCCGGGCTTCTCTGTCCATGAGATTCCCCAGGCACGAATACTGTTTCCTTCTCCAAGGGATCTTCCCGACTCAGGGATCAAACCCGCCTCTTTTATGTCTCCTGCATTGGCAGGCGGGTGTTTTCCCACTACCGCCGATCTGATAGCAATAATTAAGTAAATAAATTAAATAACAATAAAAAAGAATAGCACCACCCTCAAAGGGTGACCACGAGACGTGCATGAATTAATAACACCCAAAACTCTCAGTGTGATGCCCTATCCAATTAGCTTTCAGTAAATATTGGAGTCTCCTCTTCTAGCCTGTTCTGCCTATTGTTAGTATCTTGAACTCCCAGAGGTGCAGCCTGGCCTCGGGGCTCCTGGATCTGTCACAACTGTTTCTCACTGAAGCATCCCCTCACCCCCGTTAACCCTGGCCTCAACTTATGCTGCCCTGGAGGAACAAGACAGCCCCTAAGGATGAGGTGGGAAGACTGGCCTATTACCTAGGTCAGTCTGAGTGGAAGTGGGAGGCTTAGTCCAAAGCCAAAGGACTGCCTGCCCCCTCCAAACTGAGGAGTGGGAGACTGACCCCCACTATTACACGGGCACCTCTCCCCAGCCAGGGTAGGATTCAAAGCAGCGATCACTAACCCCAAGAACAGCCAGGCCTGGTTCTGGCCTTCCTTACAGGTGGGCAGAGACAATGACTCAGGGCCCTAACAAGAGACCCTGGGTGTAGGGCCTGTGTCAAAGACACCAAGATCTTACTGGCACTGTGAGGCCCTTGTGTGGAGATGCAGATGTGGCCCAAAGTCTGTGCTACAAGAAGGATTTAAAATGAGAGGTGGGCCTGTATAATAGGTATCTTTTGCCTTAGATGAACTTCCAGGGCGCATCTAGGTATCACTTAATAGAAAGAGCTGAGACTGTTAGATGGGTTCTGTCCTAAAGGGAGGCAGACAGACTTCTGTCTCTAGGGGGCTTTACAATCCAGCATTCTGCCTTGGGGACTCCCCTGTGCCCACCTTCAGTCTGGAACTGGGAAGAACAAGTTTCCCTCAATGGGCTGCCCCACCTCCAGACTACATGCCTGTTCCTGGTACTTCAGTTCTCTCTCTCTCTGGGATTGTGATCCCTTGGGTCTCAGCAATACGTTCCCCAACTGAAATGCATTTCAGGTGTGAGGGTTTGCTTTGCCCCTTGGCTCACTTCCTGTTCCCAGAATTCAGAGTTTCAACTCTGTGCTCTAGAGGCAACAGACTGCCCTCCACGGGTTCCCATGTGCCTCCCAACACAGGAATCGCCATTTCTCTGTCTCCTGCCTAGTCAATGAGTGGGGAGGGAGGGCCGTTGAGCCCTCCCAACGGGCAGAGGCCTTGGAGAAGATACAGCCCCTCAACCTCCATTCAGCCAGTTTGTATGCAGGTAGGAGGGTGGGAGACACACCAAGACCTTGGAGGCTGAGGACAGAAGTCTCTGGGTGGAGAGGCTGAGCTCAGAGGCATTGTGAAGGTTTGGAGGAGGGGTGGGGAAGCTGAGCTCTGAATCACTGTAGGGGAGAACCTAATGCACTGAGGAAGGGGGCCGAAGAGCCAGGGTCCAGACTTCTCTCTGCCCCATCTTTCTGTTGCGGGGGTGGGGACGGGGGTCTCTTGGAAGTCAGCGTGGTAGCCTAGCTTCCTTTCTCACTCCACTCCGAGCCCAGCCTCTGGCCTGAGTCGCTCACCCAGCCCCCCGCCAGCTTCCTGGCGGAGAGTGGCCCTGGACTGTGCGCGCCTTCTCCGCGGGATCCGAGGTTGCCCGGCTCTTACTCGTGGTGGCCCAGATCCCTGGCTGGGCGCAAGGGTAGGCGAGTGGTTCCGGGTGGGGCGGAGCCTGGCTGGATCCTCCTTCCTAGGAGGCCCAGGTCTAAGCAGGCGGCTGGACACCCGCCGAGAGCTTGGACACGGTGGGTGGGCAGGGGGATGACTTGGTTTCTTTCAACAACTGCCCCTCTAAGGATACACTGCGCACATCAGGAGCTGGCGCCTGCACCTGCCAAGCCTTGAGGTGGGCGAAGGAAGCGGAGACGGCGCCAGAGATGCCACCCACCCGCACCCCGCACCGCACGGGGTCCCCTGGGTGTCTTTCCAGCTGGAGCAGGACTCAGTTTTGACTTCTTAACAAACTTCGTTTTAAATGGGATTCCGAAATAAAACCCACTAGATCCTGCCCTGCCCTCTTCTTGGATTCCCCGTGGCGCGGCGTGGGCCCAACCCCTTTATTCGTCCTCTGCATCCCGTCGACGGGTAAAAAGCGAAGCCGGTACAAGGCATCCGATCCCCGGGCGCCCGCTGTTCAGGCCGGCCGCCCGACAGTACCTGCCGACGCGCTCAGAAACACCTGTTCAGGAGCAAGGAGCTGGAGCCAACCTCTCTCCCAGGCAAGATGCGTCCTCGTGAGCCCGGCTCGGGACGATCTCAGGAAATAGGGTTTCAACGAGGGAAACCTTCTCCACCCTAGGTGCTCTAGGCGAAGAGACCTTCCACCGGTGGCCACCAAAAGCGTCGTTAGCCAGATGGCCCAGGGCCGGGGACCCATCCACCGCGTCTGCACTTCACGCTGCCTTCACGGATGCGCCTTCTGTCGTCAGCCTGAGGGCTGATGGCAAGTTCCGTCCTCTTCCTTGATCGTGAAAGGCCGAAGCTTTTAAACTTTTACCCAGAATCTCTCTAAAGAGCCACGTCCTAATTTGTCATGCAATTTTGGATTGCGAGGAACCCGGTATGGCGAGAAAACAGAGGTGACCCACCGGTAGGAGCGCGAGGGCAAAGCGCGGCTCCCCGCGAGCCGCTCGCAGCACCAGACTGAATGCAGCTCAAGGCCGGCGTGGGAGCCGGGAGAGCGCCGTGCCTGCATAGGGAGGGGAGCGAAGGGTTGGTGGATCCTGGGCCAAAGCCTCCCACAGCGCTCCGCCGCGAAAGACCTGGCGACGCAGGTCCGGGGGCCTCGCGTCGTAGGTCCGCAGAGGGATGAGGGTGGGCGACCGCCTTGCAACAGAGAGAAAAAGGAATCGCCGTAGGGTACGGGGACCTAAGCGCCCGGACTCCCAGTCCAAGGCACGCGTCTTACCCGGAGGCCCGGAGTTCTGCGCGCACGGAGGAAAATTTTCACTTTCAATTGACAGCTCCTCAATCAAGTCGAAAAGGAGTTCTGGGTTAGGTGTCAGAAAAGGAACATAAAAGTGAGTTGTGAGGGGGAGCGCACGGAGGAGGTGCTCAGAACGTGTTTTGAAAGAATGAAGAATGTTTGTTAAGGAAGGAGAAAAACCAGCAAACAACCCTCTCATCTTTCTGTACGGCAAACCCAGCGGATTGGTCCCCAAATCCAGCCCAGAAGGATGAAGTCCCGCGCCCCCTTCCCCAGGAGGCTTCCCGCACCTGCTCCCACCCACAAGGCTGGAAAACACCCGACTTACTTTAAATTTTATTTAAAATCTCAACACTCGGTCATTTATTTCAATTTTTTGCAACCAAACAAGTAATAAATATTATTTAGCGTTTTTTTCTTTTTATCTTTTTACAAAAATAAAACAGATGATACACTCTCTGCACGGAGCAGGGGTGGGAGAACGGATGTTACTTAGCCGGCGCTGTGAAGCCCATATTGCAACTCTGCAAGCCGAGGCGGTTTGCGCGGAGGGAGGAAGCACGTGGAGGAGTTTGGCATTTGTGTTAAACTCGCCCAAAGAAACCAATATAGCAGAACCCGGCTTAGACGGCGGGGGCGGGGGCGGGGCAGTCACGTGAGCAAACAGCTTAGCAGCACGCACTTACCTCGTTATTGATCTATTTACACATCCCCCCAAGAAAAACCTTAAAAAGTCAACAGAACTCCCGAATAACCAAAACTATATTCACAGCGACATCCTTTGAGTTCTGTCAAATCCTCGGGTACCAAAACTGACTGCCCCCAGTCAGGCAGGCAACCAAATCACTTTGTGCTCTGAGACGGAATGAACGGGGAGGGAGAGAAATTCTATTTTAAAGTAACTAAAACAAAACAAAACACTCGCACCCAAAGTCGACAGTTTTAGGTTATAACAATCCACAAGTGGTTCTATTCTGATCGTCTATAAAGCTTGTTTGAACTGTTGAAAAAGGAGCATTGACAGATTTGTTCGAAAACCCCAAACCCCTACACCCACAGGAGTGACAGGAAGGAACAGTCTGAGACCGCCGTGGGTTTCTCCAGAGACGGACACGACGGTCTAAGTGCTGCTGGTACCAAATACCAGCTTCGAACTAACTGGGAGCCCGGGCCCTGGGCCAGGGCCGATCCTTGAGGGCGAGTCCGGACGGCCGCTCCTGGAGGGCGGCTCCGGCTTGGGAGAGCCTCCTACGGCCCAGAGGGGAGAGGACGTCCCCAGCGCTTCCCTCCCTGCCTTCCTCTTCGGTACAACGAAGAGCTGCCCGGGCCGAGTGAGGAGGCCAAGTTCGCGGGGAAACCAGTCTTCCGAATCACCTCTTTCGGGGGAAGGGAGGGTTGAAGGAAGAAGAGATGCACGTAGCTGTACCTTCTTACAAAAGGACGTCTCCCGGAGCGGCGCGGTTTAAAGCCAGAGAGGGCTGAGCAAATGCCCCTGACACTCTCCACCGTTCAGGGCGCACCTCCCCTGCTTCGGTTCCTGGGTCCTCGAGTCCTCACCTCTGCCCCCACCCCCAGCCCACGGGGCCGCGCTCCTCCCTGGAACCGAGTTCCCAGGCCCCAGCCCCCGGCCCGTCCCTGCTTCCCCGCAGCCTCCGGGCCCCCACAGCTCCCGCTCGCCAGAACGCGCCCGCACCGCCCGCTCACTTGGCGTCGGAGGTGAGGCGCGGCAGGCTGCCGGCGCCCCACTTGGCATTTGTGTTAAACTCGCCCAAAGAAACCAATATAGCAGAACCCGGCTTAGACGGCGGGGGCGGGGGCGGGGCAGTCACGTGAGCAAACAGCTTAGCAGCACGCACTTACCTCGTTATTGATCTATTTACACATCCCCCCAAGAAAAACCTTAAAAAGTCAACAGAACTCCCGAATAACCAAAACTATATTCACAGCGACATCCTTTGAGTTCTGTCAAATCCTCGGGTACCAAAACTGACTGCCCCCAGTCAGGCAGGCAACCAAATCACTTTGTGCTCTGAGACGGAATGAACGGGGAGGGAGAGAAATTCTATTTTAAAGTAACTAAAACAAAACAAAACACTGCACCCAAAGTCGACAGTTTTAGGTTATAACAATCCACAAGTGGTTCTATTCTGATCGTCTATAAAGCTTGTTTGAACTGTTGAAAAAGGAGCATTGACAGATTTGTTCGAAAACCCCAAACCCCTACACCCACAGGAGTGACAGGAAGGAACAGTCTGAGACCGCCGTGGGTTTCTCCAGAGACGGACACGACGGTCTAAGTGCTGCTGGTACCAAATACCAGCTTCGAACTAACTGGGAGCCCGGGCCCTGGGCCAGGGCCGATCCTTGAGGGCGAGTCCGGACGGCCGCTCCTGGAGGGCGGCTCCGGCTTGGGAGAGCCTCCTACGGCCCAGAGGGGAGAGGACGTCCCCAGCGCTTCCCTCCCTGCCTTCCTCTTCGGTACAACGAAGAGCTGCCCGGGCCGAGTGAGGAGGCCAGGTTCGCGGGAAACCAGTCTTCCGAATCACCTCTTTCGGGGGAAGGGAGGGTTGAAGGAAGAAGAGATGCACGTAGCTGTACCTTCTTACAAAAGGACGTCTCCCGGAGCGGCGCGGTTTAAAGCCAGAGAGGGCTGAGCAAATGCCCCTGACACTCTCCACCGTTCAGGGCGCACCTCCCCTGCTTCGGTTCCTGGGTCCTCGAGTCCTCACCTCTGCCCCCACCCCCAGCCCACGGGGCCGCGCTCCTCCCTGGAACCGAGTTCCCAGGCCCCAGCCCCCGGCCCGTCCCTGCTTCCCCGCAGCCTCCGGGCCCCCACAGCTCCCGCTCGCCAGAACGCGCCCGCACCGCCCGCTCACTTGGCGTCGGAGGTGAGGCGCGGCAGGCTGCCGGCGCCCATGGCCGACACGTGGTGGTGCGGCGGCGGCACCTGGCACATGCTGCACGGGCAGGGCATGCCGCCCCAGTGCTGGAAGCCGCCGCTGCCCGCGCTGCTGCCGCCCCCGGCCCCCAGCGGGGCTGCCGCCGCCGCCGACGGAGACTTGAGCAGGCCGTGAGGGGGCCGAATGGAGCCGACCGACGACAGCCCGGAGCCGGGCAGGGAGGCGCTGGACACCGCGGCGGCGGCCGCGGCGGCGGCGGCGGCGGCCGCGGCGGGAGGCAGGATGGGATGGTGCACCGCCGGGTGGTGCGCGGCGTGCGCGGCGGCCGCGGGGTGAGCCGTGGCGGCCGGCAGGGGCGCGGAATGCGCCAGGCCGCCGCAGGCAGACGGGTGGAAGCCGGCGTGGTGGCCGCCGTAGATCTCGCTCACCAGTCGCTTCATCTCCTCCAGCGAGTTGGTGAGCATGAGGATGTAGTTGCGCGCCAGCAGCAGAGTGGCGATTTTGGAGAGCTTGCGCACCGACGGGCCGTGCGCGTACGGCATGACCTCGCGCAGCCCGTCCATGGCGATGTTCAGGTCGTGCATCCGCTTGCGCTCGCGGCTGTTGATCTTGAGGCGTAGCTGCTGCAGCTCGGGCTCCGTCATCTGTTTCTTGTCCTTCTTGGTGGACGACGCGGCCGCTGACGAAGAGCTGCCCGGGCCGAGTGAGGAGGCCAAGTTCGCGGGGAAACCAGTCTTCCGAATCACCTCTTTCGGGGGAAGGGAGGGTTGAAGGAAGAAGAGATGCACGTAGCTGTACCTTCTTACAAAAGGACGTCTCCCGGAGCGGCGCGGTTTAAAGCCAGAGAGGGCTGAGCAAATGCCCCTGACACTCTCCACCGTTCAGGGCGCACCTCCCCTGCTTCGGTTCCTGGGTCCTCGAGTCCTCACCTCTGCCCCCACCCCCAGCCCACGGGGCCGCGCTCCTCCCTGGAACCGAGTTCCCAGGCCCCAGCCCCCGGCCCGTCCCTGCTTCCCCGCAGCCTCCGGGCCCCCACAGCTCCCGCTCGCCAGAACGCGCCCGCACCGCCCGCTCACTTGGCGTCGGAGGTGAGGCGCGGCAGGCTGCCGGCGCCCATGGCCGACACGTGGTGGTGCGGCGGCGGCACCTGGCACATGCTGCACGGGCAGGGCATGCCGCCCCAGTGCTGGAAGCCGCCGCTGCCCGCGCTGCTGCCGCCGCCGCCCCCAAGTGGGGCCGCCGCCGCCGCCGCCGCCGACGGAGACTTGAGCAGGCCGTGAGGGGGCCGAATGGAGCCGACCGACGACAGCCCGGAGCCGGGCAGGGAGGCGCTGGACACCGCGGCGGCGGCCGCGGCGGCGGCGGCGGCGGCCGCGGCGGGAGGCAGGATGGGATGGTGCACCGCCGGGTGGTGCGCGGCGTGCGCGGCGGCCGCGGGGTGAGCCGTGGCGGCCGGCAGGGGCGCGGAATGCGCCAGGCCGCCGCAGGCAGACGGGTGGAAGCCGGCGTGGTGGCCGCCGTAGATCTCGCTCACCAGTCGCTTCATCTCCTCCAGCGAGTTGGTGAGCATGAGGATGTAGTTGCGCGCCAGCAGCAGAGTGGCGATTTTGGAGAGCTTGCGCACCGACGGGCCGTGCGCGTACGGCATGACCTCGCGCAGCCCGTCCATGGCGATGTTCAGGTCGTGCATCCGCTTGCGCTCGCGGCTGTTGATCTTGAGGCGTAGCTGCTGCAGCTCGGGCTCCGTCATCTGTTTCTTGTCCTTCTTGGTGGACGACGCGGCCGCTGACGACGTGGACGAAGAGGTGCTGGACGAGGATGACTTGAAGCCGCCGCCGCCCAGCTTGTCCCCCGGGTGCGCGCCCGCCGCGCCCATGGCGCCGCGCAGCTCCGCGCTCAAATCCGGCGGGCAATCGCTCGGCGTGGACGAGGACACGGTACCCCCAGTGAAGCCGCTGCCCCCGCTGCCTTTGCTCCGGGCCGGCAGAAAAAGGTCATCGGGTTCTGGCGACGACGGGCGGCTAGACACCAGGCTGGCGTCCGAGTCCATGGCCCCGAGGGATAGTCGCAGCTTTCTCAGGGTCCTCCGTCCCTGGGTCCTCAGAGCTTCCAGGACGCCTACTGCGAAGAGGACGAGAAACACAAAAGAGACAGAGATCGAAATCGAGATCGAGGGGCACTGAGTCAGTGCGAGAGGAAAGCTGCCCCCGCCTGCATCGCAGCGCGGGGTCCAGGCGCTGGTGGCCGTTCGCTTCCGATCCACCTGTCTTTGAGCTGTCTCTGGGTTTTGCATGCAGGTGAGCTTAAGTCGTCTCTTTCCCCTTCCTGCCACCTCCCCGCCGCTCGCATCCACAGGTTGTTTAATCCTGGGAGAACGGAGTGCCCCTCAGGGAGGGTGACATTCTCCGGGTTTTATGCCTTCTACTAGGAATGAGAAGGCTGGCTCTCCAGGGTTGGAATAAAAGTGTCAAGTGCTAATCTGGGGTCATACATATCTGTAAACAAGAAAACTCTGTAAAAGTAAAAAGTAAAATAAAAATTTTAAAAAAGTGTCAAGTGAGGGCTTTTCTTTGGGAAGGGTGGAGATGTAAATAGAGAAGTATTTACTTGGTTCCTCAAACGCATCCACTTTATCTCCATCGACACCGCTCAGCAAACACACGCTCACAGACCGGCATCCAGCGCGCCGGCAGCAGAGTGGCGATTTTGGAGAGCTTGCGCACCGACGGGCCGTGCGCGTACGGCATGACCTCGCGCAGCCCGTCCATGGCGATGTTCAGGTCGTGCATCCGCTTGCGCTCGCGGCTGTTGATCTTGAGGCGTAGCTGCTGCAGCTCGGGCTCCGTCATCTGTTTCTTGTCCTTCTTGGTGGACGACGCGGCCGCTGACGACGTGGACGAAGAGGTGCTGGACGAGGATGACTTGAAGCCGCCGCCGCCCAGCTTGTCCCCCGGGTGCGCGCCCGCCGCGCCCATGGCGCCGCGCAGCTCCGCGCTCAAATCCGGCGGGCAATCGCTCGGCGTGGACGAGGACACGGTACCCCCAGTGAAGCCGCTGCCCCCGCTGCCTTTGCTCCGGGCCGGCAGAAAAAGGTCATCGGGTTCTGGCGACGACGGGCGGCTAGACACCAGGCTGGCGTCCGAGTCCATGGCCCCGAGGGATAGTCGCAGCTTTCTCAGGGTCCTCCGTCCCTGGGTCCTCAGAGCTTCCAGGACGCCTACTGCGAAGAGGACGAGAAACACAAAAGAGACAGAGATCGAAATCGAGATCGAGGGGCACTGAGTCAGTGCGAGAGGAAAGCTGCCCCCGCCTGCATCGCAGCGCGGGGTCCAGGCGCTGGTGGCCGTTCGCTTCCGATCCACCTGTCTTTGAGCTGTCTCTGGGTTTTGCATGCAGGTGAGCTTAAGTCGTCTCTTTCCCCTTCCTGCCACCTCCCCGCCGCTCGCATCCACAGGTTGTTTAATCCTGGGAGAACGGAGTGCCCCTCAGGGAGGGTGACATTCTCCGGGTTTTATGCCTTCTACTAGGAATGAGAAGGCTGGCTCTCCAGGGTTGGAATAAAAGTGTCAAGTGCTAATCTGGGGTCATACATATCTGTAAACAAGAAAACTCTGTAAAAGTAAAAAGTAAAATAAAAATTTTAAAAAAGTGTCAAGTGAGGGCTTTTCTTTGGGAAGGGTGGAGATGTAAATAGAGAAGTATTTACTTGGTTCCTCAAACGCATCCACTTTATCTCCATCGACACCGCTCAGCAAACACACGCTCACAGACCGGCATCCAGCGCCCGCCGGGGCCCAGATTCCACGCGATGCGTCTGGGGCCGGGGGCTCGCCAGCTGACCGGGACTGGGGCAGAAGAAGCTCTTGTTGCCTCGATTTCTTGTTTGGTGGGGACAAGGGGTAGTGCGGCGAGCGTGGGAAGGGTCTGAGCAGCTAAGCGGCTCAGGAGCAC
The DNA here is from genome assembly GCA_022376925.1 of Tragulus kanchil. Lineage (NCBI taxonomy): Eukaryota > Metazoa > Chordata > Mammalia > Artiodactyla > Tragulidae > Tragulus > Tragulus kanchil. The sequence continues at coordinate 233,427,924 of JAIOJX010000028.1, read as the reverse complement.
TGGCGGGCAGGGGAGGGATCGGGGTCCACTTTAGCCCAAGTGAGGAACGTCTGTAGGTCCCCGAGGTGGAGGCTGGAGCTGGTGGGGGGCGGGCACACTTACTGTGGGTGCAATTAGAGGAGCTCGTTCCCCCAGAGCTGCCGCAGAGAACCGGGTCCGGGCGCGGAGGCCGCGTCGGTCTATAGTGAGCATCCGCACCTTTCCCGGCTTGGAGGGTTTTTATAGCCCGGCGGCGGCGGGGGCCGCGGCGGGGGCGGGGAACAATGTGCGGGTCTTGGAGGGGCCGCCGCGCCAATGAGCTGGGCCGGCCCGGGGGGCTGGGAAGCTGATGTCATCCCGGCTCATTCCGCTCAATGAAACTCGCCGGCCCGGCACACGCCTCCTCTCCGCGCTCAGCCAATGGGCGCCCGCGGCCGGGAGAGCCGGGCGTGTGCAAGGCAGCGCCGGAGGAGGAGGGCGGGCTCGCGGGGGACGTGCAGCGGGTGGGACCGAGGGAGAGAAGGGAACGCTGTCAAATTTCTATTCAACTATGGGAGCCCAAAGTCAGGCTGGCGATGGGGTCCGCGGAGGCGGGGGCTGTGCACGCACCATAACCCGACGCCCGAGGCGTTCGAATCTTTGGGCTTCTGGCAGATAACCCTAGCGACCCTCCCTGCCCCGCCCGACCGTGTGTGTGGGTCTGCGGGCTCGCCGCCTGTTCCCACCTCGTGGGCTTCATCAACACGTGGGCGTTTTGAGCCCCCGATGTACACGATCACCAGGCACGTAACTCTCACTTGCTTCTCGCTCCAGGCGCGCCTGAGCGGCGGCGGCGGCTCGGCCAGCGGCCAGTAGCGCCCTCAGCTGGGGGCCGGGCCTTGCGAGAAGGAAGGCGGGGAAGGAATGAGAGAACCAGTTTCAGAACCGTGCTGTGAAAGAAATCTTATTCTTCGTTAAGTGGACGACAGACGTTCAGCAGACACGAGGACGAGGTGTCTGCATCACGCTCGCAGGAGCGGAGAGTCGCGGTCAGGGCTAGGCAGCCGCTCACAGCGCGGAAACCAGAGCACGGTGTTTTCTGCACCATCTTTGTGGCGGGCACCAGACCGAGGGGTAGGGGGTCAAGCTGGTTTGGCTTTCTGCAGAAAGACGTCTCAAGCCGGGGCGGAGACGTCTCCACACCGCAGGCCAGACAGCAAGATTCAACCTGTTGGAACTGAGGTTCCTCACGTTTTACCAGTCGCTACCTGGCTCCCAAACCTGGAAATCCTTGACCACAGGAACGAAACCTGATCCGTAGAAGCGCTTAACCGAAGTAGTTCTGTGGTACTGACGCCTCCACCCATTTTACAGATGGGAAAATCGAGAGTGTGTCAGTAGCAAGCCTTACCGGGGGTGGGGAATCAACCCTTTACAGCGCAGCCCTGCCTAGACTGCAGATGCGGGCACAGGTGGCTGCTTTATAGGAGAGGCCACCGTCTCCCTAACCTCAAACATTTTCTCCTCATTGGATTTCTCACACCCGTACATTCTAAGTACAGAGGTTTGTTTCTTCAAATCCAGGACCCTAGTCCTTTTCACTTAAGACAGACGCGCCCCAGCCCTCTCTCCAAGGGGCTGTTATAGGCCTCTGGTTGCCTCCGTTATTTAGGAATTTTTGATTTGTATGGAGGGCTTTAAAAACACAATAATAGACAAATACACTTAGTCAATAATTCACCTTCAAGTAGCAAAGTTACAAAAGAACCCGTAGCAAATAAACCCAGGTTATTGCTCCCAGTTTGGGGGTTAGTCTTCCAGCCCTGGTAACACCAGAAAGCCAGGCGGGCTCTCCCCCCCGCCCCAGCTCGTGCCTTCTGGGGCATTATTTTTCAGCCCGCGTGTTTCCCAGCTGGCTCTGCAGCCATCCGTTAAATATGTATTTAAAACACGAAGAACTGAAGCGTGGAGATGTGTTGTCCAACGGTTACAGAGCATGACCCACGACCGTTGAATCAGGCGAATCTCTCACTTGGAAGAACGCAGGGAGCGGGGCTGGGGAGCAGGAAGAACTCGGATATTTGAGGCTCATTCCTTTGGGTTTCCCCGGCCACAAGACCGTACGGACATCCGTGAGGGTGTGCGTTGTGGGCCACCAGCCGGGGCGTGGACTTGTGAGCGCGCCAGTGTATCTCACAATCACCCGCAGGCGCCACGAGCGCGCGCCTGGGTCGCAGCCGCGGAGATTAGTCCAGCGGCGGCACGTGTCCCGGAGCCCCGGTTCCTCCTTTTGTTGCTGGCCACAGGCGACGGTCCTGCGCGGTCCTCGAGAGTCCGTGGTTGTTTATGCGCCTGTCCAGAGCCTGGAGTCGGAAGCAGGGGCGAAACTTGAGGGGCCCCTCCTGGCACGGCGCGGATGCAGAGCCTGGCCAGGCACCGTCCGGAGGCAGGAGAGCTGGCTTACTCGCCAGGTTACGCGTGGACGTGCGTAAGGGGCGCTCGGGGGCCCCAGCTCCGCGCCGCCGAGCCGAGGCAGTGGTGACTTTTCCAGGGCGGTGCAGCGGCACCTCGAGGTCCTCACTCGCCACTCCCGGAGCTCGGGTTGGCAGCTCGGGGCATCCTTCCCCAACATCCTCAATGGCCTGAGAGTTGTTTGGGAGATGGGAGCCGACTGTGTCCCCAGCGGAAGCCGTTTGGGTTTCTTTAGCCCTGGGGCGAGTCGGTCATTGAGCACTTTGGACTATGTCTCCGAATCCCCCCACCCCCTTCTGAACTCATCGGAAACTAAAGCTCGGCCGGGGGCGCTGACTCTCTAGTGGGTCCTAGAGGCGTCCCGGCCCTGGTCGAGGTCTTGAGTCGCACGCCGGGTGTGCCCGTCCTGGGAGGGTCCCGGGTACCGCGTTGCAGCCAGCACGCCCAGCCCCTTCCCGCGAAATTGAGTGCCCCCTTGGCGGAGCTAATGGGCCCGGCTGCGGGGAGTTCCTGGCTGGCCCAGGCATCCGGGAGCTGTCGGCCTCCTCCGTCCAAACGGAAGACGTGTTTTTCCCTTTGCTTTGTGTTTCCTTCCCACAAAAGGCCGGGTGCGTGTCGGGGCCGGCCTTTGCTCAGCCGCCTGGCGGCCCGGGAGGCGCTTATGCCAAACCGGGCTGGGGCGGGCTGGCGCGGGGCTCCAAAGGCGCAGACCTCCCACGGCTTCCCGGGTTCCTCCCGGGCCTTTCTTTCCTATTCTCGCCTTTCCCATCTCCGAGTTCCTGCGCACATTCGGGCAGCATCTCCGCCCGACTGCGAAGGAGAGCAGCGCCCTTGCGCCGGGCGGAGGGGCTAGCGGTGGGAGGCCAGCCTCCCGGAAAGAAAAGAAGAAAGCGTTTCAGCCATCATTTCTGGCCCGGAAACCAGAAGGGATGCTCAAAGCCAGCGTCTGGCGCCCAAACGTGAGCTATCGGACCTCTTGTGAGGCAGAACTCTGCAAACGAATACTCTCTGTCTTCTCTTGGAGACTCAGCTACTGGAGTCGCCCAGGGTCATCTCTGGGACCCAGCCCCAGCGCCCAGCGCAGGGTCTGACGTGTCGAAGAGGCTTGGTGAATACTTTGGAATGCGCGCACCTGCAAATGCGCGGGTGGGCTGGTGTGAAACCGAACTGGTGAATGTGGTGGAAGGTCCCTGTGTGTTTCTTCGGTTTAAACCACGAAGTCTCTAATCTGGATTGCTGGGAATATGGGAGCATTTAGAACGACAGGGTTATGACTTCCACCTAAGGGCCACTTAGAAGTGATCTAAGCTGTACTTAGTGGGTCCTGACAGACTTCATCTTGTTTAATCTCTCCCTGATCCTAAGTCTCTAAATGCTGGGATTGCTGGGAATGGACCATTTAGCCCTAGTGCGTTCCGGCCCTGGGGGTTTTCCCTAGAGGCGTCCCGGCCCTGGTCGAGGTCTTGAGTCGCACGCCGGGTGTGCCCGTCCTGGGAGGGTCCCGGGTACCGCGTTGCAGCCAGCACGCCCAGCCCCTTCCCGCGAAATTGAGTGCCCCCTTGGCGGAGCTAATGGGCCCGGCTGCGGGGAGTTCCTGGCTGGCCCAGGCATCCGGGAGCTGTCGGCCTCCTCCGTCCAAACGGAAGACGTGTTTTTCCCTTTGCTTTGTGTTTCCTTCCCACAAAAGGCCGGGTGCGTGTCGGGGCCGGCCTTTGCTCAGCTGCCTGGCGGCCCGGGAGGCGCTTATGCCAAACCGGGCTGGGGCGGGCTGGCGCGGGGCTCCAAAGGCGCAGACCTCCCACGGCTTCCCGGGTTCCTCCCGGGCCTTTCTTTCCTATTCTCGCCTTTCCCATCTCCGAGTTCCTGCGCACATTCGGGCAGCATCTCCGCCCGACTGCGAAGGAGAGCAGCGCCCTTGCGCCGGGCGGAGGGGCTAGCGGTGGGAGGCCAGCCTCCCGGAAAGAAAAGAAGAAAGCGTTTCAGCCATCATTTCTGGCCCGGAAACCAGAAGGGATGCTCAAAGCCAGCGTCTGGCGCCCAAACGTGAGCTATCGGACCTCTTGTGAGGCAGAACTCTGCAAACGAATACTCTCTGTCTTCTCTTGGAGACTCAGCTACTGGAGTCGCCCAGGGTCATCTCTGGGACCCAGCCCCAGCGCCCAGCGCAGGGTCTGACGTGTCGAAGAGGCTTGGTGAATACTTTGGAATGCGCGCACCTGCAAATGCGCGGGTGGGCTGGTGTGAAACCGAACTGGTGAATGTGGTGGAAGGTCCCTGTGTGTTTCTTCGGTTTAAACCACGAAGTCTCTAATCTGGATTGCTGGGAATATGGGAGCATTTAGAACGACAGGGTTATGACTTCCACCTAAGGGCCACTTAGAAGTGATCTAAGCTGTACTTAGTGGGTCCTGACAGACTTCATCTTGTTTAATCTCTCCCTGATCCTAGGAGGGGCTTCCCTGCTGGCTCAGACTGTAAAGAATCTGCCTGCAAGGTGGAGACCGGGATTTGATCCGTGGATCCAGAAGATCCCCTAGAGAAGGAAATGGCAACCCATTCCTGTATTGTTGCCTGGGAAATCCCATGGACAGAGGAGCCTGGCGGGCTACAGTCCATGGGGCCGCAGTGGCTTACCTCCTAACCCTGCATCCGCCCTCTCCTGCCATCCTTGAGACTCCAGGGCTCTCCTGCTGCACCCATTGAGACAGATCTGGAAGGTGGGGGTGGGGCGAACAGAGAGGTTAATCTGGAGAGTGAGTGCTGAGGTGTAGAGGGTGGCCTGGACAAAGGGGACCAAGAAGCCCCCGACGCTGCCTGGGACTAAGACCTTCCATTAGAGGAAGCCGCGGGTTTCTGAGCGTGGGAGCGACTCTTCTAGGCTACAGGTGACACATCTGCAAGGCTGGTTTCCGGAAGCGGGACAGGAAGTGCGTGGGCTCTGCACCCCAGAGTAGCTCGAAGAGTGGTGGGGTGAGGAGCTGCAGGCTGGAAGGCGGAGCCTCTTTCCCCCAAGGGCAGAGGGCGCCCGCCTGAGGTCTGCTCTCAGCGCAGGGTGATGGCCTGCCTTGCTCTCCCGGGAAAGGCAGAATGGTCTTCAGGATGGCGTCCAGTCGGTAGTTGAAGGCTTACTGCAGGTCGGTCCCTGCTGGCCTGCACCGGCGGCGGATCCTCTTCCCTTTCCATTCGCCCTTTCTCAGGACCCAGAGCACCTGGTGCGCTCTGCCCTTTCCTCAGCTTCGCCGGCATCCTCCGCCCTGCCCTCCTTCAGGTTCCCCCATCTTGTTCTAGGCTCTCAGGGCTCACCCCTTCTTGAGCCCCTAAGCGCCCAGAGCTCTCCCTGCTCCCTGTCAGGGCCCACTCAACTGCGGTGAGGGTCTGGCTTCCCTTGCAGCAGGGGCGTTCCCAGTGTGCGCCCCAGGGGCGTTCACGGTGCCCAATTCGCTTTGCATCCCTGGGGACCCAGAGCAGGGATAAGATTTCTGCCTTGTTAAACCAAATTCAAAACTGCCCAGGGGCTTTTCTGGTGGTCCAGTGGGTAAAGAAATGGCCTTGCAGTGCAGGGGGCACTGGTTTGATCCCTGGCCCGGGAAGATCCAACCTGTCGAGGACCTGTGTGCCCAGTTAGGAGCCAGTGCTCTGCAACAAGGGAGGCCACTGCAATGGGAGGCCCACACGGGCCAAAGAATAAAGATGGATGAAAATGAATGGCTGGAAACTCAATGAAAAGAGGCCAAAATTTAAATATATATATATATATTTAATATATATATTATATATATGTATATATATATATTTAATATATATTATATATATATATATATATCAAAAACAAAGAAAAAAACTTGCCATTGAGGACAGCCTGTGTCCACTCTCTGTACCGTGGGAGCAGAGTGATAACCGCCCCACCCCCACCCCCACAAGGGTCATTTTCTAGTGTGCAGGGCCTGGAGATGGGCTCAGGGGGATCGGAAAGTCTCGCAGGGCAAGAGGGGCCGCGAGATCCCCTCCAGCGCTGGGCCACGGTGCAGCAGGGCCCTCCTGCGGCCCGCGCCCTTCCTTGGCTCAGCCCCAAACCACAGCCCACGAGGGTCTCCCCAGCCGCGTCTTCCGTGAGGCATGGGCTGGCTGTGCGCAGCGGCGCAGCGCAGCAAGAAGCGGGGACTCCACGGCGTAGGCGCCGCAAACTGACCGCAACCTCAAACCTCGGCCAAGTGGGGACTGGCGGGCAGCGCCCAGGGACAGCCCCGGGGCACTCCGCGCCGCGCTCATGGCCTTGGTCTTGAAGGAGGTGTCGGGAAGGCAGGAGCTGGGCATAGTCTCCTGCTTCTCCCAGTCCTCTTCCCTTCTGGTTCTCTTCCTCTCTCTTCTGTGAGTCTTCCCACCTCCCTTTTATCCTTTTTTTCCTCCTAATTCCCCTCCGATGCATATAACTCACCACCACCTCCCTCCCTCGTTATTGAAATGACTCCTGCCGGGCTGGAAAGAGCCAGGACTCCCAGAGAGCACGCCCGCCCGCCGCTCTTCAGACTCCTGTGGTCTGCGACCCGCAGCCTCAGCTTTGCGGGGAAGCTCGTTAGAAACACGGAGTCTCAGGCCCTTCCAGACCCAATGCGACGGCACCGAGATTAACCAAGGCCCCCAGGTGATTCATGGTCAGTCTTCTGTCTTTGCGGGGCAACCCTGAACATTCAACCCTGAATAATCATTGCAAGGACTAATGCTGGGACTGAAGCTCCAATACTTTGGCTACCTGATGAGAAGATCCGACTCATTGGAAAAGACCCTGATGCGGGGGTGGGGGTGGGGGTGGAGGCGGGGAGGGCGAGGAGGGGGAGGGTGGAATAGAGGCAGAAGGAGAAGGGGGCAGCAGAGGATGAGACGGTTGGATGGCATCACCAGCTCAGTGGGCATGAATTTGAACAAACTCTGGGAGGTGGTGAAGGTCAGGGAAGCCTAGTGTGCTGCAGTCCATAGGGTCTCAAAGAGTCAGACCTGACTGAGTGACTGAGCTGAACTGAACCAAAGAGCATGAGATCAAGGACCTCCTGCACTGAGCAGCGGAGCTTCTCCACTGTGTCCCCAGGTGGGCACTTCTAGCCACCACCTGAAACTTTCAGGGAAGCCCATTTTTTTTCCTTGTTGAAATTGCAAAAATAGTATTTTGTCCCCTCTGGAGGACAATCAACCAGAGAGCTACAGGCAGATATACTTTTTAAAAAGAACATAGGTAAGACCATGAGATGAAATTAAATACCATTATTTTCACTTGTTGATTGGGTGACATATTTGCATAGTTCAAAATTCAAAAGTGTATCATGAAAAGTTAACTTCCTGATCCCGTGGGCCAAGGGCAACGATTCCATTCCTGTCCTCAGTCACCATCTCTGGTTTATGCTTCCAGATTCAAGATTGTATTCTATGCAAATTCAAGCATGCACACGCGTGAGCACGTGTGCGTGTGCACGTGCACGCGCACACACACACAGACACACACACACACACAGACACTCTTTCCTTCCTCATACAAATAGTAGCATGCTATTCATATGGCTCAGTTCCTTGGTTTTTTCAGCTACTGCCTTGGAGATCACTTCTTCGCAAGATATTAAAACTTTCTTCCTTAAAAAAGAAACAAGGGTCCTATAATAGGGATGTAAACAGGATATCCTGTTAAGAGACAAATTTGTGTTTCTTGCCTTATACTATTACAAACAATGTTGCAAAAATCTTGTAAATTATTATCTGCATATATGTATATATAGTATATAATGTGGATAAATCTCTAGAATTACAAGTTTTAGATTAGTCCGTCTGTGCAGTTACGATTTTGATGGTTGTTGCTAAATTATCACCTAGGTGATAATTGTCCCAACAATGTAGAAGAGAGTCTGCCTGGTTGACAACTAAGTTAAATGTTCAATGTTTATTTTCCTAAGTGCAGGGAGACTGTGCTCTCTGATGTGGATATCAAAATAGGTGATAGGCTGACCTCTGTGACTCCACAGGATAGAACACTAAAATGTCAATTCCCCCTTAAAAACATCAAGCTACACATTACAGTAGATTTTAACATCTGGTACCATTTTCAGTCCTTCTGAAGATTTGCTGACGACTTTTAAAAGCGGTTGGGTAGAATGGTCTAAGTTTGCCAGTGAATTATCTCTGCTGAGGAGCATGTATGTTTTGTGCATATAAGTCAAAGCTATTGATTAAGCTTCTTGCCTCTGCCTGGAACTATCCTAGGTGCCAGGCATCCATCAGTGAGCAAAACGAGACAGCATCCCTACCTTCAAACATGGTAACAAAGTAGTTGCTATCGTGATTATTATTAAAATTTCTTTTGATTCTCTCAGCAGCCTTGAAAAGTGGTTACTGTCGGGTGTATGTGATTCACCCACTGCCTGCCAAGTCATATGGGAAATATGGCTGGTTGTTCCCCCAAATCTGTTCCACTTTCTGTATAGAACTTTTGATTGTGTACATGGCCAACAAGGACTACATTTCCCAGGCTCCTTTGTAACCAAATCTTGGCCAGGAGGATACAGACAGAAGTGGTGTATTGTATAGCTTCCTATGACGTCCTTCTCATTCTCTTTCTGCTGGCTGGAATCGCGACCTGATGGTCTGAACTAGAAGAGCCATCAAGATCTTAAGGTGTCCGTGGAGACATATATGAACAAGCTTTATGAGAGGAGCCTGAGTCCCTGACAGTATGGGGTGTCAGACCTACCCAGGACCAAGCCTCTGTTCTCTTAGATGAGAGTAAAACCCCTCCACTTTATTACATCCATTGTTGTATTGGCTTTTCTTGATGTCTGATGTCTTCACAGCAGATGTCTTGGTCCTATCAGTTGAGCCTGAATTCTAACTAACATTGTTGTCATTGTTGTTCAGTTGCTCAGTCGTGTCCAACTCTTTGCGACCCTAGGGACTACAGCACACCAGGCTTTCCTGTCCTTCACCATCTCCCAGAGTTTGCTCAAACTCGTGACCATGGAGCTGGTAATGCCATCCAACCATTTCATCCTCTTTCGTCCCCTTCTTCTCCTGCCTTCAGTCTTTCTCAGCATCAGGGTCTTTTCCAATGATTCGTCTCTGTGCATCAGGTGGCCAAAGTGTTGGAGCTTCAATTTCAGCATCCGTCCTTCCAATGACGACTGAGGGTTGATCTCATTTTGGGTTGACTGGCCCAATCCTAACAAGATGAGGTTTTGCCATGAAGCCATCCTCCCTTTAGAAGAGCTCTGAGGGAGTCTGTCCTGGTCCCTCACTGTGTCATTCAGGTAACAGTGATGCTGAGAGAGAGAGGAGGGAATAGGCAGAGCTCTCGGCAGAAAGCTGATGGTGGAGTGGGCAGCATGGGTTTCTAGGAGATGGGCAGCCCTGTTAAGATGAGGGCAGGAGACAGATAGTCGGAAGCCAGTCCTGGCCCCTGACGTTCCTGGGTTCCCCAGGATAATGTGGGTGCCTGCAGTAAGCTCGGCCTAGGTTTGCCATGGTGAAGCAGGCAGCTGCTCCCACAGAGTAACCCGATCCATTCGGCTGCCCTTGGTCCATAATTCTGACATTGATTCAGGCAGAATCTACCACCTGAGCATCCCTCCTGGGGTCTCAGGAACTGCATTTCAGCAGGAACCAGCAGATCTCCTGATGGTATGCGGCTTCCTTCCAGGACTGTTTTCCGAGAATTAAAAGGCGTGTCCCTTATTGAATGGTGAGCTAGAAGAGCCATCAGGATCTTGAGGTGGCCATGGGGACATATCTGAATGAGCTTTAAGAGAGGATATGTCCATGCTACCCCATTGGCAGGTAAGTGTGGGGTTGGGTTCTTTACCACTTGTACCACCTGGGAAGCCCCTGTGGAGACATATACCCCTTCTTTTTGGGATTTCCTACCCATTTAGGTCACCAGAGAGTGTTAAGTAGCATTCCCTGTGTCATACAGTAGGGTCTCATTAGTTATCTGTTTCATAGATAGTTATCTATTTCTTAGTATTAATAGTACATATATGTCAATCTCAATCTAATTCACCCCACGCCTCCTTTCCCCCTTGCTGTCCATGCATTGGACCTTCATGTCTGTGTCTCTTCTTTTATATATTTCCCTGTGGGTTTACCAGTGCATCTCTTTCCATTAAGGCCAGATCAACTACCCTCATGTTTCTGTTTGAGAAATTTCCTTCTTTGAGGAAAGAACATGCCTATGCCATCTCCTTCGCATGACTTGTTTCGGATTCCAGCAAGTTCCTGTAATTTATTTCCCTCTTGGGCTTGTCACCGTGATTCCACTGTTAAAGTATTCCGTTCCACTTCTAAAAAAGTTCTGTAAAATCCTTTACTGAGTGGAAGATACCAGGGACTCTCCTGCCTGACATTTTATTAAGAATGAAAAATAAGGAAGCCCACAGAGTTGCCGAGGGAGGCTAATTGAGAGGTCTGGCGCGATTGCTGCTATAATCATTTGTTGACTGTGTGTCTGTGGGGGAAGGGCGATGAGGGAGAGGCGGAGGGCAGGGTACCCATGGCCCGCTCTCCAGGCCTTGCGTTAATGGAGTCACAGCTGAACTAAGTGTTCAGACCGAACGCATCAAAGACTGGAGTCTTTGAGATACCCTTCCTTCTAGTCCAGGATGTCAAAGGTGACTGCAAATATATCCATCGCTTTCTGGGTGGCATTGTTTAGGATTCTGGCCCCAGCAGATGGCCCCCAAATGCACCTCAGCCTGGTAGAGCAGAGACCACATGGGATGGTATAGTCTTCTCATTAGCAAACAGGAAAAAAAAAAACAGGCAAGGATGAGAAAGCAGAGAGATGAAAAGAATACACAAAGACATTTACATATTTACATTGTCTCTCTCGCATTTCAAATTCTCCTTTAGCTGGAGTGTCAGTGGGCTTGCTTTGCTCCTTCTGTTTGTGTGTTTACTTGTGCTAAATAGATTATGGTAATCAGGCACATAAATGCATGCAACTGTTATCACGGCATTTTAATCACAGAGTTTTTCACTGGAAGCCTTCATTAGAATTCTCGTAATCTTACTTGTTAGTGTAACAAACAGTAATAAATGCCAAGGAGCTTGGATTAAGACATAGGCATCCAGACTTTAAACGAGGAATATGGAAATGCTGTCGAATCTCTGCATTACTTATTGAAATGTCACATCCTCTGTTCAGGACTCTAAATATCTTACTCATTATAAGGACAGGGAACCCGGCAACCTGAAGACAATAATGATGTCTTTCTACTGAATGCTACAAACATATGCCTTCATGGAGTCCTCCCAACTCTCCTGCTGTAACTGGATGGTCTGATACAGTCCTGGCTCTACTTGATTAGTGTGAAAATTGGAGAAAGTTATTATTAAATAATTTTATGCTTTTTATGGTTAGCGGTACATAGGTGCAAACATGAACATGTTGAAACTTCCTAATTCTCATTATCTTTCAATTTTGCACTATTTGGTAAACTGGTAGGAAAATTGGCAGGATTTTCTTTTTTCCTAGTACATGGTACCAGGGCATCCCTGGTGACTCAGTCATAAGGAATCTGCCTGCCCATGAGGGAGACCCCGGTTCGATGCCTGGGTCAGGAAGATCCCCTGTAGAAGGAAACAGAAACCCACCCCAGTATTCTTGCCTAAAAAATGCCATGGACAGAGAAGCCTGGCGGGCTACAGTCCACGGGGCTGCACAGAATCGTACATGACTGGGCCACTTCCATCCACTCACACCCAAGCGGTACAGAGCCATGTGCTTGCGAATAAAGCAGTCTTCCTGAAAAGAGTTTTGCAAAGAGGTTTAAGCATCAGGACACAATAGAGGACCCTCTCAATTTTGCTGAAGCCCAGAAATGAATTCTGAGGAGGCCAGTTCTGGGGGAAACGCCCACTTCCGTTACCCGCCCAATGAAAAGCAGAATAAAAAAAATTTACATTGTCTCTCTCGCATTTCAAATTCTCCTTTAGCTGGAGTGTCAGTGGGCTTGCTTTGCTCCTTCTGTTTGTGTGTTTACTTGTGCTAAATAGATTATGGTAATCAGGCACATAAATGCATGCAACTGTTATCACGGCATTTTAATCACAGAGTTTTTCACTGGAAGCCTTCATTAGAATTCTCGTAATCTTACTTGTTAGTGTAACAAACAGTAATAAATGCCAAGGAGCTTGGATTAAGACATAGGCATCCAGACTTTAAACGAGGAATATGGAAATGCTGTCGAATCTCTGCATTACTTATTGAAATGTCACATCCTCTGTTCAGGACTCTAAATATCTTACTCATTATAAGGACAGGGAACCCGGCAACCTGAAGACAATAATGATGTCTTTCTACTGAATGCTACAAACATATGCCTTCATGGAGTCCTCCCAACTCTCCTGCTGTAACTGGATGGTCTGATACAGTCCTGGCTCTACTTGATTAGTGTGAAAATTGGAGAAAGTTATTATTAAATAATTTTATGCTTTTTATGGTTAGCGGTACATAGGTGCAAACATGAACATGTTGAAACTTCCTAATTCTCATTATCTTTCAATTTTGCACTATTTGGTAAACTGGTAGGAAAATTGGCAGGATTTTCTTTTTTCCTAGTACATGGTACCAGGGCATCCCTGGTGACTCAGTCATAAGGAATCTGCCTGCCCATGAGGGAGACCCCGGTTCGATGCCTGGGTCAGGAAGATCCCCTGTAGAAGGAAACAGAAACCCACCCCAGTATTCTTGCCTAAAAAATGCCATGGACAGAGAAGCCTGGCGGGCTACAGTCCACGGGGCTGCACAGAATCGTACATGACTGGGCCACTTCCATCCACTCACACCCAAGCGGTACAGAGCCATGTGCTTGCGAATAAAGCAGTCTTCCTGAAAAGAGTTTTGCAAAGAGGTTTAAGCATCAGGACACAATAGAGGACCCTCTCAATTTTGCTGAAGCCCAGAAATGAATTCTGAGGAGGCCAGTTCTGGGGGAAACGCCCCACTTCCGTTACCTGCTGCTGCGGGGCCGACCACCCCAAGACTCAGTGATTTCATAACAGCCTATTAGCTCTCACGAGGCTGTGGGCTCATCAGGCAGTAGTTCTTCCCTTTAGCCTGGGGCCGGCCGAGATGTGGGGTCAGGCAGAAGGTCCAAAAGAGACCCTCAGTTGGGGCTGTCTGGCCCAGGCCTCAGGTCCCCTCAGCTGGGGCGTCTCCACCGGGGTGCCTTGGCTTCCTCGCAGCATGGTGGCTTGGTTCGCAAAGAAAGATTCCCCTGCAGAGATGGGGATGGACCTAGAGACGGTCACACAGAGTGAAGTAAGACAGAAAGAGGAAAACAGATGCTGTATGTTCACACAGAGGTGTGGAAAATTTAGAAAAATGGTACAGAGGAACCTATTTGGAAAGCAGAAATGGAAACAGACATAGAGAACAAACAAAAGGACACCAAGCTGGGAAAGGGGAGGGGAGATGGATGAGGAGATTGGAATCCACATATACACACTATTGACATTATGTATAAAACAGATAACTAATGAGAACTGCTCTGTGGCGACCCGAGTGGCAAGGAAATCCAAAAAAGAGAGGATATCTGTGTACATATGACTGAGTCACTTTGATGTAGAGCAGAAAATAACACAATGTTGTGATTATGTTGAGTTGCCAAGGTGTGTCGGACTCTTCTGAGGCCCCGTGGACGGTAGCCCGCAGGTTTCTCTGTCCCTGGAGTGCTCCAGGCAAGGATACAGGAGTGGATTGCCATTTCTTCCTTGAGGGGATCTTCCTGATCCATGGATCGAACCCGCATCTCTTACATCTCCTGCACTGGCAGGTGGATTCTTTACCAATAGTGCCAGCATCAGGATGGCTGAGGAGCTTGTTAAAACCTGGGAACCCGGGACCCACTGCAGACCCACTGAATCAGAAGTTCTGGGGGTGGGTCCTCAGATCGTCTCTTTTCAACAAACTCCCCTATGATTCGGCTGGGCACTCGGCTCAGGCTCACGTACCCTTGCGCCGGACCTATAGATCCTTGGGCAGTTGGAATCTTTCTGGTTTGGGTCACGAGTTCACCCATTTTTACCTCAAGGTTCAAACAGGTGCTCTGGAACTAGCTGACCCATTTCCTCTGTGCTGTTGGCCAGGGAGGAGGCTTCCCATAGCAGCAGCACCCTCCACTCCAAGAGGAGCTCATGTCCTTGTTTGGTTTCCTCACTCCGACCCAGTTAGCATGACCTCACTGCTGTCTAGCCCCCTGGCCTCCACACCCCCAGTATGTGCTGCTGGATTCGTTGCTTGGTCAGTCTGTTAGTACTGTGTGTGTGTGTGTGTGTGTGATCAGCGATGACATCATTGCCTCAACATATCCAGACTGAAAGAACCTTAGCTCAGCAGTTGACCTTCAGAGGGGTGTAGCGTCTGGCTTGAGGCCACCTGGCAAGCCAGTGGCAGAGTCACGAGCTATCTGATCAGCATTTCTTGGTCTTTCCTCCCAGCTGCCGGACCCTGTCACAACCAATGGCAAAAGCCCTCCACTCTTTGGTGGTTCCTGCCACCCTGCCCTCCTGGTCTTTTTAAAAGTTCAAGGGCCACTGAATTTCCTTCCTCTGTACTCATTCAGAATCAAAAGCAATATGCACCTGTTCCAGGGGTTTTCTCACGATCATTCCTTACATATGAGCGTTCTATTAATTTTGAGATCTTGTAGCGCTCACATACATCTCTGCACGGCCACGATCCACAGGGGACGGGTTGGGTTTAGGAGAGTGGTCATGACTTTCAAGAGAGTCAGAGATAACTCTGTGCTTTGCTATTTTCTATCTGAGAAGGGAGAACAGAAATTGTTTATTATGGAAAATGTTAAACCCACAAAAATTGAGAAAATCATATAGCAAGGTTCCACATGCCTGCCACCCAGTTTCAGCAATTCTTGACTCACCTTCAGTCCACACCCACCCCGACTGCTCTCCCCTGGCACCATCTGGAATTTGGGAGATGGTGAGCAGGGAAGAGCATCACCCTGGAAGAGCAGGGTGAGGCTCTGGAGAGGCGATGGTGATAACATTCTCAGGTTGTTCTCCCTGCCTTTATCAGGAGGTCCCTGCAGAGGAGCTTGGAGACCTCAGCCCAAGGAGACCAGGCGTGTGAGCAGCAAGGTGGGTGCCGCTGTGTGAGCCTCCAGCCACTGCAGGGTCCTGCCTGTCACCAAGACCAGGGTGGGGCAGGCAGCTGTTCCCCTGTGGGTCCTGCAAGGTAAAGCCTTTGTAACTGCTTATGGCCAGGCCTGAAAGTCACACATAGATTTTATTCCCTCACTTAAAAATATTATTTTCAATGGGAGGATGAGTGCTTCACAATATTGGGTTGGTTTTTACCATACGACAATGTAAATCAGCCCTAGATATACCTATATCCCCTCCCTGGTGAGCCTCCCTGCCATCTCCCACCCACTGTGCTATACTGCAACTTCCCAGGGGCTACCTGTTTTACACATGGTAATTAGCTATCTGTTCTGCATATGGTAATGTAAATGTGTCAGTGCTACTCTCTCAGTTGGTCATCCCACCCTCTCCTTCCCCTGCTGGGTCCAAAGTCTGCTCTCTCTCTTCAACGCTATTCCTGCCCTGCAGATTGGCTCATCAATATCAATTTTCTAAATTCCATATATGCATTAATACAGAATATTTGTTTTTGTCGTTCTGACTTACTTCATTTTGTTAGAACTGACTCAAATTCATTCCTTTTAATGGCTGAGAAATATTCTATTGCATACATGTACCATAACTTCTTTATCCATTCATCTGCTGATGGACATCTAGGCGGCTTCCATGTCCTCTCTCTGTCGATAGTGCTGCAGTGTACATTGGCGTACATGTGTCTCTTTTCAATTAGGGTAGTCTCAGGGTACAATATGCCCAGTAGTGAGCATGACTCAGCAATCCACACATAGATTTTTAACCAGAAGGCAAAATTCTCAAGTGTCATTTGCCATGGAAAAGATTATAATGGACACAGTTTGGAACTTTTTAGTAACCAGGGACAGAAAATCCAGCTCAGACTGGTTTAAAAGGTTACTTGATTTAAAAATCGGCAAAGGGCTTGAACAGACATTTCTCCAAAGATGATATCACCCTGGAAGAGCGGGTCTGGAGAGGCGATGGTGATAACATTCTCAGGTTGTTCTCCCTGCCTTTATCAGGAGGTCCCTGCAGAGGAGCTTGGAGACCTCAGCCCAAGGAGACCAGGCGTGTGAGCAGCAAGGTGGGTGCCGCTGTGTGAGCCTCCAGCCACTGCAGGGTCCTGCCTGTCACCAAGACCAGGGTGGGGCAGGCAGCTGTTCCCCTGTGGGTCCTGCAAGGTAAAGCCTTTGTAACTGCTTATGGCCAGGCCTGAAAGTCACACATAGATTTTATTCCCTCACTTAAAAATATTATTTTCAATGGGAGGATGAGTGCTTCACAATATTGGGTTGGTTTTTACCATACGACAATGTAAATCAGCCCTAGATATACCTATATCCCCTCCCTGGTGAGCCTCCCTGCCATCTCCCACCCACTGTGCTATACTGCAACTTCCCAGGGGCTACCTGTTTTACACATGGTAATTAGCTATCTGTTCTGCATATGGTAATGTAAATGTGTCAGTGCTACTCTCTCAGTTGGTCATCCCACCCTCTCCTTCCCCTGCTGGGTCCAAAGTCTGCTCTCTCTCTTCAACGCTATTCCTGCCCTGCAGATTGGCTCATCAATATCAATTTTCTAAATTCCATATATGCATTAATACAGAATATTTGTTTTTGTCGTTCTGACTTACTTCATTTTGTTAGAACTGACTCAAATTCATTCCTTTTAATGGCTGAGAAATATTCTATTGCATACATGTACCATAACTTCTTTATCCATTCATCTGCTGATGGACATCTAGGCGGCTTCCATGTCCTCTCTCTTGTCGATAGTGCTGCAGTGTACATTGGCGTACATGTGTCTCTTTTCAATTAGGGTAGTCTCAGGGTACAATATGCCCAGTAGTGAGCATGACTCAGCAATCCACACATAGATTTTTAACCAGAAGGCAAAATTCTCAAGTGTCATTTGCCATGGAAAAGATTATAATGGACACAGTTTGGAACTTTTTAGTAACCAGGGACAGAAAATCCAGCTCAGACTGGTTTAAAAAGGTTACTTGATTTAAAAAATCGGCAAAGGGCTTGAACAGACATTTCTCCAAAGATGATATCAAATGGCCAATAAATATATGAAAAGATGCTCAGCATCACTAATCATCAGAAAAATGCAAACCAGAGCTACAATGGGATATCACCACTCATCCATTAGGACAGTTGCTATCAAAAAATTCTGAAAATAACCAGTGTTGAGGGTGAGTGGTGGTTATAAGGAAGTTAGAACCCTAGTACACTGTTGATGGTGCTGTACAATAGGGCAATGGCCGTGGAAAACAGCATAGTGGTTCCTCCAGAAACTGAAAGAACTACCAATGATCTGGCAATCCCACTTCAAATATATATCAAAAATAATTGAAAGCAGGTTCTCAAAGAGATAGCTGCACACCAGTGCTCACAGTGGTGTTAACTCACAGTAGTCAAGGGGTAGAAGCAACCAAATGTCCATAGACAAAATTCATTTATGGTATATACATACAATGGAGTACTATGCAGCCTTTAAAAAGGAAGAGAATACTGTCACATGCTACAATATGCATGAAACTTGAGGAAGTTATACTAAGTGAAATAAACTAGTCACAGAAGAATAAATATACTGTGACTCTACTTATATGACGTATCTAAAGTAGTTACATTCATAGGAATAAGTTGATTGATGGTTGCCAGGGGCTGCAGTAAAGAGGAAAAGGAAAACTGTTATTCTATGGATATAAAGTTTCCATAAATTTTTAAATTTTCTTTTGGAGGGTAGGGAGGGATGGGCGTTCTGACTTACTTCATTTTGTTAGAACTGACTCAAATTCATTCCTTTTAATGGCTGAGAAATATTCTATTGCATACATGTACCATAACTTCTTTATCCATTCATCTGCTGATGGACATCTAGGCGGCTTCCATGTCCTCTCTCTTGTCGATAGTGCTGCAGTGTACATTGGCGTACATGTGTCTCTTTTCAATTAGGGTAGTCTCAGGGTACAATATGCCCAGTAGTGAGCATGACTCAGCAATCCACACATAGATTTTTAACCAGAAGGCAAAATTCTCAAGTGTCATTTGCCATGGAAAAGATTATAATGGACACAGTTTGGAACTTTTTAGTAACCAGGGACAGAAAATCCAGCTCAGACTGGTTTAAAAGGTTACTTGTTTTAAAAAAATAGGCAAGAGGGCTTGAACAGACATTTCTCCAAAGATGATATCAAATGGCCAATAAATATATGAAAAGATGCTCAGCATCACTAATCATCAGAAAAATGCAAACCAGAGCTACAATGGGATATCACCACTCATCCATTAGGACAGTTGCTATCAAAAAATTCTGAAAATAACCAGTGTTGAGGGTGAGTGGTGGTTATAAGGAAGTTAGAACCCTAGTACACTGTTGATGGTGCTGTACAATAGGGCAATGGCCGTGGAAAACAGCATAGTGGTTCCTCCAGAAACTGAAAGAACTACCAATGATCTGGCAATCCCACTTCAAATATATATCAAAAATAATTGAAAGCAGGTTCTCAAAGAGATAGCTGCACACCAGTGCTCACAGTGGTGTTAACTCACAGTAGTCAAGGGGTAGAAGCAACCAAATGTCCATAGACAAAATTCATTTATGGTATATACATACAATGGAGTACTATGCAGCCTTTAAAAAGGAAGAGAATACTGTCACATGCTACAATATGCATGAAACTTGAGGAAGTTATACTAAGTGAAATAAACTAGTCACAGAAGAATAAATATACTGTGACTCTACTTATATGACGTATCTAAAGTAGTTACATTCATAGGAATAAGTTGATTGATGGTTGCCAGGGGCTGCAGTAAAGAGGAAAAGGAAAACTGTTATTCTATGGATATAAAGTTTCCATAAATTTTTTTTTAATTTTATTTATTTATCTTTTGGAGGGTAGGGTGGGGAGGGACGGGGATGGGCAGACCACTTCTATTGGTCTTTCATTTCTCTATTTTCATTCGTCTTTGTTCTTTGGCTCCTTTGGGCCTCCCATTGCGGTGGCCACTGTCGTCACAGAGCACCGGCTCTGGGCGCATGCGCGCCAGAGCTCCGGCTCGGTAATTGGACACATTGGTCCAGCTGCTCCGCGGCACGTGGGATATTCCCAGGTCAGGGATCAAACCGGCGCCCCTTGCACTCCAAGGCGGTGTCTTTACCCACTGGACCACCAGGGGAAGCCCATCCATAAAATTTTATAAAGATATAAAATTATGAAAAATAAAAAAATGGAGATATGTCTCACAACAATGTGAATATACTTAATACTGTAAAACGATTAAGAAGATAAATTTTATGATATGTGTTTTTTAACCACAATAAAAATAAGTATGGATAAATAAATCAATAATTTAATTAATTGATAGAACTTGTTGATCCACATAAATGAAAATCCAGAGAAGTGAACTTTAGGTTAGGCTTGATCCTGTGGCTCAATAATGGCCGGAAAGACCCTGTTTCTTTCTATTTCTCTTGTCCTCCAAATAATTAAGTAATCTATGTAGAAAAGTTTAATTCCATGTTTGTGTCTGTTCATCCATCCATCTCTCCAGTAAATATTTACCAAGGGCATTCTTTTTCTTAGGCACTGAATGAGATGCTATGATTACTTTTGAAAGACAAGGTTTCAATTAGGTAAAATTATTTTTTTTGCAATGAGAAAAACTTGCTTCCTCTAATGTTGGTGTTCCTTCTTCCTCACATGTTTGTGTTTATTTATGACCAGAAAATAAGTTGTCACATATTCCCTTTATACTTTGATAGCCAGAAAGTTCAGAACAAAAGTTCTTTTATTCTTATTTTAGATTTCAATGGTTCTTACTTTTTAATTCCATTTCCACATCTTTGAATTGTTTTTTACTATATGTATTGTCATTTTTGGTTGTCTCAAATTGTTCATTAAAGAAGCTGAGGGAAAAAAATTTATTTTAAAGCACAGGCATAAAAAAGTTTTAGTTGTGTAAGCTCTCATTCCTGATTCAGGAAAAGCTTCAGGAATAACTATAATTAAAAAGTGAAAATTAAAATAATAAAAACTCAACAATAATACTATCTTGCACCATTCCAGTGGGATTTATAATCTTGTGAGTTTCACACAGATTATGTTTTATTAATCTCATTTTATAAGCGAGGAGAATGAAGCTCAGATTTTGCTGAATGACCGCTAGGTAAAGGCCTTAAATTCTGAACTTGGTGTGACATTCTTATTATACCATTCTTCTAAGACCACAGGTCAAATCTCTCTCTTGGGGCTTCCCTGGTGGTCCAGCGGGTACAGAGTCCACCTTACAGTGCAGGCAGTCTAGATCTCTGGCCCAGAAGGATCGCACATGCCAGGGAGTAGCTGGACCGGTGTGTCCAATTACGAACCAGCGCTCTGCAGCACATGTGGCCGGAGCTGGTGCTCTGCAGTGAGAGAGGCCACAGAAATGGGGGGCCCACACAGGCCAAAGAATAAAGATGGGTGAAAATAAATATAAACAAAAGAGGCATGATGAGGAAAAGAAAAATGAATCTCTCTTGTGGTAATTTAAACTAAATGATACAACACAGGCAACATTTTAAGGTGTAGTAGATTGCCTGATTGCCCAACTGAAGCTTACTTCCTCTTCCTAACAAAGACCTAATTTTGTTTACGGGACCATTTTGACCATATTAAAATATCCATCTTCCCAGACTCTCTTGCCGTTGAAGATGGCCACGTGATCACTCTTTTCTTAGGCACTGAATGAGATGCTATGATTTTTGAAGAACAAAAAGCTTGCTTCCTCTAATGTTGGTGTTCCTTCTTCCTCACATGTTTGTGTTTATTTATGACCAGAAAATAAGTTGTCACATATTCCCTTTATACTTTGATAGCCAGAAAGTTCAGAACAAAAGTTCTTTTATTCTTATTTTAGATTTCAATGGTTCTTACTTTTTAATTCCATTTCCACATCTTTGAATTGTTTTTTACTATATGTATTGTCATTTTTGGTTGTCTCAAATTGTTCATTAAAGAAGCTGAGGGAAAAAAATTTATTTTAAAGCACAGGCATAAAAAAGTTTTAGTTGTGTAAGCTCTCATTCCTGATTCAGGAAAAGCTTCAGGAATAACTATAATTAAAAAGTGAAAATTAAAATAATAAAAACTCAACAATAATACTATCTTGCACCATTCCAGTGGGATTTATAATCTTGTGAGTTTCACACAGATTATGTTTTATTAATCTCATTTTATAAGCGAGGAGAATGAAGCTCAGATTTTGCTGAATGACCGCTAGGTAAAGGCCTTAAATTCTGAACTTGGTGTGACATTCTTATTATACCATTCTTCTAAGACCACAGGTCAAATCTCTCTCTTGGGGCTTCCCTGGTGGTCCAGCGGGTACAGAGTCCACCTTACAGTGCAGGCAGTCTAGATCTCTGGCCCAGAAGGATCGCACATGCCAGGGAGTAGCTGGACCGGTGTGTCCAATTACGAACCAGCGCTCTGCAGCACATGTGGCCGGAGCTGGTGCTCTGCAGTGAGAGAGGCCACAGAAATGGGGGGCCCACACAGGCCAAAGAATAAAGATGGGTGAAAATAAATATAAACAAAAGAGGCATGATGAGGAAAAGAAAAATGAATCTCTCTTGTGGTAATTTAAACTAAATGATACAACACAGGCAACATTTTAAGGTGTAGTAGATTGCCTGATTGCCCAACTGAAGCTTACTTCCTCTTCCTAACAAAGACCTAATTTTGTTTACGGGACCATTTTGACCATATTAAAATATCCATCTTCCCAGACTCTCTTGCCGTTGAAGATGGCCACGTGATCACTCTTGCCAAAGCAGAAATCCTAGGAACGGCATGCATTCTCACATAAAAAGACAAAACGTTGAGAGAAAAAAAGGCTTGTATTCTTTCCTCTCTTCCTGTCTGGAATGTGGGCACCATGTGTGGAGGCACAGCAGCCATTTTGCAACGAAGCGGGTGAAAGCCCAGCATGGCCGAGCGGGAGGAGCAAGCCCATCTGAGTCCCATTGGGCGCTGCTGGTCAAGCCGGCTCTGTTTACCTCCAGCTTTCTTGCTCTGTGAGGGAAGTGACCCTCTTAATGACTTAAGCCATATTGATACAGTTTGCTGTTACTTTTTTTGTGCATAGTTACTTCAGCTTTTTTTTTTCTCCTGCAACTCTGTGCAGCCCTATGGACTGTAGCCCGCCAGGGATTCTAGGCAAGAATACTGGAGTGGGCTGGCATGCCCTCTTCCAGAGCATCTCCCAATCCAGGGGTAGATCCCGTGTCTCTGAAGTCTCCTACATGAGTAGGCAGGCTCTTTACCACTAGTGCCACCCTGGAAGCTGGTACTTTGGCCAAACATACACTGAACTCATGTCAATCTGGAGAGAATCGCAAAACCGTTGATAGGTATTTTCCTTTCTCAGATAAGCCGGGTTCACTTTCTTAGCCACTGATAACAAGACATGGTATTTGATTTCTACTTTCCAGGTGTTAACTTTATTTAACATGGCTTGACTTTTTCAATGAAAGAAATCACTGGTTGACTCCATCTCAAATGGCTGAATATATGGAAACAGATTAGGGTTTAAATGACCACTGTAAATACATTTTATAGAGTTCCTGGGGCATCCTCACTTCAATGTTTGCTTATTTGACTTCCCAAGATTGATTCAAATATAAAAATAAAACAGCAAAGCATCCAAAATTCTACCATTAGAAATAATCATTGATATTTGCTATAGCTAAGTCCAGACCTCTCTATGCATATGGTTAGAAAAGGTGTGTGTGTGTGTCTAAGAAAGATAGAGAGCGAGAAAGAGATGGGGGTGGAGAAGGAATCAGCTGGCTGATTGTTTTTCAAGCCTTTGGGACTGGGAGGTCTGGAAATCCTAGCCGTTGAAGATGGCCACGTGATCACTCTTGCCAAAGCAGAAATCCTAGGAACGGCATGCATTCTCACATAAAAAGACAAAACGTTGAGAGAAAAAAAGGCTTGTATTCTTTCCTCTCTTCCTGTCTGGAATGTGGGCACCATGTGTGGAGGCACAGCAGCCATTTTGCAACGAAGCGGGTGAAAGCCCAGCATGGCCGAGCGGGAGGAGCAAGCCCATCTGAGTCCCATTGGGCGCTGCTGGTCAAGCCGGCTCTGTTTACCTCCAGCTTTCTTGCTCTGTGAGGGAAGTGACCCTCTTAATGACTTAAGCCATATTGATACAGTTTGCTGTTACTTTTTTTGTGCATAGTTACTTCAGCTTTTTTTTTTTTTCTCCTGCAACTCTGTGCAGCCCTATGGACTGTAGCCCGCCAGGGATTCTAGGCAAGAATACTGGAGTGGGCTGGCATGCCCTCTTCCAGAGCATCTCCCAATCCAGGGGTAGATCCCGTGTCTCTGAAGTCTCCTACATGAGTAGGCAGGCTCTTTACCACTAGTGCCACCCTGGAAGCTGGTACTTTGGCCAAACATACACTGAACTCATGTCAATCTGGAGAGAATCGCAAAACCGTTGATAGGTATTTTCCTTTCTCAGATAAGCCGGGTTCACTTTCTTAGCCACTGATAACAAGACATGGTATTTGATTTCTACTTTCCAGGTGTTAACTTTATTTAACATGGCTTGACTTTTTCAATGAAAGAAATCACTGGTTGACTCCATCTCAAATGGCTGAATATATGGAAACAGATTAGGGTTTAAATGACCACTGTAAATACATTTTATAGAGTTCCCTGGGGGCATCCTCACTTCAATGTTTGCTTATTTGACTTCCCAAGATTGATTCAAATATAAAAATAAAACAGCAAAGCATCCAAAATTCTACCATTAGAAATAATCATTGATATTTGCTATAGCTAAGTCCAGACCTCTCTATGCATATGGTTAGAAAAGGTGTGTGTGTGTGTCTAAGAAAGATAGAGAGCGAGAAAGAGATGGGGGTGGAGAAGGAATCAGCTGGCTGATTGTTTTTCAAGCCTTTGGGACTGGGATCGTGTGTCATCTGTAGCTTAATGGGGAGAGTTTAAAGCTGAAGACTCAACAATATTGAATCTTCTGCTCCATGAATATGGTGCATCTCTCCACTTACTTGACACTTTTTTAATTCCTCTCAACAGTGTTTCATATGAACAGTTTCGGGGAACAGGTCTTACCCATTTTGTCAGGTTAATTCCTAAACTTTTACTTTTTTGACAATATAACAGAAGGTATTCTTTGTTGTTGCTGTTGTTAGTTTTTTTGTTTAGTTGGTTTTGCTTTATTTATTTGGTTGCCTTCAGCCTTAGTTGTGGCCTGTGGGATCTTTTTAGTTGTAGAATGTAGGATCTAGTTCCTGGATCAGGGACTGAACCCAAGCCCCTTGCACTGGGGGCACAGACTCTTAGCCACTTGACTACCAGGGAAGTCTATAGAAGGTATTATTTCAATTTAGTTTATTTGTTGTTAGTATATAAAAATATGATTGATTTTTGTATATTGATCTTTTATCTTGCAATTTTGCTAAACTCACTTGTTAGTTTCAGTCGCCTTTTTTGTAGATTCCTTAGAATTTTCTATGAAGATGATCATGCCATCTGTAATGACATGATTTCTTTCTTTCCAGTATGATTGCTTCTTATTTCTGTTTCTTGCCTAATTACTCTGCGTGGAATCTCCAGTGTACTGTTGAATAGGAGTGGCAGACACTTTTGCCTGATTCTTGATCTGAAGGAGAAAGCATTTCATGCTCTAACCATTAAATACAATGTTAGCTATCATTTTTTTCGGAAATTCCACTCATCAGGTTGAAGTATATTCCTTCTATTAGTTTTCTCAGCGTTTCTATCAAGAATGCATGTTGTATTTTCCAGCTGTCTTTTCTGCATCTATTGAGATGATCATATGATTTTTTCCTTTTTAATCTGATGATCTGATGAATAACATCAGGTCATTTCAAAATTCAGACTAATCTTGCATTCCAGTTAGTCATGATGCATTATGTTTTCCAGATATGAATTCAGATTGCTAAGGTTTGTGTGTGTGTGTGTGTGTGTGTGTGTGTGTGTGTCTGTATTCAGGAGTGAGGTTGATTTGTGGAGAGATATTATTAACCCTATTTTACTGTTAATAATTCATAAACATATTCCACAAATGTGAATAAGCTAACCTTTAGGGCCAGCTCAAGATTGTGTATTTTGAAAATTTTCGCACTTCCATTAAACTTACTGCTTCATCTTCTTAAGATGAAAAGGTTGCATTTAGTTTTTAAGAATCCTCATTGATGCAATAAACAAACCAAATAACAATATAAGCAAATACTATAGAAAATTTACATTTATTTAGTGGCTCCGATGGTAAAGAATCTGCCTGCAATGCGGGAGACCTGGGTTCAGTCCCTGGGTTGGGAAGATTCCCCAGAAAAGGAAATGGCAACCCACTCCAGTATTCTTGCCTGGAGAATTCCATGGACAGAGGAGCCTGGCAGGCTACAGTCCATGGGACCAGAAAGAGTCAGACACAACTAAGCAACTAACACTTTCACTTTCAAAATGCTACATTTTCAGTTATGCCCATTGACTGATTCCTGGAGATCCAGAAAGTGAAAGCAGTCGCTATCCATGGTCCTCAGTCTTTTGCTCTCTGGGGCACCGTCAGTGGCTCCACAGCTGCCTAGAGGCCTCCGTGGCAGCTGCATCAGACATGGATTATCTCACACTTTGGAGGCCAATTCAGGAACTGATCCAAGCTTAGGTCCTTCTTAAGTGAAGAAGTCTCATCCTCTATCCAAGAAATTAATTTGTATTGCTTTTGTTGAAGGAACTGGATCATTTGTCCTGTAGAGTTTCTCACTGTCTGGATTTTATTTCATCCCTAGTGTCTCATTGAATGTCTTCCTCTGTCCCTTCTACCACACAGCTCTTGACCTTGGCAGCCTTTGTCTAGATGTGTTAGTGTTGGTGTTTGGGGGACTGGGTTGTCATTGCTGTAGGTACTCTCCGTGACTTCTGAGTACCACTAGTTTAGTTCTACTTGATGGGGACCTTAGGCAAGATTCTAAAACTACCCAGCTAGTTCTCATTCCCTTTTTGCTTCCTCTTGGTATCCAGTATGACATTCCAAGGGAATAGAATAGATGCATGATTGGTTTGCATTAATTAGAGTTTAAGATTCCCTTGAACTACAAGGAGATCAAACCAGTCAATCCTAAAGAAAATCGGCCCTGATTTTCATCAGAAGGACTGATGCAGAAGCTGAAGCTCCAGTACTTTGGCCACCTGAAGCAATGAGCTGACTCATTGGACAAGACCCTGATGCTGGGAAAGATGGAGGGCAGGAGGAGAAAGGGTGATGGAGGATGAAATGGTTGGATGGTATCATCAACTCAATGGACATGAGTGTGAGAAGACTGGGAGACGGTGAAGGACAGAGAAGCCGGGTGTGCTGTAGCCCGTGGGATCACAAAGAGTCAGACATGACTGAGTGAACAGCAACAGCTCAATGAAGTATTCCAGTACTGGGACGGGTTTTCTCACAGGAGCCGTGGCTCCTGTGTCATTCAGCATTTCTAGGAAAGCAGTCAGTGTGAGAAGAAGTGGATAGGGGATGCCAAGCGACAGCAATTGGGCTAGGCACAGCTCTCAGAACACGCTTAAAGGCCACAGTGCTGACCTTTGCCTCCGATTCCTCCCCTCCCTCCCACTGACCAGATTCTCAAGGAGAGAAAAAAAATCACACAGGAAGTGAAGGGGAAACAGCACTAAGCCCCCAAATTCTAGCGAAATGCCTGGGAATTCAATATTCAGCATTCCCAGCTTTGCCTCTAACTCCAGCTTTGTATTGTTGGGGGAGACCTGCACCTCTTCCCTCCCCGCCTCCTTTCTCTTTTCCCTTCCCCTCCCCCACCCCGCCTCGACTCACTCTGTTTTCTTGAGCTTCCTGGGTGGTGCAGGATTGTGATGTCTTGAATACCAAGAGTGAGGCTGAACATATGTGAACCTTTCCTAATCCTGCTAATCTGTCTTCAAAAACCTTTCTCAAAGTATAGGCAACATCCAGATTGTAAAAAGAGAGCCGGAGTGAGGCTGAGCATTTTAATGACAAGTAATCTTTGTCAGAGGGGGAGGGGGCAGCTCGCTCAGCTGGAGATGGAGCTGATGGGCGACAGCAGGTAGAAATAACGCCAGTATTACCTCCTGTAATCTCTGCCATTCAGGGGCAGCTGAGGTCTGAATGAAGGAAGAAATCGACTTTGCCTTTAAACTGGAGACTTTGCACCCACGACGGCTATTAAGCGGTAATTAGTTGTGACACAGAATTACCAGCGCCACAATGGTAGAGGGAGCCTTGCAAGGCCTTTGAAGCTGATTAGAGAAACTGAATGGATGTTACTCGTGATTTTAAAAATCTGTTCGGATGTGAACATGAGTTAAGACTTCCCTCTTCTCTGTCCCTTACTTTCTCCCTACCGACCTATGAACAGCAAGGCTCTCCAGGGTGTGACTCTCTAAGTTGGGCAAATAAATGTATCCCCAGGACGAGCATCCCTCAAGATGATCAGATACTAATTGGCCCTTACAAAAACTGTTGGTCACTCAGTCATGTCCAGCTCTTTGTGATGGACTATAGCCCATCAGGCTCCTCTGTCCATGTAATTCTCCAGGCAATAATACTGAAGAGGGCTGCCATTTCCTTCTCTAAGGAATCTTCCTAACCCAGGGATCAAACCCAGGGCTTCCCACATTGCAGGTAGATTCTTTACAGTCTGAGCCACCAGTTGGTCCTTGGGATTAATCAAACTGAGGGAAGGTGAATTTTCAGAGTCCACTGACAGAAGAGAATGAGGGAGATGTACCAGGTCTACCAAAAAAAAAGAAAAAAAGGATTTGGGGGCTTCTGTGCAAGCAATGGAGCTTCCCTGGTGGCTCAGATAGTAAAGAATGCACCTGCAGTGCAGGAGACCCGAGTTCAATCTCTGGGTAGGGAAGATCCCCTAGAGAAGGGATTGGCTACCCGCTCCAGTATTCTTGTCTAGAGAAGCCCATGGATAGAGGAGCCTGGCGGGCTACAGTCCATGGAGTCACAAAGAGTTGGGCATGACTGAGTGATGAACACTTTGACTTTTTTCTTGTGTAAGCAATCAAAAGTGGCTCTAGAAGTGACAGTCAATCACATACCTTAAGAAATGTAAGTCATAGAAACCAGGCTTGTCAAGAGGCAGATGTCCAGGGCTGAGGGAACAGCCTCTCTAAGTGAGTCCTGTAGAGATGGATGGGCTATGTATGCAGCTTCCATGGAGCCTCTGATCCTGAAGGATCCAAAGTGCAATGAGGGGTAGGGCAAATCTGGCTGCTGCTGCCCTGCCTACTGGGGGTACCCCCCTAATGAGAGCAGAGAGTAGGGCCTCCTCCGCACAAGGGATGCAAAGAGTTGGACACGACTGAAGTGACTGGGCATGCACACACATATGGTATTATGTAATATGTAACTTCTACATATAGTTCAAATGCATATTAAGAGAGAATACCTTAATTAACTTAATATATATGTATAAAATGAAGGCAAGCCCTTTCTGTCCTTTAAGTAAAATGGGCCTCACTCATACAGGTGAAGGATTTTTTCACCTAATGGTGGCCCTTGAGCCATACAAAAATACAGCTTCTATCTCCATTTTCCAAAAGATTGCTGAGTAACATGGGAAAGGACCATACTTCTCAGCTGCCGTGGGGGTTAAAGGGAGAGGACTCTGTTTTCTGGTCTATAAAGCAGAGACGATTAACCAGTAAACCTGAATGTATGATGATGTATTGGAACCTTCAACATCTCATTCATTAATCAACTCAGACACAGTTAGGATTCTTGTGTTTTGAGGCAGGCTGATTCTTTCACTTTTTGCCAGGAGAGAGGACTTTGGCACCTTTTTCTCCCTGAAATTGCTTTTCTACTAAACTCTCTTGGTCTTAGACCATTTCCGTGAGTCCTAGTTTAGCCCATCTTGAGATGGCAGTCGCACTCTTGAAACGTTTGTTGAGTTTCTTGGGTGATATCTAGTTCAACTTCAGGTTACAATGATCACTGTTAAGTTTACACGTTGCCAACAAGAGATTAAATTCAGAGCTTGTAGTCTGGCTTCCCAGTCAGAAATGAAAGGATATGTAATTGGGAAAATGTGGGACAACGTATTGGGGAAGAAGAGATGGAAGTCTGAAGAGATGGAAGCCCAGAGTCCTGACTCTGGTTTTCATTAACTGTTCTTTCCATTAACTATGAGCCTTCATGTTATTTATTGACAAGTGCCTCACAAATAAAATGGAGATTAAGATGGACCAGGCTGAGACTCATGGGTGCTAAGTTCCTTCAGTCATGTCCAACTATGTGCGACTCTATGGACTGTACCCCTCCCGGCTCTTCTGTTCATGGGATTCTCCAAGCAAGAGTACTGGAGTGGGTTGCCATGCCCTCCTCCAGATGATCTTCCCAAACCAGGGATTGAGCCTGCATCTCTTATATCTCCTGCACTGGCATACAAAATAATATATATGAAAGCGCATCACAGAATCTAAAGGAAAGCACAGTCATCTGAATTCAGCTCCAGATGAAGTTCATGCACACCTTGCAATCATTTTGCAGGAGAAATGATGCCTAATTGGGAAACAAGTCATATATATAAAAATATAGACTTTCAGATGGATTCATAATCTCAGAAGATGAAGAAGCATAAACATTTTGATGGCAAGATGTCCGTCTTCTCATCTTTGTATTCTCAGTAACTGATGCCACATCTGAATTTCAATATGTGCTCAATAAATTTTTGTAGAAAGGGAGGCAAGAGGAGTGAAAGGGAGAGAGAAATGGAATAACTCTGAGGTCCCATATTTCTGGGCTTTAAATAAGCAGATCTTTTATTTTTTAAAGAAGGTAATGAAATTTGATAGGGAGAAATCCTAAATGAATATCAAACTGAATAATGTTATTCCAGATTAAAAATTCTTTGTCAATAAACATAATGACTATATAGTTGTGAATAGTTTACCTATACTTTCCAGTCATGCTATGCCGTACCATGCCAAGTTGCTTCCGCCAGGTCTGACTCTTTGAGAGCCTATGGAGTGCAGCCTGCTAGACTCCTCTGTCCATGGGATTCTTCAGGCAGGAATACTGGAGTGGGTTGACTTTCCAATTATAGTTATTTTTAAATGTAAAAATAATCCTGGAATTATCCTGCATATTTGAAAAAAATCAACTGGTAAGAAAGCACACAAAGTAAAATGTAGAAGTTCCATTTTCCCACCACCAAATCTCAAACTTTCCCCCTTGGGAAAATCTTTCAACAGTTTAATGAATAAAACATCTTTTTATTTGCTGTGTGGTTTACAACCAATCTTACTCCGCTTCCAAGAAAGGAACTGGAAGGAATTATGAGGAAGATACATGAATTCATTAAGACAATTAAAAGAGAAATAAAAAGTTGGAAGTTGGGCTTCCCTGTGGTTCAGTGGGTAAAGAGTCTACCTTGCAGTGCAAGGGATACCAGTTCGATCCCTGGCCGGGGAAGATCCCACATGCCGAGGAGTGGCTGGACCGGTGTGTCCAATTACAAGCCAGCTCTCTGGAGCACATGCGCCTGGGGCTGGTCTCTGCAGCAAGAGGGGCCACTGCAATGGGGGGCCCACACGGCCAAAGAGTAAAGGTGGATGAAAACAAATAAATAAAAACCGAATTCAGCTAATTGCACACCTTGCAATCATTTTGCAGGAGAAATGATGCCTAATTGGGAAACAAGTCATATATATAAAAATATAGACTTTCAGATGGATTCATAATCTCAGAAGATGAAGAAGCATAAACATTTTGATGGCAAGATGTCCGTCTTCTCATCTTTGTATTCTCAGTAACTGATGCCACATCTGAATTTCAATATGTGCTCAATAAATTTTTGTAGAAAGGGAGGCAAGAGGAGTGAAAGGGAGAGAGAAATGGAATAACTCTGAGGTCCCATATTTCTGGGCTTTAAATAAGCAGATCTTTTATTTTTAAAGAAGGTAATGAAATTTGATAGGGAGAAATCCTAAATGAATATCAAACTGAATAATGTTATTCCAGATTAAAAATTCTTTGTCAATAAACATAATGACTATATAGTTGTGAATAGTTTACCTATACTTTCCAGTCATGCTATGCCGTACCATGCCAAGTTGCTTCCGCCAGGTCTGACTCTTTGAGAGCCTATGGAGTGCAGCCTGCTAGACTCCTCTGTCCATGGGATTCTTCAGGCAGGAATACTGGAGTGGGTTGACTTTCCAATTATAGTTATTTTTAAATGTAAAATAATCCTGGAATTATCCTGCATATTTGAAAAAAATCAACTGGTAAGAAAGCACACAAAGTAAAATGTAGAAGTTCCATTTTCCCACCACCAAATCTCAAACTTTCCCCCTTGGGAAAATCTTTCAACAGTTTAATGAATAAAACATCTTTTTATTTGCTGTGTGGTTTACAACCAATCTTACTCCGCTTCCAAGAAAGGAACTGGAAGGAATTATGAGGAAGATACATGAATTCATTAAGACAATTAAAAGAGAAATAAAAAGTTGGAAGTTGGGCTTCCCTGTGGTTCAGTGGGTAAAGAGTCTACCTTGCAGTGCAAGGGATACCAGTTCGATCCCTGGCCGGGGAAGATCCCACATGCCGAGGAGTGGCTGGACCGGTGTGTCCAATTACAAGCCAGCTCTCTGGAGCACATGCGCCTGGGGCTGGTCTCTGCAGCAAGAGGGGCCACTGCAATGGGGGGCCCACACGGGCCAAAGAGTAAAGGTGGATGAAAACAAATAAATAAAAAACCAATAGAAGAGGCCAAAATTTTTTTTTAAAAGTTGGAAGTTACAGTGAGAGGGGAAACAAGAGCATGGTCCAGATGGATGCTACTAACAGGTGCTGTCATTCATTCCACACGTTTACTGGGTTATGTGCTAAGTCCTTGGATTATTGTGGAAAACAAAATAGAATTCTAATGAGGTAATCTAATATCAAACCAACGGTTAATCAAATGTAAGTGAATTTAAGTGTTGTTTTTTTAATGGCTAAGTTGTGTCTGACTCTTTGCAGCTCCATGGAATCTAGGTGGCCAAGGTCTTCTGTCCATGAGATTTTCCAGGCAAGAAAACTGGAGTGGTTTGCCATTTCATTCTCCAGGGCATATTCCCAACAACACATAACACCAAAAGTGAATTTAAGTACTTCTTTTCAAACCATCATTTTGTTTTTTATTGATGCTTTATTTCTCTTAATGGTTTCTTTAGTTGTATTATTTCTAGTCATCTACTTCCATTTTGTTTAGCTTTTTATTTTTAGTAATTCTAGACTGCCAGGGAAGTTGGGAAGAGAGTACAATAAATTTTTATATACCCGTCATTTGTGTTCCCCAAATATCAACATTTGATCGTATTTTCTTAATCATTTTCTTATTCTCTTTAAAAAAGTTCTGAACTGTTTGAGGGTAAGTAACATCTACTCTGTGGGGCTTCACTTGTAGCTCAGTTGGTAAAGAATTTGCCTGCAATGCAGGAGACCTGGGTTCAATTCCTGGGTCAGGAGGATCCCCTGGAGAAGGAAATGGCAATTCACTCCAGTATGCTTGCCTGGAAAATTCCTTGGGCAGAGGAGCCTGGCAAGCTCCTTGGGGTGCCAAGGGGTCGCAAGAGTCAAATGTGACTTAGTAACTAAATCAGTGCACCAGCATTTACTTGATATTTTATTCAGTTACTGAGTTCAGAAGTTTCTTTGCTACTCAGACATTATGTTTGAATTACTATAATTTATGGCATACTTTTAAATTCTCTAATTTGATTGCTTTGAAATCTAATATGAAATTTCTACCTTTTGGGATTTACTAAGTAATTAAATGGCAGAATGTTGTCATCTTTTGTGGAAGCATTTTTTTCTATTAATAATATTGAGGGAAACATGTATTGCTTTGTTCTCTCACTTGGTTCCTTCTATATATGTCTCATGGCTCCCCTGGTGGCCCAGTGGTAAAGACTATGCCTATGGGCTTCCCTAGTGGTCCAGCGGGTAAAGAATCCGCCTTGCAGTGCAAGGGGCACTGGTTCGATCCCTGGCCCGGGAAGATGCCGCGGAGCAGCTGGGTCAGTGTGTCCAGTTACGAGACAGCACTCTGCAGTGCATGCACCCAGAGCCAGTGCTCTGCAACAAGAGAGGCCACTTCAATGGGAGGCCCACACATGTCAAAGAGTAAAAAGATGGATGAAAAATAAATGATGCTTAGAGGTAAAAAAAAAAAAAAAAAAAAAAAAAAGTGCCTACCGTGCAGGAGATCTGGGTTCAGTCCTGGGTCAGAAAGATCCCCTGGAGAAAGATTGCTCACTCCAGTATTCTTGCCTGGAGAATCCCATGGACAGAGGAGCCTGGTGGGGTACAGTCCATGGAGTCATAAAATATGAGTTGGATCCAACTTAGTGACAAACAAGCAGACACACGTATATGTGTCAATTTTGTCTTACTCTCTATGATTTATAAAATTAATCATTTGCCTAATGCTTTTTATTTTCTGGGATTTTTCATTCAGGTGTAGGTATATTTCAGTTTATATTTTTCTTTATATTTACCTTTACTTTCCTGTTATACATCTATACATATGCTTGGAACGTATAAATGAAATATTCTTAGGTCTCTGATGTTGAAAGTGAATTGATTGTTATTTAGTGTTCTTGTTTTCTGTGCAAAGTACTTTATCTGACTATATAAATTAGTAATTGCTATATAACAATTGCCACCAAACAGTGCATGTGGATTAAACTACCTCCCGTGTTATTCTTTTTTCTTCTTACTTTTATTTGCATTCATTTTTTGCGGTATTCATGCTCCAAGCCCTATGTTTTTGTTTCTGCAGTTTCTTCTGCAATACCTCTTTTTTCTTTGTGCAACCTCCTCTTCTGGTTTAGGAACAATCTGCTCTTTTTCAGTAAGGATCATGTCAATTTGATTGCTTTGAAATCTAATATGAAATTTCTACCTTTTGGGATTTACTAAGTAATTAAATGGCAGAATGTTGTCATCTTTTGTGGAAGCATTTTTTTCTATTAATAATATTGAGGGAAACATGTATTGCTTTGTTCTCTCACTTGGTTCCTTCTATATATGTCTCATGGCTCCCCTGGTGGCCCAGTGGTAAAGACTATGCCTATGGGCTTCCCTAGTGGTCCAGCGGGTAAAGAATCCGCCTTGCAGTGCAAGGGGCACTGGTTCGATCCCTGGCCCGGGAAGATGCCGCGGAGCAGCTGGGTCAGTGTGTCCAGTTACGAGACAGCACTCTGCAGTGCATGCACCCAGAGCCAGTGCTCTGCAACAAGAGAGGCCACTTCAATGGGAGGCCCACACATGTCAAAGAGTAAAAAGATGGATGAAAAATAAATGATGCTTAGAGGTAAAAAAAAAAAAAAAAAAAAAAAAAAAGTGCCTACCGTGCAGGAGATCTGGGTTCAGTCCTGGGTCAGAAAGATCCCCTGGAGAAAGATTGCTCACTCCAGTATTCTTGCCTGGAGAATCCCATGGACAGAGGAGCCTGGTGGGGTACAGTCCATGGAGTCATAAAATATGAGTTGGATCCAACTTAGTGACAAACAAGCAGACACACGTATATGTGTCAATTTTGTCTTACTCTCTATGATTTATAAAATTAATCATTTGCCTAATGCTTTTTATTTTCTGGGATTTTTCATTCAGGTGTAGGTATATTTCAGTTTATATTTTTCTTTATATTTACCTTTACTTTCCTGTTATACATCTATACATATGCTTGGAACGTATAAATGAAATATTCTTAGGTCTCTGATGTTGAAAGTGAATTGATTGTTATTTAGTGTTCTTGTTTTCTGTGCAAAGTACTTTATCTGACTATATAAATTAGTAATTGCTATATAACAATTGCCACCAAACAGTGCATGTGGATTAAACTACCTCCCGTGTTATTCTTTTTTCTTCTTACTTTTATTTGCATTCATTTTTTGCGGTATTCATGCTCCAAGCCCTATGTTTTTGTTTCTGCAGTTTCTTCTGCAATACCTCTTTTTTCTTTGTGCAACCTCCTCTTCTGGTTTAGGAACAATCTGCTCTTTTTCAGTAAGGATCATGTCAATGAGGCAAGGAGAGCTCATGTGCAGGTTGTTCCAACCATGAACTGTGTAAGGCCTACACTACATTTTGGGGGCTTTGTTTACCTGGATGGGCTCGACGACCAGAGAACCTACATCTAAGCCCTTCAGTTCAGCGCATTACGTTGCATTTTTGTGCATGTGCAGTAAACATTCAGCACTCTACTGGGGCCACCGAGCCTGCGTCCAGCCCCACTGTTTGGTCTGGGCACACCTTCCGACTCCACCACTGTTAACAATGGAATGGCACACAGTGGTTTTTTAAGATGCCAGGCTTCAGATACTTGGTGGCTCTTCCAATATGCATACCCTCAGTGGCCTGGGCAGTCTCATGAATCTTCTTAAAGTGACCATGAACTTTGAACCTCTTCATTTGCATGATTCCTGTGAGGTTTTCTGGGTAAAGTGAATAGTGCACCATTTTTAGAGGTCACCTCGGGCTGCTGACCAGAAAAGGAAAGCCTCCCATGTTATTCTCTCTCTCTTTTTTTTTTTTTTTGGCCACTTCTATTGGTCTTTCATTTATCTATTTGCATCCATCTTTGTTCTTTGGCCTGTGTGGGCCTCCCATTGCAGTGGCCTCTGTCTTTGGCCTGTGGGTAGTTGGACACATTGATCCAGCCACTCTGCGGCATGTGGGATCTTCCCAGACCAGGGATCCAAATGGCACCCCTTGCACTGCAAGGCGGTGTCCTTACCCACTGGACCACCAAGGGCGCCCTCCCATGTTATTCTTTTTTTTTTTTTTTAAACTTTCAATTCATTTATTTTTGGCTGTGCTGGGTCTTCGTTGATGTGTGGGTCTAGCTGCTCTGAGGTATGTGGGATCTTCCCGGATCAGGGCTCGAACCTGTGTCTCCTGCATTGGCAGACAGGTTCTTATCCACTGAGCCACAAGGGAAGCCCTATGTTATTCTTAATCAAGAACTTCAAATTGCAATTGTGGGCAGTCAGAGAAGAATGCATCTCAGAGATACAAAAAGAATAAAAGAATAAAAATAATAAAAAAGAAATAAAAAGAATAAAAATATGTGAGAGCAGTTACGCCATCTGAAAAACTGATTGAGAGGCTCCACCGTGTTTCAGGAGAGGTGGAACATTTAGGTGAGAATGTTCACAATTAAAGAGACATAAATCCTCAGCTAGCAATTGCACAATAAATATTGTACAACATCCATCTGCCAGTAAATCCCCTGCTTAGGTATAATGTAATGAGATACAGAGATAAAGAGGAGAGTCTTAACAAGATTTTATTAAAAAGATGAATATGAATAAAACTTAGGCTAAGAATAAGGCTTCCCTGGTGCCTCAGTGGTTAAGAATCTGCCTGCCAATGCCAGGGCACATATTTGATCCCTGATCCGGGAAGATCCCCTATGCCGTGGAGCAACTAAGCCCACGAACCACCAAACTATTGAGTCTGTACTCTAAAGCTTGGAAACCTAAACTATTGAGCTCAGTGCCACAACTACTGAAGCTTGTGTGCCCTAGAGCCTTGCTCTGCAACAAGAGAAGCCACTGCAATGAGAAGCTTAGGCACCACAACTAGAGTAGACCCAGCTCTCTGCAGTCAGAGAAAAACTTATGCAGGAAGGAACACCTAGTCAAAAATAAATAAATCAGTAAATAAAATAGTAAAAAAGAAAAAAAACAGCTTAGGCTGAGAACAGACCTCACATTACCAGAAATGACTATCAGGAGACAATAGAAGAATATCTCCAAAGTAGTAAGGAAGCATAACAGCCTGATGGTTGGGGGTGCTGTGGGGAGGGAGCAAGAACAAGATCAGGGAGCGGTTCCAAAGGTGCACCCACAGGATCTGTAGAATGTTTCCTATCTTGAAAATGAGATAAAATATGTCACTATTTTAAAACTAATTTGACTTATTTATGTATATTTAATTTTGGCTGTGCTGGCTCTTCACGGTCGTGTGGGCTTTTCTCTAGCTGTCACGAGTGGAGGCTCTTCGATGGCTGGGTTTCTCATTGCAATGGCTTCTCTTGCTGTGGAGCACAGGCTCCAGGACAGGCGGGCTTCGGAAGTTGCATAAGGTGCACTCAGTTGTTTCAGCTCCGGCTCTAGAGCCCAGGTTCAATAGTTTTGCAGTGCATGGGCTTTGTTGCTACATGACACGTGGGATCTTCCTGGATCAGGGATTGAGCCCCTGTCTCCTGCACTGGCAGGCGGATTCTTTACCACCGAGCCATCAGGGGAGCCTGAAATGTCACTATTTTTAAATGTCAGTGTTCAGTCCACAGATGTTTGTTATTTTATTTTCTGGGATTTTTTCCCGTGTGTGAAATAAAATGTATTATTTTAAAACAGGAAGAAGATTAGATGGAGAGAAGTGAATAAAAGAGCAAAACCCGGGCTTCCCTGGTGGTCCAGTGGGTAGAGACCGCCTTGCAGTGCAAGGGGCGTAGGTTTGATCCCTGGCGGAGGAAGATCCCACAAGGGCTGAAGCGCAGCGGGACCGGTATATCCAATTGCGAGCCAGCGCTCTGGAGCGCATGCGCCCAGAGTCGGTGCTCTGCAACAAGAGAAGGCACTGCAATGGGAGGCGCACACGGGCCAAAGAATAAAGATGGATGAAAACAAATAAATGAAAAACTAATTAAAAAGGTTAAAATTAAAAAAAAATTAAAAGAACAAAAACCCACCTGTGTGTGATAAAACAGAGGCAGATTTGAGGTACCAAAACACATGTTGGGAGGACCAGTCTTTGAACTAGGGAACCTGAGGATTTCATCTACATGCTCATTTCAAAACCGAAGGTCCCGGTGCCTGGGTGGTGGCGGTTGTTGCTCAGTCACTCAGTCGTGTTCGACTTTGCAACTCTACATGCCTGATGTTGGGTGCTGTGGGAGGAGCAAGAACAAGATCAGGGAGCGGTTCCAAAGGTGCACCCACAGGATCTGTAGAATGTTTCCTATCTTGAAAATGAGATAAAATATGTCACTATTTTAAAACTAATTTGACTTATTTATGTATATTTAATTTTGGCTGTGCTGGCTCTTCACGGTCGTGTGGGCTTTTCTCTAGCTGTCACGAGTGGAGGCTCTTCGATGGCTGGGTTTCTCATTGCAATGGCTTCTCTTGCTGTGGAGCACAGGCTCCAGGACAGGCGGGCTTCGGAAGTTGCATAAGGTGCACTCAGTTGTTTCAGCTCCGGCTCTAGAGCCCAGGTTCAATAGTTTTGCAGTGCATGGGCTTTGTTGCTACATGACACGTGGGATCTTCCTGGATCAGGGATTGAGCCCCTGTCTCCTGCACTGGCAGGCGGATTCTTTACCACCGAGCCATCAGGGGAGCCTGAAATGTCACTATTTTTAAATGTCAGTGTTCAGTCCACAGATGTTTGTTATTTTATTTTCTGGGATTTTTTCCCGTGTGTGAAATAAAATGTATTATTTTAAAACAGGAAGAAGATTAGATGGAGAGAAGTGAATAAAAGAGCAAAACCCGGGCTTCCCTGGTGGTCCAGTGGGTAGAGACCGCCTTGCAGTGCAAGGGGCGTAGGTTTGATCCCTGGCGGAGGAAGATCCCACAAGGGCTGAAGCGCAGCGGGACCGGTATATCCAATTGCGAGCCAGCGCTCTGGAGCGCATGCGCCCAGAGTCGGTGCTCTGCAACAAGAGAAGGCACTGCAATGGGAGGCGCACACGGGCCAAAGAATAAAGATGGATGAAAACAAATAAATGAAAAACTAATTAAAAAGGTTAAAATTAAAAAAAAATTAAAAGAACAAAAACCCACCTGTGTGTGATAAAACAGAGGCAGATTTGAGGTACCAAAACACATGTTGGGAGGACCAGTCTTTGAACTAGGGAACCTGAGGATTTCATCTACATGCTCATTTCAAAACCGAAGGTCCCGGTGCCTGGGTGGTGGCGGTTGTTGCTCAGTCACTCAGTCGTGTTCGACTTTGCAACTCCATGGACTGTAGCCCTCCAGGCCCTCTGTCCACGGAACTCTGCAGGCAAGAATACTGGAGTGGGTTGCCATTTCTTCCTCCAGTAATAAAAAAAAGATGTACAATATTTGCTTGATAGGCCACAAAGGGGCTGGTTTAGTTAGATAAAATTCAGATTAACACACACATATATGCATAAGCCAGGATGACTTACTCTCAATACATGAATATTTCTTTCTTTCTTTCACCCAGATTGAACAATTATTAATATTTTGCTACATTTCCTTTATTATCCTTCTCTCTCCATCCCTTTTGCTCTTTTTACTTTCTTCTTTCTTCCTGCTCTCCTCCCTCTGTCCTTTCCTCATCCCTCTGTCTTTCTCTCTCTCTCTCTTTCATTCTTTTTTCCCTCTCCCTCCCTCTCTCTTGTCCTTTGGATGGTGGCTAAGGCTGGAGACTGGCAGATGAAGATGTGCGGGAAGAGGGAGGTGTTGGGCCACTAAGTACCCGAGTTAAGGGACCTATCAACCATACGAGATGTTAGAGTCTCCCGCTTCCCTCCCCAAGGCAAGCCATGCAACCTCACGAAAGCTCCAGTCCAATCTCTCGAAAGCTCAAATCCGATCTCTCAGACTCTTGATTCCGTGGCAGCCCACTCCCAGCTCCAAGCGGAGAGAGTCCCCAGCACCCAGCCTCTTTGGGGCTCCCACTCTTGATCCAGCCATAATTTATTGGATGGGGTGTCAGGGCAGAGAAGGCTCTGTCCAGTTTTGTTTTAATGGGAATTTACAACTCGGGTTGCCCTCCTGGTCACCTGCCCCTTGGCTCAAGGAGATGAACACAATGTTTCCGTCTTGGCTGCTGCAGAAAGGGGGCTTTCTCCGAGGGGGCCAGGAATTGGCGACGGCTGCACCCTGGACAGCCCCGGCGGGCGGGGCGGCTATCCCACACGGATAAGAGCCATTAACAAAATGGAGTGTGCCATCTTCGCAGCGCAAATATTTTCCCTGACCATAATACCCTCTTAAGAAGACCTCAAGTGGCCGGGCCTTGTCACCAGCTCTTCTGGACACATCACCCCTTGCTTTTACTGCTGCTGGCGTTTGCAGGGAGGAGAGGCCAAGAGGAAGGCATGCCCCAGGAGCATCCCAAGAGATCGGGGCCCTTGTGGCCTATTGTACTTTCTCCGCAAGACAAAGAAGCCCCCGAGCCTTTCTCTAGCGTGTCCCTTAAGCTCCATCGATAAATCAGAGTCCAGCTAGAGCTATTCAGATGTGGCCGAGGAGTCCCAAAGCCTCTCTGATGAGTTTCCTTTCTAGGGCGTGTAGGAGCAGGAGCCTGTTTCAGCCTCACGCATTT
The DNA here is from genome assembly GCA_022376925.1 of Tragulus kanchil. NCBI lineage: Eukaryota > Metazoa > Chordata > Mammalia > Artiodactyla > Tragulidae > Tragulus > Tragulus kanchil. Next base: position 233,386,936 of record JAIOJX010000028.1, on the reverse strand, counting down.
TGTTTGAATTCTGCCCCCTCCCCTTTTCTTTGTCGCTTCTCTCTTTTCTGTCCGGCTCCGTGTGGAACAGAAGATGTGTTTGGGGGCCTGAATCAGGGGGACTCTTTCCATCCTGAGACCGGTCACGCCTGCCCCTCCCCTGTTGTAAAACACCAGCCCGGCCGAGGAACAGCGGCCCCATTGTGTGGCGCCCCTTACCACCCAGATTTCACCTCGGCTGTCGCTGAGCCCCCTTTTTGTTTCCCGTCAAAAGAAAGCATTTGCTCAGGGGAGGGCGGGGTGTTCCTATTTCTTCCACTAACATGGAGGTTAAAGGAAAGATTGATGGAAGAAAGTCCACCTAGAAAACCAGGATACATTTCTGGCCAGCCAAGGCCAGTTGTTCCATTGTCCTGGGGCCATGTTTTTTGTTAATTATCTCTCATTCTCTCCTTTTATCCAAGAGAAAAAGTAGCAAAGCAGGAAGAAAAGAACAGGATATAGGGGTCAGGGTCCCATGGGCCACCTAGGTATTCCAAATTTGAGAATTCGGGGTGGAGAGGAGTGAGCGTCAAATCCCACTTGGCCCCCAAGGAGATGAACACAATGTTTCCGTCTTGGCTGCTGCAGAAAGGGGGCTTTCTCCGAGGGGGCCAGGAATTGGCGACGGCTGCACCCTGGACAGCCCCGGCGGGCGGGGCGGCTATCCCACACGGATAAGAGCCATTAACAAAATGGAGTGTGCCATCTTCGCAGCGCAAATATTTTCCCTGACCATAATACCCTCTTAAGAAGACCTCAAGTGGCCGGGCCTTGTCACCAGCTCTTCTGGACACATCACCCCTTGCTTTTACTGCTGCTGGCGTTTGCAGGGAGGAGAGGCCAAGAGGAAGGCATGCCCCAGGAGCATCCCAAGAGATCGGGGCCCTTGTGGCCTATTGTACTTTCCCCCAAGACAGAGAAGCCCCCGAGCCTTTCTCTAGCGTGTCCCTTAAGCTCCATCGATAAATCAGAGTCCAGCTAGAGCTATTCAGATGTGGCCGAGGAGTCCCAAAGCCTCTCTGATGAGTTTCCTTTCTAGGGCGTGTAGGAGCAGGAGCCTGTTTCAGCCTCACGCATTTTGTTTGAATTCTGCCCCCTCCCCTTTTCTTTGTCGCTTCTCTCTTTTCTGTCCGGCTCCGTGTGGAACAGAAGATGTGTTTGGGGGCCTGAATCAGGGGGACTCTTTCCATCCTGAGACCGGTCACGCCTGCCCCTCCCCTGTTGTAAAACACCAGCCCGGCCGAGGAACAGCGGCCCCATTGTGTGGCGCCCCTTACCACCCAGATTTCACCTCGGCTGTCGCTGAGCCCCCTTTTTGTTTCCCGTCAAAAGAAAGCATTTGCTCAGGGGAGGGCGGGGTGTTCCTATTTCTTCCACTAACATGGAGGTTAAAGGAAAGATTGATGGAAGAAAGTCCACCTAGAAAACCAGGATACATTTCTGGCCAGCCAAGGCCAGTTGTTCCATTGTCCTGGGGCCATGTTTTTTGTTAATTATCTCTCATTCTCTCCTTTTATCCAAGAGAAAAAGTAGCAAAGCAGGAAGAAAAGAACAGGATATAGGGGTCAGGGGTCCCATGGGCCACCTAGGTATTCCATTTGAAAGGCTATGGTGGGTGAGGCTTAGGGTGAGCCTTATTCCATTCGGGGTGGAGAGGAGTGGTGAGCGTCAAATGATAACAAATTTAATGCCGTTATTTATGGTGAAAACTTCCCACCGCTCGCCCCTTGCGCCGGCCCCCTGTACCCTTTCTTTAGCTTCCAGGGTCTTTATCGCCTTTCCAGGCCTCTGCCCATGGTCCCTAAAACACACACACACACAGATGCACACCCACACAGACACACACACACACATACACGCTTTTTTCTTTTCTAATGTTAAGCCCCACAAAACTGGAAGGGGGATTTCGCAAAGGAGGAAAAAAAAAAAACTGGAGAAAGACTAAGAAAGTTGGTCCAAAACAGGAACATGTTGTCAAGGAAATAAACCTTGGTGAGGGTAGGCATGAGACCACAGCTGCTAAATTTGGCCAGCCTCAGCCCCTGGTGGCAATGACAATGATCCTTAATGGCAGCGCCCCAGCTCCGAACATAAATAGGGCTCAGCCTGAAAAGGGAGGAAATGGAACAAAACATTTCCTTGGGTGCCACTGGCAAAGAAATAACATCAATTTCAGTTTGGGGGGAAAAAAGCTAAAGCATTTCCCTGTTTCCCCACATTAGCAAAGGCAAATTCATAACTGGCCAACAAAGTACCTTTGAAATGCAGCTGCACTCCACAAACACACTGCCTTTTTCCATCCAGAGAGACAACCCTGCCTTGACTAGAAAGAAAGGAGGAAGGAAAAAAAAGCGCACACTATTGAAAACGCACCAGTGAGGGTAAAGGAAGAAGGGAGGAGAGGGGCTGGGAGCTGGGAGCAGAGAGGGAGGGGAGATGCCTGGATCTTGGCAGATGCGAAAGATAAGCTTTACCTAATATAATGCGACCTTCTTTGCCTTTCCAAGAGGAGGCCTGTGATGAATGGTCACACAGATTCTCAGGAGAAGGGTTTGCGCATGGACAGCTGTTAGCCAAAGGCAGCCAGCCGGCCAGGAACGAAGGCGACTGGGCAGACCCTGGCTCGCAGGTACCAGGCTCTTGGGTCCCAGTGTCTCCCCTGGGAACGTTTCCTGCTGGGAGGCCAGAGCCAGGGTCACCACGGCCCAGGGATGCGTCTCTATGACTGCACTTTGGGATGAAGCGCAAAGATGGACTTCTGGGTGCAGGCGCCCCCACTAGACCCTTCAGGATAAGCCCTGAGCAAGCTAAGCATGTCCAGCTTATACAGATAAGAACACTGGACACAGTGTGAACACAAAGTTAGGGCGTCACTCTGGGATACTTTTCCACAGACTGCTTCTAGCCTGATGCATTGCAGACCTTGTCTCGGGACTTCCCTGCTGGTCCAGTGGATAAGAATCTGCCGGGACATGGATTCCATCCCTTGTTCAGGAACCAAGACCCTAGTGCCTCAGAGCAACTAAGCCCGTGCGCCACCACTACGAAGTCCGCGCTCTAGAGCTTGTGCTCCAAAGCAAGAGAAGCCACTGCAGTAAGAAGTCTGTGCATCGCAACTAGAGAGTAGCCTCCACTTGCCACAACAAAAGAAAGCCTGTGCACAGCAGCAAAAACCGAACACAAGTTTAAGGAAACCAGCAAAACCATGTCTGTCCTCCACCACCACCAAGATTCTGGGGACCAAGGACACACCTGTATCACAGTGTGATGCCTGACCCTGACATCACTTGTTACTCGGTTGGGGGACTCCACACTGTGGACAGCAGGGGTACTCCTGGAAGGTGTTTTCGTATCCCAGTGGCTGGTAGTTTCGCTATAGAGAAGTGACTGCAAAGTACACGAGTAAATCCCACTGAATTAAACATACCCTCCAAGTCAACAGCCCCTCAGCAGCCTCCCTTGATGTTCCCAGTCACTCCAACACCAGCAGGCCCAGGGAAGTGGGAGAGGGGCAGAGGAGGATAAGACAGTGGTTTCTATGGATTGTGGTTAGCACATCTGACAGAGGCAACTTTTACAAAATCACAACCCTGTGAATGAGTTAGTAGGGCCCTTTCCAAGCCTTGGAAGGGACGATGCAAATGAGGGTGATTAAGCTAGTGCCAGTAATCAAGAGAGGAATCGCTTGGGGCAAGGCATACAACTGGGAAAGCCAGCTCAGCAGGTCGATGGTGGGCTCCTCTTGCCTGAGTTAGAATTCAGGCTCCTTTTACACTGAAAGGGGAGGGAGTAAGGTCAAACGCTTCCTGATTCCGGTCAACCTCTGGGAAGGCTGTATTCATTTCTTCCTCTCAAGGCCATTCACAGGTGCAGCTGGGCAGGAGGTTTCCCGGGAGCTAAAAAGACGTACTTCAGCTTAATGCTCATTACCTGGTAGGCAGGGTTCCCAGCAATGAGCCATTCTGTGTACTTTAAGGCAACATCCTTTAGTGATTAACTTAGAATACAAAACATTCTTCCGTGTTACAAAAATGTTTCGGGGGCAGTGAGAGAGACAGAGAGAGAGGGAGGTTAAGATGGGGGAGGATGGAAATCAGTGGGCTGCCATGTTCTGAACTGGCCACTGACACATGATTCTGCAGACAGCCACTGCACCGTAACGAAGTCCGCGCTCTAGAGCTTGTGCTCCAAAGCAAGAGAAGCCACTGCAGTAAGAAGTCTGTGCATCGCAACTAGAGAGTAGCCTCCACTTGCCACAACAAAAGAAAGCCTGTGCACAGCAGCAAAAACCGAACACAAGTTTAAGGAAACCAGCAAAACCATGTCTGTCCTCCACCACCACCAAGATTCTGGGGACCAAGGACACACCTGTATCACAGTGTGATGCCTGACCCTGACATCACTTGTTACTCGGTTGGGGGACTCCACACTGTGGACAGCAGGGTACTCCTGGAAGGTGTTTTCGTATCCCAGTGGCTGGTAGTTTCGCTATAGAGAAGTGACTGCAAAGTACACGAGTAAATCCCACTGAATTAAACATACCCTCCAAGTCAACAGCCCCTCAGCAGCCTCCCTTGATGTTCCCAGTCACTCCAACACCAGCAGGCCCAGGGAAGTGGGAGAGGGGCAGAGGAGGATAAGACAGTGGTTTCTATGGATTGTGGTTAGCACATCTGACAGAGGCAATTTTTACAAAATCACAACCCTGTGAATGAGTTAGTAGGGCCCTTTCCAAGCCTTGGAAGGGACGATGCAAATGAGGGTGATTAAGCTAGTGCCAGTAATCAAGAGAGGAATCGCTTGGGGCAAGGCATACAACTGGGAAAGCCAGCTCAGCAGGTCGATGGTGGGCTCCTCTTGCCTGAGTTAGAATTCAGGCTCCTTTTACACTGAAAGGGGAGGGAGTAAGGTCAAACGCTTCCTGATTCCGGTCAACCTCTGGGAAGGCTGTATTCATTTCTTCCTCTCAAGGCCATTCACAGGTGCAGCTGGGCAGGAGGTTTCCCGGGAGCTAAAAAGACGTACTTCAGCTTAATGCTCATTACCTGGTAGGCAGGGTTCCCAGCAATGAGCCATTCTGTGTACTTTAAGGCAACATCCTTTAGTGATTAACTTAGAATACAAAACATTCTTCCGTGTTACAAAAATGTTTCGGGGGCAGTGAGAGAGACAGAGAGAGAGGGAGGTTAAGATGGGGGAGGATGGAAATCAGTGGGCTGCCATGTTCTGAACTGGCCACTGACACTGATGGACCCTCTCCTTGAGCAAGCTCTTGACCAGTCCGAGGGGCCTCACTCACACAATTCCACTCTCCCAGTGAACAGTCTTCACCCTTCTTGGTACTTGACCTTCCACTCATGCCTTCGCCCAGCCCCGGGGGGTGCCTGGAAATTCTTTCTTTCACTGGTGGGTAGGGTCACCATCAATGGCACAGCCCAGCAGCGAGCCAGATGGGAGTGGGGGTGGGGCGGGGGGAGGGGTGGAATCCCAGCCCAGCCAGGAGCTCCTGTGGGTCCATCCACCCTGGGATCTAATGGGGACTACAAACACCACTCCCTTCTGTTCTGATGGCTCCTGGCTCAGTTCCAGCCCTTCTTCCTGGGTAGCCCTGAGGGAAGGTAGGGATAGATCTAAGTTACCGCTGGTGCCTCCTGTTGTCAATATGGGTGGGGGCTTCAAGTGTTGAATCTACCTGTTCTTGTTTCCCCTGCCCTCCTAGCTACAAATAAGTATCCTGTCTTTGATGTGGTGGGTCTGGAAGGGGTGCCCACCCAGCTGAAGCATATTTCTCTCTCCAACAACAACGGTGTATATAACAGTATGTCTACTCTGAACCAGGCTTCCCAGGTGGCTCTAGAGGTAGAGAACTTGCCTGCCAATGCAGATAAAGATGCGGGTTCAATCCCTGGGTCAGGAAGATGGTGGGCATGGCCACCCGTTTCAGTATTCTTGCCTGGAGAACTCCACGGACAGAAGAGCCTGGTGGGCTGCAGTCCATAGGGCCGCACAGAGTCATGCAACTGAAGTGACTTGGCATGCATGCATTACTCTGAGCCATTGTCACAGAAATCCTAAGGCATATTTTTAAGAAGGAGACATATTTGAACTGGGCTGGTCACAAAGAATTAGATATTTAGTTTTTTTTTTTTTTTTTAACTACACCATCTGCAAAGTACATTGACAAATGAGTTACCCATTTCTGTGTTTGCCCAGTATTTCCACAAAACAGGGCCAGGCCTGATGCAAAATTTACAAAAAACACGAGAGGACAAAAATGTTTGGGGCAGTGAGAGAGACAGAGAGAGAGGGAGGTTAAGATGGGGGAGGATGGAAATCAGTGGGCTGCCATGTTCTGAACTGGCCACTGACACTGATGGACCCTCTCCTTGAGCAAGCTCTTGACCAGTCCGAGGGGCCTCACTCACACAATTCCACTCTCCCAGTGAACAGTCTTCACCCTTCTTGGTACTTGACCTTCCACTCATGCCTTCGCCCAGCCCCGGGGGGTGCCTGGAAATTCTTTCTTTCACTGGTGGGTAGGGTCACCATCAATGGCACAGCCCAGCAGCGAGCCAGATGGGAGTGGGGGTGGGGCGGGGGGAGGGGTGGAATCCCAGCCCAGCCAGGAGCTCCTGTGGGTCCATCCACCCTGGGATCTAATGGGGACTACAAACACCACTCCCTTCTGTTCTGATGGCTCCTGGCTCAGTTCCAGCCCTTCTTCCTGGGTAGCCCTGAGGGAAGGTAGGGATAGATCTAAGTTACCGCTGGTGCCTCCTGTTGTCAATATGGGTGGGGGCTTCAAGTGTTGAATCTACCTGTTCTTGTTTCCCCTGCCCTCCTAGCTACAAATAAGTATCCTGTCTTTGATGTGGTGGGTCTGGAAGGGGTGCCCACCCAGCTGAAGCATATTTCTCTCTCCAACAACAACGGTGTATATAACAGTATGTCTACTCTGAACCAGGCTTCCCAGGTGGCTCTAGAGGTAGAGAACTTGCCTGCCAATGCAGATAAAGATGCGGGTTCAATCCCTGGGTCAGGAAGATGGTGGGCATGGCCACCCGTTTCAGTATTCTTGCCTGGAGAACTCCACGGACAGAAGAGCCTGGTGGGCTGCAGTCCATAGGGCCGCACAGAGTCATGCAACTGAAGTGACTTGGCATGCATGCATTACTCTGAGCCATTGTCACAGAAATCCTAAGGCATATTTTTAAGAAGGAGACATATTTGAACTGGGCTGGTCACAAAGAATTAGATATTTAGTTTTTTTTGTTTTTTTTTTTAACTACACCATCTGCAAAGTACATTGACAAATGAGTTACCCATTTCTGTGTTTGCCCAGTATTTCCACAAAACAGGGCCAGGCCTGATGCAAAATTTACAAAAGACACGAGAGACTCTTGCCCCTGTCATTTCACTTTCACCCCTTTATCTTTCCTTTCCCTATTCAAGATCACTTGAGACCTAGTGAAACAAAAAACAAAAACACAGAAGAGCCTCTGTGAAATAATTGGAAGTCTTTGCAAGAGGTCACAGAGAGTAAAATCTTTGCTGCTCAAAATTAGCACGTTAGGCAATGAGAAAAGAAGGGAGCATTCATTTCCCTTAGTCTTAATCTTTTAGCAAAGTTTCAAACTTTGTGAGTATGTGAGTGTATTCGTAAAATGAAATTTGGATTATCTGACTCTGGGGTACCCACGTGATTCTAGCTGTTTCAGGGCCTATTTCTTTGTTCTCAGGACTGAAGCGAAGAGTGTTCACAGATATTCAATATGCAGAGGCATGTAGCACTGCTAAGAACACATTTGACTTGGCTTGTTTTGTCTGTTTTCTTTCCTTTCCTTCTGTCCTAAGTGCTAATAAGTAATCAATAAGTTATGCAGCTATTACTACTTGTATTAATATTCCCATGAGCATAGTATTTAATCTCAATCCATTGAGATTGGAGAAATAAAATACAGGAAAATCCTATAACTCAATGCTAATAAGACCATGGAGCAAGCAGATATTTCATTCTTTGGAAACTAGTACAATGCCTTGTGAGGGCATTTGGCAATCAATGCAGGTCAGAGGTCATAAAAATGCTTGTACTCTTTGACCCCGTAATCTCATTCTTTGGAATTTATTTCAAGGAAGTAATTTAAAAGAAGAAATGGTGTATGTGCTGATATATTTATAGCAGTTTTTTCATGACAGTGAAAAACTGAACATAATCTAAAAGTTTAGCCATAGGCGGTGGAGAAACAAATTATGAAATGTTGATATGATGGACCATTATCTATGACTGAGAATGATAAAGTTGCTAAGTTTATAGGGCCATGGAAAAGAACAATGTCATTATCTATAGAAAGATTGACATGATGTTAAGACATTGCTTTTGACAGTAAACACCCAATAAGAACATGAGAAAATGACAACAGTCATTACCTAGGATAGTAGAAATATGGGCAGACATTCACTTAAATTGAGGGTGGCTATTTTTTTTTTTTTTTTAAAGATTTATTTATTTATTTACTTTGGGTGGGGGTCGGGCTGGGGAGACAAAGGAGTGGGTGGGCCACTTCTAATGGTCTTTCATTTCTCTATTTTCATTCGTCTTCGTTCTTTGGCTCCTGTGGGCCTCCCATTGCAGTGGCGTCTGTCGTAGCAGAGCACCGGCTCTGGGCGCATGCGCTCCAGAGCTCCGGCTCGGTAATTGGACACATCAGTCCAGCCGTTCCGCGGCACGTGGGATCTTCCCAGGCCAGGGATGGAACCGGCGCCCCTTGCACTGCAAAGCGGTGTCCTTACCTACTGGACCACCAGGGGAAGCCCGAGGGTGGCTATTTTTTATATGTAAATGTTAGTTTTAATTTGGGAGAGACCAAGGCACAGCTTAAGTCTTTCTGTTCCCTCACTCACATGCCTCTCCTAATCTCTATACCTTGTGAAGTAACTTTGGTTCCTAATTAGGAAATTAAATGATTACTTTAATAAAGAGACTCTAATCAGAACACTATAGGGTTGGCCTATGTGCAAAAATATCTCATCTCAAATTTTATTTTATTTTATTTTTTTTGGCTGTGCTGGGTCTTCGTTGCCACATGCGGACTTTCTCTAGTTGCAGTGCTCGAATGCTTAGTTGCCCTGGAGAATGTAGGATCTTAGTTCCCTGACCAGGAATCAAACCCATGTCCCCTGCATTGGAAGGCAGATTCCTCCCTATTGGACCACCAGGGAAGTCTTCCAAATAGCTCATGAGTGCTCAGTCACTCAATCTTTGTGACCCCGTGGACTGCAGCCTGCCAGACTCCTCTGTCCATGGGGTTTTCCGGGCAAGAATAGTAGAGTGGGTTGTCATTTCCTTCTCCGGGGGTCCTTTCTGACCCAGGAATCGAAACCATCTCTCTTATGTCTCCTGCATTGGCAGGGGGTTCTTTGCCATCTAAGTCATCAGAGAAACCCATACAGTTCATGAAGGACCATAAACTTGGGCAGAGGGAGTGAACTGCATTCCTCCTCCAGCCTGGCTTCTTCTATACGCAAATCACGGTCCGTCCTGGCTGCCCGACCCGTGTGACCTCTTGGGCCATGCGGCCTTCACCCAGGAAAAGGACGGGGGAGTCTCAGTTTTCAGTATTCCCAGATAAGTTTCCTTTAAGGGCAAGAAGATCCAGCTACCAAATTGAAAGCAAACAAACCAAAAGCATCAAAACATCACTCTCTGTTCCTTCCTCCACACGTCAAATGGGCCTCTGTTCAGAGTTTGTGGGTGAGTGACGCCCACTGCTCTCAAAATTCATATTCGAGTTGTTCACGGAGGACAGGACCCAGCCTTGTATGTTGAGTGATGGACACTGAGCAGCTTTATAACACAGACAATGCCAGGCTGTGTAGGAAAAGAAAAGGCGTCGCATGTTGCTGGGATGTGGCTTCTTGCCCCCAAACGGACTGTCCACCCTCATCCTTTGCTCTGTGCAAGGAACCGCTTGCCTCGCAGACTCAGGGTCTGTTCTCCAAGGGTTTCTCATCAATCACGCGTTCTGTTTGCCCCACACCGGCCGGCTGGATCCAGCCCACCAGCTGCTGTGGAGACGTCTGTGTCGGTGCCTGCAAAGTGAGGGGCGCAGATGGGTGTGTGATGGTGACGAAGCCAGACACCGCTGGGGCCCTTCTCCAGACATGTACTCCAGCCAGCCTATCTGCAGAGTAAACCTCCCCAACTTTGCTGCAATAAGTCGGGTGGGCCCACAGCCTCTGGGTCAGTGGGGATATTTACAGGGACTTTGTGGGAACTCCCCAAATACCTGATTATCTGCATAATGGGCTTCCCTGGTAGTTCAGCTGGTAAAGAATCCTCCTGCAATTCAGGAGACCCCAGTTCGATTCCTGGATTGGGAAGAGTGCCCAAAGGAATCGCAAATGGGGTTTTCCGCAAGAATAGTAGAGTGGGTTGTCATTTCCTTCTCCGGGGTCCTTTCTGACCCAGGAATCGAAACCATCTCCTTATGTCTCCTGCATTGGCAGGGGGTTCTTTGCCATCTAAGTCATCAGAGAAACCCATACAGTTCATGAAGGACCATAAACTTGGGCAGAGGGAGTGAACTGCATTCCTCCTCCAGCCTGGCTTCTTCTATACGCAAATCACGGTCCGTCCTGGCTGCCCGACCCGTGTGACCTCTTGGGCCATGCGGCCTTCACCCAGGAAAAGGACGGGGGAGTCTCAGTTTTCAGTATTCCCAGATAAGTTTCCTTTAAGGGCAAGAAGATCCAGCTACCAAATTGAAAGCAAACAAACCAAAAGCATCAAAACATCACTCTCTGTTCCTTCCTCCACACGTCAAATGGGCCTCTGTTCAGAGTTTGTGGGTGAGTGACGCCCACTGCTCTCAAAATTCATATTCGAGTTGTTCACGGAGGACAGGACCCAGCCTTGTATGTTGAGTGATGGACACTGAGCAGCTTTATAACACAGACAATGCCAGGCTGTGTAGGAAAAGAAAAGGCGTCGCATGTTGCTGGGATGTGGCTTCTTGCCCCCAAACGGACTGTCCACCCTCATCCTTTGCTCTGTGCAAGGAACCGCTTGCCTCGCAGACTCAGGGTCTGTTCTCCAAGGGTTTCTCATCAATCACGCGTTCTGTTTGCCCCACACCGGCCGGCTGGATCCAGCCCACCAGCTGCTGTGGAGACGTCTGTGTCGGTGCCTGCAAAGTGAGGGGCGCAGATGGGTGTGTGATGGTGGACGAAGCCAGACACCGCTGGGGCCCTTCTCCAGACATGTACTCCAGCCAGCCTATCTGCAGAGTAAACCTCCCCAACTTTGCTGCAATAAGTCGGGTGGGCCCACAGCCTCTGGGTCAGTGGGGATATTTACAGGGACTTTGTGGGGAACTCCCCCCAAATACCTGATTATCTGCATAATGGGCTTCTCTGGTAGTTCAGCTGGTAAAGAATCCTCCTGCAATGCAGGAGACCCCAGTTCAATTCCTGGATTGGGAAGATGCCCTGGAGAAGGGACGGGCTGCCACGCCAGGATTGTTGGGCTTCCCTGGTGGCTCAGATGGTAAAGAATCTGCCTGCAATGCGGGAGACCTGGGCTCCACCCCAGGATTGGGAAGGTCCCCCGGAGAAGGGAATGGTTATCCACTCGAGTGTTCCTGCCTGGGGAATCCCAGGGTTCGTCCTCGGGGTGACAGACAGTCGGACAGGACTGAGTGACTTTCACTTTCGTTATCTGCATAATGAAACAAAAGGGGCTTCACGTGAGTTATGATTCTAAATTACTAACACTTATTTCAGATGGTGCCAAAATTTGTTTTAAAACTAACAATTTTAGGCAAAAACAGCTTCAAAAGGTTTGTACATGGCTTGCCTTTTTTTTTTTTTTTTTTTCATGTGAACCATTTTTAAGGACTTCATTAAACTGGTTATAGTCTGGTTTCTGTTTCCTGTTTGGGGTTGGGGCTGCAAGGCATGTGGGATCCTAGCTCCCCAACCAGGGACAGAACCCACGCCCACTGCATTGGAAGGTGAAGTCTTAACCACTGGGTCACCAGGGAAGTTCTTGTCCCTGTCTTCTTAATCAAAGTTGAATAAACACAGATTCAGTTTTAGCTGATGACCTTTCATTAGAACTTTAAGCTTATTCATATGTGAGGAGCTTTTTGTTTTATGGAATAGTTTTTCTATTTTTTTATTTGTGTTTTGGCTGTTCTGGGTTTTCACTGCTGCCTTCTCTAGTTGCAGGGAGTGGGGGCTCCTCTCTAGTTGAGGTGAGCAGGCTTCTTGGTGCGGTGACCTCTCTTGTTGTGGAGCTTGGGCTCCAGGGCACATGGGCCTCAGTAGTTGCACCACATGGACTCCATAGTTGTGGCTCTCAGGCTCTAGAGCACAGGCTCACTAGCTGTGGCTCATGAGCTCAGCTGCTCCGCAGCATGTGGGATCTTCTCAGATCAGGGATCAAGCCCGTGTCTCTTTCACTGGGAGGCAAACTCTTTACCACTGAGCTGCCAGGGAAGCCCCAGATTAATCTCTTAATTTCGATAATTGTTCTAAGGTTCTGTCAAATGTTAAAGGGAACCTGGGTGAGAGGCATACAGGAACCTCTGGACTATTTTTGCAACTCCCTGTGCATTCTTGCACGGTAAGTCACTTCCGTCATGGCTGACTGCAACCCTATGGATTGTAGTCCACAGGGCTCCTCTGTCCATGAGATTCTCCACGCAAGAATACTGGAGTGGGTTGCCATGCCCTTCTCCAGGGCATCTTCCTGAATCGAATCGAATATGCTTCTCCTTGTCTCCTGCATTGGCAGGTGGATTCTTTACCACTAGTGCCACCTGGGAAGCCCACTCTTCTGTGAATGTAATATTATTTTTTTTAAATGCTGGGACTCAAAATGGCTAAGTGCTACTGGAAATTTCTATCAGGATTTTGGGAAGCAAGTGAACAAAACCATATCGAGTTTATAAGAAAGAAAGCTGCTTCTTTTATAGAGAAGCTGCCAAGAAGGCCTTAACGAATATTAGGCAGGCTTAGAGCCCTCAGTGCGGGAAAGAAACTGATAAATTAACCAGAAGGCTAAGGAGATTATCAATGGTTTTTACTCCCCGAGCCTGTTTACATCTCGCTGCTCATTAGAAGCAATAACGATGTGCAGGTTTAAACCAGAGTTCGTCTTAATTTACTATTCCTGCTTTGTTTAACGTCCTGTAAAACTTCCAAAAGCTTGGCTTTACCTTTAATTCAATAGCAAGAACCAAATTGAAGTAATCAAATCAAGCTACTGTTATTATGTAAAGCTATCTTCTTGGACCCCCGCTTTGAGTAAATGATTCCTATTAACATGCAGATTTGCTGGGGATTATCAGAAAGTCTCTCAAAATAACCATCAGACGATGTCTTTCTGAAGAATACTTTTCTCTCTGACTTGGACCAGGGTTCAGCCCATAAATCTCTCCCTCCTTCTACTCTGAGACCATTTGGGACTATTCTGTGACCAGGATGGGAAAACAGAGATTTATAATTCACAGATTTGAACAAAAATGAAAATACAGTCCCAGCTTCCTCTCCCTGCATTCTGCTGGTTTCAAAGTCCTGTCACTCTTTACCACTGAGCTGCCAGGAAGCCCCAGATTAATCTCTTAATTTCGATAATTGGTCTAAGGTTCTGTCAAATGTTAAAGGGAACCTGGGTGAGAGGCATACAGGAACCTCTGGACTATTTTTGCAACTCCCTGTGCATTCTTGCACGGTAAGTCACTTCCGTCATGGCTGACTGCAACCCTATGGATTGTAGTCCACAGGGCTCCTCTGTCCATGAGATTCTCCACGCAAGAATACTGGAGTGGGTTGCCATGCCCTTCTCCAGGGCATCTTCCTGAATCGAATCGAATATGCTTCTCCTTGTCTCCTGCATTGGCAGGTGGATTCTTTACCACTAGTGCCACCTGGGAAGCCCACTCTTCTGTGAATGTAATATTATTTTTTTTAAATGCTGGGACTCAAAATGGCTAAGTGCTACTGGAAATTTCTATCAGGATTTTGGGAAGCAAGTGAACAAAACCATATCGAGTTTATAAGAAAGAAAGCTGCTTCTTTTATAGAGAAGCTGCCAAGAAGGCCTTAACGAATATTAGGCAGGCTTAGAGCCCTCAGTGCGGGAAAGAAACTGATAAATTAACCAGAAGGCTAAGGAGATTATCAATGGTTTTTACTCCCCGAGCCTGTTTACATCTCGCTGCTCATTAGAAGCAATAACGATGTGCAGGTTTAAACCAGAGTTCGTCTTAATTTACTATTCCTGCTTTGTTTAACGTCCTGTAAAACTTCCAAAAGCTTGGCTTTACCTTTAATTCAATAGCAAGAACCAAATTGAAGTAATCAAATCAAGCTACTGTTATTATGTAAAGCTATCTTCTTGGACCCCCGCTTTGAGTAAATGATTCCTATTAACATGCAGATTTGCTGGGGATTATCAGAAAGTCTCTCAAAATAACCATCAGACGATGTCTTTCTGAAGAATACTTTTCTCTCTGACTTGGACCAGGGTTCAGCCCATAAATCTCTCCCTCCTTCTACTCTGAGACCATTTGGGACTATTCTGTGACCAGGATGGGAAAACAGAGATTTATAATTCACAGATTTGAACAAAAATGAAAATACAGTCCCAGCTTCCTCTCCCTGCATTCTGCTGGTTTCAAAGTCCTGTCACAACTCAGTTGTAGGGAGGAAAGTCAGGAGTGTGTGTGTGAGAGAGAGAGAGAGAAGAAAAGAGGAAAGGGTGAATGTTTGTCCACACTTTCTGCACTAAGTACAGAATTTCACATAATGGAGAGTGAGAGGTAGCATAGCAATGAAGGTCAAGGAGAAGGGGCTCAGCAGGCAGAATGGGGTTTGAAGCATCGCTTCACTGTGATGGACCATCAAAGTGGTACTTACACCTCTGTCGTCTTAGCTGTGAAAAGAGTGTTCATTAGACCTAGCTTTAGAGCAGATGTCAAAATTAAATGACCAAGGGGCTTCCCTGGTGGTTCGGTGGTAAATAATCTGCCAGCCAGTGCAGGGAACACAGGTTCAGTTCCTGGTCTGCAAAGATTCCACGCACTGTAAGGCAATGAAGCCTGCACACCACAACTACTGAGCCTGCACTGTGGAGTACACGAGCCTCAACTACTGAGGGATGATTTCCTTTAGGTAGCAGACAGTGCCACCCCAAAATGTGACTAGGAGTTCAGGACATGTTACTGCAAAAATACACCACTTTGGTATACTGATTATTTTGAGCTGTAGGTGAACCACACTTAGCTCTGCTCACCTCACATGCAACAAAGCCCATCTATTGATACCGGGCTGTGAGGAAGGAAAGCACAGTGCTTATTGCTGAGTGCTAAGCAAGGGAGCAGAAGGCAAGCCTCAGATCCACTCCTACTTGGTCTCCGAGTCCTTTTTACAAAGGGGAAATACAGAAGCTATGACACACCTAGACAGTGTATTCAAAAGCAGAGACATCACTTTACAGACAAAAGTCCATCTGGTCAAAGCTATGGTTTTTCCTATAGTCATGTATGGATGTAAGAGTTGGACCATAATGAAGGTTGAGCAATGAGGAATTGATGCTTTTGAACTGTGGTGTTGGAGAAGACTCTAGAGAGTCTCTTGGACTGCAAGGAGATCAAACCAGTCAATCCTAAAGGAAATCAACCCTGAATAGTCATTGGAAAGACTGATGCTGAAGCTGAAGCTCCAATACTTTGGTCATCTGCTGTGAAGAGTTGATTCTTTGGGAAAGACTCTGATGCTGGGAAAGATTGAAGGCAGGAGGAGAAGGGGATGACAGAGGGCAAGATGATTGGATGGCATCACTAAGTCAATGGACCTGAGTTTGAGCAAGCTCTGGGAGATGGTGAAGGACCGGGAGGCCTGGCGTGCTGCAGTCGATGGGGTCACAAGGAGTCGGGCACGACTGAGCCACTGAGGTGAACTGAACGGAAGCACAAAAGCCGGGATGAATCATTGCCTTCTGACATTTTTTAATCACAGTTTGGGAGTCAGGATGTCTCTGGTTTATAATTCGCAGGTCAGGTGGTCCATGGCCTGTGAGTTTACCTTGTCCTGGAGAAACAACCTGACTGTGTACTGTCAGGACGAGACCTGCACTGGTAATTTTAGTACGTTAATCATGTGATTGGCAAGAATGAATTTAGTCGTCTGGCTCTGGTTGATGAGTGTTCAGTTAGCTCACAATTGAGGTCCAAGAGGACAAGGAAGGGCATAGGGTTTTGGAGAGAGATAAATCATAATCTGAGTACGAACTGGATTTTAGGGGATTCAATTTCATGCTAGTCGCTCAATCATGTCTAACTCTTTGTGAGCCCATGGACTGTAACCCACCAGGCTCCTGCCTCCATGGGATGCTTCAGGTAAGAATCCTGGAGTTGGTTGCCATTCCCTTCTCCAGTTTTGCAAGCACTCGAAACAGCAAATGCAGGAAGAGGCTTTCTCTGAACTCTTTTTATCTGGACAAATCTTCCAAAAGGAACACAAAAGGAACGGTCTCTTTCTCTGCAGTTTCACCAACCGGAGAGGACTGACTCCCCTCAGGAGAGGAGGCTGGGAAGTCAGGACCACAGCCAGACAGACTCTGTCACAAATATCCTACCTACCCTGCCTTCTAAGAGCCCCTTCGTTTTTCCTAAAAACTATTTACTCTCCCATAAGAAGCCACCCTCCCCGCTCCTTTTTCCTTATTAAGATAGCATTTAATCCTGAATTCTAAGCCACCTTGGGAGGGACTCATTCGTCCCTTTTATCCCTCATGTATCATGAGGTGTGAAAGTCTTAGTCGCTTAGTCGTGCCCGACTCTTTGTGACCCCAGGGACTGCCGTACTTTGGTCATCTGCTGTGAAGAGTTGATTCTTTGGGAAAGACTCTGATGCTGGGAAAGATTGAAGGCAGGAGGAGAAGGATGACAGAGGGCAAGATGATTGGATGGCATCACTAAGTCAATGGACCTGAGTTTGAGCAAGCTCTGGGAGATGGTGAAGGACCGGGAGGCCTGGCGTGCTGCAGTCGATGGGGTCACAAGGAGTCGGGCACGACTGAGCCACTGAGGTGAACTGAACGGAAGCACAAAAGCCGGGATGAATCATTGCCTTCTGACATTTTTTAATCACAGTTTGGGAGTCAGGATGTCTCTGGTTTATAATTCGCAGGTCAGGTGGTCCATGGCCTGTGAGTTTACCTTGTCCTGGAGAAACAACCTGACTGTGTACTGTCAGGACGAGACCTGCACTGGTAATTTTAGTACGTTAATCATGTGATTGGCAAGAATGAATTTAGTCGTCTGGCTCTGGTTGATGAGTGTTCAGTTAGCTCACAATTGAGGTCCAAGAGGACAAGGAAGGGCATAGGGTTTTGGAGAGAGATAAATCATAATCTGAGTACGAACTGGATTTTAGGGGATTCAATTTCATGCTAGTCGCTCAATCATGTCTAACTCTTTGTGAGCCCATGGACTGTAACCCACCAGGCTCCTGCCTCCATGGGATGCTTCAGGTAAGAATCCTGGAGTTGGTTGCCATTCCCTTCTCCAGTTTTGCAAGCACTCGAAACAGCAAATGCAGGAAGAGGCTTTCTCTGAACTCTTTTTATCTGGACAAATCTTCCAAAAGGAACACAAAAGGAACGGTCTCTTTCTCTGCAGTTTCACCAACCGGAGAGGACTGACTCCCCTCAGGAGAGGAGGCTGGGAAGTCAGGACCACAGCCAGACAGACTCTGTCACAAATATCCTACCTACCCTGCCTTCTAAGAGCCCCTTCGTTTTTCCTAAAAACTATTTACTCTCCCATAAGAAGCCACCCTCCCCGCTCCTTTTTCCTTATTAAGATAGCATTTAATCCTGAATTCTAAGCCACCTTGGGAGGGACTCATTCGTCCCTTTTATCCCTCATGTATCATGAGGTGTGAAAGTCTTAGTCGCTTAGTCGTGCCCGACTCTTTGTGACCCCAGGGACTGCCGTCACCAGGCTCTTCTGTCTATGGGATTTTCCAAGCAAGGATATTGGAGTGGTTTGCCATTCTCTTCTCCGGAGGATCTTCCTGACCCAGGGATCAAACTCAGGTCTCCTCATGAATAAACTTCTGTTTGTTTTTCTCTTGTTATTCTACCTTTTATTACAGAAGCTTCAACTAACAGCTCAGGGAGGTAGAAGGAAATCACTTTTCCTCCTTTACCATGCCCATCAATGGGGAAGTGGTTCGGTGAGGATATATCCACTCTATATTGTGCACCATTAAAATAGTTACTTGAGGGCACCAATCTGTGCACCATCCATGCCAAGCACGTCACCACCATGCCCGAAGACATCCAGCTTGCCCACCATATCCATGGAGGAAGGGCGTAAAGCCCCCATAGCTGCCATTAATTCAATGAAAAAGGCTCTTCTCAGAGCCACCGAAAAAAAAAAAAAGATAAAATAGTTACTTGAAAACTCTGGAGCTGCCTGGCAATGTTCAGGGGAAAAGTAGGTCACCAACTATTACGCAGAGTATAATTATAGCTGTAAAACGATACATACATGTGGGCCAGCCAATTATAGGACATACAGAAACCTTAATAGGGTTGTATTTCGATTTTGTTAAAATGGGCTCATTCTCCAGCTTTTTAAAAATAATTTCATTTATTTATTTACTTATCTTTGGCTGTGCTGGTCTCCTTGCTGCGAGGGCTTTTCTCCAGTTGTGGTGAGCAAGGGTTCCACTCTCGTTCCAGCATGAGGGCTTCTCACTGCGGTGGCTTCTCTCATGGAGGAGCTCAGGTCTCGCGCCCACAGGCTCCAGGAGCTGTGGCACACGGGCTCTGTAGTTACGGCTCTTGGCCTCTGGGGCACAGGTTCTGTAGTTGTGGCTCATGGGCTTAGTTGCTCTGTAGCAGGTGGGATCTTCCTGGATCAGGGATGGAACCCATGTCTCCCGCATTGGCAGTTGGATTCTTCACCATGGAGCAACCGGGGAAGCACCCTTCAGCGTTTTATAATGATTTTTTAAGTTTTCTTTTTTAAAAATGAAAAAGTTGTAAGTAAAAATGACACCAGGAATGAGAATTTCGTGACTGCTTCCATCAGAATCTCCTGACTTTTTTGGCTCTCTCCCTTCCTTCTGTGCCTGGGCTCGGATCTCATCTAAAAGTGACCCATGAGTGTCATTCAAAGATCCCTCCCTCCCAGCACTTACACGGGAAGATATCTGAGTAGAAAACTGTGTGTGGAGCTGGGATCTGAGCCAAAGACTTGAGTCATAGTTTGAGGAGGGGCTTCCCTGGTGGTCCATTGGGTAAAGACACCGCCTTGCAGTGCAAAGGGCGGTGGTTCGGTCCCTGGCCTGGGAGGATCCCACGTGCCGCGGAGCGGCTGGATCGATGTGTCCAACTACCGAGCGGGAGCTGTGGAGCGCATGCGCCCAGAGCCGGTGCTCTGCAGCGACAGTGGCCACTGCGATAGGAGGCCCACACAAGCCAAACAAAGATGAAAATAAATGAAAGACCAATAGAAATGGCTAAAAAAAGACAAAAATGTTTGGGGAGGATGTTCCCACCCCAACACCTCCCACCTCTGCGCATGAACCTTTTTTGGTTTGATTTGGTTTCTCTACCATTGACATAAATATTTGGGCCCACTTTATTTACAAAACAGACTTCCCAACAGGTGACTTCTGGCACTGATTTTTGTAAAATAGCAAGTTGTAAAACTAAGTATAAAGCTCGTAAAGAAGACATAAGATCACACAATTTATTTGCATGGCTATGAATTACAATTGATACGTCACCATTCTCCTTGTCTGGTGATTTCTGTGCTACCTTCCTGGATGGATGGATGTACTATAGATTTCCAGGTTGGATGCAGATGCAAATGAAAATGGATTGCATTTAAAAATGTAGGGATTACTACAACAACCAAGAACATGTACTTTTTAATAAGTTTTAAAGTTGGCAATCGCCCACAGGCCAGACTGTGGCACACGGCTCTGTAGTTACGGCTCTTGGCCTCTGGGGCACAGGTTCTGTAGTTGTGGCTCATGGGCTTAGTTGCTCTGTAGCAGGTGGGATCTTCCTGGATCAGGGATGGAACCCATGTCTCCGCATTGGCAGTTGGATTCTTCACCATGGAGCAACCGGGGAAGCACCCTTCAGCGTTTTATAATGATTTTTTAAGTTTTCTTTTTTAAAAATGAAAAAGTTGTAAGTAAAAATGACACCAGGAATGAGAATTTCGTGACTGCTTCCATCAGAATCTCCTGACTTTTTTGGCTCTCTCCCTTCCTTCTGTGCCTGGGCTCGGATCTCATCTAAAAGTGACCCATGAGTGTCATTCAAAGATCCCTCCCTCCCAGCACTTACACGGGAAGATATCTGAGTAGAAAACTGTGTGTGGAGCTGGGATCTGAGCCAAAGACTTGAGTCATAGTTTGAGGAGGGGCTTCCCTGGTGGTCCATTGGGTAAAGACACCGCCTTGCAGTGCAAAGGGCGGTGGTTCGGTCCCTGGCCTGGGAGGATCCCACGTGCCGCGGAGCGGCTGGATCGATGTGTCCAACTACCGAGCGGGAGCTGTGGAGCGCATGCGCCCAGAGCCGGTGCTCTGCAGCGACAGTGGCCACTGCGATAGGAGGCCCACACAAGCCAAACAAAGATGAAAATAAATGAAAGACCAATAGAAATGGCTAAAAAAAGACAAAAATGTTTGGGGAGGATGTTCCCACCCCAACACCTCCCACCTCTGCGCATGAACCTTTTTTGGTTTGATTTGGTTTCTCTACCATTGACATAAATATTTGGGCCCACTTTATTTACAAAACAGACTTCCCAACAGGTGACTTCTGGCACTGATTTTTGTAAAATAGCAAGTTGTAAAACTAAGTATAAAGCTCGTAAAGAAGACATAAGATCACACAATTTATTTGCATGGCTATGAATTACAATTGATACGTCACCATTCTCCTTGTCTGGTGATTTCTGTGCTACCTTCCTGGATGGATGGATGTACTATAGATTTCCAGGTTGGATGCAGATGCAAATGAAAATGGATTGCATTTAAAAATGTAGGGATTACTACAACAACCAAGAACATGTACTTTTTAATAAGTTTTAAAGTTGGCAATTCTATCTTTGAAAATATCCTTTTAAAGAATAATAATGCAATATTTGGACAAAGTCAGGAAACAAGTAGAAGTCTGGACAAAATGAAGTGTTCTCAGTCTTGCCAAAGTTCTATTCAAATATAGAGAGCAGGTTGCAATGTCTTTTTTTTTTTTTTTTCCTTCTTCTCTTTTTGCCAGGAGGAATAGAGCTTGTCATTAAGCAAAAGCACAACTTCCCAGATTTGGGGCTGAAATGCTGTCTTAATCCTGAGCAGGTCTTTGCTGTTTATAGCTCCAGCACACACAGGGACCCTGGGGAAGAGGCTGTATATTTGTTATCTTCCTGGCTTTCCCCTAAAGTGATGGTCAGCCAGTTTAATACGAATCCTTGTTCCCCCACCCCATCCCCTGCAAAAAGCCTTCAAGAACCATTTTGACAGTCTATGGAGGTTGTCTGTACTTTCTCCTTTTTAGAAAAAAATTACCTTGAGATATTAAGGAAGAAAGGAATCTAGAAACGGTCTATTCACTGTGAAGCTTCAAGGGCAGTAACCAGTTCTATCCATCTCCGTGCCTCCATAGAATAGTGTAATGTCTGATTAAAAACAATAATAGTAAAACAAAACAGCTAGTAGCTACTGGCTTCCCTGGTGGCTTGGTGGTAAAGAACCTTCATGTAGGAGGCCAAGATTTGATCCCTGGATTGGAAAGATCCCCTGCAGAAGGAAATAACAACTGACCCCAGTATTTTTGTCTGGGAAATCCCATGGACAAAGGAGCTTGGTGGGCTCAAGTCCAAAGAGTTGGACACGATTTAGCGACTAAACAACAACAAACTAGTTACTGAATTCGTACTCTGTGCCCAGCCTTCTTTACATTCATCAACTCATTTCATCCTTAAAGCAACCCATAGCAGGTACTATGATGACTCTCCTCATAGAGGTAAAGGAACTGAGGCTTAGAGGGGTAAGTTGCCCAAAGACTTGATGTTCAATCCCATTCCCTTGGACACCTGGCCACACTGCTTCACAGCACATAGTAGGTGCTCAACAGAAGTTGGCAGATGAATAAAAGGATGCAGGGAAAACACCTGAGCAGGTGTCTTGGCATGATAGGAACGCTTTTAGTTTAGGTTGTGGAAGAAACTCAGACGTCTGTGATCTCATCCTATAGTGACCCTTCCTTCTTTGCCAAAACTGGTCTTCAGCCTCAGGCCCAGACCCCCGATGTTCCCTGAGATGCTCACAGCAAGGACTGGGGCTGTGCAAAGCCCAAGGCTGAGAGAATGCTCATGCCCCCACATCGAATCAAGTGCCATTCAACTGTTCTTTCCCCTGCCTGGCTTCCTGGGAGCAAGCTTGAAATCTCAGGGAATAAGAAGGAAATCTCATTCTGTGCAGGCGAGCAGATGCCTCATCTGCAAATTTCAGACACAAAAGGTCGTCCTCTTAAGCCGAATCTGTAGGCAGGTGATTTTCTTGAAGTCTGGATTTCATTCCTTTGGG
This sequence comes from Tragulus kanchil, assembly GCA_022376925.1. Classification (NCBI taxonomy): domain Eukaryota; kingdom Metazoa; phylum Chordata; class Mammalia; order Artiodactyla; family Tragulidae; genus Tragulus; species Tragulus kanchil. The sequence goes on along the minus strand of JAIOJX010000028.1, from coordinate 233,364,292 downwards.
CTGAGAACTTGGCCTGTGATCTCAAGACATTAAGTCTTGGTGAAGAAAACAAGACCCAAGCCTGATACATTTGCGGACTGATACAAACTCAAAGCCGCAAACCAAATAATAATACCTTATATTCCTAGATGCATAGGGAGGTATTAAAACTGAACAAGATCTTCAAGGAACCACCATACTATTCTCCAAAGTGACTCTATCAATTTGCATTCCCACCGACAGAGGGTTCCCTTTTCTCCACGCCTCTATAGCATTTATTGTTTGTAAAGTTTTTGATGATGGCCATTCTGACCCTTGTGAGGTGATACTCATTGTAGTTTTGATTTGCATTTCTCTAATAATTAGTGAGAAGGAAATGCCAATCCACTCCAGCATCCTTGCCTGGAGAATCTCACGGACAGAGGAGCCTGGAGCGATGCATTCTATGGGACTGCAAAGAGTCGGGCATGACTGAACGACTAAACAACAACAAATAATTAATGATGTTGAGCATATCCTCATATGCCTCATGTCCATCTGTGTGTCTCCTTTAGAGATATGTCTATGATGACGCAGATGACTGGGATGGGGGAGGTGGGAGGGAGGTATATATGTATACGTATAGCTGATTCACTGCATTGTACAACAGGGACTAATACACCATTGTAAAGAAACTAGATCCCCATTAAAAAAGAACTGAACAAGAAGTATGCCAGCTGGAAGAGGAATGGATGGCAGTAGTGAGAAAAGGGTCTTCCTTTTAAAAAGCCACTGAAAACAAATGTGAAAGTATGTTAACTGTTATGAATTCTGGGTGATTATATGTAATTCTGTGGACTTTTCTGTGTCTTTAAAATTTTCAAAATAAAAAAAGACACAGGGGCTGTGGCTGTTGAGAGTCTCTCAGACAGTAAGGAGATTAAACTAGCCAGTCCTAAAGGAGATCAACCCTGAGTATTCATTGGAAGGACTGATGCTGAAACTGGATTTCCAATATTTTGGCCACCTGGTGCAAATAGTTCTTTGGAAAAGACTCTGGTGCTGGGAAAGATGAAAGGCAGGAGAGGGAGACAACAGAGGATGAGAATTTTTCGGTGGCATGCCCAACTCAATGGACATGAGTTTGAGCAAATTCAGGGAGATGGTGAAGGACAGGGAAACCTGGTGTGCAGCAGCCCGTGAGGTTGCAGAGAGTCGAACACAACTTAGTGACTGAACAACCATAATAACAAATTCTTTTGTTCTTCACCCAGAACTCTGTCTTCAAGATTGGATTCAGCACCAGTTCGGAGGTCAAGTTCTCTGCCTCAAATTCCCCTGTCTTCGAACCTCCCACCCTGCCACCATGCTCCAGAGCAAAATGAATTCAGCACCAAAATTTTGCATTCTCTGACCCTTGTGAGGTGATACTCATTGTAGTTTTGATTTGCATTTCTCTAATAATTAGTGAGAAGGAAATGCCAATCCACTCCAGCATCCTTGCCTGGAGAATCTCACGGACAGAGGAGCCTGGAGCGATGCATTCTATGGGACTGCAAAGAGTCGGGCATGACTGAACGACTAAACAACAACAAATAATTAATGATGTTGAGCATATCCTCATATGCCTCATGTCCATCTGTGTGTCTCCTTTAGAGATATGTCTATGATGACGCAGATGACTGGGATGGGGGAGGTGGGAGGGAGGTATATATGTATACGTATAGCTGATTCACTGCATTGTACAACAGGGACTAATACACCATTGTAAAGAAACTAGATCCCCATTAAAAAAGAACTGAACAAGAAGTATGCCAGCTGGAAGAGGAATGGATGGCAGTAGTGAGAAAAGGGTCTTCCTTTTAAAAAGCCACTGAAAACAAATGTGAAAGTATGTTAACTGTTATGAATTCTGGGTGATTATATGTAATTCTGTGGACTTTTCTGTGTCTTTAAAATTTTCAAAATAAAAAAAGACACAGGGGCTGTGGCTGTTGAGAGTCTCTCAGACAGTAAGGAGATTAAACTAGCCAGTCCTAAAGGAGATCAACCCTGAGTATTCATTGGAAGGACTGATGCTGAAACTGGATTTCCAATATTTTGGCCACCTGGTGCAAATAGTTCTTTGGAAAAGACTCTGGTGCTGGGAAAGATGAAAGGCAGGAGAGGGAGACAACAGAGGATGAGAATTTTTCGGTGGCATGCCCAACTCAATGGACATGAGTTTGAGCAAATTCAGGGAGATGGTGAAGGACAGGGAAACCTGGTGTGCAGCAGCCCGTGAGGTTGCAGAGAGTCGAACACAACTTAGTGACTGAACAACCATAATAACAAATTCTTTTGTTCTTCACCCAGAACTCTGTCTTCAAGATTGGATTCAGCACCAGTTCGGAGGTCAAGTTCTCTGCCTCAAATTCCCCTGTCTTCGAACCTCCCACCCTGCCACCATGCTCCAGAGCAAAATGAATTCCCCCTTCTCCTAGGCTCTCATTTTCTCTATGCCATATAGCTTCTTCTTCTTTTCTTAACATTTCTTCATTCCTCCAGCAAGTATCTTACTGAGAATTTACTGTGTGCCAGGCACTATCCTAGGCACAAATGCACAAACCAGTCTTTGTTCTCATGGCACTGAGACAGCTGTACCTCCAGGAGGAGGCACACAACAAAGAAAGAATTCTGTAGCTCTGTCAGGTGGTGATGCAGTGCTGGAAAGCTTTAGCAAGTGCTCTTGATGTAAAAGGGAGCTTCCACCTCATCATGTACCCAGAGATCTGGTGAGCTGTCTAGGGCCTCCTGTTAAGTCTGAGGAAAACTCCAAAGGGAAAGATGAAGACAGAAATAACAAATAAAGCAACCCAGAAGAAATAGAGACAATTCAGTAAATTTTTCTAACCATGTAGACATTTTGATAATAAGACTGACTTTTTCAGAAATAGAAAAGAAGATATTCATTCGTGAAACAAGAACAGGAAGATATAAAAATGGATCAGAGAATCAGAGTTCTTGAAAATTAAAATAGAATAACTGAATTAAAAATAAAATATAAGGAAGTGTTAGAAAATATAGTCAAAGATATCTTCTAGAAGCATACCATCTAGAAATATAGAGGCAAATTCCAGCAAGAAAACCAAACAAACAGATTAAACAGTTGAAATTCCTTGTGGGGGCATGAAAGTGGGATTCCAGAAATGGAAAGAGCATTGTGGTTATTCTTTATAATCCGTTTAAGTGCTATCTGACTTCCAAATGAGACAATATACATGAAATAAGCTACCTTTTTAAAGCACTGACAATGTTTTTCAAGATTCTAGAAATATATGCAAAGAATATACTGTACCCTGAGTTAGGCATATACTTATTGTATTTGCTTTAGGGACTTGGCATAGCTAAATAACATTAAAAGATTAAAATTCTTAATTTGATCCTCCAAGTGAATGAGAGCCTAGAATGGTACAAAATTCAGTGACTTTTCTTAAAAGATAGGATATGGACTAACTGCATTGGCCAGTGGGGGAGGGGCCAACTGGTGTCCTCCGTGTACCAGATTGCACGTCCTTGGACAATTGTCAAGAAGCTATTCAGTAATCTCAGCTTTTCTTTCCTAATGACCTTTTCAGACTCTTGCATTGTTCTCACTGGGGCTGCACCAGCCCCTGCCCTGGCAGACTTCTTACCACGTCTCCTTTAAGAGGCAAAAAGATTGCATGGCCAAAGCTCCCTTATACCAGCTAGAAGTCAACGGTTGGTAGAATATCGCACAAACCAGTCTTTGTTCTCATGGCACTGAGACAGCTGTACCTCCAGGAGGAGGCACACAACAAAGAAAGAATTCTGTAGCTCTGTCAGGTGGTGATGCAGTGCTGGAAAGCTTTAGCAAGTGCTCTTGATGTAAAAGGGAGCTTCCACCTCATCATGTACCCAGAGATCTGGTGAGCTGTCTAGGGCCTCCTGTTAAGTCTGAGGAAAACTCCAAAGGGAAAGATGAAGACAGAAATAACAAATAAAGCAACCCAGAAGAAATAGAGACAATTCAGTAAATTTTTCTAACCATGTAGACATTTTGATAATAAGACTGACTTTTTCAGAAATAGAAAAGAAGATATTCATTCGTGAAACAAGAACAGGAAGATATAAAAATGGATCAGAGAATCAGAGTTCTTGAAAATTAAAATAGAATAACTGAATTAAAAATAAAATATAAGGAAGTGTTAGAAAATATAGTCAAAGATATCTTCTAGAAGCATACCATCTAGAAATATAGAGGCAAATTCCAGCAAGAAAACCAAACAAACAGATTAAACAGTTGAAATTCCTTGTGGGGGCATGAAAGTGGGATTCCAGAAATGGAAAGAGCATTGTGGTTATTCTTTATAATCCGTTTAAGTGCTATCTGACTTCCAAATGAGACAATATACATGAAATAAGCTACCTTTTTAAAGCACTGACAATGTTTTTCAAGATTCTAGAAATATATGCAAAGAATATACTGTACCCTGAGTTAGGCATATACTTATTGTATTTGCTTTAGGGACTTGGCATAGCTAAATAACATTAAAAGATTAAAATTCTTAATTTGATCCTCCAAGTGAATGAGAGCCTAGAATGGTACAAAATTCAGTGACTTTTCTTAAAAGATAGGATATGGACTAACTGCATTGGCCAGTGGGGGAGGGGCCAACTGGTGTCCTCCGTGTACCAGATTGCACGTCCTTGGACAATTGTCAAGAAGCTATTCAGTAATCTCAGCTTTTCTTTCCTAATGACCTTTTCAGACTCTTGCATTGTTCTCACTGGGGCTGCACCAGCCCCTGCCCTGGCAGACTTCTTACCACGTCTCCTTTAAGAGGCAAAAAAGATTGCATGGCCAAAGCTCCCTTATACCAGCTAGAAGTCAACGGTTGGTAGAATATCTGAGTCGTGACTACTATCAGGAGGAAAGACATTCTATGGACTTCGTCATCTTGTATCAGCAAATGGAGTGGAGGTGAGAGGAGAGGGCACACCACACACAGAGAGAAGGGTCAGGGCAGCACGATTCAGGGTCACCATTTTCTCACACTTACTTCCATTCCTTCTCTCTGGAGAAATGAGAGGCTGGATGAGTTGGTCTCTGGGTTGTCATGGAGCTCTAAGGATTCACCACCACTTGTAGGGGGCTGGTTGGTCTAGGTGCTTTCCTACTCACATCTCAGTCCTATTTGGGAAGGTGAAAATTAGTCCCAGAAGGTTGGAGGCTGCCAAGAAAAACAGTGCAGAGACTAATGGTCTTGTGTCTATAGGAAAAGCATCTTATGCCCTGGTAATGCTTCAAAGGTCCTTGAGTTTCCCTGAATTCATCAACTTTCCCACTGTGTAAACAGGCTTCAGGAAAAATGTCCTTCTAAAAGCACTGCCCATCAATAGAGGGATGGATAAAGAAGATACAGCACATATAAACAATGGAATATTACTCAGCCATAAAAAGGAGCAAAATTTTGCCCTTTGCAGAGACATGGATATGTCTGCAACTAGAAACTGTTATATAGAGTGAAGTAAGTCAGAAAGAGGAAAAAATACATTAATGCATATATGTGGAATCTAGAAAAAAAGATATAGATGAGCTTATTGGCAAAGCAGGAAATAGAGACACAGATTTAGAGAACAAACTTATGGATACCAAGAGGGAAGGTGAAGATGGGATGGATTGGGGTTGACATATATGCACTACTATGTAAAAATCAGGTCACTAATGAGAACCTGCTGCCCAGCGCAGGGAGCTCTGCTTGGTGCTCTGTGGTGACCTAAAAGGGAAGAGAAATCAGAAAGAGGGGAGGTAGGGTAGGTATATGTATAACCGATTCACTTTGCTCTACATCAGAAACTAGCAGAACATTGCAAAATAACTACACCCTAACAAAAAAAGTTTTTTAATTTTTGTGAAAAAAAATAGCAACCTGGCTTCGTATGAGTCTGCCTTTCTGCCTCTGTGCATCTGTAGGCAACAGTAACAAAGGCTGGAGAAGACGCATAGTGACACAAAGTTCAGTTATAATTAATAACAGCGGTGATAACAATAGCAAGAGCTAGCTATTTTAAAACCTTTTTATTTTGTGTTGGAGTATAGCTGATTCACAGTATTGTGATAGTTCCAGGTGGACAGCGAAGGGACTCAACCATCCGTAGACATGTATCCACTCTCCCCCAAACCCCCCTCCCATGCAGGCTGCCACATAACGTCGAGCAGAGCCCCATGTGCTGTACAGTGAATAGGTCCTTGTTGGTTATCCATTTTAAATGCAGCAGTGTGCACATGTGCATCCCAAACTCCCTAACATCCTTTGCGTCACCCTTCCCCGAACATCCTACCGCACTGCTCCACTCAACTAGGGAGGGCATCTTATGCCCTGGTAATGCTTCAAAGGTCCTTGAGTTTCCTGAATTCATCAACTTTCCCACTGTGTAAACAGGCTTCAGGAAAAATGTCCTTCTAAAAGCACTGCCCATCAATAGAGGGATGGATAAAGAAGATACAGCACATATAAACAATGGAATATTACTCAGCCATAAAAAGGAGCAAAATTTTGCCCTTTGCAGAGACATGGATATGTCTGCAACTAGAAACTGTTATATAGAGTGAAGTAAGTCAGAAAGAGGAAAAAATACATTAATGCATATATGTGGAATCTAGAAAAAAAGATATAGATGAGCTTATTGGCAAAGCAGGAAATAGAGACACAGATTTAGAGAACAAACTTATGGATACCAAGAGGGAAGGTGAAGATGGGATGGATTGGGGTTGACATATATGCACTACTATGTAAAAATCAGGTCACTAATGAGAACCTGCTGCCCAGCGCAGGGAGCTCTGCTTGGTGCTCTGTGGTGACCTAAAAGGGAAGAGAAATCAGAAAGAGGGGAGGTAGGGTAGGTATATGTATAACCGATTCACTTTGCTCTACATCAGAAACTAGCAGAACATTGCAAAATAACTACACCCTAACAAAAAAAGTTTTTTAATTTTTGTGAAAAAAAATAGCAACCTGGCTTCGTATGAGTCTGCCTTTCTGCCTCTGTGCATCTGTAGGCAACAGTAACAAAGGCTGGAGAAGACGCATAGTGACACAAAGTTCAGTTATAATTAATAACAGCGGTGATAACAATAGCAAGAGCTAGCTATTTTAAAACCTTTTTATTTTGTGTTGGAGTATAGCTGATTCACAGTATTGTGATAGTTCCAGGTGGACAGCGAAGGGACTCAACCATCCGTAGACATGTATCCACTCTCCCCCAAACCCCCCTCCCATGCAGGCTGCCACATAACGTCGAGCAGAGCCCCATGTGCTGTACAGTGAATAGGTCCTTGTTGGTTATCCATTTTAAATGCAGCAGTGTGCACATGTGCATCCCAAACTCCCTAACATCCCTTTGCGTCACCCTTCCCCCCGACAACCATAAGCTTGTTCTCTAAGTCTGTGAGTTTCTTTCTGTTTTGTAAGGTATCAATTCTTTTTAGATTCCATGTATAAAGGATGTCGTACGATATTTCTCCTTCTCCGTCGGACTCTCAGAGTGGACTATTTTCCAAACATTTCCTGGGTAGCAGGGTGTGTTTTGTCTCCTGGAAACTCATTTTCCAAGAAAATTTCCAAATTTTATTCTTCCAAAGATTATTAGTTCCATGCATTTTCCCTGGTTCCTTTTTATCCTGCCGTGGATGCCTGACTCCCCCACCACTGTGGGCAGAACACATCATTCCTTCCTGGGATTCACGGCCCATGGTGGTGCTCTGGAGATGGTGGTTTGTAATGTAAAGAGCTTGAATTGTTTGTTTAACCATCAAGTGACAAATTATTTAATTAGCACATATGCTGTTTGTCTCCACAGCTGTGATCATCAGTACTAATTGCAAAGCAGTCTTCATTTACTGTAGATATGCTTCTCCACGATGCTAATGTGGTCATTACCAACGGCCATTATGCCCTGTATCATGTTTGGAACTGAGAGCGATTCTGCCACATGGGGAAAACCACACTTTTCCTCCTGGTCAATACACTCAACTGCTCCTGTCTCCAGCCCCTGAGGCATCCAAAACAGCAGCGCTCCTTCAGACATCTTCTTTTCAGCTGCACTTCAGAGGATCAGAGCTTGGACCCGGGAGCCTGTACCTGCTTCCATCTGCCCACCTGGAGACAAAGGACAATGTGGACCCAGGCAGTGGCCAGTCCCAAGGTTTGCCCTCCCCACCCTGCCTGCCCACCACTTGGGGGGAAAAAGCGGGAAATGACACAAAGTTCAGTTATAATTAATAACAGCGGTGATAACAATAGCAAGAGCTAGCTATTTTAAAACCTTTTTATTTTGTGTTGGAGTATAGCTGATTCACAGTATTGTGATAGTTCCAGGTGGACAGCGAAGGGACTCAACCATCCGTAGACATGTATCCACTCTCCCCCAAACCCCCCTCCCATGCAGGCTGCCACATAACGTCGAGCAGAGCCCCATGTGCTGTACAGTGAATAGGTCCTTGTTGGTTATCCATTTTAAATGCAGCAGTGTGCACATGTGCATCCCAAACTCCCTAACATCCCTTTGCGTCACCCTTCCCCCCGACAACCATAAGCTTGTTCTCTAAGTCTGTGAGTTTCTTTCTGTTTTGTAAGGTATCAATTCTTTTTAGATTCCATGTATAAAGGATGTCGTACGATATTTCTCCTTCTCCGTCGGACTCTCAGAGTGGACTATTTTCCAAACATTTCCTGGGTAGCAGGGTGTGTTTTGTCTCCTGGAAACTCATTTTCCAAGAAAATTTCCAAATTTTATTCTTCCAAAGATTATTAGTTCCATGCATTTTCCCTGGTTCCTTTTTATCCTGCCGTGGATGCCTGACCCCCCCACCACTGTGGGCAGAACACATCATTCCTTCCTGGGATTCACGGCCCATGGTGGTGCTCTGGAGATGGTGGTTTGTAATGTAAAGAGCTTGAATTGTTTGTTTAACCATCAAGTGACAAATTATTTAATTAGCACATATGCTGTTTGTCTCCACAGCTGTGATCATCAGTACTAATTGCAAAGCAGTCTTCATTTACTGTAGATATGCTTCTCCACGATGCTAATGTGGTCATTACCAACGGCCATTATGCCCTGTATCATGTTTGGAACTGAGAGCGATTCTGCCACATGGGGAAAACCACACTTTTCCTCCTGGTCAATACACTCAACTGCTCCTGTCTCCAGCCCCTGAGGCATCCAAAACAGCAGCGCTCCTTCAGACATCTTCTTTTCAGCTGCACTTCAGAGGATCAGAGCTTGGACCCGGGAGCCTGTACCTGCTTCCATCTGCCCACCTGGAGACAAAGGACAATGTGGACCCAGGCAGTGGCCAGTCCCAAGGTTTGCCCTCCCCACCCTGCCTGCCCACCACTTGCAGGAGAGAGTTCCTTCCTTCCAACCACCCTTAAGCAGATACGCTTTTCACAGGCCCACAAACAGGAGCCTCAGAGCAGCATGCTCATCTCAGGACACATCCTGGAAGCAGCCAATTAGCAAACACCAGGGACTTCCCTGGTTGTCCAGTGGTTAAGACCCTGAGCTTCCAAGGCATGGGACGCAGGTTCGATCCTAGGTTGGGGAACTAAAATCTCACATGCTTCAAAGCTCAGTCAAAATAAATAAAGTGCCTGGGTGAAGAGGAGCTGTAGCCACAGTGACTACTGCAAGCGGGGGACCAGGCAGGGGTGGGGGCAGGGCAGTTCAAGAGAATGCTTGGTCTCAACTGGAGAAGTGGCTTTATCCCCAAATCTTCCATTAAGCATGGTATCCGCCTCTGGGGAGTTTGGTTTTAAAGACAAGTGACAGTTGCTCAGTTGTGTCTAACTCTTTGCTACCCCATGGACCTGCCAGAATCCTCTGTCCACTGAATTTTCAAGGCAAGAATACTGGAGTGGGTACCCTTTCCTTTCTCCAAGGGATCTTACCAACCCAGGGATTGAACCCAGGACTGCCGCATGGCAGGCAGATTCTTTACCATCTGAGTCACCAGGGAAGTCCATCAATACTGGAGTGGGCAGACTATTCCCTTCTCCAGGGATTCTTCCCGACCCAGGAATCAAACTGGAGTCTCCTGCATTGCAAGCAGATTCTTTACCAGTTGAACGGCAAGGGAAACCCTTGGTTTAAAAGCGTGGTCCCAATAAAATGATGCAAATCTATTGGAGGAGAGCCTTGGGGAGGAGGAAGTAAGGACAAACTCTCTCTGCCCGGCAGCACTGGTTTGTCTCCTCGTTTAAACTGGACGTTAGAGGAGAGCCACTCAGCACAGCTGGGGCATGGGAACCACATGTTCACCAGCCAGGCTAATTAGCCATCCTTTCTGGAAAGCAGCTACCCATCTATTTTCTCATTATCTTCTTAACACTCTGAGATGCAGGCAGAAGAGGCTGCCGCCCTGACAGGTGAGGGACGGGGTGGGGGAGTAGGAGGGAGTGACCAGTTCCTGGGCCCAAAAGGGAAGGGATAGGGTTGCCAGATAAAATATAGATCATCCAGTTAAATTTGGGTCACAGATAAACTTCACACCACTTTTTAGTACTCTGTTGTTTACCTGCAATCTAAATTCAACTGAGCATCCCTCACTTGCTCCAACTGGCATTCCCAGATGGAAAGAGGAGGGAGTGGGGACGAAGGACATGGCTTTCTTTCTAAATTCTCTGTTTGGAGTGGGGGCCCTACCTGCCTCCAGTCATGAACCACAGGAGACGCCTTCAAGCAGGGGTCCTCCTTTGAGCCCCCTGTAGCCACCTGGAAATTGGGCTGGAAACCCAGATGCACTTCCCAGGGACCCTTTGAGGCAGGGAAGGAAATGCCTCCCTGGAAAGCCTGGGCCCCTCCACCTCAGGGCCACCTTAGTGTCTGTGGGCAGGATCGTGCTTCCCTGTGCGTGTTTCCCCGGCCACTATCTCAGATAAAAGGCTTTATTAAATCAGGCAAATGTCAACCCCACGGCTCAGTAATAAGTTAACCAGATGACAGGAGTGGGCAGATAAAAGTCCCCCAGTGGCAGCATCAGCTTAAAGGGGCCCAGGGACGGTGCAGGCAGAAGAGACCCCACCCAGGCCCTGGCCCGCCTTTTCAGGTGGCCACTGGTCAGAGCCCCGTCAGCTGTGCCCGGACCCCAGACGGCAAATTAAAAACAGCAAATGTAGCTCTATTCTTTTTTTTCTTTTCCTCCCCGCTACGTCCCACCCCCTGTTTTTCCCCTTTCTCCTTTCTTTCTTTTTTTCTTTTTCTTTTTTGTCAATGCAGAATACAAGGCCACTGCCAAAAACATATCCCACACAATCAAACATCAGATGGTGACTCCTTTCCCACAGCTTGTGTGAGTGAAAACAGTGAAATTATACCCATGTTTTAGCGGCAAATCCCCTGGTGTTCTCGCGGAGCCCAGCCCTGCACTGGCTCTTGTTCGCTGCTTTTTGTTCCTGCCTTCGCAGTGTTTTTCGCGCTGGACACCATTCAGCCTGCGTTCAGCATTGTATGTCACTTCACATATGGTTCATCCGCTCCAAATGTGTGCATGTACCCAGAAAATGCAGCTTTTCATTATGTATTCTCTATGTAACAGAAAAGATTAAGATATAAGCCTGGTGAATGCGGCAGGAATTAGTTGGACAGATGAATAAGGGAAAAATGAATCTAGAATGATGGCGGATTTGGTCTAATGATTGTGGGAGGGCGGTAAGAACTTGCTGGTAGGTTTCAGCCCTTTTAATCCCAGGCTGTGTGTGTATTTTGGCAGGAGGACCGCTTCCTCAGAACTCCATCTCCAAGGGGCCAGTGAGAGACTGAGGCTCGCACACAGACACACACACGCCTCCTGCACCTGAGCGGATGAAACGCTTCCGTGAGGAGCCCCGGGTCTCCAGCCTTCAAGTCCTCAGACTTTCTGCGGAGGTTCAGGACTCCATAGCTGAACATTCAGCTTTTAAAATAAATGAAAGGGGGAGGCCTTGGTGGTCATGATGATGCTTTCGTGTTGTTTCCATTTTATTTGATTTGTTTAGACTTAAAGAGAGGACCCAGGCCCAGAAAGGCCAACTCTTCTAAAATGGATTTGATTCTGAACAGTCAACAAAAGCAAAAATGCTTTTCACATCGGCACCCAAATTAGAAAAGGGAGGAAAAACACGGTGGTCATCTAAAATGCATACACTCAGTGCCTTTGGAGACTGACTCTCACGGGTTAGACGTGCTGGTTGACGGTAGAGTTTTCCATCAGTGTTGGCAAAAGATGCTTGTGTTTTGTTTCATTGTTTTCTGACTTAATAGGAAGCCAGGAGGGAGAAAACTGAGATTTAGGCTTACTTACTTCCTACCACAGTTTCCAGAAAAAGATTTGTTTTCTCCGGCCAATTTTGATTGAAAATCAAAAAATTTTCATCACAATAGAGATATTTCAAAAGTGTAAATACAAAAGGCTACAGCTTCAGAGACCTCTTGGTCACTGGTGTTGGTCTCCAGCACATCATCTTCTAAGGCTGCTGGGAAGGGGCTATTTTCTAAGTCCAACCAGAGAAGGCTCTGCTCACTGCAAAAATGCACAAGCAGGCTCTTCTGGAAACTTGTATGTGACTGTTTCCGGTTGGAGAGGGGAGCGTTGTAACACTTCAGCTTTTGGGGACCCCCTATTTGCAGAATTTCCTTCATGAATATTTTTAGTGGGTAGAAAGAGAGCACCGTAGACCATTTGATCCATTCACATAAAAAAGTAAGTCTTTTGGGGTTGAACAAAATCAGACCAAGTCTACCTTTTTGAATTGTCACATAATCTCTATATTTTGGTATTCCCTTGCATGATTGTGGTCCAAATATTTGAGAAATTCCTTTATTTGAGTGAAAAAATATGTACACAGCCCAGTCACACTTAACTAGTGAGAAGTAGCATCTTTTCATTTAAATGACTTTTCATTCAAATGGACTTCATTTTCCCCCAAGTCTCCAACAGTTAGTGATTCGGCTCTCAGGGTTACATTACTCACATAGAAACGCTAACAAAGTTTCATTCCATAACTAAAAATGCCCTTTTTCCAATTTTTCTCCTATTCCTATCATCTCACACACAGGAGAAATACCATGCAAAGAAAAAAAATTATTTGAGGCTCCAAGAAAGGGGCCCAGGCCCAGAAAGGCCAACTCTTCTAAAATGGATTTGATTCTGAACAGTCAACAAAAGCAAAAATGCTTTTCACATCGGCACCCAAATTAGAAAAGGGAGGAAAAACACGGTGGTCATCTAAAATGCATACACTCAGTGCCTTTGGAGACTGACTCTCACGGGTTAGACGTGCTGGTTGACGGTAGAGTTTTCCATCAGTGTTGGCAAAAGATGCTTGTGTTTTGTTTCATTGTTTTCTGACTTAATAGGAAGCCAGGAGGGAGAAAACTGAGATTTAGGCTTACTTACTTCCTACCACAGTTTCCAGAGAAAGATTTGTTTTTCTCCGGCCAATTTTGATTGAAAATCAAAAATTTGCATCACAATAGAGATATTTCAAAAGTGTAAATACAAAAGGCTACAGCTTCAGAGACCTCTTGGTCACTGGTGTTGGTCTCCAGCACATCATCTTCTAAGGCTGCTGGGAAGGGGCTATTTTCTAAGTCCAACCAGAGAAGGCTCTGCTCACTGCAAAAATGCACAAGCAGGCTCTTCTGGAAACTTGTATGTGACTGTTTCCGGTTGGAGAGGGGAGCGTTGTAACACTTCAGCTTTTGGGGACCCCCTATTTGCAGAATTTCCTTCATGAATATTTTTAGTGGGTAGAAAGAGAGCACCGTAGACCATTTGATCCATTCACATAAAAAAGTAAGTCTTTTGGGGTTGAACAAAATCAGACCAAGTCTACCTTTTTGAATTGTCACATAATCTCTATATTTTGGTATTCCCTTGCATGATTGTGGTCCAAATATTTGAGAAATTCCTTTATTTGAGTGAAAAAATATGTACACAGCCCAGTCACACTTAACTAGTGAGAAGTAGCATCTTTTCATTTAAATGACTTTTCATTCAAATGGACTTCATTTTCCCCCAAGTCTCCAACAGTTAGTGATTCGGCTCTCAGGGTTACATTACTCACATAGAAACGCTAACAAAGTTTCATTCCATAACTAAAAATGCCCTTTTTCCAATTTTTCTCCTATTCCTATCATCTCACACACAGGAGAAATACCATGCAAAGAAAAAAAATTATTTGAGGCTCCAAGTTCTATTTTTCTTTGTCTAGCCCGGGATTTGGACACGGGAAAAATAAAACATGCAGCACCAATGAAAACATCAGTCAATTTTCATACCATTTTTAAGTAAGTTGGTGTCTGTTAGTAATACCTTAGGAGAAAAAAAAATGCTGATATGTGTCCTGTCTTCTTATTTTACATAAAACTTAAGCCACCAGAGTTGTTTTCCTCCTGGGCTCGTGCTTGGAAAGTAACTCCCTTGGGTGGATCCAGCATAGCAAGCTGGACTAAAACCTGCTTCTTGCATCTTGGTTTAGTCATTTATTTTCATACAATTCCTGATACGTCCTTTCCTCCCAAGTCCCTGAAAGGGAACCCAGAGAGACTTAAAATCTTTCCTTCAGCCTGGTATCCTTTTCCGCAACACTTTTCCTTTTCTTCACAGTGGTAAGTGTTTCCATTTGAAGCAGTTTACATCTACATAATAAGCACACAGTGTCTTTTTTTGATCCCAGAATATTCGATTGCACTTTGGATTCTCCACACACAGGCTCGGGTTGCCATAAACGATCCACATGAAAACTGCTGTTGGCAGAAAACTTCGATCATAATTTGCCTGACAGAACAAACCGGCCCGGCCTTCTGGCTTTGTCCTCGTGTGTGTTGGAGGGGTTATTATCCATGTTGTGGCTTTCTGTGCTAAATACAGGGCTGGACCGTGGAAAATCAAAAAACAAACTGGCATTCGGAAGGGCAATAACTTCTCTCTAACATAGGAGGAATCTGCCGTTAGCCTATTATTCTGGACTTACTTCTGCTTCTCTACGTCTTCCAGGGTAACAGATGAAGTCGGGTCACCCACCTTCAGGCTTGCAGCCTAAGAAAGCAACAGAAGACATCTCTCCAGGAATCAGAAAAGGAAACCTGTTTGCTGTTCAGATTTCGAGTCCCTCCCAACAGTTAGTGATTCGGCTCTCAGGGTTTCATTACTCACATAGAAACGCTAACAAAGTTTCATTCCATAACTAAAAATGCCCTTTTTCCAATTTTTCTCCTATTCCTATCATCTCACACACAGGAGAAATACCATGCAAAGAAAAAAAATTATTTGAGGCTCCAAGTTCTATTTTTCTTTGTCTAGCCCGGGATTTGGACACGGGAAAAATAAAACATGCAGCACCAATGAAAACATCAGTCAATTTTCATACCATTTTTAAGTAAGTTGGTGTCTGTTAGTAATACCTTAGGAGAAAAAAAAATGCTGATATGTGTCCTGTCTTCTTATTTTACATAAAACTTAAGCCACCAGAGTTGTTTTCCTCCTGGGCTCGTGCTTGGAAAGTAACTCCCTTGGGTGGATCCAGCATAGCAAGCTGGACTAAAACCTGCTTCTTGCATCTTGGTTTAGTCATTTATTTTCATACAATTCCTGATACGTCCTTTCCTCCCAAGTCCCTGAAAGGGAACCCAGAGAGACTTAAAATCTTTCCTTCAGCCTGGTATCCTTTTCCGCAACACTTTTCCTTTTCTTCACAGTGGTAAGTGTTTCCATTTGAAGCAGTTTACATCTACATAATAAGCACACAGTGTCTTTTTTCAATCCCAGAATATTCGATTGCACTTTGGATTCTCCACACACAGGCTCGGGTTGCCATAAACGATCCACATGAAAACTGCTGTTGGCAGAAAACTTCGATCATAATTTGCCTGACAGAACAAACCGGCCCGGCCTTCTGGCTTTGTCCTCGTGTGTGTTGGAGGGGTTATTATCCATGTTGTGGCTTTCTGTGCTAAATACAGGGCTGGACCGTGGAAAATCAAAAAACAAACTGGCATTCGGAAGGGCAATAACTTCTCTCTAACATAGGAGGAATCTGCCGTTAGCCTATTATTCTGGACTTACTTCTGCTTCTCTACGTCTTCCAGGGTAACAGATGAAGTCGGGTCACCCACCTTCAGGCTTGCAGCCTAAGAAAGCAACAGAAGACATCTCTCCAGGAATCAGAAAAGGAAACCTGTTTGCTGTTCAGGTTTCGAGTCCCTCCCACAGAGATGAAAGGGAAATTAGAGTGAGTTACCTCTGTGGAATCACCAAAGTGAAAAACGGGTCACTTTATCCGGGCTCTTCAGAGCTCTTTAAGGCTTGAAGGTCTGGATTGAAGTCCGTATAATACTTTCATTCACTAAGTCAAGATTAATAGCACTGGTGTTGTGTCCTTGGGGCAGAGCCTATTTCCAGAAGGCATTTGGAAATAGAGATGGTCTTGCTTTGAAACACTTCCTCCAGGGCACACATCAGAAAAATGGATTTGATTGTATTCCCCCTGAACGATTTGGAGGCGAGGAGGGGGCGGGGGGCATCTGATTTAAATTTGCTAAATCCTTTCCCCCATACAATCACGTTTCCCTACTTCTAGTCTCTATGTCTCAGAGGATACTGGTTCTTACTGTTGCTCCTGAACCCAGTAGAACTCTGCGTGATAGTTTGCCCTCCCTTCCAAGTCACTTTATTTTGTGTGTGTGTGTGTGTTTCCTGATCTGGAGAATTTCATCTCTCTCTCTGTGTTTAATTGGAGTACAGGTGATCTGCCATGTTGTGTGGGTTTCTGCTTTACGGCGGATGAATCAGTGACACCTACCCACATATCCACTCTTCTTTAGATTCTTTTCCCACACAGGCCATCCCAGAGTACTGAGTTGAGTTCCCTGGGCCATACAGTAGGTCCTGATGAGTTATCTATTTACGCATAGGCTTGTGTATCAATCTCAGCCTCCCAGTTTATTCCTCTCTCCCTTCACCCTTGGTAGCCACAGGTGGGTTTCTACATCTTTACATCTGTGACTCGATTTCTGTTTTGTAAATATCTGTATATTTTCTAAGAAAAAATAAGTTTATTGCTTTTTTTGAGATTCCAAATATACACGGTATCATATGCTGCTTGTCTTTGTCTGTCAGTTACCCTACTTTTAAGCACCAGGCCCATGCTTCTGTGCCCCACCCCCAAGGCCTCCATAACACTATTTGAAATAAGTGTATTTGGGACCGGAAATAAAATCTAAGTTTCCTTTTCTTTTCAAACCTGCTTTAAAATAAAACTGGAGGGAAATCGCACAGAAATAAAGCCGATCTGATAGTAAGTTCTCAACACAAATGAGATTTCATTTGCTTTCTGCTTTGCCCTAGAGATCAGAATGAACAAAGAAAAGTAAAACAGAACCCAACCAATTACTGAGTGAGGACAGTGGCCCTGTGACGGGGAAAGCGACAAAGCCGTCGGCTTTGGAAGGCGAGCGTCTGACGCGCCGCCTCAGACAGACCCAGCCTGACGGTTTCGCCAAGACTCTTACGGGAACCTCCCAAGTACAGTTTTGGAAATTTGTTTTCCTTTTGCTGACTTTCACTCTTTCTCTGCATCTGAATGTGGCTCAGTCTTAGTGACTGCTTTTTCACGTTGGGAAGATTTTACTTTGAAAAACCCTAAACCCGAAGAGACCCCGTTTCTTAAACCCTAGGCGGGCCCAGGCTTCAGCGCCAGCGGTGCCCTGGGCGGTAAATGCTGAGGAAACAGCCTAATCCCACACAAGCCCTCACTGCAAATTCTGTCCCTGGCATTGTGTTTCATAACCAACT
Organism: Tragulus kanchil; assembly: GCA_022376925.1. Taxonomy (NCBI): domain Eukaryota; kingdom Metazoa; phylum Chordata; class Mammalia; order Artiodactyla; family Tragulidae; genus Tragulus; species Tragulus kanchil. The sequence continues at coordinate 233,346,495 of JAIOJX010000028.1, read as the reverse complement.
CGGGTGAGTACCATTTTGATCCTAAAAACGTGCAGCATCTTAGCTTTCAAGTGTTCCCTTTACAGAGCAAGCCACGGGGCAGGTACTGCAACTTAGGGCAAGGAAAGGGACAAGGCGAACCTCCCGGCCGGATGTTGCCTAGCGCGTGGGCTCATTATTGTCCGTTGGTTTAGTGTCTCTGTCAGCTGTTCTCCTGGTGTCTGATTAATCCTACTGGTCACCGAGGGTAAAGCCAGAGTTTCATCTGATCTAGGAACAAAACTTTTCCTCCCTTGGACAGAAGGTGGTCTGTCCAGGTCAGGGTATGGGTCATTGGAAGGGCAGCCTTGGGGAGCCCGCGTTTTCACAGCAACCACTTGCTACAATTAGTTATAAAAAAAAAAGGGCTCGGAGGAAAAAAAAAAATTAAAAAAGCTAACATGTGGTGAATTGACACTTCTGTGGATCCCTTAGTCTGGATGGTGTAATTGTTCTGGAACACAATGTCAGCATTTTCGTTTGAAAGTGGAGAGTACAACCGTATTTCAAGCAGCGAAATCGCTGCTCTCTGAGCCTTTTGGGTGTTTCCCTTCCTTCAGTGTCCAGAACTCTCGTTTCCTGCTCCGTAGTACATCCAAATCTGTGACATGAAAATGCAGGGATGAAGAAGGGTTAAACTGAGCAAGACAGCGTCAGCACACTCAGCCCCAGCCAGCTCCCCAGCAGAGCTGACAATCCACTTGCAGAATTGCAATTGGAAGCAGATTTCTTGAGTCTTGGGAAAGAATGCCCTTGGCCTCTGATAGAGAACTCTAGACATCCTGCAACTTCCTTTCTCTGCTGGTCCGTTTGTGATGGAGACCCTGATTCATAGCTGAGTACATGTCGGCCTGAAACAACAACACCCTATTTAACAGAACTGCTCCCAGTCGAGTGTGTTCCGATGACTAGTGCTAGTGTGCTAAGTCACTTAGTCGTGCCCAGCTCTTTGCAACACTATGGACTGTCGCCCTCCAGGCTCCTCTGTCCACGGGATTCTCCAGGCAAGAATACGGGAGCGGGTTGCTGTGCTCTTCTCCAAGGGGGTCTTCCCAACCCAGGGGTTGAATCTACATCTCTTACGTCTCCTGCATTGGCAGCTGGGTTCTCTACTACTAGCGCTACCTGGGAAAACCGATGCGGTTCCTCTGCCCATGGGATTCTACAGGCAAGAATACTGGGCTGCCATTTCCTTCTCCAGGGGATCTTCCCAACCCAGGGATTGAACCCGTGTCTCCTGCTTGGCAGGTTAATTCTTTACCACTGAGTCACTAGGAATCCCAAAACTGTCTCTAGGGAAAGCCAAATCACCCAGGGACATTGTTGTTTCAAGCGGATTGTTGTATAGATAGAGAAAATTGATTCTCAACTGTTTTTTTTAAATTTTTCTACTGCATTTTGTAGCTTTGTGTGGCTTCTTTACACAGGCCCTAGAGTTACTAGAGAGATGCTTCAAATGCATTTGGACAAAAATAGGTAAGTAACTCATAAAGGCTATAGGTCTCCAAAAGTAAATGCTGAACGGCAAATATTTTCGATTTAACTAATTCTCTTTTGTGAAATGGAAAGGATATCCATTTAAAAATTGTGCTTCCAATTTCATGTTTTCTCCACAATTAAAACAAAGCCTGCACTGGTGAAAATAACATGTATAAACCACTGGATCAATGAGCATATCCACCTGCAGCAACAATGGACATCCATGCGTGAAAGAATGAAGCAGGACCCCTACCTCACACCTTACATAAAATTTATTTCAAAATGGATAATTAACCTAAACATGAGTTAAAATATAAAAGTTTTTAGAAGAAAATATAGGAATAAATCTTTGTGACCTGGGATTAGGCAATAACTTCTTAGACATGACACCAAAAGCACAAACAACCGAAAGAAAATATAGACATGCTGGACTACAACAAAATTTAAAAGTCTTATGCAACAGGTGATGCCTTCAACAAAGTGAAGAGACAGTGCACAGATTTGGAGAAATCATTTTTGCAAATCATTTAAATGTTAAGGAAAGTATCCATAAAGAACCCTCATAACTCAATAATAAAAAGACAACCCAGTTAAAAGTGGACAAAGGATTTGAATCATTTCCCCAATAATATGTCAAAGTGGCCAATAAGCATACCAAAGGATGCTCAATATTATGATCCACAAAGGAAATGCAAACGAAAACCACAGTGAGATGCTGCCTCACAGCCATTAGAATGAGCTGGTATAAAAAAGATCTCTGATTACAAGTGGTGGTGAGGATTTGGAGAAAGTGGAACCTTTCTACACTGCAGGTGGGACTGTAAAGTGATGCAGTTGCTTTGGAAAGCAGGTTGGCATTTTCTTAAAAGCTTAAGAATCACAGTCTATATGACCCACCATTGAAATGAAAACAGACATCCAAACAAAAAGATATATATGAATGTTCCTGGCAGCATTGTTCGTATTAGCTCAAAAGTGGAAATAGGGCTTCCCTGGTGGTCCAGTGGGTAAGGACACCGTCTTGCAGTGCAAGGGGTGCCAGTTTGATCCCCGGCCTGGGAAGATCCCATGTGCTGCCGAGTTGCTGGACCGATGTGTCCAACTGCCGAGCTGGGGCTCTGGAGCACATGTGCCCAGAGCCGGTGCTCTGCAGTGAGAGAGGCCACTGCAATGGGAGGCCTACACAGTCCAAATAAAGATGGATGAAAATAAATAAAATGAATGTTTTCTTTTTGAAAAAAAGAATGGAGGAGGAAATGGCTACCCAATCCAGTATTCTGGCCTGGAGAATTCCATGAACAGAGGAGCCTGGCGGGCTACAGTCCATGGAGTTGCAAAGAGTGAGACCCAACTGAGCAGACGGACATGAAATGTACAACAGACCACATATTGCGTGATTCCATTTATAGGAGATGTCCAGAACGGGCAAAGCTATAGAAGAATAAAATAGATTAGTGGTTGCCAGGTGTGGGTGGGAAACGGAAATGGGGAGTGACTTCCAGGGTTTTCTTTAGGAGGATGATGCACCTAGCCTAAGCCTGGTTTGAAGTGATGGTTATCCAACCCTGCACATATGCTAGAACCGTGGACTTGTCTACTTTAAACAGGCGAATTTTACAGCATGCAAATTAAACATCTCAATAAAGATGTTTTTCATTTGGCATTGGGCTGACTGTGGTATTTATTTGTGAGTTTTCATTACCAAAATATTTCCAGTGTTACATTATTTCCTTTTTTTTTTTCTTTAAATTTTTTTGGGGTTGGGGTTGGGAAAGGAGGGGAGCGGGCGGGTCACTTCTATTGGTCTTTCATTTACCTATTTTCATCCTTCTTTGTTCTTTGGCCTGTGTGGGCCTCCCATCACAGTGGCTTCTGTTGTCGCAGAGCACCAGCTCTGGGCACATGCGCTCCAGAGCTCCGGCTCGGTAATTGGACACATCAGTCCAACCACTCCGTGGCACATGGGATTTTCCCAGGCCAGGGATTGAACCGGCACCCCTTGCACTGCAAGGCGGTGTCTTTACCCACTGGGCCACCAGGGAAGCCCACGTTCTTTCCTTTTAATTCAATGATCAACAATTATAAAATAGGCGTTTCACTGGTAATCCAGTAGGTAAAGCGTCCACCTTGCAGTGCAAGGAACACTGGTTGGATCCCTGACCTGGGAAGATCCCACATGCTGAGGAGTGACTGGGCCAGTGTGTCTAATTACGAGACAGCACTGTGGAGCACATGTGCCCAGAGCCAGTGCTCTGCAGCAAGAGTGGCCACTGTGATGGGAGGCCCACACAGGCAAAAGTAAATAATGACTTAGAGGCAAAAATATTAATAAATAAAAAATAAATATCCAGTTTAAAAAAATTATAAAATAAATGAAAATACTTTGGGGAAAAAACATAAAGATGCATTTTTAAAAGAGGGAAGTGGGGTTGACCCAACAACCAGAATAAAATGCGCCCAGGAGCACAGAGCCTGGAGCCATGATGTGGATATTTTTTCTCCAGGGCTTTTGTTGTTTACTGCCTCATCACTCAGGTGTGGATCCAAAGGCCTTTCCCTCTTCTGCACTTGGTGCCTGAGCCTTCCTGCCTGGACTTGGCCTCCCTGGACTCTGACTCATGTTCTGCTCATTCTGTCTGTCCCTGCCTGCTTGACTGGTGCCTGGCCTCACGGTCCCCTGGCCAGCCCCTCTCTTACCGTGCGTATCCTGGTGTGACAACTCTGCATCCACGTAGTGACAGAGGTCATGCATTCCATTATTATCTCAGTTTGACAAATACAGAAAATGAGGTCAGAGAGATGACCAAGTGCACACAGGTGGTCAATGGAGAAGGAAGATTTGAATCTGACTCAAGAGACAACCAGGTACCACTCGGCTTCAGCTGGCACTTGTCGACAGAGGGTTGGTGAAGGCCAAGACCATGATGTTACGTCTTATCTTCTGGGATAAAGCCATACTGCTGCGGAAGAACTAGACTATTTGAGCCCTTCCCCTTTGGGAACTCCTTGGATCCATTTTTTTCTCATTTTTCTATTCTCCCCCTTGACCACTATGCTACTTCCCACAGTCAGCGCCTGTGGCTACTGGAGCCCCACTTGGCTCCAAGTGTAGAGCTCACCATAGAGCTCAAGTGCCTGGGAATTTCTATTCCCTCAAGGTGGCTCTTGGGCTTCCCTGATGGCTCAGACAGCAAAGAATCTGCCTGCAATTCAGGAGACCTAGTTTGACCCCTGAATTGGAAAGATCCCCTGGAGATGGGAATGGCTACCCACTCCAGTATTCTTGCCTGAAGAATCCCATGGACAGAGGAGCCTGGTGGGCTACAGTCAGTGGGGTCACAAAGAGCTGGACAAGACCGAGCAACCAACACTTTCACTTCAAGGTGTCTCTTATCTTCTCACTGATGATGTGGGATTAAGAAAGGTCCAGCTTCCCTGCCTCCTCTGGGGATGACCCTGAGGTGTAACTGACAACTCCCAGTTCCCTCCAGGATCAAGTGGAAACAACCCCTAAACAATCTTGCCTGAGATCTCATCTCTGCTTGGTTTCCTCTCCTTCCTTATCCCGCTTTCTCATCTCCTTACCCATTTCCTTTGGGAGCTTATCCTTGATGAATAGTTGGCACATAAACCTTTGTTTTTGGATCTCTTGGGAAACCTAACCTAGGGAAGAACATATGTAAAGCTCTGTACACAGTCCAGAGCACATAGTATGTGCTCATTAAACACCAGGCAGGAAGTTCCACAAAAAAATCAGTAATTCTGGAAACATCAAAAGCTGTGTGATATCTTGGGATCCCAAATCAGCCAAACAGGAGGGGGTCCAGTCACTGGGCTTTGGAAGATGTCCCACTTCCCAGGTACCAGTAGGAAGTCCTAATCACGTGATTCTTGGACAAGATTGAAAGTGAAAGTATTAGTCACTCAGTGGTGTTCAACTCTTTGCTATTCTATGGACTATAGCCCACCAGGCTCCTCTGCTCATGGAATTCTCTAGGCAAGAATACTAGAATGGGTTGCTATTCTATTCTCCAGGGGATCTTCCCAACCCAGGGATTGGACCCATGTCTCTCACGTTGCAGACAGATCCTTTACCATTTGAGCCACCAGGGAAGCCCTCGGGCAAGCTTACTCCTCCCTTTTTTAAAGTAAGTCATTTGTTTGCACTGGTTGATGGAGACACTGCACTGTTATGTGAAGCCCGTCAGGGACTGTGGGCTTCGGACAATGCTGAGTGTGGAGTAATTGATTCCTGGAGGAGGTGGCTCTGAACGGTATGTCTCAGAACCTGGAAATTCATCAAGCCGATGACTTTCCAGCCTCTGCCTGCAATTCAGGAGACCTAGTTTGACCCCTGAATTGGAAAGATCCCCTGGAGATGGGAATGGCTACCCACTCCAGTATTCTTGCCTGAAGAATCCCATGGACAGAGGAGCCTGGTGGGCTACAGTCAGTGGGGTCACAAAGAGCTGGACAAGACCGAGCAACCAACACTTTCACTTCAAGGTGTCTCTTATCTTCTCACTGATGATGTGGGATTAAGAAAGGTCCAGCTTCCCTGCCTCCTCTGGGGATGACCCTGAGGTGTAACTGACAACTCCCAGTTCCCTCCAGGATCAAGTGGAAACAACCCCTAAACAATCTTGCCTGAGATCTCATCTCTGCTTGGTTTCCTCTCCTTCCTTATCCCGCTTTCTCATCTCCTTACCCATTTCCTTTGGGAGCTTATCCTTGATGAATAGTTGGCACATAAACCTTTGTTTTTGGATCTCTTGGGAAACCTAACCTAGGGAAGAACATATGTAAAGCTCTGTACACAGTCCAGAGCACATAGTATGTGCTCATTAAACACCAGGCAGGAAGTTCCACAAAAAAATCAGTAATTCTGGAAACATCAAAAGCTGTGTGATATCTTGGGATCCCAAATCAGCCAAACAGGAGGGGGTCCAGTCACTGGGCTTTGGAAGATGTCCCACTTCCCAGGTACCAGTAGGAAGTCCTAATCACGTGATTCTTGGACAAGATTGAAAGTGAAAGTATTAGTCACTCAGTGGTGTTCAACTCTTTGCTATTCTATGGACTATAGCCCACCAGGCTCCTCTGCTCATGGAATTCTCTAGGCAAGAATACTAGAATGGGTTGCTATTCTATTCTCCAGGGGATCTTCCCAACCCAGGGATTGGACCCATGTCTCTCACGTTGCAGACAGATCCTTTACCATTTGAGCCACCAGGGAAGCCCTCGGGCAAGCTTACTCCTCCCTTTTTTAAAGTAAGTCATTTGTTTGCACTGGTTGATGGAGACACTGCACTGTTATGTGAAGCCCGTCAGGGACTGTGGGCTTCGGACAATGCTGAGTGTGGAGTAATTGATTCCTGGAGGAGGTGGCTCTGAACGGTATGTCTCAGAACCTGGAAATTCATCAAGCCGATGACTTTCCAGCCTCTGTGATGCTCTCAGCACCAACAGTATGCCACACCTTTAATTCTCTGTGGCTACTTTTCTGAACACTAAGTAAGGCTTCCAGGATGCTCTATTTGATTATCATTTCCCTTTTGCAGTATTTGGTTACAAACACTTTGACTTTATCTTTTGATGGATATGCCCTCCTTCCTAAAGACCCCAGAAATAATCCCACCTTTCCAGCTGCAGGTCATTTCTGCAAAAACATCCTAGTACTCGTGTGCATGAGAGAAGACAATCACTTTCAGAAAGACATCCGACTCTAAGCTATGAATCACGTTATTTTTTCTGCACCAACAAAGAACAAATGCATTTCTCAATTATGAAACCCATCTGTGAGGTGCCTTTCAGAGAATGCAGTTGTTTAGCCAGTCCTTGGATCAAATTCTTCAATCATCTTGAAACAGTAGTTGCCCCCTGGCCCACTGCACGTTTGCTTGTGCAATACAATAGCCTTGTACGCTTTGCTTTTTAAGTTGAACATGATTTCCATTTATTCCAACTGGCATCAAATGATTTTGAAACACTGAGGGTGGCCATAAACAGTGGTAACAACCCCTTGGGAAGGATCGTCACCAATCAACTTGAGAATTCCAGCTGCTGCCGAACTGGAATTTGTTTTCCTTGCCTGAAAGCACCAGACCTTCCTCCTGGGAAGCGTTCACAGGATGCATGACTAGCACTGTGTAGAGTCAGTCCTAGTCTCAGGCCTCCTTCGCCATAATGGCAAGAAACCGGGAGAGCCTTTAGAAGCCATCTGTTATGGGTTGTCTCTCCAAAAGATCCCGAAGTCTAACCCCAGCACTGGGAATGTGATCTTACTCAGAAACACAGTCTTTGCAGATGATCAAGTTAAGATGAGGTTAAATGTGACTGATGTTCTTAGAAAAACGGGAAATAGGGTTTCAAGACAGACATCCACACCGAGAAAATCCCATGTGAAGATGGAGGCAGAGACCATGGTTAGTAACTTGATTTCCAACCCTTTTTGGAGGAGGTGGCTCTGAACGGTATGTCTCAGAACCTGGAAATTCATCAAGCCGATGACTTTCCAGCCTCTGTGATGCTCTCAGCACCAACAGTATGCCACACCTTTAATTCTCTGTGGCTACTTTTCTGAACACTAAGTAAGGCTTCCAGGATGCTCCATTTGATTATCTTTTCCCCTTTTGCAGTATTTGGTTACAAACACTTTGACTTTATCTTTTGATGGATATGCCCTCCTTCCTAAAGACCCCAGAAATAATCCCACCTTTCCAGCTGCAGGTCATTTCTGCAAAAACATCCTAGTACTCGTGTGCATGAGAGAAGACAATCACTTTCAGAAAGACATCCGACTCTAAGCTATGAATCACGTTATTTTTTCTGCACCAACAAAGAACAAATGCATTTCTCAATTATGAAACCCATCTGTGAGGTGCCTTTCAGAGAATGCAGTTGTTTAGCCAGTCCTTGGATCAAATTCTTCAATCATCTTGAAACAGTAGTTGCCCCCTGGCCCACTGCACGTTTGCTTGTGCAATACAATAGCCTTGTACGCTTTGCTTTTTAAGTTGAACATGATTTCCATTTATTCCAACTGGCATCAAATGATTTTGAAACACTGAGGGTGGCCATAAACAGTGGTAACAACCCCTTGGGAAGGATCGTCACCAATCAACTTGAGAATTCCAGCTGCTGCCGAACTGGAATTTGTTTTCCTTGCCTGAAAGCACCAGACCTTCCTCCTGGGAAGCGTTCACAGGATGCATGACTAGCACTGTGTAGAGTCAGTCCTAGTCTCAGGCCTCCTTCGCCATAATGGCAAGAAACCGGGAGAGCCTTTAGAAGCCATCTGTTATGGGTTGTCTCTCCAAAAGATCCCGAAGTCTAACCCCAGCACTGGGAATGTGATCTTACTCAGAAACACAGTCTTTGCAGATGATCAAGTTAAGATGAGGTTCAATGTGACTGATGTTCTTAGAAAAACGGGAAATAGGGTTTCAAGACAGACATCCACACCGAGAAAATACCATGTGAAGATGGAGGCAGAGACCAGTGTGATGCTCCTATAAGCCAAGGGACACCAGAGGTGGCCAGCACACCATCTGGAACTGGAGTAGAAGCTGGAGACAGCTTGTCCCTCCCTCACAGCCTTGGGAGGAACCTTCCCAGCTAAGACTTTGATCTTGGACTTCTAGCCTCCACAACTGTGAGGGAGTAACGTTTCTGTGGTTTAAGCCACCCAGAATATGGTACTTTGTGGCAGCAACCCTGGGGATTTCACACTTTGTCCCATTCACCCACATCTACAGATGAACCTCTGCATCCTGAGGGTCCTACAGAAATCAGCAGTTAGGGTACAAATGAGCCTTCTTGGAACCTGAATTGCAGTCAACAATCTTTCTATTCCTGAACCATCACCTCACTGCCAAAGGAAATAACCTAGACCTTGCCTTGAGAGATCCCTGTAGCATCACTCTCTAAGGCTTCTTCTTAAACTAAAATCTCCTTCCGTAGCACCAGAGTGCTGAGACTATGAAGGTGCCCAAGATAAGCCCCTCAGTCGGCAGGTTTCTGTGTGGCAAAGGCTTCTTTGGGTTTGACATTAGGAAGGTTTGCTGAACTGCATGGGGCCAAAGAATGGGAGGACCCAGTGCGGTTAGGAGGCAGTGGAGACGGAAGGTCAGTGGCTATCTCCAGCTTCCTCCCAGCCCTGGGATGTGCCATCTGAAGACATAATAGAGCACCTTGGTGGTCACCTGGCCGCCTCTTCCTCTCTTACGTGACCTCTGGTGTTTTGAAGTAATGACAAGCGAATTTGCTTGAAACACTGAGGGTGGCCATAAACAGTGGTAACAACCCCTTGGGAAGGATCGTCACCAATCAACTTGAGAATTCCAGCTGCTGCCGAACTGGAATTTGTTTTCCTTGCCTGAAAGCACCAGACCTTCCTCCTGGGAAGCGTTCACAGGATGCATGACTAGCACTGTGTAGAGTCAGTCCTAGTCTCAGGCCTCCTTCGCCATAATGGCAAGAAACCGGGAGAGCCTTTAGAAGCCATCTGTTATGGGTTGTCTCTCCAAAAGATCCCGAAGTCTAACCCCAGCACTGGGAATGTGATCTTACTCAGAAACACAGTCTTTGCAGATGATCAAGTTAAGATGAGGTTCAATGTGACTGATGTTCTTAGAAAAACGGGAAATAGGGTTTCAAGACAGACATCCACACCGAGAAAATACCATGTGAAGATGGAGGCAGAGACCAGTGTGATGCTCCTATAAGCCAAGGGACACCAGAGGTGGCCAGCACACCATCTGGAACTGGAGTAGAAGCTGGAGACAGCTTGTCCCTCCCTCACAGCCTTGGGAGGAACCTTCCCAGCTAAGACTTTGATCTTGGACTTCTAGCCTCCACAACTGTGAGGGAGTAACGTTTCTGTGGTTTAAGCCACCCAGAATATGGTACTTTGTGGCAGCAACCCTGGGGATTTCACACTTTGTCCCATTCACCCACATCTACAGATGAACCTCTGCATCCTGAGGGTCCTACAGAAATCAGCAGTTAGGGTACAAATGAGCCTTCTTGGAACCTGAATTGCAGTCAACAATCTTTCTATTCCTGAACCATCACCTCACTGCCAAAGGAAATAACCTAGACCTTGCCTTGAGAGATCCCTGTAGCATCACTCTCTAAGGCTTCTTCTTAAACTAAAATCTCCTTCCGTAGCACCAGAGTGCTGAGACTATGAAGGTGCCCAAGATAAGCCCCTCAGTCGGCAGGTTTCTGTGTGGCAAAGGCTTCTTTGGGTTTGACATTAGGAAGGTTTGCTGAACTGCATGGGGCCAAAGAATGGGAGGACCCAGTGCGGTTAGGAGGCAGTGGAGACGGAAGGTCAGTGGCTATCTCCAGCTTCCTCCCAGCCCTGGGATGTGCCATCTGAAGACATAATAGAGCACCTTGGTGGTCACCTGGCCGCCTCTTCCTCTCTTACGTGACCTCTGGTGTTTTGAAGTAATGACAAGCGAATTTGTTCAATAGTCCAAAGGGGCCTAAGGCCACTCACAGTTTCTTCATTTAAAAAGCGAGAGGAATTCTTTGGGGGAACTCACCTGCTAAGTTAAGGGGCTTCCTTGATGGCTCAGCAGGTAAAAAGTCCACCTGCAATGCAGGCAACCCAGGAGACTCAGGTTCCATCCCTGAGTCAGGAAGATCCCCTGGAGAAGGAAAAGACAACGCACTCCAGTATTCTTGCCTGGAGAATCCCATGGACAGAGGAGCCTGATGGCCTAAAGTTCATGGAATCACAAAAAGAGACACAACTGAGCAACTTAACACCCCAAGGAGCTCTTCTTAATAGCTAAGCCCCAAAAGGTGGGCCACATTTTTTCAGAACTGCTCCCACAATTTTAATTTGCAAAAAGTTTGGAAACCAAACCTGGGCTCAAGATGGGTTACTTAAGAGCAATCTGTCTTTGGGCCAGCTATTTAATCTGGCTAAACCTTGATTTCCCCATCTGTAAAATGGGAGTCATATTCGTTTTCTAAGGCCACCTAATGAAAATGACAGACTGTATGACTTAAATCACAGCAACATGCTTTCTCACAGTCCTCAAAGCCATGAGTTCAAGATCATAGTGCTGTCAGGGTTGGTTTCTTTGGAGGCTCTTGGCTTGGCTTTGAGCCACCTGCCTTCTCCAAGTGTCCTGTGGCTTCCCTCTGCCTGCATCCATGTCCTAAGTTCCTTTGCTATGACAACATCAGTCACACTAGATTAGGACCCAACCTAATGATCTCATTTTAACTTCATTATGTCTTTAAAGGCTCTATGTCCAAATACAGTCACATTCTGAGGTCCTGGGAGGTTAGGGTTTCAACATAGGAATTCGTGCTTAGTCGTTCAGTCATGTCTGGCTCTTTGCAATCCCATGGACTGTAGCTTGCCAGGTGCCTCTGTTCATGGGGATTCTCCAGGCAAGAATACTGGAGTGGGTTGCCGTGCCTTCCTCCAGGTGATCTTCCCAACCCTGGGATCGAACCCAGGATTCCCACATCGCAGACAGATGCTTTACTGTCTGAGCCAGGGAAGCTCACATAGGAATGTGGGGAGACACAATTCAACTGTTAACAGAGGTCATATGGCTGTAGTAAGAATTAATAAGTTATGACACCTGATGCTTAGAGTATTGGATGTGATCAGAAGTTGCAAACCCTTATTTTCTATTCCCATCCATTTTGGTGGCTCTAGGTGGGAAAATTACCTTTAAGAAGTGAGTGACACACAGTAAAACTGAACTTTCCTTTCAGGCAATAATCCCCTTAAAACATCTGGTCTGCCCCCACCCCCACCCCAAGAGCTGGTGCCAATCCACCCACAGGAGCAGGAGCGAGAGCAGCTGCAGAAGCCGCAGGCCTGGTTTCCCGGAATCCGAGCTTAACACTTAAGTCTGAGTTTCTTTTCAAAAGAGCTGAAGGCTCAAGCACTTTGTCGCACCTAATCCTTTTTCAGAAGGAGGCAGGCGCTTTCACACAGCCAGAGTCCTCTCTGTGGGCCTGCAAAGGGACCTGCCGTTTTCCACCGGCCTCACCCACTTCCCCGGCTTTCCAGGTGGCTCAGTGGTAAAGAATCTGCCTGCCAGTGCAGGAGCCGTGAGTTCAACCCCGGGATCAGGAAGATCATCTGGAGAAGGAAGTGGCAACCCACTCCGGTATTCTTGCCAGGAGAATCCCATGGCTAGAGGAGCCTGGTGGGCTACAGTCCATGGGGTCACAGAAGAGTTGGATGCGACTTAGCAACTATACCAAGCTAAACACAGTTTACCAATGAGAAAGTCAGTGAATGCATTGTGCCCCAGTTGAATGAGCAGCAGAACTTTCACGATTGGAATCCTGGGCCCGATTTCTGCTTTGCACCAGCTCTGGCCTCCGCCACTGCAGAGGCTGTCTAAACACGTCCATTGGGTACAGAGCCAATCTCCAACAACTCCTTGGGGGAGCACTGCTTGATAAAACCAGCGTCTCCTCCAAATTTCATCTTGCAATTAAATTCCTGACAAAGTACACGATTTATAGCTATTTCTGGGTGAAATTTAATTTTTCTGTGACACTTTCTAAAAATAAGATTTTAGGAAAATATCCTCTAAGGAAGAGTCATATCCTAGAAAAAAATGCTTGATTTTTGCCTGTCTGGTTTATATTTCTGAGAGTCCAACTAGATTAATTAATCGTGTGTTCATCAACTCTTTATGGTAGGATATGCCTAGTCCACGTTCTACTCCATGTAGAGTGCTTGGGCACTCTGTTGATCAAGGCAAACATGCGGAGTGAGTAAATAAATAATAAATGGAATACGTACTCTTTGCAGAAAATTTGGGATCTATGACAAAAGCACTTAAAAACTCACAACTATAATCCCAACATCTACAGAAAGCCGCTACAAATATGTTCTGGCCCCAAATATTTTGAGTAGATATGTTTTACAGTCCATTTCTCCCCTGCCTCTTCCTAATCCAAGTTACTCATTTTCGTTTTAAAGGATTCTTTTGATATTTACATCCTATATATCTGTAATAACATGTGTTGAAGTGTTAGTTGCTCAGTTGCGTTCAACTCTTTGCAACCCCATGAACTACGGTCCACCAGGCCCCTCTGTCCATGGAACTCTCCAGGCGAATTTACTGGAGAGGGCTGCCATTTCCTTCTCCAAGGGATCTTCCCAAACCCAAGCGATCGAACCCAAGTCTCCTGCATTATAGGCAGATTCTTTACTGACCGAACCCCCAAGGTGTTGCTGGTTTTTTGGTTTTAGGTGGCTCGCATATCTGAAAGCACATTTATCACATCCTCACATTTAATTAATAGTCTTTCTGGATATGGACTTGCCTTTGGAAATGCTTTTCTTCAGGATTTTGAAACATTTATCCATGATCTTCTATCATTCTATTATTGTGAAGTCCTATGACATTCTTGATCCTTTGCATAAAGCGTTTTTTCTTTTCCCTCCCTGGAAACACTTGGTATTTTCTCTCTATTCTAGTGTGATGACATTGCACAGTGATGTGTCCTGGTGAATCAATATTCATCTGTGGTCCTGAATATAATTGGGAAATTCAGGATCTTGATACCTGAGGAGTTTCCATGAATTATTTCTTTGGGATATTTTTCTCTCAGTTGTTTCTAGATCTGCTTTCCAAATTTGGATTAGACATTCTGACATGGTCCTATAATTTGATTACTTCTCTATTTTTTCTTCTTGTTTTGGCTACACATTCAGCTCTTTCCAAGCACTTTCATTTGTTCTCTGAATGTTTTTAGTAGAATCCTATTTTCTTTCTCTCTAGTTTTATTGAAATAGAATTGATATTGTTGCTGTGTGGTCACTAAGTTGTTGCTGTGTGGTCACTAAGTTGTTTCCGACTCTGCGAACCCAGGGACTGTAGCTTGCCAGACTCTTCCATGGAATTCTCCAGGCAAGTATACTGCAGTGAGGATTTCAGGAAGGTCATGTACTCACTGCTACGTTTAGAGTGGATAACCAATGGGAACCTGTTGTATACCACAGAGAACTCTGCTCAATATCAGGTAGCAGCCTGCATGGGGGGCGGGGGGGGGGTGTGGAGGGAGAATGGATACATGTATATGTATGGCTGAATCTCTTAGCTGTTCCCCTGAAACTATCACACCATTGTTGTTGTTGTTGTTAATTTTGACCACTTTTTAGTGGCCTTTCATCTATTTATTTTCATCTATCTTTGTTCTTGGGCCTGTGTGGAACTCCTATTGCAATGGCCTCTCTCGTTGCAGAGCACCGGCTCTGGGCACATGCCCTCCAGAGCACTGGCGCATAATTGGACACAAGTCCAGCCACTCCGCGGCATGTGCGATCTTCTGAGGCCAGGGATCAAACCAGTGCCCCTTGCACTGCAAGGTGGACTCTTTACTCATTGGACCACCAGGGAAGCCCCACACCATCGTTAATCAGCTATACCCCAATTCATAATGTTTGGGGTTTTTATTATACCTCAATACAAAATGTTTTGCTGTATTTATTAGAAAAAAAGAAAAAAAAACTTGAGAGGGGAGTCATTCCATTCTCCGGCGGATCCTCCTGCCCCAGAGATTGAATCTGGGTCTCCCACGAGAGTGGGTCACGACCGAGTAACTGACACTTTCACTTTCAACACAGTAGGGAAGAGAGGGAAAAACCTGCAGGTGGACTTCGGTAGTTCTCCTTTTTCTGGAAAACAGTAGTTTAAAGGTCCAAGAGACCTTGATCTCTGTGCTTGAGGCACGTGCACTGCCCCCTGGTGGACAAGATGGTACTGCTTTGGGGGCTCTCGAGGCCTTCCAAGATGATCCTACTGCCGCAGAAGGTGACACTTGAACTCAGACCAGAAGACAGGGGAAAGACGTTGTAAATTTAAACTTCTTTTTCATTTCTTCCCAGCCAGCGTGTCCGCGCTGGCACCAGTCGGTACACTCCTGGTGTGTGGCTCTGTAACTGGGGATTTAGCGTTACTGTGGGGAAACCACTCCCCCGACTTCGAGGCTGTCACGCCCTGTACAGAGGGAAAGTCCCAGCGTTCAGAAAGAAGACGTGTCATCCACGAGAAACTCACCTCTAGTCATTTCACCCCATGACTTTCTGCAGCTGTGCCCTCCAATACGGTAGCCCCTAGCCGTGTGGGGGGCTCTCCTGGTGCTCGGTGGCAAAGAATCCGCCTGCCAAGCAGGAGAGGCGTGTTCGATCCCTGAATTGGGAAAATTCCCTGGAGGAGGACATGGCAAGCCACTCCAGTGTTCTTTTTTGGAAAATCCCAGGGACAGAGGAGCCTGGCGGGCTATAGTCACAAGAGAGTTGGGCACGACTCAGTGACTAAATAACAAGAAGGAGCTCTCTATGACTGTTTCCGTGTACATTTGTTTAAATTAAAAATTCAGTTTCTTGTCACTCTAGCCACGTTTCAAGTGCTTGATAGCCACATGCGGCTACTGTATCAGACGGCATAGAGAGAGAACAGTTTCATGGCTGCGGAAGGCTCTGCTGGTCAGCACTGACCTGTGCTGCTTTGGTAACTGGATGAGTCTCACAGGCAGAAGTCATCACACCTCATCCATGTTCCTACAAGCCTTGGTCGCCCCTCCGCGGCAGCATCCCTCACCGTCTGACTTAAATGGAGTCAGTTAGATAGCAGCCCCGTGCCTCCCACCTGCCCTTAAGCTCGTGGGGGCGGGACCAAGCTGGCGTCATCTGCTGTTCTTCCCAGTACCTAGAGACGAGACCGGCAAAGAGCAGCTCCTGAATGAACATTAGTTGAACGAAAGACTTGATTGCAAACTCCCTGAGGACCTGAATGAAATGTTCTCATTTCCTTGAGCAGAAAGGGAACCTCAGCAAATGTCTGCTGGATTGCTCTCAAGCCTCCCAACCTAAGGATGGACCCCAGCACTGAGACAGAAAGCAGGACTGCGGGTTCGATCCCTGAATTGGGAATCCCCCACCTCACTCACCGCGGCTCCCCACCCTCTGACCTCGCAGATACTGTCTCCTGAGGCTGTGCCACATCACCCCCTCCCTCCGCTTTCCTGCTGCTTCCCCATGAATTCTGATTACCATCAGCCCCACATACCTCTCTCTCTCTCTCTCTCACACACACACACACACACACACAAACACACACACACGCGCGCGTGCGCCTGGCACCTCCAAGCTTTATCTCTGACGTCCTTTCCCCTCCCTCTTCACACCTGGAAGAATGGTCTCCACAACCGGGTGCATCTCCAGGAGATGCCCAATACGATCTTCTGACATGTAGAGAAAAAGTGTTTAGACTTCTGTTTCAGGTGATCTTTTGTCCCATCATTTAAAATTATCTTGTTCTGTTGTATGTTTTAATATGTTAATAATATATCAATACAATAACAGATGCTTATTTAAAGATTAAATGCACGTATTTGCGGTGTTCGACTTTCTAGGTGACTCAGTGGGTAAAGAATCCTTCTGCAGTGCAGGAGACGCAGGAGACATGGGAGTGGAAATGGATGAAAATAAATAAATGGAAAACCAATAAAAGAAGCCAAAATAAATTTAGGGAAAAAAAAGTCATTGCCTTGAAGTACCTCCCACCCTTCCGCTTCCTCTTCCTGCTCTCATCTGGGGAGCCAGGGAACCCCTACCCCCTGCACCATCTCAGTCTACTCAGGCCTGATTGATTCTGTGGGATTTGTCACAGAGCCTTACAAACCCCTGGTGTCTTCCATTTTTGAATTCTTAGTGTATCTCTGAGGACCACACTGTACTTTGTCATTTTTTAGTTCTTACTGTACCTTTGTTCCTGAATTCAGATTATCCTCAGTTACTATACTAGCTTTGTCTTTCCAACCAAATGGCCAATTCCATGAGCATCTTACAGTTATTTTGTACTAAAGACCTTCTTAGAATGAAAGGGCAGAGAGAATACCCAGCCCCACTGCATTTTATGAATAGCAGAGATAGAGTCAGGGAGGTAAAGCGATCTATTCAGAGACCCACCAAGAGAGAGCCTTGCTGGCCCATCAGAGAACAGGACTGTGGACGCGGGCAGAGGAAGTTCCCCAAATGTGGAAAAGACTAGGCTCCCAGGGACCTCTGCTCCAGCTCGCAAAATCCAGCCTGGCAGCCTGGAGTAGGAGTTTCCTGCCCGCCTTCAGCTCCCCATCCTTGCCTGTGAGAGGAGCATTGCCTCCATGAGGCCTGAAGCAAGGCTACACAAGAGGCGGTGTCAGCTGCTAACTTGACAGAGATAAGAGCCAAGGTCCTGACCTTCTAATGGTGAACCAGCCTATTAGTTTAGCAATATGTGTCTCCAGTGTCAGGGCCATGCCCAGTGGAGATTTGATTTTTTATTATTCAGGAAGCCCCTTACTTGAATATGAGAGACACCTCTAGCCACCTCTGGACATCGCTTCTTTTCAAATAATAACAAGAAGAATCTTCACGGAAGAAACTCCGCTCCATGCTCTTTCACATTCCACTGTGCCCTTATGCTGGCAGGGCAGAAGACCCGGCAAATGAGTCGAACCTGTGGGCTTAAAAATGACGCCAATCAGATGTAAATGATGATCCCATTAAATAATGATTTCCATTCAAACTCAACAATACAAATTTCTCAGTCGTTTGTGATGAGCTCCGTGTCAAACTTCAGCTCTTTTTAAATGTTTTTTTAGCAGTTAATTTGGGATATTCTGTGATAATTTTCAATTCGGGGGTGCTTGGATTTTTTTTTTTAAGTACTGACCAAAAAAATCTTGCCGCCTTCAGTCTCCTGAGAATGTTGGGTCGAGTTTTTTGATCCCTGCGACTCATTGATTTGCGGGCTGATGTAGTGCGAGGGGTGCTTATTAGTGGCGTCTGTCCCCTGCTGTAATGTTTTTGTTATTTTTCCTCATTTGTTCCCTCTGACATCATGTCATTACAGAATGGTGCTGCTCAGGCCCTGGCTGGGCCGTTCGTTAGCGTGTGTTTAATGAGCAGCTTAATTGAGCTGTCCAGCAGGCCACCTGTCGCCCTCCGGACTTATTAACATACTAATGGCCTGACATTGTATTCTCTGACAGGCAACAGGGCTTACTGATTTGATGTCTGGACAGGAGGATTTTATGCAGGAATGAGAGCGGGCATTGGGAAGGAGGTTTTAAAAAACGCAAATTAACTCTTTGGTATCTGTGTTTATGGCTCTCTCTCGTGAAAAAAAAAAAAAAAGTTCAACCCATCCCAGGCCAGGAAAGCAAGGTCTGGGAAGGAAGGCTTGCTCTGTCCTTGCAGCCGCCGTTGTGGTTCTCCAGGAGAAAATATCCCCCGCCTGACAAGAGCTGGCTTTGTTCCGATTACAGTATTATCCTTGGGAACGACTTCAAAGGCCAAATCTGCTGCAGCCTGGGGGGAAAGTTTTGCGACCAGACTTTTCTTGACTGTGGCTCAACAGATGAGAAGCTGCAATGCTACCGCGGAGGGCAGTGAGTGTGGTCTGCTGTCTCCGCCTTAGGAATCCGACTGAGGACAGGCTGGGGCCGCTGGGCGCCCCTGGGAGGGCTCCCAGGGATAGCCAGGTCTCTCACATGCATGTTGGAGGGGACACTGGCTTTGTGGTTTTTTTGTCTGGGGGTGTGTGGTTGGGGCTTTCTCCCTGGCCTCCCTTGGAGAGGTTGGGGCTAGAACTCCTGGGAAGTTTCAGGAGGCTGGGTCTAGCGTGTGGGCATGGCACTCCTACAGGGGGACTGGACATCGCCCTTCTGTGCCCCCAGCTTTTCTCCCTAGCTGTCTCCTCCTTTGATGCCTGTACACAGAACAAGCAGCTTCTTTAAGGTTCCAGGAAAGGTTCCCAGGAAAGGGTTGAGGCCGAGGACTGTGCTCAGTAAGCCAATCCTGCCAAAGCATCTCAGAGGTATTTGGGAGTTCTTGGAGAAGCTGGGAGCTGGGGTGAGCGGCAGCATCCTGCCTGGCCTGGGAGTCTCCCTAAGTCTTCTGAGTTGCTGCAGGAGACTGTGGGTCTGCAGAGAGCAGGGGGAATGCTGCCCACCAGCAGTCAGACTCCGTCCTAGCTAATGCCCAGCCAGGAGGAGGGATGTGGAGGGAGAGGAAGAAGAACAGAAACCCACCACCATCTCTCTGCCCACTTCATGTGCTGCTGATGATAATGATGATGATGATACTTTGGTTTTTATTTCATAGGTCAAACCTTTTATTAAGATGATCTCATTTAAGTTTTTTCTCTTAGTATTTTTCAACATCAGCACAATTGACAACCGGGGCCAGATGCTTCTTTGCTGGGTAGGGGAGCTGTCTGATGCAAAATTGTTAGGCCAGGAAAGCAAGGTCTGGGAAGGAAGGCTTGCTCTGTCCTTGCAGCCGCCGTTGTGGTTCTCCAGGAGAAAATATCCCCCGCCTGACAAGAGCTGGCTTTGTTCCGATTACAGTATTATCCTTGGGAACGACTTCAAAGGCCAAATCTGCTGCAGCCTGGGGGGAAAGTTTTGCGACCAGACTTTTCTTGACTGTGGCTCAACAGATGAGAAGCTGCAATGCTACCGCGGAGGGCAGTGAGTGTGGTCTGCTGTCTCCGCCTTAGGAATCCGACTGAGGACAGGCTGGGGCCGCTGGGCGCCCCTGGGAGGGCTCCCAGGGATAGCCAGGTCTCTCACATGCATGTTGGAGGGGACACTGGCTTTGTGGTTTTTTTGTCTGGGGGTGTGTGGTTGGGGCTTTCTCCCTGGCCTCCCTTGGAGAGAGGTTGGGGGCTAGAACTCCTGGGAAGTTTCAGGAGGCTGGGTCTAGCGTGTGGGCATGGCACTCCTACAGGGGGACTGGACATCGCCCTTCTGTGCCCCCAGCTTTTCTCCCTAGCTGTCTCCTCCTTTGATGCCTGTACACAGAACAAGCAGCTTCTTTAAGGTTCCAGGAAAGGTTCCCAGGAAAGGGTTGAGGCCGAGGACTGTGCTCAGTAAGCCAATCCTGCCAAAGCATCTCAGAGGTATTTGGGAGTTCTTGGAGAAGCTGGGAGCTGGGGTGAGCGGCAGCATCCTGCCTGGCCTGGGAGTCTCCCTAAGTCTTCTGAGTTGCTGCAGGAGACTGTGGGTCTGCAGAGAGCAGGGGGAATGCTGCCCACCAGCAGTCAGACTCCGTCCTAGCTAATGCCCAGCCAGGAGGAGGGATGTGGAGGGAGAGGAAGAAGAACAGAAACCCACCACCATCTCTCTGCCCACTTCATGTGCTGCTGATGATAATGATGATGATGATACTTTGGTTTTTATTTCATAGGTCAAACCTTTTATTAAGATGATCTCATTTAAGTTTTTTCTCTTAGTATTTTTCAACATCAGCACAATTGACAACCGGGGCCAGATGCTTCTTTGCTGGGTAGGGGGGAGCTGTCTGATGCATTGTAGGGTTTGAGAAGTACCCCTAAGCTCTATTCACTAGGTACTAGGATCAATCTCAACCCAGCCACAATAGTCAAAAGCATCTCCAGACATTGTCAAATGTCTCCTGGGGAAAAGTGGTGTCCACTGGGAAACACCGCTCTAGAGATAGATCTGTCACCCTCTGGTTGTGGACAAGAAGCAAATGCTGAGAGTATACAGGGGGATCTCAGAGTCCTGAAGCTCGTACACAGGAGGCAGAGTGGGATTTAGAGGCAAGTCTACCAGATCTCATGCCCTGGCTCATTCCTTTGCACAATTCTCCCTGGTCGTGATGAAGATGGATCTGGCCATGACCAGAGGTGAGGCTGCTGTCCACCTCCCCAGTGCTGACCGCTGCAGAGCTCTTGCAGACGGAGTGTTTCACTAAAGATTTTACATGTCTTCTCTTGACATCTTCTCAATATCCCTTTGAGATAGGTCCTATCCTTGCTGTCTTTTCAGAGATGAGGAAACTGAGGTTCACAGGAATTAAGTAACATTTCCAAGGTGACACAGCTAGTGGGAGGATAGAGTCTCACCCTTGTCTTCCTGGTTTCAGGTGCATGTTTTCTATGAAAGCACCCAGACCTCTAGACATCTGCTGAGATCCCCATCACGATGATCATTCACTACTCTTTCCAAAGGGAAAGGGCAATGCCTCCTTTATTTCCTGGCTGACCCAGGTTCTGTGCTTGGTCAGGTACCCAAGAGCATGTTATGATGGTTCATTTTATAGGCCAATGTGACTGGGCAACAGATTGCCTAGATACGTAGTCAAACATTATTCTGAGTCAGTCTACGTGGGCATTTCTTTTTTGTGCAGGATGGGGCTGCCCCACCAGCAGTCAGACTCCGTCCTAGCTAATGCCCAGCCAGGAGGAGGGATGTGGAGGGAGAGGAAGAAGAACAGAAACCCACCACCATCTCTCTGCCCACTTCATGTGCTGCTGATGATAATGATGATGATGATACTTTGGTTTTTATTTCATAGGTCAAACCTTTTATTAAGATGATCTCATTTAAGTTTTTTCTCTTAGTATTTTTCAACATCAGCACAATTGACAACCGGGGCCAGATGCTTCTTTGCTGGGTAGGGGGGAGCTGTCTGATGCATTGTAGGGTTTGAGAAGTACCCCTAAGCTCTATTCACTAGGTACTAGGATCAATCTCAACCCAGCCACAATAGTCAAAAGCATCTCCAGACATTGTCAAATGTCTCCTGGGGAAAAGTGGTGTCCACTGGGAAACACCGCTCTAGAGATAGATCTGTCACCCTCTGGTTGTGGACAAGAAGCAAATGCTGAGAGTATACAGGGGGATCTCAGAGTCCTGAAGCTCGTACACAGGAGGCAGAGTGGGATTTAGAGGCAAGTCTACCAGATCTCATGCCCTGGCTCATTCCTTTGCACAATTCTCCCTGGTCGTGATGAAGATGGATCTGGCCATGACCAGAGGTGAGGCTGCTGTCCACCTCCCCAGTGCTGACCGCTGCAGAGCTCTTGCAGACGGAGTGTTTCACTAAAGATTTTACATGTCTTCTCTTGACATCTTCTCAATATCCCTTTGAGATAGGTCCTATCCTTGCTGTCTTTTCAGAGATGAGGAAACTGAGGTTCACAGGAATTAAGTAACATTTCCAAGGTGACACAGCTAGTGGGAGGATAGAGTCTCACCCTTGTCTTCCTGGTTTCAGGTGCATGTTTTCTATGAAAGCACCCAGACCTCTAGACATCTGCTGAGATCCCCATCACGATGATCATTCACTACTCTTTCCAAAGGGAAAGGGCAATGCCTCCCTTTATTTCCCTGGCTGACCCAGGTTCTGTGCTTGGTCAGGTACCCAAGAGCATGTTATGATGGTTCATTTTATAGGCCAATGTGACTGGGCAACAGATTGCCTAGATACGTAGTCAAACATTATTCTGAGTCAGTCTACGTGGGCATTTCTGGATGAGGTTAATATTTGAGATGGTGGACTTAAAGCAGATTGCCCTCCCTAATATGGGTGGGCCTCACCCAATCAGTTGAAGTTATGAATTAAACAAAAAGCTGAGCCTCTCCAAGTGAGAAAGAATTCTTCCTGTCTAATGTCGTTGGAACTTGGACATTAGCTTTTTCTTGTCTTTGGACTCAAATGGAGGTGTTAACTCTTCCTGAGCCTCAAGCCCGCCAGTGTTGAGATTATATTGCTGACTCTCCTGTGTCCAGCTTGTCAACCCACTTTGAAAATCTTGAGACTTATCAACTTCCATAATCATATGAACTAAATCCTTATAATAAATGTTTTGGTACATGTACATCCTATAGGTTCTGTTTCTCTGGAGAACTCTAATACAGTAGTTTATTTAGCTTTTACCCATGGTAATTTTTTTATATCTCATATTTCTAACATTTCTACTTCATTTTGTTTTAGCACCTGTTACTAATATCCAGCTATTTTTTTAAAAATGCAAACTGAGAATATTGATGTCAAATACTAGCTCATGTTATTGATCATTTGGATAACTTATCATTTGTCATTCTAGATGAGTTCCTCCATAATGGTCTTCCAGTCTACTAATTCTCTCTTTCACCTTCCAATTAGAACTTTAATCAATTTTATCAAGTTTTGTAAATGTAGTGATAAGCTGCTTCATCTCCAGGATTTCTAAGTGATTCTTTTTCCTAGCCGTCTGTTCTTTTTTCATCTCTGCCTACTTTAGCTCCTTAGTTGTTTTTTTTTTTCTTTAACCTTTTTAAAAAATCTCTGTTACTCCTGCCTTAGAAGGTATTCAGCATTGTCATTTGAAAAGTCATTTTCAGATTGCACTAATGTTTTCATTTTCTCCAAAGTGAAATCCTCTCCTGATTACTGATTTTGTTGATCTGGTGGGAGCTCATCCACAGTTAGTTTCTTTTTTTTCATTTCATTTTGTTGGAGCTGCAGTGCTCTGTACCCACCCCTCCCTTTTGGGGGCTTTGTCTTCTCTATGTATACTTTTAGGGTCTCCAATTCACATCTTGCAGTAGTTTTTCAGAGTGTTCCTACCAAGGATAAAACTGGGAAAATTGCAGTTCTAGTCACAGAGTCATTTGGTAAGTTGGCCAGATTTTTCTTGGCTGCACGCCTATTGTTTGCTTTTCCTCATCATACTAGATATGTATCTTGAGTCGAGGCAGTGGTTGATAGAAGTATTAGTTTTTCTTATCCTCCTTTTAAGAAGAGAGCTACACCCCATCCTTGGCTCTGTTCCCTGCCTTGCATGAGCCATTTGGAGTTTCAACCACTGTAATAAACAAGCTCCCTGCTTCCTCTAACTGTTTCCAGATCCACAGCCCAGAAGGTTGGTAGCTTCACTCCTGCCTTCACTTGGGGTATCTGACTGATGGAGGCTTATCTTTTTGTGAGCATGGCAGCTTTCTGAATCTATCATTACTCTGTGCCAGTGGAAGGCTCAGAGCCTGAATCTTGATGGAGTTTAATGCTCCCTACAGTACTCACATCTTACCACCATTCTGCAATATTTTCTCAAAAATCTCTCTCCAGGGGACAGTTTCTGGCTGTTATCTTGGCTTTACAAAGCTCTGGATTAGTAGTCAAAAGTATGGACTAAGTCAGACTGCCTGGGTTCAAGTCCCAGGTCTACTACTTACTAGTTTTGGGGACTTGGGCCAAGTTGTTTAAAAGCTTTGAGTCTCTTTTTGTGAAACACAGCCGTAGGCTAATTTTCTAAGGATATGTTGTGGATTAAATAAAATAATTGGTATACAAGCACTTCCCAGAGATTTTGGCACCCAGTCAGCCCTCCATAAATGACTGCTGTATTACGGTGGGTATCACTCCTTGATGTGAATCAGATATCACTTAAAAATCATTTAGCCAACCTCCACACTCAGATAAGCTGCATGCATACATGTTTGGTCACATCTGGCTTTTTGCAACCCCATGGATTGTAGCCCAGTAGGCTACACTGTCCATGGGATTCTCCAGGCAAGAATATTGGAGTGGGTTATCATTTCCCACTTCAGGGGATCTTCCTGATCCAGGGCTCAAACTTGGGTCTCCTGCAGCTCCTGCTTTGGCAGGCAGATTCTTTATCAATGAGCCACCTAGAAAGCCCCCAAGTAAGCTGATTCATTGCAGACCAAAAAAAAAAATAGTTCTTTTTTTCTGGCAGAATCCGGACTGGTAGAGTTTCAGTGGGTTGGGGAGTAGGAATGACTTGCTCAAGAAGATGAGTCATGACTGCTCTGAGGGGAGCTCCATGCTGCCCAACCCAACAGGTAGAGGAGGAATCATCCTATGGACCAGGGGAGTGGACCCCAAAAGTCAAGAGACAAAGAGCATAATAGGGGAATGGAGTTCTGTATGAGGACCCAGGGGATTCACTGGATACTTCTGAGTACTTCCTTGTCCAATAGGCTGGAATGATGGAAAAAGGATCACCAAGGTCTAGATCTTTCCAGAGTGAAGGCTCAGGCAAACCTCTGGTAAACAGCTCAGCCTCACGGAGGCTGGTAGAAGGTAAGCGGGGACCCCGGACGATGACGGGAGGAAGCACGTAGTTTTTTTCAGTTTCAAGTAGGAGTTTGACTGAATCAATGACATGGTCACTGCCGGGACTTTGTGTGCTTTACCTCTCCTCCACTCTTGTGTTGAGGATGCACATTTTTCTTTTCTTATTCCTTCAGGCAAGGTTTTATCAGGGCCCTCACTACAGGAGAGGGAAATGGAGAACAAACAACAGATTCCCTTGCTTGCTCACTCGCTAGGGGCAGGGCGGGCTTACACAGACAGGCTGGGAGGCATGTACGGTTTTTCAACTGGACAAAAGAGAAGAGGGAAACGTAGGGGTGGCCCAGGCTGGATACGTTCTCTTGGCACCCCAACCCTGCTCCCCACCCCTCTCTGGGGCTGTGGGTCCAAAAGGCTGAGGTGGGAGGCTGGCGTGGAGAGGCTTCTGGACTTCCTGTGATGTTCAGTCAATGGGGCCGGAGACAGAGGGTGCTTGAGACGTGAGGCCAGGCCCTGTGCTCTCCATGTCCCTCTCTGGGGTATCTCTGCAGGCTGACCAAGTGCCTCCCAAGGCTGCCTGGTCAGGCGGTGTCCTCAGCACCCGGCCTTCTCTGCCTCAAGCTCCCAGTCTCAAGCACTCAAATGATAGCAGCATCTGCTGTGGTTTACTAGCCCAGAAAGGCCACACTGTTCCTTGCAGTTGTCCTTCCTCCAGCCCATCCCTTTGAAAATTGTGCCTTTATTAAACTTTCCTCCGATACCACAACATGTGTGTAACACACTGTCTGTTTCTTGCTCGCACCCTGAATACTGTAGGAGAGCCTGGGCTTCTTTGAACTCTCTAAGGATTTCTCCAGAGATTATCAAAGACTCATGGGACCAGGAATGCCTATAGAGCCTTTGGGAAAAATTTCTTTCACAGATGAAGCCAACTGAGGCCGTTCATGGCAAAGTGACAAATCCAAGGTCCTTTGGCCAAGCAGAAGCCAGGCAGTGGCCCCTCCCCAAGATCCTGGCCCCTCCTCCATCTGCCTCTGCCTCTATGAATAACCCTGGGTTGTACTGTGTGTTAGGGTGCAACCACAAATGTGAAATCCCATAACAAGATGAGAGATGGGGAGGTGGGGGGACCCATTGCAGTCCTAGCTTCCCAGGTGACTTAGTGGATAAAGAATCTGTCTGCATTGCAGGAGACACGGATTCCATCCCTGGGTGGGGAAGATCCCCTGGAGGAGGGCAGGGCAACCCGCTCAAGTATTCTTGCCTGGAGAATCTCGTGAACAGAGGAGACTCGTGGCCTCAGTCCATGGGGTTGCAAAGAGTCGGATATGACTCAAGTGATGGAGCACACATGCACATTTGCTTTCCCGGGACCTTCAAGCCACCTGTGGAATCATACCATGTGAGCACTAGTCAACAATACACATCAAGGTGAGCTGGCTTTGCGGTCCAGACACTCGGGCTCACTGCGTGCTCTCCAGGGTGCAGGTCAGGTCTAGCCCAGAGCCTGAGAGGATGGAGTTTGTCCACCCCCTGTGCCCTTCTCTGTCCTTCCCTTGGTCCCCTCCTCCCTCTCTCCCCACCAGCTGCCCCTCAAGTGTCCTGTTCTTAGGAACCCCTGTCAGATGTCACCTGATAACTGAAGCCTTAGAGGGCTTTTCTAGCATATGATCAAAGCAGTTTACAATGGGTAAGAGAACGTTTATGTGGAGACTTCTAGACGTCATTTTGTGGTGAGTGTAAAGGGACAGTGACCTCTCCCTAAAAGAGCCTCCTTCTCCTGGCCAGCAGCAGGGAAGTTCCTAACTCACAGGACATGTTGAAACTTTATTTCTGGCTTCTCCGCATGCCCGGGAATGAATATTCAGTGGCAATAGTCTTCCTCCGTCCTTGAATAAAAGTTCCTGCAGTTCCCAGGAACTGAGCAGTCACCCTAAGTGAGGAACACTGTCTCGTTTCAGATGTTAGAATGTCCACGTCACATACTGATCACAACTCCTGCTGTGATTGTTGCCATTGTTGCCATAAAGTGGTTGCCATAAAGTGATCTTAGTATGGTAAATTCATAAAAAGGGAATTAAGAAGCAGACTTCAATGAGTCCATAGGTGAAGCAAATATAGTATTCACCTATCTTTTGAATGAAATGTCCTCCCTCTCACGCCTTTTATGAATAACCCTGGGTTGTACTGTGTGTTAGGGTGCAACCACAAATGTGAAATCCCATAACAAGATGAGAGATGGGGAGGTGGGGGGACCCATTGCAGTCCTAGCTTCCCAGGTGACTTAGTGGATAAAGAATCTGTCTGCATTGCAGGAGACACGGATTCCATCCCTGGGTGGGGAAGATCCCCTGGAGGAGGGCAGGGCAACCCGCTCAAGTATTCTTGCCTGGAGAATCTCGTGAACAGAGGAGACTCGTGGCCTCAGTCCATGGGGTTGCAAAGAGTCGGATATGACTCAAGTGATGGAGCACACATGCACATTTGCTTTCCCGGGACCTTCAAGCCACCTGTGGAATCATACCATGTGAGCACTAGTCAACAATACACATCAAGGTGAGCTGGCTTTGCGGTCCAGACACTCGGGCTCACTGCGTGCTCTCCAGGGTGCAGGTCAGGTCTAGCCCAGAGCCTGAGAGGATGGAGTTTGTCCACCCCCTGTGCCCTTCTCTGTCCTTCCCTTGGTCCCCTCCTCCCTCTCTCCCCACCAGCTGCCCCTCAAGTGTCCTGTTCTTAGGAACCCCTGTCAGATGTCACCTGATAACTGAAGCCTTAGAGGGCTTTTCTAGCATATGATCAAAGCAGTTTACAATGGGTAAGAGAACGTTTATGTGGAGACTTCTAGACGTCATTTTGTGGTGAGTGTAAAGGGACAGTGACCTCTCCCTAAAAGAGCCTCCTTCTCCTGGCCAGCAGCAGGGAAGTTCCTAACTCACAGGACATGTTGAAACTTTATTTCTGGCTTCTCCGCATGCCCGGGAATGAATATTCAGTGGCAATAGTCTTCCTCCGTCCTTGAATAAAAGTTCCTGCAGTTCCCAGGAACTGAGCAGTCACCCTAAGTGAGGAACACTGTCTCGTTTCAGATGTTAGAATGTCCACGTCACATACTGATCACAACTCCTGCTGTGATTGTTGCCATTGTTGCCATAAAGTGGTTGCCATAAAGTGATCTTAGTATGGTAAATTCATAAAAAGGGAATTAAGAAGCAGACTTCAATGAGTCCATAGGTGAAGCAAATATAGTATTCACCTATCTTTTGAATGAAATGTGTTTTTTTATGTATTGACTTAAATGCAATATATTTATATTTTATAAAATATATGTGCTGTAATACTTAAGATCTAAAAATTCTGAGTACAGGTTGATAGCTTCAGTGTGAAGTATAAGTCACAACACAAGATCTACAAAGTGTGGTCATGCTAGTTTAAAGTATCTTGAATCATTCAATATTTATTTTTGAAAAGTAACTCATTTTACCATGACACCTCCTCCGTGCCAAAAACCAACTGAAAAACTTTCTGCATCCGAGGTAAAATTTCTGTGCCCGAATCTACCCTCTTGATCAGGAGCTATTCTCTCATTAACTCTCATGGCTCTGCTGATTTCTTCTCTCATTTGCACCATGTAAAAGGCTTCTGCCAGCTTCCCTTCCTCTCTGTTCAAACAAACAATAGCTTTTGGAACAAAGAAGGAAATTTGCAGCAGGTGAAAGTTTAGTTTTAATGATGCAGAGACCAAATTGTTTTTAAACTAGAAATACATAGAGAATGCCAAACTCCCTTTAATTTCTCATTTCTCACAATTATCCACGACAGCTTACCAAATCTCTTACTCTGAATCATAGAATCTTTGAAACAGATTCAGAAACTAACCTTTTGTGCCTACATAGCTTATTAGCAACAAGAAAAATTACTCTTCTCTCTGACTGTGAGCTTTTCCCTCCCTCTGGAACATAAAATAGAAACATAAACTTGTAGGCTGTGGAGGCAGCAACGGGTGACATTTTCCTGTTTCCTTAGGGAAAGAAAATCTAGGCGAAAGGAGGGTGAAAAAGCCTGAGATTGGTCATTTGTATCCACATGTAGCAAAGGAGCTATTAGGTGCTGATGAGCCGCTCAGATCAGAACACCCAAGGCTGTTGCCAGCTCCCTTCAGGCCTTGTAGTCCTTGAATCAGGACATTTAATTGGTGTATAAAAAGTCACCTTAACAAGGTTCACTGTCACCTTTCCTGAAAACCCTCTTGATGAAGGAGTTGTGAAAACTTTTCTAAACAAACATCTCCTCTCATTCAGTTATTCCAGAAAGAATCAGTGTCAACTTTCACACACGGTCGTCCCTCAGTCACCACGGGGCATTGGTTCCAAGACCTCTTGCAATACCAAAATCCACGGATGGATTAATTTAATCACTTTATTAATAAAGTGATTAATTTAATCACTTTATTAAAAGACAGTACAGGGGGTGCCCCGCACCCAGCACCATTCACAGATTCCACTTTGTGGATGCCGAAGTCTCAAATATGGAGGGTTCTGCACCCGCGGTCATTCCCATCTTTGAAATCTCTTGCCCAATAAAATCCAGAGACGGTAGTGAGGAAGGGGAGACCAGATGGGAGCAGGCAGGAATGGTATGAGGCTAAATTATACAAGCTGCTGAGCTGGAGGGTATGTATATACACTTACTATGATAATTGTACTGCCCACTCGTCCTCTGTAGGAATAGTGTGTGTGTGCCCAGTCCCTGAGCTGTATCCTACTCTTAACGACCCCATGGACTATAGCCCACCAGGCTCCTCTGTCCAAGGGATTTTTCAGGCAAGAATACTGGAGTGGGTTGTCATGCCCTTCTCCAGCGGATCTTCACAACTCAGGGATCGAACCTGCGTCTCCTGCATGGGCATGCAGATTCTTTACCGGCTGAGCCACTGGGGAAGCATTCTTACCATTCTTTTTTTTTTTTTTAATTCTTTATTTTAAAGGTTTTACAGAGTTTTGTTGTTCACAGACATGTATGTTCCCAGATCAGGCATATGCATATCCCTGGTCCGCACCCCCCCAGTTCCCCCCATCCCACCCCTCCGGACCATCACCCCATGCCATTGTGAGCACTCCTATTCCCTTTGCACAATGACAACAGCTATCTTTTCCACACATGACAGTATAGATTTCCATGTTACTCCCTCCATGCCTCCCTCTCCCTATCTCTTCCTCACAATGTCCATATGTCTATGCTTTGTCTGTTTTTCCATGAGTTCCCTGCGTGTGTTATCAAGACCGTCCTACTAGATTCCATATATGTGTGTTAGTATACTGTATTTATCTTTCTCTTTTTGACTTACTTCACTTTTTATGATAGGTTCTAGAGCCAGCCACTTCATTAGGACTGAGTCTTATGCATTTCTTTTAACAGCTGAGTAGTATTCCATTGTATATATGTACCAGAGCTTCTGGATCCATTCATTCATTGATGGACATCTAGGTTGCTTCCATGTTCTGGCTATTGTTATAGAGAGCTGCAATGAACATTGGGGTACAGGTGCTTCTTTCAGTTTTGATTTCATCAGGGTATAAGCCTAATAGTGGGATTGCTGGGTCATAGGGTGCTTCTATTTTTAGTTTTTTAAGGAATCTCCATACTGTCTTCAATTTACATTCCCACCAGCAATGCAAGAGGGTTCCTTTTTCTCCACACCCGCTCTAGCATTTATTGTCTGCAGATTTTTTGAAGATGGCCATTCTGACAGGTGTGAGGTGATATCTCATTGTAGTTTTAATTTACATTTCTCTAATAATAAGTGAGGTTGAGCATCGTTTCCTGTACTTTTGGGCCATCTGTATGTCCTCTTTGGAGAAGTGTCTCTTTAGATCTTTTTCCCATTTTTTGATTGGGTTGTTCGTTTTTCCTGTGCTGAGTTGTCTGAGTTGCTTGTAGATTTTGGAGATTAATTCTTTGTCTGTTGTTTCATTTGCTGTGATTTTCTCCCACTCTGTGGGGTGTCTGTTCAGCTTTTTTGTAATTTCTTTTGCTGTACAAAAGCTTTTAAGTTTCATGAGGTCCCACATGTTCATTTGTCTTTTTAGTTCTGCTATTTTAGTAGGTGGGTCAGAGAAGATCTTGCTTTGATTGATGTCCTTGAGGGTTTTGCCTATATTCTCCTCTAAGAGTTTGATGGTTTCTGGTCTTACATTTGGGTCTTTAATCCATTTTGAGTTGATCTTTGTGTATGGTGTCAGGGAATGTTCTAACATCATTTTTTTGCATGTAGCTGTCCAATTTTCCCAGCATCACTTGTTGAAGAGGCTGTCTTTGTCCCATTTTATAGTTTCTCCTCCTTTGTCAAAAATAAGGTACCCATAGATGTGTGGGTTTATCTCTGGGTTCTCGATCTTGTTCCATTGGTCTATAGTTCTGTTTTTGTGCCAGTACCATATTGTCTTGATGACTGTTGCTTTGTAGTAGAGTCTGAAGTTAGGGAGGCTGATTCCTCCAGCTCCATTTTTCTTTCTCAGGATTGCTTTGGCTATTCGAGGTCCTTTGTGTTTCCATATGAACTGTGTTATTCTTTGGTCTAGTTCTGTGAAAAATGTCAATGGTAGTAAATAGGTATTGCATTGAATCTGTAGATGATATTTGGTAGTATGGTCATTTTTACAATATTGATTCTTCCGACCCAGGAACATGGAATATCTCTCCATCTGTTTAAGTCTTCTTTAATTTCTTTCATGAGTGTCTTGTAATTTTCTGTGTACAATTCTTTTGTTTCTTTGGGTAGGTTTATTCCTAAGTATTTGATTCTTTTGGTTGCAATGGTGAAGGGGACTGCCTCTTTGATTTCGTTTTCTGATTTTTCATTGTTTGTGTATAGGAATGCCAGTGATTTCTGTGTGTTGACTTTGTATCCTGCGACTTTGCTGAATTTGTTGATTAGTTCTAGTAGCTTTGTAACTGTGTCTTTGGGATTTTCTATGTATAATATCATGTCATCTGAAAAAAGAGAGAGCTTGACTTCTTCCTTTCCAATCTGGATTCCTTTTATTTCTTTCTTTTCTCTTATTTCTGTTTCTGGAACTTCCAGGACTATGTTGGAAAACTTAAATGCCACACTAGGTATTCTCTGTGGGGTGTCTGTTCAGAGTTTTTGTAATTTCTTTTGCTGTACAAAAGCTTTTAAGTTTCATGAGGTCCCACATGTTCATTTGTCTTTTTAGTTCTGCTATTTTAGTAGGTGGGTCAGAGAAGATCTTGCTTTGATTGATGTCCTTGAGGGTTTTGCCTATATTCTCCTCTAAGAGTTTGATGGTTTCTGGTCTTACATTTGGGTCTTTAATCCATTTTGAGTTGATCTTTGTGTATGGTGTCAGGGAATGTTCTAACATCATTTTTTTGCATGTAGCTGTCCAATTTTCCCAGCATCACTTGTTGAAGAGGCTGTCTTTGTCCCATTTTATAGTTTCTCCTCCTTTGTCAAAAATAAGGTACCCATAGATGTGTGGGTTTATCTCTGGGTTCTCGATCTTGTTCCATTGGTCTATAGTTCTGTTTTTGTGCCAGTACCATATTGTCTTGATGACTGTTGCTTTGTAGTAGAGTCTGAAGTTAGGGAGGCTGATTCCTCCAGCTCCATTTTTCTTTCTCAGGATTGCTTTGGCTATTCGAGGTCCTTTGTGTTTCCATATGAACTGTGTTATTCTTTGGTCTAGTTCTGTGAAAAATGTCAATGGTAGTAAATAGGTATTGCATTGAATCTGTAGATGATATTTGGTAGTATGGTCATTTTTACAATATTGATTCTTCCGACCCAGGAACATGGAATATCTCTCCATCTGTTTAAGTCTTCTTTAATTTCTTTCATGAGTGTCTTGTAATTTTCTGTGTACAATTCTTTTGTTTCTTTGGGTAGGTTTATTCCTAAGTATTTGATTCTTTTGGTTGCAATGGTGAAGGGGACTGCCTCTTTGATTTCGTTTTCTGATTTTTCATTGTTTGTGTATAGGAATGCCAGTGATTTCTGTGTGTTGACTTTGTATCCTGCGACTTTGCTGAATTTGTTGATTAGTTCTAGTAGCTTTGTAACTGTGTCTTTGGGATTTTCTATGTATAATATCATGTCATCTGAAAAAAGAGAGAGCTTGACTTCTTCCTTTCCAATCTGGATTCCTTTTATTTCTTTCTTTTCTCTTATTTCTGTTTCTGGAACTTCCAGGACTATGTTGAATAAAGAAACACAAGCCTTAAATGCCACACTAGAAAAGATGGACCTCATCGATATCTTTAGGACTTTCCATCCAAAAGCAGAAGAATACACTTTCTTCTCAAGTGTTCACAGAACATTCTCCAAGATAGACCACATCTTGGGCCACAAATCTAACCTCAGTCAATTCAAGAAAACTGAAATAATATCAACCATCTTCTCGGACCACAATGCAAAGAGACTAGAGATCAACTACAGGAAAACAACCGCTAAAAACACAAACACATGGAGATTAAACAACACATACCTAAAAAACCAACTGATCACTGAGGAAATCAAAGGAGAAATTTTAAAATTCCTAGAAGAAAATGACAATGAACATACAACCATGCAAAACCTATGGGATACCGCAAAAGCAGTTCAAGAGGGAAATTTATAGCAATACAATCCTACCTCAAGAAACTAGGAAAATATGAAACAGATGACCTAACCCTCCGCTTAAAACAATTGGAGAAAGAAGAACAAAAACACCCAAAAGCCAGCAGAAGAAGAGAAATTATAAAGACTAGAGCAGAAATAAATCAGAAAGAAATGAAAGAAACTATAGTAAAGATAAATAAAGCAAAAAACTGGTTCTTTGAAAAGGTAAACAAAATTGACAAGCCACTGGCCAGACTCATCAAGAAAAAGAGAGAAGAACCAGATCAAAAAAAAAAAAAATGAAAGGAGAGATTACAACAATAATGAACAAAAAGCCACTGGCCAGACTCTTTGAAGGACTGCACTCTTTGGGATTTCCTAAGTATTTGATTCTTTTGGTTGCAATGGTGAAGGGGACTGCCTCTTTGATTTCGTTTTCTGATTTTTCATTGTTTGTGTATAGGAATGCCAGTGATTTCTGTGTGTTGACTTTGTATCCTGCGACTTTGCTGAATTTGTTGATTAGTTCTAGTAGCTTTGTAACTGTGTCTTTGGGATTTTCTATGTATAATATCATGTCATCTGAAAAAAGAGAGAGCTTGACTTCTTCCTTTCCAATCTGGATTCCTTTTATTTCTTTCTTTTCTCTTATTTCTGTTTCTGGAACTTCCAGGACTATGTTGAATAAAGAAACACAAGCCTTAAATGCCACACTAGAAAAGATGGACCTCATCGATATCTTTAGGACTTTC
The DNA here is from genome assembly GCA_022376925.1 of Tragulus kanchil. Taxonomy (NCBI): domain Eukaryota; kingdom Metazoa; phylum Chordata; class Mammalia; order Artiodactyla; family Tragulidae; genus Tragulus; species Tragulus kanchil. The sequence continues at coordinate 233,311,754 of JAIOJX010000028.1, read as the reverse complement.
CATCCAAAAGCAGAAGAATACACTTTCTTCTCAAGTGTTCACAGAACATTCTCCAAGATAGACCACATCTTGGGCCACAAATCTAACCTCAGTCAATTCAAGAAAACTGAAATAATATCAACCATCTTCTCGGACCACAATGCAAAGAGACTAGAGATCAACTACAGGAAAACAACCGCTAAAAACACAAACACATGGAGATTAAACAACACATACCTAAAAAACCAACTGATCACTGAGGAAATCAAAGGAGAAATTTTAAAATTCCTAGAAGAAAATGACAATGAACATACAACCATGCAAAACCTATGGGATACCGCAAAAGCAGTTCAAGAGGGAAATTTATAGCAATACAATCCTACCTCAAGAAACTAGGAAAATATGAAACAGATGACCTAACCCTCCGCTTAAAACAATTGGAGAAAGAAGAACAAAAACACCCAAAAGCCAGCAGAAGAAGAGAAATTATAAAGACTAGAGCAGAAATAAATCAGAAAGAAATGAAAGAAACTATAGTAAAGATAAATAAAGCAAAAAACTGGTTCTTTGAAAAGGTAAACAAAATTGACAAGCCACTGGCCAGACTCATCAAGAAAAAGAGAGAGAAGAACCAGATCAATAAAATCAAAAATGAAAAAGGAGAGATTACAACAGATAATGCAGAAATCCAAAGGATTATAAGAGACTATTATGAACAACTCTATGGCAACAAACTGGACAACCTGGAAGAAATGGACAGTTTCTTGGGGAAGATTAATCTCCCAAGATTGAGCCAGGAAGAAACAGAAACTTTGAACAACCCAATCAGAAGCTCAGAAATCGAATGTGTGATTAAAAATCTACCCAAAAACAAAAGCCCAGGGCCAGATGGCTTCACAGGTGAATTCTACCAAACATTTAAAGAACAGCTAATGCCTGTCCTTCTAAAACTCTTCCAAAAAATTGCACAGGAAGGAAAACTTCCAAACACATTCTACAAGGCCACCATCACCCTGATACCAAAACCAGGCAAAGACAATACAAAAAAGGAAAATTATAGGCCAATTTCACTGATGAACTTAGATGCCAAGATGCTCAACAAAATCCTAGCAAACAGAATTCAACGACACATCAAAAAACTCATACATCACAATCAAGTCAGGTTCATCCCAGGCATGCAAGGATTCTTCAATATTCACAAATCAATCAATGTGATACACCGTATCAACAAATTGAGAGACAAAAATCACATGATCATCTCAATAGATGCAGAAAAAGCCTTCGACAAAGTACAACATCCATTTATGATAAAAACTCTTTAGAAAATGGGCATAGCAGGAACTTACCATTCTTAAGAGTGCTTTCTCTCCCTCAGGCCTGCCTACAAAGTGTTACCAAATTCATGGATTTTTTTTTCTTTTTCTTTTCCAGCAAAAGTAGGTTTCTTTGGTATCAGTAAAGAATCACAATTCAGAATCTTCAGCCATGGTGAGACCCATGCAGGTCCCCAGCAGAAATCATGGATTCTTTTTGAATCTGTTAAATGAGAAAAGACTGATACCAAAGTCTCTGAAAATCAAGTTCACCTCTGGGTGAGTTCTCTTCCTTTCCATCTTGCTCCTGTCTTTCCTTCCACTTCCTCTTCTTCTGTCGTGTTCTCCTCTCCCTCACCTGCTTCTCCTTACTTTTACCGTGCTAAGATACACATAAGAAAATTTACCATTGTAACCATTTTTTTAAAGTTTATTACTTTTTTAATATTTTATTTATTCATTTATTTATTTTGGGCTGTTCTGGGTTTTCACAGCTGCTGCAGGCTCTCCTCTAGTTTCGGGGAGTAGGGTTCCTCTCTAGTTGAGGTGAGCAGGCTTCTTGTTGTGGTGACTTCTCTTGTTGTGGAACTCAGGCTCTAGGGCACATGGGCTTCAGTAGTTGCAGCACAAGGGCTCCACAGGCTCAATAGTTGTGTGCGCTGCAGCATGTGGGATCTTCCCGGATCAGGGATTGAGTCCAAGTTTCCTGCATTGGCAGGCAAACTCTTGAGCTACCAGGGAAGCCTCATTGCAACCGTATTTAAGGCTACAGTTGAGTAGCACTAAGGGCACTGACATTCTTGTGCATCCATGACCATCACCCACCACCAGAATTCTGTCATCGCCTCAAGCCGACACTGTACTCATTAAACATAACTCCCACTTCCCTGTCCCTACCAGCCTCTGGTCACCACCATTCTACTTTCTGTGTCCATCAGTTTGTCTCTTCTAGGGACCTCCCATAAGTGGAATCCTACAGTAGTTGTCCTTTTGTGTTTTTGTTATTATCATTATTATGTATTTATTGGGCTCTGCCGGACCTTCGTTGCTGTGCTTGGGCTTTCTCTTATGCTGGTAAAAATCAAAGGCAGCAGCAGAAGGGGATAACAGAGGATGAGATGGTTGAATGGTATCTCCAATTCAATGGACATTGAGCTTGAGTTTGAGCAAGCTCCAGGAGATGGTGAAAGACAGGGAAGCCTGGCGTGCTGCAGCCCATGGGGTTGCAAAGAGTCAGACATGAATGAGAGACTGAGCTGAACTGAACTGAACTTAAAGGCAATTGTCTCCCCCTTCTCATGGACCTCAACTCTTCCCTCAGCACCTAAGAGCTTTGGAATGGATAGGTCTGGTTAATATTTTAGTTTTCCCCTTTTCCACAATTGCTGCTCCCAAGTAGCTTAAGATAATTTCTGTAGCGACAGATCACACTGTAAATGGACCCGTCAGAGCTTGATGTCCTTGTTTCCTGGATGCTGTTCAATCAAGCAACTGAGGCAGCATTCCGCATTTACTGTCAAGATGAAGAGGACATTCAGATTTAGAAAGTATGATTAACACAGACTGCCTCACAACCCACTCTTGGCCTTTCTGTTGCAGAATGTTTGATACATGATGGTTTGCTTCTTTCATCCAACTATGAAATCCCATGCTTTTCCATGGACTCACAAGCAAACAGGCTGGGCATAGGCACAGTGCTGAATGGCCACCTGCCCCTACTCATCCTCCCATGTGTTGTCGCCCATTTGTCTTATATCGGCGAGCAAGACCTCTGGGCGACTGTGGTGACCTGTCTGCTCTGATCTTGTTGAGAAGCCACTAGCTAAGCTTCTACAAAAGGAGCAGCCACTTCCCTGTGAGAGGAGCAGCAGTCGTGAAAATTTTCTCTCTGAAATGAGAGCAGCTGTTGGGTACAGAGATGGAAAAAGTTTTGCTGTCAAAGATGCTTATCAAATCCTTGGTCCAGACAAGGAGAAATATTAAACCTTGCACATGAGAAATACTTGCTGGCAACATATCTTCCCAGTGTGTCTCAAGCAGTTTTTTTTTTTTCTGGAGTGTTGTTCATCAGCCTTCTGTTACTGAACAAAATGTGGGTCCGGTTGCCCACTGTATTGATAGTAAAATCAATCTACTGACACCGGGCTGCAGCAAAGGAAAGTGAAGGCTTATTGCAGAGCCAAGTAAGAAGTATAGGCAACTCATGCTCAGAAGACCTGAACTCCTCCATAGCTCTCAGGGAAAAGTTTTTAAAGACAGGGTGAAGGAGAGGGGTGTTATGTTCTTTTCCTATTTGTAAAATTCCAACTGCCTGGTCACCACCATTCATCTTTGTCCTTAAAGAAATTCCCTGTAGTATCATCAACTTCAGGCTTCCAGGTGGCTCAGGGGTAAAGAATCTGCCTGCCAGTGCAGGAGATGCAGGTTCTATCCCTGGGTTGGGAAGATCCCCTAGAGAAGGAAATAGTAACCACTCCAGTATGCTTGCCTAGGGAACCCCATGGAGAGAGGAATCTGGCAAGCTATAGTTCATGGAGGTCACAAAGAGTCAGACATGACACAGCAACTAAACAACAACAGCAAATCATAACTCTATGCTCAGGGGAGAACAAACTTTTTCCTAGAAATTTCGTAGTACCCATGACAATACTCCCAACCCTTAGTGGCTGAGAGAAACAAAAAAGGTAGGAGCTTCATCTAAATCCTAAATGCTTTTAATTGAGACCAATGCTTCATGAATATCCAGAAAAAAAGCTCTTAAGACATTCTAATTTCTGTTAATTCCAAAAGCATGCATGAACACTGCATTTCACCAAAGGTATATTTATTTATTTTTTAATTTTGATTGGAGTATAGTTGATTTATAATGTTGTGTCAGTTTCAGACGTACAGCAAAGTGAGTCAGTTATACAGATACATCTTTTTGTTGTTCTAGTCGCTAAGTCGTGTACAACTCTTTTGTGATCCCATGGACTACAGTCCATTCGGCTCCCTGTCCATGGCAAAAATACTGGAGTCGGTTGCCATTTCCTTCTCCAAGGAATCTTCCCAACCAGGGATGGAACCCATGTCTCCTGCATTGGCAGGTGGATTCGAAATATTAAACCTTGCACATGAGAAATACTTGCTGGCAACATATCTTCCCAGTGTGTCTCAAGCAGTTTTTTTTTTTTCTGGAGTGTTGTTCATCAGCCTTCTGTTACTGAACAAAATGTGGGTCCGGTTGCCCACTGTATTGATAGTAAAATCAATCTACTGACACCGGGCTGCAGCAAAGGAAAGTGAAGGCTTATTGCAGAGCCAAGTAAGAAGTATAGGCAACTCATGCTCAGAAGACCTGAACTCCTCCATAGCTCTCAGGGAAAAGTTTTTAAAGACAGGGTGAAGGAGAGGGGTGTTATGTTCTTTTCCTATTTGTAAAATTCCAACTGCCTGGTCACCACCATTCATCTTTGTCCTTAAAGAAATTCCCTGTAGTATCATCAACTTCAGGCTTCCAGGTGGCTCAGGGGTAAAGAATCTGCCTGCCAGTGCAGGAGATGCAGGTTCTATCCCTGGGTTGGGAAGATCCCCTAGAGAAGGAAATAGTAACCACTCCAGTATGCTTGCCTAGGGAACCCCATGGAGAGAGGAATCTGGCAAGCTATAGTTCATGGAGGTCACAAAGAGTCAGACATGACACAGCAACTAAACAACAACAGCAAATCATAACTCTATGCTCAGGGGAGAACAAACTTTTTCCTAGAAATTTCGTAGTACCCATGACAATACTCCCAACCCTTAGTGGCTGAGAGAAACAAAAAAGGTAGGAGCTTCATCTAAATCCTAAATGCTTTTAATTGAGACCAATGCTTCATGAATATCCAGAAAAAAAGCTCTTAAGACATTCTAATTTCTGTTAATTCCAAAAGCATGCATGAACACTGCATTTCACCAAAGGTATATTTATTTATTTTTTAATTTTGATTGGAGTATAGTTGATTTATAATGTTGTGTCAGTTTCAGACGTACAGCAAAGTGAGTCAGTTATACAGATACATCTTTTTGTTGTTCTAGTCGCTAAGTCGTGTACAACTCTTTTGTGATCCCATGGACTACAGTCCATTCGGCTCCCCTGTCCATGGCAAAAATACTGGAGTCGGTTGCCATTTCCTTCTCCAAGGAATCTTCCCAACCAGGGATGGAACCCATGTCTCCTGCATTGGCAGGTGGATTCTTTACCACTGAGTTACCTATTTTTTTTTGAAATGTGTTTTTTTTTTTGGTGGGTAAGAAGAATAATACTTTTTCTCTTTTTCATTTAAGTATATAAAATATTGTATTAGAGATGATTAATACTATTGGTGCTAAGTCCTACTGCCTGTGAAGTGTGTATTTATCAAGATTTCTGCTCTTCTCATAGCATAAGAACATGCCCCTGGCAGATACCTGAAATTTTAGTCCCCTAACTGTACATATATTCTTAAAGCAAATGAAAAATAAATATTTACCCTTGGTTGCCAATAGGCCATTAAGCTACAGTCTTGCAGCCCTAGATTAAGGATGAATCTCTTCTTACAGAAATTCATTGTGTGTCCTTTGGAAAATCATACAACCTCTCTGTTGTTTCATGATTCTCTGTGCTGGGTTTTCTTATTGAGGGGGGTATAATTGTTTTACAATCTTGTGTTAGTTTCTGCCCCACAACAATGTGAACCAGCTCTATGTGTACAGACATAACCTCCCTCTTGGGCCTTCCTTCCTCTACCGGCAGCCCGCCCCTCTAGGTCATCACGAGCGTGAGCTGGGCTCCTACACTCTACAGTAGCTTCCCGCCAGTTGTCTATTTTACACATGGAAGTGTATGTGCTGATCTCAATCTCCCAAATCAACCCCCTCTCTCCTCTGCCCCCAAGGTCCACACGTCCATTCTCTGTGTCTGAGTCTCTATTTGTGCCCTGCAAAGAAGGTCATCTGTACCATTTTTCTAGATTTCACATGTATGCATCAATATATATATTTTTCATACAATTTACATAGATGTTTTTTTTCTTTCTGGTTTATTTCATTCTGTATGACAGACTCTAGGTCCATCCACATCTCTACAAGCTTTGATTTGTTTAAGGTGCATACACGTGTGCTCAGTCATGTTCAATTCTGCAACCCCATGGACTGTAACCCACCAATCCCCTCTGTTCATAGGATTTTCCAGGCAGGAATACTGGAGTAGGTTGCCAGGTAGGCTAGATTCAATCATCTCTGAGGTCAATCTGGGCTCAGACTTTACTTCTATGATCATTGTTCTTTCCCTGTTATTCTGTGATACTGTCACAGGACAGGTGTCCAGACAAGGTCCATGGGTGGAACGTGAATGCGTTCATAAGGAGCCACTGAAGTGGTGGCATTGGGTTCTGTTCTGACCCATTTCAGCAAATGTGGCCACTACACTGCAGTATGTGTCTTCATAGTAAAAATCTAACTCCAAGAAATGGTGCCAGATCCATAGATCTTGTCTCTGGGAGTCGTCAGGGGGGCAAAGATGGAGTCACCGCAGCTCTCATTAATCCATGTGGAAATAAAAAAGATTAAGCAGCACAGACACTGTGACCACTGGGAAAATTACAGAAATAAAGATCATTACATGCATCTGGTTTTCCAGGGGAACGATGTGGAGATAAAGCCTTAAGTCTTTAATAAGGCTAGAAATTAAAACTGGGATTAATGACAACAAGAAGCATCTGTAAGAAGCTGCACATGATCCTCCTAAGTTTTACTGGCCCGATTTCTGGAACATTTTCTATGTCGTTAATATTTATCACCAGCTTCTCTGGTTGGAAAAAACAGTCACCGGGCTTCCATGGTGGTCCAGTGGGTAAGGACACCGCCTTGCAGTGCAAGGGGCACCGGTTCGACCCCTGGCCTGGGAAGATTCCACGTGCCGCAGAGCGGCTGGACCAATGTGTCCAACTACCGAGCCGGAGCTCTGGAGTGCATACGCCCACAGCCGGCGCTCTGCGACGACAGAGGCCACCGCGATGGGAGGCCCACAGGAGCCAAAGAACAAAGACGGATGAGCATAGAGAAATGAAAGACCAATAGAAGTGGCCCGCCCGCTCCCCTTCCTCCCCAACCCGACCCCCGCCCAAAATAAATAAATAAATAAATCTTTTTTAAAAATAAATAAATAAATGAAAGCAATATAATCCAGCACTGTTTCTATGAGGCTTCTATAGAGGTGAGGGTGTATAAATCTCTGAATATCAATGAAGCTTTGAGATCTGGCCTTGTTATACACGAAGGAAACAGCTTCCATGAAAGGAATGCAGCCTGGGCTGTGAGGCGAGAGAGGTAGGAACAGACCCTCCCATATGAAATAGCTCATATCTTCCTACCAGTGGAGATGTGGAAACCTCTGTTAAAATGAAACCATTCTACTCAGCAGACCTTTATGAGTTGAATTGGGTCCTCTCAAAAAGATATGTCAGGGTGCCGGGTGGGTGGAACGTGAATGCGTTCATAAGGAGCCACTGAAGTGGTGGCATTGGGTTCTGTTCTGACCCATTTCAGCAAATGTGGCCACTACACTGCAGTATGTGTCTTCATAGTAAAAATCTAACTCCAAGAAATGGTGCCAGATCCATAGATCTTGTCTCTGGGAGTCGTCAGGGGCAAAGATGGAGTCACCGCAGCTCTCATTAATCCATGTGGAAATAAAAAAGATTAAGCAGCACAGACACTGTGACCACTGGGAAAATTACAGAAATAAAGATCATTACATGCATCTGGTTTTCCAGGGGAACGATGTGGAGATAAAGCCTTAAGTCTTTAATAAGGCTAGAAATTAAAACTGGGATTAATGACAACAAGAAGCATCTGTAAGAAGCTGCACATGATCCTCCTAAGTTTTACTGGCCCGATTTCTGGAACATTTTCTATGTCGTTAATATTTATCACCAGCTTCTCTGGTTGGAAAAAACAGTCACCGGGCTTCCATGGTGGTCCAGTGGGTAAGGACACCGCCTTGCAGTGCAAGGGGCACCGGTTCGACCCCTGGCCTGGGAAGATTCCACGTGCCGCAGAGCGGCTGGACCAATGTGTCCAACTACCGAGCCGGAGCTCTGGAGTGCATACGCCCACAGCCGGCGCTCTGCGACGACAGAGGCCACCGCGATGGGAGGCCCACAGGAGCCAAAGAACAAAGACGGATGAGCATAGAGAAATGAAAGACCAATAGAAGTGGCCCGCCCGCTCCCCTTCCTCCCCAACCCGACCCCCCCCCAAAATAAATAAATAAATAAATCTTTTTTAAAAATAAATAAATAAATGAAAGCAATATAATCCAGCACTGTTTCTATGAGGCTTCTATAGAGGTGAGGGTGTATAAATCTCTGAATATCAATGAAGCTTTGAGATCTGGCCTTGTTATACACGAAGGAAACAGCTTCCATGAAAGGAATGCAGCCTGGGCTGTGAGGCGAGAGAGGTAGGAACAGACCCTCCCATATGAAATAGCTCATATCTTCCTACCAGTGGAGATGTGGAAACCTCTGTTAAAATGAAACCATTCTACTCAGCAGACCTTTATGAGTTGAATTGGGTCCTCTCAAAAAGATATGTTCAGGGCTTCCCTTGTGACTCAGTGGATAAGAACCCGTCTGCCAATGCAGGAGACACAGTTTCGATCCCTGACCCGGGAAGATCCCACATACCACAGAGCAGCTAAACCCACACATCAACAAAGGCCCAGCATAGCCAAAAATAAATAAATAAATGGTCTTTTTGAAAAAAAAAAAAAAAGATATGTTCAGTTCTTAACCCCCAGGACCTCAAGATGTGAGCTTATTTGGGAACAGCATCTTTATAAAGATAATCAAGTTAAAATTGAATTGTTGGTTAGAGTGAGCCCCCATCCAGTATGCCTGATGTGCTTATAAAAAGGGAGAATTTAGATACTATACATACACGGCTCCAAAATCACTGCAGACAGTGACTGCAGACATGAAATTCAAAGACGCTGCTCTTTAGAAGGAAAGCTATGGCAAACCTAGACAGCATATTAAAAAGCAGAGACATCATTTTGCTGACTCAGGTCCGGATAGTCAAAACTATGGTTTTTCCAGTAGTTACATGTGGATGTGAGAGTTGCGCCATAAAGAAGGCTGAGGGCCGAAGAACTAATGCTTTTGTGGTATTGGAGAAGACTCTTGAGAGGGCGTTGGACAGCAAGGAGATAAAACCAGTTAATCCTACAGAGATTGGGAATTAGTCCCCTACCCATGCATAACAGGACATGGATCAGAGTTACAGTCAGAGAAAAGTTGCAAAGAGAAACAAGCTTGTTTGAATTCATTACGGAATATTGAACTTCTTGAAGAAGATGCAGCTTTAAAATAAAGTTAGAGACCTCCCTGGTGGTCCAGTGGGTAGAGTCTGCCTGGCACTGCAAGGGCTGCTGGTTCTATCCTTGGCATGGGAAGATCCCATATGGCCGGACCAGTGTGTCCAATTGCCCGCCAGCGCTCTGGAGCACATGTGCCCAGAGCCAGTGCTTTGCTACAGGAGAGGCCACTGCAGTGGGAGGCCCACACAAGCCAAAGAACAAAGATGGATGAAAATAAATAAATGAAAGACCAATTTTTTAAAAAAGTGGCCAAAATATTAAAAAAAAAAAGTTACTGTTGTCTATTTATTAGGTTGGGCAAAAAGTTCATCCAGATTTTTCTGTAAGAAATGCTGGAAAAAACAACCAACTTTTTGGCCAAACCATTATGTATATTATAGGTCATGGGGAAATTATGTTGATTTAATATTAAGACGGGATTTGTTCCTATGTGCTGAGTGACCATTGATTTATTGAAGGTGAAAGACTGACTCTTTTGCAAAGAGAATGGATACTGAATTAGTTTGCTGGATGCTTCTAACTAAATTTTTCAACATCTTTGCTGAGTAGCTGGGAAAGAATGAAGACAGTAGTCCCGAAATCCAAGTTTTCCAAGGAGAAAGAAAGTGGAATTCTCCAAAGCTGTACTTTATATATCAGGAACTAAAGCTTTAAGGAAAGGCCAAAGAGTAGGTCACAGTGTGTGAGCTATGACACAAGGGAAACTGACTCAGGGATCAAATCTGCATCTCTTGCATTGACAGGCAAGTGCTTTACTACTGAGCCACCAGGGAAGCCCACGGTTCTGTAGACTCAGCTGAGACGCCCATTAGCAAGAGGGAAAGCCAGGAAGACAGAAGATGGAGAAAGAGCAGATGCCATCCGTCCTGTGCCATGAGACTGGAAGCTATCTCTGACCATCAGTTACCTCTGTGGGATAAGGAGGGGGAAAAAAAGGAAGTAGGGAGAAATCTTGGAAAACTGATTATTTATCTGAAAGAGACTGAGTAATCAAAAGAAGCTGTTTAAACCTCAAATTGTCAAATGATAATTTAAGTACTGTATTAGCTCAAGCTACCATAACAAATAACCAGAGACTGAGTGGCCTAAACAACAGTAATTTATTTCTCACAGTTCTGGAGGCTGGGAAATCCAACATCAAGGTGCTGGTAAAGTAGGTTTTTTTCTGAGACTTCTTCTCTTGGCTTGCAGGTGGCTGCCATCTTGCTTTGTGCTCATTTGACCTCTTTTCAGTGTGTTTGAGGGGAGAAAGCAGTTCTCTGGTGTCTCTTCTTCTGAAGATGTCAGTCTAGTCAGATCAGGGTCCTGTCCTTACAACTTCACTTAGTCTTAATACTTTATTACTCCAAATATAGCCACACAGGAGGTCAAGACTTTGACTTATGAGCTGGAAGTGGGATTGTTGTTCAGTCGCTCAGTCATGTCTGATTCTTTGCAACCCCATGGACTGCAGCACGCCAGGCTTCCCTGTCTTTCACTTTCTCCTGGATCTTGCTCAAACTCAAGCTCAATGTCCATTGAATTGGTGATGCCATTCAACCATCTCATCCTTTGTCATCCCCTTCTCCTCTTGCCTTTGATTTTTACCAGCATCAGAGTGTTTTCTAATGAATCAGTTCTTCTCATCAGGAGGCCAAAGTGTTGGCACTTGAGCTTCAGCATCAGTCCATCAAATGAATATTCAGGAGGTGGAATTGGGACACAAACATTCAGTTCGTAATAGGTAACACTAGATAAGCATCTCAAGATCAATTTTATTTCCATTATAGAGGGGTGAACCAAGTTTCTCTGTTCACATCTATGTGTGTGTGACCTGCAAAAACATTTAAATATCATGAGTGGGCTTCCCTGGTGGCTCAGTGGTAAGAATGAGAAAGAATCCACCTAGCAATGCAAGAGATGCAGGTTCCATCCCTGGGTTAAGACAATTCCCTGGAGAAGGAAATGGTAATCCACACCAGTATTCTTGCCCAAAAAATGGCATGGACAGAGGGGCCTGGATTACAAAAGAGTTGGATAGGACTTATCAGTTAAACAACAACAAATCATGAGTGAATATATAAACTATTTGAGGATTTATACAAAATGTTACCATTACATTCCGTTTGGAAATGGCCTTTTTGGTGATATGTATTTGATTAGGCTACAAAGCAAAAGGACCTCCAAAACGTTTGTAATTTTATTCTTCGCAGGGAAGGGCCTGGTAAAATGTCTCTTGTGGCAGACCTGGAACAGAAGAGAACCCTCTCTAATGCAGAGAGGCCAAGGGGTGGAGATACAATTAACTTTAGTCATAGGAACTTTCACATTAAGGAAGCTGATTGTAGCAAATGTCTCCTTGCAGAACTTAACAGAGATTCACCAGGGACCCAACGCATGGGTTCCCAAAGGCTGGAAACTTCTGCCTGATTTGAACTTAGAATCAAGTTTGATGAATGTTTACCCCAATGAGAATCATGATTTCCTAGTTTACTTTTTTTTCTCTTTTACATGTAGTAATGTATGTTTCAATGTTACTCTTTCCATACATCTCACCCATTCATCCCTCCCCCCAAGGTCCACAAGTCTGTTGTTCTCTATGTCTGATTCTCCATTGCTGCTCTACATATGCATTTATCAGTACCATCTTTCTAGATTCCATATATGTGTTAGTATACTGTATTTATCCTTCTGTTTATGACTTACATTACTTTGTATAATAGGTTTTAGATTCATCCACCTCATAAGGACTGATTCACATGCATTTCTTTTTTACAACTGAGAAATATTCCATTGTATATATGTACCACAGCTTCTTTATCCATTCATTTGTTGATGGGCATCTAGGTTGTTCCCATGTTCTAACCATTGTAAAAAGTGCTGCAATGGACATTGGGGTCCATGTGTCTCTTTCAATTCTGATTTCCTCAGGGTTTATGCCTAGTAGTGCCATTGCTGGGTCATATGGTGGTTTTATTCCTAGTTTTTTAAGGAATCTCTAGACTGTCTTCCATAGTGGCTGTATCAACTTACATTCACACCAACAATGCAAGAGTGTTCCCTTTTCTTTTTTTAGTTTTTATTTTACTTTTTACTTTTACAGAGTTTTGTTGTTGAGTGTTCCCTTTTCTCCACACTCTCTCCAGTATTTATTGTCTGTAGATTTTTTGATGATGGCCATTCTGACTGAATTTCCTAGTTTACTTTTTAAAAGAAAGTTTTAGCCATCCAGGAACCGAAAGTCACAGGATAGAAACTTCATAGTTTATTTTTATACTTATGATCTAAGAGGAAAGGGATGTTTTCATTTTCTGTTACTTTATCAACATACGAGCCAACACTACTGGAATACACTTTTCTCTTACTCTCTTGGCCTCTCCTCCTTTCTTCTAAGGTGGCAGTACTCATTGATAATGTTAAATTCCCACATCTTAAATCTGCTGCTTTGATTTTTGGTAAATATGAACCCATGTAACTATCGCCTAGTGCAAAACAGAGAAAATTTCCATCATTCTGGAAAATTCCCCTGTGCCTCTTTCCAGTTACCAAAACATACTCTAATTTCTGTTACCATAAGTCGGTTTTGCCTGCTCTTGAACTTCATGTTAATACAACCATACAGTATGTATCCATTTGCATTTAAGTTCGTGTACTGAAGTATTATTTTTGATTTTGTCCATGTTGTTGCCTGCATCAACAGTTTGCTTCTTATATTGATGAATCATATTCCATTTTAAAAGTATTCCATAACTTGATTATACACTTTTTCTTCTTTTCCCCATCATGCCTCTTTTATTTATATTTATTTTCATCCATCTTTTTATTCTTTGGCATGTGGGCCTCCCATCGCAAAGGCCTCTCTCACTGCAGAGCACCGACTCTGGGCTCATGTGCTCTAAAGTGCTGACTCGTAATTGGACACACTGGTCTAGCCACTCCACAGCACGTTGGACCTTCCTGGGCCAGGGATTGAACCGGTGCCCCTTGCACTGCAAGGAGGACTCTTTATCCACTGGAGCACTAGGGAAGCCCTATACACTCTCTTTTTGATATTCCCAGTTGTTATTAATAAAGCTGTCATGAATATTCTTGGACACACATTTTTGTGAAATCTATGTTCATTTCTTGTGTGTGTGTACCTAGAAATGGATTTTCTGTTGAACTAAAATTTTACTATTTTGTGTTTTCAGAACTAACGTTTTACTATTTTATGTTTCACCAATGATGCATAGTTGTCAACGCTTGATATTGGCAGTCGTAATTTTAGACACCCTGATGAGTATGTTGCAACATTGCATTGTGGTTTTAATTTTCACCTCTGTTGCCTAATGATGTTGAACACATTTTCATGTTATCTTGGCTTTTCAGGTGTCTCATTCGATAATGTTAAATTTTTTCCACATCAACATACGAGCCAACACTACTGGAATACACTTTTCTCTTACTCTCTTGGCCTCTCCTCCTTTCTTCTAAGGTGGCAGTACTCATTGATAATGTTAAATTCCCACATCTTAAATCTGCTGCTTTGATTTTGGTAAATATGAACCCATGTAACTATCGCCTAGTGCAAAACAGAGAAAATTTCCATCATTCTGGAAAATTCCCCTGTGCCTCTTTCCAGTTACCAAAACATACTCTAATTTCTGTTACCATAAGTCGGTTTTGCCTGCTCTTGAACTTCATGTTAATACAACCATACAGTATGTATCCATTTGCATTTAAGTTCGTGTACTGAAGTATTATTTTTGATTTTGTCCATGTTGTTGCCTGCATCAACAGTTTGCTTCTTATATTGATGAATCATATTCCATTTTAAAAGTATTCCATAACTTGATTATACACTTTTTCTTCTTTTCCCCATCATGCCTCTTTTATTTATATTTATTTTCATCCATCTTTATTCTTTGGCATGTGGGCCTCCCATCGCAAAGGCCTCTCTCACTGCAGAGCACCGACTCTGGGCTCATGTGCTCTAAAGTGCTGACTCGTAATTGGACACACTGGTCTAGCCACTCCACAGCACGTTGGACCTTCCTGGGCCAGGGATTGAACCGGTGCCCCTTGCACTGCAAGGAGGACTCTTTATCCACTGGAGCACTAGGGAAGCCCTATACACTCTCTTTTTGATATTCCCAGTTGTTATTAATAAAGCTGTCATGAATATTCTTGGACACACATTTTTGTGAAATCTATGTTCATTTCTTGTGTGTGTGTACCTAGAAATGGATTTTCTGTTGAACTAAAATTTTACTATTTTGTGTTTTCAGAACTAACGTTTTACTATTTTATGTTTCACCAATGATGCATAGTTGTCAACGCTTGATATTGGCAGTCGTAATTTTAGACACCCTGATGAGTATGTTGCAACATTGCATTGTGGTTTTAATTTTCACTCCTCTGTTGCCTAATGATGTTGAACACATTTTCATGTTATCTTGGCTTTTCAGGTGTCTCCCTTTAAAGTGCTTGTTAAAGATTTTTGCCCATTTTTTGTAACTGGGTTTTTTTATTGTTGATTTGTAGGAATTCTTGACTCTTCACTTTCTGAATGATGTTTCTTTTAATGAGAAGTATTTGATTTTGATAAAGTTCAGCATGTGAATCTTCACTTTTATTGGTAGTGCCTTTTGTGACTTTCCAAGAAATCTTTTCCTGGCCCCAAAATAAAGATGTCTATGTATGTTTTTAAATTTTCCACTTCAAATTGATTTATACATGTAGTGTGAGGTAAGATCTAAGGTTTCATTTTCAAAAAAAAAAAAAAAAAATATATATATATATTCTTTTCTTTTCCCCATCATGCCTCTTTTATTTATATTTATTTTCACCCATCTTTTTATTCTTTGGCATGTGTGGGCCTCCCATTGCAGTGGCCTCTCTCATTGCAGAGCACCAGCTCTGGGCGAATACACTCCATAGTGCTGGTTGGTAATTTGACACACTGGTTCAGCCGCTGCACGACACATGGAATCTTCCCAGGCCAGGGATAGAGCCAGTGCTCTGTGCACTGCAAGGTGGACTCTTTACCCACTGGACCACCAGGGAAGCCCCAAGGTTTCATTTTTTTTCCTATGTCAATATTTAGTTTTCTACCATCTTGCCCTGATATTTACTAACATGATTTATTGGCCTTTCCACACTGAATTGCTTTAACATTTTGGTCAAAAATCAATTGACCATGGGCTTAAATGTTGCCCAGTAACCACAGTGGGTCCAGTTTCTGTGAAAATGGAATCATTTAAAAGATAGAACAAAACCCAACTCTGTCTCTGTGAACATAAGTTCTAAAAAATAAAGATTATTAATTAATTAATTAATTATTTACTTATTTTTTAAAGATTATTAATTTTTAAGAGAGAAATATTATAAACAAACAGAAAAACAAGTATATTTGATATGGAAAAGTAAAAACAAAACCAAATCTCTATTCACTGTAACTGAGTAAATGTTAAAAGAGGCTGGCTCTCTATTCCTTGCAATAAGGCTTGTTTTCATCAGTTGAGTATCAGTGCAAAAATCCTAAAATGAACATTTTTAATCCTGGGATTAAGAATTGGCCTTTTAAGATGGATGAAAATAAATAAATGAAGGACCAACAAAAGAGGCCAAAAATTTAAAAGAAAAAGAATTGGCCTTTTATAACCTGGGAACCAAAATGATCTGTGAAATGTATACCATGGGTTTAGGAAAAGGAGGAAAGAACAACTCCTGTCTCACGTCACTAGCCATCTCATCTCGCCCAGTGCCCATCCCAGTTCCAGACCCTCCGGAGTCAGTTGGTCTCCGAGTTAACACAATGATTTGCTCTGTGCAGGGGTGGGCTCGGCACAGGCCTTCTTCCTGCACTAACGGAGGGTCTCTTGTCCCATGTCCCATGTCAGGGGCCCAGCTGCACCAAGTCATAGGAGCCATTGCTTTCAAGTCTCTTTTCCCAGCATGCCCTTTCCTAGGTTTGCATTGGGAGGAGAATTAGGTAAAGGTCCCCTCTCACTCTGTCCCAAACCCAGGAAGCCAAGTTTTCCAAACTGAGCGTCCAAGCAGTAGGGATGCTGGGGTAAGGATGCCTCAGTTCTGCAATCCAAACCTCTCCTGTCCTCCAGGCTGGTCCAGAGTGGCACTTGCTTTCCGGTAAAGTTAAAGTGAAAGTGGTAGCCGCTCAGTCATGTCCAACTCTTTGCAACCCTGTAGACGTACCAGGCTCCTCTGTCCAAGAAATTCTCTAGGCATGAAGACTGGAGCAAATTGCCATTCCCTTTTCCAGGGATCTTCCTGACCTAGGGATCGAAATAGGGTTTCCTCCATTGCAGGCAGATTCTTTACTGTCTGAGCCACCAGGTAACCTGTGTTCAAAGCCCATTGTCAGACATCCAAATGAGACTCAGAGATTTGAGGAAATAAGCCCAAGGATGCACAGCTGGTGAGTGGCCAAAGTAGGACTGAGAGGGTAGCCTGGTTCCAGGGTCTAAGCTCTTAACTTCATCAATCAATCATCTATGTATGTGTGTATGTATCTATCCATCATCTGTTTATCATTTATCTCTTCAACTATCATCTGTTTTTCTATCTATCTATCTAATATAGAAATGAAGGTTCAGTTGAGCATTGGTTTGGAAGTGACTGTCAGGGCGTCCTCCCTGCTCTCATGCACATGCACACATTATTAAGCTGGAAACCTTTCTAGGCACTAGGATACAAGAGAAAGGAATCCTCCGTCTGGTAAGAGGTGCAGCCATGTTTGCTCTTGACAGAGAGAGTTCTAAAGAAGCAACTGTTATAGGGGAATAGGAGTACCTACAACCACTTGGAGCAATGGTCTGGAGGGATGGGGGGGGGGAACCTGGGTGGGGGGAGGGCCAAGGGATATGCATTTGATTGATCTGGGAACATACATGTACAAAAATAAATAAATAAATAAATAAATAAATAAATAAAAAAAAAAAAGAAAAAAAAAAAAAAAAGAAGCAACTGTTTATGGTCAGGATGTGGGTTCAGGGACAAGCTTGCTCGAGAGGAGACTTCAAAGACAGAGGCTGAGAGAAGGGAAGGAACTGGGGGCTTGGAGGGAAGACAAGAGTTCTGATGTGGCTCTGAGGCCAGTCCCTGGAGGTGATGGAGGTGCGCGGAGGTAGGGAGAGGGGCAATGAAGGGCGGTGGGTAGGAAGGGAGCGGGAGGGAGTGTCAGGATGTCTTATGTTAGCACCCCAGCTGTGACCTCAGAGGAAGGAAGGGAGGAAGGAGGGAAAAGGTAGAAGAGGCTGAAAAACCACGGTGGTTCAGGTTTTGAAAGATGCAGTGTTCTAGGAAAAAGTCTGAGCTTTTTGTTATTAATGGGGAATCGTCAATGGTTTCATCAGGGACGTGATAAGCAATACTCAGCCGAATCTACATTTTCATATTAGATAGAAAAATAGATGATAGTTAAAAGGACAAGTGATAGATAATTGATAGATATATACATAGATGATTGATAAGACACATAAATACATGGATACATAGATAGATGCATAAATACATGGATACATAGATGATGATGGATGATAGATGATAGCTAGATGATAAATTCATAGACACACAGGTAGATAGATGATTGATTGATGATAGGTAGATGAGAGAGAGAGAGGTAGAGAAAGAGACAGAATGAGAACGTAGGTGCACTGAAGACGGACTGGGGATTGGGGATAGGGATATACTTTCCCCTGGGCAGTGGGAGTGTAGAAGGCTCTAGAAGTGAACAGGAAGTAGAATTGTTTGTGACATTTCTCCTCTTCCCAGTGTTCCACACATGCCTCAGGTCAAAGAGTCGTGACCCTGCATAGCTGGAGACTAAGCAAGGGAGAATGCTGGAGGTAGTGCTGGCCTGAAAGAACAGCCACTTCCAGTGACAAACGCCCAGCACCCAGGCTCCCATCACAGACCCGACATGCTGAGAACCGGGCCACTCATCCCTGCTTTAAAAGCCCCTCCCTGAAAATCAAGGCTTTTGTTTCCGTGTTTTGCCTTCAGCAACCTCGTCCACGTTGGTCTCTGTCTCCAGCCCTCCTTGTCACTGCGCCTGTTGGGTCTAAGGGTTATTAGGAGGGGACCAATCTGCAGGTAGCCGCCACCTTGTCCGCCCTGGCTGACCCGCGAAGCCAGGCTGTGGCTGCAAGGGGCCGAGCCACCCTGGGAGGGAAATGACCAGGGTCAAGGTTGGGGACGCAGCACCTGCAGCACCGCGTTTGCCCCATTCTTCTCCTGTGGTCATTGTTGCTGTCCACTGACCAGCTGCCTGCAGGCTCCAGGCAGAGGCAGAATGGGTAACACAGCCGCCATTCAGTGGAGATTAATGCCTGAAACGAGCCACACCTCTGAACAATCGCTTCCTAGAAGAGAGACCGCGCTGAATGGCGAGGGATCCCCATTGACTGTTATAAAGGAGGGGATGGCCCGCATGGGAGGGAAGAAAAGTTTCACACTTCCCCCCCAAACCTAGCTTCAATTTTTCCTCCTCGCTCCTCTTCTCCCTTCTGATTGCCCTTTTGGCCCAAGTTGCCCTAATCCAGACGCATCCTTTTATGTCCAGGGACTGGGCTGCCAGCTGAAAATTCACGGATTTGCTACTGTAAGTCATATCGCTGCGGTTGCGTGCCGCCCGCATGGGTACTATTTTCTGTGCAACTTTCCGACTTGACAATTAGGTACTATCATTCACACTGTGCAATCAGCTGTTAAATCCTCATTTATGCTCATTTGAATATGAATGTGCTGTTCAATAACGTGTTAGATTGCCATGTTTACAAATATACTCCAGGTATTTAGAAATTTAGATGGTGCAAAACATACTGTTTAAGCCCCGCTCGGTGCCAGTTGAAATAACTTAAGCCTATTTATCAGTCACTTAGCTATTCTTTTCACATACTCTTGTTTTCCTGGGTCCTACCTTTCACAACCAAAATGAAAATATGCTCTCTTTATTGTTGGCTTGCTTTGTTGCTGCATTAACTAATAATCTTCAAGATGGGACTTAATTAGCAATCACCTCTACTGTGGGTCTTCTTTTCTAATTCCCACTGATCTAATTTCTGCCTCTTTTAGAGGTAGATGAAAGAGTAAATGGGAAACAGATTGTAGAAAAGATCTCTGCCTCTGCAATGTTCCGCATCAAGTCTCTGAAACCCAGTGGCTTGTATGCATCAATAGCAAGGTAGAACCTAAGAGAGCAAGATACATCTGATCTTAAGCTGTGGGAAAGAAATACTGTATACACAGAGCTGTGTGCTTAGTCGTTCAGTCATGTCTGGCTCTTTGTGACCCCATGGACTATAGCCGGCCAGGCTCCTCTGTCCATGGGATTCTCCAGGCAAGGATACTGGAGTGGGTTGCCGTGCCCTCCTTCAGGGGATCTTCCCAACCGAGGAACTGAACCCTGGTCTCCTGCAGTTCAGGCAGCTTTTCAAACTTGAATGTGCATCTGAGGCACCTGGGGATTGCCTAGGACTTAAAGATCTGGTTCAGTAAGTAAAGCTGTGGCTAAGATACTTAACCATCTCCCAGGGGCCACCAATGCTTCTGCAAGGTTAGGTATTCACTGTGGACAGCAGATCTCTACCACCTGAATCATACATCCCCCTTCAGCTATTCTTCTTACAATAAGAACACACATCTCAGGGCTTCCCTGGTAACTCAGTGGTTTGCCTGCCAATGCAGGAAACACAAGTTCAATCCCTGATCCGGGAAGATCCCACATGCTGCAGAGGAACTAATCCCGTGAGCCCAACTATGGAGCCTGTGCTCTAGAGCCTCGGAGTCACAACTACGGAAGCCCCTGGTGCCCTAGAGCCCGAGTTCCACAACAAGAGAAGTCACCACAACAGGAAGCCTTCTCACCTCAACTAGAGAGTAGCCCCCACTCCCTGCAACTAGAGAAGAGCCTGCAGCAGCAGTGAGAACCCAGAATAGCCTAAATAAATAAATAAATAAAATGCATTTCTTTGGGGAAAAAAAAAGAACACATGTTTCCATTAGGAGATTTAAAGACCAAGCTTAACAACTCCACTTCTGATATATCCAAAAGAACTGAAAGCTGAGTTTGGTGAAATATCAGGTCACTCACGTTCCCAGTAGCATTATTCATAATAGCCAAGGCACGGAAGCGACTCAAGTGTCCCTCTGTGAACAACTTGATAAATAAAATGTGATTTATAAATATAATGGAATGTTATTTTTCTTAAAAAGGAACAACATTTTGAGACAGGCTACAACTCAAAAGAACCTTGGGGACAGTATGCAAGTGAAATAAACCAGACACCAAAGAGTACTTATTATGTGATTCCACTTACATGAAGTATCTGGAATAGCCAAGCTCATAGAAACAGAAAGAATGGTGATTGGCAGGAGCTGAAGGGAGGAGGAAACGGGGAGTTGTCTAACAGAGTTTCAGTTTTGCAAAATGAAAAAGTTTGGGGAATCGGTTGCATAACAGTGTGAATAGACTCAACAACACTGAACTACGCCCTTAAAATGGTTAAGATGGCAAAGTTTATGTTATGTGCGTTTTATCACAATTTTTAAAAGTCTTTTTAATAAATTGAAGAAAACAATCTTGGTTTAAAGGACATTGTAAACAAATTTTTTTCTAGCAAGAAAGCTATACTTCTGTTAACTCTTGTGCAACTCTTCAGTGGGCTGGTCAGCTGTCACCAGCCCTGATACCAGACAGAAAAGAGTTAGCCCATTTTTCTTCTATACTTCTTGCTCAGGGCTTCCCTGGTAACTCAGTGGTTTGCCTGCCAATGCAGGAAACACAAGTTCAATCCCTGATCCGGGAAGATCCCACATGCTGCAGAGGAACTAATCCCGTGAGCCCAACTATGGAGCCTGTGCTCTAGAGCCTCGGAGTCACAACTACGGAAGCCCCTGGTGCCCTAGAGCCCGAGTTCCACAACAAGAGAAGTCACCACAACAGGAAGCCTTCTCACCTCAACTAGAGAGTAGCCCCCACTCCCTGCAACTAGAGAAGAGCCTGCAGCAGCAGTGAGAACCCAGAATAGCCTAAATAAATAAATAAATAAAATGCATTTCTTTGGGGAAAAAAAAAGAACACATGTTTCCATTAGGAGATTTAAAGACCAAGCTTAACAACTCCACTTCTGATATATCCAAAAGAACTGAAAGCTGAGTTTGGTGAAATATCAGGTCACTCACGTTCCCAGTAGCATTATTCATAATAGCCAAGGCACGGAAGCGACTCAAGTGTCCCTCTGTGAACAACTTGATAAATAAAATGTGATTTATAAATATAATGGAATGTTATTTTTCTTAAAAAGGAACAACATTTTGAGACAGGCTACAACTCAAAAGAACCTTGGGGACAGTATGCAAGTGAAATAAACCAGACACCAAAGAGTACTTATTATGTGATTCCACTTACATGAAGTATCTGGAATAGCCAAGCTCATAGAAACAGAAAGAATGGTGATTGGCAGGAGCTGAAGGGAGGAGGAAACGGGGAGTTGTCTAACAGAGTTTCAGTTTTGCAAAATGAAAAAGTTTGGGGAATCGGTTGCATAACAGTGTGAATAGACTCAACAACACTGAACTACGCCCTTAAAATGGTTAAGATGGCAAAGTTTATGTTATGTGCGTTTTATCACAATTTTTAAAAGTCTTTTTAATAAATTGAAGAAAACAATCTTGGTTTAAAGGACATTGTAAACAAATTTTTTTCTAGCAAGAAAGCTATACTTCTGTTAACTCTTGTGCAACTCTTCAGTGGGCTGGTCAGCTGTCACCAGCCCTGATACCAGACAGAAAAGAGTTAGCCCATTTTTCTTCTATACTTCTTGTCCCCAAACTCTATTGCCATGATTATAGCATTCTTATCAATATTCAAATTGTGTGTGTGCCTCTCCCTCCCAGGCTTCCCAGGAGGCACAGTGGTAAAGTATCTGCCTGCCCATGCAGGAGACACAGGTTTGATCCCTGGGTCGGGAAGATCCCCTGGAGAAGGAAATGGCAACCCACCCCAATATTCCTGCCTGGGAAATCCTATGGAGAGAGGAGCCTGGTGGTCTACAGTCCATGGGGTCGCAAAACTGTCAGACACGACTGAGGGACTGAGCACACACACAAACACACAAACACACTCCACCTCACACCCCTAAGTGTGGCGTTTTGAAGGGGATGGTTTGGCCTATAGCTAGGCTATGGAGTAGGTGCCGCTGGAGGCTCAACCTCAGGCACCTCTTTCCTCCTCCTTCCTAACACCATCCTGATCATACTCAGCTGTCTCCCCTCGGTCCCCTAGCATGTGGGCTATGAGGCGTCCAAGTCAACCATGATGGTGACATTCCCCTCACCAATGACGGGTTCCAACATAGTCATGGGCCAATTTTGTGGTCACTAAGATACAAGTGGAACCTGCTGAGCAGCTTCAGGAGAATATTTCTTTGCTTTTATTTATTTTTTCTTATTTTTTTAATTTAAAAAATCTATTTATTTATTTGGCTGTACCAGGTCTTAGTTGTAGCATGTGGGGATATAGTTCCCTGACCAGGCATCAAACCCAGGTCCCCTGCATTAGGATAGGAGCTCAGCATCTTAGCCACTGAACCACCAGGGAATCCTTCTTTGCTTTCAAAAGAGGCAAAAGGAAGAGGTGGTTCCTCTGGGCAGGAGGGATGCTCTCTGTCTGGATCAAAAACAGCATGGTTAAGATGGCAAAGTTTATGTTATGTGCGTTTTATCACAATTTTTAAAAGTCTTTTTAATAAATTGAAGAAAACAATCTTGGTTTAAAGGACATTGTAAACAAATTTTTTTCTAGCAAGAAAGCTATACTTCTGTTAACTCTTGTGCAACTCTTCAGTGGGCTGGTCAGCTGTCACCAGCCCTGATACCAGACAGAAAAGAGTTAGCCCATTTTTCTTCTATACTTCTTGTCCCCAAACTCTATTGCCATGATTATAGCATTCTTATCAATATTCAAATTGTGTGTGTGCCTCTCCCTCCCAGGCTTCCCAGGAGGCACAGTGGTAAAGTATCTGCCTGCCCATGCAGGAGACACAGGTTTGATCCCTGGGTCGGGAAGATCCCCTGGAGAAGGAAATGGCAACCCACCCCAATATTCCTGCCTGGGAAATCCTATGGAGAGAGGAGCCTGGTGGTCTACAGTCCATGGGGTCGCAAAACTGTCAGACACGACTGAGGGACTGAGCACACACACAAACACACAAACACACTCCACCTCACACCCCTAAGTGTGGCGTTTTGAAGGGGATGGTTTGGCCTATAGCTAGGCTATGGAGTAGGTGCCGCTGGAGGCTCAACCTCAGGCACCTCTTTCCTCCTCCTTCCTAACACCATCCTGATCATACTCAGCTGTCTCCCCTCGGTCCCCTAGCATGTGGGCTATGAGGCGTCCAAGTCAACCATGATGGTGACATTCCCCTCACCAATGACGGGTTCCAACATAGTCATGGGCCAATTTTGTGGTCACTAAGATACAAGTGGAACCTGCTGAGCAGCTTCAGGAGAATATTTCTTTGCTTTTATTTATTTTTTCTTATTTTTTTAATTTAAAAAATCTATTTATTTATTTGGCTGTACCAGGTCTTAGTTGTAGCATGTGGGGATATAGTTCCCTGACCAGGCATCAAACCCAGGTCCCCTGCATTAGGATAGGAGCTCAGCATCTTAGCCACTGAACCACCAGGGAATCCCCTTCTTTGCTTTCAAAAAGAGGCAAAAGGAAGAGGTGGTTCCTCTGGGCAGGAGGGATGCTCTCTGTCTGGATGACACATGGAATGAAGTCACCATCTTGACACTGGTCTGAAGGTTAAGCCAGCACCAGAAAAAGGCAAAGACACAGGAATCTAGAAAGACAGAAGAAGAGCCAGAACCTTCCTGTCTTCGGATCCTTTACCGCATAAAATA
The DNA here is from genome assembly GCA_022376925.1 of Tragulus kanchil. NCBI lineage: Eukaryota > Metazoa > Chordata > Mammalia > Artiodactyla > Tragulidae > Tragulus > Tragulus kanchil. Next base: position 233,287,190 of record JAIOJX010000028.1, on the reverse strand, counting down.
ATAGAGTGTTTTGTAGCTTAAGCTGGTTGTACTCAGTCACTCAGTCAGGTCTAACTCTTTGCAACCCCATGGACTGTAGCCCACCAGGCTCTTCTGTCCATGGGATTTTCCAGGCAGGAATACTGGAGTGGTTGCCATTTTCTTCTCCAGGGGATTTTCCTGACCCACAGATCAAATCCACGTTGCTTGTGTCTCTTGCATTGACAGGTGGATTCTTTACCACCGCACCACCTGGGGAGCTCCTTAAGTCGGTTGAGTAGGAGTTTCCTGGTCTGGCAGTCAAAACCACCCTACACAACAGCACTACCTTGCTGATAGAAGATGCTGGATCAGTTAAAGTAGGAAGATGGGAGCCAGTTCACTTTCCTGAGGACTCCTCAGGCACCAAGATTGTCCCCCATGTTGAGTAACCCCATATATGACAAGATTTTTTCAGCTAGAAAGAGACAGGGCTGCTTTTTGTTTGTTTGCTCGCTTGTTTCATTAAAGCTTTTTCCATGGCTACTTTTTCTAGAAAACATTTAAAATATCTTTTACCTTTTAACGGCCTGTGTCTTACAAAGTTCAGGCACAGATTATCACGAGGGTAGAGGCTTACTGAATACTTATTCTATGCCAAACATTGTTGTTGTTTAGTTGCTAAGTCACATCTGACTCTTTGCGATCCCTTGTTATATTTCATTCATCTTCACAACAGCCCTCGGCTTGACACTCTCAGTGTCCTCCTTTGACAAATAAACCAACAGAGGTACAGAAAACTTAATCCCCTTGCCCAAGGCCAGCAGCTGGGATTCGATCAGCTGGTGCACACCTGATGCTGTGCGACAACATTGTGGCTAGGTGCACTCTGGCGCTCCTTCATTCAGATGACTGCAATCCATTCCCTACAGGGTGATCCGAAAACTCTTTATTAAAATCTCCACAAGACTCAGTGGCCTGCAGTGGATTTTTGTGGGTGTTTTAGAGAGCATTCCACATGACGGACCCAGTCCACACAGTGTTGCCTGTGCTTGTCCCCACCCCACGGTCATTTCCAGTGCCCCCATCCTACTGGTCACCCTGATCCCCTTTCAGAAGAAGAGCCAGAACCTTCCTGTCTTCGGATCCTTTACCGCATAAAATAATAGAGTGTTTTGTAGCTTAAGCTGGTTGTACTCAGTCACTCAGTCAGGTCTAACTCTTTGCAACCCCATGGACTGTAGCCCACCAGGCTCTTCTGTCCATGGGATTTTCCAGGCAGGAATACTGGAGTGGTTGCCATTTTCTTCTCCAGGGGATTTTCCTGACCCACAGATCAAATCCACGTTGCTTGTGTCTCTTGCATTGACAGGTGGATTCTTTACCACCGCACCACCTGGGGAGCTCCTTAAGTCGGTTGAGTAGGAGTTTCCTGGTCTGGCAGTCAAAACCACCCTACACAACAGCACTACCTTGCTGATAGAAGATGCTGGATCAGTTAAAGTAGGAAGATGGGAGCCAGTTCACTTTCCTGAGGACTCCTCAGGCACCAAGATTGTCCCCCATGTTGAGTAACCCCATATATGACAAGATTTTTTCAGCTAGAAAGAGACAGGGCTGCTTTTTGTTTGTTTGCTCGCTTGTTTCATTAAAGCTTTTTCCATGGCTACTTTTTCTAGAAAACATTTAAAATATCTTTTACCTTTTAACGGCCTGTGTCTTACAAAGTTCAGGCACAGATTATCACGAGGGTAGAGGCTTACTGAATACTTATTCTATGCCAAACATTGTTGTTGTTTAGTTGCTAAGTCACATCTGACTCTTTGCGATCCCTTGTTATATTTCATTCATCTTCACAACAGCCCTCGGCTTGACACTCTCAGTGTCCTCCTTTGACAAATAAACCAACAGAGGTACAGAAAACTTAATCCCCTTGCCCAAGGCCAGCAGCTGGGATTCGATCAGCTGGTGCACACCTGATGCTGTGCGACAACATTGTGGCTAGGTGCACTCTGGCGCTCCTTCATTCAGATGACTGCAATCCATTCCCTACAGGGTGATCCGAAAACTCTTTATTAAAATCTCCACAAGACTCAGTGGCCTGCAGTGGATTTTTGTGGGTGTTTTAGAGAGCATTCCACATGACGGACCCAGTCCACACAGTGTTGCCTGTGCTTGTCCCCACCCCACGGTCATTTCCAGCCCTGCCCCCATCCTACTGGTCACCCTGATCCCCTTTCAGCTCCTCTAATGTTCCTTCTTTTTCATCTCAGGCCTTTGCACCTGCTTTTCATTCTGCCTGGGCTCCCCTCAGATGGGTGGACTGATAGACACACACACACACACACACACACACACACATGCACACACCCCTACCTCTTAGATAACTCAGCTCATCCTTCAAGTCTTGGTGTAAACACTGTACTTTCCTAGCAAGTTCTTTGCTGACCCATGAGTCTAAGTGTGTCCCGTGGTCATCCCCTTTCCATCACCTCTGTCACTGCCTTTATCAGAATGGATAATCCCATCAGTCAATGTGACTTGCTGCTTGGTCCCTGTCACACGTGTAAGGGGTCGTATCTGTGATATCACTAAGGTGTCCCCTGGGACAGGCACATCATAGGCAATGATGGGGAACTATTCAGGGAAGAGAGGGAGGAAGTTGAGAGGAGAAGGAGAAGTCAAGAGGAGTTGAAAGGAGGTGAAAGTGGAAGAAGATTGGAAGGAGGGGATGATGGGTTCCTCTGAGATGTCTTGCACTGGAAAACTTTCATCACCAGGACGTTCTCTATTCAAAGGGCTCGGCCTTGTCAATAAGTATTAGCTTGTTTCCTTTCTCCATCCCTTCCTTTCTCTTTCTGTGTCTGGTTTTCTATTTCCTTATTCCTTTTTGAAAAAAAAAATCAAAAACAAACGTAAATGACTGGGGACTTCCCTGCTAGTCCAGGGGCTGACTCTCCATTCCCAGTGCAGGAAGTCTGCATTTCATCTCTAGGCCAGGAGCTAACCCCACATGCTGCAACCAAGAGTTCTTACGCCGCAACTAAAGATCCTGCATGCCACAACAAAGACCCAGTGCAGCCAAGTAAGTCAACATCTTTTTAAAAAGTAAATGAAAACATTAAAACATTAAACTATCCTTAACTTTTAAGGCTTCCCTGATAGCTCAGTGGTGAAGAATCTACCTGCCAATGCAGAGAACATGGGTTCCATTCCTAGTCCAGGAAGATCCCCCCTGCTGCAGATTGGCTAGGCCTGTGAGCCACAACTACAGGAGCCTGGGAACTGCATCTATTGAAGCACACACACTGTAAACCCCAAGCTCTGCAGCAAAAAACAAGACACTGTATTGAGAAATCCTTGCACTGCAACCAAAGAGTAGCCCCCATTCACTCAAACTAGAGAAAAACCTGCATGGCGATGAAGACCCAGCACAGTCAAAATAAAGACATAAACAAAATTGTCTTTAAATTTTTCCTTAGAGGGAAACACCTATGTTGGACTCGTAAGATATTTTTACCATTTTTTTTTACAGAGTGACAAGGTTTTCCTCCTCATATCATCCTTTTCTTCTCAAGGGTGTGTTTGCTTATATTATGTGGATGGGTCTTTACAGTCTCCCCTACATCTCAGTGCAATGATAGCAACCAAGCTAACATACTGGAATGAGGCTTATAACTAAGAAAGGCACCTAGACGAATAGTGGGATCTTTCACATATAAGGTTAATTGACTGTAAAGAAGTTATTTATCATAGGGCCAAGAGATTTACTGCTCATTTTTCTTTAACATATTAAGAAGAAAAAGCAGGGGGAAAATTTTGATGACATGGAAATACCCGAGCAAACAGAAAACATTTAAAGTTGAGAATCATAAAATAGAGAGTACTCTATGAAAAGCAATACGGTTTCTAGCACTTTAAGTCATTTTAAAATAGACAGAATAGATTCATTCTAGAACATACCCAGCTACCTATGAGATGAGATTATATTCAGTAGACTGTCTAAAATTTTCTTTTCCAGAACACTGCCTTACTAATATAAGTAAAATGGTATTGATTGGCAGAACTCTACATCACTGACACCATACATTGTGTCCTTAGATTTGAAAGCAAACGCACATGCACACACACAAAAGGATCATACTTTAAGCATGAAAAAAATGGGAAAGTGCCTAATTTATTTGTTTCAGTCATTTTCAAATTCATTTTATTCAGAGTTCCCCTGTGTTAAGAGCTTGATGTAACAATGAGATTGATGAAAGGAAGGAAAGAAGAAATCTATGCATTCAAATGAATATTATCATTCAAGAACGTTAGCTGGTGATTATGCATTTATTCCTTAATACTTCTATCCCCAATTATTTTGGAAGCATTTCCTTTTGGAACTACATTTTCTGTAGTTTTGCTTGGCAGGAGGTGCACAAGTTAGAACATTACATTGCAAGGATTGATGCTGAAGCTGAAGCTCCAATACTTGGCCACCTGATGCCAAGAGACAACTCATTGGAAAAGACCCTGATGCTAGGAAAGATGGAGGGCAGAAAAAGAAGGGGACGGCAGAGGATGAGATGGTTGGGAAACACCTATGTTGGACTCGTAAGATATTTTTACCATTTTTTTTTACAGAGTGACAAGGTTTTCCTCCTCATATCATCCTTTTCTTCTCAAGGGTGTGTTTGCTTATATTATGTGGATGGGTCTTTACAGTCTCCCTACATCTCAGTGCAATGATAGCAACCAAGCTAACATACTGGAATGAGGCTTATAACTAAGAAAGGCACCTAGACGAATAGTGGGATCTTTCACATATAAGGTTAATTGACTGTAAAGAAGTTATTTATCATAGGGCCAAGAGATTTACTGCTCATTTTTCTTTAACATATTAAGAAGAAAAAGCAGGGGGAAAATTTTGATGACATGGAAATCCCCGAGCAAACAGAAAACATTTAAAGTTGAGAATCATAAAATAGAGAGTACTCTATGAAAAGCAATACGGTTTCTAGCACTTTAAGTCATTTTAAAATAGACAGAATAGATTCATTCTAGAACATACCCAGCTACCTATGAGATGAGATTATATTCAGTAGACTGTCTAAAATTTTCTTTTCCAGAACACTGCCTTACTAATATAAGTAAAATGGTATTGATTGGCAGAACTCTACATCACTGACACCATACATTGTGTCCTTAGATTTGAAAGCAAACGCACATGCACACACACAAAAGGATCATACTTTAAGCATGAAAAAAATGGGAAAGTGCCTAATTTATTTGTTTCAGTCATTTTCAAATTCATTTTATTCAGAGTTCCCCTGTGTTAAGAGCTTGATGTAACAATGAGATTGATGAAAGGAAGGAAAGAAGAAATCTATGCATTCAAATGAATATTATCATTCAAGAACGTTAGCTGGTGATTATGCATTTATTCCTTAATACTTCTATCCCCAATTATTTTGGAAGCATTTCCTTTTGGAACTACATTTTCTGTAGTTTTGCTTGGCAGGAGGTGCACAAGTTAGAACATTACATTGCAAGGATTGATGCTGAAGCTGAAGCTCCAATACTTGGCCACCTGATGCCAAGAGACAACTCATTGGAAAAGACCCTGATGCTAGGAAAGATGGAGGGCAGAAAAAGAAGGGGACGGCAGAGGATGAGATGGTTGGATGGCATCACTGAGGCAATGGACATGAGTTTGAGCAAAGTCCTGGAGATGGTGAAGGACAGGGAAGCCTGCCATGTTGCAGTTTGGGGAGTTGCAAAGAGCCTGACACTACTGAGCAACTGAACTGAACTGATACATGTGTATTACCTGCCATGATAAAGCCTGCAAGTAGGCTTGGAAGGGACTTTACAGTTAAGTTTTTATGGATGAGAAAACTGAGATTTGGAAATTTTAAGAGACTTGACAGAGTTCACAGAGCTTTCATTCAATTAAAAGACAATAAGAGGGCTTCCCCTGGTGGTCCAGTGGGTAAGGACATCGCCTTGCAGTGCAAGGGGCGCCGGTTCGACCCCTGGCCTGGGAAGATCCCACGTGCCGCGGAGCGGCTGGACTGATGTGTCTAATCACCGAGCCGAGGCTCTGGAGTGCATGTGCCCAGAGCCGGCTCTGCAACAACAGACGCCATCGCGATGGGAGGCCCACAGGAGCCAAAGAACTAAGACGAATGAAAATAGAGAAATGAAAGACCAATAGAAATGGCCCGCCTGCTCCCCTCCCTCCCCAACCCGACCCCCGCCCAAAGTAAATAAATAAATAAATCTTTAAAAAAAAAAAAAAAAGACAATGAGAGAACGAGAAAGGGGATTTGAATCGCCATTTCATTGAATTATTCAGCAGATATAATTCTTTTTTATTGGGTTCCCACATTCATTCATTCATTCATTCACTCCACAAATACTTACTGAGTGCCTAGTATGCATCTGGCACTGTTGAGGACGTTGCAGTGAACCAAACAGAGAAAAAATCTGCACATCTTCATGGAGTTCACATTCCAGGGATTCAGTAAAATTTAAATCCCCAATTCCATTTTCCATTCCAAGGCTTCTATTTTAACAGTTCTAGGAAACTACTTGATTAGAATCAAAGGTGTTGAGCAAATGCTCAACTGACATAATCTGATGAGTGTAGGAATTACAAACACGAGTCAACTCCATTGATTACAAAGAAAGCAGTGTATGATAAACATTTTTTAAAAAGAAATCAAACTCCATGAAAAACAATGTTCCAACGTGACCTCCAGATTCACTGGCCACATCTCCTAAAAACAGAAAAGACTGTTAGAGATAAGAGAAAAGAAAACTAGGCACTTTTAAAGCCTTTCTATGCAGGGTAAGAAAACATGAAACTTTTGGCAAATATCCTGGCTGCTTGAAGAATGAAACCACTCACTGCCTGCAAGTGTTTATCCCACAGCTGTTGGAAATGAAGGATGTCAAAATACACAAAAGTAAGAATCCGTGCACATAACATCAAAGAAGCAAAGTTCCAGGGCACATCCAGCGTCAAGTGGACAATAAATGGAGCTCATGAGGAGATCCAGGAACAAGAGCTCCCAAACCATGTGGAAGGCTGACCGATCTTGATGTTACAACCAGAACATGGCCTATGCTCATCTCTCCTGTACCACCAGGGAAAACTACCCCAGACATTTGGAAATCCATTTCAATACGATCCAAGGATCCAAAGGCTTCCCAGGTGATACAGTGGGAAATAACTCACTTGCCAATGCAGGAGATGGAACAGATGTGGGTTTTATCCTTGGGAGGATCCCCTGGAGAAGGAAATGGCAAACCACATCACTATTCTTGCATGGAAAGTTCCATGGACAGAGAAGCCAAGAAGGCTACAGTCCACAGGGTCACAAAGAGTCAGACATGACTGAGCATTCATGCATGCATGCACACACGCATGCAAACATACAAGGTGTGTGGATGTTGCTTCGTTCTGTACAAGGTGCATTTATTTACTCAATGGTGAGACCATGAAAACTTAGGCAGCACTCCTGTTTTTCTTTTTGCATTTTTTTCATTTTTATTATTTGCATGAAGCTGCTCCTTTCAACATTCCCTATAATTCAAGAAAAATGAGCAAGCCCTCAATGTCCCACAAAAAGACCTAATTAGATAATTATGTCGTGTCTATATGAGGGGCTCATTCCTCCCATCATAGGACTCAGTGGGCCACTGGAACAGCCTGCTAACCAGGATTTTCTTGGTTAGCTTAGGGCCTGTGCAGGGAAAGCGAATACTAAGTTGACTCTCTCAAGAAATACTACCATCTTTTGAGGTGGTGGAGGGAGAAATCATTCCAGGGAACATACTAAATCATCAAGATTCATAGTAGGCTCAAAACAATCTTGAATGATGGTTACACTCAACACTGAGAAATACCAAGTTTTTCTTTTGTACAAAAGAAAAAAGAGGAAAAAAGACCTCAAAAGATATATGTCTTACTTTAACAGGAATCCAGTAATGATTATGGGGTACCTTTGAATTATATTTAGCTTTGAAATTCTCATAATCAAAGATGTGAGCAGTTATCTATTGAAAGTGTAATAGCTCTAAAGCACTAAGTTTTTTGGTTGTGTAAGTAAGACGCATTCTGGGCCTGGTTACTAGTTTAGTTGATTGAAGATTATTTATCGAGTGGGTCGAGGTAGCATAAGAAACTAAAAGTATTTGCTTTTCAAAGAATTTTCAATACTTTAATAATATATTTTCTATTGCCTAAATTTAAAAAAGGATACCATAAAGACATAGCCAAAATATTTATTTCAAAGCAGAATATCTCCAAAATTATGACCCCAAAGAGTTCCAAATTAATGTCTGGGGAAATGACATCCTTATTTTCATAGGGCTCTTCTATTTGATCCTTTTAAAAAGCTTAACAGGCCAAAAAAATCAAAGATAAAACCATAAAGTAAAACCAAGCTGCAACAAAGATTTTGCAAACATTTGAGCCTATTTAAACATTTTAGAACATCTCAAAGTGCTCAAACCTAGTTAGAAAATATTTGATGTTACAAGACAGATTTTCTATCATGCACTTTGAGTTAACACAGAGATAGGACTTAATATAAGAAGCATGGCTTCTCCCGTTGGGGATTCTTAAGACATAAGAAATAGAACATGCTGACAATTTACTTGGTTTGCATTAATAGCAATGTATTTATAGGATATTATTAAAAATCCAGTTATTTTATGGCCATTCCCGCTTAAAATTTTCCCATTTAACAGAATCCATACATTGCTAATGTTAGAAATGAGGTTTTTTGTGAGACTCAAAAAAGAAAAAGTATTTGATTGTATAATCTTCAAAGTGTTTAATTTGAATTAAAGCTAAATCCAGAGGCTCTGAAACCTTAGGGGCTCTCGATGTGGATTTTGGTTCTGGTTCACACACCTTGAGACAAAGGCTGGTAGTCAAGATGTGGAGGAAAAAGACGTTTTTTTGTGTGCGAGATGCGGGGCAAATTTATTCCCCAGGCAGCCTGGAATGGGCTTCAGAAAATGGATAGAGTGTCTTCTTAAAGAAAGGGCCTCTAAGTAAACTCGACTGCCATTCAAAAGATTTGCTCTGACACTTAACAAGTGGTGCGGGAAGAAAGGAAAATCTGTTGTCAGGTTTGGGGTGTTTATCAGCCCCCCTCGAGACACTTGACCTAATGCTTTGCCCCCCCTAATCCGCTGATCTGCATGCCGCGGCTTCACGAGCCTCAGCCCAACTGCCGGCCAAATTCTGCATCCAGCCCCACTAAAAGTATTTGCTTTTCAAAGAATTTTCAATACTTTAATAATATATTTTCTATTGCCTAAATTTAAAAAAGGATACCATAAAGACATAGCCAAAATATTTATTTCAAAGCAGAATATCTCCAAAATTATGACCCCAAAGAGTTCCAAATTAATGTCTGGGGAAATGACATCCTTATTTTCATAGGGCTCTTCTATTTGATCCTTTTAAAAAGCTTAACAGGCCAAAAAAATCAAAGATAAAACCATAAAGTAAAACCAAGCTGCAACAAAGATTTTGCAAACATTTGAGCCTATTTAAACATTTTAGAACATCTCAAAGTGCTCAAACCTAGTTAGAAAATATTTGATGTTACAAGACAGATTTTCTATCATGCACTTTGAGTTAACACAGAGATAGGACTTAATATAAGAAGCATGGCTTCTCCCGTTGGGGATTCTTAAGACATAAGAAATAGAACATGCTGACAATTTACTTGGTTTGCATTAATAGCAATGTATTTATAGGATATTATTAAAAATCCAGTTATTTTATGGCCATTCGCCGCTTAAAATTTTCCCATTTAACAGAATCCATACATTGCTAATGTTAGAAATGAGGTTTTTTGTGAGACTCAAAAAAGAAAAAGTATTTGATTGTATAATCTTCAAAGTGTTTAATTTGAATTAAAGCTAAATCCAGAGGCTCTGAAACCTTAGGGGCTCTCGATGTGGATTTTGGTTCTGGTTCACACACCTTGAGACAAAGGCTGGTAGTCAAGATGTGGAGGAAAAAGACGTTTTTTTGTGTGCGAGATGCGGGGCAAATTTATTCCCCAGGCAGCCTGGAATGGGCTTCAGAAAATGGATAGAGTGTCTTCTTAAAGAAAGGGCCTCTAAGTAAACTCGACTGCCATTCAAAAGATTTGCTCTGACACTTAACAAGTGGTGCGGGAAGAAAGGAAAATCTGTTGTCAGGTTTGGGGTGTTTATCAGCCCCCCTCGAGACACTTGACCTAATGCTTTGCCCCCCCTAATCCGCTGATCTGCATGCCGCGGCTTCACGAGCCTCAGCCCCCAACTGCCGGCCAAATTGCCTGCAAGGCTTGTCGCCACGTCCAGCCCCCTGGGTACATTGTGTGCGGCTCACCTACTCCCCGCCTCGCCTCCCACCCCTCTCTCCCGGCTCCCCTTAAATTTAATTCTGCTCACAAATTGTGAAATAAGTTGTTTGGGCTGGATTTGTCGAGTGAATTGTCCCACTAATGAAACAGTCTGTTCATTATACAGTTGTAGGACGAAAGATTTAGCGCTCCCATACCCCGGGACCCAGGCAGGTTAACGTTTTTAGACGGACAGTTGACAAAAGAATGAATAGCTCTCTCCTGTCAAATCAGGCTTACAAACAGCTTGGCATACAAACAGTTACTACTTGTATGCATGCGGATTTAGGGTCCCCGCCTTCTAATGCCCCAGATTTGTAAGTACAAATTGGTTAGTCTTCAAACTGTTTGCAAAAGGGAGAAAATGACCAAAAATTAGTTTGTTTTAGCCTTTTCCCCTCCCCTCCCCGCTCCTGCAAGTGAAACATGAAAAAAGAGAGAGAAGAAAAGGATAAAACACTGTGCAATGGTCTCATGGAATATTGTTGGGTTTTTGCTTAAGGCATCAAATTAAATTGGATCATTGTTTAGTAAGGAAACATTTGGTTCTGCTCAGGCACTCTGCTTCTCAGAAAGCAGCTAGCCACACATCTAGTAGAATTAATTGAAGATGTGTGATTTTAAAAGGTGGCAGGGAGGAGATCAAAAGCTTGCTGTTCTATTCGTTTTAGTACCTGTTGCTTAAAAGCTACAGGGCTTCCCCTGGTGGTCCAGTGGGTAAGGACACCGCCTTGCAGTGCAAGGGGCGCCGGTTCGATCCCTGGCCTGGGAAGATCCCACGTGCCGCGGGGCGGCTGGACCGATGTGTCCAATTGCCGAGCCGGAGCTCTGGAGCGCATGCGCCTGGAGCCGGTGCTCTGCGACGACAGACGCCACCGCGATGGGAGGCCCACAGGAGCCAAAGAGCAAGGACGGATGAAAATAGAGAAATGAAAGACCAACAGAAGTGGCCTGCCCGCTCTCCTCCCTCCCCAACCCGACCCCCGCCCAAAATAAATAAATAAATAAATCTTTAAAAAAAAAAAAAAGTAGCTACAATACCTCCTTTTGAATCACATTGGTCTTTTAAAATGGATCATTTAGACTTCTGAATCATTTTCATAAAGCAATTATGTGTAAATTAGACAGAACCCAATTTATTTTTCTATGGAGGTTTCCATTTTTTGGTGAATACATTAAACTAATTTGTTGAGGGAGAATGCCTTCCAGGTAATAAGGTGAATATTCTCACCATCTGATTTATTCTCAGTTTAGTGATTATTTTTTATCTGGATTGGGTTAAGTTAATTCTTTGATTTATTGTAACTTCAGGAGAACAGAAGACAAAATGAATATCACATACTTCTATCACTTTATAGGAGAAAGAAACAAATAAAGGTAACAGACTAAGTTTTCAATGTCAGGGGTGATTGAACTAACATGTTTGACTTAATAACTCTTTCCTTCTTGGTCAGATACAGCCCCAGGAAGGCCAAATTCCTTAAAATACTAGGAGTTAGGATTTCATATTTTAGTAAGTTCATCATTACATTTCTACTACTCTAAAGATAATTAAAAAAAAAAAAAAACACTCTCTTGGCAATTCTGCAAACAGCAGTTATGAGTTAATTCAAACATCCCTTAAAATCTTTAGCTTTAGTGTCTAAATCCTACGTTATTTTGCAGCATTGAGTTTCAAACAGTAAATATAATCTTACCTCATAAATGTGCAAGGTCAATGGCATTTAGCCATTAGAAATTTAAATAGAGCAAAAGCGTTAGGCTGCTAAAGAGTGGGCGGAACAGCCTTCATCCCTGATGTGGTTGAATCATTTTTTATGACCTTGTCCAAGTATAGAATACAACTGTTGACTATTTAAGTCTGGGCACAGGAGTAGGAGAATAAGCTTCAAACAACTCAATAACAATCTCTACAGGACACTACACAAACTCTACAGGACCCCTGGAGGGTCTCTTTCCATTCTCCATCTCTCCCTATCCCTCTCAGAACTCGGCCAACATTTTCCTATATATAACAGCCATTCCTTTTCCAGCAAACCCTAAGAGTTTTTGAAATTTTGAAATTTTGTCATGATATTTTAGGGCATTTTGAAGACAAAGCTATGGCGTATGAAGAACTTTGGGCTGAGAAAATGCATATATTTAGTGAAAAAATGTTTTTAGAAAAATATGTGTAGAGAAATAGCATTTCTCCATGAATTTTGCAACAGTAACTTTCCTTTATCATGGAAAGCTACTGGAAAATTCAAGGGCTTCAGTCATCAATTACCTGCTTGGGGCAGACTTCTCCTTACAACACACTAGGATTAAAAAGAACCCAGGGGTGAACAAGACCTCAGTTGCTCCAAGTTCCATGCAGAGATTGAAGCAAAACGAATAAATGCTTAGGGCTGCCTATTGCCTTAGTGCTGATGAGAACAAACATTGCTGGCAGAGGTCTATTTTAATAGCAAGTGGCAGGCTAAAATGCAAAGCCTTCCTGCTCTAGAAAGGATACCTGGAGCTAATGAACGCTGCGTAATTAGCTACGGGTGCGGTCAGATGGGGATTGTATGCAGGTCTCCACAGAAGGAGGTGCCACTGGCCTACAGTTACAGTCTTCCAGGCTGGCAAAGTGACCCTCTCAGAGCCACTCTGTCCCTGCAACATGGGAGGAATAGTCTTTCATTCTGTTATTGTGATGAATAATTCATACCTAACACCGCACCTGGTCACCTGGTCCAGCAATTAAAAATGTATTTAAAATCATTATCTATGTCTGGATCTGTCTCCACCCTTACGGGGTTTCTGAACAATCTCAAATGACTTAAAAAGAGAAAAGTACTGGAATCTTCTGAGGGATTCAGAAAATCCAGCGGAAAACACAGGGTCGTGGTTGTAGCTTAATGATCTAACCTGATTTGTAAATCTCTTTCTGGTGCTAGACTATCTAGTAAAACTCAATTCATCAAATGTCAGGTCTGGATGTCTGTCTCCTTCATTCCACAGATGAGGAAACTCAAGTTCAAGCTCACATGGGATAAAAATCAGGCCCCCTGGTGCGTGCTGCCTGCTAAATTGCTTCAGTCATGTCCAACTGTTTGTGACCCTATGGACTACAGCCCGCAAGGCTCCTCTGTCCATAAAATTCTCCAGGTAAGAATACTGGAGTGGGTTGCCATGCCCTCCTCCAGGGGATCTTCCTGACCCAGGGTCTGCACCCATGTCTCTTATGTCTCCTGCATTGGCAAGCAGGTTCTTTACAATTAGCACTACCTGTGAAGCCCCCAGGTTCCCTGACCCCCCGTCTAATAATGTTGTATTCAGCACATTCATTTTATTTATTCATTCATTTATTTTTATTTTTGGTTGTGCTGGGACTTCGTTTCTACACAGGCTTACTGTAGTCGTGATGCCTGGGCTCCTCACTGAAGTGATTTCTCTAGTTACGGAGCACAGGCTCTAGGGTACCAGGCTTAGTTGCTCCACAGCGTGTGGAATCTGAGTTTCTGGACCAAAGATCACACTGTGACCCCTGCACGGGCAGGCAAATTCTTAACTGCTAGACCATCAGGGAGTTAGATACACAAAAAGACAGACACAACTGAAGCAACTTCGCACGTGTGCACAGACCACCAGGGAAGCCCCCAGCACGTTCATTTTAAAGGAATACTATGAAAGTTATAAACTGGCTTATATTTTAGGAGAATGCGTGGGTGTTCACTGATTTAGTCGTGTCTGACTCTTTCGCGACCCCATGGACTGTAGCCCGCCAGGCTCCTCTGTCCATGGGATTCTCCAGGCAAGAATACTGAAGTGAGTTGCCATTTCCTTCTACAAGGAATCTTCCTGACCCAGGGTCTGCACCCATGTCTCTTATGTCTCCTGCATTGGCAAGCAGGTTCTTTACAATTAGCACTACCTGTGAAGCCCCCAGGTTCCCTGACCCCCCGTCTAATAATGTTGTATTCAGCACATTCATTTTATTTATTCATTCATTTATTTTTATTTTTGGTTGTGCTGGGACTTCGTTTCTACACAGGCTTACTGTAGTCGTGATGCCTGGGCTCCTCACTGAAGTGATTTCTCTAGTTACGGAGCACAGGCTCTAGGGTACCCGGGCTTAGTTGCTCCACAGCGTGTGGAATCTGAGTTTCTGGACCAAAGATCACACTGTGACCCCTGCACGGGCAGGCAAATTCTTAACTGCTAGACCATCAGGGAGTTAGATACACAAAAAGACAGACACAACTGAAGCAACTTCGCACGTGTGCACAGACCACCAGGGAAGCCCCCAGCACGTTCATTTTAAAGGAATACTATGAAAGTTATAAACTGGCTTATATTTTAGGAGAATGCGTGGGTGTTCACTGATTTAGTCGTGTCTGACTCTTTCGCGACCCCATGGACTGTAGCCCGCCAGGCTCCTCTGTCCATGGGATTCTCCAGGCAAGAATACTGAAGTGAGTTGCCATTTCCTTCTACAAGGAATCTTGCCAACCTAGGGATTGAATCCATGTTTCTGTGTCTCCTACATTTGCAGGCAGATTCTTTATCAACTGCACCACCTGGGAAGCAGATTATCTTTTGGGTATATAATTTCATTTGTATAAAATGGGATATTTGGGTGAGTTCAGTGAATTTTCTAATTGTCACTGGCCACTTCTAGATGTGTTTATGGATCTGTAAAAGCTATGTTTAGAATTACAGTGCCCACCTTTTTCCAGGTAAACGCTGAGGTGGTGACTGTTGTTTTGTTCTGCTCAGTCGTGTCTAATTCTTTGTGACCCCATGGCCTGTGACGCACCAGGCTTCCCTGTCCTGTACCATCTCCTGGAGCCTGCTCAAACTCATGCCCACTGACTCCATGATGCCAGCCAACCATCTCGTCCTCTGTCATCCGCTTCTCCTTCTGCCTTCTGTTTTTCCCAGCATCAGGGGCTTTTCCAGTGAGTCATCTCTTCCCATCAGGTGGCCAAAGGATTGGGGTGCCAGCTTCAGCATCAGTTGTTCTGCCACTTGTGACATCAAATAAACAAAACTAAACACATTTATTCTTTTTTTCTTAACATCATAAAAAATGTTAACATCAAAAATACATTTTTCACATAAAGTTTTAGTGATTTGAGAAAACTGTACTGAAACCAGGGACCAAGGGGAAAATGAATGGTAGAACAGGAATGCCTATTACCACAGGATTTATGAGAAATGTACTGCTTTACCTTACACAGGATTTCTAAGATGCCCTCAGGTGTCCTAGAAACCTCTCAAAGGTTTTTTGCTTTCTCCTTTGCCATTCCTCTTCTGGGAAGGCTGCCAGACCAACTTCATCACAAGCACCGATTAAATAAAACAGTTATCCTTCAAGGCTCAGGTTAAGGTATCAGCTGCTCATCACTTGGAATGCATCTTGCCTTGATCCAGCAGTGTCCTAAAATTCAAAAATTATCAGCACTCCAGTTTGGCAGAGATTGTCTTTTAGAGAAAAGGATACAGAAAGAGGAGCCCAAAATAATTTCATCATTTTGCCCTGTACCAGCTCATGGAAGATGCAGACATCAGCCACGACTTCACTCTTTAACTAAAGATGATGCCTTGGTAGTCAATCCCATTTGAGAAGGAATATAGAATCCATCTGCAATCGATTCCTGGGTTGGGAAGATCCTCTGGAGAAGGGATAGGCTGCCCACTCCTATATTCTTGGGCTTCCCTGGTGGTTCAGACAGTAAAAACTCCTTCTGCAATGAGAGAGGCCTGGATTCAATCACTGGGTTGGGAAGATCCCCTGGAGGAGGGAGTCGAAACCCACTTCAGTATTCTTGCCTAGAGAATCCCATGAACAGAGAAGCCTGGCAGGCTATAGTCCATGGGGTTGCCAAGAGTCAGACACAACTGAGCAACGAAGCATATACATAGTGTAAGGGTTGGAAACCAAAATAAAAAGCCAATAGGCTGTGCAATCAGAGGACATGGCTTTAAATTTTATTTCAGCTACTCAAAAACTGTATGACCTTGATTATTTTTTTCTGCATGTATAGCCTTTTTAGTTAATTTTTATTGAACTATAATTGATCTACAATATTGTGTTAGTTTCAAGTTTACAGCATAGTGATTCCGTAGTTTTGCAGATAGTACTCCATTGTAGGCTATTACAAGATACTGATTATAATTCCCTGTGCTATATGGTATATCCTTGTTGCCTGTCTATTGTATACATAATAGATTACATCTCTTAATCATATACTCCTAATTTGCTCCTCTCTCCCTCTTTGGCAGCCGCAAGCTTGTTTTCTATGTGAATCCGTTTCTGCTTTGCATATACATTCATCTGTATTATTTTTCAGTTTCCCCATGTAAGTGATTTCATACAGTATTTGTCTTTCTCTCTATGACTCAGTTCACTAAGCATAACATTCTTGAGGTCTATTCATGCTGCTGTAAATGGCAAATGTTTATTCTTTTTCACAGCTGAGTAATGTTCCATTGTGTATATGTCCCATGTCTTTCTAATCCCATCTCCTATTGATGGGCACTTGGGCTACTTCCACATCCTGGCTATTGTAAATTGTGCTGCTGCGAATGTTGGGCTAACATGAATCTTTTCAAATTAGTGTTTTTGTTTTTCTGGATATACACCATGGAGTTAGATTGCTGGATCATATGGTAGTAGTATCTTTAGTCTTTGGAGGAAGCTCCACACTGTTTTCCATAGCACCTGCACCTTAGTTGAGTTGTGCGTGGCTTCTTTGTCTACCAGGTGGGGGTGCTCAGGATATTCTCAAGATCCTCTGTTGCTCTGCTCTTCTAAGTGAGGTCCTTGTGATAGGGACAGAGTAGAATAGGTAGGTGGTTGTAGAGTCCTAGTAGGGGATGGTAGGTAGAAGGGAGACACCTGAGAAAGGTTGGGAGGCCAGTGAGTTGACGGTAACTCAGGAGAGCTGCTCCTTGTTCAGTAAAGCAGGCTCGACTGGGTATAAACAGCTGATGAAGGAGGAGCTGGCGAAGAAGCAACCAATGATGTATGTCCTGCATCTACGTCTACTTGAGGGGGGTGGTCTTCTACCATCCTATATATATGGCTGCCCACTCAGTTGAGAGGGAGAGCAGAACAGAGCTTTCCCACCTGCTGGTTTGCACCGCTTACAGGTACCTTCCTCTAATAAATCCTTTTCTTGTCTGTCACTTTGCTTCTCGTTGAATTCTTTCTGCATTGAGGCACGAAGAACCTGAGCCTCAGTGGGTCCAGACATTGGATTAAGCCCTGGCTGCGTGGGTTCAAGTCCCAAACAGAGTTCTGGCTGGGTTCAAGTCCTAAGCCAGGGATTGTGGGTTCGAGTCCCAAACAGGGTTTTGGCTGGAATTCGAGCTCCAGCCACATGGGTTCAAGTCCCAAGCAGGGTTCGATCAGGTCTGGGCCCTGGGTTTAAGTCTCAGATCGAGGTCAAACCCTTTCACTTGGACCAGCAGTATCAGCATGACTTTTTTTGGGAAAGCAGATGCTCAGGCCCTATTCCACCTGCTGAGTCAAAACCTGTTTTAATAAGACACTCCAGTGATTGATACACACGCTAAAGTTTGAGGCACGCCAGCATACAATCCACTTCTCTCTACACTCTCAACTTACCCCTCGAGGCTTTGGCAAGGTGGTGTATAAACGAAGCCTGGAGTTTTCAGCTAGAATTCCCCCAAACACCAGAACACTACCCAGCAGCAGAAGTTTTCCAGGCTGGTTATTTAATGAGTTTTATGATACATTAAATCTTCCAGACCTCAAGGCAATGTGACCATTAAAGAAATAACTTTTTTGAAGGTAGCCCAAAACAAGCCAACTCAAGCGCATGATGGGATTAGTGTGGTGATATTGAAATCAGAGCTGGACCACGTGAGTCTCTCTCCATCAGCCACCCCTGCTGTCCTCACAGCTGATTATGGCACATTGTTTCATCAAATTAAACACCAAAGGGATGTTGTAAAGGCAACATATGGTCCTCTTTCAAAAGTAGTTAGCCTGGCATTGCACAAGCGGCCCCATCCTGGGTCCCCCGAAACCTCCTAAATCAACGCATTGAGGGTATTTGCTTTTGCAAAACAATGTCTCATAAAGTAGTTGCTTCTAATTGCAGGCTTGCTGGTCGGAAGCACAGCTGGGATGTGAGATGTGAAGGAGAGGAGACGGAATCAGGTTAGGAGGGGGAAATCAACCGTCCGTCTTTTCCTGTTTTCCCATCACGGTGGCAGCAATCCTAGGAGAAAAGATGTCTGTTCTCAGACCCGCCACGTGGAGGGATGTGGAGCTTTCAGAAAACTGCTTTTTGCCCTCTCTATTAGGCATGGTAGAATGGGGGAGCGGGGAGGGCTGTAGGTTTTAGAATCAAGATAGGAATAATTACATGCAGTTAAAAAGACTTGCTGAAAGGGAGAAGATTTTCTTTAATGATTAGGGGAGAGAGGTGCCGAAGAGCCGGCCTCAGGGCGGCTTTCAGCGTCTGGTGGGGCTATGGGAACCTTCAGAGTTTATAAGAGGCAGTTTATAGGCCACTGAAAGGTGAGACTTTGCTCTTGAAAGGTCAGCCACATCAAGGTTGAGATTCAGCGAAAAGTCATTAGCAACATTAGGAGCAATGTTTAGTTGTTATTTTGCATTGGTGTGGCTGGCCTTTCCTCCAAGGAGCATGAACACTCAACTAAGTGTAATTAGCAAACAGCAGTCCTCACAGAGGGCTTCCCTGGTGACTCAGCGAGAAAGAATCAGCTTGTGACACAGGAGGTCGTCTGCAACTCAAGAGACAGGGGTTCTATCCCTGGGTCTGGAAGATCCCCTGGAGAAGGAAATGGCAACTCACTCCAGTATTCTTGCCTGGGAATCCAATGGACAGTGGAGCATGGTGGGCTACAGTCCATGGGGTCACAAGAGTTGGACACAACTTAGCGACTAAACCACCATCACCTTGAGCACAAGGGTACCACTGTTACTGGTATGTTCTGTATTTTGAAAGGGATCGTAGATGGTACACAACGAATTTCCCCTTTGCTAGCAGAATCTCCTCTGTGATGCTGAGAACAAGGTAAAATGCCCCCATAACTTCACCCTGGTGGGAATATCTCACAAAAAACATAGACTTTGACCCTGGAAGTTGGGAGATATGGATGTTTATCTTGATTATTTATTTTTTAAAACTCTGGTAGGATCATAGGGGTTCTATTTTACCCTGCATGAAGTGGACATGTTAAAACCCAGGACCTTCCTATCTCGGGGCAAGAAGCAAGAAATAACTGGGTATCCAGGACAATAAAATCCTGAAGAGTGGCAATTTTAGGGACCTCAAAGTTGCAAGTTTTTTCCTTAACCAAACTAAGTCTTGAAAACGTTAAACAGGCAGAAGCTGAATAGCAATCATTAAGGTCATTGTCTCATGAAAGATCGATTCATAAAGTAAAAGGATGATTTTGGTAAAAAAGAAAACTCATCTACAGGTCTGACTAAAAACATTCAGCATGGAGAGCGGCCACTATAAATGTGATGAAACATTGTGTTCTGACTGGAATAAAAGGGCCGCGTGTGTGTGTTTGAGTGGGGAGTGGTCCCTCCATTATGAGTCTCAGGACATGACACAAATCTATGCCCCCAACCCCAGCGAGGCAGGACCTAGGGATCAGGTGCCTCCTGGTGTGGTTTTCATGGAGGTTGGTGCAGATGAAGAGCCTTTTTCACTCAGCTGAAATAATAGATAGGCTTAAGCAATTTAAATGGTCTTAATAAACTCGTAACCCTGGCGTTTAGGCCACTTTGGGATCTGTTGTAGCTGAAGCGTAGCAAACAACCAACCTGCTGGGGGAAGGTGCTACTCAAAACACATCTGTGATGAGTTATTTTTTGGTATCAATTTAAAGCCCAAACACTGATGCAATTTGGCCCTGTTTAGAGGCAGACTGCATCAGCCGCTCTCTCCATTAATTAGCGTGAGCTGTAAGATGTTGCTAATAGCTACACATCTTGTAAACATGTTGAGCTGACCCTGCCCCTGAAGGCTGGCACTGTTAAGTGATATCTCAGCTGGGTCTGGCAGAGCCGGCGTCCCCCCTAGGGAATAGCCGATAGGTGTGCCGTCTCCATGCAGAAATCAAAACACTGTGCTCCGAGCGCTCCCTTTCTGTTGCAGTTCCCGTAGAGGTGACTGCCTTTTAGTAGTAATGATAATAAAGAAGAGAATAAAAACGAAGAGAGGGAGGAGCAGGAGACAAAACTTGTGTTTATACTAGAGAACATTTCTGATTGAGGCCAGGTGGTGGGGTTCTGGAAATACTGGTTTTGTGCCACCAAGGTAAGCAGAGACACCAGCTCGACTGAGAGGAACGCCCCTTGGACTGGTCCTCAGTCAGCTGAGAGAACTCGTCAACCACTTTAGAGCTACTAGCTACCAAGACTAAAACTAGAACAGAAGGTGATGAAAAACAGGTCTGCAAACCAGCTTTCGACTAGCAAACTGCCAAGAGAGAAGAAAGGATGGAGAGATGTACGGGTCCTGTTGTTAATTCTTTTGCAGGATTATGTTGTGTTTTAGGTGTGCAGGAAGGGTGATGGTAAAAACCAAGGAGAGAGGAAGTCTGAATTTGGGGTAGACTCATACCTGTCTGCCTGCGACCAGTTTCAGCACTAGAAACTCAATGTCCAGGGAAACCTCTTAGTCTCAAACAGGTCAGAACAGCTGGCCATCCTACCCGGAGACACAGAAGTGCCTGGTGGAGAGAGACCCCAAACATCACCTCATTCAACTCCTTCATCTTATTATGTAAGAGAAAACTGAGGCCCCGTGGGGTCATGCAGCACAGCATGGGGCTCAGATCTTCTTCTTCTTTTTTTTTTTTTTTAAATTTTGGCCTCTTTTATTGATCCTTCATTTATTTATTTTCATCCATCTTTGTTCTTTGGCCTGTGTGGGCCTCCCATCCCAGTGGCCTCTCTCACTGCAGAGCATCGGCTCCAGATGCATGCACTCCAGAGTGCTGGCACCTAATTGGACAAACCTGTCTACCGCTTGGTGGCATGTGGGATCTTCCCGTGCCAGGGATCAAACTGGTGCCCCTTGTACTGCAAGGTGGACTCTTTACCCACTGAACCACCAGGGAAGCCCCCAGATCTTCTTAAATGATGAGTAGATCTACTCTTTTGTCATGTGGGTAAAGTCACCAGCGATTACTAAATGCAAACATGACACAAAACAGAGTGAAGTGGGTTCTAATCCCAGTTCTGCCACTAAATGGGGACCTTAGATAAGGTAATTTCCATTTGCCAAGCACACTCTGATTATTAATCTGAATGACGGTCCTTTGAGGGAGGATTAATATATCCATTACCTGGTGAAAAATTGGGTTCAGAGAAATCAAGTAACTGGGATTTGAAGGTGAACTCCTTCGACATCAAAGTAAATATTCTTCCCAGGATGGCACTTGACTCTATGAAACTGTTGGCAAATTCCAATAGCCCATTACTCCCACCAAATGACTCATCAAAAAAGGAATGACTGTTGAAAAATAATTATTTTCTGTTTGTGCGCTGTGATCAAAGTGGTAACACCATCATCCTGGAATGCCCAAATGGTTGATAATTGAAGGATATGTACCTTGCCTATTTCCAAGAAGGATTTGTTATAGTTCAGTCCCTGGGTTGGGATTTAGCTTAGCCAGATACATGTACTGACCTGAGCTTTCTTTTCTAAGAAAAGAGTGGGTAGATCATACCTGTCTGCCTGCGATTGGAAACTCAATGTCCAGGGAAACCTCTTAGTCTCAAACAGGTCAGAACAGCTGGCCATCCTACCCGGAGACACAGAAGTGCCTGGTGGAGAGAGACCCCAAACATCACCTCATTCAACTCCTTCATCTTATTATGTAAGAGAAAACTGAGGCCCCGTGGGGTCATGCAGCACAGCATGGGGCTCAGATCTTCTTCTTCTTTTTTTTTTTTTTTAAATTTTGGCCTCTTTTATTGATCCTTCATTTATTTATTTTCATCCATCTTTGTTCTTTGGCCTGTGTGGGCCTCCCATCCCAGTGGCCTCTCTCACTGCAGAGCATCGGCTCCAGATGCATGCACTCCAGAGTGCTGGCACCTAATTGGACAAACCTGTCTACCGCTTGGTGGCATGTGGGATCTTCCCGTGCCAGGGATCAAACTGGTGCCCCTTGTACTGCAAGGTGGACTCTTTACCCACTGAACCACCAGGGAAGCCCCCAGATCTTCTTAAATGATGAGTAGATCTACTCTTTTGTCATGTGGGTAAAGTCACCAGCGATTACTAAATGCAAACATGACACAAAACAGAGTGAAGTGGGTTCTAATCCCAGTTCTGCCACTAAATGGGGACCTTAGATAAGGTAATTTCCATTTGCCAAGCACACTCTGATTATTAATCTGAATGACGGTCCTTTGAGGGAGGATTAATATATCCATTACCTGGTGAAAAATTGGGTTCAGAGAAATCAAGTAACTGGGATTTGAAGGTGAACTCCTTCGACATCAAAGTAAATATTCTTCCCAGGATGGCACTTGACTCTATGAAACTGTTGGCAAATTCCAATAGCCCATTACTCCCACCAAATGACTCATCAAAAAAGGAATGACTGTTGAAAAATAATTATTTTCTGTTTGTGCGCTGTGATCAAAGTGGTAACACCATCATCCTGGAATGCCCAAATGGTTGATAATTGAAGGATATGTACCTTGCCTATTTCCAAGAAGGATTTGTTATAGTTCAGTCCCTGGGTTGGGATTTAGCTTAGCCAGATACATGTACTGACCTGAGCTTTCTTTTCTAAGAAAAGAGTCTACCACCACTGATTGACTTTAAATTTTTTTTTAAAAAAAAGTTTTAAGTCATCAGTTTCTTATCTCTACCAGCATCAGAATATAAACTCCATAAGGACAGGGGTTTTGCACAATGTTATAACACAGGAGGGCACATATACCTAGCACATGGTAGGTGTTTCAATTTCATCTTTGAAAGAAAGAAATTCAAAATTAAACATTTATAAATGTTAAATAATTAGGCTGTAGATTTTTTATTTTATAATGTATTTCAAAGTTGATTACAACTCCAGTAGACGAGGAGGCAGAAATCAGGGAAGCAAAGATATACCTGCCAAAATTTTTTTACTCAAAAAAAATTATTGGATGCGCTCTTAAGAATATGTGTGTATTTTTAATTTTTGTAAATTAAATATTTTAGTTATCCTAATGGAAATTGCTATTTCTATTTTTTTCTTTTTGCCTCTAAGTCATCATTTATTTTTCATCCATCTTTATTCTTTGGCCTGTGTGGGCCTCCTGTTGAAGTGGCTTCTTCCGTTGCAGAGCACTGACTCTGGGCATATGTGCTCCAGAGTGCTGGCTCATAATTAGACACACCGGTCCAGCCGCTCCGCAGCACGTGGAATCTCCCCCGGCTGGGGATGTAACCGGTGCCCATTGCATTGCAAAGCAGACCCACTGGACCACCAGGGAAACCCTATTTCAAATTTTTGCTGTGGATCCTGTAATGAAACTAACAAATGAAGCTTTAAAGTTAAGTTTCATTTCCTTCTGTGTATGCGGTAATGTATATAAAAGGAGCACAGAGCTGAGTGGTGTAATATTCTATTTTTGCCTTTTACATATTTATCAAGTGTCTATTGTCAAAATAAAAAATAATCAGAATCCTTCAAGCTGATTTTTGAAGTGAATCTTTAGGTCTTTTCTAAATAATCAATATCTTTTAAGTTAAAAATTTCACAAGCACCTCTTTTTTTTTTTTTCCAGCATATGCATTATATACAGGTTTCCTCTAATACTATGGATGAAGTGGGCAGGCAATATTAGAGTTGGAGTTTTATGAGCAAAGCTTTATATCACTTACCAAGTTTCATGTTCTCCAACCAGTTAGCATTTGAAAATGAGAACACATCTTTGAAACATATATTTAACAGTGTTGAATAAATAAGAATAGATCACATAACTTCCAAATTGTTATTAAAATAACCCTCAGCCCTTAAAACACATTTTAGAGAGAAAAAGTAAACTCTTTTACAGAGTGAATCATAATAAATAATAAAGCAGCAAGTCAGGCTTGATGGTTGGAGCAAATCTCTAAGTCAGGAGGGCACAAGTAAAAAATACCTGCCATAGGTGTTTCAATTTCATCTTTGAAAGAAAGAAATTCAAAATTAAACATTTATAAATGTTAAATAATTAGGCTGTAGATTTTTTATTTTATAATGTATTTCAAAGTTGATTACAACTCCAGTAGACGAGGAGGCAGAAATCAGGGAAGCAAAGATATACCTGCCAAAATTTTTTTACTCAAAAAAAATTATTGGATGCGCTCTTAAGAATATGTGTGTATTTTTAATTTTTGTAAATTAAATATTTTAGTTATCCTAATGGAAATTGCTATTTCTATTTTTTTCCTTTTGCCTCTAAGTCATCATTTATTTTTCATCCATCTTTATTCTTTGGCCTGTGTGGGCCTCCTGTTGAAGTGGCTTCTTCCGTTGCAGAGCACTGACTCTGGGCATATGTGCTCCAGAGTGCTGGCTCATAATTAGACACACCGGTCCAGCCGCTCCGCAGCACGTGGAATCTCCCCCGGCTGGGGATGTAACCGGTGCCCATTGCATTGCAAAGCAGACCCACTGGACCACCAGGGAAACCCTATTTCAAATTTTTGCTGTGGATCCTGTAATGAAACTAACAAATGAAGCTTTAAAGTTAAGTTTCATTTCCTTCTGTGTATGCGGTAATGTATATAAAAGGAGCACAGAGCTGAGTGGTGTAATATTCTATTTTTGCCTTTTACATATTTATCAAGTGTCTATTGTCAAAATAAAAAATAATCAGAATCCTTCAAGCTGATTTTTGAAGTGAATCTTTAGGTCTTTTCTAAATAATCAATATCTTTTAAGTTAAAAATTTAACAAGCACCTCTTTTTTTTTCCAGCATATGCATTATATACAGGTTTCCTCTAATACTATGGATGAAGTGGGCAGGCAATATTAGAGTTGGAGTTTTATGAGCAAAGCTTTATATCACTTACCAAGTTTCATGTTCTCCAACCAGTTAGCATTTGAAAATGAGAACACATCTTTGAAACATATATTTAACAGTGTTGAATAAATAAGAATAGATCACATAACTTCCAAATTGTTATTAAAATAACCCTCAGCCCTTAAAACACATTTTAGAGAGAAAAAGTAAACTCTTTTACAGAGTGAATCATAATAAATAATAAAGCAGCAAGTCAGGCTTGATGGTTGGAGATCAGAAAATAAACTTAAAAGCAATATATGGTGTTTGGAGTTTATGTACAGATGTAATGGTCTGAGAAATAACTTCCTGATTGGTTTGTACTGCCACTCTGTGTTAGATGTGCTATTAAGATATTCACGGAAGATTGTCTTTCTTTGTGGATACAAGAGGTCTAGCACCAGAAAGAATTGATTAAATCTGTGACCATTTCAAGGCAAACAGTGCATAAAATACCCATACTACATCAAGGAAATGTGTCGAAGCCCGGTTAACAGATGCATGAAGCCATGTGAACTCTGCTTCTTTGGCTTAGTCTTTATGTCTCCCTAGAGCTACAAGTAATCCTCTTTATTTGAACAACTTCAAAGACTGATTTGACACACATGGCACACATATCACAGACAAACTTGGTTCCTGCCAGCAGGTGATCAGAAGCAACAAAAAGGTGTCTCTTGATGAAGAATTGTCCTGTTATCCTAGGCCTCACCTCAGTTGATCCAACAGAAGCTCTCCTGTCACAGCCCACTGCTCAGAGGCAGAAGGAAGCCTGATTTGCTGAGGCCAAAAAGAGCCTAGCCTATCAGACTTTGGAGTGATCAATTTCATCCCACTGTATTTACTGATAGAAAACCTATTACATTTTGTATAACTAACATCGGAACCAGGCATGTTAGTTATCTTGCTGTTTATAACAGCTTTCCAACTGATTTTATGAGTTTTAGAAATAGATAATAAAATGACTTGCAAATAATTCCTTCTCCATATGCACAGCGTTTTTGTTTGTTTGTCTTGTCTTCTCTTTTCTTATTGCATTGGCTAGTATTTCCAGAATAAAATTAAATATGTTTCCATAGTGGTCAATATTATCTTATTTCTGATAATGGAAAATTTTTTTTCCATTGTGTCCAGGATCTACTCCTAATTAAAAATTTTAATTAAAAAAGGCTGTTGAATTTTGATAAAAGCTCTTTTGGCCACCAAAATCATAATTATAGGGCTTTGCCCTGTGATCTATTAATATAGTGGATTTTGATATGATTTCATTATTCTGAACTATCCTTGCACTTTTATAATTTTTGCATTTTAATAAACTTAAAGCAATATATGGTGTTTGGAGTTAAAAATTGTTAACAGATGTAATGGTCTGAGAAATAACTTCCTGATTGGTTTGTACTGCCACTCTGTGTTAGATGTGCTATTAAGATATTCACGGAAGATTGTCTTTCTTTGTGGATACAAGAGGTCTAGCACCAGAAAGAATTGATTAAATCTGTGACCATTTCAAGGCAAACAGTGCATAAAATACCCATACTACATCAAGGAAATGTGTCGAAGCCCGGTTAACAGATGCATGAAGCCATGTGAACTCTGCTTCTTTGGCTTAGTCTTTATGTCTCCCTAGAGCTACAAGTAATCCTCTTTATTTGAACAACTTCAAAGACTGATTTGACACACATGGCACACATATCACAGACAAACTTGGTTCCTGCCAGCAGGTGATCAGAAGCAACAAAAAGGTGTCTCTTGATGAAGAATTGTCCTGTTATCCTAGGCCTCACCTCAGTTGATCCAACAGAAGCTCTCCTGTCACAGCCCACTGCTCAGAGGCAGAAGGAAGCCTGATTTGCTGAGGCCAAAAAGAGCCTAGCCTATCAGACTTTGGAGTGATCAATTTCATCCCACTGTATTTACTGATAGAAAACCTATTACATTTTGTATAACTAACATCGGAACCAGGCATGTTAGTTATCTTGCTGTTTATAACAGCTTTCCAACTGATTTTATGAGTTTTAGAAATAGATAATAAAATGACTTGCAAATAATTCCTTCTCCATATGCACAGCGTTTTTGTTTGTTTGTCTTGTCTTCTCTTTTCTTATTGCATTGGCTAGTATTTCCAGAATAAAATTAAATATGTTTCCATAGTGGTCAATATTATCTTATTTCTGATAATGGAAAAATTTTTTTTTTTCCATTGTGTCCAGGATCTACTCCTAATTAAAAATTTTTAATTAAAAAAAAAGGCTGTTGAATTTTGATAAAAAGCTCTTTTGGCCACCAAAATCATAATTATAGGGGCTTTGCCCTGTGATCTATTAATATAGTGGATTTTGATATGATTTCATTATTCTGAACTATCCTTGCACTTTTATAATTTTTGCATTTTAATAAACTCTTAAGTTTTATATGCTAACATTTTTTTAGAATTGACCTAAGAATATACAATAAAAAGAAGTAATGTTATTCTTCTCAGTACTGATGTTTCTATTCTTTTTGGCACAGTAGGAAAAAGAATGCTGTTAATCTACCTCTAGAATATTTTGGCCGAAAGTAAAGAATAGTAATAGTTGTAGTTCACATTTATATAGCATGTATTCTGTAACAGATACTAATCTAACAGCTTTGCTTGTATTAATACCTTGATGCTGAGAAAGACTGAGGGCAGGAGAAGAGGATGACAGAGGGTGAGATGGTTGGATGGCATCACTGACTCAATGAACATGAGTCTGAACAAACTCTGGGAGATGGTGAAGGACAGGGAAGCCTGGTGTGCTACAGTCTCTGGGGTCACAAAGAGTTGGACACGACTGAGAGACTGAACAACAACAGCATCTTCAATCCTCAGAGCAGCTCTGTAAAGAAAGTACTATCATCATCATCATCTTTGTTTTTCAGTTGAAGAAACTGAGCTTAAGTAACTTGTTCAATGTCATACAGGTAGTAAGTGACAAAGTCCAGGTCAGTAGTCATACACACCTAAGTTTTGATTTCCTAAGTCACTAATTTATTCAACTGTAATATGTACTTGAGCTTCTCATGCGATTCAGTGATAAAGAATCCACCTGCCAATGCAGGAGATGTGGGTGCCATCCCTGGGTCGGGAAGATCCCCTGGAGAAGGAAATGGCTATCCACTCCTGTATTCTTGCCTGGGAAATCCCATAGGCAGAGAGGAGCCTGGCAGCTTATGGTCCATGGGGTCACAAAGAGTCAGACACAATTGAACTGACTGTTCCAATATATTGACATGACATGCTGGCTGATATGTTGAAGAACAACATAATTTGAAGGCACTACATAATACATTTTTCTTAAAAGAAAAAAAGTAAATGGATAGGCCTAAGTAATGAATCTAATGTTTGTATCTCTTTAGTCCAGGCAGTATTTTCATAAATCTTTCTCTCCTACCTTTTAATATTTCTGTCCCACCTGCTGAGACCTAGTATGTAGATGGAAGAAATATTAAGTTCATCCCACGATACTAGCTTCGTCTGTTGTCATCCTGGCAGATTCTATGTGGGTACCACAGTGACAAGGGAGAACTAAGTACCAAATGTCATTAAAAATCAGTTTGATAAAGAGGCTGCAGAGGACACAGCCTGACACAAAATGTCTTGTCTGGAAAAGGTAGGAAACGAACTAGGCTAAGATGTATCACAAAGCACAGCATTCTCCATCAGGAAAAGGGTAAAAATGGGGAGAAAGTTGTTCCTCATACCCATCTGCACAGGAAAATCACTGAGTACCAGCCACAGTCAGAGGGTGACAGTAGAGTCGTAGCCAGGAGAGGGCTTTCACCCCGTGTGTCTTTTCCCCTGCCCCAGAGTCCCTGTGACATTTTTGAAGTGTTGGTCCTTGGTGCCTTCTATTACCTGGCTTTAATTAACCTCCTGAAGCCCCTTTGTCTGGGTGGCAGTGTGAAGCTGTGAGGGCAATGAATAGAAGGCACCCCCGTCAATATTTTTTGGAAGGAGCCTTGTGAATGGGCCTGAGGAGTCGAGGTTGGGGGTCAGAGGGGTAGAAGGCATGCTTCCTCTTTAATCCGGCATTTAATCACTGGAGCCGAGGACAATAGCGGCTCCCCCAGCCTCCCAGAGCCCAATTCCATTTGGCAAGACCAGCCCTCTTTGGTCAGTCTCGCAAGGAGGCCCCACGTCCCTGTGCTCCACACGAGGTTCACTTCAGAAGTGTCATTGAGATGAAATGGCCAGTTCAGGGCCTTGAGACTCTGCAGGCAGCCCTGGCCCATTCCTTCCCGGGTCTTTGGTACTCTGCACGGGCATGTGTGCTCAGTTATTCCGTCATGGCCAACTCCTGGCAACCCCATGGTTTGTAACCCGCCAGGCTCCTCTCTCCGTGGGATTTTCCAGGCAAGAATACTGGAGTGGGTTGCCATTTCCTCTTCCAGGAGATCTTCCCAAACCAGGGATTGGACCCCCGTCTCCTGCCTTGCTAAGAGAATTCTTTACCGCTGCACCACTTTTGTTACTCCATGGATCCATGATTCCCTGAAAAGACTTAGTTGATTTCCTTTAGTTTCAGAGTTTTCAAAGCAAGTATGATGCAGTGGAGTTATTTTCTACATATTAATATATTTTTGTCCTAAGAGAATTACGATTTCACGAAAGAGTTAAGCGTGCCAGGCGGTTCATAGCAATATGAAATTTTAAACCAAGTGGCCCTAAAATAAAAGGAAACTTTTCCAAGATTTTAATCTCTTCCTTTCCCTTCTAAGTCCAGGAAGGCTTGGCAACTCACTCCAGTATTTTCCCCTGGGAAGTCCAATGGACAGAGGAGCCTGGTGAGCTGCAGTCCACAGAGTCCCATAGAGTCGGGACACGACTGAGCAATTTAGCATGCATGCATGCAAAGAGATCTAATACTGTAGGCAAGGCAGCTTTAGGCCTGGCCAACATTTTTCCAGCAGTGTTATCTATGTGCCTTAACCACTCTGAATATGAGTTTCTTCATATAACCTGAGGATAACAGCATTCTACCTCCCAGGGCCACCTCACGATCAAAGCACAGGATGTGCATGAAAGTTGTTTCTGAGCTGCAGAGCCCATACAAGTGGGAGTTATTATTAGCTTATTTCCAAATGTTGAATCTGAACAATAAAGATTATAGTGAACATGTTCAAAGACACAGTGTTCGACTTCTTTTGAATTCTTTGCCTAAGAGAGATTCCAAGAAGTCTGATTACTGGATCAAAAAATACGAACATTTGTATTCATGTTATTAAATCTTAGATCTGAATGGTGGCCTTATTTTCAAATGCTTCGAACCAATTTCCATTGTAACTGATTGCATGTGGATGCAGCATTTGCCAAGGCCTCGTGGACACAGCAAATTTTTATTTTAAAATATGTTGATTAGTTGCATAAATGACTGTCATTTCCATTATGGACGACTGGTGAAATCTATACATTTTTTGGTCTTCTTTTATGAAAGATCATTCCTCGTGTGTGTGATTGCTTATCTATTTGCTTATAAGTGAGACAATGTCCCCAAGTAGCAGCAGACAGACTATAGCATGTAGAGAAACCAACTTGAGTCTTAACATATCACTTATGTATAAACATATTTGCAGGATTCTGTGGTCAGTGAGCTCTCAAAAACCACGAACCCAAGTTTCAAATTTTTTTCTTGAAATGCAGCCCTCCACTATGGTTTCTCCACATCTGATGCCTGAGCCTGATTTGGTCCTTTGGTATACTGTGTTGCCTACAGAATCCGATGGTGTTGCCTCCTGCATCCCAGGAGATCAGGAAATGGGGAGACCATGTAGCCTGGAGCGGGTGGAGAAGTCTTGAGAGAGAAGGCACAGTTGCCTGCCTCAGATCAGTGACAGCAGAAAACAGACGAACAGACACGAGGAACTGGTCCATCTGAAGCGCTTGGTGCCCAGCAACAGTGCTAGCTGCCCTGTCCCTGAGGAACTTCCACTCCATCTGGAAGGTGAGCATTCAGAGTCAGAACTTAGAAATAAACAGCAAATCACAAAACAAAGAGGTAACTATAAGAAAGCTCAAATGATAGTATTATAATTACAATACATGTATGCATATAATGCCATAATATGTGACTATGGCATTATAATAAGTGAATGTTGGTCCTATAGTATATTCTTTGAGTATGTATTAATCCTGTAACATTTCAATATTAGTGTATGCATGCGTGTTAAGTTGTTTCAATCATGTCTGACTCTGTGACCCTATGGACTGTAGACTGCCTGGCTCCTCTGTCCATGGGATTCTCCAGACAAGACTACTAGAGTGGGCGGCCTGGTGGGGGGGGGGGGTGGAGGGATGGAGAAGGGGTTGGAGGACGGTGGGGGTCAGGGATATACATATGACTAATCTGGGATTATACATATTTGTAAACAACAAAACTCTGTAAAAGTAAAAAGTAAAATATAAAGAATACTGGAGTGTGTTGCCATGCCCTCTTTCAGGGAATCCTGACTCAGGTATTGAACCCACATTTCTTACATCTCCTGCATTGGAAGCCAGATTCTTTACCACTAACTCCACCTCGAAAGCCCAAGTGAACCTGAACATGGACTTAGTTGCTTCAGGCATGTGAGATCTTCCCAAATCAGGGATCGAACCCTTGTCTCATATATTGACAAGGGAATTCCTTACCACTGAGCCACCAGGCAAGCCCCCTTTCATAAAGTTCCTTTGGAAAAAAAAAATACAGTTAAACTGATAGTCCTCCCATATTGAAACAGATGCAAATAAAATATAATTTTTAGTGCCAAAAGGAAATCAAAATCATATTAAATTAGCATCAGATTATAGCAAATTAATCTGAAATCTATTTATATTATGTTTTCACATTATTTACAATTTGATGGCTTTAAAAATTTATGCCATTTCTGTATACCTGAAACTAAGACAATATGAGAAATCAACTTCAATAAAAATTATTTTTTTAATTAGGCCATTTCTCCATGTCTATTATTATTACTTGAATCTTATGCAAAAAAAAAGTCTGTTAAAACCAGAGCTGATTTTGGAATAAACTGAAACACAAATCTTTCATTCAATAGCCCAAGTTACAAAATGCAATTTGACCTTGAACTGTGGATGACTGGCATATGTTGAATGTGGTAAAAAACAGTTTACAAAATTAAGTTTGCCCCAGGGAATACATGTTATGGTACAATTTTGAAACTCATTTCCTGCATTTTCAACTCTAAGAGGGATAGAATTTGCAAGAACAGCAGAGGGTAGGACTGTGGTCCCTAGAGCTGCAAAATGTGGGTCTTTGTAAGCTTCATTGAGCACCCCTGAAAACCCTTTGAATAAGCACAGAAATATTTTACATTTTTGAAGCAACTGATTTCTGGAGTTTCAAAATATTTTTTTCCCTATTTCAACAACCGTGAAATTACAAGAATAATTGTTAATATTCTGCAAAGACATATGGTTTTATATGAACACTTTTTAGTTTTTTTCTGTTGGATTTAACTGGCCGGGCTCAGTTTACAGTGCGAGTATATGGCTGATGACTGGTTCTTAAGGAAAAATGGAAGTGAGTAGTTATTTGTGCTTGTTTACTACCTGTAACCATATTGACCACACTGGAGCATAGTGCTGGTGACAAAATAAAATACTAGAGAGCTACACAACCCTCGAAAGCCCAAGTGCACCTGAACATGGACTTAGTTGCTTCAGGCATGTGAGATCTTCCCAAATCAGGGATCGAACCCTTGTCTCATATATTGACAAGGGAATTCCTTACCACTGAGCCACCAGGCAAGCCCCCTTTCATAAAGTTCCTTTGGAAAAAAAAAATACAGTTAAACTGATAGTCCTCCCATATTGAAACAGATGCAAATAAAATATAATTTTTAGTGCCAAAAGGAAATCAAAATCATATTAAATTAGCATCAGATTATAGCAAATTAATCTGAAATCTATTTATATTATGTTTTCACATTATTTACAATTTGATGGTTTTAAAAAATTTATGCCATTTCTGTATACCTGAAACTAAGACAATATGAGAAATCAACTTCAATAAAAATTATTTTTTTAATTAGGCCATTTCTCCATGTCTATTATTATTACTTGAATCTTATGCAAAAAAAAAGTCTGTTAAAACCAGAGCTGATTTTGGAATAAACTGAAACACAAATCTTTCATTCAATAGCCCAAGTTACAAAATGCAATTTGACCTTGAACTGTGGATGACTGGCATATGTTGAATGTGGTAAAAAACAGTTTACAAAATTAAGTTTGCCCCAGGGAATACATGTTATGGTACAATTTTGAAACTCATTTCCTGCATTTTCAACTCTAAGAGGGATAGAATTTGCAAGAACAGCAGAGGGTAGGACTGTGGTCCCTAGAGCTGCAAAATGTGGGTCTTTGTAAGCTTCATTGAGCACCCCTGAAAACCCTTTGAATAAGCACAGAAATATTTTACATTTTTGAAGCAACTGATTTCTGGAGTTTCAAAATATTTTTTCCATATTTCAACAACCGTGAAATTACAAGAATAATTGTTAATATTCTGCAAAGACATATGGTTTTATATGAACACTTTTTAGTTTTTTTCTGTTGGATTTAACTGGCCGGGCTCAGTTTACAGTGCGAGTATATGGCTGATGACTGGTTCTTAAGGAAAAATGGAAGTGAGTAGTTATTTGTGCTTGTTTACTACCTGTAACCATATTGACCACACTGGAGCATAGTGCTGGTGACAAAAATAAAATACTAGAGAGCTACACAACCCTCCGGGGAGAAATCAGAGCCCGAGGATGGGCAGTCTCCCTGCGCCAGGCCCTGGCTCTGCCAGGCTCGTTAGGACACCTAATGGCACAGGTGGTGGCCTGGAGTCTGACACCATCTGCCAAGGGGCACTTGGCTTTGTCCCCCGCTTCCTGGTTCAGCTTCAGAGCTGGGAACAGAAGGGCTGAGAGACCCCATGAAATGGGCAAACAGGGTTGAGTTCCCCGTTTACTTTGAATGCCCATGGACTCCCTTTTACTCATTCTTTATGCCCCGCCTTAGTCTCACCTCCTGGCTAAAAGATCTGATATCTACGTTTCCACCCTCCTGCCATTTCAAGTGGTCAGCTTGCTTCTTCTATTTAATTCTGAGGGACTTCCCTGGTACTCCTGCTGTTAGGACTTGGAGCTTCCAAGGCAGCGGGCCCTGGTTGGATCCCTGGTCAGATAACCAGCTCCTGGATGCCACAACTAAAGATCCCTACGCTCCGATGAAGATCCTGCCTGCTGCAACTGAGAGCCGGCACAGTCAAATTAGTAAATAAACAGAAATAACTGAAACCTTCCCTCTTAAATAGATGGAGGCATTTCTCATAGAAATAGGAGGTCACTGATGGGCCATGGGCCTGCTCACGTCCCAGATCTTGAGGTGGCAGGGGCCTCCAGCGGCCAACTGCTTGGCCTTCTGATTTTAGGCAGGCAAGGTCTTGGTGACTGTCGAAGTGTGTGATACTAAAATTTTGATTTCTGGGGAGTTTGCAAGAAATGACTTTTTCCAAGCTTCATTGAGCACCCTGAAAACCCTTTGAATAAGCACAGAAATATTTTACATTTTGAAGCAACTGATTTCTGGAGTTTCAAAATATTTTTTCCATATTTCAACAACCGTGAAATTACAAGAATAATTGTTAATATTCTGCAAAGACATATGGTTTTATATGAACACTTTTTAGTTTTTTTCTGTTGGATTTAACTGGCCGGGCTCAGTTTACAGTGCGAGTATATGGCTGATGACTGGTTCTTAAGGAAAAATGGAAGTGAGTAGTTATTTGTGCTTGTTTACTACCTGTAACCATATTGACCACACTGGAGCATAGTGCTGGTGACAAAAATAAAATACTAGAGAGCTACACAACCCTCCGGGGAGAAATCAGAGCCCGAGGATGGGCAGTCTCCCTGCGCCAGGCCCTGGCTCTGCCAGGCTCGTTAGGACACCTAATGGCACAGGTGGTGGCCTGGAGTCTGACACCATCTGCCAAGGGGCACTTGGCTTTGTCCCCCGCTTCCTGGTTCAGCTTCAGAGCTGGGAACAGAAGGGCTGAGAGACCCCATGAAATGGGCAAACAGGGTTGAGTTCCCCGTTTACTTTGAATGCCCATGGACTCCCTTTTACTCATTCTTTATGCCCCGCCTTAGTCTCACCTCCTGGCTAAAAGATCTGATATCTACGTTTCCACCCTCCTGCCATTTCAAGTGGTCAGCTTGCTTCTTCTATTTAATTCTGAGGGACTTCCCTGGTACTCCTGCTGTTAGGACTTGGAGCTTCCAAGGCAGCGGGCCCTGGTTGGATCCCTGGTCAGATAACCAGCTCCTGGATGCCACAACTAAAGATCCCTACGCTCCGATGAAGATCCTGCCTGCTGCAACTGAGAGCCGGCACAGTCAAATTAGTAAATAAACAGAAATAACTGAAACCTTCCCTCTTAAATAGATGGAGGCATTTCTCATAGAAATAGGAGGTCACTGATGGGCCATGGGCCTGCTCACGTCCCAGATCTTGAGGTGGCAGGGGCCTCCAGCGGCCAACTGCTTGGCCTTCTGATTTTAGGCAGGCAAGGTCTTGGTGACTGTCGAAGTGTGTGATACTCCTGAGGGAGTTCCAACGGCCGGCTCCCGCCCTGCCCCTGCTCCCGCTGTGGAGTGAGCTGCTTGCAATGAGCTAAACAGCAATCATTTGGAGTTTTGTGATGTTTAGGACCCCAGCCCTGAGAGGCAATAGTAAAACAGCCGGTGGTAACATACAGGCTGTAATCACACAGGCCTGGCCCACATGGATAAAACGAAGAGCTTGGGTTCACTGGCTTCTCATTCCTTCCAAGCCCTCCAGTTCTGAGAATCGTAACAGTTAGGGCAAAGACTGCTTTTTGAAAAAAAACTGTATTGAAGTATAGCTGATTTACAATGCTGTGTCAATCTCTGCTATACAGCAAAGTGACTCAGTGCGACCCATCTAGACATTCTTTTTTATATTCTTTTCCATCAGGATCTATCACAGAGTAGTGAGTACAGTTGCCTGTACTATACAGTAGGACTTTGTTGTCTATCCATTCTAAATGTAATAGTTTGCCTCCACCAACCCCAAACTCCCATTGCAACATGTTCCCTACCCCACTCCTGCTCGACGCCCACAAGGCTGCTTTTAAATTGAGAACACCTTCTAGTTCTTGCCCCCTGGCACCGCCTACATTCCAGTTTCTCAGCTGGAAAATCTTCTGCCCACCCCGACCCCCAGCGCTTTTGCCCCTTGTCTCCAAGTCTGCTTATTTCCTCCTTCGAATTGTTTCTCACGTCTTGCTTCTCCTTCCACACACATCCTGTCTCCTCCGGCTCCACCTCAGGGCCACTCTTAGGTACATTAATATAAGAAGAGATTTCAGTTCAGTCAGTTCAGTCTTGTCCAACTGTGCAGCCTCATGGCCCGCGGCACACCAAACTTCCCTGCCTGCCCTTCACCACCTCCCAGAGCTGGCTCAGACTCACGCCCGTTGAGCTGGGGACGCCATCCCACCATCTCGTCCTCTGAGGTTCCCTTCTCCTCCTGCCCATATGATTGGTGGCTCACACAGTAACTCTATTGTAAGCTTATTAAGGAACCTCCGTACTGTTCTCCATAGTGGCTGTACACTATGGAGAACATTTCACATTTCCACAATTCACATTTCCATCAAGATCGTAGGAGGAGAACTTACCATATTTTGTTGCCTTTTTTCACATTGCATTTTTATCACATGTTACTTTTTCAGGAAAATAAAAAACTAATTAATAAAAAGTAAATATCTACATTTGAAAGGAGTAAAGTCAGTTTTTCCTCTCACACTATATTCAAACCAAAGTCCATGCATGCTCAGACATTCAGTCATGTATGACTCTGTGCAACCCGTGGACTGTAGAAAGCCTGCCAGGCCTTTCCTACTTTCCTTCCAAGCCCTCCAGTTCTGAGAATCGTAACAGTTAGGGCAAAGACTGCTTTTTGAAAAAAAACTGTATTGAAGTATAGCTGATTTACAATGCTGTGTCAATCTCTGCTATACAGCAAAGTGACTCAGTGCGACCCATCTAGACATTCTTTTTTATATTCTTTTCCATCAGGATCTATCACAGAGTAGTGAGTACAGTTGCCTGTACTATACAGTAGGACTTTGTTGTCTATCCATTCTAAATGTAATAGTTTGCCTCCACCAACCCCAAACTCCCATTGCAACATGTTCCCTACCCCACTCCTGCTCGACGCCCACAAGGCTGCTTTTAAATTGAGAACACCTTCTAGTTCTTGCCCCCTGGCACCGCCTACATTCCAGTTTCTCAGCTGGAAAATCTTCTGCCCACCCCGACCCCCAGCGCTTTTGCCCCTTGTCTCCAAGTCTGCTTATTTCCTCCTTCGAATTGTTTCTCACGTCTTGCTTCTCCTTCCACACACATCCTGTCTCCTCCGGCTCCACCTCAGGGCCACTCTTAGGTACATTAATATAAGAAGAGATTTCAGTTCAGTCAGTTCAGTCTTGTCCAACTGTGCAGCCTCATGGCCCGCGGCACACCAAATTTCCCCTGCCTGCCCTTCACCACCTCCCAGAGCTGGCTCAGACTCACGCCCGTTGAGCTGGGGACGCCATCCCACCATCTCGTCCTCTGAGGTTCCCTTCTCCTCCTGCCCATATGATTGGTGGCTCACACAGTAACTCTATTGTAAGCTTATTAAGGAACCTCCGTACTGTTCTCCATAGTGGCTGTACACTATGGAGAACATTTCACATTTCCACAATTCACATTTCCATCAAGATCGTAGGAGGAGAACTTACCATATTTTGTTGCCTTTTTTCACATTGCATTTTTATCACATGTTACTTTTTCAGGAAAATAAAAAACTAATTAATAAAAAGTAAATATCTACATTTGAAAGGAGTAAAGTCAGTTTTTCCTCTCACACTATATTCAAACCAAAGTCCATGCATGCTCAGACATTCAGTCATGTATGACTCTGTGCAACCCCGTGGACTGTAGAAAGCCTGCCAGGCTCCTCTGTCCCGTGGACTTTCCCTGGCAAGAGTATGGAGGTGGGTGGCCATTTCCTCCTCCTGGGGATCTTCCCGACCCAGGGATCAAACCCATGTCTTCTATGTCTCCTGCATGATAGGCATTGCCACTGAGTCATTACCACTGAGTGATTGGAGAAGCCCCAGTAGATTAGAATTGTTAGTTTTTGAAGAGCTAACCATATACTGAAACTGTCAAAGAAATAATTGATTCAGGCAAGAACTATCAGTGGATTAAAAGGCCAGTGTGTCAGAATTT
This sequence comes from Tragulus kanchil, assembly GCA_022376925.1. Classification (NCBI taxonomy): domain Eukaryota; kingdom Metazoa; phylum Chordata; class Mammalia; order Artiodactyla; family Tragulidae; genus Tragulus; species Tragulus kanchil. The sequence goes on along the minus strand of JAIOJX010000028.1, from coordinate 233,248,483 downwards.
GTTGGGGAAACAGCAAAGTTACACAGTCTCAAAGCTTCATCCCACAGATTAAATAGCAGAAGAAAATTTAACTTGATCTCTAGGTAAGGGATCAACCCCTGGGCCAGGAAGACTCCCTGGAGGAGGGCATGACAACCCACTTCAGGATTCTTTCCTGGAAAATTCCATGGGCAGAGGGCTCTAGTCCATAGAGTCACAGAGTCAGGCACAATTAAAGCGACTTTGTATACCTGCATGCATTATATAAAAAGCTGACATAAACTGACTTTTAAAAAATGAAATCATGATATAAAATTGGACAAAGAAAAAAGATATTTCACAAAGCGGATGATAATATGAAAAAAAAGCCTTACCCCATCACCAATCAAAGTAATGCCAAATAAAACAAGATTGTACTTTTCACCTTTCAAATCAGCCAAAATTTTAAATAGGAGAGTACTTCAGTCACAGGCATGCTCACTGATGCTGGAGGAAATATAAATCAGTTGCTATGTTCTAAAAAGAAGTTAGCCTATGTACACTGAGAATCAAAAAACAGTTCATGATAATTCTATGTCTGTAATGCTAATCCAGATAAATAAGCTAAAGGCAAACAAAGCTCAACATCTAGAATATTCATCACATCGTTATTTATAATAGCAAACAATTGAAGCTTCCTCAAACATAGATAAATAGTTAATTACAATACTTCCATTGAACAGATTTTTTCAGCCAATAAAATCAGGACTTTTTGGTGAGATAGTAAGTCAGAGAGCAGCCAATGAAACTATACAGTAGAATCTCTATTTGGATTTTTGAGAAAACCATCAAAAAAGAATTAGACAATTCACATCTCTGTGCAGTGAGATTAAACATAATTTTTATGTTCTTACTGATACTCCTTTGACTTTTCTAAACACTTTGTTATGATAGAGTCATGTTTTGTCCTATTCTACAATAAGATAAAAATGTATCTCATAATGATAATGACAACATCAAAGCTAATATTTATTGGACATTTATTTTTAATATTTATTTCTATTTATTTATGTATTTGGTTACACCGAGTCTTAGTTGCAGCATGTGGAATCTTCAGTCCTCCATGTGGCCTGTGGGGTCTAGTTGCCTGACCAGAGATTGAGCCTGGGCGCCTGCATTGGGATCTAGGAATCCTAGCTCCTGGACCACCCAGTAAGTCCCCACTGGGCATTTGTCATGTGCCAGGCACATTACCTGCATTATCTCATTTATAGACCATCCTGTGTTGGAAGGATTCTCGTTAACTTCCACTTTGCAGATGAAAAGACAAGTTCAATGTGAGTTCCAGAAATCAAATCAGGCAGTCTTTCTCCAGAGTTCATGTGTTTGAAGAATTTTAGCCGATGAAGGCAAATGCTCCTGACAAATTAAAAATTATGGCAATTTTTTGTAATTAACAGAGAAAAATATTGACTTTTAAAAATGAAATCATGATATAAAATTGAACAAAGAAAAAAAATATTTCCCAAAGCGGATGATAATATGAAAAAAAAGCCTTACCCCATCACCAATCAAAGTAATGCCAAATAAAACAAGATTGTACTTTTCACCTTTCAAATCAGCCAAAATTTTAAATAGGAGAGTACTTCAGTCACAGGCATGCTCACTGATGCTGGAGGAAATATAAATCAGTTGCTATGTTCTAAAAAGAAGTTAGCCTATGTACACTGAGAATCAAAAAACAGTTCATGATAATTCTATGTCTGTAATGCTAATCCAGATAAATAAGCTAAAGGCAAACAAAGCTCAACATCTAGAATATTCATCACATCGTTATTTATAATAGCAAACAATTGAAGCTTCCTCAAACATAGATAAATAGTTAATTACAATACTTCCATTGAACAGATTTTTTCAGCCAATAAAATCAGGACTTTTTGGTGAGATAGTAAGTCAGAGAGCAGCCAATGAAACTATACAGTAGAATCTCTATTTGGATTTTTTTGAGAAAACCATCAAAAAAGAATTAGACAATTCACATCTCTGTGCAGTGAGATTAAACATAATTTTTATGTTCTTACTGATACTCCTTTGACTTTTCTAAACACTTTGTTATGATAGAGTCATGTTTTGTCCTATTCTACAATAAGATAAAAATGTATCTCATAATGATAATGACAACATCAAAGCTAATATTTATTGGACATTTATTTTTAATATTTATTTCTATTTATTTATGTATTTGGTTACACCGAGTCTTAGTTGCAGCATGTGGAATCTTCAGTCCTCCATGTGGCCTGTGGGGTCTAGTTGCCTGACCAGAGATTGAGCCTGGGCGCCTGCATTGGGATCTAGGAATCCTAGCTCCTGGACCACCCAGTAAGTCCCCACTGGGCATTTGTCATGTGCCAGGCACATTACCTGCATTATCTCATTTATAGACCATCCTGTGTTGGAAGGATTCTCGTTAACTTCCACTTTGCAGATGAAAAGACAAGTTCAATGTGAGTTCCAGAAATCAAATCAGGCAGTCTTTCTCCAGAGTTCATGTGTTTGAAGAATTTTAGCCGATGAAGGCAAATGCTCCTGACAAATTAAAAATTATGGCAATTTTTTGTAATTAACAGAGAAAAATATTGACATCAAAATGTTAACAGTGGTTATGCCTGTGGGTGGAATTTAGGATGATTTCAAATTTTCAATTTATGTTTATATTTTAAAAAATAATCATAGATTATTCTAATAATAAAGGAAAATGATAAAAATATAATGTAGTAATATTATGGATTAATTTGGAAACCTAACAACCATGTCATAGGACCACTTAATTGGAAAGTACATTTTAATTTCCAAAAATGTGAAAATACAGCTCTCCGTGAACAGGTGACTGGTTGTGCCATTTTTGATGACTCAGTATGCTCACATAGCCTTGGTGATTCTATGGTAAAATTCTAACCTCCCAGTCAGCTTATACACCAGTATAATAGTACTTCCTGCACACCTATCAAGTGCTTCTTTATATCTACCAAAGTGCTAACACAATTTTTTAATATAGAACAATCTCCATAAATGTCTGTTAGTGAAAACTGGCAGTACTAAAAGAAATGTTCTGGGGGGAAATTTTTTTTTTAATTAAGCAGCACAGTGACACACAATAAACATCTTGCAAGGTGAATTGATTCCTGGTTGAGTCATATTGAGACCTAAGGCTGCACTATTATTATTCAGATGCTTTTCAAGACAATGGTGGAAGAAAGCTTGTGAATCTAGAACATCAAAAAGAAGGCAAGCAAGATGCGTTCTCAAATCCCAAGTTAGATCCCAAAGATACTTTCTCAGAAAGGCATTTGCTCTCTGTGGTTCTCATGGAAGGTTTGCTGTAATGAGCTACACCGTGTCTTCTCGTTCACCCACTCCCGTCCCTCCTTAGTTCTTACTGAGTCCCAAGTCCCAAGGGACCGTCCCTATCGTTCCTTCCTCAGTAATTAGAAGCTTGTGCCGCTTGTAATTTGGCTTCTTCGGTTAGGAAAGCTACCCAGAGACCTTGGGTACCTCCTAGGGGAAGTCCACTCGCTTGTCAGAAAGCCTGTCCATCCGGTTTGGTTTGCGGAGAAACACTGCCCTCTAGTGTGAGAAAGAGTCATGTTCCCCTGCATTTTCTGAGCTCAGAGTGGACCCAACATTGATAGCACTATCTCACTTTTAAGCTGAATCACATTTTTCTCAGGAAAAATGTTTCCTCTTCCTCCTGCCTTAAATGATGTACTTCAGTAAGTTGAAAAGACACATAATTGGACACTTCTTTCTTATGGAAATCACCAGAAGCCTGAGTTAGACAGGAAACGGAATGAGGAGGGAATAAAGGTAACTTTACTTCGTGATCTATGTGTTGTTTCTCTCTTTATTGCAGTGTTTGTGTACATATTACAACTCCTTTGTCAAAAGGTTCACCTAATCCAGTTCCATGGACTCAGATGACACACACGTTCATATAGCAACACTTCCTGATGCCATTTAAGAAATGACTTTAAAAACAGAAACAGACTTTCTTTATTATCTACCAGTATAATAGTACTTCCTGCACACCTATCAAGTGCTTCTTTATATCTACCAAAGTGCTAACACAATTTTTTAATATAGAACAATCTCCATAAATGTCTGTTAGTGAAAACTGGCAGTACTAAAAGAAATGTTCTGGGGGGAAATTTTTTTTTTAATTAAGCAGCACAGTGACACACAATAAACATCTTGCAAGGTGAATTGATTCCTGGTTGAGTCATATTGAGACCTAAGGCTGCACTATTATTATTCAGATGCTTTTCAAGACAATGGTGGAAGAAAGCTTGTGAATCTAGAACATCAAAAAGAAGGCAAGCAAGATGCGTTCTCAAATCCCAAGTTAGATCCCAAAGATACTTTCTCAGAAAGGCATTTGCTCTCTGTGGTTCTCATGGAAGGTTTGCTGTAATGAGCTACACCGTGTCTTCTCGTTCACCCACTCCCGTCCCTCCTTAGTTCTTACTGAGTCCCAAGTCCCAAGGGACCGTCCCTATCGTTCCTTCCTCAGTAATTAGAAGCTTGTGCCGCTTGTAATTTGGCTTCTTCGGTTAGGAAAGCTACCCAGAGACCTTGGGTACCTCCTAGGGGAAGTCCACTCGCTTGTCAGAAAGCCTGTCCATCCGGTTTGGTTTGCGGAGAAACACTGCCCTCTAGTGTGAGAAAGAGTCATGTTCCCCTGCATTTTCTGAGCTCAGAGTGGACCCAACATTGATAGCACTATCTCACTTTTAAGCTGAATCACATTTTCTCGGGAAAAAATGTTTCCTCTTCCTCCTGCCTTAAATGATGTACTTCAGTAAGTTGAAAAGACACATAATTGGACACTTCTTTCTTATGGAAATCACCAGAAGCCTGAGTTAGACAGGAAACGGAATGAGGAGGGAATAAAGGTAACTTTACTTCGTGATCTATGTGTTGTTTCTCTCTTTATTGCAGTGTTTGTGTACATATTACAACTCCTTTGTCAAAAGGTTCACCTAATCCAGTTCCATGGACTCAGATGACACACACGTTCATATAGCAACACTTCCTGATGCCATTTAAGAAATGACTTTAAAAACAGAAACAGACTGGAATTCCCTGGCAGTCCACTGGTTAGGACTCCGCGTTTCCACTGCAGGGGGCATGAGTTTGATTCCTGAGTCGAGAAGACCTCCTGGAGAAGAAAATGGCAACCCACCCCAGGATTCTTCTCTGGAAAATCCCATGAACAGAGGAGCCTGGTTCTTTACCACTAGCACCACCTGGGAAGCCAATAGCATCTCTAACAGACTTTTTGTTCATAGTTTGAAACTTCTAGAAGACATGAGATCAAGTGAGTGTGAACGCCCCCTTCAACACAGAGCCTGTTAAGCTGAGCACTGCTGATAAACCTTTGAGTGCCTGGTTTAAGTTCTAATTCTGGGAGAATCCAGTGTCACCAGTAGGTGACACACTTGGTCAGAAATCCATAGTCTGCAGGGACGTATGGACAAGGCTACAGGCTCAGCCACAAACATTGGAAGCAGAAACGGAGGCAACGCTCAAAGTCCAGACGGTTCAGAAAATGTCCGAAAGTGGGTAGTTAATAACTGGGACACAGAACTAACAACTCATGGGAAGTAAGTGAAGGATGGCTCACTAAGCTGGATCAGCCCTCCACTCTGAGGGCCATGGGCACGCTCTTTTGGGTATTAGAGCCCGATCTCTGGTCCCTCTAGCTGTCGGTGGAGTCTAGCCACGTGCCCGTCGGCAGGCAACCGGCGGATCCCCAACTTAGAAGAAGACACAGGCCTGGTGGAGATTCAGAAACTAGGCCCAGTGAGTTCCCTCATGTGAGATATACGATCCTACCCATCCCATCACATCGGTTGTTTAAATACCTGGGCCAGTTGATCTTCCAGGTTTCCTAAGAGCCTCCTCCTTCATGGACATTTTGCTAGCTGGGCTCTCTGCACACAGTTAATAGAACAAGTTAACAGTGCCCATCCCCTTCTCCCTTCTTACCTTGCCCCTCATTCGCTGCACCCCACTCCAGGCAATCAAATGCCCACCAGGTTCGTACTGCAGTCTCCTAAGACTCTTTGTGACCCTATGTGCTATAACTCATCAGGCTCCTCTGTCCATGGGATTTTTCAGGCAAAAATACTGAAGTGGGTTGCCGTTTCCTTCTCCAGGAGATCTTCCTGACCCAGAGATCAAGCCTGGATCTCCTGCACAGCAGGTGGATTGTTTACCATGAAGCCACCAGGGAATCGATGTTGACAAAAGAATTCTTGTGGACAAATCATTAACAGAAAGTTTCACGTCTTTCTTAGTTTGTTACTGGTGGCTCAGATGGTAAAGAATCTGCCAGCAATGCGGGAGACCTGGGTTCGATCCCTGAGTTGGGAAAATCCCCTGGCGAAGGGAACGGCAGCCCACTCCAGCATTCCTGCCTGGAGAGTTCCATGGACAGAGGAGCCTGGCGGGCTACAGTCCAGGGGTCACAAAGAGTCTGGTATGACTGAGCAACTTTCACCTGTCTTCACGTCAGTGGTTCAAGAAAATTTTCATGCAACATGATGGGAAAGACTATGAGCTTACTGTAGCTACTGGACAAGTTCAGGATCTATTGAGAGCATGGTCCCTTGGTGTTACTGTTTGAATAAACCAGGACTGCAGCTCCTGGGGGCTTCCCAGGAGGACCCTGGAGGGCTGTGGTCCATAGGGTCATAAAGAGTCGGACAGGACTGAAGCTACTTAGCGCCCAAGAGTGTGGCGTCTCTGGGCCACGGATGAACCTTTACGAGTCCTAGTGAAAGGGGGAGGGGCACAGGAAGTACCTGCAGAATATTAACAGCCTGGACCAGAAAAGCAGCAACATCTGAATTCTTTCCTCCAAATCATGTGCCTCACTGTAAAACACCCTGCTTTCTTGTTCTTAGAGGACTCACTGGTTTCTTCCCATAAGTAGAAAGCACCTCTTAAAGCGCCCTTTGCAGAAGCATTATTTCTTTTCTCATTAGTTTGAGTTGGGATCCTTTTTTCTTATTGCACAGTATTCACATCTAGTGGGTTCACTCAGAAATGAAGAGGCTGGTCTTGGGAGATCTCCACTGGGTTCCTGGTAAAGCATGATTTCTGGGGAAGGTGTGTGAGAGTTCACGTGCAAAAAATGAAGCTATTGGGTAATCTGGCTAGAAATCTCCATGGGGGGGAGGTGGACTCTTTGTGACCCTAGTGCTATAACTCATCAGGCTCCTCTGTCCATGGGATTTTTCAGGCAAAAATACTGAAGTGGGTTGCCGTTTCCTTCTCCAGGAGATCTTCCTGACCCAGAGATCAAGCCTGGATCTCCTGCACAGCAGGTGGATTGTTTACCATGAAGCCACCAGGGAATCGATGTTGACAAAAGAATTCTTGTGGACAAATCATTAACAGAAAGTTTCACGTCTTTCTTAGTTTGTTACTGGTGGCTCAGATGGTAAAGAATCTGCCAGCAATGCGGGAGACCTGGGTTCGATCCCTGAGTTGGGAAAATCCCCTGGCGAAGGGAACGGCAGCCCACTCCAGCATTCCTGCCTGGAGAGTTCCATGGACAGAGGAGCCTGGCGGGCTACAGTCCAGGGGTCACAAAGAGTCTGGTATGACTGAGCAACTTTCACCTGTCTTCACGTCAGTGGTTCAAGAAAATTTTCATGCAACATGATGGGAAAGACTATGAGCTTACTGTAGCTACTGGACAAGTTCAGGATCTATTGAGAGCATGGTCCCTTGGTGTTACTGTTTGAATAAACCAGGACTGCAGCTCCTGGGGGCTTCCCAGGAGGACCCTGGAGGGCTGTGGTCCATAGGGTCATAAAGAGTCGGACAGGACTGAAGCTACTTAGCGCCCAAGAGTGTGGCGTCTCTGGGCCACGGATGAACCTTTACGAGTCCTAGTGAAAGGGGGAGGGGCACAGGAAGTACCTGCAGAATATTAACAGCCTGGACCAGAAAAGCAGCAACATCTGAATTCTTCCCTCCAAATCATGTGCCTCACTGTAAAACACCCTGCTTTCTTGTTCTTAGAGGACTCACTGGTTTCTTCCCATAAGTAGAAAGCACCTCTTAAAGCGCCCTTTGCAGAAGCATTATTTCTTTTCTCATTAGTTTGAGTTGGGATCCTTTTTTCTTATTGCACAGTATTCACATCTAGTGGGTTCACTCAGAAATGAAGAGGCTGGTCTTGGGAGATCTCCACTGGGTTCCTGGTAAAGCATGATTTCTGGGGAAGGTGTGTGAAGAGGCAGAGACTTCACAGAGAAATGCAAAGACTGAATTGAAGTAAGCTATTGGGTAATCTGGCTAGCAAACATCTCCATGGGGGGGCGGGGAAGGTGGGTTGGGGAGGGAGGGGGACGGGAGGGCCACTTCTATTGGTCTTTCATTTATCGATTTTCATCCGTCTTTGTTCTTTGACCCCCTATAGGCCTCCCATCGCAGTGGCCTCTGTTGTCACAGAGCACCAGGTCTGGGCGCACACACTCCAGAGCTCTGGCTCGGTAATTGGACACATCAGTCCAGCCGCTCCGCGGCACGTGGGATCTTCCCAGGCCAGGGATCGAACTGGCGCCCCTTGCACTGCAAGGCGGTGTCCTTACCCACTGGACCACCAGGGAAGCCCTCTCCATGACTTTTACCACAGTTAATAAGAATGAAGAAAGAATTCCAATGGAAAAAATTCCGTCCTTACTTCCCTTGGTCTCTCTGCCCCTTTGAATATCATATGCTTCTATCTCATTTAAGAAAGGATCTAGGGCCTTCCCTGGTGGCTCAGTGGTAAAGAAAGTGCCTGCCAATGCAGAAGGCGCAGGTTTGATCCCTGATCTAGGAAGATCCCTCAGGCTGCAGAGCAACTATTCAATAGGCTTGTATGCCACAGTTATTGAGCCTGTGCTCTAGAGCCCGGGAGCTGCAACTACTGAACTCACATGTGGCAACTACTGAAGCCCTAGAGCCTGTGCTCCTCAATGAGAGAAACCACTGCAATAAAAAACCTGCACGTAGCCAAGAAAAGTAGCTCCTGTTGGCTGTAGCTAGAGAAAAGCAGGTGCAACAATGAAGAAAATGTTTTTAAAAAGAAAGGACTTAGGATAAGGTGATTAATTTTGGAGTGTCATAGGTCGATACTAGTATTTTTGGACTTTTTCAATTACTGTTTTAACAGTTTTATTGAGATATAGTTCATATACAATACAACCTGCCCTGTGCTCACTCATGTTCAACTCTTTGAGGTTCTGTAGACTCTTGCCTGCTGGTCTTCTCTGTCCATGGAATTTTTCAGGCAAGAATACTACTGGAGTGGGTTGCCATTTCCTGCTCCAGGGGATCTCCCTGACCCAGGGATCAAACCCCTATGTCCTGAGTCTCCTGCATTGGCATTACGCTTATTAAAAGGGAAAAAAATCAATATTTTAGTATTAATATATTCACAGAATTGTAATTCCATCACCATCGTCAACTTTAGAAACTTTTCGTAACTCCAGAAAAGAATCCCTCACCCGGGAGGTTCAAGTGGGAACCTCCCGTGTATACCTACAGTTGATTCAGGTTTATGTATAGCAGTAAACAGCAAAACTCTGTAAAAGTAAAATAAAAATAAATTAGTAATAATAAAAAAGAAACCCTCACCCATTAGTAATCACCCCCTTTTTATCCTCAAGCTCCTAGGCAATGACAAATCTACTTTCTGTCTATATAGATTGTCTACTCTGAATATATTATATAAATAGTTATAGCATATGTAGCGCTCTCAGACTAGCTTCTTTCACTTAAATAATGTTTTAAGGTTTATCCATGTTGCAGCCTGTATCAGTACTTCATTCCTTTTTATTGCCACATAATATTCCATTATAGAAATATACCATATCTTATTTATCTATTGATATATGTTAGTTGATGTGTGAAGGTTGTCCTCAGCTTTGGAGTATTATGCATAACACTGCTATGAACCTTTGTGTACAAGCTTTTGTGTGAATGTATGTTTTCCTTTTTTCTTGGGTATATACTTAACAGTGAAATGGTTGGGTCATATGGAAACTCTGTACTTAATCTTTCAGGGAATTTTCAGACTGTTCTCCAGTATGGCTGCAACATCAATTACCTTATATCTGAAAGTCTCTCAGTGTTTTAGAGATTTAATCAAACTACCCAATTAATTTTATTCTTATCTTTCTATGATTTTATATCTTAAATTCACTAATTTCATATGAGCCTCATTCAATAAATTTGCAAATTTCCTCCAAATTCTTTGCCAGTGATTCCAGAAGCATTGCTGAATAATCTTTAATATCCTCATTGATGTGTATTCGCCTCTTTCATATATCATATTTTTATATTTAATAAACAATCATGGGCTTCCCCTGGTGGTCCAGTGGGTAAGGACACCGCCTTGCAGTGCAAGGGGCGCCGCTTCGTTCCCTGGCCTGGGAAGATCCCACGTGCCGCGGAGCGGCTGGACCGACGTGTCCAATTACCGCGCCGGAGCTCTGGAGCGCATGCGCCCAGAGCCGGTGCTCTGCGACGACAAGAGGCCACTGTGATGGGAGGCCCACACGGGCCAAAGAACAAAGACGGATGAAAATCGATAAATGAAAGACCAATAGAAGTGGCCCACCCGCCGCCCTCCCTCCCCAACGAGCTCCCCCCACCAAAAAAAAGAAACAATCATTCTACCAACCCTGACTCCACTGATGAACAGAGAGGCAGTGGAATGGTATCTTTAGTCTTCCCAGCATTTATCTTTGTGAAATCAACTTAAACCATGTGACCCCATTAACACAAAAAGCAAATGGACCTTGAGAGATTGTTTGGAGGTTCTAGCAGGGGAGCGCAGCTTGACTGAAGACCAGTCCTCCTCTGTTGGGGATGGTCATCCTCTTTGACTGAGCGCACAACTTCGGGAGGAATGCACATGCAGCGGTGAGGGAGGAAGGGGACACTCAGCTAACCAGTCAGATCACCCGAATCAACCCTGGAGATGATCTGGGTAATAGATGTCGCAACCAGATCACCCTCAGATCTGACAAAGAGCAAATGGAAGTGAGTGGTTCAGAAAGATGGAGAGACATATAGCCATGGGTTAATGGTCAACATGCCACACACAGAGATCCAGTCACATCTTATCAGCAGTTGGGTTTTTCTCTCTTTTTTTTCCTTTTTGGCCTTTGAGTTTCCAAGAAGTGCCTTGATTCCAGCCCTCAACTCAGCAAGAGGTCCTGGAAGGCATCCGTGTCGTAAACAGAGAAGGTGACAAAGAGTAATGATTGTAGCAGCTACCATGATTGAATGCCTCTTTTGTGCAAGGCTTAGGCTCAGTACTCTATGTAGTTTATCCTAGTTAGTCATTAAAGTAACTGTGAGAGGCCACCTCCTTCTCCAGTGCCAGAGTCATAAGCTTAAGGCATCCGCCACGACCAGGAAGCAAGTCGATCAGAAAATACACTCAGTCCTCGCTTCCAGATGAGGCCAGTTCTGCTGAGACTCCGGCCAGCAACGGAGATGCCCAGAGCTCTTCTCTTGTTCCCCATGGAATTCAAATCCCAAATAAATGCTCGTGGTTCTCTCTCCATGTGATCATTTCCGAATCAAGAATAAATGATCGGTAAAGCTGAAATCATGTGTGGAGCCTCAGCTACCATGGTAGTCGAGGACTCTGCAAGCTGAGTGGAATATAATCTTTAAAAAACAACTGAATCACTATGTTACACACCTGAAATTAATGCAATATTGTAAATCAACTTACTGCAATAAATAAAAATTTTTAAGGAATAATGTTCCAGAGAGTAGCAGAATCAAGATTTGAACTAAAGTTCATGTTCCACTGTCCTTATGTGCTAGAATTTATGTTTGTTTTATTGAAAGTACACACCAGCCATAATGGATTCTCTTTATTCTTAAGTCCTTTGTTCTATGTATCACTGGCTTTCAAAGAGCTGTAGAGACCAAATGTTCTCCCATACCCAAACCTTTCCCCAGCAGTTTTCTTCTTTGGTTTTGTTAAGGTTTTTTATAGGTAAGAAGTGAATGTGTTTAGAGAGAAACACACTCCCTAGAGTGTGGGCCATCTCAGAAGGAGAGAGTGACTTCAAAATATGGCGTGGTTAGTTTTTATGGACACAGTAACTTCATTAACTTGGAGAAGCCAATGGCAGCCCACTCCGGTGTTCTTGCCTGGAGCATCCCATGGACAGAAGAGTCTGGTGGCCTGTAGTCCATGGGGATCACAAAGAGTTAGATACGACTGCGCAACTAGCACACACATACAATTTCATTGACTACTGAGTGGAGGCTTATTCCAACTATTTCAGGGAAGAGGCGGGGATTTCCAGGAACTGGGCTGCAGCCCATTTTTGGTCTTTGGATGGTCGGCCTCAGAACTGTCATGGCAGCCAGCAATTTTCTACATTCCTCGAGTAGCTTGATCCTGTGGACCACCCGAGAAGCTAGATGGCACGTGTGTCTGGACTGCATGAGAGGAGAAAGGAGGAAACACTTAGCCATCAGCTCATATCCTCCACCAGCCAAACAATTGCCCCATGAGACGCTGTCCTTTCCCCACATCCAACTACTCATATCCAGCCATCCTTCCAGGCCCTGATCAAGCACAGACCCTTCGCCAGCCTCCTCCCCCAAAATGGAGTTCTGCTTTGTCCTTAAGTTCCTGCATATTTCCTTTGTGTCTCCCCTTCAAACATTTCCCACAATCAACGCCTATAACCACCCTTTTCATACTATAACTTCCTTGAGGACAAGAATGAAGACATACATCTCTATTGCTCTTTAAAGCATCCAGCACAGCGCAGGAGTCTCGAAAGGGCTCACTAGCTGAATAATAAAGGAATACATTTCTCTAGGGAAGTGATCTCTTCTTTAGTGTACTGGATCATCTGTACCCGGGTAATTATAAATCAATTGCTTGAGTTTTTCCGATGTTTTCAAGCAGCAAAACTTTTCTCCATCACCACCACCCATCTGGTTTTTGCCATAACGAGCCCTCATCTGTTAAGGTAACAGAATATTTTACATATTTCTTTGTTTTTAACATTTCCTTTAAATGAACTTAAAAAAGAGAAGACTGTATATTTTTTATTGAAGTATAGTTGATTTATAATGGTGTGCTAGCTTCTGGTGTATAGCAAAGTAATATACACATACACACACATATATATTATTTCTCATATTCTTTTCCATTATAGGTTATTATATGACATTGACTACAGCTTCCTGTGTTACATAGTAGGACCTTGTTGTTCATCTGTGTTACATGCAATAGTTTGTATCTGCTAATCACAAACTTCTAATTTATCTCCCACCTCTCCTTGCCCCTGTGGCAACCATAACTTTGTAGGATGCTATTTTGGGGAGGAGGTGTACTTCACAAAGTGTGAAATCTGAGCTCCCCCACCAGGGATCGAACCCAACGCTTGCACTGGAAGCTCACGTCGCAGCCACTGGACCACCAGAGAAGTCCCTGGTAACCATACGTTTGTTTTCCATGTGTGTGAGTCTATTTCTGTTTTGTAAATAAGTTCATTTGTATCATAGTCTAGCGCTAGCTTTGGCAGTGCATATGCTAAAATGGTATCATATTTTAGATTCCACAGATAAGTGATATCATATGATCTTTGTCTTTGTCTGACTGACTTCACATAGGGTAATAATCTCTAGGCAGGACTACATCTTTGGAGCTGACATGAGTTCATTTTCTGTTTGGAACAACTACAATAGGACAGGTTTTTTTTTTTACTAGTTCAGGCATTTGCCATAAGTAACAATTTACTGGGCCAAAAGTAAGTGGAACAAATCATGATCGTGATAGTAAAATCATCAAGGAGGCTCCACGCTCTTCACTTCAGCCATTCAATTTCCTGCTGAAGTAGAGTCTCTTGCGTCACTGCTAGCTCTTCATGTCAGCACTGAGCAGCAGTCTCCTTCCTCTCTTCTGGAAACTTTCCACTTCGGAGCTCCCAAAGAGTGGCCCACAGTCACCAAGGCGGTTTCTCTTCCGCCGTGTGGTTCATGAAACGGGTAGGCCGGCAGCTTCCTTCTGGTTGCCATGGAAATGACCAGGCCCACTGGCCTTCTGAAAACGGAAAAGAACAGCAAGGGCACGAACAGGCATTCCGTGCGTCCTGCCTGGCAGACTAAACCAGCTGTCAAGCCAGAGTGAAGGATCAGGCAGAGGTCGCGGAGTGGAGGAGAGACCCTCACGGTGGAACTCGGAGAGGTGAGTCATTCTCTGTTCTCTTTGGAAAAGCCTGTCTAGCTTAACCGTTTTCAATAGCTTCAGATTCCTGCTACATGGCAGGAAGTTCTGTAAGGTTGGAAGAGTCACCTTCTTCTGTAGTGTTTGCTTTTCCAGAATAGAACGCACACTTAGGAGTCATTTTCCCCGTGAAACACTCCTTTAAGCTTCCGGGCATATGAATTGCTTTTTACTGAGATTGTCTTGTGTTTCAAAGGAAACGTTTTCAGTACACCACGCAAAGAATGAAGTGGTCTTCTCATTGTTCCCTAAATAGATAGACTCACTTTAGGTTAACATTATGTAACAAATGTCTCTGTGGAATCTGGGCTTCTTGTTCCTATTTTTAAAGTCTGGCTAAAATGAAATTTAAAAAACGAACAACAGAAAATAATCGAGCTATTTTTCCTTTTGGTCTTTAATGCTAAATAACAATGCAGTGAAGGGGGTATGTGTCATATTGTTTTTCCTTATTGGGATCACAAGCAAGACTGGGAACTCTCAGAAGGCTGGTTTTTATCTTTGCTCTGTTTTTCACTAATGGTGTTATATTTGTCTAATGGTGTTATATTTACTGTCTATTTACACATTATTCATTGTGAAGCATAAGAAGACAAGAAGAAATCAAGTTTAGATGAGCATCAACATTTAGATTGGTTACCTTTTTAAAAAATTGGTCCGTGTACTCAAAAGTGAAACAAACACGATAACAAACATGGTAAATACTGCAATAAAAGGCAATGTGTTTATGGAGATGTCTTAGTCATTTTAGATGTCAAAACCCACTAATCTCTACACAGTTCGACATATATTTCATTGTTTACTAAATATGTTTTGGGAGAGCTTTTTTTTTTTAGCAATAAATGCATTGGTATATTTTGAGGAAAGGAAATGTTTCCAAAGAATTGGCCATAATATTTATAATATTAAAAACTACCAAAACATCAGAACTTGTTTGCTTGAATTTATTTTTTTGATGAAAAGAGTGACCTTTGAAAAGTCTTAGCTTTCATTTTTATACCAAATAATTCAAAGTGATACATTATTTAAAAATAATACTTGAAAGGAAAAATATTATCATCATATTTTTGACCAAAATTGGGAACTTCCTGAAAACAAAAGGTTTGATAAAGCATCTAAGGAAATGAATAATTTTCAACAGCTGATTAGGATCTCTCAATTTTCTTTTTCACATCAATATTATTATTGCTTAAACCTATTATATTATCTACCTATAAAATTCAAGGTCAGGATTTCCTGATGGTCCAGTGGCAAAGATGCCGAGCTCCCAATGCAGGAGGCCTGGGCTTGATCCCTGGTCAGGAAACTAGATCCCACATGCTGCAACTAAGACTTGATGCAGACAAATTTAAATTTTTTTTTTTTTAAATTCAAGTTCCACGGAATTTCGTGCTGGTTTAGTGGTTAACACTTGACTCTCTCACTGCTGGTTGCCTGGGTTCAATCCCTGGTTGGAGAACTAAGATCTCACAAGCTATGTGGAATGGATTAAAAAAAAACAACAAATCAAGGTCCAGTGGATCAGGTCTCTTTCAGTGGTGAGAAGCCACAAACCACAAAATTCCATGAGAGTGTGACAAGCGGCCAGATGTGTCAAGCTGGAGCACCAACTGATCTAATTAGCTGAGCGTATACCAAGCCGTGTTTGGGCTTCCCAGGTGGCGCTCATGGCAAAGAACCCACCCGATAATGCAGGAGGTGTAAGAGAAATGGGTTCAATCCTTAGGTCAGGAACGATCTCCTGGAGGAGGGCATGCAACCCACTGCAGTATTCTTGCCTGGAGAACCTCCATGGACAGAGGAGCCTGGCAGACTATGGTCCATAGGATCGCAAAGAGCTGGACATGACTGAAGCAACTTAGCACCTACGCTTACCAAGCCATTTATAGGAAAGGCTTGAGGAGTTTGCAGCCATTGGTTAATTAACTCTCACAAAAACCAGTGTTAAGTCGAAAGCTACATGTTTTAGTTAAGACTGCCTATTGGCTCACTCTCTGGCAGTCTTTGTCCCACCTACCTTGGCCATGTTGAAAGAAGTAGCATTCAACCAATGTTGCCTTTATTTAAAAATCTAACTTACAAGCATTTCTTGAAAAAAAAAAAAAAAGTGTTCCGATGCTTGTGTGTAATGAAGCTATCTTAATTCCTTTTGGTTCCCATTCGCCTATCCTGAGGTTTCTATACACACTAGAGGTTAAAGGCCACAGAGGCTAGTGATAGAATCCGAGGTACTGAACATCACCTAAGTAGGAACTTGACCCTGGGCTGGGAAATAGGACTGTCAGTTCCATCATGGCTCCCTAGAGGATATGGATTCAAATCCCAGCTGCTTCCTTCTGGGTCTGTGACTTTGACCATGCTTTTTAACCTCTCTGTGTTTCTGATGTGAAAACAGGGCTGTAATATCTACTTTTAAGATTATAGCAAGGATTAAATTATATAAAACATGCAATAAAATACTTGAAAGAATACTTGGCACAAAAAAGAAGCACTTGTTAAATATTATTATTAGTCATTAAGAACACATGTGGGGCTTCCCCTGGTGGTCCAGTGGGTAAAGACACCGCCTTGCAGTGCAAGGGGCGCCGGTTCGAGCCCTGGCCTGGGAAGATCCCACGTGCCCGACGGTATGTGGAATGGATTAAAAACAACAAATCAAGGTCCAGTGGATCAGGTCTCTTTCAGTGGTGAGAAGCCACAAACCACAAAATTCCATGAGAGTGTGACAAGCGGCCAGATGTGTCAAGCTGGAGCACCAACTGATCTAATTAGCTGAGCGTATACCAAGCCGTGTTTGGGCTTCCCAGGTGGCGCTCATGGCAAAGAACCCACCCGATAATGCAGGAGGTGTAAGAGAAATGGGTTCAATCCTTAGGTCAGGAACGATCTCCTGGAGGAGGGCATGCAACCCACTGCAGTATTCTTGCCTGGAGAACCTCCATGGACAGAGGAGCCTGGCAGACTATGGTCCATAGGATCGCAAAGAGCTGGACATGACTGAAGCAACTTAGCACCTACGCTTACCAAGCCATTTATAGGAAAGGCTTGAGGAGTTTGCAGCCATTGGTTAATTAACTCTCACAAAAACCAGTGTTAAGTCGAAAGCTACATGTTTTAGTTAAGACTGCCTATTGGCTCACTCTCTGGCAGTCTTTGTCCCACCTACCTTGGCCATGTTGAAAGAAGTAGCATTCAACCAATGTTGCCTTTATTTAAAAATCTAACTTACAAGCATTTCTTGAAAAAAAAAAAAAAAGTGTTCCGATGCTTGTGTGTAATGAAGCTATCTTAATTCCTTTTGGTTCCCATTCGCCTATCCTGAGGTTTCTATACACACTAGAGGTTAAAGGCCACAGAGGCTAGTGATAGAATCCGAGGTACTGAACATCACCTAAGTAGGAACTTGACCCTGGGCTGGGAAATAGGACTGTCAGTTCCATCATGGCTCCCTAGAGGATATGGATTCAAATCCCAGCTGCTTCCTTCTGGGTCTGTGACTTTGACCATGCTTTTTAACCTCTCTGTGTTTCTGATGTGAAAACAGGGCTGTAATATCTACTTTTAAGATTATAGCAAGGATTAAATTATATAAAACATGCAATAAAATACTTGAAAGAATACTTGGCACAAAAAAGAAGCACTTGTTAAATATTATTATTAGTCATTAAGAACACATGTGGGGCTTCCCCTGGTGGTCCAGTGGGTAAAGACACCGCCTTGCAGTGCAAGGGGCGCCGGTTCGAGCCCTGGCCTGGGAAGATCCCACGTGCCGCGGAGCGGCTGGACTGATGTGTCCAATTACCGAGCCAGAGCTCTGGAGCGCATGCACCCAGAGCCGGTGCTCTGCAACGACAGACGCCACCACGATGGGAGGCCCACAGGAGCCAAAGAACAAAGACGGATGAACATAGAGAAACGAAAGACCAATAGAAGTGGCCCGCCTGCTCCCCTCCCTCCCCAACCTGACCCCCGCCCAAATATAAATAAATAAATAAATCTTTAAAAAAAAAAAAAAAAAGAACACATGTGTAGTTCCTAATTTCAGTCATTTTTCAGCACCCATGTAACTCCCACACTTCTTATTTGTAAGTACATTGCCTCTTATCAGTGACCATCTTCTATATTTAGCTAGTTCAACCCTGGGAACACAGGGTTGAGGGATAGTAAAGGTTTGTGTGCGTGCTTGCTAAGCCACTTCTGTCGTCTTTTTGAGCCCATGGACTGTAGCCCGCCAGGCTCCTCTGTCTATGGAGTTTCCCAGACAAGAATACTGGAGTGGGTAGCCACTGTCTTCTCCAGGCAATCTTTCTGACCAAGGAATCGAACCCAGATCTCCTGCATGACAGGTAGATTCTTTACTGTTTAAACCACCTAAGAATCCTGATGGTCTCTTAGTGGATGAGAAATAGAAAATACTTCTGACACAGGGGCAACGAAAGCAGCATGAGAGAAGCATCACACACGCACACACACGCGCGTGCACACACGTGAAGACTTGTTCTAACAATACTCTCCAATGCCTCTCCTTTCCAGTGGTGACCCGTTTCCCATAAAAGGACCACTTCTCATTTGTGTCTCTGGAATGCCTGGTCTCCCAGGTCACTGAGGAAGCCAGGATCTTGTCCATGGCCAGGAGCACTATAGGAGTCCTCTGGAGTGATGCCTAGCTAGTCACCATTTCAGGGATATTCAGTTTGGCCCAAATTGTGTTGCCCAGTTTATCCACTGGAGCTCTTCTCTTGTCACTAAAATACCTTTAGTGACTCATCAGTGAGATTAGGATACATTCTTTTCATACAAAAGTCTTACTTTAGAATAGATTTAGATTCACAGAAAAACTGTGATGCTAGCACAGAGTTCCCACGGACCCAGCAACCAGTGCCCCCTATTATTAACATCTTACATTACTATAGTATACACTTGTCACCATTAGTGAACTAGTATTGGGACATTGTTATTATTAACTAATATCCGTATTTCATTCTGACTTCCTTAAGATACCCAATGTCCTTCTTCTGTTCCAGGATCTCATGTTAACCTTTAGCTGTAGCATGTAGAAACCCTTAAAAATTTTCTATGAAAACAACAAAGTTCAAATTGCCTTTGGTTCCAATATGTGTAACTAAAATCACTAAAAGAAATTTTTTTTTGCCACTTCTATTGGTTTTTCATCATCCATCTTTGTTCTTTTGGCCTGTGTGGACCTCCCATTGCAGTGACCTCTCTCGCTGCAGAGCACCGGCTCCAGGCACATGCGCTCCAGAGTGCTGGCTCCGTAATTGGACGCATCAGACCAGTCGCTCCGCAGTACATGGGATTCTCCCAGGCCAGGGATCGAACCAGTGCCCCTTGTACTGCAAGGTGGTGTCTTTATCCACTGGACCACCAGGAAAGCCCTTAAAATCACTAAAAGAAAAATTTTACTCTTTTCTA
This sequence comes from Tragulus kanchil, assembly GCA_022376925.1. Taxonomy (NCBI): domain Eukaryota; kingdom Metazoa; phylum Chordata; class Mammalia; order Artiodactyla; family Tragulidae; genus Tragulus; species Tragulus kanchil. The sequence goes on along the minus strand of JAIOJX010000028.1, from coordinate 233,228,763 downwards.
AAGTCTAATCGTTGAATACAGATGAAAAGAAAAGGCTTAAGGCTTACATCTTTTTTAAAAACCATTATTTATTTACTCATTTTTGGCTGTTATGGGTCTTCATTGCTGAATGATGGCTCTTCTCTAGTTGCAGGGAGTAGGGGCTCCTCTCTAGTTGTGGCAAACAGGCTTCTCATTGCAGTGACTTTTCTTGTTGCAGAGCAGAGGCTGTAGGGCACACGGGCTTCAGTAGTTATGGCACGTGGGCTCAGTAGTTTTGGTTCCCAGGCTCTAGAGCACAAGGTCAATAGTTGTGGCTCACGGGCTTAGTTGCTCGGCAGCATGTGAGATCTTCCCGGATCAGGGGTTGAACCTGTGTCTCCTGCATTGGCAGGTGGATTCTTCGCGACTAAGCTACCAGGGAAGCCCCAAGGCTTACATCTTAAGGAAGCAGTTTAAGATATTCTGTGGGACTGTAATAATATACAACGACTAAGTGGAAGACCTGAATCCCTTTTTATTGTTCTGGTAAATAAAATATTAAAGGTTTGCCAGCCTTTTTTGTTTCTCATCTCCTTGCAAAGGGATTACCCTGACTTATTTTCCTTGACAACCTCCCACTCATATAATACAGGCCAGTAATGTAAGCAAAGCTCTTCCCAAGTTAGATTTACAAAACTGGATGCTTACATGTTAGATTGTGGGGAAGTTTGCAGCAGGGTTATTACAATCCCTCAACCAAAAGCAATTCAGGCAACAGTTTGTGATGCCCACAGATATTTGTGAGATGAGTATCTCCTCAATACGAGTTCTACTTGTGTTTTCCTTTAGTTTTGGGAGGCCACGTGGAGTGAGCTGGAGGGATAGTGGTCGGGAGCCCTGAAGTGGGGCTCATGGTCCCCGTCTTAGGTGACAGTTTCACCCTGTGCATCCATCCGATTTACAGACAAGTTTCAAGGCAACTGCAGACGTAGAAGATGCTCACTGGTAAAGTCACAAGAGGTTGGGGTTGCTTGTTGGGACTTATGCCAGAGGTCATTGGATGGCCTTCAAGGAGACTCAGAGGCAAGGCATAGGATATTGAGCTCAAATACACTCACTGTTTCACTAATACCCAAAAGTTTATTCTGCCACCTCTGTCATGGCTGCGTCATACACTGAAATTCATGATGAAAGTGGATTTTGCTTGCTGATTTGACCACATGCTACATTCCACAATTCTAAGAGGCAGAAGTAAAGAGAAACTAAAGGGTGATTAACCTGTATCTCTGACTTAGTGAATGTAGGAATGCACTTGGGAAATACAAACATTTAGGGTCTCCAAGGGTCAAGAACATGGGTCTGGGAAACCAAAGTCAATAAGAAGACTAGGGTTTTGTCACATCAGAGATCTGACTTAGACAACATACCAGCAGCAATGGGTCCGGCATCCAATAGACAAACTAGTGGGTGAAATCGACATTGTTAAGCTCAGTGCTTTCAAAGCATAAAATGTCTGCTTTTCAGTTAGTTCTTGTGAATGAACTAACTTATCTCAGCTTAGATGCTTTTATGAACTTTGTGTGTATTTTAGTCTCTCAGTCGTGTTCAATTCTGTGTGATCCCACTGACTATAGCCCTCCAGGCTTCTCTGACCATGAGATTCTCCAGGCAAGAATACTGGAATAGGTTGCTGCGCCCTTCTCCAGGGGATCTTCCCAACCCAGGGATTTAACCTAGGTCTCCTGCTGTGCAGGCAGATCCTTTACTGTCTGAGCCACCAGGAAAGCCCTTGAGAACTTTAGTTCATTTCTAGCATTAAACATATTTAATCTGAAAGCAGTAATCCAAATGATACTTGAAAAGCTCCTGGCTTCACCAACCAGTGGACGCAAATAAGGCTAAACTGACATGAATTGATTATATTTGACTGATTTATGTTTCTACCTTCCTGATACAAGTCCTTGCCTCCTCTCCACCTCCTTGTCTACACAATAAAGTCTCCTCTAATCATGTCTTGGAGTCCCCAGGAGTGCCTTCCCTGTATTCACAAATGGTCCTTTCATGTGCCTCTGTCCCCAGTCACCACTGAATGTTGACTGTCCCATGTTGCTGCCATGGGGCTCCCTGCTAAGTCACTTCCCAGAGAGCAGCATCCAGGAGCATCCCAATTTGTCCTCCAAGAGGGGCCAAATGATGCTGCTGGCCCCTCACCGCCGCCATTTGCTTGCTTTCAAAACCAAACTGACCTCTGTCATGGCTGCGTCATACACTGAAATTCATGATGAAAGTGGATTTTGCTTGCTGATTTGACCACATGCTACATTCCACAATTCTAAGAGGCAGAAGTAAAGAGAAACTAAAGGGTGATTAACCTGTATCTCTGACTTAGTGAATGTAGGAATGCACTTGGGAAATACAAACATTTAGGGTCTCCAAGGGTCAAGAACATGGGTCTGGGAAACCAAAGTCAATAAGAAGACTAGGGTTTTGTCACATCAGAGATCTGACTTAGACAACATACCAGCAGCAATGGGTCCGGCATCCAATAGACAAACTAGTGGGTGAAATCGACATTGTTAAGCTCAGTGCTTTCAAAGCATAAAATGTCTGCTTTTCAGTTAGTTCTTATGAATGAACTAACTTATCTCAGCTTAGATGCTTTTATGAACTTTGTGTGTATTTTAGTCTCTCAGTCGTGTTCAATTCTGTGTGATCCCACTGACTATAGCCCTCCAGGCTTCTCTGACCATGAGATTCTCCAGGCAAGAATACTGGAATAGGTTGCTGCGCCCTTCTCCAGGGGATCTTCCCAACCCAGGGATTTAACCTAGGTCTCCTGCTGTGCAGGCAGATCCTTTACTGTCTGAGCCACCAGGAAAGCCCTTGAGAACTTTAGTTCATTTCTAGCATTAAACATATTTAATCTGAAAGCAGTAATCCAAATGATACTTGAAAAGCTCCTGGCTTCACCAACCAGTGGACGCAAATAAGGCTAAACTGACATGAATTGATTATATTTGACTGATTTATGTTTCTACCTTCCTGATACAAGTCCTTGCCTCCTCTCCACCTCCTTGTCTACACAATAAAGTCTCCTCTAATCATGTCTTGGAGTCCCCAGGAGTGCCTTCCCTGTATTCACAAATGGTCCTTTCATGTGCCTCTGTCCCCAGTCACCACTGAATGTTGACTGTCCCATGTTGCTGCCATGGGGCTCCCTGCTAAGTCACTTCCCAGAGAGCAGCATCCAGGAGCATCCCAATTTGTCCTCCAAGAGGGGCCAAATGATGCTGCTGGCCCCTCACCGCTCGCCATGCCAGACCTGGGCTGCCCTCAGTGCAGAAGTGGAGAGAATGCCTCTGTCCCTACCTCTTTGCCCCTGATCTCAGAGTTCTTCAGAGCTGTCTGCACAACAGGCACCTGCAGCTGTACTGGACTCCACCCAAGGCTTTAACTGCACTGGGTTAATAAGACTGGGCCTGGAAGAATGGATGCCTTCTAACTGTGGTGCTGGAGAAGACTCTTGAGAGTCGCTTGGACAGCAAGGAGATCAAGTCAGTCAATCCTAAAGGAAATCAACCCTGACTATTCATTGGAAAGACTGATGCTGAAGCTGAAGCTGAAGCTCCCATACTTTGGCCCCCTGATGTGAAGAGCTGACTCACTGGAAAAGATCCCGATGCTGGGAAAGACTGTAGGCAAAAGGAGAAGAGGGTGGCAGAGGTTGAGATGGTTAGATAGCGTTGTCGACTCAGTGAACATAAATTTGAGCAAACTCTGGGAGATAGTAAAGGACAGAGGAGCCTGGTGTGCTGCAGTCCCTGGGGTCACAAAGAGTCAGACATAACTGAGTGACTGAACAACAGCACAATGAAAGAGACGAGTGAGGCTCCTTCAGTCCGCCAATCCCCCCTCTGGACCCTCACACGTCATTGTTATTCTGAGTCTGTTCTCCACTCAGATTTTCAATGTAAGCAGTGCATCAAATGAACCATTACTTTAGAGACTTGGCGACGTGGCTTTTGGAATGCTCCAACATCCCAAATATACATATATTCCTATTATTACTATTAATATAATGCTGACATTACAAAACATCATAGTTTGTGTATGGCACTATAGTATTCTGTGTATTAATACTATAGCTGCTTTTGAGTAGTTGTAATCTTATGAATAGCACTAATACATTCTGTATTAATACTACAACATGCTTCTTGTTCTAATTTTAACCTTATGTGGTAGGCACTTTTATCCCCATGCCATTTTAAGAGAAATGACTCAGAAAGGGGTCTTTGGATGGAAAACATCCAGTGAGTTTTACAATCACGAGAATACTTTAAATTGCATCTCCCAAAGACCTAAATTACGTGCTTGAAACTAATTCTACCTGAATTCCAACTTAGGGAGATATAGACTTGTACTTCCTCTTTTTCTGGGTGAGGAAATCCATCAGATGATAGCAAATCGTTGAGGTCCTACTGTTAAATCGAATGAGTAACCGGTCCCATCAGAGTCACAGTGAACCCAGTTTCCTGGCCCTGAACCCAGTTTCCTGAGCTGTGTAAACCTCCATGGAAAGGAAGTGGTTTTCGTCAACAGACTGTGCGAGGTGGTGACTTCAGAATCACTCGGGAGGGCATGTGAAAATTGAGTGGCTTATCCCACGGACAGGGAGTATGTATGCTGTTGTGGAATGTGAAGAAGAAAGAAAAGACAACAGTCACCCCAGTAAGAAAACATGGGGGAGAAACCCAAATTAACTTCCCTTTCAACATCATAAGCTTTGAAATATTAAACAATAAGAATGTCATTCCCCTTTCTGATATCATCTTACATAGTGTTTAATCTCTAATCTGCTTCTTGCAGTGCATTTGTGAAACAGGGCCAAGGAAAAGGAAAATGCTAAAAACCCTTTTTTTTCAAAAAGTCTTCTCAAGGTCCTCCACCTAAAGCCTAAAGCCTTCACCCAGCATCTCTGCGAGCGTCTCATCTGCAATCTACATAACACAAGGTAGCCAACATTTCCTGCTGACCTTCATGGGCAGAGTGATTTCACACCCAGGAGCCAGTGGGAAGTGGGCCTGAGATCCGATGGCCATGAGACTCTGGGTTTTAGACAAGATTCTCACCCACGCTTCTCCCGTGCTTCTATCTAACCCTTGCCTTCCCTCTAACAAGGAGCAAGGCTTAAAGCACAATCCCCTAGGGCAAGAATGTGTTTGTTTAAATCTGTGTGAAGGTTTACCTGGTGTGTTGCCGTCCATGGGGTCACAAAGAGTCAGACGTGGCTTACAGACTGAACAACAACAAATGCGATATTCAGCCCCTGTATGTGAGTGGCTTTTAGCACCGGCCACCTGGAAAGAGTGGATGAGGGGTGACCAAGGAGTTAAGGGACGGCAGGGCGGGAGCCTTGGCCTCCTTGTCACCCGTCAATCGCACCCACTTGGTCCTCTCTACCTCTTCAAGGAACTCCAGATGTTGACATAAATTTATCTGGAGATGCTGGAGTTAGAAGGAGTCAGCAAATGGAGAGAGAAACCTTCAAAGAAAATGCAAGTGAATTGTGTGAATTTCTTACTTAGAACTCATTGTCCTCTGGTCTCTGCTCGCGTAATTCACTCTCCACCTGGCATTTCCAGGAACTTCCATGTCATAGAGCTACCCAGGTCTCCCCTGCTTACAAACCCTCAGCTCCTCACTTTTGTCTCTTACAGGGGCCTCCAAAGGGTGTGTGTGTACACACAGGTCAGTGGGGTAGAGCTGGAAAGATTCAAACTTTCATTTTTATTTTTTATCTCAGACATTTAAAATGCTGTTCTTTGCGTATTGTTTACAACATAAATAGTATACGTGTGGTATCTCTAAAATCTTTCTAGATTGAAAATTCTATCCGTTTGGGAAGGTTCTCATTGATGAGATGAAGATCAGAAGAGTTTGGAGATCTAACCACTTAGCTTGGTTGGCACAGTCCCTACCTCGTTCCTAGCCTCTGGTCCCCGAGACACGCCACGTACTCTAGACTGAGATTCTGCTCAACTTACTTTTCTGTCTTCAGCACCTCAGCTTTCTTCACCCCAGCTCTTCTCAGTCCAAACAGCACCTTCTATGGGAGTCTTGCCTGTTTATTCCTGCCCAGCACTTGATCTGTGTCTTTAATAAGTCCCCACCAGGCACTCACCTTACAGTGAGTTGCCTAGTTGTTTGTTCCCATAGTACATGTTCTTGGGCAACCCAGGGGGCCCCAGTGGGTTGTTGGGCATCATTTCCAAGCTGCTGGCAGTCAGGTGGCTCAGCTCTAGCCCGTGAAATGTGGCCCCACGGGGTGAGTGAGGCCATCTTACAGCTGTCTGTGTCAGTCAGCAGTGTGCACCCTTTTGATAATGTAAACTCCAGAGTGTGGGTACACATCTCCCTTTGTGGAACACACCCAAGATTCCAAATTGCCTCTTTTTCTACAATTCCTCTCATTTTCACCACCTTCAAATCTTTGAGGACTTTTGCAGGGACACCCTCTTGGGATTGTGTTTGGGAGAGACATCCTTGCCCGGTTCCCCAAGCCCTGCTTCCAAGTGGTTTTCTTGGGATGTCGGGACATTGGATTTCTTTCTCTTCCCCGAACTGCCATTCAGATTTCTATTTCAGACCGTCTGCTTCTCACTGGAGTGTCTCATCAGTGTCTGGTTCTCTCAGATCTCCAGTTTCTTCAATTGAGTCTTTCCCTTAAACTGCCTTTACACTTAGAAAAAAACTCATTCCTCATCTCAAATTAAGCTTACTTCTGAATTAAAATTTGAGATCGCTCTCTTGAGTTTTAATTGCTGTAAGGATTTGGAGAGCGTTCCTCTGTTTTCCCACAGTCATTTTTCTTGTCTTTTGTGTTAAGACTGCAGAATTCAAAACATCGTTATTCATGACAGTTCAAATCTGTTTTCAGGCAAATGGGCCAAATGCTATCATCCCACGGACACACTAGCTCCTTAGCAGTAATATCTTCTTATAAACAAAACTAGGCCAGTTTGAAATGTTCCTTTTGGAGCCAAGTATAAACACTATCTGAGTTTCGGGTGTAATCCTAGATTGGGAAGGAATCTGTGTGGAATTTGTTTGGAAGTTACGGGTGTCTGTATCTTAATTCTGCTGCTCAACTTACTTTTCTGTCTTCAGCACCTCAGCTTTCTTCACCCCAGCTCTTCTCAGTCCAAACAGCACCTTCTATGGGAGTCTTGCCTGTTTATTCCTGCCCAGCACTTGATCTGTGTCTTTAATAAGTCCCACCAGGCACTCACCTTACAGTGAGTTGCCTAGTTGTTTGTTCCCATAGTACATGTTCTTGGGCAACCCAGGGGGCCCCAGTGGGTTGTTGGGCATCATTTCCAAGCTGCTGGCAGTCAGGTGGCTCAGCTCTAGCCCGTGAAATGTGGCCCCACGGGGTGAGTGAGGCCATCTTACAGCTGTCTGTGTCAGTCAGCAGTGTGCACCCTTTTGATAATGTAAACTCCAGAGTGTGGGTACACATCTCCCTTTGTGGAACACACCCAAGATTCCAAATTGCCTCTTTTTCTACAATTCCTCTCATTTTCACCACCTTCAAATCTTTGAGGACTTTTGCAGGGACACCCTCTTGGGATTGTGTTTGGGAGAGACATCCTTGCCCGGTTCCCCAAGCCCTGCTTCCAAGTGGTTTTCTTGGGATGTCGGGACATTGGATTTCTTTCTCTTCCCCGAACTGCCATTCAGATTTCTATTTCAGACCGTCTGCTTCTCACTGGAGTGTCTCATCAGTGTCTGGTTCTCTCAGATCTCCAGTTTCTTCAATTGAGTCTTTCCCTTAAACTGCCTTTACACTTAGAAAAAAACTCATTCCTCATCTCAAATTAAGCTTACTTCTGAATTAAAATTTGAGATCGCTCTCTTGAGTTTTAATTGCTGTAAGGATTTGGAGAGCGTTCCTCTGTTTTCCCACAGTCATTTTTCTTGTCTTTTGTGTTAAGACTGCAGAATTCAAAACATCGTTATTCATGACAGTTCAAATCTGTTTTCAGGCAAATGGGCCAAATGCTATCATCCCACGGACACACTAGCTCCTTAGCAGTAATATCTTCTTATAAACAAAACTAGGCCAGTTTGAAATGTTCCTTTTGGAGCCAAGTATAAACACTATCTGAGTTTCGGGTGTAATCCTAGATTGGGAAGGAATCTGTGTGGAATTTGTTTGGAAGTTACGGGTGTCTGTATCTGCTCCATTCAGGAGTCTTTGCTTTCGTGCAGCTAGCTGCTCATATTCATTGCTCTTAGGATTTCTCCAACTGCAATATAAAAAGGATATTTACACTGAGTCCGAATAGGAAGTTCTGGTTTCCGGACATGTTCAGTGATTTCATGATCAAAGAATTAACAATCATACATAGTTTTCAGCCTCTTGCTCGAAAAGTTCAGGTGGACTGACACTACCCGAGCTTGTGCTATGGTTGCATAACGTTGTTCGTTGTATCTTATAACCGAGGCTTGTCAGTGATGTTGCGTGCTCATCCACACCCACATTCTCCTCTCCCTTCCTGGCACAGCACTGGGCATCATTTTCAAGCCGTCAGGTGGCTCAGTTCTGGCCAGTGAAAAGTGAGCAGAAAATACTGTGGAGGACCTGAGGGCCCTAGAAGTTAGCGTTTAAAAAAATGGTAATAACAGAGCCCGAGTCCCTGAATGACTGTGTAAAGCTGAGGTTACCCTCCCTACAGCTTTAATGGCATTGGATTGCAAAGTAAAGGAGAAATTAATCTTTATAATAGTTTCACTACGCGTTTGTTCATTTGTGGGCAGATTCTAGCGTGGCATAAAAAAATAGCACAGGGCTTCCCAGGTGGCTCAGTGGTAAAGAATCCACCTGCCAGTGCAGGGGACGCGGGTTCCATTCCTGGTCCAGGAAGATCTCATACGCCTCTGAGCAACTAAGCCCGTGCGCCTGTGCTCGAGAGTCCGTGTGCCGCAACGACAGAAGCCTTGTGCCGCAGCTACTGAAGTCTGTGTGCTCTAGAGTCTATGCTCTACAAGAAGAGAAGCCACCGCAATGAGGAGCCTGTGCACCACAACAAAGACCCCGCACAACCAAAAAAAAAAAAGATGGCACAAATGGATCCCATACTCCCTGCCCATCCCTATGTCCCTACCCCCAGGAATGTGGAGGTGATTCATATTAAAACACAGGAGGCAAATCTCAATGATGGAGCGAGCATAAAAAAGATGAAATGATGAGAAAATGATGCATTAGAGCAAGTCAGAGGGTTCCAGCCCCGCAGGACGCCACACTGCCCTTTCCTATGGCCACTCCTGCCGTCTTCCTAAACAGTCCATTTCTCCACCCTACTTTGGGATTGTAAAAATTCTGGTCATCCGATGTTAATTACATGGATGGTTTTCCTTTTATGTTTCCTACTCAAGAAATACTCCTCTAACCAGATATTATCTCCCCTATGAACTTAGAAACTCTCAGGGAGTCCTAATGCAGACTGACTATCCCAAAAAAGACTGCATTGATGGATTTTTATAAAGCACTGGGCATCATTTTCAAGCCGTCAGGTGGACTCAGTTCTAGGCCGGAGGCTTGTCAGTGATGTTGCTCATCCACACCCACATTCTCCTCTCCCTTCCTGGCACAGCACTGGGCATCATTTTCAAGCCGTCAGGTGGCTCAGTTCTGGCCAGTGAAAAGTGAGCAGAAAATACTGTGGAGGACCTGAGGGCCCTAGAAGTTAGCGTTTAAAAAAATGGTAATAACAGAGCCCGAGTCCCTGAATGACTGTGTAAAGCTGAGGTTACCCTCCCTACAGCTTTAATGGCATTGGATTGCAAAGTAAAGGAGAAATTAATCTTTATAATAGTTTCACTACGCGTTTGTTCATTTGTGGGCAGATTCTAGCGTGGCATAAAAAAATAGCACAGGGCTTCCCAGGTGGCTCAGTGGTAAAGAATCCACCTGCCAGTGCAGGGGACGCGGGTTCCATTCCTGGTCCAGGAAGATCTCATACGCCTCTGAGCAACTAAGCCCGTGCGCCTGTGCTCGAGAGTCCGTGTGCCGCAACGACAGAAGCCTTGTGCCGCAGCTACTGAAGTCTGTGTGCTCTAGAGTCTATGCTCTACAAGAAGAGAAGCCACCGCAATGAGGAGCCTGTGCACCACAACAAAGACCCCGCACAACCAAAAAAAAAAAAGATGGCACAAATGGATCCCATACTCCCTGCCCATCCCTATGTCCCTACCCCCAGGAATGTGGAGGTGATTCATATTAAAACACAGGAGGCAAATCTCAATGATGGAGCGAGCATAAAAAAGATGAAATGATGAGAAAATGATGCATTAGAGCAAGTCAGAGGGTTCCAGCCCCGCAGGACGCCACACTGCCCTTTCCTATGGCCACTCCTGCCGTCTTCCTAAACAGTCCATTTCTCCACCCTACTTTGGGATTGTAAAAATTCTGGTCATCCGATGTTAATTACATGGATGGTTTTCCTTTTATGTTTCCTACTCAAGAAATACTCCTCTAACCAGATATTATCTCCCCTATGAACTTAGAAACTCTCAGGGAGTCCTAATGCAGACTGACTATCCCATGTGGATTGTGATTATAATGATGATTACAAGACACTGCATTGATGGTTCCAGTGTGGCTTTGACTAGCATGTAACCCCTTGACGGAGCTCCTATCAGCTTAATTATCTCCACTTCTAGCACAGTGCCATGAGAAAGCAAGCGCTCAACAGGTATTTATGGGTGATTGAAAAAAGCATCGTTTATCAAATGTCAGAGTACCAAGACTCCTTTAACTGCTTTTTCTAGAAATCCCTATTCAGACTGGTTTGAATAGAAAAATACATGGCTCACAAAAATGTGACTCTCAAATCAAGAAAGACTGTCACAACTACTGAGTCAGCACTTGGGAGCCTTGAGTCACAACTACTGAGCCCACATGCTGCAACTACTGAAGTCCTTGCACCTAGAGCCTGTGCTCTGCAACAAGAGAAGCCACAACAATGAGAAGCCCATGTGCCACAACGAAAGAGTTGTCCCCACTCTCTGCAACAGGCAAAAGTCCCTGCACCTCTGAGCACAATGAAAAATAAACATAAAGATTTTTTAAAGAAAGGACATCAGGCATGGCTTGATCTGCGTGCTGAAAACCAGATTGTTAGGAATATCTTCCCACTTCTTATCTCTGTTTTTCTCTGAGTTGGCTTCACTCTCAAGCCTGCCCCTCCGGACGTATGGCAGTTACCAATAGATCCATGTTTTCCATCTACAAACTGAGAAGCCCCCAGAGAAAACTGTCTTTTCCCAAAGTGCCACCCCCACTATGGGTAGAGGCAGATCAAGTGTCAGGGGCAGGGACTTCCTTGGAGGTGGCAGCTAAGAGTCTGCACTTCCAATGCAGGGGACCCAGGTTCAATACCTGATCAGAGAACTAGATCGCACGTGTGACAACTAAGACCTAGACCAGCCAAATAAATAAATGAATATTTTTAAATAGGGGGCAAGGGCAACGTGATGTACCTTTGCGCATTCTGCTGATGCCAGGCTGGGATGTACCCTCCATGAACAGATACATAGTTGAACGCAGGGTTCCAAGTGAACCCTTCACATTCAACCAACCTAAAGAAAGAAATCCATGGTAAAACTGAAGGAGAAAAATGTCCAAATAGCATCTTGGCGGAAAGCACATAAACTGGTTACCAGGGATACTTGTCCCAACCTGTACGGCACCATGCATCTGGCCTCCTTGGTCTGGTCAAACTCTAGATGTCCAGGGGCCTCCCTGAGGTCCAGCCAGGATCTTGATGGCTGGGAAGTTACTCAAAAACCCCCTTGGGGAGCTTCCCCTGGTGGTCCAGTGGATAAGGACACTGCCTTGCAGTGCAAGGGGCACCGGTTCGATCCCTGGCCTGGGAAGATCCCACGTGCCGCGGTGCAGCTGGACCGATGTGTCCAATCACCGAGCCGGAGCTCTGGAGCACAAGCGCCCAGAGCCGACGCTCTGCAACGACAGACGCCACCGCGATGGGAGGCCCACAGGAGCCAAAGAACAAAGACGGATGAAAATAGAGAAATGAAAGACCAATAGAAGTGGCCCGCCTGCTCCCCTCCCTCCCCAACCCAACCCCCGCCCAAAATAAATTAAAAAAAAAAAATGCCCTTGGGGATCTCCAGCCCCCACTCATTCCAGGAAATCCATGTCCTTTTCCTGTCTTACGCCTGTCTTCTTCCACGCATGCTTCTGAATGGCATCAGCACCTAAGAGAATGAGGTCGACACCTCGTCGCCAAGTGCTGGCTGATGGATAGATTGCCGCTCCCTTCCCCTCCCTCCAAGGCCGGGAGGAGAGCAGGCCAGTGGTACTGACGTCAGCCTTCCTAGTTCTGGGATGACGGGGTGACAGGGACGTGAAGTCCTAGAAACCTCCAGTGGAATCTGGGACAGATAACCATCTAAAATTGTCTCATAATTAATAAATGATGCACTGTCCCTTACCAAGTGGGCTACTCACCACCACATTTGAACACAATGTAAAAACGTTAAGGCTCTTGTTTAGGGAGAATTTTGGCTCTACATGTTTCTCAAAGTCCTTTATTCTACTCCAAAAGGAACTAACTAATAAATCCTTTAAGAAAACCTTGTGAAATAGATACTATTAAATGACATAAGCAGGCAGAAAACAGGCCTAAGAAGTGGCAGTAAAGCAACATACTCTGATACGGATGCGTGGGTAAGGTGTGTGCGTACAAGTAAATGCTGATCTTTCACCAGGCTAAAAGTTTAAAAGGATCACAGGTAACAAGGAAAACATGTTGAATCTGTGTATTAAACATATTACTCAGCCATAAAAAAAGAATGAAAGAATGCCATTTGCACCAACATGCATAGACCCAGAGGCTGTCATACTGAGCGTAGTAAGCTAGAGATAGATAAATCATATGTGATATTGTCACCGAGTCCAAGCTTGCTCTGCTCACTGCACGACCGGCCAGTGTATCAGAGATATGTGACGTTGTGGCAAGGAAGAGACTTTAAATAGGGAGCTGGTTAACAGAGAAGATGGCAGACTAGTGCCTCAAAATAACCTTCTTGGGCTTGGAGTGGGGTGGCAGCTGGATGCCAGGTTCTTTTACAGATCAGAGATGGGAGGAGGTGAGAAAGCAAAGTCAAAAGGCCATTCATCTTGCTAAGGTCTCTTAGAATGGGAAGCCTCAGGCAGGGGATGTGTTAATTTCTCCGTTTTTCCCATTCACAGGTGGACAGGGTTCTGAACAAAGAAACTTTAGTTTAACAGTCAGGCAGAGGGGCAGGATTCTCTGCAGCAAACCATTCTGTATGATTATAATAACAAGAGCAATGAAAAACAAGTCAAAGAAACAGTTCTACCTTGGGGTCAGAATTGGTTTCCTCCCTGCAACAATATTGCTTATACGTGGAATCTAAAAAAAAATAAGTACAAACGAACCAATTTTCAAAGCAGAAATGGAGTCACAGAGGTACAAAACAAACTTACAATTACCAAGGCGGAAAGGAAAGAGGGATAATTTGGGACATTGGGATTGACATATATACACTGTATTGTATATAAAGCAGATAATTAATAAAGACCTGTATAGCACAGGGAACTCTAGTCAATACTCTGTAATGGCCTATTGGAAAAGAGTCATAAAAGCGTGTATATATGTTTATGTATAACTGAATCACTTTTCTGTACAGCAGAAACTATCACAGCACTGTAAATTAACTATACTCCAATAAAAATTAATTTTAAAATTTTTGAAAAGTCTACTTTTAGAAAGGAGAAAAACACTACTTATACTTAAAAATATAAATGTCTGTGCCAACTTCAAAATAAACACAAAACACTATCAAGAGCCTTATCAGGGTCAGCTCTTCCTTGAGCCCGCCTGCTGTGAGACTGCTGTTCTCACAGTGTTTCCCACTTTCTCCCTTAAGCAGGCCCGCTGTACTGCAGCAACTCTCCCTTGCCCCACTCTAATAAACTTTCCTTTCCTTTCACTCAAAAAAGCCTTATTGGGCTTCCTGGTGGTCCAGTGGGTAGAGAGCTCTTTGCAGTGCAAGGCACCAGTTATCAGAGATATGTGGGCAAGGAAGAGACTTTAAATAGGGAGCTGGTTAACAGAGAAGATGGCAGACTAGTGCCTCAAAATAACCTTCTTGGGCTTGGAGTGGGGTGGCAGCTGGATGCCAGGTTCTTTTACAGATCAGAGATGGGAGGAGGTGAGAAAGCAAAGTCAAAAGGCCATTCATCTTGCTAAGGTCTCTTAGAATGGGAAGCCTCAGGCAGGGGATGTGTTAATTTCTCCGTTTTTCCCATTCACAGGTGGACAGGGTTCTGAACAAAGAAACTTTAGTTTAACAGTCAGGCAGAGGGGCAGGATTCTCTGCAGCAAACCATTCTGTATGATTATAATAACAAGAGCAATGAAAAACAAGTCAAAGAAACAGTTCTACCTTGGGGTCAGAATTGGTTTCCTCCCTGCAACAATATTGCTTATACGTGGAATCTAAAAAAAAATAAGTACAAACGAACCAATTTTCAAAGCAGAAATGGAGTCACAGAGGTACAAAACAAACTTACAATTACCAAGGCGGAAAGGAAAGAGGGATAATTTGGGACATTGGGATTGACATATATACACTGTATTGTATATAAAGCAGATAATTAATAAAGACCTGTATAGCACAGGGAACTCTAGTCAATACTCTGTAATGGCCTATTGGAAAAGAGTCTTAAAAAGCGTGTATATATGTTTATGTATAACTGAATCACTTTTCTGTACAGCAGAAACTATCACAGCACTGTAAATTAACTATACTCCAATAAAAATTAATTTTAAAATTTTTGAAAAGTCTACTTTTAGAAAGGAGAAAAACACTACTTATACTTAAAAATATAAATGTCTGTGCCAACTTCAAAATAAACACAAAACACTATCAAGAGCCTTATCAGGGTCAGCTCTTCCTTGAGCCCGCCTGCTGTGAGACTGCTGTTCTCACAGTGTTTCCCACTTTCTCCCTTAAGCAGGCCCGCTGTACTGCAGCAACTCTCCCTTGCCCCACTCTAATAAACTTTCCTTTCCTTTCACTCAAAAAAAAAAAGCCTTATTGGGCTTCCCTGGTGGTCCAGTGGGTAGAGAGTCTGCTTTGCAGTGCAAGGGACACCAGTTCGATTCCTGGCCTGGGAAGATCCCATATGCCGCAGAGCAGCGGGACCAGTGTGTCCAATTAAGAGCCAATGCTCTGGAGCGCATGCACCCAGAGCAGGTGCTCTGTAAGAAGAGAGGCCACTGCAATGGGAGGCCCACACAGACCAAAGAATGAAAGATGGATGAGAAGGAAATAAAAATAAAAGAGGTATGATCAGGAAAAAATTTTTTATTAAAAAAAAATATATGCAAAGAGCATTATCTAGTTTCTACCATGGACTCTAGCCTGCTTCCCTGCTGTGAGCCTATGGCTGCCTCCTGCCCCTCCCCAGTCTTCTCGCCCCTGGTCCTCACACGCAGGCCTGGCCCATCTTGGGCACTGGAAGCAGAATCAGGTTCCATAGAAACCATTGGTCATTTTTCCATTCTGGTCTGTTTATCCCCAGGGCTAGCAAAGTGCCTGTCCCCTAGGAAATTCCCAGTGAGTGTAAGTCGAATGGATGGATGAACCACACTGTGACTGCCGTGAACCAGTGTCTCACCTCCTGTTCAGGTTTCATCGGCAATTTGTTATCCCCTTGCTCTCACTCCAGCCATCTGCCGACGGACTTATGCTGCCTGTATGCCCGACCTTGGCATTTTTACCTCTGTCCCCCTTGGATTCTGAGTTGACTTGTGATGCTTTATTGGAGCCTCATCTCGCTACCTAAGGCATGCAGGTCTGTCTGGCTCCTCTAAACTGACCTCCACCCCACACTGACCTTCTGTTGGCGACCCCAGCACTCTTCCTGCGGAGGCTTTCACTGGCTTCTGTCTAGGGGTCTCATTCCTTGTATCTAGCCATGCCCGTTGCCATGTGTATAGATGCATTGAATTATATTGTTTGTTTTCTCTCTCCCAGTCATCAGCTAATTCACTTATTTTTGCAAAATGGAAATCTGGTGCCCTATTTCATAATGTGTGTCTATTCCAATCACACCATAAAAGAAGACCACACACACACACATCTATTAAATACCAGGCAACAAAATCTAGGCCATTTTCCCCTAAATTGGACATCAGGGTTGCTCTTTTAATTAAGCCTGCATGCCTACCTTACTTAGATCATGTAACAGTGCTATATATATGTTATATATTGTTATATATATATAACATATTGTTACATACTGTTTCAGTCTTCCCAGGTGGCACAGTGGGTAAAGAACCTACCTGCAATGCAGGAGACATTGATTTGATTCCTGGGTCAGGAAGGTCTCCTGGAAGAGGGCTCAGCAACCCACTCCAGTATTCTTGCCTGGAGAATTCCAGGGACAGAGTAGCCTGGTGAGGTACAGTTCATGAGGTTGCAAAGAGTCAGACGCAACTGAAGCGACTTAGCATGCTCCATATATTGTTTCATTTTGGAGCCCCAAAGTAAGTTAGTTAGTAAAATCAATTCATAGGGTTTCCCTGGGGGTAGAGGGAATAGGAGTCACCTGTACCAAGACCTACCTGCAGTGCAGTGGGACATGGGTTCAATCCCTGGTTTGGGGAGATCCTATATGCCATAGAGCAAATAAGCTGGTGTGCTGCAGCTAGTCAGCCTGCACTCTAGAGCCCATCTTCAGCAGCAAGCGAAGCCACCGCAGTGAGAAGCCCATGCACCAGAAGAGTACCCCCCACTAGCCACAACTCCAGAAAGCCCATGCAGCAACGAACACCCAGTGCAACCAACCAACAAATAAAAAAAATTAAAAATCAATGGGGTCTGAGTTGACTTGTGATGCTTTATTGGAGCCTCATCTCGCTACCTAAGGCATGCAGGTCTGTCTGGCTCCTCTAAACTGACCTCCACCCCACACTGACCTTCTGTTGGCGACCCCAGCACTCTTCCTGCGGAGGCTTTCACTGGCTTCTGTCTAGGGGTCTCATTCCTTGTATCTAGCCATGCCCGTTGCCATGTGTATAGATGCATTGAATTATATTGTTTGTTTTCTCTCTCCCAGTCATCAGCTAATTCACTTATTTTTGCAAAATGGAAATCTGGTGCCCTATTTCATAATGTGTGTCTATTCCAATCACACCATAAAAGAAGACCACACACACACACATCTATTAAATACCAGGCAACAAAATCTAGGCCATTTTCCCCTAAATTGGACATCAGGGTTGCTCTTTTAATTAAGCCTGCATGCCTACCTTACTTAGATCATGTAACAGTGCTATATATATGTTATATATTGTTATATATATATAACATATTGTTACATACTGTTTCAGTCTTCCCAGGTGGCACAGTGGGTAAAGAACCTACCTGCAATGCAGGAGACATTGATTTGATTCCTGGGTCAGGAAGGTCTCCTGGAAGAGGGCTCAGCAACCCACTCCAGTATTCTTGCCTGGAGAATTCCAGGGACAGAGTAGCCTGGTGAGGTACAGTTCATGAGGTTGCAAAGAGTCAGACGCAACTGAAGCGACTTAGCATGCTCCATATATTGTTTCATTTTGGAGCCCCAAAGTAAGTTAGTTAGTAAAATCAATTCATAGGGTTTCCCTGGGGGTAGAGGGAATAGGAGTCACCTGTACCAAGACCTACCTGCAGTGCAGTGGGACATGGGTTCAATCCCTGGTTTGGGGAGATCCTATATGCCATAGAGCAAATAAGCTGGTGTGCTGCAGCTAGTCAGCCTGCACTCTAGAGCCCATCTTCAGCAGCAAGCGAAGCCACCGCAGTGAGAAGCCCATGCACCAGAAGAGTACCCCCCACTAGCCACAACTCCAGAAAGCCCATGCAGCAACGAACACCCAGTGCAACCAACCAACAAATAAAAAAAATTAAAAATCAATTCATCAGGTTTGTATGGGGAAAGGAGTAGGTAAATCAAGATCATTGGGAGGAATTGGTGTGTGATAAGACTTTTCCTTGTCTAAAGCGAACATGGACTCTATCACTGGTCTCAGAGACCAGGAAATTATGAGTGGTCCTATAAAGAGATTAATACGAGGGAGCGGAACACGTTTGTCTAGTTAGAAATTGAGGTTTACCATTAACTAAATGTTTCATCGGTATTCATGCTGTGTTAATAGATAGCACGAGTCTAGCTGATTCCAACCTGGAACTGTCTCCTGAATTCCAGGAAGTCAGCTATTGAGGGGAAGGAGGGAATGTGTATGTTTAGCTAGTAGAGAAACACTCAGTATCGATAATGGGATGTTTGCAGGACGTGCACCCTGGAATCTCTCCAATTCCCGGTCCACAGACAGGATACAGTGGGTCTCCTCTCCAGCACCTGATCTTTGCTTGCTTGTTGTCCCCTCTCTGGCATCTGCTCTTCCCTTGCTTGTCAGCGCGTTCCTCTCACCACCAACAGACACCATGTTCAGTTTTGCAGATTCAGGGGCTTGCCTGCTGCCCCGGGGGCTCTTAGGAAAGAGCATGCTCTGCACATGGGCTCCTAGCATCCTCTGCCTGTGCTAGAACTGCAAGGAAGAAAGCTTATGAGAGTTTATTTGGGGGCTCCTTTTCCAGAAGCTGCATATTTCTAAAGAGAGGCTGTGATAACAAAGCCTCACATTTTCTTTCAGACGAGTTCCAATGAATTGGCTCATGAAGCGGCATCCGGCTGGCCCCCGCTGAGACCAGAATGGCACCGCCTTATGGGCTCAGCCTCTTTCTGATCGGGGTACTGGGCGTCTTGGCTCTCGGGTGCCTTACCAGGGCTCAGAAGAACAGCACGTTGATTTTCACGAAGGAAAACACCATTCGGAAGTGCAGCTGCTCAGGAGACATCCGGGACTGTGACTACAGTCTGGCCAACCTGATGTGCAGCTGTAGAACCGTGCTGCCTCTTGCCGTTGAGCAAACCAGCTACCATGACCACCTGACCATCTGGTTCACAGACGCGTCGGCGCTGGGGCTCCTGTTGAACTTCACACTGGTGCGGGACCTGAAGCTTGCTCTGTGCGGTCCCAACACTCTCCCTACTGAGTACCTGCCTATCTGCGGCCTGAAGAGGCTTCGAGTCCGCACTGAGGCCAGGCACCCCTCCCCAGAGCAGAGTTTACTCATCCAGGATGGCAGGGAGAGCGAGTCCAGAGAGAAGCCCATGTTGTTGCGCCAGGGCTGGCAAACCTGTATGTATATCTCCTTCTTAGATATGGCCCTCTTCAACAGGGAGTCAGCCTTAAAGTCGTACAGCATTGCCAACTCTGCCAGCGTGGCCAGCAACTTCCCCTACTTTCCCTGCCTTAAAGCTTTCCCAGTTCTAAGCAACATAAGCTATGTCGTCACCTTCATTTACTAACACCGGAGCCGTGTCCAACCTCTGGGAACTTTGGCACCTGATGGATCCTCTCAACGAGGCATCTGTGGACGAGGTCGTGGAGATTCCTATCTTCAGTTTCACTTCTCCCCCAGCCTCCATTCACACAGAGCCTGCCCTCTGCTCCACCCATGCCCAACCCTGGGGAAAAAAGTAAAAAGAACCAAAAAACCTGCTTGATTCAGTCCAGGAGCATGCATTGAGGGCCAGCTAGAGGCTAGGTCTTTGCTAATGGGGACAGGTAGGGAAATGGCAGATCAGAAATGGAGAGAGCTGTGCACCTCAGGAACTAATTAGTGGAGCTCAGCAGAAGGGGTGACCACTAAGAAGTGCATCTTCCAGGACTTCCCTGGTGATGCAGTGTTTGAGACTTGCCTTCTTTCCAATGCAAGGGGTGCGGGTTTGATCCCTGGTCAGGAAACTAAGATCCCACACGCCTCGTGACCAAAAAACCAAAATATAAAACTTCTGCAGTATTGTAGCAAATTCAATCAAGATTTGTTTTAAAATAAAAGTGACCTGAAAGTGCTAATTGCTCGATCATGTCTGACTTTGTGTGACCCCATAGTCTGTAGCCTGCCAGACTCCTTTGTTCATGGAATTCTCCAGGGAAAAATACTGGAGTGTATAGCCATTTCCTGGTCTCCTGCATCGCAGGCAGATTCTTTACCACCTAAGTCACCAGGGAAGCCCTTCAAAAAAAATTTTTTTTTAATAAAAAAAATGAAAAGCATCTTCCTTCAAAACAGTCTTAAAAGACTTTTTGTTCCTTCATGTTGTTCCATAGGCTGAAATCCCTCTAAGGGGAGAAACACAGACTGCAGTGGTTTCCAGACTATGAGCCCTCAAGATGACTAGGTTCTTTTAGACTGGTATTTTCCAAACACCTTGTTAAGAACATTCCCTTTGAGAAAGGGAAGTCTTGTGGGCGTGTTTGTGAGAGGGGTGGGGGGCCATGGTGGAACTTCAGGACCGAATGAGAGCACCAGGGGCCTGAGGAGGGGATGCAGAAATGAAACATTGAAAGTCACAAAAACCAAGTCTGAGGGTTTTTTGCTTGGAGTGAGGCCTTAGCCCAGGCACAGCTTTTTCCTCGTGGCCCTCCTTTTCCTTCTCGTGCCTGGCAGTCTTCTCTCTGTGCCCCACTGTATGACTTCCCCACTTCTCTCCTTGTCGTCATCCTCCCTGCCACTCCTCCTGCTCCAGACATCAGAATCTAGATGAACACCACTGCACCTGTGTTTAACTACATCAGGGGCCAGCCTGGGAATGTAATAGCCCCTTATAGCATTATTCCCAGGGCAAACACATCCAGATTACTAATAGACAATTAACAAAAGAGCTTTGAGGGCTCAGTCCATTTGGAAATTTAAGACTAGAAAGTGAAGACACCCTGAATGATGCGGTTAACACAAAGTGGTTTTTATGTGTGCTGATACAAAGAACTAAGGCAATATATTTGGTTTTGTTTTTGGCCAATGCAAGTGCGGGTTTGATCCCTGGTCAGGAAACTAAGATCCCACACGCCTCGTGACCAAAAAACCAAAATATAAAACTTCTGCAGTATTGTAGCAAATTCAATCAAGATTTGTTTTAAAATAAAAGTGACCTGAAAGTGCTAATTGCTCGATCATGTCTGACTTTGTGTGACCCCATAGTCTGTAGCCTGCCAGACTCCTTTGTTCATGGAATTCTCCAGGGAAAAATACTGGAGTGTATAGCCATTTCCTGGTCTCCTGCATCGCAGGCAGATTCTTTACCACCTAAGTCACCAGGGAAGCCCTTCAAAAAAAATTTTTTTTTAATAAAAAAAATGAAAAGCATCTTCCTTCAAAACAGTCTTAAAAGACTTTTTGTTCCTTCATGTTGTTCCATAGGCTGAAATCCCTCTAAGGGGAGAAACACAGACTGCAGTGGTTTCCAGACTATGAGCCCTCAAGATGACTAGGTTCTTTTAGACTGGTATTTTCCAAACACCTTGTTAAGAACATTCCCTTTGAGAAAGGGAAGTCTTGTGGGCGTGTTTGTGAGAGGGGTGGGGGGCCATGGTGGAACTTCAGGACCGAATGAGAGCACCGGGGGCCTGAGGAGGGGATGCAGAAATGAAACATTGAAAGTCACAAAAACCAAGTCTGAGGGTTTTTTGCTTGGAGTGAGGCCTTAGCCCAGGCACAGCTTTTTCCTCGTGGCCCTCCTTTTCCTTCTCGTGCCTGGCAGTCTTCTCTCTGTGCCCCACTGTATGACTTCCCCACTTCTCTCCTTGTCGTCAGCCCCCCTGCCACTCCTCCTGCTCCAGACATCAGAATCTAGATGAACACCACTGCACCTGTGTTTAACTACATCAGGGGCCAGCCTGGGAATGTAATAGCCCCTTATAGCATTATTCCCAGGGCAAACACATCCAGATTACTAATAGACAATTAACAAAAGAGCTTTGAGGGCTCAGTCCATTTGGAAATTTAAGACTAGAAAGTGAAGACACCCTGAATGATGCGGTTAACACAAAGTGGTTTTTATGTGTGCTGATACAAAGAACTAAGGCAATATATTTGGGGTTTTTTGGCCACTTATATTGGTCTTTCATTTATTTCCATCTTTGTTCTTTGGCCCGCGTGGGCCTCCCATCGCAGTGGCCTCTGTTGACGCAGAGCACCGGCTCTGGGCGCATGCGCTCCAGAGCTCCGGCTTGGTAATTGGACACATGGGTCCAGCCGCTCCATGGCACGTGGGATCTTCCCAGGCCAGGGATCGAAGTGGCGCCCCTTGCACTGCATGGCGGTGTCCTTACCCACTGGACCACCAGGGAAGCCCCAGAACTAAGGCAATATTTTTAAATTCATTTTTATTGGAGCAAAAATTGCCTTACAATGTTGTGTCAGTTTCTGCTGTATAGCAAAGTGAGTCAGCCACATGTACACATACATCTCCTCTCTTTTGGATTTCCTTCTACTTGGGTTACTACAGAGCATCGAGTAGAGGTTCCTGTGCTATACAGTGGATTCACCTTAGGTATCTATTTTATATATAGTATCAATCCTTTTTTTTTTTTTTTGCATTAAACTGGCTCATTATTGTACAAAGAAAATTTTTGCTCACAGAGACATCATTGAAATGGAATATAAAGAATTTGTGGTAACTGCAGTACAAATGTCTACATTCAGAGTGCAAAGAAGTTGAAACATTATTAGATGTTTGATACCATAATGATAAGAAATAGCTTTACCATGAAATAGCAGATTGTCTTGGAACTGACAACTTCTGATCAGTCATCACATTTTTCTCTTAACTAAGTAACTGAAATAACCTAAAATGTCTACATTTGCTTAATTGGTGGGGGATTTGGCCATTTACGCTAATTAGCATGCATCTGTAATGTCAGTGCTTAAATTAGGCCAATGCTAAGACCAAGATACGAATTTTAATAAAAAAAAGGAACGACCTCATTACTGACATTGTATTTGAGAGATAAGATTAAAGTGACGGGAACAAGACAAAGAAGAAAAAGACAAAAGCAGGGAGGGATAAAGAATAGCAAGAAGGATGTAGGTGAAAAGATGAATAATAAATACATTTTGTCATTACTAAAAGTGTAACAAATTGAATTTTAATAGATTTTAATAAACTATAAAATTAACTAATATTAGAAATTATTTTAATGGGCATATCTTCCATCTGGTGACTTTCAATAGGTTCAGAACCCTTTTGCCTATGTTTTAAGTAATTCTTATAAGAAACACTTGTCCGGGGCTTCTCTAGTAACTCAGTGGTAAAAAATTTGCCTGCCAATGTCTAGGACACAGATTTGATGCCTGATCCGGAAAGATCCCACATGCTGTGGAACAGCTAAACCTGTGTGTCACAGCTATTGAGCCAGAGCCCTAGAGCCAGGGAGCCACAACTACCGAGCCCACGTGCACCTAGAGCCTGTGGTCTGCAACGAGAGAAACCATTGCAGTGAGAAGCCCACACGCCGCATCAAAGATACCCCCTCTCACCACAACTAAGAAAGCCTGCACGAAGCAACAAGAACAAAATATTTTTTAAATAAATAAACAAGAAAAAAGTAATCATTTTATATAATGAAACTATATTTAACTTTGTTCTGTATTTTCAGGGTCTCCTGTAAATGTATCATTATATTTTCGTAATAAAGAAAAACCAAAGCTCATGTTCCAAATTCAAAAAAAAAAAAAAACAGGAATTCTGAGGACAATGATAGATTCATCTTTGATAGGAAGAAGGTCACTTCTTTTCATTTTCATGAGTGGAGACAAGGAGAAGTACAGATACAAGTAGATTTGTAGAGGTAGTTCCCTCTGATGGTTCTCTCTTTTCAGTAAAGAAATAGCTAGTTATGAGCTGGGAATAGCATGAAGGATTTGAGAAGAGGTACACAGTCATCTCACGGTATGGGAAAGCAAACTTACCAAGGGAATATGAGAAACGTGGACAGATAAATCTGGTGGAATCCCTAAGGTACAGATGGCTCTCCCATGATCTCTTCATTGCCATATACTTGCACCTTTTTGTTGTTGTTCAGTCGTTAAAAATGTGTAAAAGATTACACATTTTTAGCCTTTACGTTAAGAGACTGAACATCAACAACACTGGAGTGACAGGAAAAGGAAATAATAATAATAATAATAATAAAGCATGGTTATTCTCATATCTTTAACTCTAAATCTATTTATCTCTTTCTTTTAAATCTTCCCCACTTCTTTGCTTATTGGTTTGTTAAGAGCTATTGTTGTTCAGTCTCTAAATCACATCCAACTCTTTGCGGCCCCATGGACTGCAGCAGGCCCGGCATCCCTGTCTTTCACTAACTCCCAGAGTTTGCTCAAACTCATGTCCATTGAACCAGGGATGCCATCCAACCATCTCATCCTCTGTCGCCCCCTTCTCCTTCCTCCCTCAATATTTCCTAGCATCAGGGTGTCTTCTTGTGAGTCAGCTCTTCACATCAGGTGGCCAATGTATTGGAGTTGTAGCTTCAGCATCAGTCCTTCCAATGAATATTCAGGGCTGATTGCCTTTACCACTGACTGGCTTGAGTCTCCTTAAGGGAGACTCTCCGAAGTCTTCTTCAGCACCACAGTTTGAAAGCATTAGAGTCTTCTTAAATCAGTTGTGAAATTTGTATTTTGAATTTCAAATGTATTGTCACTGGGATCCATATAACATTTTCTCATAATTAATCTGGCTCTTCCTCATGTCTGGTTATACCTAAAGTTTTGAGGGGTATGTATGTTCCTTAATTAAGCTTGGATTTTCCTATGATTTGGGTTTTATTTTATTATTTTCTAATTTATTAGTAATTATTTTATCTTTGACTATTTCTACTCAACACATTCTTTGAATTATTTTGCTCGGTTTTTTTTCTTTGTCATTTTTGAGGTTGAATATTTCTCTTTTCACATTTGTAATTATAAATTCACTTTAAAGTTATCCATTATTCCTGAGTACCCCTTTAGCTATGTACCTTATATTGTTATATGGAAATGAGATTTTTTATTAATTTCTAGAGTTTTTAGATAATATATGCTTTATTTCCTTTTTGATTCTGAGACTTAGATGACTGTCCACTAATTCCCAAATAGTTAAACCTCTTTTTTTTTTTTTTGATTAGGAGGGGTCACTCAGTTTCCTGAATTTGGCTCGTCATTTAACTTTTTCTCTGGTTGGAGAACATGCCCCGTAAAAATCTCTGTTTTGAAGAATTTGTTCAATTCTTTGTTCGTTCAGCCAGTTTAATGATGGATATTTACTTATGTTTCACAGATGCCACAGGCAATTAATAGTCTCTGTTTAGAGAGTACGTCTTTCTATTTTGTATATTTGAGCTCACTGATTATATCATTAAAATCCCATATAAACTTTTGCGGCCCCATGGACTGCAGCAGGCCCGGCATCCCTGTCTTTCACTAACTCCCAGAGTTTGCTCAAACTCATGTCCATTGAACCAGGGATGCCATCCAACCATCTCATCCTCTGTCGCCCCCTTCTCCTTCCTCCCTCAATATTTCCTAGCATCAGGGTGTCTTCTTGTGAGTCAGCTCTTCACATCAGGTGGCCAATGTATTGGAGTTGTAGCTTCAGCATCAGTCCTTCCAATGAATATTCAGGGCTGATTGCCTTTACCACTGACTGGCTTGAGTCTCCTTAAGGGAGACTCTCCGAAGTCTTCTTCAGCACCACAGTTTGAAAGCATTAGAGTCTTCTTAAATCAGTTGTGAAATTTGTATTTTGAATTTCAAATGTATTGTCACTGGGATCCATATAACATTTTCTCATAATTAATCTGGCTCTTCCTCATGTCTGGTTATACCTAAAGTTTTGAGGGGTATGTATGTTCCTTAATTAAGCTTGGATTTTCCTATGATTTGGGTTTTATTTTATTATTTTCTAATTTATTAGTAATTATTTTATCTTTGACTATTTCTACTCAACACATTCTTTGAATTATTTTGCTCGGTTTTTTTTCTTTGTCATTTTTGAGGTTGAATATTTCTCTTTTCACATTTGTAATTATAAATTCACTTTAAAGTTATCCATTATTCCTGAGTACCCCTTTAGCTATGTACCTTATATTGTTATATGGAAATGAGATTTTTTATTAATTTCTAGAGTTTTTAGATAATATATGCTTTATTTCCTTTTTGATTCTGAGACTTAGATGACTGTCCACTAATTCCCAAATAGTTAAACCTCTTTTTTTTTTTTTTGATTAGGAGGGGTCACTCAGTTTCCTGAATTTGGCTCGTCATTTAACTTTTTCTCTGGTTGGAGAACATGCCCCGTAAAAATCTCTGTTTTGAAGAATTTGTTCAATTCTTTGTTCGTTCAGCCAGTTTAATGATGGATATTTACTTATGTTTCACAGATGCCACAGGCAATTAATAGTCTCTGTTTAGAGAGTACGTCTTTCTATCTGTCTGTATATTTGAGCTCACTGATTATATCATTAAAATCCCATATAAACTTACACATTATTTGACTGCTTCATCTGCGTGATTCAGACTGAGAACTACATGCAAATAATGTAAATAACAATAACAATTAACGTATTTAGTGTCCATTTGAAGTCAGTAGTTAAGAGGAAATCGGGAAGGTTAAATAACCAGAGACAGAAGAGCCACCATCTGGCTCTGCTATGGCTAGGGTTTGTCTGGATGAGGACCACAAAGCAGGAACGGGGAAGGGAGCTGAAGTTGCTGGTTGTGAGTGACTAGAATCTTGTCTCCATGAAATCCAATCTGGATGAGGTGGGAAACGAAGGCAGGAGGAACAGAGTGGGCAGGGAAAGACGATGGCTTGATTGGACTGGAAGTAGAGTAGACACCTTAGAGGGTAGAAGGGAAGCTTTCACTGAGGAAGAGCCCCGGGAACTCCCTGGAAACTCAAAGGAGGTCCAAGATGCAATCACTATGATAGGATTAGAGTGAGGAAGTTAGAGAACTAACTCCCAGATGCAATCACCATGATAGGATTAGAGTGAGGAAGGTAGAGAACTAACCCCAAACAGATGTTACACTGGAATGCTGCAGACACCAAGAACAAAAAGAGTGATGTTCATAAAACAATTCCGAAAAGAAATGCTCCAAAAATTAAGTGTTAAGATTAATGACGCTTATTATTTTCTTCTTTGTATTGTTCTGCATTTTCTAAATTTCTAAAATGTAATAATGCTGGCAGCACTTTTATAATTAGATAAAGGGCTTCCCTGGTGGCTCAGCGGGTGAAGAATCCACCTACAGTGCGAGAGACCTGGGCTCCATCCTTGGCTGGGAAGAGCCTCTGGCAGAGGCAGGGCTACCCACTCTAGTGTTCTTGCCGGGAGAGATTTAGATTCCACTAATTCCCAAATAGTTAAACCTCTTTTTTTTTTTTTTGATTAGGAGGGGTCACTCAGTTTCCTGAATTTGGCTCGTCATTTAACTTTTTCTCTGGTTGGAGAACATGCCCGTAAAACTCTCTGTTTTGAAGAATTTGTTCAATTCTTTGTTCGTTCAGCCAGTTTAATGATGGATATTTACTTATGTTTCACAGATGCCACAGGCAATTAATAGTCTCTGTTTAGAGAGTACGTCTTTCTATCTGTCTGTATATTTGAGCTCACTGATTATATCATTAAAATCCCATATAAACTTACACATTATTTGACTGCTTCATCTGCGTGATTCAGACTGAGAACTACATGCAAATAATGTAAATAACAATAACAATTAACGTATTTAGTGTCCATTTGAAGTCAGTAGTTAAGAGGAAATCGGGAAGGTTAAATAACCAGAGACAGAAGAGCCACCATCTGGCTCTGCTATGGCTAGGGTTTGTCTGGATGAGGACCACAAAGCAGGAACGGGGAAGGGAGCTGAAGTTGCTGGTTGTGAGTGACTAGAATCTTGTCTCCATGAAATCCAATCTGGATGAGGTGGGAAACGAAGGCAGGAGGAACAGAGTGGGCAGGGAAAGACGATGGCTTGATTGGACTGGAAGTAGAGTAGACACCTTAGAGGGTAGAAGGGAAGCTTTCACTGAGGAAGAGTCCCGGGAACTCCCTGGAAACTCAAAGGAGGTCCAAGATGCAATCACTATGATAGGATTAGAGTGAGGAAGTTAGAGAACTAACTCCCAGATGCAATCACCATGATAGGATTAGAGTGAGGAAGGTAGAGAACTAACCCCAAACAGATGTTACACTGGAATGCTGCAGACACCAAGAACAAAAAGAGTGATGTTCATAAAACAATTCCGAAAAGAAATGCTCCAAAAATTAAGTGTTAAGATTAATGACGCTTATTATTTTCTTCTTTGTATTGTTCTGCATTTTCTAAATTTCTAAAATGTAATAATGCTGGCAGCACTTTTATAATTAGATAAAGGGCTTCCCTGGTGGCTCAGCGGGTGAAGAATCCACCTACAGTGCGAGAGACCTGGGCTCCATCCTTGGCTGGGAAGAGCCTCTGGCAGAGGGCAGGGCTACCCACTCTAGTGTTCTTGCCGGGAGAGTTCCATGGACAGAGGAGCCTGGCGGCCTATAGTTCACAAGGTTGCAAAAAGTCAGACACAACTGAGTGAATTTCACTTCACTTCACTTCTGTAATCATACTATAATGTTACTGCATGTTTATTGTACAATTTTGCTGCCCTGGAGTAAAATTAAATGATACAGAAAAAAGAAATATTTTTCATCTTTATTCCCAAAAGAGATACTTGTAACTCTGTTGTCTTTGATAATGCATCTGTTTTTGCCTTTTTCCCCAAGAAGGAAAGACAATAATGTCTCAATGATCTTGTGCTAATAGAGATGAGTTCTCTCAGAAAGGACGCGTCACTAGTTTTGCTTCCACATTGGTTATATAGTTCTTCTCCAAGTCTCCAAGCATTAGCCAGTCAGTTGTGTCTGACTCTTTGAGACCCTATGGACTGTATAGTTCTTAGATGTATTTATAAAGTTTTAATTGTGAATGTAACATAAACATCACATGGGACTATGATTTTAAACTATACTCCTTTACATAATAAGACCAGAAGATATAAAATACTAAACCAGATAAAATGATTTGCATTGTTGGCTTCCCTGTCCTTTACGACTTGTCAGAATTTGCTCAAACTCATGCCCATTGAGCTGGTGATGCCATCCAACCATCTCATTCTCTGTTGCCCCCTTCCCCTCCTGCCTTCAAAATTTCCCAGCACCAGGGTCTTTCCCAGTGAGTCAGTTTTTCACAACAAGTGGCCAAAATATTGGAGAAAGGAATGGCAAATGACTTCAGTATTTTTGCCTTGAGAACCCCATGAACAGTATGAAAAGGGAAGAATAATACTGAAGCGAGTTGCTGTTTCCTTCTCCAGGGCATCTTGCCCACCCAGGGATGGAAGCTGGCTCTCCTGCACTGCAGGTGGATTCTTTACCACTGAGCCACCTGAGAAGCACTGTGAAGCTAGCAGTGAACAAAACATAAAATTTCCCCTCCCAGGGCTTCCCTGGTGGTCTAGTGGGTA
The DNA here is from genome assembly GCA_022376925.1 of Tragulus kanchil. Lineage (NCBI taxonomy): Eukaryota > Metazoa > Chordata > Mammalia > Artiodactyla > Tragulidae > Tragulus > Tragulus kanchil. The sequence goes on along the minus strand of JAIOJX010000028.1, from coordinate 233,199,302 downwards.
AGGACACCGCCTTGCAGTGCAAGGGGCACCAGTTCGATCCCTGACCTGGGAATATCCCACGTGCTGCAGAGCGGCTGGACCGATGTGTCCAACTACTAAGCCAGAGCTCTGGAGCGCATGTGCCCAGAGCCGGTGCTCTGTGAGGAGAAAGGCCACTGCGATGGGAGGCCCACATGGGCCAAAGAACAAAGATGGATTAAAATAAATAAATGAAAGACCAATAGAAGTGGCAAAAAAAAAAAAAAAAAAAATTCCTCCCCCAGGAAGCTTACATTTTACTTTAAGTTAATGTAGAACTGTCTTTGCTAAATCAAGGACTAAAGAAATGTAATGAAATAATTTCTTCAGGTTTCCCCCCCAAGAATAAAATTATTGAGTTATTTAGGAAGAAAAGAAAAAAATTATAGATCAGGGAAGCTTTAGAAAGAAAAGAAAAATTTGTAGATCTGCAATTCCTAGACTATTAGATTTTACTTGCCACATAAAATCTTTAGATATAATAAACAATTTGGGAGGACTCATAGCTTTCACTGCTTTTAATTTGTCAAATAAGGATGTGCAAAACAAGCAAAATATACCATCATAATTATTTCATATAAGCGAAGAGATTTTAGTATCTTAACATGGAAGGAGGAAGACAATCTCAGAATAAAGCACCATTTTTTTACCCTCAAGAAAGGACATCTGGCTGCTCTACATGAACAGACCATTCTTACATGTCTCATTTGGCAACTGACTAGGGAAAACTTCATGGGCTCATAAATCTGCATATAATAATCATCGTTTCAGTCTAACACTGAGTCAAACAAAACAAAAGTGGTTTGTCTATTTTGTCTGAATTTGTGGGTCATGCAAGTCACAATTTGGTGGAAAAAAACTAATTGGAATTATCGCTTGGAAAGATAACTTTAAAAAGCATCGAGTGTGGAATATTACTCAGTTATAAAAAGGAATGCATTTGAGTCAGCTCTAATGAGGTGGATAAACCTGGAATCTATTACACAGAGTAAAGTCAGAAAAAGAAAACATTATATATTAATACACACCCCCACGTATGGAATCTAGAAAGATAATACTGGATCCACCTGAGAAGCACTGTGAAGCTAGCAGTGAACAAAACATAAAATTTCCTCCCAGGGCTTCCTGGTGGTCTGGTGGGTAAGGACACCGCCTTGCAGTGCAAGGGGCACCAGTTCGATCCCTGACCTGGGAATATCCCACGTGCTGCAGAGCGGCTGGACCGATGTGTCCAACTACTAAGCCAGAGCTCTGGAGCGCATGTGCCCAGAGCCGGTGCTCTGTGAGGAGAAAGGCCACTGCGATGGGAGGCCCACATGGGCCAAAGAACAAAGATGGATTAAAATAAATAAATGAAAGACCAATAGAAGTGGCAAAAAAAAAAAAAAAAAAAATTCCTCCCCCAGGAAGCTTACATTTTACTTTAAGTTAATGTAGAACTGTCTTTGCTAAATCAAGGACTAAAGAAATGTAATGAAATAATTTCTTCAGGTTTCCCCCCCAAGAATAAAATTATTGAGTTATTTAGGAAGAAAAGAAAAAAATTATAGATCAGGGAAGCTTTAGAAAGAAAAGAAAAATTTGTAGATCTGCAATTCCTAGACTATTAGATTTTACTTGCCACATAAAATCTTTAGATATAATAAACAATTTGGGAGGACTCATAGCTTTCACTGCTTTTAATTTGTCAAATAAGGATGTGCAAAACAAGCAAAATATACCATCATAATTATTTCATATAAGCGAAGAGATTTTAGTATCTTAACATGGAAGGAGGAAGACAATCTCAGAATAAAGCACCATTTTTTTACCCTCAAGAAAGGACATCTGGCTGCTCTACATGAACAGACCATTCTTACATGTCTCATTTGGCAACTGACTAGGGAAAACTTCATGGGCTCATAAATCTGCATATAATAATCATCGTTTCAGTCTAACACTGAGTCAAACAAAACAAAAGTGGTTTGTCTATTTTGTCTGAATTTGTGGGTCATGCAAGTCACAATTTGGTGGAAAAAAACTAATTGGAATTATCGCTTGGAAAGATAACTTTAAAAAGCATCGAGTGTGGAATATTACTCAGTTATAAAAAGGAATGCATTTGAGTCAGCTCTAATGAGGTGGATAAACCTGGAATCTATTACACAGAGTAAAGTCAGAGAAAGACGAAACATTATATATTAATACACACACCCCCCCACACGTATGGAATCTAGAAAGATAATACTGATGATCCTATTTGCAGGGTAGCAAAGGAGACACAGACATTTTGGACACAGTGAAGGAAAAAGAGCATGGGATGACATGAGAAAATAGCATGGAAACATATAGATTACCATATGTAAAACAGCCAGCAGGAGTTTGATATGTAACACAGAGAACCCAAAGCCAGTGCTCTGTGACAACTTAGAGGAGTGGGATAGGGAGGGAGCTAGCGGCGGGGTTCAAGAAGAAGGAGACATATGTATACCTGATGGCAATTCATGTTGATGTATGGCAAAACCCGTTACAGTGTTGTAGTGTAATAAGCTTCTAATTAAAATAAAAAATAAAAAAGCACCGGGGACTTCCCTTCCCTGGCAGTCCAGTTAAGACTTTGCCTTCCAATGCAGGAGGTATAGGTTCAATCCCCAGTCAGAGACCTAAGACCCCACAGGCCTCATGGCTAAACAAAAAAAAATAAAACAGAAGCAATATTACAAAAAAATTCAAAAAAGACTCTAAAAATGGTCCATATCATCAAAAAATAAAATAAAGCATCGGACTGACTGATTCAAACAAAATGATGGATGTGAATGTTCTTAAGAAAACTGTTTGTCTTCCAGAATACCAAGAACCCTCCAGCAGTGAATAGTGATGACATACTGTATGCAGTAAACAAATGAGTCTGTTTAATATTCAATGCACAGAGCAGTTCATAAAATAATTAGTTTGGATAATATACTGGCAGACAGGCGACTAAAGCAGCTATTCAGATTCAGAAATTTCACTTCCACAAGGTCCATAACCTTTAGAACCGCCTTTGGCTTGCTTTGGCAGCAAGGTAACGTCTGCGTGTTTAACTTTGCCCTTCAATTATCTGAATGGTAGACTGTCAGAGTTATAGATGGTTTGTCTATTTTGTCTGAATTTGTGGGTCATGCAAGTCACAATTTGGTGGAAAAAAACTAATTGGAATTATCGCTTGGAAAGATAACTTTAAAAAGCATCGAGTGTGGAATATTACTCAGTTATAAAAAGGAATGCATTTGAGTCAGCTCTAATGAGGTGGATAAACCTGGAATCTATTACACAGAGTAAAGTCAGAGAAAGACGAAACATTATATATTAATACACACACCCCCCCACACGTATGGAATCTAGAAAGATAATACTGATGATCCTATTTGCAGGGTAGCAAAGGAGACACAGACATTTTGGACACAGTGAAGGAAAAAGAGCATGGGATGACATGAGAAAATAGCATGGAAACATATAGATTACCATATGTAAAACAGCCAGCAGGAGTTTGATATGTAACACAGAGAACCCAAAGCCAGTGCTCTGTGACAACTTAGAGGAGTGGGATAGGGAGGGAGCTAGCGGCGGGGTTCAAGAAGAAGGAGACATATGTATACCTGATGGCAATTCATGTTGATGTATGGCAAAACCCGTTACAGTGTTGTAGTGTAATAAGCTTCTAATTAAAATAAAAAATAAAAAAGCACCGGGGACTTCCCTTCCCTGGCAGTCCAGTTAAGACTTTGCCTTCCAATGCAGGAGGTATAGGTTCAATCCCCAGTCAGAGACCTAAGACCCCACAGGCCTCATGGCTAAACAAAAATAAAAAATAAAACAGAAGCAATATTACAAAAAAATTCAAAAAAGACTCTAAAAATGGTCCATATCATCAAAAAATAAAATAAAGCATCGGACTGACTGATTCAAACAAAATGATGGATGTGAATGTTCTTAAGAAAACTGTTTGTCTTCCAGAATACCAAGAACCCTCCAGCAGTGAATAGTGATGACATACTGTATGCAGTAAACAAATGAGTCTGTTTAATATTCAATGCACAGAGCAGTTCATAAAATAATTAGTTTGGATAATATACTGGCAGACAGGCGACTAAAGCAGCTATTCAGATTCAGAAATTTCACTTCCACAAGGTCCATAACCTTTAGAACCGCCTTTGGCTTGCTTTGGCAGCAAGGTAACGTCTGCGTGTTTAACTTTGCCCTTCAATTATCTGAATGGTAGACTGTCAGAGTTATAGATCTTGTCTTTTCATTTATTACTTTGATTTAAAATGACCAGTGTTCTCCTCTCTATCCATATTTAATAATCACTTCTACAGTGGATGATCTTTTTTGAAGTTTTAGTCCAAGATATTAACACAGTCCGCTCTGGGCCTTATCTTTCTTACCTCTACCCTAATCACATTACTGCAAATCTGTCTCTTGGCTCAGGCGTTGGTGTCTAGAGGCTGACCAGGCACAATTTGAAGCTTTTGTGATGGGAATTGGAGTTCAGTTTCACAAACCAAACACTCTGTTGGAATCAGGACTTAAATCAATGCTGAACAGTCAGAATATAAGAACTTAGAGTAATGTGAGTTGAATGGAAGCCAGATGTTATTAACTTTCTCTACTAACTGGAAGAAAATGTTACAGGGGATACTCTCAGCCTAGATCATCTCTCTAGCTTCCAAAAGTGAGTCATAGGTGGGCAGATTTCAAATGCAATCAAAGAAAACCAGTGGAAAGAGGCTGTTGTGTATAAAAATCTGGAGCTTTGGATCTTTTGCTTCAACTTGCAACTGAAATCTCGAGTGAAAATTTTTTTCTTTTGCCTCTAGGTCATTGTTTATTTTTCATCCATGTTTTATTCCTTGGCCTGTGTGGGCCTCCCATTGCAGTGGCCCCTCTCATTGCAGAACATGGGCTCTGGGCGCATGCGCTCCAGAGCACTGGCTCGCAATTGGACACATCAGTCCAGCCGCACTGTAGCACGTGGGATCTCCCCAGGCCAGGGATCGATCTGGTGCCCCTTGCACTGCAAGGCGGACTCTTTACCCACTGGACCACCAGGGAAGGCCCTCAAGTGAAATTTTGACGGAATGGTGTAGGCAAACAGGCACTATGGTCAGAGTACAAAGCAGCACAGCTGGGAGTAGGCAAATCAATGAAAAGGGTTAAAAAATAAATAAGTCGGGAGTGTAGTGATAATATATGACGTGGTGACTGTAGTAAATCATACTGTACTGCATATTTGAAAGTTGCTAGGAGAATGTCTCTTAGAAGTTCTCATGGCAAGAGAAAAACTCTGCAGCTATGCATGGTGACAAAAGTGAACTAAACTTGTGGTGACCATTTTGCAATATAAGCAAATATTGTATCATTTCAGTCTACATGTAAAACTAATATAAAGCTACATGTCAACTGTACTTCAGTTGTGCTTCCCTGATGGCTCAGAATCCACCTGTCATCAGGAGATGGGGGCTTTATCTCTGGATCAGGAATATCCCATGGAGAAGGAAATGGCAACCCACTCCAGTATTCTTTCCTGAAATCCCATAGAAAAAGGAGCTTGGCAGGCTACAGCCCATGGGGTCCCAAAAGAGAAAGGTATAACTTAGTGACTAAACAATTAAATAAAATTAAATTAAATTAAAAAGAAACTGACAAGATTGCTATAAAGAGCAACTTAGAATTAGAAAAATCACAAATAGAAACCTTCGAATCTAGCAATGTCCTACTCATGACCATTTTTCGAAGATTTTTCATTGCAGAATTGATTATAATAGCAAGACTGGAAATAACATTAATATCAATTCTTATAGGACTACTTAAATATGGTAAATTATAGTACATTCTAACAATGAATCACTCACTATGCAGGTCAGTAGAAGGGACATCACTTTAGGAACAGATATGAACTGATCTCCAATGTACGTTAGACTAAAAACGCAATTTGCACTTTGTATAAAAAGGTAACTCATGAAATATACATCTTCATCTTTACCTTCATAGCACATCTCTTGTTGTTTAGTTGCTAAGTCATGTACGACCCCATGGACTGTAGCACATCAGGCTTCCCTGTCCTTCACCATCTCCCAGATTTGCTCACACTCATGTCCATTGAGTCAGTGATGCCATTCAACCATCTCATCCTCTGCCTCTCCCTTCTCATCCTGCCTTCAATCTTTCCCAGAATCCAGGCATTTTCGCATGAATCAGCTCTTTGCACCAGGTAGCCCAAGTATTGAAGCTTTAGCTTCAGCATTAGTCCTTCCAATGAATACTCAGGGTTGATTTCCTTTAGGAGTGACTTGTTGGATCTCTTTGCAGTCCAAGGGACTCTCAAGAGTCTTCTCCAGCACCACAGTTCAAAAGCATCTATTCTTCGGCACTCAGCCTTCTTTATGGTCTAACTCACATCCATACATAACTGGCTTTGACTATACAGACCTTTGTTGGCAAAGTGATGTCTCGACTTTTTAATATGCTGTCTAGGTTTATCATAACTTTCCTTCCAAGGACCAAGCATCTTTTAATTTCATGTCTGTAGTCACCGTCTGCAATGATAATGGAGCCCAAGAAAATAAAATCTGTCACTGTTTCCACTTTTCCCCATCTATATGCCATGAAGTGATGGGACTGAATCCCATCATTTTCTTTCTCTTGAATGTTGAATTTTAGGCCAGCTTTTACACTCTCCTCTTTCATTTTCATCAAGAGACTCTGTAGTTCCTCTTGGCTTTCTGGCATTAAAGTGGTATCATTTGCATATCTGAGGTTGTTGACATTTCTCCTGCGAATCTCAATTCCAGCTTGTGAGTCATCCAACCCAGAATTTCCCATGATGTACTCTGTATATAAGTTAAATAAGCAGGGTGACAATATACAGCCTTGATGTACTTCTTTCCCAATTTTGAACTAATCTGTTGTTCCATGTCTGGTTCTAACCTTTGCTTCTTGCCCCGTACACAGGTTTCACAGGAGGCAGGTAAGGTGGTCTAGTATTCTCATCTCTTTAAGAACTGTCCACAGTTTGCTGTGATCCACACAGTCAAAGGCTTTAGCGACTCAATGAACCAGAAGTAGATTTTCTTTTTGGAATTCTCTTGCTTTTTCTATGTTCTAACAGATGTTGGCAATTTGACGCCTCATTCCTCTGCCTTTTCTAAATCCAGCTTGTACATCTGGAAGTTCTCTGTTCAGGTACTGCTGAAGTCTAGCTTGGAGGATTTAAGCATTACCTTGCTAGCATGTGGAATGAGTGCAACTGTACAGTAGTTTGAACATTCTTTGGCATTGCCCTTTCTTTGGGACTGGAATGAAAACTGACATTTTCCAGTCCTGTGACCACTGGTCAATTTTCCAAATATGCTGGCATATTGAGTATAGTACTTAAACAACATCATTTTTTTTTTTTTAACATTTGAAATAGCTTAGATAGAATTCTATCACTTCCACTAGGTTTGTTCATAGTGATGCTTCCTAAGGTCTAATTGACTTTACACTCCAGGAGATCTGGCTGTACGTGAATGACCACACCATCATGGTTATCTGGATCATTAACACATTTTGAATAGCTCTTCTGTGTATTCTTTGTACATCTTATCAACCTCTTTTGTTTCTATTAGGTTCTTTCTGTTTCTGCCCTTTATAGTGTTCTTTTTAAAATATATACATTTAAATTTTGGCCTCTTTTATTGGTATTTTATTTATTTATTTTCATCCATCTTTACTCTTTGGCCTGTGTGGGCCTCCCATTGCAGTGGCCTCTCATTGCAGAGCACGGGCTCTGGGCACATGTGCTCCAGAACGCTGGCTTGCAATTGGACACACTGGCCCAGCTGCTCTGCGGCACATGGAGTCTTCCTGGGCCAGGGATCAAACTGATGCCCTCTGTACTTCAAGGCTGACTCTCTACCCACTGGACCATAAGGGAAGCCCTATTGTGTCTGTTTTTTCAGGGTGACAATATACAGCCTTGATGTACTTCTTTCCCAATTTTGAACTAATCTGTTGTTCCATGTCTGGTTCTAACCTTTGCTTCTTGCCCCGTACACAGGTTTCACAGGAGGCAGGTAAGGTGGTCTAGTATTCTCATCTCTTTAAGAACTGTCCACAGTTTGCTGTGATCCACACAGTCAAAGGCTTTAGCGACTCAATGAACCAGAAGTAGATTTTCTTTTTGGAATTCTCTTGCTTTTTCTATGTTCTAACAGATGTTGGCAATTTGACGCCTCATTCCTCTGCCTTTTCTAAATCCAGCTTGTACATCTGGAAGTTCTCTGTTCAGGTACTGCTGAAGTCTAGCTTGGAGGATTTAAGCATTACCTTGCTAGCATGTGGAATGAGTGCAACTGTACAGTAGTTTGAACATTCTTTGGCATTGCCCTTTCTTTGGGACTGGAATGAAAACTGACATTTTCCAGTCCTGTGACCACTGGTCAATTTTCCAAATATGCTGGCATATTGAGTATAGTACTTAAACAACATCATTTTTTTTTTTTTAATATTTGAAATAGCTTAGATAGAATTCTATCACTTCCACTAGGTTTGTTCATAGTGATGCTTCCTAAGGTCTAATTGACTTTACACTCCAGGAGATCTGGCTGTACGTGAATGACCACACCATCATGGTTATCTGGATCATTAACACATTTTGAATAGCTCTTCTGTGTATTCTTTGTACATCTTATCAACCTCTTTTGTTTCTATTAGGTTCTTTCTGTTTCTGCCCTTTATAGTGTTCTTTTTAAAATATATACATTTAAATTTTGGCCTCTTTTATTGGTATTTTATTTATTTATTTTCATCCATCTTTACTCTTTGGCCTGTGTGGGCCTCCCATTGCAGTGGCCTCTCATTGCAGAGCACGGGCTCTGGGCACATGTGCTCCAGAACGCTGGCTTGCAATTGGACACACTGGCCCAGCTGCTCTGCGGCACATGGAGTCTTCCTGGGCCAGGGATCAAACTGATGCCCTCTGTACTTCAAGGCTGACTCTCTACCCACTGGACCATAAGGGAAGCCCTATTGTGTCTGTTTTTGCAGGAAATGTTCCCTTGGTATCTCCAATTTTCTTGAAGAGATATCAAGTCTTTACCATTCTATGTTTCCCTCTATTTCTTTGCATTGTTTACTTAAGAAAACTGTCTTATCTTTACTTGTTATACTCTGGAACTCTGCACTTAGTTGGCTATATTATTCCTTTTCTCCTTTGCCTTTCACTTCTTTTCTCAGGTATTTATAAAGCCTCCTTAGACAACCACTTTGCTTTTTGCCATTTCTTTTATTGGGGGATGTTTTTGGTCATTACCTCCTGTACAATGTTAGGAACCTCTGTCTATAGTTCTTCAGGCACTCGGTCTATCAGATCCAATCCTTGAATCTATTGGTCACTTCCACTGTGTAATCATAAGGCATTTGATTTAGGTCATACCTGAATGGCCTAGTAGTTTTCCCTACTTTCTTTAAGTCTGAATTTTGCAATAAGGAGCTCATGATCTGAGCCACAGTCAGATCCCAGTTTTGTTTTTGCTGACGGTATAGAGCATCTCCATCTACAAATAATATAATCAATCTGATTTCAGTACTGACCGTCTGAGGATGTCCATGCGTAGAAGTGTCTCTTATGCTGTTGGAAGAGGGTGTTTACTATGACCAGTGTGTTCTCTTGGCAAAACTCTGTTAGCCTTTGCCCACCTTCATTTTATACTCCAAGGCCAAACTTGCCTGTTACTCCAGGTATCTCTTGACTACTTTCATGTCCCCTTATAAAATCCAAGGTCCAAACCTTGCCATGGTTAACATAGTATTAGGTTCTTTCTGTTTCTGCCCTTTATAGTGTTCTTTTTAAAATATATACATTTAAATTTTGGCCTCTTTTATTGGTATTTTATTTATTTATTTTCATCCATCTTTACTCTTTGGCCTGTGTGGGCCTCCCATTGCAGTGGCCTCTCATTGCAGAGCACGGGCTCTGGGCACATGTGCTCCAGAACGCTGGCTTGCAATTGGACACACTGGCCCAGCTGCTCTGCGGCACATGGAGTCTTCCTGGGCCAGGGATCAAACTGATGCCCTCTGTACTTCAAGGCTGACTCTCTACCCACTGGACCATAAGGGAAGCCCTATTGTGTCTGTTTTTGCAGGAAATGTTCCCTTGGTATCTCCAATTTTCTTGAAGAGATATCAAGTCTTTACCATTCTATGTTTCCCTCTATTTCTTTGCATTGTTTACTTAAGAAAACTGTCTTATCTTTACTTGTTATACTCTGGAACTCTGCACTTAGTTGGCTATATTATTCCTTTTCTCCTTTGCCTTTCACTTCTTTTCTCAGGTATTTATAAAGCCTCCTTAGACAACCACTTTGCTTTTTGCCATTTCTTTTATTGGGGGATGTTTTTGGTCATTACCTCCTGTACAATGTTAGGAACCTCTGTCTATAGTTCTTCAGGCACTCGGTCTATCAGATCCAATCCTTGAATCTATTGGTCACTTCCACTGTGTAATCATAAGGCATTTGATTTAGGTCATACCTGAATGGCCTAGTAGTTTTCCCTACTTTCTTTAAGTCTGAATTTTGCAATAAGGAGCTCATGATCTGAGCCACAGTCAGATCCCAGTTTTGTTTTTGCTGACGGTATAGAGCATCTCCATCTACAAATAATATAATCAATCTGATTTCAGTACTGACCGTCTGAGGATGTCCATGCGTAGAAGTGTCTCTTATGCTGTTGGAAGAGGGTGTTTACTATGACCAGTGTGTTCTCTTGGCAAAACTCTGTTAGCCTTTGCCCACCTTCATTTTATACTCCAAGGCCAAACTTGCCTGTTACTCCAGGTATCTCTTGACTACTTTTGCATTCCAGTCCCCTGTGATGAAAAGGACATCTGTTTTGGGTGTTAGTTCTAGAAAGTCTTGTAGATCTTCATAGAACCATTCAGTTTCCTCAGGATTAGTGGTTTAAGCATAGACTTGGACTACTATGATATTGAATGGTTTGCCTTGAAATGAACCAAGATCATTCTGTCATTTTTGAGACTGCATCCAAATACTACCTTTTTTTGTTGACTATGAGGGCTATACTATTTTTCCTGAGGGATTCTTGCTCACAACAGTAGATATTATGGTTATATGAATTAAATTCACCCATTTGCCTGACCCCACAGAAGACTGAGCCTGCAGAGGGTCTCCAGGAGAGGCGTGGTAAGCTGGCAGTAGCAGTCCGGGGAGGCATGCGTTGGCATAAGTCCTGTCTGGAGGCTGCCAGGAGCTCTACCATAGAGCCTACAGACTCCAGGATTGAGTCACCTCAAGCCTTAACTAACAGGGAGGCAGCACAGCCCCACCCACCAGCAGACAATTGGATGAGAGGTGACTGAACATGGCCCTGCCCACCAGAGCTAGATCCAATTTTTTCCACCATCGGTCTGTTTCATCAGGAAGCAAGAAGACAATCCCACAGCCTCCAGAAGGAAAATCAGGATCACACAAAACTAACCCAAATGATCACATGGATTATTTGTATAACTCAAGGACGCTATGAGCCATTCTGTGCAGGGCCACCCAAGATGTGCAGGTCATGGTGGAGAGGTCTGATGAAACATGGTCCATTGGAGAAGAGAATGGCCAATCACTTCAGCGTACTTGCTTCCAAAACCCCATCAACAGTATGAAAAGGCAAAAAAGATAGGATACTGAAGAATAGGCTCCGCAGGACAGTCGGTGTCTGATATGCTACTGGAGAAGAGTGGAGAAATAGCTCCAGGATGGTGAGGCTGGATCGAAGTGGAAAGGTAGCTAAGTGGTAGCTGTGTCTGGTAGTGAAAGTAAAGTCTGATGCTGTAAAAAACAGTCTTGCACAGGAACCTGGAATGTTAGGTCTATGAAACAAGGTAAATTGGCTGTGGTCAAGCAGGAGATGGCAAGAGTGAACATCGACATTTTAGGGATCAGTGAACTAAAATGGGCAGGAATGGGTGAATTTAATTCAGAATATCTCTGGAGGATGATAAAAAAACCCTTTTAACATTGTCGGCAAACTAGAAGGCACCTAGAAAAGGATGGGATGCCCCTTGTTACCTTTTGAATTTGAGACAAGAAAATTCACATTATATGCACATACGTGAAGGAAAAAGGCCTCTTTGGTGACACGTTGTGAAAGTGAGTTCAGCTCCAAATACCAGGTTCTGCCCTTGCCAGATAAGGCTGTTACCTCTGTGACACAATCATCCCCACCCGCCAAAGCCAATCTTTCCTTCCGGCTTGTTTCTGAAATCAGCCGGGCTTCGGAACTGCTAGCAAACCTGGCCTTCTTTCACAGAAAACACTTTCGCTTTCACGGTAACAGAGGGAAGGGTGCTGAAAATAGGCGAAGCAGCACTGTATCCTAAATGAAATTCAGTGTTTCTGAAGGTGCTGTGTAGTCATAAAGCTGTAGAGATTTGAAGTATTAAAAGAGGTAATCGTATTAATAGATCACACCTCTTAATACACACTCAAGAGTAACACCCTGCCATCCGGATTCCACCTCTAGCTCCGCCCACCCCTCGGCCCCTCCTCCTCCCCTCGGCCCCTCCTCTTCCCCTCGGCCCCTCCTCCTCCCCTCGGCCCCTCCCGGCGCTGGGAGGGCGGGCTCCTCGCGTGACCACTCTACGTAAGCGAGGGAGACGCACTGCAGCACTCCGGGCTGCAGGACGGCCGCGCACTCTTTCCTGTCCTCTCTATGATCCTCTTTGTGACCCGTCGGATAGCACCGGGGTGCCCTAGTTCCGGGCCCAAAGTCCTCCACGCCGACAGAGGACAGGGCAAAAAGCCGACGTTCTCGCGAGAGGCGCGGAGTTGACTGCAGCCATTGAGAGCGTGGGCGCTTGCGCGGTGAGCGGTGCGCGGTCGCTGGAGGGAAGGGAGCGCTCGGCTGGACCCGGAGAGAGCGCGCGTGCGCCGTCGCGAGCTCGGCGCTGCCGGGGCCCCGGAGTGTGATTCGGCGTGAGATCGCCGTGGGGGGACCGCGGGAATGTTCCGAAAGGCCCGGCGAGTGAACGTGCGCAAGCGGAATGACTCGGAGGAGGAGGAACGAGAGCGCGACGAGGAGCAGGAGCCACCGCCGTTGCTGCCTCCGCCGGGCACGGGCGAAGAGCCGGGCCCCGGCAGCGGCGACAGGGCCCCCGGGGGGGAGGCTCTGCTGGGCCCGGGGCTACCGCCGCCGTCCGCGCCGACCTCGGGCCCCGGGACTGAGGCCGGGGGCTGCTTCCCCGGCGGCGCGGAGCCCGGGAACGGGCTGAAGCCGCGCAAGAGGCCGCGCGAGAACAAAGAGGTGCCCCGGGCCAGCTTGCTCAGCTTCCAGGACGAGGACGAAGGTAACCGCCGCGCTCCGGGCCCCAGACCCCGACATCCCTTATACTGGGCCCCCACCTCGGGTGCCTGCATTCCCCGGACGCGCAGCCCCAGCCCCCGGGGACGGCACGGCTTCTCGCCCGCCCCGCTGCACACTTGCCCCGCCTCCGGCCTTCTGCTCGGGCAGGGGACATGTTCCCGTGCCGCCACCAGCCTTTTCTTAACTACCGCCTCCTCCTCACTGTCTGCCCAGCGGTATCCTATTCTAGGGACTGTGTCTCAGTTCAGTCATTCTGAGTTTTTTAGATGAAAATTCAGTGCCTCTTCCCGGCGGGTGTGTTTTAGGCAGAAGTAGACTGCTCTAGTTTTAGACGGGTCCCTGGATTGCACGTTTTCTTGAGTCTTCTATAGGTCGCCGTGGCATCCTCGCCCTGGTCATCCTTGACCCGGAAGGCTAAGTGTGTAAAGAAGAATTCTAGGTCTGGGAACAGAAGCCCGGAGTTGAAGCTCTGGTTCGGGGGGTGCCCTAGTTCCGGGCCCAAAGTCCTCCACGCCGACAGAGGACAGGGCAAAAAGCCGACGTTCTCGCGAGAGGCGCGGAGTTGACTGCAGCCATTGAGAGCGTGGGCGCTTGCGCGGTGAGCGGTGCGCGGTCGCTGGAGGGAAGGGAGCGCTCGGCTGGACCCGGAGAGAGCGCGCGTGCGCCGTCGCGAGCTCGGCGCTTCCGGGGGCCCCCAGGTGTGATTCGGCGTGAGATCGCCGTGGGGGGACCGCGGGAATGTTCCGAAAGGCCCGGCGAGTGAACGTGCGCAAGCGGAATGACTCGGAGGAGGAGGAACGAGAGCGCGACGAGGAGCAGGAGCCACCGCCGTTGCTGCCTCCGCCGGGCACGGGCGAAGAGCCGGGCCCCGGCAGCGGCGACAGGGCCCCCGGGGGGGAGGCTCTGCTGGGCCCGGGGCTACCGCCGCCGTCCGCGCCGACCTCGGGCCCCGGGACTGAGGCCGGGGGCTGCTTCCTCGGGGGCGCGGAGCCCGGGAACGGGCTGAAGCCGCGCAAGAGGCCGCGCGAGAACAAAGAGGTGCCCCGGGCCAGCTTGCTCAGCTTCCAGGACGAGGACGAAGGTAACCGCCGCGCTCCGGGCCCCAGACCCCGACATCCCTTATACTGGGCCCCCACCTCGGGTGCCTGCATTCCCCGGACGCGCAGCCCCAGCCCCCGGGGACGGCACGGCTTCTCGCCCGCCCCGCTGCACACTTGCCCCGCCTCCGGCCTTCTGCTCGGGCAGGGGACATGTTCCCGTGCCGCCACCAGCCTTTTCTTAACTACCGCCTCCTCCTCACTGTCTGCCCAGCGGTATCCTATTCTAGGGACTGTGTCTCAGTTCAGTCATTCTGAGTTTTTTAGATGAAAATTCAGTGCCTCTTCCCGGCGGGTGTGTTTTAGGCAGAAGTAGACTGCTCTAGTTTTAGACGGGTCCCTGGATTGCACGTTTTCTTGAGTCTTCTATAGGTCGCCGTGGCATCCTCGCCCTGGTCATCCTTGACCCGGAAGGCTAAGTGTGTAAAGAAGAATTCTAGGTCTGGGAACAGAAGCCCGGAGTTGAAGCTCTGGTTCTGAGTCACGTTGGGCCAGTCTCTTGCGGTCGCGGATCCTGTTTCCGATCCTCAGTTTCCCCATAAAAACAAATGCGGCTACGGATGCGCGGCTTTCCTCTCATTAACATTTGAACAATGAAAAGAGACAGTGTAATGGTAATTCAAGGCGGTTTATCCAGTCTGGTGCGAGGAGCCAGGCTGCAGTGGATTTAGGTGTCTAATCGTAAATGAGCCTTCTATCATTTTGCTTCCCGAATTCTTGAGTGTATGTTTGTATAACCCAGTTAAGTGCGTGTTATGAAAATAGACTTTGGGAAATCTGAGTTGCATTTTGATGCAGCGATGCTTTCTTGTTTCTAGTTAATAGCAATTTCTCTCTCCAAGTTTGTGAGGAGTACAGTCACCTTTACGTTGTTGCTGATGTAGGGACAGCTTGGTAAAGTGTCTGCATTTGACTTTTAAAGTTTTCAAATCAAAGATGATGGGTACACCATCAGAACTTGTTTTTGAAAAGTGATCGCTTTCTGCTTAGTCTTGAAATAACAGTGTGTCAGTTTATGGCGGATATAGAGTTACTCGGATTTGACAACTGTAAATGGGCACGTTTTGATTTTGGATATCTTATTTCAGATACCTTAAGAATTTGACACTTAGGTGCTTTTTCAATGATTTTTTTTTCTTTTTCGCCTCTTGAAATAAATGATTTAAGGAAAACAGTAGGACACAGGAGGATTTTGTGCAGTTACATGTGTTGTGCCTTTTAAAAAGACTCAAATTGGCATTTTTGCTCTAGATTAATTTATGAAGTTGATTCATGTTTGAAACACTATGACAGGTTTGAAATAATTTCCTGTTATGTAATGATTTGGAGTATAGGAGTATATTTAGAAGAATTCGAAAGTTAGCACGGAACATATTGTCTGGTAATGGTTACTACAAATTGTGTTTCATTTTTTAAAGAAAATGAAGAAGTTTTCAAAGTGAAGAAATCAAGTTATAGCAAAAAGATAGTAAAATTGCTCAAGAAAGAATATAAAGAAGATCTTGAAAAATCGAAAATTAAGACAGAACTCAACTCATCAGCCGACAGTAAGTACCAAACCAATACGATTCTTTTGAAGTGACAAAATGAAACTCACGGGGGGTGAATAGATTTGGCGTCTATAGCGTGAACCTGTTCACCTGATTCTGTCATTGTCAGGGGTTCAAATGGAGTCATGATGCAGTTCTTCTATTTAATTCTAACACGACTGCGTTGTCAGTGTATCACTTAAAGAGACAGAGCCATGCCAGTGGAATGTTTCCACTGCAGTGACTAAATTCCCCCCATTTTCTGACTTGTGCTCCAGTTGCTGTTGGACAGAAAGGTTTCCCGAGACACAGGCTTATTTCTGTTTGAAGGAGTACGGTGCCAATTGCTGTCCCTGTATGTTGTAGAGACAAGTGTCGGGGTCCTTTGGTGTTCTTCACACAGTCATTTTAATTCTTAGACAACTTCTAGGCACGCCCTAAGTCTGCTACTGATCGTGCTCCCCCCTGCAGCCTCATCCCGTCCGTGGAAGCCCAAGCCTCTGTGTGGCCTCTGCCCTTACTGTGCAGACCTCTCTCAGGTCCTCTCATAACCCAGGTTAACTCTTCTAAGCATTCATTTGTCCTTAGGAAAGCAGTTTCATTATAATATGCTGTGATCTGAGTTATTCTCCTGCAAATGCTTTAGGGAGATCTTTTTATTTTATGGAATCAAAGATAGAATTATTATTTCCCAGGTCTCCATGATTGGCTTAATGTGGAAAAGTTTATCATTCTATCTCAAATTTACAATCTAATTTTGGAGACAGCATCACTTGAATGTATAACTGGAGCCAGTATTTAGCAAGATGTCTAATGAGTGACTTTAAGTTTCACTACGCTTTTCTTTTTTAGAGGTGGGTGAAGGAAGGCTTCATCCATAAAGTGGAGTTTGAAGCTGGATCTTCGATCGTTTAAATTCCAAAGGATAGGGGAGGTATGGGGCTGTTATCAAAGATTAACGTGACTTGGGCTCTTGTGGAAAAGACCCAAGTGTACCTGACGGGCCAAATAGATGATTTATGGAGGAAGCAGAGGTTTAGGGTGGAAGATGCGTTGTTGACAGGCTGTGAAGGATGTTTAGTGTCTAGTGTGGAGTTTAGAGTTGCTGTGTCCGTGGCCTGCCAGGATGGTGACATGATAAATGCCCTTTGAAATCTTAACCTGGTATTAGCGTGCAGCGGGAGTTGGCACCTGGAAAGACTGGAGGCCTAAAGCAGTATAAATGCAAGGGCCAGCTTTGATCCATTAATAGTGGGTTTAAAAACGTCTCAGTTGAGCAAGACTGAGGGTTTTCCTGACTCAGTGGGAAATTCTAGATGAGTTAGAAATGTCTGCGGTGGGTGTGGGGAAAGAAATAGAGAAGGATTATTTCAGAAGTATTCCAAAGGAAGATGTGGTAGACCTAGTGTGTGCTTCAACTGTGCATTTTAAAGACATATCAGATGTGAGGATAATTGTGTGTGATACACAGAAATAGGGAGTGCAAGTGGGAGGAGGAGTCTCTTTAGGGGAACTGATTCTTTTGGATTCTAGGAAGCTGCTTCATTTTTTCCAAGTCTCTTAAGAACTGTGTACAGTGAAATTGAGCAAGAAAAGTCAGGAAAAGTGAGAACTGACAAAAGACCATTTGCTATTGAGTTTAAAGACTGAAGCCAGTGCGAGGTTTATGTGGCCACCTTCTACTTTCATACAACTGATTGCCTGCTCACCAGGTAACTTAGTGTTCTTCCCAGAGGTGGAGGCTCGGAGTTATAGGTCTCATTCCTGAGCTGATGACGCTGTGTAGTTGTTTCTTTAATCAACTCACAATCCCAAACTTTTCCTGCCCAATTTCCTTAGATAGGCAGAGGTGCATTCACTTGAAAACAAGGGTAAAATCAACTTAGAAAACCTGCCTTTGTGGTATTCCTCACGTAATGAGTTCACCTTTGAACTTGAATTTGAGTGGAATGGCTAGTAAATAGTGGAGATGTAGGTTTGTTTTGTTTTTGTGCTCTGTCCAAGGGTAGATGGGGAAAAATTAAGCACACAGAGAAGAGGCTTTACTGAACAGTTGGGCTCTTAACGTGACTGGGGGAAAAGACCCAAGTGTACCTGACGGGCCAAATAGATGATTTATGGAGGAAGCAGAGGTTTAGGGTGGAAGATGCGTTGTTGACAGGCTGTGAAGGATGTTTAGTGTCTAGTGTGGAGTTTAGAGTTGCTGTGTCCGTGGCCTGCCAGGATGGTGACATGATAAATGCCCTTTGAAATCTTAACCTGGTATTAGCGTGCAGCGGGAGTTGGCACCTGGAAAGACTGGAGGCCTAAAGCAGTATAAATGCAAGGGCCAGCTTTGATCCATTAATAGTGGGTTTAAAAACGTCTCAGTTGAGCAAGACTGAGGGTTTTCCTGACTCAGTGGGAAATTCTAGATGAGTTAGAAATGTCTGCGGTGGGTGTGGGGAAAGAAATAGAGAAGGATTATTTCAGAAGTATTCCAAAGGAAGATGTGGTAGACCTAGTGTGTGCTTCAACTGTGCATTTTAAAGACATATCAGATGTGAGGATAATTGTGTGTGATACACAGAAATAGGGAGTGCAAGTGGGAGGAGGAGTCTCTTTAGGGGAACTGATTCTTTTGGATTCTAGGAAGCTGCTTCATTTTTTCCAAGTCTCTTAAGAACTGTGTACAGTGAAATTGAGCAAGAAAAGTCAGGAAAAGTGAGAACTGACAAAAGACCATTTGCTATTGAGTTTAAAGACTGAAGCCAGTGCGAGGTTTATGTGGCCACCTTCTACTTTCATACAACTGATTGCCTGCTCACCAGGTAACTTAGTGTTCTTCCCAGAGGTGGAGGCTCGGAGTTATAGGTCTCATTCCTGAGCTGATGACGCTGTGTAGTTGTTTCTTTAATCAACTCACAATCCCAAACTTTTCCTGCCCAATTTCCTTAGATAGGCAGAGGTGCATTCACTTGAAAACAAGGGTAAAATCAACTTAGAAAACCTGCCTTTGTGGTATTCCTCACGTAATGAGTTCACCTTTGAACTTGAATTTGAGTGGAATGGCTAGTAAATAGTGGAGATGTAGGTTTGTTTTGTTTTTGTGCTCTGTCCAAGGGTAGATGGAATTCCAGAGGACCAGATTTCTACCTGTAATAAGCACACAGAGAAGAGGCTTTACTGAACAGATAAAAAAGAGTCGTAAAGTCCAAAGGAGAACACATAGGAAAGTTTTAGGGTGATAGGTGTCAGTTGTATGAAATGCTGTACAAAAGGTCAGGAAAAATAAGGGCTGGGGAGGGTCTGTAGGCAAGAGTGCTGGGGTTGTTTTCTTTTTCTTCTTTTGGAGGAGGGCATCTGGCAAAAGAGACAAGTTTATTTGCCAAGCTCTGCCTGTTTAGAGGAAGAAACATCTTTTGCTAAATTACTCAATAATACTGTTTAATTCAGGGGCTTCCCAGGTGGTGCTAGTGGTAAAGAACCCTCCTGCCAATGCAGGAGAAATAAGAGACATGGCTTCGATCCCTGGGCCAGGAAGATCACCAGGAGAAGGGCATGGCAACCCACTCCAGGATTCTTGCCTGGAGAATCCCATGGACAGAGGAGCCAGGATGGCTGGAGTCCATGGGCTCGCGAAGAGTTGGACAGGACTGAAGTGACTTAGCCTGCACACACACAGTATGGATTAGCTCTGCCTGCAGCCTTTGGCTTAGTTGATGGGCTTGGATTGGGAGGTAACAAAGGTTATTTGCCAAAGTGGTGAGGAAGTTGGAGGCCGAGGTCCACATGGCTGCTTTGGAAAGTTTGGCAGAGAGAAAAGTAAAGGACAATAGCCAGAGAAACAGTTGGAATCAAATAGAAGTTCTTTGGCGAAAGAGAAGCCTGTGTCTCTTTGTAGACAGAGGAGATGGAGAACCTGCCCACATTCAGAGAAGAATATTTGTGGCATCAGGTTTCCTAAAGTAGCAAAGACATAGAGGCACAAGAGGAGCCTAGAAAAAGGTTATTCAGCATCTCTTTATATAGCTATCTGGAAGGATAATATATGACTGCTAACAAAAATTTACTTGTCACCATGCTTCAGACTTTGTGTTTATTTGGTCAGTCACAAGCAAATACCTATGAACTGATTAAACACTGAGTCTTAAAGTTTGCAGAGATTGTCTGGGCATAACAGATCTAGTAAACCTTTTTGTCATCCTGTTTTGTCTGTTAAAAGGCATTAATTTCGTGTAAATTGAGAGCAGAAGCAGATGGGTAGTTCTTGACTCCGTGTGTCTATGCAGCTGATAAAAGTGAATTTTAAAATCTCAGTCTCAGAAGGCACTTGAGGAGTCAGGAGGTGAATTAATAAAATTAAAGAGCCTGAAGCAGAGTTGTATGAAATGCTGTACAAAAGGTCAGGAAAAATAAGGGCTGGGGAGGGTCTGTAGGCAAGAGTGCTGGGGTTGTTTTCTTTTTCTTCTTTTGGAGGAGGGCATCTGGCAAAAGAGACAAGTTTATTTGCCAAGCTCTGCCTGTTTAGAGGAAGAAACATCTTTTGCTAAATTACTCAATAATACTGTTTAATTCAGGGGCTTCCCAGGTGGTGCTAGTGGTAAAGAACCCTCCTGCCAATGCAGGAGAAATAAGAGACATGGCTTCGATCCCTGGGCCAGGAAGATCACCAGGAGAAGGGCATGGCAACCCACTCCAGGATTCTTGCCTGGAGAATCCCATGGACAGAGGAGCCAGGATGGCTGGAGTCCATGGGCTCGCGAAGAGTTGGACAGGACTGAAGTGACTTAGCCTGCACACACACAGTATGGATTAGCTCTGCCTGCAGCCTTTGGCTTAGTTGATGGGCTTGGATTGGGAGGTAACAAAGGTTATTTGCCAAAGTGGTGAGGAAGTTGGAGGCCGTAGGTCCACATGGCTGCTTTGGAAAGTTTGGCAGAGAGAAAAGTAAAGGACAATAGCCAGAGAAACAGTTGGAATCAAATAGAAGTTCTTTGGCGAAAGAGAAGCCTGTGTCTCTTTGTAGACAGAGGAGATGGAGAACCTGCCCACATTCAGAGAAGAATATTTGTGGCATCAGGTTTCCTAAAGTAGCAAAGACATAGAGGCACAAGAGGAGCCTAGAAAAAGGTTATTCAGCATCTCTTTATATAGCTATCTGGAAGGATAATATATGACTGCTAACAAAAATTTACTTGTCACCATGCTTCAGACTTTGTGTTTATTTGGTCAGTCACAAGCAAATACCTATGAACTGATTAAACACTGAGTCTTAAAGTTTGCAGAGATTGTCTGGGCATAACAGATCTAGTAAACCTTTTTGTCATCCTGTTTTGTCTGTTAAAAGGCATTAATTTCGTGTAAATTGAGAGCAGAAGCAGATGGGTAGTTCTTGACTCCGTGTGTCTATGCAGCTGATAAAAGTGAATTTTAAAATCTCAGTCTCAGAAGGCACTTGAGGAGTCTGACTCAGGAGGGGGGTGAATTAATAAAATTAAAGAGCCTGAAGCAGAATGACCTGAATCTTGTTAGTTGTGGTGGGGGTTGGGAGTGGGGGTGGGGGAGGGGTTATTTATCCTCAGGACTCTTTTCGGGGAATAGGAGAAGGTTTAAAGAATTAGAGCTTTTGAAGCAGTTTTGGAGAGGGGAACTTGCTATGGAAACAACAGAAGTGTGTCTCCTTATTTATTTTTAAAAGATTTATTTATTTATTTTGGGGGGGCGGGTGGGGAGGGAGGGGAGCAGGCGGGCCACTTTTATTGGTCTTTCATTTCTCTGTTTTCATCCATCTGTGTTCTTTGGCCTGCGTGGGTCTCCCATCGCGGTGGCCTCTGTTGTCACAGAGCAACGGCTCTGCTCCGTGGCACGTGGGATCTTCCCAGGCCAGGGATCTAACCAGCGCCGGTGTCCTTACCCACTGGACCACCAGGGAAGCCCCTTATTTATTTTTAAATATTTATTTTGCGTATTTGACTGCCTCAGGGTGTTTTGGTTTTCTCTGGTTACCCTTTATGGCTTGTGGGATCACAGTTCCCTGACCAGGGATCAAATCCTCACCCCCTGCAGTGGAGCCAGGAAGTTTTAGCCACTGGACCACCAGGGAAGTCCCTCTGCTTATTTAGAGTGAACTTCTGTTTCACTCTTTTATTATACTCATGGTACCTTTTGTGTGCATTGCCAGGTTCAGTGCTTCAAGGTGAAAAACACTGATCTTTCTGAATTTGGCCTGAGATGGAAGGTGTAATAGGACTATTTGTGGTGTTTTAGTGGCTAAGTCCTGTCCAACTCTTTGCGACACTGTGGCCTGTAGCCTGCCAGGCTCCTCTGTCTGTGGGATTCTCCTGGCAAGAATACTGGAGTGGTTTGTCATTTCCTTTTCCAGGGTATCTTCCTGACCCAGGAATCTACGCAATGAACTGATTAAACACTGAGTCTTAAAGTTTGCAGAGATTGTCTGGGCATAACAGATCTAGTAAACCTTTTTGTCATCCTGTTTTGTCTGTTAAAAGGCATTAATTTCGTGTAAATTGAGAGCAGAAGCAGATGGGTAGTTCTTGACTCCGTGTGTCTATGCAGCTGATAAAAGTGAATTTTAAAATCTCAGTCTCAGAAGGCACTTGAGGAGTCTGACTCAGGAGGGGGGTGAATTAATAAAATTAAAGAGCCTGAAGCAGAATGACCTGAATCTTGTTAGTTGTGGTGGGGGTTGGGAGTGGGGGTGGGGGAGGGGTTATTTATCCTCAGGACTCTTTTCGGGGAATAGGAGAAGGTTTAAAGAATTAGAGCTTTTGAAGCAGTTTTGGAGAGGGGAACTTGCTATGGAAACAACAGAAGTGTGTCTCCTTATTTATTTTTAAAAGATTTATTTATTTATTTTGGGGGGGCGGGTGGGGAGGGAGGGGAGCAGGCGGGCCACTTTTATTGGTCTTTCATTTCTCTGTTTTCATCCATCTGTGTTCTTTGGCCTGCGTGGGTCTCCCATCGCGGTGGCCTCTGTTGTCACAGAGCAACGGCTCTGCTCCGTGGCACGTGGGATCTTCCCAGGCCAGGGATCTAACCAGCGCCGGTGTCCTTACCCACTGGACCACCAGGGAAGCCCCTTATTTATTTTTAAATATTTATTTTGCGTATTTGACTGCCTCAGGGTGTTTTGGTTTTCTCTGGTTACCCTTTATGGCTTGTGGGATCACAGTTCCCTGACCAGGGATCAAATCCTCACCCCCTGCAGTGGAGCCAGGAAGTTTTAGCCACTGGACCACCAGGGAAGTCCCTCTGCTTATTTAGAGTGAACTTCTGTTTCACTCTTTTATTATACTCATGGTACCTTTTGTGTGCATTGCCAGGTTCAGTGCTTCAAGGTGAAAAACACTGATCTTTCTGAATTTGGCCTGAGATGGAAGGTGTAATAGGACTATTTGTGGTGTTTTAGTGGCTAAGTCCTGTCCAACTCTTTGCGACACTGTGGCCTGTAGCCTGCCAGGCTCCTCTGTCTGTGGGATTCTCCTGGCAAGAATACTGGAGTGGTTTGTCATTTCCTTTTCCAGGGTATCTTCCTGACCCAGGAATCAAATGCAGGTCTCCTGCATTGCAGGCAGATCCTTAACTGACTGAGCTACCAGGAAAGTGCTAATGGGACTATTTACTTATAAGTAAACCACGTGCCTCCTGGAATCCTGTGGCAGGAAAGCGGTCTTGCAGCTGGCCTCCAGAATGCCCTGAGGACTAGAGAGCTCTCTGCTCTGTCCACCAGGTGAAGGATGGCGGCTCCACAGCTTCCTTCCTGGTTGGCCTGTGGCGGTTTTTAGTGCTACAGCGTCTCGTAGCTTGTCTCTGTGTCCCAGTGCCAGATTGCCAGAAAAATCAGGTTTAGTCACAAAGCCACTGTTAAACATTTGGTCATGGCAGCCGCCTCAGGGGTTTTCATAGTGTAAGTGGGGCTTTGGGGTCTCAACCCTTCACATGATGGTTATGAACTAGGGTGACAATCCCACGAAGTATTCATCACAGGTTTCTGTGTTTGTTCTCGATAGCAGGTTGCTTCAAATGAGTTTAGAGTTTAACAAAATACTGACCTATCAACTGAAAGAACATTTCAGAGAGGTTCGAACAGTTACAAGAGTTTAGAGGAAGAAGCCATTAGTTTTGGTAGACGACTAGTAGAATTTTGATAAATTGACTGAAAGGGTAGTTGGCTGTGGTCTCATGCCTCCCCTGTATTATTTTTTACCTCCTGCTTATCTGATGAGATCATTTCACATCAGTGATCTGGTTTTTCTATGAAAATTAGAATAGTTCAGGTTTTAGTGAATTGAGCCCATGATTGCATTAAAAGTGCCTCCTTAATTTATGGATTTTGTTTTGGATATATTGTATTATCATTATTATTATTTTCAAAAATATAGGTGAACCGCCTTTGGACAAAGTAGGTCATGTTAAGGACACCGGTCAGGAAGATGGAGTTATCATCAGCGAACACGGGGATGATGAAATGGATATGGAAAGTGAAAAAGAGGAAGACAAGCCAAAGGCTGGCGGAGCCTTTTCTAATGCTTTATCTTCCTTAAATGTTCTCCGGCCAGGTGTGTACTTGTGAATTCTCCTCAGAACTGAAGTCAACCCTGCAAAATGAGCAGTCTGTAACTACAGTTGTTAGGGAGGAATTAGCTAAGTGGTGTTTCTGGACATCTCTATTTGAAGCTAGGTTCTCTTTTGCAAATACAGAAGATAGGAGAACTAACTTCCCAGGTTCATTCTCACGCAGGCATTTCTATGAAGGATTCAGGTAAGTGGATAAATGATACTAGAGGTATTTTAAAAAAAATTTTTTTTTTATGGCCACTTCAATTGATCTTTTTTTTAATTTTTTTAAATTTATTTTTGGCTGTGCTGGGTCTTTGTTGATGTGTGGGTTTAGCTGCTCTGCGGTATGTGGGATCTTCCCGGCTCAGGGATCAAACCTGGGTCTCCTGCGTTGGCAGAAGGGTTCTTATCCACAAGGGAAGCCCGCTATTGATTTTTTTTTGTGGGTCAGCGCCGGTTTTCATAGTGTAAGTGGGGCTTTGGGGTCTCAACCCTTCACATGATGGTTATGAACTAGGGTGACAATCCCACAGTATTCATCACAGGTTTCTGTGTTTGTTCTCGATAGCAGGTTGCTTCAAATGAGTTTAGAGTTTAACAAAATACTGACCTATCAACTGAAAGAACATTTCAGAGAGGTTCGAACAGTTACAAGAGTTTAGAGGAAGAAGCCATTAGTTTTGGTAGACGACTAGTAGAATTTTGATAAATTGACTGAAAGGGTAGTTGGCTGTGGTCTCATGCCTCCCCTGTATTATTTTTTACCTCCTGCTTATCTGATGAGATCATTTCACATCAGTGATCTGGTTTTTCTATGAAAATTAGAATAGTTCAGGTTTTAGTGAATTGAGCCCATGATTGCATTAAAAGTGCCTCCTTAATTTATGGATTTTGTTTTGGATATATTGTATTATCATTATTATTATTTTCAAAAATATAGGTGAACCGCCTTTGGACAAAGTAGGTCATGTTAAGGACACCGGTCAGGAAGATGGAGTTATCATCAGCGAACACGGGGATGATGAAATGGATATGGAAAGTGAAAAAGAGGAAGACAAGCCAAAGGCTGGCGGAGCCTTTTCTAATGCTTTATCTTCCTTAAATGTTCTCCGGCCAGGTGTGTACTTGTGAATTCTCCTCAGAACTGAAGTCAACCCTGCAAAATGAGCAGTCTGTAACTACAGTTGTTAGGGAGGAATTAGCTAAGTGGTGTTTCTGGACATCTCTATTTGAAGCTAGGTTCTCTTTTGCAAATACAGAAGATAGGAGAACTAACTTCCCAGGTTCATTCTCACGCAGGCATTTCTATGAAGGATTCAGGTAAGTGGATAAATGATACTAGAGGTATTTTAAAAAAAATTTTTTTTTTATGGCCACTTCAATTGATCTTTTTTTTTTTTAATTTTTTTAAATTTATTTTTGGCTGTGCTGGGTCTTTGTTG
This sequence comes from Tragulus kanchil, assembly GCA_022376925.1. Taxonomy (NCBI): domain Eukaryota; kingdom Metazoa; phylum Chordata; class Mammalia; order Artiodactyla; family Tragulidae; genus Tragulus; species Tragulus kanchil. Next base: position 233,173,277 of record JAIOJX010000028.1, on the reverse strand, counting down.
ATGTGTGGGTTTAGCTGCTCTGCGGTATGTGGGATCTTCCCGGCTCAGGGATCAAACCTGGGTCTCCTGCGTTGGCAGACGGGTTCTTATCCACAAGGGAAGCCCGCTATTGATCTTTCATTCACTTGTCTTTTTTGTTCTTTGGCCTGTGTGGGCCTCCCATTGCAGTGGCCTCTTTCATTGCAGAGCACCGGCTCTGGGTGCATGTGCTGCAGAGTTCCAGCTTGATAGTTGGACATATTGGTCCAGCCGCTCAGCGGCACATGGAATCTTCCCAGGCCAAACTGGCACCTCTTGCACTGCAAGGCGGTGTCCTTACCCACTGGACCACCAGGGAAGCCCTTTTTAAAAATTTTTTAAGTGTATTTCAGATTAAGATTTTAATTTTCAAGAACTGTTACCAAAAGCAGAGTTTGCCACTCGCTTTATGTTCAGTTTTTTTTTTTTTCCGTTAAATTTTGGCCTCTTTTTTTTTTTTTTTAATTTTTTTTTTTAATCCACCTTTATTCCTCGGCCTGTGTGAGCCTCCCATGGCAGCGGCCTCTCTGACCACAGAGCACGGGCTCTGGGTGCATGTGCTCCAGAACACTGGCTCGCAATTGGGCACAGCAGTCCAGCTGCTCCGTGGCACGTGGGATCTTCCCTGGCCAGGGATCAAACCGGTGTCCCTTGCACTGCAAGGTGGACTGTCCACCCACTGGACCACCAGGGAAGCCCTTTCAGTAACGTTTTTATGGAAAGTTTGAAGATGTATTCATTGGTTAATCAGCTTTTGAATTTAGTTGCCACATTTAAATTATAAAGGATAACCATTTAATTCATTATAAATTTAAAGTGCTTACTCTGGGGAATTTCATTAAAATAAAAAGCAGTCTGTAACTACAGTTGTTAGGGAGGAATTAGCTAAGTGGTGTTTCTGGACATCTCTATTTGAAGCTAGGTTCTCTTTTGCAAATACAGAAGATAGGAGAACTAACTTCCCAGGTTCATTCTCACGCAGGCATTTCTATGAAGGATTCAGGTAAGTGGATAAATGATACTAGAGGTATTTTAAAAAAAATTTTTTTTTTATGGCCACTTCAATTGATCTTTTTTTTTTTTAATTTTTTTAAATTTATTTTTGGCTGTGCTGGGTCTTTGTTGATGTGTGGGTTTAGCTGCTCTGCGGTATGTGGGATCTTCCCGGCTCAGGGATCAAACCTGGGTCTCCTGCGTTGGCAGACGGGTTCTTATCCACAAGGGAAGCCCGCTATTGATCTTTCATTCACTTGTCTTTTTTGTTCTTTGGCCTGTGTGGGCCTCCCATTGCAGTGGCCTCTTTCATTGCAGAGCACCGGCTCTGGGTGCATGTGCTGCAGAGTTCCAGCTTGATAGTTGGACATATTGGTCCAGCCGCTCAGCGGCACATGGAATCTTCCCAGGCCAAACTGGCACCTCTTGCACTGCAAGGCGGTGTCCTTACCCACTGGACCACCAGGGAAGCCCTTTTTAAAAATTTTTTAAGTGTATTTCAGATTAAGATTTTAATTTTCAAGAACTGTTACCAAAAGCAGAGTTTGCCACTCGCTTTATGTTCAGTTTTTTTTTTTTTCCGTTAAATTTTGGCCTCTTTTTTTTTTTTTAACTTTTTAATTTTTTTTTTTAATCCACCTTTATTCCTCGGCCTGTGTGAGCCTCCCATGGCAGCGGCCTCTCTGACCACAGAGCACGGGCTCTGGGTGCATGTGCTCCAGAACACTGGCTCGCAATTGGGCACAGCAGTCCAGCTGCTCCGTGGCACGTGGGATCTTCCCTGGCCAGGGATCAAACCGGTGTCCCTTGCACTGCAAGGTGGACTGTCCACCCACTGGACCACCAGGGAAGCCCTTTCAGTAACGTTTTTTATGGAAAGTTTGAAGATGTATTCATTGGTTAATCAGCTTTTGAATTTAGTTGCCACATTTAAATTATAAAGGATAACCATTTAATTCATTATAAATTTAAAGTGCTTACTCTGGGGGAATTTCTTAGAGCTTTCGATGCTGCAGACCAGGTTGGATTCCTGGTCTGGAAACTTCCACAAGCTGTGCAACATGGCCAAAAAGCAGTAATAATACATTTTTTAAAAAGTAAAAATGTCTGGGCTTCCCCTGGTGGTCCAGTGGGTAAGGACACCACCTTGCAGTGCAAGGGGCGCCGCTTCGATCCCTGGCCTGGGAAGATCCCACGTGCAGCGGAGCGGCTGGACTGATGTGTCCAATTACCGAGCCGGAGCTCCGGGGCGCATGCGCCCAGAGCCGGCGCTCTGCGACGAGAGGCCACCATGATGGGAGACCCACACGGGCCAAAGAACAAAGACGGATGAAAATGGAGAAATGAAAGACCAATAAAAGTGGCCCGCCCGCTCCCCGCCCTCCACAACCTGACCCTCGCCCAAAATAAATAAATAAAAATAAATCTTAAAAAAAAAAAAAAAAAAGTAAAAATGCCTACTTTGGATTTGTAAAGTTGTGAAAAATTATATCCATAGATCTAATAGCATTCTGATTGGTACAATGTGTATGGGAAGCTCCTTGACAATTTCAGATGTTCTCACTCTTTGGCCTTGTAATTCCATAACTAGAAACATATCCCAAGGAATAATGTTTTTATTGCAGCATCATTTGCAATGACCAACATTTAGAAAAAAATGTCTGGTAGCAGAAAAATGGCTTAGTCACTACAGTGCAGTTACATGATGAGATATTCCATAACTACTTAAATAGCAAATTAGAAAAGTAGCAAGGCATTAATTTTTACTATAAAGAGGAAATGTTAATTAATTTGATTATGTAGTAGATTAGGCTTTGTCTATTAAATGAGGTAAACCACTCAAAATCATGCTTATGCGAAACAACAACATGAAACAGATTATGATTTAATTGGAAGAAAAATTAGATACAGGAGTGTGTATTCAGTGTGCTTATGGGTGAACTGGAAACTACTTGCAGGAGAAATACACTCTTAATAGTGTATTTTAGGGTTATAAGATTGTAGATCCCTTTTTTTCTTTTTATTTGTTTTCTGGTTTAGTACTAAGTATGACTTTATTACTTTTGTTTATTTCTTAAAAAAAAAAAGAAAAATACCATTAAAATAAAACTGCTTTGATGAATTTTCTCCTCCCTGCCTTGCTATATATATTGCCATGTATACATTTTAGTTTCCTTAGTCCTTTTGGTTTTCTTTAAAGTTAAAAATAAATCAGTTGTGTTGCAGGTAGGGGGGAGGGGGTGTGGGAATGGTGTGGGGGTGGGAGTGGGATACCAGCAGGTAATGTTAGAACATCAGTATGCATGGGTGAATAATGACATAATAAGTCTTCATAAACTATGACTTTTACCTTTCATAGTTTGAATAAAATAGAAACTTTATTCCTCCTATTGCACAGTTTGTAATCCTTACTGTTTGTTACCAGGAGAAATTCCAGATGCAGCTTTTATACATGCTGCAAGGAAAAAGCGTCAGATGGCCCGGGAGTTGGGAGACTTCACGCCTCACGATAGTGAGCCTGGTAAAGGCCGCCTTGTTAGAGAAGATGAGAATGATGCCAGTGACGATGAGGATGATGATGAGAAGCGCCGCATAGTTTTTTCTGTGAAAGAGAAGTCACAGAGACAGAAAATTGCAGAGGAAATAGGTAACTTGATAGACTGGGACAGTAAGCCTGTTACATTGCTATTAAATTTTGTTTGATACTACAATCAAATTATTACTGTAGTATCAAACAAAATGTATCTATTTAAACTATGTTTAGTGTTGGAGAACAGTTCTTTCTTGGCTGTAGGTCTCTTACTGGAATTTTTTGGAAAGTGCAGCATGATTCTGATAGCCGGTGTGTACTGAGTGCTGTGTGAGCAGTATTGTGCTAAGCACCCAACGTGGATAAATATATTTAATTGGCTCTTCATTCTTAGAAGGCACTGTTTTCTGGTTTAGTACTAAATTCTTCTCTTGGTTGAGTTGATGTCAAGCTCACAGAGGTTAGGAAGCCTATCTGAGGTTTTAACTGTTAAATTGATACTGCCTCTTGCTTAAGGGATAGTGTGTACTAAGACAAGCAAAGGAGAAGTAGCAGCTACAAGAGAGGTAGTAGACCCTTTGGTAACATTGGGTTCATGGCAATATTTTGGCTTGGTTTTTATAAATATCAGGGTAGCATCTCTCCCTTCCTATTTACTGTTAGGAAGTTTCTGACTTTCTGCTCACGGCTGCAGGTATCGAAGGGAGCGATGATGACGCGTTAGTAACTGGAGAGCAAGACGAAGAACTCAGCCGATGGGAGCAGGAGCAGATACGAAAAGGAATTAATATCCCTCAGGTAAGAAAAGAGGTAAACTTCAAATACGGAAAAAGGAAAGTAAAGTTTCTAGCTTATTTTGTTGGAGTAAAAACATCCTACATATTGAGGGCTTCGCCTGGTGGTCCAGTGGGTAAGGACACCGCCTTGCAGTGCAAGTGGTGCCGGTTCGATCCCTGGCCTGGGAAGACCCCACGTGCCGCGGAGCGGCTGGACCCATGTGTCCAATTACCAAGCCAGAGCTCTGGAGCGCATGTGCCCAGAGCCAGTGCTCTGCGACAACAGAGGCCACTGCGATGGGAGGCCCACAGGAGCCAAAGAACAAAGACGGATGAAAATAGATAAATGAAAGACCAATAGAAGTGGCCTGCCCATCCCTCCCCGCCAAAAAAAGATAAATAAATTTAAAAAAACCACAAACATACTGCACATTGAGTTGACCCTTTGTTTTTCATTTAAGTACTATAATGAGAATTTGATATGAATTTATGTATCTGATAAGCTGTTAGAAGGAACTGTATGACATTTTGCTTTTTACCATCAAAGTGATGGAAGAATTTCTGGTTCTTTATCCAAGTGGTCCCTGAACCATCCGCGTAAACATCATCTAGAAGCTTGTTAGAAATGCAACTTACTACTGTCCTGAATGAGACGTAGTAAATGAGAATGCCTTGGGGTATGGCCCCACCATTTATTTAGCAGGTCCTCTGAGTGATTTTTCTGTTCCTAAAGTTTGGGAACCACTGTGTAGATGTTTCTTTCCTGTACAGCTTATTTCTTTCCTGACTTTAAAAATTATTTTGTGGAGGATGGATTTCTCAGTAGTGCAGAAATCTTACTATAGATGAAAAATATCTTCCTAAATAGTTACAGCGCCTGATTTTATAGAAGTAAGCAGTGCAGTAGAAATGTCACATAACAGTATTTTTGTTACTAGTGTTTGACCCAGTTTAATGTCCTTTCTAACTCAGAACTTCATTATTGTTTTCCTATAAGTTACTAGAAATGAATCTAGTAATCCCATAAGAGAAATTTCATCCAGCCCTACTTTTCTCTGATTTTGAGGAATGCTGCAATTACTTATTCCATATTATTATTATTACATATTATTATTTCTGCATCTTGTTTAGAAAATGGGTATACTATTTGTTGTTAGTTTGGTGGGGTTTTTTTTTTTTTAAATCTAAAAGCATGGGATGATTCTTTTTGTAGTTCCAGCCACTGATTTTAATATGTATCTCATCTCTCTTCTAGGTTCAAGCAAGTCAACCCACTGAAGTGAACATGTACTACCAGAACACGTACCAGGCCATGCCTTATGGTTCATCCTATGGCATTCCTTATAGTTACTCAGCCTATGGATCATCTGATGCCAAATCTCAAAAAACAGATAATACAGTCCCTTTCAAAACTCCCAGTAATGAGATGACTCCCGTTACTATTGATTTGGTAAAGAAACAGCTTAAAGACAGGTAGGGCAGATCACCTTCTTAAAGACCTGTCCTGTAGCTTTCCCTTCCCTCAGCACCGTGTAGTCGGGGTAGCAGACGCAGAGTGGCAGCAAAGAAGATTCACGGGCCTGCCTTCAGAACCTAACCAGAAGATGACTTCCTGCTTTGTTCTGCTACCTTCTTGGATTACTTCTGTGGAAGACTTGCAATTTTTTTTTGTTTTTTTCTTAAATACCACTCCATGATCTGGTTGAAGACAGTTCTCGGTTTGCACTTCTTGGACTCTGAAAAAATGTAGTCAAGATAAGGGGGGAAAAGCGAAACAGTGAGATTTTGGTGTTGGCCCACCAAATAACATTATAAGGAGTCTGTAAACTGCCATTTTTTGAGGAAAAAAAGCAGTACAGATGAAAAGATCTACTCCAAGCATTTTTATATTCTGATAGTGGAACTAATTGCATTATTATAAACATTGCAAGCTTCCTGACAGCATAGACTTCTGGATGTAAACATGTTATATTTATCCTTTTCTGTTCTTAAGGTTGGACGCCATGAAAGAACTGCACAAAACAAATCGACAGCAGCATGAGAAATACCTGCAAAGCCGTGTGGATGCCACCAGGGCTATTGAGAGATTAGAAGGGTCTTCTGGGGGTATTGGTGAACGGTATAAATTTTTGCAAGAAATGCGAGGGTATGTCCAAGACTTGCTTGAGTGTTTCAGTGAAAAGGTAAGAATGTAAAAATACTAATCTCTTTGAATAAGGCAAAATGAGGGAGGTCTAGATTTCTATTTCTCAGGCATTGTCCACTGAATTCAGCTTTAGAAGTGATGAAAAGTCATGCCTCATTTTCTCCACTTCATTAGCAACGTTCTCTCTTAGGGGCAATCTAGTGCCTTTGTTGAAAACAAACAAGAATAATTCCAAACATATTTAAAGGCTTTGGCAAATCCTGCCATAACTTAATGATGGTTTACTGGCCTGTCTTGGATTATTAGAATATAAGGGACTTACTGAGGAAATATCTTATGGTTCAGATCTAAAACTTAGCTTTAAACTGTTCCTACAAGTAATTGCAAATATGCATGGCATGAAGTTGCAAAATTTTATTAGTTTTTATTTTTTGATCCTAGATAAAGTTGATTGTCATTTCTAATAATAGTTTTCACCTGAATAAGCCTGTGCTTTATCCATTTCAGCATCCATTCATTGGCCATAATTTGTTTTAAGGTCTCATTTCTTCCAAGTTCTTTTTTTTTTTATATGATAGTCAGCACAGTTATATGCATTCTAGTGTACCATTTGTTTGCATTTTTTGTTAGCTGCACACAGAATCCCCTTCTCAAACAACTTTTAATTGATTTTTCTATAAGAAATCTATTGTTCAGTGCCTTGGTTTAAAAGCATTTGTGAACTCTACAAAGTAAAATTACGGTGCTTTTGAATATCCTGTCTCTAAACTTTGAAGTGATACAGGATTAGAAGGCATGTTCTCTCTTACCCTTGGCCATAGGAATTAGTATAGAATCTGTAGGCCTATAGTATATTTAAGTGAGTATTTTAATGATCTCTTGATTACTTCAATATCTTAAGGCCAAAGGCTGGCTAAAGAACAGTGCCAAGCTCTGTCTTTGGAGTGGATCTTAAGGGTTCCAGCCAGTTTGGTCACATCCGCGAAGTCTTCCCTGAAGTACTCATGTTCTCATCCTGATGGTCTGATTTCTGGAGAAGCAGTGAAATTCTGCACTGTCATGTATCTTGTGGCAGATGTGGCTTAGGGTGCCCAGTGGGAGGAGGAGACAGGTTTGGCTCTGTGCAGAGGCCTGAGTCCAGAGGCCCAGTGGACAGAAATGTCAGCGCTGACAGTGTGTCCTTCCTACTAATAGAGCCCTTGTGAACCCAGGGGGCCTGGTGGTGGGAGCTGGTCCAGTAATCTTTTGTGCCTAGAGAAAGGGTCTTTGTCTTAAACCATACTTTGTAAAATTGTGCTTTGAGATCAGTAACCTTTTGTGCCTAGAGAAAGGATCTTTGTCTTAAACCATACTTTGTAAAATCATACTTTGAGATTTGTCCCCTATAGAGATTATTCTTGAAGTCTCTGGGTCTTTGCTCTGGAACTTACTTGAGTAAATTTACACACTGTAATTGCAAATTGAGCTCTTAAAGAATGTTGACAGTAATATGACCAACTAGATTGTACCATTCTTAGCTTAGAGACTAGTAGAGTTCTAGTCTAGTTAGAGACTAGTATCTAGTTCATATGGTTTTCAGTTGCTGATTATTTTGAAAACCGTTAGTAGTGTGCGGGCTCTCTCCTGGTTGCCCTGGTCCTGGGAAGTATGCCTCATGCTGTGGTGATGTGTTTAAAGAGTCACTTGGGCAAATATTTTTGAAGCACATCTTAAACCGTATCTGTTACACAGTGACTACTTTTAATTAAAAGAGTAGATACTTGCCTTTTAAAAATGCTGTTTTATTTCATTTTGACATTTGTGAACTCTACAAAGTAAAATTACGGTGCTTTTGAATATCCTGTCTCTAAACTTTGAAGTGATACAGGATTAGAAGGCATGTTCTCTCTTACCCTTGGCCATAGGAATTAGTATAGAATCTGTAGGCCTATAGTATATTTAAGTGAGTATTTTAATGATCTCTTGATTACTTCAATATCTTAAGGCCAAAGGCTGGCTAAAGAACAGTGCCAAGCTCTGTCTTTGGAGTGGATCTTAAGGGTTCCAGCCAGTTTGGTCACATCCGCGAAGTCTTCCCTGAAGTACTCATGTTCTCATCCTGATGGTCTGATTTCTGGAGAAGCAGTGAAATTCTGCACTGTCATGTATCTTGTGGCAGATGTGGCTTAGGGTGCCCAGTGGGAGGAGGAGACAGGTTTGGCTCTGTGCAGAGGCCTGAGTCCAGAGGCCCAGTGGACAGAAATGTCAGCGCTGACAGTGTGTCCTTCCTACTAATAGAGCCCTTGTGAACCCAGGGGGCCTGGTGGTGGGAGCTGGTCCAGTAATCTTTTGTGCCTAGAGAAAGGGTCTTTGTCTTAAACCATACTTTGTAAAATTGTGCTTTGAGATCAGTAACCTTTTGTGCCTAGAGAAAGGATCTTTGTCTTAAACCATACTTTGTAAAATCATACTTTGAGATTTGTCCCCTATAGAGATTATTCTTGAAGTCTCTGGGTCTTTGCTCTGGAACTTACTTGAGTAAATTTACACACTGTAATTGCAAATTGAGCTCTTAAAGAATGTTGACAGTAATATGACCAACTAGATTGTACCATTCTTAGCTTAGAGACTAGTAGAGTTCTAGTCTAGTTAGAGACTAGTATCTAGTTCATATGGTTTTCAGTTGCTGATTATTTTGAAAACCGTTAGTAGTGTGCGGGCTCTCTCCTGGTTGCCCTGGTCCTGGGAAGTATGCCTCATGCTGTGGTGATGTGTTTAAAGAGTCACTTGGGCAAATATTTTTGAAGCACATCTTAAACCGTATCTGTTACACAGTGACTACTTTTAATTAAAAGAGTAGATACTTGCCTTTTAAAAATGCTGTTTTATTTCATTTTGACATTTTCATATACATTTGATTTTATGGAGCCTGTTGCTGAATTAAGTTGTCATTCTGGAAATACTGAGGAATAATTGGATAGATCTGAATACACATTTCAATTATACTATAAAAATAATTGTGTCAGGGTAAGACTGTAAAAAGATAAGCATTCTTCTGTTTTTTTCTCTTTCGTTAACAGAAATTTAAGTGATTTCAAACTTAGATTTTTAATTAATTTTGCAGATTATTTTAACTTTCCGTTGTTTTGTTTTGTTTTCCTGTAGTCCTCTTCTTTCTTATATTCTTTGCCTTAAATTTGGTCTTGAAATAACGATAGTCAATACGTTTTAAGTGTGGAGAGGGTAAAGAAATTGTCATGGTGCATCTTGCAATACATCAGTTTTATACATTAGAAAACATGAAAGAAAGAGGAAAATGTGCTTTAGGGCTTTCTGAGTAGAATTTTCTCTGGGCTTTGTTAAAAGGCATTTTAATTACCTAAACAAAAAGTACATTATCAGAATTTTAATCATAAATTGAACAATTCAGCTTCTGTCTGATGCAGCCTCAGGCATCTAGCTCTTAGCAGTAGAAAAGTGTTAATGACCCCAGGACTGAAGGAAGGCATTATAGGCCCGAAGGTACATTGGTCTTTAGACCTTACCATTTACAAAAACATGAGGGTGTGGGTGAGTGTAAGTCACGATAATATAACAATAATTGTTTTAAAAATAGATTGTGGTTAGTCTTCCAGTTAAGAGTCTGTGGGCTCAGCTGATGCCATCAGGATAGTCAGTGCAGATCTGGGGACATTGTCGCCCAGGGTGTAGCGTGTTAAAGAACAAAATAGCTGTGTCAGTTTGGCCTTCAGGGGAGCATTTGTGGCTTTTAGAATGGAATCATGCAAGTGAATGAAATTGCTTTTATTCCACCTGTTTTTTTTATTTTCCATTTGCAGTCTGTTCAGTTCAGGAGCTACTGTAACACTTGGTGCCAGTGTTGCCCAGCTCTAAATAATATGTTTTTTTTTCGCAATAACCATCAGGAAACTAGAATTTCTGGTTTCCTCAGGTATGTGTAGTGGTTGTCAGTGTTTTGTGAAAGTTTCATAGCATTTGATGATATAGCATAAGTTATTTGTAAAAACAAATGTTTTCTGTTTGTTTCCTTTTAAGTTAGGTCACATTCTGTAAGCTTTTTGTATTCTCTATGAACCGAGTGAATGCTTAGCTGTGGCTATTAACCTGGAAACATGTGCTGACTTTGTGAAGCAGCAATTCATGGCAGCAATATTATTTTAATCAAAAATATGGACAAATTTAAACATTGGTAGGAAGACAAGAACTTTCTGAGTTTGAAATAGATTGATTTTTGACAGGTTAATGATAGCTAGAAATTTATTGATTAGTGTAAATGAGTGCAGTTCACATTTTAAATGTGTAATAAAACCGGAGAGTAGAATGACATTGCTGTAAGGTGCTTGGTACACATGAATGGCAGAGCAATTTTAAGTGTCCAGAATCGAGTAGTTAGCAATCACCTTACTGACTCCAAGCCATTTTTGGTCTTACACAGCCATAATGGTTCATTTTAAAACTATAAAAATTGCAAGGGAGATTATGCTGCTAGAAAATTAAAAGTGGACTTTTAAAAAGGACTTTCAAGTACTTTATTCTAAAAGAAAAGCACTAAAATTTCTGACATTTCTTTACTCACTCTCTTTACAGATGTTAAAGTGTTTTAAGTTTCCTAACCAAATTTTTGCTCCAGTAACTAGGCACTTGACCTTATAGCACCATGTATGGAATTAAAGAAGAGGTGGCATTTCCCAGATATCACTGGGAATTTATGATTAATTCTCTGTGCAGAGAGTTGTCTTTCAGAAATCCGGAGATAATACGGAACCCTCAATTAAATAAGCAGCTGAGGAGTTTGGTGTTACGGAGTGTGTTGTATTTTCACAGGTGCCACTGATTAATGAACTTGAATCAGCAATACATCAGCTGTACAAACAGCGAGCTTCCCGCCTTGTCCAAAGACGACAAGATGATATTAAAGATGAATCTTCGGAGTTTTCAAGCCATTCAAGTCAGTCCATCTTGAAGGTTTTTATTATTCATTAAACAACCTTGTTTACTTAGTGCATCCTAATTGACAAGTACACATCTCAGCCTTTTTTTTTTTTTTTTGGTTAAGAAATAACTTTCCTGGCTCTTGTGTCAGGTAGATCTAAAATTACTAATAGCGTTTGCTTGGATTGTGTTTAAGAAAATACAGTTTCACAGAGGAGCATAAGTCATGTACTAATATTCTGTGTCATTCTTCTTTGATTTTTTCAATATTTTAGCTGTGGCTATTAACCTGGAAACATGTGCTGACTTTGTGAAGCAGCAATTCATGGCAGCAATATTATTTTAATCAAAAATATGGACAAATTTAAACATTGGTAGGAAGACAAGAACTTTCTGAGTTTGAAATAGATTGATTTTGACAGGTTAATGATAGCTAGAAATTTATTGATTAGTGTAAATGAGTGCAGTTCACATTTTAAATGTGTAATAAAACCGGAGAGTAGAATGACATTGCTGTAAGGTGCTTGGTACACATGAATGGCAGAGCAATTTTAAGTGTCCAGAATCGAGTAGTTAGCAATCACCTTACTGACTCCAAGCCATTTTTTTGGTCTTACACAGCCATAATGGTTCATTTTAAAACTATAAAAATTGCAAGGGAGATTATGCTGCTAGAAAATTAAAAGTGGACTTTTAAAAAGGACTTTCAAGTACTTTATTCTAAAAGAAAAGCACTAAAATTTCTGACATTTCTTTACTCACTCTCTTTACAGATGTTAAAGTGTTTTAAGTTTCCTAACCAAATTTTTGCTCCAGTAACTAGGCACTTGACCTTATAGCACCATGTATGGAATTAAAGAAGAGGTGGCATTTCCCAGATATCACTGGGAATTTATGATTAATTCTCTGTGCAGAGAGTTGTCTTTCAGAAATCCGGAGATAATACGGAACCCTCAATTAAATAAGCAGCTGAGGAGTTTGGTGTTACGGAGTGTGTTGTATTTTCACAGGTGCCACTGATTAATGAACTTGAATCAGCAATACATCAGCTGTACAAACAGCGAGCTTCCCGCCTTGTCCAAAGACGACAAGATGATATTAAAGATGAATCTTCGGAGTTTTCAAGCCATTCAAGTCAGTCCATCTTGAAGGTTTTTATTATTCATTAAACAACCTTGTTTACTTAGTGCATCCTAATTGACAAGTACACATCTCAGCCTTTTTTTTTTTTTTTTGGTTAAGAAATAACTTTCCTGGCTCTTGTGTCAGGTAGATCTAAAATTACTAATAGCGTTTGCTTGGATTGTGTTTAAGAAAATACAGTTTCACAGAGGAGCATAAGTCATGTACTAATATTCTGTGTCATTCTTCTTTGGCCTTTTTTTTTCATTCTTCAGAGTTAGTAAAGACATCATCAGTATTTTGTCTTAAAACCAGTTTCTACTTGGCCCTAATTGATTTTTCCCTTATTTTAACATCAATACAAATGCTAATACAGATGCTACTGTTGATCACAACAAAGGTTTTGAGTTAGGGCCTGAGAAGTTTTGGATGGGGGAGAGGAGGCTATTACATAGCTAATAATACAGATTAGGGGAGTTCTGAGCTTCACCGTTTGGATAAAGGCAAATTTTTTTGCATTTTAGTACTTTTGTATCTTCTACCTATCTTATATAACTGGGTTTTTTTTTTTTCTTTTAGTAAGTCAGTTGATTCCAACACTTCTTTAACTTTTAGTCTAAAAATTTATAAATGTAAAATGTGTATTTCTCTCATTATGATGTGGCTTATAGAAAACCAAAATTAATTAGAAACCTCTTATTAAAGGGAAGGGTTTAGTTGAACTTCTTTGACCAGGTCTTTTAAACTTTTTAATTCTACTCTTTCACTGCCCCCGTGTCCTTGTGTGCTGAATAGGGGTTTTCCTGCAGTGGATCTCTCCTGGCTTCTTTGGCCATCTCTTTGGCCCTTGTGTCAGCAGCTCTTGGATGGACATCACAGTTACCCGTGATATTAATTTAAAATGTAGATTTCTTGGTCCTGGCCCCAGAAATTCTTGCCAGGTCTCGGATGGTGTCCTGTAATCTGCACGTTCAGCAGCCACTGCAGGTGGTCCAAGTGCAGAGGCCCTGTTGCTCCTCTTCTGACAGCGGTGCTTGGTCATACAGTGTTTCCTTCAAGTTAGAGAGACGTTGAATCCCTGGAAAGCATTCTCCTGTGTGCTGAATGGGTTTGGGAACATCATAAAGAGGTGGTAACATGGCCCTCACATCAGTCAGACTCAGGTGTCAGCCGTGTAAATGGCTTTGACCTTCTGTTTTTGCCATGCACGTTTTTAAATTGGCTTAGTGCCATCTGGAGCACCTAAATGACGAATGCATACCTGTCCAGTCGCTTTTGATCCAGACAGAACCAGATTTCTGGGGCAGATCACAGGTAAACATTGTATTTATGACAAGAAGTAATTTCCTTTTTAAGTAAAATGGTTGAGCCGTGCATTTCATCGGATACCATTTCCTACCTATAATCTGTTCTTTGTAATTTGGAGGTATTTACTTATATGGAATTCACAGTAAGGGTTGAATGATGGGTGTGAATTATCAGTAGATTGACAGTTGAAAAGAAATGAAAGGTCGTGAGAAAGTAGAAAGTATTGTCCTAGCAGGAGTGTTCCTTATGGCTAATGATTTGAGGAAAATTGCATGGGATGTCGAAGTGTTGATTGTTTTCCTGATCTGTTTTTAAAGAAACAAAAATACTGCCTGCAAATCCTCTGTTTAGATTTGCAAGCACTTACCACGGTGATTTCTTACAAAAACAAAGGAGGCTGTCAGTTGAGTTGTCTGCTCTATCTCCCTCTCTCTATATTTTACAAAGTCTATAAATATATGATAACATTTTAAGTATTTATATTATGGTAGTGAATTTTCTTTAAAATATTTCTTTAGTGATGGCTGCCTCTTAAAGAGGCAGGAATCATATTTGGAGTTTTGGACTTTTTAGCTAATTTATCTGCGATATGTAGAGGAGTTCCAGTTGAGGTAGAGCTCGGGCATCTTGTTTGCTGTACTAATAATCCTTTTCTGTGATTTGGATTCTGGAAGACAGTTCCTAATGCCCAAGCTATTTTGACATATGAATGAAAACCTCAGTAAAAGATAGCTTTGAAAAGAAGTGGGGGGCTTCCCTGGTGGTCCAGTGGGTAAGGACACCGCCTTGCAGTGCAAGGGGCGCCGGTTCGATCCCTGGCCTGGGAAGATCCCACGTGCCGCGGAGCGGCTGGACTGATGTGTCCAATTACCGAGCTGGAGCTCTGGAGCGCATGCGCCCAGAGCCAGTGCTCTGTGACAACAGAGGCCGCCGCGATGGGAGGCCCGCACGGGCCAAGGAACAAAGACGGATGAAAATAGAGAAATGAAAGACCAATAGAAATGGCCTGCCTGCTCCCCTTCCTCCCCACCCCACCCCCCAAAATAGATAAATTAAAAAAAAAAAAAGAAAAGAAGTGGGATCGAGGATAGTTAAGATATGCTGATGTAGATACAAACCCATTTTCAGTTTTATTTTCCCTGTTGCTGTTATTGGTGACACATGTGTGATACCAGGAAGAAACTTGAGTTGATGTCTTTGATTTTGCATGTGATCCCTCCACCACTTCAGGATTTTTGCTTCCTGTTACTATCCAGCATATACCAGAATGTCTCCATAGGGTTGAACTGGAACGTAGAAATGAAGTGTCACAGAGAGACGGTTCCCCATTTCTGCTTTTACCCTAGGCAGGAGATTCTCCAGGTGTTTTCTCTGGAGAAAGAGAGTGTGGCCAGAGAAAAGACCACGAGACCCTAGCGTCTGTGGGCCCTACACAAGGTTGGCTTCTACCCAGTGATCTGATGGAGATGGCTCTGCTAGACAGCTCCCACCTGCCTCCACGGAGCTTCCAGTCTCATTCCTGTATACTTAGTGATCATCAGAGAGCAGCACCACCAGTCAAACCAGAGGGACTGAGGACACCAGTGCAGATGGCAGGAGAAAAGTTAAAACACGGCTGCTCTCCTTGGGAGATGGCGGGAGAGAGCCTGAGGGCAGCCCAGGCAGAGGATGCTGCAGGAAGAAGAGCGCTGCCTGGGCAACTAGAAAGCGGGGCCTGACACATACACTTAAATAGGAGTGTTGAAAGCTGCAGTTAGAACACGGTCCTAGAAATTAAAAAGAGAGAGATGGAAAATGGGAAAAAAAGAAATAAGTAAATTGTGTTTTCAGTGGTTGAGAAAGCACAATTTGGTCCTATTCAGATCTGATTTTCAGTCTATTGATTCTGCCCTTGTTTTCAAAATAGTAATAGAGAATAAAGTGCTACAAAGAAAAGTTAGAACAAAATAGAGTAATTATTAAACTTCTACAACAAAGGTGTTTTTTCATTCTTCCTACTTAAACCTCCTTGCTGTCATTTCATATAATTCACCATAAGCTGCTTGAGTTCATTCTTTAAAAAGTAATCTTCCTTTTTTCCCCTTACCCCAGTAACTTAGGTTGTGAACTTCTGTCATCATCCTGATAGCGTAAACTAGGTTCTGTTACTTAAACCTAAGAACAGGGATTCAGCCAGTTTGTATTTGGGTAATGCTGTTGAACTCTCTTTTTTTCTACTCTTTTTTTTGGGTGGGAAACAGGTTAATATTGAGATTTGCTCTAAACTGGAAAACTTACCTGGTTTATCAGTTACTGCAGAATCCTGCTGTTGAGATTAGAAAGCAGCCTGTCATTATGGCTTATTCTGTGCAGACTCTTTCCTCAGGCTTGTTGAAGAAAGGCTTGTAACTTTAACCATTGTTGTTTTACAGATAAAGCTCTGATGGCACCAAATCTAGACTCCTTTGGACGCGACCCTAGCGTCTGTGGGCCCTACACAAGGTTGGCTTCTACCCAGTGATCTGATGGAGATGGCTCTGCTAGACAGCTCCCACCTGCCTCCACGGAGCTTCCAGTCTCATTCCTGTATACTTAGTGATCATCAGAGAGCAGCACCACCAGTCAAACCAGAGGGACTGAGGACACCAGTGCAGATGGCAGGAGAAAAGTTAAAACACGGCTGCTCTCCTTGGGAGATGGCGGGAGAGAGCCTGAGGGCAGCCCAGGCAGAGGATGCTGCAGGAAGAAGAGCGCTGCCTGGGCAACTAGAAAGCGGGGCCTGACACATACACTTAAATAGGAGTGTTGAAAGCTGCAGTTAGAACACGGTCCTAGAAATTAAAAAGAGAGAGATGGAAAATGGGAAAAAAAGAAATAAGTAAATTGTGTTTTCAGTGGTTGAGAAAGCACAATTTGGTCCTATTCAGATCTGATTTTCAGTCTATTGATTCTGCCCTTGTTTTCAAAATAGTAATAGAGAATAAAGTGCTACAAAGAAAAGTTAGAACAAAATAGAGTAATTATTAAACTTCTACAACAAAGGTGTTTTTTCATTCTTCCTACTTAAACCTCCTTGCTGTCATTTCATATAATTCACCATAAGCTGCTTGAGTTCATTCTTTAAAAAGTAATCTTCCTTTTTTCCCCTTACCCCAGTAACTTAGGTTGTGAACTTCTGTCATCATCCTGATAGCGTAAACTAGGTTCTGTTACTTAAACCTAAGAACAGGGATTCAGCCAGTTTGTATTTGGGTAATGCTGTTGAACTCTCTTTTTTTCTACTCTTTTTTTTGGGTGGGAAACAGGTTAATATTGAGATTTGCTCTAAACTGGAAAACTTACCTGGTTTATCAGTTACTGCAGAATCCTGCTGTTGAGATTAGAAAGCAGCCTGTCATTATGGCTTATTCTGTGCAGACTCTTTCCTCAGGCTTGTTGAAGAAAGGCTTGTAACTTTAACCATTGTTGTTTTACAGATAAAGCTCTGATGGCACCAAATCTAGACTCCTTTGGACGCGACCGGGCACTGTATCAGGAGCATGCCAAACGGCGGATCGCAGAACGGGAGGCCAGAAGGTAACTCTCCACATGCTTGCTCTCGGTTTGCTTTGAAGGGAGGAGTTTGTTGTATCCAGTTTGGAAACTCTATGCTTGTTATTTAGGACGCGTCGTAGACAAGCCAGAGAGCAAACCGGTAAGATCGCAGATCACCTCGAAGGCCTTTCCAGTGACGATGAAGAGACATCTACAGACATCACAAATTTCAATCTGGAAAAAGGTTAGACTTCTATTTGAAAAGAGATTCATTGTCAAAGTGCTTTCTACTTGACTGTAGTGTTTGCCATGAACTAATCTGAAGTTTTGTGGCCTCTGCTTTAGAACCTGACACTGGTGCTTATTGGCACCCATTTTTATTACTGAATATCATGATCAGTTCTCAGAATTAGTGGTAACTTTGTTCTGGGGTTTACTTCATACTGGCATTATAATGGTATTGCTCTTCAGAATCGTAGAATTTTAAGTGGCAGGAAAATGTTTCAGACTCCACGGGCAGCCCTGGTCCAGCCAGTCTGGTCTAGGAAGGTAAGGGTTGGCAGTGGGGCTTCAGCCCTAAAGGAAGTTAGGAATCATTCAACCAGAAGGAATAGTCAGTACTGTGACATGAAGGCATTTCCTGAAGGAACCTCAAGTAAAAGTCTTTATTCCCCACCACTGGCTGTAATTACCTGGAATTAATTGACTTTGGAACATAGTTGGAGAAGCTTTTTTTCTCCCACTTTTTTTTTTTTTTTAAAGATTATTTATTTATTTATTTACTTTGGGCGGGGGTCGGGTTGGGGAGGGAGGGGAGTGGGCGGGCCACTTCTATTGGTCTTTCATTTCTCTATTTTCATTCGTCTTCGTTCTTTGGCTCCTGCGGGCCTCCCATCGCGGTGGCGTCTGTTGCTGCAGAGCACCGGCTCTGGGCGCATGCGCTCCAGAGCTCTGGCTCGGTGATTGGACACATCAGTCCAGCTCCGCAGCACGCAGGATCTTCCCAGGCCAGGGCTCGAACCAGCGCCCCTTGCACTGCAAGGCAGTGTCCTTACCCACTGGACCACCAGGGGAAGCCCTCTCCCACTTTTTAAAAATTAAGTTTTTTTTTGCCTCTGAGTCATCATTTGTTTTTCATCGATCTTTATTCTTTGGCCTGTGTGGGCCTCCCATTGCAGTGGCCTCTCTTATTGCAGAGTGCCAGCTCTGGGCGCATGTGCTCCAGAGTGCTGGCTCATAATTGGGACACATCAGTCCAGCTGCTCTGTGGCACGTGGGATCTTCCCGGGCCAGAGATTGGACCAGTGCCCCTTACACTGCAAGGCGAACTCTTTATCCCCTGGACTACCAGGGAAGCCCCTCCTACTTTTTTATAGTGAGCATTTCTAAACATGTAGAAAGTTGGAAAGGATAACACAGGGATCACTATTTGTGGCCTCTGCTTTAGAACCTGACACTGGTGCTTATTGGCACCCATTTTTATTACTGAATATCATGATCAGTTCTCAGAATTAGTGGTAACTTTGTTCTGGGGTTTACTTCATACTGGCATTATAATGGTATTGCTCTTCAGAATCGTAGAATTTTAAGTGGCAGGAAAATGTTTCAGACTCCACGGGCAGCCCTGGTCCAGCCAGTCTGGTCTAGGAAGGTAAGGGTTGGCAGTGGGGCTTCAGCCCTAAAGGAAGTTAGGAATCATTCAACCAGAAGGAATAGTCAGTACTGTGACATGAAGGCATTTCCTGAAGGAACCTCAAGTAAAAGTCTTTATTCCCCACCACTGGCTGTAATTACCTGGAATTAATTGACTTTGGAACATAGTTGGAGAAGCTTTTTTTCTCCCACTTTTTTTTTTTTTTTAAAGATTATTTATTTATTTATTTACTTTGGGCGGGGGTCGGGTTGGGGAGGGAGGGGAGTGGGCGGGCCACTTCTATTGGTCTTTCATTTCTCTATTTTCATTCGTCTTCGTTCTTTGGCTCCTGCGGGCCTCCCATCGCGGTGGCGTCTGTTGCTGCAGAGCACCGGCTCTGGGCGCATGCGCTCCAGAGCTCTGGCTCGGTGATTGGACACATCAGTCCAGCTCCGCAGCACGCAGGATCTTCCCAGGCCAGGGCTCGAACCAGCGCCCCTTGCACTGCAAGGCAGTGTCCTTACCCACTGGACCACCAGGGGAAGCCCTCTCCCACTTTTTAAAAATTAAGTTTTTTTTTGCCTCTGAGTCATCATTTGTTTTTCATCGATCTTTATTCTTTGGCCTGTGTGGGCCTCCCATTGCAGTGGCCTCTCTTATTGCAGAGTGCCAGCTCTGGGCGCATGTGCTCCAGAGTGCTGGCTCATAATTGGGACACATCAGTCCAGCTGCTCTGTGGCACGTGGGATCTTCCCGGGCCAGAGATTGGACCAGTGCCCCTTACACTGCAAGGCGAACTCTTTATCCCCTGGACTACCAGGGAAGCCCCTCCTACTTTTTTATAGTGAGCATTTCTAAACATGTAGAAAGTTGGAAAGGATAACACAGGGATCACTATCTACCTGTTGCCCAATTTCAGCAGTTCTTACCATCCTTTAGCCAAGTTTGCGTAGGATATGTGTGTGTGTGTTTTGCTGCACCACTTGAAATTAACTTACAGACATCATGCCATTTGCCTCTAAAATTTTTTAACATACTTAATATCTCCCAAAAAGCCAAAGGATGTTATTGCAATACTGTTACCACCCTTGAGAAAATTAACTGAAATTTCTTAATATCATGTCTGTAACCAGTCCCTCCCCAAATTCTCAGAACTGATTTTGTGGGTTACTCTGTAGTTTCCAAACCTGGGTCCACACAGGGTTCTTGCATTGCACTTGGTCGTTGCATCTTTTTTTATGTAGAATCAACGAATATCATGGGTACCTTATAATATACACACTCCTATTAGCTGTTCTAGGCATTAACTTTTTAAAGGCCATTTGTCTTGTGAAATGTCCTACGTTCTAAATTTGTCTGTTTCCTCATGGTATTAATTTGCTCCTCCAGTCACTGTATTTGGTTTGGAGTCATAATTAGATTCAGGGTAAATCTTTTTTGGGCATGAATACTTCCTATAAGGTTATGTTTCTTAATTGCATAATGTGCTGTGCTTAGTTGCTCAGTTGTGTCTGACTCTTTGCCACCCCATGGGCGACAACAAGCCAGGCTCCTTTGTCCATTGGGATCCTCCAGGCAAGAACACTGGAGTGGGTTGCCATGCCCTTCTCCAGGGATTTTCCTGACTTAGGTTTCGAACCCAGGTCTCCCAAATTGCAGGCGGATTCTTTACCGTCTGAGCTACCAGGGAAGCCAATCTGGAGTGGGTCACCCATCCCTTCTTCAGGGGATCTTCCTGACATAATGCAGGGTGGCAAATGTTAGGTTGCCTGGGATTAGTAGTGTTCAGATGGATCTTGAGAAGTTAGGTGGTCCTGACTAGGTCTCCATTTGTAAAGAATTCACTCTTCCAAGTCCTTTGGAATATCAAATAACCAAAACTCCTACCTCCAACTGCCAGTTTCCTGGTGGTGTTAACTTGTCAGTTGCGGTCACCAACAGACTGTGAAAGAAGGATTATGATTAGTCACTGATCATGATGCACATCTGTTATTTCTATGCTGATTTGTGGGCTGAAGAGCTAGATAAAGAGTTTCTACTTAATTTAGTTACTCATGGTAACTGAAATTTGAACTGTTTGAGGGAACTGGTATTATTTAGACGGTGGTAGCAGATAATGTACATGTTGAAACTGCAGATAGAAGACTGCCTGCACTCTAGTTTGTTTGATGGATATTTGGAACCTACACTTAATCTCTGGTACTTTTAAGCTGCAGTTAATAATTATTCTTTTGTTAATGTACCTATCTTATTGATACTCAAGCTACAAAAAAAAATACTGAAAATATTGAACTGTGTTTTTTCTACTATTTTTCCAACTTAACATTTCTCTGTTGGGGGTCTTTGTTGTTTCTGCTGGTTTTAGATCGCATTGTGAAAGAGTCCAGCAAGGTTTTTGAAGATGTCCTTGAAAGTTTCTGTTCTATCGACTGTATTAAATCCCAGTTTGAAGCCTGGCGTTCAAAATACTACATGTCCTACAAGGATGCGTACATCGGCCTTTGTTTGCCCAAGTTGTTCAACCCCCTCATAAGGCTGCAGCTTCTCACGTGGACCCCGCTGGAGGTGAGTGGCTTCTGTCCCCAGAGTGCCCCGGGTGAGAGGTGCAAGCTTGAGCAGAGTGTTTTGCAGGGGAGATAAGTGGTGCACGGGGCTCTAATTGATCCAGAGCATCGCTGTGTGATTGTTGCCCAGTCATGTCGGACTCTTGGACCCCGTGCACTGTAGCCCCCCAGGCTCCTCTGTCCAGGGGATTCTCCAGGCAAGAGTACTAAAGTGAATTGCCATTTCCTCCAAAAGTATCACTGGGTGTAATCTTATGATCTCTCCTTTTATGTTCTGTCCCTTTGCAAAAGAACCATCTATTGTTTTTCAATTTGTACAGAGTATCTTTCTCAGTCCACTAAAATTACATGTTGGGACCGCTGAGGTATGAACATGAATGAATAGGAATTTGCTTCTTTGATCCCAGAAAAATATAGGCTGTCACAGGAAAGCTCAGTGAGACAGTGGAGAAGTGGTCCCTGAGCTAAGTCATGGTGGTGCAAATCAGGAGGGTGAGAGAAACTGGTAGGTTTAGGAGGTGGCGTCCACAGAACCCGTTTGGCTGTTACGTGGGGAGGAAGCTCGGATTCTCTATGTCCATCTCATGGTCAAGTTGAAGATACAGCTTTAGAAGTTACCAACATGTGGATGAAGGAGATGGGCTGGGTTGAATGTGCAAACGGTGCCCGAGAGAAGCTGAGGACGAAGCCCTAGAAACAACAGGAGGATGCACTCTGAGGCCTAGTCCGCTCCCTGCTCCTGCTCCCAGGGCCTGCGGAGCCCCACCGGGGCGTGGGGGTCCTGTGCACCGCAGAGGCTCCCGGGGGCACAGCGTCCCTCTGGCGGCTCTCCGTCCGTGCAGCTCCTTCCTCTGCCCCTCGGCCTCCACCATCTCAGCCTCCCTGCACTTCGTTTCTGCCTCCTGACTCGGCGGCTCTGCCCTCCTGACCAGGAGCTCTCTCCTTTGCATCCCTGTGTTCCGGGGCCGCGGTCCTGTACTGCCTCCTGTGCTAAGAGGAGACGATGCATACATTTTGTGGAGTTTTTGGTTTATGGCTGAAGGCAAAAATGCAGTTCCTGGTAGCTTCTCATGGCTAGAAGCGGACATAACCACTGTTTTTACATATTTTCTAGGCAAAGTGTCGTGACTTTGAGAACATGCTATGGTTTGAATCTTTGCTGTTTTACGGTTGTGAAGAGCGAGAGCAGGAAAAGGCGATGTTGATGTGGCGCTATTGCCTACCATTGTGGAGTCTCGTCCTTGGACCCCGTGCACTGTAGCCCCCCAGGCTCCTCTGTCCAGGGGATTCTCCAGGCAAGAGTACTAAAGTGAATTGCCATTTCCTCCAAAAGTATCACTGGGTGTAATCTTATGATCTCTCCTTTTATGTTCTGTCCCTTTGCAAAAGAACCATCTATTGTTTTTCAATTTGTACAGAGTATCTTTCTCAGTCCACTAAAATTACATGTTGGGACCGCTGAGGTATGAACATGAATGAATAGGAATTTGCTTCTTTGATCCCAGAAAAATATAGGCTGTCACAGGAAAGCTCAGTGAGACAGTGGAGAAGTGGTCCCTGAGCTAAGTCATGGTGGTGCAAATCAGGAGGGTGAGAGAAACTGGTAGGTTTAGGAGGTGGCGTCCACAGAACCCGTTTGGCTGTTACGTGGGGAGGAAGCTCGGATTCTCTATGTCCATCTCATGGTCAAGTTGAAGATACAGCTTTAGAAGTTACCAACATGTGGATGAAGGAGATGGGCTGGGTTGAATGTGCAAACGGTGCCCGAGAGAAGCTGAGGACGAAGCCCTAGAAACAACAGGAGGATGCACTCTGAGGCCTAGTCCGCTCCCTGCTCCTGCTCCCAGGGCCTGCGGAGCCCCACCGGGGCGTGGGGGTCCTGTGCACCGCAGAGGCTCCCGGGGGCACAGCGTCCCTCTGGCGGCTCTCCGTCCGTGCAGCTCCTTCCTCTGCCCCTCGGCCTCCACCATCTCAGCCTCCCTGCACTTCGTTTCTGCCTCCTGACTCGGCGGCTCTGCCCTCCTGACCAGGAGCTCTCTCCTTTGCATCCCTGTGTTCCGGGGCCGCGGTCCTGTACTGCCTCCTGTGCTAAGAGGAGACGATGCATACATTTTGTGGAGTTTTTGGTTTATGGCTGAAGGCAAAAATGCAGTTCCTGGTAGCTTCTCATGGCTAGAAGCGGACATAACCACTGTTTTTACATATTTTCTAGGCAAAGTGTCGTGACTTTGAGAACATGCTATGGTTTGAATCTTTGCTGTTTTACGGTTGTGAAGAGCGAGAGCAGGAAAAGGACGATGTTGATGTGGCGCTATTGCCTACCATTGTGGAAAAGGTGATTCTTCCTAAACTAACAGGTAGAGATTGCTGAATCGGACATTCAAACACGTTGGGGTTTTTAAATCTGTTCTTAGGAGTTTTTCATCAGAGCCTATTTTCTCATAGAAATTATATTATTAATAAGTTACTATCAGACCCAGAGATGGCTAAAGGGTGCCTGTCTCTAAACTTGGGATTCGAAGATCACCTTGGGGAGGGCCTGGAGGTAGGGGCAGTAACTGATCTATCGGCAGATTTTAGGCTCGTAAGGACTGCCTGAAGCAAAACTGAATACATAGTTTTGGGAAGAGATGCATTTTTCCAGAGAGCAGTTTCATTTCTTTCATCAATTTCTCACAGAAGTTTGGGAATCATTGACTTGGGGGACCTATTTAGAATATTAAAAATAAAAGTTCAAGTTCAGCTAGAGATTCTTGACCCTGGGATAAGCATCTCCGAGGATATAAAAACCCTGCTTTCCCCAATCTTTGTTTTCACCAGAAGCAGAGAATAATAGGAGTCAGTCTCTTCTTCACATCTGCCTAATCTTCAACATTCAAGTCAGCTGCAGTTGACATCTGTATCTCAGTACTTGATTTTTTTTTCCCTAATAGTGATCGCTGAAAATATGTGGGACCCCTTTTCTACAACACAGACTTCAAGGATGGTTGGAATTACTCTAAAATTAATAAATGGGTATCCTTCAGTGGTGAATGCAGAAAACAAAAATACACAGGTAATTTCAGTATTATGTATGAAAAGCTTTTAAACACTTACCTTCTCTCCCTTTGAAAATGAGCAAGCGTTGAGAGAATAAGTGATTATATTCAGAAAATTGGATTCTCCCATTTCAGACATCTGGTCCTTTATATAGAAAACTTGAGATAGTGATTTTTAGTTTTAATGTATCTACGAGTCTAGGTTAGCTTTCTCACACCCCACCCCCATTCACAACCGGGCATCCCTCGAAGAACCAGGTTTTTTTTCGGGAAAAATAAAACTGAAAACTATTGGAATGGGTACCAGTAAGTTAAATACCGAAACATTTAATAGCATATAAAACAGCCAAGTGTTGTTTTATGTAACTAGCTTCTAAACTTGACATTGCTGCTGTTTTCCACTGAACGTTCTTCTGAGCTACTGAGATGTGGAAACGTACACTTTATATCAGTTTTATTTTCACTGACCTTGTTTGAAAAGAACCAGGTTACAGGTCTGATCTTAAATCTTTATATATTAGATGAAGGGGTTGGAAGATTTCTAAATGACTTTATTGCCTGGTAATTGATGAGGCGTGAACTAAGAATAAAGACCTTCGGGCCTTCGGTGAGAAAGTAAATTTGGGGTCTCTGCTCAAAATTGAATATTCAGTTAATTGTATGCTTTTGAATTTGGCTTATTTTTATTTCCCAAACTCTTATCATAACCCTTGTTAAAATGCATGACCTGTTTTTAAACTCTTCAGGTGTACCTAAAAGCACTTCTGTTGAGAATGAGGAGAACTTTAGATGATGATGTGTTCATGCCTTTGTACCCCAAAAAGTGAGTAACTCCTAAGAATATTAGAGATGATAACGTTCTCTCTCAGAGAAAGCCTCTTTAATTCTGGGAAAACAAGCATAGCTTATAATATAAACTTCACCTCTGTGGTTTAAACCTGTAGCCAAAGAGAGTGGCTCAGTGTGGAAACTTGCTCCCTTAAGCAAAATAAAGCAAGTAGTGCTCCCTTAATATCTCAGAATCCATTGCCTTTTAGAATTACCTTCTGGAATACAGTTGTTTGAAAAAGTAGTTGCTTTCTTTGTTCACCTCTTTTACTGACAGAAATCTTCTAGGTATCAGATGGAACTTACCGCACAACTTTTGATGATGATGTGTTTCTTTTTTTTTCCCTAGTGTCTTGGAAAATAAAAATTCTGGGCCTTACCTATTTTTTCAACGACAGTTTTGGTCTTCAGTTAAGGTACGTGTGTGCAGGCTCTCTGAAAGAGTCAGATTTTGTTTGACTTTCATACATTTTCTTTTGAAAACTATTTTAAAATTTAGTTAAGTAACTTTACAGGTTTGATGTTTCCAGAGGACAAAATGAATTCTGAGTCCTAATACGATCCAAACTAGCCAACAAAAAGCCTTATTACTAAACCACAGTTAATTTATTCAGCAAATAGAATACCAGGTACTGTTCGAAGTTGGGGGACTACGGCACTGAGTAAGATAGAAGCAGAGCCTTCATGGTGTTTAAACCAGCGCAGTTGACAGTAGCACATACGGAATCTCAAGTGTGAGGAATTTTGAAAAAAGAAATAGAAGAGTTGTATCAGAGCATATGACAAGGGTCATGGATAGCTGGATTAGTCACAGAAGATTCCCTTCCATTCTGAGAAGTGATACTTAGGTCATTAGTTGGCCCTGAGCTGAGGAAGAGAAAGATATACCAGGACTGAGAGAGGTCCGGACGGCTAGAGGTAGGGAAGAGATAAGCAGTCCACATGGTATGGGAACTTCCATTTACGTGGAGACAGAGTCACTCCCGGAGTCAAGAAGTATGACCCAGACTCCCCAGCCCCTGCAGCCTGGCCGCCGTTTTTAATTGTCCTATAGTTTTCTTTGTAAGACTGTCCTAGGAATGGAATTATATACTAGCTAGCCTTTTGAATCTGCCTTCATTCACTTAATGCAGTATGCTTCATTCACTTAATGCATTATCATTTAGTGTTATTTTATGTTCATTCCTTTTTTTTGGAAAATTAACCCTTTAGAAAGTTTATTATTTTAAACTTTATTTATTTATTTTTGGCTATTCTGGGTTTTCAGTACTGCCAGAGGCTCTTCTCTAGTTGCAAGGAGCGGGGGCTACTCTCTAGTTGAGGTGAGCAGGCTTCTTGTTGCGGTGACTTCTCTTGTTGAACTCAGGCTCTAGGGCACATGGGCTCAATAGTTGCGGCTCCAAGGCTCTAGAGCACAGGCTCTATACTTGTGGCTCATGGGCTTAGTAGTTCCGCAGCATGTGGGATCTTCCCAGATCAGAGATCGAACCCGTGTCTCCTGCATTGGCAGGCGAACTCTTTACCACTGAGCTACCAGGAAAGCCCCATTTTTTCCTAAGTAGTATTCCGTCGTATGATGGATATACTGTTTATAAATTTTTTTGTTTTATTGAAATACAGTTGGTAGATGGTGTTGGGTTGTACAACAGAGTGATTCAGTTACATATAACATATGTGCATCGTTTGTCAGATTCTTCCAGATATACCATTTTTTGGTATGTGTGTTTTTATTTTTAACCCAGTAGATAGTTTATGGTTTGGAGTAAATCTGTTTGTATACAGGTTTTTCTGGGTCCATAAGTTTTTATTTCGCTTTGGTAATATCTAGAATATTAGGTTAATATCTAATCGCTGTTATCTAGACCAAGAATACACTCGTTTTCTAGTTCTTTCTCACCACTCACACTTGGTATCTTTCAGTTTTTATTTTCTTAAGTCATCCTCCTAGGTCTGTAGTCGTGCCTTGTTACAGTATGCAGTTCCCTGATGACTGATGATGTTGAACATGTTTCCATTTTTTCATGTCTCACCTGCCATTTGTATATGTTTTTAGTGAAGTATCTGCAGTCACTCCCGGAGTCAAGAAGTATGACCCAGACTCCCCAGCCCCTGCAGCCTGGCCGCCGTTTTTAATTGTCCTATAGTTTTCTTTGTAAGACTGTCCTAGGAATGGAATTATATACTAGCTAGCCTTTTGAATCTGCCTTCATTCACTTAATGCAGTATGCTTCATTCACTTAATGCATTATCATTTAGTGTTATTTTATGTTCATTCCTTTTTTTTGGAAAATTAACCCTTTAGAAAGTTTATTATTTTAAACTTTATTTATTTATTTTTGGCTATTCTGGGTTTTCAGTACTGCCAGAGGCTCTTCTCTAGTTGCAAGGAGCGGGGGCTACTCTCTAGTTGAGGTGAGCAGGCTTCTTGTTGCGGTGACTTCTCTTGTTGCGGAACTCAGGCTCTAGGGCACATGGGCTCAATAGTTGCGGCTCCAAGGCTCTAGAGCACAGGCTCTATACTTGTGGCTCATGGGCTTAGTAGTTCCGCAGCATGTGGGATCTTCCCAGATCAGAGATCGAACCCGTGTCTCCTGCATTGGCAGGCGAACTCTTTACCACTGAGCTACCAGGAAAGCCCCATTTTTTCCTAAGTAGTATTCCGTCGTATGATGGATATACTGTTTATAAATTTTTTTGTTTTATTGAAATACAGTTGGTAGATGGTGTTGGGTTGTACAACAGAGTGATTCAGTTACATATAACATATGTGCATCGTTTGTCAGATTCTTCCAGATATACCATTTTTTGGTATGTGTGTTTTTATTTTTAACCCAGTAGATAGTTTATGGTTTGGAGTAAATCTGTTTGTATACAGGTTTTTCTGGGTCCATAAGTTTTTATTTCGCTTTGGTAATATCTAGAATATTAGGTTAATATCTAATCGCTGTTATCTAGACCAAGAATACACTCGTTTTCTAGTTCTTTCTCACCACTCACACTTGGTATCTTTCAGTTTTTATTTTCTTAAGTCATCCTCCTAGGTCTGTAGTCGTGCCTTGTTACAGTATGCAGTTCCCTGATGACTGATGATGTTGAACATGTTTCCATTTTTTCATGTCTCACCTGCCATTTGTATATGTTTTTTAGTGAAGTATCTGTGCACATCTTTTGCCTGTTTTTTAATGAATTTTCTTATTTATTGAGCTTTGAGTTTTGTATTCTTGATACCAGTACTTCAGGTGCATGATTTGCAAAGACTTTTCCCCCTGAGTCTGTATCTTGTTTTCCTTCTCTCAGAAGCTCTTCATTCTGATGAAGTTCAGCTATTACTTTTCTCTGTTATGGGTTGTGCTTTAGCTGTCCCATCTGAGACATCTCTGTGTAACATGAGGCCACTGAATTTTTTCCCAGCCTTTCTTCTAGATGTTTCATGGTTTAAGGTTTTACATTAAGTCTGTGATCCATTTTGAGTTAGTTTGTATATAGGGCATGAGGCCTGGGTTGAAGTTCATCTGTCCCAGCATACTTTGTTGAAAAGACTCTCTTCTTTAAATTCAGTTGCTTTTGTACCTTTGTTGAGAATCAGCGGCCTTTCTATGGGTCATGGAAGGGTTTTTAAGTAGAGAGTTAACCTGAAAAAATTGCCATTGTTTAGATGTTACAGCTGCTATGTGGAGATGGATTGAAGTAGGCAAAGGTGGTAATAGTGAAAATGGGAATTAGTGCTTATTACATACTTCATGTACACACTGTACCACAGCTTTACACGGGTCATCCTCTTGAATCCTCACACTGGCCCTGTGAGCTTCACTGCATTGATGGGACAGTGAGGCACAGACTCGCCTGCCTGGGCTCTTTCCTTTGCTGCACGGTAGGGATGGGAGTCTCAGGCCAGGCTGACTCTTGAGCAGCTCTCCTCAGCTGCGGTTCTGTGAACAGACTAATACCTGGTGCCCTTAGGTGTGTACCCGGAACGGCACTCGTTTGTACCATCCTTGGGAAAATTAAAGAGTTACTGCAGTCAGTTTCTGTAGGTTTTAGTTCCATCACAGAGCCCTGCTTGTGAAGAACGGCACCGGAACTCCTGCTCATAGTCACTAGAGTAACTGCAGCGTCTATAAAGGGACGCCAGACCGAGAGGAGGTACAAGATGGGCGAGGTGGGGCCAGACAGCTTGAGGAAGAGGTCAGGAATGACATGCAGGCCATGGTCCAATTGGTTGGATACTGTTGCAGTTTCCTAGGGTAAGAAATACTGAGAACTTAGACGTTTCTACGGTGGAATGTGCT
This sequence comes from Tragulus kanchil, assembly GCA_022376925.1. Lineage (NCBI taxonomy): Eukaryota > Metazoa > Chordata > Mammalia > Artiodactyla > Tragulidae > Tragulus > Tragulus kanchil. The sequence continues at coordinate 233,143,587 of JAIOJX010000028.1, read as the reverse complement.
GGGCTTCCTTTTTATAACAGTACTTCAGGTGCATGATTTGCAAAGACTTTTCCCCCTGAGTCTGTATCTTGTTTTCCTTCTCTCAGAAGCTCTTCATTCTGATGAAGTTCAGCTATTACTTTTCTCTGTTATGGGTTGTGCTTTAGCTGTCCCATCTGAGACATCTCTGTGTAACATGAGGCCACTGAATTTTTTCCCAGCCTTTCTTCTAGATGTTTCATGGTTTAAGGTTTTACATTAAGTCTGTGATCCATTTTGAGTTAGTTTGTATATAGGGCATGAGGCCTGGGTTGAAGTTCATCTGTCCCAGCATACTTTGTTGAAAAGACTCTCTTCTTTAAATTCAGTTGCTTTTGTACCTTTGTTGAGAATCAGCGGCCTTTCTATGGGTCATGGAAGGGTTTTTAAGTAGAGAGTTAACCTGAAAAAATTGCCATTGTTTAGATGTTACAGCTGCTATGTGGAGATGGATTGAAGTAGGCAAAGGTGGTAATAGTGAAAATGGGAATTAGTGCTTATTACATACTTCATGTACACACTGTACCACAGCTTTACACGGGTCATCCTCTTGAATCCTCACACTGGCCCTGTGAGCTTCACTGCATTGATGGGACAGTGAGGCACAGACTCGCCTGCCTGGGCTCTTTCCTTTGCTGCACGGTAGGGATGGGAGTCTCAGGCCAGGCTGACTCTTGAGCAGCTCTCCTCAGCTGCGGTTCTGTGAACAGACTAATACCTGGTGCCCTTAGGTGTGTACCCGGAACGGCACTCGTTTGTACCATCCTTGGGAAAATTAAAGAGTTACTGCAGTCAGTTTCTGTAGGTTTTAGTTCCATCACAGAGCCCTGCTTGTGAAGAACGGCACCGGAACTCCTGCTCATAGTCACTAGAGTAACTGCAGCGTCTATAAAGGGACGCCAGACCGAGAGGAGGTACAAGATGGGCGAGGTGGGGCCAGACAGCTTGAGGAAGAGGTCAGGAATGACATGCAGGCCATGGTCCAATTGGTTGGATACTGTTGCAGTTTCCTAGGGTAAGAAATACTGAGAACTTAGACGTTTCTACGGTGGAATGTGCTGGGCTTCCTTTTTATAACAGTGGCTTCCATTTTGTGATATGTATTGATCTTCAGTAGCTTCCAGTGTCTGGGTTCCTGCGGTCTGGTAAATGTGCAGTGTGGTAGCCAAAAAGAGAATTTCCGTCTTTTGGTGGAGTCGCAGAACAAGTTCTGGCATGATTTTCAAAAGAGGACTTTTATCTACAAACCGTCACTTCCCTGCCAGTACCTTGTTAGGATGGAAACTGTTCAGTGTCTGCAGTGTCCACTGTGGTCACCGCTAACTCCATGTGGCAGTTTAAACTTTGAGGCTTCCCAGGTGGTGCTAGTGGTAGAGAACCCACCTGCCACTGCAGCAGACATGAGAGATGCAGGTTCGATCCCTGAGTCGGGAAGATCCCCTGCAGAGGGGCATGACAACCCATTCCAGTATTCTTGCCTGGAGAATTCCCATGAACACGGTGGCCTGCCAGGCTACAGTTCATAGGGTCAGACACGACTAAAGTGACTTAGCACACAATTTAAACTTTAGTCAGTCATTGTAGGAAATATTTAGACCCTTTAAAACTGCTTCTTAATGCTTGGGCAAGACATGGTCCACAGTATTTCTATTTTTCTTTTTTTTTTTTTTTTTTTTTTTTAATTTTGGCCTCTTTTATTGGTTTTTTATTTATTTATTTTCATCCATCTTTATTCTCTGGCCTGTGTGGGCCTCCCTTTGCAGTGGCCTCTCTTGTTGGAGAGCACCGGCTCTGGGCGCATGTGCTCCAGAGTGCTGGCTCGTAATAGGACACAGTGGTCCAGCCACTCCAGGGTATGTGGGATCTTACTGGACCAGGGATTGAACTGGTGCCCCTTTCACTTCAAAGCAGATTCTTAACCCACTGGACCACCAGGGAAACCCCACAGTATTTCATAAGGTGTTCTAGTGTGCAAGTAATTTACTTTGTACTTAATTTAATTGCTTTACATTTCCTATCAATAATTTTTTTTTCCTTCTCAGACAATCAAACTTCTAGTAATAGAGATCAGGTTTGTGGTTGCCACGGGTGGGGGAGTTGTGGGGAGATGGGGCGATTGAGTAGAGGGATCAGACAGTACAAGTTGTAGGTAAGTTCTGGGGTATGAAGTACAATAGGACAGCTGTAACTAACAGTAGTGTACTGTATATTTAAAAATTTGTTACAAGAAAAGGAATTTGAAACTATTTGAAGAGAGGGTGTTACCTAAACTTATGATCATTTCACAATATGTATTTAAATCATTATTGTGTGTTTAAATCCCTAAATTTGTGCAATTTACATGTCAATTGTATGTCACTAGAACTGGAAAAAATAATTTTATTCTTCTTTTTAGCTCTTAGGGAATTTTCTTCAATGGTATGGCATTTTCTCAAACAAAACTCTTCAGGAATTATCAATAGACGGCTTATTAAATAGATACATTCTCATGGCTTTTCAGAATTCAGAATATGGAGATGACAGCATCAAAAAAGCCCAAAACGTGAGTTAAATGCCATGCTTTGGCTTTAAAGCATATGCACTAAGATGAGTTGTTTTGTTTGAAGAGGTTTGAGAGGTTTTTGATTATTAAATTTAGTGTCATGTTGACAGCTGGCCTCCCAGGAAGGCTCAGTTTTTTATGTGAAAATTGGTACTGTTCTATGTGTATATATTTATCCTTCTGTCCATCTATCTATATCACTTATTTTTGTAGGTAGTAATAAAAGTTTTAATCCGGAGATAATTTTTTTAACAGTTGAGTGAATGCTATCTTAAGTGTAAAATAAATGGGTTTTTTTCCCTCATTTCTCATTTTTTCTCATCTCTAAAGAAATGGTTTCTTTTCTCATTTAAGAAATAACTAATTTTTTTTTACTTTTATATACATGAGGTTACTTTATATACATGTGTTATATACACAGTTACAATACTTTTTAAAAATACTTTTTAAGCCATCATACAATTAAAGAAAATTTGAAAGTACAATACAGATTTTTGACCAGAGTAATTCTCTGACATGATACTCCTCACCCTCAAATATTTTTATGTCTTGTTTCCTGTAAACATAGATTTTGTTTTATGTGATTACAGTATAACCATCAACATCAGGAAATTACATTTATATATTCTGTCACCTAATCCTTAGACCTCTTTTCAAGTTTTATCAGCTATCTCAGTAGTATCCAGAGTAATTGTCAAAAGAAACTTCTGGTGCGTTTAATTGTCATGTCTTTTTAGTCTCCTTTAGTCTGGAAGGGTGCGTCATTCCTTGACCCTTATACCTTGACACCTCTGAAGATGATAGTGCTCTTATTTTGTAGAATGTTCTCAATGTGGGTTTGTCGGATACTCTCGCAGGGTTAGATTTGCATTTTGCATTTTTGGCAAGAATCGTCCCAGACTCCTTTAGTGTGGGCCCCTTCAAGTTGACCTCTGTGACCTTCTTCCCTGTCCTCTCCTTGTTTTCTGGCATGCTGTTCAAGCTTCTCTTGTACTTGTTTGGCCCAGCCCTGGAATCAGTTGTTCCTCCAGGCCCGCCCAGGTCCTTTGGTGGGGAGCCTTCTCTGCCCACTGGCTGCTTTCTTGCAAGTGGGAACCAGCCCCCTCTTGCTCAGGTTTTGGTTCCCGTGCCAGGTTGCCACCGTGCCCTGTTTACCCTGCTGAGCCAGGTGCCCTAGGCTACCCCTCTGATGTGATGCTCTTCGGTCCATTCAGGCCAGCACGGCTCCCGGGGTGCCCCAGGAAGGCTCAGTTTTTTATGTGAAAATTGGTACTGTTCTATGTGTATATATTTATCCTTCTGTCCATCTATCTATATCACTTATTTTTGTAGGTAGTAATAAAAGTTTTAATCCGGAGATAATTTTTTTAACAGTTGAGTGAATGCTATCTTAAGTGTAAAATAAATGGGTTTTTTTCCCTCATTTCTCATTTTTTCTCATCTCTAAAGAAATGGTTTCTTTTCTCATTTAAGAAATAACTAATTTTTTTTTACTTTTATATACATGAGGTTACTTTATATACATGTGTTATATACACAGTTACAATACTTTTTAAAAATACTTTTTAAGCCATCATACAATTAAAGAAAATTTGAAAGTACAATACAGATTTTTGACCAGAGTAATTCTCTGACATGATACTCCTCACCCTCAAATATTTTTATGTCTTGTTTCCTGTAAACATAGATTTTGTTTTATGTGATTACAGTATAACCATCAACATCAGGAAATTACATTTATATATTCTGTCACCTAATCCTTAGACCTCTTTTCAAGTTTTATCAGCTATCTCAGTAGTATCCAGAGTAATTGTCAAAAGAAACTTCTGGTGCGTTTAATTGTCATGTCTTTTTAGTCTCCTTTAGTCTGGAAGGGTGCGTCATTCCTTGACCCTTATACCTTGACACCTCTGAAGATGATAGTGCTCTTATTTTGTAGAATGTTCTCAATGTGGGTTTGTCGGATACTCTCGCAGGGTTAGATTTGCATTTTGCATTTTTGGCAAGAATCGTCCCAGACTCCTTTAGTGTGGGCCCCTTCAAGTTGACCTCTGTGACCTTCTTCCCTGTCCTCTCCTTGTTTTCTGGCATGCTGTTCAAGCTTCTCTTGTACTTGTTTGGCCCAGCCCTGGAATCAGTTGTTCCTCCAGGCCCGCCCAGGTCCTTTGGTGGGGAGCCTTCTCTGCCCACTGGCTGCTTTCTTGCAAGTGGGAACCAGCCCCCTCTTGCTCAGGTTTTGGTTCCCGTGCCAGGTTGCCACCGTGCCCTGTTTACCCTGCTGAGCCAGGTGCCCTAGGCTACCCCTCTGATGTGATGCTCTCTTCGGTCCATTCAGGCCAGCACGGCTCCCGGTGCCAGTGAGGATGCCTCCTGAATGCACCTTTCAGCATGGGGAGGGGCTGCAATTTGGTGTTTATGCTCTATTGTTGTTAGATCAAAAACTGCTGACAAAGGGACAGTTCAGTTCATTTAGGGCTTGTCAGACTGGAAAATGAAGCAGTTAATTATGAATTTTGTACCCCTAATTTACCTAAATTTTGAAGAAATTATTTATCTTTTGCTTTGAGTGTCTATTTGTTGAAGTTTAAAATTAGGGTGTATCCAGGTGTGTTTGTATAGTTTATACAGATAATCAGGCTTAAAAGAATATCCTTTCTGAGTAATTAGTTACATAGCTCAATGGACATCTTCTGGTTAAATACATTATACCTGTTGTCTAGACTCAGCTTTTAGACACTTTATTTTTGTTTTAACTGTTTTACATCTTTATTCTTCATAGGTGATGAACTGTTTCCCAAGCAGTGGTTCGTGAATCTGAAAGGAGAAAGAACTATTTCTCAGTTAGAAAACTTCTGTCGATACCTTGTACACTTAGCAGATACAATTTACAGAAACAGCATCGGGTGCTCTGATGTGGAAAAAAGAAATGCAAGGTAATTATTTGTAATTACTTTATGAAACAGTGATCTTGAGTATTCGTTGTTTGGTTTAGTATTAAAATGTTTTCTGTAGAAACATGTTTATATTTTACTTTAAACTGTACATTGACTTTGTATTTATAAACCCACCAGAAAAATAGTTTTATTTTTTCTTTTTGTTTTTTTCTTTTTTAACATTTTATTTTTTCAGTTTTGAAATTTTTACCAAATCTTTTTTCTATTATGTTGTTTATGAAGTTATTAACGGAAGACTTTTGGTAAGCACAGCTGTAAGGGGAATGAAGGAATCATTATTTTTTCTCCGTCTTCTCCCTTGAAAAACTGAGGAGACCATAGGCTCTTAGAATGTCATGCATTTTGGTCTTAGAGATTGTTCCTCCAGGCCCGCCCAGGTCCTTTGGTGGGGAGCCTTCTCTGCCCACTGGCTGCTTTCTTGCAAGTGGGAACCAGCCCCCTCTTGCTCAGGTTTTGGTTCCCGTGCCAGGTTGCCACCGTGCCCTGTTTACCCTGCTGAGCCAGGTGCCCTAGGCTACCCTCTGATGTGATGCTCTCTTCGGTCCATTCAGGCCAGCACGGCTCCCGGTGCCAGTGAGGATGCCTCCTGAATGCACCTTTCAGCATGGGGAGGGGCTGCAATTTGGTGTTTATGCTCTATTGTTGTTAGATCAAAAACTGCTGACAAAGGGACAGTTCAGTTCATTTAGGGCTTGTCAGACTGGAAAATGAAGCAGTTAATTATGAATTTTGTACCCCTAATTTACCTAAATTTTGAAGAAATTATTTATCTTTTGCTTTGAGTGTCTATTTGTTGAAGTTTAAAATTAGGGTGTATCCAGGTGTGTTTGTATAGTTTATACAGATAATCAGGCTTAAAAGAATATCCTTTCTGAGTAATTAGTTACATAGCTCAATGGACATCTTCTGGTTAAATACATTATACCTGTTGTCTAGACTCAGCTTTTAGACACTTTATTTTTGTTTTAACTGTTTTACATCTTTATTCTTCATAGGTGATGAACTGTTTCCCCAAGCAGTGGTTCGTGAATCTGAAAGGAGAAAGAACTATTTCTCAGTTAGAAAACTTCTGTCGATACCTTGTACACTTAGCAGATACAATTTACAGAAACAGCATCGGGTGCTCTGATGTGGAAAAAAGAAATGCAAGGTAATTATTTGTAATTACTTTATGAAACAGTGATCTTGAGTATTCGTTGTTTGGTTTAGTATTAAAATGTTTTCTGTAGAAACATGTTTATATTTTACTTTAAACTGTACATTGACTTTGTATTTATAAACCCACCAGAAAAATAGTTTTATTTTTTCTTTTTGTTTTTTTCTTTTTTAACATTTTATTTTTTCAGTTTTGAAATTTTTACCAAATCTTTTTTCTATTATGTTGTTTATGAAGTTATTAACGGAAGACTTTTGGTAAGCACAGCTGTAAGGGGAATGAAGGAATCATTATTTTTTCTCCGTCTTCTCCCTTGAAAAACTGAGGAGACCATAGGCTCTTAGAATGTCATGCATTTTGGTCTTAGAGATTCATTTTACAGATGTAAACCCTAGAAAAAACAGTCACTGAAACTCAAAGTATGTCAAAGGTTATATATACCACATATTTTTTTTATCAAGTGTTTCAAGGTAGGAATGAATAAACCATTATTAACCTTTTTCAGTACATTGTCTTGGAAGTTCATGTAATTTGGGGATAAATCTCTAGCATAAAACGTAGCAGTAATAACAACTCCTAATACAATTTGGAAGAATGTCTGTTTCTTTGACCATGCCCTGTGACCTGCAATATCTTAGTTCCCCAACCAGAGATTGAACCCAGGCCTACGGCAGTTAAAGTGCTGAGGAGGAACCACTGGACGGACAACCAGTGAATTCCCAAGGAAGAATTTATTTTTTTAAGTTTCATTTTACATATTCTTGCTAACATCAGAGTTTCATTTTCATTTTGATCACATCATCAGTCATACCACTATAACAAAATCTTTTCTTTTTCTCTTGTTCTACTTCCATGAAAAATCCTTATTTTCTTGAGAGAAAACATGATATCTTTTACACTGAAATTAAAAAGCAGAGTAGATAGTAAATACATCAGTGGTTAAAAAAAATCTCTGGCAGGTGATTATGGTTTATATTTTTATTTCATCCTTAAGGAGTCATTTCGGTGTTGGTTGTTATTTATTGGCAGTAATATTTCTTCTTAGTTTGTTGTTTTTTTACTAGATAAATCCTATTCACTTTTTATAACCTTGACTTATATATATATATATATATATATATTATTTAATAGTGTTTGGGTGAGTTAAATATATACAAACAGTCTTCACTTTTCCACAGAAAAGAATTTCAACAGCTGTTTAAGTACCTGCTGTGTGCAGTACACATAAAGTAGGCTCCATGTGGGTCACAGACTCTTTTGGGAAGGAATGGGGGTCTGGACTCTGAAGTAGTTAGGCAGTAGATTGGTTTCTTTCCTTTCTAAATGTTGTTTATGAAGTTATTAACGGAAGACTTTTGGTAAGCACAGCTGTAAGGGGAATGAAGGAATCATTATTTTTTCTCCGTCTTCTCCCTTGAAAAACTGAGGAGACCATAGGCTCTTAGAATGTCATGCATTTTGGTCTTAGAGATTCATTTTACAGATGTAAACCCTAGAAAAAACAGTCACTGAAACTCAAAGTATGTCAAAGGTTATATATACCACATATTTTTTTTATCAAGTGTTTCAAGGTAGGAATGAATAAACCATTATTAACCTTTTTCAGTACATTGTCTTGGAAGTTCATGTAATTTGGGGATAAATCTCTAGCATAAAACGTAGCAGTAATAACAACTCCTAATACAATTTGGAAGAATGTCTGTTTCTTTGACCATGCCCTGTGACCTGCAATATCTTAGTTCCCCAACCAGAGATTGAACCCAGGCCTACGGCAGTTAAAGTGCTGAGGAGGAACCACTGGACGGACAACCAGTGAATTCCCAAGGAAGAATTTATTTTTTTAAGTTTCATTTTACATATTCTTGCTAACATCAGAGTTTCATTTTCATTTTGATCACATCATCAGTCATACCACTATAACAAAATCTTTTCCTTTTCCCTTGTTCCCCTTCCATGAAAAAAACCCTTATTTTCTTGAGAGAAAACATGATATCTTTTACACTGAAATTAAAAAGCAGAGTAGATAGTAAATACATCAGTGGTTAAAAAAAATCTCTGGCAGGTGATTATGGTTTATATTTTTATTTCATCCTTAAGGAGTCATTTCGGTGTTGGTTGTTATTTATTGGCAGTAATATTTCTTCTTAGTTTGTTGTTTTTTTACTAGATAAATCCTATTCACTTTTTATAACCTTGACTTATATATATATATATATATATATATTATTTAATAGTGTTTGGGTGAGTTAAATATATACAAACAGTCTTCACTTTTCCACAGAAAAGAATTTCAACAGCTGTTTAAGTACCTGCTGTGTGCAGTACACATAAAGTAGGCTCCATGTGGGTCACAGACTCTTTTGGGAAGGAATGGGGGTCTGGACTCTGAAGTAGTTAGGCAGTAGATTGGTTTCTTTCCTTTCTAAATGTTCATGAAAGTACGGATCTGAATGAGATTTGGGGTGTCTTTATTTTTGAAAATGAGTCCTCTTTCTAGGCTAGTCATTTAAATGGAGGCAGGGTTTTATTTTTTATGTCCTCTTTTTTTTTTTTTTAGAATATTTTTTTGCAGGGAGTGGGGTGGGGAGGGAGGGGGCGGGCGGGCCACCTCCACTGGTCTTTCATCTATCTATTTTTCATCCATCTTTGTTCTTTGGCCTGTGTGGGCCTCCCATTGCGGTGGCCTCTGTTGTCGCAGAGCACCGGCTCTGGGCGCATGCACTCCAGAGCTCCGGCTCGGTAATTGGACACATCGGTCCAGCCACTCCACGGCACATGGGATCTTCCCAGGCCAGGAATCGAACCGGCGCCCGTTACACTGCAAGGCGGTGTCCTTACCCACTGGACCACCAGGGAAGCCCAGGTTTTTTTTTTAATATGGATAATTTTTTTCACACACTGTAACTTGCTTATCTCGGTTTCCTTTTTTTGTTTTTTAGAGAAAACATAAAGCAGATAGTAAAACTCCTTGCAAGTGTTCGGGCTCTGGATCATGCTACGTCTGTCGCAAGTGACCACAATGTGAAAGAATTTAAGTCTTTGATCGAAGGAAAATAGATCTGTGAGATTAAAAAAAAAACCCTATTTGCTCTAATACCATTCCCAGTGTAAAAATTCTGTATATATGTAAAGTTTCTTAAACTGTAAAATATTGACTCTGGTTTTTAATACAAAGAACATTATTAATATTCAATACTGTGTCCTTAAATGCTATTTCTTTGGAATGAAAAGAATTCAGATTATTTCTAGGAAGTCTATGAACGGTTTCCTTACTGCCTGCCATACTTTGTTTACAGAAGTATTTTATATGGTCCTTTAAATTAACCCTCTCAGTTAACTGTTCTCTGTAAAGGATGTGTGTGGTGTATATTGTATAATTATGCATATTTATATATGTATATATTTATATCACCGTGGAGTCACTTTCACACTGGGAATTTGCTGTGTTTTTCTACAGAGTAAGCCTTTTAACAGCAGAAGATTATTCAGTAGCAAATTGTCTTAGGGAAATTACTACACTGTTGCAACAAAAGGGCTGGCAGGTGACTAAGTATTCATCCCCTTTGGTTAGCAGTTACTGTCACTGTGGCTGTGTCGCCTTAAAATCGAGAGCGGAGTGTGGACCGAGTCGTTGGTGAATGATGACCTTCTCTTCCTTGGGTAGCATTGCAGTCAGCTGTGCGTCTCACGTGAGCTCTAAATAATATATGCACCATAGGATTTTGAAGAGATCATAGGTGTTTCATTTTTGGAAATACTAGACCCACCACCTAAGTGCATGGTTTGGGGCTGACTGTCCTGTCTCATTCATGTTATTCCCTGACCAGCTTAAAAAAATACATGCACTTGTATTTTAGCAGTCTAGCATTATCTTTGAAATCCCACATATGTGAGTTATATATGCAATAAAGAACACATTTTGCTGGTTAGCCGCACCCAGACAGTTTAATATCCATGGTCTTCTATAATGTTTATACCATGTTGTAAATATTCAGAGAACTTGTTTTAAAGTTTATGCTTTCTGATTCTGTGATTTTCAGAAGAGGAACTTTTTGGAAATTAAGGACTATTATTTGATAATTATATATGTAATTAAGCTTTAGCTAAGCATTAAATTAATTTTTAAATAGAACCTTTGTTGTATTTGGCTGGCAACTAATTTTAGTTAGAGCGTTGCAAGTGACGAATATAGTGAGACACTGGCATGTCTGTCTTCGATGAAGTGAAAGACTGTGAGACCAGTGTCATGCACTCTCATTACTGTCACTTTCACCTTTATTGTAGGAACACTGCTTATCCCTACAGACTCATTCTGGATGAATATTGTGTCGCAACTCAGTGGCCTACTAAACAGAAGTAAAATAGAATGCTGCTTCTCAGCTTCATTGGACTAACATATATAAACGTGTATATATATATACGACAAGTACATCATTTGTGCCTTAACTTGGTGTTTCCAAACCCATTGGACTGATGACTTTCCCTCTATCTGCCTTTTAAGGACTCTTTAGATTAAACTCAATTTCTTTATCGTGCAAAATCCATCAGGCTGTTTTTCTACAGAGTAAGCCTTTTAACAGCAGAAGATTATTCAGTAGCAAATTGTCTTAGGGAAATTACTACACTGTTGCAACAAAAGGGCTGGCAGGTGACTAAGTATTCATCCCTTTGGTTAGCAGTTACTGTCACTGTGGCTGTGTCGCCTTAAAATCGAGAGCGGAGTGTGGACCGAGTCGTTGGTGAATGATGACCTTCTCTTCCTTGGGTAGCATTGCAGTCAGCTGTGCGTCTCACGTGAGCTCTAAATAATATATGCACCATAGGATTTTGAAGAGATCATAGGTGTTTCATTTTTGGAAATACTAGACCCACCACCTAAGTGCATGGTTTGGGGCTGACTGTCCTGTCTCATTCATGTTATTCCCTGACCAGCTTAAAAAAATACATGCACTTGTATTTTAGCAGTCTAGCATTATCTTTGAAATCCCACATATGTGAGTTATATATGCAATAAAGAACACATTTTGCTGGTTAGCCGCACCCAGACAGTTTAATATCCATGGTCTTCTATAATGTTTATACCATGTTGTAAATATTCAGAGAACTTGTTTTAAAGTTTATGCTTTCTGATTCTGTGATTTTCAGAAGAGGAACTTTTTGGAAATTAAGGACTATTATTTGATAATTATATATGTAATTAAGCTTTAGCTAAGCATTAAATTAATTTTTAAATAGAACCTTTGTTGTATTTGGCTGGCAACTAATTTTAGTTAGAGCGTTGCAAGTGAATATAGTGAGACACTGGCATGTCTGTCTTCGATGAAGTGAAAGACTGTGAGACCAGTGTCATGCACTCTCATTACTGTCACTTTCACCTTTATTGTAGGAACACTGCTTATCCCTACAGACTCATTCTGGATGAATATTGTGTCGCAACTCAGTGGCCTACTAAACAGAAGTAAAATAGAATGCTGCTTCTCAGCTTCATTGGACTAACATATATAAACGTGTATATATATATACGACAAGTACATCATTTGTGCCTTAACTTGGTGTTTCCAAACCCATTGGACTGATGACTTTCCCTCTATCTGCCTTTTAAGGACTCTTGAGATTAAACTCAATTTCTTCATCCTGCAAAATCCATCAGGCTGTTTTACTTTCAGGAGTGACTCCACTAGGACCTAGGTGTAGGATAAATTTAACATAGAACTGTGCATTAAAGCAAGTAGTTCTCATATCAACAACCAGAAGTTTTTTATTCCTGAAATCAGTAAAGGAGATTTGTTCTTAGGAAGGAAACTGTCAGAAGTTTAAATTCAAAGGGGGACACTTGAATAAAGCTGAGGGTTTTGCCTTTCCACTTTTCTCTTGGCGTAGTCTTGCAAAATACTTGCAAAACAGATGAGGAGAGGTTTTGAAAAGGAACGTGGCTGAGAGACTCTCAACTGGGACTACTTCAGACCAGCGACCACTGTTGTGTGTCCGATGCTGCTGCTGATCCTTGTCCTTGCTGATGCCGCGGTGCAGCTGCAGCTCTGCCTGAGGGCCTCAGCCTGGGCCGCAGGCTGGAGTGTCCAACGCCTCATGTCCCTGGGAGCAAGCCGCAGCCAAAGCGAGGGGCCTGTGTTAGTCCAGGTCGTCTGGGAGCCGTCCTTGAGAGGGCAGCTCTTGAGGAGCACAGCCAGATTCTCCTCAGAGATCTAAAGGGGCACGATTTCATGTTGACCCCCCACCTTCCTAGTCCCCTGGGAAAACTGGTGTGTTCCACCCGCAAGGTTCCCATAGGCTGCTGTTGATCTGAACTACACTTGTCTGCAGTGATGACCTTGTCATCCACAGCCGGCCAGGAATTTTAGGCGTCTTAGAGCAGGTACCCTCCTCATGTGAATATACTCAAATGTAGAGTTCCCTGGTTGTTTTAAAGACAGGTTTTATTGTGGTATGATTTGTTACAGATGTTTATAAACATCTGTTTATAAACAGGTCTATAAACATGTATAGCTCAGTGATTTTGGACAAATGCCTAATTTTGTTTTAAATGCAAATTTCCCTTGAAATTGTGACATCCTTCTAAAGGTATTTACATGTTTTAGAGCTGCAGTATCCAATATGAAAATGTCAGTTGCTATACTGTAGTGGGTTTTTTCCTTTTTATTGATTTTTTATTTATTTAGTTTTCATCCATCTTTATTCTTCAGCCTGTGTGGGCCTCGCATTGCAGTAGCCTCTCTTGCTGCAGAGCTCCAGCTCTGTAGATGATGCATGCTCCAGGGTGCTGGTTCATAATTTAAACTCAATTCCACTGCAAAATCCATCAGCTTTTAGGGTCTTGCAAAAATTACATAGAACTGTGCATTAAAGCAAGTAGTTCTCATATCAACAACCAGAAGTTTTTTATTCCTGAAATCAGTAAAGGAGATTTGTTCTTAGGAAGGAAACTGTCAGAAGTTTAAATTCAAAGGGGGACACTTGAATAAAGCTGAGGGTTTTGCCTTTCCACTTTTCTCTTGGCGTAGTCTTGCAAAATACTTGCAAAACAGATGAGGAGAGGTTTTGAAAAGGAACGTGGCTGAGAGACTCTCAACTGGGACTACTTCAGACCAGCGACCACTGTTGTGTGTCCGATGCTGCTGCTGATCCTTGTCCTTGCTGATGCCGCGGTGCAGCTGCAGCTCTGCCTGAGGGCCTCAGCCTGGGCCGCAGGCTGGAGTGTCCAACGCCTCATGTCCCTGGGAGCAAGCCGCAGCCAAAGCGAGGGGCCTGTGTTAGTCCAGGTCGTCTGGGAGCCGTCCTTGAGAGGGCAGCTCTTGAGGAGCACAGCCAGATTCTCCTCAGAGATCTAAAGGGGCACGATTTCATGTTGACCCCCCACCTTCCTAGTCCCCTGGGAAAACTGGTGTGTTCCACCCGCAAGGTTCCCATAGGCTGCTGTTGATCTGAACTACACTTGTCTGCAGTGATGACCTTGTCATCCACAGCCGGCCAGGAATTTTAGGCGTCTTAGAGCAGGTACCCTCCTCATGTGAATATACTCAAATGTAGAGTTCCCTGGTTGTTTTAAAGACAGGTTTTATTGTGGTATGATTTGTTACAGATGTTTATAAACATCTGTTTATAAACAGGTCTATAAACATGTATAGCTCAGTGATTTTGGACAAATGCCTAATTTTGTTTTAAATGCAAATTTCCCTTGAAATTGTGACATCCTTCTAAAGGTATTTACATGTTTTAGAGCTGCAGTATCCAATATGAAAATGTCAGTTGCTATACTGTAGTGGGTTTTTTTTCCTTTTTATTGATTTTTTTATTTATTTAGTTTTCATCCATCTTTATTCTTCAGCCTGTGTGGGCCTCGCATTGCAGTAGCCTCTCTTGCTGCAGAGCTCCAGCTCTGTAGATGATGCATGCTCTCCAGGGTGCTGGTTCATAATTGGACACACCAGTCCAGCTGCTCTGTGGCATGTGGGGTCTTCCCAGGCCAGGGACTGAACTGGTGCCCCTTGCTCTACAAGGTAGACTCTTTACCACTGGACCACCAGGGAAGCCCTGTAGTTTTTTTATGGTTATATTGACTCTTTCATTCTGACTCTGTAGTATTCATATAGTAAAGGGAGTATTGCCATGCCTTGATTATGACAAAGAACACTTTGTTGTTTCAAGTAAATGAAAATGAAGACTGACTGTGGGTATTAGGTTCACGGCTGCTGAAAGAGATTGCAGATTGTCCATCAAAGGCAGACAGGCTAGAAATTGTTAGATGGGATCTGTATTGATAAACAAGGTTGACTGGCCCCTGGCCTGCTTCTGGACCTCTGGACTCCAGGAATGTGTACTGGCTTCCTCCCAACCTTGTCAGCCCTAACTATCGCAGAGGCTCAGTGGTTAGATCATCCAGTACGATGAGAATGCCTAGCACAGCGTTTCTCAGATTGTATACTGGGGCCCGCCAGTTCGTGGGCTCTTATTTTAAAAGGTCTTCAGGAAAATGAGACTTAAATATAAGACATAACACCATGAAACTCCTAGAATGGAACATAGGTAAAACATCCTCTGATTTCTTAGGTCATACCAGTGATTTCTTAGGTCAGTCTCCCAAGGTAATAGAAATAAGAGCAAAAATAAACAAATGGGACTTAATTGAATGTACAAGTTTTTGCACAGCAAAGGAAACCAAAAAAGGAAAAGAAACCTGCAAACAAGGATGTTTGCAAATGATGTGACTGACAAGGGCTTTATTTCCAAAATATACAAACAACAAAAACCCAATCGAAAAATGGGCATAACTAGACACTCCTCCAAAGAGAAGATACAAATGGCCAACAGGCACATGAATGGATGCTTACCATTGTGAATTATCAAAACTACAGTGAGGTACCACCTCACACTGGTGAGAATGGCCATCATTTAAAAAATCTACACATAACAGAGGTGTGGAGGAAAGGGAACCCTTCTGCACTATTGGTGGGAACGAAAACTATTGCAGCACTATGGAGAATGGTATGGAGGGTCCTTAAAAAACTGAAAATACAGTTGTCATATGATCCAGCAGTCCTGCTCTGAGGCATGTAGCTGGATGAAACTAATTCAGAAAGATACATGGGCCCCAGTGTATCCAGCAGTGAAGTAAGTCAGCAAGTGAAAGACAAATATTTACCATATGATACCATTAAGGTATGGAATCTGAAATATGGTACAGATGAACTTAGCTATGAGACAGACTCATTGAGAACATTATTAATATATTAATATCCTGTGATAAACTGTAATGGAAAAAATACGAAAAAAATCTACATATAATGGAATCACTTTACAGCAAAGATGACAAAAGTATAAGTCAATTACACTTTAATAAAATCAATTGAAAAATGATATTTAGAAAAATACCTTATACCCCCATGCTTGATAATTCAGAATACACGATAAAGGATAAAAAGTTCGACAAATCCTATAGAAAATCATTTTAAGCTACTTTACAAAAGTACTTTGACTGTGAAAACTTAACTTTTACATGTACCTTTAGATGTTGAGATTGCAGAGTGCCTGCTGCTTAGGGACCAAGAGCCAGGTTGAAGAGTGAACATCCTACAGCTCGGATCTTGGGAAGGCAGCCCTCTTGTGGCTCTGTCCCTTGCTCTCCACAGGTGTCCTTGTATGTCATTCACACAACCCCCTGAGCTGCCTTGACGTGGTCTCTTTCTTCCAAATGAAGACAAGTGTCCCATGCAAGTGCTCTGAGTCCTCCAGGTGTACAGGCCTTAACTCAGCTATGTTGTGAGCAAGTTTTCAGTCTTTGAAGTTTTTGATTTTTATTTTCACGATGATTCTGCTCTCAAAGTTACTATATTTTCAACTCACAGAATTTCTGTTTTGACAGTTTGAAATCTTATCCTTCACTGATCACTACAAACTTATCTGAAGCAAACAGCTAATGCTATGTGTAAATTACCATGTGCCATCTCTCAAGATCATTTTCTCTTTCACAAGGAGTCATCCATGCCTTTATGATAGGTCTTTATAGGTCCTGATACAAAGGTTAGCTCTAGTCTGTGTAACCCAAAAGAAAGATTATTAAAGATAACTGAATCAGGCTGGTGGCATTACCCAAATTTGCCAAATGCTTTCTAGCATTTTTGATAAGGAAATCCACAGAAAGTAGGCCCTACTACTCATATTCATGTGAATCGGTCAAAATTCATAACCCTGTAAGATACATTATATGTTTTTATGTTGAGATAATCATTTCTAAATAAACAGCAAATATATGTTTCAACCTGACACAGAGAGTTGTCCATAGGAGAAATAATTTGGTCAAAACCTAATTTTGGTGGGGGAAGGGGAAATGTGGGATCTTAGTTCTCAGACCAGGGATGGAACCTGTGTCCCCTGCATTGGAAGTGCAAATTCTTAACCACTGGACTGCCAGAGAAGTCCCTAAAAATTGTGGTATTTGCTCTCAGTTCATGGAAGCTATTGGAGCTGTTATCTGAAACACTTATCAGACTGGTTTACTGATCTCGGTGTCTCCTGATGAAGAGTTATGTAAGTCTTAGCTGTCTGTGGTTGCTGTAACAAATTACTACTAACTGTGTAGTTTAAAACAGCAGAAATTTATTTCCTCATGAATCTGGAATCCAGAGGTTCGAAAAGAAGATAACTGTCAGAGCCATGCTAGGCTCAAAGTCTCTAGGGAAGAATCCTTCCTGCCCTCTTCTAACTTCTGGTGGCCACACGCTGCAGTCTCTACCTCTGTTTTCACACTATGTATGTATGTGTGTGTGTAGAAGCTCCTTCTGCCATCTCCTTATTAAGGACATTTGTGATTGCAGTTAAGAAATATCCAGATAATCCAAAATAACTTCAAAATTCTTAACATAGTCATATCTACAGAGACTTGTGTTCTCCATAAGTTAATATTCACATGTTCTGGGGATTCGGATGTTGTTAATTTTAGGAGGTGGTGGTTTTCATCCTACCACAGGCCTCAATGCTCATTTTTTAGAGTCAGTGCATCTCAGTAAGGTTTACAAACTGCTATGTGTAAATTACCATGTGCCATCTCTCAAGATCATTTTCTTTCACAAGGAGTCATCCATGCCTTTATGATAGGTCTTTATAGGTCCTGATACAAAGGTTAGCTCTAGTCTGTGTAACCCAAAAGAAAGATTATTAAAGATAACTGAATCAGGCTGGTGGCATTACCCAAATTTGCCAAATGCTTTCTAGCATTTTTGATAAGGAAATCCACAGAAAGTAGGCCCTACTACTCATATTCATGTGAATCGGTCAAAATTCATAACCCTGTAAGATACATTATATGTTTTTATGTTGAGATAATCATTTCTAAATAAACAGCAAATATATGTTTCAACCTGACACAGAGAGTTGTCCATAGGAGAAATAATTTGGTCAAAACCTAATTTTGGTGGGGGAAGGGGAAATGTGGGATCTTAGTTCTCAGACCAGGGATGGAACCTGTGTCCCCTGCATTGGAAGTGCAAATTCTTAACCACTGGACTGCCAGAGAAGTCCCTAAAAATTGTGGTATTTGCTCTCAGTTCATGGAAGCTATTGGAGCTGTTATCTGAAACACTTATCAGACTGGTTTACTGATCTCGGTGTCTCCTGATGAAGAGTTATGTAAGTCTTAGCTGTCTGTGGTTGCTGTAACAAATTACTACTAACTGTGTAGTTTAAAACAGCAGAAATTTATTTCCTCATGAATCTGGAATCCAGAGGTTCGAAAAGAAGATAACTGTCAGAGCCATGCTAGGCTCAAAGTCTCTAGGGAAGAATCCTTCCTGCCCTCTTCTAACTTCTGGTGGCCACACCGCTGCAGTCTCTACCTCTGTTTTCACACTATGTATGTATGTGTGTGTGTAGAAGCTCCTTCTGCCATCTCCTTATTAAGGACATTTGTGATTGCAGTTAAGAAATATCCAGATAATCCAAAATAACTTCAAAATTCTTAACATAGTCATATCTACAGAGACTTGTGTTCTCCATAAGTTAATATTCACATGTTCTGGGGATTCGGATGTTGTTAATTTTAGGAGGTGGTGGTTTTCATCCTACCACAGGCCTCAATGCTCATTTTTAAGGGTCAAGGTAGAGTCAGTGCATCTCAGTAAGCCCTTAGGACCTTACTAAGAAGTTATGTATGCCACTTAACCTGTATGTTAAAGTCAGCCCATCCCAAAGACACTATTCAGATGTGGTGACAAGTTGGCTCGCTGTTTTTGAGTGCTGTCATAAAGAAGTACAAGTAGGAAAGAGAGACAAGAAAAAGAAGGTGTAAGTTTTTGACAGTCACTCATAGAATGGCCCTTATGTTTTCAAACCAGGGGCATCTGTTTATTTCATGACTACAGTGATCTATTTTGAAAGGGTAAGTTAAAGTTGTGGCCTCCTACTGACAACTCTGGAATGAAAGTCCAGGCTACTTTGAAGACACAAGCAGCAATTCAGACCCAGAATCAAGGAACGCTGACCTAAATTTCCTTAGTTCCAATCCAAAGAAACCAGGAATAGGCAGACGGCTGAAAAGAACCTAGTGCTGCTGTGGCATGGGCAAGTTTGACCTCTGGTCCCAGCCCCACTTCAATGTGGGTAATTTTATTTATTTTTAATTTTTTTATATACTTTCTCATGAAACGGAGTAATTTTTAACAAGTTAACTTTTCTGGGTCTTAGTTGTCATTAAAAAAACCCAACAACTTGCAAGTAGCTTACTCAGTAACATCAAGACATCTGAAGCCATAACCTTCCGTAAGTTTTCTGGTGCGTATCCAATCTGGCATTCCTTTGGGGCTATACAAGTAATACACCTGGAAAGGCAAATAAGAACAACATCCATGCTCACCCACTCTCAGTTCATTTTTCTCTGTCCAATGCAACCTCCAATTGAAATGGATTCTTCTGGTTACTTCCCTGGCAGTCCAGTGGTTAAAACCACTGCAGGGCACTGTGGGTTCAGTCCCTGGTCTGGGGAAAGTAAGATCCTGCATGCCATAGGGGCAGCCATAAAAGAAATGGAATCTTCTGGAGAGGACAAAAAAAAAAAGGCAACCTAAGGAGATGGTACTAAATGAGACTTGTGTTCTCAAAGTTAATATTCACATGTTCTGGGGATTCGGATGTTGTTAATTTTAGGAGGTGGTGGTTTTCATCCTACCACAGGCCTCAATGCTCATTTTTAAGGGTCAAGGTAGAGTCAGTGCATCTCAGTAAGCCCTTAGGACCTTACTAAGAAGTTATGTATGCCACTTAACCTGTATGTTAAAGTCAGCCCATCCCAAAGACACTATTCAGATGTGGTGACAAGTTGGCTCGCTGTTTTTGAGTGCTGTCATAAAGAAGTACAAGTAGGAAAGAGAGACAAGAAAAAGAAGGTGTAAGTTTTTGACAGTCACTCATAGAATGGCCCTTATGTTTTCAAACCAGGGGCATCTGTTTATTTCATGACTACAGTGATCTATTTTGAAAGGGTAAGTTAAAGTTGTGGCCTCCTACTGACAACTCTGGAATGAAAGTCCAGGCTACTTTGAAGACACAAGCAGCAATTCAGACCCAGAATCAAGGAACGCTGACCTAAATTTCCTTAGTTCCAATCCAAAGAAACCAGGAATAGGCAGACGGCTGAAAAGAACCTAGTGCTGCTGTGGCATGGGCAAGTTTGACCTCTGGTCCCAGCCCCACTTCAATGTGGGTAATTTTATTTATTTTTAATTTTTTTATATACTTTCTCATGAAACGGAGTAATTTTTAACAAGTTAACTTTTCTGGGTCTTAGTTGTCATTAAAAAAACCCAACAACTTGCAAGTAGCTTACTCAGTAACATCAAGACATCTGAAGCCATAACCTTCCGTAAGTTTTCTGGTGCGTATCCAATCTGGCATTCCTTTGGGGCTATACAAGTAATACACCTGGAAAGGCAAATAAGAACAACATCCATGCTCACCCACTCTCAGTTCATTTTTCTCTGTCCAATGCAACCTCCAATTGAAATGGATTCTTCTGGTTACTTCCCTGGCAGTCCAGTGGTTAAAACCACTGCAGGGCACTGTGGGTTCAGTCCCTGGTCTGGGGAAAGTAAGATCCTGCATGCCATAGGGGCAGCCATAAAAGAAATGGAATCTTCTGGAGAGGACAAAAAAAAAAAAAAGGCAACCTAAGGAGATGGTACTAAATGAGAGAAATCTCCAGGTCTCAGAACTAAACCTGCGTCTTCACATATCTCCTATAAAAGAAGTGATTTTTGAAGGACTATAGCTACTTTAGTATCCTGAAACCCGGGTGGGTCCAGCTTCTCTAAAAGGGATGAAGAAATGTGAAGTCACGTGACAGGGCCTTGGAGGGGGAAATGCTCGTGTGCAATACACTAAATTTAAATTCTGCTTCTGGTAATCAAGAAGGGGAGGAGGAAAACAAGAGGAAACAGTTTCCTGGGGTGCGGAGTTTTTGGAGTTTTCAACTCCTTTTGACTGTGGGTTTTTGACTTCATTCCCACATTTAGGTCCATGAAGTGCAGATGGACTGAGAAGTCCGTAGGACACACTGATATTATCCAGGAAGCATGATTTGTTGAAAAATGAGGATAGGCTGGAAGGACAAGAGGCCTTCAGTTGTGAAACTGAACGGACGGCACGAGCTCCTGGGCCCTGAGCGAGACCAGAGCTGCTGGCCTCGGCCTCAATACAGCCGGTGGGAGTCTTGAGATCTGGCTTGCGATTTCGCACTCGCCCCTGTAGAGAGAGCTGAGCACTCTCTACCGTGCTCCTGAGCTCTGCAGAACACCCCAGGAGAAAAGGCAGCGAACAGAGCTGTTCCAAAGCAGGCATTCGTTTTTCCTTCCTGCCACCTGTCCAGACGCCGTGAGACACCATGGACAGCTCTTCAGGCGCCGCCCTGTTGGCCCGGCGTGCTGACCGTCCAGGGCCTCCCCCGAGCCCGTCAGGCCGGTGGGGGCAGCGGGGGCGGGGGCCCTGACACCCTTTTTGGACACGGATCAATACCCAGACCCCAGAGCTCTTCCCCAGAGGCCCTCCCCAGCGCCCACGGAGAGGGTTGGTAAGCTTGGAGGAGCCCACGCGAGGCGGCCCAGGAGGCCGCACTCTCCCTCCCGGCATCCTCGGCGGTGGGACCAAAGCTGGCTGCAGCCTGGGGAACGAACTTCGCCGCCCGAGGCGAAGGTCGCTGAGCGCGGAGGCGGCAAGCAGCTCTCGGACACCCGGCCGGCTCGGCCGCCAGGAGTGGGCGGGACCTCCCCCGCTAGAGGCGGGCCTTCCGCCCCCGGCCGCGGCGCAATGCGGAAGAGAGGGACCTGCTGGACCGGAAGTGACGTTTCCGGCGGCGGCGGCTGCGGAAGGAGGAGGAGGAGACGGACGAAGAGGTGAGCCAGCCGGCGGGGGGCGGGGAGCGACCGCCGCCAGACCCAGCGGCTGCGGGGTGCGCGGTCAGGCGGTTCCTGGAGCCGTCTCCGCCTCCGCAGCCTGGCCGGGAGCAGTGAGCGGCGACCGCGGCAGCCGGGTACGGGAGGGCAGGCAGGGCGGTTGGGAGACCACCAGTGCTGCGGGGCGCCGCGCCGAGCGGGGGGCTGAGGTGACAGCGGCTGTCAGCTTCTCTGCGGGAAAGGCCCCGAGTCTGTTCGGGCGCTGGGTCATTTCTTCTAGCGTACAATGGAGGGATTGGGCTGCTCCGTGCTTCCGTCCCCCTGGGAAGAAGGCGCTTTCCGGCTGTCCACTGCCCGGGACCCCCGAGGAGCCCGGTCCGGTCCCGAGTCGTGACCCCGGTGGCCATTCCTATTTACTGGCTCCCGCCTGCGGACCCTCCGCCGGCGGTGCCCCGGGCTTGGGCTGGAGGCGGCGGTAACCGGTGCCGCTCTTCTTGCCCTTCACCGCCTCCCCCGGGGGATCCTGTTGTGTCGGATAATCCTTTCCCTTCTCTCGCTCCCTAAGGAGCTTTGAATCAGCCTTGTTAACCTTCCTTCCCACCTACCTCTCCTTCCCCCCGAGAGGATCGGCTTGAAGTTCCCGAGTCGTTTCCCTTTCAACGTAGTGACAAATCCTGAAGCAGGAAGCTGATAAACAACTCCGAGCGAAATACGCTCAAAATGTTTCCTTTGGATAAACATAAAGGGGAAACTCATCTTAACCAAACCGTTCATAGACTTGGAGTGATTTAAAAGAAAAGAAGAAAAGAAAAAAGCCCTGTCTTGCCTTGCTATGAGAATTGCTTGTCGTCTTGCTTTTTGGTAAAATTAAGTGACGACTTATCTTTTGAATAAACCATTCCGTCCCCGAGCTCCCCACTGTTTTCCACCCCCACCCGCCAGGAGTGGCGGGACCTCCCCGCAGGCGGGCCTTCCGCCCGGCCGCGGCGCAATGCGGAAGAGAGGACCTGCTGGACCGGAAGTGACGTTTCCGGCGGCGGCGGCTGCGGAAGGAGGAGGAGGAGACGGACGAAGAGGTGAGCCAGCCGGCGGGGGCGGGAGCGACCGCCGCCAGACCCAGCGGCTGCGGGGTGCGCGGTCAGGCGGTTCCTGGAGCCGTCTCCGCCTCCGCAGCCTGGCCGGGAGCAGTGAGCGGCGACCGCGGCAGCCGGGTACGGGAGGGCAGGCAGGGCGGTTGGGAGACCACCAGTGCTGCGGGGCGCCGCGCCGAGCGGGGGGCTGAGGTGACAGCGGCTGTCAGCTTCTCTGCGGGAAAGGCCCCGAGTCTGTTCGGGCGCTGGGTCATTTCTTCTAGCGTACAATGGAGGGATTGGGCTGCTCCGTGCTTCCGTCCCCCTGGGAAGAAGGCGCTTTCCGGCTGTCCACTGCCCGGGACCCCCGAGGAGCCCGGTCCGGTCCCGAGTCGTGACCCCGGTGGCCATTCCTATTTACTGGCTCCCGCCTGCGGACCCTCCGCCGGCGGTGCCCCGGCTTGGGCTGGAGGCGGCGGTAACCGGTGCCGCTCTTCTTGCCCTTCACCGCCTCCCCCGGGGGATCCTGTTGTGTCGGATAATCCTTTCCCTTCTCTCGCTCCCTAAGGAGCTTTGAATCAGCCTTGTTAACCTTCCTTCCCACCTACCTCTCCTTCCCCCCGAGAGGATCGGCTTGAAGTTCCCGAGTCGTTTCCCTTTCAACGTAGTGACAAATCCTGAAGCAGGAAGCTGATAAACAACTCCGAGCGAAATACGCTCAAAATGTTTCCTTTGGATAAACATAAAGGGGAAACTCATCTTAACCAAACCGTTCATAGACTTGGAGTGATTTAAAAGAAAAGAAGAAAAGAAAAAAGCCCTGTCTTGCCTTGCTATGAGAATTGCTTGTCGTCTTGCTTTTTGGTAAAATTAAGTGACGACTTATCTTTTGGAATAAACCATTCCGTCCCCGAGCTCCCCCACTGTTTTTTCCACCCCCCACCCCCATCAAAACCTAGCAGGGAGGGACCTGGGGTGCCTTGCAGTCCTTGCTGCAGAAGGAAACATTAGCTTCATTTGCTCAGCTTTGCTTGGTTTTCACAGGGCTACCTCCGAAAAAAGGAGAATGGCGTTCAGCAAAGGATTTCGGATCTATCACAAATTGGATCCCCCACCTTTCAGCCTCATCGTGGAAACCAGGCATAAGGAAGAATGCCTCATGTTCGAGTCTGGGGCTGTGGCCGTGCTCTGTAAGTCACCTCTCACAGCCCAGCTGATCAGCGTCTGTTTGCTTGCCTTGGTTCAGATTTAACTGTTTTTAAGGGAAGACTCTGATAACCCCCCTCACTGTATTTCACCTCAGAGGTCATGATGCTTTTATTTCCTTTTAAGCAGACCTTATTGTCTTTCAAACTTTTCTTCCCCTGATGCAGGTTTTTGATGAGGGTGGGGGGAAATGTCAGTTTCAGTACAGATTTTTGCTTTCTTGGGTTCTTCTGCTGCTGCTAGAGGTAAATCTTTCTTTCCACAAAAATATGGTTGCAATGTATAGCATATCACATAAGCCTGTAAAATGGCTTGCTTGACTTTTTTTGCTGTGACGAACAGAATTTCTTACAGGTCAGTTATAGTTGCAGGCTATAAGAATATTTATTTAATCCAGGGTTTTTGGAGTATCTTATGAGCCTCTTAGGAGGCTCTTACAATTTCATTAAGAAAATTGTAAACAACCTTTTAAAATTTCATGTAAGGTAGGTGATTGATTTCATACTGTTTAAGAAATAATTTGATAGTTAAAGATAAGGACTATTGCAGAACAGGAAAAATAATGTATTATTAAGGTTTGGGTTATTTTGTGGGCAGATGGATGAAATTAAAAGTAAAAATATTACTTTCTTAATACAGGATGTTTACAGGTAACTTCAGTTTGGGGTTATTTCGAATGTGATCATGCTGTTAGAGACTTTCTGGGGATAACTACTTGTGCTATATGGTGTTTTTGCTATGTAGGATCAGTTTGGGTATTGGTCATATTTTTAAAAGTTAAAAATAACATTTGAAAGGCATACTGACAACTCTAAGCCCATAAGTATTAAACTTTTTGCGAGATTTAGTAGTGAAAAGCAGAAGAACCGGATATCTACATACAGGATATTAACAGACAGAATGTTATCATCAGTTGGACCTGATCTTAAGACTCTGAAACAGTACAGTTTTGTCCTGATTGTAGAAAAGGAGAGTGACGTAATGAAAACTCTTAAGCAAAGAACAGTGCATAACAAGTACATATTTTTTGGTATATACAGTCACATGGTTTGAATGAGTAGGAAGAGGTTATATGTCTTCTAAGAAGCAAGTCTTAGTAACATGGGTTATAATCACTCAGACTAAGTTCATTTACAGTGTTATTTATACTTAAATCAACCAAGCTACCACTTGCTACAGTATTCATTTGCAAAGAATGTTTCTTCATACTACAAGTCTCATACTGATGACTTCTATCTAGATCAAAGACTATCTAGTTTGTCTTTGGGTGTGAAAACGGTTTGTCTTAGGGTGTGAAACACTTTTCAGCTGCTTGTGGTTTTTGGTGATTTCCTACTTTGTCTAAAGCCTACATGTGTCTTTTTTTTTTTTTTAAAGATTTATTTATTTATTTTTTGGGCGGGGGTAGGGTTGGGGAGGGAGGGGAGCGGGCGGGCCACTTCTATTGGTCTTTCATTTCTCTATTTTCATCCGTCTTTGTTCTTTGGCTCCTGTGGGTCTCCCATCGCGGTGGTGTCTGTCGTCGCAGAGCACCGGCTCTGGGCGCATGCGCTCCAGAGCTCCTGCTCGGTGATTGGACACATCAGTCCAGCTGCTCCGCGGCACGCGGGATCTTCCCAGGCCAGGGCTCGAACCAGCGCCCCTTGCTCTGCAAGGCAGTGTCCTTACCTACTGGACCACCAGGGGAAGCCCTACATGTATCTTTAACTGTGATTAGTAGTAATAATGGGAAGTCAAACTTCTGGCTACAAAGTGTGTATTACCTATAGTTATTAGGATTATTGCTATAAGGTACCCCAAGGTCAGAAAAACTAAAGATAATCCTACTAACCAGCCTCCAGCAGTCCTCTTTTATGCCAAATAATGGGTTTTTTTAAAAAAAAAGGAGAAAAAACAACTCCCTAGCCATCCATTTTGGCTTTGCTGCCGTTGTGCTCAGTTGTGTCTGACTCTTTGAGAACCCACGGACTAGAGCCCCCCAGGCTCTTTCCATGGCACCCTTCAGGCAAGAATACTAGAGCCGGTTGCCATTTCCTCCTCCAGGAGATCTACCCCACCAGGGGAGCAAACCCTGTGTCTTCTGCAGTGACAGGGGGATTCTTTACCCCGTCACCTGGGAAGTCCATTTTAGTGTTAGCATTCACTTTAAGAAAAAGAATACTAAAACATTGTCTTTACTATTTATTAACGGTTTTTATCTTCATAAGCTTTAGACTGTGTAAGTAACTTTTCAGGAGAATAAAACTGTTGCTTCTCTCTGGCATAAATGGACATATAATTTCTTGAGTACATCCTTAGCTTTTCTACTGTAAACTTCATTCTGTCTCTTCCTCCAGAACTTCTGGATGCTTTTTGCTATCTTTTCAACCAAAGCCTGTCAGTTCTAGGTCCGATCTTCTTCCTTCAGGAGAGTCTGCCCCACCCACCCCCGCCAGCTCATTCTTGTCTCTTCCTTCCCTTCATTTTGTGGAACTTAGTCCAGATCACAGGATGAATATGGCTTTCGTTGTTCTTTGCATGCTTGTCTGCAGTGGTGGAAGTGATCCTAGTGAGACTCCGCCTTCTTGGACTTGAAGTTTGTAACTTCTCCAGGCTTCTGTTGCCGGCTTTAAACAGTTAGACACCTTAGGCCATACATATTGTTAAGAATTTACAATTACTTAATTTTCTTGGCATGGACAGAGTATCATGAGATACTCACCATGAAATGTCATCAAAAAAAAAAAAAAAAAAGCTGGGTGCAAGTGCAGATCTCAGATCGTGGATCCTCTTCAGGCCCTGGTATCTGCTAAATCCAACCCAGACTTTACAGTTCTGTCTTCATGTGGATAAAGATGTTAGATCGTGTGTATTACCTATAGTTATTAGGATTATTGCTATAAGGTACCCCAAGGTCAGAAAAACTAAAGATAATCCTACTAACCAGCCTCCAGCAGTCCTCTTTTATGCCAAATAATGGGTTTTTTTAAAAAAAAAGGAGAAAAAACAACTCCCTAGCCATCCATTTTGGCTTTGCTGCCGTTGTGCTCAGTTGTGTCTGACTCTTTGAGAACCCACGGACTAGAGCCCCCCAGGCTCTTTCCATGGCACCCTTCAGGCAAGAATACTAGAGCCGGTTGCCATTTCCTCCTCCAGGAGATCTACCCCACCAGGGGAGCAAACCCTGTGTCTTCTGCAGTGACAGGGGGATTCTTTACCCCGTCACCTGGGAAGTCCATTTTAGTGTTAGCATTCACTTTAAGAAAAAGAATACTAAAACATTGTCTTTACTATTTATTAACGGTTTTTATCTTCATAAGCTTTAGACTGTGTAAGTAACTTTTCAGGAGAATAAAACTGTTGCTTCTCTCTGGCATAAATGGACATATAATTTCTTGAGTACATCCTTAGCTTTTCTACTGTAAACTTCATTCTGTCTCTTCCTCCAGAACTTCTGGATGCTTTTTTCTATCTTTTCAACCAAAGCCTGTCAGTTCTAGGTCCGATCTTCTTCCTTCAGGAGAGTCTGCCCCACCCACCCCCGCCAGCTCATTCTTGTCTCTTCCTTCCCTTCATTTTGTGGAACTTAGTCCAGATCACAGGATGAATATGGCTTTCGTTGTTCTTTGCATGCTTGTCTGCAGTGGTGGAAGTGATCCTAGTGAGACTCCGCCTTCTTGGACTTGAAGTTTGTAACTTCTCCAGGCTTCTGTTGCCGGCTTTAAACAGTTAGACACCTTAGGCCATACATATTGTTAAGAATTTACAATTACTTAATTTTCTTGGCATGGACAGAGTATCATGAGATACTCACCATGAAATGTCATCAAAAAAAAAAAAAAAAAAGCTGGGTGCAAGTGCAGATCTCAGATCGTGGATCCTCTTCAGGCCCTGGTATCTGCTAAATCCAACCCAGACTTTACAGTTCTGTCTTCATGTGGATAAAGATGTTAGATCAGTTGTGATGCTATGACTTAATCAATGAACCAGTGGCTTTCAGGCCTGGTTGCACATTATAATTACCTGGGGAGGTTTTTATAAATACTTATGTCTGGGCTTCAGCCCTGCCAAAGATTCTGATATAATTAGACTGGGGTGACTGTTTCTGAACATGATTTATGTAGGTTTTTCTGTGATAGATTACGGCAGAACTTTTTTGGCTTGATGAGTGTATCCCCAGATGATCATGCTTCCAGAATTTTAATGCTGTCATTGTTTACCATGGGGTCAGTAAGGCAACTCACTCCAGTATTCTTGCCTAA
This sequence comes from Tragulus kanchil, assembly GCA_022376925.1. Taxonomy (NCBI): domain Eukaryota; kingdom Metazoa; phylum Chordata; class Mammalia; order Artiodactyla; family Tragulidae; genus Tragulus; species Tragulus kanchil. The sequence continues at coordinate 233,115,008 of JAIOJX010000028.1, read as the reverse complement.
AAAAATCCCAGGGCCAGAGAAGCCTGGAGGGCTACAGTCCATGGGCTTACAGGGAGTCGGACATTATTGAGCTGCCGAGCACACACGTGCACATGGGGTCAGTAATGAATTCTCTTGAAACTCTCAGCCTGAACCAAGTGCCGATGTTCCTGTAGCACTTTTTTTTTTCCTCCTCTAAGTCACCATTTATTTTCATCATCTTTATTCTTTGGCCTGTGTGGGCCTCGCATTGCAGTGGCCTCCCTCGTTGCAGAACTCTGGCTCCAGGCGCATGCACTCCAGGGCGCTGGCTTATAATTGGACACACCGGCCCAGCCGCTCCGCGGCACGTGGGATCTTCCCAGGCCAGGGATCGAACTGGTGCCCATTGCTCTGCAAGATGGACTCTTTACCCACTGGACCACAGGGACACCCTCCTGTAGCATGTTTAACCTTAGTGTTTTCTCAGCACGGGCATCTGTGTTGAGGTTTCCATGTCTCAGTGCTGCAGTCCTTGAGGAAAAGGCCCAGGTCTCATTATAATGTTTGTATCCCTGATACTTAGTTCAGTGTCTTACCATATTGCAGAATAAATGATGATTAAATAAGTGGCATGGGGGAAGAGTAACCCAAACTAGATTATAGTATTTTGTGTTTGAAAGTGTGGTACCTTTTCGGGTAGAATTTTCTGTTTTAAAGAACAGCTATTTGGCCAAGCTGCCAATATAACACACATACATTACGCATTGTTTGACTTTGTTACTGAAAAATTCTATTGGAAATAACTATTAACCAGATCATTCAGGTTTTTCTGAAGTTCTAATTAAAATGTGTGTGATGAATGTTGTTTATAACTTCCATAGGTACTATTAACGGTTTTAAAATTACTTTTCTTTAGGTGGAAAATAATTGTATTGTTTCTTTTGTTGCATTTATTTGTTTAACCAGACTTCTGAAACATCCTTAAATATAGTTAATATGCTTTTTTAGTAGCATGCCCATTTTTAGTGTTACTCATTTTTGAAAATTACTAGTCCAGAAAAATGTTCAGTTGAAGTGAAAATTTGGTGTCCGTGGAGCCATGACTTGGGGTGGCAACTGTGACTAGTGTGCTGGCTGGAACAGTGGAAGCAGCAAGTGTGATGGTTGGCAAATTATAACACTTCATATGTCTTCTTGGAACTAATTTATTAAGAACCAAAAAGACATCTATCAGTTTTGTGTAGAGTTCAGTTTTTCTCCTCTTTCTACAGTTACACCCATGAAAAGACCATTCCAAGGGCTGGACAGGTAGCCAGTCAGACAGACAGATGCATTAAATTCACAAGCTATCCTGTTATTTTTCAGCCCATCTCATGTTTCAGTAAAGGGAAATAATTTGCTCTACAATTGTATCCTAAAGAAAACGTGCAGTACAGAGAAGGTCAACACATGGGAAATGCAGGACGATGCTAAGAACAGAATTTATGGATCAGCTGTTTATTTTATTTTATTTTTTTATTTTTGTTTATTTATTTATCTTTGAGGGGTGGGCTTGGGAGGGAGGGGGACGGGCGGGCCACTTCTATTGGTCTTTCATTTCTCTGTTTTCATCCGTCCTTGTTCCTTGGCTCCTGTGGGCCTCCCATCGCGGCGGCCTCCGTCGTCGCAGAGCACCAGCTCTGGGCACACGCGCTCCAGAGCTCCAGCTCAGTAATTGGACACATCGGTCCAGCCACTCCGCGGCACGTGGGATCTTCCCAGGCCAGGGATCGAACCGGCACCCCTTGCACTGCAAGGTGGTGTCCTTACCCACTGGACCACCAGGGGAAGCCCCGGATCAGCTGTTTAAAAGATGGGGATGTGAAGTGTTGAAGTGAATTCCTGACTCTTTTTTTGGGGGCGGGTTGGGGAGGGGTAGGGAGGGAGGGGAGCAGGCGGCCACTTCTATTGGTCCCTCATCTATCCATTTGCATCCATCTTTGTTCCTTGGCCCTTGTGGGCCTCCCATCACGGTGGCCTCTGTTGTCTCAGAGCACCGGCTCTGGGTACGTGAGCTCCAGAGCCCCAGCTCGGTAATTGGACATATCTGTCCAGCCGCTCGGCGGCACGTGGGATCTTCCGAGGCCAGGGATTGAACCGGCGCCCTTGCACTGCAAGGTGGTGTCCTTACCCACTGGACCACCAGGGGAAGCCCCGGATCAGCTGTTTAAAAGATGGGGATGTGAAGTGTTGAAGTGAATTCCTGACTCTTTTTTTGGGGGGGGGGGGCGGGTTGGGGAGGGGTAGGGAGGTAGGGGAGCAGGCGGCCACTTCTATTGGTCCCTCATCTATCCATTTGCATCCATCTTTGTTCCTTGGCCCTTGTGGGCCTCCCATCACGGTGGCCTCTGTTGTCTCAGAGCACCGGCTCTGGGTACGTGAGCTCCAGAGCCCCAGCTCGGTAATTGGACATATCTGTCCAGCCGCTCGGCGGCACGTGGGATCTTCCGAGGCCAGGGATTGAACTGGCGCCCCTTGCACCACAGGGCGGTGTCCCTACCCACTGGACCACCAGGGAAGCCTGAATTCCTGACTCTTAAAAGGGAGAGCTTCTGTTCTCTTAGGGATCATATGCTGGTGTGGCAGCAAGGGTTCATTGCTTTCATCTGCCTAGTGGCAAGATTATTTTCAGGCCTTAGCTCTAGACCTGGTTTCTCCCCCTGGGTGTTTGTCTAAGTTTCTTGTCTATCTTATTTTTTCCCCCCTTTTATCACGGAAACATGAGATATAAAACTGTAGGACAGTACTTTAGAGATCTGTGTCACAGAATGTGAAGTGAAATTGTATGCGGCGAGGGAGTCATAATTGCCATTCACTGAGAGTTACTCTCCTGGTCACAATATTAAGCCAGACGTGCCTAAACTTTCTTGTCTCATGGCATCCTTGGGGTCTCATTAAATGGTTAACAAAACCCCCAAGTCACTGTTCACTAAGTTATTAGGTCCAAACAATGAACATTTATGTCCCAACAACTTTAGTAGCTGTTTGGAAAAATAATGCAAAGAAATTTGAAAATAATTTACTTTATAGATAACCACAATTATTTACTTATGGTTCTGAGGGTGCCTGTTGAGCACTGAATAGCTTTTCAAACCTTAGCACCAGATTGAACTGAACAGCACCCCTCATTGCCTGTTCCACATTGATTTTGGAATAGAAGTGTGGTTTTATTATTATTATTATTATTATCAGAGAAACCACTGAAAACACAGTTTCCCAACGATATGATGTCATAAAGGAATGTACTGCAGTCAAACGTTAAAAACCCTGAAATACTCCAAGCTACTGTGTTGAGTATTTCCGTGTTTCTTTCCATTTAAAATGTCTCTACTGGGCGCTTGCTGAAGTGTCCTGGACCTTCTCAGTGTACAGTTCAGACTGTGGCATTAGACTTGCTTTATTTCATTTAATTATGTGAGTTGTACTTGTATCCCCATTTCACAGATGTGGAGACTGAGGCTTGGCGAGATCAAGTGACTGCTCCAATGGTATAGTCTCACTATTCGCTTTTTCACTGTAGTTATTATTTGTGCTGCTGTTAGGTTGGTGGTTATTGTTTGGGAGGTTGAGGAATGAAGAACAAAAAGAAAAGAATGCCTATAGACTTTTACAGTTGAGTGAAATGGGCAGCATTTTCTAATGAGGGAAGTGTTCATCTTGCTGTGTTTTGTCCACAGGCTAATACAGAAGAGGAAAACATGGTTTGATTTGGCATTAGGTCGTTAAAAACCAACTTTCTTTGCCAGGCCAAGTTAAATGTCGAGTTTTAGAATTTTGGATGACAAATGTAGTAGGTGGTGATGACAGGCAGTGTTCAGTGTTTTCTTTTTAAATTGCCACATGCTACCAGTCAGCTTGATTGCCCTTTAGATAAGTTACAGTGTTTTATCTTTTTTAAGAAAAAATTTCAAGTGAAGGCAAGTGTCACTTTTTTATAGTTGACTTTTTTTTGCACAGAAAAATGAATGTTAGACTTGTTAGATATCACTTTAGGGTTGCAAAATTCATTTTCTTTTGTAAATAATTTTTGAAATGTTTATGTTTAATAAAAAAGAAGGCAAATAGCAACTTTTAAGTATCAATGCTTAAAAGAAAATCTGCCTTTTATAGCTTTATGTCCACCTTAGTACTTTTAAAAACTTTAAAAATTTACTTTATAGATAACCACAATTATTTACTTATGGTTCTGAGGGTGCCTGTTGAGCACTGAATAGCTTTTCAAACCTTAGCACCAGATTGAACTGAACAGCACCCCTCATTGCCTGTTCCACATTGATTTTGGAATAGAAGTGTGGTTTTATTATTATTATTATTATTATCAGAGAAACCACTGAAAACACAGTTTCCCAACGATATGATGTCATAAAGGAATGTACTGCAGTCAAACGTTAAAAACCCTGAAATACTCCAAGCTACTGTGTTGAGTATTTCCGTGTTTCTTTCCATTTAAAATGTCTCTACTGGGCGCTTGCTGAAGTGTCCTGGACCTTCTCAGTGTACAGTTCAGACTGTGGCATTAGACTTGCTTTATTTCATTTAATTATGTGAGTTGTACTTGTATCCCCATTTCACAGATGTGGAGACTGAGGCTTGGCGAGATCAAGTGACTGCTCCAATGGTATAGTCTCACTATTCGCTTTTTCACTGTAGTTATTATTTGTGCTGCTGTTAGGTTGGTGGTTATTGTTTGGGAGGTTGAGGAATGAAGAACAAAAAGAAAAGAATGCCTATAGACTTTTACAGTTGAGTGAAATGGGCAGCATTTTCTAATGAGGGAAGTGTTCATCTTGCTGTGTTTTGTCCACAGGCTAATACAGAAGAGGAAAACATGGTTTGATTTGGCATTAGGTCGTTAAAAACCAACTTTCTTTGCCAGGCCAAGTTAAATGTCGAGTTTTAGAATTTTGGATGACAAATGTAGTAGGTGGTGATGACAGGCAGTGTTCAGTGTTTTCTTTTTAAATTGCCACATGCTACCAGTCAGCTTGATTGCCCTTTAGATAAGTTACAGTGTTTTATCTTTTTTAAGAAAAAATTTCAAGTGAAGGCAAGTGTCACTTTTTTATAGTTGACTTTTTTTTGCACAGAAAAATGAATGTTAGACTTGTTAGATATCACTTTAGGGTTGCAAAAATTCATTTTCTTTTTGTAAATAATTTTTGAAATGTTTATGTTTAATAAAAAAAGAAGGCAAATAGCAACTTTTAAGTATCAATGCTTAGCAAAAGAAAATCTGCCTTATTCTTCCATCCTGAGCAGCAAGATAAGCCTGTTGTTATAACATAGGGCTCATATAAGTTGCTGGGCTTCTCAGGTGGCTCAGTGGTAAAGAACCCGCCTACCAATAAGGAGACGCAGGTTTGATCCCTGGGTCAGGAAGCCCCTCTGGAGAAGGAAATGGCAGCCCGCTCCAGTCTTCTCGCCTAGGTAATCCCATGGACTGAGGAACCTGGAGGGCTGTAGTCCATGGGTTTGAAAAGCATCAGACACTGAGAAACTAAACAGTCATAGTTCCTAAGAACTTTTGTTTCTTTGCCACTTGTTTGTTAGAAGGAAATACAGAATGAAGGCAAAATTTCTCTCTCACTGAACAGTAAAACCTTATTATGTGACTTGTGGTTTATTATTTTGTTTTAATTTATTTTTTGGCTATTCTGGGTTTCCACTGCTGCCACAGGCTCTTCTCTAGTTACAGTGAGTGGGGCTCCTCTCCAGTTGAGATAAGCAGGCTTCTTGTTGCGGTACCTCTCTTGTGGAACTCAGGCTCTAGGGCACATGGGCTTTGATGGTTGCAGGCACATGGGCTCCGTAGTTGTGGCTCTGAGGCTCTAGAGCACAGGCTCATTAGTTGTGGCTCATGGGCTTAGTTGCTGTGTTTTGTCCACAGGCTAATACAGAAGAGGAAAACATGGTTTGATTTGGCATTAGGTCGTTAAAAACCAACTTTCTTTGCCAGGCCAAGTTAAATGTCGAGTTTTAGAATTTTGGATGACAAATGTAGTAGGTGGTGATGACAGGCAGTGTTCAGTGTTTTCTTTTTAAATTGCCACATGCTACCAGTCAGCTTGATTGCCCTTTAGATAAGTTACAGTGTTTTATCTTTTTTAAGAAAAAATTTCAAGTGAAGGCAAGTGTCACTTTTTTATAGTTGACTTTTTTTTGCACAGAAAAACGAATGTTAGACTTGTTAGAGATCACCTTAGGGCGGCACACATTCCTTTTCTTTTTGTAAATAATTTTTGAAATGTTTATGTTTAATAAAAAAAGAAGGCAAATAGCAACTTTTAAGTATCAATGCTTAGCAAAAGAAAATCTGCCTTATTCTTCCATCCTGAGCAGCAAGATAAGCCTGTTGTTATAACATAGGGCTCATATAAGTTGCTGGGCTTCTCAGGTGGCTCAGTGGTAAAGAACCCGCCTACCAATAAGGAGACGCAGGTTTGATCCCTGGGTCAGGAAGCCCCTCTGGAGAAGGAAATGGCAGCCCGCTCCAGTCTTCTCGCCTAGGTAATCCCATGGACTGAGGAACCTGGAGGGCTGTAGTCCATGGGTTTGAAAAGCATCAGACACTGAGAAACTAAACAGTCATAGTTCCTAAGAACTTTTGTTTCTTTGCCACTTGTTTGTTAGAAGGAAATACAGAATGAAGGCAAAATTTCTCTCTCACTGAACAGTAAAACCTTATTATGTGACTTGTGGTTTATTATTTTGTTTTAATTTATTTTTTGGCTATTCTGGGTTTCCACTGCTGCCACAGGCTCTTCTCTAGTTACAGTGAGTGGGGCTCCTCTCCAGTTGAGATAAGCAGGCTTCTTGTTGCGGTACCTCTCTTGTGGAACTCAGGCTCTAGGGCACATGGGCTTTGATGGTTGCAGGCACATGGGCTCCGTAGTTGTGGCTCTGAGGCTCTAGAGCACAGGCTCATTAGTTGTGGCTCATGGGCTTAGTTGCTCCGCAGCATGTGGGATCTTCCCAGATCAGGGATCAAACCCGTGTCTCCTGCATTGGCAGGCAAAATCTTTTTTTTTTTTCTCTCTTTTTTTTAAGTTTTTGCAGCATTCTTTATTTCTTTTCTTTTCTTCTTCTTTTTTTTTTTTTTTAAAATTTTGGCCTTTTTTTATTGTTTATTTATTTATTTATTTATTTTCATCCATACTTATTCTTTGGCCTGTGTGGGCCTTCCATTGCAGTGGCCTCTCTCGTTGCAGAGCACCGGCTCTGGGTGCATGCTCTGCAGAGTGCACACTGGTCCAGCCGCTCCTTGGCACGTGGGATCTTCCCAGGCCGGGGATCAAACCAGTGCCCCTTGCACTGCAAGGTGGACTCTACCCACTGGGCAACCAGGGAATCCCGGCAAGTGAACTCTTTACCACTGAGCTACCAGGGAAGCCCATGTTTATTTTTATTGATGTATTTGGTTGCACCACTTCTTAGTTGTAGCATGCACGATCTAGTTTCCTGATGAGGGGTCAGTCTCAGGTCCCCTGCTTTGGAGCACAGTGTTAATTACTGTACCACCAAGGAAGTCCTGTTATGTGACTTCTTTCAACATGATTTCATGTCTCTCAGATGTTCTAAATTGTCTTAAAATATAGCTTAATGGTGTAACAGGATCTGGATATGCCCTCCCACTTTAAAAATAACAACAACAAAACAAGCAAAGAATGTGAAACTGCTGTGAGTCATTGACCCATAGGCAGCACAAGACTCTGATCCCCAAGAGAAGGGAAGCAAATAAGATGAGCCTTGCAGGGCGCTGCCTTGAGAGTTCCCCGGCTCCAGCAGCATCAGATGAAGCCAGACAAAGCCTGGCAGTCTCCCTGAGTTGAGGAAACAGAGTAGGGACTTTGGGAGAACCAGGCCATCTGAGTTCTCAGGACCGAGTACTAGGAAAGGGATATCTGCTCAGAACCCCTGAGATTTCCCTGTCAGGCTCTAGGGCACATGGGCTTTGATGGTTGCAGGCACATGGGCTCCGTAGTTGTGGCTCTGAGGCTCTAGAGCACAGGCTCATTAGTTGTGGCTCATGGGCTTAGTTGCTCCGCAGCATGTGGGATCTTCCCAGATCAGGGATCAAACCCGTGTCTCCTGCATTGGCAGGCAAAATCTTTTTTTTTTTTCTCTCTTTTTTTTAAGTTTTTGCAGCATTCTTTATTTCTTTTCTTTTCTTCTTCTTTTTTTTTTTTTTTAAAATTTTGGCCTTTTTTTATTGTTTATTTATTTATTTATTTATTTTCATCCATACTTATTCTTTGGCCTGTGTGGGCCTTCCATTGCAGTGGCCTCTCTCGTTGCAGAGCACCGGCTCTGGGTGCATGCTCTGCAGAGTGCACACTGGTCCAGCCGCTCCTTGGCACGTGGGATCTTCCCAGGCCGGGGATCAAACCAGTGCCCCTTGCACTGCAAGGTGGACTCTACCCACTGGGCAACCAGGGAATCCCGGCAAGTGAACTCTTTACCACTGAGCTACCAGGGAAGCCCATGTTTATTTTTATTGATGTATTTGGTTGCACCACTTCTTAGTTGTAGCATGCACGATCTAGTTTCCTGATGAGGGGTCAGTCTCAGGTCCCCTGCTTTGGAGCACAGTGTTAATTACTGTACCACCAAGGAAGTCCTGTTATGTGACTTCTTTCAACATGATTTCATGTCTCTCAGATGTTCTAAATTGTCTTAAAATATAGCTTAATGGTGTAACAGGATCTGGATATGCCCTCCCACTTTAAAAATAACAACAACAAAACAAGCAAAGAATGTGAAACTGCTGTGAGTCATTGACCCATAGGCAGCACAAGACTCTGATCCCCAAGAGAAGGGAAGCAAATAAGATGAGCCTTGCAGGGCGCTGCCTTGAGAGTTCCCCGGCTCCAGCAGCATCAGATGAAGCCAGACAAAGCCTGGCAGTCTCCCTGAGTTGAGGAAACAGAGTAGGGACTTTGGGAGAACCAGGCCATCTGAGTTCTCAGGACCGAGTACTAGGAAAGGGATATCTGCTCAGAACCCCTGAGATGGGTGGTGGGTTCCACGTAAGACCCCAGCTCAGTTCTGATTGGTGCCAGCATAAGAGGAAGCTACAAGGACAGGGAACAAACCACCCAGAAGGAGCTGGCAGAAAACTTCTTGGAATTCACCCAGGGCTGGGACTAGTTCATGCTCCAAGCAGCCAGGATGGAGAAAGCTGCTCATACTCAAGGGATTGGGTCGAGCACTCCGCGAAGGGTGCATTGCTTCAGTAGTCGGGTCAGGCAACTCTCGACCACATGCTGCTCCGGTCCTGCCCAGCAGGCTTCAAAGCAGGGCCCAAAGGGAGCAAGCCGCTCCCAAATCATTTCCAGATAACTCCACTGCCTCCCAGAACACAGTTTAACACTGTTCACAGGAACACGAAACGTATATCTATGCATTCAGCATCCAACCCGGCAAATTTCACAATGTCTGACATTCAATTAAAAATTACCACGCATGCAAAGAAGCAAGAAAATATGCCACATTCTGAGGAGAAAAGTCAATCTGTAGAAACAGATGCTCAGATTAATAAGAACATTAAAACAGCTCTTATAAATAATACTCCATATGTTCAGGAACACAGGAAAGAATGAACATGTTAAGGAGAGACACGAAAAATTTGAAAGACCCTAGTCAGACTTCCAGAAGTGAGAACAGCCAGGTATGAAATTAAAAAATATACTCAGTGGGATTAATAAATTAGACTTCTGGAATAAATGAGTGGTGAATTTGAGGATGAAATAGTAGAAGCCCCACAGAAGGAAACACAGAAAGAAAAAAACTGAAGTAGTTAAACAGAACATCAAAGGGTTGTGGGACAATTCTAAGTGGGCCCATATGTACATGTTAAAGAAGGAAATGGCAGCCAGCTCCAGTATTCTTGTCTGGGAAATCCCGTGGACAGAGGAGCCTGGTGGGCTGCAGTCCTTGGTGTCACAAAGAGTCAGGCACGACTGAAGCGACTAAGCATAGCATATATACCTGTGGGCTTCCCCAGTGACTCAGCAGTAAAGAGTCCACCTGTAGTGCAGGAGACTTTGGAGTGGTGGTTTCGATCCCGGGGTTGGGAAGATCCCCTGGAGGAGGGCATGACAACCCACTCTATTGTTCTTGCCCGGAAAATACCATGGACAGAGGAGTCTGGCCGGCTACGGTCCATGGATCACCGAGAGTTGGACAGAACTGACATGACTGAGCATGCACGCCCAAATACATAGTTGGAATCCTCGGGGGGGTATGGAAAAGGCGTTGGAATGCTGCCAGAAAACCACAGGTTGGGTCGAGCACTCCGGTGCATTGCTTCAGTAGTCGGGTCAGGCAACTCTCGACCACATGCTGCTCCGGTCCTGCCCAGCAGGCTTCAAAGCAGGGCCCAAAGGGAGCAAGCCGCTCCCAAATCATTTCCAGATAACTCCACTGCCTCCCAGAACACAGTTTAACACTGTTCACAGGAACACGAACGATATCTATGCATTCAGCATCCAACCCGGCAAATTTCACAATGTCTGACATTCAATTAAAAATTACCACGCATGCAAAGAAGCAAGAAAATATGCCACATTCTGAGGAGAAAAGTCAATCTGTAGAAACAGATGCTCAGATTAATAAGAACATTAAAACAGCTCTTATAAATAATACTCCATATGTTCAGGAACACAGGAAAGAATGAACATGTTAAGGAGAGACACGAAAAATTTGAAAGACCCTAGTCAGACTTCCAGAAGTGAGAACAGCCAGGTATGAAATTAAAAAATATACTCAGTGGGATTAATAAATTAGACTTCTGGAATAAATGAGTGGTGAATTTGAGGATGAAATAGTAGAAGCCCCACAGAAGGAAACACAGAAAGAAAAAAACTGAAGTAGTTAAACAGAACATCAAAGGGTTGTGGGACAATTCTAAGTGGGCCCATATGTACATGTTAAAGAAGGAAATGGCAGCCAGCTCCAGTATTCTTGTCTGGGAAACCCCGTGGACAGAGGAGCCTGGTGGGCTGCAGTCCTTGGTGTCACAAAGAGTCAGGCACGACTGAAGCGACTAAGCATAGCATATATACCTGTGGGCTTCCCCAGTGACTCAGCAGTAAAGAGTCCACCTGTAGTGCAGGAGACTTTGGAGTGGTGGTTTCGATCCCGGGGTTGGGAAGATCCCCTGGAGGAGGGCATGACAACCCACTCTATTGTTCTTGCCCGGAAAATACCATGGACAGAGGAGTCTGGCCGGCTACGGTCCATGGATCACCGAGAGTTGGACAGAACTGAAATGACTGAGCATGCACGCATATATACATAGTTGGAATCCTCGAAGGAGGGGGTTGGAGCAAGGAAATACTTGACGAAATAATGGCTGATAATTTTCTAAAGTTGATGGAAACTATAAACCTGCAGATCTCAGAAGCTAAATGAACCACAATCAGAATTAACATGAAGAGAAAGAACTATACTCACATGGTCAGATTGCTTAAAACCATTGTCAGAAAAATCCTAAAAATAATCCAAGAAAGAAGAAAGATACATGTGTAGAAGAACAAAGGTACAAGTCATGGTAGTCCTTTCTTTAGAAACATTCCAATCCAGAGGAGAAGGAGCAAGATCCTTACTGTTCTGAAGTGGAAAAAAAATCTTAATAAAAAAATAAAACTCAATACCTGTCCACCAAGAATTCTGTACTCAATCACCAAGAAAGGTGATGTGAAGACTTTTTCAGGTACTCAAAAGGCAAAACAAAATGAGCCAATTATATGAGTAGCAATTTAGATAGTATTGCTTTTCTTTGTATCTAGTACCAGTATTTTCAGCAATTCTGAGGTTGTAAAGTCTGAGTCAGTGACATTTTTTTTAAAATGTCTGTGTGTATGTGTGTGTGTTAGTTGCACAGTCGTGTCTCTTTGCAGCGCCATGGACTGTAACCCACCAGGCTTCTCTCTCCATGGGATTTCCCAGGCAAGAATACTGGAGTGGGTTGCCATTCCCTTTGCCAGGGGATCTTCCTGGCTCAGGGATCAAACCCGTGTTTCCTGCATTGCAGGCAGATTATTTACCATCTGAGCCATCAGGAAAGCCCATTTTGTTACTACAGTTCAGTTCAGTCACTGGGTCATGTCCAACTCTTTGCGACCGCATGGACCGCAGCACGCCAGGCTTCCCTGGCCTTCACCATCTCCCCAAGGTTGCTCAAACTCATGTCCATTGACATATTGATGCCATCCAACCATCTTATCCTCTGTCGTCCCCTTTTCCTTTTGCTTTCTGTTTTTCTCAACATCAGGCTCTTTTCCAATGAGTCATCTTTTTGTATTAGGTGACCAGACTATTGGAGCTTCAGCTTCAGTATCAGTGCTGTTTAAACTCTAAGGTCCAATTATAGTAAAGCACTGGCCGGCTACGGTCCATGGATCACCGAGAGTTGGACAGAACTGAAATGACTGAGCATGCACGCATATATACATAGTTGGAATCCTCGAAGGAGGGGGTTGGAGCAAGGAAATACTTGACGAAATAATGGCTGATAATTTTCTAAAGTTGATGGAAACTATAAACCTGCAGATCTCAGAAGCTAAATGAACCACAATCAGAATTAACATGAAGAGAAAGAACTATACTCACATGGTCAGATTGCTTAAAACCATTGTCAGAAAAATCCTAAAAATAATCCAAGAAAGAAGAAAGATACATGTGTAGAAGAACAAAGGTACAAGTCATGGTAGTCCTTTCTTTAGAAACATTCCAATCCAGAGGAGAAGGAGCAAGATCCTTACTGTTCTGAAGTGGAAAAAAAATCTTAATAAAAAAATAAAACTCAATACCTGTCCACCAAGAATTCTGTACTCAATCACCAAGAAAGGTGATGTGAAGACTTTTTCAGGTACTCAAAAGGCAAAACAAAATGAGCCAATTATATGAGTAGCAATTTAGATAGTATTGCTTTTCTTTGTATCTAGTACCAGTATTTTCAGCAATTCTGAGGTTGTAAAGTCTGAGTCAGTGACATTTTTTTTAAAATGTCTGTGTGTATGTGTGTGTGTTAGTTGCACAGTCGTGTCTCTTTGCAGCGCCATGGACTGTAACCCACCAGGCTTCTCTCTCCATGGGATTTCCCAGGCAAGAATACTGGAGTGGGTTGCCATTCCCTTTGCCAGGGGATCTTCCTGGCTCAGGGATCAAACCCGTGTTTCCTGCATTGCAGGCAGATTATTTACCATCTGAGCCATCAGGAAAGCCCATTTTGTTACTACAGTTCAGTTCAGTCACTGGGTCATGTCCAACTCTTTGCGACCGCATGGACCGCAGCACGCCAGGCTTCCCTGGCCTTCACCATCTCCCCAAGGTTGCTCAAACTCATGTCCATTGACATATTGATGCCATCCAACCATCTTATCCTCTGTCGTCCCCTTTTCCTTTTGCTTTCTGTTTTTCTCAACATCAGGCTCTTTTCCAATGAGTCATCTTTTTGTATTAGGTGACCAGACTATTGGAGCTTCAGCTTCAGTATCAGTGCTGTTTAAACTCTAAGGCTGAAAGACAGAAAGAGTGGAATGGCTTTATGGAGATGGGATTAGCCTTGTAAGCACAGTGCCAAAAGGAGGTGTATCTTTGAAAATTGTGTTTCATGTTTTTATTGGTGACCAAATTGCTTGAGTTTTTCAATGGTTGTTAGTAAGTATTTGTGTTTTATATTTTTCCTCTGAAATAGGTTTTGCAAATGTAAGCCATTGTTATCTCTCTGTAATGTTATACAGTGTGAGCAGTATATTCAAATTGGCACTCATTTCATAGCCAGTGAAGTAGCTGAATTACTGTGAGTACATTTGGCGTTTGGAGAGATGCATTAACTCTCCCTGGTCAACCAGACACTATTTAATGACTCGCACAATTCAGGCTGAAAGAATTTATGTGCTCTTTACACTCTTGGATGATTTTGAGATAATTAAGTCAGTGAAAAGAAAATAGACGGGGGCTTCCCTGGTGGTCCAGTGGGTAAAGAATTCACCTTGAATTGCAAGAAGCACCTGTTCGGTCCCTGACCTGGGCAGATACCATGTGCCATGGAGCGGCTAGGCTGGTGTGTCCAATTACGAGCCGGCGCTCTGCCACGAGAGAGCCCACTGCAATGGGAGGCCCACACAGGCCAAAGAATAAAGATGGATGAAAATAAATGATGAGTTAGAGGCAAAAAAAAAAAAAAGAAAATAGAGGGACTTCCCTGGTGGTCCAGTAGTTAAGAATCTGTCTGTCCTAATCTGGGATTATACGTATCTGTAAACAACAAAACTCTGTAAAAGTAAAAAGTAAAATAATAAAAAAAAAAAAGAATCTGTCTGTCAACACAGAGGATGAGGGTTTGATCCCTGGTCGGGGAACTAAGGTCCCACATGCAGGGACTGGTTCACTGAACCTGTGTGCACACTCTGGAGCCCATGCACCGTAACAGGAGACACCCGTACACCACAGCTAGAGAAAGCCTCTGCCTGTGTTCTGAAGACCCACTCAGCCAAGTAATAATTGTTTATTATTGAAAAAGTAATAAAAATAAAATAAAAGAGGAAATACTTCTTACTAAATTATAGGCTTCAACATTTCTATATATTGAGTGTTATTAAAATACTCTCATTTTATTATAGTCTTCTTATTTAACTTTATAAAGTATGTTTGTATAATCTAGGTCTTAACAAACATTATGGGTTGTGTTTCATTTTGTTCACTATTAGACCATAGGATGGGCTTCCCAGATGGCTCAGTGGTCAAGAATCCACCTGCTAAGCACGTGGTGTGGGTTCAATCCCTGGGTTAGGAAGACTCCCTGGGAAAGGGATGGTAACCCACTCCAGTATTCTTGCCTGGGAAATCCCATGGACAGAGGAGCCTGGCGGGCTACAGTCCACAGGGCTGTCAGAGTCAAACACAACTCAGTGACTAAACAACAACAGACTGTAGGATTGCTGTAATCTGTTGAATACCTTACTGAAATGTAGATAAACAGTCTTTTAATATCCTGTGGGTCATATTCTAGATATAGACAGGAGGAATCTTATTATTAAGTGAATTCCTAGCTGTTGTGCATTAGTGCTCATTAGTGGTCTGTCATGGTCAGCGCTAAGAATATGACTTTGGAGAATGGAGTAGAAAGTAGCTATCAGAGTTGTAGATGTTGCACTGCTGTGCGGGATTGATACAGAGCTGCGCAGAATAATAGTTGATTTTGGATAGCACAGTTTAATCCAACTTTTTCAAACTAAGAAAATTGGGTTAGAACCTAGAAAATGAAAATGCACCTCCCCTTTGTTTGAGTTTTGCATCCATTCCTGAACCACTTGCTCTGGCTGTCAGGCTAGCAAGGCTGCTTGGCTCCGATAGATGATTGGCAGAACAGAAGGTAGAACTTTCTATAACTGACTGAGTCCCCATAATACCCCCCACCTGTAGGGCGGCTACATAATAAGAAAAGATTGGCACCGGTACTGGGTTGACAGCCTCCTTGACCACCATGTGCCTTCAGACTTGCTCTTCCTGTTGTCTTATCTCGGGGGATTGCCCTTTTCCTCCTAGTTGTTTAAACAGAACTTACGAATCAGCCTCTAT
Organism: Tragulus kanchil; assembly: GCA_022376925.1. Classification (NCBI taxonomy): domain Eukaryota; kingdom Metazoa; phylum Chordata; class Mammalia; order Artiodactyla; family Tragulidae; genus Tragulus; species Tragulus kanchil. The sequence goes on along the minus strand of JAIOJX010000028.1, from coordinate 233,099,423 downwards.
GCCTCCTTCTCTCTCATTTTACACATTCACTTCAGTACCAAGTCCAGTCAGAGTCAACTCAGTCTCCTAATTTCACTGAAAAAGTGAAAGTGTGTGTTAGTCACTCAGTCATGTCCGCCTCTTTGCAGTCCCATGAACTGTAGCCTGCCATTGAGAATCCATGCACTTCAGTGTTTCAGCTGGTCTTGTACCCGTAATGCTGCTGCATTCTCTTTCATGGGCCATTATAATCACCTCCTTACCTGCTCTCCCTGTTTCCACTCCCCTGACCCACTCTCCAGTGATTTTATATATATATATAATTTACTTTGTTAATTTTTAAAAAATCTATTTATGTGGGCTGCACTAAGTCTTCATTGCTGCACATGGACTTTTTCTCGTTGTGACAAGCACAGTTTTTCCTTTTGTGGAGCACAGGCCCTAGGTGCGTGGGCTCAGTAGTTGTGGTGCATGGGCTTAGTTGCCCTGCAGCACAGGGAATCTTCCTGGAGCAAGGAACTCTTGTCTCCTGCATTGACAGGTGGATTCTTAACCACCGGACTACCAGGAAAGTCCTAAATACACCATTTAGATCTTATTCACCTGCTTGATACCCTTCCGTGGTTGGCCATTGAACTTAAAAGCCAAACTCTTTCAAATGACCTGCAATGAAATGGAGTCCCTGCCTCCCTCTTTAGTCTTACATACTGTATTGTCTTTTGTTTCTGTGTTCCAGCCATATTGGCCCTTTCTTAAGTTCTGAATGTATCACATTCTTTCTGGTCTCAGGGTCATTTTCACATATGTTGTTCCTTCTGCTCAAGGGTTTTTTTTGTTTATAAATTGTTTGTTTATTTGGCTGTGTAGGAGCTTAGTTGCAGCACGAGGATGCTTTGATCTTCTTAGTGACGTGTGGAAACTTCTAGTTGTGGCATATAAAGTCTTAGCTGTGGCATGTGGGATCTACTTCCCTCAACAGGGATCAAACCTGGGCCCCCTACATTGGGAGCATGGGGTCTTAGCCACTGCACCACCAGAGAGGTCCCTCAGGGTTTTATTTAAAAAAAAAAATTGTTTGCACATAAATGTTCAACTTGATAACTTATTACAGGGTGAACATATTCATATTGCCACTACCAGACCAGGCTGAGAAATAGAACATTACTGCTGGCTCTCCTTTCCAATTACTGTCTCCATCATGATCTGCAGAGATAATCATTGTCTGATTTCTTGCGTCAGATTATTTCTGTCAGGTTTGTAGCTTAGCATAATGAAAAGTGAAAGTGTGTGTTAGTCACTCAGTCATGTCCGCCTCTTTGCAGTCCCATGAACTGTAGCCTGCCATTGAGAATCCATGCACTTCAGTGTTTCAGCTGGTCTTGTACCCGTAATGCTGCTGCATTCTCTTTCATGGGCCATTATAATCACCTCCTTACCTGCTCTCCCTGTTTCCACTCCCCTGACCCACTCTCCAGTGATTTTATATATATATATAATTTACTTTGTTAATTTTTAAAAAATCTATTTATGTGGGCTGCACTAAGTCTTCATTGCTGCACATGGACTTTTTCTCGTTGTGACAAGCACAGTTTTTCCTTTTGTGGAGCACAGGCCCTAGGTGCGTGGGCTCAGTAGTTGTGGTGCATGGGCTTAGTTGCCCTGCAGCACAGGGAATCTTCCTGGAGCAAGGAACTCTTGTCTCCTGCATTGACAGGTGGATTCTTAACCACCGGACTACCAGGAAAGTCCTAAATACACCATTTAGATCTTATTCACCTGCTTGATACCCTTCCGTGGTTGGCCATTGAACTTAAAAGCCAAACTCTTTCAAATGACCTGCAATGAAATGGAGTCCCTGCCTCCCTCTTTAGTCTTACATACTGTATTGTCTTTTGTTTCTGTGTTCCAGCCATATTGGCCCTTTCTTAAGTTCTGAATGTATCACATTCTTTCTGGTCTCAGGGTCATTTTCACATATGTTGTTCCTTCTGCTCAAGGGTTTTTTTTGTTTATAAATTGTTTGTTTATTTGGCTGTGTAGGAGCTTAGTTGCAGCACGAGGATGCTTTGATCTTCTTAGTGACGTGTGGAAACTTCTAGTTGTGGCATATAAAGTCTTAGCTGTGGCATGTGGGATCTACTTCCCTCAACAGGGATCAAACCTGGGCCCCCTACATTGGGAGCATGGGGTCTTAGCCACTGCACCACCAGAGAGGTCCCTCAGGGTTTTATTTAAAAAAAAAAATTGTTTGCACATAAATGTTCAACTTGATAACTTATTACAGGGTGAACATATTCATATTGCCACTACCAGACCAGGCTGAGAAATAGAACATTACTGCTGGCTCTCCTTTCCAATTACTGTCTCCATCATGATCTGCAGAGATAATCATTGTCTGATTTCTTGCGTCGTAGATTATTTCTGTCAGGTTTGTAGCTTAGCATAAATGGACTCATTCAGTATGCATCTTTTTATGTCCAGTTTCTTTCATTCTGTGTTAAATATGAGCCATCACACGTAGAATATAGCAGTAGTTTATTTGTTTTCATTGCTATGTAGTATTCCATTGTATGACTATTCTAGTGTTCCAGTGACATTTGCTTTATTTCTGTTTTTCCTATTGTAGACAACATTCATATGAACGTCCTTTTACATGTCTTTTGTTGCACATGTCTGCATATTTCTGTTGGGTAGTCTTAGAATGGAATTTCTTGTCACAGACTATGTGGCTGCTTCCTGGAACGCTCTTACCTCCACTCTTCATGTGGCTAGCTTCACGTTTGTTCTTCAGGTATCAACTGAAAGGTCACTTGCACAGGCGGGCAGGCCTGTTCTTACCACTACCTTCCCCAACAAGCAATTTTAAATTAGGTCCTTCTGTTGCAGTCTGTTAAAATTCCATCATTGTACTTGGTGTAATTTATAATTTTGCAGTTGTGTGATTATATAATGTCTGTCTTCCCGATGGAAGGTATTAGGGCACTGACTTTTTTTATGCCTAGAACTTTGCCAGGATTCTAGCACATGATAGGCATTCAGTACATACTTACTGCACACATGAGTGAAAGGTTATTTTTATTTTGAAATGTTACCAAGATTGGGACGCCTAGTTTCTATAGGACACTAATTTAGACAGTTGAGTGTCTTGCAACTGAAGTTTTGGTTATTTAATAATACAAAGAAAACGGTCTTCCTTTCAAATAATTTTCTTTTTATGTATGAGAAAATGGAATGAGGCTTTACCACCAACTTTTTCCCCCTTTTTACATGAAGGGATCAAACCTGGGCCCCCTACATTGGGAGCATGGGGTCTTAGCCACTGCACCACCAGAGAGGTCCCTCAGGGTTTTATTTAAAAAAAAAAATTGTTTGCACATAAATGTTCAACTTGATAACTTATTACAGGGTGAACATATTCATATTGCCACTACCAGACCAGGCTGAGAAATAGAACATTACTGCTGGCTCTCCTTTCCAATTACTGTCTCCATCATGATCTGCAGAGATAATCATTGTCTGATTTCTTGCGTCAGATTATTTCTGTCAGGTTTGTAGCTTAGCATAAATGGACTCATTCAGTATGCATCTTTTTATGTCCAGTTTCTTTCATTCTGTGTTAAATATGAGCCATCACACGTAGAATATAGCAGTAGTTTATTTGTTTTCATTGCTATGTAGTATTCCATTGTATGACTATTCTAGTGTTCCAGTGACATTTGCTTTATTTCTGTTTTTCCTATTGTAGACAACATTCATATGAACGTCCTTTTACATGTCTTTTGTTGCACATGTCTGCATATTTCTGTTGGGTAGTCTTAGAATGGAATTTCTTGTCACAGACTATGTGGCTGCTTCCTGGAACGCTCTTACCTCCACTCTTCATGTGGCTAGCTTCACGTTTGTTCTTCAGGTATCAACTGAAAGGTCACTTGCACAGGCGGGCAGGCCTGTTCTTACCACTACCTTCCCCAACAAGCAATTTTAAATTAGGTCCTTCTGTTGCAGTCTGTTAAAATTCCATCATTGTACTTGGTGTAATTTATAATTTTGCAGTTGTGTGATTATATAATGTCTGTCTTCCCGATGGAAGGTATTAGGGCACTGACTTTTTTTATGCCTAGAACTTTGCCAGGATTCTAGCACATGATAGGCATTCAGTACATACTTACTGCACACATGAGTGAAAGGTTATTTTTATTTTGAAATGTTACCAAGATTGGGACGCCTAGTTTCTATAGGACACTAATTTAGACAGTTGAGTGTCTTGCAACTGAAGTTTTGGTTATTTAATAATACAAAGAAAACGGTCTTCCTTTCAAATAATTTTCTTTTTATGTATGAGAAAATGGAATGAGGCTTTACCACCAACTGCTTATATGATCTTAGGTGAATCACTTAACCTCTAGCCTTTTCCTCTGAACATGAATAGCTTAGCCTGCATGACTTCAAGGGTCCTCTGACTTGAGGCTCTCTGCCTTCATGCAAATAAGCCGACCACAAACTGCCGTGCGTGCAGCCACAGGCAAATTGTGATTCTAGGAAGGTTTTGCTCATTTGTAATCTTGTTTTCATATTCTTATTGGCTTTCTTCATCTTGGTTTTCTGTATCAGCTAAGGAACACAGTCTGTTCCCCCCTGGAAGGTTTGAGTCACAGCAGAATGTTGACCTTGGCTGGCAGGGTCGTCACTGGGTAGTGGAATTATTTAATTTGAATACTGTAGTTCATCAGAAGTTAGAGAAATCTGCATTCAAATTTAGTCCTCAAAAATGACATTTAAATTTTTAAAGAAACAGCATTTTAAATTATCTGAAGATCTTAAGTAATAAGTTAATTTTGTTTCTTTCCATTCACATGGTGGAGGTATGACCACCATGTCACAGTTATCCTGTTTATTAGGCCTCTATTTAGGGTCATACCTCATGAACATCAAGAAATACATAAATATGATTGTTTTCATCTGAATTTCTGTACCTGACCTTATGTTTCATCATTTGCCGTAATTTCTCATTTGAGAAAGGAGGTGTAACAGCAGCAATGCTGAGTAATTCCAGCCATGTCATGTGACATAGTGCCATAAAAGTAAGCCAGGTCAGCAAGAAGGTTGTTGAATATTGTGATAGAGAACAATTGATAGGTTGAATTTTGATAGAGAACAATTGACATACTTTACTTAGATACTGAGTATTTTCTGTAGTCTATAAATAGATAATCTATGTGACTTCTATCTTCATTATTTTCCTGTAGTTTAAGTAGGAAACATAGATTAGGCCTGCCTTCAGTCATGAATTTGTTCAATTCAGAAACTGTGAAAGATGCACAGAGCTCAAATAGTGACTGAGCTGTAGGATATCACTAGCTCATGGCTTTGGTAGTTTTAGACACTTCTTAACTACTTCTGTGATGATAGGTGAAGGCAGGCTTATGATCTCCCAACTAGAACTTTGTCAGGGGGCTTCCCATGTGGCTCAGCGGTAAAGAATCCACCTGCCAATGCAGGGGGCATGGGCTCCATCCCAGGTCTGGGAAGACCCCTCATGCTGTAGGACAGCTAAGCCCATGCGCCGTAACTACTGAGCCAGAGCTCTGAGCCGGAAGGCCACTGCTGCTGAAGGCGCTGCCGAAAGCTCGTGCTCTGCACCAAGAGGAGCCACTGCCGTGAGAAGCCTTGTGCACACATCTAGAGGGCAGCCCCCGCTCAGCACTGCTGGAGAAAACCCTTGAGCAGCTACCAAGACTCAGCCATCAGTAAATAAGTGCATCCTCACTGGGTGGGGTTGGAATTATTTAATTTGAATACTGTAGTTCATCAGAAGTTAGAGAAATCTGCATTCAAATTTAGTCCTCAAAAATGACATTTAAATTTTTAAAGAAACAGCATTTTAAATTATCTGAAGATCTTAAGTAATAAGTTAATTTTGTTTCTTTCCATTCACATGGTGGAGGTATGACCACCATGTCACAGTTATCCTGTTTATTAGGCCTCTATTTAGGGTCATACCTCATGAACATCAAGAAATACATAAATATGATTGTTTTCATCTGAATTTCTGTACCTGACCTTATGTTTCATCATTTGCCGTAATTTCTCATTTGAGAAAGGAGGTGTAACAGCAGCAATGCTGAGTAATTCCAGCCATGTCATGTGACATAGTGCCATAAAAGTAAGCCAGGTCAGCAAGAAGGTTGTTGAATATTGTGATAGAGAACAATTGATAGGTTGAATTTTGATAGAGAACAATTGACATACTTTACTTAGATACTGAGTATTTTCTGTAGTCTATAAATAGATAATCTATGTGACTTCTATCTTCATTATTTTCCTGTAGTTTAAGTAGGAAACATAGATTAGGCCTGCCTTCAGTCATGAATTTGTTCAATTCAGAAACTGTGAAAGATGCACAGAGCTCAAATAGTGACTGAGCTGTAGGATATCACTAGCTCATGGCTTTGGTAGTTTTAGACACTTCTTAACTACTTCTGTGATGATAGGTGAAGGCAGGCTTATGATCTCCCAACTAGAACTTTGTCAGGGGGCTTCCCATGTGGCTCAGCGGTAAAGAATCCACCTGCCAATGCAGGGGGCATGGGCTCCATCCCAGGTCTGGGAAGACCCCTCATGCTGTAGGACAGCTAAGCCCATGCGCCGTAACTACTGAGCCAGAGCTCTGAAGCCGGAAGGCCACTGCTGCTGAAGGGCGCTGCCGAAAGCTCGTGCTCTGCACCAAGAGGAGCCACTGCCGTGAGAAGCCTTGTGCACACATCTAGAGGGCAGCCCCCGCTCAGCACTGCTGGAGAAAACCCTTGAGCAGCTACCAAGACTCAGCACAGCCATCAGTAAATAAGTAAATATTTTTAAAAAAGAAAACAAAACACCAATGACAATATATAACTTTGACATAGGAGGATATTAAGCTAGTTTATTTAGAATGAATGTAAGGAAAAGAATTATGATAGAGTTAGCAATATTTACTCTTCTTAGGATCTCTACTCTGTAATTGCCGAGTCATCTTCCTTCTCAATTTATTATGTGTTTATTATTTGATGAATGTATGATAGCCTTGGGACGGGCAGGCATAGGGCCATCCTTAAGGGTGTCGAATGTATTGCTCCATTTCAAATTTATAAAAGTCCTAGTGCCATTGAACTTTTGACTGATTGGAGGAAAATACCTCTTGGATCACTTAGAATCACAGCAGCTTCTCCTCTCCCACTGACTGGTTAGAGTTACCTTGTCTTCTGTCTTCTCTGAATTCATCCAGGATACCAGGGAATGTTGTCGGATAAATTTTATCTGGGGAAGGATCAAACTCACATCAGAGACAGAATAGTGTCCTTCATGCTCATGATCTGCCAGCCAACCTCAGTGGTTATCACAGACACTTGCCTTTATCTACATCGCTAATTCACTATCTCCCTCTTCCACCAACCCTGTTTATTTGGAGGTAAACCTTGGACATCATGTAGTTTCACCCATTAACACTTTTTGGAAAGCACATGTTTATGGCACATATTTTATTTTGCTTTCAATTCTTTTCTGTGGCCTGATTCCTATTCATATATTCAGGAGGAGTAGAATCCTAGGGCCTTCAGATGATGTTTTCTAATGATGTGAGATTATGTTTAAAAATATAACTAAAATTATAAATTTATACTTAAGGTAGCTCTATGTTCTTAGGAAATGCACATCTGTATTTAAGTGAAGACTGAGATTTAAAGCATGAATGAAAGATAGTGTTGAACATGAGGAGGAAAGAAAAGCTTTTCCTTTTAAAATAAGGAAAATTTAAAAAAAAAAAAAAAAGAAAGGAAAATAAGGGTGGCGTTACATACCGCTGGCTCCTGAGGCGTGGTAGCAGTCAGTTCGGAAGCCAGGCTCTGCCTTACCTACCGTGCTTCACGCAGGAGCTGAAGAGGGGCCTCCTCGCCTTAGCTGAACTGCTCCAGATCTTGATCGGCTCAGAATGGCTGGGAAAGCAGTGGGCTTCTTGGCTGTTCAGACCTACTGATGGTTAGAAATCAGTCACTTGTAAAAAGGAAGGCTTGTTTGTCCTAACATTTCGTTTGTTTAATAACAGCAACGTGAAAAAGAAGGAGGGAAAACCACCTCTCTTAGAAAAAGCAGCCTCTTTGCCTCAGGGAAGGCATGGTGGATCCCCTTGAAAGACAGCAGTGGGGAGAAAAGGAATGGCCTGAACTTCCTGTTCACCTCTTTCCTGGACCCTCAGCCCTGCTCCTCTTCCACTTTGTTTCCTCCGAGCTCCTCGCATGACCTGCTGCTCTGTGCACACCGCAACGGAAACCCTGGTGTGGTCATCCAACAGCTCATCTTCCCCGCCCCACGCACCCTCCAGACATCACGTGGGACAGTTTCCACAGATCACTGTGAAAAATTGTTGAGCTTCAATAATGGAGGTTTTCAAATAAGATAAAATGTTTATCTTTTTGCATATTGTTTTAAAATTAACATTCCCTTTTATGCCCAAACCTCTCAATGTTTTTTTTTTTTCTTTTGCTCATTAAGTTTTATTTGCTGCAAAATGAGGACTGCAGCCCCAAGACAGCACCTCAGATAGTTCTGAGGACTGTTCCTCTCGGTTTATTTTTGTTTGTTAGATGAGTATCCCGTCAAAGCTGCAGTGTTCAGTCTCTGGGTTAGGTGGATGTCCTACTGAGATACAAAGAAGTAGGACCTAGTTTCTGTTGCTTTTAGTAAACAAGAGTTTTCCTTCCAGCCAAAGTACCCAGGGTAAACTTTAGGTAGGAAGAAAGCGGCATTTTTGGTTAAGTATTGCAAGGTGACAGGCTTCGCCGGTGGCTCAGTGGTAAAGAATTCACCTGCCAGTGCAGGAGATGGCTTCTGTCCCTGATCTGGGAAGATCCCACATGCCAAGGAGCAACTAAGCGCGTGAGCCTGTGCTCTGGAGCCTTCAGGCTGCGCCTCCTGAGCGGGTAGCGCCTGACAGCCTGTGCTGCACAAGAGGAGCTGCTGCAGTGAGGAGCCCGCACACCACAACAGAGACTCGCCCCACTCACCCCACTAGAGGAAAGCCTTCTCAGCAGCAGAGGCCCAGCGCAGCCAAATATGTAAATGGCTAACAGGTATTCAAGACGGAAAGACCGCTGTGGACAAGGAAAGAGGGGAGGACGGGACAGAACATGGAGCTGTGGGAGACAAGCACCTCACTCCTTTTGGCTGAAGCTGGGATTCGAGGGTGGAGTGTTAAGAGATTCTCAAATTATTTTCTAGAGTTAAGTTATCATAAAAATGGGGCAGTAATTTAATTAGCTCCCTCCTCATCGTATATTTCTGTATTTCATGGAGTTTCATAAAATAAGGGAATCTTATGTATTAGATACATGTGGGGAAGGAATAAAATATACGTGTGGGGAATAAGTGTATCTCTTAGTGCCATTTAGAGCTACAGGCTACTTAATTTAGGAATATCCACATGTATTTTTAACAGTTATCTTTGCTGGCTACATTAAAATTAAAAAAAAAAAAATTTACACAATATCACACATACGGAAAAGCTGAAGTTCAGTACAAATGAACTTTTTCCCCCTAAACTATTTAAGACTACTAGTTGCTGACAGGATACCCTGTCGCCCCAAATACTTTATGATGTTCTTCTGTTCAGTTTCAGGCTGTCATGGCAGGAATACTACAGAGCGGTGTGCGTTTCGCTGTATCCTGACAGCTGACGCAGTGTTGACTTGTGCCCTTACTGTTGGTGTTCACTTTGATAACTTGGGTCAAGGTGGTGTCTTCCAGGTGTCTCTGGTGGCCCCTTTTTCTGTATAATTGATAACTGTGTGGAGTTGAGGTGCTTTGAGACTATGTATGGTCCCATTCATTGCTCTTCACAAGTTAAATTAACTTGTGAGTTTATTCAGTGAGTTATAATGTTACTCTTATAATTTATTTTGATGCTCAGACTGTCCGATGTTTCTCTGGTAGAAGAGGCCCCTTTGAGTTGGCTTCTGTGTTTTTGTGACATGCTTTCGTTATCGTTTTGAACACTCCCTTTCTGGCAAAGAAGTACGTTTTAGGCTTGTCTTATGCCTGCTCTTCTTCCGAAATTAACCATTTCTCCAAGGGGCCCTGGTTCCTTTTAATAAAGAATGTATTAGAAAACAAGACCTGGGCGCTGGGTGTGCTGTCTGTTATTAGAGCACTGCGGATCACGGCTCCTGGAGAGAGCAAGGGCAAATGTGTAAGTGTGCGTGCATATGCAGGGGTCTCCCTGGTGGCTCAGTGGTAAAGAATCCATCTACTCTGTAAGAGATGCAGGAGACAAGGGCTCGATCCCTGGAGGTCCTCCAGAGGAGGAAATGGCAGCCCTCTCCAGTGTTCTTACCAGGAAAATCCATGGACAGAGGACCCTGGTGAGCTGCAGTCCATGAGGTCACAAAGAGTTGGGCATGACTGAGTGTGGCTGGGTCTCTGGATATGAAAACACAGTTATATCCACCCATTTCTGTCTTTGTCTGTCTGTCTCTCTAGTAAACTCGACGTTCACACTGGTGACTCCAGTTCCCAGCAGCACTGCAGTGTCCTCCTGGTTTTCTCTTTCTGTTGGCACTTCCCTTCTCTGCTCCATGGTTCTGGATCATCCCCCTGTGTGTAACCAGCCGCTCTCCTGTTGCCACCACAGCCTCCTCCACGCTGTGGGTTCCTTCCTTAACCCCCTGCCTGGAGCCTCCATCCAGCGCACCTGCCCGCTCCAGCCTCCCACGCACCAGTATCCCGTGCCAGGCCACTGCCACCATCCCTGGTGGACAGCGCCCTCCTCACTCCACTCAGACTTCAACACCTCCTGCCCGGCTGCCCCTCCTTCCAAGTGGAGGTTTTGTTTCCCCACCTCTGGCTTCACCTCCATGAACAGGGCCACCTTCTTACTCTCCCTGGACTCTCATAGTCTGTGAAAGACCTCCTTCCATGCCACCCCAAACCTCTGAAGCATACATGAAAAAATAGGTGATGTCCTACAGTCCTTTAGTTTAACGATATCATGAAATTGGAAGGGTCTAGAGGTAGGTGTTTGGTTCTGGAATCGCAATCCCCCGTCCACTGAACATAAATCACTGAACTCCTCTGGGTGTCCAGCACTGAGCCTGCCCACTGGGGACGGGGGATGAACTAGACAGAGCCCCTTCCAGCCCCATGAAGCTGCCTTCTCTGGCTCTCTTGAAGTTTAGACACGGTCTGTAGTATCAAATTAGTAACCTTTCTAAGCGTGTTTCCTCATGTCAAATGCTTCTCATTCTAAAGAATAATTTAAAAATTCATTGTGTTTTGAGGAGAAACCAAAAAATTCCTGGAAGGAAAGTGACATCTTGTTTATTCTTTGAATCATTTTTATTTCCTTTGGTGTACTTTTATCTAAGAATATACACTTTGGTTTAAATTGTGTGTGTGTCATGTTCCCTGAGTCTCAGAATATAATATGAAAGCACAAATAACTGGGGATCGTGACGTTTATTTGCGTGTTTGAATCAGGTGAGAACCTAATCGATGGATCTTCATGGGGCCTGAAAAACATGGTAGTTCCTATATTCGGAGCACAGTTAATGAAAAGGTAATAACCATGCATTATTAGAAGAGAGAACATTTTGCTGCATGGTAATTTAAGTTATAAACAACTTTTTCTTTTCTAAGGGAAGGTAATGACTTAATATTAAAAATATGTTTCTTTTAACCCTTACTGTCCGTATTTGAACTCGGCGGTTGCTGCTAGAGCTGACAGATACATTTAGCGATTTCTTTATTACTCTGCTAGTGGTAGTGTGTGAAATGCAGATAGCCTGTAAACGCTGGAGTCCTGTTTGCCCTGGAAGCCATGCCTTCTCTCATTAGAGACATGACAAGCGTCTCCGAGATTTGCTCTGGTACACATGGTGCTTGTAGTGAGGCAGGATGTAAGGGAAGGGGTTCTTATTTTACTTTATAACTCGCATTGGTGTCGTATTTTCCATCTGTGTTCCTTGTCATTGAACGTTAGGAGTAACTGTTCTATAAATATATAGTGTAAAAAATATTATGTAGTGTAATAATAATGATAGGAAATGCAGACATGAAGAGTAAAATTTACATCCCTGTATGAATTTAGTGGCTTGGTGAGATCATCCTCATTTCCTGACTTCATGCTGATGGTTTGGTAAGGATAAAGGCCCACTCCTGATAATGAACATGCTAGAGAAATGTGACATTGTCAGGTAACTGAAAGATTGACCTGGTCTTTTAGTTATTTATTTATTTATTTGGCTGCCTGGGGTCTTAGTTGCAGCATTTGGGATTGTTTGTTGTGGCACATGGGATCTAGTTCCCTGACCAGGGCTTGAGTCCCGGCCCCCGGCCTTGGGAGCAGGGAGCTGAGCCACTGGACGGCCAGGAAGTCTGAAGCCATTCGGTCTTAGCCTGTGCTGCCAGCGAGCAGAGCACAGCTCACTTGAAGGCAGAAGGGGGATAACTGGGAAGAAGTATGAGTGGATGGTCTGAAAGGAGGTGAGGCAGGCAAGGAAAGTGAGCTCATCTGGAAAACCCTGGAAACAAGCTTTGAGGCAGAAGAAAAGAGCTGAATTCAGAGCACTGTGGGCTGAGAGGCAAAGCCAGAACCTGAGACGATAGCCATTTTGTTGGCACTGGAGATCAGCAGGGAGGCTGTGAGGATCCACTTACATGCTTTTGTAAGGTGGAACACATGAGTATTGTCAAAAGTATTCATTACTCTAATTCTGTATTGGAATGTAATTTATTAGAGTATTCACTTTATAACATGCTGTATTTCACGTATAAATTGCAGAGGAGTGAGGACCAGGAAAGGGGGTAAATGCAAGAGATAAGAGGTGACTAAGGAGTGTAGCTGAGAGGTGAGCTGGGGGCTGCGGGCCAGGGTGTGGACAAGGGTGGGCGGTAAAGAAGGAAAGAACTAGAAGGGAGAGGATGGAATGTGAAGGAGGCTCCTCACTTTCCAGATTCATAGGCCTTAGAAAGCAGTATTTGTAATTGTCCATTGAGATATACTAGCTGTGGTTTATGTTTCTTTGGTTCTGTGTCCAGTTTTCAAGACATCTATTTACTAAGAACTAGGAAGGTTTTCCTTTAAAGCTTCAGGATTTGTTGTTTTTCTATTTTTCTCAGTAAAATGACCAGAGCAGCCTGTCCTAGGGAAATTATTCAGTGAGTTTTATTCACTAGCAGATAACACTAACTTCACAGCAGAAGAAATAAATCCAGACAGAGGCCAGACTGACGATTTCCCCGTCCCTGCACTAGACTCTGTGGTCAAGTACTGCCATTGGTTTTCATTATCTTCCGTGTGTCAAGCACTGTTCTGGGTCAGGGAGGAAGAATGAATAGGCCAGAGTTGCCCCTTTGGGGAGCAGGTTGGCTAATGAGAAAAACAAGTCATGAGTTATTTTAAATGTTCTGGCAATTCACGTTGCCAGAGGGAGCTCTGTGAAAGACCTGTGCTTGGAGACATAAAGATTTCCAAAACGTGACCTTGTGTCTGTCACTTTCTAAAGCAAATCGACTTTTGTCAAGAGGCCAAAGTCAAGTAGCGTCTTGCAGGCAGGAAGCCGGCACACTGTGCAGAGGTACAGAGATGTGAAAGACCATGTTTGGGCAGCGGTGAGAGTTCAGTGTGATGAGCTGTAAGATGCAGGGCGTGGGTAGGAGAGGAGAGTCATGAAAGCAGAAGCAGAAAAGGTATGTTGAGGCCAGATTCTGGAAGATTCCTTGCTGTGGAGCAGAGTGTTGTCCTTTAGGGAATATCATAAGTGTGTTCCTACTATGAAGGATAGGTAAACAGATCAGTGGGTCAGAGAAGAAAATTCAAAAGCAGCCTCTGAAACATACGAATATTATTGATGGTCATTAGGGGAGGGTGGGCTCATGAACACATGGTGCTGGGCTAGCTTGTTACTTTGGGAAAAACAAAGTTACTGGGAAAAAAAACCAACAAAAACAAACTTACTGGTTTAAAAAAATATTTTATGCAATACATTTATGTTAAGAATAGCAGTTTTAGATTTAGGCATTTTTTCCTTGAAACTTTGGCTTTATAGCTAAAGGGAATCTGATGTTTCAGGTCCTTTATCTCACACTGAAACTTTTCTGTTTGTAGCATCAGCAGAAAAAGAGGCAATCAAGGGTACATACTCCAAAGTTCTAGATGCCTATGGACTTCTAGGTGTCTTACGATTAAATCTTGGTAAGTATTCAGTACAGTTAACCCATTTTTTTCATTTCTGTTTTTGTAATTCTAAGGATTTGAGAGAGACTATTTCAGACTCTATATCTGATCTGTAAGTGTGGTAACGTCTTTGAAACCTGGACTGAGCTAATCTTGAGATAGTGTTTGTTGCCTGAAAAGGTATGCTACTTGCTCATGCTCTCGTGAATTTAAATTCCAGAAACAGCGTCCCATTCGAATACTTTAAGAGATTGTTGTCAAAAAGAGGGAAATCCTGGCATCCCCCTTTGTTTTTGTTTCAGTGCACTTAGGAAAAGATGTCTTAGTGGGATCCACACACTGATTCTCCTGGTTTACAGGGGAAGAGACATCAGTTTTAGACTCTGAAGGTCTCAGCTTGAGCCTGTCTCTGCCATTTAGTGCCACCATAAGCTGCCAAATAACCTTTAAAGTCACCAGTTTGATTCTGTAACAGTGTGACTCAGAGTATGGCCCACGGACTAGCTACTCTCCGTGAACTGCTTTGTTACTGGTCTGGATGAGATAAGAAGCTGGCGCCATCATGCAAGTCAACACATGGCTTCTTTCATTGATGAAGTCTTATTGTGGAGAAAAGTCAGCTAAACCAACTGGTGAACTTAGTGATGTAGTTTTCTGTTCTGGAGCAAGCAGCCTCCTGCTTCCCTGTTCTCACTGCACTGGTAACTGTGAGCTGATTCATGGATTGTACTTTGAGGAGCTATGGTCTGTCACACGGAGATTTGCCATTTGGTAGGAATCTATCACATGTAAAGCACAGTGCCTGTGCATTTGTGCTCGCTCACTCAGTCGAGTCTGACTCTTTGTGGCCCAATGGACTGTAGCCCACCAGGCTCTTCTGTCCCTGGGATTCTCTGGGCCAGAATACTGGAGTGGGTTGCCATTTCCTTTTCCAGGGCATCTTCCCAACCCAGGGACGGAACCCACGTCTCCTGCACTGACAGGTGGATTCTTTACCACTGCGCCACTCAGGAACGCTTAGCTAATACTGTCCTCAGTCATCCTCACAGTCCAGTGAGATTTATTTTAATCTTATTTTCTTTTTTTATTTCTTCTTTCCTTTTTGGCCACACCTTCTGGCATGTGGGACCTTAGATCCCTAACGAGGAATCGAACTTGTGCCCCCTGCATTGGAAGTGCAAAGGTTTAACCATTGGACTGCTAGGGAAGACCCTAATATTATTTTCTCAGAGAGAATATCTCAGGTTGCTTATGTTCACACAGTAAAATTGATGAAGATACTAAGTGGTGGAGAAGCCAAGATGCGGGGCACTTCGGCCTGTGTCAGAGCCCCGAACACTCGAAGTACACCACTGCTGAATTCCACCTTCATACTGATTGCATGGGATTTTTGTCAAAATTAGATGAAAAACTCTCTATGAAAGTTTTTGTAAGCCATATTGTTTTGTGAATTGTTACCAAAGACTTTTTTGTTTACATAGCAGCAGCAGCAGCTCATGTTTATATATCATTTTTTCAACCTTGCTACTGATGAAGAATTCTCACATTCCTTGTCTGAACTTCCTCACAATCATAAAGGAAAGATAGGAAAGGTCGCATTTTTTAAATCTGGTAAACCTTGCATACCCTTAGGTTAAGCAGAGGAATAATTTCATAAATGTGAGATTGTTTTGTTAATGTTTTATTGCTTCCTTATACTGAATATGTTTAAATAAGGATTTTTTTCCCAACTTCTGCCAAAATCTAGTTGTGAACGTAAACCTATCTGTGATAAATTTAAAATAACCCCAATGTCAGATTTTTAAAAAGTTGGAAGAAATTTTGACTAACTTGAGAATTATCAGGACTTCTTATCCTATTAAATCTTTGATTTTTGCAGGTGACATTATGTTACATTATCTGGTCCTAGTCACTGGATGTATGTCTGTTGGAAAAATTCAAGAATCTGAAGTTTTCCGAGTTACTTCCACTGAATTTATATCACTGCGAGTTGATTCTTCAGATGAGGATCGCATTTCAGAAGTGCGAAAAGTTTTAAATTCAGGAAACTTTTATTTTGCATGGTCTGCATCCGGAGCCAGTTTGGATCTGAGTCTTAATGCCCATCGTAGCATGCAAGAACACACAACGGATAATAGATTTTTCTGGTGAGTTTGTGTTACATGTTTCCCTTTGTGATCTCGTGTTGTGCAACTGCTGGGTGCATTGGAACATGGAAGTCGTATCCATTACTTCCAGAGCTGACAGTAGTGGTCCTTGCTGGGTGAGCACACCCTTCTTTCCTGTGGCAGGATCCTCAGCAGAGCATAGCAGACATCTGCCGTTGTTTCATAAACGCTGTCCTGTGATGTGAAACCTGTTGACTCTGCCTGAGCTAGACTGACCTTCCATTTCAGGCGTACATTTAAAATGTCTATTTTTAAATTAGAAGGAATTAATCATAATAGAATTGTGTTACTCATATTTACTCTTCTCAGTGTGAGATCTCATCTCTGGCAATGTTGCCTTTCTAAGCCCACATTCCCTTGTTGTTTTTAATTTGAAGGTTGTACGATTTTGATTCAAGAGCAATCAACTACAAGCAAGCAATACGCTGGGTCAAGTTTAGTACTGGAATAGAATAAGACTAAAGTAGTTACCTGTGACATAGTTCACCGTTGTGCAGAAAGGTGCTGTATTTTAAGTATGTACTAATGGGGCAGCAGGGCCCACATGACTGTGATTAGTATCGCTTTAGTATCTGGAGCAGACCAGATTTCCAGTAGAATCGTTCTCTTGTCTACAGTCAGCGTCACTGTTGACTTTTTTCCTTAACACAATGGACAAACTGTGTTTCATTTGTTTACTTACGTTATAAGGCCGAAGTCCAGGACTGGGCTCCTGGCTTGCTTTAGTAATTCAGATGCAAGGTACTCCCTGCTGTCTACTTTCTCTCCTTCCCACTTCCAGTATCTGCCTAAATCATTCTGAAGAAGGCCCTGAAAGTCGAGGGCTCAAAGTAATGTTGGGGCCAGAAACTAACTTTAGAGTAGTATCTTGGTCACCTTGTAGCTCACATGGAAGTGTCTTGGCCCAGAGTGGCAGGGGAGCTGGGAGGGCAAACTGAAAAGGGGCTTTGGAGCCCTGTAGCCAGAGACTTGGAGCTTTGCGGAGAGGGAAGTGAGGGAGAGTGGGGAAGGGAGGTCAGTCGGAGAGAGGAGTCAACAGTCCTGTCTGCTCAGGTCAACTCTGCAGTTTTCTGATGGGAGAGCCATTGGAACTTCTAAAAAAGGTTAATGGTGTTGCAGCTGGTCTTAGGGCAGCTATCCTTACCTATTTCCCTCTGTTCATTCTTACCCCAGATTTCTTAGATTGAGAGAGAAAAGTTTTCCTGCCATAATTAGAAGTCTAGGCAGGTGCAGATCGATTGGCTAAATGGTAAGCAGTCAAGAATATCATGAAGTTTAATCAGTGGGAATCATTCATTTATCTTGTCATTCAGTTATGGGTAGAGGTGGGGGCCAATTTCGATAACAGACTGAAGAGGATAATCGAGCAGGCGACAGGCTGAGCAAAGGGGAGGGTGAAATGCCAAAGGTGAGTTTTGCTCACTTTACAACTTCTACAGTTTGATTTTTTTTTATTTCACTTCTACAATTTTGATAAGGATTGAATTCTGGAGCTTCACTTGGCATAGCAAAACGAAAGCTTTTAGAATTCATTATGCATACATACCCTTGCTGTTTTGTAGAAATATTTCCCAAGATATAGCCAAGTAAGTTTTGTAGCCAGAGAGTAGCCCTATCCCAAAAACCCACGTTATAAGGCCACTGGGGATTGAAGGCTGCTGAGACTTGAGAGTCATGTGTAAACTTAAATAGAAGTAAAATAGCAAGGCACTGACCACAAAGAAAAATGAAAACAGACGGCAGATGGGGGAAACTCTCTGCAAAAATGTAAGGCTCCTGCTCCTATTTAAATGGGAACAGTGAGTCTTTCCTGCCATTGCCGAGGTTCATGTCCTAGCAGTAGTGTCTGGACAGACCGGGTCACAGTCAGTTTGAACTTTGCCAGATCAGATCAGGTAAGATACTAGTAAAGTGTGGAGGCTTAAGTCATATCTTTAAATTAGTAATGGTCCTCCGATTTAACATTATCCGAGGAGAAGTCTGCTGCTCATGGACATGCTGGTGTGCTTCCCTGAGTAGGTGAGGGGCCGAGGCTGTCACTGGTTCATCAGGCCTGCAGTGGCCACCACCTGTTTGTCCCCTGCAGCGCAGCCTGGGGTGGTGGGGCCTGGGGACGATGCCTCCGGCAGCGTTGCTCTAGAGTGTTGGTAGCCCTAAGCCTTCAAGAACATGCTGGCACGTTGTTTTACACTTCTAAAACAAGACGGTTCTTAGAGACAAAGAGCAAGTCTTGAATGCTTTGCTTGCACTTAAGATTTCCACTGGTGTATCAGGCCTGCAGTGGCCACCACCACTGCAAAGCACTTAAGATTTCCACTTAAACTGGTAGTTTGAAAACTCAGAGAACCAAGTGTCACTGTTCTGGAAACTTCCCTCCTGTCAGGCACCTTTTTATCTGCAAACCCCAGAGAGGAGGTTTTTCCGCACGGCAGTATAGTTTCCTTGGTGGCGGGTTGGTGAGGAGCTTGGAGGACTGTGGTTCCGGCAGAGCCCGTGAGGATGTGAAGACAGCCAGTGGGTCAGGTGCCTAGCCCCCGTCCCAGCTTTAGCCATGGCAACTCCGCTTTTGTTGCTTTCTAATCATTAGGCTTCTGTGTGTTCATCTTTGCCCTGAAAAAGATTGTCAAGTGGGGAAGTGAAAGTGGAAGGAGAGAAAGTAGAGAGCAGGGAGCACCTTGCATGTGAATTACTGAAGGAAGCCAGGAGCCCAGTCCTGGACTTTGGCCTTATAACGTAAGTAAACAAATGAAACACAGTTTGTCCATTGTGTTAAGGAGAAAAGTCAACAGCGGTGCTGACTGTAACCTAAAATATAGAAGTTTTTGGAGCAATGGAAAACTCTAGACAGGCGTGGATACGGTAGCCACTAACTTACCTAGATATTTAAACTTAATTTAAAATGGAGCCTTACAAAAGTCAAGCCTTAAGTAAATCCTTCTAAAGTGCTGTGGGGAGGTGTGTGTGAGCCCCTTTTTGGAACAAGTTGTAAATACATTATGAAGAAAGATGTAAAAAAGGGGGCCCAGATTCTAAAAATGAAATGTATGCTGCCTTTGCATGGACCATAGGTCACATGTCCAAGGACTTCACTGTATAGCCCTGTCTTCCAGTCCCTGCCATAGTAAATGTAAGCAAATTGATTTAAATGTAAGTTGATTTATTTTGGGTGCCTTTTTTTTTTTAAACCTTTATTTTACTTTTAACTTTTACAGAGTTTTGTTTACAAATATGCAGGTTGGGTGCCTTTTAACATGAATGTTCCTAGAACACTGTTTTAGAATGTACAGTGTGTTGTACAGTGTGTGTGTGTGTGTGTGTGTGTGTGTGTGCCCAGTTGCTCGGTCGTGTTTGCCTCTTTGTGATCCCACTGCCTGGAGCCCACCAAGTTCCTATGTCCATGGAGTTTTCCTGGCAAGAATACTGGAGTGGGTCGCCGTTTCCTCCTGCAGGGAGTACTGGTCACCCTAATGCAGTTCTTTCTTTTTCTGCTAGGAATCAGTCTTTGCACTTGCATCTCAAGCACTATGGTGTGAATTGTGACGACTGGTTATTACGCCTCATGTGTGGCGGAGTAGAAATCAGAACAATTTATGCTGCTCATAAACAGGCAAAGGCTTGCCTCATTTCCAGACTCGAGGACTGTGTCCCAGCCCTGAGGATGTGAAGACAGCCAGTGGGTCAGGTGCCTAGCCCCCGTCCCAGCTTTAGCCATGGCAACTCCGCTTTTGTTGCTTTCTAATCATTAGGCTTCTGTGTGTTCATCTTTGCCCTGAAAAAGATTGTCAAGTGGGGAAGTGAAAGTGGAAGGAGAGAAAGTAGAGAGCAGGGAGCACCTTGCATGTGAATTACTGAAGGAAGCCAGGAGCCCAGTCCTGGACTTTGGCCTTATAACGTAAGTAAACAAATGAAACACAGTTTGTCCATTGTGTTAAGGAGAAAAGTCAACAGCGGTGCTGACTGTAACCTAAAATATAGAAGTTTTTGGAGCAATGGAAAACTCTAGACAGGCGTGGATACGGTAGCCACTAACTTACCTAGATATTTAAACTTAATTTAAAATGGAGCCTTACAAAAGTCAAGCCTTAAGTAAATCCTTCTAAAGTGCTGTGGGGAGGTGTGTGTGAGCCCCTTTTTGGAACAAGTTGTAAATACATTATGAAGAAAGATGTAAAAAAGGGGGCCCAGATTCTAAAAATGAAATGTATGCTGCCTTTGCATGGACCATAGGTCACATGTCCAAGGACTTCACTGTATAGCCCTGTCTTCCAGTCCCTGCCATAGTAAATGTAAGCAAATTGATTTAAATGTAAGTTGATTTATTTTGGGTGCCTTTTTTTTTTTAAACCTTTATTTTACTTTTAACTTTTACAGAGTTTTGTTTACAAATATGCAGGTTGGGTGCCTTTTAACATGAATGTTCCTAGAACACTGTTTTAGAATGTACAGTGTGTTGTACAGTGTGTGTGTGTGTGTGTGTGTGTGTGTGTGCCCAGTTGCTCGGTCGTGTTTGCCTCTTTGTGATCCCACTGCCTGGAGCCCACCAAGTTCCTATGTCCATGGAGTTTTCCTGGCAAGAATACTGGAGTGGGTCGCCGTTTCCTCCTGCAGGGAGTACTGGTCACCCTAATGCAGTTCTTTCTTTTTCTGCTAGGAATCAGTCTTTGCACTTGCATCTCAAGCACTATGGTGTGAATTGTGACGACTGGTTATTACGCCTCATG
This sequence comes from Tragulus kanchil, assembly GCA_022376925.1. NCBI lineage: Eukaryota > Metazoa > Chordata > Mammalia > Artiodactyla > Tragulidae > Tragulus > Tragulus kanchil. Next base: position 233,078,355 of record JAIOJX010000028.1, on the reverse strand, counting down.
TGTGGCGGAGTAGAAATCAGAACAATTTATGCTGCTCATAAACAGGCAAAGGCTTGCCTCATTTCCAGACTCAGCTGTGAACGAGCTGGGACCAGATTTAATGTCCGGGGTACAAATGATGACGGTCACGTCGCCAACTTTGTAGAAACCGAACAGGTATGTAGTGTATATCATGTTTCATTCGTGTATTAGAGGAGACAACTTAAGAAAAGTGGGTTTTGATGAAATTAAGTCAAACTCAACTCTTAAAGGTAGGGTGAGTGCCATCTAAAATGAAAAGTTGTATTATTTTTGGCTATGTCACTATGTAATTGTAAATTCAGGCCTTGCCCTCAGTTCAATTTAAGTCTTCAGATTAGCTTTTGAAAATCAGAAAAAGCTAAAGAAAAAAAATAAATGAATTAAAAAGGAATTCCTTTTTTTAAAAGTTGTAATTCATCTACTTACATTTTCACTATTTTCATGGTTAATGTATACAGAAGAACTATCACTAGTTGAAACAACTTCAGCCTGTTTTTTTGGCCTACTTTGGCTATTTTGTTAGGATAATTTATATATGAAAGATTGCTCATAAGATAGAACTAGCGTGCACTTGATGTTAGTAGTTTGTCTTCTGGTGTAGCGGTGACAACTCCATGGAAGTCCCTCACCCACTGTTTTTCTCTGTAGGTTGTGTACTTAGATGACTCTGTTTCTTCCTTCATACAAATCCGGGGATCTGTCCCACTGTTCTGGGAGCAACCAGGATTGCAGGTGTGTGTAGTTTGTTTGTTTGTTTTCTCTTGAGAACTTGTCATATTTTTTGAACTTCTGGGTTAGTTTATTAGTTCCTCAGATAATTCTGTTACTCAGTCTAATCATATTACCTCGATTCATAAATAATAGTCCAAATATGGAAGCCCTGGAGTTGTCTAACTTGTTCTATCCTTTAATGTTCTCTCAAATATTCATAGAAATTCAGTTCCCATATTTAATATTAAAATTTCAATGTTTTCATGGCACATTGATTTTCAAAGTGTTTCTGTATTTACTCTCTCCTTATGTAACAATTTAGTCTCTGTAGGCATAAAATGGTAGTTATTAAAACAAAGCTTCTGAAACCAGATCTCTCAATTTGAATCCTTACTACTGCACGCTGCATGTGACTGAGCCCCTTCATGTGTAACATGGAGATAGTATTAGTCATTCCTGCCTCTTGGGGTCCTTAGAACCCTTTCCCAGGGCTGACTGGCACGCACAGTCAGCACTGGGTAAGGATTAGCTGTTCGTTTTCATTGGGCTTTGCAGGTGGCGCTAGTGGAAAAGAATCCTCCTGTCAGTGCAGAAGTAAGAGATGCAGGTTTGATCCCTGGGCTGGGAAGATCCTCAGGAGGAACTGGCACGCCGCTGCAGTATTCTTGTGGGGAAAATCCCAGTTCATGGGGTCACAAAGGGTCAGACACAACTGAGCATCTGCACACATTTGTTGATACTAAGAATGTATCTAGAAATTCCCTGCTAGTCCCGTGGTTAGGACTCCACACTTTCACGGCTGAGGGCCCAGGTTCAATCGCTGGTAGGGGAAGTAAGATTCCGCAAACCATGCAGTGTGGAAAAAAAAAAAAAGAACATAACTGCTAATGAAATTTTACTTTGCAGTTTGTCATGACTCATGGCTTGTCATCTTGAACATGTTCTCTGTTTTGCTTTCTGATCTTATTACCCCCTCGGTGTTCCTTTTGTTAAGTAAATGTCTAATTTTTAAAATGTAAGACTTGTTTTTCATGTTAGATCATAATACTGGATTGCCCAGAGTAGTATGGTTTTGCATTTTATTTTTATTCAAACATATTTAGTCCCTAAAGTATAAGTTAGATTCATTTTAGACTTCTGATACACACTGTCTAGTAAATTCTGTGCCTCAGTCTACAGTATTGAGAAACATGTACAGGAAAAGTCTTGCCTGCATTTGCCTTCGTTTAGTTTTTCAGTGGGGGTCTCTCTTACATTCTAGGATGGTGGAGAAAAATTGCTCACCACTTGAACCTTTTCCGTAAGGGGATTTTATTCAAGACAGGCTGAGAATGAACCAGGATTAACACTTGTGCTGCTTTGCTAAAATTCTTGAGTTTTTGTCAACACTAATTTGAGTCATGTGGGTTTCGTTGTTGGCATATTGGCTAACCTAATAGATACATATCTTCCCAAGTTTCTCTTAGGAAAGAGTACCAACCCTACCCTATTTGCTTTTGTTTTTTGTGACAGAGGAGGGTGTTAGGAATAGTTGCTTTAAGAAATTTTAAAACCTTGCTTTGATGGGAAGTAAATGCTTTTGCTTTATAGACAGGCTAGATAAGAGATTGGAATAGCCTGCTTATAGGTCCACTTTTTCACCGCTTTCTGTGTTATTTTCTTAAGAAGTTCAGAATTACAGTGTTTGATTATTCAGTAAGGTTGGAACCTGAGTAAATTCATGGAGGGATCCTCCCTGGGTGGGCCTGCCTTCTGACTTCCTTCTGTGTTCTGTGGCTTGTCCACATAGATAATCTGGCTCAATGATGTCATTTGATTATGGGCTGAAAACTATTGATTTTAAAATTGTGCCTTTTTTTTTTTTTAAAGATTTATTTTTATTTATTTATTTTGGGCGGGGGTCGGGTTGTGGAGGGCGGGGAGCAGGCGGGGCCACTTCTATTGATCTTTCATTTCTCCATTTTCATCTGTCTTTGTTCTTTGGCCCGTGTGGGCCTCCCATCGCGGTGGCCTCTGTTGTTGGAGAGCACCGGCTCTGGGCGCATGCGCTCCAGAGCTCCGGCTCGGTAATTGGACACATCGGTCCAGCCGCTCCGCGGCACGTGGGATCTTCCCAGGCCAGGGATCGAAGCGGCGCCCCTTGCACTGCAAGGCGGTGTCTTTACCCACTGGACCACCAGGGGAAGCCCCAAAATTGTGCCTTTCTTGACAGAGATAGTAATTTTGGAGACATCAAGACAATCTAACAATTCTGACAAATCTTCATTGAGCTGGCCTATTGTCTCGGGTGATTCCTCATTATTTAGCATAGTAGTTTGTAAAGCCAACCTTTTTTGACCAGAGATGAATCGTTTTGTATCTTTTGTCATTTTCCCCACCACTCAAAAAGAGTAGGTAATAGAGGAATGAAAATAATAGATATGGACTTTTTAAATAAAAATATCAAAGTCCCAATTTCATTTTCTCATAGAATACAAACAAGGACTTTTGACTTAGAGCAGTTGTAAACGGTTGTTGGGTGCCCTGAGTATTCCCAGGACTGGAGTTTATTTTGGGAGCTCCTTGAAGTGAGCTGTTTCACATCAGGGACGCAGTCAGAGCCTCCTTCCTTTGGGAGCTTTCCATTGTTCTATTTCTTTTCCTCCATGATGAATTCTTCAGCTGAGTTTGCTGCTGCTAAAATGTTTAAAGTCCTAGAGCACACATCTTTCGAAGTTTAAGATTTTATATAGTCTATTGTGCACTAGAAAATGAAATGGAATAGAGGTGTGCCATTTGGCTAATCACTTTCTCATTAAGAAGGAAAAGCTTTTAAAGGGAAAATGCACTTATTCCTCAGGACAGTCATTCACTCGTCTCACTCATCAGAGCAGGCAAGGGAATGCTGAGTGGATGATAATACTGTTAATTCAGTTTGGAACTCGAATGAGCACTTAGAGCTTTTTCTTTTTTTCCGACTCACCCCCTCCTCTCCCTGACCCCTGTTTTTCTGGTTTTATTTGTCAACTGCATGACTGATTTGGCATCCCTCCTTCCACATCCCCTTTAAAGGTCATGTTGTCCACAGATAAGCCAGAATGAATTCTGGGGAACCTTGATGCTGAAGTTTCGGGGAAATGTTTAAAAGGGAAAATTCTCAGAAATATTCTGGTATCACTGTTGTATTTCTTCTTGGAATCTGTTACATCTCTCTTAATTCCACCTCATCTCTCTCCTATTTTCCTATTTGAGAAATGAAAAACTGTATAACAACACATAGTAGGTGGTTGTTTTCCATCTTGTTTAATTCTTTTAACCCAGATTTTCTGAGTCTGAAAAATATGCTGTTATTAAAATTGTGTGCCTGAGAGATTGACTTGGAACGTCTGTTTTTCCAGGAACAGTGTTTTTAATCCGTGGGATCTTTGGGTGAAGGAGGAGTGCACAGGGTATTCAGCATAACAGAGGGAGAAAAACACATCCAGACCTTGAGCTTGAGGCAGCCTTGAAGCGTAGGTCATTTGGTCAGGAGGCGTATACTGTCATGTGAATATTTTTTTGGGATGAAAGATGTTGCCCCAAGAGGGCAGGTTTCTTTACTTGGTTGTATTTGTTCTTTTGTTGCCCAAATGACAATACCTGTTGACTTATAAAGGACACATAAGTTAGAACTTAAGACAAGGTAACGTGTATGAAAGCACTCTTACATAGATAAAAAGTCCCGTTAGTTTACAAATATTGCATAATAGTCTAACTTATAGTTGTTTTTTTTTTTTTCTTTTAAGGAGGTTTTGTTTTAAAAGGTGAAAAAGAGGAGAAACCCCTAGAGTTAATTTTTTCAAGAGACTATCACCAGTGACAATCGTTCAGGTTACTACTGTGTACTTAGCAGTTGATCTATTACGTAGTGTAAACAGTGCAATTTCTTCTGTCTCTGTGTGGCTTTGGTATGATTAAACATATTTCCCTTGTCTCAGGTGGGGTCCCATCGTGTTCGCATGTCAAGGGGCTTTGAAGCCAATGCACCTGCTTTTGACAGGTAGGACTGATGACTTCTACATAGTGCTGTAAGCTTTGATAGTGCTAAGCAGTGAGACTTACTGTAATTATATTCACTGCTTCATTTCAGCTTTGGGGCTCTAAGTAAAATTTTTTGACTCTCAGTTTAAGTGGACACTCTTATGAATTCTAGCAGTGGCGGCACTAGGCATGTAGGTCTTGATGTCTTGGCCTTAAAGCAGCTTCTGATGGGTGTGCTGACCAGTATGGTAGCGTCTAGCCACGTGTAGCTCTTGGGCATTTGGAACTGACCAGTCCAGACTGAGATGTGCTGTAGGTATATAATATGTACTAGATTTCAGACTTAGTGCAAAAATGCAAAATACTTTATTAATATTTGTTTTATATATCAATTACATGTAGAAGTGATATTTTAGCTATATTGGATTAAATAAAATATATGTAAATTATTTTCATCTTTTGAGTTTTACTTTTTTAATGTGCCTTCTAGAAAATTTTAAATTACATTGGTCACTTAGTTATATTTCCTGTGGATGGCGTTGCTCTCTAGCCTCTGGACTGGTTAGAAGCTGAAAAAAAGTAAAAAATCCTGTATGGGGCCTGTGTCTTCAAGGCGGAGCTATTAAGGAGCTCCCTGACTCCGCACGGAGAGGCAGTGGCCTCACGTGTGAGGGCAGCCCTATGCCTCTGCCCTCGCTGCCTTTCCAGCCCGCTGGGGGGCTCCTGGCTTCCGTGCGCACCCAACATCAGCCTCAGGGTGGAAAGGGGGCTGGATGACTCCAAAAGGTCCAGCCTAGATGGGAGTTTCAGCGTTGACAAGTCAGAGCGAAAACGATATTAACTGACTTTTCATAAATTCAGAGTTTGAGACCATGTAGAATGGATTTGTATCCAGTTTTGCCAGTCCTTTGAGTTTGAAATACTGCCATGTAGGTCCTTTTAAAAATGGGTTCCTGTTTACTGGGAAAAGTTTTTGACTTCTCACTTAACAAATGCTCATTTCCCTTCTTTCTTTAATAGGCATTTTAGGACACTTAAGAATTTGTATGGTAAACAAATAGTAGTAAATCTGCTTGGATCTAAGGAAGGTGAACATATGCTAAGTAAGGCTTTCCAGGTAAGTAGTCATCTTCTGTTCTGGCTCGTGAACACCTAGAATGGCATTTTTTTTTTTAATTAATTAATTTATTTATTTTGGGGGAGTGTGGAGGGTGGGGAGCAGACGGGCTATTTCTATTTGTTTTTCATTTGTCTAGTTTCATCCATCTTTGTTCTTTGGCCCGTGTAGACCTCCCATTGCGGTGGCGTCTGTCGCTGCAGAGCACCGACTCTGGGCCCGTGCGCTCCAGAGCTCCGGCTCGGTAATTGGACCCATGGGTCCAGCCGCTCCGCGGCACGTGGGATCTTCCCAGGCCAGGGATCGAAGCGGCGCCCCTTGCACTGCAAGGCGGTGTCCTTACCCACTGGACTACCAGGGAAGCCCTAGAATGGCATTTTTAAAATAACATGATACAATAATCAAATTCTTACAGAAAGTAAGTTACTTCCTAAAAAAAGGTTAGGTACTTTGTTTGTTTGTTTTAAGAATTTTAATTTAATTTAATTTTTTTCTTGGCAGGAGGCAGGTTGGGAAGGGAGGGGGGCAGGCGGGCCACTTCTGTTGGTCTTTATCTATTTTCGTCCATCCTTGTTCCTTGGCCCGTGTGGGCGTCCCATTGCGGTGGCCTCTGTTGTTGCAGAGCACCAGCTCTGGGCGCATGCGCTCCAGAGCTCCGGCTCGGTGGTTGGACACATCAGTCCAGCTGCTCCGCGGCACATGGGATCCTTCCAGGCCAGGGATGGAACCGGCGCCCCTTGCACTGCAAGGTGGTGTCCTTACCCACTGGATGACCAGGGAAGCCCAGTTTAGGGTAATCTTGCTGAAACTAGGATTATAGAAAGCTTTCAGGGCAGTTGGCCCTGTTTTTGAATCTGCTTATTTATGTAGCAGAGAGGTTTACCATGGAAAGTCTCCTTTAGTGGCCCAGTGGGTAAGGACACCGCCTTGCAGTACAAAGGGCGCCGGTTCGACCCCTGGCCTGGGAAGACCCCACGTGCCGCGGAGCGGCTGGACCCATGTGTCCAATTACCAAGCCGGAGCTTTGGGGTGCGTCCTCCCAGAGCCCGTGCTCTGCAACAACAGAGGCCGCTGCAGTGGGAGGCCCACATGGGCCGAAGAACAAAGATGGATGAAAATGGACAAATGAAAGACCAATAGAAGTGGCCCGCCCGCTCCCCTCCCTCCCCACCCCACTCCCTCTCAAATAAATAAATAAATAAATCTTTAAAAAAAAAAAAAAGTCTTCCTTAAAAAGAAAAATGTCTACTTTAGAGAATGACTTTTTATGGTAAACTTTTAAAACATTTTTATATGTTGAATGAAGGTATAAAAATGAATTCTTCAACTTTAGATTGGCTTTGTCTTAAATAGCAGTTACTTTGAGATTCTGTAATAGGTATGAACAGTCATATATTTTTATGGTCAAGAAATGAAATGGTGATTGGAAAACATTCTTCATTTTCTAAACCAAATGAGAGTGCTATTTAAGTTCCCTGATGTTAATTATGTAAGACCTAATCTCTCTGAGATAGTATAGGAGGTTTTAGGAAAAAGATGCGGGAGATACCAGCAAGTAGTTTTCCGTTTTACTGCCAGTGACAGTGAAGCCTGTGTGAGATGAGTAAGACTTCAAGGATGTGCTGAAATTTTCATTTGAAATGTAACATTCCATTTATAACATTGTATTGACAAGATCATATTTAGTTAACATTTAAATGAATACCTGGGGGACTTCTCTGGTAGTCCAGTGGTTAAGAATCCAGGCTTTCACTGCGGGGGTCATGGGTTCAGTCACTGACTCAGGAACAAGGATCCTGCATGCCTCGAGGTGCGGTCAAAAAACAAAAAAGTTAATTCTTTTCGTATTTTCAGGGTCATTTGAAAGCTTCTGAACACGCAGCTGATATCCAGATGGTGAATTTTGACTATCATCAAATGGTTAAAGGAGGAAAGGCAGAAAAGCTGCATAGTGTTCTTAAACCTCAAGTCCAGAAGTTTCTGGATTATGGGTTTTTTCATTTCGATGGAAATGAAGTTCAAAGGTTTGACTTCTTTGTTTTTCTTTTCTTTAAATTGGAACTTTGCTATAATTTTATTTTATTCCTTTATTACACTAGATTTTGGCCTTGTTTTTCTTCCTTTCTAATAATAGCCTGCATTACTAGGCACACACCGCGTGTCGGTCAGGCAGTGCACTTAGTCTTCACAAGTATTGATAACGACTGTAGGGATCAGTTCTGTTATTATCCATTCAATTTGAGGAGGTGGAGCTGAAGGCTATCATCTTCCACAGAAGATGGTCACGTATGTGAGAAGTGTCAGAGCTCAGGTTCATCTGGCTCCAGATCTCCTCTGCTCTGAGTGAAAATTAAGGTCATAATATCTCTTGGCCTCACTAAAGATTATTAAGTTCAAATAAGAATACAAGACATTGGTTATTGTCTCTTCTGCTGTAGAACAATGGGGTTATGAATCTGAATGTGTGTTTAGCTCCTCACTACTGGGCCTGCAATTACAATAGAGCATTACTTTGAGATTCTGTAATAGGTATGAACAGTCATATATTTTATGGTCAAGAAATGAAATGGTGATTGGAAAACATTCTTCATTTTCTAAACCAAATGAGAGTGCTATTTAAGTTCCCTGATGTTAATTATGTAAGACCTAATCTCTCTGAGATAGTATAGGAGGTTTTAGGAAAAAGATGCGGGAGATACCAGCAAGTAGTTTTCCGTTTTACTGCCAGTGACAGTGAAGCCTGTGTGAGATGAGTAAGACTTCAAGGATGTGCTGAAATTTTCATTTGAAATGTAACATTCCATTTATAACATTGTATTGACAAGATCATATTTAGTTAACATTTAAATGAATACCTGGGGGACTTCTCTGGTAGTCCAGTGGTTAAGAATCCAGGCTTTCACTGCGGGGGTCATGGGTTCAGTCACTGACTCAGGAACAAGGATCCTGCATGCCTCGAGGTGCGGTCAAAAAACAAAAAAGTTAATTCTTTTCGTATTTTCAGGGTCATTTGAAAGCTTCTGAACACGCAGCTGATATCCAGATGGTGAATTTTGACTATCATCAAATGGTTAAAGGAGGAAAGGCAGAAAAGCTGCATAGTGTTCTTAAACCTCAAGTCCAGAAGTTTCTGGATTATGGGTTTTTTCATTTCGATGGAAATGAAGTTCAAAGGTTTGACTTCTTTGTTTTTCTTTTCTTTAAATTGGAACTTTGCTATAATTTTATTTTATTCCTTTATTACACTAGATTTTGGCCTTGTTTTTCTTCCTTTCTAATAATAGCCTGCATTACTAGGCACACACCGCGTGTCGGTCAGGCAGTGCACTTAGTCTTCACAAGTATTGATAACGACTGTAGGGATCAGTTCTGTTATTATCCATTCAATTTGAGGAGGTGGAGCTGAAGGCTATCATCTTCCACAGAAGATGGTCACGTATGTGAGAAGTGTCAGAGCTCAGGTTCATCTGGCTCCAGATCTCCTCTGCTCTGAGTGAAAATTAAGGTCATAATATCTCTTGGCCTCACTAAAGATTATTAAGTTCAAATAAGAATACAAGACATTGGTTATTGTCTCTTCTGCTGTAGAACAATGGGGTTATGAATCTGAATGTGTGTTTAGCTCCTCACTACTGGGCCTCATTACAAATAAGCAGATATGGTTAAATAGACTTTTAATAGAGCGGATGGCAGAATGTTAACACTTGTAGAATCTGGGTGATGGGTATGGGTTTTCACTACTGTAAAATTCTTTCATCGTTTTTGTGTGTTTGAGAATTTTTTTTTTTTTTTTTTTTTTTTTTTAAAGATTTATTTTATTTATTTACTTTGGGCGGGGGTCGGGTTGGGGAGGGAGGGGAGTGGGCGGGCCACTTCTATTGGTCTTTCATTTCTCTATTTTCATTCGTCTTCGTTCCTTGGCTCCTGTGGGCCTCCCATCGGGGTGGCATCCGTCGTCGCAGAGCACTGGCTCTGGGCGCATGCGCTCCAGAGCTCCGGCTCGGTAATTGGACACATCAGTCCAGCCGCTCCGCGGCACGTGGGATCTTCCCAGGCCAGGGCTCGAACCGGCGCCCCTTGCACTGCAAGGCGGTGTCCTTACCCACTGGACCACCAGGGGAAGCCCTGTTTGAGAATTATTATGCTAGAGAGCTGGAGGGGGAGAAGGTAGATGCTACATTTTAATCAGCTTAATTTCTCTTTGTTTTAGCTTTTATTATTTTTGTTTTAAACTACCTGTTTAATTTCACTGAATTTGTTACAGATGCCAGAGTGGTACAGTTCGAACGAACTGCTTGGATTGTCTTGACAGAACAAACAGTGTGCAGGCATTCCTTGGTTTAGAGGTAAAAAATAAATAGATTAAAATATGTGTGTGCAACTTATATCAGATTTCTTTTTCAGTGCTCTTGTAATTTTTATGTTTGTTATTAATTACTTTTCACACAATGAAGTTATACTGAAGTTTTACGTCTAGTTTTTTTTTTTTTTTTTTAGTAATGTCTCTTTTCATTTAAATGTTTCCTTTATCAGTTCTAAATACTTTCTTTAGATCAGATAGCTTCTGTTTCCCTTTATTGTCCATTAACTTTGCCTTAAAAAAAAAAAATCTTGTTGTTTATACTGGTCTAGTAACTGTCTCTTCTGCTGTAGAACAATGGGGTTATGAATCTGAATGTGTGTTTAGCTCCTCACTACTGGGCCTCATTACAAATAAGCAGATATGGTTAAATAGACTTTTAATAGAGCGGATGGCAGAATGTTAACACTTGTAGAATCTGGGTGATGGGTATGGGTTTTCACTACTGTAAAATTCTTTCATCGTTTTTGTGTGTTTGAGCATTTTTTTTTTTTTTTTTTTTTAAAGGTTTTTTTTTTTTTTTTACTTGGGGGGGGGGTCGGGTGGGGGGGGGGGGGGGGTGGGCGGGCCACTTCTATTGGTCTTTCATTTCTCTATTTTCATTCGTCTTCGTTCCTTGGCTCCTGTGGGCCTCCCATCGGGGTGGCATCCGTCGTCGCAGAGCACTGGCTCTGGGCGCATGCGCTCCAGAGCTCCGGCTCGGTAATTGGACACATCAGTCCAGCCGCTCCGCGGCACGTGGGATCTTCCCAGGCCAGGGCTCGAACCGGCGCCCCTTGCACTGCAAGGCGGTGTCCTTACCCACTGGACCACCAGGGGAAGCCCTGTTTGAGAATTATTATGCTAGAGAGCTGGAGGGGGAGAAGGTAGATGCTACATTTTAATCAGCTTAATTTCTCTTTGTTTTAGCTTTTATTATTTTTGTTTTAAACTACCTGTTTAATTTCACTGAATTTGTTACAGATGCCAGAGTGGTACAGTTCGAACGAACTGCTTGGATTGTCTTGACAGAACAAACAGTGTGCAGGCATTCCTTGGTTTAGAGGTAAAAAATAAATAGATTAAAATATGTGTGTGCAACTTATATCAGATTTCTTTTTCAGTGCTCTTGTAATTTTTATGTTTGTTATTAATTACTTTTCACACAATGAAGTTATACTGAAGTTTTACGTCTAGTTTTTTTTTTTTTTTTTAGTAATGTCTCTTTTCATTTAAATGTTTCCTTTATCAGTTCTAAATACTTTCTTTAGATCAGATAGCTTCTGTTTCCCTTTATTGTCCATTAACTTTGCCTTAAAAAAAAAAAATCTTGTTGTTTATACTGGTCTAGTAACTGTCTCTTCTGCTTGTCTTTTGGGTAAAGCAAATATACTCAAATATATATATATTTATATATATATATTTATATTTATATTTATATTTATATTTATATTTATATATATCGGTGCTTTGTCTTTGTTGCTGCATGGGCTTTTTCTCTAGTTGTGGCAAGCAGAGGCCAGTCTCCATTTGTGGTGCTCAGGCTTCTCATCTCAGTGGTCTCTCTGGTTGTGGAGCACAGGTTCCAGGGTGCTCAGGCTTCTGCAGTTGCAGCTCCGGGGCTCTAGAGCACAGGCTCAGTAGTTGCGGCACACTGGCTTAGTTGCTCTGCAGCATGTGGGATCCTCCCAGACCAGGGATTAAATCCATGTCATCTGCATTGGCAGGCAGATTCTCTAGCACTGAGCCACCAGGGAAACCCTTGGTACTGTCTTTTAAAAGTCCTTTTGGAATTAAGGACGATCTGTTTTCACACGTACCAACCCTATAGAATTATACTTTCAGAAGTCTAAACCAGTACAGTTTTACATAGCATTTTTAAAAAATAGCTACAAAAAACAGGATCAGATGAAAAATGTCATTGTTAGAATAAAAGTGAATGAGAGCCAACTTCTCTAACAAAATCTTCGTTTAAAAGTTTTTTATTATTTACCTGTCTAATTTAGTCTAATTTAGGCATACTCTCAACTATATGACAAACTTTGTGGCAATGCTTAGATTTCTAAGTCTTGCCTCTTATGCAACAGTTGAGGTCATGAGACTATGGTGGGTCTTCATTTAGTTCCATAGGAGCTTAGCACAGTTCTCCAATACTGTAAAAATAGGAATAGAAAGTAACAGGCTCTTACTTCCTCTAGAAAATGATCTTAAATTTGGCCAGAGTATTGGTTAAGTAATTACTCTGCAGCTGAGATTCTGTCTCAAAAGGAGAGAGTTCCATGTATAGAATTTTATGCTAGAAGAATGTATGTTTCATGTAACTAAGTAAATATTTCTTGGTAATTTTTATGTTTGTTATTAATTACTTTTCACACAATGAAGTTATACTGAAGTTTTACGTCTAGTTTTTTTTTTTTGTTAGTAATGTCTCTTTTCATTTAAATGTTTCCTTTATCAGTTCTAAATACTTTCTTTAGATCAGATAGCTTCTGTTTCCCTTTATTGTCCATTAACTTTGCCTTAAAAAAAAAAAATCTTGTTGTTTATACTGGTCTAGTAACTGTCTCTTCTGCTTGTCTTTTGGGTAAAGCAAATATACTCAAATATATATATATTTATATATATATATTTATATTTATATTTATATTTATATTTATATTTATATATATCGGTGCTTTGTCTTTGTTGCTGCATGGGCTTTTCTCTAGTTGTGGCAAGCAGAGGCCAGTCTCCATTTGTGGTGCTCAGGCTTCTCATCTCAGTGGTCTCTCTGGTTGTGGAGCACAGGTTCCAGGGTGCTCAGGCTTCTGCAGTTGCAGCTCCGGGGCTCTAGAGCACAGGCTCAGTAGTTGCGGCACACTGGCTTAGTTGCTCTGCAGCATGTGGGATCCTCCCAGACCAGGGATTAAATCCATGTCATCTGCATTGGCAGGCAGATTCTCTAGCACTGAGCCACCAGGGAAACCCTTGGTACTGTCTTTTAAAAGTCCTTTTGGAATTAAGGACGATCTGTTTTCACACGTACCAACCCTATAGAATTATACTTTCAGAAGTCTAAACCAGTACAGTTTTACATAGCATTTTTAAAAAATAGCTACAAAAAACAGGATCAGATGAAAAATGTCATTGTTAGAATAAAAGTGAATGAGAGCCAACTTCTCTAACAAAATCTTCGTTTAAAAGTTTTTTATTATTTACCTGTCTAATTTAGTCTAATTTAGGCATACTCTCAACTATATGACAAACTTTGTGGCAATGCTTAGATTTCTAAGTCTTGCCTCTTATGCAACAGTTGAGGTCATGAGACTATGGTGGGTCTTCATTTAGTTCCATAGGAGCTTAGCACAGTTCTCCAATACTGTAAAAATAGGAATAGAAAGTAACAGGCTCTTACTTCCTCTAGAAAATGATCTTAAATTTGGCCAGAGTATTGGTTAAGTAATTACTCTGCAGCTGAGATTCTGTCTCAAAAGGAGAGAGTTCCATGTATAGAATTTTATGCTAGAAGAATGTATGTTTCATGTAACTAAGTAAATATTACTGTTTTGCCTTCTTTGAAATCTATTGCTGAAGATAATCATTATAATTAGAAAATATGGCAAGATAAGAAAGGAAAAACAGGCATTTGATTATTGGGATTTGATTATTGGGATTGAATTTTATGAGATGCCTTGGGTTGGTTTGAGTTCTCCTTTTAAGTGGTTTTAAGTGGTGATTCTGTGAAATACCAGAATATCTTCATAGAAAGCAGAACAAGTGTTAGTTTGCAGAATCAGACTTAGCAGACAACCTACTGTTTGTTATTAATATTAGGCATGAGTGGGTTTCCCTGGTGGCCCAGTGGGTAAGGACACCGCCTTGCAGTGCAAGGGGCGCCGGTTCGATCCCTGGCCTGGGAAGATCCCACGTGCCGTGGAGCAGCTGGACTGATGTGTCCAATTACTGAGCCGGAGCTCTGGCGCGCACGCGCCCAGAGCCGGTGCTCTGCTACAAGAGAGGCCACTGCTATAGGAGGCCCACACGGACCAAAGAACAAAAGACAGATGAAAATAGATAAATGAAGGACCAATAGAAGTGGCCCACCCGCCCCTCTCCCTCCCCAACCCCCCCCCCCCAAAAAAAGTAAAAAAATAAAAGAAAACTTACAAAAAAAAAATTAGGCGTGAAAGTACTCGCTAGGTGCTTGAGTGGTTACAGAATATACTGCAAATGTACTTGTAGGAAAGACCAGTTTTGCCTAGTTCTTTGAAGAAAGAGGAAATGATAAAGGAGAAACTGGAAGCATGTTTGCTTCATTCTGCGTACCAGTGAAGAAAAGCCCTGGCTGAGTTTAGGCAACTGGATAAACCCAGTGTAGGGTTTTTAATACTGTTTTATTTTTTGGTCCCTATGTAGCTATGGGTAATCTCCATAATGTCTGTCTTACAGATAAGATGAAAGGAAACACAAGTGTGAAGGAGTTAAGTATAACTATGAGGGCATATACTGTGGATTCCAAGTAAGAGGAATTCACTGGCTAAGGATTAGATGTTGTTTTGACTTTGCCAGACTTCAAGGCTGAGTCATTCAGAGTAAAGACTTCTCAACACATACAATTTGAGGAAGAAACCGTGGTGGCCCCAAGATCCTTACCTCCTCAAGTTCTGCCTTACATGCTTTACTGATAGGAATTTTGTGCATTCAGAGCCATCATGACTTTATTCAGAGATATGACTTATTTAAAAAATCTTGATACTAATTCAAGAGCAGTTCCGCTTTTCTCATAATCTCCTGACTTTAATCACCCAAACTTATAGAACCAAATACAAAAAGGAAAGACACTTAGTTATTTCTATATATATGTGAATAGTCTAAATATATTTCTCTGCTTTAATGGATCCTGTTGCGTAATTATTTTTTTAGGTGAACAAAGTAAACTAGTCTGATTTATAGGAACTGTTTCTTTTTTCTTTTTTTGGCCCTGCAGCTTGTGGGACCTTAGTTCCCCAACCAGGAATTGAACTCAGTCCTTTGGCAGTGAAAGGGTGTCCTAACCATAGGACCGCTGGGAAGTTCTCTAAAGGGACATTTTTAACAGTCCATGAGGTTGCAAAGAGTCAAACACAACTGAACGACTGAACTGAACTGAATATGATTTAGCCAGAAAGAAGTTCTTATTACTACAGGGGAATACTGAGTTGCTTGTAACTGTCATTGATGTGATAGTTTAGAAATTGGTGTGGTGGGAAATAACATAGCCTAGTAAACTTGAGTTTTCAGAAGCCAGACCCAAATGTCCTGTAACTATAAATTTTTGGTTTTGATTCTGGTAGTTCTTAAAAAGTTGCATCATAATGAATGTACTAATATCCTTATAAAAGTTTCTCTTCTGCTATTTTAGATGCTGACTAGACAGCTGGAAGCTCTTGGCTGAGTTTAGGCAACTGGATAAACCCAGTGTAGGGTTTTTAATACTGTTTTATTTTTTGGTCCCTATGTAGCTATGGGTAATCTCCATAATGTCTGTCTTACAGATAAGATGAAAGGAAACACAAGTGTGAAGGAGTTAAGTATAACTATGAGGGCATATACTGTGGATTCCAAGTAAGAGGAATTCACTGGCTAAGGATTAGATGTTGTTTTGACTTTGCCAGACTTCAAGGCTGAGTCATTCAGAGTAAAGACTTCTCAACACATACAATTTGAGGAAGAAACCGTGGTGGCCCCAAGATCCTTACCTCCTCAAGTTCTGCCTTACATGCTTTACTGATAGGAATTTTGTGCATTCAGAGCCATCATGACTTTATTCAGAGATATGACTTATTTAAAAAATCTTGATACTAATTCAAGAGCAGTTCCGCTTTTCTCATAATCTCCTGACTTTAATCACCCAAACTTATAGAACCAAATACAAAAAGGAAAGACACTTAGTTATTTCTATATATATGTGAATAGTCTAAATATATTTCTCTGCTTTAATGGATCCTGTTGCGTAATTATTTTTTTAGGTGAACAAAGTAAACTAGTCTGATTTATAGGAACTGTTTCTTTTTTCTTTTTTTGGCCCTGCAGCTTGTGGGACCTTAGTTCCCCAACCAGGAATTGAACTCAGTCCTTTGGCAGTGAAAGGGTGTCCTAACCATAGGACCGCTGGGAAGTTCTCTAAAGGGACATTTTTAACAGTCCATGAGGTTGCAAAGAGTCAAACACAACTGAACGACTGAACTGAACTGAATATGATTTAGCCAGAAAGAAGTTCTTATTACTACAGGGGAATACTGAGTTGCTTGTAACTGTCATTGATGTGATAGTTTAGAAATTGGTGTGGTGGGAAATAACATAGCCTAGTAAACTTGAGTTTTCAGAAGCCAGACCCAAATGTCCTGTAACTATAAATTTTTGGTTTTGATTCTGGTAGTTCTTAAAAAGTTGCATCATAATGAATGTACTAATATCCTTATAAAAGTTTCTCTTCTGCTATTTTAGATGCTGACTAGACAGCTGGAAGCTCTTGGCTTAGCTGAAAAACCTCAGTTGGTGACTCGCTTTCAAGAAGTCTTTCGATCAATGTGGTCTGTGAATGGTGACTCAATCAGTAAGATTTATGCAGGAACTGGAGCCCTTGAAGGAAAGGCTAAGGTAGATCTAGATCATACAAGATCCTCTTTTTCCTTCTTTAATAAAGCTTTAAGTGAACCATTTTCAAATTAATAGTTTTTTTTAAAGATGTCTTTTACAGTTCTATTTCATCATGATATTGTGTCCTCTTTAGCACATTCTTCCCTAGTGGATGCTAATGATTGCATGGCTAGTTGTTACCGTAGATTTGAGGGAGGATGTATGTAGGACGTATTCAGTTGTTCAGTGGTAATCCACTAGGCTTACATATGCATTACTTCCATTTTTTAATGATTTTTCATGTGCATTAATATTTTAATTTTTATGTTGTTTATTTTTATTAAAAATATGTTTGGTTTTTTAAAAATTTTGGCCTCTTTGGTCCTTCATTTATTTATTTATTTTCATCCATCTTTATTTTTTGGCCTGTGTGGGCCTCCCATTGCAGTGGCCTCTCTTTTTGCAGAGTGTTGGCTCTGGGCGCATGCGCTCCAGAGCGCTGGCTTGTAATTGAACACACCAGTCCAGCAGCTTCACAGTATATGGGATCTTCCTGTGCCAGGGATCTAACCGGCATCCCTTGCACTGCAAGGTGGACTCTTTACCCACTGGGCCACCAGGGAAGCCCTAAAAATGTTTTTTAATTAAACGTTTGCTTTGCGTTTTTGGTTACGGAGGGCAGCATGCATGTCTTAGTTCCCTGGTCCAGGAATCAACCCAGGCCCCCTGCAGTGGACGTGCAGAGTCCTAACCACCAGAGTTCTATGGAATTCCCCAAGTATGTTTTGTTTTATTTTTAAATTAGGGGTGTCCCTAGTGACCCAGTGGTTAAGATTCCAAGCTTCTGGTGCAAAGGGTGTGGATTCGATCCCTGGTTGGGGAACTAAGATCCCATGTGCCCCACAGCACACCCATAATTAAAACAAAAGTTCCTCCCTCCCCAAGTCATAGTCTTACCAATAAAGGGCTTAACTCATTTGCCTTTTTGTCTCCAGCACATGACCGATGCATACTCTGAATAGTTGTGTGACAGGTGTTGGCTGGACAGATATGGTAGTGGGCAGTTGATGCAGCGCCCTCTGTGAACACAGTGCCACTAGGCCTGAAGGTGTATTCCTGCTTTTATCTTACATTGAAGAGGAGGCCATCCAAATGTACCTTTGCAGGTGTGAGATATGGACTTAATTATGAGTCTGTACCTCATCGTTACTTTTTATTTGCTGGTATTATCTACAGACTGCTTCTGTTTTAGTGTTTGGCCCTTACTAGGGATTTTGGGTGCACACTTGAGATAGTTTTCATTATATACTTAAATACTGACCTTTTATGGCTCCTGGACTCAGTTGAATTTATTAATGTTACAAAAACCTGCAGCTGCTCAAATTACCCCAGGAATAAAAACTGAAACATTTATCACTTTTATTTTATTTTTTCACTTATCACTTCTGTAGTTTTTTATTTAGCCTCTTCAGTATAGCAGCTGAATTTCGTCATATCCAAGTCTTTTTATTTATTTATTTTCCCTATCTTCCTCCTTTTCAGCGTCTCATAATGTCACACCTCTATTCGAAAGTATTTGTCTTACCTGCCTAGTTCCTTTCGTTCAACTCATAGAAATCATCTGTAGTGACCTTTACAAGTATTTACTTCTTTAATGGTCCCTGTCTTTAAAAATCTGAGATTGTTCAGCTTTCGTGTATTCTTTTTTTTAAATAAAGAGCATAATTCTTGCTTTTTAACCTGATTCTCTATAGCTATTGCTTAAAATATTCTTTTATGTTCTTCTTTTTTGTTTCTGCACAGGACTATCTGTGTACAGAGGTTGCATGTATTTTCAGTGGTCTTTTATCACTAATAAAATAGATCTGAAATTTTATGTATTAAATATACTAGTCTGAATTGAACTAAAATCTAACATCTCAACTGCTCTTTCTTTTCCATTCTCTGGGTTCCTTTTGATTAATTGCCTGATAATATGAATGGTGAGTCTCTTTTTTAGATAATGTTATTTGCATATGTTTTATGGAAGTAAATAACATTTTTAAGCCTCAAATTTCTGTTACTTCTTTAAGGAATAAAAATTACATATTGCAAAGTAAAGTTGTTTTTTTTTTGATTTGCTTGTTTCCTGAAAGTCACGAGTTTTTGTTTTTTAAACAGTCATGAAAATCTGTAAGATTAAAGTATCCTTATGGTAACTAACATACCTGAGTAAAATAATATGTCCATTAGAAGTTATAACCAACTCTCTCACTGTAGGAATTGGCATATATTTTATTATTTTCATTATTTATATTTACATAGGCAGAACCTAAAATATAAAGCTGTAGTTTATGTATGTTACAGACTAGACCTTCATTCTCCAATTTAATTTTAACAAGCATAAGTCATTTCAGAGCAATTTCACTTTTATTTCTCTGTTGTTAGTGTACTTGGAAGTTTTCCTGAGAGCATGTAAGGGCAGTGTATCCTCCATATCTCCCCTGTTGCTCCGCACCCATCCCATCCATTCCCCACGCCTGAAAGTTACAGTGTAAGAGGTGACTTCCATGTCTTGGATAAGTACGTTTCGGGCTGTTTCTTTTACAGTAAACAGTTTTAAACTCTCACTGCCCTAGATGCAGTTTTAAACTCTCACTGCACCATGGATGCAGCGGTGGCTCTGGGCCTCCTCTCTGTGCCGAGCTGTTATCCAAAAGAGGAAAACAGTGACATCTTAGTGTGGCCCTTTCATGTGATGATTTGATAGTCAAAATGGAATGACGAGGTCCTTCTTATTACAGTAATATCACATGAAACTTATCTAAAGTTTCAGAATACCTGTAGAATGAAAGCAATTCAGAATGAAAGTCCATAAGCTTTTTCCCCCAACAGGCTGGAAAGTTAAAAGATGGTGCTCGTTCTGTTAGTAGAACAATTCAAAATAACTTCTTCGACAGCTCCAAGCAAGAAGCGATTGATGTTTTGCTCCTAGGAAATCTAACATCTCAACTGCTCTTTCTTTTCCATTCTCTGGGTTCCTTTTGATTAATTGCCTGATAATATGAATGGTGAGTCTCTTTTTTAGATAATGTTATTTGCATATGTTTTATGGAAGTAAATAACATTTTTAAGCCTCAAATTTCTGTTACTTCTTTAAGGAATAAAAATTACATATTGCAAAGTAAAGTTGTTTTTTTTTTGATTTGCTTGTTTCCTGAAAGTCACGAGTTTTTGTTTTTTAAACAGTCATGAAAATCTGTAAGATTAAAGTATCCTTATGGTAACTAACATACCTGAGTAAAATAATATGTCCATTAGAAGTTATAACCAACTCTCTCACTGTAGGAATTGGCATATATTTTATTATTTTCATTATTTATATTTACATAGGCAGAACCTAAAATATAAAGCTGTAGTTTATGTATGTTACAGACTAGACCTTCATTCTCCAATTTAATTTTAACAAGCATAAGTCATTTCAGAGCAATTTCACTTTTATTTCTCTGTTGTTAGTGTACTTGGAAGTTTTCCTGAGAGCATGTAAGGGCAGTGTATCCTCCATATCTCCCCTGTTGCTCCGCACCCATCCCATCCATTCCCCACGCCTGAAAGTTACAGTGTAAGAGGTGACTTCCATGTCTTGGATAAGTACGTTTCGGGCTGTTTCTTTTACAGTAAACAGTTTTAAACTCTCACTGCCCTAGATGCAGTTTTAAACTCTCACTGCACCATGGATGCAGCGGTGGCTCTGGGCCTCCTCTCTGTGCCGAGCTGTTATCCAAAAGAGGAAAACAGTGACATCTTAGTGTGGCCCTTTCATGTGATGATTTGATAGTCAAAATGGAATGACGAGGTCCTTCTTATTACAGTAATATCACATGAAACTTATCTAAAGTTTCAGAATACCTGTAGAATGAAAGCAATTCAGAATGAAAGTCCATAAGCTTTTTCCCCCAACAGGCTGGAAAGTTAAAAGATGGTGCTCGTTCTGTTAGTAGAACAATTCAAAATAACTTCTTCGACAGCTCCAAGCAAGAAGCGATTGATGTTTTGCTCCTAGGAAATACTCTAAACAGTGATTTAGCTGACAAAGCTCGAGCCCTTTTAACGACTGGAAGCTTGCGTGGTAAGTGTAATTACTTTGTATTTTACTTTATGTTGTTTATATTCCCTCCAAAAGTCCAAGAGGTGCATATAAACTTATTTACATATATCCTTTCTAGTTTGAGTTGATTAAAAGAAATTGAAGGAATTTCTATTAGTGAATTTTCTAGAATTGCATTCTCCAAGGGAAGCGTGACTCTCCTGAAATATTTATAGCATTAGTGGAATTATGAAACCTTAACCAGGGCCCATGCATGTTTTCTTTTATAGATTATGATTGAGGGGAAATGGTTTAAGTATTGCTAACTTTACTTCAGGCAAGATTTCATCAAATAGTCAGCTTATATTTTCAGTAGAATATTCAATAACCTAGTTATGTAGAAAAGATTTTTTTATTGGAAAAAAAACAGTACCTATGCTGGTTATTTTGCTAATCACCACCCCAAACATTTCTATAACTCGCTCTTACTTTTTAATTTCTATTGTTTGAATAAGCGTTCAACCATATTAGTAATGCTTAAATGTTGCTTGTTATTGGACACCGTCATCCCCAGTTTTAATATTTGATGTAAAATACATGGTTTTCATAACAGCTGTTGATTTTTTACCATGTCTTTCATTAAAACCGAAAGAATTTGAGCTCATTTCAGGTAGCATATTAAGTAAGATCATGGGAGAACTCAATATACATTGTAGAATTTAATGAATTAGACTTTCTTAAAATTTTGTATTTTTTTCTATTTTAACTTTCCAGCACTCAGAACATGTTCATTTCTTCTGTTATCCCTCAAACAAAACCTTTCAGTTTTCTGTTCAACTAGGAAAAATTGTTCCTCATCAAATAATGTACTCATGGGTTATTACTTGGTCAAATATGTTATCATGGATTCTGTCAGAGTTCTTTATGGTGCTGAAGGTAGTTAATTACCGTCAGCTCCTGAAACTTAAAAGTTCAAACCTGTAGAATGAAAGCAATTCAGAATGAAAGTCCATAAGCTTTTTCCCCCAACAGGCTGGAAAGTTAAAAGATGGTGCTCGTTCTGTTAGTAGAACAATTCAAAATAACTTCTTGACAGCTCCAAGCAAGAAGCGATTGATGTTTTGCTCCTAGGAAATACTCTAAACAGTGATTTAGCTGACAAAGCTCGAGCCCTTTTAACGACTGGAAGCTTGCGTGGTAAGTGTAATTACTTTGTATTTTACTTTATGTTGTTTATATTCCCTCCAAAAGTCCAAGAGGTGCATATAAACTTATTTACATATATCCTTTCTAGTTTGAGTTGATTAAAAGAAATTGAAGGAATTTCTATTAGTGAATTTTCTAGAATTGCATTCTCCAAGGGAAGCGTGACTCTCCTGAAATATTTATAGCATTAGTGGAATTATGAAACCTTAACCAGGGCCCATGCATGTTTTCTTTTATAGATTATGATTGAGGGGGGAAATGGTTTAAGTATTGCTAACTTTACTTCAGGCAAGATTTCATCAAATAGTCAGCTTATATTTTCAGTAGAATATTCAATAACCTAGTTATGTAGAAAAGATTTTTTTATTGGAAAAAAAACAGTACCTATGCTGGTTATTTTGCTAATCACCACCCCAAACATTTCTATAACTCGCTCTTACTTTTTAATTTCTATTGTTTGAATAAGCGTTCAACCATATTAGTAATGCTTAAATGTTGCTTGTTATTGGACACCGTCATCCCCAGTTTTAATATTTGATGTAAAATACATGGTTTTCATAACAGCTGTTGATTTTTTACCATGTCTTTCATTAAAACCGAAAGAATTTGAGCTCATTTCAGGTAGCATATTAAGTAAGATCATGGGAGAACTCAATATACATTGTAGAATTTAATGAATTAGACTTTCTTAAAATTTTGTATTTTTTTCTATTTTAACTTTCCAGCACTCAGAACATGTTCATTTCTTCTGTTATCCCTCAAACAAAACCTTTCAGTTTTCTGTTCAACTAGGAAAAATTGTTCCTCATCAAATAATGTACTCATGGGTTATTACTTGGTCAAATATGTTATCATGGATTCTGTCAGAGTTCTTTATGGTGCTGAAGGTAGTTAATTACCGTCAGCTCCTCAGGGATCTGTGAGTAAGCTGAGGGACGGAAATCTACTAAAGCTCTGAAAGCCAGAATCTGATCGTAGCTACTACTTTTAACTTCAGGCTTTCTTCCTGGCTTCCAGCAGAAGACACTGACTTATTTGCATCTTATCACCTCTTTCCACCTGTGCCTACTTTGATGTGGAGGCACGAATCGGCAACCACTGAAAGTAAGCTCTTGAGAGAAAGAGAAGTGAGGGACTTGAGTGATTCTCAGACTTGATCATCAGTCGTTTAGTTTCCTGCACATTTTACTGTGTGAAAAAAATGTACCCTTAAAAAAAAGTACAATCAGTTCTGCTATAACGCTTATTCTGAGAATGGGAACTTGTTCCAACCTGGATTCTATGCCAGGGAACATTTTGAGTATAGTGCCAATTCTGCTGTAGTTTATACGTGATTTCACTGGTAATAATGCTAAGGAAACACAGAAAGCTGTACCCAGCAGAACTGAGTTGGGTAGAAATACACAAACCACACGTACACACGTATGTGTCTCTCTCCCTCAATTCACCGATTGTGCGGTGAGCCAGATCCACCCGTGTCTGGGATCAGAACTTACCGTCCGGTTTCAGAGATCTCTTCTTGCAGTGCTCACAGTTACAGACACAGGCCTCCTGCTGGACATTTCTATACACAAACTTCCGGGTCTTTTTCAAGATGAAGTACTGTATATTAGATGTATTTGTCCATTCCATAACCATTTAGCATGTGTAAAATTCTGCTACTGTTTTTATATTAGGCTCCTATCTTTCTTGGCACGTCATTGCCAAAGTGTTTGAGTGTCGTGCCCAAACCCCATTTTTGCCATAAGCCTGCGCCTGTGGGAATTTGCACCATTGTACGTAGTATGTGATTCTGTTGGAATATCTGTGTTTAGTTATAACTGAACTGATTATAGTCGTCAGTTGGTGAGTCCCGGAAAGAAAACTGCTAAGTGTGCGTTAGGGCAGTAGCCTCAGTATTTCAGTGTCCTCCAGCCTCTTAGGTTTTGGGGTTCATGTTCTCCTTCCTGCACATACACAGACATGCCTACAGGAGCAGCCTGGAAAGCAGGCCTGGAACTGTCTGATTGTGAAACTCTGGACATCACTTGAGTCCCTGTAGGCTTTTTCTTAGATGCAGTGGGTTAGCATCAGTTATGGTCATTTATTAAGTCATCAAACTAAATCAAAAGGAAAAAATGAAGTCATCTGAGAATGTTTTGTGATAACACTCTAGACTTCAGCTGTAACTTGCTTTGTTACTAACACTTCTTTGTTTTCTTCTTGATGCATCCGTAGTTTCTGAACAGACATTACAGTCAGGTACAGTATAGAAAATCAATCTGTCATTAAAAGCAACTTTTTCCTCTATCTTTTGTTTTTAAAAAAGTGGATGTTGTATATAAATAAAACCACACATAGATGGAAACATATTTTGCCCTCTGATTGTGACAGGATATATTGATACCTTGTTTTAATCTGAGAAGAAAAAAAAGTTTGGGAAAACGGAGTACTTCATTTAAAAGAAGATATGCAATGCTGTTTGTCTTCTCATAGCAAATGCTTAATTTCAATTAAGTATGGCTCATCTAGTTTTACTTTTACGTTCCGTTGAACAAGCCTTATTAGTGTTACTTTTTACTCTTTGTTACTGTTTAGTCACTAAGTCGTGTCTGACTCTTTTGCCACCCCATGAACTGTAGCCCACCAGATTCCTCTGTCCATAGAATTTCTCAGGCAAGAATATTGGAATGGGTTGCCATTTCCTTCCCTATGGGATCTTCCCAAGCCAGGGATAGAATTTGTATTTCCTGCATTATCAGGAGGATTCTTTACCACGGAGCCACCTGGGAAGCCCTGAAAAAAACCCAGATATGACTCTTAGAGATTAATGTCCAAGTACTACTTGATATTTACAGGTACCCAACAGTGCTTCTCACAAACAACATTTTTAAAAGACATTGACTCATTTTCTCATACTGTGTGTGAAGTATTTTCTGAAACTGTAAGACCTGCACTAAAATATGATCTGAAATCTTTTAAAAGACATGAAGATTGCTGACAAAGTTATAAGAGCCAAATATGTAAGACCTAAAGGTCATTTTTCTTGTGTTTCTTCTTAGAAATCTCATACCTTCATTCTCTGGACAAGGTTTATGATCTTGTCTTTAAACTTGAATCTGCAGCAAAAGGAATTCTTCACAAACAGCTGAACAAGGCATCTTTTCTTCCCTTTACTTAAGATTTGTTTCACTTATTGTTACTGTTCTGAGTGTTTTGAGAAATTCTAGGTGAGTTTTTTGAGAAGGATGGAGGAAGGGAGCACTTGGCTGTATTTTTTAATTCCATCATGAAATCTGTTTTCTGAAATGATACGATATTTAAGGATGGACATCTTAGAAAGTAGACATATTTCTTTCTGTCATTAAAAGCAACTTTCCTCTATCTTTTGTTTTTAAAAAGTGGATGTTGTATATAAATAAAACCACACATAGATGGAAACATATTTTGCCCTCTGATTGTGACAGGATATATTGATACCTTGTTTTAATCTGAGAAGAAAAAAAAGTTTGGGAAAACGGAGTACTTCATTTAAAAGAAGATATGCAATGCTGTTTGTCTTCTCATAGCAAATGCTTAATTTCAATTAAGTATGGCTCATCTAGTTTTACTTTTACGTTCCGTTGAACAAGCCTTATTAGTGTTACTTTTTACTCTTTGTTACTGTTTAGTCACTAAGTCGTGTCTGACTCTTTTGCCACCCCATGAACTGTAGCCCACCAGATTCCTCTGTCCATAGAATTTCTCAGGCAAGAATATTGGAATGGGTTGCCATTTCCTTCCCTATGGGATCTTCCCAAGCCAGGGATAGAATTTGTATTTCCTGCATTATCAGGAGGATTCTTTACCACGGAGCCACCTGGGAAGCCCTGAAAAAAACCCAGATATGACTCTTAGAGATTAATGTCCAAGTACTACTTGATATTTACAGGTACCCAACAGTGCTTCTCACAAACAACATTTTTAAAAGACATTGACTCATTTTCTCATACTGTGTGTGAAGTATTTTCTGAAACTGTAAGACCTGCACTAAAATATGATCTGAAATCTTTTAAAAGACATGAAGATTGCTGACAAAGTTATAAGAGCCAAATATGTAAGACCTAAAGGTCATTTTTCTTGTGTTTCTTCTTAGAAATCTCATACCTTCATTCTCTGGACAAGGTTTATGATCTTGTCTTTAAACTTGAATCTGCAGCAAAAGGAATTCTTCACAAACAGCTGAACAAGGCATCTTTTCTTCCCTTTACTTAAGATTTGTTTCACTTATTGTTACTGTTCTGAGTGTTTTGAGAAATTCTAGGTGAGTTTTTTGAGAAGGATGGAGGAAGGGAGCACTTGGCTGTATTTTTTAATTCCATCATGAAATCTGTTTTCTGAAATGATACGATATTTAAGGATGGACATCTTAGAAAGTAGACATATTTCTTTCTGAACATCGAAGTGCAAACCAATAAGTCAGGAACTTTTAAAACTTTCTGTCCCATTTATAGACTGACATTAGTAGCTCACTCAACATGGCGACTTGTCTTTGATCGCACAACTCATTGTATGTTTTGCTGGTTCGTTTAAGCTGTTAAATCATTATAGAGCTTCTGTTTTATGTAGAAAGGATTGCAGAAGCTGTCTTTGTAGTGGTTAACAATGGTCGTGACTTTGGTTAAAAGGAGCAGTGGTGATGGGGCTTCCCTGGTGGCTCAGTGGTGACTAATCCACCTGCCGGAACGGGAGACAATGGTCAGACCTGGGAAGATCCCACGTGCTGGGGAGCACCCACTGAAGCCCGAGAGCCTAGAGCCTGTGCTCCGAAACAAGGGAAGCCGCCACAGTGAGAAGCCTGCACACTACAACTAGAGAGTCGCTCCCGCTCACCACAACTAGAGAGAAGCCCGCACAGCAGCGAAGACCCAGAATAGCCATAAATAAATAGCTTATCTAAGAAAAAAGAAAGAGCAGTGAAGATCCATAGTAATAGAGAAGGATTCTTATCCAGGTCCAGCCAGCTCTCAGTTCACCATACCAACAGGCCAGAGCCTATAATCTGCTTTCATTGCCACCTGACACCTCTATACAGGTAATCAAATCAAAAGCAGCAGGGCTAGACATGTCCGCTGGTGCCCCTGCAGACGATGGGGTGTGTTTGTCACCTGAATCTGTAGTTCTTCCGTGGAGTCTCAGGTCCAGTTGTGTTTCTTCTTAGAAATCTCATACCTTCATTCTCTGGACAAGGTTTATGATCTTGTCTTTAAACTTGAATCTGCAGCAAAAGGAATTCTTCACAAACAGCTGAACAAGGCATCTTTTCTTCCCTTTACTTAAGATTTGTTTCACTTATTGTTACTGTTCTGAGTGTTTTGAGAAATTCTAGGTGAGTTTTTTGAGAAGGATGGAGGAAGGGAGCACTTGGCTGTATTTTTTAATTCCATCATGAAATCTGTTTTCTGAAATGATACGATATTTAAGGATGGACATCTTAGAAAGTAGACATATTTCTTTCTGAACATCGAAGTGCAAACCAATAAGTCAGGAACTTTTAAAACTTTCTGTCCCATTTATAGACTGACATTAGTAGCTCACTCAACATGGCGACTTGTCTTTGATCGCACAACTCATTGTATGTTTTGCTGGTTCGTTTAAGCTGTTAAATCATTATAGAGCTTCTGTTTTATGTAGAAAGGATTGCAGAAGCTGTCTTTGTAGTGGTTAACAATGGTCGTGACTTTGGTTAAAAGGAGCAGTGGTGATGGGGCTTCCCTGGTGGCTCAGTGGTGACTAATCCACCTGCCGGAACGGGAGACAATGGTCAGACCTGGGAAGATCCCACGTGCTGGGGAGCACCCACTGAAGCCCGAGAGCCTAGAGCCTGTGCTCCGAAACAAGGGAAGCCGCCACAGTGAGAAGCCTGCACACTACAACTAGAGAGTCGCTCCCGCTCACCACAACTAGAGAGAAGCCCGCACAGCAGCGAAGACCCAGAATAGCCATAAATAAATAGCTTATCTAAGAAAAAAGAAAGAGCAGTGAAGATCCATAGTAATAGAGAAGGATTCTTATCCAGGTCCAGCCAGCTCTCAGTTCACCATACCAACAGGCCAGAGCCTATAATCTGCTTTCATTGCCACCTGACACCTCTATACAGGTAATCAAATCAAAAGCAGCAGGGCTAGACATGTCCGCTGGTGCCCCTGCAGACGATGGGGTGTGTTTGTCACCTGAATCTGTAGTTCTTCCGTGGAGTCTCAGGTCCAGTTGTGTTCATTCTAATTAGAAAATGTCATTTGCCTGTTTGACTCACCAGCCTACTTGCTGACCTTGGTATCTGTTTCAATAATAATAATAAATATCATAATAAAAGAAGATCACCACGTGAATGGTGAGGATCATTTTGATTTCTGTCTCTTCTTGCCAGTTAACGGCATATTCTCTATCCTTATCAAGGATAGATTGAAAGTACTAGGAAGGTTCTATTCACTTTAAGTGCCAGGATTTGACTTAATCTAAATGAAGTGTGGTTTTGAAAGCCACAGATAGGTGGAGGCCAAAAGGTAGTCAGGGAAGATATTAAGGATTCAAA
Organism: Tragulus kanchil; assembly: GCA_022376925.1. Lineage (NCBI taxonomy): Eukaryota > Metazoa > Chordata > Mammalia > Artiodactyla > Tragulidae > Tragulus > Tragulus kanchil. The sequence goes on along the minus strand of JAIOJX010000028.1, from coordinate 233,049,746 downwards.
ATGTACATTTATCCATATAGCTGTCATTTACTGAGCATTCTGTATATACCACGTGTTCTTCTAGTCACTGAGGATATTGGAAGGCAAATAAAAGAGACCAACACAGCTGTATAGCACCATGAACTTTACTTAATGATCTGTGGTGACTTAAATGGGAAGGAAATCCAAAAAAGAGGGGAAATGTGTATTTATATACTTATTCCCTTCACTGTAGAGCAGAAACAAACTCAACATTATAAAGCAACTGTTGGGGCTTCCCAAGTGGCACAGCAGTAAGGAATCCACCTGCCAATGCAGGAGACTCAAGAGAAATGTGTCCCTGGGTTGGAAAGATCCCCTGGAGGAGGAAATGGCAGTGCACTCCAGTATTCTTGCCTGGAAAATTCCATGAACAGAGGAGCCTGGTGGACTACAGTTGCAAAGAAGCAGATATGACTGAGAGCGCACACACTCACACACCCCCAACAAAATAAATACATAAATAAAATGAACAAATGTTCATTCTGCCCGCCCCCCCAAAGAAAATAAAAATAGAATAAGATCCAATGTTTCTGTCCTCATGGAACTTCCATTCTTGTGAGGGGAAGACAGTCACAGAGTAAATAAATAAAATGCATAGTTTGTACATGGTGATAAACACCACAGAGGAAAATAAAGCAAGGAAGGATGTGGAAAGGCAGAGACAGGATGCAGATTTTAATAAGATGATCAGGAAAAGCCTCACTGACCTACAGGAGGGGAGGGAGGAGTGTGGCAGGGCGTGGACGCAGCCAGTGCAGAGGGGGTCCGGGGCTGAGCAGTGTGTGAACAGGGATGGGCAGCAGCCGAGGGCAGAAAGGCAGGGCAGTTTTTCTGGGGTCTTGTATAGCATTGTTGAAGGCTTGGTATTGCCTGTGAGCTGGGAGGCTTTTAGTAATGACTTCATTCTCCAACATCTCATTATTGTCTGTAATTTGTGTTTGTGTCAGGGATTCAGTAGCTAGAGTCCTAAATGAAATGTTCTTGAATGTTTTTGTTAGGGGAGACGTAACATATTTTTACTAGCCTCAAAATGAAAGTTGTCTGAAAGTGAGTTGTTATATTCCTAAAAGTGTGCAATCTCTGGTTTGTATGTCATAAGATAATGTACTATTTTATTGAAACAGAACTGTTTGCATGTTTTATGTTGCTGCATTAATTTTGTAATAGTTTTTTTCACTTGGACTGTTGTACTTCAGGTAGTTGATTTTTTAAAAATTGGGTTGGTTAATTGCATCATGCTGAGCTCTGTGTTCAAGGCTCAGGGTTTCTTTCACTACTGTGACTGTTGTACTTTTCAAGGTAGTTGATTTTTTTACTGTTGGGGCTTCCCAAGTGGCACAGCAGTAAGGAATCCACCTGCCAATGCAGGAGACTCAAGAGAAATGTGTCCCTGGGTTGGAAAGATCCCCTGGAGGAGGAAATGGCAGTGCACTCCAGTATTCTTGCCTGGAAAATTCCATGAACAGAGGAGCCTGGTGGACTACAGTTGCAAAGAAGCAGATATGACTGAGAGCGCACACACTCACACACCCCCAACAAAATAAATACATAAATAAAATGAACAAATGTTCATTATGCCGGCCCAAAGAAAATAAAAATAGAATAAGATCCAATGTTTCTGTCCTCATGGAACTTCCATTCTTGTGAGGGGAAGACAGTCACAGAGTAAATAAATAAAATGCATAGTTTGTACATGGTGATAAACACCACAGAGGAAAATAAAGCAAGGAAGGATGTGGAAAGGCAGAGACAGGATGCAGATTTTAATAAGATGATCAGGAAAAGCCTCACTGACCTACAGGAGGGGAGGGAGGAGTGTGGCAGGGCGTGGTCGCAGCCAGTGCAGAGGGGGTCCGGGGCTGAGCAGTGTGTGAACAGGGATGGGCAGCAGCCGAGGGCAGAAAGGCAGGGCAGTTTTTCTGGGGTCTTGTATAGCATTGTTGAAGGCTTGGTATTGCCTGTGAGCTGGGAGGCTTTTAGTAATGACTTCATTCTCCAACATCTCATTATTGTCTGTAATTTGTGTTTGTGTCAGGGATTCAGTAGCTAGAGTCCTAAATGAAATGTTCTTGAATGTTTTTGTTAGGGGAGACGTAACATATTTTTACTAGCCTCAAAATGAAAGTTGTCTGAAAGTGAGTTGTTATATTCCTAAAAGTGTGCAATCTCTGGTTTGTATGTCATAAGATAATGTACTATTTTATTGAAACAGAACTGTTTGCATGTTTTATGTTGCTGCATTAATTTTGTAATAGTTTTTTTCACTTGGACTGTTGTACTTCAGGTAGTTGATTTTTTAAAAATTGGGTTGGTTAATTGCATCATGCTGAGCTCTGTGTTCAAGGCTCATCTTTCTTGTGCCTGTGCATGTATCTGATACTCATTTGTGCTAGCGATGGTGACTGTACTTACCAGTCATCATTTCTCAGTTATTTATGAAGATCAGTTTTGGTAAATGGTTTCATGCACCCAAAATTCTGTTGCATTTTGTTTTTGATCAGCATCTTCTAAAGTACTGAAGAGCATGTGTGAGAATTTCTACAAGTATTCGAAGCCCAAGAAAATTCGAGTCTGTGTGGGCACCTGGAATGTGAATGGCGGGAAGCAGTTTCGCAGCATAGCTTTTAAGAATCAGACGCTCACGGACTGGCTTCTCGATGCCCCCAAGTTAGCAGGCATCCAGGAGTTTCAAGGTTGCCTTCTTATAATACGGATTTAATTAATTAACCCTGACCCTGGTATATTAACCTAGAAAACAAATGCAGCACTTCACAATATGCACTACTTTATGAAAGAAATCGGAATTTGTACATTTGAAGACCAGCCTTCCTAGGGATCAAGTCTATTCAAATCTTAAGTCTTCCATACTCCTAGACCTTTATCTACTACTTTATAGGAAAGCACGCTAAAATGAAAAATCTTTTTCTTTGTTATTTGATTCTCAGGAAATGAGATCCGTACATAAATAGATACCTTTTTTGTATATGTCCTTTTTGGTGCTTACTTTAAGATGTGAGATTTTTTTCTTTCTATTTTTATTCTTTAAGCTGATGCAAAGCAAGTTGATTTTGTGAATGAGAAATTTTCAAAAATAATGTATTTTATTTTTCAAGTGTAATCCTTTATTGGCTAAGATAAGAAATGTTCTTGAATGTTTTTGTTAGGAGACGTAACATATTTTTACTAGCCTCAAAATGAAAGTTGTCTGAAAGTGAGTTGTTATATTCCTAAAAGTGTGCAATCTCTGGTTTGTATGTCATAAGATAATGTACTATTTTATTGAAACAGAACTGTTTGCATGTTTTATGTTGCTGCATTAATTTTGTAATAGTTTTTTTCACTTGGACTGTTGTACTTCAGGTAGTTGATTTTTTAAAAATTGGGTTGGTTAATTGCATCATGCTGAGCTCTGTGTTCAAGGCTCATCTTTCTTGTGCCTGTGCATGTATCTGATACTCATTTGTGCTAGCGATGGTGACTGTACTTACCAGTCATCATTTCTCAGTTATTTATGAAGATCAGTTTTGGTAAATGGTTTCATGCACCCAAAATTCTGTTGCTTTTTGTTTTTGATCAGCATCTTCTAAAGTACTGAAGAGCATGTGTGAGAATTTCTACAAGTATTCGAAGCCCAAGAAAATTCGAGTCTGTGTGGGCACCTGGAATGTGAATGGCGGGAAGCAGTTTCGCAGCATAGCTTTTAAGAATCAGACGCTCACGGACTGGCTTCTCGATGCCCCCAAGTTAGCAGGCATCCAGGAGTTTCAAGGTTGCCTTCTTATAATACGGATTTAATTAATTAACCCTGACCCTGGTATATTAACCTAGAAAACAAATGCAGCACTTCACAATATGCACTACTTTATGAAAGAAATCGGAATTTGTACATTTGAAGACCAGCCTTCCTAGGGATCAAGTCTATTCAAATCTTAAGTCTTCCATACTCCTAGACCTTTATCTACTACTTTATAGGAAAGCACGCTAAAATGAAAAATCTTTTTCTTTGTTATTTGATTCTCAGGAAATGAGATCCGTACATAAATAGATACCTTTTTTGTATATGTCCTTTTTGGTGCTTACTTTAAGATGTGAGATTTTTTTCTTTCTATTTTTATTCTTTAAGCTGATGCAAAGCAAGTTGATTTTGTGAATGAGAAATTTTCAAAAATAATGTATTTTATTTTTCAAGTGTAATCCTTTATTGGCTAAGATAAGAAATGGGGTAGATGATGAGCAGTTTTACGAAACGCATTTTGACGTTTACTGGCCCTTTATACTAAACAGTACTGATTCATCCTTGTAAAACTCCTCCTTCCGTTTGGGTTCTCTACCACCAGGCTGTTAGTAGCCAGAACCCAGCACTGAACTGAGGATGCTTGTATTAAGCTTTTAACTGGAATCATGGACCTGAGGACTCCTTGCTTAAGTTGACTTGAGTTCCTTTAATAGTACCCATCTGCCAAGTGTTATTTATGAAGGGGATGTGCGTAGGAAATACTGGTGAGACAGAGATTTTCCTTTTTTAGTTCCCTTTAATCAGTCACACCTTAAACGCTGGGAATTTCCCTAAACTTTTATTAAAATGTCCCTTTTCATTTAAGGGGTTATTTCAAGTTACTGAACCTAACTTGAAATTGTAGCTGTAGTGCTAATTGTAATAACAATAATGAAACAACAGCTAACACTACAGTTCGAAGCACTTGACATCTCTTCATTTAATCCTTATAGCAGACCTAACACATAGTTACTCTTAGTATTTCAGATTCAGAGATGGGGAAACTGAAACCCAGGAAGAGAAGTGGCCTGCCCACGGTCCTGCAACTCGTGGTGACAGAGCCAGGGTTTGAACTCAGGCAGTTTGGCTCTACACTTGTGCCGTCTTGCATTTTATGTGTGAACTTGGGCAATCTTTTTAAAGGCTGTCTTTTAAAAGCCTTTCTTGGATGCTTTTCGATGCCCCAAGTTAGCAGGCATACTCCTAAAGGAAAAACCCTTGTATATTAACCTAGAAAACAAATGCAGCACTTCACAATATGCACTACTTTATGAAAGAAATCGGAATTTGTACATTTGAAGACCAGCCTTCCTAGGGATCAAGTCTATTCAAATCTTAAGTCTTCCATACTCCTAGACCTTTATCTACTACTTTATAGGAAAGCACGCTAAAATGAAAAATCTTTTTCTTTGTTATTTGATTCTCAGGAAATGAGATCCGTACATAAATAGATACCTTTTTTGTATATGTCCTTTTTGGTGCTTACTTTAAGATGTGAGATTTTTTTCTTTCTATTTTTATTCTTTAAGCTGATGCAAAGCAAGTTGATTTTGTGAATGAGAAATTTTCAAAAATAATGTATTTTATTTTTCAAGTGTAATCCTTTATTGGCTAAGATAAGAAATGGGGTAGATGATGAGCAGTTTTACGAAACGCATTTTGACGTTTACTGGCCCTTTATACTAAACAGTACTGATTCATCCTTGTAAAACTCCTCCTTCCGTTTGGGTTCTCTACCACCAGGCTGTTAGTAGCCAGAACCCAGCACTGAACTGAGGATGCTTGTATTAAGCTTTTAACTGGAATCATGGACCTGAGGACTCCTTGCTTAAGTTGACTTGAGTTCCTTTAATAGTACCCATCTGCCAAGTGTTATTTATGAAGGGATGTGCGTAGGAAATACTGGTGAGACAGAGATTTTCCTTTTTTAGTTCCCTTTAATCAGTCACACCTTAAACGCTGGGAATTTCCCTAAACTTTTATTAAAATGTCCCTTTTCATTTAAGGGGTTATTTCAAGTTACTGAACCTAACTTGAAATTGTAGCTGTAGTGCTAATTGTAATAACAATAATGAAACAACAGCTAACACTACAGTTCGAAGCACTTGACATCTCTTCATTTAATCCTTATAGCAGACCTAACACATAGTTACTCTTAGTATTTCAGATTCAGAGATGGGGAAACTGAAACCCAGGAAGAGAAGTGGCCTGCCCACGGTCCTGCAACTCGTGGTGACAGAGCCAGGGTTTGAACTCAGGCAGTTTGGCTCTACACTTGTGCCGTCTTGCATTTTATGTGTGAACTTGGGCAATCTTTTTAAAGGCTGTCTTTTAAAAGCCTTTCTTGGATGCTTCATTTTAGATAAAAGAAGTAAACCAACAGATATATTTGCAATTGGTTTCGAGGAAATGGTAGAGTTGAATGCTGGAAACATTGTGAGTGCAAGGTAAGCCAGCCAGGTAACACACAGGGACACTTTTCTAGTTGATGGACATGGAGGTCACTAAGTACCTGTTACAAGGGTGAGATAGAGGTCATGTATGTGAAGCTAGCAGTTCTCAAACTGTATGGTTTCAGGTCTTTCTTATAAATACTGAAAATCATAAAAGAACTTTTATTTGTGTGGTTTTATCACTTGGTATATATCACATTAGAAATCAAAACTGAAAATTTGAAGCACTTAATTGATTAAAAATAACAATAATAAACTCATTACGTGTTAACATAAGTAACACTTTTTTTTTTCTGAAAAGTAACTACATTCCCAAACAAAAATTTACTGGAAAGGATGGCATTGATTGATGGTTACACAAATCTCTTAAGAATCTGGCTTAAGACGACTCAGTTCTCACATCTGCCTCTGCATTAGTCTGTTGCAGTATGTTGCTTTGGTTGAAATATATGAAGAAAATCACATAAATATGTAGTTAGAAACATATTTTAATAGACTTTTCAGATGATTTCTTCTCTGATAATACTCAACAAATAGTCATTGCTAAAGGTTGGTTACAGTTTGGAATCTGAATCCATAGTGATGAACTTTTTGTGCTCAATTACACTAAAACATTGGTCTGTCTTTCACCCTTGCATGGTTTTGAAACATCCTGCCCTGGTCATTTTGGAACATACTAGTTTACCAAAGTATGTAGGTCTTATAGATTTTGATACATGTGATTATATAATATCAGAACATCATATTGGTTAATTTTGTCACCAGTCTTATCAACAAATTCTTCAAGTATTGGAAAGCTATCAAGATCACAGTAGCCAATGCAGGTTTATCAAAATTCCTCTTTTTCTTCAAAATATAAATTTAACCATTAGGGTTAAACACCATAGGTCATTTCCCTTGAAAACACTGGCTTGGTTGAAAAATTGTTTGCCAGATAATCTAAACCTGAATAACCATAGTGTGTCTGTCACTAGTTCTTCTAAGTAAAAATTGTATTCTGTGAAAAAAGTGGTTTTTCAGCTCTGACCTCAGACTGTCGAGTACTTTTCCCTGAAACAACCATCGTGTATGTGTTCAGTATGCAGTGAAAGTTCTTGGTGTGTATTTTTCCATTCATCACATAGAATACTAAAAAGATGGCACTCAAGGATTGAGCATTGACAAAATTAATAACGTGTACTGTTTCATCAGGATGTTCTTAAGTGAAATGATTGTTTTTTGCTTGCCATTGAAGGTTCCTGGGGTTTTCCTCATGGCTCAGACACTAAAGAATCTCCCTGCAATGCAGGAGACCCAGGTTTGATCTCTGGATAGGGAAGATCCCCTGGAGAAGGGAATGGCAACCCACTCCAGAATTCTTGCCTGAAGAATCCCATGAACAGAGGATCCTGGCAGGCTACAGTCCATGGGATTACAAAGAGTCGGACGCATCTTGGGCACAAACTTATTACTCTGAAAATGTGTAGAGAAAGACATTTCCTACTCTCTGTGTACAAACTGTGTTTCATAGTAACTGAATAGTTGATTTTAAAAAAATTTATTTATTAAAAGAATTCCAGCTTATTACAAATGCCTATGGAGTGCTGAAATTATGAAATCAACATGTTGTAGCCCCTGTTGAAATAATGCATCTAGGCAGTAATATCACTTGGTGTTAAAACCTTATAAAAGAATTAAGGATTGGTGGAGGAATTTGTTACTACAGAGAGTTGATTGTCACAGTCTGAACAGCTCATCAGATGTAATAGCTCAGAGATTATATACTTGCTGCTGTGATGCAAGGCTGATTATACCACTGTGAGGTTATTATATGATATTGAGGAAGTGTTAATATTTAAGTGTGATAATGGCATTGTGAGTATGCAAAAATAAAAATCCTGTTGTATTAGTGGTGCATAGTAAAGTATGTCTGGGTGAAATGGACTGTTTTTCTCCGATTTGGCTTCTGATATTCCAAGTTTAGAAAAAGGGGTGAGGAGTTATGGAAGAAGAAAGATTGGCGGACTGTGGATAGTTGTTGAAGTCGGGTAATGGTCATATAGCAGTTTATTTTATGATTCCATTGTTTATATATGTTTAAAATTTTCCATAGTAAGTAAAAAATAATCCATAAAAATAAGAAAGGGAGGAAAATATATCTGGAAGCATGTTTTTCTCTGTTATCCTAATGAATAAGGAAAAAATAGTATACAAGTCTGAGATGACTCACATGGTAAGCATTCATTTAATAAGCTCACTCATATTTTCTTTGTAAGGAGTCATAGGATAGACTTTGACGTGTGATGCTCTTTGGGCTAAATTTTGGGTTTTACTTTTTTAAAGGAGACAAAAACACCCAGCCAGCATAAAGATTTCACTGTTGATGTGGATTTCATGATGTCACTAATTTTATTAAATTTAGGCCTATAAAGGTATAACTGACAGTTGTCTTACAAAAGACTATATGACTGTCACCAACTTTTTGAAGATTCCCTTTGAATATTTTCTGGTAGCACAACAAATCAGAAGCTCTGGGCTGTGGAACTTCAGAAGACCATCTCCAGGGACAGTAGAGAAAGACATTTCCTACTCTCTGTGTACAAACTGTGTTTCATAGTAACTGAATAGTTGATTTTAAAAAAATTTATTTATTAAAAGAATTCCAGCTTATTACAAATGCCTATGGAGTGCTGAAATTATGAAATCAACATGTTGTAGCCCCTGTTGAAATAATGCATCTAGGCAGTAATATCACTTGGTGTTAAAACCTTATAAAAGAATTAAGGATTGGTGGAGGAATTTGTTACTACAGAGAGTTGATTGTCACAGTCTGAACAGCTCATCAGATGTAATAGCTCAGAGATTATATACTTGCTGCTGTGATGCAAGGCTGATTATACCACTGTGAGGTTATTATATGATATTGAGGAAGTGTTAATATTTAAGTGTGATAATGGCATTGTGAGTATGCAAAAATAAAAATCCTGTTGTATTAGTGGTGCATAGTAAAGTATGTCTGGGTGAAATGGACTGTTTTTCTCCGATTTGGCTTCTGATATTCCAAGTTTAGAAAAAGGGGTGAGGAGTTATGGAAGAAGAAAGATTGGCGGACTGTGGATAGTTGTTGAAGTCGGGTAATGGTCATATAGCAGTTTATTTTATGATTCCATTGTTTATATATGTTTAAAATTTTCCATAGTAAGTAAAAAATAATCCATAAAAATAAGAAAGGGAGGAAAATATATCTGGAAGCATGTTTTTCTCTGTTATCCTAATGAATAAGGAAAAAATAGTATACAAGTCTGAGATGACTCACATGGTAAGCATTCATTTAATAAGCTCACTCATATTTTCTTTGTAAGGAGTCATAGGATAGACTTTGACGTGTGATGCTCTTTGGGCTAAATTTTGGGTTTTACTTTTTTAAAGGAGACAAAAACACCCAGCCAGCATAAAGATTTCACTGTTGATGTGGATTTCATGATGTCACTAATTTTATTAAATTTAGGCCTATAAAGGTATAACTGACAGTTGTCTTACAAAAGACTATATGACTGTCACCAACTTTTTGAAGATTCCCTTTTGAATATTTTCTGGTAGCACAACAAATCAGAAGCTCTGGGCTGTGGAACTTCAGAAGACCATCTCCAGGGACAACAAGTATGTGCTGCTGGCCTCCGAGCAGCTAGTGGGCGTCTGTCTGTTTGTCTTTATCAGACCACAGCACGCTCCGTTCATCAGGTTGGTAAACAGATCACTATCCCAAGGCTGCTCCTAAGCATGGTACTTATGGGTTTTTTTTTTGGTTCTTGTGAATATTCTTTTTTTTCATTTTTTTCTTTTTTTGGGGGTCGGGGGTGCAGGTGGGCCACTTCTTTGGTCTTTCATTTATCTGTTTTCATCCGTCTTTTGTTCTTTGGCCCATGTGGGCCTCCCATCGCAGTGGCCTCTGTTGTTGCAGAGCACCAGCTCTGGGCGCATGCACTCCAGAGCTTCAGCTCGGTAATTGGACACATCGGTCTAGCCGCTCCGTGGCACATAGGATCTTCCCAAGCCAGGGATTGAACCGGCGCCCCTTGCCCTACAAGGCAGTGTCCTTACCCACTGGACCACCAGGGAAGCGCTTTTCTTTTTTTAAATTAAGTGTAGTTGATTTATATGGGCTTCCAAGGTGGTTCAGTGGTAAAGAATACACCTGCCAATATAGGAGACAGGGATTCGACCCCTAAGTTGGGAAGATGCTCTGGAAAAGGGAATGGCTACCCACCCCAGTATTACTGCCTGAAGAATCCCATGGAAAGAGGAGCCCTGCTGTGCACAGGGGTCACAGAGTCAGACACGACTGAGCATAAACTGTATGATGGACAATGGTTGATTTATAATGTGTTAGATTCAGGTATACAGCAAAGTGATTCAGTTATACATTTGTGTATATACATATATGTGTGTGTGTGTGTGTGTGTGTATATTCTTTTTCAGATTCTTTTCCCTTATAGGTTATTACAAAATATTGAATAGAGTTCCCTGTCCTATACTGTAGGTCCTTGTTGGTTACCTATTTTATATATACTACTGTGTATATGTTAACCCCAAAGTCTTCGTTTATCCCGCTTCCCCTTGGTAACTGTAAGTTTTTCTATGTCTGTGGGTCTGTTTGTCTTTTGAAAGTAAGTTCATTTGTATCACTTTTTAAGATACTGCTTATAAGTGATATCATATACTTGTCTTTTTCTGTTTGATTTATTTCACTTAGTATGGTCATTTCTAGGCCCATCCAGGTTACTGCAAATGACATTATTTCATTCTTGTTTATGGTTGAGTAGTGTTCCGTTGTGTATACATTGTGTGCATCGTCTTTATCCATTCGTCTGTCAGTGAACAGATTGCTTCCCTGTCTTGGCTGTTGTGAGAGGTGCTACGGTAAGCATTGGGGTGCATGTATTTTTTCAACTTAAAGTTGTCTCTGGATATATGCTTAGGAGTGGAATCCCTAGATCATATGGTGACTGTTGAAATGTATTCTTGATTAAAGAATAATAGTTTCACTGTAGTATTTCATGGGCTTCCCCATCAAAGTGCCCCGTGATGTGTAGTGTCACTGTTATGTAACAGGCACTCCTCATTTCTTATGTCTACAGAACTAGTGGGGTTTCTGACCTTTGACTTAGAATTCTTCCTCTTGAAGGGATGTTGCGGTTGACACTGTGAAGACTGGAATGGGAGGCGCCACTGGCAATAAGGGGGCAGTGGCGGTACGAATGCTGTTCCACACCACCAGCCTCTGCTTCGTCTGCAGCCACTTTGCCGCAGGACAGTCCCAAGTCAAGGAACGAAATGAAGATTTTGTAGAAATAGCCCGGAAGTTGAGTTTTCCAATGGTAAACTCTTGCTGCTTGTTTTCAAAGAGGAAGATTTGAAACGTATTTCAGTTCACCCCAAATTCTGTATCAGTTTTTGAAAATTTAAGATAGTTGCTAGAAATGTCAGCAGTGTTCGCCTGAATAGATATGTCACGTGTTAGTATGTTGTTGTTGTTGAGTCTCTCGGTCGTGTTGGACTCTTTGCAGCCCCACAGACTGCAGCATGCTGGGCTTCCCTGTCCTTCATCATCTCTGGGAGTTTGCTCAGACTCATATCCATTGAATCAGTGATGCCACCTGTCGTCCCCTTCCCCTCCTGACATCAGTCTTTCATTATTACTATCTTTCATTATTACTTTCATTATTACTATCTTTCATTATTACTATCATGCAATAAAGACATAAATTGGACCTGGCAGAGGTGAGGCAAAGAAAAAGTAGTAAACTATTTTTTAAATTGTTTAGAATTCTGTCTCTTTGCTTCCAGGGGAGGATGCTGTTCTCTCATGACTATGTATTTTGGTGTGGTGATTTCAACTACCGAATCGATCTCCCTAATGAAGAAGTGAAAGAACTCATCAGACAGCAAAATTGGGATTCTCTTATCGCAGGAGATCAGCTTATCAATCAGAAAAATGCTGGACAGGTATATATGTGCTTAAGACATTTGCACTAGGAAGAAGGGATCTTGGATTATGAATACATGCTTTGCCTTAAAGTGGTTGGGTGTTTTTTTTTTAACCCTTGGAGTCTCTTTGTACTTAACAAGTACATGCTAAGTCACTTCAGTCATGTCCTACTCCTTGCGACCCCATCAACTGTAGCCCACTGGGCTCCTCTGTCCTTGGGATTCTCCAGGCAGGAATGCTGGAGTGGGTTGCAACTTCCTCCTCCTTGGGATCTTCCCGACCCAGGGATAGAACCTGGGTTAAGTATCTCCTGCATTGGCAGGCAGGTTCTTGACATAGCGCCACTTGGGAAGCCCGAATTCTTCCTCTTGAAGGGATGTTGCGGTTGACACTGTGAAGACTGGAATGGGAGGCGCCACTGGCAATAAGGGGGCAGTGGCGGTACGAATGCTGTTCCACACCACCAGCCTCTGCTTCGTCTGCAGCCACTTTGCCGCAGGACAGTCCCAAGTCAAGGAACGAAATGAAGATTTTGTAGAAATAGCCCGGAAGTTGAGTTTTCCAATGGTAAACTCTTGCTGCTTGTTTTCAAAGAGGAAGATTTGAAACGTATTTCAGTTCACCCCAAATTCTGTATCAGTTTTTGAAAATTTAAGATAGTTGCTAGAAATGTCAGCAGTGTTCGCCTGAATAGATATGTCACGTGTTAGTATGTTGTTGTTGTTGAGTCTCTCGGTCGTGTTGGACTCTTTGCAGCCCCACAGACTGCAGCATGCTGGGCTTCCCTGTCCTTCATCATCTCTGGGAGTTTGCTCAGACTCATATCCATTGAATCAGTGATGCCACCTGTCGTCCCCTTCCCCTCCTGACATCAGTCTTTCATTATTACTATCTTTCATTATTACTTTCATTATTACTATCTTTCATTATTACTATCATGCAATAAAGACATAAATTGGACCTGGCAGAGGTGAGGCAAAGAAAAAGTAGTAAACTATTTTTTAAATTGTTTAGAATTCTGTCTCTTTGCTTCCAGGGGAGGATGCTGTTCTCTCATGACTATGTATTTTGGTGTGGTGATTTCAACTACCGAATCGATCTCCCTAATGAAGAAGTGAAAGAACTCATCAGACAGCAAAATTGGGATTCTCTTATCGCAGGAGATCAGCTTATCAATCAGAAAAATGCTGGACAGGTATATATGTGCTTAAGACATTTGCACTAGGAAGAAGGGATCTTGGATTATGAATACATGCTTTGCCTTAAAGTGGTTGGGTGTTTTTTTTTTAACCCCTTGGAGTCTCTTTGTACTTAACAAGTACATGCTAAGTCACTTCAGTCATGTCCTACTCCTTGCGACCCCATCAACTGTAGCCCACTGGGCTCCTCTGTCCTTGGGATTCTCCAGGCAGGAATGCTGGAGTGGGTTGCAACTTCCTCCTCCTTGGGATCTTCCCGACCCAGGGATAGAACCTGGGTTAAGTATCTCCTGCATTGGCAGGCAGGTTCTTGACATAGCGCCACTTGGGAAGCCCTCATAAATATATGTATCTGTAGTTTAACAGGGAATTTCCCTCTCTCTAAAAAAAAAAAAAAAAAGGAAAGGAATACTCATAATAATTTCTAGGAGGGACAGTATTTCTCTGTAAGATTCACTTTCAGGTAGAAGAGTATACTTTTTTCCTTTCAGTAACATCAAATTTAGGATCTTACTCATCAAGGCTACTGCTTTTTGGCTCTAAGATCTTTTGGTAATCTACTTTAGTTTTTTGTTGTTGTTTCTCATATCATCTGTCTTTTCAAGACTTAGTTCTAAAAACTCGTGACCGTAAGAGTTTGGAAGAATTTATTTATGGCTATGCTGTGTGACATGCGAGATCTTAGATCCTGACCAGGAATTGAACCTATAGCTTGCCCTGCATTGGAAGCCCAGAGTCTTAACCGCTAGACTGCCCGAGAAGTCTGTGGAAGAATTTATCTAAAAAAAAAAGAGTTTAAGACTAGGTGATTAAGGCTACTTGATGTGGTGTCTTTCAGGTCATCAGACTTAAATGCTGCTGCATACCATGTAACCTTCTCAGGCTCCAGTTCCTTTTGAGTAAAACATCAGACTGTGTGATTTCACAAATCCCATACAGTTCTGAATGTTTGATAATCACTCAAAAGTCTGGTGGAATTTCATCATTCAAGTGTTTGCACTTTGTTTACTCAAATGTCAAGCAAGTGGCATGATAAAACCAGTGTCTGAGGTCATTTCATCTGAAACTCCATTCCATTCAGTTAAACGTGTTCTTCAGAGGCACGTAGGTTTCTTGTGAGTCTCCAGCATGTAATAGACATGTAGTGTATAGCTGCCTGAGTGAAAACAGAATGCTTTTGCCTTTTCAGATAACTTCCTTTGTGTATATCTATTTTAGATCGCTTGGGTTGTTAACCTTGGGTCTTTCACAACGCTAAGTCCCAGCAGGGATCAACTGTAGCCCACTGGGCTCCTCTGTCCTTGGGATTCTCCAGGCAGGAATGCTGGAGTGGGTTGCAACTTCCTCCTCCTTGGGATCTTCCCGACCCAGGGATAGAACCTGGGTTAAGTATCTCCTGCATTGGCAGGCAGGTTCTTGACATAGCGCCACTTGGGAAGCCCTCATAAATATATGTATCTGTAGTTTAACAGGGAATTTCCCTCTCTCTGAAAATAAAAAAAAAAAAAGGAAAGGAATACTCATAATAATTTCTAGGAGGGACAGTATTTCTCTGTAAGATTCACTTTCAGGTAGAAGAGTATACTTTTTTCCTTTCAGTAACATCAAATTTAGGATCTTACTCATCAAGGCTACTGCTTTTTGGCTCTAAGATCTTTTGGTAATCTACTTTAGTTTTTTGTTGTTGTTTCTCATATCATCTGTCTTTTCAAGACTTAGTTCTAAAAACTCGTGACCGTAAGAGTTTGGAAGAATTTATTTATGGCTATGCTGTGTGACATGCGAGATCTTAGATCCTGACCAGGAATTGAACCTATAGCTTGCCCTGCATTGGAAGCCCAGAGTCTTAACCGCTAGACTGCCCGAGAAGTCTGTGGAAGAATTTATCTAAAAAAGAGTTTAAGACTAGGTGATTAAGGCTACTTGATGTGGTGTCTTTCAGGTCATCAGACTTAAATGCTGCTGCATACCATGTAACCTTCTCAGGCTCCAGTTCCTTTTGAGTAAAACATCAGACTGTGTGATTTCACAAATCCCATACAGTTCTGAATGTTTGATAATCACTCAAAAGTCTGGTGGAATTTCATCATTCAAGTGTTTGCACTTTGTTTACTCAAATGTCAAGCAAGTGGCATGATAAAACCAGTGTCTGAGGTCATTTCATCTGAAACTCCATTCCATTCAGTTAAACGTGTTCTTCAGAGGCACGTAGGTTTCTTGTGAGTCTCCAGCATGTAATAGACATGTAGTGTATAGCTGCCTGAGTGAAAACAGAATGCTTTTGCCTTTTCAGATAACTTCCTTTGTGTATATCTATTTTAGATTTTTAGAGGATTTTTAGAAGGAAAAGTGACTTTCGCTCCAACATATAAATATGACTTGTTTTCTGATGACTACGACACCAGTGAAAAGTGCCGCACCCCTGCCTGGACCGACCGTGTCCTCTGGAGAAGACGGAAGTGGCCTTTTGATAGATCAGGTTGGGCAATGGGCTTCTTCATTTAAATGAGCCAGTGCCAGTTCTACGAGGAAGAGGGGAATGATATGAATATCAAATAAGGCCAAGAGTCCACTTTTATTTTTCAGCATAGGTTATCTAGAATAAAATAAATACAATTTAAATATAAACCTTAAAAAAATTCTCAGGCCTAATAAATAGTTTGATTTTTCAGTCTGTTCTCTGTCAGTAACACAGTGGCATCTAAAGAAAAGCAAGAAAGTGTTTTTACACAGTTGTCAACTGAATACTAATTAAGATTTCTAATTGGGATAACTCATGTGGTTTTGCAGATATTTTGAACTGCTACTTGTTGGTTCAGTTATTTGTGAAATACTGTTTGGTCATAGGGCTTTAAGAAGCCTCAGAAGTAAAGACACATCTTAGTTTTAACTAAGTAAAGCATAATATGATAACTTCACCAAAACCCATTTCTAACTTAGTGGAGTCTAGACTTCCTGCCCGTTAGCAGACGTGTCTGGTGTCTAGCCTCAGACAGCTGAAGCTGGTGAAGGGAAGGAGCGCCATGTGGCGGGTGACGCTCAGGTGGCTTCCCCTGTGCTTTATTTTATCTTGACTGCAGCGGAAGATTTAGATCTCCTAAATGCCAGTTTTCAAGATGGAAGCAAAATCCTGTACACGTGGACTCCTGGCACTTTGCTGCACTACGGGAGGGCCGAGCTGAAGACCTCTGACCATAGGTTCAAACAGTCTCCATGTTTCTAATTGTGCGTGAAATTTATTTGAGATACACCCTTTCTTGAATGTTGCTAACACATGACCCTCCCTTTATGCCTAAGGCCGGTGGTTGCCCTGATCGATATCGATATGTTTGAAGTTGAAGCTGAAGAGAGGCAGAACATTTATAAGGAAGTAATCGCAGTTCAGGGTCCACCAGACGGTACAGTGTTGGTCTCAATCAAAAGCTGTTTACCAGAGAACAGTTTCTTCGACGATGCTTTGATTGATGAGCTTTTACAGCAGTTTACAAATTTTGGTGAAGTTATACTCATAAGGTGAGTAAATATTTGTTGTCCAAAAGCAGCTCTTGATTCATAGAGAATGTCTTCTATATTAAAAAGTACCTTACTTAATATTTGACTAGTATATGAGTATTTGTATCTTCAGACTAAAAGAAAATTGTACTATAGATGTATTATTCAAAGAGCTGGTAGGTTTTGAAATTGGACTCTACTTAGAAAATCTAAGGTTGAGTAGTGAAACTTTGAGCTTCCCGGGTGGTGCTAGCAGTAGAGAACCTGCCCGCCAGTGCAGGAGACATAGGAAACTTGGGTTCGATCCCTGGGATAGGAAGATCCCCTGGAGGGGGAACCCAGTCCAGTAGTCTTGCCTGGAAAATCCCATGGACAGAGGAGCCTGGTGGGCTACAGTCCATGGGGCCGCAATAACTGAAGTGACTTAGCATGCATGGACAGTGAACAACGAAGACAAAAGTATGTGCACGTTTAGATCTGTTCCTCAAGATTCCTATACATTATATCGTGTAAGCTCTATGGAAAAGTGAACATGAGATGTTACTGTTTTATTTTTTTGAGAAGTGATAGGAATAAAACTGACTTTTCTGCCCTCTGTTTAAGAAATTTGTTGTTCTCAGTAACTTTAGGTCACTTGATTCCCATCTGATGAGGAGTAGTGCTTGCTACCAGGAACAGTCAGAAGTCATCCTTTCCCATCTTGGTTTCCGGCATTGACTTAACCATCTTCCTTTTGCAGAACCAGATGCCTCTTTCATGGCTGAAAAAAAAAATGTTTTCTTCCCAATGTTCAGCAGTTTTGAGGGACTGCGGAACATGTATGTGTTTGAATTTCATAGGGAATAGGTGCTATTAAATTTCTTTCTGTTTCATATGCTTATTGAGAGATGTAGCCACTTGGTGAATCTTTATACTGAACAGAGGAGGACTTGAAGATTTCATTCCTACTTGGAGTCTGAGGAAGGTCAGCGTGTGTGTAACGGCTTCCCTCGGGGCTTACCAGAAGAGCCCACAGCATGGAGATGGGGGTGGTTTCATGTAGGGTGAGAAGGTTGCCTGAGAACCTTTCCTCTCCTTTTGGAGAGTCACTGAGCAAAAAGAGAAGAAATAGAATTGAAACTTGCCTCAAATCATTTGATAAAGATCTACCCCAAAAGGTTTCATTTTAAAATGAAACCAAAAAAATGTGTAGAGCTCTTAAGACTCCAGCAAGTACATGGTGAAATCTTAGATGACAGTAAGCTTTGCCAGGCCAGAAACGCCAGGCCACCGGGGCATCACGTGGCCTGTGCGAGTGGGCAGGAGAGAGGCAGATGCATGTCCTTCTGAGCAAGTGTAAAATAGCACACCAGGCGAGAGAGACTCCAGAGCGTACGTTCGGGATGAAAGGCAGACCAGAAAGAGACCCATCTGCCTTCATCGTAGTCTCTGAAGAGCTCGGTGTTACACTGCAAAAGGTTTCCCCAAAATGCTTGTTCCCATTGAAAAACGGCCTAATGACAAAGTAAGGCGGTATCCTGACATCATGAAACCATGTGGTACCACCTCACCTGGAATATTCTGGTGGTTCCACCTCAAGACAACCAGGTTAGAACAGACAAAGCAGCCCACTGAAAGTAGACAAGGAAAGGATCACTGTCCCCAGGAGGCCAAGCTGATCATCAGCATCACTGGTCGTCATCTAGAGGAAGCCAACTGTTAGGCAATAACCAAAGTCTATAAACCGCTTCGTAAGTAAGAGAGTCCCTGGACGTGAAGATGGGGCAGATTTAGCTATTCATATTAATTGAGAGAAAAGTCGAAGCTTTTATCCTCTTGAGTGAAAATAGGAAGAAAGCACAGCACATGGCGTTCCACAGGCCTGTTCCTTCTGGCAGTGTTTTAGTTACACTGTGTTGGGTTGGCCAGAAAGGTCGTTCGGATTTTTCCACACCTTCCTATCTTTCTGTTTCATATGCTTATTGAGAGATGTAGCCACTTGGTGAATCTTTATACTGAACAGAGGAGGACTTGAAGATTTCATTCCTACTTGGAGTCTGAGGAAGGTCAGCGTGTGTGTAACGGCTTCCCTCGGGGCTTACCAGAAGAGCCCACAGCATGGAGATGGGGGTGGTTTCATGTAGGGTGAGAAGGTTGCCTGAGAACCTTTCCTCTCCTTTTGGAGAGTCACTGAGCAAAAAGAGAAGAAATAGAATTGAAACTTGCCTCAAATCATTTGATAAAGATCTACCCCAAAAGGTTTCATTTTAAAATGAAACCAAAAAAATGTGTAGAGCTCTTAAGACTCCAGCAAGTACATGGTGAAATCTTAGATGACAGTAAGCTTTGCCAGGCCAGAAACGCCAGGCCACCGGGGCATCACGTGGCCTGTGCGAGTGGGCAGGAGAGAGGCAGATGCATGTCCTTCTGAGCAAGTGTAAAATAGCACACCAGGCGAGAGAGACTCCAGAGCGTACGTTCGGGATGAAAGGCAGACCAGAAAGAGACCCATCTGCCTTCATCGTAGTCTCTGAAGAGCTCGGTGTTACACTGCAAAAGGTTTCCCCAAAATGCTTGTTCCCATTGAAAAACGGCCTAATGACAAAGTAAGGCGGTATCCTGACATCATGAAACCATGTGGTACCACCTCACCTGGAATATTCTGGTGGTTCCACCTCAAGACAACCAGGTTAGAACAGACAAAGCAGCCCACTGAAAGTAGACAAGGAAAGGATCACTGTCCCCAGGAGGCCAAGCTGATCATCAGCATCACTGGTCGTCATCTAGAGGAAGCCAACTGTTAGGCAATAACCAAAGTCTATAAACCGCTTCGTAAGTAAGAGAGTCCCTGGACGTGAAGATGGGGCAGATTTAGCTATTCATATTAATTGAGAGAAAAGTCGAGAAGCTTTTATCCTCTTGAGTGAAAATAGGAAGAAAGCACAGCACATGGCGTTCCACAGGCCTGTTCCTTCTGGCAGTGTTTTAGTTACACTGTGTTGGGTTGGCCAGAAAGGTCGTTCGGATTTTTCCACACCTTCCTATGGACAGACCCGAATGCCTTGAGGGACAGAGTGCCCTCTCCAGGTCACTGCTGGCCCTGCTGCTGTATTTGTGCTTCCAGACCTCCATAAGCCCTTGCTCATCAGTGATCATTGGACTAGTCCTTGGGCTGGTTATATCTGAGGTATTGATAGGTAACTCATGTAAACGGTGTCGGATCCGTGACCTCCGAAGAAGAAAATTTCACTTCAGGATCAAAAGATGGCTTCGGTCACTCAGAGCTCCTGTTCAGCAAAAGTTTTAAAATAAAAAGGATAGAGAAAGCTTCCAGTGAAAGGTACTGGAAATGGGTAGGAGAGTACCCTGAACAGCTAGTTTAGGTGGGATCTTGTGTACATTTTCAGTTGGTTATTAACAGTAGATCAAAAGAATGTTTTAAGGTTGTAAAGATCTTACCAGACCCACTCCCACAGCATTCATAGTTAGCATAAGTATGAGATTAGCCCAAAGGAATGAAACATGTGCTCCAGCAAGATAAATTGTTGTTATAAACGTTAGCTCTGGGCTTAAAGAAAGTCTTAGGCAAAATAGATTATTGTCATAGGTGTGGCAACCAAGGTGAAAGCTAAAAAATGTTGTTCCCCCCTCTTCCTCCTCCTCCTTGGGTTTACCCTTGCTTTCCTATCAACCTGCCTAAGAACTGGCTCTCAGTAGTAATTTTGTCTTTTTATTGTTTGTTTTTATCTTCCTTAAAGATTTGTTGAAGATAAAATGTGGGTTACGTTTTTGGAAGGAAGCTCCGCCCTGAGTGCTCTGACCCTGAATGGGAGAGAGGTAAAGTAGCCCGTGTTGACTCTGAACCATTTGATGAGTTAGTGTCTGAGGATTTCTAGGGACTTGCGGCAAATTTTCTAAATGTATTTCTAGCATCTAGTTCTGTTACAAGCTTTGGATTACCTAGCATCCAACATTCTAATTGGTACTGGATATTTTTTAATTTTACTAGTCTGAAAAACTACAAGTAGTATGTCACTTCTGTGTTGATTTTGATGGCTGGTTTTTCAGTTAACTGGCCGTTTAGAACATCTCTGACGAGCTGCTCTGACTGCAGCCCCTGTCTCCCCTGGGCATTCACCTTTCCAGGGGCCCTTGGTGTTAGTCCCTTTTCAGAGTGTGCTGCAGATATTCTTCCTGGTTCCTCTTGTGACTGCTGTGTTTTCACCATACGAAAATGACTGATTTTTAAATTTCATTCTGCCTTTGATATCTTAAAAAGCCCTGCCTCCTCCCATGGTGCTGTTAATATTTAAGAGCTGTGTTCAGTTTAGCATTCCTTGTCAGCTCTTACTCCTTTTCTGAATATTTCTTTTGTCTTTCTCCTGGTAATCTTCCTCATCTAGTTTTCTCTTTTTAGCTCTGTCCCTCACCCGCAAGTCTGTGTTATGCTCTTAGGAAGTACCTGTCATTAGCTCCCTTAAAAGATTTTCAAAATTCTGAGAAAAATGTTTTTTGAAAAACGTTTTGAAAGTCAGACCTTTCCCAAATCGCTTGTCTGTCTTTGTTGTTACTGTTGTTTCAGCCCCAAATCCTCTAGTTGCAAGTAGATCAATAGAAAGTCTTTCAGGGGAGAGTCTGGAAAAGTATACAGCGAGGGCAGACCCAAAGGATGACCTTGAGCATTTTCTTCCTGTCATCTAAATTGTCATAGGTGTGGCAACCAAGGTGAAAGCTAAAAAATGTTGTTCCCCCCTCTTCCTCCTCCTCCTTGGGTTTACCCTTGCTTTCCTATCAACCTGCCTAAGAACTGGCTCTCAGTAGTAATTTTGTCTTTTTATTGTTTGTTTTATCTTCCTTAAAGATTTGTTGAAGATAAAATGTGGGTTACGTTTTTGGAAGGAAGCTCCGCCCTGAGTGCTCTGACCCTGAATGGGAGAGAGGTAAAGTAGCCCGTGTTGACTCTGAACCATTTGATGAGTTAGTGTCTGAGGATTTCTAGGGACTTGCGGCAAATTTTCTAAATGTATTTCTAGCATCTAGTTCTGTTACAAGCTTTGGATTACCTAGCATCCAACATTCTAATTGGTACTGGATATTTTTTAATTTTACTAGTCTGAAAAACTACAAGTAGTATGTCACTTCTGTGTTGATTTTGATGGCTGGTTTTTCAGTTAACTGGCCGTTTAGAACATCTCTGACGAGCTGCTCTGACTGCAGCCCCTGTCTCCCCTGGGCATTCACCTTTCCAGGGGCCCTTGGTGTTAGTCCCTTTTCAGAGTGTGCTGCAGATATTCTTCCTGGTTCCTCTTGTGACTGCTGTGTTTTCACCATACGAAAATGACTGATTTTTAAATTTCATTCTGCCTTTGATATCTTAAAAAGCCCTGCCTCCTCCCATGGTGCTGTTAATATTTAAGAGCTGTGTTCAGTTTAGCATTCCTTGTCAGCTCTTACTCCTTTTCTGAATATTTCTTTTGTCTTTCTCCTGGTAATCTTCCTCATCTAGTTTTCTCTTTTTAGCTCTGTCCCTCACCCGCAAGTCTGTGTTATGCTCTTAGGAAGTACCTGTCATTAGCTCCCTTAAAAGATTTTCAAAATTCTGAGAAAAATGTTTTTTGAAAAACGTTTTGAAAGTCAGACCTTTCCAAGTCGCTTGTCTGTCTTTGTTGTTACTGTTGTTTCAGCCCCAAATCCTCTAGTTGCAAGTAGATCAATAGAAAGTCTTTCAGGGGAGAGTCTGGAAAAGTATACAGCGAGGGCAGACCCAAAGGATGACCTTGAGCATTTTCTTCCTGTCATCTAAATTTCTTCCTTTTCATTTGGCCCGGATCTCTATCAAGTGGATTGTTTTTTTGTTCTCTGACGCATTTTATTTGTATGTATTACACCCCTAGAAGAAGAATCCAAGAGTTTTCGCTCCCGTGTGTTGTCCTCTTTCTTCCTCATGGCTCCTGATGCCAGCGGAGGTGGTCAGTACAGTGAAGCCACACTGGCAGGACGGGAGCAGGTTACTCTGCCATGTGTCTAGATCTCTGAGGTGCCCAGCAGGCCTGGGGCTGATCATGGCACACGTACTTAGCCTGCCTCTGAGGTTCACGGCAGTTTTCCGAGCGAATGTGATTTCACATTCGCCAACGTAACCATGCCTCATCATCACAGTTGGAAACCTGACGATGACTTTGGAGCACGGCCTGACAGGCACCTGGTGTTCGCCTTCCTTTTTGATACGGTCGATGCTCTTGAGAGCATCAGCCAGAACACTCACACACATCGTGCTGGAGGCAGACAAAGATGGTGGAAAGAGCAAGCGGTGCCTCTTGATGAAGTGCATCTTAAATGCCATTGTAGTGACTGGGCCTTAAGAACACTTGTTATTCATTCTTTGGTGAATATGTAAAGAACGTAAAGAATGTTGTTGACTCTAAAAAGTAATAAATGGTCCATGAAGCCCATTGCCTAGTTCTGACTTCAAAGCTCAGCACGAATGCTGAATTCCTATTAAATGCAGCTGTGCTTTTCGGGTCAGCAGCTGTCAACCTTTCCAGGCTGTGCCTTTAAGGAATTCTGATGGTCAGTAGCATTTAAGGAAAGTATTTTTTCTAATACATCGACAGGACAGTGTAAGTTGATTATAATACGTTGATTGTTTTAGATAATACTTTTGTCTAAAAGCTTCTTAAACTTATAGGAAAGGCAGTGTGCCAATTTCACTAATACCAGTCTTCCTGTTTTCAGAATGATTCACTTTTGTTGAAGATTTTAAATGGTCTTAAATTCTCTAAGGATGCTTCTGGCATTTGAAATGCTGAAACTGCTCTGACAGGGTAGCAGCTTCAAGGCCATTATACCAAGTTAGGGAGGTTGAAATGAACAGGGAACGTATTTTAAGAAAAATTTCTCCTGTCCTTTCTTTCGTTGTCTCATGTAGGAACAATTACTTAAATCTGTGGATCAAAATCATAAGAAGTATAAAATTATGTACAAGAGTTGTAAGTGAGTTTATATCTGGCCAGAGAAAGATACTTAACTGCAGAAAAGGAAACTGGAATCCGTGCATCCTAGAAAAGAAGACCTGAGATTTAGTGACATGGGCTTTCTTGTTGTGTCTTGGCCATGCCGCGTGACTTGCAGATCTCAGTTCTGCAACCAAAGAGTAAACCTGGGCCACAGCAATTAAAGGACTTCCCTGGTGGCCCAGCGGGTGAAAAATCCACCTGCAATGTAGGAGGCCCAGGTTCAATGCCTGGGTTGGGATGATCCTGGAGAAGGAAATGGCAGCCCACTCCAGCGTCCTTGCCTGGGAAATGCCATGAACAGAGGAGCCTGGCAGGCTGCATCCATGGGGTTGCAAGAGTCGGACACGACTTAGCAACTAAACCACCACCGCCACCATGGCACTGAAAGCTGAAATTCTACCCACTAGGCCACTAGGCAACGCCCTAACACAGACTTTTAAAGGGAAGATTGAGGACATTTGAAACTGTTTAAAAATGTAGTACATGTGAAATGGTTGTGCTGAATAAGTCTACCTGAATGAAGCCTATACTATTGTTATAGCTAAAACAGGCACTTTATTCCAAGATAGTAAATTCTCCTGCCAATGAATTTCTTATGTTGTGTCTCTTTTTCTCAACTAGCTATTGGGTCGGACTATAACTATTACTTTAAAAAGCCCAGATTGGATCAAGACTTTGGAAGAAGAAATGAGTTTAGAGAAGATTAGCGTTCCCTTGCCGTCGTCAACCAGCTCCACGCTGCTAGGTGAAGATGCAGAGGTCGCGGCCGACTTCGATATGGAAGGTCTGCTCATCGACCACACTGCCTGCTGTCCTTGTAGACAGGTTTCCTTCCCATCAGCAAAGTCTCATTCTCCAAGATGATCCTTCTCTTTCTTGTAACACTCAGAGAAGGAGTCGTTAGATTTTGGTCTACATTTTATCGTGTATTTTTTTTGTTTGTTATTCAGACTTCAAATGTATGTGCCTTTCTGCCATACAAAGGTCAAGACCTTTACAGAAGTTAGTTTATGCCCTTTTGTGATAAGAGCACAAAGTGGAATTTTTGGTGTGTGGTTTGGTTCCGTTAATTGTAGTTAAAGTAGAAAAGTAAGAGCTCAGGGTACAGACATGAGTTCAAAATATTTACGACTAAAGAAGATATATTTCAAAGTCGTTTTGATAGATTCTTAAAGTGGCTGGAAACATACATTTTAAATTGAACTCATTCATGTAAATATAATTATTTCAAGTTTAAACTTGCCAGCCTATCTGAATATCAGGAAAACCGGGACTAAAGCCCCCAGCGGGTGAAAAATCCACCTGCAATGTAGGAGGCCCAGGTTCAATGCCTGGGTTGGGATGATCCTGGAGAAGGAAATGGCAGCCCACTCCAGCGTCCTTGCCTGGGAAATGCCATGAACAGAGGAGCCTGGCAGGCTGCATCCATGGGGTTGCAAGAGTCGGACACGACTTAGCAACTAAACCACCACCGCCACCATGGCACTGAAAGCTGAAATTCTACCCACTAGGCCACTAGGCAACGCCCTAACACAGACTTTTAAAGGGAAGATTGAGGACATTTGAAACTGTTTAAAAATGTAGTACATGTGAAATGGTTGTGCTGAATAAGTCTACCTGAATGAAGCCTATACTATTGTTATAGCTAAAACAGGCACTTTATTCCAAGATAGTAAATTCTCCTGCCAATGAATTTCTTATGTTGTGTCTCTTTTGCTCAACTAGCTATTGGGTCGGACTATAACTATTACTTTAAAAAGCCCAGATTGGATCAAGACTTTGGAAGAAGAAATGAGTTTAGAGAAGATTAGCGTTCCCTTGCCGTCGTCAACCAGCTCCACGCTGCTAGGTGAAGATGCAGAGGTCGCGGCCGACTTCGATATGGAAGGTCTGCTCATCGACCACACTGCCTGCTGTCCTTGTAGACAGGTTTCCTTCCCATCAGCAAAGTCTCATTCTCCAAGATGATCCTTCTCTTTCTTGTAACACTCAGAGAAGGAGTCGTTAGATTTTGGTCTACATTTTATCGTGTATTTTTTTTGTTTGTTATTCAGACTTCAAATGTATGTGCCTTTCTGCCATACAAAGGTCAAGACCTTTACAGAAGTTAGTTTATGCCCTTTTGTGATAAGAGCACAAAGTGGAATTTTTGGTGTGTGGTTTGGTTCCGTTAATTGTAGTTAAAGTAGAAAAGTAAGAGCTCAGGGTACAGACATGAGTTCAAAATATTTACGACTAAAGAAGATATATTTCAAAGTCGTTTTGATAGATTCTTAAAGTGGCTGGAAACATACATTTTAAATTGAACTCATTCATGTAAATATAATTATTTCAAGTTTAGGATCTTGCCAGCCTATCTGAATATGATAATTTCCTTAAATCTGATTAAGAAATGCATTTGCTTTTTAGTGCTTTATTTGCTACGTTATTTTAGCATATTTTCCACTAAAATGCAGACCTTAGTTTATGAAAGGGCAATATATCATATTGTGATAACCTGTATATCTAGATGACACATTTAAGAGTTGAAAACCTTAGAAGATCAGCTCCTTTTCACATTTCTCTGTTCATTTGTTTACTTAGTCCACACGTTTATGTAGTACCTTTTATGTACTTGCTAGATGCTGGAAATTCAACAGATGACATCCTTGCCCCCCACCCGACTCAGAGCATAGCAGGTGTTAACGTACAAGAAAGCAGGCAGTTATGATCAGGTGACCTCAGCACACTGGTGACGATGCTACAGTAGCTTTTAGGGCAGTTGCCTAACTTAGTGTTGGGGAGTTAGGAGAGTTTACCCAGAGAAAGTGAAATTGAGAATATGAAGACTGAGTGGGACGTAGATTAAAGAGGCTAGAGAGGCATGAACCAGGAGGAAAGCGTTTGCAGAGACCCAAAGAGGGTCCAAAGGATCTAAGCAGATGATGCAGGTAATGCTTGTGCGAGAGTTAAATGAAGAAAGAGTGGGTGTGGATGGAAGGTGAATTTGCTTTTTGTTTTAAGTATTTATTTATTTGGCTACAACTGGGTCTTAGTTGGACTATGCAGGATCTTTAGCATGCACATTCTTAGTTGCAGCATGTAGGATCTAGTTCCCTGATCAGGGATTGGTTCCTAGATCCCTATATTGGGAGTGTGGAGTCTTCGCCATTGGATTCCCAGGGAAGTCCTGAATTTGACTTTGAACTTGTTAAATATGAGGTGTCTGCGGGGTGCGTCGGGTCCAGATGTAGGCTGTGGCCGATGGGCCTGGCACTCAGCAGAGAGCTGTGGCCCACAAAGCCACTCTGATGATAGTTCAGGCCATGCGTGCGGATTTGCTTGCAAGGAGCATGATACAGAGATGGGAGAGGACCAGCCCCGGGATGGAACCAAAACACAGACTTGAAGGACAGGCAGAAGAAGGCTGCCCATAAAAGGAAAAGCAGAAGAAACTACTGGAAATGTCAGAGAGCCAGGAGAATATAGCAGCTTAAAAACCAAGTGAGAAAACGACAAGGGAGAGTGCTCTGTAGCGACAAGTCCTCTGTTGCGAGCACCACCGCTTGCCCTTTGGGCTTAGAACCTGGGGAGGAAGCTGTTGGTGACATTCAGGAGAGTGATTTCAGTGGAGTGAGGAAGCCAGATGGTGGTAAATCAGGGTGTGGATGGAAGGCAGAGAAGTGCACAGTGTCTGTAGACAGCTCTTCACAGAAGTTTGCCTGAGGCGGGGGGAAAGAGCCCAGGGCAGTTGCTCCAGAGTGCTGTTTTGAACTGGAGAGGCTTAATCCTGATGGAAAGGGCTGGCACCCCTGGGAAGGGCCAAAATGGGAGTGGACAGAGCCCCACCCTTTCCATCCACGGGTATCTGAGTGCCAGCCATGTGATTAGGCTCCACTTGGGCGCCAGATGGTTGAAGAGAGGGTTCCCATTTTAAGACTTCCCTTTTCTCTGTGAAGTTTAAGGAGGGGGACGGCCCACTGTTTCAGCATAGTTGAGAAGGTTCAAGATAAAGCTCCTGAGAAGGAGTCAGATGGGGAACCAGCCAGGAAATCGTGGAATTACCAGGCAGCCGGGGGAGCCCGAATGCGGCTGAAAACCACAGAGTGACCACAGCTGCCATCCGCAGGCCTGCGTGGCTGTCTGGCTGCAGTGCCCAGCAGCCCAGCTGCGGCTGTGGAGAGATTAGACCACGGAATTGATACGGGGGACGGAAGAGCGGCGAGGGGGGGGAGCGGCCGAGGCGAGGAACCAGTGGATGTGAAGGCAGATGCAGAATCGAGTAGGGGTTAGAAGAGGTATTGAAGGCCTGGATCCTGGTGGAGTCAAGGAGGGGCAAGAGTAGCCGGGGACGAGGCTGAGAGGCTGGAAGGTGGTGGTCAGGGAGAAGTGTTCCGAGTTTATTGTTTCAGAGGCACTGCGGTTCCGAGGGGCCGTGAGTGTGGAGAGGAGGGCGTCAGCAGGGAGAAGCGGCAGGCTATTGAGGGGTTGTCCACGGGGGCTCAGTGTCACCCAGAAAGATGGGGGGCCCCGCTTACCATCTTGCTCTCTCCTTTGATGAGTGGGTCCAAGTGACCAGAAGGGTGGAGGTCAGAAACGGTGGTAGCAAGCAGGGGTTGAGGGTGTTACATAAATACCTGAGGGCACAGCCTCTCTTTTTGTTCAGGGTTGGAAGATTGGAGTTCTGGAATTGGAACTGGGTTGCGTGGGACTCCCTGACACCACTTGCCAAACCTGTGGAGAACAGAGATGAGGAGACTTCCAGGAAAGGGCGTTGTGCGGTGTCCGTCGTGAGGGCTGGATGGAAGGGGCGGGGAGAAGGGGTGCACAGTGTCTGTAGACAGCTCTTCACAGAAGTTTGCCTGAGGCGGGGGGAAAGAGCCCAGGGCAGTTGCTCCAGAGTGCTGTTTTGAACTGGAGAGGCTTAATCCTGATGGAAAGGGCTGGCACCCCTGGGAAGGGCCAAAATGGGAGTGGACAGAGCCCCACCCTTTCCATCCACGGGTATCTGAGTGCCAGCCATGTGATTAGGCTCCACTTGGGCGCCAGATGGTTGAAGAGAGGGTTCCCATTTTAAGACTTCCCTTTTCTCTGTGAAGTTTAAGGAGGGGGACGGCCCACTGTTTCAGCATAGTTGAGAAGGTTCAAGATAAAGCTCCTGAGAAGGAGTCAGATGGGGAACCAGCCAGGAAATCGTGGAATTACCAGGCAGCCGGGGGAGCCCGAATGCGGCTGAAAACCACAGAGTGACCACAGCTGCCATCCGCAGGCCTGCGTGGCTGTCTGGCTGCAGTGCCCAGCAGCCCAGCTGCGGCTGTGGAGAGATTAGACCACGGAATTGATACGGGGGACGGAAGAGCGGCGAGGGAGGGGAACGGCCGAGGCGAGGAACCAGTGGATGTGAAGGCAGATGCAGAATCGAGTAGGGGTTAGAAGAGGTATTGAAGGCCTGGATCCTGGTGGAGTCAAGGAGGGGCAAGAGTAGCCGGGGACGAGGCTGAGAGGCTGGAAGGTGGTGGTCAGGGAGAAGTGTTCCGAGTTTATTGTTTCAGAGGCACTGCGGTTCCGAGGGGCCGTGAGTGTGGAGAGGAGGGCGTCAGCAGGGAGAAGCGGCAGGCTATTGAGGGGTTGTCCACGGGGGCTCAGTGTCACCCAGAAAGATGGGGGGCCCCGCTTACCATCTTGCTCTCTCCTTTGATGAGTGGGTCCAAGTGACCAGAAGGGTGGAGGTCAGAAACGGTGGTAGCAAGCAGGGGTTGAGGGTGTTACATAAATACCTGAGGGCACAGCCTCTCTTTTTGTTCAGGGTTGGAAGATTGGAGTTCTGGAATTGGAACTGGGTTGCGTGGGACTCCCTGACACCACTTGCCAAACCTGTGGAGAACAGAGATGAGGAGACTTCCAGGAAAGGGCGTTGTGACGGTGTCCGTCGTGAGGGCTGGACCTGAGCAGAGAGCTCTGAGGAGGGGCAGTTCCGTAGAACAGGAGGTGGTTTGGAGGGAGGTCAGAGAGCATCAGCTCAGCCGCCCCGGAGAGGGCTGCCCAGTGGAGGGGTGGAGGGTCCAGAGTCAGCCGCTCCCGGTGTCGCTGCCACAGGCCTCCTGTTGGCCCGGGACAAGAGGCTGTCTTTTTAAAAATTAGATGTATTTTTAACTGAAGGATTATGGCTTTATAGTACCTTTGAGCGTTTGCACTGATTCTAGTTGTACACGTGTAAACTCTTTGTATACGCCCACACGCTTAGCCCGCACATGTTGGCAGTGTCATCATGTTAACATGTTGATGTGCTTAACCCCTTGACGCCTGGGCTGGGGGGAAGGAAATCTCAGAGAGTTAATGCAGCTTGCCCGGCGCTTTCCCAGGTGACGTGGATGACTACAGCGCTGAGGTGGAGGAGATCCTTCCCCAGCACCTCCAGCCGTCTTCCAGCTCTGGCCTCGGCGCGTCCCCCGGCTCCTCACCCCGGACCAGCCCCTGCCAGTCGCCCACCATATCAGAGGGGCCTGTGCCTTCTCTCCCCGTGAGACCCAGTCGAGCTCCGTCCAGAACGCCCGGGCACCCAGCTGCACAAAGTGTGTATTTTATTTCAAGTTTTGTATGACTTCGCACGCTGACAGGTTTAATTTTAGATGGTTAGACCTCCGGTGCCTTCGGATCTTCTTGGGAGAGCTGTTTTTGCTTAACTCTCACATCCATAGGGTAGAGTGTCGATGTTTTCTGTGTATAGAGAGGAAGCTTTGTGGATGGTTAGGCCCTAGATGGAGAGGCTACTCATCGCTGTCACTAGATGAGAATTGTTCTTCGTCCTTTTTCTTACCTGGCCAGATTTGTTCATGGCTTATCACTGATGATTTTCAGTCTGTAATTACAGTCAGAACCTGTAACTGTTTGGGCTTAACTATTTTCTCTACTTGACCTACATTATAATACGAAGCAGAAAATGGCAAAGTAATTTTTTTTAGTTCAACCTGATAGTTATGACTCCTCCAAAGTCAGGAGGTTTGTCTTTACATCACATGATTTACATCACATGGTTCAGTTCCATCACGTGGTACTGGTTCCACACTAGACAGTATCCTCGAAAAATAACTTCCATTTCACTGCAAGCTCCCCCATGCTACTGCTAGAGGACCGCTGTCGACCCGTGCAGCCTCAATCGCTAAGTCGTGTTCGGCTCTTTCCAGCGGCTCGGACTGTAGCCCTCCAGGCTCCTCTGTCCAGGGGATTTCCAGGCAAGAGTACTGGAGTGGGTGGCCATTTCCTTCCCCAGGGAATCTTCCCAACCTAGGGATCGAACCCACGTCTCTTGTACTGGCCATCAGAGTCTTTACCACCGAGCCACCAGGAAAGCCCTTAGAGCACTGACTTCACTCAGTAAATACAGGATAAACCAAGACATGGAGAGAAGGGAAATCTCAGAGAGTTAATGCAGCTTGCCCGGCGCTTTCCCAGGTGACGTGGATGACTACAGCGCTGAGGTGGAGGAGATCCTTCCCAGCACCTCCAGCCGTCTTCCAGCTCTGGCCTCGGCGCGTCCCCCGGCTCCTCACCCCGGACCAGCCCCTGCCAGTCGCCCACCATATCAGAGGGGCCTGTGCCTTCTCTCCCCGTGAGACCCAGTCGAGCTCCGTCCAGAACGCCCGGGCACCCAGCTGCACAAAGTGTGTATTTTATTTCAAGTTTTGTATGACTTCGCACGCTGACAGGTTTAATTTTAGATGGTTAGACCTCCGGTGCCTTCGGATCTTCTTGGGAGAGCTGTTTTTGCTTAACTCTCACATCCATAGGGTAGAGTGTCGATGTTTTCTGTGTATAGAGAGGAAGCTTTGTGGATGGTTAGGCCCTAGATGGAGAGGCTACTCATCGCTGTCACTAGATGAGAATTGTTCTTCGTCCTTTTTCTTACCTGGCCAGATTTGTTCATGGCTTATCACTGATGATTTTCAGTCTGTAATTACAGTCAGAACCTGTAACTGTTTGGGCTTAACTATCTCTCTCTACTTGACCTACATTATAATACGAAGCAGAAAATGGCAAAGTAATTTTTTTTAGTTCAACCTGATAGTTATGACTCCTCCAAAGTCAGGAGGTTTGTCTTTACATCACATGATTTACATCACATGGTTCAGTTCCATCACGTGGTACTGGTTCCACACTAGACAGTATCCTCGAAAAATAACTTCCATTTCACTGCAAGCTCCCCCATGCTACTGCTAGAGGACCGCTGTCGACCCGTGCAGCCTCAATCGCTAAGTCGTGTTCGGCTCTTTCCAGCGGCTCGGACTGTAGCCCTCCAGGCTCCTCTGTCCAGGGGATTTCCAGGCAAGAGTACTGGAGTGGGTGGCCATTTCCTTCCCCAGGGAATCTTCCCAACCTAGGGATCGAACCCACGTCTCTTGTACTGGCCATCAGAGTCTTTACCACCGAGCCACCAGGAAAGCCCTTAGAGCACTGGCTTCACTCAGTAAATACAGGATAAACCAAGACATGGAGAGAAGGGACTCCCTTTTCTTTTTCATCTCTCTCCTGGCCAGCAGATTGGATTGCAAATGACTTAACTCACATGATAACTTCATGGCATTGCGATAGGGCTGCTCTGTAAATCCCCGGGGCCTGGGTAGAAAGTTCACAGAGGGCTAACCTGTTTGCTCTCGTAATATCAAAGGGTATGTTACTGATACTAAAACTGTGTGTCATTCCACTGTAGTACAAACTTAGAAGGTTAGCGAAGTAGTTTATCATATGCATACAGAAAGGACCTTTGTGCTCATAGCCCTGGGAATCTGATCTAGCCTGAACATTTTTTGTAGGTTCTCCTGTGGACACTCAGCCGGCAGCACAGCCGCAGCCGAAGGATTCTTCCCAGAGCCTGGAACCCAAGCGGCCCCCGCCGCCCCGCCCCGTCGCTCCTCCCACACGTCCGGCTCCCCCGCAGAGGCCGCCTCCGCCTTCAGGTAACGGGCCGTGGTGTTGCCATTTTTGCTAAATTTCAAATCACCTTGCACTCTAGTGAAGAAGGTTTTGCGTGGTTTTGAAACTACTCACCTCTAGATTGTCTCCGTTTTCTATCACTGGTATTATTTCCTCAGCTTTTCTCTAAAAAATGTGGTTGGTGTGACAGAACAGCTGGTTTCCTATCACACGTTTTCAGAGCTGACCTCTTACACGTGTACGAGAAGCGTTTGCTTTGTTTCTGCTAATTTGATGTGGTTGTACTGATTTCTGTAGAATGCATGATTAGTTAAAAATTAAACTTCAAAAATGAATATTGGAACTCAAGAACATACATATTCTTATTTAGTATAATATGTTTGTTTAAATGCTCCTTTAAAGACGGTGTTATTCTGAGTAGAAGTCTCTCTGCCTTACTTAAGAGCTTTTTTATAGCACCAAGATGTGAGTATGTAGTTTCGTGTATTTGATATCCTGAAAGCTATAGTAAATCTTTGTTTTTTTTAATTTTTGCTTCCAATCTTCCCAACCTAGGGATCGAACCCACTCTTTACCACCCCGAGCCACCAGGAAAGCCCTTAGAGCACTGGCTTCACTCAGTAAATACAGGATAAACCAAGACATGGAGAGAAGGGACTCCCTTTTCTTTTCATCTCTCCCCTGGCCAGCAGATTGGATTGCAAATGACTTAACTCACATGATAACTTCATGGCATTGCGATAGGGCTGCTCTGTAAATCCCCGGGGCCTGGGTAGAAAGTTCACAGAGGGCTAACCTGTTTGCTCTCGTAATATCAAAGGGTATGTTACTGATACTAAAACTGTGTGTCATTCCACTGTAGTACAAACTTAGAAGGTTAGCAAGTAGTTTATCATATGCATACAGAAAGGACCTTTGTGCTCATAGCCCTGGGAATCTGATCTAGCCTGAACATTTTTTGTAGGTTCTCCTGTGGACACTCAGCCGGCAGCACAGCCGCAGCCGAAGGATTCTTCCCAGAGCCTGGAACCCAAGCGGCCCCCGCCGCCCCGCCCCGTCGCTCCTCCCACACGTCCGGCTCCCCCGCAGAGGCCGCCTCCGCCTTCAGGTAACGGGCCGTGGTGTTGCCATTTTTGCTAAATTTCAAATCACCTTGCACTCTAGTGAAGAAGGTTTTGCGTGGTTTTGAAACTACTCACCTCTAGATTGTCTCCGTTTTCTATCACTGGTATTATTTCCTCAGCTTTTCTCTAAAAAATGTGGTTGGTGTGACAGAACAGCTGGTTTCCTATCACACGTTTTCAGAGCTGACCTCTTACACGTGTACGAGAAGCGTTTGCTTTGTTTCTGCTAATTTGATGTGGTTGTACTGATTTCTGTAGAATGCATGATTAGTTAAAAATTAAACTTCAAAAATGAATATTGGAACTCAAGAACATACATATTCTTATTTAGTATAATATGTTTGTTTAAATGCTCCTTTAAAGACGGTGTTATTCTGAGTAGAAGTCTCTCTGCCTTACTTAAGAGCTTTTTTATAGCACCAAGATGTGAGTATGTAGTTTCTGCGTGGTATTTGATATCCTGAAAGCTATAGTAAATCTTTGACATTTTACCTCTTTATTTAATGTTGCTTCCTTTCTGCTGCACGTTCTCTTGTGAACTATAAGGGGCTAGGAGTCCTGCACCTGCTAGAAAAGAATTTGGAGGTAACCATTTATATTTGTTACAATGCATGGATCTTGGTTCATTAAGTTTTTTGGAGTTTGAGCCCTAGAACTCAAAGACATTTTAGTTTTGTTTGATAAAAGCCAAAATGAATGACATTTATTACACCAAGTTAAAAATACTTCCAAACTTTCACTATATTCCTCTTAAGTAAAAGATTAGAGCTTGGATTTATTGGTGAATGTTAATAGAATTAACAAGAGCTTCCATTTCCCAGATAGTCAGAATTGACTTAGTCATCAAGGCCTGCTGTACTTTTTCTTAATAAATGTAGTCTATTTGGTTACAAAATATAGTCAGTTTGGTTAATTTAGTCAGACACAATGAATATAGACAGTTTCCCAAATATTTGATTGTATTAGATTAGATTAGAGCTCTTTTACATTCTCTTACCAGTAGCCTGTAGATTAGCAAAATGTCCTAGGAATGCAATTTAAAGCTATAATAATTATCTGAAATATGGCTTTCATTTTTCATGGCTTTATCATAACTTGTCATAACATTCATGCCTTAATTTTGAAATAGAAGAACAAGTTTCTGTTATATATTTCAATCAAGAAACTCTTCTTAACACAGGGTCACTTCTTGTTTAAACAGTAGTTTACTTGGTGTACATGAAGACTCTCCCAACGTGCAATTGCAGGTATTCGTTTGACCAGTTTTTGTAATTTAATTCTCAGGAAAGGCTGAGGCAGGCTCTCTCAGTCCCATAGGAGAGCTTCTGCAAGTCCAGTTTTAGTATCGGTAAGGCTTCCTGGACACCTGCAGCCAGTCTTTCTGCTCTAGCTGCCTGAGGGCACTGCTGGCCAGCTCACATTTTGTCACAGACTGACTTGGCTATGTGTAGATTTTAAGGGCTTTGTATAATAAGGTAGCCAAGTTTCTTCAGCACCACAGCTTCTCCTCCAAGATACTACTGGATGATAACTTTTCCACTGACTTACAGAAAACTTGATTTTTCCCATCTCAGACCTGTACTTTGACATACAGCTTTCTGGAAGATTTTAGTTATCTTCTGCTTTAATTAGAAAACCAATCTTTAGAAAAATAAATTTTTAAAGAAATTTGTGAAAATTCATACATACTAGCAACTCAGCAGCTTACTTAGAAATCTGATGTAATATTTTTTAATTGCTTCTCTTCATAATTATTTTGTAGACAGGGTTCATAGCTTCTTTTTTTTTTTTTTTGAACTCTGTAAGCCAATATCTGCTTGATAACGATAAGCTGAGAGAAAGTAATTGTAGTACTTTTATTAGAGTTTTTAGTTTTTTCAATAATGCATTGAAAATTAACTTGCAAGACACTCACATAGGCTCATGGAGATTTAAAATGAAATTGGAACTTTAAGATTTTTTTTTTCCTTTCTGACTGGCAGATACTGGAGCTTTTATTAGTGGTTTGAATGTACTCTGAATCTGAAAAATGAGATGATCATACAGCAAAGACATTCATGACATATTTTGACATTCCGCACTGCTAGTGAAAAAGTGAAAAACCGTTAGTCTCTCAGTCGTGTCTGCAACGCCATGGATATAGCCTGCCAGGTTCCTCTGTCCATGTTCTCGAGGCAAGAATACTGGAGAGGGTAGTCATTCCCTTCTCCAGGGGAGCTTCCCATGAGGTCAGCTATTACAAACAAAACTCTTTTCCCCCTTTCTAGTCTAACTGAAGAGAGGGCCAGGGTCAGGTTTAGGCCAGGTCGGGTTTAGGTCAGGTTTGGAGTCACTTTGGTTTGTGTTGGTATCTTTGAAGAAATTTGAAGCAGTGAAAGAACTTTTGTTTTTTCAAAAGTAAGTGTAGCTTTGAAACGGTTCTGTGTGCCTGCCTTTCACCGTGTGCTGTGGGCCCTGAACAATACACAGCTTCTGTTCTTTCTCTAAAAAGGTGTTGGAGCCCCTCCCAGTCCTGGGGTAGCTAGGCGAGAGATGGAAGGTAACAAGACTTTGCATCCTAGAAACGGATCTCCGGTTTTACTTCTAAATGTCAGCCCCTCTGGTGTTTAAAAGCATACCACATCTTTTCTTGGTCCAAGTTCTCACACCACAGCTTCTCCTCCAAGATACTACTGGATGATAACTTTTCCACTGACTTACAGAAAACTTGATTTTTCCCATCTCAGACCTGTACTTTGACATACAGCTTTCTGGAAGATTTTAGTTATCTTCTGCTTTAATTAGAAAACCAATCTTTAGAAAAAAAAATTTTTTAAAGAAATTTGTGAAAATTCATACATACTAGCAACTCAGCAGCTTACTTAGAAATCTGATGTAATATTTTTTAATTGCTTCTCTTCATAATTATTTTGTAGACAGGGTTCATAGCTTCTTTTTTTTTTTTTTTGAACTCTGTAAGCCAATATCTGCTTGATAACGATAAGCTGAGAGAAAGTAATTGTAGTACTTTTATTAGAGTTTTTAGTTTTTTCAATAATGCATTGAAAATTAACTTGCAAGACACTCACATAGGCTCATGGAGATTTAAAATGAAATTGGAACTTTAAGATTTTTTTTTTCCTTTCTGACTGGCAGATACTGGAGCTTTTATTAGTGGTTTGAATGTACTCTGAATCTGAAAAATGAGATGATCATACAGCAAAGACATTCATGACATATTTTGACATTCCGCACTGCTAGTGAAAAAGTGAAAAACCGTTAGTCTCTCAGTCGTGTCTGCAACGCCATGGATATAGCCTGCCAGGTTCCTCTGTCCATGTTCTCGAGGCAAGAATACTGGAGAGGGTAGTCATTCCCTTCTCCAGGGGAGCTTCCCATGAGGTCAGCTATTACAAACAAAACTCTTTTCCCCTTTCTAGTCTAACTGAAGAGGGGGCCAGGGTCAGGTTTAGGCCAGGTCGGGTTTAGGTCAGGTTTGGAGTCACTTTGGTTTGTGTTGGTATCTTTGAAGAAATTTGAAGCAGTGAAAGAACTTTTGTTTTTTCAAAAGTAAGTGTAGCTTTGAAACGGTTCTGTGTGCCTGCCTTTCACCGTGTGCTGTGGGCCCTGAACAATACACAGCTTCTGTTCTTTCTCTAAAAAGGTGTTGGAGCCCCTCCCAGTCCTGGGGTAGCTAGGCGAGAGATGGAAGGTAACAAGACTTTGCATCCTAGAAACGGATCTCCGGTTTTACTTCTAAATG
Organism: Tragulus kanchil; assembly: GCA_022376925.1. Classification (NCBI taxonomy): domain Eukaryota; kingdom Metazoa; phylum Chordata; class Mammalia; order Artiodactyla; family Tragulidae; genus Tragulus; species Tragulus kanchil. The sequence goes on along the minus strand of JAIOJX010000028.1, from coordinate 233,012,067 downwards.
TCAGCCCCTCTGGTGTTTAAAAGCATACCACATCTTTTCTTGGTCCAACTGTAAACTCCCCTTCCACCTCGGTGTGTGTAGCTTGTAACTTTGTATTCTTCCTCTTTTCATTCTGTTGTGTAGTCTCTAATGACTGTCCAAATTTTAATTTCCCTGCGATTCTTAATGTTGTTTCGAGATGTTTTGTAATACATTTCATAATATACTTAGGATGTGAGATTACTGTGCTGCATTATTTTAAGAAGAATGCCTTCAAAATTCTTTTCAGGAAAGATCATATGTTCAGAAAAGTACTGAACTAACTCTGAAGTTTTAAAAATTAATCATTATAATGAAGCCTTGTTAGTTCAGTCCAAGAGTATAGTATTTTTTGGATGATTTCAGAGAGCATAAATATGCTGAGTAAATTTGCTTAAAGACTGTTAAAACTAGAAACCGTTCGTTAAGATTACAGTTATTAAAAGGCCTATGGGCTTCCTATAATAATTACTCTTGCATTTCCTTTCAAAAATAAGAAATCTGAGATGCTGGTCTTAAAAAAGTATCTCCTACTCCTTTGGCCCCAAAAGTAGTTTGTTTCATTTCAGCCTTTTCCTAGCTTTCTAATGAGTTTGAACCATATTTCCACATTGTCTTGCATAAGACAGATATTTAGTAATAAGTTGAGCCTGTCTTCTACCTTAATCATAGGATCTTGCTGTAGAAATGCAAAAGATCTCACTGTAATATTCCTTATCCATCCTGACGTCTACAGCATGAAGCCCTGAAACAGTGCTGTTGTTGCAATAGTATCAGGAGTGTTAGTTGCTCAGTTGTCTCTGATTCTTTTCAGTCCCACGGACTATAGCCTGCCAGGCTCCCCTGTCCGTGGGATTCGCCATGGGCATTCTCCATGGGATCTAGACTGACATCTACAACATGAAGCCCTAAAACAGTGCCATTAGGAGTCTCTTAGGTAACTCTGAAAATGCACTTCTGTTGGCCCTTGAGCCGTTTGTCGGCCCAGCTCTGGGAAACAGTGGGGCTGCATCCTGTGACCATTCCCACAGGCTGACCTTGTGCTTTTAGGGTTCACAGGAGAAGGTTCTCTTGGGAGAGTTACCTTAAAAGTGACTTTCTGAATGAGGCATCAGACCAAGTACTGCCTTGGCTCCCACGAATGTCACTCTTAGGAGCCTTTTCTTTTGGTGGGTATTTTCTTTAGGGCTGATAATACGCTGCATCATTTCTAAAACAAAATTGTAGTATTGTGGTTTTTTCCATCTTGTGCCCCCTTTTCTGCTGGTAATGAAACAGAACAGCTAGCTAATGTTACGTAATACAGCTTGATTGTTTACTTATGCTAATTTTTTTCTTCCTGCTTCAAAGCACCCAAAAGCCCTGGAACAACACGGAAAGATAATCTAGGTAAAAAAGCTTAAACTCAGCTACTTAATCTTAAAACTGGACCATGAATAGTCACTTGCAATATAAGTACATGGTTTCTTGTTTCTTTCTTTAAATAAATAAAAAAAAAAAAACACCTGGAATACATGGTGCAAATATCTTTGTTCCAGGACGCAACCAGCCTCCACCTCAAACAGGACTCCCAGGCCCAGGACCTGCCGGATACAGTGCAGCCAGACCGGTAGGCAGCACTTTCCTTATTGAATATTGTAAAAGAATAAGGAAAGAAAATCAGAGGGCTTCCCTGGTGGTCCAGTGGATAAGGATACCGCCTTGCAGTGTAAGGCGCGGTTCGATCCCTGGCCTGGGAAGTTTGAACCATATTTCCACATTGTCTTGCATAAGACAGATATTTAGTAATAAGTTGAGCCTGTCTTCTACCTTAATCATAGGATCTTGCTGTAGAAATGCAAAAGATCTCACTGTAATATTCCTTATCCATCCTGACGTCTACAGCATGAAGCCCTGAAACAGTGCTGTTGTTGCAATAGTATCAGGAGTGTTAGTTGCTCAGTTGTCTCTGATTCTTTTCAGTCCCACGGACTATAGCCTGCCAGGCTCCCCTGTCCGTGGGATTCGCCATGGGCATTCTCCATGGGATCTAGACTGACATCTACAACATGAAGCCCTAAAACAGTGCCATTAGGAGTCTCTTAGGTAACTCTGAAAATGCACTTCTGTTGGCCCTTGAGCCGTTTGTCGGCCCAGCTCTGGGAAACAGTGGGGCTGCATCCTGTGACCATTCCCACAGGCTGACCTTGTGCTTTTAGGGTTCACAGGAGAAGGTTCTCTTGGGAGAGTTACCTTAAAAGTGACTTTCTGAATGAGGCATCAGACCAAGTACTGCCTTGGCTCCCACGAATGTCACTCTTAGGAGCCTTTTCTTTTGGTGGGTATTTTCTTTAGGGCTGATAATACGCTGCATCATTTCTAAAACAAAATTGTAGTATTGTGGTTTTTTCCATCTTGTGCCCCCTTTTCTGCTGGTAATGAAACAGAACAGCTAGCTAATGTTACGTAATACAGCTTGATTGTTTACTTATGCTAATTTTTTTCTTCCTGCTTCAAAGCACCCAAAAGCCCTGGAACAACACGGAAAGATAATCTAGGTAAAAAAGCTTAAACTCAGCTACTTAATCTTAAAACTGGACCATGAATAGTCACTTGCAATATAAGTACATGGTTTCTTGTTTCTTTCTTTAAATAAATAAAAAAAAAAAAACACCTGGAATACATGGTGCAAATATCTTTGTTCCAGGACGCAACCAGCCTCCACCTCAAACAGGACTCCCAGGCCCAGGACCTGCCGGATACAGTGCAGCCAGACCGGTAGGCAGCACTTTCCTTATTGAATATTGTAAAAGAATAAGGAAAGAAAATCAGAGGGGCTTCCCCTGGTGGTCCAGTGGATAAGGATACCGCCTTGCAGTGTAAGGGGCGCCGGTTCGATCCCTGGCCTGGGAAGATCCCACGTGCCGCGGAGCGGCTGGACCGATGTGTCCAACTACCGAGCCAGAGCTCTGGAGCACATGCGCCCAGAGCCGGTGCTCTGCAACAACAGATGCCACCACGATGGGAGGCCCGCAGGAGCCAAAGAACAAAGATGGATGAAAAATAGAGAAATGGAAGACCAATAGAAGTGGCCCACTCATCCCCTCCCTCCCCAACCCGACCCCTGCCCAAAAAAAAAAAAAGAAAATCAGAGTTTTGTGCAATTACATTTGTAATTTTTGCTTGTGCACACACATGGAATCTAGAAAGAGGGTACTGTTGCAGGGCAGCAGTGGAGACACAGACAGAGAACAGACCTGAGGACACAGTGGAAGAAGGAGAGGGTGGGATGAATCGAGAGAGTAGTGTGGAAACCTACTTATTATCATATGTAAAACGGAGAGCCCGTGGGAATGTGCTGCACGACTCAGGGAACTCAACCCAGTGTCCCGTGACAGCCTAGCCTAGAGGCATGGGATGGGGTGGGAGGGCCGAGGAGGGAGGGGACAAACGTATACCTGTGGCTGATGCACATTGATGCATGGCAGGCCAACACAATATTGTAAAGCAATTATCCTCCAATTAAAAAAAGGCATTGTGTGCTTAAAGCATTCAGCTAACATGTGAAGATAGAAAAAGACATTTTCCCCTGGTATATCTTCCAGTGTATTTATTTCAGCACATGGAGTTAGCCATTCAAGAGTTTTTACTGCCGTGCTTAAAAAAGAAAAACACCCTCTGTGTACTTTTTGGGAATCTTCTTGGTTGCACAGTGTATGTCCTGCTCCATCTCCTCATGGCCTGTGAAGCCATCCAACGAGGGCAGCATTGCACAGGATAAAGAACACAGGCCCTGCAGCTGGTCCTACCTGAGTTTGACTCCTGACTTTATTTTCTAGCTCTGTGACTTTGGGAAAGCCGTATTTATTTCTTTATTTTCCTATAAAATAGAGATGATAAAATAATACCTACCTCTGAGGGCCATTTGGATGATGAAATGGAAATGCCTACCCAGTGCTTAATTAACACAGTTGCCTGGCACATAGCAAACAGTGAAAAATAGAAGGTCTTTTAAAACTTACGGAACAAAACTCAGGTCATTTGTTGAGACATGAATGGACCTCGAGAGTATCATACAGAGTGAAGTCAGAAAGAGAGGGGCTTCCCTGGTAGTCCAATGACTAGAGAGTCCGCCTTGCAGTGCAAGGGGCACCGGTTTGATCCCTGGCCCGGGAAGATCCCACGTGCTGCAGAGTGGCTGGACCGGTGTGTCCAAGTGCTACCTGGCGCTCTGGAGCACATGCGCCAGGGGTGGTGCTCTGCAGCGAAGAGGCCACTGCAGTGGGAGGCCCACACAGGCCAGAGAACACAGATGAATGAAAATAAATAAATAAAAAGCCAATAAAAGAGGCCAAAATTAAGAAAAAAAAGAAAAGAAAAAGAGAAACAAATGCAGTATTAACCTATATGTGTGGAATGTGGAAAAATAGTATAGATGACCTTATTTGCAAAGCAGAAATAAAGACACAGACATAATGAATATATAGATTTAGATGCCATGTATGAAATAGAAACTAATGTATAGCCCAGAGAATTCTGCTTAATGCACTGCGATGACCTGAATGAGAAGGCAGTCCAAATGGGAGCGGATGGATACATACACACGTGTGGCTGATGCGTTTCACTACAGAGACTAACACAACGCTGTAAAGCAACTGTGCTCCAATAAAAGTTAAGTAATAATAAAAATAATAAAACATGGCTGTATGGTTGTAAATAGCCATTAAAATGACAAGAGATTGAGGAAATGATAGAAATGATATGAGATGGCCAAGCAAATGTTTCCACGAAGTCTTGCCATTTGAAAGTAAGTTAAATGCCTCAGTGGTGTTCGTTCCCGTCTTTAGATTATCCCGCCCCGTGCTGGAGTCATCAGCGCCCCTCAGAGCCAGGCCCGGGCATCTGCTGGAAGACCGGCTCCTGAAAGCCAAAGCAGACTTCCAGAAACACTGAGAGGTAGACCCGGGTAGAGACAGCAGTGCCGTTCTGAATCCGTCCTTCATTTCTTCTTTCCTTTTTCTTTCTGCAGTCTCTCACTTTATCTAACTCACTCAAATTAGCATAGCCATTTTCCTCTCTCCCTCTCTTTTTTCCTGTCTGTCTCTTACGTATGAAATGAGGTTACTAGGGGCTGGGGTGGTCAGACAGGGACTGGAATCTCCTACCATTTACATAGCAAACAGTGAAAAATAGAAGGTCTTTTAAAACTTACGGAACAAAACTCAGGTCATTTGTTGAGACATGAATGGACCTCGAGAGTATCATACAGAGTGAAGTCAGAAAGAGAGGGGCTTCCCTGGTAGTCCAATGACTAGAGAGTCCGCCTTGCAGTGCAAGGGGCACCGGTTTGATCCCTGGCCCGGGAAGATCCCACGTGCTGCAGAGTGGCTGGACCGGTGTGTCCAAGTGCTACCTGGCGCTCTGGAGCACATGCGCCAGGGGTGGTGCTCTGCAGCGAAGAGGCCACTGCAGTGGGAGGCCCACACAGGCCAGAGAACACAGATGAATGAAAATAAATAAATAAAAAGCCAATAAAAGAGGCCAAAATTAAGAAAAAAAAGAAAAGAAAAAGAGAAACAAATGCAGTATTAACCTATATGTGTGGAATGTGGAAAAATAGTATAGATGACCTTATTTGCAAAGCAGAAATAAAGACACAGACATAATGAATATATAGATTTAGATGCCATGTATGAAATAGAAACTAATGTATAGCCCAGAGAATTCTGCTTAATGCACTGCGATGACCTGAATGAGAAGGCAGTCCAAATGGGAGCGGATGGATACATACACACGTGTGGCTGATGCGTTTCACTACAGAGACTAACACAACGCTGTAAAGCAACTGTGCTCCAATAAAAGTTAAGTAATAATAAAAATAATAAAACATGGCTGTATGGTTGTAAATAGCCATTAAAATGACAAGAGATTGAGGAAATGATAGAAATGATATGAGATGGCCAAGCAAATGTTTCCACGAAGTCTTGCCATTTGAAAGTAAGTTAAATGCCTCAGTGGTGTTCGTTCCCGTCTTTAGATTATCCCGCCCCGTGCTGGAGTCATCAGCGCCCCTCAGAGCCAGGCCCGGGCATCTGCTGGAAGACCGGCTCCTGAAAGCCAAAGCAGACTTCCAGAAACACTGAGAGGTAGACCCGGGTAGAGACAGCAGTGCCGTTCTGAATCCGTCCTTCATTTCTTCTTTCCTTTTTCTTTCTGCAGTCTCTCACTTTATCTAACTCACTCAAATTAGCATAGCCATTTTCCTCTCTCCCTCTCTCTCTTTTTTTCCTGTCTGTCTCTTTACCGTATGAAATGAGGTTACTAGGGGCTGGGGGTGGTCAGACAGGGACTGGAATCTCCTACCATTTCCTGAAAGGAAGGATGAAACACAGTTTTTCCAGAAAACACCTACCATCTGGAAACGACTTTCTGTAGGGCCAGCTCTTCTTCCCGAACCACTGGAGCCTCAGGCTGCCCTCCCCGTGCAGCCGTCTCTGCCCCCACCCGTCCAGAAGATGCAGGAGCCTCTGGTCCCGGTGGCCGCCCCGCTGCCTCAGGCCGCCCCGCCGCCCGGCCTGGAAGCCCCCCCGCAGCCGCCCCCTCGGAGCAGGTCCTCCCACAGCTTGCCTTGTGAGCCTCCGGCACAGCCACAGGTAAGCCCTGCCGCAGGGGAAGAAAAGATCGTCTGGACTTCCTTTGTGAGGGTTTGTCTTTAGTTTTGTTTTTATACTTTCTTTTTTTACTTAGGTATATTTGATGGCTTTGCTATAGTCTTTGAACATAATTATTTTAATTATTATCTTAAGAAGTAGACAAATACAAGATTTGATTTTTTAAAAAATATGTCTCTTACCAGTAATAGCTTCTTAAGATATGACTTCAACCAGTGAAAGTCATTTGACTTGTGAGACTAGTCACACAACACATGTGTTTGACTGTTTGGGGGCTTGGGTTTTCTGTTTGTTTGTCCAGCCTGTTGCCTGGATGAAGGGTTCTGAGAGACTGAGCCTAGGTTAGGGCTCTTTAGGGAACTTCCAAGCAGCTCCTAGGATATTTTAATTTGTTCAAGTCTGGGTGACTTTTTGGTTTTTCTCTGCTTAATTTTGAGACAGTAATAGTTTAAATGCGCTTTCCCGCCCGTGCTGGAGTCATCAGCGCCCCTCAGAGCCAGGCCCGGGCATCTGCTGGAAGACCGGCTCCTGAAAGCCAAAGCAGACTTCCAGAAACACTGAGAGGTAGACCCGGGTAGAGACAGCAGTGCCGTTCTGAATCCGTCCTTCATTTCTTCTTTCCTTTTTCTTTCTGCAGTCTCTCACTTTATCTAACTCACTCAAATTAGCATAGCCATTTTCCTCTCTCCCTCTCTCTCTTTTTTTCCTGTCTGTCTCTTTACCGTATGAAATGAGGTTACTAGGGGCTGGGGGTGGTCAGACAGGGACTGGAATCTCCTACCATTTCCTGAAAGGAAGGATGAAACACAGTTTTTCCAGAAAACACCTACCATCTGGAAACGACTTTCTGTAGGGCCAGCTCTTCTTCCCGAACCACTGGAGCCTCAGGCTGCCCTCCCTGTGCAGCCGTCTCTGCCCCCACCCGTCCAGAAGATGCAGGAGCCTCTGGTCCCGGTGGCCGCCCCGCTGCCTCAGGCCGCCCCGCCGCCCGGCCTGGAAGCCCCCCCGCAGCCGCCCCCTCGGAGCAGGTCCTCCCACAGCTTGCCTTGTGAGCCTCCGGCACAGCCACAGGTAAGCCCTGCCGCAGGGGAAGAAAAGATCGTCTGGACTTCCTTTGTGAGGGTTTGTCTTTAGTTTTTGTTTTTTATACTTTCTTTTTTTACTTAGGTATATTTGATGGCTTTGCTATAGTCTTTGAACATAATTATTTTAATTATTATCTTAAGAAGTAGACAAATACAAGATTTGATTTTTTAAAAAATATGTCTCTTACCAGTAATAGCTTCTTAAGATATGACTTCAACCAGTGAAAGTCATTTGACTTGTGAGACTAGTCACACAACACATGTGTTTGACTGTTTGGGGGCTTGGGTTTTCTGTTTGTTTGTCCAGCCTGTTGCCTGGATGAAGGGTTCTGAGAGACTGAGCCTAGGTTAGGGCTCTTTAGGGAACTTCCAAGCAGCTCCTAGGATATTTTAATTTGTTCAAGTCTGGGTGACTTTTTGGTTTTTCTCTGCATAATTTGCTTCAGATAATTAGAATGGACAGTAATAGTTTATTTTCTTATTGTTCACAGCTAATAAATTAGTTTTGGCTTTCACCTCCTGGACAGAGAGGCAGTCAGGTCAGTCGCTGGCCTTGGCAGTAGACTTCTTCCCAACAATCATTTCTTCTGATGCTGCAGTTAGCTCTTTTCTGTGATGGAGCCGTCACTGGGCCTCCTCGGCGGTCTCTAACAGTTTCAGACACTCTTGGATCTGTTCAGGTGTTTCAGGCACGCAGCAGCAGGCTTATTCACCGAAGTAAAAACCATCAAAATGATGTTCTCTCATGAGTGTCACACAGAAAACAGGCCATCTCCTGGTGACTGGAAATCGTAGGACCACAGGGAATTTGTTATCCCAGTAACCTCACAATGGAAAGCCTCCTGATGTGTATACAGCACACAAAGTGGTTTTCTTTTTTAATGAATTTTTTTTTTAATTTTTGGCCTCTTTTATTGGTTTTTTATTTATTTATTTTCATCCATCTTTATACTTTGGCTTGTGTGAGCCTCCCATTGCAGTGGCCTCTCTTGTTGGAGAGCACCGGCTCTGGGTACATGCACTCCAGAGTGCTGGCTCGTAATAGGACACACTGGTCCAGCCGCCCTGCGGCATGTGGGATCTTGCCAGGCCAGGGATTGAACTGGTGCCCCTTACGCTGCAAGGCAGACTCTGCCTACTGAACCACCAGGGAAGCCCACAAAGTGGTTTTTAACACCAGAATATTCATGCAAATTAAGTTGTTTTCTTTGGAGGCTGATTTACTTAGTTTTTACTGTATACATCTCAGTGAAGTCATTAAAATAAGGTTTATCTTTAGTGTAAGTGTATTTCTGTTGTCTAGCCACACTTTTAATTTTATCCAGAAGTTTCAGCTCAAGAATGCCAGCAAGGCCAAGGAAGTGTGTGAGGTTTTAAATCTGAAATACAGAGATGTTACACTGGTGATACTTCCTAAGCATGTTTATAAAGAATAGTTTGCACTTATTTTTACAGATATCTGAGTATGTCCAGCTAGTTGACTGAAGTTGGCAGTTTCTTATGCTTCATCATAATGAAAAACAGATATTAAAATAAATATGAATCTTGAAACAATATGAATATTGTTAGCCATTAGCACTTAGTTATTAGACTATCGGTCACATTTTTTCAAAGCTAAGAAGAATATATAACTGAGAAAAATAAAATGTTCTCTTAAGCTAATTAACATCAAAAAGTATTTTATATTTATTAGATTAGAAAATTGAGGATGCTGAAGATACACACACACACACACACACACACAATTGTAGAAATCCTTCAAACAATAAATGTCCATTATTTTTCCTCTTTTCTTGCATCATGAATTTTTCTTCTCATTTTCTTGTAAGGTATATTATTTGTGTATGTAATTGGAGAGCAAGAAACATTCTAAGTAGCCATCTTAGAGCTTTGAATTACTACAGTTTTAGGACAAAGTGATCATGGATTGTGAATGTTTTCAGTATTAAAAGAGTAGGTATGCGATACTCTGAACAGCTTCAGAAAGAATACACTGTTAAGTAAGATTGCAGTTCTCAGCAGCAAGTCATCTTATGACCTAGAAATACTACAGGATGAATAATCCGTGACGGCCAGGTATCGCTTTCTTAGGCCGCTTTCCCTTGGCTTGTGCTCTGATTTTCACTGGAATGGGTGTGGTAATTTGGTGACAGGCTTAATCGATTGTGTTCTTGACTCTTGTATTCTGTTCATCTGAAGTATGGAAGTTTGTTTTAAGCCTTTTTTTGCCTCAGTCATTAATATCAAATCCCTCTTCACATTATATACATAGGCACACTTTTCTTAGGGAGTGGAGGTCTGGTTCATGTGTGGACTGGCTTTGTGAAAGATCACAGAGAAGCCGGTTTCCTCCTGGAAACTTCCAGTGCTGTGAGGGGCCAGAAGGAGAGGGGGCCATTTTATCTTCTGTGACTTCTGAACTTTTAGCCATAAAAATAATGCCTATTCAAATAACAATAAACATTTAAAAATTTTACAAACTGGCTTTTAGCCATAAAGAATAGTTTGCACTTATTTTTACAGATATCTGAGTATGTCCAGCTAGTTGACTGAAGTTGGCAGTTTCTTATGCTTCATCATAATGAAAAACAGATATTAAAATAAATATGAATCTTGAAACAATATGAATATTGTTAGCCATTAGCACTTAGTTATTAGACTATCGGTCACATTTTTTCAAAGCTAAGAAGAATATATAACTGAGAAAAATAAAATGTTCTCTTAAGCTAATTAACATCAAAAAGTATTTTATATTTATTAGATTAGAAAATTGAGGATGCTGAAGATACACACACACACACACACACACACAATTGTAGAAATCCTTCAAACAATAAATGTCCATTATTTTCTCTCTTTTAGTGCATCATGAATTTTTCTTCTCATTTTCTTGTAAGGTATATTATTTGTGTATGTAATTGGAGAGCAAGAAACATTCTAAGTAGCCATCTTAGAGCTTTGAATTACTACAGTTTTAGGACAAAGTGATCATGGATTGTGAATGTTTTCAGTATTAAAAGAGTAGGTATGCGATACTCTGAACAGCTTCAGAAAGAATACACTGTTAAGTAAGATTGCAGTTCTCAGCAGCAAGTCATCTTATGACCTAGAAATACTACAGGATGAATAATCCGTGACGGCCAGGTATCGCTTTCTTAGGCCGCTTTCCCTTGGCTTGTGCTCTGATTTTCACTGGAATGGGTGTGGTAATTTGGTGACAGGCTTAATCGATTGTGTTCTTGACTCTTGTATTCTGTTCATCTGAAGTATGGAAGTTTGTTTTAAGCCTTTTTTTGCCTCAGTCATTAATATCAAATCCCTCTTCACATTATATACATAGGCACACTTTTCTTAGGGAGTGGAGGTCTGGTTCATGTGTGGACTGGCTTTGTGAAAGATCACAGAGAAGCCGGTTTCCTCCTGGAAACTTCCAGTGCTGTGAGGGGCCAGAAGGAGAGGGGGCCATTTTATCTTCTGTGACTTCTGAACTTTTAGCCATAAAAATAATGCCTATTCAAATAACAATAAACATTTAAAAATTTTACAAATCTCTCTAGTGGCTATAACTTAAAAGGGGTGAGATAGTAAAATATGCAATCTGATATTTTGGAAATAGTCTTAGAATAGAACATGTAGTAATTTTTTACAAGTCTTTATCAGTTCTGCCAAAAATATGGAAGGTATTTAAAACATAGAAACACATATGACCCAGCTTTAGTTTTTACTGTTTATATTTAAGCCCTTTGATTCTTTAATTCTATATAGAAAAGATTCTTCTAGTTCAAATAAATGATTATATAACATGTTTTTTATATACATATATGCATACATATATAGGTATATGTGTGTGTGTGTGTATATATATATACATATATATATATATATAAAACAATGTAAAAATGCCTCACCAGGTTTCCCTGGTGGTCCAGTGGGTAGACAGTTCGCCTTGCAGTGCAAGGGGCACGGGTTTAGTCCCTGGCATGGGAAGATCCCACATGCCGCAGGGCGGCTGGACTGGTGTGTTCAATTATGAGCCAATGCTCTGGAATGCATGCGCTGGGAGCCAGTGCTCTGCAGTAAGAGAGGCAACTGCGATGGGAGGCCCATGCAGGCCAAAGAATTAAGATGGATGAAAATAAATAGATGAAGGACCAGTAAAAGAGGTCAAAATTAAAAAAAAAAAAAGTTTTTTAAAAAAAATGCCTCACTTATCTGACTTCCAGAGTCTTGGTCATCTTATGATCGGTTGAAAAGCAGAAGTCAGGAATCCAGTGGGAAGTAAAATAGTTGTGTCACAGCTGAACTATCAGTGTGATAGCTGAGAGGAAAAAGACCAGGCAGAAAATCTCAGGACGTCCCTGGCGGTCCAGTGGTTAAAACCCCATGGTCTCAATGCTGGGGGCACAGGTTCAGTACAGGATTAGGGAACTAAGATCCTGCATGCTGCACAGTGAGGCCAAGAAAAAAAGAAGAAGAAAATGTCAGCTTTCTGGATTGATTTAATACTCTTTGCATCTGAGTATAAACCCATTCGTACTTTTTATCCAACTATGCCAAAGCTAATGCATCAGGATCATCAAGAAAACATTAAATTCTTACGTTTTATGGTAATACTTACTATATTTTAGAATGGTGTCTCTAAATTGTCAAAGTGAGTTTTGATATTTTAAAAAAGGTAAGCTTTAAATATTGGGGAAACTTTGTTCAAACTTTTTCTTAAGAATACTGTAGTTTTTTTTAAAGTACTGCTGCTATATTATAGAAAGATTAGGATTTCATTTTTAAAACCATGTAGTAATTTTTTACAAGTCTTTAAGCGTTCTGCCAAAAATATGGAAGGTATTTAAAACATAGAAACACATATGACCCAGCTTTAGTTTTTACTGTTTATATTTAAGCCCTTTGATTCTTTAATTCTATATAGAAAAGATTCTTCTAGTTCAAATAAATGATTATATAACATGTTTTTTATATACATATATGCATACATATATATGTATATGTGTGTGTGTGTGTGTATATATATATACATATATATATATATATATAAAACAATGTAAAAATGCCTCACCAGGTTTCCCTGGTGGTCCAGTGGGTAGACAGTTCGCCTTGCAGTGCAAGGGGCACGGGTTTAGTCCCTGGCATGGGAAGATCCCACATGCCGCAGGGCGGCTGGACTGGTGTGTTCAATTATGAGCCAATGCTCTGGAATGCATGCGCTGGGAGCCAGTGCTCTGCAGTAAGAGAGGCAACTGCGATGGGAGGCCCATGCAGGCCAAAGAATTAAGATGGATGAAAATAAATAGATGAAGGACCAGTAAAAGAGGTCAAAATTAAAAAAAAAAAAAGTTTTTTAAAAAAAATGCCTCACTTATCTGACTTCCAGAGTCTTGGTCATCTTATGATCGGTTGAAAAGCAGAAGTCAGGAATCCAGTGGGAAGTAAAATAGTTGTGTCACAGCTGAACTATCAGTGTGATAGCTGAGAGGAAAAAGACCAGGCAGAAAATCTCAGGACGTCCCTGGCGGTCCAGTGGTTAAAACCCCATGGTCTCAATGCTGGGGGCACAGGTTCAGTACAGGATTAGGGAACTAAGATCCTGCATGCTGCACAGTGAGGCCAAGAAAAAAAGAAGAAGAAAATGTCAGCTTTCTGGATTGATTTAATACTCTTTGCATCTGAGTATAAACCCATTCGTACTTTTTATCCAACTATGCCAAAGCTAATGCATCAGGATCATCAAGAAAACATTAAATTCTTACGTTTTATGGTAATACTTACTATATTTTAGAATGGTGTCTCTAAATTGTCAAAGTGAGTTTTGATATTTTAAAAAAGGTAAGCTTTAAATATTGGGGAAACTTTGTTCAAACTTTTTCTTAAGAATACTGTAGTTTTTTTTAAAGTACTGCTGCTATATTATAGAAAGATTATGATTTCATTTTTAAGCAGCAAAAAGAGGATCTCATTTCTTACTTTACTGTACCTTTCAACTAACAAATTGTGAAGAGAATTAATGATATAAAACAAACCTGGATCCTGACCACTTGTAATAAATACCAGTTTTCACTTTTTTGCAAGTGAGGCCATTTTGTACATTTTCTCTAATCATGATAAATCCATAGGCCATCTTAAGGCTGTGTCCTACCCTTTTAAGACTGCCTGCCAGCCATAACCAAATACCATAAACTGGGTGGCTCAGGCAGTAGAACTTTGATTTCTCACAGTTCTGGAGGCTGGGAAGCCTTAGATCAGGATGCCAGCAGGGTGGGTTCTGGTGTGGTCTCTTCTCCTGTGCTCACCTGGCCTTTCTTTAGTGCTTGCACAAGGGAAAAAAAGAGCAGGCCCTCTGGTGTGTCTCCTCCTAAGGGCCCTCTTCCCATCATGAGGTTCCCATGCTCATGACCTCATGTAACTCCAGTCACCGCCCAAGGGCCACATCTCCAGAGATCGTCACACTGGGGTGGCGGGGTATGGACCTCGACATATGAATTTATAGGGACACAAACATTTCATAACAGGCTGCTGAAAATATTTTAGAGCTCCAAAAGTCCATTTGGAATAACTACTTTGAACCAGTTAGTACTCGACCTCAGAATTAAAGGTTGAGCCCTAATTCAGTAATACATTTTTTTTTTTCAACAATAGATTTTATTGTCTCTTGATCTGATGTCATGACCTGCAAATCTCACTGCTCTTGGATTTTGTACGTAATATAAAACTGAAAGTGTTTTGAAGGCTGAATTGTTAGGCTCACCGGCTGGTCTCAGATCGTCCTCCTAACTTTCCTTTGATGTCTGTGTTCCTTTTCTCAAAGCAGGAGCAACCGTCAGGGTAACAGGTATTGGATTATTTCTCACATTAAATTCTTACGTTTTATGGTAATACTTACTATATTTTAGAATGGTGTCTCTAAATTGTCAAAGTGAGTTTTGATATTTTAAAAAAGGTAAGCTTTAAATATTGGGGAAACTTTGTTCAAACTTTTTCTTAAGAATACTGTAGTTTTTTTTAAAGTACTGCTGCTATATTATAGAAAGATTATGATTTCATTTTTAAGCAGCAAAAAGAGGATCTCATTTCTTACTTTACTGTACCTTTCAACTAACAAATTGTGAAGAGAATTAATGATATAAAACAAACCTGGATCCTGACCACTTGTAATAAATACCAGTTTTCACTTTTTTGCAAGTGAGGCCATTTTGTACATTTTCTCTAATCATGATAAATCCATAGGCCATCTTAAGGCTGTGTCCTACCCTTTTAAGACTGCCTGCCAGCCATAACCAAATACCATAAACTGGGTGGCTCAGGCAGTAGAACTTTGATTTCTCACAGTTCTGGAGGCTGGGAAGCCTTAGATCAGGATGCCAGCAGGGTGGGTTCTGGTGTGGTCTCTTCTCCTGTGCTCACCTGGCCTTTCTTTAGTGCTTGCACAAGGGAAAAAAAGAGCAGGCCCTCTGGTGTGTCTCCTCCTAAGGGCCCTCTTCCCATCATGAGGTTCCCATGCTCATGACCTCATGTAACTCCAGTCACCGCCCAAGGGCCACATCTCCAGAGATCGTCACACTGGGGTGGCGGGGTATGGACCTCGACATATGAATTTATAGGGACACAAACATTTCATAACAGGCTGCTGAAAATATTTTAGAGCTCCAAAAGTCCATTTGGAATAACTACTTTGAACCAGTTAGTACTCGACCTCAGAATTAAAGGTTGAGCCCTAATTCAGTAATACATTTTTTTTTTTCAACAATAGATTTTATTGTCTCTTGATCTGATGTCATGACCTGCAAATCTCACTGCTCTTGGATTTTGTACGTAATATAAAACTGAAAGTGTTTTGAAGGCTGAATTGTTAGGCTCACCGGCTGGTCTCAGATCGTCCTCCTAACTTTCCTTTGATGTCTGTGTTCCTTTTCTCAAAGCAGGAGCAACCGTCAGGGTAACAGGTATTGGATTATTTCTCAATCTTGTATGTGCTTCTCATTTGTCTTAGCACATTAGATGTATGAATCTTTTGCTTCATACATCTAAATTTTCACCCATTATTAAGAACCACCTGTCCACATTAATAAATTCTGTTATCATACCATAAAACCTGCTCTTTTAGTATTTAAAATTTTTAGGAACCATTTTAGTTGTTCTTGCTAATGCTTTCTATTATTTTGCTTTGCTTTTCACAAAAATTAACAAGACTAAAAAGTGTAACTTCAAGAAGGTAAGCTTTAGGTATATGTACATCTACTTGGCAAAACCAAATTGGATGTTGACTTTAACAGTGGCATAATTATATACATAGAAAATTCAGTCTTTTCCTTAGGTTTCTTTTGGGAAATTAAAAAAATAACTTTAGTAGCACAATTTTTTTTGATAAGGAAGAATTGATGATTTACAGAGATAAAATTAACATTATAGTAGGATTATTTAAGGGCGTCTCCAACACCCTTCTCTGTAAAAATACCATTGTCATTAATGTCAGGTCATCACAAATATTTAGATGTATAGAAATTCATGCTAATGTAATGAATGATGATGTGGCTCTCGTTAAAATTTCAAGTCTGATTGGGCAAAGTGATTCTGTTTCTATTGAATTACCTTTAAGTTATTTTGAAGGAAAATTTTTTAATATATGAAAATAAAGACATTTAGATGAACAACATTTATTTGGCAAGGGCCTACTATTCTAAGCTGTACAGAGCATAAACTCCTTACCTCTGATGTCTGTGTTGTGGACTCCACTATCTGCTGGAGCCCTCCCTGTCAAGAACTTCTGTTTTGTCATATGAACCATAAATAGCCCGGTCATTATGGGTAGTGTAGAGCTAACTGTAATTCTATGATCTCTATAGTAAATTTGTCTCTCAAGTACTTTAATACCCTTAGAATACAATTTAGAGTCTGTGACGTGTTTGCTCTTTAATTTTGTATAAACTGACTGTCACATTGAGTTTGGAAAAAATAAAACTTTATTTTCTCGATTATAAAGTACACTGTAGATCAGCTGAATAAAACAGACCTTAGAGAGTGATTCACATAAGAAGTTATCAAAGGAAGTTATCCATACCGTTTCCTTTTGCAAATAAACAGGCTTCCTTTTTTTTTTTTTTTTTTTGCCACTCCACGTGGCTTGTGGGATCTTTGTTCCCTGACCAGGGATTGAATCGAGGCCCTGGAAGTGAAAGCCTTGAGTCCTAACCCCTGGATCAGGAGGGAATTCGCCTTCCCTATTCTTAAGCACCAAGTTCCTGTTTAATAAGATGCAATTCTGTTTTATTGGGGTTTCCCAAGTGACTCAGTGGTAAAGAATTCACCTGCCAGTGGAGAAGACATAGATTCAATCCCTGGGTCAGGAAGACCCCCTGGAGAATAAATGGCAACCTACTTCAGTATTCTTGCCTGGAGAATTCCACGGACAGAGGAGCCTGGAGGGCTGCAGTCCATGGAGTCACAAAGAGTCAGACACAACTTAGCAACTAAACAACAGAATATTTTATTGAGACTACTGCTCTTTTTTTCAACATATTTCATAAATGCTTAGTTATTTACTTTAACACTGACCTAAATTCACTTGGGGCCATGCTTCATTTTGTTACATTGCAAGTCTTGAGCTAAATAAAATTCTCCACTGGTCCTTTACAATCCAGAGGTTTGTTTTCTTACCTTTACTTTGGCATAAGTATCCAAGTCATCCACCTGGTTTTAATAATTGTGTGAAGTTTTCTTATTATGATTAAAATAGAGTTACGGACAAGCTAGCTACTTTTCTCATATGACCAGGCTTCAGCTCTGTTCCCCTGAGGAAAGCGGGCTGCGTTCAGTGCCGCACCTGGGCCCCCTTCCACCTGGCTGCTTGCGAACTGGGTACATGGGGCAGATTGTGCATGAAGTGAAGTAATTCTGACCCCTCCTCCTGCACTAACCGTTCACAACCAGCTCTGCCACCCAGAGAGGACTCTGGGCACAGCTTTATTTTGGTTGAGGGATGCCACCCCATTTTAAATAATCATTGCATTTAGTTTGGAAAAATAAAACTTTATTTTCTCGATTATAAAGTACACTGTAGATCAGCTGAATAAAACAGACCTTAGAGAGTGATTCACATAAGAAGTTATCAAAGGAAGTTATCCATACCGTTTCCTTTTGCAAATAAACAGGCTTCCTTTTTTTTTTTTTTTTTTTTCCCCTCCACGTGGCTTGTGGGATCTTTGTTCCCTGACCAGGGATTGAATCGAGGCCCTGGAAGTGAAAGCCTTGAGTCCTAACCCCTGGATCAGGAGGGAATTCGCCTTCCCTATTCTTAAGCACCAAGTTCCTGTTTAATAAGATGCAATTCTGTTTTATTGGGGTTTCCCAAGTGACTCAGTGGTAAAGAATTCACCTGCCAGTGGAGAAGACATAGATTCAATCCCTGGGTCAGGAAGACCCCCTGGAGAATAAATGGCAACCTACTTCAGTATTCTTGCCTGGAGAATTCCACGGACAGAGGAGCCTGGAGGGCTGCAGTCCATGGAGTCACAAAGAGTCAGACACAACTTAGCAACTAAACAACAGAATATTTTATTGAGACTACTGCTCTTTTTTTCAACATATTTCATAAATGCTTAGTTATTTACTTTAACACTGACCTAAATTCACTTGGGGCCATGCTTCATTTTGTTACATTGCAAGTCTTGAGCTAAATAAAATTCTCCACTGGTCCTTTACAATCCAGAGGTTTGTTTTCTTACCTTTACTTTGGCATAAGTATCCAAGTCATCCACCTGGTTTTAATAATTGTGTGAAGTTTTCTTATTATGATTAAAATAGAGTTACGGACAAGCTAGCTACTTTTCTCATATGACCAGGCTTCAGCTCTGTTCCCCTGAGGAAAGCGGGCTGCGTTCAGTGCCGCACCTGGGCCCCCTTCCACCTGGCTGCTTGCGAACTGGGTACATGGGGCAGATTGTGCATGAAGTGAAGTAATTCTGACCCCCCCTCCTGCACTAACCGTTCACAACCAGCTCTGCCACCCAGAGAGGACTCTGGGCACAGCTTTATTTTGGTTGAGGGATGCCACCCCATTTTAAATAATCATTGCATTTAGTTATTAATAAACATACCTATTTTGGAATATTTTTACAAGTTGAGGAAGGTCAATTAAAGAATATTGTCACACTATTCATATTTTATTCTACAAAGGAGAACTGACATTAAAAAGAATGCTTTGAAAATTTATTCTACAGGTGAAAAATGAAAAGATGCTTTGTCGTCAGCTTATGAATACAAATACACTAATAAAATTAATTTCTATCCATAAAGTTGAATTTCCATAGTAACAATAACTCTTGGTGAAAATACATTTAAAAGAACAGTGAAACCACATCATCATCATAGATGGGTGTTGGAAGTTTATTCATAGCAATTTAGCATAAATTGAATTGTGGGTTTCCTGAGTTCATTTGAATGTCTGATGAACTGGCCATGAGCCAGACTCCTCTGCTAATTCTTCTTTTCACATGTCAATCCTTGCATGGATGGAATAAGTTGTATTTAATAAAAGGATTTAGCAGGGAGTTTTAAAAAATATATATTTTATCTTACTTAAACCACCAGAGTAACAGGCTACACAGAGCCCCGTTTTTAGTTTTCTGAATTGTATGTACGTAACCCCTTCAAAACAAAGAATAGTTGAGACAGGAAGCAGAGGGGCCTTCAGAGTGACTGTATTGCTGTTCATTTGTTGTGATCTTTCAGCGCTCTCTTTCCCAGGTGAAAACAAACGGAGTCTCCGCCATCAGACTGGACTCACCATTAAAGAGTGACCCGTCAAGATCTGTCATTGAACCTGCTTGCTGTATCCAAGTCATCCACCTGGTTTTAATAATTGTGTGAAGTTTTCTTATTATGATTAAAATAGAGTTACGGACAAGCTAGCTACTTTTCTCATATGACCAGGCTTCAGCTCTGTTCCCCTGAGGAAAGCGGGCTGCGTTCAGTGCCGCACCTGGGCCCCCTTCCACCTGGCTGCTTGCGAACTGGGTACATGGGGCAGATTGTGCATGAAGTGAAGTAATTCTGACCCCTCCTCCTGCACTAACCGTTCACAACCAGCTCTGCCACCCAGAGAGGACTCTGGGCACAGCTTTATTTTGGTTGAGGGATGCCACCCCATTTTAAATAATCATTGCATTTAGTTATTAATAAACATACCTATTTTGGAATATTTTTACAAGTTGAGGAAGGTCAATTAAAGAATATTGTCACACTATTCATATTTTATTCTACAAAGGAGAACTGACATTAAAAAGAATGCTTTGAAAATTTATTCTACAGGTGAAAAATGAAAAGATGCTTTGTCGTCAGCTTATGAATACAAATACACTAATAAAATTAATTTCTATCCATAAAGTTGAATTTCCATAGTAACAATAACTCTTGGTGAAAATACATTTAAAAGAACAGTGAAACCACATCATCATCATAGATGGGTGTTGGAAGTTTATTCATAGCAATTTAGCATAAATTGAATTGTGGGTTTCCTGAGTTCATTTGAATGTCTGATGAACTGGCCATGAGCCAGACTCCTCTGCTAATTCTTCTTTTCACATGTCAATCCTTGCATGGATGGAATAAGTTGTATTTAATAAAAGGATTTAGCAGGGAGTTTTAAAAAATATATATTTTATCTTACTTAAACCACCAGAGTAACAGGCTACACAGAGCCCCGTTTTTAGTTTTCTGAATTGTATGTACGTAACCCCTTCAAAACAAAGAATAGTTGAGACAGGAAGCAGAGGGGCCTTCAGAGTGACTGTATTGCTGTTCATTTGTTGTGATCTTTCAGCGCGCGCTCTCTTTCCCAGGTGAAAACAAACGGAGTCTCCGCCATCAGACTGGACTCACCATTAAAGAGTGACCCGTTCGAAGATCTGTCATTGAACCTGCTTGCTGTATCAAAGGCTCGGCCGTCTGTCCAAGCCCCAGACCCCAAGGGGTTGGTTCCGTTGCCTTCTGCGACCCCGAGTAACATGAACACTTTGAGTTCTGTGAGCTGCATGCCGACAATGCCTCCAATTCCAGCCCGGAGTAGATCCCAGGAAAACATGCGACGCTCCCCAAACCCGTTCATCCTGAGCTCGAGCAGCACCAATCCTTTCGTAGACAGGACCGCCGCTCCCGGAAACCCCTTTCGAGCTGAGTCTCAAGAATCGGAGGCCACTTCTTGTTTCTCCAAAGAAGAGCCTGTTGCTCAGAGTCCTTTCTCTTCTCTGCGGCCTCTGGGTCAGAACAGTAGCAAGCCTTCCTCCTCTCTGGAGGGCTTTAAGGACAGTTTTGATCTGCAGGGCCCACCTGCACTGAAAATCAGCCACCCCACAGGATGGGTAACCTTCGAGGAAGAAGAGGACTTTGGGCTGACAGGTCCTAAGTCAAGGTCCACTTGTCCAGACGTATTCCTGGGTCATCAGCCAGGTCCGTCTTCTGGCTCCAAGGGGACCCTCGGTGACGACCAGAATAAAGGTACCAATGTCTCCTTCTGTGTGTTGCCAGCAAGAAGACCACCTCCACCTCCCGCCCCTCTGCTCCCACCTGGCACCACCCCTCCACCTGACCCTTTCACAGCGTTGGCCTCAAAGGAATCACCCACACTAGACTTCACAGAAAGATAACGCGACTCAGTAGAAAGCGGTTGTCTCTTTAGTTTTGGCAGGGTAGAGCCTTTCACTTACGTGCAATAAGAAATTGTCAAGTGCACTGAGGTTGTCATACTTAAACCACCAGAGTAACAGGCTACACAGAGCCCGTTTTAGTTTTCTGAATTGTATGTACGTAACCCCTTCAAAACAAAGAATAGTTGAGACAGGAAGCAGAGGGGCCTTCAGAGTGACTGTATTGCTGTTCATTTGTTGTGATCTTTCAGCGCGCGCTCTCTTTCCCAGGTGAAAACAAACGGAGTCTCCGCCATCAGACTGGACTCACCATTAAAGAGTGACCCGTTCGAAGATCTGTCATTGAACCTGCTTGCTGTATCAAAGGCTCGGCCGTCTGTCCAAGCCCCAGACCCCAAGGGGTTGGTTCCGTTGCCTTCTGCGACCCCGAGTAACATGAACACTTTGAGTTCTGTGAGCTGCATGCCGACAATGCCTCCAATTCCAGCCCGGAGTAGATCCCAGGAAAACATGCGACGCTCCCCAAACCCGTTCATCCTGAGCTCGAGCAGCACCAATCCTTTCAGACAGGACCGCCGCTCCCGGAAACCCCTTTCGAGCTGAGTCTCAAGAATCGGAGGCCACTTCTTGTTTCTCCAAAGAAGAGCCTGTTGCTCAGAGTCCTTTCTCTTCTCTGCGGCCTCTGGGTCAGAACAGTAGCAAGCCTTCCTCCTCTCTGGAGGGCTTTAAGGACAGTTTTGATCTGCAGGGCCCACCTGCACTGAAAATCAGCCACCCCACAGGATGGGTAACCTTCGAGGAAGAAGAGGACTTTGGGCTGACAGGTCCTAAGTCAAGGTCCACTTGTCCAGACGTATTCCTGGGTCATCAGCCAGGTCCGTCTTCTGGCTCCAAGGGGACCCTCGGTGACGACCAGAATAAAGGTACCAATGTCTCCTTCTGTGTGTTGCCAGCAAGAAGACCACCTCCACCTCCCGCCCCTCTGCTCCCACCTGGCACCACCCCTCCACCTGACCCTTTCACAGCGTTGGCCTCAAAGGAATCACCCACACTAGACTTCACAGAAAGATAACGCGACTCAGTAGAAAGCGGTTGTCTCTTTAGTTTTGGCAGGGTAGAGCCAGAAGAATCGGGCATTCGTTACTCATTACGTGCAATAAGAAATTGTCAAGTGCACTGAGGTTGTCATGAAATACCACTATTTAACGTGTACAGAGTTGGACTATGTGTATATCGGAAATAAGGAAGAATCTTTCTCATTATTAACTGGAATTTTGGTGTGTTTCTGTCTGGATATATAAGAGAGAGCAGAAGCCATAAAAAGTGCTGGAAGCTACTTTAGAAGATAGTCCTCTGTCAGAAATTGTCAGTCTCCCATAAAGCATCGCCAAAAGCCCAAACTAATTGTAGCTGACGTGACTGCCAGCCCTTTCCTACCTGTTAACAATTGGTATTTATAAGTATTTACCAAAGCGCTGAAAAGGTATGCTGAAACAAAATTTAGAAAGACATTGCTTAAAAAAAAAAAAATGTGTACACACACAAACACACAAATATATACACTTACATGCTTGGAAAATGCATGATTTAAATTCTAAGGTATCAGCCAGGCCTGTTTTTTACCTAAAAGTTGTAACAGAGTTCTTTTCTTAAGTATTATCAAATGGATGGCTGAAAATGAAATTTGGACGTTTCATTACCTTTATTTCCAAAACTAGAGTAATCTCACAGTGGGACCAGAATTTGCCCCATTTCGCACCCACCCCTTCTCACAGACACACCATACACCCATGTCACTCTCCACTCCGGCACCTCTGCCTGCTTTTCTGGGGAGAAGTTTCTTGCAGCCAGAAGCAACAGATTGTGTGGTCACTGTTGGTTGGTCATGTGGGCCGACACTCCAGCCCTTTCAGAAACGCTCGCTGGCCATAGATGTCAGGAAGGCACGAACCACCAAGTTCAATGAGCAGTAGGAGAGCTAAAGGTCCATGAAGGTGTCCGATGCCCAGGCCCTCGCTTCCCTCGCTGCTTCCTCCCTAGAAGTCGGTGAGCAGGGCAGCTGCCCCGGAACCTACCGTGTGTTCTCGCCCCCCTCATGAGGTTACAGGACACATCCGTGATGCTACTTTATGTTGTTAGAGGCTGCACCTCACATTAGCTGTGGATTTTGTCTCCTGCACTGCCAATATGCAGCTGATCCTGCTTTGATTAATTTTATGAAGATGTTCTGAATTTATACCGAATGTAGTCTTTTGATATCATTGAGGAATCGCCATCAGAAAATTCCTGGAGCAATAGTTGTTTTGTTATTAGTTTAAAATCCCCTTTACCCATTATATTACCATTCCTTTTATACAAAGAGTTGTATATGTCATCTGAATTCCGTTGTTCACATTTAACCTTTGAAGACGAGCACTGGGGGACTGTCAGAAAATGGGAGCTCACGGCTAAGAATACATTGTAAGGTGTAAAAAGCACAGAAAGCTGCATCACCCTGAACCACATAGAGCAGATCTATTAGGAACAAAACACTTTTCTAAATGCTCAGATGTTATCAGAATACTATATTTATAAAAGTAATCCTCTCTGTATTAACAGCCAGGACTTGCTGTTAGAAATAACTCTTGTGAGTTTTATATTGTGCTTCTGGGGGGTTCTAATTGTTTCAGCAGTAGTATATTTTACACAGCAGTATTACTATAAGCAGTGTGCTTCAGACTGTGAATTAACTTGTTGAAATTGTGGCTTTAACATCTCTGTGATTAGTGTATGTGATATTCGCTCTCCGTTAGCAAAATAATTCATTATCAACTTTCATGTGACTGCAGTTCTATGAGCGATGTCTCCTGTTCAGTAGAAACTACTGTCTCGAATACACAGACCAAGCAGTAGCTCAGCTTTTATCAGGAAGTTCTGTGGCTGCTTGGCAGGTTGCTGAGAAAACTGCACAAAGTTATCACTGTCGGTTGGTCATGTGGGCCGCCACTCCAGCCCTTTCAGAAACGCTCGCTGGCCATAGATGTCAGGAAGGCACGAACCACCAAGTTCAATGAGCAGTAGGAGAGCTAAAGGTCCATGAAGGTGTCCGATGCCCAGGCCCTCGCTTCCCTCGCTGCTTCCTCCCTAGAAGTCGGTGAGCAGGGCAGCTGCCCCGGAACCTACCGTGTGTTCTCGCCCCCCTCATGAGGTTACAGGACACATCCGTGATGCTACTTTATGTTGTTAGAGGCTGCACCTCACATTAGCTGTGGATTTTGTCTCCTGCACTGCCAATATGCAGCTGATCCTGCTTTGATTAATTTTATGAAGATGTTCTGAATTTATACCGAATGTAGTCTTTTGATATCATTGAGGAATCGCCATCAGAAAATTCCTGGAGCAATAGTTGTTTTGTTATTAGTTTAAAATCCCCTTTACCCATTATATTACCATTCCTTTTATACAAAGAGTTGTATATGTCATCTGAATTCCGTTGTTCACATTTAACCTTTGAAGACGAGCACTGGGGGACTGTCAGAAAATGGGAGCTCACGGCTAAGAATACATTGTAAGGTGTAAAAAGCACAGAAAGCTGCATCACCCTGAACCACATAGAGCAGATCTATTAGGAACAAAACACTTTTCTAAATGCTCAGATGTTATCAGAATACTATATTTATAAAAGTAATCCTCTCTGTATTAACAGCCAGGACTTGCTGTTAGAAATAACTCTTGTGAGTTTTATATTGTGCTTCTGGGGGGTTCTAATTGTTTCAGCAGTAGTATATTTTACACAGCAGTATTACTATAAGCAGTGTGCTTCAGACTGTGAATTAACTTGTTGAAATTGTGGCTTTAACATCTCTGTGATTAGTGTATGTGATATTCGCTCTCCGTTAGCAAAATAATTCATTATCAACTTTCATGTGACTGCAGTTCTATGAGCGATGTCTCCTGTTCAGTAGAAACTACTGTCTCGAATACACAGACCAAGCAGTAGCTCAGCTTTTATCAGGAAGTTCTGTGGCTGCTTGGCAGGTTGCTGAGAAAACTGCACAAAGTTATGACAGTTAAAGGTATGCTGCAGGTAACTGGCCATGATTCTGCACATGATTAATATATTTACCAGTTCTGTTACAAGCAGAGCAGAAACTCGACACTAAGGATCTCTTTGTGAATTCTTCGTTCTCTAGAGTAGATTGCTGTTTATATGTAAGAATTTTATTGCTTACGTGGCACACAGTATTTATAACTATATACTTTATAGAAGAACTGTATTAAAGTCAGTGGTATATAAACACTGTACATATCCTGTGAACTGTGCTCTCATATGAAATAAATACACCTGTCTTTACCACGCTGACTCCTTTGCTCAAAAGGGAAGAATTTTTCTCAGCCCTTTTCTTTTGGTGACATTTGAGGATTATTTCTTGCTGTCGAATAGGGTATTTTATTTTATTTTTTTAAAATTTTTGGCCACTTTTATTGGTCTTTCATTTATTTATTTTCATCCATCTTTGTTCTTTGGCCTGTGTGGGCCTCCAATCGCAGTGGCCTCTCCTGTAGCAGAGCACCGGCTGTGGGCGCATGCGCTCCAGAGCGCTGGCTTGTCATTGGACACACCGGGCCAGCTGCTCCGCAGCAGGTGGGACCTTCCCGTGCCAGGGATCAAACTGGCGCACCTTGCAGTGCAAGGTGGACTCTTTACCCATTGGACCACCAGGAAACCCCCCAAACAGTGTATTTTAATTCAAGACCTTATTTTCATCCATTTCACTTCTCTAATGTGATTCTTCTGCTAATAGTAAGAAGAAAGCTATGCTATCACTACTAGTCAGCATTAATAAGTTATGTATTTATTCTATAAGAGAGGCCCTCATTCAAAATCTTGCTGGCTTGAAAGTAACACATGAGGAATGAATGATGATTTTCTGACCCACAGGAAGAGAAAACAGCTAGGGGATGGGGCTGGGGGGAAGCGGAGGAAAAACAAGCTCACAAATAGCCAAACAAAAGAAGAGGCCACCTTGCAAGACCCAAAGAGACCCAGGCCAGTAGTTCCTGTGAGTATTGCTGGTTTTCAGATTGCTACTTAAAACAATAACCTTGATTCTTAAATAGTTCAGTTACATTCATTAAGAAGTTACAGATACAGAGTAATAGGCTTTATAAGAACTTTTTATTTTAAGGGAACCGTAGAATTGTATGAGCTTCCCCCATGGCTCAGTGGTAAAGAATTGGCCTGCAGTGCTGGAGACCCGGGTTTGATCCCTGGGTCGAGAATACCCCCTAGAGAAGGAAATGGCAACCCACTCCAGTATTCTTGCCTGAAAAATCCCATGGACAGAGGAACCTGGTAGTCAACATTTCATAGAGTAACAAAGAGTCTGGGACAAACTTAGCAACTAAACAACAACATGAAGTTGTAAGAAGTAATACAGAGAGATCCCAGGTACCCTTTATCCAGTTTCCTTCAGTGGTAACATTTTGCAGAACTATGGTCCAATACCACAGCCAAGACCTTGAGGCATTCCCGTCACCAGAGATCCTTCATGCTGCCCTTTTCCCACTTCCTCCCCTCCCAGGCCCTCCTCCTGTGTCCTGAACTTCTGGCAACCACTAATCTGTTCTCCATATTAGATTCTGTTCTCCATATGCTCTGTGATTTTGCCAATGGACTCATGTAACCTTTGGGACTGACTTTTTTACTCAGCACCTTCTCTGGAGATTCACCGAACTGAGTGAACCAATAGTGTGTTCCTTGTTATTGTGACGTCGTATTCTGTAGTGTGGCTGTACCACAGTTGGTTTAACCATTGACTCGCCCACTGAAGGACCTCTGGATTTTTTCCAGTTGGGGACTGTTGTAAGCAAAGCTGCTGGGAACACTCACCTCAGGTTTTCATGTGAACTTAAGTGTTCATTTCTCTGAGATAAATGACCAGCGGTACACACTGGGTCATAGGGTGGTTGCGTGTTTGGATTTTTTAAAAACTGCCCAAGTGTCTTCGAGAATGATGACCATACCAGGAACTTGTGAGTGTTGCAGTTTTTCCATAGCTTTGTCTGCATTTGCTGTTGTCAGTCTTTTTATTTTAGCCATTTTAGTAGTGAAGATTTCATTGTAGCTTTGTGTTTTCCCTAATAGCTAATGATAGTGACCATATTTTCACATGCTTATTTGCGAGCTAATGTCTTTTTTTAGTGAAATATCTATTGGTGTCTTTTGCCCACTTTCTAAAAAAGATTGGTTTTTCACTGTCGTGTTTTGAGCATTCTGTATATATTCTGGAGGCTCTACCTCTGTTGGATGTGTGGTTGGCAAATAGAGCTTCCTGTCTGCCGCTTGTCTTCTCAGCCTCTCCACATGATTCACAGCCAGATCCTGAGCCCTGCAGGGCACAGTCACAGCATGAGTGACTCACCCAGCAAGCCAAATTCAGCTATAAATCCAAATGCCAATCTATCACTGTTAGAAAAATAAGTGACCACATCAAGATTATCAAAACACATGGAAAAATAGGAACTCGTACACTGTTGGTGAGAGGACAGACTGGCACATCAATTCTAGAGAACAGTTAGGACTTCCTTAGTGGGCCAGTGGTTAAGAATCCACCGGCCAATGCAGGGGACAAGGGTTTGATCACTGGTCTGGGAAGATTCCACATGCTGCAGAGCAACTAAGCCCATATGTCGCAACTACTGAGACTGCACTCTATAAAGACCTGCTCCCCAACATGAGGAGCCACCCTAATGAGAAGCCCTCCCGTCACAAGTAGAGAAGGCTTTGGGGCAGCAACAAAGACCCAGCACAGCCAAAAATAATTACTTTTTACAAACCTATAAAAAAAAAAATATGTTCTATCACCACAAATTTGATTTAGAAACTCTAGGAGGATGTGTGTTGTTTGCAATGGTGAAAACTAGAAAGAAACTAACCATCAAGATGGGAACAGAGTGACATATGCCTAGTGGAATACTGTACAGGAGTGAAAATAAGTGAATGAAATATAAATCTCATTATGGAATGATAAAGCAAGGTACAAGATAATACAGTATGGCACGAGTTATGTACATCTTAAAACATACAAAGTAATATTCTGTTCTTTAGGGATCCATATGTGCATTATAGATGAGTGCTCAGTCACTCAGTTGTGTCTGACTCTGCAACCCTGTGGACTGGAGCCCACCAGGCTCCTCTGGCCATGGGATTCTCCAGGCAAGGGTACTGGAGTACGTTGTTATTTTCTTCTTCAGAGAAGAATACTGAAGTGAGTTGTCATTACCTTCTCCAGAGAATCTTCCTGACCCAGGGATTAAATCCACATCTCCTGGGTCTCCAGCATTGCAGGCAGAAATTCTCACCTGCTGAGCTATGGGGAAAGCCTCACAAATATGGATTAATGGTATATATATAAAAAAAAAAAAAAAAAAAAAACTTCTTTGGTACCGTAAAGCTTTTCTTTGCCTCCCTAGTGTCCTGATACCTAGCAGCCAACATGAATGGCCCGTTAGTTGTCTGTACCAGAGGGTGTATCACTAATGGATTGCTTCAGCAGATACAAATGCTCATAAGATGCCCTTTACCCTAGAAAGGAGACAGTGCCTAAGATATTTAGAGACAATAAGCCAAAGTGCAGAGGACCACACAGATGGCATCTTTGTCTCCAAATTCAGAATCCACTTGGGTGAAAAGACAATAGGCTTTGGCATGATTTATGGTCACTTCAACTACAAGGAGGAAAACCTACATAGAAAATTTATATGACAGGCCTGTATGAGATGAAAAAGACCTTAAGAGAACAAAGAAAGGAATGAAATCAAAGAATAAAGTTAAGAGGACTACAAAGGCAAATATCCGGGCTCACAAAGACTGAAGATGGTGCAAGGGCTCGATCTGTGACAGTATAGTTAATGGACTTCCCTGGTGGCTCAGTGATAAATCAGCCTGCCATGCTGGAGACATGTCGGAGTTCAATCCCTGGGACAGGGACATCCCCTGGAGAAGGAAATTACAACCCACTCCAGCATTCTTGCCTGGAGAATCCCATGGCCAGAGGAGCCTGGTGCGCTTTAAGTTCATGGAGTCACAAAGAGTCAGACCAACTTAGCAACTGAACAGCAGCAATGTTATTAATCAGTACCTAACTTAAAACTGGATCACCAGTACAAACACTGGTTTTCTGTACTTTTCATTCCTTTTATATTATTAAAAAATATACCCCGAGGGCTACCCTGATAGCTCAGTGGTGACGAGTTCACCTGCCAGTGCAGGAGACACGGGTTCAATCTCTGACCCGGAAAGATCCCACATGCTGCAGAGCAACTTAGCCTGTGAGCCACAGCCATTGAACCTGTGCTCTAGAGCCTCGGAGCCACAACTATGGAGCCCGTGTGCCCTACAGCCCGAGTTCCACAACAAGAGAAGTCACTGCACCAAGAAGCCTGCCCACCTCAACTAGAGAGTGGCCCCCACTCCCTGCAACTAGAGAAGAGCCTGCAGCAGCAGTGAAAACCCAGAATAGCCAAAAATAAATAAATAAAAATGCATTTCTAATATATATATGTGTGTGTGTGTATATATATATATATATATACACACACACACACACCCCAAGACCTTGTAATACATGAGTGTGTGGATAAATGGTTCTCAGTACATTGAAGGCTACATATAAACCAAGTTTTAAGCAGGGGTTGCTTGATGGATACTCAGTTGGATTCAGGAGAAATAGAGATGGATCTTACAGCCAGTAGTCAGGAGCTATGTGAACACTCACAGTAGACCCCTTTCTCCCTCTGGGTAAGAGATGTTTGCCAATCTGACCAGTCAGTACCGCATGTTCCAGGGCCTGGGTGACCCCTGCCCCAACACTACTAGAGGTGAAAACACCTAACCCTGGGCACTGTTCTATCCAGTGTCAGTCTGACCTGTCTTCACCTGAAGCGCCAGATTGACTTCCGGCATTTCCAGGCCTACAGTCTCACACTTTTTCTCCCTTCTGCCCGGAACTTCAGGGATACCGTTTCAATGGAGAGCGTCAAAGTTTCAGGTACACAAAGTGGCAGGTGCCTGTAAAATTCTATTCGTATTCGGCAATGTCCTTGCACTATTTTAGCTTTGCAGGCACCTTGTTAGCAAGGACTCAGTGCAAATGTTACCCATCCCTTTAAGGCATTCCTTGACCATCTAATCTAAAAAGCCAATCACCCTGGGGTTTGGTGGTGGTTTTTTTTTTTTTGACTTTTTAAAAAAAATTTGGCTTATCCGTTTATGCTTGTTTTTTTCGTTTTGTAACTTACACTGAATAAAAGCTCCATCAGAGCCGTGACCTGAGAATAAACAGCGCCGCCCCCGATTGCCTTTAATAAGAATTTGCTAGACAGTGAGTGACAACAGTTTGCGAAGCGTCGTTCCGGCAAAAGCCGCTCTGACACACTAGATTTGCGAATCCGAATCAGCCCGACTCCTCACTCCTGAAAACCAGAGACCAGGCAGCCGACCCTCCAGATCTGCGATCGGTAACAGTCTCGCCGAAGCGCTCCAGACCGGAAGCAGCGGGAGGCGTTTCCGGAAGTGGAGACGGGGGAAGGCGGAAAGGGCGGGGAGCGGCGGTGGGAAGCCTGCTGCAGGGCTCGGCGCCTGCGGGCGCCCACCACCCCACCCATTCCCAATCTAGCAGCCTCCCTGCCAGCCACCCGTCTTCCTGAGTGGACTCTCGGCCCGGGGCGAGCAGACTGGGCGGCGCGCACTCCGCCGGCTGGTCTGTTTTGAGGGTTGCCCCGGCGACAGCTACTTCCGGGAGCGGGCCGGGCGCCTTCGGCTGGGCAGGCCGCGAAGCCCCTCTGGACTCTGGAGCTTTGCTTGGCGGCACCTGCTGCCGGAATTGGGAGGCCCGGGTCTCCGCCAGCCGTAGCTTCCCCGCCCTCGGGGTCTCACCTTAGACTGTTTCTTTGTTGCTCCTGGCAACAGCCACTTCCGGGGGCGGGTGCTAGAGGCCAGGTTCCGGCCTCCAGGCAACAGTTGGATCGGTGTTGCTGTTCGTCCAGGGGGTGACCGCGGGCTCCCGGGCCGGGGCTCCCGGGGCCAAAATGGTTCTCCTACACGTGAAGCGGGGCGACGAGAGCCAGTTTCTGCTTCAGGCGCCGGGGAGCACGAAGTTGGAGGAGCTCACGGTGCAGGTGGCCCAGATCTACAACGCGCGGCTCAAGGTGCAGCGCCTGTGCTCAGGTGCGGCCGGCCGGCGCGGGGAGTTGCGGGCAGGGGCGCGGGCGGGGCCGGACCGCGCGGGGCCGGCGAGGGGAGAAGAAACCGCGCCATCAGGGCTGGAGGAAGTTGGGCGGGACCCACGAGGCTTTCTCGGGCAGACTGGGGGCGAGGATCAAGTTGGTGAAGATTTGCAAAGACGTGCGGCAGCGGGGCTTGAAAGGGAACCGCGGGTTTCCCTAGAGGTGCTTCGTGAGCCGGTGCACCACGTGGAGAGGTGCTTGGAGCCGGCGGGGCGAGCTCAGGGTCGGGGAGCCGTAGACCCGAAACCGAAATAGACCCGAAACAGGCGGGAGGCACGGGGGCGAGCCGAAAGCCTGGACCCAAGAGCAGATGTAGGGGATTTCAAGTGTGAGAGTTGGGACGGTCACTGGGCCATTTTTTAAAAAGTGAATTGTTTTTTCTTTTGAGACTTTAGATTAGAGGTAGAGCATTTGCAAGTGGTGAGCCACCCACTTTGGAAGGACTTTCGAGGCTGAGAAACAGAGCGAGCCTTGGCGTTCTTGCCCCCGCCCTCCGGGTGTCCCCTGCTTTAGGAAACAGCCTGATTCTCATGTTACAGTGTTTTGGACCCCGCCTCCTCAACACCCTGGAGCAGCGCTGTCCAAAGGAACTTTCCATCGTGATGGACATGTTCCCTAGCTGTGCTGTCCGCAAGGGAAGCCACTAACCACAGGTGGCCGTGGAGCAACACTAAGAAACCGCGTTTTTTATTTCATTTCACTTAAATTTAAATTCAAGTAGCCGCCTGCAGCTAGTAACTGTCGCCTTAGCACCGTACCTGGCTGGATGCTGCTCCAGGTGTTTTTTGATCCAGGATGCGATTGTTTCTGTACTTACACCACGTGATTGTTGTACCAAGAAGAACTCCATAAGGATCATAAACTAACTGTTCCTTAAGAACTCATTTATGGGGCATACATACAGTTTCTTAGTAAAAATTAAGTATTTATGTAGAGTTCTACATACAGTAGTATGTGACCTGAGCACGCCTCAGGTGATTCAGCTGCAAGTTGGGGAAGAAGGGGGTGTTGATGTCTGTCTGCCCTACCTCCCAAGGAGAGCTTAGATGAGATAATCCGCGTGAACGCGTTGGAAAACCATCACGCCCTCTGCGGGTAGTATTCACACTGTCAGTGAACTTGACTTTATGCCTCCTGAGTGCCAGGAAGTATAACAGCGCAGAGGAGCAGAGCACAGAAACTGCAGCCAGTGGACTGTGGGTGAGCTCCCGGACTCTGCTTCTGTTGGCCTGGGATGGGTCGGTGGGCATCTGTCTGAGGTCGAGGACAGGTGTGCAGTAGCGGCATCTAAGTGTCTGTTAAACAGCCGATGGGAAGGCCTCTGCCTCGAGGAAGCTTGCATTCCACTGCAGTGAAAGGTGTTATGATGACGATGAGCGTGATGCATATTGTCTGGCTTGCTCTTGTTTTTAAGAAATGGAGGAATTAGCAGAACACGGCGTCTTTCTCCCTCCTAATATGCAAGGACTGACTGATGAGCAGATTGAAGAACTGAAACTGAAGGATGAGTGGGGTGAAAAGTGTATCCCCAGTGGGGGCTCAGTATTTAAAAAGGACGATATTGACGAAGGAATGGACAAGGTAATCCAGCCCCTTTCTTCTCTGCACGCTTGAATATAGCCATACATATAAAGGCAGGTCTTTAAAAATTGACCTCAGTATTTCTGTTCAGACTTCAAGATACTGCACCATATAACTCAGTGTTTTGGACCCCGCCTCCTCAACACCCGGGGTCCAAAGGAACTTTCCATCGTGATGGACATGTTCCTTTTAAGGGATGCCACTAACCACGGGTGGCCGTGGAGCAACACTAAGAAACCGCGTTTTTTATTTCATTTCACTTAAATTTAAATTCAAGTAGCCGCCTGCAGCTAGTAACTGTCGCCTTAGCACCGTACCTGGCTGGATGCTGCTCCAGGTGTTTTTTGATCCAGGATGCGATTGTTTCTGTACTTACACCACGTGATTGTTGTACCAAGAAGAACTCCATAAGGATCATAAACTAACTGTTCCTTAAGAACTCATTTATGGGGCATACATACAGTTTCTTAGTAAAAATTAAGTATTTATGTAGAGTTCTACATACAGTAGTATGTGACCTGAGCACGCCTCAGGTGATTCAGCTGCAAGTTGGGGAAGAAGGGGGTGTTGATGTCTGTCTGCCCTACCTCCCAAGGAGAGCTTAGATGAGATAATCCGCGTGAACGCGTTGGAAAACCATCACGCCCTCTGCGGGTAGTATTCACACTGTCAGTGAACTTGACTTTATGCCTCCTGAGTGCCAGGAAGTATAACAGCGCAGAGGAGCAGAGCACAGAAACTGCAGCCAGTGGACTGTGGGTGAGCTCCCGGACTCTGCTTCTGTTGGCCTGGGATGGGTCGGTGGGCATCTGTCTGAGGTCGAGGACAGGTGTGCAGTAGCGGCATCTAAGTGTCTGTTAAACAGCCGATGGGAAGGCCTCTGCCTCGAGGAAGCTTGCATTCCACTGCAGTGAAAGGTGTTATGATGACGATGAGCGTGATGCATATTGTCTGGCTTGCTCTTGTTTTTAAGAAATGGAGGAATTAGCAGAACACGGCGTCTTTCTCCCTCCTAATATGCAAGGACTGACTGATGAGCAGATTGAAGAACTGAAACTGAAGGATGAGTGGGGTGAAAAGTGTATCCCCAGTGGGGGCTCAGTATTTAAAAAGGACGATATTGGACGAAGGAATGGACAAGGTAATCCAGCCCCTTTCTTCTCTGCACGCTTGAATATAGCCATACATATAAAGGCAGGTCTTTAAAAAAATTGACCTCAGTATTTCTGTTCAGACTTCAAGATACTGCACCATATAACTCCTCGTTGTTGTTTAGCCACTAGCTTGTGTCTGACTCTTTCGTGACCCCGTGGACTGTAGCCCGCCAGGCTCCTCTGTCCATGGGATTTCTCAGGCAAGAATTCTAGTGCCATATCCTTCTCCAGGGGGTCTTCCTGACCCAGGGATGGAACCCTCATCTCCTGCATTGGCATGTGGATCCTTTACCTACTGAGCTACCAGGAAAGCCCTCTAACTTCTTGTAACAAAACACTAATATAAAATGAATTAGTTGTAAAAGAAGTTGTCTGTCTCTTTGCTCTTAACTAAGTTGCAGCTAGTTTTTAAATGTAATAGATGGATCATAAGAAATTACCATTTTTATAGGCAACCGGTGATTGAAAATTGGCATTTTCATATGGTTCAGTCAAATAGTTTGAGGGGATAGTGGTTGCAGATGTACTGAAGGGTGCGTCTGTGAGTCTGCACATCAGGGTTTACGTAGCGATTCTGTGTGGAAAGAGGAAATGAGTGTCAGCCCAGGGGGCTCCCTGGAATCCACGACACGCCTCTCTTTTTACACAGCAGCTTAGGATCGGCGGACACTGACGCGACTCTCCTTTCACTGATGGTGGTTTGTGTGGAATTGGAGGGAAAAGGGATGATAACCTGTTTTGATAGCTTATCCCTTTTAAGCTACATAAAAAGCTCCATTTAAAGGATTAGAACTGATCAGTTAACAAACACTGAAGTATCTGCCATGTCCTTAAAACACTCTTAGGAGCAAAAGAAATGAAGTGTCCCTATAAAGACTTTGCATGCTCAGAAAAAAAAATTTAATGTTGAAGACAATAGGAATTTCCATTAATAGTATTATTTCTTTTGAACTTTAACCTAGAAAATAATAATAGTTTGTTGTCTTCCACATCTTTTCATACCTAAATCCATTCTCAATTTGGAGAGATTTTTTGCTTTTTTAGAAGGAATTGCATCAATGAAGAAAATCATGGTACTTAGAAGAACAGTTAACAGTTTCTTTTTTTTTTTTTTTATTTTTATTTTTATTTTTATTCTTTACTTTAAAGGTTTTGCATAGTTTTGTTGTTCACATACATGTATGTTCCCAGATCAGTCATATGCATATCCATGGTCCCCACCCACCCAGATCCGCCCATCCCACCCCTCCAGACCTTTGCCCCAAGCCATTGTAAGCACTCCTATTCCCTTAGCACTGTGACACTAGCTATCTTTTCCACACATAACACTGTAGGTTTCCTTGTTACTTCCTCCATGCTTCCCCCTCCCTATTTATTCACCACGATGTCCCTATGTCTATGCTCTGTCTTTTTTTTTTTTTTTTTCATGAGTTCCCTGTGTGTGATATCAAGACCGTCCTACTAGATTCCATATATGTGTAGTTAACAGTTTCTTATTCATGTTACTAGTTCATCATTCATTGTTAAACCAAGATTGTCATAATCACTGTATTTGAGTACAGTTTTATATTTCTAGTGTTTTCAGTGGCTAAGTACTGCCATTGTTTGTTAAGAATATAAAGTTTGAGAGATTTAACTGACTTCTGACAGCCAGCTTTCCTGTGTGTCCCGCCTGAATTCCCTTCTTATGCTTTCTCTCATCTCACTGCCTGACTCAGACAGATGGTGCTAGGATACTTAAGAATAGTTTTGAAGATTGCTGTTTCTTTCCCCTTTTCCTTTTTTATTTCTTGTAGCTCCAAATGAAAAGATGAAGCAAGTTTTAAAGAAGACTATAGAAGAAGCCAAAGCAATAATATCTAAGGTTAGCTTTTTAAAATGATTTTCTAAAGCTTGTCTTTTTTTTTTTTTCCTCCTATGTTCATCCATCTTTGTTCTTTTGGCCTGTGTGGGCCTCCCATCGCGGTGGCCTCTCTCGCTGCAGAGCACTGGCTCTGGGCGCATGCGCTCCAGAGCTCCGGCTCGGTGATTGGACACATCAGTCCAGCCGCTCCGCAGCACGTGGGATCTTCCCAGGCCAGGGATCGAACCGGCGCCCCTTGCGCTGCAAGGCAGTGTCCTTACCCACTGAACCACCAGGGGAAGCCCTGGAAACAATGTCTTAAGCCACCCTGGGAGTAGGTAAGACGAGAGGCCCCAGAGCCTCGGGCACATCCTCCCGGGTTTCCTGGAACCTGGCGCCTGTTTTCTTCCCCACAGAAGTGGCCGCCTCGGGGCCACCAGGGACTCCCGACCTGCGAATCCTTCCCCATCGGACTCCTGGGCCACGCTCGGCTCCACCACGGCCACGGGCCTCCTCTGTCTTGGCCCCTCGGGTCCCTGACTCTTGTCACTTAAATCTTGTGTTTCACAAAGTCCTTTCCTCGGCTCTCTCTTTCTGCTCTTTCTTCCGTGGCAGTTTATCTTCTCTGCCAAAACTAGGTTCCACTCTCTGCAGGTAACCCTCAAATCTCTGTCCTGTACCCCAGAATCTTTCTTTACTTGGGTTCACCTGAAAATCCAGCCAGCACTTCAAACTTAGGTTTTCTAGACCCGAGCTCATTGATACCTGCCCTGTGCTCTGTCCCCGAGAGCAAGCGCTTCCTGCAGGCTTGTCATGTCTCCTGACGGAGCCACCGGCGTCTCCATGTCACCTCTGTCACTTCCTCCCTGTCCCACGAGTGCCTTAAGTCTAGTCCCGCACCGCCCACTGCCACGATGCCTCTTAAATCCAGCGCCTCCTCTCGTTTCCACGGTCACCATGTTATTTAAGGCTGCTCTCATGGTCTCTGTGTTCAGACACCGGCTGGGGGTCTAGAGTTCAGCTCCGCTCTAACACTGCCTGCTCAGAGCTCACGTGGACCCCACGAGCCAAAGGGTGAGGTCCCCAGCCAGACTTCCGGCGGTCCCGTGGTTATGACTCCACGCTGCCCCTGCAGGGGCGTGGGTTCGATCCCTGGCTGGGAAGCTCAGATCCCTGCTGGACCAGGATCTTCCTCTCGTAGGGCTCTCTGCGCGTCACGCCTCTCGGTGCCTCTCACTTTCTGCGTTACAGCCTAGGCTGTGGCGGCCGAGGCTCGGCCCCGGAAGCAGGTCACAGCCCCGTCGGTGGAGCGCCGGCTGACCGCCGCTCGGGCCGTGTCTGGGCAGGGTCTACAAGAGCCTGACAGACCCTTGGGGAACTGACGAGCCGCGTCATAGGTAACAGTGTCCACAACCGCTTTCAGAGACAAGTGGAAGCCAGTGTCTGCGTTACCATGGAGATGGTGAAAGACGCCTTGGACCAGCTTCGAGGTGCGGTGATGATAGTTTATCCCATGGGGCTGCCTCCATACGATCCCATACGAATGGAGTTTGAAAATAAAGAAGATCTGTCGGGGACTCAGGTAGGTGGCTCTTGGCGTCTCTCATACTGCCCCCCTCCCAAGAGCAGAGCCCCTCATGTTTGACCTTCCTGTCCTGATGTAGTTTTTGCTTCATCAACAGCCTGCCCATCTTGCTAGGTTTGGCCTCGGAGCAGAGTAGTGAATTCAGGGAAGGACCCCGAGGGTCTGCTCCTGGTTGGGGACTCGGCCCGCACACTCAGAGGGCGGCAGAGAAGGGAGGGACTGACAGCTTTCCTGTCCTCTTTGAGCACTGGGAAGTCAGAAACCTCATTTGTGCCTGTTACCTCTTGCTCCTGATTATTTTCCTAGCTTCACGTTCCACTCTCCTTTGCTTTTCTCACTTATTCTTTACCCCGTGGGACAGTATCTTTTCCTCGGCGCCATCGCAGTGAGGCCGAGTCTGAAGAAGCACATACGTGAAGCAGCGCAGCCCCGTGACACCTGCGTAGACCTTCCTCGACTCACAGTGGTCCCCACAAGCTTAGCATATGCTGAAAATATAAATTGAGAATACATTCAATCCACTCAGTATCATAGTTTAACCTAGCCCATCTGAAATGTGTTCAGAACACTTAAACACATCTTAAGGCAGAAGCATCTAACACAGAGCCTATCTTATAATGTGATTTATTGGCTACTGTCCTTTTGAGCGTGAGAAGCAGAGCTGTGGTCTGGTGCAGAATAGTTGTAAGTGTATTGAGTGATTACTCGGCGACCGCAAGCGCACGGCCACGGCCCAGCCTCACGAGAAACAGCACAGCCTCGCTCGGCCAAGAACTGATGAAAATTCAAAATTTGAAGTACGGTTTCTTGTGGATGGGTATCACTTTCACACCGTTGGATAGTTAAAAAGTCACAGATTGAGTCATCCTAAGTCAGGGCTTTTGTATGTAAACACCCAGCGGGGTCCCGTGTTCTTCCCTGGGAGTACTCTCGAAATCCACCTGAGGGGACCCGACATCATGGATGAGGGTGCAAGAGGTGGGACCCCCTTCTCTGCCCAGGGCAGGAGGCGAGCCGAGCCCGGGCGGGAGTGGGCGACAGGCAGGGCGAGCACGGGCTTGAGGGGGGCGGGGAACGCAGCTTCCCTGGGGTCGTCTGGGCAGCCGGGTTCAGAAGCCAGTCCCACGCCGGGGTGGGGGTGGGGTGAGGGGAGCAGTGGCCGGGGGCAGGGTCCTGACAACCTTAAAAGCTGGCTCTTCCCGTGGCCCCAGGCAGGACTCAGTGTCATCAGAGAGTCGGAGGCCCAGCTCTGGTGGGCAGCCAAGGAGTTGAGAAGAACGAAGACGCTTTCAGACTACGTGGGGAGGAATGAGAAAACCAAAATCATCGTCAAGATTCAGCAGGTGAGCGCTTTGACGCGTCGCTGCGTTTGGCTTACTTTCACGCTGCTAAATCCACCCTGGCTCCGGAAGCTCTGTGCTCCTGGGGCAGGTGCGTCAGGGCCGCGGGTCCAGGCTTCGAGTAAAGCTGCCCTCTCTGTGGAGCAGCACAGCCTGGAAGGAAATAGGAGTCGGCTGACGGGATCTGGAGGCTGGTTTTTCTTTTTCTCAATCTGATTTCTTCACTTCGGGCTGTGCTGCGCCCTGGCTGCTGCGCGAGGGCTTTCTCTGGCTGCGCGCGGCCTCCGCTCTCCCCGCTGGGGCGCCCGGGCTCTCGGCGCGAGGGCTCAGTGTTTGCGGCACACGGGCTCAGTGGCTCCTCTGTATGTGGAGTCTTCTGAAACCAGGACAGACCCATGTCCCCTGCATTGGGCCAGGGAAGTCCTGGATTCCTTCCTTTTAATTGCAGAGGTGGGGGGTGGCAGGGGAGGACAAGTATGTCATGTTAGCTCCAACCTTAAAAATAGGGCTTACAAGTAGCGAAAAGTGTTTCTTACATGAAAAATGCAGCCACGGGCACTGATCTCAAGTGCTGCTGGTCTGTGAAGGAGGTGGGCGCTGGAGACCTGTTAGGCTTCGTGTCGCGCTGGTTCTGCAGGCTTCTGTTACACGCCCTCTCCTAAACTGTTTTACTCTAGTGTGGGGAGACAGGGTCCCCCACGACTGTCTTACCCCTTCCCCACTGGACCTGTGGTGACCGGCTCGGGAATGGCTGTGACCAAGGCGGTGCCCGTGCCCCCACTGGAGGGCCAGAGCAGGAGGGACACTCCACTGGAGACGGGTTTGATGGATCAGGGAGGCTTGACCTGTCCAGCTGCAGCAGTCAGCAGAGACAGTTTGGGCTTTGAGATTCCTCAGTGGCGCAGTGGCAAAGAACTCGCCTGCCGGCAGAGGAGATGGAAGAGACGGTAGGTTGAATCCCTGGGTCAGGAAGATGCCCTGGAGGAGGCCATGGCAACCCACTCCAGTATTCTTGCCTTGAGGGTCCCATGGACAGGAGAGCCTGGCGAGCTACAGTCCACGGGGTCACAAAGCGTCGGACAGGACGGAGCACAACGACCGCACCGGCAGTTGTTAAGACGTGCTCTGTAGCTTCTGGGTCGTCCAGAGCACGCCTTAACCCACAGCTTGCCGCCCCCATCTTTCAGAGCGGGCAGGGAGCTCCGGCGCGAGCCCATCATTAGCAGCGAGGAGCAGAAGCAGCTGATGCTGTACTACCACAGGCGACAGGAGGAGCTCAAGGTACCCCGGGGCCAGTGGGCTCTCAGCAGGGCTGGCGCCTGGGGCCTCCAGCGCCGCCTACGCCTCACGCAAGCCCGAGGGCAGAGCTGGCGCCTGGGGTCTCCAGCCCCCCACGCTTCACCCAGGCCCGGGGGCAGAGCTGACGCCTGCGGCCTCCAGCCCCCCACGCCTCACCCAGGCCCGGGGGCCGGCGGGGGCTGGGAGGGCACCTCCTGCGGGCTGCAGCCTCGCCGGGGCTCCGGGGACCCTGCCGGGTCCAGCTGCGTGGAGTCTGGAGCATCCTGCGTCTGGGGCGGCGGGGAGCAGGGAGGTGGGCTGTGGATTCTGCAGAGCATTTCCCTGAAGTGGCCTCCTGAGCAAAACCCTTTTATTTTCAGAAATTGGAAGAAAATGATGATGACTCTTGCTTAAATTCTCCGTGGGCAGATAACAGCTCGTGTCGCGCTGTTCTGCAGGCTTCTGTTACACGCCCTCTCCTAAACTGTTTTACTCTAGTGTGGGGAGACAGGGTCCCCCACGACTGTCTTACCCCTTCCCCACTGGACCTGTGGTGACCGGCTCGGGAATGGCTGTGACCAAGGCGGTGCCCGTGCCCCCACTGGAGGGCCAGAGCAGGAGGGACACTCCACTGGAGACGGGTTTGATGGATCAGGGAGGCTTGACCTGTCCAGCTGCAGCAGTCAGCAGAGACAGTTTGGGCTTTGAGATTCCTCAGTGGCGCAGTGGCAAAGAACTCGCCTGCCGGCAGAGGAGATGGAAGAGACGGTAGGTTGAATCCCTGGGTCAGGAAGATGCCCTGGAGGAGGCCATGGCAACCCACTCCAGTATTCTTGCCTTGAGGGTCCCATGGACAGGAGAGCCTGGCGAGCTACAGTCCACGGGGTCACAAAGCGTCGGACAGGACGGAGCACAACGACCGCACCGGCAGTTGTTAAGACGTGCTCTGTAGCTTCTGGGTCGTCCAGAGCACGCCTTAACCCACAGCTTGCCGCCCCCATCTTTCAGAGCGGGCAGGGAGCTCCGGCGCGAGAGCCCATCATTAGCAGCGAGGAGCAGAAGCAGCTGATGCTGTACTACCACAGGCGACAGGAGGAGCTCAAGGTACCCCGGGGCCAGTGGGCTCTCAGCAGGGCTGGCGCCTGGGGCCTCCAGCGCCGCCTACGCCTCACGCAAGCCCGAGGGCAGAGCTGGCGCCTGGGGTCTCCAGCCCCCCACGCTTCACCCAGGCCCGGGGGCAGAGCTGACGCCTGCGGCCTCCAGCCCCCCACGCCTCACCCAGGCCCGGGGGCCGGCGGGGGCTGGGAGGGCACCTCCTGCGGGCTGCAGCCTCGCCGGGGCTCCGGGGACCCTGCCGGGTCCAGCTGCGTGGAGTCTGGAGCATCCTGCGTCTGGGGCGGCGGGGAGCAGGGAGGTGGGCTGTGGATTCTGCAGAGCATTTCCCTGAAGTGGCCTCCTGAGCAAAACCCTTTTATTTTCAGAAATTGGAAGAAAATGATGATGACTCTTGCTTAAATTCTCCGTGGGCAGATAACACGGCTCTGAAAAGACATTTTCATGGAGTAAAAGACATAAAGTGGAGACCAAGATGAGGTTCCCCAGTGCATGAAGCTCTCCAGAATGTCAGCTCACCTTTCTGTAGGCAAAATAACCGTGACCATAGCTAAAAGAGACAACCGCAGCCCTTGTGAATGCTGTTGAAATTTCTAGTTTTCCTAGTTCTTTCAGTTTGAATTTTTAAAATAAAAGGTAGTTATTCTAGCTTTTGGAACTTAATAAATACATCCTCAAAAGAATCTGCCTAAATTATTTTTATAATCTGTCTAATCTTTGAGGTCTTTCTTTGGCAAAATACCGAAGATACAGTTACAGACATGTGTTCTTCCTGATTGCTTTATTTTATATTCTGATGGCTGTTGCAGGAAGTTGAAGGCACCTTTTCTCCACAGCAAGTCAGGGATCAGCGGCTCAACGCAGCCACTAGAGGGCGCCCAGCGCCGCGTCTCGTTTCTGAGACCCAGGCGGTCCGGCCCGCGGGGGTGGGTCTGACCCGCGCGGCCGCAGCCTGGCGCCTCCCAGAGCCGCCGTTCACCCCGATGGATGACCTGGCTGGCCTTGTCTTCCGGGTGTAAGGGCTGCACCTGTGAGGAACGTTGGGTGGCCAAAGTAGGCTAAGAACTTTGAAACGGGACAGATTCTTGTCCAGTTTCTGGACTTGTCCTGGAAACAAGCACAGAGCCTGGTGGCGGACGGTCCTCCCCCCGGGCTCGGCCCGCAGCGCTCAGAGGGCCGAGGGGGGCCCCGCCACTGACAGGCCCGCCGGGTTGGCTCAGCGAGCGTCCGGCCACGGGCCGCAGCGGCTCTCTTGTCCACCTGCTGGTTGTCTGGTTCGCTGCGGAGTTTCAGTTCTCCAGCGCATCCTCTCCAGGCTGCTGACGTCGCGGCAGCTCGAGCACGCCTCCCAGGCTGTGCAGCCAGAGGCGGCCCCGCGTCCCCTGCTGCTCGTCTGGTCTGCAGAGGATGTCCCCTGGCGGAGGGGACACGTCGTGCTCACTCTGGGGAAAGGCGACATGACACGGATGTCCCCTCCCTGGTCTCGCGGTGCCCACGGCTGCGGCCTCGTCCACTCCTGTGCTGGCGCCCATTCCCCGTACCTAGGAGGGGAGCCGGGGAGCAAGGAGCGGGGCCGGACCCTTGGTTCCCAGACCTGGTCCCGTCGTGGGGGCTGGAGACCGACCTTGCCCCCCACTGCCTCCACACACCAGCCAGGCCCGCTCAGACGCCTCCCCTCCGGGCGAGGCCTTGGCCCCGGCAAGAGTTAACCAGAGGGCCTCTCGCTTTGGAGTATAGAAAGCACTGCATCACTAACATCGCACTCGCAGCCTAGACAGCGTGTGAAGAAGCAGAGCCATCACTTTGCCAGCAAAGGTCCGTCTGGTCAAATCCATGGTCTTCCCAGGAGTCGTGTATGGATGTGAGAGTTGGATCTTAAAACAGCCTGGGGACGGTGGTGCTGGAGAAGAGGTGAGAGGCCCTTGGACAGAAGGAGATCAAACCAGTCGATCCTAAAGGGAATCAGCCCTGAATATTCATTGGAAGGACTGATGCTGAAGCTGCAGTCCTTTGGCCACCCGATGGGAAGAGCTGGTTCACAGGTGAAGATCTGATGCCGGGAAAGACGGAAGGCAGGAGGAGAAGGCGGGCAGCAGAGGATGAGAGGGTTGGATGGCATCACCGACCCAATAGAGATGAGTCTGAATAAACTTCAAGAGAGCGAGGAGGACGGGAAGCCTGGCGTGCTGCAGTCCACAGGGTCGCAAAGAGTCAGACACAACTGAGTGACGAACAAGGACGACACTCCTTTTACTGCTTAAAGCGAATGGGTCTCTCCCCATAACTCCCTGAGCTCTGTCCCTCCTGAAGCAGTTACCCCTTTCAAGCAGCTGCAGCCTCCCCGTCTCTAGTATCTATTTATGAGGAAATGAAGCAGTCAGTCCCGGGCTCACTTCGGCTTATGTGGGTTGATTCCCTTCACGTCCGCCCCTGAGGAAGGGGTGGTAGCCTCGCTGGGGTGGTCTGGCTCACCTTGGGTCGCATTACTAGTGAGGGCAGAGCCAACGCCTGTGCCCAGGACTTCCCAAGAAACCACCTTAGCAGAGGTCATCTTGCCATACAGCAAGCTATGGATCAGCTAAAGTGTGCGGCTTATGTGACTTTCTTTTTTCAATCTCATACATCTTGTGGATCAGTATCAAGGATACACAGTGGCTGTTTTCAGTTGTTTTCTGTGGGGAGCCAGGCCGGGTCTGCGGTCTCGTCCTGTGTAACTTGTGTTCTCATATGGTTGTTTCAAGGAGACGAGTAAAAGTTGATACCCCCCAAAACCCTTTCAACTGGCGGACTGAGACCCCAGGCCGTGTTTCCGTCAGTGTTCCCAAGTTCCTTGGCAACTGCTCTGTGAAGAGTGTGCCATCAGACTTGGAATCGGCCGCCCTGGGCGTAGGGCAGTCGCTCTGCTGTGTCCGGCTCTTTGTGGCCCTGTGGCCCGCAGCCCGTCACGCTTGTCTGTCCATGAATTCCCCAGGCAAGCATAGTGGAGGGCGATACCATGTCCTCCAGGGGATCGTCTCGACCCAGGTTTTGAACCCAGGTCTTTTGCATTGCAGCCAGATTTTTTACCATCTGGGCCACGAGAGAAGCCCCCAGCCCTGAGAAGCTCCCCAGGAAGCCACCCACCACTCGCCCAACGTCACAAGATCCCAGGAGTGGTCACTCTGTTCCTCC
This sequence comes from Tragulus kanchil, assembly GCA_022376925.1. Classification (NCBI taxonomy): domain Eukaryota; kingdom Metazoa; phylum Chordata; class Mammalia; order Artiodactyla; family Tragulidae; genus Tragulus; species Tragulus kanchil. The sequence continues at coordinate 232,967,331 of JAIOJX010000028.1, read as the reverse complement.
AGGTCCCATGGCCCCAGAGAGAGTTCCAGGAGAGAGAGGAAAAGCTCAGCCCTGAATATCAGAGGGTTGGATGGCATCACCGACCCAATAGAGATGAGTCTGAATAAACTTCAAGAGAGCGAGGAGGACGGGAAGCCTGGCGTGCTGCAGTCCACAGGGTCGCAAAGAGTCAGACACAACTGAGTGACGAACAAGGACGACACTCCTTTTACTGCTTAAAGCGAATGGGTCTCTCCCATAACTCCCTGAGCTCTGTCCCTCCTGAAGCAGTTACCCCTTTCAAGCAGCTGCAGCCTCCCCGTCTCTAGTATCTATTTATGAGGAAAGGAAGCAGTCAGTCCCGGGCTCACTTCGCTTATGTGGGTTGATCCCTTCACGTCCGCCCCTGAGGAAGGGGTGGTAGCCTCGCTGGGGTGGTCTGGCTCACCTTGGGTCGCATTACTAGTGAGGGCAGAGCCAACGCCTGTGCCCAGGACTTCCCAAGAAACCACCTTAGCAGAGGTCATCTTGCCATACAGCAAGCTATGGATCAGCTAAAGTGTGCGGCTTATGTGACTTTCTTTTTTCAATCTCATACATCTTGTGGATCAGTATCAAGGATACACAGTGGCTGTTTTCAGTTGTTTTCTGTGGGGAGCCAGGCCGGGTCTGCGGTCTCGTCCTGTGTAACTTGTGTTCTCATATGGTTGTTTCAAGGAGACGAGTAAAAGTTGATACCCCCCAAAACCCTTTCAACTGGCGGACTGAGACCCCAGGCCGTGTTTCCGTCAGTGTTCCCAAGTTCCTTGGCAACTGCTCTGTGAAGAGTGTGCCATCAGACTTGGAATCGGCCGCCCTGGGCGTAGGGCAGTCGCTCTGCTGTGTCCGGCTCTTTGTGGCCCTGTGGCCCGCAGCCCGTCACGCTTGTCTGTCCATGAATTCCCCAGGCAAGCATAGTGGAGGGCGATACCATGTCCTCCAGGGGATCGTCTCGACCCAGGTTTTGAACCCAGGTCTTTTGCATTGCAGCCAGATTTTTTACCATCTGGGCCACGAGAGAAGCCCCCAGCCCTGAGAAGCTCCCCAGGAAGCCACCCACCACTCGCCCAACGTCACAAGATCCCAGGAGTGGTCACTCTGTTCCTCCAGGTCCCATGGCCCCAGAGAGAGTTCCAGGAGAGAGAGGAAAAGCTCAGCACTGAATATCAGAGTAATGGAGCTATTTCCCAGCTGTGTGTGTGCGTGTGCGTGCACGTGCGTGTGTGTGTGTTCAGTTGCTCAGTCATGTCTAACTCTGTGGCCCCATGGACTGCAGCAGGACAGGCTGCCCTGTCCCTCACCAGCTCTGAAATTTGCTCAAGTTGGGGTCCGTTGCACTGGCGACACCCTGCGGCCCTGCCCCTCTGCCGGTGCCCTCTCCTCCTCGGCCTTGGCGTCTTGCCCGGCTGCGGCTGCGCCAGGCGCCTTATGTGTATCTTCCTACTCACACCTCACAGCAACCAAGGCAGGAAGAAGCCAGCGTTGTCATTTCGTGAGTGAGGAAACCAAAGCCCAGAAAGGTTGTTGTGTTTTGGGTTGGTTTTTTTTTTTGCCTAAGATGAAGCATCTAAAAGCCTGCCTGCCCGAGAAGCTGCCGTGAACTCTACGTATTTTCCGTGTATCCTGAGTTGCTAAACAACGTGCTAGGAAACTTCAGGTACAGGCTATCTACAGAACACACATCCATGAAGGGCCCCAAGCAGGAGTGCCCTCTCCAGCGCAGGCAGATGGCAGGCCTTGATCGTTTTAATGTCTGAGGCCAACCGGGAGGGGACCACGGGTCCTGAGACTGCTTTGGATCACCAACCACCTAAAAGGAAGAGAAAGGATTGGTTTTTTTCTTCTGTTCTTGGCCATGAGGCATGCAGCATCTTAGTTCCCCAACCGAGGATTGAACCCGTATCCCCTGCAGGAGAAGCTTGGAGTGGAGTCTTAACCACTGGGCCACCAGGGACGTCCGAGTGAGCCCATCCTTGAGATGTCTTCAGTAAACATACTGGCTCGACTCTGAGACCACTGTCCTGAGTGATTAGAAAGGAGTCTGGGTTGTGTCCAGCTGGAGGAGGGGCCCCAGCCTGCTCGCGGCCTCACACTTAGAGGTCATCAGGCACTGCCCAGGGGATCCCGGGCCACACTCGCCTGACAGAGGTTAGCAGAGGGGTAAATTCCCACAGGCTAAATCTCGGTCTATCATTCCTTTGAATAGACTGAACTCTCTGCTTTCAGACTCAGAAAACAAGCGCCACAGCTGTCTTGCTCTTCCAGGCATGGGGCAGGATTCCAGAAGATGCTGCGTCACTAAATGCAAAACGCAGTTTTGTCACCTAAAACCCTGATCTTACAGCCGGCCATGGAGGGCGGCAGCCCTGCTCAGCGGCCGCATGACCGCAGCCGTGTCCCTGCTCAGCCCCTGGCCCCTCCTTTCTGTATACTATGCCAGACCCAGTCCCACAGGCTCAGAGCAACTGTGTGTTTCAGTGGTAAATTAGCAAAATTTAAAAATCACTCATGGGTTTCCCTGGTGGTCCAGTGGGTAAGGACGCCACCTTGTAGTGCAAGGGGCGCCGGTTCAATCCCTGACCTGGGAGGATCCCACGTGCCGCGGAGCAGCTGGACCCATGTGTCCAATTACCGAGCCGGGGCTCTGGAGCGCATGCACCCAGAGCCGATGCTCTGCGATAACAGAGGCCACCGCGATGGGAGGCCCACACGGGCCAAAGAACAAAGATGGATGAAAACTAGATAAATGAAAGACCAAGAGAAGTGGCCCGCCCGCCCCCTCCCTCCCCAACCCTACCCCTCCAATAAATTAAAAAAAAAAAAAAATCACTCAAAGCTCCTGCTGGAAATTCCCTGGAGGTTCAGTGGTTAGGACTCCTTGCTTTCACTGCCAAGAGCGTGGGTTCAATCCCTGGTCTGGGAACTAGGATCTTTCAAACTGTACACTTCAAAGTTATGGTTTTTCCTCTTGTCATGTACAGATGTGAGAGTTGGACCATAAAGAAGAGTACTGAAGAACTGATGCTTTTGAACTATGGGGCTGGAGAATACTCTTGAGAGTCCCTTGGACACAAGAGCAAACCAGCCAATCCTAAAGGAAATCAACCCTGACTATTCATTGGAAGGAGAGATGCTGAAGCTGAAGCTCCAATACTTTGGCCAGCTGACGTGAAGAGCTGACTCATTGGAAAAGTCCCTGATGCTGGGGAAGATGGAGGGTAGGAGGAGAAGCAGATGACAGACGGTGAGACTGTTGGACAGCATCGCCAGTTCAATGGACATGAGTTTGGGCAAACTCCGGGAGACTGTGAGGGACAGGGAAGCCGGGCATGCTGCAGTCCCTGGGGTCACGGAGAGTTGGACACACCCGAGTGCCTGAACTACAGCAACAAAACTGAACCAAAAAAACACTTGCTACTGTAAGAATCCTATATTGTAACTAAGTCACTTATGACTGTAAAATAAAGGAGATGGAGATGAAACTGTTGAGGGCATCGCTGTGTACATGAGACCCCCAAACTAAGAGCTGCTCTGGGCCTCGCTGTTAGACCTTCACAGAACGAATTCTGCTCACGTGAACAGATGCCCATCTTTTCTTGGAATTATTTCCAGGTGTGAAAACACTTGGCATTTCTAGAGGTAACTTAGCATTGAACCAAGGAGAGACTTTTTTGAGGCTGAGGGTTTTTAAGGCATGGCTGTTGACTCTTCTTTGGGTTCCAGGAGGAATCCAATTATCAGCTTTTCTTTACTTTTTAAAAAAAAATCTGTTACTTTTCCCATATAATTGTTCTAAGCTGATATACTGAATTTTCATTTTTACTCACTTCAAGAAATTGTCTTTTTTTGGCCATGTGGTATGCGGGATCTTAATGCCCTGTTCAGAAATTGAGCCCACATCCCCTGAAGTGGAAGCACAGATCCTTAACCCCTGGATCACCAAGGATGTCCCTTTCTTTACTTTTAAATGCTTAATTAAGGGGATTTTTAACTCAAAAATAATATTGCTCAATTTTTAAAATTTGGGGGGAGAAAAAGCAACGAGTAAAGAAGGAAATTAAAAATAATGTTGTTACCACCCTCCAGGGAGAGGCTGTTAACTTTTTTTTTAAATCACAAAAATTTAAATTTATCATGAAAGTGCAAAAAATAAAAATCATGATGAACCCCCAAGCACAGCTGATCTTGCTCCCTCTGTCCTCCCAGGGCTCTCCTACTGAGGTCTTTCAAAGCGTCTCCCAAACACCGGTTCGCTTCCTCATTTCACTTCAACTGTAGCTTTCACTGCATCTAACAGGTTTGCACATGGAGGCTTCACAAAGAAAATGTAAAGTTTTCCTGAAGTATAAAAATACAAATAGCATTGTCTGATCACGGTACAAAAAAAAAACCCCTAGAAATCCACACTAACATCGAAACCACCTAAAGGCCTTCCTGTAAATTAAATGCATACTGTTAAGCTACTCTTGGGAGCCAAAATGTTTTTCAAAACAAGGTTGCACCATTTCTAGAAAATAAAGATAACAAAGAACGTAACAGAATTTTCTGAGTCTACTAAAACAGAATCTAGTAAATACCAGAAACCATAAAACGGAAATAAGTACGCATTGAACCACCAATGAGACCCCAAACTAAGAGCTGCTCTGGGCCTCGCTGTTAGACCTTCACAGAACGAATTCTGCTCACGTGAACAGATGCCCATCTTTTCTTGGAATTATTTCCAGGTGTGAAAACACTTGGCATTTCTAGAGGTAACTTAGCATTGAACCAAGGAGAGACTTTTTTGAGGCTGAGGGTTTTTAAGGCATGGCTGTTGACTCTTCTTTGGGTTCCAGGAGGAATCCAATTATCAGCTTTTCTTTACTTTTTAAAAAAAAATCTGTTACTTTTCCCATATAATTGTTCTAAGCTGATATACTGAATTTTCATTTTTACTCACTTCAAGAAATTGTCTTTTTTTGGCCATGTGGTATGCGGGATCTTAATGCCCTGTTCAGAAATTGAGCCCACATCCCCTGAAGTGGAAGCACAGATCCTTAACCCCTGGATCACCAAGGATGTCCCTTTCTTTACTTTTAAATGCTTAATTAAGGGGATTTTTAACTCAAAAATAATATTGCTCAATTTTTAAAATTTGGGGGGAGAAAAAGCAACGAGTAAAGAAGGAAATTAAAAATAATGTTGTTACCACCCTCCAGGGAGAGGCTGTTAACTTTTTTTTTAAATCACAAAAATTTAAATTTATCATGAAAGTGCAAAAAATAAAAATCATGATGAACCCCCAAGCACAGCTGATCTTGCTCCCTCTGTCCTCCCAGGGCTCTCCTACTGAGGTCTTTCAAAGCGTCTCCCAAACACCGGTTCGCTTCCTCATTTCACTTCAACTGTAGCTTTCACTGCATCTAACAGGTTTGCACATGGAGGCTTCACAAAGAAAATGTAAAGTTTTCCTGAAGTATAAAAATACAAATAGCATTGTCTGATCACGGTACAAAAAAAAAACCCCTAGAAATCCACACTAACATCGAAACCACCTAAAGGCCTTCCTGTAAATTAAATGCATACTGTTAAGCTACTCTTGGGAGCCAAAATGTTTTTCAAAACAAGGTTGCACCATTTCTAGAAAATAAAGATAACAAAGAACGTAACAGAATTTTTCTGAGTCTACTAAAACAGAATCTAGAAAAATATATAGGACTAAATACCAGAAACCATAAAAACGGAAATAAATCAAACCTCTAAGTAAGGAACTAGAAAAGGATCAACAGAGTAAACCAAAGAAAGCAGAAGGAATGAATGAATGAAGTTCAAACCAGAAATTTAATGAATTATAAAAGAGTGTTATTAATACATCAAAAAGTGGTAGTTTATAAAAATCAACAAAATTGGAAAACCCTCAACTGGCACAATTTAAAAGAGGAAAACCAGAAATACACAATGTAAGAAATGATAAGAGGAAAATAGTTGAAGAGAAGAATTTTTAAAATTAAGATAATGTTTTATGCTAGTTTAGGCAAATAAATTTGAAAACTTAGATGAAATGGATATATTTTGAAGAAAATAAAATGTACTCAAGTAGAGATAGGATATGTATGCAGACAACTTCTATAGAAGAAAGATGTAAAACTCTAAATTTACACACACAGACTCACTGAGGGACTCTGAAACCTTTAAAGAACAATTCATTGCAAATTTGCATAAACCATTACAGAACCTAGAAAAAGAATGTAAACCTGTAAGTTACTTTTAGGAAGTTAGGATAATGTTACTGTCATAACTGGCAAAGACAGTCCTATAGCATTAATAAACATTAATGCAAATTTTAAAAATAAAATATTAATATAATAAAATAAAAAAATCAATTATTTTATTAAAATAAATCTAATATGAAACATGGATATAATTAATATACTTATATTAACACATTATATTAACTGAGGTCTTTCAAAGCGCTCCCAAACACCGGTTCGCTTCCTCATTTCACTTCAACTGTAGCTTTCACTGCATCTAACAGGTTTGCACATGGAGGCTTCACAAAGAAAATGTAAAGTTTTCCTGAAGTATAAAAATACAAATAGCATTGTCTGATCACGGTACAAAAAAAAAACCCCTAGAAATCCACACTAACATCGAAACCACCTAAAGGCCTTCCTGTAAATTAAATGCATACTGTTAAGCTACTCTTGGGAGCCAAAATGTTTTTCAAAACAAGGTTGCACCATTTCTAGAAAATAAAGATAACAAAGAACGTAACAGAATTTTTCTGAGTCTACTAAAACAGAATCTAGAAAAATATATAGGACTAAATACCAGAAACCATAAAAACGGAAATAAATCAAACCTCTAAGTAAGGAACTAGAAAAGGATCAACAGAGTAAACCAAAGAAAGCAGAAGGAATGAATGAATGAAGTTCAAACCAGAAATTTAATGAATTATAAAAGAGTGTTATTAATACATCAAAAAGTGGTAGTTTATAAAAATCAACAAAATTGGAAAACCCTCAACTGGCACAATTTAAAAGAGGAAAACCAGAAATACACAATGTAAGAAATGATAAGAGGAAAATAGTTGAAGAGAAGAATTTTTAAAATTAAGATAATGTTTTATGCTAGTTTAGGCAAATAAATTTGAAAACTTAGATGAAATGGATATATTTTGAAGAAAATAAAATGTACTCAAGTAGAGATAGGATATGTATGCAGACAACTTCTATAGAAGAAAGATGTAAAACTCTAAATTTACACACACAGACTCACTGAGGGACTCTGAAACCTTTAAAGAACAATTCATTGCAAATTTGCATAAACCATTACAGAACCTAGAAAAAGAATGTAAACCTGTAAGTTACTTTTAGGAAGTTAGGATAATGTTACTGTCATAACTGGCAAAGACAGTCCTATAGCATTAATAAACATTAATGCAAATTTTAAAAATAAAAATATTAATATAATAAAATAAAAATATCAATTATTTTATTAAAATAAATCTAATATGAAACATGGATATAATTAATATACTTATATTAACACATTATATTAATTATAATTAATATAAAATCAATGTTTATATTAATATAAATATAATATAAATAAAGTGAAATATTGATGTGATTGAATCAAAATGCATTAAATATATTTCATGCTCCAATAAGATTTATTCCAGAATAGCAAGGATGGGGTTTTTAAAATTAGTTTATTTATTTATGGCTGTTCTGGGCCTTCTTTGCTGTGTGTGGGCTTTAGGTGGGGAGAGCCAGGGCTTCTCTTCATTGCGGTGCACTGGCTTCTCCTTTCCATGGCTTCCCTTGCTGCAGAGCTGGGGCTCTAGAGCATGGACTCAGTAGTTGTAGTGCATGGGCTTAGTTGACCCCAGCATGTGGAGTCTTCCTGGACCAGGGATTGAACCCATGTCCCTGGCATTGCAAGGCAGATTCTTAACCACTGGACCACCAGAGAAGTCCCAAGGATGGTTTACTATGAGGACATCTATTGTATTAATAGAGCTGAGAGGAAAATCACAGGATCATGTCCATAGAGCCTATGAGGCGTTTGACAAAATTCAGCTCCTGGTCGACTCTGGCTGTAAGGCACAAGCCACACTATACAGATGATGTACATCCTTCCACACTTCATCCTGCTCTTAGCCATTCTTCCAAACTGTGTCCTGGAAACTAGGTTTTCGCTATTTTGTAATGCAAGTGCCTAGCTTCAGCTTTGATTGAGTAAATTCATTGCCAGCCACAAGACTAGATAAAAGAGTCAGACCACCAGCCCCCACTGAGGCTCTTTGATTTTAGAGATTTTTGGTTGTTTATTTAGTCTTGGCTATTCTGGATTTTCACTGCTGCCACAGGCTCTTCTCTAGTTGCAGGGAGAAGCAACTACTCTCTAGTTGAGGTGAGCAGGCTTCTTGTTGCAGTGACTTCTCTTGTTGTAGAACTCAGGCTCTAGGGCACAGGGGCTTCAGTAGTTGCAGGCACATGGGCTCCATAGTTGTGGCTCTGAGGCTCTAGAGCACAGGCTCAATCGTTGTGGCTCATGGGCTTAGTTGCTCTGCAGCATGTGGAATCTTCCCGGATCAAGGATCGAACATGTGTCTCCTTCCTTGGCAGGCGAACTCTACCACTGAGCTACCAGGGAAGCCCAGTTTTAGAGATCTTAGTTGACTTCAATAACTGGCCATTTGGGCCACTTGGTTTTTCTCCTTCCTTCCTTTAATTTCCCACTCTTATGTTTTGAACTCTCATCCATAGTGATCCCATGAAACCCTGGGCCCCCAGCCCAGACCCCAATAAAAGCAGGACCCTGGGTCTGGGCTCACGCTGTCTCTACCCATGACCTCGCTGTCTGGCCCCAGAGGGTGCCGTGTGAGTTCCAGGTCCTATAAATAATAATCTTTTTTTTTTTTTTTCACAGTTTCCCGATGGTTGTGGCTGCAGAGTGTCTTGCAATCATAATGCGCACAGGGGCCAAGCCAGCCACAACACTGGCTGTTAGCAGCTGAGACTAACACACGGCAGTGACCTCATTTAACCTGGTCCCCAAATGCAGTCACGTTCTAAGACGCTCAGGGCTAGGGCTTTACTATATGCATTTTGGGAAGATGCAGTTCAGTCCATAGAGGCCCTGTCATTGAAGAGCGGCCCAGCCCTGGATAATTTTATTAATGTTATAGGCATCCACCTCTTCCTCTATAAAAGGGAATAATAACATTGTCTATTTTATCCATTAGGATGATGCAAGAGATACAAAAGATGTGAGTTCCATCTCTGGGTTGGGAAGATCCCCTGGAGGAGGAAATGACAACCCACTCCAGTGTTCTTGCCTGGAGAGCCGCCATGGACTGAGGAGCCTGTCAGGCTGCAGTCCATGGGGTCTCCAAGAGTCAGGCACGACTGAGCGCAATGCACCAGAGATATAATCACAGTAACTTAACCAAATAAGAGGTTCCATTTTTCTCATGTAACAGGAATTTAGAGGCAGCCAGTTCAGGCTCGGTGCAGCTGAGAACCCAAGCTCCTTCTGGCTTCTTACTCCGTCATCTGTGGCTTGAAGCTTTCTGCTTTTATGCCTGGAAGTTGGCTCTCATGCCTCTAGGCACCTGACTGGCATGTCAGGCAGGAGGACAGGGTCGAGCAAAAGGCAGGAGGCCACAATCTGGGTTCGGTCTGTGTTTGCTGCCTCTTGAAGAAGTTCCCAGGACCTCTTTCCCCTGCATCCCATTGGGAAGAACTGGTGGCTGCATCCTTATCACCTGTTAAGGAGTGCGAAGTGGTCAGGATTTCAGCCAGGTGCATTGCTCACTTGAACATGATGGGAGTTCCACTGGTGAGGAAGAAAGGGAGAATAGATCTTAAATAGTGAACCACTCTCACCCACCATACCTCACCTCAGGGTTGTTGGAGGATGAGTTAAGATAATTTGAAGGAAGACAAATAAACAGAGGTGGTAATGTAAATCTTGGCTATTAGTTCAACACACGGGGTCCCAAAAACATCAAATGCGTAAAATGAAGGATTGCATTATTGCACGACCAATGAAAGAAGAGGAAAAAGCAGAGACATCTCTTTACCGACAAAGGTCTGTACAGTCAAAGCCATGGTTTTCCCAGGAGTCATGTATTTATGTGAGAGCTGGGCCATAACTAAGGCTGAGCACTGAAGAATTGATGCCTTTGAACTGTGGTGCTGGAGAAGACTCTGAGAGGCCCGTGGACAGCAAGGAGATCAAACCAGTCCATCCCAAAGGAAATCAGCCCTGACTATTCATTGGAAAGACTGATGCTGAAACTGAAGCTCCAGTACTTTGGCCACCTGATGGGAAGAGACGACTCATTGGAAAAGACCCTGATGCTGGGAAAGATCGAAGGCAGAAGGAGAAGGGAGCGACAGAGGACTAGTTGGTTGGATGGCATCATCGACTCAACAGACATGGGTTTGAGCAAACTTTGGGAGATGGTGAAGGACAGAGATGCCTGGCGTGCTGCAGTCCATGGGGTCAAAAAGAGCTGGACACGACTGAGCAGCTGAACAACAGCAGCGTGCCTGGAGGTGGCTATCCTGTGCCCGAGATCCTGGCGTGCCGTTTGGCCTCAGGTGGGCTACCTGGGTCTGCCAGGCTCCGAAGGTGCCGCTTCTCCTCCCATGGAGACAGCATGCACGCGGTGGGGAAGGGGGAACCGGGACACATGGATGCCCGCCCCTGCCTCCACGGGTGACCTTTCCTGACAGCTCTTCCCCTCCTGGCTGCCTGACCCCTGCCCCCATTACCCAGCTCCACCCAGTCAGGAGGCTGGGTGGGGTGCCGGGACCCGAGCTTCCGCTTCCCAGAGCGCAGGCTCTATCGGAACCCATATTTGGGGAACAGAGTCGGGGGAAAAGCTGCTAAGTTTAGAATCTCCAAGGAAAGTTCACCGCCTGTGAACCCAGATGTGTTCTGAGCTGTTTCAGTGACAGGAAGTTTGTGTAAAGCCGTGGGAAACGTGGCACTTCCTTGAATGCAAATAGCCCAGTTAGGTCCGCACTCAAGACGGTGCCATCAGAGTTTCAGGAGCTGGAGACCAAGTTGACTCCCGAGGATGAGGTCAGAGGGACGGGCTGGTCCTCAGCCTCTTGGGTCCTCGACGTGGGGGAACTGGGCACTCCCTGAAGTGACGGACCTGGGCTGGGTGTGGGGAGGTCACCACGCAGCCTCCCAGGGTGATAACTGGAAACACAAGTCCCTGGTGGGCAGACCATCCCAAGGGCACACTTCCACCTTCTCTCTGGAGCTGATCGTCGCCTCCAAGTGTCCAGCCAGCTGCCCCGAGGACCGGGACGTTTTCCAGGCTGGCTGGTGGAACGGGCACCTCTATTTCTCATAGAGCATGGAATGCGGTCCCTTCTAGTCCTTTCCTGTGGGTTTTTGACCTCGGCTTTGGGTAGTTCCTTCACAAACACGTGTGATGAGCTCTCAACCGGGTTCTCAAGCGGCCTCTGCTCACCTCCGGGTCCTCCCTCCCTGTTCACCCCATCATCCCTGACACCCTGGTCTTGGGACTGTGGTCACCTTGGTCTCCCGGGACCCTCGCTTCTGTGTCTTCAACTCAGGTTGTCCACTGGGCCACACCCCTCCCTGGGCTGCCCCCAAGTTGTGGGGAGCACTACCCCTCCGCGCCTGATGCCGGAAGTCTTAAAGACTTTGTTTCACGTACTTTGTAAAGACTTAGTTGTTTCAGGTGGCAGAGTGGAGGAAGGACACACATCAGTGGCGGAAGAATATAGGGTGCTCCTCACATTTGGAAAATAGTCCCTTCTGGTTGTCTGGGCAACCAGGAAGCATGCAGCCAACCCCTAGTAACTATCCTCTTTCTTAGGGTTGCCATTCACAGCTGTTCAGGTGGTGCACTGCATCAATGTTCCTGACTGGGAGCTAAGATCCAGCATGGAGCTGCAGTTCCTCAGAGTCAGCATCTTTTGCTTATTTTCCTGAAAGATTTTCCTATGACTAAGTCGTGTATCCAGGGACTCCTTTCATCTAGAGGAAGAACACCTTCTGTAATTGTCACAGCGGCAGCATATCTGGGCCATGGGGGCCCTGAACGTGTCCCAGCTGAGACTCCTTCTGCATGGGCGGCTCACTGAGTGTGGGAGAGCCGGACTATGCATGGATCCTTCTCTCTCTTTTTCTTTGCTGTGCGGGGTCTTCATTGCTGCACTCAGCAGCGTGTGTGTCCCACCTTCAGGCTTCTCAGGGGGAAGCAGAAATCACCCTCAGACCAACCCCTTGTGGGCCCTTGACTTGCATATGCTTTCCTGGCATAGTAGGTCCACAGCCCCAGCGTCAGACACACGTGGATCTCCTAGTTCTTCCCGAACCCATGACCTTCATCTTTTTCCTTTATAATACAGAACAGTAACGATAGCAAAGCCGGCTATTTGCCTCCAAACAGAGATTCTTTCCAGATAATACAGCTTTGGACAAAGAAAGAGAAGGGGTGGAGATATTACTGGAACATATCTTTAGAGGTGACTTCTTGCCGAGGTTGTGAGTTTGAGCCTTACCTGGAGCGCGTGCGTGCACACACACACACACACACACAAGTGACTTCTTCCTCTTCTTCTCGTTTCTTTCTTCTGTCACCTGGAATGCAGAAGTAATGGCTGGAACCCCAGCAGTCATCTGGGACTACGAGATGACCTTGGAAAAGAAAGCCACATGTATCAAAGCAATGAGATAAAAGGAGCCTGAGTCTGTAACATCATGGGCCAGCGTACCGCTCCAGAATGTGTGTTTGTATTCTTCTGTACAGATGAAGTCACTCTTATCAGGACTTAGTTACTTGCAGATGATCCCAATTTCACTGGTCTAGCCAGCACAGCCCACCTCTTCGTCCTCTCAAGGCGACATGAAGTCCTCATTCCTACAATGCTTACCAATGTAAACAAGACAGATCAGAGTAGGAATTGACGAAGTTGCCTCCGGCTGGGGAAAATGGAGGTGCACGGAGCCAGTGCATTGTGCTGAAGTGTTGAAAGACGGAAGGACACTCGCCTGACAAAGGAAAGCAGAGGAACACTTCAAAGAGGCTTCCCAGAATTCCACGTTCAAAAGAAGACTGGAGCCAGATGCTGCTATCACAGACGGTCAATTCCAGATGTGGGAATTGCTCATTGGCTCCTGAATCAACGTCTAATCTGGAAACTTCTTTTTTCCTTCACGTAGCATTTTCTTCTGGCAGTTTTTTCTTTGTTTTGGCCACACCTCACAGCTTGCAGGATTTTAGTTCCTCAACCAGGGACTGAACGTGGGCCCCTAGCTATGGACGTGTGGAGCCCTAACCATTGGACAACCAGGGAACTCCTTTGGCATTTCTGAAACAGTAAGTCACCCCTGCTTGCAGCACTTGGCCATTTCACTGAGAGGGGAAGAAATAATAAGAGCTGACCCCTGAGTGGGGGACTGCAGGGGAGGATGGGAAGTAACCTTTATATCAAAAGAAAAATCTTTTTTAACGCTAGAGCTGGGGTAACTGAGCAGCGCCTCTTCTGGACATTTCAGTTTAGGTTTTTTGGGCACTTGTTTGTGCTGGTAGCAGGCAGAGGAGCTTGGGTGAAGACCATGGGTTTGTGTTCAAATCCTGACACCACCACTTGTCAGCTCTGAAATCCAAATAAGTTGCTTTACTTTTGCCTGTCTCTGTGTCCTCCTCTGTAAAGTGGGAATGATAATACACCTAACCTCACAGGGCCGTCGTCAAGATGAAATGAAAACCTCCCTTTAAACGCACTCAATGTGGCACAGAGAATGACTTTCAAAATTCTCAGTTATTTGTTTCAAGTTTCAGGAGGTGCGATTTCAGGACAGTCAAACCCTCCAGAACCAAATGACAATAGAGTTCTCCTGGACGGAGGGACGGACCTAGCACATCACAGCCTCAGCCTCAGAGCACAGCCTCCCCAGGAAACGTGTCTGTCAGATTTAGGTTCAGCTGGGATCTCTCTTGTAGTGCCTGCCACAGGTCAAGTTTTCATAGTAAGTTATCGAAAAGAGAAGAGCTAGGTATAAAACTACCATATGGGGCCTGGTAGCTCAAAGGACTGTGCTGAAGTGTTGAAAGACGGAAGGACACTCGCCTGACAAAGGAAAGCAGAGGAACACTTCAAAGAGGCTTCCCAGAATTCCACGTTCAAAAGAAGACTGGAGCCAGATGCTGCTATCACAGACGGTCAATTCCAGATGTGGGAATTGCTCATTGGCTCCTGAATCAACGTCTAATCTGGAAACTTCTTTTTTCCTTCACGTAGCATTTTCTTCTGGCAGTTTTTTCTTTGTTTTGGCCACACCTCACAGCTTGCAGGATTTTAGTTCCTCAACCAGGGACTGAACGTGGGCCCCTAGCTATGGACGTGTGGAGCCCTAACCATTGGACAACCAGGGAACTCCTTTGGCATTTCTGAAACAGTAAGTCACCCCTGCTTGCAGCACTTGGCCATTTCACTGAGAGGGGAAGAAATAATAAGAGCTGACCCCTGAGTGGGGGACTGCAGGGGAGGATGGGAAGTAACCTTTATATCAAAAGAAAAATCTTTTTTAACGCTAGAGCTGGGGTAACTGAGCAGCGCCCCTCTTCTGCGGACATTTCAGTTTAGGTTTTTTGGGCACTTGTTTGTGCTGGTAGCAGGCAGAGGAGCTTGGGTGAAGACCATGGGTTTGTGTTCAAATCCTGACACCACCACTTGTCAGCTCTGAAATCCAAATAAGTTGCTTTACTTTTGCCTGTCTCTGTGTCCTCCTCTGTAAAGTGGGAATGATAATACACCTAACCTCACAGGGCCGTCGTCAAGATGAAATGAAAACCTCCCTTTAAACGCACTCAATGTGGCACAGAGAATGACTTTCAAAATTCTCAGTTATTTGTTTCAAGTTTCAGGAGGTGCGATTTCAGGACAGTCAAACCCTCCAGAACCAAATGACAATAGAGTTCTCCTGGACGGAGGGACGGACCTAGCACATCACAGCCTCAGCCTCAGAGCACAGCCTCCCCAGGAAACGTGTCTGTCAGATTTAGGTTCAGCTGGGATCTCTCTTGTAGTGCCTGCCACAGGTCAAGTTTTCATAGTAAGTTATCGAAAAAAGAGAAGAGCTAGGTATAAAACTACCATATGGGGCTCCCCTGGTAGCTCAGTGGTAAAGAGGTCACCTGCCAATGCAGGAGACACTGGTTCGATCCCTGATCCGGGAAGATCCCACATGCTGCCGAGCAACTAAGCCCGCGAGCCACAGCACTGGAGCCTGTGCTCTAGAGCCTCAGAGCTGCAACTATGGAGCCCATGGGCCGCAACTACTGAAGCCCGATTCCATAGGAAAAGTCTCTGCAACAAGAAGCCTGCTCACCTCAACTAGAGAGTAGCGCCTACCTGCTGCAGCCAGAGAAGAGCCTGCAGCAGCAGTGAAAACCCAGAAGAGCCAAAAATAAATAAATAAAATAATAAAAAGAACTACCACATGACCCAGCAATCCCATGTGTGTACATACAAAGTCACTTCAGTCATGTCTGACTCTTAGCAACCCTGTGGACTGTAACTAACTAACCAAGCTCCTCCGGCCATGGGGTTTCCCAGGCAAAAGTACTGGACTGGATTGCCATTTCCTTCTGCTGGGGATCTTCCCGACCCAGGGGTCAAATCTGCGTCTCTTAGCTCTTTTGCATTGGCGCATGGGTTCTTTGCCACGAGCATCACTTGGGAAGCCCCTGGCAGTCCCACTACTGGGCATATGCCCCACGAGAACTGTAGTTGAAAGAGACAGGGTGCCACAATATTCATTGCAGCACTGTTCACAATTCCTGGGACAGGGAAGCCACCTCGATGTCCAGCGACAAATGAATGGATAAAGAATTTGTGGCTGACATAAGATATGTGCCTCTGAAAGTGGGAATGATAATACACCTAACCTCACAGGGCCGTCGTCAAGATGAAATGAAAACCTCCCTTTAAACGCACTCAATGTGGCACAGAGAATGACTTTCAAAATTCTCAGTTATTTGTTTCAAGTTTCAGGAGGTGCGATTTCAGGACAGTCAAACCCTCCAGAACCAAATGACAATAGAGTTCTCCTGGACGGAGGGACGGACCTAGCACATCACAGCCTCAGCCTCAGAGCACAGCCTCCCCAGGAAACGTGTCTGTCAGATTTAGGTTCAGCTGGGATCTCTCTTGTAGTGCCTGCCACAGGTCAAGTTTTCATAGTAAGTTATCGAAAAAAGAGAAGAGCTAGGTATAAAACTACCATATGGGGCTCCCCTGGTAGCTCAGTGGTAAAGAGGTCACCTGCCAATGCAGGAGACACTGGTTCGATCCCTGATCCGGGAAGATCCCACATGCTGCCGAGCAACTAACCCCCAGAGCCACAGCACTGGAGCCTGTGCTCTAGAGCCTCAGAGCTGCAACTATGGAGCCCATGGGCCGCAACTACTGAAGCCCGATTCCATAGGAAAAGTCTCTGCAACAAGAAGCCTGCTCACCTCAACTAGAGAGTAGCGCCTACCTGCTGCAGCCAGAGAAGAGCCTGCAGCAGCAGTGAAAACCCAGAAGAGCCAAAAATAAATAAATAAAATAATAAAAAGAACTACCACATGACCCAGCAATCCCATGTGTGTACATACAAAGTCACTTCAGTCATGTCTGACTCTTAGCAACCCTGTGGACTGTAACTAACTAACCAAGCTCCTCCGGCCATGGGGTTTCCCAGGCAAAAGTACTGGACTGGATTGCCATTTCCTTCTGCTGGGGATCTTCCCGACCCAGGGGTCAAATCTGCGTCTCTTAGCTCTTTTGCATTGGCGCATGGGTTCTTTGCCACGAGCATCACTTGGGAAGCCCCTGGCAGTCCCACTACTGGGCATATGCCCTACGAGAACTGTAGTTGAAAGAGACAGGGGTGCCACAATATTCATTGCAGCACTGTTCACAATTCCTGGGACAGGGAAGCCACCTCGATGTCCAGCGACAAATGAATGGATAAAGAATTTGTGGTACATGTGCACAGGAAAATGTTACTCAGCCATAAAAAGGAGCACATTTGAATCAGGTCTAATGAACCTAGAGCCTATCATACGGAGCAAAGTAAGTTGTACAGAAAAACAAATATATGGAATCTAGAATGATGTGACTGATGCACCTATTTGCAGAATAGCAGTGGGGGTGCAGACATAGAGAACAGACCCGTGGACGCAGTGGGAGAAGGGAAGGGAGGGACAGATGGACAGAGTAACACTGCAACATATAGATTACCATTATCTATTAACTAGATAGCCAGTGGGAATTTGCTGTGCAGTGCAGGGACCTCAAACCCAGTGCTCTGTGACAACTGAGAGGTGTGGGAGGGGTGGGAGGTGGGCGAGGGAGGTTCAGGATGGAGGGGACACATGGACCCCTGTGGCTGGTTCATGCTGGTATATCGCAAAAACGAACACAATATTGTAAAGCAATTATCCTCCAATTAAAAAGAACGTTGTTGAATGAGGAACTTCACTGGAACATAGAGGGTCCCAGGGCCCCGTGATCTGCTTGGGGACCATCCTGGGTGCTCCCACCACGTCCTGTATTCCCATCGTTGATGGTCCCGAGGAGCCGTAGAGTGGGCAGCCTTCTCTCACGCTTTTCCCACATCCTTCCTTTAGGCTCTCAAAAGCCTGTGGGACATTTGCAAGATCCCTCATGCACTCCACCTCCCCTTCAATGTCTCCTTCCCTCCGTTGCATCCACAGCCATGCATTTTGTAATGTGCAGAATGATATACAAATAATACTACTCAGCAGAGTAATCAAGATTAAAGGCTCTAACTGATATTTACAGAGTTCCTTTAAAAAGGATGTTAGGGATCATGTGTGGATTAAAAGAGTGCTTGTGGATTATTTAACATAAACTGAAACAAATAAAAAGAGAAAGAGTCAACAAGAAAGCAAGCCCGGCTGACCCATGCGGACGCTGTCCGTGAATGGGGCCGTTTCGCCCCGCACCCCAGTTCTCAGATGGTCTGGTTGACATCCTCCTGGTCCTTCTAGATCACAATTCTCTCTCCTCAAAACCCTGCCTCTGACATCCTCCTGGCCCCTAGACCATGCGCACAGGAAAATGTTACTCAGCCATAAAAGGAGCACATTTGAATCAGGTCTAATGAACCTAGAGCCTATCATACGGAGCAAAGTAAGTTGTACAGAAAACAAATATATGGAATCTAGAATGATGTGACTGATGCACCTATTTGCAGAATAGCAGTGGGGGTGCAGACATAGAGAACAGACCCGTGGACGCAGTGGGAGAAGGGAAGGGAGGGACAGATGGACAGAGTAACACTGCAACATATAGATTACCATTATCTATTAACTAGATAGCCAGTGGGAATTTGCTGTGCAGTGCAGGGACCTCAAACCCAGTGCTCTGTGACAACTGAGAGGTGTGGGAGGGGTGGGAGGTGGGCGAGGGAGGTTCAGGATGGAGGGGACACATGGACCCCTGTGGCTGGTTCATGCTGGTATATCGCAAAAACGAACACAATATTGTAAAGCAATTATCCTCCAATTAAAAAGAACGTTGTTGAATGAGGAACTTCACTGGAACATAGAGGGTCCCAGGGCCCCGTGATCTGCTTGGGGACCATCCTGGGTGCTCCCACCACGTCCTGTATTCCCATCGTTGATGGTCCCGAGGAGCCGTAGAGTGGGCAGCCTTCTCTCACGCTTTTCCCACATCCTTCCTTTAGGCTCTCAAAAGCCTGTGGGACATTTGCAAGATCCCTCATGCACTCCACCTCCCCTTCAATGTCTCCTTCCCTCCGTTGCATCCACAGCCATGCATTTTGTAATGTGCAGAATGATATACAAATAATACTACTCAGCAGAGTAATCAAGATTAAAGGCTCTAACTGATATTTACAGAGTTCCTTTAAAAAGGATGTTAGGGATCATGTGTGGATTAAAAGAGTGCTTGTGGATTATTTAACATAAACTGAAACAAATAAAAAGAGAAAGAGTCAACAAGAAAGCAAGCCCGGCTGACCCATGCGGACGCTGTCCGTGAATGGGGCCGTTTCGCCCCGCACCCCAGTTCTCAGATGGTCTGGTTGACATCCTCCTGGTCCTTCTAGATCACAATTCTCTCTCCTCCCTCAAAACCCTGCCTCTGACGCCTGATCACCCCCTCAGGGTCTTCGTACAGCTCTGTCTGCTGCTCCCTCAGCACCTCCACATCTGAACCCCCCGACAGACTTCAGGGTGCCTTTAAACCACCCCAGAAGGTCCGTTCAGCTCCCCCTGGCTCTCTCCCTCGGGCAAAGCCCCAACAGTCCAGCGCAGCATGGTGTGGAGAGCCCACCGTCAGGGTCACTTTTGTGACACGCCTCCTCTCTCACCAGATCACTGCCCCTCCCCATCCTCTCTGGCTCCCAGTTCACAGAGAAAACCGATGCCCCATCAGAGAGATGTCCACTGGCTCCTGCCTCCACGTCACCCCACCTGGCATCCGTCCCCCTTTCAAAGGACAAACCATGTGGGCTCCCAGCAAGACCACCCTCGCCTTGCTCCCTGCCCAGGACCGTGCTCTGGCAGACCCCCCGCCCCAAGCATCCACCTCCCTGCAGGATCACCCAGTCCATTATCTCTAGCTATGTAATAGTTCCTATCTTAAAGGGCTTCCCGGGCGGCGCTAGGGGTAAAGAACGCACCTGCCAGTGCAAGAGATACAGGAGATGCGGGTTCGATCCCTGGGTTGTGAAGACCCCCTAGGGGAGGACGTGGCAGCCCACTCTAGTGCTCTTGCCTGGAGAATCCCATGGACAGAGGAGCCTGGCCAGCTACAGTCCACGGGGTCGCAAGGAGGTTTTTTTTTAAGTAGCCTTTGTTTACCTGCATTTTTCCTTTTACATAGGTTTTATTTTTTTAGAACCGTGTTAGGTTCACAACAAAATGGAATGGAAAGCTCTAGGGAGGCCTCGTGACTACATTTTCCCCCACAGGCCACGCACAGCCTTTCCCAGCACTGAGAGCGCGCCCCGGAGGGGTACCCTTGTGCCCGCAGCTCCACTGACGCGTGGTTAGGGCCATTGGCATTCAGACTCGCTCTTTGTGTTGGACATCGTATAGGTCTGGGTGAATGTATGGCCACGTGTCTCTACTATTAGTGCGAGGATGGGGCTCCCTGCCAGGGCCGGACTATCCGAAGGCTCCTCGAGGGCTCCATTTCCCGGGCATGCCGATATCCAGGCCCTCTGCGAGCCCCTGACGCTCCCGACCTCATGTACCTTCAGCCACAGCGCTCTGTGGTTGTGCTCCTGTGGCCTCCATTTTTCTGAAGGAGGCACAGAGGGGTCAAGCACGCTACCCAAGGTCACACAGCGACTGAGGGACAGAGATGGGATTTGATCCCAAGTCAACAGAAACCAGCACCCATCCTGCTGACCTTGTTCCCAGGTGGCCGCTTGTCAAACGTACATAGGCAGACCTGCAACATGGGAGCACCACCCCCCATGCTGGCCCCTTGGCAACATGGTTCTCAGAACTGAGGGAGCTAAGAGACACATACATGCACACACACACACATGCACACACAGGTACACAAACAGATGCACACACGCACACAACGCCCGTCTCTTGTCCTTCCAACAGCTAATGATTCTGACAGGAAGAACCGCTGAGCCAATGGAGATCTGAGAGGCTGAATGCCCACCGTCTGCAGCTCTAGGGCTGAGTAGCCTTTGTGAGGCGGGGGACGCGGTCCTCTGTCCCCGAGTTGATGGGGCTGGAATTGGAAGGTGCTGATGGATCCTCTCGTCTTCGCCTCCACATGGGCCCCTTATGTGAGATCCAGACACACTTTCAGGCTGGCATCAGGATGAGCTGCTGAAGCCGAAATAAATGACGCTTGTTTGTGAAAGGACTTTAAAGAGACGCCCTGAGCAGGGAGAGTCACGGGGGATGAGAAGCGAGCAGCGGCAGGGCGAGGTCACCGGACCAGGCCCGCCCAAACCCCAGGTCGACCAGCCAGCCTGGACAGCCGCTCAGGTCCAGGGGACACCTCCCCCTCCCCGCCTTCCCAGGCACCACAGCCTCCTTTCTTGGTTTCTGGGGCCACATTCCTGGGAGCATCGAACAGGTTCGCCTGACATGTCATGGTTCAGCCATCCAAGCTTAGAAAAGGGCATTCTTTTTAGACTGAAAAGGTGTATTTTATATTCACCCACTTGACTTTCAGGACCCTGAATGTATGGCCACGTGTCTCTACTATTAGTGCGAGGATGGGGCTCCCTGCCAGGGCCGGACTATCCGAAGGCTCCTCGAGGGCTCCATTTCCCGGGCATGCCGATATCCAGGCCCTCTGCGAGCCCCTGACGCTCCCGACCTCATGTACCTTCAGCCACAGCGCTCTGTGGTTGTGCTCCTGTGGCCTCCATTTTTCTGAAGGAGGCACAGAGGGGTCAAGCACGCTACCCAAGGTCACACAGCGACTGAGGGACAGAGATGGGATTTGATCCCAAGTCAACAGAAACCAGCACCCATCCTGCTGACCTTGTTCCCAGGTGGCCGCTTGTCAAACGTACATAGGCAGACCTGCAACATGGGAGCACCACCCTCGCACGCTGGCCCCTTGGCAACATGGTTCTCAGAACTGAGGGAGCTAAGAGACACATACATGCACACACACACACATGCACACACAGGTACACAAACAGATGCACACACGCACACAACGCCCCCGTCTCTTGTCCTTCCAACAGCTAATGATTCTGACAGGAAGAACCGCTGAGCCAATGGAGATCTGAGAGGCTGAATGCCCACCGTCTGCAGCTCTAGGGCTGAGTAGCCTTTGTGAGGCGGGGGACGCGGTCCTCTGTCCCCGAGTTGATGGGGCTGGAATTGGAAGGTGCTGATGGATCCTCTCGTCTTCGCCTCCACATGGGCCCCTTATGTGAGATCCAGACACACTTTCAGGCTGGCATCAGGATGAGCTGCTGAAGCCGAAATAAATGACGCTTGTTTGTGAAAGGACTTTAAAGAGACGCCCTGAGCAGGGAGAGTCACGGGGGATGAGAAGCGAGCAGCGGCAGGGCGAGGTCACCGGACCAGGCCCGCCCAAACCCCAGGTCGACCAGCCAGCCTGGACAGCCGCTCAGGTCCAGGGGACACCTCCCCCTCCCCGCCTTCCCAGGCACCACAGCCTCCTTTCTTGGTTTCTGGGGCCACATTCCTGGGAGCATCGAACAGGTTCGCCTGACATGTCATGGTTCAGCCATCCAAGCTTAGAAAAGGGCATTCTTTTTAGACTGAAAAGGTGTATTTTATATTCACCCACTTGACTTTCAGGACCCTGAATGAATTTTGCTGAAATAAATATTCTCCTTTGGGTCCAGTCCAAGTTATGCGAAGGTTTAGTCCCGGTGGCCTTTTCTCTTTCTTGCTTTCCTTTAAAAGGAATATTAAAAGTGACTGAAAAGAGGGATTTAGAAATGAATGGCAGTTTTTCAACATGTCTTATAAAATGAAAAGGAGCAAATGCTATAGTGTTTCTTCAGGACAGGGATGGAAGGAAAACGAGATTTAGAGCCCAGCAGTGGTTCCTTGCCATGTAAGAGGTCTGTCCTCTCGGACTCAGGAGGCAGCCCTGCCTTGTCAGAAGGAAGGTGGGAATGAGGGGGACCCCCATGTGTGTCCACGCATGGGGGATTGCCCAGGGTAGAGATGCTGTGTGTGTGTCCAGCCATGAGGGATTGGCCAGGATGGTGACGCTAGTTTTGCATTGAGACCCCTGGATTGCAGAAAATCCCTTGGTCTCCAGGAAACCAGGACGGTGGGCCACCCTCGTTGAAATGACTGAAAGGAGCTCATGAAATCCCAGTGACCCAAGCATCTCGCCAGCCCTCGAGGCAGGCAGTAGGTGCCTACTCTGGGTCAGTGGGCTTTCAGACAGGCTGGCAGGAGGGGGTGGGATTTCTGGAGGCATGCAGTGGCGCTCTCTTCCCCTGCTGGGCTTCCCTGTCTTCTGCCTTTCCCAGGCCAAGGGCCCTTTGCACCTGAGGACCCGTCCTGGTCCTCAGCCAAGACCTTCTGCAGCCAACCCCCTCCCCCAGGGCTCTCCACGTTGTCTAAGAAGACAGATTCCAGATCCTCTCCCAAGGGCCACTGAGTGGGGCCCAGGGACCTTCCTTTGTATCACAAGCCCCGCCCCTCCCCGGGTTGCTTTTTCTCTTTCTTATCTGTGCCACAGGGCATGTGGGATCTGAGTTCCCCGACCAGGGATCGAACCCTGTCCCCGGCAGTGAGAGCACAGAGTCCTAACCACTGGACCTCTGGGGAATTGCCTCCCCTGGGTTTCTGATGGGCAGGCAGCTGAGAGGCCCGGCCCGGCCTCTGCCTGGGCTTCCCGAGCCCCATCAGCTGCCTGCTCCTCTCCTACAGCCCAGCTGCCTCCACACCGGGGTTTTTTGGTTTGCCTCTGCACAGACTCCCTCCTCTTTGCCCCGGCCCACCTGCTCTCCGCTCTCTTCCAGCCTTCTTCAGCCTGGCCTCTGCCCCGGTGTCTTGTCCACCATCCTGACTTCCTACCAGGCTGGGCCCCCAACAGCAGATCACACACGTATACTGTTTGAGGGGCACAAGTGGAGCCGAGCGTGGCCGCGGGAGCCATGTCGTCCACACTCACGTATGTGAGGCCTCTCCCGAGGAGGGACAGAGGGGAGGTAGGACGAGAGAGGTGGGTCAGGAGCCAGGGCCTGAGACTGCCCCCTCCAACCTCCTACAGCCATATCTGCAGGAGACTCTGAGGCGTCTGGGAATTCTAAGTTAGAACCTTGTCTTTAAGATTGTTATCAAGGTGTTTTGTCAAGGCAGGCAAGAAAATGTTTTATATATATATATATATATATATATATTTTTTTTTTTTTTTTTGCCCTGGTGTTTGTAAGATTTTAACAGTTGGCCGTGTGGTATGTAACACTTCTTCTTTCTAGTTTACAAATATGACAGGCAAATCTATAGTTTTGTTTTGTCTGCTTGTTTGTTCTTTCTTTTTCCTAGCCTTGCAACACAGCGTGCAGGGTCTTAGTTCCCCAAACAAGGATCCAACACAGGCCCCCAGCAGCAGAAGCATGGAGGTCTACCCACTGGCCCATCAGGGAATTCCCAGAAAGGTCATAGAAATAAGTTTATGCTACTAGGACCCGTCCTGTCCTCAAGACCTTCTGCAGCCAACCCTCCCCAGGGCTCTCCACGTTGTCTAAGAAGACAGATTCCAGATCCTCTCCCAAGGGCCACTGAGTGGGGCCCAGGGACCTTCCTTTGTATCACAAGCCCCGCCTCCCCGGGTCGCTGTTTCTCTTTCTTATCTGGGCCAAATGGCATGGGTGATCTGAGTTCCCCGACCAGGGATCGAACCCTGTCCCCGGCAGTGAGAGCACAGAGTCCTAACCACTGGACCTCTGGGGAATTGCCTCCCCTGGGTTTCTGATGGGCAGGCAGCTGAGAGGCCCGGCCCGGCCTCTGCCTGGGCTTCCCGAGCCCCATCAGCTGCCTGCTCCTCTCCTACAGCCCAGCTGCCTCCACACCGGGGTTTTTTGGTTTGCCTCTGCACAGACTCCCTCCTCTTTGCCCCGGCCCACCTGCTCTCCGCTCTCTTCCAGCCTTCTTCAGCCTGGCCTCTGCCCCGGTGTCTTGTCCACCATCCTGACTTCCTACCAGGCTGGGCCCCCAACAGCAGATCACACACGTATACTGTTTGAGGGGCACAAGTGGAGCCGAGCGTGGCCGCGGGAGCCATGTCGTCCACACTCACGTATGTGAGGCCTCTCCCGAGGAGGGACAGAGGGGAGGTAGGACGAGAGAGGTGGGTCAGGAGCCAGGGCCTGAGACTGCCCCCTCCAACCTCCTACAGCCATATCTGCAGGAGACTCTGAGGCGTCTGGGAATTCTAAGTTAGAACCTTGTCTTTAAGATTGTTATCAAGGTGTTTTGTCAAGGCAGGCAAGAAAATGTTTTATATATATATATATATATATATATATTTTTTTTTTTTTTTTTTTTGCCCTGGTGTTTGTAAGATTTTAACAGTTGGCCGTGTGGTATGTAACACTTCTTCTTTCTAGTTTACAAATATGACAGGCAAATCTATAGTTTTGTTTTGTCTGCTTGTTTGTTCTTTCTTTTTCCTAGCCTTGCAACACAGCGTGCAGGGTCTTAGTTCCCCAAACAAGGATCCAACACAGGCCCCCAGCAGCAGAAGCATGGAGGTCTACCCACTGGCCCATCAGGGAATTCCCAGACCTATAGATGTCTGTGCATACATAGAAAAATAGAGTTTCACGTGGAGCCTTTTTCTTTTACATAACAATATCAGAATCTATGCATTATTCTCCAATTTGCCCTTTTCACTGAGCAATATGACTTCAAGAATTTTTCATGTTGCTACATACAGATCTACCTCATTGAAAAATAATCAGCCAATTGTAAAGGAAATCAATTCTGACTACTCATTGGAAGGACTGATGCTGAAGCTGAAGCTCCACTTCCTTGGCCACCTGGCAGTCAGTGAAGAGCTGACTCACCGGAAAAGACCTTGGTGCTGGGACGGACGGAGAGCAGGAGAAGCGGGTGACAGAGGATGAGATGGGTGGATGGCATCACTGACTCAATGGACATGAGTTTCAGCAGACTCTGGGAGATGGTGAAAGACAGGGAAGCCTGGCGTGCTACAGTCCACGGGGTCACAAAGAGTCAGACATGACTGGGGGACTGAATATCAACAATGTGCCTTTCTTCCCATTTTTTTAAGTTTCTTTTTTCCCTGTCATAGAAGCTCTTAGGATTTATTCTCTCTCTCTCTCTCTTTTTTTTTTTTTAATTTTGCCTCTTTTATTGTTTTATTTATTTATTTATTTTCCTCAATCTTTATTCTTTGGCCTGTGTGGGCCTCCTGTTGCAGTGGCCTCTCTTGTTGCAGAGCACTGGCTCTGGACGCATGCGCTCCAGAGTGCTGGCTTGTAATTGGACACACCGTCAAGCTGCTTTGCGCCACATGGGATCTTCCCGGGCCAGGGATGGAACCAGTGTCCCTTGCACTGCAAGGGGGACTCTTTGCCCACTGGACCACCAGGGAAACCCTCCTCCCATTTTTTAGGATGGTTGGTTGAAATTCTTCCCAAGACATCTTCCACAAGTAAAGAAGTTTTCCACGTGCCTGAGCCGAGTGATGTAGGCGAATTTGATTCAACCAAGACCCTGCTTGTTTGTTCTTTCTTTTCCGAGCCTTGCAACACAGCGTGCAGGGTCTTAGTTCCCCAAACAAGGATCCAACACAGGCCCCCAGCAGCAGAAGCATGGAGGTCTACCCACTGGCCCATCAGGGAATTCCCAGACCTATAGATGTCTGTGCATACATAGAAAAATAGAGTTTCACGTGGAGCCTTTTTCTTTTACATAACAATATCAGAATCTATGCATTATTCTCCAATTTGCCCTTTTCACTGAGCAATATGACTTCAAGAATTTTTCATGTTGCTACATACAGATCTACCTCATTGAAAAATAATCAGCCAATTGTAAAGGAAATCAATTCTGACTACTCATTGGAAGGACTGATGCTGAAGCTGAAGCTCCACTTCCTTGGCCACCTGGCAGTCAGTGAAGAGCTGACTCACCGGAAAAGACCTTGGTGCTGGGACGGACGGAGAGCAGGAGAAGCGGGTGACAGAGGATGAGATGGGTGGATGGCATCACTGACTCAATGGACATGAGTTTCAGCAGACTCTGGGAGATGGTGAAAGACAGGGAAGCCTGGCGTGCTACAGTCCACGGGGTCACAAAGAGTCAGACATGACTGGGGGACTGAATATCAACAATGTGCCTTTCTTCCCATTTTTTTAAGTTTCTTTTTTCCCTGTCATAGAAGCTCTTAGGATTTATTCTCTCTCTCTCTCTCTTTTTTTTTTTTTAATTTTGCCTCTTTTATTGTTTTATTTATTTATTTATTTTCCTCAATCTTTATTCTTTGGCCTGTGTGGGCCTCCTGTTGCAGTGGCCTCTCTTGTTGCAGAGCACTGGCTCTGGACGCATGCGCTCCAGAGTGCTGGCTTGTAATTGGACACACCGTCTAGCCACTCTGCGCCACATGGGATCTTCCCGGGCCAGGGATGGAACCAGTGTCCCTTGCACTGCAAGGGGGACTCTTTGCCCACTGGACCACCAGGGAAACCCTCCTCCCATTTTTTAGGATGGTTGGTTGAAATTCTTCCCAAGACATCTTCCACAAGTAAAGAAGTTTTCCACGTGCCTGAGCCGAGTGATGTAGGCGAATTTGATTCAACCAAGACCCTGCAGAGGCCAGCCTGGCCAGCCCGTGGGTCCCCCTCTGCCAGCAGCACACGCCTCGCTCTCCCAGGGTCCAGAGGCTTTACAATCAGAGGTCACGTCCTAAGGAAGGAAGTTCAGGCGCTCAGAGCTGGGAGGCAACTCAGTGGGTCTGCAAATTCTTCATCGATTTGTAACACATTCTCGCGCTGGTTCATTGTCAGTGGGTCGGGAACATTTTACTTTTTCTCCTTGAGGAGGTCATGTGGTGATTCGACACTTGCCTCTAATTGCCGCTCCCTCCCTTCCTCGGAAACTAATCGAGCATTTTCCAGGTCAGATTGCTGTTTAGTCATCTGAACACGAGTCCCCTTCCTCTTGCCGTAATCTTTCCCAGGCTGGATTTTGTCTTTGAAACAATAGGAAATGACAAGGTCTATTTTTCTTTTCTTGAAAGAACCCGATCTATGGAGTCATGAGCTGGAACAGAGAAAGTCCGGGGAATTAATACACACCCACGATCGGAAGTGACCAGCTTTCCTGTCTTTGTTCTGCCGAGTCCTGAAGTCTGAGCTCATGATCTCCTGGGCAGTTTGCTTACAAGCAGGAAGGCTGCATTTTCACCTCAAGATAAATCCCCAACTGGGTTTTCTGTTGGACCCATTGGAAAGACATGCAATTAGGCAGTGCTCAATCTTCAAGAAAAGACTGGGAACCATCCAAAGAAAGGCTCTGCCAGAAATCATCATTCAAGTCCTCCGCATATATTCGTATCATTGGAGAAGCTCATTGTGTCTTAAAGCACTCTTGAGAGTCAATCCGTGGAATAACTGAATAAGAACATTGTTTAATTTCTCCAACAGAAAATTAAGCTGTAATTTGGTAATTTTTAAGATCCTAAGGTTAACTGGGAGTTTTCCTGATGGCTCATGATAAAAATCTGCATACGAATGCAGGAGACAGGGATTCGATCCCTGAACTGGGAAGATCCCACATGCCGTGGATCAGGTAAGGCCGTGGGCTGCAACTACTGAGCCTGTGCTCTGAGCCCCGGAGCCACAACTGCGGAGCCCACATACCCTAGAGCCTGTGCACCGCAACAAAAGAGCCACTGCGATTAGAAGCCTGAGCACCGCCACTAGAGAGTAGCTCCCACTCGCTGCAACTAGAGAAAAGCCCTTGAAGCAAAGACGACCCAGCACAGCCAAAAATAAATAGCTAAATATATATGTAAGTTTATGTATATGTAACATATATATATGTGTGTGTGTGTATATGTATATATAAAGACTAACTGGCTAGTGATCAGTAACCTGAAGATGAGGAGGAACTACTATTCCAAGATAGGCCTGTTGGCAGTGCCATACCTCTAATTGCCGCTCCTCCTTCCTCGGAAACTAATCGAGCATTTTCCAGGTCAGATTGCTGTTTAGTCATCTGAACACGAGTCCCCTTCCTCTTGCCGTAATCTTTCCCAGGCTGGATTTTGTCTTTGAAACAATAGGAAATGACAAGGTCTATTTTTCTTTTCTTGAAAGAACCCGATCTATGGAGTCATGAGCTGGAACAGAGAAAGTCCGGGGAATTAATACACACCCACGATCGGAAGTGACCAGCTTTCCTGTCTTTGTTCTGCCGAGTCCTGAAGTCTGAGCTCATGATCTCCTGGGCAGTTTGCTTACAAGCAGGAAGGCTGCATTTTCACCTCAAGATAAATCCCCAACTGGGTTTTCTGTTGGACCCATTGGAAAGACATGCAATTAGGCAGTGCTCAATCTTCAAGAAAAGACTGGGAACCATCCAAAGAAAGGCTCTGCCAGAAATCATCATTCAAGTCCTCCGCATATATTCGTATCATTGGAGAAGCTCATTGTGTCTTAAAGCACTCTTGAGAGTCAATCCGTGGAATAACTGAATAAGAACATTGTTTAATTTCTCCAACAGAAAATTAAGCTGTAATTTGGTAATTTTTAAGATCCTAAGGTTAACTGGGAGTTTTCCTGATGGCTCATGATAAAAAATCTGCATACGAATGCAGGAGACAGGGATTCGATCCCTGAACTGGGAAGATCCCACATGCCGTGGATCAGGTAAGGCCGTGGGCTGCAACTACTGAGCCTGTGCTCTGAGCCCCGGAGCCACAACTGCGGAGCCCACATACCCTAGAGCCTGTGCACCGCAACAAAAGAGCCACTGCGATTAGAAGCCTGAGCACCGCCACTAGAGAGTAGCTCCCACTCGCTGCAACTAGAGAAAAGCCCTTGAAGCAAAGACGACCCAGCACAGCCAAAAATAAATAGCTAAATATATATGTAAGTTTATGTATATGTAACATATATATATGTGTGTGTGTGTGTATATGTATATATAAAGACTAACTGGCTAGTGATCAGTAACCTGAAGATGAGGAGGAACTACTATTCCAAGAGCTCGAGGCCCTGGTTGAGGTCAGGCCTCGCCCATTACTGGCTGTGAATGGGTTGAGAGGAACCTGCTCCAGGGCCTTTCCCGGTGGCTCAGTGGCGGAGAACCCCGTCAATACAAGAGACACGGGGTTGATCTCTAGCTCGGGAAGATCCCCTGGAGAAGGAAACGGCGCTCACTCCAGTGCTCTTGCCTGGGGGATTCCAAGACCAGAGGAACCTGACAGGCTACAGTCCCTGGGGTTGCAAAGGGTCGGGCATGACTCAGCGACTAAACAACGATGACAAACTTGCTCTCGACCCTGACCTTTGCTCTGGGAGATGGATGGAGGCAGGCCACAGTGGGTGAGGCCGCCTCTACTGCCAGTCCTGTTGCCTGGAGCCCAGACCCAACTGGACTTTTTTAAGCTTCTTATTGTGTGTTGGGAGATAGCCGATGAACAAAGTCGTGACGGCTTCAGGTGAGCAGAGAAGGGACTCAGCCCGACACACACATTCTGCGCCGAGCATGTGGATGCGATGGCACCCTCGGTTGGGGATGAAGTAGCCTCTCTGTTTCACTGCGGTGAGCTGGGCTGTGTCTCCGCATCTGCTTGAATACACCCTTCCGCGTCGCCCACAGAGCTCTCCGCGGCATCCAAGACAGGAGCCACGAGCCACGTGGCACCTGAGTGACTACTGTGACTGAGGAGCTGACTTTTATTTTCTTTTATTTTTTGGAGTGGGGGTGCGGGGGGAGGGGGGGTGAGCGGGCCACTTCTGTTGCTCTTTTCATTTATCTATTTTCATCCGTCTTTGTTCTTTGGCTCCTGTGGGCCTCCCATTGCGGGGGCCTCTGTTGTCGCAGAGCACTGGCTCTGGGCGCATGCGCTCCAGAGCTCCGGCTCAGTCATTGGACACATCGGTCCAGCCGCTCTGCGGCACATGGGATCTTCCCAGGCCAGGGATCGAACCGGCGCCCCTTGCACTGCAAGGCGGTGTCCTTACCCACTGGACCACCAGGGGAAGCCCAGGAGCTGACTTTTAAATGGCGTGAACCGATGTCGGCTTAAGATGAGCTAAACACATGTGGCCGCTGGCGCTGCGCGGGGGCATCAGCGTGGTCAGTGGACACCCTGTGATCCATGCTCCAGGAGACCAGCGCTGCCCCCGCAGGGAGGTGCCTGTTGATTGGAAGTTCCTCCAAAGCATATGATGGCCTTGGATAATGATTCGCTGGCTTCCTGCCTTTTCCCTTATCTGGTTGATATTATCGGGCTTCTTTCTTGCCTTATTTCCAGTTATAGACCTGTATGGCCTCCAATCGACAGGGCATTTAGCTAGAGTGTTTATTTAGGATTTAATCTCTGAGGTGACCGGCCAGTCCTGAGATGGAGTTGGGCCAACTCTGCACTGGTGGCCAGGCTGACAATGGGCTTATGAAAATCAAACGACCACAGTTCCGGGTTTGCTACTATCCTGCCAAAACTGGGCCCAGCCTTTCAGGTCCAAGTGTGGGAGACTTCACAATGGACTTGGCTGAAGAATCCAAGGGAGGTCAGGCCTTGACACTTTCCCGGGAGCTCTGCAGACAGTCATTTCTCCTCCAGGCTCCCCTCTGCTGACTGGTTTCCTGATTCTCCCCTCCGGCAGCTTCTTCTTATTTTTGCCCTTGAGGTCTGTCCAGTGCTCCAAGGGCAGGTCAGGCAGGGTGCTGACCCTCAGGAGGAAGACGTAAGGAAAGATGACAGCTTTCACTTCTGGTAGTTCTTATCAGGGGTGACCCAGGCCATGTTCCACACCAGGAGGGAGGAGGGACTGAGATTGTGACCTTTTGACAGGTGAGGAAACTGAGGCACAGAGAGATGTCCCTGAGCCCAAGCTAAGACCAAGTCAGACAGAAGCTGGGAGACAAGAGGGCAGCACCGTGGGAAGGGGACCCGGAGTCCCGGGCTGGGTTAGAGTCACGTCCAGTGTGACATCAGTGGCATCAGTGACCCAAGATCAGGGCGAGGGCAGCGGGTGGGGTGAGAGCCTCATGGCAGTGTGCTTTGCACGAAGCCCTCACTAGACAGGGCGGGCTGCTGAGAGTGGACCAGCCGCGGGGAAACTGGATGAGAGCACTCACGCACACCTCCCCCACCTCCACACCCGCTCCACCCCGCTCCCCCACCACGCCCCCCACCCCCGCACCGCCTGGGGGGACTCAGCATCAGGCCTTGGCTCCCCAGGTAACCGGAGCAGAAGTGGGGTCCCCGCCCTTGGAGAAGGAGTCAGGTAGAAAGGGGGTGCCCGTGCAGACACCCTTTTCTAAGACTCAGCAGACATCACTCGCTCGGGGGGAGGGTCCCCCATGTTCTCTGCTCTCTGGCTCCCGCAGGGACTGCGGATGACGCTATGATGGCAGAGCGGGCCAGCAGGGACGGCCACGCACGTGAGGCTCCTCCCACAGGACGTCTTAGCTCGTTTCCCGAGATTCTTTTACTGATGTCTTCTTGGTTGGGCCGGGTCTTCATTGCTATGCACAGGCTTTCTCTTTCCTGAGTGGGATGTATTCTTCTTTGCGGTGCAGAGCCTGGGTTCTAGGTGCATGGGTTTAGCCGTTGTGGCCGTAGGGCTCAGTAGTTGAGGTGCCCAGGCTTAGTTGCTCTGAGGCATGTGAAATCTTCCTGGACCAGGGATTGAACCCATGTCCTCTGCCTCGGCAGGCTAACTCCTATCCACTGTACCATCAGGGAAGTCCAGTATCCTGAGATTTTTGAGTGAGTGGTTTATTAAAGCAGTGCTCTCAGGAGAAATATTTGTAAGAGAATTGCCATAGTCTGAATGTGTGTGTCCCCCAAATTCATACACTCAGATCCTAACCCTCAAAGGTAAGGCCTTCAGGAGATTGTTTTTGTTTGTTTGCCTTGGAGGGAGGAGGGACTGAGATTGTGACCTTTGACAGGTGAGGAAACTGAGGCACAGAGAGATGTCCCTGAGCCCAAGCTAAGACCAAGTCAGACAGAAGCTGGGAGACAAGAGGGCAGCACCGTGGGAAGGGGACCCGGAGTCCCGGGCTGGGTTAGAGTCACGTCCAGTGTGACATCAGTGGCATCAGTGACCCAAGATCAGGGCGAGGGCAGCGGGTGGGGTGAGAGCCTCATGGCAGTGTGCTTTGCACGAAGCCCTCACTAGACAGGGCGGGCTGCTGAGAGTGGACCAGCCGCGGGGAAACTGGATGAGAGCACTCACGCACACCTCCCCCACCTCCACACCCGCTCCACCCCGCTCCCCCACCACGCCCCCCACCCCCGCACCGCCTGGGGGGACTCAGCATCAGGCCTTGGCTCCCCAGGTAACCGGAGCAGAAGTGGGGTCCCCGCCCTTGGAGAAGGAGTCAGGTAGAAAGGGGGTGCCCGTGCAGACACCCTTTTCTAAGACTCAGCAGACATCACTCGCTCGGGGGGAGGGTCCCCCATGTTCTCTGCTCTCTGGCTCCCGCAGGGACTGCGGATGACGCTATGATGGCAGAGCGGGCCAGCAGGGACGGCCACGCACGTGAGGCTCCTCCCACAGGACGTCTTAGCTCGTTTCCCGAGATTCTTTTACTGATGTCTTCTTGGTTGGGCCGGGTCTTCATTGCTATGCACAGGCTTTCTCTTTCCTGAGTGGGATGTATTCTTCTTTGCGGTGCAGAGCCTGGGTTCTAGGTGCATGGGTTTAGCCGTTGTGGCCGTAGGGCTCAGTAGTTGAGGTGCCCAGGCTTAGTTGCTCTGAGGCATGTGAAATCTTCCTGGACCAGGGATTGAACCCATGTCCTCTGCCTCGGCAGGCTAACTCCTATCCACTGTACCATCAGGGAAGTCCAGTATCCTGAGATTTTTGAGTGAGTGGTTTATTAAAGCAGTGCTCTCAGGAGAAATATTTGTAAGAGAATTGCCATAGTCTGAATGTGTGTGTCCCCCAAATTCATACACTCAGATCCTAACCCTCAAAGGTAAGGCCTTCAGGAGATTGTTTTTGTTTGTTTGTTGCTTGGAATTTTTCTTTGTCATTCCAGATGGCATGTGGGATCTTATGTTTTTGACAAAGAATCAAACTTGCACCCTCTGCATCGGAAGCACTGAGTCTTAACCACTGGGAAGTCCCCCAGAAGGTTTTTAGATCAAAAAGGTGGGGCTCTCGTGAATGAGATTAGTGCCCTTATAATGTGCTAAGTTGCTTCAGTCATGTTCGACTCTTCGTGACTCTATGGACTGTTCCCTCCAGGCTCCTCTGTCCATGGGATTTCGCAGGGAAGAATACTGGAGTGGGTTGCCATCCCCTGCTCTAGGGGGTCTTCCCAAGCCAGGAATTGAACCTGCATCTCTTATGCCTCCTGCGTTGGCAGGTGGGTTCTTTACTACTATCACCACCTGGGAAGCCCTGCCCTTGTGACAGAGACCCTGGGACGTTCCCTGTGTCCCTTCCAACACGTGAGGACCCAGTGAAAAGTCGGCCTCCCAGAAGAGGGCCCTCCCCCGGCCATGCTGACACCTCAAAGTTGGACTTCCAGCCTCCAGATTGTGTGGAGTCAATGTCTATTTTTTATAGGCTATGCTTTCTGTGGGATTTTTGTTGTAGCAACTTGAGTAGACTAAGACAGAAATGACGAGGGGCAATTCTGTGCAAAAGAGGGCAGCCATGGGCCACTCGCAGCTGCCCTCCCAGCAGCCGGGATGGTGCCAGGCCTGGCACAGGGATCTGGGCAGGCACAGCATCACGCACGGCCCACGTGTAGGGTCAGCAGTGGGACCGCTCACAGGGCCTCCTGGGAAGTCCTTGGTCCCTGGGTGTGGGCTGCGTCTTCACGAAGTGACAGCAAGTGGCCCAGCATCGACAGAGCAGGAGGCGCCCGGCTTACAAGCTCTGTGAGCCCAGAAGGACTGAATGTTCCAGCAGGCGGCTTGCATTTTCTAAGTCAGCACTTGCAGCAAGTCCAGTATCCTGAGATTTGAGTGAGTGGTTTATTAAAGCAGTGCTCTCAGGAGAAATATTTGTAAGAGAATTGCCATAGTCTGAATGTGTGTGTCCCCCAAATTCATACACTCAGATCCTAACCCTCAAAGGTAAGGCCTTCAGGAGATTGTTTTTGTTTGTTTGTTGCTTGGAATTTTTCTTTGTCATTCCAGATGGCATGTGGGATCTTATGTTTTTGACAAAGAATCAAACTTGCACCCTCTGCATCGGAAGCACTGAGTCTTAACCACTGGGAAGTCCCCAAAAGGGTTTTTTAGATCAAAAAGGTGGGGCTCTCGTGAATGAGATT
The DNA here is from genome assembly GCA_022376925.1 of Tragulus kanchil. Classification (NCBI taxonomy): domain Eukaryota; kingdom Metazoa; phylum Chordata; class Mammalia; order Artiodactyla; family Tragulidae; genus Tragulus; species Tragulus kanchil. The sequence continues at coordinate 232,932,308 of JAIOJX010000028.1, read as the reverse complement.
AGTGCCCTTATAATGTGCTAAGTTGCTTCAGTCATGTTCGACTCTTCGTGACTCTATGGACTGTTCCCTCCAGGCTCCTCTGTCCATGGGATTTCGCAGGGAAGAATACTGGAGTGGGTTGCCATCCCCTGCTCTAGGGGGTCTTCCCAAGCCAGGAATTGAACCTGCATCTCTTATGCCTCCTGCGTTGGCAGGTGGGTTCTTTACTACTATCACCACCTGGGAAGCCCTGCCCTTGTGACAGAGACCCTGGGACGTTCCCTGTGTCCCTTCCAACACGTGAGGACCCAGTGAAAAGTCGGCCTCCCAGAAGAGGGCCCTCCCCCGGCCATGCTGACACCTCAAAGTTGGACTTCCAGCCTCCAGATTGTGTGGAGTCAATGTCTATTTTTTATAGGCTATGCTTTCTGTGGGATTTTTGTTGTAGCAACTTGAGTAGACTAAGACAGAAATGACGAGGGGCAATTCTGTGCAAAAGAGGGCAGCCATGGGCCACTCGCAGCTGCCCTCCCAGCAGCCGGGATGGTGCCAGGCCTGGCACAGGGATCTGGGCAGGCACAGCATCACGCACGGCCCACGTGTAGGGTCAGCAGTGGGACCGCTCACAGGGCCTCCTGGGAAGTCCTTGGTCCCTGGGTGTGGGCTGCGTCTTCACGAAGTGACAGCAAGTGGCCCAGCATCGACAGAGCAGGAGGCGCCCGGCTTACAAGCTCTGTGAGCCCAGAAGGACTGAATGTTCCAGCAGGCGGCTTGCATTTTCTAAGTCAGCACTTGCAGCAAGTAGCTGAGGCAGGGACAGGGGCAAACCTCCCACCGGGAGCTGGCCTCTTTTCATAAGACTTCCGGGACCCCACCGCTTGGAAGGGGTGGGGGGTCTGTGGCCCAGAGACACACCAAGCTCAGAAGCAGCTGCCCTGTGTGCCCCACACTCTCTGGGTGGAATTCCACCCGGGAGCTTCCACCAGCCTCCGCGCTCCATCAGCAACCCCTCATCCAGATCCGGAATGGTCCTCCTCCTCCCGGGCTGGCTGCCCATCCAAACACATGCTCAGCAGGACCCCTCAGGCTGTTTCCATGAGAAGACTGTGGCATTCTTTTCTCGGGCTCAGAAAATGCAAATAAACAACTCGTTGCATTTGCAGAGGCCAAGGGCGGCCCTTCTTCTCGGCCACTGGTCTTCCAGCTGCCTCCTCAGGGGTTCCGGGAGGGTGTGCCTTTTGGGGGAGGGGGTTGGGTGGGGGTTGGGAGGAGGTACAGATAAGATGCGATTCATCGTGGCATTCAACAAAAGCTTTGAGACTGAGGTCAGTGGGGACACCGCATCTCCTCCAGCTGGAAAAGTGAAAGCCTTCCCCTGCCACATTCTCTTTAGCCCCACGGAGTCCTCAGATGAATGGCAGGTATGTTCACGGAGCCAGAGAAGATGCTGCTTGGAAATTAGGACTAGAGACCACGGGGAAGGCTGTACTGGGAGCTGAGACGTGCTTCTGGCTGAGCTCAGGGAATAAAAGGACAAGAGTTCTCTTTGATTAGACCAAAATCTTCATGACGTGTTTAAACAATGGAGCCGTATGTTCATTCTCAGCTAGGACCTGAGAGATTTATCTCTGATGACAGATTGAAAGCGAGTCATCTCGCCCTGTCCGCTTCCCCCAGTCCTGAATGTTACAGACAAAGGACTCGGGTCCCTGGAGGTGCTGAGGGGTTTCAGCCTCTGTGCATAGCACCCAGCCCGTCCATAGGACCCCTCTCGGACCAGCTCTGCCCTCCCACCTCCTCAGGTAAGTGTGAGAGGAGCACCTTCTGAAATTGACAGAGCAGCAGTAAGAGCAGGGAGGGCCCTCTGACTCATCTTCCTTTCTTCCTTCCGTTGAATGGAATCACAAGACATCTCATCAGCTTTATCTGTGGTTTTCTCTTTGTATGTAGCTTTTTTTTCTGGCTGCGCTAAGAGTGGCATGTGGAATCTTAGTTCCCTGACCAGGGATCAACCCGCACCCCTTGCAGGGATCAACCCGTACCCCTTGCATTGGAAGGCAGAGTCTTAATCGTCTTAATCGCGGGACTGCTGGGAAAGTCCCTCGTGTAGTTACCATTGTTGTTAAAATGCCACCCATGAATGTTTCGAGCAGGTGGAGCACTGAAGAAATGATGCCTGGAGAAGACTCTTGGGAGTCCCTCGGGCAGCAAGGAGATCAAACCGGTCAGTCCTAAAGGAATCAACCTGAATATTCATTGGAAGGGCTGATGCTGAAGCTGAAAGTCCAATACTTTGGCCCCCTGATGAAGAGAGACCACTCATTGGAAAAGACCCTGATGCTGGGAAAAATAGAAGGCAGAAGGAGAAGGGGATGACAGAGGATGAGGTGGTTGGACGCTATCACTGCATCAATGGACATGAGTTTGAGCAAGCTCCGGTAGATAGTAAAGGACAGGGAAGCCTGGCATGCCACAGTCCACGGGGTTGCAAAGAACTGGACATAACTAAGCAACTGAACTGACTCAAAGTAGCCCAAAGTGAAAGCAACCCAGATGTCTACCAATGAATGAATTAATGAACTCAGTGTAGTCTATCCATTTGTGAAGTGTTAGTTGCTCAGTCGTGTCTGACTCTTTGTGACCCCATAGACTGTAGCCCATCAGGCTCCTCTGTCCATGGAATTCTCCAGGCAAGAATACTGGAATGGGTTGTCATTCCCTTCTCCAGGGGATCTTCCTGACTCAGGGATCGAACCCCTATCTCCCACATTGGAGGCAGATTCTTTACCCTCTGAGCCACCAGGGAAGGTCAGTCTATCCATACACTGGAATATTATTCAGCCCATAAAAGGGAGAAAGTATGGATTCATGCTACAACATAGATGAACTTGAAGATATGTTAAATGAAAGAACCCAGTGACCAAAGATCAGCAGTAAGAGCAGGGAGGGCCCTCTGACTCATCTTCCTTTCTTCCTTCCGTTGAATGGAATCACAAGACATCTCATCAGCTTTATCTGTGGTTTTCTCTTTGTATGTAGCTTTTTTTTCTGGCTGCGCTAAGAGTGGCATGTGGAATCTTAGTTCCCTGACCAGGGATCAACCCGCACCCCTTGCAGGGATCAACCCGTACCCCTTGCATTGGAAGGCAGAGTCTTAATCGTCTTAATCGCGGGACTGCTGGGAAAGTCCCTCGTGTAGTTACCATTGTTGTTAAAATGCCACCCATGAATGTTTCGAGCAGGTGGAGCACTGAAGAAATGATGCCTGGAGAAGACTCTTGGGAGTCCCTCGGGCAGCAAGGAGATCAAACCGGTCAGTCCTAAAGGAATCAACCTGAATATTCATTGGAAGGGCTGATGCTGAAGCTGAAAGTCCAATACTTTGGCCCCCTGATGAAGAGAGACCACTCATTGGAAAAGACCCTGATGCTGGGAAAAATAGAAGGCAGAAGGAGAAGGGGATGACAGAGGATGAGGTGGTTGGACGCTATCACTGCATCAATGGACATGAGTTTGAGCAAGCTCCGGTAGATAGTAAAGGACAGGGAAGCCTGGCATGCCACAGTCCACGGGGTTGCAAAGAACTGGACATAACTAAGCAACTGAACTGACTCAAAGTAGCCCAAAGTGAAAGCAACCCAGATGTCTACCAATGAATGAATTAATGAACTCAGTGTAGTCTATCCATTTGTGAAGTGTTAGTTGCTCAGTCGTGTCTGACTCTTTGTGACCCCATAGACTGTAGCCCATCAGGCTCCTCTGTCCATGGAATTCTCCAGGCAAGAATACTGGAATGGGTTGTCATTCCCTTCTCCAGGGGATCTTCCTGACTCAGGGATCGAACCCCTATCTCCCACATTGGAGGCAGATTCTTTACCCTCTGAGCCACCAGGGAAGGTCAGTCTATCCATACACTGGAATATTATTCAGCCCATAAAAGGGAGAAAGTATGGATTCATGCTACAACATAGATGAACTTGAAGATATGTTAAATGAAAGAAACCAGTGACCAAAGATCCATGTATATGTGTGATTCCCTTTATATGAACTATCCAGAATGAATAAATGCTTAGAGACAGATCAGTAGGTGCTAGGGAGCTAGAGGAAGGGCAGAATGGGGAATGACTGCTTAATGGGGAGGGGTTTCTATTTTCTGGTATTGAAAATGTTTTGGAATTAAGTATAAGTGGTGGGCATACACATTGTGAATGTACTAAAACCCACTGCATTCCATGCCTTAAAATGGTTAATTTTAATTCATGTGAATTTCAACTCTGGTGTAGACTAAAAGTTTGTATACCTTAAATCTCATGTTAAAACCTAATACCAAAAAAAAAAAATCTCAAAAACAAACCAACGTAACACTGAATGGGATGGTATTTGGGAAGTGGGGCCTTTGAGAAGTGATTAGCTCATGAGGGCAGAACCTCCATGGATAAGATTTGCACCCTTATAAAGGGGACCTTGGGCTTCCCGGGTGGCTCAGCGATGAAGAATCTGTCTGCCAGTGCAGGAGACATGGGAGACGTGGGTTCAATTCATGGGTCAGGAAGATCCCCTGAAGAAGGAAATGGCAACCCACTCCAGTATTCTCACCTGCAAAACCCCACGGACAGGAGTCTGGTGGGCTGCATACAGTCCATGGGGTCACAAATAGTCGAGTGGGGTTGAGTGACTGAGCACCCATCAAAGGAGACCTCAGAGAACGCCCAGCCCCTTTTGCCATGTGGGCACTCAGTGAGATGGCCAGCTATGAGTCAGGAACCCAGGCTCTCACCAGACTGAATTTGCTGGCTCCTTATCTAGGACTTGCAGCCACCCAAACTGTGAGAAATAAAGTTTCTGTTGTTTATAAGCCCCTCAGTCTATGGTCCTTTTGTTACAGCAGCTAGAATGAGTGAAGAGAAACTGAATTATAAAGCACACACACACAAATGCAGCCGCTCCCCCATCCAGGCAGCAAGGCTCGTTGATGAGAGACAGGCCCCTCCCTCTACACCCAGTCACCTCTGCGTTCCTCAGATGGGCCCTTGACCCTCAGGATCTGGGACTGAGAGAGAGAGTCCCTCTGAGACAAGAAAGAAAATAATTCTTTTCATATTCTACTTCACAGCTATAAACCTCCTGCCCACCAGGGGGAGCCTTCTAAAGGAAACCATCACCAGCTCTCTCATCAGGACTCTGTTTACCTAACTCTTTTTCTTCCACTCCTTTTCTGTCAGTCCCTCCAACATAGTAGGACCCACTTTTTATAATTTTAAAACTAACTCCATTTGATCCTTGCCCATGGGACTGCAGGGGGATTCAATTAATTGTTTTTGCTACCTGGAACGAATAAGCTTTTTCTGCACTGGGCAAGAGAGTAAATACTTTAGGCTTTGTAAATCATTGTTTTAGTCACTAAGTCATGCCCCGACTCTTTTGTGGCCCCATAGAATGTAGCATGCCAGACTCCTCTGTTCCTTGGATTTCTCAGGCAACAATACTGGAGTGGGCTGCCATTTCCTCCTCCAAGACATCTTCCTAACGTAGGGGTCAAATCTATGTCTCCTGCTTTGGCAGATTCTTTACCACTGACCCACCTTGTCAATCATAATTTACAAAATCAAGGCCAAATCCAGTCTACTGCCTGTTTTTGTACAGCCCACGAGCTAAGAATGGCTTTTACATTTTTAAATAATTAAGAAGAATATATGACATGTGAAACTCCATTTCAAATTTCAGTTTCCACAAATAAAGTTGTATTGAAACACAGCTGGTTCATCCATTCTTTATTAGCTGTGGCTGCTTTTGAGCTCCAGTGGCCGAGGTGGGTAGTTCTGGCTGACACTCTCTGGCCAACGATGCCTAAAACATTTATTATTTTTACCTTGTAAATTTTTGGCCAACCTCCTCTCTAAACAAATGATGTCAGTGATTAGAATCTACCCCCAGTGAATCGGAAGTCACTCAACTCATGGTTGCCATCTTGAATATTAGTCTAATTCTTTGATGGATAGGTACAGATCTTCTATCTATCCATCTGTAAAATGAGAATGAAAGCACCATCTCATGACATTTTCATAAACATTAAATGACTTAATACATGAAAAGCAGCTAGAACAGAGCCTCGCATTATACACGCTCAATAAATGTGAACTCTAGTTCTGTTAGCATAGAGACATGAATGTAAAGAAATACAGAAAACAAAGATTTCTTCCCTCCTCATTTATTTTGAGATGTGCTGTAAACAGTTTGAAATGTCCCTTTAAGAGCTTTCTGGCTCCCCCAGTTTTGGATGACACGGCAGATTCTCCTTCATAGAAGGTACGAGAGAAACAGCGCTGAAGGGGCACTTTGGAACCTTCCCTCTTCAGAAAGTGTGCTCACATCCAGCTGCATCTGGCTTTCAGTAGAACTGGCCCATGTTCCTCGGGAGTGATGTGTCCAAACCACTGTTCATCCATATTTCCTGGATGATCTGCTCCCTGCGCTCAATCCTTTCAGCCAGCTCTGCGGCCTCTATAGAGCTGTAGACGGGATATGTAGTCCTGCCAAACCTGGACAGTTCCCCCGGGAAATCCGAGTCAGAGGAGTCCTCCTCCCCCTCCTCTTCCTGGCTGTCCTCCTCGGCCTTGTCGCTCCCTGGCACTAGGTGCTCCCTTGCCAGCTGCAGCTCCTGGAAGTCCTTGGTGCAGGACACTCTGACGACCAAGGCACACAGTGTGAGGGCCAGGCCGATGCAGACGCTGGACATGAAGAGCAGGGCGGCTCTCTCGGGGTGGGCTGTAACAGAAAGAGAACACGTCAGGACCTGGAGGGGCTGTCCGGCTTCACCAGGCCCAGGTCCCACAGAAACAGGCACGTGCCCCGGCAGGAGGACAAGGCAGAGTCCTAGTCCTGGACAGCGTCTTGGAGACCATCCACACCTAACAGAGGACATCCGCCCCACTGGAAAAAAAAAAAGAGATCTGGAGCATGTATAGTCAATATATGTATGTTTATGAGAGGACACATAGCCTTGGAATATGACACCTTCTCTTTACTGGTCAATACCTGGCCTTCCTTTATTGTTTATTCATTTCATTAATCAATTTACATTCTGTAATCAGCATCTATGCTGGGAATAAGCCCTCTGAGTGGGAGTTAGAACTTGAGAATAGCTATGTCTGACCTGTGGGTTTGCCTCCCCATCAACAAGGTAACTATCACCTGCATTCCATGGTCATTACCCGCCTGCCTGACCTTTTACACAGCCTACTGCATCCTGATGTATTCCTAAAAGCTTTATGAAAACGGTATAATATTACAGATAGTGTTTGGGTTTCGTTTTAACTTCACAGGACACTGCTGCATGCTGTTTTGTTGGGACTACATTGTGGCTCATTCATTCATTTGCTGGCTGGGGAGCCTCTGGCAGGGTGCCGCCAGGTTTCTGTCTGTGGGCCTTGTAGCCACGACCATTCGTGTATGTCCCTGGGTGAACACCTGCAAGCTTTTCTCTCAGGTGCTGACCTAGGAGGGCAACTGGATGAATTGGAAGATGTGTGAATTGGGGGAAATACAGACAAAGTAGCGTCCAGAGTGGCTGCAAGGCCTGAGAAACTTCAAAACTCCTCATCTGCTCCAGAACTGGGTATGGAAACAATTTTCTTTTTTCTAATAATATGGGTATAAAACTGTATCTCACTGTGGCTTGACTTGTACTTCTTTGCCTGATCCCAATTATACTCCTCTTCAGATGCTTACCTACTCCTTCCTATCAAAATGCTGGCTCATGCTCCATGGCCACTGTTAAAACTGGGCTTGTGCTTTCCCTCTTACACATAAAGAATATATACCTATATATACACATACAGGCATACACATACACACATGTGTGTGTTAGACACTCAGTCGTGTCTGACTCTTGTGACCCCAGGGACTGTAGCCCACTAGGCTTCTGTCCATGGGATTGTCTATGCAAGAATATTGGAGTGGGTTGCCATTTTCTTCTCCAGGAGATCTTCCTGACCCAGGAACTGAACCTGGGTCTCCTGCATTGCAAGTAGTTTGTTTATCTTCTGAGTCACCAGGTCAACACTTTATATATATACCCATATAGGTAGGGGTGGGTCTGTGTGTGTGTGTGTGTGTACGGGTGTATATGTATATATATATATATATATATGTATGTATGTATGTATGTATAGGTATATATGTATATATTCTCCACAGATTGTTGATATTAGACAGCATACATATACAGCATACACATTGTGACTATCTGCTGGTGAGTGACTTGTATTTACCTATCATTAAGGTAGGGTTCATCTAATAAGATTATCTGAAACACAGGAATAATAACACTTCTCCATCTTCCCTGCCCCCAGCTGGTCTCCTCTGTCCTCTCCTGCCCCTCTTGTCGGTTTTCCCCACTATGGCCACTGTAATCTTTTTTTTTTAAGAATCTTTTAAAAAAATTTTATTTATGTATTTATTTTTGGCTATTCTGGGTTTTCATTGCTGCCACAGGCTCTTCTCTAGTTGCAGGGAGTAGGTGCTGCTCTCTAGTTGAGGTGAGCAGGCTTCTTGTTGCGGGGACTTCTCTTGTGGAACTTGGGCTCTGGGGATCATGGGCTTCAGTAGTGGCAGCACATGGGCTCCATAGTTGCATACCCTAGGCTCTAGAGCACAGGCTTAGTTGTTGTGGCTCCGCAACATGTGGGATCTTCCTGGATCAGGGATCGAACCCATGTCTTCTGCATTGGCAGGTGAACTCTTCACCACTGAGCTGCCAGGGAAGCCCTGTAATCATTTTTTTAAATGCACATTAGATCGCATCGCCATCCTACTTAAAACCTGTAACTGGTCTCCCTCCTCCCATAAGGTAAAAATCAAACTCTAATCATCTCCTGTGATGCTAGATAGAAGCTGGCTCATCCAACCATCCTCCCCAAGTTCAACTCTAAGAACTCCAAAGACTTGTCCCCTTGCTTTTTGCTTTCCTGCCCACTGGCCTCTCTCCATCCCTCACAGGGGCCAGCCAACTTCACACCTTGGTGCTTTTGTACATGTTGTTCCTTTTGCCTGGAATGTTCTTTCTCCCCTCTTCATCCAGGCTCTGTGCCCTGTGCCCAGTCTGGACCCAGCCCCACCGTCATTAGGTCTCATAGCCTCTGGAATGTTACTAGGTCTCTGAGTGTATTTTGTCCTTTCTCACCCCATAGAATGCAAGCTCCCTGAGGGCTGGGGCTGAACTGCCTTGTTCTTTGCCAAATGCCCATCGCACACTCCTAACTGGGGGTGACACAGTGCTCTGCTGAGTGCTGGGAGGGAAGGGCCATGGGTCTACAGCACTAGGCTTGGTTGCCTGGGGCTCGGAGGCTCTGTGATGTCAGCTGCCTTTCTTCCTCTCTTCCTCTGCTCTGGGGGTGGGGATGGGAGTGTGGGGACTCTGGATTCTAGTGTCAGAAGAACTCCTCACTCATCAGGCCATAGGAGTCTTTGGCTCAGGTGAATCTTCTGCCACAAGATCACTCTTCAGACCACGTTTACAACAAGCCTGCTGAGATCCAGTGCTTATTTATGTATTTATTTTTGGCTATTCTGGGTTTTCATTGCTGCCACAGGCTCTTCTCTAGTTGCAGGGAGTAGGTGCTGCTCTCTAGTTGAGGTGAGCAGGCTTCTTGTTGCGGGGACTTCTCTTGTGGAACTTGGGCTCTGGGGATCATGGGCTTCAGTAGTGGCAGCACATGGGCTCCATAGTTGCATACCCTAGGCTCTAGAGCACAGGCTTAGTTGTTGTGGCTCCGCAACATGTGGGATCTTCCTGGATCAGGGATCGAACCCATGTCTTCTGCATTGGCAGGTGAACTCTTCACCACTGAGCTGCCAGGGAAGCCCTGTAATCATTTTTTTAAATGCACATTAGATCGCATCGCCATCCTACTTAAAACCTGTAACTGGTCTCCCTCCTCCCATAAGGTAAAAATCAAACTCTAATCATCTCCTGTGATGCTAGATAGAAGCTGGCTCATCCAACCATCCTCCCCAAGTTCAACTCTAAGAACTCCAAAGACTTGTCCCCTTGCTTTTTGCTTTCCTGCCCACTGGCCTCTCTCCATCCCTCACAGGGGCCAGCCAACTTCACACCTTGGTGCTTTTGTACATGTTGTTCCTTTTGCCTGGAATGTTCTTTCTCCCCTCTTCATCCAGGCTCTGTGCCCTGTGCCCAGTCTGGACCCAGCCCCACCGTCATTAGGTCTCATAGCCTCTGGAATGTTACTAGGTCTCTGAGTGTATTTTGTCCTTTCTCACCCCATAGAATGCAAGCTCCCTGAGGGCTGGGGCTGAACTGCCTTGTTCTTTGCCAAATGCCCATCGCACACTCCTAACTGGGGGTGACACAGTGCTCTGCTGAGTGCTGGGAGGGAAGGGCCATGGGTCTACAGCACTAGGCTTGGTTGCCTGGGGCTCGGAGGCTCTGTGATGTCAGCTGCCTTTCTTCCTCTCTTCCTCTGCTCTGGGGGTGGGGATGGGAGTGTGGGGACTCTGGATTCTAGTGTCAGAAGAACTCCTCACTCATCAGGCCATAGGAGTCTTTGGCTCAGGTGAATCTTCTGCCACAAGATCACTCTTCAGACCACGTTTACAACAAGCCTGCTGAGATCCAGTGCTCAACGATGGAGAATGTGGCAACTCTCGGCAAGCCCATTGCAACTGAGGCTTCCCAGTCAACTGAACCAACTAGTCTGAAGTCACAGAATCACCAGATGTTAGCTGGTGGGGCCGTGGCTGGGGGCGGCCCAGCTCCTCCAGTCACAGCCCTTTCACTTGCACAAAGCCACCACTCAGCTGGGGCCCAGCCTCAGGCCAGAGCTCTCGCCAGAGCCCCAGGCTTCAACTAAGGGGACGCCATCTCTTTTCTAACATCATCTGGACCACTTCAGGCTTTGTGACCCCTTTTCCTATTATGCATGTGTGTGCTGAATTGCTTCTGTCATGTCCAACTCTTTGCCACCATATGTACCATAGCCCACCAGGCTCCTGGTCCATGGGATTCTTCAGGCAAGAATACAGGAGTGGGTGGCCATTTCCTTCTTCAGGGAATCTTCCCAATCCAGGAATCAAACCCATGTCTCGGACATCTCTTGCACTGGAAGACAAATTCTTTACCACTAGCACCATCTGGGAAACCCTTTCCTATTATTTATTCTGTTAAATAAAAGGCATTAGTCTCCTTGTTAAACCGAATCTTCACACTGTGCTATTGTTGGTCTTCCTCTCATTTAGCCTCACAGCTCAGTGAATGATTTAACTTTCATTGGCGGTAGCAAGCCCTGGGGAACCTCAGCATGGTGGCCCGTGACCTTTAAGGCCCCTTGACCCTTCAATCTTGGGTCAGAATTCGCACTTCCCAAGAATGCAAGCTCCCTGAGGGCTGGGGTGAACTGCCTTGTTCTTTGCCAAATGCCCATCGCACTCCTAACTGGGGGTGACACAGTGCTCTGCTGAGTGCTGGGAGGGAAGGGCCATGGGTCTACAGCACTAGGCTTGGTTGCCTGGGGCTCGGAGGCTCTGTGATGTCAGCTGCCTTTCTTCCTCTCTTCCTCTGCTCTGGGGGTGGGGATGGGAGTGTGGGGACTCTGGATTCTAGTGTCAGAAGAACTCCTCACTCATCAGGCCATAGGAGTCTTTGGCTCAGGTGAATCTTCTGCCACAAGATCACTCTTCAGACCACGTTTACAACAAGCCTGCTGAGATCCAGTGCTCAACGATGGAGAATGTGGCAACTCTCGGCAAGCCCATTGCAACTGAGGCTTCCCAGTCAACTGAACCAACTAGTCTGAAGTCACAGAATCACCAGATGTTAGCTGGTGGGGCCGTGGCTGGGGGCGGCCCAGCTCCTCCAGTCACAGCCCTTTCACTTGCACAAAGCCACCACTCAGCTGGGGCCCAGCCTCAGGCCAGAGCTCTCGCCAGAGCCCCAGGCTTCAACTAAGGGGACGCCATCTCTTTTCTAACATCATCTGGACCACTTCAGGCTTTGTGACCCCTTTTCCTATTATGCATGTGTGTGCTGAATTGCTTCTGTCATGTCCAACTCTTTGCCACCATATGTACCATAGCCCACCAGGCTCCTGGTCCATGGGATTCTTCAGGCAAGAATACAGGAGTGGGTGGCCATTTCCTTCTTCAGGGAATCTTCCCAATCCAGGAATCAAACCCATGTCTCGGACATCTCTTGCACTGGAAGACAAATTCTTTACCACTAGCACCATCTGGGAAACCCTTTCCTATTATTTATTCTGTTAAATAAAAGGCATTAGTCTCCTTGTTAAACCGAATCTTCACACTGTGCTATTGTTGGTCTTCCTCTCATTTAGCCTCACAGCTCAGTGAATGATTTAACTTTCATTGGCGGTAGCAAGCCCTGGGGAACCTCAGCATGGTGGCCCGTGACCTTTAAGGCCCCTTGACCCTTCAATCTTGGGTCTGCACCCAACAGAGCTCCAGCTCAAACTTATTGTGTTTAAATGAGACATCAAGAGGCTGGGCATCCGGTGAAAGCACAAGGTGTACTGGGCCTGGCTGACAGCACTTGGGGATGTGATAATAACTTTCTGTCATGGAACCAAAGATTAGAGGCCGTGGGAACACTTCAGAACCCACAGCTCTGTGACAAGGCGGTGCTGATTTCCCATCTTCCTCCCTGACAGGAGATCATGTAACTGCAACTTTGGAATGTGTTATGATACTTCTATTTCATTGTGGGCTTGTCTGATATCCTGGAACTCCTTTCATATGAAACAATGACGCCCTCCCAATGCAGGAGAAATGCTGCTTTCTCATCCATGGCCCCAGTTACCCCCACGCAACCTGGAAGTCCACTGCGAGCTCCCCCAGGGGCCAAAGACACACACAGGTGCAAGCCCAAGCCCAAAGAAGAGACACAAATATTAGGCCACGAAGGCCACGAGAAGTATTAATAAAACACTAACTGGATGGAAGGGCAGACATCAAGTTCTGAGCAAGACTGAGTAAATCTCCTGTGACACAGTCTTCAGGGGTACCATGGCTGAGCCAGCTAACAAAGTCACTTCCCCAAATCTCCAGCTCACAGCTCACAGACACACACACATACTCACACATACACAGACAGACACACAAGTTTGCGCAAACTCTGGGAGATAGTGAAGAGCAGGGAAGGCTGGTATGCTGCAGCACATGGGGTCACAAAGAGTCAGCCACTACTGAGTGCCTGAACGACAATGACGATGACTTCTGGGAGGGATGAGCAGGTAAGAGGATAGACAGGAGTGGCGGGAAGCTCCTCAATCGAAGACATGAGGTTTCTATCCTTCAAAATTCTGAAGGGCAGACAACTCTCTTGGAGAAACTGGGGGCAGGTTTTGTATCTGTTGAGCCAGAGCCTGCCCTGCTGCTGGCCATGGCGTCTGTCCTTGGGCAGTGGCTCCAATCCTCTCATTTAGCCTCACAGCTCAGTGAATGATTTAACTTTCATTGGCGGTAGCAAGCCCTGGGAACCTCAGCATGGTGGCCCGTGACCTTTAAGGCCCCTTGACCCTTCAATCTTGGGTCTGCACCCAACAGAGCTCCAGCTCAAACTTATTGTGTTTAAATGAGACATCAAGAGGCTGGGCATCCGGTGAAAGCACAAGGTGTACTGGGCCTGGCTGACAGCACTTGGGGATGTGATAATAACTTTCTGTCATGGAACCAAAGATTAGAGGCCGTGGGAACACTTCAGAACCCACAGCTCTGTGACAAGGCGGTGCTGATTTCCCATCTTCCTCCCTGACAGGAGATCATGTAACTGCAACTTTGGAATGTGTTATGATACTTCTATTTCATTGTGGGCTTGTCTGATATCCTGGAACTCCTTTCATATGAAACAATGACGCCCTCCCAATGCAGGAGAAATGCTGCTTTCTCATCCATGGCCCCAGTTACCCCCACGCAACCTGGAAGTCCACTGCGAGCTCCCCCAGGGGCCAAAGACACACACAGGTGCAAGCCCAAGCCCAAAGAAGAGACACAAATATTAGGCCACGAAGGCCACGAGAAGTATTAATAAAACACTAACTGGATGGAAGGGCAGACATCAAGTTCTGAGCAAGACTGAGTAAATCTCCTGTGACACAGTCTTCAGGGGTACCATGGCTGAGCCAGCTAACAAAGTCACTTCCCCAAATCTCCAGCTCACAGCTCACAGACACACACACATACTCACACATACACAGACAGACACACAAGTTTGCGCAAACTCTGGGAGATAGTGAAGAGCAGGGAAGGCTGGTATGCTGCAGCACATGGGGTCACAAAGAGTCAGCCACTACTGAGTGCCTGAACGACAATGACGATGACTTCTGGGAGGGATGAGCAGGTAAGAGGATAGACAGGAGTGGCGGGAAGCTCCTCAATCGAAGACATGAGGTTTCTATCCTTCAAAATTCTGAAGGGCAGACAACTCTCTTGGAGAAACTGGGGGCAGGTTTTGTATCTGTTGAGCCAGAGCCTGCCCTGCTGCTGGCCATGGTGTCTGTCCTTGGGCACGTGGCTCCAATCCTCTGAGCCTCTGCTTCCCTGTGTGCAGAACAGGGGATGACAGTCCCCTTCTCAGAGTCACCGCTATGTATGCTGTCCTCCCAAATTCAAGTGCTGGAGTCTTATCCCCTGATGTGACTTTATGGGGAGATAGAACCTATCAGGAGGTAATGAAGGTTCAGTGGGGTCACATGGGTGGGGCCCTGATCCAACAGGATTAGTGTCCTTATAAGACAAGACGCCTAGTGGAGTCTAAAATATGATACATGAACTTATCTACAAAACAGAAACAAATAAACAAAAAAACCAAACAGACTCATAGACATAGGGAACAGACTTGTGGTTGCTAAGAGGGAGGAAGGAATGGGGGGTTGGACTGGAGTTTAGGATTAGTAGATGCAAACTATTATATACAGAATGGGTAAATGCAAAGTCCTACTGTATAGCACAGGGAGCTCTATTCAGTAACCTGTGATAAGCCATAATGGAAATGAACATGAAAAAGAATGAAAATATATTTTATTATATGTATAACTAACTCGCTTTGCTGTATAGCAGAAATTAACCTAACACTGTAAATCAACTATACCTATACTTCAATTAAAACAGAAAAGAAGAGACATGTAGAGTTTTCTCTCTCTCTTTCAAGCCTGCTGGCACTGTGATCATGGCCTTCAAGCCAGGAAGAAAATACGCTTCTGTCCTTTAAGCCATCCAGTCCACGGTCTCTTATGAGGGCCAGCTGCACTGAACTGGGCAGTTGCTGAGAACAATGACACAGCCCAGGGCGGTCATAGCACATAAGCAGCTTATGAAGGATTTTCTTTCTTTTTTTTAATATTTATTTTTAATTGATTTCTTTAGTTGTACTGGGTCTTAGTTGTGGCATGCGGTATCTAGTTCCCTGACGGGATTGAACCCAGACCCCTTGCATTGAGAGCTCAGAGTAGTAGCCACTGGACCACCAGGGAAGTCCCTGAAGGATTTTCTTTTCTTTTTTTTTTTAATGTTTATTTTGCTTTTTACCTTTACAGAGTTTTGTTGTTTACAGATATGTATGATCCCAGATTAGTCATATGTATATCCCCCCCATTCCACCCCCTGAAGGATATTCTTGATGCCTTTCCCCCAAGGGTCTTTCCAGGGACTTTGAAAATACAGAATATTTTCAACAATAAAAATCTCTCTATCTTTTAACTTCGACACTTATCAGGAATGGAACTGGGATGGTGGTTAGAGAAGAAGCGATTTTCAACCACCACACAACCACTCCCCAGCGAGAATATTGGTAAGAAGGATCAACGATGATTCCAACTCTTGTGCTGAGACGTTTCCTCAAGGCTTTATTTTCCTCTGCAGAAGGCTTCCTTCAAACAGCCCCCACTCTGGCAGGCCTCAAAGAAGTCATGCCATAATGTGTTCTATTATCATGTAGTTTACAAAAGTCCTCAGAAGTTTTGGCTCCCCAAACAGAGTCAGGCAGGCATTGCTGAAACTTGCAGAGTCAACGTTCCAAAATACGGTCTGTTTGGAGGTGAGCCGAGAGGCTGGTGAGGAAAGACAGCGTGCACCAGGCCCTGGCTCATGAGCCATTTGGGCTCCACTAATTAAGGAGGATGGAGTCTGATTGATCCTTGGGGGGAAGATTACCCAGGGAAACCTTGGCAACCGTGGGCAGCAACGCGGATGACTCAGGCAGGGGCTCTGCCTCCACAGACCATGACCTGTTCGGTTCGCTAAGTCATCTTTCGGCTCAATTTCCTTTCAGCCAAGGGTGGAATTCAATAATCTTATGCCATGCCCTTCCCAAGTTTCAGAGCTGGAAAATGCATTCCTCGGCTTCTAGCTTTGCAAAGTGGAAAATTCCCCTGGAGACCAACGGCTGCTTAATGAACATTAGCGCTTGCTGCCTGCCTATGTGGTCCTCTGGTCGGTCGTCCGTGGGATCCATTCCTACATTCAGGCCTCCGTGTATCTGGATCATAGAAGATGGAAGCTGCTGTCTCAAACTGGCAGTCTGCTTTCTTTCTTTCTTTTATTTTTTTAGACATTTATTTTATTTATTTACCTTTTGGGGAGTGGGGTGGGGAGGGAGGGGGATGGGCGGGCCACTTCTATTGGTCTTTCATTTCTCTATTTTCATCTGTCTTTGTTCTTTGGCCTGTGTGGGCCTCCCATCGCGGTGGCCTCTGTCACTGCAGAGCGCTGGCTCTGGGCGCATGCACCCCAGAGCTCCGGCTCGGTGATTGGACACATCGGTCCAGCCGCTCCGCGGCACGTGGGATCTTCCCAGGCCAGGGATTGAACCGGCGCCCCTTGCACTGCAAGGCGGTGTCCTTACCCACTGGACCACCAGGGAAGTCTGGCAGTCTGCTTTCTTGAATACTTATTCCTTTATTTGACTGTGCCAGGGCTCAGTCGAGGTACGTGGGATCTTTAGTTGTGGCTTTTTTTCTCCCTTAGTCACTCAGTCATGTCCGACTCTTTGCGACCCCATGGACTGTAGCCCGCCAGGCTCCTCTGTCCATGACTTCTCCAGGCAAGAATACTGGACTGGGTTGCCGTTTCCTTCTCCAGGGGATCTTCCCATTGCAGCATGCTGGACCTTTTTTTTTTTTTTCAAGTTGTGGCATGTGGGATCTAGTTCCCTGATAGGGGTCCAACCTAGGCCCCCTGTATTGGGAGCTTGGAGTCTTAGCCATCGGACCATCAAGGACCATTTCCCCTTGTCTTCAGCCATCCAAGTTTTGTAATTAAACAGAGCATTTGGGAATAAGCATTCAGTGAATCCAGTAGCGTTCTAGGATGCTTTGAATTCATGGACCTACCTCTAATGTAAGCAAACGCTGCCAGGGAGTGGCTGACGACCACACCATCTTTCCTCAGAACGCTCGATTCCCTTGGGTCAAAGTTGGTATCTGTTTCATAAAAAAATAAAAAAAGGAAGGCTGATTAATCACAACCATCCCCAGTTGGTATTTTGTTCCTAAACCAGGACTGCTATCATAAATAAAAAGTCACAGAAATCCAAGACGTGGGCCTCTGGCAAAATTAGGGAAGACTAAGCCAAAAAAGAGCATTGAGCAAGCAGTCTCTGAAACTACTAAGTCACGAAAGGGATTTAGAAATTCTAAAATGTGCTGTTTCCAACTTCACTCATCCCCTCTACTGCTGAAGGGAACATGTTTCTTTTTCCATTCTAAAGGCAGTGGTACCATCATGCCTCTGGGGGATTTAATAATGTCCCACTTAACCACAGAGCTACTTTCTGCTCTGTTGACCATAGATAAGAAGCCCTTGAATTATGGAGTGAGGTGGTGTTTCTGGAAATGACAGCAAAATGCAGGGCGGATCTGGGTTCAGATGTCTGGTTAGGCTGCTGTGACGGCTTAGGGAGCCCCTGACGGGGCAGCCTATGGGCTGTGGGAAGCACTGGGAATGTGAGACACAGCTCTCAGGCCTCCCCTGCAGGGGGGACCAGGATATTCGTGGGATCCTGGTAGGAGCCCTGTTAAAAAGAGCAGAAGGGGGCTTCCCTGGGGGCTTCCCCTGGTGGTCCAGTGGGTAAGGACACCGCCTTGCAGTGAAAGGGCCGCTGGTTTGATCCCTGGCCTGGGAAGATCCCACGTGCCGCGGAGCGGCTGGACCGATGTGTCCAATCACTGAGCCAGAGCTCTGGGGTGCATGCGCCCAGAGCCGGCGCTCTGCGGTGACAGAGGCCACCGCGATGGGAGGCCCATGCGGGCCAAAGAACAAAGACGGATGAAAATAGAGAAATGAAAGACCAATAGCAGTGGCCCGCCTGCTCCCCTCCCTCCCCAACCCGACCCCCACCCAAAAATAAATAATAAAATAAATAAATCTTTAAAAAAAAAAAAAAGAGCAGAAGGCATGAGAGAGGCTGAGCCTGGTGGGGAGCTGGAGGGGCGGAACTAGAATGTGCACAATAGTCATCCTAAGCTTTGAGACTAGTTCTATTTCTTGATGTTTTCCTGTGTGTTTCATATCAAGCATATTTTACTTTTATACTGAAGAGGAATAGACTTCATGAATATAATTCAAATAATCCAAGACCAACTCTCAACCCATGAAGTGCAATATCTTATACAGATTGTCTTGGGGGCCTCTGCCATTTCTATTTAGGAGCCCCAAGGGTTGAAATTCCATTCTAGATTTGATTTTTAAAAAACCCAAAATGTTCATTCCCTTATTTACAAAAATCCAGTAAACACCTCAGGCAGAAGGGCATATGTGGACGGGGGTCCGCAGGTCCCGCCTGGATCTGACCCCCTCAAGGTCCCCAGTGGGATCATCTTTCCAATATGCTCATCACAAAGCCATGAATCCCAGATTTATTTCTGAGCAGACCTCCTTTTTTCTAAGATTTTTTCCTTTAGGAAATAAGAGGGGACGGGAAGGAGGATTTAGCCTACTTATGATTTAAAGCAGCCCACGTTGGCCACCATGAGTGACCATCTGCCACAGCTCTGCCATCCTCAGAGTTGGCCACTCACGCACCTGTGCCCCTGGCCTCCTAACCTGTGTGCATCCATCTGAGGTCACCTGGGGCTGCTTGCCTTTACTTAAAAAGAAAGCTGGTAGTAAGCCAGAAACATTACCAGAGTCGCCATCTTTCTGCTTCTCAGAAGGTTTTAGATTAGCAATGGCTGGATCGATTGCTCTGAGTATATTCTTGGGAACTAAAAACCAAAAAGAAGTATTTTAGATCCTCTGTACACTTCATATAGCTTAAAAATGTCATGTAGAAAAGACTGTGAAAGATCAATTCAAATCCATACATGTCTCATTCATTCTGCTTATCTAATACACTCACACACATGTACCTATAGTACCCACGTGGTCATCAAATGTCCCAGGAAGGTTGCCCTTTAGATCTATGTTGCAGCATGAAAAAAACCAACACCATGGAAAACAAACAAAGAAGATATGGTGTATCTAGCCAATAGAAAAATATTTAGTTGTCTTCCCTGGTGGCTCAGTAGTTAGGAATCCGCTTGTAATGTGGGAGCTGCAGGTTTGATCCCTGGGTCAGAAGGATCCCTGGAGTAGGAAATGGCAGCCCACTCCAGTCTTTTTGCCTGGAAAATCCCATGGGCAGAGAAGCCTGGTGGACTAGAGTCCATGGGATGAGGAAAAATTGCTGGACACAACTGAGGCTCCTGAGCATGGCACGGCATATCTATCCAATCGAATAATGTTTAGCAGTAACAAGGAATGGCGCACAAGCACTGTTTGGTATCCTCGTGGTCTGGTTCTAGATTTATTAGACCCAAAATGTTCATTCCCTTATTTACAAAAATCCAGTAAACACCTCAGGCAGAAGGGCATATGTGGACGGGGGTCCGCAGGTCCCGCCTGGATCTGACCCCCTCAAGGTCCCCAGTGGGATCATCTTTCCAATATGCTCATCACAAAGCCATGAATCCCAGATTTATTTCTGAGCAGACCTCCTTTTTTCTAAGATTTTTTCCTTTAGGAAATAAGAGGGGACGGGAAGGAGGATTTAGCCTACTTATGATTTAAAGCAGCCCACGTTGGCCACCATGAGTGACCATCTGCCACAGCTCTGCCATCCTCAGAGTTGGCCACTCACGCACCTGTGCCCCTGGCCTCCTAACCTGTGTGCATCCATCTGAGGTCACCTGGGGCTGCTTGCCTTTACTTAAAAAGAAAGCTGGTAGTAAGCCAGAAACATTACCAGAGTCGCCATCTTTCTGCTTCTCAGAAGGTTTTAGATTAGCAATGGCTGGATCGATTGCTCTGAGTATATTCTTGGGAACTAAAAACCAAAAAGAAGTATTTTAGATCCTCTGTACACTTCATATAGCTTAAAAATGTCATGTAGAAAAGACTGTGAAAGATCAATTCAAATCCATACATGTCTCATTCATTCTGCTTATCTAATACACTCACACACATGTACCTATAGTACCCACGTGGTCATCAAATGTCCCAGGAAGGTTGCCCTTTAGATCTATGTTGCAGCATGAAAAAAACCAACACCATGGAAAACAAACAAAGAAGATATGGTGTATCTAGCCAATAGAAAAATATTTAGTTGTCTTCCCTGGTGGCTCAGTAGTTAGGAATCCGCTTGTAATGTGGGAGCTGCAGGTTTGATCCCTGGGTCAGAAGGATCCCCTGGAGAAGGAAGTGGCACCCACTCCAGTATTCTTGCCTGGAAAATCCCATGGGCAGAGAAGCCTGGTGGACTAGAGTCCATGGGATGAGGAAAAATTGCTGGACACAACTGAGGCTCCTGAGCATGGCACGGCATATCTATCCAATCGAATAATGTTTAGCAGTAACAAGGAATGGCGCACAAGCACTGTTTGGTATCCTCGTGGTCTGGTTCCATGGCCCACCTTGGATACCAAAATGCACAGATGCTCCGTTCCCTCATATAAAATGGCATCTGGTTTGCATGTAACCTACCCATATCCTCCTGTATACTTTAAGTCATCTCTAGACTACTGACAATACTTAATACCATGTAAATGTCTTGTAAATAGTTGTCAGTGCGGAGTAGATTCAAGTTTTGTGCCTTGGAACTTTCTGGAATTTTTTTTCAAATATTTTCAGTTCTGCATTTGGTTGAATCTATGGACGTGGAACCCATAGACATGGAAGGCCGACTGCATCGACAGCTGGTATGACACGGATAAACCTCAGAAACATGGTACTCAGGGAAAGAAACGAGACCTATACCCTTCATATGACATCTTCAGGAAAAGGCACACTTATAGAGACAGAAAGTAAATTTGTGGGTCCCTGTGACTCAGCTGTAAAAATCTGCCTGTGCTGCAGGAGACACGGGAGACACAGGTTTGATCCCTGAGTCAGGAAGATCCCCTGGAAGAGGACATGGCAGCCCGCTACAGTATTCTTGCCTGGAGAATCTCATGGGCAGAGAAGCCTGGTAGGGCTTCCCTGGTAGCTCAGTGGTGAAGAGTTTGCCTGCCAATGCAGGAGACATGGGTTCGATCCCTGATGCGGGAAGATGCCAGATGCTGTGGGGCAACTAAACCCATGAGTCGCAACGATGGAGCCCGTGCTCTCGAGCCTCGGATCCGCAACTATGGAGCCCGTGTGCAGCAATTACTGCAGCCCATGTGCCCCAGGGCCTGAGTTCCACAACAAGAGAAGTCACGGCAACAAGAAGCCTGCTCACCTCAGCTAGAGAGTAGCCCCCACTCCCTGCAACTAGAGAAGAGCCTGTGGCAGCTGTGAAAATGCAGAAAAGCCAAAAATTAAAAAAAATTAAAAAAAGAGAAGAGCCTGGCGAGCTTGGTGAGCTATAGTCCACAGGGTTGCAAAGAGTCAGACCCGACTGAGTGAGTGAGCGCACACAGGACGGAGGCGGGGGTGGGGACGGACCACGTATGCGTGTGAGGGAACTCTGGGGAGTCGTGGGGATGTTTTTAAATAGGAGTCTGGTGAAGGCTGCATGAGCACACACCCCCAATCTTTTCTGGCTCCTTGTGACCCCAAAGACTGAAGCCCACCAGGCTCCTCTGTCCATGGGATTCTCCAGGCACAAATACTGGAGTGGGTACCATTTCCTTCTCCAGGGGATCTTCCTGCTTCAGGGATCAAACATGTATCTCCTGTTTTGGCCAGTGGATTCTTTACCACTGAGCCACCTGGGACGCCCGGTGAAGGCTGAATAGCCCTGTAAGTTTACCAGACATCACTGAGTTGTTTCTACTTGAAACGGGTGAATTTTAAGGTATGTAAATCACACCTAATCACTCTGTTAACACTGAACATCAGCTTCCCTGAGATGCAGTGAAACAAAATGAATGGAACCAACTCCACACCCAGCACAGACCTCTCCCAGCTGCAGTTCTGTTCTCTGTCCAGGATAAACCTAGCAGGTATCGGAAAGAAACGAGACCTATACCCTTCATATGACATCTTCAGGAAAAGGCACACTTATAGAGACAGAAAGTAAATTTGTGGGTCCCTGTGACTCAGCTGTAAAAATCTGCCTGTGCTGCAGGAGACACGGGAGACACAGGTTTGATCCCTGAGTCAGGAAGATCCCTGAAGAGGACATGGCAGCCCGCTACAGTATTCTTGCCTGGAGAATCTCATGGGCAGAGAAGCCTGGTAGGGCTTCCCTGGTAGCTCAGTGGTGAAGAGTTTGCCTGCCAATGCAGGAGACATGGGTTCGATCCCTGATGCGGGAAGATGCCAGATGCTGTGGGGCAACTAAACCCATGAGTCGCAACGATGGAGCCCGTGCTCTCGAGCCTCGGATCCGCAACTATGGAGCCCGTGTGCAGCAATTACTGCAGCCCATGTGCCCCAGGGCCTGAGTTCCACAACAAGAGAAGTCACGGCAACAAGAAGCCTGCTCACCTCAGCTAGAGAGTAGCCCCCACTCCCTGCAACTAGAGAAGAGCCTGTGGCAGCTGTGAAAATGCAGAAAAGCCAAAAATTAAAAAAAATTAAAAAAAGAGAAGAGCCTGGCGAGCTTGGTGAGCTATAGTCCACAGGGTTGCAAAGAGTCAGACCCGACTGAGTGAGTGAGCGCACACAGGACGGAGGCGGGGGTGGGGACGGACCACGTATGCGTGTGAGGGAACTCTGGGGAGTCGTGGGGATGTTTTTAAATAGGAGTCTGGTGAAGGCTGCATGAGCACACACCCCCAATCTTTTCTGGCTCCTTGTGACCCCAAAGACTGAAGCCCACCAGGCTCCCCTGTTCATGGGATTCTCCAGGCAAGAGTACTGGAGTGGGTACCATTTCCTTCTCCAGGGGATCTTCCTGCTTCAGGGATCAAACATGTATCTCCTGTTTTGGCCAGTGGATTCTTTACCACTGAGCCACCTGGGACGCCCGGTGAAGGCTGAATAGCCCTGTAAGTTTACCAGACATCACTGAGTTGTTTCTACTTGAAACGGGTGAATTTTAAGGTATGTAAATCACACCTAATCACTCTGTTAACACTGAACATCAGCTTCCCTGAGATGCAGTGAAACAAAATGAATGGAACCAACTCCACACCCAGCACAGACCTCTCCCAGCTGCAGTTCTGTTCTCTGTCCACAGCTCTTAACTTATCGCTTTCTTAATAAATCTACAGAGAATTCGAAGGCTCTGGCTAGAATGCAGCTCTCTGAATTGTAAGAAAGGATGACAGAAAGATAAAGAGAGAAGGGCAGTGTAATAATAGCCTCCTATGGAAGATGGTTAAAGATTCTGACAAACCGACCCTGAGAATAAACCATCTGGATCTCAAGACCCTCCAGGCAAAGTGGACGAGATGGTAGCAGGAGCCAAAGACGGGGGCAAAGCAAGAGCTCTGAAGACCCCCACACTGCAGCTGGCTGGGAGACAGGAGAGGAAACCAAATGTTTTTGCTGCAGACAATTGCTTATTTTTGTTTGTTCTTTGGCCCAGCAGGGATCTGGGAGAAGTGGCAACAGGAAACAGAAGTGAAGCCAATACAAACTGGGCAAGTTAAACTGTGCTGATTCTTTGAACAAGAGCTGGTAAGACCTCCAGCCGCAAGAAAACCTCATTTCCTTTCTCAAAGTGCTTAACACGAGTCTTTCGGGGCATGTCCAAGACGTTCCTCAATTTTGAATATTCCACGTGCTGGCGGTCCTGGCGCCTCTTTGACCATCAGCAGCGAGGGTCGCTCTCCAGGGCAGTGTGGTGACAGCGGCGGAGGCGGTGGACGCTGTCCAGCACTCCCCTAGGAACGCCCCTTGGCCGACCAGCACACTGTGGATCCCGGGCCCCAGAGAGCTGAGCCGCGCTGCCCTGGATGCTTTCTGATGAAACGGGCTCTCCATCCCTTCCGCACCCCGGTCCCTCGGCAAGAGTGACCCCTCTCAGCAGGCGTGGCGCGTCTTTCCCACGCCCGCTCTCAAGAGTACTGGAGTGGGTACCATTTCCTTCTCCAGGGATCCCTGTTGGGATGTTCTCCTGTTTTGGCCAGTGGATTCTTTACCACTGAGCCACCTGGGACGCCCGGTGAAGGCTGAATAGCCCTGTAAGTTTACCAGACATCACTGAGTTGTTTCTACTTGAAACGGGTGAATTTTAAGGTATGTAAATCACACCTAATCACTCTGTTAACACTGAACATCAGCTTCCCTGAGATGCAGTGAAACAAAATGAATGGAACCAACTCCACACCCAGCACAGACCTCTCCCAGCTGCAGTTCTGTTCTCTGTCCACAGCTCTTAACTTATCGCTTTCTTAATAAATCTACAGAGAATTCGAAGGCTCTGGCTAGAATGCAGCTCTCTGAATTGTAAGAAAGGATGACAGAAAGATAAAGAGAGAAGGGCAGTGTAATAATAGCCTCCTATGGAAGATGGTTAAAGATTCTGACAAACCGACCCTGAGAATAAACCATCTGGATCTCAAGACCCTCCAGGCAAAGTGGACGAGATGGTAGCAGGAGCCAAAGACGGGGGCAAAGCAAGAGCTCTGAAGACCCCCACACTGCAGCTGGCTGGGAGACAGGAGAGGAAACCAAATGTTTTTGCTGCAGACAATTGCTTATTTTTGTTTGTTCTTTGGCCCAGCAGGGATCTGGGAGAAGTGGCAACAGGAAACAGAAGTGAAGCCAATACAAACTGGGCAAGTTAAACTGTGCTGATTCTTTGAACAAGAGCTGGTAAGACCTCCAGCCGCAAGAAAACCTCATTTCCTTTCTCAAAGTGCTTAACACGAGTCTTTCGGGGCATGTCCAAGACGTTCCTCAATTTTGAATATTCCACGTGCTGGCGGTCCTGGCGCCTCTTTGACCATCAGCAGCGAGGGTCGCTCTCCAGGGCAGTGTGGTGACAGCGGCGGAGGCGGTGGACGCTGTCCAGCACTCCCCTAGGAACGCCCCTTGGCCGACCAGCACACTGTGGATCCCGGGCCCCAGAGAGCTGAGCCGCGCTGCCCTGGATGCTTTCTGATGAAACGGGCTCTCCATCCCTTCCGCACCCCGGTCCCTCGGCAAGAGTGACCCCTCTCAGCAGGCGTGGCGCGTCTTTCCCACGTCCGCCTCTTGGCGCATTCTCAAGATACGGCGGGAGGAGGACTCAGATCCCAGCAAATGCCAGAGGCTCTTCAGAGCAAGAAAGACGAATTGCTCGGCAAGGAAGGGCACGGTTGAATGAGTTCTGCAGAATGAAACATGAACTCGCCTGTGTCTGCTGTAAGTACATGTCAGGAAACCTGCCCATTTACTGCTGGGAAAATGGCTCTCATGGTGGGAGAATCTTTTAGGACCTTTAGAATAACGACAGGTGTGAACGCACCTGTCAGATTCTCCTATCTCCTGTGTCAAACCGATTCAGAGTGAGGTCGGGCACTGGGTGTGAATGATTAACACCCCCAAACCCATCCCTCTCCATTAGAGATGAAAGTGAAAGTGTCTGACTCTTGGTGACCCCACGGCCCCCCAGGTTTCTGTGTCCATGGAATTCTCCAGACAAGAATCCTGGAGTCAGTAACCATATCCTGGGGATCTTCCAGACCCAGGGATCGAACTTGGGTTTCCTGCCTTGCAGGCAGCTTCCCTACTGTCTGAGCCACCAGACACGCCAGCAAACCGCTTTTCATGGAGCTCCCACCACGAGCAGGCCCTGTGCTTGGCATTTAAACAGTGCCTCTTGAGCAGTCCTTTTAGTGACTTAGTCCTCTGAGTGAAGATGCATACCATTCCCATTCCTACAGATGGGAAAACTGAGGCTCAGGGACACACCGTCACCTGTAAAGGCAGCTTCAACTCTAGTCTCCCTCATATGTGCCCTTGCTCTTTCGGGCATGTCCAAGACGTTCCTCAATTTTGAATATTCCACGTGCTGGCGGTCCTGGCGCCTCTTTGACCATCAGCAGCGAGGGTCGCTCTCCAGGGCAGTGTGGTGACAGCGGCGGAGGCGGTGGACGCTGTCCAGCACTCCCCTAGGAACGCCCCTTGGCCGACCAGCACACTGTGGATCCCGGGCCCCAGAGAGCTGAGCCGCGCTGCCCTGGATGCTTTCTGATGAAACGGGCTCTCCATCCCTTCCGCACCCCGGTCCCTCGGCAAGAGTGACCCCTCTCAGCAGGCGTGGCGCGTCTTTCCCACGTCCGCCTCTTGGCGCATTCTCAAGATACGGCGGGAGGAGGACTCAGATCCCAGCAAATGCCAGAGGCTCTTCAGAGCAAGAAAGACGAATTGCTCGGCAAGGAAGGGCACGGTTGAATGAGTTCTGCAGAATGAAACATGAACTCGCCTGTGTCTGCTGTAAGTACATGTCAGGAAACCTGCCCATTTACTGCTGGGAAAATGGCTCTCATGGTGGGAGAATCTTTTAGGACCTTTAGAATAACGACAGGTGTGAACGCACCTGTCAGATTCTCCTATCTCCTGTGTCAAACCGATTCAGAGTGAGGTCGGGCACTGGGTGTGAATGATTAACACCCCCAAACCCATCCCTCTCCATTAGAGATGAAAGTGAAAGTGTCTGACTCTTGGTGACCCCACGGCCCCCCAGGTTTCTGTGTCCATGGAATTCTCCAGACAAGAATCCTGGAGTCAGTAACCATATCCTGGGGATCTTCCAGACCCAGGGATCGAACTTGGGTTTCCTGCCTTGCAGGCAGCTTCCCTACTGTCTGAGCCACCAGACACGCCAGCAAACCGCTTTTCATGGAGCTCCCACCACGAGCAGGCCCTGTGCTTGGCATTTAAACAGTGCCTCTTGAGCAGTCCTTTTAGTGACTTAGTCCTCTGAGTGAAGATGCATACCATTCCCATTCCTACAGATGGGAAAACTGAGGCTCAGGGACACACCGTCACCTGTAAAGGGCGAAGCTTCAACTCCTAGTCTCCCTCATATGTGCCCTTGCTCTTTTCTGTGACACTGGGACATTCAGCCTCTGGCAACTGGATAAAGGATTCTTTTAAAGGATTATAAAGACAGCAAGGTAATTCCCATTCAGATCGTCCCTCTCAAGTCTGTTAGAGGAAACCAGAGCTGACCATTCTATTTTTTAAATAGTTACTTTTTCATTGTTTCGACTGTGCACAGTCTTAGTTGTGCCATGCGGGATTTTCAAGCACAGGATGTGGGATCTAGTTCTCTGATCAGGAACCCAGGCCCCTCGTGTTGGGAACATGGAGTTTTAGCCACAGGACCACCAGGGAAGTCCCCAGAGACGATGATCCTAATGGGCTCCAAAGGTTTGCTAAATTGAGGTAGGCCCCCTTCCTGAATTGTTTTCTCCCTGAATAAATCTGTGTCAAGCGTGGATTAGGGAAGACTTTAATTAAGAAGCCTCCACTGGCTTCTTGAAATTGGAGCCCCCAGTACTTTTTCACAGAAGAGACCGAAAGATCTCTGCTTTACTGTTCTTCCCTCTCAACAGGTACATATGTGGCACGAGCATCTCCGAATCCAGTCATCCCCTCCGCCTGCCTGTTCCAAACCTGCGCCACTTTTTCCTCCTGCCCCAGTCCTGGTGCTTTCTGTCCCTCCCGTCTCCCAGTGCGAGCACCTGGCGAAGAGGGCACCCCAGATGTTGGTACCACTGTCCCTTTTGTCCCCAAATCCTGGCACCCGTCTCCTGGGAGGAGCTGCAGACCCCCAGCTGATGTCCCCACATTTCCTGTCCTTCTCAGGAACTGTTAGGGCAGGGATGCAGGCTGTGCCTCTGTCTTGGTGACCCTCAAGGACCAGTGGCTGTGGGCCCAGGGAAACGCCCTCAAGAAGGTGAGGGCAAAAGCTGACCGAGCTCTCCAGGTCTGCCTCCTCCTATCGGGAGGAAAGTCTAAAGCCTACCCTGTCCAAGAAATGTGGCTAATAATACAGCTATTGAGCCTGTACTCTAGAGCCTCGGAGCCGCAACTATGGAGCCCATGAGCTGCAACTACTGAAGCCTGTGTGCCCTGAAGCCCAAGTTCCACAAGAGAAGTCACTACAACTAGAAGCCTGTTCACCTCAACTAGAGAGTAGCCCCCACTCCCTGCAACTAGAGAAGAGCCTGTGGCAGCAGTGAAAGCCCAGAATAGCCAAAATAAATACATAAATAAATTTTTTAAAAAAGAAATGAGGCTAATAATAAAACTTGGATAAAAATTGAGAGTCAGGACTTCATCCAGCCATGCATTAAAGAACAATGCTAAAGTGATGCATCTCCCAGCAAAACCAGTGACCAAGGACTCCGTGCATCAGAGGGATGCGACATCAGCCAGGTGGCGCTAGTGATAAAGAGCCTGCTTGCTTATGCAGGAGACAGGAGAGACTCAGGTTCGATCCCTGGGCTGGGAAGATGCCCTGGAGGAGGGCATGGCAAGCCACTCCAGTATTCTTGCCTGGAGAATCCCGTGGACAGAGGAGCCTGGCAGGCTACAGTCCACAGGGTCACAAACAGTCAGACACGACTGGAGGGACTGAGCACAGCTCAGCACAGGTGCACTGACTACCGTTCAAAGAGCAAAAGGCCGGCAGCCTGAATCATTCCCCCGAGGGTTGCCGCAGATGCTGAAATTCTCCGCCCAGCCTAAGAGCGGAGCAGAGGCAGTAGGGAGGAGTGTTCCTTCTCCAAGGGCTCCTGGAGAAAACCCTGCAAGGGTTTCCAGTTGCCCTTAGCTCCAAGCCCATCCTGTCTCCCATCCTCCGGGGCCCCTCAGTCCCGCTCCTGGGCTCACCTCCCAGTCTTCACCTGCCCTTCACCACGCTGACTCCTACACATCTGGTCTCCCTTGACGCCACCCCCCTGGGAAGCCCTGGGTCCCCCAAGTCACCAGGGCCTGGAATCCCCACATTTCACTCCGTAAGAGCAGGGACCACAGGGCTCCATGTGCTGATCCAGCCTCCTCAGAACCCAAGGGGTGGGGTGAGCTCCTGCGTGGGCGCAGCAAGACCTCTCGGCAGGACAGCAAAGCCCGACTGGACCCACGACTGAGGCAACTAAGCACGCATGTGGAGCTTCTTGAGGACACTCAGCCAGAATGGGGTCCAGGCTACCCAGAGCTAGCTGCCTTACCTGGGAGCCAGTAAAGACCGGAGGGCAAATAAACCCATGTTTCCTGGAACGTGAGAGGGGTGCTCTCATTTGGGGACCACATTTGTGTAGTCACTTCCATGCACCTATTCCAGCTATGATATTGCCGAGGACAGATTTAGCTCAGGGTATAAAAGGCGGGGGTTGCCACAGCATCTTACGGGCTGTAGAAAGGAATGGAGTGCTGACACATACCCCAACATAGATGCACCTTGAAAGCATACTAGGTAAAGAAGCCAGTCACAGAGAATCACACATCTTCCGATCCCATTTATATGAAAGGTCCAGAAGAGGTAAATCCGTAAGACAGCAAGGGCTGGTTGCTTGAAGGTGGGACTGGGGGTGAGGGGTGGACTGGGGAGTGACTGCTACAGGGTCCAGGGTTTCTCTGGGGGGTGATGTGACTGTTATCAATATTTTTAAAAATTTCATTTATTGGGCTTCCCTGGTGGTCCAAGTGGGTAAAGAGTCCACCTTGCAGTGCAGGGCGCACCAGTTCGATCCCTGGCCTGGGAAGATCCCATGGGCTGCGGAGCGGTTGGACCGGTGTGTCCAATGATGAGTCAACACTCTGGAGCGCATGCGCCCAGAGCCGGTGCTCTGCAGTGAGACAACCAAGGCAACGGGAGGCCCACATATGCCAAAGAATGGCAAGATCACTGAAAATAAATACGAACAAAAAGAAGCATGATGGGGAAAAACAATTTTTTTTAAATTTCATTTATTTTACTGACTGTGCCCCATAGCATGTGGGATCTTAGTTCCCTGACCAGGGATCAGACTCATGTCCCCTTCAGTAGAAGCTCAGAATCTTAACGACCAGATCACTAGGCAATTCCCAAGAAGGTTCTTAAGTTAATTGCAATGACAGCTGCACAATTCTGCGATCACTGATTTATACGATTAAGGGGTGAATTGTATAGTTTGTGATTTATAGCTCAATAAAGCTGTTACCAAAAGAAAGGCTATGGTATCTGTAAGGGGGAAAGAGGTTTCCATGAGCACAAGTATTGGATTTTCAGTTATGATGTTCTTTGCTTTCCCTTTGCTTCTATACTTGTTAAAACAAAAACAAAAAAAACCCAAAAAAACCAGTCCATGTGTCAGGATTACAAACCAGAAATCCATGTACCCTCAGAGGGTAATGAACACCTGATTTTTAAACACAGCTTTATAAAATTGGAATTGAATGAACCAAGAATTTTGTTTTATGAACTGAAGACACTAGGAAGACAGAGTAATATTATCATGTAACATATTTGATGGCTGAAGTGCAAAAGCATCTGATCTGTTGGGTTCACCCCAGGGCTACACTGATATAAACACCTGTTGGCAGCCCAGAGAATCAGTTACTTTAGAGCCCAAATGCAGGACTGGAAGATTAAGTAGGAATCAAGCATGAACTCCATGAACTTGCATGACATATCCATAAACTGAAGAACCCATATTAAAACCACTCTCACTGACATTAGCTTTTTCCCACTTGCTGCTTCTTTTCCTTTCCCTCCCCACTTGCTGCCAATCTGATCGCTAAAAGCATTTTTTTTCAGCCACCTGGCGGGCAGGATCTTAGTTCCCTGACCAGGGATTGAACTCACACCCCCTGCAGTGGAAGAGCAGAGTCCTAACCACTGAACCACCAGGAAGTCCAGCTAAAAGCACTTTGGACCCAAGACACTTCTATTGCTTATCTGACACGAACATTGTAAGTAAGGATAAAGGAAGAGAAAGAGCTCATGAGCCCCTGGGATGACAACACGGTGTTGGGGGCTGGGGGGGCGCATGCCATGACTTGTTGCTCGAAACCTCCTCCGGTTCACACGACCCCGCCTCCCAGAGGCAGGGTCTCCAAGCAGCTGGTGGAGGGCGTATTCTTACCACAAGCGTAGAAGACCGTGAGGTATTTTTTCACTCCTGGCAGACAGGGGCTTCCAAAGTGGTGATTGTTGACGAGGATTTTGCATCTCTGCTTCCCGTAACATCTCCTGGATAACACTCGCAGAGCCGAGTAAGACAAACAATCTGAGAGGCAGGAGACAATGGAAAACGCGAGGTTAGTTCCATGCGTGGCTTCTGTTCATCTCTGAGCTGGACTTCACAGCTCACGGAGGTCATTCAATGATTTCCTGTCTCATTAAAGCATCCCACGTAGGCTGAGTCCTTTACAGGCGGTCAGTGCTGGAGGGCTTACGTTACTACTGATGTCATTGCCCACATCTTTATAGTATACTATATTATCATGTTCTATATAACATTAGCACATTTTATTTTGTTTTATGAACTGAAGACACTAGGAAGACAGAGTAATATTATCATGTAACATATTTGATGGCTGAAGTGCAAAAGCATCTGATCTGTTGGGTTCACCCCAGGGCTACACTGATATAAACACCTGTTGGCAGCCCAGAGAATCAGTTACTTTAGAGCCCAAATGCAGGACTGGAAGATTAAGTAGGAATCAAGCATGAACTCCATGAACTTGCATGACATATCCATAAACTGAAGAACCCATATTAAAACCACTCTCACTGACATTAGCTTTTTCCCACTTGCTGCTTCTTTTCCTTTCCCTCCCCACTTGCTGCCAATCTGATCGCTAAAAGCATTTTTTTTCAGCCACCTGGCGGGCAGGATCTTAGTTCCCTGACCAGGGATTGAACTCACACCCCCTGCAGTGGAAGAGCAGAGTCCTAACCACTGAACCACCAGGAAGTCCAGCTAAAAGCACTTTGGACCCAAGACACTTCTATTGCTTATCTGACACGAACATTGTAAGTAAGGATAAAGGAAGAGAAAGAGCTCATGAGCCCCTGGGATGACAACACGGTGTTGGGGGCTGGGGCGCATGCCATGACTTGTTGCTCGAAACCTCCTCCGGTTCACACGACCCCGCCTCCCAGAGGCAGGGTCTCCAAGCAGCTGGTGGAGGGCGTATTCTTACCACAAGCGTAGAAGACCGTGAGGTATTTTTTCACTCCTGGCAGACAGGGGCTTCCAAAGTGGTGATTGTTGACGAGGATTTTGCATCTCTGCTTCCCGTAACATCTCCTGGATAACACTCGCAGAGCCGAGTAAGACAAACAATCTGAGAGGCAGGAGACAATGGAAAACGCGAGGTTAGTTCCATGCGTGGCTTCTGTTCATCTCTGAGCTGGACTTCACAGCTCACGGAGGTCATTCAATGATTTCCTGTCTCATTAAAGCATCCCACGTAGGCTGAGTCCTTTACAGGCGGTCAGTGCTGGAGGGCTTACGTTACTACTGATGTCATTGCCCCCACATCTTTATAGTATACTATATTATCATGTTCTATATAACATTAGAGACTTATGAACATTTTATTTTGTCTTTTTATTGGCATAGAATTACTTTGGGCTCCTTCGTGGCTCAGCTGGTAAAGAATCTGCCTACAGGGCGGGAGACTCGGGCTCAGTTCCTGGGCTGGGAAGATGCCCTGGAGGAGGCAATGGCAGCCCACGCGAGGATTCTTGCCTGGAGAATCCCATGGACAGAGGGGCCTTGCACGCTACAGTCCACAGGGTCGCAAAGAGTCAGACACGACTTAGTGTTTAAACCACCATCATAGATACTTTAAAATGTTGTGTTAGTTTCTGCTGTGCAGCACGTGACTCAGCTCTACGTATACATATACCCCCTCCCCTCTTCCGCACCCCGTGCTGCCCCTTCAGGTCGTCACTGAGCCCCAGACTGAGCTCCTGTGCCACACGGCGGCTTCCCACCAGCCGTCTCACTCTTTTACCCACAGTGTGTGTAGAGAGCGCTGTCAGAGCGGCTCTCCAAGGTCATCACCCCCGTCCCCCTGCCGCGTCCACACTTCCGTTCTCTGAATCGGTGTCGCTACTCCTGCCCGGCAGATAGGCTCCTCTGTACCACTTTTCTAGATTCCATATATATGTGTGCATACAGTAAATTTGTTTTTCTCTTTCTGATTTATTTCACACTGTATGACAGATTCTAGGCACACCCGAGTCTCTATAGATGACCCAACCGGAAATCCTCGTCTAGTGTTGAACATGGGGCCCTGTGTTTGCCCCTTGCACCGCCCCCTCAATCACGTCGCTCGTCCTGCAAACACAACAGGCAGAGCATGTAGAACACTGAATAAAGATTCTTCTTTCTTTGATGACCCTCACTCCTCTTTGAGACAGCTGGCTTCCTGGTTGATTTCAAGAAGCTCTCTCCCCTCTGCGAACATAAGCATTACGAGGACAGGGGCTGTTTCTTCCTATTTTGTTCACCATCTGACTCTCCCAGCCTGACCCACTGTTGAAATCCAATAGCTGATGAATAAGTGAACACATGGATGGATGGATACACAAACATGGGACAACTGATGTCATTGCCCCACATCTTTATAGTATATTCTATTATCATGTTCTATATAACATTAGAGACTTATGAACATTTTATTTTGTCTTTTTATTGGCATAGAATTACTTTGGGCTCCTTCGTGGCTCAGCTGGTAAAGAATCTGCCTACAGGGCGGGAGACTCGGGCTCAGTTCCTGGGCTGGGAAGATGCCCTGGAGGAGGCAATGGCAGCCCACGCGAGGATTCTTGCCTGGAGAATCCCATGGACAGAGGGGCCTTGCACGCTACAGTCCACAGGGTCGCAAAGAGTCAGACACGACTTAGTGTTTAAACCACCATCATAGATACTTTAAAATGTTGTGTTAGTTTCTGCTGTGCAGCACGTGACTCAGCTCTACGTATACATATACCCCCTCCCCTCTTCCGCACCCCGTGCTGCCCCTTCAGGTCGTCACTGAGCCCCAGACTGAGCTCCTGTGCCACACGGCGGCTTCCCACCAGCCGTCTCACTCTTTTACCCACAGTGTGTGTAGAGAGCGCTGTCAGAGCGGCTCTCCAAGGTCATCACCCCGCCCCCCTGCCGCGTCCACACTTCCGTTCTCTGAATCGGTGTCGCTACTCCTGCCCGGCAGATAGGCTCCTCTGTACCACTTTTCTAGATTCCATATATATGTGTGCATACAGTAAATTTGTTTTTCTCTTTCTGATTTATTTCACACTGTATGACAGATTCTAGGCACACCCGAGTCTCTATAGATGACCCAACCGGAAATCCTCGTCTAGTGTTGAACATGGGGCCCTGTGTTTGCCCCTTGCACCGCCCCCTCAATCACGTCGCTCGTCCTGCAAACACAACAGGCAGAGCATGTAGAACACTGAATAAAGATTCTTCTTTCTTTGATGACCCTCACTCCTCTTTGAGACAGCTGGCTTCCTGGTTGATTTCAAGAAGCTCTCTCCCCTCTGCGAACATAAGCATTACGAGGACAGGGGCTGTTTCTTCCTATTTTGTTCACCATCTGACTCTCCCAGCCTGACCCACTGTTGAAATCCAATAGCTGATGAATAAGTGAACACATGGATGGATGGATACACAAACATGGGACAACTTTTTCAGCATCCTGGCACAATGTCGTCACAATCAGTAAATATTAACTGAGCATGTATGGAAGACAAGGGACTACGCTATATGTGGTCAGAAAAAACTCAGAGAAGTCTGCCTTGCATGCACGTGATGTGCGATTGGGGCTGGAAAGACAATGCCCACCCAGGGCACCTGACGTCTAATAAGGTGGAACCCAGAATGAGCATCAGCAGTGATGGGTCAAGACAAGAGGCGATGGGGTCGGAGGCAGGAGAGATTGCGGGGGACAGACCAGTCGTGACCGGCTCTGTGAAGGAGAGGGACTTGGTCCTGGGCGAAGGAGCATGAGTTGGGTACAGGCAGGCCGAGAAAGGTATGAACACCAGGGTACGTGAGCCGGAAGCACTTAGTCTGAGGGCTGAGCCTGAGCTGGAATGGTGGCCGTGGGCAGGAAAGCTGCGGTTCACGAGCCGGAGGAGTAAAACAGAGCAAGATCCAGCTGTGTCTAAGTCCGGAGCTAGAGATGCTGAACTCTCCTCCGCAAGCACCAGGACGCCTAAGACATGCACGGGGGCTAGGATCCTTTGGGGGCACTGGTCTGGATGCCCTGGGAGAGACAAGGAGCCGAAGGCAGGGAGACTGGTTTGGAAGCAATTTTTAATTAAACATGTTGGGAGGAGTTAAGGGCTTGAAGAGCAGGGAACAGAGAAGGAGAGAATTCTAGAGACCTTGCAAAGTTCAGCTCGTTTATGATAACAGCCAACATTCTGCTGAGCCTCTCTCTGCTCCCAGCACTTGTGTGTGGACTGACGAAATGGCCCAATAATGTCATAAGATAGATTGTTCGCTAAATGTCTTATAGAATATATAAAGAATATGTTATTATGTGTCATGAGTTATTTATATAACAGTATGCAGCTAGAGAAGGGCAGGGCAGCTCACCCCTCAGAGAAGCTCCACCTCTATCTCTTATATTAATATTAGTGATTGGTGAACATCCAGCAGAAAGGAAGAACCCACGGTAAACACCAGAAAGCTGGAAAGACAATGATCTTGAGGAAAGGAAAATTAAATAAATACACACATAAAATATATACAACAAATAATTAGATATATTTGTTGATATAATGTTGTATATACTCACACATATGATAATACATGGAGCATGTATATATGGACCATATAATCATATATGCATAAACATGTGTGTTTATGTGCATACGTATGAATATATATGTATACATCTTTTGTTACATATCTTCTTCTGTTTAGTTGCTAAATCATGGCCAGCTCTTTTGCGACCCCATAGACTATACAGCCCACCAGCTTCCTCTGTCCATGGGATTTTCCAGGCAAGAATGCTGGAGGGAGTTGTCATTTCCTTCTCCAGGTTATGCATCTATAAGTGTGCAACATGTATATCTCAGCAACCAATGAGAGCCTCATTATAAAAGCAGTGATCTGAGTATCTTCACGAAGGCTCTGGTTTATTCTGCCACATCCAGTTATTCCATGATGGCTGATCAGCGGAGTGCAGGGCACACAGCCGGCACCCAGCCATGCTGCGTTTAATGAATGAATCGGTGCGCTTGCATGGACCCCAGAGAATGCTAACATCTCACACATCTGGCTTTGGCATGTGTTCTGGGAGGGAGGGAGAGCCATGAGCTGGCATCTAGGCAGAGAAAAGCTGCTTGGAGGGGCCGCAGAAACCTGTCATCCTCCTGTAGGTCCCTGGGTCGGTTCTCGGGAACTCCCTCTGGCTTGGAGCAGATCCGTCCGCTTTCTGACTGCTTCTGAATACTCCAGTCTAACAGATGCCTCTTGCTGGACTGACTTGGGTGGGCTCTCATGAATGACAGAAAAGTAACAGAGCACGTCAGGCAGCCAATGAGGATGGAGTGAAATGTGTGAAATGCCAGAGCATCCAGCAGGCCTCTGAAGAGTGAAGAGTGACGGCGTGAACGGTGGGTATTGTCAGGGTTCCGGCAGTCCACCCCGGCTCAGATCAGACCATGGAAAGCGGGTTTGATACGGAGACTTTACAAAGGCGTGAATGGGACGTGACCACCTCAGAGGATGGTGCAGGACCCCGGGGCGAAGAACAGCAGAGAGACGCTCCCAGCCCCCAGCCTGAGGGTCGAGCAGTGATTTCCAGACCCCAGAGGCGGCTGCACGGAGCTGGAGTCTGCGGTGGGGAGCTGAGATGCTCCCCGTGTGCCATATTGTGCTCCACTAGCTGCTTCTGTGCCTGGATCTCTCATCGGATCGAGAGATCCTGGAGGGCACGGGAGCTTCTCAGCTGTTTGCCCAGCATCCACTCTCTGCTCAGGCCTCCCTGGGAGCTCAGGTGGTAAAGAATCCACCTGCAATGTGGGAGACCGGGGTTGGATCCCTGGGTTAGGAAGATCCCCTAAAGAAGGGATAGGCAACCCACTCCCGTATTCTTGCCTGGAGAATCCCAGGGACACAGGAGCCTGGTGGGCTACAGTCCATGGGGTCGCAGAGTCGGACACGACGGAGTGATGTTCACACACGCGACTATCTATCTGCTCAGCTCACTGAGACTTTGCATCCCTCCCGCATAGCTCTAGAAACATCTTTTCTTCTGTCTTTCTGTGAGGTTTGCACAAAGCCACTGTAGAAGTCAAAGCCCAGCCCACATAAATGTGATATATTCTCACCAGCTGTTGCTAAGGTTGCATGAAACGCCTCCTGTGGCTACAAGTCCGGAAGACCCTCTTGTCTGCGCAGCTCTGAGGAGGGCAATGGGGCAGTGGGAAACTCAGCCCCCTGGCTGAGCCTGTTTCCTCAGCTGGACCCTGATGATAGCAGCAGTGGCAGGAGGGGGTGGTGCTGGTTTATTGGCTGTCGTGCCTCTTGCACAAAAGGCTACATTTAGAGGGTCCAATGCCAGCTCCCAGTGTTTGTCAGTTACCGTTCCTGACACCAGGCATTGCGTTTGATGGGAAAGTGGTACTTCTGCAGAAGGCCTTTGGGACTAACATGATTTATAGGCGCAATTATAGGCCTTTTTTGGTTCTGTTAAGTGAAAACAGACATATGGAAGGATCAAATGTATATAACAGCTTAATCTGCAAATAAGCACATGCACACACATGCACACACACAAACATTGAAAGGAGAATCGCTAAGATTCTCAGGGGCTACTCTTGGCTTATGAGAAAGAGGTTTTTCTTTTCCCAATTGATTTTAAGATACTTTCCAAGTTTTTGTGAGTTTACACAGTTTTGAAATGAAAGCATGCAAAATGAGCTTTCTTAAAAAGAAAAACAGAATTGGATAGAAGACAGCTTGTAAGTATGAAGGTCTCTGGGATGTTTTTATTTTTTAGAAATGTAAATTTTTCTGCAAATGTCATGATAAATGACTCTAGTGTATAACTCAATTTGCCTCAGAAGCCATGAAAAGGTTATCCAAGACTAAAGATCTATCTTTTGAATCTTCTTCATTTATTTTAAAGTTTTCATTGAAGTCTAATTATTTCACAATGTTGTGGTAGTTTCAAGTGTACAGCAAAGTGATTCAGCTATACATATGTACATATCTATTCTTTCTCAGATTCTCTTCCATGCTAGGCTATTATGAGAGACTGAACATAGTTCCCTGTGCTATTCAGTAGGCTGTCTACCTGGTTTACATATAGTAGGGTGCACCTGATCATCCCAAACTCCTAATTTATCTCTTCTCAGTCCCCCATCATTTATTTTTATTACTACTTTTCATTGCTTTGTGGATGCACAGGGTTGGTTATGAATAGTTTTGCTGTCCTTAGGAGCCTCATTATTATTTGGGGTTCTCTGCTGAGCACATTTATCAGTTGGAAAAACCCCTTAACTCTCAAGAGATTTGAGAATGTGTTGTATGATTTCTGTATAAGCCACGATGGGGGGAACAGCCCCTGGCTGAGCCTGTTTCCTCAGCTGATGATGAGCAGCAGTGGCAGGAGGGGGTGGTGCTGGTTTATTGGCTGTCGTGCCTCTTGCACAAAAGGCTACATTTAGAGGGTCCAATGCCAGCTCCCAGTGTTTGTCAGTTACCGTTCCTGACACCAGGCATTGCGTTTGATGGGAAAGTGGTACTTCTGCAGAAGGCCTTTGGGACTAACATGATTTATAGGCGCAATTATAGGCCTTTTTTGGTTCTGTTAAGTGAAAACAGACATATGGAAGGATCAAATGTATATAACAGCTTAATCTGCAAATAAGCACATGCACACACATGCACACACACAAACATTGAAAGGAGAATCGCTAAGATTCTCAGGGGCTACTCTTGGCTTATGAGAAAGAGGTTTTTCTTTTCCCAATTGATTTTAAGATACTTTCCAAGTTTTTGTGAGTTTACACAGTTTTGAAATGAAAGCATGCAAAATGAGCTTTCTTAAAAAGAAAAACAGAATTGGATAGAAGACAGCTTGTAAGTATGAAGGTCTCTGGGATGTTTTTATTTTTTAGAAATGTAAATTTTTCTGCAAATGTCATGATAAATGACTCTAGTGTATAACTCAATTTGCCTCAGAAGCCATGAAAAGGTTATCCAAGACTAAAGATCTATCTTTTGAATCTTCTTCATTTATTTTAAAGTTTTCATTGAAGTCTAATTATTTCACAATGTTGTGGTAGTTTCAAGTGTACAGCAAAGTGATTCAGCTATACATATGTACATATCTATTCTTTCTCAGATTCTCTTCCATGCTAGGCTATTATGAGAGACTGAACATAGTTCCCTGTGCTATTCAGTAGGCTGTCTACCTGGTTTACATATAGTAGGGTGCACCTGATCATCCCAAACTCCTAATTTATCTCTTCTCAGTCCCCCATCATTTATTTTTATTACTACTTTTCATTGCTTTGTGGATGCACAGGGTTGGTTATGAATAGTTTTGCTGTCCTTAGGAGCCTCATTATTATTTGGGGTTCTCTGCTGAGCACATTTATCAGTTGGAAAAACCCCTTAACTCTCAAGAGATTTGAGAATGTGTTGTATGATTTCTGTATAAGCCACCTATATTGGGAAGAAGTAACAGTATGAATTATGAAGTTAATTCTCAGAAGTCCAGAGATTACTAAGGGTCTTATTTTATTTATTTTTGGCTATTCTGGGTTTTCACGGCTACCACAGGCTCTTCTCTAGCTGCAGGGAGTGGGGGCTACTCTCTAGTTGAGGTGAGCAGGTTTCTTGTTGCAGTGACTTCTCTTGTTGTGGAACTCAGGCTCTAGGGCACATGAGCTTCAGTAGTTGCGGCCCATGGACTCAACAGTTGTAGCTCCAAGGCTCTAGAGCACAGGCTCCATTGTTGTGGCTCATGAGCCTAGTTGCTCTGCAGCAAGTGGGATCTTCCGGGATCAGGGATTGAACTGGTGTCTCCTGCACTGTCAGACAAACTCTCTACCACTGAGTTACCAGGGAAGCCCTTATTGTTTTTTGTTAACTATCATTTTTTCTGTTTCAAGTATGTAATTATAGCTGAAAACTTGAAAACCACAAATATGCGTAAACCACGAAAATGAAAAGCCTCAGTAAATCCCACTATCAATAAAAAGGTTTACCTTTAAAGAAATCCTTCTAATCACTTTTCTATATTTAATATCCTTCACCTTCAATGCAGCATATACATATTACTCTGTATGCTACTTTTATTATTATTAATACATTTGTGAAAATTTTAATGTAAGCATCATTTGAAAGAGTGGTATAGTTTCTCACTTTATAAGTATACCAGCTCTCTTTACAGTGCCCTACTGGTAGATATTCCGATGGTTTCCATTGTTGAATGCTATAAAGAATTCTACATGACACATCCTTAGAGCTAACTATTTGCACGCAAACATGACAGTTTCTCATTCTTGGAAGTAGGTGGCTTTGTCAAAGGGTATTCAAAATATTAAAGCTTTTGATTCACACTGCCAAACTGTTACTCAGAGTTGTACCAGTTCATGCTCTTGCCAGATTGGGTGAGAGCCCTAGAAACTTTATATTTTCTTAGGACATGTGCCTGACCATGTTTTTCTAAGGCTAACAGAGGAATGGGTGTGTAGACCCCCCATTTTTAAGACCACAATCCTCTTGGACCCAGGAGGTCCTGTGCCTAGTATGATTTAGAGACATGTCTCTGCCCTCATAGTTACCCTGGGAGCAAAAGAATTTATCTTGGTGAGAGCAAAAGAATCTGCAGTGTGTTTTTAGGAAGAGGCCCAAGAAATTGCCAAGGTAATTCAGGTCCTATGCAGGTCCAACCATTTCCTTGTTGACGCTGAGCTCTGAACCACTGGCAGGGTTCTTTTTTTATTAAATGGTTATTTCCCTCTCAGGCTGATTTTGTTTGCACCTCTGCCAGGCAAACTACCCTCCGCCCCAATACATGTGATAACAAGATACTCAAGTATTTAATTTTTATATTTTTGGCTATCATTTCACACTGAAACGGCAGTTAACTGCTGTTTACAACCCGTGTTTATTTAGATAATTGGATTGGTTGCTCTTAAGAGACTGTCTTGGCAGTGGGAGCCCCTGGCACCTTGATCTTTGGCTGAAAAGTCCAGACCTGCCCACACTTGGCCTTGGGAGGACCTTCGCCCAGCCTTTGAGGCCCATGGTGTGGTTTTCTCACTCTCTTACTAAGGAAAGAGAACCCATGGAGCCCACCCAGAAAGTGCTAACTGCAGCGGGAAATAACGTGCCTCGGGGGACACCCAGCCCAGGGAGCTTTCTGGATGCCTGCTTTCCAGAGTCCATGCCTGGGTCTGTGGGAAGGTTTGTTCCTTCCTTGTGTAGAGGCAGCTCCAAGGGTGTTTCTCTAGAATCAACACTGGTCAATCCCTTTTACACTTTGTCCCAGCTACTCCTCTGCTTGCTCAGTGCTCAGCTAGGTCTGAGGCTTTGCAACCCCATGGACCGTAGCACACCAGGCTTCCCTGTCCTTCACCATCTCCTTGAGTTTGCTCAAACTCATGTCCATTGAGTCGATGATCCCATCCAACCATCTCACCCTCCACCCACCTCTTCTCCTCCTGCCCTCAATATTTCCCAGCAGCAGGGTCTTTTTCCAATGAGTCGGCTCTTTGAACCAGGTGGCCAAAGTCCTGGAGCTTCAGCTTCAGCATCAGTCCTTCCGATGAAATTCAGGGTTGATTTCCTTTAGAATGGACTGCTTTGATCTCCTTGCTGTCCAAGGGACTCTCAAAAGTCTCCAACACCGGGCTTCCCCTGGTGGTCCAGTGGGTAAGGACACCGCCTTGCAGTGCAAGGGGTGCCAGTTCGATCCCTGGCCTGGGAAGATCCCACGTGCCGTGGAGCGGCTGGACCAAAGAATCTGCAGTGTGTTTTAGGAAGAGGCCCAAGAAATTGCCAAGGTAATTCAGGTCCTATGCAGGTCCAACCATTTCCTTGTTGACGCTGAGCTCTGAACCACTGGCAGGGTTCTTTTTTTATTAAATGGTTATTTCCCTCTCAGGCTGATTTTGTTTGCACCTCTGCCAGGCAAACTACCCTCCGCCCCAATACATGTGATAACAAGATACTCAAGTATTTAATTTTTATATTTTTGGCTATCATTTCACACTGAAACGGCAGTTAACTGCTGTTTACAACCCGTGTTTATTTAGATAATTGGATTGGTTGCTCTTAAGAGACTGTCTTGGCAGTGGGAGCCCCTGGCACCTTGATCTTTGGCTGAAAAGTCCAGACCTGCCCACACTTGGCCTTGGGAGGACCTTGCCCAGCCTTTGAGGCCCATGGTGTGGTTTTCTCACTCTCTTACTAAGGAAAGAGAACCCATGGAGCCCACCCAGAAAGTGCTAACTGCAGCGGGAAATAACGTGCCTCGGGGGACACCCAGCCCAGGGAGCTTTCTGGATGCCTGCTTTCCAGAGTCCATGCCTGGGTCTGTGGGAAGGTTTGTTCCTTCCTTGTGTAGAGGCAGCTCCAAGGGTGTTTCTCTAGAATCAACACTGGTCAATCCCTTTTACACTTTGTCCCAGCTACTCCTCTGCTTGCTCAGTGCTCAGCTAGGTCTGAGGCTTTGCAACCCCATGGACCGTAGCACACCAGGCTTCCCTGTCCTTCACCATCTCCTTGAGTTTGCTCAAACTCATGTCCATTGAGTCGATGATCCCATCCAACCATCTCACCCTCCACCCACCTCTTCTCCTCCTGCCCTCAATATTTCCCAGCAGCAGGGTCTTTTTCCAATGAGTCGGCTCTTTGAACCAGGTGGCCAAAGTCCTGGAGCTTCAGCTTCAGCATCAGTCCTTCCGATGAAATTCAGGGTTGATTTCCTTTAGAATGGACTGCTTTGATCTCCTTGCTGTCCAAGGGACTCTCAAAAGTCTCCAACACCGGGCTTCCCCTGGTGGTCCAGTGGGTAAGGACACCGCCTTGCAGTGCAAGGGGTGCCAGTTCGATCCCTGGCCTGGGAAGATCCCACGTGCCGTGGAGCGGCTGGACCGATGTGTCCAATCACCGAGCCGGAGCTCTGGAGCGCATGCGCCCAGAGCCAGTGCTCTGCAGCAAGAGAGGCCACCACGATGGGAGGCCCACAGGAGCCAAAGAACAAGGACGGATGAAAATAGAGAAATGAAAGACCAATAGAAGTGGCCTGCCCGCTCCCCTCCCTCCCCAACCCAACCCTCACTCAAAATAAATAAATAAATAAATCTTTAAAAAAAAAAAAGTCTC
The DNA here is from genome assembly GCA_022376925.1 of Tragulus kanchil. Lineage (NCBI taxonomy): Eukaryota > Metazoa > Chordata > Mammalia > Artiodactyla > Tragulidae > Tragulus > Tragulus kanchil. The sequence continues at coordinate 232,888,656 of JAIOJX010000028.1, read as the reverse complement.
CAACACCACAGTTCGATAGCATCAATTCTTTGGTACTCAGCCTTCTTTATGGTCTAGCTCTCACATCTGTACATGACTACTGGAAAAAACGATAGCTTTGATTATAGGGACCTTTGTTGGCAAAGTGATGTCTCTGCTTTTGAATACAATGTCCAGGTCAGTCACAGCTTTTCTTCCAAGGAGCCGGTGTCTTTTAATTTCCTGGCTGCAGTCATTGTCAGCAGTGATTCTGGAGTCCAAGAAAATAAAATCTGCCACTCTTTCCATTTTTCCCATCTATTTGCCATGAAGTGTTGGGACCAGATGGAGAAGGAGTGTTGGGACTAGAGGAGCCATAACTTGTTGCTTCTCTCTTTCTTTTTTCTCTTCAAGTTTTTTGGAAATAATCCAGAGGAAAGAAGATCCCACAAGCATAAGTTCCTTACACATTGTCTATGATATTAAAAAATCAGAAACAATGAAACAATCCAGCTACTAGGGAATGGTTAGGTAAAGTCTATAATTTATCCCTTTACCCAGAGAGTGACTGGCTTGGTCAGGATTTTGCTTGGCCATGGAAAACCATCCATGATATACAGTTAAATTGCAAAGCAGAACTCAAATGTATCTGCTTTCGAACTGCAGATAGAATTTAGAATATGTAAAGGTTGTTCTCTGCTCTTACACCTGTACTTGGAAGAGATCCTAAAAAGTCTTTTTGTTTGATGGGGAAAAAAAAAATCTGTGGCTGGATCTTTTTCTTATTTCTGTCCAATATAATTATGGTGCTCGGGCAGAACAATCATCACAAGCATCTTTTAGAAAGACCTGAAGGGACTTCCCTGGTGGTCCAGAGGTTAAGATGCCACACTCCCAATGTAGAAGGAATAGGTCTGATCCCTGGTCAGGGAGCTAGATCCCACACGCCGCAGCCAAAGAAATAAATATTTAAAAAGAAGACAACGAAGAAGAAATCATTGGAAATGCTCTTGCTGAGTTACTGTTGCTCAGTCGCTCAGTCGTGCCCGACTCTTTGCGACTCCTGGACTGTGACAGGCCAAGCTTGTGTGTCTTCCACTCTCTCCTGGAGTCTGTTCAAGTTCGTGTGCATTGAGTCGGTGACTGGTAATGTTAACCAACCACCGTATCCTCCTGCCAGGGGAGAGCTGAAGCCTCGCTCCTCTCTTTTTCCCGCCAGCAGGTGACAAGTTGCACCGGGTTCTGAGCCCTGGGGCTAAACCAGGCTTGAGCTGAGGTCGCCAGAGGAAACGCACACACATCCCCTCGGGAGGCCCATGGCGAGCCCTGCCCACTGGGCCTTTAGACAGCGATTGTCCTCAGCTCATGCCAGGTTTCAGGGCTAAAAATAAACAGTCCATTCTCCTTCAAAGTGCAAAGGCTGAGCTGCAGTAATAACTGGGGACCAGGAGCAGAGATCTCACGTCGGCGGCCGGTAGACTGGATGTGGCTTGTAGGCATGTTTTGTTTGGCTTCCACCGTGGTTTTTTTTTTTTGGCCCCTTCTATTGATCTTTCATTATTCACTTCCATCCATCTTTGCTCTTTGGCCTGCGTGGGCCTCCTATCGCAGTGGCTTCTCTCGTCGCAGAGCCCTGGCTCTGGGCGCATGCACCTCAGAGCTCCGGCTCGGTAACTGGACATATCAGTCCAGCCGCTCCGCAGCACGTGGGATCTTCCCAGGCCAGGGATTGAACTGGCACCCCTTGCACTGCAAGGCAGTGTCCTTACCCACTGGACAACTGGGGAAGCCCTCCCATGGTGTTTTAAAAGTTGGAAATTTTTACATTACAAAAAAAATTATCAGATTTCCAGCATCTCACGAGAGGTTAGAAGTTATGACAACACCAGGCCCACATACCAGGCTGGCAACCATCTGCTTGCCTGAGCCCTGGCTGGGCACCACACGTAGGAAAGGGGCAGGGCCAATTCAGTCAAGGGGCTCAAAAGTCACTTGGGCACCTACTCCGTGCCAGGCCCTGCTCTGCCTCCTGGGGATTCTCAGGAAAGAGACCCGCATCACCTCTGCAAGGCTGACCACCTACTGGGCAGAAAGAACATGAACACGCAAGTGACCGTTTCTGCCCTTATGCGCTAGCCTGAAAGGTGAGAACTGAGTGGAGATCTTATGAGGAAGCTGAGGGACAGGATGAATGGTTGTGTGTCTTCCACTCTCTCCTGGAGTCTGTTCAAGTTCGTGTGCATTGAGTCGGTGACTGGTAATGTTAACCAACCACCGTATCCTCCTGCCAGGGGAGAGCTGAAGCCTCGCTCCTCTCTTTTTCCCGCCAGCAGGTGACAAGTTGCACCGGGTTCTGAGCCCTGGGGCTAAACCAGGCTTGAGCTGAGGTCGCCAGAGGAAACGCACACACATCCCCTCGGGAGGCCCATGGCGAGCCCTGCCCACTGGGCCTTTAGACAGCGATTGTCCTCAGCTCATGCCAGGTTTCAGGGCTAAAAATAAACAGTCCATTCTCCTTCAAAGTGCAAAGGCTGAGCTGCAGTAATAACTGGGGACCAGGAGCAGAGATCTCACGTCGGCGGCCGGTAGACTGGATGTGGCTTGTAGGCATGTTTTGTTTGGCTTCCACCGTGGTTTTTTTTTTTTGGCCACTTCTATTGATCTTTCATTATTCACTTCCATCCATCTTTGCTCTTTGGCCTGCGTGGGCCTCCTATCGCAGTGGCTTCTCTCGTCGCAGAGCCCTGGCTCTGGGCGCATGCACCTCAGAGCTCCGGCTCGGTAACTGGACATATCAGTCCAGCCGCTCCGCAGCACGTGGGATCTTCCCAGGCCAGGGATTGAACTGGCACCCCTTGCACTGCAAGGCAGTGTCCTTACCCACTGGACAACTGGGGAAGCCCTCCCATGGTGTTTTAAAAGTTGGAAATTTTTACATTACAAAAAAAATTATCAGATTTCCAGCATCTCACGAGAGGTTAGAAGTTATGACAACACCAGGCCCACATACCAGGCTGGCAACCATCTGCTTGCCTGAGCCCTGGCTGGGCACCACACGTAGGAAAGGGGCAGGGCCAATTCAGTCAAGGGGCTCAAAAGTCACTTGGGCACCTACTCCGTGCCAGGCCCTGCTCTGCCTCCTGGGGATTCTCAGGAAAGAGACCCGCATCACCTCTGCAAGGCTGACCACCTACTGGGCAGAAAGAACATGAACACGCAAGTGACCGTTTCTGCCCTTATGCGCTAGCCTGAAAGGTGAGAACTGAGTGGAGATCTTATGAGGAAGCTGAGGGACAGGATGAATGGGCACTCCCAGCCTGGAGGGGGGACTGGGGAGAATACATACATGTATATGGACGGATGAAGGTCTTTGCTATTCATACTGCAACACTGTTGATTGGCTATACCCCCATACCAAATGTTTTTGATGTTAAAAATTAAAAAATAAAAAAGAATGGAGGATGGGGAGGGAGACGGGAGGGAGGTTCCAGAGGGAGGGGACCTGTGTAGACCTGTGGCTGATGTATGTTGATGTTGGGCAGAAACCAACAAAATTCTGTAAAACAATTATCTTTCAGTTTAAAAAAATCAATGAATTTCATTAAAAAATGAATGAGCACTTGAGAGAGTGAGATAAACATGGAGTCATGATGGTGAGGTGAACAGGGACTCAAGATGATGAGGCTGACAGGCACGCTCAAGGCCCCTCCATTTCCCTTCACACTGCAGAGCCGGCCCGCGGGTTTCTGGCACCCGGTAGAAGTTCGCGAATGCGAGGCTGGGGCAGGGGATGAGCAGGCTGCTGTGCTATGTGGCTCAGCCAGGGCTCATGCTCTTAAAACTAAGCAGCCAACGGGCTTCCCTGGTGGCCCAGTGGGTAAGGACACCGCCTTGCAGTGCAAGGAGCGCCAGTTCGATCCCTGGCCTGGGAAGATCCCCCGTGCAGCAGAGCAGCTGGGCCGATGTGTCCAACTACCGAGCCGGAGCTCTGGAGCACATGCGCCCAGAGCCAGTGCTCCGCGACAACAGAGGCCACTGCGATGGGAGGCCCACACGGGCCAAAGAACAAAGATGGATGAAAAATAGATAAATGAAAGACCAATAGAAGTGGCCCACCCGGCCCCCTCCCCACCCCTCCCCCCCAAAAACCTAAGCAGTCAAGCAAAAGTCATCTCCCCTTTAGACTTTTCCTGAGTCAACAATGCTTATTCATGGCTGACCTGAGGATGCCTCAAACTCTCCATGGAAACCTGTCCTTTAACCACGGTGTCTGCTGGCATTTTCTTTGGTGGATGACTTTTCGCTTTAAACCTAAGTCCTAAATCCAACTTCTCAGGAACCCAAGGCAGCAACTTTCAGAACGTCAGTCATTCAGCCTGCGTACAGATCTACCCACATGGCTGACCAATTTCCCCTCAAAAGAGCCCATGATCGATAGTAAGTGACCCTACACCGATCTTAAAAAGTGTAGCCCCTTGTTGTAGATAGAGGTCCTATCACTGGGGTGTCTTGTCCAGCTAAGCAAACCAGGTAGACAGGGAGCCCTGCAGGACGTGCAGGAGGGCAGCAATCAGACTTGCCTCTTTGAAGGCTGTCTCTAGCCCCTGGGAAGAGAGCCATGCCGAGGGACAGGGCAACCCCTGCAATGATCAGGCAACGGTTCCTTGACCTAACGCAGCAGCAGGAACAAGGGAGGAAGGGGTAGAAACATTCTGAAAGCCTGCAGATGTTGTATGAGAGGGAGGATGACGTCTCCATACCCACAAGTCACCTGCTGGGGCCCCGGGCACGGACAGACAGGGGCGCCACCCTCACAAGCATCTCTCTGCCATGGGACAGCTAAGCCTGTTAAGCCAGGAGCTAGTTAAGAGAGACTGGGGGCCCACTTTGGGCTGCTTCTGTTGTCTGCCTGGGCTGTTCTTCAGACACCCGCCATTCCTTCAACCAAAGGGCCTCCGTTCCCTCTACACGGGGCGAGGGGCCTCAGAGACATGGGACCTGTGTTCCTTGCGAATTTTCTCTCTACTCTTGCCTGAGAGGCTGCCTGTGGGGCCAGGTAACTTTCTTTTCTATTTCTTTTTAAGATCCAAGATATTATTTATGCCTGAATTTCTTTCTAAAATTAATGTTTCGTTTCACATTTGATCCAATATAAGAATTTAACACATTAAGGAGCTCATTTCAGATATGATGAACGAAGCGCACCTTTTCTGCCATTTCTCAATCGAGTTTGTTCTCTCTGGTCACACGGCAGGTTGGAGGTGAGGCTGTTTCACCACCGCAGGTTGGGATGTGGGATGCTTAACTTCATGCATCATTTTCACTAGACTAGGGTGCCCAGCAGTTTGGTCTAACATCTGTTTAGATGTTGTTGCCAAGGTATTTTTAAAGATATGACTAACATCAGACATAGAAAATCAACATATGGTTATCAAAGGAGTAAAGGGGTATATTAGGAATTTGGGGTTAACAGATACATTGCATGTAAAATAAATAAACAACAAGGACCTACTGTATAGCACAGGGAATTATAGTCCATATCTTGTAATAACCTACAATGGAAAAGAATCTGAAAAAGGTGGTGCAGTGGTAAACTTGTTGTAGAGAGAGGTCCTACCACTGGGGTGTCTTGTCCAGCTAAGCAAACCAGGTAGACAGGGAGCCCTGCAGGACGTGCAGGAGGGCAGCAATCAGACTTGCCTCTTTGAAGGCTGTCTCTAGCCCCTGGGAAGAGAGCCATGCCGAGGGACAGGGCAACCCCTGCAATGATCAGGCAACGGTTCCTTGACCTAACGCAGCAGCAGGAACAAGGGAGGAAGGGGTAGAAACATTCTGAAAGCCTGCAGATGTTGTATGAGAGGGAGGATGACGTCTCCATACCCACAAGTCACCTGCTGGGGCCCCGGGCACGGACAGACAGGGGACGCCACCCTCACAAGCATCTCTCTGCCATGGGACAGCTAAGCCTGTTAAGCCAGGAGCTAGTTAAGAGAGACTGGGGGCCCACTTTGGGCTGCTTCTGTTGTCTGCCTGGGCTGTTCTTCAGACACCCGCCATTCCTTCAACCAAAGGGCCTCCGTTCCCTCTACACGGGGCGAGGGGCCTCAGAGACATGGGACCTGTGTTCCTTGCGAATTTTCTCTCTACTCTTGCCTGAGAGGCTGCCTGTGGGGCCAGGTAACTTTCTTTTCTATTTCTTTTTAAGATCCAAGATATTATTTATGCCTGAATTTCTTTCTAAAATTAATGTTTCGTTTCACATTTGATCCAATATAAGAATTTAACACATTAAGGAGCTCATTTCAGATATGATGAACGAAGCGCACCTTTTCTGCCATTTCTCAATCGAGTTTGTTCTCTCTGGTCACACGGCAGGTTGGAGGTGAGGCTGTTTCACCACCGCAGGTTGGGATGTGGGATGCTTAACTTCATGCATCATTTTCACTAGACTAGGGTGCCCAGCAGTTTGGTCTAACATCTGTTTAGATGTTGTTGCCAAGGTATTTTTAAAGATATGACTAACATCAGACATAGAAAATCAACATATGGTTATCAAAGGAGTAAAGGGGTATATTAGGAATTTGGGGTTAACAGATACATTGCATGTAAAATAAATAAACAACAAGGACCTACTGTATAGCACAGGGAATTATAGTCCATATCTTGTAATAACCTACAATGGAAAAGAATCTGAAAAAGGTGGTGCAGTGGTAAAGAATCCGCCTGCCAATGCAGAAAACGCAAGACACAGATTTGATCCTTGAGTGGGGAGATTCCCTGGAGAAGGAAATGACAACCCACTCCAGTATTTCTGCCTGAACAACCCCATGGACAAGGGGCTACAGTCCACAGTGTTGCAAAAAGTTGGACATGACTGAGCAACTGAGCATGTGAGCATGTATAACTGAAATCACTTTGCTGGACCTCTGAAACATTGTAAATCAACTGTATTTCCATTTAAAAAGGCTTCCCTGGTAGCTCAACTAGTAAAGAATCCGCCTATAAGACAGGAGACTTGGGTTCAGTTCCTGGGTTGGGAAGACCCGCTGGAGAAGGGATAGGCTACCCACTCCAGGATTCTTGCCGGGAGAATGCCATGGCTCGTCCATGGGGTCTCAAAGAGTTGGACACGACTGAGTGACGTTCTTTTCAATTAAACAAAGAGAGATGACTAATATTAAATCAGCAGACTTTGAGTAAAGTGGGTTACCCTTCTTACTTGGGGGGACCTCAGCAAATTCTGGAAGGCCTTAAGAGCAAAGTCAGGTCGTTCAAAGTTCTCCAGGCAGAAACATGAAGCTTCTGCCAGTGTCTCCAGCCTGCTGTCCCGTGGGATTCAGATTCAAGACTGAACATCAACTCTTACCTCAGTTTCCAGCCTGCCAGCCTGCCCTGCAGATTCAAATCTGCCAGTCCCCACAACTTGTGTGAGTCAATTCTTTAAAAGCGGTCTGTCTGTCTGTCTGTAATAATGACAGAGGGTGACTCTGAAGGGCGGGGCTGTCGGATGTCTCCGACCATCATTTAGCGCCGCACAGCGGATTTCCTAAAATGACTCGCTTTGCTCTTCTCAACCCTCAGCACAGCCTCAAGGCCTCGCACGACAGGCTCTTCTCTCCGCCTGGACACCTTCCCCGGAGTCTGCAGGCTCGTTCCTCCAAGTCTCTGCTCAGCACGCCATCGTCCCTCAACCCAGTGCCTCCCTGCAGCATCCCCCGCCCGCCCGCCCTCCTCTCCTCACGTGCTTGCTCCCTTAACACTCATCAGCACCTGAAATGTGATGTGTTAGCTCGTTTATCGTCTGCTCCCTCATCGCCTCCTCCTCCAAGGCTGGAAGGTCAGTTCCAGGTACACTGTCGGTCGCCAAGGACTCTTCTGTGCCTCGAACGGGCCTTGCATACAGCAGGGGCTCAGGAACTACAGGGTGTAGACTAACTCAACAACCGATGGATTCTGCAATGTGGGGCAGAAGGAGGCCGGGCCTGGTGGGTGGTTCCCCCTCCTCCCCGCCCTTGACTTTCACTCTCGACCAGGCACCAGCCAGTGTGTGGCCTCCTTCCATGGGGACTGGGGTCCCAGTCTCCTCCAACAGCACCCCGATAACAGCCACGCGAGGACACCTACCGAAGGGGGGCAGCCGCTCGGCTTCTGAGGCGCACACGTCCCTCTCCTGGGTCCTCCGGCCGTAGGTTGCAGAGTAGATGTTGAGAAACTTGGATTCGTGGCAGTGCAGTTTCAGCTCGTGGTCTTCACACACGGTTTTGTTTTTTAATTCATCTGAAGCAGAAACAAACATCAGCAGCACCATCAGCTTCCTCAGAAGGGCTCAGTGAGCACCGTCCACATTTCGGTCAGCTCCCACCACGCACGGGGCTGCACCCCCGAGGGGACCGTCGGCACGGCCCGCCTGCCACGGGCTCTCTGATCCTGCCATCCTTCTGCAGGAAATGGGTGGGAAGCAACATGTGGACAAGGGTAGAGACCCAGGGATTCCATAGTGGAGGAGGAGAGGTGTCAGGGTGAGGTCGGCAGGGTGTGCTGGGCCAGTCGCTGGACAGACGTGGCCATAAACGGAGTTTCTCCCCCTTCCCAGCTGAAGACATAGACTTCTTAACTGAAGGGAGCCTTTTCTCCAATGTCGTCTTAGGACCCACACAGCTGAGTGCTCAGTCACTCAGTCGTGTCCAACTCTTTGCAGCCCCATGGACTGTAGCCTGCCAGGCTCCTCTGTCCTTGGGATTTCCCAGGCAACCTCCTCCTCCAGGGGATTTTCCCAATCCAGGAACTGAACCTGCATCTCTCGAGTCTTCTATATTGGCATGTGGATTCTTTACTTCTAGTGCCACCTTGGAAGCCCCCACACGGGTCAAGACCAGGAATCATCTCAGAGGGAGTCTAGATAAACCTCACCACCCAACTTCATAACATTCTCCCATCCCATTTGTATATTTATCAAGAGACAGAGACATGGCAAAACAATTATTTCCTTTTCTAAGAAAGGAAGGAAAAACAAGGCACTGAGTCAATGAAGAATCCCCTTTGAAACGCAAGATTTTATTGCACAGCATGGGGAACAACATTCAACAGCATGCAATAAACCCTAAAGAAAGAGAGTATGAAATGAAAAGAATTCTCCTTGAAGAGGTGTGAAGAGCCAGCCCCAAGTCTGGTGATCCAGGAACAATGAACATGCAGCTGGCAGGGATCCCAAAAGAGGACAGTTCTAGTTTGTTCTCAAAGAATCTACAAAAAGCTTGTTTGTTTAATCTGAATTGTTCAGTCACTAAGTCGTGTCAGATTCTTTGGGACCCCATGACCTGCAGCACGCCAGTTCTGTCCCTCACCATCTCTCTGAATTTTCTCAGAACTCTACCCAAAAGCTTGTTTGAATTCATCTGAAGCAGCATCAGCCTCCCAGAGGCCACCGTCCACATTTCGGTCAGCTCCCACCACGCACGGGGCTGCACCCCCGAGGGGACCGTCGGCACGGCCCGCCTGCCACGGGCTCTCTGATCCTGCCATCCTTCTGCAGGAAATGGGTGGGAAGCAACATGTGGACAAGGGTAGAGACCCAGGGATTCCATAGTGGAGGAGGAGAGGTGTCAGGGTGAGGTCGGCAGGGTGTGCTGGGCCAGTCGCTGGACAGACGTGGCCATAAACGGAGTTTCTCCCCCTTCCCAGCTGAAGACATAGACTTCTTAACTGAAGGGAGCCTTTTCTCCAATGTCGTCTTAGGACCCACACAGCTGAGTGCTCAGTCACTCAGTCGTGTCCAACTCTTTGCAGCCCCATGGACTGTAGCCTGCCAGGCTCCTCTGTCCTTGGGATTTCCCAGGCAACCTCCTCCTCCAGGGGATTTTCCCAATCCAGGAACTGAACCTGCATCTCTCGAGTCTTCTATATTGGCATGTGGATTCTTTACTTCTAGTGCCACCTTGGAAGCCCCCACACGGGTCAAGACCAGGAATCATCTCAGAGGGAGTCTAGATAAACCTCACCACCCAACTTCATAACATTCTCCCATCCCATTTGTATATTTATCAAGAGACAGAGACATGGCAAAACAATTATTTCCTTTTCTAAGAAAGGAAGGAAAAACAAGGCACTGAGTCAATGAAGAATCCCCTTTGAAACGCAAGATTTTATTGCACAGCATGGGGAACAACATTCAACAGCATGCAATAAACCCTAAAGAAAGAGAGTATGAAATGAAAAGAATTCTCCTTGAAGAGGTGTGAAGAGCCAGCCCCAAGTCTGGTGATCCAGGAACAATGAACATGCAGCTGGCAGGGATCCCAAAAGAGGACAGTTCTAGTTTGTTCTCAAAGAATCTACAAAAAGCTTGTTTGTTTAATCTGAATTGTTCAGTCACTAAGTCGTGTCAGATTCTTTGGGACCCCATGACCTGCAGCACGCCAGGCTTCTCTGTCCCTCACCATCTCTCTGAATTTTCTCAGACTCATGTCCATTGTCTCGGTGACGCCATTCAACCATCTCGTCCTCTGTCACCCCTTTCTCCTCCTGCCCTGAATCTTTCCCAGCACCAGGGTCTTTTCCAGTGAGTCATCTCTTCACATCAGGTGGCCGAAGTATTGGAGCTTCAGCTTCAGCATTGTTCCTTCCAATGATATTCAGAGTTGACTTTCTTTAGGATTAAATGGTCTGATCTCCTCGCTGTCCAAGGGACTCCCAAGAGTCTTCTGCAGCAGCAGTTTGTAAGGGTCAATGCTTTGGCACTCCGGCTTCTTTATGGTCCAACTCTCACACTCACACATGACTACTGGGAAAACTATAGCTTTGACTACATGCATCTTTGTCGGCAAAGTGATGTCTAGTTTTTAGTATACTGTCTGCATGCCACAGTAGAATTTCCCTTTGCAACATCATGCGGAGTTAACATTATAAATGCAGTCTACCCAACATGTAGTTTATTTGGTTGTTTTTTCATAAACAGTGTACCAAAAAACACTCACTTAATTATGATGTTTAACAATGAGTTGATTTTTAAAGTCATAATAAGTAACTGCAGACACAAAAGATGACCTAACGTATGATTCTGTTTCTATGAGCTGTCCAGAAGAGGTAAAACTCTGGTGACAGAATGAAGGTTAGTGGTTTTCTGAGGCAGAGAGTTGGGGACATGAAGTGACAAGGCAAATGGACACAGGGAAATATTCTGAGCTCTTGGAAGCTCAGATGGAACTGTTCTAGAGCTGGACTGATGTGGTACTTGCACAGCTCAGTGCAGTCACTAAAGTTGAACTGCACCCTTAGAACAAGTGAACGTTACGCTGTTCAAATCATACCTCAACAAAGACATGTTTGACTTTCACTTATTTGGCTGTGCCAGGTCTTTGTTGCAGCATTAGTTGCAGCATGTGAATTCTTATTGGTTGTGGCGTGTAAGATCTAGTTCCCTGACCAGGAATCGAACCCAATGCCCCATGTATTGGGCGTGTAGAGTTTTAGCCACTGGACCAGCAGGGAAGACCCAGCAAAGGTATTCAAAAAATAATAACAGCTAATATTTGCTGAGCACTTTCTCTGAACTTGACCCTTGTTCTAGCACCTTGATATGTATCAGTGAATTTAAAACTCACAACAGCCTTTTGGTGAACCACCTCTTCAACTCCTTTGCATGTTATGTTTGGGGCTTTTAGAAGATAGGTTTTAGGAAGGATTCATCGATGCTGGCTGCTGACTTTTGAACTTCTGTCTCTTTACATGTTAGAAATATCTTTTCCTAGCCTTCCACTTATTTTACACTTTGCAAAATAAAAGGAAAGGAAAACCTAAAGGGGATCCTGCTTATTTCTTTGCATGTGTGGCTCTCTTCTCCCCCACCCAAATGTTTTTATAAGAAAAACCATGAAAAAATGATAGAGTCCCAGTCTGTCACCCCATCCTAGTCATTCCTACTTCGAAATGGCGACCAGGGTACATCTTACAGCCAGACGTGCACTGGTGTCAACAGCAGCTGCTGTCCTGTGCTTAGCCCCTCAGTCGTGTCAGACTCTGTGAGACTCACCAGGCTCCTCTGTCCATGGAATTTTCTAGCCAGAATACTGGAGCGAGTTGCCATGCCCTCCTCCAGGGATCTTTCCAACCCAGGGATCGAACCCAGGTCTCCCTCACTGCAGGCAGATTCGTTACCAGCTGGGTCACCAGGGAAGCCCAAGGATACAGGAGTGGGTAGCCTATTCCCTTCTCCAGGAGATCTTCCTGACCCAGGGATTGCACTGGGTTACCCTGCATTGCAGGCAGATTCTTTACCAGCTGAGCTACCAGTGAAGTCAATAGCAAACAAGAGCTAAATTCCAGGGGCTGCTCAGTGTGTCACGAGCTCCCTGGGACGGCGAGGAAGAGTGAGGAAAATGAGTCCACATCCCTTGTCACCCCCATACCCACCCTTTCGTTTCTCTCTCCCACTCATGTTTTTCCTCCACTTTTCTTTCCTGGATTGGAGGTACAGGCTGATCCCTTAAACCAAAGTCTTCCAACTGAAAATCATGAAATCAGTTCCATAATGAAGTCAATGAATTCAATTTAGTGGGTTCCATCATGAAATCAATTTAGTGAATTTTGATTAGAAATGAAAAGAAATAAAGAATTCAGAAAACATCAAAGTTCATCCTACAAAGTAAAGATAAACACTATTTTATAAAAGATTCCTTTCAGTGTGTGTGTGTGTGTTATGTTGGGCCAAAACGCAAAAATGTTTTTCTTACTCTGGGTTGTGATCAGACCACTCTGAAATTCCCCGAAGGAGAAGGCGTGAGCAGTAAACATCAGGGCAATGGTGGTCACCGGGACCTTCATATCCTGGAATTATTGATGCTGAAGTCCCAATCTTAAAACATGAAAGAAAATAATTTCCTAATAGACATTCTGCCTTTTGCTAGCTTATAAATCCCCATGTGTAAAAACACAGAAGGAGCAGTGAGGCCAAGCTTTTGAAGTGCTTGAAGGAAGAATTTTAGGGTCTCAAGATTACCGTCAGCTCCAGCGCTGGAAAACTTGGGCAATGGTTCTTTAAAACAGGACGATGGGAAGATTCAAGAATGAAAGGTGCAGAGCAGAAAGGAGGTTACAGATGCTCCCAGAATCCCCATCTCATCTAGTCATTGAACATACCCGAGGACCCGTCAGAAGAGGAAAAAGTCAGGTGATGACTAATCACATGTTTAGAAAGCCCTTGACCCAACTCTGAAATCTTATAACAGTTTTAACTTAGAGCCAAGAAAAGTTTTGTTTTCTCTTTCTTAATGAAAAAGAACACAGAGTCTGACCTTGACATTGGAGGGTTTGATTTCGGTGAGTCATGCCCACACGGCCCTGAGTTCCTCAGTGCTTCTGATGAACGAACACTAAATCCCACCAACACCGAAATATTGCCTGACTTCAAAGGTCGAGTGTGAGAGACGGCCTTTGATGCAGAACAGAGGGCCTGGGTAGACTCACCAAATGAGCCCAAGCACCCTTCCAACTAGAAGAATACCAAAAATGCCAAGAATGCCCTCCATTGGCAGAGCTCGCCCAAAGGGAGGAGGGAGAAGGCAGGATGAAAACCAAGCCTTATCTCAGTAATCCGGAAACTTTTGAATAGGAATGCTTTCTTTCCTTCTCATTTATCAGAACTTTTTAAAATTAGAAGAGCTTTTTACAGGCAGGTCATGAAATGCATTTGGTGGTGGTGGTGGTTTACTTGCTAAGTAATGTCTGACTCTTGCGATTCCATGGACTGCAGGATTTAGTAGTCCCCATCTGTCTGGTTTTTTTTAAGACTCATTCATTATAGGCACCAAGCCTCGGTACAAGCCAAACCCATCATACAGAAAATGTGAGAGAATACCACAATAAATGGCCAGACACTGAATAGAAGGCAAAGTTAAGGCAGACAGGGTCTGACCAAGGGTGCGGTCCTTTTTGGCGGGGAGGGCTCCTTTTTTTTGGCTGCAGTGGGTCTTTCTGGGGGCATGAAGGATCTTTAGTCACGACTGTGGGATCTAGTTTCCCAACCAAGGATTAAACCCAGGCCCCCTGCATTGGGAGCACAGAGTCTTAACCACTGGACCATGAGTGTAGTCCCTGGTGCGGCCATTTCTGAGATCAGCTGAGGGAGGATGCCACCAAGAATGTGGGCATCTAGAAGTGATTTTCCTGAGTCTGCTGACTGGCGGGAGGGAGTTGGGGAGAATGTCTGGGTGCTTTAGGCTGTTCTGCAAAGTGTGGGCCTGCCTGTGGGAGTCTGTGATAGTGTGCACTTGTGAGTGACTGTGTGGCCTCACGTGTGACAATGCCCATGCATCTAATACGGGTGTGATAGGACGCAAGGGTGAGAGTCTAAATGTGCACGTTGTGTGTGCTGGTGTGTTTGTGGGTGCACATATGAGTGAGTTGGACAGTGTATTTGGATGAAGAGTAGGGGGCTGAGCCGTAGGGCCACCTAGGGTACCCGGGTCCCAGCCAGGGAAGGGTGTGAGACAGAAGCCTGGATAGTCACCCAAAGTATCCAGGCCTTTCTCCACCGATGTGTGCCGCGCCTGCGGCCGACGCCTCAGGAACCCAGTCCGCCAGCGTCTTGGGAGAGGCGGGGCTTTAGAGGCCAGAACCAACAGAGAACGCAATGCCAACACCCGAGGGTGAACGACTGCCTTGTGGCAGTGCATCCCCGACGTGGACTGAGTGTTGCTGCTAGCACATTGCTGTCTTTTCAACAGGTTTTCGAGTAATACCAGGAACCTGTAATTATCTACATTTCTCTCAGGTTCTCCATGCTAGAGGTGTGACCTCCTCACGGAGGAGCGATTATCTGGACCTGCAGTGGGTTAACCACAAACTGGTGAGCGTTAGAAACGGCGGAAGTCCGTGGAGAAAAGTGCAAGGATCCGAATGGAAGAAATTGGGGACTTTCCTGGCAGTCCAGTGGAGAAGACGGCAAACTCCCAATCCAGGGGCAATGGCTTCGAGCCCTAGCCAGAGAACATTCCCACATGCTTCAGGGAATGCCCCCCCCCAAAAAAGAATAGAAGAGGGTGTTCCCACCCAGTCCTCTTCCTCCTTCTCCTTAGGAAAGACGCTACCTCAGGGTCACCCATCAAAGACAAGGGTGGGAAGAAGCCAGTCCATACAGATCTGGCATCGTGGGCTCGGGCGGCAGACAGCTGGGCTGTCGGCCACCCCAGAACAAGCCGCCCTGCAGCTAGGCAAGTGGGGAGGCGAGCCTCATCACAAGCCCTCCTCTGAAAAGGGGAACCAGCTCCCCACATTGGGGAAAAGCAGTCACAATCTCTTATCAGCCAGTACCTTTTGCATCAGGACAACCAAATTTTACATATTAGGAAGGATTTCAAAAAACTCAGGGATGGGCTTCTCTGATGGTCCTGGGGTTAGGAATCTGCCTGCTAATGCAGGGGACACAGGTTCCAGCCCTGGTACAGGCAGATTCCATGTGCCGCAAAGCAACTACGCCTGTGTGCCATGACTATGGGGCCCATACTCTAGAGTCCAGGAACTGCAACTACTGAGCCCACATGCCCTACAGCCTGTGCTCTGCAACAAGAGAAGCCACCACAAGGAGAAGCCGGCTCACCGCAAAGAAGAATAAGTCCCCATTTGCCACAACTAGAGAAAGCTTGAGTGCAATGAAGACCCCAGTACAGCCAGATAAATAAATAACCAAAAAGAAAGAAAATAGCCCAGGGATTTGTAAGGATGTCCACAGATTAGTGTATACATGCACACACACACACAGATGCATACAAACTAAAAATAACAGGTGAGACAGGACGCTCGCATTTTAATAAGAGTTTCAAAGTTGGATGAATGCCAACCAGCAGAGCATTTTCATCAGAGTATGAATGAAACAGAGCACCCCCACCCCCACACACTGTCCCCCCTCAGCCGTTACTTACTAGGTTGGCATTTAAAGGAGACCAGGAGGTATTTACTGCTTCCTGGACAAAGGTCCGGTCCAAAAACACGGCTATTGACCAGGAGGTGGCAGGCCCGCTGGTTCTGGCACTCGTCCAGCACCTTCTAAAAGGAGGGGTTAGAGAAGGAACAGGCTTGAGAACCACACACAGAGTCTGCGGGTCCCCACCCCTGGGCTGCTCTGAGGGAGGAACACCTGCCTGCCTGGCCTGGGGCTCACCTTTAAAGCCTTCACGCTGGTATCGGCTAGCTCTAAGATAGGGGCACCCACGTGTGGCTGATGGGGTCAGCTCCCTTCTCTCCATCTCTCCTGCCAAAGAAATCTGCAGCAACAGCACCAGGCTTCCCTCAGAAAATCAGTTTTCAATTAGCCTTGCCCGGCATTGCTACTGAAGGTTCGGCAGGAGTGTGATATCATAGAGGCTGGGGGAGCAACAGGCACCAGTGTGGACTTGAGGGAACTCAGAGCCCTCCTCCTACCCTGTTTCAGGTCAGAACATCATCAGCCAGTACCTTTTGCATCAGGACAACCAAATTTTACATATTAGGAAGGATTTCAAAAAACTCAGGGATGGGCTTCTCTGATGGTCCTGGGGTTAGGAATCTGCCTGCTAATGCAGGGGACACAGGTTCCAGCCCTGGTACAGGCAGATTCCATGTGCCGCAAAGCAACTACGCCTGTGTGCCATGACTATGGGGCCCATACTCTAGAGTCCAGGAACTGCAACTACTGAGCCCACATGCCCTACAGCCTGTGCTCTGCAACAAGAGAAGCCACCACAAGGAGAAGCCGGCTCACCGCAAAGAAGAATAAGTCCCCATTTGCCACAACTAGAGAAAGCTTGAGTGCAATGAAGACCCCAGTACAGCCAGATAAATAAATAACCAAAAAGAAAGAAAATAGCCCAGGGATTTGTAAGGATGTCCACAGATTAGTGTATACATGCACACACACACACAGATGCATACAAACTAAAAATAACAGGTGAGACAGGACGCTCGCATTTTAATAAGAGTTTCAAAGTTGGATGAATGCCAACCAGCAGAGCATTTTCATCAGAGTATGAATGAAACAGAGCACCCCCACCCCCACACACTGTCCCCCCTCAGCCGTTACTTACTAGGTTGGCATTTAAAGGAGACCAGGAGGTATTTACTGCTTCCTGGACAAAGGTCCGGTCCAAAAACACGGCTATTGACCAGGAGGTGGCAGGCCCGCTGGTTCTGGCACTCGTCCAGCACCTTCTAAAAGGAGGGGTTAGAGAAGGAACAGGCTTGAGAACCACACACAGAGTCTGCGGGTCCCCACCCCTGGGCTGCTCTGAGGGAGGAACACCTGCCTGCCTGGCCTGGGGCTCACCTTTAAAGCCTTCACGCTGGTATCGGCTAGCTCTAAGATAGGGGCACCCACGTGTGGCTGATGGGGTCAGCTCCCTTCTCTCCATCTCTCCCTGCCAAAGAAATCTGCAGCAACAGCACCAGGCTTCCCTCAGAAAATCAGTTTTCAATTAGCCTTGCCCGGCATTGCTACTGAAGGTTCGGCAGGAGTGTGATATCATAGAGGCTCCAGGGGACGTGAGCACCATCAGGGTACCACACAGTGTGGACTTGAGGGAACTCAGAGCCCTCCTCCTACCCCCTGTTTCAGGGATCAGGACACATCATCACAGCTCCACATCCTTGGAAAGGCCCAACACTGGCCTCAGGAACCGTCAACGTTTGGGAGACGCCTGGGCTTCCCCGGTGGTTCCGAGGGTGAAGAATCCACCTGTGATGCAGCAGACCCAGGTCCCATCTCTGGGTCGGGAAGATCCCCTGGAGAAGGGAGCGACACCCCACTCCAGGATTCTTGCCTGGAGAATTCCACAGACAGAGAAGCCTGGAGGGCTACAGTCCACAGCGTCGAAAAGAGTCAGACACGACTGAGTGACTTTCATGTTCTGGAAATCCAAACCCAAACACAGGCCCATAAGTGAAATTTAAAATGTTGATCCTCACCCTCAACAACCTCAGGGGCGCAGGACCCGCCCACTGCTCTCCAGTGGAGCAATCTTCTGGTGGAACGCTCTGGCTTTCTGCGGAGCATCTGGTCTACATGCTTTCCTTCAAATCTCTCCTGACCTTTCCCAGGCTGATCACACCTTTGTGAGTGAGTCCACTCTATGCAAGCTTGGGGACACCCAACTCTGGGGTGTTCAGGGGCCAGGGTCCGACTACTGCTCTCCCAGTTCCCAAAGGCATCAGGCCCTGCCCGTGACGAACACAGAGGTCCTCCATACCAAGAACAGTGAGAATGTTCCCAAGACTCTACTTATTCCTGTTGGGCTGACTTTAGTGCAGATTTTGTGAGCCTATCTGAATCACCGTGTTCTCACAGCAGCCCATGGAACAGCTCCGTGAAGGATGCTGGCTGGACTGGGTATTCTCTGTCACCTCAGGGGCCTCACAGAGACGCGTCAAATCAGGAAAAATGCCCAGGGAAACCCCAAGGCCCCCCTGATGATGGTGTGCATTCCTTGGCTGCGGGTATCATGACATAACTCAGCTCTTGCTTGTCTCCTTGTGTTACAACTGTGGGACCCAGAGCAGAGCTCTTTCCAAAGTGTGTTAGAGCAGAGCGGGGATGTGCTGTGGCCATTTCATCACAGGCTAGATGAGTGAGGTCTCCTGTGCAGACCTCACGTTAAGCAACCGCCTTCCGAGGAAGCCCCTTGTATCGGCTCTCAAACACAGGTTTTATAAAAGACAAAATAAGTCTATTGATCTCTGGATGAAAGAGCAGAGCGCAGGGACCTTTCTGGCAAACAAGGCTCTGAACCACACCAGGGCTGTGCTTACAAATGCTGACTTGTCAGCCCGGTTTCGGGAAGATCCTTTCCTCCCAGAGTTGCCTGGCAGAAGCAGGAGCCCGTGTCGGAGGATGCGGTTGGTGCCCGAGTGTGCCAGGAGCTCATACTTCCACACAGTAGGCACTTCCGCCCTGGTGGCACTGGCCGCCGTTCTTTTAAAGCCCGGGGAAAGCCTGGCTACGGCGCATGTGGGCATGGGCTGCTGCGGTGAGGAGCCGGAACATTCGCGGGCTATGGGGAAGGATTGGGGAGGGTGGGACATGCGAGGAGAGTAACTGCCCATATCCAGAAGAAACATGTTGGCTTTCCTCAGGGCGTGGGAGCCACGGGGTGCATTCAAACACATTTCTGCAGCTCCTGAGCTGGTGTCTTCACCAATCATGTGACCACTCCGATGCTACGGTGCTTGGCACGGAAGCAATCAATCATCTACGTAAGAGACACTCCTGACGTCATCACGGTACATTTGCTTCTCCTCTTCCAAGCTTACGGAGAGCTGCACAGTGTTAAAGCTAATTCCATTTCTCCCCAGTCCTCCTAGGAAATTTATGGTGACTCCACATTTCTCACAACTGACCAAGCAAGCTGAGGTCTAATTCACCACCTACTCTAACCACCTTGACTTCAACGGATTCATGGGGAACTTCGAAGGCATAGCAACCCAAACCAAAGTGACTCCATAACCTTGGCCAACTAGTTGTAAGTGCTGAGGGGCCTGGGAAAGCAGAATGGACATTGTCTGGATAGCTGAAAGCAAGAAGAGTCTGAAGCCATCGTTGATACTGGGTTGGCCAAAAAGTTTGTTTGAGTTTTCTTTACAGTATTACAGAATATGTTAGTGTTACCTTCCTCATAGACCAAATTATTTCTCCAATGCCAACTGTAAAACGAATGAGTCAGCTCCGCCTGCCAATCCCCAATTCCTGGTACTAACAAGGACAAACCAACAGAGACTGCCCAACACAAATCCAAACCAGACTAACATGATTATCTACAACTGGAGAAGCAAACCATAAAAAACAACAAAGATAAGTATTGATATTCCTCTTCCTTGAGCACATTCTCTAAGAATTTGATCATGACTTCTGATGTCTGCCTTGTGGTTTCCACTAAAGAAGGCACAGCCTTCCTTCTTTCCTGGGGGAGCTTATGGGAGACACTGGCCTGAAGGCTGAAACCCCCCAAAATGGTGCTACTTAGCTTTACTGCAGGAAGCAGCGTGCACTGGAATAAATTCATTCTGCAAGTGTATTAAGGGAGCTCTCCAGTAAGTGAGCATTCTGTGTAGACTCGGAAGCAAAGAATAAGCTCACTTGCAAAATTCATGATCTGTCTACACTGAGATTTTCAGGGATCAGGTCTGCTTTGAGACAACTATAGAATCACAAGTCTGTATACAGAGGGAGAGACAGAGAGGGAGAGACAGAAAGAGAAAATCATTTCATCATCTTAGAACAGCTAAGAAAGGCAATACCTGCAGTGTGGTGGGCGCCACACAGGTTAGGCTGTCTTCCCTCTGGGAGGCCGGCTGCTGCGGGCTACACTTTTGGTAATCTTGCCCATAAAATGCCGACTGGACACTTATCGTGGAATGCCGAGGACACTGCAGATTCAAATGGTCCCCATCACAGGCATAGGCGGTGTGGTTTTGCAGGAGTTTGGTTAGGTAACCTGGAAAATATTCAGCCGGGTTACAAGGGGTACAGGAGGTCGGTCACCACACCTTCATGAATTTCGGAGCAGTAGGACCTCAGCTCTCTAGGCCAAGGGGCCGGGCAGTAAGGAAGGTGTGGGCGGGACTTTCTCTGTGGTGGGCGGAGCTTCCTCCATGGGGGGTCCTGGAAGCTGAAGCAAGAAGAGTCTGAAGCCATCGTTGATACTGGGTTGGCCAAAAAGTTTGTTTGAGTTTTCTTTACAGTATTACAGAATATGTTAGTGTTACCTTCCTCATAGACCAAATTATTTCTCCAATGCCAACTGTAAAACGAATGAGTCAGCTCCGCCTGCCAATCCCCAATTCCTGGTACTAACAAGGACAAACCAACAGAGACTGCCCAACACAAATCCAAACCAGACTAACATGATTATCTACAACTGGAGAAGCAAACCATAAAAAACAACAAAGATAAGTATTGATATTCCTCTTCCTTGAGCACATTCTCTAAGAATTTGATCATGACTTCTGATGTCTGCCTTGTGGTTTCCACTAAAGAAGGCACAGCCTTCCTTCTTTCCTGGGGGAGCTTATGGGAGACACTGGCCTGAAGGCTGAAACCCCCCAAAATGGTGCTACTTAGCTTTACTGCAGGAAGCAGCGTGCACTGGAATAAATTCATTCTGCAAGTGTATTAAGGGAGCTCTCCAGTAAGTGAGCATTCTGTGTAGACTCGGAAGCAAAGAATAAGCTCACTTGCAAAATTCATGATCTGTCTACACTGAGATTTTCAGGGATCAGGTCTGCTTTGAGACAACTATAGAATCACAAGTCTGTATACAGAGGGAGAGACAGAGAGGGAGAGACAGAAAGAGAAAATCATTTCATCATCTTAGAACAGCTAAGAAAGGCAATACCTGCAGTGTGGTGGGCGCCACACAGGTTAGGCTGTCTTCCCTCTGGGAGGCCGGCTGCTGCGGGCTACACTTTTGGTAATCTTGCCCATAAAATGCCGACTGGACACTTATCGTGGAATGCCGAGGACACTGCAGATTCAAATGGTCCCCATCACAGGCATAGGCGGTGTGGTTTTGCAGGAGTTTGGTTAGGTAACCTGGAAAATATTCAGCCGGGTTACAAGGGGTACAGGAGGTCGGTCACCACACCTTCATGAATTTCGGAGCAGTAGGACCTCAGCTCTCTAGGCCAAGGGGCCGGGCAGTAAGGAAGGTGTGGGCGGGACTTTCTCTGTGGTGGGCGGAGCTTCCTCCACTGTGGGCGGGGCTTCCTCCATGGCTCCCACGTGGGGCGGAGAGTGTGGAGCCAGGGTTTTCTGTCTGGGCTGGAGGCCTTGATCTGGGATGGCCCATGGCAAGGCTCCGAGAGCATTTTCCCTCCAGGAAGCATGAAAGGGCTGGCCAGGAGCCAAGAAGTCCTGAAGCATCTCTATAAAGTAGGAAAAAATGGCGAGCGTGTGTCCCAGGGGCAGGTAGACACCTGGCCTGAGGAAGACTCAGGTTCTCCGATCTCCCACTAGCTGGGCCAGGCCTTCCTGGAGTGAGGGGATGCCGTTTGATTTTAGGAAACCCATCTTGGGCCCGCCTCAGTCCTGGAAAAGAAAGCGGGGCAGGCACCCTGCACAGGATAAAGGCCTTCTTGGAGGCGGGCGGGCAGTACTGTGGAGCTATGCTATGGGTTGAATAGTGTCTCCTCTGAAACTGACGTTCACCAAGAACCTCAATGTGACCTTATTTGGACATAAAGTCATGGAAGATGTAATTAGTTAAACTGAGGTCAGACTGGAGTAAGAGGGGCCCTGAATCCCGAGGAGAAGAGAAGAGACTCAGAGGATGGAAGCCACGTAAAGAATATAAGCCAAGAACCCCAGAGTGGTCGGAAGCCACCAGGAGCCAGAAGAGACAAGGAAAGAGTCTTCTGTTTTAAAATGTTTTAAAATTCTTAATTTGGGGGCCATGCTGCACAGATGGGGGCATCTTAGTTCCCTGACCAGGGATTGAACCTGTGACCCCTGCAATGGAAGCTCACAGTCTTAACCACTGGACTGCCAGGGAAGTCCTGGAAAGATTCCTCCTTAAAAGCTTTCAAGACAGCACGGCCCTGCTGACACCTGATCTCAGACTTCTGGCCTGCGGAAGTACTGTTAAGTTGTTCAGTCACGAAGTCATGTCCGACTCTTTGTGACCCCACGGGCTGCAGCACACCAGGCTCCCCTGTCCTTCACCATCTCCCTGAGTTTGCTCAAACTCATGTCTGTTGAGTTGGTGGCGCCCTCCAACCATCTCAGCCTCTGTCGCCCCATCTCCTCCTGCTCTCAGTCTTTTCCAGCATCAGGGTCTTTTCCAACAAGTCTCCTCTTCCTATCAGGGGGCCAAAGTACAGGAGCTTCAGCATCAGTCCTTCCAATGAGTATTCAGGGTTGATTTCCTTTAGGAACTACGAGAGACAGTATTTCTGTTGTTTTCAGTCACTCACGTCTGTGGAAGCATGAAAGGGCTGGCCAGGAGCCAAGAAGTCCTGAAGCATCTCTATAAAGTAGGAAAAATGGCGGTGTCCCAGGGGCAGGTAGACACCTGGCCTGAGGAAGACTCAGGTTCTCCGATCTCCCACTAGCTGGGCCAGGCCTTCCTGGAGTGAGGGGATGCCGTTTGATTTTAGGAAACCCATCTTGGGCCCGCCTCAGTCCTGGAAAAGAAAGCGGGGCAGGCACCCTGCACAGGATAAAGGCCTTCTTGGAGGCGGGCGGGCAGTACTGTGGAGCTATGCTATGGGTTGAATAGTGTCTCCTCTGAAACTGACGTTCACCAAGAACCTCAATGTGACCTTATTTGGACATAAAGTCATGGAAGATGTAATTAGTTAAACTGAGGTCAGACTGGAGTAAGAGGGGCCCTGAATCCCGAGGAGAAGAGAAGAGACTCAGAGGATGGAAGCCACGTAAAGAATATAAGCCAAGAACCCCAGAGTGGTCGGAAGCCACCAGGAGCCAGAAGAGACAAGGAAAGAGTCTTCTGTTTTAAAATGTTTTAAAATTCTTAATTTGGGGGCCATGCTGCACAGATGGGGGCATCTTAGTTCCCTGACCAGGGATTGAACCTGTGACCCCTGCAATGGAAGCTCACAGTCTTAACCACTGGACTGCCAGGGAAGTCCTGGAAAGATTCCTCCTTAAAAGCTTTCAAGACAGCACGGCCCTGCTGACACCTGATCTCAGACTTCTGGCCTGCGGAAGTACTGTTAAGTTGTTCAGTCACGAAGTCATGTCCGACTCTTTGTGACCCCACGGGCTGCAGCACACCAGGCTCCCCTGTCCTTCACCATCTCCCTGAGTTTGCTCAAACTCATGTCTGTTGAGTTGGTGGCGCCCTCCAACCATCTCAGCCTCTGTCGCCCCATCTCCTCCTGCTCTCAGTCTTTTCCAGCATCAGGGTCTTTTCCAACAAGTCTCCTCTTCCTATCAGGGGGCCAAAGTACAGGAGCTTCAGCATCAGTCCTTCCAATGAGTATTCAGGGTTGATTTCCTTTAGGAACTACGAGAGACAGTATTTCTGTTGTTTTCAGTCACTCACGTCTGTGGTCATTCCTCACAGCAGCCCTGACAGAGTCCTACCAGCGCCCAGCTCCTGCGCCTCCAGCCGGCCGGCCGCGCTGAGAGGCCTCAGCCTCAGAGGAGCTGTGGACAGCCTGGCAGGCTCTGGCGGGCTGGACGTTTTCTCAGAAAGGAGGCAGGCAGGCTCATCTGAGCTGCAGATTCCTTTCCTCCTTCTCACACCTCATGAGGTCAATCGCGAGGCAGCTGGGAGGGAAGCCAGGGACTTTCAGCGGAGGTGTGTGGGAGACGGTTTGGCAGCCTCGGCCTCCGAGGGGGAAGAGGGGTGTGGAGGATGGCAGCCTCTGAGCTCCCCAGTCCCCACACGGACGGGCCGTGCTTGAGCTACTCCTGCTGAGGTTTCAAAATCCTCTCCAAACTGTAATGCGCCACAAAAGGCACCCAATCCAGCTCCCTGGGCTGCCCTGACCGTCGCAGAAAAGGGACTGAGATGCTCAGCCCTAGACGGGCACACCTGTCCACGTGAACGCAAAGCCTGGAGCCTTCACCTGCATGCTACATCCAGACCTTAGGTCTCTCGGTTGAACTCCTTTTTTCCCTTCTTGCTCATGACAATCATTATAAGAGCAGTCAAGGAATCAGCCATCCCGAATTAACTTCACTTAGAGAAGCAATGTCTAGCTTGAAGAGCAAAACTGCCATTACGGAGCACGCCCGAGGGTCACAGCCGGGCTTATTGGAATGCCGACACTTATAAGGTGACCCCCTCAGGGCGCTGAGAGGGACCAGGCAGAGATCTCTGGGTGGTCCAAGGGCCCCAGGTCAGAGCTCCTGTAGGACACACAGGTGGACCCTGGTAAAGCAACGATTTGCGCAAGATCCTTTGTGGGGTCTCAGCATCCAGGGAACCCGGGGTGGCTCTGAGGCTGCCTCCAGGCTGGCGCCCACCCTGAGGTTTCCCAGGCTGGTCCTCTCATCCTTGGGTCCCTTCATCTTTGTCAGTAAAACTTTCTTGTCCATTTGATCGAAATCTTAAATCAGTTCTGGGAGACTGACTTCAGCTTAGTGTTTATGGTTTGTTCGAAGGCCTATGCATTTCTCTGACTCTATGAAGGTGATGTTAAGGCCCTGGGGCAGGTGGCGCCCCATGACCAAAGAGGCTGGGTTGCCAGACTCACAAAGTGAATCGCTGCCTGTTGATACAGACTGTCATACAAGTGAGAAAGAAACTCCTGCTGTGTTTGGGCTATCACTTTTCATCACCCAATTTGTCGTGTATCAATAGTTTGTCTTCAGGAAACAAACTTGATCTCCGTGGGATCATCTACATCAAAATGCAACCGGATGCAGTGCAGTGGGCAGCACCCCTCTGCACACGATAATCATATTCTGAGAGTGATATTCTGGAAGCAGAAGCTCCGTGCACAGAATTGACTTACTCAAGGCCTTTTGGTCCTTTTGTACTTTGAGGAGAGAGGGGAGCTTCCTTTCGGATACATCCATCCTGACACTCGATACGTTCAGTAGTGAAACTTGCTCTACACTTGGTCCAATTCCTTCTTCAAAGACCTATGCCTTAGGGCTTCCCTGGTAGCTCAGTGGTAGAGAGTCCGCCTGCCAATGCAGGAGACATGGGTTTGATCTGTGATCTGGGAAGATCCCACATGCTGCGGGAGCAACTAAGCCTGTGAGTCACAACTATGGAGTCTGTGCTCTGGAGCCTCAGAGCTGCAACTATGGAGCCCATGGGCCACAACTACTGAAGCCTGTGAGCCGTAGAGCCCAAGTTCCACAACCAGAAAAGTCACCGCAATTAGAAACTTGTTCACCTCAGCTAGAGAGTAGCCCCCACTCCCATTAACTAGAGAAGAGCCTGCAGCAGCAGTGAAAACCCAGAATAGCCAGAAATAAATAAATGCATTTAAAAAAACACCTATGCCTAATTCCAGCAACAGAATATTATTCAGCCCTTGAACTCCAAGGACATCAGATCAGCCGACCCTAAAAGAAATCAACCCTGACTGTTCTTTGGAAGGACTGATGCTGAAACTCAGGCTCTAATACTTTGGCCACCTGATGTGAAGAGCTAACTCACTGGAAAAGATCCTGATGCTAGGGAAAGACTGAAGGGGAGGAGGAGAAGGGGGCAACAGAAAATGAGATGGTTATATAGCATAACTGACATGAGTTTGAGCAAACTCAGGTAGACAGTAAAGGCCAGGGGAGCCTGGCGGGCTGCAGTCCATGGGGTCGCAAAAAAGTCGGATATGACTTAGCAACTCAACAACAACAAAAAAAGAAGAAAATAAGCTATGAATTCAAGAAAGACATGGAAGAAATAAGCCCACAGGACTAGGTGAAAGAAGCCCATCATCATGCCACATGATTCCATCTGTATGTCATTCAGGAAATGGCAGAACTATACGGACAGTGAAAACCGGAGTGGCTGCCAGAGGCTTGGGGGAGAGAAGGATGAATAGGGAGAGAGAGGAGCTGGAGGGTGATGAAACCCTCCCGTCTGATACTGAATCTGGGGATACATCTCATTAGATATTTGTCAAAACCCAAAAGAGGCACAGCGCCAGGAGTGAACCCTAGTACAAACCAGGGACTCTGGGTGGTAATCAGACATCCGAGCAGGGCCCCTGGTTGTGATGAATGCACCGCTGGGCTGGGGTGTGGATTCGGGGAAAGGCTGTGTGGAGGGGATGGGAGACAGGGCTATGCAGACATTCCTGAACTTTCTGCTCAGTTCTGCTGTGAACCTAAACCTTCTGAGAAAGAAAGTCTATGTAAAGGGGAAAACATGTGGCCTTCCTGGGTGATCCATTGGTTAAGACTCTGCCCTTTCAATGCAGGGGAGACAGGTTTGCCCTCTGGTCAGGGAACTGAGATCCCACATGCCATTCAGTGTGGTCAAATTTTAAAAACTTAAAAATAATATAAAATAAAACATGCTGTATGCATTTTAAAAAAAATAAGTTTACACACCACCCAGGCCTCCCCAGGATAGCACGACCTCCAGGAAGAGAGGGATCGGTGTGACAGGGAAGCGGCAGAAGCGGGGGGTGCGTGCGAGCTGGCAAGATTCTCTTTACTTGAAGAGTGAATACGTGTTTTACTTTGTGAAAAGTCACCTGGCCATGCACTTAGGATCTGTGCACATTTTTATTGGCAGATAAATATTTGTTTGAATAACCTTTACCCACAGTTTTGTGACCATTACTTTATGCTAATAGAGTCTAGTCCAGTTCAGTTCAGTCACTCAGTGTGACTCTCTGTGACCTCAAGGACGGCAGCACGCCAGGCTTCCCTGTCCTTCACCATCTCCTGGAGCCTGTTCAAACTCATGTCCATTGACTCAGTGATGCCCTCCAACCATCTCATCCTCTGTCTTCCCCTTCTTCTGCCTTCTATTTTTTTCCAACATCAGGGTCTTTTCCAAAGAAAGTCTAGGGAAAGCCCTTAAAAATATCCTATGCCTCTATTTTCTTTTTTTTTTTAATCTTGGCCTCCTCCACTGATTATCTATTTATTCACCTTCATCCATCGCTACTCTTTGGCCTGTGTGGGCCTCCCACCGCAGTGGCCTCTCTCTTTGTGGAGCACCGGCTCTGGGCACACGTGCTCTGGAGTGCTGGCTCACAATTGGACACACTGGTCCAGTCACTCAGCAGCACATGGGATTCTCCCGGGCCAGAGACTGAACCCTGCACTGCAAGGTGGACTCTCCACTCACTGGACCACCAGGGGAGGCCCTATGCCTCTGCTTTTAACTTTGGGCCTGTTGTTGTCTAGTCAGTAAGTCATGTCTGACTCTTTGCGACCCCATGGACTGTAGCCTTCCAGGTTCCTCTGTCCGTGGCATTTCCCAGGCAAGAACAGTGGAGTAGGTTGTCATTTCCTTCCTCCAGAGGATCTTCCCAACCCGGGAAGATTGAACCCAGGGATTGAACTCTCATCTCTCACATCTCCTGCACTGGCGGGCAAATTCTTTATCACTGAGCCAAAGCTTAGTGTTAGCTGCTCAGTCATGTTCAGCTCTTTTCAACCCCATGGGCTACGTAGCTCAGCAGGCTCCTCTGTCCATGGGAGTCTCCAGACAAGGATACAGGAGTGGGTTGCCGTTCCCCTTTTCCAGGCGATCTTCCTGACCCAGGGGTTGAACCCGCGTCTCCTGCATTGCAGGCAGATTCTTTACCACGGGGCCAAACTCTGTGTTTACCATGAGGCAAACCTGTCTTGTGGCAAACCTGTAATGTGAGGCTCTACGTGACATTATCCACACGGAGGAGAATCCTGAGCTGATGGTCTAACAGCTCTGGTGTCTGAGCTTCTCCTCCGCAAGTTAATAAACGGAAATCTAGAAATAAAAAATAATATTAAATTTAAAAAGGAAGTCTAGATGTTGCGGAGCGTGTGGCTGATCTATGGGTTAATGGGAGCCATGGGGCTCTGATTCTGCGGCCGACCCCGTCCACACCAGACCCTCCTCCTCAGTGACAGCAGGAAACGCTCATGAGGACCAGCCATCTGCCAGCCCACCTTACGGCCCCCTCAGGGGCCTTCCATGCCCCATTCTGACTGACTGTCAGAAGCTGCTAAGAGATCAAAAGACAGACAATTAGAACCACGGCTTTCAGCAACATGGGAGCCATCAAGGACCATTTGGAGAGGCATTTGGGATGTTGAGTGAGTAACAGCAGCCTGTTTAGAAAAGGCTGAAAGTGAACAGAAGTTAAGAAAATGAGGACTTCCCTGGTAGTCCACATGGGATTCTCCCGGGCCAGAGACTGAACCCTGCACTGCAAGGTGGACTCTCCACTCACTGGACCACCAGGGGAGGCCCTATGCCTCTGCTTTTAACTTTGGGCCTGTTGTTGTCTAGTCAGTAAGTCATGTCTGACTCTTTGCGACCCCATGGACTGTAGCCTTCCAGGTTCCTCTGTCCGTGGCATTTCCCAGGCAAGAACAGTGGAGTAGGTTGTCATTTCCTTCCTCCAGAGGATCTTCCCAACCCGGGAAGATTGAACCCAGGGATTGAACTCTCATCTCTCACATCTCCTGCACTGGCGGGCAAATTCTTTATCACTGAGCCAAAGCTTAGTGTTAGCTGCTCAGTCATGTTCAGCTCTTTTCAACCCCATGGGCTACGTAGCTCAGCAGGCTCCTCTGTCCATGGGAGTCTCCAGACAAGGATACAGGAGTGGGTTGCCGTTCCCTTCTCCAGGCGATCTTCCTGACCCAGGGGTTGAACCCGCGTCTCCTGCATTGCAGGCAGATTCTTTACCACGGGGCCAAACTCTGTGTTTACCATGAGGCAAACCTGTCTTGTGGCAAACCTGTAATGTGAGGCTCTACGTGACATTATCCACACGGAGGAGAATCCTGAGCTGATGGTCTAACAGCTCTGGTGTCTGAGCTTCTCCTCCGCAAGTTAATAAACGGAAATCTAGAAATAAAAAATAATATTAAATTTAAAAAGGAAGTCTAGATGTTGCGGAGCGTGTGGCTGATCTATGGGTTAATGGGAGCCATGGGGCTCTGATTCTGCGGCCGACCCCGTCCACACCAGACCCTCCTCCTCAGTGACAGCAGGAAACGCTCATGAGGACCAGCCATCTGCCAGCCCACCTTACGGCCCCCTCAGGGGCCTTCCATGCCCCATTCTGACTGACTGTCAGAAGCTGCTAAGAGATCAAAAGACAGACAATTAGAACCACGGCTTTCAGCAACATGGGAGCCATCAAGGACCATTTGGAGAGGCATTTGGGATGTTGAGTGAGTAACAGCAGCCTGTTTAGAAAAGGCTGAAAGTGAACAGAAGTTAAGAAAATGAGGACTTCCCTGGTAGTCCAGCGGTTAAGTATCTGTTCTGCAATGCAGAGGACATGGGTTCAATCCCTGGCTGGAGAACAAAGACAGCAAATGCCCCAGGGCAAACAAGCCCAGCACCACAACTGCTGAGCCCACAAGTCGCAATGACAGAATTCGTAGGCTGCAATGAAAGATGCTGATGCTGCAACTAAGACCCCATGAAGCTAAATGAATAAATAAAAAAGAAGTTAAGCAAATGGCCCAGCTGGTAGACAGAATAATCCTCCCCAACTGTCTATAGGAACTAGTACCCAAAATCTATATATATGTTACTTTACATTACATAAGGGACTTTGCAGTTATGATTAATTTAAGGATCTTGAGATGGCCAGGCATCTTGGATGATCTGGGAGGGACCAATATAATTCCAAGTTCCTTATAAGAGGGAGGCAAGAAGGTCAAAGTCAGAAGAAGGAGGTGTGGCTCCAGAACTCGGGGTTGGAGCGGGGCAGCCCTGAGCCAAATATGCAGGCAGTTCCTGGAAATGGGAAAAGCCCAGGAAACAGATTGTACCCTGAGGCCTCCAAATGGAATGCAGCCTCGCTAACACCTTGATTTTAGACTTCTGACCTTCAGAACTGTACGAGACGCAGCCTGTGCTGTGTGATCATAGAGCAGCCATAGGACACTAAGAGTTTGTACAGGTGACCCTTCCAGCCACTCGGTGAAGATGAAGAGAGAAGTAAGACTTGGTCCTGAGAACTGAGGTCCAGGGAGAGGTTTTTAAGTAGTTGTGATTGGGTCGAGGTTGGGAGAGGCCTATGTATGTACCTCTGTGTGTGTGTGTGTGTGTGTGTGTGTAAATACAGAGGTACAGGAGTCCTAGGTCATATTTATATTTCTCACTGTGGGTTAAGTTCAAACAAATCTGAAAGTGGCTGTTAGTAGGAGAGCACTTGAAATGATGACCTGTGGGCTCCAAGCTAAATACAGGGAAGGCAGGACTTGCAGTGGCTGAGAATCCACTTGCCAGTGCAGGGGACGTGGATTCGATCCCTGGTTCGGGAAGATCCCACATGCTGCTGTTCAGCCGAGCCCACCCACATGCTGCAGTGACTAAAACCCAGGTGCCTCAAGAGCCTGTGCCCTGCAACGAGAGAAACCACCACAGTGAGAAGCCTGAGCCCCATAACTAGAGAAAACCTGCTCAGAGCAGCGAAGGTCCAGTATAGTCAAAAATAAATAAATAAGTAAATTAAAAAAAATAAATACCTGTAGGGAAAGAGGTGGTCACAGGAGAGGACCAAGGAAAACAGAGGGCTTGCAGATCCTCTAAGGTCAGAGTTGGGGTAATTATACTAGCAAGTTGGAGAGGGAAGAGCTTGTCCCCCAAAGCCGTTTGAACAGATTTCAAAGTGGAGCAGTTACAAGTGATGGACATATCCATGGAAGTGGCCATGGCAGAGGGTGCAAGAAGTCAGTGTAGGAAAAGGTTCTTGGAAAGGAGAATGCTTCCGCTTCCCCGATGAGTACGCCCACTCTTTCCAACGTGTTGGGTCAAGTCAACACATTACTTAGTACCTAACTCCATTGGGGACAGGCTTCACAGATGGTTCTACTGATAAAGAGCCCTCCTGCCAATGCAGGAAACGCAGGAGATGCTCAATCCTCAGGGAAGATTCCCTGGAGAAGGAAATGACAACCCACTCCAGTACTCTTGCCTGGAGAACCCCCATGGACCGAGGAGCCTGGTGGTGTCCACAGGGTCACAAAGAGTCGACACAACTGAAGTGACTTAGCCTGCATGCCATTCGAGATGCCCTAATGAAAGCCAAAGACAGAGTGGCTTATAAACAATGGAATTTATTTCTCACAGTTCTAGGGGCTAAAAGTCCACAATCGAGGCACCAGCATGGCCACTTTCCGGTGAAAGTCCTCTTCCTGAGTCACAGCTGGCCTTTTCTGACTGTGGAAGGGCAGGGGAACTCCACGGGTCTCTTTTGTAAGAGATTCATGGGATTAGTGAATCCCACTCATGAAGGCTGGGAAAGACTGAAGGCACAAGGAGAAAGCGGCAGAGGATGAGATGGTTAGACAGCATCACCACCTCAAAGGACAAACACTAGGGCGAACCCCTGGAGACAGTGATGGACGAGGAGGCCAGGCCTGCTGCTGCCCATGGGCTCCCTGAAGAGTCGGACATGACTTAGCAACTGAACAACAGCAACACAAATTCATAAAGGCGCCACCCTCATGACTTAAGCACCACCCAAGGGACCCACCTCGCTGGGAGTTAGGATTTCAATATGTTGGGATAGGGTGGGGTGGGGGATGGGGAGGACACACCAGACCATAGCACTTAGTTTCCCATAGCTTGGTCTCTTGGCTGGTTCAAATCAGATTCCCTTATTTATTTTTTTAAATATTAATATAACAATCTATCTTTTTAAAAAAAAATTTTTGCCACTTTGCATGGCATGTGGGACCTTAGTTCCCCTACCAAAGATCACACCATGTCTCCAGCATTGGAAGCACAGTTTTAACCACTGGACTGCCAGAGAAGTCCCCAGATGGGATCCTTTGTAAGGTGCAGTTTTTTG
Organism: Tragulus kanchil; assembly: GCA_022376925.1. Lineage (NCBI taxonomy): Eukaryota > Metazoa > Chordata > Mammalia > Artiodactyla > Tragulidae > Tragulus > Tragulus kanchil. The sequence continues at coordinate 232,856,277 of JAIOJX010000028.1, read as the reverse complement.
TTCACCGTTCTCTCTGGATCAAACGCCCCACCACACTGGGTCGCCTTGTTGATCTGGGGGGGAGGGACGAATGAGAAGACGTCCAATCTCCTCCCTGGTGAACCCTCCACCGTATATCAGCAGAAACTCCTACAGCCCTGGCCACAGCTCACACCTTCCATAAGGCACATCCCAAGAGGCTTGGCTTGGGCAAATCTTAGAGCAGTTTAGATAAAGGCTTTTGTGTTTTCCTGTTTCTAAAGGTGGGTGAAAAGTTCCTGGGTACAAACCCCTAGGAGGGACAGAAGCTTTTCTCCATCTTCAGAAAGATACGGGGCAATCCCACTCTTAGGCTTATACCCTGATGAAATTAAATCCAAAAGAAGCACCTGTACCCCAATGTTCATTGCAGCTCTCTATACAATAGCTAGAACATGGAAGCAACCTAGATGCCCATCGATGAATGAATGGGTACAAAAGCTCTGGTACATACATACAATGGAATACTACACGGCTATAAAAAATGCAGAAGAATCAGCCCTAATGAGGTGGCTGGCTCTAGAACAAATCATAAAAAGTGAAGTCAGTCAAAAAAAAGGACAAACACTAGGGCGAACCCCTGGAGACAGTGATGGACGAGGAGGCCAGGCCTGCTGCTGCCCATGGGCTCCCTGAAGAGTCGGACATGACTTAGCAACTGAACAACAGCAACACAAATTCATAAAGGCGCCACCCTCATGACTTAAGCACCACCCAAGGGACCCACCTCGCTGGGAGTTAGGATTTCAATATGTTGGGATAGGGTGGGGTGGGGGATGGGGAGGACACACCAGACCATAGCACTTAGTTTCCCCATAGCTTGGTCTCTTGGCTGGTTCAAATCAGATTCCCTTATTTATTTTTTTAAATATTAATATAACAATCTATCTTTTTAAAAAAAAATTTTTGCCACTTTGCATGGCATGTGGGACCTTAGTTCCCCTACCAAAGATCACACCATGTCTCCAGCATTGGAAGCACAGTTTTAACCACTGGACTGCCAGAGAAGTCCCCAGATGGGATCCTTTGTAAGGTGCAGTTTTTTGTTCACCGTTCTCTCTGGATCAAACGCCCCACCACACTGGGTCGCCTTGTTGATCTGGGGGGGAGGGACGAATGAGAAGACGTCCAATCTCCTCCCTGGTGAACCCTCCACCGTATATCAGCAGAAACTCCTACAGCCCTGGCCACAGCTCACACCTTCCATAAGGCACATCCCAAGAGGCTTGGCTTGGGCAAATCTTAGAGCAGTTTAGATAAAGGCTTTTGTGTTTTCCTGTTTCTAAAGGTGGGTGAAAAGTTCCTGGGTACAAACCCCTAGGAGGGACAGAAGCTTTTCTCCATCTTCAGAAAGATACGGGGCAATCCCACTCTTAGGCTTATACCCTGATGAAATTAAATCCAAAAGAAGCACCTGTACCCCAATGTTCATTGCAGCTCTCTATACAATAGCTAGAACATGGAAGCAACCTAGATGCCCATCGATGAATGAATGGGTACAAAAGCTCTGGTACATACATACAATGGAATACTACACGGCTATAAAAAATGCAGAAGAATCAGCCCTAATGAGGTGGCTGGCTCTAGAACATATCATAAAAAGTGAAGTCAGTCAGAAAGAGAAGGACAAGTACAATATACTAACACATATATATGGAATCTAGTAGGATGGTGATGATGGCACATGCAGTGAAGCGACAGAAAGATAGACATGGACAGTGGACATATGGACATTGTGGGGAAGGAACAGTGGGTGGGAGGCATAAAGGAAGTAACCTGAAGGCCTGTACTATCCTATGTGAAGAGAATAGCTATAGTCATTGCTCTGTGAGAAAAGGGGATCCTACAGGGGTGCTGGATGACGGTCTGGAGGGGTGGGGTTGGGGGGGATGTACATATGACTAATCTGAGAACATACATATCTGTAAACAACAAAACTCTGTAAAAGTTAAAAGTAAAATAAAAGTTTAAAAAAAAAAAAAAGAAAGACACGGGGATGTCATTCTTGGGATCATCATGCTCATTGCATTTACGAGGAAAACCCATATATAGACACATAATCCAGGACCACTTCAGAGGACCAGAAATGTAAATGATGGACTTTCAAAGAATCAGGGAGTGGTGGGGGTTGGGGGTGGACGGGAGCAAAGTGTTCTATGAAAAGAACAGGTGTTATGCTGGGGGAAAAGAAAGGTCTATCCAAAATAAGACTTTCCAGGTGACATAATGGTAAAGAACCCACCTGCCAATGCCAGATGCAGGAGACAGGGATTCAGTCCCTGGGTGGGGAAGATTCCCTGGAGGAGGAAATGGCAACCCACTTCAGTGTGTTGCCTGGGAAATTCCATAGACAGAGGAGCCTGGAGGGCTACAGTCCATTTAGTCAGTCACAGCTGAGAGAGCGTGCACACAAAATTAACCTTGGGACATATGGGTTAGACCAAGGCAAACATCTCTTGCCCTTCGGGACTTCTCAGAACCACAGAGATGCCTCTGTGAGGAGGAGGAGGGACATATAGGTAGACACTCACCCACATATTTGACCAGCGCCCTCTTTTTTGCATAAACCATCTGAGGGTTACTGTTAAGCACATTATTCTGAAGGGAACATCCACTGAGTCCACAAAACACGGTCAGAGCTGAGAGGTGCATCTATCTTGGGAGATGTCAGCACCCTATACAGCCGAGGAATCATCCAGAAGCAGAGGGGATGGATGGGGAGGAAGCCAGAGAAGCACAGAGGATTAAAGGCCCCGAGACCAGGGTCCAACCTGGGATGAAGGTGTGTGAGTATGACCATCCACTCTCAGAACTGGTGTTCTCATGTTTTACTGTGAAGATCAAATCACGCAATAACCATAGCAGCTTCCATCAACCATCAATGCTGCCTGACACTAAGGTATTATTATTATTTTTTTTTAAGATTTATTTATTTATTTATTTAGGGCAGGGGTCGGATTGAGGAGGGAGGGGAGTGGGCGGGCCACTTCTATTGGTCTTTCATTTCTCTATTTTCATCCGTCTTTGTTCTTTGGCTGCTGTGGGCCTCCCATCCCGGTGGTGTCTGTTGTCGCAGAGCGCCGGCTCTGGGCGCATGCGCGCCAGAGCTCCGGCTCAGTAATTGGACACATGGGTCCAGCCGCTCCGCGGCACGTGGGATCTTCCCAGGCCAGGGATCGAACCGGCACCCCTTGCACTGCAAGGCGGTGTGTCCTCACCCACTGGACCACCAGGGGAAGCCCCGAAGGTATTATTATCATACTGTGAGTCTTTTTTTTTTTAGATTCGTGTGCGTGTGGACCATTTTAAAACGTCTTCATTGAATTTGTTCCAATATTGTTTCTGTTTCGTGTTTTGGTTTTCTGGCCACAAGACGTATGGGATCTCAGCAATCCAACCAGGGAATGAAACCACACCCCCTGCATTAGAAGGTGAGGTCTTAACCACTGATCACCAGGGGAGTCCCTGCCATATGGTCAAGCTTGAAGAATGGATTTACCCAGAGCTCTCACTGATGCAATGCAAATCACAAGCCCACTCAGCCCTCTTTGCTCTGAGCACCAATGGTTAGACAGTCAACTCAAAACAAGTGTACAGCCCAGAAGCAGCCATCATGGAGTTCCCAGAAATGTCAGAAATATTACTTGTTGAGCTTGGAGGGAAAAGAAAATTTCTCTCCCTCACTCCCTTCTTTCCTTCTGCTCTTTCCTTCTTGTTCTTTCTCTTTCTTTTAAATAAATAATGTTTAAAAAGCTACTAACATTTAGTGGCTCAGTGGTAAAGAATCCGCCCACCAATGTAGGAGACTCGGGCTGATCCTTGGGTTGGGAAGACCTCTTGGAGAAGGAAATGACAACCCACTCTGGTATTCATGCCTGGGAAATCCCATGGACAGAGGAGTCTGGAGGGCTACAGTCCACGAGGTTACAAAGATTCAGACACGACTTAACGACTGAGAACACAGACAATATTTAGAAGAGACCAAATAGACTGTAAAGTCTTCGTCTTCTTTTCCCCTGAAGCCAGAAGCCCTCCAGTAAAGTTCAAGTTTCCCCAGGGCTGAGGCTGCCTGAGTCATTCCAAGCTCAGGATGAAAGTACATCGCTCCAGGGCCGCCCATCCTTGTGCCCAAGCCCCCTCATCACTGGGGGCCAATTTCACAACCTCACTTCTGGGAAGAGAATGGAATTTGACTGTATTGTCCTTGCTCCTCCCACCCCTCATTTTCTTAAAATAAAGCAGCACCCTCCAGTTGGTTAATGCTTTAGATAAGAGACTACACCCTTTTATTCACAAATACTCAAAGGTGTTTCTACATGTCTGCAGTTCTTTTCCAGAAAAGGGTATTTTTTTTTTCTTTCTTTTGTGTTTGTGAGGGTGTTTAGAGAATTGGCTGGAGCATGAGGAGGGGGCGGACCACGCGGCTTTAGAGCCATGAGTCAGTGACTTGAAGGAGGCAGGGAAGGCCCACGATGCATAAAGGGCTCATGGCTGGGCACCGCACACCAAGAGCATTAAGATCAAAAAGTTGAATTTAGACTTTAAGTCTCTTCTTTAGTCCCAGGTTTGGCACGAAAAAGCTGACTCTGGAGGTTAATCAGGAGAACTAGAGCCGTTGGACCGTCTCCTAGATGTTGGAGGGGAATCACAAAGACAGGGATGACCGCGGTAGCTCTGCTGCTCTTAAGCAAAGCGCTCAGACCCCGGTCCCAAAACACACCAGCGGAGGACACAGGCGAAGTGAGAGTCGAGAGGGTCCAAGGGCTTCCCTGGTGGCTCAGGGGGTAAAGCATCTGCCTGCAGTGCTGGAGACCCGGGTTGGATACCTGGGTTGGGAAGATCCCCTGGAGAAGGGAATGGCAACCCATTCCAGTAGTCTTGCCTGGAGAATCCCACAGACAGAGAAGACTTCGGGCTACAGTCCTTGGGGTCGTGAAGTCACATATGACTGAGTGACTATCTCTGAGTTAAGACCTTGCTGTCACTGAAGTGAGTTACATCACTGTGTGCATGCTTAGCTGCTCATCTGTATCTGACTTTACCACTGTGCCACCTGGGGAGGCCCTGAGTTAAATGACTAAGGAGGTAAAAAGGAGCAGAGGTCTCATGAATTAGCCTACTAATCCGGACCCTTCACAGTGCCACTGAGTTTTTACAAGACCAGTGTTCTCACCCTTGAGCTACAGAACCAACTGACTTTTTAAAACTTTCAGCAAAGTGGAAAGCAGAGACTAAGTGGGCTTTCATGGAATTCTTCTAAGGAAGCAAGTTTCCATGTACTGATGAGTGTGGGAAGCAGATGGGACTGTGGGCAGGCTGGGGCAGTGCCCCTCGAGAGCACTGGCCCTGGAAAAAAAAAATTGCCAAAGCAAAGATGTGGAGGCCACAGGTTAGGCGGTAGGGGGTTGGGGCTCTGAAAATCCTCTGATCAGGTGCTTTTCAGGTATGTTAAACCTAACTGCTTTAGAGCTCAGTTTCTCATCTGTAACAGAGGAGACTTAAACCTACTTCAAAAAACAAAACTCTCTGTTGGCTCATACAGTAAAGTGTCTGCCCGCAATGTGGGGAGATCTGTCTTTGATTCCTGGATGGGGAAGATCCCCGGAGAAGGGACTGGCAACCCACTCCCGTATTCTTGCCTGGAGAATTCCATGGATAGAGGAGCTTCAGGGTCACAGAGCCAGACACAGCTGAAGGGACTTGGCATGGCAGGACAAGCTCACATGGTGGCTGAGTATGTCAGTTTCATTCCCTGGGAACAGCATGAGTGTGCAAGGAAGCAAGGAGATTGGAAGTCCATCTCTATGGAAAAGGGAGCCCCAAAACAGGCAAGAACAAGCAGCCCCAAATCCACTGCTTCCAAGCTTGGCCTTGGTTTGGATTTAGCATTAAGACATCTGGTAAAGAGTAGATAATACTTGTTTTCACATTCTCTGAAACTGCCCAAGGACAGGCTCATACTCATGATGGGGATTATACCATTAATCATTTGTCCCCAGGTTTCAGGGTGCCATGGAAGTATTCTTTATACAAATAAACTCAGTCATTCACCGTCAGTTAGTCGTGCCCAACTGTTTGTGACTCTATGGACTGTAGCTCGCCAGGCTCCTCTGTCCATAGGATTCTACCGGCAAGAATACTAAAGTGGGTTGTCATTTCCTCCTCCAGGGGATCTTCTCAACCCAGGAATTGAACTCACGTCTCCTGTATCTCCTGCATTGCAGGCAGATTCTTTACTGCCAAGCCAGAAAAGCCCCAAAAGACTATTTCTAAAGGCACGTAACCTACAAAATGTTCCATGCTTGCCATTGTTTCAAGAGCATAGAAAGGAAACTCAAAGTGTATGTGATTAAAATATTCTCAGAGCTTGATGGACAATAATGGAGAAAATAACCCTGGAAGCTGGTTGCTAACATTTCACAAGAAAAGTGATTATTCTTCCCTGAGGAATGAACAGTTTTTCATGTTCCACCCAGGGCCCATTTCGCCGCTTCCCCTGAACTCTGAGTTCTTGTATTTAACCATGGTTCCTGACAATCATTTATTCAATGATCTCTTGTTCGTTTTCCTCCCTACATCTCCTTTTTTCTTTCTGCTCACTGGCCTTCTGATTCACCAAACCGCATGAATATTCATATACATGCAGTGGGTTTTGCTGTGGGAAGTCCAAGTGTATTTATCCATATGGATTAGACCCCTCGCCTGTCTAAGCACTTGTCTACATATTTCAATCCATTATGGGCAAAAGGGAGGCTAGGAGCATGAGGAAGCTCACATGGTGGCTGAGTATGTCAGTTTCATTCCCTGGGAACAGCATGAGTGTGCAAGGAAGCAAGGAGATTGGAAGTCCATCTCTATGGAAAAGGGAGCCCCAAAACAGGCAAGAACAAGCAGCCCCAAATCCACTGCTTCCAAGCTTGGCCTTGGTTTGGATTTAGCATTAAGACATCTGGTAAAGAGTAGATAATACTTGTTTTCACATTCTCTGAAACTGCCCAAGGACAGGCTCATACTCATGATGGGGATTATACCATTAATCATTTGTCCCCAGGTTTCAGGGTGCCATGGAAGTATTCTTTATACAAATAAACTCAGTCATTCACCGTCAGTTAGTCGTGCCCAACTGTTTGTGACTCTATGGACTGTAGCTCGCCAGGCTCCTCTGTCCATAGGATTCTACCGGCAAGAATACTAAAGTGGGTTGTCATTTCCTTCTCCAGGGGATCTTCCTAAGCCAAGAATTGAACTCACGTCTCCTGTATCTCCTGCATTGCAGGCAGATTCTTTACTGCCAAGCCAGAAAACCCCCAAAAAGACTATTTCTAAAGGCACGTAACCTACAAAATGTTCCATGCTTGCCATTGTTTCAAGAGCATAGAAAGGAAACTCAAAGTGTATGTGATTAAAATATTCTCAGAGCTTGATGGACAATAATGGAGAAAATAACCCTGGAAGCTGGTTGCTAACATTTCACAAGAAAAGTGATTATTCTTCCCTGAGGAATGAACAGTTTTTCATGTTCCACCCAGGGCCCATTTCGCCGCTTCCCCTGAACTCTGAGTTCTTGTATTTAACCATGGTTCCTGACAATCATTTATTCAATGATCTCTTGTTCGTTTTCCTCCCTACATCTCCTTTTTTCTTTCTGCTCACTGGCCTTCTGATTCACCAAACCGCATGAATATTCATATACATGCAGTGGGTTTTGCTGTGGGAAGTCCAAGTGTATTTATCCATATGGATTAGACCCCTGCGCCTGTCTAAGCACTTGTCTACATATTTCAATCCATTATGTGGGTTTCAACTCACTTGATCAAAAACACCTAAAGCCCTTATGAGGTCGAAGCCCCCTCTGCTACCTACCTGACTTCATCTCCTTTTTATTTTTTTTATTTGGCTGTTCTTAGTTGTGGCCCATGGGATCTTTAGCTTTAGCATGTGAGCTCCTAATTGCGGTCTGAGGAATGTAGTTCCCCGACCAGAGATCGAACCTGGGCCCCCTGCACTGGCAGCATGGAGTCTTAGCTGTTGGGCCACCAGGGAAGTCTCTGACCTCCTCCCTGTAACACTCCTCCTCACCTCTGGCCACAGTGTTTCCCGAAAATGCCATGTACACTCCCACCTCAGGACCTATGCAGCGGCTCTTCTGTTATCCAGAAACCTTCTTGCTTTTCATATCTACTTTCTCCCTCCCTCCCTTCTTCCCGCCCTTTGTGCAAATGTAACCTTATCAGACAGGCTTCCCTGGCCGCTCTGAGATACACCCACTTCCTGCCCCACTAGCCTCGATTCCGCTGTGTTTCACTCCATGGAGACATGCTGTCTGTCTTGTCCCTTTTGCATGTAAGTAGGAACTTTGTTTTATTCATCGTCTATTCCCAGAATCTAGAAAGAGTCTGGCGTATAGTAGGAAGGCAATGAATAGTTTTTAAGTGTGTGAGTGAGTAAGACCAGTGGAGCAAGAGCAGACCAGAAATGAATGCTTGAGTAGGAGATTCTGATTCGTCCTCACAGCACCAACATCACCCAGTACTTGTTGATCTTGCTAGGGAACTGAACTGTCAGTTTTCAAAATCTATATTCCCAGCGCCTCAACATGCCCACAAACAGGCTGTGAGCATTCTCCCAGGTAATCAGGTGCACTGGTGTGATAAGGCTGGTCACTGTCTCAGGCTCCCCTAACTGCTTAGTCCTAGTGACATTCAAACCCACCAATAAAACCCCTGATGGCTTGTGATATGGACTCCACCTTGGCCTCCAATGAAGGCACTTGCCCCTGGGTCCTCTCTCTTGGCTCTCCACCTGCTTGGCTGAGCTGGTCGCTGGATGTTTCTCCTGTATGGCCCCATGTGTGCATGCTGTGTGCTCAGTTGTGCCCAGCTCTTTGTAACCCCACTGGCTGTAGCCCACCAGGTTCCTCTGTCCATGGAGTTTTCCAGGCAAAAGAATACTAGAGTGGGTTGCCATCTTCTACTCCAGGGGATCTTCCTGGATCAGGAATCAAACCTGAGTCTCCTGTGTCTCCTGCAGTGGCAGGTGAAATCTTTACCACTGAGCCACTTGGAAGCCTGTGGTGTATGCCTCCCTCCTATAGGACTCCTGAGTGTAAACAACCTTTTAGTCTCACGTGCCTCTCGGTGCTTTCCATAGCTGTGTTGGTGTGAGCGTTAAAAAGCCCAAAAGGAGGGCTTTCTCTACTATTTAAAATGATAAAATTTTATGTATGTACATATATGCATATATTACGGATTTCCCAGATGGCTCAATGGTAAAGAATCTGACTGCCTAGCAGGAAATGCAGCTTTGATCCCTGGCTTGGGAAGATCCCCTGGAGAAGGAAATGACAACCCACTCCAGTATTCTTGCCTGGGAAATCCCACGCACAGAGGGGCCTGGTAGGCTACAGTCCATGGGATTGCAACGACTCAGACATGACTTAGCAAATAAATCACAACACCATACATATATTATATATATGTGCCTATGTGTGCTAAGTCACTTCAGTTGTGTCTGACTCTTTGCAACCCCATGGACTGTAGCCCACCAGGCTCCTCTGTCCATGGGATTCTCCAGGTAAGAATAGTGGAGTGGGTTGCCATTTCATACCCCAATATGTGCCTATGGGTGTACATATACACAGACAGAAAGAGAGAAAAATAGGAATCAATGGATTAAACATCATTTTAATGGGCTGTGTCAGACCTGAATTACAATGGTATAATTGCACTCACTCTTTTATTTTTGAACAGTCTGTAGGAGCTCCTTTGTACCTTTTCAACCAAAGATTTCACATTCTACAAAAACGTGCACTTGATTAAGTAACCAGGTACCCAGACCACAAAGTTACTCAGCCGACACTATTTGGATTCAAGTTGTTTAAAAGTAACTGGATCAATGTCGCTGGATGTTTCTCCTGTATGGCCCCATGTGTGCATGCTGTGTGCTCAGTTGTGCCCAGCTCTTTGTAACCCCACTGGCTGTAGCCCACCAGGTTCCTCTGTCCATGGAGTTTTCCAGGCAAAAGAATACTAGAGTGGGTTGCCATCTTCTACTCCATGGGATCTTCCTGGATCAGGAATCAAACCTGAGTCTCCTGTGTCTCCTGCAGTGGCAGGTGAAATCTTTACCACTGAGCCACTTGGAAGCCTGTGGTGTATGCCTCCCTCCTATAGGACTCCTGAGTGTAAACAACCTTTTAGTCTCACGTGCCTCTCGGTGCTTTCCATAGCTGTGTTGGTGTGAGCGTTAAAAAGCCCAAAAGGAGGGCTTTCTCTACTATTTAAAATGATAAAATTTTATGTATGTACATATATGCATATATTACGGATTTCCCAGATGGCTCAATGGTAAAGAATCTGACTGCCTAGCAGGAAATGCAGCTTTGATCCCTGGCTTGGGAAGATCCCCTGGAGAAGGAAATGACAACCCACTCCAGTATTCTTGCCTGGGAAATCCCACGCACAGAGGGGCCTGGTAGGCTACAGTCCATGGGATTGCAACGACTCAGACATGACTTAGCAAATAAATCACAACACCATACATATATTATATATATGTGCCTATGTGTGCTAAGTCACTTCAGTTGTGTCTGACTCTTTGCAACCCCATGGACTGTAGCCCACCAGGCTCCTCTGTCCATGGGATTCTCCAGGTAAGAATAGTGGAGTGGGTTGCCATTTCATACCCCAATATGTGCCTATGGGTGTACATATACACAGACAGAAAGAGAGAAAAATAGGAATCAATGGATTAAACATCATTTTAATGGGCTGTGTCAGACCTGAATTACAATGGTATAATTGCACTCACTCTTTTATTTTTGAACAGTCTGTAGGAGCTCCTTTGTACCTTTTCAACCAAAGATTTCACATTCTACAAAAACGTGCACTTGATTAAGTAACCAGGTACCCAGACCACAAAGTTACTCAGCCGACACTATTTGGATTCAAGTTGTTTAAAAGTAACTGGATCAATGTCGATTTGCCCAAAGCATTTACACGGAATACTTTTTCTTTTCTTTAGGATGCAGAGTAATTCCGACACTACAGAGCCACTTGGCGATTAAGGCAGGATGGAGGTGCATTTGATAACTTAATGCAACTTCTTACCAGCACTTAAAACTCAGATATGAAATCTACACTCGATCTTTTCTGCTTGGAACTGGCCAAATTAGGGGCTATATCCCCAGGTACAACAAAGGACTCTCAGAAACACTCGGGGAAGCCAACCAACCAGAGGGCTCAACACAACCCAACATGTGCATGTGGAGGCGGGCGGGTGCCACCACCTCAACGAGCCCCTCAGACAGCCTTTCAACTCCAGACTCTTAATTTCCCGTCAGCCCACTCTTAGGATGTGTAGGATGATCAAGGTAGACGTGATACGCTCCAGGTAGAAATGAAGACTCCAGGGCATGCGCTGCGAGCTTTCTCCGTTAATTGGAAAATTATAGTGATTTCACTGCTCGTAATAATAAACCTTTTTCTTTTAACTTTAAAGATGATGACTGGTGAGCAGCGCTATAAACCTCAGGAAGCTAGTTTAGATGGTTAAAATGACTGGACTGGATTTAGGGGCAGGGCAGATTTACTGTACTTTTTTATTATTTTTTTTTTATTGTGGTAAAAGTCATGTATTATAAATGCGCTGTTTGAGCCATATTAAACTGGGCAGTTCAGTTCAGCACACTCACACTGGGGGCTCGTCCATCATCCACCTCCTGCGGTTTTCACCTTCCTCGACTGAAACTCTCCCCATGAAACACCTCACGCTCCATCCCCCTGCATCCCTTCCCACCCACCTCCATCGCCCTCCCCACCCCCAGCCCCCGGCATCTCCCAGTGTACTCTTCTGACTCTATGTTGACTATTGTAGGTGGACTCTAACAGTGTTCGTTTGCACCTCCTGTATACTGGAATGCATTTTTAAGGTTAACAATATATGTCCTACCAGCAGAAAGTGAAAGTGTTACTCACTCAGTGGTGTCTGATTAGTAACCAGGTACCCAGACCACAAAGTTACTCAGCCGACACTATTTGGATTCAAGTTGTTTAAAAGTAACTGGATCAATGTCGATTTGCCCAAAGCATTTACACGGAATACTTTTTCTTTTCTTTAGGATGCAGAGTAATTCCGACACTACAGAGCCACTTGGCGATTAAGGCAGGATGGAGGTGCATTTGATAACTTAATGCAACTTCTTACCAGCACTTAAAACTCAGATATGAAATCTACACTCGATCTTTTCTGCTTGGAACTGGCCAAATTAGGGGCTATATCCCCAGGTACAACAAAGGACTCTCAGAAACACTCGGGGAAGCCAACCAACCAGAGGGCTCAACACAACCCAACATGTGCATGTGGAGGCGGGCGGGTGCCACCACCTCAACGAGCCCCTCAGACAGCCTTTCAACTCCAGACTCTTAATTTCCCGTCAGCCCACTCTTAGGATGTGTAGGATGATCAAGGTAGACGTGATACGCTCCAGGTAGAAATGAAGACTCCAGGGCATGCGCTGCGAGCTTTCTCCGGTTAATTGGAAAATTATAGTGATTTCACTGCTCGTAATAATAAACCTTTTTCTTTTAACTTTAAAGATGATGACTGGTGAGCAGCGCTATAAACCTCAGGAAGCTAGTTTAGATGGTTAAAATGACTGGACTGGATTTAGGGGCAGGGCAGATTTACTGTACTTTTTTATTATTTTTTTTTTATTGTGGTAAAAGTCATGTATTATAAATGCGCTGTTTGAGCCATATTAAACTGGGCAGTTCAGTTCAGCACACTCACACTGGGGGCTCGTCCATCATCCACCTCCTGCGGTTTTCACCTTCCTCGACTGAAACTCTCCCCATGAAACACCTCACGCTCCATCCCCCTGCATCCCTTCCCACCCACCTCCATCGCCCTCCCCACCCCCAGCCCCCGGCATCTCCCAGTGTACTCTTCTGACTCTATGTTGACTATTGTAGGTGGACTCTAACAGTGTTCGTTTGCACCTCCTGTATACTGGAATGCATTTTTAAGGTTAACAATATATGTCCTACCAGCAGAAAGTGAAAGTGTTACTCACTCAGTGGTGTCTGACTTTCTGAATCGGGGTCCCCAGGCTCCTCTGTCCATGGAATTCTCCAGCCAGAATACTGGAGTGGACAGTCATGCCCTTCTCCAGGGGATCTTCCCGACCTAGGGATCAAACCCGGGTTCGCTCTTTACCACCTGAGCCACCAGACTGGGCCTTTCTCCCCACCCTGCGCTACACAGTGGGCTCTCACTGGCTGTGACGGAACACACTCTGTTTCCTTGGCAGTTAGCCAAACCAGAGCAGGAAAGTCTCTAAAACATGAAACAGATGTCCCCAAGAGGCTTAGGGAGCAGGCCGGGTGACTGTACCGATTACAGCTTCCTTGGGAGTTTAACGGAGGACTTGGGGCCAATCATTTGGCTTCCCCCTTCTTTGGTCTCACCTTAGTATTAGGGGAAGTAGCAACATTTCTCCCTTTGAATTTTGCAGAAACAGGAAGGGCTGGCAAATGCAAAGAAATACGGGTGCCCACACGGTAGTCATGCTGGCCCAGCCTTAATCATCACATTGTTCCTGAATTGAGCCCCTGGCACGCTGGCCCCCGGCGTAAACCTCCAGTGGGCTCCGCTTCCTCCTGGCCCCAGGGACCCTCACTTGCTTCCTTCTCCTACGAGCTCCTTATGTCCCCTTCCGTCCTCTTCCCTGGCTGACAACCTGCTACTTCTCACGGCCCTCAGTGGACACTTGCTATTCCGCGTCTGCTATCTTCTCTACACACATCCGTCTGGGTGACCATCGAGCGATTACACCCTCTGTGTCTCTGTGATTCCCCACCACTCAGGAGTCCTTTCCCACTGACTGGCTCCTGGCCAGCTTCTGGATGGCTACATGGAGGAAAGTTTTGGTTTACTGGCATTATACAGCCAACCTTCATGATTCACAGACTCATCGACTCACTAACGTGGATTGGTAGACCTCAAAATCAATTCCCCTGGGACTTTCCTGGCCTTTGGGAAACCCACTGCAGGGCTTTTGCCTTGGGTAAGATTTGAGTCTCCCAGTGTGCAGGCTCCCAGTCGAAGTGGAGCCAACAATGGATATGTCCTACCTTTTAAGGTTAACAATATATGTCCTACCAGCAGAAAGTGAAAGTGTTACTCCCTCAGGGGTGTCTGACTTTCTGAATCGGGGTCCCCAGGCTCCTCTGTCCATGGAATTCTCCAGCCAGAATACTGGAGTGGACAGTCATGCCCTTCTCCAGGGGATCTTCCCGACCTAGGGATCAAACCCGGGTTCGCTCTTTACCACCTGAGCCACCAGACTGGGCCTTTCTCCCCACCCTGCGCTACACAGTGGGCTCTCACTGGCTGTGACGGAACACACTCTGTTTCCTTGGCAGTTAGCCAAACCAGAGCAGGAAAGTCTCTAAAACATGAAACAGATGTCCCCAAGAGGCTTAGGGAGCAGGCCGGGTGACTGTACCGATTACAGCTTCCTTGGGAGTTTAACGGAGGACTTGGGGCCAATCATTTGGCTTCCCCCTTCTTTGGTCTCACCTTAGTATTAGGGGAAGTAGCAACATTTCTCCCTTTGAATTTTGCAGAAACAGGAAGGGCTGGCAAATGCAAAGAAATACGGGTGCCCACACGGTAGTCATGCTGGCCCAGCCTTAATCATCACATTGTTCCTGAATTGAGCCCCTGGCACGCTGGCCCCCGGCGTAAACCTCCAGTGGGCTCCGCTTCACTCCCTGGCCCCAGGGACCCTCACTTGCTTCCTTCTCCTACGAGCTCCTTATGTCCCCTTCCGTCCTCTTCCCTGGCTGACAACCTGCTACTTCTCACGGCCCTCAGTGGACACTTGCTATTCCGCGTCTGCTATCTTCTCTACACACATCCGTCTGGGTGACCATCGAGCGATTACACCCTCTGTGTCTCTGTGATTCCCCACCACTCAGGAGTCCTTTCCCACTGACTGGCTCCTGGCCAGCTTCTGGATGGCTACATGGAGGAAAGTTTTGGTTTACTGGCATTATACAGCCAACCTTCATGATTCACAGACTCATCGACTCACTAACGTGGATTGGTAGACCTCAAAATCAATTCCCCTGGGACTTTCCTGGCCTTTGGGAAACCCACTGCAGGGCTTTTGCCTTGGGTAAGATTTGAGTCTCCCAGTGTGCAGGCTCCCAGTCGAAGTGGAGCCAGGGGATGCTCTGCCTTCTCGTTTCAGTTCTCTTCCCGCAACATGTATCCTTTCCATGGTCCGTCTAGAGCCATGTTTTTCAGTTTTGTGCTGGACATTTTGCTATGTCGAAGAGATCCAAGCAGCGGGCTGCAGTGTTGTCTGGTGTTATTAAGAGCAAGAAGCTGGCATCACGCCTCGCAGAGAAAATATTCAGGTTTTTCTCTGACATCTTACAGAAATGAACTTTCTAGCCAAGCCAATACATGAACTAGGCTGCACCCAAGCACGATTCACAGTGTTTCTGGCATGAGTTCAATGTTGATGAATCCACAGTATGTATTGAATAACGTGTATTTACCTATGTGTATTAAGTAAAGTGTCTTTGTCTAAGTGACAAACCTAGGCAGCGTATTAAAAACCAGAGACATCACTTTGCCAACAAAGGTCCATATAGTCAAAGCTATGGTTTTTTCCAGTAGTCATGTATGGATGTGAGAGCTGGACCATAAAGAATGCCTGGGTTGGGAAGACCTCCTTGAGAAGGAAATGGCAACCCCTTCCAGTATTCTTGCCTGGAAAATTCCATGGACAGAGGAGCCTGGCTGGTTGCAGTCCATGGGGTTGCAAAGACTCATATATAACTTAGCAACTAAGCAGGCACACATGCATGCACACATACAGGAACTTCCCTGGTGGTCCAGTGGCTGGGAGCCTGCCTTCCAGTAAAGGGGACTTGAGTTCGATCCCTTGTCAAGGAATTAAGATCCTACATGCCTCAGAGCAGCTAAGCCTACACGCACAACAGAACACCTTCTGAATTGTCATCAAAACCTGATGAAGGGCTTCCCTGGTGGTCCAGTGGGTAAGGACACTGCCTTGCAGTGCAAGGGGCGCCGGTTCGATCCCTGGTCTGGGAAGATCCCATGTGCCGTGGAGCAGCTGGACTCATGTGTCCAATTACCGAGCCAGAGCTCTGGGGCGCATGCGCCCAGAGCCGGTGCTCTGCAGTGATAGATGCCACGGCGATGGGAGGCCCACAAGAGCCAAGGAACAAAGACGGATGAAATAAATAAACAATCCTTTTAAAGGCCAGTGTGCAGGCTCCCAGTCGAAGTGGAGCCAGGGGATGCTCTGCCTTCTCGTTTCAGTTCTCTTCCCGCAACATGTATCCTTTCCATGGTCCGTCTAGAGCCATGTTTTTCAGTTTTGTGCTGGACATTTTGCTATGTCGAAGAGATCCAAGCAGCGGGCTGCAGTGTTGTCTGGTGTTATTAAGAGCAAGAAGCTGGCATCACGCCTGCAGAGAAAATATTCAGGTTTTTCTCTGACATCTTACAGAAATGAACTTTCTAGCCAAGCCAATACATGAACTAGGCTGCACCCAAGCACGATTCACAGTGTTTCTGGCATGAGTTCAATGTTGATGAATCCACAGTATGTATTGAATAACGTGTATTTACCTATGTGTATTAAGTAAAGTGTCTTTGTCTAAGTGACAAACCTAGGCAGCGTATTAAAAACCAGAGACATCACTTTGCCAACAAAGGTCCATATAGTCAAAGCTATGGTTTTTTCCAGTAGTCATGTATGGATGTGAGAGCTGGACCATAAAGAATGCCTGGGTTGGGAAGACCTCCTTGAGAAGGAAATGGCAACCCCTTCCAGTATTCTTGCCTGGAAAATTCCATGGACAGAGGAGCCTGGCTGGTTGCAGTCCATGGGGTTGCAAAGACTCATATATAACTTAGCAACTAAGCAGGCACACATGCATGCACACATACAGGAACTTCCCTGGTGGTCCAGTGGCTGGGAGCCTGCCTTCCAGTAAAGGGGACTTGAGTTCGATCCCTTGTCAAGGAATTAAGATCCTACATGCCTCAGAGCAGCTAAGCCTACACGCACAACAGAACACCTTCTGAATTGTCATCAAAACCTGATGAAGGGCTTCCCCTGGTGGTCCAGTGGGTAAGGACACTGCCTTGCAGTGCAAGGGGCGCCGGTTCGATCCCTGGTCTGGGAAGATCCCATGTGCCGTGGAGCAGCTGGACTCATGTGTCCAATTACCGAGCCAGAGCTCTGGGGCGCATGCGCCCAGAGCCGGTGCTCTGCAGTGATAGATGCCACGGCGATGGGAGGCCCACAAGAGCCAAGGAACAAAGACGGATGAAAATAGAGAAATGAAAGACCAATAGAAGTGGCCCACCTGCTCCCCTCCCTCCCTAACCCGACCCCCGCCCAAAATAAAAATAAAAAAAACCTGATGAAGTCAAAAATAAATGAGTTAATTTTTAAAATAATAAAAAATAAAATAAGTCACTCCTCCTCCTTAAAATAAAATTTTCAACCTTTCATGAAAGCCTTGCCATCTCCTAGCTCATGATTATGCTCACGACAGCTCTCAGGACAGCATCAAGGGAGCAGTCCACTTTCGGGGGCACAAGACCTCTTGGTCCCCGGGTGGTGGGATCAGGGTGAGTCCCTGCTTAGACTCTGGACCTGAGTCTCCTCTCCAGGTTCAAAGGCGCTTCACTACTCCTGCCAGAGTCCAGGACACCGAATAAAGGAGGAGCCCCTCACCATGTCTCTCTGTCTACTTATCATAGTATTACTTCCAGAGTGATTTTATTTATTTATTTAAAAACTTTTCTGGCCTCACCCCACAGCATGCAGGATCTCAGTCCCCCGAACAGGGTTTGAACCCACTCCCCGAGGTGGAAGTGTGGTGTCTTAACCACTGGACCACAGGGAAGTCCCCCAAAGGGGTTTTCAAGGCTGTAGTAGAGAAGCAGAGGGAGTGTCTGGTGGGCGGGGGAGGCAACAATAAGGAACTCGAGGCCTACCCGAGGAGGAGGCAAGAAGGCTTCCAGATGGCAGGTGACACCTGAAGAAAGCAGGTGCTAACCAGGTGAAAATGAGCCTCAGAGGTACATATCCAGGATCTCAAAGGAAGCTAGACCTTTGGCACGGCTGGCTCACAGGCTGCAAAAATGAGCAGAGCCTCCCTGTGGAGTCTGAAGTTAACCTGAATTCAGACGGGAGCCACTGTAGGTTGAAGGGAGGTAAGAGATGCTGGTCATATTTCCAAGTCTGAGGAATCATGAATCCAGCAGCCCATGATGGAAGGACTGGAGAGGCCCATGAAGAAATTCAGGTGACTGCCATCCTATGGTGCGGGGGTGGGATGGGGCAAGGATGAAACCCGAGGGAAGGCTAGTGTGAGAACTGTGGGAAGAGATACCAGGGATGAAGGTTTTGAGGAGATGAGACGACAGAGAAGGCCTCTACAGGAGACAGAGAGGGAGGGAGGATGGGAGGAGAGGAGGGAGAGGCCCCGGGTGGCTGTGCAGGAGATGGGAGAAGGCAACAGCCAGAGGCAGGTGTCATCCGCTCTAGGGATCTTGAGGAAAATGCCCAACCTCTCTGACCCTCCAATGGGCACCTATAAAATGAAGATAATAATGATGACACTTATCTCAGGTGGTCGTTGTCAAGAGTAACTGAGCTCTTATGTGTGTAGCGCTCAGGACTCTGCTGTATTAATTTCCTGTGCCTTCTGTAATGAGGTACTACAAACTGCGTGGCTTAAAAGAACAGAAATGTACTGCCTCGTAGTCCTGGAGGCCAGAAATCCAAAATCAAGGTGTCTGTGGGGCCATGCTCCCTCTGAGCAAAGGCTGTGTTCCTTGATCTCCTTGCTGCCCGTAGGTCTCTCAAGAGTCTTCTCCAGCATCAAAATTCAAAAGAATCAATTTTTCAGTACTCAACCTTCTTTATAGTCCAGCTCTCACATCCGTACAGAAGAGGAAAGAAAAGTATAATCCTAATTATTAGATTAGGTGTCATTGTAATAACCTCATCTTAACTTGATTACTTCAGTAAAGACTCTATCTCCAAATAAAGGCACAGCTACCAGGTTAAGACTCCAATATTGGGCTTCCCTGGTGGTCCAGTGGGTAAGGACACTGCCTTGCAGTTCAAGGGGCGCCAGTTCGATCCCTGGCCTGGGAAGATCCCACATGCCGTGGAGCGGCTGGATTGATGTGTCCAACTACCAAGCTGGAGCTCTGGAGTGCATGTGCCCAGAGCCGGTGCTCTGCGACGAGAAGCCACTGTGATGGGAGGCCCACACAGGCCAAAGAACAAAGATAAATAAATGAAAGATCAATAGAAGTGGCCAAAAAAAAAAAAAAGACTCCAATATCTTTTGGGGCGGAGGGGGACATCCAGCGTCAGCTGTGTGAACATTCATCTTTATTATCATTGCCTCCACTGGTTGTTGTTTGGTTCAAAGGTATGAGGAAGTGACCGAGGGACAACGTGAGTTTGGTGAACTCGAATTTGTTGTGGCCACTGTCTCCATGACAACATGACGTTTCTCCAATAGCCCAAGTGAAAGTAAATACATGAAGTAAAGAGAGAGAACAAAGAAAAGGGAATGGCACATTCTGAAAATGAGCCAAAGACAAGCATAAGCAGAAATCACAACAGCGGTTTGGGAAGGAAGCTGCTCTCTGCTCAGTGAGGCTTGGTATACCAGATGGCCAGAAATAAAGACCATCCCTTGGTCAAACTCAAGTGATACATGGTTCCCTACAGGCACAAAGAAGGAAAACCAAGTTTTGATCATTTATTAAATAACAAGCTTGGTTTGTGAAGTCACAAGGTCTTCTGAGCCAGAAGCAAAATGGATGCCTTCTACCAACTGAAGTTCTAGTGTTCTTCAAGTGGCAGGAACCACATCCGACCTGGAGATGAGAAGTCGATAATGAGCAGGTCGAGTTCCCACAAGTGTCAAGCCAGTCAACATCTTAAGAGGAATTATGTCTGGGGCCAAGCCATCAATCCTAAAGGAAAAGACAGTTGTAGCTGCAAGGTGCACCAAAGCTGAGGAAGAGAGCGCTGCTGAGGGCTGGAAAGGAACATTTTAGTTCTCACCAAAGTCACAGGTACGCAGAGTCTCTCTTCCCTGCCTCCCTCCCTAGTCTCAAGTCCCTTCCAGAACAAATCCTCTCTTGTCTTCATCCCCACACCAGGAGCAACACTAGAGGTGTCCTTCCTGGACCAGTTCCCCTTGCCAAAGCTCCAAGTTCAAGAACTTATTTTTCTTTCCCCTCTGTACAGATGTGAGAGTTGGACCATAAAGAAGGCTGAACGCTGAAGAATTGATGCTTTGAATTGTGGTGCTGGAGAAAACACTCTGGACTCTCAAGAGATCAAACCAGTCAATCGTAAAGGAAAGCAACCCCGAATAGTCATTGGAAGGATTGATGCCAAAGTTGAAGCTCCAATAATTTGGCCACCTAATACGAAGAGCTGACTCACTGGAAAAGACCCTGATGCCGGGTTAGATGAAGGCAAATGGAGAAAGAGGGGATAAAGGATGAGATGGTTAGATAGCATCACCGACTCAATGAATATGAGCAAACTTCAGGAGATAGTGATAGGCAATGAACCTGGCATGCTGCAGTCCATGGAGCCGCAAAGAACTGGAGACAACTTAGGCACTGAACAACAACAACAAATTCTGCTTTAAGACTTGTTTATCCTGAGTTCAAGGCACTAACAACTTTGCTAAACATATTGCTACCTACAAAGGCTCAATCTGTGTGAGGCTGGCTGATAACGGCATCTTTCATCTAAAAGTCAACTTCACCAAACATCAAAGTCCCTTCAGAGTAACAGGGTGATTGACATCCCATCCTCCTCAGGCAACGCACTAAAGAAGAACACAACTTCACCGCTGTACACCCTGCACAGATGCCAAAGAATAAAACCACCCAAAAAATCAGACAAATCCAGTCTAAGCCACAATCTATGAAATGACTGTTTCATAATCCTCACAATGGGGAGCCATTCTAGGCTGCAAGGAGAACAAAGGGACATGATAACTGAAAATTAAGCATGATCTGGGTTCTTCTTCTGCTCCCAAGTACATTTTGGGGACAACTGGTGAAATCTGAATGAGGTTTGTAGATCAGAAAACAGTGTAGCAGGTTTGTTTCCTAATTTTGATCATCGTTCTTGGTTTTGTAAGAGTGTCCTTGTTCCTGAGGAACACATGGGATGACTTGGGAGTAGAGGACATCTTATCTGCAACTTAGAAAAGAATGAGGGGAATCTGATAAAGTGGAAACATTTGGAGAATCTGGGTGAAGAATATAAAGGAAGTCTTTGTACTAGTATTACTAATTTTCTGCGTCTGGAAAAATAATAATGAATATTGAATTAATATGTGGATAGATTTAAACGTGTGCGATGCTTTCCAGCAAGTCTTGACCTTGACTGAATGGCAGAACCACCTTGGAAGATTTTAAAATATCAGTGTCCAGGTCCCAGCCCAGAAACTCCAATTCAATTAGCCTGAGGAGGAGCTCCAGATGTCAGTATATTTGAAAGCATCCCCAAAGTGACTCTAGCATAAGCCAGGGGAATAATAAACAGCCAGCTGAGCCCCTAGGATTGTCAGGTGAAGGGACCACTCTGAGCTGGGGTCTTTCTGAACCCCTCGCATCTACTCCTTTTGAGAGCTGATCCTGAGATCAGCACAGCGCCTCCAAACAGGAGCTGAGCCCTGGGTCCAACCTTGGTCCTGCCTCTAATAAGCTGGGAGACCTCCTGGCAGATTCCAGCCTGGGTTCTCTAGGCTGTGGGCTGAGGTTAATGGAGAGCAGCCTCCAGGAGAAACGGGCTTCCAGGAGGAGATGCATCCCTGAGCTCCGAAGCCCTGATGCAGTGAGGGTGCACAAGACGACAGCCTGAAATCCTCGTGGTGTCTGGGTGGCAGACAGGGATGAAGGCAATTAGGGCCAATCAACGTCTGGTACAGCTGGAAGATTCTGTCATACTTGGATGACTCCTGGCAGTCCTTTTCCTTTCCAAGGACCAAAGTCTAGGAAGGTTCTTGGGAAAGGGGTTAGAGGAAGCAGCATCCTCCTCCTCCCAGCAAGCAGGCAAGGTAGGGGGAGGTCAGGCTCCCAGGGGCCGCTGCCACCAGCCCCTTCATGATGAGGCCCGACGGGGTGCTGTGGGAGGAAGGGGCCCTCTCCAGGAACTGAGGCTCTGTGCCTATCCCAGGGCTCAACTCTGCCCTGCTCTAGACTTCTGGAGACTTCTGTGCTCTGCTCAACCTTCTAACACCGCGCTGCTCATGACAGTGGCCCCAGGCCACATGGGCCTACTGAGCACTTGAGCTGTGGCCATAGTGAATTGAGATGTGCTGTAAGTGTGCAGTAGGCCCTAGGTTTCCACGTTTTCATAAGCAAAAGAGAACAAAGCCATCTCATTAATAATCAATTTTCAAAAGTTTGAACTAAAAAGGTAAGCTTCAAAGTCTCATAGAACATTTTTAAAAAAATAATTTTAAAAACACTGATTAAGGTGGCAATGGGCATCCTTTGAGAACACTGGATTAAATAACGTTTCATGTGGAAATTCATTTCACCTCTTTTACTTTTCCTGTTGTGGCTGCTAGAATATTTAACATTACCTCCGTGGATTACATCATATTTCTATTGGACGGCTCTGCTTCTAAGATCTGCACATTGTCCTTTCGTGACTCTAATTCCCTGGTGATAGTTGTACTAAAATCCAACCAAGGAAGGATTTAATATGCAGGGGCATCAGCCCTGGGCCCCGAAACCCTGCAGTGAGAAACGCTTAGCTGTTTCCCCTGGTTCTGAGGCTTCGGTGATTCCAGCCAATTCACTCTTCGCCACAGCCCAGTCTGCTCTCCGGGAGAAGCCCATGGACAGAGAACCCTGGTGGACTACACTCCCCAGGGTCTCAGAGGGTCGGACCTGACTAAGCGACTAAGCACACCCAACTCGGGAAAGCGCAGCTATGGTCAAGTAACATCCACACCTCACAGTCTGCTGGGAGGACAACAAGGACAATGATGTAAATTTGCAATTTTAACCCAATCTGTGAGGCCGAATCCCAAACATTTGATCTTGTGTATACTCCAAGCGATAGCTTACCTTTGTATTCACAGAAAGAGAACACGTAAGTAGGTCATGAAGACAAATGGTGCAGACTCTCAAGAAAGACACTAAGGCAGTAGCAAGTCACATTCCAGAAGATTCCATGGAAGGCTGTAGTTTGAGGTTTGTTTGTTTGTTTTTTTAACAGAGCTTAGTTGTTTACTGCCCCACATCAACCTGATGTAGTTGGGAGTTTCGTTCATACGTCACTGACTGCATTCTGAGGATGAAGGCCCCTCACGCGTGTGTGTTTCCAAGTGTGTGTGTGCGTGCATTCAGCTACACACAAGAGCAAGTACCTAAGACGCTCCCTCTGGTCAGACCTTCCTGCAGGAATAACCTGGGGCCATGGAGAGTCGTAGTGATTTATCTGTGCTTGGTTTCCAAGGACTGATCTTTTTGTCTGTGGTCTGACTGTATCTTGGCCCCAGTCTAGTGCAATCCATGGTGTGTATGGGGGTCTACAGGTTACATTCCCCATTATGAAAAAAGAAGAAAAGCTTTAAATTCAGTGACTGTCCAGATCTTTAAGGGAGCTTTCTGGAAACCAGGAAGAAGGAAATAGAGGTGGTTTTGCCAAGGACCAGTGGTGTGGTGCAGAGCCCAAAAGACTGGTTTGGGTAGAAAGTCACTGCCATAATGTGGACTGGTATTCGCCAGAAGCTTATAACTTCCTCACAGCTCAGCTGAATCCAAGGGTTGAATACAATCCTTTGGTTCTTATTTAAAAAAAAAAACCACAGTATACAACATTCATTAATACAGAGGGTAAATGTGTACTCTATATTAAAATGTCTATGTGATGAGAAAAATCACTGTGTAGTGTTTCATATCTGGGGAAAGAAACAACTAGGAAAGTGCATCCTCACAAAAAAAGGTTTTTCTGCTTATTTAAAATAATTTAATTTTTTAATTTATGTATTTATTTTTGGCTGAGGTGGGTCTTCCTTGCTGTGTGGATGTTTCTCTAGTTGCGATGCCTGGGCTTCTCACTGCGGTGGCCTCTCATGCGAACACAGGCTCTAGGGTGCACAGGCTTTAGTAGCTGCAGTCCCTGGGCTCTAGAGCATGGGCTCTGGGTGTGCAGGCTTCAGTAGCTACAGTTCCTGGGCTCTAGAACCCGGGCTCCAGGGTGTGCAGGCTTCAGTAGCTACAGTCCCTGGGCTCTAGAACCCGGGCCCAGTAGTTGTGGGTCACAGGCCCCATGGGTCGACGGTGGGATCCTCCAAGACCAGGGGCTGAGCCCCTGTTGCCTGCACTGGCAGGCACATTCTTCACCAACGGACCCCTAGGGAAGCCCTTTTTCTGCTTATTTTTATGACATCTATACTCAAAACTGGGCCTAAGCATGATACCCAGAAGTAAATACCAAATGCATGGAGTATCTAGGAAAATCAATAACGTGTCAGCCTTCCTGCAGGAATAACCTGGGGCCATGGAGAGTCGTAGTGATTTATCTGTGCTTGGTTTCCAAGGACTGATCTTTTTGTCTGTGGTCTGACTGTATCTTGGCCCCAGTCTAGTGCAATCCATGGTGTGTATGGGGGTCTACAGGTTACATTCCCCATTATGAAAACAGAAGAAAAGCTTTAAATTCAGTGACTGTCCAGATCTTTAAGGGAGCTTTCTGGAAACCAGGAAGAAGGAAATAGAGGTGGTTTTGCCAAGGACCAGTGGTGTGGTGCAGAGCCCAAAAGACTGGTTTGGGTAGAAAGTCACTGCCATAATGTGGACTGGTATTCGCCAGAAGCTTATAACTTCCTCACAGCTCAGCTGAATCCAAGGGTTGAATACAATCCTTTGGTTCTTATTTAAAAACCACAGTATACAACATTCATTAATACAGAGGGTAAATGTGTACTCTATATTAAAATGTCTATGTGATGAGAAAAATCACTGTGTAGTGTTTCATATCTGGGGAAAGAAACAACTAGGAAAGTGCATCCTCACAAAAAAAGGTTTTTCTGCTTATTTAAAATAATTTAATTTTTTAATTTATGTATTTATTTTTGGCTGAGGTGGGTCTTCCTTGCTGTGTGGATGTTTCTCTAGTTGCGATGCCTGGGCTTCTCACTGCGGTGGCCTCTCATGCGAACACAGGCTCTAGGGTGCACAGGCTTTAGTAGCTGCAGTCCCTGGGCTCTAGAGCATGGGCTCTGGGTGTGCAGGCTTCAGTAGCTACAGTTCCTGGGCTCTAGAACCCGGGCTCCAGGGTGTGCAGGCTTCAGTAGCTACAGTCCCTGGGCTCTAGAACCCGGGCCCAGTAGTTGTGGGTCACAGGCCCCATGGGTCGACGGTGGGATCCTCCAAGACCAGGGGCTGAGCCCCTGTTGCCTGCACTGGCAGGCACATTCTTCACCAACGGACCCCTAGGGAAGCCCTTTTTCTGCTTATTTTTATGACATCTATACTCAAAACTGGGCCTAAGCATGATACCCAGAAGTAAATACCAAATGCATGGAGTATCTAGGAAAATCAATAACGTGTCTATGTCTACATTTTCAAAAGTGTATACTAAAACAGAGACTCACAGACATACAAAACAAATGTACGGTTATCAAAGGGGAAAGGGGAAGAGAGGGATAAATTGGGCATTAGGGATTAACAGACACACAGCGCTATATATAAAACAGACAAACAACAAGGATCTGCTACAGGGAACCATATTCAATATCTTGTAATAATCTATAATGGAAAAGAATATGAAAAAGAATATATATATATAACTGAATCATTTTGTTGTGCACCTGAAATGTTGTAAATCAACTATATTTCAATTAAAAATAATTTTTTAAAAAGTACATTAAAAAGAGAGAAGATAATGTAAGAAGGTGCTCTCTCTATATACACACACATAGGGCTTCCCCAGTGGCTCAGCAGTAAAGAACCCACCTTCGATGCAGTAGACAGGAGACTTGGGTTCAATCCCTGGGTTGGGAAGATTCCCCTAGAGGAGGGCATGGCAACCCTCTCCAGTATTCTTGCCTCGTGGGCTACCATCCACAGGGTTGAAAAGAGTCAGACAAGACTGAAGTAACTTAGGATGCACAAACACAGAGAGAAAAACAATCAACTATATAGAGTCAAATATATTTTTACTTTTTTTTTTTAATTATCTTTTTGAGGGGTGGGGTGGGGAGGGAGGGGGACGGGCGGGCCACTTCTATTGGTCTTTCATTTATCTATTTTCATCCATCTTTTTTCTTTGGCCCGTGTGGGCCTCCCATCTCAGTGGACTCTGTTGTCACAGAGCACTGGCTCTGGGCGCATGCGCTCCAGAGCTCCGGCTTGGTAATTGGACACATCGGTCCAGCCTCTCCGTGGCACGTGGGATCTTCCCAGGCCAGGGATCGAACCGGCGGCCCTTGCACTGCGAGGCGGTGTCCTTACCCACTGGACCACCAGGGGAAGCCCATATTTTTACTTTTATTGCAAGAAGTCATATTCATGTTAAAGACATACTGTACTTTGCTTTGATTTCTTAATATGAATGGATTCTGAAAACTTACACCAAAATGGGCAAAAACGCGAAAAGGCCGCAGAGCCCTCTCGTTCGTTGGACAGCATTCTTACATCACCCACTTTAAAATTAAATCTGAAACAGAGCCCTGACAGGCCTGCTATTTTCTTCAGTGCCAAGAGAATAACGTGTCTATGTCTACATTTTCAAAAGTGTATACTAAAACAGAGACTCACAGACATACAAAACAAATGTACGGTTATCAAAGGGGAAAGGGGAAGAGAGGGATAAATTGGGCATTAGGGATTAACAGACACACAGCGCTATATATAAAACAGACAAACAACAAGGATCTGCTACAGGGAACCATATTCAATATCTTGTAATAATCTATAATGGAAAAGAATATGAAAAAGAATATATATATATAACTGAATCATTTTGTTGTGCACCTGAAATGTTGTAAATCAACTATATTTCAATTAAAAATAATTTTTTAAAAAGTACATTAAAAAGAGAGAAGATAATGTAAGAAGGTGCTTTTCTATATACACACACATAGGGCTTCCCCAGTGGCTCAGCAGTAAAGAACCCACCTTCGATGCAGTAGACAGGAGACTTGGGTTCAATCCCTGGGTTGGGAAGATTCCCCTAGAGGAGGGCATGGCAACCCTCTCCAGTATTCTTGCCTCGTGGGCTACCATCCACAGGGTTGAAAAGAGTCAGACAAGACTGAAGTAACTTAGGATGCACAAACACAGAGAGAAAAACAATCAACTATATAGAGTCAAATATATTTTTACTTTTTTTTTTTAATTATCTTTTTGAGGGGTGGGGTGGGGAGGGAGGGGGACGGGCGGGCCACTTCTATTGGTCTTTCATTTATCTATTTTCATCCATCTTTTTTCTTTGGCCCGTGTGGGCCTCCCATCTCAGTGGACTCTGTTGTCACAGAGCACTGGCTCTGGGCGCATGCGCTCCAGAGCTCCGGCTTGGTAATTGGACACATCGGTCCAGCCTCTCCGTGGCACGTGGGATCTTCCCAGGCCAGGGATCGAACCGGCGGCCCTTGCACTGCGAGGCGGTGTCCTTACCCACTGGACCACCAGGGGAAGCCCATATTTTTACTTTTATTGCAAGAAGTCATATTCATGTTAAAGACATACTGTACTTTGCTTTGATTTCTTAATATGAATGGATTCTGAAAACTTACACCAAAATGGGCAAAAACGCGAAAAGGCCGCAGAGCCCTCTCGTTCGTTGGACAGCATTCTTACATCACCCACTTTAAAATTAAATCTGAAACAGAGCCCTGACAGGCCTGCTATTTTCTTCAGTGCCAAGAGGCACACAATAGACCTTTTTTTGGACAAAGCTCTTAAAATGCTTGGAGATTCAGATGTACTGAGTCACAAAACTGTACAAATATTGCACACCCATTCCAGCCGGTGCCCCTGCTCGCTCTTTTGGAAACAATACTGTACTTCCTCCATGTTTGGCAGAAGGAAAGACATATTTTAATTAGAGCTGCAACCTGTTTGAAAGAAGGGTGACAGGAAGGCAAGCTCTGACAGTGGGCAGCTGTCCTCTGGGCTGGTGGCCCTTGGGCAGGGGTGGTGGTTATCATTTCAGAGGAATCCATTTGGTTCTCCTTCTACTCACTGTGGGCCCTATGACGATGCCCAGTCCTACGATCACAGACACGGCACAGGTGGCTTGATACGGTGATGCCATTCAGCACAGAAGAGTGCACAGGGCTGAGCTGAAACAGCAGTAGATGATTCACCCACGCAATGAACGCCATGAGACTCATCTTTGAGCAAGAGTAGGGGACACAGCATTGCAAAGAAATACCAGCAGACCTACACGCTGTCTGTCTGTGAAGGAAGGGAGGTCACAGAGGGTGCGGGAGGAACGAAAACAGGAACAGAGGAGGAGAAAAGTAGGTAGAGGCAGTGAGCAGCCCAGGTGAAGCAGATCTGCGCGTGATTTTCAAGATTTGCTCTCTTCCTGCTAAAAATTCAAATCAGATTGCTCCCCTGCCCACGCTGTGCCCACGACTGTTTTGCTGATGTTGTGAAATAATTGAGAGGTGTTGCAAATACAGCCTTGCACTGTGAGTGAGCTACCGACTTCAAGTTTCAACACCTCTCCATCCAGGGGATAGTTTAGATCAGTGTTAATGATGGTGAGTATTGGAGCTCGAAATGAGGAGGACAAAAGGGCCAGTTGTTGTTCAGTCATTCAGTCCTGTCTGACTCTCTGTGACCCCATGGACTGCAGCACACCAGGATTCCCCGTCCTTCACTGTATCCTGGAGTTTGCTCAAACTCGTGTCCATTGAGTTGATGATGCCACCCAACCATCTCATCCTCTGTCACCCCTTTTCTCTTCCTGCCCTCAATCTTGCTCAACATCAGGGTCTTTTCCAATGAGTCAGCTGTTCGTATCCGGTGGTCAAAGTATTGCAGCTTCACCATCAGTACTTCCAACAAATATTCAGGGTTGACTTCCTTTAGCATGGACTGGTTTGATCTCCTTGCAGTCCAAGGGACTGTCAAGAATCTTCTTCTCCAGCACCACAGTTCAAAAGCATCTATTCTTTGTCACAGGAAAGCTCCATAAGGAAGGTGCAAGTGGGAGAAGCATGAATACAAATCCCCTGGATGAGAGAGTGTGAGGAGGTACAGCTGTGCCTGGGTTTCCATGTCCTTGGCTTTGAGGAGCTGAGACTTCTGGGGGGCTGCACAAGGCAAGCTAGCCTTGAGAAGAGCACTACTGTGGCACTGTCTCTAGGATTGCTAGACTCAACTTCAGTGTTTAAAAAAATTCCCACGTTCTTGAGACTCCAAACGTGTAGAAAATATAGCCATGGCATGTCAGCTGGTCTGGCCCAGCATTCCTCAACCTCAGCATGAGGACCGAGGACTGGATCATTCCCTGCTGCAGGGGCCCTCCCGGTTCAGCAGCACCCCTGGCTCCTCTCACTAGGTGCCAAGAGCGCCCCTAGTTGTGGAAAATCAAATTGCCTCCAGACACTGTCCAATATTCCTGGGGGAACAGATGTTTTCTGGGTTGATAATCATCGGTTTATTTTATTATTTTATTCTATATTGAAATACAGTTGATGTACAATGCTGTGCTAGTTTCAGACATGCAGAATAATGATTCAGTATTTTTTCAGACTATAATCTATTACAGGTTCTTACAAGGTAATATGTGCATGCTTAGTCATGTCCAACTCTTTGCGACCCCATGGATTGCAGCTTGCCAGAAACCTATGTCTATAGAATTTTCCAGGCAAGAATACTGGAGTGGGTTGCCATTTCCTCCTTCAGGGAATCTTCCCGACCCAGAGATCAAAGCTGCATCGTCTCCTGCATCTCCTGCCTTGGCACTGAGCCACCTGCGAAGCCCATAATTCCCGGTACTATAGAGTAAAGGCTTGCTGCTTATCTATTTCATAAACAGTAGTTTGTCTCTGTTAATATCATGTCCCAAATTTATCCCTACTACTATCCTTTTGCCCTTTGGCAACCACTAGCTTGTTTTCTATGTCTGTGAGTCTGTTTCTGTTCTGTATATACATTTATTTGTTTTTTTTTTTTCTTTTGGTTCCACGTATAAGTAATATATAGTATTTGTCTTTCTCTGTCTTGTTTCATTAAGCATAATATTAAGAATCACTGTTTAGACTAAATGTTAGGACAAGCCGACTCATTGGAAAAGACCCTGATGTTGGGAAAGGCTGAGGGCAGGAGGAGGAGGCGGCGACAGAGGACGTCATGGTTGGATGGCATCACTGACTCAATGGACGTGAGTTCGAGCAAACTCCATGAGAAAGTAAATGACAGGGAAGCCTGCCGTGCCAGTCCACAGGGTCGCAAAGAGTCAGACAAAACTTGAAACCCAAGAGAAGAGCACTACTGTGGCACTGTCTCTAGGATTGCTAGACTCAACTTCAGTGTTTAAAAAAATTCCCACGTTCTTGAGACTCCAAACGTGTAGAAAATATAGCCATGGCATGTCAGCTGGTCTGGCCCAGCATTCCTCAACCTCAGCATGAGGACCGAGGACTGGATCATTCCCTGCTGCAGGGGCCCTCCCGGTTCAGCAGCACCCCTGGCTCCTCTCACTAGGTGCCAAGAGCGCCCCTAGTTGTGGAAAATCAAATTGCCTCCAGACACTGTCCAATATTCCTGGGGGAACAGATGTTTTCTGGGTTGATAATCATCGGTTTATTTTATTATTTTATTCTATATTGAAATACAGTTGATGTACAATGCTGTGCTAGTTTCAGACATGCAGAATAATGATTCAGTATTTTTTCAGACTATAATCTATTACAGGTTCTTACAAGGTAATATGTGCATGCTTAGTCATGTCCAACTCTTTGCGACCCCATGGATTGCAGCTTGCCAGAAACCTATGTCTATAGAATTTTCCAGGCAAGAATACTGGAGTGGGTTGCCATTTCCTCCTTCAGGGAATCTTCCCGACCCAGAGATCAAAGCTGCATCGTCTCCTGCATCTCCTGCCTTGGCACTGAGCCACCTGCGAAGCCCATAATTCCCGGTACTATAGAGTAAAGGCTTGCTGCTTATCTATTTCATAAACAGTAGTTTGTCTCTGTTAATATCATGTCCCAAATTTATCCCTACTACTATCCTTTTGCCCTTTGGCAACCACTAGCTTGTTTTCTATGTCTGTGAGTCTGTTTCTGTTCTGTATATACATTTATTTGTTTTTTTTTTTTCTTTTGGTTCCACGTATAAGTAATATATAGTATTTGTCTTTCTCTGTCTTGTTTCATTAAGCATAATATTAAGAATCACTGTTTAGACTAAATGTTAGGACAAGCCGACTCATTGGAAAAGACCCTGATGTTGGGAAAGGCTGAGGGCAGGAGGAGGAGGCGGCGACAGAGGACGTCATGGTTGGATGGCATCACTGACTCAATGGACGTGAGTTCGAGCAAACTCCATGAGAAAGTAAATGACAGGGAAGCCTGCCGTGCCGCAGTCCACAGGGTCGCAAAGAGTCAGACAAAACTTAGTGACTAAACAACAACAACAAAGCTAAATTTGCACAGAGTGAAGGTAGCTATCTACTCGAGAACCACATGACCTTTTTGATGAAGACCGACAACCCCTAATAACCCGCCTTGAACAGCCAGAGAACAAACACAGAAGCCAGAGACAAAAGCAGACCTTTTTCCTCAAAGCACTGGTTTATGGCTTTAGGGACCCATAACATTATTTACACATAACCCTGGAAGAAAAAGGTCCTGGGGCCATTTGCTATTTTTCTTTTTAAAAGAGTAAATCAGAGGAAAGGGGCCTTAGCCCTTAAACTGAGCTTTTTTCTCCTGTAGAATTCTCCAGAGCCTGCAGGACTGGCTTCACATAGTGGAGCACCGGGCCTTTGAGACTCCTTCTCATCTGGAGGCTGAGGCTTGGACAGCCTCAGGATGTCTGTACATCCAGTCTGACTCGTCCACAAAGCATTTGGCATCGTTTGCTTTGGGAGGTGTGTTTAGGCCTCACAAAAGAGAGGGAGGTGTTTAGAAACGACCGCCCCCTTAATTTCACCATCGCATGGACAAAAAAGAGGCATGTGAGCCTGAACCTGGGTCAGAGTCCAGTTTTTCTGAATAGAAAGGAGACTCTCATCGCATATCCCTCAAAAGCTGTACAAATCGGTCTTCTAGATAAGATCGTGTGTTCTCATCACCACCTGTCTCCCAGTAAAAAAAAAGATTGGTCGTGATTAGCTTGTTTTCTATGTCTGTGAGTCTGTTTCTGTTCTGTATATACATTTATTTGTTTTTTTTTTTTCTTTTGGTTCCACGTATAAGTAATATATAGTATTTGTCTTTCTCTGTCTTGTTTCATTAAGCATAATATTAAGAATCACTGTTTAGACTAAATGTTAGGACAAGCCGACTCATTGGAAAAGACCCTGATGTTGGGAAAGGCTGAGGGCAGGAGGAGGAGGCGGACAGAGGACGTCATGGTTGGATGGCATCACTGACTCAATGGACGTGAGTTCGAGCAAACTCCATGAGAAAGTAAATGACAGGGAAGCCTGCCGTGCCGCAGTCCACAGGGTCGCAAAGAGTCAGACAAAACTTAGTGACTAAACAACAACAACAAAGCTAAATTTGCACAGAGTGAAGGTAGCTATCTACTCGAGAACCACATGACCTTTTTGATGAAGACCGACAACCCCTAATAACCCGCCTTGAACAGCCAGAGAACAAACACAGAAGCCAGAGACAAAAGCAGACCTTTTTCCTCAAAGCACTGGTTTATGGCTTTAGGGACCCATAACATTATTTACACATAACCCTGGAAGAAAAAGGTCCTGGGGCCATTTGCTATTTTTCTTTTTAAAAGAGTAAATCAGAGGAAAGGGGCCTTAGCCCTTAAACTGAGCTTTTTTCTCCTGTAGAATTCTCCAGAGCCTGCAGGACTGGCTTCACATAGTGGAGCACCGGGCCTTTGAGACTCCTTCTCATCTGGAGGCTGAGGCTTGGACAGCCTCAGGATGTCTGTACATCCAGTCTGACTCGTCCACAAAGCATTTGGCATCGTTTGCTTTGGGAGGTGTGTTTAGGCCTCACAAAAGAGAGGGAGGTGTTTAGAAACGACCGCCCCCTTAATTTCACCATCGCATGGACAAAAAAGAGGCATGTGAGCCTGAACCTGGGTCAGAGTCCAGTTTTTCTGAATAGAAAGGAGACTCTCATCGCATATCCCTCAAAAGCTGTACAAATCGGTCTTCTAGATAAGATCGTGTGTTCTCATCACCACCTGTCTCCCAGTGAACAAACAGAGGGAAAAAGGACTCCGTGACCCGGGTCCCTCTCGTTCCAAAGTACAGTACCGTGATTGATTTATGATGTCTAAGCCTGAGAACTTTGGGAGCCGCCAAACATGAAAAGAGTGAAAAATCTTCCAAGTCAAGAGAAAAGAGGGAAGGTCCTGGTAGCGGAGCACCCTTCTCAGACTCTGAAACACGACGCTGGAAGCTGTCACGAGTCTGCAGCACTCGGGCCCTCGCAGACAAAAAGGGTTATTTTATCCAGATTATTTCCCCACATTGCAGGGGAAAAGGGACTCATTTGTAATCATCAAAGGAATGCTGACAGACTTGAAACGGGATTACATTCTATTATCCTCATTCGAATTAAAGATTTGTTTGGGAGATCATTCTTGGGTTTCTTCCTCCCTGCTCCTCCAACCCCAAAGGAGGTGATTTGTATTCGAGGGACATCTGAGGCAGACATGAAATCAGACGGTTTGCAAACATACATTTCAGATTCAGTGGCCTGAGTTTTGAATTTTAATGCTGCCTGGTACTCTGGGTTGGGGGAAATCTGGGCTCTCTGGCTGAAACGAATCTCAAGCATCACTTCATTTCCTAACTGGTTAATGCACGAGGCATTCAACTTCTGGAGCTTGAGTGAGCGCGTGATCCAAGTGTTCAGAAATGCAGGCGTGGAAATGTAAAATCTAGGCACAGGCAATGTTGTCTGGTAGGTCTTTGGATATACTTCTTGTTGTTGTTATTCATTTGCTAAGTTGTGTCCAACTCTATGGGACCCCTCGGATGGATATGCTACTTAAAACCCTCAATTCCAGGCTCTGTGAGGCTGAGGCTTGACAGCCTCAGGATGTCTGTACATCCAGTCTGACTCGTCCACAAAGCATTTGGCATCGTTTGCTTTGGGAGGTGTGTTTAGGCCTCACAAAACAGAGGGAGGTGTTTAGAAACGACCGCCCCTTAATTTCACCATCGCATGGACAAAAGAGGCATGTGAGCCTGAACCTGGGTCAGAGTCCAGTTTTTCTGAATAGAAAGGAGACTCTCATCGCATATCCCTCAAAAGCTGTACAAATCGGTCTTCTAGATAAGATCGTGTGTTCTCATCACCACCTGTCTCCCAGTGAACAAACAGAGGGAAAAAGGACTCCGTGACCCGGGTCCCTCTCGTTCCAAAGTACAGTACCGTGATTGATTTATGATGTCTAAGCCTGAGAACTTTGGGAGCCGCCAAACATGAAAAGAGTGAAAAATCTTCCAAGTCAAGAGAAAAGAGGGAAGGTCCTGGTAGCGGAGCACCCTTCTCAGACTCTGAAACACGACGCTGGAAGCTGTCACGAGTCTGCAGCACTCGGGCCCTCGCAGACAAAAAGGGTTATTTTATCCAGATTATTTCCCCACATTGCAGGGGAAAAGGGACTCATTTGTAATCATCAAAGGAATGCTGACAGACTTGAAACGGGATTACATTCTATTATCCTCATTCGAATTAAAGATTTGTTTGGGAGATCATTCTTGGGTTTCTTCCTCCCTGCTCCTCCAACCCCAAAGGAGGTGATTTGTATTCGAGGGACATCTGAGGCAGACATGAAATCAGACGGTTTGCAAACATACATTTCAGATTCAGTGGCCTGAGTTTTGAATTTTAATGCTGCCTGGTACTCTGGGTTGGGGGAAATCTGGGCTCTCTGGCTGAAACGAATCTCAAGCATCACTTCATTTCCTAACTGGTTAATGCACGAGGCATTCAACTTCTGGAGCTTGAGTGAGCGCGTGATCCAAGTGTTCAGAAATGCAGGCGTGGAAATGTAAAA
Organism: Tragulus kanchil; assembly: GCA_022376925.1. Lineage (NCBI taxonomy): Eukaryota > Metazoa > Chordata > Mammalia > Artiodactyla > Tragulidae > Tragulus > Tragulus kanchil. Next base: position 232,820,967 of record JAIOJX010000028.1, on the reverse strand, counting down.
TCTAGGCACAGGCAATGTTGTCTGGTAGGTCTTTGGATATACTTCTTGTTGTTGTTATTCATTTGCTAAGTTGTGTCCAACTCTATGGGACCCCTCGGATGGATATGCTACTTAAAACCCTCAATTCCAGGCTCTGTGATTTGGGTACCATTTGAAGAATGTAACTTGCCAAGTCTATTCTTCATCCCTCAAACTGCTTTATGGGGCTTCCCTGGTGATCCAGTGGGTAGAGAGTCTGTCTTGCAGTGCAAGGGGCACCGGTTCGATCCCTGGCGTGGGAAGATCTCATGTGCCGTGGAGCAGCTGGACCCGTGCGTCCAATTGTGAGCTAGCACTCTGGAGTGCATGTGCCCATAGCCGGTGCTCTGCACTGAGAGAGGCCACTGAAATGGAAGGCCCATACAGGCCAGAGAATAAAGATGAATGAAAACAAATAAATTGAAAAAACAACAAAAGAGGCCAAAAATTAAAAAAAAAATATGTATATATATATGTGTGTGTGTGTGTGTGTGTATAAAAACTGCTTCATGATGAGTTCCCATGAAACCACTGAGAAGGAAGCCTCTCAGGGATAGACATGACTCTCCAGAGCAGGCCTATATAATACCTAGCATAGCATCTGAGACCTGAAAGACTTAAGAACATTTCCTGTTCTTTCATACGGACTTTCCACTGTATAATCACAATGGAACTGATGCCCACCTGGGAAGAAGTCTTGGGTATCTCCTGAAAGTGAAAACTCAGTGGAAGAGAGTCAAAAGTCAACAGATAGGCTCAACTGGGTCAAAAAGTTCTGTCTTGATTTTAGCTGCTGAAAGAACATCTTAGAGAAAAATCTCAAGACAAGGAGATGACACTCTCTAAGCAGGAAGAGAACAAACAATACAGATAAAGTGCGTCAGAAGCTGTACCGTTTCTTTGCTCATCATTTCTTCTCTTTATAGCACAAGCCTTCTTTCTAGACTCAGTGTCCTTCAAGAAGGATGTCCTTCAGTAGTTCTTTCAGTAAGGATTTATTAATGGTAGCCATGTTCTCCACAGTCACTCTTGAAGATAGTTTAGTAGGTTATATAATTCTGCACGGACATATTTTCCCCCAGAACCTGCAAAACATTTCATGGGCTTCCAACTCTCACTGTTATGGCAAAGCCTTTCTAAATGAAAAATTTTTTTTCCCTGACTATTTTTTAGCACTATTTAGTATTTTGTAGTTTTAATATGATAGGCATAAATTTATTTTTACTTATCTTGGTTGGGATCCTTGAATCTGTATCATCCATCAACTCATCAAAATTGACTCTAAGAGGGTTTCCCTGGTGGTCCAGTGGGTAAGGACACTGCCTTGCAGTGCAAGGGCGCTGGTTGGAGCCCTGGCCTGGGAGGATCCCAAGTGCCGCGGAGCGGTTGGACGGATGTGTCCAAACTACCGAGCGGGAGCTCTGGAGCGCATGCGCCCAAAGCCGGCGCTCTGCGACAACAGAGGCCGCCTCGATGGGAGGCCCATACGAGCCAAAGAACAAAGATGGATGAAAATGGACAAATGAAAGACCAATAGAAGTGGCCCGCCTGCTCCCCTCCCTCCCCACCCCACCCCCACCAAAATAAATAAATAAATAAATCTTTTTTAAAAAATTGACTTTAAGATATTATCACATTGAGTGTTGCCTCTCCCTCATCATTCTTACTAGCTCTTTCTAGAATACTGAGCATCTGTACGTTGAATTGTCATTCCATCTTCATGTCATATAAGCTTTTTTCCATGTCTTTGTCACTTTTACTGCATTCTGGATAATTTTCCTAGCTTTATTTTCCAGTTAACTATTTCTCTCTTCAGCTGTATTTAATCTAGTCATCAAGCCTTGAACCTTAATGAACGTATTTCTCATGTTAGTTGATATATTTGATTCTATAAAGAACATGCCTGCTTTTTCTTAATAGCCTTTCATTCCTCCTTAATATTTTAGATTCCTTCTTTTAATTCTTTTTATGTTTTATATTCCCTTTTTTATTTATTCAAAACTCTCATGATTTGCAGCTGACTATTATTCATAAAGTGTAATTTTGGATTGTGTGTTCATAATCAGCAGAATTTTAAAACTATCAGAATCTTACGGGGCCTGTGTTGATGTTGCTACACAGGGAGTATTTGTGTGCTTTTTCCAGGTACCCTGGGGGCACTATTAACCTGGGACAGCTTTTCTAGTTTCTCAATTGGGTATCCTGATAAAGGCAATGTGAATTCAAACTCCAGATTCTTGAAAAGGTAAACCTGTGGTTACATAGTGTCAACAAAGATTAGTTTTTTTCCTCCTAGCCTGAGCCCAAGCTAAAATATTTCCTTGTCATCTTTCTTTGCAAGAATGCTAATTTGTTTCTTCTGCACCTTTTTATGAGTGTTTAGCCCTTCCAGGCCCTGGCCATATAAGGAGATCTTTATTTCAATTCCTCACTTGACATTGGTCTAATGCCTTGTCTCTTGCCCTCATGTACCTAGTAAATCCTGGTTGTAAAATTCATCAAAGGCCCCAGTGTAGCCACAGGGTCAGTGCCGGCTAACTTCTTCAGTTCTCTGGTCCCTCTTCATTTTTGTTCCCTGGCTACTCCTTGTATTTATTCAGTCATGCATGCATTTAAGGGATGTTTGTTATATTTTATTCAGCAGCTCTAGATGTTTTGCTGGGGAAGCACTTCCAGAACACCAGTTCTACCATATTGCCAAGAAATGAATCATAGATCCTATTCAGTAATCAGTTATTTGGGGCTGGATGGAGCTTTCTCTAGACCCCACATAGAATGGACAATACCTGCCAGTCCCAGGAAAGGTTTGGATCCCATATATTAAGAGAGAAACTTTAAGAAGTGGCATTATTTAAACAACTTATAATTGATTTGTTTTAGTATTAGAGAAGCTGCCTGCATTCAAATCTCCCAAAGTTACTTGACCTCTCTTGAGTCTATTTCTTCAACTGATTATAGCAAAATTTCCTTCGTAGGGTTGGGAGGATTAAATGAGTTAAGAAACATGAAGTTCTTAAAACATTGTCGGCATAGAGTGCTTTATGTGCTTAATATACTGTAATATTTTAAACTATCTTCTCTTGTGCTCAAAGAACCAAGAAGAGACTTGCCCCTGACTATTATTCATAAAGTGAAATTTTGATGTGTGTCATAATCAGCAGAATTTTAAAACTATCAGAATCTTACGGGCCTGTGTTGATGTTGCTACACAGGAGTATTTGTGCTTTTTCCAGGTACCCTGGGGGCACTATTAACCTGGGACAGCTTTTCTAGTTTCTCAATTGGGTATCCTGATAAAGGCAATGTGAATTCAAACTCCAGATTCTTGAAAAGGTAAACCTGTGGTTACATAGTGTCAACAAAGATTAGTTTTTTTCCTCCTAGCCTGAGCCCAAGCTAAAATATTTCCTTGTCATCTTTCTTTGCAAGAATGCTAATTTGTTTCTTCTGCACCTTTTTATGAGTGTTTAGCCCTTCCAGGCCCTGGCCATATAAGGAGATCTTTATTTCAATTCCTCACTTGACATTGGTCTAATGCCTTGTCTCTTGCCCTCATGTACCTAGTAAATCCTGGTTGTAAAATTCATCAAAGGCCCCAGTGTAGCCACAGGGTCAGTGCCGGCTAACTTCTTCAGTTCTCTGGTCCCTCTTCATTTTTGTTCCCTGGCTACTCCTTGTATTTATTCAGTCATGCATGCATTTAAGGGATGTTTGTTATATTTTATTCAGCAGCTCTAGATGTTTTGCTGGGGAAGCACTTCCAGAACACCAGTTCTACCATATTGCCAAGAAATGAATCATAGATCCTATTCAGTAATCAGTTATTTGGGGCTGGATGGAGCTTTCTCTAGACCCCACATAGAATGGACAATACCTGCCAGTCCCAGGAAAGGTTTGGATCCCATATATTAAGAGAGAAACTTTAAGAAGTGGCATTATTTAAACAACTTATAATTGATTTGTTTTAGTATTAGAGAAGCTGCCTGCATTCAAATCTCCCAAAGTTACTTGACCTCTCTTGAGTCTATTTCTTCAACTGATTATAGCAAAATTTCCTTCGTAGGGTTGGGAGGATTAAATGAGTTAAGAAACATGAAGTTCTTAAAACATTGTGCGGCATAGAGTGCTTTATGTGCTTAATATACTGTAATATTTTAAACTATCTTCTCTTGTGCTCAAAGAACCAAGAAGAGACTTCGCCCCTTATGCTGGGTCAGAGTTTAACCTGAGCGAGTGCACACAGAGGGGTCAGCTTAGGAGGAGCAAAATTAGAGACCCCAAGGGAAAAGAGGGACTTCCTTGATGGTTCAGTGGTAAAGAATTCACCTGCTAATGCAGGAGATGCAGGTTGAACCCCTGGATCAGGAAGATCCCCTGGAGAAGGACATGGCAGCCCACTCCAATACTCTTGCCTGGGAAATCCCATGGACAGAGGAGCCTGGTGGGCTACAGTCCATGGGGTCGCAGAGTTGGACATGACTGAGCATACATGCAAGGCAAAAGAGAGAAGCTCAAAGAAACCAGCTTAGAATCACTTGATTCACTTAGAATCACCCTCTCATCTGAGTCTCCTTCCAGTGCTAAAATCTAGGTGACTCTAGGACTGATGTTATTCAGGGAAGCTGTTTCCTTCCAAAAAGAAACAAACACAGCAGTCTCATTACAATCATGGCTGGGTATCATAAAAGTTCAGAATGCCTCGCCCATGCATCCATGTCCATTACTTAGCTTGAATGACAAGAGCATGGATTTTTGAAATGAGACAGTTATTGGATTCACATTCTTCCTCTAAATCTCACCGGAAGTTATGGAACTGGAGTGGTGGGTAAGAGGAGTAGGGCTGGGTCTCAGGGAAGCAGCTGCTGTTTCCGTGTATGTTACCCCTAAAGTGGTGCCTTTTCAAGAATTTTAAAAGTGCTGACAGGATGGCTGAGAATATTAGTGGTCTCAAACAATTTTTAAATCATGAATCCTATCAGTAAAGACATTTGAGAACACATCTCCAATATATTACATTTAGAAACTGTGGACTAAATCAACAACTTCCCAGGTGGCTCAGCGGTAAAGAACCCACCTGCAAAGCAGGGGCCGCAGGAGACTCTGGTTTGACCCCTGGGTGGCGAAGACCCCCTGGAGGAAGCCCTGGCAACCCACGCCAGGCTTCCTGCCTAGAGAATCACACGGACAGAACAGCCTGGTGGGCTACAGACCACGGGGTCCCGAAGAATCGGACCCGACTGAAGCAACTTAGCGTGCACGTGAGCATATTTCAATAAAATAAATTTTTAAAAAAGAAATGCTGAACTCTTCTACTGTCAACTTGTATACTTTTTGTTTGTTTGGTTAGCCGCATCACATGGCTTAAAGGATCTTGTTCGCCTGGCCAGGGATTGAACCCAGGTCACAGCAGTAAAGTTGACAGATCCTAACCACTGGCACTCCCTCCACTTGTATGTAATCATAAGAAAACATAACTTATTTTTTCAGGATAGGAAAGAAATGAATAGAAAAGAGCAGACGTTCTCATGTTTTTCTTCCATGTCCACTGATCGCTTCGTGCCCACAGCTACTGTGCATGAACAGCGTGGAGAAGATGCTGAAGGACGAAATGAGAAAAAGGTCTGGCTACTCAGAAGACAACTGAAATTGCTATGATCAGTCCAAGAACTATCTAGAAAGATTAGGCAAAACCAGAAAAAAAAAAAAAAAGCCACAATTCGCTACAAAGGCCAAGTGCCCCAGCCTGGTCCTATCCCTGGGCTTATGTTAGGGTCTGCCTCTGTTCTGCTTCCTAGTTGGCGGTCTTTGGCAAAGAACCTAATCTCTCAAAGGCTGGCAAAGTGAGGCTTCCACTTGCCTCACAGGGTTGCTGTGAGGGTGAAGTCAGATGACACTGTGCTGAATTAATTTTGATTCCTTTCCTTTTTCTTCCTCCCCTGAAACTGCTGCTAGGCTGCCTTTTCCCATAAAGTGCCTGGGAGACCATAGTTATCAATTACGGGACCACTCGCCTGTCCAGATGCCTCTTCCCGGCTACAGAAAGGGCCGTCAGAGCACTTTTTGAATGTAGTTACTTTCCATGGAAACAGACTAGACCTCTGAGATGCTTACTCCTCATCCCTCTTCTTCTATAATGACTCCTGGACAACATCTGCTTTGTTTTCCTTTGGTCATGAGTTGGCTTTTTGCTCCATCGAAGTTTTGAAAGTGAAGACAATCCTGAGTAAAAATGTGATGTAGCCAAGGGATGATAAAAGGCAGAGCTGTGCATCTCCCAGATCAATTTAATCAGAAGCCCTGGGTTGCAGGTAGAGTATCTATATATTTGTTGAGACTCCAAAGATGTGGGGCTTCCCTGGTGGTCCAGTGAGTAAAGAGTTCGCCTTGCACTGCAAAGGGCACCGGTTCGATCCCTGGCCCAGGAAGATCCCGCGGAGCAGCTGCGTCAGTGTGTCCAATTGGAAGCCAGCACTCTGGAACGCATGCGCCCGGAGCCGGCGCTCTGCAGCGAGGGGGGGCCACTGCGGTGGAAGGCCCACACAGGTCAGAGAATAGAGAAGGATGAAAAATAAATAAATAAAACAAAAGATGTTAGTGTGTAGCCAGGATCGAGACTCTGTGCTTCTCTGAGCAGGAAAGGAAGGTTCCACCTCTTCTAAATGGACAATTTCATCAGGACCAAGTTCCCACTTCAGGACTCTCAAGATCAATAGAATGACCATTTATCTACATTCTGAAATTCTTTGTTTTGTTTAAGTATTTTCAATTTGACTCCGCTGGGTCTTCACTGTTGCACATGGGCTTTCTCTAGTTGTTACAAGCAGGTGCTACTCTGTAGTTGTGGTGCTTGGGCTTCTCCTTGCTGTGGCTTCTCTTGTTGCAGAGCATGGGCTTTAAGGCAAGCGGGCTTCAGTACTTGCTACTCAAGGGCTCTAGAGCCCAGGCTCAGTAGTTGTGGCACATGCGCTTAGTTGCCCCGAGGCATATGAAATCTTCCCAGACCAGAGATTGAACTGCATTGGCAGGTGGACTCCTAATCACTGGACCACCAGGCAAGTCCTACATTCTGAAACTCTTAACCAATGAAATAAGGAGCTAGGGTCAGGCTTATTTGCTAGGCTGCAAATGATCTGATAATAAGCCCCATGTCCTGCCCCTTGGGCTACTGATGGAGGGGACCAGGTAGGATGCCAACCCTGGGATGCCTTCTATCACTCAGTGCCCTTTCTTTGAGGTCTGGGGACAGATGGGAACAAGGAAGATCTTCAAGGAGGCCCACTCCCCTTGTTGCTCACTTCTTCTCTGTCTCCACAGTCACCCCCGTGCCCTAGCGGAACAGCAGACATATCAGCATTTGATCACGACTTTTGTCAAAAGTCGAGAATCTTCTAGCAATCCAAGTGGGAATGTGATGAATTTTCCACCTGTAGCCAAGGGATGATAAAAGGCAGAGCTGTGCATCTCCCAGATCAATTTAATCAGAAGCCCTGGGTTGCAGGTAGAGTATCTATATATTTGTTGAGACTCCAAAGATGTGGGGCTTCCCTGGTGGTCCAGTGAGTAAAGAGTTCGCCTTGCACTGCAAAGGGCACCGGTTCGATCCCTGGCCCAGGAAGATCCCGCGGAGCAGCTGCGTCAGTGTGTCCAATTGGAAGCCAGCACTCTGGAACGCATGCGCCCGGAGCCGGCGCTCTGCAGCGAGGGGGGGCCACTGCGGTGGAAGGCCCACACAGGTCAGAGAATAGAGAAGGATGAAAAATAAATAAATAAAACAAAAGATGTTAGTGTGTAGCCAGGATCGAGACTCTGTGCTTCTCTGAGCAGGAAAGGAAGGTTCCACCTCTTCTAAATGGACAATTTCATCAGGACCAAGTTCCCACTTCAGGACTCTCAAGATCAATAGAATGACCATTTATCTACATTCTGAAATTCTTTTTTTTTTTTTTTAAGTATTTTCAATTTGACTCCGCTGGGTCTTCACTGTTGCACATGGGCTTTCTCTAGTTGCAGCAAGCAGAGGGCTACTCTCTAGTTGTGGTGCTTGGGCTTCTCCTTGCTGTGGCTTCTCTTGTTGCAGAGCATGGGCTTTAAGGCAAGCGGGCTTCAGTACTTGCTACTCAAGGGCTCTAGAGCCCAGGCTCAGTAGTTGTGGCACATGCGCTTAGTTGCCCCGAGGCATATGAAATCTTCCCAGACCAGAGATTGAACTGCATTGGCAGGTGGACTCCTAATCACTGGACCACCAGGCAAGTCCTACATTCTGAAACTCTTAACCAATGAAATAAGGAGCTAGGGTCAGGCTTATTTGCTAGGCTGCAAATGATCTGATAATAAGCCCCATGTCCTGCCCCTTGGGCTACTGATGGAGGGGACCAGGTAGGATGCCAACCCTGGGATGCCTTCTATCACTCAGTGCCCTTTCTTTGAGGTCTGGGGACAGATGGGAACAAGGAAGATCTTCAAGGAGGCCCACTCCCCTTGTTGCTCACTTCTTCTCTGTCTCCACAGTCACCCCCGCGTGCCCTAGCGGAACAGCAGACATATCAGCATTTGATCACGACTCTTTAGTCAAAAGTCGAGAATCTTCTAGCAATCCAAGTGGGAATGTGATGAATTTTCCATCCTTTCCTTAGCTCCCTCCTCATCAGCCCATCTATCACTTTGAACTTCTTTGAGAAGAAAAAAAAAACAGAAGAGGGAGAAAGGAAAGGGCAGAGAGAGATCATGCCTGCTCTCAGCAGAGAGTAAAACCATCAAAAAACAAAAAACACCCAACAACAACAAAAACAAAAATACAAATGAACAAGATGGGATTTCCCTGGTGGTCCAGTGGTTAAGAATCTGCCTTATCATGCAGGGGATGTGGGTTTGATCCCTGGCCAGGGAAGTATGGGTAGCTTCCAGAGCAACTAGGCCCATGGGCCACAACTAGAGAGGACAAGCACCACGCGAAGGACCCATGTGCCACACCAAGGATCTGATGCAGTCAAATAAATAATGATTTAAAACAATGAGTCAGAACTGAGGGACATGGCAACCGAAGCTCAGAGACACCCTAAAGCATCACTCTTTAAAGCAAGACCCAGTGTAGTGACCATCCTTAGCTTTTTCATCATTGGAACCACAGTGGCACCCTCCCTCCCCTCTGCCCTCATCCTGCCTAGCTCTTTGAACAAAGATGATGATGACATTATATTTCTACGGAAAAAAAAAAAAAAAATCAATGATCAGTTTAAACCTCTCAGGTTAAATCCACAAGTTGGGAATGCAGTCCAAAGAACAGAACACTCTCCCAGAGAGGAAAATGGATGAGAGCCAAGCGCAGTTGAGTCTGGGATTAAGGATCAGAGGCACTAATTTTGCATGAACTGTTCTTGCCTTCCTGGGATGTGTTTTTAATGCAGTGATGATAGCCTTCCAGTGGTCGCTGGCCGCGTCTCAATGTCTTCAGGGAGGAGAAAGGGGGTGTGTAGGGAGACTGTTTCCTAGCAGGCTTGGGGGTGATTAGCACAAGTCACGAGCATGGGGGTGGCGGGGGAGGAGGCCCTGATGCAGCCTCTGGCTTATTAAGAGTGAGATCTGATGCTGGAATCCCCGGGGCAAAAAAAAATCAATGACCCAGGAAAACCACACCAGCTGACAGCCCTAGGGGAAAAAAAAAAAAAAAAAAACTCAAGGAAGACTTGCAAAGAAGAGAAAGGCTTAAGTAACTTTCCAAAACTCTATGCTGCTAATCTCATGGGAGGCCTCATACTATACAGACAACGGCTAGGACCCCTTTCATTCCGGCACTTTCTTTCAGCTGGATTCACCATCCTGCTTCCCTCTCTTGTTTAACGAAGGCTAAAAGGGTCCCGCGTTCTCTCCACCCTCCCTCTGTCTGGATTTTTGATGTTTCCTTGTTTAGAAAAACAGGTAAGCAGGTACATGGTCAGAGGATGCTCTCCAGTGCTCAGCTACTGGGATCAGGCTCCAGGGGAGGGTCCACTGTCTCCTTTCAGGCGTTGGTTTGAATACACCCCTCCAAGTTCAGGCACAGGATCTCTTGTCCCCAGGAAAGCAGGAATCAGGCTTTGAGGCCACAGGGGTGGGAGTGGGGAGGGGGCTGGAGTCACGTGACCAGCATCCACGGCTTCAACTAAAGCGTTCAACTGAGCCCTCTGCCTGTGATGTTTAGAGCTGAGGAATTTTCCTCGATGCTGTATGTCACATGATAAGGGGGGTCCCTAAAGGTTCATTAAGCTTCAAGTCAAAGCAATCAACTTAAGAGACATTATCTTTCTCCCTGAGCCTCCTCTAGTATTTCCCGAAAGCCACACGAGCCAGAATTTACATCTAAACTTGAGTGTGTCTGTGGTTTCAGAGAGGATTAGTTTTCTTTTCTTCTTCCCCCCAAAAACTCCTAGAGACCTTCTCCCTGGTCTTCAGATCTCTGAAGAGTAACGCTGGCCAGAGGAAACACCGGGGTTCCTTGTGGATGAACCCGGTGATGTCACCATCAACAGAACACTGGCTCAGGGAGATTTAAACCCTGGAATTTAAGTTCCCATTGAAAGCATAAGAAAATGCCTTTCATCGTTTAATCGTTTAGAAAAACAGGTATGAAAACATCCATTTCCCAGGACAGAACAGCCTAGTTTGACAGCTCAAGTTCACCCTCGGACCCTGTTGTTCTCTTCAGACGATTCTAAACTTGGGTGGCAACCTCCAGACTGCTTCAAAGATAGCAACTGCTTCGCTAAAGCAACAAAGTCTAAGTGTCTATAATCTATGAAAACAATCTAATGGGTACACCGCAACCTACCTAAAGCAATATTTGTTCAGTTACAATGATGTCACAAAAGAAAGGCTGTAGGCTTTGGGTGGCTGAATTCAGACTGCTTTTCCATCGCTTAAATCAGCAGACAGAACTTTTCTAGCCGCCAAGAAAGTTCTATTACCAAAAAAAAAAAAAAACACAGAAAAAAGGCAGTCGCACTTGAAATTCAGCATTTTCCCAGCGCATTTACCACAGCGCTCTGACCCTGTGGTGCTCAATTTTAAGGACCTCGGTTTTCTTGCCAAATAGGCATATCTTGGCTTCCTTTGCGAGGTAGAAACACTGCCTTGATATTAAATATTCAAAGCAAAGAACCTCTGACCCAAGGGCTCTCAGCTAACAATGACATTCTCTGTAAGTAAAGGAGAAACCCAACTCAGCCTGTGATTTGTCAGTGTTCCCTGCCATGTACTCGTCTACAGCACAAACAGGGCTGAGCAGCGCCTCTTGTTGACCATGATTATACCAAAGCCCCGCAGGCAGAGGTGCAGGAAGCCTGGACTTGGCAGAAGATGCTGGAGAAGGGAAAGAATGGGACTCAGAGCTGCTTCCTGGGCTGGGCAGGGGCGAGCAAAGGGTGAGAGGCCTCCAACCTCGCCAGACAGGAGAGCCAGCTCTGCTACCCAAGTCTTGCTCCTCTAAGCAGGCGCGGAGGGAATTTAAGAATGCAGCTCCTCTAGCCCCCGTCCATCCACGAACCTCTCTCACGTGGTGGCGTGACACTTACAATCCTAGAACTGAGACTGGCCGTGGGAGCCTTGGTCTCAGTCTTCGCTCCAAGAAAAGGCTCATCGTGAACCGGGAGAGGGGAAGTTACTATTTGTTAAGGCGATGGGGGCTGGAGGGAGCGGGCGCCGGTGCCTTTGGGCGGTGAAGTCTTACCCTGAGTCTCCTTTCTGTTCTGCTTCTACTCATCTCTCATGGCATCGTCACCGGACCTCCCACCACCAGCTTTCAGGGTGTCCCTCAGGTCTACTGGCACGGAGTTCAAGTCAAGAGGCCCGCGTTGGCCCCCTGGGCACACCCAGCCCATCCCCCGCGTGAAAAGGGGCACACCCAGCCCAAATGCATAACTGCTTCAAAGATAGCAACTGCTTCGCTAAAGCAACAAAGTCTAAGTGTCTATAATCTATGAAAACAATCTAATGGGTACACCGCAACCTACCTAAAGCAATATTTGTTCAGTTACAATGATGTCACAAAAGAAAGGCTGTAGGCTTTGGGTGGCTGAATTCAGACTGCTTTTCCATCGCTTAAATCAGCAGACAGAACTTTTCTAGCCGCCAAGAAAGTTCTATTACCAAAAAAAAAAAAAAACACAGAAAAAAGGCAGTCGCACTTGAAATTCAGCATTTTCCCAGCGCATTTACCACAGCGCTCTGACCCTGTGGTGCTCAATTTTAAGGACCTCGGTTTTCTTGCCAAATAGGCATATCTTGGCTTCCTTTGCGAGGTAGAAACACTGCCTTGATATTAAATATTCAAAGCAAAGAACCTCTGACCCAAGGGCTCTCAGCTAACAATGACATTCTCTGTAAGTAAAGGAGAAACCCAACTCAGCCTGTGATTTGTCAGTGTTCCCTGCCATGTACTCGTCTACAGCACAAACAGGGCTGAGCAGCGCCTCTTGTTGACCATGATTATACCAAAGCCCCGCAGGCAGAGGTGCAGGAAGCCTGGACTTGGCAGAAGATGCTGGAGAAGGGAAAGAATGGGACTCAGAGCTGCTTCCTGGGCTGGGCAGGGGCGAGCAAAGGGTGAGAGGCCTCCAACCTCGCCAGACAGGAGAGCCAGCTCTGCTACCCAAGTCTTGCTCCTCTAAGCAGGCGCGGAGGGAATTTAAGAATGCAGCTCCTCTAGCCCCCGTCCATCCACGAACCTCTCTCACGTGGTGGCGTGACACTTACAATCCTAGAACTGAGACTGGCCGTGGGAGCCTTGGTCTCAGTCTTCGCTCCAAGAAAAGGCTCATCGTGAACCGGGAGAGGGGAAGTTACTATTTGTTAAGGCGATGGGGGCTGGAGGGAGCGGGCGCCGGTGCCTTTGGGCGGTGAAGTCTTACCCCTGAGTCTCCTTTCTGTTCTGCTTCTACTCATCTCTCATGGCATCGTCACCGGACCTCCCACCACCAGCTTTCAGGGTGTCCCTCAGGTCTACTGGCACGGAGTTCAAGTCAAGAGGCCCCCGCGTTGGCCTCCTCACGTGGGCACACCCAGCCCATGCGGAGAGCGAACCCAGCACAGCGTGGACCACAACACGTGTGCCAACAGCGCTGAGCGCGCCACCGGACTCGGCTGAAGGTGCTTTAAGGCGACACGCATCTTTCCGAGACCGGCCCCTGACCATGGGAAACCGACGAGGTCACCTCTTTGGAAGGCAAATGCTAAACATTCTTCTACCCACCCTTGCTTCTCGTGGGGGGGACCCCTCTGCCAGCACCCCACAGGCAGCTACGTAGGTGCTAAGAACTTCCATCAAGCAAGAAAACGGGCTCTGAGCGCGCCCCAACTTTAAACCAAGTCGGCCTTGCCCACTCGGGCGCCTGCCCCCAACCCAGGGCTCACCTGAGCGCCCCGCGGCGCCGGGTGGTGCAGGGGGGCGTACAGCAAAGGAGATCGCTTCTTACCGGAGAAGTCCGTGAGCGCGGCGATCTCTCTGGAGCACACCAGGACGGTGCAGTAGAAGAGGCGCAGGAGCTGCCCGGGAGGCTCTACCTGCCTGCGGAGGCCGGGATGCTGCGCGGGTTGCGGCGCGGCCGGTGGGCGCGCGCGTCCGGGCAGCAGCATGGTGGGTGAGCCGCGCGGCGGGCGCGGGCGCGGGCCCGGGGCGCACTGGGGATCGCTGCGCCGCGGGCGGCGTCACATGGCGGGGCGAGTCGGTAGCCAGCGCCTCCGCGGCCCCCTGCCACCGCCTGGCCGCGGCTGCCAGAGCCTCCTCCCCGCCGCGGGCGAGCACCGGCTCCCCAGCGAAGAGGAGGGGGCGGAGAACGCACGCGGGCGGGGCGAGGAGCCCCGGGAAGGATCCGCGTAGTTTCCCCGAGAGGAAATCTCCGCGGCGGCCGCGCGGGAGGAAACGAGGGCGGGGGGCGAAGGGGCAGGCTAGCCGCTCGCGCCCCGAGCCTGCGGAGGCCGGGCCCTGGCGCGCCGCCCGCCGCGGAGGGCGCCTCCAGCCGCGCGCCGAGGGCCGCGCAACTTGAGCGCCTTCCACGCCCGGGTCCCCGCCCCCGAGACGGCCCGGCACCCCTGGCCAGGCCCGCGCTGGCCCCGCGCCAGCCTCGCCCCGGACGCCGGAGGAGCGCGGCCGGTGCCCGTGACGCACTTCGGAGCCAGAGCCGCGCGCTGAGCCCGGGAGCCCCGGGGCGGGGCCCAGGCCGGGGTGGGGGCCGCGGGAAGGTGGGATCCTGGACGTAGGGGGCCGGAGCACGGACGTCTCTGCGACCAGCCGCCCTCCACGTGAAGAATCGCCAAGCGCGCCCTGGTATCCCCATTGCACAGAAGAGGAAACTGAGACCCGGAGCACTGCCGATCGCCCCAGCTCACGCAGCCCTGACGCGAACCATCGCGGGGTGGGGGCAGAAAGGGGAGGCATGGTGCCCCGAACGGATCAGATGGCTCCAAAGCTGGTTTCTTTTAGCTGCCAACTTTGCCTTTGGGTACTGGTCGTCCGCCGCGCTCAGGATCTGACGCTGGGCCGGCCCAGACAGCCGCCGAACGCTAATAAATGGGCTTTGTTTTTAAATGGGCCACAGCATCTTTCTGAACCTCTCGATTACGCGCGGGGTAACCTAGGTTTGGATGCCCAGACCTTGGGCGAGGAGCGCCCTGCGTCTCCCAGGCTCGGGGAAATCGAGGACAAGTGCTTGGGGGCTCCGTGGATGCTTGCCGGGTGCCGTGCCTGGGGTCCCTGGGGGTCCAGGGACGCAAATCCCGCGGGCTGCGCGGGGCATCCGGGCCGGGCGGCGCCGGCGGGAGGGCGCTCAGCACAAAGTGTTCCCGAACACCGCGGGAGGGCCTGCCAAGTTCGCGGCGGGCCTGACGCGGAAACGTGGATAATGAGGCTCAAGGGCGGGCCCAGGCGCCCTGCGCCCCCGGCTCTGAACGGACGGCGCACAGTGTGACGGGGGAGCCTGGAGAGGGAACACCGTGACTCGCCGGCCGACCTGTGGGCACCTCTTCGCGGTGGGCCGCGAGGATCCGGCAGCTGGGTGTCTTGCCTCTCACACTGGGCTCCCTGGCTGGGTCCCGGGAGCTGAGGTTGCAGCCATTTCCTCTTCTGCCTTTGGTAGGACGGGGCGGAGGGGGCGTGGAAGGGGCGTGGGAACGGCAAAGGTAAGCATCAACATTTGTTCGTGGGGCCCAGCCAGCCAGGCACCGTGATCTTTAATATCTGCATGACAACATTCAGCCCTCTCAGTAAGCCTTGAACTTAAGTATTCGTGTGCACTTCCCAGGTTGGGGAAACTGAGGCAGGGAGGACGGGTAAGGAATCCTGGCACTTAGCAGCCATTCAGATAAGTGACGTTTGCACGGACCTCAGTTTCCTCCATGTACCTTTCATTCCATTCATCCATCTAGTTTAGATATGAGTTCGGTTTTGTTCAGTCGCTCAGTCCTGTCTGACGCTTTGCAATGGACTGCAGCACGCCAGGCTTCTCCATCCTTCATCATCTCCCAGAGCTTGCTCAAACTCATGTCCACTGATTCAGTGGTGCCATCCAATCATCGTTTCCTCTGTCATCCTCTTCTCCTTTTGCCTTCTATTTTTCCCAACAGCAGACTCTTTTCCAAGAGCTGTCTCTTCGCATCAGGTGGCCAAAGTATTGGAACTTCAGCTTCAGCATCAGCCCTTCCAATAATATTCAGGGTTGATTTCCTTTGGATGGACTGGTTTGATCTCCTTGCGGCCCTATGGCCTCGCAAGAGCCTTCTCCAGCATCACAGTTCAAAGGCATCAATTCTTTGGTGCTCAGCCTTCTTTACAGGTACCTGGGAGTGTGAGGCCCTCGGCTAGGAGCTGGGGTGCTGGCCGGGCGGCGCCGGCGGGAGGGCGCTCAGCACAAAGTGTTCCCGAACACCGCGGGAGGGCCTGCCAAGTTCGCGGCGGGCCTGACGCGGAAACGTGGATAATGAGGCTCAAGGGCGGGCCCAGGCGCCCTGCGCCCCCGGCTCTGAACGGACGGCGCACAGTGTGACGGGGGAGCCTGGAGAGGGAACACCGTGACTCGCCGGCCGACCTGTGGGCACCTCTTCGCGGTGGGCCGCGAGGATCCGGCAGCTGGGTGTCTTGCCTCTCACACTGGGCTCCCTGGCTGGGTCCCGGGAGCTGAGGTTGCAGCCATTTCCTCTTCTGCCTTTGGTAGGACGGGGCGGAGGGGGCGTGGAAGGGGCGTGGGAACGGCAAAGGTAAGCATCAACATTTGTTCGTGGGGCCCAGCCAGCCAGGCACCGTGATCTTTAATATCTGCATGACAACATTCAGCCCTCTCAGTAAGCCTTGAACTTAAGTATTCGTGTGCACTTCCCAGGTTGGGGAAACTGAGGCAGGGAGGACGGGTAAGGAATCCTGGCACTTAGCAGCCATTCAGATAAGTGACGTTTGCACGGACCTCAGTTTCCTCCATGTACCTTTCATTCCATTCATCCATCTAGTTTAGATATGAGTTCGGTTTTGTTCAGTCGCTCAGTCCTGTCTGACGCTTTGCAATGGACTGCAGCACGCCAGGCTTCTCCATCCTTCATCATCTCCCAGAGCTTGCTCAAACTCATGTCCACTGATTCAGTGGTGCCATCCAATCATCGTTTCCTCTGTCATCCTCTTCTCCTTTTGCCTTCTATTTTTCCCAACAGCAGACTCTTTTCCAAGAGCTGTCTCTTCGCATCAGGTGGCCAAAGTATTGGAACTTCAGCTTCAGCATCAGCCCTTCCAATAATATTCAG
Organism: Tragulus kanchil; assembly: GCA_022376925.1. NCBI lineage: Eukaryota > Metazoa > Chordata > Mammalia > Artiodactyla > Tragulidae > Tragulus > Tragulus kanchil. The sequence continues at coordinate 232,804,194 of JAIOJX010000028.1, read as the reverse complement.
GGTTGATTTCCTTTGGATGGACTGGTTTGATCTCCTTGCGGCCCTATGGCCTCGCAAGAGCCTTCTCCAGCATCACAGTTCAAAGGCATCAATTCTTTGGTGCTCAGCCTTCTTTACAGGTACCTGGGAGTGTGAGGCCCTCGGCTAGGAGCTGGGGGTGCTGGCCCAGGAAGGGAACCAGGCTCCCTCAGGGCTGGGGGTGCCACCACTGTCCCACAGGGATGTGCCTGGCTTCCAGATGCGAGTGTGGGCACTGCTACTAACAAAGACAGCATCCCCAGGCTTCCTTATCTGGAAGCGCATCGGGCTTACTGTGAAGACTGAATGACTTGATACAGGTGACGTGAGTAGGACTGGGCCTGGAATGAGTTAGTACCCGGTCAATAATCATCATTGGTACAGTGAGGAAGAAGCTTCCCTGGTGGCTCAGTGGTAAAGAACCCGCCTGTCAATGCAGGAGGCCCGGGTTTGTTCCTGGGTCAGGAAGGTCCCCGGGAGACAACCCACTCCAGTATTCTTGCTTGGGAAATCCCATGGACAGAGGAGCCTGGAGGGCTACAGTCCATAGGGTCACAGAAGAGTCAGACACGATTTAGCAACTGAACAACCATGGTGAGGAAGCCAGACATTGAACTGGCCATGCCGAGTGAGCAGGGATCATGAGAGCAAAACGGAAGAAGGGAGGGAGAAAGAGTGGAGCCAGGAAGGCAGATGTTAGGAAACTTTTTAAGACTAGAGGGGTGAGAAAGATGGGGAGAGTAGGTCAAACACAACTAGGTATTGGGGGAGGATGAACAACTCAGGAGTGTTCTTAGAACGTTGAGTCTCAGGTGGTGCACTGGTAAAGAATCCACCTGCTAATGCACTGGGCTAAGGCTTCGCAGGCCTAGAGAGAAGGGCGAAGTGTCCAGATGGGAAAGGTGCTCAGGAAGGCTGGAGCAGCGTGTGCCCGGCTGGATGTGTGTGATGAGGCTGGAGGACAAGTCCCTGTCTGCTCTCTGCTGTGCCTGTTAAATCACAGTTTAGTCCTAATCTGATCTCTTTCAGAATTTTGGCATCTTGCAAGAAAATTAAAGAATTCCGTTTATTGTCTTCGCTGGTCCTCATACTTTGTGTGTCCCCAGTCAAACAGAAGCCAGTTACCCGCTGCTCCCATTTCCCTCTCTGAAAATATTATCCCATCAAATACCTAAGCTCTGGGATACTGACTGGGCTGCAGAACTCACTGGCCCAATGCAAAATGAAAACCCATGGCTCCTTGCTCAAAAATTATTATGAATTTCAACGTCGCGATGGCAGAGCGTTAAACACAGCATGGTCGCTTGGAGCCCGGGGCACAGAGCAATGGCGCAGGCCGTGCGCCCACGAAGCTGACTCAGGCCCTGCCAGCCTTAGACACAGAAACCAACAACCCAGCTCACCCAGATCATCTGAGACAGGATTTGAAGTCGTCAAACTGCAACGGCACAGAAATCAAGATGGAGTAAAGTAAGTGTTCCTTGCTATGTGAGGGACCATGGGCCATCTTGCCCCATCTTGCCCATAGGATTGGGCTTCCCTGATGGCTGAAATGGTAAAGAAATCTACCCGCAATGTAGGAGACCTGGGTTCGATCCCTGGGTCAGGAAGATCCCCTGGAGGAGGGTGTGGCAACCCACTCCAGTGTTCCTGCCTGGTGTGTCCCATGGACAGAGGAGCCTGATGGGCTCCAGTCTATGAGGTCTCAGAGTCGGACAGGACTGAAGCGACTAACACGTTCACTTCTGTAGTTTACTCTAGTTTACTCTAAAATGCCTCCTTGCTAGACATTGTAAATTGCATACCTTAATTCCCGCCTTTTAAATATTTTCCTTTCGAAGCAACCTTGTTCCTTCTTCCCAGCTCTAGGCTGCATCCTTATTTTCCTCCTTTCTTGAGATCCTGGCTACTTCCCTCCCCGTGTAGCCAAACCTGCTTGGGAGAATGTTTGTTTCCTGTGCACTTCAATTCCAGCCCCGAGCCGGTCCTCTCCACGGGCCGTCAAGGCAAGGTTTCACAAAGATGGGCTGCAGCTGCTCTGAGAAGACATAAGCCACATTTGTCAGCTGCAAAGAAACCAACCTTTCAGCTCAGGATACTGAGGCCGAATGTCGTCCAGAGCTAAAAAGGCTTATTTTTAGAAAGCAACAAACGGGGGTTTGTTTATAGAGCTGGCACCAAAGAGCCACATCAATAGCAAAGAGCCGGCTTGCTGAGGACTGTAAAAGCCAGGGATGCACCAGAGAGACGGTGAGGGGAATGTTTGGCCCAGAAACCTGTGGACGGAGGCTGTTAAGGATATGGGCTCAACACTGGTGTCGCTCCAAGGTCAAAGGCATCAAGTACAACAGGGTATACCTGACCGCTGACAAACAGCCACCCACAGAGGCATTGGGCCTCCCTGACTTTCATTTTTCAGGTTTGCAAAAGGAAAATGTTGGGCTCAGAATTCTGTTTTGGCTCTAAAAGCCCACAGGCTATTTAAATTAGATGTAGGATTTCAGATAACTGATCTGTATCTCTACTGGTTCCTGGACACTCCTTAATGTTTTCTTGTGTTCTGTGCTTAGTCTCTCCATTGTGTTTGACTCTTTGCAACCCCATGGACTGTAGCCCTCCAGGCTCCTCGGTCCATGGGATTCTCCAGGCAAGAACACTAGAGTAGGTAGTCATTGCCTTCTCTGAGGGATCTTCCTGACCCAGGGATTGAACTTGGGTCTCTTGGAGTGCAGGCAGATTCTTTACCATCTGAGCCAGCAGAGAAGCGCAATATTTTCTCAAATACATAATTTCATCTCTTTTTTGTTCTGTTTCTATGTTGTTCGTACTTCTCCCCTTGTAGAACAAGAATGTAGCATGAGCTGATTTTGAGGGGTGGGCACTTCTTGGAACACTGTGAATGACTGAATTCTGATCCATGAGGTTTCCAGTGTGAACATTCCAAGTCTTGACAGAGGTACATTCAGTTTCTGGAGGAGAGCATGACTCCAACCTGAAGGGAGCAGACATCATCTTCTCCCCTAAGACTGGGAAGCTCCGGGTTTCCACAGAAGCCCAGAGGCTGCTCCCTCCTGCCAGCGGCATGCTGCCTTCAGCAAATGCCACCTGAGCCCTACCCGAGAGCCAGGGAATTTGCTCCAGAGACCTCAGAGACCTCAACCCACAACTCTTCCTACCTCGTTCTCTGCCATCTGAAAGGAAAAGTGTGCTGACAGAGGAAAATTTCATAGGGGGTTGGAAAGAAGCGTATCTAGCTCTGAACAACCAAGCCTGCCCCAACAGAGAACATAATGTAGGGCAGTGGGTAACCATATGAACTCCGTGGTCAGATCTCACAGGTTCGAATCCCAGCCTTGCTCTTACTGGCATTTGAGCTGTAGATTGTGGCAGAGCAGACACTGTGAGAATAGGAGCCCTATATATAGTAATAAACATTATTATTGCATGACCTTCATGTATTATTGTTGCTTGAGCATAATAGTCTTTAGTTTCCATTCACCCCCACCCCCGCCCCCAGGGATTTCTTTGTAATCAAATGTTCTTTGCCTTGTTAGGTAAGGACGGAAATGGTTTCCGAGTGGTCAGCAGACTGGGCTGGACTTTTTGACCACAATTTTATTTTTTTCTATCTGTGGACTGTCTCTGACCCTGGTGCCTGAATGCCCTCTTTTCTCCCGACCTCTGGTCCACTCTGTCAGCCTTCTCACTCTTCTCCTCTGCCCAGGAGCCCTCCCTGGGCCCCACCCCTCTGTGACATACCTGAGTTCTTGGGACGCCCTTCCCTCCAAAGTGGCAGCCAGATCTGACATCAGCTCTTCCAATCCTAAAAGCGCTGACCCTATGGAACCTTCCTTTTTAATTTCATTCCATTTTATTTTTATTTTTTAATTAATTTGTTTTGTGTGGCTATTCTGTGTTTTCATTGCTGCCACAGGTTCTTCTCTAGTTGCAGGGAGTAGGGGCTACTCTCTAGCTGAGGTGAGCAGGCTCCTTGTTGCTATGACTTCCCTTGTGGAACTGGGGCTCTAGGGCAAGCAAGCTTCAGTAGTAGCAGCTCCGAGGCTCTAGAGCACAGGCTCCACAGTTGTGGCTCACGGGCTTAGTTGTTCCTCAGTATGTGGGAACTTCCCTGATCAGGAATCGAACCCATGTCTTCTGCATTGGCAGGTGAACTCTGTACCGCTGAGCTATCAGGGAAGCTCCCCATTTTTAAAATTAGCTTTTACTGTGGTAAAATACACATAACATAAAATATAGCACCTTCGCCATTTTTTTTTTAAAATTTGGCCACTTTTATTGGTCTTTGATTTATTTATTTTTATCCATCTTTTGTTCTTTGGCTTGTGTGGGCCTCCCATTGCAGTGGCCTCTCTGGTTGCAGAGCGCCGGCTCTGGGCGAATGCGCTCCAGAGTGCTGGCTCGTAATTGGACACACCGGTCCAGCCGCTTTACGGCACGTGGGATCTTCCCGGGCCAGGGATCGAACCGGCACCCCTTGCACTGCAAGGTGGACTCTTTACCCACTGGAACACCAGGGAAGCCCCCTTCGCCATTTTAAGTGCTGACGATATCGACCACACTGGTCCCTCTAGTAACTATATCTCTCCCAGAAAGAAGAAAAGTGAGGAGGGGTCATGGATAAGCTCAGTCTGTTGCTCTTTGGTCAACAGCTGTAAAAAAAAAAAAAAAATTCTTTAGCAGAAGCCTCAGAAGGGTGAGGGAGAGTCCAGGAGGTTGAGGGCTCTGCATGGGTGCTGGAGAGAGGAGAGAGAAGCTTCAGAAGGTACAGCTCCTGCAAGCCGACCCCAGGAACTGATAAGGGCGCCCTCTGTAGGTGAAAATCTTAATTTTTGATTTGGAATGATAACTGTGTTCGTGGATTTCATAAATCATTTTTTTTTTTTTTTATTGTGGTGAGACACACATAACCTAAGGGCTTCCCTAGTGGCTCAATGGCAAAGAATTCACCTACAATTCAGGAGCCACAGAAGACGTGGGTTTGATCCTTGGGTTGGAAAGATCCCCTGAAGAAGGGCCTGGCAACCGCCTCAAATATGCTTGCCTGGAGAATCCCATGGACAGAGGAGTCTGGTGGGCTACAGTCCCTAGGATCGCAAAGAGTCAGACACGACTTAAGCGACTTAACACAGCATGGCACACATGACCTAATATTTACCATTTCAACCATTTAATGTACAGTTTAATGGCATTCACATTAATGTGCAACCATTGCTTCCATCCATCTCCAGAGCATTCTCCATCTTCAAAACTGGAAACTCTGTTCCCATTAAGCAAGAATTTTCCATTCCCCTATCTACCCAGGCCTTAGCAACCAACATTCTACCTTCTGTTTCTATGTATCTAACTACTCTAGGTCCTTCATATATTTGTAATTGTATAGTATTTGTTCTTCTGTGTCCAGATTCTTTCACTAAGCATGATGTCTTCAAGGTTCATCCATATTGTAGCAGATCGCAGAGTTTCCTTCCTTTTTAAACCTGGATAGTATTCCATTGTATGTATACACCACATTTTATTTATCCTTTTAGCTTTTGATGGACACTAGGGTTGCATCTGAATTTTGGCTACTGTGAACAACACAACTAGGAACATGGGAGTCCAAAATATTAAAAAGGAAAATTAGAATTTAAATGATCATTCCTAAGGGGAAGCTCAAAGCTACCAAAAAGAAAATGAATCCAAGTCCATTGATGGGAATTCAGAATCCACAAAAGTGAGTACCAATTAAAGGTATAGAGCAGAGATTTCCAAACTTTCTCAATTCATGGTGCCCTTAGTATCTCAAAGACTTTTTCCCAGGGCCCCTGGCAAAAATAAGTAAATGAACAAATAAATTACTGAATTGTTACAAATTATTAAATAGCTAGACCCAAAAAATGTAGCAAGTATTTTGTTGTTGTTCAGTCGCTAAATTGTGTCCAACTCTTTGTGACCCCGTGGACTCTAGCACACCAGGCTTCTCTGTCCTTCACCATCTCCCAGAGTTTGCTCACACTCATGTGTGTTGAGTTGGTGGTGCCATCTAACCATCTTGTCCTCTGTCACGGCTTCTCCTTTGGCCTTCAGTCTTTCCCAGCATCAGGGTCTTTCCTAACAAGTACTTACATGAAAGATCCCTGAAGAAGGCCTGGAACGCCTCAAATATGCTTGCCTGGAGAATCCCATGGACAGAGGAGTCTGGTGGGCTACAGTCCCTAGGATCGCAAAGAGTCAGACACGACTTAAGCGACTTAACACAGCATGGCACACATGACCTAATATTTACCATTTCAACCATTTAATGTACAGTTTAATGGCATTCACATTAATGTGCAACCATTGCTTCCATCCATCTCCAGAGCATTCTCCATCTTCAAAACTGGAAACTCTGTTCCCATTAAGCAAGAATTTTCCATTCCCCTATCTACCCAGGCCTTAGCAACCAACATTCTACCTTCTGTTTCTATGTATCTAACTACTCTAGGTCCTTCATATATTTGTAATTGTATAGTATTTGTTCTTCTGTGTCCAGATTCTTTCACTAAGCATGATGTCTTCAAGGTTCATCCATATTGTAGCAGATCGCAGAGTTTCCTTCCTTTTTAAACCTGGATAGTATTCCATTGTATGTATACACCACATTTTATTTATCCTTTTAGCTTTTGATGGACACTAGGGTTGCATCTGAATTTTGGCTACTGTGAACAACACAACTAGGAACATGGGAGTCCAAAATATTAAAAAGGAAAATTAGAATTTAAATGATCATTCCTAAGGGGAAGCTCAAAGCTACCAAAAAGAAAATGAATCCAAGTCCATTGATGGGAATTCAGAATCCACAAAAGTGAGTACCAATTAAAGGTATAGAGCAGAGATTTCCAAACTTTCTCAATTCATGGTGCCCTTAGTATCTCAAAGACTTTTTCCCAGGGCCCCTGGCAAAAATAAGTAAATGAACAAATAAATTACTGAATTGTTACAAATTATTAAATAGCTAGACCCAAAAAATGTAGCAAGTATTTTGTTGTTGTTCATTCCCTAAATTTTGTCCAACTCTTTGTGACCCCGTGGACTCTAGCACACCAGGCTTCTCTGTCCTTCACCATCTCCCAGAGTTTGCTCACACTCATGTGTGTTGAGTTGGTGGTGCCATCTAACCATCTTGTCCTCTGTCACGGCTTCTCCTTTGGCCTTCAGTCTTTCCCAGCATCAGGGTCTTTCCTAACAAGTACTTACATTTTAACAAGTAGCTATCTGGGAGAAAAATGCACACTATTTAAAGGAAAAACATTTTAAAAATTTTATTCTTAAATAACCACAATTATTTACTAAGTAGGTGTGTGCACCTGTTAGGCCTGTGGCTATCTCTCTAATCTTGAAATCAGATTAGACACTAGCATCCTTATTTTCTGTTTCATGTATTTTTCTTGGGTCCTGCTTTTTGTTACAGTAATCACTGAAATCCCAACTTTGTGAAACTCTGACATCTTTGATAGAAGAGTAGCACAAAGAAAGAAAGAAAAAGTGGAAGTCATACAACTGAATGTTGAAACTGAACTATCTATTGAATTCATACTTAACAACAGTTGTCAGAAATTACTGTATTTCCCTCCACTTATAAAAGTCATCTGACCTGTGATTTTCTTGTGGTGCTCTGGGCAGCTTGGTTTCCAGATTGAGAACTGCAAATCTAGACAATTCAAATACTCCAGCGACCTTACATTGTCAACAAGAACTGCATAAACTGTGTCGAGCTGACTCTCCGATGACCTCATTTTTATGACTGTGGCCCTCCATCCCTTGCAGACACAGGGGCCCTTTTGCTGTTTCCTGACCTCTCTAATTACAATGTTACCTCAGTGTCTTTGCATTTGCTGTCGCTTCTCGCTGGAATAGTTTCCCACCGCCTCCCTTCACTGCCACAGTGACTAAAATTTGTATCAGAAAAGAGAAAGAAATGAATCCAAGTACATTGATGGGAATTCAGAATCCACAAAAGTGAGTACCAATTAAAGGTATAGAGCAGAGATTTCCAAACTTTCTCAATTCATGGTGCCCTTAGTATCTCAAAGACTTTTTCCCAGGGCCCCTGGCAAAAATAAGTAAATGAACAAATAAATTACTGAATTGTTACAAATTATTAAATAGCTAGACCCAAAAAATGTAGCAAGTATTTTGTTGTTGTTCAGTCGCTAAATTGTGTCCAACTCTTTGTGACCCCGTGGACTCTAGCACACCAGGCTTCTCTGTCCTTCACCATCTCCCAGAGTTTGCTCACACTCATGTGTGTTGAGTTGGTGGTGCCATCTAACCATCTTGTCCTCTGTCACGGCTTCTCCTTTGGCCTTCAGTCTTTCCCAGCATCAGGGTCTTTCCTAACAAGTACTTACATTTTAACAAGTAGCTATCTGGGAGAAAAATGCACACTATTTAAAGGAAAAACATTTTAAAAATTTTATTCTTAAATAACCACAATTATTTACTAAGTAGGTGTGTGCACCTGTTAGGCCTGTGGCTATCTCTCTAATCTTGAAATCAGATTAGACACTAGCATCCTTATTTTCTGTTTCATGTATTTTCTTGGGTCCTGCTTTTTGTTACAGTAATCACTGAAATCCCAACTTTGTGAAACTCTGACATCTTTGATAGAAGAGTAGCACAAAGAAAGAAAGAAAAAGTGGAAGTCATACAACTGAATGTTGAAACTGAACTATCTATTGAATTCATACTTAACAACAGTTGTCAGAAATTACTGTATTTCCCTCCACTTATAAAAGTCATCTGACCTGTGATTTTCTTGTGGTGCTCTGGGCAGCTTGGTTTCCAGATTGAGAACTGCAAATCTAGACAATTCAAATACTCCAGCGACCTTACATTGTCAACAAGAACTGCATAAACTGTGTCGAGCTGACTCTCCGATGACCTCATTTTTATGACTGTGGCCCTCCATCCCTTGCAGACACAGGGGCCCTTTTGCTGTTTCCTGACCTCTAATTACAATGTTACCTCAGTGTCTTTGCATTTGCTGTCGCTTCTCGCTGGAATAGTTTCCCACCGCCTCCCTTCACTGCCACAGTGACTAAAATTTGTATCAGAAAAGAGAAAGAAATGCCATACCTCTCTTCTCTGTAAGATGATTGCATTCACAAGCTTTTATCTCATAAAATAAGGCAGGATAAACTGTGAAGACAACTTCATCTTGTGGACAGCAAGGTATCCTTCTGACATGCTGAGAGTTAGTGATCAACATGCTTTCATATGAAACTGACAGCGTCTTTGATTGAACGTGTTCTCCTTTTACCCTTTTGTAAAACTTGAATTTCACCTTGTAACATTGAAATAGGAGTAAATAGACACTCTCACTTCACAGATGTGAATGAGAAGTGTGGCTAGCAGAGACGACCTGGTGGGCGGTTAGAGGCTGGGCTCTTTCTTGGCTCATTCAGCATAGTCCAGGTGCCGGGTCATGAGCTTGTAGATTTGAAAACCTGCATCCTGAGGCTTTTTGGCAGTCAACTGTCTTTAGGATACATCGACATTAACCAAGCGCAAGACCCAGGTCTCTGTATTCGTTTATATAGACATTAATCTGATTGACAAGGGCTTCCTTCATGACTCAGATGGTAGATAACCTGCCTGCAATGCAGGAGACCCGAGTTCAATCCCTGACAGGAACATCCCCTGGAGAAAGGTATGGCACTACACTCCAGTATTCTTGCCTGGCAAATTACGTGGGCAGAGGAGCCTGGCGGGCTACAGTCCATAGGGTTGCCAGACACAACTGAAGCAATTTAGCACACAAGCATGAGGTGCCAAGCCCTGTTCTAAGGCAGTGAGAATGAAGCACTGAGTTTTCTTTTGTGTCACGATAGAGTGCATATATTAGTAAAGGAGTTTGACAAACAAATGAATGTCTAACATTACCAGTAGGTGACAAAGGCGATACAGAGGAGTGTATAAGACCGGAAGTGAGAGCTGGACAGGAAGAGCATATAACTGGTTTCCAGATTGAGAACGAAATCTAGACAATTCAAATACTCCAGCGACCTTACATTGTCAACAAGAACTGCATAAACTGTGTCGAGCTGACTCTCCGATGACCTCATTTTTATGACTGTGGCCCTCCATCCCTTGCAGACACAGGGGCCCTTTTGCTGTTTCCTGACCTCTCTAATTACAATGTTACCTCAGTGTCTTTGCATTTGCTGTCGCTTCTCGCTGGAATAGTTTCCCACCGCCTCCCTTCACTGCCACAGTGACTAAAATTTGTATCAGAAAAGAGAAAGAAATGCCATACCTCTCTTCTCTGTAAGATGATTGCATTCACAAGCTTTTATCTCATAAAATAAGGCAGGATAAACTGTGAAGACAACTTCATCTTGTGGACAGCAAGGTATCCTTCTGACATGCTGAGAGTTAGTGATCAACATGCTTTCATATGAAACTGACAGCGTCTTTGATTGAACGTGTTCTCCTTTTACCCTTTTGTAAAACTTGAATTTCACCTTGTAACATTGAAATAGGAGTAAATAGACACTCTCACTTCACAGATGTGAATGAGAAGTGTGGCTAGCAGAGACGACCTGGTGGGCGGTTAGAGGCTGGGCTCTTTCTTGGCTCATTCAGCATAGTCCAGGTGCCGGGTCATGAGCTTGTAGATTTGAAAACCTGCATCCTGAGGCTTTTTGGCAGTCAACTGTCTTTAGGATACATCGACATTAACCAAGCGCAAGACCCAGGTCTCTGTATTCGTTTATATAGACATTAATCTGATTGACAAGGGCTTCCTTCATGACTCAGATGGTAGATAACCTGCCTGCAATGCAGGAGACCCGAGTTCAATCCCTGACAGGAACATCCCCTGGAGAAAGGTATGGCACTACACTCCAGTATTCTTGCCTGGCAAATTACGTGGGCAGAGGAGCCTGGCGGGCTACAGTCCATAGGGTTGCCAGACACAACTGAAGCAATTTAGCACACAAGCATGAGGTGCCAAGCCCTGTTCTAAGGCAGTGAGAATGAAGCACTGAGTTTTCTTTTGTGTCACGATAGAGTGCATATATTAGTAAAGGAGTTTGACAAACAAATGAATGTCTAACATTACCAGTAGGTGACAAAGGCGATACAGAGGAGTGTATAAGACCGGAAGTGAGAGCTGGACAGGAAGAGCCCACATGAAGTCAGAGCTTGAGTCACGTGCAGCCTGGGCAGAGTTCCAGACGAAGGGAATGGCAAGAGCAAAGGCTCTAAAGTGGATACCAGATTAGAATGTCCTAGGACCAGTAATGCTTATCTTCAGTAGACTAGGATAAAGTTTTGAGGCGAGTAAAGTCCTTTCTCTCCACTCAGGCTTGACACATAGAAAGGCTGCCACTATCCAGAGGCTGACTGGTGAGCCTCATACCTGAACAAGCTGGGTTAGTGACCAGTGATTCACTGCACCAGGCTGACCCATCCATCTGCTCTTCCAAGCCATACCTCGTCTGGTATGTATGCTCTGGCTAAGGCTGAGATGGGCACCAACCACTTCTGTTCTGTTGTTCTTAAATTAGTGTTATGCTGGGTGAGTGATCTAGCTCTTATGAGCTCAGTAATACCGGCAAGTTCTCTCACTCTTTGTCTTTGTAAAGAGAAATGATCACATGTTCAAGGCCACACAGGCCACACTGAATAGTTTTGATTGTTTCCTACATCTCCCTCCTGTCTCTTTGGTTAGGTCCCCTCTGGCGGAAAACAAACTTAGGGGTTGGCAATTAACTTCAGAAAAAAACCCGTGTGGACAATTAGTCAGAATTAAGTCTTAGAGAACAAACTTATGGTTGCCAGGGGAAGACTGGTGGGTGGGGAGGAGGATAGTTAGGAGTGGAGTTCAGATTTTGCGTAGATAACCTGCCTGCAATGCAGGAGACCCGAGTTCAATCCCTGACAGGAACATCCCCTGGAGAAAGGTATGGCACTACACTCCAGTATTCTTGCCTGGCAAATTACGTGGGCAGAGGAGCCTGGCGGGCTACAGTCCATAGGGTTGCCAGACACAACTGAAGCAATTTAGCACACAAGCATGAGGTGCCAAGCCCTGTTCTAAGGCAGTGAGAATGAAGCACTGAGTTTTCTTTTGTGTCACGATAGAGTGCATATATTAGTAAAGGAGTTTGACAAACAAATGAATGTCTAACATTACCAGTAGGTGACAAAGGCGATACAGAGGAGTGTATAAGACCGGAAGTGAGAGCTGGACAGGAAGAGCCCACATGAAGTCAGAGCTTGAGTCACGTGCAGCCTGGGCAGAGTTCCAGACGAAGGGAATGGCAAGAGCAAAGGCTCTAAAGTGGATACCAGATTAGAATGTCCTAGGACCAGTAATGCTTATCTTCAGTAGACTAGGATAAAGTTTTGAGGCGAGTAAAGTCCTTTCTCTCCACTCAGGCTTGACACATAGAAAGGCTGCCACTATCCAGAGGCTGACTGGTGAGCCTCATACCTGAACAAGCTGGGTTAGTGACCAGTGATTCACTGCACCAGGCTGACCCATCCATCTGCTCTTCCAAGCCATACCTCGTCTGGTATGTATGCTCTGGCTAAGGCTGAGATGGGCACCAACCACTTCTGTTCTGTTGTTCTTAAATTAGTGTTATGCTGGGTGAGTGATCTAGCTCTTATGAGCTCAGTAATACCGGCAAGTTCTCTCACTCTTTGTCTTTGTAAAGAGAAATGATCACATGTTCAAGGCCACACAGGCCACACTGAATAGTTTTGATTGTTTCCTACATCTCCCTCCTGTCTCTTTGGTTAGGTCCCCTCTGGCGGAAAACAAACTTAGGGGTTGGCAATTAACTTCAGAAAAAAACCCGTGTGGACAATTAGTCAGAATTAAGTCTTAGAGAACAAACTTATGGTTGCCAGGGGGAAGGCTGGTGGGGGTGGGGGAGGAGGATAGTTAGGGAGTTTGCGATGCACACGTACATTCTGCCATGTTTAAAATGGATAACCAATTCTACCAAACATTTAAAGAAGAGCTAATGCCTGTCCTTCTAAAACTCTTCCAAAAAATTGCACAGGAAGGAACACTTCCAAACACATTCTATGAGGCCGCCATCACCCTGATACCAAAGCCAGGCAAAGACAACACACAAAAAAAGACGATTTTAGGCCAATTTCACTAATGAATTTAGACGCCAAAATCCTCAACCAAATCCTAGCAAACAGAATTCAATGACACATCAAAAAACTCATACACCATGATCAAGTTGGGTTCATCCCAGGCATGCAAGGATTCTTCAATATCCGCAAATCAATAAATGTGATACACCATATCAGTAAATTCAGAGACAAAAATCACATGATCATCTCAATAGATGCAGAAAAAGCCTTTGACAAAGTACAGCATCCATTTATGATAAAAACTCTTCAAAAAATGGGCATAGAAGGAACCTATCTCAACATAGTGAAAGCCATCTATGAGAAGCCCACAGCGAACATTATCCTCAACAGTGAAAAACTGAAAGCATTTCCTCTAAGATCAGGAACAAGACAAGGGTGTCCACTTTCACCACTCTTATTCAACATAGTCCTGGAAGTTCTAGCAACAGCAATAAAAGAGAAAGAAATAAAAGGAATCCAGATTGGAAAGGAAGAAGTCAAGCTCTCTCTTTTTGCACATGACATGATATTATACATAGAAAAATCCAATAGAACAAAAATATTACAAAAGATTCCTGTTCTTAAATTAGTGTTATGCTGGGTGAGTGATCTAGCTCTTATGAGCTCAGTAATACCGGCAAGTTCTCTCACTCTTTGTCTTTGTAAAGAGAAATGATCACATGTTCAAGGCCACACAGGCCACACTGAATAGTTTTGATTGTTTCCTACATCTCCCTCCTGTCTCTTTGGTTAGGTCCCCTCTGGCGGAAAACAAACTTAGGGGTTGGCAATTAACTTCAGAAAAAAACCCGTGTGGACAATTAGTCAGAATTAAGTCTTAGAGAACAAACTTATGGTTGCCAGGGGGAAGGCTGGTGGGGGTGGGGGAGGAGGATAGTTAGGGAGTTTGCGATGCACACGTACATTCTGCCATGTTTAAAATGGATAACCAATTCTACCAAACATTTAAAGAAGAGCTAATGCCTGTCCTTCTAAAACTCTTCCAAAAAATTGCACAGGAAGGAACACTTCCAAACACATTCTATGAGGCCGCCATCACCCTGATACCAAAGCCAGGCAAAGACAACACACACAAAAAAAGACGATTTTAGGCCAATTTCACTAATGAATTTAGACGCCAAAATCCTCAACCAAATCCTAGCAAACAGAATTCAATGACACATCAAAAAACTCATACACCATGATCAAGTTGGGTTCATCCCAGGCATGCAAGGATTCTTCAATATCCGCAAATCAATAAATGTGATACACCATATCAGTAAATTCAGAGACAAAAATCACATGATCATCTCAATAGATGCAGAAAAAGCCTTTGACAAAGTACAGCATCCATTTATGATAAAAACTCTTCAAAAAATGGGCATAGAAGGAACCTATCTCAACATAGTGAAAGCCATCTATGAGAAGCCCACAGCGAACATTATCCTCAACAGTGAAAAACTGAAAGCATTTCCTCTAAGATCAGGAACAAGACAAGGGTGTCCACTTTCACCACTCTTATTCAACATAGTCCTGGAAGTTCTAGCAACAGCAATAAAAGAGAAAGAAATAAAAGGAATCCAGATTGGAAAGGAAGAAGTCAAGCTCTCTCTTTTTGCAGATGACATGATATTATACATAGAAAATCCCAAAGACACTATTACAAAAGTACTAGAGTTAATCAGCGAATTCAGCAAAGTCTCAGGATACAAAATCAATATACAGAAATCACTGGCATTCCTATACACAAACAATGAAAAATCAGAAAACAAAATCAAAGAGGCAATCCCCTTCACCATCGCAACCAAAAGAATCATATATCTAGAAATAAACCTACCCAAAGAAAAGAACTGGACACAGAAAACTACAAGACACTCATGAGAGACATTAAAGAAGGTTTAAACAGATGGAGAGATATTCCATGTTCCTGGGTCAGAAGAATCAATATTGTGAAAATGACCATACTACCAAATATCATCTATAGATTCACTGCGATCCCTATCAAACTACCAATGACATTCTTCACAGAACTAGACCAAAGAATAACACAGTTCACATGGAAACACAAAAGACCTCGAATAGCCAAAGCAATCCTGAGGAAGAAGAATGGAGCTGGAGGGATCAGTCTCCCCAACTTCAGACTCTACTACAAAGCAACAGTCATCAAGACAGTACGGTACTGGCACAAAAACAGAAATATCGACCAATGGAACAGGATCGAGAATCCAGAGATAAACCCATGGACCTATGAGTACCTTATTTTTGACAGAGGAGGCGAAACTATAAAATGGGACAAAGACAGCCTCTTCAACAAATGGTGCTGGGAAAATTGGACAGCTACATGCAAAAAAATGAAGTTGGAACAGTCCCTGACACCATGCACAAAGATCAACTCAAAATGGATTAAAGACCTAAATGTAAGACCAGAAACTGTCAAACTCTTAGAGGAGAATATAGGCAAAACACTCAAGGACATAAATCAAAGCAAGATCTTCTCTGACCCAACTACTAGAATAGTGGAACTAAAAAGACAAATGAACATGTGGGACCTAATGAAACTTCAAAGCTTTTGTACAGCAAAAGAAATCACAAAAAAGCTGAACAAAAAGTTAAAAGCCCGGGGGGCGCTCTCTCTTTTTGCAGATGACATGATATTATACATAGAAAATCCCAAAGACACTATTACAAAAGTACTAGAGTTAATCAGCGAATTCAGCAAAGTCTCAGGATACAAAATCAATATACAGAAATCACTGGCATTCCTATACACAAACAATGAAAAATCAGAAAACAAAATCAAAGAGGCAATCCCCTTCACCATCGCAACCAAAAGAATCATATATCTAGAAATAAACCTACCCAAAGAAAAGAACTGGACACAGAAAACTACAAGACACTCATGAGAGACATTAAAGAAGGTTTAAACAGATGGAGAGATATTCCATGTTCCTGGGTCAGAAGAATCAATATTGTGAAAATGACCATACTACCAAATATCATCTATAGATTCACTGCGATCCCTATCAAACTACCAATGACATTCTTCACAGAACTAGACCAAAGAATAACACAGTTCACATGGAAACACAAAAGACCTCGAATAGCCAAAGCAATCCTGAGGAAGAAGAATGGAGCTGGAGGGATCAGTCTCCCCAACTTCAGACTCTACTACAAAGCAACAGTCATCAAGACAGTACGGTACTGGCACAAAAACAGAAATATCGACCAATGGAACAGGATCGAGAATCCAGAGATAAACCCATGGACCTATGAGTACCTTATTTTTGACAGAGGAGGCGAAACTATAAAATGGGACAAAGACAGCCTCTTCAACAAATGGTGCTGGGAAAATTGGACAGCTACATGCAAAAAAATGAAGTTGGAACAGTCCCTGACACCATGCACAAAGATCAACTCAAAATGGATTAAAGACCTAAATGTAAGACCAGAAACTGTCAAACTCTTAGAGGAGAATATAGGCAAAACACTCAAGGACATAAATCAAAGCAAGATCTTCTCTGACCCAACTACTAGAATAGTGGAACTAAAAAGACAAATGAACATGTGGGACCTAATGAAACTTCAAAGCTTTTGTACAGCAAAAGAAATCACAAAAAAGCTGAACAGACAGCCCACAGAATGGGAGAAAATCATAGCAAATGAAACAACAGACAAAGAATTAATCTCCAAAATCTACAAGCAACTCAGACAACTCTGCACCGGAAAAATGAACAACCCAATCAAAAAACGGGAAAAGGACCTAAACAGACACCTCTCCAAAGACGACATACAGATGGCCCAAAAACACATGAAATGATGCTCGACTTCACTTATAATTAGAGAAATGCAAATCAAAACTACAATGAGATATCACCTCACACCCGTCAGAATGGCCATCATCCACAAATTGACAGACAATAAATGTTGGAGAGGGTGCGGAGAAAAGGGAACACTCCTGCATTGCTGGTGGGAATGTAAATTGATACAGCCTCTGTGGAAGACAGCCTGGAGATTTCTTAAAAAACTAAAAATAGAAGTACCATATGACCCAGCAATCCCACTCTTAGGCTTATACCCTGATGAAATCAAATCTGAAAGAAGCACCTGTACCCCAATGTTCATTGCAGCTCTCTATACAATAGCTAGAACATGGAAGCAACCTAGATGCCCATCGACGAACAAATGGATCCAGAAGCTCTGATATATATATACAATGGAATACTACACAGCTGTAAAGAGAAATGCAGAAGAATCAGCCCTAATGAGGTGGCTGGATCTAGAACGTATCATCAAAAGTGAAGTCAGTCAGAAAGAGAAGGACAAGTGCAATATACTAACACATATATATGGAATCTAGTAGGGTGGTGATGATGGCATACGCAGTGAAGCAATGGAAAGACAGACATGGACAGTGGACATATGGACATTGTGGGGAAGGAACAGAGGGTGGGAGGCGTAAAGGAAGTAGTATGAAGGCCTGTACTATCATAAGTGAAGAAAATAGCTCTAGTCATTGCTCTGTGAGAAAAGGGGATCCTTCAGGGGTGCTGTGTGATGGTCGGGAGGGGTGGAAAGGGGAGGATATACATATGACTAATCTGGGAACATGCATATCTGTAAACAACAAAATTCTGTAAAAGTTAAAAGTAAAATAAAGGTTTTTTTAAAAAAATACAAAATAAAACGGATAACCAACGAGGAAACACTAAAAAAAGGCAAGATCTTCTCTGACCCAACTACTAGAATAGTGGAACTAAAAGACAAATGAACATGTGGGACCTAATGCAAAGCTTTTGTACAGCAAAAGAAATCACAAAAAAGCTGAACAGACAGCCCACAGAATGGGAGAAAATCATAGCAAATGAAACAACAGACAAAGAATTAATCTCCAAAATCTACAAGCAACTCAGACAACTCTGCACCGGAAAAATGAACAACCCAATCAAAAAACGGGAAAAGGACCTAAACAGACACCTCTCCAAAGACGACATACAGATGGCCCAAAAACACATGAAATGATGCTCGACTTCACTTATAATTAGAGAAATGCAAATCAAAACTACAATGAGATATCACCTCACACCCGTCAGAATGGCCATCATCCACAAATTGACAGACAATAAATGTTGGAGAGGGTGCGGAGAAAAGGGAACACTCCTGCATTGCTGGTGGGAATGTAAATTGATACAGCCTCTGTGGAAGACAGCCTGGAGATTTCTTAAAAAACTAAAAATAGAAGTACCATATGACCCAGCAATCCCACTCTTAGGCTTATACCCTGATGAAATCAAATCTGAAAGAAGCACCTGTACCCCAATGTTCATTGCAGCTCTCTATACAATAGCTAGAACATGGAAGCAACCTAGATGCCCATCGACGAACAAATGGATCCAGAAGCTCTGATATATATATACAATGGAATACTACACAGCTGTAAAGAGAAATGCAGAAGAATCAGCCCTAATGAGGTGGCTGGATCTAGAACGTATCATCAAAAGTGAAGTCAGTCAGAAAGAGAAGGACAAGTGCAATATACTAACACATATATATGGAATCTAGTAGGGTGGTGATGATGGCATACGCAGTGAAGCAATGGAAAGACAGACATGGACAGTGGACATATGGACATTGTGGGGAAGGAACAGAGGGTGGGAGGCGTAAAGGAAGTAGTATGAAGGCCTGTACTATCATAAGTGAAGAAAATAGCTCTAGTCATTGCTCTGTGAGAAAAGGGGATCCTTCAGGGGTGCTGTGTGATGGTCGGGAGGGGTGGAAAGGGGAGGATATACATATGACTAATCTGGGAACATGCATATCTGTAAACAACAAAATTCTGTAAAAGTTAAAAGTAAAATAAAGGTTTTTTTAAAAAAATACAAAATAAAACGGATAACCAACGAGGACATACTATAGAGCACAGGAAACTCTGCTGAATATTATGGGGCAGCCTGGATGGGAGGGGAGGTTGGGGGAGAACGGATACACGCACATGTATGGCTGAGTCCCATTGCTGTTCCCCTGCAGCTGTCACACCACTGTTAGATTGTGCTTAGGTGCTCAGTGGTGTCTGACTCTCTGCGACCCCATGGACTGCAGCCTGCCAGGCTCCTCTGTCCCTGGGGATTCTCCGGGCAAGAATACTAGAGTGGGCTGCCACACCCTCCTCCAAGGTGTATCTTCCCAACCCAGGGATCAAACCCAAGTCTCCCGCATTACAGGTGGATTCTTTACTGCCTAGCTACCAGGAAAACCCTTATTATGTGATCCTCCAATACAAAAGATTTTTTAAAAAGAATTAAAACTGTCTTTACTCACAAGAGTATACTACCCTTTACAGCCTGCCTTTTGGCATATAAGACAGGCATATCCCTGTCTCTTTGATATTGCTGCAAGAGCTCAGATCCGCTCAGGCCATACCCTCTGACCTGCCTACAAAGAAGGCATTTCTACAGACACAATAGTCTTGCCAGGTTAGAGGCTCAGGCTCAACACCATAGACTTTTTTTCTATTGGAGACTCTGCAACTCCAACAAGCCACAAAATCCATGTTCTTAGCTGCTCTCTACAGATCTGCTTACAGAACACAGGAGAGTGTTTCCTCAGACTTAGAGGACAAGCTGACAAGTCCAGGAATCACCAAATCACTCATCTAATGACCTGGATCATTATTTATTTGAACATATAACCAAGCATTGATGAAGTCGTATTAAGAAATGCACCAGCCTGTTTTTCTTTATTGATGCCTCCGTTTTATTTCAAAACATTTAATGTGGCTCTCAAGTCAATGAGTAACATCTTAAAAAAGCACATAGCACTGGGTTTTTTCCCCCGACAAAGCAGTTTCTCATGCATTGCATCATTTTCTCCTCTCTGGACCCCAAATAGGGTAGTGCAGTCAGGGAGGATATACATATGACTAATCTGGGAACATGCATATCTGTAAACAACAAAATTCTGTAAAAGTTAAAAGTAAAATAAAGGTTTTTTTAAAAAAATACAAAATAAAACGGATAACCAACGAGGACATACTATAGAGCACAGGAAACTCTGCTGAATATTATGGGGCAGCCTGGATGGGAGGGGAGGTTGGGGGAGAACGGATACACGCACATGTATGGCTGAGTCCCATTGCTGTTCCCCTGCAGCTGTCACACCACTGTTAGATTGTGCTTAGGTGCTCAGTGGTGTCTGACTCTCTGCGACCCCATGGACTGCAGCCTGCCAGGCTCCTCTGTCCCTGGGGATTCTCCGGGCAAGAATACTAGAGTGGGCTGCCACACCCTCCTCCAAGGTGTATCTTCCCAACCCAGGGATCAAACCCAAGTCTCCCGCATTACAGGTGGATTCTTTACTGCCTAGCTACCAGGAAAACCCTTATTATGTGATCCTCCAATACAAAAGATTTTTTAAAAAGAATTAAAACTGTCTTTACTCACAAGAGTATACTACCCTTTACAGCCTGCCTTTTGGCATATAAGACAGGCATATCCCTGTCTCTTTGATATTGCTGCAAGAGCTCAGATCCGCTCAGGCCATACCCTCTGACCTGCCTACAAAGAAGGCATTTCTACAGACACAATAGTCTTGCCAGGTTAGAGGCTCAGGCTCAACACCATAGACTTTTTTCTATTGGAGACTCTGCAACTCCAACAAGCCACAAAATCCATGTTCTTAGCTGCTCTCTACAGATCTGCTTACAGAACACAGGAGAGTGTTTCCTCAGACTTAGAGGACAAGCTGACAAGTCCAGGAATCACCAAATCACTCATCTAATGACCTGGATCATTATTTATTTGAACATATAACCAAGCATTGATGAAGTCGTATTAAGAAATGCACCAGCCTGTTTTTCTTTATTGATGCCTCCGTTTTATTTCAAAACATTTAATGTGGCTCTCAAGTCAATGAGTAACATCTTAAAAAAGCACATAGCACTGGGTTTTTTCCCCCGACAAAGCAGTTTCTCATGCATTGCATCATTTTCTCCGCTCTGGACATCTGGCTTTGCTGTCTCCATTTTAATGATGGCGGCTTAGCTGCGGAGGCCGCTGTGCTGTCCACGAGGGGCTTTCACGGACGTTACTTCATTGGATCCTCTGCTCCCACCCTGCTTGGCCGAAAAGGGTGCCCATCTTCACATTAGTTTGGGGAGGGGGAAGTCAGTCTAGGGCGACATCCTACCAGACAAGCGGAGATATGAGATCGGCTAGGGGTCAAGGTTAGGGGCATCCGCACAACTTCGGACCGAGAGCCTGACCTAGGACCTCCGCGCAGAAGCCCGCCTGGCATCAGCCAGAAGCATCTACCCTTCCGACCAGCCCGCAGGGCTCCGAATTAGCAAGGCAACCTCTGTGCGCCCGCAAGCGCAGAACTGATCTGACCGTACTGCGACCACGGATCTGGGCCGGTGACCTCTGCAAGTGGAGGGTCTGGGGGATCTTCCTGCCAAGAACCCTCGAGAAGGCCGCCGAAGGCATTCTCCTCGCCGCGGCCGAGCAGGTGTGTTGCGGACTATCGGCTCGCTCCGGGCAGCCAGCGAGCCAGTTGCGACCTCACCACCAAGCGGGAGGCCTGGACTCTAGTCCGCGAACCTCCATTATACGTTCCCAGTCGGACCGCCCCTTCCGCCGGCCTTTCTCCGAGGCCCCGCCCCTTCCGCCGGCCTTTCTCTCGAGGCCCCGCCTCTTCCGCCAGCCCCCCCCCCGTTCAGCCCACGTGTGAGCCCTGAGACGCCTGCAGACTCTCTCCGCGTTTCCTCTCGCCAGGACCTGGGGTGTGTGGATCCTGGTGCGTCCCCGCCCTCTCGGCCATGGGGGTCTCCAAGAGGAAGGCCCCAGGCGGCCAGGACGGCGCGGCTCGCCCCGCGGGCGCGGCCAAGCGGGCCCGCGCCGAAGAGCTCACGGGCGTGCGCTTTAAGGCGCAGCTGAGGGACCCGCAGGGTGCGGGACCGGGTGAGTATGGGGCTCGGGGACGAGAGCGCGAGCTTGAGAGGCGGGCTCCCCACTTCTGTCGCGGGTGGGGCCTTCGTGTGCAGACACATCCGCTTCTTTTTGCAGCTAGGGTCAGAGCCCAGCTTTGCGGTTTGCAGTCGAGAAACCGAGTTCCGGGTGCTGGGGAGTCCAAGGCCCCGATTTGCTCGATGGTGAAGGTTCCCAGCGAGTATATGCTTCCCCTGCCCGGACAGCATCCGTCAGCAAGCTCAAAAATTCTTTATTGCAGTTGTCCGGCAGGTGAATGTACATCTCATCCACACAACATATATTTATGGAGTCCTATCTACTGAGTCAGTTCGGGGCTGCTCAGTGAGCCGGTCTGCAGTTACTACCATGGCGTCAGCTCTGTTTTCCATAGGTTTGATTCTCTAGCACTCACACTGACCCGAGAGCATGTAGTAAGCTGTCCCATGAAGCCACCCCAGGACCTGTCAGTTGACCAAGATTAGACCAGTGACTAATAGAAGTAGAGTCTATAATTTCACTTTTTGAAAAGTGTGACCACCCTCCACAACTCCTTGTCATCCTTTAGAAAGTGTTTAGGTTTCGAGGACAAAACACAGTTGACTATGCTCGTCCGTGGAAACGCTGACACTGTCAAAATGAAACAATGACCGTGTTGCTCTCAAGTGAAAAATGATTAAGTTAATGGCTAGAATATCCTCAGTTTCCAGTTTGTCTTCCACCGATTTTGTTTTTAAAGGTTTGATACCTGCATCTAATAGCCAGTGCTAGGGAGGTGATATCTGCTTTAGCACAGAATTACACATTTCATTCATTCATTTGTTCATTATTTATTGGAGAAGAAAGTGGAAACCCACTCCAGTATTCTTGCCTGAAAAATCCCATGGACAAAGGAGCCCAGTGGGCTACAGCCCAAAGGGCTGCAGAGTCAGACAGGAGGAAGCCACTAAGCACATTCATTTCACTCATGCATCTGTTCATCGTTTGCAAGGGGCTGTTATCTGCTCGGGTAGAGATAAAACAGTAAGAGTCAGATGGGCCCTGCCATTTTTAGACTGAATGTGTAAGTGAGAACAAAGACTGTCTTTCCCCATCTAACTTGTTTCACTTAATGCCTTTAAGGTCCGTACAAAATGTCACAAAAGGTAGCGTTTTCTTTTCTTTTTTAAATTTTATTTTGGTTGCACTTAGTGGCACCTGGGATCTTAAAATGAACCTGCCCCCCTGGCAGTGAAAGCTTGGAATCTTAATTGCTGGACCACCAGGGAAGTCCCAAGTTTCTTCTTTTTCAAAGGCTGAATAATATTCCATTGTATGTATTTCTTTCTTTTTTAAAATGTGGATCATTTAAAAAAATAATTTTGCTCTATCTGTTTAGGTGTGTATTCATTTGTTTGTGGATGGCGGCACTGTGGGACCCGTGCCCGCTGCAGTGGAAGCACAGAGTCTTAGCCAGTAGACCACCAGGGAAGCCCCTGATGTGGACCGTTTTTACAGACTTTATTGAACTTGTTGCAGTATTGTTTCTGTTTTATGTTCTGCTCGTTTGGCTCCTGAGGCCTGTGAGATCTTAGCTCCCTGACTAGGAATTGAACCTTCACCCCCTTCTTTGAAAGGCGAAGTTTTAACTGGAAGTCCCTTTTGTATCTATATTCCTGTGTCTAGATATAGATGATATACCACATTTTCTTTATTCATTATGCCCCTTTCATGTTGGAGGGGGCTGAGGATGGAGAGCAGGGCTAGATTGATAAAGACCCAGAGGGTGCTCAGGAGTGGGTCAGCGTTGGCGTCGGGAGGATCCCTGGATCAGGAAGGGTTCCGCTCTAAACCGGTACCTTTGAAAGAGGCCCCTGGTGACTGGGAAAAGGCCGTGTCCTTTCCCCTGACCTGGTCTGCACCCTGTTCCTCTGTTCTCCGTCTCATCACATGCTCCTTCCAGTCACCTGGCTGTTCCTGCCATCCTTCTGCCTCTGTTGTCGTAGCAAACACTTGATCATAACTCTCATTTCAGCCTTGGAAGCGTTTGTTTCTGCTGCCAAGAAGCTCCCCCAAGAAGATGTGTACGACGTTGTGGAGGGGTACATAAAGATTTCTGTGGAGTGTGCAGAGATCTTCCAGCTCCTGAGTGGGGAGAAGCGCCCTGAAAGTGAGGTATGCTCTTTCTTGCCTGCCTATAGAAGGAAACACGTTAACGTTCCTGTTGTGTTAGGGCTTCCTGGTGGCTCAGGGGTAGAGAATCCACATGCCAAGGAGGAGATGGGGAGTTTGCTCCCTGGGTCAGGAAGATCCCCAGGAGAAGGAAATGACCACCCCCTCCAGTATTCTTGCCTGGAGAATCCCATGGACAGGAGCCTGGTGGGCTCCAATCCCTGGGGTCACAAAAGAAACAGACATGACTTACTGACTGAACAACAACTATTATGTTAAGCCTGCTGAAGAGAAAAACAACTATTATATTAAGCCTGCTAAAAAGAAAAGTGATATAAATCTCCAAAACATTACCAGCTTTCTACTGAAAACGACGCACTGTGCCTGGGTGGGCTGTAGTGAGACATTCATTTTTGCATTGTAACCTTTGAAAGCATTTTAGTGTTAAGTTCTAACATGTTATTGGTGAATAATACCAGAAGGAAGGATCATAGATTCTTACTCTGAATGCACTTGATTTCAGCATGGTTTGCTTTAACGGAAGGGAATTAAGTCAAGACTGTGTGTCCCAGATGCAGACGTACACTGAGTTATCTGTTGTTTTCGGTTCCAGAGAGGTTCAGGAGTTGAGATATTTCTGAGCCTGTTGGAGTCTCGGAATCGTTGCTATAAGGCTGTAGGACCTGAATATCCCCACAGCAGTGAGGCTGCAACTCACTGGAAAAGAGCCTGATGTTGGGAAAAATAGAAGGCGGAAGGAGAAGGGGAGAGCAGAGGACGAGATGGTTGGGTGGCATCACTGAGTCAGTGGACATGCATTTGAGCAAGCTCCAGGAAATGGTGATGGGCAGGGACGCCTGGCGTGCTGCAGTCCGTGCAGTTGCGGCGTTGGGCATGACTGAGCAGCTGAACTGACTGAATCACCAGTAGAAATTTAATTTTTCATTTCATTTGGTTTAATTGTAAGCAAGCTGTCCTCTATTAAACTATCCTCTTGGATAATTCTAATTCTGATTCTAGAGAGAGCTCGCGGTGGGTCTTTCAGATCCCTATAGTTGACTCAGGATCTGACTCGTAATCCAGCAGGTTGAGGGGTTTCAAACCTGAAGGCAACTGTGGTGAAGACAAAAGGATAATACCTGTACAGGAAGAAAAAAAAGAAGATTCCTGAACATTTCCGTTCTTTCTTGGCAGATGCTTTTAATATTTCAAGTTTTCGAGGCCATCTTATTGCGGACAGCCGGTGACCTTTCCCACTTCCACGTGGTGGGAACCAACATCGTGAAGAAGCTGCTGAATAACCACATGAAGCTCATCTGCGAGTCTCTGTATGCTGCGGGTTACAGGTAGGTTGGCCGCCTTGACTGGCAGGACTAGCCCCGGACTCGGTCTGTGTTCAGCTCTCGCCGAGGGCACTTGACCTTTCCTGCGGTCGCCGTGGGGCCGAGCCTTCTCTGAGGTCCTGGAGGCTGTGGCTGTGCCCCTCCTCCTTCTGTTGACCGGCCCCTGACTGTCACCCACTCCTCCTTGCCGTGTGCCCTCTGCTTCCACCCTGTTGCTCCCCCCGCGGTCTCAGGAACACTCCAGACCTCCTTAATGCTGCCTGTCCCTTTACCCCGACGGCTCGCCTCCGAGGTCCTTCCAGCTCCCTCCCTCTCTGCTGTCACAGCTTTGCAGGGGGGTCCTCTCAGGGAGGCCCCCTGTGACCATCCCATCCACAGCTGAACTTGTGACAGGTTAGCTGTATCTCCATCTCCTGACGCACCATCGAGCGTGTGCAGGTGAGGCCTTGACTGTCTTGGCATTGCTATTTTTCCAGCGCTTACGCAGGACATGTTAGGTGCTCTGTGACCGCGGGTTCTGGGTAACCTCAGGACGGACAGGCAGCCAGGTGCTCGCATGTAGAGATGCCCCCTGCGCAGAAGTCCTCTCCTGCCCTGCAGAGGCAGGGAGCGGGGTGGGGGTCCAGCTACATGGCAGTTTCTTGGAGAGAGAAATAGACATCTCTCCACCTGGCATCTTGTGTTCATGGGTCTTCTTCAGACGCGGTTTTTTTAGCTGTCTTTGAAGATTTTGTTAGAAGTTTTTGTTGGTGGCTGGTTCGGGGGCAGCCGACCACACCACAGGGTGTGCAGTGGGCTCGAAGGGCGGTGTCTTTGTGGTCCTGCTGTCCCTGCACACCTGGCTCCCCGCTTGTCTCGAACAGGATGGCTCGGGCCTGCCTGAACCTGATGGCCGCCATGGTGACCCAAGGTCCCGAGGCCGCCAGGGACGTCTGCAGCCACTTCGACTTGAATAAGAAGACCTTGCACACCCTGGCGACCAAGAGGGATCCTAAGGTGAGCAGCGCTGAGCGCCTTCTGTCCCCCAAGTGTTTCCTTTCCCTCTGGGGGCTGCGGGGGTCCCTGGGTCCTCCTCCTCTGGGCTCAGCCCTCGCACAGATGGAGCGGGAGGCCTCCGTGTGGAGAGGCGTGCGTCTCGGCAGCTGCCGGGGCCTGTGGGGAAGGGCGGCCTCATTCTGGCCAGCTGTGGGGGCCTGAGTGACAGACACACCTGAGGCCAGCTCCCCTGGGGTCGGGATGGTGATATGAGGATGATGCAGCCGCGAGCTCCTCCCCACAGCAGGGGAGACGGACTCCACGGCCTTGTGGGATGGCCCTCGTAGTGGCCTGGTCCTGCCAAGCGTGTTCTGTCCCCATCGTAGAAAAACCCTTGGGAGGCCACGCCAATGACATGATGAAAAACCATATTTATGGCTTGTTAAAAAAAAATAATTTTTTATTTGTTTATTTATGGCTGGGCTGGGTCTTCGTTGGCATTTCTCTAGTTGTGGCAAGCGGGGGCTACTGTCTCGCTGTACTGTCGTCATGGCGGCTTCTCTTAGTGGAGCACGAGCTCCAGGCGTAGGGCTGTTAGCAGTTGTGGCCTGTGGGCTCCTTAGTGGTGGCTGGCTTCCAGACTCGAGAGCAGCAGCTCAGTAGTTGTGATGCTTAGTTGCTCTGTGGCCTGTGGCATCTTCCTGGATCCGGCTGCTTCACCTCAGGGCCTCCACAGATGGTTTTACCTCTTTCTTGATCTATAAAACAGGAGGTATTGTTGGCATGAAAGTGCTTTTACTTTCTTTAATCATCTGTAGCAAGTATCTTACGTACTTGGTGTGTACTGTGCTAAGTTGCTTCAGTCGTGTCTGACTCTTTGTGACCCTATGGACTATATAGCCCACCAGGCTTCTCTACCATGGGATTCTCCAGGCAAGAATACTGGAGAAGGTCGCCATTTACTTTTCCAGGAGTTCTTCCCAACCCAGGGACTGAACCTGAAGTTCTTATGTCTCCTGCATTGGTGGGCACGTTCTTTACCACTGAGTGCCACCTGGGAAGCCTGGCCCCCCAGCACCGGGAGCACAGAGTCTTAGCCACTGGACCACCGGGCAAGTCCCAGATACTTTGTACATTGTAGGGAATAGTTTCTAGATAGTAAAAAAATCTTTTCTTAGAGAAAATGTCAGGGACATTCAAATATAGCCATTGGTACAGTCAATTTCTACGTACCTGTCACCCAGCTTCAAACGCTGTCACCTCTCTTGGGTTGTTTGGGGCAGTCAGTCTCTTATAGCACGTGTGTGCTAAGTCACTTTAGTTGTTTCCGATTCTTTGCGACCCCGTGGACCGTAGCCCGCCAGGCGTGTCCATGGGATCCTCCAGGCAAGAATACTGGAGTGGGTTGCCATGACGTTCTCCAGAGGATCTTCCCAACCCAAGGATTAAACCAGCTCTCTTGCTTCTCCTGCATGGGCAGGTGGGTTCGTTCGTTCTTCTTTCTTTCTGGCTGTGCTGGGTCTTCATCGCTGTGTGGGCTTTTCTCTAGTTGCAGCGAGCAGGGGCCACTCTCTAGTTGTGGGGCACTGGCTCCTCATCGCAGTGGCTTCTCTTGTTGTGGAGCACAGGCTCTAGGGCACACAGGCTTCGGTAGTTGGGGGACATGGGCTCGGTAGTTGCGGCTCCTGAGCTCTAGAGCACTGACTGGGTTTAGTTGCTCTGAGGCATGTGGGATCTTCCCAGACCAGGGATCAAACCTGTGTCCCCTGCACTGGCAGACAGATTCTTTACCACTGAGCCATCCGCGAAGCCCCTATTGCAGCACATCTCACGTGTATTTCACCATAGATATTTCAGTATCTCTACCAGAAAGCAACACGTCAGAAAACAAAACCAGGGTGCATCATCGTACTCACACCCTTAATAATTTCTCAATATCATCTAAGACACAGTTCAGCTTTCCCCCACTGTCTCAAAAACATCTTGACCTTCAGGATTCAAATCAGGATTCACACAAGGGCTACATGGTATGTTTGTTAGTACTTTTCTTAAATATCTTTGGATCTTTGATCTGCTTTTCTATCACCTGGTTTTGTTTTTTGTTTTTTTTTTTTAAGTGCTATCTAGTAATTGGAGAAGCTAAGAGAGATACTTTTTGAGTTTTTAACATGTGGGAGGGAGTTTTTAAAGCCTTGTGAAGAAAGCCTTGTGATTTTGAATATTCGTTTCATCCAAAGAAAGCATCGTTAAAAGTCCTGTGCCAGAGAGCAGTTTTACCAAATATGTTTTGGTCTATTTTAGACAGTGTTTTGCAGAGCACGCCATAGAGTTCAGAATGTTTTCTTCCTGGGATAACAGCCCGTGAAGTCACAGGGTAGGAATGAGGGGCAGGCGTGTGGCCTTGCCTTTGATGGAGTTCCCTGGAGACACAGGGCAGAGGCTTGGGGAGCGAGGGGCTCTGGTCAGGGGGACGAGGCCTGGCGCTGGCAGCTGGAGGGAGGCAGAGGCTGTGTCTGGGAGGTTCTGTTTTCTACCGTGTCAGGAGTCTAGACGTTGGGTTTCTCTGGGACATACATGATGGATGCTGCCAGGTGAGAACTAACTTCCATTTCAGTTCAGCGGGGACCAGCACGCCAGGGCCCTGACTCCCAGTACTTCAGTGGACAGAAAGCCCTGAACTTCTGGAACCTGTCCAACTCACTGGGGAAGGTTAAAACCTAGTTTAAATTTATCAGGCAAGTTTTGCCAGGATTCTTTAGAAATATAAGGCGTATGTAGACCAGGATAAGTGAACTGTGCTTGAATTAGGCGACACATTTATTTGAACAGCGCGGCATCCGGATGGCTTGGGAGAAGTGGTTACTTAAGCAGGTCCCGAGGACAGGGACAAAATCCGAGTCACCTCTTCGCGCTCTCAGCCCGAGATGGTGGCGTCTTGAGGGCCACTGGTGTTGTATCAACACGGAGTTGATGAGTGAAGCCACGAGAGTTGTGAGGGTCACTGGTGTTGTATCAACATGGAGTTGGTGAGTTGTTGCTCGTGCGTTGAGGGAGTGTAGCTTATTTTCAAGACGTTGCTCTTCCTTGCATCCAGACTCCATGCTGGGAAGAGGCCCACAGGCTGGTCCCCAGAATGAGAGGCTAGGTCAGGGCGCTTAGAGTGTTTGTAATAAAGCAGGCTTGGTCATCATGTCTTGCTGAAGAGGGTCCTGTGCGGACGGAGATAAACTCGGTAAATGCAAGGACCTTGCAGGGCCTCCACCCAGATGTTACAGAGTGCATTCAGACGCACAGTCTTTTCTCCAGAAGAAACATAGCCAATAAAACAAGGCAGATTAACTGAGTACTCACAGAGGCCTACATGGTGCTGTGTATGGTCTTTGCACTTTGAGAAAAAGTGGAGATGCCACAGGAGCCCTGAGGAGAAGGAACTTCTTCTGTAGGTTGACGTGAGGTCGAGCCTGAAGCAGTGTGTTTGTGTACGTATTATTTCTTAGCATCCCAGTTCCAGGATTTTCTCACTTAGCACTTATGTAACCTTAAGTAAGGTTTCTAAAACCTCAGTTTTCCTGTCTATAAGATAGGTATGGTGGGCATCTCTACCTCAGATTGTTATAAGGAACAAATGAGGTAACGGATGTGCAGCATTTGACATAGTGTCTGGTGGTAGTCTGTACTCAGCAATCTGTGCTCAGTAGTCAGTGCTCGGTAGTCAGTGCTCAGCAAACGTTATTGATAGCATTATCCTTATCACCGTCCCCATTGCCATCCTCACCATCACCATCAGCCTCATCGTCTTCATCGTCCTCACCCCTCTCCCCACCTCTGCTGCCCCCCTAAGGGGAGTGGGCCTCCCTAAGGTGGAGATTCCTCAGTCTCTTCAGGCATTGAGGGCAGTTATTCTCCATGATGTTAACTTCCTTTGTGTCATGGAATTAAAGTACCTTTGGGATAACTGAAACAGGGAGAGGTTTTCGGGGTAAGCAGTGGAGGATCTGAGCCTGCGTGTGAGTGCTGGTCCAGCTGGCAAGTGACCAGCGTGACCATGTACTCTGGGTTCTTTGGTGTAAAACAGGAATGTGAGACAGGTTTGTCTTAAAGTGACTGGGAGGGTAGCCTGGTGAGGTGGCCCTGGTGGCCGCTTCTGAGGTGCTGGCCATTGGTGATGACCTTTGGGCCCTTGTTGAGAAGATGCTGTCCTGGCTGACGCCTGTGGACATTGCAGACTGGCGTCCTGGGGAGGCCATGCCGAGCGTGTGACGGGACAGCACCTCTGCCTAGTGTCTGCTGTGAATGTGTCACATCTAGTGAAAACCAGACATCACCTCACTGGTGTCTCATCAGAAGCAGCACCAGCCTTTCCGTCGTGTCTGGATTTTCAAAAACACGGACCTGTTATCTCATTACGTGAGAGTGGATGGTATGTCGACAGCGGAGCGTCTTCTGCTCTGTACCACAGTGATCCATGACCTAGAAATGTGTGTGTTTTACAGTCGGGGAAGGGTAGACCTTGACTTGGGTATTTAGAGAGAGCTTGAGAGAAGAGTAGAAGATTGAGAGGGAAAGAGCAAAAGGAAAATCTTTTGTTTCCATAAAGAGATGACCAGTGGTTTACAGAGTCTCTGACAGCCCAAGCCTGGAGGACTCTGTGATCCTGGGACAGGGGGACGGGGGGACGGGCGGGGCGAGCTTGCCACGTGTTCCCACCTCCCAGGTGTGTGTATGCATACACATGTGACACGCGTCTCCTTGGCCCCAGGAGTGCACGACGTCCGGCTGGCCTACATTCAGTTCGCCTTTCCTTCTTGATCGCGGCGACAACAGCACCATCATGCAGGTGCTGGAGGTAAAAGGTAGGTGCGCCTCTTTGTCTCAGGTTTGCCTCACCCCTCTCCCCACCTCTGCTGCCCCCCTAAGGGGAGTGGGCCTCCCTAAGGTGGAGATTCCTCAGTCTCTTCAGGCATTGAGGGCAGTTATTCTCCATGATGTTAACTTCCTTTGTGTCATGGAATTAAAGTACCTTTGGGATAACTGAAACAGGGAGAGGTTTTCGGGGTAAGCAGTGGAGGATCTGAGCCTGCGTGTGAGTGCTGGTCCAGCTGGCAAGTGACCAGCGTGACCATGTACTCTGGGTTCTTTGGTGTAAAACAGGAATGTGAGACAGGTTTGTCTTAAAGTGACTGGGAGGGTAGCCTGGTGAGGTGGCCCTGGTGGCCGCTTCTGAGGTGCTGGCCATTGGTGATGACCTTTGGGCCCTTGTTGAGAAGATGCTGTCCTGGCTGACGCCTGTGGACATTGCAGACTGGCGTCCTGGGGAGGCCATGCCGAGCGTGTGACGGGACAGCACCTCTGCCTAGTGTCTGCTGTGAATGTGTCACATCTAGTGAAAACCAGACATCACCTCACTGGTGTCTCATCAGAAGCAGCACCAGCCTTTCCGTCGTGTCTGGATTTTCAAAAACACGGACCTGTTATCTCATTACGTGAGAGTGGATGGTATGTCGACAGCGGAGCGTCTTCTGCTCTGTACCACAGTGATCCATGACCTAGAAATGTGTGTGTTTTACAGTCGGGGAAGGGTAGACCTTGACTTGGGTATTTAGAGAGAGCTTGAGAGAAGAGTAGAAGATTGAGAGGGAAAGAGCAAAAGGAAAATCTTTTGTTTCCATAAAGAGATGACCAGTGGTTTACAGAGTCTCTGACAGCCCAAGCCTGGAGGACTCTGTGATCCTGGGACAGGGGGACGGGGGGACGGGGCGGGGGGCGAGCTTGCCACGTGTTCCCACCTCCCCAGGTGTGTGTATGCATACACATGTGACACGCGTCTCCTTGGCCCCCAGGGAGTGCACGACGTCCGGCTGGCCTACATTCAGTTCGCCCTTTCCTTCTTGATCGCCGGCGACAACAGCACCATCATGCAGGTGCTGGAGGTAAAAGGTAGGTGCGCCTCTTTGTCTCAGAGCAAAGCCTTATCGCCATCGTCGTGGGCGTTTTGCAGGTTGACAGGTCTGCAGTCACTAAAGTGAGGGGCGTGTGTGCGGTGAGACTCTGGTCAGTGCCCTTTGAATGCTGCTGGTCGGCGCGGACACAGATGTCCCTGTGTCACTAGCTGGGTGCTGAGTGGTCCTAACAAAGGAAAAATGCAAACTTCAGAGACCTGTCAGACAGAGGAGGCTTTGTGGCTCCAGAAAGTCCGCAGATTCATAGCCCTGGCTACCAGGCTTTTCTTAGTAGTTGTGTTTTTTTGAAAAAATGCCAGGTGTGACCAGCATAACAGTAGTCGAGCTTCAGAGAATTCCAGCTGGTCCACCTTCAGGTGCTGGTCTCCCTAAAGCCAGGCTTGGCGTAGCTTCATCCACCGGGGCCACTTGCGTTTTATCCAGACTGCGGGTGGCAGCGCGGAGAGGCGCTCGTCCAGGGAGACCCCCGGGGTCCAGCCCTGTCTGTGGATTAGGAGTGGCTGGGGTCTCTGTGGGGCCCGGGGCTTGTGGGAGGAGGAACAGTGTGGGGCCTGCAGCATCGCCCCCTCCGCCCAGCACAGAGCCCTGAGCCCCTTCTCAAGCGAACCATCGACGAGCAGGTACGAGCGCTGGTCCCTGCACGTTGTCAGCCCGGGTCTGTGTGGCCGCGCCAGGCAGCAGCCCTCTGGAGGGCACGCCTCCTTCCCATGATGCCATGGACAGGTCCTGCTTGTTGCCTGCCCGTGCGGGATGCCCTCTGGTGGCAGGGCTCAGCGTTCCTTCAGAATCTCCCCTGGGTCTTCTCAGCGTCTGGCCATTTATTGAATAAAGGACACTGATGTGGTGCGACCCGTCTGCACTGTTAAGGGGGCTAGGATGCACACTCCCATTAAAGTTTCTGCAGGGCAGCCGGGCCGGGCCAGCCATCTCGTGTCCAGTCATTTATCCTAAGGGAATAATGAAGGATTCGTGTAGAGGTTTTGTTGGGGGACATTTTTTTCGTATTAGCTGAAAACTGGACTCCTAACTACCCACCAGCAAGGGTTTGAACCAATCAAGGATGGGGCATAAGGAGAAATGCAGCTATTGAAAGGGATATAGAAATGTACTGATAGCAGGTATTGTAAGGGTTTAGGACTGAGTGTAAACTCAGTTATAAAACTGGTAAAGGATGACCCCATTTTACTGAAAGTTCCATTTAACGGAATATGGACGTATAAAGGGTTAACAGTGACCCGGGAACCCAGATATCACCAGTGTTAACGTTTGGGGAGTGGAGTTATGCTTGATTTTAAGTTTCTATTGATAGTTTCTGATTATTTTAAGAATAGTGCATTTGCTTTTGTGGAAACCATGTGTGCTCATGAAGAATGTGTGGAGCAAGAGAAGTTGTCACCGGTTTGTCACTTTGTACGAAGGTCACTAGTATGTTAGTGGTGTAGAGCCTCACGCTGTGGAGGCTGTGCCCCGGGAAACAAAGCAAGTCAAGCAGTCCATTTCTAGGCCCCGTCACTAAAGTGACGGCCATCCTTTTAAACACGTCTCTGAACTGGTCTAAGAAAAGAGAGAAGCTTTAGAAAACTGATCATACCATACTTACTCTTTCAAACTGTTAACTACTAACTTTGCTGAAGCTAATGTGAGAAAAGAAAGGTAAAACAGAACCAAAGAACTGTTGAACTGTAATGGTTCGGTCACTGTTTTGCGTTTAGGTATTTATTTCCTACGACACAAAAATAGTCCTTCCTACCATGAATTTGTGTAATTAAAAAAGACAAAACTTAGAAAAAATAAAAGGCAAGTCAGTGGTGTTATTCGCCATACCTTTTTAATTTTTTTTAAGAAATACTTGAATTTTCAAATTAAAAAAAAAATTTTTGGCCTCTTTTTATTGGTACTTTATTTATTTGTTTTCATCCATCTTTATTCTTTGGCATGTGTGGGCCTCCCATTACAGTGGACTCTCTCGTTGCAAAGCACTGGTTCTGGGCACATGCACCCCAGAGCGCTGGCTTGTAGTTGGACACACCGGTCCAGCCACTCCACGGCATGTGGGATCCTCCTGGGCCAGGGATCAAACCAATAACCCCTCGCACTGCACGGCAGACTCTTTACCCACTGGACCACCAGGGAAGCCCCGCCATACCATTTTAAGAAGCACTCTCAACCTTTGGGAAAAAAACTTGATTTTGAATTTTCGTATTAGCTGAAAACTGGACTCCTAACTACCCACCAGCAAGGGTTTAAAATCAAGGATGGGGCATAAGGAGAAATGCAGCTATTGAAAGGGATATAGAAATGTACTGATAGCAGGTATTGTAAGGGTTTAGGACTGAGTGTAAACTCAGTTATAAAACTGGTAAAGGATGACCCCATTTTACTGAAAGTTCCATTTAACGGAATATGGACGTATAAAGGGTTAACAGTGACCCGGGAACCCAGATATCACCAGTGTTAACGTTTGGGGAGTGGAGTTATGCTTGATTTTAAGTTTCTATTGATAGTTTCTGATTATTTTAAGAATAGTGCATTTGCTTTTGTGGAAACCATGTGTGCTCATGAAGAATGTGTGGAGCAAGAGAAGTTGTCACCGGTTTGTCACTTTGTACGAAGGTCACTAGTATGTTAGTGGTGTAGAGCCTCACGCTGTGGAGGCTGTGCCCCGGGAAACAAAGCAAGTCAAGCAGTCCATTTCTAGGCCCCGTCACTAAAGTGACGGCCATCCTTTTAAACACGTCTCTGAACTGGTCTAAGAAAAGAGAGAAGCTTTAGAAAACTGATCATACCATACTTACTCTTTCAAACTGTTAACTACTAACTTTGCTGAAGCTAATGTGAGAAAAGAAAGGTAAAACAGAACCAAAGAACTGTTGAACTGTAATGGTTCGGTCACTGTTTTGCGTTTAGGTATTTATTTCCTACGACACAAAAATAGTCCTTCCTACCATGAATTTGTGTAATTAAAAAAGACAAAACTTAGAAAAAATAAAAGGCAAGTCAGTGGTGTTATTCGCCATACCTTTTTAATTTTTTTTAAGAAATACTTGAATTTTCAAATTAAAAAAAAAATTTTTGGCCTCTTTTTATTGGTACTTTATTTATTTGTTTTCATCCATCTTTATTCTTTGGCATGTGTGGGCCTCCCATTACAGTGGACTCTCTCGTTGCAAAGCACTGGTTCTGGGCACATGCACCCCAGAGCGCTGGCTTGTAGTTGGACACACCGGTCCAGCCACTCCACGGCATGTGGGATCCTCCTGGGCCAGGGATCAAACCAATAACCCCTCGCACTGCACGGCAGACTCTTTACCCACTGGACCACCAGGGAAGCCCCGCCATACCATTTTAAGAAGTAACACTCTCTCAACTTTTCTCATTCAAAGGAGTTTTGAATGTAACACTTTGCACTTTTCCCTTTCAGAATTCATTCCTTGCATTTTTAGCTCCGGCATCAAGGAAGATAGGATCTCCACTGTCAATATTTTGTTGTCCACCCTGAAAACGAAGGTACGTGTTTGGTGTCAGTGTTCCTGTCGTGTGTTGGCTCCGGTGTTTGCAGGACTTAAGAGCTAGGACGTCGTCGGCTCCCCAGGTCGTTCCTGGGTTGAATGAGAGACTGTTGTGTAGGCAGACACTTGGTGGCGATGAGTCCGTGTTGACGGTGACAGAGGCTGGAGCTGCTGCCTCCGTTCAGGCGAGGCTGCCCTTTCTCATAGCTGGAGAAAGCTGCTACCTGCTACCCACCCGCCTCGATTTCACAGGAAGCCACTGGGGTAACTGTGAGCTGAAAATGACAACCCTTCTTCATGTGCACACCTAGCAACAGGTTATTTTGTGTCATCTTGCACATTCTTCCTTTTGTAAGCAACTTACAGAATTTGAAAACGGACTAAAAGGATGTGCAGAAATCCCTTAAATGATCAATGAGAATAACTCTGACCTTTCCAACATTAAAAAGTTGTCAGAAGGGGCTTCCCTGATGTCCCAGTGGGTAAAGAGTCCACCTTGCAGGGCAGGGGGCACCGATTTGATCCCTGGCTCAGGAAAATCCCATGTACTGCGTAGTGGCTGGACCAGTGTGTCCAATTATGAGCTGGCGCTCTGGGACATATGCGCCCAGAGCCGGTGCTCTGCAACAAGAGAGGCCGCTGCAGTGGGAGGCCCGCACATGCCAAAGAATAAAGATGGATGAAAAATAAATAAATAAAAAATCAATGAAAGAGGGGCCAAAAATTAAAAAAAAAAAAGTTGTCAAAAGGCTGTGAACTGGCAGCCCCTGTAAAAATGGCTCATCAGCCTTTAGTATTTAGTGCTTCACAACCGAGCATAATTCTGTCCCCTGACAGAACATCTGGCAATTTGTGGCTGTCCTAACTGGAGAACTGTGCCCGGCGTCTGGCAGTGGAGACCAGGGGTGCCGCTCAGCAGGCCAGGGATCGAACCGGCGCCCCTTGCACTGCAGGGCGGTGTCCTTACCCACTGGACCACCAGGGGAAGCCCCCTAAAGTCTTTTTTAATGATATGGAGACAGTTCATGCCGCATAAGTAAAGCAGGCATAAAACTATATATAAATATAATCTCAAAGCGGTTAAAAAAAACCACCA
Organism: Tragulus kanchil; assembly: GCA_022376925.1. NCBI lineage: Eukaryota > Metazoa > Chordata > Mammalia > Artiodactyla > Tragulidae > Tragulus > Tragulus kanchil. Next base: position 232,767,045 of record JAIOJX010000028.1, on the reverse strand, counting down.
AATCCCAGTAAAAACGTAATTTACCTAATACATGCACGTGTGTATCTTGTGTGTGTTGGGGGAAGAGGAGAGGCTGAAAGGAAATACACCAGAATGTGAGCTGTCGCTGGCCTGGGTTGGTGACAGTATTGATGAATTTTGTTTTCCTCTTTGCACGTTTTCTTTTTCTGACTAAGTGATTTGCTGCAGATTTGTATTACTTTTGTAATGATGGGATCCAGTAAGTGGTGTTTTAAAAATCAGCGTCCTTGAAATCCATTTGTTTTCTTGTTTTCAGGTAGTTCACAATAAAAATGTCACAAAAACCCAGAAAATACGTTTCTTTACCGGGCAAGTGCTGAACCACATCGCGTCTCTCTACAGCTGGAAGGGGATTGTGGACGTGAGCCTGGACAGTGTCGAGGTACAGCGTCCGGGGGGTTTGCTTGGCCTCACTGTTACTGTGTGATGCCCAGAGCTGGGAGGCTGAGGCGTCCAGACCTGTATTCTGATGCATCGTAATGGCTCTAGCTGTGAAGAGCCTGCCTGTAATCCAGGAGATGCAGGAGAGGCCGGTTCCGTCCCTGGGTCGGGATGATCCCCTGGAGCAGGACATGGCACCCCTCCTTCGGTATTCTTGCCTGGGAAATCCCCTGGAGAGAGGAACTTGGCGGGTTACAGTCCCTAGTGGCACAAAGGGTCGGACACAGCTGAGCACGCATGCACACGCAAAAAGATTGCACAGGTGTGTGCGGAGTCACCGCAGTCGTGTCTGACTCTTTGTGACCCTATGGGCCTGGCTTTCTAGGCTCCTCTGTCCATGGGATTCTCCAGGCAAAATACTGGAGTGAGCTGCCATGCCCTCCTCCAGGGCATCTTCCCAACCCAGGGATAAAACGCCTGCCTCGTGCCTCTCCTGCACTGGCAGCGAGTTCTTTACCACTAGTGCCACCTGGGAAGCAGCAGGTGCTAGGTAAGAACAGTCACTCTCAGAGGACCTCAGGACAGTGCACCGTTTAATTCTCTTTAGTTTGATTTTCCTCGCGGTGTTTCTGGACACGGACTTGGCCATAGTTAGGACAGCTCAGACTTCTGTTAACTCTATAATAACTTGCCTCTCGAGAGCCCGCTGCTTCACTCTGCTTTCTCTCCACAACTTGCCTGTGTTCTCTTGTTCTGAACATGTTTTGCACGTTCCGTAACCAGGAAGCCTCAGGAGCTTAAAAAGAACACTCCCGAATGTGGAATTTGACTCAAAGAGCAAGAGAAATTGAATCATTCATAAGCTGGATTAACAACACAGGCTTAAACTTGCCCCTGTCGAGAGTTTTGTTTTTGTTTTTTGGACTCACTGCGTGGCGTGTGGGATCTTAGTTCCCCAATCAGGGATTGAACCTATGCCTCGGCAGTGGAAGCTCCGACTTCTAACCACTGGACCACCAAGGGGGTCCCTGATGGCTCTATTGTATAGGTGAGGACATGAAGACGCAACATTGTGTGATGCTCTTGTTACCGGTCCAGTCTGGTGTCCAGATCCCATCCCGGATCTCTCCTGGGACCCATGAAGACTTGCCTCATTAGAGTGAAAGATGCTTCTGTCACCTAGGAGATCCTGAGGGACTCAGGAGCCCTGTGTGAGATGTTCCTCTTGTCCGCATCACTCAGAAAATTGCAAGGGTGCCAGGAACAGGGGAGAACAACCAAATATTTCTGTCTTCTGTCACAGTATCACACTGCAGAAGCAAGAACAAGCTTAGGAAAAATAGAGCCTGTGCAGTAAACAGAGAATCTTTGCAACTGGGGTCCCAAGAGTGATCTGCCCTGTACTTCCTACCTCAGTGGTGACCTTAGCTGTCCCTCCACGGTTTGCTCCTTGTAGAAGGGGTGCGATCCTGTCAATTTATTTAAACTGAAGAATAAACTAACAAAAAATCACGGTTGATCCATTCTCCCCACCCTCTCGACCCTCACCTCTGGTGGCCACCAGTCTGCTCTATCTGTGAGCTTTTTTTATTGTCTTATTTATTTCGTTTAGATTCCACATGTAAGAGTATTTTAACATTTTGATGGGTGTTTCTGCTTTTTGTGGGATGTTTATTTTTAAATTATACCAGATGCTCAGTTGAAAATATTTTCTAAGTTGCTAGGCATGTTTCTCAGTTATTGGGCATGTGATATTGTCCAGTTTTTACGCTGTAGTTGTTGCTGAGGCTTATGAGCCTTGTATGTTCATGGAGTGTCTTTGAAACCCTCGTAGACTTCGGCTGAAGACGCAGGCAAGACCATGGTGCGAGAGCTTGTCCATAACTTCCTGATGGACCTCTGCTGTTCACTCAAGCATGGGATCAATTTTTACGATGCCTCTCTTGGTACCTTCGGCAGGTAAAGCGGGGCATCTGTGTGAATCCTGAGTGTGAGTCCTCAGAGGTCGTCACACCCGTGACTTCCTGTGGGAATCTGATCAACGATGGAAATGTGGGGGGTTAGACCTAGCATCTGCAATGCTCTCTGACTCATTGAAGGGGTGGACTCAGGACAGGACTCAGATGGTCCTGGTTCCATGTGTGGCCTCAAGGGAAGTATCCCAGGGCAGCGGCTGACGGAGGCGCACAGCGTGAGGTGTCTCACTCAGGAGGGCGCTGTGCATTCACCACGCCGTGTCCGACTCTCACGGCCCCATGGACTGTAGCCCACAGGCTCCTCTGTCCGTGGAAGGGAGTCTTGTTTGTGGCGTGTTGATGGAAAGCTGTGAGAAGATTGGAATGCCTGGCTTCCCCGTGGTCGTAAGGCTCCCTTGTGTCCTGCAGGTCCCTGCACGGGTGTCACCACGTCAGAGAGGCTCCCCGGCAGCCCTCTGCTGGGACCGTCCCCCCACTCTCACTGTCCTTTTGCCTGGTGCTTGCTTCTGTCGGTGACCTGTCACCCACCACTCTGTGTACTTGTTTGCTTCCTCATTATCTGATAGGCAAGAACTGGGGAGAAGAGAGGCTAGTCTGGTTTTTTTTGGTTTTACACCTTTTTTATTTTTTTTTTTGGCCACTTCTATTGATCTTTCATTCATTTATCTTTGTTGTTTGGCCTTGGATTCTCCACCCTCTCGACCCTCACCTCTGGTGGCCACCAGTCTGCTCTATCTGTGAGCTTTTTTTATTGTCTTATTTATTTCGTTTAGATTCCACATGTAAGAGTATTTTAACATTTTGATGGGTGTTTCTGCTTTTTGTGGGATGTTTATTTTTAAATTATACCAGATGCTCAGTTGAAAATATTTTCTAAGTTGCTAGGCATGTTTCTCAGTTATTGGGCATGTGATATTGTCCAGTTTTTACGCTGTAGTTGTTGCTGAGGCTTATGAGCCTTGTATGTTCATGGAGTGTCTTTGAAACCCTCGTAGACTTCGGCTGAAGACGCAGGCAAGACCATGGTGCGAGAGCTTGTCCATAACTTCCTGATGGACCTCTGCTGTTCACTCAAGCATGGGATCAATTTTTACGATGCCTCTCTTGGTACCTTCGGCAGGTAAAGCGGGGCATCTGTGTGAATCCTGAGTGTGAGTCCTCAGAGGTCGTCACACCCGTGACTTCCTGTGGGAATCTGATCAACGATGGAAATGTGGGGGGTTAGACCTAGCATCTGCAATGCTCTCTGACTCATTGAAGGGGTGGACTCAGGACAGGACTCAGATGGTCCTGGTTCCATGTGTGGCCTCAAGGGAAGTATCCCAGGGCAGCGGCTGACGGAGGCGCACAGCGTGAGGTGTCTCACTCAGGAGGGTGCTGTGCATTCACCACGTCGTGTCCGACTCTACGGCCCCATGGACTGTAGCCCACAGGCTCCTCTGTCCGTGGAAGGGAGTCTTGTTTGTGGCGTGTTGATGGAAAGCTGTGAGAAGATTGGAATGCCTGGCTTCCCCGTGGTCGTAAGGCTCCCTTGTGTCCTGCAGGTCCCTGCACGGGTGTCACCACGTCAGAGAGGCTCCCCGGCAGCCCTCTGCTGGGACCGTCCCCCCACTCTCACTGTCCTTTTGCCTGGTGCTTGCTTCTGTCGGTGACCTGTCACCCACCACTCTGTGTACTTGTTTGCTTCCTCATTATCTGATAGGCAAGAACTGGGGAGAAGAGAGGCTAGTCTGGTTTTTTTTGGTTTTACACCTTTTTTATTTTTTTTTTTGGCCACTTCTATTGATCTTTCATTCATTTATCTTTGTTGTTTGGCCTGTGTGGGCCTCCCATCGCAGTGTCCTCTCTTGTCACAGAGCACCGGCTCTGGGCGCACGTGCTCCAGGGCTCCGGCTCGGTAGTTGGGCACATCGGTCCAGCTGCTCCGCGGCATGTGGGATCTTCCCAGGCCAGGGATCGAACCTGTGCCCCTTGCACTGCAAGGTGGTGTCCTTACCCACTGGACCACCAGGGAAGCCTTGGGTTTTTTTGTTTTTATTTTAATTTATTTTAGGCTGTGCTGGGTCTTGCTGTGTGAGGGCTTTCACTAGGTGTGGTGAGCAGGAGCTACTCTCTAGTTGTGGTGTGTGGGCTTCTCTTGTTGCGGAACACGAACTCTAGGGCACACAGCTCAGGGGTTGTGGCACTTGGGCGTAGTTGCTTCGAGGCATGTGGGGTCTTCCCAGACCTGGAATTGAACCCACGTCCCCTGCATTGGCAGGTGGAGTCTGTACCGCTGAGCCACCAGGGAAGCCCCAGTGTAATCTTTTTTTTTTTTTTTTAAGATTTATTTATTTATTTATTTTTGGGCAGGGGTCGGGTTGGGGAGGGAGGGGAGCGGGCGGGCCACTTCTATTGGTCTTTCATTTCTCTATTTTCATCCGTCTTTGTTCTTTGGCCCATGTGGGCCTCCCATCGCGGTGGCGTCTGTCGTTGCAGAGCTCCGGCTCTGGGCGCATGCACTCCAGAGCTCCAGCTTGGTAATTGGACACATCTGTCCAGCCGCTCCGCGGCATGTGGGATCTTCCCAGGCCAGGGATCGAACCGGCGCCCCTTGCACAGCAAGGCGGTGTCCTTACCCACTGGACCACCAGGGGAAGCCCCCAGTGTAATCTTTTTAAGGGAAAGTACATGCCTCTGTATTTTTCACTTAATGCACACATACATCTTTACATAGGTGCTTTTTCATGTATAGCTGGAGGAAAGAGGTCAGCAAAATCTCAGAAGGAAGTTTTAGAATTGTCTTTATGTTAGCCTTGGACCTGTTCCTTTTTTTAAAAAAGTCAGCTGGAATGAGAGAGGGAAGGAGCTGGAGGGGGTGAACAGGACAAAGGAGAGACTTTTTCAGCAGCTCTTAAGTAGAGGAATGGGACTCCCTGGTCCTTGGCCAAAAAAAAAAGAAAGATACAAATTACTGTATAAAATCAGCACAAGAGTACCAAGAAAGAGGAGCAGCAGCAGCGGAGGAGTGACGTTCAGGCCCCCTGGAGAGCAGGAATGCCACAGACCGTGAGACCCCCTCCCTCTGTGCTTGAGGGAGGTCCCCAGCGGTGTCAGTGCCCGCTGCTGTGTCACAGCCGGGTCGACTGGCGCTGGCGCCGAGGAGCTGCCCCTCATCCTGAGCGCTCAGTGGATTGCGAAACCCCCTTGTGCACCCCTCTCCCTGTCTCTCCCCAACAGAGGAGGCAACCTGACTCTCCTGCACTTCCTGCTGGGTTTGAAAACCGCTGCGGACGACGAGCTGGTCGCTGAACTGGTGGTGAACATCCTGAAGGTGTGCCCGGACCTTCTGAACAAGTACTTCAAGGAAGTGACGTTTTCCTTTCTCCCAAGGGCGAAGTCCACTTGGTCGAATAACATCAAACTGCTCAACAAGGTGAAGGCCATGGGCATTTTGAAGTCTGCCTCGCGGGGTCATGGGCGAAGTGTGAGGAGTTGGGGTGGTAGAGGTGGGGGTGGGCGACGTTCTGCTAAACTGCAGGATGAGGAACTTTTCTCAGCATTCTTTAGGTGTATTTTGTTGTTGTTCAGTAGCTAAGTTGTGTCCAACTCTTTGCAACCCCATGCACTGCAGCCCACCAGGCTCCCCTGTCCTTCACCATCTCCCAGAGCCTGTTCAAACTCGTGTATGCACTCCAGGACTTGGTAATTGGACACATCTGTCCAGCCGCTCCGCGGCACGTGGGATCTTCCCAGGCCAGGGCTCGAACCGGCGCCCCTTGCACTGCAAGGCGGTGTCCTTACCCACTGGACCACCAGGGGAAGCCCCCAGTGTAATCTTTTTAAGGGAAAGTACATGCCTCTGTATTTTTCACTTAATGCACACATACATCTTTACATAGGTGCTTTTTCATGTATAGCTGGAGGAAAGAGGTCAGCAAAATCTCAGAAGGAAGTTTTAGAATTGTCTTTATGTTAGCCTTGGACCTGTTCCTTTTTTTAAAAAAGTCAGCTGGAATGAGAGAGGGAAGGAGCTGGAGGGGGTGAACAGGACAAAGGAGAGACTTTTTCAGCAGCTCTTAAGTAGAGGAATGGGACTCCCTGGTCCTTGGCCAAAAAAAAAAGAAAGATACAAATTACTGTATAAAATCAGCACAAGAGTACCAAGAAAGAGGAGCAGCAGCAGCGGAGGAGTGACGTTCAGGCCCCCTGGAGAGCAGGAATGCCACAGACCGTGAGACCCCCTCCCTCTGTGCTTGAGGGAGGTCCCCAGCGGTGTCAGTGCCCGCTGCTGTGTCACAGCCGGGTCGACTGGCGCTGGCGCCGAGGAGCTGCCCCTCATCCTGAGCGCTCAGTGGATTGCGAAACCCCCTTGTGCACCCCTCTCCCTGTCTCTCCCCAACAGAGGAGGCAACCTGACTCTCCTGCACTTCCTGCTGGGTTTGAAAACCGCTGCGGACGACGAGCTGGTCGCTGAACTGGTGGTGAACATCCTGAAGGTGTGCCCGGACCTTCTGAACAAGTACTTCAAGGAAGTGACGTTTTCCTTTCTCCCAAGGGCGAAGTCCACTTGGTCGAATAACATCAAACTGCTCAACAAGGTGAAGGCCATGGGCATTTTGAAGTCTGCCTCGCGGGGTCATGGGCGAAGTGTGAGGAGTTGGGGTGGTAGAGGTGGGGGTGGGCGACGTTCTGCTAAACTGCAGGATGAGGAACTTTTCTCAGCATTCTTTAGGTGTATTTTGTTGTTGTTCAGTAGCTAAGTTGTGTCCAACTCTTTGCAACCCCATGCACTGCAGCCCACCAGGCTCCCCTGTCCTTCACCATCTCCCAGAGCCTGTTCAAACTCGTGTCCATTGAGGCAGTGATGCCATCCAACCGTCTCCTTTGTCACTCTCTTCTCCTGCCCTCAGTCTTTCTCAGCATCAGGCTCTTTTCCAGTGAATTGGCTCTTTGCATCGAGTGGGCAAGGGATTGGAGCTTCAGCTTTAGCATCAGTCCTGGATGATGTTAATTTGGTGTCTTTATCCTCTAAGGACATATGACTTTTCACGGAGCTACAGTGTGAGGTTTATTCTGTTGAATCTGCTGAGCCAATTTCATCGTCTTCATCCAGATTTCACGTAGAGTGTGATCTTGATGAGTTTTGGTACAGTTGGGTCAGAATTAGCAAAATGCCTGACCATGAAATGCAGGCTGAGGAGCACGGCTATTTAAAGATGGCTGTTTTAAGTGCTTAGAACAACTTGAAATAAGCTACGATTTGATGGTCTGTTTAGGTGGCTATGAATGAATTTCCGTCCAGTCACAGGTGTCAGACTCCCCTCATTTACCAACGAAAGTATTGCTATAAATTCTTCAATTCACCCTCACCGCTTCTCTCTGATTTATGGTCTGTCTCCTGGGGACATGGGACTTCCCAGGTGGCTCAGTGGGTAAAGAACCCACCTGCCAGTGCAGGAGATGCAGGGAACTTGGGTTTGATCTCTGGATTGGGAAGATCGCCTGCAGAAGGAAATGCAGCCCACTCCAGCATTCTTGCCTGGGGGATCCATGGACCAAAGAGCCTGGTGGGCTCCAGTCCACGAGGTCACACAGAGTCGGATATGACTGAGCGACTAAGCCCACAGTAGTAATATACCTGCATTATTTTTCTTGACTTGAACATGGGGTTATCTGCAAAACAAACTGTTATATGCATTCTAACATCAAACTGCTCAACAAGGTGAAGGCCATGGGCATTTTGATTGTTCATGGGCGAAGTGTGAGGAGTTGGGGTGGTAGAGGTGGGGTGGGCGCGTTCTGCTAAACTGCAGGATGAGGAACTTTTCTCAGCATTCTTTAGGTGTATTTTGTTGTTGTTCAGTAGCTAAGTTGTGTCCAACTCTTTGCAACCCCATGCACTGCAGCCCACCAGGCTCCCCTGTCCTTCACCATCTCCCAGAGCCTGTTCAAACTCGTGTCCATTGAGGCAGTGATGCCATCCAACCGTCTCCTTTGTCACTCTCTTCTCCTGCCCTCAGTCTTTCTCAGCATCAGGCTCTTTTCCAGTGAATTGGCTCTTTGCATCGAGTGGGCAAGGGATTGGAGCTTCAGCTTTAGCATCAGTCCTGGATGATGTTAATTTGGTGTCTTTATCCTCTAAGGACATATGACTTTTCACGGAGCTACAGTGTGAGGTTTATTCTGTTGAATCTGCTGAGCCAATTTCATCGTCTTCATCCAGATTTCACGAGAGTGTGATCTTGATGAGTTTTGGTACAGTTGGGTCAGAATTAGCAAAATGCCTGACCATGAAATGCAGGCTGAGGAGCACGGCTATTTAAAGATGGCTGTTTTAAGTGCTTAGAACAACTTGAAATAAGCTACGATTTGATGGTCTGTTTAGGTGGCTATGAATGAATTTCCGTCCAGTCACAGGTGTCAGACTCCCCTCATTTACCAACGAAAGTATTGCTATAAATTCTTCAATTCACCCTCACCGCTTCTCTCTGATTTATGGTCTGTCTCCTGGGGACATGGGACTTCCCAGGTGGCTCAGTGGGTAAAGAACCCACCTGCCAGTGCAGGAGATGCAGGGAACTTGGGTTTGATCTCTGGATTGGGAAGATCGCCTGCAGAAGGAAATGCAGCCCACTCCAGCATTCTTGCCTGGGGGATCCATGGACCAAAGAGCCTGGTGGGCTCCAGTCCACGAGGTCACACAGAGTCGGATATGACTGAGCGACTAAGCCCACAGTAGTAATATACCTGCATTATTTTCTTGTGTCTTGACTTGAACATGGGGTTATCTGCAAAACAAACTGTTATTCACATAGTCCCGCCTTTTCCTTAAATGCCTGTGTGCAGTCCTCCCATGTACTGGGGACAAGAAGCCTCCCATCCCCTTTGGTGACAGTGTCACTCTGGCCTCCGCCCCTGTTGAGAGCTGCCCTGGCCACGCTCTGGAGGGGCAGGGGCAGGCGCGTGGCCACTGCAGGGCTGGGCGAGAGGCCTGGCATCTTTAGGCTCTCTAGTCTCAAGGCGAGAGTCTGGCTTCTAAGCTTGTGATCCGAGGGACATTCCCCTTGGTGAGGTCCAGTGTTGTCATCTGTAAACATGTTTTATCTTGACATACGATGCCCCTTCCACAAAGGGTTGTCATGAGCTGTTAAACAGATGACTTCATTTGTCAGGTGCCCGCCAGGTGCAGTGACTGGGGAGTGAGTCAGCCCGTGGTGGTTTGTTTGCCATCAGAGGTTTTACGAGGTTCCGCAGACCACTGGCCAAGCTCTGCTTTGAAGGTCACAGCCCCCAGTAACAGTCTTATGACCTGCCTGGTCTCTGACAAGTGGATTTGGGGGTGCCATTCCAGACCCTGTTCCTGGGGCGAGCCTTTGACCTTTATCAGTGACATCACTTCCCTGGAGTGGCTTCACTCTTGGGCACCTCCTGGTAGACTCAGGTGTTCAAATTAATTGCCGCCACCAGCTCATCCCCGTCTTCCCGTTCCTAGATCTACGCTGCCCAGCCGGACATCTCCCGGGCGTTTCAGACCCGCGAGTTCATCCCGCTGCCCCGGCTCCTGGCGATGGTGATGGTGACCACCGCGCCCGTGGTGTGCAACAAGAGCATGTTCACGCAGGCGCTGAATGTGAGTGGGGCCCCTGCTTCCCATTCTCTCCCGCCCACCCCCTGACCAGGCTGGCGGCCCTGCTGAGAACCCCGGCCTGTGCGTGCTGGGTTGTGTTTTTGTCAGAGCCTCTGAGCTTTCCCGCAGGTCTGCTCACCGGGGACTGGGCGGGGGCCTGAGGCACACACCGACCCTGCTCCGGTGCCAGGTGGACGCACGACCCTGCTCGGCTCTGGGCCTTCGCAGGGTGGGAGGAGGCTGGAATCGGAGGAGGGGAGGCGTGCTCGGCTACAGGGTCCTGTGTTGACGTCTGACTGCTTCAGGATTTTTGGACAGTGGGATTGACGTGTGCCTCACAAACCCTTTCTTCTGCGGTTTAAATGGATAGCTTTAGCTTTCCTGGGGAACATTGGCTTTGAGGCCCAGCTGTTTTAGGAGTTTGGGGAGGACGTGTTGATGGAAAAACAATTGATACTTAGAGTCTATGTCATTATTTATTATAAACTTCCAAGTCCCAGCAGAAGCCCCATGGCGAGGGGCCTGTGGTATTTTTCGCTGTAGCATCATGGCCTTGGCTGAATGGCCACGAGCGGCTGGCACACGAGTCTTGGGCCCTGCCAGCGCCTTCTGAACCGGCGTCGCCTCAGGACGCCCCTTGGGGGAGGCCAGGTGTGCAGAGCGGTGCAGGGCTCGGGGTTGCGGAGTCCCTGTGCCTCAGGCAGGCTGTTGTGTGAGCACGGGGGCCCAGGGTCTGCCGCAGTGGGTCGCACGGGGTGTGGGCTGGACCTCGTGTCCATGGGGCAGTCGCCTTAAAGCGGCATAGACGCCTCGGGTAGAGTGTTATTTGCTGTCGTCCAGAGGTTGTGCCGAGAGTGGGCGGTGGAGAGCGTGGAGTGCGGAGAAGAGGCCTGGGTGGGACCAGGCAGGAAGGCCTTTTGTTCCGTTGACCACATCCTAGGACCAGATTTAGGGCCATCTGTTTTGCGAAACTCAAAATATTTGACCCCGAGAGACTCGCAGAAAAGTAGAGTTGAAAGGCGTCTGTCCGACGCTGCCTCTTCGTGGGTGGGAAGCCCGGCTCCGGCCCCCGGGATGGTGATGGTGACCACCGCCCCCGTGGTGTGCAACAAGAGCATGGTCACGCATGCGCTGGATTTGAGTGGGGCCCCTGCTTCCCATTCTCTCCAGCCCACCCCCTGACCAGGCTGGCGGCCCTGCTGAGAACCCCGGCCTGTGCGTGCTGGGTTGTGTTTTTGTCAGAGCCTCTGAGCTTTCCCGCAGGTCTGCTCACCGGGGACTGGGCGGGGGCCTGAGGCACACACCGACCCTGCTCCGGTGCCAGGTGGACGCACGACCCTGCTCGGCTCTGGGCCTTCGCAGGGTGGGAGGAGGCTGGAATCGGAGGAGGGGAGGCGTGCTCGGCTACAGGGTCCTGTGTTGACGTCTGACTGCTTCAGGATTTTTGGACAGTGGGATTGACGTGTGCCTCACAAACCCTTTCTTCTGCGGTTTAAATGGATAGCTTTAGCTTTCCTGGGGAACATTGGCTTTGAGGCCCAGCTGTTTTAGGAGTTTGGGGAGGACGTGTTGATGGAAAAACAATTGATACTTAGAGTCTATGTCATTATTTATTATAAACTTCCAAGTCCCAGCAGAAGCCCCATGGCGAGGGGCCTGTGGTATTTTTCGCTGTAGCATCATGGCCTTGGCTGAATGGCCACGAGCGGCTGGCACACGAGTCTTGGGCCCTGCCAGCGCCTTCTGAACCGGCGTCGCCTCAGGACGCCCCTTGGGGGAGGCCAGGTGTGCAGAGCGGTGCAGGGCTCGGGGTTGCGGAGTCCCTGTGCCTCAGGCAGGCTGTTGTGTGAGCACGGGGGCCCAGGGTCTGCCGCAGTGGGTCGCACGGGGTGTGGGCTGGACCTCGTGTCCATGGGGCAGTCGCCTTAAAGCGGCATAGACGCCTCGGGTAGAGTGTTATTTGCTGTCGTCCAGAGGTTGTGCCGAGAGTGGGCGGTGGAGAGCGTGGAGTGCGGAGAAGAGGCCTGGGTGGGACCAGGCAGGAAGGCCTTTTGTTCCGTTGACCACATCCTAGGACCAGATTTAGGGCCATCTGTTTTGCGAAACTCAAAATATTTGACCCCGAGAGACTCGCAGAAAAGTAGAGTTGAAAGGCGTCTGTCCGACGCTGCCTCTTCGTGGGTGGGAGCCAGCGTCGTCTGGCCGGCTGCGCTGTCTCTGCTTTGAGCCGACTCCGGTCTGTGCCTGGCCGTCTGGGGTGTCAGAGGCTCCCACGCGCCCACGGTCTGTCTCATCCCGTCTTTCCAGGACAGAGGAATTGTGCCCCTCGGGAGAGTGGCCGCGGGGTGGGGTAGAGGACATGGCCCTCTCTCCTCCGAGGAAGGGGAGGCAGCGACTTTGCCTTCTCCTCCTTGGCTTTGTCCCGGCTGTGACCGTGCGCTCGTATGAGTGACACCAGTGACAGGTGTGTCTGGGGGTGGAGTCAGGACTCTGTGTCGCGGGGTGGTGTTTAATGATGTTGTCCTTCTATTCCTTACACTTTTATCTACGAGATTTTAATAGCATACACTTTAGAATCGGAGAGAGAAGAGGGAGCTTGTTTTACAAACAGGAAATGAGAAGGTGTTTGGAGACAAGGCCTCGGGCTGTAGGCCCAGCTTTGTGCTCCAAGCCAGTGGGTGTATGTGTGAAAACTTGTTTTGGTCCTGCCTTTGAAGTCATGACAAGGTGGGAGTGGTTATTGCTTCAGGACATTTAATGTAGTGCTTCTTTAGTGTACGGCGTCCACATAAAACAAGACCCCAGTTCCTTGAATTGCTGTGGGCCTGGCGTGTTACTAGACTGAAGAGCCATCATAAAACCTTCCTGTTTATACCTGACTGTAAACTCCAGCCCGTGCTCCCTGGACTTCACTGTCCTTGGGGGCGGCCTGGAGCTGGAGCGGTGGGCTGGCCAGGGCCTGCGGTGGAACGTGTCTCCTGAGTGCCCAGGAGACGGCCTCGCTGTTTCTGGCCTGGGACCCACCGCCGTCTGCTGGGGCCTCGCCTTTCCCCGCTTGGTGGAGACAGCACAGGCTCTAGAACCTTCTTCAGGCTCTGCAGTGAGTGAGGGTGTTGCCGACCCTCCTGGTTGTCATCTGATTCCGAGTGGAGAGTCAGGGTGTGGAGGGGCCTGGGTGGGGCTGGGAGCCCGGAGGCAGCCGTTCAGACTCAGATACGTGTGCTTGTGCTCATCATCTCTCCTGGAAAACACGACGGGTCCTCAGGGGACCTCGGCTGTGTTGATGCAGATAGTCCGTCTGAGCCAAGAGAAGACTTAGTAAAAGCAGACAGTGGAATAAAAGTTAGGAATAGCCCTCAGATGCCTCCTTGGCTTACCAGGCTCCTAGCAGCTGCTCAGGTCAGCCCTGCAGGAGGTCAAGCGGCAGGGGCTGGGGGCTGCCTCTGCACAGCGCGGAGGCCAGGGGCCCCAGGAAAGACAGGGTGCCCTGTGTCCCGCCGTGCAGCCCCAAGACTTGTGTGCATTTAACTCTTTTTCTTCCCAGCTGGACAGCGTATCAGTGAAACACACGGCTTTATCGCTCATTTCCGTCATCTTGAAGAGAGCCGTGAAGACTATTGAGCACTGCCTGAATAAAGAGGCCTGGCAGGCGTCGGGTGTCTACACGGCTGCCCTGATGGAGGACTTCGTGCGGCTCTTCAGAGAAGCCCTGAGCAAGGTGGGCCCGGAGCCGGGCTTGGCCTCGGCTTGCAGGTGGCACAGAAGGTGGAGGCGGTGCACTCGGGGGCCTGGAGGGTGGGTGTGGAGCGAAGGGAAGGGGACAGGCTGCCCTGGGACCTCAGGTCTCCTCAGGAGCAGTTGTAGCTCTTCCCTCGCCCGCCTGCCACCGTGCACCTGCCGGGCTGGGTTCACAGCACGGGTGGTCTGCTGCCCCCTCCCCGGGGCCTGGTCTGGTGAGCAGGGTGGCTGAGCATCCGTGGCCTGGTTGACTGCCCAGGAGAGCCATCCATGGGCTTGCTGGGCAGGGTGCCCCAGCTGGCCATAGGATGAGTTTCTTAGTTCCCAGTGTCTGACTCTGGGGAGCACGTCTCCGGGGGTTTGTGTTAGTGATCGGTGCCTGCGTTTCCATCGCACGGACAGACAGGACTGGCGAGCGACAGCCCGTGGGGTTGCGTGGAGTCGGACGGGCCTGCACACACTCGTGCGTTCACAGATCCTTCCTGTGTTCGGTTTTGGGGCTTACACCCCAAAACAGCTCCCAGAGGCCGGGCCCTCGTGCTCACACACACTCACACGCTCGCACGTGCCGGCCGCTCTCCCCTGTGCTTTGCGTCTCACTGTTAGTAGTTTTTAGTTTGTTTCTCTTCTAACATGATTCATCTTTTTTCTTTCCTTCCTTTCAGATTTTACCAGACCTGAACGCCCTCGTCTGGGTCTGGCAGTCGCTTAGGAAGCAGGATTCAGAGCAGGACGACGAGAAAGGAGAGAAGAAGGACAGCAGGCCGGCCGTTCCCTGCGGGGCTTCCGAGAGCGGTGAGGGCGCCGAGGGGCCTCTGCGGTTGGTGGACGCCGCTGACCTGGGTGGCCTGCCCGTCGGGGAGCTCGGGGAGACCTCCCTGGCTCTGAATGAATCCTGCGAATGAACATGGGTGCCATTGGACCTTGAGTTTTAGCCTCTGTTAGCAGTGTGCCCATGCTTTAAGCATGCACTGTGTCTCTCTAAGAGCGTGCGTGCTGTGTGCTCTGGCCTTTCAGTGGGGGAGGCTGGAAGCAGGCACGGGCCTCTCTTGTTCTTCAGGGAGAAGTTCCCGCCTGGTGGTCAGATGTGTCGACGCAGGCCTTGTCGTGGGCGGGGCAGCGTGCTTGTGTCGTGTATCTCTGTGCTGTTTAATCCTCTCAGCCCTGTGCCAGTCGGCACTGCTGTGTGTCCCCCTTGCTCAGAAGAGGACGCTGAAGCACAGCGAGACCAAGTAGCTGTGCCCTGCCCAGGGTTGCAGCCGTGAACTAGGGACTCAGACTGTCCGAACAGACTTTTTTTTTTTCCCAAGTTATTGCTTTATTTATCTTAATTTGGCTGCACTGGGCCTTAGCTGTGGCATGTGGGATCAACTTCCCTGACCAGGAGTCGAACCCAGCCCCCTGCATTAGAAGCACAGAGTCTTACCCACTGGACCACCAGGGAAGCCCCTGTCTGAACAGTCTTGACTTTCTTACCACGTCGACTCCTTCAGGCTCGCTCCATGAGGATCCACGTGTTCCATGTGCATTTGACCGTGCAGGGATTGCTTACTGACTGAGGACAGAGAGCCGGTGCGTTTTCTGATTCTAACTGTTTAATTCTGGTTCAGACGATGCAGAAACCATTCTTCTGAAAGCCGTCCTGCTCCAGGTCATCTGCCTCTACCAGCAGGTGGTCCCGCACGTGGTCATGCAGTGCAACTTTGACTTCAGCAAGCTCCTGAAAGGTGCGTCCCGAGGGCTGGCAGGGCCCCGCCACTGGCCTGCCCTTTGGGGTGAAGGGGCCGCAGATAAACCAGAGCAGAGATCCCCCCTGCTCCCTGAGCCGAGGACCAGGAAGGCTGGCAGGTGGTTTGACTGGCTTGTGTGATCCACTGGCCTGGTTGTTTTCATAATGAACACTCTCTCTTTCAAGAGAGAGAAGGCAGAAGCCAGCCAGGGTGAATTGCCTGCTAGGGGTGATCAGTATAGATTATGTGATGTTAATTCTGAATCCTCTTTTCAAAGGAAGAGGGGTGCAGAAATGAGAGCCCCTCAGAAAAGGTCCCATGCTTTAAGCATGCACTGTGTCTCTCTAAGAGCGTGCGTGCTGTGTGCTCTGGCCTTTCAGTGGGGGAGGCTGGAAGCAGGCACGGGCCTCTCTTGTTCTTCAGGGAGAAGTTCCCGCCTGGTGGTCAGATGTGTCGACGCAGGCCTTGTCGTGGGCGGGGCAGCGTGCTTGTGTCGTGTATCTCTGTGCTGTTTAATCCTCTCAGCCCTGTGCCAGTCGGCACTGCTGTGTGTCCCCCTTGCTCAGAAGAGGACGCTGAAGCACAGCGAGACCAAGTAGCTGTGCCCTGCCCAGGGTTGCAGCCGTGAACTAGGGACTCAGACTGTCCGAACAGACTTTTTTTTTCCCAAGTTATTGCTTTATTTATCTTAATTTGGCTGCACTGGGCCTTAGCTGTGGCATGTGGGATCAACTTCCCTGACCAGGAGTCGAACCCAGCCCCCTGCATTAGAAGCACAGAGTCTTACCCACTGGACCACCAGGGAAGCCCCTGTCTGAACAGTCTTGACTTTCTTACCACGTCGACTCCTTCAGGCTCGCTCCATGAGGATCCACGTGTTCCATGTGCATTTGACCGTGCAGGGATTGCTTACTGACTGAGGACAGAGAGCCGGTGCGTTTTCTGATTCTAACTGTTTAATTCTGGTTCAGACGATGCAGAAACCATTCTTCTGAAAGCCGTCCTGCTCCAGGTCATCTGCCTCTACCAGCAGGTGGTCCCGCACGTGGTCATGCAGTGCAACTTTGACTTCAGCAAGCTCCTGAAAGGTGCGTCCCGAGGGCTGGCAGGGCCCCGCCACTGGCCTGCCCTTTGGGGTGAAGGGGCCGCAGATAAACCAGAGCAGAGATCCCCCCTGCTCCCTGAGCCGAGGACCAGGAAGGCTGGCAGGTGGTTTGACTGGCTTGTGTGATCCACTGGCCTGGTTGTTTTCATAATGAACACTCTCTCTTTCAAGAGAGAGAAGGCAGAAGCCAGCCAGGGTGAATTGCCTGCTAGGGGTGATCAGTATAGATTATGTGATGTTAATTCTGAATCCTCTTTTCAAAGGAAGAGGGGTGCAGAAATGAGAGCCCCTCAGAAAAAGGTCCCGTTCACGGGTAGGCATTTGACAGAGCTACTCAGATTTGACTTGGAGTCAGGTTCCAGCCACGTCTTGTAAAAGTAACATCATGCTTGTCCGGCCAAGCTTCCTTGATGGAAAAGTCTGTCTAATGAAACTCATTTCATAACTGGGCCAGTGGAGGAAGACTTGCAGAAATACCAGTCTTAGAATTTATAGAAGCTATGGAAATCGTCCTATTCAAAAGCTATAATTAAGTTTTTGATTGTTTGGAGGTAGAAAGCTCTCGCTGTGAGAATCTGAGATTTATTAGAACCTGGCCATTTAATGTTTAGTAACCTCATCCTTCCCAAGTAAAGGATTTATCCAGAAATGAGGCCAGAGGCTGAGGCCCCCACCTCAGGCCCTGGAGCAGCTATACTGAGACGCTCGCTGTCCAGGGAGCAAGGCCTGTGCCCCCCACCTGGGGTTGCACTAACAGGAGCCTGTGCAAGGGGGGCTGTGTCAGTGGAGGCTTCTCCCCAGGGGACGAGGTCAGTGCTGCTGAGCGCAGGGAAGGGCTTCCTGGGCAGAGTGGCGTCCCAGCTCTTTGGTAAAGGATCTGGATAGGCCTCTGGCATGTGGGCAGGAGAGCGGGCACGGCCTGTGTGAGGGTGACTACGGGACAGGGGCAGGCAGGGCCCCACAAACAGTTCCTTATCTGTTCCTCTTGGCACCCAGGGCAGCAGGGGCCAGGTCCCCGCCTGCACCTGACTTCTCGTCTGTTTCCCCCTTTTCTGCCCGCAGGCGTCATCTCGGAGGAAGGCCTGCGTGAGAAGGTGCCCCCTCTCCTGCAGCACCATATTCTCAGGGTGGCCCTGGAGCTGCCGGCCAGCAAGTTTCTGTGGTTCAAAGCCCAGGTAGGAGGCGGGAAGCCCGCCCTCCATCGCCAGTGCCCCTGTAGGCTTGTCGGCTATTTAACCTGGGGATTTCTAGTGGATCAGGACCCTGACAGCTGGTTCCAGAGGAAGATGTTCAAGGTTCTCCCCTTAGAACTGAGGCCAGGTCCTGAACCACAAATCTCTTTCACAAATGAAGGTGCTTATCTGTCCTTACTGAAAATACATCGTTGCCACATACTGGGAGTTTTTGTGTTTTTTAACATGACTTCTTTTTTTTTTCTTTTCCTTTTAAAACATTTTTGGAAATAAGCAAAAAAACATCTCTTCTGTCTTCATCCTAGGAGAACTCGAGGCTGAGATAGAAATAGACACGAGGCTAGGAGAGGGCTGAGGCTGGTGGAAAGATCAGTAAAGGTGGCTGGTGTGTTTTTTCTGTGTCTTTGATAATTTCTTCTAGGACTTTCTGGAGAACATAAGGTAGACTCATAAAGGAAACTCAGGATGCAAAAGATATGTATCTGTGTACTTCAACACAGGACACCATGTCATTTCTGTGCAGAGAGGAAAATGACCAGGCCAAATTAAATGTTGTCTAAGCGTGTATCTCCGTAGCTCAGATGACTTGTTTTCATGATTTGAGTCGTGGTTTCATTACTAAATGATGCCTGACTCTTGCAGCCCCGTGGACTGTGGCCCTCCAGGCTCCTCTGTCCGTGGGCTTTTCCAGGCAAGAGTACTGCTGAGCGCAGGGAAGGGCTTCCTGGGCAGAGTGGCGTCCCAGCTCTTTGGTAAAGGATCTGGATAGGCCTCTGGCATGTGGGCAGGAGAGCGGGCACGGCCTGTGTGAGGGTGACTACGGGACAGGGGCAGGCAGGGCCCCACAAACAGTTCCTTATCTGTTCCTCTTGGCACCCAGGGCAGCAGGGGCCAGGTCCCCGCCTGCACCTGACTTCTCGTCTGTTTCCCCCTTTTCTGCCCGCAGGCGTCATCTCGGAGGAAGGCCTGCGTGAGAAGGTGCCCCCTCTCCTGCAGCACCATATTCTCAGGGTGGCCCTGGAGCTGCCGGCCAGCAAGTTTCTGTGGTTCAAAGCCCAGGTAGGAGGCGGGAAGCCCGCCCTCCATCGCCAGTGCCCCTGTAGGCTTGTCGGCTATTTAACCTGGGGATTTCTAGTGGATCAGGACCCTGACAGCTGGTTCCAGAGGAAGATGTTCAAGGTTCTCCCCTTAGAACTGAGGCCAGGTCCTGAACCACAAATCTCTTTCACAAATGAAGGTGCTTATCTGTCCTTACTGAAAATACATCGTTGCCACATACTGGGAGTTTTTGTGTTTTTTAACATGACTTCTTTTTTTTTTTTTTTTTGTCCTTTTAAAACATTTTTGGAAATAAGCAAAAAAACATCTCTTCTGTCTTCATCCTAGGAGAACTCGAGGCTGAGATAGAAATAGACACGAGGCTAGGAGAGGGCTGAGGCTGGTGGAAAGATCAGTAAAGGTGGCTGGTGTGTTTTTTCTGTGTCTTTGATAATTTCTTCTAGGACTTTCTGGAGAACATAAGGTAGACTCATAAAGGAAACTCAGGATGCAAAAGATATGTATCTGTGTACTTCAACACAGGACACCATGTCATTTCTGTGCAGAGAGGGAAAATGACCAGGCCAAATTAAATGTTGTCTAAGCGTGTATCTCCGTAGCTCAGATGACTTGTTTTCATGATTTGAGTCGTGGTTTCATTACTAAATGATGCCTGACTCTTGCAGCCCCGTGGACTGTGGCCCTCCAGGCTCCTCTGTCCGTGGGCTTTTCCAGGCAAGAGTACTTGAGTGGATTGCCTGTTCCTTCTCCAGGGAATTGTCCCCACCCGGGGATCAAACCCCAGTCTCCTGCATTCCAGGCAGACTCTTTACTGACCTGCCACCTGGGAAGCATTCTGTAAGCTCTGTGGACATGTGCATTGCCACTTTTAGAGGTGATATTTCCGGAGAAATAGAAGACTCTCATGGCAGTGGGGCCTCTGTGCTTTCCCCTGGGTCCTCTCTCTGAGGGTCACCTGTGTCCTAGTTGAGGCTAATTCTTATTGAGAACTCAGTGCCAGGCTGTAAACGAGTATTCTGTGTATCATTTCATTCACCCCCACTTACAGATGAGGCACCTGGAGGGCAGAGGGCTGAGGAGACTTCTCCGGAGTCCCAGCCAGAAGTGGGGATCCAGGATAGGATCCAGGCAGTGTGGCCCAGACCCTGCTCTCAGCCCCATGAAGTCGCTGCCAGGGCCTCTGAGCGAGGGTGCGTCTGAGCATTTAGTTTATTGTCCCAGCTGAACGCCTGGGATCTGGGGGATTTAGTTGGAAAGTGAACAGAGGCCTCTTACCTTGAAAGCTGGTGTTATTAACATATTGGTTTATAGCCCAGGCTTCAGTCATGGCTTCTAAGATGGGCCTGCTGCAGTTTGTGAACGCCAGCCTCTAGGTGCCCAGGTCAGGGTTGCGGGGATGCTCTAGGAGACACAGATCCCCCGAAGTCGGGGCTGAGTCGGGAGCCCCGTGTGCTCCAAGCCCAGAAGCCATTACGAAGCTCGGTTGTGTTTAAAGGGATCAATGTATCAGCACCGGCGTATTGCTGCAATGCAGCAGGCACAGCGTTGGGTCGCTGGGTGGAGTCAGGCAGCCCTGGGTGGTGGGGTTCCCCACCGGCCTGCAGCCCGAGCTGCGCCTGCCCCAGGCCTCCTGGGCTTCAGTCGCCGCCTCTGATTTCTGTGCAGAGAGGAAAATGACCAGGCCAAATTAAATGTTGTCTAAGCGTGTATCTCCGTAGCTCAGATGACTTGTTTTCATGATTTGAGTCGTGGTTTCATTACTAAATGATGCCTGACTCTTGCAGCCCCGTGGACTGTGGCCCTCCAGGCTCCTCTGTCCGTGGGCTTTTCCAGGCAAGAGTACTTGAGTGGATTGCCTGTTCCTTCTCCAGGGAATTGTCCCCACCCGGGGATCAAACCCCAGTCTCCTGCATTCCAGGCAGACTCTTTACTGACCTGCCACCTGGGAAGCATTCTGTAAGCTCTGTGGACATGTGCATTGCCACTTTTAGAGGTGATATTTCCGGAGAAATAGAAGACTCTCATGGCAGTGGGGCCTCTGTGCTTTCCCCTGGGTCCTCTCTCTGAGGGTCACCTGTGTCCTAGTTGAGGCTAATTCTTATTGAGAACTCAGTGCCAGGCTGTAAACGAGTATTCTGTGTATCATTTCATTCACCCCCACTTACAGATGAGGCACCTGGAGGGCAGAGGGCTGAGGAGACTTCTCCGGAGTCCCAGCCAGAAGTGGGGATCCAGGATAGGATCCAGGCAGTGTGGCCCAGACCCTGCTCTCAGCCCCATGAAGTCGCTGCCAGGGCCTCTGAGCGAGGGTGCGTCTGAGCATTTAGTTTATTGTCCCAGCTGAACGCCTGGGATCTGGGGGATTTAGTTGGAAAGTGAACAGAGGCCTCTTACCTTGAAAGCTGGTGTTATTAACATATTGGTTTATAGCCCAGGCTTCAGTCATGGCTTCTAAGATGGGCCTGCTGCAGTTTGTGAACGCCAGCCTCTAGGTGCCCAGGTCAGGGTTGCGGGGATGCTCTAGGAGACACAGATCCCCCGAAGTCGGGGCTGAGTCGGGAGCCCCGTGTGCTCCAAGCCCAGAAGCCATTACGAAGCTCGGTTGTGTTTAAAGGGATCAATGTATCAGCACCGGCGTATTGCTGCAATGCAGCAGGCACAGCGTTGGGTCGCTGGGTGGAGTCAGGCAGCCCTGGGTGGTGGGGTTCCCCACCGGCCTGCAGCCCGAGCTGCGCCTGCCCCAGGCCTCCTGGGCTTCAGTCCCGCCTCTGTCGTCAGACAGCCTGTTACCTCCCTGTGCCTTTGGGTGTCTGCACTCGTGGAAGGAGGTGACGGCCATCCTCAGCTCGGGCTTGTCGGGAGGGTCACGCACGTCAGTGCACGTGAAGCACCCAAAGGGCCCCCGGGCTTCCTGCTGTGACTCTTGTTTCTGCAGCTGCTGCTGGGGAGTAGGGGTGCGGTGAGCCGGCTGACTCCCGAGGTCCTCCGTGTGTAACATCCTAGCAGATTGACAAGGGACGGTTACGATGAAACGAGAGGCCAGCAAGAACACTGGGCAGGCAGGACCTGCTGGCTCAGCGGCAGTGGCCTCTGTTCCCTTCATAGCATTCTGTCGTTCCCGCTCCAGGAAGGCCCCGATGCAGAGATCATCGGAGGCAAGCGATCCGTGTTTTACTTACTGATGAAAATGTTTGTGACCAGTAGCCATTCACAACTCAAGTCGTCAACCAAACTTCTGATCGTGAAGGTGAGCCTTTTCTGCCGGTTGCTAATTCCATACGCATGTAGCACAGTCTTTCTTAGAGTAGGTGCTTAGTCAACAGTTGTTGAGTTAAGGATGTATTAGGACTGTTATACTTTAAACAGAGGTTTCATGGCAGGTTTAATTTACTCTCTCTTCACCTGGCTAAGTTCCTAAGAGACAGCTCAGTGAGATGGGAAAAGCCAGCACTTTGAGTCCTGGTCCTGCCACTTCCTGGGTGGCACTGGGTCCATTGCTTAACCTCTCTGAGTTGACAGCGAATGGGAATAACAAAACTGTAGGACTGCAGAAGAAAAGACGTGTGATCCAGCAGTGGGCTGTGCCTGGCACCGTCTAGTCTCAGTAAACATTCAGTGGCCAGCCCTCTGGGGACCCGTTTAATAGGCAGTGCTCATCCTTCAGCTCCGGACTCAGCCCTCTCCAGGGCTGCTCCTCAGCCGTCACCCACAGCACAGGGGTCCCCAAAGTTAGAGGACGGGAATGAGGAGCTAGGCTGGATCTCTTCTTTCTTACACTTGGCCTCGTTTTCCAGGGCTGCCTCGGGCCCCGCTGCGGTGCGAGGGAATTCTTGGTGCTGCTTGGTTGGGGGAGGTGGGTGGAGAGTTACTACAAAAATCCCGTTCATCATGTTTGGTGGTTTAGTCGCTTCAGTCGTGCCCGACTCTGCGACCCCGTGGGCTGTAGCCGCCAGGCTCCTCTGTCCATGCGGTTCTCCAGGTAAGGATGCTGGAGTGGGTGGCCGTGCCCTCCTCCGGGGGATCTTCCCGACCCAGGGATGGAGCCCAGGTCCCCTGCATTGCAGGCAGATTCTTTACCATCTGAGCCACTGGAGAAGGTTCATGGTATTTAGGAGCCAGAGATTTCACCTTTTGTTGAAATGCCGGTAGGCCAGGTGCCCGGTTACGATGCAGAGACTCATCGGAGGCAAGCTTCTGTCGTTCCCGCTCCAGGAAGGCCCGATGCAGAGATCATCGGAGGCAAGCGATCCGTGTTTTACTTACTGATGAAAATGTTTGTGACCAGTAGCCATTCACAACTCAAGTCGTCAACCAAACTTCTGATCGTGAAGGTGAGCCTTTTCTGCCGGTTGCTAATTCCATACGCATGTAGCACAGTCTTTCTTAGAGTAGGTGCTTAGTCAACAGTTGTTGAGTTAAGGATGTATTAGGACTGTTATACTTTAAACAGAGGTTTCATGGCAGGTTTAATTTACTCTCTCTTCACCTGGCTAAGTTCCTAAGAGACAGCTCAGTGAGATGGGAAAAGCCAGCACTTTGAGTCCTGGTCCTGCCACTTCCTGGGTGGCACTGGGTCCATTGCTTAACCTCTCTGAGTTGACAGCGAATGGGAATAACAAAACTGTAGGACTGCAGAAGAAAAGACGTGTGATCCAGCAGTGGGCTGTGCCTGGCACCGTCTAGTCTCAGTAAACATTCAGTGGCCAGCCCTCTGGGGACCCGTTTAATAGGCAGTGCTCATCCTTCAGCTCCGGACTCAGCCCTCTCCAGGGCTGCTCCTCAGCCGTCACCCACAGCACAGGGGTCCCCAAAGTTAGAGGACGGGAATGAGGAGCTAGGCTGGATCTCTTCTTTCTTACACTTGGCCTCGTTTTCCAGGGCTGCCTCGGGCCCCGCTGCGGTGCGAGGGAATTCTTGGTGCTGCTTGGTTGGGGGAGGTGGGTGGAGAGTTACTACAAAAATCCCGTTCATCATGTTTGGTGGTTTAGTCGCTTCAGTCGTGCCCGACTCTGCGACCCCGTGGGCTGTAGCCGCCAGGCTCCTCTGTCCATGCGGTTCTCCAGGTAAGGATGCTGGAGTGGGTGGCCGTGCCCTCCTCCGGGGGATCTTCCCGACCCAGGGATGGAGCCCAGGTCCCCTGCATTGCAGGCAGATTCTTTACCATCTGAGCCACTGGAGAAGGTTCATGGTATTTAGGAGCCAGAGATTTCACCTTTTGTTGAAATGCCGGTAGGCCAGGTGCCCTTCAGCCTCACGTGAGCTGCTGCGCCTCCACCTCTGCTCGCCCGTGCAGGTGTGATTTCACAATCACTCCCTGCACGTGGGTGGAGCAGCACACCAAGCTCTCCCTCGCGTGTGGGGACTCTGTGGGGCTCGCACTGCTGAGACCCCGAGTTCTGTCACTCGTCCCCATGGGGATGTCACCGACCCAAGTCCTGCCTCGGGGTACATTCTCCCTTAGGCAGGGTGGGTGCTCCCTGCCCAGGCTTGAGTCTCGAGGGGCACACGGAGATGATGTGGCCCGACTGCTTCCCTGTCTTGGAGAATTTCACGCAGGCTGAGGGTGGAGTCCCAGGGTGCAAAGCAGACTTTCCAGGAGCAGCTGGTTGTTTTCCCGGTTGATCATGTAGGAGTTGAAGGGAAGGAATAAGCAGCAGGACGAGCGGCCGTGTTCTCTGTGATGGAGCCCGGAGCCGCCTTTCTTCCTTACTCCTCTCAGCCGTGGGAGTATTGTTTCTGGGGCGTAGCTTACCGAGGAGAATGGGGGGAGCTTTGGCCCCCCTCTGCGCTTCCCGGGTCACCAAAGGAGACCGCAGAAAGTGGGTTCTTCCCTGACTCACCGCTGGTGTCTGCCTCCCACCAGATCCTGCGGGACACAGGGGTGTTTGAGCACACCTGGCCGGAGCTGGAGCTGTGGCTGGAGCACCTGGATGGCACGGTGGAGGAGAGCAAGGAGGCCGTGATTCAGTTTTTGGAGCGTGTGAGCACTGCTTCCCGTGTGCGGGAGAAGGTTCAGGGCGATGCACTCAGCGAAGGCGTGTCTCACGCACTGGAGCCCAGAGGCCCCCTGCCTGGCTCGCTTTCTACGTCTTGCTGAGAAACCACTTAGTTTTAGAGTCTGTAAAATGGCACTATGTTATTGTGTGCTATTTAACTTCCTTTGGGGCATTTGTTTGTGCAGGAGGGATGGGTGGTATCCTAAGATCAGTATTAAAAGCGATAGTCTAGTATGAAAGGGAGATAGTTTTAATAGTTTTGCAACAGAGCCACTGGAGAAGGTTCATGGTATTTAGGAGCCAGAGATTTCACCTTTTGTTGAAATGCCGGTAGGCCAGGTGCCCTTCAGCCTCACGTGAGCTGCTGCGCCTCCACCTCTGCTCGCCCGTGCAGGTGTGATTTCACAATCACTCCCTGCACGTGGGTGGAGCAGCACACCAAGCTCTCCCTCGCGTGTGGGGACTCTGTGGGGCTCGCACTGCTGAGACCCCGAGTTCTGTCACTCGTCCCCATGGGGATGTCACCGACCCAAGTCCTGCCTCGGGGTACATTCTCCCTTAGGCAGGGTGGGTGCTCCCTGCCCAGGCTTGAGTCTCGAGGGGCACACGGAGATGATGTGGCCCGACTGCTTCCCTGTCTTGGAGAATTTCACGCAGGCTGAGGGTGGAGTCCCAGGGTGCAAAGCAGACTTTCCAGGAGCAGCTGGTTGTTTTCCCGGTTGATCATGTAGGAGTTGAAGGGAAGGAATAAGCAGCAGGACGAGCGGCCGTGTTCTCTGTGATGGAGCCCGGAGCCGCCTTTCTTCCTTACTCCTCTCAGCCGTGGGAGTATTGTTTCTGGGGCGTAGCTTACCGAGGAGAATGGGGGGAGCTTTGGCCCCCCTCTGCGCTTCCCGGGTCACCAAAGGAGACCGCAGAAAGTGGGTTCTTCCCTGACTCACCGCTGGTGTCTGCCTCCCACCAGATCCTGCGGGACACAGGGGTGTTTGAGCACACCTGGCCGGAGCTGGAGCTGTGGCTGGAGCACCTGGATGGCACGGTGGAGGAGAGCAAGGAGGCCGTGATTCAGTTTTTGGAGCGTGTGAGCACTGCTTCCCGTGTGCGGGAGAAGGTTCAGGGCGATGCACTCAGCGAAGGCGTGTCTCACGCACTGGAGCCCAGAGGCCCCCTGCCTGGCTCGCTTTCTACGTCTTGCTGAGAAACCACTTAGTTTTAGAGTCTGTAAAATGGCACTATGTTATTGTGTGCTATTTAACTTCCTTTGGGGCATTTGTTTGTGCAGGAGGGATGGGTGGTATCCTAAGATCAGTATTAAAAGCGATAGTCTAGTATGAAAGGGAGATAGTTTTAATAGTTTTGCAACAGAAAGTGTTTTTTTTTTTTTAAAAAAAAAAACAAACTTGGTAGTAAAAGCAATGTTCTTAAGAAGGCCTGTTAAGATTTTTGCTTTTCCCTTTATTTTACCCGTGACTTTTAGGGGCATTATTTTCATCTCACGTGTGACCAGCTGAATCTTTTCCACTTGACTATTTAATACTCAGGTCCTCCTGACGTTGGTGGCAAATCCGTATTCCTACACGGACAAGGCATCTGACTTCGTCCAGGAAGCCAGCACCCTGCAGGCCTCAGGGGTGCGGCAGGACGCCGATGATGTCAGCATTCCCGTCTCCCACATCGACGGTGGGTGCCACTCCCCACCCACGCTCCTTGGGCTTCCAAAGAACCAGCCACGGTGGCATATTAGAGACAGAAAGCAGAATGGCCCTGAAGCCTCAAGCAGAGAGGGCAGGCATCCCGTTTCTTTTCGTCAGAGATCGGCTGCCTCTGAAATTGGAAGTCCCATTTATTTATGTACCAGGAAGTATGTCCAGGGCTTATTTGCTGTATCATTTTTATTTGTGCAGTGTTTATATCGTGCCAGGTGCTGCTTTAAGCTCTTTCCAAGTCCTAACCTACGTTACCTCATGAACAACCCAAGGGGGCCTGGGGGTTTTGCTCATTTTGTGTGTTGACGAGGCAGTGGAGGCACAGAGAAGTTAAGCAGTCTGCTCAACTTCACACAGCAAGAATGTAGCAAAGTCAAGATTTGACTCCAGAAACTCTGGCCCTAGTCTGTGTGTTGACCCTTGGGCTTTGTTGCTTCTCAGATTTTGGCTTGTTCCGTGATAGTCCGGTCTAAGGTTTCTGGGCTTCCCAGTGTGCCCTGGGGAAACGTCAGCCCGTTATCACCTGAGCGGGTAGTCCTGCACTTTGGCAGAGATCTAAAGATTTTATAGGCGGTGCCCTTCCCTGTTTAGAATCAAACATCACATGAAGCACTTTCCCACAAGAGGAATGTAGCTCTTACTTCTTCCCTTTGTGCCAGCGTTCTCCTGCACCCCTCCCTGGGGGCTTCTTGCTGTGGAATCCTTCTGTGCCTCTTGCCTGGCCTTGATGCCCGCTTCCCTTCTCAGACGTTCTCGACATGGTGGACGTGCTGGTGGAGGGCAGCGAGGGCCTGGACGAGGAGATCGGCTTCTCTCTGAACGAAGACATGGTCCTGCTCACCTTCCCGTTCAGCGCTGCAGTCCCCGCCGCCCTGGAGGCCAGGAACAAGTTGCTGCTGGGAGCAGAGAACAAAGCAGGTACCTGTGCACGGCCAGGGAGTTCTGGGTGCACCAGGTCAGCTGGGTCTCGGTGGGGCAGGAGGTGGGTTTCCAGGTCTCTAGAAATAAGTGCTGAAAAGCTGAGGCCTCAAGGGTCCGACCCACCAAGTGACCGCTGCACGGCCGGTAGAGCTCTGTGTGCAGAGGTGGGTCTAGAGGCGGGCGGGACTGATGGGAAATGGATCACCTGACAGGTGCGTCTTAAGTGATGTGTTTGTGTCACTGCACAGACACCTGTTCTCACACTACTGTTTTCTCATCGGTGTTTGTTTTTGATTCTTGATGCTGGGCATTTCCTTGGGGACTCGGACAATAAAGAATCTCCCTGCAATATACGAGACCCAGGTTTGATCCCTGAGTCAGGAAGATCCCCTGGGGTGGGAAATGGCAACCCACTAATGTATTCTTGCCCGGAGCATCCCATGGACGGAAGAGGGCTACCCTCTATGGGGTTGCAAAGAGTCGGACACGACTGAGCAATGAACACACTGTGTGTTAATTGTGTGTTCTTGGTGGACCAGTCAGATGCTAAGGTCCAAGTCCTTCATCCTCACTGGATGTCCAGTAAACACAGGGCCAAAGAATCACTCACGCATCACAGTGGTGTCATTAGTCAGGATGGGTTAGGCTTCTCTGCGGTGATAGATACGCCCCAGCGCATCTGTGGTTTAAGGACGAAAGATCTCTCTCTTGACCCTGTCACGGTTGAGGGCAGGTCACGTGCTCTCCGGGGTGGTGGTCATCCAGGAGGAGGCTCGGGGATCTCGGCCGCTCCCGTCCTGTAGCTGTGCCATCTCGACACAGTGTCCAGGGTGCCTATGGAAGAGGCATGGAGCGGGGACGGTCAGGTAGGGTGCTCTGGGCAGGCCTGGAAGTGGCCAGGCCAGCCGCGTGGGCCCAGCCTAACTGCGGGGAGGCTCGTGTGCCATGGAAGAGGCGATGGCTTGGTCTGCACCAGGCAGGCCCCGGGGGTCTTGGCCTCGCCTCTTCCGTGCCTGGGTCTCCCCTTCTGGGCCTCAGCACCTGCAGTCCAGCTGTGCTGCGCTTGCTAAGAGTCTGGCGTGGTCTGCGGTGGCAGCATCTGCCTTGCCGTGTGGTCGTGGGATCCCTTAGAGTCTTCCTGGGTCTCGAATGCGCGTGGGAACTGGTGTTGTGCTGGGCCCCAGCAGGGTGGCCCCAGCAAGCCGCCCCTCTTCCACTGCAGGAGAGAGCATCGTGGCGTATCTGACGAGGGTGCTGACGGACATCCTCCACAGCCAGAGAGACCCGCTGGCCCTGTGCCTTCTGCTTCAGTCCTACGACAAGCTGGAGCCGCCAAGCCTGCCTGGCTGCCCCCAGCTGTCCCACTTCAACAGCTACTACAGCCTCTGGATCCCAGCGCCAGCCCGCGAGGCCCTGGTGAGCCACAGAGACCCCTGCTCCTGCAGAAGCCAGGCCTTTCTTCCCTAGGGGGCCCCAGAGGTCCCTCCCTGTGGCTGTGTAGCTTTTCACGCTTCCAGGGTGAACTTGCCTTACCTTCTCATCTCCCCTGCTTGCTGCTCAGCTCGTGTGACGAGGCTCCGAGGGGCTCAGCGATGCAGCAGAGTTGACATCCCCGCTGAGTGCGTGACGGGGGTGGGGGTCGCTTCTCTTCCCTTCCCGTGCACCCAGTGCACGCTGTCCCCCCGCGCTCGTCTGAGCACCCCGGGAGCCTCTAGACGAGGCCGGCTGAGCAGTCACCCCCAGCCCCGAAGGCCGCCAGCTGGCTACGTTCTGCTAAAATGGGCAAATGAAAAAGGAAAGAGAGACACCATTTTCTCTTGGTGGGGACTGCATTCCTAGCACATTATTGACCAGGAGACTTTTGCAGAAATTAACAGGTGTGGTTGGGAATTTGTAACGTAAGTGGATATCGAAACACTTTGCGCAATAATGTTCTGGTAGCGAAAGATGTATTAATATGTCTCTGGTCCATGCGTTGTTAAAAGGGGTGCCGTGGTCTGGCTCTCAGCCAGAGCTCGTAGGATTGCTGGGAGGGACTTGTGTGTTCATTCAGTTGTAATTGTGCTCGAAGAGAAGGCGGCTCAGTCCCCCATCTCGTGGACCTGGCTGCAGTAGCTTGCGTTGATGCCATGTTCCCTCTTTGCCGGGGCCTCACCCTAAGTGCCCTGTGTGTGTTTTATGCCAGTTAATCCTTGCAACTCAGAGAAGGGCCAGGACTTGGTATCCTTATTGTACACACGGGGAAACTGAGGTCCAGAGCAATTCCACCACCAGTCAGCAGTGGACCCAGGGCTTTGCCAGACGCCAGAGCCTAGGCCCGTCACAGCCGTCACTGCCTTCCACACCTGACGGTGGCTTCCGTGGGTGTCAGCTGTCAGGCTGAGCCCCGTGGTGCTCCAGGCTGTGCTGTGGAGCTGGGCGTACGTGGTTCCCACCCTGAAGGTGCGTCGGGCGCCCCAGACGCTGGTTAACATGCTCAGCCACGAGGCACGTCTGTTCAGCAGATCTTGGGTGGGCCGGGGATCTGCATCCCTGGTAAGTTCCTGGGTGGTCCCACTGCTGGTCCAGGGACCCCCCAGCTTCAGCCCTGCCAGGTGTCAGGGCTCCTGTAGCCTAGTTGTGCTGCCTCAGGAAATGGAGCATTTGGAGTTATAATGATAAAGGCCATGGAAGGCAGTGAATAAAGAAGGCAGTTTGGGAACGAAATTAGGAGAAATGAAGTCCTTCGAGATGGGCTGCTGGTGGGAATTCATCTTCTGAGCGGCCGCTGTGCTCTCGCCCTCCCGAGCCTCCAGTGGTGGCGTGGGGAAGGCCTGCAGCATGCCGAGCCGGCGCCTCCCGGGGCAGGGCTGCCCAGGCTGCAGGGTCGATCCCAGTGGCTCCTGTGAGTAGAGTCCTGTCTCTGTCCCCGCGGCTCCTGGTCCCCAGATGGCACCTCCCCGACCCTGCGCCCTTGTGTGAATCCGCACTGGGAGAACGCTTGTGACGGAGTGTGCTGGCCTTCACAGGTCACGGGGCTTTAGCTCCAGCAGGTGACTGGCGCGCCCTGCTGCTGTGGGCGTCGCCCGTCCCTGTCGTGACGCCCTGTGCCCTTGTCCCCCAGCGCTGACCTGTCTCTCCTGTTCTCCCCTCTGCTGTCTTCAGCCGCTGCAGACCGTGGACCGCCCTGCCCCCCCGGGCCCCGCCGCCCCCTCCTTCTCCTTCCTGCTGCAGACGGCCTATGCGGGTCAGGACCAAGGTCAGGGCGCGCTCCCGCTCCTGGACGAGGGGGTTCAGGCGCGGCTGCGGGCCGCCCTCCTGCGCCTCCCGATGCCCCAGGCCCTGCGCGCGGCCAAACACCTGCTGCTGTACATCAGGAGCGCCGTGGAGAACTTCGGCCAGGTCAGCACTGCCCCTGTGCCCCTGCATCGCCGCCTGCAGAGAGCGTGGCCTTCTGCCCGTTGGGCCAGACCGAGCGGTGGTGTGGATGGAGTTCCTGGGGCCCATTGTCCCCTTGGTTATTCTGCACGTGGGGAGAGTGGTGGCCAGTGCCCAGGGCCCCGGGCAGGCCTGCAGCGCAGGCGCCTGGACTGCTGGTCCCACGCACTCCTCCCGGGAGCAGAGGCGGGGATCTCAGGCTGGGAGCCACGTGCAGCTGAGCTGAGGCAGCAATGAATCAGGACAGGGCCCTTCCCACAGCTGACCGGGTCCGCATCACCGCCAGACGTCCCCTCTTCCCTCATGAATTCCGATTCGGCGGTTCATGGTTGAGTCTTCTGTCCCTGAGGTGGATGACAGAGTTTCCGTTTAGTTTTCTAGGTGGGCCTTTCACCCTCATCTTGGTGAAAATAAGCCTGTGTGTTTCATCAAGATTTAGGAGGACATGTTTTATTAAAACAGCTTCCTAGGTGGCGCTAGTGGTAAAGAATCCACCTGCCTACGCAAGAGAGACAGATCCGATCCCTGGGTCCGGATGATCGCTTAGAGGAGGAAATGGCCACCCACTCCAGTATTCATGCCTGGGGGAACCCATGGACAGGGGAGCCTGGTGGGCCGCAGTCCATAGGGTCGCAGAGAGTCAGACACAGCTGAAGCGGCTTAGCACGCATGTCACAGGAAGAAGCCATGGCGCTGAGCTTGTTGGCGTTGCCGTCTCAGCCCTTCTCCCTCCTCATTCTCTTTCTGGCAACGTCACCCGCTTCCGGCCCCGGGGAGCCCGGCAGTGACCGCCAGCCCTGAGGGCCGTGTGTCTGTCCTCACAGCTGGGCAGGCGCGCGGGGCCTCCGCTGCTGCAGCTCCTGCTGGACCTGCTCCGGCGCCTGGTCATCCACGCCCAGCAGTTGGACGCCCAGAACCAGCAGAAGTGCCAGGCGGCCCAGGCCGAGTCCGACCTCTTTGTGGACACGGAGTCCGTGGCCGCGCTGGAGCTGGCCAGCGACAGGGTACGGCCTCCCCTCTCCCCCCGCCTGCTTCCTGTGAACCTTCTCCCGTGAGGTCGCAGACACCGGTTTCCCCTCCATTCTCGTTGAAAACAAGTACCCAGTTCACTGCAGGGCAGTGGGAGTCCTCTAGAGGAGATGCTGAAGCCCGCCCCACCCTCATCCTGAGAGAAGCCTGTTCACTTTGGGGGTTCACCCTTCCAGTCACTGACCTGCTCACACTCCCCTTCCTTGAGCACTTTTCCCTCCCTGGTGCCCTGCGCACCCTGAGAACGCCGCCCGCATCGCTTCCTCTTAGAGGGCTGCAGCGTGTGCTGAGTCAAGGCGGGGTGGGGGGCGGGGAGGCCCTTGGTTGTGAACCTGCGCAGTAGCGACCTCTGCCCACAGTGAGTGAGCCTCCCTTCCCTGTTGATCCCTCCCCTGTGCGAATCAGCTACTTCGCTGGGGCCAGGCCAAGTCCTTCACCCTTTGCCCTTTGAACCTGTTGTGGGTTCAGGGGGCCTCCCAGGTGGTGCTCGTGGTAAAGAACCTGCCAGCCAGTGCGGGAGACACTAGAGGAGGACATGGCAGCCCGCTCCAGTGTTCTTCCCGGAGAGGCCCATGGACGGAGGAGCCCGGTGGGCTGCAGTCCATGGGTCACAGAGTCAGACACGGCTGAGCGTGCCCGCACACCTTCCGCAGCCACAGGATCTCTCCTAATCAAGGCCACCCTGCCCCTGTGGTCAGGGGGTACCCACATCCCGCACCCAGATTTATTTAGGACAAAACCAGGAGACAGTGGATCGTAATCCCATTTTGGCATTTCTGCGTGGCCTGGCCCTGCCTGAGTGGCGGCGGAGAGCAGTGTCTCTGCATAGTTACTTCATTCAGGCCCCATCTGTCAGAGGCCTGCTGGTCTGGGGGCCCCTGGCTGAGTCACCCAGTCCAGACCCCGTCTTCCAGGGGAGGAGGTGCATTCTGGTGGGGTCACAGCTTTCAGCGGGCTCGGGCTGAGGTGCCATGCCCCACCCTGCGAGGGCAGGGGAGCTCAGACTTGAGGCCAGCGTGGCTGAGCAAAGCTGCCCTCTCCTCCGTCCTGCTCAAGGGCAGCTGCTGGCGGGGCTGTGGGTGAGGCCTGTGCCCTGTCATTCCAGACGCTGGAGGAGCTGCTCGTGGCCGTCCTCAGGCACCCCACGCTGGAGGGCTGGTTCCTGGCCCTGGAGCGGGGGGCCCTCCCCCCCCACACCCTCAGCCCCGTCCTCGTAAAGCTCCTGGCAGCCCAGCTCAGCGCCG
This sequence comes from Tragulus kanchil, assembly GCA_022376925.1. Taxonomy (NCBI): domain Eukaryota; kingdom Metazoa; phylum Chordata; class Mammalia; order Artiodactyla; family Tragulidae; genus Tragulus; species Tragulus kanchil. The sequence continues at coordinate 232,733,920 of JAIOJX010000028.1, read as the reverse complement.
GCATCCTTCCGCTGCTCGTGGCAAGTGCCTCGGCCCTCCGGAGCATCGGTCAGCTCGGCCTCCTGGCCAGGTACTCGGAGGCTGTCACCCAGAGTGTCCTCAAAGAGCTGCGGAGCCCGAGGGCCGGCTCAGCCACGTTGAAGACCCTCCCTCAGCTCGAAGCCCTGCAGGGGCTGCATCCGTACATGGAGGGCGCCCAGCTCCGGGAGGTCACCCTGGCCCTGCTGAGCCTGCCCGAGGCCCGCCTGGTGGCCCAGCAGCCCACTAAGTCCACTAAGAAGGAGAGACACTTGAACGCTCTGGGGAGGACCCTGGTCCAGCTGCTGAGCAGCCGCCCCCAGGAGCCGCTGCAGAGCGGCGAGCTTCTCTGGGCCTCCGAGTACGTGAGAGGCCTGGGGGCTCTGCTGCCCGTGCTGGCTGTGGACGAGCTGGACGCCATGCTCCTCCGGGCTCTGCAGAGAGAGCCTGTGCTGGCCCCCGTGGTCGGGGTCGCCCTGCTCGACGACTGCCTGGCCCGGAGGACGCCAGCGGCCCTGGACACTGTGGCCCTGCTCCTGCGGCACAGCCGGCCCCACCTGCTGCGGTTTGAGCGGTGGTGCGGCCAGGCCGGCTCCGGACTCTGCCTGCAGGAGGCCCTGGACGCCTTCCTCCCCATCGTCCGTGTCTACCTCCAGTGCAGGACTCGGGGGTGCTTCACACGCCCTGCAGAAGGTACGGGAAGGGGCGGCTTGGGGCGGCTGGGAGGGCTGTGTCCCCCTTGTCGTGTGTCCCTCCTTACGCCCTGGAGTGTCACGGCGGGGGTATCGTTTAATTCTGTTTCCTCACTGGGGTCTGTGCCTTGCTCCAAAGACAGACTCCCGTCGACTCCGAGTCAGCCTCGGGAAGCCGGGGCAGAGGTGGGCGGTAGCTTCAGCCAGTGGGGGCAGCAAAGGGGCAGCTGCACCTGGTCTTGCTCGAGGGACAGAGTTGTTGGGTGACAGAGCCGCTGAGCGGAGCTCTTCAGCGGGGCCCAGTTCTCTCTGCCAGGTCTCAGATCCAGAGCACTTTATGTTCACCCCAATTTAAGTCCCTTTTATCACATGAATGATTTTTCGCTCACTGCTCTGCCTCTGTGCTGCACAGCTTGCTGTCATCAATGACAAGTGTTTTTTAAACGTTAGGAGCCCTCGCTTCCTACAGCCAGCGGTTCTCCCGGCCCTCTCCTGCTGCTGAGTGAGCTCAGGACTTGGGTGCTCACCATCCTCTCATGACCTTCCCGCTGGGGCTGCCCCCGGGGCCCCCGGGGCGGAGCACCCCTGTCGGGGCTGCGGGAGGAGACGTGACCGGCGGCGTGCTGGGGAGTGCGTAACAGCCGGCTCTCGGAGGACACCGATGTGGAGCGTTTGCCAATTTTCATGGTGTCAGAACTCCCGCCAGGGCCAGTCTCGAGCTAGCAGGGCGCCATCACCCAGGTCACAAGGTTCCTAAAGAGCAGCCGTCGGCACTCCTGAGCCGGTTCCGGCGCTCCACGGTGTCCGAGCCCCTCTCCCGTTTGTCTCGGCCCCAGTGTCCTCTGCTGCCGTTCCCGTCTTGAGGAAGGCCCTGTGGAGGCCGCTGCAGACCAAGCTTCTCCATGTGGACGGGCCCCCAGAGTCTGGACTGCCTCAGGAGATCCTGGCCCAGCTGGTCCCGTTTGCCAGAGCCAAGGACCTCCGTGGCCTCAGGGACTGCCTGCCCCGCTTGCTGCAGACCCCAGGCAGCCACACAAGGTACCAAGCTTCCTGTCTGGTGTTTCTTCCCATCCCAGCTTCCCTTTCCCTGTGGTGTTTATGAAACAGTGGAAATTGCTGCCTGGCAGTTGTGTCCATCGGTGAGGAGGCCGTTGCTACAGGAACCCTTCTTCCAGCCTCCTGGCTGGCGCAAGGTCATTTCCACAAGTGGGTGGTTCTGAGTCTCCTGGAGCCGTGATCCTCAGTCAGGGATGATTTTACCCACTCCAAGGACAGTTGGCAATGTCTGACATTTTTTTTTTTTTGGTTACTTCTATTAGTCTTGCATCTGTTTATCTTTGCTCTTTGACCTCTGTGGGCCTCCCACTGCAGTGATCTCTCTCGCTGCAGAGCACTGGCTCTGGGCGCATGTGCTCTAGAGCTCCGGCTTGGTAGTTGGACACATTGGTCCAGCTGCTCTGGGGCACGTGGGATCTTTCCAGGCCAAGGATCGAACCGACACCCCTTGCACTGCAAGGTGGTGTCCTTACCCACTGGACCACCAGGGAAGCCCTATCTGACATTTTTTGTCACAATATAGGAGTGGAAAGTCTTGTTTCCGGCTTCCAGAGGGTGGGCCAAGGGTATAGCTAAATATCTGGCAATGCATAGCATATCCCTCTCCCCCGCAAGGAGAGAATTATCTAGCCCAACAGGCCAATAGTGCTGAGAGTGAGGTACCCTGGTTAGACAGAGTGTGGGCAGTATATCCTTTTTCTGGTGTGCTAATAGGGTGTCTTCTAGTCTTGAAAGTTCTGGTTCATCTTTGAAGTTTGAGTAAGGGGTAGGCGAAGTCTGTGACTTCTGAGTGTGGGGAGTGAGTTGTAGGGACCAGGACTCGGGGCGCTTGTCTTCTATGGCCCGTTTGATGCTGGGTTGTACTTAGAGCCTTGAACTCTGGACTTTTGTCTCCTGCTGCAGCTGGGTCTTGGCTGATGCCCTCTCGGCCGTCCTGGAGGGGTCGACAGAAGAGCTGCGAGCCTGGAGGAAGACTCTGCTAGAGGCCTGCGTGCAGTGGCTGATTGCGTCCTTCAGTGGCGGTCAGCAAGACCATGGCGCCCAGGACCAGGAGAAGCAGATGCTGCTCAGATTCAACAAACTATTGGTAAGTGTCTCTTATCAGAGACCCTGGTTAGGGGCCTAAGGGGAAGAGGGAGGTAGACAGGCCCAGGTTTCCAGATGCAGATAAGCCAGGGGCTTGAGGTCAGTCAGATGGGGAGTGAAAGGGCCGTGTCTCAGAGGCGGGGAAGCAAACTCTGAAATGATGAGCTGCCTTTTGTCAGGAATGGATGCAGAGATCGGTGAAAATGTTTTTTTTCTGCACCTCCTGAGATGATTGCATGGTTTTGTGTTTTGTTTAGATTGTTAATAAGGTAAATTATATCAATTGATTTTTTGGGTGGGGGGGGCAGGGGAATTGGGGAAGGAGCGGGGCTGGCGGGCCACTTCTGTTGGTCTTTCATTTATCTATTTTCATTCATCTTGACACGGGCCTCCTATCGCAGTGTGGGCCTCAGGAGGGAGTTGAGCTCGGGGCGGGGGCGGCACTGTGCTGTTACAGGCCCTCCTTACCCCACTCTGCTGGTCCCTGTCTCTCCTCCTCTCCCTCTCCCTCTCTCTCTCAGACTGAATTCTTTGAGAGCAGTTTCAGGTTCAGAGCGCCACTGGGCAGAAAGTGCAGAGATCCTGCGTGTTCTGTGCTCCCTCAGCCTCCCCACAATCAATAGCTTCCCCATAGACCTTTATTGCAATTGAAGTGTGACTTTCATCTTGTGAAACAGAAGATCTTAAGTGTATATAGATACACATGCCCCTGTGCCCAGACTCCTACCCAGGCTCTTCATCCTTCCAGAAAGCTCTGTCTTGCTTTTTCCTGGTCTGTCCCCTCCCTGCCAGAGCAGCCGCTCCTCTGATGTAACATAACACACCGTGTTTGGAGATGGGCAAACCCAGCAGGGACTGTGGACCTAGGGTGGCCCTATTAGGGGGCAGGGATTGTGCCCTGGGTGGTTGTTCACTCATGTGTTTAAACAGTCACATACGGCTGCACCCACGTGTGTTGCACATCAGTCAGGGCTGTTTAGAATGGTGGACAGAGGGGAAGCTACAGGACCGTTTGGGAATTTCCTTTCAGTCATTGGTGATCATAGGTGTGCTAATAAAATGACCAAGCTATGAGTGGGAAAACAAAACAATTTAAAAATCAAAGGAAGAAAGGACTGCCTGCTTTTGTGAATGGCTTAGGTAATCATACTCCTTATTTATTGGAGAGCTGTCATGTAATTCCCTTGTCCTCTATTTTAAATTAACGCGGATATTCTACATTTATTTCTCACTCACTTTATTTCTAGAATTCACTTAATAAAATTGATCCTGGTGATTGGCAGAAACTTGTGAAGAACGGACTTAAGTAAGTCGCATGTATTTTCTTGGCGTGGCCACGGGTGTCTCGGCCGGGGCGGGGCTGGAGGCGCTACGGCGCGGACACTGGCCGACACGGGACGCTGCTCTTGCTCTGGGCAGACCGGACAGCAGTGTTGGGAGGCGAGAGGTCCGCTCGCTGGTACATGTGCTTCTGCGGTGATGAAGGAAGCAGCCCTTCAAACATGAGAGATGTTTTTAAAAAAGCCAGGGGTGTGCGGAGAGTAATGCCATAGCAGCCAGATTCGGTAAACGCTGAGTGTTTCTCTGTCTGTGCTAATGGGTTCTTCTTCCTCCCTCCTCAGGGGTCACCCTCCCGAGGTTGACTTTGTCGTGGCTCTGTGTGTGTTCGCTCTTTGGTTGCGTGTCGCTATGTCTCTATAAACAGTACACCACAGTGCTTGGTGTGTTAGACGTCTGCGGAGGCACCACTTTACCATTCCTTTTCTGCGCTCAGAAGTTTCTGAGCGACCCGTGTTGATACGTGGAAATCCGTCCTTGCTGTCTTTTCCCCACGCCCCAGCTCATGGAGCTGGTCCCTTACGGATGACCAGAGCCTCCCCTCTCGCCTTGCCTCCTTCCTCCCGGCCCACCAGTGGATGTCCCATGTCTCCTTCTCCCCATGTAACATAACACACCGTGTTTGGAGATGGGCAAACCCAGCAGGGACTAGGGTGGCCCTATTAGGGGCAGGGATTGTGCCCTGGGTGGTTGTTCACTCATGTGTTTAAACAGTCACATACGGCTGCACCCACGTGTGTTGCACATCAGTCAGGGCTGTTTAGAATGGTGGACAGAGGAAGCTACAGGACCGTTTGGGAATTTCCTTTCAGTCATTGGTGATCATAGGTGTGCTAATAAAATGACCAAGCTATGAGTGGGAAAACAAAACAATTTAAAAATCAAAGGAAGAAAGGACTGCCTGCTTTTGTGAATGGCTTAGGTAATCATACTCCTTATTTATTGGAGAGCTGTCATGTAATTCCCTTGTCCTCTATTTTAAATTAACGCGGATATTCTACATTTATTTCTCACTCACTTTATTTCTAGAATTCACTTAATAAAATTGATCCTGGTGATTGGCAGAAACTTGTGAAGAACGGACTTAAGTAAGTCGCATGTATTTTCTTGGCGTGGCCACGGGTGTCTCGGCCGGGGCGGGGCTGGCGGCGCTACGGCGCGGACACTGGCCGACACGGGACGCTGCTCTTGCTCTGGGCAGACCGGACAGCAGTGTTGGGAGGCGAGAGGTCCGCTCGCTGGTACATGTGCTTCTGCGGTGATGAAGGAAGCAGCCCTTCAAACATGAGAGATGTTTTTAAAAAAGCCAGGGGTGTGCGGAGAGTAATGCCATAGCAGCCAGATTCGGTAAACGCTGAGTGTTTCTCTGTCTGTGCTAATGGGTTCTTCTTCCTCCCTCCTCAGGGGTCACCCTCCCGAGGTTGACTTTGTCGTGGCTCTGTGTGTGTTCGCTCTTTGGTTGCGTGTCGCTATGTCTCTATAAACAGTACACCACAGTGCTTGGTGTGTTAGACGTCTGCGGAGGCACCACTTTACCATTCCTTTTCTGCGCTCAGAAGTTTCTGAGCGACCCGTGTTGATACGTGGAAATCCGTCCTTGCTGTCTTTTCCCCACGCCCCAGCTCATGGAGCTGGTCCCTTACGGATGACCAGAGCCTCCCCTCTCGCCTTGCCTCCTTCCTCCCGGCCCACCAGTGGATGTCCCATGTCTCCTTCTCCCCAGGTGCCCGATTTTCTGGGGGAGATTTCTGCTGGCTCTTAGTGTGGGCACAATTTCAGTTTTACTAGATATTTCAATGTGTCCTCCCAGGTTCTCACGCTGACATAACAGTGTGGAAGTTCACTTTGTCCTCACTTCCTCACCAGCACTTGATGTGGTCAGCCTCTTTCTTTCTGGCATTCGGATAGTCATGAAATAGTGTTGCCCCTGTAAGTTTCATTTCCCTGATTAGTCATCAATTTGAAACGTAAGAAATATTAAGAAGAAAATAATAAACCAGACGTGAACGGCAGTCGAGGATTAACCTTGGTGTCCTCAGACATTTCTTTGACGCTTTGGTTGGTTTGTGTGTCTAGAATGCTCACCGAGTTCTCAGTGGTTCCTAACAATACTCATATACGACTACAGCCTTCCTTCCTGGAGCCTAATGCTATGATTTCTCTCGTGGCTTCAGAAGGGGTGTAAGACAGGAAGGCTTCTGAGCTATTAAAGGGACGTTTTGAGGAGCTGGAAGGAAGGAAGGAGGCTGCCCTGGCGGTGGTCTGGGTGTTGTCTTCATCCAGGCTGCCGCCTGGGGTTTCAGCTAGGCAGGAAGCTCACTGGGTTTTTGCGCCGTCTTCCCTGGCGTTGAGAAGTGCTCCCGGGGGTGTGGCGGCTGGGAGCAAGGCGCTGCCCCTGTGGCAGGGTGATGCCGTGTGCCCGTCGGCCTTAGAAGTCTCGCCTTTGTGGCCTGTTGTAAGTTTGCCTTAATAAAATGCTGAGAAAAAAGGCTTCCTATTGTTTGTGAAGCTATTTCCCCTTGGGTTCTTGCCTTCTAGGTTTCGGTATCAGGACCGTGCATTTCTGGAAGCCCTCTCTGCCGCCATACAGCTCCTGTATCTCCCAGAAAGCCCTCTGCACTCGCAGCTCACCCAGCTCCCGGTGGTCCACATGATGCTCACCCAGCACTCGCTGTTCCTGCCCACCCTGCTGGGGGCCGGAGAGGAGGAGGGCCCCGACAGCCCCGCGAGAGGTGCCTGCTCGCCCCACCCCCCACGCCCGACACAGTTGATTTCCTGATTCTGTCGAGCTGGCTGCACACTGGAGCGCAGTGCTCACGTGTCCTCAGAGCCGAGGAAGCGTTACGCGGTGGTATCTGAACATTTCGTGTGCGCTTCCTGGGTGGCTCATTGGTAAAGAACCCACCTGCCAGTGCAGAAGACAAGGGTTTGATCCCTGGGTGGGAAAATCCCCTGGAGAAGGAAATAGCAACCCACTCCAGTATTCTTGCCTGGAGAATCCCATGGACAGAGGAGCCTGGCGGGCTACAGTCCATAGGGTAGTAGAGTCAGACACGACTTAGCAACTAAACAACAACAGTCCGAACATGTCGTTTCTGCAAAATTCAAGCTCAAGAAACATTTCCTCTGACTTCGGATCACACACGAAATAGCAGACCACTCCTCAGAGCCTATTCTGGCTTACGGGAGTTGAGTTTAGGTCCCCATTGCTAGGTCCCTGCCGGAGGCTCTTACAGCCCTGGTTGTGGCTCCTTTCTCACTCTTCAGTGAGCACCTGCTTTGCCTGGAGATGCCACGGTCTAGACGGTCCTCCCTCCCGGAGCCACACCCTGTTTGGAGACAAGTTGACATCTCCAAACTCTGGGCAAGCGCTGCAGAGCCGACGGTCTGAATCTGCTACGCTGGAGAGAACTGTTGCCCAAGTTTGACACAGTCCAGGCAGCAGTAGGAAAAAGTAAAGAAATATTAGAGATTTGGGTAACACAATCATGGAGGAAAATGCTTGGTTTTAAAGTCTTTGTTGGCTCAGAGTTTGGCAGGAGACTGAGAGAGGCTGGTATCAAAGACCTAGGAAGAGATTGTAAGGATGCTTTCATTTAAAAAAAAAAAAAGGTAGGGAAGGGCCCAGAGGGCCGTCCTCTGCCCAGCGTGGTCCAGAGCGCCTCAGGCAGTTATGTTCTCCACGGCGCGGGCCCCCCTCCCCTGCCCCGCGCTCCGCCCCGCACTGCTGGCCAGCTGCGCGGTGCTGTCTTCCAGAGGCGCTAGTGGACCTGATGGCCGTGCTGGTGAGGCTATGCCCCTCCGTCTGCGAGAGCAGCCACTTCGCGGTGCTCCTTGGGGCCTACGGCGCCTCGCTCAGCGTCCTGGGTGAGGTGTGGGGACCGGGTCGTGGGGACCAGGGGGTGGGGGGGCTAGGGGTGGGACCCAGAGGGGTGTGGGGGCCAGGGCTGAGGGACTGGGCGATGTGGCTGCCAGCACGGTGTGTAAGGGCTCTGAAGGCACCGCCAGAGAGCTCTCCACACTGACCCGTAACTGCCTTTAGACCAGAAGATTCTGCTCCTCCTGCGGGCGTACGAGGAGAACAGCCACAGCCTCGTCAGCTTCAGGTGGGTGGCAGGCCTGGGGGTGCACGCGACGGACCCCGAAGGCCTGCACAGTGGGCTCCACACCCAGGCTGGTCTCTTGGGACAAAGTGGGGCTGGGCAGGCCCCTCAGCTCGCACACACGGACTGCGCTGCCCTGTCTCTGTGAGGCTGGTCCCTGAGGGTCAGGCCCTGCGGGTCGATCATGTGTGTCTGTCACAGGCTGACCCTCAGACTCACTCCTGACTTGGGGTCATTTTGCTTGTTTTCTGAACACCTCTGTCTTTGCACTTTCCTCTAGGAGGGCTGGCTGGATGTCAGTCGCGTCTCCGTGTGTGCGTGTGTGCTGCAGCTGTCTGGATTTGTCTCTTGCCTGCCTCTCTCTGTCTCTGTGTCTGTCTGCCTCTCCGTCTGTCTCCTGGTTCCCATTGGCCCCTTGCCCTGCAGCCAGCTCAGCTTTGGGCCCTGAGGGGCTGGACAGAGGCCCCTCCCCGTGGGCCTTGCCCCAGCGCTGCAAGGGCTCCGCTGTTCGTAGACAGCATCTGAGGTTCTCTTTGCCGCCCTAGTTTCTCGTCTCCTTAGTCTGAGACCAGGACCCCAGCCTCTGCCCAGTACATGAGAAGAGCTTTGCGTGCTGAGACAGGAAGTAAGCCGACCGGGCCAAGAAAAATCGTTCAGGAGAACTCTGAAAGGAAAGGAAAAAGTATTTCCCTTCTGGAATACCCTTTTTTTCTTAATATTAAAGATATGTTAGCCATCCTTCTTCCCCCCTCAAAAAAAACATTAAAGAAAACCATTTTCTGCCTCTTCAGAGCGCCCAGGTCATGAACAGACATTTTCTCTCCTTCCTCCCACGACCTCACCCTGTCCCTGCCTTGCAGTTGGTGCTGCTTCAGTTGCACTGTTTCTGGAGTGAGCAGCCCCTGGCTGTGTGAGGCAGAGGAGAGAAAAGGGGCCATTTGCGTCACCCACCCTCCTCTGCGTGAGAACCCCTCTCCAGGGTCCTGAAGGCCACACGGGTGCCCCCAGGTGCAGATGGGCCCGATCGTTTGCCAGGAGGAAGGCAAGGAAGGAAGCCCGCTGGGCGGTGTCCACGGGGCTGGTGGCCTGAGAAGTGGAGACGGGGTTGGCTCCCAGCTCCGCGGTGGACCTGGTCAGCTCATGGCTGCGTGTGGACGGGAGTTCCTGTCCGTGGCGCCTCGCCAGGCCGCCAGGGTTCCGCTGCTGTGTCCAGCCCAGACTCTGGAGCCGGCCTTCCCAGATTTGACTTCCCACTCTGCCGCTCACCAGGTGGGCGCGGGACCCGCTGAGCAAGTCCCCAGATCTTCTGTGTGCCTCTTTTCTCCAGTACCCATGATAACAGTACCTACCTTAGGGGGCTGTTGTGCAGATTAAGTGGCTTAATCCACATCAAGGCTAGACTAGAGCCTACACACTGTCATCTTTCCGTAAGTGCTGGCTTCTGGCCTCCCAGCACTATCCCGCACCTCATTGTCGCCGGCCTCTCTGCCACCCCACCGTCCCCTACCTGTAGGGCCCGTGGCTGTCTAGCCAGCTCAGCTTGGGCCCTGAGGGGCTGGACAGAGGCCCCTCCCCGTGGGCCTTGCCCCAGCGCTGCAAGGGCTCCGCTGTTCGTAGACAGCATCTGAGGTTCTCTTTGCCGCCCTAGTTTCTCGTCTCCTTAGTCTGAGACCAGGACCCCAGCCTCTGCCCAGTACATGAGAAGAGCTTTGCGTGCTGAGACAGGAAGTAAGCCGACCGGGCCAAGAAAAATCGTTCAGGAGAACTCTGAAAGGAAAGGAAAAAGTATTTCCCTTCTGGAATACCCTTTTTTTCTTAATATTAAAGATATGTTAGCCATCCTTCTTCCCCCCTCAAAAAAAACATTAAAGAAAACCATTTTCTGCCTCTTCAGAGCGCCCAGGTCATGAACAGACATTTTCTCTCCTTCCTCCCACGACCTCACCCTGTCCCTGCCTTGCAGTTGGTGCTGCTTCAGTTGCACTGTTTCTGGAGTGAGCAGCCCCTGGCTGTGTGAGGCAGAGGAGAGAAAAGGGGCCATTTGCGTCACCCACCCTCCTCTGCGTGAGAACCCCTCTCCAGGGTCCTGAAGGCCACACGGGTGCCCCCAGGTGCAGATGGGCCCGATCGTTTGCCAGGAGGAAGGCAAGGAAGGAAGCCCGCTGGGCGGTGTCCACGGGGCTGGTGGCCTGAGAAGTGGAGACGGGGTTGGCTCCCAGCTCCGCGGTGGACCTGGTCAGCTCATGGCTGCGTGTGGACGGGAGTTCCTGTCCGTGGCGCCTCGCCAGGCCGCCAGGGTTCCGCTGCTGTGTCCAGCCCAGACTCTGGAGCCGGCCTTCCCAGATTTGACTTCCCACTCTGCCGCTCACCAGGTGGGCGCGGGACCCGCTGAGCAAGTCCCCAGATCTTCTGTGTGCCTCTTTTCTCCAGTACCCATGATAACAGTACCTACCTTAGGGGGCTGTTGTGCAGATTAAGTGGCTTAATCCACATCGAAGGCTAGACTAGAGCCTACACACTGTCATCTTTCCGTAAGTGCTGGCTTCTGGCCTCCCCAGCACTATCCCCGCACCCTCATTGTCGCCGGCCTCTCTGCCACCCCACCGTCCCCTACCTGTGACGGGACCCGTGGCCTGTTCTCAGTGCCCGGCATGCCAGCTGCTTGACAGAGCTGCCTGTGGTGGCCTCCGTCCTCGCCGCCCTTGTCCGCTCTGTTCCCGGCGGGCCGCTGTGACCCGTCTGCCCTCCCCGCCGGCTCTAGGGTGCTGCTGTGGGGCCCGGCGGCCGTGGAGCATCAGAAGACGTGCCGCAGCCTGGGCAGGTCCCTGTGGCAGCAGCCCAGCGTCGGGGACGTCCTCCGCCTGCTGGATCGGGACCGCGTGATGAGGACCATCCTCCACTTCCCCCAGAACCGGAGGCTGCTGCCCCCCGAGGTACAGGGAGGGGCGCCCAGGGCGAAGCCATGAGGCTTCCGCTGCTGTAAAATACAAGCACTGTTTTTTATTATTAGCTACCGTCTTGTAAGTGAAGTTCCAGCCACATGCAAAAGTACAGAGATACAACCTCACACACCCAGCACCCAACTGCAGCCGTTATTAGCACTGACCTCCATCTGTTTCATTTATAACTGTCCACAAAAGCAAGTATCAGAGGTCTTTCACGGATATGAACTGTTGTTATTTAATAAGACCGTTGTTTTCGTGCACTTGAGCATTCAACATAATGTGAGCTCTAGGTGATGGTGGGTGAACATGGCGTTGAGCCACATGGTGTTGCACTCAGGAGGTGGAACTGCTCGTTTCTGTTTGTCCCGGGCTGTTCAGGACGCACGGGAGCCGCTGTTTAAAGACAGGAGCACGGTGGATCTCAGTGAGCTTTACGACCCCTGCTTCCTCCTCCACCTCTTCAGTGAGCTGACCAGACCAGGTAATTGCAGCCTTCCAGGGAGGCTGGAGAGGGCCTCGTGTTTACCACAATCGCCAGTGTGCGTGTGCTCAGTGGCTCAGTCACGTCCACCTCTTTGCAACCCTATGGACTGTCGCCCACCAGGCTTCCCCGTCCATGGGCTTCTCCAGGGAAGGATGCCGGAGTGGGTTGCCATGGCCGCCTCCAGGGCATCTTCCCGCCCCAGGGATTGAACCCGAGGCCCCTGTGTCTCCCTCACTGGCAGGCGAGTTCTTTACCACTGCACAGAATAATTCCTAATAGATCTTCAGCTACTTTTTCACCTTTTCTTTCCTGTGCTTTTCAACAAAGTGACCGTTAGTGTTTTGAATACACAGTGTTTTGTAGTTTTTTAATTATAATTTTAAACTCTGGAAATGTCCCTTTCTCTTTGATGTTTTCCTAACGACAAGAGCCTTTTCTGGGTCTCCATTGTCTAGTGGTCATATTCCAGCAGGAATAAGAGATTTTGTCCTTGACAATGAGTGAGAAGCCTGCTAAGGTTGGCTTTTTCTTGGTTTAAGTGTATGTCTGAAATTGCATTTTGTGTCTGTTACCCGAGGGTGGGAATCTTTGAGGGTGAGTGGGTCAGAGGCAGAAAGAACAGAAAGCGTGTAAGTCCACACTGGCGAGGACCAGGGCTGACTCCTAGGCTGGTCAGGTCTGTTGCTTTGGGCGTTGCCAGCCACATGCAAAAGTACAGAGATACAACCTCACACACCCAGCACCCAACTGCAGCCGTTATTAGCACTGACCTCCATCTGTTTCATTTATAACTGTCCACAAAAGCAAGTATCAGAGGTCTTTCACGGATATGAACTGTTGTTATTTAATAAGACCGTTGTTTTCGTGCACTTGAGCATTCAACATAATGTGAGCTCTAGGTGATGGTGGGTGAACATGGCGTTGAGCCACATGGTGTTGCACTCAGGAGGTGGAACTGCTCGTTTCTGTTTGTCCCGGGCTGTTCAGGACGCACGGGAGCCGCTGTTTAAAGACAGGAGCACGGTGGATCTCAGTGAGCTTTACGACCCCTGCTTCCTCCTCCACCTCTTCAGTGAGCTGACCAGACCAGGTAATTGCAGCCTTCCAGGGAGGCTGGAGAGGGCCTCGTGTTTACCACAATCGCCAGTGTGCGTGTGCTCAGTGGCTCAGTCACGTCCACCTCTTTGCAACCCTATGGACTGTCGCCCACCAGGCTTCCCCGTCCATGGGCTTCTCCAGGGAAGGATGCCGGAGTGGGTTGCCATGGCCGCCCCCAGGGCATCTTCCCGCCCCAGGGATTGAACCCGAGGCCCCTGTGTCTCCCTCACTGGCAGGCGAGTTCTTTACCACTGCACAGAATAATTCCTAATAGATCTTCAGCTACTTTTTCACCTTTTCTTTCCTGTGCTTTTCAACAAAGTGACCGTTAGTGTTTTGAATACACAGTGTTTTGTAGTTTTTTAATTATAATTTTAAACTCTGGAAATGTCCCTTTCTCTTTGATGTTTTCCTAACGACAAGAGCCTTTTCTGGGTCTCCATTGTCTAGTGGTCATATTCCAGCAGGAATAAGAGATTTTGTCCTTGACAATGAGTGAGAAGCCTGCTAAGGTTGGCTTTTTCTTGGTTTAAGTGTATGTCTGAAATTGCATTTTGTGTCTGTTACCCCGAGGGTGGGAATCTTTGAGGGTGAGTGGGTCAGAGAGGCAGAAAGAACAGAAACGCGTGTAAGTCCACACTGGCGAGGACCAGGGCTGACTCCTAGGCTGGTCAGGTCTGTTGGTTTGGGGCGTTGTGTCCACCGTTGGTGTGTAGGACAATCTCAGTGTGGCATGAATCTGCATTTTCCTAATAGCTAATGATGTTGAGCATCTTGAGGCTTATTTGCCCTCTGGCATTCTTTTTGGTAAAATGTCAACTCATGTCTCTTACCTTTTTATTCTGATGGGTTTTACTTGTTGTTCCTGTTGAATTTTGCGGGTTCTTTATATGTTATAGCTGTGAGTCCTTTGTTTGATAGGTGGTTTGCAAATATTTTCTCCCAGGGTGTAAGCTTACCTTTTCAGTTTCCCAACAGGCTTTCCCAAAGAGCAGAAACTTTCAATTTTGCCAGAGTCCAGTTTATCGCTTTTTCCAGTCTTAAAAGCTCTCTGCCCATCCCTCCATCCCAAAGAATCTCTCCCGGGTTTATATCTGAAAGTCTTACAGTGGTAGCCTTTGCATTTAAGTCTGTGACCTGTTTTGAGTTAGTTTTATATAAGATGTGGAGTTCAGGTCCAGCTTTGTTTTCTCGCCTGTGGATGTTCTGATCCATCCCCTGTTTGTCGCTCCACCGTCTCTCCTCCTCCTCCTTTCTCCCAGTTACTGCTCGACCAGGGAGTCCCGGCTCCCCTGCACGGATGCTTCCTGGCTGGGAGGGCGGGCACAGTCGTCACTACTCCTCACGTGGCCACCACTGGTGCCAGGCGGGAGCCTCCTCCTCCTTCTGCATTCGGCTCCATCTGACGCACCATGGGGACCAGCCAGCCTGATGCCCGAGAGGTCCCCTGACTGCTTCCTCCTGCTGGCGATGACCAAGTGGATTAGGTGCACCAGGACACCATGCCTCATGTTAGCCCTGTTTTCTCCTTTTTAAAATTTAATATCATTTTTTTTTCCCTCTGGCCACACAGCTTGTGGGATCTTAGTTCCCCAACCAGGGTTTGAACCCGGGCCCACAACAGTGAAAGCTCTGGGTCCTAACCACTGGACCACCAGAGGATTCCCTAAAATTGGTATCTTTTGATCCTAAAGTGCTCCTCCTTGGGACCAGATTTGCTGATCCTCCACCCGTGCCCCGTAGTTCCTCACAGAAGGAGCAGAGGGCTGTGTTCTTAGAGATAAGCCCCTCCGTGGACCCTGGGTGCTGTGGCTGAGTTGAATCCTCTGCAAGAGGGCAGCTGCACGGGTCAGGGGATGGCCGTGGCCAGTGGATGTCTTCATGGCCGAGGCGACTGTCAGCAGCGACTGGAGGAGGCGTGTCCGCTACGCTCCTTGATCCCCTCCACGCCTCGGCAATGCTGGCTAAGTCTGTTTCTCATCAAACATGAAAATAGATTTTCCACAGTCTAAAAATATGACGCTACTTCAGTGAACTGTTGCAAGTCATGTAGTCTGTTGCTCTGTCTTTCAGTGGAAGTCCTAGGAGACAGAAAGCAGAGGCTTAGAAAACACTTAATGGAGAAATAGGGAAATCAGGACTGTTGTTCTCAGAGTCTTGAATAAGGCCCTTTTGGGGCAGAGGAGGGCAGGGGTAGGACGAGATCTGAGAGGCCTTTTGTGAAGAGGGGTAACTAGTAAATGCTCTTTCAAGTTGGGGAGCTCTCCACTTACAGCCTGCTTAACATTGTATTGTAACATTTGCAGATCATATCTCCCCAGAAAGGAATTGCAGTACCGTATATTACTGGTTACACTACGATTATTCAGATTGAAACAGAGTATTTTTAAAAACGTAGAAATAGCTAGGCAAATGGAAAACAAGCACACCAAAAAACACTAGGGCCATGAAATTTTGCCATGGGCTATTTGCTTATAATCCGCAACAACAAAAAAAAATGGAAGCAAAATATTTTAAACAAATTTTATCATCCGATAAAGGGAAGCGTACCAGTGCGTCAGGAGAGGAAAATTCCTAGCAGTAAAACAGTAAGCTGAACAGAACAGAAATCTGTGAGCAGCACATATAATGGCCAAAGGCTTATTGTGGTTGAATTAAGTCATGACTCTTTTTTTCATATATATTTTTAAAGTTTTTATACGATTTACTTTCGCCCTGGTGTACAAGTGAGCATGAACAATGTTTTTGACTTTTAAATAAGTGATATGTCGAAACCCATACAAATCATACACGTGTGTGTGAGTTTGTGAGAAACCACCAGTCAGATCAAGCAGAATCAACAGCCCCTCAGGCCTTTCCCGGCTGGAGCCCTTCCCCTCAGTAGGGGCCACGGTCCTATGTTTGAACTTTATTTAAATGATATTAAACAGTGTCTGTTGTTCTGTATCAGCTCCGTTTATCGGCCTTATATTTGGGAGGTTCATCATGCCAGGTCAAGCAGAAGTTCTCCACAGCATAATTTTGCTTCCTGAGGTGACACCAGGGTCCAAGTGTGGCCACACATTTTGTGATCCTGAATTGCTTTTTGTGTGGTGACCAGGCTTCGGAGAACCAGCCTCACTGCTGCGTGTCAAGCCTTGGCTGAAAATGGGAACCTGTTTTCTTACCCTTGTTGCTTCTCTCCTTGGAGTCCTTGGCTGAGAAGCAGGTCCCACCAAGGCTGTTAGCAATGGCAGTGACGAATGCTTTCGCAGCGGAATCTCGTCCTCAAGAGAACCGGGCTGAGCCCTTCCGCTCCTGTTTCCCAGAGCAGGGAGGCCCATGGGCAGCTCTCACCAGAACCCTGGATTGGGGGACCTCCCTGTGAAGAGCGTCCCGGCCAGGCGGCCTCCGGGAGGTGGCGTGGGAGGAGGCGTGAGGAAGAAGAAAGCTCTCGGTGTGTGAAGAGCACCGCCGTGGAGCCCCTTAAAACACGGGGTGCCTCCTGCTGTAGTCCTTGAGAATTGTCCTGGTTAAGCCATTTCGGTTTGAAAATTTGTTATCCCAAGGCCAAATTGCTATTTTTGAGGTTCTTAAAGAGACTGGTGTGTCTGTTTTTTTGATCATCTATTAGAGTTTCAACACTCAAGGGCAGCTCTTTGTCATGGATTTTACAAAACCAAGACTTCCAGGGAATAGCAGATACCACAGAAGATGAAACTGACCTCCCACGGTCTGGGAGCCCTCCAGGTGTGAGCTGGGGCGATCGGAGGGTCACCTGGTTTCCCTCCTCAGGGATGCCTGTCCTCCATCACTTCACGCCCAGTGTCTTGAAGGTCTGTTGTTCATTCCTTCAGCTGTGTTTTAGTTGTTTGAGTGGAACAGGGGAGCCTGGTTCCTGCCTCTCCTGGCTGGCAGTAAGTGGCGATCCTGTGATAGGGTGTGAAAGCTGAGCGAGAGGAAGGGACCGTGGACCTGCAGAATCAACAGCCCCTCAGGCCTTTCCCGGCTGGAGCCCTTCCCCTCAGTAGGGGCCACGGTCCTATGTTTGAACTTTATTTAAATGATATTAAACAGTGTCTGTTGTTCTGTATCAGCTCCGTTTATCGGCCTTATATTTGGGAGGTTCATCATGCCAGGTCAAGCAGAAGTTCTCCACAGCATAATTTTGCTTCCTGAGGTGACACCAGGGTCCAAGTGTGGCCACACATTTTGTGATCCTGAATTGCTTTTTGTGTGGTGACCAGGCTTCGGAGAACCAGCCTCACTGCTGCGTGTCAAGCCTTGGCTGAAAATGGGAACCTGTTTTCTTACCCTTGTTGCTTCTCTCCTTGGAGTCCTTGGCTGAGAAGCAGGTCCCACCAAGGCTGTTAGCAATGGCAGTGACGAATGCTTTCGCAGCGGAATCTCGTCCTCAAGAGAACCGGGCTGAGCCCTTCCGCTCCTGTTTCCCAGAGCAGGGAGGCCCATGGGCAGCTCTCACCAGAACCCTGGATTGGGGGACCTCCCTGTGAAGAGCGTCCCGGCCAGGCGGCCTCCGGGAGGTGGCGTGGGAGGAGGCGTGAGGAAGAAGAAAGCTCTCGGTGTGTGAAGAGCACCGCCGTGGAGCCCCTTAAAACACGGGGTGCCTCCTGCTGTAGTCCTTGAGAATTGTCCTGGTTAAGCCATTTCGGTTTGAAAATTTGTTATCCCAAGGCCAAATTGCTATTTTTGAGGTTCTTAAAGAGACTGGTGTGTCTGTTTTTTTGATCATCTATTAGAGTTTCAACACTCAAGGGCAGCTCTTTGTCATGGATTTTACAAAACCAAGACTTCCAGGGAATAGCAGATACCACAGAAGATGAAACTGACCTCCCACGGTCTGGGAGCCCTCCAGGTGTGAGCTGGGGCGATCGGAGGGTCACCTGGTTTCCCTCCTCAGGGATGCCTGTCCTCCATCACTTCACGCCCAGTGTCTTGAAGGTCTGTTGTTCATTCCTTCAGCTGTGTTTTAGTTGTTTGAGTGGAACAGGGGAGCCTGGTTCCTGCCTCTCCTGGCTGGCAGTAAGTGGCGATCCTGTGATAGGGTGTGAAAGCTGAGCGAGAGGAAGGGACCTGTGCGTGAGTGGCCTGGGCGGGGTGCTGATAGATCTCCCAGGAGCTTTCTGTTTCAGGGGGAGGAGCAGGAAGGCTCACCCGATGGGTGAGTCCCCATCCCCATGTGACCAGCCTCTCTCAGCCTTGTCGCCCCACGGCAGGGGCTGCAGGGTTGCCATAGGCCCTCCAGCCCCTGGTTTGTGGTGATTTCTACCCTTCTGACAGCCATTCTTTTTAAAACCATTATATGGCTATATAGCTATTGGGATTAAGCAGAAACTGGTGATTATCGTTTTTCTTTTTGATTTATTTTTAGGTTTTTTAAACTGCAGGCATTATCTTTTTAAGTCTTAATTTCAGGGAGAGAAAAGAAAAAAAGAGTTTGGCTTGTAGAAAATATTACAGTGGTGTATCTCTCTCTTTTTGGTGTATTTCTTATTGATCGTGTATTCCCAGATCCCTCATCGACTGCCGGAGCTGGCTTTCCCTGCTTGGCCCCTTCCCCCTACCCTGCCCCTGGGGCTGTGTGCCCCAGGCTTCCTTATGCTGGCTCCTAAGGTCACCTCGCTTCTCTGGCTCATTGGGCATTTGTGAGAAATAACGAAGGAATCTGTGTTGGGATTTATAAGCATCTTAGAAACTGAAGGCCTGTGATTGTTGCTACAGGAGGGAGGACCGTCTTTTAGACAATGGCGGGGGGCTTCAGGGAGCAGGAGGGGGACCTGCGTTTCTGTGTTTGGCAGACACATGTGGCTGATGGTCGTGAGCGCAAAAGGAAATGGAATTCTCCGTGTTGCCCGTGTATCTTGGAATGACCGTGCGTGTATCTGGTGAGTGCTCTGTTTTATTTCCCTCAGAATTTGTGGTGGACTGCAGGAAGTTTGTGGACTCCAATGCTCTGGGCCTGACCGCCGCGGCCCTCAGCAGCTACGACCCGCAGATGCGCGCGGCGGCCTACTCGGTGCTGGCGGCCTACTACTTGCACCTGGAGGGGGCGCGCTTCCGGGAGCAGCCCCAGGTGAGCGGCGGCCTCGGGGGGGGAGTCCTGGGGGAGCCACGAGGCGGGGCTCAGAGATTCTGACCCAGAAGTCTGTCTTGCCTGGGGGCCCGGGCTCTCTTTGGGTTTCGGGTCCCCCCATAGGCCTGAAGCGCAGAGGAAGGGACCCTGGGCTGGGGTGCTGATAGATCTCCTAGGAGCTTTCTGTTTCAGGGGGAGGAGCAGGAAGGCTCACCCGATGGGTGAGTCCCCATCCCCATGTGACCAGCCTCTCTCAGCCTTGTCGCCCCACGGCAGGGGCTGCAGGGTTGCCATAGGCCCTCCAGCCCCTGGTTTGTGGTGATTTCTACCCTTCTGACAGCCATTCTTTTTAAAACCATTATATGGCTATATAGCTATTGGGATTAAGCAGAAACTGGTGATTATCGTTTTTCTTTTTGATTTATTTTTAGGTTTTTTAAACTGCAGGCATTATCTTTTTAAGTCTTAATTTCAGGGAGAGAAAAGAAAAAAAGAGTTTGGCTTGTAGAAAATATTACAGTGGTGTATCTCTCTCTTTTTGGTGTATTTCTTATTGATCGTGTATTCCCAGATCCCTCATCGACTGCCGGAGCTGGCTTTCCCTGCTTGGCCCCTTCCCCCTACCCTGCCCCTGGGGCTGTGTGCCCCAGGCTTCCTTATGCTGGCTCCTAAGGTCACCTCGCTTCTCTGGCTCATTGGGCATTTGTGAGAAATAACGAAGGAATCTGTGTTGGGATTTATAAGCATCTTAGAAACTGAAGGCCTGTGATTGTTGCTACAGGAGGGAGGACCGTCTTTTAGACAATGGCGGGGGGCTTCAGGGAGCAGGAGGGGGACCTGCGTTTCTGTGTTTGGCAGACACATGTGGCTGATGGTCGTGAACGCAAAAGGAAATGGAATTCTCCGTGTTGCCCGTGTATCTTGGAATGACCGTGCGTGTATCTGGTGAGTGCTCTGTTTTATTTCCCTCAGAATTTGTGGTGGACTGCAGGAAGTTTGTGGACTCCAATGCTCTGGGCCTGACCGCCGCGGCCCTCAGCAGCTACGACCCGCAGATGCGCGCGGCGGCCTACTCGGTGCTGGCGGCCTACTACTTGCACCTGGAGGGGGCGCGCTTCCGGGAGCAGCCCCAGGTGAGCGGCGGCCTCGGGGGGGGAGTCCTGGGGGAGCCACGAGGCGGGGCTCAGAGATTCTGACCCAGAAGTCTGTCTCCTGGGCGGGGCGAGGGGTGATTCAGAAGTCATCTTGGGTCCCAGCCCTGGAGGGTGGAGAGGGGTCTCCTCTTCCAGGTGCTCTTCTGTGGTGGAGGGCAGAGCAGTTCTAATTTCTTTTATTTTTTTTTTTTAATCTTTTGAGAGGTGGGGGGAGGAGGGGGACGGGTGGGCTACTTCTATTGGTCCTTCATTTCTCTATTTTCATCTGTCTTTGTTCTTTGGCCCGTGTGGGCCTCCCATCGTGGTGGCGTCTGTTGTCACTGAGCACCGGCTCTGGGCGCATGCGCTCCAGAGCTCCGGCTCGGTGATTGGACACATCAGTCCAGCCGCTCTGCAGCACGTGGGATCTTCCCAGGCCAGGGATCAAACTGGCGCCCCTTGCACAGCAAGGCGGTGTCTTTACCCACTGGACCACCAGGGGAAGCCCCCTTTTATTTTTTTAAGGTCATTATTTGTTTCCTGGAACCATTTCTTTTTAATTGTACTTATTTGTTGATTTTTGGCTAGTCTGGGTTTTCACGGCTGCTGCAGGCTCTTCTCTAGTTGCAGGGAGTGGGGGCTCCTCTCTAGTTGAGGTGGGCAGCCTTCTTGTTGCGGTGACTTTTCTTATTGTGGAACTCCGGCTCTAGGGCACACGGGCTCCATAGTTGCGGCTCCGAGGCTGTAGAGCACAGGCTCCATAGTTGTGGCCCACGGCTTAGCTGCTCTGCAGCATGTGGGATCTTCCCGGATCAGGGATCGAACTCGTGACTCCTGCATTGGCGGGCAAACTCTTCACCACTGAGCTGCCAGGGAAGCCCAGCAGTTCTGCTCTCTGTCTGCTGTTTCTGTGGTCTGAACTCAGGTTACAGCAGCTGTCACCCGGGGCACACACAGTCTTGGAAGCTGTGCCCTGAGGTGGTGGGGCAGGTGTCACCTCGGGTGGCCCTGGGGGCGTGTCCCTGCAGGCCGCCCTGCAAAGCCGAAGTTAGGCGGCACGAAACGAGGCTGGTCACAGCTGTTCTGAACATCCTCCCCTCCCCCCTCTTTCTCCCGGTTTGAAGGTGCTGTACCTGTTGGACGTAGTCCGGAACGGGATCCGAACCAAGAACATGAGACTCACGTTCACCTTGGCTCTCTTCATTGCCAAGGCAGCCTTGCAGATTCTGAAACCAGGTAGCGCGGCTGGAATCAGGTTGGGGAGGGGGAAATACTGGCACCGAGCGAGGCCCCCGGGAGGCGTCAGCCCCACGGCGTCACAGTCCACACGTGTGTGAGGAGGGCGGGTCAGGGTCACAAGGGCACGGTGCAGGAGGCTGCGTGCGGAAGAGCGTGTGTTCAGGGGAGGCCTGCGTGGTGGCCTCTGTTGCCGCAGAACACCGGCTCAGGGCGCATGCGCTCAGAGCTCCGGCTCAGTAATTGGACACATCGGTCCAGCCTCTCCGCGCACGTGGGATCTTCCCAGGCCAGGGATCAAACTGGCGCCCCTTGCACAGCAAGGCGGTGTCTTTACCCACTGGACCACCAGGGGAAGCCCCCTTTTATTTTTTTAAGGTCATTATTTGTTTCCTGGAACCATTTCTTTTTAATTGTACTTATTTGTTGATTTTTGGCTAGTCTGGGTTTTCACGGCTGCTGCAGGCTCTTCTCTAGTTGCAGGGAGTGGGGGCTCCTCTCTAGTTGAGGTGGGCAGCCTTCTTGTTGCGGTGACTTTTCTTATTGTGGAACTCCGGCTCTAGGGCACACGGGCTCCATAGTTGCGGCTCCGAGGCTGTAGAGCACAGGCTCCATAGTTGTGGCCCACGGCTTAGCTGCTCTGCAGCATGTGGGATCTTCCCGGATCAGGGATCGAACTCGTGACTCCTGCATTGGCGGGCAAACTCTTCACCACTGAGCTGCCAGGGAAGCCCAGCAGTTCTGCTCTCTGTCTGCTGTTTCTGTGGTCTGAACTCAGGTTACAGCAGCTGTCACCCGGGGCACACACAGTCTTGGAAGCTGTGCCCTGAGGTGGTGGGGCAGGTGTCACCTCGGGTGGCCCTGGGGGCGTGTCCCTGCAGGCCGCCCTGCAAAGCCGAAGTTAGGCGGCACGAAACGAGGCTGGTCACAGCTGTTCTGAACATCCTCCCCTCCCCCCTCTTTCTCCCGGTTTGAAGGTGCTGTACCTGTTGGACGTAGTCCGGAACGGGATCCGAACCAAGAACATGAGACTCACGTTCACCTTGGCTCTCTTCATTGCCAAGGCAGCCTTGCAGATTCTGAAACCAGGTAGCGCGGCTGGAATCAGGTTGGGGAGGGGGAAATACTGGCACCGAGCGAGGCCCCCGGGAGGCGTCAGCCCCACGGCGTCACAGTCCACACGCGTGTGTGAGGAGGGCGGGTCAGGGTCACAAGGGCACGGTGCAGGAGGCTGCGTGTGACGGGGAAGAGCGTGTGTTCACACCTGCCTGTGGGCATGTGACACTGCGGTGAATGCAGATCACATCTCCCCCCAGACGGCCTGCCGAGGGGAGTCCCAGACCCTCCCGTGAGCGTGTCGAGGGGCCTGTCACCGAGGACTGTCCGAGCGGGCAGCCGCTCCTGAGCTCGAGGGCCAGCGCCAGGGCGGCCGCAGTGGGAGACCAGCGGCCTGCAGGTCCCCGTGCCGGCGTCCCCGGGGCGCAGGCCTCACAGCCGCGCGCTCTCGGGTGATCGAGCACGAGTCAGTCTATCTTGGGACCTTTCCTATGTTGCTGTTATTAGTGAAGAGCGACAGAGTGCCAACACTGTTAGGGACCACAGGCCTCTTTGCAGGTAACACGGTTGTTTTCATAAGAGGAAACAGCCACGACGGAGTAGCTTGTTGTGAGCACAAGCTCAGTCGCTTCAGTCGTGCCGGATTCTTTGTGACCCCGTGGACTGCAGCCCACCAGGCGCCCCTGTCCGTGGGGTTCTCCAGGCAAGATCACTGGAGTGGGTGCCATTTCCTCCTCCAGGGGGTCTTCCTGACCCAGGGACTCGGGGGCTGAACCCGCATCTCTATGTCCCCTGCCTTGGCAGGGGGCTTCTTCACCCCTAGTGCCACCTGGGAAGCCCAGAAGCTTGTCCCAGGCCCCGCAGTCAAGTTACTGTTGTAATTCAGATCTGATTTTCAATTTTATTATGGTATTTTTTTTCAACCTTAGAAATTATGGGAGGAAAGAAAGTAATTAGCCATTTAGGTTCCAAAGAAAACAGTCTCCTTGAAGAAAATATCCTAGCAGGTCCAGTCTGTGCCCCCCGGGAGAGCTGTCCCGCATCATGCCTCACGTCGGGTGGAGGCTCCGGGCAGCAGTGGTCACGGGTGGGCTCTGAGGCCGCAGGTGGTCTAGACAGACCAGAGGCAGAGGTCTAAGGGTGGGACCAGGGAGGCGGTATCACCCCTATTGCATTCTAGGCCCAGGTGACCCGGGGCAGGTCTGAGCCCCCTTTGCTGTGGCCGCTCCCGGTGGGAGGCCGATGGGCTGGTGTGAGGCCCGTGCTGTCTGACGTGTGCCGGGCCCCCCTCTGCCCCCAGCTGACGGGCCCTCGGGCCGCACGTAGGCTGATGCCTGGGAGGGGCGATGTCAGTGAAGCACTTGACATCCCCTGGTCGCCCTTGAGCCGCCAGAGACGCCCATACGCCGTGTGGACCTCAGGCGTCTCACTGCGTTTGTTTCTTGAGAGCTGATCACCTGGATGAGCGTTGGAGGGCCCTGCGGGGGCAGGGCTGTCTCTCTGACCCGCAGGGCCCCGCTCCGCGGCTCCAGCCGGCCACGGGCTGTCCTGTCGGCGCCGTGGTGAGTGGTTCTCTGCTTGTGTTGGCTCGCAGAGGACCACATGTACATGAAGGTCAACAAGTTCCTGCTGTCCCACGAGTACCTGAACATGAACAAAGTCCCAGGCTTCTACCAGTTCTTCTACAGCTCGGACTTCGAGGTAACGCCCTGCCCGGAGGCCCTCGGGGTCCCCAGAGTCTCCCGAAGGGGATGCTCAGCCACCGCGCCGACGTGTGCCCGCAGAGACGGCCAGCGGCCTGGCCCAGGCCGGCCTGCGTGTGAAGACACTTCCCATCCCGCACCTTGGCTCTTGGGTCGCCTCTCAGACCTCAGATGACGCCAGCGGCCTCGGGTCTCGTCGTCATTCTTGTGAATCTGGTTGAACGTTGATGTGCTTTTACAGAGCACCTCCCTGAATGGGCACAGTTCAGCTGACCTGTGAACTTCAGCTTGACAGGGTCTTTCATTCCTGACGTGGAGAAAGGAAAGCAGAGAGGAGACAGGGGCGTCTCAATAGCGTCCTCAGAGCTGGAGGGTCAGGGCTGCCACGCTGCGGTCGTTACCACCCCTGAACATAGTGGTGTGGGAAGCGTGTTCACTTGTGTAACGACCGGCTCTTCTTCGCTTGGCTTGACAGCAGAGAGCGGAGCGGGCGTGGGTGCTGGGGCTCCTGCGCCAGGGCATGCGGGACAGACACTGCTACCAGCTGTGCGCCCGGCGGGGCGTCCTGCACCTCGTCCTCTCCTTCTTCGGCAGCCCGCTCTGCGACGAGGAGGCCCAGGTAGGCGGCGGCGCTCTCGCGGGCCGGGGGCTGGGTGGGCTTCGCTCGGGCTCCGCTGGCCCAGGCCAGTCCCTGGGCATCCAGCCGGATGATCGGCTTCCGCCTGAGCGTGCTGGACCCTCGCCTGGGCACGGGGCCCGTGAAGAGGGAGGAGGCCGTGGGTCACCAGGAGGCTCTGGGCAGCGGAGGGCTCTGGGACGCGCTGCCCCGTAGACGACTGACGTGCTCCCAGGCACGCGCGAGGCACCGGGCAATCACGTAGCGCACGGAAGCTGTGGGTCGTCAGACCTTGGCTGGAAACTGCGTCGGGCGTCGAAACGGCCGGCCTCACAGCAGGTGGGGGCCTCTGCACACGAGCGCTGCCCCGGAGCAAGAGCGTGGGTCGAGGGAGACCCCATGGGGCGAAGCCCGGGCTTTGCATTCATTTCTAGCCCGGTCAGCGTCTGTTTCTGGCGTCGTGTTCACTGCTGGTAGACAGGAGGAAGTCTGGGTCAGCTGGGTGTGAGTGTGGTGGGTCACTGTTACTTAGGGCAGGTGAGCGCTCTAAGGCACTCAGGTGGGGACTCCCTGGTGGTCCAGTGGTTTGGACGCCATGCTGCCACTGCAGGGGCAGGGGTTCAGTCCCTGGTTGGGGAACTGAGACCCCATACGCCATGTGGTATGCCAGAAAAAGAGGGGGACAAAGCCCCCAGTTATCAGCTTTAGCGGGAGTCCCGTCTCTCTGTCCTCCTCTCCATCTGGTAGAATTGAGTCCGTGGCTGGGCTGGAAACGCGTCCGCAGGCCCCCGCTCAGGCTGCCCGGATGGGGGCCATGTGGATTCCGTGCTGCGTCTCCACTTGGAGTGGGCGGGTGGGTAGTGGCGGTCCCTGGCTGGAGCTCCCTGTGGCCGTGTGTGTCCTCTGGCTGTTACGGTGAGGACGGCCGGTCCCCCCGGCCACCGGTGTCCCATGGCGCCCCCGGCTGTGGTTGGGATGCGCCATTCCTGGCTCACGTAAGGCAGGCTTTCCTGCAGAAGAGCACCTTTTTGCTTGGTGTTTTGCAGAACTGGATTCTGGAAATGCTGCAGAATGCCGCCCAGGACGCCCGGTCTGCCTATGAGATCTTGCGGGACTGCAGCCTCCTGACGTGGGTCTTGCAAATCCTGCAGAGCAAGTACGCGCCTTGGGTCGGGGGCGAGGGGGTGGGGGGTGAGGGGACGCTGATCTCTCCTTACAGCACGCTGCCCCACCGTGGGGCTCCCTCCTCAGGACCTCCTCTGAGCTTAAGGACCTCTCAGAGGCCCCACCTCCAAATGCAGTCACTGGGGGCTGGGGCTTCACCCGATGAGTTGGGAGCGGGAGGAAGGCGCCCGAGTTCAGTCCAGAGCGTGATCGATTTCGATTCCTCGCCGTCTGGGTCTGAGGCCACCTGAAACAGTGAAGACCCTGTGTCGGCAGACAGCTCTTGGGGGCGGGAATCTTTCTTTCAGACAGCTGTCCGTGATCACAAGCCTGGGAATATCCGGGTTCTTTTGCGCATTTTTACAAAGAATTTTAAAATTTTCCTCCAAAAGAAAGTGGTATCTTCTGTCTAAAGGCAGCACTGGGTGACAGTCTGCTCGTGGCTGTTAGCTTTATGCTTTAGCGTGGCTTGGTCACAGGCGGGAGCCCCTCCCTCAGGTTCCGCAGCGGCTCCAGGGTGTCGCTTGGTTGGGGCCGGGGGGCTGTCTGGTGAGGAGGGAGGCCTGGGGCCTCGCGCTGGGGTGGGAGCGTTGCTCTGGCAGCCCTCCTGGTTCTCCTGCGGCGCTGTGCCCGTGGGGCTGCAGCAGCGGGCGAGTGCGTAGCATGGTCCGGCCCGGGGAGAGCCCGTGCCCCTGGGGGTGCCCGCCGTCACCACCGTCCCTTCTGTGGTCCCCGCCCACCCCCTCCGGGAGGCAAGAGGCAAGGGTGGGACTGAGGGCAGGCCGTCCCGCGTGTGGTTTCAGGTTTGTGGAGACGCAGCTGCTCTCCAACCTCATCTCCCTGCTGCACGCGCTGTGGGTGACCACGCTGGGCGACAGAGACCCGGGGGCACGGGCGCCGCCGCCCCGCAAGCCCGGGACCCCGGAGCCCCCGCAGCTGCTGGCGCTGCACCTGGTGGACGAGTTCCAGCAGGTGCTACTCCTGCTCGTGAGGCACCTCCGGTGAGCACCCCACCCGTCCGGCCCCTGCCGCCCGCCGCCTGCCCGTGGTGGCCTCAGGACACCCGGGCGCCTATGAGTCTTGGGGACTGCAGCCTCCTGACGTGGGTCTTGCAAATCCGCAGAGCACCGTTGGGTCGGGGGCGAGGGGTGGGGGAGGACGCTGATCTCTCCTTACAGCACGCTCCCCAGGGGGACCTCCTCTGAGCTTAAGGACCTCTCAGAGGCCCCACCTCCAAATGCAGTCACTGGGGGCTGGGGCTTCACCCGATGAGTTGGGAGCGGGAGGAAGGCGCCCGAGTTCAGTCCAGAGCGTGATCGATTTCGATTCCTCGCCGTCTGGGTCTGAGGCCACCTGAAACAGTGAAGACCCTGTGTCGGCAGACAGCTCTTGGGGGCGGGAATCTTTCTTTCAGACAGCTGTCCGTGATCACAAGCCTGGGAATATCCGGGTTCTTTTGCGCATTTTTACAAAGAATTTTAAAATTTTCCTCCAAAAGAAAGTGGTATCTTCTGTCTAAAGGCAGCACTGGGTGACAGTCTGCTCGTGGCTGTTAGCTTTATGCTTTAGCGTGGCTTGGTCACAGGCGGGAGCCCCTCCCTCAGGTTCCGCAGCGGCTCCAGGGTGTCGCTTGGTTGGGGCCGGGGGGCTGTCTGGTGAGGAGGGAGGCCTGGGGCCTCGCGCTGGGGTGGAGCCGCGTTGCTCTGGCAGCCCTCCTGGTTCTCCTGCGGCGCTGTGCCCGTGGGGCTGCAGCAGCGGGCGAGTGCGTAGCATGGTCCGGCCCGGGGAGAGCCCGTGCCCCTGGGGGTGCCCGCCGTCACCACCGTCCCTTCTGTGGTCCCCGCCCACCCCCTCCGGGAGGCAAGAGGCAAGGGTGGGACTGAGGGCAGGCCGTCCCGCGTGTGGTTTCAGGTTTGTGGAGACGCAGCTGCTCTCCAACCTCATCTCCCTGCTGCACGCGCTGTGGGTGACCACGCTGGGCGACAGAGACGCGGGGGCAGGGGCGCCGCCGCCCCGCAAGCCCGGGACCCCGGAGCCCCCGAAGCTGCTGGCGCTGCACCTGGTGGACGAGTTCCTGCAGGTGCTCCTCCTGCTCGTGAGGCACCTCCGGTGAGCACCCCACCCGTCCCGGCCCCCTGCCGTCCCGCTGCCTGCCCCGTGGTGGCTTCAGGACACCCACTTCCGCTGCTCCCCTTTAACGCGTCGACCTCACGAGGTTCTGTTCCAGACCCAGAGAACTTAACACACTCAGAAAACCTACAGCTGCCACGCCAGGTCACTCAGCAGGTGGACCATCTATTTGGATACAGATACTCAAAATGATGTTTCGTCGAAAGAACGTGTTTTCCATGATTTAAGCCTAAGAAAGCTCCCAAGCTTGCCTCTGCCTTTGTTAGTCTGCACAGGCTCCCTTAACCGTGAATTCACTTGTATTTTCCCCTTGGAGTTACTCTTGGTTTCCTCAGGAGAGCTCAGTGCTTCTCGGGTTCTCCTGTGTTAGAAACAGTGTGCGGGGCACCCTCGTATTTCTGATGTGGGAACAGAGCAGTGCTGATTGGCATCAGTTCGTGGCTCACCGATGGAGCGCCATCTCAGCATGGAAACTGACCAAGAGCACAGCGTTTGGTTTCCTGCGGCTCTGAGTTCAGCTGTTGAGTCAGGGCTGGGTGGCCGTGTGTCTCACTTTGGGATTGTCCAGAACCACACGGGTCTCTGAGCAGTGATTATTATTCAGAATAACAATGGCGTGCATAAATGTGAAAATTCTGTAGGGCAGACTGTTCAGAATTTTTACTTCCTTAAAACCCGGAGGCCTAGACCGCCTTCCAGTGCCCATCCTGAGGTTTGGCCGTGGGCTGGTGTCAGCCTTGTCACTTGTGCCTGCGAGTTTCTGAGGAGGGGAGGACCTGGCAGTCCTGGAGTTGTTACGTGTGGCAGCTGGTGCCCTGACCCTCAGTTTCTGCCCAGCTCTTCAGTTTCCGGCCAGCTTTCCGGGCCTCCAGGGGGTCCCCCGTCTGCCTTCCTGCTCTGGCTGCTGGGCTCCGCGCCCAGGCTGTGGGTGAGCCGTCGGCGCCGCGGGGCCGGGGCCGGGCTCCTGCCTGGCCGCCCCGGTCCTGGGCTGCCGTCGGGGCGGCGGCTCTCGCTCAGCCCCGGACGCCGGCTCCCCACAGGCCCGGCCTGGCCTCCGCCCAGCTGGTCCGCTGCTTCGGGGCGCTCGACTCGGTGCTGCGGTACCGGGCCGCCGTGCTGCAGGCCTTCAGGGACATGGACCGCTTCACGGTGAACGCGACCGTGCTGGCCACCCGGGACGTCCTCCTGCTCCTGCACACGTGGAGCCTCCTCGAGAGAGACGCCAGGCTGCAGGAGGACCTGAGAGCCGCCGCGGAGCAGGGCCGCGCCAGGGAGCTGCTGAGTGAGTGTCGGCCCGCGGTGCTGTCTCTTCCTGCCCAGGCTGGCTGGACGCGCTGCCCCCGCGAGCAGCCCGCGTCTTCCCGCTCTGAGCAGCGTGTGCACGGCCGGTGAGGCTGAGAGCCGGGGCCTGTCGCTCTCCATAGCACTAGAGGGAGGCGGGGACCAGCTCTGCCGCCAGCCGGTGCTCGCCTGTTGGAACCGTAGTAATGACGGCCACTGAGCACCCGCCGAGCTCCACGCTGGGGCACGTCCTATGGGAGCCCCACCATCTGCACCTCTGTGGGGAGGGACAGGCGGGGACCCCAGGCTCATCCCCTTTTCTCTTCTCTCTGTGTGTGGGCCACAGAGATGCTCAAGGATAAGAGCAAGCCAGTCGGGCCGGCCCGAGCCAAAGGCCCACGGGGCCGGAAGAGGAGGCCTGGGGAGACGGAGGAGGCGCCCGACCCTGAGCTGCCGGCGTCCACCGTGGAGGCGTGCAGGGGCCTCCTGAGGTCCATCCTGACCCACTGGGGGCCCGAGCTCCCCCGCCCTGAACCTGAGAGCCAAGACCTGGGCCCCGCGGGTGCGGTCGTCTCCCTGGCGGCCGGCTGGGTGCTGCGCTCGGCGGCCACGAGCTCTCTCGGCCGGGCGGACGCCGAGGGCCTCCTGGGCTGGCTCAGCAGCCACGTCCTGCCGCGGCTGGCTGTCGTGGCCGAGCTCCTCCGGGACGGCGCTGTGACGAGCGGCCTGTTCCGGCTGCACAGCCAGGTCTGCGACGCCGAGGGGCTGGCGGGGCCCGCGCCGAGCTTGGCCGGCCTCTTCAACAGCGTCATGCTGCCGCTGGCGGCCGCCCGGGGCCCCGCGGGGAGCCCCCTCCAGCCGGTGCTCGAGGCCGTCCACCTCTGCTCTCTGGACGTGGAAGAGGATGCCGCCACACGAGGTAGCGCCAGGCTCCGGTCAGAGGCTGCGGACACGCGCGGGGGGCTTGGGGTGGGGAGTATCTCCTGACCCTTAGAGCTGCGAGTGCTTTCCGTGAATTCTGGGGGGCCCTGAGGGCGGGGAGAGGAAGACTCCGCCTCCACCTTCAGCCGGAGCCTCGAGTGCTGGTGTGGCCGACAGCAGAGGGGTGCTCACGTCCCGCCTCGTGTCCCCTGGGGGCTCCGCTCCAGGGGCGCCCCGGCTTCCTGACTCCCTCCCAGGGCTACCCACGTGAGGAATTGCGTGTCATGTCGTGGCCATAGGCACACACGCACACATCCTCGGGCACACACGTGCACACACAGGCATGCGAGTCACATTCACATGCGTGGTGGTTAGCTAGTGGTTAGTAGAGGCGTGGGCTTCCCAGGTGGCGCTCGTGGTAAAGAGCCTGCCTGCTGGTGCAGGAGACGGAAGAGACGCAGGTCCGATCCCCGGGTGGGGAAGATCCCCTGGAGGAGGCCTTGGCAGCCCACTGCAGCATTCTCAGCTGGAGAACCTCATGCACAGAAGAGCCCAGCGGGCTACGGTCCATGGGGTCACAGAGAGTCGGACACGACGGAGCAGCTGAGCTCACAATGCAGACATGCCTGCCTGGGGGAGGTGACCGCCCAGGCCGCAGGAGGACAGCACGGAGGCCGTGGCCGTGTGCGCGGGGCTCCTCCACCGGGAGCACTGGCCCTTCGCTGCGGGGTGAGGGGTGGAGGGGAGCGGGGACGGGGGAGGCCCCACCGCCCAGCAGAGGCGCCCACCTGGTCACAGGCTGCCTGCTCGCTCCCTCGGCCTGTACACCGCCTCCCCTCACCTGTGCCAGCCACGCCAGGCCGCTCCTTCCAAGCGTCAGCTGTCGCTCTCGGCCTGGGTGCTCAGCCCCAAGGGAGGGGCTTGAGCTGCGGTAACTTTGTTTACATTGCACGCAGTCCTCACATAAAAAGATAGGTTTTAAAATGAACAGGAGATTCAGCACAGGCAGAATGTATCTGCACACTCACTGCAGTTGCCCCCTGGGGCCAGGGAGCCCGGGGTCGTTGGGGCGTCTGGGGGGCAGGCGGCCTGTCTGCAGCTGACCGAGTTCCGTCCCGGTCTTCCTCAGCCGCCGCCGCGTTCCTGGTGTCTCTGTACGTTAAGGACCTCTGGCTGGGGGCCCAGCGGCCAGACACCCTCCTGACCCACGTCCGGATGGTCCTGGAAGCCGTGGAGAACTCGGAAGGTGGTGACGAGGAGGCCATCGTCAGGCTCTGCAGGGACATCGCGGCCGCGGCCCCTGCTGACACTTGAGCCCGGCAGCCGGCCCCTCCAGCTCCAGGCTCTAGACTCGAGTTGAGCCAGTGGGTTCCAGGGAAGGCCTGTGAGACAATAGTCTCTGAATATTGGAATAAGTTGACTTCATTTAATTGATAAAAAATAAGCTCAAGGGACCATGTAAGACAAAGAGGTTAGGGGTACAGTGTGCCTGGGCGCCCCGGTGCCATGAGCCCTGTCTGAGAAGACCCTTCCTCTTAGGCCCTCACTGTTCCTCCAAGAACTGCCTCAAACTGAGGCAGCACCAGAGCTGAACGTCCAAAAGTGTACGAGGCCCGAGAGCCTGAAGAGAGATGGTCCAAGTGTTCTTATGAGAAGCCACAGCAAAGCTTTGTGGGACTTTCTGAATAAATAAGCCCTTCCAGTGTTGTGTTAACTTACTCTATTGAGTAAAAGAATGTTACACAAAATCCTTAAAGTATGAAATTGTTTTGAGCCTGCCTGGAGGTGACCGCCCAGGCCGCAGGAGGACAGCACGGAGGCCGTGGCCGTGTCGCGGGCTCCTCCACCGGGAGCACTGGCCCTTCGCTGCGGGGTGAGGGTGGAGGGGAGCGGGGACGGGGGAGGCCCCACCGCCCAGCAGAGGCGCCCACCTGGTCACAGGCTGCCTGCTCGCTCCCTCGGCCTGTACACCGCCTCCCCTCACCTGTGCCAGCCACGCCAGGCCGCTCCTTCCAAGCGTCAGCTGTCGCTCTCGGCCTGGGTGCTCAGCCCCAAGGGAGGGGCTTGAGCTGCGGTAACTTTGTTTACATTGCACGCAGTCCTCACATAAAAAGATAGGTTTTAAAATGAACAGGAGATTCAGCACAGGCAGAATGTATCTGCACACTCACTGCAGTTGCCCCCTGGGGCCAGGGAGCCCGGGGTCGTTGGGGCGTCTGGGGGGCAGGCGGCCTGTCTGCAGCTGACCGAGTTCCGTCCCGGTCTTCCTCAGCCGCCGCCGCGTTCCTGGTGTCTCTGTACGTTAAGGACCTCTGGCTGGGGGCCCAGCGGCCAGACACCCTCCTGACCCACGTCCGGATGGTCCTGGAAGCCGTGGAGAACTCGGAAGGTGGTGACGAGGAGGCCATCGTCAGGCTCTGCAGGGACATCGCGGCCGCGGCCCCTGCTGACACTTGAGCCCGGCAGCCGGCCCCTCCAGCTCCAGGCTCTAGACT
The DNA here is from genome assembly GCA_022376925.1 of Tragulus kanchil. Lineage (NCBI taxonomy): Eukaryota > Metazoa > Chordata > Mammalia > Artiodactyla > Tragulidae > Tragulus > Tragulus kanchil. Next base: position 232,701,292 of record JAIOJX010000028.1, on the reverse strand, counting down.
CGAGTTGAGCCAGTGGGTTCCAGGGAAGGCCTGTGAGACAATAGTCTCTGAATATTGGAATAAGTTGACTTCATTTAATTGATAAAAAATAAGCTCAAGGGACCATGTAAGACAAAGAGGTTAGGGGTACAGTGTGCCTGGGCGCCCCGGTGCCATGAGCCCCTGTCTGAGAAGACCCTTCCTCTTAGGCACTCACTGTTCCTCCAAGAACTGCCTCAAACTGAGGCAGCACCAGAGCTGAACGTCCAAAAGTGTACGAGGCCCGAGAGCCTGAAGAGAGATGGTCCAAGTGTTCTTATGAGAAGCCACAGCAAAGCTTTGTGGGACTTTCTGAATAAATAAGCCCTTCCAGTGTTGTGTTAACTTACTCTATTGAGTAAAAGAATGTTACACAAAATCCTTAAAGTATGAAATTGTTTTGACCGCCACTTTGGAAAGGCGCCTATCTTTCTAAAAATCCAGTTTGAAAGAGAGGATTCTTAATTTTATAATTTGTTAATAAATGTCTATTTTTGTTAAGTTTTTGTGTTTTATTTGGTTTCATCACAGGCTATTTTAAAGAGGAAAGGATTTGATTTTTGAGACCCCATATCATATTTATAGCACTGGGAGTGGCTTGGTTTCGGCTCAGGCATTTATACCTTTGTTTCCCTCCAGTGTCATATAAACTCTATTTTTTTAATGGCTTAAGATTCTTACTTTGTTGACAAAGATCTCTACAGTCAAAGCTGTGCTTTTCCTGTGAGTCGTGTATGGCTGTGAGAGGTGGACCACAGAGGAAGCTGAGCACCAAAGAATTGATGCTTTTAAGCTGTGGTGCTGGAGAAGACTCTCGAGAGCCCCTTGGACAGTAAGGAGATCAAACCTGTCAATCCTAAAGGAAATCAACCGTGAAAATTCATTGCAATACCGGAGCTAAAACTCCAATATTTTGGCCACCTGATGGAAAAAACCCTGATGCCGGGAAAGACTGAAGGCACAAGAAGAGGGGAGTAGAGGATGAGATGGTTGGACGGCATCACCCACGTGAGTCTGAGCAAACTAGTGACGGACAGAGGAGCCTGGCATGCTGTAATTCATGGGGTCGCAGGGAGTTAGATGTGACTTAGCAACAACAACAACAAAGATGCCTACCAAGACAGGCGTAATGCCCTGAGCATGTGTTCCCTTCCCACAAGTAGGGCTAATCGTCTAGAAAGCAAGGAATGTTCCCGTCTATTCCCTCTCCTGCAAAACATTCGCAGCGGTATTCTTAGAATATTCCGAGGCCAGAATCCTACGTTCAAGTTGGAAAGGCCATATGGTCCTTTCCCCTTGGTCTCTGCATCTCTGGAGCCCATCGGCCTCCTTTTCCCTTCTGGCCCACTGCCCCTGAGTCCGGCAGGCCAAACCTGGCCCTCAGCTGGTGGAATTATTTTTCAGTCACCGAGGATGGGGTGGGTTTATGGGCTTCGTGGTACAGCGCAGGCTCCCCGCCAGGGGCACTGTCGGGCATTAGAGAGCTAGGTCCTTCGGGGGTCTCAGATCAGAGGTCCCATGAAGTCACTCCCAGCCTGGGACCCTCGTGCCACTTGGGCTGAGGCCCTGCCTGCTGGACCTGTTGGACGTGTGACTTGGGTCCCGTGACCACAGTGCACGAGCCTGGCGCACGCACTGCCCGTCTTGGTAACCGAGTGTCAGTGGGGGCAGAGAGGAACCTGGCAGACCCTTCACATGCCCTAAAAAGGTGCGGATCAGCCAAGGGTATTTTAAAGAGGAAAGGATTTGATTTTGGCCCCTATTTTTTAGAGGGGGCTTGGTTTCGCTCAGGCATTTATACCTTTGTTTCCTCAGTGTCATATAAACTCTATTTTTTAATGGCTTAAGATTCTTACTTTGTTGACAAAGATCTCTACAGTCAAAGCTGTGCTTTTCCTGTGAGTCGTGTATGGCTGTGAGAGGTGGACCACAGAGGAAGCTGAGCACCAAAGAATTGATGCTTTTAAGCTGTGGTGCTGGAGAAGACTCTCGAGAGCCCCTTGGACAGTAAGGAGATCAAACCTGTCAATCCTAAAGGAAATCAACCGTGAAAATTCATTGCAATACCGGAGCTAAAACTCCAATATTTTGGCCACCTGATGGAAAAAACCCTGATGCCGGGAAAGACTGAAGGCACAAGAAGAGGGGAGTAGAGGATGAGATGGTTGGACGGCATCACCCACGTGAGTCTGAGCAAACTAGTGACGGACAGAGGAGCCTGGCATGCTGTAATTCATGGGGTCGCAGGGAGTTAGATGTGACTTAGCAACAACAACAACAAAGATGCCTACCAAGACAGGCGTAATGCCCTGAGCATGTGTTCCCTTCCCACAAGTAGGGCTAATCGTCTAGAAAGCAAGGAATGTTCCCGTCTATTCCCTCTCCTGCAAAACATTCGCAGCGGTATTCTTAGAATATTCCGAGGCCAGAATCCTACGTTCAAGTTGGAAAGGCCATATGGTCCTTTCCCCTTGGTCTCTGCATCTCTGGAGCCCATCGGCCTCCTTTTCCCTTCTGGCCCACTGCCCCTGAGTCCGGCAGGCCAAACCTGGCCCTCAGCTGGTGGAATTATTTTTCAGTCACCGAGGATGGGGTGGGTTTATGGGCTTCGTGGTACAGCGCAGGCTCCCCGCCAGGGGCACTGTCGGGCATTAGAGAGCTAGGTCCTTCGGGGGTCTCAGATCAGAGGTCCCATGAAGTCACTCCCAGCCTGGGACCCTCGTGCCACTTGGGCTGAGGCCCTGCCTGCTGGACCTGTTGGACGTGTGACTTGGGTCCCGTGACCACAGTGCACGAGCCTGGCGGCACGCACTGCCCCGTCTTGGTAACCGAGCGTCAGTGGGGGGCAGAGAGGAACCTGGCAGACCCTTCACAGATACCCTAAAAAAGGTGCGGATCAGCCAAGGGAACTCAGGAATCAGAAAAAAAACTGCCAGTAACAGTTGAAACTAAAATGTGACATCATGGTTTTTTGGCCGATTTTTTTTATTTTGCTTTTTTGCATTTACAGAGTCTTGTTGTTTATAGATATGTATAATCCCAGATGAATCATATGTATATCCCATCCCCGCCCCACCCCCCCCGTGAATGTTTTTTCATTTTAATTCGTATGTATTTTATTTTTCAGTCCTTCCCAATGCAGGCAGACACAGTCACTAGGCAAGGCAAGTGCAGTAAACAAAAGCAGCCATACTTGGGGCTCCTTCCCTCGGCTCGCTGGGCCGGCCTTGGATGTATGCATACCCCTGCCCCCAGGTAGCATCATTCTTGCCGGTCCCGCTACCTGTAAACAGGCTTTCGGATGGCACGTGGGTTGCCCGGTCGACTTGGCAGGGGCCCTGAATTGGGGTGTTGGTTCTCCCATCCGAGGTTCTATCTGCAGGGGAGGCTCAGCTGGGCTATGTCAGCTGGCGCGTGGGTCCCCACGGAGGGCTGGTTCCCAGAGGAGAGCAGGCTGGGCCTGGGGGGCCGTGGGGGGCGAGGCGGAGGGGCCATCCTGCTGCAGCTGCTGGACAGGCCCGGCTGCTCCAGCGCCTGGCTCCTCACCTGAGCTTGGCGGAGGCTGCGGGGTCCCCCGGGGCGCCCTGGGGTGCCAGGGGTGCCTCCAGACGCAGAGGGGGAGCTTGAGGCCCAGTCTCCAGGGGCATGTTGGGTGCTGAGCATTGTTCCTGTGAACAGAAGAGATAGGAGGAGACATTTAAGCTGCCCAGGGAGCAGTCCTTCCTGGGGAGCTCCTGCTGCACCCTCCTGCCTGGCCAAAGCCCGAAGAGGAAGTTCTCCCTAGGCGAGAGCCCCTCCGCCAGGGAAGCAGGCTTCGGGGTGGGGTGTGGGTAGGGGGCAGCCTAGCTCACCAAGGTCACCACGGTGAAGAAATGGAAGATAAGAGGAAGTGAGCTATCGTGACCTTGACCTCAAGCCCTGACCTTGACCTCAGGGCTTTCTCTCTGACCTGGCATATCCATGCACGGTAGGGGGTGAGGCGAAGGGAGGGGAAACAGGCTGGCCTTCTGTCCACCCATGTGTTTGAATGCAGCTCATCTCACGTCCGTGTGTTGCTTGTTATCTTAGCCAGAGACCGTCCTCTCTGGATGGACCCCCCTGCACTCGAGGGGCTGGGGCAGTGGGCACGTCCCACCTGCCTTCGGTTTCATCAACGAGGTGGGATGATTTTAATATCTGCCTCGTGGTATCAGGATGAGATGAAACCGTGAACTGATAGGTGTTTAAGCTGGAGACCTACTTCAAGTGTGATACAGTGCTGTCACGAAGGCAGAGGACTGAGAAAGGACCGCGGGGCAGAAGAACCGCCTTCCAGATGACACAGGCCCTGCTAGCACCATCTTACTTGTCTATTTTTGGTTTGGTTTGGTTTGGTTGAAGCAGCTCATTGTTCTCTTTCCTAAATCTAATGAAGCACCTGTTGAAAATGTAAAATCCTATGATGTTTAGTACGCTTCCTGAGTTGTTTGGCCAACACCACAATCAATGAAAGAGACGCTGTACCCCCTCAGTCTCCCCTTCACTGCCTCCCCCCAGCCCTGGGCCACTACCAGTTCTTCTGTCTGCTTGCCTCTTCTATACATTTCACATCCACGGAATCATATGTGTGGCCTTTTGTGCCTGGATTCTTTCACGTGGCACAGTATTTCTGAGGCTCCCCTACGTTGGAGCTTGAATCACGACTTTATTCCTTAATTGCTTTGCCAAAGTGTTAGTGGTTCAGTCGTATCCAACTCTTTGCAACCCCACAGACTGTAGCCCACCCTCAGGGCTCCTCTGTACGTGGAAGTCTCCAGGCAAGAATACTGGTGGCCCAGTGGGTAGAGAGTCCACCTTGCAGTGCAAGGGGCATTGGTTTGATCCCTGGCCCGGGAAGATACTGCATGCCGTGGAGTGGTTGGACCAGTGTGGCCAATGACGAACCAGTGCTCTGGAGCGCGTGCGCTCAGAGCCAGTGCTCTGCAAGGAGAGAGGTCACTGCAATGGGAGGCCCACACAGGCCAAAGTATAAAGATGGATGAAAATAAATAAACAAAAAAACAATAAAAGAGGCCAAAGTTAATACAAAGAAAAAAGAATACTGGAGTGGGTAACCTTTCCCTTCTCCAGAGGATCTTCTTGGCCAGGGAACAAACCCAGGTCTCCTGCACTGTGGGCAGATTCTTTACCACCTGAGCCACCAGGGAGGCCCCTTATCCTTTTCATAACATTCTCGCTCGGACATCTAGTCACCCCTAGTTAGCCGCGTGAGTCACCACACACCCTCGTCCTTACCTTGTCTGCAGGGAGCCCGACCAGGACGTGTAGAGCAGGATGAGGAAGAGAAACACTATGAACGCTGCCAGGCTCACCCAGAAGGCGATGGCAATCGAATCTGCAGGAGGGCGGGACACGTGTGCACATCAATGTGATGTCATGTGGCCCACAACCCCGTTCACTGTGGAAATGGGACTCGGGTAAGCCTTCTCAATAGCTGACCAGTGAGAAGACTTTCCCTTTACTAATAACTTTGGGGGACCTCCCTGGTGGTCCAGTGGTGAAGAATCTACCTTCTCATGCAGGGGGTGCATGCCCATGTGCCAACTTGCTTCAGTTGCATCAGACTCCACTGTAACCCTGTGGACCGCAGCCCACCGGGCTTCTCTGTCCGTGGGATTCTCCAGGCAAGAATACTAGAGTGTTGCCATGCCCGCCTCCAGGGCATCTTTTCAACCCAGAGATAAAACGTGAGTCTCTTATGTCTCCTGCATTGGCAGATGGGTTCTTTACCACTAGTACCACCCAATGCAGGGCACATGGGTTCAATCCCTGATCAGGGAACTAAGATTCCACATGCCCCAGGGCAACTAAGCCAGAATCACAGGTAGCCACCAGCGTTTCACTGCAATGAAGACTCAACACAGCCAAATAGTAATTAAATAATGAAAACCTTAAGAAGGAAAGAGGCAGCAGGGACCTGGCTTTTTCCTGAGCGATGAGCCACTGGGTCAGTTTAGGGTGATGACTGAGGGCAAAACAGTCAATGAAGCTGGGTGGCCTCCCATGGGCTTGCTTTTTCTGCTGCTTCTGCTGCTCAGAGAATGGGTGTTCCCTCCTTCCTTCCTCCCAGTAAGGAGAAGAAAAAGCTGTGAGCAGCTTCCTGTGTCAGGACAGCCTCCTCTCCCCTGTGAGGGCCGTGGCCCCTACCAGAAGACTTTCGTGACCAGCGCAGTTGGGGACAGCCTAAAGACTCCAAGATCAGAGACGCAGAAAAAAGATATGCACCAGACAATGGTGCTAGCCTGCTCTGCAGAGGGCCAGGATGTGCATTTGCTACCCGGGGATGCCCTGGCCAGACTGCTGGAGGCAGGAAGAGCTGGTCCCCTGGCTGTATCAGTGGCTGGAGATGAAAAGACACAGGGAAGACAGAAAGGGTGCTCAGCCTTCTTCTGAACCCTAGTAGAACCTGGCGGAACCTGGCACGTTGGAGGCAGGACAGGAGCGGAATGTGGTCGTTTCTCCCCTTGGCTTGTTAGTCTCAGTCACTGTGGAAATGGGACTCGGGTAAGCCATCTCAATAGCTAACCAGGGAGAAGACTTTCCCTTTACTAATAACTGTTGGGGACCTCCCTGGTGGTCCAGTGGTGAAGAATCTACCTTCTCATGCAGGGGGTGCATGCCCATGTGCCAACTTGCTTCAGTTGCATCAGACTCCACTGTAACCCTGTGGACCGCAGCCCACCGGGCTTCTCTGTCCGTGGGATTCTCCAGGCAAGAATACTAGAGTGTTGCCATGCCCGCCTCCAGGGCATCTTTTCAACCCAGAGATAAAACGTGAGTCTCTTATGTCTCCTGCATTGGCAGATGGGTTCTTTACCACTAGTACCACCCAATGCAGGGCACATGGGTTCAATCCCTGATCAGGGAACTAAGATTCCACATGCCCCAGGGCAACTAAGCCAGAATCACAGGTAGCCACCAGCGTTTCACTGCAATGAAGACTCAACACAGCCAAATAGTAATTAAATAATGAAAACCTTAAGAAGGAAAGAGGCAGCAGGGACCTGGCTTTTTCCCTGAGCGATGAGCCACTGGGTCAGTTTAGGGTGATGACTGAGGGCAAAACAGTCAATGAAGCTGGGTGGCCTCCCATGGGCTTGCTTTTTCTGCTGCTTCTGCTGCTCAGAGAATGGGTGTTCCCTCCTTCCTTCCTCCCAGTAAGGAGAAGAAAAAGCTGTGAGCAGCTTCCTGTGTCAGGACAGCCTCCTCTCCCCTGTGAGGGCCGTGGCCCCTACCAGAAGACTTTCGTGACCAGCGCAGTTGGGGACAGCCTAAAGACTCCAAGATCAGAGACGCAGAAAAAAGATATGCACCAGACAATGGTGCTAGCCTGCTCTGCAGAGGGCCAGGATGTGCATTTGCTACCCGGGGATGCCCTGGCCAGACTGCTGGAGGCAGGAAGAGCTGGTCCCCTGGCTGTATCAGTGGCTGGAGATGAAAAGACACAGGGAAGACAGAAAGGGTGCTCAGCCTTCTTCTGAACCCTAGTAGAACCTGGCGGAACCTGGCACGTTAGAAGGCGCCTTTCTCCACAGCTCCAAGTCAGAACACTCAGCAAGCTGCTAGGGAAAGCGGGAATGTGGTCGTTTCTCTTGGTGGTTGTCCATGGCTTGGGGCACAGAGTTGTTGAGTCTCTCAGTCGTGTCCGATTCGTTTGCAACCCCGTGGATTGTAGCCTGCCAGGCTCTTCCATCCACGGGGTTTCCCAGGCAAGAATACTGGAGTGGGTTGCTATTTCTTCCTCCAGGGGATCTTACTGATCCAGGGATCAAGCCCACGTCCCCTGCATCGCAGGTAGATTCTTTACCACTGAGCCACCAGGGAAATGTGTCCAGTTCATAATTAGCGTCTTCAAGTATCTTATCGCAGATACACTCATGCCCCCAGGACAAGGTGCCCCAAATTGGGATGTGATAGATACCTACATGTGTGACCCAGGGAAGCCACTGAAGAATCAACAAGCATGTGGTAAGTGCCTTTGCAAGTCAGAATCGGCTGGCGGCTTTAAGGATTCAGTGGAGTCGGACCTTGTCCACCAGAAGTCTCTGACCCCCTTTAGGATTCTGCGCCTGTCCCCTAGCCTCCTCCTTGGCCCTCCTGAGGTACCACCGGCACTAGCCCCGCCCTGCCTTCTGTTGTTTTCTGTTCAAATAAAGGACATTTGTGTGATGTATTCAAGTGAAAAGACGTTAATAAATGGGCGAACAAGTGAATGAATATCTGAAGGAATGAATGAATGGAGGACTGGAGATACATGAGTCATTTGGGGGGTTATGAGTAAAATTGTTACCTCTGCCCTCTAGGACCCAAGACAAGTAGAAGGAGAAATGGAAACCTTATGAAAGTTGATTTTAGATCCTAAATGTGTCAAAAACAGGTAATCAGGAAAAGGTCCAGTACTGGCAAAAGGCTCCATAGGCTCCCTTGTAAAGCATCTGCAGTTTGGGGCTCACACTGCAGAGAGGCAAGGACAGCAAAGCCCCCAGGCTGACTCATAGCCTCCCTGCTTTCTGGCCCTGATCAGAGAAACGGCTGGCCTGCCCTGGAGCACCACACTGTCGACGGGGATGCAGGGGCTCCTGGGAAAGAGGAAATGGAGGTTGCTGCTGTCTGCCCTAAGCTTAAGAATTAAAAAAAAAAAAAAAAAATCAATGATTTGCAATGTTGTGTTAATTTCAGGTGTACAGTAAAGTGAACCATACATATATATATATGTGTGTGTGTATATATAATATATACATATACACACATACATAAATGCACACATCCACTCTTTCTTAAATTCTTTTCCTATATAGGCCATTATGGAGTATTGAGGAGATTTCCGTGTGCTCTACAGTAGGTCCTTACTAGCTATCATGTTTGTATGTAATAGTGCTATATGTCAATCAAAAGTAACCTCTGACTTTTGCCAGCTCACTGTGTATCATTCCACAGTACCTGCTTTGGTTCAACTCTGTCCTGAGGAGTCACGGTTTGTTGTTTAACCCTCAAAGGATAAGAGTATATTTGTTTTCAGAAAATTTGGTTTGGGAGTTTTATTGTTGAAGGAAGTTTCAGGTTTTTACAGACATGGACGCTCTTTCTCTTTTATGGAAATAAAGCAGGGTTTGAAGTCTTTGCTAGCTAGGTAAGTTCCATCAGAGCTTCTAAGGAAACAGCGTCACAGACTGAGCAGTTGAGATGCCCCTGCCCGCCCCCAGGCTCACTCTGCCTGTCCCAGCCCCTGGTCATTATCTCCAGAGGCTGAGCAGGAAATGAGACACCTCTCCCAGAGCGCAGAGTCTTCGGACAGTGAGATTTTAATTTTACCAGACCAAAAGGGTGAACAGTAGCCACTAGCTGTTTGCTGTACGACATTCTCTTTCATCATGTTCTTCTGGAAAAGGCAGACAAGAAAATAGGGTTTTTTCGTCTTCCTTCTGAAGGGTCAGCCTAAGTGCTTGGAGAGAACATTTTGTTCCAAGGATAGGAGAAACGTTTGAACATTCGTGGGCTCATCTTTACAGCAAGGAGCCGCAGGCTGACTTGATAACGAAACTGGTCCAGCCACAGGAAGCTCCCCTTCCCTTCCCTCCTCGCCAGAGTCCTAGAAGAAAGTTAGCCCCAAGATTTCCCCCTGCCTGGGGAATAACTGGGGTTAAGAGCCTAGGCTCTGGAGAAGGTTGGTTTTGAGTTCAGATTCTGGCCTGACCATGTCCTAGCTGTGTGATCTCAGGCAATCTGAGATCCTTACACCTCTGAATCTATTTTTTGGTCAGTTAAATGGGGATAATAACATGTGTTCTATAGGCTGTTAGGCAAATTAAGTGAAACAGTACTTATACACAGTGCACATGGCACAATTTCCTCCTTTAATGGTTGTGAAATGATCTGTAAATAGAACTAAAAGTATTATTTCTGTGAAGTAGGTTTTGTGGCAATGACCTCGCTATGAGTCAAGGTAATTGGGGTTGTCAGTCCTTCACCTGCCTCCACAGTAACAGAGCCCTCCTTTAGTAGGCACATGGCTGCCTGAGATAAAGACTGTATTTCCCAACCCATATGGTCACAAGACAAGGTTGTGGCCAATGAGATCGGAGTGGGGCTATTAATGGCACTCTTCTAGGGGTCCTGTGGAGATGGCTAGATCTCTAATATGCGTGTCCCTTCATAATCCCTTACTCTATGTTGTTGCCCAGAGCATGGATGTGAGGACTACAGCCAGGCTTGGAACATGGTGATGAGAAGCATCCTAGGAATGGCCGATCTATGAGCTAAAACAAAGCCGATCCTTGATGAATTCATGGAGCTGGCCTACCACCCTGCCCTACAAACTTTTGCATGAGAGAGAAATCAATGTCTGTTTTATATGGGACTCTGTTAATGTAACCAGTTCTCTCTATTGAATCTGTACAAAAATAAATAAATGACTTTTTAAGTGAACATACCAAAACTGACAATTCCAAATGACGGCTGATGGCTGACCTTCAAAATAATCGTCCTCTTTCTACGGTAGAGTCATCTAAATTTTCCTAAAATATCTATGTTGATCAGACATTTATAAATTCTTCTGTTGGAATTACCTTCAAGGACATACACGCACACATGCACATACACCAATTTTGCTACTTTATGAGATCATATCTTATTTTTAATACCCAACTGATATCAAAAAGCTTAATTTCATTCACCTAATTGGTTTCTGGGTGATTCTTAACTATTTCCCAGAAGCAAATCCAAACCCTCCAAAAAAATGCACCGTGTATCACTGTGGACATTTTGTACAACGTGCCATGTCCACTAATGTCAGTTCCAAAAGAACGGTGTGGCAACACCACATGGGACTAGCTTGATGGGAAATTTGTTCCAAGATAAGCATTCTCAATCTTTCTTTACAAATCACTTTTACCGCTTATGTTATGCCCAGGGGACTGACAATTTCAGAAGACTTAGACATCGTATAGTGGTTGGGCATCCAACTTCTAAGGCAGGGGACGTGCATTTGATACCGGGTTGGGGAACTAAGATCCCACATGCTGTAAGGCAACTAAGACCAGCAAAAGACCCCTAGAGCCCTCCTTTAGTAGGCACATGGCTGCCTGAGATAAAGACTGTATTTCCCAACCCATATGGTCACAAGACAAGGTTGTGGCCAATGAGATCGGAGTGGGGCTATTAATGGCACTCTTCTAGGGGTCCTGTGGAGATGGCTAGATCTCTAATATGCGTGTCCCTTCATAATCCCTTACTCTATGTTGTTGCCCAGAGCATGGATGTGAGGACTACAGCCAGGCTTGGAACATGGTGATGAGAAGCATCCTAGGAATGGCCGATCTATGAGCTAAAACAAAGCCGATCCTTGATGAATTCATGGAGCTGGCCTACCACCCTGCCCTACAAACTTTTGCATGAGAGAGAAATCAATGTCTGTTTTATATGGGACTCTGTTAATGTAACCAGTTCTCTCTATTGAATCTGTACAAAAATAAATAAATGACTTTTTAAGTGAACATACCAAAACTGACAATTCCAAATGACGGCTGATGGCTGACCTTCAAAATAATCGTCCTCTTTCTACGGTAGAGTCATCTAAATTTTCCTAAAATATCTATGTTGATCAGACATTTATAAATTCTTCTGTTGGAATTACCTTCAAGGACATACACGCACACATGCACATACACCAATTTTGCTACTTTATGAGATCATATCTTATTTTTAATACCCAACTGATATCAAAAAGCTTAATTTCATTCACCTAATTGGTTTCTGGGTGATTCTTAACTATTTCCCAGAAGCAAATCCAAACCCTCCAAAAAAATGCACCGTGTATCACTGTGGACATTTTGTACAACGTGCCATGTCCACTAATGTCAGTTCCAAAAGAACGGTGTGGCAACACCACATGGGACTAGCTTGATGGGAAATTTGTTCCAAGATAAGCATTCTCAATCTTTCTTTACAAATCACTTTTACCGCTTATGTTATGCCCAGGGGACTGACAATTTCCAGAAGACTTAGACATCGTATAGTGGTTGGGCATCCAACTTCTAAGGCAGGGGACGTGCATTTGATACCGGGTTGGGGAACTAAGATCCCACATGCTGTAAGGCAACTAAGACCAGCAAAACTAGAGAGCCTGGGTGCTCTAGAGCCCATGCACCTCAACAAGAGAAGCTCATGTTCCATGCTGCAACTGAGCGCCACAGTGTTCAGAAGAGATTGGTTAGTGATGTGGTTTTGTCCTTCCTCTCCCAGCTGTCACAGAAGCAGATGAACGGCCTGCCTTGTTACTGAAGCTGCCAGAGGCAGCGCCTCAGCAGAAGTCAATACAGGCCATGACAAATGTTTTCTAACTGGTCATTGAAGGAAGAAGACATACTGACCTAAGAGGTAAATAATATAACTGCAAGGCCAATAACCCAAGGGAAATCAATCCACCTCGCTACTCCCTACAAGGGAGCACTTAAGCAGTATTTGGAGACTCATCGTATTAACATAATCTGTATTGTTGCTGTAAAATGAAATATGGGACTGCTTGGGTTTTTTTTTTTCCTTCTAAAGCTTAGCCTCTGAAAAAGGAACAGAAGATCAAACGTGTAATTAGTTTGTTCTGGCAGTGTGTCAGGAGACAGATTTGCATTCTCCACCTTTTTGACAGTATTGGGGAGATTCTTAATCTTTCTGTGAAGCAGGAGCCGTGCCTGAAAATCACCAGGGTGACAGCCTTTGTGAAGTCCCTGTAACAGAATCATACCAGATTTCAAGCCATCCCCGGGGAAGGGCAGCCCATAGCCTTCAGCTCACCATTGAATGCTCGTAAAAATATATGTACTTCTCTAGATGTTCCCAATTATCTGCCCGGCACGGGTGGTTCCATGGCAGAATTCTTGCCTGCCTATTATCGGCAGATCGAATAAATGCCACCGTTTGGGCGTGGAATCTTAAAATCTTTTCTGCTTGTTAGTTTAACACATGAAGTCAGATATTTTTTTCCTCTGTTTTTCTCTCTTTCTCTACTCAAGACAGGAGTCAAACCCAGCCTTGCTTTCACCATGTCCACCCGCTGCCCCAGGAGACCTTCTAGTGACGTGATCTGAGCAAGAGTTTTGCCTCTCTGTCTCACTCCAAAGCATTCCCAGCATCTTTCTCTCTTTGATGTGCAGCCCTGCAGAGAGACCTGGAATGTGATGCTCTGTGATTTGTTTGACTGGGTTGGATCTCTAACGCAGAGAAACTGGCAAGGAGAGAAAGTCGCATTTGTCAGCAAAGGAGGTCACCTGTTTACTGTGGTTGACCTCTCTCCGGCCTCACCTGGACGCAGGCTGACTACCTTCAAAGCCAAGTAACAGAGCATTCCTGAGACAGCCGGACGCTGCTTTTCACTGGTCATCACAGGAAACAGAAGTGATGGAGTGATACAGGAGCACAGACTTTGGATGAGAGAGATTTTTAGTTTTGTACTTTTTTAGGCAATTTTATGTATTTATTTATTGATGGCTGTGTTGGGTCATTGTGACTGTGTGTGAGATTTCTCTAGTTGTGACATGCAGAGGGGCTATTCTAGTTGTGATACACAGGCTTCTCATTGCAGTGGCTTCTCTTGCTGAGGGACATGGGCCCTAGAGGGAAGGCTCAGTAGTTGCAGCATGCGGGCTTAGTTGCCCCACAGCATGTGGTATCTTCCCGGATCAGGGATCAAACCCATGTCCTTTTATTGGTAGGTGGATTCTCAGCCCCTGGATCACCAGGGAAGTTCTTGGGGTTTTCTTTCTTTCTTTTTAAGTAAATGTATTTGAATTCTGGGCTTCCCTGGGGCTCAAATGGTACAGAATCTGCCTGCAGGAGACCTGGGTTTGATTCCTCAGTTCCCCTGGAGGAGGGCATGGAAACCCACTTCACTATTCTTGCCTGGGGAATTCCGTGAACAGAGAAACCCAGTGGGCTCCAGTCCATGGCATCACCAAAAGTCAGACATGACTGGGCGACTAAGCACAGCACATGTGAATTCAAGTACTGAGGACGAAAGTAGGCAAGACGTCTTTACTTAACCATGACAGCGGAGGAAGTTCTCTCCCTGGGGCCTCTGCTTATAAGACCAAACTCCTAGAAGCATTCTATATGTTCAAAGACACCAATATCTAGAATACCCGGCAGCTATTTACAAAGTTTTTGTGAAAGACATGGGAAAGCAAAATACTGTGAGATCAGTAAGAGCAGGGAACAAAACAGCATACATAGCTGGATCCTACTTGAACTACGCCTAGGAGACAGAACCTGCTGGGAGACTTGTCTCTGCCTGCTTCAGCTGACGGCAAGACAAAAGTGCCACTGCAGGCTTGTGTCCTCTCCCTCACTCATATGAGGTAGCCCCAAGCCCCAGTGTGATGGTATCTGGAGGTGGGGACTTTGAGAGGTAATTAGGGTTAGAAGAGGTCATAAGCATGGAGCCCTCATGATGGAGTGAGCATCCTTAGAAGAAGACTCACAGACTCTGTTTGCACCGAGGAAAGACCCCGTGGACTCAACGAGAAGGGGACCATCTACAACGCAGCGAGCGAGTCCTCACCAGTCAGGGAATCTATTGCCACCTTGATCTTTCCACCAGCTTCCAGAACTGTGAGAAAGAAATGTCTGTTGTTTAAGCCGCTCAGCCTATTTTGTTAAAGTTGCCTGAACAGACGAAGGCAGGGTTGATGACTTAAAATTTGGCGTGGTGATGCCTAACCCTGAGGACCGTTCTTTAGAGACAGTAGATAGTATTTGGAGACCCAGGACCCTCACCTTGTAGGAGAGGTTGCCCTGCCCTCACGTCAATGGGCCAGGGTATTCCCTACGTGTCTGTTGGGTACTTCCCAGCCCACGGACCTGCGGGGGGCAAACATTTGTTGTTTATAATCCACCTGTTAGGGAAACACATGGACTGAGATTACCCGCCCTGGTGGGGCATCATTGTAAGCATTTGCATGAGTTATTTTATGACGGGGTATCCTGGTAAGAAACACAGCATTAACAAGCCACCACCAACTAGAGAAAAATCAGGAGAGGTCAAGAGGAGACGATGACACGTGTCCTGCCCACTTCCCAGAGCCCTCCTCATTGGAATTCCTCCTGACTGAGTGACGTGTGCCTCTCCAGGAAGGACCCTGCGTCAGAACGACTGGCCAGAGACAGCCTGGGAGCTGAGCCTTCACCATAAAACCGGAGACTGTGAGGCAGGGGCAGAGCCGTCCTCCTGGGCTTCCTTATCCTCCTGCTCTCTGCCCGGATGCTTGTTCCCAGTAAAGTCTCTCGCTTCATGAGCACATGTGTCTCCTCGGACCGCTCACTTCCAAGTGTCAGACAGGCTAGTCTGTATCTTGAAGTTCTGAACTTTTGATCACATACGTGAGTAGGTTTTATTTCAACTGCCTCTTTCTCCCATATTAGTCTTCCTTGGATGTATTGAGGTAGCCCCAAGGGCCCCAGTGTGATGGTATCTGGAGGTGGGGACTTTGAGAGGTAATTAGGGTTAGAAGAGGTCATAAGCATGGAGCCCTCATGATGGAGTGAGCATCCTTAGAAGAAGACTCACAGACTCTGTTTGCACCGAGGAAAGACCCCGTGGACTCAACGAGAAGGGGACCATCTACAACGCAGCGAGCGAGTCCTCACCAGTCAGGGAATCTATTGCCACCTTGATCTTTCCACCAGCTTCCAGAACTGTGAGAAAGAAATGTCTGTTGTTTAAGCCGCTCAGCCTATTTTGTTAAAGTTGCCTGAACAGACGAAGGCAGGGTTGATGACTTAAAATTTGGCGTGGTGATGCCTAACCCTGAGGACCGTTCTTTAGAGACAGTAGATAGTATTTGGAGACCCAGGACCCTCACCTTGTAGGAGAGGTTGCCCTGCCCTCACGTCAATGGGCCAGGGTATTCCCTACGTGTCTGTTGGGTACTTCCCAGCCCACGGACCTGCGGGGGGCAAACATTTGTTGTTTATAATCCACCTGTTAGGGAAACACATGGACTGAGATTACCCGCCCTGGTGGGGCATCATTGTAAGCATTTGCATGAGTTATTTTATGACGGGGTATCCTGGTAAGAAACACAGCATTAACAAGCCACCACCAACTAGAGAAAAATCAGGAGAGGTCAAGAGGAGACGATGACACGTGTCCTGCCCACTTCCCAGAGCCCTCCTCATTGGAATTCCTCCTGACTGAGTGACGTGTGCCTCTCCAGGAAGGACCCTGCGTCAGAACGACTGGCCAGAGACAGCCTGGGAGCTGAGCCTTCACCATAAAACCGGAGACTGTGAGGCAGGGGCAGAGCCGTCCTCCTGGGCTTCCTTATCCTCCTGCTCTCTGCCCGGATGCTTGTTCCCAGTAAAGTCTCTCGCTTCATGAGCACATGTGTCTCCTCGGACCGCTCACTTCCAAGTGTCAGACAGGCTAGTCTGTATCTTGAAGTTCTGAACTTTTGATCACATACGTGAGTAGGTTTTATTTCAAAGCTGCCTCTTTCTCCCTATTACTGTATGTCTTCCTTATTGTGAGTTGTATGTGAAAAAAAAGTCTGCATTTTAATTTCCTGATCATATACTTTGTATCAAAAAACACACCCCAAATCTATTGTCTCCCCCAAAGGTTTGCTACAGTGCCTGGTATGCAGGAAGTCTTCAGCAAACATGAAACAGAAACCTCCACTTCTGGGAGCTGTAAATGACCCAGGAATCCCTCCTACTCAGACATTCTACAGGGCTTTCCCCAAGGGCCCTGCCAGGTATCTATCTCCTTTCGTGAACTATGTCTGTGTAGTTGCTCCGTTGTGTCCGACTCTTTGCAACCCTCTGGACTGTAGCCCACCAGGCTCCTCTGTCCATGGACTTCTCCAGAAGTAGAGTGGATTGCTATTTCCTACCCCAGGGGATCTTCCGGACCCAGGGGTCGAACCCATGCCTCCTATGTCTCCTGCATGGCAGGCAGATTCTTTACCCCCTGAGCCATTAAGGGAAGACTTTTATTACATAATACCATCCAAGTGAATTTCAGTTTGGAGCTGGTATGTAACAGACTACATCTCTTTTCATATGAGAAGCATCCTGCTCCTTTTAAGAACTGCATTTATTTTGACAGACATAGTGTGTGATTTTTAGTTAAATATCCAAGGAACCCAGGGGACTTCAGGACAGACAGAAAGGATAGTTTTCCAAAACTTTATTTTTGTTTTGCGTTTTTTTTTTTTTTTAATGCTCATTTCCTTAGCTGACTTGTTATCTTAACTGAATAGCTGGAATAATAAGAGAAGACTATTGACAAAGTACCACGCTACTCCAGAGTAAAGACTGGGCGGGTTAAGATGAGGAAAAGGATGTGAACTCGTCTGGCTGTTCTTCCTGAGACCATGAAGCGGTGGGTACTTTAATAAGAATGACTAAGTCACACATCTTGGAAGTGGACACAGTAGCTCTCTCCCACATCTACAAAGAGACAACAGGAAACTTGAAATTTACAATGTGAAGAAATTCTTCCAGCTTACTGGACCCCTTGACGAACTGAACTCTATGAAGATATCTATCTTACCAGTGTACAATGCTCCCAGAGTGTCTTAGTTTCTCAAGAGGTTAGTTCCAAATTTACTACAAAAGGTGACAGATACACCCTCATCCACTGTTATCCTTAAGGTCAGAATCCCGCTTTGGCTTTCCCATAATTTCTGTTGGGGTTCATAAGTGAATAGAGAACAGTCATTTGTGCCAACCCCCAGCCCCTGCCCAGCTGGCATCCCCAGTTCAGGACTCACGTTTGTTGGCTCTCAGCTTTTTCTCATCCACGGGAATGAGGTCCAAGTAGTCCAGGTAATATTCGTAGCTGTAATACGGGACAGAAGCATTGGTTCTGTTGGCCATGCCCCTGGCACCCCTGCTGAGCGGCTCAGAGTTCGCCCAGACGATGGCCCAGATGATTTGTATAAAATCGTCTGAGTGTGTGTGTGGGTCCTGCCTGCTTATCAGAGCCGCTGGGCTGGGAGGAAGGTCGAGGGGTGGGCCTGACATCTTCCGCGTTCCAGTAGAGTGATCCATCCTGCCTGACTTGACAAAGCTCCAAAACAAACAGGGCTGTGAGGTTGGGAGCCCGAGGTGCTGGCGCAAGTCCTGGTTGGCCCTCCACATCAGAACAGGAGACCAGATCCCCTGGGATCCTCAAAAGGCAAAATGTGGACTAGAGCTAGAAAGGACAATCACTTTGGGCCTCAAATACATAAAAAGCCAATTGAACCAAGTCAAAGGCTTGGCTGTGCCCTTGACTTGCATTAAGGCAGCTCTCAGCAGTATTGAGCAACCAGCAAAGCACTGGCTTGGATTCCTTAACTGAAGGCAGAGCCTGAGGGATGTCAGCCTTGAACTTGCAGTCTCTCTCGTGGACACATCACCAATTCATTAAACCCAAAGAACACCCTGCTCTGATAGAGGGCACGTCCCAGCTTTCATGGGAGCTCCCAAGAACCAAGCAGCCACTTGCCTCTGTTCAGACTGGGGAGGCTGTTTTCTGGGTCAAGACCTGCACGGACTGTGCTCTTGGGAAATAGGGGCCCAGGGTTCACCAGCCCTTGGCTGGCAACAGCAGTGACAAGGATTCATCTGGTCAGGGCCTGACTCCAAGTTGTACACTCACTTTTCTGAGAACACAGACGCAAGCAAGAGGAACATTCCAAGTACTGTGAATGAGCAGGAGTCAATGTGGGAAGATCCCTGGAATCTAGCCTTTGAGAATTAGTTATGAAGTCAAAACACACAGAGAATTATGGGGACTTCCCCTCCAAGATTCTGACTTTCTAGTCCTCTTGATTCAGAGGAATTGATTGGATTAATCAGTCTGCACTGCCAGAGGAAAGCTGGGCACTGATGGTATAGACAGCAAACCCTGATAAATTCAGATTGCCTGCTGGTTCATCCCTGGTGGCTCAGACGGTAGAGTACACCTGCAATGTGGGAGATGAGGGCTAGATCCCTGGGTTGGGAAGATACTCTAGAGAAGGGAATGGCTAAACACTCCAGTATTCCTGCCTGTGGAATCCCATGGACAGGGGAGCCTGTTGGACTACAGTCCACGGGTCGTAAGGAGTTGGACATGACGGAGCAACTATCGCTTCACTTGTCTTACTACTTTGCTTCACTGGTTTTGATGTTGTGTACCCAGGTGGCAAAGAACTCACCTCCCAATGCAGGAAACAGAGATGCAGGTTAGTCTTTGATCCTGCCAGGCCCCAGTGTCTTTTCCTCTGCTCAACTCCAATCACATGTATTTGCCATCACTACTACCCTTTAACATTTTTAATTGATGTATGACAACTTATAAATTAAATGCACACATTTCATGGATAGAGCTTGATGGCTATAACATACACACAGACATACACACATGAGACCATCATCTAGATCAAGATACAGAACATTTCCCTTGGGCTCCTTCCTGTGGATAACCATCCTCCTCTCCCATACGCAGCCAGGAACCCACTATTCTGACTATTCCGACTTCTATCATCACTGATTAGTTTTGCCTAGTTTCAAACTTCATATAAATCTAAACCTACAATACAATATGTATTCTTTCGTGTCTCACTTCTTTTATTCAACATGATCTTTTTTGAGCTCCCAAGAACCAAGCAGTCACTTGCCTCTGTCCCTTTTTTGGGAAGACCTGCACGGACTGTGCTCTTGGGAAATAGGGGCCCAGGGTTCACCAGCCCTTGGCTGGCAACAGCAGTGACAAGGATTCATCTGGTCAGGGCCTGACTCCAAGTTGTACACTCACTTTTCTGAGAACACAGACGCAAGCAAGAGGAACATTCCAAGTACTGTGAATGAGCAGGAGTCAATGTGGGAAGATCCCTGGAATCTAGCCTTTGAGAATTAGTTATGAAGTCAAAACACACAGAGAATTATGGGGACTTCCCCTCCAAGATTCTGACTTTCTAGTCCTCTTGATTCAGAGGAATTGATTGGATTAATCAGTCTGCACTGCCAGAGGAAAGCTGGGCACTGATGGTATAGACAGCAAACCCTGATAAATTCAGATTGCCTGCTGGTTCATCCCTGGTGGCTCAGACGGTAGAGTACACCTGCAATGTGGGAGATGAGGGCTAGATCCCTGGGTTGGGAAGATACTCTAGAGAAGGGAATGGCTAAACACTCCAGTATTCCTGCCTGTGGAATCCCATGGACAGGGGAGCCTGTTGGACTACAGTCCACGGGTCGTAAGGAGTTGGACATGACGGAGCAACTATCGCTTCACTTGTCTTACTACTTTGCTTCACTGGTTTTGATGTTGTGTACCCAGGTGGCAAAGAACTCACCTCCCAATGCAGGAAACAGAGATGCAGGTTAGTCTTTGATCCTGCCAGGCCCCAGTGTCTTTTCCTCTGCTCAACTCCAATCACATGTATTTGCCATCACTACTACCCTTTAACATTTTTAATTGATGTATGACAACTTATAAATTAAATGCACACATTTCATGGATAGAGCTTGATGGCTATAACATACACACAGACATACACACATGAGACCATCATCTAGATCAAGATACAGAACATTTCCCTTGGGCTCCTTCCTGTGGATAACCATCCTCCTCTCCCATACGCAGCCAGGAACCCACTATTCTGACTATTCCGACTTCTATCATCACTGATTAGTTTTGCCTAGTTTCAAACTTCATATAAATCTAAACCTACAATACAATATGTATTCTTTCGTGTCTCACTTCTTTTATTCAACATGATCTTTTTTTTTTTTCCTCTGTGATATTCCATTATTTGAATACTCTATAATTTATTTATCCATTCTCCTGTTGGTGAACATTTGGGTTGTTTCCACACTTTGATTATTATGACTACATGTGTTAAGAACATTCTTTTTCACATGAGAATCACCGCTAGAACATGACGTTAGTAACTGTTGGAAGGCAAGATCCACTGATGGATGCTAAAGTTAGTGGGTGAAAGTTTAAAGAGAAACAATATTTGCATAGTTTCAAAGGTACGTGCTCCAAATTATTTACTGGTGGTGGTTTAGTTGCTAAGTCGTGTCTGATTCTTTCGACCCCATGGACTGTGACCTTGATCCTGTGGACCATAGACTGCCAGGCTCCTCTGTCCATGGGATTCTCCAGGCAAGAACACTGGAGTGGGTTGCCATGCCCTTAGGAATCGAAACTGGGTCTCCTGTATTGCAGGCAGATTCTTTACTGACTGAGCTACAAGGGAAGGCTGAATTTTTTACGAGTTACACAGAGAAAAAGGATCAATTGGCAGTGAAGAAACCCACAGATACCACCTTACACAAGGGACCAAGCTAACACTACCAATAATAAGACACAGTGGCATCAGGTCCCCACTGAGGGGGACACCTCAGCTCTGCAGTGTTCTTTCTAAAATGCATAAACTTGGAACTTCTCTGGTGACCCAGCAATTAAGAATCTGCCTGCTAATGTCAATATGGTGATACTGGTTTGACCCCAGGTTTAGGAGGATTCCCCCCTCAAAATAAAATAAAATGCATAGCCTCAATCTAATCATGATAAAACACCAAGAAACACCGCATTGAAGGACATTCTACAAAAGTGACTGACCCAATCTTCTTCAAAAGGAGCCAAGTGATGAAAGCCAAAGAAAAACTGAGCAAATGTCACAGACTGGTGCAGAGTAAGGAGACATACCAAGTAATGCAATTGAACACTCTTAATTGGCTCTTGAATCAGAAAAAGGACATTATTATGTTGTATACCTTGCACATAACATGTGTATGTCATGTATATCTGACATACAACTGGAAAATTTTTTAAAAAAAGAAAAAAGTTATTAGTGGGAAATCTAGCGAGATCAATATAAAATCTATAGCTTAGTTAACAGTATTCCACCAACGTTAATTTCTTAGTTTTGCGGATGCTGTGAACTCTTTGTGCTATTTTTGAACACTTCTATATGTTTTATGTTATTTCAAAATTTAAATTGACTAAAAAATGCTTGGGTGACTCCTGAACTATACATGTGCGAAAGTGAAAGTGTTAGTTGCTCAGTCGTGTCTGACTTTTTGAGACCCCATGGACTATAACCCGCCGGGCTCCTCTGTCCATAGAGTCCTCCAGGCAAGGATACTAGAATGGATAGCCATTGCCTTCTCCCGGGATCTTCCTGACCCAGGGATCAAACTTGAGTCTCGTGCATTGCAGGTGGATTCTATACCATCTGAACCATGAGAGAAGCGTGTATGTGGGAGGGGAGAGATGAAGGAGCCTGTGAAAGGGTGGAAGAACAGAGTGGAGATTTAAGCTGTTTCCCATCTCAGGAGAAGCAGATCTGGAGTCTGAATCTAGTGCGGTTAACTGTCTGTAGATCCCCTGGAGAAGGGCATGGCAACGCACTCCAGTATTCCTGCCTGGAGAATCCCTATGGACAGAGTAGCCCAGCAGGTTGTATTAGTCCATGGGATCACAAACAGTTGGACATGATTGAGTGACTAAGCACACCACAGCACAGAAGAAAAATCAAGCTTTAGAGGCTGATTATAGAAACCAGGGTCTCCATAACATGTCATCCACAATATTCAGTATACAATAAAAAATAGGATTACAAAGACACAGAAAAGGTGTATCTTCCCTCTAGTCCAAAGGAAAGAAAGTCATCGGAAACCAATTCTGAGATCATCTAGACATAGGAATTAGCTAATAAGGACCTTAAAGCAACTATTATAAATATGTCCAAAGATCTGAAAGGAAAATATAACCAAAATTAATGAATAAATGGAGGAATCTGAGCAAAGACTGGGAGACTGAACACAAGACATGAATGGAAAATCCAGACCTGAAAAGTAGCGTGTGTGTAATGAAAAATCCACTGGATGGGCTTCAACAAGAATGGAGATGGCAGAGGGGAGATTAAGCAATGATAATTAGAACTTATCTGAGAAACAATCAGAAGAAAGAGCTAGAAAATAGACTCAGGGACTTCCGTGGTGGTCCAGTGGGTAAAACACTGAACTTCCACTGCAGGGCGCACAGGTTCCATCCCTAGACGGGGACTAAGATCCTAAAGGCCATGTTGCAGGGCCAAAAGAAAACACTCTGTGATATGTGGGGTCTATGCATAAAGCTGCCTTGCAGGTGCATAAGTTGTACCCCAAAGGGCAAGAGTGAGAGAGTGAGACAAAAAAAATATTGATCATGTAATGGCTGAAAATTCCCTGTATCAGGTAAAAAGCATAAATTTAGGGGCCTAAGAGAGGGTCTTTAAAGAGCTAAGTTAAGTTAAAATGAGGCCATGAAAATGGCCCCTAATCCAGTATGCTAGTGACCTTCTAAGAAGAGGAGATTAGGAGAGACACACAGAGGAAAAATGAGGACCCAGTGAGAAGATGGCCATCTACAAGCCAAGGAGAGGGGCCTCGGGATGAAACCAATGCTGCCAATACCTTGATCTCAGATTTCTGGCCTCTGAAATGATCAGAAAATGAATTCTGTTACTTAAACCACCTAGTCTTTGGTACTTTGTTATGGCAGTCCTAGAAAACTCGTCAATCAAAGACCTGATTATTTGTGTAGAACACTATACCCAGCAGCTACAGGTTATATATCTTTTCAAGTATAATTTATGCTTTTTGATACTGTTTTAAAAGTTTGCTGCTGGTGTTAAAAAAAAGCCCTCTATAAATACATAGTAATAAAATTAATAAAAGATGTATACAATTGAAAACTTTAAAATATTACTGAGAGAAATGAAGTAAGATTTGAAGTTCAGGGGCTTCCCTGGTAACTCAGTGGTGAAGAGTTCGCCTGCCATTGCAGGAGACACAGGTTCGATCCCTGATCTGGGAAGATCCCACATGCTGCGGAGCAGCTAAACCCATGAGCCACAACTACTGAGCGCGTGCTCTAGAGCCTTGGAGCTGCAACTATGGAGCCCATGTGCTGCAACTACTGAGGCCCATGTGCCCTAGAGCCCGAGTTCCACAACAAGAGAAGTCACCGCCACAAGAAACCTGCTTGCCTCAACTAGAGAGTAACCCCTATTCCCTGCAACTAGAGAAGAGCCTGCAGCAGCAGTGAAAGTCAGAAGAGTCAAAAATAAATAAATAAAAATTTAAAAAAAAAACATAAAAATTCCCCGGTAGAAAAACAGATTAAAAAAAAAATGTTTTCCATTTTGACATAAGTAAGAACTAATACTTCCTTCAAGGTCAGCTCTCTGAGATAACAATGACATGTTTATATTAACAAATACCTCCAAGACCTTGACAGTTGGCATTGTTTTTCTTCTCCCTTTAATTTATAACCCCTAACTCAAAAGTGAAGTTGTTTTTTCTTCTATGTTTTCTTTTACAGGAAATGTGCACATTCATTAGCTTTCCTAGTGACTACAAATCAAGTACAGGGGAGAAGGTAAAGAGAAGAAAGAAAAGAACAATCATTTACTGAACAATACCTGAACTGGCGACTCTGCTCTGTATTTTGTGTGAGCCTCACAATATTCTGCTCAGCTGTTGGAAGACCGGTTTTCTAGGGTACAGCCAGGTGGGCAGCCCCCATACTCTGCCCAGGACACTGTGAACAGGCAATCTGGGATATATCCATGCCCTGTGGCTGTCATGACAAATTACCACAGACCTAGTGGATTGAAATAACACAAATTTATTATCTTACAGTCCTGGAAGTCAGACATTCAAAATGAATTCTGGGGCTGAGATATGGTGCTGGAGAAGACTCTTGAGAGTCCCTTGGGCTGCAAGGAGATCAAACCAGGCACTCCTAAAGGAAGTCAACCCTGAATGTTTGTTGGAAGGACTGACAGTGAAGCGGAAGCTCTCATATTTTGCCTACCTGATGCGAGCAGCCAGCTCATTGGAAAAGACCCTGATGCTGGGAAAGACTGAGGGCAGGAGGAGAAGGCGATGATAGAGGCTGAGATGGTTGGATGGCATCACCAACTCAATGGACATGAGTTTGAGCAAACTCTGGAAGAGAGCAAAGGACAGGGAGCCTAAAGTGGTACAGTCCATGGGGTCACAGAGAGATCACAGAGAGCCTGAACAACAGCAGTAAGTACCTTACACTCCCGACGTCAGAAATTCAAAATGAGTTCTGAGGCTAAAATTAACGTGTTACTAAGACTTGTTCCTTCTGGTGACCCTGTGGAGGAATTTGGGTCCTTGCCTTTTTCCAGCTTCTGGAGGATGTCCTCTGTCCTTTCTTTAACAAAATAATTATTTATGTATTTATTTATTTATTTGGCTGTGCCAGGTCATAGTCTCAGCACCCTTTGGCATGTCTAACTCGAGGTGCGGAATGTGGGATTGAACCTGGCTCCCTGCCTTGGCAGTGTGGAATCTTAGCCTCTGGGCCACCAGAGAAGTCCCTGTCCTTGTTTCTTGACTCATGTCCCTGTCATACCTTTCTTCCTCTGATTCCGCTGTCACATAACCTTCTTTCTCTGCATCAAATATCTCTCTTCCCATCTATGAAGATACCTACGACATTGCGATGACCCGGGCAATCCAGGATAATCTCTCCATCCAGAATCCTTAGTTCAGTTAATCTGAAAAATCCCCTTTATAAGCAATACTCTCAGTTTCCAGGGATTAGATGTAGATATTCAATTCAGTTCAGTTGCTCAGTTGTGTCCGACTGTTTGCGACTCCATGAACTGCAGCACGCCGGCCCTCCCTGTCCTTCACCATCTCCTGGAGCTTGCTCAAGCTCATGTTCATTGAGTCAGCGATGCCATCCAACCATCTCATCCTCTGTTGCCCTCTTCTCCTTTTGCATTCTATTTTCCCCAGCATCAGGGTCTTTCCAAAGAGTCAGCTCTTCAAATCAGGTGGCCAAAGTGTTGCAGCTTCAGCATCAGTCCTTCCGATGAACACTCAGGGTTGATTTTGCCTAGCTGATGCGAGCAGCCAGCTCATTGGAAAAGACCCTGATGCTGGGAAAGACTGAGGGCAGGAGGAGAAGGCGATGATAGAGGCTGAGATGGTTGGATGGCATCACCAACTCAATGGACATGAGTTTGAGCAAACTCTGGAAGAGAGCAAAGGACAGGGAGCCTAAAGTGGTACAGTCCATGGGGTCACAGAGAGATCACAGAGAGCCTGAACAACAGCAGTAAGTACCTTACACTCCCGACGTCAGAAATTCAAAATGAGTTCTGAGGCTAAAATTAACGTGTTACTAAGACTTGTTCCTTCTGGTGACCCTGTGGAGGAATTTGGGTCCTTGCCTTTTTCCAGCTTCTGGAGGATGTCCTCTGTCCTTTCTTTAACAAAATAATTATTTATGTATTTATTTATTTATTTGGCTGTGCCAGGTCATAGTCTCAGCACCCTTTGGCATGTCTAACTCGAGGTGCGGAATGTGGGATTGAACCTGGCTCCCTGCCTTGGCAGTGTGGAATCTTAGCCTCTGGGCCACCAGAGAAGTCCCTGTCCTTGTTTCTTGACTCATGTCCCTGTCATACCTTTCTTCCTCTGATTCCGCTGTCACATAACCTTCTTTCTCTGCATCAAATATCTCTCTTCCCATCTATGAAGATACCTACGACATTGCGATGACCCGGGCAATCCAGGATAATCTCTCCATCCAGAATCCTTAGTTCAGTTAATCTGAAAAATCCCCTTTATAAGCAATACTCTCAGTTTCCAGGGATTAGATGTAGATATTCAATTCAGTTCAGTTGCTCAGTTGTGTCCGACTGTTTGCGACTCCATGAACTGCAGCACGCCGGCCCTCCCTGTCCTTCACCATCTCCTGGAGCTTGCTCAAGCTCATGTTCATTGAGTCAGCGATGCCATCCAACCATCTCATCCTCTGTTGCCCTCTTCTCCTTTTGCATTCTATTTTCCCCAGCATCAGGGTCTTTCCAAAGAGTCAGCTCTTCAAATCAGGTGGCCAAAGTGTTGCAGCTTCAGCATCAGTCCTTCCGATGAACACTCAGGGTTGATTTCCTTCAGGATGGACTGGTTTGATCTCTCTGCAGTCCAAGAGACCTCAAGAGTCTTCTCCAGCACCACAGTTCGAAGGCATCAATTCAGCCTGCCACATGGTCAAACACAGTTGTGGATATAGAAATCCTTAAACATAGCACTTCTTTTTGGCGTGTCTGTTGCTGTCAAAGATATTTGGTAAAAAGTTACACTTTAATATTGAACAAGCACAGGTATATAACAGACAAAATCTGAAATCTGCACGAAAAGCAAAATAATAATAAAAATAATGTTTTAATCCTAAGGAATTTCAAACCTCTGCAATAGCAGTAAGAATAATATTGTAAAACTCCATGAAATCATCAACTTCAACAACTTCACCAGCTTCAACAACTAACAAGTCTTGGGTCATTTAGTTTCATCTGTAGCTCCATTCACCACCCCCCACCCCCGTTCTGGACTATAGTGTAGCACATTTTCATATATCATTTCATCTGTAAATATTTTAGTATCTATTTCTGAAGGAAGTTTTTTTTTTTTTTAGTATTTTTTTCCTTTTTCTCCATCATGCCTCTTTTTTTATGTATATTTATTTTCATCCATTCTTTATTCTTTGGCACATGTGGGCCTCCCATTGCAGTGGCCTCTCTCACTGCAGAGATCTGGTTCTGGGTGCATGTGCTCCAGAGCGCTGGCTCTCAATTGGACACACTGCTCCAACTGTTTGTCAGCACATGGGGGTTCTCCTGGGTCAGGGATTGAACCGGTGCCCCTTGTACCTCAAGGCAAACTCTTTACCCACTGGACCACCAGGGAAGCCCTTGAAGGAAGATTTTTTAAAGTAAAGCCATGGAACCATTATCCCACTTAAAAATTAATAATAGTTTATTGCATCAAATACCCAGTCAATATGAAGATTTTTCCAGTTTGTCTCATAATTTCTTTTACAGTTGATTTGTTCCAGTCAGGAGGAAATGAGTTGCGGTCCATTGAAATGACTGTCAGGTCTTAAGCTTCCTCTCTCTCCTACTTTTTTTTTTTTTTTGAATTTGGAAATTCTTTGTTGGGGAAAAGAGTTATTCACTATGAAGAGTCTGCCATTAGATCCCACGTAGCTTCCCATTCCCTGTATTTCCCAGGAAATGAAGTTAGTTTTAGAGACTGGATCAGACTTAGGTTCAATTTTTTATTGACATGAATACCTCATATGTGTTGTATTGTCCTACCCTCAGGAGACACATAGTGTCTAGTTGTGTCTTTTTCATGTGATAGTATCAACCCAATGATACTCATTCTTGAGATCCATTAAGTATGGTAAAAATGGTGATTTCTCTTTTTGGCCATAGGCTTATAGGAGTTTAGTTCCCTAACCAGGGATCAAAGCCATGCCCCTGAAAAAAAATTCTTGATTTCTTTATTCCATCATTCCTTCTTCACTTATTAGCGACCATCCTTCTAAACAAACAAACAAACCAAAAAAGTCCAAGTATCTTTGTTTATGAACTATTTGGTTAGCTCAGATACAGTTCATATTAAGTTGGGATGAATGTTTGACTTACTTCTTTCTTTCTTTCATCTTTTTATCAGTTTTCAAGATAATTGTTGGGCTTTCTCCCAGCAGTGAACAGTGAGTTTTTCCTCTGTTTTGTTTTGAGCTCGTGCAATTAAACCTACTAGTGTGTTCCATCCGTTACAGCTATTGTCTTCACTGATACACAGCTTGCCTCGTATTTGGACAGGAAGAGCCTCTTCATGTTGATTACATTAGGAGTTCACTTTGTTTTCCATAGCTTCTTTGCTTTTTGGATCCCTGGGTCGAAATTATTTCATCTTTCCTGTCTGTTTGAACTACCTATTAGGGAGATGTTGGATCTCTTAGATTGATTGCTTTTGCCTCTTATTATTTTACTCTATTCCCTGTGAATTTTCTTCAATGTTACCTTCCAGTCCTCCTACCATAGATGCAACATTACCACAAATCTCTTGAAAGATATATAATTTATATCATTGATACTTTAGGTCTGTCTAGAATTGTCCCAGATCCAAGAGTTACAATCTTCACGTCTGGACCAGTCTGCTTTGCATTTAGATGTTTGGTATGTTTGATACAGTTTATATTTAAAACTATTCCCTGAGACTTTCCTCTGGTTATATACAAAAATGAGAACAAACTGAGGGAAACGACATTTTTGGAAAGCAAGCAAGAGACTGGCTTTAGAATTGTGTAATGGAAATAGTCTTCCCTTATGTGAATGTAATTCTCTTAGTGATATTGTAATTCTCCTTTTTTAGCTTGTATGAGAGCTAAATATCTCCATTGAAGACCAGGAAATCGTGATTCCACACATTAACTAGGAGAGGGAAACAACTATTTAAAGAACATCTTGCCTCTGAGGACTGTTCAGATAGTGAAGATTGTAATTCTCTTATATGATATTGTATTTCTCCAGAGTGAGACCTCTTAAGGGACTATATTTTGAAAACCTCAAGGCATTATCAAATGCATGCTGTTATGCTTCAATAATTTGGTGTTGTGGCATGACCACTGTATTTAGGGGCAAGAGACTGGGGTTCTAGATTGGCATCCGGGTCCTAGTCAGGACTCTCAGTAGCAAGTGACAGACACCCAATTCTGACTAGCTTAAACACCAGCACAGTTTATCAGGAGCATGTTGTGAGAGGGGCCTGCAGAACTGGGCACACTGGGCTGTTACTGTGACTCTTCATCTCTGCCTCACATCTTGCTTCTCTCTGAGGGTCAGTGTCGTGCCAGATTATTCCACGTAGCTGGGGACCTGGCAGATGGAAGCTCTGGGCTCGTGATTCAAGAAGAAGGTGTGAACAGAGGAGTCTCCCCAAGCCTGACAGGAGACATTCCAGAGATGGACTTGACAGGATGGTCGAAAATCTATTTCATCTTTTCCTGTCTGTTTGAGACTACCTATTAGGGAGATGTTGGATCTCTTAGATTGATTGCTTTTGCCTCTTATTATTTTACTCTATTCCCTGTGAATTTTCTTCAATGTTACCTTCCAGTCCTCCTACCATAGATGCAACATTACCACAAATCTCTTGAAAGATATATAATTTATATCATTGATACTTTAGGTCTGTCTAGAATTGTCCCAGATCCAAGAGTTACAATCTTCACGTCTGGACCAGTCTGCTTTGCATTTAGATGTTTGGTATGTTTGATACAGTTTATATTTAAAACTATTCCCTGAGACTTTCCTCTGGTTATATACAAAAATGAGAACAAACTGAGGGAAACGACATTTTTGGAAAGCAAGCAAGAGACTGGCTTTAGAATTGTGTAATGGAAATAGTCTTCCCTTATGTGAATGTAATTCTCTTAGTGATATTGTAATTCTCCTTTTTTAGCTTGTATGAGAGCTAAATATCTCCATTGAAGACCAGGAAATCGTGATTCCACACATTAACTAGGAGAGGGAAACAACTATTTAAAGAACATCTTGCCTCTGAGGACTGTTCAGATAGTGAAGATTGTAATTCTCTTATATGATATTGTATTTCTCCAGAGTGAGACCTCTTAAGGGACTATATTTTGAAAACCTCAAGGCATTATCAAATGCATGCTGTTATGCTTCAATAATTTGGTGTTGTGGCATGACCACTGTATTTAGGGGCAAGAGACTGGGGTTCTAGATTGGCATCCGGGTCCTAGTCAGGACTCTCAGTAGCAAGTGACAGACACCCAATTCTGACTAGCTTAAACACCAGCACAGTTTATCAGGAGCATGTTGTGAGAGGGGCCTGCAGAACTGGGCACACTGGGCTGTTACTGTGACTCTTCATCTCTGCCTCACATCTTGCTTCTCTCTGAGGGTCAGTGTCGTGCCAGATTATTCCACGTAGCTGGGGACCTGGCAGATGGAAGCTCTGGGCTCGTGATTCAAGAAGAAGGTGTGAACAGAGGAGTCTCCCCCAAGCCTGACAGGAGACATTCCAGAGATGGACTTGGACAGGCTCTCATCTTGACACCCGCTCACCGAGACCCAAGGTGGTGGCTAAGACTTATTTAAACTTACCTGGTTAGATGTAGGTCAGGAGTAGGGGGTTAGATCTTCAAGATGAGGAGCCCCATCACCGCCACCCTGTTGGAGTCAGGGAGGGGAAAGAGTTTTCCCAAGAAAAGGGGAACCATGGTGGACCTCTAACTGCCCAGATAACCACCAGTCTCTTCTGATCCCTGCCTTCTGATTCAAACAGAATCTGGGCTTTTCTATTTGCAGAGTAAGAGGTGAAAATGAAACATCTCTGTGGTCCTTTTCCAGCTCAAGCACATGATTCTGCTGAAAAATCACTTCTCCTTATGCTTTTTTAACCTGCATGGGAACTAAATATTTCCATTGAAGACCAGGAAATCGTGATTCCACACATTAACTAGGAGAGGGAAACAAGACTATTTAAAGAACATCATGCCTCTGAGGACTTTTCAGAAGGTGAAGCATTCCTGTTGATACTGTTTCATCCCCTGGAACACAGATATAAATATCTCACCACCCTTTTTCCACAGTGTATTTAATCCCTAGGGAGGCTCTGATGGCGGCAGATGGTCTCCAGGGGCTGAGTGCAAAGCATGGCTTTCTCTGGGTGCCAGCTGGCCGGGGAGGGCAATGCAAGTGACATCTGGCTCCTGGTCATCTCTCTCTGGGAGGAGCTGGACCAAGCACTCTTCAAATGCAGCTGTGACCAGCTCTCTACACACTAAAGGAGGGGTGGACCGATGTGACTGAGGGTTCATAGATGCATCCGGGTCCTAGTCAGGACTCTCAGTAGCAAGTGACAGACACCCAATTCTGACTAGCTTAAACACCAGCACAGTTTATCAGGAGCATGTTGTGAGAGGGGCCTGCAGAACTGGGCACACTGGGCTGTTACTGTGACTCTTCATCTCTGCCTCACATCTTGCTTCTCTCTGAGGGTCAGTGTCGTGCCAGATTATTCCACGTAGCTGGGGACCTGGCAGATGGAAGCTCTGGGCTCGTGATTCAAGAAGAAGGTGTGAACAGAGGAGTCTCCCCCAAGCCTGACAGGAGACATTCCAGAGATGGACTTGGACAGGCTCTCATCTTGACACCCGCTCACCGAGACCCAAGGTGGTGGCTAAGACTTATTTAAACTTACCTGGTTAGATGTAGGTCAGGAGTAGGGGGTTAGATCTTCAAGATGAGGAGCCCCATCACCGCCACCCTGTTGGAGTCAGGGAGGGGAAAGAGTTTTCCCAAGAAAAGGGGAACCATGGTGGACCTCTAACTGCCCAGATAACCACCAGTCTCTTCTGATCCCTGCCTTCTGATTCAAACAGAATCTGGGCTTTTCTATTTGCAGAGTAAGAGGTGAAAATGAAACATCTCTGTGGTCCTTTTCCAGCTCAAGCACATGATTCTGCTGAAAAATCACTTCTCCTTATGCTTTTTTAACCTGCATGGGAACTAAATATTTCCATTGAAGACCAGGAAATCGTGATTCCACACATTAACTAGGAGAGGGAAACAAGACTATTTAAAGAACATCATGCCTCTGAGGACTTTTCAGAAGGTGAAGCATTCCTGTTGATACTGTTTCATCCCCTGGAACACAGATATAAATATCTCACCACCCTTTTTCCACAGTGTATTTAATCCCTAGGGAGGCTCTGATGGCGGCAGATGGTCTCCAGGGGCTGAGTGCAAAGCATGGCTTTCTCTGGGTGCCAGCTGGCCGGGGAGGGCAATGCAAGTGACATCTGGCTCCTGGTCATCTCTCTTCTGGGAGGAGCTGGACCAAGCACTCTTCAAATGCAGCTGTGACCAGCTCTCTACACACTAAAGGGGCCAGCTGGCTGACTCCAAGGACCTGCAATCATACCTCATTGTCACTCTGTGTGTAAGTGTAAGGAAGTGCATGCAATTAACATCTCATTCCTGATTGTAAGCATATGCCATTAATTTCCGATTTTCCCAATCGCTAGAGCACTTTTAGAAAGGCATCAGTTTTTTCCATCAAAACTATCAGGGTCTCATGCATTTCTTCTCCCATTTTTCCTGTCACTTCTTTCCCTTAGTTATGCTTCATCTCTCTCTATCTCTGGTGTGGTATAAATATCACATAGACATTAAATTAGACTAGCCTTTGTTTGTTAATTACATCAAGCTTCTTGAACCAAGCCAGAAATGGGGGTTGAGCCAGATAGTCCAAGTAACTGGTATGTTGAGAAAGATGGATTTAAGGATAGAATCAAGATAAAACCTTACTGGGAAAAAAAAAAAAAAACCTTACTGGGACTTTCCTGATGGTCCAAAGGATAAGATCCTGTGCTCCCAGTACAGGAGGCATGGGTTCAATCCCTAGACAGGGAACTGGGGAACTCACCTGCTACAGACACACAAAAAGAATGGAACCTTATTTATTTATTTATTTATTTTGGCCACTTCTATTGGTTTTTCATTTATTTCCACCCATCTTTGTTCTTTCTCCCTGTGTGGGCCTCCCATCGCAGTGGCCTCTCTCACTACACAGCACCGGCTCTGGGCGCATGCGCTCCAGAGCTCCAGCTCGGTCATGGGTCCAGCCAGACCCATGGGATCTTCCCAGGCCAGGGATTGAACTGGCGCCCCATGCACTGCAAGGCAGTGTCCTTACCCACTGGACCACCAGGGAAGTCCTGGAACCTTATTTTGAATGTTACTTCCTACTATGCCCTTAGAACGTATTTGGTGAGGATGGCCAATCCTCTCTCCTGACCCCTTGAGACCCTCTGCTCCCCAGCTGCAGGCTGCACACGCATGACTGGGAAGTCCTCCCTTCAGCCCTGGTTCTCCAGAGGCCCTGTCACACTTGGACACCCCCCTCAACTTTTCAGGTTACCTTCCTGGGCAGCCCTTGAAATTCCGGGTGACCCTCCCTCCAGTAGAGTTCATGTCTCAGTTCAGTTCAGTTCATTTCAGTTCAGTTCAGCTGCTCAGTCGTTTCCGACTCTTTGTGCATGCTAGGCTTCCACGTCCTTCACCAACTCCCAGAGCTTGCTCAAACTCATGTTTGTTGTGTTGGTGATGCCATCCAACCATCTTGTCCTCTGTTGTCCCCTTCTTCTGCCTTCTATTTTCTCCCATCACGGTCCAATCACGTGTCTCATGCATTTCTTCTCCCATTTTTCCTGTCACTTCTTTCCCTTAGTTATGCTTCATCTCTCTCTATCTCTGGTGTGGTATAAATATCACATAGACATTAAATTAGACTAGCCTTTGTTTGTTAATTACATCAAGCTTCTTGAACCAAGCCAGAAATGGGGGTTGAGCCAGATAGTCCAAGTAACTGGTATGTTGAGAAAGATGGATTTAAGGATAGAATCAAGATAAAACCTTACTGGGAAAAAAAAAAAAAAACCTTACTGGGACTTTCCTGATGGTCCAAAGGATAAGATCCTGTGCTCCCAGTACAGGAGGCATGGGTTCAATCCCTAGACAGGGAACTGGGGAACTCACCTGCTACAGACACACAAAAAGAATGGAACCTTATTTATTTATTTATTTATTTTGGCCACTTCTATTGGTTTTTCATTTATTTCCACCCATCTTTGTTCTTTCTCCCTGTGTGGGCCTCCCATCGCAGTGGCCTCTCTCACTACACAGCACCGGCTCTGGGCGCATGCGCTCCAGAGCTCCAGCTCGGTCATGGGTCCAGCCAGACCCATGGGATCTTCCCAGGCCAGGGATTGAACTGGCGCCCCATGCACTGCAAGGCAGTGTCCTTACCCACTGGACCACCAGGGAAGTCCTGGAACCTTATTTTGAATGTTACTTCCTACTATGCCCTTAGAACGTATTTGGTGAGGATGGCCAATCCTCTCTCCTGACCCCTTGAGACCCTCTGCTCCCCAGCTGCAGGCTGCACACGCATGACTGGGAAGTCCTCCCTTCAGCCCTGGTTCTCCAGAGGCCCTGTCACACTTGGACACCCCCCTCAACTTTTCAGGTTACCTTCCTGGGCAGCCCTTGAAATTCCGGGTGACCCTCCCTCCAGTAGAGTTCATGTCTCAGTTCAGTTCAGTTCATTTCAGTTCAGTTCAGCTGCTCAGTCGTTTCCGACTCTTTGTGCATGCTAGGCTTCCACGTCCTTCACCAACTCCCAGAGCTTGCTCAAACTCATGTTTGTTGTGTTGGTGATGCCATCCAACCATCTTGTCCTCTGTTGTCCCCTTCTTCTGCCTTCTATTTTCTCCCTGCCATCACGGTCATGTCAAATTCATGTCTAGTTGATAGTGTATCTGACTTCCTTTGTTGGACTCCTTCCAGCAGCTCAATGGCTGGATTCTCTTGCAGGCCACTGTGTCTGCAAACACCTGGGGACACGGGCTCTAGGAATGGTTCCCTAAAGCTTCCTCTCAACTGACTGAAACAAGTGGAAAGATACCCTCCACCTCCTCTGTTGAGGAAGAGGACTGGAACTCACAACCCAGCCAGTCTCCAAATGTCCATGAAGTCAGGTCTGTCAACACTTTCTCCAGTCTGACATTCCCTAGATGTGGGAGGACGTTTAAGGGCAGGAGGGAATTAGATCTCCAATAGCCTGTCTGAAGATTCCTCTGGAGCATGGGGTGAGGGTAGGGTGGGAAGCATTCGGTATCACACACTCTGGCAGGTCGTCTTTATCTCACCCTGGAGGCTAAATATATACATATATGTTTTTTATTAATTCTTTTTTTTTAAAGATTTATTTATTTATTTACTATTGGTGGGGGGTGGGGTGGGGAGGTAGGGGAGCAGGCGGGCCACTTCTATTGGTTCTTCATTTATCTATTTCCATCCATCTTTTTTGTTCTTTGGTCCATGTGGGCCTCCCATCGCGGTGGCCTCTCTCACTGCAGAGCGCCGGCTCTGGGCGCATGCGCTCCAGAGCTCCAGCTCGGTAGTTGGGACACATCAGTCCAGTTGCTCCACAGCACGTGGGATCTTCCCAGGCCAGGGATCAAACCGGCGCCCCTTGCACTGCAAGGTGGTGTCCTTACCCACTGAACCACTAGGGAAACCCAGTCCACTGTATTTTTAAGGCCCCACAAAAATGTTTTAAACTTCTATGTCAAAGGAAATATTTTAAAATATAATAAATATTTTAAAATATAATAAAATATAATATTTGTACATGTATTCTTATAGCAATATGGTTGTAAAATTTTATTGTTATTTCTTTTTAAAAATGTTTAGAAAATTTAAATGGAGGCATGGGGTCAGTAAGGCACAAGTCTCTAGGACCAGTTAACTCAGGCAGCTCTGCTTGGCATTCCTTCTTTACTAGGATATCCTATCACAGTATTTAGAGTTGCCAATAGGAATTCAAAATCTAAGATTCAAGATTATCCCTTGAATTCCAAGGTTGCAACCCACTTACTTGTACCAGAGACACTTAGCTTGACAACAGCAGTTCTGAGAGGTCAGGCTTGCCTCCACAAAAGAAGCAGAGGA
Source organism: Tragulus kanchil (assembly GCA_022376925.1). Classification (NCBI taxonomy): domain Eukaryota; kingdom Metazoa; phylum Chordata; class Mammalia; order Artiodactyla; family Tragulidae; genus Tragulus; species Tragulus kanchil. Next base: position 232,664,837 of record JAIOJX010000028.1, on the reverse strand, counting down.
GGGAAGGCAATTAATTCTAGGGTGAAATAAAAACCTAAAACATTCGAAGCATTTTCTTCCACTTGGAGGCTAATGAACATGGGCACAGTGTGCTGAAGTACGTTCATGCATTTTATACCATGACACCCGAATTAGACTCAGAGAGGACAAATAACCTTCCACTTTCCTACAGGGTTATACCTCCAGCAGGGTTAAGTCAATTCAAGGCTTTTGACTTCAAAAATTTTGCATTATGGTTAGTGGCCAGAGGCAATAAAATTGGAAGTCAATTTTCTTTTTTTTTTTTTTTGGTAGTTTATCTGACCATGGAAAGTGGGCAGGGACCTAGGGCACACCTGAATATTTCTAAGAGCAGACAACTGTTTTGGGGGTATCTTCGCCAGACATGCCACCAGGTTGTCCAGGATGCAGGTCCATTCCTCATAAGTTTTTTCCATCCTAATCTACGGTGATTTAAAACCAGAGGCTGGCTTCCTGGGCAGTTGAGGAAGCCTTACCACCCAAAAGGGAGGCTTGATCCATGCACGGGCCAATGACTCCCAACTCGAGACCGCAGAGGCACCGCTGCTGCCCAAACCGCCTTTCCAGCTTGTCCTTGCATGATAGTCTGACTGAACCTGGGGCCTTTCCAGGGTCTCCTTAGAGCAATGACAACACACAAAAGGAAAGAGCCTCGGGGTGGTTCCCCAACAACTCCTGATTTCTCCACCTCAAGGAAACTAGGCAGACAGACTACAGCAATGGTAACCATAAGGCGGGGTGCCTCTCCTGACTGCATCAGTATCACCCAGGAGATTGGTTAAGCACATTCTCAAGCCCTTCCTGACCTACTGATTGAGAATCGGTGAAGGTGCTGTGAATGAAGAAGGTTGCCCGCTAAATCAGTAAACAAAAGATGTTTTGACCATCAAGCCATCTGTGGCCTCCCTGACTTCAATTAGCCCATTGAAACCACAGTAAATTCACGAACACAGATCCTGTGGAGCCTAGTCCCCCAGGATCCTCTGTCCTTGGGATTCTGCAAGCAAGAACACTGGAGTGAGTTGCCATGCCCCGCACCAAGGGATCTTCCTGACCGGGGGATCAAGCCAGTGTCTCTTACATCTCCTGCACTCACAGGTGGGTTCTTTACCACAAGCCGCCTGGGAAGTCCAGTGGTTTTCTTTCATTAACAGTTGATGTTCCAACTACCTCTTTTGTTTTCCTCCAAAATCTCCTATCTATGCGGGCTCCTTCCTTCCCCGTTAGGTACAGTCCCTCACAACTGAAAGGCTGCCTCCTGAGCTTTAGTCCTTAGCAAGTTGGGCAAATAAAACATAAATCTCAACTTTTAAGTTGTGTGGATTTTTTTTTTTTTTCAGTAGACAGTGGAACTCGAAAATCTGTGTTTTAACCAGCTCCCAGGTGAGTCTTAGGCACGCTAAACGTGAAGGGTTTTTGCATCTCCAGAAGGGAGAAGGCCATAGAAAGTAGGACAGTGCCCCAACTCCTCAATCTCTAGGTGGGGTCTTGGGGGAAGCGACTTATACTCTTGAACAACCATTGCCAAAGTCGCTGTGAGGGGTTCGTAATTTAGTTTGGTGGGCGTAACCTTTACAAAGACGGCTACTCTCCTTTGGAGGAGGTTAAACTCTCCTCGCCAAGTAGTCCAGCGAGCAGATCTCACACTCAATGCCTTGAAGGTGGAAAAACGTGACGCTGCTGCGAATCACTCCCAGATCTACCGCTGGCTCCACTGCGAGCATGCGCGCTATCGGCTCTCTGCCGCCCCGCCTCCCTCAGGCCACGCCCCTTCTGGCGCCACCGCCCCGCCCCGCCCTGCGCACGCGCAAGAGCTTTTATTGGGGGGGGGGTTGTTTCCCGTGATCCTCCGCGACGCGGGCAATTTGTCGCTAATGGCGGGTGCTTGGTCCCCGGCAGGTTGCAAAGGTTGCTCTTCTACGAGCTGTACATGCGGCGACAAGGGCAAGTGGAGCGACTCCTCGCTGTTAGGCAAGCGGCTCTCCGAAGACTCGAGCCGCCACCAGCTGCTGCAGAAGTGGGCGAGCATGTGGAGCTCCGTGAGCGGGGACGCGTCGGTGGCCGGCGCTGAAAGGACGCGGCGCGAGGAGCCGGCAGCGGCGGCGGCGGCGGAGGAGGACCGGCCGCTGGTGTTTCTGTGCTCCTGCTGCCGGCGGCCGCTGGGCGACTCGCTGAGCTGGCTGGCGAGCCAGGAGGACACCAACTGCATCCTGCTGCGCTGTCAGTTGGGGCTGGGGGCGGCTTCGGGCTAAGGGCAGCCTTCTTCCCGGTTGTGCCGCAGCCGGGCGGCGCCTCGAGAGGCGGGGGTGTTTGGGGGCCGACCAAGGTCTTTGAAAGCTGAAAAAGTAGCCAAAACGACCAACTAGGTTGTAAGCATTTACGGTGTAGCTACTTTTAGCAATGGTTTTTTTTTTTTCAGTAGACAGTGGAACTCGAAAATCTGTGTTTTAACCAGCTCCCAGGTGAGTCTTAGGCACGCTAAACGTGAAGGGTTTTTGCATCTCCAGAAGGAGAAGGCCATAGAAAGTAGGACAGTGCCCCAACTCCTCAATCTCTAGGTGGGGTCTTGGGGGAAGCGACTTATACTCTTGAACAACCATTGCCAAAGTCGCTGTGAGGGGTTCGTAATTTAGTTTGGTGGGCGTAACCTTTACAAAGACGGCTACTCTCCTTTGGAGGAGGTTAAACTCTCCTCGCCAAGTAGTCCAGCGAGCAGATCTCACACTCAATGCCTTGAAGGTGGAAAAACGTGACGCTGCTGCGAATCACTCCCAGATCTACCGCTGGCTCCACTGCGAGCATGCGCGCTATCGGCTCTCTGCCGCCCCGCCTCCCTCAGGCCACGCCCCTTCTGGCGCCACCGCCCCGCCCCGCCCTGCGCACGCGCAAGAGCTTTTATTGGGGGGGGGGTTGTTTCCCGTGATCCTCCGCGACGCGGGCAATTTGTCGCTAATGGCGGGTGCTTGGTCCCCGGCAGGTTGCAAAGGTTGCTCTTCTACGAGCTGTACATGCGGCGACAAGGGCAAGTGGAGCGACTCCTCGCTGTTAGGCAAGCGGCTCTCCGAAGACTCGAGCCGCCACCAGCTGCTGCAGAAGTGGGCGAGCATGTGGAGCTCCGTGAGCGGGGACGCGTCGGTGGCCGGCGCTGAAAGGACGCGGCGCGAGGAGCCGGCAGCGGCGGCGGCGGCGGAGGAGGACCGGCCGCTGGTGTTTCTGTGCTCCTGCTGCCGGCGGCCGCTGGGCGACTCGCTGAGCTGGCTGGCGAGCCAGGAGGACACCAACTGCATCCTGCTGCGCTGTCAGTTGGGGCTGGGGGCGGCTTCGGGCTAAGGGCAGCCTTCTTCCCGGTTGTGCCGCAGCCGGGCGGCGCCTCGAGAGGCGGGGGTGTTTGGGGGCCGACCAAGGTCTTTGAAAGCTGAAAAAGTAGCCAAAACGACCAACTAGGTTGTAAGCATTTACGGTGTAGCTACTCTGTGTGACTCCTCGTGGAAATGAGCGGACTGTTCATCGGTTGTTAATATTGTTTATGGTTTATTTCGGAAATTAAGCTTTTCAGCTGCCTGCTTCCTGCAGGGGACGTCAGGGTTGATCTCTCAAATCTTAATAGCTGTAACAGCAGACGCCTTTGAAAGTGTTAACAACTTTAGAGTTGACCAAACATGATGCTACCACAAAAACTGAAGGAAACTTGCAGTAAAAGCACTAACAAGGGCTTCTCTGGTGGTCCAGTGGGTAAGGACACCGCCTTGCAGTGCAAGGGGCGCCGGTTCGATCCCTGACCTGGGAAGATCCCACGTGCCGCGGAGCGACTGGATCCATGTAGAGCCGGTTCTCTGCAGCGAGAGAGGCCACTGCGATGGGAGGCCCACACAGGCCAAAAAGAACAAAGATGGGTGAAATAGATAAATGAAAGACCAAAGTGGCCAAAAAAAGAAAAAGGCACTAACAACCCTAACAAAACTGGAGAGGAAGGAAGAGTTAAGGAGTTGAGGTTGTAGCTTTTAATACTGATTTCTACCAGTCACCTGTATGTTTCGCCAACGTTTCTTTTGTTTTGTTTTCATGGTGTTTATTTAGGAAAGTGGTTCTCATGTGTTTTTCTGTGTTAGTGTAAAAATGACACTTCTTTTTGGATTTGGGGTTTTCAAGATGATGTTTCTGCTCTATTTGAATTCTGCAGATAATTTTTTAATGGCAGCAATTCACCACCGATGTATTGACATTTGTGGAATATTTTCCTTCTCAGGATATATTGGGAAGAAAGGCAGACTGCCGTGCTCGTCCATTACCTTAAAACTTTTTTGAATCTGTTTTCCTTAAGGATGTAGTAAACAATAATCGCTGAGTCCTTTTCAGCTGTTAGACATAAGCCTAAGAACATACATTTCCCATAGTAACGCATTGAGATTAATCCTTCACATCTATTAAAATCAAACAATGCAGAATGATGTAAAAGTAGAAAGGACTTATCTGCAAATCTTACCCAGGGATCCTGACATGGTTAAGTACCCAGAGTTCAGCATGCTTGATTCTCATTCATACTTCCAGATGCTCTCCATGCATGTGTGACCATGTCTAAACATGTACTTTTTTTTGAAATTCCCTAAACATGTACATTTTTAAAAACACCCTTGAGATAATATTTATACTGTTAAGCATCCTTATCTTTGTTTCTACCCCTGTGTTCTGAGTGCTTTTCCATATTAGTGCATATAGACATCCTTCACATTTTAAACAGCTGCCTGTTCGCTTGCTGAGAGGCGGCCTAGGTGAGAGCTGCCAAGTGCAGGAGTTTGAATACTTAGCTAGATGGGTCTGTTGGGGCAAGCTGCATTAGCCTCTCTGTGTCTCAGTTTCCTCCTCTGTAGAAATGGGGATAATACTTCTGTGGGGTGATTGGATGGGTTACGTGAGTTAATGTGTGTCATTGTGCGCAGAAGGAATAGGAGGTGCCGCTTAAGTGCTGCCTTTAATGGAGATGCCGTTCGTCCCAGGCTGCCCTTGTTGATAGAGGTCTAGGCTTTTCCCCAGCGTTGCCCCTTTAGAACAATATGTACATATTTGGGTTGAGATTTTGCTCCAGTAGGAGGGCCTTTGTTCTGTGGGATGAGAATCTATTCTAGTGGGTGTGTGGTATTTAAGCTGGAGCGTGTTAGGTTTTAACCAGTCACCTGTATGTTTCGCCAACGTTTCTTTTGTTTTGTTTTCATGGTGTTTATTTAGGAAAGTGGTTCTCATGTGTTTTCTGTGTTAGTGTAAAAATGACACTTCTTTTTGGATTTGGGGTTTTCAAGATGATGTTTCTGCTCTATTTGAATTCTGCAGATAATTTTTTAATGGCAGCAATTCACCACCGATGTATTGACATTTGTGGAATATTTTCCTTCTCAGGATATATTGGGAAGAAAGGCAGACTGCCGTGCTCGTCCATTACCTTAAAACTTTTTTGAATCTGTTTTCCTTAAGGATGTAGTAAACAATAATCGCTGAGTCCTTTTCAGCTGTTAGACATAAGCCTAAGAACATACATTTCCCATAGTAACGCATTGAGATTAATCCTTCACATCTATTAAAATCAAACAATGCAGAATGATGTAAAAGTAGAAAGGACTTATCTGCAAATCTTACCCAGGGATCCTGACATGGTTAAGTACCCAGAGTTCAGCATGCTTGATTCTCATTCATACTTCCAGATGCTCTCCATGCATGTGTGACCATGTCTAAACATGTACTTTTTGAAATTCCCTAAACATGTACATTTTTAAAAACACCCTTGAGATAATATTTATACTGTTAAGCATCCTTATCTTTGTTTCTACCCCTGTGTTCTGAGTGCTTTTCCATATTAGTGCATATAGACATCCTTCACATTTTAAACAGCTGCCTGTTCGCTTGCTGAGAGGCGGCCTAGGTGAGAGCTGCCAAGTGCAGGAGTTTGAATACTTAGCTAGATGGGTCTGTTGGGGCAAGCTGCATTAGCCTCTCTGTGTCTCAGTTTCCTCCTCTGTAGAAATGGGGATAATACTTCTGTGGGGTGATTGGATGGGTTACGTGAGTTAATGTGTGTCATTGTGCGCAGAAGGAATAGGAGGTGCCGCTTAAGTGCTGCCTTTAATGGAGATGCCGTTCGTCCCAGGCTGCCCTTGTTGATAGAGGTCTAGGCTTTTCCCCAGCGTTGCCCCTTTAGAACAATATGTACATATTTGGGTTGAGATTTTGCTCCAGTAGGAGGGCCTTTGTTCTGTGGGATGAGAATCTATTCTAGTGGGTGTGTGGTATTTAAGCTGGAGCGTGTTAGGACCCATGGTGTTTTCTTTGGAGGAAGCACTGAAGAGAGGAATAAGCATGGAAGTGGGGAGGCCAGTCGGGAGCTTGTGCAGCTGTCCAGGGAGCTGGGGTGGTGGTGGTTTGGGGGCTGGAGTGAGGGCTGTGACGTAGAATTGACAGGACTTGGCAGCAGAGGGTCTTGTGGGGAGCGGTGAGGAGATGGTGTCTGGGGGCTGGCACCGGTGTCTGAGCCATGGGTGGATGGAAGTGGCGTCTACTGAATTACGGAAGCCTGTAGAGGAGTGAACACCAGGAGTCTGTACTGGTCCTTCCTTCCTGCCCCTCCTACCCCAGGTTCCCCGCCTCTGGTCCTGAGCTTGGATTCTCTGGGAAGGTTTTCTTTTGCTTCTAGGGTTCAGCAGTGACCCCTGTCCAAGCAGTGGTCTGAAGGATTCTGGGCGGGGTTCCTGTGGACCCTCTCCATTACTTCTGGAGAAATGAGCCCTGGGCTCCAGATCCAGAGATGTGCGCACAGGCTTTCATCTTCTTCCCTGGCTTGATCCCATTTTTTTTCTTTTTTTAAACATTTATTTATTTATTTGGGGGGGCGGGTTGGAGTGGGGGGGGCGGACCACTTCTATTGGCCTTTCATTTGTCTATTTTCATCCGTCTTTGTTCTTTGGCTCTTGTGGGCCTCCCATCGTGACCGCGTCTGTCGTTGCAGAGCTCCGGCTCTGGGCGCATGCGCTCCAGAGCTCCGGCTCGGTAATTGGACACATCCGTCCAACCGCTCCGCGGCACGTGGGATCTTCCCAGGCCAGGGCTCGAACCGGCGCCCCTTGCACTACAAGGCGGTGTCCTTACCCACTGGACCACCAGGGAAGCCCATTGATCCCATTTTTTCCTGTATCTGGCAGGTATTCTTGATGGTCTGTAATTTGAGATTCTGATAGATCCAAGTTTTACCATTGATTGAATTATTCTTCCTGATTTTATTGATGTTAATGTCAGTGTTTCTGGGCAGGGAAGGAAATGACTTATTCTGCCGTCTTTTTTCAGAAGACCCTGTACCCTTAGGTTTAAACCGCCCTTTGCGTGTGACATTTGGGACTTTATTCGTTCCAGGCTTTTTGAGTTCAAAATAAAAGTTGAACTGGAAGTTCTCTAAATATCTGCATGTGTGTTATAACAAACCACATTTATACATTGTCGTTACTTCGTTCCAGGTGTTACCTGTAATGTTTCCGTGGACAAGGAACAGATACTGTCCAAACGTAAGAATGAAAATGGTTGGTGAGTAAGACTATAGCTATATGAATACGTAACATCTTTATTTTTAAAATAAAAATCTTTAAGATCATCAGCGGTAAGATTTGGGATAAAACTTTTTTTCATGGTCATCCATATAAAAGCAGTCATCATGCGTGCTAAGTTGCTTCGGACTCTTTGCAACCCGGTAGACTGTAGCCCACCAGGCTCCTCTGTCCGTGGGATTCTCCAGGCAAGAATGCTGCAGTGGGTGGCCATGCCCTCCTCCAGGGAATGTTCCCAATGCAGGGACTGAACTCATGTCTCTCATGTCTCCTTTATTGGCAAGCAGGTTCTTTCCCACTAGGGCCACCTGGAAAACCATAAAATCAGTCATTCTGATATATCAATAATTGAGTGACAGTCGTCTCCTTTAGATTTGGGATGGAAGAGTTTCTAAACTTCTTAAGGCACATTCCAGTATTCCCTTTTTGGGTGTTTGGCTGGTGCTGAAGGAAATAGAAAATAAAAATAGGAAAAAAAAATTACCTGTATCATGGAGTCTCTGAGCCAAAGGATGCTTTAGATAACGCTCCCCACATACCATGCTATTGCCACCCATGGCGACTGCTCGTGTTGCGCACGCATACATACTTGGCTCATTGAGGTTAAACAGGCCTGGTCTGCCTCTTAGGGGGTAAAGGGTCAGTGTCTTCCTGGACCCGCCACCGGGGCCTTCTCATGTCAGCTTTACTGTCTTCACTGTATCTGTGTAGCAGATTTGCTGTCATGTACTGAATTTTTTTTTTAAATTAAATTGACTGGATTTTTATTTAAACTTTTTTTAAAAAGAAATCTTTATATTTCTGCCATCAGTGTACCATTTGCTGTAGCTTGAAAGTAGCTGTGAAGGCCCTCACAGTGAACACGCGTGTGATTAAATTCCAGCTGAGACACTTGCCTGGCTGGTTCTGAGCCTGAGGTCTGTTCTCTCACTGTTGAAAGGTCTGCAGCTGTGAGGTGCACACAGCAGACATTGTAGCACCAGGCTGAGGCTTTCTTTTCTTTGCATTAGGATTGCTAAAGGATTGAGAAGGGAATCAACTCTTGCTCTGAACCAGTGAGTCCTGTTTACTTGTGTCATCGGAACTATGGCCTGTGGGCCAAGCACCTCTTTTCGTAAATACATTTTTATTGGAACACAGTGTTCATTCAGTTATGTGTTATCTTTGGTGGCTCCCGTGCTCCAGTGGTAGAGGCAAGTCGTTGCGACAGACGCCACATGGCCCGGAAGTCTAAAATATTTTTTCTCTGAATCATTACAGGAAAAAATTTGTCTATCCATGTTCCAGAGTGTTAATGATCCTTGATGGACAAAGTAACATTTAAAGAACGTACAATTCTTTTTGCCTTACTTCAGAATTTCAGTTAATTTTTCTTAATATCAGATTCAGGCATTTACATTCTACAAAAACACCATCTTCTCTTTTTTTAAAGTTTTTCTTTGACAGTCGTCTCCTTTAGATTTGGGATGGAAGAGTTTCTAAACTTCTTAAGGCACATTCCAGTATTCCCTTTTTGGGTGTTTGGCTGGTGCTGAAGGAAATAGAAAATAAAAATAGGAAAAAAAAATTACCTGTATCATGGAGTCTCTGAGCCAAAGGATGCTTTAGATAACGCTCCCCACATACCATGCTATTGCCACCCATGGCGACTGCTCGTGTTGCGCACGCATACATACTTGGCTCATTGAGGTTAAACAGGCCTGGTCTGCCTCTTAGGGGGTAAAGGGTCAGTGTCTTCCTGGACCCGCCACCGGGGCCTTCTCATGTCAGCTTTACTGTCTTCACTGTATCTGTGTAGCAGATTTGCTGTCATGTACTGAATTTTTTTTTTAAATTAAATTGACTGGATTTTTATTTAAACTTTTTTTAAAAAGAAATCTTTATATTTCTGCCATCAGTGTACCATTTGCTGTAGCTTGAAAGTAGCTGTGAAGGCCCTCACAGTGAACACGCGTGTGATTAAATTCCAGCTGAGACACTTGCCTGGCTGGTTCTGAGCCTGAGGTCTGTTCTCTCACTGTTGAAAGGTCTGCAGCTGTGAGGTGCACACAGCAGACATTGTAGCACCAGGCTGAGGCTTTCTTTTCTTTGCATTAGGATTGCTAAAGGATTGAGAAGGGAATCAACTCTTGCTCTGAACCAGTGAGTCCTGTTTACTTGTGTCATCGGAACTATGGCCTGTGGGCCAAGCACCTCTTTTCGTAAATACATTTTTATTGGAACACAGTGTTCATTCAGTTATGTGTTATCTTTGGTGGCTCCCGTGCTCCAGTGGTAGAGGCAAGTCGTTGCGACAGACGCCACATGGCCCGGAAGTCTAAAATATTTTTTCTCTGAATCATTACAGGAAAAAATTTGTCTATCCATGTTCCAGAGTGTTAATGATCCTTGATGGACAAAGTAACATTTAAAGAACGTACAATTCTTTTTGCCTTACTTCAGAATTTCAGTTAATTTTTCTTAATATCAGATTCAGGCATTTACATTCTACAAAAACACCATCTTCTCTTTTTTTAAAGTTTTTCTTTCTCTTGGCTGTGCCCCATCTTCTTTGCCTTGCATGGGCTTTCTTTAGTTGTGACAAGCAGGGCTGCTCTTTGTGCTGGTGCTTGGGCTTCTGATTGCAGTGGCTTCTCGTGTTGTGGCACACGGATTCTAGGAGTTCGGGCTTCAGTAGTTGTGACGCACAGGCTTCGTTGCTCCACAGCACGTGGAATCTTCCTGGACCAGGGATGGAACCCATGTCTCTTGCATTGGCAGGTGGATTCTTATCCACTGTACCACCAGGGAGGTCCAGTACCCTTTCTTCTGTCACTTTTGTACACGCCCATTGTCACTAGATACTGAAGGCAGTGTGACTTGGAGGTAATGGTCTACGTTTCTGATGTAAGCATCTTAATATCATTTTTTTCCTTTTTGTATATGTGACTTAGTGTGGTCAGGATAACATACTTTGGCCCCTTGGACATTTAGGTGTTTATGGATCTCACCCATGGGGTTTTTGTTATTACCCGTTGCTAAAGCAGTAGTGTTTTCTGTTGCAGCATCCTGGAGACTTTGTACTGCACGGGGTGTTCGCTCAACCTCGGCTACCGGTACAGGTGCACCCCCAAGAATCTAGACTACAAGAGGGACGTGTTCTGCCTCAGCGTTGAAGCCATTGAAAGGTGTGTTTGATATCTGAATGAATAGAAAGCTGTTTGCAGAGGAATTGGTATGAAAACATCGAAACTAAACATTGTTTCGTTAAAAAATATTTTTAAATCGTAATTTCTGACAGTAAATCTTGTGATTTTTTTTCTCTTTCCCCATCATGCCTCTTTTTTATTTATATCTATTTTCATCAATCTTTTATTCTTTGGCACGTGTTGGCCTCCCATTGCAGTGGGCTCTCACTGCAGAGCATGGGCTCCAGGTGCGTGTGCTCCAGAGCGCTGGCTCGCAGTTGGACACACGAGTCCAGAAGCTCCGCAGGATCTTCCTAGACCAGGGATCAAACCAGTACCCCCTGCACTGCAAGGCAGACTCTTTACCACTGGACCATCAGGGAAACCTTCATGATTTTTTTTTGTTTACCTGATTTATTTGCCATTGGAAGAATCTGTCATGCTAAATTGTGGAATGAAACACTGTGAGAACATTTCTCAGAGTCAAAATTTATTGTTTTTCTTAACAATTGGATTTAGTTTAATAGGATTGTTTTTAAAGCAATTGTGTGGGTCAATATATTTTGTCTGTCTTATTTTTCCCTCTAGTTTTTAGTCTGCTAGAATATCATGAAAAAATAGAAACTTCAGAAATGGTCAGGAAAGAAGTCCCTTTGGTATTCTGGAAAAGAAATATTTCCATCTATGTGCTTGAGGGTCGTAAATAATTGTCTGCTTTTTTGAAAGATGCAAGGAAGTAGCTTTGTCTTTCAAGACATCTAAAAAGTGTTAGGGGACAAGATGAAATACGGTCTGGTGAGCTATGACTTAATGGCCCTGTAATCATTAGCCTTTTTAAAACTGGAAACAAAATTAATTAATTGACCCCAGTGTCTTTTCACTTTTCCTGGGGAAGACGTAGCTCTCAAGACTTTAGAGGCTGTTTTAGTGCACTCACCCATGGGGTTTTGTTATGACCCGTTGCTAAAGCAGTAGTGTTTTCTGTTGCAGCATCCTGGAGACTTTGTACTGCACGGGTGTTCGCTAAACCGGTACAAGGTGCACCCCCAAGAATCTAGACTACAAGAGGGACGTGTTCTGCCTCAGCGTTGAAGCCATTGAAAGGTGTGTTTGATATCTGAATGAATAGAAAGCTGTTTGCAGAGGAATTGGTATGAAAACATCGAAACTAAACATTGTTTCGTTAAAAAATATTTTTAAATCGTAATTTCTGACAGTAAATCTTGTGATTTTTTTTCTCTTTCCCCATCATGCCTCTTTTTTATTTATATCTATTTTCATCAATCTTTTATTCTTTGGCACGTGTTGGCCTCCCATTGCAGTGGGCTCTCACTGCAGAGCATGGGCTCCAGGTGCGTGTGCTCCAGAGCGCTGGCTCGCAGTTGGACACACGAGTCCAGAAGCTCCGCAGGATCTTCCTAGACCAGGGATCAAACCAGTACCCCCTGCACTGCAAGGCAGACTCTTTACCACTGGACCATCAGGGAAACCTTCATGATTTTTTTTTGTTTACCTGATTTATTTGCCATTGGAAGAATCTGTCATGCTAAATTGTGGAATGAAACACTGTGAGAACATTTCTCAGAGTCAAAATTTATTGTTTTTCTTAACAATTGGATTTAGTTTAATAGGATTGTTTTTAAAGCAATTGTGTGGGTCAATATATTTTGTCTGTCTTATTTTTCCCTCTAGTTTTTAGTCTGCTAGAATATCATGAAAAAATAGAAACTTCAGAAATGGTCAGGAAAGAAGTCCCTTTGGTATTCTGGAAAAGAAATATTTCCATCTATGTGCTTGAGGGTCGTAAATAATTGTCTGCTTTTTTGAAAGATGCAAGGAAGTAGCTTTGTCTTTCAAGACATCTAAAAAGTGTTAGGGGACAAGATGAAATACGGTCTGGTGAGCTATGACTTAATGGCCCTGTAATCATTAGCCTTTTTAAAACTGGAAACAAAATTAATTAATTGACCCCAGTGTCTTTTCACTTTTCCTGGGGAAGACGTAGCTCTCAAGACTTTAGAGATGGCTGTTTTAGTCGCTCAGTAGTGACCAGCTCTGCGACCCCTTGGACTGTACTGTAGCCGCCAGGCTCTTCTGTCCATGGGATTCTCCAGGCAAGGACACTGGACTGGTGATAGGTGGTAGATGATGGTAGGTTACCGTGAATGGTGTCGGATTCTTGATCTCCAACGGAGAAGAATTCACATTGGGATCAAAAAGACGCAGCGATGGTCACTCAGAGCTTCGTGCAGTGAAAAGTTTATTGAAGTGAGAAAGGATAGGGAAGAGCTTTTAGCATGGACACTGAAGGGGGGATAGAAGAGTACCCCCGAAGCCACTTAAGGCGTGGCGTTTTATACCTTTTCAGTTGGTTATTAACGGTAGTTTAAAGAATATTTTACAGTTGTAAAGGCCCTGTAGGCCCATGCCCACGACATTAACATGAGATTAGCTAGAGGGTAGTCTCCAGGCCTCGGGGCTGGGTGAGACATTCTAATGTAAAGGCCTTGCTAGGCCCACAACATTAACATGAGACAAGAAGCTTAGTTTCAGCAGTGAAAATCTTTGCCTTCCTTTCTCCTTTTTCCTCCCCCTTTCCTCCTTGGGACCTGCTGGCCTTATCAAACCAAATCTGCGCATCAACTCCTTTCCAGCGGGTTGCCATTTCCTACTCCAGGGGATCCTTCTGACCCAGGATTCAAACCCATCTCCTGCATGGGCAGGTGGGATCTTTGCTGCTGAGCCACCAGTTAGAGAGATTTTCTTTGAGATGCCTAGGAAGCCTCATGTATCAGGAAAGAACAATTTAAGAAGAAAAGAAAGAGCCTACACTTTCATTGTTATTGAGTCATTGAGTCATGTCTGACTCTTTGTGACCCCATGAACTGTAGTCCGCCAGGCTTCTCCTGTCCGTGGGATTTTCCAGCAAGAATACTGGAGTGGGCAGCCATTTCCTCCTCCAGCGTATCTTCCCAACCCAGGGATCGAACCTGGGTCTCCCGCGCTGGCAGGCAGATTCTTTACCACTCAGCCACCAGGGAAGCACTTTGATTATTTTGGTACTTAGGTGTTTTGCCACTCTGTTGAACTTCTTAGATTTTTCTTTTTAAAAAAATTTGACAGTATTTTTTTTATTATGATTATAATTTTTCATTTAATTATTTTTTGATAACTGCAGTTTTGTCACCTTTGAAACCAGACAGGTTTAGATCAAAGCTCTGAAATCTGCAAACTTTTTACAGCCCTTAACACAAGAGAATAGCATAGCAAGTACTGGTTCTGATTCATGTGAAGCAGGTAGGCCCGCCTGGAGAGGAATCAGAGCTGTTTTGATTTTAATATATAAATAGAAGACCAGGCTTAACCTCCATGAGAATTTTACCAAGATGTGAAAATTATGTGGGGGAGAGTACAAGTATAAACTACATGAAATCTTAGTCCAGTATGGTTGGTACAAAACTTTTAAAGTGCTGCATGTCTGTTGAAAAGAAAATGTGTACAAGATTTCTCCATAGAGAATCATACTGTTGAAGCTGTTTTTTTCCTCAACAGTTGAATTTAAGGAAAAATTACCTTGTAGGGCAGAATTTTAATGACAGGGAACCTGGTTTATTTTAGAAGTGGATGCCCTCTGTAATGTTTATTTACAGCATTATAAATTAAACAGTGCCATTTATCCCGCCCACCGATTTTTCTTTTCTAAACAGGATATTAATTGCTTTTCACCATTTTGCCTTCCATGACATTTTTCAGAAATTTAATTGATTTAATCTTGGGCTTCGAAGAGAAGTCTGTTTCTATGTAGCAGAAGTGACATACTGAAGTTGTTACCTGTGATGAAAGATTCTACTAAAGAAATGCAAATCGATGAAGTTTGTTTTTGTTTTGTTTTTGGAGAAATGACAGTGCTTTCCTCCGTACTATTTAGATTTATTTGGTTGCCAAAGAGGGGCCTGTTTTCTTTCCATTGCCCTGCCAATTTTTCTGCTCCATGTAGTTTCAAATTGCAGCCTCTCATCACCCCAGAGAGTGGAGCAAAGCGTAAGTTACAAGGTAACTGCTGAAGCTGCCCACATCTAGGCAGTTGGCAGGTGACTCCGTAGATCATATACGAAGGTCGAAACTCGGAACTGCACACGTTCCTGAAAAGTTATGTAAGCAGTGGCTTCTTCAGGATTCTTTTAAACTTTGAAACAGGATTTTGAACATGAATGATACTGTTTTACCACCCAGCTTTACTAAAGAGCCAGGTTATTCCCAATAATGAAATATTTACAGTATTGAGAAATAAGTAGGGCTCTCACACAAAGCTGTTATGGAGAAAAACACCATTTCATGTAGTTCAGCTTTTTATGTAGGTTGCTGATAACAAAAGTAATTGTTTTATGTGTTTACTTGATGCTTATATAGTGTAATATACTTTGAGTTTTAATGCTTTCGATGTAAATTTTACAGTTACTGCCTTGTCATAGTTTAACTTTGTACTGTGCTGTATTGCAGTTATGTCTTAGGGTCCTCTGAAAAGCAGATTGTGTCAGAAGATAAACAACTTTTCAATCTTGAAAGCAGAGTTGAAATAGAAAAGTCTCTACGGCAGGTAATGTTCTGCGCTGCTTGTGTCTTTGTGTGAACAGCTTCCAGTCGCTGACCAAGTGCTGTGCCACAAAGAATTCTTCGTGTGTCTTCTCTTTTGATCTTAGCACTTTCATGGTGAGAGAGTGCGTACTTCATTTCAGTTGTTATAAAGTTGATTTTCTGCCTCTTCTTTAGATCAATATTTCACTTGATTGATTCTCATGGCAAAAAATAGCCTTGTTTTCGAATGTTAACATCCTGTCACAGGCAAGAGAGTGGTGAATGAATAAAAAAGC
Source organism: Tragulus kanchil (assembly GCA_022376925.1). NCBI lineage: Eukaryota > Metazoa > Chordata > Mammalia > Artiodactyla > Tragulidae > Tragulus > Tragulus kanchil. The sequence goes on along the minus strand of JAIOJX010000028.1, from coordinate 232,649,198 downwards.
CATGGATTTCCTATTCCTATTAATAGCCTTACCTAGTTAAATAGAATTCCATTAAATAAATGCTGAGTATCTATGTGTAATGTATCACGTAGCATAAATTGTATTAAATGAAATTTTAATCATATTTAACCATGTGTGATTTTAGTCATATGTATTTTTTTGTTGTTCTTTTTTTTCATTCACCAGATGGAAGATGTTTTGAAGGCCTTGCAAGTGAAGCTTTGGGAGGTGGAATCAAAAGTGTCCTTTAACAGTTGTAAAAGCTGAATCGCTTCCAAGGCCTACATTCTACAGTCCCTTGCTGATGGAGAGTTCTTTCATATGTAGCAATTTTTGTTATAATTTACTTCGCTTAGATCTGAAAGAATTTGAAATGGTCATGTGCATCGTATGCTCTTGAACTGATCATATAAGAATTGTAGAATTACTTTTATGGCTGTATTTGATGGTAAAGAGGTGCTTGCTTCCTAAACTCCAATTTTAAAGTCACGATAGTTGCTGGAATTTAAAAGTGGTTGTTTTGGTAACAAACTGCCGTAATTTTCTGAATGGTTTTCTCTGCTTTACCGAATTGATTACTTTTTATTTCCTATTTTTTAACTCTATTTTACCTTTCATACTTGGAGCAGTGTTTAATATTGGATGCTTAGAAAATCTTAGAGGTTTTTCCACCCCCTGTGTGGTTGACTCCTCTCTGAGAGCTGATGAGGACAGCTTTCTGGAGAAACTGGTCCGTCGCGTTGTCAGGGCTGTTGGAAGCCTTGCATAGAGAACAGCGTGTGCTCCATTGGTGGAAGGATTCCACTTGAACCTGTTTGCTTGTGAGCGAGCGTAGTTGCTCAGTCATGTCCGACTCTTTGTGGCCCCATGGACCGTAGCCCACCAGGCTCCCCTGTCCATGGGAATTTTCATGCAGGAATACTTGAGTGGGTCTCTGTGTCCTTCTCCAGGGGATCTTCCCAACCCAAGGACTGAACCCAGATCTCCTGCCGAGCTACCTGGGAAACCCTTGTTTACTATGAGATGCCTTCAAATTCAGCAGCGTATTTACCGGAGTACTAACCATTTCTGAGGATTCTGGGGGAGTTTTCAGTTTTCCAACTTTCTGTAATGTAAGACTTCTAATAAGCATGTTATTTTTATAGTGAGAGGAAATAAAGATGAAAACAAAGTACTTTACAATTGATTTTTATGAAACAGTTATTTCAGTGAGCTCAGAAATCCTGGTGTCATGCATTCCACCCATTTACTAGGCCTGGCAGCGTGGGGGCTCAGGACTGTCAAGGTAACCCCAAGTTTCCCCAGCCCCCACTCTGGTTTTGAGTATATAGGAGGCCATGTAATGTTAGTACTCAATGTGCTGGAGTAACTTAACTCAGTTCGTGCTCATAACCTTCCTAATTATTTCTGAGAATACTTCAGATTGTCACGGTTCCTAAGTCCTAAGTCAGGCTGACTTGATCATTCACAATCAGTAAGTTCTCTTTGATAGACCAGCGGCATCCTCTAATCATGTAAAGTTCGTGACCTGCGTAGCCCCTGCTGGCAATGGTCATTCTGCCCCAGGAAGCTTGATGGAGTCCCAGGGGTCATCACCGTAGGTGTTTCAGCGGCACTTGCGTGAAAGTTCTAATATCCAGCGGAGCTAACCAAGCCTCTCTCGCGGTTCAGGAAATAAATACCCCAGGTGCCTTTATGGCTTCTCCCAGCATGGGCTTTCAGTGAGCATATCCCTGGACACTCGCCACCCTTGGAATCTTATTTCCCATGGGGATCCTTCCCATGGTGATGGTAAGCCCCCCCTTTCAGTGACATCACAGAGGCCAAAGACAGAGACAGCTTCCATACAAGGTGACACAAGTGTTTCCTGGGATTTTCTTACAGATGCTTCAACAAAGCCCATGTGTGCTCTCCACCTGCCATGGTTAGTTAACTTCATCACAGATAGACTAGACAGCGCTTGGCTCAGATGATGAAGGATCTGCCTGCAGTGCAGGAGACCGGGGTCCATCTCTGGGTTGGGGAGATCCCCTGGAGAAGGGAATGGTTACCCACTCCGGTATTCTTGTTTGGAGAGTTCCATGGACAGAGAGCCTGTGGGCTATAGTCCACGGGGTCACTAAGAGTCAGACATGTCTGGACGACTAACACACATGATGATATTTTGAAAACAGTAAAGCACCACAAAAATAAATGACAACGGTTTAACCTTGTTTAAATAGTGAAGTTGATCTGATCCAGTCTTCTAGTCAGTCTGACTTCTGGCCAGATTGCCTGTGTGTGAAAGAAAAAAATCTGAAACACCGTATTTAAGGAAATACAGGAACACCCACGAAGTTCATTCTCCAGTTACAAATACATGACGTTGTAGAAATTGTGCCCCCGTGTAATGTTCCCAGCCCACTCTGGTTTTGAGTATATAGGAGGCCATGTAATGTTAGTACTCAATGTGCTGGAGTAACTTAACTCAGTTCGTGCTCATAACCTTCCTAATTATTTCTGAGAATACTTCAGATTGTCACGGTTCCTAAGTCCTAAGTCAGGCTGACTTGATCATTCACAATCAGTAAGTTCTCTTTGATAGACCAGCGGCATCCTCTAATCATGTAAAGTTCGTGACCTGCGTAGCCCCTGCTGGCAATGGTCATTCTGCCCCAGGAAGCTTGATGGAGTCCCAGGGGTCATCACCGTAGGTGTTTAAAGCGGCACTTGCGTGAAAGTTCTAATATCCAGCGGAGCTAACCAAGCCTCTCTGCGGTTCAGGAAATAAATACCCCAGGTGCCTTTATGGCTTCTCCCAGCATGGGCTTTCAGTGAGCATATCCCTGGACACTCGCCACCCTTGGAATCTTATTTCCCATGGGGATCCTTCCCATGGTGATGGTAAGCCCCCCCTTTCAGTGACATCACAGAGGCCAAAGACAGAGACAGCTTCCATACAAGGTGACACAAGTGTTTCCTGGGATTTTCTTACAGATGCTTCAACAAAGCCCATGTGTGCTCTCCACCTGCCATGGTTAGTTAACTTCATCACAGATAGACTAGACAGCGCTTGGCTCAGATGATGAAGGATCTGCCTGCAGTGCAGGAGACCGGGGTCCATCTCTGGGTTGGGGAGATCCCCTGGAGAAGGGAATGGTTACCCACTCCGGTATTCTTGTTTGGAGAGTTCCATGGACAGAGAGCCTGTGGGCTATAGTCCACGGGGTCACTAAGAGTCAGACATGTCTGGACGACTAACACACATGATGATATTTTGAAAACAGTAAAGCACCACAAAAATAAATGACAACGGTTTAACCTTGTTTAAATAGTGAAGTTGATCTGATCCAGTCTTCTAGTCAGTCTGACTTCTGGCCAGATTGCCTGTGTGTGAAAGAAAAAAATCTGAAACACCGTATTTAAGGAAATACAGGAACACCCAACGAAGTTCATTCTCCAGTTACAAATACATGAACGTTGTAGAAATTTGAAAAGCAAAACAATAGCACAAACAACAAAACCTGCCCACAATCTCACAGCTACTTTTTGGAGTATATCCCTGTAGTCATTTTATATACAAATTTAGAATTGTTCTGGATATAGAGCTTACTTACTAAAAATATTTCATAAACATTTCTGCATCATTAGACATTCTTTTATAGCCTGATTTTTAATGACTGCCTAGGATGAAACATCTCTTTTAAAACCTGTTTAAATGTGATCCTATGGTAGGAAAGTTGTACATTGTTAGTACTTTTAACAACTGAGTTTGCTTGTCTAATAAGAAGGAATGAAAGAAATCTTTAGCCAGCCACCTCTTAGTCTAACTCCAGAGTGTTCAGGAGCTGACGAGCCAGGGGTCAAAATTTCAGGAGTTTGTGAGCTGGTCGTTCAATCCTCGGTAGCTTCGAGTCGGCCAGGATTAGCCTGGTGACTGAGACAGTAAAGAATCTGCCTGCAGTGTGAGAAACTGGGGTTTGATCCCTGGGTCAAGAAGATCCCCTGGAGAAGAAAATGGCAGCCTGGTCCAGTATTCTTGCCTAGAGAATACTGTGGACAGAGGAGCCTGGTGGGCAACAGTCCATGGGATGGCAGAGTTGGGTGTGACTGAGCGACGAACACTTTTAATTTCTTCAGGAGTATTTCCACCAGAGACACAGGCAAGTGCTTAAAAAAATCAGGATTACTTCCCCCCAGGAAGCTGGTTTCCCAGACCATGACTGACTGTATATTTGGAGCCTCCCTCTCTATTGTTTGGCTTAAAGTTTGAGAAGAGAAATTGACTTCTATATTCAACACCCAAAAGACCAAGTCCTAAGGTCTTTTCATTTAATAAATATGAAATGAAACACTCTTATCTTTAGACCTTAGTGATGCAACAGTCACAGTCTTTACCTCTTCTGAGGAGAAAGCAAAAACACCTAAAAGCGGATAACTTAAGATTTTGTATAAATAGTTAATGGTATACACATCTTTTTTTTTATTCTTCCTGAATTAAATAAATAACTGGGCAGTTGTCTGTGACCAGGGCTTCCCTGGTGGTTCAAGTTGTAAAGAATCTGCCTGCGATGTAGGAGCCACAGGAGATGCACGTTTGATCCCTGGGTCGGGAAGATCCCCTAGAGGAGGAAATGGCGACCCACGCCAGTATTCTTTGGTCGGGGTTGCAGAGAGCCAGGCACGACAGGCAGATTAGCCCCAGCCCTGCCTGTGAACAAGCAAGGACCGTTCATTTGCAATCACTTTTGAACCCAGGGAAGATAACTTACTTTTTAGTCCAGACATGTTCTGGGAAGTGACGGTTAATTTTGTTTAATGAGAGCTGAATTCCATCTATAAGGCGTTTTGTTATCCAGACCTCTGATGGTGATGCTCCAAGTGCAGTCAAAGTTGCTGTCCGTAATTGCAGTCTCTTCAGAGTGTTTACACTTGTCTAAAACCTTGTGATCATAATCTGGGAGGCAGAGAGCGTGAAGGGAGGGGATCTGAGGAAGTAATGTGCTGGAGTCTGGAGCTTTATTGGCCCAAATGTGATTTCAAAGAGAACTGGCTTCATTTCATTCAAGTCAGCCCCTATTGACCTCTGCAGGCTTGACAGAATTAAATTAACTCTGTAACTTTCTTCCCCACTAAACAATTACCACCATGGTTTCTAGATCCTCTATTTAATTTTAGGGTGGAGAGATGGACAGAATAATCTCTCAAGGGCCCTTTCAGCCTTATAACTCATGTAAGCTGAAAGGAAACCAGAAATAACAAAGGTGGAAAGTGAGAATCCAGCCGGCTGCTTAAAAATCAGGTACTGGGCTGGTTTCCCAGACCATGACTGACTGTATATTTGGAGCCTCCCTCTCTATTGTTTGGCTTAAAGTTTGAGAAGAGAAATTGACTTCTATATTCAACACCCAAAAGACCAAGTCCTAAGGTCTTTTCATTTAATAAATATGAAATGAAACACTCTTATCTTTAGACCTTAGTGATGCAACAGTCACAGTCTTTACCTCTTCTGAGGAGAAAGCAAAAACACCTAAAAGCGGATAACTTAAGATTTTGTATAAATAGTTAATGGTATACACATCTTTTTTTTTATTCTTCCTGAATTAAATAAATAACTGGGCAGTTGTCTGTGACCAGGGCTTCCCTGGTGGTTCAAGTTGTAAAGAATCTGCCTGCGATGTAGGAGCCACAGGAGATGCACGTTTGATCCCTGGGTCGGGAAGATCCCCTAGAGGAGGAAATGGCGACCCACGCCAGTATTCTTTGGTCGGGGTTGCAGAGAGCCAGGCACGACAGGCAGATTAGCCCCAGCCCTGCCTGTGAACAAGCAAGGACCGTTCATTTGCAATCACTTTTGAACCCAGGGAAGATAACTTACTTTTTAGTCCAGACATGTTCTGGGAAGTGACGGTTAATTTTGTTTAATGAGAGCTGAATTCCATCTATAAGGCGTTTTGTTATCCAGACCTCTGATGGTGATGCTCCAAGTGCAGTCAAAGTTGCTGTCCGTAATTGCAGTCTCTTCAGAGTGTTTACACTTGTCTAAAACCTTGTGATCATAATCTGGGAGGCAGAGAGCGTGAAGGGAGGGGATCTGAGGAAGTAATGTGCTGGAGTCTGGAGCTTTATTGGCCCAAATGTGATTTCAAAGAGAACTGGCTTCATTTCATTCAAGTCAGCCCCTATTGACCTCTGCAGGCTTGACAGAATTAAATTAACTCTGTAACTTTCTTCCCCACTAAACAATTACCACCATGGTTTCTAGATCCTCTATTTAATTTTAGGGTGGAGAGATGGACAGAATAATCTCTCAAGGGCCCTTTCAGCCTTATAACTCATGTAAGCTGAAAGGAAACCAGAAATAACAAAGGTGGAAAGTGAGAATCCAGGAGCCGGCTTGGAAGACTTGAAGATAATTTAGTTCTCATATAATGCTGTCACCTTTGTGTCTCACTCTCAAGCTGTGAGCTTGTAGTTTTGAAGGCTTCTTGAGAATCATCGCAATTATGCAAAAGTCAATGGGACTTCCCTGGGTTGTGTGTGTGTGTGTACAGAGTGCTTGTTTACTATGTCCTGCTCAGCTGCTGAATAGAGCCAGGGCTTTCCTTCTATGCATTGCTGTCTCCTCTCAACACTGAGTGCATTTGGGGGTGCTTTCTTGCCTCTCAGTAGAAAAATATGTAGAAGAAAGCTGTGGTACTAATAATCTTAGAGTCCAAAAATGAGCTTCTCAGGACTTCACTGGAGGTCCAGTGATTAGGACTCTGTGCTTCCAATGCACAGGGCCCGGGTTCAATACCTGGCTGGGGAACTAGATCCCACGTGCTGTGCAGCACAGCCTAATCAATAAATTAATTTAAAAAAGGAGACCCCTGATATGGCCCCAGCGGACTTCCCAGCTCTATCTCCCACTTTTCTTACCTGGTCCTGTGAGCTTTTGTCAACACTCTGTGTCTCACCCCAGCCCTTTTTCTCTATATACAGTTCTTTCTGTCCTTTAAGGTCCAGCTTGAATGCCCCTTCTTCCAGGAAACCCTTGCTGATTTTTTAGGCAGACGTAACTTCTTCCACTTTATCATTCTTTTTTTTTTTTGTAGGCGGTGGCGGGTTGGGGAGGGAGAGGGTGGGCGGGCCACTTCTATTGGTCCTTCATTTTCTCTGTTTTCATCCATCTTCGTTCTTTGGCCCATGTGGGCCTCCCATTGCGGTGGCCTCTGTTGTCGCAGAGCACCGGCTCTGGGCGCATGCGCTCCAGAGCTCCAGCTCGGTAATTGGACACATCAGTCCAGCCGCTCCACAGCAAGTGGGATCTTCCCAGGCCAGGGATCGAACCGGGCCCCTTGAACTGCAAGGCGGTGTCCTTACCCACTGGACCACCAGGGAAGCCCCCACTTCATCATTCTTAAATTTCATTTCATGTAATAATTTAGCAGGAACATTTCCTGCAAGACTAGGTTTTTTTTTTTTTCCCCCACCCAAAGGTCCAACATGTGAGGCCTCCTGTGCTGGAGGTAATTAATACTTGTCAAATAAGGACAGAGTTTTAACCCCTTGTCTACTTATACAGTTATGACGATAAATGGGTGAAAAATGTCTAAGCTGAGAAAAAAATGTGTACCTAAGCATTCTAAATTGCTGATAATATTTAGAGTTGACATATAAGACTAAAAAGCTACCCCAAAATGCAGTGGTGGAGTGGGGTTAGAATTCAGTGTCAACCAATGTAAATAGGAATTCAAGGGAAAATTACCCACTTGAACTCATTTACATGTGTAATTACCCACCTGTGATCATTCTACTGTCTTCTCTATTCCATCGTTCTCTTCCCACAGCAAGTTAAAAATACTTTGTATCAGTTTTTTCTTTCTAACCCAATACAGTGAATTCTTGGAATTAGAGGTGGGACGTAGTTGCATCTCTGCCCCGTAAAGCAAGTTGCAAACAAGGCTGCATTTGCCTAGGGTGTGAAGTGGGGCAGAAAAGCTTACACGGCACGTTCAGATAGGCAAGAGGAACACCCGGCTGCTTCCAGCCATCAGAGAAGCCGAGAAAGAAAACCACAGGTCTTACTAACCTGGAAATCCATGAAGCACAGGCCTGTGACAAGCTGGCTGCGTCCTTGGACAGGAAGATACTCGATCAGGTAGGAAGGTGTCAGGGGCTTTACCTTCTTAAGACACTCTTTTTGGGGGATGAAAGGATTCCTCAGAGCTTGGGGAGAGGGCTCTTGGGCCCGAAGAAGCAAAGAAAAGCGGTTACTTGGGTTCCTTAGTGTTTGGGTGGGAGAGGAATCATAAACCCTAAGGATGCCTGGGGCCCCTTGAGGGACCCCATGTGGCCGCCCTGGCTCAGCCAGAGGGCAGGGCCCTTCCCGTGAGCCCCTGGCCACTCACGGTGTGGGCATCACCTCCCAGAGCTCACCAGGCTTGCTGCGAACCCAGTGATCTGAAGGCACGTTCACATTGGAGACGTGGTGCTTAGAAAGGGGAGTAAACACCCCTGTCATGAGCTCGTCTGTTTGATCATGATTATCAACGACTCTGAACACCAGTCATTTTCAGTGCCGCACTTAACGCTTGTAAGTAGGTAGGTGATAGTATTACTCTCCTGCTTTTGAGTCGGATTTTTCTTAATCAGACCACAAAGGGGCGCATTTCACCTTGCAAATCGCTCCCCGCGCCCGGCCCATCATGAACACAGTGGCAAAAGGAGTTGCGACCGAAGCCCCTTCCCAGAGGAGGTAGGCTGCTCCGTCTCATCGTGGGGTCTATCGCTCTCTGTTCGTATATCTAAGCTCTTTAATTAAAATAAGGGCAAAGTCTGCACCCCACCACCCGCCCCCAACCTCTGTGAAAGGCTTGGGTTACTCAGCATTCATTCTGAAATCATCTGCACCTACACGCCCACAAGCTTTCCCCGAGAGATTTACATTTCACACCGGGAAGTTAATTATGTTTTCTCTTTCAGTCCTTTCTTCTGTTTCCATGACTCAAGTTCATTACTAAGTCCCCTCCCCCAAGTCCTCCAGGCTGCGCTCGCTAGCTCCCTTCGGAGTTGCCAAGAGGGGCGTCAGTCTCCCCGAGGAAGCTCAGCTTTGATCACCTGGCTCGTGTGTCTGACTCACAAGGCTTCCCCGGAATCCTCGCCTGAATCAGCGCCGTTTATTCCTTTGGAAATACGAAGGCGGACTGTCACCCCCGGGGTGGCTCATCCGTGAGGAGCCCACCTGCCGCTGTACAAGAGTGCCCTTCAAGAGTCCCCAGTTCAAACCCTGCGTCTGGAAGACTGCATGGAGGCGGACAAGGCAGCCCACTCCAGTATCCTTTCCTGGAGAATCCTGTGGACAGAAAAGCTTGGTGGGCTACCGTCCACAGGATCTCAAAAGAGTTGGAAACGACTTAGTGACTAAACAACAATTGTTTCTGTTTCTTTATAGGATGAGACATCAAAAGCATTTTGTTCAGATGAAGACACTTTCCAGAACCTTATGTTCAGACAATTCCACTTTATATCAGACTTTCGTTTGTTGAAACTGAAGATTGTTTTTTAACGCTTGTGCATTAAATTATTTTGCTCAACAGAACGTAGCTGAGGTGAAGGAACAGTGCTGTGGTTGGAGCAGTCTGGGAAGCCTGGAGCCTTCGAGTCTGGGTCCTGCTGTGCCTCTCACTAACAGGACAATTTGCATCCTTGACTTCGTATCTCTCATCTATGTAAAGAGGAGGCTGGACCAGAATGATCTATGGTGAAAGCGTTCGTTTCTTAGTCGTTATCTTACTCTTTGAGACCCTGCGGACTGTAGCCCACCAGGCTCCTCTGTCCCTGGATTTCTCCAGGCAAGAATACTGTAGTCGGTTGCCATTTCCTTCTCCAGGGGATCTTCCTGACCCAGGGATCACATACAGGTCTCCTGCATGGCAGGCAGATCTTTACCAACTGAGCTACCAGGGAAGTCTGCTCTACACCACAGAAGAATGATCTAAAAGTTTCCTCCTTTAATTAATCCAGAAAAAGCAATCAGAAGTTTTGTTGCTTTAATTAAGCATTGACTTGAAATGGAACATTTGATCAATAGCTGAAAGAAGATTGTATGAGGGATCTGTGACATGATGACATCCTGCCCTTTAGAGAACCAGGACCACGAAACAGACTTTAAATGGAAGCACAGCCCACATTTGCTGCTGCTGCTTAGTTAACAATCATAAGTGGCTGGAAGGTGGCATGTCATGAAGATATTCTTGAATCGGCTTACAGAATCCTGAATAGAATTAACACGTGGGCACGTGAACACTTGGCATCTCTGGTCACCAGTATTTGATCCAGAATCTTAGTTATTAAAACCTATTCCTGATTTCTTTTGTCACTATTCAAGTTTCTTTCAGTGAAAAAAAAAAAATGTCCTGCTATAGTCATTTCGCTTTTGCTTGTCTTGCAGAGAATTCCAGGGAAGCCTGGTGAGTCAGACACATGAGCCAGGTGATCTTTCCCCCGTCATTGTGTTCTCTTTGCAAAGCCATAGCCAGCCAGAACTTAAATTAATCAGGGTGGGATGTCAGACACAGAGTAAGGCGAGTGAAATCCCTTGATGCTGGCTCACCGGGCAGAGTTTCCAAGGCAACCGCCGTGGTCTGTGTCTTCACTGTGAAGGGAAACCTACGAGAATCGGGTCCTGACGTGGCTCTGAAAAGAACCAGCGTGGGGAGAAAGGATCTGTGAATGAGGAGACGTTGGCTCCAGCCCCGTGTTTGTTTTATCTCTGTAAGAGAGGTCTTATTCACAATGATTTCCTCCAGCTCTGAAAGGAGGATTTGAATTGAACAATTTGTGGATGGGCAATTAGAAGCGTATTGAAAATATACACAGGCGACGGGTCTGAGAATCTCTGGATGATCTTCCAAGGATGAAGACATGACAGAGTCAGAATTCTCACAGGAAAAAGACATAAATTTTGCTCTTAAGTGAAGGAAGGAGCGGCGTGGGCCAAGGCGCAGGGCAAAAAAGGGCAGAGAATAGTCCCCAACCAGAACAGCTCCCATCTTCAAGTTTTTTTCATTGTTAGTGAGGCTGTAACATTTACTGTCCAAACCAAGGCACAGTAGAGGGCCAAAGGGGGAGATGTGATAATTAAAGGTCACGCCCGGATGACAGGCACCAGCCTTTCCAGGCTACTCAGCCTGCATATCATCCTGCTTTTTGTGCTGTAGGGTAAGACGGCTTTGGAACAAAGAACCCCCACCAGCTACTGCAGTTTGAAAACTGCTGTTCTCAAGCGATGCAGACTCTGGTTCATCTGATGGGATTTATTAGGATGGGAGAGGAATAGAAAAAATGGGGAAACATGGGAGGCTTTCAACAGCCTCTCAGAAAGACGTGACAGGGAATCAAGCAGAAATGAACAGAGAAGGCTTGGAGTCTTGGTTGTCTCTGAGGGAGCACCATTTTGGGTGGTCAACAAATTTGTGGCTTTATCCAGTTAAGACTCTAAAGTGATTATAGTTTACCTTTGAGGAGGTTTCCGAGAGAAAAAAAATCCCAGTGCAATAAACATGAAAACAGTTTGTGGCTACGATTAATCCTGTTTCCTGTAAAAGGATTCACTCAAAGTGAACATCAATAAGCTTATGAAAAATGTCTATGGTTATCCTCAAAGAAATAAACTGAGTTTGCCATATATTGTGAGCTCTTGTTAAGATAAACTGAAAAGGCTGCAGTCCATTTTAGTGCTGAATATACTTAGCTCAGATGTAAACACATGTTTGTTCTTCACCCGGATGAAGTTCCCTGATGGAATAATCTTCATTTTTCCCTTTTGACTTTTTTGCTATACTGTGTCCTCAGCGCTGCGCAGGCCTTCCCGAGTTGTGAGGAGCAGCTGGAGCTGCTCTCTAGTTGCAGTGTGTGGGCTTCCTATCGCGGTGGCTTCTCTTGTTGTGGAGCACGGGCTCTAGGGGACATGGGCCTCAGTAGTTATGGCTCCCAGGCTTAGCTGCTCTGAGACATATGGGATCTTCCCCGATCAGGGATAGAATACATGTCTCCTACTTTGGAAAGTGGATCTTTTACCCCTGAGCTACCAGGGACTAATCTTAAATGTTTTGAAAAGTGTTATCTTACTTGGAGCTGCTATAGCAAAGCACCACAAACGGAGTAACTCATGAACAATAGAAGCCTATTTCCTACAGTTCTGGAAGCTGGGATTCTAAGTCCAGGGGGCAGCCCCACTGGGTTCGTGGAAAACCCTCTTCCAGGTTTCAGACAGCTGTTTCTTGTTTCCTCATGCGGTGCAGAGAGCGTCAGAGAACTCTCTGGGGTCCCTTTTATAAGGGCACTCCTTTCATTTGAAGGGGCTCCCCCTTAGGACTGAATAGGCCTCACTGCCTCTACCATCACACTGGGAGTTAAGATTTCAACATATGAACCTGGGGGAGGCATGGGGAACAAGCATTCAGATCACTGAGAAGTTTTCACCAAATGTAAGTCCACTGTAGAGAAATTAGGAAATATAGGTAACTGAAATGAAGACAAAAGAGCCATCTGTAAATCTGAACACTATTATATTGTAGCATGTATCCTCCCACACTCTTTCCTCTGCATTTTATTTATATGTATAGTTAAGAAATAGACTGATGTTTGGTTGCTGAAAGGACACTGATGTTAGATCAATGTATCAGGGAGTCGAAAAGAGCAGTGAGAATTTTTTGATAAATTTTGGAAGATCTGAATTGCTTGTGTGTGTGTGTGTGCGTGTGTGTGCTCAGTTGTAGTTGATTCTTTGTGACCCCATGGACTGTAGCCCATCAGGCTCCTCTGTCCCTGGAATTCTTCAGGCAAGTATACTGAAGTGGGTAGTCATTTCCTCCTCTAGGGGATCTTCCCAACTCAGGCTTGGAACCTGTCTCCTGCGTTTAGCAGGCAGATTTCTTTACTACTTTGCCCCCTGGGAAGCCCAGCGAAAATGCATAGGAGATACTATATTGTGTTTTCCATGTTCACAAATACACATCTACAGCATTGTTTTAATGGCTGTATAATAGTCCATGTATTAATTAGTTCATTTAACCAATTTCCTGGCAGTAGGTCGGAGGCAGTTTCCAGGCTTTTTGTATTACTGACAAGACGGGGTTGCATGTCTTCTCCTGAGATCTTTGTGCACGCACAGTGAGTGAAGCTGGAGCGTGTGACTGAGCTGTCAGACTGAGAGCTGAGATCTGTCAGTTCTCGGCTCTGTTTGTGAGTCCCCTGCGGACCGAACACAGGATAGGAACGGAAGAGCAGTGCATTCTGGTGCCCACTTAGGCACACAGTCCTGAGGGTGTCACTTAAACACTTCACGGCTCAATTTTCCTATTTGTAACAACAGGGCAAAAAGTAGGGATACTGAGTGGACCTGACCCCTTGAACGGGACACATGTGAGGATCAGATAGGGGAATAATGTGAAAACCTTGTAAAATTGTAAAGCAGTTTACCGTATAAGGATATATTCTTTTATTTTCCGAATGCTATTTTAAGATTTCCTATTAAGCCAACTAAACCTAGGCCCGGTTTTTAGAATGATTTTGGTGGCGCTGGGTCCTCATTGCTGCACTCAGGCATTCTCTAGCTGTGGGGAGTGCTGGCTACTCTTTAGTTGTTGCGCATGGGTTTCTCATTGCAGTGGCCTCCCTTGTTGCGGCGCACAGGCTTTAGGGCGTGAGGGCTTCAGTAGCTGCGGTAGGTGGGCTCTGTAGTTGTGGCTTCTGGGCTCTAGAGCATAGGCTCAATAGTTGTGTCAGTGCGGGTTTAGTTGCTCCATAGCATGTGGGATCCTCCATCACGAGGGACTGAACCTGTGTCTCCTGCACTGGCTGTTGATTCTTTACCCCTGAGCCACCAGGAAAGTCCCTGTTTCCATTTTTTTTTTTTTTTAGTATTTATTTATTTCACCATGGGCTTAGTTGCTCCAAGGCATGCGGGATCGTCCTGAATCAGGGATCGAACCTGAGCCTCCTGCACTGGCAGGCAGATTCTTTACCACTGAGCCACCAGGGAAGCTCCCTCTAATTTTTGACGTTCTCCAGGCAAATGGATTTTTATAAGCCAGTTCACAAGGTTTGGGTAATTTGGTGTCTAAACGGGCACTTCCAGGCAGAAGCTACTGGAAACTTTCAGGCTGATCAGACAGCCTGGCTGCCTCCTGGATGACCACAGACAGAGAGCAGAGAGAGCCGGTGGCTCACAGAGGCGGGACCTCTGCTGCGTGATCCTTGGGGGTGGCGGGTCATTCCCTCCCCTTCTCTCCTGCCCCCATCCGTAAGGAGGCTGATTTGAGCCTGAGAGTGCTTTGGACCTGATCCTGTCCCGTCTGAGAGAAAGAGGCCAGCCGCTGGCGGAAGAGCAGTTTCCCACTTAGGCACACAGTCCTGAGGGTGTCACTTAAACACTTCACGGCTCAATTTTCCTATTTGTAACAACAGGGCAAAAAGTAGGGATACTGAGTGGACCTGACCCCTTGAACGGGACACATGTGAGGATCAGATAGGGGAATAATGTGAAAACCTTGTAAAATTGTAAAGCAGTTTACCGTATAAGGATATATTCTTTTATTTTCCGAATGCTATTTTAAGATTTCCTATTAAGCCAACTAAACCTAGGCCCGGTTTTTAGAATGATTTTGGTGGCGCTGGGTCCTCATTGCTGCACTCAGGCATTCTCTAGCTGTGGGGAGTGCTGGCTACTCTTTAGTTGTTGCGCATGGGTTTCTCATTGCAGTGGCCTCCCTTGTTGCGGCGCACAGGCTTTAGGGCGTGAGGGCTTCAGTAGCTGCGGTAGGTGGGCTCTGTAGTTGTGGCTTCTGGGCTCTAGAGCATAGGCTCAATAGTTGTGTCAGTGCGGGTTTAGTTGCTCCATAGCATGTGGGATCCTCCATCACGAGGGACTGAACCTGTGTCTCCTGCACTGGCTGTTGATTCTTTACCCCTGAGCCACCAGGAAAGTCCCTGTTTCCATTTTTTTTTTTTTTTAGTATTTATTTATTTCACCATGGGCTTAGTTGCTCCAAGGCATGCGGGATCGTCCTGAATCAGGGATCGAACCTGAGCCTCCTGCACTGGCAGGCAGATTCTTTACCACTGAGCCACCAGGGAAGCTCCCTCTAATTTTTGACGTTCTCCAGGCAAATGGATTTTTATAAGCCAGTTCACAAGGTTTGGGTAATTTGGTGTCTAAACGGGCACTTCCAGGCAGAAGCTACTGGAAACTTTCAGGCTGATCAGACAGCCTGGCTGCCTCCTGGATGACCACAGACAGAGAGCAGAGAGAGCCGGTGGCTCACAGAGGCGGGACCTCTGCTGCGTGATCCTTGGGGGTGGCGGGTCATTCCCTCCCCTTCTCTCCTGCCCCCATCCGTCAGGAGGCTGCTTTGAGCCTGGAGAGTGCTTTGGACCTGATCCTGTCCCGTCTGAGAGAAAGAGGCCAGCCTGCTGTTAGAGATAACAACGGCTGTTGGAAGGGAAGTCTGGGGAAAATATTTTTAAAAAGAATCCTGGGAATTTCAGCTCCAGTTGGCCGAGGGCCTCAAAGGGGCAAGTTGGGAGCATGAATGGAAATTTGCAGCCTGAATTAACCCCAAAGGGACAAGCCTACAAGGAAACAGCATGCCTCTCACGTACCTGTCACTCATCCATAGATGGAAAAGCAAAGAGTGGAGTTCTATTCTCCAGACAGGAAGGGGTCTAGAGCCTTCCTTCTCTCTGACCCTTGCCCGGATGGTGGTGGGGAGGCACCATTTGCATTGTGTTCTGTGAGATATCGTGGTTCGTGGTCTAGAATAGGACACCGCCTCTTCCCTCCTCCCCTGCCTCTGGGAGATGATGAGATCTGAGTAGATGCTCCTGTGCTCACCGGCCGGAGGAGCACACAATACAGAGCAGAGAGGGGAGGCTGAGGACCTCCCGCCCACCCATGGGAGACCTTGAGACCACCAGGCTGCCGATGACGCAGCCTGCAAGACCTGCATCGTAATTCTCAGGTTCCTAAATAAAATCACCTTTTATTCCCACCCACAGGAAGACGTCTTGGGTTGGCAGGAAAGGAGTAAATGCAAAATTGCAAAGACAACAATTCTGAGTTCCCTGATAAGTGCATTATAAAACTTGCATGTTTTCCATCCCTGGAGAGGTCCCCAAACTGGAACTCAGGATGGTAGGAGGCCAGCTGAGTTAAGTAAGGGAGAAAGCAAAAGCTGTTTCTGGTTACGGGCTGGAGCTGGCTGGTAAGAGCCCACTCATTTTGCCAGAGCAGAGACAGACAGGTGCTAGGCTTTTTAAAGGCCTTTCTTTGTCACGGTTAGGTCTGTTGTAATCATTTTAAGTCTTCCCAGCTAATTTAAGCATGCTATATATAGTGCTGACCAATTAAAGATCCCGGTGCGTGATCTCAGGCTGAGTCACTGCAGTCGTGTCTGACTCTTTTTTGACCCTGTGGACTCTAGCCTGCCAGGCTCCTCTGTCCATGGGATTCTCCAGGCAAGAATACTGGAGTGGGTTGCCGTGCCCTCCTCCAGGGGATCTTCCCGACCCAGGGGTCGAACTCTTGCCTCTTATGTCTCCTGCATGGGCAGGCGAGTTCTTCACCACTGAGCCACCTGGGAAGCCCAAACATCCCAGGACTTCTCCCTAATTCTTTTAAACTATTCTTATATGATGATGATGTGGAAGAAGCGTAGCCCTATTAGTCAAATTGGCCTTTATTTATTTGCTCTTTATAAACAAAGGCTGATAGTACCTGATACATTTAAGAGGCAGGATCCTATTATAGACTGTCAACAGTGAAACACGAATGCTTCCAAATTGCTCATCCCTTGTGCACCAAGTAGCTAACTTTGGGGGTTGCCTTCAAATATCAAGTTTATATTTTTGTTTGAGAGCTTCAGTTTTTTCAGTCGCTGATATATCATAATGGGAGGGACAGATTTGGCATGGGTTTATTCTCTTAAATGTTAAGTTCACTAGGGAAGTCATTTACTAGATTGGCATCCCAGCATAAAGTGCTTAAGAGGTTTTTTATTCTCAGCCGATGAGCAGCCTGCAAGACCTGCATCGTAATTCTCAGGTTCCTAAATAAAATCACCTTTTATTCCCACCCACAGGAAGACGTCTTGGGTTGGCAGGAAAGGAGTAAATGCAAAATTGCAAAGACAACAATTCTGAGTTCCCTGATAAGTGCATTATAAAACTTGCATGTTTTCCATCCCTGGAGAGGTCCCCAAACTGGAACTCAGGATGGTAGGAGGCCAGCTGAGTTAAGTAAGGGAGAAAGCAAAAGCTGTTTCTGGTTACGGGCTGGAGCTGGCTGGTAAGAGCCCACTCATTTTGCCAGAGCAGAGACAGACAGGTGCTAGGCTTTTTAAAGGCCTTTCTTTGTCACGGTTAGGTCTGTTGTAATCATTTTAAGTCTTCCCAGCTAATTTAAGCATGCTATATATAGTGCTGACCAATTAAAGATCCCGGTGCGTGATCTCAGGCTGAGTCACTGCAGTCGTGTCTGACTCTTTTTTGACCCTGTGGACTCTAGCCTGCCAGGCTCCTCTGTCCATGGGATTCTCCAGGCAAGAATACTGGAGTGGGTTGCCGTGCCCTCCTCCAGGGGATCTTCCCGACCCAGGGGTCGAACTCTTGCCTCTTATGTCTCCTGCATGGGCAGGCGAGTTCTTCACCACTGAGCCACCTGGGAAGCCCAAACATCCCAGGACTTCTCCCTAATTCTTTTAAACTATTCTTATATGATGATGATGTGGAAGAAGCGTAGCCCTATTAGTCAAATTGGCCTTTATTTATTTGCTCTTTATAAACAAAGGCTGATAGTACCTGATACATTTAAGAGGCAGGATCCTATTATAGACTGTCAACAGTGAAACACGAATGCTTCCAAATTGCTCATCCCTTGTGCACCAAGTAGCTAACTTTGGGGGTTGCCTTCAAATATCAAGTTTATATTTTTGTTTGAGAGCTTCAGTTTTTTCAGTCGCTGATATATCATAATGGGAGGGACAGATTTGGCATGGGTTTATTCTCTTAAATGTTAAGTTCACTAGGAGATATACGAAGGCTCCATTTGAGGGCTAAGAGGTTCGAGATCGTTCCCAGATCCCAGCATAAAGTGCTTAAGAGGAATCATTTATTTTTAAATAAATTTTCCTTTGTTCATTTTAGCAGTTCACCCCCTGCACTGGACATCCAAGGAACATTGTGTCTCTGCTGTTGTCTACTTTGGTTTTCACCCTTGAGCATCTCAGAAGAGTCAGTGGGGACTTTTCTGTTTCTCTCTCCTTTGTCTGTGTAGGTGGAAGGGAACAATTTAGGTATTTCCTTTCCCACTCTGATGAGACACCACCTTCCATTACAACGCAGAAGCAACTACAATCATTTTTTGTGTTTGGGAGAATTCATTTACAGTCAGACCCTGCCACAGTGCACTAAGAGATGCGCTAAACACTTAACAGGGTAATGAAGTCTGTTAACTGATTAAGATTTTATTTTTGAGAATGGCGTGAATTACAGAACTAACATGATTCATTTTCAGAATGAAATCCAGATTTCAGTTTATGCAATCGTCCATTCTTTCCTCAGTAATTTAAATTGCTGCCTAAAACATTTACTGAATATGTATGTTTATTAGGTTTGGGACGCTTTTATGTCAATTGATCTCTTTATCTATTCCTGTGCCCACAACACACTCTGGAATTTGTGATGACCTTATGGTGTATGTTGATATTTCCTAAAGAAAATTCTGTCACTGTTGTGCTTATTCCAAACTTTCTTGACTTCAAAAAATTTCTTGGATTTTCACCTCCTGTTGATCTTTGAAACATAGTTTTTTTTTGATGTGGAAGAAGCGTAGCCCTATTAGTCAAATTGGCCTTTATTTATTTGCTCTTTATAAACAAAGGCTGATAGTACCTGATACATTTAAGAGGCAGGATCCTATTATAGACTGTCAACAGTGAAACACGAATGCTTCCAAATTGCTCATCCCTTGTGCACCAAGTAGCTAACTTTGGGGGTTGCCTTCAAATATCAAGTTTATATTTTTGTTTGAGAGCTTCAGTTTTTTCAGTCGCTGATATATCATAATGGGAGGGACAGATTTGGCATGGGTTTATTCTCTTAAATGTTAAGTTCACTAGGAGATATACGAAGGCTCCATTTGAGGGCTAAGAGGTTCGAGATCGTTCCCAGATCCCAGCATAAAGTGCTTAAGAGGAATCATTTATTTTTAAATAAATTTTCCTTTGTTCATTTTAGCAGTTCACCCCCTGCACTGGACATCCAAGGAACATTGTGTCTCTGCTGTTGTCTACTTTGGTTTTCACCCTTGAGCATCTCAGAAGAGTCAGTGGGGACTTTTCTGTTTCTCTCTCCTTTGTCTGTGTAGGTGGAAGGGAACAATTTAGGTATTTCCTTTCCCACTCTGATGAGACACCACCTTCCATTACAACGCAGAAGCAACTACAATCATTGTTTGTGTTTGGGAGAATTCATTTACAGTCAGACCCTGCCACAGTGCACTAAGAGATGCGCTAAACACTTAACAGGGTAATGAAGTCTGTTAACTGATTAAGATTTTATTTTTGAGAATGGCGTGAATTACAGAACTAACATGATTCATTTTCAGAATGAAATCCAGATTTCAGTTTATGCAATCGTCCATTCTTTCCTCAGTAATTTAAATTGCTGCCTAAAACATTTACTGAATATGTATGTTTATTAGGTTTGGGACGCTTTTATGTCAATTGATCTCTTTATCTATTCCTGTGCCCACAACACACTCTGGAATTTGTGATGACCTTATGGTGTATGTTGATATTTCCTAAAGAAAATTCTGTCACTGTTGTGCTTATTCCAAACTTTCTTGACTTCAAAAAATTTCTTGGATTTTCACCTCCTGTTGATCTTTGAAACATCAGCTTCATTGAGATATAATTTATATACAATAACACTAGTGGAAAATAAAGCCAGTGTACAATTTAATTAATTTTGACAAATGGATACGGTCATGTGACCACCATTACAATGATGGTTTAGAATGTCTCCTTCATCAGCCATTTTGCAATCTCCTTCTTATGCCTGCCCTCGACAACTTCATTTCTTTCTTCTGTCATTGTGATTTTCCCTATTGTAGAATTTTATATGAAGGGAATCAGACCGTGTGTGGTTTTCAGTGTCTGACTTTTTTCACTTAACATAATGGTTTTGAGATTCTCCGTGTTGTTGCAGAAATCAGGAGTTTGCTCCTTTTTTATTTTTGGTGGTGATCCTTTGTGTGGATATACAGCAAATGGTGTGCCCAGTCCCCTGATGATGGGCATTTGGGCTGTTTCCAACTTTTGATTCATAGGAATAAAACTTGGAATGAACATTTGCATACGAATCTTTGAGTGGATAAATGCTGACATTTCTTTTGGGTAATACCTAAGAGTGGGATTGTTAGGTCATGGTCATATGGTAAGTTTATGCTTATCTTTATAAGGAAAGTTTGTCACTGTTGTTTTTTTTTTAAATTTTTTTTTGGCGGGGGTGAGGGTTGGGGAGGGAAGGGGGCGGGCGGGCCACTTCTATTGGTCTTTCATTTATGTCTTTTTCATCCATCTTTGTTCTTTGGACCATGTGGGTCTCCCATCGCAGTGGCCTCTCGTCGCAGAGCACTGGCTCTGGGCGCATGCGCTCCAGAGCTCTGGCTCGATGGACACTGGGTCTACCCATCCCGCATGCTTGTACTGCAAGGCGGTCCTCCCCCTACATGATTCATTTTCAGAATGAAATCCAGATTTCAGTTTATGCAATCGCCCATTCTTTCCTCAGTAATTTAAATTGCTGCCTAAAACATTTACTGAATATGTATGTTTATTAGGTTTGGGACGCTTTTATGTCAATTGATCTCTTTATCTATTCCTGTGCCCACAACACACTCTGGAATTTGTGATGACCTTATGGTGTATGTTGATATTTCCTAAAGAAAATTCTGTCACTGTTGTGCTTATTCCAAACTTTCTTGACTTCAAAAAATTTCTTGGATTTTCACCTCCTGTTGATCTTTGAAACATCAGCTTCATTGAGATATAATTTATATACAATAACACTAGTGGAAAATAAAGCCAGTGTACAATTTAATTAATTTTGACAAATGGATACGGTCATGTGACCACCATTACAATGATGGTTTAGAATGTCTCCTTCATCAGCCATTTTGCAATCTCCTTCTTATGCCTGCCCTCGACAACTTCATTTCTTTCTTCTGTCATTGTGATTTTCCCTATTGTAGAATTTTATATGAAGGGAATCAGACCGTGTGTGGTTTTCAGTGTCTGACTTTTTTCACTTAACATAATGGTTTTGAGATTCTCCGTGTTGTTGCAGAAATCAGGAGTTTGCTCCTTTTTTATTTTTGGTGGTGATCCTTTGTGTGGATATACAGCAAATGGTGTGCCCAGTCCCCTGATGATGGGCATTTGGGCTGTTTCCAACTTTTGATTCATAGGAATAAAACTTGGAATGAACATTTGCATACGAATCTTTGAGTGGATAAATGCTGACATTTCTTTTGGGTAATACCTAAGAGTGGGATTGTTAGGTCATGGTCATATGGTAAGTTTATGCTTATCTTTATAAGGAAAGTTTGTCACTGTTGTTTTTTTTTTAAATTTTTTTTTGGCGGGGGTGAGGGTTGGGGAGGGAAGGGGGCGGGCGGGCCACTTCTATTGGTCTTTCATTTATGTCTTTTTCATCCATCTTTGTTCTTTGGACCATGTGGGTCTCCCATCGCAGTGGCCTCTCGTCGCAGAGCACTGGCTCTGGGCGCATGCGCTCCAGAGCTCTGGCTCGGTAATTGGACACATCGGTCCAGCTGCTCCACGGCACGTGGTATCTTCCCAGACCAGGGATCGGACCGGTGCCCCTTGTACTGCAAGGCGGTGTCCTTACCCACTGAACCACCAGGGAAGCCCCTGTCATTGTTTTTCAGTCACTAAATCACATCCGACTCTTTGTGACTCCGTTGGCTGCACCACACCAACCTTCTCTGTCCTCTACTATCTCCTGGAGTTTGCTCAAGTTCATGTGTGTTGAGTCAGTGGTGCCATCCAACCATCTCATACTCTGAGATGAGATAAAAGTTTAGGTGTTCTGATTTCTCTGTGCCCCCACTTGCTACTGTCAGATGTTTAATTTAACCATTCTAATAGGTGTGCAGTGGTGCCTAATAGACATTTTAATTTGCATATCCCTAAGTACTAATGATGAAGTGTTCATGTGCTTGTTCATCACCCATATTGCTTTTTGGTAAAGTGTTTCTGTTTAAGCTCTTTTACTTTCTAAAAAATTGAGTCCTTTGTTTTCTTCCTGCCAGTTTTTGAGAGTTCTTGATACATTCTAGATACAAGTCCCCTTTGTCACGTATGTGATTTTCAAATATGTAAATTTGTCTCCTTATTGCCTTAACACTGTTTTCAGAGTAAAAGTTATTAATGTGATAGATTCCAATTTATCAAGTTTATCTCCTTCAGTGTCCTATCTGTCCTTATGTAACTACAGATTGCAAAGATTTTCTCCTGTTTTCTTCTAAAAAGTTTAAACTTTTGTGTTTTTCATTTTGGTTTATGATCTATTTGACTTGTTTTTTATAGGCCGTATAAGGTTTATGCTAGGGTTCTGTTTTTTTGTTTGTTTTGCCTACGGGTGTCCAGTTGGCAGCACTGTTTGTTGAAAAAGTCATTCATATTCTCTTGATCATTTGTCCACCTTTGTGAAAAGCCAGCTGGTCATATATTTGTGGGTCTGTTTCTGGAGCCTGGTAGACTACAGTCCCTGGGGTCACAAAGAGTCAGATAAGACAGAGCAGCTGAGCACGCACTCTCCTAAGACATGGACGCTGCATGTGTGCTCTGTCTGACTCTTTGCTTCCCCCTGAACTGCAGCCTGTCAGGCTCCTCTGTCCATGGGAATCTCCAGGCAAGCACACTGGAGTGGGTCGCCATGCTGTCCTCCGGGGGATCCTCCTGACTCGGGGTTCAAACCCAGGTCTGCTGCATGGCAGGCAGATTCTCTATCATCTGAGCCTATCTACTTCATTCAATAAAGGGATATGAATGAGGAAACCAGCCCTGCTTTTCACCTTCTAAAATGTCTGTGTCGGGTAAATGTGAGAGGTGACAGCAGTGGAAATTTTATCATCCTTCCTGCTGAAGTACATCACGGCTCATATTGGGAAGCCAGTCAGTCTCGGGCTGTTTCTTCTTGCTTTAAAGGTTTTTTTTTTCCTTGTAGTAAGGAATTGTCAAGAGATCAGCAAAGCAGAGTTGCCTTGAGCCTTCAGTGAGACATGAAGTAGCCTGATAAGACAGTCGTTCAAAATGATGCTGTTGGTGATACAATGTTACCTGTGATGCCTCCAAGCTACTGAGGGCTGACATGTGTTCTCTTCTGAGCATCAAGGGAGGAAAGGGTGTCAGAAGCCCAGCCCAAGAATCCCGGTTCCTTCTTCCTGCCAGTTTTTGAGAGTTCTTGATACATTCTAGATACAAGTCCCCTTTGTCACGTATGTGATTTTCAAATATGTAAATTTGTCTCCTTATTGCCTTAACACTGTTTTCAGAGTAAAAGTTATTAATGTGATAGATTCCAATTTATCAAGTTTATCTCCTTCAGTGTCCTATCTGTCCTTATGTAACTACAGATTGCAAAGATTTTCTCCTGTTTTCTTCTAAAAAGTTTAAACTTTTGTGTTTTTCATTTTGGTTTATGATCTATTTGACTTGTTTTTTATAGGCCGTATAAGGTTTATGCTAGGGTTCTGTTTTTTTGTTTGTTTTGCCTACGGGTGTCCAGTTGGCAGCACTGTTTGTTGAAAAAGTCATTCATATTCTCTTGATCATTTGTCCACCTTTGTGAAAAGCCAGCTGGTCATATATTTGTGGGTCTGTTTCTGGAGCCTGGTAGACTACAGTCCCTGGGGTCACAAAGAGTCAGATAAGACAGAGCAGCTGAGCACGCACTCTCCTAAGACATGGACGCTGCATGTGTGCTCTGTCTGACTCTTTGCTTCCCCCTGAACTGCAGCCTGTCAGGCTCCTCTGTCCATGGGAATCTCCAGGCAAGCACACTGGAGTGGGTCGCCATGCTGTCCTCCGGGGGATCCTCCTGACTCGGGGTTCAAACCCAGGTCTGCTGCATGGCAGGCAGATTCTCTATCATCTGAGCCTATCTACTTCATTCAATAAAGGGATATGAATGAGGAAACCAGCCCTGCTTTTCACCTTCTAAAATGTCTGTGTCGGGTAAATGTGAGAGGTGACAGCAGTGGAAATTTTATCATCCTTCCTGCTGAAGTACATCACGGCTCATATTGGGAAGCCAGTCAGTCTCGGGCTGTTTCTTCTTGCTTTAAAGGTTTTTTTTTTCCTTGTAGTAAGGAATTGTCAAGAGATCAGCAAAGCAGAGTTGCCTTGAGCCTTCAGTGAGACATGAAGTAGCCTGATAAGACAGTCGTTCAAAATGATGCTGTTGGTGATACAATGTTACCTGTGATGCCTCCAAGCTACTGAGGGCTGACATGTGTTCTCTTCTGAGCATCAAGGGAGGAAAGGGTGTCAGAAGCCCAGCCCAAGAATCCCCGGTTCCTTCTCTGATACTATTTTCCTTGCTTCCGACAGTCAGATCTGGCAGACAAGTGACAAGATGAGGGAAGTTGACTCTGAGTCTCTCTAAATTTTCAAAGACTGTATGTCTCTTCTTCTCAAGAAGGGAAATAGGCAGGATAACACACCATCCCAGGACCCCATCTTCACTGACGGAGAAGTGTGAGCTAGTGACCATTTTCAAGCTGCCACGTTGGTGTCACATCTATGACTGCTGGCCCTCTTTCCTTCTTGAGCATTTCTGATCCTAGACTAGACACTTTGCTTCTTCAAATAAAGCAATTCTGCATTGGAAGTTTGCTTGGATTTTAATTGTGTTTCCTTTGGTTGGTGAAGACTTATTTTATTTTATTCAAGTATATTTGATGTCCAATGTTGTGTTAATTTCTGCTGTATAGCAAAGTGCTTCAGTCATATATACTTTTCATATTCTTTTCCATTATGGTTTTTTACAGAATATTAAATATAGATGTCTGTGCTATACCGTAGAACCTTGTTTTTTATCCATTCTCTATGCTAATACCAAATTCCCAATCTGTTCGTCCCCCAACCCTTTCCCTCCTCCTTGGCAACAACAAGTCTATTCTCTATGTCTGTGAGTCTGTTTCTGTTTCATAAACAAGTTCATTTGTGTCATGTTTTAAATCCCACTTATCAGTGATATCATGTGGTATTTGTCTTTCTCTTTCTGACTTAACCCACTTATTATGTTCTAGGTCCATCCATGTTGCTGCCAATGGCATTATTTCATTCTTTTTTTTATAGCTGAGTAGTATTCCATCATATAGATGAACCACATCTTCTTTATCCATTCATCTGTTGATGGGCATTTAGGTTGCTTCCACGTCTTGACTATCATGAATAGTGCTGGTATGAATATAGGGTGTGTGTATCTTTTTGAATTATGGTTTTGTTTGGGTATATGTCCAGGATTGGAATTGCTGGATCATGTGGCAACTCTATTCTTAGTATTTTAAGGACCATCCATACTGTTTTCTGTAGTGGTTCCACCAAGTTACATTCCCTGGTTGGTGAAGAATTTGAAGTTCTACTTTCATAACAGTATACAAAATGATTTTACTTGAATCTGACAGTGAATAGTCAAAGCTATGCAATTGTTTATGAAAGTTATGATCGGGCAAGTACTCTCTCTACTGACTTTGAAAAGAATATAAGCATAAATTCACTACAGCCTTTCTAAAAACACTGAAAACCAAATACAGCTTTGACATTTAAATGTGACTTTGAAGGGTAGGGCCCCATTTCAGCTGCTTAAGAGGCCTCGTTTTTAGCTCCTTCCTTTAAAGAGAAATATCTAAATATTTAACCAGCATCTCTCAAGTTGCCCAGAAATGAACCAAAAATGAGACTTCCTGTGTTATGGGGACTGTAGTGGCTGCTAGGAAAATAACCCACGAATAAGTGGCTCCAGGGAGGTGGCATGCAAATGGTCTCTGCTGCGATAGTTCACTGAAAAGTGAGCTCTAGACACATTTTCTTGAGTAATTAAAAAAGAAAAAAAAGCCAAGCCATCCAATGCTCAAAATAGCAATGAAATTGTGACCCTAAGAAACCTTTCAGATATGTGGCAGTTTATCTGTACAGAGTATGTGTGCAAAGATAAGTGTGTTGATTTGATCATGAAGTCAATTTTTATTGTGTACCTGAGTTTTATTTAAGCCTGACAACGATGGTATGGGCTGCTACTACTCCCATTTTACGGCTGGAAAAACTGAGGCTGGCTGTATATCTTAACTTTTGGAGGTCATATAACTGGTTGTTGTTGGTTCTGTTCATCTCCAGACCCTCCTAGCATAGTGAATTGTTCATAAGTCCAACAAAAGTACTCTAGATACCAAATGAACACAAAGGACTATATAATACTGTACTGTAAATATTTAACCAGCATCTCTCAAGTCACTTTGAAGTAAGCCAAGAATGAGATAGGCTTATAATATTTTATATTATAAATATAATATTGTGAACAGTGTGGTCATTTATATTATAGGTTTATAACACTTTTTACACAAATAATACATAAAAAGCAAACACAAAAACGAAACAATTTTAATCCCACAGTACAGTATCAAGGAAAGTACAATAGGATAGTACAACAGTCGGCATACAGGGGCTGGCATCGAGTGAACAGGCGAGAGCTGCTGACTGGAAGAGGAAGTGGAGGTGGGAGACGGTGGAGCTGAAGGATCATCAGCAATAGGCGATGGAGGGCTAGCTGCAGTCTCACTCGTGCCTCCTGTTGATGGACGTCCCTGGTGGCTCAGATGGTAAAGAATCTGCCTGCACTGCAGGAGACCCAGGTTGGATCCCTGGGTTGGGAAGTTCCCTGGAGGAGGGAATGGCTAAGTGCTCCAGGCTTCTTTCCTGGAGAATTCCATGGAGACCCAAAGAGTTGGACAGGACTGAGCACTAACACTGGCATTGGTGGTGCAGGTTCTGACTCCTGGCAGGGACCGGATGCACCTTTGCATCTTTGAAGCAACTTTACACTGGCAGTTTCGAAAATGGCTGGGAATACAGGAGGTGGCATGCAAATGGTCTCTGCTGCGATAGTTCACTGAAAAGTGAGCTCTAGACACATTTTCTTGAGTAATTAAAAAGAAAAAAGCCAAGCCATCCAATGCTCAAAATAGCAATGAAATTGTGACCCTAAGAAACCTTTCAGATATGTGGCAGTTTATCTGTACAGAGTATGTGTGCAAAGATAAGTGTGTTGATTTGATCATGAAGTCAATTTTTATTGTGTACCTGAGTTTTATTTAAGCCTGACAACGATGGTATGGGCTGCTACTACTCCCATTTTACGGCTGGAAAAACTGAGGCTGGCTGTATATCTTAACTTTTGGAGGTCATATAACTGGTTGTTGTTGGTTCTGTTCATCTCCAGACCCTCCTAGCATAGTGAATTGTTCATAAGTCCAACAAAAGTACTCTAGATACCAAATGAACACAAAGGACTATATAATACTGTACTGTAAATATTTAACCAGCATCTCTCAAGTCACTTTGAAGTAAGCCAAGAATGAGATAGGCTTATAATATTTTATATTATAAATATAATATTGTGAACAGTGTGGTCATTTATATTATAGGTTTATAACACTTTTTACACAAATAATACATAAAAAGCAAACACAAAAACGAAACAATTTTAATCCCACAGTACAGTATCAAGGAAAGTACAATAGGATAGTACAACAGTCGGCATACAGGGGCTGGCATCGAGTGAACAGGCGAGAGCTGCTGACTGGAAGAGGAAGTGGAGGTGGGAGACGGTGGAGCTGAAGGATCATCAGCAATAGGCGATGGAGGGCTAGCTGCAGTCTCACTCGTGCCTCCTGTTGATGGACGTCCCTGGTGGCTCAGATGGTAAAGAATCTGCCTGCACTGCAGGAGACCCAGGTTGGATCCCTGGGTTGGGAAGTTCCCTGGAGGAGGGAATGGCTAAGTGCTCCAGGCTTCTTTCCTGGAGAATTCCATGGAGACCCAAAGAGTTGGACAGGACTGAGCACTAACACTGGCATTGGTGGTGCAGGTTCTGACTCCTGGCAGGGACCGGATGCACCTTTGCATCTTTGAAAGTTCGAATCTTGAAGGATCGTATGTAGGGGACTTACTGTACCAAGAAGAAACAGAAGTCTGTGGTTCAGAAAACGTGGCTGGGAATAACCTAGGAGCCCCTGGCAGTCAAGTCAGGCTGTCTTTTTTCTTTTAAACCACCTAAGACTGTCTCATTAGGAAATGCCCTGGGTGTGTCTTTAATGGGGCGATCCTGCCGCACTTCCTCCTTGGGGGCTAGATAGCGTTGGGGTTTTGTTTATTTAAGAAACAGCAAAGGGCTTCCCTGGTGATCCAGTGGGTAAAAAAAACTGCCTTGCAGTGCAAGGGGCACCGGTTTGATCCCTAGCCCGGGAGGGTCCTACGTGCTGCGGAGCAGCTGGGCAGGTGTGTCTAGTTACTAGCCAGCACTCTGGAGCGCATGTGCCTAGAGCCGGTGCTCTGCAGTGAAAAAGGCCACTGCAATGGGAGGCCCACACAGGCCAAAGGATAAAAAAATATGGGTGAAAATAAATATAAGTAAAAAGGAGGCATGATGGGGAAAAGAGAAAAAAAAAAGAAACAGCAGACACCAAACCTGAGGGTGGAATGCAGCCGAGCCCTTCCCCCATTCTCTTTTCTTCCTTGTGGCTTCTCTGTGGCCACAAAGAGGGCCGCCCAAGAAAGGGTGATGATGGCGATTCTTTTCCCTCTCCAGCTTTCTTCTCAATATTCCTGGATGGAAATGATGGGGATTTTAGTCTCTGTCAAAACATATCAGTATGAACTAGCTCTGAAGATTTTTTTTTAGGTGGGCTAGAAGACCATTTCAGGGAACTGAAAATTGTGTAGATGGCTTTAACGTCAAGTTCAGGTAAACTAACCTCCCTCTTGTCCCAGGCTTCTGCCGCAAGAAGACAAATTCCTGATAATTATCATACTTGATATTTGTTCTGGGAATCAACTTCTTCTGGTCAGTCTGCAAGCAAGAGTAGAAAAGGGATCCCTTGGAATTATACAAAACCTTTTTTTTTAATTTAAAAGTCCCTCCTTCGTCCCCATTAAAAGGATTGCATTTGTGGGGTAAGAAGAAAGTAAAATTACTTACCCTGGAGTGTATTCTCTTGGAACCGGATGCACCTTTGCATCTTTGAAAGTTCGAATCTTGAAGGATCGTATGTAGGACTTACTGTACCAAGAAGAAACAGAAGTCTGTGGTTCAGAAAACGTGGCTGGGAATAACCTAGGAGCCCCTGGCAGTCAAGTCAGGCTGTCTTTTTTCTTTTAAACCACCTAAGACTGTCTCATTAGGAAATGCCCTGGGTGTGTCTTTAATGGGGCGATCCTGCCGCACTTCCTCCTTGGGGGCTAGATAGCGTTGGGGTTTTGTTTATTTAAGAAACAGCAAAGGGCTTCCCTGGTGATCCAGTGGGTAAAAAAAACTGCCTTGCAGTGCAAGGGGCACCGGTTTGATCCCTAGCCCGGGAGGGTCCTACGTGCTGCGGAGCAGCTGGGCAGGTGTGTCTAGTTACTAGCCAGCACTCTGGAGCGCATGTGCCTAGAGCCGGTGCTCTGCAGTGAAAAAGGCCACTGCAATGGGAGGCCCACACAGGCCAAAGGATAAAAAAATATGGGTGAAAATAAATATAAGTAAAAAGGAGGCATGATGGGGAAAAGAGAAAAAAAAAAGAAACAGCAGACACCAAACCTGAGGGTGGAATGCAGCCGAGCCCTTCCCCCATTCTCTTTTCTTCCTTGTGGCTTCTCTGTGGCCACAAAGAGGGCCGCCCAAGAAAGGGTGATGATGGCGATTCTTTTCCCTCTCCAGCTTTCTTCTCAATATTCCTGGATGGAAATGATGGGGATTTTAGTCTCTGTCAAAACATATCAGTATGAACTAGCTCTGAAGATTTTTTTTTAGGTGGGCTAGAAGACCATTTCAGGGAACTGAAAATTGTGTAGATGGCTTTAACGTCAAGTTCAGGTAAACTAACCTCCCTCTTGTCCCAGGCTTCTGCCGCAAGAAGACAAATTCCTGATAATTATCATACTTGATATTTGTTCTGGGAATCAACTTCTTCTGGTCAGTCTGCAAGCAAGAGTAGAAAAGGGATCCCTTGGAATTATACAAAACCTTTTTTTTTTTTTTTTAATTTAAAAGTCCCTCCTTCGTCCCCATTAAAAGGATTGCATTTGTGGGGTAAGAAGAAAGTAAAAATTACTTATACTCCCATGGAGTGTATGTGTGTGTGTTAGTCACTCAGTCACGTCCAACTCATTGCACAGGTATAAACACTATTAATATTTTTCTAAGATTTCTTTCCAGTGCACATATGTGGTTTTTATTAAGCAATTGGAATGAAAAAGTCTATGTATGTCATATATACACTACTATGTATAAAACAGATAACAAATGAGAACCTGGTGTATAGCACAAGGAATTCTACTCAATGCTCTGTGGTGACCTGAATGGGAAGAAAACCCCCAAAAGAGGGGATATTTCACTTTGCTGTACAGCAGAAACTAACACAGCATTGTAAAGCAACTATATTCCACTAAAAATTAATTAAGGTATCTGAAAAAATAAAGTCAGAAGTATGTCAGCAGGAAGAGTGTACTGCAGAGCTAAGGAAGATTCTCCTCCTCCCAGGAAACAAATCTTCATGGTGTGAGGTTGGAATGATTATTTCGACATTTGGAGAAAAAGCAAACTGCCTTGATCTGGAGGACTCCTAAGTCCTTCTTTGTCTCCCCATGGCACCCAGACCGTCCCCTCCGTCCTCTTCATGCAGCAAGGGGCAGAGGCAAGGAATGCTTTTGACTTCAGAGAAGTCACTGAAGGTGAGGTGCATTCATTAAGATGCAGGAGGTGTTACTGGAAACCTGGGTTCACTTCTTGGTGGGTGTTGAGTCAAAAGGAAACAACCAAGTCAAGGATCAGGGGAAGGAAGGATTTATTAGTAGTTGCAGCAAGTAAGGAGAATACTGGACACCTTTCCCAAAACAGTGTCTCCCTGAACAGCACAACAGGGAAAGTTTAAAGCTAAGGGAACATGCATATTCATGAAAGGGCAGGGGACAGAATCCAAGCTTGAATGGGTAGAAGTCATGAGGGTCAGAAAAGGTCAACATCCTCATGCCTTAGGTTCCACTTGATCTGGTGGTTTAGCCTTCAGGCTAATCTTTACCATTGAAACAGAACTGGGAGCCTTTACAACTGGGAGTCTTTGTTATTGTTACTTCTCTTGCCTGATAACATCCTTTGTTTCTTCAGTCTTTTGCTCGCTGAAGATCACTGTTACTGAGACCTGTTCAAGGACAAGCGTGGCCAGGCATAGATCACAAAGTGGCTTAGGCTGTAAATGGCTTCTCTACTGTCCTGAAAGTTATGCCTGATTCTCTTTCTCCAGGGATTCCCTACCCTTTCCGGTTACAGAGGAACTAGGAGCCCATGGGTTTCTGAGGAAGAGACAGGTGGCCTGGGCTAGAAAAATGAGCCTGCGGTGAGGACGGTTCTGGGGTTGATTGAGGAAGGAGCTGGAAGTGGTGAGAGGAAGTGGTGATCAGCAGTGTTACAGGAAAAGCATGAGCCCAAAATGGCACCACTTACGTTAAAGCCCATGAGATCAAACCTAGATTTAATCTCTGCCCTAACTGAAATTTCGACCTTCCCCAGGAATGTATTCCTAATAGGCCAGTCTGGAATTTTCTGGTCAGAACCAATGAGGTCATCTGTCTCACGGGCCTCTCCACTCACCCCTGATCCCCGCCCCAAAGGAAGCGGAGGTAACTTGCACCGTAAACTCTCTTGCCCTTCCCCCCCCACCACCCCCAGAGGTGACCTGAAACAGTCCTTTTTATTTTCCTTCTTTGGTGGTATGGTCCTCGCCCCATCCCCCTTTTGCCAATTAAAACCCTAGCATTTTTGTACAACCTCTTAGCGTGTCCTTCTAGTTACTGGATGAGATTCTGCCCAATTCATGAATCCTTGAGCAAAATCAATCGGATCTTGAAATTTACTCAGTTGAGTTTTGTTTTTCCAAAGGGGAAACGTCAGCATGGCAGAGGCCAGGGTATCGTCTGTCCCTGTCTCCCTTCCAGCTTGCTCACAGCGAGGCAGGGTCAGGGAACAAGTCATGGTTAAAGTAGGTGGAAGTAACTTGAATTACCTCCGGCTTGAAGCAAAGCGGGGCGGGTGTGTGGGCCTCCAGCTGCCTCTGCCCCTGCCGCGGGGACCGAGGCGGCCTTGTGTTACGGATGGTGAACTCTGATCTCTGACAGAATCCACCGACGCTTGGCAGGAGAGTGGGTTAAACGACTGCGTCTCGGGGTGTTTGTTACCACAGCAGAGCCTGCCTTCTCCTGACTAATTTAGCTGCACACATTCCCATGATGGAGGCTGAAAATGACTGAACCTTGCTGTTTTTGTCTTTGAGATGCTAGATGTGGGCAAAGTGCCCATTGGCCCAGGTGGGGACCTGCCCCAGGGCTTCAGAAAATGACTCTCTTGCCTCAGGAAATGAGATGAGGGAGGAGAAACTGCTTTTTTCCCTTCTTGTTTTTTTTTTTTTTTTTTAATTAAGCTGCAATTGATACATTAGTTTTAGCTGTCTAACATAATGATTTGATATAAGAACATATTGTAAGACAACCATTGCAATAAGTTCAATTAATATCTATCACCACACACAGTCACACATTTTCTTTCCTTGTGAGGAGAGCTTTTAAGATCTATCAGTGGAGTCCTATTGTAATCACATCTTCAGATTTTAGAGCAATATTCTAAGGCTTATTAATAAATATAATCACTGCTCTGAAAAATAAAAGATCTACATTCAGCAACTTTTCAAATATACAATATAGTATTATTAATTATGAGCACCATGTTATATATTACATTCCCATGACGTTTAGGCCCTTAGTGACATCATAAAGCCAATGAGCCACCTGGGCTTCCCTGCCTCTTTGCTTTTGGTTGCGTAGGTTTAGATCATCTTTATTATTTTAATTTTTAGTTGGTTCTTCCCCTACTAAAGTATTCTATCTGTCTGTTTACTGTTAGGTAGTAGTACACTAACAACAAAACTATTAATATGATTTTTCTAATTATTAGGAATGTAATTTTAGCGTTTCATTATTCATGAAATGCTAAACTAAAAAAAGGGAAGGTTTTAAGGGCAGGGATTATTCTCCAAATGTTCTCATTTTGTAAAAGAATTCATCAGATAGTTGTTTCAATGAGCAGTAAACTGTGCATTTCAGTGATGGATAATAAGGTGAAAGAATCAGGAGCCATTTGTAAATTGATTCACAAACCCAAGTGAACTTTAATGATAATAAAATAATTGGAGCTTAGCTCTGTTATTCAGTAAAAGGCAACCATTTAGTCCTATCCTGCTTGTGGCAAGGGAGCGGCACTTTTTGAACAGAGATTCCCTTGACAAGAGGACAGGAAGACTAAATCTACCAAGGCTAGATGCTGTATACATAGCAACAACCTGGCAACCTCTGTGGCTTGCAACAACATCCAAGTTGATTTCTCACTTGCACTGCGAGCTCATCTCAGGTCAGCTGAGGCCCTGCTCACATCTGCAGTTCAGAGGCTGTTGGAGCAGGCCCCTTCAGAAAATGACTCTCTTGCCTCAGGAAATGAGATGAGGGAGGAGAAACTGCTTTTTCCTTCTTGTTTTTTTTCTTTAATTAAGCTGCAATTGATACATTAGTTTTAGCTGTCTAACATAATGATTTGATATAAGAACATATTGTAAGACAACCATTGCAATAAGTTCAATTAATATCTATCACCACACACAGTCACACATTTTCTTTCCTTGTGAGGAGAGCTTTTAAGATCTATCAGTGGAGTCCTATTGTAATCACATCTTCAGATTTTAGAGCAATATTCTAAGGCTTATTAATAAATATAATCACTGCTCTGAAAAATAAAAGATCTACATTCAGCAACTTTTCAAATATACAATATAGTATTATTAATTATGAGCACCATGTTATATATTACATTCCCATGACGTTTAGGCCCTTAGTGACATCATAAAGCCAATGAGCCACCTGGGCTTCCCTGCCTCTTTGCTTTTGGTTGCGTAGGTTTAGATCATCTTTATTATTTTAATTTTTAGTTGGTTCTTCCCCTACTCGCAAAGTATTCTATCTGTCTGTTTACTGTTAGGTAGTAGTACACTAACAACAAAACTATTAATATGATTTTTCTAATTATTAGGAATGTAATTTTAGCGTTTCATTATTCATGAAATGCTAAACTAAAAAAAGGGAAGGTTTTAAGGGCAGGGATTATTCTCCAAATGTTCTCATTTTGTAAAAGAATTCATCAGATAGTTGTTTCAATGAGCAGTAAACTGTGCATTTCAGTGATGGATAATAAGGTGAAAGAATCAGGAGCCATTTGTAAATTGATTCACAAACCCAAGTGAACTTTAATGATAATAAAATAATTGGAGCTTAGCTCTGTTATTCAGTAAAAGGCAACCATTTAGTCCTATCCTGCTTGTGGCAAGGGAGCGGCACTTTTTGAACAGAGATTCCCTTGACAAGAGGACAGGAAGACTAAATCTACCAAGGCTAGATGCTGTATACATAGCAACAACCTGGCAACCTCTGTGGCTTGCAACAACATCCAAGTTGATTTCTCACTTGCACTGCGAGCTCATCTCAGGTCAGCTGAGGCCCTGCTCACATCTGCAGTTCAGAGGCTGTTGGAGCAGGCTCCACCTAGGTCACCACTGGTCTTCATGGCAGAGGGAGGAGACAGGCCATGAACCCCATGCTGGCCTTTAAACTTCTGCCTGAAAGTGACACACACGATTTCTGGCCCTATCTCATCGACTAGAGTAAGCTGATGGTTGGGAAAGACAGAGTTTTGTGAACAGTAATCTGCCAGAGGCACTGAATGGAAGTGTCTGAGCTGTAAGTCAGCTCATTGTCCCTAAAAAGGACAGCGTCCTTCTGAGGCTATTACCTGCATTCCTGGCTTCTTCTCTCTCTAATAGCTGTTCCCAATATCCATTCTGTTTTTTCTCTCAAAAATAGAATGCCTAATTTTTAGCTGGACTCAAGGCTTTCACATTTTCAAAGTGCATGCGTGCGTGCTCAGTCACGTTTGACTCTTTGCGATCGCATAGATTGTAGCCTGCCAGATTCCTCTGTCCATGGGATTCTCCAGGCAAGAGTGGGTTGTCATTTCCTTCTCCAGGGCATCTTCCCAGCCCAAGGATTGAACCTACATCTCCAGCATTGGTGAACAGATTCTTTTACCACTGTGCCAGCTGGGAAGGTCCCAACTTTCCCATTAAACATCCCCTTTCCCAGTCTCCTGGGTAGTTAGGTGTGGCTATGGATCTAACTCTCCTATAATGGGAAGTTCACCAAAGTGATACATGATTCAGATCATTCTTTTAAAAGACAAGAAGATCCCACCTCTGCCACTTCTGGGTCACTGTGCTGGAAAGTAGATCAACAAGGTACTGGGAGTTTTAGAGAAAGTAAATTGATTCACAAACCCAAGTGAACTTTAATGATAATAAAATAATTGGAGCTTAGCTCTGTTATTCAGTAAAAGGCAACCATTTAGTCCTATCCTGCTTGTGGCAAGGGAGCGGCACTTTTTGAACAGAGATTCCCTTGACAAGAGGACAGGAAGACTAAATCTACCAAGGCTAGATGCTGTATACATAGCAACAACCTGGCAACCTCTGTGGCTTGCAACAACATCCAAGTTGATTTCTCACTTGCACTGCGAGCTCATCTCAGGTCAGCTGAGGCCCTGCTCACATCTGCAGTTCAGAGGCTGTTGGAGCAGGCTCCACCTAGGTCACCACTGGTCTTCATGGCAGAGGGAGGAGACAGGCCATGAACCCCATGCTGGCCTTTAAACTTCTGCCTGAAAGTGACACACACGATTTCTGGCCCTATCTCATCGACTAGAGTAAGCTGATGGTTGGGAAAGACAGAGTTTTGTGAACAGTAATCTGCCAGAGGCACTGAATGGAAGTGTCTGAGCTGTAAGTCAGCTCATTGTCCCTAAAAAGGACAGCGTCCTTCTGAGGCTATTACCTGCATTCCTGGCTTCTTCTCTCTCTAATAGCTGTTCCGCAATATCCATTCTGTTTTTTCTCTCAAAAATAGAATGCCTAATTTTTAGCTGGACTCAAGGCTTTCACATTTTCAAAGTGCATGCGTGCGTGCTCAGTCACGTTTGACTCTTTGCGATCGCATAGATTGTAGCCTGCCAGATTCCTCTGTCCATGGGATTCTCCAGGCAAGAGTGGGTTGTCATTTCCTTCTCCAGGGCATCTTCCCAGCCCAAGGATTGAACCTACATCTCCAGCATTGGTGAACAGATTCTTTTACCACTGTGCCAGCTGGGAAGGTCCCAACTTTCCCATTAAACATCCCCTTTCCCAGTCTCCTGGGTAGTTAGGTGTGGCTATGGATCTAACTCTCCTATAATGGGAAGTTCACCAAAGTGATACATGATTCAGATCATTCTTTTAAAAGACAAGGGAAGATCCCAC
This sequence comes from Tragulus kanchil, assembly GCA_022376925.1. Taxonomy (NCBI): domain Eukaryota; kingdom Metazoa; phylum Chordata; class Mammalia; order Artiodactyla; family Tragulidae; genus Tragulus; species Tragulus kanchil. The sequence continues at coordinate 232,612,447 of JAIOJX010000028.1, read as the reverse complement.
CTCTGCCACTTCTGGGTCACTGTGCTGGACCGTCAGTGGACAAGAGTGACATTCTAACGCTAGTAGATCAACAAGGTACTGGGAGTTTGTACTGCTTAGAGATCTATACCATGGAGCCATGCTACCAGCCTGGACTTTTAGATGTCAGATAAATTGATTTAGATGTAGTTTTGGCCATTATTATTTTTAGTTCAGCAGTCTTACCCATTTCCTACCCAAAACACTTCTTCTTCTTCTTTTTTTAAAACTCAGCTGGCGTTAAACAACAGGATGGAAGAAAGCAAGGTTATATTTAGTAAAGAAAAGATGCCCAGTTGCAGCTTGTTCCCTGATGCTCTTAAGACAGTGCACCAACTCCTTAAGTGGCTCACCAAGCCAAGAAGAGTGCGAAATGCCCTCAGCTATTAGACACGACAGCTTCTTGGAGTAAAGATGTACTTCTTTAACTTCACCTTTTCCCACCTTGTGCTGCAGGCATCCTTACTGCAGAAACACTTGTCCTAAACGGTGGACCAAGGAAGAAGAAATAGAGACAGACAGGTCTCCAAACCATACCTAAACCCTGTGTCTCAACAATGAAGTCCCAAGACTCCTTACTCTCCGTTGTCTTTGCAGAGAGTGAGTGAGGTGAGGTGATCACCCAGGTCTCACTCTGCAATCCCATGGACTGTAGCCCACCAAGTGTCTCTCCATGGGATTCTCCTGGTAAGAATATTGGAGTGAACTGTCATTTCCCAAGGGCTTCCATGGTGATTCAGAGGGTAAAAATCTGCCTGCAATGTGGGAGACCCGGGTTTGATCCCTGGGTTGGGAAGATCCCCATTTCCTACTCCAGGGGATCTGCCAGGCATCTTCTGCTTTGGCAGGTGATCCTTTACTGCTGCATTGCTGGGGAAGCCCTTGGCTGATCATCTAGGGTTCTAGCTTTTGTGCTGATCTTTCTTTTTGTGCTGGTTCAATCTCTCCTATTTGTTAGTATTATTTGCAGGAGAGATGTTGACTAGATTTCACCTCCTGATTCTTCACGTTGATAGTGGCTGAACAACCCCTGTGTTGAGAAGTATTGTGCATCACACGTCTTAGGCTGGGTGCCTTGGAGTAGAGCCTGAAGCAGGGATTCTAATGCTCTGGGCTTATCGAGGGAGAACTCTGGAGAAAGAGAGAGAAGGAAGCCCTACAGGACAGGGGAAGGAACAACGGAGGAGTGTGGTCTCCATGCAGTCTAGCTTCAGCCTGACCCCATGGGGGCCCTGGAACATGGATTGCCTCTCAGAATTGGTCCCACCTTGAGCCAAGAGCCCCATTATTTTGTGGCCCCAGATTAGCCAACTATTGGTTGTAGGCTGCCTTGGGGGAGCCACCTCCACTTCAGTAAGGGCAGTTCTCTAGAGATGAGAACTTCTAGCAGCTGACATTCATAGCAGGTGGATGAATGATTGCTGATAATGGAGATTTAGGTGGGACAGCAATAGCATCTGTTACTCTGCCATCATGCTCAGAGAATGAGGATTGTGATCAATTAGCCATGCCTTCCATGGGCATGGACTCCATCTCTACAGAGACTCATGCTATCAAAAGAGGAAGGGCTGAAATAAGGTCTGCTCTGTCAACATCTCTACTAAAAGTTTGGTTAGGAAGGGCAGGAAGATTATAGAACAAGATTTGTGTTGTGGCCCAACCATTGCCTTATAACTGGAACAGGAAATGGCAAACCATCCATGATTCTTGCCTGGGAAATGCTATGGACAGAGAAGCCTGGTGGGCTACAATCCATGGGGTCACCAAGAGTCAAACATGACTCAATGACTAAAACAACAACAAGAACAACAACAACAATGACATTGCCTTAGAAATTGAAAGCTGCCATGACCTGTTCCCTGAGGACTCAGAAGCAGAACCTGATGGTGAGGTCCTTTGGCTGCAAGCAACAGAATTCATCCCTGGGTAACTTCAGTGCACTTGGGACTATAGAAAGGAAGCTGGGAGAGCTTGCAGAATCTAAGAAAGACCATAACACTGAAAGGGAATTAAGGCTACCCTGGGAACTGCACAGCAGAATCACATGGACCAGCATTTAATTTTAGAATACTTTCAGATTTACTGAAAAGTTGAAAAAAATGTTAGCAATATTTCACCTCCTGATTCTTCACGTTGATAGTGGCTGAACAACCCCTGTGTTGAGAAGTATTGTGCATCACACGTCTTAGGCTGGGTGCCTTGGAGTAGAGCCTGAAGCAGGGATTCTAATGCTCTGGGCTTATCGAGGGAGAACTCTGGAGAAAGAGAGAGAAGGAAGCCCTACAGGACAGGGGAAGGAACAACGGAGGAGTGTGGTCTCCATGCAGTCTAGCTTCAGCCTGACCCCATGGGGGCCCTGGAACATGGATTGCCTCTCAGAATTGGTCCCACCTTGAGCCAAGAGCCCCATTATTTTGTGGCCCCAGATTAGCCAACTATTGGTTGTAGGCTGCCTTGGGGGAGCCACCTCCACTTCAGTAAGGGCAGTTCTCTAGAGATGAGAACTTCTAGCAGCTGACATTCATAGCAGGTGGATGAATGATTGCTGATAATGGAGATTTAGGTGGGACAGCAATAGCATCTGTTACTCTGCCATCATGCTCAGAGAATGAGGATTGTGATCAATTAGCCATGCCTTCCATGGGCATGGACTCCATCTCTACAGAGACTCATGCTATCAAAAGAGGAAGGGCTGAAATAAGGTCTGCTCTGTCAACATCTCTACTAAAAGTTTGGTTAGGAAGGGCAGGAAGATTATAGAACAAGATTTGTGTTGTGGCCCAACCATTGCCTTATAACTGGAACAGGAAATGGCAAACCATCCATGATTCTTGCCTGGGAAATGCTATGGACAGAGAAGCCTGGTGGGCTACAATCCATGGGGTCACCAAGAGTCAAACATGACTCAATGACTAAAACAACAACAAGAACAACAACAACAATGACATTGCCTTAGAAATTGAAAGCTGCCATGACCTGTTCCCTGAGGACTCAGAAGCAGAACCTGATGGTGAGGTCCTTTGGCTGCAAGCAACAGAATTCATCCCTGGGTAACTTCAGTGCACTTGGGACTATAGAAAGGAAGCTGGGAGAGCTTGCAGAATCTAAGAAAGACCATAACACTGAAAGGGAATTAAGGCTACCCTGGGAACTGCACAGCAGAATCACATGGACCAGCATTTAATTTTAGAATACTTTCAGATTTACTGAAAAGTTGAAAAAAATGTTAGCAATATTTCCTATATCCAGTATTGTTAGCACTGTTACAATGTATTTGTCACAACTAATGAACTGATGTTGATAACTTCCTGTTAACTAAACTCTGTAGTTTAGTTTATTTGCAGTTCCTTAGTTTTCACCCAATGTCCCTTTCTATCCCAGGATCCCGTCCAGGGCACCATATTACATTTAGTAATCATGATTCCTTAGGCTCCCCTAGACTGTGAGTTTTCAGACTTTCCTTGTTTTTGATGACTTTGACAAATTTTTTTTTTTTTTAATTTTTATTTTACTTTTTACTTTTACAGAGTTTTGTTGCTTACAGATATGTATGATCCCAGATTAGGACTTAAACAGTTTTGAAGAGAGCTGGTTAGGGTTAACTCTAACCCTTAACATTTGTTTTTTTTAAATTTTGGCCCAGTTTGAGTCCAGCATCTCCTCTTTGGAGTGAATGACTGTTGCCAGGGGCAAGGCGGAGGCAGAGCAAGGCCATGGGGGACCCTAGCCACTCTAGTTTATGCTTACAACCCGAGATCAACCCAAGAGTCCCTCACTGCAAGATTAGATGACCTGAGTCACATCTCCCAGCAAGATGATTAGGTGTGCCCAAAAATAGTAAAATAAGAAGTAGCACAGAAATGATGGCTATGGTCAAGAATTACTGAGAAGAGGGCTTCCTTGGTTGCTCAGTGGTGAAGAGTTTGCCTGCCAATGCAGGAGACATGGGTTTGATCCCTGATCCAGGGAGATCCCCCATGCTGTGGAGCAACTAAGCCCATGAGCCATAACTATTAAGCCTGTGCTCTAGAGCCTCAGAGCTGCAACTACTGAGCCCATGTCCAGTAACTACTGAAGCACGTGAACCCTGGAGCCTGAGTTCTACAACAAGAAAAGTCACTGCAACAAGAAGCCTGCTCACCTCAAAGAGAGAATAGCCCCCACTCCCTACAGCTAGAGAAGAGCCTGCAGCTGCAGTGAAAACCCAGAACAGCCAAAAATAAATAAATAAATAAATAAAATAAAAAGAATTACCGAGAAGAAACCTAAGTGATTCTGACCAGAACCAAACATGCGACTGTTACACACTTTATTCTCTGCATCTAAGCTTGAAACAAGCCATTAAGGGGCTTTCCTGGTAATTCGATGGCTAAGACACTGCACTCCCAATGCAGGAGGCTCGGTTAAAACAAACTTTAAAAACCAAACCAAACAAAAAAACAAGCCAGTAAGCCTGAAATTCCTTGTCTATTGCTAGTCACTTTGATCATAGTGTTGCAGGAAGGGAGAATCCCTGTCTGGGCCAGAGAGTGGGCTCCTGTCTAACACTTGGAAATAAATTGTCGCAGGAGACACGGGGGCTGACAAAGCAAAAGGCTTTCTTGAGAAGGGGTGCTTGGGAAGAGAACAGCAAGGTAAGGAAACCCAGAAGAACTGCGCTGCCATTCGGATCACCGTCTCAGGTTTTAGGGTGATGAGGTGGGCTTCTGGGTTGTCTCTGGCCAGTCATCTTGTTTGCCCCATAGTTGGGCTGACTCTGGTCCTTTCTGGTGGTGCGTGTATCCCTCCGCCAAAATGGAGTCCAGTGTGAAGGATTCTGGGAGGTTGGTCATCTCCCCCCTCCTCCTTTGGGCTCCTCCTGAATTCTCTGGTTAGTTTTCCGATGCAGCACCCAGTTCTTTATTGGGACCCCCTGTTGTGAGGCAATTCAGGCAAGTGGTTGCCACTGTGCCTGACCACGGCAGGCGGTTTTAGTCAATGTCCCTAAACCATCGCACATAATACTTTTTCCCCATCAATAAAATAGCAAACCCTGAAACAATAGTTTCCTACAAGATATAATTAATTCGTTATTTCTTTTGTTTCTCTCTCCCACCCCAAGCCTGAAGATTACAGAACAATTGTTGTGCACAGACCTTTGGTGAAACCCTGCAGAGGAAAATTCAGAAATGCAATTCATCTCTAAATAGGTCATTTGCAAAGCAAAGGCTGAAGTGCTGGCTGAACTGAGCTGAACTCTGGAATCCTTAATTCAGGCAAGGCTTTATTTAGAAAACAAAGAATTCATGTAGGAAAACAATTAAATTCTGGCCTATTTAAAGCAACCTGTTGCTCTTTTGTAAACGGAGCTCTTATTTGTTTGCACAGAATGTAAAGGTTAAAGGAATTTAGGTAATTGCCCCTTTGTGGCTATATTCTGTTTTCAAATAGAAATAACTTTGCTGTGTATGTCGAAGTTTGACAAGATAAAATGATGATTTCCAGATTCCTGATGCTTCCTCTAACCTCTGCTCAGTGTCTAGTAAACCCCCGGAAAAGAAGGAGGAAGGAAAGACAAATTTTATGGCCACCATTTTGTTGTTGTTTTGGTAACAGCTTTATTGAGATATAATTCATGTACCATACAATTCACCCACTTAAAGTATATAATTCAATGGTTTTGACTCCATTCTCAGAGTTGTGAAATCATAACCACGATCAATTTTATAGTTTTTATTTATTTTAATTTTTAAATTTTTTGGCCACATCACATGTCTTGTGTTAGTCTCTCAGTCATGTGCAATTCTTTTTGAACCCATATACTGTAGCCAGCCAGGTCCTCTGTCCAGGAGGATTCTCCACGCAAGAATACTGGCGTGGGTAGCCATTCCCTTCTCCAGAGGATCTTGAACCCAGGTCTCCTGCATTGCAGGCAGATTCTTTACCTTCTGAACCACTAAGGAAGCTCCAAAAAAGAAAAGAAAAGAAAATCATTGTGAATGGTGACTGCAGCCACAAAATTAAATGATGCTTGCTTCTGAGAAGGAAAGTTATGACTCACCTAGACAGTGTATTAAAAAATATGCTGCCTTTGCTGGCAAAGGTCTGTATAGTCAAAGCTATGGTTTTTTCAGTAGTCATATACACAAGTATAAGTTGGACCGTAAAGAAGGCTGAATGTGAAAGAACTAATGCTTTCAAACTCTGTGTGTGTGATGCTGGAGAAGACTTGAGAGTTCCTTGGACTGCAAGGAGATCAAACCAGTCAATCCTAAAGGAAATCAACCCTGAATATTCATTGGATAGACTGATGCTGAAGGGGAAACTCTAGTACTTTGGCCACCTGATGCGAAGAGCGGACTCATTGGAAAAGACCCTGATGCTGGGAAAGATTAAAGGCAACAGAATTGACAGTGGATGAGATGGCTGGATAGCATCATCAACTCGAAGGACATGAATTTGAGCTAACTCTGGGAGACAGTGAAGGACAGAGGAGCCTCATGGGCTCCAGTCCATGGGGTGGCAAAGAGTTGAATATGACTTAACGACTGAATAACAACAATGTATACCATATTTTATTTAGCCATTCATTTATTGATGGACATTTGTAGACTCCTAGGATTTCCCAGTTTCTGATGCTTCCTCTAACCTCTGCTCAGTGTCTAGTAAACCCCCGGAAAAGAAGGAGGAAGGAAAGACAAATTTTATGGCCACCATTTTGTTGTTGTTTTGGTAACAGCTTTATTGAGATATAATTCATGTACCATACAATTCACCCACTTAAAGTATATAATTCAATGGTTTTGACTCCATTCTCAGAGTTGTGAAATCATAACCACGATCAATTTTATAGTTTTTATTTATTTTAATTTTTAAATTTTTTGGCCACATCACATGTCTTGTGTTAGTCTCTCAGTCATGTGCAATTCTTTTTGAACCCATATACTGTAGCCAGCCAGGTCCTCTGTCCAGGAGGATTCTCCACGCAAGAATACTGGCGTGGGTAGCCTTTCCCCTTCTCCAGAGGATCTTGAACCCAGGTCTCCTGCATTGCAGGCAGATTCTTTACCTTCTGAACCACTAAGGAAGCTCCAAAAAAGAAAAGAAAAGAAAATCATTGTGAATGGTGACTGCAGCCACAAAATTAAATGATGCTTGCTTCTGAGAAGGAAAGTTATGACTCACCTAGACAGTGTATTAAAAAATATGCTGCCTTTGCTGGCAAAGGTCTGTATAGTCAAAGCTATGGTTTTTTCAGTAGTCATATACACAAGTATAAGTTGGACCGTAAAGAAGGCTGAATGTGAAAGAACTAATGCTTTCAAACTCTGTGTGTGTGATGCTGGAGAAGACTTGAGAGTTCCTTGGACTGCAAGGAGATCAAACCAGTCAATCCTAAAGGAAATCAACCCTGAATATTCATTGGATAGACTGATGCTGAAGGGGAAACTCTAGTACTTTGGCCACCTGATGCGAAGAGCGGACTCATTGGAAAAGACCCTGATGCTGGGAAAGATTAAAGGCAACAGAATTGACAGTGGATGAGATGGCTGGATAGCATCATCAACTCGAAGGACATGAATTTGAGCTAACTCTGGGAGACAGTGAAGGACAGAGGAGCCTCATGGGCTCCAGTCCATGGGGTGGCAAAGAGTTGAATATGACTTAACGACTGAATAACAACAATGTATACCATATTTTATTTAGCCATTCATTTATTGATGGACATTTGTAGACTCCTAGGATTATATTTTGTATTTGTTTCTGAGTGAAGGTACTTTTCCCACCTTTGGCATATACCTACGGGTTGAATAGCTGGGTCATAGTTTAAACTGGATCTTGCAAATAATATAATGCGCCAATTCTGGGAAGCAGATTCTTTCCTTCCTCTAAGATTTGTTATTGTTTGTTTAGTGAGTTTTCTTTTTTTTTTTTTTTTAAAGATTTATTTATTTATTTTGGGTGGGGGTCGGGTTGGGGAGAGAGGGGAGCAGGCAGGCCACTTCTATTGGTCTTTCATTTCTCTATTTTCATCCGTCTTTGTTCTTTGGCTCCTGTGGGCCTCCCCTCACGGTGGCGTCTGTCATCGCAGAGCGCTGGCTCTGGGTGCATGCGCTCCAGAGCTCCGGCTCGGTGATTGGACACATTGGTCCAGCCGCTCCGTGGCACGTGGGATCTTCCCAAGCCAGGGAGCGAACCGGCGCCCCTTGCACTGCAAGGGGGTGTCCTTACCCACTGGACCACCAGGGGAAGCCCATAGTGAGTTTTCTGAATAAATTCTGTAAAGTCTATATTCTTTGTCATGGGTAGCCATGAAGTTTCTGCTCATTTACCTTAGTGGTATCTTAATGATTGAACAGAGGTTCCTTCAATGCACAAAACCAGTAAGTCTTTTTAAGTTGGTGAGGGGTTCTGTGTATGTAGTGGATGGTATATCTTCAACACTCAGGCAAGTAGTTTGCAACTTTGCCTTGGCCTTTACTTCCTGCTTGCAAAGAGCCTCAAGGTCAGTCAGAGTTGACAGCTTAAGACAGACCTTTTCAGGTCTTGCCTGAGCATGACACAGCTCTGGACATGCTCACAGTCCTATGCATGTGTGTGGCTTTGTAGAGTCAGCAATATGTCAGAACTTTGGAACATTTTTAGCTAGGCACAGAATTGACAGTGGATGAGATGGCTGGATAGCATCATCAACTCGAAGGACATGAATTTGAGCTAACTCTGGGAGACAGTGAAGGACAGAGGAGCCTCATGGGCTCCAGTCCATGGGGTGGCAAAGAGTTGAATATGACTTAACGACTGAATAACAACAATGTATACCATATTTTATTTAGCCATTCATTTATTGATGGACATTTGTAGACTCCTAGGATTATATTTTGTATTTGTTTCTGAGTGAAGGTACTTTTCCCACCTTTGGCATATACCTACGGGTTGAATAGCTGGGTCATAGTTTAAACTGGATCTTGCAAATAATATAATGCGCCAATTCTGGGAAGCAGATTCTTTCCTTCCTCTAAGATTTGTTATTGTTTGTTTAGTGAGTTTTCTTTTTTTTTTTTTAAAGATTTATTTATTTATTTTGGGTGGGGGTCGGGTTGGGGAGAGAGGGGAGCAGGCAGGCCACTTCTATTGGTCTTTCATTTCTCTATTTTCATCCGTCTTTGTTCTTTGGCTCCTGTGGGCCTCCCCTCACGGTGGCGTCTGTCATCGCAGAGCGCTGGCTCTGGGTGCATGCGCTCCAGAGCTCCGGCTCGGTGATTGGACACATTGGTCCAGCCGCTCCGTGGCACGTGGGATCTTCCCAAGCCAGGGAGCGAACCGGCGCCCCTTGCACTGCAAGGGGGTGTCCTTACCCACTGGACCACCAGGGGAAGCCCATAGTGAGTTTTCTGAATAAATTCTGTAAAGTCTATATTCTTTGTCATGGGTAGCCATGAAGTTTCTGCTCATTTACCTTAGTGGTATCTTAATGATTGAACAGAGGTTCCTTCAATGCACAAAACCAGTAAGTCTTTTTAAGTTGGTGAGGGGTTCTGTGTATGTAGTGGATGGTATATCTTCAACACTCAGGCAAGTAGTTTGCAACTTTGCCTTGGCCTTTACTTCCTGCTTGCAAAGAGCCTCAAGGTCAGTCAGAGTTGACAGCTTAAGACAGACCTTTTCAGGTCTTGCCTGAGCATGACACAGCTCTGGACATGCTCACAGTCCTATGCATGTGTGTGGCTTTGTAGAGTCAGCAATATGTCAGAACTTTGCAAAGCTCCCTCTGAATAACTCATTCTCTCGCCTTTCCTTTTAAGCTCTTTGGTTGGCTTACTCTTTGCCCCTACTGCTGTGCACTGTCTCAGGCAGCCATGATGTTAAACAATTGTGTCTGATTGTTTTTGACAAATGTCTTGAGGGAAAAAGCCTGTTTGTACTTAGACAACTCTGAGTTATTGTCAAGTAAGACAGTCTTGTTAGTCAGTTTGAAACCACTAGGTGGCATTTCAGCGACTCTGAGGCTCTCTAGTTCTTTGTGTCTCAGTAGAGAAAGAATGCAACTAGAGGCAAAGTGATAGATAAGAAGTGATTTCTTAGAATAGGACTCTCGTGAAGCTCACAAGTGAGTGGTAGAGAGAGAGCAGTGCCTCAAGAACTTAGTGGGCTATAGTTTTATAATCAAAGGAAAAGTAGGGAAAGGGAGAAGACCACCTTCGTCCTCATTCTTCAGTAGATGTTAAACTTCCATCATCAGCTCCTCTTCCACATGAGGAGGTTTTCTCCCTACATGTTTAAGCCGGAATTGTCATGGCAAATGGAAATGAGCAAAAAGGCAGTAATATTTGATATAAATGGCAAATCTCAGGTTTTAGTAGGATGTCACCTTTTTGTTATATTTGTGTTTTTAGCGCATGCAGAGAAGCGTGTTCTAGGAATCATTACTTACTGAGCTCACTGGGCAGGATGTGGGTCTCATGCCACCATTGTTTTATTGTCTGGGGGCAGAGCTCATGCTTCTCTCGCATGCATTTGTTGCTAAGCAAGCCTGCTTGGCTTTGTGGTTAAATAAACCTGCTTTCTTGAGTGATCATTAACTTACAAGGGTCTCCCTTACCTTTTCCTTTGTCTACAATCCCCCAGTGGGTTAACTATTTAATTACATACTTTATTCCTTTACTCTGTCCCTATTATGTTCTTCCAGGGAGCCACCAGCCTTTGCCTTGGCCTTTACTTCCTGCTTGCAAAGAGCCTCAAGGTCAGTCAGAGTTGACAGCTTAAGACAGACCTTTTCAGGTCTTGCCTGAGCATGACACAGCTCTGGACATGCTCACAGTCCTATGCATGTGTGTGGCTTTGTAGAGTCAGCAATATGTCAGAACTTTGCAAAGCTCCCTCTGAATAACTCATTCTCTCGCCTTTCCTTTTAAGCTCTTTGGTTGGCTTACTCTTTGCCCCTACTGCTGTGCACTGTCTCAGGCAGCCATGATGTTAAACAATTGTGTCTGATTGTTTTTGACAAATGTCTTGAGGGAAAAAGCCTGTTTGTACTTAGACAACTCTGAGTTATTGTCAAGTAAGACAGTCTTGTTAGTCAGTTTGAAACCACTAGGTGGCATTTCAGCGACTCTGAGGCTCTCTAGTTCTTTGTGTCTCAGTAGAGAAAGAATGCAACTAGAGGCAAAGTGATAGATAAGAAGTGATTTCTTAGAATAGGACTCTCGTGAAGCTCACAAGTGAGTGGTAGAGAGAGAGCAGTGCCTCAAGAACTTAGTGGGCTATAGTTTTATAATCAAAGGAAAAGTAGGGAAAGGGAGAAGACCACCTTCGTCCTCATTCTTCAGTAGATGTTAAACTTCCATCATCAGCTCCTCTTCCACATGAGGAGGTTTTCTTCTCCCTACATGTTTAAGCCGGAATTGTCATGGCAAATGGAAATGAGCAAAAAGGCAGTAATATTTGATATAAATGGCAAATCTCAGGTTTTAGTAGGATGTCACCTTTTTGTTATATTTGTGTTTTTAGCGCATGCAGAGAAGCGTGTTCTAGGAATCATTACTTACTGAGCTCACTGGGCAGGATGTGGGTCTCATGCCACCATTGTTTTATTGTCTGGGGGCAGAGCTCATGCTTCTCTCGCATGCATTTGTTGCTAAGCAAGCCTGCTTGGCTTTGTGGTTAAATAAACCTGCTTTCTTGAGTGATCATTAACTTACAAGGGTCTCCCTTACCTTTTCCTTTGTCTACAATCCCCCAGTGGGTTAACTATTTAATTACATACTTTATTCCTTTACTCTGTCCCTATTATGTTCTTCCAGGGAGCCACCAGCCTGCTCAAGCGAGGACAGTCCTTTAGAAATGGGACTCCAGTCCTGTCCTCTTCAATGGCTGTCACTGTGACTGTGCACTATTCGTTTTCATAGGTGGATGGGACTAGAGCAAGTTGCAAGGCCACAAAGCACTCTGTTCTTACCAAGATTCAGCCATTCTTCTTTAACAAGTGCACCTGGATTGCTGCTAGCCTTTGGCTAATTTTTATGTTTTTGAAACCTTTGATTCTGACAATTTTTGCCAGTGTTTTTATGGAGAGGTTATATTTCAGAGATTCTTGGGGCCCTTTTTTTTTTTGGCTGTACCACGAGACTTGTGGAATCTTATTTCCCCAGTCAAGGGCCAAACCCAGGCCCTGGCAGTGAAAGCACCAAGTCCTAACCACTGAACCACCAAGGAATGCCCACTGATCCATCGTTTTTGCTGACATCCCACACAGTGATTTTTACGGTGATGGCACTGTTAAATTTTGGAAATTCCTTAAAATCTTAGATTTCTCATTATGGTCTAAAGTTCAAAATCCGATCTTGCTATCACTTTGTTCACCTTGGGTTTCAAATGAGCTCCCCAGTTGGTGCTAATGGTAAAGAATCCACCTGTCAGTGTAGGAGATGGAAGAGACAAGGGTTCTATCCATAGATCTGGAAGATCCCCTGGAGTAGGAAACGGCAACCGGTTCCAGTATTCTTGCCTGGAATATTCCATGGACAGAGAAGCCTGGTGGTCTACAGTCCATGGGGTTACAAAGAGTCGGACACAACTGAGCACAGAATTTCAAATAAATGGGAAAACCTACCATCGAACAACTTAAACTGTGTCTTTTCATTTTTGGTTCTGATATCTGTATTTTACTCTAATCATGAAACAAAATCATCACATGCCAGAGAAATAGGTGACTAATGGCTAATCAGAATCATCCAGGAGGCTCCTTTTAATCCTCTACAGGACAAAGGGCAAACAAGGGTCTCCTTACCTTTTCCTTTGTCTACAATCCCCCAGTGGGTTAACTATTTAATTACATACTTTATTCCTTTACTCTGTCCCTATTATGTTCTTCCAGGGAGCCACCAGCCTGCTCAAGCGAGGACAGTCCTTTAGAAATGGGACTCCAGTCCTGTCCTCTTCAATGGCTGTCACTGTGACTGTGCACTATTCGTTTTCATAGGTGGATGGGACTAGAGCAAGTTGCAAGGCCACAAAGCACTCTGTTCTTACCAAGATTCAGCCATTCTTCTTTAACAAGTGCACCTGGATTGCTGCTAGCCTTTGGCTAATTTTTATGTTTTTGAAACCTTTGATTCTGACAATTTTTGCCAGTGTTTTTATGGAGAGGTTATATTTCAGAGATTCTTGGGGCCCCTTTTTTTTTTTTTTTTGGCTGTACCACGAGACTTGTGGAATCTTATTTCCCCAGTCAAGGGCCAAACCCAGGCCCTGGCAGTGAAAGCACCAAGTCCTAACCACTGAACCACCAAGGAATGCCCACTGATCCATCGTTTTTGCTGACATCCCACACAGTGATTTTTACGGTGATGGCACTGTTAAATTTTGGAAATTCCTTAAAATCTTAGATTTCTCATTATGGTCTAAAGTTCAAAATCCGATCTTGCTATCACTTTGTTCACCTTGGGTTTCAAATGAGCTCCCCAGTTGGTGCTAATGGTAAAGAATCCACCTGTCAGTGTAGGAGATGGAAGAGACAAGGGTTCTATCCATAGATCTGGAAGATCCCCTGGAGTAGGAAACGGCAACCGGTTCCAGTATTCTTGCCTGGAATATTCCATGGACAGAGAAGCCTGGTGGTCTACAGTCCATGGGGTTACAAAGAGTCGGACACAACTGAGCACAGAATTTCAAATAAATGGGAAAACCTACCATCGAACAACTTAAACTGTGTCTTTTCATTTTTGGTTCTGATATCTGTATTTTACTCTAATCATGAAACAAAATCATCACATGCCAGAGAAATAGGTGACTAATGGCTAATCAGAATCATCCAGGAGGCTCCTTTTAATCCTCTACAGGACAAAGGGCAAACAAGAAAGGCAGTAGTCTACTTTGGAAGTGGAAGTGGCTGTTGGTCAGTCATGTCTGACTCTTTGGGACCCCAAGGAAGGCAGCCACCTGGCTCCTCTGTCCGTGGAATTCTCCAGGCAAGAATACTGGAGTGGGTTGTGATTCCCTTTTCCAGGGGATCTTCCAGATCCAAGGATTGAACCCGTGTTTCCTGCATTGCAGGTGGATTTGTTATCATCTGAGCCACCAGGGAAGCCCTGTAGTTCATTTTATGTCCCAACAAAAAGAAGACGCCTAAATTCAGTCAGCTTCTGCCTTTCCTCTATAGCTAGAGTGAAATATCCTACCTCCCCCTGGGCTCCTTTAAGCCCTAAATTATTCTCTGGTAGACATGATTAGCCTATGTTCCAACCCCTCACACACCTCACACCTCTATTCCTTGCCTCTTGGCCTATCAAGGTCCCATTTTCTGGGAAATTAGCTGTTTAGGGAAGCCACTTATCTTTCCTGTTAGAAACAGTGAAGCTCTTAACAGTCAGGCCAGAGCCAGTGACATTTCCCAAATGCTACCCCACAGTGCTGCCTCTAAGTTTGGGTGGAAAAATGATTTAGCCCAGATATGGGGAGTGCAGGGCGAGCTGCCCCCTGGGGCAGGGCAGACGGACAGCGAGCCAGCCCGGGCAGCCGACTGCTGACTGGTCCTGGCCGTGACCCTGATTTGCAATGTCGCGTTCAGAGGCTTTCAAATCACATTAGGCTCTGGGTGTTGCTGACATGATAAGCCGTGTCAGAAGGGCCAAGATCTCTTCCGCTTGGCCTCACCAGGTGACCCAAGCCCCTTGGGAATCAATGTCTGCAGCCTTCAGGCACTGCTTGGCCGCCTTTCCTTCCCCTGCCCCACCCTGACTGCCCTACCTGCCTCCCCCGGCTGCCTTTTCTCGCACAGAGTCCCAGGTGTTCCCCTTGGCATCCTGGATTCAGTGACCAGACACAGGGAGGCCTGTTGGGCCCTGGCAGGGCTAGATTTTGTCCAACCAGTGGTCTCAATCCTGAGACCCACTTTAGTCCAGTTAAATCAGAGGATCTTTGAGGGGCCTGTGATGTTCCGATGAGGAGACCGATGCCATGAGCAGGTGAGTGACCTCCCAATTCTGCACAAGGGTGAGTGGACTGGACTCCAATATCCTGATGCCCATCCCAAAGCTTCCTGGACTGTTACTAATACTGCTATTGTGTCTACAAGTATTTTTGGATGCAAGTTTCCTTACGTAGAATTCTCAGACTGTTAAGATTTTTTTTTTTTCTCAGCCGCTGCCACCCCTGTTAAGATTTTTATTCCTAGATATGCTGAGTGGGGTTTATGTGTTTCTTTTCAGGATTTTTTTTTTCAAAAACATATTATTTGTTAATACAAAAAGTTTTTTTATTTTTAAATTTTTTGCCTCTAAGTCATCATTTATTTATTTTCATCCATATTTTTAAATTCTTTTGGCATGTGTGAACCTCCCACTGCAGCGATCTCTCTCATTGCAGAGCACCGGTTCTGGGCGCAGGCACTCCAGAGTGCTGGCTTGTAATTGGACACACCGGTCCAGCCGCTTGGGTGGCACGTGGGATCTTCCCAGACCAGGGATCGAACTGGTGCCCCTTGCACTGCAAGGCAGACTCTTTACCCACTGAACCACCAGGGAAACCCCAAAAAGTTTTATTTTTTTTTTAGTTGAATTATAGTTGATTAACAATGTTGTAATAGTTTCAGGCGGGCAAAAAAGGGACTCAGCTATACATATACATGTATTCATTCTCCCCAAACTCCCCTCCTATCCAAGCTGCCACATAACATTGAGCAGAGTTTCTTGTGCTTATACAGTAGGATCTTTTGAGGATTTTTTAAAGGGAAATCAATTCTGAATATTTACTGGAAGGACTTGCGCTGAAGTTGAAGCTCCAATCTTTTGGTCACTTAATGAGAAGTGATGACTCATTAGGAAAGACCCTGATGCTGGGAAAAATTGAAGGCAGAAGGAAGAGGGTGACAGAGGATGAGATGGTTAGATGGCATCACTGACTCAGTGGATGTGAGTTTGAGCAAAGTCTGGGAGATGGTGAAGGACAGAGAAGCCTGGCATGCTTCAATCCATAGGGCAGGAAGGTCAAGGTCAGGGATGAGATCCGAGTGATATGGCCTTATGCCAACAAACACAGGAGCCTTCTTAAAGCTGCAAAAGACAAGGAGGTGGGTCCTCCCTTAGAGATCCCAGAGAGAACCGGTCCTGCTGAGATCTTGACACTGTAGCCCAGGAAGACTGATTCGGGACTTCAGATCTCAAGGACAACAGAAGAATTCCTGGCAGTACTCATAATTGTCATAGAGCTATTTTTTTTTTTTCAGTTAAAAAATTAAAAGACTTGATTGAATACAGTCCACACTTGAAAGATAGAAAAGCACACGTAATGCAAAGAGACTCCCTCTCGTATCTCCTAACTGCTGGTTTCTTCTTCTCTCTAGAAGGAATTGTGGCTAATTATTTTCTTGTGGCTACTTCCGGGGCAATTCTGTATATAGACAAGTATATATATACAGAACCAAATTCTTTGTGCAAATAGTAGCATTTTATACTCAGTTCTGAGCACTTTCTCTTTTCACTTCATCTTATCATGGAGCTCGTTCTGTTTCAGAATGTACAGGGCTGATTCTTGTTTTTAATGGCAGTGCTGATTTCTTTTTTATGGAGGTGACATCATTTTTACAACCTGTCATTTAGTGATAGACATTTGGGTTGTTTCCAATCTCCTTCCAGTTCAAACAATATGGCTGTGAATAACCTATTAATACTGCATTTTGTGCATGTGTAAGACACCCACAGGGCTTCCCTGGTGGATCAGTAGTAAAGAATCTGCTTGCCAATCCAGGAGATGCAGGTTCAATCCTTGGGTCAGGAAGATTCCCTAGAGGAAGAAATGGCTATCACTTCCCGTATTCTTGCAGGGAAAATTCCAGGGACAGAGGAGCCTAGCAAGCTACAGTCTGTGGGATCACAAAAGTGTTGGACACAATTTACCAACTGAACACAACCACAAGATACCCATGGGATAAAATCCTAGAAGAGAGATGACCCTGCCAAAGGGCAGATGCATTTTCTCATCTGGGTAGAGATTTTCTTCGCCAAAGTGCCCACACCACAGATTGTACTGATTCACATCCCCCAGCAGCAATGCTGGAAAGTCTATTTCCACAGCTCCTGGCCATGCAGCGTGTCATCTGATTCTATCGTCTCCAACAACCTGACAGCTGAAAACTCGAAGACCTTGGTCAACTCTGCAAATGTAGTCTGGAGAAGTATGGGGTCTCGGGGTGAGTTTGTGTCCCAGCCTGGAAGGCCTCCTCCCTGGTGTCCTCAGCAGCGACTCTCTACCTTGGCCAGGGGTCTGAGTCCAGACCAGCACCCCTCTTCCCCATGTGGCCTTGGCGATTCGGGACTTCAGATTAAACTCCATAATTGTCATAGAGCTATTTTTTTCAGTTAAAAAATTAAAAGACTTGATTGAATACAGTCCACACTTGAAAGATAGAAAAGCACACGTAATGCAAAGAGACTCCCTCTCGTATCTCCTAACTGCTGGTTTCTTCTTCTCTCTAGAAGGAATTGTGGCTAATTATTTTCTTGTGGCTACTTCCGGGGCAATTCTGTATATAGACAAGTATATATATACAGAACCAAATTCTTTGTGCAAATAGTAGCATTTTATACTCAGTTCTGAGCACTTTCTCTTTTCACTTCATCTTATCATGGAGCTCGTTCTGTTTCAGAATGTACAGGGCTGATTCTTGTTTTTAATGGCAGTGCTGATTTCTTTTTTATGGAGGTGACATCATTTTTACAACCTGTCATTTAGTGATAGACATTTGGGTTGTTTCCAATCTCCTTCCAGTTCAAACAATATGGCTGTGAATAACCTATTAATACTGCATTTTGTGCATGTGTAAGACACCCACAGGGCTTCCTGGTGGATCAGTAGTAAAGAATCTGCTTGCCAATCCAGGAGATGCAGGTTCAATCCTTGGGTCAGGAAGATTCCCTAGAGGAAGAAATGGCTATCACTTCCCGTATTCTTGCAGGGAAAATTCCAGGGACAGAGGAGCCTAGCAAGCTACAGTCTGTGGGATCACAAAAGTGTTGGACACAATTTACCAACTGAACACAACCACAAGATACCCATGGGATAAAATCCTAGAAGAGAGATGACCCTGCCAAAGGGCAGATGCATTTTCTCATCTGGGTAGAGATTTTCTTCGCCAAAGTGCCCACACCACAGATTGTACTGATTCACATCCCCCAGCAGCAATGCTGGAAAGTCTATTTCCACAGCTCCTGGCCATGCAGCGTGTCATCTGATTCTATCGTCTCCAACAACCTGACAGCTGAAAACTCGAAGACCTTGGTCAACTCTGCAAATGTAGTCTGGAGAAGTATGGGGTCTCGGGGTGAGTTTGTGTCCCAGCCTGGAAGGCCTCCTCCCTGGTGTCCTCAGCAGCGACTCTCTACCTTGGCCAGGGGTCTGAGTCCAGACCAGCACCCCTCTTCCCCATGTGGCCCTTGGCAGTCCTGGAGGTGCTGGTGTGAGAGGTGACCTCTTCAGCTTCTGCTTGAACAGCATCCTGGATGGCTGGGTAAGACTGAGGGTCTTGCAGCCGAGAAAGGAGAGTCCGGGGCATCTGGGGACAGGCCAGCAGCAGCAAGAGGCAGCGTGTTCCTGCAACCCCAGGAAGTTGAAGGATGAAGGCATGACTGCATTTTCAGGACACATTAAAGTCACGCCTTGTGAGTGCTCTGTGTTTGACACTTATCAGGCCTCTATGAGTAATCTAAATAACAACTTTATATAAGAGAAACTCATCCAACCACTCAAACAAAAAACACACAGGTTGCCTTGCTGTTTAGTTTCTCCTCTTCCACTGGACCTGCTTCTGTTCCATCTCCCCGCAGCAGGTTGATTTCACGAGTAGGGTCGTCAGTCCCCACTCACCCCCTTGTTACAAGGGATTATTAATTTTAGATTTCTTTCTTTTAAAGGTTTCTTATTTACCAATTGTTCCTCACAAGTATCTATGATGCTAACATCAGAGTGTGGAGGGAGGGGTGGAGTATAGCCTAGGCATTGTGGGTATTGAGATAGAGGACTGGGAAAGGAGAAAATGGACTTTTGGGAGTTTTGGGTCTTTCATATATTTATTTATTTACCTTTGGGCACAGCACGTGGCTCGCAGGCTTTTAGTTCCCTGATAAGAGGTTGAATCTGTTCCCCTTGCATTGGGCGCAGAGTCTGGGCTGCCAGAAGTTTGCTTTTTTGTGAAGTCATCAAGAAAAAAAATGGGCAAATTTGTTTCTCATCTGGGTAAAGAATGCCCACACCACAGATTGTACTGATTCACATCCCCCAGCAGCAATGCTGGAAAGTCTATTTCCACAGCTCCTGGCCATGCAGCGTGTCATCTGATTCTATCGTCTCCAACAACCTGACAGCTGAAAACTCGAAGACCTTGGTCAACTCTGCAAATGTAGTCTGGAGAAGTATGGGGTCTCGGGGTGAGTTTGTGTCCCAGCCTGGAAGGCCTCCTCCCTGGTGTCCTCAGCAGCGACTCTCTACCTTGGCCAGGGGTCTGAGTCCAGACCAGCACCCCTCTTCCCCATGTGGCCCTTGGCAGTCCTGGAGGTGCTGGTGTGAGAGGTGACCTCTTCAGCTTCTGCTTGAACAGCATCCTGGATGGCTGGGTAAGACTGAGGGTCTTGCAGCCGAGAAAGGAGAGTCCGGGGCATCTGGGGACAGGCCAGCAGCAGCAAGAGGCAGCGTGTTCCTGCAACCCCAGGAAGTTGAAGGATGAAGGCATGACTGCATTTTCAGGACACATTAAAGTCACGCCTTGTGAGTGCTCTGTGTTTGACACTTATCAGGCCTCTATGAGTAATCTAAATAACAACTTTATATAAGAGAAACTCATCCAACCACTCAAACAAAAAACACACAGGTTGCCTTGCTGTTTAGTTTCTCCTCTTCCACTGGACCTGCTTCTGTTCCATCTCCCCGCAGCAGGTTGATTTCACGAGTAGGGTCGTCAGTCCCCACTCACCCCCTTGTTACAAGGGATTATTAATTTTAGATTTCTTTCTTTTAAAGGTTTCTTATTTACCAATTGTTCCTCACAAGTATCTATGATGCTAACATCAGAGTGTGGAGGGAGGGGTGGAGTATAGCCTAGGCATTGTGGGTATTGAGATAGAGGACTGGGAAAGGAGAAAATGGACTTTTGGGAGTTTTGGGTCTTTCATATATTTATTTATTTACCTTTGGGCACAGCACGTGGCTCGCAGGCTTTTAGTTCCCTGATAAGAGGTTGAATCTGTTCCCCTTGCATTGGAAGCGCAGAGTCTGGGCTGCCAGGGAAGTTCTCTTAGCAGATATTTAGTCTCTGGAAAACTGAAAGCGACTCTCTCAATGCAGCTGGGGTTTAAATCATGCAGTATGGGCTACACTCTTTGTACATAGTATTCTGGTCATCCTTCTTTTCCTTTTTTTTTTTTTTTCTTTTGCTGTTGCAGCTTGTGTTGTTATGAAGTCCATCGGGAGAAAGGTCTGGTGATAGGAACAGGAACCTCTTTGTTTTTCTAGTCCCCTGTCCAGCATAGAGCCTCCCCTAGGACATCCATCGTGGTGGCCCGCCTCAGATCACCCTCAGAGTACAGCTCAGAGTCGGTAGGGAGAGGGCTGAGTTCACCTGTCTGTGCATGTGCATGCTTAGCCATGTCTGACTCTTTGTGACTCCATGGACTGTAGCCTGTGAGGCTCCTCTGGCTCCTGAAATTCTCCAGGCAAGAATACTGGAGTGGGTTGCATTTCCTCCTCCAGAGGATCTACCTGACCCAGGGATTGAACCCACGTCCCTGAGCCACCTGGAAGCCTTATCTTTGGGCACCTTGCAAACAGGATCATAGGGAGATGGTAACCTTCTCCCAAAGCAGACCCCATCTTAGGAGAGGGTATCTGAGGTGTCTATTAAAAGACACTGTTGTCAGGAGGTGTAGAAAATTACTCCATTTAAAATGAAAGAGAATAGAAAGGTGTGATTAGGTGGAGAAGTAGCAATTTCTTGCTCTTTCATTTCTCCAGTTGAAAATCCTGTTCCTTCGTTGACTTGTGTGGGCTGTTGATCAGCTGGATAAAGAAGGAACATCCATGTGAATTTAAAAGTCCTAAAGGAATAACATTCTTAAAGGAGTAACATTCACTCTGCTTTTAATATCTCCATTAGAAATGAGTGGGTCACATTGTTGGCCTTTTCCCCAACGACCATGAAGTTGCTCTGATTTATCAGAGAAAACATCTCTGCTCCCCAGACTTTGTTCCAAGTGAACAATGAGATTAATTTTCAAGGACTGTCTGTGCTCATGACATCATAGTGCTCCCTACACAGAAGTGGGGGTAGGCAAAGGCACATTAAAATGCATCAATTCTACTCAATGGGCAATGTCAGCCCAAAGCCTTTTCTGACACCATGTCAGAAATGCCTAAGAACATAGACTCTCAAAGACAGTACAGATGAACTCACTTACAAAACAGAAACAGATTCACGGACATAGAAAACAAACATATGGTTATCAAAGGGGAAAGGGGAAGGAATAAATTAGAGTATGGGATTAACAGATACATGCTATTACACAAAAATGGTTTATCAAAGGGTCTTTGTTTTTCTAGTCCCCTGTCCAGCATAGAGCCTCCCTAGGACATCCATCGTGGTGGCCGCCTCAGATCACCCTCAGAGTACAGCTCAGAGTCGGTAGGAGAGGGCTGAGTTCACCTGTCTGTGCATGTGCATGCTTAGCCATGTCTGACTCTTTGTGACTCCATGGACTGTAGCCTGTGAGGCTCCTCTGGCTCCTGAAATTCTCCAGGCAAGAATACTGGAGTGGGTTGCATTTCCTCCTCCAGAGGATCTACCTGACCCAGGGATTGAACCCACGTCCCTGAGCCACCTGGAAGCCTTATCTTTGGGCACCTTGCAAACAGGATCATAGGGAGATGGTAACCTTCTCCCAAAGCAGACCCCATCTTAGGAGAGGGTATCTGAGGTGTCTATTAAAAGACACTGTTGTCAGGAGGTGTAGAAAATTACTCCATTTAAAATGAAAGAGAATAGAAAGGTGTGATTAGGTGGAGAAGTAGCAATTTCTTGCTCTTTCATTTCTCCAGTTGAAAATCCTGTTCCTTCGTTGACTTGTGTGGGCTGTTGATCAGCTGGATAAAGAAGGAACATCCATGTGAATTTAAAAGTCCTAAAGGAATAACATTCTTAAAGGAGTAACATTCACTCTGCTTTTAATATCTCCATTAGAAATGAGTGGGTCACATTGTTGGCCTTTTCCCCAACGACCATGAAGTTGCTCTGATTTATCAGAGAAAACATCTCTGCTCCCCAGACTTTGTTCCAAGTGAACAATGAGATTAATTTTCAAGGACTGTCTGTGCTCATGACATCATAGTGCTCCCTACACAGAAGTGGGGGTAGGCAAAGGCACATTAAAATGCATCAATTCTACTCAATGGGCAATGTCAGCCCAAAGCCTTTTCTGACACCATGTCAGAAATGCCTAAGAACATAGACTCTCAAAGACAGTACAGATGAACTCACTTACAAAACAGAAACAGATTCACGGACATAGAAAACAAACATATGGTTATCAAAGGGGAAAGGGGAAGGAATAAATTAGGAGTATGGGATTAACAGATACATGCTATTACACATGAAAATAGATAAACAGCAAAGGTTTACTGTAGAGCTCAAAGGGACTATATTCAATATCTTGAAATAACTTATACTGGAAAAGAATATACACTCATATATGTATATATATATATATATATATACGTATATATAAACAGGCTTCCCAGGTGACACTAGTGGTAAAGAACGCAACTACTAATGCAGGCGATGTAAGAGACACCAGTTGGATTCCTGGGTTGGGAAGATTCCTTGGAGGAGGGCATGGCATTCAACTCCTGTATTCTTGCTTGGAGAATCCCAAGAACAGAGAGCCTGGTGGAGTACAATCCCAAAGAGCTGGACACAATTAAAGCGACTTATCATGCATGCAAGAATAATTATAATAGCATTAATTACTGTGAGTTAGTGCTAATTTTTTTTACAAGTAACAGCTCACTTCATTCTCACTGCAGTTCTGTGGGGTGGAAAGTATTCTCATTGCCATGGAAAGCTTGAAGAAACATCACGGAGGGGTTATGTGAACTGCCTAGGTTCACACAGGGAAGAAGAGGGTGCCAGGCGCCTCCCAGTTAAGTCGTTGGAGTCACTCACCACCCAAATTTCAATCTCAAAATCTTCGACTTTGCAGAGAACCTGTTTAGAGAAGGGGTTCTTTCCTAGGGAAGAGACAGCAGCAGAAGAGATGGGATCAGGAGTCAAATATGAATATCACCATTCCCTCATTTAGCCTTGGGCACATTATGCAACTTCTCTGAGCTTTGATTTCTTAGCTGGAGCAGTGGGGATGATGTTATTTAAAAGGGAAGTGAGATCGACTGTAATACTCTGGACATATGAAAGCCTTTTTGCTAACCCTAGAGTCCTGGGCAAGATACTAAAGCAAAGACTCAGCCTCCTCCTCCTCTGGAACTCTGTTAATTAAGCAAGTGAACCTGTGTGTTTGAAGAAGAAAGATCTCAGAGGGCCCATTTAACCAGCCAAAATCACAAGATTGAGTAAACTTTGGCAAATTGTCCCGAAAATGCTTCACCATACGCTAAGCTCTATGCAAGAGCAGTTCTTGTCCGTCTCTAGGAACCCATCCAGGTTTAACATGCTTTGATTCTATTTTTTCAGAGTTTATTATTATCTGGAGGATTCCTTGAAAGGCAAGTAACTCTTAAAGTCACACTGTATCAAATGCATTTTCCTTTAGGTGAGCTGCCTTACCACAATAGAATGACTCCTTCGAGATGGTGAGTCAAGCCAGTATTTGGCTTGTAAGCACCTGCGTTTTTGCCTAAGAAGAGAATCTGACAACCAGCTGTGCCATTTCCAACCATTTCAAACAAAGTGACTTTGCCCATTGCTTGGCTCTGTCTCTCCCATTGGCAGGCAGGCCTGATAATGAGGTGTTCAAGGGATTGTTAGGGAGCTTGGGGCCAACATGTACACACTGTTCTATTTAAAAGGGACATCCACCAAGGGCCTACTGTACAACTCAGGGAACTCTGCTCAGTGTTATGTGGCAGCCTGGATGGGAGAGGGGTTTGGGGGAGACAGGATACACATATATGTATGGCTGAGTCCCTTTGCTTGTTGGTTCCTAGACTTTAGAGGAAGGGTCACAGAACTTTCAAGAACTTGATGAAACAAGAGGAATTCTCCAGAAAAATGCATGTCCTTACGCCCAAGAAAAGTTTATGGGCAACTTCAGGAGCCTTCCGGTTAGGAATGGAGAGAGAAAGGAAGAGAGAGAAAGACGAAGAAAAGAAATACACAAAAATCTCAACCAATGTTTCCTGCCGGACCCTTGCCTTTAGTCCTGGAATTCATGGAACATCCCGGGTGGGTTATGGAGTTTTCAGGACTCAGTGCCCAATGATAGTGCTCAAAAATTATTGGACATTTTGAGACGTGATAGCACAGAAGATCCTTCTGCATATGGAACACCCCTGAGAGCTGGCTGGACCTGGCAGGCCAAGAGGCAGAAAACAAGCTGTTTGGCAACCAAAACCCCTGGCCAGGGACTCTACCAGCCCAGCAGCACTGGGGTATCAGAGAGGTGTCATCTTGGGCTTCCCTGGTGGTCCAGTGGGTAAGGACACCACCTTGCAGTGCAAGGGGCGCCGGTTCGATCCCTGGCCTGGGAAGATCCCATGTGCCTTGGAGTGGCTGGACTGATGTGTCCAATTACCGAGCCGGAGCTCTGGAGCGCATGCGCCCAGAGCCGGCACTCTGCAACAACAGAAGCCACCATGATGGGCGGCCCACAGGAGCCAAAGAACAAAGATGGGTGAAAATAGATAAATGAAAGGCCAATAGAGGTGGCCCGCCTGCCCCCCTCCCTCCCCACCCTGCCTGCCCCCCCACCAAAAAAAAAAAAAGAGAGGTGTCATCTTTAAAGTCTGTTGCTTCTGAAATGTGACCCCTTTTAACAGGTTTTTATTTATTGGTGTAAATGAATGAACATTTTTCAATGACTTCTGTGAAAAAAAAACCCCAGCTATCCCTTAATCTTTACTCTGTCTTCCACCTTTCTTCCCAGGTCTTTCAACTCTTGAGCTACTTCTTGTGGTATTTATGGACACTTTTTGAGATAAGATGCCTATCTGCAATTTCTGGATTTATCGGGTTTCATCATTATCTGCTGACTTCTGGAAATAGATGTTAGCTATTTGTAGAGTTTGGACTGTTTCTGAACACTCCTCATATTCTGATCATTTCCTGGGCTCCCAGGATAGAAGCCATAAAAATTGTGTTCTCAGCCTCCCTTACAGCTGGGGTATAGGAATGTGATTGAGACTTCATCAGTCAGATGGCACCTGCTTGAATTTTGATTCTGAAGGGTGCACGTGAGGAAAGGGGCCTGTAGGGGAAGGAGTCTTCTGGCACCCGTGGTGGTGGAGGGTGGGCTTTGTGAGTCTCTGGTGCATGGTCTTGGGTGTCCGTGGGTGACGTGCTGGCTGTAGCATGGGTGCCAGGTACCAGAAACCACGAGGCCTCCACCAGTGCAGCCCACAGCGAGCTAGGCACTGTCCCTGGAGATTCTTTATCAAGTCAGAGTGGAGTCTGGTGTTTGCAAATCGAAGCCTTGACCTACACACTGGTTACATGACACTGTGGCTCTGTCACCCTGCTCCCCTTCTCCCACTATGGTCCCATCAGCATTTTTGGTTAAATCAGTCTTTAGTGATCATAACTCACTCGTGTTGTTGCTCCTTAGTTCACAAAATTGTTGTTGTTATTCAGATGCTAAGTCGTGTCTGACTCTGTAAGCCCATGGACTGCAGCGTGCTGGGCTTCCCTGTCCTTCATTATCTCCCAGAGTTTGCTCAAATTCATGCCCACTGGGTCGGTAATGCTACCTAACCATCTCATCCTCTGCCAGCCTCTTCTTTTGCCTTCAATCTTTCCCAGCATCAGGATCATTTCCATCGAGTTGGTTCTTTGCATCAGGCGGCCAAAGTATTGGAACTTCAGCTTCAGCATCAGTCCTTCCAATGAATATTCAGGGCTGATGATTTCCTTTAGGATTGATTGATTTGATCTCTTTGCATTCCAAGGGCTCTCAAGAGTCTTCTCCAGCAGCACAGTTCGAAAGCATCCGTTCTTCTGGGCTTTTCCATGGTTGCATGGGATGGGGTCTAGCTTACTTCTCTCTCTTTTTTTCCTCTGAAGTTTCTTTAGTTCTACTAGTCAGTCACCACCCCTCCATCTACTTTGTAATCTACCTGGGCTCCTGCACTTTTTTTTTTTAATCCTGTGGGCTAACGATAAAATTTCCTCTACTGTCATTTTTATAGAGTTTGGGAAGAAGAAAAGAAAAACAAGCAAGATTCATCATTTCATTAGGAGTCACAAATGTTGATTTAAAATCCACACTATGAAAGAAATGTGACTGAGACTTCATCAGTCAGATGGCACCTGCTTGAATTTTGATTCTGAAGGGTGCACGTGAGGAAAGGGGCCTGTAGGGGAAGGAGTCTTCTGGCACCCGTGGTGGTGGAGGGTGGGCTTTGTGAGTCTCTGGTGCATGGTCTTGGGTGTCCGTGGGTGACGTGCTGGCTGTAGCATGGGTGCCAGGTACCAGAAACCACGAGGCCTCCACCAGTGCAGCCCACAGCGAGCTAGGCACTGTCCCTGGAGATTCTTTATCAAGTCAGAGTGGAGTCTGGTGTTTGCAAATCGAAGCCTTGACCTACACACTGGTTACATGACACTGTGGCTCTGTCACCCTGCTCCCCTTCTCCCACTATGGTCCCATCAGCATTTTTGGTTAAATCAGTCTTTAGTGATCATAACTCACTCGTGTTGTTGCTCCTTAGTTCACAAAATTGTTGTTGTTATTCAGATGCTAAGTCGTGTCTGACTCTGTAAGCCCATGGACTGCAGCGTGCTGGGCTTCCCTGTCCTTCATTATCTCCCAGAGTTTGCTCAAATTCATGCCCACTGGGTCGGTAATGCTACCTAACCATCTCATCCTCTGCCAGCCTCTTCTTTTGCCTTCAATCTTTCCCAGCATCAGGATCATTTCCATCGAGTTGGTTCTTTGCATCAGGCGGCCAAAGTATTGGAACTTCAGCTTCAGCATCAGTCCTTCCAATGAATATTCAGGGCTGATGATTTCCTTTAGGATTGATTGATTTGATCTCTTTGCATTCCAAGGGCTCTCAAGAGTCTTCTCCAGCAGCACAGTTCGAAAGCATCCGTTCTTCTGGGCTTTTCCATGGTTGCATGGGATGGGGTCTAGCTTACTTCTCTCTCTCTCTTTTTTTCCTCTGAAGTTTCTTTAGTTCTACTAGTCAGTCACCACCCCTCCATCTACTTTGTAATCTACCTGGGCTCCTGCACTTTTTTTTTTTAATCCTGTGGGCTAACGATAAAATTTCCTCTACTGTCATTTTTATAGAGTTTGGGGAAGAAGAAAAGAAAAACAAGCAAGATTCATCATTTCATTAGGAGTCACAAATGTTGATTTAAAAAAAAATCCACACTATGAAAGAAATGTGATTCTTGCTTCTGAGTCATCAACTTGGGTTCATCACATCCCATTTCATAGAAACTGGCCACATTCATTCAAACACTGGATCAAACTAGCAAAACAAGTCATTCATTCAAGTGACCAACAAATCCTATGGCATCTGTGAGGACAGATCTTACTGAGTTAGGGGTCTATCCTGAAGAAGTTTTGTCCTGCTGTATTAGTTTTCCTTCTCTATATCCTCAGTCCAAAACTTCTCTGTGTAGTAAAGTGTTTTATAGTATATGGTTAGTTATATATACATATATATTTGGCTCAACGTGTTAATATGTCAGCATCATTGGAGGCAGCATTTTGCACCAGAAACTCCACAGAAAACTCCAATTTTGTTGAGGGCAGTACCTGCACCTCCCAGTCTTCTTTACAGCTAAGAAGCTTCTGACCAATGAGATGGTTGAACTTCTGAGAAGGCTGTTTCAAATGGAGTTCATTCAGCTGGCCGCCTTTGCCCTTCCCCTGATTCTTCCTAGACTGTGGGTAGGGTGCTGAGGCTGGAGCTGATGCCTTACCACCCTTAGCTGACCAACATGCGGGCCAAAGCCACACAATAAAGACAGCTGACACCAGGACAGAAAGATGGCACTGTGTGAGCCATCATGTCAAATCTGGTTGACCTGAAAGTGAAACAAGTGAAACCATTAGTTGCTTAGCTGTGTCTGAAACAAGTTTGATTCCAAGGGCTCTCAAGAGTCTTCTCCAGCAGCACAGTTCAAGCATCCGTTCTTCTGGGCTTTTCCATGGTTGCATGGGATGGGGTCTAGCTTACTCTCTCTTTTTTTCCTCTGAAGTTTCTTTAGTTCTACTAGTCAGTCACCACCCCTCCATCTACTTTGTAATCTACCTGGGCTCCTGCACTTTTTTTTTTTAATCCTGTGGGCTAACGATAAAATTTCCTCTACTGTCATTTTTATAGAGTTTGGGGAAGAAGAAAAGAAAAACAAGCAAGATTCATCATTTCATTAGGAGTCACAAATGTTGATTTAAAAAAAAATCCACACTATGAAAGAAATGTGATTCTTGCTTCTGAGTCATCAACTTGGGTTCATCACATCCCATTTCATAGAAACTGGCCACATTCATTCAAACACTGGATCAAACTAGCAAAACAAGTCATTCATTCAAGTGACCAACAAATCCTATGGCATCTGTGAGGACAGATCTTACTGAGTTAGGGGTCTATCCTGAAGAAGTTTTGTCCTGCTGTATTAGTTTTCCTTCTCTATATCCTCAGTCCAAAACTTCTCTGTGTAGTAAAGTGTTTTATAGTATATGGTTAGTTATATATACATATATATTTGGCTCAACGTGTTAATATGTCAGCATCATTGGAGGCAGCATTTTGCACCAGAAACTCCACAGAAAACTCCAATTTTGTTGAGGGCAGTACCTGCACCTCCCAGTCTTCTTTACAGCTAAGAAGCTTCTGACCAATGAGATGGTTGAACTTCTGAGAAGGCTGTTTCAAATGGAGTTCATTCAGCTGGCCGCCTTTGCCCTTCCCCTGATTCTTCCTAGACTGTGGGTAGGGTGCTGAGGCTGGAGCTGATGCCTTACCACCCTTAGCTGACCAACATGCGGGCCAAAGCCACACAATAAAGACAGCTGACACCAGGACAGAAAGATGGCACTGTGTGAGCCATCATGTCAAATCTGGTTGACCTGAAAGTGAAACAAGTGAAACCATTAGTTGCTTAGCTGTGTCTGACTCTTTGCAGCCCATGGATTGTTAGCCCTCCAGATTCCTCTGATTATGGCATTCTCCAAGCAAGAATACTGGAATGGGTTGCCATGCCTCCCTCCAGGGGATTTTCTGGAGCCAGGAATTGAACCTAGGACTCCTGCACTGGAGAAGGAAGTGGCAACCCACTCCAGTATTCTTGCCTGGAGAATCCCATGAACTGACGAGCCTGGTGGGCTACAGTCCATGGGGTCTCAAAGAGTCAGACACGGCTGACCACACACACACACACACCTCTTGCATTGCAGGCAGATTCTTTACTGTCTGAGCCACCAGGGAAGCCTCTGCATTTCTTATTCAATGAGAAAACAAAGCCTTTATATATATTCAAATCGCCACTTAGTCATATTTTCAGTGACTTGCAACTGAATGCAGCCCACACTGACACAGATTCCCTCCCTGTCTTTAAATATCTTTTGCTGTGAGTCTGTGCTCAGTTACATGTTCAGAGGAGACTATGGTCTATGTTGACATAGCAGATGCTGTGGGTGCCCTGAAAATCGCCTCTCTGGGCTCATCCTTTCTCTGAACTCCAGCCTGATGTCCATCTGGCCAGTACCTGTTGTTCTGCCTGAGGGCTTCCTCCAGCCACTAGGACCTGCTCTGTTTACACGTGGGGCAGGTTGGAAGGACATCCCAGGGGATTAATGTTTCCTTCCTCTTCACATCCGAGAGCATCCTTCACCCAGCGCCAGGTGGACTCAGTGGATCAACACCTGGCCTCTTGGGTGGACGATTCTGAGGCAGGTTCTATATGGGCTGCCAGGGCTGCCCTGAGATCTGGGGGGCAATGTTGAACTGGACTTGCCTACAAGAGGCACTGACTTGATAGTACAGAACTTAGCAGCTTCCTGCTGTTTTCTGTCTCATGTCCCCGCTCTCCTTTCAGAGTGTTCTGGGATCACCTTCCAATGAAACTACACACACTAGCGTCTTAGTCACAGGGTCTGCTTCTGGGGTCCCTGAATCAAGAAAACGGAATTTTGTCTGGGAGTGCTTTGCTGTCACGAGAGCTATGTCAAATCTGGTTCACCTGAAAGTGAAACAAGTGAAACCATCAGTTGCTTAGCTGTGTCTGACTCTTTGCAGCCCATGGATTGTTAGCCCTCCAGATTCCTCTGATTATGGCATTCTCCAAGCAAGAATACTGGAATGGGTTGCCATGCCTCCCTCCAGGGGATTTTCTGGAGCCAGGAATTGAACCTAGGACTCCTGCACTGGAGAAGGAAGTGGCAACCCACTCCAGTATTCTTGCCTGGAGAATCCCATGAACTGACGAGCCTGGTGGGCTACAGTCCATGGGGTCTCAAAGAGTCAGACACGGCTGACCACACACACACACACACCTCTTGCATTGCAGGCAGATTCTTTACTGTCTGAGCCACCAGGGAAGCCTCTGCATTTCTTATTCAATGAGAAAACAAAGCCTTTATATATATTCAAATCGCCACTTAGTCATATTTTCAGTGACTTGCAACTGAATGCAGCCCACACTGACACAGATTCCCTCCCTGTCTTTAAATATCTTTTGCTGTGAGTCTGTGCTCAGTTACATGTTCAGAGGAGACTATGGTCTATGTTGACATAGCAGATGCTGTGGGTGCCCTGAAAATCGCCTCTCTGGGCTCATCCTTTCTCTGAACTCCAGCCTGATGTCCATCTGGCCAGTACCTGTTGTTCTGCCTGAGGGCTTCCTCCAGCCACTAGGACCTGCTCTGTTTACACGTGGGGCAGGTTGGAAGGACATCCCAGGGGATTAATGTTTCCTTCCTCTTCACATCCGAGAGCATCCTTCACCCAGCGCCAGGTGGACTCAGTGGATCAACACCTGGCCTCTTGGGTGGACGATTCTGAGGCAGGTTCTATATGGGCTGCCAGGGCTGCCCTGAGATCTGGGGGGCAATGTTGAACTGGACTTGCCTACAAGAGGCACTGACTTGATAGTACAGAACTTAGCAGCTTCCTGCTGTTTTCTGTCTCATGTCCCCGCTCTCCTTTCAGAGTGTTCTGGGATCACCTTCCAATGAAACTACACACACTAGCGTCTTAGTCACAGGGTCTGCTTCTGGGGTCCCTGAATCAAGAAAACGGAATTTTGTCTGGGAGTGCTTTGCTGTCACGAGAGCTAACTGGGGCCCAGATGTTTTTGTATGCCCTTCGCATGTACTCAGCCAGTCTATGCTGGGAAATTCAGGCAACGGTTCCTGCTAAGGCAGTACTGGGGGGCCTCTGGTTGGCAGTATTTCTTGGTGATTCTTTTCCTCTTCCACAACTCTCTGTGACTCTGATGCTCCATATGGCAGGCTGAGAAAGAGACTTCAGTGCAAGGCCCGTGTTGGTGGACATCCTCAAGGGGTGGAGTCCAGAGGACTGGGCCCAAAACACAAAAGTTAGGAGGGACCATCAACCCCAACTCTGTAGCTTACAGTGGAATAAAAATGCCTGCCATCTGAGACTGGGTACCCAAACGCCTGAGAAGGGAAGCAGGTAGATAGCTAGACATGAGCAGGGTATCTGAAGGGGCCAAAGAACTGGCCCTAAAAATAGAGGGAGGAATGTGGTGCCCAAGGACGAAAGAATGAGGCAAATGGGAGGGTCTTGGAATGCAAGAAGGGATAAACCAGACTCTTCCTTCCCCTGGGCTACAGTACACTGCCCAATCCTGAAGACCCCTATGCCCCTCCTTGGCCCCTACTGTCTTTACCCCATGCTATAGTCATCACTCTACCCCACCCAGTAGACTATCCAATCAGCAACGATCCTTAAGACCCTTATGCCACTCCTTAGACCCCAGGTATAAAATGGATCAAACACCCCTTTTCTCCCTTGAGCCGGCACGCTGTGAGGCCTGCTGTTCTCAGTGTCTCCCACTTTCTCCCTTAAGCCGGCCAGCTGTACTGGCAGTGGCTCTCCCCTCCCCCACTCTTTAAACTTTGCTTTCATCTCAAAAAAAAAAGCTTGCCCTCTCCAGTGAGCTAGGTGTGATTCATCCAGGTGGCAGACTTCTTCCTTATCTGGTTCACCTACTTCCTGGGGGTTATCTGAGCCTGAGTGTGTAGTATTTTTCAGAATAAGGAGCATATTTGAGGAAGATGGCTAGAGCACATGCCCTTCTTTTTCTTTCTTTCTTTTTTTTAAAGCTCTGATTTCAAGTGTTCTGCCTTGAGTGGGAGGAAGGCTCGAGAAGGAGGGGATATATGTATATCTATAGTTGATTCATGTTATTGTACAGCAGAAACTAGCACAACATTCTAAAGCACTTACCCTCCCCCCAAAAAAAACAATTGAAGTATTCTGCCTCATCGACAGACATGGGTTCAGAAATTAGTGAGACCCAAACTCTTGGTATCAGATGCAATCAAACCCGTGGCTGGTCTAGAAGATTGGACGTATGAAGACAAACTTGCTCCCTTAGACCAAGCGTCAGCAAACTACTATCCATAAGCGAAATTGGGCTCAGTGCCTATTTTTATAAGTAAAGTTTTATTGGATACAACCATACCTGTTTTTTTCCATAATGGCTATAACTTAAGTACCATGTGGATATAGGAGGCTAATTCTGACAGAGGCTCTGTGGCCTGCAGAGCTTATTTATTTAGTGTCTGGACCTTATAGAAAAAGTATGCCAACTCTGGCATTAGGCAACCTCCCGTATCCCACTAGAACCTGCCCCATCAAGACGTACCTCCTTCTGTTTATTTATTTTTTAAAATTTTGGCTTCCTTTATTGTTTATTTTTTTATTTTCATCCATCTTTATTCTTTGGCCTGTGTGGGCCTCCCATTGCTGTGGCCTCTCTCACTTCAGAGTGCTGGCTCATAATTGGACACACTGGTCCTGCTGTTCCAGGGCATGTGGGATCTTTCTGGACCAGGGATCAAACTAGTGCCCCTTGCACTGCAAGGCAGACTCTC
This sequence comes from Tragulus kanchil, assembly GCA_022376925.1. Lineage (NCBI taxonomy): Eukaryota > Metazoa > Chordata > Mammalia > Artiodactyla > Tragulidae > Tragulus > Tragulus kanchil. The sequence continues at coordinate 232,579,166 of JAIOJX010000028.1, read as the reverse complement.
TACCCACTGGACCACCCGAGAAACCCCTGTTTTTAAGTTTAATTTAATTTTAATTAAGCAATTTCTTTTCTTTTTTAAATTTTAATGTTTTTTTTTTTTTTTTTTAACAACAAAAACATCTGGTATCGGGGTAGAGCCAGTTAACAATGTGATAGTTTCAGGTGAACAGCAAAGGGACTCAGCCATACATTACATGTATCCATTCTCCCCTAAAAGCCCCTCCCATCTAAGCTGGCATGTAACATTGAGCAGAACTCCATGTGTTGTACAATAGGTTTTTGTGGGTTATCCCTTTTAAATATAGCAGTATGTACATGACCTTTCCCAAATCCTTAACTATCCTTTCCCCAGACCCTTTGGCAACCATAAATATGTTTTCTACATCCCTGAACTCTTTCTGTTTTGTAAGTTCATTTGTATCATTCTTTTTAGATTCCAGATGTAAAGGATGTCATATAATATTTAATATGTGGTCGTGTTTGGTCTTTCTTGTGGCATGAGGGCTCTTTGTTGCAGCGCATGGGCTTCTTTAGTTGCATGGGCTTAGCTGCCCCATGGCATGTGGGATCTTAGCTCCAGACGAGGTATCATACCTGCATCCTCTGTATTGGAAGGCAGATTCTTGACCACTAACCACCAGGGAGCTCGCAAGCAGCACCCCCTTCTGCCTTAACCTCCCCCTCTCCCTCCCCATCCCCCCTCAATTCCTAGAATGGTGCTTCTGAAATTTTAATGTTTAATGGCAATCAGTTGTTGGAAATACAGGTTTGGATTCAGTAGTTCTAGGGTAGGGAGCAAGACTGTTTCTAACCAGCTCCAGGGGCGTGCTGCTGCCGTTGCTTGGAGAATCACCCTTTGAGGAGCGAGATTCGAGAAGACTGGATTTCTTCTCATCAGAACCAACACCTTTATCTCTGCTTCTCACGGTTTGGCATTGCCAGGCCATACCGTGCCCTCTCTGACCCTCTCCCTTCCCTTACGCACAGACAAACATACACACACACACACACACACCCCTTTAATTTGACATCACTGTCTCCCCTTTCCCATGAGCTCTGGTTTTCAGTCTGAGCAGTCATTTTAAGAGTTAAAGAGCTGCGAGGAAGACAGCGGGAGAGAAGCCAGAGCTCCAATTCGTTTCCCTTTTTATATTTAGTTTGCTATTAGATAATGCTCGACACCTGTTCTCTAGACAGATCTGTTTTTAATCTCTTCAATTTCACTTTCTTGGCCACGTGGCTGCACAGACATGTTGCACCGCATGAGTAATGCAAGGAAAGCCAAACAAAATACCCGTTTCTTTGCAATGAGAAGCACGACCAGGGACTAAAAACAACTGAGGCCGGGTCTGGGCCAAACACGAGGTGCTGGTGGAGAAAACAGCTCTGTGGCTGGGTTTCGCCCCCATTGCCTGGCTCTGGATAGTTTCCCTTTCCAGACTTGAAGTTCCAGGGAGTCTGGAATGCGTGTCCCACCCTCAAGATGAAGAGGGAAGAGATGACGAGGAAACTCTCCTCTACTGTGCTTTCATTAGAGAGCAGGCAGACGGATTTTCCAGAAGTCACCTGAATGAATACTTCTGATTGGATTAGTTCATTTGTGTGGAGTTGCCCAAAATATGCAGTTTCAACCTCAGGGATCCTGAGACCTTTTCCCAGTTGCAGTAAGTGAACCAGAAACAGTGAACCCGTTTAAAACCTTCCTCCTGGAATCCCTAGGCTTTCTCATCTGTTTGGCTGTGGCTGGAGCTGATTGGCAGATGCGGAGACTCAAGTCATGCAACAGCGGTAGATGGGCTATTGTTGTTCAGTCACTAAGTCATATCTGACTGTTTGCAGCCCCATGGACTGTAGCTCACTAGATGTCTCTGTTCTTCACCATTTCCCAGAGTTTGCTCAGATTCATGTTCATTGAGTCAGAGATTGTATCCAACCATCTCATCCCCTGTTGTCCCCTTCTCTTCATGCCCTCAATCTTTCCCAGCATCACAGTTTTTTCCAATGAGTCAGCTCTTCGTATCAGGTGGCCAAAGCATTGGAGCTTCAGCTTCAGCATCGGTCCTTCCAATGAATACTCAGGGCTGATTTCCTTTAGGCTTGACTTGTTTGATCTCCTTCCAGTCCAAGGGATGGCAGCACTGGTAGAGGGGCAGTCCATGTCTAATTGTCAACCATGTTGGGGTCGAGGTGGGGCAATAGGGAACAAAAGCTCAGAGATCCAGCTATGAGGGCAGACTGGATAGTGTGACATAAGGAACCACCACAGGGTCATGTCTTTTTTTTTTTCCTCTAATTTTGGTCTCTCTTTTTTTTTTAAGTTGATTTTTTATTGATTTATTTTCATCCATCTTTATTCTTCATCCTGTGTGGGCCGCCCATTACGGTGGCCTCTCTCATTGCAGAGCACTGGCTCTGGACACATGCGCTCCAGGGTGCTGGCTTGTAATTGGACACACCGGCCCAGCTGCTCTGGGACACGTGGGATCTTCCTGGGCCAGGAATCAAACCGGTGCCTCTTGCACTGCAAGGCACTCTTTACCCACTGGACCACCAGGGAAGCCCCATGGGTCATGTCTTTTTTGAAATAATGGAGACAGATATTGTGGAGAACATGCTTGACTTAGAAATTGCTTTCTTTTGGAACACTATCCTGAGCCCAAACTTATCCAAAGTCTAACATGATGAAGAGAAGCTTGTCCCGGGGATTAACAGAAAACTACAGTGGGTCATTTTTTAAAGACTGTCATGTTAACATACATACTTAAATTAGGACTTTTCTGTCCTAATGCGCCCAAAACATGTTGCAACTTATTTGTCATTCAGCAAATTAAAATGAAGTGTTGGGTGACTGAATCAGAGTTTGCAATGTTTGATTTTAGTTTTTATTGAAGTAGAACTGATTTACTATGTTGTGTTAGTTTCTGGTGTACATCAAGATGATTCAGTTACACATCCACATGCATATGCATATGTATACATATATTCCTTTTCATATTCTTTTCCGTTATGGTTTATTAGTTCCCAGTGCTATAAAGTAGGACTTCATTGTTTATCTATTTTATATATAATATTAATAGATTCTCTATTTTATATGTGGTGTAGCTTGTATCTGCTAATGTCAAAGTCTTAATTTATCAACATTTGATTTGATTTTAATTTTTGGCGTTACACCCATGAATACTCAGGGCTGATTTCCTTTAGGCTTGACTTGTTTGATCTCCTTCCAGTCCAAGGGATGGCAGCACTGGTAGAGGGGCAGTCCATGTCTAATTGTCAACCATGTTGGGGTCGAGGTGGGGCAATAGGGAACAAAAGCTCAGAGATCCAGCTATGAGGGCAGACTGGATAGTGTGACATAAGGAACCACCACAGGGTCATGTCTTTTTTTTTTTCCTCTAATTTTGGTCTCTCTTTTTTTTTTAAGTTGATTTTTTATTGATTTATTTTCATCCATCTTTATTCTTCATCCTGTGTGGGCCGCCCATTACGGTGGCCTCTCTCATTGCAGAGCACTGGCTCTGGACACATGCCCCTCAGGGTGCTGGCTTGTAATTGGACACACCGGCCCAGCTGCTCTGGGACACGTGGGATCTTCCTGGGCCAGGAATCAAACCGGTGCCTCTTGCACTGCAAGGCACTCTTTACCCACTGGACCACCAGGGAAGCCCCATGGGTCATGTCTTTTTTGAAATAATGGAGACAGATATTGTGGAGAACATGCTTGACTTAGAAATTGCTTTCTTTTGGAACACTATCCTGAGCCCAAACTTATCCAAAGTCTAACATGATGAAGAGAAGCTTGTCCCGGGGATTAACAGAAAACTACAGTGGGTCATTTTTTAAAGACTGTCATGTTAACATACATACTTAAATTAGGACTTTTCTGTCCTAATGCGCCCAAAACATGTTGCAACTTATTTGTCATTCAGCAAATTAAAATGAAGTGTTGGGTGACTGAATCAGAGTTTGCAATGTTTGATTTTAGTTTTTATTGAAGTAGAACTGATTTACTATGTTGTGTTAGTTTCTGGTGTACATCAAGATGATTCAGTTACACATCCACATGCATATGCATATGTATACATATATTCCTTTTCATATTCTTTTCCGTTATGGTTTATTAGTTCCCAGTGCTATAAAGTAGGACTTCATTGTTTATCTATTTTATATATAATATTAATAGATTCTCTATTTTATATGTGGTGTAGCTTGTATCTGCTAATGTCAAAGTCTTAATTTATCAACATTTGATTTGATTTTAATTTTTTGGCGTTACATTTTGAGCAAAGGCAAGGCCACGCCCAAATGCTCCTTGAGGGCGTGAATCTGTGTGGTCAAGAATGGGACCACAGGGGCTTCTCTGGTGGTCCAGTGGGTAAAGAGTCCGCCTTGTGGTGCAAGCGGCCCTGGTTCAATCCCTGGCCCGGGAAAATCCCACGTGCCCCAGAGTGGCTGGGCCGGTGTGTCCAATTGCAAGTTAGCACTCTGGAAGATATGCACCCAGAGCTGGTGCTCTGCAGCGAGAGAGTCCAGTGTAATGGAAGGTCCACGCGGGCTGAAGAATAAAGATGGATGAAAATAAATAACTAAAAAGCCAATAAAAAAGAGGCCAAAATTAAACCAACAAACAATAAAGAATGGGGGCACAGAGCTGCAGGGAGCAATAGGAACACAACAGGTGGTGAGCGCCTGCCTTGGTGACTGAATGTGAATTTGTTACCCGTGGGAAGACTCAGCATCTCTGCTGTCGGCGTGGCAACCAGGACAGGAAGGCGGGTCCTGCCATGGCTCCAGTAGGGCGCTGTGGGGTGCCACGTGGCCTGGGGGCTGGCCTTCAGCCCTGCTCATCCTTCCACCCTCAGGCTGTGCTGTGACCACAGGAGCCTCGTCCCAAGATCTCACCAGGACCCCTTCTGCAGGCTTTCTCGACCCCTGGGCCTTCTCTTCAGTGTCCCCAAGTTTTCAGCCCTGACTCTACACTCTAGCTTGAGACCCTTGCTCCTGGCCTTCCTCTTCCCCCACGGGGGTTACCAGCTTTGACTCTCTGCAGCCAAAATATACACCGGCTCCAGGGGCGTAAACAGGCTATGTCTGACACCTAGGCGCGTCAGTTTCTGGTGTACATCAAGATGATTCAGTTACACATCCACATGCATATGCATATGTATACATATATTCCTTTTCATATTCTTTTCCGTTATGGTTTATTAGTTCCCAGTGCTATAAAGTAGGACTTCATTGTTTATCTATTTTATATATAATATTAATAGATTCTCTATTTTATATGTGGTGTAGCTTGTATCTGCTAATGTCAAAGTCTTAATTTATCAACATTTGATTTGATTTTAATTTTTTGGCGTTACATTTTGAGCAAAGGCAAGGCCACGCCCAAATGCTCCTTGAGGGCGTGAATCTGTGTGGTCAAGAATGGGACCACAGGGGCTTCTCTGGTGGTCCAGTGGGTAAAGAGTCCGCCTTGTGGTGCAAGCGGCCCTGGTTCAATCCCTGGCCCGGGAAAATCCCACGTGCCCCAGAGTGGCTGGGCCGGTGTGTCCAATTGCAAGTTAGCACTCTGGAAGATATGCACCCAGAGCTGGTGCTCTGCAGCGAGAGAGTCCAGTGTAATGGAAGGTCCACGCGGGCTGAAGAATAAAGATGGATGAAAATAAATAACTAAAAAGCCAATAAAAAAGAGGCCAAAATTAAACCAACAAACAATAAAGAATGGGGGCACAGAGCTGCAGGGAGCAATAGGAACACAACAGGTGGTGAGCGCCTGCCTTGGTGACTGAATGTGAATTTGTTACCCGTGGGAAGACTCAGCATCTCTGCTGTCGGCGTGGCAACCAGGACAGGAAGGCGGGTCCTGCCATGGCTCCAGTAGGGCGCTGTGGGGTGCCACGTGGCCTGGGGGCTGGCCTTCAGCCCTGCTCATCCTTCCACCCTCAGGCTGTGCTGTGACCACAGGAGCCTCGTCCCAAGATCTCACCAGGACCCCTTCTGCAGGCTTTCTCGACCCCTGGGCCTTCTCTTCAGTGTCCCCAAGTTTTCAGCCCTGACTCTACACTCTAGCTTGAGACCCTTGCTCCTGGCCTTCCTCTTCCCCCACGGGGGTTACCAGCTTTGACTCTCTGCAGCCAAAATATACACCTCAGGGGACGTAGCCAGGACCAGAGCGTCAGCAAGCAGGTGATGGGAGACGTGGAGATCCGTCTAGAATCAGGTGTCCTTTAGTGCTTCTGACAGAAGTGTTCTTCAGGACTGTGTATAAAAGGCTGGCAACTTCACCCCAGAAACGCTCAGTATGTTATTCTCGGTTATGGCATGAGTATTTACCACATAGTAAACCTGGACTAGCTCATGCCATAGGGTGAGCTCATTTATTTTTTCTCTGTTTTTTACATAACTTTATGTATTTATTTTGGGCTGTGCTGCATCTTCCTTGCTGTGTGGGTTTTTGTGTAGTTGAGGAGAGGAGGGTTACTTTCTAGTTGAGATGCATGGGCTTTTCATGGTGGTGGCTTCTCTTGTTGCAGAGCACAGGTTCCAGGGAGGGCAGGCTTCAGTAACTGGCTCGGCAGCTCTAGAGTCTGAACTCAGTGGTTGCGGCACATGGGCTCAATGACTCTAAGGCAGGTGGTATCTTCTCGGACTAGAGATGGAACCCATGTCGCCAGCATTGGCAGGTGGATTCTTTACCACTGAGCCACCAGGGAAGCCCCTAGTTCAGTTATTCTTAATGAGTCTATTCCAAACAACAACAAAAAAATCCCAGTGCCCTGAGGTTAAGATATTGTAAAGGACAGACCTCTTCCTTGGGCAGTGGAAACTGTAGGCTGTGTCTGTCTGTGAGCAATCCTTCTCACACAAACACAACTTTAGTACCATGGACTGCAGGCCTAGATGGTGTGTTAGGCAGGGTTCTCCGGGGAAACAGAATCAATGGCGATATATAGAGATGTATCATAAAGAATGGGCTTCCCAGGTGACTCAGTGGGAAAAGAATCCGCTTGCAACACAGGAGACCCAGGTTTGATTCTGGATAGGAGAGATCCCCTGGAGGAGAGCTTGGTAGCCCGCGCCCGTGTTTTTGCCTAGACAATCCCACGGACAGAGGAGCCTGGCAGGCTACACTCCATGGGGTCGCAAAGCATCGGACACGACTGCAGTCACTGAGCATACACACACAGGATAAGGCACTGGCTTACACGATTACGGAGGCTGAGGAGTCCCGAGGCCTGCGGTCAGCAAGCTGGAGACCCAGGAGAGCCAGGGTGAGGTCTGGGTCCACGTCTGAGTCTGAAGGCAGTGGAGCGATGCCGCAGCTTGGAGACACCAGGCAGAGAGCGAGTCTCGCTTACACAGCCTTTTGCACTGTTCAGGACTTCAGTGGACAGGTTGAGACCTGAAGCCTCCTCCGCATTGGAGAAGGGCATCTCCTGGACTCATTCCACTGATTCCAATACTAATCTCTTCCCGAACTGCCCTCACAGGCACGCCGGGAATAACACTTGACCAGGCATGCGGGCAGCCCATGGCCCAGGGGAGCCACCACAGATAGACTAGAATTTTAAAGCATTCCCTGTGACCCAGGGATCAGACCCAGGTGTCCGGTGTCTCTTGCACTGCAAGTGAATTCTTTACTTGCTGAGCCATCAGGAAATTCCTAAATCAGCTATAGATGTACCTATGTCCCCTCCCTCTTGAACTTCCCTCCCTCCCCCCAACTTTCCCCACCCATCGAGGCTGTTACAGAGCTCTGCTCTGAGTTCCCCGAGTCACACAGAAAACTTCCTGTGTACCCAGCATATCCTCCGTGCATAGGATCTTCCTTGAGAGTTTTGCCAGAAAAGCTTCAAAGAGGATGCTGGTCGCTCTGGTTCGGGTTAGTATTCATCCCTGAAAAAACTCACCTCTCTGAAAAAGTCCACAGGGACAGGACCAGCTTGGGTTACCAGCCAGTCCCGGGGATGAGGGAAGCAGCAATCCTATATCAGGGCACGGAATCTGCTGGAATCCACAGAACTGCAAGTCCAGGGGGTCGGTGAACTTGATCTGAGAACTTGTAGCTTTATTGTGTGTGTGTTAGGAGCTCAGTCATGTCTGACTCTGCGATTCCATGGACTATAGCCCATCAGTCTCCTCTGTCCATGGGATTCTGTGGACAAGAACACTAGAGTGGGCTGCCATGTCCTTCTCCAGGGGATGATCTTCCCAGCGCAGGTCTCCTGCATCATAGGAGGATTTTTTTTACTGTCTGAGCCACCAAGGAAGCCCAATATTATTTTAACTGTACTCTAGCTGAAACTGAGTGTCTCCTTTAATGACAAACATAGGCCAGGAATATATATCTTTTAAAACATTTAATTAATTAATTAATTATTTATCTTTTGGCGGGGGTGGGGAGGGAGGAGAGCAGGCGGGCCACTTCTATTGGTCTTTCATTTCTCTATTTTCATCTGTCTTTGTTCTTTGGCTCCTGTGGGCCTCCCATCGCAGTGGCGTCTGTCGTCACAGAGCACGGGCTCTGGGCGCATGCGCCCCAGAGCTCCGGCTCGGTAATTGGACACGTCAGTCCAGTTGCTCTGCAGCACGTGGGATCTTCCCAGGCCAGGGATCGAACGGGCGCCCCTTGCACTGCAAGGCGTTGTCTTTACCCACTGGACCACCAGGGAAGCCCGGCCAGGAATATTAACTGTGCCTACACCCTTGAAACCAGTAGATATCCCAGATCTTGTTTGTATCTTGTTAACCGTTCAGGCAGATGTCTCGGAATATCATGTGTTCATCCAAAAGGGTTGTAATTATAGTCTCACCCCAGACCTTAGTAGTTAATGCATTAATAACAAAGCATGAGTATAACTATATCATAGACTAAAATCTTTTGATGGCTATCTTTCAATATAATTTGGGTCCCCTTGTAACCTCATGTGTCTTATTTCATAAATTTCAAAACTTTTTCTGCGAGGGTCCATAGGCTTCACCAGACAGTCAAAGGTGTCCCGGGTTAAACTTCAAAGAGGATGCTGGTCTTTTTAGTATTCATCCCTGAAAAACTCACCTCTCTGAAAAAGTCCACAGGGACAGGACCAGCTTGGGTTACCAGCCAGTCCCGGGGATGAGGGAAGCAGCAATCCTATATCAGGGCACGGAATCTGCTGGAATCCACAGAACTGCAAGTCCAGGGGGTCGGTGAACTTGATCTGAGAACTTGTAGCTTTATTGTGTGTGTGTTAGGAGCTCAGTCATGTCTGACTCTGCGATTCCATGGACTATAGCCCATCAGTCTCCTCTGTCCATGGGATTCTGTGGACAAGAACACTAGAGTGGGCTGCCATGTCCTTCTCCAGGGGATGATCTTCCCAGCGCAGGTCTCCTGCATCATAGGAGGATTTTTTTTACTGTCTGAGCCACCAAGGAAGCCCAATATTATTTTAACTGTACTCTAGCTGAAACTGAGTGTCTCCTTTAATGACAAACATAGGCCAGGAATATATATCTTTTAAAACATTTAATTAATTAATTAATTATTTATCTTTTGGCGGGGGTGGGGAGGGAGGAGAGCAGGCGGGCCACTTCTATTGGTCTTTCATTTCTCTATTTTCATCTGTCTTTGTTCTTTGGCTCCTGTGGGCCTCCCATCGCGGTGGCGTCTGTCGTCACAGAGCACGGGCTCTGGGCGCATGCGCCCCAGAGCTCCGGCTCGGTAATTGGACACGTCAGTCCAGTTGCTCTGCAGCACGTGGGATCTTCCCAGGCCAGGGATCGAACGGGCGCCCCTTGCACTGCAAGGCGTTGTCTTTACCCACTGGACCACCAGGGAAGCCCGGCCAGGAATATTAACTGTGCCTACACCCTTGAAACCAGTAGATATCCCAGATCTTGTTTGTATCTTGTTAACCGTTCAGGCAGATGTCTCGGAATATCATGTGTTCATCCAAAAGGGTTGTAATTATAGTCTCACCCCAGACCTTAGTAGTTAATGCATTAATAACAAAGCATGAGTATAACTATATCATAGACTAAAATCTTTTTGATGGCTATCTTTCAATATAATTGGTTCCCCTTGTAACCTCATGTGTCTTATTTCATAAATTTCAAAACTTTTTTCTGCGCGAGGGTCCATAGGCTTCACCAGACAGTCAAAGGTGTCCCCGCCGGGGACTGACTGTGTCACATGGAGGGTGGGGGAAGGAGGTCAATAGCCTTGCCAGTAAAGAAGCCACAGGCACACAGGAAATTGGAGCCCATGCCTCTGCTCCTGATGGCAGGATGCAAGTGTTTTTCGGTATTGTTTTCAACCTAACTGTCCTTATTACTGAAGCTTTTGCTGACATGTTTGATTAGTCATGCCTGACTCTGTGATTCCGTGGACGGTAGCCTAGCCCGGTCCTCTGTCCATGGGATTCCCCAGGAAAGAGCATGGGAGTGGTTTGAAATGCCACTCCAGACACGCCACATGCCAGATCCAGATCAGGGGATCTTCTTGACTCAGGGATCAGGCCCGTGTCTCTTTCCTCTCTGGCGCTGACAGGCAGATTCTTTCCCACTGCATCAAAACTGTCCTTACCGGGAACCTGTAACCAAACAGGGCCTTATGGGGCCTTCCGGGGACAGACACCTCTAGGCCCTCATCTTGCCTCTTGTGTGTAGAAAAACTTCAGCCAAAGAACAACTTTAATCAGAGGAGTGAGAAAACGCAGAAGCAAAATAGAAGTCAAGCAAGACAAAAGAATAACAGTTTGCCATAAACAAAGCTAAGGACCTTTAATTTCTCCTCCAGGCCTACAAATACTGTCCTGAGCCATACCTTTCATTTCACAGATACTGAAACCCCAACCATGTGGAAGGAGTTAACACGATGACCAGGCTGTAACCATGACATACTATGCTCCATCTTGCACAACTCCAAGAACTAGTCTTGAGAAAATGGGACTAAGCCAACTCTTGAAGATCAACTGTACTTAAAATGGCCTTCCCAGGTGACTCGGTGGTAAAGAATCTACAGGTGACTTGGGCTTCATCCCTGGCAGATCCCCTGGAGGAAATGGCAACGCACGCCAGTATTCTTGCTTGAAAATTTCATGGACAGAGGAACCTGGTGGACCATAGCCCATGGTATCGCAGAGTCGGACACAATCGAGCACACACACACATGCTTAAAACAATCGAGATGACACTGATCAGACCGCTGCATGGCCAATTTCAAGATGATTGTCGGAGCTGACTGCTATTCTGCATGCAGCCCCCTTCCCCCCTAACCTCCACTCTCCCACCCCCACATCCCCTGTCGCCCGTGCCTCCTCTTTAAAAGCTCCTGACACTTGATCGGCAACCGGAAGTAAGTTCTTGGACACAAGCCTGGCTTCTCCCCAGGTCGCCAGCCTCCTGAATAAAGCAGCTTTCTTCTCCCGCCAGCACAGGTCTCTCAAGTCTTGACTTTTGAGTGGTGAAACAGCCAAACCTGAGTTCGGTATCAAACCCATTTTGTATCCACCTCCAGAGAAAGCCCAGGTCTCAAAGGCTGTTGAATGAACGTGTCCTGCTTCCCTCCAACTCTGGGCCTGCGCAGATGAGTCAAGGGCTTTCAATGTAGCAGGGGTGGGGGATGGGTGAGTGGGGAACAAACATGACCAGCAGGGATGAAAAGGCTCTGACCTGCTCCCTCCCCACCTCGTGGTAGAAAACAGAGGCTTACAGAACAAAAGTGACGCAAGACCGCAGTTGGTTTTCACTGACCATTGCGGGATGCACAGGTGCCTTTCAACCTTTATTTCCCCTAAAAGGTTTCCCGCGTTCCTTTCTCTGGCCCCACAAAGGGACTTGCTAAAACAGTGGTTGCTTTCCAGTTCCCTGCACAGGTACAGGCTTATGCATGAAAGGGCTCAGGTGTGATTCCTCCACAGTCTGGGCAATTTAAGGACTCTTTGTCTGTGTCGTTGTGGGTCACTGAGATTCCTCATTGCCACAGGCCTATTGTTTCAGAGCAGTGGCTCCCAGCTGGGGCAGTTTTGCCTGCCAGGGGACACTGGACCATGTCTGGAGACACTTGGATGTCACAAATGGCCTCTGGAGGGTAGAGGCAGGGATGTCCTTAAACAGCACACCACGCAAGGGCAGCCCCGCAACAATGAATTCTTAGACCCCAAATATCAGTAAAGTCAGCAATTGAGAAACCATTCTGGAACTGTCACCAAAGCTTCCCTGACCATTTGAAGAGGCGTATACGGAAGCATCAGAAAAATTAAAACCCAGCAGGGACAAGTCTGCTCTCTTGAGAAAAGGAATATTTTAATAGGTGAGAGCTGTAGGTTGTGTGACTGTCTTAAAGAAACTGCATTTCTTAGAGAAAGAGAACAGCTTTCAGGGCAAAAAGGAAACAGAGACCTTTTCTTTTTTCCTACAGATTTATACTCCTGAAGTCATTTATGCAAATCCAGGGCTCCTTATGGTTCACCTTGTCTGGGTATCATCTATCTATCTGTCTATCTAGTCATCTATCAGTCCTCTGTCTATCTTTATTAGTATCATTTTGCATACCCATTTGGCTTCCCATGTGGGTCTAGTGGTAAAGAAACTGCCAGGGCTTCCCTGGTGGTTCAGTGGGTAAAGACAACGCCTTGCAGTGCAAGGGGCGCCCGTTCGATCCCTGGCCTGGGAAGATCCCACGTGCCGCGGAGTGGCTGGACCGATGTGTCCAATTACCGAGTCAGAGCTCTGGAGCGCATGCGCCCAGAGCCGGTGCTCTGCGACGACAGTGGCCACCACGATGGGAGGCCCACAGGAGCCAAAGAACAAAGACAGATGAAAATAGAGAAATGAAAGACCAATAGAAGTGGCCTGCCCACCCTCCTCCCTCCCCAGCCCGCCCCGTCCCCACCCCCCAAAAAGAAACTGCCTGCCAATGCAGGAGACTTAAGAGACATGAGTTCAATCCCTGGATCAGGAAGATCCCCTGAAGGAGGGCATGGCAAATCACTCCTGTATTGTTGCCTGGAAAATCCCAAGGACAGAGGAGCCTAGTGGGCTATCATCCGTATGGACACAACTGAAGCAACTTTGCACATACACATCATCTACCAGCTATCTATTGTGTCAAGAACAAATTGCTCCAACTTTGGTAAAAATGGAGTGACATCATTTCCCTTTGGGCCAAAACACAGGAGTTCCTATTTCTGTGGCTGCTGCTGGGATCTGGCTATGGCTTTCTGATTCTCATCGGCAGTTGCTGGAAGGAACCACTCACACAGACTTCGCCAGTGAATTCTTCAGGATGTGGGAGCCCTCTCTCCTGAGTATTAAGGACGGGACAACACGCGAAGCCCCAGGCCCGAGCCGCTCACACTCTCTCCCATCCTGAGTTGACCGTCCCTGGAGGTACGTCCAGCCAGAGGAGGGATCCTTTCAACTCACGTTAGAATAAAGCAAAACAAAACTCACTACTGAGACGGATCCTGGGCGGAGAACCTTTGCCGTCTGCCCTCACGTTTCAGTACTGTGAGAGTGTCGCCTGCTGCTTCTCCCATGCGCCCATGGGTGGCCTTCGACGTGGTTTCCCCTGATGTAATCAGGTAGACCAGCGATGGAGGCGGGCCCCCTTGAAGCAGGTTGCAGTCATCTGCCGGGGTCTCCCTGTCACTCTGGATGCAATGTCGGGAGACCTCCAGCTGCTCAGAGGGGCTAAGGGTTGATGATCCTCCCTTCCGAGGTGCAGTCCTGACAGTGGAGGGTTCAGCTTGCAGGTTTCAGCTTGTAGGTTTGGAGCAAGGAGGGGTTTGGAGGTGCCTGAGCGGGGGTGGTGGTGGGGGATGGGAGAGTGTGGGAGCATGGAGGGGAAGGGCTACCATGCCTTCCACACCCCACGACCGGATCATTTGAGGCCTCCTAGAGGGTGGGGCAAGGGAAAGAGGCTGAGAAAGCCGAGTCTAGGCGAGGCCATGTGAGACTGCCGCCATCCAGACGACAGAGCTGGCTGGGAGGGGCTGGTTCTGTTTCCCCCCCATTGCTCCAGTGGCTTCAGAGTCCTGGGGGCTTAGGGCTCCTGCTAACTGAACTGTCCAAACTCTGGACTCGGGGAGGAGGCAGACAGGAAGGAGGCCCAGTGTGGAGACCAGAGAGGGATCTGAGTGGAACTGTTCTTGTGCAGAGCAGAGGTGTGACAGCCCCTGGGAGAGCTGAAAGCAAGGTCGGGGTGGGAGCTGCCAGCCTGCAGTCACGGGGAGAATTTGGTCCGAGCATCACTGTGGCCACGTGTGCATCTCACACGGATGACCAGCCCTGGGGACGTGCGGGTGGGGTGGCTCATCCTGTCCTGGCCCGTGGGATGGGGGACTTGCGGGACCAGTGACTGGGGGGTGGTGTCAGGGAATAGGAGTCAACAGAGCCCATAAAGCAGAATACAAAGTAGGTTCAATTAGGACCATTGCCTTAGTCCATTCAGGCAGTTAGAACAAACCATCATGCATCGGGGGCTTAAGAATGACAGAGCGTTATTTCTCACAGTTCTGTAGGCTGGGAAGTGCAAGATCGAGGCGCTGGTAGATCTGGTGTCTGGTGAGAGCTTCCTGGTTCCTAGAGAGCTGACTTCTCACTATGTGCTCACGTGGTAGAAGGGGTGATGAAGCTTCTGGGGCCTCTATTATAAGGGTGGTAATCCCATCATGAGGACCCCACCTCAAGCCTTAATCACCTCCCAGAGGTTTTACTTTTTAATACCATCATGGGGGTTAGGATTTAACAATCAATGGACATTCAGTCCGTAACAAGCATGACTGAAGGTGTCACTTCCCTGTGAAGGGTTTCATTTTGCTCTGGCCCACAAACACTTGAGACATCCTTAATTTGAGGGAGAAAGACCATATGTAAATGTGTGGCATGAATTTTATGCTGACAGCTGGAGGTGGATTTGGAGCTGCGGGATGTAGCACATCTCTGCAACTTTGGAGACAAAAGACAACATGGGGATCCTGCAAGTGATTGTGACCTTTGGACGTAAATGTCCTTTCATTTATGTATTTGTTTATTGGGTGTTTATGTGTCGTGGACCTATTATAGATTGACTCTGGGAAAGCAGATATGACCACAGTCTAGTTCCTACCTTCAAAGGGCACAGAACCCTGAGGTGCCTGTGGCTGAGCTCGGATTATAAATCCAACATGGTTTGCTCCTTGTTTCTACACTTCTGTTGTATGTTCAGGGAAACCTGTGCTCCTGGAAGATGGGTCACATTCACTGAATCTCTACGTCCATCCGCATCGCTGCAAATAGCATCATCTCATTCTCTTTTTTTCTTTGTAAATAGCCTTGTTTTTATGTCCCCAGAAACTCTGCATATGGGTTCTTTTTTAAAATTTTTATTTATTTTAATTTTGGGTGCACTTGTCTTTGTTACTTGTGGGGCCTTTCTCTAGTTGTGGTGAATGGGGGCTACTCTCTGGTGGTTGCTCACAGGCTCAGTAGTTGTGGTGCACGAGCTTAGCTGCCCCATGGCGTGTGAGGTCTTCCCCGACCAGGAATCGAACTTGTGTCCCCTAGATTGGCATGCAGATTCTTCTCCATTGAACCGTCAGGGAAGCCCTGCGTATGGGTTCTGAAAAGAAGCAGTAAATCAAGACATGAATTTCCCCATGCCTCTAGTTCCAGAAGGACTCACTGTCTTCACAGAAGTGAGCCCCCCAAACTCAAGACCATCTGCTAAAAACACCCATTTTCTGCAGTCTTTACTGCTGAGTCACCTACTAACAGCCGCTGCCCTAGTCCTTGAATTAGCCTCAGAGCATGACACAGGCGGAAAGCACACTTTCCAAGTTGCCCAAAATAAAAATAAGTAAATAAGAATGCAATGCCAGATGGTCTGAAAGGACCCGAGCACATCTGCAACTTTGGAGAAGGGTTTCATTTTGCTCTGGCCCACAAACACTTGAGACATCCTTAATTTGAGGGAGAAAGACCATATGTAAATGTGTGGCATGAATTTTATGCTGACAGCTGGAGGTGGATTTGGAGCTGCGGGATGTAGCACATCTCTGCAACTTTGGAGACAAAAGACAACATGGGGATCCTGCAAGTGATTGTGACCTTTGGACGTAAATGTCCTTTCATTTATGTATTTGTTTATTGGGTGTTTATGTGTCGTGGACCTATTATAGATTGACTCTGGGAAAGCAGATATGACCACAGTCTAGTTCCTACCTTCAAAGGGCACAGAACCCTGAGGTGCCTGTGGCTGAGCTCGGATTATAAATCCAACATGGTTTGCTCCTTGTTTCTACACTTCTGTTGTATGTTCAGGGAAACCTGTGCTCCTGGAAGATGGGTCACATTCACTGAATCTCTACGTCCATCCGCATCGCTGCAAATAGCATCATCTCATTCTCTTTTTTTCTTTGTAAATAGCCTTGTTTTTATGTCCCCAGAAACTCTGCATATGGGTTCTTTTTTAAAATTTTTATTTATTTTAATTTTGGGTGCACTTGTCTTTGTTACTTGTGGGGCCTTTCTCTAGTTGTGGTGAATGGGGGCTACTCTCTGGTGGTTGCTCACAGGCTCAGTAGTTGTGGTGCACGAGCTTAGCTGCCCCATGGCGTGTGAGGTCTTCCCCGACCAGGAATCGAACTTGTGTCCCCTAGATTGGCATGCAGATTCTTCTCCATTGAACCGTCAGGGAAGCCCTGCGTATGGGTTCTGAAAAGAAGCAGTAAATCAAGACATGAATTTCCCCATGCCTCTAGTTCCAGAAGGACTCACTGTCTTCACAGAAGTGAGCCCCCCAAACTCAAGACCATCTGCTAAAAACACCCATTTTCTGCAGTCTTTACTGCTGAGTCACCTACTAACAGCCGCTGCCCTAGTCCTTGAATTAGCCTCAGAGCATGACACAGGTGGAAAGCACACTTTCCAAGTTCAGGCCCCAGGAAAATAAAAATAAGTAAATAAGAATGCAATGCCAGATGGTCTGAAAGGACAGGACTGGCGTGGAGGATTAACTGGCTGGTAATAAAAGCTGTCATTACACAGTGCCATCGTTGGCGAGTTATTTATTAGCTGTCCCCTTTAGATACCAAATGTCAAACATGTTAATGTGTAGAAACCAAGCCTTCCCCTCCCAGCTGCTTGAGTGGCAGGCTGCCAGCTGCAAGTCTCTTTTGCAGGTCCTGCCAGGAGTTCAGCAGTCATATGGCACGTTGTGCATACCATATTGCACTTAAGAAAGGCCAGATGAGGTCAGCTTCATAATCAGTCTGTCAATCTCTGGGCTGCATTGTAACTGGGACTGCATGCACAAACCTTTGTTCTCAGTCAGAATGGGCTCTCTGAGCAGAGAGCACCAGGCAGGAACGTTTGGTTTATTTCACCCACGCAAAGTCAGAGGTGTATCTATCCATTCAGCACTCAGGAAGGCTTAGGCTGTGAGAACTACGTTGCCCCTGTGAATGATACTTTGTCTAAAGACTTCCCTTAGGCAGTCTCTGGGTCTTTCTTTCCTTCTATCCCTCCTCCCTCTCTTTTAAAAAAGCCGTGTTTGCATTTTTTATTGAAATATAATTGTTTTGTAACATTGTGTGAGTTTCCTCTTGGGTCTCCCTCCCACCCCACCCAGATTCCACCCCTCTAGGTCATCACAGAGCACTGAGCTGAGCTTCCTGTGCTTTTGCAGGTTCTGCTAGCTAGCAGTCTTACACGTGGTAGTGTATATGTCTGTCCCAACCTCCCACCATGTCCTGTCTTCTCCACTCTCGCCCTGTGACCACATGTCCATTCTCTGCGGTTTTGGAAATGGGTTCATTTGTACCATTTCTCTAGATCCCACATATACATGCTGATATACGATATTTGTTTTTCTTTTTCTGATTTACTTCACTCAGTATGACAGACTCTAGGTCTTTCCACATCTCTAGAAATGACTATGCCATTCCTTTTAATGGCTGGGTAATATTCCATTGTGTATATGTACCACATCTTCTTTCCCCCTCTTTCACATACACACCTAACCTACGTGACTTTTATATACATCATTCCTTTCTTTATTTATTGGAAAGTAACCAACTACTACCTTACATAGCCTAAGAATAAATGGAACTCCGATCCATGCAATTTGAAGATTATTCCCATTGTTATTAAGAAAACATCGGGCTAACAAGAGCTCCTCAAGCAAACCTCCCTTTATGTGGCACCTACCCACTGGGGATGCCAAAAGGGTGTAAGTTCAGAAGGAGCCTACAGAAACCTGGAAGAGGCGAGCAAACATGCCCGAGTTATCACCCTGTTATGTCATATGTTGCTAACTATTCAAGGCAAAATTATTTGGGATAGAATAGATGTGTGGTCAGAGAAGAGGGACTCTGAAAGTTGTCTGAGTCATGGTGACTGTTGTCCCATCTTTGGGATTAGCGTTGCTGTCTGAGGCCGCAGGGTGTCAGAAATTAAAAGGACTGGGCAGGACTTCCCGATGGTCCAGTGGTTAGAGCTCTGAGCTTCCAAAGCAGGGGATCCGGGCACAGGTTCGACCTCTGGTCAGGCAACTAAGGTCCCCCAAGCCTCACTTTTAATACTGAAAACTCTGGCATTGGAGGATGTTGGGTCCCCTGAAACATAAGGCTTACCAGCACCCATGTGAGCAGCCTGGGGTCCCCGCAGGCCTGCCTGTGGAAGGGACTGACTGAATACATGAGCCTGGGTCTGCTGAGTGGGCAGCTTGACTCTCAGGATAAAGGGGGAAAAGAAAGGACCTGGGCGATGAGACCCTGTTCTTTCTCCCAAACCCATTGGTTAGAGAAGTCACGCCTCCCCTAGGGGAGCTTCCCCTTAATGGAAACCTCTTGTGGGGGAGATGGGATCCTCTTGAATTTCAGGTCCAGTAAATGGCTTATAGTCACTTTTGAACTGGCCAGATTAGATGGAAGACAAATAAAGTCTCTTGACTGACAAGCAAAAAGGACTCTGGTGTTTACTTTGATCAATGGGAACCACTGAAGGGTTCAGACAAGGATGTGAGCACCTTTTTCAGGGGGATTCCTCTATGAGTGAAATGTGGATGGGTTTCCCCAGAGAAGAGACTGTAGGAGAAATGCCGGCAGTAGCTGGTGGGAAGCTTCTTCTGTGGCTGTTACAATGCTGGGGGCTTTCTCAAGTGGCTATTTTGATACAGCCATTGTGATGGAAGGAAGGAAGAGGGTGAGACTCAGGAATAGGAATAGACAGAAAGAGGACTCAGATATTGAGTTGGAAATGCCTGATACAAAAACCTCAAAGGAATGTCATTCCCTTAAACATATCCCTTGAAGGATGTTGTATTTGTCTGGAGAAACGGAACCTCTAGCATAACATGTATGTGGATAGATATAAAAGGAGACTTATTATTGGAATTGGCTCGTGTGGTTAAGGAGGCTGAGAAGACCCACAGTAAAAAGGCAGGTGGCGGAACTTCAGTCCATGTCTGAAGACCTGAGAACCAAGAGGGCCAATGTCCAAATGCAGGAGGAGATGGATGACCCAGCTCAAGTAAGGACGGAATTCCCCCTTTCTTTGCTTTTTTTGTTCTGTTTAGGGCCTCCGGGGATTGCATGAGGCCCACTGCCTTGGGGAACGTGATCATCTTCACTCAGTCTTGTTGTTTAGTTGCTCAGTTGTGTCTGAATCTTTTGTTACGTCATGGACTGTAGCCATGGGCTCCTCTGTTCGTAGGATTTCCCGGGCAAGCATACTGGAGTAGGTTGCCATTGATCCCAATGTTTCATACACACACCCTGAAATAATGTTTTATCAGCACCCTAGGCACTCCTTAACCTGGCCAAGTTGACATAAAGAAATTAGTCAAGTTGATGCATTACAATAGTTAAAACAAAATTATGCACATAGATTGTGTGTGTCACCAGATATAAAATATTTTTACGTAGTTCATGAGAAACTGTTTTCAGAGCCTGTGATGTACTCTTTCCATTAACTTTAACAATAGTCAATTTTCCTCTATAGAAGGTGGATTTGGGTTTTAGAAAACAGCAAAGAGGAATTCAGAGCCAAGTCACTGTAGATAGCTTTTGAGACTTGAAGCCAAATGAGTCATACAAGTTGAATGAGAGTCCTAGGGAATACTGTTTTGTTCTGGGACATAATTTCCTTCCAACACTCCTGAAGGGACCCAAGAAAGCAGTTTTGAAGGAGAGAAGCAAAGTGAGCACACCACTGCGGTCAGGACAGCTGCTCCCAAAGTGGTCATTTTGAAAAGGATTAGGAGGCACTGGATGAATAGGAAAAGTCATTCTTGTGAGTTTACGTGAATCCATCATTTTATGTTATCATTATTGTCTATGAGAAAAGACAGGGGCAAAACTCATTATGGTTTGGGAAAATTATGACATTTCCAGTTTACAGTTCTTGTCAAAAGAAACTGCAGGTTTACTACATAATTTTCTTGGTACTGTATTACTAAAGCATACGGATTTGTTGAATGGTTGCTTTACCTGAATGCAATGGATTCGTGGTGGTGAGTTTCACAGCTGTAGTTTCAATGTAAGAGGTCCATGACATGTGGGGATCTATAATTTTCCTCACATAGGATTTTGGTCTCATAGGTTAAAACGTTCATGTGGGGACTTCCCTGGCAGTCCAGTGGTTAAGGCTCCATGCTTCCCCTAAAGAAGGCACCGGTTCAATTCCTGGTCGGGAAACTTAACTCTTGCATGCCAACTGATGCCAGAGCACATATTCATCAAATCAACAAATAACAGTCAAAGTATAAACCACAACAACACAAAATAATATAAAAATGAAGCTGTTTGGAGACCAAAACTGTCTCCTAAATCTTGGGTCTTTGAGAAATCAAGTATGTAATTACAGAATATTTGGAAGAAAAAATTATATGAACATTTTGCATTAAAACAAAGCAAATTGATAACATTTTTTAAAAAAAGCTTGTATGTTTGTGTCTGTGGGTAGGGTGGGTGGGTGAAGGGTGCTAGTACTTGAGATAACTGATTCCTGAGCACTTGCATTCTGAGAACGTCATCTTTTGTATTCATAAACCCCATTTTCATCGGGAAAAACTCATCCCTAGGGAGGCAGTCCTGCTATTTGGGAATCTAGGGACATTTTGGAAAATGTCCTTTGAGAACGTTGAGAACTTACTGCCTTGTATATGTAAGCACCTCTGCACGCTTCTCCCTCTTTCAAGAACATAGTCAATACAAGAGAGGTCTTCCTTTGCCTAGAAAAGAATAACAGATTGGATGAGATCTTGGAGGTCACTGACCTTATTTTAGAGTCAAGAAATTAGGTCTCTGAGAAGTCATGTGACCCACCCATCTGCACCCACTGAGCTTCTGCCAGGACTGGAATCCAGGTCTGCAGATCCCCGACCTTTCCCCACCGCACCATGTTCTCTATTCCCCGCCTGCCTCTCTGTTTTATAGCAGCACCTGTGGAGAGCTAAGGGGCGGCTCTGATTACAGTGGTAACCCACCTGAGGTTCACCCACCACTGCAGGAGCCGGTGCAGTGAGCAGCCCGGAATGATACAATGGAACTTCTCTGTGGTACTCAGAACCCAGAACAAGGCAGCGCCTGCTTTTGACATATGTATTTTTTGAAGAGCCATGTGCAATTAACCTCATTTAAAAATGGACCTTTTTGTTTGGTCAGTTTATAGCTCCTCTTAGAAACTTGAGATGGAAGCATTCCAGAATCAGTATTTCCTACTGGATAGGAAGTGAAATGCTGACCACAGGAGGTGAGTGTGTGAGATGTCCATTGCCACTTTGCCTCTTGAGCCACAGCAGACGTGACCAGTTGCTCCTTCCCAGGAGATTGTGTCACCTTCCAGCTCCTTGCAGAATGCTTCTCAACAGGCAGCCATGACCAATCCATCAGAATTGATGCATCAGATGAAAATCAGTCCTGAGACTGCAGCTTGCTCCAACAGAGCTGGTCATAGGAGCTTATCTATCTATGTATCTATCTTATCTATCTCTACTGTGCCTATCATCTGTCTATTATCTGGCTATCATCTATTCAATATAAATACATTTATATATTAGACAGCAATAATGATGGTGATAAGCGTAACAACTAGTATTTACTGGGCTTCCCTGGTGGCTCATCGATTAAGAATCTGCTTGTCAATGTGGAAGACGAGGGTTCAGCCTCTGGGTCAGGAAAATCTCCTGACAACTCACTCCAGTATTCTTGCCTGGAGAATTCCATATACAGAAGAATCTGGTGGGCGACAGTCCATCGAATTGCAAACAGTGGGACACAACTTAGAACAATTAAAAAACAACAACTGCAACAACATTTACTGAGCCCTTACTATGCACCTGGTTTGTTAAGTATTCTACTGATATTATCTCATTTCATTTCAAGGCAACCTTATAAATAGGTTTGAATATCCTCATTTTACAGATAAAGAACATGAGACAGGGAGAAGTGGAGTAGTGTGCCTAAAGTTTCAGACCTGAAGAGAAAGGAGAAAGAAGTATGACAAGGCTATCTGCTATCACCCTGCTTATTTAGCCTATATTCTGAGTTTATCATGAGAAATACTGAGTTGGAAGAATTACAAGCTGGAATCAAGATAGGCAGGAGAAATATCAACAACCTCAGATATGTGAACGGTACCACTCTAATGGCAGAAATCAAAGAGAAATTAAAGAGCCTCTTGATGAGGGTGAAGGAGAGTGAAAGAACCAGCTTAAAACTAAGTATTGAAAGAACTAAGATCATGACATCTGGCTCCGTTACTTCATGGTAAGCAGAAGGGGAAAAGATGGAAGTAGTGACAGCTATCTTCTTCTTGGACTCTAAAATCATTGTAGATGGTGACTGCAGCTGTGAAATCAGAAGACGATTACTTCTTGGCAGGAAAGCTGTGACAAACCTAGACAATATGTTGAAAAGCAGAGACACCATTCTGCTGACAAAGGTCCGTATAGTCAAGGCTGTGGTCTTCTCAGTGATCATGTATGGTTGTGAGAGCTGGACCGTAAAGAAGGCAGAGCACTAAAGAATTGATGCCTTCAAAGTGTGGTGCTGGAGAAGACTCCTGAAAGTCCCTGGACAGCAAGAATTTCAAACCAGTCAATCTTCAGAGAAATCAACCCTGAATACTTGTTGGAAGGACTGATGCTGAAGCTGAAGCTCCAGTATTTTGGTCATCTGTTGCAAACAGCTGGCTCATTGGAAAAGTTCCTGATGCTGGGAAATATCGAGGGCAGAAAGAGAAGAGGGAGTCAGAGGATGAGATGGCTAGACGGCATCGCTGATGCCACGAACGTGAACTTGGGCTAACTCTGGGAGATGGGGAGGGACAGGGAGACCTGGTGTACTGCAGTCCATGGGACCGCAAAGCTGGACACAACTTGGCGACTGAACAACAACAACAAGGCCTTCCTTTTTTCTTTGTTTTATAAGATACTCTTACCATATTGAAAAAGTTCTATTCCAAGTTTGTTAAAATTTTGATCACGAATGGGTATAACATTTGTCAGATGCTTTTCTGCAACTATCAAATGGTCATAGAATAATTTTTTATTTATTCTATTAATATTATAAATTTATTAATTTGAATTTTCAATTTGAAGCCAGCTGCATTGGTTATATAGAATAAATACAGCTTGATCATAAATGGTTATCCTTTTTATTTATCACTGGATCTGACTTGCTAGTAATTTTGTTTAGGATGTTTGCATGTATTTTCTAATTTTTTCTCTCAAGCTAGGGCAACAGATTTACTGTAGAAATGACCTGATATCTTAGTTACAAATGTTCTTTCTTGTGAGAATTTGCAAGAGCTACTTTCTTAGCAACTTTCAAATAAATAATACAGTATTCATTTATATTTAATAAATGTAAAGTATTTATAAGTTTTAGCATATTAAAAACAGAGACATCACTTTGCTGACAAAGGTTTGTATAGTCTTATGGCTTTTCCAGTAGTCATGTGAGAGTTGGATGTGATAGCTGAACCATCAATTCTTTGGCTGAGTGCCAAAGAGTTGATGCTTTCAAACTGTAGTGCTGGAGAAGACCCAGCACTACAGAGAGTCCCTTGGACAACAAGGAGACCAAACCAGTTAATCTCAAAGGAAGTCAACCCTGAATATTCCTTGGGAGGACTGATGCTGAAGCTCCAATGCTTTAGCCACCTGATGTGAAGAGCCCATGCGTTGGAAGAGACTCTGATGCTGGAAGAGATTGAAAGCAAATGGAGAAGGAAGTGGCAGAGGATGAGATGGTTAGAGAGCGTCACTGACTGAATGGACATGAATTTGAGCAAACTCTAGGAGATAGTGGAGGGCAAAGGAGCTTGGCTGGCTACAGTCTATGGGGTCCTGAAGAGTCAGCCATGACTTGAAAATTGAACAACAGCCCACCATCTCTTAACTCCCTTCACACGTTTCACCCACCTACCTCCCCCTGCTTCTGGCAGCCACCAATCTGCTTTCTGTATCTATGAGCTGTTTTTCGTTCATTTTAGATTTCACACGTAAGTGAAATTATATGATATTTATCTTTCTCTATTTCACTAGCAGAATGCCCTCAAGAGCCATCTATATTGTCACAAATTGCTAGATTTCATACTTTCTTAATGGCCAAAAACTTTCATTGTGTATATATACCAAAGTTTATTTATTCACTTATCAGTTGGTAGACATTTAGGTGGTTTCTGTGTTGGCTCTTGTAAATAATGCTGTAATAAACACGGAGGTGCAGCTATCTTTTCAAATGAGTGTTTTTGTTCTTTGGATAAATACTCAAAAGTGAGCTGCTGGATCATATGGTAGTTCTATTTTTAATTCTTTGAGGACTCTCCCTACTGTTTCCCACGTTGGCTCCTCCAATTTGCTTTCTTACTAACAATGTGTGTGTGTTCTCCACATTCTTACTTGTTATGTCTTACTTTTTGATAATAACCATTCTAACAGATATGAGGTGACATCTCATTGCAAGAGCTACTTTCTTAGCAACTTTCAAATAAATAATACAGTATTCATTTATATTTAATAAATGTAAAGTATTTATAAGTTTTAGCATATTAAAAACAGAGACATCACTTTGCTGACAAAGGTTTGTATAGTCTTATGGCTTTTCCAGTAGTCATGTGAGAGTTGGATGTGATAGCTGAACCATCAATTCTTTGGCTGAGTGCCAAAGAGTTGATGCTTTCAAACTGTAGTGCTGGAGAAGACCCAGCACTACAGAGAGTCCCTTGGACAACAAGGAGACCAAACCAGTTAATCTCAAAGGAAGTCAACCCTGAATATTCCTTGGGAGGACTGATGCTGAAGCTCCAATGCTTTAGCCACCTGATGTGAAGAGCCCATGCGTTGGAAGAGACTCTGATGCTGGAAGAGATTGAAAGCAAATGGAGAAGGAAGTGGCAGAGGATGAGATGGTTAGAGAGCGTCACTGACTGAATGGACATGAATTTGAGCAAACTCTAGGAGATAGTGGAGGGCAAAGGAGCTTGGCTGGCTACAGTCTATGGGGTCCTGAAGAGTCAGCCATGACTTGAAAATTGAACAACAGCCCACCATCTCTTAACTCCCTTCACACGTTTCACCCACCTACCTCCCCCTGCTTCTGGCAGCCACCAATCTGCTTTCTGTATCTATGAGCTGTTTTTCGTTCATTTTTAGATTTCACACGTAAGTGAAATTATATGATATTTATCTTTCTCTATTTCACTAGCAGAATGCCCTCAAGAGCCATCTATATTGTCACAAATTGCTAGATTTCATACTTTCTTAATGGCCAAAAACTTTCATTGTGTATATATACCAAAGTTTATTTATTCACTTATCAGTTGGTAGACATTTAGGTGGTTTCTGTGTTGGCTCTTGTAAATAATGCTGTAATAAACACGGAGGTGCAGCTATCTTTTCAAATGAGTGTTTTTGTTCTTTGGATAAATACTCAAAAGTGAGCTGCTGGATCATATGGTAGTTCTATTTTTAATTCTTTGAGGACTCTCCCTACTGTTTCCCACGTTGGCTCCTCCAATTTGCTTTCTTACTAACAATGTGTGTGTGTTCTCCACATTCTTACTTGTTATGTCTTACTT
This sequence comes from Tragulus kanchil, assembly GCA_022376925.1. Taxonomy (NCBI): domain Eukaryota; kingdom Metazoa; phylum Chordata; class Mammalia; order Artiodactyla; family Tragulidae; genus Tragulus; species Tragulus kanchil. The sequence goes on along the minus strand of JAIOJX010000028.1, from coordinate 232,553,112 downwards.
TTTGATAATAACCATTCTAACAGATATGAGGTGACATCTCATTATGGTTTTGATTTGCATTTCCCTGATGATTAGTGATGCTGAGCATCTTTTCATGTACCTGTTGGCCATCTATGTGTCTTTTTTGGAAAAATGTCTATTTGGATCCTCCATCTACTTTTTAATTGGATTGTCTATTTCTGTTAAGTTGCCTGAGTTCCTTATATATTTTGGATATTCACCCCTTATTAGATATATTATATAAATATTTTCTTCTGTTCTGTAGGTCGCCTTTTCATTTTGTTCATGGTTTCCTTTGCTGTGGAAATTTTTTTAGTTTGATGTAGCCTCACTTGTTTATTTTGGCTTTTGTTGCCTTTATTTTAGCTTCCCAGGTGTTGCTACAGCACCTGCCTGCCAATGCAGGAGACATAAGAGACGTGGGTTTGATCCCAGGGTTGGGAAGATCCCTTGGAGGAGGACATGGCAACCCACTCCAGTATTCTTGCTTGAAGAAGTCCATGGACAGAGGAACCTGGTGGGTTACAGACCATAGGTCGCAAAGACTTAGATATGACTGAAGTGACTTAGCATGCCTTATCTTTAGTGTCTAATCTGAAAAATCATTGTGAAGACTGTCAAGGAAATCATTCCTATGTTTTTTTTCTAGGAGTTTTTTTGGTTTCAGGTCTTAATGCACTTTGAGTCTTTTAAGTCTTGAATCCATTAGGAGTTGATTTTTGCATGTGGTGTAAAAAGAGGTCCCATTTCATTTTTTTAAATGTAGCTGTCCAGTTTTCCCAACATTATTCATCAAAGACATGGTCCTTTCTCATTGTACATTCTTGGCTCCTTGTTATAAATTAATTGATCTTTTATCAATTGAGAAGTATTGCTCCTTATCTCTAGTAATGCCTCTTGATTGAAAGTCTACCTTGTATGATAGCTAAGCCAATATTCTTTAGTTGCTGTTTGCATAGTTTGTATTTTTCATTTTTTTACTTTTAATATTCTTATATTCAAGGCATCTTATAAGCAGCATATATAGTTTTAAAAATCCAGTATGACAATCTTTGCTACTTTTTTTCATTTCTACTACTTTTAAATAACATCTTTATTCAGATAATAATTTGCATACCATAGAATTCACCATTTTAAAATGTAAAATCCAGTGGTTTTTAGTTTATACACAGAGTTTTGCAACCATCAAAGCTACCTAAATTTAGATCATTTTTATTAATCCCAAAAGAAACTCATGAATTACCCCCACCTTTCACTTCTGACAAACACTGATCTACTTTCTGTCTCTATGGCTTTGCCTGTTCTGAACGTTTCACTGGAATCATACAGTATGTGGTGTTTTGTGATGGCTTCTCTCACTTAACATAATGCTTTCAAGGTTCATCATCAGTACTTAATTCCTTTGATTGCTAAATCATATTCCAGAGGATAACTATACCACATTTTATTTATTCATTTATCCACTGATGGACATTTGGTTTACTTCTCCTTTTTTGGCTCTTATGAAAAATGCTGCTAGGAACATTCAAGTTTCTGTATGAACATATGCTTTCATTTCTCTTAAATATGTATGTAGGAGTGGGACTCCTGGCTCATATGGTAACTATATGTCTAGGATTTTGAGGAACTGTGAAACAGTTTTCCAAAATTACTGCACCATCTTAGAGCCTCATCAACAGTGCATGAGAATTCCAAATCCTTCACATCTCTGCACACATTGGTTGTGGTCTATCTTGATTCTAGCCATCTTAGTGGGTATGAAGTGGTATGTCGTAGTGTCTTTTTCCACTGCTGACTTTGGGTTGGTAAGATTTTTTTTTTTCTCTTTGGTTTTATTTTACTTTGGGGTTGCTAAGATTTTAATGAGGATTTTGCATCTATATTCCTTCCAGGACTCACATTATGCTTCTGTTCATGAGTCTCCTGTTGTCCTACAGGTCTTTGAAGCTCTGTTAATTTTTCTCTATTCTTTCTCTTTTTTGTTCTTTATGTCATTTCAGTAGACATATCTTCTATCTTGCTAATTGTTGCTTCGGCCAGCTCAAATATGCCGCCAAACCCCTCTAGTGAACGTCCCATTTCAGTCATGCTACTTTTCTACTCTGTATTTTCCCTTTGGGTTGTTTTAAATAATTTCTATTTCTATTTCCTGTTCAGTGAGATACTGAACTCATAGTTTTCATTAATTCTCTGGATGTGATTATTTTAGTTCTTTGAACATATTTACAATTGCTGATTTAAAGTCTTTGAATAGGGCTTCCTTGGTGGTTCAGTGGGTGAAGAGTCTGCCTTGCAGTGCAGTTTGACCTCCGGCCAGGGAAGATCCCACGTGCTGTGGAGCAGCTGCACTGGTATGTCCAAGTACAAGCCAGCAGTCTAGAATGCATGCACCCAACGCCAGTGTTCTGCAATGAGAGAGGCCACTGCAATGGGAGGCCCACACAAGCCAAAAGAATAAAAATGGATGAAAATAAATAAAAGAGGCCAAAATTAAAAAAAAAAATAAAGTCTTTGTATAGTAAGATTGACATCTGGGCTTACTCAGGAATAGTTTTTATGGACAGCGTCTTTTCCATATCTGGGCTATATTTACTTGTTTCTCCAAATGTCTTTTATCAATTGTAGTTGAATGGTGGGCATTTAACATGATATAACAAGGCAACTCTGGAGATTAGATTTTTCCCTGCCTTTCAACAAATTTGCTATTATTTATTGTTATTAGGAACTGTGAAACAGTTTTCCAAAATTACTGCACCATCTTAGAGCCTCATCAACAGTGCATGAGAATTCCAAATCCTTCACATCTCTGCACACATTGGTTGTGGTCTATCTTGATTCTAGCCATCTTAGTGGGTATGAAGTGGTATGTCGTAGTGTCTTTTTCCACTGCTGACTTTGGGTTGGTAAGATTTTTTTTTTTCTCTTTGGTTTTATTTTACTTTGGGGTTGCTAAGATTTTAATGAGGATTTTGCATCTATATTCCTTCCAGGACTCACATTATGCTTCTGTTCATGAGTCTCCTGTTGTCCTACAGGTCTTTGAAGCTCTGTTAATTTTTCTCTATTCTTTCTCTTTTTTGTTCTTTATGTCATTTCAGTAGACATATCTTCTATCTTGCTAATTGTTGCTTCGGCCAGCTCAAATATGCCGCCAAACCCCTCTAGTGAACGTCCCATTTCAGTCATGCTACTTTTCTACTCTGTATTTTCCCTTTGGGTTGTTTTAAATAATTTCTATTTCTATTTCCTGTTCAGTGAGATACTGAACTCATAGTTTTCATTAATTCTCTGGATGTGATTATTTTAGTTCTTTGAACATATTTACAATTGCTGATTTAAAGTCTTTGAATAGGGCTTCCTTGGTGGTTCAGTGGGTGAAGAGTCTGCCTTGCAGTGCAGTTTGACCTCCGGCCAGGGAAGATCCCACGTGCTGTGGAGCAGCTGCACTGGTATGTCCAAGTACAAGCCAGCAGTCTAGAATGCATGCACCCAACGCCAGTGTTCTGCAATGAGAGAGGCCACTGCAATGGGAGGCCCACACAAGCCAAAAGAATAAAAATGGATGAAAATAAATAAAAGAGGCCAAAATTAAAAAAAAAAATAAAGTCTTTGTATAGTAAGATTGACATCTGGGCTTACTCAGGAATAGTTTTTATGGACAGCGTCTTTTCCATATCTGGGCTATATTTACTTGTTTCTCCAAATGTCTTTTATCAATTGTAGTTGAATGGTGGGCATTTAACATGATATAACAAGGCAACTCTGGAGATTAGATTTTTCCCTGCCTTTCAACATTTGCTATTGTTTATTGTTATTGTTGTTTCTGTTTTCCTAGACTTATTCTGTAAAGACTTTTGTTATTGTGAGTGGCAGCTGAAGCTTCTGCTTGGTTAAGTTAATGCTCAGTAGATAAAGATTTCCTTAAATGCCTTGAACCAGTAACTACCTCAGCTTTCACCAAGGAACTCTGTGTACGCATTGGGGTATACCATCAATGTTCCAGTGATTTACAGTTCTGCTTTCTCTATGTCCTCTTTGTACAGATCCCCAACATCAACCAGAGGTTACAGCAGCCTCATACATTTCTAGGGCATGCCTGCAGCCCTGCCCATGAGCCTGACCTTCTAGAGTCAAAGAATATTGGAGCTATTCAAAGCCTCCTAGGAACATCTCATTCCCCATATTTTCCTCTAGTATTTTTGGCCATTTTTTGTTTGGCTCGACTAGTCTTGCCAACTGAGGCAGGTGTAATGTTAATTAATTGCCTCTGACTGTTTTGACACATGCCCACTGGGCGAGCTCTGAGTCAGGTCAAGAGAAGGCTTATGAATGGCATTTCTAGAGATTTGCCAGAAAGGTCAGATACTGACTGTTCTCTAGGAATGGGTTCTTGGGAGGAGCTTCAGACATATTTTGCCTCTTTTAGTGGCTGCTAACTGGCTATTTCAAAAGTACTATGGTTGTGAAGCTGCTGACTCTTAGGGCTGCCACATAACTGTAGAGAGTAGGTGAGGGTGGAGTAGAGTAAGTTAAAACACCACAAAGCTCATGGTTCTTTCCAAAATTAAACTGCTTTTCTAGAATGCATGCACCCAACGCCAGTGTTCTGCAATGAGAGAGGCCACTGCAATGGGAGGCCCACACAAGCCAAAAGAATAAAAATGGATGAAAATAAATAAAAGAGGCCAAAATTTAAAAAAAATAAAGTCTTTGTATAGTAAGATTGACATCTGGGCTTACTCAGGAATAGTTTTTATGGACAGCGTCTTTTCCATATCTGGGCTATATTTACTTGTTTCTCCAAATGTCTTTTATCAATTGTAGTTGAATGGTGGGCATTTAACATGATATAACAAGGCAACTCTGGAGATTAGATTTTTCCCTGCCTTTCAACATTTGCTATTGTTTATTGTTATTGTTGTTTCTGTTTTCCTAGACTTATTCTGTAAAGACTTTTGTTATTGTGAGTGGCAGCTGAAGCTTCTGCTTGGTTAAGTTAATGCTCAGTAGATAAAGATTTCCTTAAATGCCTTGAACCAGTAACTACCTCAGCTTTCACCAAGGAACTCTGTGTACGCATTGGGGTATACCATCAATGTTCCAGTGATTTACAGTTCTGCTTTCTCTATGTCCTCTTTGTACAGATCCCCAACATCAACCAGAGGTTACAGCAGCCTCATACATTTCTAGGGCATGCCTGCAGCCCTGCCCATGAGCCTGACCTTCTAGAGTCAAAGAATATTGGAGCTATTCAAAGCCTCCTAGGAACATCTCATTCCCCATATTTTCCTCTAGTATTTTTGGCCATTTTTTGTTTGGCTCGACTAGTCTTGCCAACTGAGGCAGGTGTAATGTTAATTAATTGCCTCTGACTGTTTTGACACATGCCCACTGGGCGAGCTCTGAGTCAGGTCGAAGAGAAGGCTTATGAATGGCATTTCTAGAGATTTGCCAGAAAGGTCAGATACTGACTGTTCTCTAGGAATGGGTTCTTGGGAGGAGCTTCAGACATATTTTGCCTCTTTTAGTGGCTGCTAACTGGCTATTTCAAAAGTACTATGGTTGTGAAGCTGCTGACTCTTAGGGCTGCCACATAACTGTAGAGAGTAGGTGAGGGTGGGAGTAGAGTAAGTTAAAACACCACAAAGCTCATGGTTCTTTCCAAAATTAAACTGCTTTTCTGGAATAAATATTTCTCATATTAGTGCAAGCTTTTGGCTCATTTCTGAAGCTCTGGAAAAAGTTCATTTTGATAATCTTTTACCAGCATTCTCTATGTTTATGAAGGAGTAAAATTTTGGATGTCTTTATTCTGCCAACCCAGAAGTGTGTGCCCAATCTTTAATTTTTTTCCTGCAGCCTGTGGTTTGCAGGATCTTAGTTCTCCAACAAGGGACTGAACCCCGGCCCTAGCAGTGAAAACACTGAGTCCTTACCACTGGACAACCAGGGAATTCCTCCAACCTTTGATTTTAAATTGGAGCACGTAAATTGTTTGCAATGAATGAATTACTCTAATATATTTGTGCTTATATCCACTGTTCTACTATTTATATTCTATTTGTTGAATCTATTTTCCCTTTCCCTTATTTTTTCTTTAAAAAATGATTATATTTTGCCATTATGTTTTATCATTTTCACTCTGTTAACTTTTAAACACACAAACACACAGAGACACACATTACTGTGCTATTTTAAATGCTACAAATGCCATTTTAAAGAATCTCTATTAATTAGTATCTTTGCCACTTCCCAGATAATGTTAGGGCTTTAAAACCTTTTAACTTAATTTCCCTCCTTCTTACCTCTTGTGTTATTGTACATCTTTTGATTTACATATATACACACATTGTTTTTAATTCCATTCAATAGATTTTTAAAATTTTTTGGCTTCTTTTATTGGTTTTTAAAATTTATTTATTTTCATCCATCTTTATACTCCGGCCTGTGTGGGCCTCCCATTGCAGTGGCCTCTCTGGCTGCAGAGCACCGGCTCTAGGCGCATGCCCTCTAGAGTGCTGTCTCCTAATCGGACACACTCGTCCAGCTGCTCTGCTGCACATGGGATCTTCCACGACCAGGGATCGAACCGGTGCCCCTTGCATTGCAAGGTGGACTCTTTACCCACTAAGCCACCTGGGAAGTCTGCCATTCAATAGATATTTTGTGTTACCCATATATTTATTCTTTCTGTTGTCCTTAATGTCTTTGTACATGTCTATCTGCCTGAATAAGTTTCTTTAGTATTTTCTTTTCTTTTTTTTTTTTTTTTTAAGATTTATTTATTTTATTTATTTTGGGCGGGGCTTGGGTTGGGGAGGGAGGGGAGAGGGCGGGCCACTTCTATTGGTCTTTCATTTCTCTATTTTCATCCGTCTTTGTTCTTTGGCTCCCGTGGGCCTCCCATCGCAGTGGCGCCTGTTGTTGCAGAGCCCCGGCTCTGGGCGCATGCGCTCCAGAGCTCCGGCTCGGTGATTGGACACATCGGTCCAGCCGCTCCGCGGCACGTGGGATCTTCCCAGGCTAGGGGTCGAACCGGCGCCCCTTGCACTGCAAGGCGGTGTCCTTACCCACTGGACCACCAGGGGAAGCCCTCTTTAGTATTTTCTTAATGCACATCTGCTAGCAACAACACCTGAAAAATTCCTTTATTTCTCTCTCACTTTTATGAGATTTTTTTTTCTGGGTATAGAGTTCTATGTTGCATTTATTTTTTCTTAGCACTCTAAATATGACACCTGGCTTAGTCTGCTCAGGTTGGTGCAACCAAATATCATAAAACTGGGTGGCAAACAACAGATATTTATTTCTCATAGCTCTGACGTAGTCCATGACCAAGGTGCTAGATGATTGGCTCCTGGTAAGGACCTTTCCTGTCTTTTCAGAGAATCATCCTCTTGCTGTGTCCTCTCATGGTGGAGAGTGAGAGTGTCCCTCTTATGTCGTATCTTAAAGTTGGTGCAAAAATAATTGCAGTTTTACATTGTTGAACTTTGCCATTTGATACTGGAATACACCCCTAAATAAATGTGGTTATGTTATATATCATCTTAATGCACATTTCTCACTTTATGCTTTTTGTTAATGATGTATTACTTGCTGTTTATTTTATATGTAAATATATAAATATAAATATACACATATATATATTTCACTATAGAAATGATGTTTGACAAAAAACAAATTCAAGTGATTTTTTTTTCAAATTCAATATGGATTGTAAAGCACCAGAGACAACTCACAGCATCAACAACATGTTTAGCCCAGGAACTGCTAAAGAATGTACAGCACAGTGGTGGTTGAAGAAGTTTCACCAAGAATGAGAGCCTTGACGATGAGGAATGTAGTGGCTGGCCGTCAGAAGCTGACAACGACTAATTGAGAGCAATCATCAAAGCTGACCCTCTTGCAACTACACGAGAAGTTGCTAAAGAACTCAACATTCATCATTCTACAGTCGTTTGAGATTTGAAGTAGACTGGAAAGGTGAAAAAACTCACCACTCAAATGGGTGTCTCATGAGCTGATCAAGAATTTTAAAATTGTCATTTTAAAGTGTCATCTTCTCTTAATCCATGCAACAACAACAAAGCTTTTCTCTATTAGATTATGATGTGTGACAAAATGTGGATTTTATACAACCAGCAATGACCAGTTGTTGGACCAAGAAGAAGCTCCAAAGCACTTTCCAAAGCCAAAGTGTGTTACTCGCTCAGTCATGTCTGACTCTTTGTGACCCCACGGAATGTAATTCTTCAGCCTACTTTGTCCATTGAATTCTCCAGGCAAGAATACTGGAGTGGGTTGCCATGCCCTTCACCAGAGGATCTTCCCAACCCAGGGACGGAACCTGGGTTTCCAGCATTACAGGCAGATTCTTTACTATCTGAGCCACCAGGAGTCCACACTTGCACCAAAAATTAAAAAGGTCATGATCGCTGTTTGGTGGTTTGCTGGCAGTATGATCCACTACAGCTTTCTAAATCCTGGTGAAACCATCACACCTGACAAATATGCTTATCAAACTGATAAGACCCACTGAAAGCTTCAATACCTACAGTCAGCATTGGTCAACAGAAAGAGCCCAATTCTTCTTTATGACAACACCTGCCCTCATGTTGCACAACCAATGCTTCAAAAGTTGAACAAATTGGGTTACAAATTTGGCCTCATCTGCCATATTCACATGACTGCTCACCAATCGACTACCACTTCTTCAAGGATCTCGACAATTTTTTGCAGGGAGAATGCTTCCACAACCAGCAGGATGCAGAAAATGCTTCCCAAGAATTTGTTAAATCCTGAAGCACAAATTTTTACACTACAGGAATAAATAAACTTATTTCTCATTGGCAAAAACATGTTGATTGTAATGGTTTCCATTTAGATTAATAAAGATGTATTTAGCCTAATTATAATGATTTATAATTCATGGTCATCCAAAACCACAATTACTTTTGTACCGACCTAATACAATGCATTTAGGTATTCTGACAATCTTAGGTTGAATGCTGGGTATTTTGTGTGTGTGTGAGAGATTCCATTTATTTATTTATTTTTTATTACCATGAATGCCAAAGTTTAATTAGGGTTATTAATTATGCTCATATTTGCCATATCACTCATTTTTTTCTTATTTTATTTTTTACAGAGTTTTGTTGTTTACTGCCACACATCGACCTGAATCCACCATAGGTCTACATATGTCACCCCCCAATCTCCCTCCTCATCTCACCCCTCCAGGTCACCGCAGAGCCCCTGTTTGAGATATCCTAGTCCCACAGCATCTTCCCCTCCCTCACCCCAGTGTCCATAAGACTGTTCTCCATGTCGACCTCTCCACTGCTACTCTGCATATTCATTTATCAGAATGCTGGGTATTGTGTGTAATAAGTTAGAGCGCTCTGGATGAAGCTATCTACCTTCATAAGCAGTTCATCCTACACTCTGACAGACAACAGAAAGAAGAACATCTCAGTCTAATCCGGGGTTGGGAAGACTCAAGACTGATTTGTAGCTTTTGTCAGGGTTTGGTCTGAGAACTGGGGATCTTCTTAGGGCTTCTTGTCCTGGGTGAGTCTTGAAGTCAAATTTTAATGTCTCAGCACTGTGAAACCACTAAAAACTTCACTCTGTTTTTCAGCTGTTTCTCCTTGACTTTTCAGCATCATGACTGCTAAGAGGAAAATACTTCAATAGGAAAACTGATGTGGAGTCAGATTCACTTCTCTGCTTTTTCTTTTTCTTTTTTTTTTAATCTCCTGAATCTTGACCTCTCAAGACCTGGCTGTTTTGACATCCACAAACTTCACTTTTTGTCTCTCTCTCTCTCCTTGTGAGATGTTTATACAGCTTTGCTGGCTGTTCAGTACCCAACAAAACCTGCAAATGCCTTAAGGGGAAAAGCTTCATGCAAAAAGTTGGACTTCTTCAATGCAGTTTTCTTCTCTTTGGGATCTGCTGTCTCAAGTTCTGGTATCCTTAGAAGGTCTTTAATGCCTTCAAAAAAATGTCTTTTCTTCCCTTTTAACCCAGCGCTCTTGTTTTTTTCTACGGGAGCACTGACCTGCTGAAAAGTTACTCCATCGTAGCTAGAGTTAAATCTCTGAATTTATTTAATAGACAAGAGAAGCAAAGGTCTCTCCTTGAGAATCATGGGTTAAATGTGACTTGTTGAAGAATTAACATCCCTCCTCCCCATTTCTCATGGCTGGAAGAAGGGCCATGTATTGCTTCTCTTGGCTCCTGTGACAAAGGGTAAGTGGAGGAGCCACTTTTGGATGGCGATATAGACAGAAAATGCAAGTTGATAGCTTTGACTTGGGTTCATGTGCCAAGCTAGAGACCATCTGAGTTCTTTTAGAGCTAAGTGTGAGGATAAATGTCCTCATGCTGTGAGTATTCCTCTTTCTCTAGTTGTTTTCAGAAGTGATGGAGAAGAGCCAAAAGGGGTAACGGAAGATGCAGAAATCTAAGATACAGGAGGATTCATCAGGAGAATTGGGCAATTCACTTATAAATTTGTATTTTCAGAATGCGGGTTGGGAAAGTACTCTGGATGAAGCTATCTACCTTCATAAGCATTTCCTACACTCTGACAGACAACAGAAAGAAGAACATCTCAGTCTAATCCGGGGTTGGGAAGACTCAAGACTGATTTGTAGCTTTTGTCAGGGTTTGGTCTGAGAACTGGGGATCTTCTTAGGGCTTCTTGTCCTGGGTGAGTCTTGAAGTCAAATTTTAATGTCTCAGCACTGTGAAACCACTAAAAACTTCACTCTGTTTTTCAGCTGTTTCTCCTTGACTTTTCAGCATCATGACTGCTAAGAGGAAAATACTTCAATAGGAAAACTGATGTGGAGTCAGATTCACTTCTCTGCTTTTTCTTTTTCTTTTTTTTTTAATCTCCTGAATCTTGACCTCTCAAGACCTGGCTGTTTTGACATCCACAAACTTCACTTTTTGTCTCTCTCTCTCCTTGTGAGATGTTTATACAGCTTTGCTGGCTGTTCAGTACCCAACAAAACCTGCAAATGCCTTAAGGGGAAAAGCTTCATGCAAAAAGTTGGACTTCTTCAATGCAGTTTTCTTCTCTTTGGGATCTGCTGTCTCAAGTTCTGGTATCCTTAGAAGGTCTTTAATGCCTTCAAAAAAATGTCTTTTCTTCCCTTTTAACCCAGCGCTCTTGTTTTTTTCTACGGGAGCACTGACCTGCTGAAAAGTTACTCCATCGTAGCTAGAGTTAAATCTCTGAATTTATTTAATAGACAAGAGAAGCAAAGGTCTCTCCTTGAGAATCATGGGTTAAATGTGACTTGTTGAAGAATTAACATCCCTCCTCCCCATTTCTCATGGCTGGAAGAAGGGCCATGTATTGCTTCTCTTGGCTCCTGTGACAAAGGGTAAGTGGAGGAGCCACTTTTTGGATGGCGATATAGACAGAAAATGCAAGTTGATAGCTTTGACTTGGGTTCATGTGCCAAGCTAGAGACCATCTGAGTTCTTTTAGAGCTAAGTGTGAGGATAAATGTCCTCATGCTGTGAGTATTCCTCTTTCTCTAGTTGTTTTCAGAAGTGATGGAGAAGAGCCAAAAGGGGTAACGGAAGATGCAGAAATCTAAGATACAGGAGGATTCATCAGGAGAATTGGGCAATTCACTTATAAATGTTTCTGTAGTTTCCGAGCTGTATCTACCCAACCAAAAAAAAAGAGAGAAAAAACAGGGAAAGAATTTTGGCAAACATGATCATTAATTATGTAATTTGACTGCTTACTCTAATCAAGTTAATTGGTTAATTGCCAGGATTCCACACCACTTTGAATCACTCAGGGATGGCAAAAAAGAAGGGGAATTAAACCATGCATCTGATGCTTTTCTATAAGCTGATGGAAGTGTCTTGAGGGAATAGATATTTGGCCTTTAAGGTACTTTATGATGAGACTTTTCTTGCATTTTCTTTACAAAATACAGAAGAGGTGCAGCTGGATTTCCAGTCCATTGACTGACTTAGAGATCTGACCAATTCTTCACTCCTGGATTCTAGTCATTATTCAGCTGTGGATCCAACAAGATGTAGTTAAGAACAAAATGGAAAACTTCTGGAGAGGCTGGCCTCGTGCCCCCAGCCTTGGAGAACAGAACATGGAGGCAACATGCAGTTCATTTTCAGGAATTTTATATCCTAGCACTGAAGATCATTATGTACCTTTTCGTATTCATTCATTCATTCATTCATTCACTCACTTATTATTGAACACGGATAATGTGCCAGGCTCTATACAAGGTATGGTATGGCAGATACAAAGATGAATGAGACAGGACCCTTGCCCAGAGGAGTTCAACACCTGGTTAGAGAGTGGGCACTGGAAGTCAGTGATGTTACTGTGGGTGAGCAATGCAACAGGAGATGCTTGCACAGTGAGCATGAGGCATGGAGTCAGGAAGACGGAGTCTGCTTGAATAGGTTAGAGAAGGTTTGTTTCAGAGTTAGAAGTTGAGTCTTGTTGAGTGGCGAAATAGGGAAAAGGAAAATGGGCAAGTTGATAGCTTTGACTTGGGTTCATGTGCCAAGCTAGAGACCATCTGAGTTCTTTTAGAGCTAAGTGTGAGGATAAATGTCCTCATGCTGTGAGTATTCCTCTTTCTCTAGTTGTTTTCAGAAGTGATGGAGAAGAGCCAAAAGGGGTAACGGAAGATGCAGAAATCTAAGATACAGGAGGATTCATCAGGAGAATTGGGCAATTCACTTATAAATGTTTCTGTAGTTTCCGAGCTGTATCTACCCAACCAAAAAAAAAGAGAGAAAAAACAGGGAAAGAATTTTGGCAAACATGATCATTAATTATGTAATTTGACTGCTTACTCTAATCAAGTTAATTGGTTAATTGCCAGGATTCCACACCACTTTGAATCACTCAGGGATGGCAAAAAAGAAGGGGAATTAAACCATGCATCTGATGCTTTTCTATAAGCTGATGGAAGTGTCTTGAGGGAATAGATATTTGGCCTTTAAGGTACTTTATGATGAGACTTTTCTTGCATTTTCTTTACAAAATACAGAAGAGGTGCAGCTGGATTTCCAGTCCATTGACTGACTTAGAGATCTGACCAATTCTTCACTCCTGGATTCTAGTCATTATTCAGCTGTGGATCCAACAAGATGTAGTTAAGAACAAAATGGAAAACTTCTGGAGAGGCTGGCCTCGTGCCCCCAGCCTTGGAGAACAGAACATGGAGGCAACATGCAGTTCATTTTCAGGAATTTTATATCCTAGCACTGAAGATCATTATGTACCTTTTCGTATTCATTCATTCATTCATTCATTCACTCACTTATTATTGAACACGGATAATGTGCCAGGCTCTATACAAGGTATGGTATGGCAGATACAAAGATGAATGAGACAGGACCCTTGCCCAGAGGAGTTCAACACCTGGTTAGAGAGTGGGCACTGGAAGTCAGTGATGTTACTGTGGGTGAGCAATGCAACAGGAGATGCTTGCACAGTGAGCATGAGGCGCATGGAGTCGGGAAGACGGAGTCTGCTTGAATAGGTTAGAGAAGGTTTGTTTCAGAGTTAGAAGTTGAAACTGATGATGGCATGTAAATAAGATTCCCCCGTGCTCAAGGGGCAGAAGTTCGAGAGGAAAGTATTCTAAGAAAGTTAAGACACATGGGCCAGCATGTTCTTTTGGGGAACTTCTGCATGCTCACTGAACATGGATCTTGGGGTACAGGCTGGAAATGGGGAGTCTCCTGCAGTGGTTGGGGAGTTTTAAAGAAGAAAAGTCACTTGGCCAACTCTGAAAGGTCACTGTAATGATAACAAGGTGAGCAGGGACTCTGGAAGCAGCAGGAAATGGTTCAAAGCCTGGACCAGTTTTTCACTGTACCCTTGAGGAAGTTCCCAGATGCCACTGAGTTTTAAGAAAATAGAATGGTAACACGGTCCTTGAAATATTGTTGAGAGAATTAGAATCTATAAAGAACAGTATCTGAAATCTGTGTCTATTATTATTACAAGAGTAATAGAATGTATTGGAAAGTAGAAGAGCTTCTGAGCTGAAGAGACCTGGGTTCTTTTTTTTAAAAAATATTTCAATTAGTTAATTTATTTGGCTGTGCTGTGGCACAGGATCTTTGATCTCTGTCTCGGCATGCAGGATCGTTAGTTGTTGCATGTGGGATCTAGTTTCCAGAGCAGGGATTGAACCTGGGCATCCTCCCTTGGGAGCATGGAGTCTTAGCCACTGGACCACCAGGTAAGTCCCAAAGAGTCTTGGGCTCGGACCTTAGTCTTGCTTCTGACTAGATGGCTGTTTTGGGGCCTATTTCTTCACCATTTTTATCTGTTTTCTTACTGGTAGACTTCTATTTATTGAGTAAAGATTTATTAAGGGTCCTGTGCCTGCAGCCCTTGCTAGCAGCAGAGTTAACATCAGTGAACAATTAGGCACAATTTCTCCCCAAACCCATAACTCCAGTCCAATGTAAGAGAAAAAACATCAGAAATTTCAAACAGTGGGACAGTCTACAAAATCCCTGACTCCTCAAAACTGTCAATGTCATCAAAAACAGGGAAAACGGTCGCAGTCAAGAGGCACCCAGAGAAACCTGATGACCAAGTGTCATGTGGTCTCTTGGGTCAGATTCTTGAACAGAGAGAAGATATTAGGTGAACGTCAAGGAAACCTAAATAAAGAACTGGTGTTAAAAATAACGTATCAGGCTTCCTTGATGGTCCAGTAGGCAAAGAGTCTGCCTTGCAGTGCAAGGGGCACCAGTTTGATCCCTGGCACCAGAGGATCCCACGTACTGAGGAATGACTGCGCCGGTGTGTTCAGTTACGAGCCAGTGCTCTGGAGCACATGTGCCCAGAGCTGATGCTCTGCAACAAGAGAGACTGCTGTGATGGGAGGCCCACACAGGCCAAAGAATAAAGATGGATGAAAACAAATAAAGAAAAAATCAATAAAGGAGACCAAAATTTAAAAAAAAGGATAACTTCAAGAAAATAATGTATCAGTATTCAGTCACCTGAGGTACCTCCTGGGTTATATCCATAACCTGCTGAATCTCAAAGTCTTGAGGTCAGGCCCTGCATCAACACCTGTATTGGGTCTACTATAGCCAAGTAATGCGGACTGGGTAGATTCAACACAAAAATACATCAGTATTGATTCATGACTTGGAACAAATATAGTATACTAATGTAAGATGTCAACAGTAGAGGAAATTGTATATAGGGGGGCAGAGTTATACGGAAGTTGGACTAGTGTCGCAATTTTTCTATAAATTTAAATATGCTCTGAAAAGTAAAATCTATTGAAAAACAGGCATGGTCCCTGATCCAGCAGAATTATTGTGTAAAGTGGGAGTAACAAAATCATCTTATAGGGAGGTTTTGATATCTAATGACAGACTTGTAAATGATTTTCCATGAGGTTAGTGCATGTACATTAATGAATAAAAGTTTACTTTCCCCTTTACTGATTTCTACCCATCTTCATATATATATGTTTAAAATCTCAAACCCATATGTTCATCTACATATCCAAATATCTGTTGATTATTTACATATTATTCTATGTGTAGTAGTGTATTTTCAATTTTCTGGTTCAAGTTTACTGCAAGGCACACTGGAAGAGTTCTTTGCAGTATTTGAAGTTAAGTGTGGCCATGGATCTGTGCTGGCCAATGGATCCCAAGCAAAAAGGAAATGCATTCTGACTGGTTGGAGCTTTCAGCACCGCTTAACAATTGCCTCACTGGCATGTCAGCCAAGGTATATCCAGGAGAGTGGAGCTGCTATGAATGTTATGGGATAAAAGGATTGATTTCAGAAATTAGATATTATGCAATGGTAGGGGGGAATGGAAGTGAAGTGTGAGTCTCCCAGTTATGTCAACTCTTGGCGACCCCATGGACCATAGCCTATCAGGCTCTTCTGTCCATGGGATTCTCCAGGCAAGAATACTGGAGTGGGTTGCCATTTCCTGCTCTAGGGGATCTTTCTGACCCAGAGATAGAACCCGGCGAGGGAGGCGAGGTGGGGATGAGCCAAGGGAAGGTCTGGAAAGGGAGAGAATTATCAACGTAG
Source organism: Tragulus kanchil (assembly GCA_022376925.1). Classification (NCBI taxonomy): domain Eukaryota; kingdom Metazoa; phylum Chordata; class Mammalia; order Artiodactyla; family Tragulidae; genus Tragulus; species Tragulus kanchil. The sequence continues at coordinate 232,537,010 of JAIOJX010000028.1, read as the reverse complement.
TTGTTAGCCAGTCTTCCTGAAATACTGCTGAGAGTGGACAAGTTGGAGCGTTCAGAGGCATATAATAGGCCTGTTATATCCAGCCACTGGAGTGGGACCACGAGTGGGGAGTTTCTGGAGGTGTCCATGGAAGGCTGCTGCCTGAATGCATCTGGCGGTGAACCTTGGGCCAGTGTTGGTCAGGGTCTCCATTGCAGGAGATGAGCGGAACGTGGAGCAGAGGAAGCAAGGACAAGCTGAGTTTCCCCTGGGTGTCTCTGTGTCTGCTGTTTCTGTATCTAATGATGCTCTTTGAAGACTAATTGTGTTACTTCACTTTTGCCTCTCAAATCTCTTTTCAAATTCCCCTTTTAACCAAGAACCATACAGGAGAGAGAATTCTGGAAAGTGAATTTCCAACGTAACACAAAACAATCCAGCACAGCATTTACCAACCTGGCATCTACACACTCCTCTTTTAACCATTATTTTCAAATGAAGGCAATAGAAAAATAATGTTTCTACCTAACATGATGAACAACTATCTGTGTACAACCAAAACTATGCTAACTTCTCCCTCAAAGAGTATACACAAAGTCTCCAGAATTTTTAAAAAATTATTCCTTTATATGTCGTGTGCTTTTTATTTATTTATTTTTAATTTTGGCCTCTTTTATTGATTTTTTGTTAATGTATTTTCATCCATCTCTGCTCTTCGGCCTATGTGGGCCTCCCATTGCAGTGGACTTCCTCGTTGCAGAGCAGTGGCTCTGGGTGCATGTGCTCCAAAGTGCTGGCTTGCAATTGGACACAGAGCCCATGGGATAAAAGGATTGATTTCAGAAATTAGATATTATGCAATGGTAGGGGAATGGAAGTGAAGTGTGAGTCTCCCAGTTATGTCAACTTGACCCCATGGACCATAGCCTATCAGGCTCTTCTGTCCATGGGATTCTCCAGGCAAGAATACTGGAGTGGGTTGCCATTTCCTGCTCTAGGGGATCTTTCTGACCCAGAGATAGAACCCGGCGAGGGAGGCGAGGTGGGGATGAGCCAAGGGAAGGTCTGGAAAGGGAGAGAATTATCAACGTAGTTGTTAGCCAGTCTTCCTGAAATACTGCTGAGAGTGGACAAGTTGGAGCGTTCAGAGGCATATAATAGGCCTGTTATATCCAGCCACTGGAGTGGGACCACGAGTGGGGAGTTTCTGGAGGTGTCCATGGAAGGCTGCTGCCTGAATGCATCTGGCGGTGAACCTTGGGCCAGTGTTGGTCAGGGTCTCCATTGCAGGAGATGAGCGGAACGTGGAGCAGAGGAAGCAAGGACAAGCTGAGTTTCCCCTGGGTGTCTCTGTGTCTGCTGTTTCTGTATCTAATGATGCTCTTTGAAGACTAATTGTGTTACTTCACTTTTGCCTCTCAAATCTCTTTTCAAATTCCCCTTTTAACCAAGAACCATACAGGAGAGAGAATTCTGGAAAGTGAATTTCCAACGTAACACAAAACAATCCAGCACAGCATTTACCAACCTGGCATCTACACACTCCTCTTTTAACCATTATTTTCAAATGAAGGCAATAGAAAAATAATGTTTCTACCTAACATGATGAACAACTATCTGTGTACAACCAAAACTATGCTAACTTCTCCCTCAAAGAGTATACACAAAGTCTCCAGAATTTTTAAAAAATTATTCCTTTATATGTCGTGTGCTTTTTATTTATTTATTTTTAATTTTGGCCTCTTTTATTGATTTTTTGTTAATGTATTTTCATCCATCTCTGCTCTTCGGCCTATGTGGGCCTCCCATTGCAGTGGACTTCCTCGTTGCAGAGCAGTGGCTCTGGGTGCATGTGCTCCAAAGTGCTGGCTTGCAATTGGACACACTGGTCCAGCCGCTCCATGGCGCGTGGGATCTTATTGGGTCAGGAATCGAACCAGTGCCCCTTGTACTGCAAGGTGGACTCTTTACCCACTGGACCACCAAGGAAGCCCTCTCCAGAATTTTTGTTGAGAAATCAGATTGTACTCAACTCCTTGTTCCCTTGTATGTAATGTGTCATTTTCTTCTGGCTGTTTTTAAATTTTTCCCTTTATTTTCACTTTTGGTATTTAGCTGTGAGTGCCTAGGTATGGTTTTCATCATATTTATAACTTCTTTATATCCCTAAATTTCTGTCTTTCACCAAATTTCAAAAAATGTCATCCATTATTTATTAAAATATTTTTTCTACTCCATTTTTTTTCCCTTTCTTAGATACAGAAACAGCAAATACAGAGATGCCTGTGGGATCTCAGCTCGTCCTTCCTTTCTCTGCTCCACATCTAGCACGTCTCCTGGAACACAGGTCCTGATGACCCACAGTGACCCAAGGCTCACTGCCAGATGCATTCAGGCAGCAGCCTTCCATAGATACCTCCAGAAACTCCAACTACATGTATATTCAGCTTTCAATAGTTTTAGAACTGGTTCCTGAGGCTCTGTTCATTTTGCAATCTTTTCTTTAAAAAAAAAAAAATTGAACAGTCTCTACCAATATATCTTCAAGCTCATTGACTATTATGTCCACTCTGCTTTTAAACACATAGAGTGCCTTTACTTTTAGGTCTTCTGTTTTTCAATTCTAGAATTTTTATTTGGCCCCTTTTAATGGTTTCTGGTTCTGTTTTTTTTCAAGTCAATGAATGTGATTAATGAGTCATTTTGAAACCCAAGACTGCTGATTTCAATACCTTTATGGTCACTATTGATTGTCTTTTCTTTTAAGAATGGGTGGCCTTTCCTCGGTTCTTCATTTGTTGAGTAGTTTTATTATTATTTTATACCGTGGATAATAAATTCTCTTTGTGGAATTCTGGATTCTGTTATATTCTTTCACAGAGAGTTGGTTTAGTTTTTGCTTTCTTTGTTTTAGCATCATAATTTGGTTGAACTCAAATGACAAAACTCACCTTTAATGCTCCCAAGCCCTATCGTTATTCCTGGTTCGGCTCTTTGTTTGTTTGTTTTATGTGGGTCATGCTGTGTCGTTTTTGAGGTAAGTGGGCCTCTCTCTAGTTGTGGTGCACAGCCCAACTTGATCTGTGGCGTGTGGAACCTTAGTTCCCCAACTAAAGATCATATCTGCATCCCCTGTGTTGGGAAGGAAAATTCTTCACCACTGGACCACCAGGGAAGTCCTTGATATAGCTCTTTTAATTGCAAAATGAGGTTGGATTTAAGTGTGGATTTCTGCCCTATGAAACTGTAAGTTTTTCAAAGTCACTAACTGGATTTTATTCATCTTTGTGTCCTTCCATTCAGTTTAATGTTGCACACAGTGGCCTTACTACAATGCTGAAAGCATGAATTAAATGTAATTTAGGAAACATCCATCAAATCAAAACACTGTTATAAAAAGACACAGGGGGAACTTCCCGGTGGTTCAGTGTGGGGAAATGGTTAAGACTCTGTGCTTCCAAAGCAAAGGGGCATGGGTCTGATCCTTGGTTAGGGAACTAAGAATCCACATACAGTGTGGCCAAGTAAACTTTAAAAATAAATAAATAATAAGACCAGAAAGAAAGAGAGGAACGTGGGGAGTCTCAGGAGTATATACCAATTTCGACCTTCCTATGCTTGGCATCATTTTCAGTTGTTAATCCTCTACCAAGAAGGTGGGCCTCAGTTACATCCAACCTTCAGTGTTTACACTTTCATCTATTATTCCCTACAGAGTACACATCATAGCAAAGCCCTATTTTAGTAAAATAATTAAAATAGAAGACTGTGATTGTTCATGACTTTAGCTGCATTTCCACAGTGTGGAATTAATCTAAATGTTATAAAAATCAATCACAATTCAAAACCACCATTCGAGCCTCCTTTACTCATTCACTCAATAAACATTGGAGCATGGTGATGTTGCAGATACTAGGTCCATAAAAATCAAAATTAATAAGCATAGTTACTGTCCTCAAGAGGTGAGGGATACACAGAGTTTAGTCATTTAATCAGTTATTTGTAGATTTACAAATATTTGTTGAGCACATATTTTGTGCTAGGATCTTTGGGATATGATATTATTCTAATCTTATTTTAATCTTCTCATTAGAAGATGTCCTCAGGGAACTCATAGTTTCTCTGAAAAGTATTAACTCTAAGAAAGGTTTTCTTATATTGCAGTCTTTCAAGTACTACTCTCACTTATTTTATTTTTTTTTCTTTTTGCCTTTGTCAATACAAGGTGCATGTGTGCATGCTTAGTCCCGTCAGTCGTGTCTAACTCTTTGTGACCCTACGGATTGCAGCCTGCCAGGCTCCTTTGTCCATGGGATTCTCCAGGAAAGAATACTGGAATGGGTTGCCGTGCCCTCCTCCAGGGGATCATCCCAGTCTAGGGATAGAACCAGAGTCTCCTATGTCTTCTGCATCACAGATGGAAAAGCCACTAAGCCACCAGAGAAGCCCCAGCCCATATACTACATATTGCTGATTCATATTGTGTTTTCTCTTTAAAATCATAAATTAATTTAATTGAAGAAGGAAGGTTATATCACTGGACATGCTACTTATGCTTTTCAAATTCACACTAAAAAATACATGATTATTGGACTTCCCTGGTGGTCCAGTGAGTAAAGAGTCTGCCTTGCCATGCAAGGGGCACCGGGTTGATCCCTGGCTTGGGAAGATCCCTCGTGCCTGGGAGTGGCTGGACCGATGTGTCCAATTGTGAGCCAACACTCTGGAGTGCATGTGCCCAGAGCTGGTGCTCTGCAACCAGAGAGGCCACTGCAATGGGAGGCCCACATAGGCCAACCTTCAGTGTTTACACTTTCATCTATTATTCCTGTACACATCATAGCAAAGCCCTATTTTAGTAAAATAATTAAAATAGAAGACTGTGATTGTTCATGACTTTAGCTGCATTTCCACAGTGTGGAATTAATCTAAATGTTATAAAAATCAATCACAATTCAAAACCACCATTCGAGCCTCCTTTACTCATTCACTCAATAAACATTGGAGCATGGTGATGTTGCAGATACTAGGTCCATAAAAATCAAAATTAATAAGCATAGTTACTGTCCTCAAGAGGTGAGGGATACACAGAGTTTAGTCATTTAATCAGTTATTTGTAGATTTACAAATATTTGTTGAGCACATATTTTGTGCTAGGATCTTTGGGATATGATATTATTCTAATCTTATTTTAATCTTCTCATTAGAAGATGTCCTCAGGGAACTCATAGTTTCTCTGAAAAGTATTAACTCTAAGAAAGGTTTTCTTATATTGCAGTCTTTCAAGTACTACTCTCACTTATTTTATTTTTTTTTCTTTTTGCCTTTGTCAATACAAGGTGCATGTGTGCATGCTTAGTCCCGTCAGTCGTGTCTAACTCTTTGTGACCCTACGGATTGCAGCCTGCCAGGCTCCTTTGTCCATGGGATTCTCCAGGAAAGAATACTGGAATGGGTTGCCGTGCCCTCCTCCAGGGGATCATCCCAGTCTAGGGATAGAACCAGAGTCTCCTATGTCTTCTGCATCACAGATGGAAAAGCCACTAAGCCACCAGAGAAGCCCCAGCCCATATACTACATATTGCTGATTCATATTGTGTTTTTCTCTTTAAAATCATAAATTAATTTAATTGAAGAAGGAAGGTTATATCACTGGACATGCTACTTATGCTTTTCAAATTCACACTAAAAAATACATGATTATTGGACTTCCCTGGTGGTCCAGTGAGTAAAGAGTCTGCCTTGCCATGCAAGGGGCACCGGTTTGATCCCTGGCTTGGGAAGATCCCTCGTGCCTGGGAGTGGCTGGACCGATGTGTCCAATTGTGAGCCAACACTCTGGAGTGCATGTGCCCAGAGCTGGTGCTCTGCAACCAGAGAGGCCACTGCAATGGGAGGCCCACATAGGCCAAAGAAGAAAGATGGATGGAAAAAAAAAATTAGAAAGAGGAAAAAACATGATTATTAAATTACAAAATGACTAAAGGCAAAATACCAAGTGTTGTATGTCTCACACTCTGGGAAACATTGCTTTCACTGTGTTAAATAGATTGAGGAAGGGCTCTGAAGATGAGGGAACAGCATGAACTAAGACATCAGCATTCATGGTGTGTTTGGAGAAATAAAACGATCCTCTGTCAGAAGACAGCATGCTCAAAGAGAATGAGTGATAGCTAACCCAGGGCAGGGGTGGGTAGTGGGGAGGCAGGAAGGCCATGGGTGGCATGGTCAGGCATTTGACTTGAACCTGAAACTCCACGGGAGTCAGGTGTCCATTTCCTTCCACAGGGCACTGGAAGCACAGCAGCTTGCACGCTCCCCAAGTTGGTTTCTTCATAACATCCACTGGAATCTTGGTTTTCCTGGAAGCAGCATCCTTGCTGTTCATGCAGATGTTTTGGGAGAAAGCCTGATCTTAGGGGCTTGGGTTCTTGGGCTGGGGGTCAAGTCTTGCACATCAGGAGTGGCCAGACAGAGGGAGGAGCCAAGCATTCTGAGAAGCTGGGTGACTCCCAGGCTCCCTGAAACTTCCTCCTGGCAGGAGCTGATGAGCTGTCAAGGTTTCCTTCCTAAACCCCACACTCCATGTGTTTGCCGTGTGGCCACAGAGATGCACATGGGATTGGGGGCTGGGGTGTGAGGGCTTAGTTCTGCAGGCATTGCTTCCTCTCTTTTCCTGTGCCTTTTTGAGGGAGCTTATTTTGCTTTCTCAAAGTTATGGTGGGGAGTAAAGGGGTAGTAATGAGTTCCAGATGCTTTTATTTTGCTCCTTCTATAATTGGAAACAAAAATATAGCATGGCTTTTAAACTGCAAGTGCCAGAGAGGAATGATGCTTTTAGCTCAGGGTTTGGAGCTGTGATTTAGGGCCTAGCGTGAGACTCTGGCCATCATCACCACACACCAGGTCAGCCACGCGGCTCCCTGCAGACCCAGCTCCAGGCTTTATCTTAGGGCCTGCGTGAGGTTCAACTGTGAGTCCTATTTTAAGAAATTCTAATGCATGGAACCCAAACTTGCAAAGCAGACAGCTTTGAGCAGAGTGAGCAGCCATGCATTCAAAGGGTGATTGTCTCGCAGAAGGCCACTGAGCATGCCTTTTTTAATTGCAGTTCCCTTAGTGCACCTAAAAGTTTCCCCTCACATCATTAATTGTCGAGGAAGGGGACAAAGAACCTTCTAGCCGATGTTCTGAGTATGAAGGGCCAAGTGAAGATCAATTAAAGAAAACCAAGAGACCAGAGTCTTGAAGTATAAAGTGATCTTAGGGAGAAAGAATGCTTGAATTACCACGAATTTATTTGAACCGCATGCAGCTAAATAAAACGATCCTCTGTCAGGACAGCTGCTCAAAGAGAATGAGTGATAGCTAACCCAGGGCAGGGGTGGGTAGTGGGGAGGCAGGAAGGCCATGGGTGGCATGGTCAGGCATTTGACTTGAACCTGAAACTCCACGGGAGTCAGGTGTCCATTTCCTTCCACAGGGCACTGGAAGCACAGCAGCTTGCACGCTCCCCAAGTTGGTTTCTTCATAACATCCACTGGAATCTTGGTTTTCCTGGAAGCAGCATCCTTGCTGTTCATGCAGATGTTTTGGGAGAAAGCCTGATCTTAGGGGCTTGGGTTCTTGGGCTGGGGGTCAAGTCTTGCACATCAGGAGTGGCCAGACAGAGGGAGGAGCCAAGCATTCTGAGAAGCTGGGTGACTCCCAGGCTCCCTGAAACTTCCTCCTGGCAGGAGCTGATGAGCTGTCAAGGTTTCCTTCCTAAACCCCACACTCCATGTGTTTGCCGTGTGGCCACAGAGATGCACATGGGATTGGGGGCTGGGGTGTGAGGGCTTAGTTCTGCAGGCATTGCTTCCTCTCTTTTCCTGTGCCTTTTTGAGGGAGCTTATTTTGCTTTCTCAAAGTTATGGTGGGGAGTAAAGGGGTAGTAATGAGTTCCAGATGCTTTTATTTTGCTCCTTCTATAATTGGAAACAAAAATATAGCATGGCTTTTAAACTGCAAGTGCCAGAGAGGAATGATGCTTTTAGCTCAGGGTTTGGAGCTGTGATTTAGGGCCTAGCGTGAGACTCTGGCCATCATCACCACACACCAGGTCAGCCACGCGCTCCCTGCAGACCCAGCTCCAGGCTTTATCTTAGGGCCTGCGTGAGGTTCAACTGTGAGTCCTATTTTAAGAAATTCTAATGCATGGAACCCAAACTTGCAAAGCAGACAGCTTTGAGCAGAGTGAGCAGCCATGCATTCAAAGGGTGATTGTCTCGCAGAAGGCCACTGAGCATGCCTTTTTAATTGCATTTCCCCTTAGTGCACCTAAAAGTTTCCTCACATCATTAATTGTCGAGGAAGGGGACAAAGAACCTTCTAGCCGATGTTCTGAGTATGAAGGGCCAAGTGAAGATCAATTAAAGAAAACCAAGAGACCAGAGTCTTGAAGTATAAAGTGATCTTAGGGAGAAAGAATGCTTGAATTACCACGAATTTATTTGAACCGCATGCAGCTTTTCAGAAGATCTGGAAAGTCACCATGAGGAGACCTGACTCTGGGCCACACTTGGAACTGGGATTCTTGTGTGTTAGACAAAGCACTCCTCAACATGCAGGAAGAAACACCTATTTCAATTCAGACCTTTTGGAAACTTCGTTCTTGTTTTTGGTCAATTGCTGTTACAAAATGGAACAACAGGGAAAGTCAGATTCAAATTTTAATCATGGGAAAACACTTGGCCTCCACTGTAAGACATAGTCACAGGAGATTACACTCTCTCCAGGGAAATCATCATTAACACAAAGCAGATCTCAGGCCCCCATCTAAAGTAGGCCAAGATGGAAAGATAAAGCTAAATAAATGACCACTCCATCCTGACATGAATTGCACAGCACACTGGTAGAAACAGGTATTCTGAATCCAGGACTGAAATTTAAGACTGGCCTTTCATTTGTAGCAAACCAAATAGTTCTTGTTCTCCTTTGATGCCAAAACTGAGGTCGGTTTTTTTTTCTCTTTCCCCCATCATGCCTCTTTTGTTTATATTTATTTTCATCCATCTTTTTATTCTTTGGCCTGTGTGGGCCTCCGATTGCAGTGGCCTCTCACTGCAGGGCACTGGCTCTCGGCGCATGTGCTCCAGAGTGAGGGATCATAATTGGACACACTGTTCCAGCCGCTTTGCAGCACATGGGATCTTCCCAGGCCAGGGATTGAACCAGTGCCCCTTGCACTGCAAGGCAGACTCTTTACCCACTGGACCACCAGGGAAGCCCTCAGGTCAGTTGTGATGAGCAAAAGAAACTGACTAACATCTCCCTCATTTGTCTCACTCTTGCTCTCTCATTGCCTGCCTTACATATATATATATATATATATATATATATATATTATTATGGTTGCACTGGGTCTTTGTTGCTGTGGATGGGCTTTCTCTAGTTGCAGTGATCAGGGGCTCATCTCTAGTTACAATGTGCATGTTTCTCTTTGCGGTAGCTTGTCTTGTTGCAGAGCACAGGCTCTAGGCACATGGGCTTCAGTAGTTGCAACTCTCAGGCTCAGTAGTTGTAGTTCACGGGCTCTAGAGCTTGGGCTCAATAGTTGTCACACGTGGACTTAGTTGCCGGGCAGCGTATGGAATCTTCTTGCACCAGGGATCAAACCATGGCCCCTGCATTGACTGGTGAATTCTTAACCACTGGACCACCAGGGAAGCCCTTCTTCTTGCCTTTTATGTTTTCCTCTTAAAACCATGTAAGTAGTTTCTCCTCAACATCTTGCACTGCCATGCAGTGAGCACCTACGTGGTGCTGGACACCTTACAGAGGTACATAGTATTACTCCCATTCTCTAGACCTTAAATTGATCAGGCAATTCCAAGGCCTATAGTCCTCGCCTACATTCTGCCCTGTCTAATCATAAGTAGCCCATGATGTGATCTAAAGATATTGTTCAGTAGTTTTTAACCCTTTCAGAAATCTTATCAAGTTTGGGGCTCTGTCCTAGACCTGTTGAGTCGGAGCCTCTGGGATCTAAGCACACATGTCTTAAACCTTCTCTTTTTTATCTAGATGCACAGTGGGGCTGTGGGTTGCTGCAGGAGCACCTTAAGTGATGTGATGTTTGGGCTATTTGACAGCTGACTTATTTTCAGGGAGCCCTCTGCTCTGTGACGGGGACTGAAGCCCGGCCATTGCCTTTCATATGGCCTGAGAAATTAACCAGAGAAAAGGCATACTCCTCATTTCTGGCAGGTCTTCAAACCCTAGTCTCACTCTTTTCTGACCCTCTAAGTTAACCTGGAAGTTCAGAAGGAAACTTTAGGGGTCCATATCAGTCTCCTTTAAATTGAAGAGCCCCCGGTCTCTGTCCCTTGCCTCTTTCTCTCACTCTTATTTGTTCTGAGGGCTTGAAGAGGCCTCCCTAGAGGTCTATTCCAGTGCCTATGGGAAACTTGCTAAGCCCTCATGACACAAATGGAAAAAGGAGAAAACTGGAGAGTCACCCATTCCTCGCAGTGATCAGGGGCTCATCTCTAGTTACAATGTGCATGTTTCTCTTTGCGGTAGCTTGTCTTGTTGCAGAGCACAGGCTCTAGGCACATGGGCTTCAGTAGTTGCAACTCTCAGGCTCAGTAGTTGTAGTTCACGGGCTCTAGAGCTTGGGCTCAATAGTTGTCACACGTGGACTTAGTTGCCGGGCAGCGTATGGAATCTTCTTGCACCAGGGATCAAACCATGGCCCCTGCATTGACTGGTGAATTCTTAACCACTGGACCACCAGGGAAGCCCTTCTTCTTGCCTTTTATGTTTTCCTCTTAAAACCATGTAAGTAGTTTCTCCTCAACATCTTGCACTGCCATGCAGTGAGCACCTACGTGGTGCTGGACACCTTACAGAGGTACATAGTATTACTCCCATTCTCTAGACCTTAAATTGATCAGGCAATTCCAAGGCCTATAGTCCTCGCCTACATTCTGCCCTGTCTAATCATAAGTAGCCCATGATGTGATCTAAAGATATTGTTCAGTAGTTTTTAACCCTTTCAGAAATCTTATCAAGTTTGGGGCTCTGTCCTAGACCTGTTGAGTCGGAGCCTCTGGGATCTAAGCACACATGTCTTAAACCTTCTCTTTTTTATCTAGATGCACAGTGGGGCTGTGGGTTGCTGCAGGAGCACCTTAAGTGATGTGATGTTTGGGCTATTTGACAGCTGACTTATTTTCAGGGAGCCCTCTGCTCTGTGATGGGTACTGAAGCCCGGCCATTGCCTTTCATATGGCCTGAGAAATTAACCAGAGAAAAGGCATACTCCTCATTTCTGGCAGGTCTTCAAACCCTAGTCTCACTCTTTTCTGACCCTCTAAGTTAACCTGGAAGTTCAGAAGGAAACTTTAGGGGTCCATATCAGTCTCCTTTAAATTGAAGAGCCCCCGGTCTCTGTCCCTTGCCTCTTTCTCTCACTCTTATTTGTTCTGAGGGCTTGAAGAGGCCTCCCTAGAGGTCTATTCCAGTGCCTATGGGAAACTTGCTAAGCCCTCATGACACAAATGGAAAAAGGAGAAAACTGGAGAGTCACCCATTCCTCGCAGTGAAGGCCAGACATCCCCCGAGATATAGGGTGTTCTCAGCTCACCTGCTTCCAAATGGCTGGGCTTCATCCAGTTTCCCCATCTTTCCATTTTGTTGGTGCCTCCATTCCACTGAGTATTGACAAGGTCCAGCCTCCACGGGAAGTGGAAGTTGACAGAGCCTCCAAGCTAATGTGATTTTCTGCAGTTAGGGGATTCCTCAGGTTCTAACCCTCTAGACCACGGAAGCCAGGGGCTGCAGGAGCTAAGCTTCTAAAAGCAGGCACAAACCTGCTCTCCCTCTGTAGGTAAACTTACATCAAACCTAGGTCCTCTTAGTAGGATATGGAATGTGAGATTTTCTAAAAAAACATCTTTACAGCCATGATTGTCTCTTGGAACTCAGCTTATGTGAATAATTAAGGGTGTGCTCCCACAACTCATTGTAAGTGTTCACTGTCACACTGTTTTTGCTGAGAAAACTTGGAAACCATCTAAATGGCCAATAAGAGAGGATTAGATAAATGAATCACATCACTCTGGAAAAAACATGGTGATCCTACTCTGGATCACGGAAGGTTATTTATTATATTTTAAATGCCAAAAGTAGGTCACAAAACAATATGAACACTATGATCTCATTTTTGCATCTGGAGAAATGCACACCAAACTATTAATAATCACTATCTCTGGGTGGGATTAAAGGTGGTTTTTATTTTCTCCTTCTTTGCATGCCTGTATTTTCTAACAATAATAATTATGAAGAATGTGTAGTCTTTGTTCAATTGGTACAAATCTAATGCCTCTGTTGAGTGAGATCATGTATCTGAAAGTGAGATGGAAAGAAGAGGGAATATAGGCTCTTTCACAACCTCCAACCCCAACGCCACTTCCCAACCACTGACATCAACAGGATTGACAAGCATTGTTTACCAGCAAGGCCTTCGTATTTTTTCATTAACCGGAAGAGGAAATAGATACAACTGGACTCCACAGTGCCTACACTCTGCCTGAGGTTGCCTAAAAGAGTTGTAAATCTTCAACACAAAGCAATCCAACCCCAAAGACAGCGGAACTGAGAGATACACACTTCCTCTCCTGTCAGGGTTGGCCAGGGGGCATGGCTCCTAGGTTTGGAGCAATTGAGGTGAGAGATGGGCATCATGCCCAGGAAGTCACAGCATCACTTTCATTTCTGGTCCGACTGGTTTTGGAGACCATGGTTAGTTCTCTTAGCCAAGTGGTTCCGGTACTCCTTCACCCCAGCATGCAACCAGATCATGGCTCTGGTAGTGCCTCACACAGATCAGCTTTAGGCATCCCTGCCATGTCTGCCCCATACGACTTTCAGCATCCCGAATCTTCCTGGAGCCTGCAGAGCCCCCAAGAGGTGGGTCACCGGAGTTCTGCAGTAAAACATATCCATCAGCCCCAACACCTCCCCAGGAATGGGTAAGAAGGAAAGAGGCCAGAGTGTTATTCTAAAGTAAGGGTCAGCAAATGACTCCCAGGGGCAACATCTGGTCCCCTGCCTGTTTTTGTAAATGAGTGTTATTGGAATACAGTCACATGCATTCATCTGGGTATCATCTAAGGCTGCTGAAATGCTCAAACAGCATAGCTGTGGAATAGACAGAAACCATATAGCCCGGAAAGCCAAATATTTCTGACCTCTGCTCCACAGGATATCTCATCAGGAAAACAAGAGAAGAAGGACATTACTGGCTACTCTGGGACAGACAGTCTCCTGGTTGTCCTCCTCTCTCTGGCCCCTCCTGCTTGATTTCCAGTGCCAGCCCTCAGATACTAAAGTTGATCAAGATGTATGCACCCCAATATTCATAGCAGCGCTATTCACAATAACCAAGACATGGAAGCAAAGGAAGTATGCATTGACACATGAAGGGATCAAGAAGATATGTTACATATACATGCAACAGAATATTACTCAGTCATAAAAAGGAGTAAAATAATGTCATTTGCAGCAACATGAGTGGACCGAGGGGCTTCCCCAGGGACTCAGTGGCAAAGAATCTACCTGCAGTGCAGAAGCTGTGGGTTCCATCCCTGGGTTGGGAAGATCCCCTGGAGGAGGACATGGCAACCCATTCCAATATTCTTGCCTGAAGAATCCCATGGACAGGAGCCTCGTGGGCTACAGTCCACAGGGTTCCAAAGAGTGAAGCAACTTAGTACACATGCACGCATAAGTAATATCATATGATATTTATCTTTGTCTGGCTTACCTAATTTAGTATGGTAATCTCTAAGTCCATTCATGAGTGCTACATCTCTTCAGTCATGTCTGAAACTATGCGACCCTATGGATTGTAGCCTTCCAGACTCCTCTGTTTGTGGGGATTCTCCAGGCAAGAATACGGGAGTGGGTTGCCATGCCCTCCTCCAGGGGATCTTCCCAACTCAGGGATCAAACCCAGGTCTCCTGTGGCTCCAGCTTTGTAGGTGGATTCTTTACTGTTGAGCCACTGGGGAAGCCCATGGTATTTATTATATGTGGAATGTAAAAAAAATGATACAAATTAAATTATTTATAATTTCTGTGAGTCTGTGAGAAACAGACTCACAGAAAACAAACTTATGGTTATCAAAGAGGAAACAAATGGAGGGATAAATTAGGAGCTTAGCATACACATACACACACACACACATACCATATATAAAACAGATAAACAACAAGGACCTACTGCATAGCGCTGTATTCAATATCTTGTAACTATATACGATATCTTGTAATAACCTACAATGGAAAAGATTCTGAAAAAGAATATACGCATATATATGTATGTATACATGGGTCACTTTGTCGTATACCTGAAGCTAACACAACATTGTAAATCAACTACACTTCAACAAAAGATAAAAGAATAAAGTTCATCAAGGTCTTCTCTTTGCTCCTCCCACTGACATTCTAGATTCTCAGCATCCCCTTTGAAGGTCTCAAAGACCTTTTGAATCACACAAGTGTTAGCCTAGGATTTACCATATAATTGATTTATCCAATCTGGGGCATTTGAGGGAAGAAAATCATTCTGGACAAGACTTTGAGATAATAGGCATAACTTGGATTGTCTTGGAAAAACTGAGAAGTAAGGTCATGTTAGATGAAAGCACTAATGATCTTGTTTCCCCAGGAAACTTGGCAAGATCCCTGGAGGAGGACATGGCAACCCATTCCAATATTCTTGCCTGAAGAATCCCATGGACAGGAGCCTCGTGGGCTACAGTCCACAGGGTTCCAAAGAGTGAAGCAACTTAGTACACATGCACGCATAAGTAATATCATATGATATTTATCTTTGTCTGGCTTACCTAATTTAGTATGGTAATCTCTAAGTCCATTCATGAGTGCTACATCTCTTCAGTCATGTCTGAAACTATGCGACCCTATGGATTGTAGCCTTCCAGACTCCTCTGTTTGTGGGGATTCTCCAGGCAAGAATACGGG
Source organism: Tragulus kanchil (assembly GCA_022376925.1). Taxonomy (NCBI): domain Eukaryota; kingdom Metazoa; phylum Chordata; class Mammalia; order Artiodactyla; family Tragulidae; genus Tragulus; species Tragulus kanchil. Next base: position 232,522,001 of record JAIOJX010000028.1, on the reverse strand, counting down.
AGTGGGTTGCCATGCCCTCCTCCAGGGGATCTTCCCAACTCAGGGATCAAACCCAGGTCTCCTGTGGCTCCAGCTTTGTAGGTGGATTCTTTACTGTTGAGCCACTGGGGAAGCCCATGGTATTTATTATATGTGGAATGTAAAAAAAATGATACAAATTAAATTATTTATAATTTCTGTGAGTCTGTGAGAAACAGACTCACAGAAAACAAACTTATGGTTATCAAAGAGGAAACAAATGGAGGGATAAATTAGGAGCTTAGCATACACATACACACACACACACATACCATATATAAAACAGATAAACAACAAGGACCTACTGCATAGCGCTGTATTCAATATCTTGTAACTATATACGATATCTTGTAATAACCTACAATGGAAAAGATTCTGAAAAAGAATATACGCATATATATGTATGTATACATGGGTCACTTTGTCGTATACCTGAAGCTAACACAACATTGTAAATCAACTACACTTCAACAAAAGATAAAAGAATAAAGTTCATCAAGGTCTTCTCTTTGCTCCTCCCACTGACATTCTAGATTCTCAGCATCCCCTTTGAAGGTCTCAAAGACCTTTTGAATCACACAAGTGTTAGCCTAGGATTTACCATATAATTGATTTATCCAATCTGGGGCATTTGAGGGAAGAAAATCATTCTGGACAAGACTTTGAGATAATAGGCATAACTTGGATTGTCTTGGAAAAACTGAGAAGTAAGGTCATGTTAGATGAAAGCACTAATTATCTTCTTTCCCCAGTGGCTCTACCATTACCATCTTGCTCTGCTGCAGATGGGAAACCCAGGATACATCCTGTACACCGCCCTCTCCCTCACTACCCACCTCCAACCTGTCACTAACTCCTGCTTCCTGCACTGTTTGGAATCCACCCACTTCTCACCCATCCTGGCTGTAACATCCAAGTCCTAACAGGCACTGTATCTTGTCTGGGCTTCTCAAGAGCCTCAGCACTGACCTAATGCCTCTGCCCCTCCCACCTCCTCTGAATTCTCCGAAATATCACTCTGAGGGGCCACCCTGTAGGTAAAACAAGTGCCCTCCCCATGTCTTTAGGACAGAGATTCTTAGACTTAGACTCTAAGGCCTACATGGGCTGCCTTCCCCCAAACCCCAGTCCAATGCCCTTCTTCCTTTCTGCTTTTGTTGCTGTGGCTGTTGTTCAGTCACTAGGTTGTGTCCGACTCTCTGTGATCCCATGGACTCTGGCACATCAGGCTTCCCTGTACTTCCCTATTCCTCTGAGTTTGCTCAAACTCATGTCCATTGATTCAGCGATGACATCCAACCATCTCATCCTTGATCACCCCCTTTTCCTTTTGTCCTCAATCTTTTCCAACATCATAGTCTTTTCCATTGAGCTGGCTCTTTGTATCAGGTGGCCAAAGTATTGGAGCTTCAGTTTCAGCCTTTAGGTAATGCTTGAAAGCTTCCAGAGCCTTCTGTGTCCTAACATCCCTTCCTAAAGGCTGCAACGTAGCTGGAGATCTCCTTCCTCTATTGGAGCTCAAGTCTCTGTCTAAATCTCACTTTCTCACTGTTTACAAGAGGCCATTACCATGTCAACCCCTGTACTTGCCCTCACGCACACTGTAATGATATCTCTGTGGTTGTTGGCCTACTGGCCACTTCTGCCACCGTAAGCTGCTGGAAGACGTGGCTCATGTCTCTGTGTTCACTGCTAAACCTCAGCACCCCGTCAGCTTTGCTCAGCCTTGCCATCCTTCCTGACTCTTTGGGACCGCATGGACTGTGGCCCGTCAGGCTCCTCCGTAAATTTTTAATAGGCATAACATGTCTTGGAAAAACTGAGAAGTAAGGTCATGTTAGATGAAAGCACTAATTATCTTCTTTCCCCAGTGGCTCTACCATTACCATCTTGCTCTGCTGCAGATGGGAAACCCAGGATACATCCTGTACACCGCCCTCTCCCTCACTACCCACCTCCAACCTGTCACTAACTCCTGCTTCCTGCACTGTTTGGAATCCACCCACTTCTCACCCATCCTGGCTGTAACATCCAAGTCCTAACAGGCACTGTATCTTGTCTGGGCTTCTCAAGAGCCTCAGCACTGACCTAATGCCTCTGCCCCTCCCACCTCCTCTGAATTCTCCGAAATATCACTCTGAGGGGCCACCCTGTAGGTAAAACAAGTGCCCTCCCCATGTCTTTAGGACAGAGATTCTTAGACTTAGACTCTAAGGCCTACATGGGCTGCCTTCCCCCAAACCCCAGTCCAATGCCCTTCTTCCTTTCTGCTTTTGTTGCTGTGGCTGTTGTTCAGTCACTAGGTTGTGTCCGACTCTCTGTGATCCCATGGACTCTGGCACATCAGGCTTCCCTGTACTTCCCTATTCCTCTGAGTTTGCTCAAACTCATGTCCATTGATTCAGCGATGACATCCAACCATCTCATCCTTGATCACCCCCTTTTCCTTTTGTCCTCAATCTTTTCCAACATCATAGTCTTTTCCATTGAGCTGGCTCTTTGTATCAGGTGGCCAAAGTATTGGAGCTTCAGTTTCAGCCTTTAGGTAATGCTTGAAAGCTTCCAGAGCCTTCTGTGTCCTAACATCCCTTCCTAAAGGCTGCAACGTGTAGCTGGAGATCTCCTTCCTCTATTGGAGCTCAAGTCTCTGTCTAAATCTCACTTTCTCACTGTTTACAAGAGGCCATTACCATGTCAACCCCTGTACTTGCCCTCACGCACACTGTAATGATATCTCTGTGGTTGTTGGCCTACTGGCCACTTCTGCCACCGTAAGCTGCTGGAAGACGTGGCTCATGTCTCTGTGTTCACTGCTAAACCTCAGCACCTCGCTTGCTGTCAGCACATGTGTGTGCTCAGCCTTGCCATCCTTCCTGACTCTTTGGGACCGCATGGACTGTGGCCCGTCAGGCTCCTCCGTCCATAGATTTCCCAGGCAAGGATACTGGAGTGGGTTGCCACTTCCTGTTCCAGGAAATGGAGCAGGTTGTCGCTTCCTATTCTTCCTGACCTGGGGATTGAACCTGCACCTCTTCAACTGCCTGCATTGACACTTGGATTCTTTACCACCAAGCCACCAGGGAAGGCCCCATACTACACTTGATCTTAGCCAGAAGGCCAATGCTCCCACAGGCAGGGGGCTTAGACGAGAGCCAGTTTCCATCCAGTTGTTGAGATTCATACCTGACAAGCCCATGGAAAGGAGCTAGAGCTGTAGACTCACATTTGCTCCTTAATATTGGGCAGAAAGCTTCACCTCACAGGGTCTCAGTTTCTCCAGTGATCAATCAAGTTCTCTCTTCTCAAGGGAGTGATTGAAATGTTTTCCTGTCATTTTTTGTGTGCCCTGGGGCAATAGTGTTAATAGAAAGCATCGTTATGTTTAACCAAGCTAGTTCCTTCCAAAGACGGAATCTTACCCTCAAGCCTTCTTCTAATTGCTGCAAACTCTCTCCAGTTGCCTTTAAACATATCAGCAAAAATTCATTCCCAGACTTGTCACTCACCACACACCTGCATCTTTTCAACTTTCAGGAGGTGTCTCCTTCCACTTTTCCTTGAAGTGTCCTGAGTTATCAGATATATTAAACTGTACTGAGAAACAGAGCCTCTGTGATCAGGACTTAGAATCTATCTTTTAAAAAGGTGTAGCTTCCAAAAACAATGAAAAGTGTGCAAACATAGGGGTCTGGCCAGAAATAAACACTACTGTATTTTTAGAAGGTTGGCTCCTTTCATTTTTTAGGAAATGAGTCTAATTTGATTTCTCTAAACCCCAGTGGTCCTTCTGGGGTTTAATTTAGACTGAGCATCCGTGGGCTTCTATGCAGCCTCCTAAAATGGCAAGGCTGGCTTCTGGGTGTGCTATTTATGAGGGAGAATTGGGATGAGGTTCCATTTTTGGCGGAGGGTAAAAATAAAAATTTTTCTCCTGAGTGGGCCCCTCTCAGAATCCAGCCTGGCCACTGGGTCCAGGCTGGGCACACGTGTGCAGCATATGTCGGGCTCGCCTCCGAAGAGAGTCTGAGTCAGCCCGCCTGGCTCCGCTCTGGGGAGCTTTAAATCATGCTGCTTCTCCAACATGTAAAGCGGTGTTTGATTTTTCTGGGAGGGAGGTTATGGATATTTTTGTTATAAAATATGAACAGTGAAGACGTAAGAAAACAAACTTAAAGATGGCTGTGTACCCCAGGGAGCTTCCGGGCCCTTTTCCGGTGGGCAGCCCGGAGGGTGGTGGGCCTGTGAGAGGGTGAGGTCATTCCTTCAATCAACACACATTTTGGGAAGCCCTCCCAGGGGCCGTGGGGAAAACACAGGGTCGTGTAGAAAACAGTGAGCAAGGTGTCATAGTGCGTGTTGGCTTTTAATAAAGTGAGTCACTCCTAGCTTTCCCAAAATCACGATCCTAAACAGCGAACAGGTTTGTGATCATCAAGTTCAAGTACAGAAGTGCCATTTCAGTCCTCAGGTGCACCGAGGTCCGTTCTTCCCTGTTCACTGTAGTTGAAGAGGGCTGATCTTGTCCAGATGATTCTCTGGAAACTCTAAGACTTGGCTGGGGATTTGGAGAGATTCTGGGAATGGACAGAATTAACTCTGGTATCTGCCGGGAACCCCTTCTCCAGGTTTGGTTCCAAGCCACTTAATCTCCTGGATCTGCCCTGGGAGAGTTTGCAACCTGCCAGCTGCAGCCAAAGCTCCAACCTGCTGTAGGGACTCAAGGGGGAAAGACAAAAATAAGTTGACCTGACCAGAGCCCAAACACAAAGGCAGGAGGCCTCTGTGAACGCTTCACTCCTGGGGCAAGAAATGTATGAGGCTCTCGTGGTCGTGCCTGCAGGGAGGGCAGAGTGAGATGCAGTCAAGGGCCCACCCAGGCAAAGCAGGAGGAAGGGCCGAGGCTGGGGAGAAGTGGGTGGAGGGACAGCAAAGTGAAAAAGTTGGGAGAATCGGAGGAGGAGAGGAGGTTCCATTTTGGCGGAGGGTAAAATAAAAATTTTTCTCCTGAGTGGGCCCTTCAGAATCCAGCCTGGCCACTGGGTCCAGGCTGGGCACACGTGTGCAGCATATGTCGGGCTCGCCTCCGAAGAGAGTCTGAGTCAGCCCGCCTGGCTCCGCTCTGGGGAGCTTTAAATCATGCTGCTTCTCCAACATGTAAAGCGGTGTTTGATTTTTCTGGGAGGGAGGTTATGGATATTTTTGTTATAAAATATGAACAGTGAAGACGTAAGAAAACAAACTTAAAGATGGCTGTGTACCCCAGGGAGCTTCCGGGCCCTTTTCCGGTGGGCAGCCCGGAGGGTGGTGGGCCTGTGAGAGGGTGAGGTCATTCCTTCAATCAACACACATTTTGGGAAGCCCTCCCAGGGGCCGTGGGGAAAACACAGGGTCGTGTAGAAAACAGTGAGCAAGGTGTCATAGTGCGTGTTGGCTTTTAATAAAGTGAGTCACTCCTAGCTTTCCCAAAATCACGATCCTAAACAGCGAACAGGTTTGTGATCATCAAGTTCAAGTACAGAAGTGCCATTTCAGTCCTCAGGTGCACCGAGGTCCGTTCTTCCCTGTTCACTGTAGTTGAAGAGGGCTGATCTTGTCCAGATGATTCTCTGGAAACTCTAAGACTTGGCTGGGGATTTGGAGAGATTCTGGGAATGGACAGAATTAACTCTGGTATCTGCCGGGAACCCCTTCTCCAGGTTTGGTTCCAAGCCACTTAATCTCCTGGATCTGCCCTGGGAGAGTTTGCAACCTGCCAGCTGCAGCCAAAGCTCCAACCTGCTGTAGGGACTCAAGGGGGAAAGACAAAAATAAGTTGACCTGACCAGAGCCCAAACACAAAGGCAGGAGGCCTCTGTGAACGCTTCACTCCTGGGGCAAGAAATGTATGAGGCTCTCGTGGTCGTGCCTGCAGGGAGGGCAGAGTGAGATGCAGTCAAGGGCCCACCCAGGCAAAGCAGGAGGAAGGGCCGAGGCTGGGGAGAAGTGGGTGGAGGGACAGCAAAGGTTGAAAAAGTTGGGAGAATCGGAGGAGGAGAGGAGGTGGAGTAGAGGAGAGAGGGACAGGAGGCTCTTTCTGTGAGCCTGTGATAACTTCACTCCTCTGCACTCAGGGTACCAAAGGGGAATGACAGATGTGTGTAGACAGGGCCTGGACACACTGAAGAAATCCCTGTAAGTGCCAAGGAAGCAGGTGCTTCCTTCCAGAGAGGTCCGTCCTGCCTCTCCTCTACCCACGAGATCCCTGCCAGGGTTGCTCTTCCATGGCTTATAGGCTTACATGAAATTTTCTGGAACATTGCACACTGATGGACTAAGCCTCAGATGTTCCTCCAAGCGGAGACCTAGAGAGATCCCACGCCAGCTCCTCCGCTTTTTCTAGTCAAGTGTATGGTGGTCCTGTTAGGGCTCAAACGTCCTGCCTGGTGACACCTTCTGGAGTGGAACCCTTCTCCCTGACCCCTCTTCTTTTTCTGGAGCCTGAAGATGCTGCCTCTGTCTGGGGAGACTTGGAGTCACTGGAACACTCCCTCAATGCCGATGATCAGAGCATCCTAAGTGGCAGGAGGCAGTTGCGGGGGAATCCCTATGCTGGGAAAGACTGAAGGCAAAAGGAGACAGGGGAAGAAACAGGCATAGAGAACAGACTATGGACATTGGAGGGAGGGAGGAATGGGTGAGATGTATAGATCGAGTAACATGGAAACTTACATTACTGTATGTAAAATAGATAACCATTGTGAATCTGCTGTAAGACTAAGGGAACTTCCAAAGGGGCTCTGTGACAACCTTGGGGGGCGGAATGGGGAGGGAGATGAGAGGGAGGCTCAAGAGGAGGGGCACGTGTATGCCTAAGGCTGATTCAGGTTTGTGTATGGCCATAAACAACAACACTCTGTACAAGTAAAATTGGAAAAGTGAAAAACAAACAATAAAGGAGATGTGGGAGGCAGAGGATGAAATGGTGCGATGGCATCACTGACTCAACAGGCATGAATTTGAGCAAACTCTGGGAGAGAGCAGAGGAGAGAGGGGCCTGGAATGCTGCCGTCTGTGGGGTCACAGAGGTGGATGTGACTTAGGGACTGGGTAACAACAACAAGGGGGTATTTCTAGACCGGGCCCTTTGCTCTGTTCTGGGCCGTGGGGGAAGTGGGTGCTGCTTTTTGACTAGACTGGGCAGCTGGGAATCTATGAGAGACCAGAGAATAACCCCCTCAAATCGCCCATGGAAACACAGGCTGTGTTTGAACACCGCTTCCCATAAAGATGACAGCATCTTGGTAAGACAAGAAGCAGTTAATCCTCTTTACTGACAAGGCGTTAAGGATCAAAACAAAAAAAGAAAATCTCCCAAGATCCTGCCAGGGTTGCTCTTCCATGGCTTATAGGCTTACATGAAATTTTCTGGAACATTGCACACTGATGGACTAAGCCTCAGATGTTCCTCCAAGCGGAGACCTAGAGAGATCCCACGCCAGCTCCTCCGCTTTTTCTAGTCAAGTGTATGGTGGTCCTGTTAGGGCTCAAACGTCCTGCCTGGTGACACCTTCTGGAGTGGAACCCTTCTCCCTGACCCCTCTTCTTTTTCTGGAGCCTGAAGATGCTGCCTCTGTCTGGGGAGACTTGGAGTCACTGGAACACTCCCTCAATGCCGATGATCAGAGCATCCTAAGTGGCAGGAGGCAGTTGCGGGGGAATCCCTATGCTGGGAAAGACTGAAGGCAAAAGGAGACAGGGGAAGAAACAGGCATAGAGAACAGACTATGGACATTGGAGGGAGGGAGGAATGGGTGAGATGTATAGATCGAGTAACATGGAAACTTACATTACTGTATGTAAAATAGATAACCATTGTGAATCTGCTGTAAGACTAAGGGAACTTCCAAAGGGGCTCTGTGACAACCTTGGGGGGCGGAATGGGGAGGGAGATGAGAGGGAGGCTCAAGAGGGAGGGGCACGTGTATGCCTAAGGCTGATTCAGGTTTGTGTATGGCCATAAACAACAACACTCTGTACAAGTAAAATTGGAAAAGTGAAAAACAAACAATAAAGGAGATGTGGGAGGCAGAGGATGAAATGGTGCGATGGCATCACTGACTCAACAGGCATGAATTTGAGCAAACTCTGGGAGAGAGCAGAGGAGAGAGGGGCCTGGAATGCTGCCGTCTGTGGGGTCACAGAGGTGGATGTGACTTAGGGACTGGGTAACAACAACAAGGGGGTATTTCTAGACCGGGCCCTTTGCTCTGTTCTGGGCCGTGGGGGAAGTGGGTGCTGCTTTTTGACTAGACTGGGCAGCTGGGAATCTATGAGAGACCAGAGAATAACCCCCTCAAATCGCCCATGGAAACACAGGCTGTGTTTGAACACCGCTTCCCATAAAGATGACAGCATCTTGGTAAGACAAGAAGCAGTTAATCCTCTTTACTGACAAGGCGTTAAGGATCAAAACAGAAAGAAAAGAAAACCAGTGGGAGAACCAGGCTCATCCCATCTTTTCTTACTTCGCCTGTATCATTAAGGGACCCAACCTATACAGTCTATGCTTAGGTGCTTTCAAACAAATGCCCACTGTTGCTTTCCTCTTATTTTGTTTCACTAAGAAAGTCTGAGTGCCTTGATCTGCCTCCTCCTATGGAGACCAGTCTCCTCTTTCTGGAACAATCTGAAATAGGCTTCCTCTCGAAGCAAATCCTTCCCTGAGAAAACACAGTGTATTCAAAAACAGATGCCCAGACTCAGAAGTCAGACAGATTTAGGCATGGATCTTTGTTCAGTACTGTGTTCCTTGACAAGTTCCTTGATTTCACCTCTCTGAGGCTCACTTTTCTTATCTGTATAATAGTTGAACCTGACTTCATTGCCTACTAGCTGTGTGACCTTGGGCTTGTTATTTAACCTCTCTGGGCTTTTATTGGTGAAATGGGATAAACATTGATAACTATGTCAGAATTGTTACTGATACCGAGTTACTATGCTTAAGCACTTGGTAAGCATGATGTGAGGGTTTTGCTTTCTGGGTTATAATGGGTTGTTGTATGGACTGAATGAATGAGACAATATGTGTACATCAGGCACTTTGCACATGGGAGGTGCTAGTTTAACCCATTCCCCCTCCGCTAACTCCCTCCTTACCGCCCTTCCAGCAACCTCAGCTTCTCTCTGATTCTTGCATGTGAACACATTCGCAGGTTCTCGTCCAAGGCAGGCCTCACCTGCTCTTTCTCTCCACTGACCTGCCCTAAACTGTGCATCGGGACTGACCCCAGCATCCCCGGTCAGGTTTAGTTTCGCTTCAGGCTGGACCTGAGTGAATGACTAAGCATTCCTATTACAGAGACTAATTCTTACTTTCAGCAAGGATAACATTCAAGAAGAAAAACTAAGCCCAAATATAGTGTGGCTGACTAAACATGGCTCAGAGCTTTGTGGCTCAAGATGGGGAGGCTGTTTGTCCACCTTTTGAAACTGGGCTGGTTCCTTCACTAATGACGTATGCAGTGACTTGTCTCACTTCCAGAACCAGAACTCTGCCCCGAGGATGCCACATGAGAAAGCTGTTTTAACCAGCTAGAGGATGAGGGTCCATGGGGGGAACAGAGGTGAAGCTGATACTAACGCCTTCAAACAAGAAAGGAGAATTGCCAACATCCGCTGGATCATAGGGAAAGCAAGGGAGCTTCAGGAAAAATATCTACTTCTGCTTCGTTGACTACACTAGAGCCTTTGACAAACTGGAAAATTCTGAAAGAGATGTAACTCCCAGACCATCTTACCTACCTCCAGTATAGAAGTCAAGAAGCAACGGTTAGAACTGGACAAGGAAAAATGGACTGGTTCCAAACTGGGAAGGAGTACGTCAAGGCTGTATATTTCATCCTGCTTATTTAATTTCTGTTCAGAGGACATCATGCGAAATGCTGGTCTAGATGAAGCACAAGCTGGAGTCAAGATTGCCAGGAGAAATATCAACAACCTCAGTTATACAGATGACACCGTTCTAACAGCAGAAAGTGAAGAGAAACTAAAGAGCCTCTTGATGAAGGCGAAAGAGGAGAATGAACAAGCTGTCTTGAAACTCATTCAAAAATCTAAGATCTAAGATTATATATCCCTGTAAACAACAAAACTCTGTAAAGCAAAAAATAAAAAGTAAAAAAAAGAAACCTAAGATTATGGCGTCTGTTCCCATCACTTCATGGCAAATGGGGAAATAATGGAAAAAGGGGCAGATTTTATTTTCTGGGACTCCAAAATCACTATGGACAGTGACTGCAGTCATGAAATTTAAAGATGCTTTCTCCTTGGAAGAAAAGCTATGACAAACCTAGACAATATAGGCCTTTACCAGCAACCTCAGCTTCTCTGATTTTGGACTAGTTCTTACTTTCAGCAAGGATAACAATTCAAGTTTCGCTTCAGGCTGGACCTGAGTGAATGACTAAGCATTCCTATTACAGAGACTAGTTCTTACTTTCAGCAAGGATAACATTCAAGAAGAAACTAAGCCCAAATATAGTGTGGCTGACTAAACATGGCTCAGAGCTTTGTGGCTCAAGATGGGGAGGCTGTTTGTCCACCTTTTGAAACTGGGCTGGTTCCTTCACTAATGACGTATGCAGTGACTTGTCTCACTTCCAGAACCAGAACTCTGCCCCGAGGATGCCACATGAGAAAGCTGTTTTAACCAGCTAGAGGATGAGGGTCCATGGGGGGAACAGAGGTGAAGCTGATACTAACGCCTTCAAACAAGAAAGGAGAATTGCCAACATCCGCTGGATCATAGGGAAAGCAAGGGAGCTTCAGGAAAAATATCTACTTCTGCTTCGTTGACTACACTAGAGCCTTTGACAAACTGGAAAATTCTGAAAGAGATGTAACTCCCAGACCATCTTACCTACCTCCAGTATAGAAGTCAAGAAGCAACGGTTAGAACTGGACAAGGAAAAATGGACTGGTTCCAAACTGGGAAGGAGTACGTCAAGGCTGTATATTTCATCCTGCTTATTTAATTTCTGTTCAGAGGACATCATGCGAAATGCTGGTCTAGATGAAGCACAAGCTGGAGTCAAGATTGCCAGGAGAAATATCAACAACCTCAGTTATACAGATGACACCGTTCTAACAGCAGAAAGTGAAGAGAAACTAAAGAGCCTCTTGATGAAGGCGAAAGAGGAGAATGAACAAGCTGTCTTGAAACTCATTCAAAAATCTAAGATCTAAGATTATATATCCCTGTAAACAACAAAACTCTGTAAAGCAAAAAATAAAAAGTAAAAAAAAGAAACCTAAGATTATGGCGTCTGTTCCCATCACTTCATGGCAAATGGGGAAATAATGGAAAAAGGGGCAGATTTTATTTTCTGGGACTCCAAAATCACTATGGACAGTGACTGCAGTCATGAAATTTAAAGATGCTTTCTCCTTGGAAGAAAAGCTATGACAAACCTAGACAATATAGTAAAAAGCAGAGACATCACTTTGCCAACAAAGGTCTTTATAGTCAACCTTATGGTTTTTCCAGTAGTCAGCCATGGATGTGAGTGCTGGACCATGGAGGAGGCTGAGCACTGAAGAACTGATGCCTTTGAACTATCGTGCTGGAGAAGACTCTTGAGAGCCCCATGGACTGTAAGGAGATCAAACCACTCCATCCTAAAGGAAACCCACCCTGAAGATTCACTGGAAGGACTGATGCTGAAGCTGAAGCTATGATACTTTGGCCACCTGATTAGATGACTCATTGGAAAAGACCCTGAGGCTGGAAAAGAGTGAAGGTAGGAGGGGAAGAGGGTGACAGAGGATGAGATGGTTGGAGGGCATCACCGACTCAATGGACACGAGTTTGAGCAAATTCAGCAGACAGGGAAGGACAGGGAGGCCTGGCGTGCTGCAGTCCGTCAGGTGGCAGAGTCAGACACGGCTCAGTGACTGAACAACACTAACAACTTCTAATAAACCCCTCCCCACTCACACTGTCTATGTCCCTTAGGAAATCTGACAAGCACCATAAAATGTTGACATAAAGAAGATTTCCTCAGAGACAGTTCTTTTGGAAAAGGCCTTCCAATGCCGCATACATATCTTCAGGTCTTCTTCAGGGCATGTTGGGTGTCAGGGATTGGCATTAGATGCAGATTTTGATATTTGGATAGTTTATCCAGGTTTGCCAAGCATTTTGGAGCTTCATTCATGAAGAGCGCACCTAAATGCTCTCAGTTAAACTGTATTTATAGATGGGGCCAGAACTGGAGAGTGATAGCCACATTTTTTATTTGTTATTTGACTGTACAATACAGCTTATGGGATGTTAGTTCCCTGACCAGAGATTGAACCTGGGCCCTTGGCAATGAGAACATGCAGTTCTAACATTGGACCATCAGGGAATTCCCAGGGATAGCCAGGCTTTATTATTAGAGTGAATGAAATGTTCCCTCTGAATGGCTTCCTCTCTGTAATTCCAATTTGACTTAATTCTGCACTTCAGTGACCATGGAAGCAGATCAGTGAAAGGTCAGATGTGGAGTTTCAATCAGCATCAAATCCTTTTTATATTTAAGGATTCTGTCAACATGAAATCTAGAGCTTGGAGAAGAAAGGAGAACAGCACATAGCAAAGGGATTTTATACCATCTGGGCAATGCAGGTCTTTCTCTAAGCCAGAAAGTATGTATTTGAAGAAAACAAAAGTATGATGATGGCATTTAGTGGTGAAAAATTTGGCCTTTGGAGTCAAACAGGTCCAAATTCAGCTTTTAACATATAGCAGTTGCATATTGCTGTGTAACAAATCACCTCATTTCTTAATGACTTAAATTAACAGCCATGCTTCTGATGTTTAAAATAAAATAAAATAAAATAAAATAAAATAAACAATCATACATTTGTTCAGAATTCCACAGTTTGGTCTGGTATGTATTCGTTAATCCTAAATTCCTAATTTATGCATCCCACCTCCACTTTCCCTTTGGTGACCATAAGTTCGTTTACTATGGCTGTGAGTCTGTTTCTATCTTGTAAATAAATTCATTTGTATTATTTTTTAGGTTCCATATGTATGTGATATCAAGCAATATTTGTTTTTTCTCTGCCTGTCTTACTTCATTCAGTATGGTCATCTCTAGGTTCAGCCATGTTGTACATTGCAATATGTCATTCTTTTTTACAGCTGAGTAATATTACACACACACACACACACACACACCCCACATCGTCTTATCCATTCCTCTGTCAATGGATATTTAGGTTGGTTCCATGTCTTGGCTAATGTAAATAGTGTTGCTGTGTACATTGGGGTGTGTGTGTCTTTTCAAATTGAGTTTTCATCTTTTCCAGGTATATGCTCAGGATCATATGGTAACTCTACTTTTGGCTTTTTAAAGAGCCTCCCTACTGTTTTCCATAGTGGCTGCACCAGTTCACATTCTCACTAATGGTGTGGGAGGGTTCCTTTCTCTCCATACCCTTTTCAGCATTTATTTGTAGACTTTTTGATAACAGCCATTCTAACTGGTATGAGGTGATACCTCACTGTGGTCTTGATTGTTATTTTTCTATTAATTAGCAATGTAGAACATCTTTTCCTGTACCTGTTGGAGGAATGTCTTATTTGGAGAAGAAGAATGTCTGTATGTTTTCTTTGGAGAAATGCCTATTTAGTTTAGGTCTTCTGCCCACTTTTTTTTTGCCATTTTTAAAAAATTTTGCTTTTTTGCTTTTACAGAGTTTTGTTGTTTACAGATACGTATAATCCCAGATTAGTCATAACTCCAGGCTGTCACATAGCCCCTATGTAAGATCCCTTAACCCACAGCACATTGACATATGATAGTATAGGGCTCTCTTTTACATATGATAGTATAGGGCTCCATGTTACTCTTTCCATATCTCTCACCCACTCTTCCCTCTCCCCAATGTCCATAAGTTTGTTCTCTATGACTGTTTTTCCATCAATGCTGTGCATGTGTATTTATCAGTACGATCTTACTAGGTTCCATATATATGTGTTAGTATACTATACTTGTCCTTCTTTTTTTTGACTCATTTCACTTTGTATAATAGGTTCTAGATTCATCCATCTCATTAGGACTGAATCTTCTGCATTTCTTTTTGCAGTTGAGAAGAGCTCCATCGTATATATGTACCAGAGCTTCTTTATCCAGTCATTCATTGAGGGACATCTAGGCTGCTTCCACATTCTAGCTAGTGTGTAGAGTGCTGCAGTGAACACTGGGGTACACGTGTCTCTTTCAATTTTGATTTCATCAGGGTATAAGCCTAATAGTGAGATTTCTGCCCAATTTTTGATTGTGTTGTTTTTTTTTGATATTGAGTTGTCTTAGCTGTTTATCTATTTTGGAAATTAAGCCCTTGATTGCATTATTTGCAAATATTTTCTCCCATTACGTTGGTTGTCTTTTTGTTTCCTTTGCTGTGCAAAAGCTTTCAAGATTATGTGCCATTTGTTTAGTTTTGCTTTTATTTCTTTTGCCTACTGTTTTCCATAGTGGCTGCACCAGTTCACATTCTCACTAATGGTGTGGGAGGGTTCCTTTCTCTCCATACCCTTTTCAGCATTTATTTGTAGACTTTTTGATAACAGCCATTCTAACTGGTATGAGGTGATACCTCACTGTGGTCTTGATTGTTATTTTTCTATTAATTAGCAATGTAGAACATCTTTTCCTGTACCTGTTGGAGGAATGTCTTATTTGGAGAAGAAGAATGTCTGTATGTTTTCTTTGGAGAAATGCCTATTTAGTTTAGGTCTTCTGCCCACTTTTTTTTTGCCATTTTTAAAAAATTTTGCTTTTTTGCTTTTACAGAGTTTTGTTGTTTACAGATACGTATAATCCCAGATTAGTCATAACTCCAGGCTGTCACATAGCCCCTATGTAAGATCCCTTAACCCACAGCACATTGACATATGATAGTATAGGGCTCTCTTTTACATATGATAGTATAGGGCTCCATGTTACTCTTTCCATATCTCTCACCCACTCTTCCCTCTCCCCAATGTCCATAAGTTTGTTCTCTATGACTGTTTTTCCATCAATGCTGTGCATGTGTATTTATCAGTACGATCTTACTAGGTTCCATATATATGTGTTAGTATACTATACTTGTCCTTCTTTTTTTTGACTCATTTCACTTTGTATAATAGGTTCTAGATTCATCCATCTCATTAGGACTGAATCTTCTGCATTTCTTTTTGCAGTTGAGAAGAGCTCCATCGTATATATGTACCAGAGCTTCTTTATCCAGTCATTCATTGAGGGACATCTAGGCTGCTTCCACATTCTAGCTAGTGTGTAGAGTGCTGCAGTGAACACTGGGGTACACGTGTCTCTTTCAATTTTGATTTCATCAGGGTATAAGCCTAATAGTGAGATTTCTGCCCAATTTTTGATTGTGTTGCCTTTTTTTTTTTTGATATTGAGTTGTCTTAGCTGTTTATCTATTTTGGAAATTAAGCCCTTGATTGCATTATTTGCAAATATTTTCTCCCATTACGTTGGTTGTCTTTTTGTTTCCTTTGCTGTGCAAAAGCTTTCAAGATTATGTGCCATTTGTTTAGTTTTGCTTTTATTTCTTTTGCCTTTTCTTGATCTAAGAAGATACTGCTATGATTTATGTCTCAGAATGTTTTGCCCATGTTCTCTTCTAGGTATTTTATGGTGTCATGTCTTATAGTTAGGTCTTTAAATCATTTTGAGTTTATTTTTATATGCGATGTGAGGGTGTATTCTAACTTCATTGATTTAGATGCAGCTGTCCAGCTTTCCCAACACCAATTGCTGAAGAGACTATCTTTTCTCCATTGTATATTTTTGTCTCTTTTGTCAAAGAATAATTGACCATAAGCGTGTGAGTGTATTTCTGGGCTCTTCATTCTGTTCCATGCCAATGGCAGATGATACAGTTTTGATTACTGTAACTTTTTAGTATTATCTGGGTCTGGGAGATTTATCCTGCTAACCTTGTTCTTTTGCTTCAGGATTGCTTTAGCAGTTCTGGATCTTCTGTGGATTGATTCATATAAATTTTAGACTTAATTTGCTCTGGTTCTGTGAAAAATGTCATGGATAATTTGATCTGGATCACGCTGAATCTGTCAATTGATTTGGGTAGTATGACCATTTTAACAGTATTAGTTCTGGCAATCCCTGCAGTTTTCCTAACAACCCCACCAGCTGCACATTCCCTGCCAGGTCAGATGTTGGGCCATGTCCTTAGGTATTCACCCCAAACATCCTCATTTTTTCATTCCTCAGGTGTGACGTGCTCATGAACACAGATTTTGGAGCCAAGTGGCTTGGTTCTAAGACTGACTCGTCTATTGCTTCCTGTGATTGGGGGCCAATCACATTCCTATAAAATGGAAATAATGGGGGTTTATTGGTGGTCTGTTGTTTAAAATTCTGCACTTCTGATGCTGGGGTGCAGGTTCAATCCCTGATCAGGAAACTAAACTCCTATATGCTGCAGTGTAATGGGCACCCCCAAATTTTTTAAAGGGGACTTCACTGGGGGTCCAGTGGTTAAGAATTTGCCTGGCAATGCAGGAGATGGGGGTTCTACCTCTGTCAGGAAGTTAAGATTCCCATATGCTATGGACCAAATAAATCTGTCTGCTACAACTAGAGTCTTTGTGCCACAAGGAAAGATCCTGCATGATGAAACAAAGATCCCAAGTGCCACAATTAAGACCAGATGTAGTCAAATAAGTGAATAAATATTTTTAAATAAAAAAAAAATAGGGGGCTTCCCTGGTGGTCCAGTGGGTAAGGACACTGCCTTGCAGTACAAGGGGCATCGGTTCAATTCCTGGCCTGGGAAGATCCCACGTGCCATGCAGTAGCTGGACCGATGTGTCCAGTTACCGAGCCGGAGCTCTGGAGCGCATGCACCCAGAGCCGGCGCTCTGCAACAACAGAGGCCACCACGATGGGAGGCCCACACGGGCCAAAGAACAAAAGTAAATAAATGAAAGATCAATAGAAGTGGACAAAAAAGATAAAAGGGAATAATGATAACCTACCCTATGGGTTGTCCTAAAGACCAATGCACTAATACACCAGCCCCTCCTGAAAAAAAGCCTGGCACATGGCACACACTGAGTCCTTCCTTCTTGCTTTTATTTGAGCTTTGTAGCATTTGCCACTATTAATGAATCCCTCTGTTTTGGGTCCTTTTCACTCCACGCTTTGATTATTGGGCACTAATATTGGCTGCTGCTTCAATTATTATTGTTCTTGTACATGCATTCCATCTTTCTGGTTTTCTTCCTGTTTTTCAAACAGTGCCTGTGTGCTTCTACATATTCGTCACTGTGCTAGACACAGGGAACAAAAAAACCCAATTCGGGCTTCCCTGGTGGTCCAGTGGGTAAGGACACCGCCTTGCAGTGCAAGGGGTGCTGGTTCAATCCCTGGCCTGGGAAGATCCCACGTGCCACGCAGTAGCTGGACCGATGTGTCCAGTTACCGAGCCGGAGCTCTGGAGCGCATGCACCCAGAGCCGGCGCTCTGCAACAACAGAGGCCACCACGATGGGAGGCCCACATGGGCCAAAGAACAAAGATGGATGAAAAATAAATAAATAAAAAACCAACAGAAGTGGCCCGCCCACCCCACTCCCTTCCCAACCCACCCCCCCAACCCCCGCAAATAAATAAAGTGCACGTGCTTCTTAAAAAAAAAAAAAAAAAAAACCAATTCAGCTATGGCCTTTGTCAGGCAGTCCAGTAAACTTTAAAAATCCCAACAGCAAGAAAGTACGAGGAAGTGTGATAAATGCTTTGGTAAGAGCAGTCGAATGCAATAGGAGCCCAGAGTAGAAGCAACTACTATAGTTTTTTTTTTTAAAGTGTTCTAGAATGCTGTTGCAACAAATTATGTTGGGATAACTAGGCCATTACCTGGGGCTTACAAATATTTTTGTTGCACTTCACTTGAAATTTGACTGTAACCGGATTGGACTTGTATTTAGTGGCTCCATTTCCTCAGGGTTGAAAAAGAGGTCACATCTCTCTGGAATGAGACTTGACAGCGAGTAGCATTTCTTCTCGGTGAATTGCTCATAGGGCGGGGAAAACCATCACAGGGCATTGTGTATGGGACAACTCAGTGTGTCACAGCAAGGCTGGTGGACCACATTGTTCTAGTAATGGAGTTTTTAAAAAAGTAATCTGTATCTCTATGAAAGAAATGCATGGACCTAGTTTATAAAATTCCAAGAGTACTGAAAAAGCTTCTATTGAAAACAGCAGTTCCTTGACCCATACTTCCTCTTCTATCTCATCTCTCCATCCCTGAGAAACACTGCTGAATCTTTTAAGATGCTTCCTATGGTTTACCTCTGTGTTTCTAAATAATCGTCACTGTGCTAGACACAGAACAAACCCAATTCGGGCTTCCTGGTGGTCCAGTGGGTAAGGACACCGCCTTGCAGTGCAAGGGGTGCTGGTTCAATCCCTGGCCTGGGAAGATCCCACGTGCCACGCAGTAGCTGGACCGATGTGTCCAGTTACCGAGCCGGAGCTCTGGAGCGCATGCGCCCAGAGCCGGCGCTCTGCAACAACAGAGGCCACCACGATGGGAGGCCCACATGGGCCAAAGAACAAAGATGGATGAAAATACACAAATGAAAGACCAATAGAAGTGGGCGGCCCACCCCACTCCCTTCCCAACCCACCCCCAACCCCCCAAAAAAAATAAAGGGCACGTGCTTTTTAAAAAAAAAAAAAAAAAAAACCAATTCAGCTATGGCCTTTGTCAGGCAGTCCAGTAAACTTTAAAAATCCCAACAGCAAGAAAGTACGAGGAAGTGTGATAAATGCTTTGGTAAGAGCAGTCGAATGCAATAGGAGCCCAGAGTAGAAGCAACTACTATAGTTTTTTTTTTTAAAGTGTTCTAGAATGCTGTTGCAACAAATTATGTTGGGATAACTAGGCCATTACCTGGGGCTTACAAATATTTTTGTTGCACTTCACTTGAAATTTGACTGTAACCGGATTGGACTTGTATTTAGTGGCTCCATTTCCTCAGGGTTGAAAAAGAGGTCACATCTCTCTGGAATGAGACTTGACAGCGAGTAGCATTTCTTCTTGGTGAATTGCTCATAGGGCGGGAAGACCGTCACAGGGCATTGTGTATGGGACAACTCAGTGTGTCACAGCAAGGCTGGTGGACCACATTGTTCTAGTAATGGAGTTTTTTAAAAATGTAATCTGTATCTCTATGAAAGAAATGCATGGACCTAGTTTATAAAATTCCAAGAGTACTGAAAAAGCTTCTATTGAAAACAGCAGTTCCTTGACCCATACTTCCTCTTCTATCTCATCTCTCCATCCCTGAGGGAAACACTGCTGAATCTTTTAAGATGCTTCCTATGGTTTACCTCTGTGTTTCTAAATAATTTGTGTATATTGCTATTTCTTGACTTCTCTACTTTGAATAATTTTGTACCCCGTCCCTCCCTCAGTACTCACTCACTTCTCTGCCTCCCCAGCCTTCTAATTTATACATGTAATTCAGCCTGAGACTAAAGGCCTAGGGATTGAGGGCCCGCTGGAAGAAGTGCCAGAGTTTAAAACTTGAGAACCAGGTGCTTTGATGTCCAAAGACAAGAGAAGATAGATGGCCTAGCTCAAGGAGAAAGAGGGGAGCTGCCCTTCCTTCACATTTTGGTTCTATTTGGTTGGATGTGCGTGGATCTTCTTTATACGGTCTATTGAATCAAATGCTAATCACATCCAGAAATGCTCTCACAGACACACTTGGCAATAATGTTTTACCAGCCATCTGGGCACCCCTTAGCCCAGACAAGCCACAAATTAAACATCACCAATGATTCTAGCCATCAAGTTGGAGGTAAAATGAAGTCATTTTCTGACATTCGTGGACTCTACCTACTAAGATGCTCCACCAAAACAGGAAAGTAGTTTTTTAAAGGAGGGTCATACGGAGTCAAAGAAATAAAGGATCGATCCGACGTGGGGAAGAGTTGAGGGGCATCCCCATGGTGGTAAAGGAAGGGACAGAATTGCTGCTTGGCAACCAGTCCTTCTGGAAACCAGTCTGAGGGCTTTCTGGAGGCAAGTCCAAAAATCAGCCATGAGAGATGTACCTAAGATGAAAAGAGCTTGGTGTGCCACTATTCAAGAAAGAAATTTAAGCTTTGATAGAGACAGCTAATTAACAGGGAATAAGCCTGGATTCCCAATGTCTGGGAATTCAAAAGGGGAAAGAACACCTGATCTCCTTTTCCTTGCTGGGGTTTTCACCCCACAGTGCTACTCCCGACATCTCTGAGCTCAAAGGCACTTGGTTCAACCTTCCCAGAGCACAAACTCTGGGGCAGTTCACTGCTGTGTTCGGGAGGGACAGTTCTTTGGCTGCGTCCATCTGAGAGTTTTCCTCATGCTGGTCCTGATTTCAGTCCCATGCACATCCCTGCTCTCCTGGGTTTGTGGGCTTCCACATCTGGAGACTTTCTAAATTTCTGCTTCCTTCTTGATACTCAGCAGTCTGTAGCTAGCCCCCAGACACAGGTTTCTTCACTCTGCTGGCCAGGTCGTGTCTTTTTTTTTTTTTTCCAAGCACAAAGATGCCATCTTTTCAGCTAAAGATATTCCTCTGGGAGGTTGCTTACTGAAGCTTCATTCTTTGAAGGAGGGCAGGGTGGTGAGATGCCTGAACACAGAATCAGGTTGAGAGTCTTAGGATTTAGTCTTCCCTTTGGTGCTAACTGGCTGTTTGCCGTTGAATACGTTAAGAGGCTGCTCTGCATTCCAGTTTTGTGACTATTTCCTGATCTATTCAATGGTGGGTTGAAGGCAGATGCTCAAAGCCATCTGGGCACCCCTTAGCCCAGACAAGCCACAAATTAAACATCACCAATGATTCTAGCCATCAAGTTGGAGGTAAAATGAAGTCATTTTCTGACATTCGTGGACTCTACCTACTAAGATGCTCCACCAAAACAGGAAAGTAGTTTTTTAAAGGAGGGTCATACGGAGTCAAAGAAATAAAGGATCGATCCGACGTGGGGAAGAGTTGAGGGGCATCCCCATGGTGGTAAAGGAAGGGACAGAATTGCTGCTTGGCAACCAGTCCTTCTGGAAACCAGTCTGAGGGCTTTCTGGAGGCAAGTCCAAAAATCAGCCATGAGAGATGTACCTAAGATGAAAAGAGCTTGGTGTGCCACTATTCAAGAAAGAAATTTAAGCTTTGATAGAGACAGCTAATTAACAGGGAATAAGCCTGGATTCCCAATGTCTGGGAATTCAAAGGGAAAGAAAGAACACCTGATCTCCTTTTCCTTGCTGGGGTTTTCACCCCACAGTGCTACTCCCGACATCTCTGAGCTCAAAGGCACTTGGTTCAACCTTCCCAGAGCACAAACTCTGGGGCAGTTCACTGCTGTGTTCGGGAGGGACAGTTCTTTGGCTGCGTCCATCTGAGAGTTTTCCTCATGCTGGTCCTGATTTCAGTCCCATGCACATCCCTGCTCTCCTGGGTTTGTGGGCTTCCACATCTGGAGACTTTCTAAATTTCTGCTTCCTTCTTGATACTCAGCAGTCTGTAGCTAGCCCCCAGACACAGGTTTCTTCACTCTGCTGGCCAGGTCGTGTCTTTTTTTTTTTTTTCCAAGCACAAAGATGCCATCTTTTCAGCTAAAGATATTCCTCTGGGAGGTTGCTTACTGAAGCTTCATTCTTTGAAGGAGGGCAGGGTGGTGAGATGCCTGAACACAGAATCAGGTTGAGAGTCTTAGGATTTAGTCTTCCCTTTGGTGCTAACTGGCTGTTTGCCGTTGAATACGTTAAGAGGCTGCTCTGCATTCCAGTTTTGTGACTATTTCCTGATCTATTCAATGGTGGGTTGAAGGCAGATGCTCAAAGCCAGTGCTTGGCCAGAGGGCTTTGGGAGATCAAGTGTCAGCCCCTTTGGGAGCTGAGAATGACTGGGAGTCCCTTTGAAACTGTCATTCAATCCCATCAGTACCTTTGGAGCAACATTTTCAGCTAAAAGTATAAAGTGCATTAAAAGTAAGAGAAGGCTTAAAACGCAGGATAATCCCCAGGGGACAGAACTGTTGACTAAAACAGGTAAGTAGAGCTTAGCCTGTTGGCTGAAATGGATATACTTAAAAATTCTGTGCATAAAGGATGGCTATTAGTTTGGCCTTACATTCCTCAACTCAGTGACCCTTCTCCTTTCTTAGATCAAATTCTGGTTCTTTCTGGCTTTACACTGACTTTCCAAATTGCAGTTAAAACTGGAATATCTGCAGAACTCATGCCAGAATGGCTCATCAACACATTAGAAAAGCCAAAACAAGCCAATGATGCAGAACAAACATTAACATTCTAAAGCGATTTTTTTTAAAGGCAGCCTCATTTACATACAGAACCCTCTTTGGAGGGGAGTGGGCTAAAGGGATTGAGGGGAGAGAGGTAGAGTATAGAGGGAGAAACAGGCAGTTATTGTAGGCTCTCGCAGCAGACATTGTTTTAAAATGCAGAGCCCTTTAAAGCTGTGTTCAAAATCTAGGCTACTTCTGAAGCTCTGTTGTTAATTTTAGAAAATATGAACTGAGGCAAGTTTGTGTGGTTTTGGTTTCCCAAGTCTTGAGAGAAGCTTCCTTTTTACTTGTGTACCTCAAATGATGCCCTTCTCTGTCCTTCCCTCCCCTCTCCTTTTCTGCACCAGTCTTTCTCATCCCTTTCTTCTTCCTTCTCTCCTCTAGGTCCCCATCCTGTTTCCTCAAACACTGCTGAGGCCGCTTCCAGCTAGGAAAGCTATGCGGACCTTCCCCCTCTGACTGCCCTTTCCTCGGGCCCATGGCCACTCCTGCCTCCTGCCAAGACAACCTCTTGGCCCTCTCTACTGAGCCTCCGAATCAATTCCTTTGGGTCCCTGATGTTTATCTTCCAAGTTGAAAAGTTCAACTGCGGCCCAGAGTGGGGCCTTGGAGGCCGAGCAGGGGAGGGTGGCTGTGATAGACCTCCCCCCAACCAGCAGGACGCCATCCAGCACCCACAGAGGGGCCATTCAGGGTTCAACAGCCCTCAAGGCTGTGCCCACTGATGATTAACCAGCTGTGAGAGCTGCCAGCTTGCTCTGGTCTGCTCATTTCTGCTCTGAAATCTAATTTTCTTCTCATCCCATTTTTGCCTGACTTTCAAAAAATTCTTTTTTCTCTTTGGTGCAAATTCTTCAACCCCATATGTCTGTTTTAACAGAGAAATGCTGGGGGAGTGCAGATGGTGAGAAAGATGTTCACAAGGTAACGCTGCATTGTTTCACTGCCTCTCAGCAAAACCATTGCATTTGGGGTCTGACCTCTTGGAGGTGGCCTGAAAGGTGAGAGGGCAAACTCAGCTTCCTTTGATATGTGAAATCGAGTCCATCTGTACAAGAACATGAATCAGCTATAAGTATGCATATATCCCCTCCCTCCTGAACCTCCTTAGCACACCCACCTCAAAGAGCTTGATTTTGTTTTTTTAAAAAAGGTATTTTTAAACATACCCACAGTCCAGAGGACCCCTAGTGCCTGTGAAAAGGACACAAAATCCTGAGCCCAGGAGATAAATAGGAGACTTCAATTGGAGTCTACAGGGAAAGGTCACATGGCACCCTGAGTTCTTGTGGTTCAGGTGGGGAAGCACATGGCAGGCCAATGCACCCACAGCTGTTTCCCAGCTGATTTACTGTGCAATTTTGAACCATTAGCCTCTGCCCCACTATTTCCTTATGTGCAAGACTGGAAAGCATAAAACACATTCTGAGATGACGTTTCATGGCATCTGGGTCCCGAGGAAGCAGTGTTCTGCCATGTACCATCATATCTATGCAAGAAAGGCTTGGACAGAAAGTCAGTTGCTGATTTCTAAGGATATGGGTCTTTGGTTTCTCTGTTTACTCTGCTTTTGCTATCAACCTTTCCCAAACGACCAAGTTGGTAGTGTTTGCATGTGTTGCAGGAGAACAGGGCATGAGAGGACGCTCATGTTCCAGGTCTCGGGCTAGCATCTGGGATTGTCTGCTGCATGAATGTTCTTGGCTTTGTGCAGGAAAGAATTCAAGAGGGACCCACAGTAGAGTGACATCAGGTTCATTGAGAGACAGACACATTCCACAGGCCAAAGGCAGTTGATCGTAGAAGGGTGAGTGGCCTTGAAACATGGAGAGGTTACTTTTTATGGGCTGGGTAATTTCACAGGTAACACATGGGAGAGGATTATTTCAGCTGTTTTGGGGGAAGGGGCAGAGGAAATTGAGTCACCTTCCACTTTTTTTTTCTTTTTTACTTTTTGCTTTTACAGAATTTTATTGTTTACAGATATGTATAAACCCATATTAGTCATATGTATATCCCTGATCTCCTCTCTCCTCCACCCGCATCCCAGTACCCCCCCATCCCACCCCTTCAGGCAGTCGCACCGCGCCCCTGCAGGATCCCCTATTCCCACAGCGCAATGACAATAGCTATCTTTTTCACACATGATAGTATAGGTTTCCAGGTTACTCCCTCTATTCCTCCCACCCACTGTTCATTCCCCTCAGTGTCCGTATGCCTGTTCTCTATGTCTGTTTTTCCATTGCTTCACTGCGTGTGCTATCATTACCATCTTACTAGATTCCATATATATGTGTTAGTATGCTATACATGTTTTTCTCTTTTTGACTTAGTTCACTTTGTATAATAGGTTCTAGATTCATCCACCTCATTAGGACTGATTTTTTCTACATGGCACCCATTCAGCTGGCAGGCCAATGCACCCACAGCTGTTTCCCAGCTGATTTACTGTGCAATTTTGAACCATTAGCCTCTGCCCCACTATTTCCTTATGTGCAAGACTGGAAAGCATAAAACACATTCTGAGATGACGTTTCATGGCATCTGGGTCCCGAGGAAGCAGTGTTCTGCCATGTACCATCATATCTATGCAAGAAAGGCTTGGACAGAAAGTCAGTTGCTGATTTCTAAGGATATGGGTCTTTGGTTTCTCTGTTTACTCTGCTTTTGCTATCAACCTTTCCCAAACGACCAAGTTGGTAGTGTTTGCATGTGTTGCAGGAGAACAGGGCATGAGAGGCGCTCATGTTCCAGGTCTCGGGCTAGCATCTGGGATTGTCTGCTGCATGAATGTTCTTGGCTTTGTGCAGGAAAGAATTCAAGAGGGACCCACAGTAGAGTGACATCAGGTTCATTGAGAGACAGACACATTCCACAGGCCAAAGGCAGTTGATCGTAGAAGGGTGAGTGGCCTTGAAACATGGAGAGGTTACTTTTTATGGGCTGGGTAATTTCACAGGTAACACATGGGAGAGGATTATTTCAGCTGTTTTGGGGGAAGGGGCAGAGGAAATTGAGTCACCTTCCACTTTTTTTTTCTTTTTTACTTTTTGCTTTTACAGAATTTTATTGTTTACAGATATGTATAAACCCATATTAGTCATATGTATATCCCTGATCTCCTCTCCTCCACCCGCATCCCAGTACCCCCCCATCCCACCCCTTCAGGCAGTCGCACCGCGCCCCTGCAGGATCCCCTATTCCCACAGCGCAATGACAATAGCTATCTTTTTCACACATGATAGTATAGGTTTCCAGGTTACTCCCTCTATTCCTCCCACCCACTGTTCATTCCCCTCAGTGTCCGTATGCCTGTTCTCTATGTCTGTTTTTCCATTGCTTCACTGCGTGTGCTATCATTACCATCTTACTAGATTCCATATATATGTGTTAGTATGCTATACATGTTTTTCTCTTTTTGACTTAGTTCACTTTGTATAATAGGTTCTAGATTCATCCACCTCATTAGGACTGATTGTTCTGCATTTCTTTTTACAGCTGAGAAGTACTCCATTGTGTATATGTACCAGAGCTTTTTTATCCATTCATTCATCAATGGACATCTAGGTCCCCTTCCACTTTTGGATCTTTTTTTTTTCTTTTTTGACCACTTCTATTGGTCTTTCCTTTATTTATTGTCATCTACCTTCATTCTTTGGCCTGTGTGGGCCTCTCTTTGCAGTGGCCTCTCTCACTGCAGAGCACCGATGCCAGGAGCATGTGCTCCAGAGTTAGGACTTGGTAGTTGGACACATCGGTCCAGCCGCTCCATGGTACATGGGATTGTCCCAGGCCAGGGATCAAACCGGCACCCCTTGCCCTGCAAGGCAGTGTCCTTACCCACTGGACCACCAGAGAAGCCCCACTTTTGGATCTTTGATGGTGACCCTTGAACTGGCATGATACTGGTGGGTGGGTACATTGCTAAGCATATGCTGATGTATTATTACGGTAAGTGTATAATGAAGCTCAAGGTCTGTGTGTGTGCTCAGGTGCTCAGTTGTTTCTGACTCTTTGTGACCCCATGGGCTGTAGCCCTCCAGGCTCTTCTGTCCATGGGACTTTCTAGGCAAGAATACTGGAGCAGGTCACCATTCCTTACTCCAGGGCATCTTCCTGGTTCATGGATAAAACCCACATCTCTTGCATCTCCTGCACTGACAGGTGAATTCTTTACCACTGTACCACCTGTGAGGCCCCAGCTTAAGATCTCAAGTCAAATCTTCCACCATCTTGAGCCTAATCAGTT
The DNA here is from genome assembly GCA_022376925.1 of Tragulus kanchil. Classification (NCBI taxonomy): domain Eukaryota; kingdom Metazoa; phylum Chordata; class Mammalia; order Artiodactyla; family Tragulidae; genus Tragulus; species Tragulus kanchil. Next base: position 232,495,362 of record JAIOJX010000028.1, on the reverse strand, counting down.
CTAACCAGTTTTGTCCTCTTCTGTTCTTAATGGCTGTGTCATTCTTTGAATTGTTATACCCTGCCCCTTTCTGCCTGTCTCATGTTAACAAAGATTCTCTCCTCAACTAATCTCTACTCATGTTCTTTTGAACTCTTCAACTAAGCCTTAACTTTTGAACTTTCCTGTTTGTCTCTGAATTGTCCAGTTTTAGAAAAAATCCCACTGAATCAGTTTAACCAGAATCCCCACCTTTGATATTGGATGCTCATCCTCCACAATCTCCCAAGTAACATCTTGGACTGTCTTCAGCCAGAATCCTGCTTGGCTGATTTAGCAAGAATCCTCCCTTTCTGCTCCTGTCTCCTCTTAGTCATTTTTGTCACCTGGCCCCCACCTTGTTCCTTGGCTCTGAAATTCCATCAACCCAGCAGGTATTCAGAGATGAGTTCAATTTCTCCCCACTGCCGGGGTCCTACACCTATTGGTTCCTCCTTGAATAAAGTCCACCATGCTTTCACAAATTCCATTGAATAATTTGTTCTTTAGTTGCATTTTGTATTTCAATGATTCTTTTGCTGCTTATAATGTCAGCCTGTGACATAGATATTATTACCATTATTGTTACTTCATAGAGGAAAAACCAGACCTCAGACAGGTTAGAGGACTCACCCAACATCAGAAGAATCAGGACTTTTGATTCCCAAACCCATACTCTTGCTTTTCACCAGAGGCAGAAATGAGATATATCTCTAGTTTAAAGAACTCTTGGAGCAAAAAGTGTTAATGTCAGGGACGAGGATGGCTTACAGTGTTGATGAATTCTTGCTCCCTACCCCAATAAACAGCGGCTGTTTTATCTGCTAAAACAAGAAAGTGTGAGCCCTCATTATGTAATGGCAGGTGCATTTCCCAAGAAGATCGCTATCTTAGCAGCATCTAAGCTTTGAAAAGTACACTGGGAATGGTCTGTTGGATATTTTGGGCCATATCTCTACCAGGAAATAATCACAGTGATTCAAAAGAGCTTTTTAAGCCCACCAAGTCCTGGGAGGAGGTGGCACGTGGTCAGAGGCGTCCTTGCTTCTCAAAGGCTCTCCAAGGCTCCTCTTGCCATCAGCCAATTTCAGACTCATTGCCACTGGGCCAAATAGGGAGCTAGAGAACATTCTTAAAGAAATGAATTTGAAAGGATTTTTACCTCCCCCATGTTACTTCTCTCCTCAACTAATCTCTACTCAGGGAACTCTTCAACTAAGCCTTAACTTTTGAACTTTCCTGTTTGTCTCTGAATTGTCCAGTTTTAGAAAAAATCCCACTGAATCAGTTTAACCAGAATCCCCACCTTTGATATTGGATGCTCATCCTCCACAATCTCCCAAGTAACATCTTGGACTGTCTTCAGCCAGAATCCTGCTTGGCTGATTTAGCAAGAATCCTCCCTTTCTGCTCCTGTCTCCTCTTAGTCATTTTTGTCACCTGGCCCCCACCTTGTTCCTTGGCTCTGAAATTCCATCAACCCAGCAGGTATTCAGAGATGAGTTCAATTTCTCCCCACTGCCGGGGTCCTACACCTATTGGTTCCTCCTTGAATAAAGTCCACCATGCTTTCACAAATTCCATTGAATAATTTGTTCTTTAGTTGCATTTTGTATTTCAATGATTCTTTTGCTGCTTATAATGTCAGCCTGTGACATAGATATTATTACCATTATTGTTACTTCATAGAGGAAAAACCAGACCTCAGACAGGTTAGAGGACTCACCCAACATCAGAAGAATCAGGACTTTTGATTCCCAAACCCATACTCTTGCTTTTCACCAGAGGCAGAAATGAGATATATCTCTAGTTTAAAGAACTCTTGGAGCAAAAAGTGTTAATGTCAGGGACGAGGATGGCTTACAGTGTTGATGAATTCTTGCTCCCTACCCCAATAAACAGCGGCTGTTTTATCTGCTAAAACAAGAAAGTGTGAGCCCTCATTATGTAATGGCAGGTGCATTTCCCAAGAAGATCGCTATCTTAGCAGCATCTAAGCTTTGAAAAGTACACTGGGAATGGTCTGTTGGATATTTTGGGCCATATCTCTACCAGGGGAAATAATCACAGTGATTCAAAAGAGCTTTTTTAAGCCCACCAAGTCCTGGGAGGAGGTGGCACGTGGTCAGAGGCGTCCCTTGCTTCTCAAAGGCTCTCCAAGGCTCCTCTTGCCATCAGCCAATTTCAGACTCATTGCCACTGGGCCAAATAGGGAGCTAGAGAACATTCTTAAAGAAATGAATTTGAAAGGAGTGCAGACTTCCTACCATGGAGTCAACAAGTGCTCAGAAAAAAAAAAAAAGGAATAGAAGAGAATTTGTAGCCCTCATCCCTGCTCTGCTGGGCTGCTAGGAAGCTGTCATTAAAGGTTAATGGCAGTGTGTTTGAGACGAGTGTTCTTTCTGAAATGATTCAGCAAGGATGTTAGAGAGGAATCCTGGGCAGAAGAAGGCAGGAGTCACGTGTGACCTGGGCCTGAATGCTGGACCAATGATTAACTACTTGTGTGACCTTGGAGAGTTCACTGTTTCTCTCTTGTCCTCAGTTTTCTCATTTGTCTATATATATATATATATATATATATATATATATCTTTTTTTTTTTTGGCTGTGTCATGTGAGGCATGCAGGATGTTAGTTCCCTGACCAGGTATCCAATGCATGGCCCTCTGCAGTGGAAGTGTGGAATCCTAACCACTGACTCTCCAGGGAAGTTCCAGAAATTCTAGAAAGTTAGAGTTCAGCTCTGTTCCCAGCTTTACAGCTGAGAGGACCCAGACCCACAAGAGTCTCTCCCAGGTGTGGAAGTCCTGCTGTGAATGCATGTCCAACCCCTAGCCCAGGGACACAGCTTGTCTCTCTTAGAGAAAGTTATGGGTTCCAAAATGATAGCTGGCTATGACCAAGGAGGGAAGGAAATAGTGTGTTTTAACAGGATCTTGACTTCACTGCACATGGTTCCCATTCTCCTGAACAAGGGGCTGGTCATGTTTTCATCTGAGGGCGAACATTATTGAGAGCACATTTCCTGTGGAGAACAGACCTGCTTGCCTTCCTCATGTGGGGGGCAGGGTGGGGGAGGAGGGAGAAAGGGGTCACAGCTGTTCTGGGAAGCTCAACCCACTCCCACATGGATGGGCGTTCAGTCATCAGAAACAGATGCATCCACGTGTCTGGCTCCCTCCATCTCGGCCCAGTGTGACCAAACCCAGGAGGGGGCTGCAGTTGCTGGAGGGTCTTTGGTGTGTTGGGTGCCCAGGATGCCTTGGTGCATGGTGGGGAGGGGCTCTGCGGCAGGAAATGCATTGGCCTTTCTCTCACCCCTTCTTCCTCCTTGCCCACTGACTTTCTAATCATTGAAACATGAAAGCCGCCAGACTCACCTTAGGGTCCCCATGCCTATGTGTGTTCAGTTTCTGTCCCAGCAGAGTTTCAGCAAGCCTGGACTCCATCAAAGGCTCAGTCTCTCCACGGTGGCTTGTGAAAAGCTTCGTTTAAGCCGCACTTTTATTTGTTTTATATATTGCAGATTTGTCTAAAATTTCAAATACTAAAATAACAAGTTCCACTGATTATAATAAAAAAAAGACCTGAAACCTATTGCTGAAAATAATGGGAAATTAAGGTGGGCCTCTAAGACAGAATAAGTGTAATATAGTGTTAAAACATCAGGGACACACAGATACATTATTTTTTTTTAAATTTTATTTATTTTGGGGTCATAGGCTTCAGAATGCAGGCTCCGTATTTCTGGTGCACAGGCTTAGTTCCCCTGGGGCATGCAGGGACCTTCCCAGACCAGGGATCGAACCAGAATCCCCTGCATTGCAAGGCAAACTCTTAACCACTAGACCATCTGGGAAGCCCCACAGATACATTATTGAGACTACGTATAAAATAGTTAACTAATGAGAACATACTGTATAGCACAGAAAACTCTACTTAATCCACTGTGATGACCTGAATGGGAAGGGAATCTGAAAAACAGGGGATATATGTATATGTACAGCTGATTCACTTTGCTGCACAGTAGAAAGTAACATAGCATGGTAAACAGAACGAAACATGAAACATAACTATACATCAATAAAAATTAGTTTTAAAAAAACGTAAGAGGAAAATGGGGCCTCCCAGGTGGCTCAGTGATAAAGAATGTGCCTGCCAATGCAGGAGACATGGGAGACGCAAGTTTGATTCCTGGGCTGGGAAGATCCCCTGGAGGAGGGCATGGCAGCCCACCCCAGTATTCTTGCCTGGAGAATCCCATGGACAGAGGAGCCTGGCAGGCTAGAGGCCATAAGGTTGCAAAGACTGAGTTTGCTTTCTCGATCCAAACCCAGGAGGGGCTGCAGTTGCTGGAGGGTCTTTGGTGTGTTGGGTGCCCAGGATGCCTTGGTGCATGGTGGGGAGGGGCTCTGCGGCAGGAAATGCATTGGCCTTTCTCTCACCCCTTCTTCCTCCTTGCCCACTGACTTTCTAATCATTGAAACATGAAAGCCGCCAGACTCACCTTAGGGTCCCCATGCCTATGTGTGTTCAGTTTCTGTCCCAGCAGAGTTTCAGCAAGCCTGGACTCCATCAAAGGCTCAGTCTCTCCACGGTGGCTTGTGAAAAGCTTCGTTTAAGCCGCACTTTTATTTGTTTTATATATTGCAGATTTGTCTAAAATTTCAAATACTAAAATAACAAGTTCCACTGATTATAATAAAAAAAAGACCTGAAACCTATTGCTGAAAATAATGGGAAATTAAGGTGGGCCTCTAAGACAGAATAAGTGTAATATAGTGTTAAAACATCAGGGACACACAGATACATTATTTTTTTTTAAATTTTATTTATTTTGGGGTCATAGGCTTCAGAATGCAGGCTCCGTATTTCTGGTGCACAGGCTTAGTTCCCCTGGGGCATGCAGGGACCTTCCCAGACCAGGGATCGAACCAGAATCCCCTGCATTGCAAGGCAAACTCTTAACCACTAGACCATCTGGGAAGCCCCACAGATACATTATTGAGACTACGTATAAAATAGTTAACTAATGAGAACATACTGTATAGCACAGAAAACTCTACTTAATCCACTGTGATGACCTGAATGGGAAGGGAATCTGAAAAACAGGGGATATATGTATATGTACAGCTGATTCACTTTGCTGCACAGTAGAAAGTAACATAGCATGGTAAACAGAACGAAACATGAAACATAACTATACATCAATAAAAATTAGTTTTAAAAAAAAAACGTAAGAGGAAAATGGGGCCTCCCAGGTGGCTCAGTGATAAAGAATGTGCCTGCCAATGCAGGAGACATGGGAGACGCAAGTTTGATTCCTGGGCTGGGAAGATCCCCTGGAGGAGGGCATGGCAGCCCACCCCAGTATTCTTGCCTGGAGAATCCCATGGACAGAGGAGCCTGGCAGGCTAGAGTCCATAAGGTTGCAAAGACTTGGACATGACTGAGTGACTGAGCAAAGGGAAAATGACTCAACCACGTATGACGGTCCAAAATCTATTTCAATATCCTTATGTATAGACTTTACAAGTCAGAGTCAAACATCCCTGTGTACAGTCAGAAATTACTGAAGACGTAAAGGTGAATGGGACACAAGGCAAAACACATCTTACTTGGACAAAGTTGGACAGGGACCCAGGAGCCCAGTCGAAATATACAGGCATCAGAGACCAGAGTGAGTTAGGGAGCATGGTGCATCTTATCCAGGAGTGGGGCTGCTCCAGGATCATCCCAGAATGGACAGTGCACCTGCCTGATCCAGCTGAATCCTGGCTTCACTTCTAATGGACAGTCATCTCCCGAGGTTCTCATTTCACCCTCAGAGAACAGAACACGTCCAGCCAGGAATACAATCTACCTTTCAGATGGTAGATTCTGTAAGCCCTGTTGCTTACAGAAACCTCAACTTACATTTACCGTCTTATTTTCCCTCATTTGTAGGTAATTAAACAAAATAAAAGAGATATTACTTGACCTCCAGGAGAAAATAAACACCTTCTGCAATTAAAAGGGCCCAGTGTGATGTTGACTTTTAGTCGTACTTTTGCTCATGGGAAATAGTGGTTTGGTGATTTAGCCACGAAGTCTTGTCTGACTCTTGCGACCCCATGAAATTTTAGCCCACCAGGCTCCTCTGTCCATGGAATTTTCCAAGCAAGAATACTGGAGTGGGTTGCCATTTCCTATGCCAAGGAATCTTCCCCACCCAGGGATGGTACCCACGTCTCCTGCATTGTCAGGGGGTGCCTCATTGGTAAAGAATCTGCCTACCAATGCAAGAGACGTGGGTTTGATCCCTGGGTAGGGAACCCTGGCATAGGAAATGGCAACCCGCTCTAGTATTCTTGCCCACAAAACTGGCAGGATACAGTTCATGGAACTGAACAGAGTTGGAGAGGACTGAGCAACTGAGTACACAATAGTAGTTACTTAAGTTACACCCCAGTGGACTCAGAGAAGTCATTTTGATGTTTCTGTGGAACCAAAAGGTTCCATGACCACTGGACCTTCTGCACTAGAACTGACCTTTGCTTATGTCGATGGGGATCATGGTAAAAGTGTGTGTGTGCCCTGGAGCAGGAGCTGATGCCACGAGCAGTGAGGATCCAGTGAGGGGAAGGACTGGAATGGAGTGCCCCTGTTGCAGCTGGTGGTACAAGAGTGTAGCGCAGGCTCTGCGCTTTCAAGAGCCTGCAGGATGGACTTGTGGATTTTCTGTCTCATTATTCACTCTCCAAAAACACTCACCCTCCTTCAATCACACCCATTCTAGATCACAGGTTGGAAGAATGTTCTTGCCTTGGCCTTGATCCAGGTCTTCTCTCTGAGGCACCTGACTTTTGGGGGGACCTGGAAGGTAACTTAGACCCACTACCTGACTCGGATTTCCTAGTCTCCCAGCTGTCTCGGCTTCAGCTTTCACCCGAGAAGCCTGAGTTCCTATGCCGTGTCCCTGAGCCTGGGAATCAGCATCGCCTCTCTCTTTTGTCTCCCAGCCCACTTCTTCCACAGGAGGGCAGGCATGCGCCCTGCCAGCCCGCTGCCTCTACCGCAGACTGGGACTGGGTGAGGAGCAAGATGGTGGCGGGGCTGGAAGCAGAACCCACAGGGCTGTGTGTACTATAATGAGGACTTTAAAATGTATTCCAAGTAACAAAGGAGGCACTGGACTTTTAGTCGTACTTTTGCTCATGGGAAATAGTGGTTTGGTGATTTAGCCACGAAGTCTTGTCTGACTCTTGCGACCCCATGAAATTTTAGCCCACCAGGCTCCTCTGTCCATGGAATTTTCCAAGCAAGAATACTGGAGTGGGTTGCCAGTTCCTATGCCAAGGAATCTTCCCACCCAGGGATGGTACCCACGTCTCCTGCATTGTCAGGGGTGCCTCGTTGGGAAAGGATCTGCCTAGCAATGAGAGGGACGGGGGTTGGAGCCCTGGGTAGGGAACCCTGGCATAGGAAATGGCAACCCGCTCTAGTATTCTTGCCCACAAAACTGGCAGGATACAGTTCATGGAACTGAACAGAGTTGGAGAGGACTGAGCAACTGAGTACACAATAGTAGTTACTTAAGTTACACCCCAGTGGACTCAGAGAAGTCATTTTGATGTTTCTGTGGAACCAAAAGGTTCCATGACCACTGGACCTTCTGCACTAGAACTGACCTTTGCTTATGTCGATGGGGATCATGGTAAAAGTGTGTGTGTGCCCTGGAGCAGGAGCTGATGCCACGAGCAGTGAGGATCCAGTGAGGGGAAGGACTGGAATGGAGTGCCCCTGTTGCAGCTGGTGGTACAAGAGTGTAGCGCAGGCTCTGCGCTTTCAAGAGCCTGCAGGATGGACTTGTGGATTTTCTGTCTCATTATTCACTCTCCAAAAACACTCACCCTCCTTCAATCACACCCATTCTAGATCACAGGTTGGAAGAATGTTCTTGCCTTGGCCTTGATCCAGGTCTTCTCTCTGAGGCACCTGACTTTTGGGGGGACCTGGAAGGTAACTTAGACCCACTACCTGACTCGGATTTCCTAGTCTCCCAGCTGTCTCGGCTTCAGCTTTCACCCGAGAAGCCTGAGTTCCTATGCCGTGTCCCTGAGCCTGGGAATCAGCATCGCCTCTCTCTTTTGTCTCCCAGCCCACTTCTTCCACAGGAGGGCAGGCATGCGCCCTGCCAGCCCGCTGCCTCTACCGCAGACTGGGACTGGGTGAGGAGCAAGATGGTGGCGGGGCTGGAAGCAGAACCCACAGGGCTGTGTGTACTATAATGAGGACTTTAAAATGTATTCCAAGTAACAAAGGAGGCACTGGAGCCTTGTTGAGCAGGAGGGTAACAGGACTGTTTGGCGGGTAGCTTCTCCTTTTAAAGGCTTTCTCTGTTTGTACAAGACAAAGGCAAAAGATGGGCACCAGCTGGGTAGTCATGGCAGTAGACTAAGAAATGAGGGGTGGGGAGGGAAGACAAGAAGGAAGTGAGAATGAAAGGGGAGCATGATGAGGCCGAGGAGACGAGCCTTGGTCCTGTAGCAGCCAGACCCTCTTACTACTCAGCCTGCCAGTTAAGGGTTAACTCTTATTCTACTGAAAGGCATGCTCTTGGGCTTTCCTAGAAGGCAGGCGAATGACCCTGCGATGCCTGCGTCAGAGTGGAGAGGATTTATGCCCCAAAGAACCGAGGCTTCCCTTCAACCTCCCTTAAATTAGTCACCATCAGTCAGCCAGCAGCCTGAACTCCCGGGCCCCTTTCAGGGAGGCCTGCCTGTTGCTGAGGAGAGGAGGGAAGAATCTGGCTTCAGTTCAAGGTCACTAATGTAGGGAAGATGGAAAAGAAACAAGACAAAGCTCACCATCAAGCACAGTTCAGCATTTAGATAGTGCAGCTCTTAACACGTGTCTGATTCAGCACGCGGCTTTACGAAGTTGCTCCTCTGGTCCCCAGATGAAGTACATGCTGTGCTTAGATTTGAATGGATGAAATGTTTCCACTGCAGACATTGATCACTATGTATTGAGATTCATAGGCTCAGTGGTTCTGGTGGTAAAGCTTTTCTTCCCCCTCAAGTCACAGGAAAACGTTTCAGTACAAGACAAAGAATGAAACTGAAACTTTATTTGGCTTTGAGGAGAGAGTCCCAGATAGTAACAGCTGCTATGGATCTGCTTTAAGGTGTCGCCTATTAAGCCTAAAAAGAGTGCATCACTAGCGAAACACTGTGCAAGATGTGAAGTACTTGGGTAACATTTAAGGAGGTTTTCGCTGACAAGAATCAGGGTTGGATTACCTTATATATCAAGAGGTCTAGCCGGGAAAACAACTGTGCAAGAGTAACCCACAGGGCTGTGTGTACTATAATGAGGACTTTAAAATGTATTCCAAGTAACAAAGGAGGCACTGGAGCCTTGTTGAGCAGGAGGGTAACAGGACTGTTTGGCGGGTAGCTTCTCCTTTTAAAGGCTTTCTCTGTTTGTACAAGACAAAGGCAAAAGATGGGCACCAGCTGGGTAGTCATGGCAGTAGACTAAGAAATGAGGGGGGGGGAGGGAAGACAAGAAGGAAGTGAGAATGAAAGGGAGCATGATGAGGCCGAGGAGACGAGCCTTGGTCCTGTAGCAGCCAGACCCTCTTACTACTCAGCCTGCCAGTTAAGGGTTAACTCTTATTCTACTGAAAGGCATGCTCTTGGGCTTTCCTAGAAGGCAGGCGAATGACCCTGCGATGCCTGCGTCAGAGTGGAGAGGATTTATGCCCCAAAGAACCGAGGCTTCCCTTCAACCTCCCTTAAATTAGTCACCATCAGTCAGCCAGCAGCCTGAACTCCCGGGCCCCTTTCAGGGAGGCCTGCCTGTTGCTGAGGAGAGGAGGGAAGAATCTGGCTTCAGTTCAAGGTCACTAATGTAGGGAAGATGGAAAAGAAACAAGACAAAGCTCACCATCAAGCACAGTTCAGCATTTAGATAGTGCAGCTCTTAACACGTGTCTGATTCAGCACGCGGCTTTACGAAGTTGCTCCTCTGGTCCCCAGATGAAGTACATGCTGTGCTTAGATTTGAATGGATGAAATGTTTCCACTGCAGACATTGATCACTATGTATTGAGATTCATAGGCTCAGTGGTTCTGGTGGTAAAGCTTTTCTTCCCCCTCAAGTCACAGGAAAACGTTTCAGTACAAGACAAAGAATGAAACTGAAACTTTATTTGGCTTTGAGGAGAGAGTCCCAGATAGTAACAGCTGCTATGGATCTGCTTTAAGGTGTCGCCTATTAAGCCTAAAAAGAGTGCATCACTAGCGAAACACTGTGCAAGATGTGAAGTACTTGGGTAACATTTAAGGAGGTTTTCGCTGACAAGAATCAGGGTTTGATTACCTTATATATCAAGAGGTTGGCATGTGCAGAGTAGATACATTAACCGGTTTATGGACATCAAGGCTCTGTGCCAGCTCACTGAGATTTTATGGGTTGCTGCCTCATGATCACAAGATGGCTGCTAGCACTCCATGCAGTGTATTTTTATATTTCTCTTGTTTAATCGACTTAGGCTTTTATATTTTGTTATAGCAGCCCAAACTGATGAATACACAGAGTTTATATTTACTGAGTAAACAGACCGTGTATCATGGGCCAGGTCATTTGCCTCATACTTTGCGTATGTTACCTTGTAGCTCAGCTGGTAAAGAATCTGCCTGCAATGCAGGAGACCCCGGCTCAATTCCTGGGTCAGGAAGATCCTCTGGAGAAGGAATAGACTACCCACGCTAGTACGCTTGGACTTCCCTCCTGGCTCAATTGGCAAAGAATCCACCTGCAATGTAGGAAACAACTACGGAAATTTCCCAGGTGACTCAGTGGTAAAGAATCCTCCTGCCAATGCAGGAGACACAGGTTCAATTCCTAGGTGAGGAAGAGCCCCTGGAAAAGGGAACAGCTACACACTCCAGTATTCTTGCCTGGAGAATGTCATAGACAGAGGAGCCTGGCAGACTAGAGTCTGTGGAATCACAAAGAGTTGGACATGACTTAGCAACTGAACAACCACAACATGGTAGACTAGTGGAGAAGGGAGACCAGGTTCACCAGAAACTTACTTTTAAGGAGAGCTCTGGGAAATAACTCATTCTCAGTGAAAAATAAGGCAGGTATGCCCAGACTAAGCCAGTGAGAAAACTGTTGGTCAGAGAAAATAAGCAATTTCAAATACAGCATGGCATCTCTTGACTCCGTCCCTGTTTTCTGAAACACTATAAGACATCAGGGCTCAAGTAAGACTTCTTGGCCACCTCTTTGAATTGATATAAAAGTGGAAAAAATTTTGATGGCATAAACCAATAGAAATTTATTCTCACAGATCTGGACATCAGCCATTCAAAATCAAGGTGCTGCAAAGCTCCATCCTACCCAGAAGCTCTCAGGAGATTCCATTGTCTCTTCCAACTTTTGGGGTCAAAATCAATGCCGTCTCTGCCTCCATCAGCCATCGTCTCTTCTTTCAAGCGTAACATTTAAGGAGGTTTTCGCTGACAAGAATCAGGGTTTGATTACCTTATATATCAAGAGGTTGGCATGTGCAGAGTAGATACATTAACCGGTTTATGGACATCAAGGCTCTGTGCCAGCTCACTGAGATTTTATGGGTTGCTGCCTCATGATCACAAGATGGCTGCTAGCACTCCATGCAGTGTATTTTTATATTTCTCTTGTTTAATCGACTTAGGCTTTTATATTTTGTTATAGCAGCCCAAACTGATGAATACACAGAGTTTATATTTACTGAGTAAACAGACCGTGTATCATGGGCCAGGTCATTTGCCTCATACTTTGCGTATGTTACCTTGTAGCTCAGCTGGTAAAGAATCTGCCTGCAATGCAGGAGACCCCGGCTCAATTCCTGGGTCAGGAAGATCCTCTGGAGAAGGAATAGACTACCCACGCTAGTACGCTTGGACTTCCCTCCTGGCTCAATTGGCAAAGAATCCACCTGCAATGTAGGAAACAACTACGGAAATTTCCCAGGTGACTCAGTGGTAAAGAATCCTCCTGCCAATGCAGGAGACACAGGTTCAATTCCTAGGTGAGGAAGAGCCCCTGGAAAAGGGAACAGCTACACACTCCAGTATTCTTGCCTGGAGAATGTCATAGACAGAGGAGCCTGGCAGACTAGAGTCTGTGGAATCACAAAGAGTTGGACATGACTTAGCAACTGAACAACCACAACATGGTAGACTAGTGGAGAAGGGAGACCAGGTTCACCAGAAACTTACTTTTAAGGAGAGCTCTGGGAAATAACTCATTCTCAGTGAAAAATAAGGCAGGTATGCCCAGACTAAGCCAGTGAGAAAACTGTTGGTCAGAGAAAATAAGCAATTTCAAATACAGCATGGCATCTCTTGACTCCGTCCCTGTTTTCTGAAACACTATAAGACATCAGGGCTCAAGTAAGACTTCTTGGCCACCTCTTTGAATTGATATAAAAGTGGAAAAAATTTTGATGGCATAAACCAATAGAAATTTATTCTCACAGATCTGGACATCAGCCATTCAAAATCAAGGTGCTGCCAAAGCTCCATCCTACCCAGAAGCTCTCAGGGAGATTCCATTGTCTCTTCCAACTTTTGGGGGATGCTAGCATTCCTGGGCTTGCAGCTGCATCACTATGCCCGTCTCTGCCTCCATCAGCCATCGTCTCTTCTCTCTGATATGTCTGTAATGAGGGTATTTGACATTGAATTGGGGACCAACCTGTATAATTCAGGATGACTTCATCTTGAGGTCCTTATTTATATCTGCAAAGACGTTTTATCCAAATAAGGTCACATTCATAGCTTCTGAGGATTAGGACATGAGCATACCTTTTAGGAGGTCACTGTTCAACCCATGGGATTCCTTGGTGACTCAGTGGTAAACGCCTGCAATCCAGAAGATGTGGGTTCCACCCCTGGGTTGGAAAGATCTCCTGGGGAAGGAAATGGCAATCCACTCCAGTATCCTTGCCTGGAAAATCTCATGGGCAGAGGAGTCTGGTGGGCTACAGTCCACAGGGGTAACTAGAGTTGGACATGACTTAAGTGACTGAATCACTACCACCAACCTTCAACCCTCTATAAGCAATACAAAGGTCTTTTGGTTTTATGTGGCATAACCACTACTCAGATGACAATAAGCTAAAGGGAATTTGTGAATTTATGAAAACAGAAAGTATAAAGGAGGTTGTGAGGGCTCAAATGATGACCCAGGGATTGAACCCAGATTTCTTATGTCTCCTGCATTGGCAGGCAGGTTCTTTACCACTAGCGCCACTCGACAGGAGGAATAAATAGTTCTAAATAGCTCTAGCAACGTTTTCTCAATGGATTCTAACTTTTCAGGCTTGGTCCACATGGCCACCTCCAAACCAATTAATGTGGCCATTGGAATTCTATTGGGTTTGAATATGAAACTGATGAGTTGTGGACATCTTATAATTTAGTGATCATTAGGAATCAGTGTGTACTCTTAGAAAACAAATCAGTTTCATTTGTTTTGTTGTTTTTGGCTATGCCATCCTGCATGTGGGATCTTAATTCCCTGACCAGGGATTGAACCCACGCCCCATGAAGTAGAAGAACAGAGTCTTAACCACTGGACCACCAGGGAAGCCCCCTAGTCTCATTTGTTTTTGTTTTGTTTCTTAATTCAAGAGATTTCTCTTTGCATGATTTGATTTCCATTAGACATTAGACAGATGACTGGGATACCTCTGTGGTGGGGACAATGAAATCTTACTCAGTGCATTTAAAGCTGGTTCAGTCAACCAGCTGGTTGACCCATGATAATCACATCATTGTTTTTCTAACTGATTTCCAAGCCATCTGCTTAAAATCTGCTGGTGATAAGTATGATGGGATGCCTCTTCAATTGATGCTTTTCTGGAAAACTCTCTTTAATGGATAACTTGATACTTTTTATTTTTTTCCTGCTTCTGGCAGAATTTCTTTTCAGTCTTTTTTTCTTTTTCATGGAAAATATGTAAGAGAACTTTTTTTCAGTTTTGAAGATGATATGAAATGAAAAGTATAAGATAATGCATGCCATCAGTGTAAGGCAGCATGTTGAATTTGACTAGAGTTTGCAGGGATTCAGATGAGATTTAATAGTAATTAACACAAAAGCCTAAATTTAGGTTAAAAAAAATTCTCTTGTCCAAGTTTAGAAGGTGAGGAAAACATACCCAGCAGCAGCATAAGTCAAAGGCACGGTCAAAGTAAGCCACGGGGCAAGAACAGTGAATGCAGCCCACATGTCGGAAAACCAGACCACAGTAGGGATGTCAACCACAGGGTGGTCTGTTGCTTGCTTCAGTTCTAACAGTGGTTTCAGTTTTGGGGGCCTTATTTTGAGGGGAGTATTAACCATTTGCAGTCTTTCAAGGTGGTGGCAGTGATAAAGAACACACCCATCAATGCAGGAGACATAAAGGGACCTTCGAGTTCCGGGGCTCTAGCAACGTTTTCTCAATGGATTCTAACTTTTCAGGCTTGGTCCACATGGCCACCTCCAAACCAATTAATGTGGCCATTGGAATTCTATTGGGTTTGAATATGAAACTGATGAGTTGTGGACATCTTATAATTTAGTGATCATTAGGAATCAGTGTGTACTCTTAGAAAACAAATCAGTTTCATTTGTTTTGTTGTTTTTGGCTATGCCATCCTGCATGTGGGATCTTAATTCCCTGACCAGGGATTGAACCCACGCCCCATGAAGTAGAAGAACAGAGTCTTAACCACTGGACCACCAGGGAAGCCCCCTAGTCTCATTTGTTTTTGTTTTGTTTCTTAATTCAAGAGATTTCTCTTTGCATGATTTGATTTCCATTAGACATTAGACAGATGACTGGGATACCTCTGTGGTGGGGACAATGAAATCTTACTCAGTGCATTTAAAGCTGGTTCAGTCAACCAGCTGGTTGACCCATGATAATCACATCATTGTTTTTCTAACTGATTTCCAAGCCATCTGCTTAAAATCTGCTGGTGATAAGTATGATGGGATGCCTCTTCAATTGATGCTTTTCTGGAAAACTCTCTTTAATGGATAACTTGATACTTTTTATTTTTTTCCTGCTTCTGGCAGAATTTCTTTTCAGTCTTTTTTTCTTTTTCATGGAAAATATGTAAGAGAACTTTTTTTCAGTTTTGAAGATGATATGAAATGAAAAGTATAAGATAATGCATGCCATCAGTGTAAGGCAGCATGTTGAATTTGACTAGAGTTTGCAGGGATTCAGATGAGATTTAATAGTAATTAACACAAAAGCCTAAATTTAGGTTAAAAAAAATTCTCTTGTCCAAGTTTAGAAGGTGAGGAAAACATACCCAGCAGCAGCATAAGTCAAAGGCACGGTCAAAGTAAGCCACGGGGCAAGAACAGTGAATGCAGCCCACATGTCGGAAAACCAGACCACAGTAGGGATGTCAACCACAGGGTGGTCTGTTGCTTGCTTCAGTTCTAACAGTGGTTTCAGTTTTGGGGGCCTTATTTTGAGGGGAGTATTAACCATTTGCAGTCTTTCAAGGTGGTGGCAGTGATAAAGAACACACCCATCAATGCAGGAGACATAAGAGACAAGGGTTCAATCCCTGGGTCGGGAAGATTCCCCGGAGGAGGGCATGCAACCTACTCCGGGATTCTTGCCTAGAGCATCCCCATGCACAGAGAAGCCTGGCGGGCTACAAGTTCATAGGGTCAGAAAGAGTCAGACAGCACTAAAGCTGCTTAGCTTGATTGCATCTACACTGACCATCTTGAGAGTATCTTGAGACTCAAGGCATTTTGATGAGTGAAGAATTCAAAATTGTAGGAATATTGGATGGAGGATTGGTTATATTTAGCCTAGGGAATTGGAGATTAAAAAAAGGACAGCTGCTCTTAAATATTAGAGGGCTATTTCACGGCAAAGGAAGCAGCCTTCATCCTGTTACTTCAGAAGACGTAGTAGGAGAATGGGAGGAGTTACTTGACAAATAAAGATGATTATTTTAATGGCTTTGGAATGCCAAGACAGCAAAACTTTTGTTCAAAAGATCATATTCAGTGAAAAGGTTTAGGAAGCAAATTATTTAGTAGTAGAACTTTTCCTCTGGTGACTCTGACAGTAAAGAATGCCTACAATGTGGGAGACCTGGGTTCAATCCCTGGGTTGCAAAGATCCCCCTGAAGGAGGGTATGGCAATCCACCCCAGTGTTCCTGCTTGGAGAATCCCCATGGACAGAAGAGCCTGGGGGGCGCTGCTATCCATGAGGTTGCAAAGAGTCAGACACAACTAAGCAACTAACACTTTCATCAAGTGCTGTGCTTAGTTGCTCAGTCATGTCCACCTCTTTGTGACCCCATGGACTGTAGCCTGCCAGAGTCCTCTCTCCGTGGGATTCTCCAGGAAAGAATACTGGAGTGGACAGCCATTCCCTTCTCCAGGAGATCTTTCTGACACAGGGATTGAACCCATGTCTCCTGGATTGCAGGCAGATTCTTTACAGTCTGAGCCACCAAGGGAGGCCCTGGCTCAGGATGAATAACTCAAATTGGTAAAAAAAAAAAAAAAAAAAAGTGGAGTAAGCACTGCCTTTCCCTGATAGTTAGCTCTGGCAGATGCTGGAGGAACTTATTTAGGCAGAGATGGCAGTCATCTGCCTATGGGATACAGTCCTAAAGGAATTGGATTTTACTGGCCTTGGCAGTACAGGTTGTCTTTGTAAGAATCCTTGTTTGTTGGTTTGCACGCTCTCAACTGATGACCAAGCGAGTCTTGCTAGAGACGGACCTTCTTATGGTGGGACTGGCAGGCATATGTGCCACTGGGCTCTGGCTCTGGCCCAGTATCTCAAACAACTCTGACAAGTTGGTTCTCTTGGGAAACTTGCAGATGAACCGTCCATAGTGGCAGCCCATCCAACCACCAGCTCCCTTCAGCTCAACCAGTGTGCTACCCAAGCCTACATGTTTCCAAGGAGGAAGCCGGGATCAAAGAGCCCGTTGAGATGCAGACACAGTGGTGGCTCCCCCTCTAGGCTGCTGAGGGGGTGGAGGGAGGAGGGCCAGTGTGTACCGGAAAGGCAGGCGACTTGTCTGCTGAGAACATCAGAACTCGGAGAGAGGCAGTGGGGCATATGGGAAAGAACAGCTTCACAAGGTCGCTGAGAATGGGTGACCTGGATCTGAGTTCCAGCTCTGCTACTCACACCTGTGAATTCGGGCAAGTGTGCCTCAGTTTCCTCATCCCCACAGTGAGTGCAGCAATAGAACCGACTTTATAGAATTCATAGGATGAAGCAATGTAATACTTGCAAAACTGTTAAAATAGTGCCTGGAGCACAGAAAATGCTAACAAAAAAAAAGGTGCTTGTTGAAAACTTAAGGTTAGATAGACTGCCTCAGGGCTTCCTTGGTGGCTCAGCAGTAAAAAGTCCACCTGCCAATGCAGAAGATCCTGTTCAATCTCTGGGTCAGGAGGATCCCCTGGAGAAGGAAAGAGCAACCCACTCCAGTATTCTTGCCTGGGAAATCCCATGCACAGAGGAGCCTGGTGGGCTACAGTTCTTGGGCTCACAAAGAGATGGGCATGACTTAGTGACTAAACAACAGCAATGAGACTTTGGTTCCCACCCCGGTTCTACCACTTTCTGGCTGTGTGACATCAAGAAAGTGTCTCCGCCTCCCTGGGCTTCTTTTTCATCCATGACATAGGAACGGGAATGACAACCCCACAAGGTCATGCAAGGCAACGTGTGTAAACCAAGTGGAGCCTGTCACCAACACTGGTTACAAAGCAAGCACTGAGGACAAGCATGAGTGAATATTTGGCTTCATGACACATTTCCCGGCAAAAGGCCAATAACAAGAAGCTCAGAGAGCCATCGATCACTTCTTCAGTGCTGCAAGGGGGCCTGGAGGCCAGATGAGCTGGAGTAATAGTAACAACAGCAGCAGCAGCCCCAACAGGAATTTCCTGGGTCCCAGGCCTTAGGTCAAACACATCACACACCTTATCCTGCTGAACCCTAGCGAGTGTGTGAGGCAGGGATGAGAATGGTGGTGATCATCAGCATTACCATTTTGCAGATGAAGAAACTGAGCCTCAGTGTAACTTGTTCACCCAGTAAAACTCAGAAGGAAAAAGACCCCCCTCCCACCATGCTCTGCACCACCAGACACAGGGCCTCTGAGCCACAAAAGACTGAATTTCATCAGGACAGAAAGGACCTGTGAGGAAAATCCGAAGGTCTTAATGGAACTGAAGACTAAATAAGCCAAACCCATGACACAGCTACTAAAGAAATAAGCGTGATCATTTCAGACAACGTGATCAGACATTTCTGGGCATGTTCTCACCATCATCTCACTGCCACCTGCCCGCCCAAGCCTGGCTCTGGATGTTCTAGTACAGCCCCATTTGGGTGGCCCGAGTTAACTAGAAATTTCCATTGTCCTGGAATGCCTTTAAGCAGAGTTTGCTTCAAGTAGGGCTAAATCCTTCAAATGCGAACACAATAGGTTTGGATATCCCTTAGCCTAAGCTCAATGACACTGGGAACCAATTGCCAGCATCCTTCCCTCTGTAGAATGTCTGGTCCTTGTCTGACGGCCAGTAATGGCAGGGAAGGTGAGGAGAGGCAGCTGGGAGGCTGAGGCTCTGAGGAAGTCCAGCATCTGTCCTTGGTGCCTGGGGGTGCAATCCTTTTCCTACTGGGGAGAAAGTTTTGCTGCAAGTTCCAGCCTGTTCTCTGTAGGTAATTTCTTCAAGATGGAACAGCTGTCAGAGAGAGAGAGAAATAATGGGAAATGAGAGAAAGTGTGAGAGCAAGCAGGCACGAAACTAGGATCCCAAATACACAATGGAAATCCAGTAGGGTGGGAAAGCTGCAGTCTAGTAGGGAAGACTGGACCCATACCCAAGATCGATCACCATGAGTGAATATTTGGCTTCATGACACATTTCCCGGCAAAAGGCCAATAACAAGAAGCTCAGAGAGCCATCGATCACTTCTTCAGTGCTGCAAGGGGGCCTGGAGGCCAGATGAGCTGGAGTAATAGTAACAACAGCAGCAGCAGCCCCAACAGGAATTTCCTGGGTCCCAGGCCTTAGGTCAAACACATCACACACCTTATCCTGCTGAACCCTAGCGAGTGTGTGAGGCAGGGATGAGAATGGTGGTGATCATCAGCATTACCATTTTGCAGATGAAGAAACTGAGCCTCAGTGTAACTTGTTCACCCAGTAAAACTCAGAAGGAAAAAGACCCCCCTCCCACCATGCTCTGCACCACCAGACACAGGGCCTCTGAGCCACAAAAGACTGAATTTCATCAGGACAGAAAGGACCTGTGAGGAAAATCCGAAGGTCTTAATGGAACTGAAGACTAAATAAGCCAAACCCATGACACAGCTACTAAAGAAATAACGCGTGATCATTTCAGACAATGTGATCAGACATTTCTGGGCATGTTCTCACCATCATCTCACTGCCACCTGCCCCGCCCAAGCCTGGCTCTGGATGTTCTAGTACAGCCCCATTTGGGTGGCCCGAGTTAACTAGAAATTTCCATTGTCCTGGAATGCCTTTAAGCAGAGTTTGCTTCAAGTAGGGCTAAATCCTTCAAATGCGAACACAATAGGTTTGGATATCCCTTAGCCTAAGCTCAATGACACTGGGAACCAATTGCCAGCATCCTTCCCTCTGTAGAATGTCTGGTCCTTGTCTGACGGCCAGTAATGGCAGGGAAGGTGAGGAGAGGCAGCTGGGAGGCTGAGGCTCTGAGGAAGTCCAGCATCTGTCCTTGGTGCCTGGGGGTGCAATCCTTTTCCTACTGGGGAGAAAGTTTTGCTGCAAGTTCCAGCCTGTTCTCTGTAGGTAATTTCTTCAAGATGGAACAGCTGTCAGAGAGAGAGAGAAATAATGGGAAATGAGAGAAAGTGTGAGAGCAAGCAGGCACGAAAGCTAGGATCCCAAATACACAATGGAAATCCAGTAGGGTGGGAAAGCTGCAGTCTAGTAGGGAGGAGACTGGAGCCCATGAGGCTGGACAGCCTCCAGGGGAAGCTCAAAGGAAAGACAGGGTGAGAAAAAGTGACTCAGGGAAGCAAGTATACATTTTTAAAATTATTTTTTAAAGTTTTATTTATTTGGCCGCACTGGTCTCAGCTTCAGCATGCAGGATCTTTAGTTGCAACATGCGGATCTAGTCTCCTGACCAGGGATCAAATCTAGGCTTCCTGCATTGGGAGCACTGAGCCTTAGCCACGGGACCACCAGGGAAGTCCCAGGAAAGCAAGCATACCAATGAAGACTTTTAAGTAACAGAAAGAATGCTAATGATAACTAACATTGCTGTGCAATTTTTGGCAGGTGTGTACTTCAGCCCAGTTTTCTATAGATATTCCAGGTTACCAGAGTTTAAAACAAAACAAAACAAAACAGGTAAAGGATGAACAGGCTGTCAACAGGAAGGGGTCACGTTTTTTGTTCTTTTGGCTGTATGGCTAGTAGCATCTTATTTCCCTGACCAGGGATTGAACCTGGGCCCATGACAGTGAAATTGTGGAGTCCTAACCACCAGACCACCAGGGAATTCCCTGGAAGAAATCAGTTCAAGTCTAACTTTGATACTTTTCAGAGACCAATAATAAGCTGTTGACGAAAAGTAAGCAATAGTCAGTCTATGAAAGAAGTGGAAAATTTTATTTGAGCCAGATTTGAAGATTATAACCTGGGACAAGCATCTCGGGAAGCACTAGGAACTGTTCTGCCTGTTAGAAGTCAAAACACAGTTATTTGAGTGTTTTCGAGATGGAGGACTGTGGATTCAATGACATGTAATTGACAGTTTACACAATCCAGATCTAAGCGCCATCATGACCCCTTACGAGGTCAAGAAGGAAAGTCATCGACGGCCAGTAATGGCAGGGAAGGTGAGGAGAGGCAGCTGGGAGGCTGAGGCTCTGAGGAAGTCCAGCATCTGTCCTTGGTGCCTGGGGGTGCAATCCTTTTCCTACTGGGGAGAAAGTTTTGCTGCAAGTTCCAGCCTGTTCTCTGTAGGTAATTTCTTCAAGATGGAACAGCTGTCAGAGAGAGAGAGAAATAATGGGAAATGAGAGAAAGTGTGAGAGCAAGCAGGCACGAGCTAGGATCCCAAATACACAATGGAAATCCAGTAGGGTGGGAAAGCTGCAGTCTAGTAGGGAGGAGACTGGAGCCCATGAGGCTGGACAGCCTCCAGGGGAAGCTCAAAGGAAAGACAGGGTGAGAAAAAGTGACTCAGGGAAGCAAGTATACATTTTTAAAATTATTTTTTAAAGTTTTATTTATTTGGCCGCACTGGTCTCAGCTTCAGCATGCAGGATCTTTAGTTGCAACATGCGGATCTAGTCTCCTGACCAGGGATCAAATCTAGGCTTCCTGCATTGGGAGCACTGAGCCTTAGCCACGGGACCACCAGGGAAGTCCCAGGAAAGCAAGCATACCAATGAAGACTTTTAAGTAACAGAAAGAATGCTAATGATAACTAACATTGCTGTGCAATTTTTGGCAGGTGTGTACTTCAGCCCAGTTTTCTATAGATATTCCAGGTTACCAGAGTTTAAAACAAAACAAAACAAAACAGGTAAAGGATGAACAGGCTGTCAACAGGAAGGGGTCACGTTTTTTGTTCTTTTGGCTGTATGGCTAGTAGCATCTTATTTCCCTGACCAGGGATTGAACCTGGGCCCATGACAGTGAAATTGTGGAGTCCTAACCACCAGACCACCAGGGAATTCCCTGGAAGAAATCAGTTCAAGTCTAACTTTGATACTTTTCAGAGACCAATAATAAGCTGTTGACGAAAAGTAAGCAATAGTCAGTCTATGAAAGAAGTGGAAAATTTTATTTGAGCCAGATTTGAAGATTATAACCTGGGACAAGCATCTCGGGAAGCACTAGGAACTGTTCTGCCTGTTAGAAGTCAAAACACAGTTATTTGAGTGTTTTCGAGATGGAGGACTGTGGATTCAATGACATGTAATTGACAGTTTACACAATCCAGATCTAAGCGCCATCATGACCCCTTACGAGGTCAAGAAGGAAAGTCATCTTTGAGTTGTCTTGTTGACGCTAGGAGAGTGCTGTCCGCTACGGTTGAGCAGGTGTTCCTGCCAGTGGGGGGAGGTCTGGTCCATGCATCAGAGAGACAGACAAGGCACAGTAGGGAAGAGAGAGGGGGCCAAAGGACAGAGGAAAATTTATATTTAAATTTTTCCTGTCTTGCCATAGAATATGAATTTTATTTCACCAACCCTAGGACACAGAAATGTTTTCTCCACAGTTTGCGGGAGAGAAACCCCATAGAATTTATGGATTGATAACTTGCCCAAGGTCACACAATAAGTGGAAGAGCCAGTATTTGAACTTAGAATTAGGCCCCAGAGTACACTGTAACATGTAGAGGACAAATGGGCAGTTGGTGTGAAGATGTGTATGAAAACCTATCCTCCCTGTGAAAATCTCAGTAAAATCAATCTTGCTCACCATCACCAGGGTAATGGTCTTTTTCCGGGGCCCAGAAAGAGAGGTTATGTCCTCTCTTGAGATGGACTAGGGATGAAAACAAGGGCATGAATGCCATCAAAGTCACAACAAGACTAAAACAAGAGGAAAGAAAATGTCTTTCTAAAGCCTCAAGCTGAGATGGGCTAATCTCTCCACAGCGTCCTCTCCTGATGTAGGGCTGTCCTTCCAGGCCCAGTCCAAGTCCAACCACAGCTTTGTAGAAAGAAGGGTCTGAACCCATTTCCACACATGCTCTGGAACACTCAGAAAAGGCTAAGCCATGCTGTGGTAACAACAGTGCCCAACCCTCAATGACTTATAGCCACAGAAGTTTATTTCTTGTGTTAAGCTCCATGCCCACCATGGGCAGACACTTTCTGGCCTCCTTTCATCTTCTTTGGGATTCAGGCTGATGAAGCAGCCTCCTTCTGGACCATTGTCCAGTTTGTGGAAGAAGGGAAAGACACACAGCAAACCACTCTGTGGTTCCTAAAGTTTTCACCTGGACAGGACCCACGTCAGATGACCTTTGCCTGTATTTGTTGTCAAGAGAAAGTCGTGTAGTCAAGCCCGATGTTGGGAGTGGGGCAGGGAACCACAGAGGCTCATCTTCAGGAAGTGCCAGCAAATAGTTTTGAGCAATAATATCATCCACGACAGTCTCAGAACTTTAAACCCTTGAGAATAGACCAAAAATTCCACTCTTAGTACCATGACCCAATAAAGTGTCCTTGTCCCCAATCAGAATGCATCCTGGGAGGAGGAGGAAGGCCTGTGGGAGAGAAGAAGGATCGGGGAGCACCCCCCCCCCCCGGAGGCCGCTAGCACCAGTTAGTGATGACAAGGGAAAGGGGATAGAGCATCTTTAGCTGGTAAATGACAAGGGTGAGTACCCTTGGCCCAGGGAGAAGGGGAGGCTGCAGAGACCCATCCAGAAGGCAGGGCCAGCAGAGAACCTGGCACGGCTTGAAGCTATTGTCTGGTTAGAAAATGGAGCAACTATTTTTTTATGACCCAGTTTTAATACTACAAGTTTGCAAGAAAGCTGAGGGAGCCAAACTTTAATCTCTAAAGGAGCTTAATTTCTAAAAGAGAAAAAAACACACTTCTCCGCAGATAAGCACAGTTCAATTCAAGTCAGAATAGAAAAGTAACTCGGAGAGGAGAGCAGGTCAGGGTGACTGGCTCTGTCCTCTGAGTTCATGCCCTCTGGGATTGACAGTCATAGGGTGAGAAGGCAAAGCAGCATAAAGGACTGGCATTCAGCTGAGGAACCTGTAGGGACAATGACCACATTTCTCCACAAAAACCATGGCGCCCACGGGGCGTCCTCTCCTGATGTAGGGCTGTCCTTCCAGGCCCAGTCCAAGTCCAACCACAGCTTTGTAGAAAGAAGGGTCTGAACCCATTTCCACACATGCTCTGGAACACTCAGAAAAGGCTAAGCCATGCTGTGGTAACAACAGTGCCCAACCCTCAATGACTTATAGCCACAGAAGTTTATTTCTTGTGTTAAGCTCCATGCCCACCATGGGCAGACACTTTCTGGCCTCCTTTCATCTTCTTTGGGATTCAGGCTGATGAAGCAGCCTCCTTCTGGACCATTGTCCAGTTTGTGGAAGAAGGGAAAGACACACAGCAAACCACTCTGTGGTTCCTAAAGTTTTCACCTGGACAGGACCCACGTCAGATGACCTTTGCCTGTATTTGTTGTCAAGAGAAAGTCGTGTAGTCAAGCCCGATGTTGGGAGTGGGGCAGGGAACCACAGAGGCTCATCTTCAGGAAGTGCCAGCAAATAGTTTTGAGCAATAATATCATCCACGACAGTCTCAGAACTTTAAACCCTTGAGAATAGACCAAAAATTCCACTCTTAGTACCATGACCCAATAAAGTGTCCTTGTCCCCAATCAGAATGCATCCTGGGAGGAGGAGGAAGGCCTGTGGGAGAGAAGAAGGATCGGGGAGCACCCCCCCCCCCGGAGGCCGCTAGCACCAGTTAGTGATGACAAGGGAAAGGGGATAGAGCATCTTTAGCTGGTAAATGACAAGGGTGAGTACCCTTGGCCCAGGGAGAAGGGGAGGCTGCAGAGACCCATCCAGAAGGCAGGGCCAGCAGAGAACCTGGCACGGCTTGAAGCTATTGTCTGGTTAGAAAATGGAGCAACTATTTTTTTATGACCCAGTTTTAATACTACAAGTTTGCAAGAAAGCTGAGGGAGCCAAACTTTAATCTCTAAAGGAGCTTAATTTCTAAAAGAGAAAAAAACACACTTCTCCGCAGATAAGCACAGTTCAATTCAAGTCAGAATAGAAAAGTAACTCGGAGAGGAGAGCAGGTCAGGGTGACTGGCTCTGTCCTCTGAGTTCATGCCCTCTGGGATTGACAGTCATAGGGTGAGAAGGCAAAGCAGCATAAAGGACTGGCATTCAGCTGAGGAACCTGTAGGGACAATGACCACATTTCTCCACAAAAACCATGGCGCCCACACTGACGAATATGTGTATATGAGCTGGGCCAGAATATTTTAAATTAAAATGTCCATCAAAACCTGAAATATGGGCTTCCCCTAGTGGTCCAGTGGGTAAGGACACCGCCTTGAGTGCAAGGGGCGCCGGTTCAATCCCTGGCCTGGGAAGATCCCACATGCCGCGGAGCGGCTGGACTGATGTGTCCAATTACCGAGCCGGAGCTCTGGAGTGCATGCGCCCAGAGCCGGTGCTCTACAGCGACAGATGCCACTGCGATGGGAGGCCCACAGGAGCCAGAGAACAAAGACAGATGAAAATCGAGAAATGAAAGACCAATAGAAGTGTACCACCCACTCCCCTCTCTCCCCAACCCGATCCATGCCCAAAATTTAAAAAAAAAAAAAAAAAACCCGGAATATAAGGTCACAGAATCCCCAGAGATTCTTATAGCTCCTAAAACCAAGAATCCCTCTCTGGAGTGGAGCCATCTGAGTTGGCCTTTCTGATGGGTCTTTGAGACTCTGAATATTTTTTAAAGGAGTCTGGGCCAACATCCTAAGATAAGAAGCCCTTTGGGAGAAAGTGGTAGATGGTGTTGGTTAAGAGGCAAACAGAGGTGATGACCAAGCAAACATTTCAAGGAAAGAGGAGGTTCAAGTTTAACTCTCATATTTTCTGGACACAACTAAGTGTACATAATGAAAAACAAATTGTTTATTGATGCTGTTAGGATACACTGGCTCAGTTGCTTTAACAGAGATGAAACTGGAGTGATTTAGATAGAGGGCAGTTGCATTTTCTTCTCACCTGACGTGCATGCCATCCAGGGCAGTCCAAGGCATGCAGCGGTTCTGAGGCACCCCGCCAGCCAGGGAGCCAGGTTCCCTTCTTGCTGCTCCCTGTGGCCTCACCCTGATTGGACTTGGTTCACTATCCCTAAGTCTACCTTCCAGCCAGGAGAAGAGGTGTGGAGGACAAGCAGCTTCCCTGAAATCCAGGACCGTGGGAGCAGCCCACCTCACTTCCACAGTATTCCATTTGCTGGAGCTTAGTCACATGGGCATGACTGGCCACAGGGGAAGCTGGAAAATGGAGTCCAGGGGGCACTTCTGGACCTACTAGGAGGAAGGGAGGGTAGATCCTGGGAAGCCTGCTCAGTAAACAGTTAAAACCACGCTGACCTACATAAAGGGCTTCCCTAGTGGTCCAGTGGGTAAGGACACCGTCTTGCATTGCAAGGGGTGTCAGTTTGATCCCTGGCCTGGGAAGATCCCACATGCCGCGGAGCGGCTGGACTGATGTGTCCAATTACCGAGCCGGAGCTCTGGAGTGCATGCGCCCAGAGCCGGTGCTCTACAGCGACAGATGCCACTGCGATGGGAGGCCCACAGGAGCCAGAGAACAAAGACAGATGAAAATCGAGAAATGAAAGACCAATAGAAGTGTACCACCCACTCCCCTCTCTCCCCAACCCGATCCATGCCCAAAATTTAAAAAAAAAAAAAAAAAAAAAAACCTGGAATATAAGGTCACAGAATCCCCAGAGATTCTTATAGCTCCTAAAACCAAGAATCCCTCTCTGGAGTGGAGCCATCTGAGTTGGCCTTTCTGATGGGTCTTTGAGACTCTGAATATTTTTTAAAGGAGTCTGGGCCAACATCCTAAGATAAGAAGCCCTTTGGGAGAAAGTGGTAGATGGTGTTGGTTAAGAGGCAAACAGAGGTGATGACCAAGCAAACATTTCAAGGAAAGAGGAGGTTCAAGTTTAACTCTCATATTTTCTGGACACAACTAAGTGTACATAATGAAAAACAAATTGTTTATTGATGCTGTTAGGATACACTGGCTCAGTTGCTTTAACAGAGATGAAACTGGAGTGATTTAGATAGAGGGCAGTTGCATTTTCTTCTCACCTGACGTGCATGCCATCCAGGGCAGTCCAAGGCATGCAGCGGTTCTGAGGCACCCCGCCAGCCAGGGAGCCAGGTTCCCTTCTTGCTGCTCCCTGTGGCCTCACCCTGATTGGACTTGGTTCACTATCCCTAAGTCTACCTTCCAGCCAGGAGAAGAGGTGTGGAGGACAAGCAGCTTCCCTGAAATCCAGGACCGTGGGAGCAGCCCACCTCACTTCCACAGTATTCCATTTGCTGGAGCTTAGTCACATGGGCATGACTGGCCACAGGGGAAGCTGGAAAATGGAGTCCAGGGGGCACTTCTGGACCTACTAGGAGGAAGGGAGGGTAGATCCTGGGAAGCCTGCTCAGTAAACAGTAAATTATACACATCCCTATGAGTCCATAAAGAAAAATCATGGGCTGTTAAAGATCCCCAAATAGGATGCTATAGTGAATAATGACAATTGTGAATATTTCTCAAAGTGAAAAGAATTTATTCATAGTCTCCAACCCTGGGGCCTCTCTTTAGAACCTCCAAAGGCTTTATAACCAGTCACTGGCATGGCAGATTCAGAAAGGAGATAATCTTGGTGAACTGGCCCATTGGCCACGTGTTGTCTGGTCCCAGACCCATTCAGGGTTGCCAAGCCTTCAGAGTCCTGAGTTGTGCCATGACCCAGGGCAACACTGAAGAGAAGACAGAGCTTGAGATGGAGTCCCTCGCCCACTGCATCCCCTGGACCCCAGGTGGTATTGCTGGGGTACAACATGCCTCTCATCAAAACTGATCATTCTGTTTCTTCCCTGCACCTCTTTCTCTCCACAGAGGAATGAGGCATCTTCCTTTCCTCCATCCCTCTTTTTCTGCAGAACCCGAAGTCCCCCTTCCCCACCCATGGATAATGAAACAAAAGCCCTGAACAATGGGCAAGATAATCCTCTAAAGGCTAGTTTGTGTTTGTGCTTCTTACATGGCCCTTATCGCCTTTCAAGAAGGTAGCCAGATTTTGTAATTCTTCAACAGAGAAGCAAGCTGGCTGACCACCACCCCCAAACTCTTGACATCTTGTCCAAGGCCTTTCCAGTGGTCAGAGTCCCATTAGAGTCCCCACAGGCACTCAGGTTTCCGTGGTAACTGCAGCACTGTCCTCGCTGTCCAGGCAGATGCCTCCCGATGTCAGGAGCGCAGGCTGGCTGTCAGCGGGAGGACGTGGGGGGGAAGCCCTGGCAGCACTGGGGGGCCTCGCGTCAAGTCTACCTTCCAGCCAGGAGAAGAGGTGTGGAGGACAAGCAGCTTCCTGAAATCCAGGACCGTGGGAGCAGCCCACCTCACTTCCACAGTATTCCATTTGCTGGAGCTTAGTCACATGGGCATGACTGGCCACAGGGGAAGCTGGAAAATGGAGTCCAGGGGGCACTTCTGGACCTACTAGGAGGAAGGGAGGGTAGATCCTGGGAAGCCTGCTCAGTAAACAGTAAATTATACACATCCCTATGAGTCCATAAAGAAAAATCATGGGCTGTTAAAGATCCCCAAATAGGATGCTATAGTGAATAATGACAATTGTGAATATTTCTCAAAGTGAAAAGAATTTATTCATAGTCTCCAACCCTGGGGCCTCTCTTTAGAACCTCCAAAGGCTTTATAACCAGTCACTGGCATGGCAGATTCAGAAAGGAGATAATCTTGGTGAACTGGCCCATTGGCCACGTGTTGTCTGGTCCCAGACCCATTCAGGGTTGCCAAGCCTTCAGAGTCCTGAGTTGTGCCATGACCCAGGGCAACACTGAAGAGAAGACAGAGCTTGAGATGGAGTCCCTCGCCCACTGCATCCCCTGGACCCCAGGTGGTATTGCTGGGGTACAACATGCCTCTCATCAAAACTGATCATTCTGTTTCTTCCCTGCACCTCTTTCTCTCCACAGAGGAATGAGGCATCTTCCTTTCCTCCATCCCTCTTTTTCTGCAGAACCCGAAGTCCCCCTTCCCCACCCATGGATAATGAAACAAAAGCCCTGAACAATGGGCAAGATAATCCTCTAAAGGCTAGTTTGTGTTTGTGCTTCTTACATGGCCCTTATCGCCTTTCAAGAAGGTAGCCAGATTTTGTAATTCTTCAACAGAGAAGCAAGCTGGCTGACCACCACCCCCAAACTCTTGACATCTTGTCCAAGGCCTTTCCAGTG
Source organism: Tragulus kanchil (assembly GCA_022376925.1). Classification (NCBI taxonomy): domain Eukaryota; kingdom Metazoa; phylum Chordata; class Mammalia; order Artiodactyla; family Tragulidae; genus Tragulus; species Tragulus kanchil. Next base: position 232,466,230 of record JAIOJX010000028.1, on the reverse strand, counting down.
GTCAGAGTCCCATTAGAGTCCCCACAGGCACTCAGGTTTCCGTGGTAACTGCAGCACTGTCCTCGCTGTCCAGGCAGATGCCTCCCGATGTCAGGAGCGCAGGCTGGCTGTCAGCGGGAGGACTGTGACAGCGGGGAGGGAGAGTGCCACAGCCCTGCAGGTCTGGGATGACAGCGTGAGGGCCGGGGCAGCGCTAAGCCGCTGCTAAAAATGGCAGAGGAGACAAGCTTTGCTAAGCGGAAGGACATTGTGATAGGCCTGTCCTCCTCTCCTTCCTGAGGGCCAGGGAACTGTCCGGGAGGTGTGTCCCCCTGCTGTCATCAGGGCAGCTTGACATTCCTCATCTGTGCAGCTTACCAGGGGCCTCCTGAGGAGAGGGGCAGATGGAGGGGGAGAGAGGTGGAAGAGAGGTAGTGGGAAGAAGAAACCGAGGGGACAGGAGAGAGGGAGGGATTGAAACAGGAGAAGGTGGGGTGGGGGGAAGGGGAAAAGAATGAGGGAAGAAAGGTGGAGAAAGAGGGAGGGAGGAAAGGAGGAAGTTGGGAGGAATAAATAAAGGAAGGAAGGAGGGAGGGAAGATGGGAAGAAGGTTGCTCTGTTAGCTCAGCTTAAGGGCCCAGAGAATTTCTAATCCAAATTCCTCCTCTTCCCAGGTGTTATGAGTTAAACTGAATTCCTCCTCCTTCCCCTCACTCCCCCCACAAAAAGGTATGTTGCAGTCATAACCTCCAGTACCTCAAAATGTGACCTTATTTGGAAACAGAGTCACTGTAGATGAAAGTAGTTAAGATGAGGTCATACTGGAGAAACCGATCTGGAAAGGCTACATACTGTATGATTTCAACTCTATGACATTTCGTAAAAGGCAAAATTGTGGAGAAAATAAAAGAGATCAGCAATTGCCTGGAGTAAGGGGAAGGGAAGTGTAGAGACAAAGCACAGATGATTTTTAGGCCAGTGAAAACACTCTGGATGATATTACAAAGATGGATACATGGCATTACACCATTGTCTAAGTCCATAGAATGGACAACGCCAAGAGTTAACCCTAACGTAAGCCACAGACTTTGAGTGATTACGATATATCCATGTAGGTTCATCCATGGTTCAATAAATATATATATATACACACACACACATACCATTGTGATGACTGAGTCAAGGGACATGAATTCGAGCAAGCTCCAGGAGACAGTGATAGACAGGGAAGTCTGGGGTGCTGCAGTCCATGGGGTGGCAGAGTGAGACACAACTGAGTGACTGAACTGAACTGTGAGGGCTGATATTGATAATGGGGGAGGCAATGCATGTGCAGAGGTAGGATAATGGGAATTCTCTGTACCTCCTTCTCAATTTCATCGTAAACCTTAAACTTCTCTTTAAAAAATTAAGTCTTAAAAATCACAAGGCAGGTATGTTGCTGATCAGAGGGAAAAGCAGATGTCGATCCCATTGCTGTGAGATGCCTCTCCCGGGGGGCTGTCTCTGCACCCTTCCCTCAGTTATTCATGCCACAATAACCAGCGTGTGGGAGGCTCACTGCATGCTAGGCACTGGACACAGATTTTTTACAAGATGGTGAAAGTCGACTTTTACTACTTTTTCACAGTAATGTGGCCATTTGTCCCTTCTACAGAAGAAAACAGTTAGGTCATGACAACAAAGCAAGGTCCAGAGAAGTTAAACAGCTTGCTTGAGGGGCTTCCCCGGTGGTCCAGTGATTAGGACTCCACACTCCATTCCAGGAGGCTCAAGTTTGGTTTCTGGGTCCCTGTCCCGGGGACTAAGGTCCTGCAAGCCAAGAGGCACGGCCAAAAAGCCTCCCAGCCAGAGTGGCACACTTGTGTTCAGACTCTCAGGCTCGCTCACATCAAGGATTGTATTCCTACCACCAGTTCTCCTAATGGCATTTTGCCCTTGAGTCATCAAGATTAGAATCTACAGGCAGAGAAGCTGTCTCCGTAGCTACTGTGGGCTATCTCATGCTGGGTTCCACTCAAAGGATACCTGCAAATACCATGTTTTTGGCCCCCCTGATTTTGGGTGAAAACACTCTGGATGATATTACAAAGATGGATACATGGCATTACACCATTGTCTAAGTCCATAGAATGGACAACGCCAAGAGTTAACCCTAACGTAAGCCACAGACTTTGAGTGATTACGATATATCCATGTAGGTTCATCCATGGTTCAATAAATATATATATATACACACACACACATACCATTGTGATGACTGAGTCAAGGGACATGAATTCGAGCAAGCTCCAGGAGACAGTGATAGACAGGGAAGTCTGGGGTGCTGCAGTCCATGGGGTGGCAGAGTGAGACACAACTGAGTGACTGAACTGAACTGTGAGGGCTGATATTGATAATGGGGGAGGCAATGCATGTGCAGAGGTAGGATAATGGGAATTCTCTGTACCTCCTTCTCAATTTCATCGTAAACCTTAAACTTCTCTTTAAAAAATTAAGTCTTAAAAATCACAAGGCAGGTATGTTGCTGATCAGAGGGAAAAGCAGATGTCGATCCCATTGCTGTGAGATGCCTCTCCCGGGGGGCTGTCTCTGCACCCTTCCCTCAGTTATTCATGCCACAATAACCAGCGTGTGGGAGGCTCACTGCATGCTAGGCACTGGACACAGATTTTTTACAAGATGGTGAAAGTCGACTTTTACTACTTTTTCACAGTAATGTGGCCATTTGTCCCCTTCTACAGAAGAAAACAGTTAGGTCATGACAACAAAGCAAGGTCCAGAGAAGTTAAACAGCTTGCTTGAGGGGCTTCCCCGGTGGTCCAGTGATTAGGACTCCACACTCCATTCCAGGAGGCTCAAGTTTGGTTTCTGGGTCCCTGTCCCGGGGACTAAGGTCCTGCAAGCCAAGAGGCACGGCCAAAAAGCCTCCCAGCCAGAGTGGCACACTTGTGTTCAGACTCTCAGGCTCGCTCACATCAAGGATTGTATTCCTACCACCAGTTCTCCTAATGGCATTTTGCCCTTGAGTCATCAAGATTAGAATCTACAGGCAGAGAAGCTGTCTCCGTAGCTACTGTGGGCTATCTCATGCTGGGTTCCACTCAAAGGATACCTGCAAATACAGTGGCTCTCCTGGAATAAAGATTTATTTCTGTGTCATGAAACAATCCAGAGAAACATGCAGGGTCGCAGATCGGTTGTTTGTGGGGCAAAGACATTTCCATCTGTTTGCTTTCTCATCCACAGCATCTCCTTGAACAAACAGTCAGGGAAGGCTCTGCATCCCCTGCACATTCCAGGCCATGAGAAAGGGATGAAGCAGGAAGGGAGTATGGATGTCTTTCTCTTTTACAGGAGCACCCCAGTTTCACACGCCATTTCTGCTCACATCCCAGGGACCTGGGCGGATCATACAGTTGGTCATATCTAGCTGCAAGAGAGACTGGAAAGCATCATCATTTTTAACTGGATTACTCAAACCAAAACATCTGTTACTATGGAAGGGAATAAAGGATATTATGGGAGACAATCGCGGTCCCCATCACAAAATTAATACAGGAGATTTCCTTAATGAGAGCACACACAGAAGAGACAGAAGTTTGCCCGGGAAGTGAGAATAACCAGAATTGGGACTCTCTGATCTGTTTCCCCAACTTGTCCTCTTGGTCTTCACAGTGGCTGCCCTCATTTGGGTCCTCAAGCCTCTGACTATTTCACCTATTTCATAATAGGTCTTTTTAACTTGTGTTTCTTTCTCAGATAATTTTCTACGTCTCCAACAGTATTTTTTTTTAAATTTATTTATCTTTTGAGGGGTGGGGTGGGGAGGGAGGGGGATGGGCGGGTCACTTCTATTGGTCATTCATTTCTCTATTTTCATTCGTCTTTGTTCTTTGGCTTCTGTGGGCCTCCCATCGTGGTGGCCTCTGTCGTTGCAGAGCGCCGGCTCTGGGCACATGTGCACCAGAGCTCCGGCTCAGTAATTGGACACATCAGTCCAGCCGCTCCGCGGCACGTGGGGTCTTCTCAGGTCAGGGATCGAACTGACGCCTTGCACTGCAAGGTGGTGTCCTTACCCACTGGACCACCAGGGGAAGCCCTCTCCAACAGTATTTTAAATTATATCTTAAAATTCAAACCTAATCATATTATTTCCCTACTTAAAGTCTTTTGACGGCTTCCCACAGCCTAGAGGACCAAGCGAAATCTGCTTAGCAAAGCACTGGAACCCTAGTCAACTTTAAATTTTTTTTTATTATTTGATTTATTTATTTTTGGCTGTGCTGAGTCTTTGTTGCTGCAAGGGCTTTCTCTCACTGTGATGAGAGGAGGCTACTCTCCATGGTAGTGCACAGGCTTTGCATTGTAGTGGCTTTTCTTGATGCAGAGCATGGGCTCTAGGCACATGGGTTTCTGTAGCTGTGGCTCCCAGGTTTTAGAGCACAGGTTCAATAGTTGTAGCACACCGATTTCGTTTTTCTATGGCGTGTGAGATCTTCCCGACCAGTGATCGAAACTATGTCTCCTGCATTGGCAGGTGGACCTGGTAAACCTTGAACTCTCATCTTGGGCTGCTGTCACATCATTGCCCTTAGCTGTAGGCAGATGGAGACAACAGCAATCCTCATAATGCCACAACATCCCACTTGTATCTAATGTTTCATTGTCCTTGTATATGATGTTCCTTCTGCCTGGAATGGCCACCAAAATTAATACAGGAGTTTTAATGAGACACACACAGAAGAGACAGAAGTTTGCCCGGGAAGTGAGAATAACCAGAATTGGGACTCTCTGATCTGTTTCCCCAACTTGTCCTCTTGGTCTTCACAGTGGCTGCCCTCATTTGGGTCCTCAAGCCTCTGACTATTTCACCTATTTCATAATAGGTCTTTTTAACTTGTGTTTCTTTCTCAGATAATTTTCTACGTCTCCAACAGTATTTTTTTTTAAATTTATTTATCTTTTGAGGGGTGGGGTGGGGAGGGAGGGGGATGGGCGGGTCACTTCTATTGGTCATTCATTTCTCTATTTTCATTCGTCTTTGTTCTTTGGCTTCTGTGGGCCTCCCATCGTGGTGGCCTCTGTCGTTGCAGAGCGCCGGCTCTGGGCACATGTGCACCAGAGCTCCGGCTCAGTAATTGGACACATCAGTCCAGCCGCTCCGCGGCACGTGGGGTCTTCTCAGGTCAGGGATCGAACTGACGCCCCTTGCACTGCAAGGTGGTGTCCTTACCCACTGGACCACCAGGGGAAGCCCTCTCCAACAGTATTTTAAATTATATCTTAAAATTCAAACCTAATCATATTATTTCCCTACTTAAAGTCTTTTGACGGCTTCCCACAGCCTAGAGGACCAAGCGAAATCTGCTTAGCAAAGCACTGGAACCCTAGTCAACTTTAAATTTTTTTTTATTATTTGATTTATTTATTTTTGGCTGTGCTGAGTCTTTGTTGCTGCAAGGGCTTTCTCTCACTGTGATGAGAGGAGGCTACTCTCCATGGTAGTGCACAGGCTTTGCATTGTAGTGGCTTTTCTTGATGCAGAGCATGGGCTCTAGGCACATGGGTTTCTGTAGCTGTGGCTCCCAGGTTTTAGAGCACAGGTTCAATAGTTGTAGCACACCGATTTCGTTTTTCTATGGCGTGTGAGATCTTCCCGACCAGTGATCGAAACTATGTCTCCTGCATTGGCAGGTGGACCTGGTAAACCTTGAACTCTCATCTTGGGCTGCTGTCACATCATTGCCCTTAGCTGTAGGCAGATGGAGACAACAGCAATCCTCATAATGCCACAACATCCCACTTGTATCTAATGTTTCATTGTCCTTGTATATGATGTTCCTTCTGCCTGGAGGGCACATCCCTGCTCTGTCCTTCAGGTGGACTCAGTCTTCAAGGACTGAGGCTCAAGATGTAGCTCCAAAGTCTGCCTCTTCTTTGAGGCCCCCAGGTAGGGTCAATCACCCAGAGAGAGAGATGAGAAGTTGGGAGGCCTTGGTGGCAGATACTCTGGAGACAGAACCCACCTCTGCCACATACTAGCTGGGTGAACCCAGACAATTTTCTAAACTTGATTTTTCTAATCTATAGGATAGAGCTAGCCATACCTACCTCATCTTATTATTATGAAAATTAAGTAAGATTTTCATATATAATTCCTGACCCATAAAAGATATTCAATTCATGGAACTGCTATTAAAATTACTATTCTCAGTTGAGTTAGGATAAAGTTAAACTACTGAAAGAGAAATACCCTAATAAAACATCTGGAGAAATGGAATGATCTTCCTTTTGATATGGATTTAGGTTTTATGGGTGAATGTTTGTCAAAATTCAACAGTTACACACTTAAGGTTTGTGTATTTCATTATATGCAAAATTTTCATCAAGAGGAAACAAGTATTGGAGTTTAGGTAATAATATGCATGCCAATGTACTACGGAAAATATACAGATGTCTGCAATATACTTTTTTTTTTTTTTTAAGATTTATTTATTTATTTATTCTGGGCGGGGGTCGGGTTGGGGAGGGAGGGGAGCAGGCGGGCCACTTCTATTGGTCTTTCGTTTCTCTGCGTTCATCTGTCTTTGTTCTTTGGCTCCTGTGGGCCTCCCATCGCGGTGGCCTCTGTCATTGCTGAGCGCCGGCTCTGGGCGCATGCGCTCCAGAGCTCCGGCTCGGTGATTGGACACATCAGTCCAGCCGCTCTGCGGCACATGGGATCTTCCCAGGCCAGGGATCGAACCGGCGCCCCTTGCACTGCAAGGCGGTGTCCTTACCCACTGGACCACCAGGGGAAGCCCGTGCAATATACTTTGAACTGTGTCTAAAAAAGTGAGAAAGTCTGATGGATGGAAGGTTAGGTGGAAAGATGGATAGGGTTATACATATATTTTTTAACATAGGGAGAGCACCCCCCACCCTGTGCACTCTGGGAACACACTAGTCAACCATTCATCACGCTGTAGTCGTTTGGAACCTGCAACCTTAATGCCAGATTCAAGCTGTGGGTATACAGCTGTCTTTTGTACCATATTTTAAACTTTGCTATATGTTTGCTATTTTTCATAATAAAAATAAAAAGACCCTGTCATAAAGCGGTTTTAAAATTATAGTTGTTTTTCCTTCTCAAGTAACAGTGCCAACATGAGTGTTCCAGGCTTGTGGGCAGTTCTGTTCCATCTGTTCTCTCAGGGGTGCCAAGCTTGTGGGCAGGGACTCAGTTTCTTCCAAGCTGTCAAGTCATTCCTCCCTTGTCCTCCAGACTCAAGGACACAGTCCTCCTCTGCGGCCAAAGCTGGATCACTCTGTCCCATTTCGGGAGGCATGCCCATCTCTTAAAGTCTTCCCCCGGTTGTGGACAGCGTGACTTTTTTCTACACTCCATTGTGGGAGCTGGGTCACATGACCACACGTGACCACACAGAAGGCTTGGAAATAGTCAGTTCTATGCTTAGAAAGAAGGAGAGGACCCCCCACTCTGTGCACTCTGGGAACACACTAGTCAGCCATTCATCACGCTGTAGTCGTTTGGAACCTGCAACCTTAATGCCAGATTCAAGCTGTGGGTATACAGCTGTCTTTTGTACCATATTTTAAACTTTGCTATATGTTTGCTATTTTTCATAATAAAAATAAAAAGACCCTGTCATAAAGCGGTTTTAAAATTATAGTTGTTTTTCCTTCTCAAGTAACAGTGCCAACATGAGTGTTCCAGGCTTGTGGGCAGTTCTGTTCCATCTGTTCTCTCCGGGGTGCCAAGCTAGTGGGCAGGGACTCAGTTTCTTCCAAGCTGTCAAGTCATCCCTCCCTTGTCCTCCAGACTCAAGGACACAGTCCTCCTCTGCGGCCAAAGCTGGATCACTCTGTCCCATTTCGGGAGGCATGCCCATCTCTTAAAGTCTTCCCCCGGTTGTGGACAGCGTGACTTTTCTACACTCCATTGTGGGAGCTGGGTCACATGACCACACGTGACCACACAGAAGGCTTGGAAATAGTCAGTTCTATGCTTAGAAAGAAGGAGAGGACCCCCCACTCTGTGCACTCTGGGAACACACTAGTCAGCCATTCATCACGCTGTAGTCGTTTGGAACCTGCAAACTCCTTACAGGTAGAAATAGTGTTTTGCACATCTTGGAATCACCAAAACCAAATATGAGGCCTGAAATGAGGTAAGTATTAAAGAAGTGTTTTCTAAATGAATTAGTGCCTGATAATAAAAATGCATAAATACTCGAGATGAAGTATGACACATCCATGCCTAAATGGCTGTGGCCTGGTATAGGGAGCAGATAAGGAAAGGAACAAGAAGAGGTTAGTAACTATTTTGAAATCAGGCAGAACTAGGTTCAAAACTTTTCTTTGTCCTCTATTCAATACATGATGTTAAACTGTAGCTTTCTTGTTTGCAGAATGGTATTAATAGAACCTGCCTATAGGATTGTGGTAAAGAGTAAATGACAAAACACATGTAAACAGTTAGCCCAGTTTGACATCTACTGTAAGGTTATTTTAGTTACCATAAACTTGATTGTCCTCAGTGATGAGAGGCTTGTTACTTTCCAAAACAGTTTATCCCAGCTGAAAGCTTTCTAAATGTATGGTACCTCCTCCTATACATTTGTAAGTATGTATCTACTTAAATATATATATATATATATATATAATATATTTTTTAAAAAGTAGATACATACTTATAAAAATATATATATATATATTTATATTTATAAATTTGGCCACTTCTATTGATTGTCCATTTATTTGTCTTTTTTCTTTGGCCTGTGTGGGCCTCCCATCACAGTGGCCTCTTTTGTCGCAGAGCACCAGCTCTGGGCGCACGTGCTCCAGAGCTCCAGCTCAGTAGTTGGACACATTGGTCCAGCTGCTCTGCAGCACGTGGGATCTTCCCAGGCCAGGGATCGAACCAGTGCCCCTTGCACTGCAAGGCAGTGTCCTTACCCACTGGACCATCAGGGAAGCCCTGTATTTACTTTTATTGGTGGAAAGCAAGTCATCTCTTAATATTGTAGACATATAATAAGCCAACTCATTCAAATCAAGTAATTCTTTATTAATTTAAGCTTCTTTCCCATCATTCATATTTCCTCAAATTTTATCTTCATTAGGAACAAGACTTTTACAAAGCTTACCAAACATTACATGCCTTATTGTTTTTTTTTAAGTTTGGAACCTGAAACTCCTTACAGGTAGAAATAGTGTTTTGCACATCTTGGAATCACCAAAACCAAATATGAGGCCTGAAATGAGGTAAGTATTAAAGAAGTGTTTTCTAAATGAATTAGTGCCTGATAATAAAAATGCATAAATACTCGAGATGAAGTATGACACATCCATGCCTAAATGGCTGTGGCCTGGTATAGGGAGCAGATAAGGAAAGGAACAAGAAGAGGTTAGTAACTATTTTGAAATCAGGCAGAACTAGGTTCAAAACTTTTCTTTGTCCTCTATTCAATACATGATGTTAAACTGTAGCTTTCTTGTTTGCAGAATGGTATTAATAGAACCTGCCTATAGGATTGTGGTAAAGAGTAAATGACAAAACACATGTAAACAGTTAGCCCAGTTTGACATCTACTGTAAGGTTATTTTAGTTACCATAAACTTGATTGTCCTCAGTGATGAGAGGCTTGTTACTTTCCAAAACAGTTTATCCCAGCTGAAAGCTTTCTAAATGTATGGTACCTCCTCCTATACATTTGTAAGTATGTATCTACTTAAATATATATATATATATATATATAATATATTTTTTAAAAAGTAGATACATACTTATAAAAATATATATATATATATTTATATTTATAAATTTGGCCACTTCTATTGATTGTCCATTTATTTGTCTTTTTTCTTTGGCCTGTGTGGGCCTCCCATCACAGTGGCCTCTTTTGTCATGAGCATCAGCTCTGGGCGCACGTGCTCCAGAGCTCCAGCTCAGTAGTTGGACACATTGGTCCAGCTGCTCTGCAGCACGTGGGATCTTCCCAGGCCAGGGATCGAACCAGTGCCCCTTGCACTGCAAGGCAGTGTCCTTACCCACTGGACCATCAGGGAAGCCCTGTATTTACTTTTATTGGTGGAAAGCAAGTCATCTCTTAATATTGTAGACATATAATAAGCCAACTCATTCAAATCAAGTAATTCTTTATTAATTTAAGCTTCTTTCCCATCATTCATATTTCCTCAAATTTTATCTTCATTAGGAACAAGACTTTTACAAAGCTTACCAAACATTACATGCCTTATTGTTTTTTTTTTTTTTTAAGATTTATTTATTTATTTATTTTGGGCGGGGGTCAGGTTGGGGAGGGAGGGGAGCAGGCGGGCCACTTCTATTGGTCTTTCATTTCTCCATTTTCATCCGTCTTTGTTCTTTGGCTCCTGTGGGCCTCCCATCACGGTGGCCTCTGTCGTTGCAGAGCACCGCTCTGGGCACATGTGCTCCAGAGCTCCGGCTCGGTAATTGGACACATCGATCCAGCCACTCCGTGGCACGTGGGATCTTCCCAGGCCAGGGATCAAACTGGCACCCCTTGCACTGCAAGGTGGTGTCCTTACCCACTGGACCACCAGGGGAAGCCCCTACCTTATTGTTTAATTGCTAAGTTGTGTCTGATTCTTTGTGACCCCATGGACTGCATGCGGCTTGGCAGGCTATCCTGTCCTTCAACTATCTCCTCGAGTTTGCTCAAATCCATGTCCATTGAGTTAATGATGGTATCCAACCATCTCGTCCTCTGTCATCCCCTTCTCCTTCTGCCTTCTATTTTGCCCAGCATCAGGGTCTTCTCCAATAAGTCAGCTCTTCATATCAGGTGGCCAAAATATTGGAGCTTCAACTTCAGCATCATTCCTTCCAGTGAATATTCAGTGTTGATTTCCTTTAGGATTGACTGGTTTGATCTCTTTACTGTCTAAGGGACTCTCAAGAGTGTGCTCCAGCACCACAATTTGAAAGCACCAATTCTTTAGCTTTCAACCATCACATTACCAACCTATAATAGGAGGTAGGGTATTTCCAAAGATCAAAGACAGCTATTTAAAATATCTAAATAAACCCCTTTTTTGCATAAATCATCCATAGTGTGTTTCTGCCATTTGTAAATGAGAATTTGATAAATAAAGTGGTCATAATTTAAAGTGGTGGTTCTAAGCCCTGGCTGTACATTAGAGTCTCCTGGGATGGGGGTTGGGAAGGGGGTTAAGATATGCCGATGCTCAATCCTGGATGTGGAACCAGCATTGCCATGGCTAGGGCATAGGCATCAAGATGATTATAATATTCAGCCAGCCCTGAGAACCAGTGAGTACAGCCTAGTCTCCAAGTGGTCCAAGTCAACTAGTTATGTTAGGGTCCTAATTTTGTGCCCATCACTGTGCTGAGTAAGACAGATACACAGAAAGGTGAAAACAGACCATGAGAGACTCCCTTGGTCTGAACAGACCACAGTGAGGTTTTGGTGCCTGGATTTTCCTTTGAGAAGCAGAGGAATAGAAAATGGAATGCATACTGCCCGGGGAGGGGAGTAAATGAAAATGACCAGGAGAACTGTATTTTCCTTGATCATGTCTGGGGTGGTAAGAGATTCTGAAAGAATGCACTCAGAATTTCCAGAAGCTTCTAACAAATTTAAGTTCATGTAGAACATTCCACCAGAACTCTCAGCTTGGACATTAATGGGGGAAAGATGATCTCAAATCACCTACAGGCTCAGAGCCCCTGCCTTTATGGCCTACCGACTAGCAACATTGTGTGGTTGTTAAGGAAACAGGAAGGGAGAGAGAGAGGTTGCTCACAGTAGCAATAAAAATATATACTACTGAGGAAACAAGAGGCATACAGGATCTGGAGTCAGAAAAGTAGAAACTTTACTGAATACGTTTCTTAAAACCTACTAGGAAAAAGAGAATTGGTGAAACTTAACATCGTAAATGCATTCAGCTGTCCCAAACTAACTATATACAGTCATTAGAATTCCAATCTCTGTACTAATAAAATTATTTTTGGAACTTGATGGTCATTTTAAAGTTGAACCAACAGAATATGTTAAACCAGTCAGATTTTTTTTAAAGGAGAGGCATTGATTTTACCAGATATTAAAACATATTTTTTAAGTGGCAAAAATATAAACAGAATGATATGATCTTAGGAACAAACAGATAAGGAACAGAATGAAAAGTAAAGAAATAGCTCTACTTCTTATAAATAATCAGCTATGATAAAGATAGAATTCCAATTAAGAGGGGAAGAATGAACCAGTCCATACATCATATTGGAATAACTGGCTAACTATTTGGCAAAAATCAAGTGGGATTTCCTCCTCATAACATCTGTGATAATAACGTGCACATGGCTTATACATTTTTAAAAAATCAAGGTACCAGAAGGAAAAAGAGGTACAATTTTATGTAAACATGTAGTCAGAAAAGCTTTCTAAGGATAACACCAAAGGAAATATCAATAAAGTAGCATACTGGGAGAAATGATTATACAAAATAGTTCAGTCTTACACTTCTAAAGAAAGAAGAAACATAAGAGATAAATTACATCTGGGAAAATAGCCATGATATATGTGACATACATAGGATTTTAATATCTTAAACTACAAAGATATCTGACAAAAGAAGCAAACAGCTCAGTGTAAAGTAAATGAGATAGAATAAGAACTCGCCATTCCTACAGTAAGTGCACACAGTCAATGTGAAAAGAAGCATTCAAACTCCTTAGTCAATAGAATGCACATGCAAACAAAGTGATGCTACTTTTGGCTAAAAGATTAGCAAAGAGGGTGTGGGGAAATAGGTTCATCTCCAAAAAACATAAGTTGATAACATCATTTCTGGAAGACAGTTAGGTATTAAGTTTTCACTGTCTTGCAAAGATTCATATCCTTTGGCCCAGTTGCCTCCTTTTGGGAAATGTTATTCTAAGACGTGTTGGCATAAAAGCACCGGGAGATAAAATTCAGCCATGTTTAGCCATCAGCAAAGCAAAGAAAGCTTTTTCTCTAATTTTATTTCATTTTTATTTTTTACACAGTTTTGTTGTTTACTGCCACACATCGACCTGAATCTGCCATAGGTGTACATATGTTCCCCCACCCCGAATCGCACCCCCATCTCTCTTCCCATCCCGCCCCTCGAGGTCGCCCCTGTTTGAGATCTGCTAGTCCCACAGCGTCTTCCCCTCCCTCACCCCAATGTCCATAAGACTGATTTCCATGTCTGCCTCTCCGTTGCTGCTCTGCATATCTTTTAAAAGAAAATTTTTTTCTTTCAAAATAAAAGAGTTGTACTACTTAAAAAAATAATTGTAATATATAGTGGAATTATATGTAACTTTGGTCTGTATTTTCCAAGTCGCCTATAAATGTGTTACCGTATTCTCATTATTTAAAAATTTAAAAAGAAAGAGGCCAAAAATAAAAGAACTATAGGGATAGGAGAGAGGGAAGGGTGTTGCGCAGTTGCTCAGTCGTGTCTGACTATTTGTGACCCCATGGACGGCTGCACGCCAGGCTTCCCTGTCCTTCACCATCTCCTGGAGTTTGCTCAAACTCATGCCCACTGAGCAGGTGATGCCATCCAACCACCTCATCCTCTGTCGCCCCCTTCTCCTCCTCAATCGTTCCCAGCATCAGGGTCTTTTCCAATAAGTTGGTTCTTCATGTCAGGTGTGGAGGAAAGGCAATATAGAGATAGGGATAAAGAGCTACAAACTATTAGATATAAGCTATATCTGAAAGCTATAAGGACATAGCACACAACGTAGGGGATACAACCAATATTTTATAATAGCTATGAAAGGAGCATAACCTTTAAAAATTGAATACCTTTAGTTTATATAATATTATACATCAACTATATTTCAACAAAAATAAAGAAGAATTATATACTCGATATTCAAAAAAGGACTGGAGGAGTATCATCATAGATAATGCAGAATCTTGCTGAACTTTTTCTTAATTTTACTATTTTTATTTTCTAATTTGAGCTAGGAAAAGAAATGCGGTGGAAGAAACCATGGTTTTTTTTTCACTGTTTCATTTATCTTTAGCTCTCCATCCACACTCTGCACAAAGATATTTAGTCTACTACTCCTTACAGTAATGAAAAACTGGAAAAAGCAGTAGATAAAATAATAAAAGATTTGTTTCGAGTGTACACACAGTCTTATTATAGAACTCTTAAGAGTCTTATAAGTCGTGTACTAAGAGCCACTAGAAATTATAATTGCAAATTTCTATTTATTATGGAAAGATAGTCTCAATTTACAAGGCAAAGAGTAAAGCTCAAAAGCAATCTTCTGGTAAGACCTTATTTTCATTAAGTACATATTTCAAAATATATTGAAGCACAGAAAAAAAAAGAAAGCCTAGGAAAAAACAAAAGAGTTGTACTACTTAAAAAAATAATTGTAATATATAGTGGAATTATATGTAACTTTGGTCTGTATTTTCCAAGTCGCCTATAAATGTGTTACCGTATTCTCATTATTTAAAAATTTAAAAAGAAAGAGGCCAAAAATAAAAGAACTATAGGGATAGGAGAGAGGGAAGGGTGTTGCGCAGTTGCTCAGTCGTGTCTGACTATTTGTGACCCCATGGACGGCTGCACGCCAGGCTTCCCTGTCCTTCACCATCTCCTGGAGTTTGCTCAAACTCATGCCCACTGAGCAGGTGATGCCATCCAACCACCTCATCCTCTGTCGCCCCCTTCTCCTCCTCAATCGTTCCCAGCATCAGGGTCTTTTCCAATAAGTTGGTTCTTCATGTCAGGTGTGGAGGAAAGGCAATATAGAGATAGGGATAAAGAGCTACAAACTATTAGATATAAGCTATATCTGAAAGCTATAAGGACATAGCACACAACGTAGGGGATACAACCAATATTTTATAATAGCTATGAAAGGAGCATAACCTTTAAAAATTGAATACCTTTAGTTTATATAATATTATACATCAACTATATTTCAACAAAAATAAAGAAGAATTATATACTCGATATTCAAAAAAGGACTGGAGGAGTATCATCATAGATAATGCAGAATCTTGCTGAACTTTTTCTTAATTTTACTATTTTTATTTTCTAATTTGAGCTAGGAAAAGAAATGCGGTGGAAGAAACCATGGTTTTTTTTTCACTGTTTCATTTATCTTTAGCTCTCCATCCACACTCTGCACAAAGATATTTAGTCTACTACTCCTTACAGTAATGAAAAACTGGAAAAAGCAGTAGATAAAATAATAAAAGATTTGTTTCGAGTGTACACACAGTCTTATTATAGAACTCTTAAGAGTCTTATAAGTCGTGTACTAAGAGCCACTAGAAATTATAATTGCAAATTTCTATTTATTATGGAAAGATAGTCTCAATTTACAAGGCAAAGAGTAAAGCTCAAAAGCAATCTTCTGGTAAGACCTTATTTTCATTAAGTACATATTTCAAAATATATTGAAGCACAGAAAAAAAAAGAAAGCCTAGGAAAATCAATACAGCAATGGATACAATGAGTGTAGGGGTGATGGGGAGCATTTTTTAAATCTCTATTTTCTAAATTTTATACAATTGAAAAAATGAAGAACTTTTGTCATACAGAAACCATGTTTAAGGCCCCATTTGCACAAGGCAGAGTGTAAATTAATTATTTTATTAAAGAAATATGGAGTAGAGACCTCCCTAGTGGCCCAGTGGTTAAGACTCTGAACTCCCAATGCAGAGGCCTGGGTTCAGTCCCTGGTCAGGGAATTAGATCCCACATGCCACAACTAAGAGCCCCCATGTGGAAGTGAAGATCCCACGTGCAGCAGCCAAGACCAAGAGCAGCCAAATTAAAAACATAACAGGGCTTCCCTGCTGGTCCAGTAGGTAAGGACACCGCCTTGCAGTGCAAGGGGTGCCGGTTCAATCCCTGGCCTGGGAAGATCCCACGGAGCGGCTGGACCCATGTGTCCAACTACCAAGCTGGAGCTCTGGAGCGCATGCACCCAGAGCCAGTGCTCTACGATGACAGAGGCCACCGCGATGGGAGGCCCACACAGGCCAAAGGAACAAAATTAAATAAATGAAAGATCAATAGAAGTGACCAAAAATAAAAATAAAACAGAGTATTAAAAAAAACATGGAGGCACCGATAAATGCACATGCAGAGCGGCAATGGAGAAATAGACATAAGGAACAGACCTAAGGACATTGAGGGGAAGGAAGATCGGATGAGAGAGATGGAAAGAGCAACAAGGAAACCTACACTACTGTATGTAATAGAGATAACCACTGTGATTTAAGATGTAAGACTAAGGGAACCTATGTGGGACTAAGCATCAACCTGCTGAGGTGGGAAGGTGGATAAGGGAAGGAGGGCTCAGGGGAGGGGGGTCAGGGATATGCCTATGACTGTTTGGGGATGAAGTATACCTGTAAATAAGAAAACTCCATAAAAACATATAACAATAACTTCGCTCTACACGTGAAGCTCATACAACACTGTAAAACAAATATACCCCCCCAAAAAAATTATCAGGTGGATACAATTAGCCATGATCATGAAAACACATTACCAGGAATGCTATACATTGTTAATTATGGGAATGGAAAGCTTAATTGCTTATATCAAAATAATTGATAAGCTTGTTATGTGTAGTCTGTCATATAAAATAATAGAAAACAAGGTTGCTTGAAGTTCCTGGTATTTGAATGGAAAATACTTATTATGTGTATCAAAAAACATAAAAATGCATTATTTTCACAAGTAGGTGAATGACTGTTAATTCAACGTGATTAGCGAAAAGATTGATATTACAAACCTGGTTCCTGCACAACTTGTCTTGATCTGTAATTTGACTGCCTAAGTGCACTGACATGGAGAAATAAAGTATATGTTGGGTCGTACATTGATTCATTAAAAAAAAAAATGGAGAGGGTTTGGTCCATACATTTGGTCCTACCTCCAAATCACTGGGCACCCTTGGCAATGCTATTGTCTTTGTAGGAATGCTGTGGGTTTTAAAACATTTGATCTTCAGGCATATGCCCTCTTGGTTTTCTTGGCCACCGTGAGGGTGCCTGGGGATGGTGTCTTTGTTAAAGATGAGGGGGCTGAACCCCAGGGAGCTCACCTGCCCGGGGGCCAGTGTCCTTGCTGGGACTAGACAGGTCCGTGGGGCCCCTGCTTTCCGCCCCATGAGGAGTCTTTCCAGTTCTTCTGCCATTCTTGCTGCGCAACCTGTTCAGGCGCCGCCTTTTGCAACAGACTTGGGAACTTTACCTTCCTCCTCCACTGAGGTAGGAGGGGTGGGGGCAGGGGTCCCTTATGAGGCCATTTGTGGGACACTGTGAAAAGCCCACAGCTCCTGGGAGAGAGAGAAGGTGAACAAATTACAATGCTGACTCAAAGGAGAGGGAGAGTTAAGTACAGCCCGCAAGGGTGACCATTGGGTGACCATGGTCTCCAGGGAGAGCTCCAAGAGGGCTAATGCCTCGGGGGATGACACCTCTGGTCCAGGGAGCCGATGCTTCCCGGAGGCCTTGACACTCCCTCAGGGAGGCCTCACGGAAACTGTTCGCCCATCTTTCTCCTAGGATCGCAGTAAGGGCCGGTGGCAGTGGGGACACACCCAGAGGCTGACTCCTGCCCTTCTGCCAGCCCTGAATTCACCCTTGTTTTTTTTTTTTTTTTTTTAGTGCTCTTACTGTTGACTCACATCCAAGCACTTGTTGCCTTCCAGATGGAGGCGAGCTTAGCACAGGTCTCCTGGAACCCATGCTCGGGAGAGAGGCTGTTAAAAGTTCTGTGACACATGCGTTGATGGTGCAGAAGGAGCAAGATCCAGGGAGACCGAGGGTCTGTGTCATCCTCGGTGTCTCAGCTTCTGTCTCTCTCTAGAGTGGGGATACTAATATCTCCATGAAGAGCTCTTAGAGAACTGAGTTAATTCAGGTAAAAAGCCTGGGAGCTAGGAGGTGCTCAATATGGTAAAGAATCCACCTGCAATGGAGGAGACCCAGGTTCAATCCCTGGATCGGGAAGATCTCCTGGAGAAGGGAATGGCGACCCACTCCAGTATTCTGGGCTGGGCAAACCCATGGACAGAGGAGTCTGGTGGGCTACAGTCCATGGAGTTGAAAAGAATAGGACATGACTGAGTGATTAACACACACACACACACACATACACACATTAGTGACCACTTGAACCACAGTCTCTTCTTTGGGAAAAATGCAAGGATTGGCGGGTTAGCCTTGGTGACTTCAGCCAGCTCTTCTCGGTAAGCCTCTCTCCTCCCCTCCCAGAGCTAATAGCCCTTAAACAAAGGGATGGCTCTTCACATGGCCATAGATTTTTCCTGAAAAGGTTTTGTTAATATTCATTAACTAGACTCTGCAACTAGAATATCTCATTTTTCTAGAAGAATGTGGTTTTTAGCTTTCTATTCTGTCATACTATTATATATTGATCTTTTATTCTTTCTTTTAAAAAAATCTATTTTCAGGGCAGGAATAGAGAAGCAGACACAGAGAACAGGCTTGTGGGCACAGTGGAGGAAGAAGAGGGTGGGGCAAATGGACAGAGCAGCACTGAAGCATATATATTACCATATGCAAAATAGACAGCCAGTGGGAGTTTGCTGTGGGACCCAGGGAGCTCTATGGGTGCTCTGCGACAACTAGAGGGGTCGGGTGGGGTGGGGTGGGCTGGGAGGGAGGTCAAGAGGGAGGAGTCATGTGTATACTTTTGGCTGATTCATGTTGCATGGCAGAAACTACCACAATATTAAAGACCAAATGTTTCAAACTGCTTGCCTTTCGTGGAAGAATGGAAAGTACCTTATTTCTGGAGGGACTTTGTAAATGATTTACTATCTTAGTTTAAAGCATATTTACAGTAAAACAGCAGCAAAGCTAATATTGCTTTTTTTTAAAAAAAATTTATTTTGGTCCAACTCTGCCTAGTGGCAGAGATCTCAAATGATAAACTGATCTTTCAGCTGGAGCATTCCAGGGTGAGGCATTCACGGCTGGCCAAGCAGCAAGCAGCTATCAGGAGCCAGTTTTTTCGTGGACGTGGGTGAGGAGAGGATGGCAGGGCCACGAGGAAGGCTTTGGTCCAGGGAACTTGGAGCATGGAGCGTGCAGACGGCAGGACAGAGCCCCGCAGAGACTGGGGAGCTGGGTGGAGAGGCTCATCCTGGGAGGACAGAACAGGTGGACTCTTGCCTGCCCACCGCCCTTCCTTCCCACTGGGACGCGTGACTTCTGCCTACTCCTTCCCCCTTTTTCAGTCGGGGGACGGTGGGCTGGGGAGTCAACCCAACAAAATTTAGTGACTTATGATAACAACCAGCAATCACACATTAGCTCACAAGTCTGCAGACTGGGTGCGACCTAGCTGGAAACTTGTCGTCTTGCCTGGAGTCACTCACACAGTCCTGTGTCTGGAGACTCCAGTGGTGCTCCCTGATGAGCTGGCTTCTATCTTGCCTCAAGATAAGAAGTGCTGGCTGGTGAAGCTCTCTCTAAGTCAAATCCAAGCCATGGATTATTTGAGAGACATTGCTTACATATGCATTACCATATGTAAAACAGATAACCAGTGCAAGTTTTATTTGTTTGTTTGTTTGTTTGTTTGGGGGGGGGGGCACTTCTATTGGTCTTTTATTTATTTATTTTCATCCATCTTTGTTCTCTGGCCCGTGTGGGCCTTCCATCGCAGTGGCCTCTGTTGTCGCAGAGCACCGGCTGTGGGCGCATGCGCTCCAGAGCTCCGGCTTGGTAATTGGGCACATCGGTTCAGCCGCTCCATGGCACGTGGGAACTTCCCAGGCCAGGGATCGAACTGGCACCCCTTGCATTGTAAGGTGGTGTCCTTATCCATTGGACCACCAGGGAAGCCCCCAGTGCAAGTTTGATGTATGATTTAGGGTACCCAAAGCCTGTGCTCTGTGACAGGGGTATGGTGGGAGGGAGGTGGGAGAGGGGTTCAGGATGGATGGGACACATGTATACCTGTGGTCAATTCATTTTGATGTATGGTAAAAAAAATCATCAAATACTGCAAAGTAGTTATCCTCTAATTAAAATAAATAAATTAAAATTTATTTTCTTTTTTAATTAAAAATAATCAATAAAGACTGAGAGCCTCTGGACCCTCCCTCCCCGGCTCTGCCACAGCTCACCTGGCCTCTCTGAGAGTCCACTATAGGCCTGTCCACCTTCACATGCCTTGTTCTACTGACCGCTTGTGTATGTGTGTTAAGTCATTCATTTGTGTCACATTCTTTGCAACCCTATAGACTGTAACGCACCAGGCTCCTCTGTCCATGGGATTCTCTAGGCAAGAATACTGGAGTGGGCTGCTAAGCCCTCCTCCAGGGGATCTTCCAGACTCAGGGATCAAACCTGAGTCTCTCATGTCTCCTGCACTGACAGGTGGTTTCTTTACCACTGGTGCCACCTGGGAAGCCCTACTGACTGCTCACAACAGCCCATTTTATTGAGGCCAAGTGATTAATCCAATGTCTTCTATTAAGTTCTTAGAGTGGATCACAAAGACAGGATCCCTTCAGGATCTTCCAATGCCAGCCCAGGGTACCTCTCCCACCCACGGGTCTTGGTGCCCCACTTAGTGATCACTAATTAATGTCAGCTGAAGACAAGGGATCAACTGGGGTGGAGCTACTGGGAAAGATCTGAGCTCCGTTAAAAGTTGTCCAGGGGCTTCCCTGGTGGTCCAGTGGGTAAGGACACCGCCTTGCAGGGCAAGAGGCGCCAGTTCGATCCCTGACCTGGGAAGATTCCATGTGCTGCGGAGTGGCTGGACTGATATGTCCAATTACCGAGCTGGAGCTCTGGAGCGCATGTGCCCAGAGCCGGAGCTCTGCGGCAAGAGAGGTCACTGTGATGGGAGGCCCACGCAGCCTCCCACTGGCCAAAAAAAAGAAAAAGAATGAAAAAGAAAAGTGGTCCAAGGAGAAGGAAAGGTAGGAGTAAGCTCCTTTTACTAGAGGTATTCAAGCTCAGAATGGACAGTCACCAGCCTGGGTGTCTGAGAGGTGACCCATTAGCAGAAAGTAGGTCACCTTGGCCTCCAAGCTCCTTTCAGCACAGAGAGGACAGTGATGGTCTCCCATGAGTTTTGGCCTAGGAGGACCCAGTACTACCCCCTCCTTATGGAAGAGCCAACTGTTTGGGGATTAAATCATTTCTGCCACCCTCTCATTCATATGATGAAGTCCTAACCTCAAGAACCCTAGAATGCAATCCACATGAGGACATAGGGCCGTTGCAGATGGAATTAGCTGTAAGGAGGTCAGACTGGGGTAAGGTGGCCCCTAATCCAATATGACTGTCTTTATGAAAGGGGAAGTTAGGGCACAGACCTGTGGCCTGATCTTCCAGACTCAGGGATCAAACCTGAGTGCTCCTCTGTCCATGGGATTCTCTAGGCAAGAATACTGGAGTGGGCTGCTAAGCCCTCCTCCAGGATCTTCACACTCAGGGATCAAACCTGAGTCTCTCATGTCTCCTGCACTGACAGGTGGTTTCTTTACCACTGGTGCCACCTGGGAAGCCCTACTGACTGCTCACAACAGCCCATTTTATTGAGGCCAAGTGATTAATCCAATGTCTTCTATTAAGTTCTTAGAGTGGATCACAAAGACAGGATCCCTTCAGGATCTTCCAATGCCAGCCCAGGGTACCTCTCCCACCCACGGGTCTTGGTGCCCCACTTAGTGATCACTAATTAATGTCAGCTGAAGACAAGGGATCAACTGGGGTGGAGCTACTGGGAAAGATCTGAGCTCCGTTAAAAGTTGTCCAGGGGCTTCCCTGGTGGTCCAGTGGGTAAGGACACCGCCTTGCAGGGCAAGAGGCGCCAGTTCGATCCCTGACCTGGGAAGATTCCATGTGCTGCGGAGTGGCTGGACTGATATGTCCAATTACCGAGCTGGAGCTCTGGAGCGCATGTGCCCAGAGCCGGAGCTCTGCGGCAAGAGAGGTCACTGTGATGGGAGGCCCACGCAGCCTCCCACTGGCCAAAAAAAAGAAAAAGAATGAAAAAGAAAAGTGGTCCAAGGAGAAGGAAAGGTAGGAGTAAGCTCCTTTTACTAGAGGTATTCAAGCTCAGAATGGACAGTCACCAGCCTGGGTGTCTGAGAGGTGACCCATTAGCAGAAAGTAGGTCACCTTGGCCTCCAAGCTCCTTTCAGCACAGAGAGGACAGTGATGGTCTCCCATGAGTTTTGGCCTAGGAGGACCCAGTACTACCCCCTCCTTATGGAAGAGCCAACTGTTTGGGGATTAAATCATTTCTGCCACCCTCTCATTCATATGATGAAGTCCTAACCTCAAGAACCCTAGAATGCAATCCACATGAGGACATAGGGCCGTTGCAGATGGAATTAGCTGTAAGGAGGTCAGACTGGGGTAAGGTGGCCCCTAATCCAATATGACTGTCTTTATGAAAGGGGGAAGTTAGGGCACAGACCTGTGCATGGGAAGAAGGCCGTGTGAAGATAAAGGCAGGGCTGGAGCTGAAGTGTCTTCAAGCCCAGAAACACCGAGGAGTGTCCAGAAAGCACCAGAAGCCAGAGGAGGGGCCTGGAGCAGCTTGTCTCTCCCAGCTCTCAGGAGACAGCGACCCTGCTGAACCCTTGACTTCCGTCTCCCACTTCCAGACGTGTCGGACGACACGTGGGTGTGGTGGGCCTCCATTAGGACACCCTGAACAGGCTCTAACTCCCTCAGGGTTCCTTTTCCGACCCACTGGGAACAGGCACCTTTGTTAGTTCTCTTTGAGCCACAGCCCACTTTGCTGCTCTGTTGCTCTGATGTATCCAAGGGCCCGACAGTCAAGGAGTGGAAGGCTGGAGACAAAGCCTTTCTCGACATGATCAGCCAAGGGGCAGCGCCTCCTCAGGCAGCCTATGTAGAAGCAGCCCTGTGGGGCCCACAAGGCTCTGGGTCTCCGGCTGTTTTAAATGATCACCAGGCAGGTGGTGGGCAGCCGTCTCCTGGTCAGTGGTCAGAGCCCCTCAGCTCAGATGAAAGCGCTCACAGAGCCACGAGGACAAAGGGAGGCAGTAGAGAGAGAGGCACCTGGGCAGCCAGAAGCCCTGCTCCTCTGTTTGTGGAGGACCGGCCTTCACAGCTGGGTCACCTTTATCCAGGCGAGGGTTTCAGTCAAGACACCGGGGCTCTGTCTTTGACCCAGATTCACTCCAGCAGTATGGAGACGGAATGTATCTTGAGAAACCAGGACCCAGAGTCCTCAGTGTTGTGGGGTTGAGCCCCTGGGGAGGGCCCAGGATGGAAGGCCAGAGGTCATGGCCACTCTGTAGTAACAGCTCACTTCCCTCCAGTATTCACTCTGCGTGAGGCACTTTATGTGAGGTGTGTCTTTCATCTAATCCTTGATGGAGGTGTTGGCGGTGGGACATCAGCCCATCATGAGTGCATCTCAGGCCTTCCCCCATGGATCAGTGGTAAAGAATCCTGCAATGCAGGCGAGGCAAGAGACATGGGTTTGATCCCAGGGTTGGGCCTAGAGGAGGGCATGGCAACCCACTCCAGTATTCTTGCCTGGAGAATCCTATAAACAGGGGAGCCCAGTGGGCTACAGGCCATAGCGTCCCAAAGAGTCAGACACGACTGAAGCAACTGAGCATGCGCACTCACAGAGTGAGGCCCAGGAGGATTAACGAATTTGCCTGAGGCTGCAGAGCTCTAGAGGGTGGAGCCAAGCTCTGAGCTTGTAACCACGGGCCTAAACAGAATGCTACAAAGCACCCTCCCCACTGGGGGTGTTCTCAGCTGACGCGCCCCAGAGTCACGAAGGGCAAGGTCGAGGGCCTGGTTTTCTGACATTTTGCCTCCCTCTGGAACCTGCTGATATTGGCATGCGTACAGTCCCCATTTTTCTCACAAGGAGGCTGAGGTCTAGTGAGGTGAAGTGACTGGTCCCAAATCCCAGACCAAATCAGTGACAGAACCAGGCCAAGAGCAGATGTCCTGGTTTCCGATCCAGCAACCTTTGCTAAATACCATGTCCCATCTTAGCAAGAGGGAGTAATTTTCCCCCACCACCTGAGAGATTCTTAAAGGATGCCAATCACTTGTTTCCGATCCCCAAGGCAGTGATGTGTTTGGTCAGGCCTGTCGTGGGCGGATCTTCTATAGGGGAGTCTGAGCAACAGGCAGACGCAGTTGCTCTCAGTTGAGACAGGCACCCAACCCACACCAGGAAGAATCCCTTGAGGAGGGACAAATGCAGGCCAGATCTCCCAGGGCCTTATTTTAGGTATGAATTTGAGAGAGCTAATCTTTTTGCTAAAAGTCCATCGTACCTCCTATGCTTACTGTACGGATCATGTTAGCTGAAGACAAGGGAATCATTTTAGCCCAATATTCAAGACAGCTGAGAGAGAGATTAACTGTTGGCAGTTCTCAAGCAAGTCTACAAAATTTTTCCATCCATTTATTATCTATCCTTTCTTCTCTTCATCTCTCTGTTCATCTATCCATCTACCCATATATACATTCATCTTTTCATCTATCCATCCATGTCCCCATTGATCCATCCATCCATCCATGTCCATCTATCCATCTATACATTCATCAGCTCATCTATCCATCCATATATACATTTATCCATTCAACTATTCATGCATTCAACCCACCCATTTATTCACTATTCCTTATTCTGTTAAAAGTATCCTGCTAGACCTAAGGATTTACAAAAGAACAAGACTTAATTCCTGCCCTTAGAAGAACTTGGATTCTATTATACCAATGGAGTCATAATATAAACCTGTAACTACAACTCTATGAGGGAAACAGTCGAAAATCTGAGGAGGCTGGAGAGACCTTCTTGGAGGGAGTGACATTTAGTTGAGTAGCTGAAGCTAAAGGCTTCCTATGAGTTGTCTCAGATAAGCCTCTCAGATAAGCAGGGAGTCTGCCCAAGGAGAGGCTGTGAGCAGTTCAACAGGCAAAGCAAGCCCCAGGCCCAGGAGAGATGCCACCTCTGCCAGGAACGTACCTCTTCTCCCAGCAGCCAGAAGTTACTTGTTCCCCAGGGTCCTCTCCCCTTTCCCTCCTCTCTCCAGATGGATTTTATTTTTTTAACTTTTTTCTTTTTAAAGATTTTTAAAATTTTATTTATTTGAGGGGGGTGGGGTGGGGAGGGAGGGGAGCAGGCAGGCCACTTCTATTGGTCTTTCATTTGTCCATTTTCATCCATCTTTGTTCTTTTGGCCCGTGTGGGCCTCCCATCGCAGTGGCCTCTGTTGTCGCAGAGCACTGACTCCGGGCGCATTCGCTCCAGAGCTCTGGCTCGGTAGTGGACACATCGGTCCAGCCGCTCTGCGGCACATGGGATCCTCCCAGGCCAGGGATCGAACCGGCGCCCCTTGCACTGCAAGGTGGTGTCCTTACCCACTGAACCACCAGGGGAAGCCCCCAGATGGATTTTATAAACAAGATAAAATCAGAACTTAAAAGCTAAACGGACTCCACGCAGCCTCTTTCACTGGCCCGAGCCGCCCAGGACTGTTTTTCCGTTATCCCAGCCCATTTCTAGGAGAGGCCAGAAGTAAGGAGTGCGAGGAGGGAGCAAGAGCTGGAAGGAAAACGGGGGCCTCCGTACCACCCGAGGGCGGGCCCGAGAGATCTCCCTCACCTGAGCCAACACTGTGCCTTCTTATCTTCATGTTCTGTGACTACCCCCATCCCTGCTCTCCTCCTCCCTCTGTCCCGGAAACCCACCCACGTCCTGATCACGTTCTTTCCAGGAAAGGCTTTAATATAGCTCCAGGGCAACGTTAGGTCAGCCCTATTCATCACTCACAAGCAAACGCAGGCCAACGGTGTTTTCCCATCATCTACTGAGAACATCCCCCCCTCCAAGGTGTGACGGGCCAGCCACTCTGCTGGAGGAGGGGCAAAGCTACCCACGTGCGCCCAGGGAGGCAGATCCGGGGTCCCAAGAAGGTCCCAAGCTGGTGGTGGTTGTAGGACCATTGCCTGGTCTGAGTCCTGGGTCCTTTCAGTCTTGCTCAGTGAGGTTTGCAGCATAAAATCAGGCTGCAGATCAATATCAAACTGTGAAACCGCCAGGATATTAGTACCAAAACATTTATATTTTACTGTTTAAACTTTGGATCATAGGGGGAAACCAAAAATGCTATTGGATTGGCAAGTTAAGCAAGTCCACCATATGTTGCATTTCAGCTACGAGGAAGAGAGATCTTGTGATAATGCGGTTATAACAACAATTGGTCAGAAAGAAGATGGAAGAGAAGGAGGGAGAGAGGAAGAGGGGGAGAAGGAGGAGAAAGAGAAGAAGAAGAGGAAAAAAGTGTAGGAGAAACAGGTGAAGGAGGGGAAGAAGGGAAAAGAAAGAAGAAAAAGGAGAAGAGGAGGAAGAAAATGGAGGGGGAGGAGTTGAAGAAGACTCAGTAAGACACCAAGTTGGGATTTGAACCCAAGCAGTCTGTCCTAAGCGTCCATAAGCTTAACTGCTCTACCATGGAAGCCACAGAGTCTGGCATTTTCCTTCCCTGCTATTAAGCATGTGGATGTCAACAGACACAGCCAGGTCACTAACCCTGTCAAGAGACTCAGGAAGTAAAAACTGCATCTCCTGCTCCCAGCTTTGGAACTTGAGGGGCTGATGAGGAAGTCCTGGGAGTGGAGAGCAGACTCCAGTTGAGTCTGGGGCTTGCAGGCCATCCTGCAAGCTGTTTCTCAAAGGGCCGCCTGCTGTAGAATCAATCTGAGAGACTGGTCAAATACAGAAGTCTGAGCCCGGACATGTAGATTTAAAAGTCTGAGAGGTAGGATTGTGAGAGCCTGCATTTTTGGGTAAATTTTGGCCTCTTTTATTGGTTTTTTATTTATTTATTTTCATCCATCTTTGGCCTACGTGGGCTTCCCATTGCAGTGGCCTCTCTTGTTGCCCAGCACTGGCTCTGGGTGCATGCTCTCCAAAGGGCTGGCTGGTAAATGGACACGTCAGTCCAGCTGCCCCATGGCACAGGGGATCTTCCCAGGCCAGGGATCAAACCGGTGCCCCTTGCACTGCAAGGTGGACTCTTTACCTACTGGACCATCAGGGAAGTCCTGAGAGCCTTCATTTTAATCAAACCCTCCCAAGCCCTCACCTCCCACTGGCCTCCGTGAGTCGGCTATATGAGAAAGCTGGAGGAGCACCAAAGTGACTGCCTGCCTCTCAGCTCGCCGTCCTGACCTCACGTCTCTCCTCCCAGGAGCCAGGAGCTCTGAGAGGGGGGTGTGCATAAGCAGTTGGCATTTGATTCCACACAGATCTTTCATTTATTAGGGAGCAGCTGTCGTCCATATGGATCACTGTGCTCTTTGGGTTGTGCATCATGCAGGGTTCTCCAGAGAAATAAAATCAATAGGAGATACATGTAGATGGATGGATGGATTGATAGGTAACAGGTGGATGAATAAGTCAATCAATTGATTGGTAAATCTATAAATCTAGATCTATCCATGGATTGATTATTAGATCTATCCATCTACTCATCTATCTAAGGGATTTCTTTTTTTTTTTTCTTTTTTTCTTTTTTTCAAGATTTATTTATTTATTTTACTTTGGGCAGGGGTCGAGTTGGGGAGGGAGGGGAGTGGGCGGGCCAATTCTATTGGTCTTTCATTTCTCTATTTTCATTCGTCTTTGTTCTTTGGCTCCTGTGGGCCTCCCATTGCGGTGGGGTCTGTCGTTGCAGAGCACCGGCTCTGGGCACATGCGCTCCAGAGCTCCGGCTTGGTAATTGGAACACATCAGTCCAGCCGCTCTGAGGCACGTGGGATCTTCCCAGGCCAGGGCTCGAACCGGCACCCCTTGCACTGCAAGGCGATGTCCTTACCCACTGGACCACCAGGGGAAGCCCCCTAAGGGATTTATTTTTTAAAAATAAGCTCATACAGTTCTGAGGGCTGTCAGGTCCAAAGTTTAAAGGCCTGGCTAGAGGCTGGATATTCTGGCAGGCGTTGATCCTACAGTCTCGAGGCAGAATTTCTCAGTTCTTTGCTCTGGAGGCCTTTCAACTCATTGGATGAGGCTCCTCCATCTTACCAAGTGTAATCTCCTTCACTTAAATGTGACTCATGTAGACGTTAACAACTTCTACCAAATATTCTTCCCAGAAACACCTGTATTAGTATTTGATTAAATAACTGGGTATTTAGTGGGAATTTGCTATATAACATAGGGAGCTCAAACTTGGTGCTCTCTGACAACCTAGAGGGGCGGGATGGGTTGGGATATTGGAGGGAGGTTCAAGACAGTGGACATAGGTATACCTATGGCTGATTCATGCTGATGTATGGCATAAACTAATACAATATTGTAGATCAATCATCCTCCAGTTAAAATTAAAAAAAAAATCATGACATGAAAAAAATTGGGCACCATAGCCTGGTAAAGTTGACATGTAAAGCTAATCAATACCAACTATGCATTAACTGATCTCTACTTACCCAAGGTAAAGTTGGAGGAAAGAGCATTTGCTGAATACCACACAGTAATATAAATCCACAGTTTATGGCAAAAGCTGAGTTCAAAGAGGAAGAAAACATCCCACATCTGCTGGCCAGAGAGAATCATTTTAAGCTCTCCAAGGCAAAGGGTCACTTCAGTGCTAAGCATCCTGGGTTCAGTGAGCAATGACCTTTCATAATCCCTGTCTCAGCCTGTCTCCAGCAGTCCCAAGCTCTGGTCTCATTAAAGCATTTTAATTAAGATGAATGTTTATAGGCACCAAGGAAAAGTAAAATTGTGACTTAATTACTTTGCCTCCAACCAAATAATTTCCCTAGATATTCTTTCTTTCTGACCAAGAATTTTAAAAGAGACAAGCAGAAAGGTGGAGCCGGGGGACAGCTAAAGGTAGATTAGTGTGTTTACCTGGGTTGAGGTTTGTAGGTTTCCTGGAGCTCCCTGCTTATCACATATAAAATGTGCATGTCTGTTTGTGTGCACACACCTTTTTTAGGAGGAGAGAATCCATACTTTCATCAGGTTCTCAAAATGGTAAATGACTCCCACATAGGTTCAGGAATTTCTTACAGAGTTTGGAAAGATAATTCCATCCCATTTAGAGGACAATGAGGTAGCCGATCAACCAAGAACCGTGATTTTTTTTTTTAAAACAAACTTTACAGTTTAGAGCAGTGTTAAGAATCCACCTTCTTATGCAGGGGACACAGCTTCGATCTCTGGTCGGGGAACTGGAATCCTATATGCTGCAGGGCAATCCAGCCCACGCACCACAACTACTGAGCCCACGCGCCCTAGAGCCCGCGCGCCACAGCTAGAGAAACCCATGGGTCCCAGCTATGATCCTGCATGATGCAGCTAAGATCTGACCCAGTCAAACAAATAATTTAAAAAAAAAAAAGACAAAACTGAAAGGAAAGAGAAGGAACCACGAATGGGATCCTTAGAGTTAGGAGAAGAAAAAGCTGAGACAAGGCATGTGGGGTGCCATACACTTGGGGATAGGAATAAAAAGGGAACTGGGTGGTGAGGCATGTGATTGAGAGACATGAGTCTGAGAAGGGAAATGGAAACAGGATGTAAGCAGATGGCCTCAGGGTGGGCTCTCAGGGCCTCCATTTCCTGGGGGTGATCCTTTTGATCCAGTGGCTGATTCTCCCAGCCGTGCCAGTGGGAGCCTGGCAGGGAAAGACTTCATAACCTACAGGGGACCCTCGAACAACATGGGTTTGAAGCTTATAGAGAGAATCATTTTAAGCTCTCCAAGGCAAAGGGTCACTTCAGTGCTAAGCATCCTGGGTTCAGTGAGCAATGACCTTTCATAATCCCTGTCTCAGCCTGTCTCCAGCAGTCCCAAGCTCTGGTCTCATTAAAGCATTTTAATTAAGATGAATGTTTATAGGCACCAAGGAAAAGTAAAATTGTGACTTAATTACTTTGCCTCCAACCAAATAATTTCCCTAGATATTCTTTCTTTCTGACCAAGAATTTTAAAAGAGACAAGCAGAAAGGTGGAGCCGGGGGACAGCTAAAGGTAGATTAGTGTGTTTACCTGGGTTGAGGTTTGTAGGTTTCCTGGAGCTCCCTGCTTATCACATATAAAATGTGCATGTCTGTTTGTGTGCACACACCTTTTTTAGGAGGAGAGAATCCATACTTTCATCAGGTTCTCAAAATGGTAAATGACTCCCACATAGGTTCAGGAATTTCTTACAGAGTTTGGAAAGATAATTCCATCCCATTTAGAGGACAATGAGGTAGCCGATCAACCAAGAACCGTGATTTTTTTTTTTAAAACAAACTTTACAGTTTAGAGCAGTGTTAAGAATCCACCTTCTTATGCAGGGGACACAGCTTCGATCTCTGGTCGGGGAACTGGAATCCTATATGCTGCAGGGCAATCCAGCCCACGCACCACAACTACTGAGCCCACGCGCCCTAGAGCCCGCGCGCCACAGCTAGAGAAACCCATGGGTCCCAGCTATGATCCTGCATGATGCAGCTAAGATCTGACCCAGTCAAACAAATAATTTAAAAAAAAAAAAGACAAAACTGAAAGGAAAGAGAAGGAACCACGAATGGGATCCTTAGAGTTAGGAGAAGAAAAAGCTGAGACAAGGCATGTGGGGTGCCATACACTTGGGGATAGGAATAAAAAGGGAACTGGGTGGTGAGGCATGTGATTGAGAGACATGAGTCTGAGAAGGGAAATGGAAACAGGATGTAAGCAGATGGCCTCAGGGTGGGCTCTCAGGGCCTCCATTTCCTGGGGGTGATCCTTTTGATCCAGTGGCTGATTCTCCCAGCCGTGCCAGTGGGAGCCTGGCAGGGAAAGACTTCATAACCTACAGGGGACCCTCGAACAACATGGGTTTGAATGGCGTGAGTCCATTTACACGTGGATTTTTTTCAGTAAATATGTTGGAGAAAATTTTGGAGTTTTTGTGATAATTTGAAAAACCTCACAGATGAGCTGTGAAATGAAGAAAAATGTAGATATATCATGAACACAACAAATGTATATATAATTATAGATAATGCAAGCATAAAATATAGTCTATCCTTACATCAGCATGAAATGAGGGATACTGAGTATCAAATTAATGATGTGTTTGTTTTCTTACTGTTTTACAACTTTACTTTCAAAGAATTGCATTACCGTCCAGTATGTCTCTCTCTCTTATAATTGAAAAAACCGCATATCAGCCTCTTGTCACAGGTAAGTGACTTTAAAGAAAAATTTTTTTTCCAATATTGTATTATGAACATGACTGTTCTTTTTCACTGGTTGAGTGTCTATAGTTTAGTTGTTGGTTTAGGGCCACAGTCCCAAGCAGGGAGCTTTCTGCAGGTCCTCCAATGGCCCAGGTGGCAGTGAAATGTCTCTTGACCATGTGCTATTCAGACTGTGAGTTCCTAGAGGGCAATGTGTGCCAAGTCACTTCAGTTGTTTCCAACTCTTTTGTGATCCTATGGACTGTAGCCCACCAGGCTCTTCAGGCCATGGAATTTCCCAGGCAAGAATTCTGGAGTGGGTTGCCATTTCTTTCTTCAGGGGAGCTTCCTGACCCAGGAATCAAACCTGAGTCTCCTGCGTGGGGAGGCAGTTCCTTTTACCACTAGCACCACCTGGGAAGCCCAGTCCCTAGAGGGCAGGGGGGGTGGCAAATGTTCCCTATTTCCACATGGTAACTTTTTAGACAAATTATGCAGCAAGGGGAGCTCACGACTAGCCAAAGTCGTGGCCAAGGACAGAGTTTCCAGAAGACAGATGACCAGACTGATGAATCTCTGAAAACCCCTGGGTCACGGGGCACACACACACACACACACACACACACACACACACACCCCTACCTGGGAGAGGAGCCGGGAGGGAGGTCTTCACGTGGACTGTCAGTTCCATCCCTCAACAAAGCACACTGGTGCCCACATGGATGCTCGAGGTGGAGACACCACCCCACAGGCTCAGGCTGAGAATTTAGCATCAGACAGATTTGTGTCTGAGACTCCTGATTCGGAGCCAGGGCTGGGGATGGCCTGTCACTCCTTTGTTCTTGTCTGAGAGTTGTTCCTAGGTGCAGGGGAACTTGCAGTGCCTTGCAGAGAATCACAGGCTGCTGGGACAAAAGCCTCCCACTCCCACCCCAGGACTGATTGGGCAGCTTTGGAGGTGGACTCAAAGACTTTCCATTGCTTTCTCTCCCTTCCTCCTTCCTGCTCCCCCACCCCCTGGACTGCAGGGTGGGAGAAAGTCATGCATTGAATGTTTGGAAAGGATTAGTTCCTAAAGCCGGATCAGATGGTTTGCTTTGGGGAGGGGGAAGGAGGATGAAGTTGTTGAGTTTAAAGTTGTATTATGAACATGAATGTTCTTTTTCACTGGTTGAGTGTCTATAGTTTAGTTGTTGGTTTAGGGCCACAGTCCCAAGCAGGGAGCTTTCTGCAGGTCCTCCAATGGCCCAGGTGGCAGTGAAATGTCTCTTGACCATGTGCTATTCAGACTGTGAGTTCCTAGAGGGCAATGTGTGCCAAGTCACTTCAGTTGTTTCCAACTCTTTTGTGATCCTATGGACTGTAGCCCACCAGGCTCTTCAGGCCATGGAATTTCCCAGGCAAGAATTCTGGAGTGGGTTGCCATTTCTTTCTTCAGGGGAGCTTCCTGACCCAGGAATCAAACCTGAGTCTCCTGCGTGGGGAGGCAGTTCCTTTTACCACTAGCACCACCTGGGAAGCCCAGTCCCTAGAGGGCAGGGGGGGTGGCAAATGTTCCCTATTTCCACATGGTAACTTTTTAGACAAATTATGCAGCAAGGGGAGCTCACGACTAGCCAAAGTCGTGGCCAAGGACAGAGTTTCCAGAAGACAGATGACCAGACTGATGAATCTCTGAAAACCCCTGGGTCACGGGGCACACACACACACACACACACACACACACACACACACCCCTACCTGGGAGAGGAGCCGGGAGGGAGGTCTTCACGTGGACTGTCAGTTCCATCCCTCAACAAAGCACACTGGTGCCCACATGGATGCTCGAGGTGGAGACACCACCCCACAGGCTCAGGCTGAGAATTTAGCATCAGACAGATTTGTGTCTGAGACTCCTGATTCGGAGCCAGGGCTGGGGATGGCCTGTCACTCCTTTGTTCTTGTCTGAGAGTTGTTCCTAGGTGCAGGGGAACTTGCAGTGCCTTGCAGAGAATCACAGGCTGCTGGGACAAAAGCCTCCCACTCCCACCCCAGGACTGATTGGGCAGCTTTGGAGGTGGACTCAAAGACTTTCCATTGCTTTCTCTCCCTTCCTCCTTCCTGCTCCCCCACCCCCTGGACTGCAGGGTGGGAGAAAGTCATGCATTGAATGTTTGGAAAGGATTAGTTCCTAAAGCCGGATCAGATGGTTTGCTTTGGGGAGGGGGAAGGAGGATGAAGTTAGATCCTTCACTTTAACCTAGACTAAAATTAATTCCAGATGGCTTAAAGAATTAAATATGAAACATGGAGCCATTAAAAAAAAAAACTTCAAAGATACAGTAGGTTAGAGGATGATCCCACAGATGAATTTCCCAAACATAAAAGCGAAGGATGGAGTCACAAAGAAAGACTTGTTAGAATGAATACATACAGATACACAACTTCTCCACACCAAAAAGACACCCCTCCCCCAAATTAAAGGGCAAGTCACAGAATATCCACAAAATATAAAACAGTCACACGTACAATAGCGTTAATATTAGTATTTATAGAAGTCTTACAAAACAATAAGAAAATTGGGAGTCATTGATGTGACGGCATGTATTAGCTGAATCCAAAGTTGATGTAAATTCTGAAATTCTAAAATATCATATAATAAATCATCAGGAAATAGATTTTAATTATCTTTGGAAATTATATAACATGTCCTGTGAGTATAAACCTTAAGTATTATTTTTTAAGTAAACATTATAGCAAAAATTAATAAATACTTGTATTCATAATAAAAAAAAAAGAAAATGGGGAAAAAATAGCAAAGTGGGTAAGGAATGCAAATATATATTCCACAAAAGAAATACAGATGGATATTATACATATGAGAATGGTGAAACAGCTAGAAATCAAATGAACATGATTTAAATCAATAGCAAAATAGAATTTTACTTATCAAAATTAGCAATACTTTAGAAAAATTTGTTGTTCCAAACATGTGATTCTCATCCTATGAGTGTGCTGCCATAAATTAATGTAACTTTTCTGGAAAAAGCAAGTGGCAATAAGTACTGTTGTTCAGTCGCTAAGTCATGTCTGACTCATTTGGAATCCCATGGACTGTAGCCCTCCAGGTTCCTCTGTCTATTGGATTTCTCAGGAAGAATACTTGAGTGGGGTGCCATTTCCTTCTCCAGGAGATCTTCCCAAGCTAGGGATGAAACCCACATCTCCTGCTTGACAAGGGTTCTTACCACTGGGAAAACCCTTACCACTAGGAAAAACCTACATTTATGTGCTTTGGGGAGGGGGAAGGAGGATGAAGTTAGATCCTTCACTTTAACCTAGACTAAAATTAATTCCAGATGGCTTAAAGAATTAAATATGAAACATGGAGCCATTAAAAAAAAAAACTTCAAAGATACAGTAGGTTAGAGGATGATCCCACAGATGAATTTCCCAAACATAAAAGCGAAGGATGGAGTCACAAAGAAAGACTTGTTAGAATGAATACATACAGATACACAACTTCTCCACACCAAAAAGACACCCCTCCCCCAAATTAAAGGGCAAGTCACAGAATATCCACAAAATATAAAACAGTCACACGTACAATAGCGTTAATATTAGTATTTATAGAAGTCTTACAAAACAATAAGAAAATTGGGAGTCATTGATGTGACGGCATGTATTAGCTGAATCCAAAGTTGATGTAAATTCTGAAATTCTAAAATATCATATAATAAATCATCAGGAAATAGATTTTAATTATCTTTGGAAATTATATAACATGTCCTGTGAGTATAAACCTTAAGTATTATTTTTTAAGTAAACATTATAGCAAAAATTAATAAATACTTGTATTCATAATAAAAAAAAAAGAAAATGGGGAAAAAATAGCAAAGTGGGTAAGGAATGCAAATATATATTCCACAAAAGAAATACAGATGGATATTATACATATGAGAATGGTGAAACAGCTAGAAATCAAATGAACATGATTTAAATCAATAGCAAAATAGAATTTTACTTATCAAAATTAGCAATACTTTAGAAAAATTTGTTGTTCCAAACATGTGATTCTCATCCTATGAGTGTGCTGCCATAAATTAATGTAACTTTTCTGGAAAAAGCAAGTGGCAATAAGTACTGTTGTTCAGTCGCTAAGTCATGTCTGACTCATTTGGAATCCCATGGACTGTAGCCCTCCAGGTTCCTCTGTCTATTGGATTTCTCAGGAAGAATACTTGAGTGGGGTGCCATTTCCTTCTCCAGGAGATCTTCCCAAGCTAGGGATGAAACCCACATCTCCTGCTTGACAAGGGTTCTTTACCACTGAGCTACCAGGGAAGCTCAAATACATGCCTACTCTTTGAAAGATAACTCCTGCTTTTGGAATCTGTGGTAAGGAAATTATAAAAGACATAAAGACATGGGTGAAAACTTACATTTAAAGATAATCTGTGTGGTATTTATAACATTGGGGAATTGAGAAAAGCCCAAATGTCTATCAGCTGGGAATTCATTTGAAAAAAAAGTGCATCCATGTGATGTGGTATCAACTAATCAATGACACTCATTGCTCAATGCTAAATGTATTAAAGTATTTAACTAGAACACTGTACACAAATATGATCCCAGTTTTGGGATGTCTCTCTCATTCTCCCTCATTTCTCTCTCTGTCTCTATCTGTCTATCCCTCTATCTCTCTGTCTGTCTTTCTCTCTCTCATGCACACACACACAACTACAAGGAAATTAACAAAATATCGTGAAAGTGAAAGTCACTCAGTCATGTCCAACTCTATGACCCCATGGACTGTTGCCAGTCAGGCTCCTCTATCCATGGAATTTTTCAGGCAAGAATACTTGAGTGGGTAGCCATACCCTTCTGCAGTAGATCTTCCTAACCCAGGGATCCAGCCCAGGTCTCCACATTGTAGGCAGATTCTTTACTGTCTGAGCCACCAGGGAAGCCACAAGGAAATTAATCAAAATATCAATATTAACTAACTAAAATCTTAGCATTAATAGAGATTATCTCTGATAGATGGGACTTCTCTGATGGCTCAGATTGGTAAAGAATCCACCTGCAATGCAGAAGACCCAGGTTCAATCCCCAAGTCAGGAAGATTCCTTGGAGAAGGGAATGGCTGCCCACTCCAGTAGTTTTGCCTGGAGAATTCTATGGACAGAGGAACTTGGCAGGTTATAGTCCATGGGGTTGCAAGGAGTTGAACATGACTGAGCAACTAACACACCTTCTGAAAACTAACATAAGTAATATTGCCTACAGTTTGGGAGAACATGTATGCAGGGAAAGTTATCCTCTGGTACTACTGGGAATAGTGGGCCTTTTGCATCTCTTTCTTTATGGTAATTTGAAATTACATAGAAAAAACCTCCACTAATGCAAACTCATTTATTTAGTGATTCCAAGTATCAGAATTTATTCTAGGAAATATTATATATGTGCACAAAGATCTAGCTATACCCATGTTCACTGAAGCATTCACTGTGGAAATGAAAAATTGCAACCAGTCTCAATATTCAGCATTCAGAAACTCATTGGCCATCCATTGATGTAAGATTATGTAGCCCTAATACATTCACTGATAGACATGAACATATGTTTGTGATAAAGTGTAGAGTAAAACAAAATAGATTACAATTGCACATTGTAATATGAGCTCATTTTTTATGATCATTAGCATGCATAGAAAATCCCCTAGAAGAATATAAACAAAAATGCTAACAGTGTTATCTCTGTGTAATGTTATTGTGGATAATTTTTTCTCCTTTTGTGTTTATCTGGCCTTTAGGATTTTTATGCAGGGAACATAGATTATTTATGCATGTGCTCCCTTCCCTACCTTACACCATGACGAAGTAGACCAAAAACTCATAAACATACTGTAACTGAGCAGGACCCTCTGAGCACTTCTGGAAAAGACCACCCCCACCCTCCACGGTCTCCACCTACCTCTTGTGGAGGTAATAATCTACCTCGTCTGAGAATAAGCTTTAGCATCCTAGATCTTCCCTGAGTTCCAAAGAGTAAATTTAATCAGAGAAGAAAGAAAGTGCAGAAAGAAAGGAAAAGTCAAGCAAGACGAAATACTAATAGTTTAGCCATTAAACAAAGTCGAGGACCTTTAGTTCCTCCTTGAAGATTAGAGATAACATCCTGCACCATATCCTTTGAGCTGTTTTGCAGGTACTGAAATCCCCACTAGTTGGAAGAGGTCCATAGCATACTGCCCATAAGCACGTAGATCCTGGACTGGCTGCAGACAGAAGGTTGATAATGTTGGTTCCTAATTACGCCACCACCAACCAATCAAAACAATCTCCTTAAGCTGATTACACACCCCACAACCTCCCTCGCTCACCCTATCTTTAAAATCTTTCTCTGAAAGCCTTCAGGAGCTCAGGCGTTTTAAGCTCTAGCTACCCGGACTCTTTGCTTGGTGTCCGCATTACATGTTGCATTTCCCTTCACCAAAACCTGGTGTCAGTAGGTTGGCTTTACTGCATGTAGGTAAGTGAATCCAAGTGTGGGTCACTAAGAATATGATCTTATCCACATGCCCTGTAACAACTTACAGAAGTGCTGTACAAATACCATTTGAAATTAATCTTCATCTAGGTTGAAGGGAAGGATCTAACTCTATCCCTCTCCTCACGATCCAACCAGCTGATCTGATCCTTTGCAAACCTTTACTGTGCGTGTCTTCCTCCCATTTTGTGTAATTTAACTGTATCAGAAAGCACCATGTTTCTATTTTCTTTCACTGCAAAATAACATACCCCAAATTGAGTGGCTTAAAACTGCACCATTTTATTATGTGTTCAAGATGTTGCAAATTGGATAGTTTGGTGTGGGGACTTTATCTCTGCTCCATGAGGTACCAACTTGGTAGCTTGAGGAGTCGGGGCTGGCTGACCCGGTTCAGCTTGGTTCATATGTCTGGGGACTCAGTTACCCCTATTGGGACCCACGGATGGCCCCTATTTTCCACGTGGCTTCTTCACATAGTTAGCTTGGACTTCCTTCTGGCATATTCATCTCTGGGCTCTTGGACCTCATACATGGCAGCTGGCTTCCCCAGAGCACAAAGGCTGAAGCTACTGTGCTTTTAAAAGGTATAGACCTAGAACTGCCTCAGTATCACTCCTGACACACCTTTTATTTATTTTTTTCACACTTTATTCTTTAAAGAAGGTCCAGGCCAGTCCAGCTTCAAGGGAAAGGATCACTGAGAGGGACCTGTATTCCTTGGATGTCACCAAAGAAACAGTCTCCCACACTCAGCATTTACAGGAATATTTTAGTAAGTTCCCTGGCAATGTACACTGGCTGATTACTAATGATTTCTATTTCCATATATAGGAATTCTTAAACTCAGCAATACTGTGAAAAGATGATTTATTATGTATTTTACTGCTAATTTGCACTTCTTATATTTGACATCGTGTATATTCGATTGGTTCAAACATCTTTTTTTTTTTTTTTAAACATTTATTTTATTTATTTGTCTTTTGGGGGGTGAGGTGGGGAGGGAGGGGAGTGGGCGGGCCACTTCTATTGGTTTTTCATTTATCCATTTTCATCCGTCTTTGTTCTTTGGCTCCTGTGGGCCTCCCATCACGGTGGCCTCTGTTGTTGCTGAGTGCCGGCTCTGGGCGCATGCGCTCCAGAGCTCCGGCTCGGTAATTGGACACATCGGTCCAGCCACTCCGCAGCACGTGGAATCTTCCCAGGCCAGGGATCGAACCAGCGCCCCTTGCACTGCAAGGCGATGTCCTTACCCACTTGACCACCAGGGGAAGCCCTGGTTCAAACATCTTAAACTGACTACTTTTATATATGCCATGCACCAAGGTAAGTGTCATTAAAATGCCAACATCTACTTATCATTCTGTTAAAAGGAGCTAATGGCATCAATACAGTTGAGCTCACATATTGTTTAGGTACCAGATTTTATGGTGAGATTCAAGTTAGGCTAAGTATTGTGTTGACCAAAGAATTCATTCTGATTTTCTATAAGATACAATGGAGAAACACCAATGAACATTTTGGCCAATCCAATATTTTGGATACAAGTTCCAAAATCTTTTCCATCTAGATCAACATGTGTCAGAGGTTTTAAGAAAGGACTAAGGGAGCCTGTAGGCTTCCCAGATGGCTCAATGTGGAAAGAATCCGCCTGCAATGCTGGGGATGCAGGAGATCCCCTGGAGAAGGAAATGGCAGCCCACCCCAGTATTTGGGCCTTGAGAATCCCGTGGACTTAGGAGCCTGGAGGACGGCAGTCCATAGGGCTGCAAAGAGTTGGACGTGACCGAAGAGACTGAGCACACACACCAGGGAGGCTATAGACATTCAGCTGAAGTTAATTTGGTTGTGGTAAGCAGGGGCCAAGCTGCTTGGTGAGCGGAGGGGAGCATGGAAACCTGAGGGTCAGCAGTGGAATCTCTTGACTACTCACCCCCATCATCTGCACTGTGTCCTCCAGGACCTGAACCTCTTTTTTAAAAATTTATTAATTTTTCAAATGAAGGATAATTGCTTTACAATTATCTTTCAATTAAATCCTTCAGTTACTCAAATGCATTCCTTCTTGTGGCTGAGTAAATTCCATTGTATTGGTTTTTCATTTATCCATTTTCATCCGTCTTTGTTCTTTGGCTCCTGTGGGCCTCCCATCACGGTGGCCTCTGTGGGAGTGCCGGCTCTGGGCGCATGCGCCCAGAGCTCCGGATCGGTAATTGGACACATCGGTCCAGCCACTCCGCAGCACGTGGAATCTTCCCAGGCCAGGGATCGAACCAGCGCCCCTTGCACTGCAAGGCGATGTCCTTACCCACTTGACCACCAGGGGAAGCCCTGGTTCAAACATCTTAAACTGACTACTTTTATATATGCCATGCACCAAGGTAAGTGTCATTAAAATGCCAACATCTACTTATCATTCTGTTAAAAGGAGCTAATGGCATCAATACAGTTGAGCTCACATATTGTTTAGGTACCAGATTTTATGGTGAGATTCAAGTTAGGCTAAGTATTGTGTTGACCAAAGAATTCATTCTGATTTTCTATAAGATACAATGGAGAAACACCAATGAACATTTTGGCCAATCCAATATTTTGGATACAAGTTCCAAAATCTTTTCCATCTAGATCAACATGTGTCAGAGGTTTTAAGAAAGGACTAAGGGAGCCTGTAGGCTTCCCAGATGGCTCAATGTGGAAAGAATCCGCCTGCAATGCTGGGGATGCAGGAGATCCCCTGGAGAAGGAAATGGCAGCCCACCCCAGTATTTGGGCCTTGAGAATCCCGTGGACTTAGGAGCCTGGAGGACGGCAGTCCATAGGGCTGCAAAGAGTTGGACGTGACCGAAGAGACTGAGCACACACACCAGGGAGGCTATAGACATTCAGCTGAAGTTAATTTGGTTGTGGTAAGCAGGGGCCAAGCTGCTTGGTGAGCGGAGGGGAGCATGGAAACCTGAGGGTCAGCAGTGGAATCTCTTGACTACTCACCCCCATCATCTGCACTGTGTCCTCCAGGACCTGAACCTCTTTTTTAAAAATTTATTAATTTTTCAAATGAAGGATAATTGCTTTACAATTATCTTTCAATTAAATCCTTCAGTTACTCAAATGCATTCCTTCTTGTGGCTGAGTAAATTCCATTGTATATATGTACCACAATGTCTTTATGCATTCACCTATCAATGGGCATCTAGGTTGCTTCCATGTTCCAGCTATTGTAAATAGTGCTACAGTGAACACTGGGATACGTGTGCCTTTTTCAATTACTGTTTTTTTCAGGGTATAGACCCCTTAGTGGGATGTGGGGTCATATGGTAGTTTTATTCCTAGATTTTTTAAGGAATCTCCATACTGTCTTCCATGGTGGTTGTATCAATTTACATTCCCACCAACAGTGCAAGTGGGTTCCCTTTTTCTCACAGCTTATCCAGCATTTATTGTTTGTTGAATTTTTTGATGATGACCATTTTAACCGGTGTGAGGTGATATTTATTATAGTTCTTATTTGCATTTCTCTAATAGAGTGATCTTGAGCATCTTTTCATGTGTTTATTTCCCATCTGTATGTCTTCTTTGGAGAGATATCTGTTTAGATCTTTTTTCCGCTTTCTGATTGGGTTGTTTGTTTTTCTGGTACTGAGCTGCATGAGCTGCTTGAATATTTTGAAGATTAATCCTTTGTCGGTTGTTTCATTTGCTATTATTTTCTCCCTTTCGGAGTGTTATCTTTTCACTTTGTTTATAGTTTTCTTTGCTGTGCAGAGACTTCTAAGTTCCATTGGGTCCCACTTACCTACTTTTGTTTTTATTTCCATTACAAATTTGCTTCCCACGGTGCTCCTAAGGCAATCTTCCTAAGAAGGAGCCTGTGCGCCCCACTCTCCAGCTTAAAACCCTCCAACAGCTCCCCATTAACCTAAGAGTGGGTTTCTCAGCCTTGGCATTACTGATACTTAAGGCTGGGCAATTCTTTGGTGGGCATGGCAGGAATGAGGTCAGGGCAGAAAACCTTGGACTAGTTTTTTCACCCCACAATGGAAACCTGAGGGTCAGCAGTGGAATCTCTTGACTACTCACCCCCATCATCTGCACTGTGTCCTCCAGGACCTGAACCTCTTTTTTAAAAATTTATTAATTTTTCAAATGAAGGATAATTGCTTTACAATTATCTTTCAATTAAATCCTTCAGTTACTCAAATGCATTCCTTCTTGTGGCTGAGTAAATTCCATTGTATATATGTACCACAATGTCTTTATGCATTCACCTATCAATGGGCATCTAGGTTGCTTCCATGTTCCAGCTATTGTAAATAGTGCTACAGTGAACACTGGGATACGTGTGCCTTTTTCAATTACTGTTTTTTTCAGGGTATAGACCCCTTAGTGGGATGTGGGGTCATATGGTAGTTTTATTCCTAGATTTTTTAAGGAATCTCCATACTGTCTTCCATGGTGGTTGTATCAATTTACATTCCCACCAACAGTGCAAGTGGGTTCCCTTTTTCTCACAGCTTATCCAGCATTTATTGTTTGTTGAATTTTTTGATGATGACCATTTTAACCGGTGTGAGGTGATATTTATTATAGTTCTTATTTGCATTTCTCTAATAGAGTGATCTTGAGCATCTTTTCATGTGTTTATTTCCCATCTGTATGTCTTCTTTGGAGAGATATCTGTTTAGATCTTTTTTCCGCTTTCTGATTGGGTTGTTTGTTTTTCTGGTACTGAGCTGCATGAGCTGCTTGAATATTTTGAAGATTAATCCTTTGTCGGTTGTTTCATTTGCTATTATTTTCTCCCTTTCGGAGTGTTATCTTTTCACTTTGTTTATAGTTTTCTTTGCTGTGCAGAGACTTCTAAGTTCCATTGGGTCCCACTTACCTA
This sequence comes from Tragulus kanchil, assembly GCA_022376925.1. Taxonomy (NCBI): domain Eukaryota; kingdom Metazoa; phylum Chordata; class Mammalia; order Artiodactyla; family Tragulidae; genus Tragulus; species Tragulus kanchil. Next base: position 232,423,578 of record JAIOJX010000028.1, on the reverse strand, counting down.
CTTTTGTTTTTATTTCCATTACAAATTTGCTTCCCACGGTGCTCCTAAGGCAATCTTCCTAAGAAGGAGCCTGTGCGCCCCACTCTCCAGCTTAAAACCCTCCAACAGCTCCCCATTAACCTAAGAGTGGGTTTCTCAGCCTTGGCATTACTGATACTTAAGGCTGGGCAATTCTTTGGTGGGCATGGCAGGGGAGAGCCGGCCTTGCATTCAGGGTGCTCAGCCTTCATCCCTAGCCTCTACCCAGAATATGGCACTAGCACTCCTGTATCCCTGGTGATCACAATCAAAAATCTTCAGGGACATTGGACCCTGGCGGTCCAATGGCTAAGACACTGTGCTCCCGATGTAGGGTTTGATCCTGGGTCATGGACCCAGATCCCTATGCTGCAACTAAAAAAAAAATTTAAAAATCCCACATGTTGCAATGAAGATAAAAGATCCCATGTCCTCCAATAAAGACCTGGTGCAGCCAAATAAATAATTTTTTTAATGTCTTCAAAATTGGGAAATGACCCTGTTGGGAACCCAGAGAGAGGGAGCAAAGGTGGAGTGCAGCACACAGGCTTTCCCCAGCTCAGCCCCGCCTGGTTGCCCATGCTCCCCAGGCGTGCCAGGCTTTCCCACCCCTCTGCTCCCTCCACAAACCCCCTGCCTTCATGCCCAGTGGGTTAAATGCTCACTCATGTTCAACATTTGGTACAGCCCCGGCATTTTGACATCATGGGATGATTTGAGCTTTCTCTCAAGTGGATCCTCATGGTCACCCCTACATACTTCTGCCAAAGCCCCTGAAATGCCTTTGAGCCCTGGCTTTTGTGTTTGTCTCCCATCTTAGACTGCAAGCCTTTCAAGAGCTTAGGTGGTGCCTGATCCCTCTCTGTAACCTCAGCAGGTGGTTGAAGGCATACATGGGTAAACTGAGGCTCAGAGACAGCACTTGTGACGGGAGAGCCCAAGGTCAAGGATTTTCACGGCAGTGTCAGGAATGGAAGACCCGCCTCTACCCTCACTCTGCCATGTCGACCCCTGAACCTCAGAGGTCTGTTTAGATATCTGAAGACTTTGCACTTACAAAGAAACAGGAATCATTTCAGATGAAAAGGATAAACGGGGGAAGACATCTTAGACACGTGTAGCTGCACCCAAGACCATCAACCCCTATTAAAGATTTAGAATTCCCCTCACTGGGCTGGCGGGTTAAGGGCACAAGGGCTGGTGGCAGGTGACAGGTCTCCACACAAATGCAGACCAAGGTGACCTAGGCTCACCGAGGACCGGTAAGCCGAGGCAAACAGGAAGATAAACACAGGATGCACCCAATCCCAGGAACCTGGATCCTAGGCTGTCACAGGATTTCCCAGCTACCGCGAGCTGAGAAAAATGACTGTAATTAACCTATGCTAAAGAAATAATATTATGACACATGATTTTTGCAGCAAGCTCTCAAGCACCTCGGAGCGGCGGGCAACCACACTGCCTGAGGCAGCTGTGTTCTCCTGGAGATGAGCGGCTCCGAATGAGTTTGAGAAAAGCATTCACGGTGCTGAGACATTGAGCATCTGGTTTTTATTTTGGATACCTAAGCCTTCATAAGGCCTGGGAGTTACCAAGAGGATTATAAACCAAAGGCAAGAAATTGACTAGTGGCCTGGACCCCACGGAGGCCGTGGGCAGTCCTGCTTGGACTTGCGAGGGGACTGGTGCCTCGGGCAGAGAGCATCTAGCCCGCAGTCTTACTCCACCCGACACCCTGGGCCCTGGGTGCAGACACAACAGATGGGCCTCCTTCAGGAAGTCCCTCTGCCTGAGTCAAACCCTCTACCTCCTCCTGCTTGTCTCTCCCACATGTGCAAACCACCATCAATCTGTGCCGGGCAGGAAGCAGGGAAGACAGGGGGCCGTCCCCATCCCCCAGACCCTCGCTGGAGAGTGCGAGGAGCCGACCAGACCTCGGTGCCTGGTAACTGGAAGTCAGGTGGCAACCGTCTCTCCACCTGTCATCCTACAGAGGAGTGCCTGATGCCAGGGACAAAAGCCACCTGGCCAGGGAAGGTCACCTCCAAGAATGGGATTGAGTGTGTTGTAAGGCTCCACTTTCGCCCAAATGCCTAGCAGTAGAGGGTGGTCCCATAAATGCTGGCATTTCCCCTTAGTAGAGAACTATGTAGCCTTTGAGAAGACAAAGCTACCTGGGAAGGGCTGATATGGAACAATCTTAAAGACACACTACAAAATGAAAAGAAGCAAAGGGCAGACCTCACTCAAGGGAAGAGAGGATGAAACACGCATGTGCTTGGCTGCTGGAGCAGGTTGAATTGTATTCCCACCAAAGAGATGTCCAAGTCCTAATCCTCGGGATCTGTGAATGTGACTTATTTGGACATAGGGTCTTTGCAGATGATACCAAGTTGAGGATCTTGAGATAGAATCATCGTAGACTCAGGATGGGCCCTAAATCTTAGTTCCCTGACCAGGGATTGAGCCCAGGCCTACAGCAGTGAGCGTGGAATCCTAACCACAGGACCACCAGGAAGTTCAGAGAGGGAAGTTTTCTCTTTAAAAGAAGGTGAGACTTTTAAAAATTATTTGTTCATGTTTGCTGAGCTGGGTCTCCATTGCTTTGCACAGACTTTCTCTAGTGGTGAGCGGGGCTACTCTTTCACGGTGCTGAGACATTGAGCATCTGGTTTTTATTTTGGATACCTAAGCCTTCATAAGGCCTGGGAGTTACCAAGAGGATTATAAACCAAAGGCAAGAAATTGACTAGTGGCCTGGACCCCACGGAGGCCGTGGGCAGTCCTGCTTGGACTTGCGAGGGGACTGGTGCCTCGGGCAGAGAGCATCTAGCCCGCAGTCTTACTCCACCCGACACCCTGGGCCCTGGGTGCAGACACAACAGATGGGCCTCCTTCAGGAAGTCCCTCTGCCTGAGTCAAACCCTCTACCTCCTCCTGCTTGTCTCTCCCACATGTGCAAACCACCATCAATCTGTGCCGGGCAGGAAGCAGGGAAGACAGGGGGCCGTCCCCATCCCCCAGACCCTCCCTGGAGAGTGCGAGGAGCCGACCAGACCTCGGTGCCTGGTAACTGGAAGTCAGGTGGCAACCGTCTCTCCACCTGTCATCCTACAGAGGAGTGCCTGATGCCAGGGACAAAAGCCACCTGGCCAGGGAAGGTCACCTCCAAGAATGGGATTGAGTGTGTTGTAAGGCTCCACTTTCGCCCAAATGCCTAGCAGTAGAGGGTGGTCCCATAAATGCTGGCATTTCCCCTTAGTAGAGAACTATGTAGCCTTTGAGAAGACAAAGCTACCTGGGAAGGGCTGATATGGAACAATCTTAAAGACACACTACAAAATGAAAAGAAGCAAAGGGCAGACCTCACTCAAGGGAAGAGAGGATGAAACACGCATGTGCTTGGCTGCTGGAGCAGGTTGAATTGTATTCCCACCAAAGAGATGTCCAAGTCCTAATCCTCGGGATCTGTGAATGTGACTTATTTGGACATAGGGTCTTTGCAGATGATACCAAGTTGAGGATCTTGAGATAGAATCATCGTAGACTCAGGATGGGCCCTAAATCTTAGTTCCCTGACCAGGGATTGAGCCCAGGCCTACAGCAGTGAACGCGTGGAATCCTAACCACAGGACCACCAGGAAGTTCAGAGAGGGAAGTTTTCTCTTTAAAAGAAGGTGAGACTTTTAAAAATTATTTGTTCATGTTTGCTGAGCTGGGTCTCCATTGCTTTGCACAGACTTTCTCTAGTGGTGAGCGGGGGCTACTCTTCATTGGCTGCACAGGTTTCTCATCATGGTGGCCTCTCTTGTTGCGGGGCACGGCTCTAGAGCCCAGACTCAGCAGGTGCTTAGTTGCTCCATGGCACCTGGGATCCTCCCAGACCAGGGATTGAGCCCATATCCCCTGTGTTGGCAGGTAGATTCTTTTATGTTTTTCATTTACTTTTTGTTAATTGTAGGTTAATTATTTTATAGTGTTGTGTTGGTTTCTGCCAGACATCAGCATGAATCAGTCATAGGCATACATATGCTCCCTCCTCTTGGACCTCCCTCCCAAGCTCAGGAATGGCCCACCCTATCCCACCCCTCCAGGTTGTCACAGAGCACCAGGTGGAGTGCCTTGTGCTGTAAAGCAACTTTCTATTGGCTATCTCTTTTACATATGGTAATGTATACATTCCAATGTATGTATTCCAATAATCTCTCAGTTTGCCCCATCCTCTCTTTCCCCCACTGTGTCCATAAGTCTGTTCTCGATGTCTGAGTCCCTATTTCTGTCCTGCTGATAGGTTCATCATTACTTCTATTCTAGATTCTGTATATATGGGTTAATATACAGTATTTGCTTTTCTCTTTCTGACTTTGTTCTGTACAACAGGTTCATCCACACCTCTAGAACTGACTCAAGTTGGTTTCTCTTTATGGTAGAGAAAAGACACACTACAAAATGAAAAGAAGCAAGGGACCTCACTCAAGGGAAGAGAGGATGAAACACGCATGTGCTTGGCTGCTGGAGCAGGTTGAATTGTATTCCCACCAAAGAGATGTCCAAGTCCTAATCCTCGGGATCTGTGAATGTGACTTATTTGGACATAGGGTCTTTGCAGATGATACCAAGTTGAGGATCTTGAGATAGAATCATCGTAGACTCAGGATGGGCCCTAAATCTTAGTTCCCTGACCAGGGATTGAGCCCAGGCCTACAGCAGTGACGCGTGGAATCCTAACCACAGGACCACCAGGAAGTTCAGAGAGGGAAGTTTTCTCTTTAAAAGAAGGTGAGACTTTTAAAAATTATTTGTTCATGTTTGCTGAGCTGGGTCTCCATTGCTTTGCACAGACTTTCTCTAGTGGTGAGCGGGGGCTACTCTTCATTGGCTGCACAGGTTTCTCATCATGGTGGCCTCTCTTGTTGCGGGGCACGGCTCTAGAGCCCAGACTCAGCAGGTGCTTAGTTGCTCCATGGCACCTGGGATCCTCCCAGACCAGGGATTGAGCCCATATCCCCTGTGTTGGCAGGTAGATTCTTTTATGTTTTTCATTTACTTTTTGTTAATTGTAGGTTAATTATTTTATAGTGTTGTGTTGGTTTCTGCCAGACATCAGCATGAATCAGTCATAGGCATACATATGCTCCCTCCTCTTGGACCTCCCTCCCAAGCTCAGGAATGGCCCACCCTATCCCACCCCTCCAGGTTGTCACAGAGCACCAGGTGGAGTGCCTTGTGCTGTAAAGCAACTTTCTATTGGCTATCTCTTTTACATATGGTAATGTATACATTCCAATGTATGTATTCCAATAATCTCTCAGTTTGCCCCATCCTCTCTTTCCCCCACTGTGTCCATAAGTCTGTTCTCGATGTCTGAGTCCCTATTTCTGTCCTGCTGATAGGTTCATCATTACTTCTATTCTAGATTCTGTATATATGGGTTAATATACAGTATTTGCTTTTCTCTTTCTGACTTTGTTCTGTACAACAGGTTCATCCACACCTCTAGAACTGACTCAAGTTGGTTTCTCTTTATGGTAGAGTAATATTCCATTGTATATATGTACCATAACTTCTCTATCCATTCATCCATAGGTGGACATCTAGGTGGCTTCCATGTCCTGGTTATTGTACACAGTGCTGACATGTGGATTATTATCCGCTGAGCCACAGGGAAGGGACCTTTGAGACACATCGAGAGAAGGTATGTGACAACAGAGGCAGAGATTGGAATTATGTCACTCCCAGAAAAGAATACCTGGGGCTGCCAAATGCAGGTGGAGGCAAGGAAGGATGCCCCCCTAGAGACTTAAGAGGGGATGGAGCCCTGATGGCGCTTTATATTTGAACTTCCGGCCTCCAGAACTTGTTAGAGAATAAATTTGTATTGCTTTAAGGCACCAAGTTCGTGGTCATTTGTTATGGCAGGCCTGGGAAACAAATAACTGATGCAGACTGATAAGGAGATTTTTAGAAGTTAATTTAGATTTTATTGAATACAAGATCAATATGAAAAAAAAATCAACAAATAGTTAGAAAACAAATGACTTAACTTTATCATTACAATAGGCTCAGCCATGTTAAAAACTTAGAAATATATATAACAAAAGATATGCAGGACCTCTACTTGGAAAAAAAATTCAGAAAAAGTAAATATTTGATAAACGAAGGTATATATCAATTTTATGGATTGTGAGGTTTGGGAATATAAAGATAGCAGTTCTCTCCAAATTGGATTAATGCAGTCACAATGGAGATTAAATGAAACCACAATCAAAATCTACGTAGATGTTTGTGAAAATTGTTAAGATGATTCTAAAATGTAAAAAGCTCAGGAGCGGCCCAAACAATCCTGAGGAATGACCTAAAAAGCTAGAATGCTTGCCGTCCCTGGACAGCAAGACTTTTTGCCAAGTTAGTCATTAAAATAGTGTTCTATTAGCAAAAAGACAAACAGACCAATGGAACAGAATAGGGCACCCAGGAACAGAATGACAGACAAAGGAACCTTTTTGTTTTTGATTTACAGCAAAAGATCTGCACTGTGGAACAGAGGGTAAATGGGGGCTTTTCAATAGATGGTTCTTGGTCAATTGACTTTCCGTCGGGAAAAATATCTCTCTTGCCAACCTCCTCACACCACACGGAGAAATCAATGTCAGATCAGGTTTAAGTGCTATTGTCAAAGCAATAACAATTCTAGAAATGTAACAGGGGGATGTCTTCGTGACATTGGAGTCTTGGAGTCGGCATAGATTTCTTCAAGGCACACAGAAAACAATAACCATAGTCGAAAATATTGATTTACTAGATTTCACCCAAATGGCAAAGATACGGAGCAGGTGAAACTTTTACCCTTGATCTTAGCCAAAAGGCCAAGAAGCGATACCACATGCTCAAGTGGAACTCTTCATAGGCTGTTAAGTAGAAGATAAAACCCACACAGTTTCCACAAAACATTGGCAGTATTGGCTAAAATTGTACCTACTAGTGGCACTAGTGGTAGAGTCCACCTGCCAATGCAGGAAACACCTCAGGAGATCCTTAGCTGGGGAAGATCCCCTGGAGGAGGAAATAGCAACCCACTCCAGTGTTCCTGCCTGGAGGATCCCACAGACAGAGGAGTCTGGCAGACTACAGTCTATGGCGTCACAAAGAGTTGGATACGACTGAGCACACATACCATGTTTACCTAAAGACATGAACAAGAGTGTTCAGACCTCCTGGTGAGTAATCATTCAAGAATGAAAGCACCCAGACAGCAAATAACAAGAGAAAGGGTAAATTAGGATATCTTCGTACAATGAAACTCTAAGTAACAATGAAACGAAGACAGTAAAACTGAAATGCAGAGGGTCAGAAGCCCAGTTCAAAAGACAAGTGTAAAATGTTTAAACACTAACCTATGCTATTAGAATTCAGAGTAGAGGGGAGGAAGTCTGAAGAACTTGCTAAGGACCCCCTTCTTGCTCTGGGGTATGGTTGCATTCATACGTCCTGTTATGATCACTCACTGGAGTGTACATTTCTGATGTTTATGTGTGTAAGGTACACTTTCAAGTATGTATCTTAGATAGCAATTAGCATTTTCCTTTAAAAATGTTATCCAACAAAAATTAATTTTAAAAATCTTTAGAAAAGACCAGAAAAGCTCAGACATTCAAAAACAAAACAAGTCTCAAAGACTCGGAAAAAAAAAATGTTACTCTTGGAGGAGGTAAAAATGAAAGGGTGGTAAGATTTAAAAAAACAAATAAATAAATGTCTGATTACACCCCTTTCTTCCCCCTTCCTCTCTTGCTGCATATCTTTAGGGAGCAGAAATCCCTTCAGTGCGGAAGGGAGGAGGGGTGGCAGGGTGGCAGGGAAGGGAACGATGGGAAGAGAAACTGAGTGGGAGGCGTGGGAATCAGCAAGAACACTGCTTGCACCTCCTCAAACCCCAGTCCTTTGGCTACCAGGTAGCATTTTGAAAAATACAAATGTTCTCAAGGGTCAGCAGCTACTCACAATACAGAGTGGATCCATCAGTTAGGCTCCATCTCCTCGTGTTCAGTGGATCAGTACTGAGGAATGGAGCTATTTGAAAGAAAGAGAAGAGAGCGCCAGTTTTAAAAAGACTCCGTAGGGAAAGGTCCGTCTTAGGAGTATGGTCGCCGTTAGAAACCAGCCTAAGGGCAGCGTGGACACCCCAGGTGCTTGAGGAAGCAAGGAAAAGAGACATTCAAGAGTTCAGAAAGGAGAATCCACCAGCTTCACCGTGTGCCAAGTGTCGGCCCGTCTGTGAGGGTCTCCGGCTCTCTCTTCTTGGTCCTCTCCAACCTCATGATGGTCATTAGAGAATGCACTTCGTGCTCAGTGAGCTGTAGGGACCCACCTCTGCAGATGACGAGGGTGATCCCAGCTCAGCTCTGGCCCTCGGAGCAATTTCACCTACGGACCCAGCCCTGCCCCACCCTGAGGACCTGAGGGAGGATTATTGGAAGTGCTGCATCCCCAAGGCTCAGGGGGTCTGGATGGCCTGGGGGCCCACAGCGGCTGAATCTCCTCCTCTCGAGTCCTTCCCTCGTCCCTCAACAGCTCAGGAAGCCAAACCTTCATGAAGTCTCTCCATCTGTGCCATTGGGGATGAAGAGTTGCTGGAATCTTGTCTGATACATCAGACACCTCTCCTAAGTCAAGGCATTTGTGCTGTTTAGAGGGTTGTCTTCAAGAGATTAGAACAATTAGCATTTTCCTTTAAAAATGTTACCAAATTTTTCTTTAGAAAAGACCAGAAAAGCTCAGACATTCAAAACAAAACAAGTCTCAAAGACTCGGAAAAAAACTGTTACTCTTGGAGGAGGTAAAAATGAAAGGGTGGTAAGATTTAAAAAAACAAATAAATAAATGTCTGATTACACCCCTTTCTTCCCCCTTCCTCTCTTGCTGCATATCTTTAGGGAGCAGAAATCCCTTCAGTGCGGAAGGGAGGAGGGGTGGCAGGGTGGCAGGGAAGGGAACGATGGGAAGAGAAACTGAGTGGGAGGCGTGGGAATCAGCAAGAACACTGCTTGCACCTCCTCAAACCCCAGTCCTTTGGCTACCAGGTAGCATTTTGAAAAATACAAATGTTCTCAAGGGTCAGCAGCTACTCACAATACAGAGTGGATCCATCAGTTAGGCTCCATCTCCTCGTGTTCAGTGGATCAGTACTGAGGAATGGAGCTATTTGAAAGAAAGAGAAGAGAGCGCCAGTTTTAAAAAGACTCCGTAGGGAAAGGTCCGTCTTAGGAGTATGGTCGCCGTTAGAAACCAGCCTAAGGGCAGCGTGGACACCCCAGGTGCTTGAGGAAGCAAGGAAAAGAGACATTCAAGAGTTCAGAAAGGAGAATCCACCAGCTTCACCGTGTGCCAAGTGTCGGCCCGTCTGTGAGGGTCTCCGGCTCTCTCTTCTTGGTCCTCTCCAACCTCATGATGGTCATTAGAGAATGCACTTCGTGCTCAGTGAGCTGTAGGGACCCACCTCTGCAGATGACGAGGGTGATCCCAGCTCAGCTCTGGCCCTCGGAGCAATTTCCCCCTACGGACCCAGCCCTGCCCCACCCTGAGGACCTGAGGGAGGATTATTGGAAGTGCTGCATCCCCAAGGCTCAGGGGGTCTGGATGGCCTGGGGGCCCACAGCGGCTGAATCTCCTCCTCTCGAGTCCTTCCCTCGTCCCTCAACAGCTCAGGAAGCCAAACCTTCATGAAGTCTCTCCATCTGTGCCATTGGGGATGAAGAGTTGCTGGAATCTTGTCTGATACATCAGACACCTCTCCTAAGTCAAGGCATTTGTGCTGTTTAGCCGCTAAGTGGTGTCTGACTCCTTTGTGACCCAAATTTTCCAGGCTAGAATACTGGAGTGGGGTTGCCATTTCAATGTATTGGGTGGACCAACAAGTCCCTTTGGATTTTCCATAACATCTTACAGAAAAACCCAAACAAAGTTTTTCGCTCCAGTTCTTGGGGTCCACAAAGAGTCAGACATGACTCAGCAGCTAGCACTATGTATATACAAATAGCGTGAGCATGAATTTTCTTTTTATCTTTAAACATTTAAAAAAAATTTTCCAACTCTATTTTTATACCATGTTCTGTTACTGACATACAAACTAAGAGTGCCTTGCTTCTACCTTGTATATGTATGTGTTTTCCATCAAAGGAAAACCTAATATAATTGTATAAAATTTAGAACCATCTAAAAAACAATGTCTTCCACAAAACAGAAAAGTTTTAAAAAGTAATAAAATAAGAAAGAAAATGGTAGCAAAATGTTAGCTCCCTTAAATTAACCACAAAATTTAGGATTAAGTGGATAAAAATATTCTAAGTTTGAATGGAGTATTGTCATTTTCCCAATAGCTTTTAAAAAATGAATCTGAATTTATTCAGGTAAATGTTACTTGTACAAACTTCTGATAACACATTTGTGGCCTCTAAAACCATTGTATTATTGCTGTAAGTATCTCTATCCATGTTAAACTTCACTGACGGTCAGAGAAATAAGGAACCTTCTTAATTAAATCAAAATACTACGGCAGTATTTATATTATCTAATTTTAGAAGGTTGGATGTTGTGAAAATAATATACTCATGCATGTGTGTGTGCTAAGTCGCTGCAATTACGTCCAACTCTGTGAGACCCTGTGGACTGCAGCCTGCTAGGCTCCTCTGTCCATGGAGATGCTCCAGGCAAGAATAATGGAGTGGGTTTCCATGCCCTCCCCCAAGGGAGCCTTCCCGACCCAGGGATCCAACCCACGCCTCCTGCATCTCCTGTACCACACACAGTTTCTTTACCACTGAGCCACCAGGGAAGCCCACATACTCATAAAAATCATAGTAAGAATATACGAAAAATAAGCATTCATAAGAATTATATTAAAGGAAACTTTATTTAAAAACACTATCTTAAACTTAGAATTATAAAACTGTGGAAAAAGCCGCTAAGTTGTGTCTGACTCCTTTGTGACCCAAATTTTCCAGGCTAGAATACTGGAGTGGGGTTGCCATTTCAATGTATTGGGTGGACCAACAAGTCCCTTTGGATTTTCCATAACATCTTACAGAAAAACCCAAACAAAGTTTTTCGCTCCAGTTCTTGGGGTCCACAAAGAGTCAGACATGACTCAGCAGCTAGCACTATGTATATACAAATAGCGTGAGCATGAATTTTCTTTTTATCTTTAAACATTTAAAAAAAATTTTCCAACTCTATTTTTATACCATGTTCTGTTACTGACATACAAACTAAGAGTGCCTTGCTTCTACCTTGTATATGTATGTGTTTTCCATCAAAGGAAAACCTAATATAATTGTATAAAATTTAGAACCATCTAAAAAACAATGTCTTCCACAAAACAGAAAAGTTTTAAAAAGTAATAAAATAAGAAAGAAAATGGTAGCAAAATGTTAGCTCCCTTAAATTAACCACAAAATTTAGGATTAAGTGGATAAAAATATTCTAAGTTTGAATGGAGTATTGTCATTTTCCCAATAGCTTTTAAAAAATGAATCTGAATTTATTCAGGTAAATGTTACTTGTACAAACTTCTGATAACACATTTGTGGCCTCTAAAACCATTGTATTATTGCTGTAAGTATCTCTATCCATGTTAAACTTCACTGACGGTCAGAGAAATAAGGAACCTTCTTAATTAAATCAAAATACTACGGCAGTATTTATATTATCTAATTTTAGAAGGTTGGATGTTGTGAAAATAATATACTCATGCATGTGTGTGTGCTAAGTCGCTGCAATTACGTCCAACTCTGTGAGACCCTGTGGACTGCAGCCTGCTAGGCTCCTCTGTCCATGGAGATGCTCCAGGCAAGAATAATGGAGTGGGTTTCCATGCCCTCCCCCAAGGGAGCCTTCCCGACCCAGGGATCCAACCCACGCCTCCTGCATCTCCTGTACCACACACAGTTTCTTTACCACTGAGCCACCAGGGAAGCCCACATACTCATAAAAATCATAGTAAGAATATACGAAAAATAAGCATTCATAAGAATTATATTAAAGGAAACTTTATTTAAAAACACTATCTTAAACTTAGAATAGCTGCTGGAATAAAAGCAACTGTGGCATCAGTTAAACAGCGATCCATAAACTAGAAAGAGAGGACGCAGAATCAGTGTGACGTGCAGTGGTTGTGCGTATTCAGAGCACAGATGTGAGGGAAACAGGGTCAGACCTGCAGGTGGCCTGTGACCCGTGGGCCCTCAGCACGTGACCCTCCTGCTCCCTGGGGAGCCTGAGGTCCTGGGGGGTGCCCGGACGCCCTGGGGCCTCTGTGGGCTGCTGGTGGAGCCGCAGGTGCACCAGGGCCCATTGGGAAAGGCTGGAAGCAGCACTCGCCCTCCGCCACCATCTGCCTCCAGTGGATATTTTCTCCCCTTAGCTCCTCCAGCCTCCGCTCGGTGGACGCAGCTGCCCTCCAGTAGGCTCGAGCTCTCCTCTCATGGACCCGGATCTCCTTTCCATGGTAGCCGCGGGTTCTCTTCCATTCTTTGCCCATGTCTTCCACCATCTTCCCATACAGGTCACGATCCTCAGCCGAGGATTTCACATGTCTGCACACCCTGGCTAGTTTCTTCTCGAGGTCTAAGCAGCGCCGTTCCTCCTCAAGGTATTTTTTCTCAAGTGTTCCTACGTGGTCGTCAAACGTTTGAGGCAGGACTTGCAGCTGCAGCTTCAGCCACTGGATCTCTCTTTCCAGCTGTGCGTTCTTGCACCGCAGAGAGGCTTCTTCCACTTCAAGACTTGACACTTGTCCTGAAAGCTCTTCATTCATTTGCTTTTCTTCGCGCAGTGACTGGGCTCTTTCTTTAGGACCCCAAAGGGACCCGTTGAAGTCAGCATCACCAGTGAGACCCTTCGACTGAGCTTTTGGCCAATGGGTGGATGAAGGGCTATTCTCTGCTTCCTCCTTCCTGGGGCTTCACGAGGTCCAAGGACGTTCCCCCAAATCCCAGGGATCCAACCCACGCCTCCTGCATCTCCTGTACCACACACAGTTTCTTTACCACTGAGCCACCAGGGAAGCCCACATACTCATAAAAATCATAGTAAGAATATGAAATAAGCATTCATAAGAATTATATTAAAGGAAACTTTATTTAAAACACTATCTTAAACTTAGAATAGCTGCTGGAATAAAAGCAACTGTGGCATCAGTTAAACAGCGATCCATAAACTAGAAAGAGAGGACGCAGAATCAGTGTGACGTGCAGTGGTTGTGCGTATTCAGAGCACAGATGTGAGGGAAACAGGGTCAGACCTGCAGGTGGCCTGTGACCCGTGGGCCCTCAGCACGTGACCCTCCTGCTCCCTGGGGAGCCTGAGGTCCTGGGGGGTGCCCGGACGCCCTGGGGCCTCTGTGGGCTGCTGGTGGAGCCGCAGGTGCACCAGGGCCCATTGGGAAAGGCTGGAAGCAGCACTCGCCCTCCGCCACCATCTGCCTCCAGTGGATATTTTCTCCCCTTAGCTCCTCCAGCCTCCGCTCGGTGGACGCAGCTGCCCTCCAGTAGGCTCGAGCTCTCCTCTCATGGACCCGGATCTCCTTTCCATGGTAGCCGCGGGTTCTCTTCCATTCTTTGCCCATGTCTTCCACCATCTTCCCATACAGGTCACGATCCTCAGCCGAGGATTTCACATGTCTGCACACCCTGGCTAGTTTCTTCTCGAGGTCTAAGCAGCGCCGTTCCTCCTCAAGGTATTTTTTCTCAAGTGTTCCTACGTGGTCGTCAAACGTTTGAGGCAGGACTTGCAGCTGCAGCTTCAGCCACTGGATCTCTCTTTCCAGCTGTGCGTTCTTGCACCGCAGAGAGGCTTCTTCCACTTCAAGACTTGACACTTGTCCTGAAAGCTCTTCATTCATTTGCTTTTCTTCGCGCAGTGACTGGGCTCTTTCTTTAGGACCCCAAAGGGACCCGTTGAAGTCAGCATCACCAGTGAGACCCTTCGACTGAGCTTTTGGCCAATGGGTGGATGAAGGGCTATTCTCTGCTTCCTCCTTCCTGGGGGCTTCACGAGGTCCAAGGACGTCAAGCAAGGGAATCACCTTTGGTGTTTGTTCTGGCACTGACGTCAGTAGGCTGAGCTTCCCATTCAGGACGTGTCCTGCTTGTGACCTGGACTGCTCCTGCCTGTCTTTCTTCCTCATTTCCTGGACTCTCAGCTTCCAGCTAGCAATTTCTTGGGAGAGTCTTTCTGAAACTTCTGGAAAAGCAGAGGTCTTATTCGAATCAGTCATTTTCTTCTGAGGTTGTTCTTCACCCTTCTTTGATGCTTTTAACATGGATTTTCCATCGGTCGTGTGGGAAAATGGAGGCGGCTGATTCTCCTGTGCCCTGTCCAGTAAGTCGTCTTTGCCCCCAAACGATGACTTGCTCAGCACTGCCCTCATTGCTAGCACACACAGGGTGTGCACCGTGCGAGGACCGGTCTCCACCCCAGGGGATCTGAGGACGTCATCAACTTGTGCCATTGGTTCAACACGCTCCTCCTCGATATGGGGTCCACACACGTCATCATGGGCAGAACTCCTTTGGCCCAGAAACGTCACACTTTTCAAAGCGTCTTGTCTCTTTACTATCAAAGCTACTGCCCCAGCACACACCAGGATCTCCCACAGAAAGGCGGGGAGAGCAGGGATGGTGGGCAAGCATTCAGAAAGCATCAGCCAAGCCCCCTGCAGATAAGCCAGGATCAAGCGAAGAGCAGAAGAGGCAGGGAGCAGGCTTTCCATGGCGGTCACGGCCCCACAATCTCCGTCTCTGAGAGCGAATGTCCTATGGGACTCCAAAAAGACCCACTGAAATCAGCATCATCACTGAAATGAAACCTTTCAGATCAGTTTCTGACCACTGAATGGGCACAGGGCTGCTCAGAACCCTGCAGAGGGTTCTGTCTCCAAGGCAAACAATTGCTCAGTAACCAGGGTGTGGGGGAGGGGGAAGGACCAGCCAGGTTCTAGGACGCTGCTCTCCCTGAGTGCTCTGAAACAGAAAGATCTCGTCAACACGGGCCCTGGGGGAAGTGGAATAGTCTGATCACAGCCTGGAGCTGGGCCGGGCTAGGCCCCACGGGGCCCTGCGGCTCGCCTTGTGAGTCCAGGCAGGGCCAGGCTGTGTCTTTCCCCACATCAAATGGCACATTGGGGCATTCGGTGGGGCTCTGTCCCCAGGTGAGGCCCAGTCTCCTAATTTTTTTTTTTTTTTTTTAACAAATTTGGTGTGGTTTTTTTTCCCCTTTTTACCTCTAAGTCATCATTTCTTTTTTTTTCTTCTTTTAAAGATTTATTTATTTATTTATTTTGGGCAGGGGTCAGGTTGGGGAGGGAGGGGAGCGGGCAGGCCACTTCTATTGGTCTTTCATTTCTCTATTTTCATCCATCTTTGTTCTTTGGCTCCTGTGGGCCTCCCATCACGGTGGCGTCTGTCGTTGCAGAGCGCCGGCTCTGGGCGCGTGCGCTCCAGAGCTCCGGCTTGGTAATTGGACACATCAGTCCAGCCGCTCCACGGCACGTGGGATCTTCCCAGGCCAGGGATGGAACCGGTGCCCCTTGCACTCAAGGCGGTGTCCTTACCCACTGGACCACCAGGGGAAGCCCCATCATTTATTTCTCATCCATCTTTATCCTTTGGCCTGTGTGGGCCTCTCGTCACATTGGCCTCTCTCGCCGCACAGCTCCGGCTCTGAGTGCATGCACTCCAGAGCACTGGCTCGTAATTGGACACACTGGCCCAGCCGTCCCTTGGCACATGAGACCCTCCCGGGCCTAGCACTGCAAGGCGGACTCTTTACCCACTGGTCCACCAGGGAAGCCCCCCATTCTGCTAATTTAAAGTTTCCTTCTGCTGCAGGGAAGCCTGGTCCTACCCCAAAAGTTCCCAGGGACCTCCTTTCTCTGTGGTTCCCTCTCTCCTTGGTCTGTGGTCACTGTGGACAGGCAGTCAGGGTCACCAGACTGAAAGATATCCCCCAAGGCAATAGCTAACTATTCCAATCCTAACAGCTCAGGAGAAATTGGTTGGAACTGGCAGGGTCTTGTAATGTCAAGGATTTTCTTTGGAAGCAGGTTGGCCCAATCCAAGTGGTCCTGAGAGTGGGGGCTGGGGGAGCATGGCTCAGCTCCAGGGGTGACACAGTGACCGCAATTCTTCACTTTCTTCTTCCATCAAAGCGGCCCCTGGAAGAATCTCCCATCCACTGAGTCCTCTTCAGAAGTGGACCTCTGGGAAGGGTGGAGCCCTTCTTCTGGCTGAACTGCCCCCTTTTCTGTTTCATTAAACCACACCTCACTCTCCTAACATCCCTCTGGAAGACCAGAGAGGGGACTCAGAGCTCTTTTGTTGCATCCCCTGGGACTGACTGCTGGTCTTGGACCTCGAGAAGCTGCTATTTTTTTTAGGAGTCCATTGGTGATCACAAAAGCTGTATTTCAAGAGTGCTCTAAGGGTTAAATGAAATGATGCACCTAAAGGGACAGACAGTGGGCAGCAAGTGGCCGCTGTCATTGAGCACACCAGGCCAGGTGTGGTGAGGATGGCCTGACATACAACCGACCAGACGCCTGGCCGTATCTGACAGTCTTCAAAGCAAGCATCTGAGCACTACACACATAGCCAGTGGTTTCTTTGTGTGGCCTGGCTGTGAGTTTATTAATAAAGCAGATGCAAACCCCTTTGCCAGAGGATGAATCATCTCTTTGCAACCACAACAGACTTCTCACATTCTGAGGCAGAACAGACTCAAATCTTTTCCAATGTCTGTTCTTGACATGAGGCACTGAACTCTGCCACGACATTATCTGAAGGCAACCCAAATTCGGCTTTCTCATAAAAGGCAAAACCAAAAAAATTAAGTAAAGAGTTCCTGTGACTGCAAAGAGTAGAATATAGTCTGTGGATGGTAATAAGAGGATAAAAGGAGGTCAGGGGGACCCGATCCTGGGACATGATGCGGCAGACACTGCTGCCTGATCTATCGACTCCTTTCTCTGTGGTTCCCTCTCTCCTTGGTCTGTGGTCACTGTGGACAGGCAGTCAGGGTCACCAGACTGAAAGATATCCCCCAAGGCAATAGCTAACTATTCCAATCCTAACAGCTCAGGAGAAATTGGTTGGAACTGGCAGGGTCTTGTAATGTCAAGGATTTTCTTTGGAAGCAGGTTGGCCCAATCCAAGTGGTCCTGAGAGTGGGGGCTGGGGGAGCATGGCTCAGCTCCAGGGGTGACACAGTGACCGCAATTCTTCACTTTCTTCTTCCATCAAAGCGGCCCCTGGAAGAATCTCCCATCCACTGAGTCCTCTTCAGAAGTGGACCTCTGGGAAGGGTGGAGCCCTTCTTCTGGCTGAACTGCCCCCTTTTCTGTTTCATTAAACCACACCTCACTCTCCTAACATCCCTCTGGAAGACCAGAGAGGGGACTCAGAGCTCTTTTGTTGCATCCCCTGGGACTGACTGCTGGTCTTGGACCTCGAGAAGCTGCTATTTTTTTTAGGAGTCCATTGGTGATCACAAAAGCTGTATTTCAAGAGTGCTCTAAGGGTTAAATGAAATGATGCACCTAAAGGGACAGACAGTGGGCAGCAAGTGGCCGCTGTCATTGAGCACACCAGGCCAGGTGTGGTGAGGATGGCCTGACATACAACCGACCAGACGCCTGGCCGTATCTGACAGTCTTCAAAGCAAGCATCTGAGCACTACACACATAGCCAGTGGTTTCTTTGTGTGGCCTGGCTGTGAGTTTATTAATAAAGCAGATGCAAACCCCTTTGCCAGAGGATGAATCATCTCTTTGCAACCACAACAGACTTCTCACATTCTGAGGCAGAACAGACTCAAATCTTTTCCAATGTCTGTTCTTGACATGAGGCACTGAACTCTGCCACGACATTATCTGAAGGCAACCCAAATTCGGCTTTCTCATAAAAGGCAAAACCAAAAAAATTAAGTAAAGAGTTCCTGTGACTGCAAAGAGTAGAATATAGTCTGTGGATGGTAATAAGAGGATAAAAGGAGGTCAGGGGGACCCGATCCTGGGACATGATGCGGCAGACACTGCTGCCTGATTCATCAGTACTCTTTCCAGTTTCTTCTTTGCTGAAAAAACAAAACAAAACAAAAATAAAGTTTTCCAGGGTGAGTCGCAGGGGAGACAAGGAAGGTGTGATGTAGGAACACTCCCCCTACCGGGAGAGTCACAATTAGCCCAGCTTATCTTGTAATCACCCCCACCCTTGGCCAGTGATTGGTCTAGGAGTAAGCATGTGACCCAGTACTAGCCAATGAGACAGACAGAAGGATCTGTCGGGGAGTTTGGGAAAGTTATTTCCTTCTTGATCCAAAGTTAGGCGGGAGGGCCTCTCTTCTCCCTTGAGATACTCACCTTCTCTCTTCAGTCCTGTCATTTGTAGGACATCTCCAGTCCCACGTGGCAAGCTTCTAAAGAACAGGGTTGATGTCTTAGTCATAGCTTTACCCTTCCAGTTTCTGGTTCAAGTGAGACAAATAAATAATGAGTTATCACAGCAGTGAGCAACACATATCTGTGGTTTGAATAAAATCACTTTACAGTCATGGTCATCAATTGGGGGTGATTTTGCCTCCAGCTCCCCAGGAGATGTTTGGCAAGCCCGGAGATATTTTTGGTTGTCATGAGTGGTGGAGGGGACAGGCGCCACTGGCATCCCGTGACAGAGGCCGGGGATGCTGCCAAGTGCACAGGATGGACCCATAACAAAGCGTGATCCAGCCAGTCTGTCGATAGTGCTGAAGCGAAGAAACTCTGCTCCATATACATCCAACTAAGGAGGCTTCCTCTTGATTATAAGGACAAAATAAATATTTCAAAACAAACATTTTTTTAAAGGGTGAAATCTTTTTTAAAATTGAAGTATAGTTGATTTATGATATTGCATTCGTGTCACGTGCAAACCCCTTTGCCAGAGGATGAATCATCTCTTTGCAACCACAACAGACTTCTCACATTCTGAGGCAGAACAGACTCAAATCTTTTCCAATGTCTGTTCTTGACATGAGGCACTGAACTCTGCCACGACATTATCTGAAGGCAACCCAAATTCGGCTTTCTCATAAAAGGCAAAACCAAAAAAATTAAGTAAAGAGTTCCTGTGACTGCAAAGAGTAGAATATAGTCTGTGGATGGTAATAAGAGGATAAAAGGAGGTCAGGGGGACCCGATCCTGGGACATGATGCGGCAGACACTGCTGCCTGATTCATCAGTACTCTTTCCAGTTTCTTCTTTGCTGAAAAAACAAAACAAAACAAAAATAAAGTTTTCCAGGGTGAGTCGCAGGGGAGACAAGGAAGGTGTGATGTAGGAACACTCCCCCTACCGGGAGAGTCACAATTAGCCCAGCTTATCTTGTAATCACCCCCACCCTTGGCCAGTGATTGGTCTAGGAGTAAGCATGTGACCCAGTACTAGCCAATGAGACAGACAGAAGGATCTGTCGGGGAGTTTGGGAAAGTTATTTCCTTCTTGATCCAAAGTTAGGCGGGAGGGCCTCTCTTCTCCCTTGAGATACTCACCTTCTCTCTTCAGTCCTGTCATTTGTAGGACATCTCCAGTCCCACGTGGCAAGCTTCTAAAGAACAGGGTTGATGTCTTAGTCATAGCTTTACCCTTCCAGTTTCTGGTTCAAGTGAGACAAATAAATAATGAGTTATCACAGCAGTGAGCAACACATATCTGTGGTTTGAATAAAATCACTTTACAGTCATGGTCATCAATTGGGGGTGATTTTGCCTCCAGCTCCCCAGGAGATGTTTGGCAAGCCCGGAGATATTTTTGGTTGTCATGAGTGGTGGAGGGGACAGGCGCCACTGGCATCCCGTGACAGAGGCCGGGGATGCTGCCAAGTGCACAGGATGGACCCATAACAAAGCGTGATCCAGCCAGTCTGTCGATAGTGCTGAAGCGAAGAAACTCTGCTCCATATACATCCAACTAAGGAGGCTTCCTCTTGATTATAAGGACAAAATAAATATTTCAAAACAAACATTTTTTTAAAGGGTGAAATCTTTTTTAAAATTGAAGTATAGTTGATTTATGATATTGCATTCGTGTCACGTGTACAGCAAAGTGCTCTGTGTCTATATATGTAATCTAAAAGATGGTGCAAGTGAACTTCTAAAACTGAGTCACAGATGTAGAAAACAAGCTTCTCTTCAGGGACAGTGGACTGAGGATACACATCTGTGCAGATCCATGAGACTGGACCTAGAGGAAATGCAGCAGGGTGGGGAGAAATGGGTCATCTGAATTCATGATTTGGAAGAACCCCATGCCATGCCATAGCCTTCTCTCCACCCAGGGACAGCTCAGACCAATCAGGCAAGGGAGGTGCAGGGTAAGGTTCTCTGTGGCTATGAGAGGTTTGGTTGTGCAGCTGTTTTGTCTTTGGGTGAAGAGACAGAGGAGGACACAGGAAGGCCTGGGCTTGCAAACCCTTTCCCAGGCTAGGTCCTCTGGGAGAGGTCTTGACAGATGGACAGGGCCGATGCTTCTTGTTTGCTTCTGTCCTTTCCCCCTTGGCTCTGCACCCTGAAAGACTGGCCTGCATTTTCTGCATCATGAGCCTCCCCTCTGCTGGTGGTGTCCAGTGAGTAACAGTATTGGAGTTATATGAGTTAGGTGAAAGGATGGAGCATGAGCTTCAGAAGTTTATTCTCTGAGGTCCCTTTCCACTGAGAGATTCCGAGTTGGCTCTGTGGGTCATCATTCATTCTTATCCGACTCATTGTGATCTCATGGACTGTAACTTGCCAGGCTCCTCTGTCCTTGGGATTCTCCAGGCAAAAATACTGGAGTGGATTGCCATGCCCTCCTCCAGGGGATCTTTGGCAAGCCGGAGATATTTTTGGTTGTCATGAGTGGTGGAGGGACAGGCGCCACTGGCATCCCGTGACAGAGGCCGGGATGCTGCCAAGTGCACAGGATGGACCCATAACAAAGCGTGATCCAGCCAGTCTGTCGATAGTGCTGAAGCGAAGAAACTCTGCTCCATATACATCCAACTAAGGAGGCTTCCTCTTGATTATAAGGACAAAATAAATATTTCAAAACAAACATTTTTTTAAAGGGTGAAATCTTTTTTAAAATTGAAGTATAGTTGATTTATGATATTGCATTCGTGTCACGTGTACAGCAAAGTGCTCTGTGTCTATATATGTAATCTAAAAGATGGTGCAAGTGAACTTCTAAAACTGAGTCACAGATGTAGAAAACAAGCTTCTCTTCAGGGACAGTGGACTGAGGATACACATCTGTGCAGATCCATGAGACTGGACCTAGAGGAAATGCAGCAGGGTGGGGAGAAATGGGTCATCTGAATTCATGATTTGGAAGAACCCCATGCCATGCCATAGCCTTCTCTCCACCCAGGGACAGCTCAGACCAATCAGGCAAGGGAGGTGCAGGGTAAGGTTCTCTGTGGCTATGAGAGGTTTGGTTGTGCAGCTGTTTTGTCTTTGGGTGAAGAGACAGAGGGAGGACACAGGAAGGCCTGGGCTTGCAAACCCTTTCCCAGGCTAGGTCCTCTGGGAGAGGTCTTGACAGATGGACAGGGCCGATGCTTCTTGTTTGCTTCTGTCCTTTCCCCCTTGGCTCTGCACCCTGAAAGACTGGCCTGCATTTTCTGCATCATGAGCCTCCCCTCTGCTGGTGGTGTCCAGTGAGTAACAGTATTGGAGTTATATGAGTTAGGTGAAAGGATGGAGCATGAGCTTCAGAAGTTTATTCTCTGAGGTCCCTTTCCACTGAGAGATTCCGAGTTGGCTCTGTGGGTCATCATTCATTCTTATCCGACTCATTGTGATCTCATGGACTGTAACTTGCCAGGCTCCTCTGTCCTTGGGATTCTCCAGGCAAAAATACTGGAGTGGATTGCCATGCCCTCCTCCAGGGGATCTTCGAGACCCAGGGATTGAACCTGTGTCTTTTATGTCTCCTGCATTAGCAGGTGGGCTATTTACCCACAGCCACCTATGGCATTGTTCATCTAGTAAATGTCACTGCCCTATCCGCAGTTCCTGCTGCTCCACTGTCCACTTTACTTGGAGGTAAGTGCTCCCTGCCTCTCCCTCCAGGCAAAGGGAGGTAATGGCTTCCCACTGATGTCACCTCCCAGGCTACCCTATCCTCGCTGTTCCTTGTCTAAATCAATCCATACCTTGTAAACAGTCTTCAGGAAACATCCCTCAGTGACCCAACTTGAGAATATTTGTTTCTTACCAGGATCCTGACACAGCAGATCAAGAGGAAGAGAGCCACAGGCATTCAGACCAAGTCCACAGAGTCTGGTGTGAACCATTTCTGATTAAAATGACATGGTATTTCGCCCTTCTAGCTTAGGTCTGCCTATCATCTGCTGTTGAATTGATCAGCAAAGCTCCCCACCCATCCCAATTCTGTCTTTTCCTCCAAACCAGCCATCCATACGCATTTAAGAAACAGGCTGGGTGCTCTCTCTGCTGTGGGTACAGATAGAATTCCAACTTCTCACAACTTTCATTCCAACTTCTCATGTCAAGCCAAAACCTTTTGCTTTGTATAAGCAAAAGGTTGTAGAAGGGAAAAAATTTTTTTTCACAGAGAAAAAAAAATGTCCATAGAAAATTATATTTCATTCCTAGGGAGAGCATCTTCCCAACAGGTCTGTACCCTGAAGTCCTGGTGATCTCGGTGGACTACTCCTCTAGCAGCTTGAAACAGGATTTTGGATCCTGGCCAGAGATTGAGGTCAGGCTGAGGGAGAGAGAGAGAGCGCTGAATCCTAGCCACTAGACCAGTGGCCAGTGGCTAGGTTCCGGCCTGTCTGCTGAGTAGAAACGAATTTCTGCATACAGACCTAAAGTAGTAAAGTGAGCAAAGTGGAAGGGAAAGGGCACGTGTGGATAGACACACAGGCGGGCTCAGAGAGAGAGAGCTGCACCCTCGTGGTAGTTTAAATCACTTATATGGGACATATCTTCTGGGTTTCCTTTGGCCAATCATCTTGCTTTACCTGATTCTGAGTCTATATTTGGCTATCTCAGGGTTCTTCACACATCTCTTAGCCAAGACGGATTCTAGACAAGAGGCCTATTGGGTAGGTTGACATTACCTATTATGGGGTGGTGCCCCCTCCCTTTTTGACCTTCAAGGAGCCTTTCGGAGCATGCATAGTCAGGAATATCTCCTTGTCCTTGAGACAGAAATATGTAGTCTATCATCCAGGCAGGGCTCAGCTTCTTCACCTCTCTGTCTCGGAGAATCTGTCTATGGGGCAGCCGTTCAGCCTGGGGTCCATCTATCTCCTGCCTCAAATGCTGCCCCAGAGAACATGGTTTTCCTTCCCCCACTGGTGTGCAAGCTCCACATGAGCAATGATTTTAGACTGTGTTGTTCATTTATGCCTCACATGTGATTGGAACAGTGCCTGGAACATCTGAAGCACAATGATAAGGAGAAGGGAGGTAGGCAGGACAGGAAGAAGGAAGGGGAAAAGGGAGGAAAGGGATGGGTAGATCATGGAGATGATAGATAGATGGATATATAGATAGATAATGGATAAATAATACATTTACACAGACCCTTCCTAGCTGAGGGGAGTTTAGAGGTCCTCTGGGGCCTCAGCATCACTCTAGGTTGTGAGAGTGGAGGCCACCCCAGAGATGGAATTCCACAGGCGATGGCCAGTACTGCTGTAGTGGCCAGCCCACCCTAAGAGGCAAGAGAAAAAAATGTCCATAGAAAATTATATTTCATTCCTAGGGAGAGCATCTTCCCAACAGGTCTGTACCCTGAAGTCCTGGTGATCTCGGTGGACTACTCCTCTAGCAGCTTGAAACAGGATTTTGGATCCTGGCCAGAGATTGAGGTCAGGCTGAGGGAGAGAGAGAGAGCGCTGAATCCTAGCCACTAGACCAGTGGCCAGTGGCTAGGTTCCGGCCTGTCTGCTGAGTAGAAACGAATTTCTGCATACAGACCTAAAGTAGTAAAGTGAGCAAAGTGGAAGGGAAAGGGCACGTGTGGATAGACACACAGGCGGGCTCAGAGAGAGAGAGCTGCACCCTCGTGGTAGTTTAAATCACTTATATGGGACATATCTTCTGGGTTTCCTTTGGCCAATCATCTTGCTTTACCTGATTCTGAGTCTATATTTGGCTATCTCAGGGTTCTTCACACATCTCTTAGCCAAGACGGATTCTAGACAAGAGGCCTATTGGGTAGGTTGACATTACCTATTATGGGGTGGTGCCCCCTCCCTTTTTGACCTTCAAGGAGCCTTTCGGAGCATGCATAGTCAGGAATATCTCCTTGTCCTTGAGACAGAAATATGTAGTCTATCATCCAGGCAGGGCTCAGCTTCTTCACCTCTCTGTCTCGGAGAATCTGTCTATGGGGCAGCCGTTCAGCCTGGGGTCCATCTATCTCCTGCCTCAAATGCTGCCCCAGAGAACATGGTTTTCCTTCCCCCACTGGTGTGCAAGCTCCACATGAGCAATGATTTTAGACTGTGTTGTTCATTTATGCCTCACATGTGATTGGAACAGTGCCTGGAACATCTGAAGCACAATGATAAGGAGAAGGGAGGTAGGCAGGACAGGAAGAAGGAAGGGGAAAAGGGAGGAAAGGGATGGGTAGATCATGGAGATGATAGATAGATGGATATATAGATAGATAATGGATAAATAATACATTTACACAGACCCCTTCCCTAGCTGAGGGGAGTTTAGAGGTCCTCTGGGGCCTCAGCATCACTCTAGGTTGTGAGAGTGGAGGCCACCCCCAGAGATGGAATTCCACAGGCGATGGCCAGTACTGCTGTAGTGGCCAGCCCACCCTAAGAGGCAAGAGTGGCCAGCATGGCTGGAAGAAGTGAGAACAGGGGGATCACAGCCCCTGTGATCTGGCCACCAGGTATGTCCTTCAGCGGGTTCTCAAACTCTAGGTGCATTAAAGTCATTTTCATTGGGAAAAGGGGCTTATTTAAAATATTGACTCTAGAACTTGTATTTGAACAAACATTCCCTTTCAGTTCTGAGGCAGGGGGGTCACTGGACCATATTTTGAAAAACATGGCTCCAGAAGATAGAGAAGACTGTTCTTGGTGGAGCTATAGGGAAAGTTATAAGCTTCCAAGTCGTCGAAAGAGCCTTAAGAGATGCCTAGAGGTGAACCCACCTGAGGAAACAACCCAACCCAGAGAACACCAGAAGAAGCGCTGTTGCCATAACCCACGTAAGGTGCGCAAAGCCATGGAAGCAGAGTTGCCATGAATCCATGCAGGGGCTCCCTGCTGTGCCAGGATTAATTAGAGCCTGACTCACGGCGAGCCCATCAAGTGACTGTCATCGATGAGGAGGGTCTGCTGAGATTTCATAGAAACCACACATTTTAATTTGTTTTATAAATGCTTGGCTTTGGCTGCCCACTGAAATCTCCTGGGGAGTTTTGAAAGAAAATCATGTCCTTTGGGTTCCAACCCTGGAGATTCCAGTTTAATCGCTCTGGAGTATGGCCTGGTCATTGTTTTTGTTTTGTTTTTAACAAACAAACATTTAACATGTAACGAAAAACAAAATACTGTTTTGTTTTGACAAACCTAAATGGCGTAGTCAAAAGCAGGAGATATCACTTTGCTGACAAAAGTCTGTAGAGTCAAAGTTGTGGTTTTCCCAGTAGTCATGTATGGATGTGACACAACAAAGAAGTTGGACCATAAAGAAGGCTGAGCACTGAATAATTGATGCCTTTGAACTGTGGTGCTGCAAAAGGATCTTGAGAATCCCTGGGAATGCAAGAAGACCAAATCAGTCAATCCTGAAGGAAGTCAATCCTGAATATCCATTGCAAGGAATGATGCTAAAGCTGAAGCTCCAATACTTTGGCCACCTGATGCAAACAGACAATTCACTGGAAAAGAGCCTGACGTTGGGAAAATAAAAGGTGAAAGGAGAAGGATATGACAGAGGATGAGATGGTTGGATGGCATCATTGATTCAATGGACATGAGTTTGAGCAAGCTCTGGGAGATGGTGAAGGACAGGGAAGCCTTGTGTGCTGCAGTCCATGAGATCACAAAGAGACAGACACAACTGAGCAACCGAACTGAACTGAATGCCCTAGGCATTGTTTTTAAAGCTCCCCGTTGTGATGTGTAGTCAAATGGTGAACCAGTGCTTTGTCTGTTAGTGAACTTGTCAGTATTAAGTTGACGTGAAACTGGTCTGCAAAAAGGAAAATTCATATGCTTGAACTTGACATTTCACTTGAATGGTTGGCTTTGCTTCTCTTTCATTCGTGTCTGTGTTTGGTTGTCAGAAATAAAAGCATCTGAACTCAGATGAAGCCTGGGCAGTCCTGATTTGGGACACGAAATGAGATATATCTAAAATGGGCTAGTCCTGGCTCAGAGGGCACAGAGAGGCCATCATCATGGAGCTCTGAGATTTCACTCACGAGCCCATCAAGTGACTGTCATCGATGAGGAGGGTCTGCTGAGATTTCATAGAAACCACACATTTTAATTTGTTTTATAAATGCTTGGCTTTGGCTGCCCACTGAAATCTCCTGGGGAGTTTTGAAAGAAAATCATGTCCTTTGGGTTCCAACCCTGGAGATTCCAGTTTAATCGCTCTGGAGTATGGCCTGGTCATTGTTTTTGTTTTGTTTTAACAAACAAACATTTAACATGTAACGAAAAACAAAATACTGTTTTGTTTTGACAAACCTAAATGGCGTAGTCAAAAGCAGGAGATATCACTTTGCTGACAAAAGTCTGTAGAGTCAAAGTTGTGGTTTTCCCAGTAGTCATGTATGGATGTGACACAACAAAGAAGTTGGACCATAAAGAAGGCTGAGCACTGAATAATTGATGCCTTTGAACTGTGGTGCTGCAAAAGGATCTTGAGAATCCCTGGGAATGCAAGAAGACCAAATCAGTCAATCCTGAAGGAAGTCAATCCTGAATATCCATTGCAAGGAATGATGCTAAAGCTGAAGCTCCAATACTTTGGCCACCTGATGCAAACAGACAATTCACTGGAAAAGAGCCTGACGTTGGGAAAATAAAAGGTGAAAGGAGAAGGATATGACAGAGGATGAGATGGTTGGATGGCATCATTGATTCAATGGACATGAGTTTGAGCAAGCTCTGGGAGATGGTGAAGGACAGGGAAGCCTTGTGTGCTGCAGTCCATGAGATCACAAAGAGACAGACACAACTGAGCAACCGAACTGAACTGAATGCCCTAGGCATTGTTTTTAAAGCTCCCCGTTGTGATGTGTAGTCAAATGGTGAACCAGTGCTTTGTCTGTTAGTGAACTTGTCAGTATTAAGTTGACGTGAAACTGGTCTGCAAAAAGGAAAATTCATATGCTTGAACTTGACATTTCACTTGAATGGTTGGCTTTGCTTCTCTTTCATTCGTGTCTGTGTTTGGTTGTCAGAAATAAAAGCATCTGAACTCAGATGAAGCCTGGGCAGTCCTGATTTGGGACACGAAATGAGATATATCTAAAAATGGGCTAGTCCTGGCTCAGAGAGGGCACAGAGATCCTGGCTTTCATGAGTGATGACTGTGTGGAAGCTCTGAGGGACCTGCTCTTCTGTTTGGGCCAAATCACGAATTAATCTTCACCAAAGAGCAAATAAAAGATGTTAATCTGAGTTTGCATTTCTAATTCACCTTGCAATGTAGGAAAAGCTTAATAACTGGATTCATGTGCAAAATGCTTGAAAATCCACGAAGGTAAGTGCTTTTTAATCCTTTCTCCTTCTTCTTTGATAACAGAATATCTGGCCCTAGTGGGGACCTGTGCAGAAAGGGAAAAATTAAGCTTTCATCCTTTTTGCTCCCACTGCTTTGGGTACACAGGAAGCCCTCACCTCTGCACCAATGGCAAAGTTCAGAGGGGCACAGTCTCCACCCTGAGGTTTGAGAATTCGTTAGAACTCATAGAACATACTGAATTTTTATTCTCATGGTTACAGTTGATTCCAGTGAAAGGATATAGATTAAAGTCAGCCAAGGGAAGAAAAGCATAGGGTGGAGGCCAAGAAAGATGCAAATGCAGGGACTTCCCTGGTGGTACAAGTGGATAAGAATCCATCTGCCAATGAAGGGGACATGGGTTTGATCCCTGGTCTGTGAAGATTCCAGATGCCTTGGAGCAACAAAGCCCATGAGCCACAACTACTGAGCCCAAGTGCTATAACTCCTGAAGTCCATTCACCTTCGAGTCTGTGCTCTGCAACAAGAGAAGCCACTGCAATGAGAAGCCCATGCACTGCAATGAAGAATAGCCCTTTCTTGCCACAGCTTGAGAAAGCCCACATCCAGCAACAAAGAACCACTGCAGCCAAAAGTAAATAAATAAATAAATAAAATTTTAAAAGAGAGAAAGATCCAAATGCAAAGTTCCAACTGTTCTCTCTCAACAGAGTGAGACCAGCATCACTATCCCAACACAGATGTGTGATAATCCGCATAGAGTACTGCCAACCAGGCAAGCTCACCAAGCCTCAGAGTTCACAGCCTTTCCCAGGGCTCCATCATTTAAACCAGATCAGCCTCCCACACATGGTCACCCTGTCTCCAACTCCTCCACAGGTTAGCTGATACCATGCCAGCCAAATCCCCCAGCCTAAATCACATTGTTGGTGGGTTTCAGAACCTCCAGGCAAACCAAAGACACTCCCATCAAGCTGGCATCCCCAAGGCTGAGAGGTCCCTACCCAGAAGCTGAGGACAAAGGCCAGATTCTCTCTGGGAAAGACTGAACTCTTTACATACATCCTTCCACTCGCCCTTATCCGTTTCTCTTCACTGGGCCTCATCAATCTGAAAGACTGACTCAGCCCATTTGTCTCTTCATTGCAATGTGAACCTTTTAATCCTTTCTCCTTCTTCTTTGATAACAGAATATCTGGCCCTAGTGGGGACCTGTGCAGAAAGGGAAAAATTAAGCTTTCATCCTTTTTGCTCCCACTGCTTTGGGTACACAGGAAGCCCTCACCTCTGCACCAATGGCAAAGTTCAGAGGGGCACAGTCTCCACCCTGAGGTTTGAGAATTCGTTAGAACTCATAGAACATACTGAATTTTTATTCTCATGGTTACAGTTGATTCCAGTGAAAGGATATAGATTAAAGTCAGCCAAGGGAAGAAAAGCATAGGGTGGAGGCCAAGAAAGATGCAAATGCAGGGACTTCCCTGGTGGTACAAGTGGATAAGAATCCATCTGCCAATGAAGGGGACATGGGTTTGATCCCTGGTCTGTGAAGATTCCAGATGCCTTGGAGCAACAAAGCCCATGAGCCACAACTACTGAGCCCAAGTGCTATAACTCCTGAAGTCCATTCACCTTCGAGTCTGTGCTCTGCAACAAGAGAAGCCACTGCAATGAGAAGCCCATGCACTGCAATGAAGAATAGCCCTTTCTTGCCACAGCTTGAGAAAGCCCACATCCAGCAACAAAGAACCACTGCAGCCAAAAGTAAATAAATAAATAAATAAAATTTTAAAAGAGAGAAAGATCCAAATGCAAAGTTCCAACTGTTCTCTCTCAACAGAGTGAGACCAGCATCACTATCCCAACACAGATGTGTGATAATCCGCATAGAGTACTGCCAACCAGGCAAGCTCACCAAGCCTCAGAGTTCACAGCCTTTCCCAGGGCTCCATCATTTAAACCAGATCAGCCTCCCACACATGGTCACCCTGTCTCCAACTCCTCCACAGGTTAGCTGATACCATGCCAGCCAAATCCCCCAGCCTAAATCACATTGTTGGTGGGTTTCAGAACCTCCAGGCAAACCAAAGACACTCCCATCAAGCTGGCATCCCCAAGGCTGAGAGGTCCCTACCCAGAAGCTGAGGACAAAGGCCAGATTCTCTCTGGGAAAGACTGAACTCTTTACATACATCCTTCCACTCGCCCTTATCCGTTTCTCTTCACTGGGCCTCATCAATCTAGAAAGACTGAGTTCCTCAGCCCATTTGTCTCTTCTAGATCAGATGCCACCTATAAACCCTAATCTAGATAAGTTCTGAGTCCTTGGAGCCCACCAGTGATGTGGGTAAGGGTTGGTAAGAACAGGTTAATGTATCTCTTTGAATCCTTCCATGTAGGTAATGTCTAGATACCTTAAGTACAAGACAAATCTGATTCACTTTTTTCCTTGAAGGTAATCTTGGGATTTTGTCATCTGAAGTATAGGTCACGAGAAGATATAACATGAATCTGTCATATTATTTGAAGATGTTCAATGTGAGAGTTGGACCTCAAAGAAGGCTGAACACTCAAGAACTGATGCTTTTGAACTGTGGAGATAGAGAAGGCTCTGAGAGTCCCCTGGACACCAATGAGATCAAACCAGTCAATCCTAGAGGAAATCAATTCTGAGTACACATTAGAAGGGCTAATGCTGAAGCTGAAGCTCCAATACTTTGGCCACATGATGGGAAGAACCAACTCATGGGGAGAAACCCTAATGATAGGAAGAATTTAAGGCAAAAGGAGAAGAGGGTGACAGAGGATGAGATGGTTAGATAGCATCACCTACTCAATGGACATGAATCTAAGCAGACTGTGGGAGACAGTGGAAGACAGAGGAGCCTGGCATCCACGGGGTCATAAAAAGAATCAGACATGACTCAGCAACTAAACAGTTTCTCCTTAATATTTCCCAGTATTTCCAAATGGTTCCAGGAGAGAGTTCAGGAAAGAGATGTGGGCCACATACTCTTTGAAAAGAAACTAAAAACAACAGTACAATTTCTTAGGAGGGTTTTGAACAACTCAGGGAGATAGTCTCCACTCATTCCAAGTGAGAAAACTTTGCACTTATAAATCCCTGTGTCTGCCTCAATACAAATGTGATTTTGATTTTTCAAAAAAATAATAGCAAAATAATACCATTATAGCAACAAAAGTGGCAGGTATTGGGGGATTTAATAAAAGTGTGGTACCCAGGGTTTATTGAAACCATAACTCATGGCAGTATTAAGAGACGACACACTTTTTCTTTGCCATTGGTCACATAGAGATTTCATTTGGAGAAATCAGAGCCAACAACCAGCACCAAGTTTTGCAAGAGGAGATATCTCTGTGGTACCCAGACCCTTACCTCTCTTCCTTCCTTGGGCTCCCCTCCTCTCCATCCCTACCCAGACCTGCTCATTCCCATATCCACTGAAGTCTGGAAAATAGAACTTATAAGCTGTCGAAACCTGGGTACCTTCTTTATTAGCAGATCTTCCTCCTTCCCAGAGGAAACTGAGATTTGGCGATTTAGCAAAGAGCTCTATGGCTGGGTTCCCCTCTGAAATGAAGCTGAAACCACTTAGCATCACCTATGAAAAGGCATATGCAAGATGGCATGAGTGTCCCCTCACCCTTTACCTGTTGAAGGACATGTTTTTATTCCATACGCCAAAGGCCATTTCCTATCTCCTTCCCTTCTCAGTCTCCTCCTGTTCCCCCAGGAAAGAAAGTTCAGAACTGAACTTGAAACTTCCAGTACTGGAGAAACACCATAAGGCATTTCTTTTCCATGTAAATTGTTCTATCCATAGCCCACCTTCAAAAGTCACAGCTCTGGAAAATGTCATGGATGCTGGGTGAGTGAGGGCCAGCTTCTTCAGGGAATCCAGGAGATCCCTTGAAAAGTTCTGCCATCATTCCGAATGAGACAAAGAGATGGAAATGCATTGGGATCCTATGGATCCCAGTGGATCCTAGAGCCATTTTCCAGAATTAATGCAAGAAGGGTAACACTTACCTTTCCCAGTATTTCCAAATGGTTCCAGGAGAGAGTTCAGGAAAGAGATGTGGGCCACATACTCTTTGAAAAGAAACTAAAAACAACAGTACAATTTCTTAGGAGGGTTTTGAACAACTCAGGGAGATAGTCTCCACTCATTCCAAGTGAGAAAACTTTGCACTTATAAATCCCTGTGTCTGCCTCAATACAAATGTGATTTTGATTTTTCAAAAAAATAATAGCAAAATAATACCATTATAGCAACAAAAGTGGCAGGTATTGGGGGATTTAATAAAAGTGTGGTACCCAGGGTTTATTGAAACCATAACTCATGGCAGTATTAAGAGACGACACACTTTTTCTTTGCCATTGGTCACATAGAGATTTCATTTGGAGAAATCAGAGCCAACAACCAGCACCAAGTTTTGCAAGAGGAGATATCTCTGTGGTACCCAGACCCTTACCTCTCTTCCTTCCTTGGGCTCCCCTCCTCTCCATCCCTACCCAGACCTGCTCATTCCCATATCCACTGAAGTCTGGAAAATAGAACTTATAAGCTGTCGAAACCTGGGTACCTTCTTTATTAGCAGATCTTCCTCCTTCCCAGAGGAAACTGAGATTTGGCGATTTAGCAAAGAGCTCTATGGCGGGGTTCCCCTCTGAAATGAAGCTGAAACCACTTAGCATCACCTATGAAAAGGCATATGCAAGATGGCATGAGTGTCCCCTCACCCTTTACCTGTTGAAGGACATGTTTTTATTCCATACGCCAAAGGCCATTTCCTATCTCCTTCCCTTCTCAGTCTCCTCCTGTTCCCCCAGGAAAGAAAGTTCAGAACTGAACTTGAAACTTCCAGTACTGGAGAAACACCATAAGGCATTTCTTTTCCATGTAAATTGTTCTATCCATAGCCCACCTTCAAAAGTCACAGCTCTGGAAAATGTCATGGATGCTGGGTGAGTGAGGGCCAGCTTCTTCAGGGAATCCAGGAGATCCCTTGAAAAGTTCTGCCATCATTCCGAATGAGACAAAGAGATGGAAATGCATTGGGATCCTATGGATCCCAGTGGATCCTAGAGCCATTTTCCAGAATTAATGCAAGAAGGTTTGATAACACTTACCTGGCCAACACCATTGTTGTTCTGTTGTTGAGTTGTGTCTACTTATATGTGTGACCCCATTGATTGCAGCACCCCGGGCTCCCCTGTCCTTAACCATCTCCCAGAGTTTGCTCAAATTCACATTCCTTGAGATGGTGATGCTATCTAACCACTTCATCCTCAGCCTCTCCACAAGTTGATCTCCTTGCAGTCCAAGAGGGTCTCAAGAGTCTTTTCCAGCACCACAATGCAAAAGCATCAATTCTTCAGCACTCTTCCTTTCTTAGGGTCCAATTCTCACATCTGTATATGACTAACAGGAAAACCATAACTCTGACTAAGTGGCCAACCCTGTCATGACCATCAAAGAAGTTCACCAAAACATTTTAATCAAATAGCAGGACGAAGTGAAACAGAAATGCCGGCAAAACCGCCTAGTTGGAACTTTTAAAATAAACTGGTCTGACTCACTATAATCGTATGTCTTGTCCCAAGCCTTTGAAACTAACAAGCTGCAGTTTGCAGCTGGGAGGGAAGACCACTGACACAGGCCTTGCCTTGAAATTCCCGTCTGGCCCCACATGAAATGGATGGATGGGGTGCTGCAGCCACATGCCTGTTTCAACAGATGAGGATTTCTGAGCCTT
The DNA here is from genome assembly GCA_022376925.1 of Tragulus kanchil. NCBI lineage: Eukaryota > Metazoa > Chordata > Mammalia > Artiodactyla > Tragulidae > Tragulus > Tragulus kanchil. Next base: position 232,390,010 of record JAIOJX010000028.1, on the reverse strand, counting down.
TCATCCACGATGTCCCTGCCCTTTGCCAACATGAGGTCCTCTGGGCCCTTTCCCACCCTTCATGCCCAAAGAGAGCAGTGCCCAGGATGTGCCTGACATTCACACTCCTGGCTCAGACTCACTGAGGCTGCAGCCAGCTGCCAAAAAGAGAGGTCAGGCTTGGGGGGGAATACACAGAGGGCCCTGGAGAAGCCCATCCCTCTGGCTGCAGGGCCAGGTGCATCTGTGGCTGCTGAGGCAAGAGTCCCACATCATCTCTGCAGACACAGAGGTGTGAGGAGACTGCCTTTCAGGCTTGTGTGCTTTGCCAACGTATTTGGTGACCCATCTTTGTGGAGGATGTGATAGACTGACTTGTGTCTTCCTCAAATCTATGGTGAAGCCCTCACCCCATGTGACTGTATTTGTAGTTAAGCCCCATAGGAGGAAATTAAGGTTAAAGGAGGTCCAAGTTGGGCTTCCCAGGTGGCTCAGATGGTAAAGAATCTGCCTGCAAAGTGGGAGACCTGGGTTTGGTCAGGAAGATCCCCTGGAGAGGGAAATGGCAACTGGCTCCAGTATTCTCGTCTGGGAAATTCCATGGACCGAGGAGCCTGGCAGGTTGCAGTCCATAGGGTTGCAAAGAGTGAGACACGAGCAGCTGAGCATGCCCAGAGGCATAAGTCATAAAAAAGAGGCCCCAATCCTATAGGCCTGGTGCCTTTATAAGAAGAGTCTCCAGTGATTCTCTCTCTGCACTTGAACAGAGAAAAGGCCGTGTGAGGACACAGCTGGAAATCAGTCATCGGTGCAAACCAGCAAGCAAGGTCTCACCAGAAATCAGCCTTGACAGCACCTTGATCTTGGACTTTCCAGCCTCCAGAACCGTGAGAAAACAAATGTCTATTGTTCAAACACCTGGTCTGTGGGATCTTGTTACGGCAGCCTGGATAGCAGAATGCAACAGACTTCGTGTGAAAACTGGGAAAGTCCGGGGAAAACCAGGCCCAGGCCCTTACCCCACCTAGAGGTCCCCGCACCCGCCATCACCCTTCCTGGAGAGCTGCAAGTGTATGAACTAGAAGACCCTTCCCACCACAGGAAGGCCGTCGCTTTTCCTCATCTCCAGGACGCACCAGTCAGCGCTGGGCTACAGCTTGACCCCGGGGATGTGAACTCCCTGGCACTCCCACCTCACACTCTTGAAGGTGAAACAGATCCAGTAGCAGGCATCTAAAGGTCACAGGTGCAAGAAGGTAGAAGTAACGCCCATGGAAGCTGGGGGATACACACATGGAACGAGTAAGAGGGATCTCTGGCCACCTGGCCACCAAGAGTAGCCTCGAGTGCTAATATACTCCCATTTTACAGATAAGCAAAGTGAGGTACAGGGAGATTAATTAATTTTCTCAAGACTAATGAGCTTTGGGCTTTCTGGGTGGCTCAATGGTAAAGAATCCACCTCCCAATACGGAGACAGGGGTTCAATCGCTGGGTCAGGAAGATCTCCTGGAGAAGGAAGTGGCAACCCACTCCAGTATTCTTGCCTGGAGAATCCCATGGACAGAGGAACCTGGCGGGCTACAGTCCTTGGGGTCGTCGAAGAGTTGGACACAGCTTAGCGATTAAACAACAGCAAAATGAGCTTTGGTTATGGACACCTTGGTTTCAGACTTCTGGCCTCCAAAACTGCCGTAGAATAACTGCTGTTCTAAGTCATTCCATTTGTGGTACTTTGTTATGGAAGCTACAGGAAACTAAGCCAGGAGGAACCTGTCATAGTGACTCGGAGGCATAGGTGCAAGGGCGCCAGGCCGTGGAGGGCTGTTTCATTGAGTGGGAACAGCAAGGACAGTTGCTGAGGTTCTGAGGTCCTGGTGCCCTGGATTCAATGTCCAGGCCAAACACCGTGGCTACAGGAGAGCTCTTCCTCTGCTATCAGCCATAGCTAGCTTGACTTTCATTCAGATCAAAGCAAAGCCCACATCTAAAAAGGAACGATACAAATGAACGTATTTACAAAACAGAAAGAGACGCACAAACTTAGGAAATGAACATATGGTTGCAGGGGGAGGGGATGCTTGGGGACTTTGGGAAAGTCGTGTACACACTGCTGTGCTTGAAATGGATAACCAACAAAAATATTGTATAGCACATGGAACTGCTTAATGTTATGTACCAGCCTGGATGGGAGAGGGGCTTGGGGGAGAATGGATCCATGTATATGCATGGTCCAGGCCCTTCATTGTCCACCTGAAACTATCACAAAGTTGTTAATTAACTATATACCAATACAAATGTTTTTGGTGTTAAAAACAAAAGCAAAGCCCACGTTTCTGTCTTCCCTTCTGAGCCTACAGACCACATGTTAGAGGCTTCCTATGGACCCCTATTGCGGTATTTCCAATCTGGTGGCTTATTGCACCAATAAATAAGCTGAAAAGGGGCCATCACACACCATGTCAAGTTTTCCCACTCAGCATTCCCTCTCACGGTCATCAAGCTGGAGAAGTCACTCAGGACACAGGAGACCCAGTGGTCTGTGGGCCTCTCAGCCTGGCCAGTTCACTCACGGCAGGGAAACCATGGCCCCTCAAAGGAGCAGGCAGCCGCCAACTAACACGGTATTGATGGAGAGGTTTCAGTGATGGGGCCAAATGCTTTTGTTATGTTTCTGTAAGTAAATAAAGCCAGTGGCCACAAAGATTGCATATACAATTAAAAAGAAGAAGTTTAAAAGCTCCTGTATCCTGATCCTTGTGCTATGGTTACAGAAGATGTTATCAGTGGTACAACCATTTGGAGGGCTACTATCAAAAAGACAGAATATAGCAAGTGTTGGCAAGGATGTGGAGAAATTGGAACCCCTGTGCTTTGCTGCTGTGAGGGTAAAATGGTGCAGCCATTGTGACAAACAGTGTGGTTGTGCCTCAAAGAACTAAACATAAAACGACTGCGTGATCCAGCAATTCCACTTCTGGGGATGCACGGGAAAGGAGTGGCAGCTGAATGATGAAGAGGTATTGGGACACCCACGTTTATAACAGCATTATTCACAAGAGCCAAGAGGTGGAAGCAGCTCAAGCGTCCATCACCAAACAAATACATTAGAAAAATGTAGTGTATTCATTCAATGGATGTGTATTTAGCCACATAAAGTAAGGAAATTCTGACACATGCTACAACATGGATGGACCTTGAAAGCTTTATGCTAAGTGAAAGAAGCCAGTCTCAAAAGGATAAATTACCATATGCGCCCACATATATGAGGCCCTTAGCATAGTCAAAATCAGAGACAGAAAGAACGGCTGTGGTCAAGAGCTTGGAGGAAGGATGATGGGTGTTCTTCTTTAAGAAGTCTGGGGCTTCCCTGGTGGTCCAGTGGGTAAGGACACCGCGTTACAGTGCAAGGTGCGCTGGTTCGATCCCTGGCCTAGGAAGATCCCATGTGCCATGCGGCAGCTGAATGGATGTGTCCAACTACTAAGCTAGAGCTCTGGAGCGCATGCACCCAGAGCCAGTGCTCTGCGATGAGAGAGGCCACTGCAATGGGAGGCCCACACGGGCCAAAGAACAAAGATGGATGAAAATGGATAAATGAAAGACCAATAGAAGTGACCAAAAAAAAAAAGTCTGGTGTTTCAGTTTTGCAAGATGAAAAAATTTCCAAAGATGGATGGTGGTAATGGTTGCACAACAATGTAAATGTACTTCATGACCCTGAATGAAATACTTAAAATGGCTTAAAATTATATTGTATATATTTTACCACAAGTCTTCTAAAAATAAGGGAATTCTCTTGGTTAGATATTCCAGTGGTTAGGACCAAGCGCTTCCACTGCCTTGGCCAGGGTTCAGTCCCTGATCTGGGAACCAAGATCCTGCAAGCTTTGCAGTGTGGTCAAAAAGTAACATAAAATAAAAATATAGTAAAATTTAAAGGTATCATCATGAGGAAACTGGGAGAGGGTACCTGAGAAATCTCCATACTAGTTTTGCGCCTTGTGTGAGCCTAAAATTACTTCTAGATAAAAAGCTGAAAAATAATAGTAAAATGAGCATATGCCATAATGGGTAAAAATGTGTTTATAAGGGCATGGGACAGAATTACAAATGTTTTTAGGCATGGGATTTGGGGAAAACATTTTTTCCTTTTTTTTCTAACCTTCTCAATTTGCTCAAATGCAACTGTATAATTACAATTGGGGGAAAACCCCTCAGTTTCAAAAAGCCCTGTGTTACTTTTCTAGTCAAATATAGAAACCTGAGTCTCTTGATATCCAAGGGTCAAAACAGAGCCTCATTGTTAGTCTCTAAAAACTCCCAGAAAATTTATTTATAAACCAAAAATTATTCATAAACAAATTTTATAGATTTGTAAGTCTATACTTATAAACACAAATACATTCCTATTGAAGGAATTATTACTATAATCACCATCCCTCTAATCAGTGGTGAGATGAAAACCAGAGCAACTGCTGAAAAGGAAACAGAGGCATCAGGTCCAGCCCAGGCTAAAGATAGGACGCTCCAGTCTAAGCCGTTCTATCTTTGCACGAACAGACTAGTGGCTGTGTTACTGAAGACCAGGAAGCTTTTCTATGAAGTCCAATCACAACATGGGCACTCTGGTGTCTTTTATGAGACTCCTCTATCCCTTTCCACCCTCTCCACCCATTGCGACCCACCCTACAAACTACAGAGGAAGTTCTTCTGGAGAAGAAATCTCATTTTGAGCCACAATTCTCATTGCCAGTTGATTGGCTGTTATAGGTTGATCCCCCTCCCTCCAAAAAGATACGTTGGAATCCTAGCCCCCAGGACCTCAGAATGTGACTTTATTTGGAGACAGGATTCCTACAGAGAAAATTAAGATGAGGTCATTAGGATGAGCCCTAATCCAAAATGACTGGTGTTCTTTAAAAAGGGGGAAATTTAGAAACAGAGGGAAAAAGGTGTGAATCCAGAGGCAGAAGACAGCCACCTTTAAGCCAAGGAGAGCTTGAGGCCTCCAGAAGCTAGAAAAGAGGCCTGGAACAGCTTCTCCAGAAGAAACTAAACCTTCCAACACCATGAACTCAGACTTGTAGCCTTCAGAACTGTAAGACAATATATTTCTGTTGTTGAAGCCTTCCAGCCCGTGGTCCTGTGCCACAGGAGTCCTTGAAAACTATCATACTGGCCTTCATTGCATCTTCCAAGCCAGCTGCTTTCCCAACGAGCCCATGTCAGGCTACCGAAGGCTCTGGGTTTGCGTTAAACTCTCCTTTCCACACCCAAATCTGAAATGGCTGTTTACAAGTTTGTCATCTGTGTCCCTCCAGCCCATTTGCCTTATTATTTTTAATATAGAAACCTGAGTCTCTTGATATCCAAGGGTCAAAACAGAGCCTCATTGTTAGTCTCTAAAAACTCCCAGAAAATTTATTTATAAACCAAAAATTATTCATAAACAAATTTTATAGATTTGTAAGTCTATACTTATAAACACAAATACATTCCTATTGAAGGAATTATTACTATAATCACCATCCCTCTAATCAGTGGTGAGATGAAAACCAGAGCAACTGCTGAAAAGGAAACAGAGGCATCAGGTCCAGCCCAGGCTAAAGATAGGACGCTCCAGTCTAAGCCGTTCTATCTTTGCACGAACAGACTAGTGGCTGTGTTACTGAAGACCAGGAAGCTTTTCTATGAAGTCCAATCACAACATGGGCACTCTGGTGTCTTTTATGAGACTCCTCTATCCCTTTCCACCCTCTCCACCCATTGCGACCCACCCTACAAACTACAGAGGAAGTTCTTCTGGAGAAGAAATCTCATTTTGAGCCACAATTCTCATTGCCAGTTGATTGGCTGTTATAGGTTGATCCCCCTCCCTCCAAAAAGATACGTTGGAATCCTAGCCCCCAGGACCTCAGAATGTGACTTTATTTGGAGACAGGATTCCTACAGAGAAAATTAAGATGAGGTCATTAGGATGAGCCCTAATCCAAAATGACTGGTGTTCTTTAAAAAGGGGGAAATTTGGAAACAGAGGGAAAATGGTGTGAATCCAGAGGCAGAAGACAGCCACCTTTAAGCCAAGGAGAGCTTGAGGCCTCCAGAAGCTAGAAAAGAGGCCTGGAACAGCTTCTCCAGAAGAAACTAAACCTTCCAACACCATGAACTCAGACTTGTAGCCTTCAGAACTGTAAGACAATATATTTCTGTTGTTGAAGCCTTCCAGCCCGTGGTCCTGTGCCACAGGAGTCCTTGAAAACTATCATACTGGCCTTCATTGCATCTTCCAAGCCAGCTGCTTTCCCAACGAGCCCATGTCAGGCTACCGAAGGCTCTGGGTTTGCGTTAAACTCTCCTTTCCACACCCAAATCTGAAATGGCTGTTTACAAGTTTGTCATCTGTGTCCCTCCAGCCCATTTGCCTTATTATTTTCCTGTCCGGTCAATTGCTCACCAAAAACACTGATTCATAACACTGATACCCACCCAGAAGACTCCTCCATCAATTCTACCTTGCCACAGCCCCAAAACAAGGACCACGGGGCCTGATGACCTTCAGGACTTGAGATGCTATCCACACTGGGAGGCAAAAGGCAGGACATGTGACCCCAGGGTAACCTTGCTAAACCGCGGTTATAACAGACTTGCATTTCCCAGGTCAGTGGGGTCATGGGCACGGCCCCAGATCAGGGCGCCAGGTTCCCGCCCTGGGAGAACTGGATGGTGACTCCAAATCCACGGCTGTGGCTTGGCCTGGAATCAAGGGAATTCACACCCCATACACCACAATGGGGAGGGTGGCTCGTGACTCCAAATCGGATCACAAGCTCCAACTCTTTGTGGTCTGGCAACATGAGAAACTGTCAATACTAATATCTCCAAACCTCAAACCTCCCCTGTGTAGGGAGGAAGAACCCCCAGGGAGTCTTCTGCACCCCGATCCTGCAGGACCGCCCTACCTATGAACTCCCAAGCTCTAGCTCTTTGAAAGTGGTGCATATTGCTTTGCTGGGCTTGCAGGGGGATGGGTATAGGAAGGAGGAACAACTTGCTATGCCCTTTCCTCTCTACACTAAATTCTTGGACAATCTCAGTAAACATCAAGTTCAGCCGAAGATCTAATCTTAAAACCAGGATCATCCATTCATTTCATTATTCAACAAATGTTTGCTGATCATCTGTTATGCTCCAGGCACAGTTGTATGGTCAATACACGATGAGAAAAATAAGATTCTGAAGAGCAATGGGGTCTAGATGGAGCAAGATGGATCCAAAAGTAGGTACCTGCAAACTAACATAATAAGTTAAGTGATTAGGATATGCTTCAATAGTTATAGGAGAATCAGAGAGGGGCATATGGCTGACTGAATAATGCCCTTCCTGACAAAGATATCCACGTCCCAATACCCAGAAGTGATAAATGTCACTTTGCAGGGCAAAATGAACTTTGCAGATCTGATTACATTGAGGCTATAAGAGTATTATTATGGGGGAGGGTGTCTTGGATTAACTAGATGGGCCCAATTTAATTACAGAGGTTCTTGCCAAATGGAAAGGAGGGTCAGAGTCAGAAAAAAAGAGGTGTGAGGAAGGAAGCAGAGATGGGAGTGATATCCTTTGAAGTGGCCACAAACTAAGGAATTCAGGCAGACATTAGAAGCTGAAAAGGCAGGAAAACAGTACCTCCAAGAATTTCAGTCCTAGGGATTGCTCCTGGCCAGAGAACACATGGTCCTTCCAAGAAGAGTGTATGAGTAGGGCTCCTTCAGAGAAGAGAACTAACAGAACATATATACCTTTTCACTTCAGTCCCGTTCAGTCGCTCAGTTGTACCTGACTCTTTGCGACCTCATGGACTGCAGCACGCCAGGCTTCCCTGTCCTTCACCAAATCCCAGAGCTTGCTCAAACTCATGTCCATCGACTGAGTGATGCCACCCAACCATCTTGTCCTCTGTGGTCCCCTTCTCCTTTTGCCTTCTATAAATACCCTATAGAAAACATATATGCTTAGAGAAAGAGAGAGAGAGAGAGAAAGAGAGAGATTAAGGGAGAAACAAAGACTAATCACAAGAAATTGGGAACTGAGAAGTCCCACAGTCTGCCTTCTGCAAGCTAGACAGCCAGGAGAAGTAGTGATATAATTTAGTCCAAGTCCAAAGACACAAGAACCCCAATTCAAAGGCTGGAGAAGATGAGATGAGGTGTTCCAACTCCAGCACTAGGCAGGGGTGAAAGGGGAGAATCTTTCCTTCCTCTGCTTGTTGTTCTGTTCAGGCCCCCAGTGGACTGGATAATGCTCACCTGCATTGGGGAGGACCATTGGCTTTACTCAGTCCACCCAGTCAAATGTGAATCTCATCTGGAAATGCCCTCACAAACATACTCCAAATAAAGCTGAATCTGGGCACTCCATGGTCAGACAGCTTAACAGGTAAAATTAATTACCATAGACAAGACAAGCAATTTTAACTCATTGCACCATGAATATCTATCCATCAACTGATGTGGATTTCTGTGTATCCAAAGGGGTGGCCTATGAGACATGCAGAAGTCAGAGACTGATTTTAAAAGGGACTTTCTGTAACCTGCCCCTGCAAGGCAGCAGCAGGGTTTCCCACACTATGCAGGCAGGTCGGTACCAGGGGGCTGCAGAGGATGTGCATGTTCTTTCACGCCTCGGTAAAAGTGATGGCAGTTTTTAACAGCAAAGAGTCTTCAACTTTGTATAAAATAAAACAGTGGAAAAGCTAGACATATGACATATTAAGAAAAAAAAAAAAACATTTGGAGAAAAAGCCAAGAACAGATGACAAAGAAAAGAGTTCTTGATTGTCACGAAAGACTTAAGAAAGGAAGGAGCTTGTTCAGCGATGGAGAACAGGGAATTGCCTTGTCATTCAGAGGAGCAATGGAAATGCTGAAAGATCAGCACGCTGGACAATTAATTACCAGTATGACGGTTGACGTGTTACATTCAGATGGAAGTGGACTTGAACGCCAGGGAGATTTCTGTGAAAACTTGCCAAGAATTTTGATTGATGAACTTAAAGCAAAAAAATACCTTGGCATTTGCTCTGATTGTTCAAGGGGGGTTTGAAGAAATGAAAAAGCACACATGTTTTTGAGAAAAATAGTAACTGAACATGGAACATGGTGTTTCCATTATGATCCAGAAGCTAAGTGTCAACATTCATGGTAGAAAACTTCAGCATCTCTAAGACTTAGGAAAAACGCCCCATTTCAAAAGCAACTGGGAAGTGTTAATTTTTTCTTTGATGTTGGTGACATTGTTCAATGCAGCCCACAAAAACTACAAAAGTGATTGGGAAATGTCAAATGCTTTTTAAAAAAAAACTCTGATTTGCTTCTCAAACATGCCATGGAGTTGGTTTACCCCTCACTATCTGTCACATAGCTTTAGATGAAATAGGTCATTTAACTCACCTGATTGCCAATCTATGCTATTGGCAATAGATAAGATTCCAAAAGATATTTGGTTATTGACATTTTCTCATTTTTTATTATTTTATTTTTGACTGCGCTGTGTCTTTGTTGCTACATAAATTTTCTCTAGTTGTGGCACGTGGGCTTCTCATTGCGGTGGCTTCTCTTTTCGCCAAGCATGGGGCCTAGGGGCACAGGTTTCAGCAGCTGTCCTGTGGTATGTGGAATCTTCCCAGGCCAGAAATTGAACCCCCGTCCCCTGCATTAGCAGGCGGATTCTTAACCAATGGACCACCAGGGAAGTCCTAAGATAATGTTAAACTCATTCACAAAGGAATTGGACTTGGCACCGTTGGTATCATTCAAAAGAACATAATGAATCAGGCCCCTTGAAAATATGCCTGATTCTAGAACTGAGGCAAGAAAAATACAAGATGAGCCTGGAACATTTTAGAATGCCAGAAAATAAGAGAGTGTTCAAAAAACTAAAGTGAGGAAGCATATCAATAGGACACAGAATCAACCTGAAAGGGTTCTCAATGGCCAAAGTTGTAACAATTTAGTTGTTTAGTTGCAACAAAATGTATATTGGATTATAATGTTCCCAGATTGAAATGAACTTAAAGCACGTGTTACATTCAGATGGAAGTGGACTTGAACGCCAGGGAGATTTCTGTGAAAACTTGCCAAGAATTTTGATTGATGAACTTAAAGCAAAAAAATACCTTGGCATTTGCTCTGATTGTTCAAGGGGGGTTTGAAGAAATGAAAAAGCACACATGTTTTTGAGAAAAATAGTAACTGAACATGGAACATGGTGTTTCCATTATGATCCAGAAGCTAAGTGTCAACATTCATGGTAGAAAACTTCAGCATCTCTAAGACTTAGGAAAAACGCCCCATTTCAAAAGCAACTGGGAAGTGTTAATTTTTTCTTTGATGTTGGTGACATTGTTCAATGCAGCCCACAAAAACTACAAAAGTGATTGGGAAATGTCAAATGCTTTTTAAAAAAAAACTCTGATTTGCTTCTCAAACATGCCATGGAGTTGGTTTACCCCTCACTATCTGTCACATAGCTTTAGATGAAATAGGTCATTTAACTCACCTGATTGCCAATCTATGCTATTGGCAATAGATAAGATTCCAAAAGATATTTGGTTATTGACATTTTCTCATTTTTTATTATTTTATTTTTGACTGCGCTGTGTCTTTGTTGCTACACGCAAATTTTCTCTAGTTGTGGCACGTGGGCTTCTCATTGCGGTGGCTTCTCTTTTCGCCAAGCATGGGGCCTAGGGGCACAGGTTTCAGCAGCTGTCCTGTGGTATGTGGAATCTTCCCAGGCCAGAAATTGAACCCCCGTCCCCTGCATTAGCAGGCGGATTCTTAACCAATGGACCACCAGGGAAGTCCTAAGATAATGTTAAACTCATTCACAAAGGAATTGGACTTGGCACCGTTGGTATCATTCAAAAGAACATAATGAATCAGGCCCCTTGAAAATATGCCTGATTCTAGAACTGAGGCAAGAAAAATACAAGATGAGCCTGGAACATTTTAGAATGCCAGAAAATAAGAGAGTGTTCAAAAAACTAAAGTGAGGAAGCATATCAATAGGACACAGAATCAACCTGAAAGGGTTCTCAATGGCCAAAGTTGTAACAATTTAGTTGTTTAGTTGCAACAAAATGTATATTGGATTATAATGTAAAGAATAAATTTATAAACCATGAGTTCATGCTGATTTCAGTAAGTGGTTGAATAAACAAACAAATGAGGGAAGAAAAAGAAACTTATCTTCCTTAAGAATTTCAAATAATGAATGTAATACTCCCTCTTCAAGGAGGTGGAGCTTGGTTCCCCCTCTTCTCACTTACTCACTAGCTTCCAAAAAACTAGAGTAGAGAAAGGGAAAAGACAAGAACTTGACAGCGAAAAATCCTGACAACTTTACTTTCACCAAACGATTGAGGTTCTTACCGTCACGATGCCATGTGGCTCCCATGTACACCCTGGTACACTGTTGGGAAGAGCACTTTCTCTCTGTGGGATTCCTTACCAAGACCCATACTCATGGGGAAACCAATAGGAAAATCCATATTAGGAAAAAAATTGCAGCACAACTGGCCTTTAAGGGCATTAAAAAAAAAAGAAAGAAAGAAAGCTTGAGGACTTCCTTTGTGGCACAGTGGGTATGAGTCCACCTGCCAGTGCAGAGGACATGGGTTCGATACCTAGTCCAGGAAGATTCCATATGCTGCACAGCAACTAAGCCCATGCTTTACAACTACTGAGCCCACACGTCTAGAGCCCATGCTCTGCAACAAGAGGAGCCATCCCAATAAGAAGCCCAAGCATGCCATGAAGAATAGCCCCCATTCACCACCACTAAAGAAAGCCTTTGTACAACAACAAAGATGCAGCACAGCCAAAAATAATAATAATAAAATTATTACAAAAAAAAGATTGAGAGACAGCTAAGACCAAAGGAGACTGAGGAGACATGATAATTAAATACAATGAGGTGTCCTAGATTGGCTCCTGGGACAGAAAATGTCCTACTAATGGGAAAATTTAGCTCTCCTGATGAGAACTAAATAAAATCTGGAGATGAGCTAATAGTAATGCACCCATGTGAGTTCCTTAGTGTGACAAATAGACTCTGATAATGTAAGATGTATAACAATGGGGGAAACTGGTTGAGGATTATACAGGTAAGGGAAATTGTTAGTAGTATCCTTGAAATTTTCTTGTAAATCTAAAAATTTTCCAAAATAAAAGGTCAACTAAAATCTTCCCTGGTGGTCCAGTGGTTAAGAATCCACCAGCCATGGTCCAGTGGGTAAGGATACCGCCTTGCAGTGCAAGGGGCGCCAGTTCGAGCCCTGGCCTGGGAAGATCCCACATGCCGCGGAGCGGCTGGACCCATGTGTCCAATCACCGAGCCGGAGCTCTGGAGCGACAGACGCCGCCGTGATGGGAGGCCCACAGGAGCCAAAGAACAAAGATGGATGAAAACAGAGAAATGAAAGATCAATAGAAGTGGCCCGCCCGCTCCCCTCCCTCTCCAACCCGACCCCCGCCCTAAATAAATAAATAAATCTTTAAAAAAAAAAATTTAAAAAATTAAAAAAAAAAAAAAAGAATCCACCAGCCAATGCAGGGGACATGGGTTCAACCCCTGGTCTGGGAAGATTTCATATGCCCCAGAGCAATTAAGCCTGTCTGCCACAACTACTGAAGCCTTCACACCAAAGCCCATGTTCTGCAACAAAAGAAGTCACTGCAAGGTGTAGAAGGAAGTAGCATGAAAATCTATACTATCATATGTGAAAAAAATAGCTACTGTCACTGCGCTGTGAGAAAAGGGGATCCTGCAGGGGTGCGGTGTGACAGCCTGGAAGGGTGGGGTAGGGAGGATATTCAGATGATTAATCTGGGATCATACATATCTGTAAACAACAAAACTCTGTAAAAGTAAAAAGTGAAATAAAAATTAAAAAAAAAAAAAAAGGACACTGAAACCACAACCAGAAAGGAGCCCTTGCTCATCCCAGCTAGAGAAAGCCCGGCCTGCAGCAACAAAGACTCAATGCAGTTAAAATAACATAAATAAAATCCTTTGGGGGTGGAGGAGGGATGAGGGCCAGAGATATACCTATGACTAATCTGGGATTATGCATGTCTGTAAACAACAAAACAAGCAAAAAAAAAAGTCCTTTTTCAAAGGTCAATTAAAAAAAAAAATTATGAATTCTAAGAGAAATACCAAACTGGAACTCCCCAAAGGTGTTTTAAAAAATGGCAGCAATCCTAGAACATGAGTGCAGCTTATAAGGGGCTGGAATCAATGGGTTTCGTTTTATTTTAGTGAGGAATCCCTTCCTAGAGAGTGGGGCAGCTTGTCCACAGCTCTTTACTGCAGACGGAGGAGGAGGGCATGGCCCCTTGGCTCTGGGGCTCTGTACAACAGCACAGCATGGCTGTCACGGAAAGCTGACACGTCTGTAGCACTCGCTTTGTATCAGACTGTTCTAAGGGTCTTTCACATATTAACTATTTCATTCTCATTTACTTCTTAGTTCAGATCCCTATTTTGCAAATGGTTCTGCTGCGTCTTCCCCTACTCTATGCTACATGGCGTGAGTGGAGAGAGGGCTTCATACCTTCATGTGGAGTTTGTACTAGCCCTTGCTAGTCCTTCATCTCTGTGGGGTGGAGCTAACAGGGTCTGTGAATGGACTAGACGTGGAATGAGAGGGCAGAGTGTGGTCCAGGATGGTGCTCAGGATGGGGTTCAACCCTGGTCTGGGAAGATTTCATATGCCCCAGAGCAATTAAGCCTGTCTGCCACAACTACTGAAGCCTTCACACCAAAGCCCATGTTCTGCAACAAAAGAAGTCACTGCAAGGTGTAGAAGGAAGTAGCATGAAAATCTATACTATCATATGTGAAAAAAATAGCTACTGTCACTGCGCTGTGAGAAAAGGGGATCCTGCAGGGGTGCGGTGTGACAGCCTGGAAGGGTGGGGTAGGGAGGATATTCAGATGATTAATCTGGGATCATACATATCTGTAAACAACAAAACTCTGTAAAAGTAAAAAGTGAAATAAAAATTTAAAAAAAAAAAAAAAAAAGGACACTGAAACCACAACCAGAAAGGAGCCCTTGCTCATCCCAGCTAGAGAAAGCCCGGCCTGCAGCAACAAAGACTCAATGCAGTTAAAATAACATAAATAAAATCCTTTGGGGGTGGAGGAGGGATGAGGGCCAGAGATATACCTATGACTAATCTGGGATTATGCATGTCTGTAAACAACAAAACAAGCAAAAAAAAAAGTCCTTTTTCAAAGGTCAATTAAAAAAAAAAATTATGAATTCTAAGAGAAATACCAAACTGGAACTCCCCAAAGGTGTTTTAAAAAATGGCAGCAATCCTAGAACATGAGTGCAGCTTATAAGGGGCTGGAATCAATGGGTTTCGTTTTATTTTAGTGAGGAATCCCTTCCTAGAGAGTGGGGCAGCTTGTCCACAGCTCTTTACTGCAGACGGAGGAGGAGGGCATGGCCCCTTGGCTCTGGGGCTCTGTACAACAGCACAGCATGGCTGTCACGGAAAGCTGACACGTCTGTAGCACTCGCTTTGTATCAGACTGTTCTAAGGGTCTTTCACATATTAACTATTTCATTCTCATTTACTTCTTAGTTCAGATCCCTATTTTGCAAATGGTTCTGCTGCGTCTTCCCCTACTCTATGCTACATGGCGTGAGTGGAGAGAGGGCTTCATACCTTCATGTGGAGTTTGTACTAGCCCTTGCTAGTCCTTCATCTCTGTGGGGTGGAGCTAACAGGGTCTGTGAATGGACTAGACGTGGAATGAGAGGGCAGAGTGTGGTCCAGGATGGTGCTCAGGATGGGGCTTGGGCAAGGAGACATTGGTGATGTCCTTCACTACGTGACAGAGCCCGGGAGAAGCCGGTCTGAAGAATGAGAACACTTGTTTTGGGGACAGAGTTGAATATGGTCCTTCTCTGGAGCTTGATAAACATGCCTGAAACTGAGAACATATTCTGATTTAAGACAGAATTTTAGGGTGAACAGTATGCTGACCCATGTATTTTGGGGGAGAATCAAGACTTTAAAAGCCCCACAATTCATGATTGCCACAATTCAGTATCCCCCCAAGTTGTCTCTCTGGTTCTTTTGTAAAAGTCTATGTCGGGAACTTCCCTGGTGGTCCAGTGGTTAAGAACCTGCTTGCCAATGCAGGGGACACAGGTTTGACCTTGGTCCAGGATGATCCCTCATGCACTGGGACAACTAAGCCTGTGTGCCTCGACTACTGAAGCCTGAGCACACTAGAGACTGTTGTCTGTGACAAGAGAAGTCACCACAATGAGAAGCCCCTGCACGGTGACTAGAGAGTAGCCCCTGCTTGCTGAAAGTAGAGAAAGCCCTCACATAGAAGCAAAGACCCAGCAAGAACAGTCAGAAAAAAAAAAAAAGTTTATGTACCAGAACACCAACCTGGTCGCAGGGTTTGCCTTCCTTGGGGTGGAACAGGCACTCCATGTGGTCAGATGTGGTTTCCTCTCTTCCCTATTTCTGAGGGGAAAAGTTTCTACCCAAAGCGTCACTTCTTAATAATCTCAATTCTGAACATCTAGAGACTTCACAGAGTTGACTCCCTCATGGTGCTCAAGGTCCCGTGTCAGGTCCAGACTTACCAGGCCGCTGGCCCTAGGGACAGCAGAAGATAGCTCTTAAGCAGTAGAATGTGTCATATGATGTCTCCCCTAAAATTCTCATTCACCTGGAGCCTTAAAATGTGACCTGATCTGGAAATAAAAGTCTTGTAGATATGATTAAAGATGAGGTCATACCGAGTTAGACATCAATTCAATGAGTGGTGTCTTTGTAAGAAGTCCGTGTAAAGACACACACGGAAGAATGCCAAGTAAAGATGGAGGCAGATATTGGAGCCATGAGTCTACAGGACAAGGACTGCCAAGAACCACCAGAAGCTGAAAAAGGCAAGGATGGATCCTCCCTTCGATCCTTTAGAGAGAGGATGGCCCTGCTCACACCTTGATTTCAAGTTCTCTTCTCAAGCACTGTGAATAGAGACAACCATCTGTTGTTTTAAACCACCAAGCTTATGGTCATTTCTTACAGCAGCCCTAGGAGACTAATACAACCAGGTAAGTGGGATGAAAAGATCTATGAACTGCAGGATATACAAGTGGAAAAATGGGACTCTGATTTTCAAGCTCTGCAGTAACTAGCTTGCAAAGCCAAAACCACTCCCCTGTAACAGTCTGCCCAACAGGTCGAGACTTGGCCAGCGACTGCCAGCTTCCCTAGGGTTGACTCTGCTTCCAACTCCAGACTAACCAGTAACAGCCAACTATGATCTCCCTCCCAATCAAATAGAACACACTGCTTCGAGTTAGCCTGCCTCCAGCTTCTCCGTGACAACAGGCTCCAGTCGGGGCATACCTGACGCCTTCCCTTGTTTCCACCATGAAGCTTTCATGCTCCCCTGTCAGCTATTGAGGTGGTTCTGATGCCCTGGCTACAGTGAGCTCTGAAAATAGCCTCTGCCTGTCCTTATCGGGTGGTCTTCATTACTTCCACGCCTGGAATCTGTGAGTGTATTCGTTTGCAAGGACTCCCATAGCAACAGGGCAGCATAAGCAGCAGAAATTTGGTTTCTCATAGCTCTGGAGGCTGGAAGTCCAAGATCAAGGTCCTAGCAGGTTGTTGTCTCTTGAAACCTCTCTCCATGGCTTGCAGATGGCTGCCTTCCCCCTGTGTCCTGACACCATCTCTCCTCTGTGCTTGTGTATCCCTGGTGTTTCTCTGCATGATCAAATTCCCTTTTCTTATGTACAAGTCACATTGAAAAAGGGTCCAGCCTAACAACAGCCTCATTTTAACTTAATTCCCTCTTGAAAAACTCTATTTCCAAATATATGAATAGCTCGAGATGCTGGAAATTAGGATTTTAATATGTGCATGGTGGGAAAACACGATTCAGCCCATAGTAGAGGGGAAGAGACAGGTCAACTGGGGTGAGACAGAGTTGGACGGATGCCATCTTGACTAGACATTATATCTCCCTTGCAAAAAATGCATTATCTGTTTGTAGCTAAATGATTTGTGTGCAACTGAGCCAAAAGCCTGGGGTGACAAGACATGAACATAAATAAGAAAAAGCATTTCAGAGTCAGCATGAGAGTACAGCGAAGAGTTTGGGCCTTGGTAAAACTGGCCTAATAAACAACCATGGGGGTGGAGGGCATGGGCCACTACTGTCCCAGCTTCTCTCATCAGCACCTCCCCTTCCTGCCAAGTCCCTACAGTCACCAAAGGAAAACAGTCACATGGACATGCACACATTGAGAAATGGGGACAATGGCTTCACCACACACTCCCGGCCCATGATAACCAGTTTCAGGGTGGTGAATGGACCAGTATTAGGAGGGCTCGGTACTCTGGCCATCTTCTGTGGAGAGTGTTGGTACTCTTTTTTGCCCCATCTTCTCATGTCGGGGCATACCTGACGCCTTCCCTTGTTTCCACCATGAAGCTTTCATGCTCCCCTGTCAGCTATTGAGGTGGTTCTGATGCCCTGGCTACAGTGAGCTCTGAAAATAGCCTCTGCCTGTCCTTATCGGGTGGTCTTCATTACTTCCACGCCTGGAATCTGTGAGTGTATTCGTTTGCAAGGACTCCCATAGCAACAGGGCAGCATAAGCAGCAGAAATTTGGTTTCTCATAGCTCTGGAGGCTGGAAGTCCAAGATCAAGGTCCTAGCAGGTTGTTGTCTCTTGAAACCTCTCTCCATGGCTTGCAGATGGCTGCCTTCCCCCTGTGTCCTGACACCATCTCTCCTCTGTGCTTGTGTATCCCTGGTGTTTCTCTGCATGATCAAATTCCCTTTTCTTATGTACAAGTCACATTGAAAAAGGGTCCAGCCTAACAACAGCCTCATTTTAACTTAATTCCCTCTTGAAAAACTCTATTTCCAAATATATGAATAGCTCGAGATGCTGGAAATTAGGATTTTAATATGTGCATGGTGGGAAAACACGATTCAGCCCATAGTAGAGGGGAAGAGACAGGTCAACTGGGGTGAGACAGAGTTGGACGGATGCCATCTTGACTAGACATTATATCTCCCTTGCAAAAAATGCATTATCTGTTTGTAGCTAAATGATTTGTGTGCAACTGAGCCAAAAGCCTGGGGTGACAAGACATGAACATAAATAAGAAAAAGCATTTCAGAGTCAGCATGAGAGTACAGCGAAGAGTTTGGGCCTTGGTAAAACTGGCCTAATAAACAACCATGGGGGTGGAGGGCATGGGCCACTACTGTCCCAGCTTCTCTCATCAGCACCTCCCCTTCCTGCCAAGTCCCTACAGTCACCAAAGGAAAACAGTCACATGGACATGCACACATTGAGAAATGGGGACAATGGCTTCACCACACACTCCCGGCCCATGATAACCAGTTTCAGGGTGGTGAATGGACCAGTATTAGGAGGGCTCGGTACTCTGGCCATCTTCTGTGGAGAGTGTTGGTACCTAGTCTGTGAGCCCTGTTTGGTTCTCAGACCCTCCACTTGAATGTTTATATTCAGGGGCTTATACTCGGGACTAGGAGTAGTATCCTTTCCCTTAAGGGTCCTTCAGCTATCCACTAATCAAAGTTGTCTAAGTCCTCTCGACATTTACTCTGAATACAGTAAGTTCTCTACATATGAACCCTCAAGTTGCACGCTTTCCAAGACGTGAACATGCATTCACATCTCCAATCATGTAAATTAGCTCACACGTCTGGTGTATATTGTTGCGAGCATGCATCCTCTACAAGTGGTTGTGCTTTTCTGTGCTCTACTCTTCAGTACTGTATAGAGTCCAGTCGTTCAGTATCTTTATTTCAAGCCCTGTACCGTCAACATCCGGCATGAGTGAAATTACAGCTTGCCCTCCATCTCTTATTGTTGATAAACCTTCAGCTCTGCCGTCTCCAATCTTCCTTCCCTCCTCCAGTCAGTAACTCTTCTTGCCTGTTCACTCCATGCAGGCCCCTGTGTGTCAGCTGTTGTACTGTACTTCTGTACCTTTCCAGGTACTGTATTGTAAGATTAAGTGTTTTATTTTTTGTTTGTTTTTACGTTATCTTTGTGTGAAAAGTATTATAAATTAATTACAGTACAATACTATATAGCCTATTGTGTCAGCTGGTACCTAGGCTATCTTTGTTGGACTTCTGAACAAACTGAACTTACTAACGTGCTCTGGGGACAGAACTCATTCATAGGTAGGGGACTTACTATATATCATTCATGCATCAGCTCACCCACCCATCCACCATCCACCCACCCATCCACCTATCCATCCATCCACCCACCCATCCATCCATCCATCCATCCAACTCACGTGTTGGATGTACTCACGGAGAACCAGGAGTACACAGAGAAAGGCATGACAAATCTTGCTTGGGAAGGTGGAAAGATCAGTTCAACATTCTCTTTTCCTTCACACAGTCCTCGCAAATCAATTTCCTTCTTCCTATTATGACTCTCACTGTGTCCACTGGCTCTGTGAACCAAAAATTTCAAAGGGAACAAGTGGACTCTAGACATCAGGACACCCCTAAGAATCCCCAAGCCCCTACTAGTTCTTGGCTCTTCACCCAGCGTGGTGAGAACTGACCATGCAGGCAGATGTTGCCAATGACAAGTCTGAATTCTTCATGTCTCATTTCTCTGTTCCAGCCTCAGATGCATGATCTGTAAATGAGGGAAGTTGACCCTGACTCTGTCTCTTAAATAATCCCCTGAAATGTTCAAAGCAGAGAGGACAATCAGGATGGATTCACGATATTCACACTAATTTTGCCTCTGAATACATAACACATGCTAGTCTTAAGTAAAAAAGAAAATGTATTTTTAATTAGCAGTGAATTATAAAAACTCTATTCCAAGAAGCTGCTTCATGATTATCCTGCAAATCTCTGTTTCTTGCTGCTCCTTGCGGACTGTCCCAAGTGTCTGCAGGGACTAAACCCAGGAACTAAGTGACCCAGAGGTCCCTGTGATTTTCGTGACTTGAGCTCAGATGCTCTGAAAGTGAGTGGCCCACTTCATTAAAGTGAGCAGGGGTGGGTACTCTGAATGGGCTCTTCCCAGAGCTGCTCCCTACTGTTTTTTGACTCCATGCAGGCCCCTGTGTGTCAGCTGTTGTACTGTACTTCTGTACCTTTCCAGGTACTGTATTGTAAGATTAAGTGTTTTATTTTTGTTTGTTTTTACGTTATCTTTGTGTGAAAAGTATTATAAATTAATTACAGTACAATACTATATAGCCTATTGTGTCAGCTGGTACCTAGGCTATCTTTGTTGGACTTCTGAACAAACTGAACTTACTAACGTGCTCTGGGGACAGAACTCATTCATAGGTAGGGGACTTACTATATATCATTCATGCATCAGCTCACCCACCCATCCACCATCCACCCACCCATCCACCTATCCATCCATCCACCCACCCATCCATCCATCCATCCATCCAACTCACGTGTTGGATGTACTCACGGAGAACCAGGAGTACACAGAGAAAGGCATGACAAATCTTGCTTGGGAAGGTGGAAAGATCAGTTCAACATTCTCTTTTCCTTCACACAGTCCTCGCAAATCAATTTCCTTCTTCCTATTATGACTCTCACTGTGTCCACTGGCTCTGTGAACCAAAAATTTCAAAGGGAACAAGTGGACTCTAGACATCAGGACACCCCTAAGAATCCCCAAGCCCCTACTAGTTCTTGGCTCTTCACCCAGCGTGGTGAGAACTGACCATGCAGGCAGATGTTGCCAATGACAAGTCTGAATTCTTCATGTCTCATTTCTCTGTTCCAGCCTCAGATGCATGATCTGTAAATGAGGGAAGTTGACCCTGACTCTGTCTCTTAAATAATCCCCTGAAATGTTCAAAGCAGAGAGGACAATCAGGATGGATTCACGATATTCACACTAATTTTGCCTCTGAATACATAACACATGCTAGTCTTAAGTAAAAAAGAAAATGTATTTTTAATTAGCAGTGAATTATAAAAACTCTATTCCAAGAAGCTGCTTCATGATTATCCTGCAAATCTCTGTTTCTTGCTGCTCCTTGCGGACTGTCCCAAGTGTCTGCAGGGACTAAACCCAGGAACTAAGTGACCCAGAGGTCCCTGTGATTTTCGTGACTTGAGCTCAGATGCTCTGAAAGTGAGAGTGGCCCACTTCATTAAAGTGAGCAGGGGTGGGTACTCTGAATGGGCTCTTCAGGGCTCTCTGACTCAGAGGGCACGATTCATCTTTCGGTGGAGAGGACGCAGGTCCAGCCGGTGCCAACACTGCATCATTCAGGTGTGAGTAATGGCCATGATTTGTCTACGAGGCATCATGAGCCTCCACGTCTGCTCTAGATTTAGACTTGTTCCCTTAAACATTGACTAAGCTCTCTCTTTTTATAAGCAAGCAAGAGCCCATTTTTGAGAGGCCATTCACAAAGAGAACAGAAAACGACTTGAATGGGATGTGATCTGAACACTAGGGCCATAGTCTGCTCCGCAGGATGAATCCGACAGTGGGGCTAAGTGGCAGCAACAGACTGGTGACCAAGATGCTCCCCCAAACATCACTGCCTCCTGTGGATGGCAACCAGAGTTGGAAACCTACTGAAAGCAATACAGGAAGGAGCTCTCTTTCTCTGTGTGTGTGTGTGTTTTAGTATATATTTTTATTGCTCAACTGCATTGTTAAACATTGGTACTTTGCGGGGGGCAGGGTACATGGTATGCAGGATATTAGTTCCCCAACCAGGGGTCAAATCCATGTCCCTTGCATTGGGGGTGTAGAGTCTTAACCACTGGAGCACAGGGGAAATCCCAGGAACTCTGGTGATGGGCATCTGAACATCTGTGGCTGTGACTATTAGTGCCAGTCATGTGAACAGGGCACTCTGCCTACGGTGGCATGATGCTCAGTTGTGTCTGACTCTTTGCAAACCCATGGACTGAAGGCCTCCAGGCTCCTCTGTCCATGGGATCTTCCTGGCAAAAATACCAGTAGAGATTGACTAAAAACCTCTGTCTCTTAAATAATCCCTGAAATGTTCAAAGCAGAGAGGACAATCAGGATGGATTCACGATATTCACACTAATTTTGCCTCTGAATACATAACACATGCTAGTCTTAAGTAAAAAAGAAAATGTATTTTTAATTAGCAGTGAATTATAAAAACTCTATTCCAAGAAGCTGCTTCATGATTATCCTGCAAATCTCTGTTTCTTGCTGCTCCTGCGGACTGTCCCAAGTGTCTGCAGGGACTAAACCCAGGAACTAAGTGACCCAGAGGTCCCTGTGATTTTCGTGACTTGAGCTCAGATGCTCTGAAAGTGAGAGTGGCCCACTTCATTAAAGTGAGCAGGGGTGGGTACTCTGAATGGGCTCTTCAGGGCTCTCTGACTCAGAGGGCACGATTCATCTTTCGGTGGAGAGGACGCAGGTCCAGCCGGTGCCAACACTGCATCATTCAGGTGTGAGTAATGGCCATGATTTGTCTACGAGGCATCATGAGCCTCCACGTCTGCTCTAGATTTAGACTTGTTCCCTTAAACATTGACTAAGCTCTCTCTTTTTATAAGCAAGCAAGAGCCCATTTTTGAGAGGCCATTCACAAAGAGAACAGAAAACGACTTGAATGGGATGTGATCTGAACACTAGGGCCATAGTCTGCTCCAGGATGAATCCGACAGTGGGGCTAAGTGGCAGCAACAGACTGGTGACCAAGATGCTCCCCCAAACATCACTGCCTCCTGTGGATGGCAACCAGAGTTGGAAACCTACTGAAAGCAATACAGGAAGGAGCTCTCTTTCTCTGTGTGTGTGTGTGTTTTAGTATATATTTTTATTGCTCAACTGCATTGTTAAACATTGGTACTTTGCGGGGGGCAGGGTACATGGTATGCAGGATATTAGTTCCCCAACCAGGGGTCAAATCCATGTCCCTTGCATTGGGGGTGTAGAGTCTTAACCACTGGAGCACAGGGGAAATCCCAGGAACTCTGGTGATGGGCATCTGAACATCTGTGGCTGTGACTATTAGTGCCAGTCATGTGAACAGGGCACTCTGCCTACGGTGGCATGATGCTCAGTTGTGTCTGACTCTTTGCAAACCCATGGACTGAAGGCCTCCAGGCTCCTCTGTCCATGGGATCTTCCTGGCAAAAATACTGGAGTGGGTTGCCAGTAGTGAGTTACTACTCCAAAGCTACCTACACTTACCTGTAAAATTAAGATAACTGGACCACTTCACAGGGTCCTTGTTAGGCTTAAAGCAGGAGCCTGAGGACCACGAGGCCAGTGTGGCCTGTTTTGGTCTGCCCACCAGACAAAAATGGTTTCCACATTTCTTTTTAGTTTTTTTTTTTTTTTTTTTTAATGTAATTTTGGTTGTTCTAGGCCTTGGTTGCTGCACAGGCTTTTCCCTCGTTGTGGTGAGCAGAGGCTACTCTCTAGTTGCAGCAAATGAGGATAACTCTCTAGGTGAGGTGTGCAGGTTTCTCATTCCAGTGGCTTCTCTTGTTGCAAAGCATAGGGCGTGGACTTCAACAGCAATAGCATAGGCTCAGTAGCATGGGCTCAGTAGGATGGGCTCAGTAGTTGCAGCTCCCAGGCTCTAAAGCACGGTTATGGCACATGGGCTTTGTTGCTCTGAGGCATGTGGGGTCTTCCTGAACCAGGATTTGGATCCATGTCTCCTGCATTGGCAGGTGGGTTCTTTACTACTGAGCCCCCAGGGGAGGCCCAGTTTCCACATTTTTAAAGGGTTGTAAAAAAAAAAAATAGAATCACATACACAAAAAGAATATTCAACAGACTACATGATAGTCTGCTTAGTGTAAAGTTTTTGCTATCTGGTCCTTTACAGAAAAAGTGTGTGTTTCTGGATTGAAGGAAGAAATACACGAGACCATAACTAACCCAGGGTCTAGCACATAGGGGATGCTTGGAAAAGGTGGAATTTCACTTCAAAAAAAAAGGACAACTTTCTGGGAATAATTTAGCTGTAAGAAAAGGGTAAATGAGATTCAACATATGGGATAAAATCTGTAGGATTTGTAGAATATATAAATATTTCTCTTTGGCCTTCCCCCTGAGTTAGTCTGCTGGGGCTGCTGTAACAAAATACCACAGACCGTGTGTTTTAAACAACAGACACTGTATTTTCCCACAGTTCTGGAGGCCAGAAGTCCAAGATTCAGGTGCCAGCAGGTTGGGTTTCTCCTGAGGCCTGTCTCTGGGGCTGGCAGATGGCTGCCTTCTCTCTGATCTTCAAATCGTCTTTCCTCTGTCTGGTGTCTCTCTGTATGTGTCCAAATTTCCTCTTCTTATAAGGATACCAGTCAGGCTGAATTAGGGTCTAGCCCAATGATGGGCTTAGTTTAACTCACCTCTTCATTTTTTTATGTTTATTTATTTTTTATTTTTTGGCTGTGCCTCGTGGCATGTGGAATCTTAGTTCTCTGCCTGTGCCCCCTGAAGGGGAAGTATGGAGATTTAACCACGGGATCACTGGGGAAATCCCTAACTCACCTCTTTAAAGGCCCTATATCCAACCAGGGCCACCGTCTCAGGTACTTACTGGGTGTTAAGCCTTCAATATATGAATTTTGGAGGGTATACAATTCAGCCTATAACACTCCTCTGAATTTAAATGAAATATTAAGAGTTAACAATGCTCATCCCTTTATTTAGAACAAATAATCCTTATCCGTGCTGGATATGGCTTTTGAGAGTCCCCTGAACTGAAAGGAGATCAGACAGTCAATCCTAAAGGAAATCAACCCTGAATAGTCATTGGAAGGACTGATGCTGAAGCTGAAGCTCCAATACTTTGACCACCTGATGGGAAGAGCTGACTCACTGGAAAAAACCCTGATGCTGAAAGATTGAGGGCAGGCAGAGAGAAGGGCGACAGAGGATGAGGTGGTTGGATGGCATCACTGACTCAAAGGACATGCGTTTGAACAAACTCCAGGAGACGGTGAAGGACAGGGAAGCCTGGGGTGCTGCAGTCCACAGGGTTGCAGAATTGGGCATGACTTAGCGACTGAACAATAAGCAATCCTTACACATGAAGAGGAGCCATAACTGTGTAACAATGGGAGAAGCAGGGCCTATTTTAGGGGACCTCTAAGTGAGACGCATCTGTCCTTCCCCTTTGGCAGAAACATTAAGTGCACCCAAAGTATCCACACTGTGGTTAAAGTGCTGCACTCAATACGCCAGCAAATTTAGAAGACTCACCAGGGCTTCCCTGTGACTCAGATGGCAAAGAATCTGCCTTTGATGTAGGCGACCAGGGTTCGATCCCTGGGTCAGAAAGATCCCCTGGAGGAGGAAATGGCAACCCACTCCAATATTCTTGCCTGGAGAATTTCATGGACAGAGAACCTGGTGGGCTCCAGTCCACGGGGTCCCAAAGAGTTGGACACGACTTACTGACAAACACTTTCACTAATGACCTCAGGACTGGAAAAGGTCAGTTTTCATTCCAATTCGAAAGTAGGGCAATGCCAGAGAATGTTCAAACTACCGCACAGCTGTGCTCTTCTCACTTGCTAGCAAGGTAATCCTCAAAATATCCATATGTTCCAACATATTTCTCAGCCTCCTTCTCACAGAAAGGGTCACAGGACTAGTTCTGGCTCTCACAGAGCTCTCAAAGGCCAGGGGAAGCCCTCCAGCTCACCCTTCCTTGGCGATAACACCCAGAGAAGCTTCATTTTGAGTGAACAGGACTGTAAACTGGACGAAGGCTTTATTCTCTCGTCACCCCATGAAGGAGGGCTGCTCTGCATCAGCCAAATGGTATAAACATTCTGTAAGTAAGAAATAAAACTTCACTGCACAAATCACAGAGACACGGGGCTCAGTCTATCCTAGCAAAGCCTGATCAGTCCAACACACTGGCTGCCAGAAAACAGCTGAACTCGGGGGAAGGGTCACTGACACCTGGCTAATCTCAGACATGCTGTGAGTTCACTAGCTAACCTTGGACGAGAAGCCTTCTTCCTAACAGAGGTTTGCACTCTGCCCTTGATTAGCTGGCTATGGTAACAAGGCCTAGAGAGAATAAATGTTATTTTCTTGAGAGTTTACATGCATAATATCAGTTGAAGACTTTTATTTCAAGATAGCTGTAGGCTGGGACTTCCCTGGTGGTCCAGTGGTTAATAATCCTCCTTCCAATGCAGGGGACACAGGTTTGACCCCTGGTTGGGGAACTAAGATCCCACACTGTTGTGGCAACCCTGTGGACTGTAGCCCACCAGGCTCCTCTGACCATGGTTTAGGGGAGCCATTTCCTCTAAGTGAGACGCATCTGTCCTTCCCCTTTGGCAGAAACATTAAGTGCACCCAAAGTATCCACACTGTGGTTAAAGTGCTGCACTCAATACGCCAGCAAATTTAGAAGACTCACCAGGGCTTCCCTGTGACTCAGATGGCAAAGAATCTGCCTTTGATGTAGGCGACCAGGGTTCGATCCCTGGGTCAGAAAGATCCCCTGGAGGAGGAAATGGCAACCCACTCCAATATTCTTGCCTGGAGAATTTCATGGACAGAGAACCTGGTGGGCTCCAGTCCACGGGGTCCCAAAGAGTTGGACACGACTTACTGACAAACACTTTCACTAATGACCTCAGGACTGGAAAAGGTCAGTTTTCATTCCAATTCGAAAGTAGGGCAATGCCAGAGAATGTTCAAACTACCGCACAGCTGTGCTCTTCTCACTTGCTAGCAAGGTAATCCTCAAAATATCCATATGTTCCAACATATTTCTCAGCCTCCTTCTCACAGAAAGGGTCACAGGACTAGTTCTGGCTCTCACAGAGCTCTCAAAGGCCAGGGGAAGCCCTCCAGCTCACCCTTCCTTGGCGATAACACCCAGAGAAGCTTCATTTTGAGTGAACAGGACTGTAAACTGGACGAAGGCTTTATTCTCTCGTCACCCCATGAAGGAGGGCTGCTCTGCATCAGCCAAATGGTATAAACATTCTGTAAGTAAGAAATAAAACTTCACTGCACAAATCACAGAGACACGGGGCTCAGTCTATCCTAGCAAAGCCTGATCAGTCCAACACACTGGCTGCCAGAAAACAGCTGAACTCGGGGGAAGGGTCACTGACACCTGGCTAATCTCAGACATGCTGTGAGTTCACTAGCTAACCTTGGACGAGAAGCCTTCTTCCTAACAGAGGTTTGCACTCTGCCCTTGATTAGCTGGCTATGGTAACAAGGCCTAGAGAGAATAAATGTTATTTTCTTGAGAGTTTACATGCATAATATCAGTTGAAGACTTTTATTTCAAGATAGCTGTAGGCTGGGACTTCCCTGGTGGTCCAGTGGTTAATAATCCTCCTTCCAATGCAGGGGACACAGGTTTGACCCCTGGTTGGGGAACTAAGATCCCACACTGTTGTGGCAACCCTGTGGACTGTAGCCCACCAGGCTCCTCTGACCATGGGATTTTCCAGGCAAGAATATTGGACTAGGTAGCCATTTCCTGTCTCCAGAAGATCTTCCCAACTCAGCCGTAGAACCCCATGTCCTCTGCACTGCAGGTGAATTCTTTATCGTTTAACCACCAGGGAAGCCCCACGTGCCACAGGGCAACCAAGCTGGTGTGTCAGAACTCCTGAATCCGTGCACCACAACTGGGGAGCTTGCATGCCACAGCAAGATTCCACATCTAAGAATCCGACATGGCCAAATATAAAGACACATTTTAAAATATAACTGTGGGTTATCTTCACAGCAAGGAATATGCTGTTAACTAGCTCAGGCCCTTAAATCAAAGCCATTTATTTACTTATTTCACCCATAAATAATGCTTCTTCCTGGTATTGTCCACTCTGTGATGTGGCCATCATCACTCCCTGAGCTTCCTGCACATCCATCTGCTCCACATCTTTGGAGCTGCCGCTCCCAAAGGCCTCCTTATGTGCACACTGGCTCCAATGTGGGTACACATGTGGAAGGAAATTGCAAAAGGCTAAGATGCACCCCCTTTTCCTCACTGCCAGACCCTTGGTGTCACAGACATCAGTGCTCAGAGATAACCAAGTGTCCTGAAAATAGGTCGCAGAAAAGTACAAACACAGATCCCATTTGTCTTTAGAACCAGATGTCTGACGGGGCTCAGTCTATCCTAGCAAAGCCTGATCAGTCCAACACACTGGCTGCCAGAAAACAGCTGAACTCGGGGGAAGGGTCACTGACACCTGGCTAATCTCAGACATGCTGTGAGTTCACTAGCTAACCTTGGACGAGAAGCCTTCTTCCTAACAGAGGTTTGCACTCTGCCCTTGATTAGCTGGCTATGGTAACAAGGCCTAGAGAGAATAAATGTTATTTTCTTGAGAGTTTACATGCATAATATCAGTTGAAGACTTTTATTTCAAGATAGCTGTAGGCTGGGACTTCCCTGGTGGTCCAGTGGTTAATAATCCTCCTTCCAATGCAGGGGACACAGGTTTGACCCCTGGTTGGGGAACTAAGATCCCACACTGTTGTGGCAACCCTGTGGACTGTAGCCCACCAGGCTCCTCTGACCATGGGATTTTCCAGGCAAGAATATTGGACTAGGTAGCCATTTCCTGTCTCCAGAAGATCTTCCCAACTCAGCCGTAGAACCCCATGTCCTCTGCACTGCAGGCGAATTCTCGATCGTGTCACCACCCGGGAAGCCCCACGTGCCACAGGGCAACCAAGCTGGTGTGTCAGAACTCCTGAATCCGTGCACCACAACTGGGGAGCTTGCATGCCACAGCAAGATTCCACATCTAAGAATCCGACATGGCCAAATATAAAGACACATTTTAAAATATAACTGTGGGTTATCTTCACAGCAAGGAATATGCTGTTAACTAGCTCAGGCCCTTAAATCAAAGCCATTTATTTACTTATTTCACCCATAAATAATGCTTCTTCCTGGTATTGTCCACTCTGTGATGTGGCCATCATCACTCCCTGAGCTTCCTGCACATCCATCTGCTCCACATCTTTGGAGCTGCCGCTCCCAAAGGCCTCCTTATGTGCACACTGGCTCCAATGTGGGTACACATGTGGAAGGAAATTGCAAAAGGCTAAGATGCACCCCCTTTTCCTCACTGCCAGACCCTTGGTGTCACAGACATCAGTGCTCAGAGATAACCAAGTGTCCTGAAAATAGGTCGCAGAAAAGTACAAACACAGATCCCATTTGTCTTTAGAACCAGATGTCTGAAGCACTCCCTTGACAAGAAAAAAAAAAAAAAAAACCTGCCACAAATAATATACTCATTTACTACTCAGGAAATATACTCCTTTCATTGAAAAGTGATGACATGAAATTGAACCAGCTCCCAGTCCTGCTCTGAATTATTCTTACTGTGCCCGTAACACAGAGAGGGGCTTACAGAGAAAACAAATGCAATAATTGAGAGGCTTCCAGATGCCCCCCTCAAATATCAGTCTCGCATTCTTTCAGAATGGGTCTCACTTTGCGACACAGCAATATAGAAAGTATTTTATTGACTTAATCTAGAAAAATCCAGCAGCCTTTTCACAGCTAACGTAGATAAGGAGGTGATCCAGGGTGGCTGTTTGCTGGGGAGACCGGCTGAGAGAGAGTCCTTGTCCCACTTCAAGACCTGATAGTACCTGGTGGAAAGGGAGTGTTGCTTGGACTCTCAATAAAGATTATTGAGAACGACTTAACACTGCAAAGACCCGGTTCACACAGACACCTTGAAGACGAGTGCTGTAACAACCATGTGATCCTGCCATTGACTTTCCCCTCTGCCCTTGGCGGCCACCCTCTCTGATTTCTCTGTGTGCTTGGAGGGAGGGGCCCTGCCCCCAGGCCCCCTGGGCACCAGTCCGTTCAGGGCCGCTGGAGTCCCTAAATCCTTTTGAGGCCCCAGTTTTCTCTTCTTCAAAAATGCTGGGGTTGCAACCCGTGGAACTCTGCTCGATGTTCGCAGCAGCCTGGCTGGGAGGGGAGTTTGGGGGAGAATGGATAATATGTAGGTATGGCTGCGTCCCTTTGCTGTTCACCTAAAAATACCACATTTTTAAATCACAACATTGTTTCATCAGCGAGGGTGGTTTAGTTGCTAAGTCATGTCCAGCTCTTGCAACCCCATGGACTGGAGCCCTCCAGGCTCCTCTGTCCGTGGGATTTCCCAGTCAAGATTACTGGAATGGGTTGCCATTTCCTCCTCTAGGGGATCTTCCCAACTGAGGGATCGAACTCAGGCATCCTGCATCGCAGGCAGACTCTTTACCAACTGAGCCATCTGGAAAGCCCCAATTAGCAATAGTCCATACAAAAGAAAAAGTTCAAAAGAAAAAAAAAAAGCTGGGGTTACACCACCAAATAATCGCAGGTCCCTTTCTGCTCTAAGAGGCTTTGATTTCCAAAATATCATCATCAATACTAGACATACCGTCTGGTCCTCCCAACCCCACCCCATCAAACTTCAGAGAGAGCTTCATGGAGAGGAAACCACAAGTCTCTCGCTTTCTACCATGAAACACGGCACAGGGAAGCCACAACGCGTGGGGGCAAACAGAGTTTAAGAAAGTCCATGTATATGAAAAACATTCTGTGAACAGTTATAAAGGAAGTCAGAACTGAGCCAATCCAAACACCCCCATCTAGACGACCCCTTCCATTCTATTCATCATTTCAATTCCCCCCACCCTCACCAAGGCCCGAAACAAGGACCAGACCTAGAGGGGACGCTTCCAAACATCACTCTTCATGATCCACGTTCAGAGTGTTAAGCTCGTCTGGGTCCTCCCAGAAGCAGACATTGAAATGAGTTTATGCATGCGAAGATTTTATTAGGGCAGATGCCTGTGCAAATACGGGGAGGGAGACCAAGAAAGTTCGGGAGAGCCAGGGCTTCTTTGATGGCACAGAAGCTGCCTGCATTGCAGGAGACCCAGGTTCAACCCCTGGCTCAGGAAGATCCCCTGGAGAAGGAAATGGCGAACCACTCCAGTATTCTTGCCTGGAGAACTCCACAGACAGAGAAGCCTGGGGGGCTCCAGTCCATGGGGTCGCAAAGTCAGACACAGCTGAGCGACTAACAGTTTCACACTTTCACAAGGAAAAACCTGAACCTTCCCCTTCCTCCCCCCACACACACAGACACACACACACACACACACACACACACACACCCCCGCTGCTTCATCGTGAACAGCCATTTGCTGTGTGTCAGGCAGACAGGTGTTTGCAGACACCCCTGTGAGGTGAGGCGAGTGAGGCGGTTACAAGAGTCCTTAATACCCACACCTCCATCCCTCTGTGTTCTGTTAGTCATGGGGTCAAGAACTGTCCAGAGAAGGGATCTTAACCAACTGAGCCAATTTTTGGAAAAGCCCCAATTAGCAATAGTCCATAAAAAAGAAAAAGTTCAAAAGAAAAAAAAGCTGGGGTTACACCACCAAATAATCGCAGGTCCCTTTCTGCTCTAAGAGGCTTTGATTTCCAAAATATCATCATCAATACTAGACATACCGTCTGGTCCTCCCAACCCCACCCCATCAAACTTCAGAGAGAGCTTCATGGAGAGGAAACCACAAGTCTCTCGCTTTCTACCATGAAACACGGCACAGGGAAGCCACAACGCGTGGGGGCAAACAGAGTTTAAGAAAGTCCATGTATATGAAAAACATTCTGTGAACAGTTATAAAGGAAGTCAGAACTGAGCCAATCCAAACACCCCCATCTAGACGACCCCTTCCATTCTATTCATCATTTCAATTCCCCCCACCCTCACCAAGGCCCGAAACAAGGACCAGACCTAGAGGGGACGCTTCCAAACATCACTCTTCATGATCCACGTTCAGAGTGTTAAGCTCGTCTGGGTCCTCCCAGAAGCAGACATTGAAATGAGTTTATGCATGCGAAGATTTTATTAGGGCAGATGCCTGTGCAAATACGGGGAGGGAGACCAAGAAAGTTCGGGAGAGCCAGGGCTTCTTTGATGGCACAGAAGCTGCCTGCATTGCAGGAGACCCAGGTTCAACCCCTGGCTCAGGAAGATCCCCTGGAGAAGGAAATGGCGAACCACTCCAGTATTCTTGCCTGGAGAACTCCACAGACAGAGAAGCCTGGGGGGCTCCAGTCCATGGGGTCGCAAAGTCAGACACAGCTGAGCGACTAACAGTTTCACACTTTCACAAGGAAAAACCTGAACCTTCCCCTTCCTCCCCCCACACACACAGACACACACACACACACACACACACACACACACCCCCGCTGCTTCATCGTGAACAGCCATTTGCTGTGTGTCAGGCAGACAGGTGTTTGCAGACACCCCTGTGAGGTGAGGCGCAGTGAGGCGAAGTTACAAGAGTCCTTAATACCCACACCTCCATCCCCTCTGTGTTCTGTTAGTCATGGGGTCAAGAACTGTCCAGAGAAGGCGACATCAGTATTTTGCAATGTACCCTTAGTTTTTCGATGTATCAGTCAATAAACAAAGCAGTCACAGTGAGGGAAAAGTGTATTTCACAGTCGTTATAAAAGTACATATATTTAATAATGCTGACATAAGTATGACCAAATTCTTACTTAGGACCAAATCATACAACCAAAGCCAACTTTTCCCCTAGACATCCCACAATGATAGTCGTCACTTCCGGCAGCTAACTACAGGCTGACGGAGCTCACGGGGGCAGACTAATGAGAGACAGTCATGGGTCCAAGGGACTACACGCTTTGTACTTACCAAAGGGACAGTCAAGGTCTCCATATAAATATAATAAAATAATAAAGACTTTTAACATTTCTCCTCTCGATTCCATAGATTTGTCAGCTGCTCACACACACAACAGACAGTTTCTCCCCCTCCTCTCTGCCCCCTCACCTCTCACGGGGTTCAGAATAAACCTGAATTCACAGTTTAAGTTGCCATAGGGGATGCCGTCGGTCAGCTGCTCTGGAAGCTTGCCAAGATTGGGGAATACGTCCCAGCGAGCACACAATGACACAGAAATACTCATGGGCTCAAGGCGAGTGAAACACAGGGGAGAGACATAAAGAGCTAGCCCAAGTTACCAGGCATGCAACCTGCCAGCCTGCAGAGCTGACCCTTGCAGCTAAAGACCATCTTCAAAAAGGCTTCTTCACCGATCAAACACCCAACACGTCATGTCAAATGGAGAGAGGGACTTCTCTGCAGCTTCTTTTCTTTTCTCTGCTTAAAAAAGCTCTCTTTTCCGTGGGAAGTTCCAGAAGCCAGTCTGGAACCATCCAAAGCTGAGCCACCCATGGCGGGCTTGTTTGACTTCCTCCCAGCAAGCCCTGGGGCTTCCATCAAGGGGGAAGCAGCTGCCGTGAGGCTTGTCAAGGCCCGCCAGGACTGGGCACCGCGGCGGCTGCTGGGCACAGCCAGGTGTCTGCTCGCTCCTTGCTCAGTCAGAGAGGTTCAGGGCAGAAGGTCACCACTGTGCAATGAGAAGAAAGGAAGAATGACTCCATCACTCTCTGGCATGGGCTGGCTGCCGGCAGAAGTGAAGGCAGGCTTGCAAGGCTCCAGAGTCGTGGCCTTTGTTGAAATCAGTGAGATGAGAGAACTAACCCTGTGGGGTGGCCTCCGCGGAGGCTTCTGGTCATGTCAGCACCAGTCAGCAGTGGAAGACTCCAGGCCACAGTGGCACCTGCCTCCGCGCTGACCTCTGTCCAACCTGGGCTGGTTCTTCTTCAGCCGACTCTGCTCACGGCAAGGTGGTCTCCATCAAGCTCCCAGGCCCCGTGGAGACAGCTCCCGGTGGGCTCCAAGCTAGACACGGTCAGACAACACTGGGGTCCACAACACACATATAACAGGACGGCATGGACACAGACCCAGAGGTGCATCTTTGGTTCCATCCTTGGAAAAGGTGTGAAAACACAACCTGGATTCAAAGCCTGTTTGAGGAAGGCTGCTTCCCTCAAAGAAGATACAGTACTGTATGTTGAACGTGATTCCCTCCACGTGAGCCTCTCACAGCTCCTGGCCAAATGGCTGAGCTGTAAACCATGCTTGTTTCCTTGGCAGTTGGAAAACTGCATTGCGCAGAGCTCATGGTGCCTTCTGGGTACATCCATATTCAACTTTAACTGTCTTCTCTTTCTAAAGAACCGACTTGGCACCTTCCAGAAGGATCTGGGCTCTGCCGATCCGATGGGAAGGACAGGCGGCCAGCCAGGATCACACCCCTCATGTAGGCCACCACAGATCACCAGCCACTAAAAACATTGCCCAGCCAAGGGTTGATGCCCTCCATGAGCATCTTGTAAGAACGGGAGTTTGGTGAAATCACTTCCCATCTCTGCCATCCAGGTTTCCAAAAATTATGTTGCTTCAACTGAATGACATCACATAAAGAAAGATCATCTTTGGAGAAGATGTTAATAATTCAACTGCTAGCAAGTTTCAACCAAAAGAGAAAAAACTCTGTCAGGACCCTGCTTGGCAAAAAAATGGGTGTCCCACAGTGGTCCTTTCCATTCACTGGGACCGCGCTGTTGGGATCAGTCTTTGACCAGATCAGAGCGGGTGGAACTGGTACCTAAGGCTCCTGCCCATCTTCCCCAGGGGCTCTTGAAGCTGGGTTCTCTTGGGTGGCCAGTTCTTGTCACCCTGCAGGGATTTATCTCTATTCAAAGAGGGGCATCTGTGGCCTGGATTGAACCTCGCTGTGTTTCCACGGCCATGTGATGGCTGCAAAGAAACCCACCTGCCGAGAGGCACACACAGAGAACAAAGTGGGAACAGACCTCGGAAGGGCGTACGGGCTAAGAAGGCCAGAGGCCAGTGCAGGGCTCTCCTCGTCAGCAGGGCTGCGGGAGGTGGGCGGAGGGCCAGTGAGCGGGCGGGAGGCAGGAGGGGGTGGGTGATGGACCTGGCTGCACCGCCAGCCAGCCCTCCTGGGGGTTCCAGCATCTCCCGTCGGGGCTACATGAGACAGGGCAGTGCGGGCTCTGGGTCTGGGGTTTCAGCTTTGGGGACACCGCATGTCCAGAGGAAGGAGGCCATGAAGGATGCTCCACAAGAGGCTGTAGTCTTCTCACCCTGACGGATGCATGGAGCTGCTACACAGCGTTCCTTAGAAACTTCCAGAACCCTGCCACAGGCCCAAGTTAGCACTGGCCTTTGACCCCGTCCGCCATGTCAAAGGAGAGGCTTGAAGGGGCCAGAGGCTGCAGCGGGGGCATGCTGGTCTCCAGAGGCCTGTCTGCGGGGGGCTGCAGGCTCTGATGCCGCTTCCTCAGCATCTGCCCGATGCCCATCATGGGAAACCTGCCTCGGCTTTTCACACAGTTGGGGCTCCCCAGGGGCTGCGTGGTGCCGTGACCGGGTCCCAGGGCTGGGGAGCACATGCCCTCCTCTTTGGGGGAGCTGTTCTTATCTTCGTGAGCAAAGGAGACCAGAGTGGGGTGCAAAGGAGTCTGGAGAGGCGACAGGCTTCCAGGCAGCAGGATGGGCGAGAGTGTCCGCTCACCGCGAGCCAGGCCCCCGGGGGAGCTCAGAATCTGGTAGTGATGGGACGGGGAGAGTGGTTCCGTCTGGTTGTCACGATCCACGGACTCGAAGGAGCGCACCATATCCAGCATCAGGGGGTCTTCCTTGGCAGGGATGCTGGCGCTCCCAGGCCCCTGCTGAGGGGACTCCGGTTTCTTTACAATCCTGGGGGTCCTGGGGGGTGGCCCGGGGATGAACTCCATGGAGGAGGAGGCCACACAATTGGAGTCTGAGGTTTTGCGAAAAATACTGCGGCAGCCGAAGGAATCTGCACACGGAGAAAGAAACAAACATGAACACGGCCTCACACACGCGGCCCACGGCCCTGCTCCCACCTTCTCTGAGCCCCAGCTTCCGACGGAACCAGACAGCAAATGGCCTCAGCACCCCATTCTCCTGATGGGGAGCCAGACAGTGTTCTTAGACTGGAGAGAGCAGAAGGTTGGTGACAGGCAGCCTCCTGGGTTCTGACTTGCCTCACAACACCAGCTGAACATCTGCTCTCCTTTCGGCTGCTTGAAGTCCAGGACTTTGCCCAAGAGCCTCTGAATAAAAAGGTCCAGGACTCAACAAAGTGACCACAAATTTCTGGAAGCACATGGACCCCACATCTTGGGGGACTTGCTACTTTGGTCCTCAGATAATAAAACCTGGGAGGAAGGTTTCTCTCATGACGTTTTTGTTTTTGTTTTAAATTATGGTAAAAAATTACATCAATCCTAAAGGAAATCAACCCTCTGTAGTCATTAGAAGGACTGATGCTGAGGTTCTGATACTTTGGCCACCTGATGTAAAGAGACAACTCACTGGAAAAGACCCTGATGCTGGGAAAAATAGAAGGCAAAAGAAGAAGGGGATGATAGAGGACGAGATGGTTGGAGGGCATCACCGATGCAATGGACATGAGTTTGAGCAAGTTCTGGGAGATGGTGAAGGACAGGGAAGCCTGGTGTGCTGCCGTCCACGAGGCTTTGGAGTCAGACACAACTGAGCAGCTGAACTGAATTGAACAATTTACGTAACATAAATTTTACACTGTTTTTTTATTACTTAACCACGTTTAGAAGTGTCCAGGGGTGCCAGTCATTCCCGGCAGCAGGATGGGCGAGTGTCCGCTCACATGAGCCAGGCCCCGGGAGCTCAGAATCTGGTAGTGATGGGACGGGGAGAGTGGTTCCGTCTGGTTGTCACGATCCACGGACTCAAGGAGCGCACCATATCCAGCATCAGGGGGTCTTCCTTGGCAGGGATGCTGGCGCTCCCAGGCCCCTGCTGAGGGGACTCCGGTTTCTTTACAATCCTGGGGGTCCTGGGGGGTGGCCCGGGGATGAACTCCATGGAGGAGGAGGCCACACAATTGGAGTCTGAGGTTTTGCGAAAAATACTGCGGCAGCCGAAGGAATCTGCACACGGAGAAAGAAACAAACATGAACACGGCCTCACACACGCGGCCCACGGCCCTGCTCCCACCTTCTCTGAGCCCCAGCTTCCGACGGAACCAGACAGCAAATGGCCTCAGCACCCCATTCTCCTGATGGGGAGCCAGACAGTGTTCTTAGACTGGAGAGAGCAGAAGGTTGGTGACAGGCAGCCTCCTGGGTTCTGACTTGCCTCACAACACCAGCTGAACATCTGCTCTCCTTTCGGCTGCTTGAAGTCCAGGACTTTGCCCAAGAGCCTCTGAATAAAAAGGTCCAGGACTCAACAAAGTGACCACAAATTTCTGGAAGCACATGGACCCCACATCTTGGGGGACTTGCTACTTTGGTCCTCAGATAATAAAACCTGGGAGGAAGGTTTCTCTCATGACGTTTTTGTTTTTGTTTTAAATTATGGTAAAAAATTACATCAATCCTAAAGGAAATCAACCCTCTGTAGTCATTAGAAGGACTGATGCTGAGGTTCTGATACTTTGGCCACCTGATGTAAAGAGACAACTCACTGGAAAAGACCCTGATGCTGGGAAAAATAGAAGGCAAAAGAAGAAGGGGATGATAGAGGACGAGATGGTTGGAGGGCATCACCGATGCAATGGACATGAGTTTGAGCAAGTTCTGGGAGATGGTGAAGGACAGGGAAGCCTGGTGTGCTGCCGTCCACGAGGCTTTGGAGTCAGACACAACTGAGCAGCTGAACTGAATTGAACAATTTACGTAACATAAATTTTACACTGTTTATTACTTAACCACTTTAAAGTGTCCAGTGCAGTCACATTAAGTACATTCACTGTTGTGAAATAGAACGCCTCACCATGCAACTCTGCTAACAGTTGCCGGGGCAACTGGTCTATCCATGTGAGTACTCTAGGTTCCTCATATAAGTGGACTTTATAGGATTTGTCCTTTGGTGACTGGCGGGCTTCACTGAGTATAGGGTTCTCAAGGTCCCTCCGTGGTGTCGCATGAGTCAGAATTTCCTTACTTTTCTTAAAAATGGATTAATGTGCTAATTATCTTTGGCTGTGCTCTGTCTTCATTGCTGTGTGGGCTTTTCTTTAGTTGCAGTGAGCGGGGGCTACTCTCTAGTTGCAGTGTGCAATCTGCTCATTTCGATGGCTTTCTTTGTCGCAGAGCATGAGATTTAGGGTGTGTGGACTTCAGCAGGTGCAGCACGTGAGCTTCAGTAGTCGGGGCTCGAGAGCTCTATAGGTGCAATGCGTGGGTTTAGTT
The DNA here is from genome assembly GCA_022376925.1 of Tragulus kanchil. Classification (NCBI taxonomy): domain Eukaryota; kingdom Metazoa; phylum Chordata; class Mammalia; order Artiodactyla; family Tragulidae; genus Tragulus; species Tragulus kanchil. The sequence goes on along the minus strand of JAIOJX010000028.1, from coordinate 232,351,776 downwards.
GCTCCTTGGCAGTAGGATCTTCCCGGATAGGGGATCAAACCTGTGGCTCCTGCGTTGGCAGGTGGATTGTGTGTGTGCTAAGGTGCTTCAGTCATGTCTAGCTCTTTGCAAGTCAATGGACTCTTTGCAGCTCTTCTGTCCATGGGATTCTCCCAGCAAGAATACTGGAGTGGGTTGCCATGCCCTCCTCCAAGGGATATTCCTGACTCAGGGATCGACTTCACGTTGCTCATGTCTCCTGCATTGACAGGCTGATTCTCTATCATTGAGCCGCCAGGCAAGTCCCAGAATTTCCTTCCTTTTTAAGATTCCCTTGTGACTTTTGGTCCCAGCACCTCACCCAATCCTGAACATGGGTGAAACACTCTTCATCTGTATATTTAAGGCAACCAGCCAAGCCCCACGGTTTCCATCTGAAGCTGGCACAGGCTAGAATCCAGGTTTGCAGACTTTGCCAGGAAGAAAGGAAAACCCCAGGAGTTTGGTGCTGAGGAAATAAGCCAGGTTTTCATGGATCAGGCCGTACCTTGGCTTCTTCTCCCACCAACAGACCATAGACCCGTTGGGGCCCAGAGGTGGAACAAGCTGCTGCAGCAAGCCCCACGGTTTCCATCTGAAAGTGTCCAGTGCAGTCACATTAAGTACATTCACTGTTGTGAAATAGAACGCCTCACCATGCAACTCTGCTAACAGTTGCCGGGGCAACTGGTCTATCCATGTGAGTACTCTAGGTTCCTCATATAAGTGGACTTTATAGGATTTGTCCTTTGGTGACTGGCGGGCTTCACTGAGTATAGGGTTCTCAAGGTCCCTCCGTGGTGTCGCATGAGTCAGAATTTCCTTACTTTTCTTAAAATGGATTAATGTGCTAATTATCTTTGGCTGTGCTCTGTCTTCATTGCTGTGTGGGCTTTTCTTTAGTTGCAGTGAGCGGGGGCTACTCTCTAGTTGCAGTGTGCAATCTGCTCATTTCGATGGCTTTCTTTGTCGCAGAGCATGAGATTTAGGGTGTGTGGACTTCAGCAGGTGCAGCACGTGAGCTTCAGTAGTCGGGGCTCGAGAGCTCTATAGGTGCAATGCGTGGGTTTAGTTGCTCCTTGGCAGTAGGATCTTCCCGGATAGGGGATCAAACCTGTGGCTCCTGCGTTGGCAGGTGGATTGTGTGTGTGCTAAGGTGCTTCAGTCATGTCTAGCTCTTTGCAAGTCAATGGACTCTTTGCAGCTCTTCTGTCCATGGGATTCTCCCAGCAAGAATACTGGAGTGGGTTGCCATGCCCTCCTCCAAGGGATATTCCTGACTCAGGGATCGACTTCACGTTGCTCATGTCTCCTGCATTGACAGGCTGATTCTCTATCATTGAGCCGCCAGGCAAGTCCCAGAATTTCCTTCCTTTTTAAGATTCCCTTGTGACTTTTGGTCCCAGCACCTCACCCAATCCTGAACATGGGTGAAACACTCTTCATCTGTATATTTAAGGCAACCAGCCAAGCCCCACGGTTTCCATCTGAAGCTGGCACAGGCTAGAATCCAGGTTTGCAGACTTTGCCAGGGAAGAAAGGGAAAACCCCCAGGAGTTTGGTGCTGAGGAAATAAGCCAGGTTTTCATGGATCAGGCCGTACCTTGGCTTCTTCTCCCACCAACAGACCATAGACCCGTTGGGGCCCAGAGGTGGAACAAGCTGCTGCAGCCAGGAGTGATTTTGGCGACAGCCCAGGGCACTGAGAGTCCTCTTTGCCTTACATAAACAAATGCATGGATTCTGAGGGAAATCTCTCCTAGGGCCAGCACTGATGCCCGAGGTTCATGGGCAGAGACAAGGGAAACTTCACTGAAGGCTAACATTTCCAGAGTTCCATCTGTGACCCCCACCTTCCTTGAGATGGCTGCATGCCCCATCCTGTAGCCCAGCTCCTCCCTCCACCCCCTTCTGCTTCCTCTGCTTGCCTAGAGGGAAACCCTAGCAGGATACCGCCCACATGTGACTTATCTGTCCTCACCTTGGAGTCAGGCCCGGGCCACAGACCCGGACACTGCATGGTCCACAGCGAGAAGGGCAGAGTCACCCACACGACCCCTGGGTGTGTCTGCTGGCTCCTTCTCCTCCCGTCCTCTGCGAGAGGAAGTCGGCTACACCGGTCAGTAGAGAAAGCTCCAGAGCCAGGCTGCTGGCTGGAAATCTGGATTCTGTCCCTCACCAGCTCCCTGACTTTGGACCACTCTCTGTGCTATGTTCTTTGTCTCTAGAAAGGGAGGTGAGAATGAGCTCACCGGGCTGAGGGAAGAGTGGAAGCAGAGCCTGCCACACCGTGAGTGGTCAGTGTGAGCAAATTCCTCAGCAACAGACTCTCAAATCCCAGGAAGAAGGAAAAATGCAAAGAAACAAATGACAGGTGGCCCAGGAAAGTACGGAATGGACTCCACCTCTGGCTACAAAGTTATCCCCAGATAGGCAGCTCCGCCCTCGACCTTCCTGGGGAGAACCCATGGGACGCCATTGTCAAGGGCCCAGAGTCACGGCTGGTACCAAAGACAGAAAGTAGGGTCCCCTGAGGAGAGACAAGCAGTCTCCCCAGTGGGGCCCCTGCCTTCCTGACTCCCGCTGAATGAAACAGAACCAAGGGGAATCGCTCTTCTCTGGGTGACAGCTGGTCCCTCTTAGAGTCAGACCTATGCCATCTGTCCCGTCTAAATCTCCCCAGCACTTTTCTGCTTCCTCGGAGAGCCACTGGTTGACGTCAGACAGCCAGGGCCCTCCTGGAACCTCTCAGTCTCTTCATATTTAAGACAAAGGGATCAAGCACTGGATTCCATAATCTCTCCCATCCCTCCTCTGCAAGGAGAACCTCTCCCCTCCCCAACAGTTGGCTTCAGGAGGCTCGCTGGCTCCTGTGCGCCCTCCTCCACCCCCAGGTTCTCAGGGTGTGTGGAGCCTCCATTCCGCTTCCCTGGAGGCCTGCCCCACAGGAGGGAGACCCCTATCCATCAGTTATCACATCTGCTGGACAATGAATGAGGAGAAGCCCACACATGGAGCTCACTGGATCCACCCAGTAACTGATAAGGTAGACTTCCTTTCCAGAGTAAGGGAACCAATTACGATCCTCAGAGGGTGAAAAACTTGGGCCACAACCAGCCACAAGGCTGGTTTTGAGCACCCTCCTTCCACCCCAGAGTCCAGATTCTATGACATCATATGTCGGTGCCTCTTAGAGCACTCTTACAATGAAGGCTCCCATGAGAGCAGGCCCCCAACACTGCTTCCGAACCCCGATCTATACCCCTCCAACACTGAACACCGATGCCTGCTCCATGATACGCTGCCCCTCCACCTGCTAGAGCAAACACCAAGCACCCCAGTTTCTCCCCCGCAATGCCACACACCCTAGTATCTGCTATCCCACAATGCCATGCACCCCAGTCTCTGCTCTCATGCTACCATCCACCCTGACATCTGCTCCTGCACCCCATCTCTTCTCCCGCAATACCTGACACCCTGATCTTTGCACCCAGGCTCCCGTGTGCCCGATCACGGCTTTCTCAAATCCCGCCCACACAGGTGGACACCACCAGACAGAAGTCACGTCTGTCCCAGGGGCCCATACAGACACCGGCGTGGGGTACACAGCAGCCACGCCCCTGAACATGAGTGGCCCAGAGAGCACCCTCCCTCACCGCGCTGACCCACCTTTCTCGGGGAAGCCAGGCTTGGCAGCCTTGCGGTCCTTCAGCAAGGCCCTGGTACTCTGCATCTGCGTGATGAGCGAGGCCGACGGCTGTTTGTGTGATGGCAGGTTCTTGTCCAACTTCTTGGAAAATGGTCGATGAAGAAAGTCCCCTCTTTTTTCTTGCTCTTTGGGCTTTTTATCCTTCCAAATAGAAGCAAACATAGGTGTTCAGAGGCACACAAGGATATACCATGGGGTCCCTCTTTGAAGAGCTATCAAAGTAGAGTTAAGAAACCCCAGTTTTTTAGAATGCCAGGCTTTAGCTGCAGGTTGAACAACGGAAGTGCCAAGGCTCAGCAGACGGCCCAGGGAAGCCACCCCCTCTCCCTGAACCACAGTGGGCTTTGGTGGTCCCTAACTCCCCACGCTGTGCTTTTCTGAGGTGTTCCAACAAGGGCAAAGTCTTTCCTTGGCGACCAACTCACTTTTCTTTTCTTTTTTTTTAACTTTTATTTTACTTTTAACTTTTACAGAGTTTTCTCGTTTACAGATATGTATGTTCCCAGATTAGTCATATGTATATCCCCCACCTCCCGAACATCACACAGCACCCCTGAAGGGTCCCCTTTTCTCACAGAGCAATGACTATAGCTATTTTCTTCACTTATGATAGTACAGGCCTTCATGCTACTGCCTTTACGCCTCCCACCCTCTGTTCCTTCCCCATAATGTCCGTATGTCCACTGTCCATGTCGGTCTTTCTGTTGCTTCACTGCGTATGCCATCATCACCATCCTACTAGATTCCATATATATGTGTTAGTATATTGCACTTGTCCTTCTCTTTCTGACTGACTTCACTTTTGATGATATGTTCTAGATCCAGCCACCTCATTAGGGCTGATTCTTCTGCATTTCTCTTTATAGCTGTGTAGTACTCCACTGTATATATGTACTAGAGCTTTTGTATCCATTCGTTCGTCGATGGGCATCTAGGTTCCTTCCATGTTCTAGCTATTGTATAGAGAGCTGCAATGAACATTGGGGTACAGGTGCTTCTTTCAGATTTGATTTCATCAGGGTATAAGCCTAAGAGTGGGACTGCTGGGTCGTATGGTGCTTCTATTTTTAGTTTTTAAAGAAATCTCCAGACTGTCTTCCATAGAGGCTGTATTAATTTACATTCCCACCAGCAATGCAGGAGTGTTCCCTTTTCTCTGCACCCTCTCCAGCATTTATTGTCTGTTGATTTGTGGATGATGGCCATTCTGACAGGTGTGAGGTAATATCTCATTGCAGTTTTGATTTGCATTTCTCTAATTATAAGTGAAGTCGAGCATCATTTCATGTGTTTTTGGGCCATCTGTATGTCCTCTTTGGAGAGGTGTCTGTTTAGGTCCTTTTCCCATTTTTTGACTGGGTTGTTCATTTTTCCAGTGCTGAGTTGTCTGAGTTGCTTGTAGATTTTGGAGACGAATTCTTTTTCTGTTGTTTCATTTGCTATGATTTTCTCCCATTCCGTGAGTTGTCTGTTCAGCTTTATTGTAATTTCTTTTGCTGTACAAAAGCTTTTAAGTTTCATGAGATCCCACGTGTTCATTTTTCTTTTTAGTTCTGCTATTTTAGTAGGTGGGTCAGAGAAGATCTTGCTTTGATTTATGTCCTTGAGGGTTTTGCCTATATTCTCCTCTAAGAGTTTGACGGTTTCTGGTCTTACATTTAGGTCTTTAATCCATTTTGAGTTGATCTTTGTGCATGGTGTCAGGGACGGTTCCAACTTCATTTTTCTGCATATAGCTGTCCAATTTTCCCAGCACCATTTGCCGAAGATGCTGTCTTTGTCCCATTTTATAGTTTCACCTCCTTTGTCAAAAATAAGGTACCCACAGGTCCATGGGTTTATCTTTGGGTTCTCTATCTTGTTCTATTGGTTTATAGTTCTGTTTTTGTGCCAGTACCATACTGTCTTGAGGACTGTTGCTTTGTAGTATCGAGTCTGAAGTTGAGGAGGCTGATCCCTCCAGCTCCATTCTTCTTCCTCAGGATTGCTTTGGCTATTCGAGGTCTTTTGTGTTTCCATATGAACTGTGTTATTCTTTGTTCCAGTTCTGTGAAGAATGTCATTGGTAGTTTGATAGGGATCGCATTGAATCTGTAGATGATATTTGGTAGTATGGTCATTTTCACAATATTGATTCTTCCGACCCAGGAACATGGAATATCTCTCCATCTGTTTAAGTCTTCTTTAATGTCTCTCATGAATGTTTTGTAATTTTCAGTGTACAATTCTTTTGTTTCTTTGGGTAGGTTTATTCCTAGATATTTGATTCTTTTGCTTGCATTGGTGAAGGGGATTGCCTCTTTGATTTTGTTTTCTGATTTTTCATTGTTTGTGTATAGGAATGCCAGTGATTTCTGTATATTGATTTTATATCCTACGACTTTGCTGAATTTGCTGATTAACTCTAATAGTTTTCTAATAGTGTCTTTGGGATTTTCTATGTATAATATCATGTCATCTGTGAATAGAGAGAGTTTGACTTCTTCCTTTCCAATCTGGATTCCTTTTATTTCTTTCTCTTCTCTTATTGCTGTTGCTAGAACTTCCAGGACTGTGCTGAATAATAGTGGTGAAAGTGGATACCCTTGTCTTAAAATCTACCCAAAATAAAAGCCCAGGGCCAGATGGCTTCCCAAGTGAATTCTACCAGCCCACTTTTCTAGAACAAGCTGAACAAATGGAGGCAAAGAAGATGAGGACTCTTGGTAATCTGTCATCTTAACTCTAGCAGAGTCCTAAGATGCTGCCCTCGGGGCAGTTTGCAAAGGCAGTCTTGGAAAGGAAACATAACTGCTCCATCATACCCTCAGTGCTTATGTGTCCAGGGAGGACAAGGAGGTGGACAACCAACCCATGGAGGCCCACGCCCACCTGGGCTAGTTTCTGGCCCTATTCCCCTTCTGCTCACGTGGGCTCTGCTTGTTTTGTTGTTGCTTAGCTACTAAGTCGTGTCTCAATGATGTGCTCAGTCGCTCAGTTGTGTCTGACTCTTCGAGACTCCCATGGACCATAGCCCAAACCAGGTTTCTCTGTCCATGGGATTTCCCAGGCAAGAACACTGGAGTGGATGGCCATGCCCTCCTCCATGAGATTTTCTCCATCCAGGGATTGAACCTGCACCTCCCGCACTGAAGGGAGGCTCTTTACCACTGAGCCATCTGGAAAGCCCACATGGGCTCTTACTTGTGTTCTTAAATAGGCACAATTCAGCCATTTGGGTTGTCAGTCTTGCCTCTATGGAAATCAATTATAATCCCTTTGATGGGAGTGAATTTGACTATTTTATACCTCCTCAACCCCACAGCCTCTGGCACGAGGCCAGGCACGGAGAAAAAGCTTATTAAATGGTTACTGAAATACTAAAACAAAAACAAAAACATAAAAAGCCAGTGGAAGCAAAACTGAATGGAAATTAATTGGGTCCAAGCTTCTGGGAAAAGTGATGCCGTCAAGAGGAAGCTGTTCTTTGGCCCTAAAGATGGTGTTTGATGTTTACTCTTAAACAGAGGCAACTGAATCCCCGACCTTGCCATGAGTGAGGAGGGAAACGAGATCAATTTTCACATGTTTTTGCCTTAAACCTTAAGAACATTTGCAATTCAAGAGAGCTCATCTATTTTTCATCGAGAGGTTGAAAAGCTTCTCAAGGAAACATCCCTTGCACTCGGGTAGCCCTTTCTAACAAGGATTTTCAAAGTCTTTCTGGATTGGGGTTCATTAAGTCTAGGTTTTGAGTGGGAACGATGGCACGGAAGAAATTGGAAGTGGAGGTGCCCAGTCAAGCCGTTGAGCAGCCCCTCAAGGACAATAGCTCCTGGAAGCTTAGACGGTGGCTGAGGTGGCTCGTCCCCCATGGATGGGGGAGGCGAGAGGAAAGCAGAGGTGATGCTTCTGCCAATGCTTCCACCAGCATCTTCTTAGCCACCCTCACCCTCCTGAGGACGCTTGGGAGGCTGGACACTGCACTAAGAGCATGTCCCACGATGAGGCAGATACTGTTCTTCCCTCTTCTAGACGTGCCTGGCATGGTTAAATATATCTGGACAATTCAAAAGGACACATGCACCCCCATGTGTACAGCAGCCCTATCCCCAGCAGCTTAGACCTGGAAGTCACCTAAACATCCATTGGCAGATGAAAGGCTAAAGACGTGGTTACATATATATGATGGAATACTACTCAGCCATAAAAAGAGAATGCCATCTGCAACAAGGATGCAACTAGAGATTTTCCCACCAAGTGAAGCAAGTCAGAAAGAGAAAGACAAATAGTACATGATATCACTTCTACGTGGAACTTAAAATAGGGCACAAATGAACCTATCTATGAAACAGAAACAGACTCACAGACAGTAGACTTGTGGTTTCCAAGGGGAAGGGAGGGGGAAGAGCGATGGAGTGGGATCTTGGTAGATGCAAACCATTACATTTAGAATGGATAAACAAGGTCCTACTGTATAGCACAGGAAGCTATAGTCAGTATCCTGTGATAAGCCATAATGGAAAAGAATATTTTTTAAAAAGAATGTCTGAGGGTTTCCCTGGTGGCCCAGTGGGTAAGGACACCGCCTTGCAGTGCAAGGGGCGCCGGTTCGATCCCTGGCCTGGGAAGATCCCATGTGCCGCGGAGCAGCTGGACCCATGTGTCCAATTACCGAGCCGGAGCTCTGGAGCACATGCACCCAGACCTGGCGCTCTGCAACGACAGACACCACCGCGATGGGAGGCCCGCTGGAGCCAAAGAACAAAGATGGATGAAAATGGACAAATGAAAGACCAATAGAAGTGGCCCGCCTGCTCCCCTCCCTCCCCACCCTATCCCCCTCAAATAAACAAATAAATAAATCTTAAAAAAAAAAAAAGAATGTCTATATGTGTCTAACTGAGTCATTATGCTGAACAGCAGTGATTGGCATAACAATGTAAAGCAACTATACTTCAATTAAATAAAAAACAATTCACCCAGGAGCCTATACATTCACTCAGATTTTCACAGACCTCCCTGAAAGTCAGTGTGTTCTTAACTCTTGACTCCACACTGCCCTTTGGAAGCCGGGGCAGGGCCAAATGGTTCTGGTGGCAGAGAGGAAGGCGTGGCACAGAGGCTGGCCGGGGCAGGGACAGCACTGTGGTCCAGAGCTCCATGTCAGCACAGGGATGCTACAGAGGAGGCCATGGGCAGGAAGCTCCAAAGTGGGCGGGGGACACCCGCTCGGGGTTAAGGCCAAGCACAAATCTCCACCGCCTCCTTTTCCCTCTTTCTATCAAACACCAGCAGGCCCTCTTCTCTACAGCAAAGGAGAGTGAGCTTTCATGCTCCACAGACTCCCCCAAGCAACGAACAGCCTGTCCCAAAAGTCTGGCAGAATTCAGTCCCAAAGTCTGGCTCCATTCTTTCTATCTCTGTTTTGATGGGGAAAGTCATGAGTTCTACCTGATAACACCTTAAATAGGAAAAAAGAAATCAAATGCACTTTGTGATACACTGTAAAACCATATTTGGAAGAAAAATAACTGGAGTCCCCCCGCCCCCTCACTGTCCCCTTTTAAGGATTTTTTTTAAGAACAAGGAGTACAGCTTCCTTCCAGTTGCCTTGCATTCCCTAACTCAAAGGGCTCCTACTGGCAGCTTCCTGGGTTCATCTCAGCTCCTTTCTAACTCTGTGGCTTCTCAAAGCTAAAGGATCAAGATGCAAACACTCAGGGGGCCCAGGATCACCACCCAGAGTTCATGAACCAAAGGGTGAACAAGGTATGAGAGTTCTCTGTAGAAAGAGATCAAGGTTGGCTCTAGAAATCTCTCTAGCTACCCACAAAGGAATATTTAGCAATGTGCAGAGTCAACCCATTGGAAAAGACCCTGATGCTAGGAAAGACTGAAGGAAGAAGGAGAAGAAAGTGACAGGACGAGATGGTTGGATTGCATCACTGACGCAATGGACATGAGTCTGAGCAAGCTCCAGGAGACCGTGAAGGTCAGGGAAGCCCGGCGTGCTAAGTCCATTGGTTTGCAGAGTCAGACACAACTGAACAACTGAAGAACAACAAGAAAGCCCATGATGGGGAGAGAAGAAAGGGGCCACGGAATTAGGACTAAAGAGTCTGGGAAACCTTGCTCACGGCCCCCTGTTGAACTTAATCCCAGGATCCTACACCCTGGTGTTTCCTCTAAACTCCCCCAGAGCCCCCTTCTCAGCCTCAAAGAACAGATGACTTCATAGTGACTGGTTTCTAGAAGATGCCAAGAGTTACCACCCATCCGCTCCTTGGGAAGGACAACCCATGGGCCGGTTCGTGTGGAAGAGCCACTAGTTCCCCAGGAAACTGGTTGTTTACAAGCAGACATCTTCATGTCTTCCAAGCACAGGTTATAAACGCAACCGATCATCCGATTCTACTGTTTCATTTGCATGGCCTATTTTCTCCAAAAGCGATTTCCCAGGGAGAAGGATGCTAAATTGCCTTATGTAACAGAAACAGATCTTCAGAAGGACTAATTATGTTCCCCCTTCGACAGGCCTACACCCACTCCTGCGCCCCACCCAGCAACAGTGGCTGCCTGCAGGCCTCTTCGGTTTCCCTGATTCTCATGGGTGGGCGGCGCCTCCCTCACCCACGCGTGCCTAAGGGTGGGCGGTGGAGCTGAAGCTTCAGGAGTCTTCTCTGCCGCCTCATGCTCAGTCCATACCCCCAAGGCAGATCCAAAAGGAAGCCACAGAGGCCCCACATGCAAGCAAGCCCCACACAAAACAGCTTCTTGTTCTCTTTTAAACCATTTTCCAACCACTACACATGTGCCTGGACATTTTTTTACAAAACTGGACCCTCGGAGGTGTGGGCTTGGACTTCCCTGGTGGTCCAATAATAAAGAATCCTCCTGCCAATGCAGGAGACACAGGAGATGCGGGTTTGATCCCAAGATCCCCTGTAGAAGGAAAGGGCAACCCACTGCAGTATTCTTGCCTGAAGAATCCCATGGACAGAAGAGCCTGGTGGGCTACAGTCCACAGGGTCGCAAAAGAGTCAGATAGGACTGAGCAACTGAGCACAAGCACAAGCCCATTACATAAGGGAAAGCCACGGGAGCCTGCTTTTGCCATAGGAAACACACACATGAGCTGAGGGGAAAAAAGGGCTTGGTTCATAAATTAGGACACTGAGCCAGGAAGCCGTGGACTGCTCAAAATCGCACTTCTTTACAGGTAGAAGCACAAATGCATAGCCAAGTGTGTAGTTTTAGCAAGATGATTAAAAAAAAAAACAACAAAGGACTTCCCGGTGGTCCAGTGGGTAAACCTCTAAACTCCCCCAGAGCCCCCTTCTCAGCCTCAAAGAACAGATGACTTCATAGTGACTGGTTTCTAGAAGATGCCAAGAGTTACCACCCATCCGCTCCTTGGGAAGGACAACCCATGGGCCGGTTCGTGTGGAAGAGCCACTAGTTCCCCAGGAAACTGGTTGTTTACAAGCAGACATCTTCATGTCTTCCAAGCACAGGTTATAAACGCAACCGATCATCCGATTCTACTGTTTCATTTGCATGGCCTATTTTCTCCAAAAGCGATTTCCCAGGGAGAAGGATGCTAAATTGCCTTATGTAACAGAAACAGATCTTCAGAAGGACTAATTATGTTCCCCCTTCGACAGGCCTACACCCACTCCTGCGCCCCACCCAGCAACAGTGGCTGCCTGCAGGCCTCTTCGGTTTCCCTGATTCTCATGGGTGGGCGGCGCCTCCCTCACCCACGCGTGCCTAAGGGTGGGCGGTGGAGCTGAAGCTTCAGGAGTCTTCTCTGCCGCCTCATGCTCAGTCCATACCCCCAAGGCAGATCCAAAAGGAAGCCACAGAGGCCCCACATGCAAGCAAGCCCCACACAAAACAGCTTCTTGTTCTCTTTTAAACCATTTTCCAACCACTACACATGTGCCTGGACATTTTTTTACAAAACTGGACCCTCGGAGGTGTGGGCTTGGACTTCCCTGGTGGTCCAATAATAAAGAATCCTCCTGCCAATGCAGGAGACACAGGAGATGCGGGTTTGATCCCAAGATCCCCTGTAGAAGGAAAGGGCAACCCACTGCAGTATTCTTGCCTGAAGAATCCCATGGACAGAAGAGCCTGGTGGGCTACAGTCCACAGGGTCGCAAAAGAGTCAGATAGGACTGAGCAACTGAGCACAAGCACAAGCCCATTACATAAGGGAAAGCCACGGGAGCCTGCTTTTGCCATAGGAAACACACACATGAGCTGAGGGGAAAAAAGGGCTTGGTTCATAAATTAGGACACTGAGCCAGGAAGCCGTGGACTGCTCAAAATCGCACTTCTTTACAGGTAGAAGCACAAATGCATAGCCAAGTGTGTAGTTTTAGCAAGATGATTAAAAAAAAAAACAACAACAAAGGACTTCCCCGGTGGTCCAGTGGGTAAAGAGTCTGCCTTGCAGTGCAGTGCGAGGGACTCCAGTTCGAACCCTGGCCCGGGAAGATCCCACATGCAGTGAAGCGGCTGGACAGGTGTGTCCAATTACAAGCTAGCACTCTGGAGCACATGCGCCCAGAGCCAGTTCTCTGCAATGAGACAGGCCACTGCGATAGGAGGCCCACACAGGTCAAAGAATAAAGACAAAAACAATAAAAAAAACAAAACAAAAACAAAAACAAAAAGTCAGCTACACAGGTGGCGCCAGAGGTAAAAGAACCCACCTGCCAATGCAGGAGACATAAGAGACATGACTTCAATCCCTGGGTCGGGAAGATCCCCTGGAGTAGCAAACGGCAACCCACTCCAGTACTCTCGCCTGGAGGATCCCATGGACAGAAGAGCCTGGCGGGCTCTAGTCCATGGGGTAGCAAAGAGCCAGACACGACTGAGCAACTTAGCATGCACAGAGAAAGCTGATCTGAGGGGATTCTGACAAAGCCACTTAGAACAGGATTCTGTGTCTCTGAATTCAGGACAGGATGGGGTTATGCAGAGTCCAGAGCCCTGGGCAGGGGGAACCCTCCATCCTTCAGGGTCATATGTGATCAGCCAGGACACCTAGTGTCTGGTCAAATACCAGTCTAGCTGTTGTGGTGAATGTGTGTGTTAGGTTTGACTGACATTTAAATTGGCAGGCTTTGAAAAAAGCAGTGTATCTTCCCCAGTCTGGGTGGGCCTCGTACAATTAGTAGAAGGGCATAAGAGAAGAAGCCTTTGTGTTGATGTACGGCAGAAAGCAATTATCCTTCAACTGTAAAGCAATTATCCTTCAATTAAAAATAAATAAATTTAATTTTTAAGAAGTGAGAGAAGACTGAAGTGTCCTGAGAAGGAAAGAATTCAGCCTCCAGAGCTTGGGACTGGAGTCGAAACATTAACCCTTCCCTGGGTGTCCATGCATCACACACACATACATCCACATGCACACTATTGCTTCTGATTCTCTGGGGGCCTCTGACTGATCAGAACCCGCAAGTTCTCACCTGCACAGCATGAAGTTCGAGGTCTCTCGTCCAGGTATCCAAGGAGGCCTGCAAAAAAAAAAAACCAACATTTTGTTTTCAACAATTCAAGAAGCTGTGCCTACTGTTTATACCCTAAACCCTATGCCTCCTCACCTGCAGCTCTGGTTAAGGATGATCAATTTCAGTGTTTGCAGCCAAGAAACAATACTTTCCCGAAAGCAGGCAGCAGATGTCCTAATTCCTGCCCCGGATAGATTTTCTAGGTAAGGTTTTTATTAAAGTCTAGGACACATACAGAAGGGTGCTCTGATGAGCAGTAAGGCATTTACTATGTTTTCTCAATCAACAAAACCACGCATGAAAACAGCACTTTGATCAAGAAACAAAAGCAGCTAGAAGTCCCTGATTTCCACATTTTCTTCCTGTCCCCAAAGGTAACCACCATTCTGATTTACAACAGCAGAGACTTGACTCCAAACATGATTTTAAAAATTTGTACAGGACTTCCCGGGAGGTCCAGGGATAAGAATTCGCCTGCCAATCCATGAGACACGGGTTCAGTCCCTGTTCCAGGAAGATTACACATGGCTCGGAGCAACTGAGCCCAGATGCCACAACTACTGAAGTCCACGTGTCCTCAGGCCTTCGAGTCACAACAGCTAGAACCTCTGCTCCTCAACATGAGAAGCCACTGCAGTGGAAGCCACAACAAAGACTAGCCCCTGCTCAATGCAACTAGGGAAAGCCTGAGCACACCAACAAAGATCCACTATAGCCAAAAATAAAATAAATAAAAAACTTAAAAATTTTGTACAGATTTTGAAATGACAAAAAACACTGTAATATATTACCTTTAAATTTATAACTCCCATTATACATTTAATTATGGTGGTGGTGGTGAGCTAGTTGCTCAGTTGTGTCTGATTCTTTGCAACCCCATAGACCATAGCCCTCCAGGCTCTTCTGTCCATGGGATTCTCCAGGCAAGAATACTGGAGTGGGCTGCCATTTCCTCCTCCAGGGGATCTTCCCAGCCCAAGGACTGAATCCGCATCTCCTGCATCTCCTAATTGGCAGGTGGATGCTTTACTACTGAGCCACCTGAAAAGCTCGCATTTAATTATATTCCTCCAAATTCAGATGTTGGAGTCCTAACCCCCAGACCTTAGAATGCGTCCCTATTTGAAGACAGGGTCAGTACAGGCCCATCACATTCCCTCTGAAGCCCGGGGGAGGAGTAGGAAATCATCTCCTTTGACTTTGAGATGGAAGAGTGCCAGTGTTACCTTTAGAGGGGTCATCAAGGTAAGATGCGGTCATCAGGGTGGGTTCTAGTACAGTGTGATCAGAATCCTTACAAAAAGGGGGTAATTGATCATAGACCTACATACACACACACACACACACACACACACACACACACACACACACAGAATGATAAGATGAAGGCAGAGATCAGGGTGATGCTCCTACAAGCCAATGAATGCCAAAGACGGCTAGTGACCACCAGAAACCAGGATGCATGAATGGGTCTCCCTCACAACCCTCAGAAATAATCAGTCTTGCACACACCTTGACCTTGAACTTCTGGCCTCCTGAACCAGGAGATGACACGTTTCTCTTATTTAAGCCAGCGGTCCCCAACCTTTTGGGCACCAGGGGCTGGTTTCGTGGAAGACCATTTTCTCAGGGACCAGGGTGGGAGATAGTTTCCGGATTATTCAAGTGCATTACCTTCATTATGTGCTTTATTTCTATTATTATTACATCAGCTCAGATCATCAGGCATTAGATTCCGGAGGTGAGGGACCCCTGGTTGAAACCACTTCATTTGTGGGACTTCTTATGGGAGCCCTAGCAAACTCATACCAGCCCCTCTGCCATGCTCTACCTGACTTTTTCTTCCAAAATTGCACTGTTACTTTGATATCACAGAAAAGCCCTCCTATTTCTAAAAGACATTTTGCTTCGTATTTGCGTTATTTTTCAAGACTTGAATAAGACTGGCTTCTGGCTCTCCATGGCTTTACTAAGCCAGTTTACAAGTGATGGCTGCCCTGCCATGACCTTCCATGGTCCCCTCGGGTTCTCTCTCTTAGGAAAAGAAGTCTCTGGGGCACAAGGCCAAGGTGAAATGAATGTCTCACTTTGCCAGATCTAATCTCTGCCTGTTATCGAAAGAAGGAGAGAAAGTGGCAGTCATAAAATGATAGCACTGTAATCCTGAGAGGGAAGTATTTTTCCACTTAATTCAGCTCCCCTGTCTCCTAGGAGAAAAAGAACTAAGATCGTGAAGAATAAAGAGGCCAACACCTGCCCTGAATGCCCACACATGGCCCCAGAGCCGCTCCCCAGCCTGCTTGAATGTCCCTCCGCCACTTCTGCTCACACCACCCCGCCCCTGCTGCTTCTCCTACTGGGCCAGCTGGCGGCCACTGGACTAAAACCACAGAGGCTCTGAGTGGGTTTCACCTGGAAAATCTGGCCTCTTTCAGACTTTCTCACCACTTTTTCTAACTGGCCCCATTCCACTTTCTAGGTTCCAGTAGAGACAAGTCGGATCATCTTGTCAGAGCCTGTAATTTAATTAGCACGAGGAACGCTGCGGTTTGGAGAAAACAAATGGATCCTAGAAAATGGAAATGTTGTTTTCCCATTTTCTATTGAAATCTGAACCATTAAATATTGCGACAAATGTTTTAAAGTGCTTACCATGTGCTTTTAGGCCAAATGCAATAAGAAGCCGAGAAAAATAATCTGAATGAGAAAAGAGGCCCTTTCCCATCGTGGTTCTGACAATTTCAAACACACAAGCGGGGTCGGGAACCAGGGTATCCAAGGGCATCAGTCAAGTGGCTTAGAGGCCACCTAAGGTACACACAGGGGACGTGGCGTATCTAAGTTTGTATTATTACCTGAGGCCCTAAAGAGTCAAATCAAGAGGAAGGGACTTCCTTGGTGGTCCAGTGGTTAAGACTCCACACTTCCATTCCAGGGGGCCCGGGCTCAATCCCTGGTCAGGAAACTAAGATTTCACATGCCACAGGGTACCACCCAAAAAAAAAGCAAGAGGCAGGGAAGTCGAACAGTGAATTCAGTATTTCCTGAACCCCAGCCAAGGGGACCACCCCCAGTGCAAGTGACTGCAAGGTCTTTCCCACAGGGCATGGCCATTGGGCAATGGTAATTTGACTTAAAGGCTATGGTGCAGGCGGTGCCCCTACTTTAACCAAGCTAGGTGTCCCATCTGGAATGTTTGACCTTCCCAAGATGCTGGCTAGTCCCATTCTATTTTCTGAGACACAAGCCAAGGTCTGGGTCATGCCCAAAGTCAAGGCTGTGCACTTGATTATTTCAAGATGTTGAGCCTGACCGTGAGCCAGGCAGCATGCGGGCTCTAGGGGTACTGTGAGGCACAAAGGGACCATCACTTTCCTGTTGATCCTGTGGTTAAGACTGCTCTCCCCTCACCCTGGGCCCCCCATTGCTAAGCCCCTGCTGCTTCTCCTACTGGGCCAGCTGGCGGCCACTGGACTAAAACCACAGAGGCTCTGAGTGGGTTTCACCTGGAAAATCTGGCCTCTTTCAGACTTTCTCACCACTTTTTCTAACTGGCCCCATTCCACTTTCTAGGTTCCAGTAGAGACAAGTCGGATCATCTTGTCAGAGCCTGTAATTTAATTAGCACGAGGAACGCTGCGGTTTGGAGAAAACAAATGGATCCTAGAAAATGGAAATGTTGTTTTCCCATTTTCTATTGAAATCTGAACCATTAAATATTGCGACAAATGTTTTAAAGTGCTTACCATGTGCTTTTAGGCCAAATGCAATAAGAAGCCGAGAAAAATAATCTGGATGAGAAAAAGAGGCCCCTTTCCCATCGTGGTTCTGACAATTTCAAACACACAAGCGGGGTCGGGAACCAGGGTATCCAAGGGCATCAGTCAAGTGGCTTAGAGGCCACCTAAGGTACACACAGGGGACGTGGCGTATCTAAGTTTGTATTATTACCTGAGGCCCTAAAGAGTCAAATCAAGAGGAAGGGACTTCCTTGGTGGTCCAGTGGTTAAGACTCCACACTTCCATTCCAGGGGGCCCGGGCTCAATCCCTGGTCAGGAAACTAAGATTTCACATGCCACAGGGTACCACCCAAAAAAAAAGCAAGAGGCAGGGAAGTCGAACAGTGAATTCAGTATTTCCTGAACCCCAGCCAAGGGGACCACCCCCAGTGCAAGTGACTGCAAGGTCTTTCCCACAGGGCATGGCCATTGGGCAATGGTAATTTGACTTAAAGGCTATGGTGCAGGCGGTGCCCCTACTTTAACCAAGCTAGGTGTCCCATCTGGAATGTTTGACCTTCCCAAGATGCTGGCTAGTCCCATTCTATTTTCTGAGACACAAGCCAAGGTCTGGGTCATGCCCAAAGTCAAGGCTGTGCACTTGATTATTTCAGTTCTTCATTCAGCAAGGATGTATTGAGCCTCGACCGTGAGCCAGGCAGCATGCGGGCTCTAGGGGTACTGTGAGGCACAAAAGGGACCATCACTTTCCTGTTGATCCTGTGGTTAAGAATCCACCTTCTAGGGCTTCCCTGGTGTTCCAGTGGGTAAGGACACCGCCTTGCAGTGCAAGGGGCGCCAGTTTGATCCCTGGCCTGGGAAGATCCCACGTGCCACGGAGCGGCTGGACTGATGTGTCCAATTACTGAGCCAGAGCTCTGGAGCGCATGCGCTCAGAGCCAGTACTCTGCGACAACAGAGGCCACCGCGATGGGAGGCCCACACGGGCCAAAGAACAAAAGATGGATGAAAATAGATAAATGAAAGACCAATAGAAGTGGCCCGCCTACCCCCCTCCCTCCCCAACCCAACCCCTGCCCAAAATAAATAAATAAATAAATCTTTAAAAAAAAAAAAAAAAAAAGAATCCACCTTCTAACGCAAAGGAACTTGGGTCTGATCCCTGGTTGGGGAGCTAAGATCCTACATGCTGTGGGGCAGCTAAGCCTGTGCCCCACAACTAAGATCCGGGGCGTGCGTGCATGCTAAGACGCTTCAGTCGTGTCAGACTCTTTGCAACGCTGTGGACTGTAGGCTGCCAGGCTCCTCTGTCCATGGAACTCTCCAGGCAAGGATACTGGAGTGGGCTGCCATTCCCTTCTCTAGGGGATCTTCCCGACTCAGGGGTGAAACCCGGGTCTCCTGCATTGCAGGCGGATTCTTTACCATCTGGGCCACCGGGGAAGCCACTTCTTCAGGGCTCAGTAAAGTGAGTGAGCATTTGTCTTTGGCTACTTCCATGTCCCATAACAACCGGCTTCCTTTCCACTCCTCCTCCCATTCAGGAAATCCACTCTTCCTAAGAGGTCCTGGGTTTTGCCCTGGGGGCCACTCACCTCATAGGGCTCCTTGGTGGGCCTGCACTTGTCTATCTGGTAGAGCTGGGTCTTGTAGCAGACGCTGTCCTGGAAGTCAGATTTCTACCGGAGAAGAAGAGAAAAACAACTTGGCTTAACTCATGGGAAATAGGAATGTCCATCAAACAGTCATTAATTTTTAAACCAGTGCCTGGCTGAGAAACGGCGGAAAGCAGTTGGCAGGGCACTTAACTTCAGGGCAAAGTCTCACCTGAAGGAGCATGGGGAGAACCTGGACCCTGAGTCACGTGGTCTATTTCTGTTCCTGGCTCTGCCGGGAATGGGCTAGGTGACCCCTGGGCCTGTCACTCCTCCTTGCTGCACCTTACCTCTTTTCATCTGTATGGTGAAGACCCCACTAAGACATCAAATCAGAGACCAAATATGGGAGCTGGGGAGAATAACTCATTTTATTGAACTACTGAATGGCATACACAGTGGGGACCTTAATCTTAGTCAAGTCTGACTCTTTATGACCCCCATGGACTGCAGCCCACCAGGCTCCTCCATCCATGAGATTTTTCCAGGCAAGAATACTGGAGTGGGTGGCCATTTCCTTCTCCAGGGAATCTTCTGGACCCAGGGATCGAACCTGGGTCTTGCACATTGCAGGCAGACTCTTTATCATCTGAGCCACCAGGGAAACTCCAAACGGGACATGGGTCTTGCTTATTTAAAAACACACCTAGGAACTTCGTTGGTGGCTCACTGGATAAGACTTCACCTGCCAATGCAGGGGACATGGGTTCAATCCCTGGTCCAAGAAGATCCCACATGCCATGGAGCAACTAAACCCCTGCATCGTAACCACTAAAGCCTGTGCCCTAGAGCCTGTGTCTTGCAACAAGAGAAGCCACGACAATGAGAAGCCCACGCACTACAACGAAGAGTAGCCCCCATTCGCCATAACTAGAGAAAAGCCTGCAAGTAGCAACAAGGGCCCAGACCAACCAAAAATAAATTCATTAACTAAAAAAATAAAAACAGGCCTAAAATGGATAAATAACAAGGACCTACTATAAGCACAGGGAACTAATTGTATAATGCCATATAATAACATATAATGGAAAATAATCTGAAAAAGTATATATATAGGTATAACTAAATCACTTTGCTGTACACATGAAATTAACATACCACCATGTATCAACTATCTTCAATTGAAAAACAAACAGCCAGGCTTCCCTGGTGGTCCAGTGGGTAAAGAGTCCGCCTTGCAGTGCAAGGGGCACCGATTCAATCACTGGCCTGGGAAAGCACATGTGCCGTGGAGCAGCTGGACCCGTATGTCCAATTACGAACCAGCGGTCTGGAGTGCATGCACCCAGAGTCAGTGCTCTGCAATGAGAGATACCACTACAATGGGAAGCAAGTGTACACAGGCCAAAGAATAACGATGGATGAAAATAAATAAATAAACCAGTTTTAGGCCCTCCCCTGAAAACAGCCCTCGTTCCTGCCTCCACCCCAAGGAAAGTCACAGCAATTCATAACATAGCTTAAAGAAGAAGGTAGATAGCCACACCTAGGATGACTTATGGGCACAATTTAGGTGCAATCCTCTCTAGCAACAGGTGAAATTCAATGATTGATGAATGTATCAACTAACAAATATTCACGGAAGGCCTTCACAGGCTCTCCAAGTTAAAACTCACACATCTTGGTTTTAGAAAGAGGAAACAAGAATCAACGGAAAAGGAGAGAAATGACAACTAAGACCTAGAATTTTACTTTTGAGTTCACTAGTTTTCCTTTCAAAATTGTATACAGTTGTTAGTCATTGGTTAATGGTATTCCCAACTGGGACAGTGCCTATGGTACAAGTAAATTAGCCTCGAGTGGAAATTATCGAGTGGACAAGCTATAGTAATTCACGCTTAAAAGCAATCAGCCAGGGCTTCCCGTGGTGGTCCAGTGGGTGAGGACGCCACCTTGCAGCGCGGGGGGCACTGGTTCCATCCCCGGCCTGGAGGAATCCCACATGCCGCGGAGCAGCTGGACCGATATGTCCAATGACCGAGCCGGAGCTCTGGAGCGCATGTACCCAGAGCTGGTGCTCTGCGACAACAGAGGCCACCGTGATGGGAAGCCCACATGGGCCGAAGAACAAAGAGGGATGAAAATAGATAAATGAAAGACCAATAGAAGTGGCCCGCCCACTCCTCTCCCTCCCCAACCCGACCCCCACCCAAAATAAATAAATAAATAAATCTTAAAAAAAAAAAGCAATCACCCACCTAGACACTGGTTCTCAGACCAGCTATGTCCTGTGATTTAAGGGTTAAGTGTGAGACAGACAATAAAATAAGACCCTTCTCCCGTTAGCACTGTGTTAGTTGAGTTTACACCAGGAAGCTTCTCAGTTGTGTGTGTGTGTGTGTGCTGTCACTCAGTCATGTCCAGCTCTTCGGGACCCCATAGACTGCAGCCCACCAGGCTCCTCTGTCAGTGGAATTCTCCCTGCAAGAACATTGGAGTGGGTGCCATTCCCTACTCAGCTTCTCCGCAGACAAAACCGCAGGGCTCTGCAGCACTGCCACACTTGCAGCTCCGATGCTGGGTGAAGACTGCAGGTGGCAGGACCCCCAAAGAAGGCAGGACACAGCCCAGGGGCCTCACACAGATGTCCCTTCCTTGGAAAGAGCCGCGAGACTGTTTAAAAGTGAGTAACCGAAGCTGGTGTGCGTGGATGCGGAGGCAGACAGAAGAAAGAAACTATTTTTAAAACAAAAGCCCCTCTTATCTTGTGGATCAGTATCCCAGGGAACTGAGTCTGCCGTAAGAAGAACGTCTGGATCTGCAGGTTTACTTAGGGAAGTAGGAGTGTCATCCTTTAAATACAGGAACTCATGAACTGTATAGTCAGTTTCGTGGAAACACCTTTTAAAACTAATTTTTGTAACAACATTCATCCTGTCAAAAAGAAAAGCAGTGTGTGATCCTCCTCTGTTGCTTTTACTTGAGAACTGCTTGACCCTCTCATGGTGGTCTCTAAACGGTGCGACTGTGAGTGCATGTGAGTGAAAACGTGGTCAGCAGGCATCCACACTATGTGCATATTTACTTATAAATTATACGCATACTGTACTAATATATCGTGTGTATTATAAAATATGCAATAAAATGGGAATTTAAAAAGATAAGAAAAATATGGGACATATGGTCTTCTTATAAAGGAAGAATCAGGGCTTCTCTGGTGGTCCAGTGGTTAAAAATCCACTTTACAATGCAGAAACACTGGTTCAACTCTTGGTCCAGGAGATTCCCACATCGCCACAGGGCAACTAAGCTCGTGTGCCACAACTACTGAGCCCGAGTGCTGCCACTACTGAAACCTGTGTGCCTACAGCCTGTGCTCCACAACAAAAGAAGCCATTGCAATAGGAAGCCTGAGCAGGGGCTTCCCTGGTGGTCCAGTGGGTAAGGACACCACCTTGCAGTGCAAGGGGTGTCGGTTCGATCCCTGGCCTGGGAAGATTCCACGTGCCGCGAAGCGGCTGGACCGATGTGTCCAACTACCGAGCAGGAGCTCTGGAGCGCATGCGCCCAGAGCCAGAGTTCTGCAGCGACAGAGGCCACCGTGATGGGAGGCCCACACAGGCCAAAGAACAAAGATAAATAAATGTAAGACCAATAGAAGTGCCTCCCCTCTTCAAAAAAAAGATTAAAAAAAAAGAAGAAGCAGCCTGAGCATTGAAACTGAAGAGTAGCCCACACACAGCAACAAAGACCCAGAGCAGCCAACAATAAATTAATAACAATTAAAAAAAAATAAACAAAAGAGAAATGAGACATGGCTTCAAGTCTAACATACCTTTTAAATTCATGATCATAGGTGAACAGAGGACCCTGTTCTCTGGTGGAGAGAATGTCTTCATCCCTCCTATCACGTAATAAAATGATACAAGTAATACACTATGCATCCAAGGTCCGGTCCTGACCTCTACTTCTCTCCTGCAGTAACCTTTCTGTGACCTTGGTACCATCGCTGAAATCCAGAGGCATATCTGTTCCCTTCCAAAGTTTAACCCCATCATTTTGACCCTTCTTATGAACTGTATAGTCATTCGGAAACACCTTTTAAAACTAATTTTTGTAACAACATTCATCCTGTCAAAAAGAAAAGCAGTGTGTGATCCTCCTCTGTTGCTTTTACTTGAGAACTGCTTGACCCTCTCATGGTGGTCTCTAAACGGTGCGACTGTGAGTGCATGTGAGTGAAAACGTGGTCAGCAGGCATCCACACTATGTGCATATTTACTTATAAATTATACGCATACTGTACTAATATATCGTGTGTATTATAAAATATGCAATAAAATGGGAATTTAAAAAGATAAGAAAAATATGGGACATATGGTCTTCTTATAAAGGAAGAATCAGGGCTTCTCTGGTGGTCCAGTGGTTAAAAATCCACTTTACAATGCAGAAACACTGGTTCAACTCTTGGTCCAGGAGATTCCCACATCGCCACAGGGCAACTAAGCTCGTGTGCCACAACTACTGAGCCCGAGTGCTGCCACTACTGAAACCTGTGTGCCTACAGCCTGTGCTCCACAACAAAAGAAGCCATTGCAATAGGAAGCCTGAGCAGGGGCTTCCCTGGTGGTCCAGTGGGTAAGGACACCACCTTGCAGTGCAAGGGGTGTCGGTTCGATCCCTGGCCTGGGAAGATTCCACGTGCGCGGCGCTGGACCGATGTGTCCAACTACCGAGCAGGAGCTCTGGGCGCATGCGCCCAGAGCCAGAGTTCTGCAGCGACAGAGGCCACCGTGATGGGAGGCCCACACAGGCCAAAGAACAAAGATAAATAAATGTAAGACCAATAGAAGTGCCTCCCCTCTTCAAAAAAAAGATTAAAAAAAAAGAAGAAGCAGCCTGAGCATTGAAACTGAAGAGTAGCCCACACACAGCAACAAAGACCCAGAGCAGCCAACAATAAATTAATAACAATTAAAAAAAAATAAACAAAAGAGAAATGAGACATGGCTTCAAGTCTAACATACCTTTTAAATTCATGATCATAGGTGAACAGAGGACCCCTGTTCTCTGGTGGGAGAGAATGTCTTCATCCCTCCTATCACGTAATAAAATGATACAAGTAATACACTATGCATCCAAGGTCCGGTCCTGACCTCTACTTCTCTCCTGCAGTAACCTTTCTGTGACCTTGGTACCATCGCTGAAATCCAGAGGCATATCTGTTCCCTTCCAAAGTTTAACCCCATCATTGCTTCTAGAGCATGTTTTTTTTCCCCTCATAAAACATTTCTCTTATTTTAAAAAAAAAAAAAAACACTTTTTTTTTTCATTTATTTTTCATCCATATTTATTCTCTGGCATGTGTGGGCCGCCCATCACAGTGGCCTCTCTCGTTGCAGAGCACTGGCTCTGCACATACGCTCCAGAGTCCTAGCTTATAATTGGACACACCGCCCAGCCACTCCTTAGCATGTGGGATCTTCCTGGGCCAGGAATCAAACCAATGCCCATTGCACTGCAAGGCAGACTCTTCACCCACTGGACCACCAGGGAATCCCCATTTCTCTTATTTTAAATGGCCTTTTGCTGTGACGTTTCTTCTCATGTATCTCTTTCCTTTGAAAGTGAAAGTGTGAGTCACTCAGTCGTGTCTGAGTCTTTACAGTCCTGTTGACTGTAGCCTGCCAGGCTCCTCTGTCCATGGAATTCTTCAGGCAAGAACACTGGAGTGGGTTGTCATTCCCTTTTCCAAGGGATCTTCCCAACCCAGGGATAGAACCTGGGTCTCCCACACTGCAGGAGGATTCTTTACCATTTGAGCCACCAGGGCAGCCCTACATCTTTCCTTTGGTGGCTCACTAAAAAAAAAAAAAAAAAAGGTTGTTGTATGGATACTTCCCTGTTGAAGCCAAATCTAGGAAATACCCTGAGCTAAATCAGCTTAGAAACATCATACAAATGCAGGACTGAATGGTTCACAAGCTGGAATCAAGATTGCCAGGAGAAATATCAACAACCTCAGATATGCAGAAGAAACCACTTTAAATGGAAGAAAGTGAAGAGGAACTAAACAGCCTCTTGATGCAAGTGAAGAGGAGAGTGAAAAAGCTGGCTTAAAACTCAACATTCATAAAACGAAGATCATGGCATCCAATTCCATCACTTCATGGCAAATTGATCGGGAAAAGTGTCAGATTTCATCTTCTTGGGCTCCAAAATCAACGCAGGTGGTGACTGCAAATTAAAAGATGCTTTCTCTTTGGAGAAAAGGTGTAACAAACTTAGACCGTCTATTGAAAATCAGAGACATCACTTTGCCAACAAAGGTCCATATAGCCAAAGCTATGATTTTTCCAGTAGTCATGTATGGATATGATAAAGAAGGCTGAGCAGTGAAGAAATGATGCTTCTGAACTGTGGTGCTGGAGAAGACTCTTGGACACAAGAGAGAGTCCCGTGGACATCAAGGAGATCAAACCAGTCAATGCTAAAGGAAATCAACCCTGAATATTCATTGGAAGGACAGGTGCTGAAGCTGAAGCTCCAATACTCTGGGCACCTGATGCAAACAGTTGACTCACTGGAAAAGATCCTGATGCTGGAAAGGTTGAGGGCAAGAAGAGGAGGGGATGACAGAGGATGAGATGGTTGGATGGCATCACTGACTCAATGGACGTGAGCTTGAGCATAACACACTTTTATGGTGAAAGACAGGGAAGCCTGACATGCCTTAGTTCATGGGGTCACAGAGTCAGACACAACTTAGCAAATGAACAAGACTTTGTTCCATTGTTTAATAAACCTCCCATTAAGCTTCTTCGTCTATTCAGCAACGTTTTCTAGACATCTTCCAAATCTATTTGCTAACAAGACACACATTTTGACCATCTTGTCTTCTTTATTTTGGTCATTTCTGCCTTACCAGGGAGAATATTTCCTCAACTCTCAGTGAATATTCATCTTGAACTCTAATTGGGCTATCGTGTGACTTTTACAAAATTTTTTATTAGAGCATAGTTGCTTTACAATGTTGTGTTCATTTCTTCTATGCAGCAAAGTAAATAGGCTGTATATATACATATCTCTCCTCTTTTTTGAATTTCCTTCCCAGTTAGGTCACCAGAGGACATTGAGTAGAGTTCCTTGTGCTGTATCTTGTTAGTTAGCTATTTTATGCAGAGTATAGATAGTGAATATTTGTCAACCCAAATCTCCCATATCACATGACTTTAAACAGCACTGGAAAACTCGAGAAGTTCGTCTTCATGTTCTAGATTCCTCACAGTGATGACCTCACACTATCAGATCTGAAGGCACCATATGCAGAATGAAGACCATCCTTTAGGAGAGCAGGCGGGAAAGCAAACTTCAGACAGGCTTCCTGACAATTCCACATTTCTCTGCCTAACTTCTCATGAGATCTGGTCCGCCCTCACCGTTCTGAGTAGGAGAAACAGCAGAAATGACCTGCAGGGTTCATACTACCTGGATCTAGCTTTCTTTGCAGGATTCTTCTTCAGTCATTGTTCATTTGGAAAGAGCTGATTTACTCAAAACTAGATGTGGAAGCGGGTACATTCCCTCACCTGGGCACATATGAACTGCATGTGGCAGACGGATACAGGCGACCAAAGCACAAGCGTACCATGGTCCAGCTCGGACTCCAGCTGTACCCCTCACCTAGCTAAACGGATCTGATGCCCAGACTGAGTGAAGGGCCAGGGCCAAGCTCAATTTCAGGGAGGCAGAGGATGAAAAATGGTTTGGATGGCATCACTGACTCAATGGACGTGAGCTTGAGCATAACACACTTTTATGGTGAAAGACAGGGAAGCCTGACATGCCTTAGTTCATGGGGTCACAGAGTCAGACACAACTTAGCAAATGAACAAGACTTTGTTCCATTGTTTAATAAACCTCCCATTAAGCTTCTTCGTCTATTCAGCAACGTTTTCTAGACATCTTCCAAATCTATTTGCTAACAAGACACACATTTTGACCATCTTGTCTTCTTTATTTTGGTCATTTCTGCCTTACCAGGGAGAATATTTCCTCAACTCTCAGTGAATATTCATCTTGAACTCTAATTGGGCTATCGTGTGACTTTTACAAAATTTTTTATTAGAGCATAGTTGCTTTACAATGTTGTGTTCATTTCTTCTATGCAGCAAAGTAAATAGGCTGTATATATACATATCTCTCCTCTTTTTTGAATTTCCTTCCCAGTTAGGTCACCAGAGGACATTGAGTAGAGTTCCTTGTGCTGTATCTTGTTAGTTAGCTATTTTATGCAGAGTATAGATAGTGAATATTTGTCAACCCAAATCTCCCATATCACATGACTTTAAACAGCACTGGAAAACTCGAGAAGTTCGTCTTCATGTTCTAGATTCCTCACAGTGATGACCTCACACTATCAGATCTGAAGGCACCATATGCAGAATGAAGACCATCCTTTAGGAGAGCAGGCGGGAAAGCAAACTTCAGACAGGCTTCCTGACAATTCCACATTTCTCTGCCTAACTTCTCATGAGATCTGGTCCGCCCTCACCGTTCTGAGTAGGAGAAACAGCAGAAATGACCTGCAGGGTTCATACTACCTGGATCTAGCTTTCTTTGCAGGATTCTTCTTCAGTCATTGTTCATTTGGAAAGAGCTGATTTACTCAAAACTAGATGTGGAAGCGGGTACATTCCCTCACCTGGGCACATATGAACTGCATGTGGCAGACGGATACAGGCGACCAAAGCACAAGCGTACCATGGTCCAGCTCGGACTCCAGCTGTACCCCCTCACCTATGACTCAGGACACCGGATTATCTGATGCCCAGACTGAGTGAAGGGGCCAGGGCCAAGCTCAATTTCACTCTTGTTTTCTAGAGAAGCCAATGTAGCTATTGGCTTTTCATCTACCCTGCTTTAGGAGAGAAGGCTAGAGGGGCTCTGTTCCCCAACTTTGATGACCACGCAGGCCCCAGTGCCTCGAAATGGGAACTCCCAGGAGCCAAGAGAAACAGCAACAAAGAAGGCAACAAGAAGCTGAAGAGAAAAGATGTTAGAATCTCTCATGAGAGTCTTCCCGGAGCTTAACTCAGTGGGAGAATATTTTAAAAACACCTCAGATAAAAAGCGCTCCCCGAGAAGCAGGTTTTGCTACTATTTTATCCCACGTTCAGGAAACTCAGCCTCGCATTAGTTTCAATTAACAGCTCAGATCAAGTGTCAGCAACTAGGAAACACCTCGGGTGTCAGAGCTCCTTTTTCCATAGAGAGCAGAGAAAACCAGCACGGGGCCCCACTCACGCCTGACAGGTAGCGCTCGAGTTTCTTGTTTAAGAGGAAGTAGATGGCGAGGATGTGGCAGGCGCGGTTGGAGAGCACAGTGTTGATCACGTCGCTGTTCTTGTAGCCCAGCTTCTCGGTCATGTGCAACACCACGCTGGGGCTCAGGTCCTCCAGGGAGATCCTGCTCGGCAGAGAGACAGAGAACTGGTCACCTCGCCACCGTCGCTGAAGGGCTCCGGGCCTCCTGAGTGATGCTCACAAACAGGGCTGCACAGAGACCCCCACCCGCCCCGAGAAGCACACAGGACCCCACACCGGGACACACGCGGACAATCAACCCCATCATTCACCTATTCATTCACTTGACTTCTTATTATGAAAAGTTATGCACACACAAAAAGTGAAGAGAATAGTCTCATTACTCTACATGTGCCACCAGATAGAACATTCTACATTCCTGAAGAGAGATGCAAGGTCTAAGTGAGCAGAAAATAAGCACATCTGGCTAGAAAGCTCTGTGTCCCCTCCAAAGACTCTGAAGACATTTTTGGTGAAATCTCAGAACCATTACATTAGGAAAAACCACCTGGTACAATCCCCTAGTAGTGTAGAAGAGGAAACCAACTTGCCAAGTCCACAAAGGCAGACCTAGGTCTGTTGACCATTGGACCTAGGTCAGCTCTCCCTCTACTAGGTTTGGCTAAGCGCTATCCAAACAAAAGGTACCCTCCCCCTCAAAAAACCCACAAAATCTGTCTTCCTCACTCCTGCTGGCTACAAATTCTACAAAACAGGTTGGAGTAGGGTTGCTATGATTAATGGTTATACATAACATTTGTTTTAAAAGGATACAATTACTTGAAGGTTGCCAAAGCACTTAACACAGAAAGCACAACCGTTGGAAACCACCTGGTCACATTCATGTGCCCACGGCCCTGTCCTTGGTCAAAGAAACCACCGCCACTTGCCCCCACTCCTGGCCAATGAGATCACTGCCCTTACATTGGCTGATCAGACCACAATCTCATGGCCTCATCCCTCAGCCAATCAGACCATGACTTTTGTGACTCCACCGCCCTCCATCCCAGGCAATCATCCCATGGATACACTTCCATATGGCTCCAGCCTCTACTTGGAGCAAGTCCTGGAGGGAGGGCACCAGGCTGGGGCTAGGGGGCTGGAGGAAAAGTAGCAAAGAGGTGCCCCCCCCATGGCGGGGCTACTTGTGGGGACCCAGCTTCGGTCATGTGCAACACCACGCTGGGGCTCAGGTCCTCCAGGGAGATCCTGCTCGGCAGAGAGACAGAGAACTGGTCACCTCGCCACCGTCGCTGAAGGGCTCCGGGCCTCCTGAGTGATGCTCACAAACAGGGCTGCACAGAGACCCCCACCCGCCCCGAGAAGCACACAGGACCCCACACCGGGACACACGCGGACAATCAACCCCATCATTCACCTATTCATTCACTTGACTTCTTATTATGAAAAGTTATGCACACACAAAAAGTGAAGAGAATAGTCTCATTACTCTACATGTGCCACCAGATAGAACATTCTACATTCCTGAAGAGAGATGCAAGGTCTAAGTGAGCAGAAAATAAGCACATCTGGCTAGAAAGCTCTGTGTCCCCTCCAAAGACTCTGAAGACATTTTTGGTGAAATCTCAGAACCATTACATTAGGAAAAACCACCTGGTACAATCCCCTAGTAGTGTAGAAGAGGAAACCAACTTGCCAAGTCCACAAAGGCAGACCTAGGTCTGTTGACCATTGGACCTAGGTCAGCTCTCCCTCTACTAGGTTTGGCTAAGCGCTATCCAAACAAAAGGTCCCCTCCCCTCAAAAACCCACAAAATCTGTCTTCCTCACTCCTGCTGGCTACAAATTCTACAAAACAGGTTGGAGTAGGGTTGCTATGATTAATGGTTATACATAACATTTGTTTTAAAAGGATACAATTACTTGAAGGTTGCCAAAGCACTTAACACAGAAAGCACAACCGTTGGAAACCACCTGGTCACATTCATGTGCCCACGGCCCTGTCCTTGGTCAAAGAAACCACCGCCACTTGCCCCCACTCCTGGCCAATGAGATCACTGCCCTTACATTGGCTGATCAGACCACAATCTCATGGCCTCATCCCTCAGCCAATCAGACCATGACTTTTGTGACTCCACCGCCCTCCATCCCAGGCAATCATCCCATGGATACACTTCCATATGGCTCCAGCCTCTACTTGGAGCAAGTCCTGGAAGGGAGCGTGCTCTGGGTGCGAGGTGCCACCAGGCTGGGGCTAGGGGGGCTGGAGGAGAGAGAAAGAAAGTGAGCAAGAGCAGACACCCGTCACTGCCTTTCACACCCACCATCTTCATAAACAGGTGAGCTCTGCCAAATGTACACTGTGGACTGGCTCTTGACTGAGAGTATTATTTTAAACATTTTCAAAAACAACAATGTATATATTTAGTACTCTTTTGTATCAGTTGTTGAATCTGTATTCTCTCTCCAAGTTTCAATGACATTTGTTGTTCAGTCGCCAAGTTCTGTCTGACTCATCATGACCCCATGGACTGCAGCATGCCAGGCTTCCCTGTCCCTCACCATCTGCCAGACTTTGCCCAAGTTCATGTCCATTGAATCGATGATGCCATCCAACCATCTCATCCTCTGCCGCTCTCTTCTCCTGTCTTTGATCTTCCCCAGCATC
Organism: Tragulus kanchil; assembly: GCA_022376925.1. Classification (NCBI taxonomy): domain Eukaryota; kingdom Metazoa; phylum Chordata; class Mammalia; order Artiodactyla; family Tragulidae; genus Tragulus; species Tragulus kanchil. The sequence goes on along the minus strand of JAIOJX010000028.1, from coordinate 232,321,212 downwards.
AGGGTCTTTTCCAGTGAGTCAGCTCTTCACATCAAGTGGCCAAAGTATTAGAGCTTCGCCATCAGTCCTTCCCGTGAATATTCAGGTTTACTTTCCTTCAAGATTGACTGGCTTGATCTCCTTGCAATCCAAGGAACTCTAAAGAGTCTTCTCCAGCACCACAGTTCAAAAGCATCAATTCTCTGGCACTCTGCCTTTTGCTTTCTTTATTGTCCAGCTCTTGATGATACAGACAATGGTTAAAAAAAACGAAAATGTTCTAGAACGCGAGATATAATTTTGAGTAAATATGCATTCAATTCAATTTCATTCTAGTTTGGTCTAATTCTGTCCTTTGTTACCGATGACCTGCTTTAACTGCTGCCCATCTCCAGAGCCAACTGAAGGTGTGGAAGACTGTCCCAGGCAGGCTGATGGAGGAAACAGCCAAGGTCTGCTCTAGCAAAAAAAACCAGTCTGCTCCCAGAACCGAGAGGTGAGCCTGGTACACAGCGAACATCTGGGTAAACAAAAATTTTCTTCTTGCCTCTGAACATCGACACTGAGCCTCACCGCCCTCCATCCCAGGCAATCATCCCATGGATACACTTCCATATGGCTCCAGCCTCTACTTGGAGCAAGTCCTGGAAGGGAGCGTGCTCTGGGTGCGAGGTGCCACCAGGCTGGGGCTAGGGGGGCTGGAGGAGAGAGAAAGAAAGTGAGCAAGAGCAGACACCCGTCACTGCCTTTCACACCCACCATCTTCATAAACAGGTGAGCTCTGCCAAATGTACACTGTGGACTGGCTCTTGACTGAGAGTATTATTTTAAACATTTTCAAAAACAACAATGTATATATTTAGTACTCTTTTGTATCAGTTGTTGAATCTGTATTCTCTCTCCAAGTTTCAATGACATTTGTTGTTCAGTCGCCAAGTTCTGTCTGACTCATCATGACCCCATGGACTGCAGCATGCCAGGCTTCCCTGTCCCTCACCATCTGCCAGACTTTGCCCAAGTTCATGTCCATTGAATCGATGATGCCATCCAACCATCTCATCCTCTGCCGCTCTCTTCTCCTGTCTTTGATCTTCCCCAGCATCAGGGTCTTTTCCAGTGAGTCAGCTCTTCACATCAAGTGGCCAAAGTATTAGAGCTTCGCCATCAGTCCTTCCCGTGAATATTCAGGTTTACTTTCCTTCAAGATTGACTGGCTTGATCTCCTTGCAATCCAAGGAACTCTAAAGAGTCTTCTCCAGCACCACAGTTCAAAAGCATCAATTCTCTGGCACTCTGCCTTTTGCTTTCTTTATTGTCCAGCTCTTGATGATACAGACAATGGTTAAAAACGAAAATGTTCTAGAACGCGAGATATAATTTTGAGTAAATATGCATTCAATTCAATTTCATTCTAGTTTGGTCTAATTCTGTCCTTTGTTACCGATGACCTGCTTTAACTGCTGCCCATCTCCAGAGCCAACTGAAGGTGTGGAAGACTGTCCCAGGCAGGCTGATGGAGGAAACAGCCAAGGTCTGCTCTAGCAAAAAAAACCAGTCTGCTCCCAGAACCGAGAGGTGAGCCTGGTACACAGCGAACATCTGGAACAGGCTGGAAAAGTTTCCTTTTAAAGACATTTTCTTCTTGCCTCTTGGAGATCAACTCAGAGGCCCCACTGAATTAACAGACGGCTTTACAGAACAGTGATAGAAAACGTGAGACCTTTATTTTCTCTCTTTCCCAAAAGTAAAACACTGACAACATCTAAAATAATTAAATCTGGGGCTACATATGTGGGGGAGCTATAAAATAGGCTTCATAAAGAAAACATTCCTTTCCCCAGTCACATGTTCTTACTCCATTTATCTGTGTTCTCGTGAAACTAGAAAAATAATTATGAAAAGTACATATATTTTTTTGGATGATATATATTTTTTTCAAAATAAAGACCGCAAGTAACACATGTCTTTCCTAATCATTTAGATTTCTGGTTTCATTACTTTAAAAATTGGACATGGATTTGCCTCATTAAATGCATAATGAGCCTTACCTACACAGAAGACATTCAACTGCTGCTTCCCTTCATGCACAAGCTCTTAATCATTTTTATAATCTACCCGACTAGACCATGAGCAGCCTCTTACGCTTTTGACCAAGTCCAAGGGCAAAACTGGCAAAGCCAGTATAGGTAACTAGAATTTAAGATTTCATCCACAAAAGCTGGTTTATAACCTGTGGAGGAGTTACAAAATGAGTCTAGGCATGAATCTCTGTGAATGAAGACGCAACCAGCAAGCAGGGAGGACGGTATTTCTAATAGCTGCTTCACGCCCTTCAACACCTGCCGCACTGAGAGGACTGATTCTGCTCATTTAGACAGTGATTACATTAGGTTAATGACTCATTTGGCTGCCACGGTGCCTTCTCCTTTGCAGAGAGTGTAGCTGTGTATTTCCAGGCAGCATGAGCCCTGGTGATGAGGCTTGGCCTCTCGGCTTTGCTTTCCGTCTCACATCGGGCTAATATTTCTGGTGTCTATTTCAGGTTCTAGCCCACATCACACCAGTACTGGAAACCAGCAGTCTATTTCCAGGTTCCCTTGGTAACCTAAGCCACCGAGACTTTGTTTAAATTAACCTCCGAGGAGTCAAATGGTAGACTTCTAGATGGCAGCTATCTATGGCCCAGGCAAGTGGAAATGGGACCCAGGTGTTAGGATACAGATGCCATAACTGGCCACCCACACCCGCTGAAGTTCTTCTAACTTCCTCCCCAGGATAGAGCTCTGCCTGCCCATCTCAAGTCAGTGCTGCAGCTATCGTACGGCTCAGTGGATGTTTCCAGACCTTCCGGGGCGTTTTGAAAATATAATAACAAGAACATCCCCTTCCTTGCTTTGTCACTGGTCTACCTATCTCTCTTCTTCCATGGTTCTCTTGTCTTCACCCGGGCTTCAGACTTAGGATGCGCAGGCCCCTCGAGAGCTGAAGGAAGAAGGACTTTAGGTGGGTCCCAGTCCCAGAAGGTATTTGACCCCTGGGGTCGTCACCTTTGCTCTAAAGTCACCAAGGGGGTACTTCCCTGGTGGTTCAGTGGTTGGGACTATGTCTTCCAATGCATGGGGTGTGGGTTCAATCCCTGGTCAGGCAATTGAGATCTCACATAGCTCACAGTCAAAAAAACCAAAGCAGAAAAAAAACAAAAACAAAAACAAAACAAAACAAAGCACAGGACAGAAGTAATACCGTAACAAATTCAATCAAGACTTTACAAAATGGTCCACATTGAAAAAATTCTTTAAACTTTTTTTAAAAAATAAAGTCACCCAGGGGAGGGTCCTCATTCCCCAAACTCAGGCTAGTTAACAGTAGATCAAAGACGTAGGGAACAGTGCAAGGAAATATCTTCCCATGTGTGTTAGTCACTTGGTGTATCTGACTCTTCGTGACCTCATGGACTATAGCTCACCAGGCTTCCCTGTCCAGAGGACTGTCCAGGCAAGAATACTGGAGTGGGTTGCCATTCCCTTCTCCCGAGGATCTTCCCAACTCAGAGGACTTAGCAATGAAACAAACATCAGTGCAAAGAGGTGCAGAAGATGAGCTTGGGGTGGCTTGAAAGGGGCGGGGTGACGCCCCTGGATTCCAACCAATGCTGACAGGACAGCTCCTAAGTGGAACGCACATGCGCAAACACAAACAGATGCACTCACAGATTTCCAACAGACTCACATATACACTCCCCCGGTCAAACACAGATTCACTCACACATTCACATACTCAAACACATACACTCATACACAGACACACACCCAGGCATACTCAGACACACACACAGACACTCAGGCGATGGCTAGTCCCAGTGGTCCCTTTATATGAATTAGGAAGAGGCGCTGCTCTAGAAAGATGCAAGCCCTCAGCCGCAGGTTTGAGGAGGGAAGTGTAGCCTGGAAGGCGGCCTCCACCCATCCTCTGGCGGGCGCCCCCTGCAGGGCACACTCTGCATAGCCACATGGGATGGCCCGACTATCCTTCCTGTGTGCTGAGGGGGTCCCCCTGTGTGGAAGTGTGGGTGCAGAGAGGGGCAGGGCAACCAGGAACAGATGTGGCCTTTCCTTGAATCGTGTATAGCATCCTGTCCAGATCTATCCAGAGTTATCAGACAGGCCCCATCTTGTCCGAGGAGGGCTCCTTCTGGGTGCATGTATTACCTGTTGGGATAGGTGATGTTACACGGTACTTTGCCCACATAATTCTCATTCAGCCAGCGATTGGCCAGAGCTTGCTGAATATTGGGCCTCTTCACAGGATCTGGTTCCAGGAGAGAACGCAAGAAGTTCACGGCTCCTGTGAAGACATTGGGCAAAGATCACACACACATGTGTTACAGGCTGGAGGAAGACCAAGGCAGGTGGCCCACCCCACTTCCCGAGCCACTGCTCATCGATTTTCTGAATCTCTGGGTGGCACCCATCCAGAGGGTAACTGTAAGCGTCCAAGGGATGCATCCAGAACACAGTAAAGCAGAAACCAGCATAGGCCTCCCCCCAGGTGGCTTACCCAGCCACCTGTGGTTTTTCACGTGGTCCACTGTGAAAGGTGAGCCAAAATGGGATGGAAGAGGTAACAAGACAATGCAAGATCTCAAGGCAGGCTTTAAGGAATATATAGGATTCTCAGGTGTCCCCAGTGGTAAAGAACCGGCCTGTCAAAGCAAGAGACATAAGAGATGTGGGTTTGATCCTTGGCTTGGGAAGATTGCCTGGAGGAGGGCATGGCAACCCACTCCAGCATTCTTGCCTGGAGAATCCCATGGGCAGAGGAGCCTGGTGGCAACAGTCCACGGGTAGCAAAGAATCAGACATGATTAAAGCAACTTCTCGCCCACACTATAGATACATACATGTGTATACATATATATGGAATTCCCTGGTGATCCAGTGGTAAAACTCCAGGTTCCCAATGCAGAAGGCCCTGGTTCAATCCCTAGTCAGGGACCTAGATCTCACATGCCACAACTAAGACTCAGATTCTTTTCCCTTATAGATTATTATAAAATACTGAGTGTAGCCTGAGGCGGCCTCCACCCATCCTCTGGCGGGCGCCCCCTGCAGGGCACACTCTGCATAGCCACATGGGATGGCCCGACTATCCTTCCTGTGTGCTGAGGGGGTCCCCCTGTGTGGAAGTGTGGGTGCAGAGAGGGGCAGGGCAACCAGGAACAGATGTGGCCTTTCCTTGAATCGTGTATAGCATCCTGTCCAGATCTATCCAGAGTTATCAGACAGGCCCCATCTTGTCCGAGGAGGGCTCCTTCTGGGTGCATGTATTACCTGTTGGGATAGGTGATGTTACACGGTACTTTGCCCACATAATTCTCATTCAGCCAGCGATTGGCCAGAGCTTGCTGAATATTGGGCCTCTTCACAGGATCTGGTTCCAGGAGAGAACGCAAGAAGTTCACGGCTCCTGTGAAGACATTGGGCAAAGATCACACACACATGTGTTACAGGCTGGAGGAAGACCAAGGCAGGTGGCCCACCCCACTTCCCGAGCCACTGCTCATCGATTTTCTGAATCTCTGGGTGGCACCCATCCAGAGGGTAACTGTAAGCGTCCAAGGGATGCATCCAGAACACAGTAAAGCAGAAACCAGCATAGGCCTCCCCCCAGGTGGCTTACCCAGCCACCTGTGGTTTTTCACGTGGTCCACTGTGAAAGGTGAGCCAAAATGGGATGGAAGAGGTAACAAGACAATGCAAGATCTCAAGGCAGGCTTTAAGGAATATATAGGATTCTCAGGTGTCCCCAGTGGTAAAGAACCGGCCTGTCAAAGCAAGAGACATAAGAGATGTGGGTTTGATCCTTGGCTTGGGAAGATTGCCTGGAGGAGGGCATGGCAACCCACTCCAGCATTCTTGCCTGGAGAATCCCATGGGCAGAGGAGCCTGGTGGCAACAGTCCACGGGTAGCAAAGAATCAGACATGATTAAAGCAACTTCTCGCCCACACTATAGATACATACATGTGTATACATATATATGGAATTCCCTGGTGATCCAGTGGTAAAACTCCAGGTTCCCAATGCAGAAGGCCCTGGTTCAATCCCTAGTCAGGGACCTAGATCTCACATGCCACAACTAAGACTCAGATTCTTTTCCCTTATAGATTATTATAAAATACTGAGTGGAGTTCCCTGTGCTATATGTGCATCCTTTAAGATTATAACAATGGAGACAAGTATACAACACTGGGAAAAATATTGATAATGCATGTGAAAGTCACAGACTCCAAAACTGTTGCTATGAGAATATGCAGGTAGGTCCTCATAAGGACAACGAATGCCAAGGAGTCCTTGAAAATGAAGATGCTCTGCCCTGCTTGAGCTTGGGACAGGAATTTTTTTTTTTTTTTTTTACCTATATTCATTCTATAAAGCACTGTGATATTATCTTTGGATTAGAAAAAATATCCTTTTATGTAACTTTGTACATGATATCCCATTTCCAATATACCAAATAACAGATTCTGGAAACTAATTTTAATTAGCGAGGTCACTAAACTTTTTCTATCTTTCTCCCCAAAGCTATTTTTTTAGTTTCCTAAGATAATCCGTATGGTGAAGGCTATAGTCTTTCAGTAGTCATGCACAGATATGAGAGATGGACCATAAAGTAGGCAGAGCACTGACAATTTGATGTTTTTGAACTGTTTCGCCTGTAGTGCTGGACAAGACTCTTGAGAGTCCCTTGGAAAGCAAGGAGATCAAACCAGTCAATCTTAAAGGACAATTAACCCTGAATACTCATTGGAAGGACTCATGCAGAAGCTGAAGCTCCAATACTTTGGCCACCTGATTTGAAGAGACAACTCATTGGAAAAGACCCTGGTGCTGGGAAAGATTGAGGACAGAAGGAGAAGGGTTAGAGGATGAGATAGTTGGATGGCATCACTGATTCAATGGACATGAACTTGGGCAAACTCTGAGAGATGGTGAGGGCCAGGGAAGCCTGGCGCGCTGCAGCCCATGAGGTCACAAAGAGTCAGACATGACTTGGTGACTGAACAACAGCAACAACAAGGTAATCTAACCTTTTGATGAAAAGTCATAAAAACTGTCACTTTGTGACAGGATTCATGTCATTTTATCCAGTGGTAAAACTCCAGGTTCCCAATTCAGAAGGCCCTAGTTCAATCCCTAGTCAGGGACCTAGATCTCACATGCCACAACTAAGACTCAGATTCTTTTCCCTTATAGATTATTATAAAATACTGAGTGGAGTTCCCTGTGCTATATGTGCATCCTTTAAGATTATAACAATGGAGACAAGTATACAACACTGGGAAAAATATTGATAATGCATGTGAAAGTCACAGACTCCAAAACTGTTGCTATGAGAATATGCAGGTAGGTCCTCATAAGGACAACGAATGCCAAGGAGTCCTTGAAAATGAAGATGCTCTGCCCTGCTTGAGCTTGGGACAGGAATTTTTTTTTTTTTTTTTACCTATATTCATTCTATAAAGCACTGTGATATTATCTTTGGATTAGAAAAAATATCCTTTTATGTAACTTTGTACATGATATCCCATTTCCAATATACCAAATAACAGATTCTGGAAACTAATTTTAATTAGCGAGGTCACTAAACTTTTTCTATCTTTCTCCCCAAAGCTATTTTTTTAGTTTCCTAAGATAATCCGTATGGTGAAGGCTATAGTCTTTCAGTAGTCATGCACAGATATGAGAGATGGACCATAAAGTAGGCAGAGCACTGACAATTTGATGTTTTTGAACTGTTTCGCCTGTAGTGCTGGACAAGACTCTTGAGAGTCCCTTGGAAAGCAAGGAGATCAAACCAGTCAATCTTAAAGGACAATTAACCCTGAATACTCATTGGAAGGACTCATGCAGAAGCTGAAGCTCCAATACTTTGGCCACCTGATTTGAAGAGACAACTCATTGGAAAAGACCCTGGTGCTGGGAAAGATTGAGGACAGAAGGAGACTAAGGCAAAAGAGGATGAGATAGTTGGATGGCATCACTGATTCAATGGACATGAACTTGGGCAAACTCTGAGAGATGGTGAGGGCCAGGGAAGCCTGGCGCGCTGCAGCCCATGAGGTCACAAAGAGTCAGACATGACTTGGTGACTGAACAACAGCAACAACAAGGTAATCTAACCTTTTGATGAAAAGTCATAAAAACTGTCACTTTGTGACAGGATTCATGTCATTTTAAAACTGTCGTTTTCAGAACGGTGGGTGTTATGGTCAAGTATTTTTTTTGTGGGGTGAAAATGAAGCCGTCAAAAGAGGGGCTAATTCTGATCCCAGAATCAACCCAACAGAAATAACTTAGGCTAGGTCAGGCCACCAGGTCACCCCTCCAGGTGGGTTACCATGCTGTGGATGAGGTCACCAGAAGGTCATTTCTCACTGAGAATGCAGTGAGTAAAAATATATGTGTAGAAGCTAGAGCAGACGTGAGATATATTTAACAGTCTAAGCTTTATAGCTGAGTCTCCAGATAAAACTTTTCTAAAATGTCCTTCAGGGCTCTGAAAAGTAAACGGGGCTTCAAAAGAGGGGTTCCTCTTATTGAGCCTCCATTTCCCTCTCTCTACTCCCCTATATTGGAAGGTCACTTGGATGCTTATTCAGGGCATCTATTGGTCAAAGAAAAAAAGACTGTGAGCTTAATGAATTGAGACCAGGAGACTCCTCAGTTACTGATGTTTCTACGACATCTCTGTGGCTTACCCTCAAAGGACCTGGACAGCAACCCAGGCTGGCTCAGAGTACGATCACCCAGAAGAGCTAAGAACAGACTGGATGTGCGGGTTTTTCAGTTCTATTTTTAGAACCAAGCCTTCACAAATTGCTGATGAGCGTGAGTAATTTTAGTTCAGAGTTCTATTGGTGAATGTTCTTTCTTTGGACATCACAAATACTGCATTAGTATCCAAAAAGGCCTCTGAAACATCTCTACAGTTCTCTGAAGTTTGTGTGAGGGTCCTGACTATGCCTGTGACTCATTAGCAGAGGGCAGGAAAACCTCTTTCACTGTCCTGGAAAGCTGTGGGGGGCACGGTCACAGGTCCCACCCCGCATTTTTCAGCTGGCACTAGGGGTCTCCATTTGGAGCTGGGCATCGGGAGGACCCACCCAAGGCGTGCTCCCTCTCCATGCCCCATGCCACAGGAGACACACACTCCTTGGTGCAAAACCTATTTCCTGTGCCAGCATCAGCCTTCAGGAGCCTGGGCTGGCTTGTGTGGGTTCTGTGAGCCTGTGCCTGGAGACAGAGTCACAGAGGGCCGATGAAGCCGTCAAACATCTTCTCCAGTGCAGCCATGGATGCCAAATGAGATTTCACCCCCAAGGCTCCTTCCTCATCACCTCCCAGGAGAAAGCAGTAACAATTATTTGACAGTTGAGGCTTCTTGCAAATCCATATATACATTTATATATATATATATATATATATATATATATATTCTTTTTTAGATTATTTCCCATTATAAGACATTAAAAGGTACAGAACATAGTTTCCTGTGCTATACAGTAGGATCTTGTTGTTTATTTTATATATAGTCATGTGTATCTGTTAATCCCAAACCACCCCTTCCCCTTCCCCTTTGGCAACTATACGTTTGTTTTCTAGGTCTGTGAATCTGTTTTATTTTTCTAAATCAGTTCAGCCCAGTCGCTCGTCATGTCTGACTCTTTGCGACCCCATGGACTGCAGTACGCCAGGCTTCCTTGTTCTTCACCATCTCCCAGAGCCTGATCAATCTCAGGTCCACTGAGTCTATGATGCCATCCAACCATCTCATCCTCTGTCGTCCCTTTCTCCTTTTACCTTCTATTTTTCCCAACATCAGGGTCTTATCCACTGAGTCGTCTCTTTGTATGAGGTGGCCAAAGTATTGGAGCATCAACTTCAGCATCAGTCCTTCCAGTGAATATTCAGGGTTGATTTCCTCTAGGATTGATGGGTTTAATCTCCCTACAACCTAAGAGACTCCCAAGAGTCTTCTCCAACACCACAGTTCAAAAGCACCAATTATTCGGCACTCAGCCTTCTCTACCAGTCCAACTCTTACATTCATACATGACTACCGGGAAAACCATAGCTTTGGCTGTAAGGACTTTTGTCAGCAAAGTGATGTCTCGGCTTTTTAACAGGCTAAGTTTATCTCAGCTTTTGTTCCAAGAAGCAACCGTCTTTTAATTTCATGGCTACAATCACCATCTGCAGTGATTCTGGAGCCCAAGAAAATAAAGCCTGTCACTGCTTCCATTACTTGCCCATCTATTTGCCATAAGGTAATGGGATCGGTAGTTTTTCTAAATAAATTCATTTAAATTATTTTTTTAGATTCCACATTTAAGTGATATCATATTGTATTTGTCTCTAGCTGTCTGACTTCGTATGACAATCTCTAGGAACACCCAAGTGCTACAATGGTATTATTTCATTTCTTTTTATGGCTGAGTAGCATTCCACTGCATGGGGGTGGGGGGAGGTGTACACCACAACTTCTTTATCCATTCATCTGTCAATGGATATTTAGGTTGCTTCTCTGGTACCTCTAATGGTAAAGAATCCACCTGCAGTGCAGGAGATTCATGTTCGATCCCAGTGTCGGGAAGATCCCCTGGAGAAAGAAATGTCACCCCACTCCAGTATTCTTGCCTGGAGAATTCCATGGACAGAGGAGCCTAGTGGGCCTCAGTCCATGGGGCCATGGAAGAGTGAGACATGACTGAGCAACTAACACTTCATGTCTTCATTATTGTAAAAAGTGCTGCTATGAACACTGGGGCACATGTATCTTTTCAAATTAAGAGTACGGTCCAGTGCATAAAGCGTCTGCCTTGCAGTGCAAGGGGTGCCGGTTTGAGCCCTGGCCAGGGAGGATCCCACGTGCTGTGGAGCAGCTGAACCAGTGTGTCCAATTAGGAGCCAGCGCTCAGGAGTGCATGTGCCCAGAGCCAGTGCTCTGCACTGAGAGAAGCCACCGCAATGGGAGGCCCACACGGCCAAAAAATAAAAGATGGGGGAAAAAAAAAAAAAAACACCAATGAAAAAGGCCAAAATTTAAAAAAAAAAAAAAAAAAAGAGCACTCTCCAGATATATGCCCAGGAGTGGGATTGCTGGATCATATGGTAGCTCTATTTTTAGTTTTTTAAGGAACCTCTATACAGTTCTCCATTGTGGCTGCACCAATTTACACTCCTACTAACAGTGCAGGAGGGTTCCTTTTTCTCCACACGCTCTCTAGCATTTACTTTTTTATTTAATTTTTTTGGGGGGGCCACTTCTATTGATCTTTCATGTATTTATCTTTGTTCTTTGGCCTGTGTGGGCTTCCCATCACAGTGACCTCTCTCGTCAGAGCACCAGCTCTGGGCGTTTGCCTCAGAGCTCCAGCTCAGCAGGAAATGGCACCCCCGTGAGACCATCTATTTGCCATAAGGTAATGGGATCGGTAGTTTTTCTAAATAAATTCATTTAAATTATTTTTTTAGATTCCACATTTAAGTGATATCATATTGTATTTGTCTCTAGCTGTCTGACTTCGTATGACAATCTCTAGGAACACCCAAGTGCTACAATGGTATTATTTCATTTCTTTTTATGGCTGAGTAGCATTCCACTGCATGGGGGTGGGGGGAGGTGTACACCACAACTTCTTTATCCATTCATCTGTCAATGGATATTTAGGTTGCTTCTCTGGTACCTCTAATGGTAAAGAATCCACCTGCAGTGCAGGAGATTCATGTTCGATCCCAGTGTCGGGAAGATCCCCTGGAGAAAGAAATGTCACCCCACTCCAGTATTCTTGCCTGGAGAATTCCATGGACAGAGGAGCCTAGTGGGCCTCAGTCCATGGGGCCATGGAAGAGTGAGACATGACTGAGCAACTAACACTTCATGTCTTCATTATTGTAAAAAGTGCTGCTATGAACACTGGGGCACATGTATCTTTTCAAATTAAGAGTACGGTCCAGTGCATAAAGCGTCTGCCTTGCAGTGCAAGGGGTGCCGGTTTGAGCCCTGGTCAGGGAGGATCCCACGTGCTGTGGAGCAGCTGAACCAGTGTGTCCAATTAGGAGCCAGCGCTCAGGAGTGCATGTGCCCAGAGCCAGTGCTCTGCACTGAGAGAAGCCACCGCAATGGGAGGCCCACACGGGCCAAAGAATAAAAGATGGGTGAAAACATAAATAAAACACCAATGAAAAAGGCCAAAATTTAAAAAAAAAAAAAAAAAAAGAGCACTCTCCAGATATATGCCCAGGAGTGGGATTGCTGGATCATATGGTAGCTCTATTTTTAGTTTTTTAAGGAACCTCTATACAGTTCTCCATTGTGGCTGCACCAATTTACACTCCTACTAACAGTGCAGGAGGGTTCCTTTTTCTCCACACGCTCTCTAGCATTTACTTTTTTATTTAATTTTTTTGGGGGGGCCACTTCTATTGATCTTTCATGTATTTATCTTTGTTCTTTGGCCTGTGTGGGCTTCCCATCACAGTGACCTCTCTCGTCGCAGAGCACCAGCTCTGGGCGTTTGCACTCCAGAGCTCCAGCTCAGCAGTTGGACACATTGGTCCAGCTGCTCCACGGCACATGAGATCTTCCCAGGCCAGGGATTGAACTGGCGCCCCTTGCACTGCAAGGCGGTGTCCTTACCCACTGGACCACCAGGGAAGCCCACCAGCAGTTACTCTATGTGGACTCTTTGATGATAGCCATTTTGACAAGTGTGAGGTGATACCTCATTGCAGTTTTGATTTGCATTTCTCTAACAACGAGTGATGCTGAGCATCTTTTCATGTGCCTATCGGCCATCTTGGAACTCAGCTGCCACTGGCTCGGCCCTAGCAGATGCTGACACCCCACCTATAACATCACTTCAGTGACTTCATGGTGCAAGACCCTCTTGATCTAAACTGAGTATCTGGAATGTGTTCCAAGTGCCTTCCTTGAGGTGTGGTGATGAAAAGGTAAACATGGAAGCCGTGAAAGGCATCGACGACCTGTGGTGTACAAGCACCAACAAGCACACACACGCACACACACACACACACACAAACTACCTAGAAGCCAGAACTGTAAAGATCCCAACAGCTTAAACTTTCAAACCACATGGTAGGGAAGAGGGACGATTCTTGGAAAGCATGCAAAGCAGACTCGAAGGGCAATAACACTGTGCTTTCTTTCAGCTCATATTTGGCAAAAATTCTTCCAACTTCATCTAAAAAATGAGTGTTGCTATACAATAGACATGGAGAGATCATTACAAGTATGAGTGATAGAAATGAATAAAGATGTGCTAGTGAAATGCTTAATAAAAAGGCACAGTCTCCATTTGGATATTCCAATTTTGATATTACTCTAAACATAAGGACAATAGATAACACTGCCAAATGTGGGGAGGGCTGGGGAGGGGTCATTTTACATGAAACAACATAAGGAAAAATAAGACAAGCAACCCAGTGTAGGAGAGAAGTTCTGGTTTGAGGGTCACGCAGATGTAAACTAAAAACTGGAGAAACTAAATAATCTTGCTGGGATTCAGTTTTCTCCTTGATAAATTGGGAATAATAGAGCTTAGCTTACAGAGCTGTCATGAGAACAGAAGGTGTGACGAAAAGCACTTACACATGGACATTCAGTAAACAGCAGTGGGCTTCCCTGGTAGCTCAGTGGTGAAGAGCTCACCTGCCAAAGCAGGAGACATGGGTTTGATCCCTGATCAGGGAAGATCCCACATGCTGCAGAGCAACTAAGCCCACGACCCATATCTATTGAGCCTATGTTCTAGAGCCTCGGAGCTGCAACTATGGAGCCTGGGTGCCACAACTATTGAAGCCCGTGTGCCCTGGAGCCCGAGTTCCACAACAAGAAAAGCCACTGCAACAAGAAGCCTGCTCACCTCAACTGGAGAGTAGCCCCCACTCCCTGCAACTAGAGAAGAGCCTGCAGCAGCAGTGAAAACCCAGAAGAGCCAGAAATAAATAATAAATAAAGTGCATTTCTTTAAAAACAGGAAAAAAAAAAACAATAAAAAGCAGCTGCTCCTGTTACTGTAAGCTAGTCTCCTGGGATGTAAACAAGATGGCGTCTTTCAGTACCACAGATGGAGGTGGGCCAGGTCTGGTGGAAGGGAAAAGTGGTAAACGTGGGGCACAAATAACAAAGGGTTGGAGAAGCAGGGGGCTGCTGGAAAAGCAGTGGCTGATCCCCAAAACTGAAGTCTTTCACTCTATAAACAAGAGAAGATGTCCTGAGCTTCCTCAGCATCGGGGTGCAGCCCTGGCTCCTTCTGGATGGGGCCAGATCCCGTATCTGAGGGGTCAAATGAATCCGTGGGCTCCCTTCCTAGGCCACACGCTTTAACACGAGGGCCAGAGACTTAGATTTGCTGAGCTTCTGTGCCAACACTATGCTTGATGCCTGGCACAGAGTCAAAGGCTGAGCTGGGTAGACATGTACATATCCCAAGAGCAAGAGAATGAAAGGGGGAGAGTGGGTGCCCAAATTCCTTCATCGTAAAATAAGATACAAAAATGAATTTCATGCTTGTTCATGCTCGACCAGTCAAGATCACAAGGCCCTGTAGGGATGGGCAGATCACTAAACTAAAAACTGGAGAAACTAAATAATCTTGCTGGGATTCAGTTTTCTCCTTGATAAATTGGGAATAATAGAGCTTAGCTTACAGAGCTGTCATGAGAACAGAAGGTGTGACGAAAAGCACTTACACATGGACATTCAGTAAACAGCAGTGGGCTTCCCTGGTAGCTCAGTGGTGAAGAGCTCACCTGCCAAAGCAGGAGACATGGGTTTGATCCCTGATCAGGGAAGATCCCACATGCTGCAGAGCAACTAAGCCCACGACCCATATCTATTGAGCCTATGTTCTAGAGCCTCGGAGCTGCAACTATGGAGCCTGGGTGCCACAACTATTGAAGCCCGTGTGCCCTGGAGCCCGAGTTCCACAACAAGAAAAGCCACTGCAACAAGAAGCCTGCTCACCTCAACTGGAGAGTAGCCCCCACTCCCTGCAACTAGAGAAGAGCCTGCAGCAGCAGTGAAAACCCAGAAGAGCCAGAAATAAATAATAAATAAAGTGCATTTCTTTAAAAACAGGAAAAAAAAAAACAATAAAAGCAGCTGCTCCTGTTACTGTAAGCTAGTCTCCTGGGATGTAAACAAGATGGCGTCTTTCAGTACCACAGATGGAGGTGGGCCAGGTCTGGTGGAAGGGAAAAGTGGTAAACGTGGGGCACAAATAACAAAGGGTTGGAGAAGCAGGGGGCTGCTGGAAAAGCAGTGGCTGATCCCCAAAACTGAAGTCTTTCACTCTATAAACAAGAGAAGATGTCCTGAGCTTCCTCAGCATCGGGGTGCAGCCCTGGCTCCTTCTGGATGGGGCCAGATCCCGTATCTGAGGGGTCAAATGAATCCGTGGGCTCCCTTCCTAGGCCACACGCTTTAACACGAGGGCCAGAGACTTAGATTTGCTGAGCTTCTGTGCCAACACTATGCTTGATGCCTGGCACAGAGTCAAAGGCTGAGCTGGGTAGACATGTACATATCCCAAGAGCAAGAGAATGAAAGGGGGAGAGTGGGTGCCCAAATTCCTTCATCGTAAAATAAGATACAAAAATGAATTTCATGCTTGTTCATGCTCGACCAGTCAAGATCACAAGGTCCTGTAGGGATGGGCAGATCACTAAACAAAAGTGCACACAGGGATTAAGGTCAAAGTCAAAATGGTCTGCTCAAGAAGGAGGTTGGACATCAACTCCAGAGATGCCAAAACTGCTTGGGACATTTCTAATATTTCTTCTGTGCACTTTCCTTTGGACTTTTTTTTTTTCTGAGGTGGGTGCAACTTTTACTTCTTTGAAGGTAAATTTCATTGTCACAGTAAGAAGACACTTAACGCCTAGCCAGCTCAGGCTGGATAACAGAACTGGGATAGAACCAGGCTAGTTCAGAAGTAGAGCAACTGATCTCCTTGGGCGCTTAGTGTACCTGTCCTTGCCCTGCTGCCTGACCCACTCTAGTGCCAATGGCAGGAACCCCCTGCTCCTCCTCCCACATACCACAGCTCACACAAATAACGCTGCTTGATCAACAGATATTTCTGGCTTTCTGCCTTCCAGACACAAGGTACGGTTGCACTTCCCCAGTTCCTTCAGCTGGATGAAGCCATGTGACATGTTTTCGAAAGTTAGGAGTTATGAGTGGAACGTTAGTGGGAGATTTCACTGCTGACAAGAGACCTTCCAGATTTCTCTTTCCCTCTGCATGGATCAGATGCATTTGACACAGCGGTTGCCCCACTGGTCTGGAATGTGGACTGACTCGAATGAGCAGAACCCATCAACCTTGGATCCAGCTCTCCCTAGATATGTAGCATGAACGAGAAATGAATCTTTGTAAAATTCCCTAGTTTTCCAGTGGTTAAGACTCTGTGCTTCCAAGGCAGAGGGCATGGGTTCCTTCCTTGGTCAGGGAGCTAAGATCCTGCGTGCTACATGGCACAACCAAAAAAAAAGAAAAGCAAAGAATCTTTGATGTCTTCTTTTTTAATTAATTTATTTAGTTAGTTTATTTATTTTCATCCATCCTCATTCTTTGGCTTGTGTGGGCCTCCCATTGCAGTGGCCTTTCTTGATGCAGAGCACCGGCTCTGGGCACATGCGCTCAAGAGCACTGGCTCGTAATTGGACACAGGGGTAAATTCCTTCGTCGTAAAATAAGATACAAAAATGAATTTCATGCTTGTTCATGCTCGACCAGTCAAGATCACAAGGCCCTGTAGGGATGGGCAGATCACTAAACAAAAGTGCACACAGGGATTAAGGTCAAAGTCAAAATGGTCTGCTCAAGAAGGAGGTTGGACATCAACTCCAGAGATGCCAAAACTGCTTGGGACATTTCTAATATTTCTTCTGTGCACTTTCCTTTGGACTTTTTTTTTTTCTGAGGTGGGTGCAACTTTTACTTCTTTGAAGGTAAATTTCATTGTCACAGTAAGAAGACACTTAACGCCTAGCCAGCTCAGGCTGGATAACAGAACTGGGATAGAACCAGGCTAGTTCAGAAGTAGAGCAACTGATCTCCTTGGGCGCTTAGTGTACCTGTCCTTGCCCTGCTGCCTGACCCACTCTAGTGCCAATGGCAGGAACCCCCTGCTCCTCCTCCCACATACCACAGCTCACACAAATAACGCTGCTTGATCAACAGATATTTCTGGCTTTCTGCCTTCCAGACACAAGGTACGGTTGCACTTCCCCAGTTCCTTCAGCTGGATGAAGCCATGTGACATGTTTTCGAAAGTTAGGAGTTATGAGTGGAACGTTAGTGGGAGATTTCACTGCTGACAAGAGACCTTCCAGATTTCTCTTTCCCTCTGCATGGATCAGATGCATTTGACACAGCGGTTGCCCCACTGGTCTGGAATGTGGACTGACTCGAATGAGCAGAACCCATCAACCTTGGATCCAGCTCTCCCTAGATATGTAGCATGAACGAGAAATGAATCTTTGTAAAATTCCCTAGTTTTCCAGTGGTTAAGACTCTGTGCTTCCAAGGCAGAGGGCATGGGTTCCTTCCTTGGTCAGGGAGCTAAGATCCTGCGTGCTACATGGCACAACCAAAAAAAAAGAAAAGCAAAGAATCTTTGATGTCTTCTTTTTTAATTAATTTATTTAGTTAGTTTATTTATTTTCATCCATCCTCATTCTTTGGCTTGTGTGGGCCTCCCATTGCAGTGGCCTTTCTTGATGCAGAGCACCGGCTCTGGGCACATGCGCTCAAGAGCACTGGCTCGTAATTGGACACACCGGCCCAGCTGCTCCAGAAGAGATCTTCCTGGGCCAGGGATCGAACCAGCACCCTTTTGCATTGCAGGGTGGACTCTTTACCCACTGGACCACCAGGGAAGCCCTCTTTGTTGTCTTACGCCACGGAGATCAGGAGGCTGTTTGTTACTGCAGCATAACCTAGGCTATGCTGACCAGTACAATGAGAAGCATCTCCCGCTCTTCAGGATCTCACTTGGATTTCAAGGGAACACTGCTTTTTCAAGGCAGGAGGGTGGAATCAACCTCCTACTGTTCTTTGTATTGGGCCACTTAGGACAAAACAAACTCTGAACCATAAGTGGAACTTTAGAATCACTCTGAGAGATGGCAGTACTTGTGACCATATAACTCTTAAAGAGACTACCTTGAAAGACTTGCATTTATTTGTAAATGGTAAATCTTATTTGTTACCATAATGAGGTATCATTAGACCCCTGTCAGGATGGCCAAAATCAAAAACAGTGAGAGGACCAAATGTTGGCAAGGATGCAGAGAAACTGAATTATTCATGCATGACTAGAAAGAACACAAAATGTACAGCCACTCAGGACTGGAGCGTGGCAGTTGCTGACAAAACCAATTACATGCTTTCTATACAGCTCGGGGCTTTCACTCAGGCAAGTGGGAACAGGTTCACACAAAACCTGTATAAGAATGTTGGCAGCAAATTTATTTATAGTAGCTAGAAACTACCTAATATCCTTCAGTGGGTGAATATGTACACTATGGTATATCTATTTCATGGACTACTACTCAGCAAGAAAAAGGAACAAAGGATTGACGTCTGCAACAACTTGGATGGACCCCAAAGGAACTATGCTAGGTGAAAAAAAGAGCTATAGACATACTGCATTTTTGAAATGACAAAATTTAAGAACTGGAGAACAGGTTAATAGTTGCCAGGGGTTAGGCAAGGTGGGAAGCAGGGAGCTAGCTGAGGCTATAGAACAGTTGGAGGGGGAGTCCTGGTCATGGAATTGTTCTGTATCTTGACAGCAATTATCACATGAATCTATACACGTGGTCATGACACCGCAGAGAATTAAACACACACCAACACAGTGCATGTTCATCTGAATAAAGTCAATGCATTTTAACCACATCCTGGTGGTGATATTAAACTGTAGTTATTGAAGAGCCTACCCATGGGGGGAGCTGGGGGAAGGATAAACATATTTCTGCATGATTTCTCACAACTGCATGTGGATCCACAATTACACCACAACAAAAAGGGTTTTAAAAACCTTAATTGACTAAAACAAAAATTCAGTCTTTATCCTCTGTCCCCTTATCCTGGTTTATCTTCTGTTCTTTTCTATTTTTATTTTGGGCTGTGCTGGGCAGACTTTTCTCTAGTTGTGGTGCATGGGCTTCTCATTGCAGTGGCTTTTCTGGTGGAGCACAGGTTCTAGTGCACTCTGGCTTCAGTAGTTGTGATTTCCAGCTTTAAGGCACGGGCTCAGTAGTCGTGGCACTCGGGCTTAGTTGTTTCAAACCACGTGGGATCTTCCTGGAGCAAAGATCAAACCCATGTCCACTGCACTGGCAGGTGAATTCTTTACTACTGAGCCACTGGGGGAGCCCCTATCTTATTTTCTTTAGAGCACTTAAACTACTCAAGATCACACATGTTTATCTGTTATTTCTTGCCGCCCCTGCTGAAAGGTAAGGGTAAGCTCTACCTGGAGAGAGAGTCTTCCTGGTGCCTACAACATCCCTTGCACAAAGTGGACGCCCAGGAAGTATTTGTGGAATAAATGAATGAGTGTGAAATATAGAAATAAGGAATCAATGAATGTGCTTTCACTGCAGCACATTCAACATTTAGCTAAGCTCTAAAACCTAAATTAAACAATTTGATCAACATTTTACACATTTTCTAACTCCAAGAGTTACAGGTCTCAGTGCAGAACTATTTCTTTTACAAGACAGAGTCCTAACTCATCCGTACACAATGCAGCCAAGTACACAATGCTTGCGCTGCCTCCAGCCTCCTCAGCAGAGGTCAAAGAATGAACCGACTTAGATACTTATTCAAGAATGCATTTCAGCTTGGGTGCCATTTGGTAAGCATAAATTCTAGGTCATGATATTACAGATCTGTAAGTTATTAAACACACACCAACACAGTGCATGTTCATCTGAATAAAGTCAATGCATTTTAACCACATCCTGGTGGTGATATTAAACTGTAGTTATTGAAGAGCCTACCCATGGGGGGAGCTGGGGGAAGGATAAACATATTTCTGCATGATTTCTCACAACTGCATGTGGATCCACAATTACACCACAACAAAAAGGGTTTTAAAAACCTTAATTGACTAAAACAAAAATTCAGTCTTTATCCTCTGTCCCCTTATCCTGGTTTATCTTCTGTTCTTTTCTATTTTTATTTTGGGCTGTGCTGGGCAGACTTTTCTCTAGTTGTGGTGCATGGGCTTCTCATTGCAGTGGCTTTTCTGGTGGAGCACAGGTTCTAGTGCACTCTGGCTTCAGTAGTTGTGATTTCCAGCTTTAAGGCACGGGCTCAGTAGTCGTGGCACTCGGGCTTAGTTGTTTCAAACCACGTGGGATCTTCCTGGAGCAAAGATCAAACCCATGTCCACTGCACTGGCAGGTGAATTCTTTACTACTGAGCCACTGGGGACCCCCTATCTTATTTTCTTTAGAGCACTTAAACTACTCAAGATCACACATGTCTATCTGTTCTTTCCTGCCGCTCCTGCTGAAAGGTAAGGGTAAGCTCTACCTGGAGAGAGAGTCTTCCTGGTGCCTACAACATCCCTTGCACAAAGTGGACGCCCAGGAAGTATTTGTGGAATAAATGAATGAGTGTGAAATATAGAAATAAGGAATCAATGAATGTGCTTTCACTGCAGCACATTCAACATTTAGCTAAGCTCTAAAACCTAAATTAAACAATTTGATCAACATTTTACACATTTTCTAACTCCAAGAGTTACAGGTCTCAGTGCAGAACTATTTCTTTTACAAGACAGAGTCCTAACTCATCCGTACACAATGCAGCCAAGTACACAATGCTTGCGCTGCCTCCAGCCTCCTCAGCAGAGGTCAAAGAATGAACCGACTTAGATACTTATTCAAGAATGCATTTCAGCTTGGGTGCCATTTGGTAAGCATAAATTCTAGGTCATCATCATGAATGCCTTATAAACTCAAGCGAAAAAAAAAACCTAATGGTAGTCAAACAAAAATGCTATATTCAAACCGTGTATCATAAACTGAAATTAAATAGTACTACTTTTTTTTTCTTTTTTGGCCACATGCCCTATCTTAGTGAAGCTGAGTTTATTCTAAGGAGCCAATGAAATGACCGTCAAGGCCAAGCCAAGGCCAGGAACTTGAAGTGAATTGCAAATCAAACAAAAGAACAAATTGTACTCATCTCCTGGATCTGAAACCAAACCTTAATACGAACTGTTTACTGAAATGTGAACCAGCTAAAATCTGAATGCAATTTCCAAACACACCTGATGATTCAGTCTAATCAAGTAACCGAACCCATATATATTTAAAAGCTTTTGAACTGACTCAAAAACTCACATCGCTAAACAAATCCCAGAACAAACTCAAATGAAACTAATATTTCTTTGTCTAAGGGCAGACAAAACAGAAATGTGATGATCAACTTTCTTTTCAAAGTCAGCATTATACTATGGTAAGTTTTAAAACAATTCAGCCTACAATTATTTTTCCAAGGGAGACTACACAATCCTTTTGATAGGTGTATTTTGTGCAGAAGGAGGAAGGAGGAAGTTAAGCATTCAGAATTACAGCAGACAAGGGAAGGACTTGAGAGGCGATGAAGAGAGTGTGTCCTTAGAGTTGGGAAATCCAACCATTTCTGGAGACTTCGCTTTTTATACTACGAAGTGACCAAGGGCAATCACAGCGTCGTCCTAACACCGAAACTGCAAGAGAAACACTGCTTCCGGGGGCTGGAGCACAGCCTGGACCCTGAATTGGAGTGACAGGTGCATTACCTGAGGAGAGCTGGGTGGGAAGGGGGTTCATTTCCTTGTCCACCATCTTCTGGTACAAGGCCCTCAGGCTGAAAGGCTCCACCGTGAAAGGCAGGGTCCCGGTCAGCATGGCGTACATGTTCACACCTCTGAAAAGAGAGACACCAGAGCATGAGACCAGAAGACGACCCCAGGAAGAGGATAACAGAGGGCATGGGCCTGGGATTTCAGCTTGGGTGCCATTTGGTAAGCATAAATTCTAGGTCATCATCATGAATGCCTTATAAACTCAAGCGAAAAAACCTAATGGTAGTCAAACAAAAATGCTATATTCAAACCGTGTATCATAAACTGAAATTAAATAGTACTACTTTTTTTTTCTTTTTTGGCCACATGCCCTATCTTAGTGAAGCTGAGTTTATTCTAAGGAGCCAATGAAATGACCGTCAAGGCCAAGCCAAGGCCAGGAACTTGAAGTGAATTGCAAATCAAACAAAAGAACAAATTGTACTCATCTCCTGGATCTGAAACCAAACCTTAATACGAACTGTTTACTGAAATGTGAACCAGCTAAAATCTGAATGCAATTTCCAAACACACCTGATGATTCAGTCTAATCAAGTAACCGAACCCATATATATTTAAAAGCTTTTGAACTGACTCAAAAACTCACATCGCTAAACAAATCCCAGAACAAACTCAAATGAAACTAATATTTCTTTGTCTAAGGGCAGACAAAACAGAAATGTGATGATCAACTTTCTTTTCAAAGTCAGCATTATACTATGGTAAGTTTTAAAACAATTCAGCCTACAATTATTTTTCCAAGGGAGACTACACAATCCTTTTGATAGGTGTATTTTGTGCAGAAGGAGGAAGGAGGAAGTTAAGCATTCAGAATTACAGCAGACAAGGGAAGGACTTGAGAGGCGATGAAGAGAGTGTGTCCTTAGAGTTGGGAAATCCAACCATTTCTGGAGACTTCGTTTTGATACTACGAAGTGACCAAGGGCAATCACAGCGTCGTCCTAACACCGAAACTGCAAGAGAAACACTGCTTCCGGGGGCTGGAGCACAGCCTGGACCCTGAATTGGAGTGACAGGTGCATTACCTGAGGAGAGCTGGGTGGGAAGGGGGTTCATTTCCTTGTCCACCATCTTCTGGTACAAGGCCCTCAGGCTGAAAGGCTCCACCGTGAAAGGCAGGGTCCCGGTCAGCATGGCGTACATGTTCACACCTCTGAAAAGAGAGACACCAGAGCATGAGACCAGAAGACGACCCCAGGAAGAGGATAACAGAGGGCATGGGCCTGGGGAAGCTACGGTCTTGTCACTTTCATATCTGCCCTCAGCAGTCCTTCTTGGTCCTTTACTAGAACGCTCAGCTCTGCACTGAAACAGGCAACGTGAAAGGCGTGGGTGAAAACAGCGCTGTGAAGACGTGGACCACGGTGATAAGAGGGGTTTAAAGGGCTTCAGGAGACACAGGGGCTTCCCTGGTGGCTCAGACAGTAAAAAATCTGCCAGGGATGCAGGAGAGTCAGGTTCAGTCCCTGCGTTGGGAAGATCCCCTGCAGTAGGAAATGGTCACCCACACCAAGATTCTTGCCTGGAGAGAATTCCATGGACAGAGGAGCCTGGCGGGCTACAGGCCACCGGGTCACAAAGAGTCAGACACCACTGAGCCACTAACACGCAAGATGACACAAACGAATTTATATAAAAAACAGAAACAGATTTAAGGACTTGGAAAAGAAATTTATGGTTACCAAAAGGGAAAGGTGGGGGGATAAGTTAGGAGAATGAGATTAACATAGATGCACTAGTATAACAAGGACCTACTGCATAGGGAACTCTATTCAATAGTCTATAATAACCTATATGGGAAAGCGAATCTGAAAAAAGAATGAACACATGCATATGCGTAACTGAATCACTCTGTGGCACCCCTGAAACTATCACACTATTGTAAATCAACTATATTTCAATATAAAATAAACATTAAAAGTAAATAAATTTCAGGACTTCCCTGGAGGTCCAGTAGTTAAGACTCCATGCTTCCACTACAGCGAACGTGGGTTCAGGGAACTAAGATCTCACATGCTGTGAGGCGTGGCCAAAAAATACATTTATTAATCAATTTTTTAGAAGTAAATAAAGAGCTTCAGAAGCTACCCCCATAAGGAGTAGAATCTACATCCTTTTCGTCTGGAAGGAAGTCTAGACCAAAGATATGAAAAATACTTGCGGAACCTCGGGTAACTAGGAACCTCAAATAACAGCAGTTCTGCATGATGTGGTTTTCAAGTAGAGCTTACAAGGTGGAGCCTTTAGGATGAGACCTCGGGTCTAGAACCCAATCAACAGCAGTTCGCATTAAAAGAGAGACACCAGAGCATGAGACCAGAAGACGACCCCAGGAAGAGGATAACAGAGGGCATGGGCCTGGGGAAGCTACGGTCTTGTCACTTTCATATCTGCCCTCAGCAGTCCTTCTTGGTCCTTTACTAGAACGCTCAGCTCTGCACTGAAACAGGCAACGTGAAAGGCGTGGGTGAAAACAGCGCTGTGAAGACGTGGACCACGGTGATAAGAGGGGTTTAAAGGGCTTCAGGAGACACAGGGGCTTCCCTGGTGGCTCAGACAGTAAAAAATCTGCCAGGGATGCAGGAGAGTCAGGTTCAGTCCCTGCGTTGGGAAGATCCCCTGCAGTAGGAAATGGTCACCCACACCAAGATTCTTGCCTGGAGAGAATTCCATGGACAGAGGAGCCTGGCGGGCTACAGGCCACCGGGTCACAAAGAGTCAGACACCACTGAGCCACTAACACGCAAGATGACACAAACGAATTTATATAAAAAACAGAAACAGATTTAAGGACTTGGAAAAGAAATTTATGGTTACCAAAAGGGAAAGGTGGGGGGATAAGTTAGGAGAATGAGATTAACATAGATGCACTAGTATAACAAGGACCTACTGCATAGGGAACTCTATTCAATAGTCTATAATAACCTATATGGGAAACGAATCTGAAAAAAGAATGAACACATGCATATGCGTAACTGAATCACTCTGTGGCACCCCTGAAACTATCACACTATTGTAAATCAACTATATTTCAATATAAAATAAACATTAAAAGTAAATAAATTTCAGGACTTCCCTGGAGGTCCAGTAGTTAAGACTCCATGCTTCCACTACAGCGAACGTGGGTTCAGGGAACTAAGATCTCACATGCTGTGAGGCGTGGCCAAAAAATACATTTATTAATCAATTTTTTAGAAGTAAATAAAGAGCTTCAGAAGCTACCCCCATAAGGAGTAGAATCTACATCCTTTTCGTCTGGAAGGAAGTCTAGACCAAAGATATGAAAAATACTTGCGGAACCTCGGGTAACTAGGAACCTCAAATAACAGCAGTTCTGCATGATGTGGTTTTCCAAGTAGAGCTTACAAGGTGGAGCCTTTAGGAGGCCGGTCCAAAACACACACAGCAAGACCCTCTGCGGGTGAACAAGTCACCGCCTGGCTACCACTCAGCCCTTGGAAACAAAAGCCTCACTCCTCAGATTGGTGCTTTGTTCTTCCCTTGAATTCCGTTCTGGCCTGTAAACTAGAGAAATTCCTTTGGAGCTGGGGAGGAAGGGAGGTCTCTTTCCCACTCTTATATTTTATATCATTTTTTATTGGGAGAGTCTGCTAGCCCACTCTGGCCCAGTTATCTTAGATGTGGTCAAAATACCTTCGGAATGGGCTTAACTACCTACACCCAAAGCCACAC
This sequence comes from Tragulus kanchil, assembly GCA_022376925.1. Lineage (NCBI taxonomy): Eukaryota > Metazoa > Chordata > Mammalia > Artiodactyla > Tragulidae > Tragulus > Tragulus kanchil. The sequence continues at coordinate 232,295,577 of JAIOJX010000028.1, read as the reverse complement.
AGGAACAGCAACATCTCTTGGAGAGTTTTTATTTTCCTGATGTGCAAACCTAATATCATGTTGATGAGATTTCCTGACGGGCTGAAATGCCTGGCCTGCCAAGAGATCTTGAAAGCTCAAAAGCACCCAGGGGAATGTTTTAAAAAGAAGGATCTCCAGTCAAAACAAGTCCAATGAGACATACTGAAATGAAGACCCTCGGGGCCCACTTCCACTGAGGGGCCTCTGAAACGCAGCACTCTGGAGAGGGGCAGGTCCGGAGGCCACCAGGTCCTGCTAGACGTCATTCTCAAATTGAAGACACATGCTAAGACCCAGTTCTTGCTCTGTAACTCGAGGTGAAATTAGGGAAACAGATAAATCACCATTCATTCCACAAATGCTTGCAGCCTGGCTCTCCGCCTCAGGCAGCGGTATATAGATGCAGGCCCTGGGGGGAAAACAGACAAGGACCTGCCATCTTAGAATTGGGTGAAGGCAGACAACCAGCAAATCCACAAATGAATAAGCACAGTCCTTTCAAGTAGTGAGTGCAGAGGCAAAAAGAAAATGCTGAACTCTGCTGCTCTGAAGGACCCCAAAAGGAGTAGAATCTACATCCTTTTCGTCTGGAAGGAAGTCTAGACCAAAGATATGAAAAATACTTGCGGAACCTCGGGTAACTAGGAACCTCAAATAACAGCAGTTCTGCATGATGTGGTTTTCCAAGTAGAGCTTACAAGGTGGAGCCTTTAGGAGGCCGGTCCAAAACACACACAGCAAGACCCTCTGCGGGTGAACAAGTCACCGCCTGGCTACCACTCAGCCCTTGGAAACAAAAGCCTCACTCCTCAGATTGGTGCTTTGTTCTTCCCTTGAATTCCGTTCTGGCCTGTAAACTAGAGAAATTCCTTTGGAGCTGGGGAGGAAGGGAGGTCTCTTTCCCACTCTTATATTTTATATCATTTTTTATTGGGAGAGTCTGCTAGCCCACTCTGGCCCAGTTATCTTAGATGTGGTCAAAATACCTTCGGAATGGGCTTAACTACCTACACCCAAAGCCACACAGGAACAGCAACATCTCTTGGAGAGTTTTTATTTTCCTGATGTGCAAACCTAATATCATGTTGATGAGATTTCCTGACGGGCTGAAATGCCTGGCCTGCCAAGAGATCTTGAAAGCTCAAAAGCACCCAGGGGAATGTTTTAAAAAGAAGGATCTCCAGTCAAAACAAGTCCAATGAGACATACTGAAATGAAGACCCTCGGGGCCCACTTCCACTGAGGGGCCTCTGAAACGCAGCACTCTGGAGAGGGGCAGGTCCGGAGGCCACCAGGTCCTGCTAGACGTCATTCTCAAATTGAAGACACATGCTAAGACCCAGTTCTTGCTCTGTAACTCGAGGTGAAATTAGGGAAACAGATAAATCACCATTCATTCCACAAATGCTTGCAGCCTGGCTCTCCGCCTCAGGAAGCGGTATATAGATGCAGGCCCTGGGGGGAAAACAGACAAGGACCTGCCATCTTAGAATTGGGTGAAGGCAGACAACCAGCAAATCCACAAATGAATAAGCACAGTCCTTTCAAGTAGTGAGTGCAGAGGCAAAAAGAAAATGCTGAACTCTGCTGCTCTGGACCCCAGAGGAGTTCAATTAGGGAGAGACAGAACTCTAATAAGTACTTGAAGATGGGAGGCCTTTCAAAGCAAAGTACACTGAGAGCTTACCTGTCTTGGCTGACTGGTTATGAGGTGAAACTGCATACACCAAGAAATGGAAATAAGACAGCTTCTTTGGTGGTCCAGTGGTTAAGAATCTGCCTTGCAATGCAAGTGATGCAGGTTCGATCCCCGATCCAGGAAGATTCCACGTGCTGCAGGGTAACTAAGCCCAGGTGCCACAACTATGGAGCCCACTCGCTGCAACTACTAAAGCCTGAGAACCTTAGAGTCTGTGCGCTGCAGTGAGAAGCCTGCACACCACAACGAGAGAGTAGCCCCCATCTGCCACAACTAGAGAAAGTCTTTGCCCAGCAACAACCCAGCGCAGCCAAAATAACTAAGTCAATAAATTTTGAAAGAGGAAATGGAGATAGAAGTGAACAAAGCATGTGCAGACCTGTTCAGAGCAGCAGTTTCCTGTGTGTGCTTAGTGGACACGTTCCTCAAGAACAGATGTGGGATTAATAAACCTTCTGTGGACAGATTATTTGGGGGCTAATCACCTGACATTAAGTGTGTGAGAGGAGTTCAGAATGGGGACCAGGAGCTGCGGCACATTGTTTATTAAATTCTGAATGGGAAGGACAGTGTACAGTTGAAAGAGCAAGGCAAATGAGCAACAGAGACACTGAAAGGGGAGACATCAAGATCTAATGTGGAAAGCTGGACGATAGTAGCAACATGATAGAAGCTGGGAGGCGAGGTAGTCCGGAGGCAGAAGGAAAGAGGATTAGGGGAGGCAACCTGTTGGAGAACCTTCGATGCAGTGCTACACTCTGGGTATGTTTGAGGCTGACCCAACCCTCCTTGCTTGGAGGACTCTTGAGACTGAGAAGAGGGAAAGCTAAGAGGGTTGTACCATTGTACCAATGGTTGTACCATTTATGCATTCAAAGAGGTCTTGGATGTATGGCTCTTAGGGATGGAGACCCCATGGGACACTCCACAAGGTTGTTGTTAGGACCCCTGAAAAGCCTTAAGGTCAAGCTGTTTCCAACCCCCTAAGGCAGCTCACACTATTCGGGCCAACTCTACACATGGGTGGGGGCTTCAAATATTGAGCAAGAGTCTACAACCTCTACCCCTCAACTGTGGGACACAGCCAGTTAGCCCTCTACTCAGGTGCAACTCTGAGAAAACCATAATTCAAAAGACACATGTACTCTGGTGTTCATAGCCCCCTTGATGCAAAGTGATGCAGGTGGTCCAGTGGTTAAGAATCTGCCTTGCAATGCAAGTGATGCAGGTTCGATCCCCGATCCAGGAAGATTCCACGTGCTGCAGGGTAACTAAGCCCAGGTGCCACAACTATGGAGCCCACTCGCTGCAACTACTAAAGCCTGAGAACCTTAGAGTCTGTGCGCTGCAGTGAGAAGCCTGCACACCACAACGAGAGAGTAGCCCCCATCTGCCACAACTAGAGAAAGTCTTTGCCCAGCAACAACCCAGCGCAGCCAAAATAACTAAGTCAATAAATTTTGAAAGAGGAAATGGAGATAGAAGTGAACAAAGCATGTGCAGACCTGTTCAGAGCAGCAGTTTCCTGTGTGTGCTTAGTGGACACGTTCCTCAAGAACAGATGTGGGATTAATAAACCTTCTGTGGACAGATTATTTGGGGGCTAATCACCTGACATTAAGTGTGTGAGAGGAGTTCAGAATGGGGACCAGGAGCTGCGGCACATTGTTTATTAAATTCTGAATGGGAAGGACAGTGTACAGTTGAAAGAGCAAGGCAAATGAGCAACAGAGACACTGAAAGGGGAGACATCAAGATCTAATGTGGAAAGCTGGACGATAGTAGCAACATGATAGAAGCTGGGAGGCGAGGTAGTCCGGAGGCAGAAGGAAAGAGGATTAGGGGAGGCAACCTGTTGGAGAACCTTCGATGCAGTGCTACACTCTGGGTATGTTTGAGGCTGACCCAACCCTCCTTGCTTGGAGGACTCTTGAGACTGAGAAGAGGGAAAGCTAAGAGGGTTGTACCATTGTACCAATGGTTGTACCATTTATGCATTCAAAGAGGTCTTGGATGTATGGCTCTTAGGGATGGAGACCCCATGGGACACTCCACAAGGTTGTTGTTAGGACCCCTGAAAAGCCTTAAGGTCAAGCTGTTTCCAACCCCCTAAGGCAGCTCACACTATTCGGGCCAACTCTACACATGGGTGGGGGCTTCAAATATTGAGCAAGAGTCTACAACCTCTACCCCTCAACTGTGGGACACAGCCAGTTAGCCCTCTACTCAGGTGCAACTCTGAGAAAACCATAATTCAAAAAGACACATGTACTCTGGTGTTCATAGCCCCCCTATTTATAATAGCCAGGACATGGAAGCCACCTAAAGGCCCATCAACAGATAAATGAATAAAGAGAATGTGGTACATATACACAGTGGAATATTATTTAGCCATAAAAAGGAGCGAAATGGGGTCATTTGTAGAGACGTGGAAGGACCCAGAGACTGCCATACAGAGTGAAGTAAGTCAGCAAGAGAAAAACAAGTATCAAATATTAGCACATATAAAAAGAAATCTAGAAAAATTGTACAAATGAACCTAGTTTCAGGGCAGGAGTAGAGATGCAGATGTAGAGAATGGATGTATGGACAAAGTGGGGATGCGGTGATGAACTGGAAGCTTGAGATCGACTTACATATCCTGCCACATGTAAATAGTGGGAACCTGCTGCAGAGCACAGCAGCTCAGCTGTGTGCTCTGTGAGGACCTAGAGGGATGGGATGGGGGATGGAGGAAGGGAGAAAGAGAGGGAGGTACAAGAGGAAGAGGGGATATATATATATATATATATACACACACACACATGTGACTGATTCGCTTTGTTATACGGCAGAAACGAACACAACATTGTAAAGCAACCATATCCCAATCAAAAAATAAAAAGAATGCTAAAGGAGGAAGAATCTTATGGTAATAGGAGCGGGAATCCAGCTGAAGGAGCTTGGTGAATGTAATATGGGGCCAGAGAATCAACTCTAAAAACTTTATGAGGTTTCTTTCTTCAAGGAATTCTTGAGACATCAAACTGCTTGTCTCCTTATCACCGCTGGCTAAAAATGATGACAAAACACTCTAGTCACTTCCCATTTCCATTATCTGGCAGGGACCACAGATAAAGGTAACAGATGCTTGTCTTAAAAATGGTGTCCAAGCAAGTGGTTTTCATAGTAATGCTAACAACTGATTGTTTTGACCTACCCAGGTAGCTCAGTGGTAAAGAATCTGCCTACCAAGCAGGATATGAAGGTTTAACTGCTGGGTCTACAACCTCTACCCCTCAACTGTGGGACACAGCCAGTTAGCCCTCTACTCAGGTGCAACTCTGAGAAAACCATAATTCAAAAGACACATGTACTCTGGTGTTCATAGCCCCCCTATTTATAATAGCCAGGACATGGAAGCCACCTAAAGGCCCATCAACAGATAAATGAATAAAGAGAATGTGGTACATATACACAGTGGAATATTATTTAGCCATAAAAAGGAGCGAAATGGGGTCATTTGTAGAGACGTGGAAGGACCCAGAGACTGCCATACAGAGTGAAGTAAGTCAGCAAGAGAAAAACAAGTATCAAATATTAGCACATATAAAAAGAAATCTAGAAAAATTGTACAAATGAACCTAGTTTCAGGGCAGGAGTAGAGATGCAGATGTAGAGAATGGATGTATGGACAAAGTGGGGATGCGGTGTGATGAACTGGAAGCTTGAGATCGACTTACATATCCTGCCACATGTAAATAGTGGGAACCTGCTGCAGCTGCTGTGCTCTGTGAGGACCTAGAGGGATGGGATGGGGGATGGAGGAAGGGAGAAAGAGAGGGAGGTACAAGAGGAAGAGGGGATATATATATATATATATATACACACACACACATGTGACTGATTCGCTTTGTTATACGGCAGAAACGAACACAACATTGTAAAGCAACCATATCCCAATCAAAAAATAAAAAGAATGCTAAAGGAGGAAGAATCTTATGGTAATAGGAGCGGGAATCCAGCTGAAGGAGCTTGGTGAATGTAATATGGGGCCAGAGAATTAACTCTAAAAACTTTATGAGGTTTCTTTCTTCAAGGAATTCTTGAGACATCAAACTGCTTGTCTCCTTATCACCGCTGGCTAAAAATGATGACAAAACACTCCAGTCACTTCCCATCTCCATTATCTGGCAGGGACCACAGATAAAGGTAACAGATGCTTGTCTTAAAAATGGTGTCCAAGCAAGTGGTTTTCATAGTAATGCTAATAACTGATTGTTTTGACCTACCCAGGTAGCTCAGTGGTAAAGAATCTGCCTACCAAGCAGGATATGAAGGTTTAACTGCTGGGTCGGGAAGATCCCCTGGAGAAGGAGCTGGCATCCCACTCCAGTAGCCGTGCCAGAGGAGCCTGTTGGGTTACAGCCCAAGGGGTCGCCAAGAGTCGGACATGACTTAACAACTAAACAAGCTGATTGTTTTAGCCACCTCACTCCAGATTTTCATTTCCCTTGGAGAAGTTTATCATCAACAAAAACCGTCACAAATCTGTTAAAGAAGACCCAGTTCTCTACCCGGCACCTCTCACCTATACAATGTGAATAATAGTACCTACCTCTCAGGTTCTATGTGGGTCAAATGAACTAATCCACAGAAAGCACTGAATGTCGTCCCTGGTATAAAGTTAGTGCTTGATAAAAATGTGACCTATTGTTTCATCACAAAACTTTTAAAAAACAAGAAATAGAGAAGCTACAATTATATCTGTATCTAATGCCAAATGATAGAATTTCCCCGGTTGCTCATTAGTAAAGAATCCACTTGCAATGCAGAAGTCACAGGAGACGCAGGTTCAATCCCTGGGTCGGGAAGACCTCCTGGAAGAGGGCATCGCAGCCCACTCCAATATTCTTGCCTGGAGAATCCCATGGACAGAGGAGCCTGGCAGGCTATAGTCCATAGGGTCACAAAGAGTCAGACATGGCTGCAGCAATTTAGCATAAATGCACGTGAAAGAAGAATGAAAATCTACATTAATAGTCCTATGGCCACAGTCCATTTGAAAGGGAAACCAGACTAAGCATCTTAATTCCCTTCCCCCAGAGGTCTCATACATGTTTAATATCTGGATAAGAAAAATCTAGCTCCTTTGACATCTCAGAAGGATGTGAGAAAACCAAGGGAAAAAATGTGGAATGTGGTTTATAAACCTCTGTAATCCCACAGAATTAGTAGGAGTTGCAAAACATGTTCAGAATTTCCTGATGTGTCTTTTGAAACATGGCCCAGGGGCTTCTCGCTTCTCCCTGGCAGACATGGGGCTCTCAAGAACCACAGAGAGTTTTCAAGAAAGTAGTGAGATCTTGGGATGAAGGAGGGCAACATGCATGTGTGCTCAATCGTGTCTGACTCTCTGTGACCCCATGGACCGTAGCCTGTCGGGCTCCTCTGTCCATGGGACTTTCCAGGCAAGAATACTGGAGTGGATTCCCACTTCCTTCTTCCTGACCCAGGAACTGAACTGGCATCTCCTGAACTGCAGGCAGATTCTTTACCGCTGAACCAGCGGGGGGAAGCCCGAAGGAGGGCGACAAGCAAATACAAGTCAGGGCTTCCAAGCAGAAAGAAATAAGGGTGGGTCATTGACGGATGCAAGCAAATCCAAATTCAAAGACAATGACCAGGTGGAATACTCATGATGTCAAGAGAGAAAGAAAACATGCCCTTGAAGGGCAGCTGGAAGACGAGAGGAAGGGATCCCGGGAAATGTAGATGTAAAATCTTTGGTATTAAATCAGGGGCTAGGGGACTTCCTGGCAGTCCAGTGGTAAGAATCTGCCATTCAATGAGGGGGACTCGGGTTTCAATCCCTGATCAGAGAACTAAGATCCCACATGTCACAGGGCAACTCAGCCCACGGGCCACAACTAGAGAGCTGTGTGCTGCAACTACTGAAGCCTGCACTCTGCAGCCTGTGCTCCACAATGAAAGAAGCCCATCCACCACAACTAAGACACAATGCAGCCAAAAAAAAAAAAGAAGAAAGGAAAATAAATTTTTAAAAAAATCGGGAGCCAAGTAGTGGTCCTGATATTTAGTCTAACACATAAAAATATTCCCTGGAGGGAAAGCTGGGCTCTCATCTGACATGTCTGAAAGAAAAGACATAGTGATAGACTACGGATAGCTCCCTGGAGATGTCGATCAGTAATTTTAACAGGACACAAGGACAACATAATTGGTAGATCTATGCTGGGAATGATCGAGAGCAAGAGGCGAAGGGATGACAGAGAATGACGTGGTTGGATAGCGTCGATTCAATGGACATGAGGTAGAACAAATGCAGAGAGACGCTGAAGGACTGAGAAGCCTGGCAGGCTGCAGCTCATGGTGTCGAAAAGAGCTGGACATGACTTAACCGCTGAACAACAACAATGGTGTCAGGGGAGAGTGTGAATGCTGGCTGGCCCTCCCGGGGCTGGGGTGCAGCTCATCTTACACCAGAGTGACACGGAGAGAACCTTCCCCTAACACATCTTGCTTCTGTGGGATTTTTCAAGAAAGAAACTGCCTTATAAAAATTAAAAATAATTCTCTGCCTAAAAGCAAGAGCCTTCCACCTTTCAGTATCAACTTTCAGTGCAACTTCCAATTTAAGGTCTTAAAAATAGAGTGGGAACAGATCCATGCATTTGGAAAATCTCAAACTTCAAGACTACTCCATTATATGGTCTCTGTTCAGCAAGAAATTATTTTCTTGTGGATTTTAAGACTTTTCCCCCCCTTTTCCTTTCTTCTCTCTTCTAAGTGCATGTTAGCTACAAAAAGTCATGGATTTTATAATGGAAAAAAAAATTTCTGAAGCTAAAGAAAAATGTCTGTTTTAAAAGTTAATGTGCACAGTACCCCGTGGATCCCTTCTCCCTCACCTAGCTTTAAAAATCCTTCGCTAAAACTCTGGGGAGCTCAAGGCTTTTTAGAGCACAAGTCACCTCATCCCATTGCATGGCCGTGCAATAAACCTTACCCTTCTCAAAAAAAAAAAAAGAAAAAGAAAAGTCATAAGATCTAAAGAACCCAAAAGAACCCATTAGGCCACTTTCTTACTGCTTCTCCTGCCATCTTTTATTTGAAGGGGGTCTGAATGGAGAGCAAAACACTGTCCTTCCAGACTTGAGCCCCAGATGTAGCTGACAGCGTCTAATAGCACTGTGATAAATCAGAGTCTGAGAACTGGAACAAATTCTCCAGCTCTCCCTCCTGATAGCCAAGGTCTACACAAGGATGGAACTGGAAACAAGATGGCGCTCCTCAGCCAACTTGTCTACACAAAAGGACTACACTGAGGCAGATTTTTCCCACACAGAGAAAACAGGCTTGGTGTGCCTGGGACGGTGGGCTGGGTTTACGGTGCAGGACACTCCACCAAGCATTACGTCTTCACACAAATGCTTCCTTCCCACCCTCAGACATCCCGTGAGAGCAAAGAGCAACTTTGGACATGGGTAGAACAAATGCAGAGAGACGCTGACTGAAGCCTGGCAGGCTGCAGCTCATGGTGTCGAAAAGAGCTGGACATGACTTAACCGCTGAACAACAACAATGGTGTCAGGGGAGAGTGTGAATGCTGGCTGGTCCTCCCGGGGCTGGGGTGCAGCTCATCTTACACCAGAGTGACACGGAGAGAACCTTCCCCTAACACATCTTGCTTCTGTGGGATTTTTCAAGAAAGAAACTGCCTTATAAAAATTAAAAATAATTCTCTGCCTAAAAGCAAGAGCCTTCCACCTTTCAGTATCAACTTTCAGTGCAACTTCCAATTTAAGGTCTTAAAAATAGAGTGGGAACAGATCCATGCATTTGGAAAATCTCAAACTTCAAGACTACTCCATTATATGGTCTCTGTTCAGCAAGAAATTATTTTCTTGTGGATTTTAAGACTTTTCCCCCCCTTTTCCTTTCTTCTCTCTTCTAAGTGCATGTTAGCTACAAAAAGTCATGGATTTTATAATGGAAAAAAAAATTTCTGAAGCTAAAGAAAAATGTCTGTTTTAAAAGTTAATGTGCACAGTACCCCGTGGATCCCTTCTCCCTCACCTAGCTTTAAAAATCCTTCGCTAAAACTCTGGGGAGCTCAAGGCTTTTTAGAGCACAAGTCACCTCATCCCCTTGCATGGCCTTGCAATAAACCTTTCCCTGCTCAAAAAAAAAAAAGAAAAAGAAAAGTCATAAGATCTAAAGAACCCAAAAGAACCCATTAGGCCACTTTCTTACTGCTTCTCCTGCCATCTTTTATTTGAAGGGGGTCTGAATGGAGAGCAAAACACTGTCCTTCCAGACTTGAGCCCCAGATGTAGCTGACAGCGTCTAATAGCACTGTGATAAATCAGAGTCTGAGAACTGGAACAAATTCTCCAGCTCTCCCTCCTGATAGCCAAGGTCTACACAAGGATGGAACTGGAAACAAGATGGCGCTCCTCAGCCAACTTGTCTACCCAAAAGGACTACACTGAGGCAGATTTTTCCCACACAGAGAAAACAGGCTTGGTGTGCCTGGGACGGTGGGCTGGGTTTATGGTGCAGGACACTCCACCAAGCATTACGTCTTCACACAAATGCTTCCTTCCCCACCCTCAGACATCCCCGTGAGAGCAAAGAGCAACTTTGGTGAAAAAATGTTGTATTCTCAATCTCTGGGATACAAAATTCTCAATTTCTGTTTTCCCTACCCTTAGAGACTTTCCAAAGTTCTCCAGAGAGCTCTGTAAACTTTTAAAATTAAGCTAATTTTGATTCTTTTCATTTAAAAAGTATATCTGTATCAAGATGTTTTAATTAGCATATACGCCACTCTAAGGAAAAACCCGTTAGCAATAAAAATGGTTCACCACAGCAGAATGAACATTTAGGTTTTGTCTCTGAAATTTCAAAATTCAATGGAGATACAGATACAGATGTGTCATTCATATGAATTAAAGGAAAGAAGTGAATGATTTTAGAGACAGTCACATATGGTCCACATATGAAAGCAATGACCATTGAAAATAATGGAAATCTCCTAAGATGCTGTTGTTTAGTCACTAAGTCGTGTCTGAGTCTTTACAGACTCGTGGACTGCAGCATGTCACGCTCTTTTGTCCTTCACTATTTCCTGGAATTTGCTCAAATTCATGTCCATTGAGTTGGCGATGTTATCCAACTGCCTGATCCTCTGTCACCCCCATCTCCTCTGGCTCTCACTCTTTTTCAGCATCAGGGTATTTTCCAATGAGCTGGCTCTTTGCATCAGGTGGCCAAAGTACTGTGGCTCCAGCTTCAGCATCAGTTCCTCCAATGAATATTCAGGGTTGATTTCCCTTAGGATTGACTGATTTGATCTCCTTGCAGTCCAAGGGACTCTCAAGAGTCTTCTCCAACACCACAACTATAAAGCATCAATTCTTCAGTGCTTATTATTAGGACTCATGTTGCTTATTGCTCTGCCGGGTTGCATACTATGTGCAATAGGATGTTAAATATGCGACCTTCCCCCTTTTCTCTCTCAATTTAGGCTGAATCTCCAAGATGACAGATACTGTTGATTCTCATATTCCAAAGTGAGGCCTGAGATTGCTTGAGCAAGACTTGCAATGGAGAATCTTTATGGTTCAGCTCTCACATCCATACCATGACTACTTGGAAAACCTTAGCATTGACTATACGGACCTTTGTCCACAAAGTGACGTTTCTGCTTTTTAATAAGTTGTCTATGTTGGTCTCAGCTTTTCTTCCAAGGCACAAGCACCTTTTAATTTCATGGTTGCACATGCAGCATTATCCATTTCCATTGTGAATTCCTGATCCACTAGAGGAGGAGGACTCTAGGGACCCCATTTGTGGGGAAGAGCTTTTTTCCCATAGTTTCCTTGAATGACAATCTGGTTTTCTTCCTGAGTCAGTGTCAGAAGCCTTGAAGAAAGACCCCATCCATCTGTCAAGGTCACAAAAAACCCCTCTGGAGAAGGGAGTTTGCTTTTGGAAGTGGAGTCTTCATTCTGTTGTTGTTTCAGAGCAATAAAAAGGGATGTTTTATAATAACAGTGTCTGATCTGGGGAGAAAATTGGTCCCACTTTCACTGTATTTTAAACAGCCTTTAAAATTAAGTTCTCTTTGGGCTTTCCATTTCCAGTGCTGCTAGCAAAGTTGTGGGCACTAAATAGAAACCTAACCAACATCTCAGACACAACACCCCAAAGAGGTGGGAACTCAGTCTCTTAAAGAAGGCTCTGAAGTTTTGTTTTCTCTCAAGATTAAGAGCAAGAGTTTTTAGAGTTTTCATACCTTCCTGCCTTCCCATTGACGGTTCCCTCTGCCTGGAAAGTTTCTCCTCCTTTTCTCCACCTGACAAACTCTACCTCATCCCTCAGGAACAGATTAAACTCTCCTCTGAGGTCTTCTCTTTAAAAACCAAAAAAAAAAAAAAAAAATTATGTGGACCATTTATAGAGTCTTCATTGAATTTTCCATTATAATATGGCCTCTGTTTTATGTTTTGCATTCTTGGCCATGAAGCCTGTGGGATCTTATTTCCCCAACCAGGGACAGGCCCTGTACCCCCTGCATTGGAAGGCAAAGTCTCAGCCACCGCATGACCAGGGAAGTCCCTGATGCCTCCTTGAAAAAGATACTGTTGATTCTCATATTCCAAAGTGAGGCCTGAGATTGCTTGAGCAAGACTTGCAATGGAGAATCTTTATGGTTCAGCTCTCACATCCATACCATGACTACCTGGAAAACCTTAGCATTGACTATCGGACCTTTGTCCACAAAGTGACGTTCTGCTTTTAATAAGTTGTCTATGTTGGTCTCAGCTTTTCTTCCAAGGCACAAGCACCTTTTAATTTCATGGTTGCACATGCAGCATTATCCATTTCCATTGTGAATTCCTGATCCACTAGAGGAGGAGGACTCTAGGGACCCCATTTGTGGGGAAGAGCTTCTTTCCCATAGTTTCCTTGAATGACAATCTGGTTTTCTTCCTGAGTCAGTGTCAGAAGCCTTGAAGAAAGACCCCATCCATCTGTCAAGGTCACAAAACCCCTCTGGAGAAGGGAGTTTGCTTTTGGAAGTGGAGTCTTCATTCTGTTGTTGTTTCAGAGCAATAAAAAGGGATGTTTTATAATAACAGTGTCTGATCTGGGGAGAAAATTGGTCCCACTTTTACTGTATTTTAAACAGCCTTTAAAATTAAGTTCTCTTTGGGCTTTCCATTTCCAGTGCTGCTAGCAAAGTTGTGGGCACTAAATAGAAACCTAACCAACATCTCAGACACAACACCCCAAAGAGGTGGGAACTCAGTCTCTTAAAGAAGGCTCTGAAGTTTTGTTTTCTCTCAAGATTAAGAGCAAGAGTTTTTAGAGTTTTCATACCTTCCTGCCTTCCCATTGACAGTTCCCTCTGCCTGGAAAGTTTCTCCTCCTTTTCTCCACCTGACAAACTCTACCTCATCCCTCAGGAACAGATTAAACTCTCCTCTGAGGTCTTCTCTTTAAAAACCAAAAAAAAAAAAAAAAATTATGTGGACCATTTATAGAGTCTTCATTGAATTTTCCATTATAATATGGCCTATGTTTTATGTTTTGCATTCTTGGCCATGAAGCCTGTGGGATCTTATTTCCCCAACCAGGGACAGGCCCTGTACCCCCTGCATTGGAAGGCAAAGTCTCAGCCACCACATGACCAGGGAAGTCCCTGATGCCTCCTTGAATTTAACCCAGATGGACAACTACATTTTTTCTCTGTACATTTTCCCCTGACATTCTCTACTCGTTTAAAGAGTAGACTTCTAAGTCACCTATAAGCAAGTGCCTTGGTCAGCTTGGGTGCCATCACCTGATGGGGGAGTTTAACCCCCGGAAGGTAATTTTCTCACAATGCTGGAGGCTGGAGGTCTGTGTCAGGATGTGTCAGCCTAGTCAAGTTCTGCTGAGGTTTCTCCTCCTGGCTTGTAGACAGCCATCTTCTCCCTGTGTCCTCAATGTCAGACAGTGAGCAAGCTCTTTTTAAAAGAACGCCAATGCCATCATGAAGCCTCCACCTCATGGCCTCCCAAAGGTGCCACCTGCAAATACCATCACTCTGGGAGTCAGGGCTTCAACATAGGAATGTGTGAGAGATAACCATTCCATCCACAACAGAAATTTTTTTGCAAATTTTGTGCTCAGTTGTATCTGACTCACTGTGATCCCATGGATGGTAGCCTACCAGGCTCCTCTGTCTATGGAATTTTCCAGGCAAGAATACTGGAGTGGGTTACCATTTCCTACTCTAGGGCATCTTCCTGACCCAAGATCAAACCCACGTCTCCTATGCCTCCTGTATTGCAGGCAGATTCTACACAGCAGTAGATAAGTGTGTTCATTTGAAAAAATAGCCACAAGTTCCTTATCACTCTCCTGATTGAAGAGTAGAAACTATCTCTCCTCTTGACCCTAGGTTTGGCCATTGGGCCATCTGCTTTGCCCGAAGAGGCATGAGCCAGTGTGACATTAAGAACTCTTGAAAACTTCTATGGGGCTTCCCTGGTGGTCCAGTGGGTAAGGACACCACCTTGCAGTACAAGGGGTGCTGGTTCGATCCCTGGCCTGGGAAGATCCCACGTGCTGCAGAGCGACTGGACCAATGTGTCCAATTACCAAGCCAGAGCTCTGGAGCGCATGCGCCCAGAGCCGGTGCTCTGCGATAGCAGAGGCCACCGCGATGGGAAGCCCACATGGGCCAAAGAACAAAGATGGATGAAAATAGATAAATGAAAGACCAATAGAAGTGGCCCGCCCGCCCCCTCCCTCCCCACCCCCACCTCACCCCATCCCAAAAATAAATAAATAAATAAATCTTTAAAAAAAAAGAAAAGAAAAGTATTTCTATACCAAGGCTTGTCCTCTCTTACTCCAGCACTCTTCCATCGTCATGTGAACAAAATTGTACATATTGATTTCCTTTTGCTTCTGGTTGTCATGCGGGCAATAATGTGTTATCTATAGCGCACAGCAAAGACTGAGACTTCCGTTTTATGATCTGACCATGTGATGACCTCTGTTGGGGAGCTGATGGAGGGTTACACTCCACTGGCAGGTGAGAGGCGACCAAGAGTCCAACTAGTCCAGTTCATTTGTCAGTTCGTACACTTGACTTAGTAAAGGAAATATTCCATACTTGGGAAGAGAATGACTCTTGGGATCCGGAACGGAGGGGTTTAACTCACCTTTGACCTCTCCTGAGATGGCAGAGCTTAAATAACAGAAGTGTATCATCTGACACTTCTGGGGGCTCAGGGCCTGAGCTGACAGTGTCGGCAGGGTTGGTGCTCCCTGTGGGCAGTGAGGGAGGCTTTGTCTCTTGCTGCTCTCTGAGCTTATGCTGGTTTGCTGGCCATCTGGGGTTCCTCAATGCAGATGTGTCATGCTGGTCCTTGCCTTTATCGTCTCATGGCCTTCTCCCTCTGTGTCTAAATCTTGCCTTTATATGAGGACCCAGTCCTGTTGGGCTAGAACCCACCCTATTGACCTGATTTAACTCATTAAAGACTCCATCTCTAAGTAAGGTCATATTCTGAGGTCCTGGGGGTTAGGACTCCCATGTTTCTTTCTCTGGAAGGACGCAGTTCAATCCGTAACATTTTGCTTTGCAACTGTTTACAATTGTCCCATGGCTTCTCCCTACCTTTAGGGCAAAATTCACACCCCTTCCCACTCTTTCCCACTACGTGGCTTTCATCCATCCTGTTCTTTCTGCCTGGAGCCTTCTCCCACTCCGTCTTCCTCCAATAGCTCATTCTTCTCATCCTTAGATTTGGGTTTGAGATCTCAAGAGGCCACCCCCATCCTCGTTCCCTGCAGCCCGCCCACTTCCTCCAGAGCCGTTACTGCAGTGAATGTACAGCTTTTTTAAAAAAGTGTCTGTCTGCCCCACGAGAACATAAACCCTACAAGAGCAAGAGCAACAGAGTGGAAGCAGTAGAGGGTGATGATCAAAGGTAAACTCTAGAGTCTAGCCACCTCGGTCCATCCTGGCACCGTCCCCCATCAGCTGTGTTATCTGGGCCAGCGCCTACAGCTCTTCACGTCTCAGTGTCCCTCATCTGTAAAGTGGGACAATACAGCATTCCCTCACAGAGTTCTGAGGCAGATGGGATGAACTAAAGCACACAAAGCCCTCCGAGTACTGCTTAACCCTCGGCGGGAGGTACGTGAGGGTTAACAATGTTGATTACAGGAGCAGGATAGGCCATTGTGCACTCACGATCTCGGCACAAGGCCTGACTCCGCAAACAGGTGCCGAATGCTCACATCTCCAGTGGGCCAACATGTGGCTCACATCGCTTCCTATCGTTTTGTAAGCTTTATCAACAGCTTCTAAAAAGGGCCTAGTTTATAGCATCCCTGTGAACTAGGTGTGGGTCATGGGGTCTCATCCCCCAGGGGATGTTCCAGGGAGTCAGCTAACATGGAGTTGCTCTGAGAAAACCTGGTTTCTGAGAAAGAGTAAAACGTGGTCCTACATGGCTGAGCAAGGGTAAGAATTTACTCCACCTCAACCCCCCATGACAGGGCACCAGAACAGGGGCTGCGGTTTCTGGTCTACCTGGATGTCCTCCAGAGCTTTGTTGTGATCAACTGAAGACCAGAGTCTGCAGAATCTGTAAAGTTCATAACCGATTATCAAAGGCTTTCACCTACATTGCTTGATGGCATTATGACTAAGAGTGAGACCTGATTAGAATTTTCAAGAGACCTTCAGCTGCACATCATCTTCTTGAGAAAAAATAATGCAATGAAGTGGAGACTAGCAGAGAAGTGTCCCACTGCCCCAGAAACAGCACCACTGTAGCCAGGGTAGAGAAGGCAGGCAGGCAAATATCCGGGCCGCCTGGTCTCGGGTCATCTCCGTCTTCCTCGAATAGCTCATTCTTCTCATCCTTAGATTTGGGTTTGAGATCTCAAGAGGCCACCCCCATCCTCGTTCCCTGCAGCCCGCCCACTTCCTCCAGAGCCGTTACTGCAGTGAATGTACAGCTTTTTTAAAAAAGTGTCTGTCTGCCCCACGAGAACATAAACCCTACAAGAGCAAGAACAACAGAGTGGAAGCAGTAGAGGGTGATGATCAAAGGTAAACTCTAGAGTCTAGCCACCTTGGTCCATCCTGGCACCATCCCCCATCAGCTGTGTTATCTGGGCCAACGCCTACAGCTCTTCACGTCTCAGTGTCCCTCATCTGTAAAGTGGGACAATACAGCATTCCCTCACAGAGTTCTGAGGCAGATGGGATGAACTAAAGCACACAAAGCCCTCAGAGTACTGCTCAACCCTCGGCGGGAGGTACGTGAGGGTTAACAATGTTGATTACAGGAGCAGGATAGGCCATTGTGCACTCAAGAACTCGGCACAAGGCCTGACTCCGCAAACAGGTGCCGAATGCTCACATCTCCAGTGGGCCAACATGTGGCTCACATCGCTTCCTATCGTTTTGTAAGCTTTATCAACAGCTTCTAAAAAGGGCCTAGTTTATAGCATCCCTATGAACTAGGTGTGGGTCATGGGGTCTCATCCCCCAGGGGATGTTCCAGGGAGTCAGCTAACATGGAGTTGCTCTGAGAAAACCTGGTTTCTGAGAAAGAGTAAAACGTGGTCCTACATGGCTGAGCAAGGGTAAGAATTTACTCCACCTCAACCCCCCATGACAGGGCACCAGAACAGGGGCTGCGGTTTCTGGTCTACCTGGATGTCCTCCAGAGCTTTGTTGTGATCAACTGAAGACCAGAGTCTGCAGAATCTGTAAAGTTCATAACCGATTATCAAAGGCTTTCACCTACATTGCTTGATGGCATTATGACTAAGAGTGAGACCTGATTAGAATTTTCAAGAGACCTTCAGCTGCACATCATCTTCTTGAGAAAAAATAATGCAATGAAGTGGAGACTAGCAGAGAAGTGTCCCACTGCCCCAGAAACAGCACCACTGTAGCCAGGGTAGAGAAGGCAGGCAGGCAAATATCCGGGCCTCCTGGTCTCGGGTCATCTCCGTGCCCCCTGCAGCTCCCCTCTATCTGCCTTCCTCCAACGTCACCATTACTCCAGGCGAAGTCACTGGATGGACGTCGACACAGCAGGTGGAAATGGACCAAGTCCCTTTATTTTAATCCTGGGGCCCCCAAACTAAGAAATGGAGCGTCTAAATGGCTGCTAAACGTGGATTCCTTTCCTGGGCAAAGGGGCTGAGATGAAGGGGCAGGATCCAAGTCTGAGCTCAGTACTCACCTTAGGATGCTGCTGCCTTGCTCAGCCTGTGCTTTTCATTTTCTTTTTCTTAAAATTAATTTTTATTGGAATAGAGTTGCTTTACAATGCTGTGTTAGTTTTTACTGCACAGCAAAATGATTCAGCTATACGTATACATACATCCCCACTTTTTTGAGTTTCCTTCCCATTCAGGTCCCCACAGAGCATTAAACACAGTTCTCTGTGCTACACACCAGGTTCCCATCAGTTGCCTATTTTATACGTAGTTTCAATAGCGTTTGTCTATCCCAATCTCCCAATTCACCCCACTCTCCCTTTCCCTTTTAGTATCCATACATTTGGTTTTCCTTTGTATTAGCCCTGCATGAGATAAACACTTCATCTCCATCTTAGCGGTCGCAAGAGGATGAGAAGCTCCAGGCAGTCAGAAGGCCAAGTGGTCTCCTATACCTCTGAGAGTCCACAGGCTCTTTCCTTCCTCCCTTCTTTCTTTGCTTCCTTCCTTCCTTCCGCCAGCAGTTCTAGACTTTGCAGAGATGCCTGCTTTCTTAGTCATGGACCAGAAAGATTCCCCCTTACACAAGCTGAGCTTCATCACCATGACAACCAGTGAGGACACTGTACTGTCCAGCCCCTTTTTGAGAGCACGATCTCAGGAGCTGTCACCTCCTCTCCAACCTCTCTTTCCCTTGGATCACTGTGTTACCTGTCCTGCTCCCTATCACCTGTTAACGTGACACCCTTGAACTCCTGGTCTTTCAGACTAGGCATCTCCACATGTTTCTTTTGTGTGTGTGGGGGGGCGTCATTCATGTATTTATTTATTGGTACACAAATCACTCCTCTCAAAGCTTTCCATTTAGCATAAATTCATTCCCTAAATGTTAAGGAAAGGGAGTGATTATTTAGACTCAAACTTCCATATTCACCCATTCATACATGCATGTATGCAGGTTCAGTTTCTTAAGCGTGTCTGACTCTGAGACCCCCTAGACGGTAGCCCTCCCGGCTCTTCTGTCCTTGCAGTTCTCCAGGCAAGAATACTGCAGTGGGTGCTGTTTCTTCCTCCAGGGAATCTTCCCAACCCAGAGATCAAACAAGCATCTCTTATGTCTCTTGCATTGGAGATTACCAATTCTCTTTACCACTAGGGCCATCTGGGAAGCCCAAGCTACAGTCCATGGGGTTGAAAAGAGTCAGACACAACTAAGCAATGAACACTTTCACTTTCTCCAGTTTCATTCATCTGAGTGAAATGCTCTCTCCTCTTTCTCCTCTCTCCTTCCCTCCCTCCCTCCTTCCTTTCTCCCTCTCCAGCCCAGGCTCCGTGCCACGTGCTAGGCATTCCCAGACCAAGAGATGGACTCTGAAGTCGTGACACTGATTAGCCCTGGAATGTGGGAGGCAACGGGCCATTTGAAGAGCTGGAAAACAGTATTCCAGGCAAAAGCACCAGAGAGTGCTCGTGGGGGCTGGGGGTAGGGTGGAAGGTTGAGCGAAATAGGTGAAGGGGATTAAGAAGTACAAACATCCATTTATAAAATAAGTAAGTCACAGAGGTGTAATGTACAGCATAGGGAATATAGTCAGTAACACGGCAATAATGTTGTATGGTGACAGATGGTTACTGGACTTATTGTGGTGATCAGTTCTTAATATATATATATATATAACATTGAACCACTGTGCTGTAACACCCGAAACTAACATTATATTGTACACCAACTGTGTTTCAATAAAAGAAAAGAAACAGCGACTGCAAAGCCCAGAGGTGGGGAAGGCAAAACAGAAGATAACATGCGTAAAGAACCATGAGCAGAGGGCAGGGTGATGGGTGAAGAGGCAGGAGAGGCAGGCAGACCCATGAGGAGCAGGACCAGGGCCAATGTTGGGATTTACACTGATGCTGAAAGCTTTGTGAGACCCTAAGTAGGGGAACTGTGGTGCTGGAGAAGACTCCTGCAAGGAGATCAAACCAGCCAATCCTAAAGGAAATCAACCCTGAATACTCATTGGAAGGACTAATGCTAAAGCTGAAGCTCCAATACTTTGGCCACCTGATGTGAAGAGCCGACTTACTGGAAAAGACCCTGATGCTGGGAAAAATAGAAGGCAGAGGAAGAAGGGGGCGACAGAGGATGAGATGGTTGGATGACATCACTGACTCAATGGACATGAGTTTGAGCAAGCTCTGGGACATGGCGAAGGACAGGGAAGTCTGGCATGCTGCCGTCCATGGGTCACAAAGAGTCGGACATGACTGAGCGACTGAATTGAACTGAATTGAACTGAACTGAAGTAGGGGAACAACATGAGTGATTCATGAAACCAGAACCTCATCTTGATGCGTGCTCAGCTCTGTTTTCTTCTCCCTTGGCCCCATTGCTGAATTTTAATAAAGGACTCTTGGGGTACTTGGTGGAAAACAGACAGAAAGAGCAGAGGTGGAAAGTGGGACTCCAAAGAATCACTGTGGGTATATCCCAGAGCTGGTAATTCATGCTCATCAAATGAAAGAAAGCGAAAGTCAAATCACTCAGTCGTGCCCAACTCTTCGCGATTCTATGGACGAGCCTTGGAACTCTCTCCAGGTAAGAACACTGGAGTAGTTGGCCTTTCCCTTCTTCAGGGGATTCTTCCCAACCCAGAGATCGAACCCAGGTCTCCCGCACTGCTGGTAGACTTTTTACCAGCTGAGCCACCAGGGAGGCCTGTCAAATACTTAAAGGTTATTTCATCAGAAGGGGACAAGTGGAGACAGCAGGAGGGAGCATTCAGCCTCAGAAGCTCAATAACTCACATGGACCAGACATCGATTTTGGGGCCGTATTTCTTCCTGGCAAGGAGTTCAGGCGCGGCGTACGCGGGGCTGCCACACTGCGTGCTGAACGGGTCGGAGTGGCCCAGGATCCCCGCACAGTTGCTCAAACCGAAGTCTGCAAAGAGGGAGGACAAAACCAGCTCTGAATCAGAGAACCGTGGACACGAATGAGGAGGGAGGGAGGCAGCAGGAAAGGAAGCATTCTCGGGGGCTGACACATCATTTCACATGCACACCATGGACATTTCACAAGGAGATCAAACCAGCCAATCCTAAAGGAAATCAACCCTGAATACTCATTGGAAGGACTAATGCTAAAGCTGAAGCTCCAATACTTTGGCCACCTGATGTGAAGAGCCGACTTATTGGAAAAGACCCTGATGCTGGGAAAAATAGAAGGCAGAGGAAGAAGAGGGCGACAGAGGATGAGATGGTTGGATGACATCACTGACTCAATGGACATGAGTTTGAGCAAGCTCTGGGACATGGCGAAGGACAGGGAAGTCTGGCATGCTGCCGTCCATGGGTCACAAAGAGTCGGACATGACTGAGCGACTGAATTGAACTGAATTGAACTGAACTGAAGTAGGGGAACAACATGAGTGATTCATGAAACCAGAACCTCATCTTGATGCGTGCTCAGCTCTGTTTTCTTCTCCCTTGGCCCCATTGCTGAATTTTAATAAAGGACTCTTGGGGCACTTGGTGGAAAACAGACAGAAAGAGCAGAGGTGGAAAGTGGGACTCCAAAGAATCACTGTGGGTATATCCCAGAGCTGGTAATTCATGCTCATCAAATGAAAGAAAGCGAAAGTCAAATCACTCAGTCGTGCCCAACTCTTCGCGATTCTATGGACGAGCCTTGGAACTCTCTCCAGGTAAGAACACTGGAGTAGTTGGCCTTTCCCTTCTTCAGGGGATTCTTCCCAACCCAGAGATCGAACCCAGGTCTCCCGCACTGCTGGTAGACTTTTTACCAGCTGAGCCACCAGGGAGGCCTGTCAAATACTTAAAGGTTATTTCATCAGAAGGGGACAAGTGGAGACAGCAGGAGGGAGCATTCAGCCTCAGAAGCTCAATAACTCACATGGACCAGACATCGATTTTGGGGCCGTATTTCTTCCTGGCAAGGAGTTCAGGCGCGGCGTACGCGGGGCTGCCACACTGCGTGCTGAACGGGTCGGAGTGGCCCAGGATCCCCGCACAGTTGCTCAAACCGAAGTCTGCAAAGAGGGAGGACAAAACCAGCTCTGAATCAGAGAACCGTGGACACGAATGAGGAGGGAGGGAGGCAGCAGGAAAGGAAGCATTCTCGGGGGCTGACACATCATTTCACATCCACCAGGAAACCCAGCAGCTGTGAACCATAACCTCTGGACATGGGTCTCAAGACAAGAATGTCAGGCAGTGGTTCCCTGGCTGAACTGGAAACATTTTCTATCAGGCCTCACAGTCAAATCCAGTGAGAGCTAAGAAGTATGTTGAACCAAAACATATTTTCATCAACTCCTGGATATGAGTCATCCAGGAAAAAAGGACAGGCTTGCTTTCGAGGACTAAGGCAGGAGGAGAAAACGAGCAACAGTGCCTGGAGCCAGCCTGCTGGCTTCCAAGTGACCAAGTGGGGAAGAGCCGAAGGAAGATTGATGGCTCTGGTGGGTGTTGGTGTCACCCCAGGTGACATGCAATCCCACCAGTTAGAGTTGACTTTTTCGACTGAATGTTTTCATTTCATCCAAGTCTCTTTAAAAAAATATGTTCCCAATGCATGAGGCAACATATGGTGATTTGAAGAGGGGAAAATAAAAAATACACCCAGTGATTTTAGACAACGCTGAGCGTTGGCTGGAAAAATAACGCCAGAAAGACAGGAAGGAGAACTAAATGACCTCCTAGCATTGCTCGGATCCTGAATGATCAAGGCAGGGGGAAAAAGAAAGAAGGACCCAGTACACCTAACGCCACCCTAGGTCCATTAGGCCCTCTGTGCTGTGCTGACTTTTGATCTTATAGATATGGCAGCTGACAGGTCATCGGAGAACATCAGTGTCAGAGCTTCATCTGGTATCTTTCTTTAATCTTTGTCAGAGTACAGAATTAAGATCATATCTCTTCCTTTGAATGGCAATGTAAATATTTATGTTTCTGGTTCCCAAACAGAAGACTCAGCCCACGGAGGCTCAGGCTGAAAAGGGCTGTGGTCAGAGACAGGCTCCACATGGGGAACAAAAGCCTTGCACTTTCTCAACTGGCAGGATATGCCTCTAACGTCGTTTACTCTGTTTTCTCATTGATGTTAACACATCTCCTGCAAAGCCATGGTTCTTGCAAAAGCTGGAGGGAAGCTCAGGAAAGAAAAAACATGGTGGGGGGTGGGGAGGGCAGCGTGTGACTCTGTGAAGTTACTCACACACCACGGGTCAAGATGCACCACGAATATTCTCCCCACAATGTTTGGGTTAAGCTGTACAATGAAAGAGCGTTTCTAAATAGAACCTGACCCACACAGAGCTCAGAAAACACATCAAAGCTCTGAAGATCACCCAGACTCTTTAGCTTACGCTTGGAATGAAAAATCAGAACCCAAATTGGGATGGGCAAACCAACCAGGAATGCTGCCTGTTCACACTTGACTCTTATTTTGGTTGAAGGAGGTTTTTTATTTTATTTTTTCCTCTTAATCTCTCTCCTTCTGTCTTCCTCTGCAAGCTACCCTTCCACTCACAAGTAAGGGGACAAACGGCCCCTATCTGCTTTCCCATTGGCTCAGCTTGCTCCAGTACACTCCATATAACCTGCCCCAAAGGCCCTTCAAGGGCCTCATGGCTCTCTTGGATTTACATTTTAGGAGGAGATTTCTATTCAAGAGGGTCTGAGGGTGCCCACCTTTGGTATCACTGAAGTGGGAGAATTGGAGGGTGGGTCAGAAGTAGAAAAATCAGGGCTTCCCTGGTGGTCCAGCGGGTAAGGACACCGCCTTGCAGTGCAAGGGGCGCCGGTTTGATCCCTGGCCTGGGAAGATCCCACGTGCCGTGGAGCGGCTGGACCCATGTGTCCAATTACCGAGCCAGAGCTCTGGAGCACATGCGCCCAGAGCCAGTGCTCTGTGACAACAGAGGCCACTGCAATGGGAGGCCCACACGGGCCAAAAGAACAAAGATGGATGAAAAATAGGTAAATGAAAGACCAACAGAAGTGGCCCACCCGCCCCCCCCTCCACCCCTGCCAAAATAAATAAATAAATGTTAAAAAAAAAAAAAGTACAAAAATCATATTGAGTTTTAAACTGAATGGCCATTTAAAACCCCCAAAAGAGGGACTTTCCTGGAGGTCCAATGGTTGAGACTTCATCTTCCAGTGCAGGGGGTATGGGTTCAATCCCAGGTGAGAGACCTAAGATCCCACATGGCTTGCGGCCAAAGAAAAACAAAACATACAATGGAAGCAATACTGTCCATGGGATCACAAGAGTCAGACACAGCTTAGCAACTAACCACCACCAAAACTGTAACAAATTCAATAAAGACTTTTAAAAATGGTCCATATCAAAAAAAAAAATTAAAAAAGAAAGAAAAATACCCAAAAGGAAATGTAAGGAGACAACCACTTCGTACAGAGTCTCCACTATGGTAAGATGGAGAGACAACACCGTGGGATAAGTATTATATTAACTGGGCCAACATTTTAAGGATAATTTCATAAATAGTCACATTAGAGGCCCAGTCTCCTAAAAGCCTATAGACTAAAAGTCTCACTTCCTAATCTCCACTGGATTCCATTAACTCCTTCAGTTTACGCCCTCAGCATCTGATCTGGGGCTACAGCTAAGTGACTGATCTTAAAAGAGGTCAGGGGTGGGGCTGGGAGATAAGAGACCAGATCTCCCCTTGCTCCCAGTCAAGCTTGCGAACGGGGCGCCTTGCCTTGTCTTAAGCACACTTTCAAGAAGATATATGAGCAGAGAGTTTTGGGGATGGAGAAGATTAAATCTACATTTTAAGAGACTTATGTTGATCTAGCCAAAAGGATTTAATCTAAAATATATTGTGGAGAAATAACTGGTATGTTTCACATTCATAACTGTAATTATTAAAATTTTACACATGTGTCTATAATTAGAATTGTGAAACCAGGGAGCGATTTGCCTCCCTGTAATGTCCCACAGATCTGCCTCAATTAGATTTGGTAAACACATATACTCAGTTTTCTGAGAGCTGCAAAATGAATCTCAAAGAAAAACCACCCAAACAAATGCTGTCTCAGAAAACTGAAGTGTAAAATCCTTTGAACTTGTGACTGTTACACTTTAAGATCATACTAAACCAAAAACATCAGATGGCTGTTTGTTCATTTTTTTGAAAGAGGGGAAAGGACCCTAATTAAATCAACTTGTATTCCAATTAATTCTAGTTAACTTGAAACATAGCTTACATGGCTTGAGTAAATTTATTTAAATCAGATTATTTCAAAGAAAGAGAAACTGTTAAGAGAAATGGTAATAGCTATAATCAACTTTTGAATAAACAACTAGGTAATTTCTTTGAAGAAAAAGTTCAAAGGGCTTTCAAGTTGCAAGAGGGAAGCTGTGGGAGACATTTGATCCAAATTGCCTAACTCAAAAATAAGGAAACCCCTAAGACACTGGGCTTTCTTTGCCTCCAGCATCTTTGCTCTCCTCCTACCTACCCTGTAAGAATAAAATGAGGAAATGCGTATTCTACTAAAAAGAAAAAAAAAAATGCAGTTCCCAGTGCCCTCTGTGATGGTATAATGTCTCTTTCCATTAAGATGTAAGTTTGGGGGCTTCCCTGTGGCCCAGTGGGTAGAGAGTCTGCCTTGCAGTGCAAGGGGCACCAGTTTGATCCCTAGCCCGGGAAGATCCCACGAGCCGCTGAGCGGCTGGACCCGTGTGTCCAATTAGGAGCCAGCGCTCTGGAGCACATGCGCCCAGAGCTGGTGCTCTGCAAAGAGAGGGGCCACTGCAATGGGAGGCCCACACAGGTCAGAGAATAAAGATGGATGAAAATAAATAAATAAATAAACCAATAAAAGAGGCCAAAATTTTAAAAAAGAGATGTATATTTGGGCTTCCCTGCTGACTCAAATGGTAAAGAATCTGCCTGTGATGTGGGAGACCTGGGTTCGATCCTAGGTTGGAAAGATTCCCTGGAGAAGGAAACAGCTACCCACTCCAGTATTCCTGCCTGGAGAATCCCACGGCTCGTCCATGGGGTTACAAGGTTAGACACGACTGAACGACTTTCACTTCACTTCACGTAGGGTTCTTTGGGTTTAGCTAGTCAGGAGAAAACTGGGCACCACGTGAGAAGCTCACACAAAGGGATATCCAATTATCAAAGCATCCTTTGCAGCAATTTTGGGAATTCTGGTTTCTGCCACCTGGTTTCTGACATGGCCCATTTTGTCCAGATGAGCTCCACTGCCTGCGGGGACCAATCCAGCCGCAGCCATGCTGAGATGCAGATGCAAAGCCGCGCATCTGGAAAGGACCCTATTTGGTAATTAAAGCTATTAGAAATTTTCAGATTATTTCAAAGAAAGAGAAACTGTTAAGAGAAATGGTAATAGCTATAATCAACTTTTGAATAAACAACTAGGTAATTTCTTTGAAGAAAAAGTTCAAAGGGCTTTCAAGTTGCAAGAGGGAAGCTGTGGGAGACATTTGATCCAAATTGCCTAACTCAAAAATAAGGAAACCCCTAAGACACTGGGCTTTCTTTGCCTCCAGCATCTTTGCTCTCCTCCTACCTACCCTGTAAGAATAAAATGAGGAAATGCGTATTCTACTAAAAAGAAAAAAAAAAATGCAGTTCCCAGTGCCCTCTGTGATGGTATAATGTCTCTTTCCATTAAGATGTAAGTTTGGGGGCTTCCCTGTGGCCCAGTGGGTAGAGAGTCTGCCTTGCAGTGCAAGGGGCACCAGTTTGATCCCTAGCCCGGGAAGATCCCACGAGCCGCTGAGCGGCTGGACCCGTGTGTCCAATTAGGAGCCAGCGCTCTGGAGCACATGCGCCCAGAGCTGGTGCTCTGCAAAGAGAGGGGCCACTGCAATGGGAGGCCCACACAGGTCAGAGAATAAAGATGGATGAAAATAAATAAATAAATAAACCAATAAAAGAGGCCAAAATTTTAAAAAAGAGATGTATATTTGGGCTTCCCTGCTGACTCAAATGGTAAAGAATCTGCCTGTGATGTGGGAGACCTGGGTTCGATCCTAGGTTGGAAAGATTCCCTGGAGAAGGAAACAGCTACCCACTCCAGTATTCCTGCCTGGAGAATCCCACGGCTCGTCCATGGGGTTACAAGGTTAGACACGACTGAACGACTTTCACTTCACTTCACGTAGGGTTCTTTGGGTTTAGCTAGTCAGGAGAAAACTGGGCACCACGTGAGAAGCTCACACAAAGGGATATCCAATTATCAAAGCATCCTTTGCAGCAATTTTGGGAATTCTGGTTTCTGCCACCTGGTTTCTGACATGGCCCATTTTGTCCAGATGAGCTCCACTGCCTGCGTGGGTACCAATCCAGCCGCAGCCATGCTGAGATGCGATGACTGCATAACACGGCCCCTGGTATCTTTAGGGTCCCCCACTCACCTCGAGGAACCTGGGGGCTTTCATTTACGTCTATTGTGTCATCACCTTATTTGCGCAGGTCTGCTCTAAGAGGGGGTATTGTGCAGCCAGTATGTGTGTGCGTGTCAATCACCTCGTCGTGTCCGACTCTGTGTGATCCCACAGGCTCCTCTGTCCCTGGGACTTTCCTGGCAAGACTACTGGCGTGGGCTGCCATTTCCTTCCCCCAGGAGATCTTCCTGACCCCAGGGATTGAACCTGTGTCTCCTGAGTCTAATGAATTGCAGGCACATTCTTTACCACTGAGTCACCTGGGAAGTCTGGCCAATGTGAAGGAAGAGAAAGAAGAGAAAGCATGCACAGAGACAGAGAGAGGCAACGTGGAGGGAAGAAACAGTGCAGGGGATGCTGGGTGGGTGTGGCTTGCACTTTGCTGGAATCACCAGCCTCAGTGTAGACAATGTGCGGCAAAAGTGACACACTCTGAGTCATACTGTAATGGACATGCGGCCTTCACACAGCCTGATATCTTACAACCTCCGCAGCTATAGGGCAACTCTGCGACCGTCATCTACACATTTTCCAAAGACACACTCCAGGTCCCCCTGCCAGGGAAACTAAAAAGCAAATGCTTTTCCTCCACTCCTCACACTCTACCCTCCTCAGGACATGCCTTGGTTTAATGCTGCAGATCTCGAAAACCAGGGACCAGAAAGACATCCTGCAGACACTTCCAAGTCTCTCTTGTTGAAGGCAGAAGCCTCTGGCTCTCAGGATAACTCAAATGCAATAGTTAAACAACTGAATTGAAAAAAAAAAAGTCTTTGAATCGTCCAGGAATCTTTCAAGATTACATCCTAACGCATCTGAGGCAGTTCTAATGAGGCAGATGAACCCAGAGCCCATTACGCAGAATGAAGTTAGGTCAGAAAGAGAAAGACAAATACCGTATATGAATGCATATATGTGGAATCTGGAAAGAGTACTGAGGATCCTACATGCAGGGCAGTAACGGAGACACAGATATAAAGTACAGACTTTTGGACTCAGCGGGAGAAGGCGAGGGTGGGCTGACTTGAGAGAACAGCACTGAAACATGGAACAGAGATGACCAGTAACACAGACGAGCAGCGCGAGCCGTGTGACACAGGTCACCCAAAGGCAGTGCTCCGTGACAGCCTGGAGGGATGGGGTGGCGAGGGAGGTGGAAAAGGGGGTTCAGGGATGGGGGACATATGTATACCTATGGCCATTCATATCGATGTATGGCAAAACCCACCACAATGTTGTAAAATAATTATCCTCCAATTAAAATAAAAATTTTAAAAACGAATACATATTATAAAATCCTGGGGATGGGGGTGGGATGGTGGGTAGGGCTGGTGTCCTTGTAATTGTTAATGTCCTAATAATGGGAATATTTATTAACAGCCATCAATGGTACTTAATCACCCAGCCAAGGGGTCTGGAGCCTCTGGCAGCCTCTTGCCTGTTACTGGATTGGAAGCCAACTGGGATCCCACTTTGCTGAACCCTCAGTGTAGACAATGTGCGGCAAAAGTGACACACTCTGAGTCATACTGTAATGGACATGCGGCCTTCACACAGCCTGATATCTTACAACCTCCGCAGCTATAGGGCAACTCGGGACCGTCATCTACACATTTTCCAAAGACACACTCCAGGTCCCCCTGCCAGGGAAACTAAAAAGCAAATGCTTTTCCTCCACTCCTCACACTCTACCCTCCTCAGGACATGCCTTGGTTTAATGCTGCAGATCTCGAAAACCAGGGACCAGAAAGACATCCTGCAGACACTTTCAAGTCTCTCTTGTTGAAGGCAGAAGCCTCTGGCTCTCAGGATAACTCAAATGCAATAGTTAAACAACTGAATTGAAAAAAAAAAGTCTTTGAATCGTCCAGGAATCTTTCAAGATTACATCCTAACGCATCTGAGGCAGTTCTAATGAGGCAGATGAACCCAGAGCCCATTACGCAGAATGAAGTTAGGTCAGAAAGAGAAAGACAAATACCGTATATGAATGCATATATGTGGAATCTGGAAAGACAGTACTGAGGATCCTACATGCAGGGCAGTAACGGAGACACAGATATAAAGTACAGACTTTTGGACTCAGCGGGAGAAGGCGAGGGTGGGCTGACTTGAGAGAACAGCACTGAAACATGGAACAGAGATGACCAGTAACACAGACGAGCAGCGCGAGCCGTGTGACACAGGTCACCCAAAGGCAGTGCTCCGTGACAGCCTGGAGGGATGGGGTGGCGAGGGAGGTGGAAAAGGGGGTTCAGGGATGGGGGACATATGTATACCTATGACCATTCATATCGATGTATGGCAAAACCCACCACAATGTTGTAAAATAATTATCCTCCAATTAAAATAAAAATTTTAAAAACGAATACATATTATAAAATCCTGTGGATGGGGGTGGGAGGGTGGGTAGGGCTGGTGTCCTTGTAATTGTTAATGTCCTAATAATGGGAATATTTATTAACAGCCATCAATGGTACTTAATCACCCAGCCAAGGGGTCTGGAGCCTCTGGCAGCCTCTTGCCTGTTACTGGATTGGAAGCCAACTGGGATCCCAAAGAATATAACTGGCCACTTGAATGATATGTTTCAAAGAGTCTGGAGATGGTTTTCAGTATTTTCCAAACAAAATTGCCTTCTTGGGCACAAAAGTTAAAATTCACAAAGTTCTGTTGATCCTTCTCTTTTTTTCTAATATGAAGTCCTTTCAAGCAGAAGCAAATTACCTGTACTTTAGAAAAAGGAAAGAGTAAAAGATGATGCTAACATCTGGGTGGAAAAATGATGCCTGTGATATTGCTTAGAGCAATGACATTTGCTAAGAGCTTATCCTTCTAGAGGATAAGCCATGGAGTGAATTTGCTTACAGACCCTCAGTGCTGAATCAGGTATGATTCACTCCATCCTGGAAATGCCCTCTGATTGGGCCAGACCTCTCAAGCCGCCCTCTCTGGGGGCCGCCTCTATACCATCAGCTCTGTACCACAGGGCTGAGATGAAGACATGAACAAGAGAAGCCAAGCTGCAGTTCCCATTACTTCAGTGCCCTACACTTCCTGCAAAGTAGAATCAAGGCATGGCCAAGGTAAGGGCAGCCTTTCTGAACCAAACTATTTCCCCCTATTCTTAAGAAGGTTTCAGGTGAATCCAAATAAAAAGAATCCCAGTACGAGTTCAGCTCCATCTGAATGAACAGAGAAGCAGACGTTTGAAGAAGCCTAAGAATATGTTCTACATTTAAATTATTCAAAACCATGATTAGATGTTGCAGGTTAAAAGGAGATGAACGAGAAGTGTTAGGTTAGAAATAGACCATGATAATTTTCAAAGTCAGAAATAAATAACAGAATTGACAACACAGCACTTAAAGGATAATCTTGCTTTAAAAAAAAAAAAGGCATACCTATCAGCTTGATATTATTGTCTTCATCTAGCAGCAAGTTCTCTATCTTCAAGTCTCTGAAATAAACAAAACCACACAACATTTCAGATAAGCACTTGAAACAGTGGAATAACATTTTGCTTCCGAAGGGAAACGAACTGTTGAGAACCACTTTGAACCAACCCATCAGGCTCGCTGCCAAACCTCACACAATCAATAAATAAATATTTATAAAACATGATATACGTAATTGCTAGAGTCAAAAAGCTAAAGGATTTCAGAGAAGACAGAGAGCAAGGAGGGCAGGACAAAGCAGTTTCTGGAAGAAGTGAGGCCAGAGCTGAAACTTGAAAGTTCATCCAACTGGGAGAGACGAGAAGACATCATTCAAGATGGGTGCGGCTCAAGCAGTCGAGAAACACAAATGTGACCATATTGCTGTGAAGCAGCGAGCAAAACCAGACAGAGGAAGAAAGATTCAGGGAAACTGTCTTGTTCTGTATTGTTTTTTAAATTGAAAACATAATTATTAGTCCTACAGCCTTCAAGCTTGGAACCCAAGAGTCATTTACAGATTGGCAAGGGATGACAAATCAATCTATTTAGCAAGTGGCTATGATGGTGGACAGAAAAATAGACCCCCCAAAATGCCAGAGTCCTAATCCTGAGATTACATTGTTATCATTACATGACCAAAGAGAATGTTAACATGACATGACCAAAGAGAACTAAACTGGCAGATGGAGTGAAGATTGCTATTCAGATGATGGATGACTTTTGATCACAGACACTGAGATGACCGGGGAGGAGGTGGGAGGGAGAAACACACTCAAGGTCATGCTGAGTGAGAGGGGCTGGCAGTACCTGTACAAGCTGACTGTAAGTTCTTGAAGACAGGAAACATTCTGCCTACTTACCACTGTGCCCCAATACCTTTGCACATCCTGTACCTAGTACATATCAATGAATCTACATTACCAAAGAGATCATGTGGGATTCCAGAAGAAAAGAAAATATGGATGAAAGAATAAACCATCTTTGTCAACCATTGTGAGCATCTTAAGTTGAAGCCTGTCAGTTCAGACACACCATGCATATTAACTATGTAAGAATACACCCTTCTGTATACACACAAAATGCTTTCTTCCATTGTTTTGAAGCACAGCATTCTTGGTCCAGCTTTTATGTTCCCACGTCTGAACAGAGAGACATGGCCAAAAGAGTTATTTCTGTCCTCTTTATCGTTAGGTCATGATGAACAAACATGGTGACCCACAGCACTTCTCGGAAGTGTGGAACCACTTTGAACCAACCCATCAGGCTCGCTGCCAAACCTCACACAATCAATAAATAAATATTTATAAAACATGATATATGTAATTGCTAGAGTCAAAAAGCTAAAGGATTTCAGAGAAGACAGAGAGCAAGGAGGGCAGGACAAAGCAGTTTCTGGAAGAAGTGAGGCCAGAGCTGAAACTTGAAAGTTCATCCAACTGGGAGAGACGAGAAGACATCATTCAAGATGGGTGCGGCTCAAGCAGTCGAGAAACACAAATGTGACCATATTGCTGTGAAGCAGCGAGCAAAACCAGACAGAGGAAGAAAGATTCAGGGAAACTGTCTTGTTCTGTATTGTTTTTTAAATTGAAAACATAATTATTAGTCCTACAGCCTTCAAGCTTGGAACCCAAGAGTCATTTACAGATTGGCAAGGGATGACAAATCAATCTATTTAGCAAGTGGCTATGATGGTGGACAGAAAAATAGACCCCCCCAAAATGCCAGAGTCCTAATCCTGAGATTACATTGTTATCATTACATGACCAAAGAGAATGTTAACATGACATGACCAAAGAGAACTAAACTGGCAGATGGAGTAAAGATTGCTATTCAGATGATGGATGACTTTTGATCACAGACACTGAGATGACCGGGGAGGAGGTGGGAGGGAGAAACACACTCAAGGTCATGCTGAGTGAGAGGGGCTGGCAGTACCTGTACAAGCTGACTGTAAGTTCTTGAAGACAGGAAACATTCTGCCTACTTACCACTGTGCCCCAATACCTTTGCACATCCTGTACCTAGTACATATCAATGAATCTACATTACCAAAGAGATCATGTGGGATTCCAGAAGAAAAGAAAATATGGATGAAAGAATAAACCATCTTTGTCAACCATTGTGAGCATCTTAAGTTGAAGCCTGTCAGTTCAGACACACCATGCATATTAACTATGTAAGAATACACCCTTCTGTATACACACAAAATGCTTTCTTCCATTGTTTTGAAGCACAGCATTCTTGGTCCAGCTTTTATGTTCCCACGTCTGAACAGAGAGACATGGCCAAAAGAGTTATTTCTGTCCTCTTTATCGTTAGGTCATGATGAACAAACATGGTGACCCACAGCACTTCTCGGAAGTGTGGAGACGAGGAGAGACGCACTTGCTAGAGCCGTGCAAGCCGGGGAGCCACAGGGTCCCCTCAGTGCCCTGTCTCTGGGGACAGGGGCTCACAGCCCTGTCCCACCACTTCCACCTCATCCCATCTTCCAAGAGAAACCAGAAATCTGGATTCGATCCCCGTTTTTAAATGTTGGCAACAAATTCACATTGAAAACACTAACCACCACAGTGCATGGGCCAACGTTGCAGGCAAGACCCAGCTTACAGACTACCAATTCTCAGCCTCAGTATGGGCGGGAGCTAAGCCTTGAAAGGCCATGAGATGCTCAGGGAAAGGGTAGAAAACGAGGGGACGACAAGCTGGCGGGAACAAGGATGTTCAGGGCCAGCCAACAAAGAACAGTCAAGGAAGGATTTATTGGCAGAGAAATGACAAAAGGTCAGCATTTCAAGAGAAGAGTTAAGGATTCAAGTGCAGACAAAGGTGAGCTCTCAACAGTCACCAGTGGATTTCAAAACTGGAATTCCTGACCTCAGACTGGAGCCTTCAGGCTGAACACATGAATGAGACGGGAGATGGCACTGAACTAAGCAGCTGGGGAAGATAAATTGTCACCAGACCACATGCGGGCTTCCCAGGTGGTTCAGTGGTAAAGAATCCACCTACAATGCAGGAGACCTGGGTTTGATCCCTGGGTCAGGAAGACCCGCCGGAAAAAGGAATGGCAATCCACTCCAGTATTCTTGCCTGGGAAGCTTCAACGACAGAGGACCCTGCTGGGTTACAGTCCATGGGGTCACAAAAGAGTCAGCCACAACTCAGAAACTAAGCAACAACCACTAATCCACATGCATCCACCAATGGGAAGGATAACTGTATACCTGCCCTTTGATTCAAATGAAACAATACACTCAAAAAACTGTGCCAGTCTTTAAAAGAGGTCACCTATGCCTAAATCCATGGTGAACCCCTCATATAAGGGGATCCTCCTCACTTTGTCACAGGAAGACCCTGCCCCTCAGAAGGGTTTTTGGAAAAATGCATGTATAATTTCTAGAAAAGCAATGAAAGGATCAAATGACTATTTACAGTTTTTGTCTATGAAGCTGCACTGTCCTATCTCAGAGCACATACTATCCTCTGAACATAACTAACTTTAGAAATATCATTCCCGGGGCTTCCGCTGGTGGTCCAGTGGGTAAGGACACCACCTTGCAGTGCAAGGGGCGCCAGTTCGAGCCCTGGCCTGGGAAGATCCCACCTGCCGCGGAGCGGCTGGACTGATGTGTCCAATCACCGAGCCGGAGCTCTGGAGCGCATGCGCCCAGAGCCGGCGCTCTGCAACGACAGACCCCACCGCGATGGGAGGCCCACAGGAGCCAAAGAACAAAGACGGATGAACATAGAGAAATGAAAGACCAATAGAAGTGGCCCGCCCGCTCCCCTCCCTCCCCAACCCGACCCCCGCCCAAAATAAATAAATAAATAAATAAATCTTTAAAAAAAAAAAAAAGAAGAAAGAAATATCATTCCCACATTTTCACATTGTATGAAACAACTTCATTCAGACTTCTGGCAGGCAAGAGCAGGAGTCTCCCGTGTAACGTGATCTTTCAGCTGACTGGAGATTTGAGATAAAGCACTTTTCGAATCTGTCTATGATGTGCTGGCTGGAAATATTATCCCAAGCCATTTAAAGAGTAAGAGCCCATTTAACATCTCTATAAACTATCGGCTGAGTGAATTGATTTTTGAGTGGTCTCACAAACCCTCACCATCGTGAGTCATATCTCTGGAGTAGTTGTTTTTAAAGCCACAGAATCCCTCCACCCCTTTCCTTTCCATCTCTGGTAGTCGTAGCGGATTTTTGACAGAGACCCTGCTGGGTTACAGTCCATGGGGTCACAAAAGAGTCAGCCACAACTCAGAAACTAAGCAACAACCACTAATCCACATGCATCCACCAATGGGAAGGATAACTGTATACCTGCCCTTTGATTCAAATGAAACAATACACTCAAAAAACTGTGCCAGTCTTTAAAAGAGGTCACCTATGCCTAAATCCATGGTGAACCCCTCATATAAGGGGATCCTCCTCACTTTGTCACAGGAAGACCCTGCCCCTCAGAAGGGTTTTTGGAAAAATGCATGTATAATTTCTAGAAAAGCAATGAAAGGATCAAATGACTATTTACAGTTTTTGTCTATGAAGCTGCACTGTCCTATCTCAGAGCACATACTATCCTCTGAACATAACTAACTTTAGAAATATCATTCCCGGGGCTTCCGCTGGTGGTCCAGTGGGTAAGGACACCGCCTTGCAGTGCAAGGGGCGCCAGTTCGAGCCCTGGCCTGGGAAGATCCCACGTGCCGCGGAGCTGCTGGACCGATGTGTCCAATTACCGAGCCCGAGCTCTGGAGCGCATGCGCCCAGAGCCGGCGCTCTGCAACGACAGACCCCACCGCGATGGGAGGCCCACAGGAGCCAAAGAACAAAGACGGATGAACATAGAGAAATGAAAGACCAATAGAAGTGGCCCGCCCGCTCCCCTCCCTCCCCAACCCGACCCCCGCCCAAAATAAATAAATAAATAAATAAATCTTTAAAAAAAAAAAAAGAAGAAAGAAATATCATTCCCACATTTTCACATTGTATGAAACAACTTCATTCAGACTTCTGGCAGGCAAGAGCAGGAGTCTCCCGTGTAACGTGATCTTTCAGCTGACTGGAGATTTGAGATAAAGCACTTTTCGAATCTGTCTATGATGTGCTGGCTGGAAATATTATCCCAAGCCATTTAAAGAGTAAGAGCCCATTTAACATCTCTATAAACTATCGGCTGAGTGAATTGATTTTTGAGTGGTCTCACAAACCCTCACCATCGTGAGTCATATCTCTGGAGTAGTTGTTTTTAAAGCCACGCAGAATCCCTCCACCTCCCTTTCCATTGGTTCCCTAAGACTTCCAGAGCTCTCCAGACCATCAGTAAGTCAGGCCAATATTAACTGATATTGTGCTGTTAAAAATAATTGAGATTGGGCTTCCCTGGTAGTCCAGGGGGTAAATAGTCCGCCTTGCAGTGCAAGCGGCACCGGTTCAATCCCCGGCGCGGGAAGATCCCACGTGCCGCGGAGCGGTTGGACTGGTGTGTCCAATTAGGAGCCAGCACTCTGGAGCGCATGCACCCAGAGCCCGGTGCTCTGCAAAGAGAGAGGCCACTGCAATGGGAGGCCCACACAGGTCAAAGAATAAAAATGGATGAAAATAAACAAACAAAAAACCAATAAGAGAGGCCAAAATTTAAAAAATATATTTTAAAAATAGAGATTGTGCCCCCATACTATGAGAGGCTTTGCAAGCACTCCATAAGGCCCTTTCTCTTTCCTGAAAACGATGGGGACAGACTACATCTTACCCTTATATTCGAGCATATACGGTAATTCCCAGCCACTTGCCTAGACTCACAAACCGATGTGCCAACAACAGCCCAAACTGTGAGTCTGTGAAAACTGATTATAAAGCAGCAGCACTATTTTAATCTAAAAGAGGGCCACAGTTTGTCTCCAGCAAAATTAAACCTCTTTCCCTGGGAAGCATAGAAGACACACTAAGGCATGAAAGAAGAAATTTGGTTCAGAACAAATATTATGAAGAAAAACAGCTTACAGAGGTGAAATAAAAGAATGCAACTGCCAAGAATAATAAAACTAAGCTGGAGCCACAAAAGCCCCAGAACAACCACCGTGATTAGAAGAACACGATAAATGGAAGGTTAGAAATAAGAGAAGATGAGAAAATAAAAAATGTCCACTTTTAAAATAGGGGAAATGTCATAAAAACAGGATTGAAAGTATAAAAATATAATTGTCAGACAAAAGGAGAAAAATGAAGTCAGTTTTTCTTTTCCCTCACTGCATCCCCTAGTCACCCCAGTCCATAGGAAAAATGCTCACCACAAAGCTGGTTAATGGGCGGTTACCCTTTCTCAAGGTTTCTAAAAGATTCCAACGATAACCTAACTGCCTAAAGCTTCCACGACCAGTTAATGAAAAGGTAG
The DNA here is from genome assembly GCA_022376925.1 of Tragulus kanchil. Taxonomy (NCBI): domain Eukaryota; kingdom Metazoa; phylum Chordata; class Mammalia; order Artiodactyla; family Tragulidae; genus Tragulus; species Tragulus kanchil. Next base: position 232,258,281 of record JAIOJX010000028.1, on the reverse strand, counting down.
GTCCGTCAGTCTGCACTCAGATCTGTGTATTTAATCTACCCAAATGAAGGGAACACTCAACCTCTTTTGGCTTTATTTTACCTCCTGCTTTGTCTTTAGAGGTTATGTAGAAACAGGAAATAAGACTTTCCTTCTGACTCCATGGGAAAAAAGCCTCAAAACTCATATTTTAAAACATCATTTTACCCCAGGTATTTATCCAAACAAGCTGAAAAATTACAGACATGAATGTTTATAGCAGCTTTATTCATAATCAAAACTTGGAAGCAGCCAAGATGTCCTTCCATAGGTGAATGGATACATAAACTGGGGGCCATCCCAGGCAATGGAAAATTCTTCATTCATAAGAAGGGATGAGTTATTAAGACTTCCGTGGCAGCCCAATGGTTAAGATTCCGACTTCCAACACACAGGATATAGGTTCCATCCCTGGTCAGGGAGGTGAGATCCCACATGCCGATGTGCCAACAACAGCCCAAACTGTGAGTCTGTGAAAACTGATTATAAAGCAGCAGCACTATTTTAATCTAAAAGAGGGCCACAGTTTGTCTCCAGCAAAATTAAACCTCTTTCCCTGGGAAGCATAGAAGACACACTAAGGCATGAAAGAAGAAATTTGGTTCAGAACAAATATTATGAAGAAAAACAGCTTACAGAGGTGAAATAAAAGAATGCAACTGCCAAGAATAATAAAACTAAGCTGGAGCCACAAAAGCCCCAGAACAACCACCGTGATTAGAAGAACACGATAAATGGAAGGTTAGAAATAAGAGAAGATGAGAAAATAAAAAATGTCCACTTTTAAAATAGGGGAAATGTCATAAAAACAGGATTGAAAGTATAAAAATATAATTGTCAGACAAAAGGAGAAAAATGAAGTCAGTTTTTCTTTTCCCTCACTGCATCCCCTAGTCACCCCAGTCCATGGGAAAAATGCTCACCACAAAGCTGGTTAATGGGCGGTTACCCTTTCTCAAGGTTTCTAAAAGATTCCAACGATAACCTAACTGCCTAAAGCTTCCACGACCAGTTAATGAAAAGGTAGGTCCGTCAGTCTGCACTCAGATCTGTGTATTTAATCTACCCAAATGAAGGGAACACTCAACCTCTTTTGGCTTTATTTTACCTCCTGCTTTGTCTTTAGAGGTTATGTAGAAACAGGAAATAAGACTTTCCTTCTGACTCCATGGGAAAAAAGCCTCAAAACTCATATTTTAAAACATCATTTTACCCCAGGTATTTATCCAAACAAGCTGAAAAATTACAGACATGAATGTTTATAGCAGCTTTATTCATAATCGTCAAAACTTGGAAGCAGCCAAGATGTCCTTCCATAGGTGAATGGATACATAAACTGGGGGCCATCCCAGGCAATGGAAAATTCTTCATTCATAAGAAGGGATGAGTTATTAAGACTTCCGTGGCAGCCCAATGGTTAAGATTCCGACTTCCAACACACAGGATATAGGTTCCATCCCTGGTCAGGGAGGTGAGATCCCACATGCCTTGTGGCCAAAAGGCAAAACATGAAACAGGACCAACTTAATAAAGACTTTAAAATATGGTCCACATCAAAACAAAAAATCTTAAGACAAAGAAATGAGTTACCAGGTCACGAAAGTCATGGAAGAACCTTGCATGCATGCTCAGTTGCTAAGGCGTGTCCAACTCTTTGCAACCCCATGGACTGTAGCCTAGCAGACTCCTTTGTCCCTGGGATTTTTTGAGCAAGAATACTGGAGTGGGTTGCCATTTCTTTCTCCAAGGGGTCTTCCAGACCCAAAGATTGAATCTGTGTCTGCTGAACTAGCAGGCAGATTCTTTACCATCTGAACTACCAGGGAAGCTCAGAAGAACCTTAAATGCATGTTTTTAAGGGAAAGAAAAGTGCTTTGAATAGATTATGAATACAACTAAATGACCTTCTGAAAAAGATGGTAGATTTAAAAAATACTCACAATCTAAAAGTTGAGAGTTCTGTTTTATTTGGCAGAAATGTTTAGGACTTCGAGCCCAAGAGACAGCATTGCAAATAACCCTGGAAGAACTGATCGGAGAAGGTAAAGAGGGGAGGTGGATTATATAGAAGTTTCGAAACAAAAGACAGGTAGTCTGAAGTCAAAAGACTATTGTAAATGAAAGAAAACCAGCTACCCCAAGTTAAGGAATTCAGCACTTTTAATGCATGGCAAGATGCAGGAGTCTGGTCTCACTGAAATCATTCCTTTGATACGCATGTCGACTCTCTGGAGCCAGTATCCAGTATTTTCATATCCTCACCGTGGAGTGCTCCTAGATGGCAGATACACTTTCCTTCCAGTTTCCTCAGGGCTCACCAGCTCACCATTTGTGGCGGCTGCAATTTCTGATGACTGTGACATATTTGTTTACTGATATGGTAGGAACTATGTCATTTCTCAAGACAGAACTACAGAGAGTGAAAAGATCACTCGTTGCCTGAGGTTGCAAGAGGAGGCCTAGAATGAACAGGTGGAACCCATGTTTTTAGGGTGGCGAAATCCTTATGTATGGGTTCCATCCCTGGTCAGGAGGTGAGATCCCACATGCCTTGTGGCCAAAAGGCAAAACATGAAACAGGACCAACTTAATAAAGACTTTAAAATATGGTCCACATCAAAACAAAAAATCTTAAGACAAAGAAATGAGTTACCAGGTCACGAAAGTCATGGAAGAACCTTGCATGCATGCTCAGTTGCTAAGGCGTGTCCAACTCTTTGCAACCCCATGGACTGTAGCCTAGCAGACTCCTTTGTCCCTGGGATTTTTTGAGCAAGAATACTGGAGTGGGTTGCCATTTCTTTCTCCAAGGGGTCTTCCAGACCCAAAGATTGAATCTGTGTCTGCTGAACTAGCAGGCAGATTCTTTACCATCTGAACTACCAGGAAGCTCAGAAGAACCTTAAATGCATGTTTTTAAGGGAAAGAAAAGTGCTTCGAATAGATTATGAATACAACTAAATGACCTTCTGAAAAAGATGGTAGATTTAAAAAATACTCACAATCTAAAAGTTGAGAGTTCTGTTTTATTTGGCAGAAATGTTTAGGACTTCGAGCCCAAGAGACAGCATTGCAAATAACCCTGGAAGAACTGATCGGAGAAGGTAAAGAGGGGAGGTGGATTATATAGAAGTTTCGAAACAAAAGACAGGTAGTCTGAAGTCAAAAGACTATTGTAAATGAAAGAAAACCAGCTACCCCAAGTTAAGGAATTCAGCACTTTTAATGCATGGCAAGATGCAGGAGTCTGGTCTCACTGAAATCATTCCTTTGATACGCATGTCGACTCTCTGGAGCCAGTATCCAGTATTTTCATATCCTCACCGTGGGAGTGCTCCTAGATGGCAGATACACTTTCCTTCCAGTTTCCTCAGGGCTCACCAGCTCACCATTTGTGGCGGCTGCAATTTCTGATGACTGTGACATATTTGTTTACTGATATGGTAGGAACTATGTCACTTCTCAAGACAGAACTACAGAGAGTGAAAAGATCACTCGTTGCCTGAGGTTGCAAGAGGAGGCCTAGAATGAACAGGTGGAACCCATGTTTTTAGGGTGGCGAAATCCTTATGTATGGGCTTCCCTGGTGGTTCAGCAGTAAAGAATCTGCTTGCTAATGCAGGAAACTTGGCTTTGATCCCTGGGTCAGGAAGATCCCCTAGAAAAGGAAATGTCAACTCACTCCAGGATTCTTGCCTGGAAACCCCAGAGACAGAGGAGCTTGGTGGGCTACAGTCCAAGGGATTGCAAAGAGTCACACACGACTTAGGGACAACAGCAAATTATTCTGTACACTGTAATGGTGGCTACATGGCATCATGCATTTGTCAAAAATCCATAGAATGTACAACAGAGAGTATCCTAATGTGCTAGGTGCCCTGATGAACCCTAAGGTAAAACTGTGTACATTAGTTAATAATAATGTATCGATATTGGTTCATCAATTACAGCCAATGTCCTACACTACTATATGATATTAGTAATAGAGAAAGTACGTGGAAGGGAAGTAGGAATTACAGATCTACATGAATTTTCTGTAAACCCAGAACTGCTTTAAGAAAAAACAGTCATTTTTTTAAGTAGCCATTGGATATACTAGGTATGCTAAGGTCTCACCAGGTCTCACTCGGGATATTCCTGTTGAGTGTCCTTACCCCTTGAAGTGAATTATGCAGCCACTCAGCTAAGTGGGTGACTCAGATCCTCTTCCCAGCTAGTTAACAATGACTCAAAATACCATTAATGGGGCTTCCCTGGTGGTCCAGTGGGTAAGGACACCACCTTGCAGTGCAAGGGGCGCCGGTTCGAGCCCTGGCCTGGGAAGATCCCACGTGCCGCGGAGCGGCTAGACCGATGTGTCCAATTACCGAGCCGGAGCTCTGGAGCGCATGCGCCCAGAGCCAGCGCTCTGCGACAACAGAGGCCACTGCGATGGGAGGCCCACAGGAGCCAAAGAACAAAGACGGATGAAAATAGAGAAATGAAAGACCAATAGAAGTGGCCCGCCCGCTCCCCTCCCTCCCCAACCCGACCCCGCCCAAAATAAATAAATAAATAAATAAATCTTTAAAAAAAGAAGTGTCCGCCCGTCCCCTCCCTCCCACCCCACCCCCCCAAAAAAAGATAAATAAATAAAATAAATGTAAAATGACTAAAAAAAAAAAAAAAATACCATTAACCATCCCAGGAGGTCAAAAATTGAAAGATAACTTCTTGAATAATAAAAGAAGGATGAGGGAATTTCTTGATGGTTCAGTGGTTAGAACTCTGTACTTCCACAACAGGATGCTGGGGTTAGATCCCTGGATAGTGTACTAAAATGATTAATTTATTCACAAAATTTTAATGTTAGTATATGACAATGTATCATATATACGTGTGCATACTGGCAGCCTTCCGTAATCCAGAAAACGTCCCCATGGTCCATGTGAAAAGCATGGCTTTTAGCTCCGTCCCGAGAGCAACCTATTTGTCCGTGTTAAGCGTCAGGTCTATAGGATGGGAAGGTTTGCACCTGATGACAAGGTGATGCTCAGTTTCACATTTAACAGTCCTTGATCGAATCAGCCACTTTGTGGAGAGAGGAGACGGGGAGGGCTCTTCCTCCGGTCCTGCAGGGCGACAAGTTCTTCTCCATGGCCAGCTGACTTGGAGATGGTGTGAATTTGTCACTGAAAGTCAAAGCGAAGGAAAGAAGGTGGCCCCTGGATGGAGAGGAAATGGCTTTTCCTCGGCTAGTGGGGCTTCTAAGAGGAGTCGGGACTAGTAAAAGAAGGGACAGGGCGCGCGTGAAGGACCTGGTGACCAGGGCAGCACTGGGACCGGGGTGGGAATGCTGGGTCTTGGGAATGAAGGAAAGTGGACAGTGGAGCCTGAGGGAGCGCTGCCCAGAGGTGGGGCCCTTTCAAAGGCAACTGGGCTGTTCCAGGAGAAATGCCCCCTGGGGCTCAGCATGCCCTCTCCACCCAGCTCCCTCCTCCTCAAACCCCACCCTGCCCACCCCACTGCACACCCCATAAGGGTCCCCAGTCCCCTCTCTACACTGTTTGGGGGTGGGCAGTCGGGGTGGGTAAGCATTTTTCCAGCGACTGAGAGAAGGCCCAAGGGGAGAGCCCTAATCACCAGCCGTTTGTTCTGGGGTATTTCAAAAGAACAAGTTCCAACGGGCCACAACTAACAATTAAAGGTTCACCCACAGGCTACCAAGCACCCCTCCGCCATCCCCCTCCCACCCATCCAAAGGTTCCTCGCATTTCTTTAAAGATGGTAATCTCAAAGGTTTGGCCACAGGGAACTCTGCCCTCTCAGACCCAGGGGTGGAGGGGAGGACCCTGTTGCCATAACACACACAGGGTCCCAAGGCGCCCGGGGCGGGTGGGGGGGGGGAAGCAGCTGCCAGGACCCCCCAGAGGCAGACAGAAGCAGTACTGGGGGCAGAGGAGGGCGGGGCGGGGAGCGCGAGTGCCTATGTTTAGAGGGCAAGCACACACTTGTGCATAAGTACGTGTATGAGTGTGTGTGTGTGTGTGCAAGCACATGTCTGTGTGCATGAGTGCCCGTGTGCACACGCACACACATTCATCCGAACACCAGGATGGCCTTGCTCCCCTGACCTCGCCTGGCTCTGCAGTGAAGGTCGGGCCTCGAACAAATCCCAGGCCTCGACTGAGGGGCAGGAGCTCAAGCGAGAGCCCTCAGGGCTGAGACTCCAAGATGAAAGGGAGGAACACAAAGCAGGGCATACAGCAGAGACGGGCAGGCTTCCTGGGATGGGAGAGGAGGGCAGAGGGAGGCGTGGGGGAGCTGCTGGAGGCCTGGTGGGAAGGGCCAAGCAAACCTGGATCAGCAACGGCGGCCTGGGGAATGGAGGAGACAGCCTCCGGAGGCCAGGCTCACGACCTGACCCGCTGAGCCCCCCTGGACAAGTGCCTTACATTCTCTGAGCTTCTGATTCTTCTTGGGAAAATGACATCATGAGAGGGGGAACCTGGCAGGGCCATTCGCCGGTAGGGAAGAGAAAGGGGGCCACTCCCACCTGACCAACCACAGACAGGTGAGAGGCGGGTATGGCCAGGGGAGAATGTGGCGTTAAAGGTTCTAAGGCCAAGAGAAGCGGAAGACTAAAAAGATTCCAGATAAGAGATTCACTTGGTGACGAGCAAGCCGCCGTTGTTCAATCGCTCAGTCCTCCGACTCCTCGTGTCCCCATGGACTGCAGCACGCCTGGTTCTTCTATCCTTTGCTGTCTCCTGGAATTTGCTCAAACTCATGTCCGCTGGGTAGATGATGCCATCCAACCATTTCCTCTACTCTTGCCCCCTTCTCCTCCTGCCTTCCACCCTTCCCAGCTTGGGAGGCAAGTGAACGGTCAGCGAGAAGGGGCCAGGAACAAGAGGCAGGGAGTCCAGATGAGACTCACAGAGGACTAGGTCTGGGGGAGAAAGCTGTGTCTGCAGAGATGGCCACAAGATGGGTTTCAGTAATGAGCTAACAATAAAGTAGTCAAGAAAAGCACATAACAAAATAGGCATTTTGCAGTGAACAAGAGGTTTTTTGTTTCTTTTTTGTGTACATTTTTAGTTGGGTTTTACCTTCAAAAGCACTGTATTAAAATCAAAAGAGGGAGATGGAGAGGAGGTTCAAGAGGGAGGGGACACACACACAGCTAGGGCTGATTCATGGTGATCAACGGCAGAAACCAACACAATACTGTAAAACAATTATCCTCCACTTAAAAATAAATTATTTAAAAACAAATGATTTTTTAAATCTTTTATTTATAAGATGAAGAATTTGGTAACACAAGAATAATTTATTAAGCATGTACCTGATTTATTTATTCAAAATGAAGCCTTTGAGTTCCTACAATGCTCCAGAAACAAATTCTGTCTGTACAATGAAAGAGCTGTTCATTCACTAAAAAAGATGCTACGGCGGCCTGGGGAATGGAGGAGACAGCCTCCGGAGGCCAGGCTCACGACCTGACCCGCTGAGCCCCCCTGGACAAGTGCCTTACATTCTCTGAGCTTCTGATTCTTCTTGGGAAAATGACATCATGAGAGGGGGAACCTGGCAGGGCCATTCGCCGGTAGGGAAGAGAAAGGGGGCCACTCCCACCTGACCAACCACAGACAGGTGAGAGGCGGGTATGGCCAGGGGAGAATGTGGCGTTAAAGGTTCTAAGGCCAAGAGAAGCGGAAGACTAAAAAGATTCCAGATAAGAGATTCACTTGGTGACGAGCAAGCCGCCGTTGTTCAATCGCTCAGTCCTCCGACTCCTCGTGTCCCCATGGACTGCAGCACGCCTGGTTCTTCTATCCTTTGCTGTCTCCTGGAATTTGCTCAAACTCATGTCCGCTGGGTAGATGATGCCATCCAACCATTTCCTCTACTCTTGCCCCCTTCTCCTCCTGCCTTCCACCCTTCCCAGCTTGGGAGGCAAGTGAACGGTCAGCGAGAAGGGGCCAGGAACAAGAGGCAGGGAGTCCAGATGAGACTCACAGAGGACTAGGTCTGGGGGAGAAAGCTGTGTCTGCAGAGATGGCCACAAGATGGGTTTCAGTAATGAGCTAACAATAAAGTAGTCAAGAAAAGCACATAACAAAATAGGCATTTTGCAGTGAACAAGAGGTTTTTTGTTTCTTTTTTGTGTACATTTTTAGTTGGGTTTTACCTTCAAAAGCACTGTATTAAAATCAAAAGAGGGAGATGGAGAGGAGGTTCAAGAGGGAGGGGACACACACACAGCTAGGGCTGATTCATGGTGATCAACGGCAGAAACCAACACAATACTGTAAAACAATTATCCTCCACTTAAAAATAAATTATTTAAAAACAAATGATTTTTTAAATCTTTTATTTATAAGATGAAGAATTTGGTAACACAAGAATAATTTATTAAGCATGTACCTGATTTATTTATTCAAAATGAAGCCTTTGAGTTCCTACAATGCTCCAGAAACAAATTCTGTCTGTACAATGAAAGAGCTGTTCATTCACTAAAAAAGATGCTACCCTACAAACTGTGACCTGAAAAATAAATACATTGGTATGAAGTCAATGAAAAAACTCCCTTAAAATTCCACGGAAAATATGGGAAATTCCTGCAAGAACATGAATTGGCAACCAGAAAGCATCCACCCCAGCGCTCACTCTGACACTAACTGATTCATTCAATTTCCCTTCATTCATCCAACAAAGTCTTACTGTCTCCTCCATCCTGGGCTGGGCACTGGGCTAGTCGGTGGCCTGTGCAAAAGACAGACAGCAAACAAGCCAGTCATCTTATGAGGCTGAAGTTGAAGCTTCGACGCTGTGGCCACCTGATGCGGAAAGCTAACTCACTGGAAAAGATCCTGATGCTGGGAAAGACCGAGGGCAGTAAAAGGAGAGGCGGAGAACGAGACATGTGGATAGCATTGCTCTCGAGTCGATGGACAGGAGTCTGAGCAAACTCCAGGAGACAGTGAGGGACAGGAAATCTTGGCGTGCTGCCGTCCATGGAGTTGCATAGAGTCGGACTTGACTGAGTGACTGGACAAAAACGACAATCTTTTCGCAAACACTTGTGAAATGTGTTTGGAAAACAAAGTAGAAGGTGCTGCAGACTCTATGACCAGGGGACGGCCTGCTAGAGGAGGTGAACTTCTGAGCTGGGACCTGAAGGATGAGGATGATTCAGCAAAGATTTTAAGAGTAGTACGGGGCCTCGAGCACACAGAACTCAGCCTCCGTGGATAAAATGAATGAGGTGGACTCAGTAGTAGGTACAGCAAACACATACTCAGTACTTCCTATGGGTCTCGAGCTAAGCACTTTACATGAATTGATTCATTTCTCATGACAACCACACAATACTGTAAAACAATTATCCTCCACTTAAAAATAAATTATTTAAAAACAAATGATTTTTAAAATCTTTTATTTATAAGATGAAGAATTTGGTAACACAAGAATAATTTATTAAGCATGTACCTGATTTATTTATTCAAAATGAAGCCTTTGAGTTCCTACAATGCTCCAGAAACAAATTCTGTCTGTACAATGAAAGAGCTGTTCATTCACTAAAAAAGATGCTACCCTACAAACTGTGACCTGAAAAATAAATACATTGGTATGAAGTCAATGAAAAAACTCCCTTAAAATTCCACGGAAAATATGGGAAATTCCTGCAAGAACATGAATTGGCAACCAGAAAGCATCCACCCCAGCGCTCACTCTGACACTAACTGATTCATTCAATTTCCCTTCATTCATCCAACAAAGTCTTACTGTCTCCTCCATCCTGGGCTGGGCACTGGGCTAGTCGGTGGCCTGTGCAAAAGACAGACAGCAAACAAGCCAGTCATCTTATGAGGCTGAAGTTGAAGCTTCGACGCTGTGGCCACCTGATGCGGAAAGCTAACTCACTGGAAAAGATCCTGATGCTGGGAAAGACCGAGGGCAGTAAAAGGGAGAGGCGGAGAACGAGACATGTGGATAGCATTGCTCTCGAGTCGATGGACAGGAGTCTGAGCAAACTCCAGGAGACAGTGAGGGACAGGAAATCTTGGCGTGCTGCCGTCCATGGAGTTGCATAGAGTCGGACTTGACTGAGTGACTGGACAAAAATGACAATCTTTTCGCAAACACTTGTGAAATGTGTTTGGAAAACAAAGTAGAAGGTGCTGCAGACTCTATGACCAGGGGACGGCCTGCTAGAGGAGGTGAACTTCTGAGCTGGGACCTGAAGGATGAGGATGATTCAGCAAAGATTTTAAGAGTAGTACGGGGCCTCGAGCACACAGAACTCAGCCTCCGTGGATAAAATGAATGAGGTGGACTCAGTAGTAGGTACAGCAAACACATACTCAGTACTTCCTATGGGTCTCGAGCTAAGCACTTTACATGAATTGATTCATTTAATCCTCATGACAACCACACGAAGTGGATAATCCCTTACCCCTATTGTGTAGTTCTAGAAAGTGAGGCACAAAAGCCTGAGAGATTTGCCCAGTGCAGCTTTTATCCAGGCGGTCTGACTTAGAATCCCCACGCTGACCACAGCGCAGCCAAATCTCCTATCTTGTTGGGCTAGAGCTCTGTAAAATCTCACATTTCTTATCATGGTGTTTCAAACCCAGTTAAACAAAAAAACCTTTGATCTATCTAACCAGTGCCTCGAGATATGCACTCAGACCCTGGGATCTCCCACAGCCCCTACCCCCCACCACACAGAGGAGCAGAAGTCACTCCTTTCTCATCTGCCTTCCCCTCTCTCCAAGGAAACGAGAAAGTTAAAAGAACTTGTTAAAACCCCACCAGTACAGGTGGGATCTGCTTCTTGTCAGGCTCATGAGAACAAAGAAGGGTCCCCTCTCTCGCCCTGCATTCCTCCCGAGTGAAAAGCCTCCCCCCAGCACTGATGAGTGACTGAGGTCACAGCTCTGGGAGCAGCCGTGTTGACACACAGGCGCCTGATCCCTTTGATCATGCGTCTCTCTCTCCCAGTCCTGCGGCCCCTACGGCATGTCTCTTCCTGCTTAGGGATGGCAGTATTGTGTTACCCGGGTATGTTTTGTCTGTATAGCTTGATTGGACCTTGTTATTTTGAACGGACAGATGAATCCCAAATTAGCCTCTCGGAAGAATCAGCATTCTTGATGATGGATGTTAAGGTCAACACTCTTTGAATGATAGAAAAATCATCAGATTTTGGCATAAGCCCAGCTGAGAAAAAGAAAAATGGGAAGAAAAAAAGAAAACCTCTCGTTAAATGTTAAACCAAAAAGGATCTCAGGCAATGCTCGGCTAGTGTAATGAAGACATGAAGACCATATTCTAACTTTGCAAAAGTGAACAACAGTCCTGCTGTAGCAAATGGCACAAAAACTATGGCAGGTCCAATTTTGGGTGTTTTTTTTTTTTAATTTTTTGTAACTTTATTTTTGGCTATGCTGGATCTTGGTTGCTGTGAAGGCTTTTCCCTAGTTGTGGCGAGTAAGGACGGCTCTCTAGTTGCAGTGCACAGGCTCCTCACTGAAGTGGCTTCTCTTATTGGGAAACACAGCCTTCAGGGGACCCAGGCTTCAGCAGGCGCAGCATGGGGGCTCAGTAGCTGTGGCTCACGGGCTCTAGAGCACAGGCTCAATAGCTGTGGCGAGAGGGTTTAGTTGCTCCTCAGCATGCGGAATCTTCCCAGATCAGAGACCAAACCAGTGTCTCCTGCATGGGCAGGCAGATTCTTTACCACTGAGCCACCAGGGAAGCCCAGGCCCAGTTTTAAACTCCGCCAGTTAAGGAAATCTGCTTTAGCCTCATTTAGTTTCCTTTTTTCCCTTCTACTTGTAGCAGTTACATGATTTTTAAAGATTTACTTCCTTTAAATGATACTTAAATAGCTCTGGGTAGATAATTAATTATTTAGACTTAATTTCCCAGGAAACGAGGGCTCTGCCAGGCATTAAGTTGATGATGATGATATGGTTTCAGACTCCTCAGGACCTATGCTTTTTAAAGCATCCTCTAATGCACATCCCCCAAATCCCTTTAAATCGTATAATGTAGCCACCAAAATTCATCCTAAATCCTTTTAGATGACCCAGTCTGTCTGCTTAGAAATCTTTCTGCTAGGGACTCCGGCACATCTATGAAATGGTATCGAAACTCTCTTCCTCATTTGAAAACTCTAACCTTGAGATGTGTATGTGTGTTAGTCCCTCAGTCGTGTCCGACTCTTTGGGACCCCACGGACTGTAGCCCCAAGGATTCTCTGTCCATGGAATTTCCCAAGCAAGAACACTGGAGAGAGTAGCCATTTCCTTCTCCGGGGAATTATCCCGACCCTGGGATCAAACCTGGGTGTTCCACATTGCAGGCAGATTCCTGACCACCAGGGAAGCCCAACCTGGAAATAATTTATGAATTCACTCCACCTTTCCAGCATAAAGGAGACAATTCTCCACCACTGAAAAAGGCTACAGCACATAGGATGCCAGCCAGATTACAGCTGCTAGAAAGGAGACGTACAGAACCTCTGCAAATCAAGACATTCCCAGAATAGCCGCCCGGGAATCTATTCAAAACATTTTTCTGCGGTGTTTCCACCACCAGAGCACCTGTGCCCATGTATGCTGACATTCATTAACATGATTTCTAGAGGAGAAAATGAAGAACTCCTCCAAAATAGCACCTGTATTTCCAATCTTCCCTAACTTTAAAAGATCTGAGCCTTGGCCACTATTCAGTTCAGTCACTCAGTCGTGTCCAACTCTCTGCGACCCCATGGACCACGGCACGCCAGGCTTCCCTGTCCTTCACCATCTCCTGGAGCTTGCTCAAACTCACGTCCATCGACTCACTGATGCCATCAACCATCGAGTCCTCTGTCATCCCCTTCTCCTTCTGTCTTCTGTTTTTCCCAACTATTTTTTGCCACTATTGGTTGATGACTATATTTCCAAGGGTGACCGGGGAAAAGCGGAATGCTAGAGATCAGAGAGAAAAGGTGCCCGTCGTTGCTATCAAAACATTATGCTCTTTTTTTTTCCGGAAACGAGGGCTCTGCCAGGCATTAAGTTGATGATGATGATATGGTTTCAGACTCCTCAGGACCTATGCTTTTTAAAGCATCCTCTAATGCACATCCCCCAAATCCCTTTAAATCGTATAATGTAGCCACCAAAATTCATCCTAAATCCTTTTAGATGACCCAGTCTCTCTGCTTAGAAATCTTTCTGCTAGGGACTCCGGCACATCTATGAAATGGTATCGAAACTCTCTTCCTCATTTGAAAACTCTAACCTTGAGATGTGTATGTGTGTTAGTCCCTCAGTCGTGTCCGACTCTTTGGGACCCCACGGACTGTAGCCCCAAGGATTCTCTGTCCATGGAATTTCCCAAGCAAGAACACTGGAGAGAGTAGCCATTTCCTTCTCCGGGGAATTATCCCGACCCTGGGATCAAACCTGGGTGTTCCACATTGCAGGCAGATTCCTGACCACCAGGGAAGCCCAACCTGGAAATAATTTATGAATTCACTCCACCTTTCCAGCATAAAGGAGACAATTCTCCACCACTGAAAAAGGCTACAGCACATAGGATGCCAGCCAGATTACAGCTGCTAGAAAGGAGACGTACAGAACCTCTGCAAATCAAGACATTCCCAGAATAGCCGCCCGGGAATCTATTCAAAACATTTTTCTGCGGTGTTTCCACCACCAGAGCACCTGTGCCCATGTATGCTGACATTCATTAACATGATTTCTAGAGGAGAAAATGAAGAACTCCTCCAAAATAGCACCTGTATTTCCAATCTTCCCTAACTTTAAAAGATCTGAGCCTTGGCCACTATTCAGTTCAGTCACTCAGTCGTGTCCAACTCTCTGCGACCCCATGGACCACGGCACGCCAGGCTTCCCTGTCCTTCACCATCTCCTGGAGCTTGCTCAAACTCACGTCCATCGACTCACTGATGCCATCAACCATCGAGTCCTCTGTCATCCCCTTCTCCTTCTGTCTTCTGTTTTTCCCAACTATTTTTTGCCACTATTGGTTGATGACTATATTTCCAAGGGTGACCGGGGAAAAGCGGAATGCTAGAGATCAGAGAGAAAAGGTGCCCGTCGTTGCTATCAAAACATTATTAAATTCATTCCTTTGACGTTCTGACAGTAATTGCGCTGAGAGGGATTGGATTTTGTTAAGAATTACTTTAAAAGGGTTGTTGAGAATTTCCTGCGGGAGGGACCAGCAAGCACGGCACCGCCTTCGCTGGTTGTCCCTTTGTTGTCCGAGAAGCTCCAAGCTCAGCGCGCATCTAATTTTTGACAGCGCGACCTCGGGTAATAATTCCCCGAGTCCTCCAGGAAGCTCCTCCCCCGGTTCTATTTTCCTCCGTGGCCAGCGGCAGAGGGGGTCACCCGAGCTGATTCATTCGTGAGGTTTCTGCCTTGGTCGTCTTAATCACCGAAGACAGGACCAGGCTCACGACCATCACTTGCCTAATCACGGCAGAGCTCTGACATGGCAGGTTACCCAAGGGTATTGTTAACAAGAGCCAAAAATAGTGCTATTCACTTCAAATTTCTGAATGTTCCCTTCCTTGCTGATCGAAACTCAAAAAGATTTCTAATGAATCGTGATTTCGGGACAAGGGGTGTGACTAAAAATATGTACATGGAGAGGTTTTCTTACCTTAGTGAGCAAACAATGTGCCTGAATGAGTAAGGCTGGCTCCTCCCCCACGGTTCCCTTCCCCCAGCTGGGCTCCTTCCCCCAGCATCCCCTCCCCTAGCCTGGGACCTCCCCCAGTCTGGGACCTCCCTCCAGTGTCCCCCCTGAGCCCAGGAATCCCCTCCCCCAGTGTTCCAGACTCAGGCACACAGCGCAAAGCAATCTCAGAGCCAACCCCACCGGTAAAGTTGCAAGAAACCACTTATAAAAGTAAAAACAGTTAAATGGACCCCGGCATCTTCCCTAACTTTAAGATCTGAGCCTTGGCCACTATTCAGTTCAGTCACTCAGTCGTGTCCAACTCTCTGCGACCCCATGGACCACCGCACGCCAGGCTTCCCTGTCCTTCACCATCTCCTGGAGCTTGCTCAAACTCACGTCCATCGACTCACTGATGCCATCAACCATCGAGTCCTCTGTCATCCCCTTCTCCTTCTGTCTTCTGTTTTTCCCAACTATTTTTTGCCACTATTGGTTGATGACTATATTTCCAAGGGTGACCGGGGAAAAGCGGAATGCTAGAGATCAGAGAGAAAAGGTGCCCGTCGTTGCTATCAAAACATTATTAAATTCATTCCTTTGACGTTCTGACAGTAATTGCGCTGAGAGGGATTGGATTTTGTTAAGAATTACTTTAAAAGGGTTGTTGAGAATTTCCTGCGGGAGGGACCAGCAAGCAAGGCACCGCCTTCGCTGGTTGTCCCTTTGTTGTCCGAGAAGCTCCAAGCTCAGCGCGCATCTAATTTTTGACAGCGCGACCTCGGGTAATAATTCCCCGAGTCCTCCAGGAAGCTCCTCCCCCGGTTCTATTTTCCTCCGTGGCCAGCGGCAGAGGGGGTCACCCGAGCTGATTCATTCGTGAGGTTTCTGCCTTGGTCGTCTTAATCACCGAAGACAGGACCAGGCTCACGACCATCACTTGCCTAATCACGGCAGAGCTCTGACATGGCAGGTTACCCAAGGGTATTGTTAACAAGAGCCAAAAATAGTGCTATTCACTTCAAATTTCTGAATGTTCCCTTCCTTGCTGATCGAAACTCAAAAAGATTTCTAATGAATCGTGATTTCGGGACAAGGGGTGTGACTAAAAATATGTACATGGAGAGGTTTTCTTACCTTAGTGAGCAAACAATGTGCCTGAATGAGTAAGGCTGGCTCCTCCCCCACGGTTCCCTTCCCCCAGCTGGGCTCCTTCCCCCAGCATCCCCTCCCCTAGCCTGGGACCTCCCCCAGTCTGGGACCTCCCTCCAGTGTCCCCCCTGAGCCCAGGAATCCCCTCCCCCAGTGTTCCAGACTCAGGCACACAGCGCAAAGCAATCTCAGAGCCAACCCCACCGGTAAAGTTAAGCGAAAGAAACCACTTATAAAAGACTATCTACTGTTCCCATGTATATGAAAGGCCCAGAATAGGCAGATTCATGGAGACAGAAAGAAGACCAGTGGTTATTACCAGGAGCTGCGGGAAGGGTGCGATTGGTACAGGGCTTCTTTTGGGGGGTGATGGAAATATTCTAGAATTAAGACAGGGGTTATAGTGGCCGCACTCTGTGCATATACTAAACATGACTGAGCTGGACACTTTAAATGGATGACTCACAGGATGGGAGTTGTACCTCAATACAAAAAATTTTAAACATAGGTGTGTGCATATCTGTGTAATTCCCTGATCTTGGTTTTTTAAATGAGAATCAATTAAACATGAGCCCTACTTTTTCTCAACGACCCAGAGTAATTATGAATTATACGTCCATGCATTTATTGGTGAAGTCAACAGCTTTTTGGGAGGAAAAGAGAGCACTCTCATTTTTTTATTGTATTGTATTGTACTGACCTTATTTTAATCTAGCCCTAAAAGCCAGCCCCCAACACCAAGAGCCGCACTGCTAAGAATTCTGTCTCCATTCAGTTTGCTTGAAAACCTCTTCCTCAGGAGGGAAAAAGCTACTTTTCAAAATGAAAAAGTTTGTTTTTCATAATTATCTGCCAGGTTGGATTGGCCCGTGGGGAACGTGTCTCACTCTCAAGGGCAAGTTCACAAGTCATGTGGGGAATTCAATGCCATTGAATATGACAGTCATTAAGCAACCACCATAGGTGAAGCAGATACAATGAAAACACCATCACTCGCTGAAAAACAATCTCATGCCATTTAACACTGATGCTTCTTTCCTGGCACCTGAGCAAGAGTTATTATTTTGTAAATAATAATAATAATAATAAGAGCAGCTGACACTAAACATACCCCTTATTACATACCAAACACGTTCCAAGTTCTTGCCATGTATCAGTTCATTCCCCTTTAAACCAACCACAAGGTAAATACCACCATTATTCCCATTTTACAGAAGAAGAGGCTGAGGTTCCGAGTGATGAAATAGCTTAGGGTCACATAACTGTTACAGGACAGAGCCAGTATGCCAGCCCAGTCAACTCTGGCTTCAGACACCACTCTTTTAACCCCACATTAGCATTAACCCAACTCACAAAACAAGGCCATGAAACAAAAATACAGAAGAACCGTAAAACATGCTGCAAGGATTCACCCTTGCTTGGAGCACACTGAAGCACAGAACCGTGCGTTCAGCCAGAGCTGGCGATCAGCATCACGGCGCGGCCCTTACCTGTGGACGACCCCGGCCCGGTGCAGATGCTCCACCGCAGAGATGAGCTGCCTGATGTATCTGCGGGCTTCCGACTCCTCCAGCCGCTTCTTCTCATAGATCTTGTGCATCAGGTTGCCCCCAGGGCACAGCTCCATGACCAGGTAGTAGCTGTTTTCCGTCTCTAAGATATCGAGGAGCTGGGTGATGTTGGGGTGGCGGATCATCTGCTGGATCTGTCCCTCTCGCCGAAGGTTTTTGGTGACATAGGTGTCTTTTTTGGCTCGCTTCTTGTCGATGACTTTTATGGCCACCTAAGGAGACAACAAGAATGGGGCTGCTGGGAGGCACTGCAGGTAAAGTTGATTCCCAGACCATTCACAAAACCTTGGGAAACTACATAGCTACTTCTCTGCACCAGGAGAAAAACCTCATCTAAAACCAAATCCAGGGGGAAAATTAAAATGTTCCATCAGCAAAGATCAAAAGATTCAACCACGAAGGAAGAGAATGACATTCACTCAGACAAGCTTGAATGGTCATCTGGAAGGCTCAGTGAAGCGTTCGTGTCAACCTTGGTTCTCCGCAGGGTAAAACACCAAATTCACCCTCAGCAAAGGGCCCCTCCCTCCAGGCTGGGCCCCCCACCACCAACCTTCCGTTCTAGGGTGTGTTGAGGGAGTGGAGGGATGCAGCGCCCAGTGGCACACCACCCTGCCCTTCCTCTGCCCCGTGCCAGGCCCTTGGGCTAGGCTGCCTCTGGCCTCAAGTGGCCACCTCTTTCCCGATGAATCATTAACTCTTGGCCCTAAGTCAGGCCCAACCTGTCGCTGCTTCAGCGTCATCTCCGCTACCCCCTGGGTCACCTCCCCTACAGTTACCATGTTACAGGTCAGACCCTGCAGCTCTGTATAAAGGGAGGGAAGGAGGGAGAGAGAGAGGACTGAAGGAAGAATGGGAGGGTAAAGGGGAAGGGAAGACACCGCCCAGGCCTCCACCCTCCACCCCACCTTTCCTTTGGTGGCTGTCAGTACTCCGCTCACCCTGCCTTAAACACACCACTGTTCCACCCTCTTCTTCCCTTCCTTACACCTTCACTCCCCTTAAGGCGACCAGCCGGGGACACTGCGTCACTTCCTTCTGCTAACTGCCTCTCTCACTTTTCCTTCCTCCCTGTGCTTGGACAACAACGAGATCAAACCTGTCAATCTTAAGGAAAATCAGCCCTAACTAGTCATTGGAAGGACTGATGCTGAAGTTGAAGCTCAGAACTTTGGCCACCTGATGCGAAGAGTCAACTTACTGGAAAAGATACTAATGATGTACATCAAGTTAGATCTAACATTGGCCTTATTAATCTACATAGGTGTCTTTTTTGGCTCGCTTCTTGTCGATGACTTTTATGGCCACCTAAGGAGACAACAAGAATGGGGCTGCTGGGAGGCACTGCAGGTAAAGTTGATTCCCAGACCATTCACAAAACCTTGGGAAACTACATAGCTACTTCTCTGCACCAGGAGAAAACCTCATCTAAAACCAAATCCAGGGGGAAAATTAAAATGTTCCATCAGCAAAGATCAAAAGATTCAACCACGAAGGAAGAGAATGACATTCACTCAGACAAGCTTGAATGGTCATCTGGAAGGCTCAGTGAAGCGTTCGTGTCAACCTTGGTTCTCCGCAGGGTAAAACACCAAATTCACCCTCAGCAAAGGGCCCCTCCCTCCAGGCTGGGCCCCCCACCACCAACCTTCCGTTCTAGGGTGTGTTGAGGGAGTGGAGGGATGCAGCGCCCAGTGGCACACCACCCTGCCCTTCCTCTGCCCCGTGCCAGGCCCTCGGGCTAGGCTGCCTCTGGCCTCAAGTGGCCACCTCTTTCCCGATGAATCATTAACTCTTGGCCCTAAGTCAGGCCCAACCTGTCGCTGCTTCAGCGTCATCTCCGCTACCCCCTGGGTCACCTCCCCTACAGTTACCATGTTACAGGTCAGACCCTGCAGCTCTGTATAAAGGGAGGGAAGGAGGGAGAGAGAGAGGACTGAAGGAAGAATGGGAGGGTAAAGGGGAAGGGAAGACACCGCCCAGGCCTCCACCCTCCACCCCACCTTTCCTTTGGTGGCTGTCAGTACTCCGCTCACCCTGCCTTAAACACACCACTGTTCCACCCTCTTCTTCCCTTCCTTACACCTTCACTCCCCTTAAGGCGACCAGCCGGGGACACTGCGTCACTTCCTTCTGCTAACTGCCTCTCTCACTTTTCCTTCCTCCCTGTGCTTGGACAACAACGAGATCAAACCTGTCAATCTTAAGGAAAATCAGCCCTAACTAGTCATTGGAAGGACTGATGCTGAAGTTGAAGCTCCAGAACTTTGGCCACCTGATGCGAAGAGTCAACTTACTGGAAAAGATACTAATGATGTCTCTTAATCTCCACATCCTTCACTTTTTCTAAATAAGGTCACATTCACACGGTCTAGGGATAGGGGGCTTAACATCTTCGGGTGGCCATTATATAATCTACTCCAGGCAATGAGAGGGCTAAATAAAATATCCTCCTAATAATTGTGTGCTCTGTTAAGAAAGGCTGATCGTATTACTGCCGGGCTCTCTGACTGTTGTTTATTCACAGTACTTTTAAGATTTCACTGCCAAAGGGTGTAATTTTTAAAACGTTGCAACATAGTGTTGAGCAAAGCCGGAATCTAATTGTACTTTTCAGCATTCCTCTTTCCACCCCCACAAGATGATGGATACATATTTGTGTGTGTATATATATGCATGTGTTATGCATACACATATATTTTGTCACAAATGAGTATAGTTTTTAAAGCTTTTGGTTTTATAAGTACTGAACTAGTAGACCGAAATACTTCCCACTTCTGTGGTCAGATAGCATCAGCCTCAGGACGTTGTAGGCCACTGGCTTGTCTGGTCCAGTGGCTGGCTGTCCCCTTCTTGGGTGTATCTGTGGCTTAAGGGCCTGACAGTCTCCATTAAAATCGGTGAAGGTGGTCAAAGGCACAGACTTCTGGTCGTAAGGTAAGCCCTAAGGATGTAACATACAGCACAGTGACTGTAGTTAGCGATGGAAGTGAAAGGAAGTGGACTGGTGGCCCAGTTGTGTCTGACTTTTTTTGACTCCATGGGCTGCACCCCTCCAGGCTCCTCTGTCCACGGGATTCTCCAGGCAAGAATACTGGAGTGGGTGCCATTTCCTACCCCAGGAGTTAGCAATACTGTACTGAATATTTGAAAAACTGCTTATCCTAAAGATCATAAAAGGTCTCATCACACATTTACACAAATTTTAACTCTGGTGATAGATGTTAACTAGACTTATTGTGGTAAACATTTCCCAATAGATATATATACCAAATCCTTACGTTGTGTACCGAAAACCAGTGCAACGTTAAATATCAATTATACCTTCATTTAAAAAAAAAAAAAAAAAGGCTGTTCTCCAGAAGAAATAATAAACTGTTTACAGCTAGATTAAGCTGTCTAAAGCTAGTTTTGCTTCAGTGATTTAAAAAAAAAAAAAGGTTCACTGAGTAGTAACCGATCGATTACTTATTGCTTATAAAGTGCTGTTTATGGCAAAGTGGGGAGTGGCCCCTGTGTGAAGGGAGAAATGGGTGCTTTAAATAGTACTGCAGGTGGTAGGTGTGGTAGGACCACAGGAGAGGCGTGGTATCTGGAAGGGAGGTGGGACTGTCTGAAGGCCCAGGAGGACTTGAAGGTGTGAAGAGGGTGGACAGCACCTGAGCACGTGGTCAGGTGGAGTGAGGAGACCTGCCCTGGGAGCTGGGAGTCAGGGCTGGCCACTGGTGAGGCGGATGGAGCAGAAGCCTTAGGGCTGGGCTGATCTGGACCTTGCCTTGTGGGCAGCAGGGAAGCCCAGAGCTTTCAGCAAGAAATCAGAGTTCCAGACCCACTGATATGAAGGCAGGGGAGAGTGTGAATTCAAGCGTTTAGGATGAGCATCAAGGAAAAGAGGTAAGACATTGATGTCACAGCCCAGACGAGTGGTGGCCAGACTTTTTATCACAAACTTAGGCCAAGAAAATCACGTCTGGGCTTCCCCTGGTGGTCCAGTGGGTAAGGACACCGCCTTGCAGTGCAAGGGGCGCCAGTTCGATCCCTGGCCTGGAAAGATCCCACATACCACCGAGCGGCTGGACTGATGTGTCCAATCACCGAGCCGGAGCTTTGGAGCGCATGCGCTCAGAGCCGGTGCTCTGCAAGGACAGAGGCCACCGTGATGGGAGGCCCACAGGAGCCAAAGCAAAAGAATAAGAAGACCAATAGAAGTGGCCCCGGAGTTAGCAATACTGTACTGAATATTTGAAAAACTGCTATCCTAAAGATCATAAAAGGTCTCATAACACATTTACACAAATTTTAACTCTGGTGATAGATGTTAACTAGACTTATTGTGGTAAACATTTCCCAATAGATATATATACCAAATCCTTACGTTGTGTACCGAAAACCAGTGCAACGTTAAATATCAATTATACCTTCATTTAAAAAAAAAAAAAAAAAGGCTGTTCTCCAGAAGAAATAATAAACTGTTTACAGCTAGATTAAGCTGTCTAAAGCTAGTTTTGCTTCAGTGATTTAAAAAAAAAAAAAGGTTCACTGATTAGTAACCGATCGATTACTTATTGCTTATAAAGTGCTGTTTATGGCAAAGTGGGGAGTGGCCCCTGTGTGAAGGGAGAAATGGGTGCTTTAAATAGTACTGCAGGTGGTAGGTGTGGTAGGACCACAGGAGAGGCGTGGTATCTGGAAGGGAGGTGGGACTGTCTGAAGGCCCAGGAGGACTTGAAGGTGTGAAGAGGGTGGACAGCACCTGAGCACGTGGTCAGGTGGAGTGAGGAGACCTGCCCTGGGAGCTGGGAGTCAGGGCTGGCCACTGGTGAGGCGGATGGAGCAGAAGCCTTAGGGCTGGGCTGATCTGGACCTTGCCTTGTGGGCAGCAGGGAAGCCCAGAGCTTTCAGCAAGAAATCAGAGTTCCAGATCCACTGATATGAAGGCAGGGGAGAGTGTGAATTCAAGCGTTTAGGATGAGCATCAAGGAAAAGAGGTAAGACATTGATGTCACAGCCCAGACGAGTGGTGGCCAGACTTTTTATCACAAACTTAGGCCAAGAAAATCACGTCTGGGCTTCCCCTGGTGGTCCAGTGGGTAAGGACACCGCCTTGCAGTGCAAGGGGCGCCAGTTTGATCCCTGGCCTGGAAAGATCCCACATACCACCGAGCGGCTGGACTGATGTGTCCAATCACCGAGCCGGAGCTTTGGAGTGCATGCGCCCAGAGCCGGTGCTCTGCAAGGACAGAGGCCACCGTGATGGGAGGCCCACAGGAGCCAAAGAACAAAGATGGATGAAAATAAAGAAATGAAAGACCAATAGAAGTGGCCCGCCCGCTCCCCTCCCTCCCCAACCCGACCCCTGCCCAAAAATAAATAAATAAATAAATTTAAAAAGAAAGAAAATCACGTCTGAGACCAACACAGCCTTGTAAAGCTATTTTCCTCGAATTAAAAAAATAAAATGGTTGAGTGGCCATTACCGGGACCTGGGAAGAGGCAGGGACAGGGAGTTAATGTTAAAAATAGAAAAGAAAAGAACATCTGAGCCCTTTGCGACAAACACGGGCCTGCCTGTGGTTGCTCCTTCGCTCAGTCACGTCCAGCTCTCTGCGACTCCACGGACTGCAGCACGCCAGGCCCCTCTGCCCCTCGCTACCTCCAGGATTTGCTCGAGTTCGTGTCCACTGAAGTCAGTGATGCCATCCAACCATTTTGTCCTCTGTCACCCTCTTCTCCTTTTGCCTATCATCTTTTAACCATTTATCATTATTAATCTATCAGTCATGTACTGATTCCTCTATATCACCCTTCCGTACACTGAATGCATTATGAAGCCATTACAAAATACAGTTACGAAAAAAGACATTAGTAGAAATAGAAGGTCCAGGGTTTCTGTCCTGCAGCCCAGTGGCTTGGTGGCCTTGTATAAGAATGTCCCTGGGATTGCTAGACTCTCACCTACAGACAGCGTGCCTGGAAGCTGGGAGGCAAAGTCCCAAACGAGCCCGGCCTGGTGTGGGCACACTCTGCGGTCGTTGTTCAGTCACTGTTGTGGTTGTGCAGCTCTCTGTGACCCCACGGACTGCAGCACGCACCAGGCTTCCCTGTCTTTCCCAATACCTGTAAGCGTTGCTAAACTTCTAAACTCTGCATTAATACTGAAGATGGAATGCCATTCTTGATTACACAAAACCATTTAATCAATTTTATCTGTAACAACTGAAATGGGGAAAAAAAAAACCTGAGTGGGAAATTATGGAAAAGGCAGTGATCAATGATCAGCAAAGGGAGGCATCTAATTCAATTTGACAGTAATCAGAGATGTACAGGCACTAATTCTGCCCGGGGACAACAGGTCTCTAGCTGAAAAGAGAAAACTGCTTCGGTCAGGAGACTTTAAAGAGGAAAGGTAAGTCTGCACATACTGACTGAGGATCCAAGTCCAAGCACCAGACTGGAACGCCCAGCCTGGTCTTTGAGTGCGTGGTTGGGGAGAGGCGGGGGAAGCGGGCGGGGGAAGCGGGGAGCACAGGAGGCGGTGTCAGGGGAGATTGGGAGCTTCATCCTGAGCACCTCGGAAAGAGCTTTTGCTGTGAGAGGTCACTAAGACAAAGACTCCAATGTTCTGACAGCTCCGAGGTGCACTGCCTCCTGAAATTGTACAGAAAAATCTGTTTTCAAAGAGTGCCCCCACACTCCCAAGGGAATACCAAAGTCTCAAGGTTGAGAGAGACGAATAGAGTCCGTGGACCACGGCTGAAACTGATGACTCCTCAGCTGCTCATTCATTGAGACGCTGCCCTTCTCATAGGATGGCAGCTCCCACGCATCCCCACCCCTAGGCTCCCACAAAAAAAGAAAAAAAAGATAAAACTTGTCAGTGTATAAAATCAGCAAACTTTTAAATAGCTAAGCTCACAGAAAAGGACATATCCCAAGGCCAAAAAAACAAGAATAGATCTAAAATGAGGAGGCCGCAGCTATGGGATCGAGAAACAGAAGATACAGGGAAGAAGGAGTAAGTGCGAGGAAGGAGAGTCTGAGAAAGGAAAGGCAGAGGTGCAGGAGTCTGGTTTTCCTCCTGCCTGCTCCCCCCTACACGGGAAGGAGAAGGAAGAGAAGCACTCGGATCCTCACTCCTCCGGAGAGGGGCCAGCTGCAGAAAGGCATTCATGCCTAAGGGCCCCTGTGACGTCTTTGGAGAAAAATTCCAACGTAGCATTTTACTTATTAGAATGAGGAATGCACAGAGCATGTGGCCCCAGGTTCGTCACAGGCTTCCAAAAACCCACGGGTGCACAGAGATAAGGTACGTAAAGTGCTCAGGACAAAGACAGGCAGGTAGCGGGGCTCCTTAAACTGATGTTCTTAACGATCATCATTTTTCTTTCACTGAAGCAACTGGTAGCAGGTGGAGAGTGTTCAAGCTCAGCTTGGCCAAGAAACAAAAAACGTACATTTCCTTGACCTGTCATTTTAGCATATTAAAAAAAAAAGCAGCCACAGCATCTTGAATCACATTCATTGTTTCAAACTCTCTGGAACAGAGCAGCTTTCAAATCCCAAGACGGTAATTTAATATTAGTCTAGTCTCTCATCTTCCTTAAATATTGACTTCGTTGAGACCGCCTCCATAGGATCAGAGTTAACAGGATTTAAAATTCATCCCTTCATCCCAGATCACCCTTCACTGCCTTTAAAATTTATCCCTCTGAAACACATCAAGGAGGGTGCGGGGACCCAGTCTCCAGAATGAAAAGGCAGATGTAAATGGATCTTCACATGATGGAGAGGAAGGAAGACACTGATCAAAGAAACTACTCTTTCATATCACAGAAACAGAGTCCACAAAAAAAGGGAACCCCCTGCTCATTCATTGAGACGCTGCCCTTCTCATAGGATGGCAGCTCCACGCATCCCCACCCCTAGGCTCCCACAAAAAAAGAAAAAAAAGATAAAACTTGTCAGTGTATAAAATCAGCAAACTTTTAAATAGCTAAGCTCACAGAAAAGGACATATCCCAAGGCCAAAAAAACAAGAATAGATCTAAAATGAGGAGGCCGCAGCTATGGGATCGAGAAACAGAAGATACAGGGAAGAAGGAGTAAGTGCGAGGAAGGAGAGTCTGAGAAAGGAAAGGCAGAGGTGCAGGAGTCTGGTTTTCCTCCTGCCTGCTCCCCCCTACACGGGAAGGAGAAGGAAGAGAAGCACTCGGATCCTCACTCCTCCGGAGAGGGGCCAGCTGCAGAAAGGCATTCATGCCTAAGGGCCCCTGTGACGTCTTTGGAGAAAAATTCCAACGTAGCATTTTACTTATTAGAATGAGGAATGCACAGAGCATGTGGCCCCAGGTTCGTCACAGGCTTCCAAAAACCCACGGGTGCACAGAGATAAGGTACGTAAAGTGCTCAGGACAAAGACAGGCAGGTAGCGAGAGCTCCTTAAACTGATGTTCTTAACGATCATCATTTTTCTTTCACTGAAGCAACTGGTAGCAGGTGGAGAGTGTTCAAGCTCAGCTTGGCCAAGAAACAAAAAACGTACATTTCCTTGACCTGTCATTTTAGCATATTAAAAAAAAAAGCAGCCACAGCATCTTGAATCACATTCATTGTTTCAAACTCTCTGGAACAGAGCAGCTTTCAAATCCCAAGACGGTAATTTAATATTAGTCTAGTCTCTCATCTTCCTTAAATATTGACTTCGTTGAGACCGCCTCCATAGGATCAGAGTTAACAGGATTTAAAATTCATCCCTTCATCCCAGATCACCCTTCACTGCCTTTAAAATTTATCCCTCTGAAACACATCAAGGAGGGTGCGGGGACCCAGTCTCCAGAATGAAAAGGCAGATGTAAATGGATCTTCACATGATGGAGAGGAAGGAAGACACTGATCAAAGAAACTACTCTTTCATATCACAGAAACATGCCTATATGTTTCACCCATTACACAATGCGTATCAGTAAGTTCAGCCTTCCTTTAATCAAAGCAGTTTTATTCCGTGATGTTTTAAATAGTCAAAATGTGCGGAGAAGAGGAGGCTCCGAACAGACTGAATTTTCTTTTTACATAAAAGTTAGCCAGAAAGAGCTTTCTTTCCAGAACATGTTGGTTTCTCAATAGATACTGTATATTAAACTAGAGTGAATCTTTTCTTCTTTAGCAAACATTTATTAAGGCACCTAAAATAGACTTAACACTGTTCTACATGCCAAGTATACGCTATGAAAGAGACACGAGGGCTTCCC
Organism: Tragulus kanchil; assembly: GCA_022376925.1. NCBI lineage: Eukaryota > Metazoa > Chordata > Mammalia > Artiodactyla > Tragulidae > Tragulus > Tragulus kanchil. The sequence continues at coordinate 232,231,601 of JAIOJX010000028.1, read as the reverse complement.
TTGGTGGTCCAGTGGGTAAGGACACCACCTTGCAGTGCAAGGGGTGCCGGTTCGAGCCCTGGCCTGGGAAGATCCCACGTGCCGCGGAGCGGCTGGACTGATGTGTCCAATTACTGAGCCAGAGCTCTGGAGCGCATGTGCCCAGAGCCGGTGCTCTGCGACAACAGAGGCCACCGCGATGGGAGGCCCACACGGGCCAAAGAACAAAGATGGATGAAAATAGAGAAATGAAAGACTAATAGAAGTGGCCCGCCCACTCCCCTCCCTCCCCAACCCGACCCCCGCCCAAAATAAATAAATAAATAAATCTTTAAAAAAAAAAAAGAGAGACACGAATCTTCAAGTCTATTTGGGGCCGCAATTCAGATTTTTTTATAGTGATTTAAGACGTCCATCTTCCCCGGACTGAATTGTCTCCCCCCTACACCCTGCCCCCAAATTCACATGTTGAAACCCTAACCCTAATATGACTACACTTGGAGAGAGCTATATGCAGTAAAAAAAAAAAAAAAAGGGAAAAAAAGGTTAAACAAGGTCATAAGGGTGGGGTTATTATTGTTGTTCAGTCACTAAGTCATGTCTGACTCTTTGCAACTCTGTGGACTGAAGCATGCCAGGCTCCCCTGTCTTTCACCCTCTCTTGGAGTTTGCTCAAACTCATGTCCATTTAGTCAGTGATGCCATCCAACCATCTCCAACCATCTCATCCTCTGTTGTCCCCTTCTCCTCCGGAGTTTTCGCTCAACAATCAAAGTAATGGAGCTTCAGCTAAGTGTGGGGCTCATCCAAAATCAAGGGGGTCTTAAAAATGTAACCAATGATGAAAAATGTTTCTTTATAAAATATTTTCACCCATTAAACAATGCGTATCAGTAAGTTCAGCCTTCCTTTAATCAAAGCAGTTTTATTCCGTGATGTTTTAAATAGTCAAAATGTGCGGAGAAGAGGAGGCTCCGAACAGACTGAATTTTCTTTTTACATAAAAGTTAGCCAGAAAGAGCTTTCTTTCCAGAACATGTTGGTTTCTCAATAGATACTGTATATTAAACTAGAGTGAATCTTTTCTTCTTTAGCAAACATTTATTAAGGCACCTAAAATAGACTTAACACTGTTCTACATGCCAAGTATACGCTATGAAAGAGACACGAGGGCTTCCCTTGGTGGTCCAGTGGGTAAGGACACCACCTTGCAGTGCAAGGGGTGCCGGTTCGAGCCCTGGCCTGGGAAGATCCCACGTGCCGCGGAGCGGCTGGACTGATGTGTCCAATTACTGAGCCAGAGCTCTGGAGCGCATGTGCCCAGAGCCGGTGCTCTGCAACAACAGAGGCCACGGCGATGGGAGGCCCACACGGGCCAAAGAACAAAGATGGATGAAAATAGAGAAATGAAAGACTAATAGAAGTGGCCCGCCCGGTCCGCTCCCTCCACAACCCGAACCCCACCCCAAAAATAAATAAATAAATAAATCTTTAAAAAAAAAAAAGAGAGACACGAATCTTCAAGTCTATTTGGGGCCGCAATTCAGATTTTTTTATAGTGATTTAAGACGTCCATCTTCCCCGGACTGAATTGTCTCCCCCCTACACCCTGCCCCCAAATTCACATGTTGAAACCCTAACCCTAATATGACTACACTTGGAGAGAGCTATATGCAGTAAAAAAAAAAAAAAAGGGAAAAAAAGGTTAAACAAGGTCATAAGGGTGGGGTTATTATTGTTGTTCAGTCACTAAGTCATGTCTGACTCTTTGCAACTCTGTGGACTGCAGCATGCCAGGCTTCCCTGTCCTTCACCATCTCCTGGAGTTTGCTCAAACTCATGTCCATTTAGTCAGTGATGCCATCCAACCATCTCCAACCATCTCATCCTCTGTTGTCCCCTTCTCCTCCCGCCCTCAATCTTTCCCAGCATCAGCATCTTCTCCAGTGAGTCAGCTCTTCAAATCAGGGAGTCAAAGTAATGGAGCTTCAGCTAAGTGTGGGGACCTCATCTAACTGGACTGGCGTCCATATAAGAAAAGGGAGAGATGCCAGGTAGCCCTCTCTCCACAGATGCACAGGGGAAAGGCCATGTGAGGACACAGCAAGAAGCCGACATCCACAAACCAGCATCTCAAGGAGAGAAGCCTTGCGAGAAAAACAACCCTCCCGGCACCTTGACCTGGGACTCCCAGCCTCCACAACTGTGAGAAAAGTCACGTCTGCCACTTAAGCCATCAGCCTGTGGTCTTTAGCTGTGGCCACTCGTGTGGACTCACGGACCACCTGAGTACCATACAATTCTACAAGACCCCCTTACCCTGCAGAAGAGGGAAACTGTACATCAGAACCAAGGGGAAGCGTCCAGTCTCCAAGGGCAGGGGTCGAGAGGTCCTCCCCTGCCCGCTCTGTTTTCCACAGCCTCGCGGTGACACAGCGCAGCAGCCCGACATGCAGGCTTCCAGGCTGGGCGCCGGGACTTTGAAGCCTGCCTCTGCCACCTGGGAGACTGGACTTCCGTGAGCTAGACTTTCCACGGTCACAAAAACCAGACAGAGGCTCAAGGTGCCTACCTCATCGGGATGCTGGGGATACAATGAGGGACCCCAGGAAGGGGGGGCCAACACGGAGAACTTTCCTGGAAGCCCTCAATACATGTCCACGGTTAGGACCTGGGTGCTTTTTGCAGGGAGAGTGGGTAGAAACGGAAGGCAGGAGGCCCCGGCACCTGGCTCCCAGCCCCGCCACTCCCCAAGGTCCTCCCCAGGGACCCAGGGCCTCCCGACCATCTAGTCGGGACGGTGACTAGCCCTCAAGCCCCCTGTTTCCCCCAGCCCAGCGCTCCCAGGGCTCTCCCGAGGCCACCTCCCTCCTCGCAGGAGCCAGGGACCGCCCCTCTCCTCTGCTCCTGGGGCCCACGAGCAGGCCCACCACCGATATCCAGCTTCCATCTCTTGACCGAGTTTTATTTTTTTTTTAACGCAGTTATTTTAATTGGAGGATAATTACAATATCGTGATGGTTTTGCCATACATCCATATGGACCGCCATAGGTACACGTGTGCATCAGCATCTTCTCCAGTGAGTCAGCTCTTCAAATCAGGAGTCAAAGTAATGGAGCTTCAGCTAAGTGTGGGGACCTCAGCTAACTGGACTGGCGTCCATATAAGAAAAGGGAGAGATGCCAGGTAGCCCTCTCTCCACAGATGCACAGAGGAAAGGCCATGTGAGGACACAGCAAGAAGCCGACATCCACAAACCAGCATCTCAAGGAGAGAAGCCTTGCGAGAAAAACAACCCTCCCGGCACCTTGACCTGGGACTCCCAGCCTCCACAACTGTGAGAAAAGTCACGTCTGCCACTTAAGCCATCAGCCTGTGGTCTTTAGCTGTGGCCACTCGTGTGGACTCACGGACCACCTGAGTACCATACAATTCTACAAGACCCCCTTACCCTGCAGAAGAGGGAAACTGTACGTCAGAACCAAGGGGAAGCGTCCAGTCTCCAAGGGCAGGGGTCGAGAGGTCCTCCCCTGCCCGCTCTGTTTTCCACAGCCTCGCGGTGACACAGCGCAGCAGCCCGACATGCAGGCTTCCAGGCTGGGCGCCGGGACTTTGAAGCCTGCCTCTGCCACCTGGGAGACTGGACTTCCGTGAGCTAGACTTTCCACGGTCACAAAAACCAGACAGAGGCTCAAGGTGCCTACCTCATCGGGATGCTGGGGATACAATGAGGGACCCCAGGAAGGGGGGGCCAACACGGAGAACTTTCCTGGAAGCCCTCAATACGTGTCCACGGTTAGGACCTGGGTGCTTTTTGCAGGGAGAGTGGGTAGAAACGGAAGGCAGGAGGCCCCGGCACCTGGCTCCCAGCCCCGCCACTCCCCAAGGTCCTCCCCAGGGACCCAGGGCCTCCCGACCATCTAGTCGGGACGGTGACTAGCCCTCAAGCCCCCTGTTTCCCCCAGCCCAGCGCTCCCAGGGCTCTCCCGAGGCCACCTCCCTCCTCGCAGGAGCCAGGGACCGCCCCTCTCCTCTGCTCCTGGGGCCCACGAGCAGGCCCACCACCGATATCCAGCTTCCATCTCTTGACCGAGTTTTATTTTTTTTTTAACGCAGTTATTTTAATTGGAGGATAATTACAATATCGTGATGGTTTTGCCATACATCCATATGGACCGGCCATAGGTACACGTGTCCCCTCCATCCTGAACCCCGAGCTCCATCCCCACCCTGTCCCTCCAGGCTGTCCCAGAGCTCTGACGGGCCACCTCCACGTGGCTGGTCCCCTGGCTCCCCAAGCCCATCGCTCCCCGCCACTGCCCCTGGGGCTCCCCGGCTCAGCCTGAAGCTCTTCTCTCCACAGGTCCCCTTGAACCCCAGTCCTCCTCCATCCACCGCACCCCCAGTCCCACACCCAACCCCTCACGAGGGCCGGCCACCTCCACCTCCTACAGCCTCCGCAGCCCCTCCTCCCCTGCCCGTCCCCCCGGCTGCTGGCCGCACCACCATCCTCTCCGGCGTGGAAGTCTCCCACCCCTGCCTGGAATTCCCTCCCACACAGGGCTCTCGGTCAGAACAACTCCCAGCTCCTGCTCCTCTCCCGACCTCGGATGACAGCTTGCTTTTCCAGCCCAGACGGGCTCAGGCCACCCTGTACTTCCCCTGTCACACCCGTCACACACACTCCTACTCCTAATGGTGGGGGACACCCTCCACCGTCCTTTCCAGGAAGGCAGCTGTCTGGCCTGCTCACTCCTGCGTCCCGGCTTCCAGCACTGCGCTCGGCTCATCCAGCCAGGGAGGGAAAGAACAAAATGGAAGGTAAGTTCCAGCCAACCGCGACAGCGGATCAGGATGGTGAGCGAGGGGTCGTGTCTGTGCCAGGCGCGGGTCAGCTGGCCCCTCCAGCAGCCCCCTCCTCGGCAACAACACAGGCAGACCAAAGCCTTCCCTTCAACCGTGGAAAGTACAGAATGCAATGCCACCTGTGAACATGGTGTCAGCTCCTGCATGACTGTGACACAGAAACACACTCTTTCCCCTTTTAAGAAAGGTCTCCAGGCCAGACCTCCCTCACCAGCCTAAGGAGGGCACGCCCTCCTCCCTCGCCCCAACGGTGGCAATCCACAACCGCCTACTCCATTCTGGTTTTCCATTGGTTCCATAAGGACATTCCTTCCTCATATCATAAAGTTCTCTCAGATTTTGGGACTGGTCCTGCTGAATCCGTCTCACCCTTTTTCTCAAGCCTCATCCTTTCCATAGAACACTTTTCTAAAACCCAATATCCACTGTCACTTCAAACAATGCTCACGCTTCACGCCCTGTGCCTTCTCAATCGGGAACAGAAAAGCATCTCAGGAAGCATGCACTGAGCTAACCATACAGCCAGGACTTGTGCAGCTTAAGGAGAGAAGAAGCGAGAGAGGGAGGGCGGGGAAAGCGAGAATGGATGGACGGACGGATGGCTCCATTCCTCCCCACTGACGTGTGAGCCTCGTGGTTTCCTGGACAGAAGGCAGACAACGTACACCCAACGCTCAGACTAGGATACAGATCAGATGACACGGAACAAACACATCTCTGGTGACCCTTGGGGCAAGCCAGAGCAAGAGAGGAATTCCAGGCTGCTGCCAGAGTACAGGCGGCAGGATGGGGTCCCCTGCTCAGCACGTGGGGACCAGAGCTGCCCAGCCATCCTGCTGCAGAAAACAGTCTCTTACTTCCTGAGAATCTGGCTGGGAAAAATCACCAAGAGGAAGGGATGCTGGAAAGGACACCCACAACCAGCAGTGAGGTGTGCCACCTGGGGGACCTGGCGTCCATCACAGAAGCAGCCATAGGCTGCCCCCCTTACTCCTACGTCCCTCCCTCCCCCTGTCTGGGCTGTGCCCCTTCCAGGTACCCTTTCTCCCTCTTAAACTTGTCTGAGCCATCTGTCACCTTTTCCAGAATAGCTCCTCTAGGAAGACAGGGTGAGTGCTTGCTGAGTCAATTCAGTCCTGTTTAACTCTTGCAACCCTCTAGACTGGAGCCCACCAGGCTCCTCTGTCCACGGCCTCAGAATTCTCCTCCAGACAAGAGCACTGGAGTGGGCTGCCATGTCTTCCTCCAGGGGATCTTTCTGAGCCAGGGATAGAACCAATGTCTCGTACACCTCCTGCACTGGCAGGCGGGTTCTTCCCACGAGCGCCCCCTGGGAAGAAAGCCCCCCTAATGCTAAGACCAACCAAATGCACCCCTGTTTCTCCCAGAGAAAGAGCCCCAGTCCTGATGGTGTCTGGAGATCCCATCGCCTTCTGTGGCCACACCTCCCGTCCATCTCCTCTCAGTCCCTCTGTTCGCCTACAGGCCCCCCAGCAGCTTCTCTAAGGGGGCTGGGTATTCCCACCCTGGCCTCTGACTTTTTCTCCCTCACCTCCCAGTGTCGCCAGGGTGCCATCACTCCGAGAGGCTCCCTGGACCCACCTATTAACAACCAAAACCACTGGGCACTCACCAAACCGTCTCTCTGGTCCCATCACTTCATGGCACATAGATGAGGAAGAAGCGGAAGCAGTGACAGCTTTTTCTTTTCTGGGCTCCAAAATCACGGGGATAGTGACGGCAGCCACGGAATGAAAAGACCCTTGCTTCTTGGAAGACAAGCTATGACCCACCTAGACAGCCTACTAAACAGCAGAGACATCACTTTGCGCACAAAGGTCAAAGCGATGGTCTTCCCAGTAGCCATGGATGGACGTGAGAGCTGGACAATCGAAGAATTGGTGCCCTCGAATGGTGGAGCTGGAGATAACTCTTAAGATTCCCTTGGACAACCAAGATCAAATCAGCCGACCCTAAAGGAAATCAAACCTGAATATTCATTGAAAGGACAGATGCTGAAGCGGAAGCTCCAATACTTTGGCGATCTGATGAGAAGAACCAGCTCATTGGAAAAGACCCTGATTCTGGGCAAGATTGAGGGCAGGAAGAGAAGGAAGCGACAGAGAATGAGATGGTGGGAGGGCATCATCCACTCAATGGACGTGAGTTTGAGTACACTCTGGGCGATGGTGAAGGACAGGGAAGCTAGGTTTGCTGCAGTAAAATGAGGTCGGACGCAGCTAAGTGACTGAACAACAACATAGCCAACATTCAATAAATATTTCTTGGATGAACGCATAAATGAATGATGAATAAATGCAAGTGCAGTTGGGAAAAAGAGATCCGATTAACTATATCAGAACCTGCTATAGACTGCACTGTGGCTACCCTCAAACTCACAGAAGACCTAAGCCCTGCTACGACTCCCTGGAGATGAGTTAAGGTTACACGAGGACGCAAGGGCGGGGCCCTAATCCAACAGGATTTGTGTCATCGTGAGAAGAGGAAGAGACACCAGGAACCCACTCACAAGAGGAAAAGCCATGCAAGGACTCAGCAAGAAGACGGCCATCTGGAAGCCGAGGAGTGAAGCCTCAGGAGAAATCTGACCTGCTGACACCTTGGACTTCTTGCCTCTAGACCTATGAGACCATCAACTTCTTGTTTAAGCTCACCTCGCTGGGCTTTTTTTGTTACGGCAGCCTGAGCCAACGCATACAGAACCCTCATGAAAGTTATTAGTAAGTGATACGACGGCTTGATCTCATTACGTCCATGAAATCGAGGTGACAGTGCTGGATGAAGTGAACTGAGCAGGGGTGAGCCGGAGGGAACACCCCAAAAGTCAGGAAGAAAACAACAAAGGGCTAAGGGCTCCGAGGCTCCAGCCCAAGCTGGAATTCTGTGTAAAAGGATGGAAAACTAGGGCGATTAGCATGACCCACTGGGAAGTCTTGAAAATAAATTGGTTTCACGCCTTCTTCCTGGAGAAACGGCACGTGTAAACCCATCGGAGTAAAGGGTGAGCCTGTGTGGAGGATACTTATTGAACAGAAAGCAGAAGGTACCCTCTGCCAGCTGTATAATTAATTTCAGGGCTGCTCTAACTCACAGAGAGATGATGCCAGACAGCAAGCACAGAGCGCTGTCTTTTATGGGGGCCCATTAATTGCTGTTATTTATGCCCCAGAGCAGGACAGCTCTGACCCCTGGCTCCCCGCCAGTCAGCCTCCCAGGATTGTACACTAAAATCTGTCTCTGAGGAAACGAGGAGGGGAAAAGTTTCCTTCCCCAGTTTAAACGACGGAGTTCATGAAGGCTGATCCTGTGGTGAGAGCAGTGCTGGGCAGACAGGAGCAGAACCCAGCACCCAGTGAGGGGCTGCCCCCCCGGGACCCTCCGACCCCCACCCTCAGCCCAGAAGTTCTGAAGTCACCATCACCAGGATCTCCGCGCCCTGGCAACTCAGAAAGCAAATCACACCCCACTACTCGAGGTTGGTAATCCAGAAACTTTCCTGCAAGGAAAAATGGAAAAAAGAGGATTTTTGAGAGAGCTAGGTAGATGGGCCAGGATGCCCAAGAAGGGCAGTAGTTGTGCGATTGTTGGGATTCCTATCAAAAACCTTTAACAAAGTTGGAATTCCTATCAAAAGTTTCCTAACAAAACTTTGCTTTGCGGGCTTCCCTGGTGGTCCAGTGGGTAAGGACACCGCCTTGCATTGCAAGGGATGCCGGTTTGATCCCTGGCCTGGGAAGATCCCACGTGCCGCGGAGCGGCTGGACCGATGTGTCCAACTACTGAGCTGGAGCTCTGGAGCATATGTGTCCAGAGCCCATGCTCTGTGATGAGAGAGGCCACTGTGATGGGAGGCCCACACAGGCCAAAGAACAAGGATGGATGAAAATAAATAAATGAAAGACCAATAGAAGTGGCAAAAAGAAAAACAACAACAACAACAGAAAAGTTTGCTTTGTTAGAATATGCATGCTTCTTTTCTCATAAAAATGTATTTATGATTCATAAGGACAAAGGTAAGCCCAAATTCCCTGCTCTTGCCGGAGAACTGGGAAGTCTTGAAAATAAATTGGTTTCACGCTTTTGGGGTAAACCCATCGGAGTAAAGGTGAGCCTGTGTGGAGGATACTTATTGAACAGAAAGCAGAAGGTACCCTCTGCCAGCTGTATAATTAATTTCAGGGCTGCTCTAACTCACAGAGAGATGATGCCAGACAGCAAGCACAGAGCGCTGTCTTTTATGGGGGCCCATTAATTGCTGTTATTTATGCCCCAGAGCAGGACAGCTCTGACCCCTGGCTCCCGCCAGTCAGCCTCCCAGGATTGTACACTAAAATCTGTCTCTGAGGAAACGAGGAGGGAAAAGTTTCCTTCCCAGTTTAAACGACGGAGTTCATGAAGGCTGATCCTGTGGTGAGAGCAGTGCTGGGCAGACAGGAGCAGAACCCAGCACCCAGTGAGGGGCTGCCCCCCCGGGACCCTCCGACCCCCACCCTCAGCCCAGAAGTTCTGAAGTCACCATCACCAGGATCTCCGCGCCCTGGCAACTCAGAAAGCAAATCACACCCCACTACTCGAGGTTGGTAATCCAGAAACTTTCCTGCAAGGAAAAATGGAAAAAAGAGGATTTTTGAGAGAGCTAGGTAGATGGGCCAGGATGCCCAAGAAGGGCAGTAGTTGTGCGATTGTTGGGATTCCTATCAAAAACCTTTAACAAAGTTGGAATTCCTATCAAAAGTTTCCTAACAAAACTTTGCTTTGCGGGCTTCCCTCGTGGTCCAGTGGGTAAGGACACCACCTTGCATTGCAAGGGATGCCGGTTTGATCCCTGGCCTGGGAAGATCCCACGTGCCACGGAGCGGCTGGACTGATGTGTCCAACTACTGAGCTGGAGCTCTGGAGCACATGCGCCCAGAGCCCATGCTCTGTGATGAGAGAGGCCACTGTGATGGGAGGCCCACACAGGCCAAAGAACAAGGATGGATGAAAATAAATAAATGAAAGACCAATAGAAGTGGCAAAAAGAAAAACAACAACAACAACAGAAAAGTTTGCTTTGTTAGAATATGCATGCTTCTTTTCTCATAAAAATGTATTTATGATTCATAAGGACAAAGGTAAGCCCAAATTCCCTGCTCAATTGGAATTCACCAAAACTCAGGGATCCTGAGGGAAGATGAGGTACAAATTAAAGGAGGTGATGTTAGACTCTTTTCTCTTCAGTTTTGGAAAAAGGTCAAAAAGTCCCAGCTCAGTAACAGGTGACAAATTTTTTGAGACCATGGGTAATTCATCTTGGTAATCCCCACAGTGCCTGGCTCCCAAAACACCAAATAAATACATTAAATCAATAAATACTCTGGCTAAAAGACTGAATGTCCATTTGTCTTAAATACCCTCCAATTCCAATCCTTCAGCAGCCCCTTCCTCCTCCAATTCTCTTCCAACTCAGTCCCACAATTTTTTAAAATTTTTTTGTAATTTAAGGATAATTTCTTTACAATGTTGTGTTGGTTTCTGCCATACATCAACATGAATCAGGCACAGGTATACGTATAATGGGAAGCCTCAAATTACATCACCTAAAAGCACATCAATCCGTGGAATCCAAAAGATAATGGGATGGTTAGGCTTGACTAACCCTCGTCAGTCATCACCGTCAACAGGCTGAGAACAGCAGCTCCCTGCTGCCCAGGGAATACCCCACATGGACAGCCTGCCTCCAGCCCTGCCAGCGCAATGGTTCCAGGAGCATGCCCACCGTGCTCCCCTTCTGAAACAGTCGCCCCCCTCACTGAGCCCGCCAGCATCCCTACCGACTGGCCGAGCACTGGACTCCCTTCCTCCCCACCAAACCCATCCCCCTGGCCACCAGTCACCAAGTCTCTTTTGGAAGTTTCCTCCACCCCCCCCCCCCACGAACCCACATAAGTAAGATCGTGCAATATTCGTGTTTCTCTGGCTTATTTTACTTAGCATGATGTCCTCCCAGTTCAAACATATTGTCACAAGTAGCAGAGTTTCCTTCTTTCTCATACGAAATGAGATTCTATTATACATGTGTACCCCATTTTTCTTATCCATCCGTCAATAGATTTTAATGTTTCCATATTTTAAGTAATTCTTAACAGGCTGTTCTACGTTCTTTTTTTTCATACTAAGTCTCCAAAGTCTGACGTGCATTTTACACTCACAGCACATCTCAATTCCGACCAGACACATGTCCAGTGTTCAATAGGCAGATATGGCGGGGGGCCAGGGTTGGACAGGCAGCGGGATCCTGAGGGAAGATGAGGTACAAATTAAAGGAGGTGATGTTAGACTCTTTTCTCTTCAGTTTTGGAAAAAGGTCAAAAAGTCCCAGCTCAGTAACAGGTGACAAATTTTTTGAGACCATGGGTAATTCATCTTGGTAATCCCCACAGTGCCTGGCTCCCAAAACACCAAATAAATACATTAAATCAATAAATACTCTGGCTAAAAGACTGAATGTCCATTTGTCTTAAATACCCTCCAATTCCAATCCTTCAGCAGCCCCTTCCTCCTCCAATTCTCTTCCAACTCAGTCCCACAATTTTTTAAAATTTATTTGTAATTGAAGGATAATTTCTTTACAATGTTGTGTTGGTTTCTGCCATACATCAACATGAATCAGGCACAGGTATACGTATAATGGGAAGCCTCAAATTACATCACCTAAAAGCACATCAATCCGTGGAATCCAAAAGATAATGGGATGGTTAGGCTTGACTAACCCTCGTCAGTCATCACCGTCAACAGGCTGAGAACAGCAGCTCCCTGCTGCCCAGGGAATACCCCACATGGACAGCCTGCCTCCAGCCCTGCCAGCGCAATGGTTCCAGGAGCATGCCCACCGTGCTCCCCTTCTGAAACAGTCGCCCCCCTCACTGAGCCCGCCAGCATCCCTACCGACTGGCCGAGCACTGGACTCCCTTCCTCCCCACCAAACCCATCCCCCTGGCCACCAGTCACCAAGTCTCTTTTGGAAGTTTCCTCCCCCCCCCCCCCCCCCACGAACCCACATAAGTAAGATCGTGCAATATTCGTGTTTCTCTGGCTTATTTTACTTAGCATGATGTCCTCCCAGTTCAAACATATTGTCACAAGTAGCAGAGTTTCCTTCTTTCTCATACGAAATGAGATTCTATTATACATGTGTACCCCATTTTTCTTATCCATCCGTCAATAGATTTTAATGTTTCCATATTTTAAGTAATTCTTAACAGGCTGTTCTACGTTCTTTTTTTTCATACTAAGTCTCCAAAGTCTGACGTGCATTTTACACTCACAGCACATCTCAATTCCGACCAGGCACATGTCCAGTGTTCAATAGGCAGATATGGCGGGGGGCCAGGGTTGGACAGGCAGCTCCCAGGGTTTTGAGCAAGTCTCTTACTCTCCAAGCCCAGAACCCAGCACACGGTCTGCCTGAGACAGAGCACTCAACAAAAAAAGTCTGGCGAACGAAGAAAGAAATGAAAAGATGTTTCATGATTGTCATCTGCACACGGTGGAGGAGAACACCAATCACACAGATTTGGAATGAGAATAAAGTCATGCCTTTTGGAGCCGAAGCAAGATTGAGGTCTAGAACTAAGAAATTCCAGGCAGGAAACTGAACTTCAATAAACCTCCGATTGTGGATCAGTAAACTCAGACTGCGGGGGTGATGGTGGTGGCCAGGACACACCGTATAAAGGGGCTGGCATGTACTGTCCACTAGTTGGTTGAAACTGAACAGACAATAGAGGAAACACAGTAGGAAAAGGATATGAGTGCTGTAATCACCGCGTGCTACTGGGGATGGGCAGAAAGGAAAAAATCGAAGAGAGTAAAGGATGAAGGAAAAGAGGCAGGGAGGAAGGAAGGGAGAGGAGGAGAGAAAGAGAAGGAAGGAAAGAAGGCAGGCCTGCAAGAGAAGAGGTGAGTGTCTCATGGAACCTTCAGAGGAGAAAAGAGCTGTTCGAGGCAGAAACGCTCACCAGTCCCCAGAAAATGCTGCCCTTGTTCAGTCCCTCAGGCATGGACTCTTCATGACCCCAAGGACTACAGAACACCAAGCTTCCCTGTCCCTCACTATCTCCTAGAGCTTGCCCAAGTTCATGTCCGCAAAACCAGTGGGTTGCAAGGAGCAAAGGCCCAGGAGAAGGAACGATGTGTTCAAAAAAAAAAAAGGACTTCCCAGCCCTCCCACGTCCAGTAGTCAGAGTTCCTTCTTTCCTCTTTTTTACGAAATGAGATTCTATTATACATGTGTACCCCATTTTTCTTATCCATCCGTCAATAGATTTTAATGTTTCCATATTTTAAGTAATTCTTAACAGGCTGTTCTACGTTCTTTTTTTTCATACTAAGTCTCCAAAGTCTGACGTGCATTTTACACTCACAGCACATCTCAATTCCGACCAGGCACATGTCCAGTGTTCAATAGGCAGATATGGCGGGGGGCCAGGGTTGGACAGGCAGCTCCCAGGGTTTTGAGCAAGTCTCTTACTCTCCAAGCCCAGAACCCAGCACACGGTCTGCCTGAGACAGAGCACTCAACAAAAAAAGTCTGGCGAACGAAGAAAGAAATGAAAAGATGTTTCATGATTGTCATCTGCACACGGTGGAGGAGAACACCAATCACACAGATTTGGAATGAGAATAAAGTCATGCCTTTTGGAGCCGAAGCAAGATTGAGGTCTAGAACTAAGAAATTCCAGGCAGGAAACTGAACTTCAATAAACCTCCGATTGTGGATCAGTAAACTCAGACTGCGGGGGTGATGGTGGTGGCCAGGACACACCGTATAAAGGGGCTGGCATGTACTGTCCACTAGTTGGTTGAAACTGAACAGACAATAGAGGAAACACAGTAGGAAAAGGATATGAGTGCTGTAATCACCGCGTGCTACTGGGGATGGGCAGAAAGGAAAAAATCGAAGAGAGTAAAGGATGAAGGAAAAGAGGCAGGGAGGAAGGAAGGGAGAGGAGGAGAGAAAGAGAAGGAAGGAAAGAAGGCAGGCCTGCAAGAGAAGAGGTGAGTGTCTCATGGAACCTTCAGAGGAGAAAAGAGCTGTTCGAGGCAGAAACGCTCACCAGTCCCCAGAAAATGCTGCCCTTGTTCAGTCCCTCAGGCATGGACTCTTCATGACCCCAAGGACTACAGAACACCAAGCTTCCCTGTCCCTCACTATCTCCTAGAGCTTGCCCAAGTTCATGTCCGCAAAACCAGTGGGTTGCAAGGAGCAAAGGCCCAGGAGAAGGAACGATGTGGTTTCAGAAAAGAAAAAGAAAATAATTGTTGTGCACCCACCCAGCCCAGAAGCCTTCCCAGCCCTCCCACGTCCAGCCGCGGGAGCAGCTGCTGCCCGTGCGCACAAGGTCCTCAGCCGGCAGCTGCGGACCGGCTCCCCACTCCACGTGCGCGCAAAGCTTCCTTCCTCCCCGCATAAATCACGCGCTAAGTATCAGGGCTGGCCTCAGCGCCTGTACTCCTCGGAAAGCGAAAACTAGGTCCTCTTTCCCCGCTCTTGCTCTGATTTATACGCATCCATTTATAGTGTCAGTCTGTGTGAACGCAGAATTTGTGTTCCTGCAATGACACCATAAATCTCCCCTGCTTCCCCTCCACTTGCTGGGAATCCTGAAAGCACCGCTTCCACTGAGAGGAGATAATGGCTCTTCAGACCCTCCAGGAATTCACAAGCAGATAAGGACGGGGCTGGATGGGTGGGAGGTGTATGTTCCCAGGCACTTGGACACGAGGGTGCGGACTGCATGGAGAGGGCCTAGGCGTAACCGGAATGCTCCAATACTTCCTTTTTCTTTTTCATATAGGTCGTTCTTTCAATCATTTGTATTAATGTATGCCAGTGTATTCGTCTGCAAGGGCTGCCATAACAACTAATAATCAGATCCCGGCTCCAGCAACAGAAATTTATTTTCATCAATGGAGGAATGGATAAAGAAAATGTGTATACAATGGAATATTACTCAGTCGTTAAAAGGAACGAAATTGTGCCATTTGCAGCAACACAGATGGACCTAGAGATTATCATACTAAATGAAGTTAAAAAAAGGAACGAAAAAATTTTGAACCATTCAGGCCTGCAAGAGAAGAGGTGAGTGTCTCATGGAACCTTCAGAGGAGAAAAGAGCTGTTCGAGGCAGAAACGCTCACCAGTCCCCAGAAAATGCTGCCCTTGTTCAGTCCCTCAGGCATGGACTCTTCATGACCCCAAGGACTACAGAACACCAAGCTTCCCTGTCCCTCACTATCTCCTAGAGCTTGCCCAAGTTCATGTCCGCAAAACCAGTGGGTTGCAAGGAGCAAAGGCCCAGGAGAAGGAACGATGTGGTTTCAGAAAAGAAAAAGAAAATAATTGTTGTGCACCCACCCAGCCCAGAAGCCTTCCCAGCCCTCCCACGTCCAGCCGCGGGAGCAGCTGCTGCCCGTGCGCACAAGGTCCTCAGCCGGCAGCTGCGGACCGGCTCCCCACTCCACGTCGCGCAAAGCTTCCTTCCTCCCCGCATAAATCACGCGCTAAGTATCAGGGCTGGCCTCAGCGCCTGTACTCCTCGGAAAGCGAAAACTAGGTCCTCTTTCCCCGCTCTTGCTCTGATTTATACGCATCCATTTATAGTGTCAGTCTGTGTGAACGCAGAATTTGTGTTCCTGCAATGACACCATAAATCTCCCCTGCTTCCCCTCCACTTGCTGGGAATCCTGAAAGCACCGCTTCCACTGAGAGGAGATAATGGCTCTTCAGACCCTCCAGGAATTCACAAGCAGATAAGGACGGGGCTGGATGGGTGGGAGGTGTATGTTCCCAGGCACTTGGACACGAGGGTGCGGACTGCATGGAGAGGGCCTAGGCGTAACCGGAATGCTCCAATACTTCCTTTTTCTTTTTCATATAGGTCGTTCTTTCAATCATTTGTATTAATGTATGCCAGTGTATTCGTCTGCAAGGGCTGCCATAACAACTAATAATCAGATCCGGCGGCTCCAGCAACAGAAATTTATTTTCATCAATGGAGGAATGGATAAAGAAAATGTGTATACAATGGAATATTACTCAGTCGTTAAAAGGAACGAAATTGTGCCATTTGCAGCAACACAGATGGACCTAGAGATTATCATACTAAATGAAGTAAATCAGAAAGACAAATACTGTATGATAATACTTATATGTGAAATCTTAAAAATGATGCAAATGAATTTATTCACAAGCTTACAGACTTAGAAAATAAACTTAAGGTCACCAAAGGGGAAAGATGGGAAAGAGGGATAAATTAAGAGATTTCTTTTCTTTGTTTTTCAGCTGCCTTTGGTAATACACAAAATTTAGGAAACACCAGATAAACACTCTCCTCGCCATACCATTTGTCCATTTAAAGTTTAGCAAAAAATACACAAGAGACAGAAAAGAGTTGCGAGGATGGACTCCAAAAGACTTCCTGAAACATATCCAGGTTGAAAATCTGCCAAGATTTCAATGCACATAAAAATCCAGTCCTTTGTGTTGAATAGTCATAATCTGAATGCTAGACAGAGATGTGACTAATTGCTCAGCTTATAGGCAGTAGGGGGGCAGGGCTTGAGAAGGTTCTAGGAAGGAACAGAATTGGGTTTTGGCTCCACCCTCCTGCTCCACCCTCCCTAAAGATGTCTTTAAAACTCTTACTGTAACTTTCAGATGAGAAATTCACACCTATTCCTAAAGAGGCTGTTTTTCCATTGATATCATTTTGTTGTTCCAAATGGTATCAAGATCCTAAGAGTAACATTATCTAAATAAGCTATCCCAAAAAAGTGGAAATCATTTTTAATCAATATTATTCATCCCATTAAATACAATCTGTTATGTTTAAGAGTGACTTAACCTCAAACATTTCTCTTTTCTCTAAAATGTTTCTGATCTTGTGCAAGTATATTTTTTGTAGCATAATCACTCCTAAAATGTGATCACTTAAAAAGAATTGAAAACTTAGTTTTGATTCTACTGATGAGACGTTCTTTCAATCATTTGTATTAATGTATGCCAGTGTATTCGTCTGCAAGGGCTGCCATAACAACTAATAATCAGATCCGGCGGCTCCAGCAACAGAAATTTATTTTCATCAATGGAGGAATGGATAAAGAAAATGTGTATACAATGGAATATTACTCAGTCGTTAAAAGGAACGAAATTGTGCCATTTGCAGCAACACAGATGGACCTAGAGATTATCATACTAAATGAAGTAAATCAGAAAGACAAATACTGTATGATAATACTTATATGTGAAATCTTAAAAATGATGCAAATGAATTTATTCACAAGCTTACAGACTTAGAAAATAAACTTAAGGTCACCAAAGGGGAAAGATGGGAAAGAGGGATAAATTAAGAGATTTCTTTTCTTTGTTTTTCAGCTGCCTTTGGTAATACACAAAATTTAGGAAACACCAGATAAACACTCTCCTCGCCATACCATTTGTCCATTTAAAGTTTAGCAAAAAATACACAAGAGACAGAAAAGAGTTGCGAGGATGGACTCCAAAAGACTTCCTGAAACATATCCAGGTTGAAAATCTGCCAAGATTTCAATGCACATAAAAATCCAGTCCTTTGTGTTGAATAGTCATAATCTGAATGCTAGACAGAGATGTGACTAATTGCTCAGCTTATAGGCAGTAGGGGGGCAGGGCTTGAGAAGGTTCTAGGAAGGAACAGAATTGGGTTTTGGCTCCACCCTCCTGCTCCACCCTCCCTAAAGATGTCTTTAAAACTCTTACTGTAACTTTCAGATGAGAAATTCACACCTATTCCTAAAGAGGCTGTTTTTCCATTGATATCATTTTGTTGTTCCAAATGGTATCAAGATCCTAAGAGTAACATTATCTAAATAAGCTATCCCAAAAAAGTGGAAATCATTTTTAATCAATATTATTCATCCCATTAAATACAATCTGTTATGTTTAAGAGTGACTTAACCTCAAACATTTCTCTTTTCTCTAAAATGTTTCTGATCTTGTGCAAGTATATTTTTTGTAGCATAATCACTCCTAAAATGTGATCACTTAAAAAAGAATTGAAAACTTAGTTTTGATTCTACTGATGAGAAGAGGTAAACTGTATTTACAAGGAGTTTGGGGACCTACCCAGGCTGACACTGACCATAAGGCAATGCCAGGCTGGAATGAAATTATCCCAGCTCTACCCAGGACACCACTGTCCACAATTCTTTTAAAATACAGACTTTTTATTCATCATTTAGTCAATGGCCTACATCAAAGATATAGATAGACAGATAGACAGTTTTTTTTTTTTTCCAAGAGTAAACTAATCTGGGAACTTCCTTGGTGGCCCAATGGTTAAGAATCCACCTTCCAATGCAGGGGATATGGGTTCAATTTCTGCTTGGGGAACTCCAAAAGCCTCAGGGCAATTAAGCACAATAGCCACAGCTAGAGAAAAGCCCACGCACCATATGAAGACCCAGTACAGCCAAAAGAAAAAAAAGAAGAAGAATAAACTAATCTGTTTGGCTAAGAATTAAAATTATTTTTCAACTTAACAGTATCATCATCTGTACCTAGCAAACATTTTTTGTTCTTCCAATGGCAAAAAGAAGTTACTAATGAAACAACATGAAATATACACACTCAGCAATATAAATATTTATAGAGTCAAGTCCAATAAAGGAATCATATCAAGAGAACAGACTATCAAAGACTTCAAAAGGATGTTTCCTACTTAAAAGAAAGGGATCGCTATGGAAATACATTTTAAATTCTGAGATTTTGGGGGGTGCAGGTGTACCTGTAATGGGAGTTATGACTCAGTATATGATTTCCTACGATACTGGGTCTTAATCTGTGAATTTGGGTCAAGTACCAGTTATCTCTTTCTTTCATTAAAATTAATGGAGCTTTGTTATGTCAGACTCGGGATGGAAAGGTTTAATAGTGTTCTGCATAGGAGGAACCCTGGTTGCAACCCCGCCTCTTCCCCTCCATGAAAAAAAAGATACTTTGATCATTATCAGTTTTTTAAGTGGATCAGTAGGGATAATCGCATTATATTGAACACATTTTATCATTACATAAAGAAAAGATTGATAGTATGAAGAGTATTAAAAAGTCATGTTGTAATTAGGATGGGGTCTCCATGGTCCAGATGAATCAATCAATCAATCAATCAATGTAGGCAGCTATCTGAACAACTGAAGTTATGTAAATATTCAAACTGCCTGGGAGCCATCCAGTGATCTAAATTGTCTTGTTTAGTTTTCTATGAGCATAAAATTAATGAGCTATTTGGGCAATTGTCATTTCTTTGTTAACTGCATAGTGTGAAGACAAATTAAAAGGAACACACGTAGACCACAGCCACCAAACCACATGAAGCTTAAATTGGGACTAGTCCTATTTATCAGGCACTTGCCAAGCGAGATGTTTTACATGCCTTGTCTCATGTAACTCCCAACAGTCTACTACTTTCCTTTTCATTTATTTATTTTTTAATTTTTTGGCCTCTTTTATTGGTCCTCCATTTATTTATTTTCAGCTATCCTTACCCTTTGGCCTGTGTGGGCTTCCCATTGCAGTGGCCTCTCTCCTTGCAGAGATTTGCTAAGAATTAAATTTTTCAACTTAACAGTATCATCATCTGTACCTAGCAAACATTTTTTGTTCTTCCAATGGCAAAAAGAAGTTACTAATGAAACAACATGAAATATACACACTCAGCAATATAAATATTTATAGAGTCAAGTCCAATAAAGGAATCATATCAAGAGAACAGACTATCAAAGACTTCAAAAGGATGTTTCCTACTTAAAAGAAAGGGATCGCTATGGAAATACATTTTAAATTCTGAGATTTTGGGGGGTGCAGGTGTACCTGTAATGGGAGTTATGACTCAGTATATGATTTCCTACGATACTGGGTCTTAATCTGTGAATTTGGGTCAAGTACCAGTTATCTCTTTCTTTCATTAAAATTAATGGAGCTTTGTTATGTCAGACTCGGGATGGAAAGGTTTAATAGTGTTCTGCATAGGAGGAACCCTGGTTGCAACCCCGCCTCTTCCCCTCCATGAAAAAAAAGATACTTTGATCATTATCAGTTTTTTAAGTGGATCAGTAGTGATAATCGCATTATATTGAACACATTTTTATCATTACATAAAGAAAAGATTGATAGTATGAAGAGTATTAAAAAGTCATGTTGTAATTAGGATGGGGTCTCCATGGTCCAGATGAATCAATCAATCAATCAATCAATGTAGGCAGCTATCTGAACAACTGAAGTTATGTAAATATTCAAACTGCCTGGGGAGCCATCCAGTGATCTAAATTGTCTTGTTTAGTTTTCTATGAGCATAAAATTAATGAGCTATTTGGGCAATTGTCATTTCTTTGTTAACTGCATAGTGTGAAGACAAATTAAAAGGAACACACGTAGACCACAGCCACCAAACCACATGAAGCTTAAATTGGGACTAGTCCTATTTATCAGGCACTTGCCAAGCGAGATGTTTTACATGCCTTGTCTCATGTAACTCCCAACAGTCTACTACTTTCCTTTTCATTTATTTATTTTTTAATTTTTTGGCCTCTTTTATTGGTCCTCCATTTATTTATTTTCAGCTATCCTTACCCTTTGGCCTGTGTGGGCTTCCCATTGCAGTGGCCTCTCTCCTTGCAGAGCAGCAGTTCCAGGAGCATGCGCTCTAGAGTGCCGGCTGGTGATTGGACACACCGGTCCAGAGGCTCTGCAGTATGTGGGATCTTCCTGGGCCAGGGATCAAACCGGTGCCCCTTGCACTACAAGGCAGACTCCTTATCCACTGGACCACCAGGGAAGCCCTTTATTTTTATTATTTATTTATTTTTGTGTGTGTGGCCTCGCCAAGGCATATGGGATCTTAGTTCCCTGACCAGGGATTGAACCTGTGCCCCTGCTGTGGAAGCGTGAGTCTTAAACCACTGGACTGTTACAGAGGTGCCTATTTCTCTGTTTTACCAGAGAGGCAACTCTTGGTTTATACAGATCAAGAAACCTGTCCTCAGATAGCCCAGATGGGGCAATGTGAAGCCTGAATTTGATTCTCAATCCACAGCTGAGTTGCTTCTTGCCACGTGGAGGGGCCCCTGGAGCTAGGTCGAAGCCTGAGCTGGAGTCCCCAATGGGTTATGACATTATTATAAACCAGCTAAATCAGGCAATTTGATGTACCCAAGAAAAACAAGAACAACTTATCTTACTATTCCCATGAGTCACTTTTAAAGCCTAAGTCCTAAATCACTACATCATTCCTCTGCTAATGAAACAATCCTATGCCACCTGTCTTCACACACAGGAAGTAGTTCAACCACGCGGGTGATCAGAACCCGGTGAACAGAGGAAGACATGCTACAGATGCAACAGTGGAAACAGAAAAGGGTTAGTCATAAGGGTAAACATTAGCTGAACACGGACGTGACTGAGGCTAAGTCTCAACTCTGAGACCGCCAAAGCTTCCCCAGACAGGACCTTCCCATTCCTGCGGACGCCGGTCTCCATCCCCAGGCCTGGTGCACTGGCTGCTCTGGCCACCAGCCTGACAGGCCACTCTACCCTCCACCCAGGGGAGGAACTGCTTGCAAGGCATCCACAGCCAGGTGCACAGACCAGTTACTTCCCAGGGACTGGAGCAGAGCAGGGGCTTCCCAGGGGGCGCTCGTGGTAAAGAACCTGCCTGCCGATGCAAGGGATGCAAGAGACACAGGTTCGGGACTTCCCTGGTGGTCCAGTGGTTAAGACTCTGTGCTTCTAATGCAGTTGGCCCAGGTTTGATCCGTGGTCAGGGAACTAGATCTCACATATCACAACTTAGACCCAGTGCAGCCAAATTAAGATAAATGAAGCAATAACTTTTTTTAAAAAAAGAGAGAGACACAGGTTCGATCCTTGGGTTGGGAAGATCCCCTGCAGAAGGGCATGGCAGCCCACTCCAGTATTCTTGCCTGGAGAATTCCATGGACAGAGGAGCCTAGTGGGCTGCAGTCCATGGGGTCGCACAGAGCTGGACACGATGAAGCGACTGAGCACACAAAGGGAGCAGAGTGGATGGGGATGGTCAGCGCCTTCTCCTGACCTCCCTCCGCTCTCAGGGTGCAGCCCTCCACCCACACTGCAGCGCTTCACCCACGTCAACCTGACGGACACACTCCAGGCTCTACAGGGCGTTAGAGGTTGAAGTGTGCCCGCCAAATATTTATGCTGACCTCTTAGTCCCCAGTGCCTCATACTATGACTGTCTTTGAAATAAAATCACTGCAGACGTAATAAGTTAATCTAATGAGGTCACTGCGTGAGTGTGGGCTCAGTCGTTGCTGTCATGTCCAGCTCTTTGCGATGCTATGGACTGTAGCCCACCAGGCTCCTCTGTCCATGGGATTCTCCAGGCAAGAACACTGGAGTGGGATGCCATGCTCTCCTCCAGGGCATCTTCCTGACCCAGGAATCACCGGGGAACCCGGTGAACAGAGGAAGACATGCTACAGATGCAACAGTGGAAACAGAAAAGGGTTAGTCATAAGGGTAAACATTAGCTGAACACGGACGTGACTGAGGCTAAGTCTCAACTCTGAGACCGCCAAAGCTTCCCCAGACAGGACCTTCCCATTCCTGCGGACGCCGGTCTCCATCCCCAGGCCTGGTGCACTGGCTGCTCTGGCCACCAGCCTGACAGGCCACTCTACCCTCCACCCAGGGGAGGAACTGCTTGCAAGGCATCCACAGCCAGGTGCACAGACCAGTTACTTCCCAGGGACTGGAGCAGAGCAGGGGCTTCCCAGGGGGCGCTCGTGGTAAAGAACCTGCCTGCCGATGCAAGGGATGCAAGAGACACAGGTTCGGGACTTCCCTGGTGGTCCAGTGGTTAAGACTCTGTGCTTCTAATGCAGTTGGCCCAGGTTTGATCCGTGGTCAGGGAACTAGATCTCACATATCACAACTTAGACCCAGTGCAGCCAAATTAAGATAAATGAAGCAATAACTTTTTTTAAAAAAAGAGAGAGACACAGGTTCGATCCTTGGGTTGGGAAGATCCCCTGCAGAAGGGCATGGCAGCCCACTCCAGTATTCTTGCCTGGAGAATTCCATGGACAGAGGAGCCTAGTGGGCTGCAGTCCATGGGGTCGCACAGAGCTGGACACGATGAAGCGACTGAGCACACAAAGGGAGCAGAGTGGATGGGGATGGTCAGCGCCTTCTCCTGACCTCCCTCCGCTCTCAGGGTGCAGCCCTCCACCCACACTGCAGCGCTTCACCCACGTCAACCTGACGGACACACTCCAGGCTCTACAGGGCGTTAGAGGTTGAAGTGTGCCCGCCAAATATTTATGCTGACCTCTTAGTCCCCAGTGCCTCATACTATGACTGTCTTTGAAATAAAATCACTGCAGACGTAATAAGTTAATCTAATGAGGTCACTGCGTGAGTGTGGGCTCAGTCGTTGCTGTCATGTCCAGCTCTTTGCGATGCTATGGACTGTAGCCCACCAGGCTCCTCTGTCCATGGGATTCTCCAGGCAAGAACACTGGAGTGGGATGCCATGCTCTCCTCCAGGGCATCTTCCTGACCCAGGAATCGAACCCAGGTCTCCTGCACTGCAGGTGATTCTTTACCGCCTGCGCCACCAGGGAGGCCCTAACAAAACTACGAAATATAAAGTCTGTCCTGACAGTAACCTCAACACGTGAAATGGTTCTGTGAGGTGGGGATTCACCCAGGAGCCTGGGCGTGAATGTCAAGGCTCAGTAATACAGGACCCAGATTGGAGGTGGGCCCCGCAGGCGGGCAGGCTTCCAGGGGAGGCCGGGGAGCAGCAGCACAGGGCCGCTCTCAGGTCCCTTCGTCTTCTGAAGACACCTGTCCTACCAGATTAGGGCCCACCCGCACAACCTCATTTTATCATAATTACCCCTTTAAATGTTCAGTCTATTCTGAGGTACTGAGGGTGAGGGCTCCAACATGGGATTTGGAGTGGGGTGGAATCGGGGGGACACAATTCATCTCAAAAAGCCCACGAGATGCAAGACCTGGGACTCTAAGGAAGGATGCTCCCAGTGGCAGCGGCTCACAGCCCCTGCGAGCACCAAGCACCAGCCTTACAAGCCCTTTCAGGAGGAGAAGCCACACTGAGCAACGTTACAGAAAAGGTCGCTGATGCCCGGGCAGCCATGGGGCATGGCCCACCCAGCTGTTTGTGATAAATCAAAAGTTACTCTCCTGGGCTTCCCTGGTGGTTCAGTGGGTAAGGACACTGCCTTGCAGTGCAAGGGGTGCCGGTTCGATCCCTGGCCTGGGAAGATCCCATGTGCCGCGGAGCGGCTGGACCCATGTGTCCAATTACTGAGCCGGAGCTCTGGAGTGCATGCACCCAGAGCCGGTGCTCTGTGACAACAGAGGCCACCACGATGGGAGGCCCAAACGGGCCAAAGAATGAAGATGGATAAAAATGGACAAATGAAAGATCAATAGAAGTGGCCCACCCACCCCGCTCCCTCCCCTACCACCTCCCCCCATAAATAAATAAATAAATCTTTAAAATTAAAAAAAAAAGTTACTCTCCTCATGTTGAAATTTTCCTCTGTCACACTGAGATGGATGAGCCTCTCCGATTGCACACGGAGAAACCCAAAACCATCACATCCCTTGCCCGGAAAGAAAAAAACCAACAAAAATCAACTCTGTTCAAAGGGTCCTGCTTTTCATTCTCTCCACTTGCCTGTAACTGTTATTGACCCTTCATTAAACAGTCACACTATTTACCCATCCAAGGAAAGTATTGTGCAGAGGCCCAATCAGCACTTTGGGGAAATGCTTCTGCTTGGACTCACACAGCAGGATCTACAGGACCCCAGATGAACAGCTGTTGCAGCTCTTAACACACAGGAAGTCTGCGCCCTGGGCCTCTCCAACGGCTTGAATGATGACTCAGGAGACAGGGGGTCACAGGTCTGGAGGCTGCACTGAAGGGCATTTCCCCAAGATCTTAACGTGACATATGCCAGAGCAGGTCTTGTGTCTCCCAGGCACTGAGTAACACCAACACAACTGAATTTATTTCTCACCCAGATGCTTAA
Source organism: Tragulus kanchil (assembly GCA_022376925.1). Lineage (NCBI taxonomy): Eukaryota > Metazoa > Chordata > Mammalia > Artiodactyla > Tragulidae > Tragulus > Tragulus kanchil. Next base: position 232,206,610 of record JAIOJX010000028.1, on the reverse strand, counting down.
TCTTGCCTGTCTTTCTTTTATAGAGCAAAGCAACACAGTAGATGCTTCTAGAAAGGAATCAGGACAGATGCTGCAGAATTTTAACTGTGATTCCCTAAAACCCTAGGGTGCTTCATCTGTCACTCCGAGGAAACTTTTTTAAAAATTTCATTGGCCTATAGTCGATTTACAAAGCTGTGTTAATTTCTGCTGTACAGAATAGTGATTCCGTTACATAAAAAAAAAATATATATATATATATAGTCCTGGTAGCTCAGATGGTAAAGAGTCACCTGCAATGCAGGAAATCTGGGTTCGATCTCTGGGTTGGGAAGATTCCCCTGGAGAAGGAAATCCATTATTCCTACTTGGAGAATCCCATGGACAGAGGAGCCTGGTGGGCTACAGTCCATGGGTCGCAAAAAGTTGAACACAACGGAGCAACTAAGCAGAAGCACAATCTTTTCGGTATTCTTTTCCATTAAGGTTTATCACAGGATACTGAACAGAGTTCTCTGTACTCAGGTCTGAGGAAACATCTTCACTGTAATACCATGAATTCTGCGTTTGTGGTTCATGGCTCAGTTCTGATTCGAGAACCCAGGTTTCCTGAGGGCAGATCTAGTTCTTGTACTTACTCACAGTCCATTTGGTGCCTTAGACACACACACACACCCCATCCATTAGAGGGGGCCATTTGGGACAGACACCCTGACTCCACTCAGCTTGCCAACCCATGTGCCCTGGAGGCGCCAGGTGCCATGGAGCTGCAGCCACTCGAAGGAGTGGGGCGGGGGTGGGAAGGGGGGGCACCTTTTTCCTACTGGTCTACCAAAAGAGACTCCTTTTTTAAACAATCTGCCCAGGGCAACATGTTTTTCTAACCAGTCTGTCTAGACATACATGACTTTTCTAATTTATACAAAAGCCTGTACAAGTTGCCAGCAGCTCTGCATAATGAAAGAAATCAATAAACGTTTGAATGAAAAAACACATGATCATCTCCAACGGCCAAGTCAAGATAATGCTTTCTTTAAAAACCATTCACCACCAGGAAATTTCTCCAGCCATGAGTGTTCTGACCTCACAGTACACCTAACAAATGGTTTTAGATGAAGAGATAAATTTTTAACAAGGACGTTATGAAAATGGAAAGAGTTTTCCATGAGTGTAGAGGGAATGATCCAGAAGAGAGAGAAGAAGCCATTAGCTGTGTTCTCTTTTCCTTTCTCTTTCTTCCTTTTCCTTCCCCTCGGCCTGGAATAACCTTCCCTTGTATAACAAAGAGATCTTAGACTATCTTCAAAAGTTGACATTTAGTACTTTAAACTCCAAAATTAGCTCTGATGGTAAAGAGTCACCTGCAATGCAGGAAATCTGGGTTCGATCTCTGGGTTGGGAAGATTCCCCTGGAGAAGGAAATCCATTATTCCTACTTGGAGAATCCCATGGACAGAGGAGCCTGGTGGGCTACAGTCCATGGGTCGCAAAAAGTTGAACACAACGGAGCAACTAAGCAGAAGCACAATCTTTTCGGTATTCTTTTCCATTAAGGTTTATCACAGGATACTGAACAGAGTTCTCTGTACTCAGGTCTGAGGAAACATCTTCACTGTAATACCATGAATTCTGCGTTTGTGGTTCATGGCTCAGTTCTGATTCGAGAACCCAGGTTTCCTGAGGGCAGATCTAGTTCTTGTACTTACTCACAGTCCATTTGGTGCCTTAGACACACACACACACACCCCATCCATTAGAGGGGGCCATTTGGGACAGACACCCTGACTCCACTCAGCTTGCCAACCCATGTGCCCTGGGCGCCAGGTGCCATGGAGCTGCAGCCACTCGAAGGAGTGGGGCGGGGGTGGGGGGCGGGGGCACCTTTTTCCTACTGGTCTACCAAAGAGACTCCTTTTTTAAACAATCTGCCCAGGGCAACATGTTTTTCTAACCAGTCTGTCTAGACATACATGACTTTTCTAATTTATACAAAAGCCCGTACAAGTTGCCAGCAGCTCTGCATAATGAAAGAAATCAATAAACGTTTGAATGAAAAAACACATGATCATCTCCAACGGCCAAGTCAAGATAATGCTTTCTTTAAAAACCATTCACCACCAGGAAATTTCTCCAGCCATGAGTGTTCTGACCTCACAGTACACCTAACAAATGGTTTTAGATGAAGAGATAAATTTTTAACAAGGACGTTATGAAAATGGAAAGAGTTTTCCATGAGTGTAGAGGGAATGATCCAGAAGAGAGAGAAGAAGCCATTAGCTGTGTTCTCTTTTCCTTTCTCTTTCTTCCTTTTCCTTCCCCTCGGCCTGGAATAACCTTCCCTTGTATAACAAAGAGATCTTAGACTATCTTCAAAAGTTGACATTTAGTACTTTAAACTCCAAAATTAGCTCTGATTCAAGAAGAATTCCTGTCCCATAGGCAACAGGAAGCAATCAATATTCTATTCTCACATCATAGGACGACTGGCAGTCAAATGTAGCTGAAAAAACACAAGAATAAGGTTGCATTTGAAGAGCCGAGGATAAATGGGGAGGGCACATTAGGAACTGGAAACACAGATATTTTGACAATAATAGGCCAATAAAAAAAGGTCTCAGTGCAATCCTGGATTCTAAAGAGATCTTAGATCACACTGGAAATAACGGAAATGTCTAGCAAAGGGACAGTTAACAAACGTAGCTCCATATCCCCAAAACCACACATGTAGAATCAATCAGAACCGCTAAAGACAGAAAAATGTTTCAATGAATGTTGAGAAAAGAGTTGACCACCACATCAAAAGCATAGAGAACAAAATCGCCTAATATATTTTTCTAAGCCAGACTAATCTGGTAACTACTGGGGAATCACCTATAAACGGACTTTTAAAGGACACTCAGTGCCAGAAAGGTGACAAGAAGGTCAGGGCAGTATGGATTCAACGATCAAACTATGCCAAGCACTAGGTCACCAATTCAAGAAATGTGGATTACAGCCCAGCAGGCTTCTCTGTCCAAAGAATTTCCCAGACGAGAAGACTGGAGTGGGTTGCCATTTCCTTCTCCAGGGGATCTTCCTGACCCAGGGATCGAACCTGAGTCCTCAATGAATCTGTATCTCCTGCACTGCAGGCAGATTCTTTATTGTTGAGTCATTGGGAAAGCCCACCTCATAGACATAAAATACAGATGTATGTGTATATTATGTGTATATTATGCAATACATATCGATTTTATAAACACACATATATTTAATCAAATCTCCATTGAATTCTCATGAGATATTATTATCATTTTCTATTTTTCTACAAATAGAAAAATTGAAGCTTAGAGGGTTTAAATACCTTGTGCAAGATCACACAGATACTAGGCAGCAGCAGAAAAGTCATAGGAACTCAAGGCTTTCAGTCCCTAAGCCTGTGCTTTAGTAAATGTCCCCATTAAGTCACGGCATGCAATAGGTTAGAAAATTCAGTCAAAAATCCCTACCCAACACAAAGATTTTTCTGCAGGCAACAATGAAACACTGGCGAGACGCACTGACAATTTACAAGAGAAAAGCCAACAACAAACCTCGTTTACTTTAGGATAAAAAAATAAGAGAAAACTCGCTTCCCCTGGTGGTCCAGTGGGTAAGGACACTGCCTTGCAGTGCAAGGGGTGCCAGTTCGATCCCTGGCCTGGGAAGATCCCACGTGCCATGGAGCGGCTGGACTGATGTGTCCAATTACCAAGCCGGAGCTCTGGGGCACATGCACCCAGAGCCGGCGCTCTGCAACGACAGAGGCCACCGCGATGGGAGGCCCACAGGAGCCAAAGAACAGAGACGGATGAAAATGGATAAATAGAAGACCAATAGAGGTGGCCCGCCTGCTCCTCTCCCTCCCCAACCTGTCCCCCACCCTAAATAAATAAATCTTTAAAAATAAATAAATAAGAGAAAACTGAAGAAAAAAGACTAATTGGCGTAACTAGACAAAATATAAAATTTTTATGTGCTCCTCTCCCCAAAAAAGGAGTCATAGAGTGAATCAAAAACCAAATGCCAATTGGGAGAAAATATCTGCAACATAACCGATAAAAAAGTTTATATCCTTAATATGTAAAAAGTTTGTACAAATCAATAAGACAAACAAGAGGAAAATGGGGGAAAATCATTAACAGTAGTTAATAAAAGAGGAAAAATATTTTCAATTAAGTACACAAATTATGATTAACCCAACTAATTGTCAAAATACACTTTTTAAAAGTATACACACACACACACACACACACATATGCGTGCATATATATGCATATATCTGTATCACATGTAACCAGTCCAAATACCTAACACCAGTGATTATTGTTGGACTGCATGATTATAGATAATTTTTGCTTTCTTCTTTGTGTTTCTGTTTTATTTTCCACAAGGAACTGGAATCAGGGCATGGGGAATCATACTTAATTAATCAGACATAAAAAGGACAATTTTTAAGACATCTAAAATAGAAGTTGAGTCTATAATGGAACATGCTTAATCAAGTGAAGTAGCAAGTGGAAGAATTTATAATGAAAATAGTATTTCTGAGTGACTATGCAAGAACAAAATACCAATACATGGCAATTAACAAGTATTAACCTTGGATTTATTTTGATTAGTTAAAACCCTCAAATATTTTAGAACGTACCTATGACTAAACTAGCTTAAAGAGTTCTAAAACATGAACTACTTGGTCCAAAGTACTTTTTAAAAATCGTTTTGAAGATATTTATAGATATTTATCATAAAAAAACACAGATTTATATTAGATGATGTACATATATATTTAATTCAGGCCTCTTTTATTGGTTTTTTATTTGTTTATTTTCATCCATCTTTATTCTTTGGCCTGTGTGGGCCCCCATCGCAGTGGCTTCTCTCATTGCAGAGCACCGGCTCTGGGCGCATGAGCTTCAGAGCGCTGGCTCGTCATTGGAGACACCGACCCAGATGCTCCACAGCAATTGCGATCTTGCCGGGCCAGGGATCGAACCGGTGCCCCTTGCACTGCACGGCAGACTCTTTACCCACTGGACCACCAGGGGAGCCCTATATACATATATTATTTTTTTTTAATAAAAAAGCCCTGCTGATGTCTGTAGGACATTATTCTAAGTCTGATTATTGGAAAGAAACTATCTGTTATGCGACGAGCTCTCAGGTGCTTTAATGTAATGGCTTCTATGGTAAAAAGCTCATTCTTGATCTAGGAAAAGGCATCTCAGGGTAATGAATTGGGTGGCAGTACCATAGCCATAAAGCACCTTCCTCCGGAGGAAAATGCAAGTTTCAATATGTCAAATTGGGCTTGAAACTACAACTACTGCTCACAAATGTTAGTTTTTAATAGAATAAAATGTCATTCGATGGGACTGACACTTTACAAACCTGAAGACGTATTTTCAAGTTTATTAGTATTATAAACATAAATGTTCAACTGAGAACTGAGTCATCGACTAGTTTCTCTAATTAAATTTTTACCCTGGAATAAAGAAGGCACTTAAAAAGCTCGATTGCTACATCAGAGCTGCCGTAATTCCAACGTGAAGAATATAAAAAGAAAGACAATTTTAAGACATCTAAAATAGATGTAGAGTCTATAATGGAACATGCTTAATCAAGTGAAGTAGCAAGTGGAAGAATTTATAATGAAAATAGTATTTCTGAGTGACTATGCAAGAACAAAATACCAATACATGGCAATTAACAAGTATTAACCTTGGATTTATTTTGATTAGTTAAAACCCTCAAATATTTTAGAACGTACCTATGACTAAACTAGCTTAAAGAGTTCTAAAACATGAACTACTTGGTCCAAAGTACTTTTTAAAAATCGTTTTGAAGATATTTATAGATATTTATCATAAAAAAACACAGATTTATATTAGATGATGTACATATATATTTAATTCAGGCCTCTTTTATTGGTTTTTTATTTGTTTATTTTCATCCATCTTTATTCTTTGGCCTGTGTGGGCCCCCATCGCAGTGGCTTCTCTCATTGCAGAGCACCGGCTCTGGGCGCATGAGCTTCAGGCGCTGGCTCGTCCTTGGAGACCCCGGCCCAGATGCTCCACAGCAATTGCGATCTTGCCGGGCCAGGGATCGAACCGGTGCCCCTTGCACTGCACGGCAGACTCTTTACCCACTGGACTACCAGGGGAGCCCTATATACATATATTATTTTTTTTTAATAAAAAAGCCCTGCTGATGTCTGTAGGACATTATTCTAAGTCTGATTATTGGAAAGAAACTATCTGTTATGCGACGAGCTCTCAGGTGCTTTAATGTAATGGCTTCTATGGTAAAAAGCTCATTCTTGATCTAGGAAAAGGCATCTCAGGGTAATGAATTGGGTGGCAGTACCATAGCCATAAAGCACCTTCCCTCCGGAGGAAAATTCAAGTTTCATTATGTCAAATTGGGCTTGAAATTACAACTACTGCTCACAAATGTTAGTTTTTAATAGAATAAAATGTCATTCGATGGGACTGACACTTTACAAACCTGAAGACGTATTTTCAAGTTTATTAGTATTATAAACATAAATGTTCAACTGAGAACTGAGTCATCGACTAGTTTCTCTAATTAAATTTTTACCCTGGAATAAAGAAGGCACTTAAAAAGCTCGATTGCTACATCAGAGCTGCCGTAATTCCAACGGAAGACCCGATTACGTAAGAGATAACACTCATCTGTATCCATTTGGTTTCACTAAAGTAGGCCTCAGGTAACATGCTAGAAGATTCTGATCCCAGACTTGACAGCCACTTTCCCTCAAGCTGCATTTTCACTTGGCACTTCCCCCTTCCATTTGCCAACAGCATCCCTCCTCAGTCCACATGGGGACAGAGCAAAGGCTTAGAAAGTTATTCTATCTCCACCCATCTGCATAATAAGCAAGGCAAAGGTACCAGGTATTTTCTTTGTTTTTAATAAGCAATCTGTGTTCATTCTTGAAGGAGGGTAGTGCAACAAGGAGACTCTCAGGGTCTCCTCAGTGAGCCACAGAAGACATGAACTTGCAGCTTTGCCTTTTGATTCAAAATCCTCATGAAGATTTTTCAGCCTCCAGCGCAAAGGAAAGGTACCCGAACTAAGACTGAGCGTTCATCAGAGCTACTCAGAGTAGGTTCTGTCCCCACCACTTCCTTCATCAGAAAAGTCCATTACCAAAAAGGTATGTGTGCTGATATTTACTTTGGTATTGTGATTTTTATTTAATAGTACACACAACACACACACACACAGCTCAAGCTCTTCATCTCATAGTGAGCTTGTAAAAGATGGCAGACCAGGCCCTCTGCCCACACTTGGAGACTTGGACCCAAGTATACACAGTGACCCTAGTATATTGAAGCCTGGGTTGGGCACAGCCCCCTCACCCTCAGGACCACATGTGGAGAGCCACAACAAGCATCCCAGCGGCCCTCAGGGCTTTGGGTAATGAATTGGGTGGCAGTACCATAGCCATAAAGCACCTTCTCCGGAGGAAAATTCAAGTTTCATTATGTCAAATTGGGCTTGAAATTACAACTACTGCTCACAAATGTTAGTTTTTAATAGAATAAAATGTCATTCGATGGGACTGACACTTTACAAACCTGAAGACGTATTTTCAAGTTTATTAGTATTATAAACATAAATGTTCAACTGAGAACTGAGTCATCGACTAGTTTCTCTAATTAAATTTTTACCCTGGAATAAAGAAGGCACTTAAAAAGCTCGATTGCTACATCAGAGCTGCCGTAATTCCAACGGAAGACCCGATTACGTAAGAGATAACACTCATCTGTATCCATTTGGTTTCACTAAAGTAGGCCTCAGGTAACATGCTAGAAGATTCTGATCCCAGACTTGACAGCCACTTTCCCTCAAGCTGCATTTTCACTTGGCACTTCCCCCTTCCATTTGCCAACAGCATCCCTCCTCAGTCCACATGGGGACAGAGCAAAGGCTTAGAAAGTTATTCTATCTCCACCCATCTGCATAATAAGCAAGGCAAAGGTACCAGGTATTTTCTTTGTTTTTAATAAGCAATCTGTGTTCATTCTTGAAGGAGGGTAGTGCAACAAGGAGACTCTCAGGGTCTCCTCAGTGAGCCACAGAAGACATGAACTTGCAGCTTTGCCTTTTGATTCAAAATCCTCATGAAGATTTTTCAGCCTCCAGCGCAAAGGAAAGGTACCCGAACTAAGACTGAGCGTTCATCAGAGCTACTCAGAGTAGGTTCTGTCCCCACCACTTCCTTCATCAGAAAAGTCCATTACCAAAAAGGTATGTGTGCTGATATTTACTTTGGTATTGTGATTTTTATTTAATAGTACACACAACACACACACACACAGCTCAAGCTCTTCATCTCATAGTGAGCTTGTAAAAGATGGCAGACCAGGCCCTCTGCCCACACTTGGAGACTTGGACCCAAGTATACACAGTGACCCTAGTATATTGAAGCCTGGGTTGGGCACAGCCCCCTCACCCTCAGGACCACATGTGGAGAGCCACAACAAGCATCCCAGCGGCCCTCAGGGCTTTGGGCTTTGGTTCATTCATTGCAGATTCATGACCCGGTTAAATGCTCTTTAACATTTTTATTTGAGGAGACTTCCCTGGTGGTCCAGTCATTGAGAATCTGCCTTCCCATGCAGGGGAAGCAAATTCAGTCCCTAGCCAGGAACTAGTATCCCACACGCCTGAGCAACGAAGCCTGTGCACCACAACTAGAGAGCCGTGCACCACAACTAGAGAGCCCGTGTGCTGCAACTAGAGAGCCCATGTGCTGCAACTACTGAGCCCTGGGGCTCTGGAGCCCCCATCCCACACCTAGGGAGAAGCCGCAACGAAGATCCCACATGCCGCAGCCAAGGCCCAATGCAGCCAAATAAATAAATACGTTTAAAATACTTTCATTTGAAAACCCTCAGCAGGATAACAAACACTGACGAGATGTCTTCTTGGTTTTGCCATTACCTGAGGCATTTTTTAAAAGGCAGGACTTTAGAGACCCTTGGGCACCCTGGACAGCTGGTCAGTCTAGGCTGCAAAAATCGGGCCCACGGTACCGACAACAAAAGGCCATTGTAAGGGATAAATTCTATTCTGCAGCAAAGCATCTAGGACATGGTCTACCAGATGGTATGCGATCCATAAATGTTAATGATTACTATTGTTATCAGTATTATTACATCCTCGTGGTCAAAGCAAACAGCAAGCACTCAATCCTTTCCTGTAGGTTTATGGTGATTTGGAAGGTCACAAAAGCCCTGCTCGGCTCCAGGTAGACAAAAGAATCACTGGGATTCTGAAATTTATCCCTGAACTTCATCACCTGAAATAGACATAGCAAGCCTCCTTCATCAGAAAAGTCCATTACCAAAAAGGTATGTGTGCTGATATTTACTTTGGTATTGTGATTTTTATTTAATAGTACACACAACACACACACACACAGCTCAAGCTCTTCATCTCATAGTGAGCTTGTAAAAGATGGCAGACCAGGCCCTCTGCCCACACTTGGAGACTTGGACCCAAGTATACACAGTGACCCTAGTATATTGAAGCCTGGGTTGGGCACAGCCCCCTCACCCTCAGGACCACATGTGGAGAGCCACAACAAGCATCCCAGCGGCCCTCAGGGCTTTGGGCTTTGGTTCATTCATTGCAGATTCATGACCCGGTTAAATGCTCTTTAACATTTTTATTTGAGGAGACTTCCCTGGTGGTCCAGTCATTGAGAATCTGCCTTCCCATGCAGGGGAAGCAAATTCAGTCCCTAGCCAGGAACTAGTATCCCACACGCCGCGGAGCAACGAAGCCTGTGCACCACAACTAGAGAGCCGTGCACCACAACTAGAGAGCCCGTGTGCTGCAACTAGAGAGCCCATGTGCTGCAACTACTGAGCCCTGGGGCTCTGGAGCCCCCATCCCACACCTAGGGAGAAGCCGCAACGAAGATCCCACATGCCGCAGCCAAGGCCCAATGCAGCCAAATAAATAAATACGTTTAAAATACTTTCATTTGAAAACCCTCAGCAGGATAACAAACACTGACGAGATGTCTTCTTGGTTTTGCCATTACCTGAGGCATTTTTTAAAAGGCAGGACTTTAGAGACCCTTGGGCACCCTGGACAGCTGGTCAGTCTAGGCTGCAAAAATCGGGCCCACGGTACCGACAACAAAAGGCCATTGTAAGGGATAAATTCTATTCTGCAGCAAAGCATCTAGGACATGGTCTACCAGATGGTATGCGATCCATAAATGTTAATGATTACTATTGTTATCAGTATTATTACATCCTCGTGGTCAAAGCAAACAGCAAGCACTCAATCCTTTCCTGTAGGTTTATGGTGATTTGGAAGGTCACAAAAGCCCTGCTCGGCTCCAGGTAGACAAAAGAATCACTGGGATTCTGAAATTTATCCCTGAACTTCATCACCTGAAATAGACATAGCAAGCCTCCTTATGGGCAACTGCTACATCTTCCTCTTCCTCTGACCCTCAGCACCATCCTCTGTGCCCAGCGAGTGTCCGTCGCTGCTGTTCACCCTCCCTGCGTGCATGCACCGAGCTCTGGCAAACAGCAAGCAAGTCCTGACTAAGTGAGGAGTTCGTGGGACAACAGTATTCGACCAGAGTCAGAAGGATGGCCAGACACCTGACCAAGAAGGGATGAGACAGGACATAAGACAACAGAAACGCAACAGGAGATGAAAATGACAGACCTACAGCATGGCCAATTGTTAAGAGAAATGCAGATCGAAACCACAAGGAGGTGCCACCTCACACCAGAGTGGCCATCATGAAACTGTGCAGAGAACAAATGGCGGAGAGAGTGTGGAGGAAAGGGAACCCTCCCTTTTCTACACAACTGGTGGGAATGTAAATTGGTACAGCCACTGTGGAGAACAGGATGGAGGTTGCTTGAAAAACTAAAAACAGAGCTACCATATGATCCAGCGGTCCCACTCCCGGGCAGAGAGACAAAACTATAGTTCAAAAAGATACATGCACCCTTCCATTCACAGCAAAAGCCAAAACCTGAAAACAAAGGTACATCAACATGTGAATGGATTAACATGTGGTACAGGGAACTCCCTGGTGGACCAGGGGTGAGGAATCAGTCCTTTCCCTGCCACAGCCCCAGGCTCAATCTCTGATGGAGGAACTTAAATCCCACAAGCACAACAAGAAAAAAGAAGACACATAAACAATGGAATATTACTCAGTCATAAAAAAGGAATGACGTGGCATCATCCGCAGTAAACGGATGCAAACAGAGATTATCATACTACCACTGACATCACATGTATGTGGAATATTTATATGTTATGTGATATGACAAATCTAAAATACAACACAAATGAACCCATCTATGAAACAGACACAGAATCGTGGACATTAAGAACAGACTTGTGATTGCCAACGGGGAAGAGACTGAGAGAGGAATGGAGTGGGAGGCTGGGGGTAGCAGATGGAAGCTTTCATAGAGAGAATGGATAAACAGCAATGTCCTACTGTACAGCACAGAGAGCTATACTCAGTACCCTATGATAAACCATAATGTAAAAGAATATAAAAAAGAGTGTATATATATGTATATATAATTATAAAACTGAATCCAGAAATTAACACAACATTGTAAATCAACCGCCCTTCACACAAAAACATGATGGAGAACGCAAGGAAAAGGCTGAGAACAAATCAAATGGCTCAGAGAACGGGCCAGAGAAGCAAGCAGGTCTGCTAAATGTTTTGGCAGCAATTTGGCTGAGAGACGGATAAACTTATAAAAAAATGTGTAGTCAAAGAGACAGATCCAAAGCTCCATATATCTCCATGGGCAACATCCAAAGAAATGTATGTTTGCAAATAGCAACGTCGCCCATCTGCCGCGGTGTCGGTACATTTTCTCAGCAGAGAGCTGCGGGTCCTTTAACAGTCCCGTGACACTGCCGAATCTTGGTCTGCCTTTCGTAGGTCCCTCCGATAAGGGGAGTCCCTCTAATACCGAGGTGGCAGAAGGAAGGGTCTGAGACTTTTTTTCCCCAGAGCACCAGCTGGACAACCTGTTCGATCTACTCCCCGCTCACACAGACACACCCAGGAAGTGTAGGCGACTGCGAGAGACGGGGCTTTCTGACCACTCCCGGCCACCTGGGACACTGTCATCCAGAAGGGCAACCTCCATGTCCTGGAGAGATCAAACCGTTCTTTGATCCATTCAGAACATACTCCCTGAGCACCTTCTCTGCACCAGGTCCTGCTCTAGCCACTGAGCACAGAGCAGTGTTCCGTTCCTCGGGGGCTTACAGTCGAGTGGGGAAACAGATAATAAACCTATGAACACACAAATGTATACCACGGGGTCAGGTGATGTGATGACTTGAATGGATTCTGCCCCGAATCCACCCGGTTAAGTCCTGTCTTACTCTGTTCAGGTTGCGAAAACACACACCAGAGGCTCATAAATAGCAGAAATTTATTCCTCACTATTCTAGAGGCTGGGAAGTCCAAGCTCAAGCCTTAGATTTGGTGTCTGGTCAGAGTTCTCTCCCTGGTTCACAGATTGCCATCTGCTTACTCCATCCTCAGATGGCAGAACAGGCAAACAAACTTTCCAGGGTTGCCTTTTCTTTTTTAGGGGTGTGTGTGTGCGCGCGTGTCTGTGTTTGGAGTATAATTCCTTTACGATGTTGTGTTCACTTCTGCTGTAGAATGGAGCAAATCAGCTATCTGCATGCATATATCCCCTCCCTCCTCTCCCATCCCACCCATCGAGGTCACCACAGAGCACTGAGCTGTGCTCCCTGTGCTACAAGGGTCTCTTTTTTAAGACCACGAATCCCCCTCAAGAGGGCTCTGCCTTCATGCCTAATTCCCTCCCAAAGGCCCTACCTCTTAATACCATCACATTGGGGATGAGGTTTCAACCCATGACCTTTGAGGGGACACAAGCATTCAGTCTAACCCCTGGTGCCTGAGAATGTGACCTTATTCAGCAATGATGATCTTGACTGAGGTCTTCAAGTGAGGTTATTACGATGGACCCTAACCCAGTGTGACTGATGTCCTCATAAAAAGGGGAAATGCGGACACAAAGACAGTCACACGCAGAGGGAAAGTGTGAAAAGACACAGGGAGACAATCCCCCCCACTGACCGAGGAGAGGAGCCTAGAGCAGGTCCTGCCCTCACAGTCACAGAAGGACCCAGCCCTGCCGACACTCTGATTCGGGGCTCTGGCCTCCAGCACGCTGCGGCAGTACGTCTCTGCTTGTTAAGCTGCCCAGAATGTGGTACTTTGTTATAGTAACTCTAGCAAAATAATACAGGTGGTGAGACGCACACTGAGGAAAGATAATGCAGGGTGAGAGAGCAGCAAGCGACAGGGAACAGGAGGAACAGAAAGGGCCCTCCAAGCCAGGCCATGCTGACCTCCAAGGTCCCAAGCAGGTCCAGTGGTTCACTCCACAAGTACCACCCCTCAAAGGGCTTCCTGGGTAGACAAAATGGCCCCCAAAAGTCCCAGGCATATTTTAACACATGCACTTACACATGAGTCAGCGCAGTCTATGTCTAAATGAAGCAGCAGTCATTGCTCCTTAAAAGGTTCTCATTTGCCTCAATGTTCCTGCTTTCTCTTTCCTCTCCACAGCCCACCATAAATTGTATGTCTCACCTTTCCTAGGAAGAAATAATGGGACACAATGCAGAGTTGTCCTAGCAAGAGTCAAGGTCTTCCAAAGATTTGTCTACACTCTATCATGTCCCTTTTCTAGGACCCAGGCATGGCGGGGTCTGGAAGGCAGTAATTAGGCATGCCAGGCCAAGGTTATGGTCATAGAATCACCTGCCTCACCTCAGTGCAGTCTGCCACTCACACTGGATTAGCATAGGTGCTAACACACCGCAGTGACCCAAATCCTCATTCCAACCCACGAACTTCCAATCAGACAGCACTGCTGACAGGGGTGGGCAGCAAACAGTGGCTCTTAACATTTGGGGGGTAAATAATGCCTTCTAGAATCTGATGAAGTCATGGACCCTCATCCCAAGCAAGATGGGCAAGCCTTCAAAATACATCACTGAAAGAGGACTGATTGCCTTTATATATCAAAGTGCTTATAGATCAATAAGGGAAAGACCAAAACAACCAAGGGAAGAGGCGAATGGACACAAACCATGAACAGAAATCACATGCAAATTGTTGTTGGACATACGAAATACCTTCAGATCACAAATATGATCAATGACACATAACACAAGATACTAAGTTTAATCTACTAGACGGGTAAAGGTCAAAAAGTCTACCGACAAAGAAAAAGAACCAGACAAACTCTTTCCCCTAAAACTAACAATTTAAGCCTCAGATATTCTTGAAACATTTACAAGATGACCCACAGGCACAGATATTTACTGCAGCACAATCTGAGTATACAGCAAGCCCCTGACATACCAACCTGCAAGGTGTGAACTTTTGAAGCTGTGCACGTGCATACACATGTCCCATCACACACGTGCGTTCAAGCGTCTGGTGTACCCCGTCACCCGCGAGCATCCTCTACAAATGGTTGCGCTTTCGTGGATTCACTGCACAGAACTATATGGAGCACAGTGGTATCTTGATTTCAGGCTCAGAACCTGTGCCCCCAACGTGAGAGAAGCCGCAGCTTGCCCTTCGTCTCCTACTGTTCTCGAGCCTTCCAGTCTTCCGCTCCAGCATCTCCCGCCGCCCCGCCCTCCCCCAGTCAGTAACTCTTCTTGCCAGTTCACTCAGGGCCAGCCCCTCTATGCCAGTGGCTGTGCTGCACTACTGAGCTTTTCAAGGTACTGCATTTAATATGAAAAACATTTTCTTTCCTTTGTGTGTTTGTTTTCATGTATTATTTGTGTGAAAAGTATTGTCAGCCTATTACAATTCAGTACTGTAGAACTGATTGCATTAGCTGGGCACCTAGCTAACTTTGTTGGATTTATAAAAAAAATTGCACTTACTTTCCGAACGTGCTCTCGGAATGGAACGCTTCATACGTAGAGGCCTTATGTTACAAAAAATCATATACAATCTGAATGTCCATTTTTAATTGGGCTTAACTCTTGAAGTAACGCCACTGACTTACTCATCAAGGAATGACTAGGTAAATATAGTACCTCCAGATCATCCAAGGAAAATGACTAGGTAAAAGTCCTTATAGATCAATAAGGAAAGACCAAAACAACCAAGGGAAGAGGCGAATGGACACAAACCATGAACAGAAATCACATGCAAATTGTTGTTGGACATAGAAATACCTTCAGATCACAAATATGATCAATGACACATAACACAAGATACTAAGTTTAATCTACTAGACGGGTAAAGGTCAAAAAGTCTACCGACAAAGAAAAAGAACCAGACAAACTCTTTCCCCTAAAACTAACAATTTAAGCCTCAGATATTCTTGAAACATTTACAAGATGACCCACAGGCACAGATATTTACTGCAGCACAATCTGAGTATACAGCAAGCCCCTGACATACCAACCTGCAAGGTGTGAACTTTTGAAGCTGTGCACGTGCATACACATGTCCCATCACACACGTGCGTTCAAGCGTCTGGTGTACCCCGTCACCCGCGAGCATCCTCTACAAATGGTTGCGCTTTCGTGGATTCACTGCACAGAACTATATGGAGCACAGTGGTATCTTGATTTCAGGCTCAGAACCTGTGCCCCCAACGTGAGAGAAGCCGCAGCTTGCCCTTCGTCTCCTACTGTTCTCGAGCCTTCCAGTCTTCCGCTCCAGCATCTCCCGCCGCCCCGCCCTCCCCCAGTCAGTAACTCTTCTTGCCAGTTCACTCAGGGCCAGCCCCTCTATGCCAGTGGCTGTGCTGCACTACTGAGCTTTTCAAGGTACTGCATTTAATATGAAAAACATTTTCTTTCCTTTGTGTGTTTGTTTTCATGTATTATTTGTGTGAAAAGTATTGTCAGCCTATTACAATTCAGTACTGTAGAACTGATTGCATTAGCTGGGCACCTAGCTAACTTTGTTGGATTTATAAAAAAAATTGCACTTACTTTCCGAACATGCTCTCGGAATGGAACGCTTCATACGTAGAGGACTTATGTTACAAAAAAATCATATACAATCTGAATGTCCATTTTTTAATTGGGCTTAACTCTTGAAGTAACGTCCACTGACTTACTCATCAAGGAATGACTAGGTAAATATAGTACCTCCAGATACTGAATGGGCCTCCCTGGTAGCTCAGTGGTAAAGAATCCACCTACCAACGCAGGTGACATGGGTTCAGTCCCTGGCCGGGAAGATCCCTGGAGAAAGAAATGGCAACCCACTCCAGTACTCAAGCCTAGAAAAAACCCATAGACAGAGGAGCCTGGGGGGGCTACTCTCCATGAGGGCGAAAAGAGTCGGGTATGACTTAGCAACTGAACAACAACACGTACTGGATACTATGCAGTAATTGAAAAGAATAAGGCAATTCTTTAGTAAATCTGGGGAAAGGATGTTCGAGACGTATTGCTAAATGAAAATGGCAAGATACTGAACAGCATGTATAGTGTAAAAATGTATCTTTCTCTATCGAGCCATTTACAAACGTATGTGTATAGAGTATCCAATGCGTGTGCACTAGGGTGCGGACAGAGGATGTGTGGAAGGAGATCCAGGAACGGGAAGCGGGGCTGCCTGCGGGGAGAGGAGCCATCCCCAAGGCACTCAGGAGAAGACAGTTACCGCTCACCGCATCCCCTCTTGAACCCTTTCCATTTAAGACCATGTGTCTGTATCACCTAGTCCAGACTTTAACCAAATGAATCTTAAGACACACACACGCGGAAATGACTGAAAACCAAACAGGATTCGGTAATTAGAAACCACACAGCTAGGTAAGGAGGATTTAGTGGTGCAGGTGGAGGATGTTAGGGGATGGCTCTCACCCCAACAATTCTTTTGCCACCAGAATGTCCTGAATCAGCACTCGATTTGACAACTATCCGGGTTCCCACAACTGCTTAGTTTGTTTAATATGAAAACATTTTCTTTCCTTTGTGTGTTTGTTTTCATGTATTATTTGTGTGAAAAGTATTGTCAGCCTATTACAATTCAGTACTGTAGAACTGATTGCATTAGCTGGGCACCTAGCTAACTTTGTTGGATTTATAAAAAAAATTGCACTTACTTTCCGAACATGCTCTCGGAATGGAACGCTTCATACGTAGAGGACTTATGTTACAAAAAAATCATATACAATCTGAATGTCCATTTTTTAATTGGGCTTAACTCTTGAAGTAACGTCCACTGACTTACTCATCAAGGAATGACTAGGTAAATATAGTACCTCCAGATACTGAATGGGCCTCCCTGGTAGCTCAGTGGTAAAGAATCCACCTACCAACGCAGGTGACATGGGTTCAGTCCCTGGCCCGGGAAGATCCCCTGGAGAAAGAAATGGCAACCCACTCCAGTACTCAAGCCTAGAAAAAACCCATAGACAGAGGAGCCTGGGGGGGCTACTCTCCATGAGGGCGAAAAGAGTCGGGTATGACTTAGCAACTGAACAACAACACGTACTGGATACTATGCAGTAATTGAAAAGAATAAGGCAATTCTTTAGTAAATCTGGGGAAAGGATGTTCGAGACGTATTGCTAAATGAAAATGGCAAGATACTGAACAGCATGTATAGTGTAAAAATGTATCTTTCTCTATCGAGCCATTTACAAACGTATGTGTATAGAGTATCCAATGCGTGTGCACTAGGGTGCGGACAGAGGATGTGTGGAAGGAGATCCAGGAAACGGGAAGCGGGGCTGCCTGCGGGGAGAGGAGCCATCCCCAAGGCACTCAGGAGAAGACAGTTACCGCTCACCGCATCCCCTCTTGAACCCTTTCCATTTAAGACCATGTGTCTGTATCGCCTAGTCCAGACTTTAACCAAATGAATCTTAAGACACACACACACACGGAAATGACTGAAAACCAAACAGGATTCGGTAATTAGAAACCACACGGCTAGGTAAGGAGGATTTAGTGGTGCAGGTGGAGGGTGTTAGGGGATGGCTCTCACCCCAACAATTCTTTTGCCACCAGAATGTCCTGAATCAGCACTCGATTTGACAACTATCCGGGTTCCCACAACTCAGAGTGACGGGGGAGAGGGGGCCTCTCAGACTGTCTCTGATTAGACACACAGGTCGACAAGTGAGCCTAACTTTGAGGACACAACATCCTCAAGAGAAAATGCATACACTACATAAACGTGCCCCAAAGGCAACAGAGAGTCCTAAGCACCATAAATGAAAAGAAATACGAGGCCAGAGTATTCCCAAGATGCTCAGTATTGGGAGCTAGACTCTGCTGGCTGTTCCCTCATTGCAGGGGGAGAAGCACCACACGAGGTGGGCAAGGAGGGGTGGGAAGCTGCCCGCTTCGTTTACAGAGCTGGCCTGGATTCAGATCAAGGTCCTGAAATCTGGCCAATCTCCAGCGGGAAACCGTGGACACCTGGCCGTGCTGCCCCGCCTCCCCTTCTGGGCTAAGAACTTCCTCCCCAGCTGCGGACCTCTGCTGGGAGCTCGCCCCAGGAGCTGACCTCAGCCAGTGTCCAAGGCCAGCCCCTTCCTGGAGTGGCTCCCGTCCAATGACCGGTCCAGGGTCCAGAGGGTATAAAGTCCCAGTCCCCTCCCCCCAACTGGCAGCCCTCCCTAGGGTATAAAGCCCCCAGCTCGGACATCCCAGCTCCGGGGGCCTTTGGCTGGGACTGCATCAGGGCCCAACTTCTGCCTCTGTCCCAGGCTGCCTGCTCCGCCCCTCGCCTCTCCTCCACTCACAGGTGCCGATGCTGAGTATACACCCCAAGACCATACTCCTTCCTCCCCAAGGTCTGCTTCCCAGGAAGTCCCCTACATCACAGTCCTCACCGCCTAAGAAGGTGTTGTGGGTTGAACTGTGTCCCACAGAGATAGGCTCAGGGTCAGCCCTGGCACCTGGGAATGTGGCCTTACGACCAACAGGATCTTTGCAAATGCCATCAAGATGCGGGTTGACCCTAAAACCAACTAGGCTTCCCTGGTGGCACACATGGGAAAGAACCTGCCTGCAGTGCAGGAGACTCAGGTCCAGTCCCCGAAGGGGGCAGATCCTCTGGAGAAGGGAATGGCTACCCACTCCAGTATTCTTGCCTGGAGAATTCCACGGACAGAGGAGCCTGGCAGGCTGTGGTCCATGGGGTTGCAGAGAGTCAGACACGACTGAGCCCCTAACATTTTCACTACTTTTCTAAGTCCAATGGCTGGTGTCCTTGTGAGGAGAGAGAGCTCTGGAGACAGAGAAGTCTCACAGGGAGAAGGAGGACCATGACTGGGGCGCTGCAGCCACAAGCCCAGGACTCCAGGGATGGTCGGCCAGCACCAGCAGCCCCCCTAAAGCTTTCAGAGGTTCGCCAACACCTTGATTCTGGACTGTAGGCTTCCAGAAGACGCAGAAAACAAATTGCTGTTGTTTTAAGTCCCCCCAGTTTGTGGTTATTTTTTTTTTTAACTTTTTATTTTGTATTGCAAAAGGAGAAAGGGGGCGGCAGAGGAAGAGAGGGTTAGATAGCATCGGCAGCTCAAAGGACATGAATGTGAGCAAACGCCAGGAGACAGTGGAGGAGAGAGGAGCCTGGCGTGCTGCCGTCCACGGAGTCACAGAGCTAGACACGACTCAGTGGCAGAACAACAATAGCCAAGTAACAAGGCTGAGACAGTTTCAGGTGCACAGCCGAGCCACTCGGCCATGTACACGCATGTATCCACGCTCCCCCAGACTCCGCGACACTTCTGGTCATTTGTTAAGCAGCCCTGGCAAGAAAGAAGAGAAGGTCAGAGGAAATCTCCACCCAAGCCAGTCTCCACGCTGTCAGCACAGGTAAGGAGACCACTGAGGTGGTTCTCACCTGCCCAGGGTCGCTTCTAGCATTTAATGAGAAAATGCACGGAAGACCCTGGACACACCACAAAGCGCTCTACCGCTGAGCGGGCATTCAGGAGAAAGGCGGGGCAACAGGTCTCTCTACCTTTGTAGAAGCATCTGCCTCCGGGGAGACCATTCAGGCCCGCGGTCCACCCCTTTCCTCTGGTCAGCCTACCAGCCAGCAGCATCTCATCAGAGACCATGACATTCAATTCAGGTCAGCACTTGAAAGAGTCCAGGGCCCAGGGCGAGTGGAGGAAGCAGTTTCACCAGTTTGCTAAAAATAAGGCCTGGGGATTATCTATGGGTTTCAATTAGCCAAGAGAGCCAGCAGGTCGCTCGGTTACCACGAATAATCGAGACGGTGCGTACATTCAAGGTAAACGATACCTCATGCCCAAACCAGCTTCCTACAGAGGACACCCAGCCGGTCCCCTCTCCGGGCACACACGGCGGCCACTCCCCACACCTCCCGCCTGGGTTGAGCGTCCGTGCGATGGATGACTGCCCTGGACCAGCCCCCAGCATGCGGACCCCTGTCGTTGAGCCTGTAGCAGTGACTCCACAGCCACAGAGAAAATTTCGGGCTGTGCTCCTGTTTGTGGGCACCCCTCAGCCCTGTTGCGCGGACTCAAAGCGCCTTTGAAGTCCGTGGGACCTGGGGATCAATGAACCCTGAGAAGCGACCCCTAAGTGCCAATTTGCATCACTCACAGGGACTTAAAACAGGGGCAGAGGAAGAGAGGGTTAGATAGCATCGGCAGCTCAAAGGACATGAATGTGAGCAAACGCCAGGAGACAGTGGAGGAGAGAGGAGCCTGGCGTGCTGCCGTCCACGGAGTCACAGAGCTAGACACGACTCAGTGGCAGAACAACAATAGCCAAGTAACAAGGCTGAGACAGTTTCAGGTGCACAGCCGAGCCACTCGGCCATGTACACGCATGTATCCACGCTCCCCCAGACTCCGCGACACTTCTGGTCATTTGTTAAGCAGCCCTGGCAAGAAAGAAGAGAAGGTCAGAGGAAATCTCCACCCAAGCCAGTCTCCACGCTGTCAGCACAGGTAAGGAGACCACTGAGGTGGTTCTCACCTGCCCAGGGTCGCTTCTAGCATTTAATGAGAAAATGCACGGAAGACCCTGGACACACCACAAAGCGCTCTACCGCTGAGCGGGCATTCAGGAGAAAGGCGGGGCAACAGGTCTCTCTACCTTTGTAGAAGCATCTGCCTCCGGGGAGACCATTCAGGCCCGCGGTCCACCCCTTTCCTCTGGTCAGCCTACCAGCCAGCAGCATCTCATCAGAGACCATGACATTCAATTCAGGTCAGCACTTGAAAGAGTCCAGGGCCCAGGGCGAGTGGAGGAAGCAGTTTCACCAGTTTGCTAAAAATAAGGCCTGGGGATTATCTATGGGTTTCAATTAGCCAAGAGAGCCAGCAGGTCGCTCGGTTACCACGAATAATCGAGACGGTGCGTACATTCAAGGTAAACGATACCTCATGCCCAAACCAGCTTCCTACAGAGGACACCCAGCCGGTCCCCTCTCCGGGCACACACGGCGGCCACTCCCCACACCTCCCGCCTGGGTTGAGCGTCCGTGCGATGGATGACTGCCCTGGACCAGCCCCCAGCATGCGGACCCCTGTCGTTGAGCCTGTAGCAGTGACTCCACAGCCACAGAGAAAATTTCGGGCTGTGCTCCTGTTTGTGGGCACCCCTCAGCCCTGTTGCGCGGACTCAAAGCGCCCTTTGAAGTCCGTGGGACCTGGGGATCAATGAACCCTGAGAAGCGACCCCTAAGTGCCAATTTGCATCACTCACAGGGACTTCAAAAAGAGGAGACAGGGCAGGAAGTTCAAAAAGACTGCCTGGGAAATGCAGCATGCAGTCGCCAAAGTGATAGCCACAGCCTTGTCGCACTCAGCTCGCTGAGCAGGTGCCTTTGCCCAATGCCGCTCGCCTGCCAAGAAATCCTGGCCGAGGATTAATAGGAATCACCAGTTCCCTAAGCATTTCTTGTGCCTCAGAGCTATTATCCCTAAATTTCTAGCACTTATAAAAAAAATACAGGCTTTAGCACCTGTTTGTTTCCTAAATACTTGCTAAAAACAGATCTGCCAAAAGGCCGCCTCTAAAATTAGTCATATTTCCTGCTCCAAAAAACATAGTAAATTGTATTTTTAGTAACTCTTTCACTCCAGGTACCTGGCACTGTCGTGCTTGAGCATAATTATTGGCAACTTACTAAGCAAGCAATCCTTATTTTTAGCCCCAAAATAGCTCCAATGAAAGTGATTAAAAGGCTTAAAAAAAAAAAAAAGACTCAGGGTTAGAACAAGATATTTAAGCATCTTAACCAGTCATGTTACATACCTAACTTCAGGGAGACTTAATCACACACACAAAGTAATTGTGGCAATCACTATTTCCCCCCCTTTGCAGCTCTGCCCGCATGTGGACCAGCGCTGTACCTGAATGCACCCATGCTCAATCCTATCAGCCTCCCGAACTATATTTTTTTGTTGTTTTGTTAAATGCAATAAGCTTGGACTTTCCTGGTGGTCCAGTGGGTAAGAATCCACCTATCGGGCTTCCCTGGTGGTCCAGTGGGTAAGGACACTGCCTTGCAGCGCAAGGGGCACCGGTTCGATCCCTGGCCCGGCAAGATCGCAATTGCCGTGGAGTGGCTGGACCCATGTGTCCAACTACCCAGTCAGAGCTCTGGAGCGCGTGAGCCCAGAGCCGGTGCTCTGCAGCGAGAGAGGCCAGTGCAATGGGAGGCCCACACAGGCCGAAAGAACAAAGATAAATAAATGAAAGATCAATTTAAAAAAAAAAAAAACACAACAGCATCTTTTAAAAAAAAAGAATCCACTTGTCAATGCAGGGACACGGGTTGGACCCCTGGTCTGGGAAGATTCCACATGCCACTGGGCAAAGTAGCTGTGTGTCACAGCTACTAAGCCCATGCTCTAGAGCCCGTGCTCTGAGCCCACTGAGGCCTCTACAACAAGCCATCTCAATGAGAAGCCCGTGCTCTACAACAGAGAGTAGCCTGCCCAGCAATGAAGACCCAGTGCAGCCATAAAAAATAAGCAATAAATAAATACTTTTAAAAAATAAATGTAATAATCTATCGAGTGTCAGACCCCATGCATTGCCCAGGTATTGGGGACCAGTATCAAAGGGCCGTGAGCACACCTCTCCACGGGTCTCTCCAAGTTATCACTCACGACCCCTGCACAGCAACTTCACTCGTGGTCTCAAAGCCACTGAGAATCCTCTTCAAAGTCTGATTCTGTCATCGTTTTTTCCCTTGTCTAATAATCATCAACTTCATCAACGACAAGACATGCCAGTTTCACATGATCGAGTGAATGATTTATTTTGAAAGCCACAGGAAGGGAAGCTGCACCAACTCAAAGTTCCAGGAGGACAAAATTAGGTCTTGCCCAAAGCCATCGTTTCTTTTCAAGCAGGAAAAGAAGGGCTGACTGGATTCAAATGACTTTCAAACAGTTTGGAGAGAGCCAGGCAAAAGAAAAAAGACTATCCTGCAGGTGGTGGGTAAAGAGGCCTCCTGATTAGACGGGATTGAATGAAAAGTCAAGGGACAGCGGCTCCTTTTGTCAACCAGAGTCAAATAGTAATGCCCAGAGAGCCAAACGTGCACAAGTCAAAACGCTCCACCCGCACCCAGTGCCCTAAACCAGCAATACTTGGGATTTGGGCATATATCGCCCAAAACAACGCGCACAGTTTGAGACGGGAACTGCAGGCGCGGGGCGCCTCCTCTTCTTCCCTTTCTCCAGCCCCCAGAGGCAGATTTTTCCTGAAATGACTCCTCAGGTTGGGCTGCCCTGGATCCTTCCACCCTGTGGATGGCAGGCATGGCGGGTGGGGAGGAATACATCTACTTGTTGGTACAGCATTCATGACTTAAGGTGTGGTCTGTGGTCTGTGAAAGGAGAAAGGAAAGAAGAAAAGTGAAGAGCGTTCTCCAAAAAGTATGCTCCTCTCCAAAGGCGGAATCACCGAGGGGAGAGGGCTCCCTGGGCCCGAAATCACCCACTCCATGGACACTCGGTTTCCCTTCCTCGGGTCCTGTCACCTCGAGGTGTCCCCTGGCTTGGCCCTAGGAGTAACTACTCACTGGGTGAAACCCCTCTTAATAGGTATCTTTTAAAGAGACCTGGAGGCTGCAAATAGTGTGAGGTTGAGTTCACCTTTGTTTTGCTCTTCGTAAGACATTACCCAGCACAGAAGTGGGGCTGGGGGCTCAAGAACTCAGCAGTCCCTCCTAGATGGAGTCACATACACAAACACACACACACATTCACATCTTAATCTCTACAACTGCCAAAACCCAAATCTACTAGTTCAGCATAAGGTGTTGGATCAGGAAGATAAAACCTACGAATGACACCCACTGTTTCTTTAAAGCTGGTCATTAAGTGAAGTAAAATCCAGATTTCTCAGGAGGCATGCAGTCCCGGAGCCCTGATCCTCAGGGCCGAAGTAGGGCACGTATCAGAAAAGTCTCCCCGTCTCTTCCTCCGCTTTAAGATCCGCCCCCCTTAATTAGATTCAGTCAATTAATCCAGCGCCATAATTTTACATCCAATTAATTGTCCCTTCCCTTGTGGAGAGGAAGCGCGATGCGTCATTTAAGAAAGACAAGAGGAGATAAAGGTGCAGCAGGAGCCTCACTGACCCCGTGGGGAAGGAATTCCCCGCATTCCAGTGTGCCTGGGGGCCCAGCACAGAGCTCCAGAATGCCGGCACCCATCTAGGGACTGATCTCGGGCTGCATCCTGATGTTATGGAGCAGAAATGCACCGGCGAGGAGCCGAGCCACATTCTGGCCTCGGGAATGTGGAAAACAGCCTGAAGAAGCTAAGCGGCAGGGCAGAGGGAGTGCGCGCACCTAAATGACTCCTCAGGTTGGGCTGCCCTGGATCCTTCCACCCTGTGGATGGCAGGCATGGCGGGTGGGGAGGAATACATCTACTTGTTGGTACAGCATTCATGACTTAAGGTGTGGTCTGTGGTCTGTGAAAGGAGAAAGGAAAGAAGAAAAGTGAAGAGCGTTCTCCAAAAAGTATGCTCCTCTCCAAAGGCGGAATCACCGAGGGGAGAGGGCTCCCTGGGCCCGAAATCACCCACTCCATGGACACTCGGTTTCCCTTCCTCGGGTCCTGTCACCTCGAGGTGTCCCCTGGCTTGGCCCTAGGAGTAACTACTCACTGGGTGAAACCCCTCTTAATAGGTAGTTTTTAAAGCGACCTGGAGGCTGCAAATAGTGTGAGGTTGAGTTCACCTTTGTTTTGCTCTTCGTAAGACATTACCCAGCACAGAAGTGGGGCTGGGGGCTCAAGAACTCAGCAGTCCCTCCTAGATGGAGTCACATACACAAACACACACACACATTCACATCTTAATCTCTACAACTGCCAAAACCCAAATCTACTAGTTCAGCATAAGGTGTTGGATCAGGAAGATAAAACCTACGAATGACACCCACTGTTTCTTTAAAGCTGGTCATTAAGTGAAGTAAAATCCAGATTTCTCAGGAGGCATGCAGTCCCGGAGCCCTGATCCTCAGGGCCGAAGTAGGGCACGTATCAGAAAAGTCTCCCCGTCTCTTCCTCCGCTTTAAGATCCGCCCCCCTTAATTAGATTCAGTCAATTAATCCAGCGCCATAATTTTACATCCAATTAATTGTCCCTTCCCTTGTGGAGAGGAAGCGCGATGCGTCATTTAAGAAAGACAAGAGGAGATAAAGGTGCAGCAGGAGCCTCACTGACCCCGTGGGGAAGGAATTCCCCGCATTCCAGTGTGCCTGGGGGCCCAGCACAGAGCTCCAGAATGCCGGCACCCATCTAGGGACTGATCTCGGGCTGCATCCTGATGTTATGGAGCAGAAATGCACCGGCGAGGAGCCGAGCCACATTCTGGCCTCGGGAATGTGGAAAACAGCCTGAAGAAGCTAAGCGGCAGGGCAGAGGGAGTGCGCGCGCACCTAACGTTGCCCATTTTGCTGTGAGCAGGACGCCTCATCTCTCTTTGCTAAGTTTCGAGAGGAAACAGACATAAGCAGGCTGACTCCTATACATTTCAAATGAAAATAAAGTCCTATCGCCCGTGTCACGCACAGAGAGGTGAGCACACAGTAATTTTCGAGCCTGCGTCCTCACAGGATGTGCTTGTCCTCAGCCCACTGAGAACGTAGAGCAAAAGGGACTGCGCTCCCTTTGGACTAGAACGAGGTCTGAAGGGTTTTTTGTCTTCTTCAAAGAATTCCTCAAATTCAGCGAGTTCATTCTGAACACTCCCCTTTTGCATGGATATTCAACAAGAGGCACTTTTAAAACTATTCATGCTAACCCCAGTCCCCCTAAACAAAGGGCGACTCCCCCGCACACCCAGAGGAATGGGACACGTGACAAGGGTGATGGAGAACGTGCACTCACAGGCCCGGGGCTCCGGGACACACCGGAACCGGGGAAGGAGATGAAAGCCAGGAGAGGATGGGGACCAGCGGCCAGGGCACCTCGCCCTGTCGCGAGAGGTCCCACAGCACTGCACTCGGACACTCGAAGGCTGGCCGAGGATCCCAGGGCCGAGGGTGGCCTGGGCAGGTCCTGGCCAGGAGCTTCCCTGGCCCTCCCGTACTCCTGATGTCTCTTTCTGCGTGGGCCACAAAAGGGAGCGACTATCCACCCAACCCATGCTGAGCAAGCCCAGCTTGGGGGGAGCCTTGAGTCTGAGATGATCACAGAGTCCAGGCCTGAAGGAGCTCCAAGTTTAGAAGAACTCCCAGGCTGGGGCAGCCTCCCGGTTTGCGCCTCATCTCGAAAGTAAGTTATCAAATGCTGAGTTTCTTTTCGCAGATCTAAGTTACAACTGAGGTCTAGCGGGGCCTTTGCCCCACAAGGGTTCACACGCGGCTAACTTCTCAGAAGGCTGGAAGGGATGCCCCTCCAGGTGTCTTGGGGTCTTCCTTTGCTTTCCAAACTCCTAGAATGAGAAGGCGTCTCCCAAACTCTGAAGTCTGGGGTGTCCGTGCGTAACGCTGTATCTGCCAGAAAAGCGATCCTCACAGCAACCACCCCAGCGGCGGGAGTCGGGGGCAGGGAGAAGGAAAGGGGGGGATGATGCCTGGGGTGGGGTGGGGGTGACCCGGGACGCAGGAGTAGGCAGGGTGGGTGGAGGGAGGGGTGGGGTGTGAAAATCCTCTTGGGACCAAGCAAACTTCTAGCTCCTCACCCCACAGGTGGGACTGTCCCTGAGGTCTTGGCCTCCCCCTACCTCCTCCCCAGACCCCACGATGGGATCAGACTCTAACTTCTCCCCGAAGGGCTGGCTAATCGGCTCTCCCACCCTCAACCTCAGGGCCCACGCACTCCAGTCCTGGTTCCAGCTTTCCCACGGGTCTGCCGCCCCTACCGACCCGAGAGCAGAGCCCCAGCATTCCGCCCCGCCCCACCCCGCGCCGGTGTCCACCAGGCGGCGCCTTTCGAAATGCAAAAAGGCTGCGGAGGGCTTCGCGGGGACACTAGACGCCCCCCGGGGAAAGTGACCCCAGATCGGCCCTCGGGCACGGCCGCGAGGGCTCGCGCGCGCGTGCATTTAAGAGGAAAGGCAGGGGGAGGGGGCGGCGCCGGGCAGGGGCTCCGCAGCCCGGCTCGCAGCGCAGGGCTCCCCGGAGGGTCCCCGCTCCCCCTGCCGCCCCGACCTCCCGGCCCGCGAGCCCGGGGTCGGTGCCCCGGGAGGCTCACCTTCTCGCCGGTCAGCACGTGCAGCCCCTCGCGCACCTTGGCGAAGGAGCCCTCGCCCAGCTTCCTGCTGCCGACGAGGTAGTTGCCCACGCGCTTGTGGTGCTGGAAGTCGCGGAGCCGCTCTCGGGGGACGCCGCTCACCCAGGCCGGCAAGAAACTTCCTTCGCAGGCCGCCGCCGGCCTGGCCGCGTCCTCGGCGCCGCCGCCACCCCCGGGCGCCGCCGGCTCGCCCAGGAGCCCGTCCCCCGCTGCCGCCGGCATCGCGCTCGCCCGCGGCCCGCTCCGCTCCGGCTCGGCTCCCGCGCTCGCGGCTCCTCCTCCTCGTCCGGCTCCCCCGGCTCCTCCCGCCGCCGCCCTGCGCCCGGCCCGGCCCGGCCCGGCCCGCGGCTCCCGCGCCGCGCGGAGACAATAGGGACCGGGGACCCGCCCCCAAGAAGTTCTTCTTCGAATGGGGAGCCCGGGATCCTTTCGGAGACCCGGCCCCAAGTCCCGTCCGGGCGGCTCGTGACAGTCCCCCGGCTCGGGTGCGCGGGGAGCGCGCCGGCCGCGAAGGGGCGGCGGGGGGCGCGGTCCGAGGCCGGTCCCGGAGCCGAGGTGCCGGGTCCCGGAGCCCGGGCGCGTCGGCAGCCTCCGCCCTCGCCGCCACCGGCGGGCCCGAGTCGGGTTCGCTGGCTCCTAGCTGCGCGCCGGGCGGCCGCTCCCGCCCGAGAGCCGCGCGCGGCGGGCTGCAGGCGCCCTCTGGAAGGCAGCAGAAGAAAGCCCCATTCAGTTTGAATTTGCAGAAATTTAATCCGGTCGCGGGCGGCGGGAACAGATGCGAGCTCCACTCCGCAGCCTGTGCACTTTCAAATCCCTCGTAGCCCCTCCTTCCCCGCGCGCAGCAGCCAAACTCGACCCTCGCCGGAGAGGGGAGGGCGCTGGGAGGGGAGCGGCGGAGTGGGCGGCGGAGCCACCTGAGCGCCAGACAGGGGGACCCCGCGCGTCCTCGGAGACGCGCGCTCCCGGGCCGCCCGAGTCCCGCCGCCGCCGGCTGTGCCTCTCGCCCCGATTCTGGGCTCAGGCTTTCTGGAGGGTTCGGCGAAGAAATCCCCCACCAGCAGCCGCACCCACACGGGACAGGAGAAAGGGAGGAGGCGCTCGCGAAGCCGGTGGACTGTGGTTTCAGTGCCCGGGCCCGGCACACAGTAGGACCCTCTGGACCCTGGATGGATGGATGGATGGATAGATGGAGGGTGGGAGGAAGGGTGGAAAGGTGGCGAGGCGTCTGCCCGGGCTCACGTCAGACGGGAACGCTGTGTTGAAGGAGGAAACAATAATAGTAGCAGGAACAACGTAGGAATCGGGCGTTTGCTCTCGCGGCTAGTACGTTCACACCTTCGCAGCTTTCCATTGAAATGGTGCCGGCGATTGCAGGAAGCCGTGGACCAGGGCTCCCTGCTCCCCGAGGCTTTTGTTCTGAGCGCGCCCTGACTCTGTTCATCCCTGGTAAACAAGCGCAGCCTCCCTGACCATGCTGATCCTCACCGGGATCCCCAGTGTCTTCTCAAACCAAAAATGAGGCAACCTGGGGCGGGGGGGGGGGGGGGGGGATTGGAAGGGAGCTTGGGGCAACTACCCGCTACTCCCCTATTCTAATGCTAAATGCTACCTGTTGAGCAGCCAGATAAAAGGCGCCAGCGTTAATGCCTACTTAACCCCCCATCAGAGTTAGAACGTCAGAGTGCAAAGGCAGGATTCGGTCCTAACCAAGTTCCTTTCATTATTGATTCCTTGGTAAACAATTGTGGCATGATCCACGTCAGTGGCTCCTAGCTGCGCGCCGGGCGGCCGCTCCCGCCCGAGAGCCGCGCGCGGCGGGCTGCAGGCGCCCTCTGGAAGGCAGCAGAAGAAAGCCCCATTCAGTTTGAATTTGCAGAAATTTAATCCGGTCGCGGGCGGCGGGAACAGATGCGAGCTCCACTCCGCAGCCTGTGCACTTTCAAATCCCTCGTAGCCCCTCCTTCCCCGCGCGCAGCAGCCAAACTCGACCCTCGCCGGAGAGGGGAGGGCGCTGGGAGGGGAGCGGCGGAGTGGGCGGCGGAGCCACCTGAGCGCCAGACAGGGGGACCCCGCGCGTCCTCGGAGACGCGCGCTCCCGGGCCGCCCGAGTCCCGCCGCCGCCGGCTGTGCCTCTCGCCCCGATTCTGGGCTCAGGCTTTCTGGAGGGTTCGGCGAAGAAATCCCCCACCAGCAGCCGCACCCACACGGGACAGGAGAAAGGGAGGGAGGCGCTCGCGAAGCCGGTGGACTGTGGTTTCAGTGCCCGGGCCCGGCACACAGTAGGACCCTCTGGACCCTGGATGGATGGATGGATGGATAGATGGAGGGGTGGAAGGAAGGGTGGAAAGGTGGCGAGGCGTCTGCCCGGGCTCACGTCAGACGGGAACGCTGTGTTGAAGGAGGAAACAATAATAGTAGCAGGAACAACGTAGGAATCGGGCGTTTGCTCTCGCGGCTAGTACGTTCACACCTTCGCAGCTTTCCATTGAAATGGTGCCGGCGATTGCAGGAAGCCGTGGACCAGGGCTCCCTGCTCCCCGAGGCTTTTGTTCTGAGCGCGCCCTGACTCTGTTCATCCCTGGTAAACAAGCGCAGCCTCCCTGACCATGCTGATCCTCACCGGGATCCCCAGTGTCTTCTCAAACCAAAAATGAGGCAACCTGTGGCCGGGAGGTGGGGGTGGGGATTGGAAGGGAGCTTGGGGCAACTACCCGCTACTCCCCTATTCTAATGCTAAATGCTACCTGTTGAGCAGCCAGATAAAAGGCGCCAGCGTTAATGCCTACTTAACCCCCCATCAGAGTTAGAACGTCAGAGTGCAAAGGCAGGATTCGGTCCTAACCAAGTTCCTTTCATTATTGATTCCTTGGTAAACAATTGTGGCATGATCCACGTCAGTGCTCTGGGACTGGGGCGGGGCAGGATGAGAAAGGGATGCGCAGCAGTCGTGAATCCAGTGTCTTGGGCGCTTTCTGACCCAGAGAAACGCCTGGGTTAAGTAGATCTAATTTTAAATATGCTACGATCAACTACCCACGGGGTGTGACTGAGGCTGTGTTTTCCATCAGTCTTCTCATTGTTCCCTTTTCCCGATATAAAGATACACGTTCGAATGTTTTCTTCGCTGTGCTTAAGGGACTTTGTCACCACCACCCCACTCTCATAATTTCTGCAAGGCCAGTCTAATCGCTATCATGTCTCCGATTCAATAATCAAATGTTAGGACAATGGGAGGCAGGGGAGAGAAAGGGGCTGTGTGGCCAGCACCTTGCCTGCAGAGGAAATGTTGAGACATCTCGTGAATAAGGGATATGGGGCTCATTTGGGGATCGAAACCATCCTGCCTCTTCTTTCATAAAAAGATTTTAGTTTCCCCCAATTTATAGCACATATATTAATAGTGTGCTGTTCTTCAGCCACTCAGTGGTGTCTGACTCTTTGTGACTCCATGGACTGCAGCATACCAGGCTTCCCTGTTCTTCACTGTCTCCAGGAGTTTGCTCAAACTCGTGTCCATTGAGTTGGTGATGCCAGCCAACCATCTCATCCTCTGTCACCTCCTTCTCCTCTTGCCCTCAACCTTTCCCAGCATCAGGGTTTTCTTCAATGAGTCGACTCTTCGCATCAGGTGGCCAAAGTATTGGAGCTTCAACTTCAGCTTCAGTCCATCCAATGAATATCTAGGGTTGATTTCCTTTACGATTGACTGGTTTGATCTCCTTGCTGTCCAAGGGATTCTGACTTTCTTTAAATTTTTCAATGATTAGCTCTGTATGAAAATTCAGAAAGTACTTTCTTATATTGTAAGGCAAATGTCAGAGACCGTTCGTTGAAGAATTTTTATGGTCTGGAAAAAAAAAAAAAAAAAGCTAGCTAATTCCAGCACAAAAATGGTGAAAGGCATAATGAAATAGAGATTTTCTTTCCTTTTAATTATCCTCTCGGGGTGAAGGTCAGGAGAAGGGTGAAGAAGAGAGAAAATCCAAGCCCATTAAATCTTTTTCAAGCCTGATGCTTGGGTTTGATTCAAGTTCACTGCTAATTCCAGTCACTGGGATGGATGCCAAAGAGAAGTCCAAATCCTACCCTTCCTAGCTTAGTAACTGGTTTCTGAACTACTGATCCTATTCTCTGAAATGGCCTTGTTTAATAAGGAATAACCCCATAAATTCTTTTATCTACAAAAAATCAGTACCCGAAACAATGAACTGCCCTCATAGTAGATAGAAAGGCAGAAAACACCTGGTTGAAAGCATAGAAAATTGAAAGTTGAAGATTCTCTACTGATTAACTCAAACTATATTTCTTATCCTCCTGTAGGGTCTCCCTAAGCACTACATTTCAGCTGTTTTCGTCCGGATGGGGCTTCCTCACCTCTGCGCCTTTGCCTCTGACACACACATGTCCAATCAGCTGCCCCTGATCTATTTCTAGCCAACACAGATGGCCCCTCTCCCATGAAGCCCTCTGCCATCAATCAATGAGCTGCAAGAAGCTAATCACTCCACCTTCTCTCTTACTCTATATCGTTAATTCTTCTTAAGTCCTATATTGTTATTGTTCTTTAGTTGCTAAGGAGTGCCCTACTCTTTTGCAGCCCCCATGGACTGTAGCCCACCAGGCTCCCCTGTCCATGGGATTTCCTCGGCAACAATACGGGAGTGGGTTGCCATTTCCTTCTCCAGGGCATCTTCCCAACCCAGGGTTCAAGCCTTCGTCTCCTGCATTGGTAGGCGGCTTTTAACCACTAAAACACCAGGAAAGCCCTCAAAAGTCCTATATTACTTCTTGTGAATGTCTTTCCTCTCTTAAGACTCTTTGAGTATGGAAGCTGCCTTAATTTATATTCTAGTGATATTTGCCCTAGAACACCTAGCACAGTGCCTGAAAGCGTCATTGCTCAATATAAATGAAGGCAATCGCTCATGGATTCTCAAATGAGTGGAGCTTCCTTGCTCCAGACAGCAAGATCCCCTCTGTCATGGGAGAGACATTTCCAGTTTTAATTTCGGCTCAAATTTTGGGATTCTCAAAGATGGACCGGGTGAAGGTCAGGAGAAGGGTGAAGAAGAGAGAAAATCCAAGCCCATTAAATCTTTTTCAAGCCTGATGCTTGGGTTTGATTCAAGTTCACTGCTAATTCCAGTCACTGGGATGGATGCCAAAGAGAAGTCCAAATCCTACCCTTCCTAGCTTAGTAACTGGTTTCTGAACTACTGATCCTATTCTCTGAAATGGCCTTGTTTAATAAGGAATAACCCCATAAATTCTTTTATCTACAAAAAATCAGTACCCGAAACAATGAACTGCCCTCATAGTAGATAGAAAGGCAGAAAACACCTGGTTGAAAGCATAGAAAATTGAAAGTTGAAGATTCTCTACTGATTAACTCAAACTATATTTCTTATCCTCCTGTAGGGTCTCCCTAAGCACTACATTTCAGCTGTTTTCGTCCGGATGGGGCTTCCTCACCTCTGCGCCTTTGCCTCTGACACACACATGTCCAATCAGCTGCCCCTGATCTATTTCTAGCCAACACAGATGGCCCCTCTCCCATGAAGCCCTCTGCCATCAATCAATGAGCTGCAAGAAGCTAATCACTCCACCTTCTCTCTTACTCTATATCGTTAATTCTTCTTAAGTCCTATATTGTTATTGTTCTTTAGTTGCTAAGGAGTGCCCTACTCTTTTGCAGCCCCCGTGGACTGTAGCCCACCAGGCTCCCCTGTCCATGGGATTTCCTCGGCAACAATACGGGAGTGGGTTGCCATTTCCTTCTCCAGGGCATCTTCCCAACCCAGGGTTCAAGCCTTCGTCTCCTGCATTGGTAGGCGGCTTTTAACCACTAAAACACCAGGAAAGCCCTCAAAAGTCCTATATTACTTCTTGTGAATGTCTTTCCTCTCTTAAGACTCTTTGAGTATGGAAGCTGCCTTAATTTATATTCTAGTGATATTTGCCCTAGAACACCTAGCACAGTGCCTGAAAGCGTCATTGCTCAATATAAATGAAGGCAATCGCTCATGGATTCTCAAATGAGTGGAGCTTCCTTGCTCCAGACAGCAAGATCCCCTCTGTCATGGGGAGAGACATTTCCAGTAACTTTCTACAAGCCTTGGTTGCCTAGGGACGATCAACAAATATAATTGTTTGTCTTGTCAAAGAGGGGCCATTCTCTAACTTAGATGCGTTAACCCTTTAAAAAAAAAAGCATCACCCATGACAGCGGGCTGGAAAGCCGTGAAAAGCTTTCTCAGTTGACTTGTGCCAGCTGCTTCTTCCTCCCCGTCGTCTCCTTCTCCGTCTCCTCCCTCCAGATGGCCAGGAGACGGTCTCTGTGCTCCCACAGCACGCCAGCCAGGGGACCCAGCTGGAAGCAGTCAAAGACAATTAGAAGTAATCAGGCTGGCACAGCCAGGAAATGAAAGTTGGCTGGAGGGGGTTAGGCTGGCAGAGCCGGCTGGTGACTGGAGAAGGAAAGCGGAGACAGCAGGCACGAAGAAACGTTGCCTGGAAGACATTCTCTGAACTCTACGTGTTAATTCCCCTCTCCCAAAACAAAGCTGCCAGTAAATCACAGAGGCAGGATTTGAACTCATGGTCCCCAGAGTTCACGTCTGCCATGATGTTTTCACAGCATGCCCCACCATCAAATGCGCACAAGGCAAACGCTTAGGAAGGTGGGGTCCCTTGGGCACAGGCTGGGCCTGGCTCTGGAGAGCCGACAGCATGTAGCACCCCGCAGGGAACTCCTTCTCTAAAAGTGAGTCATGACTCAGTCTCCTCCATCTGTAAAACTAGGGTATTGAGGAAGTGTGAGGATTCAGCACAATGATCCACAAAGAGCACCAAGCCTCGTGCCTGGCTCAGAAGCACATGGCAAATTTTAGCTCTTGCCTTTTCAATCAATACTGTTATCATCACAACACTGAGAGAGGTCACTCAAGAACACCCTAGTATTCCACAAACACAACTGCCCTTAATATGGAGGAAGCCAAAGCACTTTCTCCAGACTGGATCACTTCCCTCTTCTTCTCCACCAGGCTGTCTGAAAGGATCTCACACTTCAGCTGGGCTCAACACACACACACACACACACACAAACACACCCCACCCCACTCCTATTCTAGGGCATCACCCAAATTCACCCCCAAATCTAGGAGTCACCCTCTGCTTTTTCTCTTTTCTGAGCCTCATATCCAGTCCCTCAGCAAATGCCATGGGTTTTAGCTTCACAACATACGCATGTGTGTGACCAAGGCTCATCACCCTCACCTCTGTCACCCTCAAGCCAGCACCAGGCTCTCTCTCATCCTAATCGAAACCAAAAGGAAATCAACCCTGAATATTCATCAGAAGAACTGATGCTGAAGCTGAAGCTCCAATACCTTGGTCACCTGATGCCAAGAGTCAACTCATTTTCAAGAGAGCCTGATGCTGGGGAAGAGGGAAGGCGAAAGGAGGAAGGGGTGGCAGAGATGGTTGGATGGCATCACCAGCTCCATGGACATGAGTCAGAGCAAACTCCAGGATGGGAGAG
The DNA here is from genome assembly GCA_022376925.1 of Tragulus kanchil. NCBI lineage: Eukaryota > Metazoa > Chordata > Mammalia > Artiodactyla > Tragulidae > Tragulus > Tragulus kanchil. The sequence goes on along the minus strand of JAIOJX010000028.1, from coordinate 232,171,287 downwards.
AGTGAAGGACAGGGAAGCCTGGGGCACTTCAGTCCGTGGGGCAAAGAGTCGGACATGACTGAGTGACTCAACAACAACGACCATCCAAGATTTGGTCCCTTCCTCCAAATTCCAGAGAGCCTACTGAGAAGGAATGAAAGTTAAAGTATTTTCTATGAAGAGGCCATCACACATCCTCCTGCAGACCGTTTCTCCTTACTTGCATTTCTATTGGCCGTCCACACCAAGACAACACCCTGACCACCAACGCCCCCGTGGAGTACCAGACCCTTCCCCACCACCCCATGATCACTCCGATGAAACCACACTGGCCTGTGTGTTGCTCCCACAAGCGCCAGGCTTACTCAGGCAGTGGGTCCTTTAAATCATCCCTTCCCTGAAACAGCTTCCTTCCTCTCAGGATCTGCTTCTTTAGGTCTTTGCTCCAGTGTCTCTGTGAGCCTGGGGCTGGCCCCTCATTTACAGAGCAGCGCTCCCCCAGCCTACCACTTCCTCAAGCCCCTCCTCCCCTTCTTTGCTTGACTTTCCTTCCTGGCACTTAGCACCATACCGCACATCATGTGTTTTCCTTATTTATTTTGTTTATTGTCTGTCTCCCTCCTTAGAATGGAGGCTCCTTGAGGGCTGGGACTTTTGTTCACTGATCTGTGGGTGGTGCCAGGCTTACAGGAAGTACCTGATACAAGTGAATGAATCTGTAATTCACAGGTTCTCCCATTGCCAAGGAGGGGACCACATTACCTGAAAAAGAAACACAGCGAAACTGAGTTCTGCTGGAGAAAGCATGCATCATAAAGACAGATTTGGAAAAAAAAAAAAAAAAATCAATATCCATGCCATAAAGATAAACCTCCACAAGGAGCTCATTTGTAGTGTGTCAGGAAAGGAAAGGCTATTAGTAGCAGTAGTAAGGTTTGAAATGGATGGCCTCTATTTAGGGGTACTAACGATCGTCGGGTTCTTGCTGGGGATGAGGTAGAACTGGGTAGCATTTTGGGGTTTGTAGTGGCACCTGGGGCGTAGGCACACACAGTGGAGAAGCTCTAAGAGGTGACTGGTGGGTGGAGAGGCAGGGCAAGGAAGGGCGTTCTGGAACTGAGCCAGGTCATTGGTCCCATCGGGCACTCAGGGATGCTGACTGCAGGAGCGGGCTGGGGATTCTCAGTAGCCGGACGAGCAGAGTCAGGCGCCCCCTGCTGGTTGCCTCGGCTCTGCTTCTCCTCCACGGCTGGAGGAGCCACAGACAACAAACAGCCGGCTCAAAGCCAAAATCTCCTTCATCAGCCCGCTCCGTGACCCTGAGCAGGGCATTGATTAACTCTGACCTCACTTTTCTCCTTCTGTAAAGGGAATACTTCCTTCCTGTCATTCCGAGTTCCCAGGACTGTTGCCTGGATAAGATGAAGCAAATAGGAGTGAATGTGCCTCAGAAATAGAAGCTATTTTGGTCATTGTTGTTTTAAGTCAAAATGGAAACTGTCTGAGGCATGCACTGTTGTTGTTGTTTAGTTGCTACATCGTGTCCGACTCTCTGGCAATCCTGTGGACTGTAGCCCGTCAGGCTCCTCTGTCCGTGGGATTCTCCAGGCAAAAATTGGAGTGGGTAGTCATTTCTCCAGGGTAACTTCCTGACCCAGGGATTGAACTCAAGTTTCCTGCACTGGTAGGCCAATTCTTTACCACTGAGTCAAGAATCGGCCTACGGAAGCCTGGGGCATACATTCGTCATTCTCATCCAGTCGCTCAGTCCTATCCGACTCTTTGCGACCCCATGGACTGCAGCACACCAGGCTTCGCTGTCCTTCACTATCTCCTAAAGTTTGCTCCAGCTCACATCCGTGGAGTCAATGATGCCATCCAACCATCTCATCCTCTGTCACCTCCTTCTCTTGCCTCTCTCAGTCTTTCCCAGCATTGGAGTCTTTTCCAATGGATCGGCTCTTCCCATCAGGCGGCCAAAGTATTTAGAAAACAATAAATATAAAATAAAATGGAAAGTGAATGGTTGAAAAGATAGGGTCATTCAGAGTCTCTTCCTTTCAAGGTGGAGGCTTTCTGGGGAGCATTGACGTGGGTAGAGACAGCTTCACATTTTGTGATGAGCATCAAAGATCCATCCACATGCCCTACCTTAGACCTCCTTGATCATGACCTTCCAGTGTTCCTTCTTTCAGACCCCTGGTCAACTGACCAAGCCATCTGTTACTGCTGATGAGCCTTTCTGTAGAGATAGGAGATAGATGACTGATATATATTCTCCATCTAGACCAGTGGATGACTGGGTACTCCCATGAAGCAGCTCCCTCATGAGAAGGAATTCCCCTCCCTCTTGTCTTGAAGGCCAATCCTGAGGACAGTCATACTGTACTCACTGCGAATTTTTGGCTTGTAACCACACCCTCCAACCAAGAGCCAAGCTCACTCCTTTTCCTCCTTCATCAGTGAGTCAACCAGAGATTCCCCTTCCAAGGCCATGGATGCGAGCTGATGGAAAGGTGCAGGTACAGTTCAGTTGTGGAGGTCTGGGTACCTGCTCACCCCCCGCCCCGAACTTGTTTGGTCATCCTGTTGTCCTTAGGTCCTCGGGTCCGTTGGGAGTTGCTACATCGTGTCCGACTCTCTGGCAATCCTGTGGACTGTAGCCCGTCAGGCTCCTCTGTCCGTGGGATTCTCCAGGCAAAAATTGGAGTGGGTAGTCATTTCTCCAGGGTAACTTCCTGACCCAGGGATTGAACTCAAGTTTCCTGCACTGGTAGGCCAATTCTTTACCACTGAGTCAAGAATCGGCCTACGGAAGCCTGGGGCATACATTCGTCATTCTCATCCAGTCGCTCAGTCCTATCCGACTCTTTGCGACCCCATGGACTGCAGCACACCAGGCTTCGCTGTCCTTCACTATCTCCTAAAGTTTGCTCCAGCTCACATCCGTGGAGTCAATGATGCCATCCAACCATCTCATCCTCTGTCACCTCCTTCTCTTGCCTCTCTCAGTCTTTCCCAGCATTGGAGTCTTTTCCAATGGATCGGCTCTTCCCATCAGGCGGCCAAAGTATTTAGAAAACAATAAATATAAAATAAAATGGAAAGTGAATGGTTGAAAAGATAGGGTCATTCAGAGTCTCTTCCTTTCAAGGTGGAGGCTTTCTGGGGAGCATTGACGTGGGTAGAGACAGCTTCACATTTTGTGATGAGCATCAAAGATCCATCCACATGCCCTACCTTAGACCTCCTTGATCATGACCTTCCAGTGTTCCTTCTTTCAGACCCCTGGTCAACTGACCAAGCCATCTGTTACTGCTGATGAGCCTTTCTGTAGAGATAGGAGATAGATGACTGATATATATTCTCCATCTAGACCAGTGGATGACTGGGTACTCCCATGAAGCAGCTCCCTCATGAGAAGGAATTCCCCTCCCTCTTGTCTTGAAGGCCAATCCTGAGGACAGTCATACTGTACTCACTGCGAATTTTTGGCTTGTAACCACACCCTCCAACCAAGAGCCAAGCTCACTCCTTTTCCTCCTTCATCAGTGAGTCAACCAGAGATTCCCCTTCCAAATGTGGCCATGGATGCGAGCTGATGGAAAGGTGCAGGTACAGTTATGGGACAGTTGTGGAGGTCTGAGCTACCTGCTCGAGAGCTTGTTTGGGCCCTCGGGCCCTGCTCATGCTCCAACCCAGGAAACTTGATGGGCTGGGTGGCCCTGTCCACAAGGCTTGGATGGGGAGTTCGTTCTGGCTGTTGGCAGGAGGTGCCAGCTCCTTTTCACATGGACATCTGCAAATGGTTTGACTAACCTCATGATAAGGCAGTTGGCTGCCCTTCTGTGCAATAACCTACAAGAGAAGGCAAGGCAGAAGCCTCAATAACTTTGTTTCCAAGAATTCTGTTGAGTTTTAATGGACAATGAAAATTTTTATACATTTAAGGAATACAAGAGGATGGCTTGATATATGTATACATTGTGAATATTCACCACAATTAAGTCAAACATATTCGGTACCTCACATAGGTACCTTTTTTTTGTATGTGTAGTTTGAGAAAATGTCTTCCCTTTTTGCAGGTTTTCAAGCATGCAATACTTATCCTTAACTATAAGCATACAATATTGTTAACTATAGTCGCACTGTTGTATTATATCTCCCGAACTTATCTCGTGTAACTGAAACTTTGTACCTTTGAACAACATCTGCTCACATTCCCTCCTCCTAGCACCATTCAATTCTCCATTTTCATTTTTTTTCCCTTTTCGGTCACTTAGTTTCCTGATCAGGGATAGAGCTCTCACCGCAGTGGAAGCACAGAGTCTGAAGCCCTACATCACAGGAAATCTCCACTCACCATGTCTATGAGTCTGATCAAGCCATCTGTTACTGCTGATGAGCCTTTCTGTAGAGATAGGAGATAGATGACTGATATATATTCTCCATCTAGACCAGTGGATGACTGGGTACTCCCATGAAGCAGCTCCCTCATGAGAAGGAATTCCCCTCCCTCTTGTCTTGAAGGCCAATCCTGAGGACAGTCATACTGTACTCACTGCGAATTTTTGGCTTGTAACCACACCCTCCAACCAAGAGCCAAGCTCACTCCTTTTCCTCCTTCATCAGTGAGTCAACCAGAGATTCCCCTTCCAAATGTGGCCATGGATGCGAGCTGATGGAAAGGTGCAGGTACAGTTATGGGACAGTTGTGGAGGTCTGAGCTACCTGCTCGTAGAGCTTGTTTGGGCCCTCGGGCCCTGCTCATGCTCCAACCCAGGAAACTTGATGGGCTGGGTGGCCCTGTCCACAAGGCTTGGATGGGGAGTTCGTTCTGGCTGTTGGCAGGAGGTGCCAGCTCCTTTTCACATGGACATCTGCAAATGGTTTGACTAACCTCATGATAAGGCAGTTGGCTGCCCTTCTGTGCAATAACCTACAAGAGAAGGCAAGGCAGAAGCCTCAATAACTTTGTTTCCAAGAATTCTGTTGAGTTTTAATGGACAATGAAAATTTTTATACATTTAAGGAATACAAGAGGATGGCTTGATATATGTATACATTGTGAATATTCACCACAATTAAGTCAAACATATTCGGTACCTCACATAGGTACCTTTTTTTTGTATGTGTAGTTTGAGAAAATGTCTTCCCTTTTTGCAGGTTTTCAAGCATGCAATACTTATCCTTAACTATAAGCATACAATATTGTTAACTATAGTCGCACTGTTGTATTATATCTCCCGAACTTATCTCGTGTAACTGAAACTTTGTACCTTTGAACAACATCTGCTCACATTCCCTCCTCCTAGCACCATTCAATTCTCCATTTTCATTTTTTTTCCCTTTTCGGTCACTTAGTTTCCTGATCAGGGATAGAGCTCTCACCGCTGCAGTGGAAGCACAGAGTCTGAAGCCCTACATCACAGGGGAAATCTCCACTCACCATGTCTATGAGTCTGATCATTTTAGAGTCTACATATAAATGAGAGTGGGCAGTATTTTCCTTCTATATCTGCCTTGGTGTGCATAGCATTATGTCTTTCAGCTTCATCCATGTCACCACCAATGGCCATATTTCCTTCTTATTCATAGCTGAATAATATTCCATTGTATCTATACATCTCATTTTATTTATTATTCATCCATGGACAGAAATTTCCATTGTTTCCATATTTTGGCCATTGTGAATACTGCTGTGATAAACATAGGAATACAGACCTCTTCAAGGTACTGATTTCATTTTCTTTCATTTTCCTCCATAAGTGAAATTGCTAGATCATATGGTAGCTCTACGTCAGTTTTTGAGGACCGGCTATACTGTTTTTGATGTTGTTATTGTTTACTTGCTAACTCATGTCCAGTTCTTTGTGATCCCATGGACTGCAGCACACCAAGCTTCCTTGTCCTTCACTATCTCCTAGAGTTGGCTCAGGTTCACGTCTATTGAGTCGGTAATACTATCTAACCACCTCATCCTCTGCCAATCTCATCTCCTTTTGCTATCAATCATTCCCAGCATCAGGGTCTTTCCCAAGGTTTCCACTGTTTTCCATAGTGTCTATGCTGATGTACATTCCTACCAACAGTGCACAAATGTTCCCTCTCCCCTCATCCTCACCAACGTTTGTTATCTGTTGCTTTATGATAAACAACCATTCTCACACATGTGAGGTGATGTCTCAGTGTAGTTTTGATCTGCACTTACCTGATGATTAGTGAGGTGGAGCACATTTTCATATACTTATTGGCCATCTGTGTGTCTTCTTTTGAGAAATGTCTATTCAGAATCTTTACCCATTTTTCAATAAGCTTATTTGCCTTTTTGCTATTGACTTGCATGTGTTCCTTACATATTTTGGATATTCATTAACCCTTTATCAGATGCGCTGGGCAGAAGATTTGCAGTCTGATGTAATCCCATTTGTCTATTTCTCAGATATGCATACATATATATATATATATAATTTCCTAGCTTGTTAGATCTTTTATTTTTTTTTGAAAGATTTATTTATTTATTTATTTGGGGGTGGGGTGGGGGGGGAGGGGGGCAGGTGGGCCACTTCTATTGGTCTTTCATTTGTCCATTTTCATCCATCTTCGTTCTTTGTCCCATGTGGGCCTCCCATCGCGGTGGCCTCTGCTGTCAGAGCACCGGCTCTGGGCGCATGGGCTCCAGAGCTCGGGCTCGGGCAGTGGACCCATCAGTCCAGCTGCGCCGCGGCACGTGGGCTCTTCCCAGGCCAGGGATCGAACCGGCGCCCCTTGCAGTGCAAGGCAGTGTCCTTACCCACTGGACCACCAGGGAAGCCCCCTTGTTAGATTTTATATCTCAGGAGGATACTCCCAAATTGATAAGCTCTCCTTTATCCAACTTCATCTTCTACATCCCTTCCTCCAGCAGCTGAGAATTCAGTTCCTTCTGGCTTCGTTCTGCTGCTGCCAGCACACACGGGCTAGGAACTAAGCATACAGTTGCATTGCTCCTTTATGCAGACCAGCAGTTTACCCGCTGCTGCACTGTGACTTAATCCTAGCTACTGACTTCTTGGCCAGGAAGGGAGGTAGAACCAAGGCCTCTGCACCATGCCCAAGCAATAGGGAAGTGTTACCCCTTAACAAGGAGATGAGCCTACAGTAGTAGAGAAAAGTGAGTCCTCTGCTGTTCAGAGGGATGTGAAAAGTAAAAGAAATGCAATATATCTAGAGAAAACAGTAATTCAAAAAGATACATTGCTTTATGATAAACAACCATTCTCACACATGTGAGGTGATGTCTCAGTGTAGTTTTGATCTGCACTTACCTGATGATTAGTGAGGTGGAGCACATTTTCATATACTTATTGGCCATCTGTGTGTCTTCTTTTGAGAAATGTCTATTCAGAATCTTTACCCATTTTTCAATAAGCTTATTTGCCTTTTTGCTATTGACTTGCATGTGTTCCTTACATATTTTGGATATTCATTAACCCTTTATCAGATGCGCTGGGCAGAAGATTTGCAGTCTGATGTAATCCCATTTGTCTATTTCTCAGATATGCATACATATATATATATATATAATTTCCTAGCTTGTTAGATCTTTTATTTTTTTTTGAAAGATTTATTTATTTATTTATTTGGGGGTGGGGTGGGGTGGGGAGGGAGGGGAGCAGGTGGGCCACTTCTATTGGTCTTTCATTTGTCCATTTTCATCCATCTTCGTTCTTTGTCCCATGTGGGCCTCCCATCGCGGTGGCCTCTGCTGTCGCAGAGCACCGGCTCTGGGCACATGCACTCCAGAGCTCCGGCTCGGTAATTGGACACATCAGTCCAGCTGCTCCGCGGCACGTGGGCTCTTCCCAGGCCAGGGATCGAACCGGCGCCCCTTGCAGTGCAAGGCAGTGTCCTTACCCACTGGACCACCAGGGAAGCCCCCTTGTTAGATTTTATATCTCAGGAGGATACTCCCAAATTGATAAGCTCTCCTTTATCCAACTTCATCTTCTACATCCCTTCCTCCAGCAGCTGAGAATTCAGTTCCTTCTGGCTTCGTTCTGCTGCTGCCAGCACACACGGGCTAGGAACTAAGCATACAGTTGCATTGCTCCTTTATGCAGACCAGCAGTTTACCCGCTGCTGCACTGTGACTTAATCCTAGCTACTGACTTCTTGGCCAGGAAGGGAGGTAGAACCAAGGCCTCTGCACCATGCCCAAGCAATAGGGAAGTGTTACCCCTTAACAAGGAGATGAGCCTACAGTAGTAGAGAAAAGTGAGTCCTCTGCTGTTCAGAGGGATGTGAAAAGTAAAAGAAATGCAATATATCTAGAGAAAACAGTAATTCAAAAAGATACATGTACTCCAATGTTAATTGCAGCACTGTCTACAATGGCCAAGACATGGAAGCAACCTATATGTCTGTCAATAGAGAAATGGATTTTAGATTCCACATATAAATAGAAGTGTATAGATAGATTGATAGATAGATAGATAATACACTTAATACAGAATATTACTCAGCCATAAAAAAGAATGAAATAATGCCATTTGCAAAAACATGAATGGACTTCAAGAGATTATCATACTAAGTAAAGTCAGGAAGAGAAAGACAAATACCATATGATATCATTTATATGTGAAATCTAATATGTGACAAAAATGAGAAATGGATTTTAGATTCCTCATACAAATAAAAGTTACATGTATATATGTGCAACAGACTATTACTCACCATAAAAAAGAATGAAATAATGCCATTTGCAAAAACATGGATGGGGCTTCCCCTGGTGGTCCAGTGGGTAAGGACACCGCCTTTCAGTGCAAGGGGTGCCGGTTCGATCCCTGGCCTGGGAAGATCCCACGTGCCGCGGAGCGGCTGGACTGATGTGTCCAATTACCGAGCCGGAGCTCTGGTGTGCATGTGCCCAGAGCCGGCGCTCTGGGACGACAGAGGCCACCGAGATGGGAGGCCCACAAGAGCCAAGGAACAAAGACGGATGAAAATAGAGAAATGAAAGACCAATAGAAGTGGCCCGCCCATCCCCCTCCCTCCCCACCCCACTCCCCAAAAAAGATAGATAAATTTAAAAAAAAAAAACATGGATGGACTTCAAGAGATTATCATGTTAAGTAAAGTCAGAAAGAGAAAGACAAATACCACATGATACCACTTATATGTGGAATCTAATATATGACATAAATGAACTAATCTATAAGACAGAAACAGACTCACAGACATAGAGAACAAACTTGTGGTAGCCATGGGGTAGCAGTGAGGGACGATGGATTTGGAATGTGGAATTGCAAACTATTTTATACAAAACAGACATACCTGAGGTCCTCCTGAATAGCACAGTGAACTATATTCAGTATCCTGTAACAAACCATAGTGGAAAAGACTATGAACAAGAACATATATGTGTAACTGAGTCATTTTGCTGTCCGTCTGAAATTAACACATTACAAATGAATAAGATTTTTTAAAAATTAAGTAAAAGAAATGTGAAAGCCAAATGCTATTTTTAGATCAAAAGCATAAAACATAAAATATAAACCAATTTCAAAAGAAAATCAATAAAGAATATGCACAGTTAAACTTATACAAATAAATCTAAATGCACAATAACAAATTCAGAGTCCTACCTGTACCAAAAATATAATAAGAGACTAATGCATTTCACCTTAATTAAAGTCAAAGTTACAGCTTTTTTGGTGATAAAGTACCCTGTGCAAAAGAAAGCAGCCATAAAGATAAAGCTTTTGGTGACTGACCTATGGTGTGCCCTTATAAATTTCAAAAGAGTGCTGAAGACTGCCAAGGTAGAAAAACCCAGGCACCAAGGTAAAAAGCACTCAATGGAAATATTCTAAGAAAAGCCATTAGGCTTTGTTTCCCATTTAATACACAGGAAAAAGAAATGTGACATGCCATTTGGGGAGCTGGGATAGTGACGCATTTCTACTTCAATTTACTTATGCTATCAATGAGTTTCTAGATGGCCTGAGTTTTCTTTTCTTCCAATTTATTGGCATACAGTATTGAATAAGTTTAAGGTGTATAATACAGTATAATCATAAATTATGACAGTAAGTTTAACGAACATCCATCATTTCATATAAAAGTCAACATTAAAAATTTTTTCCTTGCCATAAGAACTCAGCATTTACTTCCTAACAACTTTCACATATAACGTGTGCATGCATGCTCAGTCACTTCAGTCATGGCAGCCTCCTTTCTACCCTATGGACTGTAACCCGCCGGACTCCTCTGTTCATGGGATTCTCCAGGCAAGAATACTGGAGTGGATTGCCATGCCCTTCTCCAGAGGGTTTTCCTGACCCTGGGATTGAACCTGTGTCTCTTGTGTCTCCTGCATTGGCAGGCAGGTTCTTTACCACCAGCACCACCTGGGAAGCCCCTTGAGACATTATACTAAGTGAAATAAGTCAAACAGAGAAAGAAAATACTGTATGACCTCACCTATGTGAGATCTAAGGAAACCAAATTCACAGAGATAGGATAGATTGGTGGGTATGGGGTCGGGGTGGGGGGTGAAGACAGTTAAAAAGTACAAAATTCCAGTCATCAGGTAAGTAAGTTCTGAGGATGTAATGTACAGCATCCCGACTGTAATCACCAATACTATATTGCATATTTGCAAATGGCTAAGAGAGTAAATCTTAATAAGATTAAAAATGGTAACTATATGGGCTTCCCTGGTGGTCCAGTGGGTAAGGACACCGCCTTGCAGTGCAAGGCGCGCCGGTTCCATCTCTGGCCTGGGAAGGTCCCACGTGCCGCGGAGCGGCTGGACCGATGTGTCCAATTACCCAGCCGGAGCTCTGGAGCGCATGCGCCCAGAGCCGGTGCTCTGCGACAACAGAGGCCACCGCGATGGGAGGCCCAAACGGGCCAAAGAACAAAGGTGGATGAAAAATAGATATATGAAAGACCAATAGAAGTGGCCCGCCCGCCCCCTCCCTCCCCAACCTGCCCCCTCCAATAAATAAATAAATAAATAAAATCTTAAAAAAAAAAAAAGGTAACTATATGACCTAAAAGGTATGAACTAAACTTACTGCAGTAATCATTTAGCAATAGATACAAGTATCAAATCATGATGCTGTACAGTTTAAACTAATAAAATCTTAAATGTTATATGCTGATTATATTTCAAAATATGGGGAAAAATTATTATAAATAATTTTATTTTTAATCTAAAATTGGAAGCCTTCAGTATTTTATACCACCTGTGGTATTTGCTATGCAAGACACGAGGTGTGCTGGTCTTAGTCACTCGTCGGGTCCTGTTCTTTGTGACTTCATGGACGGTAGCCCTCCAGGCTCCTCTAGCCATGGGGACTCTCCAGGCAGGAATCCTAGAGTTGGTTTCCATGCCCTTCTCCAGGGGATCTTCGCAACCCAGGGATCCAAACCAGGTCTCCCGCATTGCAGGCAGGTTCTTTACCGTCTGAGCCACCAGGGAACCCCAAATATAAGATACCATGAAATCAAGTGATTCATAGAATGTGAAACTTTTGAGCATGTAGAATTTATAATACTAGCTTCGGGAGAGCTGGATTATAGGTAGATGATACATTGTAAAAGGATCATGTACTGTGACAGCTGGTGTCTTTACTCTGTAACTTTAGTGAGACTATAAAAGTTAGACTAAGCATCAGTATTATACCCATCATTAATATAACTAAAGATATGCCATCATGAAAGAGACAAGATCATCCCTAAGAAGATTAAAGCTCATAGAACACAATGGTGTTCTGAGAGATGAAATGTCATATCACTATCAGAAAACTGAAAACTGAAATCATCTCTTTGTGTGTATCTAGGCTCTGGGTTTTTGTTCAAGTGAGTTTGCAAGTCATGTAGCCCCAGTAATGTGCACCAGTCACGCCTCTCAGCCTGCAATTTTCTCTGCTACATAGAACTCTGATGAATTGGTTTGCAGGGGGATTCAATTACTGGGGACACATTTCATTTTCAAATCTGAACATTTTTGCAAAGATGGATATTTTTAGAAAACCTCCCGATACTTCTTTTCAGAAGCACTCCTGATTTTATTGAAATCAAAAAAGCAAAAGTCATAAAGATCAGCATTTAGAATAGGCAAAAATTCATGTATGATTTAATGTTTTAAGGAAAAGAAATCTAATTTAAAACATGCAAGTGGGGCTTCTCTGGTGTCCAGTGGGTAAGGACACCGCCTTGCAGTGCAAGGGGCACTGGTTCGATACCTGGCCTGGGAAGATCCCACCTGCCGTGGAGCAGCTGGACTGATGTGTCCAATCACCAAGCCGGAGCTCTGGCGCGCGTGCGCCCAGAGCCGGTGCTCTGCGACAACAGAGGCCACCGCGATGGGAGGCCCACAGGAGCCAAGGAACAAAGATGGATGAAAACAGAGAAATGAAAGACCAATAGAAGTGGCCCACCTGCTCCCCTCCCTTCCCACCTCACCCCCCACCAATAATAAATAAATAAATAAATCTTTAAGAAAAAAAAAAAGAATCTGCCTTAGGGCTTCCCTGGTGGTCCAGGGGGTAAGGACACCACCTTGAAGTGCAAGCGGTGCCAGTTCGATCCCTGGCCTGGGAAGATCCCATGTACCGCATATCTGCTGGGCCAATGTGTCCAATTACCGAGCCGGAGCTCTGGAGCACATGTGCCCAGAGCCGGTGCTCTGCAACAACAGAGGCCACGCTATGGGAGGTCCTTTAGTGAGACTATAAAAGTTAGACTAAGCATCAGTATTATACCCATCATTAATATAACTAAAGATATGCCATCATGAAAGAGACAAGATCATCCCTAAGAAGATTAAAGCTCATAGAACACAATGGTGTTCTGAGAGATGAAATGTCATATCACTATCAGAAAACTGAAAACTGAAATCATCTCTTTGTGTGTATCTAGGCTCTGGGTTTTTGTTCAAGTGAGTTTGCAAGTCATGTAGCCCCAGTAATGTGCACCAGTCACGCCTCTCAGCCTGCAATTTTCTCTGCTACATAGAACTCTGATGAATTGGTTTGCAGGGGGATTCAATTACTGGGGACACATTTCATTTTCAAATCTGAACATTTTTGCAAAGATGGATATTTTTAGAAAACCTCCCGATACTTCTTTTCAGAAGCACTCCTGATTTTATTGAAATCAAAAAAGCAAAAGTCATAAAGATCAGCATTTAGAATAGGCAAAAATTCATGTATGATTTAATGTTTTAAGGAAAAGAAATCTAATTTAAAACATGCAAGTGGGGCTTCTCTGGTGTCCAGTGGGTAAGGACACCGCCTTGCAGTGCAAGGGGCACTGGTTCGATACCTGGCCTGGGAAGATCCCACCTGCCGTGGAGCAGCTGGACTGATGTGTCCAATCACCAAGCCGGAGCTCTGGCGCGCGTGCGCCCAGAGCCGGTGCTCTGCGACAACAGAGGCCACCGCGATGGGAGGCCCACAGGAGCCAAGGAACAAAGATGGATGAAAACAGAGAAATGAAAGACCAATAGAAGTGGCCCACCTGCTCCCCTCCCTTCCCACCTCACCCCCCACCAATAATAAATAAATAAATAAATCTTTAAGAAAAAAAAAAAGAATCTGCCTTAGGGCTTCCCTGGTGGTCCAGGGGGTAAGGACACCACCTTGAAGTGCAAGCGGTGCCAGTTCGATCCCTGGCCTGGGAAGATCCCATGTACCGCATATCTGCTGGGCCAATGTGTCCAATTACCGAGCCGGAGCTCTGGAGCACATGTGCCCAGAGCCGGTGCTCTGCAACAACAGAGGCCACCGCTATGGGAGGTCCACACGGACCAAAGAACAAAGATGGATGAAAACAGATAAATGAAAGACCAATAGAAGTGGCCCACCCCCCCCCCCCCCCCCCCCCCCCCCCCCCCCCCCCAAAAAAAAAAAAATTTAAAAAAAAAAAACTTTATAAAAAAAAAAAAAAAAAAAGAAATGAAAGGTCAATAGAAGTGGCAAAAAAAAAAAAACATGCTAGTGAATGTGGATGAACTTAGTCTGTCATACAGAGTGAAGTCAGAAAGGGAAAAACAAATATCGTATTATTACTGCATATGTGGGTGTATATATGTATATACATACATGGACTCTAGAAAAATGGTAGATGAACCTGCTTGGGGGGCAGGAATAGAAACACAGGCATAGGGAACAGCCTTGCGGACACAGTGGGGAAAGGAGAGGATGGGCTGAACTGAGAAAACAGCACTAACGCATCTACACGACATACACAGCTAGCTGGTGGGAGGCTGCTGTATAACCCAGGAGCTCCGTGGGTGCTCTGGGGTGACCCAGAGGGGTGGGACAAGAAGGGGGAGGAAGGAGGCCCAAGAAAGAAGTAGAGGTGTATGTATAGATACAGTTGATGCGTGCTGTGGTATAGTAGAAAGTAACACAGCCTTGTAAAGCAATTATACTCCAATTAAAGCAAAAACATGCAAGACGGGTTCTGTTGACTGTTCAGTTTTGGTTCCTCAGAAATAAGAAAAATCATAATGTAGGGATTTATGTGTAGTATCTTAAAATGTGCAGATCTTTTGACCCACAGTGTCGCTTCCAGGAATTTATTCTGGAAAGAACTCTTAAGAAGTGTATAAGGACATGCACACGAGTATGTTTATTGCAGAGTTTACCTGTAGCAGAATGCCAGGAAACGTCGATTGTCGAACCTTAAAGGATCAAATACGTAATACGTGGTTCCTCTTAAAATGCCATATTGCAGTGTGGGAGGATATTTATGGACACGGAGAAAGTTTACTATTAAGCAGAAAGTAGTGTGACACTAATCCACCTTGAAGTGCAAGCGGTGCCAGTTCGATCCCTGGCCTGGGAAGATCCCATGTACCGCATATCTGCTGGGCCAATGTGTCCAATTACCGAGCCGGAGCTCTGGAGCACATGTGCCCAGAGCCGGTGCTCTGCAACAACAGAGGCCACCGCTATGGGAGGTCCACACGGACCAAAGAACAAAGATGGATGAAAACAGATAAATGAAAGACCAATAGAAGTGGCCCACCCGCTCCCCTCCCTCCCTACCCTCCCGACCCCCCAAAATAAAAATAATTTAAAAAAATATAAACTTTATAAAAAAAAAAAAAAAGAAAAAAAGAAATGAAAGGTCAATAGAAGTGGCAAAAAAAAAAAAAAAACATGCTAGTGAATGTGGATGAACTTAGTCTGTCATACAGAGTGAAGTCAGAAAGGGAAAAACAAATATCGTATTATTACTGCATATGTGGGTGTATATATGTATATACATACATGGACTCTAGAAAAATGGTAGATGAACCTGCTTGGGGGGCAGGAATAGAAACACAGGCATAGGGAACAGCCTTGCGGACACAGTGGGGAAAGGAGAGGATGGGCTGAACTGAGAAAACAGCACTAACGCATCTACACGACATACACAGCTAGCTGGTGGGAGGCTGCTGTATAACCCAGGAGCTCCGTGGGTGCTCTGGGGTGACCCAGAGGGGTGGGACAAGAAGGGGGAGGAAGGAGGCCCAAGAAAGAAGTAGAGGTGTATGTATAGATACAGTTGATGCGTGCTGTGGTATAGTAGAAAGTAACACAGCCTTGTAAAGCAATTATACTCCAATTAAAGCAAAAACATGCAAGACGGGTTCTGTTGACTGTTCAGTTTTGGTTCCTCAGAAATAAGAAAAATCATAATGTAGGGATTTATGTGTAGTATCTTAAAATGTGCAGATCTTTTGACCCACAGTGTCGCTTCCAGGAATTTATTCTGGAAAGAACTCTTAAGAAGTGTATAAGGACATGCACACGAGTATGTTTATTGCAGAGTTTACCTGTAGCAGAATGCCAGGAAACGTCGATTGTCGAACCTTAAAGGATCAAATACGTAATACGTGGTTCCTCTTAAAATGCCATATTGCAGTGTGGGAGGATATTTATGGACACGGAGAAAGTTTACTATTAAGCAGAAAGTAGTGTGACACTAATGGTACTTATAGAAGTAATGGTTAAGTAAAAAGAACATATGTATATGTAACCCATGCACTGAAAAACATAGCAGAAGGCTATTTCAAAAGCAACAACCTCTAGGTAGCAGAATAAGGAGGGTATTGCTTTTGTTTGGGTTGGGTTTTTCTGTTTGTGCAATCAACAAACATTTGTTGATTATGTTCTGGGTACTGGGAACTGTGTTAAGTGCTGAGTATGTAAGATGATCTGAAGAGTCTCAGATCTTCATTTTTTCTTCAGCTTCATTGAAACATATTTGACTCAAAGCCTTGTGTAAATTTAAGGCATACAACGTAATGATTTGATATATGTATATATGGTAAAATTTTTGAGACGATATGGTTAGTTACTACATCTGTCATCTCACATAGTTACCTTTTGTGTGTTGTGCCCTGTGTGTGTGTGTGTGTGTGTTTGGTGAGAGCATTTAAGGTGTTTTAGGGCTTCCGTGGTGGCTCAGACAGCAAAGAATCCACAATGCAGGAGACCTGGGTTGGATCCCTGCGCTGGGAAGATCCCCTGGAGGAGGAAATGGCAGCCCACTCCAGTATTCCTGCCAGGAGAATTTCAAGGACAGAGGAGCCTGGCGGGCTACAGTCCATGGGGTCACAAAGAGTTGGACACAACTGAGTGAGTTTCATTTCACTTCAGCAACGTTCAAGAATACAATACAGTATTGTTAGCTACAGTAACTAGGCTGTACATTCAGGGCTCAGAATTTGCTCATCTTTTTTAAAAAATATATTTATAAGCATTTATTTTGGCTGCACCTGGTCTTCGTTATGGCGTGTAAGATCTTTAGTTGCAGAATGTGGGAATCTGGTCCCCTAACCAGGGATCGCACCCTAGTGCCCTGCACTGCACGTGCAGAGTCTTAGCCTCTGGGTCACCAGGGAAGCTCAGAACTTACTCATTTTGAATATCTGTTGGAAGGACTGACGCTGAAACCAAAGCTCCAATCCTATGGCCACCTGATGTGAAGAGCAGACTCACTGGAAGAGACCTCATGCCAGGAAAGATTGAGGTCAGGAGGAGAAGCGGGTGACAAAGAATGGGATGGGTGGATGGCGTCACTGACTCATGGACATGAATTTGAGCAAACTCTAGAAGACAGTGAAGGGCAGGGAAGTTGGGCATACTGCAGTCCATGGGCACAGTTGGACACAACTTAGCGACTGAACAACAACCAATTTAGCTCTTTTGAACACCCTGTATGTCTGAGAAAATAAGGGTCATAAAACCTTTCTACCAACCCTGCCTGGTCCTCCCACGTGGAAAGTAGGACCTGGCATCTCTTGAGAATCCAGCTGAAACAAGACAAAAACAGCTTCATTATCACTTCCTGTCACCCAGGCAGAGATGGGAATTTAATACTTGACACAATGGGCATTTAAATAAAGAAAAGACAAGACCAAGCCAATTCAATAAACAGTGATGGAACACCCGGTTATCAACGAAGGGCAAAACTTAAATCCCCACTTCACATCATTCATACAAATAAATTGCATCAGGATTAAAGCCCCATTTTAAAGCATTAGCTGGAAATAGAGGATAACATGTTTATCCTCAGCTTTCTTAAGAGACAGAAAATAAAAACCACACACACACACACACACACACACACACACACACACACAACGCCCCATCCGCTGGGCTCTGAATCCCACCCCTGTGAGGCCACCCATTTTCCCACAAACTATTCCCAGGCAGTGCCTGAGCAGAGTGGACACCATGGGGACACTGAGGCAGCCCACATCTGGGAGTAAGGAGGGCTCCACGGGCACAAGGCCCAAACTGCCACTCAACCTTCTGCTTGTAAGGACCCCATGCTTGGTTTAAACCTCTGCTGTTATTAATCTGTTGTCAAGGGATTCTGCATGTTGGTTTCATACCAAGACAAAGCCCAGGAGACAGGTGAAAGCTCCTTAAATTTCCTGCACCTGGTCTTCGTTATGGCGTGTAAGATCTTTAGTTGCAGAATGTGGAATCTGGTCCCTAACCAGGATCGCACCCTAGTGCCCTGCACTGCACGTGCAGAGTCTTAGCCTCTGGGTCACCAGGGAAGCTCAGAACTTACTCATTTTGAATATCTGTTGGAAGGACTGACGCTGAAACCAAAGCTCCAATCCTATGGCCACCTGATGTGAAGAGCAGACTCACTGGAAGAGACCTCATGCCAGGAAAGATTGAGGTCAGGAGGAGAAGCGGTGACAAAGAATGGGATGGGTGGATGGCGTCACTGACTCATGGACATGAATTTGAGCAAACTCTAGAAGACAGTGAAGGGCAGGGAAGTTGGGCATACTGCAGTCCATGGGCACAGTTGGACACAACTTAGCGACTGAACAACAACCAATTTAGCTCTTTTGAACACCCTGTATGTCTGAGAAAATAAGGGTCATAAAACCTTTCTACCAACCCTGCCTGGTCCTCCCACGTGGAAAGTAGGACCTGGCATCTCTTGAGAATCCAGCTGAAACAAGACAAAAACAGCTTCATTATCACTTCCTGTCACCCAGGCAGAGATGGGAATTTAATACTTGACACAATGGGCATTTAAATAAAGAAAAGACAAGACCA
Organism: Tragulus kanchil; assembly: GCA_022376925.1. NCBI lineage: Eukaryota > Metazoa > Chordata > Mammalia > Artiodactyla > Tragulidae > Tragulus > Tragulus kanchil. The sequence continues at coordinate 232,152,733 of JAIOJX010000028.1, read as the reverse complement.
AGCCAATTCAATAAACAGTGATGGAACACCCGGTTATCAACGAAGGGCAAAACTTAAATCCCCACTTCACATCATTCATACAAATAAATTGCATCAGGATTAAAGCCCCATTTTAAAGCATTAGCTGGAAATAGAGGATAACATGTTTATCCTCAGCTTTCTTAAGAGACAGAAAATAAAAACCACACACACACACACACACACACACACACACACACACACACACAACGCCCCATCCGCTGGGCTCTGAATCCCACCCCTGTGAGGCCACCCATTTTCCCACAAACTATTCCCAGGCAGTGCCTGAGCAGAGTGGACACCATGGGGACACTGAGGCAGCCCACATCTGGGAGTAAGGAGGGCTCCACGGGCACAAGGCCCAAACTGCCACTCAACCTTCTGCTTGTAAGGACCCCATGCTTGGTTTAAACCTCTGCTGTTATTAATCTGTTGTCAAGGGATTCTGCATGTTGGTTTCATACCAAGCTCCACATATGATGTAGTTGATCCCGCCCAGGAGACAGGTGATCTCCAGGTAGGCTCAAGGACTACCTGCCATCCTTACACAGAATCTTCCTTTAACTACAAGTTGTTCGAGGGCATTTCCACCCAGCCTTCCCTTCCTTCTTCTCTTAAGGTCGATGAAAGTGAAAGGGACCCCATGGACTGTAGACCACCAGGCTCCTCTGTCCTTGGGATTCTCCAGGCAAGAATACTGGAGTGGGTAGCCAATCGCTTCTCCTGGGGATCTTCACCACCCAGGGATTGAACCTGGTTTTCTGCATTGTAGGCAGATTCTTTACCTTCTGAACAACCAGGGGAAACCCTGGCTGTCCTGAATCTTCCTGGCTCCCTCCCCATCTCCTCACAGGCATCGGCCCTAATAAAATCTTTGCATGCTTAAGCTCATTTCAATGTCTGTTTCTGGGAGGACTTAGACTAGCTTAAGTGGTGCTAAGGGAAGTCAGACCATATAGGCAGAACGATGGGATTTTGTGACTTCTTCACCCGCCACGCGGTCTAGGTTATTGCTGTTTAGTCCCTAAATCATGTCTGACTCTTTTGCGATCCCATAGACTGTAGCCTCACTAGGTTGCTCTGTCCGTGAGATTTCCCAGGCAAGAAAACTGCTTGGGTTGCCATGTCCTTCTCCAAGGAATCTTCCCTACCCAGAGATAGAACCCACCGTCTCCTGCATTGGCAGGCAAAGTCTTTACCGCTGAGCCACCTGGGAAATCCATGCCATCTAGGTTGGTAGGTCACAAAGCAGCATCTCAGTTGCTAAAGCTTTCACTGGGGGTAGACTGGGGCAGTGATACAGGCATGTGAAAAACCTGGTGGGAAAGTCTACAGATAAGGCAGCATGGGCTGAATTATGCTAAGTCACGCAGATGCCCAGCAGAAGGAGGAGAGACAGGTGACTGGCAACCAACAGCACATGGCAGAGGGTGACAGCCAGAGCACTCTAGTGGGAGCTCACAGAGAGGCCCAGCTCACCTTCAAAGGAAGGATAGACACAGGCCAGCTGCTGTTATTAATCTGTTGTCAAGGGATTCTGCATGTTGGTTTCATACCAAGCTCCACATATGATGTAGTTGATCCCGCCCAGGAGACAGGTGATCTCCAGGTAGGCTCAAGGACTACCTGCCATCCTTACACAGAATCTTCCTTTAACTACAAGTTGTTCGAGGGCATTTCCACCCAGCCTTCCCTTCCTTCTTCTCTTAAGGTCGATGAAAGTGAAAGGGACCCCATGGACTGTAGACCACCAGGCTCCTCTGTCCTTGGGATTCTCCAGGCAAGAATACTGGAGTGGGTAGCCAATCGCTTCTCCTGGGGATCTTCACCACCCAGGGATTGAACCTGGTTTTCTGCATTGTAGGCAGATTCTTTACCTTCTGAACAACCAGGGAAGCCCTGGCTGTCCTGAATCTTCCTGGCTCCCTCCCCATCTCCTCACAGGCATCGGCCCTAATAAAATCTTTGCATGCTTAAGCTCATTTCAATGTCTGTTTCTGGGAGGACTTAGACTAGCTTAAGTGGTGCTAAGGGAAGTCAGACCATATAGGCAGAACGATGGGATTTTGTGACTTCTTCACCCGCCACGCGGTCTAGGTTATTGCTGTTTAGTCCCTAAATCATGTCTGACTCTTTTGCGATCCCATAGACTGTAGCCTCACTAGGTTGCTCTGTCCGTGAGATTTCCCAGGCAAGAAAACTGCTTGGGTTGCCATGTCCTTCTCCAAGGAATCTTCCCTACCCAGAGATAGAACCCACCGTCTCCTGCATTGGCAGGCAAAGTCTTTACCGCTGAGCCACCTGGGAAATCCATGCCATCTAGGTTGGTAGGTCACAAAGCAGCATCTCAGTTGCTAAAGCTTTCACTGGGGGTAGACTGGGGCAGTGATACAGGCATGTGAAAAACCTGGTGGGAAAGTCTACAGATAAGGCAGCATGGGCTGAATTATGCTAAGTCACGCAGATGCCCAGCAGAAGGAGGAGAGACAGGTGACTGGCAACCAACAGCACATGGCAGAGGGTGACAGCCAGAGCACTCTAGTGGGAGCTCACAGAGAGGCCCAGCTCACCTTCAAAGGAAGGATAGACACAGGCCAGCTGCAGGCTAAAGACATGATTCAGCTGCAACTAACTCCAGAGAGGTGTGAATGCTCAGCCAAGGGAGGTGTGGAATGCAAAGATCACAGCCTTGGTGAGGACGACTTGAATAAAATAAAATACCTGGAAAAGAAAACCAAACAGAAGCAAAGAGAGACAAGAGACAGAGATGACACAGTAAGGCATGTTCGCTCGCTCTCTCGCTTCAGTCGTTCCCAACTCTTTGAGACCCCATGGACTGTAGCCCACCAGGCTCCTCTGTCCATGGGATTCTCCAGGGAAGAATACTGAGGCAGGTTGCCATGCCCTCCTCCAGGGGATCTTCCTGACCCAGGGATCGAACCCACATCTCTTGGATCTCCTGCCTTGCAGATGGATTTTTTAACCACTGAGCCTCTGGGGAAACCTGGATCCAGGGACACATAAAGCCAAATCCACCTCTGGGTGTTGCAGCTTTGAGAACCCGTATTACTCCCTTTTGCTAAAAGCAGTTTGAATCAAGTAATGTTTGGCACTTACACTGCAGAGTGCAGTCACAGTTTCCCTTTCTGTATCATTTTCTGTACAGATAAGCGTCTTTCCTAGAGAAGGAAATGACAACCCAGTCCAGTATTCTTGCCTGGAGAATTCCACGGACACAGAGGAGCCTGGCAGGTTATATAGTCCACGGGACTAACACTCACTGACACTCACTCAAGTATCTTCTAAGAATTCACATTTTGCGGGGACACAGAGGCTCTGTCCGTGAGATTTCCCAGGCAAGAAAACTGCTTGGGTTGCCATGTCCTTCTCCAGGGATTCTTCCCTACCCAGAGATAGAACCCACCGCTCCTGCATTGGCAGGCAAAGTCTTTACCGCTGAGCCACCTGGGAAATCCATGCCATCTAGGTTGGTAGGTCACAAAGCAGCATCTCAGTTGCTAAAGCTTTCACTGGGGGTAGACTGGGGCAGTGATACAGGCATGTGAAAAACCTGGTGGGAAAGTCTACAGATAAGGCAGCATGGGCTGAATTATGCTAAGTCACGCAGATGCCCAGCAGAAGGAGGAGAGACAGGTGACTGGCAACCAACAGCACATGGCAGAGGGTGACAGCCAGAGCACTCTAGTGGGAGCTCACAGAGAGGCCCAGCTCACCTTCAAAGGAAGGATAGACACAGGCCAGCTGCAGGCTAAAGACATGATTCAGCTGCAACTAACTCCAGAGAGGTGTGAATGCTCAGCCAAGGGAGGTGTGGAATGCAAAGATCACAGCCTTGGTGAGGACGACTTGAATAAAATAAAATACCTGGAAAAGAAAACCAAACAGAAGCAAAGAGAGACAAGAGACAGAGATGACACAGTAAGGCATGTTCGCTCGCTCTCTCGCTTCAGTCGTTCCCAACTCTTTGAGACCCCATGGACTGTAGCCCACCAGGCTCCTCTGTCCATGGGATTCTCCAGGGAAGAATACTGAGGCAGGTTGCCATGCCCTCCTCCAGGGGATCTTCCTGACCCAGGGATCGAACCCACATCTCTTGGATCTCCTGCCTTGCAGATGGATTTTTTAACCACTGAGCCTCTGGGGAAACCTGGATCCAGGGACACATAAAGCCAAATCCACCTCTGGGTGTTGCAGCTTTGAGAACCCGTATTACTCCCTTTTGCTAAAAGCAGTTTGAATCAAGTAATGTTTGGCACTTACACTGCAGAGTGCAGTCACAGTTTCCCTTTCTGTATCATTTTTTGTACAGATAAGCGTCTTTCCTAGAGAAGGAAATGACAACCCAGTCCAGTATTCTTGCCTGGAGAATTCCACGGACACAGAGGAGCCTGGCAGGTTATATAGTCCACGGGGACTAACACTCACTGACACTCACTCAAGTATCTTTAAGCATTCTAGCAAGCATGTTTATATGGTTCCCTTCACATTTTTGCAGAAAGAGGAGAAACCATAGATTCGTACAGAGCTTGATCCTGTCAGTTGGTCTTGTTTCACTCAAGAAAGTTGTCATGGTAGCCTGGAATCCATTTCATTCCTTCATTCTCTGCAACTCCCTTTGAGGCTTCCTCTTGACAGACAATTAGTTTTGCATAGAATGGCTCCAGATTACTTTTTTAGCTCTGTCTTACACAATCTGGCTCTGGAACTAAGCTCCTCAACTCCTTAGGATTTACAGCCTGGCTTTTGGATGATGTGAATTTCTTCTAAATCCTTAGAAGTTCCAGACCTTTTTCCTTCTAATATTTTAGAATGCATTTTGAAAAGACACAACAGTTGTGGGGTTGAGGGAGTGGATATTGTGGGATTTTTAACCCAATGATGGCGGGAAGTTCTTACTTAAGTTGTGGTAATAAAAACCTTGAGATTATCCTAACCTTTCCACCTTTCTCATAGTTCAAAAAAGCATACCATCGTGAATTTCTATTCAGAGAGAATGGCTTATAGAGTTGGAATTTGAGAATGCACTGGGACATGATTATTTATGACAGTGTCATTTAATTGACGGATATTTACAGCACACTATGGCACTTTGCATGATCATTTTCAAATGTTTGCTGCCCCTCCCTATGGAAAGATTATATTTCCCTGTGCCAGCGACATCAGGTAAAGAGGTAGGACTTGCTTTAGCCAATGCAAAGTCCGTAGCAATGACGTGTCATTTTCAAGGAGAAACTGTAAAAGGCAATGTAAGTTTCACCATGTTCTGCTTTTACCCCTGCCATGGGTCAGCAGTGTTTTAGATCAAGGCTGCTCTGTCAGCTTATGTCCCAAAGCAAGATGATAGGTACACAGAGCCACAAAAGATGTGTGATGGACATGCAATATAAGCAAGAAATAAATCTTTGGTATTGTAAGTCGTGGAAATTAGGGGTCCTTTGATATAACAGTTTAACATAACCTACCCTGAGTAACACACAGTACCCACTACGTGCTTAGTGTTGTTCTGGGTGAATAATCTATTTACACATACAACTGTAAGGCATGGCACCCAAATATCTTTACTAAGAAGGGACTTGCTTTAAATAAGAGCACTATGTTACAGAAGATTTCAAATTTTCTTTAAGTAGTGGATCCCCCTTGTGCAGAGCACTGACTGTTAAACCAATATCATCAGAATCACTCTGGTTCAAAGAGTGCAGGCCCAGGAGTTGGCAGTTCTGTCTCCCCAAAGACCATACTCAAGCCAGTGCGAGACATCTGGCCAGTACTCAGTGAATATTTGTTGAATAAATAAACAGATAGATTATTTCCTGTAGAATTCTTTGAAGACCCTCTGGGGAACTCTATATAAGTCCATAGAGCAGAGTTTAAATTTTCCAGAGTAACAGTATGCTCTTATAGGAGGTTTCAGATTTAGCTGTCAAATTTTGATATATATATATATATATATATATACATACTCAGAGGGTAAGAACAGAGATGGTAAAAACTCTGATTTTATTTCAGCCAATTTTTCTTACATCTTTCCAATCACAATTCTATCAAAAAGCATACCATCGTGAATTTCTATTCAGAGAGAATGGCTTATAGAGTTGGAATTTGAGAATGCACTGGGACATGATTATTTATGACAGTGTCATTTAATTGACGGATATTTACAGCACACTATGGCACTTTGCATGATCATTTTCAAATGTTTGCTGCCCCTCCCTATGGAAAGATTATATTTCCCTGTGCCAGCGACATCAGGTAAAGAGGTAGGACTTGCTTTAGCCAATGCAAAGTCCGTAGCAATGACGTGTCATTTTCAAGGAGAAACTGTAAAAGGCAATGTAAGTTTCACCATGTTCTGCTTTTACCCCTGCCATGGGTCAGCAGTGTTTTAGATCAAGGCTGCTCTGTCAGCTTATGTCCCAAAGCAAGATGATAGGTACACAGAGCCACAAAAGATGTGTGATGGACATGCAATATAAGCAAGAAATAAATCTTTGGTATTGTAAGTCGTGGAAATTAGGGGTCCTTTGATATAACAGTTTAACATAACCTACCCTGAGTAACACACAGTACCCACTACGTGCTTAGTGTTGTTCTGGGTGAATAATCTATTTACACATACAACTGTAAGGCATGGCACCCAAATATCTTTACTAAGAAGGGACTTGCTTTAAATAAGAGCACTATGTTACAGAAGATTTCAAATTTTCTTTAAGTAGTGGATCCCCCTTGTGCAGAGCACTGACTGTTAAACCAATATCATCAGAATCACTCTGGTTCAAAGAGTGCAGGCCCAGGAGTTGGCAGTTCTGTCTCCCCAAAGACCATACTCAAGCCAGTGCGAGACATCTGGCCAGTACTCAGTGAATATTTGTTGAATAAATAAACAGATAGATTATTTCCTGTAGAATTCTTTGAAGACCCTCTGGGGAACTCTATATAAGTCCATAGAGCAGAGTTTAAATTTTCCAGAGTAACAGTATGCTCTTATAGGAGGTTTCAGATTTAGCTGTCAAATTTTGATATATATATATATATATATATACATACTCAGAGGGTAAGAACAGAGATGGTAAAAACTCTGATTTTATTTCAGCCAATTTTTCTTACATCTTTCCAATCACAATTCTATCAAATGTGCTAATGATTGTTATTAAGTATTGGATTAGCCAAAGGTTTGTGTTTTTCCATAACATCTGGTGGCTCAGCCAATAACGAATATGCCAGCAAGGCAGAAGACCTCGGTTCGATTCCAGGGTTGGGAAGATCCCCAAGAGAATGGAATGATTACCCACTCCAGTATTCTTGCCCGGAGAATTCCATGGACAGAGGAGCCTGGAGGCCTACAGTCCATAGCATCACAAACAGTTGGACGTAACTGAGGGACTCACACTTTCCCTTACAGACAAACTTGAGTCAACTCTTTGGCCAACCCGATTGTCTTGTTAAGTGCTGACATCTTTCCCATGATCCAGTCAACAGAAAAGATGCTAATAAATAGAGGAGAAGAAGAAAGCAAAAAAAAGATCTAATAATTCATAAATCAGGTAATTAGTCCTAAAACAATATTTCAATCCCCTGTGTTCAGACTGCATGTTAGGAAAGACTCTAAAAAACTGGTAAGCTTAGAGAACTGGCTTAGCATTATACATTCAATGTAACGAGAATTCCTTGCCTTAATAAATCTCTCTGTTCTCATAAGTGTAGCACGCTACACTTAGCCATCTAATGCTCATATTTTTCCACTAACAGTGTGTGTGTGCTCAGTTGTTCAATGGTGCCTAACTTCTTGAGATCCCATAGACTATAGCCCATCAACTTCCTCTATCCATGGGATCTTTTCAGGTAAGAACACTAGAGTAGGTTGCCATTTCCTCCTCCAGAGGATCTACCTGACCCAGGGATTGAACCCACATCTCTTACATTTCCTGCATTATCAGGTGAATTCTTTACCACTCAGCCAACCTGGGATGCCTTCCAGTGACAGTGATCTCCTAGCAAAAGACTTTTTAAAAGCAAACAAAATAAAACTGTTTAAGCAACTTAGCATGCATGCACAAAGACATATATTCAACAGGGTAATCTCTGCTGGCAAGATGACGGGTTAAGATAAGATAAACCTCCCTCAACAAACTCCTAGACATACTCCCTAAAGAAAGTCACGCTAGGCTGCCACAAAAATACAAGCTAAAGATGAGCTTACATAATGTATTACATTATATAATATATATACATATGTTCATATGGGATTTTTCTGCTGGTTCAGACAGTAAAGAATCTACCTGCAATTTAGGAGAGCCAGATTCATTCCCTGGGTCAGGAAGATCCCTGGAGAAGGGCATGGCCACCCACTCCAGTATACTTGCCTGGAGAATCCCATGGACAGAGGAGCCTGGCGGGCTACAGTTCATCAGGTCACAAAAGAGTTGGACACAACTGAACCAACTTAGCATGCACACATGCATACATATACATATATACATACACACACACACACACACACACACACACATATATATATAAACATACACACAATCCACAGGGATGATTTGTTGTTCAGTCACTCAGTCGTATATGACTCTTTGTGACCCCATGGACTGTGGCATGCCAGGCTTCCCTGTCCTTCACCATTTCCTGGAGTATGCTCAAACTCATGTCCATTGAGTCAGTGATATTATCCAACCATCTCATCCTCTGTCACCCCCTTTCTCCTCCTACCGTCAATTTTTCCCAGCAACAGGGATCATAAGACAAAACAAGTAAGAGGATTAGAGACCTCAGGATTTTAAAAATCAGGAATCTGGAAAGTAACACAAATCAAATATGCTAAAAATAAGTGAAGAGTTAAACTGGGGACATGAAACCTTACAAAGTGAACAAATAGCTATAAATGAAAACAGGGCTATTTGAAAAAAATAAACAGATTCCAGACATGCAAAATATATTAAAGTACATTGTCAATAAGTAGAAAAGCAGCAAATTAGGCACAGCTAAAAAGAGAACTGATGGGCTTCCCCTGGTGGTCCAGTGGATAAGGACACCGCCTTGCACTGCAAGGGGTGCCGGTTTGATCCCTGGCCTGGGAAGAGCCCACGTGCCGCGGAGTGGCTGGACCGATGTGTCCAATTACATAGTCGGAACTCTGGAGAACTTAGCATGCATGCACAAAGACATATATTCAACAGGGTAATCTCTGCTGGCAAGATGACGGGTTAAGATAAGATAAACCTCCCTCAACAAACTCCTAGACATACTCCCTAAAGAAAGTCACGCTAGGCTGCCACAAAAATACAAGCTAAAGATGAGCTTACATAATGTATTACATTATATAATATATATACATATGTTCATATGGGATTTTTCTGCTGGTTCAGACAGTAAAGAATCTACCTGCAATTTAGGAGAGCCAGATTCATTCCCTGGGTCAGGAAGATCCCTGGAGAAGGGCATGGCCACCCACTCCAGTATACTTGCCTGGAGAATCCCATGGACAGAGGAGCCTGGCGGGCTACAGTTCATCAGGTCACAAAAGAGTTGGACACAACTGAACCAACTTAGCATGCACACATGCATACATATACATATATACACACACACACACACACACACACACACATATATATATAAACATACACACAATCCACAGGGATGATTTGTTGTTCAGTCACTCAGTCGTATATGACTCTTTGTGACCCCATGGACTGTGGCATGCCAGGCTTCCCTGTCCTTCACCATTTCCTGGAGTATGCTCAAACTCATGTCCATTGAGTCAGTGATATTATCCAACCATCTCATCCTCTGTCACCCCCTTTCTCCTCCTACCGTCAATTTTTCCCAGCAACAGGGATCATAAGACAAAACAAGTAAGAGGATTAGAGACCTCAGGATTTTAAAAATCAGGAATCTGGAAAGTAACACAAATCAAATATGCTAAAAATAAGTGAAGAGTTAAACTGGGGACATGAAACCTTACAAAGTGAACAAATAGCTATAAATGAAAACAGGGCTATTTGAAAAAAATAAACAGATTCCAGACATGCAAAATATATTAAAGTACATTGTCAATAAGTAGAAAAGCAGCAAATTAGGCACAGCTAAAAAGAGAACTGATGGGCTTCCCCTGGTGGTCCAGTGGATAAGGACACCGCCTTGCACTGCAAGGGGTGCCGGTTTGATCCCTGGCCTGGGAAGAGCCCACGTGCCGCGGAGTGGCTGGACCGATGTGTCCAATTACATAGTCGGAACTCTGGAGTGCATGCACCCAGAGCCAGCACTCTGCGACGACAGATGCCACCACGATGGGAGGCCCACAGGAGCCAAAGAACAAAGACGGATGAAAACAGAGAAAAATGAAAGACCAATAGAAGTGGCCCACCCGCCCCCTCCCTCCCCAACACCCTCCCAAAATAAATAAATAAATAAATCTTAAAAAAAAAAAAAAAAGAGTTCCCTTCACTAAGGAAAAAAAAAAAGAGAGAGAGAGAACTGATGACACTGAAGACAGATATGATGAAATTACTTAGAATGCAATATAGAAAAAAAAAGTGGTACAGTCACAATGGGATACAGTATGGAGAATCTTCTAAAAATTAAAGATAGAATTCAGCAACTCCACTTCTGGGAATATATCCAAAGGAAATAAAAAACCAACTCAAAAAGATATGTGCAGCCCTATGTTCACAGTAGCATTATTTACAATAGCCAAGATATGGAAACCACCTAAGTATCCATCAATGGATGAATGGATAAAGAAATTACACATATACATGTATAACAGAATATGATTTGGCCGTAAAAATGAGAAAATCCTACCATTTGAGATAACATGAGCGAACTGTGAAGGCACTAGGCTGAGTGACATAAGTCAGAGAAAGACAAATATTGTATGATCTCATGTATATATGAAATCTAAAATTAAAAACTCAAACCCATATAAAAAGAGATCAGACTTGTGGTTACCAGAGGCAGAAAATGGTAGAAGGGGAAATTGGAGGAAGGTAGTCAGAAGGTACAAACTTTAGTTACAACATAAGTAGATACTAGGTATGCAATGTACTGCATGAAGAATATAGTAAATACTGCTCTATGTTCTTTAGGAAAGTTGTTAAGAGAGTAAATTCTAGTCCTCATCACAAACAGAATTTTTTGTCCTATTTATTTTTTCTTTATATTGTATCTATATGAGAAGATGGGTGTTAGTTAAATATACTGTGGTAATCAATCCAATATATGTAAATCAACATATGTAAATGTTTGTAAATATTTAAATATAAATATATGTAAATATCTCCACAATATATGTGAAGCATGTAAACCATCATGCTGTCCACCTTGAACTTATACAGTCATGTATGGCAACCGTATCTCAGAAAACTGGAAAAAGAAGTGAAAGAAAGAAAAACGGGTAGAAGAATGGTTAAGAGACTTGCAGGACCAAGTCAAAATATCTAATAGAGCCCCTCAGAATTTCACGGGGAAGAGGAAATATTAGAATATAAAATAGGTGAGAATTTCCTAAAATCTTTGTGTCTTCAATACAACACTAAAAGTCACTCAAGAAAAAACTAGATAAATTGAACTTCATCAAAATTAAAAAACTTTTATGTTTCGAAGAACATCAAGAATGTGAAGACAAGATCTTCCCTGGTGGCTCAGCAGCAAAGAATCCACCTGCCAATTCAGGAGACATGGGTTTGAACCCTGGCTAGGGGAGATCCCACATGCCATGGGGTAGCTAAGCCCGTGTGCCACAGCTGCTGAGCCTGAACTCTAGAGCCTATGTTCCACAATAAGAGAAGCCACTGCTATGAAGAAGCCCATACACCACAACTAGAGAGTAACCCCTACTTCCTGCGACTAGAGGAAAGCCCGTGCAGGAATGAAGACCCAGCACAGCCAAAAATAAAATAAAGAAACAACAATTTTAAAAAGAATGTGAAAAGACAATCCACAGAATTGGAGAAAATATTTGAAATCCATATATCTGATAAAGGATTTGCACCTACAGTGTAAAAAACTTAAAACTCAATAATAAAAAAAAAAACAGTTAAAAAATAGGCAAATGATTTGAGTAACTATTTCTCCAAACAAAACATAAAAATGGACAATAACTAAACAAAAAATCATTCAACAGTATTACTCATTAGAGAAATGCAAATCAAAATCACAATAAGATACACCCACTCAGATGACTACAACCAAAAAGACAATAACCAGTGTTGGTGAGGATGTAGAGAAACTGGAATCCTTATCCATTGCTGGTGGAAATGTAAAATGGTATTGTCACTTTGGAGAATAGTTTGATAATTCGTCAAAACAAGCACAGAATTACCATATGATCCAGTAATTCCTCTCCAAATATTTAAATATAAATATATGTAAATATCTCCACAATATATGTGAAGCATGTAAACCATCATGCTGTCCACCTTGAACTTATACAGTCATGTATGGCAACCGTATCTCAGAAAACTGGAAAAAGAAGTGAAAGAAAGAAAAACGGGTAGAAGAATGGTTAAGAGACTTGCAGGACCAAGTCAAAATATCTAATAGAGCCCCTCAGAATTTCACGGGGAAGAGGAAATATTAGAATATAAAATAGGTGAGAATTTCCTAAAATCTTTGTGTCTTCAATACAACACTAAAAGTCACTCAAGAAAAAACTAGATAAATTGAACTTCATCAAAATTAAAAAACTTTTATGTTTCGAAGAACATCAAGAATGTGAAGACAAGATCTTCCCTGGTGGCTCAGCAGCAAAGAATCCACCTGCCAATTCAGGAGACATGGGTTTGAACCCTGGCTAGGGGAGATCCCACATGCCATGGGGTAGCTAAGCCCGTGTGCCACAGCTGCTGAGCCTGAACTCTAGAGCCTATGTTCCACAATAAGAGAAGCCACTGCTATGAAGAAGCCCATACACCACAACTAGAGAGTAACCCCTACTTCCTGCGATTAGAGGAAAGCCCGTGCAGGAATGAAGACCCAGCACAGCCAAAAATAAAATAAAGAAACAACAATTTTAAAAAGAATGTGAAAAGACAATCCACAGAATTGGAGAAAATATTTGAAATCCATATATCTGATAAAGGATTTGCACCTACAGTGTAAAAAACTTAAAACTCAATAATAAAAAAAAAAACAGTTAAAAAATAGGCAAATGATTTGAGTAACTATTTCTCCAAACAAAACATAAAAATGGACAATAACTAAACAAAAAATCATTCAACAGTATTACTCATTAGAGAAATGCAAATCAAAATCACAATAAGATACACCCACTCAGATGACTACAACCAAAAAGACAATAACCAGTGTTGGTGAGGATGTAGAGAAACTGGAATCCTTATCCATTGCTGGTGGAAATGTAAAATGGTATTGTCACTTTGGAGAATAGTTTGATAATTCGTCAAAACAAGCACAGAATTACCATATGATCCAGTAATTCCTCTCCTTGGTATCCATCCAAAAGAACTGAAAACAGATGCTCAAACAAAAACTTGTACATGAATATTCATAGCACTATTATTCATAATAATGAAAAAGTAGAAATAACAAAAATGTCCATCAGCTGATGAATGGATAAGCAAACTGTAGTATATTCACACCATGGAATGTATCTTTGTCCATAAAAAGGAATGCTAATACATGCCACAACCTGGATGAATGTTGAAAGTATTGTGCTATGTGAAAGAAGCCAGTCACAAAAGACCACATAATCCATTCATATGAACTATCAAAACAGGCAAATCCGTAGAGACAGAAGTAGCGGTTGTCAGTGACAGAGAGAAAGCTGGAATAGAGAGTGAGTGCTTAATGGCTCTGGAATTTCTTGTAGGAATGACAAAAAATGTCTGAAATTGGACAGTGGAGATGATGGCGCTATTTTGTAAATATGCCTAAAGTCACTGAATCATACACTTTAAAGGGATGAGTTTTAGGACATGCTAATTATATCCAACTTTTTTAAGGTCAAAAATCATAAATGGGGAAATAAACAAGCCTAACTACATTGATGGTTTGACTGAAAAACGTTTGCTAAGAAAAGAAAGAACTTATGAATTAATTCTTGGAGAAGGACATGGCAACCCAGTCCAATATTCTTGCCTGGAGAATCCCATGGATAGAGGAGCCTGGCAGGCTACAGGCCATGGGGTCAAAAGAGGTGGACACAATTTAGCAACTAAACCGCCACCACCATGCCTTAATTCTGATGTTCAAACACACACAACATTGCAGAGCTTCCAGTTCTCAACTCACACTGATACTGGTTTTTACAGTGTAATGATCTGCAGTGGTACTAAAGTGGAAAGAAATTATTATTTTACTTTTGGCTACACCGGGTCTTTGTTGCTGTGCTCCAGCTTTCTCTGGCTGCAACGAGTGGGGGCTCCTCTCTAACTGCAGTCGGAAAGCTTCTCATTGTAGTGGGTTCTCTTGTTTCGGAACATAAGCTTTAGGACTTTCGTGTGTGCATGATAAGTTGCTTCAGTCACATCCAGCTCTTTAGGATGCTATGGGCTGTAGCCCTCCAGGCTCCTCTGTCCATGGAGACTCTCCAGGCAAGAATACTGGAGTGGGTTGCCATACCCTCCTCCAGGAGATCTTTCAATTCAGAGGTCAAACCCCTGTCTCTTCTGTCTCTTGCATCGGCAAGGAGGTTCTTTACCACTTGCCCCACCTGGGAAGCCCTCTAGAGTGCACAGGCTTCAATAATTGCAGCTCATTCAGGGCTTTGTCCAATGAATTTCCAGCTGATGAATGTTGAAAAATTGTATCTTTGTCCATAAAAGGAATGCTATGAATGAAAGAAGGCCAGTCACAAAAGACCACATAATCCATTCATATGAACTATCAAAACAGGCAAATCCGTAGAGACAGAAGTAGCGGTTGTCAGTGACAGAGAGAAAGCTGGAATAGAGAGTGAGTGCTTAATGGCTCTGGAATTTCTTGTAGGAATGACAAAAAATGTCTGAAATTGGACAGTGGAGATGATGGCGCTATTTTGTAAATATGCCTAAAGTCACTGAATCATACACTTTAAAGGGATGAGTTTTAGGACATGCTAATTATATCCAACTTTTTTAAGGTCAAAAATCATAAATGGGGAAATAAACAAGCCTAACTACATTGATGGTTTGACTGAAAAACGTTTGCTAAGAAAAGAAAGAACTTATGAATTAATTCTTGGAGAAGGACATGGCAACCCAGTCCAATATTCTTGCCTGGAGAATCCCATGGATAGAGGAGCCTGGCAGGCTACAGGCCATGGGGTCAAAAGAGGTGGACACAATTTAGCAACTAAACCGCCACCACCATGCCTTAATTCTGATGTTCAAACACACACAACATTGCAGAGCTTCCAGTTCTCAACTCACACTGATACTGGTTTTTACAGTGTAATGATCTGCAGTGGTACTAAAGTGGAAAGAAATTATTATTTTACTTTTGGCTACACCGGGTCTTTGTTGCTGTGCTCCAGCTTTCTCTGGCTGCAACGAGTGGGGGCTCCTCTCTAACTGCAGTCGGAAAGCTTCTCATTGTAGTGGGTTCTCTTGTTTCGGAACATAAGCTTTAGGACTTTCGTGTGTGCATGATAAGTTGCTTCAGTCACATCCAGCTCTTTAGGATGCTATGGGCTGTAGCCCTCCAGGCTCCTCTGTCCATGGAGACTCTCCAGGCAAGAATACTGGAGTGGGTTGCCATACCCTCCTCCAGGAGATCTTTCAATTCAGAGGTCAAACCCCTGTCTCTTCTGTCTCTTGCATCGGCAAGGAGGTTCTTTACCACTTGCCCCACCTGGGAAGCCCTCTAGAGTGCACAGGCTTCAATAATTGCAGCTCTCAGGCTTTGCAGTTGTGGCACAGGAGTTTAATTGCCCCTCAACACATGGAATTTTTCCAGGTCAGGGATTGAACCCATGTGCTCTGCCTTGGCAGATGGATTCTTAGCCACTGGACCACCAGGGAACTCCTGGGAAGAAATTATTCATTTCTGGGGCAGAGACCTGGAGCTGAGGCAATGGTAAAGGGAAAGAGCCAGCTCACAGGGCCTGGCAGGAAGGGAAGAAGATGAAAACAGACCCCAGGTTCACCTTTCTTCTACCTTCTGAATTCCTGCCAGTGCCTTCCAGTCAAGCACAAATGGAATCCAGAGGTCAAGAAAGTGCACTGATGGACTCTATAAAGATCCACTTTCTAAGACACTGAGCAGTGCAGATGGCTGGGAGAGGTGAACTGGAAAAGCCCGACACAGAGTGCACAGCACCCACTCTTGGTTTGTTTTGCAGAAGATTGAAGTTAGAGGAGAATCCAAGTTGCCCCATTTGGAACTGGTTCTTACCTCTTGTGCAGGGAAGGATAAAGCATTGTGATTTGCTATCACGTTAAGTCCTTAAGTAAATCAAGGTACTTTTAGGAAAATAAGACAGCCTAGTTACCAGACAGTGATATCGACCATGGAAATCTTTTAAAACGTTTAGGATTTTAGTAGTTTTGTCATCCCAAACAACAAGCTGCAACACAAAAATGAGAATGCAACGGATTATAAAACTGGGACCGGATCACTGGGTCTTCTGTTCTCTGTGAGTAGTTAAAAATGCAGCAAAAGGTTAAAAATGAGTCTCTGTAGGGTTTTCCTGGTGGTCCAGTGGGTAAAGTGTCTGCCTTGCAGTGCAAGGGGTGCCAGTTCGATCCCTGGCCTGGGAAGATCTCGTGTGTTGTGGAGCAGCTGGGCTGGTGTGTCCAATTATAAGCCAGCTCTCTGGAGCATGTGCGCCCAGAGCTGGTGCTCTGCAACGGGAGAGCCCACTGCAATGGGAGGCCCACACAGGCGAAAGAATAAAGATGGATGAAAATAAATGATGACTTAGAGGCAAAAAAAAAAAAAAAAGAAAGAAAGAAAAATGAGTCTCTGTAAACAATGATAAAGGAATTGCTTCCCTGTTGGCCCAGCTCTGAGCTAGTGTCTGTGGAGGAGGAGCCATGTCTGACAGCTCAGGTCCAGATCACAGAGCTGTATTTCTTCAGGCCATCCCAGGGGCATGGACTCCTAGGCTCCCTCTGTCAAGCCTTGGCTAAGAAACTGTGGCACACAATGGTCAACGGGAGACAGGCCTGGGACCTGGGACCCTTTGCAGCAGAGCTGCAGTGCTCGCACCCGGACACCTCTCCTTGAGCAACAAAATACACAGAAACTCCATGAGACTAAAAATAACTGTGTGCATGTTCCATTGGGGGAAATTGTGGACCAAAAAGACAAAAAACAAAAAAACCCCAAACGCCATTTCTGAAGAGCCAGGAGCAAAATTAGGTGTTGGAAGCAAATGCAGGCTGCTGTGTATGCCCCCCTGTACTCCACACCACAAAGAGGTGGGCAGACCACTTCAGTCACCACTCCAGCCCTACCCTTGGACCCATGCCTACCCTCGCCCCATATGAAGAACAAGCCTGTCCCCACGCAGGGAGGCAGCAAGCAAAGGAAACTGTGGCTTGTTCTAGTGCCTCCTTGCTGTAGCAGGGGCCTCATAAGCCTTGCCTGAATGTCTTGTTGGGCCTCTAGTCAATGTCTATTGATTGGGAAAATAAGACATTCCCAAACAAACAAGTTTAGGATTTTAGTAGTTTTGTCATCCCAAACAACAAGCTGCAACACAAAAATGAGAATGCAACGGATTATAAAACTGGGACCGGATCACTGGGTCTTCTGTTCTCTGTGAGTAGTTAAAAATGCAGCAAAAGGTTAAAAATGAGTCTCTGTAGGGTTTTCCTGGTGGTCCAGTGGGTAAAGTGTCTGCCTTGCAGTGCAAGGGGTGCCAGTTCGATCCCTGGCCTGGGAAGATCTCGTGTGTTGTGGAGCAGCTGGGCTGGTGTGTCCAATTATAAGCCAGCTCTCTGGAGCATGTGCGCCCAGAGCTGGTGCTCTGCAACGAGAGAGCCCACTGCAATGGGAGGCCCACACAGGCCAAAGAATAAAGATGGATGAAAATAAATGATGACTTAGAGAAAACAAAAAAAAAGAAAGAAAGAAAAATGAGTCTCTGTAAACAATGATAAAGGAATTGCTTCCCTGTTGGCCCAGCTCTGAGCTAGTGTCTGTGGAGGAGGAGCCATGTCTGACAGCTCAGGTCCAGATCACAGAGCTGTATTTCTTCAGGCCATCCCAGGGGCATGGACTCCTAGGCTCCCTCTGTCAAGCCTTGGCTAAGAAACTGTGGCACACAATGGTCAACGGGAGACAGGCCTGGGACCTGGGACCCTTTGCAGCAGAGCTGCAGTGCTCGCACCCGGACACCTCTCCTTGAGCAACAAAATACACAGAAACTCCATGAGACTAAAAATAACTGTGTGCATGTTCCATTGGGGGAAATTGTGGACCAAAAAGACAAAAAACAAAAAAACACAAAAAAAACCCAAACGCCATTTCTGAAGAGCCAGGAGCAAAATTAGGTGTTGGAAGCAAATGCAGGCTGCTGTGTATGCCCCCCTGTACTCCACACCACAAAGAGGTGGGCAGACCACTTCAGTCACCACTCCAGCCCTACCCTTGGACCCATGCCTACCCTCGCCCCATATGAAGAACAAGCCTGTCCCCACGCAGGGAGGCAGCAAGCAAAGGAAACTGTGGCTTGTTCTAGTGCCTCCTTGCTGTAGCAGGGGCCTCATAAGCCTTGCCTGAATGTCTTGTTGGGCCTCTAGTCAATGTCTATTGATTGGGGAAGGCAAGAAGCCTGATCAGCATCCAACGTAACTTGTCCTAAATGGTTCAGCTGGTATGTGGTTGATCCAAGATCAATTCTCCGCCATGCCGTACTGCCTAGAGAGACTCTGGGCAGCAGTAAGTTCTAATGGCTAATGGGCGACTAGGGACGAATGAGAGGAGAGTTGCCCACCGTCACAGAACTGGTTACTAAGAAAGCTAGCAATAAGCTGGTCTTCTGATGCCTAAACCAGGGCATTTTCCATGACACAAGGGAAAATCAAGAGAAGTCCATTGTTTCACAGTTGCCTGTCCTTCCCATCATGAAATGGAAGCAAAAGGGATGAATGCGTGAGAACCAGAAAAGAATGTAAGGAAGCTCTGTGTTTTGTCTAAGTCCCTTTTCCTTCCCTGGGGAGGCGTGAGCAGAACTGACGTGAACAGCTCTCCTCGTGCTTCCAATACTGAAGGGCACCATATAGAGCAGTAGCGTATGCACCGTCAGAAACAGTATGCAAATTTGGATGTGGGGAAAACTCATTTGATTCTCCATCTGTCTCCCTGTTTAATTACTTAACCATAAATTAACACTTTTTACTAGCTGCCTTCAGTGAATGTGAATCAGTTCATTGATTTTAATGTCAAATATGGAAAACTTTTGACTTCCAAGTATTTAGCCTTTTCATTTACATTCACATTTGGAAATCTAAATGAATGATCAAAATCTCCCCCAAATATAACACTGGGATTTTCTTTTTTCCTATTTGTCTTCTCATTAAGGTATGTCTTTGATTGAATCGTTAATGAGGTGTTTTCTTGGAAATATTGTTTTTTCCCCTAAAGGGCAAGAAAAGAAAGTGTTTTTAACATTTAAAGGATATAATTAGTAAGCCTATCATGGATAGTGTGAACTTGGGACCTTAAAGACACAGAACCTGTAACTCTGCTTGAATTTGTTTACAGCCTGACAAGGTGAGCACATGCATGCTGCCTTCCCTACCTTATCAGACTTTCATCAACAGAAGAGAAACAGCATCTTCCAACTCTCTCTTGCGAATATTCTCTTCAAGGGGGAAATCTTTCAGTTTGTCTGTTGGTGAGGTCACCCCGTATTTACTGTGCAATCACTGTGTATCAAGTCACTATGTAAGCCCAACAGAGAAACAAAGAGGAAGAGATGACTTCCGATATCAGAGCATCAAAGAAGAGAACAAGCCCACATGAGGCAAAAAATGTTAAGGAAACACATAATAAAATAACTACAAATATGTGTATGTATGTATTACTTTCCCTGGTGGCTCAGACAGTAAAAAAAAAAAAAAATCCACCTGTAAAGCAAGACACCTGAGTTCAATCCCTGGGTCGGGAAGACCTCTAGGAGAAGGAGATGCCAACCCACTTCTGTATTCTTGCCTGGGAAGTCACATGGACAGAGGAGCCTGGCAGGCTACAGTCCATGGGAGTCACAAGAGTTGGACACAACTTAGTGACTAAACCACCACCACCGTATGCACATGCTAGTAAACACTATATTGAACCCTTTTAGTCCCTTTTCCTTCCCTGGGGAGGCGTGAGCAGAACTGACGTGAACAGCTCTCCTCGTGCTTCCAATACTGAAGGGCACCATATAGAGCAGTAGCGTATGCACCGTCAGAAACAGTATGCAAATTTGGATGTGGGGAAAACTCATTTGATTCTCCATCTGTCTCCCTGTTTAATTACTTAACCATAAATTAACACTTTTTACTAGCTGCCTTCAGTGAATGTGAATCAGTTCATTGATTTTAATGTCAAATATGGAAAACTTTTGACTTCCAAGTATTTAGCCTTTTCATTTACATTCACATTTGGAAATCTAAATGAATGATCAAAATCTCCCCCAAATATAACACTGGGATTTTCTTTTTTCCTATTTGTCTTCTCATTAAGGTATGTCTTTGATTGAATCGTTAATGAGGTGTTTTCTTGGAAATATTGTTTTTTCCCCTAAAGGGCAAGAAAAGAAAGTGTTTTTAACATTTAAAGGATATAATTAGTAAGCCTATCATGGATAGTGTGAACTTGGGACCTTAAAGACACAGAACCTGTAACTCTGCTTGAATTTGTTTACAGCCTGACAAGGTGAGCACATGCATGCTGCCTTCCCTACCTTATCAGACTTTCATCAACAGAAGAGAAACAGCATCTTCCAACTCTCTCTTGCGAATATTCTCTTCAAGGGGGAAATCTTTCAGTTTGTCTGTTGGTGAGGTCACCCCGTATTTACTGTGCAATCACTGTGTATCAAGTCACTATGTAAGCCCAACAGAGAAACAAAGAGGAAGAGATGACTTCCGATATCAGAGCATCAAAGAAGAGAACAAGCCCACATGAGGCAAAAAATGTTAAGGAAACACATAATAAAATAACTACAAATATGTGTATGTATGTATTACTTTCCCTGGTGGCTCAGACAGTAAAAAAAAAAAAAAATCCACCTGTAAAGCAAGACACCTGAGTTCAATCCCTGGGTCGGGAAGACCTCTAGGAGAAGGAGATGCCAACCCACTTCTGTATTCTTGCCTGGGAAGTCACATGGACAGAGGAGCCTGGCAGGCTACAGTCCATGGGAGTCACAAGAGTTGGACACAACTTAGTGACTAAACCACCACCACCGTATGCACATGCTAGTAAACACTATATTGATATCCTACTCCTTCTTATGCCTTGCTATAGAATCCGAGTTTTGTTTCACAAAGTAATGTATCCAACTCTGAGCAATGGGCCAGGGTTGGTTGAAGCCAATCATGACAATCCTGCTCCCTAAATTCCACTTCTCTTACAAGGTCTGTAAGTAACAGAGAGCCATGGGATCAATTCTAGCTAACAGGATTGAATAGGAAGTCGTCTGTGGGCGTCTAGAACAGCTTCTGTCTCCTTGATATAAGCTCCGAGGGGCTCCTCTCACTCTTTCCTGTTATGAATGTAGATGTGGTATTTGGAGTGGTGAAGCCATCTTGAGATTGTGAGTGAAAGGCAAAAAGAACTGCCAAGATGCCAGCCCTGAAATATTTGAATGCCTGAACTAATGCCAGGAACCACCTACCTTCGGACTTCTCATTGTATGAGAAAAGTAAATCTTTTGTTACATGCAACTGAATGCCTTCCTAACCAATATGTATATACATTGCAAAATATAAGTACGAAAATACTCAAATACATTCATAAAAGAGGAAGGGTTACTGGAGAACTAAGAATTTGTTCAATGTCTGCTTCCCAATTAGCCTCAGAACACCCAGCTGGTCCAATTTCAGTTCCCCAATTGGGTACTGATTCATCAATCCATGAAGACAGTGGGTTCCAAAGTATGGTCTTCAGGCTGGAACAAATGCAAGAGAGAGATGTGCAATCACTGTGTATCAAGTCACTATGTAAGCCCAACAGAGAAACAAAGAGGAAGAGATGACTTCCGATATCAGAGCATCAAAGAAGAGAACAAGCCCACATGAGGCAAAAAATGTTAAGGAAACACATAATAAAATAACTACAAATATGTGTATGTATGTATTACTTTCCCTGGTGGCTCAGACAGTAAAAAAAAAAAAAAAAATCCACCTGTAAAGCAAGACACCTGAGTTCAATCCCTGGGTCGGGAAGACCTCTAGGAGAAGGAGATGCCAACCCACTTCTGTATTCTTGCCTGGGAAGTCACATGGACAGAGGAGCCTGGCAGGCTACAGTCCATGGGAGTCACAAGAGTTGGACACAACTTAGTGACTAAACCACCACCACCGTATGCACATGCTAGTAAACACTATATTGATATCCTACTCCTTCTTATGCCTTGCTATAGAATCCGAGTTTTGTTTCACAAAGTAATGTATCCAACTCTGAGCAATGGGCCAGGGTTGGTTGAAGCCAATCATGACAATCCTGCTCCCTAAATTCCCACTTCTCTTACAAGGTCTGTAAGTAACAGAGAGCCATGGGATCAATTCTAGCTAACAGAATAGAATAGGAAGACGTCTGTGGGCTTCTAGAAAAGCTTCTGTCTCCTTGATATAAGCTCCGAGGGGCCCCTCCCACCCTTTCCTGTTATGAATGTAGATGTGGTATTTGGAGTGGTGAAGCCATCTTGAGATTGTGAGTGAAAGGCAAAAAGAACTGCCAAGATGCCAGCCCTGAAATATTTGAATGCCTGAACTAATGCCAGGAACCACCTACCTTCGGACTTCTCATTGTATGAGAAAAGTAAATCTTTTGTTACATGCAACTGAATGCCTTCCTAACCAATATGTATATACATTGCAAAATATAAGTACGAAAATACTCAAATACATTCATAAAAGAGGAAGGGTTACTGGAGAACTAAGAATTTGTTCAATGTCTGCTTCCCAATTAGCCTCAGAACACCCAGCTGGTCCAATTTCAGTTCCCCAATTGGGTACTGATTCATCAATCCATGAAGACAGTGGGTTCCAAAGTATGGTCTTCAGGCTGGAACAAATGCAAGAGAGAGACGTGCTGGTGTTCTGAGTGATGCACTCCGACAGTACTCGGAGGAAAGACAGGCACTGAATGTTCTGACTGGCTTCACTGTTCCAAATTTACCATCTCACCATGGTCAGAGTGCTAGAAAGTTGCTAAGCCTTCTGGCTAAGAAGTTTCAAGGTTAGGCCCTCTGAAATCAGGTGAGAAGCTTCTCAGTAGCCCTCACAGTCCCAGAAAAAAAGCCCGGGCTGGACCTAGTGATCTACAAATTCAGCACAATCCCTAGCAAAATTCCAACAATATTTTCTTTTTAAAAAAGAAAAAGATCATCCTCGAATTTCTATGGAATTTCTGGAGGTGGGAAATGGGAGCTCTGAATAATCAAACTAATCTTGGAAAAGAACAAAGTCAGAGGACTCAACACTTCTCAGTTTCAAAGGTTACTACAAAAAAAAGTAATCTACTATTGGCATAAAGATAGACATACAGACCAATGGAATAGATTTGAGAGTCAGAAATTAACCCATACATATATGCACCATTGACTGTAGACAAGGGTTCCAAGACCATTCAGTGGGAAAAGAACAGTGTTTTCAAACAATGGTGCTGAGATAACTAGATTTTCACATTCAAAAGAATAAAGCTGGGCACATAACTCATACTATATACAAAAATTAATTCAAAACAAATGACCCAAATATAATCATTAAAACCATACAAGTCTTAAAAAAAAAACATAGGGCTTCCCCTGGTGGTCCAGTGGGTAAGGACACTGCCTTGAGTGCAAGGGGCGCCGGTTCGATCCCTGGCCTGGGAAGATCCCACGTGCCGCGGAGCGGCTGGACCGATGTGTCCAATCACCGAGCCGGAGCTCTGGAGCGCATGCGCCCAGAGCCGTTTGCTCTGCAACAACAGACGCCACCGCGATGGGAGGCCCACAGGAGCCAAAGAAGGAAGACAAATGAAAATAGAGAAATGAAAGACCAATAGAAGTGGCCTGCCAGCCCTTCCCAATTAGTCCAATTTAAGTTCCCCAATTGGGTACTGATTCATCAATCCATGAAGACAGTGGGTTCCAAAGTATGGTCTTCAGGCTGGAACAAATGCAAGAGAGAGACGTGCTGGTGTTCTGAGTGATGCACTCCGACAGTACTCGGAGGAAAGACAGGCACTGAATGTTCTGACTGGCTTCACTGTTCCAAATTTACCATCTCACCATGGTCAGAGTGCTAGAAAGTTGCTAAGCCTTCTGGCTAAGAAGTTTCAAGGTTAGGCCCTCTGAAATCAGGTGAGAAGCTTCTCAGTAGCCCTCACAGTCCCAGAAAAAAAGCCCGGGCTGGACCTAGTGATCTACAAATTCAGCACAATCCCTAGCAAAATTCCAACAATATTTTCTTTTTAAAAAAGAAAAAGATCATCCTCGAATTTCTATGGAATTTCTGGAGGTGGGAAATGGGAGCTCTGAATAATCAAACTAATCTTGGAAAAGAACAAAGTCAGAGGACTCAACACTTCTCAGTTTCAAAGGTTACTACAAAAAAAAGTAATCTACTATTGGCATAAAGATAGACATACAGACCAATGGAATAGATTTGAGAGTCAGAAATTAACCCATACATATATGCACCATTGACTGTAGACAAGGGTTCCAAGACCATTCAGTGGGAAAAGAACAGTGTTTTCAAACAATGGTGCTGAGATAACTAGATTTTCACATTCAAAAGCATAAAGCTGGGCACATAACTCATACTATATACAAAAATTAATTCAAAACAAATGACCCAAATATAATCATTAAAACCATACAAGTCTTAAAAAAAAAACATAGGGCTTCCCCTGGTGGTCCAGTGGGTAAGGACACTGCCTTGAGTGCAAGGGGCGCCGGTTCGATCCCTGGCCTGGGAAGATCCCACGTGCCGCGGAGCGGCTGGACCGATGTGTCCAATCACCGAGCCGGAGCTCTGGAGCGCATGCGCCCAGAGCCGTTTGCTCTGCAACAACAGACGCCACCGCGATGGGAGGCCCACAGGAGCCAAAGAAGGAAGACAAATGAAAATAGAGAAATGAAAGACCAATAGAAGTGGCCTGCCAGCTCCCCTCCCTCCCCAACTCGACCCCCGCCCAAAATAAATAAATAAATAAATCTTTTTTTAAAAAAAGAGCCAGAAAAGCACAAGTTCCTCAAGTCCTGATGGAGATCCTTGCCTGTCCTCAAAAGAGCAGTAAAAAGAGCAAAAGCTTTGGGCAAGTCACGCCCAAATAGAAATCTATCACTCACTGCTCAGTCTTGATTTGACCAGAGGGACCACTGAAACATTCAAGCTTCCTTCCTTTCTGATTTCGTAAATCCAATATGGTGAACCTTGAGATCCTGATTCCAGAATCAAGGGTTGGTCCTGCTATATCCTGAGTCTTCCAGAAACAATCACACAGATTATCAGCAGAATGGGACAGTAATTCATCAAGAGTTATTCCTCCTTCCCACAATTTTCCCCATAAATCAGAAACTTTGTTTTCTTCCAGTCTCCTTTCTAGCCATCCTTCTTCCCTGTACCTCAGAGGGCTGCATTTCCTGTTATATAAAGCAGTTCTTATAATTAGTCTTTCTAATTTGAATTATTGTTTAAAAGGATTGTTAACATCCTTACCTTTTTTTCAATTTAATTCCCAGTGAATTAACTCTAAGTGAATTTCTTTTGTGCATAATTAGGTTCTTTCATTTGAAAAAGCCTTTAGGTATTAAAAAAGATGAGCTGGTTATTAAATATGAATTTAAATTCTTGCCACCTACATCTCAATCGCCAGTGAGCCTTCGACATCAAATAATCTTGCTCTCCAAGAAAGACAGGTGGGGGCCATGTATGAAGAGGAAGATGTAATCTCTTCCTGGGAGAAGTTAGGTATATGGAGGAGACCTGAGTTTGAGACCTTCAGGTTAGGAGAAAAGGAAGCTTCAGAGACAAATACCTGAAAAAAGAAACGTGCACAAGAGAACCTAAGAGGAAGCTCTCGTTTGGATAGAAAAGAAATGTGGACTCCATGGTACTCTGAGCTGCTAGGACAGCAGACCCTCTCATCAAGACCCACATTGGAGGGCTTTCCTGGTGGTCCAGTGGGTAGAGAATCTGCCTTGCAGTGAAAGGGGTACCAGTCTGACCCCTGGCCCAGGGAGATCCCACTTTCTGTGGAGCAGCTGGGCCGGTATGTCCAATTACAAGCCAGTGCTCTGGAGTGCACAAGCCCAGAGCCAGTGCTCTGCAAAGAGAGAAGTCACTGCAATGGGAGGCCCACATATGCCAAAGAATAAAAGATGGATGAAAACAAATGATGACTTAGAAAGGCCAAAAAAAAAAGCACATTGGAGCATTTTCCACTTTCTGACTGAGAAAGTGAGGTGAAAGGGGTGTTTAAGAAGGAAATGAGGCCAGCACCATTTAAGAACAGAAAGCATACACGTGATATGGTCCTTGGCCCCTCGCATGCCCTTTGCCCACCAGGAAAAGTTAGTCAAAGAATAAGTTTAATCAGAAAGGTGAAAAATGCTGATTCCAGAATCAAGGGTTGGTCCTGCTATATCCTGAGTCTTCCAGAAACAATCACACAGATTATCAGCAGAATGGGACAGTAATTCATCAAGAGTTATTCCTCCTTCCCACAATTTTCCCCATAAATCAGAAACTTTGTTTTCTTCCAGTCTCCTTTCTAGCCATCCTTCTTCCCTGTACCTCAGAGGGCTGCATTTCCTGTTATATAAAGCAGTTCTTATAATTAGTCTTTCTAATTTGAATTATTGTTTAAAAGGATTGTTAACATCCTTACCTTTTTTTCAATTTAATTCCCAGTGAATTAACTCTAAGTGAATTTCTTTTGTGCATAATTAGGTTCTTTCATTTGAAAAAAAAGCCTTTAGGTATTAAAAAAGATGAGCTGGTTATTAAATATGAATTTAAATTCTTGCCACCTACATCTCAATCGCCAGTGAGCCTTCGACATCAAATAATCTTGCTCTCCAAGAAAGACAGGTGGGGGCCATGTATGAAGAGGAAGATGTAATCTCTTCCTGGGAGAAGTTAGGTATATGGAGGAGACCTGAGTTTGAGACCTTCAGGTTAGGAGAAAAGGAAGCTTCAGAGACAAATACCTGAAAAAAGAAACGTGCACAAGAGAACCTAAGAGGAAGCTCTCGTTTGGATAGAAAAGAAATGTGGACTCCATGGTACTCTGAGCTGCTAGGACAGCAGACCCTCTCATCAAGACCCACATTGGAGGGCTTTCCTGGTGGTCCAGTGGGTAGAGAATCTGCCTTGCAGTGAAAGGGGTACCAGTCTGACCCCTGGCCCAGGGAGATCCCACTTTCTGTGGAGCAGCTGGGCCGGTATGTCCAATTACAAGCCAGTGCTCTGGAGTGCACAAGCCCAGAGCCAGTGCTCTGCAAAGAGAGAAGTCACTGCAATGGGAGGCCCACATATGCCAAAGAATAAAAGATGGATGAAAACAAATGATGACTTAGAAAGGCCAAAAAAAAAAAAAAGCACATTGGAGCATTTTCCACTTTCTGACTGAGAAAGTGAGGTGAAAGGGGTGTTTAAGAAGGAAATGAGGCCAGCACCATTTAAGAACAGAAAGCATACACGTGATATGGTCCTTGGCCCCCTCGCATGCCCTTTGCCCACCTTTTGCCTGAGGAAAATGTTAGTCAAAGAATAAGTTTAATCAGAAAGGTGAAAAATGCTGAAACAAAGGAAAACAGTCAAAGGAGACTAAATAATAATGTAGTCATTAAGCACAGTCAAGGACCTTTAGTTCTTTCTCAGGGGCTACAGATAATATTCTGAGCCATATCCTGTGAGCTGTTTTATAGATACAAAAAACACCAAGTGGAGAAGTTAACTACATGATGACTGAACTGTACCCAAAACACGAGCTGCCACCGTTTTAAGAATTAACTGCAAAGAAATGCGAACAAACAGACCCTGGAACTAAAGAGTAACTGTCCTAAAACAGTCAAGATCGTGCTGATCAGACCACTGATGGCCAACTTGAAGGTGACTGTTAGAGATGACTATGCCGTTTCTGCATGTAGCACCCCCCAACTCTGTCTATAAAAGCTCTCACCCCCTGCTTATTGGATGGGAGGACAGGGAAATTGGCCTTTGGACAGATGTCTGCCACTCTACCCCTAGTTGCCAGCATCTGAAATAAAGCAAATTTACCTTTCCACCAACCTGAACTGTTTATTGGCTTTGAGAGGCCAACCTCCAGACCCACACACTCCTTTCAGAAACATTTCTTGACTACTTTTTGATTGTATGCACCTTCCTTCCTTTCCATCTTCACCCTCTTCGTTCCATCTCTGCAGTCTCACTCTGTTCTTTCATTCCACTACCTGATTTCTAAAATTTTCTTTTCCTTCTCTCTTAAGTTTTCTTTTTTCCTTCTCCTTTTAAAAAGCATCTTTGAGCCTTGCTACACTCCGTCTGAGCCCTTATCCTTTGTCCTACATCTCTGTCTCATGATGTGGAATTGAAGGCATCAGAGACTCTTGACTTGGATTCTAGAGTTGGTGGTACACACACTGTGATACTGTGGTGTACATTGGTCCCTACTGTCTGAAAGCTTGCAGTCTATAATAGACAATATATAGTAGTCAGCTTTTGCTGAGTAACAAACAGCCCCACAAAGTTCAGAGGCTTCTAGGATTAAATCTTTATTTCTCACTTCTATTATAAGAGGGTTGCAGGTCAGCAGTGCCCTTTCTCCAGGTTGCAGGATGACTTCAGGTCAGCTTCCCGTGTCTTCTCACTCTGGAACCCAGAATGAAGGAACAGCCCCACGCCTCATGCAGTTCTCTTGCAGAGGGCAGGAGTACTTGTCATCAAGCCAAATCACACAATGGCAACTAAAGCTTCTGGTCCAAACTGGCCTCCATCACGTTCACTCATGTTCTATTAGCTACAGCAAGGTACATGCCTGAGTTTGTCCATACACTTCCCCTCCAGGTAAAGAACAAATAGCTGTGACCAAAACTGAACATACAACAGACAAATGTATGGATGTACAAACAAGAAGATCAGACCAGCACCAGGCAAGAGCAGAGAGCCAGTAGCTACTGATCCATGAAACAGTATTTTCACCAATCTGGATAACTGTCTTTAAAATTAAGATATTATATTTTGGGTCAAAAAAAGTTACTTATGGTTATTATAAAAAATTTGGAAAGTACGGGGATAAAGAATAGACAGTATAGAAGAACTAGTGTTACCCAGAGACAATTTTAGTGCTTCTCCTTCAGGAATTTTATCTCTAAGTGAAGGAGACAGGATAAATTCTGATTATACTGTAAGATTTTATATCTCACTTTTCTTAATTAACATTGTGTGCCTTTCCCCATGTCATTAAAAATCCATCATGAATCTCGTATTATATAAATGTGTTGCTTTTTATAATATAGAACAATTTGGGCTTCCCAGGTGGCACTGGTGATAAAGAACCCACCTGTCAATGCAGGAGACATAAGAGACACAGGTTGGATCCCTGAGTCAGAAAGATCCCCTGGAGGAGGGCATGACAACCCACTGCAGTATTCTTGCCTGGAGAATTCCATGGACAGAGGAGCCTGGCAGGCTACCGTCCATACGGTCACAAAGACTTGGACATGGTTGAAGCAATTCGGCATGCAGAGAGAAGCAGAGTGGGTGGGGTGGTCAGCCCCTACTCCTTGCTTCAGTATGAACAGTCAACTCATTGGAAAAGACTCTGATGCTGGGAAAGGCTGAAGGCAAAAGGAGGAGGGGGTGGCAGAGGATGAGATGGTTAGATAGCATCACTGACTCAATGGACATGAATTTGAGCTTCAGGTCAGCTTCCCGTGTCTTCTCACTCTGGAACCCAGAATGAAGGAACAGCCCCACGCCTCATGCAGTTCTCTTGCAGAGGGCAGGAGTACTTGTCATCAAGCCAAATCACACAATGGCAACTAAAGCTTCTGGTCCAAACTGGCCTCCATCACGTTCACTCATGTTCTATTAGCTACAGCAAGGTACATGCCTGAGTTTGTCCATACACTTCCCCTCCAGGTAAAGAACAAATAGCTGTGACCAAAACTGAACATACAACAGACAAATGTATGGATGTACAAACAAGAAGATCAGACCAGCACCAGGCAAGAGCAGAGAGCCAGTAGCTACTGATCCATGAAACAGTATTTTCACCAATCTGGATAACTGTCTTTAAAATTAAGATATTATATTTTGGGTCAAAAAAAGTTAATTATGGTTATTATAAAAAGTTTGGAAAGTACGGGGATAAAGAATAGACAGTATAGAAGAACTAGTGTTACCCAGAGACAATTTTAGTGCTTCTCCTTCAGGAATTTTATCTCTAAGTGAAGGAGACAGGATAAATTCTGATTATACTGTAAGATTTTATATCTCACTTTTCTTAATTAACATTGTGTGCCTTTCCCCATGTCATTAAAAATCCATCATGAATCTCGTATTATATAAATGTGTTGCTTTTTATAATATAGAACAATTTGGGCTTCCCAGGTGGCACTGGTGATAAAGAACCCACCTGTCAATGCAGGAGACATAAGAGACACAGGTTGGATCCCTGAGTCAGAAAGATCCCCTGGAGGAGGGCATGACAACCCACTGCAGTATTCTTGCCTGGAGAATTCCATGGACAGAGGAGCCTGGCAGGCTACCGTCCATACGGTCACAAAGACTTGGACATGGTTGAAGCAATTCGGCATGCAGAGAGAAGCAGAGTGGGTGGGGTGGTCAGCCCCTACTCCTTGCTTCAGTATGAACAGTCAACTCATTGGAAAAGACTCTGATGCTGGGAAAGGCTGAAGGCAAAAGGAGGAGGGGGTGGCAGAGGATGAGATGGTTAGATAGCATCACTGACTCAATGGACATGAATTTGAGCAAACTCTGAGAGAAAGTAGAGGACAGAGGAGCCTGGTATGCTGCAATCCATGGGGTCACAAAGAGTTGGGCATGACCTAGTGACTGAATACAACATTCTGGGTCTGGGGCCACTGCAAACCCATTCTAATCTGAATAGCATTGCCACACTTTGGCGAGTAATTAAAAATGGAATTCTGTTTACGTGGAATAAGGAGGGAGGTTAAGAGCTGTATCAGGTAATTAACAGTGTCTGCCATAGAAAGCGATGATAATTGGATATCTCAAAAATATCTCTTCATTGATAGAAGAGACATCAGTTCACTGCTGGAATTTAGGCAGAAAGTATGTATTGAGTGGGAGAGGGGTCATGGAGTCTTTACTGGGTGCCTTGAAATGCCAGAATGCTACAAAAAGCACTCCTTCATCCTTTCTTTTCTTTTCTTCCATTGTCTTTGTCATTTTATTTTAACAACTGCCCCTTCTCCCCCCTCCAAATTCTTTTATGACTTTTCCTGTTAGAGACCTTTTTTGTTTAAGTTTCTAAATTACAGTCTTCCCTCTGGGCATCAAACAGAATGGTAAAAAGCATCTGTAAAAGGGCTGGGAGCACAATGCAGGAGCTGAGGTCTCTGCCCTCTGCCTTGGAGCACTTCAGATCACTTGACAAAGAGGTACAGTGAGCATCAGCAAAGGAGAAATTTCTTTATTCCATTTTTTAGCCACGAAGCATGTGGGCTGAATGTGGACTCAAGAAAAGTAGGAAGCGGTAGAAGGGAAAAAACTGAAAGTATGACTCTGTCTTCAAGATTCACAACACATAAAAAAATTGAGAAAACAAAGAGACCTTTCCACTGGTGCCCAACACAACACATTATATTCCAAATAAGTTCACCCCTCCATCCTGTTTTCTTCTCACTGTGCTTATTAGAGCAGTTAGCACACAGTCAGTTCAATCCAGTTCAGCACTCGGTCGTGTCTGACTCTTTGCTACCCATGGACTTCAGGTTTCTCTCTGTCCTTCACCATCTTTTGGAGCCTACTCAAACTCATGTCCATTGACTCAGAGATGCCATCCAACCATCTCATCTTCTGTCATCCCCTTCTCTCTCTGTCTTCCATTTTTCTCCACATCGGGGTCTTTTCTAATGAGTCATCTCTTTGCATTTGGTGGCCAAAGTACTGGAACTTCAGCTTCAGCATCAGTTCTTCCAGTGAATATTCAGCATTGATTTCCTATAGGATTGACTGGTTTGATCTCCTTGCAGTCCAAGGGACTTTCAAGAGTCTTCTCCAACACCACAGTTCAAAAGCATCAATTATTTGGCGCTCAGCCTTCTTTATGGTCCAGCTCTCACATCCATACATAACTACTGGGAAAGCCATAGCTTTGACTATATGGCAAAGTATAGTCTGTGCTTTTGAATACACTGTCCAGGTTTGCCATAGTTTTCCCTCCAAGGAACAAATGTCTTCTAATTTCATAGCTGCAGTGACCATCCACAGTGATTTTGGAGCCCCCCCAAAATAAAGTCTGTCACTGTTTCCATTGATTGCCCATCTCTGTGCCATGAAGTTATGGGACTGGACGCCATGACCTTCATTTTTTGAATGTTGAGTTTTAGGCCAGCTTTCTCACTCTCCTCTTTCACCTTCATCAAGAGATTCTTTAGTTCCTCTTTGCTTTCTGGCATAACGGTGGTGTTATCTGCATACCTGAGGTTATTGATATTTCTACTGCAGATCGAACCTGGTTTCTCATGTTGCAGGCAAATTCACTATCTTCTGAGCCACCAGAGAAGCCCACATGGTCAGCTAGAGGCAATGAAAAAAAAATGTAGACTCCTAGGGAGTTACTTTTTTTCACATATTAAGAAACATAGAAGGAAAAGCTTGCTCTCCTTAGTACAGCTCATTAGAAACCCAGCTCTTTCTACTCTGCTGCTCTCTGTTTTTGTGTCCATTGGTTTTCATCAAAGGCTGCCACAGCACCTGGACTCATGGCTGCATTCAGTCAGGGCTCAGTGTGGCAAAGGCCCCTAGCACACAGTCGTTCTGTCCAGTTCAGCACTCGGTCGTGTCTGACTCTTTGCTACCCATGGACTTCAGGTTTCTCTCTGTCCTTCACCATCTTTTGGAGCCTACTCAAACTCATGTCCATTGACTCAGAGATGCCATCCAACCATCTCATCTTCTGTCATCCCCTTCTCTCTCTGTCTTCCATTTTTCTCCACATCGGGGTCTTTTCTAATGAGTCATCTCTTTGCATTTGGTGGCCAAAGTACTGGAACTTCAGCTTCAGCATCAGTTCTTCCAGTGAATATTCAGCATTGATTTCCTATAGGATTGACTGGTTTGATCTCCTTGCAGTCCAAGGGACTTTCAAGAGTCTTCTCCAACACCACAGTTCAAAAGCATCAATTATTTGGCACGCAGCCTTCTTTATGGTCCAGCTCTCACATCCATACATAACTACTGGGAAAGCCATAGCTTTGACTATATGGCAAAGTATAGTCTGTGCTTTTGAATACACTGTCCAGGTTTGCCATAGTTTTCCCTCCAAGGAACAAATGTCTTCTAATTTCATAGCTGCAGTGACCATCCACAGTGATTTTGGAGCCCCCCCAAAATAAAGTCTGTCACTGTTTCCATTGATTGCCCATCTCTGTGCCATGAAGTTATGGGACTGGACGCCATGACCTTCATTTTTTGAATGTTGAGTTTTAGGCCAGCTTTCTCACTCTCCTCTTTCACCTTCATCAAGAGATTCTTTAGTTCCTCTTTGCTTTCTGGCATAACGGTGGTGTTATCTGCATACCTGAGGTTATTGATATTTCTACTGCAGATCGAACCTGGTTTCTCATGTTGCAGGCAAATTCACTATCTTCTGAGCCACCAGAGAAGCCCACATGGTCAGCTAGAGGCAATGAAAAAAAAATGTAGACTCCTAGGGAGTTACTTTTTTTCACATATTAAGAAACATAGAAGGAAAAGCTTGCTCTCCTTAGTACAGCTCATTAGAAACCCAGCTCTTTCTACTCTGCTGCTCTCTGTTTTTGTGTCCATTGGTTTTCATGGTGACAAGATGGCTGCCACAGCACCTGGACTCATGGCTGCATTCGAAGTCAGGGCTCAGTGTGGCAGGCAGACAGAGAGGACTCACATTCCTTCCTCCCATCGTGGGAATCAAAATACTTTTTCACAAGCCTTAAACCAACTCTTCCTTTGTCTGACTAACCAACTTGGTCACACGACCCTTCACTGGCTGTAGTAAAAGTGAGTACTCATCAGATAGTGTTAACTTAACCATGACTGGTTAAAAACCAGTCACAAGTTATCCCTAAGAGCTGGGTGCACTGCTGCCCTCCCACCAAAAAAAGGGGGGTGGGCAGAGAAACGGCAGGTAGCCAGGTCTGCCGAGCTCATCTGCACATGTGCCTTGCATCCTGTTCACCTCACCTGTAGTGGCTTCACTGACCTCCTCCTACTACTTAGGATTAGTTCATACTTCAAGACCCCAGCTGACCATGCTGCTTTTAGGACCCACCACGGACCTACAGTTCTACCCCCATAGAAGGGCTCAACTGAGCCATGCCTCTGGCCCAGTGTTGCTGTTCAGTTGCTCAGCCATGTCCGAGCTTCCCTGTCCTTCATTATCACTCAGAGTTTGCTCAGATTTATGTCCATTGAGTCAGTGTTGCTATCCAACCATCTCGTTCTTTATCGCCCTCTTTCCCTCCTGCCCTCAGTCTTCCCCAGCATCAGGATTTTTTCCAGTGAGTTGGCTTTTGCAAGAGGTGACCAGAGGACTGGAGATTCAGCACCAGTCCTTCCAAGAAATATTCAGGGGTTGTCCACGGCACTCCCAAGAATCTTCTACAGCACCACAATTCAGAGGAAGAGTCTGTTTATTTTTAGTTGACTTTTCTATTTTTTGCGGGGATAACGGTGGTGTTATCTGCATACCTGAGGTTATTGATATTTCTACTGCAGATCGAACCTGGTTTCTCATGTTGCAGGCAAATTCACTATCTTCTGAGCCACCAGAGAAGCCCACATGGTCAGCTAGAGGCAATGAAAAAAAAATGTAGACTCCTAGGGAGTTACTTTTTTTCACATATTAAGAAACATAGAAGGAAAAGCTTGCTCTCCTTAGTACAGCTCATTAGAAACCCAGCTCTTTCTACTCTGCTGCTCTCTGTTTTTGTGTCCATTGGTTTTCATGGTGACAAGATGGCTGCCACAGCACCTGGACTCATGGCTGCATTCGAAGTCAGGGCTCAGTGTGGCAGGCAGACAGAGAGGACTCACATTCCTTCCTCCCATCGTGGGAATCAAAATACTTTTTCACAAGCCTTAAACCAACTCTTCCTTTGTCTGACTAACCAACTTGGTCACACGACCCTTCACTGGCTGTAGTAAAAGTGAGTACTCATCAGATAGTGTTAACTTAACCATGACTGGTTAAAAACCAGTCACAAGTTATCCCTAAGAGCTGGGTGCACTGCTGCCCTCCCACCAAAAAAAAGGGGGGTGGGCAGAGAAACGGCAGGTAGCCAGGTCTGCCGAGCTCATCTGCACATGTGCCTTGCATCCTGTTCACCTCACCTGTAGTGGCTTCACTGACCTCCTCCTACTACTTAGGATTAGTTCATACTTCAAGACCCCAGCTGACCATGCTGCTTTTAGGACCCACCACGGACCTACAGTTCTACCCCCATAGAAGGGCTCAACTGAGCCATGCCTCTGGCCCAGTGTTGCTGTTCAGTTGCTCAGCCATGTCCGAGCTTCCCTGTCCTTCATTATCACTCAGAGTTTGCTCAGATTTATGTCCATTGAGTCAGTGTTGCTATCCAACCATCTCGTTCTTTATCGCCCTCTTTCCCTCCTGCCCTCAGTCTTCCCCAGCATCAGGATTTTTTCCAGTGAGTTGGCTTTTGCAAGAGGTGACCAGAGGACTGGAGATTCAGCACCAGTCCTTCCAAGAAATATTCAGGGGTTGTCCACGGCACTCCCAAGAATCTTCTACAGCACCACAATTCAGAGGAAGAGTCTGATTTCCTGGGTTTGAATCCCAGCCAAGTCTCTTTCTAGTTTTGACCTTTAGAAATTGTTTTGATCGTCCAGGAGTGAGGGCTTTTCTGTTTGCATACCTGTGCAAAGAACATGAATAAAGAGACTGGCCCAAAGCTGTCTTCAGATTTTTAAAAATAGATGGATGGATCATATGTACCCTCATAGAATCACTGAGAGAATTAAATGAGACAACATATATGAAAAGGCTGAATGACTCCTGGCACATAGTAAAAGCTCGTTAGACACAGGCATTACTCAGGGATTGAACTCATACCTCCAGTGTCTCTCGCACTGGTAGGTGGGTTCTTTACCAGTTTAGCTACAAGGGAAGCCAGATCATCACCATGCATGTGTATAATGAGAGAGATTTGTGAGATACAATCAGGAATGATGTTTTCTTTCCCCAACCTGCTTTGTGGGGCTGGCTTGTCTCCTGCTCCAGAATAAACTCTCAGATAGTCGCTATGGCATCCTGCTCACTCTCAGATGATCTGTTTCCAATGCCCACTGCATACAATAGTCTGATCTCCATTTCAAAGTTAAAACTCCTCCCTAGTTCAGTTGAGGTCTCCATCTGGCTGGCATGTGGAAGCAAGTGGTTGATGTCTTCACTCCTTCCTTCACCTTGCTGACTGTGCTTTGACCTCCCCAAGGTTAGAATCAAGGAGGGGCAGAGGTAAACAGCCCCTGGCCGTGGCTCCTGTGTGAAACCGGCTGTTTGTCTGAGCCTCTCTCCTGCTCCCCCTGGAAACTGGAGATACTTCTCGCCTGTCATGCCCTTGCCTCATGCAAAGCATCCCATCTGGTTAGTTAAAAAGCCCTTTATGGGTCCCTGATCACCTAGCAACACCTCTCGCTTCCACTTCTGCTCTTAGAATTCTCCAGGGCAGTCCACTTTATGGGCCTCTTTCCCTCCTGCCCTCAGTCTTCCCCAGCATCAGGATTTTTTCCAGTGAGTTGGCTTTTGCAAGAGGTGACCAGAGGACTGGAGATTCAGCACCAGTCCTTCCAAGAAATATTCAGGGGTTGTCCACGAAACTCCCAAGAATCTTCTACAGCACCACAATTCAGAGGAAGAGTCTGATTTCCTGGGTTTGAATCCCAGCCAAGTCTCTTTCTAGTTTTGACCTTTAGAAATTGTTTTGATCGTCCAGGAGTGAGGGCTTTTCTGTTTGCATACCTGTGCAAAGAACATGAATAAAGAGACTGGCCCAAAGCTGTCTTCAGATTTTTAAAAATAGATGGATGGATCATATGTACCCTCATAGAATCACTGAGAGAATTAAATGAGACAACATATATGAAAAGGCTGAATGACTCCTGGCACATAGTAAAAGCTCGTTAGACACAGGCATTACTCAGGGATTGAACTCATACCTCCAGTGTCTCTCGCACTGGTAGGTGGGTTCTTTACCAGTTTAGCTACAAGGGAAGCCAGATCATCACCATGCATGTGTATAATGAGAGAGATTTGTGAGATACAATCAGGAATGATGTTTTCTTTCCCCAACCTGCTTTGTGGGGCTGGCTTGTCTCCTGCTCCAGAATAAACTCTCAGATAGTCGCTATGGCATCCTGCTCACTCTCAGATGATCTGTTTCCAATGCCCACTGCATACAATAGTCTGATCTCCATTTCAAAGTTAAAACTCCTCCCTAGTTCAGTTGAGGTCTCCATCTGGCTGGCATGTGGAAGCAAGTGGTTGATGTCTTCACTCCTTCCTTCACCTTGCTGACTGTGCTTTGACCTCCCCAAGGTTAGAATCAAGGAGGGGCAGAGGTAAACAGCCCCTGGCCGTGGCTCCTGTGTGAAACCGGCTGTTTGTCTGAGCCTCTCTCCTGCTCCCCCTGGAAACTGGAGATACTTCTCGCCTGTCATGCCCTTGCCTCATGCAAAGCATCCCATCTGGTTAGTTAAAAAGCCCTTTATGGGTCCCTGATCACCTAGCAACACCTCTCGCTTCCACTTCTGCTCTTAGAATTCTCCAGGGCAGTCCACAGGGCTCTCTCTCACGTGGTTCACCCCGGCACTGCAGTGAACTTGTATCTTTGTGCCGTGGTCATTGGAAGTGCGGGCACACAGACTTCTCTGTGGCTTCAGCCTGCTACTTGCTTGTGAGAATCCACATGGCTGAATCCAACTCTGGTCCCTGAGTTACCTAAGTTCCCACAGCAGTGAACAACCTGACCAAAAGGCATCACTGAAGCTACCCTCACAGGCGGAGGAAGGAGGGTAGCACCCCACCTCCCTCCATGGAGCTGTCGTTCAGTCACTAAGTCACGTCCGACTCTTTGCAGCCCACAGACTGCAGCAAGCCAGGCTTCCCTGTCCTTCACTATTCTCCCAGAGTTTTCTCACACTTCTATGCATGGAGTCAATGATGGAGGGATAATATTGCACAGTACCAATTTCTCTTCAAAGAAACCCTCCCTCTAATCTCCAGCTCCTCTCTAAGCCTCTCTGATGTTGTGTATAGACTATAGGTCATCAGCTGAAAGATTCAAAGCTTGTTTCCCATAACTTCCTTGGCAGCCCTGCCCCAGCCCAGAACCCACATGCCTCACTTTGGAATGTGATTGCTCTTGTTATGCCACGTATTAGCTTGAGATGTTGGTCAAAAATAAGACTTGTCCCCCACTCCTTTTTTAAATGTTTGGCTGAATAGGATCTTAGAGACTGAACATGGGACACTCTCAGATGATCTGTTTCCAATGCCCACTGCATACAATAGTCTGATCTCCATTTCAAAGTTAAAACTCCTCCCTAGTTCAGTTGAGGTCTCCATCTGGCTGGCATGTGGAAGCAAGTGGTTGATGTCTTCACTCCTTCCTTCACCTTGCTGACTGTGCTTTGACCTCCCCAAGGTTAGAATCAAGGAGGGGCAGAGGTAAACAGCCCCTGGCCGTGGCTCCTGTGTGAAACCGGCTGTTTGTCTGAGCCTCTCTCCTGCTCCCCCTGGAAACTGGAGATACTTCTCGCCGGTCATGCCCTTGCCTCATGCAAAGCATCCCATCTGGTTAGTTAAAAAGCCCTTTATGGGTCCCTGATCACCTAGCAACACCTCTCGCTTCCACTTCTGCTCTTAGAATTCTCCAGGGCAGTCCACAGGGCTCTCTCTCACGTGGTTCACCCCGGCACTGCAGTGAACTTGCATCTTTGTGCCGTGGTCATTGGAAGTGCGGGCACACAGACTTCTCTGTGGCTTCAGCCTGCTACTTGCTTGTGAGAATCCACATGGCTGAATCCAACTCTGGTCCCTGAGTTACCTAAGTTCCCACAGCAGTGAACAACCTGACCAAAAGGCATCACTGAAGCTACCCTCACAGGCGGAGGAAGGAGGGTAGCACCCCACCTCCCTCCATGGAGCTGTCGTTCAGTCACTAAGTCACGTCCGACTCTTTGCAGCCCACAGACTGCAGCAAGCCAGGCTTCCCTGTCCTTCACTATTCTCCCAGAGTTTTCTCACACTTCTATGCATGGAGTCAATGATGGAGGGATAATATTGCACAGTACCAATTTCTCTTCAAAGAAACCCTCCCTCTAATCTCCAGCTCCTCTCTAAGCCTCTCTGATGTTGTGTATAGACTATAGGTCATCAGCTGAAAGATTCAAAGCTTGTTTCCCATAACTTCCTTGGCAGCCCTGCCCCAGCCCAGAACCCACATGCCTCACTTTGGAATGTGATTGCTCTTGTTATGCCACGTATTAGCTTGAGATGTTGGTCAAAAATAAGACTTGTCCCCCACTCCTTTTTTAAATGTTTGGCTGAATAGGATCTTAGAGACTGAACATGGGATCTTACGTTGTAGTATTAGGCATTTAGGTTTAGTTGCCCAAGTCATGTGGGATCTTTTTTGGGGGGGCGGGGGGTGCGTGGGCCACTTCTATTCGTCTTTCATTTGTCTATTTTCATCCATCTTTGTTCTTTGGCCCCTGTGGGCCTCCCATCGCAGTGACCTCTGTTGTCGCAGAGCACCGGCTCTGGGCGCATGCGCTCCAGAGTTCCAGCTCCGTAATTGGACACATCAGTCCAGCCGCTCCGCAGCACGTGGGATCTTCCCAGGCCAGGGATCGAACCGGCACCCCTTGCACTGCAAGGCGGTGTCCTTACCCACTGGACCACCAGGGAAGCCCCGCATGTGGGATATTAACTCCCCAACCAGGGACTAAACCCAAATCCCCTGAATTGGAAGGTAGATTCTTAACCACTGGACCACCAGGGAACTCCCCAAGAGTCCCAGTGGGATGTCCCAAGACTTCCTGCTCTTGTCTTATCCTCAAGTGAGACTGTACAGTCTTAGAAGCCGGCACTCTGCTGTTCTCATCTCCATTGCCTCCTCCCCTCCTACCTCGTGCTCGGCCATGGCGTGCTCAGGTGCTGGAAGGCATTTTATTGGTTTTTTGTTAGTTAGATTGTTTTTTTTTTTTTTTTCTTAAAATTTCATCCATCTTTATTCTTTGGCCTGTGCGGGGCTCCCATTGCAGTGGCCTCGCCCGCTGCAGAATACCAGCTCTAGGTGTATGCGCTCCAGAGTGCTGGCTCGTAATTGGACACACCGGTTCAGCTGCTCCGTGGCAAGTGGGATCTTCCTGGGCCAGGGATCTAACCAGTGCCCCTTGCACTGCAAGGCTATTTACCCACTGGACCACCGGGAAAACCCCTGGGAGGTATTTTAAAGAATTTTAAAGTGATCACAAGCCAGCAGCACAATGGAGCGTGCTGCAGAGACCAGTGCTGGGATGATGACTCAAAGGGAAGGCTTTAGAAGCTTCGTTTTAGAAGTTACTCAAGCTTAGAGTTTATTTTTCAATGAAATCGGAGATCTCCCTGGTCCAGACGCCTCTGGCATTGAGTCAAAACCCAGTCTATAGTATAAATCCTGTCATGAAGACCGGCCTTACAATGCTGAGCATGCACAAACCGGGAATACTGAGATTTAAGAGCAAACAAAGGGGCACTCTCATTATGTCTAGTTCCCTCCAGTGATTTTTTTAGAAAATCTTGTTCCCAAACATCAGACCTATCACCCACCACTTCTCTGGGATACTAGGAAACCTATTGGTCCATTTGTTTAGACCTGATAAAGGCATGTGCTCAGTCTCGGGTACATAAAGAAGCAGAGTTTATTAGCAGGAGAAAGAGTTCTGGGGCAAGACATAAAAAGTGCCCAACTCTTAGCCAAGTGGCAGATCCTGGTGCTATGCTGAGTGCTGGATCTCATCACTCTGTAGTCAAGGTGTCTGTTATAGGCTAAACTTACTGTTACACTCATTTGTTTGCTGAATATTTACTGACCCTAGGTAGGCATTCTGAATCAAGGGCTCCAAATCTGTCCTTTCTACTAAATTCCTTGCCTGCATTTCAGTCATCAGCCTCTTCTCAAAAGGTCCACTGTAGAAATGCTCCAGAATTATGATCTGTTTCTCTTCCTCCCATTGGAACCTACAACCCAAATACCTTTCCAGTCTAGCACCTCCTCTCTGTCCCCACCATGGCCTCCCATCAGGTCTTTATCATCACCCGCCAAGCAGACTTGTACAAAAGAGCTTTATAGGACTTCCTTGGTGGTGCAGCGGATAAGAATCCACCTGCCAACGCAGAGGACATGGGTTCAGTCCCTGGTCCAGGAAGATTCCGCATGCCACAGAGCAACTAAAGCCTGTGCTCTATAAGTAATGAAGCTGGCGCCCTAGAGGCCACGCTTTGCAACAAGAGAAGTTCCAACAATGAGAAGCCTGTGCACCACAACCAGAGGGTCGACCCCACTCGCCACAACTCGAGAAAGCCCACCAGCAACAACAAAGAGCCCATGTACTGCAACAAAGAACTGCCCATGTACTGCAGCATAGCCAAAAAATAAATAAAAAAGACAGCAGAGTGTTTCTCTGTTTCTCTCCCTTCCCCCTCCCCACCTCTTCCTGTCCCTCTCTTTCCCTCACACCCCTTCCTCTTTCCATGAAGACCGGCCTTACAATGCTGAGCATGCACAAACCGGGAATACTGAGATTTAAGAGCAAACAAAGGGGCACTCTCATTATGTCTAGTTCCCTCCAGTGATTTTTTTAGAAAATCTTGTTCCCAAACATCAGACCTATCACCCACCACTTCTCTGGGATACTAGGAAACCTATTGGTCCATTTGTTTAGACCTGATAAAGGCATGTGCTCAGTCTCGGGTACATAAAGAAGCAGAGTTTATTAGCAGGAGAAAGAGTTCTGGGGCAAGACATAAAAAGTGCCCAACTCTTAGCCAAGTGGCAGATCCTGGTGCTATGCTGAGTGCTGGATCTCATCACTCTGTAGTCAAGGTGTCTGTTATAGGCTAAACTTACTGTTACACTCATTTGTTTGCTGAATATTTACTGACCCTAGGTAGGCATTCTGAATCAAGGGCTCCAAATCTGTCCTTTCTACTAAATTCCTTGCCTGCATTTCAGTCATCAGCCTCTTCTCAAAAGGTCCACTGTAGAAATGCTCCAGAATTATGATCTGTTTCTCTTCCTCCCATTGGAACCTACAACCCAAATACCTTTCCAGTCTAGCACCTCCTCTCTGTCCCCACCATGGCCTCCCATCAGGTCTTTATCATCACCCGCCAAGCAGACTTGTACAAAAGAGCTTTATAGGACTTCCTTGGTGGTGCAGCGGATAAGAATCCACCTGCCAACGCAGAGGACATGGGTTCAGTCCCTGGTCCAGGAAGATTCCGCATGCCACAGAGCAACTAAAGCCTGTGCTCTATAAGTAATGAAGCTGGCGCCCTAGAGGCCACGCTTTGCAACAAGAGAAGTTCCAACAATGAGAAGCCTGTGCACCACAACCAGAGGGTCGACCCCACTCGCCACAACTCGAGAAAGCCCACCAGCAACAACAAAGAGCCCATGTACTGCAACAAAGAACTGCCCATGTACTGCAGCATAGCCAAAA
The DNA here is from genome assembly GCA_022376925.1 of Tragulus kanchil. Taxonomy (NCBI): domain Eukaryota; kingdom Metazoa; phylum Chordata; class Mammalia; order Artiodactyla; family Tragulidae; genus Tragulus; species Tragulus kanchil. Next base: position 232,109,624 of record JAIOJX010000028.1, on the reverse strand, counting down.
AATAAATAAAAAAGACAGCAGAGTGTTTCTCTGTTTCTCTCCCTTCCCCCTCCCCACCTCTTCCTGTCCCTCTCTTTCCCTCACACCCCTTCCTATCTCTCTCCTTCCCTCACTCCATCCTGCCAACATAGGATGAAAGCAGCCACCTACCAGTCAGGAAAAGAACTCTCACCAGCAAGCAAGTTGGCCAGCACCCTACCTCCAGAACAGTAAGAAAAGTCCATTTCTGTCATTTAAGTCATCTAGTGTAGAGTATTCTGGCATGGCAACCTAAGTCGCTAGAACAGCGGGGTGGCTGCCTAGTAGAGAGGTGGCCTCCCACTGTTTTAACCAAGGACTGCTCCCCAGACCTGGGGGGGGTTCCTCCCACAACCACTGCTGGCACCCAGTCTCGGGCAACCCCTGTCTACCTTGTGTTCCTGACCCTGGACCCCTTCTGGGTTCTCCGAGTGCTTCCAGGTGTATGTGCTGTCTGCAGAGCCTTTCCAGCTACTTTCTCCCATGGGGTTCATAAGTGCATTTGATTTTATGAAACAGTATGCATTTGATTTCTCCCACTCTGGAAATTCCTTGTGCCTCTCTTTTTCCAGGAGCCTGTTTGTGTAAATCGACCTTCCCAGTTCCCTCCCTCGTCCCATATTTTTGCCAGTATCATCAGATCAGTGTCAGATCGTCCTGCCTTAGAGTCTCCCGGGTGGCACTAGTGGTAAAGAGCCCGCCTGCCAATGCAGGTGGTGTAAGAGATGTGGGTTCAATCCCTGGGTCAGAAAGATCCCCTGGAAGAGAGTATGACAACCCATTCCAGTATTCTTGCCTCAAGAATCCTCATGGACAGAGGAACCTGGCCAGCTACAGTCCATGGGAAGGTCACAAAAATGGATACAACTGAAACGACTTAGCACGCATGCAAGCAGAGAGGTGGTGCTCAGACGAACCTTAACCTAACCCGACTGTCTTCCTCTGTGCAAACCCAGAACTCTCCAGATTCTTCCCCGGTTATGTAATTGTAATTCCCACAGGCTTTCTCCTAAAACGTTTGTAATACTGTGCCTTCAAGCATAAATAACTCTAATAACTTACATTAGTTTAAATATACATGAAACCAGAATAGAAATATAAGCTACCTGGGATTCAGGCCATTCATTTCAGGGCTGGCCATTGCCTCTCTCTACACGTAAGCAGCTAAATCTGTTGTGTCAACAAAGAAAATGCTTGGTGAAGAACCGAAATGTTCTCACCAGTATTACTGACATTTCCGTAAGCCTTTCCCAACCCACCTGCCCACTCGCCTCGTGATGGAGCCTGAGAGCTCACAGAGAAATTGCAGTACAGTGAACTGAGACTTTGCTTACTTCCTCTGGTGTCAAGGGGCCTGGAGAAGGGTGATGAAGCGAGCCCGGATCGCCTAAGGGGGAAAAACTCAACTGAATTGAGATTTGGAGAGTCTGCCCTTCTCCCAGGGGTTCTTTTACAGTGCACTTTTGCTCGCACCCAGTCTCGGGCAACCCCTGTCTACCTTGTGTTCCTGACCCTGGACCCCTTCTGGGTTCTCCGAGTGCTTCCAGGTGTATGTGCTGTCTGCAGAGCCTTTCCAGCTACTTTCTCCCATGGGGTTCATAAGTGCATTTGATTTTATGAAACAGTATGCATTTGATTTCTCCCACTCTGGAAATTCCTTGTGCCTCTCTTTTTCCAGGAGCCTGTTTGTGTAAATCGACCTTCCCAGTTCCCTCCCTCGTCCCATATTTTTGCCAGTATCATCAGATCAGTGTCAGATCGTCCTGCCTTAGAGTCTCCCGGGTGGCACTAGTGGTAAAGAGCCCGCCTGCCAATGCAGGTGGTGTAAGAGATGTGGGTTCAATCCCTGGGTCAGAAAGATCCCCTGGAAGAGAGTATGACAACCCATTCCAGTATTCTTGCCTCAAGAATCCTCATGGACAGAGGAACCTGGCCAGCTACAGTCCATGGGAAGGTCACAAAAAAATGGATACAACTGAAACGACTTAGCACGCATGCAAGCAGAGAGGTGGTGCTCAGACGAACCTTAACCTAACCCGACTGTCTTCCTCTGTGCAAACCCAGAACTCTCCAGATTCTTCCCCGGTTATGTAATTGTAATTCCCACAGGCTTTCTCCTAAAACGTTTGTAATACTGTGCCTTCAAGCATAAATAACTCTAATAACTTACATTAGTTTAAATATACATGAAACCAGAATAGAAATATAAGCTACCTGGGATTCAGGCCATTCATTTCAGGGCTGGCCATTGCCTCTCTCTACACGTAAGCAGCTAAATCTGTTGTGTCAACAAAGAAAATGCTTGGTGAAGAACCGAAATGTTCTCACCAGTATTACTGACATTTCCGTAAGCCTTTCCCAACCCACCTGCCCACTCGCCTCGTGATGGAGCCTGAGAGCTCACAGAGAAATTGCAGTACAGTGAACTGAGACTTTGCTTACTTCCTCTGGTGTCAAGGGGCCTGGAGAAGGGTGATGAAGCGAGCCCGGATCGCCTAAGGGGGAAAAACTCAACTGAATTGAGATTTGGAGAGTGGAATGGGGAGGAGATACATTCATGTTCTATAGCTGTTGGTTCAGGACTGGAGCCACATGCTACATGCCACTCTTTAAAATGACATTAAGTAAAATGAACTAAACATGAAAATGGACTTTCCAGGTGGCTCAGTGGGTAAAGAATTCACCTGCAAAAAAGAGACGCAGAAGACACAGGTTTGATCCTTAGGTTGGGAAAATACTCACTCTGGTATTCTTGCCTGGAGAATCTCACGGACGGAGGAGCCTGGTGGGCTACAGTCCATGGGATCACAAAGAATTACACACAACTGAAGCAACTGAGCACACACGCAAACATGAAAATGCCACCTTTTCAGTACCATTAAGCACATTTGAGTGCTTAAGAGTCACCTGTAATGGCTACTGTATTGGACAGAGCAAACACAGCAAATATTTCCATCATTGTGGAAAGTGCTATTGGGCAGTGCTGATCTATAAGTAATGTTCATAAGGAAGACCAAACCTGATGTTCCTACCATTAAAATGAGTGTTGCTAGACTTCCCTGGTGGTTCAGTGCTTAAGACTCTGTGCTTTCACTGTTTTTTCAGGCTTGATCCCTAGGGAGGGAGCTAAGATCCCACATGGCTTGAAGTGCAGCCAAAAAACAAATGAACATTGGAAAAATATGAAGTGGACATGGGTAAGTGGACATACATTAAGAGTATAACGTATTTTTTTTTCAAAAAGGCACTCATAGGGGGAAAAAACTCTAAAGAGCCGCCTCTCCAAAGAGGACATAAAGATGGCCCAAAAGCACATGAAATGATGCTCAACCTTGCTTATTATTAGAGAAATGCAAATTAAAACTACAATGAGATACCACCTCACACCCGTCAGAATGACCATCATCAAAAAATTTGCAGACAATAAATGCTGGAGAGGGTGCGGAGAAAAGGGAACCCTCTTGCTCTGCTGGTGGGAATGTAAACTGATACAGCCTCTATGGAAGACAATGGGACCATCATCCAAAAATTCAAAATAAAGGGAAGCAGACCAAGTCATTGACTTCCTCTGGTGTTCAAGGGGCCTGGAGAAGGGTGATGAAGCGAGCCCGGATCGCCTAAGGGGGAAAAACTCAACTGAATTGAGATTTGGAGAGTGGAATGGGGAGGAGATACATTCATGTTCTATAGCTGTTGGTTCAGGACTGGAGCCACATGCTACATGCCACTCTTTAAAATGACATTAAGTAAAATGAACTAAACATGAAAATGGACTTTCCAGGTGGCTCAGTGGGTAAAGAATTCACCTGCAAAAGAGACGCAGAAGACACAGGTTTGATCCTTAGGTTGGGAAAATACTCACTCTGGTATTCTTGCCTGGAGAATCTCACGGACGGAGGAGCCTGGTGGGCTACAGTCCATGGGATCACAAAGAATTACACACAACTGAAGCAACTGAGCACACACGCAAACATGAAAATGCCACCTTTTCAGTACCATTAAGCACATTTGAGTGCTTAAGAGTCACCTGTAATGGCTACTGTATTGGACAGAGCAAACACAGCAAATATTTCCATCATTGTGGAAAGTGCTATTGGGCAGTGCTGATCTATAAGTAATGTTCATAAGGAAGACCAAACCTGATGTTCCTACCATTAAAATGAGTGTTGCTAGACTTCCCTGGTGGTTCAGTGCTTAAGACTCTGTGCTTTCACTGTTTTTTCAGGCTTGATCCCTAGGGAGGGAGCTAAGATCCCACATGGCTTGAAGTGCAGCCAAAAAACAAATGAACATTGGAAAAATATGAAGTGGACATGGGTAAGTGGACATACATTAAGAGTATAACGTATTTTTTTTTCAAAAAGGCACTCATAGGGGAAAAGATCTAAAGAGACGCCTCTCCAAAGAGGACATAAAGATGGCCCAAAAGCACATGAAATGATGCTCAACCTTGCTTATTATTAGAGAAATGCAAATTAAAACTACAATGAGATACCACCTCACACCCGTCAGAATGACCATCATCAAAAAATTTGCAGACAATAAATGCTGGAGAGGGTGCGGAGAAAAGGGAACCCTCTTGCATTGCTGGTGGGAATGTCAATTGATACAGCCTCTATGGAAGACAGTATGGAGATTTCTTAAAAAACTAAAAATAGAAGCACCCTACGACCCAGCAATTCCACTATTAGGCTTATATCCTGATGAAATCAAAACTGAAAGAAGCACCTGTACCCCAATGTTCATTGCAGCTCTCTATACAATAGCCAGAACTTGGAAACAACCTAGATGTCCATCGACGAATGAATGGATACAGAAGCTCTGGTACATATATACAATGGAATACTACTCAGCTGTTAAAAGAAATGCAGAAGACTCAGTCCTAATGAAGTGGCTGGCTCTAGAACCTATCATAAAAAGTGAAGTCAGTCAAAAAGAGAAGGACAAATACAGTATACTAACACACATATATGGAATCTAGTAGGACGGTCTTGATAACACACGGAGTGGACTCATGGAAAAACAGACAGAACATAGACAAAGGGACATTGTGGGGAAGAAATCGGGAGGGGGAAGCATGGAGGGAGTAACATGGAAACCTATACTGTTATGTGTGGAAAAGATAGCTAGTGTGATTGTGCTAAGGGCATAGGAGTGCTTACAATGGCTTGGGGCGATGGTCTGGAGGGGTGGGATGGGGGAACTGGGTGGGTGGGGACTGTGGATATGCATATGACTGATCTGGGAACATACATGTGTGTGAACAACAAAATTCTGTAAAACCTTTAAAATAAAGAATAAAAAAAAAAGGCACTCATAGGTTTTCTGTCAACAATGATAAAAGGTGTAAGTATAAATGCAATGGAACCTTTAAAAATTGTGCTAAAAATTAATTTTTTTAAATCAAAAAAGTTAGGGTTTCCCCTGGCTGCTTCATGGTAAAAAAAAAAAAAAGACCTACCTGACAATGCAAAAGATGTGGATTCAATTCCCGATCAGGGATAATTTCAGATGCAACAGAGCAACTAAGCCCATCCACCACAACTACTGAGCCCATGCTCTGCAACAAGAGAAGCCACCACAATGGGAAGCCTATGCACCACCACCAGAGAGTAGGCCATACTCACCTCAATTAGAGAAAAAAATGCCCACATAGCAACGAAGACTCAGCACAGCCAAAAATCAATTTTTTTTAAAGGTAAAAACAAGATGGTGAAAGAAAGAAAGGAAGGGCAGAGAGAAGAAAGGAAGGCAGTCAGATGGTTATGAGCACTAAGGTGTCTCATGGCAAATCAAGAGGCCCCATCACCTCCACAGCACAGGAAAACCAGGGCCCAGTTGTCTTAAGCCCCATCAGAAGGTGGCAGGCACTTTCCCATTCGAAGAAGTGGCTTCAAAGGCATGAGCATGCAGACATGGTCATGGGCCATTCACCTGTTTGATGTGGCTTTATAATGACCTGATATGAGGGAAGAGGATGATGTCACTTCTAAATAGCTCCCAACTCTGGTTTACACATCGTTTCCTTGTCTTAAGGCCATGTTGGATGCCTGGCCAGTTGTGCAATAATCTATGTGGGTGCCACCACTAGGGAAAAGAAAAAAACACCTGCACGCAAAGCAACTCATTGCACTTGTTTCAGATGCCACGAAAGAAGCCCCAAGAATCTGTAGTCCCAAAGAATCTTGGTATTCAGACTTGAGCTCCTGACAGGGAGTGGCACCCATGTTCCTGGCTCCTTTAACCTCCCAGCCCTCCTCTCCGGGTTCTTAAACCTTTGTGATTTTTTTCTTTTTTAAAAAAATGCATTTTATTTATTGATTGATTGATTTTTGGAAATTCTGGGTTTTCACTGCTGCCATAGCCTCTTCTTTAGTGGCAGGAAGCCAGGGCTCCTCTCTAGTTGAGGTGAGCAGGCTTCCTGTTGTGGTGACTTCTCTTGTTGTGGAACTCAGGCTCTAGGGCACACGAACTTCAGTAGTTGCGGCACATGGGCTCCATAGTTGTGGCTCCGAGGCTCTAGAGCACAGGCTTAATCATTGTGGCTCATGGGTTTAGTTGCTCCACAGCATGTGGGATCTTCCCGGATCAGGGATCAAACCCATTGTCTCCTGTATTGGCAGGCGAACTCTTTACCACTGAGCTACCAGGGAGATCCTTAAACCTTTGTTTTCTTTAGCAAGACTCCATCCCTTTCTCCATTGTCAAGTAGCCAGTGTACATTCTACCGCCATACTGTTTTTTCAAGACTTGTTAACAGCAATCCTGCAAGAGTGCCCTTGACTTCTGGGCTCTGTAAAGTCTAAAGAGAATCAGCCTCAGGGACTCCACACTCTGCTCGCCCTGTCTGGTGGACCAGCCAAGAGTGGACATACTGGACAGACTCTGGAACTGGGCAGGACCACTCATGAGAGCGTGACCCAATCAGGGCTGACTTGCCAACCCTTGTGCTTTTTAAATTCAGGAAATGCTAGCTAAGTGTGGGGCCTCAAAGAACAATTCATATTCTTCTACTACTTAGCAACAATGACAGGGCAAACCACTTCAGATAGTTCCACAGATTGACAGGATGTCTAAGACTGGTTATTGTTAGTGATGAAACCCAGTTCTAACCCCCTCTGCCTTGCTCTCTGACCAGGAGACAGGCGCTAACAAGAGGCAAGTCCGGGCATGGAAACCGGCCTTCCTCCCAGCCTAGGCTCTGCTCCTGCTCACCCTTCTCCTTCCCTCCCCTCCCCCAGCACTGTCACCCACACTTTCAGCAAAACAAGGAGCAGGGGAATGTGTCTGCACCCACATTCAGGGACTGGCAAGCTTGTTCACCCCCCAAGACCCAGAGTATAATCATCAACTCTTGGGGATCTTTCAAGAAGGCTATGTGATAAAAGAAACTACAAAAACGCTGGACAGACAACCTAGAGAATGGGAGAAAATCGTTGAAATGAAACAACAGACAAAGAATTCGTCTCCAAAATCTACAAGCAACTCAGACAACTCAGCACCGGAAAATGAGCAACCCAGTCAAAAATGGGAAAAACCTAAACATGTGGCACACCCGAACTTCGGGACTTCTCTTGTTGTGGAACTCAGGCTCTAGGGCACACGAACTTCAGTAGTTGCGGCACATGGGCTCCATAGTTGTGGCTCCGAGGCTCTAGAGCACAGGCTCAATCGTTGTGGCTCATGGGTTTAGTTGCTCCACAGCATGTGGGATCTTCCCGGATCAGGGATCAAACCCATTGTCTCCTGTATTGGCAGGCGAACTCTTTACCACTGAGCTACCAGGGAGATCCTTAAACCTTTGTTTTCTTTAGCAAGACTCCATCCCTTTCTCCATTGTCAAGTAGCCAGTGTACATTCTACCGCCATACTGTTTTTTCAAGACTTGTTAACAGCAATCCTGCAAGAGTGCCCTTGACTTCTGGGCTCTGTAAAGTCTAAAGAGAATCAGCCTCAGGGACTCCACACTCTGCTCGCCCTGTCTGGTGGACCAGCCAAGAGTGGACATACTGGACAGACTCTGGAACTGGGCAGGACCACTCATGAGAGCGTGACCCAATCAGGGCTGACTTGCCAACCCTTGTGCTTTTTAAATTCAGGAAATGCTAGCTAAGTGTGGGGCCTCAAAGAACAATTCATATTCTTCTACTACTTAGCAACAATGACAGGGCAAACCACTTCAGATAGTTCCACAGATTGACAGGATGTCTAAGACTGGTTATTGTTAGTGATGAAACCCAGTTCTAACCCCCTCTGCCTTGCTCTCTGACCAGGAGACAGGCGCTAACAAGAGGCAAGTCCGGGCATGGAAACCGGCCTTCCTCCCAGCCTAGGCTCTGCTCCTGCTCACCCTTCTCCTTCCCTCCCCTCCCCCAGCACTGTCACCCACACTTTCAGCAAAACAAGGAGCAGGGGAATGTGTCTGCACCCACATTCAGGGACTGGCAAGCTTGTTCACCCCCCAAGACCCAGAGTATAATCATCAACTCTTGGGGATCTTTCAAGAAGGCTATGTGATAAAAGAAACTACAAAAACGCTGGACAGACAACCTAGAGAATGGGAGAAAATCGTTGGAAATGAAACAACAGACAAAGAATTCGTCTCCAAAATCTACAAGCAACTCAGACAACTCAGCACCGGAAAAATGAGCAACCCAGTCAAAAAATGGGAAAAAAACCTAAACAGACACCTCTCCAAAGAGGACATACAGATGGCCAAAACACACATGAAACGATGCTCAACCTCCCTTATACTTAGAGAAATGCAAATCAAAATGACAATGAGATACCACCTCACACGTCAGAATGGCCATCATCAACAAATCAAC